>CM067082.1:51295585-56925183 GCA_034008185.1 Gorsachius magnificus | reverse complement strand
TTTTACACAAAAATATTTTCAGTATAGTAAGTCGTAAGTATGGCATTACAACAGCAGACTAATATGAAATATGACTTTGTAAATATTACAGTTGTTTAGGTATCAGTTATCGAAGTAAAGGCGTTAAGAGTTCTGTGGAGCATGCAATACAGTTCAGTTTCAATTCTTTTACAGTCATGGCGATGAAACAAGCAGCTAAACCAAACACATGCCATACAAAAAAGAACTGCCAACCAGGAACACGCTACACTTAATAAAAACTACAACTTTGGTCCAATAAAACATTAGACAAAAACAGTTTTACAGTTAAAATATCTATTTTATACAGGTTTGAACATTAATTACAAGACTATTTACATCTGCACAATATGTATAAAATAAATTATTTAAAAATGAAGACAATATTACATCTTTTTCCAAAAAGAAGACTGTACAGCAATTTACAAAATATAATAAGATTAATAGACTATTTTCCTCCAAGTCTTACACTTTCTTCCACAGGCTTTTTCATTACTTTTCTGTGGGAGTTCAACTGTTACTGAAGTTTCATAATACAAAGCTTTATAGCAGATTTTAAGTATCATTTGTTTTTTGGTGGCTGTTTTAGCTATTAACAGCTTCCAGCGCTGTTAACTCACCACATTTCGTCGTCTTTTTCAGCAATAAGCCCTAAAGCTATACGCAATTTTAAAATACAGATAACGGCATTTACCAGGAAACTGACTTCAAAATTAGCATCCATCTTCTGTGTTTGAGCAAGAGCCCGTGCCACACTTATCTGAAGGAACACCTGAATTATTGAGAAAGGAAGTATTCCACAGAATTAAGTGCTCTGTCTTAAAAGAAAAATACCTTTGTGTATCACTGCACCTCAATTTCTACTTGTCCAAGGGAAAGGGTGAGTCAGAAGATGCTAGTTGTCATATTGGAGTCAATTCAAAGTCATCATTAACATCAACAAGAGGAACGTAAAACTCCTGAATTTCATAAATGCTGATAGATTTGTACGTAGCGGGATCGAGTTCTTGTAGTTTAAGCTGCCACTCCAGTCTCTGTACCGCATTTAAAGCCGCTGCTTCGTGCTGCTGCCTCATCAAAAGGCACGTCTATTTTAAAATTGAGAAAGATGTTACTTCAGTAGTTGAAAAAAATATTGCTACAGGTTTGAAAATAGAAAAAAAATATCTAGGACCCTCTCTGGTGGTAGTAGTTTCCCCACTATGTATTTAGAAATTCGCAGATGATCCCATTAAGCTATACATCAAACAAAGGTTAGTTTTTTATACTGCTAGACCCTTCTTTACGTTGCCCTGAAAACCTCTACAATAGCCTACGATAGTGCATACAAACCTATTATTTATTTATCTCGTCCTCCTAGTGACATTGGAGGGGTTTTTTTTTTTTTTTAAAGTGGAAAGACAAAAAGAAGGGTACCTTTAATTTGTCAAACTTATCATCGACATCCTGTAACCATGACATAAACTGTCTTGCATTAAATCGATCCCTCACTGATGTTTTGCCATCATCAGCCTGCAAAAAAAAAAAAAAAAAAAATTATTCAAACTGTAAGTTATTTGATGATTCAGTCTTACACATACTTTAAAACATAAAACCTGCTTTGTGGGACCTTCATAAACAACGCTTCAGATGGAAAAATAAACTCTGATTCAAAGTATCACGGTATATGTGAGCATATAGGTTGACCACCACTTTCACCGTGAGCCAGCTGCTCACTAAAAATGGGTATTTTCAGATTCTCCCAAGCTATTTACTGTGCTCTATTTTTGAAATTTAGAGTAGGAGGCTTAAAGATTTATGCCTTAAAGTCTTAATCAGTACAAGGCAGATCCTTCCACAAAATTGCTCTCTCTTTGTTCTCTTTAAAATTCAGTAACAAAGTAAATGAATATTCTCTCAGGAGAAGCAAAAACATCAATAAAGGAAAACTTAAGCAGCCAGATTTAACTGGCCATACAAGTATTCAAAAGCAATAATAAAAAAATATTTTTATCATCAAAATCCCCAAAAGGAGATTAAAAAAAAGTCAGCAGACATGTCTTAATGTCCTGCTCAATGAAACAATTATTTTTCTTTTTAATCTCTTTAATAAGAATCTGGAATGTCACATCTGCCCATCGTGAGAAACTAGATACGCTACAGACAGTCCTAAAGCCACACTATGCTAATTTAACATTTAAATAATACTCACTAAAGAGAAGGAACTGCTGTTACTTTTTTAGAAAAAAGAAAAGACACTGCAGGAGTTTGTACACTGTAGCAATGGGCACGAACAGGAAAAAACCTACGAAGAGTGAAATCTCTAGAAAACATCTGAGATTTCAGACATCAAGGATGGCTGAACAGGTTGGTTCGAGGAAGAGCCCTCAATACGGATCTCGTACCCCTGACCTATAGGTGTTTAGGTGAGCTAACAGTCTGTTCACCAGAAATGGCGTCTTTTTCCTCCCCCATTTCTGTTTTGGTCCATACGACTGCAAAGTACGGTTCTCAAGGTCTGCCCAACACGTGCAGCCGTAAAGGCAAGCCTGCAAAGACTCAGAAATCCCATAAAAACAGTTCTGAGGTGGTCATTTTCCTGCAAAATAAACCAGATCTTTGCTTACAAATCCTTCCCAGCAATTTGCTCAAGTACAAGAAAAGTTTCATTGTAGAACAAAATTAAGAGTTGCTAGTGGGGTAACAGGGAAGTGGCAGAATGCATTACAAGAGAATGGTTTCTTATGCATCTACATTCTTCCCGTGAAGTAACTAAATCCAAGTATCAAAGTTGGTAGCTTAAAACATGGATTTCAATGATAATAAAAACCGTATTTAATACTCTGTTAAACATTATGTGCAGTATTGTTATTTTCCAAGAAAAATTACCACAGACTGAAGATGAACAGGTTGCCCAGAGAGGTGGTGGAGGCCCCATCCCTGGAAACATTCAAGGTCAGGTTGGATGGGGCTCTGAGCAACCTGATCTAGTTAGCGGTGTCCCTGCTCACTGCAGAGGGGTTGGACTAGATGACCTCTAGGGGTCCCTTCCTACCTAAAACATTCTATGATTCTATGATTCTATGAGGTAGCGAGGGGGAAGGAGAGGCATTTTACCACTACTACTGTTATTATATTCATGGTCAGAAATGCTTGGGGGGGAAAGAGGAAGAACCACAACAACTTCTCCCCCAATAAAGATTCCTTTTGTTTCACGGAATTCAGATACAGAATCAGCTTATGTAAGATCAAATCTAAAATGTTAACTATAAAAATGCAGTTATGTGTGTAACTCAGATGTACCTCAAATTGCTAAAAAGTTCAGGGCCTCTAAATTGGGGTAGAAAAAAAGCAAAAGGATGTTCTGAGCTTCAGAACTAACTGATTATATTTGGACTGTTAACAGAAATGAAAAATCTCATTTTTGCCCCTATCAGTCAGAATTGCTAAGGAAATAACGATTTAAAAAATTGTCAGTATAAAGCTTAAAATGGGAGAACAATACAGTCTCCATAAAATGACTATGTCCTGCTGAATCACCTTGTTGTGTATAGCTCTAGTTCTTTAAAGATGGGGAAAAAGAAGTCATAACAGACTGAGGAAACACTGGAAGCTGTAATAATTCTGTAAGGGGCTCCAGGACTAAAGTAGAATTCCACGTATGTTGGAAATGTAGGTGTTTCATTTTAAAATGCCCAACATCCAATGCATCAACACTTTTATTACACCTGTAACATCAAATTTCTTCCTTGCATGATGTGCTCCTCGCAGTCATTGAAACAGGTTCTGAATGCTGTTTCCATTTTTGTTAAGTTAGCAGACCTGTTTGCAAAATACCGACACCGTGAAATTATAATCTCTTAAGAGATAACGGCTGCAGCAAACCTCTGAGTGGTAGTCCATAAAAGGTATGTGGATTATAAAGTATACTGCTCATTTTAGGTTTAATCAGGAGCTGTAACAACACTGAACCTGTAACAACATGTAAACAACATGGTGCAAGTAAATAAGACAGAGCTTGAGGTGATTTTGAAAAAAAAAACATTCATCTGGTAGCATTTAACATTTCACTGTTGGTCATCTGGTTTTTATGGAACAGTTCTAATGACTGCCTTATAGAGAGGAGAAAAGTATTATGTGAATATCTCCACACCACAAAACATTTCCAAATTTCACGAACCAGTCTCATCACTTCACACGCTACTGGCATTCTGATTCTCTGGCCTAGTGACAAAAATGGTCTTATATTCTGATCATCTTTTTTTGTTGTTTACACTATATTTGTAACCTTCCAAAGTATGGTCTGAGTGAAATTTGATTTCATAGAAACCAGCAGAGTAATGCTCTCATTAATTTCTGGAGGTGAAAGAAAACCAGACATGGTACAAAACAGAAAAGCAGCGTATATGTATATATACCCATATCCTCTTGCTATTGTACACCCAGATGAGGCCTAATCAAAGTAAAAATGTATAATATGCAAAATCTTAATTCCAGACAAATCGATGACAATTTCAGTATGGGAATCATAGAATTGTTTAGGTTGGAAAAGACCTTTAAGGTCATCAAGTCCAACCGCTAACCTAACCCTGCCGTCCCACCACTAAAGCATGTCCCCAAGCACCGGCTACCCTTCTTTTAAATACCTCCAGGGATGGGGACTCTACCACCTCCCTGGGCAGCCCATTCCAATGCTTGACAACCCTTTCATTGAAAAATTTTTTCCTAATGTCCAACCTAAACCTGCCCTGGCGCAACTTCAGACCATTCCCCCTCGTCCTATCGTCCGTTACCAGGGAGAAGAGGCCGACCCCCACCTCACTACAGCCTCCTGTCAGGCAGCTGTAGAGGGCGATCAGGTCTCCCCTCAGCCTCCTCTTCTCCAGACTAAACAACCCCAGAACAGAATTCTCTCCAAACACTCCTTTTGAGTCAGGCTAGAAAGTCCTTTTTGTCTGAAATTCTGAAATACACCTCTTTACCTGAGCATCCAGAGGCACATTATAAACCTCGGCATCCAGCAGAACAGTGCAGGCACTGAACGGTAGTGTTTGATTAGCTAGCGTTCTTGCTGCTCGATAATGAACACGTAGAACTTCCTGTTCGTTCGAAACAATAAGCTTTTCCTAATTGAATAAGATATCAACATATAAATATACATTTGGTAAAGTAAGCATTTCAGTTTGATTCATAAAAATGTCAATTCATTTAAACATTTCTTTTTAGGGCTTACACTTGAATGGCATGAGAAATGGGCTGGTGGAGGGAGGAGCGGTTGTTCATCTAATCAAATCCAAAATTTCAATTTAATGATGCAAAGAGTGTTCCCTGAATGTCAGAACTGAAAACACCTTCTCCCCTCTCAACTGTTGGCTGAATGTCACACACAGATTTTCCATTTAGTACTACTGAGGTGAGTTCTAGTTAATGGAGAAGGTGAAAATGAAAATAATAAGCATAGGGTTGGGACATAGGTTTGTGAGTCTCGTCTGTATTAAGATTTTTGTCACATGCTTGTCCTGCCAGGCACAATGGCCAAGCAAACTGAAGCAGAAATATAATTTGCAGGGTAATTGAAATAATTTTTAATTTTTTAATGTATTCTTTTTTTTTTTCTTCAAACAACATGCAGAAACTCCATAAAACCATAGCTGAACAAAGATTCTTTCCTGAACTGAGACAAAAAAATAAAGCTCTCTTGGCCAAACTTTACTTGCAGTTGTATAAAGTGAATTTGATTTGAAGAACAGTCTATTTGAGCAACAGAACTAAAAATATGCAGAATTTTGTAAGACATTAAAAAACCGTATGTGTGTGTTTACTGCTCTGCAACATAATGGTTCTAGTTTTTATCAAAAGAAAAGAAAGTGTATTACAAAAAGCTTGGAAAACAGAAAAAGCAGCATCTTTCCTTAGGTTACAACTAATTTCTTTTTAGTGAGATCTTAAACCACATTTACATTCTTTGTACTTGTCACTTTATACCTAGCTTTACACTGAAATACTGAATTCAAGTAGAACCCCTCCCTCAACTGGTTTGTTAAGCTACATAGAAATCAACATAATCAAAAAACTACCACATTGGGTTTTAATGAACCAGCTGCTTGTGTAACTGGGTGGAAACCCTTGAGATACTTTCTACATGAGAAAGGGGTCCTGCCTGTGTCCACAAGCAATCTAGCTCACAATACTGACAAGACATCTAAATCTAGGCTGCCAAGGATAAAGGTTTGGGCAACCTAAAAGTAGAGAGTACTCTTAAACCAGAAACATTTTCTCAGTTTCTGTGTTCAAATTCAGTGAAGCCTACACACAGTTCTAACAAAAATTTTAGGCAGTTTTTGCAGGCAGAAAATTGCAAATAATGATTTAGTCTTAGAGCCACATGTGTCTTCTACCAATACAGAATTTATTCTTGCTTCAGTTCTTTTAACTCAGTCAATTTGGTTCTGAAGTCTACAACCATTATTAGCTTTCAAAACTCGAGTCTGCAGCTTTCCTCCCACTCCCCACTGCCCCTGGGAAAAATGTGGGCCACATCTTAGAGCAATTAACAGGGAAAAGCTGCTATCTTACTGACTTAAGTATTCTGCTAACAGTTGTCTAAAACATTTTATCGTATTTACAAGTTTCTCCAATACATAAATTTGGACAGAAGGCAGATTACTCCTAAAGCACTGTTAAATTGAGCAAAATGTAGTCTACCCATTGAAAAAGAAAAAAACCTAAAGCTTAAAGCTGGGAAATAAAAAAATAAATTACTTCAGTCTTACCCTTTCAATACTGTGCTGTAAACGTAGTTTCATCCTTACAACCTCCTGTTGTTTAAATAATTCCTTAAGTGGGTCCGACAGTGAGGGGGGTGGTGTAATCTGTGGAAAAAGTTTTATAAATAGTATAGTGAATATGTATGTAACATATGTTTAACATTGCCTGTATGATTTGAGCATGTATTAAAAAAAAAAAAAAAAGCATAAGCAAGGTATTTTTTAGGGAAAATACGGAGTTTTGTACATGCCATTAATTTTGCAACTTCAACCCATTTGCAATAAAAGGTTTTAAGGATTCTTTACGTAAAGTTAATAAACCTGACCGAAATGGCATTTCAAACTGTTTAGTGCCTGTAAGCAGCCATTGTCAGCATGCCATAGCTGCTCTTTAAAAAGGCTATACATTAGAAGATAGTAAAAATACAACTTGCTTTCAATTTTAAAGACCCTTTAAAGCACAACTGTTCATTTTGAGAAGCTAAAAGCTGCCTAAACAAATACAAGAGCAAAGTAAGAAAAAGAAAAATATTGCTTAAAAAAAAGAGTCACTTGATATATCTATACAGTGTCACTGGCATTTTATATGGCACAAAAGATAACCAACCATATGCCTAATCCTACAATCACGCAGAACACTGGCAAGCACAGAAAGTACACCAGAGCCCCAGGCAGTGGCTTGGAAAAGTGTTTCCTCCTGTCAGTTATTCAAGTAATTTTTTTTTTTTTTTTAAAGCTTAGGCCACAAAAAAAAAAAAAAAAAATCAAATAAAAAAATCAAATAGCAAGCTATCAACACTGTTACTGATTGGCTATACTCCAAACATTTTGCATTTTTAATCAATTATAGTAAACAGCCGATACTACTGTCCTCCTTGAGTTCTATGATAAACACTGAAAAGGCACCTGGAGCCCTCATGGCAACTGCAGAAATCGGATGTTTCTTGAGAAGTAACTAATAAACATCGTGGGAGTTTTAAGGCTCCACCCAAAGTTTACTTTTCTCTATGCAAGCTCTATTTCACAGTTCAGCATAGTTTTTAACAACTGCTAGATGTAAGAGCATTGGTACTGCTTTGGAAAGACTCATCAAAACTAAAAGAAATACTGCTTACTACCACTGATACTCAGAAACCACAGCTGAAATACATGCCTATTTACCTTGTACCCAACACAAACTCACAGACATAAATAGTTCTATTCAATAATACAGATCCTGCAACTGTCAAGAAATAATAAATCCATTATGAATATATGAATGGACACATTGCGTTACTGGTATCCATCAGGCACCTATACACTCCAGTAACAAAGTGATTTATCTACCAAAACTTATTTGATTATCTTGGAAAATTATTTCAGGACAATTTTTCCTGCATCTGCAAATTAGCCAATGTCTTTGGGATTAAAGAACATGTTGAATAACGAATTGTGGTTCATTTCTTAAGTTATTATTTGGTATAAAATCACACTCAACTCCTTCATGTTTCAAACTACCAAGCAAGACACAATCCGCTTCTCTCGATGAAAACACTTTGGCTCCCAAACTAGTGACTAATGTTTATGGCATATGCCATTTTTGTAGAAGTCATCAGTATTAAAAACAAAACAAACACAACAAAAAAAAAAACCAAACCACAAACACCTACTGGGGTAATCTGTCTCAATCATAGTGGGCTTTGTCAGCCTGAGATACACTGCAGTCTAGTTTTGCCTGGAAACTTTGCATTCGGGGCACAGTTCAATAGACCTATCACAGTCTTTCAATGAACTAAGAGAAGATGCTCATAGTAACACCAAGCTTTTATTTTATTCATTTTACTAAACCCCAAAAGACCTCCCAAAGATCTCAGCAATTTTGCTAGCAGAGAAGCACAAAGCATAAGAAGCAAGATAAACAATCTGTCTGTAAATATTCTCTGAGTTTATGCAGCTAAGTTATCCGGAAATAAAAATTTCAGAGCTGGCGAGCATCCGTATCACCTGAACAACTTCAAGTGTTATTATAAGATGTTGTTCCTTTGAATTTATAGACCATTTAATTTTGTGACAGAAACAGGAATCAACACTGCAGGAAATAACTGGGAAGGACTTAATTATCTGGGCAGCGAACTTGTGTGGACTTTTAGTCAAACGTCTAAGGGAACTGTGGCTGTCTACAATAAAGTGACCTGTTCAGTTGATGTGGGGTAAATGGTGGACATTGCCTACCTGGACTTCTCCAAGGCTTTTGATACACTTCCCCACTGCCTCCTCCTGGAGAAATTGATGTTTTATGGCCTGGACAAGTATTCTGTGTGGTGGGTGGGGAATTGGCTGACAGGCCGCACCCAAAGGTAAATAGCTCTTTTAGTAACTGGCAACCCGTCACAAGTGGTGTCCCTCAGGGATCGATACGGGGCCCAGTGTTATTCAGTACCTTCATAAGTGATCTGGATGATGGGATAAATGTAGCCTGATGAAGTTTGCAGTGGGGAAGTAGACACTTCAGAAGGGAGAGCAACCCTGCAGGAAGATCTGGATAGGCTGGAAGAGTGGGCTAACCTTATGAAGTTCAACACAGACAGGTGTAAGGTCTTGCACCTGGGAAAACACAATCCAGGAGTGCAGCACAGACTGGGATCCACCTGGCTGGAAAGCAGCTCTGTGGAAAGGGACCTGGGGGTCCTAGAGGACAATAAGCTCATAGGAGTGAGCAGTGTCCTGCAGCAGTCAACAAGGCCAGTAAGATGCTTGGTTACATCAACAAGGGCATCACCAGCAGAGATAAAGAAGTCATTATCCCACTCTACTCAGCGCTTGTCAGGCCACACCTGGAATACTGTGTATGGTTCTGGTCCCCGCCACACAAAAAAGATGTGGACAGGCTAGAAGGGATCCAGAGAAGGGCCAACAAGATGATCAAAGGACTGGGAAGCCTGGCATATGAGGACAGGCTGAGAGAACTGGGTTTGTTCATCCTGGAGAAAAGGAGGCTCAGAGGTGATCTCATCACCGTCTACCAGTATTTAAAGGGTGGCTACAAAGATGGAGACTCCCTTTGCACGAGGAGTCACATGGAAAAGACGAGGGGTAATGGGTACAAGCTGATCCTGAGAAGATTCTGATTAAACATGAGAGGGAAATTTTTCACAATGAGGACAGTCAGCCATTGGAACGATCTCCCCAGGGGAGTGGTTGACTCTGCCACGCTGGACACTTTCAAGACGCAGCTGGACAGGGTGCTGGGCCATCTTGTTCAGACTGTGCTCTTGCCTGGAAAGGTTGGACCAGGTGATCCTTGAGGTGCCTTCCAACCTGGTATTCTTGGATTCCATGACCTCTGCAAAGCCGCTGCTACACCCAGCTTGTATTAACTACACAGCTTGTAGTAAATTTCGTTTTCAGGTCCCAGAACCGTTTCGTGCGGCCGCTGCGCTCGCCGACCCGCCGCACGGACACCGCCCGACCCGCACCGAGGCGGGCTCGCCCCACAGAGCACGGACGGGCCTGCGGGCCGGGGATGCCGCAGGGCTGGGAGACCCCCGCCCGGCCCCGCCAAAGGCGAGGGCCTCAGCGGCACTAGCGGCGGCCTTCCGCCCCAGGCGGCACCCCGGCTGCCCCCGGAGCCGCTCGGCGCTAGCAGCGCGACAGGCTTTTACCATCCCGGAGATCGCTGCTGCCCCTGTGGGAACTCACACGCACGTCACTCCAGTCAGCCCTACGCTGTCTTCGGAAACGTAAAGCTAAATACAGGACCGAACACGTTAATTTATGCAGTCATGCCTTTTCCCCCTCTCCTCTTAGAAACACGGGAGGAAGGAGCCTCACATCCCTGAGGTCTGCACGGGGGACTGGAGCCGTCCCAACACCACCTGCTGGGAATCCCAGCTTGCGAACCAGCGCTGGATTTGGACAAAGGCAATAAACTTTCCAGTCTCAAAGGAACGTGAAGTTACAGGTTTCAAGGCAAAAACAGCCAGAGGGGCCTCTGGGATCCTCTAGTCTGAGAGATGGTTAGTAAAGAGACCATAAAAGCATATAGGGAAAATACGAACATGTTATGTTGGGCTTGCAAGGAGAGAGCATGAAACCGAATGCCGCAAGGAAAAGGTGACCTCAGTTTCTTGTATAAGCAAAAGAAGTTATCAAACTAGTTCCTTAAGGGTCCAGACTCCATACCGAAAAGAGGGAAACTAAGGAGCCCTGCCTTCTCGAGCGTTCTCTAGTCCCAATCTGAGAAACCACCCCAAAAAGTTTGACAGAACTTGGCCTTCCACCTCTCTCCTCTGCTTTACTATAAGGCAGCCATTGGAACAGGTTTGTTTGGTTCAAGACATACCCCTAAGGTTCCCTAAGGTTCAAGACATACCCTCACCATCTCCAACACATGAAAATCAGTTAAGAAGGCTTCTTCCATGCCTTGCATCCTTCATCACAACAAGAACACCGACTCTTCACTCTGTAAACCTTCACTCCTCATTTGTGCCCATTACAAAGAACAACACTGAAGCTAACTCAGATTCACACACACAAAATTTCTGCCATTATTTTCACACATCCGTATCTACCTCCCCTCGCCCATGCCACCCAAATCGACTGGCCTGCTCTATTGCTGTAATATTTCATGCATTTAGGAAGCAAGTTTCTGGTAGCAGCACTAAAATAAGCTTTGGCCACTTAAGCTTCTACAGCAATGCCGCTGAGACTGGACAGAATCCCCTTTACTAGAAACATGTCTGCTAGATAGCCACCGCAAGCTGAAAATGAATCACCTTGCTGTCTCTTCTCAGGAGGCAGTACAGATAAAGATGACTGAACCCCACAGAACATACTGATGTAGCAATCTGAAAGGCAACATAGCTAAATACTATTTAATTTACTCTGTTAGAAGATTCAGATTTGTTTCCTTCTGCTTTGAACTAACCTGATGTCTCCCATCTTATGTTGTGTATTTACATTGGTATGAGGGAAGCCACAATTCATATGTGACTATCCTTACAGCTTTAGGTGATATGGGTCATAAATTACAGTATATAAACAAGGTTGTGAAAATCAAACTTAAGCACACCATCTCCTGGTTCCCACCTACAGGATGTTTGAAGTTCATCAGATAAACTATAGTGCATCATTAAAATTCCAATGCAGAGAACACAAACTATTCCGAGTCCCAGAGTGTCAGAGCTAAATATATTGTCTTCGCATAGCCCTTCACACAGTGGTATTTAAAATACAGGAATAACTTAAGACAGAGTATCTACTTCCATGTAGCCTATGTAAATTAATGAGGCATAAATCAGGTTAACAGAGAATCATTAAAAAAACACCTAAGGAAAAATTTAAAAACCCCCAAAGGTCCCAACAGAGAGGTCATTTTACAGTTGCATATTAAATTACGCATTATATGTGTAACAACATGTACACGTTATTAATATTCCACAATTGTAGAGAGACTAGGCACAGGCCTTATTTTCACACTGTTGGACAATGTGTGCAATATATAAACAAACATTAATTTCTGAGCATGAAACAATCTCTGGTTTAGCAATGCTCCTTTTGGTGGTGTTTTTAATGGGAACTATTATGAATGTGACTTTCAATGGTGACAAATGAAAATTATTAAATTGTATACACAAGCAAGCTCTGCAAAGAAGTTAAATCTGAACTACCAGTAATTTTTAAAATGGTATCCTTTTTCTGGAAAGAAACATGAGAAATTTTATCAAAATTTACACAAATGACAGTAATTAAACAAAGCATTTAGCTGCACTGCAGATGATTTTTTTCAGACAAACAAAACTGAAATGCTTAAAATATCTCCTTTTAGATTACAACTCATGCTGCTTTCTTACACTTCTAATGGAAATAAACACCAATTTCCTAATATATTATTTTAGCTTCTCAGCATTTTTTTTTCCTTCTCTTTTACTCATATCAGCATGGAATAAAAAGCTTTGCCTGTTCTTTCTGTAGCGTAGAAGATTAACAGTACCATGAAAGCATATACAAAACAAGGAACAGTTTAAAACATCAGCATCACCAAAACATGTATATGTAGGGAAGCGACTCAGAAATCAGTAATTGTAATCCTTCAAACACGCATTCACATTTTTTAGTTGTGGTTTTGTTTTGTTTTGTTTCTTTTCCCCCCAACAAGTAATTAAAAGCCATGAGAATGGGGAGCACACATTCATCTCTGATGTTTACTGAACATAAGTTACCCAAGAATTTGCACTACCCAACTAACTGTACGTATTCCCATGAACTGCAGAGTCCCTATTACACAGAGCAAGAGAGACAGGAAGGAAGGAAGAGGCAATGCTTTAATACCAAGTCAATAACCCTCCCCTTCTTACAGTGCCTACACACATTGCCATTTATGACAGGAAAATGAATTCTATTGCCCAGGTAGAGCATGGGCTAGGGAAAAAATATATGCTGGACTTCTTCACTTCCTGCTTATCCCAAAGTAAGCGCTGAAGTGTGATGCCAAATCAGTTAAGTTGTAGCTTGGAAACAGTATGTACTTGACTAGCAGCTTCTATAAAAAATAAAAATCTCTCTGCTCTGGTGATAAAGATCTATTATAGAAGCTGCAACAGCTACTGAGAAAGATTTCTCAACTGGGGAAGGCAGCTTACTACACAGCCTAGTTCACTTACAGACCAAATAAAAGGGTCATCTTACACACATCCTTCCTCAGACTATAACTGATTAACTAATTTCAAAGAACTGTGGTCACCGTCAAACAAGAGGGAACTTGCTTAACATTAGAGGATGCATGTACGAATTCTCTTGGGCAGACATAGGGGGCATAGTGGAAAATGAGAGGAAACAATGCTTGACTTGTGCACGTGAGACTTCATACACACCAACAGTTCGGTTTAGTAGGCATTTTCGCTATTTGAGGATTAAGATATTCTCTCCTATTCCTCCTAAACTCAGACTTTTCCTTAACTTGACACATCGTAAGTAATGGCCATACACTCAAATACTACTGAATTCTGACATTATCAAGCCAGACAACTGCTTTAGTAAATCAAATACGTTGTCTCAGCCTATTCCAGCTATTACGTGTGTTAACTTAAACCGTTCAAACAAGTTTAAGCTAGTATGTTTCACCTCAGAACTAGAGCAGTTTAAGTGCATCAGATAATAGGTGGAAAAATATAAAACCTCCTCTACTTCCAGGAGTAACAGTACTTCAAGGTGGCTAGGAGAAAGCCCTCAAAGCACAATGTTTTGGTCTCCCCTCTCCCCCAACATAGAACACAAGAAGCATAAAATCAGGTGTGCTGAGGAGCAAAGAAAGGAAGTACAACTCAGGTGCTACCCTGATTATGCTGACATCAAAACAGAGACCAGCGGGGACCATGTTATTGTGAGACACTGGAGGGGCACCTCCACAGCAAATACTACTATTAACTGCACTTGAGCCAATTTATGTTCTGCATTGCACAGACCTCCTTCACAGCTGTCATCAGGAATATGCCCATGTCAGAAATACAGTGAGCTTAGAACTAAACAAGCATCCCTGAACTATGGATATTCTTCAGTGAAAAGGAAAAAACCTTCACATTATTAAATACAATCCAGAACACTTTGATGGATTACAAAAGCCAGGACACACAAGATTATATCTGTTGCTATTGAGCGTATTAAGGAGACACTGAGATAGCTAGCACGCGCTCTCCTACTTAACTTTTGCTGATGGACTTAATATTTTGAAGCACTGCACATCCACTCCACCTCCAAATGAAACAGCTTTGAATAATTAGTTTAACCAAATTATTCCCAGCAGAAATTTGGAGAATCTCTCCACAACTGACTTCATTTTTGAAAGGATAGGCTTTATAGTAGTAAATACTTTGAAGTATTGGTCTGTGTGCCTTTTACAGGTGTCATACATGATGGTTTGCCTTGTAATGGCTGTGAAACCACCGTTTATATTTCCACTGAATGGGGCTTTTAAATATGACATTACTGGTCAATATTAACTTGCCATATGTCAACTTACTGTTTTCAGCACAGAAGCAAGTTAGGAAGAATATTAAAGTTACAAAAATAAAACCAAAACATGCTTTTTCATTGTACAGTATATTTAAAAATACCATGTTACTTACAGTTGGGATACATATCTTGCTCAAGGGATTGCCATCCAGTAGGTATGAGCCATTGAAGGTCACATATTCATCATAATATTGAGGTGCCTGAGGAATAACACTGCACAGTAATTTACGCTTCTCTTCTATTTTTTTTCTTATGTGCAAGTATTCAAAATATGGGTTTGCTCTCTCAGAACTGTATGGCTGAATCTCCTCAAGTTTCAAAGAATCAACAATAGCTGCCAGTGACTGCTGGGTTTTCTCCTTAGCTTGCAGTAAAGAAGGGTTCGCTTGCACAGGCTGAGGCACACGCGACACCTTTCTTTTGCGTGGATGATGGACCTGAGCATCATCCTCTTCAGTTAATCTAATCCTTGCTTTCATAGATGCTGATGATTCAGAGTCTTTCTCTGATGTCTGCGTGCAGCCGACAGGATTCTGCTTACCCTGGTTAGCAAGCATATTTGCTCTGTTCCTTGTGATTCTTTGAGGTACTTCTTGCTGTTCCACCTTCTGATCCTCAGCAATTTCTTCTTCTATTTTAACTATTTGGCTGTATTTGTGCACCTCTTCCTGTGTAATCTGTTGTGAACTGTTTTCCAAATTAGATGAAGAGGAGTACTCTGGTGGATCATCTGTCAACACATCTTCTCTGTCTGCAGTGCAGGGTTTTTTATTAGCTGATTCGTTCGTAATTCCCTTAGATATTCCTGAACTTAGTTCACAGAGATCAGCATCAGCTTTACTATCAACATGCACTGAAACCAACTTTTCTTGTTGGCCTTTTTCATTTCTAAAGTCTGAAGCATCTGCTGTGTTACTATCCCCTTCACTCTGAGCATTCTTACAAACAAGTTTGTTGAATGTGTATGAATTTACATTCAATTGTGAACTGCTATCACTTTCGGGAGTATCTTTTTCTAACGGTACCGTAGGTGAATCATTCACCCTTTCACAGCTCTGTGAAATATCCTTTGCAGAGCCCTCAGAATATACAGCAATGGGTGCATCAGCCTTCTTAACGTTTGAAGGGAAGAAAGCATTTTCCACCTCTCTGGTACTAGCCACATCTGTATCCAAAGTAGAAGTTGTAGTTTGAACAAGATTTTGTTGTTGTACAAATGATGAATCTTGACTGCTAATGCCTGGTAAAGAAATGTGTTTAGATGTATCTGGGAGTGGCTGGATAGATAAAGAACAAGGCAACTGTGAAGGAAAAACTGATGCAGAGTCTTGAGAACTGGAATTTCCTTTGATTTCAGCATGCTGAGGCAAAAATTCAGGTACCTGTTGCTCTTTTATTGTCCTGTTTTCAGAATTAGGCATTGCTATAACACTGTTAGTATCTTGCTCTGATACACCATAACCTGAGCTGTTGAACTCATTGTTTAATGAATTGAGTCTGTCAAAAGGCACATCCCACGGTTTGGTTTGCTGAGTCACACCACTTTGACTACACGGCTCTAAATGCATATTACAGTCTTCTGAAGGGCTCGTCTGAGCAGTATTTTTATTGGTACTTGTGCCCGTTGTTGCCTGCTTGTTGCTAGCAGTTCCCATCAGAGATGATGTAAAGTTTGACTGCAAACCAGACATACTACTTTGAAAATCTCTTTCAAGCATGCTACACATTAGTTCTGGTTTAGGAGAAGTGCTAGCATAAGTCTGGACTGACG
The DNA here is from genome assembly GCA_034008185.1 of Gorsachius magnificus. Lineage (NCBI taxonomy): Eukaryota > Metazoa > Chordata > Aves > Pelecaniformes > Ardeidae > Gorsachius > Gorsachius magnificus. Next base: position 56,908,659 of record CM067082.1, on the reverse strand, counting down.
GGAGAGCATTCTGATTATTTTCTTCTGATATTCGAGGCTGTTTGCTGTGTTCAGAAACAGCAGCAGGCATGCTGCATCTTCGAACCTCTACAACAGGTCTACACTCATTTAAAACCAGTTTGGCATCTTCAACAGATGCTGATCTAATGTAAACCTGTGGAAGCCTGTTTGTGAAAGGTGGCTTAATGCGATCTGGCAACTCGGCAAGACCATCAGTCTCTTTTTCAAGAAGGGCTGGTGACTTGGCACTTGCCAAAAATGGTGATTGTGAAAAAGACATTTGGGAATCAGAACCTTCTAGCATAAAGTCTGAGTCATATTCAATCACAGGCCTTGGAGTAGTTACTGTGGTATGGCAAGAATCCTCAGAGCTTGCAACTGAAACCATGGACACTGATCTGGAGCTCAGACCTGTCCTTTCACTTTCCGATTTGGGGGATCTATTTAAATTATCTAAAACCAAGGAAGGCTTTGTAACATTGACACTTCTTGTATCTACTGATTGCGATCTATTACTTGTAGCCTCTTTCTGATGCTTTTCCTTCATGCAAACATCGGGCAACTCTGAGCTTTTTGAACGAATCAGTTCTTTGCTTTTTACTTCAGATAATGAGTGTTTTGGTTTTTCTTTCATCTTGTTAAGTTCTAAACAAGTGCGGTTTCGTAAACGTTCCTTCTCTTTCTGTTTTATTTTTTCTTTATGTTTTCTATGCCACTGCTCTATTTCCAGATCTTTAAGGCTAAGCATTCTTTCAAAACTAGTTTGCATTAAATCATCGTTGACTAATCTTTTTTCTTTGGGTCGGGCATCCTTTGCTGCAGGAGCTGGTTTAGGCTTAAGCTTTTTGGGGGGCCTTTCTCATGTTCAACTTTTAGTTTAAGTAAACTACTTTGATGCAATTTATCTTTATGCTTGTCTCTCTCTTTGTATCGGTCTATATCTTTATCTTTTTTATCTTTCTCTCTACCATCTGGAGTTTTCAACAAATCATCTTTTGGTTTTTCTTTCAAAGATGACAGTTTTTCATGCACTGTTTTATTACTTTCTGTAATACTGCATCTCCTTTCCTCTTGCACGTGTTTTGAGTATATTCTTTTTAGACTGTTTGACTTTTTTTCAGTGAGTGTTTTTCCTTGCTTTCAGCCCAATGTCTGTCTTTAAGCCTTTTATTTCTTATCTTCTTTGTCATCAAGTTTTTTAAGAGTACTTGTGCTTTTTATTCTATCATTTTCCTTATGGCATCTTTCTGCTTGCTGGAAACTGGGCTTCTCCTTCACTTTCTCTGTGTTTTCATTTACTTCTGCTTTTTCTTTCTCCATCTTGTATTCATGTTTTACCTTTTTATCTTTTTCTCCATTTTTTCTTTCTATCTTTTCAACATCTTTTTCTTTGGCTGAGGTTCGCTTTTCAGTCTTTTCTCTGTTGTCCTTTAAATTCTTTTCCTGCTTTTCATTATCAGTCTCCTTTTCTATTAAATGCATGCTGGCTGCCTCATCTTTAACACCAAAGCAGAACAATTCCATTTCTTTATCTGCAAGCATGATTTCTTTTTCTTCTTTTGTATCTTTTGGTTTTTCATCCTTGAGAAACTTCTCATTTTCCTTTTTGTTCTTCTCTTTCTCTCTTTCCTCTTTAGCATTTCTCTCTTTCTGGAACTGTCTCTCCTTAACTAATTTATCTTCTTTTGCCACAGCTTTTTCTAGCTTTGATTTTCTGTCTGAAGAAAGAGATTCATGTTCTATATTTAACAGCATATCTTCATTTTCATCACTTTTGAAAAAGTTCTCTTTCCAAAATTCTCTGTCAAACTCAATACTTCTTTGAACCTCTTTAACATTATCTTTATGTTTATGTTTTTCCTTTTCCCCATCCTGTTCCTTTTTGTGCTTGTCCTTTTCTCTCTCTTTGTGCCTTAACTTATGCTTTTTGAGTGTTTTACCTTCCTTGTCAGTCTTTCTCAGCATATACTCCGAATTCTCAAATGTTGAGCTATTATCTTCCTCTTTAATTTTAGGACTAGATTTCTCACCAAATTCTAAGTGAAAATCTTTCTGATGATGCTTGCTTTTTTCTTTGTGCTTGCAAGATTTGCCACTAGAACTTTCTACTAGATATTCAGAGTCAGTGTTGTGATCATACCGAACTAATTCAGATGGCAATGTTATTTCAGAACCTCCTGGTGATAAGCAAGTTTTGGTATTTTCTTGCTTTAATGGCGTTGACTGCTTTTCACTTAATCCACAGGGATGCTTTGGAGATTTGCCAGCAGTGATTTGAAATAGATGTAAAGAAGAATCTTCTTTTGGGGTGAAAGACTTCTTAAAGGTTTCTTCCTCTCTAGTTTTATCTAACGAATCTAGCCCAGAAGTAGCTATATTTGTTAGTCTAGCATTTTCTTTTTCTTGCTTTAGTTCTTGATTCTCTTTATTTTTGCTCTGATTTTTTACTTTCCTTTTAACTTTGCCTTTTTGCTTGTGTTCATTTGTAACCATATATTCTTTCTTCACTCTTACATCAGAATTTGATGTCTCTGAAATAGAGCATGGAGAGACTATCTTCTTGTCCTGAAGTATTTCTTCATCTGAACTTTCAGAACTTGAATACAGAACTCTAGATGGTTTCTGCTTTTTGCTTTTAAATGATTTTGAAAAGACAACTTTTTCTTGTTTCATAAATAAGCTGTTCTTTTCAACTTCAGTCTCATCCTCTTTCCTTAGGTCTTTTCTAAGAATATGCCTGTCATCGATCATTTTTTTCATTTCATCTTCATCATCATCTTTAAACTCATACTCATCAAGAGCAGATGGAAGTGGTGCCTTGCTAGGGACCATTTGTTTGCTGTCATTGGCTACAGAGTCCTTTTCTGCTTCTGAATCAACATTCCCCTCTACACTGGAAGGATTTACAGATGGATCTTCTTCAGAATCTGGAGTAAGAAAACCAAAAATTAGTTGAACACTGATGGGACATTCTTCACACTTTAGTTCAGGACAAAATAGTTCAGTTCAGCAGTCATACTGCTATACAAATGAAAAAAGAAAAAACCCACTCAAAACACACAGTAAACCTTCTCACTAGAATTAAGCTTTTTAAGAGAAAACAAAAGGTCATGAAACCAAAGTACTCCCCACACTTTACAGCTGTCACTCAGGTATGTAAAAATATTAATTAGCATTTATATGCCAATCTAATAATAGCAATGCACTTTAAATTTTGTAAACCTCATCTATTGTGCATAATTCCTGCATAACCTGACTCTTTCTCAAGGACATCTTGCTATGATGACTCATTCCTCTAGGAATTCATCAACTCTTACGCTCCCTAACAACTAAACTATGTTCCTCCACATGAACTATTTAGTCATGTTTCAACAGCAGATGAGCTTTTATTCTTAAAAGACAAAAAGCTGCTCATGTAAGGAAATTCCCTCATGAATATTTGTGCACTTGATATAGACAGCCTAAAGTAGACTGTCATATAAGTCACTGCAATTGGTGTCTGCTATACAAGTGCATAGCATGGAGCAAGTATGTCATACTGGACGTCTTGGACTTGCAAGTCCAAAATGTAAACCTCTTAACTGTTCCTAAAATTAAATTTTAGGAAATGTATGGAGTGTTATCATCACCTGATCATATGAAAATCTAGAACTCAAAAATCTTTTAAAAGTATTTCTGGATGTTTTGTTCCTTCCAAATAAGGTTCTAAGGCAAGCCTCTTCAGCTGAATCTATCCATTTACTTTTAAAAATAACAGAATATTGTCATATTCAGTATCATTGACTAGAAATTTGACATACTGAATAAAAAGTAACAAAAGAGTTTGAAATAATACTGTAAGAAAGTGGTGAAGCAGTTTCAATGCATTAAAAGTTTGAATGAGAAAAGTATATTCTGCTGCAAGTTTCACCCTCATTTCCAGTAGGATCCTCTGTAGGCCCAACTGCCAATACATAATGGCTAAGACACACACCTTGCCAGCAGGCTTCTCAGCTACTTTGTGTTCAACAACACAGTATCAATCAAAATAGAGCCCATAAGTCCCTAGTATCTTCTGTATTATCTGTAGCACCCAGAATATATTACTAGTTCTGTGCTATATTCCACCACCCCACTCCCCGCCCATATGTACATGCCATCATCTTCCTGCTTTAACTCTAACCACTCCCTGTAGCTTGTCTGTGCCTTCCCTTCACCCTTCTCCTACAAGGTAGTTGCTGCTTCTCTCTTCCATATCCCTATTTGCTTTGCTCTTAACAGTCTTTCCCCATTCCAAACACATCACACAGCTTACACCTTAATGACCAAAGGTAAAGCAATGGAAGTACAGGAGACTGATCACCTATTTTCTAAGCCTGACTCCTTGAGAAACTGCAGAGAACGTTCTGCTCCTCCTGGAAACCAGCCCATGGAAACTAAGCAATACCCTGCACAAGCATACAACTGCTGAGGAATCAATTGCTAAAGAGTAGCAAGTTTCTATTATGCATATGTAAAAATATTTTTCTTAAGATTAATGATTTGGCTAAGCTTAGGTAGATTATGTGGAGCAATGCCTTAAAACAGAATGACTAGGCACTGTATTTCAGGCTATTCTTCTAATGCAAAAAAGTTAACACTACATCAGAATATTTGTTAGCTCTACATAGGTCAACATGACTTTTTTTGCTTGAAGTTTAGTGATAGAATAGAAAACACTCCTAGGGGGTTAGGTTTTTTTTTGTTGGTGGTCATTTGTTTAGTTAGGTTTTTGTTTGTTTGTTTGTTTTTCAGGGAAAAAGAAACTGACTTCAACAATCACATGACACAATGCTCTCCCTCATGTAATTTTCACAGAATCACAGAATGGTTGAGGTTGGAAGGAACCTCTGGAGGTCATCTCATCAAATCCCCCTGCTCAAGCAGGGACACCCAGAAACAGTTCCCCAGGACCACGTCCAGGCAGCTTTTGAGTATCTCCAAGGATGGGAGACTCCAACAGCCTCCCTGGGCAACCTGTGCCAGTGCTCGGTCACCCTCACAGGGAAAAAGTGTTTCCTGATGTTCAGAGGTAATCTCCTGTGTTTCAGGTTGTGCCCATTCCCTCTGGTCCTGGCAATGGGCACCACTGAAAAGAGCCTGGCTCCGTCCTCTTTCCACCCTCCCTTCAGGTATTTGTGCACATTGGTAAGATCCCCCTGAGCCTTCGCTTCTCCAGGCTGAGCAGTCCCAGCTCTCCCAGCCTCTCCTCACAGGAGAAATGCCCCAGTCCCTTCACCATCTTCCTTGCCCTCCACTGGACTCTCTCCAGTATGTCCAGATCTCTCTTGTAATGGGGAGCCCAGAACTGGACCCAGCACTCCAGCTGTAGCCTCACCAGTGCTGAGTAGGGGAGAAGGATCACCTCCCTCGACCTGCTGGCAGCACTCCTCCTAACGCAGCCCAGGGTATCACTGGCCTTCTTCGCGGCAAGGGCACATTGCTGGCTCATATTCAACCTGGTGTTCACCAGGATCCCCAGGGCTTTTTCTGCAAAGCTGCTCTCCATCCAGTCAGACCCCAGCCTGTACTGGTGCATGGGGGGTTGTTCCTGTCCAGGCACAGGACTTCGCACTTCCCCTTGTTGAACTACATGAGGTTCTTCTCAGCCCATTTCTCCAACATGTTGAGGTCCCTCCAGATGTCAGCACAACCCCCTGGTACATGAGCCACTCCTCCCAGTTTCATGTCATCAGCAACCTTCCTGATAGTACACTCTACCCCAATCATTAATGAAGATGTTAAACAGGACTGGACCCAGTATTGACCCTTAAGGCAAATTACTGGCCTCCAACTAAACTTTGTGCTACTGATCACCACCCTCTGGGCCTGGCTATTCAGCTAGTTTTCAATCCACCTAATTTATTTTACTCAAAAGAATCTGAATTCCTGAAGAGTCTGTGAAAACAGAATGAAAAGTTCCTGCCTGGCACTCAAGCAAGTTACTCATGGTCAAGAATCATTTGCTTCCAAGGAGACAGTAGTTCTTTCTGTGCCTCAAGAGGCAATACCTGCTCCTTAATCTGCAGAAATACAGTAGGGTTTTTTTTAAGAATTACTGCCTCCATGTAAGCAAGCTACTTTCTGGTCACCTTCTCAAACTAGCGATTCCCCCACTAGCAGGGACTTCTCTTTACTAAGTGTAACTAGGTTATGCCCATGTGAGACACTAGTTCCCAATTCATCTACCAAGGATGTGAAATAAGTGACTTTGGGGCTATTTTTCCCCAAGAAGACCTCTCAGAAATCACTTTGTATTATAATAAATATGGTATTTTTCTCTGTATCTTTCTTCGGTAAAACCACCATTCTGAGGTAGGGTTGATTTGGAGAGTGGGAAGGGCTTATTAAAGAGACAGAGAGAAGGAAAAAAAGTCAGAACAAACATTTCAGATAATTTAACTGAAAGATTTGAAAACTACCTCTAAAACTGAAAGTGGAAAACTAAAAAGTGGAATATAAAATTTGAAACCAAATAATAGCAATTGCTACCTGCAGCAACTCTTAATAGGTAACACTATGCAAAAGATTAAAACCACCTAACTTCAGGTGAATTGATGCACTTGAAATATGCAATTAAATGACTACTTTTACCTGAGCAACTGTCCTCATCATCAGAGATGGGCACCTCCCTTTTCAATAGCATTTCCAACTCTTCAGTTTCAGCAACATCAACAGGTCTTTCCCCATGCTTATTGGCTTGAAATGGATTTCCACCATGTCGAAGCAACAGCTTCACAATCTGCAGCATTAAATAAATGAACTTTTAGGTTTTGCACAACATGTTACTTGACCAGCATAAAAATCTTCCATTGCACACAAAATGTGGATAATGTGATATGCAATCCTAAACTCCTACCTAGGAAACTGCAAAGCAAGACTTCAGCAACTAGAATACTAAGTCTAGGTGTCCATAACCTGCTTGTTAAAAGAGGTAACGTGGAAGACTAACAAAAGTTGTCCTCTGTTACACAGACATAGCATCATCATAAAGAAAAGCAACAGTGGCCTTTTGTTCTTGCTGGTCTAGCATTTCCTCACACAATTCATGTGGTTCCTCACCCGCCAAGCTCTCTATTCCTCTGCACTCAATTCACCTCCTTGCTCCAAATTTTAGAGCACTTAACTGTAAGAAACAGTAAATGTTTTTCAAGTAGAAGTACTATCTGTTTCCACAGCATTCCAGAAAAGCCCTGACAGAGATCCAAGCATCTTATTGGAGGAACAAACTATCCCTGTCCCCAGCTGAACACAATACAGCAAAATCATCCATTTCTCCAGCATCAAGGGAAAAAAAAAAAATGTTACAGTTACCATGATACAGAGGCCACTGCCTTTTCAGCACAGTATCCAGTATCAGTTATGTTTTTCTGGTCCTACTTGCTAAGAGTGGGGAAATTCAGCAGACAGTGATATGGCAACATGAAACTTCAGAATTTTTCTGATACATAGTGTCAGCGAGATGGTCTCATCTATACTCAGACCAGGCAAGCAAGAGGTCCTGTTCTCCAAATCCCTACTAAAATTTTATGCAAGTTTGATCTAAAGACCCGCTTTTGTTTAGATAGCCATAAGAAACAGTTACTAAGTAGTTAATAAAAATTTCACAATCAGATTATCATAATTATCTTCTCTGGCCTTTCCAGAATATCCTTCAAACTGAATGCCTTGTTTGTAAGGTATATTTGATTTAAGGTTATTTTCTATTTTTTGCTTTATACAGCAGATCATACACACAGTAATGAAATGAGAGACATAAAAGGGAGATCAGAGTAATTTCTGCATCTAGTTTGCAGAAAACAAGAACAAATTCAGAAATTAATATAAAATACCTGCAGTGCTCCATTCATCTTCTCTGCTAAGTCATTATTGGTAATTTTTTTAAAAAAAATAAGGAATATATATACACATCAATGCTCTATTTCAAAGTCCATGAACAAATATACAAAAAAAAAAGTATCTAACTTTAAATATTTATATATATATAAATACTCTCTCTCTCTCTGAAAAGCGTATTTTACTTTCCTATATGCATAGAAATAAAAAATATTTCCCCAAACCCACAGTACGCTGTTTCGAGACATTTTTCTTTCAAGACTTCTATACAGTAGCAGTCTCCCTTAAAACAAAAAGTCATCAAAATGTTTATTTATTTAAAAAGTAAAAGTGAAACTTTGAAATATTTGAGAAAACAGATACTGGTAGAAAGTATCTGGCCATGGAAGTAGGAAAAGCAAGATGAAATAAAGAAAACCAAAACAACTTTAAGATGTCCCCAGAAGAGCAGAAGCAAAATTATAAAACCATATGAGAGTAATCAGGACAGTTAGTATTTGTTCTAAAGACTGAGCATTTCAAACCATTCATTTATTCCCCTCTCATTCTCCCAGCAAACTCACATTTCTGTGCCCACTACTAGCAGAATCATGAAGTGGTGTATCATCATCCAAGCCCTGTGTGTTCACATCTGCTCCCGCTGCTATCAGGACTTTAGCAACATCGTAGTAACCAACATTACAAGCTTCATGCAGTGGTGTCCAACCTATAGTGAAGAGCAGAAAGTATAAGTTTGAAAGGTTAAAGATTTAAGTTTGTTTTTTTCTCCCGTGCTATAGATCTCTATTGCCTTGATACATTTCAAAATACACTCACACACACTAGTTGGCTGGAAGGCAATGCCATCCATCTGATGAACAACACATGCTTTATCAACTTTAAACCTCCTGCCACCAATTTCCAAATTTTACCGTGATAAATTGGAACACAGAAATCACTAATCAAATACTAAAAGACAAAATCTGGCACAAAATCCCCAGGCTAAACATGTTTGAAATTCTGTGACTAGTGAGCATTTGAACACAGTGCTAGTTATACATGAATAACATTAGTCTATATGGAAATGGTTTGAAAACCACACTACTGGAAAGAATAAGTATGGCACAATAGCATAAGCACTGCTCCTTTAGAGCCACTGAATATATAACAGGAATCACTAACAACATTCAGCAGCTATTACTCTAGATAGCAAGCTATTAATAAATACTGGCAGAGAACTTATTCCTGATATTTCTTAGAATATTAGTAATTTTTAGCAATTTTGATTTCCAAATTGATAGTCTGGAGTTCAGCACTCATTTTTCGTAGCAGAGCCTCAACTAAAGATGACGATCAACCCACACATGCTATATTCCTTACCTCAATTTCTCTCCCCAGCTTGATGCCTTCCATTTCATAGCTGCCCTGAACTTCCAGCCTGCTGTTGATGCCTTCTCAAAGCCCAGTTCTGGGAAGGCGTTCAACTTTTGTTTTCAACATAACCAGTGCAAGTCTGGAAGAGTTATTCACTTGAATTCTGCATCTAATCAGCACATCCGTGAAGAGGAGGGACAAGAAGAAAACCCTGACTTATCTAATCCCCCATTAAGGTAATTTCTCATCTTCATCTCTCAATCAACATCTTACATGCCACTCATTTAAATAAATTTTTTAAAAAAGCTAAAAAAAAAAAAAGCTTCTACCTTAGTCTGTGGCAAAACACTTCTTCCTGATCATCGTATACTAAATTTCCCTTCCAATCATCACTTCGGTCACTCACTTCCAGCGCGGCCTGGCTACCACCTCCTTCCTTCCATTTGCCTTTTCCCCACTCACCCACACTGATAACACTCTTCTGCTCTCAGCCCTCTGATCCCCGTCTTCTTCCTTTTTATTAATTCTCTCTGTAATTCATTCTTTTCCATGTTTCACTGCTTTGCCTCTCTGTCCTATCACAATGTCCAGCCTGCCACCTCCAGTTCTGGCTTGCTCTCAACATCTGTTTCCTTTACTCTTGTTCTCACACGCAGTATCATTCTGGCCAATATCCCATGAGCAGAGTTACTTCCTCCATTACTAATTCATTTTCTGCTCCATTAGTTCTGCCAAAGCCTTAGCTAAAATGCTCTAATTCTCTAAACTTCACTGCATGCTAAATTCTTACTTTGCTCCACCCATGACTCACTGCTCAAATCCTCCCCCTCTTCTTGACTTTTTCCTCTGCACTGAATTTTGAAGCTCATCCACCTCTGCTTCTCACTTTGGATTACCAATAGAAGTCTCTCACTTGATCCCAAACACCTCCTCAAGAGTCCTGAATAAAGTCTCTAACAACTTGCTCCCAGTCGATTCTCAGAACCAACTTTCAACAATTCTCCTCATCCTTTCACTGGCCTTTAAGATTAGTTAAATAGCTGTACCGGGTCAGGCTGGAATGAAGTTATGAAGTTAACTTCCTTCATAGCAGCCCATATAGTACTCTTCATTGCATTTGGGGTTAAAACAGTGTTCGTAATGCACCAGTGTTTTGGCTACTCCTAAACAGTGCTTGTACAATGTCAAGGCTGTCTTTCTCCCTCCCCCTGCACAAGAGGTTGGGAGGGGACACAGCTGGGACAGCTGGCCCAAGCTGACCAAAGGGATATTCCATACTATACGATGTCATGGTCAGCAATAAAAACTCAGGGAACAGAGAAGGAAAGGGAGATGTTTGTAGTTACAGTGTTTGTCTTCCCAAGCAACTGTTACACCTGCTTAGGCCCTGCTGCCCAGGAATTGGCTGCACATTTGCCTGCCAATGGAAAGTAGTGAATGAATTCCTCTTTCTCCTTTGCTTGCATGTTCAGCTTTTGCTTTTCTTATTAAACAGTCTTTTACCCAAACCATGAGGGCTTTTTTTCCATCTTATTTTCTCCCCCTGCCCTGCTGAGGAGAGGGAGTGAGACAGCAGCTGGGTGGGTGCCTGGCAGCTGGCCAAGGTTAACCCACCACATCTCTTGTTGAAGTGTTTCTGTTCTCCCTGTGATTTCTATGGGTCTGTCTTCCCCTGAACTTCCCCCACCTTTCCCAAAATTGCTCTTTCAACAAGTTCTTCTCATGTCCCCTCTCAACTCCTCTGAAGACCCCACTGGGTCCTACTTCTGCTTCTGTTCTCTTCTTCCTCCACAAATGAGTCCTGGACAGCTGCATCTTCAAACACAAATTCAGCTACCCTCTGTACACCAAGAAATCACTGATCTATTTCTTACCTAAAATCAAGATTTTAGTCCATCTCATTAATATCTTCTCTTGATGTCAAGTCTGAGCTGGCAAATGATTGTACCATATAGTTCTTAATTTCTCTCACTGGGACCTGCTACCTCAGCTCATCTCACCATTCCCACTGAGAGTATAATTCTCCTTATAACCATTTAGACCCATACACTGAGCATCTTTAGCACGCTTCACTGTAGGTCTAATCAAAACTGTCATTCAGACCTTCATGTTTTTGCTTCTATTATGCAATGACGGTAAAAACTTGAGACTGCTAGTACTGCCAGTTAATTGTACCAATGAGTATTCTCAATATTCTCTTTATTCCCTTGGGATGCCAGCAGCTCCCCACAAATTTTGTCACCTTTTCTTCAGCATTACCCTTTGCATTGGGAGCACAGTCTTTTTGAACATAACCAAAAGCAACATGGCTCTTTCTTATATTTATTTCTTCACTTTCCCATGGTCCACTTCTACTGTGGATGCAAAAAAGCTAATGTTGAGAGGCAGAGTATTAGGAGCAGTTCATTATGCTGTTTATATAATGTGTACTTGATACTTGTATTATTTTTTAGAGTTTTCCTTACATTTAAGAGAGAAACATCTATGAACCCTATCTTTTAAATGTCTCTTAGACCCCAACCCCACATTAACCTCTGCACTAACCCTTTACCCTGCGATTTAGCCTTCCTTTCACTCTGTTCCACCCCTCCTCATTACCCCAACCTCCACCTATACCCTAAACGTCTACCCAATCCTCCAGCTCCTAAGTCTTATGCCCTTTTACACTGGTTGAGGAAAAAACAGCAGTACTTTGGCTTACTGCAGTACGTAAATGAATTTAATTTAGTGCCTGGCCAACCAACAACTGAGCAACTACTGAACTCAAAACTGCAGATTCTGTCTTCTGTGGAAGCATTACTTCAGAGATCTCATATTTACTCTGCTGGAGATTTTTTACTAAAACATGTGGAAACTTTACTGTGAGAGTATCAAAAGCAAAGTAGGCAAAAGTTTGGCAGCAGGTTGCAAAAAAGTATTTAGGAGGTATTGCAGACAGACAGGCAGCACAGTCATTTCCTTATAGAAAAGTTACTAAACAGATCCTAAGAAAAGTAAAGAAAGATACCAAATAAAGGATACTAAAAATATGGTACAAGTTATAACTTACCTTAAAGTTTATCAATCAGCGCTGAAATCACAGCAGATATTGACATACCAAAACTAGTGTTAATCCAGCAGGGCTAGATGACAAGTGCAAGCTATACCACACCCATCTGCTTTGGTGTGTATTAGGTGTTGCAGTAAGACGACAATGTACATTACAGTGCTACCACCTTCACTGTTACTACACTTTGCATCTCTTCACATAGCCTACAATCCCTCTATCAGTTACTGTCTTTGCCTAGTATAATTCTACAAAGTTCAGCAAGCGTGCACATGTATTTTTATATCTGCCTAGTGGGCAAAGGCCCTGGCTGCAAGTGAAACGTCCAGGTATTATTATACCATTCTAACAATATACTGTGTACTACAGTGTCCCAGTACTACCACTGCCATCAGAAATAAAAACAGGATTTGAAAATTGCCAATAAATTTTGTTATAACTTTCATTTGCATATAGCATGGACTGAAATTAAACCTCTGACAACTTCAGCAGTAATATTAACAGTTAAGAGAGCATGTATCAACTTACCTGCAAAATCTTTTACATTCACATTTGCACCTAAACTGATTAGCTCCTTAACCTGTTTAACATCCCCTCGAATTGCTGCCATATGTAGAGGAGTTTCCCCTCGTTCATTTCTCTTGTTTACTTTGTCTTTTTGTCTTGAAGAGGAGCTTGGAGTTTTCTTTTGTGTTGGTGTTGTTTGTAAGGGATGATTTACGGTGGAATCTATAAAATAAGTTTTTAAATAGTCACTAAGTTATTTAACACTATTTTTATTTCATCTCATTTTAACAATGGTATTCAAAGACTATGATTACCAGTGCATAGTTATATTAAATAAAGGATGTATTTGATGCTTCACTTGTATCAACACAATGCCTAATTGCAATATGTAAAAGGGCGTCTTTAAAGTAGGTTTCAAGGACAGATGAAGACTATCCAAAATACAAGGTTCACATACACTGGTATAAATTCTGCTGAAACAAGACAAAGCATCACCATGCAGATCAGTATCTACCCTGCTTCCCCTTCCTCCAGCACACTTCCGCTGTATTTTTATGTAGTGGGATGCCAATTTAAGGAATTACTGGTTGTGCATTGTACTCCCTGCACTTTCTCAGTTGTGCCACCACAAATGTTTTTGGGTGGACTGTACAGTAAACTACCATAACTAAAGTTTCTCCAAATTTTCTCAAAAATAGGGGAAGCCACAAAGCCACATTTACACAAAAGGAGAAACTGAAGTAAGACAGCCTCTGTTGTATTCCTCTGGTAGTCTTTGGTTACAGGGAGTCAGTTAAAATATAATCTTCCCTAATTAAAGTTATTAATATATTTGATAAAGTATATGCTTCTGACAGAAAAGGGCTTTATGAATATAAATACATAGAATTCTAGCTAAAATATTTCCCTTCAAACATTATTCTATTGAAGAGTGCCTATTAGTTAAAAGTGAAACCTCTAACCAATGCAGTCTGGTTCTATTTCAATAACAGTTTAAATAAAAGTATGCAATACTTCAGGCAATGTTTCTAGTGGTTTGATGGAAAGATGAGATCCTGGAAGTCCCAAATTCTTCTGCAACTTTTAAAATTTGCAACAGGGAGTTAGAGCATATCAGTCTGGCAGTTTCCATCTTCATGATTCCTTGAGTTTAATTTCTCAAGCAACTGAGAACATATCCATGGGCCAGGGACTCAAAGGTTTTCATAAAAGGGATAGACTTCCTCAGCATGAGGGACTAAAGAATATCCTTCCACCCCCCCCGCAAAGTATTCCAAAATCTGAGGAGCTTTTTAAAGATACCTCCTCCTGCTGTGAAATTGTCTTGCCTTTCTCTACACAGATTTTGTTTTAAACATAGCAGGATAGTAAAAGATTAGGTAACTGGCACCAAATTCTTAAGGAAATGCAGCCATTCACCTTTAAATGCCAAATTTGTAAAAATATTACATGGGTAGAACATATACATACATAAAGATTTTTTAAATACAACTGAATCAAGGAAAGTTTGGAGTTCTGAATTAAAAATTCTATTAAATCCTACTAAAACCTATGGAGATGATCCAGTTTCCTTTTAAATTAAAATCCTGTCCAAATGGAGGCAATGAGACAGTAGTTGATAAAAACCAGACAGTATTTCAGTTTTTAGTTAATGCATATGGAACAGTAAGAAGGCAAAAATAATCAAAGGAAGAAAAGATTTTTCAGGTTTTAAAGCTATCATAATGCAAAGCTTTGTGCATAAATACAGAAGGTCAAGAATTTTTCATCAAATTACTTGTCAGGGCAGAATAGAGTTTTACCAGAGTTATGAATAGTTTAAAAAATTTTCAATAAAAAGCAAGGATTGTTAAAAACCAGCAGTGTTCAGAATATTCTGACTGGAGCAGAATTAAACAAGAAAACTGTGAACTTTGTAAGATCACCTGGACTGTTGTCTCTCGCTGTCATCTGCATGAGAAGTGCCATCTGTTTGCGCTCTGACAGAGGATAACCAAAAAGAATGCTAACTGGTGTTGATTTCTTATTTGCAGCATCCTTCTTCATTTTCTTTTTCTCCGGACCTTCCTTCTCTGGAAATATTAACATTTAAAAACTCAAACTGCTGTTCTATTAGAACATTTTTTTCTAGAAATAAAAACATCCTTTTAAGGTATGTGAACTGGTGATTGGTGGCAGGTGATGAAAACCAGAAATTGCATCTCTAATTTGCTGCATTTGCATTAGTTTTGGTTACCTGTTCTAATCACATCAGGATAATAAGCTACTGAGTTAAAGCACTTAGAGCTGTAAGGAGGATTACTAAAAAATTCTAAAAGATGAAAAACCTGTTTCACAGCAGGAAGACTCTATATGTCAAACTTTAATTTTCAGAGAATCAAGTCAGGCACTTATAAAATTCTGTAAGATCAGCGAGTCAACTTTCAGCCTTGAATACAGATCCAAGACTGTGCTCTATTCTAATTCTCTCATGATGCCACATTAAAAATTAGGAATAGACTTTTTAATACTGGTATTTGTTAGGTAATTGGATAAAAGCCTGTTTCTCTCAAACTTATCCTGTTATTGCACCTTAGAGCAATTTCTTCTCCAAAATGCATATCCTTCAAAAACATATGGCTATTTCATATACATAACTTCTTTCCTTTCATTAATATTTACAGTAGTTGTTTAATATTTCATGTCCAAGTTTTCAACCAGGAGCTGAAATTACACATCTGAATAAAGAGATCATTTCTAAAGCTATTCAGTACCTACAACCTCTCACAGCTCTTCAGATTGGTTAAATGTGCTCTGAAATCAAACAATTTTTAACCAAAAAATTAAAATTTTATTTGTGTAATTTGGAAACTTTGGTCTACATCTTCCATCCTTTTCAAAAGTTTTTCTTTCATTTTTCTGTATAAAGGTTTCCTAAACCAAACACAGGCATTTAGATTAAAGTAGGATAGAAAACAACTGATTTGTGATTAAGTGACTTTGACTAAATCACTTTTAACTGGAGCAGTATTTAATGATCTTAACATCAAACAAGTACAAACTCTCAATGCATCAAATTTCTTTCAGTACAACTGTTTTCCACTGATCTCCCTCCTTACCTGGTCATTATTTTTTAACTGTATTTTCTAGAGACATATTAGTTTGCATTTATGTGTAGTGAAGACCATTCATTTTCTGCAATTATCTCGTCTTTCCAGGCAACTGCTCTCTTTCTGTCTTAACAAGTTCTTACCAAATTCAACATTTTATATTTTGTAAGCAGCTTATATTATTTACATGTTACCTCTATAATGTCTATCTTTTTCTTCAGAGCCCCCAAGATTACTACTTGACTATAAACGCACTGGATGTAAAAGATGGCTTAAGGAACCTCAGTCCCATATTTGTTGACTTGGAATTAAAATTTCTGAAAGAGTTAAAAAAAGATTTCTAACTGCCAGTGTCAAGAAAGAATGGTCTGAAGAGTACTCTAACAGACTCAACCAGCAAAAATGACATCTCCAAACTCTGAGCAAATAATTCCCTTGGTTGTCTCCTTAAAAGCCCAGGTTCAGTATTAGCTTTTCCAGAGATCCTGCCCACTCTACTGCACCCTCTCTTTTTGGAAGCTTCCCTAACAACCACCTTCCCAAAAGGCCTTTAAGCAGCCAGACAGGACTCTGAACCCTACAGGCACGAGTAAACCCAACTCCCCCTCCAGGCTGGACCACTGACCACAAAGACAGGGACAGAATTCAGCAAGGATGTCTATTGCCTGCTTTCTCTTCTGTGGCTGGCTGATGTGCTAACCCCCATAAAGCAAGCAAGAACATGAAACAAAGCTGAGATCTAAAAATTAAAATGATGAATATGTAATAATGAAAGGGGGCAGGAGGGAAAGATGTTGAACTGATTAATCAGACTTGGCCATACTAGTATGCTCAGATTTGGCTGGGAATTGATTGAGGCTTGGTTGGGGACTGTTACTACTAGTTAAATAAGCCTGGTTGCCACACTGATGTTTTTAGCTCTTTGTGTAGTAAGTTATTTCATCTTATTCTTACTGTGACTGATTACCATCTGATGAGGCGCTGTTCATCCAGTTTTAGTTAAGCTTAGTATTTTGGGCCATGCTAAAAAAATATGGAAATGCGATTAAGCTACAGTTAAGGCTGGGAGAGGATCTTATTTTTATTATTGCCCCTATGATTGTACTGGTCTCCCACTTTCCTTTCCTAAATCTCAACCTTAAACACCTGTATAAATGCTTCATTTAAAAAAAAAAAAATCATCATCTGCAAAAGCAGAAAATCTTAAAGCAGAAGACTGCACTGAGGCAAACTTCACTAATCTACTGCAGAGCGCCAAAAATTAATAAAAATTACAAATTAGAAGCTTAAGTCCCTTTGAGGTTACTAACCATGTATCATTCCCTGTTTTATTAAGCTCCAAACTGACCCTTTTTTATCTTTTTATTTTCTCCATTTCTGCCTTAAGCCCTCTTCGGGGCCCTCCTTGTGTCAATCATTTCCTCTCAACTCATTTTCTGCCTTCCCTAGCCTTCTCTAAATCTCGTCTTCTAGGCTTGATTACATACACAGGCTCTAGTAATGCAATGCTCTTGAAGCAGAGGAAGGCATGTAAATAGCGTGCATCTTAAATTCCGCTGTGACCAAATAAGAGATACCTGATTTTGCAGACAAAACAATTATAAGCAAGACTTTTAAGAATGGAAAGCTACAGACCTCTGTACATATTAAAAAGAAACCCCTGCAAATTTATCCATCATGTTTAAGAAGGAGACAAGATCCATTTTACAAAAGTAATTGATGAGATTTTTCTGAACTGCATGCATCTCATACTCCTGATATCTAAAAATCCATTCAATATCCAAATCAACACTACTGCCTTATTGGTAGAACATCTGCATAGGAAAATTTAAAGAAAACCTACAAGAAATTGTACTGACAGCTTTTCACAAAAATATGCTGTTCTCTCTCCAAGGATAATGTACAGCATACCCTTCATTATCTAATTCAGTACTTCCATCCAAACAACACATTTCAGTTTGTCTGGCATGATGTGCTGTTTCTTAGCTTATGCTATTTACTGCTTATGATTCTTTTCTTGAAAAAAACCCGTTCATTTTCACTCTGAATTATTCCTTACAATTCTACAGCTATACTCAGCTTGAGAAAATAATACATCAAAATAAGTGAAATAGATCTTTTGATGATCTTCTACTTTTTTTTACTATACAGTGTACTTTGACAGGTATTTTTATCTGTTGGCTTTTGCGTTTGGGTTTTTTTAATAATTTTGTTAGAAAAGCCTACTAAGTAAATGAGTGCAATGTACTCCCGTCTGATGTTTTGTGTTGTCAAACACCACGAACATCCTCCCCTACATATTCCAATGCATTTCAGTGGTGGGGCAAATTATTCTTCCATTACTTGTTATTAACACCGTGTTTGCAAAGTGTTTCTAGAGCTTACCAATTAAAACTACCAAATAAGAATACAACTGCTCTCACCAAGTTATACTGTAATTATGCCCTTACCACTCAAAAAAGGACACAGTTTTATTAAAATTTATGTGAGACTTCATATGCATTTTCAGTAAATCTGAACAGTTCAATAAACAAAATTAATATGATCAACAACCAAGGTAAAAAAAAAAAAAAGCCTCAGGACTACAGCAGGTGCACCTGATAATCCATTTACAGGAGTACATCCTGTCAGAGGCTATTGCTTTTCCTGCCCAAGATCTCATGCACATGCCCTAGTTCTGAATGTATAAGATAAAACAAGATATGACTAAGGGGGTGGAAAGAAGCAAAAGGAAGGGAGTAGGGCATATAAAAAAAAGAGAATTTTTTTATACACCAATAAATAAATAAAATAGTAAACCACTACTTCTTTTTTTTTAAAATCCAAGGAAAACAACGACAATGCAGCTGTTGATAGAGAAGCTACACAAATCCACAGAAAATCCCCATTATGCTTATTGCACAATATATTACAAGATTTGTTTTCACTGCTCCAGGAATATCCTCACGCAGTACACTAAACTTTATTTAGCAGGAGAAGACCAATTTAACGCTCAGGAATTTTGACTTCTTAGATATTCTTTATCTGGTGGTAACAGAAAACTTTTCACAGCTGTGCACTTGTTGTTTATACAATTTGAACAGTAATAACTTCCCTAATAGAGGAATAATATCAGTTTAAGAAATTAAGTTTAGGTAGAATTTAATGTACAAAACTGACTGTTTAAAGTCAATTAGGTTTTTTTTTTAGATTTTGAGCATTTTGTTTTCAATGTCTATGGAATACAAATATCTTCTTTTACATTCACTTTCTTGTCACTTTGGTGCTCTTCAGCAGTTACAAACAGAAAATCACGGAATTTCTTACTTGTTATTAAAAAAATACAGATCAAAACTCTTCAAGTGGCTTCATGTTCCATTATCTTTATTAAATAACCTTCACAATGTGCAGCCGAATCTATCTGGACAACATTCCTTTTAAGATTTTCCCTTTGCAATGTAAACTTTTCACCTAACACTGTAAAAAAAGGATTTACAAATAGCGAAGTTATGTGAAACAGTGATTTAAGTGCACTTGAGCACTTATTTGTAGAAGAGCTTACTGAAATTCACTTAAACGTACTGGCACGAGAAACTTGAGAATAACCAGCAATTATTTCAAGGAGAACTTATGCGTGACACATTATGTCCCAACGCAACCACATATGTATCTGGGGGCTTTTGAGGGGGGCCTTAGGTTGTGGGGTTGGGTTTTTTTTTGATATATCAAAAATTCTCAGTCAAGTGATTTCTAAATGTTTTAGGAAAACAAATTATTAAAGAATATAATGTGGATTTTGCAGAACAAATCATGCCAAGCTAACAGAGTATTCCATTTTGCAAAATAACCACCTTGGTGGATAAAAGAAATAAAGCAGAAAGACCAAATTCAAACTTCAGGGCTCATGATAGTCTGGTTTAATGGAAAACTCCTATCATAGTGCAAATTGTAAGGAATAACAGGATTAAGAAATAGGACCATGCAAAGCTAAAATATGAACTGCTGGAAATAAATGCTTCTAAGGAAGTTAGAAGACTGAGTGATGTACAACAAAAGATTAATGTGCTTATTACCAAGAATTGTAGAAGACAGGTCAAGGTGATCAATTCAACAAAGTTAAAAGAGAGTTACTGAGATCTGTGTGACTGTGGTAATCTGACTGAAGTTATTTTAAAGAGAAACACATAATGATTGACTGCTGCTTCCTACCCTCAGTGAAAGAGAAAGATTAGAATGTGATGAAGAGACCTCACAGTATACTGTACATTGTAGAGATATCAAGGTACTATTGTGATACCTAATAAATGCAGTTTATGGCATATTTATTTAACCAAACCAACACACACATATGCACACACACACACAAAACCACTTCCACTTGCCTTTAGCCCAAAGAACAGTTAAAGAAACTTGTAGTAACTGAACAGTAAGTCCAAATGCAGCAAGCAGTAACACAGTGTGCAAACGGTCCCTTTAACAGCCCCACTAATCTCTGTAATTATGGGAAGCGCAACTACAGAAATTGTGTTACTGTGATGTACACATGGAACATAAGGAGGTCAGTTGGTTTGCTTTTTTGGATGTCAATTAAATGCTAATGACTGTGCCATGTTTGGACTACTTTAAAGACAGAAATTGAAGAGGTCAGAAAACAAAATTGAGATGCTGCTATAAAAAATAGTAGAAAATCTGGAAAATGTAATTTCGAAGGAAAGATCAAAAAATTAGCACATTCATTGTAATTGTAACTCTTATTGTCCTTCCTGAATAACCAACTATATAACAAAAGTACAAAAAAAGAAAAGTCTATGCTTATCTTCACAATAAAAAGATTTTTCCAAACTACAGTTATGTTTAATTATTATGGAAAAAATCAAACTTCTCTCTTCAGACTAATAAGGTGGAGAAAGCAAACAAATTTGTCCTTTGCAAAAGCAGAACTTGCCTGTTGTTCTTATTCTAATAACCATACCACAGATACCACAGGTTATTTAAAAATAACCAGATTAATTAAATATATTAACAAAATCTAAACAATGCTATTTAAGTATTCTAAATAAGTGATGGCTTTTCAATCAAATTATGTTTTTGGATTGGGAGACTTCAAATTAGAGAACTTATTGAAAAAAGGTATGAAAAACGCTTCTCTTTCCACCATCAATTCTACCAGTCTTAATCAAAGCTTGTGTGCAGAAACCGTCAAAAGATTAACTTAAATAAGCGTTAAAGCTATACTGCAAAATTTGCAGTATAAATAACTTTGACTGTGGTATGTATATATCGTGTTAGTTTTTTGTGGTTGCTTGGATCACAGAATGGGGACATGACAACAGAGCCCTCAGTAGGATAGCCATCCAAACCAGGACAGTATAACAGACACCCCTCTGCACAACAAAAGAAATTGAGAATAGGACGCTGCTGCTTAAAGACGGGTACACAGTACAATTTTGGGTGCTGCTGTTGTCCCACTGGCCTCTTCAGAAGGCCACAGGTCTCCTGTGATTCACGTTATCTTTCAGCCCTATGCAGATTTCTCAGCTACTGCAGGTGTCTCAACTGGCACTGCATGACTATGTTTAGGCAACTGGACTTGGTCCTAATCAGTATGAAAGTATTAAGGAAGTAACCGAAAGTGCGAAATCTGAAAATACTTAATACAAATTAAATAGTTGGGTTATCAAGCATTGGAACGGGCTGCCCAGGGAAGTCACCATTCCTGGAGGTTTTTAAAAGATGTGTAGATGTAGCACTTAGGGATATGGCTAAGTGGTGGACTTGGTAGTGTTAGGTTTACAGTTGGACTTCCATGATCTTAAGGGTCTTTTCCAGCTTAAATTACTCTATTCTACTCTAATTTATTGCAGCAGTTTCTTACGCAAAACCACCAATTTGAATCTAAATTTAGATCAACAGGATGAATAAAATTGTTCTAGACTCTTATGGGACACTAAAAATGCTGCTTGATTTCAGTCTTGCCAAAACTGACTGAGTGTATAATTTACTTTATGTATGGTTTTGTAGGAATCAAACTAAAAAAAAAATATTTCCAAATTGAGTTAACATTCAGTTTGGCTGTCCATGTTCATTATCACTTATAGTTTCTAGACAATACCTGAACCAAAAAAAAAACACCACAAAAAGGAGCAAGAGGTGGAATTGCAGGGAGCAATTTTTACAACAATGAAGTAAACAAGACAAAAATGTCAGTTCATGAATGAATACTTCACAGATAGAACCAAGACAGCTTTAATGATGTGAGCGAGCGGCTGCGTGGTGCTTAGTTGCCAGCCAGGTTAAACCACGACACTCTTAACAATTAGGCATTCCCATGCCTTGACTGATTTACCTGCCTAAACAGGATGAAATGCAATTATCATGAGGTTTCTACAATCAGTTAGCAACCCTATAATGTATCTTGCAGATAAACCATTTATTGAATTAAGCCATTAATAAAATTAAAATTTTTATCCTAGAGCTACTTCTTATGGTATTTCTTGATTTTTGTTTACCCAGACACATTTTTAGAAGACCCTGAATCTTTTCAAAACATTTGAAAATCAAACTGAGTCTTATCAGCTGTTACAGAGAAACTATTCAGCAAAGCAGTAAGAACATTTTTGCTATTCTGAACTCTGAAAAAACCCTCATATTGGAAGACTATTAAAAATAAAACCATAAGGAAAGGATAAACTATATCCTGGAACTGTAATGGACAGTGGAAAGAATGGAGTGGTACCACATATTTTTTAGGAATCTTTCTAATTATTAATTGTATACATAACCTTTGACGATTTCCCTAGAATACCACTACAGATTTGCACAAAGTATCAGAAGAAAACTGGGATTCATTTATTTATTTATTTTATTTTTAAACACTGGCACTACTAGCTGATACGAAGCTTTTCATCACCTCTTCTTTCCCCTCTGTCTCTGGTTACACGCTCACCTCCAAAAACTTACTGTCTTCCTTCTCAAATAACACTTGCCATTCCCTGTACATGGTTAGCAGAGACACAGTTCTGTCACTGGTAAGAGTTTAGTCCAGCAATGGAAAATCTTTTCAATGTCTAATGACAAGTTTGTGTCAGAAGCAGCACTGCATTTCATAATCACTGATGTCAGTCCTAGTCAGTGACAAACTCAGCACCAATAGAAGTGGTTAATTCCCACTGGTCTAATCTAATTGGTTAGGTACGGAATCAGCATTATAAGAACCATTTTTTCATCCTAGTAATGCTCCTGTCTCTAAAGTTTCTGGAAAGCTTATATACCAAGGTCCTTGTCTGTGAAACGGGGTAGTTGCTCTTACCTACTTACCTCAGCAGTAATGAAATGGACAACAAGGTATGATGTTTCCTACAGAGTAGTTAAAAGTTATGTGCCTTATATTGTTTTATTAATTATTTCTTGCCCCTACTTGAACTGTTTATTTCATCTCCCTACTACAACTTGTAGCAAAAAGATTTTGTAGTGTGCGCAGTCTTTTTGTGCATATCTAAGTGCCTAGAGTAATCCATCTTCTTTGTGGCAACTGTGACAATAGATGCTATAGCAAGAGAAACACAAAAAATTACATTACCTTACAAGATGCTGTGACACTGAATTATTTAAAGTTGATGGGGGCGGGGAGAGATGACAAAAGATTTCCAACACAGAAAACATTAGATAAGTGCTAAATATTACTTCTAATTATATTTATTTCCATTTTGAAAAACAGTTAGGGTCTAATACCAAGCAATAAATTTAATAAAGCAGATGCTGGGAGCATACTTCTAATTTATACATGGTCTTTTCAGAATCAAGTGGTACCATGAATAGTGTAAGACTCTAGAATTCTGTAAAACCACTGAAAACAGAGATCTAAAGCCAAGAGTATTGTTTTGTAATGTAACTATTTCAAATATGGATTTCATACCATATTCTCTTTACAGTAACAAAAATATGTATGGAATATCCAGGAGCCAAGTCTTCTGCATTAAATCAGTCCTGGGCAGAAATTAAACATGTACTGAGGTATATACTTCTATCTTGCATTTAAATCCAAACATCTTAAGGGAATTACCTGTTTACGAAAATATTCAAATGTACAATGAGCACTGTATAAGAACCGTAGTACTGAGCCTCTGACAAATTTGGGGAACATACCTTCTGGTGGCCTTCCAGAGGTCTTGCTACCAAGAGAACTATTACTGAACTATGACTTAGGTAACTAATTATCTAAACTCAGAGATAACTGTAGTCTTGGAATACATCCAGACCCCTCCATCTTGATTTGAAAAGAGCCATGTTAAGAACGGTATTTTGGAATCTTGAAATCAGTTCTAATAAAACATGCTTAAGTTAGGAAGAACTACCAGCCTGTGCAGAAAAGGTATCCAAACAGATCACAGGAGCTTAGACTGAAAGAAAAGTTTGCTCTCCATGGCTAGTTTAGTTAGTTCCATAACCTTAGCAACTTCTTCTCTTACATGGAGGACAGTACATCTACCAATCTTTCCCACTCTCCCTCCCCAAAAAAGGCTACGAAAGGCTGACAGCTGCGTCTCAAATCAAGGCATTTACATGTCTTTTCATCAGTTTACTTGTTTAAGCAAATGGACCTCTAGAGATGACAATGAAAAGAAAGGTTTATTACTAAAATAGAAGCAAAAGAATGAGGTTAGGAAACAACTGGAAAACGTAGATAAACTATGCTGGCATGCTAGCTCTTGCTAATGATAGGATGAAAGCCTATCAGGCTGAGATACAACAATCAGAAGCAAGCAAGCAACTTTTATACTTAGTATCCTTTTTTATAAGGAAAAAAATAATTAGTATAAAAACCATAATATACAATTAATTAAATTAGGATGTATTTTACCAACAAATAATTAGTTAAGGAAATAAAAAGGTTCTACCTGTGTCTGAATTGCGATCTTCATTTCTGGATGGACTAATAGTAAAAGGAAGTTTACGTTTCATGGAAGACTTTTCTTTCATCTCCTTCCCCACATCACTCCTATCCACTTTTGGAGTTTTGCTGTAGGATGCAATCTTGTCCTTGCTCTAATATAAATAAAAAGTATACTAAGTAATTTTTGTATAAAGCAGAATAGTCTTATAATGTATACAGACTGAAGAGACTGCTATGCGAGAATGTATGTGCATGTGTGTATGTATTTGTATTGCGTAGTTTATTCAAAAACTTTTAAAGAAACCTTACTAAAAATAATCAATGGCATTTCTATCTTTTTAAAATTTGTGGTTTAGTGTTATGTCTACTTCCACATACATCACAGTAGAACCACTGTTCACTATTAAAGCCTTGATTAATAAGCAAAGGAACAACACAAACCGGACAAGAATTTGCTAAGTCTTAACAACCATCCCAATTTCCTTTCCTGACCGTAACATAATAATCACATTAAAAGTCCACACTGCAATTCAGACTATGAATAGTAACACAGTAACAACCAAAAAACCCTCCAAAACCCATCCCCTGCCTCCACCCCCACCCCGTAATCCATCCATACAGAACTCCCTTTCTATTTCAAAAAGCATAATACTGTAGTGTTTCGTTTTCTAAAGCAAAATTTACTAAGAACTTAGAAACTCTATGAAGAAACTTTTAAAACTGGTATCAAATTTAGAAGAAATAGGTACAAGCTATTTGGAATTTTTAGTTGTATAAATCTGGGATTTTTCCCTTATAAAATGTATTTCAAGATAAACGAGAAATACCTGGATGGGCGCAATATTAACTTATGTTTGATTACTTTGATAATATAGAAGGTCAAAGTTTGTAAAAGGTAACAGGTTACCAAGAAGAGTGCTTGAAAGAACCCCCTGCAAACCCCAACATTTTGGCCTACCAATTAAGATGCAATGTAGAGACATAACACCTGTCCGTTACACACTGCAGAAACACATTATCCAGCTATGTCAGCTATCACAACTCCACAGGTTTATATCATTCTTAACAGATGATCAGATGAAACCTCTAAGACATTAATTTTCTAAAGGTAGAAGAGGCACATACACTTACTTGCCAATCAGAAAACCAAAAGGTTGCTCCTTGGTACTTGTGAAGCAAGAAGTTAAAAGAGTTATTCTGATTAGAGGAAAACTAGAATATAACTCCAAGTAAAGGTACTATTCTCAAGAGCACCTTTCCTTTATTTAAAAACAAACACAGGTAACAAGAGTAGTTTGATTATATCATCTGACACTCTGAGTTCAAACTGTTGCCAAAGGAATAGGCAGAAGTGATTACAAAAAGAACCTGCAAACAAACTCTACAATCTTCAGATGACAAATGTCTGTACCAGGGAAATCACAAAGAAGGGATTGGTCTATGTCAGGAGAACTCCTGAAGTAAAAGGCTGATGCCCCCAGAGAAAATTCATCTTCACTCTGAGTTTGGAAACCTGAAAAAAACCCACCCAAAAAACCCAAAACCCCAAACAAACCAAAACGCAGAATAAAACCCATACACCAAAACCAAAACCAGCCCTCCTCCAAAACTGCAAAGGAAAAAACAAACATGCCCCGATCTTTTTTTTTTTTACATACTGGAACAAGAAAATCTAAAAATCTAAACCCCTTTAAGACTCCCCTAAGCCCTTGGGAGATAAAGTGCCTGTGCTATTACTTTTGAAAGAAGCTAATCAATCTAACACAACTGATCATTTGCAAGTGCATTTATAAGTTGACAAGAGCAGGTCCAAACTCTCTTAAGCCCATTCCGTTCTCTTCCACTGCACATAAGAATTTCCCCACTTCAACCCAATCTCACCAAAAGCGCTCTCATCCCTTGTTGCAAACAATCCACTTATTTCTCATATGTACATGTGTATATGTCCCACAATATGGTAAAATGGTACTGAAGTTTTATTGCTTTCTCTAGAATATTATCTTATGTTAGGTACTATGCAACAGAAGGGATCAATTAAAAATAATTCAGATTTCCTAAGGAGGAAACATTGGGTTCAACTTGTTCTGTAGAAAAAAAGGCAAACTTTATGTGGTTGGTAATTCTTAAAAAGAATCACTTTTTTTGGTACTAATCAGTAAAATACATAGGTAGGTGCTTACAAAGAGACACAAGCTGCTTAAATTACTTACATTTCTTCTTAGTCTTAAATTGTATATATGCATTATGTTAAATATTATGACTGATGCACTACTTTTTTGATAATCACCGAATATTACCTTTGTGATGATCTAATTAGGAGGAGAGACAGTTCAAAATGCATACTTTCAGATAAATAAAGATACATTTAAAATGAAAGAACAGCCTATACTCAGAAAACACAGAAACTGAAAAATTAGAGTATGTTGTTCCTTAGCTATTGTGGAAATAAACACTTAGCCACCACCAGTGGCAGACTTTCCAACCCAAAAGATGCAGTGAACAGGGTGTTTGAGGAGTCTGTACAAAGTCAATGCTATTTAGCATTTTTAGTGCCAATGCTGAAATAGAGATGCAATTAGATATGCAGACACCATCACAACCAGGAGAGAGGGAGAAGCAAAGAGCACTGGCAAAGGGAAAATAAAATGACTAGTGAATTTGAAAAACAGTCTAAATACAAAACAAAATGGGACAGGCCAGGATAAAAAACAAGGTTCTAGAAATTTATAAAAATAATCAACTGTACAATCGCAAGACCCCACATTAAAAACCACAAAACTCTTAACAGCCTCCTGGATTCAACTTCAAGTAAAGGAAGGCAAGAGGAGGTAGCAAGCCCTGCAGGTAAGAACAGGCATTTTGATGTAAAGAGTGAGAATTCACTGTTCCAACTACCTCTGGTCACTGCAACAGCATGCACGCCTTTTTCAGGGTCCAAAGTAAGGCTCAAAATTCAGCATGAATAGGTCTATGTGTTAGTTTAATGTGAGCCATGGAAGCAACCCAAAACAAAGTTGACATCTTTCGTAAAGCAACCTGTAACTGAGAATATCTGTAGACTTTCTACAGAGGTTCATTAATCTAAAGTGAAAACTGCTAATCAAACACCACAGACACGACAATGTTCAGATACAAAAAATATTCCTGCAAAGAGAAAGACATTACATACTCTCCATGTCCACCACATTTAGAAAACATTTAATGACTTTAGCCTGCAACAGGAGACAAGCAAAGGTTATTTATCCTCCTACTAACTATTTAACTCTATGCCAGTCAGCGTAATTAAGTATCAGAATAAACTGCCCAAGGAGACTGGAATTTCCATCAGTTGAGGCTTTAAAGAAAAGGTCTGGCAAACATCTGTCAAGAACTGAGTACAGCTTATTCTACTCTGGGGCAAATGGATGAGCTGGATCTGCATGTCTCAACATTTAATGCATGCCTCACCGGAGGATGTAGTAACAAGGAAGAATTTTCTCTCTCAACAAAACCATTCTAGTGTGCTATGATGAAGAACACATTTTTAATCTGTTCAACAGAAACCGTCTCAGGCGGCTAACAAACAGCAGTCTAGACAATTTCTTGATACCCCATTCCAGCTCTGTTGTCTGGTACCAGTACAATCAATGACAATACACAAAAGAAGACAAGAGTGCCATACAATCTAGCAGATGTAGTAAGCCCCGGGAGAATAAGCATTCTTTTTCTGCCTATCAAAGATAATTACATACTGAAGCGTGTTCTGCATGATATTAAAATGGCTTTGGGCACTATTGTTGGACCCTTCTAAGAAGAGAGTTAATTCTTACAGACCTCAAATGTGTTTCTTCTTTGGAGCACATATCTATCATTTACTTCCTGGGTTCTGGTCATGGAAGTTCTAAAGTATAAAGTTAGGTAAATTAAAATTTCATTATGTTCTTATCTTTATAAAATATCTCATGCAAACACTAAATGGTCTATCCACTGTACACACTCTTACAATTTTTTTTATGCTCCCAAGATGCAACTGATATAAAAATACATGTACCCTAAAGCATATAAGCTCAGCTTATTAACAGGAATGTTACTCCTAATGATTTTTTGTAAGCTCTCAGAAGACCTGAACACATGGCTGATTCACATAGCTATTTACTGGCTGCTAGAACAGCATAATGAGCATTAACTTCCACTGGACAAATACGAAAGATTAAGTCTCATAACAACAGTAGCTTTATTACATTCCTCAGTCAAGAGCTAATATTGCACAACCAGTAAGAGCTAAATATTGTATCAACTAGGAAAACCAAATCCTGCAAGTGTTTTTTCTTTGATCTTAATATATTAACTTTGATCTTAATATATTAACTATTGGAATAGTTACACCATATATTTAGGCCATTACAATTTTTATTTTGAGAAGAATGAGGAATTTTTTTAGGGACTGGTGTCCTTTAACATTACTGTTTGTAAATGCACTGTTTTGTGTGAACGTTATTTCACATTAGGCCTCCTCTGCCTACAATGCACCTATGAACATATAAGGGAACACTAATCATTAAACCACCTATCTTCTGTTCATTTACATTCCTAGAAATTAAGCTCCACAAGTAGTTCAAAGACATTTCTGCTTCAGTAACAAAGTGGACACAGAAGCAAGTAAGAGCAAGTTTATATAGCTAAGTGCAGAAGTGGTTTGACTGTACGATTCTACAGAAAAAAATAAAAAGCCAAAGCTACGTGAAAAATACGATTAGAATACATTTTTTGTACTAAAGACCACTGCAATTATCTGAATGTTGATGACCTCAGGGTCTTTTCATGCTACTAAAAGACACAGGCATCTCTGATGGCACAATGAATGGTCACTCATTGGTCACACAATAGTGAGAAAAGCATGCAGACAAGAGGTGTTTCCAGATTAATCAAGATACTTCCATATCAAAATGCCACTAAAGGAAAAATTGTACTTATTATCCCTTTCACCTGTAGCATCAGTACTTCCTTACATCAGGCTAACAAATCCGTAACTTTTTCATAAGTAGTTCTAATGCTTCAAAGACTAGTGTCTTTAAATTCATGGTTGCAAATATTTACATATTGAGAACAGTCCTTATTTGTTTTACAGAAATTTCCACTACTTCCTGTAGATATTTCGTTTAGAATTATCACTGCTGATTTGGCCTGGTCAATCTTCACTTCAGAGTTTTACATCTGTGTGTGTAATACAGATTTGCCTTCATGATTTTATGTTGTTCAAACTCAAATTTGACTGTGTCGTCTGTTGAATTTTAAATAATTTTCTAAGCTGACTTAAAATTATTACATTTTGGCAATTTTTTGTTTGTTTTTCCTAATATAGGGGAAAAGATAGCAGATTATTCAAAGGCTAGCTAAACACTGCTGACACTTACCTGTCCATGTGTTAGAGAACAGTTCGTGTGACTGTTTAAGTGACTACTTAATATCTTAATCACGTATTCAATTTTCTCAAAATATGACAAGAGCAACCAAGTTTTATTTATTATGCTAAAAACCTGAATACAGGAGTACTAACTGCAACACTTAAATAATTCTGTAATTTTATTTAGGATCTCATATTTTCAGTATTACATATATCAATTTATACCATACAATCCCCAAACCAAATCCTACATTATTCTAAACTCATTACATATTGTGCCAAGGTGGACAGCAAGACTGTACATTAACAGTGCAAGCAGTTTTTTGGTTTACTCTTTGGTATCAATCTAATTAGTCCACCATTGTGTATGTCCTTGATCAAACTTTCATCTTCCCCCAGACTTTAATTTTCTAAATAAACCTGCCTTCACTGGCATACTAATCTCAAATACCAGGCAAGACAGAATCTGAACCTAGCACATTTGTCCATACTTCCAATTCCTATACTGGTGATCAGTCTCAACAACAAGCATCTCCTTGTTAGAGCAGCCAGCTAAGGAGAAACCTTCACCCAAACCAATATGACAATGCAAGGGTTTTAGTGAGCATTAAAAACAGAATGTTAATTTACTCCTTTCTAAATCAAATAAAAATTTGCCATGTTTCCGGGCGGTTTAATAAACAACACCACGTTCACTGTTCTGTTCCCCGGAAAAAGTTATTCATATTTTCATATGGATTCACATCTTTTTTTGGTGAAAGACAGCTGCACATACCTGTTTCAGAAGATTACCTAACTCTGCAGAGATTGCAGGGTAGGGGGATTAAATGGCTCAGCAGACATAACTGCTACTGTTATTAGTAGATCAGAGGCAGGAGATTACTGGAGAGGAAGGTGTCAAGACAACCAGCAAATACCAAACTGGGCACAAGGATCACTGCCAAGGCAGCTCCTTTGGCAGCGGCTGCAGATTCAACAGCCACTCTAGAAACTAGCACCATTTTGCCACTATGGCAGCAGGCAACAGGAAGAAGAGGGGAGGGGGAGTCAGAGGTGGAGAGTAGAAGAGGAGAAGGGGCCTCAGAAGCAAACTCTTTATTCTGATTGATTTATTTCTTTAAACTCAGATTGCAGAGCAATTTGTATGTAAAATTCAAAGCCTACAAAGGAGGAAAGTAATCTGCACTATAAAAGTATGATAATCGATTTCTGTACATTCAAACCTACAAACAAATGCATTCCAAGCATTTCAAGCCATACCTTTAGCAGAGAAATAGGGGAAAAGAAAAACTTTAAAATTGGCACATTCCAGAAAACCCACTATTTTTGCTTTGATAAAAGGGAACAAATGATGAAAATTTATTTTAACCTCTGTGTTACAGATTTTTTTATATTAAAAACACAAAGCTTGAAATAAAAGTTGCGTCAGTTTTCCTAGCATGAGCAGTTGTTACGTCTTCAAGATTTTCCTGTCAAAAGCTTTTTTCAGAAATACTGAAGTGTCAAGGTAACAAGAGTTTATAAAGCCAGAAACTATTTTTTTTAGTTAAATAAATAACCTAAAATCTTTACAAAATGTAGCTTATTTACAAGCGTATAAATAAAAAGGCAGTACTGAATACCACTAAATGTCATTGCAATAGCCTTCCTATTCTTGTTGCTTGTAGGCCCCAGAGTTTCCCCCCACCTATTCCCCGTGTTGAATGACACTTCAATTAACTTCACAATATCCCAAATAAGCACCAGAACATAAACCAGAACAAAAAAACCCCAACATTTTTTCATCCCCTTACTAGTAAGCCCATTTCCTTTCCCCATTTTACTCTGTTATCTTCCTCTTCTTATCGAAATAGTTCAACACAGCTAGCAAAAACAACTACTTTTGCTTCACTTTACTGGGACCCATAAAACAAACTGGGAAGAGCCTGAAGCTCTCGTGTTTCCTATGAATGTTTTCAGAAGACAAGCAGTTGAAGCAGATGCTGGATCTTATCTTTTCCTATTTTTTCATCTCTCCCATTCATTAAGTGGTCTTACAGAGAATAGATACTTCAACAAAATAGTAACAGTAAGTATGACCACACACAAACACACAATCTCCTTTTCCAGAGAAAACAGTTTTAAACATCATTTGGGAGATAAACATATTCTCTCTCCTTAGCGGAATATACAACTCATCATTCACAATACAGAATAAACCCAACGCATCCAGCTTCCTTTTGAATTAAGTTGCAAGTTACAATAAAAGGCATAAATTGTGTTCCCTGGTTTAATTTACAGTTAAAGCCATGTAAAAACTTATTTTTTTTCTGCACTCAAGATATCAAAATACAAACTCATATTTATTTCTTCCCATTACAGTAACAAAAATCGTGATAGAACACACGCTTTCTGTTTCACTGAAATTAAATGGACATGGATATAATTTTGTTACCTTTCTTGCAGTTGTTTTTTCCACCATGGTGCTATCACTGTCAGAATTTTCAACTTGAATTGTTTTTGTAGACCCAAATTTGGGCATTTTATAGCTGTTTAGCTAGTTGTATCTTGTATCAGTGGGTTCATCGTGTGTCTGAAAAATAAACAACAAACCAACATTATATAAATATACACACTACAGTGTCATTTCAGGACAAATGTGCTACTGCAGATGGTATCAGCACTAAACAGTACCCCAAAAAAAGATAACAATAACACATGACTTCAAGCATCCCACTCATCTGCAGCTCAAATCTTAGGGTGAAAACCTGGAAGGTCTAACACGGCTACTACTAGGGACAGTGTAATCAGAAAGCCACCAAGTTAGTTGCTGAATTGCCTCATCCCTCTAACTTACCTCTTTGGCTTAACACTTCTGGGTATTTGATGGCTTAGTGATTCAATATCTCACTTAATTTTATAGGTAATAAGACTGGGAGGATGCACAAGATCATTTCTAGCAACAGTGTGAAGAGAAATTAAGCTTTCTAGCCTGGGAAACTGAAATACTGTCTGCCCAAAACATTACAGAATGAAGGTCAAAACTCGGTGGTTTGCTATCCTATTTGTTGGAACAAGAGACATATGTTAGAAGAACAATCTTCTAAAGCTTAGACCTGGAACTAGAAACTTTAATTTCTACTGTCAAGCAAATTAATTACATAAGCTATTGCTATATATATGTATATAAAGCTCCAAGAGCTCTGTGGTGTTTCATTTCCAGGGTACACCAAGTAAGTGTCATTACAGATTCACATAACGGAATTTTGATTTTTCCATGTTAGTTTTGATTCTACTTTTCTACTTCAAGAGAAGTGAAATATTTTTAATATATGGAATCCTTTAGGTTGGAAAAGGCCTTTTAGATCATCAAGTCCAAGCACAATACCTATCAGGGAAAGCCAGACTGCATAGCAGAAGCCTGCTCTATACTTTCAACACTGCAAGAAATACAGTCTAGTGCTTTTTAGCATTATTTATTTAGCATCTCATTAAGAATCACAAATTTCTTATTGCAAAGAAGAAAAGTCAAGATAAAGAAACAGGCCAAAATATCTTGCCAGCACACCAGAATTTTTACTACACAAACCATTAAGTACTATGGTAAGTGAGTTCAGCAACAGAAGACTGCAAATAGTATCAATTCTGAATAACAAACAAGGGACAGAGAACTAACGTTTTTCTCCATATTCTGTGGTTCAGGAAACTGCCAAGACAGGAGCTAAAATGAGATGGGAATCAGCAGGGCAAACTCAGCTCACTTTAGTGCCTAAGTAAAAGATCATAGAATCACAGAATCGCAAGGGTTGGAAGGGACCTCGGGAGATCATCTAGTCCAACCCCCCTGCTAAAGCAGGTTCTCCTAGAGCAGGTTGCACAGGACATCATCCAGGCAGGCTTTGAATATCTCCAGAGCAGGAGACTCCACAACCCCCCCTGAGCAGCCTGTTCCAGTATCATAGAAGAAAACATAGCAGATAATATTAGAAAGCTAACTTAAAGAAATTTGTACCAAGAACTCTCATTTGACTTGGAGAAGCTCATGAGCCATCATCTTCACATCTCCAAAGGTGCACTGGAGATTCTCATTGACTTTGCCCAGTGTTGTTAACAGACAAATGTGTTGTTAGGCCACTACGTACCATCCTCGTAAATCTCAAAATATATTAAGAGATTTGTGGCTTAGCCAAGACTCAAGCCAATTTCAGCTGAAGGTGAAAACCTAGAAATCTAACACAAAAACAGGGCTTAGAGCAGGAACAGTGTCATAACCAAAAATGCCAACAAAGTCGTCTGCTGAACTCACCTGTCCACCTGACTAGCCTCTTCCACAGAATGAAGAACCACTCGTCTTGTAACAGAAGAGGTCAAATGAAAAGCAAAATTGCATTTGGCATCACTTTAAAGCTGGTAATGTTTTATGGGTCTTTTTGAACTGATGTGATTGATTGCAGTCTTAGCGAGTCTTGTAGTAATTTTATGTCTCAGCTAGACATCATTTCAGGTGTGACATTTCTATTGTTGCTTTACAGTGAGGATTTTGGGATCATCACGTAGTGAATTTGTTGCTGTTATAGGACCAGGGCCGCTATTTTGGTTTGATACAGATGACTATCAACTGAGACTGGTATTTTGTCTTTGGCAGATGACTTTGAGAAAACTGTTTTGCACACTAGACCTGACACACAAAACTTTCATATTCAAACAAATTTCTACACAGCACCCCCCACCCCATGCCCTCAAGACCTAAACTACAGGAAATTCCCTTACAGAATAATTGGCTAAGATTAATACTACTGTATCAACAAAGTAACATCTTACTTTCTTACTCTTCCAGAACAGGAGACGAAGAACAAGAGGGGAAGGAAAGTTCAAAATACTCAATCCTGAAGTCAGAAAATTAGGAAATGCTGCACTAATATCTGCTCTTTTCCTCCCTTTCCCCACACCTGAATTTTTTTAACTATTTTTTTTTTAACATTAACCACAAGGAAGAGCTTAATTAGAAACTGTCTCTCATACAATAACCTGGTTCTTGTCTTCACTGTGGTAACAAGATACAATATTCTGAAATTCCTACTGTTCTACTCCTACCCAAGACAAAAGACACATTAGTGTTTTCCCTTAATTTATGTAGTGTCAGTAGGATTTATGCAGCCCTACCCATACAGAGAGTAATTGTTCACTTTTAATGGATGCAAAGCACACAGTTATTTGCCTTTTTATTTGCTTTTCCTAACAGTTGCAGGAAGAAAAAAGGTTACTGATGCAATGCAGAATACTCTAGAATGAGTTTCCTGTAGTTTACAAAAACATATCTTAATCCTAAACGAAGCAACGAGTCAGTATCTTCACAGACAACAACTACTGTGCTGATTACACCATACACAGGGCATTACCATAGCAGCAAATATCTGTTTTCATGAGTTTAACAAGAAAACGGAAGTCATAAATCTGCTTTTGCTCAGTTAGCCTCTCAAATCCTCTCTTTAAGTTTTAATTGCAACAACTCCATTGCATGTATCATCATAATTACAACTACTTTAAAACAGACCAATGTATTAAAGTTATCTTTTTCTAATAAAAATATTTCTCATTGCATATGCTGCTGTTTTCTTCCCTTCCTTTTTTCCTGCTTCTTGACTCCCTGAAACTATCGCCATTCCTGCTTTACTTCTCTTCCTTTCCTGGTTCAGTATGCCATTCCCTATACTTTTCTGGTACCGACAGTAAGGACCGCAACTTCATGAGCTTAGTACAATTTAGTAGCTTGGGCTTGGCTCCAGTTCATCTTAGTTGCCTCACCAGTAGGGGCTAAACCACATTAACTGAACGAGAGTTCCTCCTTCACAAAAGGCCCAGCCTCCCTGTGTGTCCTTTCAAGTCTTAATGAACAGAAATAGTTTATTTTTAAAAACAGTAGACAAAAAAAAAACCAAACTTCAAGCTACAGGTATTGTATAGCAGCGAGAGGATGATGAAAACATTTTCAAAATAAATTTAAAGGTATTTTAAAATAATACTGTCAGCACAAATAATACACAAATGTAAGTAAATGAAAACAGAAAGCATAGGATGTTTCCATTTTCTTCACCACATGATCAAAATTAAATGTGAATTCATTCAGTTCTTGGCCCCAAGCCAATTATGATTTGAAGAGAAAACTGCTTTGGAAGTTCACTAAAACCGAGTATCACATACCGGCTTATTAAAGCAGAAACATCCCAACAATCACACTGACACATGGCAGTATTTCCATTACATGTTTCATCTGCCAGGTTGCTATTTCACAATCCCTGTGTGAAATACTTTTCAAAAAGACATAAATACTTCAAATATTTGAGGAAAAAAAATACTTCTCATAAAGGGTACATTTTTTTATTTCATAAGATATCACTATGGTCCAGAAATGTAAGCAAACTATTCAATCCATGATCACATACTGTATATATTACAATAAAATTCTGACCTAAAGCAGTGATTTTACTGACATTTTAACTTTATTTCCATTTGCCTGCAGTTCAGTTCCATTTCAAGTCATGTTCTGACCACAGTCAACAAACATTTGCGTTCAAAGTGAAAATGTAGAACATTAGGAGGTTCTTCAAGGGAAACCCAGATAGATCTGTCTGCTGTCCTTCAGGGCTGTTTCTTAATGCAATTACTGGTTTATCAGGCAGTCTTGATGGCATATTTCAAATCACCAGAACCCTAAACTAAAAGTTAAACTCTTTACATTCAAATTATTCTCCTCTATCACAACAAGCAGCACCATCACTTTTTACCTGACAAACAGGGACAGCTATGCTTTTTCCCTAACAAACTGATCTATTTCATGCTTTTCAATAAAACATAGAAATTGCTTCCTACTAAAGAAGCTTCTCTGCATGTAACAAAATCAGGTATTCTCATTTTATG
The DNA here is from genome assembly GCA_034008185.1 of Gorsachius magnificus. Classification (NCBI taxonomy): domain Eukaryota; kingdom Metazoa; phylum Chordata; class Aves; order Pelecaniformes; family Ardeidae; genus Gorsachius; species Gorsachius magnificus. The sequence goes on along the minus strand of CM067082.1, from coordinate 56,871,658 downwards.
TTTGGATGTCTTTCCTGCACATTCATTATCAGTTATCAATGTCTTTTTATTTAAAATACTGTTGAACTTTTCTCTCAATCATTTTTCACCTAAATGAACTAAGTAATTCCATTTTCTCCTTAAAGTAACAAAGGTAAGCATTTTGATAGATCTACAGGCAGTAATATAAAAAGCTAGAATTATTTCATTAAAAAACACCCCAAAAAGCAAACAAAAAACCCCACCAACCACCAGAATTTCAGATATAACAAGCTACAGAAAATCAGGCATATTATAAATCTCTAGGACTAACAGGTCACTGTATTAATTTGTATAAGCTTTCATCTAGCACTGATGAAAGGGCATGCCTTCACCTATGTAAAAACAGAGAATTCATGCAGTACTCCAACAGCGCCGCTGACACCGTTGTTCAATTCTTTTATATTAATTTTTGCTTTCAGCCCAGTCTCCTGAGAAACTGAGGCCCATGTGTTTGTGTTACATGCATATGTATGATTCACCAATGACTTTCAAGTCTGTAGATGGATTTTCTTTAAATTTGACAGCAAAGTTTTCAAATATATTGAGCACTCACAAGTATCACGGAAAAAGGTGGCTGGCAGATAATAAAAACAACAACAATAGTAATCTGTCACTGTTTTCCCTGAAGGGAAGTTTCAACATGAGCTTCATGCCATATTGCACTTAAGAAAACTCCAGATAATATGACCTTGATAAGCCACTTTCCTTCTTTTCCCCTAGTCACAAGGGAAATTTCAGTTGAGACCTGCACGTTACCAGAGTCAATCAACCGTAAGACACAAATCTATAAGAAATGAAGCATCACTATTTCTGGTCCTCACAGAACTATTTGTTTCCTCTCTGGTTTACAACGCATGCCTACCTTCTTACTCCTGCACATCTTCTCCATAACACATCCAGCAAAAAGTTACATGATGCTTAGGGAAGGTTTTCTTTGGTAGCCCTGTTATACAGTTGATCTTGAAGGTTAGCTGACTGCTATTACAGCAAATCAATGGGGCACAAGACTGAAATTCTACGAGAACATTAGTAGTAGATGGGTTAATTTTCAAGATATGGCATTTATCCTTGAGCTCTAGAATGCATTTGCATTTTAAAAGCAGTGGATCTAGCATAACACTATGTTCTCAATTACCTCTGTTCTTCTATATTTCTCATATCTTATTTCATCTGAAGAGGAAAAAAAAAAAATTAAGAAAAATATCCCTCTCTTCCAGTAGGGATTTACTCCAGACTGGGAAACAATGAATCGACTGTACAAAATTTCTGCTATAAATATTTGACAGGAGTGTTTCAGAATGTTTGCTAAAATTAAACTTATGAAAATGACAGCTAAGACTACATCTACATTAGCAAGAAGTACAGAATTATCAAGAGCAGATCTGTAGAGTGGAACAGCTGGTAACAAAAATTCAGAAGTTACACTAGTCACATTTAGCAGGTTTGCTCTGGACTAGTTCTGGTGCAGTCCCATGTACTAAACACACTTTAAAGGTTGGAGCACATTCAGCACATTCCTGAACAGATCTCTTGGCTTACACCAGGAGGAATCAAGCTCTAAAGCCACTGCATAGGGCAAACTGAACTACAGAGAGGAAAGATAAGGATAGTCACTCTAAAGGTGTATTCCTGATTCAAACCGAGACACTGATGCAGATTTCCTCTTGGCGATCTCCTCCCTTCCACCCCCAAGACTTTGTCTCTTCCAAGTTTATTTAGAAATGACTGGTATGATCGAGATCTCAAAGCTATTAAGAGTCTATTATGGAAAGGAAAAAAAAAAAAAAAAGTTGGTGAATGAGTATAAGAGAGAGATGTCTAAGAACAGCTGAACTGAGGGAAAGGCAGGCAAAAGCCAACACCACATATTCTGTTCAGAGAAAGCCAGCTGGCCAACCCGTATGTACATACTGGCTAATTAAGAAGTATGTAGGTAGCTGCCGCCTAGCCATGCCAAATGTTACCTGTATTCCGGTGGGACTGTCAAAGGCAGCTGAGGTTAATGCACTGGGAGAAAGGGAAACAGGTATAGTACAAAGGACCAAAACCCACAGAAAATGGGGCTTTTAAAATATGGTAAGGAGCAGAGTTTAAGCAAAAAGATATTAGCAAAAAGATGTTCATTTAACTAAGTTTAACACTCCTTGGGTTCTTTTTTTCTTCTTATCAGGAAAGTGCAAATGACTTCAGTATTTTATTTCACAATAAAAGCATGTTGCCTTCAGCAAACAACTTAGAGAAGTGATTTCTTTCCAAAAGAGAGGTTAAACTCCAGCATTACTTAGCACTACATGAAACATTGTGATGGGAGATGTAGCAGCACTGTCATTTTTTTTTTCTTCTTACAGTACTCAGTGTTTCTATACAGACAGTTACTCCTGGTCAGACCGCAATGCATATGTTATCAGATCAGCATCTACCTTTTCACCTACAGTGTCCAGTAACAAAAAAGGCGCAAGACAGTATGAAAAATTATTTGGGATATTTTGGTTAGAGGCTGGGGACATGCTAAGAGGCACAAGACCAGGAATCTGGGACTGTGGGGAAAGAGACCATTCAGATACAACACACAGTAGGAGGGGAGTAAAGTCTAGTAGCACAGAGCTGGGCTTTTCTGGCTTGGGAATTTAAATACTGCATCTATTAAAAGAACATCTGTATTTTTACCTGATATTTCCCACACTGCAGCATGCCTGTGAGAACGAAAGCTTCAGATTAGCTAAATGAGAGAATGTGACTGTGATGAGGAAGCAGCAGAGAGAAACTTGAGAGGACAGGCAAGAAGGGATTGTGCTTGGGAGGACAGCACAAGAGACTCCATGATCAACACACAAGTATTTTTTCCCCAGAACATGGAACACAAACCAAAATTCTTTAGTCTTGCTATTCCTGTGGCCCTGTAAAAAAGCACAAGCATTCCATCTCCTTTTACTTTTAATGGAGAATGACAATCTTACTACTGTGGTCCGTTTTCCATTACCTCCTTGGACAGACATACTTGTGGAAATGAAGTCTTAAAACACTGCTGATGTCTCATGAGAATGTCAAAATGATGGTAAAGGATGGGACATCGCTCAGGGCATGCACTTGATCTCATTAGAACATTATACAAAATACTGTTCCGAAATTTCAAAGTTTCAGAATGACTGTAACCACAGAAATATTAATCTTTGTGCCAAGGTCTTCATTGCAGAGGACTGTACACAGCTATGCTATAATATTTGACCTTTACAATGAAGACAATGAAAGGGCTATTAAAGGCTTCATTTGAGCAAAAATAGTTTGTTTCTTGTGCAGAATCCTATGAAGAGAGTGTTGAATGTTACATGGTTCCCAAAAAATACTTCCTCCCAGTCATTTAGCAACCGAGGGTGCTGCTGGAGTCCAGTGTGCACATTACTGTCAAGTATGATTACTAAACAACTCCCAGGGTGCTAAAGTCAAAGTTGAGTAGGTATGAGGTCTATATAGTAAAACATTTTTCCCGAAAAGCTGATAATACCTTAGACATATGCAGCTATAATGGACTAAACACATACTGCAGTACATCCCTACTGGCAAGCCTGCCTCCTGCCACAGGCTAGAAGCATATTGTCTGTTACAAGCTTAAAGGAAAACACATTTTGCATAAGAAAAGATTAAATAAGAGGCTATTTGCGTATGTTATACTATTTAAGACTAAATTTTTATCATCACCGCTTCCTGTATGTGGTGTGCACTAAAATACCATCAAATACAATGAACAGAACAATTTACCAGGCACTTTTTGCCCTGTGCTCCATGGTGTCTCATTGTACTTGCAATCCAGTTCTCTAGCCGTAACCAGCAAACAAATTACTAAATACTACCGGCTTTAGGTAGCACACCAATTTAGTATGTTGGAGAGAACAGTGCCTGAATGATACGTGCAGTGGCTTTTACAGATGAAAGGTGACAAGCAACTTGGAAAATATTCCCAAGCTCTTTTCCACACGATTGCGACAGTTCAGTCCATGCAGATTCCAGTGTCAGAGTTACGATGAAAGAACTAAGCTCCAACACAGTCTCAAACTAACGGTGCCTAAGGCAACAGTCTGTTGCGGTATTAAGTGCAAATGCAGTACCCAGCGTGGCCATGAGTCACAAATTTGGCAGATTTTACTGCATTTAATGATAAAATACGACAAAACACTTTTGGTCCAGAAGTGAGGAATTTTTTTTATTACAATTTTCCTTTAAGATTTGCACAATACTTGAGATGCCTTTGTGGCTAGAACACACAGCACTGAGATCGGTTCTATTCCTTTCTTGGCTATACCTATTGTGCAACCTCAGAAGAAGTGCCTTACCCCTCCACTGCAGCAATTCTCCCTACCAGTTTTTAGATGATACACTAAAAATCAAAGAAAACAAACCAACAGCCTAACATAAACACATCTTTCAGAAATATATGCCATAAGATAACTTGAATATGTGTATTTTGGAGACTCCTCAGATCCTAGCTAATATATGGAATGGTCTATTAGACTCGCTGTCCTATCACAGAATATTTCTACATTCAAATTTGAAATGTTTAGATACTGTACATCCAACCATATAAGGTTTGTACAAATCTTTCTGTAGTAAGAAAAATAAAATATTTAACCCCATTTTGTAAAGGTGTCCTTGAATAGTGAAATAGGAATGGGCAGTGACTACTAATTTTAACAGCTTTTAATATACCCTGAAGTACAGAACAGCTTTTAATATACTCTGAAGTACCTACTCATCGCATGCCAGACTACACTACACAGGGCGAGGATGAAGTCCCTAAAGAACAGCCGACACAGGCAGCAAGAAAGATTTTCCGACACTTCAGCTGGAATTCACCACTACTTCCTACCAAAATAAAGAACGTATCTCATAGTCTAGGAATTTCTACTAGGAAGAACAAAAAATGAAAGGACATACAACTCTTTCCTACGCAGAAAACAAACAAGACTCTTTGCAGAGGTTTTGTTGCACTTGCCTATATAAGGCTTTGGCCTCCTACTCAGAACGCCTTCAAATCCGTATTTTAACAGCCTGAGTTTACCTGTGCATGGTTTCAAGTGTCAAGTTCCACAGATTTCACCACATTTTTCAATTTATTTTCCATGCTAATAGTAGCACCTAGATTTGTCAACCTCTTTCTAACAAACATGTTCTGTTAAAGAACATGACTCAATCTGGAGTTTTCTGACTTTTAGTAAGGCTCTTTTTAAAAAAAAACAAACCTAAACACATGCTTACCAAAGAACACAAAAACTTCATCGCTCGTAGAATTAAAGAATAGTTGAGGTTAAGGGACACCTGGAGATCATCTAAGTCCCTCAGTTATCTAGTCAGTCAGATATTTCCAGTTGTTCTTGTACCTTACATAGACCAGGTTGAGTTTGTTACTTGAGCAGGAAAAAAATGGTAAAAGAAACCATGGAAAATATAAACCTTCCTATTTGTGACTAACTGTAGGCACCTATAAATCACACAGCGGACTTTTATAAGCAGCACACTGTGGAGTAAGGAAAAACTTTGGCCCGAAATTTAATTTACAAAGTCTTACTCACTGACTGAAAAAAACACACCCCAACATGCCTTCGAGATTTTTTTGCATGGATTGTCTTGAATTTTAAAGGTATTACTGGTTTACAAATTACAGATAGGTCATGCTTCAGTAACAGCTGCACCTGAACAAGAGATTGCTCCTCTCTCATGTCAGAGCTCATCATTAGAAATACACCTGCACTTCTTCCTGTAATGTTTTCTTGCAACTGTATTTATCATAAATGTCAACCAAATAAGGACTGAAACTCCTATTGGAGTAGTGTTAAGACATACCTTGACTCACGCTTTTAACTAAAACTCAAAAATCTACCTGTCAGAATGAAACCAACACACTGGCACAGATTTGCTTCTGAAAGTAAAAAAAAAAAAAAAAAACAAAACCAAGACAAAACAAGTAAGTTTTTTAGGGTATCTTACAAGTCTGATTTTATTTATACTTCCTTGGACATGATCAAGCAATATATTCATTTGCTGAACATTCCATTTAAGCTAGTTTAGCCCTGCTGAAATATTTAAGTAGCACTCAAAACAAAAAGTGGACTTTAGCTTTCTGTGATCATTCTTACTACTGGCAAAGGCAAATTCTCATAGCAATTGAAGAAAGTTGCTTCTGTTGCTGTGTGAACACTTTTGACAACCTGGTGAATTTCTGAGGAACCAACTGACCAGAAACACATGTAGCAAGTGGCTTCACTTGCTTCCAGAGAGCGAGAGAATCTATTTGTCATTCATACCATGATTTCCTGCTATTTCAGCTTGCCTTGATTTCCACCTTCTTAAAGGGAAGGAAATGTCTAAAACACTTTTTAAAAATTTTAATAAACGTCTTAAATTAAAAGGAGGACCTACCCTGGACAACACCACAGAACTTAGTATCCATAAATCAAAACTGGGAATAAGAAGGGTTAGGCTCCCCCTCCTTTCACAGATGTTAATTTATTTTCACAATATTGCTGGAAGACGAGAATTCATTATTTCCTTCATTTTACAATGGCAATTTAAGTTCACAGACATAATGAGGACATTATGGAATTCATTTTTCAGATCATTTCACATTGGATAGTACTTTATACTTGGTGAGACCATAGCTACTAGTGACTTCAGTTTCCACTTCCGCAATGAACTCCTCTTCCCTACCACTGCAGAACGTGAAACAGTCTCAAAGCCGTTATCAACAAGTGAGGAAAACACTTGGAAAATGCTCATAAAAAGCCTGTATCTTACACAAATTCCAAAACAGCCTGAAATTTGTTAATTTTCAGGGTCAGTACTCAACTTTCTTCAGCATGGGACTTTTTTTTCTCTTCCTGCAACCTCCTCCTAAGTTAGAGAACTTATTTCAACTTCTGCAACAGGACTCCTCTTGGAGCAGTATCCTGGACTCCACAACTGCAATTTCTCCCCAGAGGCCTAACCCATTCATTATTTAAAGGGAAGTTCCAACCAAAACCCATCAACTTGAGATCCCATTCTTCCATCTGCAGAAGAGCAAATGAGCAGTGCCACTCTAATATATGGCAGACAGCATTTCTGACACACCAGAACATAACGGTTAGTGACACTGTAGTATACAGCAAGAAGGTGTGCGAATACAGACAAGAAGAACTTGCTTCACTTCTTTTGCAACGGACTCTCATTTTCCTTCCTTTACTTTCTCTAAAGTTTCCAGCCTCAAATAGATTCTGAGATCCTCCCACTGCAAATGTCACTCTGCACATCAAGATCATGAAAAAAATAAAAGCAGCTTGTTGATACCAGACTTCTAAAGTCATAAGGAATTAATTACTGTTTATGTCTTGCCAAGGCACTGAAAAAACATAAAAACTAACATTTTGTCAAAATACCTTTGCAGGTGCTATGCCAAACAATCTAGTCTTGCTTGGCATATAAGAACTAAAAATTATCGACAGAACATGACAGAGGAAAAGAAACAAAAGGATCCCAGCTATCTATAAATGACCTTTGATGTTCTTGCACACAGATAACTGAACTTGGAAGAACGAAAGAAAATGACTGTGCTAGGCTCTACTTCAACTTTGACACCTCACAGTAGTACAGTAAATATTAAAGCCCAAGTATCAAAAAGGTGTAATTTTCAAAGGATGGGACACTCTCAAAGAATAGGCTAGACTCATGGACCCAAAACCTGGGTAAACCCATCTGCATCAAGCCCCATCCAAAAGAAGATACTAAGAGACTGCCTCCAAAGACCCTGAAAAGTGCTGAGAAAAGGTATGAAACAAAAAAAGTAGGGAGGGGATTAATTCTTTCCTAGTTGACTCCTGAACATCTCCTAGGACACTGAACTCCTTCCTGACTTCAAGAAAAAAAAAAAAGCTATGGGAATTAATTTGTTTACATAATGTCATTTAGGGCCAAACCCAATGTTGGTAAACATGGCCTAACTGGCAGGGTACTACAACCCTGAAAACAGGCGAGTGGGGAAGATGGCACTTTGCAACAGGGATCCCAAAAGAAGATTTGATATAAACAGACAACTGAAACAGGGAAGCACTGAATGAGAAGGTACCTGAAGAAACAAAAAGTAAGATCACATACTATGATTTCTTCACCTTTACTTTTGAACAGAAATAGCTTCTCAAGTCTGAAATCCTAAGTGTTAGTTGTTTAGTAAAAGAAATACACAGGGCCAAGGGACTGTCTTTACAAGAGGTACTCTCCGATTTATACCTCAATCGTACAGACACGCATATTCAGGATAAACTTTCAGAACATAAATCCTACCAACTTAAGATTACAGAATTATCCATTATTTCAGAGAAGCATTTGAAGGGCGTAGGCTTCCTTAATAGCGAAGCATGTGGCTGGACACATGCTAGAAATGAACCTGCAAAACCATAGTCTTAGATAATTAATAATTTTCACAACAAGATTGAAAAAACACTTGTTTTTCTAGAAAAGGATAAAACAGTAGGACACAATATCATAATGGCATACCATTTTTCAAGAATGGCAGAATCTTCATCAGTAAGCCAGTACTATCTTGCTGTTAAAAAGAGAGATAGAATAATCTATCACCACTATTCCTCTATTTTCTCATATAATTTCCTCTCAATACCCAACAAAAGTGCTGCATTCAAAGCATTTAAATTAATATTTCATGACAAAACTAATTTTAAATCAAACAAAATACTAAAGCTGAAAGTTTGTGTAACTTGCATAACATAAACCAGATGACATTTTTATCAGAGAACGGTTAGAAATTATTTAAAAGCAGAAAGTCCTCCCTGATTCCAAGAGACTTGCGTTGAAGTTTCTTTTTATGTGTATAGGTGTACATCCCCTGCTCCAAACTGGGAGGGACAGGGACAAGATGGAAGAAACGTATGTTTAGGAATAACATTAACTCCCAGCATTAACGACAAACAGAAACAAACAAAAAAAGCACTCCCTCTCTCCAGAATGGTGATAAACCTGCCTTCCATGAGTCAGACATTGACTCCCATTCCAGTTGGGCAGGAATAGCACCAACAGTGACAAGGGGCATGATTCCTTCTGAACCACATATACCATTTCTAGAGCATTCCTCCATGTGGGCCAGTAAGGAACTGCAACCACTGCCAGAATTCAAGATGAACCTGAAGGATGTATTGTCTTACTCTCAAGTGCATTTCTCTACTCTTAGGTTAACCCTTTGTCTTTTCATGGAAGATACTAGCGTTATTGTTTTTACATATGGCTGGCTGTTCTGCAAGGAAGCACTGGAAAGAAACAAACAGAATGATGAGAGTACAAATACAACTGGCTGAATAAATAATTGGTTTTGTCCTTGAACAGAATTTTGTGAGATCAAAAATATCTTAAGTTTCTTCTCAGATCTTATTAATACTCAAATGATAATTTCTGAAGAAATTATCTTATTAATATTTATGCTTTAGCTACTTTTCATATTTCTCCCTCGGCAGTAGAAAATAAGGTCGTTTCACTTTCAGTTTCTCACTCACGAACTTACTCTGAGTTGCAGGTACTGGAAGAGACTTTCTTCAACTGAATTCCAGTACAAACAATGTAGAAAAGACATTCATGTATTTATCTTTTCTTTCTTAAAAAAAAAGAACCCAAAAACCCAGAAACTGCACTTTAATAAGCAAGATGAAGTGCAAAGAAGTATTATTTATATAACCAGTTAATTAGTCATTTAAATTAAAAAACCAAAACCCAAAGAAACTTCATTAAGAATCTGCCTATGAACTTAGTAGAACGCACCACAGCTTGACAAGACTACCACACACAGGCTGTACAAGAAGAATGCATCCTTTGACTATTAAAAATTAATTTAGTCAGGAAAAACACATTACCTACAAAAGCTGAAAAACATTTCTATTTCACATGTGAAAGAAAAAAAATGTTTGAAAGTTTTGCAATTTATCAAGCCTTCAGCAACAGGTTCAGCATGGAATCCCAAAAGACTAACTAAAATTAGAACTCTTTTTTTTTTTTTTTTTTTTTTCCCCTCACAATTTTACTCACACTGCTGTGGTGAATTCCAGGTTCAACTGGTCATGCCTATAAGCAATCTGCTCCAGCTGACCGTGCTCTGAGCAGGGAGGTGGACTAGACGACCTCCAGTGGTGACTTCTAATCTCAACTAGTCTACAATTCTGTTCCATGAATTAAAAATGCAGATGTTCTTTACCTCAGCAGCAGCACAAACTACTGGCAGTTCTTTCCTCCTGCTGATACGTTCAACATGTGAAAAGATTCAGGTCTTCTACATTCTCCTGCAACTTATGCTATGTAGTCAGGACAGTGTTTATTCCAACAAAGACTTAACGCTGGTGGCCAGAGCCACCTGCATAGCTTGTGAGTACTAACGTCACACTCAAGTTAAATCATATCATTAAGACAGCTGCATAGACTACATACATCGTATTCTTACTGAGGGGCATACCTAGCTGTCGAAATACACATGTACATGGAAAAACAACCCCACCTCTTTACTCTGAGAACCAGATGTACATAAGCCTCCCAAGTGCCTGAAGGGATCTCCCTTTATTCTGCATAGCCACACAAAATAAAGGAGATTCTTTTCTTTCCCAGAATAGGTTCCCTCTTCATAGGGTCAAGAGAGTCACGCTTGCCCAAGAGCTCTGGCTCTCAGGAGTCAAAGACATTTATTGCAAAATCCATTAGTCCTCCCTTTTAATCTACAAGTCTAAAAAACTTGTATGTTCACAGGTGCTTCCTCTTGAGTCTTTTTTAGGATGTCCTATGGGTTCAAAGGAAGCACCTGCACAGATGTTCAGCATACTATGATACTCCCATTAAGCTAAATGGAGAAGTGGAGTTGTAAGCTCCAGTTTTGATCTACTGGTTATCCCTTAAAGATGTAACTAAGTAGATCTTTGTCAACTAAGAGATTATTCCATTAGCACAGTGCATACAAAAGGAAGACTTAAAAGCTTTTCTATCAGTACTTTGCCAAACTTAAGATAAGCAAGCCTATTGCCAAGTAAGTTTAAATTCCTTCTACAGGAATCTGTATCCCCTGTGAAGACCTTCTAAAGATCTCCAAGAGAAGAGATTTCAAATCTACTCTATACATTATTACTAGAAACTCAGTAATTTCTATTCAAATCTTCATAAGCTAATGATAATATGCCAACCTGAAAACAAGAAACCCCACAACTTATATACAGCACTGCCAGAAGGAACATAACCTGAAAACATGCAAAGGCCCTTCACGGGCTAAAAGCAGACGAACTGCCACCACCTACTTGCAGTCCTTCAACTTTAGCAGGATGCACCATGAGTTAAAGAGTCTGCTTGAGTGCTACCATTCATGAGTAAGACCTAAACCAGTACATGAAGGGGGGGCGGGGGGAGGAATCAAACTTCTGACTTGGCTTACTGGGTAACTGAGGTTTTTGTCATGGCTAAATTGTGAAGACATGCAAAATATCCAACGGTCTTTATTGCCACCTCTTGGCCATCAACCACATATCACAAAAGTAACAGAACAAAATCATATGTCAGCTCCTTTACGGAAAGAATTTTTCTTTGGGGGAAAAGAGTGAGGTAACAGATGGAGTGGAAACAGAGAATAACCAGAATACTGTTTGCATACAAGTATAACTATTTAGAGCTGTAAAACTGCAGCGAGTACTGCAGTTAACTTTCATTAATGTTTTACTATGTCATCTGGAGAATTGAAGGGACTGGAAAGCAAAGAACTAGTTATTTTCAAGACAAAAGAACTTTTTTTATTTATTTAAAAAAAGGTAATACGGTTGTCAAGACACCTGTCCCTTCCTGAAGTCAGAAGACAAATGGATTAGCATTGCTCACACTAGAAAGAGAATATGACTAAATGATCTTTCCATTTTCCCTTTATCAGCAAACCAGCAGTAAGAACTCAGATTAGCAAGCTGCTGAACAGCGTAGAGCACCACAGAAATCTGATTTCTCACAGCATTCTTTGTTGCACACAATCTTGAAATGAAAATAAACAAGAGGAAAATACTTCCACGAACCAGCTAAGGAAGCTACCTATCTATCTGTCAGAGCTTGAAAGGTTTGAAAAGCCAGACACCTATTGAGTAGGACTAATACAAAAGGCTTTGAAAGAGAAGGGGAACTATAGGAAATGTCTTCATGCAGGTAAGCTCATTTCTGCTTCCATGAAACGATGGAACTTTCTAAGATTTCTACCACAACGGTACTCCTGGAAATGCAAAGTGTTATTTGGTTTCTATTGCATTTAATAGATTCTGAAGCTCAGAGAGGGGAAAAAGTGCTTTCTACCTCTCATGTTTTCCAGCCTCATGAATACAAGACATAAAACAAGAAGAAAATTGTTCCAATACTCTTCATCTCCACCAGGCTACTGGCAAGTAGAAAGCATGTGACAGGGGCAGGGAAGAAAGTATCTCAAGTCTTCCTCTTCAGCTTGTATTTTAACTTTTTGCCTCTAATATAGATTGTAACTGTGTCTCTAACATTGCTAATGGCTTTTCTTAGCATAAACCAGCGTGAAACCAATCCTCTTGTGACATTATCACCACCTAGAGCGCTCTGAGTAGCAGCCATGAAACTGAAGAGTTTATCCAATTGTTGCTTGCTAAAGATCAAAGCAGATCTGAAGCTTCATCAGATCCAGGGAGATAACCCAAAATAATGCAAGGCAAAGCCATACTCCCAAAGGCTTCAAGTCTCTCTTCAAACGAGCATTTAGGTTTTATGCAAGGTGGCAATAACGGTCTTTAACTGCATAGGTAAGATATAAAGCATGGCTCCATAAGCTTGTGTAGGAACTTTCTAAGACTTCTCTAGATTCTGCAATAACAATGAACTGGTAAGAAAAAACCTAAAGATGTTAGCAGGGCTCTGACTTCTGTTATTCTGTTAATAAAACTATTCAGTGTCATAACACAAAATACAAGGCAGAGTTTGTGCTAATATTTATTTCATACCATCTGCCGCTAGAGTCTAAGTAGAGTCTAATGATGTAGTTACAAAAAAATATAGTCTGTTCTGAAGAATAAATGACCAATCAACACTTACACTATTCCATCCTCAGTAGAACATGGAAGAGCAGAAACACCAAACATTCATGCCCAGACCACCTCTTCATTAAGATCTGATCAATTTTGTCAAAAGTAAGTTGTTCTAAGTGCGCATATTAACAGTGTGGTAGTAGGTTAATCATTACATATTTTGTGATCAATAGTTTTTTCCAGTTCTAAAGAGGACCAACTGTTCTAGTCTTCTAGACAATTTCATCAGCCTAGGATTGCCTGAGCATGGTAAATCAGTTCAACAAATAGAATTTGTTTTCATATATCTGTATGACCAATATTGAGGAAGAAATTCTAGCTCAGCCATTTATAGGTGCCAATATTTCCACTAAAAGGATATCCATCTAGTTAAGTTATAGCTGCAACAGTTTATGGGTTTTGTAGCAATTTAAACAGACACCTAATGGTGCAAAGAAGCTGCTGCTTGAGACTATGATTGATGGCCTCTAATTTAATAAACAGAAGTATTCAATTTTCAGTTTGTGCTTTTAATCCTAAGGGAAGTGGTAACATAGTAGTACCGCCTACAGCTAATGCCAAACAAACATTACAGCTTCATACGAGCACTCATTCAGCCTGCTTATTAAAAGACCTTTTCCTCAAAGAAGTTACCTATTGTGCAAGCCTGCTTGAAGAAACCGTAAATGAACGAAGAGCTTGCTTTCTTATACAACATCTGTCCTAAGCTTTGCTGTCTGTAGTATTCAGAGTTCCGAAATAATTTTTCATAATCCTCTGGGTGGGGGAGCACACAAAGAAATGGAAAGGCAGAAATCCTTACATCTGAAAGACGGAGCTGTCATCTTTGTGAAAGAACCAAAGGCTCTCTGATCAACTCTCTGCGCTCAGTGACTACTAGAGAAAAGCCAGGAAATCAGAAAAGGGACTTGTATTCCATGCACCAAAAAAACCCCCACAAAACGGACACCACCACAAGAATGCCACTATAGTCCTCTGGGTGCTGAGTAAAACATTGGCAACTCCTTGACATTTTAGCTTACAAGACACATAACAGGAACGTAGGAGTACTAAAGAGGCGGGGGGGAAGGAAGACACAGAGAGTCAGTGGGTTTACCATTAACTTCCCAATGAAGCATTCTGCGATACCTCAAACCCTGCAACTTTATTTGAACAGACAGTTTCTCAAGCTCGCACAGAAACCTACTGAATTCACACAGGGTGAGATTAAGGTCCCCAACTCATCAAGCCACAAGGTTAGCTGAGAGTCTGAGTTTCCATCTAAAGAATGAAGAAAAGCGAGTGACACCCAACATCTGCACAGCCTCAAATAAGAACAGGTGAAATGTCCTGATGTCTCACATCACTCTAAGGATTTATTACTCTGGGGACTCTCACCCACTGAACTACAACAGCAGATTACAGTGGAAGAAGGAAAGAAAGCACAGGACGCTTAGCTCTTTGCAGCTGCACAGCACCTGCGGGTAGCTCACCATGCCCCTAGAGTAACCTAGAGGTGAGGACAACCAAGCTGCCATCAAACTGGCATACTGAAAAAAACCCAAACCCTTGCCACCTCAAAACTAGGGAGTATAAGTGACCCCCACCTCCAAATCATGACATGTCAGTAACACTGAATTATTTTAATAAAAGTTAATGATTTCTTATAAAGATGATGATCTCACCCTTTCCTAGCGTTCCAAGATTAAACATTTCTTTCCTGGAACATAAGTACATTTGGACTGCTCCACATCTGTCTGATAGCTTTTTGTTCCTACAAGCATCACAGCTTACTTGTCTTCATTAAAGCACTGTTTTATCCCATAAACTATCTTGTAATTCAGAGGTATAAAATTCAGATTTTCCTCTGCATGACACGGCCCACAGAAGAAAGGCATAGAACACAGTGACAGCGTCCAGGCAATTTCCACAAGACCCCTAGCTGATAATACTGATGTTAAACTACTCATTTTATTTGGGAGTTTAAATGAAAGAAAATCCCTTTCATTTCTTATCAGCTATCCAGTCCTTAAAAAAAAAAAAAAAAGACAAGACAAAAAACCCACGACTGAGTATTAGCAATGGTACCTAGAGAGTCGGGCTAGAACTAGCATGAAGAACTGTGCAACTGAGCCTGGCATTCTCTCATTTCTCGTCCTTCCTTTGTTGCCGAGTGTCACCTGTGCCGTGCGGGTTACCGTGCTCCACCTCGGCGGCGGCCGCCTTGTACTGGCAGGGCAGCCAGCTGAACGCGTTATTCCGCATGCCACCGGGCACCCTCCAGCATTTAACGGAAGACGCCAGGAACGCCTCGCCCCCTCGCCCCAGGTCTCGATTTGACGAGGGCAGGCTACGCCGGCGGGGCGGCACGGCACGGCACGGCCGAAATCGGCGGAGCAACTCCCGAGGCTGCAGGGAGCTGCCGAAATTCCCGAAACGGAGGCGGGGCGTGTGTGTGCGTGCGTGTGTGTGTGTGCGTGTGTGTGTGTGTGTGTGTACACCGCCATGCCGCGCTCGGCACCCGCGCCCCGGCCGCCCGGGCAGCCCCCGCCGCCGCCGCCTCCCGCCCCACAGCCCCGGCCCTGCCTCCCGCGGGAGCCGCCGCCCCGGCCCCCCGCTGTCCCCCGGCCGCAAGCGGGCCCCCCGCTGGACGGCGGGGCAGGGGGTGGGCTCGGCGGGCGAGAGGCGCGGCCGCCAGACGGTGACAGCGGCGGCCATGGCTCCCGCCGCGGCGCTGACAGGCTGACAGCGGAGAGCCACTGCCCGCCACCGCCGTGCCCCCCGCGCAGGACAGCGCGGGGACGGGCCCGCCGCCCAGCGGGCAGGGGTGGGGAGGTGCGCTCCGGTCCTCACCTTCTCCCGGGAGCCGGCGGCGGGACGCGTCCTCCTCCTCCCGCCGCTTCCCCCCTCCTCCCTCCGTGGCGGCGCGACCGAGGGGATCCGACAGCGGGAGCGGGTGCCGCCGCCGCCACCGGCGGTGCCGAGGGGCTCAGGCTCAGGCCCGGCTCCGACCGCCGTGGCTGTGGGGTTTGAAAACAGCCCTCCGCCCCTCCCCCGCCCTCCTTCCCTCCCTCTCGCCCTGCGCTGCTATTGCCGCTCCCCTCCCCCTTCCCCGACGTCGCTGCTGGAGCGGAGCTCCGCCGAGCTCCCATTGGCCGCGCCCCGCCCACGTGGCCCTCACCCGGGCACGGGACGCGGGCGGGCGAACGCTGCCGCGGACGTTACACCGCTGGGGCGGCGGTTGGGGGGGGGGCCAACGTCACTGCACCGCTCCGTTTCCCGTCCCGAGCGAGACGGGCGCGGACGCGCCTTCCTCCCCCTGCCCCCGTTCGCCCCGGGCTCCTCGCTGCTGTGCGGGCGGAGTGCCTCGCCCCCCCGCGCGGGCAGGCGGCGGGGAGTAACGGACTCGCAGGGTGACAGGGGCGGGGGGGGGGGGGGGGGGGGGCAGGCCCCGCCAAGCACCGCGCTTCTTGGCCGCGGCCCGGAACGTTCGGAAATGGCGGCGGCCCGGCTGCGGCGCACCTGGTCGCGGGGCAGGGACGGAGCGAGGGGACGAGAGCTTTGCGGTCCCCGCAGGACGGGAGCCGGGACGGGGCCACCGGCGCGACCCCCCTCCCCCCTTCCTCCTGGCGGCCGCGCCGGTGGCGGCCGCTCCCTCCCCAGGGAGGGGTTTTCCGGCAGCGATGGCGCAGTGAGTTTTAACGGCCGGCGCAGCGCGCGTGCGCGGTGGGCGCAGCCCGGTGGCGGCGGCGCATCCAAATGAGGCGGGCGCGGCGGGTGCGGGCGCTGGCGCTGTCGGTCAGGGAGGGGCCGCTGCCCCCGCCGGGCAGGAGCCGCCCCATTGCCTGGCTCATGCGGGGGCTGGGGGGAGCGCTGCGTACCGGCAGGCTGCGGCGAAAGGGCCCGTAGCTTTCGGGAGAAGCCCCTGGAGGCAGGTGCGTGCGGCGCGGTGCCGGAGGGCCTGGGGGGGCCGTTCGCCTTCGGGGCACCCGCGTAGGAGGGGCAGTGGGAGGAGGAAGGTGCCGTGCCTGCTGGCCTGGGCAGTGCCGCCTTCTCCCGCGCCTCGCTCTGTCCGCAGGCAGCGTCCCCGGCCGCCGCCCTCCCCCCCCCTCCCCCGCCCCCAGCACTTCAGGCAAAGAGCTGCAGGACCTTCTGTGGCGGGTGCAGCCTGCCGTTTGACGCTGGGGCCCACTTCCAGTTCTCAAAACCAAAAAAAAAAAAAAAAAAAAAAAATTTTTTTAGGGTGTCTTGTTTGCACCCATGAGCCAGGTATCATATAAATGCATCAAAAGGGGTTACAGAAGTAGGCTTGACGTTAGCCCTGGTTGCAACCTTAAAAAGGGGTCGTTCATCTGTGCTTGTGAAAGGTTTTGCACCTGCTTATTAAAATAGCATTATGTGGTAAGACTTAAAAGAATCTCTGTGGTTCTCTACTCGTGGGTTCTCGAACAGTAGTCTCCCGATCACTTCTGGAACATGCTAAATATAGTTGGGCTGTCAGGTGTAGTATTTTGGGAAGGCAGCTAAACAAAGCCTGTCCGTTTGATGTAGTCTTAACTGCCATGCTCAGCCTGCTACTGGATTACTTCCACTGTTACTGTGTAGAGAGCAAGAATTCCTTAATATGTACTATGCAAGTCAGAAATATAAAGATCCAGTATTTAAAGATTGCTTTGATTAAGGCCATCTAATTATATGGACTCCCCCTCTATTCTGATCTCCACCCATCATGTTCCAGCGTGGGGTAGAGAATGGCATCACAAATCTCAAATATTCCCATGGTGTGCAACATCTTATTGCTTAGGCAAACTTCTCTCACTTGCTTTCAGAAATCTTGCCGTACAAATGTTGGTACAGCTCATTTGTGTTGCAAAGCCACTGCCTTCATTTGATTCTGCTTCTGTTTGCGTACTGTGAATGCTGTCAGCTGACCAGGAGCAGGTACGGTGGCACTCGTGACCATGTAACAAAGGGAGCTGCGTTCACTTCATATTCTTTCCTGTCAGGTTGATTACAGAGGCCTTCACTGGAGGCAGCAAGCTGACTGGAGAGTAGACAGGCTACTGGCTGCCAGCATAAGTGGAATAAGAACTATTTCCCAAGGCAGAGTATTTTTTCTTCTCTCAGTACTCTAAAGGGACAATACCGATGATTCACCTTCCCAGAAATGCCAGGCTACAGGTGTAGCACAGTGGTGTAATACAGCATTCTGATCCTTGTGCATCAGCACCACTAGCATGCAGTTCCAGGATTTCAGTGTGCGCTGGCAAGGTGTTCACAACCAACAGCTGAGATAATAGGGAAGGAGTCTCATGAGCAACACCTTCTGCAGCAGTGTTAAGATTTGATAATAATACCTATCAGTAACTACAACAGCGTGGTTCCTTAGGCCTTTGATAAGAACTACTGTTTGGACTAACAAAAAGGAGCAGTCAGTTAATTGCTAAATGCTGCCCCTGCACCAGTATCTTCCCCTTGTCGCCAGAAGCCCCTCCCTTCTACACAGCACAGCTGCAAAATGCCTTTGTAGCTGCGCTGTCTTGGCCTGCACAGTACTTCTCTGGATCTGCCAACACCTTGTGTTACCAGCTTACTGGTCTTAATCAAGACCAATGTGCACAGCATCTGGTTGAACTGTGGCATTGCTGAATTCAACCTAGTAATTGAGTAACTGGAAATCTCAGACTGCAGTACAAAAATTTAAGAAGTAAGAACTTTATCCTAAGAACTTGCAAAACATTGTGGCGGTGAAAGCACATGTGCTAGCCTCTTGGAGGTAGCTGGCTGGTCAGCCAGTGAGCTCAGCTAATGCACTGCATAGACAGAACTGAGTTTCGTTGCTTCTTCCTATGTCATGGCAGAATGTGGTTCCAGGTACCATTTTTCTAGCAGTGTGAAGAAGTCGTGGAAATCCTTTCCAACATCAAATGTCTCACTGGGTATTTAGTGGAGTTTCCCATTATTCCAAGTTTTCTTCCATCTTTACCAAAGGAAAGAACCACCACCACCCACTCTCTCAGTCCAGTGGATTCTTTGTGTGGCTTCTGCTTCCATGTTCTACACCTCATTTCCTTTCCCAAGTCCATACCTATTTTTCTTAAAATCTTCTCTAGGTAGTCTTTTCTTCCTCCCCAATTAAAGGGCTTTCTTTTATTTTTCCCTACTTTTACATTTGGCGAATTAATACAGCATGTGAACTCTTTAATTTTTCCCCTCATTCAAGGAGAAGGACAAACAAGAATACCAAAACCACAGAATCGGTTCTGTTACTGCTGTGTTACCAGTGTAAGGACAGTACTGGCTGTTGCTATAGTTAACTCCTTTTTCATTTAACTAACATATAACTTGCACAGTCCAAGATATTAACTGGTAGCTCAAAACTACAGAATTAAGTGTTTTATTACTTGACAAATTAGCGTCAGCTGCCCAGAATTGCTATTAGTAACCCTCTGCTACTGAGGATTAGGAATAATGGAAGTTATGTCCTGTTAGTATTTGTTACCCAAAATATTCAATACTACTCATAAAAGCAAACACAGGGTATTACTTGCAGCTATTCAAGAATAGAAAAAAGAACTTGTATATATTAATTATTACACTATTCTAGAAGGCTTCCATAATGATCACCTTGTTAATACTCATCACAATCCTGCATAAATTATCATTGTGAAAATAATTCTGTATATAAACAACTACATGTAACAAGTATTGCAGAATCCGTATCTCTAGTTGAGATGTTTGAAATGATCAAATTTCAACAAAACCTAAAATAACACAAGATGTGATTTTTTTTTTCTTTAACCGTTTATCTTAATATAATGATTGCCAAGCTTTGTTGTTGTAGAAACCCGGACCATAAAGCCTCATACAATTGATGAATGAAGTAGAGAGTAATGGTTATTTGCTTATTTCTCTTCAAATAGTTCAGTCCTATTGCTGCCCCACAGTATTCAATTTAACTTTAAACAGTGGTGCATCAGGTTTGTACCATGCAGTAGGGATAACATAAGTTACCCTTTCCTAGTCAAGTGATTGGCAGACCGTTGGGTGTTGCATCAAAATGACTGACGTACTTGTCTGTGGAACATCACTAACATGATCTCCAACAAGTGGGAAACTCTTGCGATCCGTGTTCTGCGCATGAGACAGACAGCAGGATCTTCACATACAGATGGAATGAATAGGGGAGAAAAGTGGGGCAAGACAACAAATCCTCCTGCCCAGCTTTACCAATAGGAGGAGTCTGGCATTCTAGAGCTTTGTTTTCATATACTTAAAAGTTTCAAACTTGGCAGATCTAAACTATGTTTCCCTTCAATACAGTTATGCAATCCCATCAGTTTCACAGTTACATTCAAAACCATGAATAATTGTAGCACATGATAGCTCCATAACGTGTGCAAAATACTCACTTACATTCAATGTATACTTTAAAAATAGTTGCCTGCTTTCATACTAGGTTAGAATAAGGTAATCCTGTATGAACTAGAATACAGCTTTGTTGTTAATAGTCGAGCTTAGTTACAGACTGGTATCTTAAAACAAGTCTTGTCTTTGCATCAGAATGTGACACGCTGTCCATCTCGTGTCTCTAGAGAAGTGCCACATAGTGCCAGACGCCTGGCCTGCTACGAGGCGTGTGGCTGTTACAAACACTGGAGTGGCCTTTCAGAAGAGCATTCAGCAACTTTGAATAGCAGACAATATTTCAATCCATGCACTATTTTTCTCCTATGCACAGTGTTGTATACCACTTACCAGATTTTTTTTCATGCTTATCAGGCAACTGCTTCACTCATGACTTGTATTTATTTATCAAATTTACTTTTCCATTTGTATGCAATTCAGTGATTCCATTTCATAAATTTAGTAGTTCAGAAGGGATAGCCAGTTTTACATACAAATCACACACATTTTTTGCTCTCAGAACTACCAACAGTAACACAATTTGTATAACAATGTATCAAGGAACTTCACAGAGCCTACTGAAGTAAAGGTGGGGCATGAACAGACTATGTGAGATAATCATGATGCAGGGAAACTGTAGATAGAAAGTTTGACTCAGAAGAGGGAGAACAGTTAGCAAAACAAACTAAATATAATATAGAATAAAATATAAATAATACAATTAAGCTCCATAGATGACATTAATTGTAGTAAGAACGTAAGTTCCACGGCAGATTTTAGAAGAGGCAGACACAATATGGTCTCGGGTGACTGACATGTTCACATTTCCTACTTTATGTCGAAATGTATATGTGTGCACATATATATAAAGCATTTGCCAGATTTTAAAAGTGTATGTATTAAGTGTCAATATGCAGGCAATTTTTTTTAAAAATTATGTTCAACTTTGTGTATCAGGCGAAATACCTCAATTTCACGCAGATTTGTTCTTAAAGGTAGCTGATACCCAGCAGTAAGGTCAAAGAAAGATCTGTGAATCAAATAATTAGTTTCATATATTACACTTAGCCATCTTTTAAACTGTTCTGGTATATTCTGTCTTCTCCCAACTGCATACTTTGGCTGTACTGAATAAATTTGTACAGGAAGTGGTTTCTTGTTGCTGTTCATTCTTTTAGTAGAGTACTACTGGTACTTGGGGGTTTTTTTTGTAACATGATAGAAAGATAATTTTCACATTTTTCCTGGTCACTGAATGGTAGTAAGAAGAGTTAGACTCATCACTTTTTATTGAACATAACAGGGGTTGTTTGGGTTTTTTTGCCACAACACAGCTTGGATCACCTTTCCTGTTTGGATTTTGAATTGCAATTAAAAGTAACATGCGATGAAGTTTTGTCAGGTAATCTCCTTTCGGCTTGTTTCCTTGTGCATTTGTCAGGCTCATAATTTGGTCAGTTCTGTTGCTTCTTCAAAGAACCTTAGAAAAAGCTGAAAGAATTTTCAATGACAGATCAAAAGATGCAACTTTCATCTCTCAGTGATCGTAAGTTGACTCTTTCAGTGAGTCATTTCACAGTCTACAGAACCACTTTTCTTATAATCTAGAATTATGATTATGCTTTGCAGTAGTTAAAACCGTGCTGTTAGATACTCTATTTGCTGTTGCTTGCTTTTTTTTTTTTTTAAAGTACTATAACATACGTCATTTGACTGAGATTAAAGTTACTTTATTTTCAGACATCATCTTACATTACAAAAATCCTCAGAGGTCAGCTCGAACTCCAAAACCTGGTCCTTTGGGTGGTTCAGTCAGAGAAGTAAGGCCACCAGCTGGCTCACAAGAAAAACGTCCACTCCTGAAAAGTGAAAACAGTTTTATTCGTTGCTGGTATTGTTATAACCTCAGATACTGTTTAATCACTGGACAGAAGACTGGAAGAAGACTGAAGACAAATCTGACTTAAGGCTGAAGCCACTTTTTTTTTTTTCTTTCATTTTTCCTATTCATCCTTCAGAAATGTGTGGAGATGCTCTTAAATCAAAAGGATTCCAAATTCAAGTAGCAACAAATAGCTTCCTAACTGAAATGCAAGATGGGACTGCTAGTTTTCTTTTTTATTTATTTATAGGTTGGCCAGACAAGAGTCATATTGATCCCAGTAATACCAAAGGCAGTATCCAATTGTATCAGTCATATTTTTGTTAAAGATGCTTCCCTGTGTTTGGAAACTGTTTTAAAACTATTAGTTTTGTATAAAAAAAAAAATCATTATAGAAACAATAGGAAAATAGGAATAGGTAACATAATCAAGTCAAATTAATTCCTCCATTCCCACAAACATATGTGTAGTTGGGGTAACAAACAACAATGGGAAATCATAGATAAGTTCAGAAATAATAGCCCTTTCACAAACTTGCAATCTTTCTGTTTTTTGACAGAAGTAAAAAATCAACCCCAACCAACAGGCTTTTGTTGATTTAAGTGATCTAGACAGAAAAAGAATCCAACAGGTGATATCATACTCCTATTAGGTACCAAGCCAAATCAGAATTGACACTTTCACATTTTATGCTCCTCTGGTCAGTCATCAAGAACATGAAAAATTCTTAGTTCTTTCCAGTTCTTTCCGGCTTTGAATATACAGAAAGGTACTGAATGCATGCCGTTCTGTTCAGTAAATAATGCTTTTTAGCTGTAGGTTGTGAACTCAAATCACTGGAACAGGAATTTAGTTTCTCTAAAGGATCAGCCTTCAAGTAGTTGGCCATTATTATGCAAATACAGCTTACCTTGGGCCAGGTTTGGGAACTTTGCCAGCCTTTAGTTCGTCAATTATGTTTTCAATATCTTTGGGTGTCAAATCTTCCTGTACAAAAAAAAAAAAAAAAAAAAAATCAGATCATTGACAAAACAGAAAAAGTCAGCAATTATGCTAATTGCAGCATTCGAAATTCAGATAGTAGTTCTCTTAGGTGTCATAGGAAATTTTGATCCTGCCCATTAACACACATACTGGTTCAAAGAATTAGGAAAATTAAAAAGCCTACTGTCATTTTAATCTTAAATTTTTTATGTTATATATAGTTGCAGAAATTATGTTAAAAACTAACAATGTTGATGCAGGTCATCTATAACACAGGTTTGTGTTTTCAGTTTCCTTGGTATATTAGTGAGCTGGATCTCTGCCTACTCACTATACGCATGCTGTTGCACATACTGCAAAATGGTGTCAGGTGTGGGTACAATTCAAGAAAGCAGTTCTTAAAAAATTAACCAGACTGTGGTAACAAAATATTTTAGAAATTTTTTTAAAAAACCTGGATTCCGTTAATACATTAATTCCTTTGGTCTGATGGCATCAGTGAGCCATAATTCAGAAGTCTAAAAGTTCAAAAATAGTGTTAAACTATATAAACTAAACAAAAAAAGTCCATACTTTCCAACAGACTGCTTTAATGTGCTTTTAAAAGCTTATCAAATACCTACTTAAAAATTCCAGATTTATTGGCAAGCCACTATCACAAAAATGCATGACCCCACTTGTATAAATCAAGGCAGTAACTGAAAGGAAAAATACATGGATACACTGTGACACAGATGAAGTGTTCTAGGAAGAGACCAAGAAACTAAAAGATGCCCTAGTTATAAGTTGTCCCTTGGCAACAGGAATTTGAAGTAACTGACCAAAACTTCAACAATCTGAAACAAGTGAAAATGCAGGTAACCCAGCAAAGAAGTTAAGTCTTTTAAAAGGGAATGCAATACTTACATAGTAATTGTCATTTATTTGTACCATCGGTGCATTTACACAAGCACCTAAACATTCCACTTCTATCAGTGTGAAGAGTTTATCAGGTGTTGTTTCTCCAACTTTTATACCTAAACCAATAACGAATAATAGGTTCAGCAATGGTTACTGACCAAGGTTAATAAAGCATGAGCCCAAGTACTCCATAGTCTTCTCATTACTTGTATTTTGGCCTTAAAAACATTTGCATAGTTAAATCCTCTTAAATGAGTCAAAAATGTTTCCATTAAACAAAAGATTCTAATAAACTGTGAAGTCAGTCTTTGGATACATTTTTGAGACCTCATTTACAGGTGTGATTTACTGAAAAATAACTATGAAATGACAGTCCTAAGGAACAGAACAGCTCTGCTTAGGGACATATTTAGCAATTAATAGAATAGAGTGGAAAAACAGGGAAAAGATCTCTTTCATATGCCAATATGAAATGCGTTAATATACAGTATTGAGTACTGAATTCCCAAATTAACCATGATCCAAGCATTAACACTGTTATCTACAAATTCATAAACAACTTCCAAATTTATACACAAAGGCTTATTTCCTGAACAACTCTGTAAACATACATCAGTTCCATGACATGTTATTGTTCTAGTGATACAGATACAGACCTTCCTCAGAGGGCGGGTTAGCCAGAATAACATCTCAGAGTCTGATCTCGACAAAATACTCCATGGAAGGAAGAATACTGAAAAGCAGTTTTCCTCCATAGCTATTAGAAGAGGGGCAAAAAACTAATAAAAGTCTTAAGTGAGGCCTGTGTCTCAGTAAGAGATACACAATCATCCTTAACGCTTTGATTTCTCAAACTAAGGGTTTCAGTTAAAATTAAGCTGTATTTGCAGTAACAAACCAAGACAAATTTCATCTAAATACGCCTTTTCCAGACAACAGAATATATGAAATGCAAGATAATAAACAGCTGTTCTGCAGCTCTTATCACAGTCTTTCTTAGGAAATGTTAGCACAGCTCGTGACTTCACAGAAGGGAAGAGCTGTTGATTGCTGATCTTATCCCCCCTTCTCCCCATAACCACCCAACAAGGAGGAAAAAACCCCAACAACCCAACCCCCACAGAAAAACCATGGGTTCTCCTTACATCTCATATAATGCAGCACTCTCAATTGACTTTTTCCACGGAGAATTCATAAGGTATGTTAACAATCATGTTTGCCATCCAGAGGGTCCTTGACAGGCTGAAAGGTGGGCTCATGCAAACCTCCTTAAATTCAACAAGGCCAAGTGCAAGGTCCTGCACCCGGGTTGGGGCAATCCCAAACATGGATACAGGCTGGGTGAGGAGTGGACTGAGAGAAGCCCTGTGGAGAAGGACTTGGGGGTACTGGTGGATGAAAAGCTGGACATGAGCCAGCAATCCTGGGCTGCATCAAAAGCAGCGTGGCCAGCAGGTCGAGGGAGGTGATTCTGCGACTCTACTCCGCGCTGGTGAGACCTCACCTGGAGTACTGTGTCCAGCTCTGGGGCACCCAGCACAGGAAAGACACGGACCTGCTCAAATGGGTCTAGAGGAGGGCCACAAAGAGGATCAGGGTGATGGCGCACCTCTCCAACAAGGACAGGCTGAGAGATTTAGGGTTGTTTAGCCTAGAGAAGGCTCCAGGGAGACCTTATAGCAGCCTACCAGTACTTAAAGGGGGCCTACAGGAAAGATGGGGAGGGACTCTATCAGGGACCATAGTCATAGGATGAGGGGTAACTGTTTTAAACTCAGAGAGGGTAGATTTAGATTAGATATTAGGAAGAAATTCTTCACTGTGAAGGGGGTGAAACACTGGAACAGGTTGCCCACAGAAGCTGTGGATGCCCCCTCCCTGGCAGTATTCAAGGCCAGGCTGGATGGGGCTTTGAGCAGCCTGGTCTAGTGGACGGCATCCCTGCCCATGGCCGGGGGGGTGGGAACTATATCGTCTTTAAGGTCCCTTCCAACCCAAACCACTCTATGATTCTATCATCTTAAGTAAAAAACCCTGACAAACAACTTTGATACAGTATATACCTTAAAAATCTTATTTTGCGTATAAAAAAAGTACCATAGTGTTCAGAGTCATCTCCTATATATGGGATAGGGCTTACTTTCTCAGCCCAAGGATCATATTAGAATAATGCATTTCCTGGCAAATTGCCTTTAAAACCACTTTAAGACCACTAAACGGCACTCCAGACAATGGCCTTTTCTGCTCTACTGTACTGAAATCTTTAAAGAATAAGTGCCAAATCTGAAATTTGAAGTATTTAGTGCCTATTCTCCAATGATTTCACTCTATATTTTCAATACTATTGCTCTATCCCCACCACATGAAAAATTTTACTTCAGTATCATTAAATAAAGGTAGAAAAAAATTACAAAAAGTTCTATACAAATTTGTGTCATACCAAGTTTCTTCTTAATGGCTTCTAAAATACTATCAGAGTCTCGCAGCATGCAAGGCGTGGTAGTGCAGACCTGAATATGGTATTTCCCAACAGGTTTGCGATTATACATTGTATAGAAGGTTGCTACTTCATACACTCTCATGGGAGGCATTTCTAAAATTTCAGCAACCTGCAACGAGGGGAAAACAGATACTGTATTTAATTCTCACGCGGCATCAGTAAAGGCATTTAACAAACCATTTCAATAGCCACCTGTCCTCTGTCTGCAGTAGTGGATAAATAGGAGGGAGGGGATGGGTAGCAGAGCCCAGCTGCATTCAAGTGCCAAGAAAAGACACCTCATTCACTCTGAGGAAGTCACCCTGCTGCAGCACAAACTCCACTAAGCCGTGGATTAGCACAACAAGGAGCTCAAGTCAGCTCCCTCCGGCATCGAGCATCATACACAGGCTAGATGTGAGGATTCAGCTGGCTTCCAGCTTTCATCGTCAGCTCCAGCTCATGCTGCATTTCTGCCTTTTGCTGTATGAATGAACTAACTTGTATGCATCTGCCCACACTAACCCACGTAAGCCTTTTGGTAAGGGAATACTTACAGGCTGGTACTACGTTCACCTAATTCAAATACGGCAGGCCTGTCTCGGGTTCTGTGACGCACCAGGGCTGGCCTTAGAAACGCCACTGCTGCATCTGCAGATTGGCGTCACAGCTAATAAATAGGGAGTGAAGCACCATCTCCATGGAGCCAGTTCCAGTATAAGTATCCCTGACCTCACTAACCTGGAACCCTGGCAAACTGCTCAGGTTGAGAACTGGCTCTGTTTTCAAACGCGTAACTTTTATGTTCCAGTCTCTATAGCAGGCAAATAACAAACCACAGAAAGTATTTGTTCACTTAAAAATCTTAAAATCATTTTAAACATCGTATCAAGCTGAAACTTAAAGTAAATAAACAAAAATACTTTTCCCATTCAGTATTAATGGTGATCCGAGGCTTTATGCTACACTATAGAAACAGTAGCATACCTAAGTTGCCCTTCTCTAAAGGTGCACTTAACTCCTTCAGTGATTTCTTTAATGCTCACAATCCTCACGTAGCATATCTTGACTGAATTTAAAACTTTTCACTTTAAAAGTGATGATATGCCAGACTGTAACACCAAATACCACAGATTTATTCCTATTAATATAAACCAGAATTTTTTATTCCTTGGTGTTTGATTACTGTCATGCAACCTATCACTTTGGAGCAGTATAGTTGCTCACTTGCTTATTTTGAAACAGTTTTAATAAATAATTTGATAAGTCTTCCGGGCAGGTGCTGTGAGGCGTTATAAAACACTTTGACACATATGACACTAATGCTGCTTTGCAAAAGTCTTCACAGGCCTAGAGGTTAAGCACAGTCCTGGCCATGTGTGTAGTGCCACTAATCTGAGAGGAGAAAAACCCCACCACTTATCTTTTTTCTTTCCACAAATTCAGCAGCAAACTATTTTTTTCACGTTTCTGTTCCTACTTCCAGGATGATTCTGGGAAAATAGCCTATCTAAATAAGGCTCATGCAATTTTTGCTTTGTTCTGTCTGTAGTTTCTAGCAATGAGCTAACATTATGTAAACACCGGTGCCCAGAGTTCCCTGGGTTAGTTTTCCCTTTTTTTTAAAATGTAGTCTCATGGGGAATTCTCATAATTCTGTGCCACATGTGCACTTCGATAAATAAATGCTAATGTTCTAGTAAGATATTTAAAGAAAACAGTACAATTATGCTTGAAAGATAATTAAGTACTAAATACCTTGTTCATAGCCGATATGGGCAACCATCCATGCTGTCTTTGGGCCAAATCTAGTACTGCCATGACAGCTGCAGATTTGTGTCCCCCTGGGTAGTTGTTTATGATTGCTTCTATTCGCTTTTTAAAGGGAAAGAGGGGAAAAAAAAAAAAAAGTATCAGTACTGATCTAAAGAGAAAGTCTGCGTATTTAACTTTTTTGTCTGCATACCTTTTGGTTTTCAGGTGTGAACTCAAATGGAGTATCTGGATTATTTTCAGGACTATCTCTGTGCTTCAGGAAAAGAAAAAGAAACCATGTAAAAATAGGGTTGCCAGGAAATTATTCAGGACAGACTTACTGTTGTAAAGTATATTCTCGTTAGACAGTTACAGTTGAGTTGCTTGAATAAAACAGATATATTCCAGACAAAAAAGTTCATAGTACTCAATCATAAATGATTAAATATCTCTGGGAAAGTTATCAAAAAATATTGGTAATTATTTCATCACTGTTAAAAATAATGACTTATTCCTGTTATTTCCTATTCAAAAAATTATGTCTTGAGGAATATGGTGGTGTTATCAAAAATTACACATTTTAACACTGTTAATACAGTTTGGCAATTATGTTCAAACTCATCACACGTGGATTAAGAGTCCTCGGGTTAATACCTTAATAAACAACAGGGGACTAAACCAGCCCATTTCTTCTTTTCCCATGAGACATTAACTATAAAAGCTTTAAAACTCATCAAGAAGCTTGCTCTCTAACTAAAATGTCTGCACATTCAAAACCACACATTATTAACCCATTTTAACATATTCTTTTGATTTGTAATGGATTTCAACATTTTAATTTTAGATAAAATTCCGAATCAAGAGTGGAAGCAGAATTCTGAATTTTTACTTCCAAAATAAGGTATTCTATCATCTACTATTTTTAAGGTGGTTTTCTAGGGAAACATAAAACTGAATTTCAGTTTTTCTATTTTCAGAAAATAGAAATTTGGAAGTCTTAAAGAAAGTGACATTTTCTTATAATAAAAATCTTAGTTCTGATGAAAATCCTTATCCATCAGAAAAACTTCCTGCACAAAATTTTCAGTTATTTCTTCGCAGCTCATTTATGGTGTCCTTGAAATACTCATAGCTAAGTTTCATTCCAAACTTTATACAGCTGTCAAACAGAGAAAGTTTCAAATTAAATGGCAAGTTTGGGGAAGAATGCAAGCTATAACTTGAGGCTTGATGTTAAAAGTAATCCACAACCAACTAATAATAAAAGCTTTAAAAGTATATTTTGGGGAAAGAAACCCACTCCATTGACTTTCAATTTGATCATTTTCTCAAGTAACCTAGGGTGATTTTGCAGTTCCCACACTGTGTTATTAAGCAGTGAAGGATTTAATGAAAAATTTTAACACCATCAATTTGAGAGCATGTACCCCTACTGCAGTTCCAAGACAAATACAAAAGTAAAGTCAATATCTACCTCTTCACCAAGGATGTTTCCCCTAATAACAGGAATTACAGAAAGAGAACTGATTCCCTTTGAATACACTAATATTTTATTAAGTATGAATTTATTGCTTATTGTGTGGTCTGCAAGATAACATAAAACAGCTTTTAGGTACACAATTGCCACAATTATTTTAGACTGACCCTTCCAGATAAAGGATTTGACTCCTCATATGTACTTGTTGGTGAGGGTTTTCTACCAACTTTAATGGAAGTTCTCAAAAAGAGACTAATGTAGGAAAAACTGATTGGAAATACTGTGCAACTTTTAATTTTTTTCCCTTACAGACCTGTTCTATGCCTTAGCTGCAGATCAAATCCTGATTCATGATAAGTATTTCCAGAACTTAACTCTTCCTTCTCAAACCTGCATTCCTGTTTTATTTCAGGCTGCTATTTTGCCTTCCACAGCTATTTGATACAGTTACAATTGTACTTGATCTCACTTTATTTTGCAAATAAGTATATTTGATTTATTAAAATCTCCCCTCTTTGTCTAGAGCAGCTGTTCTTTTCAGTGTATCATCTCTAAACTGATATCCTTAAATACCGTACATGCAAAGAGGAATAATAAAGACTTTGTATCCGAAGCAACAAGTTTGTCACACAGGTCTGTGCAGCAAGGCTCCAAGATACATTGTACATGCTATAGCACAGGTGAACACTAAGTAAGATCATGTCAATTTTTTTTTTTTTCTTTCAATTTTCCTAAATGGGCTTAATCTAATTCTGTGCTGTGGAGAGTTTGATAGTTTTCATCAAGAGCTTACAGAGTTCTAGGCCTACTGAGCTGTCGGGAATTTGTCAGTCACATGTTCCCAGTATTGCATTTGTCTGAGGATGCACCGTTTATCTGAGATTTACATGAGCTGATTTTGCTCTTAAATTATATCGGCGCATTTCTGCCTTTTTTTTTTTTTAGGATACAGATTCTGCAGAACAAGATCAGAATTAAGGACATGGTATTGGAAGCAATACTGTATTACATCACAGAGTGGTTGAGGTTGGAAAGGACCTCTGGAAGTCATCTGGGCCAATCCCCCACTCAAGCAGGGATACCCACAGCTGGTTGCCCGGGACCATGTCCAGATGGTTTCTTCTGAGTATCTCCAAGGTGGGAGACTCCATCACATCCCTGGGCAACCTGTGCCAGTGCCTGGTCACCCTCACCGTGCAAAAATGTTCCCTGAAGACATTCCCTCTGGTCCTGTCACCAGGCACCACTAAAAAGAGCCTGGCTCTGTCCTCTTTGCAGCCTCACTTCAGGCATTTGTATACGTTGATGAGATTCCCCCCTCCCCCAGCCTTCTCTAATAGTCCCAGCTCTCTCAGCCTTTCCTCATATAAGAGATGCTCATAAAAGGAAACCAATATATTAAGGCTTCCTCCGTACACAAACTAAGTACAATTATGTCTCTACCAACTACAGCAACTTGTTGAAAAGCAAGGTCAAACTCTAGTCACATGTTTTTTCTGACTCCCTTATCACAGTGCCCAATTTCCTGAAGTCTTAACACAATTTGTTTTCGTTCCATGCACAGCTTGGCTGTGTCATATTTGTATTGCAGCATTCAGCCTAACCAACTTAAAATGTGAACAACTGCACTGTGAAGGCTGACCCAAGCCACGCTGTCCCCACAGATGATGATACTCTCCTGTGGAAGGTACTAAGGCTGCTGAAAGTTCACCTCATGTTCTTTTTGCCACACCAATCTGGACGATTTTATTATTCTTTTTCACTGATCACTGTCTTTCTTGACATAAAGAGTTATTAGAGAGTGCTGAAGAATTACAACATAGTAACTAGAATAATTTTAGCTTTCATGTATACTGCAAAAAAGTTGACCTATGCCCCGTGGTAAACACCAATCCAAAACACTGTAAACCAAAATGAGAATACTGTGTGGTCTGCAGGGGAAAAGATGTTTAGGGCAAAAACCTGTTAAGAGTCCGTATCAACTCAGCAATGAAAAGAAATGTATTACTTCTCCTCCAAGGAGAAAGTACCCTACAGCAGAACTCAAGATATAAACCTCTCTTAAATTAAGAATTGTGGAAATGCTCTCAGACCCAAGTATTTCACTGACCATCTTCACAAATAACTAAAACTATAATAAAGCTATTATCTAACCTTCTGTACTGAACCCCTGTGCAGCCCCATGACAAAGTCCACATCAGGGCAGTTGATGTGCTAAGGAAACTCAGTTCATGTGCTGAAAACCACAAAGTAGAAGAGTTAAGTTCTAGATGTTAAGGAGGCTAAAGGTAGAAGGTAGAAGTCAAAGATAGAGAAGGCATGTTTAAAGAAAGAAACTTAACTATTGTAAATAAAAACCCCTTTGAAATCAGGCCTTCCCTGGCCATCAGAAATACGATAGTTTTGGAGCAGCTCTCTTACATTACCACAGGCAAAGAATCTACCTAATTTTAAACTTGATATACTCTTTCTGGAAGTGTGAACTAGCTGCCTGTGACGGCACCAAACTGAGTTTAATGGTTGAAAGAAAGTCTCTTCTTGGCTGTTTCAGAATTAAAAGGAGTTTCAGTAGTTCTCTTATTTCTGTACGTTTCTAATAACATGTAAAGAAAAAACTTGCATGAAAAAGTTTGCAAAGGGATGCATAGGCATGCAAATCAGAACTGCCCTCTAATACTAGATTTTATGACAACCAGTTTCCCTGCTACCCTGTCTCCTGCTGTTACAAAACAAATATGCTGTACACATTTCCCTTCCTCACATATACATCTCATATAAGGAAAGTGCAACAAGAAGCACCGACACACTTTGCAAAACAAAACCAAGACATTTGTGTGTAAACTGACAAAGTAAACTGACAAAGAGGATCACTGCAACAGGTTAGAGTTACTCCCAGGTAAGCGATTTTTGACAACCTTTGACACTTCATCTGCTTGTAAGAAAACGTAAGACTATTTTTAATGTTCTTTTTTTTTTCCGAATTATATACAAACACCTAATATTGATTAAAATAATGCCTTCAGCTCAAATCAGCTGGATGAGTTTCCCTTGAAATTTGCTGTGTTAAATAACATCTGAAATTTGCTCTGAAGGTTTTTAGTTGCAGTTAGGGCAAACAATTACACACACAAAATGATATGCAACTGTCTTCTTCCCAGAGCCTTTTACTTCATAGAACAAATATTACCCTATTTAAAAAAAAACAACACACACATAAAACAAGCCCCCACAGAAAACAATTTCCTATGCTCTTCAGCAAAAGTTTTGTTGCAGAATAAAAGAAGTCAATGATGCTATTAAATAAACAGCTGCAAATCACAAGTAGCTAACTAAAACACACAACTTTACTTTCCTACTTCCCTTTCTCTATTTTCAGGCTCCTCCCTCCAGCAAATAATTTAAGCAGTTACATAAATCTTGAAAAATGCCTGGAGAATTTACAAAGCTATTTAGCTCCATATGCCAGGCACCAACATCCATTAGGTTGCCGTAGACGCCTTTTGCCTGTCTTCACCAACCTCAAACTACACTTGAAGTTTCCTAAGTTGTCAGCCTACACTGTTTCCTCTATTCCTTGAACATAGCTCTCACTCCATAAATCATCAATGCCTGCTCAGGTTTCTGGCACAGTATACAAAGATGTACTATAATCCCATTAACTTCATCTTATGAGACAAGCTGCAGAGACAGCTGCAGAAAGGCAACAACAACAAAAATCTGTCCAAAAATGCTGAGCACCTGCTTTCAACAAAGTGATCAATTCTCTAGTAAAGTGCTGATTTCTACCAAATGTTAGAAAAACGCCAAATTATTCGGCTGTTAAACTGCAGACTAGATGGAGCTCTGAATGGAGCAGAATGGGACAGAATACACCTCTCTCAGATGCTTCATGTTCTCTTCAGAGATAGATGGACAACACATCTGCTTTACACATTTACATTTGAGGGCTTTTTCTTTTTTGCAATCACTATTACTATTTATACATATTACAATAATGGCTAATGGCCTCAACTATGAATCCTTATGCAACACGCTATATCACATATAATACGAACCAGAGCTCCACTTTTCAACTCCTAGTAAACAGGGCTAGACCTGGACCTAAGCATAATTCTGCATCAAATTTTAGAAATCAAGAAATTGTGCCTGCAAGAAGTTTCATAAATTAAATTACAAACTCAATTAACTCAAAAAAAAAAAAAAGGAAACAAGAACTGTTTTATAATGAAAGTTTAAGAGAAGTTTCATCTGCAATCACACACAAATGCTGCTGGTATCCCCATTATAATTAATAAGAGTTTTACTATATATGAAAAGAAACACAAGGCCAAAACCTAAAATAAAATCCTTTGATACTCCATCACAACTCTAGTAAGAAGTTCTACTGCAAAAACGCTTCTTTGTCAATGCCAGCAGGCCTCTACAGCAAAGTTCTGTCCATTAGAAGCTTTTAGGCAGATTAAAAAAGCATATGCTAAACTCTTCTTACACATCCCCCTTATAGTAAGGTAGAAAATTACTTACCACAAATAAGGCTCCTCCACTGGCATTGCGCACTGCTGTTCTATGCAAGTATCGGATTTGTCTTATCTACAAAAATAAAGTAGATAGTATTAATAGTTAATAATTTACATACTGCTAGTGGCTGCATTCAGAACCAGCTTGATTTCTGTTCTAACTGTAAGCCATTAATTCTACTGCCACTACTAATAATTTAAATCAAGTCAAGAAGAGACTATTAAAGGGCTCTCCCATACTAATAGGACAGCAAATCTCTTTACTCATCTTGACCATTTTAGACAATGTAGAAGTTAAAGGATTTAACTTCAAACAGATAATACTCTGCCACAGCTCAGTTAAGGGCCTTGAATACAAATTCTCATCTAGCATTTCATGAAGAATTTTCCAATTTGTTACTTTATATTACACGTGCTGTAAATTTAATGTTTGCAGAAACTATCATTACTACTGAGGTTCTTCTCCAGTATGCATTTACATGCTGCTTTTATCTTCTAACTGAACAGCAAGATCAGGCATAAGAGGACAAATATAAAGTAAACACAAACCTGAAATATCAACAGAACAGAGACACATATGCAAGTTCTGTTCAGCTGTTCTCTGTAGTCTCTGTCTGGATCCGTCATGCCAAACCAGATCAAGATTTCTAGATTCTGGCCAGTATTACTAAGATAATTTGATAGCATCATCTTGTCATAAGTAATCATTCTGTGACAAGTTTTATATTACTTTTTACACTGAATTCTAGATCAATTTTGAGATTTCTTAAAGTAGAAGTATAGCATCTTAAAAAAAAATCCCTCCTTAACTATTTAATTTCTGTAACTGTATAAAATTTGTGGGACTTCAAGTGGATCTGCATCAAACTAGCAAAAAACCAGCCACAAGATCAGATCTGAAATCCAAGCCTAAGTACCAGGAAACTACAGTCCCTGCTCTTCTGTAACAGCAACCTGATCAGCTCAGTCTTTTCAGCAGCAGATCATGTCGTTTCACCTGCAGTGTAGTTTCACGTGGCTGCAGTCTTTCCAGGAAGCACTGGATTTACTATGCAGTTATGTGCATTATGCTGTATGCATCCATTTCCTCTTTGCTCTCCACTTCTGGTTCACCTGAGAGCAGCAGCCAGGAAAGCAATTCGTCTGCCATTCTGTGTCAGTGGCCAAAATTAACTCTGGGATACATGGATAACTCTGCGGACTGCAGATCCTTCCTGAGTGCCACCTCTTCCAGGAGACTCTCAATCCACTGTCTTTATCAACTGACGTGGAGCACATCAAATGAACTGCACCGGAATGCCAATTTGAGTGCTCTCAGTGAGCCAGACAGCGTAATAAATTCAGGCAAAAGACCTGAAGTGTAAGTAGAACATACAAATACAACTGAAATGCTGCAGACAACGCTGAAAGGAGCATATAAATGAGCATATAAATGATGCTCTAGCAGAAATCATACTGAATGCTAAGTATATATAATACTTATATATACTTATTATATAATATATATATAACACATGTGCAGTGTTTCTTCAAAAGGAAACACTTCAGATGAAACCCCTTTATTCTAGCCAAAGATACAGTTCTGTTTTCAAGAAGCACAGCTGCAAATTCCAGACTTGAAGAAAAAAATAGGATGAGCCCCCCGTTTTTGTACTGGCTTAAAGGATTTCAATTAGTGTGAAGGGGCCTCCTTCCAATGGTTAGTCTTACGTACATAGGCAAGTCGGAAATAGTGGGAAGCTTCCCACTAACAATGACCACCAAGCAGCTACTGCTGGCACCTTTTTCACTTGATGCAGGCAGTGCGACTCTGGAGCCGGGCAGGTACCTCCGGCAAAGCCCCGAGGGGCGAGGGAGACACCCGGCAGCGACGCCTTTTCACCGGCTACGCCGGGCCTTTCTTTCGCGAGGCCGCGCCCCGCCGCGGGCCCCGGCCGCCCGCCCGCCCACTGCGAGGGCAGCCCCGACCTCCCCACCCCCCTCCCCGCCGCGGCCTCCCTGCTCTCCCGCGGCCTCCTCCAGCCGAGCGGGCGCCCTCCGGCCTGCCCGGCCGGCGGGGCCGCGTCCGCCCCGCCGCCCCCCCCCCCCCCCCCCCCCCCTCCTTCAGGCCTCCGCTCGCCCTCCGCGCGGCCGCAAGGAGACCCGCCCCCGCGCATGCGCCGGCGACGCCCGGCTGCGCGCGCGCGCCCGTGCCCGCGGGCCCGGACGCCCGGGCGGGATCGCGCGGGGCGGGGCCGTTGGCGGGTGGCCGTTGGCGGGTGGCCGTTGGCGGGTGGCCGTTGGCGGGTGGCGGTTTGTGCCTTCCCTTGCGATGGCCGCTCGCCCAAAACGAGCGGGTTGCCGCTGGCTGTCCTGCGCTAGCAGGTGTCATGGCTGCCTGTCTTGGAAAGAGAAGGCATCCGGACTGTCCCTCCTGCAGATACTGAATTCCTGCCCTGTCAGACGTGGGCGGTTTGTGTCAAATAACAGAAACAAGGCACAAGAGCTGTATGAGACTTTTCGGTGAATTTTAACCTTTTGTGACATGCAAGCCATGTGAAAAAACCAAATCCCTTTGGAAGCATGTGTCTGTAATAAATAGCAGAAACCGATGGGGTTTTTTCAGTCCTCCATTTTCCTCCTTTCTACATGGTTTTGTTGATTGGGGTATTTAATGCTTGAACTGCTTGCATCTATGTTTTGACCTCCCTTGATCAGAAAAAAAAAAAAAAAAGACTAAACGTTTGATTGCCTTCTTGGCCTTTGATAAACATTCTAATTTTACAGTATCATTCAGTCAATACAGCACCAATACTGGAACTGAAGAAAATTCAAGTAACAGGCTCTTCCTTAGATGCAACAGGCTGTTAGAAACATTGGTCACAGGTCCATCCTTGCATAGACCCCTTACCCTTCAGGTCTTCTGGTGAGGAATGCAAATGTATCTTTTTCACTCTAAAATAAATTCAAAATTTTCAAATAACAACAAAGAAGGAAGTATTTTATACTGAGGAGTACTCAACATTGCAGATCTGTAAAGCGTCAGCTGGTGTTCCAATATCTCTTACCGTATCCTTCTCCCCTCTGAGGAGGAATCTCCCCCGCATTCCCCACCCTCTCGTCCACCCTGGCTTTCAGTGATGCAGCCTTATTAAATTCATGCAGTGCACAGTGAAAATTTACCCACATATATTTTACTTTTGCACAAATTTTGGTGATCTGCTAGTTGATGCTATGAGTATCAAGTACTTCCATTAAATACGTGATAAAAACAAAAATTCAGCCTTCCTTACAGTGTTTTCCTTCGTCTGAAATGTTACCTTATCTTTCATCTGCTTATTTGTGTTGAAAGACCCTTTTTTACTTCATATAAACATTCAAAAGGCAGGAATGAACTACACTAGAGCAAACTGAATTTTATTAAAAAGGTTTCATGAAGGGACCGTGGATTTGTACTGACAAAATGATCCATTGGGC
Organism: Gorsachius magnificus; assembly: GCA_034008185.1. Lineage (NCBI taxonomy): Eukaryota > Metazoa > Chordata > Aves > Pelecaniformes > Ardeidae > Gorsachius > Gorsachius magnificus. The sequence goes on along the minus strand of CM067082.1, from coordinate 56,833,721 downwards.
ACTTGTCGGGACAAAAGGCCACGTTAGACAGAACCACAGTGGCTCTGCCTGTATAGCTGGACCCGGAGGGCTCCTGTAAAGAAACACGGGTGCAGGGCAAGAGGTGAGCCCCCACTACACCTCAACAGGTAGCTCTAGGCAAAGCCCAAAACGCTAAGCAATGCACATAGTAGAACAATTTAAGATACTTAGTTTATTACTCTTTCAGCATATGTACGTAGTCACAGATAGACACGTGTATGTATGTATTTGCATGTATGTATCTGGCAACTGTTACTGTAATTAGTGTCCTTTTAATGGAATACTTTTCATTTGCACAAATCAGGCAGGATGTGGTGCTAGCTCTCTGGTTAAATTACCGCCTTTTACATTTGGGTTTACTGTAGTCAGTGGTTATTTTCCTGCTCCTTATTCTTCATTTCCTCAGCGCTGAGAGCTACTATCAGCATTTGTAACTTAAGCGCTGCTAGCAGTATTTGATATTTTCATCTATTTGTTTTCGCTAATTATTTAGTCGCTTATAAGCCTCATTTCTGTACTTGTATACTACCCTGAGATGAATTCTTAAAACACTTAAAAGACTGCCTAAAGCAGAGCACGTATAGTGGTGCAGCAATGTTCAAGCACACATTACAGATTCCGTTGCTAAGCCAAATTTTTATATCCTGTTGAGAATCTGCCCTAGGCATAGAGTCTAAGAATAGCAAAGGCCGTGGATGATTAGATTCAGGGACTGTTCCTGTGCAGATAAATGCATAAACATTCATTTGTATACTATAAAATACGTAATCACGGTAATTTATTAACTATTTAAGTTAGCCCGATACGCACTTTTCAGTTGGGCTTCATAAACTTTTTGCTAGACAAGGGGAAAAAAAGAACTTGGAAGCATTTGTAATTTAAACCCAGTCTATTTATCAGATGACAATACTAAAAAAATGAATTGGAAGCCGCGTGGCCGTGAATGAATGGGAGTTCAGTATCTGCGGTGATCTGCAGACTCGCCCCTTGACTTCGTGCGTTCTGCCTTCGGCACGCACTGAACTGAAGCGCCAAAGTCCTGCCTGTGCCGGGCCTGGGGCGGCACCGCAAAGCACGCACATGCAACCGCTCAAACCACCAGTGACTCCTAAGAGGGTCTTTTACGGACCACAGTGATTTCAGACAGCCCCTTTTCCAGCGTGAGCCCTCAGTAAGGGAAGCTGGATTAAGGAGAACAAGACTCCCTGTGTTTACTCTTTCGATGAGGCTGTGGAACTGCAGCAGACGATGCACTTGGGCCTATGTCTCCAGTAAGGCAGGTGTGCAAAGACGGGTGAGAAACAGCCAGGCCACCTCTTTCCATAACCTCGCACCCCGCTCCCGGCAGCCTCACAAGCTCTAATTGCATGGGCTAGTAAGGGAGAGATGGAGAATACTATTGTTTTCTGTAAATGTAGGCTAGAGAATTATCCTCGCAATCAACTAATTATTTACTGCATCGTTGGATTTCTTTGTTAGCATGCATTATGCCAAATAATTGCTTTCAGGCTTTTGTTTTAAATGGAAATATACTAGGGATATTTGATGACTGTTACATTACTCTCTGTCTTGAAATACAAAAATAAACAAATCTGTTTTCATTAATCTTCAATCCATTATTCATGTACAGGCATTTGCTGTACATTTTCTGACATTCAAAAATAGTGCTTCCAGCCACAGCAGTACAAGTAATATTAACCAATCGTACTTGAAAACATTCAATTTTAATTATTTTTTGATACATGATCTAACATTAAGTAATATAAATAGTAAGTAATTTGCAGTGTAGGGACTGTGCATATTGGCAAGCCCTTTGAAGAAATTCTTCTGAAAACAGGTCATCTGGAGAGAACATAAATACTATCAAATGCTGTCACAGGCTTCTTATCACATTACAACACCTTCAATCAGTTCTGCAGTCAACTATGTAAAAAAGAAAAAGGCTATTAAGATCTTTCTGAAACCTTAGCATTATATGTTCATATTTACACCAGTACAGTGATCTATTTTAGGAAGTGTGAAAACACAGGGGACAAACAGAAGAGATCATATTAAATAATTAAGGCCTAAAAATATTGGAAAACAAAACATTCTCAGTGGCAATCTTCACATTGCAACACTGTACAAAAAAAAAGGGCTTATATACCCAGGAATGTTTCAGATGAAGGAGGGTTGCTATCCTTGTGATAGATCAGATTTAATCAAAAAATTATGTGTACTACAGAGTGTAGTGTAAAGTATGATCTGAGACCCGTTTCTGTAAGCAAAGCAGAGACAAAGCAGGCAGTGAACTGCCCACTCATCTAACACACTCACCTGAGAACTGTAAATATGAGGATGGATATTTAGTAGCATCACAGAAGGAACTCTTCCATCAAAAGATGACAGTATGGGTAGTGCTGAGGTTGTACATGGAACCGCTCCTGCAGAACGTTTTTCTTGACAGAAATAACTGCAGAAGGATAGAGGCTGGAAGGAAAATGTGAAGGCACATGGAACATGGAAAAAGAAAAAAGCAACCCACAATTACCTAGCCACAGCACTGAATAACAATTAAGAAGCAAACTGAAAGCGAACACCAGGGAATGCTGCTGTAGGGAGAGGCTGGCTGGGATGACAGTAAATCTTGACTATACCAGAGAAACCTGGAAGGTGTAGCAGGTGTTACAGCATCTGAAAAGATACTTCCAAAGAAGGACCGTGACACTGCTGCAGGTAACTGGCCAGATCTTCTGTGCTGGTGGAAAGTGGTGTAGCTTCACCAAAGGTGAGAGAACTGAGCCAATCATCCTCATCCAAGGACCAGGCTTCCTGGTTTGTGAAATACGAGCTTTCACAGACCATTGCATACAACACATATATTTCAGTTCTTTTGTTGCTGATCACTTTGTCTCCATGGCTTGAGTACTGGGGATGATAAATTTGCATCTCTGTTCTACAGTTTGCTTGAAGCAAATGGTAGCGGTACCAGTAAATGATGGAGAGCGACAATGAAAATAGGCTCAAGCAGTACTGTGTACCTAATGCCAGTACAATGCTTGTGACCTTGGCATCCTTTATACAACTGCCGCTGAAAGAATACGAGGAGGTTTTGCATTAGCTGTGGAGACACGAACTCAGTAAAATATTGATACAAGGTTTAGCCAGTTACTTTGTTTTATGTCATAAAGGTTGATATATACTTGAATATAGAAGGAACCTGTGCTTAAATTGAAAGATGACTTGTTGGCATTGCTTCATGATACACTGTTTTGTATACAGATGACATTACAGATTAGCAACACATGATACGTTTTTGCTTTATAGTGTACTTCTTTTACAACACACTGCACTTTATTCAACATTCCTACACATTGCTTATGTTCCTAGATGTTGCTTTAGTGTTACTGAAGTCTTAACAAGCAAGCCTATACAGTAATACAAAACAATCTCCCACTGATAAAGGATGATGAAAAACTTCTTAATGGTGTTCACTATTTGCACAAAGGCATTGTATAATTTTATAAGTCCCTTGATTAGACTTGTACTTTCTACAGATGCAGTTGTTTCAATACGCTGTAGCAGTTTAAATTTTACCTTTATGTGGAAGTACATTTCATTTTATGTATGAAAGTGGAAACGCACTTAAAGTTTAGAAAGAATATTAATTTAAACTGTCCTTTATTTCTAATACTCTCATTATTTAGAAATATGTAATAATAACTTAAATGTGCCCATACAGGTAGATACTTGTGCTGGGAATGAAATAATAGTAGTCGTTATATACCTAAGACTTTGTTATCCAAAGATGAAGACCTCTTTTAGAATGTTATTAGGAATTATTATATTTATTTTACAGATAGGAAAATGTGAGGCAAATGTGTACTGACCACTGGTCAGTCACAAGAAATCACTGGGAGCTGGAAAAGAACCCAAGCCCACTGATCTATAACGTGGCCTCCCATTCCGTGGACCATGTTTTTCCCCTAGTCTGAGAGAAATTCAGTTCCCAGTGATCAAGCATTCCTAATCCTGGTTTGCAGCACAGGAAGGGCTCTAGCAACAAATTCTTCTCTAACTGAACTATTAATAGAGAGGGATGAGGAGGTAAATGCATTCACACACTCAGCATTAGACACTTAATGCCCAGGACAGGGACTTGCACTCCTTCTGTAGTTAACTGGCTCTCTCCCGACTACACACAGAGCCTGAAGAGCTACTTTCCTAAGTTAGTCTCCCAAGTCAGGTACCAAACGCTGTAAGGAAGAACAGCTTCCAAATAGTCTACACAATTTAATTTTACTTCTTACATTGCTTCTGTATTCAGGCTAAATATTAATTTAAGCTTAAGAATGTTTTGATGTGTAAATAAACTGCTGTAAGAGACACTGCTTCTCTCTTCAACAAGGCTATGAAAGGCTGGAGTGACTTCCGTTGGCATCTCCTGACTTTTCCATGTTAATCATCCATGAAGTTCAAACACCATTCAAAAAAGGATCAGCATCTTTTTTGCAGCAGCTTTGAATTTTCTTTATTCAAAAGGGCAGCTGGAACTATAATTAGGTACAGCTAGTTTTCATTATTTAGCTCATTTATTATTTATGTCTTCCTCCCACAGTGCCTGTGAGCCTCACATCTTGTGCTGGCAGAGACAGGAGTCTGAATGTTGCTCTACTTGCTTTCACAAGCTCCAAGTAACACAGCAGTCCCTGTGGCACGGCCCTTGATTCATAAGCTGGGCTTCAGGGTGCTGACCAAATGCAGCCAGTGATGTTGCAGCCTCTAGCATCCCAAGCAAAAAATCTACCATGCACTCTCTATACCTTTCAGGCAAGCAATCGGAGATGAAGCCCCCTCTACACAGTTACTACCTGAGTGTACTGTAATTCTTGTCACTCCCCCACCGCAGTCTCTCCCCACCTCATGCTGGGTAAATTATTTTTTTGACATTTTGTGGGTTAGTGTATTACCAAGTTCTGCAGGTCTTCTGGGGGGTGTTGGGAGAGAGGCAACTGTGGAGATAAATGCAGGAAGGACATAATGGGATGGAGTTTTAGGCTGTTTACTTTTTAGCTCCTGACGGTCAGTGTGTTACTGGCTTTTTACAAAGATCATGCATCACCAAAAACGGTGACAGCTTTAGTAACAATTTGTGTTGCCTTGTCATACTTTTTAAGAACAAATTCCCTTTTTTCTGCAGTTACCAGCTTTCATCTTTCCGAGATGCCTTCCTCCCTGAATCCTTATCTGTGAAGGACTAGCAGATGGAAAGGCAAGAACTTGAGAACAGCCTGGTGGGTATTGAGTGGGTGAGGTTAAGGTGGAATACAGTAGAATTGCTAAAGTAGATTTGAAATTTCTGCAGAGCTTTTTTTGTTCTATTCTAAAGAGAATAAATAAAGCTTTAGACTTCAAGTTGTTTTAGAAGGAGGGCAGTGCAGAAAAGGAAAACCAGTGACCTACTTCGAAAGAAATTAAAATGCATTAAACCTCTTGGGGTTGAGGTTACAAAAAAAGCCCCAAACCACAAACCCCAAAAAAACGCAATGCAATGAATGTGTACATGAAAGGAGACAACAACTTCATTTCTTTCCTAGAGGCAACAAAATTCTACCAGGAAAGAATTTGACTTCTCATCAAATTATTATTATGCAGTTGTTATTATTACGCAGTTTAAAGGGATATTTTTACTTTGCCTACTAAGACTTTTAGGGTGCTGACTTTCTAATGTCTTAGTATCTTGTCTGAAAACAAATGCTTCTCATCCTGTCAGGATCCTGGGGCACAAATAAGTTTCTGCCATCCTTGTCTATTATCCTGTTTATTGTAACAGTTATACTGTATTTTAGTAACTTTTTTTTTCCCCTGACTATTACATAAGCACCATTCTGGATGACCAGAAGCTGTTTATTTGTCCATTAATCTTTGATCTGTTCACCTTGGATGGTCCTTCCAGGACTTAATACTTCTGTTGGCATAACACTCACTATCACCAGGTCATATCAGCCTTTCCCTTGCATCAAAGTGGGTCCCCAGGGGAGGAGTCTGTTTCACCTAATGTAAATCAAAACATGCAGACCTAGCCAGAGCTACCTCCACAGCTCTATGGATAATAATTGCAAGCACAGGAATTACATTTGTCTTACATCCAAGGCTTTGAGAGTAATTAAATTAAGTCTGGTGGGAATACACAGGCTGATTTGATATCTTTGTGGATTATTGGGATCCAGCTGTTCCACACTTTGATACCCGTGGTGAAACAAATTGCTGCCAAGTTGACAGGAACATCCTGGTTCATAGGTCCTGCTTACAACAGGAGAGCCTCCCACTTCTGTGTCCCCTGCACACTCACATCTTTCCAGGACCCAGCACCAAGTCTGGATGCCAACAGCGTGACTGTGCAGAGCCTGGGCCAGTCTTTCACCACCAAAGCTGACACAATGATTCACGATCGCCACACTGGGACAGGTGACAGAGGAGCTGTGTACCAGCCCCAAGAACATGTATGCCCTTACCCACGTGCAGCTTGCTATTTCTGCCACGATAGATGCTGAGGTTTCAAATTTCTCCTTTGTTTTCCTCTTCTGACCATGTTCCTAAGGACTTCATTTCATCCTCTCTTTTAGTTTCTGATGCTTGCTCATCACACTATCTTCAAGCATCTTCAGGCTTCTCCTCACTCTTTTTTGGTTTATCCTCTTCACAGATCCAGGCATGATTTAACCTCTCCCATCTTAATCAAATTAGTGCCCTTGAGCTCATCTGCCTTTCCTGCTTATTGCCTCATCATCCTTTCTCTTTTCATCTCTCAGCCTACTTAACAAACAGTTTGTAATTGCTATCTGGGGTTTCATCAAAGAACCCACTTTAATGCAGCTTCTGCCCTTGTACTTTGCTGACACCTAAGTCTATTATTTATTTCAGTAACTGTCACGTTCTTTGCTCTCTCCTGAGTAAATGTCCTAGTGATTTCAATCTTTCCTCTTTCACAGCCATTCAGAATATTGCTGCAAATACTGTTTCCCCAAATTTGGTCAGAAAATAAGGGAAGTTTTGACTTTCCTTTATTCTCCAAAGGCTCATTTTCACTTTCAAGGCCTCTCCTCCCTTATAACACCGCATTAGTAACATTTTTTATTTCTTCTATTCAGTCCCCATAATTAATTTGATTCAGTTTTACAACAGCCATTTCTGTGTCAGAAACTGGGTGACAACGGGAACTATGGGACCAACAAACACACCAGGTGTCTTCTTGCAGTGTAGACCCTGCCTGACAAAATCCATGGTCCAATCTGCACTACACTGCTAACTGTCACTCCTCAAAGGTAAACAAGGACATACCTTGGCACTAACTCATCAACAGAAATGCCTGTCTCCACTTCAGGTTCTGTCATACAGAAGAATCCTCTCTCCATCCTGGATGTTGTCTTCATGGAGAGTGACAAGAGATTGCTTGGCTTGGAATTGCCACCTCATGTTTGGCATGAATTCAGCCATCTGGGCTGCAGGATGGTGAGCTATGCACCGAAACCAAACATGTGGGACCTCCTGGGCAGGCCCATGTGCAGGTCTCGTGCTGTCAAGGCAGTGGTTCTATGGAAAATCTCCCCTTCTATTCCGCTATGATGCCAGTGTGCATTGCCCACTTGATTCATGCTTTCCCTGTGCTGCCCACTGGGGATAAATTTCCTATATGTATGAGTATCTAAAATAACCTTTCAAATCCTTGTTAAAGTTCTTTGCTCTGATATCTAAAAACCCCACAACAACGGTTAAGAGTGCTGGAACTGATACCAGTCACACTGATGAACACTGCTGTGTCATTTCCTTGCGCTTCCTCATCTGTCCCATAGATTCTTCTGACCTCTCCTATTTAATGCTTTGATTTAACTTCCTGGAGACAAGGATAGAACATAAGAGGGCCTTTAGTCAGAGGAACTGTTCAGTGACAAAACTCGTTCTAACATGGGGCCCTGCAGAAAAAGAGCTATATTGGAAATGACTGTACAGGCTTGAGTGGGAGAGTGCTGTAAAGGAAAGGGGAACCAAATCCCAGTCTTATTGCAGATTCATTCTTCTCTCTCACAGCTTCTCATCCATTTGTGGTGTGGATGGTTCTAAACTGCCAAATGTAATATTTATAATCTCAAAATCTGCTCAAATCAATAGATGTTCAGTGCTTAGAATGCTGTCTTTCCTATTTTACATGATCTAACTGCAATTGGTGTTAAGTTATTCCTATTTATTCTGGAAATACAAAATGTGTTACTTTGCTCTTAATCTGCATAGACTGAAACCATCTGCTGTGGTTCACAGCTGAAGAACAAGAGATTATAAATTCCATCTAGTATTTATATCCAGCCCTCATTAAACAAGTAATCGTTACTGCTACCAAGTTGTAAGCCAGAGAAGTGTACAATTATAATCTTACATTTAAGCACATGAATGACCCATTTCCTTTTTAAAAAAAAAAAACAAACCAAAACACTTAAAAACACATTTCTCTTTTCTTCTACCTGATGGTGAGAAGGCAGCTTTTAGTGGCTCAGGTAGAAGAGGAGTGGAGACTGTTCTCAGGTGGGTCAGTGACTCTAACTCCATGCTGAGTGATTTGACAAAAGAAGGAAAATCATACTGTACTCGGTTGCGGGATCAGCTAGTTTGCCTCCAGAATGGCAGGAATCAAGAGTCAGCAGGGATACCTGTGCAGTGAGAAGACCTATTTCTGAAATATATTTTGTTTGCGTTGTACCCAGATATACTACAAGACTGCTTGAGTTAAAGCAGAAACATGAGGCATCCTGTTTGCCTTGCACCCAGACATACCACAAGACTGTTTGATTCAGGGTAGGAAGTGAAATATTGTGTAATATCTGTTTGCTTGGCATAGTTGCACAAAAATAGTAGAGTTAAGATAACTCTACCCAGTCTGCAAAAACTTGAAGGAACCAGATGGCCAGCATGCAGTCTGCAAACAGATGACACCTACCTGAAGAAGCTGGACTGGACCTGCGCGCAGATGAGTGTAAACCCTGTCTGACAAGTAAGAACAGGCTGGGTCTGACCTAGGAAAAGAGGAGGTAAACCTTTGGGCCAGGTTAGTCTTGGTCTGCAGGAAAGCTGTATGTAAACACGAGCGATACACAGTGGAGCTTGGGGAAGGGAGAATATGTCCCCTTTGGTTGTGGCTCCCCCTGCTGGAGAGCTCTCAAACTCAGCCAAGGCAGCCTTGGAGGCTAAGAATCGGCAAATGATGTAGCCAGCAGAAGCCACGATGCAGCATCAGTCTCACAGCATTGTAGACGTAAGGCTTTATGTTTAAATCTGTATGTTTAATTAATGCTTAGGTTTTGGTTGTTAACAAATGGATTACCTAAAAGCTGAGCATAAATAGATGCCTGCTTGAATTATTGACTGGCTCATTCTCTCAGAACTCCCATTATGGTGGTCCCCAGGTCCCAGCCATAACAGTTGGTGAAAAGCAGTTTCTGCTACCCACACCAGTTTACCAGGCTTTGCAGGGCATGAAAAGAAACTCCTGCTGGAGAAATAACATTGCACAGAAGCTGAGGAGAGGAATAAGAGATCTGTGAATCCAATGGACCAGATCTCCTGTGCAGGTAGATACTGGAGTGCTTTTAATCCATGCATTGGACACTAAGTATTCTCATTGGCTTTGGATACCCCATGTATGTAGATAGAATTGTATCCTGTGCTTTACCCATGCTCACTGTCTGTCATCCTCTGGCAAACAAAATACTGATTCAGTCTTGGTCTTAAATCCAGCTAAATTACACCAGAGGTGAATTTGTCTGATTGGTAAGGAGATTTTGCTTCCATTCTAAATAAACTAGAGAAAGAAATAAGCGCGGCAAGGCTAAATGTGTTAGAGCAGATCTGAATCCTTATTTAGCTTTTTTTCCATGATGCAAGTCTTCAGCTCACTATCTACCCTTACATCTCCTAGAACGTATTTTGAATGATGATGCTACACTCTTTCTGGAACTGTTTACTCAATTTATTTGTTAAATTTGCACAACATTTACCAAACAAGATAGGTCAAATTTTTCCCTCTTGACATATTTCAACAACTTAGTTTTGGCTAGAAGGAATTTGGTCCAGTTAGTTTCATTTACAGATTTATTCAGAATTAGGAAATGCTTTTGAACTCTAAGTCTGCACCTAGCTTTCTGGCTGACCTTAGGGCTGGAAAATGCCAAGGCCCATTTTTCGCTCATGAAAAGTGCCATTTATGAATAAATCTAAGAAACTTCCAGCTCCTTATCTTGGGATTTTTATTTTATTTTCAGTAAAAAATCTTTCAACCACCAATTTTTAGACTGTTTTCCAAGGAAAAGTTCTTTTTGCCATCCTTTTAAGAGAGCAGACTTCCCCATAATTACAGTGGTTTGGCTTCTAGAGGAAGCAATACACTAAGATCTAAATTTTGAAAGGAGGAGTCTTGATGGATTTAAACTACAGTTGGTTTAAAGAGACTGAACCTTTTGCTGTCTTTAAATATACAACATGTATTTCATGTCATGGAAAAGGTTTTAGCAGAAGGGGATGATACGAGGCAGCGTTGTGACCCTCTGAGTGCCCCAGAGAGATTTAAACAGCACAAGTTACCGGCAGAGCTCCTCAGTCACAGACACCCACAGAACTGGGTAGGTGTAAAACTATCTTTAAACATCTAAAGATCTTGTAAGATGATTCAAGTGCAGCACAGAATCTCACCTCGGTGCTTTGTATCACTGTACTTCCCATATGTCATTCTGAATGTAATACTTCGCCCTTCAATCTGGAAAGGCCTGAGATGAACGAGCTTTATCTTCCGAGCATTTTTATGCCTGGATAAACATTATGATGGCTTGGTTCTAAAGGTCTTAGCCTTTATAGCTGAGCCTTATAGCTGCTGTAATCACCCAACTTCAGAGAAGATATAAAATATAATTTCATCTCCTTTTGTCATCTATGGTGCAACTAGTATATGTAAACCTGGTTAGGCAGCCCTCCTATCTGATTTAAAAGTGCAAAACTTCTCTCTTTGCGTGTAATACTGCAGCATCATACTTGCATTCAGCAATGCTCTTCTCGTTAAAAACAAACAACCAGCAATACTCTTTTGATTCAAAACAAACAAAAAGAGATACCTTTTCAAGCAATGCAGACTTAAATGTGGAACTTGCCGCTATGCAGAGCGATCAATGCCAAACTGTATGCATGTTGAGAAAATGTAAATAAGACAAAACCATTAAAAAAACACCCCCACCAAAGGTTATTAAGCACATCTATCACCTCTGGGCTGGCAAGTGCCTGAGCTTCAGGCTGTTAGGAACTGGAAGAATTTGCCATCAGTATTTGTTTTCCCTATTACCATGTGCCCCGTGCTCTACTATTGGCCACTGCTGGACTGGATGGATCTTCAGTGTGACCTCCTGCAGCCATTCCTGTTTTCATCTATTACATTTTTTAACATATAAGTGCAAAACATAGGCTTGTGCTGACACCATGTTTTAGGAGGCAAAATCATAAACACTAAGTCCCAGTGAGGATTTTTTTCAGATGTTCAGTTCACTTCAAACAACACAAGAAGGAAACTTTTTAAAGCCTTAAGGTCAGTGTTCATTAGAAGTCTAGGTTTAAGTCCTGAAGAATGCACATATGCTTAAAAGGTTGGCATTTGTGAGACTGCACTATTATCTGCTAACAGATATTGCTCTTCTTACAAGCCTTGCCTGCCTTTGTTTCTTTATGGTGAACACTGTATTTAAAACCAGGTTTAATCAACAACTGCATTAGAGTTTCTTTGCAAAGGTTTGGCTGATGGATTTAGTCTGACCTGTTATCATGAAACAAAAGGATGAAGTAAAGGGCAGGCTTTCATCTAAGAGATGGATAGTCACCCTGAACAAGCTGCTGATTTCTATTAACGGCAGCACCTTGTTGTGCCGCAGCTTCTGTCTCTGTCCTGAGATTCTTTTGCATTGCAACAAAAGAAGTAACGGTGCTGCACTTGTGAATTTTAAAGGCCAGCCTTATAGAAAATGTACAGCTAAAATGGGAGAATATTCCAAGGAATATGCAGGACTATGCCGGTAGCATCCTGTAACCTTTTAGATTAACACGGCTGGTTACAATGCCGGTACAGGATGTGTATGGACATACGACTCTACAGTCTTGTTATTTATTGCCACCCAGTGGACGATTATGTCCATTGCTCAGGTCTGTGGATACCTGGACATGGTGCCACATTTGAACAGACCAGACAAGGTCTGAGCTGGCACCTTCCCTGCAACCCATCTTCAGCTTTAGTTTAACAGGAGCTGTTGCACTGTGTACTGAAGGTGAGGAAGGAGCACAGCTTTTACTGAGCTGCGGGGTAACAACTTCTCCAGCTACTGCTGTTTTCTAAGTAAATGGTGAGCCTTTACACTTCAGAGGTGTAGAGAAAGAGCCAGCCCTATATAAATACCTATAGAATCAAAACTTATTGGGTTGGTAGAGCTGACTTCAGTGATATTTGGACAGTTGCATTTTTCATGAGATTGGCAATCAGGTGGCAGGCACCACCAGGTTTGTTATATTAGCATGCAAAATTTTAGGAAATAAAGGGCAGCATGAAGTACTAGTCAAAGGGTTCATCAACACAAATTTGAGAAGACTGCTTTACTCACAGCAAGTGTGTGAATTACGCCCATCATCATAGAATCATAGAATCACTTTGGTTGGAAAAGACCTTTAAGATCATCGAGTCCAACCTTAAACCTAACCCTGACATCCCACCACTAAACCATGTCCCTAAGCACCTCATCTATCCTTCTTTTAAATACCTCCAGGGTATCCTAAATGAATGTCATGCCACGCTGCATGGTATTCTGTTAGGTATGTGCTATACATATTCTATAGGAAGAAAATGCAGTTTCTATAAAGTTGTAAATGCCCTAGTTAAACAACTGAGGACTACTTATTTTAGTCTGAAACATATTGAATAGAGTGTCTGGTAGCTGGTACTATGCAAAAATTCTGTTTGCATTGATCTATGATTTTCTTCAGTGATTTCTACTTTTGGGTTCATCGTGGCCTTGTATATACCTGTATTAAACTATTGGTAATAAAGTATTTCCACTTTAACCATGGTAGCATAAAGTCTCCAAATGTGTAAGAGATATTGTCTGTGTACTCTTAATAAATAAAGTGTGGTGGAGTAGATAATTCTGTTGTGTAGTATGCCATTTATTATATACATCTACATTTTCATTAGATAGCTCCTAAGTTAAATACTAGAAAGAAGCTAAGTCAGTCAAATGTTAGGGAGAAGGCACTGTACAGCCTTTTTTTTCTCAACTGTGTCATGTTCTAGATTGCAATAGCTAAAAGAATCACGCTTTTGAGCTGTGGGGGTTAGGTCTTTTCCTTCTCAAGAATGTATCACTGAAGCATGACACGTACCAAACCAAAAACTTGTGAACGATGCTGGTGTTCTGAAGAAGGCACTTGAACTCCCGAATTCCCAAAGCATTTTGAATGTCAGGAAAGAGACGTTATTTTACCACCCCGTCAATAGATGGCACCGCTCTCCCCTACTCAGAGAGGTGCTCTGAAAGGGCCTCATTGATCAAAGGTGGGAATTGCTTCAGTGCAAAAATCCACCTCTATAAATTTTAGATCATGTCTTGATATGGAAAATGCCTGCAGTAGACAATGTGCAGTATTTCCAAGCTACAGAACATAAGACACAGAAGGAGGATGACGACTAGGGAGATAATGCTGTCCTTCGCTAATCTGAAAAATCTTTGTTTATGTGTTTATAAAATTACCCTCTGATGACAATATGCAAGATAAAATGGAGCAGGTACTGGATACTCTTTCACCTCATCCTGTGGGTCCCTTCTTTGTCAGAATAATTTGCATTATTTTGAATGGTTCCTTTCATGAAAAATGATAGAAAAAAATACTGTAAAAACTAAGGGCTATTCATGGAGATTAAATTTAGCCAGGGAAATTAACTTCCTTTTGCTTATCCTATAGCCAATGGGATGAGATAACTTTTTCTACAGTCCAGAAGACCTGAAATATTGTGTAAAGGAACTATGAAAGAAGCTCTGGGAAATTAGTGCCCTAGGAAAGAGCTAAGAATATCACTGACTATTACGACCAAACTTCATAACTTTAAAGAAAAATGTGCGCACATTGCTCTGACCCTGCAAAGCTCTGGCAAGAGATTTTACGCTCAGGAAGAACTTTGAGCAAGGTGTAAGCTGGTATACAAACTTGTCCACTGAAGGACATGCCACACTTCAAATGGGTGCCTGTTTGCAAAGCACATTCTTTTCCTATTGCCACCTTGTGACCAGGAACATAATTTACAGGAAGATAATTTACAGCAGTTCTTTGATAAGAGCGTGCACTTCTTTACACTGCTTTGCCAACCGAATGGCTATCTGAGATTTTATAGGACAATTCCGCTTTAGCTGCAGGGTCCCTGCAACAAATCTGACATGCCTTTGGTGATTCAGGGAGCGCAATGACACCGCAATGTTTTGGGCCAGCATATAATGTTTGGGTGTCTTACCATCCAAATGATAAGTAGTTTCCCAACTATGGAGCCAAGTTCTCCTGCTTGAATGAGCCCCAAAGGAGATAGGTAACATATCAGACGATGTATTATTCATATTTATATTAATTCATGTGCTCAAATCTTTCCAGGAAACTGAGGCCTATAATTTGATACAAAACATACATATGTTTTTACCCTTAGTGACAACATTTTTAGTGCAAATAACAGATACCAAAACATTCAGCTGCAAGCACAGCTTTGGGATTTGCACATGTAAGCACAGATGTACGCATATGGAGCTCCACTTGTTGAAAATGTGGCCCAGTTAATGCTTTGGTTCATCTGGGAGGAAGAATTAAGAGGCACTAATTTGCATGTAAAATTCTAGGGATGTGCAGCTCCACATAAAAAAATTTTGAAACAAACTAAATCATAGGAACACGTTGCCATCATTTTGAAGTCTCGCATCACCAGAAGAACTCTTAGACATTTTCTTTATTACTGGAACATGTTAATGACTCCCATAACATCTGAATGCATCCATAAGACTTCAGACCACTTAATCATTTATAAATGTTCTTTTCAGCATGGTTTTTATGTTTTGAAAACTAAGGCGTTGTCAGAAAACTGTAAAACCTGGCCAGGTGAGGACCACAAGATTAGGTCTTCCCAGCTTGCTTTTCTGTTCTGTAGGTACACAAATGGATGCATAAGGCTGGAGGTTGAGTACTGAGCTCCAGCACTGCTTTTACTTGCCAGGCTCACGAACCTCTGGTTCACTGCTACCAGAATCCTTTATCATGCTCAGTCCGAGGAAGAACAGTCATCAACAGACCAAGCTCTCTACACAGATGCTGGGTACCTGATTTTTCCAAAATACCTTGAATTTGTCAACCAAGAATTGGCACTTGAAGCATTTCTTCAGTGCTGTGTCCTGATTATCATTGGAAGATGCCTCTGATGAAGTACTGGCTGTGTATCCCACTGCCCACTGAAACTGACTTTTCTTAAGACAAACGTAAGTATTTTAAGCCATTTTTCTACCTTCACAGCCCTTAGAGTTTCCTAAAAATCTCCAATCAAAGCTAAGTGATTTATTTTCAGAGCTCAGCAGTTCCTCTTATTTATATATATGGGAGGACACTCCTGGATGTGTGTCGTGGTTTAACCCAGCTGCCAACTAAGCACCACGCAGCCGCTCGCTCACTCCCCCCCCTCCCTCAGTGGGATGGGGGAGAGAATTGGAGAAAAGAAAAAAAAAGTAAGACCCGTGGGTTGAGATAGAGACAGTTTAATAAGAGAGAAGAATAACAATAATAATAATAATGGTAAGAAAATATACAGAATATATACAACAAGTGATGCACAATGCAATTGCTCACCACCCGCTGACCGATGCCCAGCCCGTCCCGAGCAGCAATCACTCCCCCCGAGCTGTGATCACACAGCCCAAGCTGCGACCACTCTGCCCGCGACCGACCGACCGACTAACCCCCCCCTGAGCATGACGTTATATGGTATGGAATAGCTCTTTGGACAGTTTGGGTCCTAGCTGTGCTGTACTCCCAGCTTGTTATGCACCTGGCCGAGCAGGAGAAGCTCAAAAAGTCCTTGAGCAGTCTGAGCACTACTTGGCAACAACTAAAAACATCAGCGTGTTATCAACATTCTTCTAGCACTGAATCCAAAGCACAGCACTATGCTAGCTTCTGTGAAGAAAATTAACTCTATCCCAGCCGAAACCAGGACATTATCCACCCCTTACTCTATACCATTTACGTCATGCTTAGGTCCTACCCTTACAATACATTCCAATTAATCACCACCATTTTCTGATTTTTTGGTATATACATACAGATATCATTCCCTTAGTTTATGGACCATCCCTCAAAAATGTCCATTGGGTTCATTTAGTCCATGGTTTTGGGCTCCATCTGTTGTAACAGTCTTTCAGGGCAGGAGAGATGGGGTCTGGTGTTGGGTTGTTGCTTGCTGAAGTCAGTTCTGGTTCCATCTGCTGCACTTCCTCAGTTTCTTCAAAATTCATTCTTCTTAATCTGGGTGATCCTTACTGTTATACCATTGATAGGACATACAGCAATAGTAAAAATGATGACATACTGTATTATACAGCAATTAACATTATACAATTCAGTTCATTGGCTATTTTCACCCAAAATCAAATCCTTTTGAGGTACACATCAGACTTCCCCATCCTTCCGCATCACCCACCAAGTAGAGCCAGGTCCTTGAGCAAAAGCAATCCCACAGATGGGTTTGCCTTTACCTGAGGCAGGAGTAACCCAGACTGTCTTCCCCAGCATATTTTTTACATGCACTACAGGGACTTTATTCCCTTCTACAGTACGTAAGAGGTTTGATTGGCAGGGCCAGCTTGGTTGGCAGATCCTCTAGTGTTGACTAACCAGGCGGCTTTTGCTAAATGTGTATCCCAATGTTTGAATGTTCCACCACCCATTGCTTTCAGTGTAGTTTTTAACAGTCCATTGTATCGTTCAGTTTTCCCAGAGGCTGGTGCATGATAGGGGATGTGATAGACCCACTCAATGCCATGCTCTTTGGCCCATTTGTCTATGAGACTGTTTCGGAAATGAGTTCCGTTGTCTGACTCAATTCTTTCTGGGGTGCCATGTTGCCACAGGACCTGTTTTTCAAGGCCTAGGATAGTGTTCCGGGCAGTGGCATGGGGCACAGGGTATGTTTCCAACCATCCGGTGTTCGCTTCCACCATGGTGAGCACATAGCGCTTGCCATGGCGGGTTTGTGGGAGTGTGATATAATCAATCTGCCAAGCCTCTCCATATTTGTATTTCAGCCACCGTCCTCCATACCAGAGAGGCTTTAACCGCTTGGCTTGTTTGATCGCAGCACATGTTTCACATTCATGGATAACCTGTGCAATAGCGTCCATAGTTAAGTCCACCCCTCGATCACGAGCCCATCTGTATGTTGCATCTCTTCCTTGATGGCCTGAGGTGTCATGGGCCCACCGAGCTAGAAACAATTCACCCTTATGTTGCCAGTCCAGATCTACCTGAGCCACTTCAATCTTAGCAGCCTGATCCGCCTGCTGGTTGTTGTGATGTTCTTCAGAGGCCCGACTCTTGGGTACATGAGCATCTATGTGACGTACTTTTAGAACCAAGTTCTCTACCCGGGCAGCAATATCTTGCCACAGTGAGGCAGCCCAGATGGGTTTGCCTCTGCGCTGCCAGTTGCTCTGCTACCATTGCTGCAACCACCCCCACAGGGCATTTGCCACCATCCATGAGTCAGTATAGAGATAGAGCACTGGCCATTTTTCTCTTTCATCAATATCTAAAGCCAGCTGGATGGCTCTATACTTCTGTGGGTCTGACGTGCCAGGCCATCGAATCCACACAGTCCAGTAGACCCGGTTGTCCCTTTCCTCCACCTGGCTGGAGGCAGGGCCCCTCTAATTCTGATCACTGTTGCTCATGGTTTGTGTATACAAGTCAGTAGTTCCTTCATCACAATCAGAATTAAGATCAGCTCTTCTATTCTGTCTGAAAAAATGACGATCTACCCCATCTCTGGAAATTGGAGCAACAAGTTTCCTGGAAGAGCCCCCTTTTGTATTTGTTTTTCTTTGCAACTCGTGTACTCGTGCCTCTAGGGTTGAGGTAGGTTTTCCGTCCCATTTCCTCATGTCCTCTCCATGGTCACGCAGGTAAAACCATAGAGTGCCCCATGGTGTGTACCCTCGATATTCTTTTCCTTGAGCAGAAGGGCGCTTACTTCTAATGGCTGAGATACTGGTCTGTACAGGAGGGGAGTAACGCTTTTCGAATTGTTCAAACTTCCGGGACAGTTTATCCACAGCAGAGACGAGGGAAGAAGAGATACTTTCTTTGTATTCCCGGAGCTGGCTAGCCACTTCATCCACTTGTTGGTCCCTGTCCAGCTTCCCAGTTCATTATTGCCCATGTGTTGGCATATGATGTTGGTGCGCTCCGTAACAACTTCCGCCACATGGGTTGTGTGCACCGGACACTATCTGGATCTTTAGGCAACTGGTCATTGTCCAGGTCAGTATAAATCACTTCCAGGACAGCTAATTCCCTCAGCCACTGGATGCCTTTCTCACGGTGGTCCATTTGCCTGGGCGATGTATGACATCTTCCTTGAAGGGATATCTTTCCTTCATGGCTGACAATAGTCGCCTCCAGAGGCTGAGGACTTGTGTCCCTTTTCCAATCGCTTTGTCAATGCCCCCTTCCCTAGAAAGGGATCCCAGCTGCTTGGCTTCCTTACCCTCCAGTTCCAGGCTACTGGCCCCATTATCCCAGCATCGGAGCAACCAGGTGACAAGATGCTCTCCTGCACGACGGCTGAAATCTTTTCGCATGTCTCGCAGCTCACCCAAGGATAGAGACCGTGTTGTTTCTGTCTCATTTATGAGCTCTTCCTCTTCCTCCTCCTTTTGTGATGGTCCTGGTCTTTCATCCTCCCTTTCTAAACGAGTTGACTTTCGCTTCCAAGATTTCTTCTTGTGTATAGGGGCAACTGATACTGGCACAGGTTCGCTCCCTGTTTCAGCTGCAATGCCTGTTGCTGGGGTTTGCGTAGCTACAGTGCAGGTTGCAGGGGTTGGAGTAGCAGCGGTGCCTGTCGCAGGGGCTGGAATAGCCGCAGTGCCTGTGTCCACAGTGCGGGTAGCTACAGTGGGTGTCACAGGGGTTGGAGTAGCAGCAGTGCCTCTGTCCACAGTTCGGGTAGCTACAGTGGGCATTGCTGAGGTTGGAGTAGCTGCAGTGCCTGTGTCCACAGTGCGGGTAGCTACAGTGGGTGTCGCTGAGGTTGGAGTAGCCGTGGTGCCTGTGTCTGCAGTTGGAGGAGCTACAGTGGGTGTCACTGAGGTTGGAGTAGCTGCAGGGCCTGTTGCAGGAGTCGATCTTTGGATGGTATATAATTTACATAGGAGTCTAATCCTGAGTAAAAGCTGAACTATATTCAGGAGACCTAGTAATAGGGCCATGCTAGTTGGAACATCCCAAGGATATTCAACATTCTCAAGAACTGTTGTAATTAGCTCAGAGAAGAAGGGGAAGATGGAGTAAGGTGACTCCCCCACAGGCTGGCTCTCCGAGGATAAAAAGTAAAATGTATAATTATTCATAATTCCCAATAGATGGTTCCCAAAATACAGAGGTGACAGCAATACTGAGTACAAATAAGAGCTTAATGTGATGACCAATAATTTTATCATAGCATAAGCCAGTATTACACAGTACAGCAGAACAGTAACTTTAATCCATTTGCGAAAAGTGATAACCAGCAGCACAGGGAGTGCATACAGCAGGTAAGGTGATATATAAAAGAACTCCATGAACAAGGACAACAACTCTGAGAGCAAATAAAACAACATTGCGACCAGCGACTATTAGACTAATATAACAAATGCTTATCACAAATTAGTTTTAAAAATGTTTAGGTCTGTCATTATCTCAACCCTTCGAGCCCCATGTTGGGCACCAAAATAGGACTGTTGTGGTTCAACCCGGCTGGCAACTAAGCACCATGCAGCCGCTCGCTCACTCCCCCCCTCCCTCAGTGGGATGGGGGAGAGAATTGGAGAAAAGAAAAAAAAAGTAAGACCCGTGGGTTGAGATAGAGACAGTTTAATAAGAGAGAAGAATAACAATAATAATAATAATAATAATAATAATAATAATGGTAAGAAAATATACAGAATATATACAACAAGTGATGCACAGTGCAATTGCTCACCACCCGTTGACTGTGAAGAAAATTAACTCTATCCCAGCCAAAACCAGGACAATGTGTAAGAAATCTTAATACAACCAAATCTTCATCCCCAAAATGGAAATGAAGAATACTGCCTAAGACAGCACACATTTTTATAAGCTAACCTTTGCAAGGCAGTAGCTTGTGAATAGCAATTTCTCATCTCCCCTGCTGGGCTGCAAATTTAGTCCTCTGGAAAGACATTTTAGGTAAATCTACCAAAGGCAAACATAATGGTGATGATATATTAAAAGCTCCCAAGATGGTTAATCTTTAGAGGCAATGGAAATTTATTGAGAGCAATAGAACAGCCTGTGCTAGCCTCCGGTCACAGGATAAAAAGGTGTTTATTTTTAAAAACCTGAGTGAGGGTTGAGTTCACAATCTATTTTCCACACTATTGCACTGAGGGCAAGGAACCTTTGGTGCTGGGCAGGGAAAGCACAGCAGCCTGGGTGCCCAGTGCTCCCCAGACACCAACAGGGTCTCAGTATCAGAACTGAAATACAAATCCCTGGTAAGGTGAGCTAGGGGGTAACTGCTCCTCTGAGATGCCTGTAGTCAGATTGTTGTGATAACACACATAGATGTAGCACCCACTGTCCAGCCATCTCATTCTGTGGGGTACCACAAGATACAACAGCTTATGTGATAGGAAGCTTGTGTTTTCCACAATTTTTTTTTTTTTTTTTTATTAATGGAGGAGAAAGAACCTGGAAGATCATGGAACAGATCCTTCTAGAAGCTATGCTAAGGCACATGGAGGCCAGGGAGGTGATTCGAGATAGCCAGCATGGCTTCACCAAGGGCAAGTCCTGCCTGACCAACCTAGTGACTTTCTATGATGGTGTGACAACAACAGTGGACAAAGGAAAACCAATGGACGTCATCTATCTGGACTTCTGCAAAGCCTTTGACACGGTCCCCCACAACATCCTTCTCTCTAAATTGGAGAGCTATGGATTTGATGGGTGGACTGTTCGGTGGATAAGGAACTGGCTGGATGGTCGCATCCAGAGGGTAGTGGTCAACGGCTCAATGTCTGGATGGAGACCGGTGACGAGTGGTGTCCCTTGGGGGTCCGTACTGGGACCGGTGCTGTTTAATATAGTCATCAATGACATGGACAGCAAGACCGAGTGTACCCTCAGCAAGTTTGCAGATGACACCAAACTGAGTGGTGCGGTTGACACACCAGAAGGACAGGATGTCATCCAAAGAGACCTGGACAAGCTGGAGAGGTGGGCCTGTGTGAACCTCATGAGGTTCAACAAGGCCAAGTGCAAGGTCCTGCACCTGGGTTGGGGTAACCCCCGGTATCAGTACAGGCTGGGGGAAGAAAGGATTGAGAGCAGCCCTGCTGAGAGGGACTTGGGGGTACTGGTGGATGAAAAGCTGGACATGAGCCGGCAATGTGTGCTGACAGCCCAGAAGGCCAACCGTACCCTGGGCTGCATCAGGAGAAGCGTGGCCAGTGGGTCGAGGGAGGTGACTCTGCCCCTCTACTCTGCTCTGGTGAGACCTCACCTGCAGTGCTGCGTCCAGCTCCAGAGCCCTCAGCACAAGAAGGACATGGAACTGTTGGAGCGGGTCCATGGGAGGCCACAAACATGATCTGAGGGCTGGAGCACCTCTGTTATGAGGACAGGCTGAGAGAGTTGGGCTTGTTCAGCCTGGAGAAGAGAAGGCTGTGGGGAGCCCTGACTGCGGCCTTTCAGTACCTAAAGGGGGCCTATAGGAAAGATGGGGACAATCTTTTTACTAGGGACAGCTGTGACAGGACAAGGGGTAATGGTTTTAAACTAAAACAGGGTAGGTTTAGACTGGATCTAAGGAAGAAATTCGTTACAATGAGGGTAGTGAAACACTGGAATGGAATGGGTTGCCCAGAGAGGTAGTGGAGGCCCCATCCCTGGAAACATTGAAGACCAGGTTGGATGGGGCTCTGAGCAACCTGATCCAGTTACAGGTGTCCCTGCTCACTGCAGGGGGGTTGGACTAGATGACCTCTAGGGGTCCCTTCCAACCCAAAACATTCTATGATTCTATGATTCTAACATTTAATGCAGAACTGAAGAGCTTATTTAAGGATGTTTTTCTCTTGGGAAGTTTATCATCTCCGTTGGTTTAATTACATCACTGAGAGTATGTTAATTTTAGTCCCCTTGTGAACCTCTATGTGATTTTAAGTTTGTTTTCATTTTGGCTTAAAGTGCTTTTGAAGAGACATATATTAAACTGAAAAGAGACATTCCAAATCCTGAGAGAAACGACCTACAGAAGTTGTCGCACCATCTCAGTAGTAGCAGTGTAACTATATCCCTATGGCTGTATGGATAATTTCCATTCACAGGCAAGTTTCTGCTTTGTATATCCAAAAATGCTCCCATTTTATTTCCCTGGCATAGCAGCAGTCAGAAGCTTTGCTCTGACTTGTGAGCCAGTTATGAGGCGAGGAGGGAGAGGAATATGGATCCAACACTTAGTAGATAGTTATGTTGGCTAGATAACTAATTTCACTAATGGCACATAAATTTTCATTAATGGATTCTCACCAGAAATGTTTTATTAGGTAGCAGCTCTTCCGTAATACACCATTTCTGGCTGTGAACAATTGCAAATTACAGAGGGGCTGGAAAATACACCAGAACATTTGATTCTCTTTCGTCATGAAGATACCAAATGCAATTCTGTACATAAGAAGACCTCTAAATAAATGAAAATATAATCCACCTTAAGTTCACCAGAGTGACATAAGCAGCCCAAGAGCAGGAAGAGCGAAGTTTAGAGCAGCAACAGCTGTAGATAAATAGAAAAAATATGGTATTACTTGGGAAAGTACTACCAGTTGAGAAATGAAAAGATGTAACCCAGGAGCTGTACCCAGTACATTAAAAGGATTCAGAATTGATATCTATTCTTCATATCATTGTAATAGTATTTGTTCACAAAATCGGTAACTGCAATTGCTGTAAAGATTGAGCATATGAAAAAGATCAGTGTTTGAAAAAGGTAATTAGTGCTATAAGAAGCACGAAAAATCCTGAGCATCTGAAGCATGATATCGCAAAAATTAGTTTAATGCCAGAAAATGCAGAGATTTAAAATACGTCATCTATAAGGGAGGTGATTCTGTGCCTCTACTCTGCTCTGGTGAGACCTCACCCGCAGTGCTGCGTCCAGCTCCAGAGCCCTCAGCACAAGAAGGACATGGAACTGTTGGAGCGGGTCCATGGGAGGCCACAAACATGATCTGAGGGCTGGAGCACCTCTGTTATGAGGACAGGCTGAGAGAGTTGGGCTTGTTCAGCCTGGAGAAGAGAAGGCTGTGGGGAGACCTGACTGTGGCCTTTCAGTACTTAAAGGGGGCCTATAGGAAAGATGGGGACAATCTTTTTACTAGGGACAGCTGTGACAGGACAAGGGGTAATGGTTTTAAACTAAAACAGGGTAGGTTTAGACTGGATCTAAGGAAGAAATTCTTTACAATGACAGTGGTGAAACACTGGAATGGGTTGCCCAGAGAGGTAGTGGAGGCCCCATCCCTGGAAACATTGAGGGTCAGGTTCAACAGGCAACCTGAGGAACCTGATCTAGCTGAAGATGTCCCTGCCCACTGCAGGGTGGGTGGATTAGATGAGCATTAAAGGTCTCTCCCAACCCAAAGCATTCTATGATTCTATCAGCTTTCAAGCATTACAATTTCTAAGCAGAGAGGCAATCTCCTCAAGCAGAACTCTGCTAAGCCCAGGAAGAAAAGAATGGAAGTATCAGAAGTATGTGTCTGGCAAAAGGCTTATCTTACTGCCCCTAGTTTGTGATTGAGGGTGCAACATATACATACAAATATATAAAATAAGATGCAAAAATGTGTATACGTTTATTTATTAAAGTCCAGTGATTATACTTTACAATCAAATAATAGCAACATCAAGACAATATCACTATTGAAATATCCAACTTCAGTCACAGCTTTGGTATCTAGGTACCTAAATACAGACGTGTACATGGAGCCCTATCTTCTGAAAATCTGGTGTTGACAAAATTCTTGGTTGGGTGGGAGGAAGGACTACAGAAGCATCAGTCTGCATGTAAAATCCTAGGGAAATACAGCCCCTAGTAACATAAATGTGGGCCATACTGCAGACAACTGTAGTTGCAAAAATTACAGTGACCGCAGGCTAGGGATACAGCCATTTCCCATCACAACAGGGGATTTAACTGCAGTGGTTTCAAATTCAAGCAATCCAGAGATTTTGTTGCTATGACAGCATCAGCCCTCCACTGCAGAAGTCCAAATACATGTGATACCATCCAAGTCCCTTCATATGCGCCCATTTTATTTCATAATACAACCTCGGAGAGCCAGCATTTAACCAAGCTAACACAACCACTGGGTTGAGTAAAGCTAAGGGTATTGCTTTTAGGAAATACATTTCATGGCATTTAGCTTGATGACAAGAACCATGACTCATAACACTGAAGAATCTTTTTATGGCTAATAATAGGCTGCAATTAATATTTTCCCTGAAAAACAGTTTGTACTGTTACATAAGTCTGCAGGTGATGGTCTCAGGGACTATACGATATTTTTACTTTGATCAGTCAGATGGTAGAACATTCTATAAAAATTTAACTGAGTTTTATTTATACTTACATGAGTCCTATTACTAGAGGAGCACCTTGCATCTTCAGTGTATTCATCCTCTCACCATCCCTGTGAGGCAGGATAATGTTAACTAAAAGCTCTTTAAAACCTGTGGATCTTGTTTGCCAACTTTTGGAATATTTCTGCAAAGCGTAGCATTCATACATGTGACATACATATACATATGTTGACTTAGCCAAGAAAAATAGCCCTTCTCTTATCAGATATCTACACTATTAACCTGTTTCCTGCATCAGGGAACTGACAGAAAGAGGTTAAAAGAGATTTTTACATGGTTACGGAGGCCTGCGAGCAGGAAAATTGTTCCTTGGTTTCTCAGTTTCCCATCTGGTGCCATAACACAAGGCTGCTCTATTCAAACTGCAGCTGGGTGCTGCTGCTCTGTCCTTCCACTTTACAAGGAAACCAGCGGAGCTACATCACCTTCTTGCCATGCTGAACTCCCTGCAGCTTCAGAAAGCCACCTGCAGCAGGTTGATTTGTTTTGCTTGGTGGACTGAATGTTACCACTGCGAGCTCTAGGCTTTCCCATAGCCACCCGAGTACAAAATCAGAGGGCTTCTGCATGAAAACTTCTCACTTTCAATATATTTCTCAAGATGTTGTCTGAAATACGAGAGCTTGGGCTGGAGGCAAAGCATTGCACAATGTGGGTGAAGAGACTTTCAAAATAATGTATAGAAAATTCTGTGAGGAGGTCTCTCAAGCTTATGGGCTTCTGTCTATGTTTTCCTCTGAATAAGGACTACCAGGTAGCAATAAATAATTTGTACATACTTACGAGTAGCCTGGAAGTATCTCTTAATTTCTCAATCAATGTCACCAGATCCTTTACTTTTAGAATCAGATTTTAGTATCTGTTTGGGGTTTTTTTTCTTTGTATAATGAATTTTCTTGCCAGGACTTGGCAGGTCTTTGTAAATACAGTGATGAAGACATGGGCACCTCAGCATGTTCAACGTTAAGCCTGCACCGCAGTTTATTCCTGTCAATTTCCATAAGCAAAATGGCATTTACCTCCAAGTTCTGGTGGAAAGGACAGCTTGCCACCCTCCCTCCTCTAAATTCCTCAAGCTAAAGGGAAAAGAAATCTCCACATGCAGATTTTATTGAATTATTGCTCTGGAGATAGTATTTTTCTATCAAGTACAAGGTCTGAGATCTAAGAGAAAGGGAAGTAAGTGAAAGTGGAAGAACTGATGGAAAATTATTGCTTGGAAAGTGTCTATTGGAAACTTTTTTCCAGTCATGAAGTAAATAGCATCTATCTTACTGGTTAATTCATTATTTATATCCTTAAATCTAGACATTAATTTAAATGAATACAAAGGTTGAGACAGTTGCAGCCAGAATACTGAAGGCCTTTTTATACATTAAAAATAAAAGCAGATGTTGCATTTTTCTTAAAAAGAGCTACAGAGCTTGTTCTGAGGGCAGTAAATCTGACTTTCGTACCAAGCAAATTTGTAGAAACTGTAAGAGAGAATAAAATCAGTCAGTGGGTGAAGTGTAAATATGAGCTATATGAAAAAAAAAGCTCAGATTTCTTTTTATTTACAAGTTTATTACAGACTTTTGAAGGTGTCAGTGAGCAGAGGATTACAGTTGTTTATACATACAGATTTTCAAAAATCTTACAGAAAGATTTCTTACCCAAAGGCATGTGAAGCTATCATGATCTAAACCAGAAGATCTCTCAGGGACTTATATTGTGTTGAAAAATAGGGAACAAATGGTAGGCGTTCATGTTCTGTTTTCACAAATATATTTCACATTTGATGAAATTCTTGCCATTCATCTTGAAAGGCTTGTACTTGAGCTGGGAAGGATGCTGAGAAGAATGGCAACATTGATCTGCAAAATGGAACAACTTCCACAGAAAAAGAGTGAAGTAATCTAGAGCCCTTCAACTTGGAAAACAGACAGTAGGAGGGAAGGAGGGGATGTGATATGTTTTATAATACTATGAGTGGTACGGAGAAGGTGATTAAGGAGTGGCTGTTCATTATTTCTCACAGTATGAAAGCTACAGAATACTCAGTGAAATTATTTGGTACCAGGTTTAAGAGCAAAACAAAAGCAAGTTCTCTTTCCATAGGGTGCATGATTAAAACATTAAACTCAATGCCATTGAGTCCAAAGTACAAGGGTCTTCAAAAAGGATTTCGAAATACTCATTGGAGACCCTCTAGCTCACGACATCCTAAATCAGGTGGTTGCAAAATGAAGCAGGTAATTAATGGCTTTGAAGACACTGTAAGCTGAGGATTTTACCTCTGACATTTATGTCCTGGTCATCAGTTATTTTGATCCAAATGTGACGTATTAATCCTGTAATTGTTTCCCAAGGAGATCTTCTAAGTGTTGTAGGTGAAAACTAACTGCAGTAAGACACTGACACCTTAGTGAACACCTATAAGTGAGCAGACTCCAGAGAATTGCATTGCTTGAGAAACATGAATGCCCTCATGGACATTATGAGTCATTATTTGTGTTTTATTGCTGTGAATAAATAAATCCATGCCTCTTGCTCAGCACAATTCTGCAAAGACATCTCTCCACACAACTACGTATGAAATAGATGGATTCCTGGTTTTGTTTTGTTGTGTGCATGAAACACGGCATACCGTCCTAATCGTTGGAAGAGGCTGGCTCATTCACCACTCCTTTGGCTAACTCAGAAATGACATTTTACATGCAGTTTTGAAGTCAGTCTCTACAGTGTCTTTTTTAGGCAGATTAGCAACAGTTGCCTTTTAGAGGCTCATAGCAGATGTTTTTATACAGCTGGAGAGCAAGATGGAGTGCAAAATATCACTCTGAAAAGCTGAAGCTAGAAATGTAGGTGAAAAGAAATACAGGCTTCTTTCTTCCACTCTGGCTCTGCACTCTTTTCTTCCCTAATCCAGTCCAGAAAGATGCTTCTGCAGTTTATTCATTTGCAAGAACTATTAGTTCCTAATGTGGAAAAAAAAGCCTCCTGTTTGAAGGCATTTAGATTCCTGACGCATCCAGTTGAGCTGCTAATGCGATGAATCACCTGCAGTGTACAGTGCTGGGCTCAGCATCGCTTCGCATTCACCCTTATCAGCTTGCTGAAGTTTGGTCCCTCATGCAAACCCACAGGGTACAGGTATCATCTTATATGGGCAATGCTCCCTCCTGTAAAGTGGGTCATGTCTAAGCAAATCCAAATGCACCACCTGGCATTTGATTTAGCAGCAGGTATTGGCTTCCTCTGAAGGGAAACAATTCAGTTTAAAAACAGCAAGCACTTTCCTTGTTTTGGGGTAAAACTGAGGGAAGCCCATGGGTTTGTTAAGGACTTAATGACCAAATTAACTTTGGCAAATGAAAGCAAAAGAGAACAATGCTTAGAGTAGTATTCATGTGCAGTATATACATTAGGACTCTAGAATGATCTTTTCAAAGGGTATTTTTCTTATATGTATGTGAAAAGCAGATAGCTCATTGGTTTTGACTGTTTTCCACCTGAACTCAGGCTTTCTTACTCTTCTCCCTACTATTTGGTTCAGTCTGGCTTTCCTCTCTTGCAGCAGAATCATGGTTTAACTCTTTCCCATCTCAAACATCTATTCTTGACCTTATTTGTTTCTCCAGACCCTCCTCCATCTTATTTCACCTCACTACAAGCAGTTCCGAATTCTAGGTCTTATTAATCTCATTTGCAACTCCTGGCTTGTAGAGGTTTTGTCCAGCCCACTGCCTTCCTTCTTCCAAGTCAGAACTCAGAACCAGTGCTCCTTCATTTTCCTCAGCCTGGTCTCAGGAGGTAGACTAAATTTCTTAACGGCACTGTGCTTCTGGTTGCAGCCACAACCTCCTAAAGTCCTAGCATCCAATGAATACCCCAAGGTCATGGCCTGGGATTTGTGGAAAGTCGTAGACGGAGTTCGTGGTAAGGAACTGCAGGCTGGTCAGGTAAGAATTTTAACCACTAGGACACTTTTCATCTGACTGTTATATTCTACAGTTGCTTAGCTTAGAAGATGTAGGAAAGGGACAGCGAGAGGCTGATGGCCTGGAGAGAAGGATCAGTAGCCCTTTTAATTTTTGTTCAGCTCATAAACTGCGAGTGGTATCAATACATGAGGAATACTTTGTAAAGGCTGCTAACCTACCTGCTTTAATAACCTCTGAAATATTGAGATTAATAACTGACACTTGACAGATTAATAACTGACATTTGGGGAAAGGGAGGGAGAGTAATCTTATTTTGCTTTGTAAATCAAAGTAAATGTAGAACTTATTGAAGAGTAGCTAATGTAGAACATCAATCTGTTGGTCTTAGTCACTGCTTAGGCTGTCACTGACATTTTGAAGCCCTTATGTAGCATTGTTGATTATAACAACTATTAATTAAATCTCTTGGGCGTTTTTTTTTTTTTTTTTTTCAGAAAGTCACCAGTGTTTTTTTAAAATGCATTCAAGAACTCATCACTGCATAGAAGTTTTATTCTTCCCGCAGAGAGAGAGCATATGCGGACACAAGCAGAAATATCCTGAGTCCCCTGGAGAAGAGGTGGCCATACCCATTTATCACCTGCAACCCAGAAAGAGAGAAGCCTGCCTTCTGCACAGTTTGAAGCAAGGACAGAACTGGTCCCTGAGTGACTAGCAAATGCAGCTGTAACATGCTGCTGCAGTGCAGAGTTTATGGTCCCGCAGCCTGAATAACCATCATCACGACATGAGACAGGATTGGGAAGGAGAGACCTGGCAGAGGAGGAAGAGGGCAGGTGTTGTCCCTCTTTGGGGGTAAAAATGAGATCCTAATCCTGCTCCCTTAACCCCTTCACGGCTTTTCTCCTCAAGGGGTTTTAAATGTGGAACATGTATTTCATGTAGTTGTTAGTGCTGAGAAATCCGCAAAAGTGGTTGAACAAGCATGCTGTCCTGTTAGGTATCAGCTTAATTCACCGAGTAGATTTTAAAGCAAAATTCCTTAGGTTTTCATGATGAATAAAGATGACTCAGATGAGAACTTTACCCTTGGGCTGCAGATACAATTTGGGCTGCCAGCATGCAAGGAACATGAGAACTGATTATTTCTTCTGCCTGGCCAATTAAGACTAATGTGCAAGGCAAGAGCTGAACTGCCATCCCAAAGCAAGGCTAGGAGCTGCAATAGTTCCTTCCCCTTGAGTTATTAACCCACAGGGTAGACCCCCAGCTGATCCCTTGGTCAAATATGGTAATATCAGACTGGAGATGTCTTATTACCTACCTATTTCTTCTACTATGACAGTAAAAGACTCCACCAAATGACACAGGTATAAAATGCGTATATATGAGAGGAAAAGTTAGGATGTAAGCGTGCAAAACAAAAGGAAGTATTCTGGCTCACCTTGGAATTAGGTACATGAATAAAATAGTGACCAAAGGGAAGAATGAATGAGTTGCTTCCATGGCTCTTGCAATTGATTTTCCTAATGCATTTAAAAATAATTCTCTGTGACCTGTGGTGCACAAATCTCACCTGCTATTGTCAAGAAACAACCCTGCTTATGGTAATATGAAGGTGAAAAGATGAACTGAGCATAGTGCATGAAATCTTGCACTCAGTTTCATCTGTGTGACCTCATTTGCTTCACTGAAAAATCATAAATGTACCTTATGTTCAGACTTGTCTCATCGTGAGGAAAGAAGAAGAGCAGGAACATTAAAGGCTGCTGGGAGTTAATGAAGTCCCAGAGAGAAGGGTGATGGATGGGTATTAGCTCTACAGCTTGCTGCACTGATAGCAGGTCATGATCAGTTTTTTAAAATTGTTTACACCTCCTCCTTCAACAAGCATGATATGATAGCCATACTCAGATGGCCTTAAAGCCCTTGAAGGAATTTAGACAAGGGAACATCTTTGTTTTCAGTTCTTGATTTGGTTCAGCTTGATCTCTGCATAAAGACCTTATCTGATTTTTCATGGGTGCTTCCTTCCAACTTTCGAGGAGGAATCCATGAAAAATCAGGTAGCTGACATTAACCTTCCCTATTCTGGATGCCCTGTTGGGTTTTTGTGATGTCACAAAAATGTGGCAGACACCACTACATGCAGTCTTGTCTGTTCCATGTGTAGAAGTGATCACATGCTAGCTTGCCATTACGTCTCAGCCTTCAGGGCACTTTTTCACCTTAAAAGCAGTTCTGAGTGAAGAATTTGGTGTCAAACAGTCGCATTTATTAATAGTCAGTCACATTCCTGCACTTTGAAATCCTCTGTCTACCAGAACAAAGGCAGCACAAGTCAAATGTCCACTTGCTCTGCCAATTACTTTTTTCCCTGGAGATAGATGGACCCCCTTCAGAAGTCAGAGGACAGTTTATTTCCATGCCCTTTGGATTCTTGGTCTGTTTAGTGAAATAACAAGGAGCCCACCTATTGGGGTTTATAATAATGTCACTATATTATCTCTTGCTTACAATATCTCTACTACAGTTTATCATCTGCCATTTGTAGTGCATCACAGCAAAAAGGTAAAAGTTAGGAAATTATACAAGAAAGTTAGAGAAAAGAAAAAGATAATAGAAAATCCCAACCTGCCACCAGCAAAAATCAGCGAGCATTTTCCATTGATACAGAATTATAGAATAATAGAATAGTTTGGGTTGGAAGGGACCTTTAAAGATCATCTAGTCCAATCCCCTTCCTTATCAGCAGGGACTTCCTTCACTAGATCAGGTTGCTCAAAGCCCTGTCCAACCTGACCTTGAACACTTCCAGGGATGGGGCATGCACAGCTTCT
The DNA here is from genome assembly GCA_034008185.1 of Gorsachius magnificus. Taxonomy (NCBI): domain Eukaryota; kingdom Metazoa; phylum Chordata; class Aves; order Pelecaniformes; family Ardeidae; genus Gorsachius; species Gorsachius magnificus. The sequence continues at coordinate 56,801,938 of CM067082.1, read as the reverse complement.
CTGGGCAACCTGTCCCAGTGTCTCACCACCCTCACAGCAAAGAAGTTCTTCCTTATGTGCAATCTAAATCTACCCTCTTTCAGTTTAAAACCATTGCCCCTTGCCCTGTCACTACAGGCCTTCGTAAAAAAGTGGGCCCACTCCTCAAGCCTGTCAAGATCCCTCTGGATGGTATCCCTTCCCTCAAGTGTATATCAATGTCAGCACTCAGCTTGGTGTCATCTGCAAACTTGATGAGGGTGCACTCAATCCCACTATGTAATTGATGAAGATACTAAATAGTATTGATCCCAGTATGGACCCTTGAGGAACACCACTCGATACTGGTTTTCACTTGGACATGGAGCCATTGACTGAAACACTGGATGCAGCCATCCAGCCAATTCCTTATCCATCTAACAGTCCATCTGTCAAATCCATATCTCTTCAATTTAGAGGTAAGAATGCTGTGGGGAATCGTATCAAAAGCCTTAAAGAAGTCCAGGTAGGTGACATCCATAGCTCTTCCCTTATCCACTGATGCAGTCACTCCCATCATAGAAGGCTACTACATTAGTCAGGCACAGTTTGCGCTTGGTGGAACCATGTTGGCTGTCTCTAATTAGCTCCTGGTCTTCCATATGTTTTGACATATCTTCCAGGAGAATTTGGTCCATGATCTTACCACACATGAAGGTGAGGCTGACTGGTCAGTAGTTCCCAGGGTCCTCCTTTTTACCCTTTTTAAAAATGGGTGTGATGTTTCCCTTTTTCCAGTCACTGGTGACTTTGCCCGACTGCCATGAGTTTTGAAATACGATGGAGAGTGGCTTGGCAACTACATCAGCCTGTTCCCTCAGTACCCTGGGATGCATCTCATCGGGTCCCATGGACTTGCTTATGTTCAGGTCCCTCAGGTGGTCTTGAACCTGATCTTCACATAACCATGAGTTCTGAATCAGCTTCTGAGGAAATTAACTACTTTTTACATTTGGTATTTATTCCCAACTCAGACGTGCTTCTGAATGAGTAATAAAAAGTCTTTATAGTTTTCAGATAGCAGAAGCATCAAACCAAAACTGTAATTTTTTCTTACTCAGAAAATAGTTTCCAAGTTTGTTTTACTATTTTATGAGTATGTTTAAATCAGACATTCTATCAAAATCTATGATCTGTGAAAGTAGCTCCTTTTACTTTTCATATCTGGTAACTGCATTATACTGTCTCAAAGAGTTAAATGAGAGAAAAGAAGATAACAAAGTCTTAAGCAGTGATGGTATAAGCATTTTATTCAGGATTTTTTCATTGTCATATTCCTGTAGTTTTTAAAAAAGATCTCCAGCTGAAAGCTGCTCAAAATAAAGTGTGTCAAATGAAGTGATACCGAAGAAATTTTAACATGCATTAGTTAGCTTGACCAGCTGGTAATAAAGCCAGGTGCTTACTATAAAAATATGGCCATCAAAATATATCATGCCTTTAAAAAACAATCAAGGGGCTTGTTGGTCTCATCATTTACTGGGGGGACAAATATAAAGAGAGAATTAAAAACAGACTAGGTCACTTGAGAGAGGGCAATCTTGAGCAAATGTGACCCTTCGTGTCTTTTTTTCCACCCTTTATCAGGTTATGGCTGTAATCTAAGACAACAGAAAAAAAAAAAAAAAGTAACGACTGAGCATAATTTTTCCATGTAAAAAACCAGCTTCACTGGAGGGAACACCTAAAAATCAACATACAGTTTTCTGAGCCTATGCCCAGGGATGAATAAGCTACATGGGGAAGCTGTGGTGACCTCTCATCCCCTAGCATGGGTTGTTCCCTACGTTGTACCCCCAGGTGCACTAATTTCACCTTAAGCATCTCAGGCAATGGGCTTTGACCATACTCTGAGCACTTTAGGGGAATGTATTGTTGGTTTATAATTCTTGTGTGATAAAAATGGATGGGTTTTTTCCTTCTATACTGTTTAAATCTTTCTTCCCTAGTGTGTTTTTAAGTACTTTCCAAAGAGCTCTTCTTTCCATGGTATTTTTATCTTTTCTAGATGAGACTGTCAAAACCTCTCAAATTTGGCTTATTGCTGTTCTTACCAGAGTGAAAAGCACTCGGTGTTGCAGCCTTTCGTCTGTTGGAGTCAGTGGATGTGACTTCTTGCCCGACAGGTGTTATGGAAAATCTGCACTGTCCTTTTTGGATTCAGCTTTGTGTGGAAACTTACAATTGCTTGCATTTCTGGCAACTGCAGCAGCGAAAAAGAAGCTCGCAGTTGGATGCACAAAATCTGCTGTGACCTTATTTTGGAATTTAAAACCGAATGACACAAGCTTGGCTGAAAAAAATACAATACCCTGCATCTGCATTCCTTCCATACAGTTTCATAAGCAGCAAATGCAGTCTTTCCCACTGTGAGAGCAAGGCAAATATATAAAGTAAATAGAATAATAATTATTTTCCACCAGGAATGCCAGCGTTGATTTTCAGTCAGCACAACCTATGCCAACACCATGCATAATTTAGCCATTTTAAAGGTATTGAGCTCTAATTAGATCTGCTTCCATGTAAGTAGATAGATTACCCCTATACATTCTGAACTCAGCCCTCTCTGAACTCTGCCTGAGAGTAAGCTAATAAGAATTAAGCTATTACCACAAAAATAATGATTTAGACTTCCAAGGAAACCCCCCCTCTGAGACAGGGACGTCTTTCTTTCAAGTGGCTTTTCACACTGGCTTCAAAAGGCTTGTTTACCACATTAAAAAGGAATTGTGTCTCAAATGGGGAAAATGTAGCAAATTAATACAAAATACATAATCCAAGGGCCTGGTCCCATGCACATAAACCACAGATTTAACCTCATTCCCAGTGAACTGCTTGGTTCAATCAATGCTTTACTGATAAGTATAATATTCTGCACCTTTTTCTGTGTGCAAGCTCAGAGCCTTCTGTTGAGAAAATTGTACTAGTTGAACTGATCCTTGATAACAAAGGATGAAAATTCTTTGTTTCTTGTAGTTTCTATATTATTTAAGTTATTGCCCCATGAAAGAATATAGAATTTTATGTGTATGACTGTTACAATGAGTTTTTACTTTAGATTATCTCCTCAGATGACCAGATTGCGATCATTCAGAGAGGAGCAGAGTTTTCCATTACTTCTGATAATGACTGAGATATTGGCAAGAGACCAGGAATCTCTTTTTATACTGAGTTTTCAGGAGAGAATAAGAAATCTGTTATAGTTGTCTGGACCAATGAAGTACGTACAGCAGCTAGGAATCTGCATCAGTTCCTCAGAGGAGACTCAAAGAATTCAAGGACTATGTTCTCCCAGGAACTTGGTGGTACTCATTCCAGTGCTAACCTGATGACCCTCCTGAGCACTTCCATCTTTCATTAGCAATTTGATATTCAAGTACCACTTTTGGAGCACAGGTGATCTTGAGCTTCTTTTGGAAGAAAAGTGTCAGGGTCCTGGCTGAGGACCAGGACCAGGACTCCTTTTGGAGTGTCAGGGTCCTGGCTGCGCTAAGAGGCTCTGCAGCTTCTTCCCTCCTCACCCCAAGGGTTTCGTGGCCTTTGTGTTGAAGGCCAGCCCTGCTATGGTGTAGCTGTGTGTCCTGGGACCAGGCTGCTGTGAAAAGAGCTGTGTGGGAAACCTGTGAGAAGCCTTGTCAAGGGCCTTCCCGTTCTTGGCTTGGGAGCTGCATTAAAGCTCAGGCACTCACCCTTGGTCATTGCCTGAGTTCCGCTGTAGGTACGTCTGTCCCTGGTCTTGTACCTTGCTGATTCTGACCTTGCCTTGCTCACTTGGCTTCCCAGCTTGACCTCAGACCTGCATTGTCACTACAGACCTCCCTGCCAGTTTGCACTCTCAGTGGACTTGGGTTAACGTCACTGAACTTGCTCTGCTCTTCGTATCTGAGTACTGTGGGACTGCACCCTCGTTGGCAAGGTCCCTGCTCCTGCCTGCCTTGCTGCCGCCCTTGCCCCCCAGCTTCCCTCCCCAGGTGGAGCAAGCCACTGCTGCTCTCCGACAGCGAGGGCTGTCACAGAGCAGTTCTACCCTCGCACCATCCTTCCGAGTAGCCATACCGCACTCAGGGACCCTTTGATAAATGAAGATGACCGAGGCAGCTGAACAGGATCACCTGGTGCAAGCATGAACTGAACAAGATGCCTTTCACGATGGCAGTCTTCACAGGGACCCCACTCCAGTCCCTATTGTCAGTAGCACGGGGCAGAAGCCTGGCAATGAAATTTTTAGCAGCTGAAGCCTTGGCTTGCTGGAAAGAAACCTATATTTTAAACATCCATGCTAGGAAGTTGTGTCAAAGCCAACATTATTATATCTAGTGTCTGGAGAAGGAGAGACAGACAAACGTGCATGTAAGAAGCAGGAGCCATGAACTGAGGAAGAAGCCCCGTAATGAGTTCAAATTAGATTAAATTAAGGAATGCAAACCAATGCTTTGGAGAAAAAGAATCCTACCTATGCTTGCACAATAATGAGTTTTTAATTACCTATTACCACTGGGGAAAGAGATCCTGCAGTCTCTGCATTTAGCTCTTTGAAAACATCAGTGGAATCAAATGACAGGGATTATTAAGGAAGGAAGAACGAGCAACACAGGAAGCAATATTATGCTACAGCATAGATCTCTGTGTGTGGTTTTGGCTCCCCAAGCTCTAAGAAGGTAGAATACCACTAAAAAAAAGAAAAATGGAAAAAGGATGATTTTTTTTCTGGCATTAGCCTTGGTATGGTAGTAAACATCTTACATGCTTTTTTTTCAGTGGCCCAGATACGCTTTGTAGCAGTTTTAATCCATTTGAAGCTGGTTGTTAGAGCTGAGAGAGGCACTTTGTGTTGAGTTTCCAGCATTTGGGCTCCTTCTCTCCAGGCCATTAGCTAGCAATCCTTACAGTACTCTTGAGGCGATTCTCACTAGACTAAGTTATGATTAGTGCTAATTTCGGAAAATGTAAGTCAAGCATATAGCTGGGAAATGGCTGCAACCGTCTGTGATGTGTCAGCCACATAAATAAACTTTCAATTTTTCTTTTCTTCTACTAGGAAAACACCATCAGGACACAAACTCATCCTATTTCATGGCAAAATTTCCATGATAATTGAAATCTCTCAGAAACTCTCCCGAACCAAGTAGAAAATCAGCCTGCAAAAGCCCACAAATATGGAGTTGCAGCATCTGCAAAATTTCTGCATCAGTACAGTCTAATATTTGAAACACAAAGCAGCCAGGCTAGTTGCATACCTGGCTGCAAGCTTGCTTGCTCCCACTTCTTTGAAAACTCAGCAGAAATACAGCACCTATCTTGCCAGAGATGTATCTTACAAGAAACTGTATGACACACAGCAGAAAGCAAGATTAGCAGGTAAAGCCAAAACTGGAACGGGGATTTCCTCTCATATTGTCCCTCAAATACTCCTGATCTGACAGCACTTGGGCTCTCCAAATGCTCAATGTTACCTGTACATGCTTTTATGCCCTGTATGGGACACTGTCATGCAGAAGAGGATAAAGGGGCTGCTTGAGTTACCAGGGACACAGAACACAGTGGAAATGACAATCCTTTCTCTTGTACAGAATTCTGATTTTATTGCAAGACAAATGCAAGCTAACATACTCCTGCACTTCATAAATATTTTAAGCAAATACAGACTAATAATGGTTGTTCCTTTTTTTGACTAGATCTTTTACACCCATCCAGATCAGGAGCCAAGATCTGGTCTCACAAATTTATAACGGGGTAAGTTCTTGCTTTTAAAATATAATTTGATCCTGATTTATACAAGAACAGGAGAGACAAGAATCAAGCCCCACATTTCCAACTGGAAGCCTTTTTATTAAAGTTGTCATTCTAGCTTTCTCATTCCCTGTCTGTAAATTTACCTGTAGCAGTTGCAATATTAGTCTTTACAAGTGTTTGCACAGCATTGAGGAAGCTTCTAATAGTGAGATACCAAGAAAAAAAAAAAAGCTTGTTTCCTTCTCTGAAACCCCTAACCCCTCCATTAAGCCGGTCAGATTTTTCATCAGCTGCCATGCTCCATTGCACAGCTACTCTCTAAAGAAATCAAGCAGCAAAAAATGGGAGCTGGTATTTCTGGCAGTCAAAAATCAAGTAGATGTAAAAATGTTCTAGGGAAAATATTTTGTGAAGACATTACTGTAGTATGTACAATAGTACGGCAGGTCGCAGATGGCTCCTCTGCTATGTATCACCCTGTGAAGTGTCTGCCTACACGGCCCCAGTGTTACAAGAAGCTTGTAGCAGTAATCAAAACCAGAATAATAACCGTGCTTGCACCAGAGATACCTGTGAAATGGAAAGTAACCATGACCTTTGGTTTTGGCTTTGCAAAGTCAATTTTGCATGGCATATTAATATATTCTCTACTTTGTACACTTAATGAATACTACAGAGTACATCCCCTTCCTTTGGGAATGTCATCACTTAGCAAGATGCTAAAAATGGCTTGAAAGAGGATCTAGCATCACTACTGCACTATTTTTTCCTCCGTGACAATTTTGGCAGCTGCCTTGGAAAATCTACTGTATATTTTTCCTCCAAATTTTCTTTCTCCCCCCCTCTCATTTTTTAGAACCATGGGTTTCAGACAAAATTAGCTCCACATAGGGCAGTGGGTCCAGGTGAGACAATACTGAGAAAGCAGGTTTTTTTCTGTTTACTGCTACTGGTACTGAAGGTGCCAAATTCTACTCCCTCTGCTACTCTTAGCTCAGCAAGTGGCCACAGCCATTTTCAGGCATTGGGGGTCACTGAATTTGGCTTTGTGGATTAGAGCAGTGCAAATGTGGAAGCACACAAATAAATAGCAAAGACTGAGGGACAGAGCCCTCAAAAAGTCTGGTATCTGCTGAACCGCTCGTATTCAGACGTCAGAAATAGGTATTACTGGGTATGTGAAAAAATTCGCCTGTGAACAAAGTGTTTAGATGGGAATTCAGGCCTTATTCTGAGAGATACTGTCACATCATGGAAAAGAGATACGGATTTAGGTCCAAAATAATTATACCACAGTTTTAGAAAAATCAAATTGGAAGCAATCTAATTGAAAACTCTTTTTATAAGGAGTAAAAATATGCCCCAAAATTTGAGTGGAAACTATTGCTGGTCTAAAATCTCTATTTTTTTGAAAATAGAGTTTAAATAGGACAGATCTGAACTGAGAGAAAAACAGAAAAAAAATATCTAAAAATAACCAGCCACTATTAGCCATTGCCAAACATGCCTTGGAACTGCAATATAATTCAGCCTGGTCTGAAACAGAACCCTTCCTGCAAATCATAGTCCCCAGGTGCCAAGGTAATAATGAGATACATTAGAAATCATACAAAAATTAAAAATCAGATGATACCACAGGCACACTGAGCAGATCCAGAATGACTGACACTTGGAGGACTCCATCTGAGGATACTCTCTACACACAGCAGAGAACAACCCTCTGAAACCCGTAACTGAGGAACCAGGTATTCACCACCTTTTGTCCATTTTCAGGCAGATTCGGTTGAATCGATAAGGTGGGAAAAACTTGGGAGTTCAGCAGCTGCAGAGGCTTAGATGGGTCCTTGAAGAGGTCTGGAAGTCATTAAAGAGGTGGGAGTGGGAGAAAAAGTTAAGGCCTCCTTTCCCTATGGCACTGTGATCCTGGGTGTCGTGGGGAACTTGAAGTAGCAAATGGGAATTTGCTCATAGACGTTTTCTCTGAAGACAGATTTGCTCAGCATCAGGGAGGTAGGTTTGTTCTTCTCTCAGCAGGGATATGTGTTTTAGCTACTACTTGTAACTAGAGTAATTGTAACTTGTAATTCTGCACCTTCCCAGGTATTCTGCACCTAGGATGGTGTGACTCTGGATGTACGGGTAGAGTGGGAGACAAGGCTGGAGTGCCCCCTGAAGAAAGGGATCTGTGGGTTTTGGTTGACTGGAAGCTTAATGTGAGTCAACAGTGTGCCCTGGTAGCCAAGAGGGCCAGCCATATCCCGGGGTGCATTAGGCACAGTATAGCTAACTGGTGAAAAGAAGTGATCATCCCACTATACTCAGCATTGGTGCAGCCTCACCTCGAGTACTGTGCACACCTTTGGGCTCTGCAATATAGGAAGGTTATAAAAATATTAGAATGTTTCCAAAGGAGAGCAACAAAGACAGTGAAAGGACTAGAGGGCATGGGGAGCAGCTGAGGATACGAGGTTTGTTCAGCTTAGAGGAGACTGAAGGGTGACCTCATTGCTGTTTACAACTTCCTCATCACGGGGAGCAGAGAGGGAGGTGTTGATCTCTTCTCTCTGGTGTCTGGTGATAGGATGCATGGGAATGGCTCAAAGCTGCATCAGGGGAAGTTCAGATTGGGCATTAGGGAGAAGTTCTTCACTGAGAAGGTGGTTGGTCACTGGAACAAGCACCCCAAGGGAAGTGGTTATGACCCTGAGCTTGCTGGTGTTCGAGAAGCATTTGGACAACGCTCTTACAGATACAATTTAACTTCTAGGTTTCCCTGTGTGAAGTCAGGAGCTGGACTTGATGATCTCAGTGGATCTCTTCTCAGTATATTCCGTAATTCGATTTTATGACGCAGTAATTGTATTTCAGCATAGCTGTGGGAAGGAGCTGAGATCAGGGGCCCATGGTGGTAGACACAAAGTAAGGGAACAGCCTGTAGTCTTGAAATGCGTGGCAGTCTCTATGCAGAGCTAGAGGTGAAGATCTCAGTTCAGGCTTGTACAATGAGATGTCTACAGCGTGACTGTCTGTGAGTTTGGTTTTGAGGGTGCCATTATAACCAATGGTGAGCTAACGTAGGATTCAGTTGCCTAAAAATGGGCTCCCGGCACTCTCTGAGATCCCTCCTCGCCTCTGGGACATCCATGCAGGACAGTGTGTATGACACAGGACCCTCAGGAGACATTTACTCTTCTGGAACAGCAACTGGACACTAAGCAAGATAAGCCACTTCTAGTGCAGACACTAGACCCAGTGTCTATGAATTCTCCCCATGTCTCTTGGGGAACCTTCCCTTGCAGCAGGTGAGGCTAGAGGATTATTGAACTGATGTCAGTGTCTGCATTCCCAACTACATTGACTAGGGATGTGATTCAGTTGCCTAGACAAGGATATCTGCATTGCCATTTGGTCACCCTCACGTATTTATCTAGTGCCGGTTGAGGTGGCCAGGGGTGCCTTGCCCAGACAAGCATATTTATCTGCCATTTCAGAAGAGGTTCTGTGCCATGTCTTCCAGCCTTGTGCACACTTTGGATTTCCTAGGGCATCTCAAATGGTAATACACACCTATGTGGGTAAATGGAGTCCCTAGCCCAAGAACGTCCTGCCTGGCCTCTAGCAGGATCTTTGCCCTGCAGTAGGACACAAATTGCCTGTGAGCTCTGCATAATAGCTGCCCTTGGGAGTCTCAAATAGCACAAGACACCTATGATTTGGGAAGCCGAACTGACCCTTTGACCTCCTTTATGATAATGGTGCCATAGACAGCTGCCTCATCATAGGCACCTACACCGTACACACCTGAATTTAGGTGTCTGAACCACGTCTTATAAATGGATCCTAATCCCAGCACTAATGCTGCCTTCTTTAGTTAAAGCATTTCACTGCTCCACCTCAGTTTTGGTATCTGTACAGCACCAATGTTACAGAAACCATGCAGAGCTCCAGTTTCTCTCGTTAGTCCAACAGTCTGCATGGGATCTGTATGAAGGCGCACAGGGAGTAAAAGAGAGAGTTTGGAAAAGAGTACAAGAGCCAGTCTGTCAGCGCAGGACTGGAAAGCCATCTGCAATCAAAGAAATTCAGGAAATATTTATGTAGGTTAAAAAAGGAGGCTTTTCCTGGTATTGTCCCACACAGTTCATTAAACAAATGAATAGGAAGAGCTGTACATAACTAACTCACAGTGCAATAATGTGTTGAGATATGAGCTGTTGCATACATTTCTTCTAACTTTAGAAAGCATTTTGAAGGTGCTTGTTATTCTTCAGCTGTGACAGAAGGATTTACCCAAACCTGGCATGCTGTGATTCCTTCCCTAGAGATCTGTTGGACAGTGACATATTGAATCTTCCAGCTGCTCGCATTAATGTAGCTGTGATGCCATATTTCAGTTTAAAGCTGTAGGTGGTGCTTCCTGGAACTCTTATTTCTGCTACTGGAGGGACTCATCTCTCTTGTGGATGGTAAGGGCACTTGTTGAGGCACCAAGAATTTACCTGCCACAGCTTGAGGAGAAAGTCCCATAAACACTCTCTGGATTATAGGGAGCTTTGGCTTTCATAGAGACTCCAACTAGCAGAAACACAACCTGGTAGGGAAAGGAATGATTAAATACTGCCATAACTTCCATACCACATGATCAGGTGTAGCTGCACGTAGGACCGCCCAAACATACAGTCCCCCTTCTGGCTTTGAAGGGTAACTCCACTAGTGGTCATCACCCTCCCAGGAGAGGACCCAGCCATGGTTTTCACTCACCTGAAAGCTATCGCCAGAAGGAATGTGGTGACCCAGATGGAGCTCCCACACAAACATGCAACTGTCCAGGTCTTCGGCTGCAGGGAGTGCCAGAGTCTGTCACTCGTACCAGAGGGTGGTAAGGACAACAGCATTTTTGGTGTGACCAGGTGAATGATCTGCTCAGCCTGATGGCAGAGCTGAAAGAGGCAGTGGAAAGGTTAAGGAGGATCAGGGAGTGTGAGAGGGAGACAGATTGGTGGAGGCATACCCTACCATCCCTGAGCCCAAGGCAGCAGATGGAGGCTCCACAAGAAGCAGAGGATCTCCTACCCTCTTGTGACCAAGCAGAAGGAGGGGACCCAAGAGACAGGGAGGGAATGGAAACAGGTCCTTGCTCAGGGCAGCAGGTGAATCCCCTCCCAACCTCCCTCACCTTCGCAGTTGCCCTTACACACCAGATATGGGGCTCTGGAACTTGAGAGCCAGGCAAATGTGGATGTAGGTGAAGGTCCACCCAGGGGGTTGCCCAGGGTAAGTGAGTTGGTCACCCCCTCGCATTAGGACTGCTTCTGTTAAGAAAAAAAGGAGGGTAATTGTTGTAGGCAATTCTCTTTGGAGGGGAACAGGGGGCCCAATATGCCGACCAGACCCAGACCACAGGGAAGTCTGCTGCCTCCCTGGGGCCTGGGTTAGGGAAGTTACTAGCAAACTCCCTGGTCTGGTATAGCCCTCTGATTATCACCCACTGTTGGTTACGCAGGTTGGCAGTGATGAGGTTGCGGAGAGAAGTCCAAAAGCGATCAAAAGGGACTCCAGGGCACTGGGGCGATTGGTTGGAGGATAAGGAGCACAGGCAGTGTTTTCCTCAATCCCATCAGTGGCGGGGAAGAATACTGAAAGGACCAGGAAACCTCACCTGATTAACACATGGCTCAGAGGCTGGTGCCATCGGTGGAATTTTGGTTTTTTTGATCATGGGGAAGTTTACACAGCACCGGGCCTGCTAGCGACAGATGGAGTTCAGCTATCTCAAAGGGGGAAGAGGATCCTCGCTCATGAGTTGGCGGAGCTCGTTGAGGGGGCTTTAAACTAGGTTCAAAGAAGGAAGGGGCTATAACCAGGCTCACAAGAGAGGAGCCTAGGGGTGGGCATGCCGATGTTGGGGATGAAATTGACAGCCCAGCTCAAGTGCATCTGCACCGATGCATGCAGCATGGGCAACAAACAGGAGGAGCTGGAAGCCATTGTGCAGCAGGATAGTCACCATCACAGAAACATGGTGGGATGACTCCTATGACTGGAGTGCTGCAATGGATGGCTATAAGCTCTTCAGAAGGGATAGGCAAGGAAGGAGAGGCAGCGGGGTGGCTCTGCATGTTAGGGAGTGTTTTGATTGTATAGAGCTCAATGATTGTGATCATAAGGTCTAGTGTTTATGGGTAAGGATGAGGGGGAAGGCCAACGAGGCAGATACCCTGCTGGGAGTCTGTTATACACCACCTAGCCAGGATGAAGAGGTAGATGAAGCATTCTACAACTGTCTGGGAGAAGTCTCACGATTGCTACCCCTTGTTCTCGTGGGGGACTTCAACTTAACAGATGTCTGCTGGAAATACAACACAGCAGAGAATAAACATCTAGAAGGCTCCTGGAGTGTGTGGAGAATAACTTCCTCAGACAGCTGGTAAGTGAGCCTACCAGGGGAGGTGCCTCGCTTGACCTGCTGTTTACAAACAGAGAAGGACTGGTGGGAGAGGTGGTGGTTGGAGGCCAGAATTTGTCCCAGCTGAAATTTCTGGAGTGAGTTCTGGAAAAGGCAGGCTGATTTTGTCCCTGTGCTGTTCAGTGTTGAACGCTGGCAGGTCTCTGTTACCACAGTTTAAAGTAATATAAATTTATTGGACTTCTGTTCTGAAAATGATTAGAAAATGACAGGAAAAAATGATGTAAAAGAACATGTTCTATGAAGTTTCTGTCACCCTGCTATGGACATCCCAGTAGGTTTGGAGAAACATAGAAGACTTTTGTCAGTGAGCCTCAGAATTTTTGCACATGACTTATTACAACCCTTATATTGCTATAGGACACTAACTGCTACTGGCCCCCTTTTTATTATAAAAGCACATAGAAAGAAAACTCTTCTCTGAACAATTTACATTTTGCATAGGTGAAGAAGACAAGCGTTGAACATTTTCTGTGTATTTTCTCTAAATAGATGATCTGTTGCAAATTTAGAATGACTCAGTAGATGGGGCTGGAATTATTTCCAGTTAAACTAAAAGCCCAGTCAGACTCCACATACTCAGCCAGCAATATGTTTGTGGGAAAATCTATTTTTAAAAGGATTTCACAGGAGATATTTGGAACTACTTGCTGTGTTGTGCAGATGACTGTGTTACAGAATACTGCTGGACTTGTTTTGAACACAGATTTTGGAAGATTTTTATCAGCACTTGGGCTCTGAGTGATTTCTGAATAACAAATGAGCTTATTTACATAGTAGGAAGAAATGATAACCTGCAGCTGTCTCGTTAATACTTACATAACAGGTCGTTGGGCTGCTGCGCTGATTGAGCACCCAAAGTCAAATGATTTATGTGAAAGTACAATCCTGAAAGTTTCATGTTCAATTAATTTTCTCAAAACTTAAAAAAAACCCCAAACCCTTGTGGCATAATTAACATTGTAAAAGATATTTTCTAAGCAAACAGAACTATCTGGGAGCTGACTTATCTAGGGCACTTGAAAGGGTTTGGAATTGCAGCTTAGTATCAAAAATAGCGAATGTGCTGAACAAATGTAGCAGTTTCCTCTTTCTGAACACAGGAAAAAACCCCAAAAACTTGTAAATTCCACAGCATGCTGCATCTGTGCTGGGATCATTTAACTATTTCTCAAAACTTTCAAAATCCTTTTGATTTCCCCCTCCCTACCTCCTGTGTTTCTCAGCTGTTTCTGTGAGGCAGCCCTTACAGAAGAAGAGCCATATTCTTCACACCGTAGCCTTCACACCTACAGTTATTCTCATCCTTCCTCAGCTTTCTACACAGATTTTTTGTTGGCTTGGTTTTTTGAGCAGAACTGCTCACAGTCATGCAAATATAAAAATACCTAAGTTAATATGGTGGGTGAGATTCCAAGCTGAGGAGGAAAGCCGTATACATTTCCTGACATGACCTGCCGGTAAATGGGTGCCCTCAGTAAATTCCCAGAGCCTTTGGACAGCTGGCTGGAGCATGGCAGCAGTCCACCATGGACACCAGTGGGGACAGGAATAAAGAGAGCAGTGACAAGGTCCAGGGACTGTTGTCTCCCCAGGGAAGAGTTTTGGGCTCCCTCTGCACAAACACTGCCACTTCTGCCTGATGGCACAGACCTGGGAGGCACAGGGGTTAGGCTGGGTCTCCTGGGCTGAGGAGACCGAAAAAGTGAGGTGAAAGAAGGACATGACTCCTGCCTACATGAAGGTTTTGTTGTGCAGCTTGTGGCATCGGGAAGCCTGAGGTGTGAGAAGACAGGGTTACATTTTCTCTGTGCCATTTTTCTACGTAACTTCAAGAAACTCAGCACATGTTTTTAACTGGGCTGTTAAAAAGAATCACGCAGCAAAGAAACTGGAGGCAACTGGAGTTTTCCCTCTTTGCGTGTTTTCATTTATGCCAAAGTAGAACAAATTGGGGAGATCAGCTTTGACAACAATTCAGGACCTGTATTTCAGGCTCCAAGAATATCAGCACAAATTATTTGAGTCAATATTTGAAGCCTTTCCCTCTCAAATGCCCTCCTGATTTGTGAGATAGATAGACAGACAGAAGGGACTGGGATTTACTTATTATTGCTAAACAAACTCTAAAAATTTGAATTATTTTTAAGAGGATATTTATGAAGTTATTGTCAATAGAACTTGTTTGCCCTACTGTTACAATGAAGCCTGTTTGTTGCTTCATGAAACTTTGCAAAGAAATGTCATTTTCTATGTAGTTCTATACTCTTTACTTTATGGTAGGAATTAGCTTCCATCTTTTTCTTTGAAGTTTCAGGAAGGCTTAACAACGTTAATATTGTGAGAGTTGCCAGATGGTGTTTTTGTGGGTACGATTTACAAGTCCCATATAAATGACAGTGTACTCAGACCTCGAGGAAACAATTCTTTTAATTGGGCTGTAGCTGCTTTTAACAGCCATGTTAAGTTTCAAAAGCCATTGAAGGCCACTGAAATCCGTTCTTTAACTTGTTCAGCCCAAATTTTGGAAACAACCCTCTAAGAATATTATGTAAGGACAATGGTGACTAGAGCCAGACTGAAGCAAGTGAACCAATGCTTTCCCAGAGGTGGGCCTGTCCTCCCCTAATCAAATCCCTTTTAGGGCTCGTTCTGTGATGGCACCCCATAACCCTGCAAAGAAGCGTGCTCTCAGAGTGTGTTACAATGTCAGTTATAACGGGACTAATTATGAGACACTTGCAGTTAAATTTTCTATTTGCCTTTAAGTGGCTGTTTGCCAAAATCAGCAACAGCCATGGAACACGTATATAAGAGCCAGAAATCCTCCAAATAGGCATGCTCATGTGTACATTGAGATAAACCCAGATTAGTTATTAAAACGCGGTTTTGTCAGTCATGGTTCTAAACCACATCTTTCAATTATTACTGAAGTAAAAATCATAACAAAACAATGGTGTGCCATAAATAGACTTTTGGATAAACTTTGGCATGCAGGATTACACGATTTAGCCTCTAATTTCCAACATCTGCTTTAGATTGATTAGCAGAGATACTCAATACTAATTATCTTGAGGTTTAGCAGCTATGTAAAACATAGCTGTGAATCTTGATAATTTCATGGCTCTTAGCCTTCAATTTCTGTGCTGTTAGTAACCACAAGGCATTTAGTTGACACTTGGTGTTTTGTTAAATTTAAAGCCCATGCAGATTTGAGACAATCTTCTGATTTTCCTTCTGATTTCCTTCAATCAGATTATCGTACACTTTGCGTTGCTTTGCCCAATGGTGGGTGAAATTCTTTGTGTCGGTGACCTGAATGAAAACAAGCCGCAGAGAATTCTGTATGAAGTTGACCTTGGGAAAAATAGTTGCCCACAGGAAAAAGAGCAGGAGCTTTTAAGTAAGTGCCTTACTAATAATTTTTACACCTCTTCCAAAGCTCAACACCCTTTACTTATAGTGAGCAGGACTCAGCATCATTGTCTGCCTACTGCTTCTCTCCGCTTTAAAATTCTGAGTCAGATCTACCACACCACTTTGCAACACCGGGCTGTCAGACACCCCGCAGCCCATCAGCCCCGCTGGCAAAAATGACAAAGGCCATGTACAAGGGCACAATGACCTTGGTGTCAACGATAGCGCTCACCAAAGACTGGAAGCATGGTAAAACAATAAGTTTTATGGCTTTTTGCCAGCTGGCGAATGTAAGCTTTTGTAGGACTTAATACATATGGATGAATGTGGAACTAAACAAAGCAAAATGACACTCTTCCCAGGCCTCAGCTCAAGGAAGGACAATATGTGATCTGTGCCATCAGTGCAAAAAGTTGTAGTAGGAGGTAAAAGCAATAAAGTTCACGGGGATGTCTGAACTCTCTCCTTTAGCAAGTACTCATCAAATTAGAGAGAAGTGTTGCTCTGTGTGGGTCACCTCCTGGTGAAGTATGAGCTTGTGAGGAGCAGATCCTCCCTTTTGCACTCAAGTTCGGCAACATGTCTTGTTTCTCCTGATTATCTTCATATAGAAACTGCAGATCCAAACTTGTAAATCCTGTTTCTCAGAGGTAGCCCTGAATATGTGAGGGTTCTCACAACAGAAGTATACTCATGAACAAGGAGCCATGTCCCTGTCCCCAGTATGGCTGGTGATGAAAGGAGCTATTTAGGACTTTCCCTGCTGTTGGAAGTGCTGAGGAACAGAGATGCAAATTCTGCTTTCCATCTGTCCTCAGGAACTGCGCTTAGGAAACCTCTTTAGCACCACTACCTTTAAAATCAGAAGAGATGGGTATGACAGAGGTTGACTCCAGGTCAACAGTCCCAAGAGCTGAGGGGGCTCAAAGCTCCCTGAGCGGAGAATGATGCAACCCACGCTCCATGAAGGGGAAAGTGGGTGCATGGAGTGGATCCTTATCTGGGTGAGGTAATCTGTGGTGCTCAAATATGAGCATCATTACAGATGGAGAAACTGCAGCTAGAGACATAAATAACCAGAAATAAAAAAAATAATATTTATACTATGTCATAGCTCCGATGTTCAGTAGAACATTACAGCTCCTTGCAGAAAACCATGTATCTTCAGCATGGTTAGGAAATTAAAAGAAAAAATATTTTAACTCAAATGAGAGCCCTCAAATACATTTAAAACATTTTTAAATACTGATGAAGACCTTGTTTTCCTCTAAAAAATAGCAAAAAGAGAAAGAAAGTATAATTAGATCTCATGGAGCTGTGATTGTTTCTAATTCATTGGACAGACTAGCTGTCAGCAAGATAAACAAATCATCCATAGATAACTCATATCGTCATATTTATACAAGTGGGATTGAAAAAAGAAAAGCAGTCAATAAAATTGAAATTGAAAATATAGTTGCAGGACAGTTTTCCAAATGCATGCGACAAGTGAAAATAAGATGTGATAAAAAAGTGAAATGTGAAGTCTTTTAGTTCTTTCTGCTATTGTTTATATGGGTTATTGTTTTAGTGTTTATATGCCAAGCATCAGCTCGGCATGTTGGCTCATGAAATTTATCTGTTTCTTATTTAGACATGAGATGAGTGACATGGGTATAAAATGGGTAGAGGGTAGATTTTCCAAAGAACTTTTACTAGTTCTAGCAGCAATGGAGAAAGAAGTTTGTGAAGTTGAAGCGAGACACATAGTCTGGAATAGATTTTGGCATTTATACCAGACATTTTGGGGAAAAAAAAAAATCCCATCTCCTCAACAGTGTGTACATAATGTTTAACAAGTGGGAAGGTGAATAAGAGATGATCAAAATATCTTATAAGACAAACTTATGGATGTTGGGGGAGAAGTCATGAGCCAACCAGATCAGAAGGCAATAAAGTTCCCATGCTTGAGCAGCAGAAAATATCCCAACTTCCCTTTCCCTCACGTGACGTGAAGCAAAGGTAGGCAAGCCTTGTGCAGCACCACACTGGATGTATTGTGTGTCTCAGATGTCTTTGGCCAGATTTTCTCTTTCTATTCTTAGCAATTTTGTTTTCTAACACCAAAGTTGAAGTCTATTCTGAGGGGCTTGAGATGTTACACCCATAAACTAAACATTAATCAGAAATCAAAAGTTAGGGAAGAACGTCTCCTGTACTGTACGCTGCTGAATAGGTATTTGTGTGGAAGACTCAGGAACTAACACACCTTAAGTGTGGGAAGGGTGTGGTGCTCCACAGACATGGAAAATGCTGAAGAAGCTCCACATATCCATCACTCCACCTAAGTACCTCCATAGCCCAGTAGCCACCTAATCACGGTGCTGAGTCCAGAGGAAGCAGCAGAGATGGTGTTAGGTTAAATTACAGTCCATTGCATGTGAGTTCTGGAGGAGAGGGTGTAGGAAGTTTGAACACAGAGCCCACCAGTCAATGAACGAACTTTAAAAAGACCCTGAGACCAACATCCCTCTGCGCGATGAGTCGGACAATAACAGAATTTCTAGGGGATGCTTCTGGCAAGTAGCCTTACAAATCATCAATATAATGCTGAATTAACTTGCTTCAAAACCACGTATCTTACATATAAAGAGTCCTGCCTGTTCTAAACATCAGAGGCCCGAGTCTGATCCCATTCACAGCTCGATGAATCAAGAACACTCCCAGCAAGATCCGCAGAGTTTCTTTAATGAAGAATGAGTGAGTGACAGACTGCATCCCCTGCTCATCCCCGGAGCAGAGCATGTGACCCATAGTTGAGTCTTATTCTTTAACGGTAAAAGGCTTTTTGAAATCCATTTAAATCTATTAGTGCTCCCAGAAAATTGTGCACTCGCTCATTTTCTCAAAATAAATATCCTGGACTTAATGGAGCGTAGTGTCCTTTCACTACCAGTTCCCAAGAACTCCAATTATGCATTATTAAGCTATTAAACTGAACTGAACGAAAGGAACTGGCGCTTTACTGTTCTAAAATGCTCAGTAATGAGCTATGGAAAAATTAGCCAGTGGTTATAAAACTGCTATCTCCCTACCAGCTGCTATTATTTTGTTTTCTCTAACAGTTAGAACGTATTTATGAGCACATCGTATGCATGTGCACACACATACACCCAGGAAGGCGCACACAGAGGTCTACCTGAGCTGTCACAGGCAGAGCTGGCAGGGGATTTCAGCAAGCCAGCTCGCTCTTGAGCATGTTGTAGGTTGGTTCCTGCAGCATTTCCCTCATAAAGACAGTGTCCCCTCTGGAAGTCTCTAAAATACCCTCAAAAATCAGATAGCATATCGGACTCCATAGACTTTACGATGTAAAGCAAAAACCTCCCTGAGCCCCCAGATAGCTGATGGCATATTTTGTTAACAAGTGAATCCACACAGGGGAGATTCTTTCTGTTTAATATTTCATTTGGTATGCAGGAAAGGTGGCAAGGGGACAAGCCAGACACTGTAAACTTGTTACACTCTTATAAGGTGATATCATCCATAAACATGGGATTCCGAATAAAAAGCTGAGGGCAACATTATAAAAGGCTTCAGGGATGTGCTAACATCACAGATGACCATCTAACACTTCACCTGCTTCAAAAATCAAAGAATAACTCATTATTGTTGACTTCAACGCTAACCTATTCAGTCACTTGCTCTGTGCCTCTTAGTTCAAAATCCACAGCCAGCCTCCGTGGTCTTTGTTTTGCACTGTAGATTTATGGTAAAGCAGTGCTTTCATTGTTCTCTCTGCAATGCTGACATGCATTATTATATATTGCATTTATTTTATTACTCTTTCTATTTTTATTTTCTGACATCGATTTTGTAGGTGACAAACATTCCCTTGAGTTATGACTGAGTCGCCTACTCACTCTTTCCCTAATGCATGCATTAAAAGCACATGTTTGGATCTGCTTGCTCAAAATTGCCACAGTATGGAGTGAAAAGAGCAAATAAAAATGTTAATTAATTATGCAGAGCTGATGGTGGAGCTAAGCCAGAGCTACTACCCCTCTCTGATTTTAGCAGCACAATGCAGTTCATCTCCATGGAGTTTTATTGTCAATGAGCCCGAGGAGAAAATACAGTCTCCTGAAAGTGTGTAATAAAATACAAGTATATATCACACCATGCAAAGTTGTAAGGAGTTCACAATGACTGTGCTGACTGCACCAGTAAGTAGTTATAGATTTATGACTGCAAATACATTTTTTTCCACCAATGGATGGGTTCAGCACCCATTTCATGCAACGTTGCTATGGGCCATTGCCGCCTACTACAATGTACCAAGGCATAATCCCTTCACCTGCTGGGTGGAAGGAAAAGCACTGAACCCTTTCACGCACCTTCATGCAAGGAACTGTCTAGAGCAACAATTTCCAAAACATCCCCCCTCAGATTCGATACCTGAACCCCTGTTTATGTGCTTTAAATATAAGCAATCTGATCGCACATCTGCTGGGCCCTTATGGTCCTTTTGCCGCTGTTGAAACGAAACAGCCTTCATAGAATCATAGAATCACTTTGGTTGGAAAAGACCTTTAAGATCATCGAGTCCAACCTTTAACCTAACCCTGCCATCCCACCAGTAAATCATGTCCCTAAGCACCTCATCTATCCTTCTTTTAAATACCTCCAGCGATAAGGACTCCCCCCCTGGGCAGCCCATTCCAGAGCCTGACAACCCTCTCGGTGAAGAATTTTTTCCTAATGTCTAGCCTAAACCTGCCCTGGCGCAGCTTCAAACCATTCCCCCTCGTCCTATCATCTGTTACCAGGGAGAAGAGGCCGACCCCCACCTCTCTACAGCCTCCTTTCAGGTAGTTGTAGAGGGCGATAAGGTCTCCCCTCAGCCTCCTCTTCTCCAGACTAAACAACCCCAGTTCCCTCAGCTGCTCCTCGTATGACTTGTGTTCCAGACCCCTCACCAGCTTTGTTGCTCTCCTCTGGACATGTTCCAGCAATGCAACATCTTTCTTGTAGTGAGGGGCCCAAAACTGAACACAGTATTCAAGGTGTGGCCTCACCAGCACCGAGTACAGGGGGACGATCACTTCCCTGCTCCTACTGGTCACACTGGTCCTGATACAAGCCAGGATGCCATTGGCCTTCTTGGCCACCTGGGCACACTGCTGGCTCATATTCAGCCGGCTGTCAACCAGTACCCCCAGGTCTTTTTCCACCAGGCAGCTTTCCAGCCACTCTTCCTCAAGCCTGTAGCATTGCATGGGGTTGTTGTGACCAAAGTGCAGGACCCGGCACTTGGCCTTGTTGAACCTCATACAGTTGGCCTCGGCCCATCGATCCAGCCTGTCCAGGTCTCTCTGGAGAGCCCTCCTCCCCTCAAGCAGATCAACACACCCACCCAGTTTGGTGTCGTCTGCAAATTTACTGAGGGCACACTCAATCCCCTCATCCAGGTCATTGATAAAAGACATTAAAGAAGACTGGCCCTAGAACTGAGCCCTGGGGGATACGCTTGTGACCCACATTTGTTCATGTATATGGTCAGCATGCCTGGGTGCATGACTGAGGCTTTAGGGATTTGTCTGGCTGGTGCCATTCTGGGATAGGGTAGGGATGCTGGCTGGTGAGGGTAAAAGGTAAGGGTAGAGGGCAAAAGACCCAGCTGGGCTTCTCAACTTGTTCCAGAGGCCTTTTTTCCTTCTTTCCCAAACACAGAATCGATAACATCCATTTGGTACCTTTTTAAGTAGAAACTCACGATGATCATAACCAGGGTATCACATAATAATGGGAATTCTGTATGGTCGTTTCAAACTGGAACAAGGCTAAATGCACATTCACTTATTGAGGAAGGTGGATTTATTGTTCCATATTCTCAGCCATTAACACCATGAAAGGAGAAACCCTCACCTACAGTCAAAAACGTACAGCTATTCAAGTGACCTTTATATTTAATAGGCATTAGTTCAGCTGGAGGTAAGCAGGCTTTGACTTTCTAGATTGCAAAAAAGAATTTTGAGACATTATTAAAAGGCTTACATTTTTGTTATATACTTTGTATAAATGAGTATAGGATATTATTTATTAAAGTAATAAATTCCCCAAATTCTCTCACAGAGTTCTTTAATTGTGTTTGACAAAATATTTTGTGTTACAGATGCTTAAAAATAACAGAGAAAGAACGCTGTATATAATGAATCCTCCTGAAAAGCATGGGAATTAGAAGCTCAGAACCAGTTTATTTATGCTTTTTTACCTTCTGTATATTTTTGTTTATCCTTTCCCAAGCTGCCTTTGGCTCTCCCTTGGAGGAACGTAGGAGAAACATATCCAAGGGTTAGTGGCAGTAGAGAAGTGGTTTTTGAAATAACCTGTAAAATAGAATGATATCACAACTACACTTCATTGCCGCTTGTCAGCCACATGGCTTTTGATCAGGGAGGGAAGAAACTAAATAAAAATACTCCAGATATTAGAATAATCTTTCACCTTCTCTGTAGGGTATCCATTTACCCCACCCTTTTTAACGCTTCCCTTTTATAGATATTTCTGAGCTCTTTAGTTTCTTATTTTGTTCAGTTCATTTTTCTCCCTACAATGTTTCTCCACTTTACTGGACTTATTAAGATTTTCATTTCACTTGTCTCTGAGGGCTTTTTAGGACCAGAAGTCTACATGGATGGATTAACAAGTTACCTGTCACTTCTCTGTGCTGCTTTTTTTTTCCCCAAGTACTTTTCAGAGCACTGTGGAGAAATACTAAGATGTGTAGATTGGAGGACAATTAGTTTCCTGCATAGCTTTTGCCTCTGCTATGCCACTTCTTCAATTCTTGCTGTCTTCATTGTAACTGGTGCTAAGGAGCTCAGTTCATGGCTACCTTGAATCTTGTGCAGATGCTTACGCTCTGGCAAAAACTGTTTCTCTCACAACGAATGAAAACTGCTATGTTAGGTGCAAGCAGTGGAAAGAAATGCCCTCCAGCGAAAATGTCTTTCCTTATGCCTGGTTTCTGGCATTGCGGCAGCAATATCCAGAGCTTGCTGGATACTGCAGATGATACTGGACACTGCAGAAGTGCCACAGAGCCCTCCTGAAGGAGCATCCATATGCTTGCCAGAGATCCCTGGGGATACGGTGTACAGTAGCCTGTGACTTCCATGGGGTGCCTGCACACCTGCCCATCTCTTGGGCTGCCAGGGCTCAGGAGGCCTGGATGATTTGGGGCTGAGTGATGAAAGACTGGAAGAATTCCCACAAAATTAATCCTTTCTCAGAGCAAAGGCTCTGTCCCCATCCCCACCACTTCCCCCAGCTGCGCCTTCAGTCAAGCGCTTTAGTCACGCTCCTTTCTTTGGCCTGGTCTTTGGGAAATGGGAAAAGTGTGTCATCTGTGAGTAGCCAAAAAAAAAAAACAACCCCAAGATATTTTGATGGGGCAGCCTGCCTGCTGCTAGAGGCTCCTCACCCCGGGGCTGTCCCACCTGCCGCAGGCCGGCTGGGTGAAGGGAGGCGGGACGCTGATACCGGGGCGCTGCTCTGCCTTTCCCTCCGCAGGCAGCTCGCCTGCCCCTCTCATCGCTCCGCTCCGGCCCCACACTCGCCCACTCAGCCCACCGCCCTGCGCTGTCCTGTCCCCGTCTCCCCGTCCCCATCATCCCCGTCCCGCTGCCGACACAAGATGGCGCCGCAGCCCCCGCCGTGCCGCAGGCCGCTGGCTGACAGGCGGCGGCCATGCAACTGCCAGCCGCCGCCGGGGTCACGGCTCAGGCCTGACCAGCGCTCGAGGGGTCGCCGGAGGGGGCCAAATTACAAACGCCACATAAATTCATGCGTTGGAGTGATCTTTTGGCATGCGTAGCCATGACGGCAAGCACGGCCGCGGTACCAAGCAGGGGAAGGAAATGGCGGCCTGACTTCAAAACCCCAGGCCAAGTGCTGTGGCCGCTTTCCTCCGGGAGGGAGGCGAAGGCCAGGCAACAGAAATGTCCTCGTGTTGGGGTGACGGTCAGGGTACTGGCCAAGGGATGCGTAGGAGTGTGATTGTCCTCTGCTGGGTTTGGGTCCGTGCCTCTCAGCTGCTCCCCTTGAAGATGGCTCATGCAGGGACTGAGGCCACCAGGTCCGAGGGTTGGTCAGGGACTGGGGAGTTATGCTTGCAAAACCAAAAAGGGTAAAGTTGTTTTTTTTTTCCTGTGGGAGGCAAATTTTCACAGGGGCCTGAGCTTGGAGAAGCTGTTGGAGGAGTTTTGTGCCATGAATATCAGTCCTCTTGGGACTCACCTGAGGGGTGAGAGAAACTGTGAGGTGAAAAGGTGGCATAAAGCTAATTTGGCTGAAACACAGATCAAGAAGCAGTCCAGTGTTATGTGCATATAGTACACATATATATATTTAATGTAAGGACATTATTGAGGTTTAAGTGCAGGGAAAAAAAGACTGTCTTTTTTTTTTTTTTATGAGCCTTTGCCTTTGTACACTTCTGTGCCTTCAAACACAGGCAAAGTAAGGCCTAAAAAAATCTTTTGCTGGAAGCACAAAACAAGGAGCACTCAGAATAAACCTCTGCACTTCCCCGCTGAGTTTGCTTTTGTCAGCTGGGTTAGGTAAAAACTTGGTGAAGTTTGGTGTTGGGTCTCTGCTTCTCCAGAATCTCACTGTTACCTCTGCAGGGAGAGGGAAGAAATGAAAAGGAGAGCAGCTGTATAATGCTTCGCATGGCAGGGGTGGAATATGGGTGAGGGGGGTGCGGTAGGAAGGGGACCGTGTCTTCATCAGAAGGGGTTTGTGGTGCCCTGGTGACTGTTAGGAAGCTGTGAGCTGAGGAGGAATGACATCGGGTTTCCTGCTGCTGAGTCACTGCCCAGCCATGTCTGGCACTGGGAGCTGGGCGCTTGGGCAGGACGCCTGTGAATAAACTCACTGATGACTCCACGGATGTGCACTCCTCTGATAATGGCATGCTTGAAGCCGTTGTCCTAAAGACCCTATGCCAGCAAAATCAGAGAATGGAAATTTGGATGTAGTGTGGAGATAAAAGAAATGTGATATTTTTGGTGGGAAAAGGCTAGCATTAGCTGAAATCGGCCATAAGCAATTTATTGCCATTTCCAGAAAGAGCCTGGCTGACAGTAATGTTCATCTCTTCCCTGCCCTCCCCTGAGTACAAAAATATCTCATTCAGCTGTGCAGATCTCCAAACTGGAGCCAAACCTGGAGGAGCTGTAGTAGTTGCAGATATGTTCTCATTTGGCAAGGGTGGAGCGATGTCCAGAGCTGGATTATGTCAATCAGACTGACAAAGCAGAACAAAGCATCACCACAACAAAAAGCTCTGCCCTGTCTTAGGTAAAGCATTGTTAGTTTGCGACTGCTGGGCTCCTGGTGGGGAGAAAACCCTAAGAGAAACTTAATAGTCCTTTAAGAGAGCCCTGAAGAGTTTTTTTCAGCCCTGCAAATTATTTTCATTAACAGGCTACTTCTACAAGTTGAAACTTGCCTAACAGTAACTTGTTTATTAGTTATTGTTATACTTTGCTGGAAAAGGAATATGTAGAGACCCATACCTTTAAAGGTCTGGCAAAAGGCAGCTGGATCTAGTTACATGG
Organism: Gorsachius magnificus; assembly: GCA_034008185.1. Lineage (NCBI taxonomy): Eukaryota > Metazoa > Chordata > Aves > Pelecaniformes > Ardeidae > Gorsachius > Gorsachius magnificus. The sequence continues at coordinate 56,776,699 of CM067082.1, read as the reverse complement.
TATAGAATTATGTTAAACAACATAATCCACAAGAATATAAACAGTGAATGAAGCAGGATTTCATATGGAGCTTTGTCTCTGGTGTAGTCACAGGCAAAAACAGGGAAGAAAATCTTGCTATATTCTTTCATGGCATCATCAAAGACTTTCCCTACATTGTCAAAGGAGGGCAGTCTCAAGTAAAGCAAAAGGCTTAAAAACCCAAACCCCTACAAAGCTGAGTGTTTATGAAAAATCCTGATAAAGATGCTCTGTCTGATGCTGAAAAGTCCCTCAGTACAAGCCACAGTTACATTTTCCATAGCCATAGGAACAAATGGGCTCTCCCCCCTCTGAATGCTTTTATAGAAGATGGCGAAACAACAATGCAAAATCATAATAGCTAAAGTGCGATACATAGCAGAGAACAGAGATGAGCTGATACTCTCATGAAAGGAACAGTAAATAATAAACAAGACTATTAAGAAACATGAAAAACTTAGGCTATTCTGTGGCTAATAGATAACAATGACAGTACCCCGAGGATAAAGGTAGGAGAAAACAACTGTAATGATTCTTTTCATAGCAGTATATCTTTTTTGTAGAATAAGAGGCAAGAAAATACAGTAAAAAACCCTCAGAAGGCAAGTTGTCTCTATATGTTATTAATGCAAGAGGAAGAATTGAAAACGTCTTTGGCCCCAGAGAAAGACCTGTGTGCATCACCCATCTGCTAAGAATAAGGGCACGAAAGGCAAACCGCTGAATAGTGCAAGGAATAATGGATGAACAAAAAACCTAGACATAAATCTGTTAGTCGGATGAAGTATGAGACAGTAGTCACAACTTGGTAAAATTAAACCAGTGAATCTGAACATTAAACGTATCTCTGGTGCACTTTACTTGATTCACTTGGGATGTGGTTGAGAAACGGCCTTTATTAGTTGGCTAATAGGCTGAATTTGAACACAGAGAGGGAAATAAAACAAATGATTGACAGCACTGAGCATTTTCTCATGATGGTTTCTGTAGGACACAGTGGCTTGGTACATACATCCCTCACATGCAGGTTGCTCAAGTCACTAAATGCTTCATACTAAGAGGCAACAAAAACATCCACTCCTCCAGCCTCAGTGCCGATGTACCTGCCCTCAGGAGCAGCTGCTAGAACTGTGCCAGATTTTTGGTGCATGCTGCACCATGCCACCCAGTGACTACATCAGTTTATAGTACAGTGACCTCAGGACCTGAAGACCTCAAATATTTTGACCATCCCCAAATAAATGTCATACTTTCAGTAAAATTTTTTTATTTGGTTAAGGTGTTTATTGACATCTATGAATTTATTTTAAAATAAATGTTTTATTTGGACTAAAGGACAGCCCTAATTTAAAAAAAAATGTAGGGGATGGATGAGAAAGCAAGAGAGCCTGGGGAAAAGCGAAAATGCAAGACATTTATGACAGTAATTCAGATCTTATTTCAAATAAACATAAATAGTCAAAGCCTGCTGTAGGTGTATACAGATGTCATATTGCTCTGCGAGGTGCCTTACTTCTTGTATGGTTTCTGCTAAAGAAGCCTTTCAGAGACAAGACACCAAACAAAACCAGTTGTTACTGAGGATGACCATGTTCTTAGAACCATACCAGCTGCCCGTTTGCAGAGGCAGGCAGGGTGGAGCTTGGATTTTTTTAATGCAAGAGCACCCTGGAGCTGGTTGAAAACAGGTTGGTTTCCGTTTTAAAAAATTCCCCAGACCTGAGTGATGCTTTTGTGTAGGATGGTGATGCTGAGCTGTCTGAATGCAGAAGAGCTTCCATGACACTGCGTCCTCTCTATCCTACCTACTGAGGCAAAGTTTTCCATCCTGGCTTCCACAGCAAGAGAGACCTAGAAAGCGGGAGCTTCGAGGCAAGGCTCCAGGTATCTAAAGACATCATCCATCTGAAGTCTCACCTGTAATTGGCAATTTGTTTGTGCAAATAGCCTACCTTTTTTCTTTTTTCTTTCTTCTTCTTCCTAGTGTTTCCAGAAGACTGAAGCTTTCACAAGTGGTTTGTGGAGTGGGACACCAACTCAGCCTGGCCAGGATGCAACAGGTTTCTGTCTATGGCTGCAGCAGAGTGTGAGAGCAGTTCTGTAGCTGGGTGTGCTTTCTGAGGTACTGACTTCCTCACACTACCCCCAAGTGCCTGTCTCTGTTCAGGACTAGGGTTCAGGCACTTTCAAGAGGTTTTCAGAGCTTTCATACCTCTGGCCTGATGGCTTTGAGTTTTTCTTCTGTCCTCTGGGCATCCACAACTGTTGAGGTGAGCCTAAGAGAAGAAGCTCTTTCATCTGCAGCCTCTGCGCTACTCCCTGGGATATTCACAAGTATTTGAAACATCAGGGAGCCTACAGTGTACCTTAGATTTGTTGCAACACCTTGGAATCAGTGGAGAGAGAAGAGTTTAGGCCAGCTGAGATTCTAGGCCACAACATAACTGTGATGTGGTTTTCTACTTTTATTCAGTTGCTCATTACTTCTATGATGAAAGAGAAGTCCTGAATAAAACGGGTGAAAATGTGAATCTGCAGACCACACATGTAACTTGGGTAAATTCTGTTGATAAACTTACTTTGTCCACAACAGTATAGCTTCTGAGCTCTCTCTGAATCCTCATACATTTGTCCTCCCAAAATGCCTCTGAGTGCACTGATGTTGTCCTCGTTCTACAGTGTTCAGGAACAGAGAGATTAAGTGAATTCCTTGATGGCAACCATGTCTTGTAAGTTCTAGTTCAGTGTGCAGACTCAAAGATCATTCTCTATGCCAGATATTAATAATTTTAATAAAGGGACCATGGGATCCAATTTCAGACTTCTTGAAGCTCAATCATGGAGAATGAGATTCAGTAAATTTCTCCCACCTCATTCCCCATTGATGGTGTGCCGTGGGCCTTCTCCAGCGCTCACACTACTTCTCATTTAATTCCTTCATTCCTTCTCCCACATCAAGTGGCTGAGACAGTGGTCTAATGCGCTGATAAAGGAGAATCCTGAGAGAATCTGAGATTTGATTCTGCAGACTGTAACTATTCATGTAATTGGCTGTCATCTTTATAATTATGTTTTGTCCAAAAGTCAGATCAAACTAAACTCATTGGGGAACAGGCTATCAAAAATGAATAAACATTATCTCAGGGCAAAACCTCAGTTATTGTTTTAAGAGAACAAAAATGCAATAAAATACTCTTTTTAAGGTGTTTTTATGATTTTTAAAAATGATGGGCAAGAGAAGGTATGATGCCAAACGGTAAATTTTTGAATGATTGCTGTGATACTCCCATTTCCATGTAGCAGTGAAGTGTGAGCGGACATACCCCCTTACATTGTCTCAGATCAGTAAGGGACTCAGCGAACCTTCCTGTGAGTTTTTTTTGTATAAGTAGCTCACGTCACTAATCCTGAAAATTTTCATAGAGAAGGGCATGCACACTCCTTCAGGTGCATGCAAATCTTTCTGCTGCTCTCTACACTGCCAAGGGTCCATTGCTGGTTTCCTTAGCAGCTGGGGGAGAAATGGTGATTGTTTCTGGGAAAGCTCTGTGAAATGCTCTTTATCTAGGAAGTTTCCATTACGGGAGAGTAGTTCCACAGAGTCCCTCTTCTTGGAAGCGAGCTAGCTGGAGCTCGTGAGTGAAGCAGTGGAAGAGGTTGGAAGTTGCCTCCTGTGGATTTTTCCTTTCCCTGCGCAAACACAGGGCATGGGTGCGGGCTGCCCAGCAGCGGGCTCCCAGGCTGGAATTGCAGTAGGTTATGGAGCCCTTTGAGTTGAGCAGATCCTGAGCAAGAGGAAGGAAGCTGGCTCTCAGGAGACCCGAGGAACACAAATACCTCAGATGGGACTGAATAAATTGAAAACTGATCTCTGCGAGTTCAGAAGGATGTGCAAGTATATCTGAGGAAAGTCTTCTGAGGAAATCTATAGTTGCAACAGAGAAACGTGATGGGGAAAACATGATGTTACCTTAGGAGAGTTACCTATTAATTAAACAGCACCGTGCCTCCTTACCCATTCCTCATATAAGATTTATTGATTTCTAAACAGACCTTTGTAAGAGTAATTTATGAGACTGGAAGGAAGAATTATCTAGTGCCTGCCTGACAATTTATATTGGTGGGTTTCAACAGGAGAGAAGACGGTAAATTGTTGTGACTAGGTACAGTGCTGTGAGCAGATGTAAACTGCCAGCCCACCAATACTTCAGAGCCATTAAGTGCCAAGGCTTATTGATTAGTATGTGCTTTCTCCTGCTAATGGCACCAATTCCTGAACAGCCAGGGTATGACACTGACATTCATTATTCTTTCAGTGACTTGAAGGGACTCAGCTAACTTTGGCCCTGACTTCTACCAAAATCCTTCCTAGCATCACTAGTGCTCTATAGGCCAGAGTTATGTATACAGTGACTAGAAGCTAAGATCAAGGCTGGTACCAACCACCACACTGCAAACACAAACAGCAGCTGTGTGTAATAAGCTGTGCATGTTTGCATATAGTTAGAGAGCTTGGTCAATAATAAGAAGAAAGAATGAGGAATAAAGGCTGACAAAGCTTCTTTCTTCCCTGTCCACTCCCAAACCCACACAAAATTCAGTCATTTTACACTCCCTTTTGTGCCTTGAAAGAAGTTTTTTAGCTATCAGCCAGCATCTTACCCTGCAAAATCCTCAAAGAAGACAGACTTCATGTTTCTGTTCCCTGGGAAAGGACACCATTGATCCCTTATCACTAATGATTAACAGCAGAGTGAAGACACTGAAATAGCCCCCACCTTCCAAAAAATACGTGGTCTGAGATCAGAAACAGTCCTTCTGCGTCCTGACAGCAATTGTTTTTTGTCCTGGGATTAGCCACAACTCTTCTTTGCCTGGCAGAGCATGGGCTTGCAGAAGCACGTGCTGAGAGCAGAAAGGCCCAAAGGAAGCTTTGGCTCAGCTCTCAGGCATATTTGTGCCAAGGGCTTCATCTGGAGGGCAGGAGACAGAGAGACCAACTAGGCAGAGCTGCCTCTGAAGGGTGGGAGCAGGATTTGGATGGGCAGGAGGTTGGTGAAGGGGAGAAGAACTCCTCCTGACCGCTCTACTGGGACTCATCTGGGGCGCTGAATACAGAAGAAAGGGGTTTCTTTAGGCCATGCCCTGGCCATTTATGCCAGGTTGTGAAGCTGTACAAGCCCAAAGGTTTGTTATCTGGAGAAAGAGGAAAACCTGTGTTAGGAAGGGAGGAGGTGTAAAGCACACTTGCTAAAAACAACCAGTAACAGCTGTGAGGTGCTAGACTGTGTGAGAAGCTGGTATAACAACTAAATACATGGGACACGAACAATAGCTCCTTTTCTGCCACTTTTAAAATTCTTTTGTAACTATTACTTAATTTTATCACATAAAAAGGTCAAAGAGATCTCATGTTATTATTTATTTAGTGCTGCCGTCTAATCAGACAGCCAATTTTTTTTCAGGGGGAAGGGCTTCAATCTCTCTTTACAGAAGTTCAAGTAGAACCAGAAGAAAAGAGAAATATTTGTTCTCACTTGTCATCACTCAAGACTTGCAAGAGCCTGAATATCTGTTGACCTCCTCACTCTCACAAATTTATAAACAGAAAGCTTTTTGTGTTGAAAGCAAACAGACTTTCTGGAAAGAATAGAAAAGAAGATTGCTTTTACCTTTGTGATTAACATGGTCACTCCTTCCCAGAAAGTTTGCTCCTTTAAAGTATATGGGATTGATGAGGCTACAGAGAGAGGTCAGAGACAGCTGAACAGCGGAAGGGTGAGACAAAGATTCAGAAACCCCATTTTGTCACAATCCGCAGTTTCACAGGCACATCCTGTCATGTACCTAATGATTCTAATGGAGAGCAAATCATAGAGGTTTGGTTTTTTTTTAAATTATATAACCCTGCTATAAACTTTGTAGAATGAGAACAGGAAGAAAAAAGGAGGAATAAGAGTGCAGTTACTTGAGCAGATGTTATCCTTAGAGCTCACCAACTAATGGCTGATACCAACTCACAAAGCAGCTGAGTCTCCACAGGTGCGTGGAACTCAGCTGCATCTGCTGCAACGTACATGAGAAGAATATTGTGCGATTTTTGAATGCGCAAGGACATCTCCTTGGGGAAACAATGGCCTTAATGATGAAGCTTTGAGGGAGTGAGAAACATTCATTAGTCATAAAGAAATCCTGGTGAGCCACCCAGTCACTCAGGAATTTAAGATCGTCTTTGTTCCCAGTAAGAATGCATATGAATTTCAAAAACATGTAAGAAAAACAAAGTGTTGCAAGAACTGGATGTGAAGGAGGGAGTAAACAAAGGGAATTAATCTTTGGAGTTTTAAAGTAAATTAAATCCCCCATTGGACTAGAAATCCGACACCTGAATGGTATGACAAATCGATGTGTCTGCCTTTCAAAGGCAGTTCTCCATCTTCTTTTTGTTAGTCCCAAAGAAAGATGCAAACCAGCCTTTGCAAGCTACTTCCCAAACTAAAGTGCAGTCTGGTCACAGGACCTGCTTGTTACGTTGTTGCTGCAGGATAATACATCTTACAAGTCACGATGTTGTGCCTGCTCCCATATACACATTTTGTTTGGCTCTTCATTCATCTCTTTGTTCAGGCAACTTGAATTGCTCGGCACATGTATTTGGGACTTTTGGGACAGGCTGATTCCTTGTTGGAAGATAAATGATGGACGTACAGTTTGAGGACATTCATTCTTAGTTCACCTTAATCAGAGCTGGCCATACCCAGGAAAGTGTGCTTCAGGGAAACGTGTCATTGTTTTGACATTTGGGTTTGTTCCAGTTTGAAGTTAAATCCAATTTGTTAAAATTTCTAGAAGAAATTCTCTAGGAAGAAAAAAAATTACACAGCAAGTTCCAACAAAATATTATTTTTGCAGCAGAATATGTCTCCTCAAGAGGTAGGCACGCAAAGCCATTTGCTGAAGAAATGTGGAGGTTGTGGTGCTCCAGACTTGGCATAGTTTGAGAAGGTCTTCCATGGATCCAAAAGTTCATAAGTTCATCTCAGCTTGTATTGGAGCTGCGTAGGATTTTGGGGCTGTCAGGAAAGAAAATCTGGAAGTGCTGGTGGAGCAGTTCTGCACTGGGGTACCATGTGCTGCAGAGAGCTGGGCTTTACTGCGCTGCTACAGGCTTACGAGGCAACTTCCCGATAGAAACTTGAATTCGATTCTGCTGAAGTGCTAACGGAAAACAACTCACAACGTGTTACAAGTTTTATGAATCAGGATTTTTTAATTAAATTTTGTCCAAGAAGTACTAGCCAGTCATTGCTCTAACGCAGAGAGACTCTTCATTCTGAACAAAGACAGCAAATGGACATATTGGTTCTTCCTGCAGAGCTGAGCCAAAATTTGCATCTCTTAGTAGTTCCCTACAGTTGTGGCATTAAGTTAGTTTCCTCATCCCATGCTGATCCCACCTGCTCTGTATAAAAGCTCTGAAACGCACCTCTCCATGTAGGCACATGGCTTCCTTTCCCTGAGCCTGGCTGTCAATAGGCAGCCCTGAGCGCTGGGTTGTGTGGCTTTTTGAGGCAGGCTCTCACGCACTTCGCAAGACAAATAAAACAAAAATAAAAAGAAGGGGATTGAAGTGAAGTTGATGCAGGGCCAAACAGCTCCATGAGTTTGGATGATGGTCAGTATTTTGGGCGGGGGGTGGGGGGGGGGAGGGGCAATGATTCAAAGTAAATTCTGCAGTCAGAAGACTGCAGAAAACTGTCAGAAGGCAGTCAGAAGAGCTCAACAATGCTCTTTGCCCTGTTGGGATCATTTGTACCAGTAGTACCAATTGGTGCTACATCTAGAGCTACAGCTTGATACATCCTCACTAGATAAAGAAGAGAGGGGCGAGGGTTTCCCCTGGCTGGTAGGACAGAGTTAGAGGAATGCAGTGTATATTTGAAAACACTTTCATTGCTCTTTCTAGAATGTCCATGTCTAGACATTTATGGAATATGCAGTTTTTGTCTTGGTTAGTATATTTTGCTAAATGCTGCTGTGCTGATTCAGGAATGGGCAGACTTTTTCCTGAAGTGATTTTTTTAACTTGAATTGGCAAGAAAATGTAACTTAGGAGGTCATAATTATGAATGTGCTGTAATATCTGAATCCATATATGATTTAAGGCAAAGCTTATGTAAGGTAGCCTTAAGTTCTGGATTTTTTTCTTTAGGATGGGGAGGTTTGCAGGGAAGAAAAATTCTGTTGGTGTCTGCAGCCAAGAACAGATCGGTGTGAATTCAGACCTCATTTGGGGAGAGAGAGGAGGGGAAGGAGGAAGGAAGACTGAGGGAGAACGTGATTTTCAGCACCCTGATTTGCATAAGGCTACAAGTGGAGCTCGTGCTTCATTAGACATTAATGAATCCAAACCTTGGTCATGCTTAAGCAGCTTTGGATTTTTGAGAAAGACATGAGGGAAAAGTTGGGATTGCTATAAATATATTTTATGTTACTTTAGGTAATAGATGAAGTGAAGCAGTTGTAATGAGGCTTTCTGGTCACACTTTAAATATACTATGATATACAGTATGGCAGTCCTCTTAAACTACATTTACATTTATTTCTTTATAATATATGAACACTGATTTCCTACGTTTATGGAAAATTGTATTGAAGGGAACCAAAGCTGGCAGATTATCCACCCCGTTTACCAACATACTGAGTATTGATGTATGTCAGTTATACGCAATGCACAGTACAAAGAAAAGACCATGCAGCAACTGTTACTCAGTCCATTAGATACTTGAGTAATGAGATTTCAAAAGCTTTTTGAAGGCTTGGTGTTAGCCTGGAAGATCTCCTATCCACTCTTCGTCTGCTGGAGATAGCACATTTCTTTTAATTTACAAAATGATTTAATGCACTGGGGCTTTGAAAGAGGTGGACTAGACATCAGTAACGCCAGAGAGAACTGCAGACTGCAGATAGCAAGAAACATTGAAAGCATTTCTGTTACACAACTTGCCAGGTGGGTTTTTTTTCTTATTAGTCAAATATACCAAGGCAAACAATTTAGTAAATTTGCAATTTTAAGCAGCCGCCTGTAGAAAAGCATTCAGAATTTTCCAAGTGCAGAAAGAACAAGAGTATATTGTTACGATTTTATTTCACTTGCCAGTGGTGTAAGCACCAGATAATGAGGATAATGCTGCACTTCTACATCCGTTGCCAGTAGGCACTTAACTCTATCTGCTTTGACAGATGAGCTCTGGGACCTTTCTGCAGTGTTTTAGGAGATTAGGGCCCACAGCCCTGCCCCGCCTCCCCCTCCATGGCTGGCAGGTGACTGGTAGCGAAATACTGCTGGGTGGTACCTGCCCAGTTAGCCCAAATGGGAGCTCCAAGATCCCATGTGGTAAAATAGTGGTGTGTTAATACACCAGTGGTTCTCCTACTCTGAGATGTTGTGAAGAAGAAGCAAGAGGGTCATAAGATGAGAAGATCTCATATAGTCTAAGCTCTTGATTGTTCCAGTGATAAATGGTGGTCACTTGGAGCCTTATGTTAGGCTCTGAGTTCAGATAGAGTGCTGTCATTATTTCCAGGGGAGCGGTCTAACACTTCAGGGTGGAACAGGATCACAGATCCACACTAAGTTGCACTTTTGTCTTGTTTCTGTCAGAGTGATTGTTATGATATTCCCTGTCCTCATTTCCACACTTTTTATCAGGGTTGCTTGCAAAGCTGTTCAGTCTCACTCATTCTCCAATGAATTCTGGGGAACCTCAGAGTACATAGCAAAAAAAAATTAAAATACAGTAAATTTTTAATTAAAAAAAAAAGTTAGGGGTTTTAGCAAGCTTAGGGACAGTAAATTCTGTAGACAAAGTTATCACAATGCATATGGTTGACACAGTAATGTACAAATGAGGTAGGCTAAACCTGGACATTTCCTTGCTCAGAATTCAGGCCAGAAGTATTCAAACAAAGCTCTAGGGTCTGTTTATCTTGGTGTATGGCCGATGGATCACAATGGGATTTAAAAATGCACTTCAGTATTTTACTGGCTAGGAATTAATCTATACATTATTAGAACCAGGCAGTCAGAACCTTGAATATAATTCAGTTTAAATTTGGCAAATATATTAGTGCATTATGGTAAACATTTGGGAGAGAGATGCTTCCTCAGAACTGGGTCTGTGTACAACAGGTCACAGCCCTGACTGAAGTCCAGGGGGCAGGAACACCCCTGCAGGGGCTTCTCCTGCACCCGTGCCTTGGGTCTGCCTTAGAAGTACCATTACTGGTGAGCTGCAAGGGAAAATGATCAGCAAAGTCTGCAAATGAATCAGGGCCTTTGGGGTTATTTATGTCTGGAGAGATTAGTGAGCAGCAATATAAGCAGTTTATCATACAATAAACAGGGTAAACAGTGGAAATAAGGAAGTCTGGGTTTTTTTAAGTCCATGCCTGATTTCCAGCCTTGACCTCACTGCAATAATAGCAGCCTCCCCAGCATGTCTTTTATGAGAGCCCTGCCATTCCTGCAGTTCCCTCTCTATTGAATCTTAAGCCTCTTCACAGTATCCTCAGGCCCTTCCACAGCCACACCTACCAGTTTGAAAGAGTCAGTAGCTGGCTGTGGCCACCTCCAAACTGCTGCCAGCTGGCCCTTTAAAGATGATGGATAAATGTTAAGCTTTATGCTGTGGCTGTTAACTCAGCAGGCAATGGAGTTTCACAAAACTTGGAATTTAGGGCAGGATTCAGGTGCCTAGACATTTATGTCATTGCCTAAAGCTGGCATGCTGCCCTAGAGACTTCCACGTGGGACTGGAGCTAAGATACAAAATACATTGAAGACCTGCACCTCTCTGGAGCAGCAGATGGAGGATGCATGTGGACATCTAAAGAGCTCTAGGCACTTGTCTGAGCAACTGAATTGTCTCTGTCTATTAAAACTTCTACTAAGTGTCAGATTTGATGGAAGTCAGCCAGGTATTACTGGGATGGACAAACAGATAGACATCCAAATGCTGCAGAATAGGCTTCATTTCCTCAGTAAATGGAACTAAAAATGGTACTGGGTGGGCACTGAAAGTGAACATCTGAGCTACCCAAATCTATCATTGCTTGGTAGTTAGTTAGTGAAGAAAAGTAACTGGCTCTACAAGTCACTGTGAGCTGCTTCAGAAGTATAGTCAATTTGCAGTGAGATTCTTGAAAAGGATTCCTCTATCATTCTACATTTTTTCCACACTCCAACTTAACAACTTTTCTCCCTCAGACTTCTGAAAAAATACAGGTGTGTCAGTAGTGTCTCCAAAATGGATGTGTCTCCAGACAACTAGATGGGGAACATTAATGTTCAGGGTGAAATTAAACCGAGATAACAACTTTTAGTCTGAAGCTTAATAGGATGGGGTGATCTAACAGCAAGGTCTTTATTTCCAGATTCATGAGTCAGTCTTCGCATAAGCACATCTGTATAATTTTAGAATTTAGTGTGCAATAACTGTTCTTTTGAATTGTCCCCGAAAGCTTGCTCGGTTAGAATGATAACTATCTGGAAAAAAGGAGTCGCTGTATGCTAAAGTAGAGGATAAAAAAATTATATGAAAATGTGGCATGAACACTGCAATATGAAGTCTGTCCTTCATATTGGACCGCAGAGAAGTTTTAGCCTCTGCCTGTTTCAGCTGCTCTCTTTTGGTCGTAGCCTCTTGCCCAGGTGGAGACACCCCTGTTCCAGCACCGTGAGCTAAACTGAAGATGTGGCAGCCAGTTGCTTTTGCTTAGTGTGTATATGCTAATGGCTCAGCTGGATCAATTTCTTTGTCTCACAGAATTATGAAAGGTACTTGTTAGTGCCTTGTTCCATTAGGACAGGACTATTAAAATGTAGAAGTGATTTCTCTGGGGCTGTATATATATGGCTGGCCAGGACACAGAGACAGGATTTATTAGTATGCAGTGTACGATAAGTAGCAATCAATACTTCAGTCTTGGCACAGTTTAACTCTGCAGAACAGTCTGAAGATACAGTTCATGCCAAATAGCAGCATAGGATTTAGTGCAGTACAGATGTATCTGGAATATTTTAATAAAAAGAAGGGTTATGGAAAACATTTGGCAGTTTCTGGAGCATGCAGCAAATACTACATACCATCTGTAACAGTATAGCTGAGCGTGTACAATATACTGAAAAGATGTTGCATCCACGTCCTATAGAAAGTTTCACCTTCTGCAAAAATGTGCCTATTTTTTAGGTTTCTAATTAGGCCAGACTTGTTTGGGTTGGAAATAAAATCACAGTTGTGCTAATCTCGACTTATTTAATATCCTTGAAGTAAGATACAAAACTTTCTAAACCCTTGGTGATAAGTTCTATAGTCTTCAATTAGAAATGTTCTTCCTAGGACAGGAGGAAACTGAACTCTGGACTCTAAATCCCAAATGTTTCTACTGTTTTCAGCTGTGGCAGCAGAAAAAGTATTTTTATTCCAATTAACTGGTTTTCAGATGAGGCAGCGTTTCAAGGACTGCCCCTGTAATGATGAAATCACCTCCTGAGCTCGAGTCATTAAGCTGATACAGCACATGAAACATGCATGTTAGAGCTAAAACTTAGCTTATCCCTTAGTACAGCACTTAGAAGGGCTAGTGTATTAAAGAGTAGCTATATGCTGCTCCCCATTAAGCTCCTTGGGTCCCTTAGTGGTATGGACAATTGTGAAGAGATCCACATCTGAGAGGAAAAAGTACTTTTCCTCAAGCTGCTAGGGATGGAAGAAGACTCTGCTGATCCTTGCTGCCTCCATTCAAACTTGAAATACTGTTGGTGTCCTCCCTCTTTTCAAGGGTGTCAGCAACAGTAGAGTGAGTAACATTATAAAATCCCAAATAAATGTGCAAATAGAAACTTGAGCAGAGGAAATAGCTTATTGCCCAAATTCTGTTACACCTGGTTTGACTCATCTGAATAAAGCCAATCCTTTCCACACCAGAGCTCTGCTGAATGCTAACAATGGGGTCCCTGTAAAAAAAAGTAGTATCATGTGTCCCCTTCCCCTTTGGCATACTGTGGTCCTAAATGTGTTGCTCTTACTCTTGCATCGCTGCATATGCATGAAGAGGAAGGCTACAGGATCTCTAATCCTTTCCAGGCCCACCATGGGAGTTATCAGGGCATTGGCAAAAATATTGACATTTGAGAGAACAGAGACTGGTGACGCATCTACTCCGGAAAGGCACTGAAACGCAGCAGATCACTGCCAAAATGATATACTGTATGGTGTGTTCTGAATGCACTACAAAGCCTGGAAGTAGGCTGGTATTTCTGTGGTGTGATGAAGGTGATTACAGCATGGGGGTAGTATATCGGGTCTTTCACTGCCCGTTCTCATTCATTGCAAAATTGTTGTGTCAAAAGGAATATTGGGCAGTATCTGCTCAGTAGGAAGTAGAGAGGTGCTGCTGCTGTAACCAGTGTGGGCAGATGTGGTGATCTTTCAAGTAAAATTGGACCTTGGTCTGACATGTCATGTAAACCATTTTCAACGTCCATGCAGGGCTGGATTCCTACACATGTGAATACTCCCAAGAATCGAAAGCCTGTTGGAATGATACTTCATGGTTAAGAGCCTAAATCTGGTTGTTTTGGTTTTTTTTTTCTGGCTTACCAGCAACGCGTGTAGTCTGGAACAACAATGCCGAACTAGTCACTCCATTCAGTTTTGGTTTAAAGATTATTTTTCCTTTTACCACCACAAAAGAGTTGTATGGCATAGACATTCCAACTTCAGTCCTTGTAAATGAGTTTCATATTTGAAGGGTAGTCTATTAAAGTATTTACAGAAGGTTATGTTGCATGATGGATTTTGTTCTGGTTTATGTCATGGTTTTATAGCTGTATAAAAGCTAATGAAGGGCATAACAAATAGTTGGAAATTCATACTCTAAACCAAATCACTCATTAGAGCAGAGGACTGAATTATTTAATATATAGTAAGTCAGCAGTAAAGGTGAGTGACGTCTTCATGGAAAGCTAGGAAATTGCTAATCTTTGACCAGCTGTCAGTACTTTCACTTGTTAAATTTCAGGGTCCAGGGTTAGCTTTGCTTTTCAGAGTGTTTGTTCTGTCTCAGAATATTTTCTCTTGGAAGCCCTGTAATAAATACAGTGGGGAATTTTGCATGTATTTTGACTTTTGACTTTTAGATGAGGTAGTACTGATACTAATATTCCTGAAATACATTGTTATGGTAGTGATGTCTTATCTCATGGTGAAAGAAACTTTCATTACTCTTACTGGATGAAATTAAGGAACAGCCACACTGCTTGGACATGTTCCATTTCCCCATGTTATCTTATGGCAAGCCATTACTACAGACAGTTTTAAAACAAAATGTCTGTGATGATGTAGAATCTAAGAGCTCTTCTGGAACTCTGGTAACATTGAGACAGATGCTGTTTCTGATTATAAAAGAGAGCAGCATTGCAACATGCACAAATGGCATGCAATATGTAGTAGGTGGAAAAGGGAAAAGACTTAGAGTACTGAGAATATGCATTTATATATATACATACATACATACATACAAACACACACACACGTGCATCCCATGTGTTTGAGCATGTACCAGCAAGAATTTGATAGCACCCTTTCATTTTCATATAAAAAACTTTCCAAGCCTTATCAGTCCTTCTTAGTCCTTATCCTGGTATTAATTAGTTGAGAGCTTTTCTGGTGGAAGTACATGAACTGGGTCTGCACAGTAGTTGTGGAAGAACATGGCCAAGTATTAGTGGGAAAGTCATGGTAATTTTTCCCTTTAGTAATCAGTGATAAGACTGATAAGTGATAAGACTTATAAGTGATAAGGTGAAGGAACGCAGGAGGATGATTCAGCAAATATAAAGGAATGTCTCTCAAGCAGGGAAGAAGTGGAATGAGTAGGAATTACAAGGAAGAGAGACTTGAATTTGATGGAAGAGAACAAGAGTGTGCTGAAATGGCAGAACCCAGGGACTTAGCATTCAAAGTTGGAATGAATTGAAAGAGGAGGATGAAATATTCAAGAAGTGAGCTAAAACTCCCAGCAGGACCTTCCCACCTGTGCAAACACGGAAAGAAGGTTGAGCTCTTCTGGAGGTAGAAGTTATTACAGAGAATGAAGACAGCTTAGTATACTTACTATGTGATACAAGATCTGAGCCAGAATTAAAGAATGCCGGTTCACAGTCTCAGTGGCTTAGGTAATGAGGGCAATCAGGAGTGCCACAATGGTAAAAACACAGTATTAATCGAGTAACACAAAATCTGCTTTGAAAAAGACCTATATTGGAAGCTGGCTTCCTTCAGGCCTTGAAAAAAACCCTTGAGAGAAACATCAGCTAAATACTTCAAGTAACATAAATAAAGATGAGGTTGGGAATGCCAGTTCGTGTACTGAGTATGAAGTAGGCTTTTATGATCCTGTTGTATCTGTGCTTTTGTTCATTATTCCCCTGCATTTTTTTTGTGAAATGTCACCATAAACACAACCATAACAACTCTTCTGGCTGTAGGACACTGTTTGGGATGTTTGATTCAGGAGTATTTATAGTTACACAGAGTAAGCTACTTAATAATCAAATCTTTCCAAGAACAGAAAATTGCATGAGAATTGTATTAATGGTATGGAAACATGAAGATGGTATTTTTGCATAACAGGAGCTGAATTGAAATGGCTTCCCCTGCTCTGTGCACTGTAGCTCTTCAGACAGACACATTTGCTGTTCTGGGCTCACTAGCAATTAAATCACGTTAAATTAAACAGTGCCAGAGAGCATTCCTTGGCAGTGAGATTTGGTCTTTTATGCTATTACACCTTTAAAGCAGTCCCCATCACAGCTGTGATCCAGGTCAACTAGCATGTGTCCCCCCAAATTCTCAGGTACCTTTGGCAGGAACATTCCCAACAGGACTACCCTGCTTTGAGGGTTCTCGCTCTTCAACTGTGTGGGTGCAGCCATTCCATCTGCATTGCCAGGGAATGGTCCCGGGGACATGTCACTATTATTGCAGATGTAGCCTGGCTGGAGCAATCAAATCGGTTCTACTATGCATCTCCATTTATTTTGGTGCATTGGCACTCCTTTTAAATTAAGAGCATCTTAAATGTATGGATGATATTACCAGTGATAATTCTAGGCCATTTGTTCATCTGAGCAGGTGCCTGACTGATTAAGCCCTCAGTGCACGTATTCACTATAGTGCACACAGATGGATGTGGTAGGTACCCAGCAATTAGGCTAACGCAGAATTAAATGAAGCCGCACTTGACTGTTGCGTACATGCAGAGATAAGAGATAGTCCAAAGTAGGTCTTTAGTGTCCTATTTTTAATATTTTATTTCCATGAAGTGCCTAGAAGTATTTTAGTTAGGAGTTCTGGTACCTTTTCTTAGGAAAAGTCAACATCCAGCACTGTAATAATAAAGCTGAGTATAATGTACATCTTAAAAACACTCTGGATGTGTCAAGCTGCTAAGCCCTACAAAGCTGCTGTGAGGAAGGGCAGCATTTCTGAGGAGTATTTCTAGATGGAAGCATCAAAGCTGAGAAATCCAAAAGGATTTAAAATAGGAGTAGTGAAGTTAAAACCATTAGTCCTGACACTGAACCCACCAGAAAAATAACCGTCTTTGACTTGGCAGTCCCAGTCCAGAACTTCTTCACCAGATACCCAGCTTTGCAGGGTAGAGGATGATTGTGTTTGTGCAGAGAGCTCTAATAAAGGTGGAATGAAGTGGTATGAGTGCAGGAGCAGGTGTCTCTTTCTGGGTCACAGCTTCATTGCTTGTTTCCCCCTCCCCCCCCCCCCCCCAATCACATGGTAACAGCAGATTTTCTGGTGTCCATCACAGGAGATGCAACAAAGCTGATTATCAATTATTAAGAGTAATACTTTGGGTTGCAAGCTGTACAGTTTTGAAATAATGTGTGTTACTGTAAATCTTAGTCAAATAAGCATTCCGAAAAAAAAAAAGCCCAGAAAGCTATAAAACTTGAATTTTTATATTTGAAATAGATTTTCTTCAAGAGTTTTCACCGGTTCTTGTCCTGGTATAAATTTTGGTCTTTGATCTTGCCAAAAGACATACCATCTCAGGTGCAATGGGGGTGAGATTGTCAACAAAGTGCAGTTAATGTTAAGGACAGATTAACACACCGATAGATGGAGATATAATTTTTTTAAAGCTCCATAAGGGGTTTGGTTTTTTTTTTTATTTTCTTTTTTTTTTTTAAATATCAGGCTATCCTGATAGTACTGGGAAGAGCTAATTCTCTCCAGAGCACCTGCACATTATGCAGCTGCTCCACTGATTTCAGGGTGCTGCTTACTCATCCCAAAGCCTTGTGCATTCAGAGGGAGAATGAGGGCTCTGTTCTTTTCATCCAGGGTATGCACCTATTATTGCAAGCAATGCTGCTGGGAAAATTTATATTGCTAACTGAGTCCATTGACTTTTTCCACCTTAGCAATGAACAGAAGGTCACCGGTTGCAGAGCCACCCATCTATCCATTCTCGGATGGAGAAGGAGAGTGTTTGAAACAGAAATAACAGAGCTTAAAAAAGGAAGAAGGAAAGGTCAAAGGGTTATAAACATACTCAAAGTTGCTTGGGCCAAACCTGATCCTCAGAAGCACCTGGATTTCTGTGCTGCAGGCAGGGGGATGGCAGGGGTGCTACTGAAAATAGAGTGCGTCCTCTGTGTTTGAGATGACCAAGCATTTTCCTCTTGTGCTGTTTTCCTGGCAGGCTACAGGAGGCCCATCAGGGAGGCCCTGGCTGAAGTTGCCTTCCAGAGTTCCTGATGGTTTGTTCAGGAAAGGTTCTGACATACTTCAAGGTCTTCCATTTTTTAGGCTTTGGGCATCTCATGAGTATTGAGGAGGGCAAAAAGTTTTGCAGTCATTTATGCCTAGGCAGCTGTGCCCATTCTCTTAAAACTACCTGGCTATGGAGGTTATTTATACATCTTAAAAAGGTGGAACCTGAACTACTTCTTGCAATACCAGTCCACCAACAGACACTCATGTGAGAGTTAAGTTTATGGCAAGTTTCTTCCTTTTTGGTTCCCTCTGCAAAGTGTATAAATTTCTTTAACAGACACTTAGAGATACACAACATTCTCACTCCTAAAACTCATTATTTTTAAGGCTTTGGGTATGTTCTCCAGGCATACCATTTGTTTTGTTTATTTACAAGTAGAAGAACACACAGTGAGATTTACCATGGCATTGTCTTCCATGGAGTACAACATGGCTTAGAGAAAAGTCTTAGATAAGATTTTAAGGATCAAATTTCATAACTTACGGGCTTTTTATTAAGGACCTTTTTACTCATGAGTGGTCCTTTCCCTTAGGAACTTAAGCTACAGAAGAGGAAGGACCCTTCTGTTTATTAAGCTGAGACCCCCACTAATGTGCAACCGTGTCACATAATACCATGCCCAAAATTCAATCAAATAGTGTCTTAACATCCCTTCTCATGCAAATAGCATTGAGTGCAGTTGGAACGCACAGGAATATAGGACAGATCTCAGCCTTAATCTTTCCATGAGTGTTTAACATAACAAAAGCTAACTGGTCGAGTAAGCTAATAGAGAACCATGTGTTTAGTAAGAGAAGGGAAACAAAGAGCAAAGTCTTCCAGCACGTGGCGTGATTCTGTACCATTCAGCATAATGGCTCCAGTTTGATGACAACAGAGTACCTCTTACTTTACAGAGTCTAAAACTGCTTCTAAAAGGGAGTGCTTATAATAAACACTTGTATTACATCAAGAATGACTCTTTTCTTATAGAAGAGGCATGAGGGAGATTGACTGAAACTGTGTCTTCAAAGTGGAAATTTATATTCCACTGGGCAATGGAGCAAGTTTTTTTCTGACAGGCATTTCACTGAAAAGCGTGAAATAAGAGTTTCTGATGCAGATAGATTAGTCTTTGAAGCAATCGCTGGATGTACACAACAATGAAATTGGACTTTGGAAAGCTCAGGTAGGGGGATTTTTTTGGTTAGATCACGTCACTTTCATATGTTATTTTCCTTTGAATATTACGTGTTGAGATATAAGAACCAATTCCCGCTGAATGCTACTGATAATGCACAAAAAGCAGAGAGATTTTGAAAGACCCTTATCTGTTCATATTAGCAAAAGAAAGTATTTACTGAGCCTGTATTGTTAAATTTAATGAGCCATTATTGGATGCAGTGACAACGAACTCGAGAGGTGTCTCAGCCCACTGGTTTAGCTGAGTATTTTTGTGCTGCTAGAAATTACAAGCCAGATTCTCCTTTGCAGTAAGGTCACTGGCTTTTGCTGTGTGGGAATGCCCACCTAGCATGGGTACCTCTGCAAGACTCTACGCTGTGCCGATTTTGAACAAGGTCGATGTTTATTAGCCTGGCCAGAGAGTTTTGCTTCCAGCTCTAAGCTAGCTCCCCATGCAATAGCTAAGGCAAATCTGCATTGCACTGCCTTGTGCTACATAAACATACGTCAAGCAAAGTTGCCCTGAACTAGAATTGTGTTTTAAAACTCCCTTTCATGTTAAGGCCTATGTGGGCTTATTTAGTTCAGTCTAAGCTGTCTTTTCTCACTTTAGGATATGTCTCTTGCTGAGGCAAGCTGAGGCAATATAAAATAGTTTTAAAGCTACACACACACACACACACATTAAGCTTTGTGGTGGTTTATCTAAAGTGTTTTTTAAACCAATTTAGTTAAATGGGTACAATCTTTGTGTTTTGACAGGCAGAGAGATCCCGGTGCTTTGAAGTCAGCTGGACCTCTGCCAGCGTAGCCAGGATTATGTGTAGGATCTTTACGCTGTGCCAGTGCTTTTCTATGAGTGTTTGATAAAAACAATCCAAACTCCTAAAACAGAATTAAAAAAATATGAACCCCAAACCTCCTGAAAATAAAACCAATCCAACTTTATGGACAAAAAAAACCCAAAACCAAACAAAAAACCAAAATAAGCCATCTGCCAGTAAGTCATTGATCTGGACATGGATAAACCACAGGGCAATAATAAAATATTCATAGTAATTAGTGGTATAGACAGAATAGAAACCTCTTCTTTGCACTTGCCGTTGTTATGGTGATTCTTCCTCCAAACACTCTCTCCTCCCCCCAGATGACATTGGCTCTCTCCATGGCTTTCCATCTGGCTCTTGCTTTCTTGTTTATCCCAATGAAATTAGCTCGACTGCTCATTTGTCACCTTGGAGGTGTAGTCGCTGTGAACATGTGCGGTGCGAGAGAGCAAGACAAGCAGATGGTACTTGAGAATAGATAAACAGACAGATGCATTAAAAAGACAGCAAAATTGTTGGTATGAAATAGCGTCTGGAAGATGATGAATTGGGTTTGTGTTTGGTGAGGCATGGCCAACTCCTGCATGCAAAGAAGTGTCGTTCCCTCATCCTTGTTCTCTTTTAGGCTGTTGGCATACGCTGAGGGCTCTCTGAATTGCTGAAGCTCATGGATAAGAAGAACCAGGGATACCACGTTTCAGATAGTGTGCTGAGGTTTCATGTGAATTGCTGGAAAATGTGACACATTTTCCTGGCTGCTTCTCCCTAACAAAACGAAAAACACAGCTCCACGAATCTGCACAAATCACTTGTGTTATTAATGTCTGCTCTTTGTCCTAGAAATAGCTCAACTCAGTGTGCAGTTTGTGATTTCTGTGGTATCTTATTTATGTGTAATGAGTATGTGCATAGGAAAAATGATAATTTCATTATACATTCATTTAAGTGCATTAAACGCAGAGTTGGTCTGGATTTATGTCAGGGATCAAAATCTCTTGTCCAGAAAGAAACAATGAGAGTTAGCCTGGAAAACCTGTGAGGAATTAAAGACACAAGCAGAGGGACAGCGTAGATACAGTCAGAACAGAGAAATAAGAATCATCATCTATAAAAATGTGACTTAGTTGGTCCTATCCGCTAAGCCAAAACCAATCTTTTGGCCAAATGAAATTTTTAAAGATAATGAATATGGCATATTTATGTGTGTGGCACAGGAAAAGTACCTATTAAAAATGGACATTGAGACAAAAGCAGGATAATATTTACTTTCAGCAATTAGCACTACATTTGTATTAGTTACTGAGGTCAAATTTCTGTTTCCTGAAACACGAATGGAGTTGGATACTGAGGTCCAACAGCTAACAGACTTTACTCCATGGAGATCTTACAGCAAGATTGCCAAGTTGCAGCTGTCTAGACTTATACGCAAACAGTCACTCACACATACACGTAGCCTGGATTAATGAAAAGGCAAGTGTTTAAAAAGGCTGATGGTGGTAAAGGAGCCCACTTCCAGTCCCTGTGCACTGCCAGGAGGGATTTGGGTTGGAGCTGGAGAGGAGAGGAGAGGAGAGGAGAGGAGAGGAGAGGAGAGGAGAGGAGAGGAGAGGAGAGGAGAAGGAAGGTTGAAAAGGGCCAAGGAGGAAGTGGTTTGAAAGACAAACGTGGGTGTTGGTGAGAAGGAAGATGGATTGTGGGACTTCCTCAACTACTGGAGGGAAGGCAGAAGTGGGGACCAGCTGGGAGAAGACAGTCTGCGTTGGACAGACTCACAGACTGGGTACAAGTGCCACAAGTCTGCTGGCAGAGCAGGGATATCTTTGGCCCTGGTATGTGGTTTGGCACCATCACTGTGAAGTCCTTTTCTTTCTGTCATAAAGACAAGGTAACATCAGCTTTTGGAGGGAGAAGAAGGAATAAAAATCTCTACCCCTTGTACTCTATTAACGCTCTTAACTGAGCTACTTCCTTCTGTCTTACCCTGTAAACCTCTTCCCAACTCACCCTTAGAGCTTGTTCTGTTGCAAACAATGAGGACAAAATAAATTATGTAGGTCATTGTTCATGGAATGGTGAAACTCAGTTTTGACCACACTGCTGAGAATTTGGAGCTGAATCCGAGGTAAACACACACATACATGAGTCTGAGAAAATAAACATGAGGTGGTAACTGTTAGGATTAATTCTTCTGGAAGAGATTAAATATTGTCAAAATCTTACTAATGAGCAAGGAGATCTTCCAGGGTTGCCATGAACTAGGCCTGTAAGAAGTGGTGGTTTAATTCAGTGCAGTTCATTGGATTTAATTTCCACCCCACACCACCCCGCCTAGTCTTTCAGCCATGAACTATTTTTAAAATAACTTTAGTAATGAGTTATTTAATACATTTCACTTTCAACTGGACACCAGAAACTCTCTTAATGCTTTCAAGAAAGCTTTTATGCAGCAGCAGGAACTGCTGGGGCAAACACTGACACTACCTTCAAGCCTGGCCCTGGAAGAAACAGTTTCTGTAACTGATAATGATACAGTGTGAATTCATGGATTCTCCTAAAAACAAAACACTCAGCACATTTCATATGCTAAGAACTGCCGTGGTAGGCATTAAGGGGAAGAGATACAGCAGACTGATTGTTCACCTGTCAGTGATGATGCGTTGGTTCTCGTTCCTCCCAAAAACAAATGCCATGCTAGAATCAACAGTGGACAATATAGGTAAAACATATCAGTAGTACTTTTTATTAAAACAGTAGTTTCCTGCTTGTGAAAATTGGCATAGCTCAATGTGCTCCACAAGTGCCAGGAAGTTCAAGAGTCTCAGAAGCTGCTGAGAGTATTCATTTCCCATGCTAAAAACCAGAGCATCGTGACTGCTTTTCTCCAGGGCTGGCGCAGAAGTCAGCACAGGGACAAGACCATAGCCAGGTTTGATGCACATATTTGAAAATGAGGATGTTTCAGGCTTAGCATTTTTGCTCCTTGACACTGACATGGAAAGACTGCTTGGAGCCAGGTTGCAGCAGCCTCTATATGTTCTCCAGACCTCAGAAGTTGCAGGCTTTGTTTTCCATGGGCCAGGAATGCTAATCCAGCTTCCAAAATGGTCAGTGTGCATTTCAGAGCAGCGTTTCATGTGCCCAGAACACAAGTAGAATTGCCAAGTGAATACTCTCATTTAATCTTCATTTGTCATCTCAGGGATAAGTATATGCTGCTTCTCTGACCTCAGCGTGACACACAAAGTGCAGGCTAAAGATTGTTGAAGTGCAGCTTTTAACCCTTTGACTGATTTCTTTCTTGTCTTTGTTTCAGATTTCAGGGAACTAAGGTGGCTTTGTCCACATTTAAGCCATACTGGTTCCTGTTTCCCTGGCATAAAAAGGATTCCTTGTTCATTTTGTCCTGGAAAGAAAAGATTTTGCTGCATGAGGAATGCTTTTCTTGTCTCACTTGCAAAATGTATCTCTGTTCTATAGAACAAAAATAACTGATGTATGCAGGAATTAGAAAGACTTGATTTTGGGGTAGTCTATTGGTTCAGGGACAGCACCTTGACACTCTGGACACTTCGAGTGCCCAATGGATTATTTTTGGCCTCACATCAGTGTTGCATTGTGTGTAATTCCACAAAGTCTCATTCACATCCTCAGGTACGAGCATATTCAACACACCAATGCATCTCAGTCACTCAGGC
Organism: Gorsachius magnificus; assembly: GCA_034008185.1. NCBI lineage: Eukaryota > Metazoa > Chordata > Aves > Pelecaniformes > Ardeidae > Gorsachius > Gorsachius magnificus. The sequence goes on along the minus strand of CM067082.1, from coordinate 56,753,127 downwards.
CATAAGACGTGGCGTTATCCCCCATGTTACAGCAGGAACTACAAATGAAGGGCACAGTCCTGCCTCCTGTCATAGCCCCTTGGGAGCTGGGGTAGGCACTGTCCTTGTCACCCTTGCTCTGTGCTTGGAAAATGAGGCACAGCACCTCCTGTATGATTGAGATGCTTTGTCTTAGATCGGATCTGGTGTTCTCACTATGCTCCTGACACAGCCCTTGCTGAGGGGAGGAACTGAAGAGATTCCTCCCACCTCTCTTTAGTTTTGCAGAGAAACTTTGTTTGTGCCAAACATATGATAAGAGTTGCTATGTTAAGAGTTTTGGTTTGCAGACATATTAGGAGAACCCTACCTCTGAGTAACCAGGAAAGGTATATTTAAAATTCATAGACCGTAGCTGAACTGTTCGGTGACAGCGTTGCAACTGAATGGTGGGAGACCAGCATGCTTCAGAGGTCTGGTACGCAAAAGAAAAAAGGAACCTCAGCAAGTTAAATCCAAAGTTTGTTTTAGAATGCAAATGTTGTCAAGTTCTCTTGAAATTCCAGTTTGTCCCTTTCTAGAAAGGGAGTGGCATATAGAGAAGTTTTCCATGCATAATATACACAGATTTCCTTTGTAAAACAGAGATTAAAAAAGTTTAAAAAAAGAATGCTGTATGCTAAAGGGATTTGCATATATCATAGCTGCCTATGTGGGTTTACAGGCTCACAAATAGCAAATAAGATCATCTAGCACTCAGGCAATGAGAAGCACTGGACAGTGGAACCACAGTAGTATCATTATGTTGATGCATTTCATTTTAGAAACGAAATGATGGGCTTTTAGTTTTAGGGTCTTTTTTTTTTTCTAAGGAATTATAAGGACAGATTAAATGGGATGGAAAGGAGCAAGGAAATGTTGAGGAAGAACACTTCTTCGATCACAGTTTGCTGCAAGATCTAAAACGATGCCTAGGATTTTCAATACTGTGTCAAACCTTCCAGGAGAAATAGACCTCATCTTTTAGAATTAATTTCTATGTTTATATATAAATACATATTTCACACAAATACCCTTGGCTATGGCCAATATGTAAGTGCACAAAAGTGATTTTGGTATGAATTTAGAATCATAATCTCTAATAAACCAGCAATCACTATTTCTTGAATTATAGGGATATTAACTGCTGTTAGTAGTTCATGCTAAACTTTTAGGTAGGGCACATGATGGAAGTGTTCATTACTTCATAAAAACAGGTAAAGTTTAGTCAGGGGAAGGCAGGTGAAGGGCTTCAAGGGCAGTGCAGCATCCTTGCCATGGCCCCACCTCTTTATGCCAAACAGAACAAGAAGTACTTTCAGTGAAATTCAGATGCATCTTATTTAATATATCTTAAAAAGTGCAAAGTACAAAGTAGAGGACCAACATAGTTATAAGAATGAGAAATGAAGACATTCTTTAGAGACATTTTAGTATGAAACAGACCCTTGTATATTCCCAACTGCCTATCTTGAGGGGAATCAGCATTCAAATAGTTTAGATTCACGAACCTAATGCTTCAACATTCTAATCAACACCCGTGCAACTGTGCAACAGGAAGAACTCCGGGAAACTCATGGTTTGTTTTTCTGCTACTGTATATCATGCTTGATCCCATATATGGACATAAAATAAATTTACAGAGTTGGTTAGAGACATGCAAATAGTGAAAGGGCAGAGAAACGTCTATCAGTCAGGACTTAAACATAGTTTTTGCATGTTCCTTCTCTCCCATAAGGGGAATGATTTGTTTCTGTGTCATTAACCTGGCTGAGCATATGATGAAACCTATGATGGAAGCCCATGTCCTGCTACTATTCTACCTCCCTTGATGTTCAATGGATTGGTCTGTACTCCTAACAGCTGCAAAACTCAATGGCATCTGAAAAAAATGCATTTGCTTTAAAATCCTGACATTCTTCAGGTACAAGCTCATGCTTGTCCTAGTATGTTACTTCTCTGTAAATTGCATGCCAAGTTGAATTTGCTGTGTGAGTGTGAAAACTAAGAGGATATGTCATTAGGCCCGGTGGAGAGCAATGTACTGGAGATGGCAAAGGCATGGGAACAGCCTAATATCATCTGTCAGGCCCAACGGTCGTAGTCACATCCTCTTATTGTCTGCAATTTGCATGTCTTCCTAGCCTTTTCATCTTCTGAAGAGAAAACCGACAACATATGGCAATTGCCGAAGAGTACTTGGGAACATGGATTTTGTCACATCGGATAAGATGGTTCATCTGTTTGTGAACAGCCATTCTCTCTGCAGCACATACATCAGCTCTCTAACAGCATCCCAGGTCTCATGCATCAGGGCTTGGAAGTCTTCTGTAAGGCAGTGGCCTCCATCAGATCTGGCGAAATTTTAAGTTCTTTACTGGTGTTGCGGAGCAGTGACTGACTCACATGAATCATCCCAGTGATTTCACCTGTTGAATAGCTGCTCACCATTGTGAGAAAAGGCTTCCCAGATCCACGTTTTTTGTTTGGTTGCTGCTTGTTTATCATGCATTATACTAAATCTTCCAGGTGAGTTTGGTAAAGCGGTGGTGTTTGACAGTTTTCCATGGAACAAACCAGGAGGGACAAAATAAACAATACTGAGGCGTATGAATATTTTTAGAGTGTTTAATCAAGGGCTTACAGCAGCGGTTCCTTATAGCACTGCCAAGTCACTCAAAAGATGGGAATGCTAAACTACATGAGAGATTATTTAGTTACAGTCTTTACATCTGCAGAAGATGATTTTGAGATGACTGCTCTTTTTAATGAGTAGGTGTGATGCTAGAGCCTGAAGGTACAGCAAGCATCTAAAACCACAACAATAAGTTCAAGAAAAGAAAAAAATCTAATTGGGAGAATATGAGGCAGGAGGTTTAATTTCTGCTATGCCAAGGGCTTTCTTCTATACAGAGAGTGGGAAGATAGAATGAAACCAAGAACTGTCTAGTCTTAACATTTGCGTGTGGAGTGTCCTCACCTTTAGCCTTTTCAGTGTTTCTGTTCAGTGAACCAACAGTTTGATGAGCTACTGAGGCAGCATGTACCTTTTGGTCTTCTTTTCATCTGATCAGCAGAATAGGAATGAACTTGGGGCCAGCTAAGACAAGGGCTAACATGAAAGAGACTCAACTAAGAGTAGGTGCAGGGAAGTAAGGAAATTTTCTCAGCGCCTTTCACTAAATAAACTCTCTCTTTGTCTTTTGCAGTTTAGAAGTTTTGCTGGAATGTCTGGAATGCAGTCTTAGGTGGAGCTATTTCTGAAGACCATGAATGTAGTTTTGCTACCTGCTAGCCTACCAGAGAGAACTAACAAAGGAGGAGCTATGTATTTTTATATGGATTTGGAGAGGAGTAGGTCTGGGAGAAGCATGACATAGCATATCTTTACTGGTCACTGTCTGATTTCCAGTTGATTGTTTTTAGGTATAATGATTTATTAATTGTTTTTTCCTTCTAACTGTCCCAGATAACATTCTCTCCTAGCGTAGTTCCACCAAAATACATGGAGTATTTAATTGTTCTAATGCAAGGAGCACCTTTCTTTTCAGCATTTCCTGTGCTCTTCAACAAAATTTGGTACTTGCCAGCCATGACAGTTACTTCTGTCCTTTCCTAAGGAATTGGTTTGAAGAGTAAAGTAGGTCAGCTTGAGAGTAGTTTGGAAAACAGAGTTTGTAATGATAGCATGAGAGTATGATGGTCTCATTAACTGCATGTGTGCCCTTCAGCGAGAGATGAGATTTTTGAAGCACTCAAAATAAACAAATCTGAAAACTTGAAAACACCCCAGATGTGTACAGCTGCAGTCTGATGACTCAATATTAGCAAATAATTCATGACTTAATCAAACCTAGTCACTGGCTTTTTGTCAAAGAAATTTTCCTTTTCAATGTATTTACATTGAAGATTTCTCGGATTATCTCTAAATTCTACCTACCTAATACTTAAATGGGATCATTCAGATGATTAACTCTCAAACTGAAAATATGTACTGTGTTTGTTCAGTTCTATTGCTCATATATTATTGCAGCTACGTCTTCACTAGGTGAATCACTGGCATCTGTGAATTTTGGATTAAGCATAGTTTAGAATTGGTAATTATAAATCTGCTCTGTTAATGATTACTATTTTAATTTCAGAGAGTAGTCAGACACTGTTCAAGTATTTGTGCCAAGACTTATCATGATTCTTGTACAAGAGAAAGCACTCAAAAATTTCAATAATAATAAAAAATTGTTTAAGTTTTTCACCTCCCACTTCTTTACCTAGACGTACTAAGTAAAAAGAAAAGGAAAATAAACGCTGACTTTGAAAAGGATGTATTTGAGAAGAGCCTAAAAGAAATGGGGAAATTGGATTGGAACAACCCCAGAGACTTTCTCCTGGAACTAAATCTTTACAGGACAGTTATGTCTTCAAAGTAAGTTTGCTTGTCCCTCTGAAAGACTGTATGAACTACTTTACTGCATTTCTCAACTGCTTTTGTCCAAGAGATCATAAGACTGAAATAGCTCTTGGGAGTCTTAGGCAAAAGCACCCATTAGTTTAGTCTAGCTTGTTTCTAAATAGTTAATGGGGAGGCTCAGGCTGTTCTGCAGACCAGTCCAGAGTGTGGTAAACACATCACCTGAAATGAAAGGAAAAGAAATAGCATGGCTTACCCTGAGTCATCCAGCCTGCAAACCGCATAGTAAAAGGGAAAGAGAAAGATCCTCCCCTGTTTCTCACAGGGGAGAAGTACACTGAGAAATCAGTGATGATTAACAAACATTATTCAGACATGAGGTAGGAAGACAAGCAGCTTTCCAAGTAACTCCCTTCACTACAGTAGCCAAATGGAAAGCAAGCCAACTCCTTTAATTAGGACATGATATCTTGCTCGCTTGTTACCTCATCAGCCAGCTGCAACTTATCATAACCTAGTTTATGAGCTCCCAAGGACAAAGAGCATATTTTACAGGAGGCTCATGCAGTACGTACTGCTACAGACCCTGCTCTATAACTGACATTGCAAACACTATTACTACCACTAAACCCAACAGAATGATATGGTTCAGAGACGATATTACCCCCAGGAAAACATATGTAGATATAGAGCTAACAAATTAGCCTGGTTATATATGAACTTAATAATAAATCCTAATAAAAGCTAGATCAAGAAGAAAATTCATTTTCTTTTAGCTTGTGTATTAGATGGGATGATGGTCACAAGATATATGAAAAAACCCCAGGCTTATGCAAGGTCATTCTTACCCACAAAGTTAATGCTAAAAAAAAACTAACCCAAACAAAAATAAAAATGGCTTCTGGAATAGAAATGTTGTGTGCATTGCAGGGAGGTGCACTTCCCTAGCCTTTGAGACACATTATACATTATTTATTGTCCATGAATAATTTGCTAGAGCAGTCCCTATACACCTTCCGTTACATAGGCAGCACTGGTGCCGAGAACATTTCACCACATAATGTTCACCTCCTGGGATATTTCCAGAAATGAGCAGGTCCCCAGTCTATTACAGAGCTAGGGATTTTTTTCTTCCTTTTTCAACAAAGTAAAATGGAGAGAACCTAAAATGAGGTTTAACTGAAAATAACTATAGCTGCACACAAATTTGCTAGTCTTCTGAGGTCATCTCTTTGCTCTGTGTGCCAGTCTACAATTCTTGCCTCATCTTTCCTTCTCCCTGCTCCAGAGGTTTTGCTTTCAGTCTGACATGAGAGAGATTTGGCACTAGATGATTCTTGCATTCCTGGTAAAATCATAAAGACCACCTGTCCTCATTCTACAGGAAATAAGAAGATCAAGTAAACATGTTTTTTCAGCTCTTCACAACTCATCAAAGTACCTCCCTCTAGGGTTGGATTCATCCTTCCTCCATTTCTTTCCTTCAGTTTCCCAAGTCAGGGACTTGAAATTCTCAGGGCTTCTGCATCATTCAGTTAACAAAACTTTCCTCAGGAGATGGGCACTATCTGACACAATTACTATAAGCTCTTCTAACCCCATTTTGAACAACAAATAATGTTTTATTCCCCTTGCAGTTCTAGAAGATCCCAGCTTCCTAACCTGTATCCAGAATAGAAACAGCTTCACAACTGTTTCCAGGGCTAGAAAATGAATGGCTTACCCATCTGGGGATGGATTTTATCATTGCAACTATTTTAGAGCTATTTTTATCAGTCTTTGAGACAGCTTACAGGATCCATTCATTTTTTAATATTGTCAGATACTCAGCTCAGTTTTGATAAGCAGCTAACGATAGAGGTGGCAAGCTGAGATGATTTCCAGAAGACCAATTTGTCCTTTCTGGCTGCCACTGGGTCTCAACATCTCTGCAAATACCATTTAATCCAACTGACTTAACATTGTTTTGGGTCTGAACAGTGATGACTAACTTGGGAAAACAAGTGACCTGACATGGCACCTTTTGGAGACAAACTTCTGCTTAACACACAGGGTAAGGCTTGAAAAAAGCATGCCTTGAAGTCCATGCAGCAGCTTCATAAATTTACGTGACTGCTGCTTCTTGGCTTTCTGCCCAAGATTTTGATACTTCTTTTTGCTAAACGAGCCTTCACTCTGGAGAATTTGTTTTCTTAGTTGTTTTCACAGGGCACTTTGGTATTCATGTAACTCTTGTATTTTTATTGTTTTCTCCACTCATTCTCATAGCCATACACCAAAAAGAAAAAGGATCTCAGATGATCAGTAAGTACTTAATATACCAGAGCCTTTGATAATTGTACCATAGGGAATGTTGCATCTTACTCTTTGTCATGAATCTTGAAAAAAGAATCAGAAGAGAGAGAATTGAAGTGAAAATCAGGCAGTGGCAGGCTTCCTGGTGCAGATTCCTGGGCCTGAAGAGAGCATGGCAGAGGGAGCATGCTAGGCTTCTTTAGAAGTAGGATTTACAAACATACTATATAACATTCTTCTACATATATACCACATGCTCCTCTCTTTTTGGAATTATGGCATCATTTTCTTTGGTTCTAGCTGCCTGCCTGTTGATAAAAGGACTTTAGGAAGGTCCCACTAAACTCCATAAAAAGCACCAGCTTCTTCTGTTCTAGCTGCAAGGATGAAGCCATTAAAAAAACATTCTGGGAAAGACTTTGCAGGAAAATCTCAGTGGAAAGTGCAGGTGTAATCAAGTAATCAAACCAAAAATGTTCCCAAGCAACTCTAAAATCCTGAACTGCAAGGCAAGAGTCCAGATATGGTTAATTAACAGCTGCACAGAGTTGATCTCTGCCTGGTGAGCTGGGACCTCTTTTCTTCTGATTCTTAAAAAGCCTTGAATTGTGTAATTTGAAATCATATGAATATAGCTATTTTCACTTCAGGTGTTTGCTTTTAAGTCTTTGGCAAGTTATGAATTCCCTATGTGATGTGGACACCAATGAAGAGATCTCATGTCTGTGCTATTAAGATATGTTTTCCCTAGAAAATGGCAGCAATAATGCTAGATTTAAGTTGTGCCAAAGTAAATTATCTCATCTCTACTGAAAATGTTACCCCGCAATCAAAGGTGTCTTTTTTTTTAAACTATTATAAAGCTGTAAGCTCTGGGGGCTACTTTCTTAGGAGGTTACTGAGTAAAACATATTAGAGCAACAATATGCCAAAAGCTGATATGTGGACCCTATCCATATAAAGTGAGATCAACAACATCTTTCATGTCAGAGAAAGAGCAAAACTATATTTAAGGTGGGTAGTATAACAATATTTATTCTTCAATCAAACAGTAAAAAAGGTTGTGATTCTTTTTGAGAGTTGGAAGAAGGAACTTCACCTTCATTGCTTGCAAGCTGTGTGGCCTCAGGCCACTCGGAGCTTATATGACAAACACATTATGGGAAGGAGGAAGAGTGTGAGTCCTGGTGGAGTTATGTGCGTTCATCATGGGAATCTAAAAATACGGTACAGGAAAGAACAAATAGGAATTTATGATGCCCTGAAACTCTTGAGCTCTGCTAAAAAAACTGCACAAATGTAGGCAAGTATTTGCTTCTTGAGATAATGTTCCCAACAAGCTATTGTTTTCAGTAAGCTTCACGTTGCTTTTCTGGGAACTTTCTCAGCGGTGTTGTGAACAAGAGAAGAAAAATATCAACAAACAGGTTGCAGAGTGAGCAATCATGCAAGAAGGCAAAATGTCTATATAAGGGGTAAAATTCCTCCTTTATTTAAAAACACCTTCCTCCACTTGTGAACTCTTATTTGGTCTTGGAGGAGAAACACATCCCAAGAACAGTGCCTGAAGTCATGCAATACAAAAAGTCCACCATCACAACAGCAAAAATCATGAAGCTCAAGATACAGCATATTGCTATCAGGTGTTTGATCAGAGAAGTAAACTTGTCTGAGAGGTGGGCTCCAAGTCCTATAAACAACAGGTTCTCCACAAAGTATGTAAGCATCCCTATACTGAACTCATGCAGCGGCACTTGTGATGTCTTCATCTCTGTTACTTATACTTAAGGCAGGAGGTGGTAGGGAAGGAACAGTGTTTCTTTGCCCCAGCCACGGCTCTTGCCCATGATTCACCTAAGGCATGTCTTAGGACTTGCAAGAAGCCATCCTCAGGGTCCAGTGAGGGCTATCTTCGGAGAGTGCCAAGCCACTTTGCATTAAGAAGGCTCGAAGTTTGCAGAGGTCATACCCAATGGTTGGGCATCTAACAGACCAATTTGCCTTTCATTTTCACTGGAGCCAATAACTGGGATTCAGTGTCTCACCAGTCTTTATAGATGCCATTTAGCAGTGCTTCAGAAGGGAAAGTTTTGGCATTCTGGGACTTTGCATGGAGCCGTAAAGTATCTCTACCAGCTGTTACTTGCAAGAATGGCTGTGGTACCTTCTTGTTCACACAAATACCTCTTACCTGGCAGCACAAGCCCCCCCACTCCTTTTCTGTCCAGCCTCTGCCATCCCTGTGCATGTCCTGGGACACCAATTCCTCACTTCTGCCTGGACTCCGGGTGGCTGCTTCAGGAAGGCACTGTGAGTCCACCGAGTTTCTTTCTCATTCATCCCTTCCCTCACACCAGACTTCCTGTGCAAACAAAGCTAAAACTTCATTTAACAAGACCCGGAGACAAGATCACAAGTTAAATCAGTGTTAGACATAATCCAAAGCTATTCACAGTAGAAAGTCTTGCTACCTGCTTTGATGTCTCTCACCCAGAAGCCCCATGGCATCTTTTACCTTTATAAGCCAAGGTGTCAAGGTCTTTACAGTCGTTTTCTTGTGTTGCTACTCAGTCCAGCTGGAGCTACTAAACCACTCCTATTATTTTACTAGATAACAGTTGTACATATATTCTGTACAGCTCTAATTCTCAGCTGGGTGGTTTTTTTTTTTTTCCAGCTTTCTATAGACCACACAAGATGTTTTTAACTAGAGAGTGATTTGCGTTACTTTTCTACGTAACAAGTTTATTCATCATGGCTGAGATGAGGTCCCTTCTAGGATGGTACCTACCTTTTCCCCAATAGTTGAGGCAGCACAAATTGTTTTAGGGTAGAAAGAGATAAGCTGAAACTGCTGAGGGACTGGAGCATGTTTGTAATTACATGAAGCAGAGCAATCGACGTGTGAACAAACATTTGGGCTGTCAAGGCTTCCTTTCTAAAAATTTGAAGTAAACTCATTTAACATCTCATATATGACTCAAATGTTTACAGATCTCATATTGTGTACTAAGGATTTGAAGCCAAGCCTAAAGAAAACAGCCACACAACAAACAATTCATTTTATAGATGGGGTTGGCACTTACTTTTATGAGAGCATATGGTGAATATTTAGAAGACAAATCTACGCAATTCAATTTCACCTCCAATATGCATATTTTCCAGTGAGTGGCTTAAGGCCAAACAGGATAATATCCCTTGTGGAGTCCCCCACACCACTCTCAATTGATTCAAGACAACAAATTTAATGTGGGCTGCCAGTCATTTGTGGATTCTCTAAGTTGAATGCTTTCCCAGATGTTAACCTCCATGGGGCTAAGCACTCTCTCTGGTTCACAGGCGGAAGCTCCTATGATAGATGTATTAGTTTTGATATGATGCTAATTTATGCATTTGTTATTCTCAGTGCATAGAGCCTCTGTGACATCTTAATATGTAAGAAATCCCTTCTCTTTTCAGCAGGAAACTGATAGTGTTAACAAAAATCAAAGCATTTTTGTTCTTAACAATATTTCCCCCTGTAATTCTGCCCTTTTTCTCTTGCTTTGAAATGACACTGCCGTAACAGGATCAGTATGAGTGGGTGCCCATGAAAACCCTTACTTGGAAAAGCTGATTGCAAAACCAGGATTTCTCTTTACCACTGTTTAAGAGGTTTAGAACCTCTATTGCCCTTCAAAGCATTTTCTTGACTTTCCTTGACTGCAAGGAACAGTTCAAACCATTTTTTCTTTGCAGCGGAAGTTAAAATTCATGACCCTTTTTGCTATAAAAAAAGTAAAATTGTATCCCTGACAGAATAAGTTCCATCCCCAAGGCACCAAATATTTATTGGGCTAATGACCCAACCATAAAAAAATGTTTGTTGTCACACTGTATTAGTATATATCTCTATGTTTATTTTTACGGTTACCTTTAGTATAACATGGCTGAAATAATGCAAGGCTGCTAGACAGCGAACAGCCTAGGAGAGAGTTCCTGGAACAAAAAGCCTTACAAGTCAGACAAAGTTTGTCTCTGACTTTAAAATACCTCTCACCAAAATCTAATGTTTTAAATATAATGAAAATAAGGGGAATAACTATACCTCTGGGTATGTTTTGAAATGGAGTGGAAGGGATGAGACCCTTGGACAACTCCTGCTCTCCGTCTGAAAGGGGATTCCTGCAGATGGGTGCAGGGAGCACAGAAAAGGTACCAAGTCAGAGGGTCTGGACTGGACTCTGCCTGAGTCATTTTGGTGTTTCTCAGTAGAACTTGCAGAGTAATTTCTGCAAAGAAATTCACCCACGGGCTTTTTACGTAGATATAAATGTCTTCAGAATTCACCAGGAGGATCAAACCTTGCAATGTATTTGTCTGTCAAAGTTTTAAAATGAGTAAAAATGTCTGGCATGAGCCAGCATCTTGGTCTGCATCTCAAACATTCGTGTTCTGGTAAAAAATGGGGTGTGGATGAGCATTTGATTTTGACTACGTGCAAACCTGAGTTTCTGGCCTGGGCTTACACTGGAATTAGGGCTAAGTTTAAATGTAGTCCTAATGCTAAGTGTGGACTCTGAAAATGACAGTGTTGGCCCTCACACTGGGGCTTTGCTGGTGTACAGGTACGATGGCAGCTAATATTTGGTACCTTCTTGCTCCAGGTTAGCATAAAGGGTAGCACCCAGGACTTAGGGTGCTGATGCAGCTTCTCCTAGAACTGGAGCAACAGCTGAAACTTTGGCTGGAAATAAGAAACTGCTTAGGATGAAAGTCCTGGATCTTTTGCCAACATGTGAGAGATGGATGCACCCATGGAAGGACAGAGGATGGCATCTGGGAGGAAGAGCAGTTGCAGATAAAGATATCTGCTAGGCTCTTAGCTTCATCAGCTGTACAGCCTCCAAGGACAAAGTTAATCCTCCAGCACTGTATTCCCTATGCTGCTCATCCTTACCACATAATGCCAGTTAAGCCACAGGCTTCAGATGCACCCACACATAGGAGGGTTAAGTTCCTTTATTAGCTGGACGCTCAGCAGAGCTTACATAGTCTTCCTCCATTTCAAATGTGATGTAAAATGGAGTGTGACACCTGTGATGAGTAGTCTGGATGCAAATCTCCAAGGCACCCTGAAGTGCCATCCTTCACAGCCGAGCAGCTTTGTGTCCTGCCCTTGCCCTGTGGCTGGTTGGGAGCAGGGAGCGGGTTCTGTTGCTGGGCTCTGGTACAGCCATCGATTTGCCACAGGTGCTGGAGAGCTGCCGTAAATGCTGCCAGCTGGGGGCCCAGCGGGAGCAGATTTCCTTATCCTCTGCAAACCGCCAGGGCCTGATCCTATATTCTCTTCCTTGCTAAACCCCTCTGGTGCTTTAGGTACATGCAGAATGAAGAATCAAGGCCTAAGACCGGGGAAGAAAGGGAAACCTAATTCTGTGAAGATATTACAGAATTACCAGCACTTCTAGAGCCTAAGCAGTGTAATTGGCCAAAATTACTGGATCACACGAGGAGAGGAAGAGGCAATCTGTAATACTCTGTGTCTGCCTTTGTTTCTATCTATAATTTGTATGTTTAAAATTTCAGTGAAGAATTATGGAGAAACACAAGGGTGACATTTGAGAGGACTGGTGAAAAATCAATTATTAATAAGGTGAGCAAAATTAGATATAATAATAAACAGTGCTCTAAATCAGTGACCTTTCTGCCCTCCTCATCCTTCAAGGCAGAATGCAGGGTCCTGTCATTGATGCTAAAGGAGAATATGGTTGCAATGGCATCGCTCCCCAGTCACAGCTATATCTGGATTATTTAGAAAGCTTTGTCTTTTAAAATTAAAGTTGTGCCCTGAATTTGAAACCTGACCTTATTGAGAATGTGTGAAGGAATCATTTGATGCTTTTATATTGCTACAGCAAACTTGCCTCATTTCTTAGAACAGCACTAGGTTTCCAAGAACAGTTTTGCCACCATTTCCCTCTAGAGGAATCCAGTGCCCAGACGGTTGACGCTGGAGTAGTTTCACAGTGTTCAGCAGACAACAGACACTACATGAATCCTCCTTTTCCATGCCAGGCCCTGGTGGGCTGAGTAAGGGTAGAACTGAGAAGAAAGATTGCTCTGCAGGTGCTGGGGTCTCTTTCAGCACCACTATAAAACACTCTCCCAGCTGCTTTGCTATACTGGTTCCCATCACAAGAGAATATATGCACAGCTTCTGGGCACAGACAAACAGGCACAGACCAGAACTCTGTGCCATCCACAGAGCTAAATGTGACATTAAACACAGCTGACCTTTTTCTTTTCTTCCTCCTTTTTGTTTTAAACCCAGGCCCACCCTCAGTGCAGGAAGCATAAGGAAATGGATCGAGCTGGTACTAGATTCCATTTTCCCAATCTGCAGCACCATACTTGCTGTACAAACAGCTCCACACAATGTCCCCGCTGCTTGCCAAGCTGGCCTTTGATTGTGCTGGGCAATGGCAGGAGGCCAGCACCACCTTTGAGACGGATGTCACCGCCCGTCTGCAACATGCCCGCAAGCAACATTTTCATGCTCCTCATTCACCACCAAGACCAGTCCTTATTTGTCTTTAAATCCCTATATATGGCAGAGTGCCACGTGCAACTCCCAGGAAATCCTCAAAGATGCTGGCTTGAACTGAAAGGTGTTTTCCATGGTAGCAGTGAAGGCACATGCACATTTCACACTCCTAGATTGGAAACCGGTTGAAACATGACATTTATGATGCTGCTGTTTTGTGCTGTCATTCTTGGAAAATGCAGGCAGATCTATCAATACTCCTGCTCCAGCTGCCCCCCTCATCTTCCTCCATTCCCCCTTGCATGCCAACCATGCAGCGCAGCAGCCTGGTGGGAAGCAGGTCCTCCTCTGGGCTCCGGGGAGCTACGAGTGAGGCAGCAGCAGCTGAAAGCCCATGGCCAGGATCCTCGCAGCCGGAGCTGCTCTCTTTGTGGAGGGTGCCCGACAGCACCCAGAGCTGGTCTCTGGGCAGTTTTGCCTTGACCAGGATGGTGCAGCCCAGAGGAATTCAGTCCAGGGCTACAGTCCTCTTTGCAGTGGCTGGAGATCATGCCTGTGGCTGTAATGCCTTGTCTGCTCTCACTGGTGAAGCTTTAGGGAGTATATATACGTGGCTCAGTAACTTTCTTAAGGCACTTAGCGACTAAAATGCTTGGCAATACTAAGAGACCTGCTCCTTAGCACCAGAGGGATGCTCTCCTCCTGCAGGTTCACCTTCTTTAGCCTGATGGCCCCTTCTTGTTTCATGGAAAAATGCATCCGGTCTGGAAGCTTTTATTAACCCTTGCCATTGATCCGCTCTAAGTGCAAAGGCAGCCTAAGTGAGCTCAACACAGCCTAGGAAGGAGCAGGGATGGGGTGTCTTCTGAGCCCTGCTGCACCTCATCAAATAAATCATTTAACTTCTAAATGCCTCAGTTTCCCAGCAACCATCACAGGAGAGAAAGCAAACTGCCATTTGTTCCCAAGAAGGAAAAGGCTGTGTAAGCATTGTCTGGGCTCATATGGGATCTGAACAGGGAAAACAGTATCAAAATTCAGACAGGTACATAGAAAAGAGGCTGAACGTCAGAGACAGTCCTGCCGGGTGCTGGTGGCTTGCATCCTCCTTGCATCCTTGCCTTGCTCCTGGAAATGGGATGGGCAGTTGTAGTTTCTTATGGCAGCTGTCACTTATTCTTGCTGTGATGATGCCTGACCCCTCCCACTCAAACCTGTCAAGCTGTCTGGATTAGTAACTTTTCCACTGTTGGCTTTCCCATCCAAGTTAAAAACATACAAACACACCTTCACAGGGAGCATATGCCTCTAGAAAAATGGGCAAGAGCACTCCTGTCCTCAGCCACAGGACACAGCCAACTGAAGGGCATCCAGCCTGCATTATGAAAATAACCAGAAGTGGATCTTTTCCTGCGTAGCACTGCTACTGCATTAACGCATTCCCTGAATGGCTCTGGGTTTTCCATATTCAAAGAGGCCAGGTTCCAAAAAACTCCTTGTAAATCTGTTTCTCTCACTGCCAGAAACAGAGAGACAAAGAAATTCCTTTCTCCTGCCTCTACTTGCTCAGATTTAATTAGTACCACAATTTCTTCCTGTACTAAGGAAATAGCTGCTGCTTCTGCAGTCACTCCATCACAACAATATCCCACAGAGATTCTGTCAGTAATATAAAAACATGTTCCCGGTAAAATATAGTGCTGTAACAGAGAGAGAACTTTTTAAAACCGTCTGAAGAAATCCTAGTGTATCATTACTGGGCGAGCTCTTTGGCTCTACATTACCAGGCACTGGAGGTAGCAGCTGCAGCTAAAACTCACGTAAGAGACTCCCAACATTTCCATAACCGCTCAGTGACGCCGGTCGCTGGGAGTGTCTGGTCATTTACGCTGCTAGAGACGACGTGCCGCAGCAGTGCTCCGGTGAGAGCAAACACCTTCCCAGCACAACACCGCTTTATCCAGGAGAAGGGTGAGGTGTGCCTGGGCAGCACCTCCCGGGGGCCCTTCTAGCCCCAGCCCCCCGGTTCCCACAGCACAAATCTCAGCACTCCCTGCCCTCGGTGCGAGGCACCTTGGCTTTCATCTTGCCCTCGCTGACAAACTTACATTGACGTGTGTGTGCTTGTGTAATTAGGGGTTTTTTGTGTGCGTGTGTATACGTAATAAAAACAGTCTCTGCTGCACACAGGTCCTTCCCAAGGGAGAGAACGAGCAAATAAATTATGGGGCAGATGTTAGTATTAAACCATGGGATGGTAGCGTTCAAATACTGAAGTGGTAAGTGTGGCAGGACTGAATAGAAGCGAGAAAATTATTTTTAGGTGTCTGTTTCTTATTACCACGTTTTCAGAGGGGGTGAGCACACAAAGCCTCTTTGATTTCATTTGGGACATAACATTTCATTTCCATTTCTCATTTGGAAAATACTGGGTTAACTGAGGGCAGCCCTACCTGACGTGGTACCTCCCTGTGCAACGCAGTGGTTCCAGTCAGGTTGCCCTCAGGCTTTCCAAAATCTCCCAGTGAACACTACTGCCTTTTAAACATTATTTTTATCTTGCTGCTAAAACCAATCGCCAGCAAATCCAGTCAATAAACTAAACTCCAGTTAACTTGGTTTAAACTGAGATCTGTGCCCGTTTCCGCTGCTTTCTAAACCAGTGTAAAGCATCGGGAGGACTAGTTGCTGTTTCTTACAGCTTTTGAATATACTGCTGAGGGTATAGGTGTCTCAGAGAAGGTTTTGCAGAGCATACACTCCGTTAATGCAACGCATGGCTGTTTGCAACAGCCGTCGTGCCATAGCTCTACAGTATTTGACAGATGTTTTACATTTTTACAATCCGGTGGCACGCTATAAACCACGTCTTCGGTGGGGGAGGATTTGCAAGCTGTTTGATGTATGTGCCAGCCCGTGGCCTGCTGCTCCCTAAAGCGAAGGCTTATTTGCATAAAACATGCATCAAAAGGAGCTTTACGTACGTGGTAGCGCACTCAGATGCCTGCTGGAAAAAGGAAACTCGCAGCGATGGAGGTTGAAAGCCAACGTACGCATCCTTTGATAGTGTCTGTATGCTTCATCTGATCACACTGATATGGAAAAGAAATCAAAACTTACCTGTCTATTTAGAAAGAAAAGCAACAACAACAACAAAACCGGCCACAGCTTATATACTATTCCCCAGATGGTTCTTCAGTCACCATCTTGACTAGTCCTTCATTAGCACAGAAAAAAATGTTAGACTTTAATCACAAAGACTTCCTAAGCAGATTAAAGGCCAATTTCCACTGTCCACCTAACTTGTCTTTAAAGCTCTGTATTGTATTTGTCTTCTTAATCTGAGCTGAGCTGTTATACACAAATACGGTTTAAAAACAACAGAGCAAATACTACGTGGTGACTCAGCTCTTTTGTTTCCAAAGACCAGCTTTGCAGCAGTCTGCGGTTAAAAGTTGAATGATGCTGATACGGGGTCGAAAACGATGCAAAGAGGTGTGGAAAAGTCTGGCTGGTCGGCTTCGGTGCTGGTCAAAAGGACATCTCCCTTGCCCTCTTTTGGAAAAGGACATTTTATAGACTATGCAAGGTATCTGCTATTAGGGGTCTGGTTTTACCCCTGCATGTATACATATGCATAACTAGATGTAAAAGGATAAAAAAGACTTTCTGTTTGAACGATAGATAGGTAGATAGATAGATAGATAGATAGATGGATGCATCTTTATGTCTGTCTTTAGGAGAGGGTTTTCAAAGTGTACATTTAATTGTGTTATCTTCTGTGACTGTATCAGCTGTTTATAAGTGGTTCCTTACTAGCTGTTGTACTTTTAGAAAGATTTAATGCCCAATGTGTTGCCTGATGTGTTTTATTTCTGAGTAGCAGCCGTGGAGGTGCTGCCTCCAGGCAGCTGGCAATGAACTTTCCGCATGTAATGCATTATTTTCTGTTTAAATGATTGTTTCTAGGCTGTAATTACTGTGTCTGCACTGCAATATGCACCAGGCCTAATCAGTTCATCTGTCAGCATTGTCTGCTACCCTGACAAGAGACTAAAATCATTGCAGGCCTGGCCTAATAGATGTCAAGGTTAAAAATGTCTCACTGCTTCTTCAGCTGGCCATTCTCTGCTGTGAGACCGATGGAGGCTTCAGAAAAGTGTGTGTGGATTTTTAAACTAGATTTTACTGGGTGACCTGACTCCCACAGAAAGAAGTATTTCCACATATCCAATGCTTTCTGCTATGTAGGTCACAGTAAATTTAGTTAACTTGCTAAGTAGCTCAAATGATAATTTAATTTTGGTGTAGGCTGGTGTTTTTTTTTTTTCCATTCAGGTCAGGAGTGGCCTCAGGTAACAGTGGGCTGGTTCCTTACTCCGTTCCCCATTCTGGCTCCATTTGGGTTTTGGAATTGCCTCTGCCTAACCTGAAGAACTGGCACCAGAGGGCTCTTCTGTGCTGGCACTGGGGTGATTTCAGGGTAACTCACTCCAGTGGGAGGAACCAGAAACCCTGTTAGTGGGACTGGCTGCATAAACCAGTTCTGGATCTGGGACCTGGTGGTGGCTGAGCCATGCTTGTGGGACAGGGTCTGCAGCGAATGGAGGTTCTCCTGGTGCTTTGGGAAGGATTGATGTGAATCAGGAGGGCTGCTGGTCACCTAACCCAGACCTGTCGGCCAGGAGCTCGGGCAGGTTCTTCTAAGCAGGGCAATGTCTCTACTAAATTATTTAGTTCTGTGCTAGGAAGATGCACTAATTATTTGCTCAGTAAAAGTAAGCCATGTACATGAGGAGGTGTTATATCATAGTGCCATGGTTTTGGAGTAAATAGTTTTGCTTCTGTTCTTGATATGAAAAGGGTTGTACAATTTTGGGAATAGCATCCCACCATTTCTCCTCCATTGGGTGTCACTGCGTTCTTCAGGATGTCCCCTCTTGGCAGGTCAGTCTATCCTGCCAAAAACTCGAGGCCTCGTTGGACAAACGTGGTCCCAAACAGCTCCATCAGCTCAGGGTTTCCCTGTCAGTCAAACGCAGACTGATTTTGAGAGACACTGTCAATGTTAGGCAAGGTCTGTAGCCTTGTGTGGCCTCCCATGCAGTAGCACAACTCAAGGTTTGCTACAGCCAAGCCACAGGTCCAGGGCTCCTGCCTGGGAAAACAGAATCAGGCCCGGTATTTACCAATCACTACTCAGTGTGCTGGTTTCCGGGGGCTAGTTCTGTCTTTCCTGGCTTCTTATTGCTGTTTTCCTCCCAACTATTTCATGGTCCTACTGCTTTATAAAAAAATATATCTAATATGCTTTTTTTAAAATGACTACACATCAATTCCTATTTGTAAAACATTTAAGATGCCCATACAATATATTTAACTTGCATTTTATGTGCACGTAGCGAAGCTGTGGTGTTGTCAGAGGCATCACAGACTGAGGGGAACACAGATAATTTGTGAAGCCAGGGCTTTGATTTTTGTCTAAGATGTGATTTCCATGACAAACCACAGTGACATTGTACTAAGAAAATACCCTCTCAAGAGTCTTTGGTTTTGTCATGGAAATAGCTGTGACAAAATCATGGCCCTTATTGTTCTTCCTCTCATTCATATATGCAAAGTGGATTTGTTTTTCTGTCCTGCCAATGCAGCGTGGAGGAAAATCAAGAGAGGAACAACACAATACACATCTTCTCTCAGACAGCATCAGGAATCGAGGGCATATTTTAAAGACAAACGTGCTGTAGTCAGAGGCTTGTGATAAAAGTTCTCAAAGTGTTTAAGTTACTTAGGTCTCTTCCCTCAGCAGAAAATCAATGAGATTTATATTCTTAATTGCCTTAGCACTTAACATTACAATTCTTAGTAGCTAAAACATACGGACCACTCCTCTCCTATGTAAAGTGGCAACTTTTTCAACACCCCAAAATTGTGCCCCATTGCCTGTTACTGCAGGGCTTAGTATTTTGGAGCCAATTTGATTCCAACCGACTCAGTGAGAAAGAGGTGCCTGCTGAGCAAAGCCTTTAGGATGAGCCTGTGCACTCAGCTCTCTCTTCCGCAGCCTAATCCAGAGGGATCATAGCAGGGGAGAGAGGCAGGAGGAAGATGAGGAGAGTACCTGGGTCCATGACATTTCTCTGTGTAAACCTATTCTCAAGTCTTAATGCAGGGATTAAAAAATCCAATTAAGGTATGTATAAAAGAAGTCTAGGGATTTAACAGGACAAAACAAAATTTGCTGTTGTTGGCATTTAATAGGATTCACATTGCATAGCCTAGCAGCGCTCTTCCCTTTTAGTGCAGTATCTGCTTACATTGCTCAGCCAGGCATGTTGCCATCAAGAGAGAGATAAAACTCCATATCCAAGCTACTGTCTTTCTTCTTCTCTTTCAGATATCCATCTACTTGTAGCTGCCGAGTACACTGTTTTTAATTTTTTTTCCTATGACCTTCTCTCCTCAGATCTCAGTCCATCACCCTGGGGAAGACTAACCCAGGTACGTGGGTGCCCTGTCCCCAGCAGGGGAGCATTTCTGCCACCCACCTCTTGACCTCCTGCAGCTCTGACCTGCAACTGATGGCTGCCAAAACAGGGGCTTCCCTGCCAAACCAGGGGCTTCTAAGGAGCTGCTTTGCGTCTGTGCAGCCTCAGCCCCACCTTTGCCTTCGAACAGTTTCTCGGTAGGGAGCACCACCTTTCTTTGGGCCAGCTCCAGGATGAGCAGCTGCACTGACTTTGCGGAGCAGCCTGTTGAGCCCTCCCTCACCTGCAAAATCCTTCCCAGACCACCAAGTGCTCTCAGGATTACTCTCACATTTTTTTCTGAAGGATGCTCAGATTGCTTTCCAGAAGGTGTTTGTACACCAGAGAAGGATGATTAATGAGAGGGGAAGTCCTAAATCTCCTCTGCTGGAAAAAAAAAATAGTGGTTTTGAGCAACAGATTATAATTTTTTTTTACTATTATTATTTTTTTTAGAGACATCTATAGCAGGGCAGTAATCTCTCTCACCCAAACCTGGAGGCAGAATGTCTCATGCTCCTGCAAGATGGATAAGAAGATGATAAACAAGGAAGGGAAGCAGACTTTGCTTAAAGCCACTAAGCCTCTCCAGAAAGCAGGCTGGGCTATGTGGAGACTGAAGACATTAGCTATCATTTCATATGAAAATTATATGCACTCAGCAGCTTAATAATACTCTAGCAGGTTGCAGCGATTTACATAAAAGGAAGTCAAAACAAGGGGAACAGGGAGCAAGCAAGAGATGTGGTACCTCCAAAGACAGCATAAGGGAGCTTGGTGGCTCCAGGTACTCAGGGAAGGAAGTGGGGTGGGGGAAGATGCATGCCTTGGGGTACCCTACCTGCACGGAGATTTCCTCTGCACTGAGGGGGACATAAGGGAAGGGGGTGCTGGGGAAGGATGGTCCAAGCCTGGTCCTTGTCCAGGCGCTGAGGCAGAACACAGATGTGGTGTTGCCATGTTGTCTTATTTTGGCTCGCTCTTTGTGGACTTGGATAGGTGAGTTAAGAGGCCGTACACCATCACAACTGGCACATATCCATGTCTGCCTGGTGTGGAAAGGGGAGGGCAGCGTATTGGGGGGCAGCTGACTGCAGAGAGGCACGAAGTAAAGCGGGAGAAAGGGGTGGCTTTTCCTCCTCGTGGTGCCCACATGGACACTGAAGTGTTGTGGCAGGAGGGACACCCCAACACCCTGGGGGGTTGCAGCCCCTCCCAAAAGCTGGCTGGACTGGGAGGAATGCCACGGATGGCAGTCCTGCTCCCAAACCCCGCTCTGTTGCAGGACCAGGGGATGTCCCAAGGCCGTCGTCTCAGGCACCACAAACACCTAGGTGAAGTCCAGCTATCTGTTTCAGCCTCGTCAGGTGAAGCTGTGACAGATGTATTCATATTCCCTTACACTAATTTGTGTGGCAATCTGTGTGCGAGGCTTCGCCTGCCCTGATTATTCAGGAGGCAATAATTCAGATACCCCACAGACACTGAGTGAGCTGCAGACCTTCTAAAAAGGCTTTTCATTTTCTCTTAGAAGCTTTTAAAATAACCTTAGATGGACTACAAACTTGTCATTTATTTTATGATTTATTTAAGTAATTATGGAGCATGCTGGAATAATGCCAGGGGAGGATGGGGGATCCTCCAACCCCACCAACAGCAATATTGGAAGATAAAAGACCTGGTGTTTCCAAAGAGCCAGTAGAAATGTGGTATTTCTCATTGTCTCTGTATTTGCTAATTAGACTAGAAAGGAGGTGATGTTTAATTAACACAATTCCTTTTAAGATCACCCGCAGAATTTTTATTTCTGCTTAACCTTCTCCTTCTTGCTCTTGCTTGCTGTCTTGCTTTTGTTTCAGTGATTCCTGCTGTTTCATAAGCACTTTACCTGTCAAGCCACAGGCAGCTGCTTATCCTCACAGACCTTCCTATTCCAGGATGGCCAGCAGCTAATTCTGCAGGCTGGTGTGTTCTTGATTTGAAAGGCAAATACCATTTCCTGGTATCAAAGCTACAAATCAGTCACTTGAATTTTCTTCTGCATCATTAAACAAAAAAAAATTAAGCTGTCACAAGAAACAGACCAGCACTTCTACTTGCTGGTAGTCAACATTGCTCATTCATTTGCAACTTTTAACTTACTTCATTTAAAAGAAAGAGCTTTTAAGGAAGCAGCAACCCCTCCCGCTCTCCCTGCAAAGCTGCTGCTGGTAATTAATATTTTGGAAACAAACAAGGATCTTTCAGTGGTGGCTTAAGTCTTCTTCAATAACCATTGTGACTCTTTTTTGACCTTCTGAACACCTCTTGCACATGGTCCTCCCTCCACTCCCAAATTGAAATCATGGCAACAATTCAGTAAAGTGTTGCAGTGAGATTTTCAAGCAAGTAGGGTGGCCATCATGGACAATCTTAAGCATTCAGACTTGAGGAGGGGTGGGGTGTCAACTTAGCAATCACAAAAAATGCTAGCAGTGAGGCTTTGAGACAACTGAGAAGGCAATTAGTGCCTAATATGATTATTGCTGCTCAGGAGCAGCACTGGATACCGCTTGCTTTGGCTGGTACAGTAGTACTTTCAGTCACTGCCTCTCTCAGTAAGTGGCAATTTTCATAATGATGACCCCCAGGTGGACATTTTGACACTGGGGTAATAGCTGCATCCTAATAGATGTGGGAGAAATCAGGCCTCAACTGGCTGGTATTTGGGAGCTGACCCAACAGCCAGGGAGTTTGTTCTCATCCAGCAGCTGAATTAAACTTCCTAGAAAGCCGCCCGTGACACAGCAGGATGGGATGCAAGGGGCTTATCACTCAGCAGAGCTAACCAGGAAGGCTTCTAGGGATCCCAGATGGTGCTCTTCAACAAAGGAGCCTCAGAAAGCCTCGGCAAAGGAAATTGAACAGGAATGAGCCAGTTCAGCGGTGGGATAACTAGTCGGAGCAGTTCTGGGGCTCCCAGAGGAAGCATGTGGCCAAACAGATGGTTCCAGGCAAAATAGGTCTAGAGGCTTCCACCTCTTGGAAGTGCGCACATTCTCGGCTCCATTTACTTCTCAGTATTAGCCAGTGGTTTTTCAAAAGCCCTGGTTTTATTGGTCTCTGTGTGTAATGCAGATGAGACATAAGCTTGGATTAACGCAGGACAGGTCATATTTTTGGTGTTATGTTTGGCTGGCTGTTTTCACTCCCATGAACGGCTGAAAACAACAAGCCCATAAGGCCTCGGAGGAACTGAGAAGACGGGTCCCGCTATCTGTATCAGCAGCTGTTTCACAGAGTTCAGTGAGGGAATTTAGAAACCATCCCATGGCCTGAGCCAGTGCTCACCGACGTCTGTGGAGCACAGCATAATATTTGGCTTTGTCATGATTTATTGCATATAAAGAAGCATTTTTCTTCCCTTATGAATAAAGGAGGAGTTCAGGGGCTCCCCCCCACCCCCAGTTAAATGAACCTGGGAAGTGCCATCAGAAAAAAAAAGTTGCAAAGCACTCGAGCAGCTTGTAAATACTGAGGGGTTTATTTCCACTTCACATGGTCTCCAACAGGCTCTTAAACAAGACCAGTTACATTTTAGTACGCCCAGAGATCTCCATGGTTTTCCCAAAATGAAGGAAGTTCTCAGTAAACACTGTACATTGCCAGTTGAACTGCTAACAATAATTTAAAAACTCTTTTTGTATAGTCAATGCAAGAATACCAACGATAAAAGTACAGTACAGGTAAATTCACAACAATATTACAGTGAAACAGATTGACTCACATTTACGTGATGGTAGAAGTACAGTAGCAGTATGTACATGCACTAAAGTGCGAGGACCCAGAGGCATGCAAGTCAAGTATCGTAGGTGTATTTTACAGCTAACTCCATAAGACTTTCTGAGGCATCTGTCGTTTTTACACTTTTTCTCGTGTTTACCTGTATTCCCCTCCATCTCAATTAATACGCGTCTAGTGAACTAGCTTAATGGCTTTCTTCACTACTTGAAAGGTATCGCTTCAGACAGTTGAAGCATCTTTAAGAACCTTACTTTTAAAAACTGGTAACACTGACATTAAAATAGAATAAAATTAACTTAAGACCCTAGTTTTACATGAAATAATAAAAAAAAACCAACCCAAAAAACCCAAAACCAAAATCAAAAACATAACAGTGCAAATATAACCAAAAGGCAGTCAGTATTTGGAGAGAGCGCGAGCACGTATTCAAATTCCCTTAAAACTTAATTTACATTTTATTTTAAATCTTACTTTATAGCATTTTTACCCTTTTTTTGTTCTTTTTTTTTTTTGTTAATATACTGTATGTAGAAAAGATGGAGACAAAAATAGTTTTCTCAGCTATGAAAAAAATTAAGTTATTACAGGCACATTAACTGTTTCATTCTAGAAACACCTCTGTTTCCCAGGTCGGACATTCAGCAGCTGCGTCTGAGAACATTCTTCGACCTCTCCAAGCGTACCTCTCTCCTTCGTGGCAGAGACGGCTGGCGGGTGACCTGGTGGAGGCGAGTCGCAGCCCCCCCTCCCCCAATTCCGGTGCGGAGTCAGGCCGGCTCGCCTCCCTGGCTGGGGGTCTCTGCCGGCAGCTCCTTGCTTCCGCTCTCCTCCGAGGAAGTCAGGTCTCCGGTGGACTGCGACTGTGAGGCAGTAGGGGAATGTGAAGCCCATCGCGACGGTGGGCGCCGGTTCGCTGGTCTCTCTGGCCGGGAGAAGCAGGGTTGGAGGGATGGGGCTAGTGCAGAACAAGGTAGTTCCTTGGCAGCCAAGAGAGCAAAACAGCGGTTAGTGACTTGCATTAGAGGCCGCCTGGATGCGCGAAGAATTAAGAAACGGAAAATTCAAACTAAAGCTAAGCATCTGTCATGTCGCGGGGCAAAAGCAAGCAGCAAACATCTGTCTGTGTGGGGGCTCCGGGTATCTGCATGTCTGGCTGTGATTTATGGAACAGGTAAGGAGAGAATGAAAGAAAGATGCCTGGGATGAGCCGGAGTAGCTGACAAACTTCCGTTTGCTAATTCTCCTTGTGCTAGAAAGAGAAGAGCTGTAAAGCACATTTGCATAATAATTCAGGAAAACCTACTATTCATCACACCGCTCTACGGGCTGACCTGGCTTAAAAGGGCCAGGTTCGGCATCTGCAAGTGGGGTGAAAATCAACCACTGACTCCTTTTGTCTGCTTCAGAGTTCAGACTGACTTGCAGGAGAGACTTCTTAGCAGCAGAATAATGACTACGGGATTCGTTATGACCTCCAGCTGGATTAAAGATGAGGTTTACGTACAGATTCCACCTTCTGAAATGTCACTCCTTTACTGCCAGATGCTGAAGCCTGAATTACAGGACTCGGTTAAAGACGACATTCACAGAACTGGAAAAAAATCTGAAATTTTATTCCTCTACCAACTTGCCACTGTTCAGGCCTGGTTAGCCTGCCTTTGCGATTAGAAACAACCTGCAGTTGTAATTTTCACCCTGGTGCTAAGTTGTTAATTGCTTCTAATATTTATGGACTTTGCTCATAGCACAGCTAGGCTTCCTGCCTCGCTCTGAACGCTCCTTACGTCAGGATGAGTTGATTGCGGGAGCAAGTCTGTCTTGTGGTGCCAAAGCCAAACTTCTAAATTTCACTGCATGCTTTCTAATCCAGAGAAGCAAATCAGAGGAGTTTGTCAACCCACAGAAATGTGTACACTGAGGAGTCACTGGAGAGGACAGGAGAGTTCCATAAAAAACAGTCTAAAAATCAGAATGCAAACTGGTGATAAATGAAGAGACACCAGAAACGATAGCAATGCAAAGGAAAAGGCATGGGGGAACAAAGGCAGCAGCAGAACGATGCAGTAGGAAGCAAGGGAGGAGGAGAAACATGACTAGGGATGGAGAATATTGGAGTGGGTAACATGATGTGATTGGCAGTGAACAAACAAGGTGGTAACGCCATTGAACCTCTCCGTTGCAAGTGGGAGGACCATACGTGAATGTTACGTGACAGAAAGATCAGGTTTGAAGACACAGAGCTGAGGTACAGAAAATGGAGCTTGCGCAGGCGTGTGTTTCAGATAGAGTGCATCGTCAGGCTCGGGGCAATGAAGGGTGAACCTCGGGGCCCTTGGGCAATACGCAGCCAACGGGGCAATCAGCAGATGCACACCACCGCTCGGGGCAGCGTGGCGCTCATCTGCCCTGGCCGCTTGCAGAGGGCAAGGCCAGGGAGCCATCGGGGCAGCTGCTTGGGGGCCTATGGAGCCCAGCCCTGCCCCGCTTGCCCCTCTGCATCCTCGTCCCCCGGCCTGTCTCTGCCCCGCAAACGTCACAACGACCCTCGCTACAACAACGCTGAAATATAAATCGGTGCTAACAAGAAGACTGACTCCGTGTCCTTACTTCACCTGATCCCGTTGCACCTGGGGCAACATATGGTCTGTGAAAGCTGCCACTAGACTCAGATTTAAGAGAAATCCATATGCGCAGCAATACTCACAGGCAGGGCAACACGGTGAATTGAGGCTGTGAGATTTGCGGGTTTTGTCTTAGCCTCTATCTAAACAGCGGCTTAAAATGATATCTCTATAGCACTGCTTGCTTCTGGCTGCTTTATCCTAGTTTCATAGCAGTAAATGAGAGTCAGCATGGCGATAACAAAATTTATTTCCACTGCTGCTTCCCAGTTCAAAAGCCTCTCTCCGGCACGCCGGCAGATGTGGGTCAACTTTTACCGAATGGTAGGGTTAAGCTCATCTTATCTGTGATGTACACATGCCCAGCACAACGCAAGGCTGGGTTTGCCATGGACGTTGCTCCGGGGCCAGGAAGTGACTGGCAGCGTAACCTTACAACGTGCTGGCTGCGGAGTCAGTCACCCCCACCCGCAGCGCGGCTTCCTCGGCGCACGCTAAGGAAATCCAGCCATGACAAGGAAACTGTCTGGAAGGGTTTGTGAAACCCCCTCCTCACTTACCACAGGTAGCTATCATAGCTAGGAACATTTTAAAAAAAAACTAATATCCCGTGGGCAATTTAGTTTGGGGGTTGCCTGGGGGCGTGGGTGGACGGGCAGCGCTTCTTAGCCCGCACACTGAAAATGGGAAAGGTGATTTTAGCATTAGTTTCCAGCTATTTCCTAAGCCAGGCTGTCAGCCACCATGGCTATGCCTATATTAATACATAAATGAAACAGTTTTCTGGCTCTGCGGCAGAGCGGACGGTCATAGCTTATGTCTGCACAGCTTCCTCCCTCCCTCCGCTGCGGCAACCCCAACCGCCGGCCAAAATGGGGCTGGGAACAGCTTAATGAGCAAAGGTGATCATCAGCCACGGGCTGGTGCTGGAGCCCCCTCCGCAGCCCTCTCCTCCTGCTTCTGTAGTCATGGCCGGAGGGAATGCAGCCCAGGGCAGCCAAAAGCCCTGCGCAGTGCTGTGCATTTGTCAATTAAAAAATAAAATTTTAAAAAAAAAAAGTTTGTTATAAATCTGAATCCCTCCCCAACCTTTTTGCATGCCTTTATCTTGGTCTTACACTTTGACAATGTTTTAAAGTTCAACAAAAAAACCCCAACAGCACAAAGTTTGCCTGAAGTGCGACCTCTGAGCCCGTGCCGCCGCAGGGGACAGCGGACGGGCTCCTATCCTGAGCGCCTCCTGACTGCCGCGTATGAAGGACCCCACAGGGACGTCGGGTGCGTGCCGATACCTCTGGAGCTCCGGTCATTTATTTCCCTTTGTTAACCCACACGTTCAAAAATGACTGCTTTCGGAAAGCTCTGGAAACAAGGTAGAAAGGACTTACAGCAGTGAGGCAGGCAGGGTTAGAGTCCCCAGGGGGCAGTTAATAAGACAGTTTGGTTCTGGACAGAACAGACAGAAAAGAAAAAGAAAGCAAGTAGGTTGGAAAGAACTGTTTTAATCAATTATGTTTTTAAGTGAAGATTTCGTGTCAGCAAGGAAGAAGTCTCCAGATGTTGCTACCCATTCAGATCATGTTACCGCTGTTATCACAGGGAAACTAATAACCAAAAATAAAAGATAAGCCACTAGCAGAAAAAGATTTAGAAAGCAAGGAAGCAAACAAACCAATCCTTTACAATCCTAGCACAGTCTCAGAAGTGGACATAGCATTAAACAAACCAAACATTTCTACTCAGCAGAGAAAGACAGCTGTTACCTTTTGCCAACCTTGATTAGGACTAGGGGAAAACCACATTACCGTGAAAGAGAAATAAAGCTGTATTTTTTTTTTCTTTCATTTGATTATAAGAGAGAATTTCTGTTCAGAAAATCTTTAACAAATGAAATAGCGACTGATATTTTATGTTGCTTGCTTGGTTTCTCATGTTGCTCATGCTTATGTTGCTCTGGTTTCATGAAAGCCCTTTGCCTCACCCTTCTCCCTTGCTCCTATTTAACAGCAACACTGGATGGGAGACTCAAACTGAAGCACTTTAATTCTGACAACATCTTCCCTTCATTTTAACATTCCCCCTCAAATGCTGAATGGTTCAGTGGCAAGTGTGTGGCAATTGCTCTGCCCTGGTGAGCAGAGGATGCTGCAGCTGCCCTCTCCTCCATGGGTCCATGTGGATGGTCCTTTCCCAGTGCTGTCTCCAGGAATGGGTCCAACCCCCAGTCCAGGACTGTTGTGTTAGCTGTATGATTTACAGCCTTGCTAGTCACAGAAGAAGAATGTTCATGCTGCTCTTACGTTGTTTGTTAGGTAATGCTAATCTGCATTTTTAATAGTCGTGTTTCTAAATCCCATGATATGCAAGATCATGGTTTAGTGAATTAGCAGGATTAGACACTACTAGGCTGCTCTGGGTGGATATGAATTTGCTTGTAAGCAGCTCTGGGCAAGTTAGAAAATACAGAGTTATTACTACTATGTATGCATATACACTCACACGCACACATATGTATGTATGTAAATATATAAACATACACATGAGCTAGATTTCATATTTGCAGCAGGAATATAAAACAAAATTACATAACTAAACCACTCAGAAGCTCGAATTAAAGAAAAGCCACCAGCAGGTGCCCCACAAGTCTAAAAGTCATTCATATACCATGCCACGACTGCAGAAACAAGGCGTTTGGTGATAAGAAGGTCACTTGTCTTGGCCAGAAACCAAGAGGGGAGGGGGAATCAGAGCAGGGATCTACAGGAGGGTGGTCGGGGCAGCGCTGACATGATGCTGCCCCAAGCACAGCCTGCCTCCTCCAAGATCATCCTTCACTGAACTGCTGCGTCTGGCTTTGGACAACATGTGCTAAGTGGAAAGGATTGGTAGTGCATTCCCAATATTTCAAACTAAGGACAAAATATAGATAGCTTGAAAGAGACCAATATATGAGGCTGCTTTCCACTTTTATTCTCTCTGAGGTTTGTGCACAAAGCCTGCTTTCATTCACTGTTATTTATAATGTGCATGTGGTTTCTTTTGTATGTGTACAAACTTCCCTATTTATATCAGTTTAAACTGCATATAGGGAATATATCCTCAGTTTTGGATCATCTATTAGGAAAAAAAAGATCATGTCCTCTGAGCAGTACCTACAAAAACTGATTGTCCATTGAGAACCACCTGCTAGTGCAAGGCAAACTGCAGACCAAAAGTCTCAGCATTCAGGTTCCCACAAATCCTTCAAGCCAAATGTTGACTTAGAAAATGGGGTTTGAACCTTCCCTTGAGGCTATCTGAGGCAAGAGTGGTAGGACTGAGCCTAGCAAGGCCAAGGTGGCGTGTCTGGAGTGTGTAGGAGTCAAGGAGCAGCTGCCCTGAGGCCGGGGCCCACCAAAATATCAGGATGCTAAAGGGGCAGTGAGGATGAGGGGCTCCTGCCCTGGGGAATATCATCGACCAGCAGGGCACGTGACATTTCAGCGCTGTACCAGAAAGACAACATGTGCTGGGCATAATTCAGCTTCTCCAGGCCTACACTTTCATGTGCACAAAGGTTCACCAGAAACAAGAGGCTTAGACACTGGTAACTGAAAGCTTTTGTCCATCATTACGCCCTCGTTTTTGCTGATTGCTGTAGCACATTCCTGTACCCGAGAATCTGACCCCCCAAGACTTGGGCATACCTGCTGAGACAGATGATGACTGTTACACTGTTGACAGCAAAATATCAATAAAGAGCTCTTAGACACTAAGTATGTATGTGTTCAGACTAGTTGATTATGTTTTTTTTTTCTTTTTCTCTTTTTTGTGAGGCCGCAACAGTCAGTACCAAATGTCATGCCATTTAATCACATTCACAGACCCAAACCAAACTTAATCAGATACATCCAGAAAAGGTACGCTGAGGCCCTGAAGTTTTGGTTCAGGGTGTTATAGAGGCTATTTTTCACACAAACTTGTTAACACCCATTCTTGCATAGGAGAAAGATTCTACCTTTCCACCCAGTGTAAAAGGGGAACTTACTCAAACCTAGAGTCCCTAGAGTGTCTGTAACGTGTTGTCTGTTTTGTGACAGAAAACCCTTATCCCAGTCATTCAGGAGAGAACCATTTTTATCCTGTAAAGGCATCTTTATCCGGTAAAGGATAAAGCTCTTTGGATGCTTTCAAGCCCGATAAGCTGTCAGGATAGAAACTCAATTCTTTAACGAGTTCTTCAGTGACTAATCCAATGGTTTCATGACCGGCACTCATTGGTGGTACCATGACAGGACTAGGATATTCATTGTAAATACTCACTAGAACTGCAAGAGATCTCATAATGCATTTGTTCAAAGAAGAGTGCATTTAGCTATAGGAGGAAAAACAAACAAACTCATTACCTCTATGGACCCTGGATCTACTTTGACAATTTCTCCTGTGCTGTTGTCATTGCTAAGATTTGGTGGGCTGTGTGAAGGTAGCCTTCTCTCTTCCTTTAAGGCATGCTCCAAAAGTTTCTTATTCAAGATCCTGGCAGCATTTTCTGTAAGTGTATACCCTGGAGGAGCAGATAAGTCCTGCCTGATACTTGTCACCTCAGTCCCTTCTTCCTTTTGCGTCTCTGTCCCCAACCGGAGAGGACTGGGTGATCTGCCACGGGCATTTGTACACGGCTCCTGCACTGGGCCCAGTTCTGGTCTGGGTTCTGCTGACCTGGACCGGCTGCTAGACCTGGGGCATTTTTGGAAGGTCTCATGAAAGATGGGGCTATGGTCAATAATGTTGAACAAACTGGAGAGGCCATCGTTGATGGTGGTGTGGACAGGACTCTCCCTTGTAGTAGTTGATCTAGCCCAAGCGGACTCACTGAATCCTTTCTGAGGTGTGCCAGGCAAAGTCCGGTTATTTGGCTGGTCTGATTTGGGAAGGATTTTTCTTTGCAACTTTGGGGAGCCATATTTGGGGGAGCAGCATGTGCGTTCAAACTTAGCCTGGACCTTTTCAATGACGGGGGTCACCTGCCTGCTTCTTAGGCTTCTGGATGGTGAAGAGACAGGCGTGGACCCCCCCTTTGGTGTCAGACACTTGTGTGGACTGCTGGTGATACTGCGCAGGGTTTCTGTCTGCAAGCCAACACTGATTGTCTGGGTGGTCTGCGTCCCTGTTGTTCTCATACCATTGGTTTGACATGCAGTGTCCTTAAACTGAGGCTCTGTTGAATTAGAGTTAGAGCGTATTGCGTTTCGGACAGAGAAAGCGACCTCCTTCATATCATCACTCATGTTTTTGGACATCTCCAAGCTGTGCAAGGGTGAGGCAAAGCCCACAGTAGTGCAAATAGGACGTTCAATGGGATGAAGACCACTCTCCAGAAAATCCTTATGATGTTTGGCCAGGTCACAAGACCATCTTCCAAACATATCCGAGGAAGCACCTTTTGTCTCAGCGACATTCCCCATAGCTTTGGTCACAGAAAACAGGAAGTCTGGCTCAACCTGGTTTTTCCCTTCGCTGCCAGCTATCACCGAGTTATCAAACCTACGGACAACCGGTGGGCTGTGAAAGACCCGAACTCCCATTTTTTCGGTTACACCATGACTCCTCGTTGGCTGCTTCTGGCAGTGCTCTGGGCTGGTCATGGTGTTAGTTGTCATAGTGACACTGGTGGTGAGGTACCATGATGATGCCTGGAAGGGATCTGAAGCAGGATCATTCCCGGCTTTCCCAATTTCTGTCCTTTCTGCCCAGCCTTCAGCAGGCTTCTCGGTGGCCCCACCATGGTTCCTAGTGTTACTGTAATCCCAATTTTTGTTGAACTCCTCGATGTATTTCAGGTCATCAGGAGAGAGAGGAGGGGTTATGTCATCTTTGCTGCTGGAGGAAGGCAAGTTTTTTTCTGGTAGAAATGGAGAAATATCCATGAGGCGCTGAAATTCTGACATGGAAGAAACGGACATCGCCCTGGAGAGGGAAACACGAGAGTGTCACTCATAGGCTTGGAAAGTCTCACAGAACGACTTGCTTTCAGCAGGAAACTAACTCTGGAAACCTGACCTTCGCTATCTGCTTATGTATGAAAACACTTTAGCCCTCTCTTTCATTAAAGTTCCCTTTTATTATTTCTAAAATAGCTGTGACACGCGAGCATTCCCAATGTGTCATTAAAAGTACCAAACGGTTTGATAATGGCTCTTAATTTACTGCTTTCTCATGGATTACTGCTTGGCAAATGTCTAAAACATGGAGCAGTAGGCTGCATTACAGAAATATACCCTTCACGGCAAACAAGTCTTTGCGACAATACGAGGCATGCTTTTCAAAACAGGCATGGAGTATTTCTGACTTGCTGGGAAATCAGCAAGTCCACCTCCACGCCTGAGATTGCCCAGGCTGCACAGGGGGTGTGTAGCCATGTGGGGCACCCAGCCTAGATGCTGCTACATTGAACTGGCTTGGTGAGTTGAGCTCGTGTTGCAATTCAACCAAAGGGGATTGCTATGTGATAACGCTGGATCCCTTGGCTTTCCCACACTTCGCTAGTTCATACAAATCACAGGCATTCAGCTGAGTTGTCCTACTGCTTCGCTTTAAGAAAAATCAAACAACAAAATAAGCTTTCTGAATGGGACTACTTAAAAATGCAACTGAGTGTAATTATCAGAGTGGGCTCAATGAGGTGGGCAAGCTGGGTGAGGATTCAGCAAGCAGTGGGTTTCATATACCAGTGATCCCGAGGATACAGCAAAATCACACTGTGAGTTTTTAATCAAGAGCACCAGCTTCAGTTAGGGTGCACCTATGTTAGGGAGTTCGGTGAGATCATGAGTGTGGTTTTGAAGTGGATCTCCTATTCAGATGCTCTGGTTTGCATCAGGGGATGATCTCAGAGAGCATGGGCTGGGTCCCTTTGGGATGAAAGTGAGCTGGAAGATGCTCTCCAGAAGCACAACTAATGTACTCCAGGGTTAGGTGCATATTCAACCCATGAGATCAGACCAGAACTAGTCCAAATCAAATTTTCCCTGACATGCACTGGCATGTCAGGTCCTCAGCACCAACTGTTTTCCTCTATATATTGCTATCTACAGGTCTGCATCACTTGCTAAGGTAGGCAGAGCCTTCAATGTAAGCTGCAGCTTCGTGCATGTTCATAGAGTTCGATCTTTGTGCAACAGAGCTGAATGTGGCCCAAGTTAATCAGAGTAGAACAGAAGCATACTGAGACAAATTAATCCCAGGGTAAATCCATTAATCTGGCTCGTAGGCTGCTTAGGAGGTGGCACAGCTATGCCTCGGCTCTGTGGTTTGGGCACCAGAGAGCTATAGCTCTGGCAGCCGAATATTTACCCTTTTTTTCCCCTGTAAGTTTTACTCACCTTTGAAGATTTCCTTTGTGTGTTTCTTCCTCCTGAAGAAAACCAGAAACAAACAGCGTAAGTGATTTCTGAACCTGTTGATGGCATTTGCTTGTGGGTGTTTTGTCATTCATTTCCAGTTAGTTCCACCAGGTATGTTTGTCTCCCAGAAGTGGCTGATTTTCCCTCTGGCCAGGAATCTTAAATTGCCCGTAGGAATATCCTTCCCTTTGTACATGGGTAGCAGAACGGGCAATCCCATAAGGGAAAGCCTGTACACCAAATCTACAACAGCCTTGAACTTTTATAGTCCTGTGCAATCGCAAATGGAAGTAAACTGCAGATGGCCTTTTTCCACATGCACAATATATTGTTTTGGACCATAGTTTTGTGAGTGAATTTGTTCTGTGGAGTTATTCTGCTTTATGCCAGAGACCTAGCCATGCTGAAATAAGAGATAAATCGGAGTCCTTCGACACAAGGCTTCATTATATGTTTTCTAGGAACCAACAAATGGCACCAGTTGAAACTCATTAAGTTAGCTATATTAAATGTGTGGGAAGACTATTACTTGTTTCATAGGGGGAATACCTACAGCTTGCTAAAGGCATTAAGATGTTTTTATGACAATTATTTCCCTGTGACAATTCCCATAATGAGTTGGGTCTTTTTAATAGATACTTCTGAAGCAATTGCTCTACAGTTATTATATTAACTGTTTGCTTATATTCTAATAATATATAGGGAATACAAAATATGATCAGGAAATGAAGAGCATTACTACCTATTATTTTTATTCGACCTCATGAAATCAAGAACATTACCGACACAGAAGTGTATTTCAGATTGTGACTATTCAAAAAGACCACTTAACTCAGCAGATACCTTTCTGGTATTTATTCAGAGTCAGGGGTAAAAATAGGAGCAAACTGATCCTCCTTTCATTCACCCTGGTATAAGTCTGGAATAACGTTGGTAGCTTCAGTGGAGTTACTACAGAGTAAATCTGATCTAACTAAATGGAGAATCAGGCTGAAGGCTGGATTGACTTCTACTGCAGTTAGGACCACAGAGAAAATACAGTGGAGAGGAACAGCCAGCAGGCTGCAGTTGCCTCTCTGCATCCTCAGTTAAGCTATTCATTAAACTCCAATCAGTCTCGCCTGAGCAAACCCTCTGAGGGGAAATGACTTTGCCCAGGTTTCACTAAAACAGGCTTTGAAGGAAAGAAGTTATGCAAATATCACCGAGGACCAAATTTTGCCGCCAATGCTTTTGTTCATGGTGGTAAAGTCTGAAAAACAGAAAAGGGAGGAGAGATCTTCCCCTCTTAAATAGCAGACTGAATTTGAAGGAAAGAAAACAGCAATCAAAATTAAACACAAAACATAGATCCCTGACACTGGTACCAACATTCTTCACTGAGCCCTTGGACACGTATGAAATAAAAGCTAAGAAATAATAAATATGGGACCCCACACCGCCAGCCGTACATTTACGGCACTGAGGGAGGAAAATCTAACTGGAACACACAGGTGCTTACAGCTACTTAAAATGCAAGAAGGGTGGTCACATTTCTTGCGTCTCTTAATCTTTTTTTCTCTTCTTCCTCTCGAAGAACTTGATTTCCCAATCCTTTAGCTAAGTAACAATGCTGTACGTCTCAAAGAAATGCTTGAGTCAAATTGTCACAGGCGCACGTGTTCAAGTCAAGGCACACCAGTGAACCTGATCCTACAGGGAGCTTGAGATCTGACCTCTTGACAAACTCTTTTCCAGAGGTGACAAATTTTCAAACCAGAGTACACAATACCATCTTTGCCTGGGAAGCTTCGGCTTCCCTAATTGCTATAATATGTATACCCAAGCAGTAGTTACCTGCTCAGAGCACAAGCTGAATGTCTAACATGTACACAAGTCTGAATCTGAATTTTCAGGCAAGAAGCAAGCACTCAAAAGTTGCATCAAGCAACGTGCTCCCTGCTTGGTAATTTTAACTTTGGCAGTCTCCAAATGCTTCTTGCTCTGTAACAGCTGCTAACATTCAAGGAACAATAGCAAATAAAGGAGATATTAGTGTTTTGACGTTGTAATGTGTTTTTAATTTCACAGGAACAATTAAAGTATAGTTGTGGTTGGTGCGAACATTCTCAGTGCCACTAATATAATATGCAAGTTCACAGGCTACTTTGTACCAGCGTATGGGGATGGGGACCTTGGCTTTTGTCCAGCAACCACATAAACAGAACTGTGAAGACCTGGAACCAGTGAAAGTAAGCCTGCAGTGGTGCAGATTTTAGCAGAACACAGACTACGTTCACTATGGCCCAATGGCAACTCTTATGACTGTGTTTTACATATTTATAGCTTTATGGTGTAGGCTGAGGGTAGGTACTTTGCTGATGAATAACAACTTTATTTTTTTGAATATGTCATCTCACTTACTTGTGCTAATCTCATTAGGAGGCAACCACAACAGAACAAACAGAAGTGCCTCTCTACAGCATTTACTGCTTTACTAACAAAATATAGCCCATGTTTCTTCATATATATGTATCTACTTATAACTGAAAGAGATTTAAGACCTTCTAAACCAATATATTGTGTCAAATATAGTTATCATACATAATACGAATGGCCACAAGGTGAGGTAATCTTTGGGACCTTTAGGCTGGCTCCCAGTTTCTCAGGTGATTGACACTGGTCTAATCAGCTCATAACAAGGAATGAAATCTCATCCATACCAAATTCACTACTGTGTAACTGTAAACAGTGCCCATGACACAATATCTCACTTCCCATAGCACGGATGCTGTACCAATTCTGAGATAAGAGATGACACACTGGCTTGATGAAAGGTAGACGAGCACATACTTCCGTTAATCCGGTCAAGAATTTCTCCTGCTCCAGCTGCCGAGACCGGTGCTCATCAGACTCATCGGGGGAATCAAGAGACAGAGACTCCAGAAAGAGATTTTCTGTGGCACTGCACCGGTCGCTCTCCTTCAGCTTAGATAGTGACCGATCATCAAACTGAATGGCATCTGAATCAGAGTAGGATCTTGACCCCATCGAACGAGGCACATGAAGGTTCCCCTGGGTCGCAAATGGACGAAGGTTACTCTCTTTCTGGTCACACAGAAAACCACCTCCTCTTCGTGGGCTCACTTCTTTCTGAAGCTGGAAACAAAGCAAATTAAAATGAATAGCAATTACTTCTGTAGCATATGGCATTCTGCAGAACTCATCCTTCCCCAGGATTGAGGCGGGACCTGTGCCTTGGGGAGGCTGAGGTCACTGCCTGGCTCCAGGGACACTGACTTTGCTGCACTGGTCCTTTGGCAAAGGGAGATGTCTCTAGGACTATGATGCTGTTACTCATGGGATTTTGAGTGATTGAATGTGTATGTGTATATACATATGTATAGTTTTGCTTGCTTACATATATATGTATACATATACACACACTGTGTGTATATATACAAGAAATAATGCATCTGCCTGTAATCTGATTTTTAGAAACAAATCAACATCGTCTGTTACTTAAAAGCAATCTTGATATGAGATCCTAAAGCAATAGAAGTCAAAGCTCAAAGAAGGGTGAGTGACTTGGAGTTTCATCAAAACAAACACATTTTTCTTGGTCAGCAATACAAAGGTTGCACTTTTATGTGCACTTGTTTACAGAGGTGGAAAATTCCACTTAACAAAAGACAAAAGCTTTGTTTTGAAGACTGTCTAGCCCTAATGCATGGCTAGAAAGTTGACTACTTGCACAGAAGAGCATAGTCAAAGGGATTAATTAGGTATGCAAAACATGTTTGAAGAAAATGGGTATTTATAGAAGGGCCATCAAAGCTATTAACTCTACACTTTGCAAAAGCTGGGTTAAGAGAGGGCGAACCACTAGTGAAATTGAAACTACTTCCAACCTTAAAATTAGATTATGTGATCAACTTTCCTTTAATTTTAAATACAACAGGATAGATGAAGTAAGCAATATTTCAAACATGATGAATGACAGCAGGAATCTGATAAGTAATTGATGTTTTGCTAGAGCAGCCTGCTAAGGTTAGTGATGATAACCTGTTAATGCAAGCCATTCCCTAGGACCCTGGAGACTGAGGACCTACAAAACATATTATTTTAATCTTGTTGTATGTGTTTGGAAAAATAAAGACATCGTATGGACTAATGTAGACCAAAACATTTTAGGTCTCAATGGGGGCTGAAGTCAATGAGATTCTTGCTTGATTCAGATCTACAAAAAGTTGAATGCATCTTCAGTGTTTTGCTCATGATATACAAAATCTGAAAAAGCTTTATTGGAAGGAGCTAATTTAAGGTATCCTGCAAAGGTAGGGGCCAGAAGGTGTATCTCAAGAGATCCTGGAGTCCATTCCCCAGCATATGGCGCAAGACCCAAAGCGAGGAGAAAGGGTAATTGCATGTTTTCTGTATGCACAGTTCCAATGGCAAGCCCTTCCAGGTTTCCGGAGATCCTGTAAGGATAATGATCTGCAAACCTTTATGAGAAAACAGCACAGTTGACTGGCTCACTCTCTGAATCTCAGCCAGCTGACAGGAGAATTAAAGTGAGAAGTACTGGCCTAACTTTTCAAGAGTGCCTAATGATTTTGAGTCCCCATGTGTTTATACCTTTAAGCACACATTTCATACCGGTGATTTTGTGGGTTTAAGCATTTGTCAGTGTGCTCTGTGCACAATTAGCTTTAGGAGCACAGTGGAAGGGGATTCTCTGAGAGAAAACAAAGTGACAGCGTACTTGAAAAAAACAACAACTCGAAGCTCTGAAAAAAAGTAGGCCATCATGTTTTTTACATGCGAGTGGTATTCCCATAACCATCCAGAGTAAAGTATTTTATATATTTTATACATTGGTGTGAGCTTCCCCCTTATCGTATATGTATTATTCAGGAGCTGTGTGAAAGCAGACAGGCATAAAGCATTAGTCTGAAATTTGGCACACACGCTTCTGCTATCTCTTCGACTCTGTTTTTCAAATGCACACACTGGTGTAGTCTCCTCATCCTCCGTGTATTGCCATACATGGAATACACACAGAAAAACCCTGGGGAGAAGGACTTCAGAGATATACTAATTGTTTCCATATAAAGCAGGGCATGGCTGCAATCTGAGAGGACAGTCAGCTAAAAGCCTGCAAATATTTGGAAGCTTCCTGTCACACAGGAAAATGTTTGATTATAAGCAAAGATGGAGTTATGAAGTTTTGCAGGCAGGTAGCCAAGATTTCAGATGCTATTTCTGATCATCCAAAATTGTCTTCGTATAGTATTTTTTATTTCCCCTATCTATTGCTAATTCTGTGTACAACTCTATTGTACAGTAAATACATAGTTGAGGCCTAGAGGTTTCGGAATAGTAATGAAAGAAATCAGCTCCAGGATTAGTTAAGAGCTATTTTGTAGGCTCTCCCAAGATGACACTGAGAGGTTATGTCAAGTTTAAAGAGAACTAAAAGCCAGGTAACATTAATAGTGATTTCTCTGTCTTTTCCTTCAATGTGCCCCATTCTCAGGGAATAGAAAAAGCAGTCTTTAACCAGGTTAAGTCCCTCAAGCTATTGAGGATGATGCACTGAAGAGAGAATATTAAAAATAAACAGTTTATAGAGACATCAGCATAAACATCCAAAGAGGTACCAGTGACTCTCCAAAGAAAAGTTTGTGTCCACATCCTTAGCATATTGGGAAATTTTCTGAGGGTTATTTAATTCCCATTTTGCACAAAGGATCCACAGGAAGCAGTTTGGTCACTGAAACTCAGCAGTTAGAAAACAGCCCAGTGAAACCATGGAGAACTTGCCATCTTCTGCCTGGGAACCAGGTGGGTTGGATGGAGAGCTCTGCTACAAACTTTCCTAGCTCATATGCGTGGGTTGTTTTATCCTTGGAGATGTACTATCGGTTTGCATTATAAGGCATTTTAAGGGCTAGCTCAACAAGCCGCATGAAGTATACACAAAACCACTCAGAGAAATGGGAGATTAAAAAATCCAGAATATAGGTCATTGATATCTTTAAATTAAGAAGCTCAAAAATCACCTTTCTTGGTTTGTAAAACCTTCCTATTGGTCACTGCCGACTCAGACCTATACTTTTAGTGTTGCTTTTAGAAATAGCCATAGAGTACGGCATTTTCCTAAGTGCTTCTCTGTGGGTTTAACAGCCATAGCTTAAACTGAGGTTTAATCCTGCACTCATAATATTTACAGGCCGGTGTCTTTATTTAGCTTCTTTTTGCAGCCCAGTCATGGGAACGTGAGACACAGATAACGAACCCTTTTCAAAAACCAGTCATGAAGTTACACTGGGCTTTCATCAACTTAACCTGTGAAACTACTTTGTACTTCATTCAAGCATAGGGCTTCCTAGAGAGCATGCACAAAACTGGTGCAATCCCATTTCCCATGTCCTAAGGACAGAAAGTATTCGGTTAATTGGGGACCCACAATTTCAGTTGTTTTTCTTACTTTTCCTGGAATGCATGACTCAGAGCTGAACAATGTTCAGTCAAAAATGGTATATTAACTCTCCCTCATTAAACTTCTTCTTCTGTGGCTTCCAGCCAGATAATAAATCCATTAGGTATAAGCTGGCTCTAATACTAAGTAGATAAAAGTGCGTATGGGCACGGAAAACAAGGGGACAGGTATGCAATCATCAGATTTGCAAATGATAGCAGAGGTGTGTACAAAATTCACGTGACCAAGGTCAGAAGTGTCTTCTGAATATTTTTTTATTGACAGCTGCCTATTAGTTACCAGTCAGGGCTCTTCATGCCAACCCCCGGGTTCCTCTGCTTGAGAAAAAGAATTTAATTGAGACTGGACAGTTGCAGCAGCTGCATCTTTGGTGGCTAATTCATGGTTGAACAGACTTTTTTGGCGGGAAGCTGTATGTCAAACCTTGAATAACCCTGTCTGTGGGATTGAGTCTTTTAGCACGAACAGATGCACAAAAACTTTCAAACAGAACGAATTGATGTGACCGTCCCTGTCCGGGATAACTGAAATGAGGCAGGAAATGGCCCTTTAACCTGGCGCTGATTTCTCATAAGTGGTCTTTTATAGGGATTATGAGCATTTTCCTTTTACTCCCTTGTGTGTGCAAATTGTTTTGTAGCATGAGAAACACTGATGTAGCCAAGGAACCAACATTGTTCCTGTGCTGCTGCTTAATACAGTCTCTCTGGACCTTGGCCTGCATGTAGCAATGGTGCAGCGCCCCGCGCTTGCAGCCAGCCATTGCTCACCCCCAGATGACTCCTTACCTGCTCTATCCGCCTGAGCAGCTCCTTCTTTTGACGCTCCCATTCTTGCCGGTCTCTATCAAGCCTGTCCAGGAGCTCCACCTTTTCCCGGTTCCAGTTCTTCTCACTGTGCTGGATTTGCCAGCGGAGGTCCATCACCACGCCATGACTCTCAGCCAGAAGCTTCTTGTGCTCCTCTCTTTCCCTTTTAAAAGCTCCTTTTGCATCAGAAGTGAGGCCTGTTTCTCCTGAGGTGTTCTCACTCTTCCCTTCCAGCTGGCATTAAAACAAAACATTACTAGGACATCAAACTTTTTGTGGTAAAAGCCTGCATCTGACAATGAACTTGAGTTAAAGACCTAACTCCACAAAGGTAACGGTAAAATTAGGGCAATGCTTAGCTCTTAGGATCTCAATAAATGATCAAAGATGTTTAATCTGAAAAATGTTTTAAAATCAAGACAGTAAAACCTCATTTATCCTCCGAGCTGGGGAAAGGTATGGTCCAGATCAGTGTGAATGGCTACCAGCCTCTGCTCCAGAACAGTGGTTCCAAAACGAATTTTTGGAATCAAAAGTGGGATTGCATGGCTGTTGTGCCATGATTCCCTATAATCATCTCTCAAGCTCTACCAGCTCATGTGATTAAGACATCAGTTGTGAGCTTTCTGCTGGGAGTGTGGGTACCAGCAATGAAAAAAACATGGAGATGAACTCCACCCTCATCATCATATCTGCAACAACATGCTCAGCCACGGCTCTGCCTTTGTGCTCCCACTCAGTGCCCCCGAAACCTAAAGACAGTGTGCATTCATCTTCTGAAGAGACTTTTCCCAGAATGGAGAAATCCTCAGCAATGGTCTTATTGTACAGCTCCTCACACCTTCCAACATCAGACGGTGTTACCAGCACAGGATGCACGGAGATCCTCCTCCCCATTCCTATAGGTTCTGAATTGATTTCTAGGGCAGTCAGCTGCTGCTACCTTCCCTCCCTTCTCCTTCACTGCATGCTCACGGACTGGCTTGATCAGATCAGAAGAGCTGGCCCAAGGTAATAGATTTACAGGAAAATGCAGGCTTGATGGGGTGTCAGGAGGTCTTTAGTCCAGCCCCCTGCTTCCAGCAGGGTTGGCTCTGAGAATCAGATCAGGCTGTGCAGGGCTTTGTTCAGTCGGATCCTGACAAACCTCCAAGGACAGAGACGGCACAACCTCTCTGGCCAACCTGGGCCACAGCTGGACTGTTGTCAGGGGGAGAAAAGTGCTCAATGGTTTGGTGCAAGTTCAAGCAAGTGAAGAATTTATCCCTGAAGCCTGACCTTTTGTTGGCAACTCAGTGGATGTGTGAGTGACTCAGAATGGGATACATCTCCGTCCCCTGGCTCTGCAGGTGAACTGGAGGGAAAAGCAGTGAAAACTCATTTCCATCTCTGAAGTTAAAGTTGTCCTCAAAAAGGAGAGGCAGCAGGTCTGCTGGGAAACACGCTCCTTTAGCAAGACAGAAGGACAACACTTTCACATGGCCCTGTGTGGAAAATAAGCCCAAACTTTCTGAGCAAAGGGAAATTCAGACTGGATTCAGGAGTGAGGCTTACTGTCTCTGGAACAGCCTCCCCAAGTAAAGGGCAGAGGTGTCATTGCTTGAGTCATTTAAAATTGTACCGAGCTGCAGAGAACATCCTGTTACAGCCACTTGCATTTACAGGGACATCTTAAAACACCTGTGTCCTCTACTACTAATTTCCAAAGTCCAGTTTTTTTCAAATGACTGACCAACCAACCAACCAAAAAAACCCAATTATAAAAAAGCAGCATCCTATTTTAACAAACCTTCGTGACACTATCTTTCTCACACTTATCCTACTTATGCAGTGTAAATTTGTGCCATCAGCAGTGATGTGTGAGAAGCTGTCCTGCATGTAACCACACGGCTTGGTGATGGACCAGAGGTGCTATGGGACAGAAACGCAGAACATCCCAGGAGAAACACCTCTGTGCTGCAGATCCATGATCCTATGCAGTGCAGCTCCCCAAGAAGCCAAAAAGCTTTGCTGCCTTCCTACCCACTACTCAGCACATTGACTGCCCATGTTTGTTCAGCAATATGTAAAAATATCGCTGCTAGTTCCCAAACTCAACGCTAACTTCAGGTAATGAAGACCATTGTCTTTTGTCCCTTGCTACAGCTTTCCTCTGTCCATCCACAAGTCCCCAGCTCCATTGCACAGTGCTGAGGGAGTCAAAGTTGCTGCTGCAGCCAGGGCTGGCCGTGTTGACACCCATTCTTTTAGGTTTGTTTGCTTTGATTTTGTTCTACTATTTAAAGGGTGACTACAAAGACAATGGAGACTCCCCTTTTACAAGAAGTCACATGGAAAAGACAAGGGGTAATGGGTACAAGTTACTCCGGGGGAGATTCCTCTTGGACTCAAGAGGAAAATTTTTCACAATGAGAACAATCAGCCATTGGAATAATCTCTCCAGGGAAGTGGTAGATTCCCCAACATTGGACACTTTTAAGATTCAGCTGGACAGGGTCCTGGGCTATCTTGTGTAGACCGTCTTGTCTAGCCTTTGCTGAGAAAGGTTGGACCAGATGATCCTTGAGGTCCCTTCCAACCTGGTATTCTAGGATTCTATGACTCTATGATTTTACTGTTCTGTGGCCTGCACCCCCTGGCTCACCCTTGCAAGTTCCTGCTGGGTTTACTAAGTAGCTGTGACACCACATAAATCATGTATTTCAGGAGTGTCACTGCAGAGCTGAGATCAGCCAAAACAGTAAGGGACTAATGAAGTAAACTCTATGCAGTTTCCTTACACCTAAGGCTGACAGAGGGCTATTTAGGACTTGTTCATTGTCATATACATAAGTCATCTTTCAGGGACCTTTGATGCCCCCATAGACTTCTCATCTTGCAATAGGAGCTCTCAGGAGAGGTTGCTGGAGTGTGTGGGGTAAATTCAACCAGGCTGGAGGGCAGACTCAACCTTACAACTCTGCTGCCTCTTGGGGAATAATGCCATATGCAGTAGTAGCTATGGCTAGCATGCTAAATTGCAAAGACATGCCAATGCCAGTGATAAATTCTCTAGCTGGCATCAAGCATGCAAATGCTAAAAGCAACCTATAGAGCAAACAAATACTCAGATACAATACATACAGTTTGTATGATTATCCATTTTCTTGAATATCAAATAACTAGCAAAATGTTGAACCTCAACAAGACTTCTGCTCTCCCTCCCCTTACACCACTGAGTTCTTCACCACCACCAGGAAAATTCTCTTTCAGTTAGCAAACAAGAAAGGCAGTGGTACCTAGGCCATGCTGCCTGTGAAGGGCGGGAAAGCTGAGAGAGACAGCGGAGAGAAAGAATGTGCTCCAGAAGAGCGATACCCCAAGAATGCATGGCTGCTGTTATAGTGCCTCGCCCAAGCTGCCAAAATACAGTACATCATGCTGTGCTGGACCATGGGCTCACCCAAACCAGAGCCCTGGCTCTTGCCCCGTTTGAGAAGAATACAGGAAGCCTGTAAGTACAAATATGAGTTCAAAACCAAGGCAAGTATACAGTGATACACCTTCAGAATAATTTCCTGGTGTTCAGTGATTTGGGATCTAAAACCTTCTCCAGTCAGAGGTGGTGTCTTTAGCCTGAGAAGACAGTTCTTGGTGCCCGTGGAAGGCATAACAATGCTCCTGGCAAGGAGAGAGT
Source organism: Gorsachius magnificus (assembly GCA_034008185.1). Taxonomy (NCBI): domain Eukaryota; kingdom Metazoa; phylum Chordata; class Aves; order Pelecaniformes; family Ardeidae; genus Gorsachius; species Gorsachius magnificus. Next base: position 56,708,598 of record CM067082.1, on the reverse strand, counting down.
CCTTCTGCCTCTGTTTAGATGAAATGGCTCAACTCATGGGGGAAAGGTCCACTGATGGCTCCCCATCACGAAAGTCTAGATCTGACTTTCCTAAACCTGCTAACTGCTAAGGGTGGCCAGAAGCCTCTCCATGTGCACCACAGCTTATATTCCCCCAGGCATCCTGAAGCTTGAACCATGGCCGGAGTCCTGGTGAGTGTCCATGTCCTTATGTGCAAGTTCTATGATTCTATATGGTTGGACTTGATGATCTTAAAGGTCTTTTCCAACCTAAATGATTCTATGACTCTCAATGCATATGCTGGGTTTCACCCAACATACTAACCCCCTCCTTCCCAACCTTTCTGAGTTCCCAGTTCCCAGAATACTGGGATTTTTAACTTGCCCAGCTGGAGGCTGAGAATTACTGGGGCTCCTTATTGGCTCAGAGTTATCGCAATCCCATACTTGGGAGCAATCTCATTATTTCTTATCTTAAAAGCAATGCCTAAGGATCCTTCTGCCAAATAAGATGTACATGCATTTCTGACAGCCGAGACTTATTTTTAATGATATACGCAGTGCTAAAGCTCCAAAGCAGCAGGCAACAGTACATTGTCACCTCTGATATGCAGTGCTTTTGCATCGAAAGAGTTTTCTTTCCTTTTTTTCTTTCCTATAAGGAGAGTTGAAACATCAAAATTCAAAACCATTGCCAGTGACTATTAATTAGGAGTTGACTCTCTTGAGGAAAATGCTCCTGTTAATTGACCTGCTGCTTCACAAAAGAAGTGGAAACCAGCAGCAGTGAACACAGCAGTGGAGACTAGAAAGGCCTTCATTCTCTATGGGCTTGTCAAGAGTTCGGCAGCTCTATATCCCACCTAGGGCAGGAGTGCTGTACAGCCACCTGCTTCATCACTACCAATTGAAACAACAAAATGACATCATGAGAGATTCTCCTACCCACACTGACATGAGAGACTTGGCTATTCAGTTACAGCTGTTGTTATGCCACGTGTTGGTACAGAATAGCAAAAGATGTTAACGTGACTGTAAGTAATGCTGATATTTTACATGTCGTTCACTAGCTCCTCCCATTTTTATCCTGAACTTGAACCTATAATGAAAACACACCATATTTTGAATCCTTAACATTAATTTGAGTTAAATTTATGCTTATATAATTTCTATTTCAGGCTTATTATATTTTTATCTTTATATTTAAATTGCCTCCTTGCAATCGTGAGCACATCCACCAGACCTCAGTGGGACCCTCACATTGTTTGCGCTGCCCTAACTGATATTCTAATGATTTATGTGCTATCTTTTTCCTGCTGCATTAGGGATCTGTTTTTACTGTGAAATAGAAATGTAGTTTGGGGAATTGGCTAAGGAAGATGCTTTTACACCTTAAATATTGACCAGTTTCATTCTTTTCATTTGCTGGAAAAAATGTAAAAAGTAACACCCACGGCTCGATAATTGCCATATGTTATATATTATAACCAGTGGAGCAGTGGAGGTAGCAAAGAGCCTGATAAAGCTACCAGAAGGAAGCATGCAAATCTGTTTTCTCCCTGGGCAGGAATGGCAGCACTGGCCTGGTGCCAAACACCAGCCAAAGTGGCCGCCTGGGAGTTTATTGCCCGTGCAAAGGCAAAGCATGCAAGCTCTAAATTGGCAGTTCGTTGTCAGATGAACTTCCTCTAAGTTTTGTTCTTTGTTGCCATCTCGAGTTTAAGGTAAATCTGTCACCGGGGTTTTATTTTGGGAGAAGTGAAAATGGGGATTGATTTTGTTTCCTCTTTCAAGTGATCTGTTGTCTGGAAATGTCTGTGCACTAAGAAGCAGCTGAACGGAGAATTGGAATCTGCTGAGAGAAAACTGCTAAAATGAAAGCTTCTTCCTTCATTCTGGGAATGCAGCCTTCGATACCTGGGCAGGAAAAGCAGCACTCGCTTCTTGGCTCTCTGCATCACAGTGAGTCTCTGGCATTCAGTAAATCCTCCTAAATGTACCACCCTCCTGGCAGTGAGTATTTTTATTACATTTGTCTTCTGCAAAAGAGAGCTATAGTTGCAAATTTTTTTCTCAGGACCTGAATGTACTAATTCTCCCTCCCCTCCCCTCTGCAATATGGAAAATTAGAGCTTTTATGCCATCAGCTTTGGAAATGAACCCTTGTGGGTTTTTTGCTGATTTGTTTTCATATTGCTTCAGAAACAGTACATCTGTGAACAGTCGTACATGACACTGAAGCACCTGGCACCAGATTTTATCTACATATTTCTAATAGTATCCCATGGCGGGTAGCTAGAGCTCTCTTTTCAGTGGGGTACCATCCACCACTAACCAGTAGCTTTGAATAGCTGATTTAAAATTAACATATTGTCCTAACACTTCAGCATTACTAAATCACTCTTTTCTCTCCTATGCATCAAATACCGCAGTTGTTATGTGCCAAGGCACAGTGACGAGCTAACTCGAGCACGCCAAAAATAAATGCCAAGGAATACAGACACCCGCATGTCTCATTACCACAGCTGATACGTTACCAGCCAACTCTTCTGAGAAAATACAGCAAGAAGAGGTTCACTTCCCTTGTCCTCACCTATGTTACACAGTACCTAGTACATGAGCACTTATACTGGGACAACTGGAATCCAAGAGGCAACTCCAGAGGCAAAGGTTTGCTCAGGCTTCAGGGGGGCTTTCAGGCACCATGGTAAGATGAATAAACATAGCACCTTTCCTTGCTGTCATAAATTTCCCATTTTATTAAGCACCTCAGCCATCCTTTACCAGTGTTGGACGCGGGGGACGTTACCTGTTCGAGGTGGCACTTCAGTTCAGTCACTTCCACCTCCCAGGCTGCCTTGTGCAGGGCATATTGCTGCTGGAGCCCCTGGCGCTCGCGCTCCTCATCCCGCAGCTCTGAGCGGAAGTCATCCAGCAAGCCCTTCAGAGCGCTCAGGAGCTTCCGATTTTCACTTGCCTGCCGCAACAAAGCAGAAGAAATGCTGTCATTGGATGGCTTTAGCCTCCGGTTTCATTTTTAGGAGGAAAAATACCTGCATGTCCACTGCATGGAAAAGAAAGTACCCAGGCTAACTTTTGCATGAGAAAACTAAGAATGGCAACGCCTTCTCTGGCTACAGGCTGCCCAGGGAAGTGGTTGAGTCACCATACCCGGAGGTATTTAAAAAACGTGTGGATGTGGAGCTTAGGGACATGCTTTAGTGGTGGACTTGGCAGTGTTAGGTTTATGGTTGGACTTGATGATCTTAGGGGTCCTTTCCAACCTAAAAGATTCTATGGTTCTATGATTCTACTTCTTGTTAGCCCTAGTCCTAAAGCACCCATGAAAGCCAAAGATACTGAAGATACACTGAAAAAGGCAAGAAACATCTTTCTGGACTGAGAAGATCTGTAATAACTTCTTTTTTAATACTGTAAACCAAAGCTAGAGTATCCTTCCTGAGGTCTGTTGACCTCAAATATTTGTAAGCTACATATAAAGAAAAGGAATTAATTTTAAAAGTTTTTGTATTATCAGCTAAAATAATTTTGGAAAAAAATGTGAGGTTTTGAGCCGAGTATCTCTGCTAAGGTGTTTCACTAGTCTGTACTTCACATCTCTCCTCAGTCCCAGGCAGTTGCACACAAGTTAGCTTTTTAGCAGCACCCCACTTGGTACCAAAGGCACGAATTCCAGGTAGGCCACTTTCCCTCTTGCAGATGGGATCGAAGAGCAAACCTCCACCCATGTCTTCTTGAGAATGTCATGGCCATACTGAAAATGTTGTCTGTGCTGTTGTGCTAGCCAGGAGCCACGAACAGAGTCAAATTACAAGCCTAGCCCAGAGCTGACAGATGATGTTGGCAAGTACTGAAAGATAACATGTATGCTTATTCAATTCTCTAAATTGTTTTTTCTTAGTTTTGGCATTTACTTTCTCCAAATTCTCTGCAGACTTGCAAAGCCTGTCATTTTTATGTTAAATATTGAAGAACATTTTTTAAGGATTCATTCTGGATCAGTAAAACAAAAGGCATCCCACCATTTTTTGCAGTCATTGAATTAGGAAGCAGAAATATGTAACATGATTAATTTATCCAAATTTAAATCAAATATTCCCAATGAGCCTCTTAAAGACCAAAAAAAGAGATTGTATCTGATGAGTTATTTTGAAAAGACTTTTAAGAAAATTGTACTTGATTAGCAGACACAGCATGAGCAGAAAAATGGAAAAGCTTACTCAACAAATTCAGCATTTAATCACCTGGTTTTCATGAATGCGTTAGCTTCCTTGGGAAGGTCTAACTCAAATTAGCTGTCTCGATTCTTGCATGATAGTCTAATTAATTTTATTTTTTATTTATTTTCCCAAGTGGAGTCTTCCTGCAATTCCTCTTATCTGGTGTTTCGTGAGGTTCCTACACGGGGACTTCTTTGCAGGCAAGTCAAGTAAGCAGATGTACGCAAAAATCTATATTATTTTCATGACAATACATACAAAATTTTATGCAGACAACTAAGCTGTTTTCATATGCTCATGGCATTTTTGGCATCACTGAACCCACCTCACACACTCTTGTAATTACTAATCAGACATATCACAGTGCCTTTTTTCTTTAAAACACCAACATGGTCTACTTTTTCCAAGCCATTTGGTTCATCAGGAAAAATATGCTAGATGCAAGTAAATGACTGCAGGTGCTCATTGACTGACCTATCGTCTGTTTGGGCTAATGAAATGTGATGGTGTACAACATGGAGTTTTATAAGAAATGCACCCACAGACGCAGAATTAATTCTATTAACATTTAATGCCAATTAGCAGTTTCCTACTGTACAGCAGCAGCCTCCATCATGCATATAAGATCACCTACTTTTCAATATGTAGTGAGATTTTATGTTTCCACCATGAGTTTTCATTCCGATACCCAATTAAGGCTAAATTCTCCAAACATCTCAAGCCCCTTGTGTAGTAATCAGAATAAGAGCTCTTTTGAAAATTTGTCCTTAGTGTCACAACAGGAACTGCTGGGTATTGAGCTCAACAACAACTGGCCTCATCCTCGTTGAAAACCCAACCCCAAATGTCTATGAAGCTTTCATTCCAGAGCCATGTTCTGTGTTTTCTGGAATGCTGCATAAACCTTTCTCTGGCAAAGTAGTCTAATGGCTCCACAAGGGAAATGAGGCAGAAGAAAAATAAAACCAAATAACATGAAAGCAAGCTACATTGCTCATTCCTGTGCATACATTTGATAGCTTTAGAGCCCTGTAAAATTAGGTTTGCAAAGAAAGAAGTGATGGACTAGTACAGAGAAGAGCCAAAACAGCCTCATTGCAGGTTCGTAGTCTACAGGGATGAGGGCATGTCTTATTTCTAGAGGCATTACATCAATGTCGCTGTTATGAGACAAGTACCCCAGGTGCCACCTGGGCTTGCTGCGATTTTAATTAACTTGCCAATATATATCCAGTTTTGGTTACATACTTTTAATTCCTGCAGAGAAGTCTCTTTTGCGTGACTTTGTATTTACAGTCTAAAGTTGGAGAGGTCTATGAGATTATTTTTTTCTGTTATGCCAAACTGGAGTGGTTTTGGAGAACAGACAAAGCACTTTTGAGACAATGTGCTCTGAAACACAATATTTACATCTTGACATGCTTCAGATTTCTGTTGGTGAAACTGCCAAACAACTTCTGCATAAGTCCCATAGATACATAACAAGGATTGTTATGGTCTTCCTCTTCCTGACAGGGATGTTGTACAGGCAGAAGAAACGAGGCATGGCTGTGATTCCCTGGACAGTTTCCCATGCAAGGAGCTGGCTCTTTAGTACCTTATCAGTTACCGAAATTTAGAGCATGGAGGAATCTGACTGATTAACAACTGATCTAAGACAAGAGAATTACAAAAGCCGTTTAAAGTCTTGTTGTATGCACAGCTCAGGATTCATAGGTAAAGGAAACAACAGCTGACAACAAGTAAAAACTTAATGTAATAAACCTCAGTTAAATTCCAGGACTTTGGAGTCTTTACTAAGTTGAGTCAACCCCAGAGATGGGAGCCTCCAGCTCTAGAAAAGTTTGGGACCAGAGCAGTTGTTCGAAGCTTGGTTCTGCTTTTAATCACAATTCTTTTTTTCTCTGAGAATTTCACTTAAGAATTTAACCACAGTCTGGTATTACAAGAAGTTTAGTAGAGCGCTCAATTAAAAACATAAGGTCAGGAGCCTAAACAGCGAAGGAGAGCTGTGCGTTTTCTCCATCTAATCACACATCTAGGCAAAAGTGAAGCTGGATCTTGGTGCAAATAGTTTATTTAGGTCTTAATTACTATTCCTTTGAGCTTTTCTCTTAGCTAAGCTTTGAAAACAAATATTGAATAAGCAAAAAAAGATCTAATTGGGGATTTTCTTGATCCCCCCCCCCCAGCAACAACACAAGTGTATTTTTTTTAATGTTTTTTCCATTGCACCACAGATGTGTGAACTCTTTTCTTCTTGTTCCCCTGATCTTACACCATCCAACAGGCATCTCACCCTTTCTACTCAACCGAACCAAAGCTCTATCTTCTTCCACAGGCTGTGCTCCCTGATGTCTTACTACACACATAGAAAGGTTGACTTAGAGCAAGCCCTCCTCCACTGTGCCACCAGCCCAACTTGCCTGCTTATCTCCTGCCCGTCACCAGAGTTTCTGCCTGGCTCTTGAGCCTTGCCAGTTCCTTGCCCGACCCTTTCTGCAGTGTGCCCCAGCTACCAGCCAAGGGACAACGCCATGAAGAGGAAGATGAATTGGCCCATCTCAGAGTCCCCGCCTACGCTGCCTCTCATCAACGAGCCTTTTTTTTTCCCCTTTCCCCTCTGCCATGCCTTCATCCCTCCACACACTGGCCACATAAAAAGCCCAGACAAGTGAGATGTGTACTTCCCACCAAGTTGAGTACCTCAAATCATAACAATATAAAATTAAAGGCTGGTTGTTGAAATTAAGGCCTGAGGGTTTATCATTTTTCTTAAAACAATTCCACTTCCCAGGCAGGGTGAGAAAGTCAGCAGCAAGAGTGCAGGCTGAAAATACAAGCCATTAAATATTAACATTAAATGTTAAAAATAAATATGGGTTACTTAAGTTACTGTAAGCCCTTTCTTTTTTTTCTGACCCGGTTATCTCAGCCACTCCTAGACTATCACAAAATTTCCCTCCTAAAGTGAAACAAGTGCTGATGCATTTCATCTTGGAGCTTGCCAGGCAGAACCAGTAACTTAGGGCTCCCCTGGGCAGGTGCAAACCTTGGAGACCTCCAGCTTCACCACTCACCCCAAATTCCCAATATAACCAGTGCTTTTTTCCAGCTGCAGGCTTAAGGAACCTGCAGAAGACCCCCAACACCCTGGACATTTTTCAGGGCAGCCTGACTAGTCACTGGTGTACCGGGAGGTGAGCACTGCTGAGATTCACCCCGTCAGGAAGGTCGTGCTCTGGGTCTGCTGATGCTCTCAGGGCTTTCTATTTCTCTGCCAGAAAATAATCATAATCCTTTCTTGCTACTGACAAATACAAGCCCCGTAGCACTGAAAACCCTTTTTACATGCCTGTCAAGAAACACGGTGCTTGTTAGAAGATTCACTAGTTTGAGCAGGCAAAACAAGCACCAGTGCTTAAAGTGAGAAATATCTAGCGAACTCACTCAGTCTTGCAGTATTGAAATAACACTTTTTTCCTGGTTGGAAGGCAATTACCTTCACAAATCCATTTGGATATCATGTATCATGCACTATTCACTATCAAGAGAGGTAGTGAGATGTGGTCTGTTCCTATGGATCATTTCTTTAAGCAAGATTAGCTGGAACTGCTGCATCGGAATATCATGCAATGTATATAAAAGTGAATTATAAGCAATCCTACTTCCCATTTCTGCCACCTTAATTGAGATTAATGCCTAAGCAATGATTATTTCAAAGAGGAGATAATTTATTTGAATGTTCTTGGTAATTTTAAGAGATCTATATGTAAAGTTAGTGCATGACAGAGTTTCTACTTAGTATGTTCTTTTATATTTATTTCACTCATTCTAGATTAAAACAGTCTACAGATGGAATGCAGTTAAACAATGTGCTCAGAAGCATTTCTTCCATGGCCTTCTTCAGCCTCTACCAGAGAAGAGCTTGCTGAGAGGATGACAGTGATGGGTCTGGGTGACTGGCAAGGTAGAACCTTTCCAAATGTCAAATTGATCAAATGAATACTACCTTAGTAGCACACTTCACAGAAAAGAATAGCTAGAGAATGGAGTTGGCAGCTAGCACTATGAAAAAGGAAAGCAAAACACTATATAAACCTAAAGCAGAATATGAAGTAGCATAAAGACCACAGATCTCTACTATTTTTATTCAAACAGAAATTCTAACCAAAGTTACATCTTGAACTAGAGAGGTAGGTTGCAAGACAGCCTGTGCATCTCCAAGCACCAGCCTAACCTTAGAGATAGAGATAGAAGATAGAGACTTACTGTTGCCTGCTGTGTATGTATTAGACCATATAGATAATAAGTAAACAGGTTGTACATAGCCATGAGAATCTGGGGAATTCAAGGTGAAGAACTGAAGTGCAAAGACCCGCACAATCCCCAGATCCTGCAGTGAGCCCAGCAAAGTAGTGCGGTCACAGAGAGTACAGATTTGTCTGAGAGCTCTCGCTGTGGAGCTGGCTCCTAAGTCAAGGGCCCAGATAGAGATGGGGCATAAGGCATAAAGCTCCAAAACCTTCTTCACTGAATTTGTGTTTTACATGGAATTCTTGGTCCATGCTACTTATGATTGCAAATAATTCCATGTAACAGGATGCTCCCATCTGAATGTTTTCCATTTTAAAAATATAAGAAGATGCTCCTGAAGAACCGTGGAAGCCTTAAGTCTGTCCCCTTTGAATGTTTGCTATTGGTATTGTTAGGACTGCTGGTATACTAAATGCACAAAGGAAAAAGCTAGGATATATGGCAGCGCTCTAACACACATAGGCAGGCCACAGGAGACGTGAGGGAAAAGTCAGCATGATTTGGTTTTAGGCATTTAAAAGCAAGCCCAGTGACGGGAAGGAACTTTCACATTGTTTTCCCATCATCTCTAAGGGAAACATTAAATACATGTGCTAGTTTCTTAAATTATTTAAAGGAAATAAAATCACCTCTTCTTGCTAAAAGCTTGACAGTAGAATACAACAGACGTGCTCAGGAGAGAGGAGCATGTAAATTCTGCAAACCACCACATACTGATAGATGTTTCTGGGCAAACAGCCACAAGAGGAAATAGGATTTTTCACTGATAGCGTCTGCCAACAGGAGAACAGTAATCACGTGGCTCCTGATTAAATATAAATATAATGGATGAAATCCACTGTAATTGCTGTGTAGCTAGAATTATTTTTACAAGTATGATTCTGGGTGATTTCACACAGCAGCATAAGGAATTGAACTCCCTTGGAAAATCCACAGTTCCCATTTCCAAGGCACGATATACAACTGGTATAGTACCTGCTTCTGCTGCTGCAGTAATTCTGCAGTCTGCAGCTGTGGTCCATGATCTGCGCTCTCTGTGGTGGGGTGCTGGGAGAAATCTGACAGTGTAAACACAACATCCTCTTCTTCCTCCTCTCTCTCTGCATCGTCCTTCTTCTGCTCAGACTGAATGCCAAAGTCGGGGAGGGTCTCAGGGTGCTCGATCTAAAATGGAAGAGATGGGACACATTAACACTCTTTTGTGATTTACCTCGGGGGACAGAAATCTATGGGAGGGCCAAGGGAAGGGACTATCTTCCCCTGCAACCCCTGGTGGGATATTTTGACTTCTATTCTGTAGGCTACAGGAAATGATCTTTGGGTGATATATGACACGTTGCATATGTGAACACAAGACTATGCAGGCCTGCAAAATAGGAGATCTATGCAGCTGAGAAGATGGGTATATAATGTAGCATGATGAATATAATACATCATGCATTAATGAAAAGCTGTGCAAGATGCTGGTGTATTGTCTGATGAACATACGGAGATCAGGACGTATCCAAATCTAGCACTTTATTCTCTCTAATGTGTTAGTAAAACACATGACTCCAATAATGACTGGAGGTGGACTGATTATAAATTAACCAGTCAAAAAATCCAAACAGTGAAAAAATGAAAGCTATTTTGATATTAGAAGATGAGCTAGTTCACATAGAAGTAAATTAGTACTGCTGAAGTAAAGCAGAAGCAAATTATTTCTAAATAGCTACTCATCTCTTGTTTCTGACTCATATTACCACAGCAGATGAAGGTAAAGATGTTAAACCACCCTTTATCTAAGAATAAAAAACACTGGAGTATTCAACTTAAGCACACCCTTACCAGACCTGAAAGGTTACTTGTACTGCCAAATGCAGCAAACACTGCAAAACACTAGGTACATAACTAACAGAAATACTGAGAAGAATTACTTTGTTGCCTTAGCAAATGGTTTTAGAATTGCACGAACCTCCAAAATAAATCTATTGTTCTCAAGATTTTTGTATAGAATGTCAGAATGGGCAAACTCTTTTTTAAACTTATTTTTTCTTTAGGTATTTTTTTTTAAACTTATTTTTTCTTTAGGTAAGATTTCTAAAGCAAATGGTAATTCTGGATGTGCAACTCGAAACAATTTAGCAGCACCTTTCTTCACAGTGCATGTTGGCTGGCAATCACACCCCTGCTGAGATGTGTCAGCTTGGGGATTCCAGGTTGTTACGTACTTCTGAAATTCCTGATCTTAATTTAGTCGCTACTTGGAAAATTACCGTGATGACTACTGACGCACTGCTGCTGATGGTGATAGACGTGTGCATGGAGAAGAGGAACAAAAAAGAATGATTCACTCTTAAGTTCCCACAAGAAGTTGTATAATTCTCCTGACAACATGAAAACAGAGCTTCCCTCCATCTGTATTGCTGAAGGCTTTGTAAGGAACACACTGTGCACATGATTTGAAAAACGACAGCACTCAACCTGTCTAAACAGATTTGACTCCATCAGCTCCCTAACATTTTTTTTCCTTTCTAAAAATTATTCAGGAGTCATATCTTTGAGACCTAATTAAATTTTCATTTACTATGAGAGAGTTTTTCAGGGCCAGATGTTTGCACTAGTTAAGGGTTTAGATTTAAAGATGGGTGATCTGTAACACATCATGCAGATTATTCTTTAGCACGAGCCAACTGAAGAAAAGGCTTCATGTTTAATTTGAACCCCCTTTAAATCTATGTGTAATTATAAAGTTGCTGATGGCACATCATATTTGAAGTCTATATTTAAAGAATGAACATCCCAGTATCCCACCGCTTGCAACTTCATTGGGTTAATAAGGTGGGACAGTTACCTCTAATATGTCCTCCCCTTCCTCCTCCATCCGCTTTCCTTGCCGCCAATGTTTCAGCAGCCACTTCAGTTTGACATACAGGAGAAAGGTGTCCTGCTTGAAATGCCTGAGTTCTTGCTGCAGCAGACTTTTCTCCTGGCTCCAGGTCTTCTCTTCCAGTTTGTTCTGCAAAGTCAAGCTCTGCACTTCCAAGTCTTTCCTCCGCAGGGTCTGCATGTGCTCCTCCTCCAGCTTTAATGGAACGACAGACACCATGTCAACGGGGTGGTGTCCTGGGGTGGTTTCCAGGACTTGTACTTTGGTGGGTGAGGCAAACTGAAATCTCTCATTTTCATCAGTAGTGAGTAGCTATTGACTTGGCTCAATAAGTTCCTCAGCAGTTATGACTGTTGAGGAAATTAAGGACAGCAGTTGATAAGCTTTGCTTAGATAACCATATCCAAGTGGAAGTGGACATTTGCTTTAAAGATGCACGAGACCTGCTGCTGCTTAAACATTTTATACCACTCATATTTTCCTCCCTCTCTTGATTGTATCCCTGCAGTATGTTCCCAGCACAGCCACCACCCCACACTGCTGCACATATCACACCTGCTAAATGCATTTGCAGCCATTCCTATGAGGTGGGACCACAGCTGCCCTTCAGACAACCTGGAATATTATCCTTGCCTCTTCCTTCTCCAGCCACAGACTCATCCTTTCCTCTGTGGCTATGTCTCCCTCTGCTTCTGGAAGGGCAATGCTTCTGAAGAAACCACATCCAGTATCTCAGATACAACTACTGGTCCCTCACTTCTCACAATTCATACTTGGAGGCATCTGAACGACTCAGAGTAAACAGTTTCTCAATGTGATATGACTAGATCAAGGACACGCGCAGGAACTGGAGAGATGGGAATAGGTTGCAACTCGGTATTCAGTGTCTCAGTTTCAGTACCAGAAGCACCAAGAAAAGCTCATTCGTTGGAGCACATGTATATAACACATTACATCTGTTTCAACACAAGGCCACCTGAAACGTTATTCTGTAACCGTGACTTCTCCCTCAAAATGTCAAAGTCAAACCATGGCATGACCTGTGCCCAATAGCACTTGTACAAGTTAGTTGTACAACGTCTCATTTTCTGCATGGACGAGATAGTGTTTCCACTTCCACCAAGCTGTGCTTCACATTGATCATGAAAAGGCAGATGGAAAATGAGTACAGAGCCACTGTTTACAGATGCCAGTTTCCACTATTTTCCATTCTGCAGAACAGCCTCTCCCTTTGCTGACCAGCTCCATAGATGAAATTTATGAAAGCCATGGTACACTAATGACCGCAACGATTTAAACCATAAGAACATAACCTGCAACAAACAACATTCACACAGGAATGGAAAATACTTCAGAGATTCTTATTCAGGAGCATGGGCCCCCTAGCACTTAATACTGCTAAGAAATATATGCTTGATTTTCATGGCAACATTCAGATGCTTCTGACACAGGCTACCAACCCATACTAGATGGTTTACTAAGGACTTTCCTGGCCTTTAAATGATGTGCATAATGCAGATTTTCAGCACGTACGCTACTATGTTTAAAAAGTTCCTGAATAAATAAAAATTATTTACAGTAGTTGCTAGCTTAAATGCATTTAAAATGCAGCTTAAAAGTAGTCTGGAACAAAATTAGCTATAATGGCCCAAAAAACATATACGCAACTTATAGTGACACTCGTGGAGATTGTATACTGCTAGCACACATCAATTTGATGTCATTAAACATTGCTAAAAATGAAATAGTGAAAAAGGGGCTTATTTTAAACTTAATTTGCAGGAAGAAACAAATAGATTTTGTGTTGATGTAGGTTCTTCCACCAAATGAAGTTATGGTTAAATACAGCAAAGATCTGAGTCATTTCCACCAGAAATCCTGGAAGATGATAAAAAAGGAACAATGTCAACAGGATGGGCATAATCTGGAAAAAATGAAGAATCCAGAAGATACTTTTATTCTTCTGTTTCTACTGGCTGTCAACACGAATAGCTAGCTTTGATTTTTCTGCATTTTTCATTGTTTTTACAATCTGTTATGATCTAAGTCCCCGTGGTCACAAATTCTTGCAGAAGACCCTGGTGGAGGTAGCTTCATAGAGTATTATGCTTTTTCAATGGACAGCTATTGCAAAAGAAAAGAACTTTAAGAGGCAAACATAGCTTCCAAAAAGCTTTCATGGCCCAGGCAACTAGGAAGGAAATCAATTTTCCTGGTTGCCTTCAAAAGCCTCCAAGAGAAAGCTCCTATAGAGTTCAACTGGAAATTAAAGCTACTTATGGAATAATGGAGAGATACCACTTGGGCATAATGAGATTAGCTGGCACAAGGAAAAATGCTTTACACCATGCAACAATTATGCTGAATTTAGTCTATGAAGTAAATTTAAAAAGAAAACTTCAGTTAAGAGCCAAACAGCCTGCAAAAATTAGCAACAGATTTTTTTCGCTCTAGGAGCTAGAGATCACAAAACGATTGACTAATCTGTTCCAGCCTCCAAAAGAGCAGGGGGAGTCCATGTAACAAAATAGGATTTCTTCACCAGTAATGAATAAGGGGGTTGGAAACATGGGGTTCTGAGAAATACAAAAAAGTCCTGATTTGTGTCTCAGTTATGAGCATGTAACAACTCCTCCAGCGTCAGAGGAGTGTTGGTTTTGCTACGGGCTAGGAGGGGTCAGAATAAGGCATAGAGCCAAACTGTGCTCCCAGAGATCAAACACACCCTTCCCCAGCTCCTGGAGAGCTGAAGGGGCTGATATATAATTCCCCACGCAGTATTTCCCATCTCTACCTTGACTTCCCCTGCACAGGGGAGGACAAAACTTCTCTCCACCAAGTAGAAAAGCCAGATTCAAAGTGGCAAAATAGGCCTGAATGTACATTTCTCCAACTTCCAGACTCTGCATTTACTCAGATGAAGTCAAACAGGCACAGCCATCAGGACACAGGTTCCCATGATCCTGACAAACAAGGTCCATGCCACACGTCATGGCCATGCGTCTCTCCCAGCAGGCAGGTTTCGTATTTACCTGGATGATCCTTTCTGTAAACTTTTCTTGCTCCTCTCGGTGAAGTCTCGTCTCCTGCTCAAGCTGAGCCTGAAGCTCCTGTATCGATACATTCTGTACAGGTAAAACATGGGAATCCCTGAGCTGATCAGCAGGACAAAGGGATAGGTTTAGCAGAAAACGTGCCTCCGTGGTGTATAAAAAAGCAAAAAAGAAAAGAACCGCAGGACAGACATCTGCACAACTCACGGTTATCAATAGTTAAAACCAAAGCACAGTGTGCAAATAAATAGCAATGCCCTAAATATGTGTGGGAATTTCCTGTGTGGCTCCATCTGAAAACTAAAGCTGGGATGCTTATGTTACATGTTGGATATTCCCTTCAGGCCCCTGCTCCGGGTTTGCACTCGAGTAGCTGAGACAGCGCACCATCAATAAGCTCCTATTTACAGGATTACATATTTGGTGGCATATTTCTTTATGATAATCAAAGCTATAAAATTTTAACATCTCTGCAGAAGACGCCCCTAAGCACATATATTGACCCTAATTATTTATTCATTTGCAACACTTCTGAGTAGGCAGTTAATGGGAAAGCATTTATTAAATGAACTAAGCATAAAAGGTCCCTTTCTTCAGGTACAGGACAGCTCTCTGCACAAGTCGGCTTCATTCTTTGATTTTCACTCAGAATAATTACTCCACAAACGTCACAGTGATAAGCTGTGTGAGCCCGAGACCTGACCAAAATGCTTAAGTATCTCCCCTTTCAGGTCCAACACTATTTTAATCTTAATGCTTCCATTGTTATGTTCTCATTAAGTTTGGCATGCCATCCAATTTACTTCTGAAAGTTACTTAACTCAAAAATAAAGACCAAAGAAGGCAGAGTCAGACCTCATTATTTATACTGTGTTAATTAATCTTGTGGCACTTATATTCCTGATCAGAACTTTCTATGCCTTTCATTTTGTGTCTCTCACATGGGAGCTAAAACTGATTTGTCTGTACAAATGTGATGCTTGGCCAGATGCCGTCCTCTTCACATGTGTGACCACAGAAAACACTACAGCACCAAACTCCTACTTCCCAGAATAAAGACGCAGTTAAAGAAGGGATCATTTCAGGCTTCAAAGCGTAATCCCAAATTCTCTGCTGGCTGACGTCCAGCGTGCTCCAACCTCAGCAGCTGCAAAGACATAACTCAGGTCATGGGACCGGCTCTCGGGGGCTGCTTTGACATTTCCCCTCCAGCACCAGCCCCGGCACCCATCTCCTCTTCCTGAGCATTCCTCCTGCTTCCCAAGAGCAAACCCAGCTGCCGCTGCTGTTTGGGCTGCAGCAGCCCTTGCTGGGACACTCTTGGTCATTCAAAAAGTATTTGTCACTGGAACAGAGGCTCGACTTGTGCACGACAGTTTTGTACCTGAGGAAAAGACACTTCCAGCCCTCTGAAAGGTACACATAAAGTGCCCAAGAGAACATTATCTTCCCTTTCAAATTTCATCTTACACCTTAACGTGTCTGCAGACATTTTGCATTGCACAAGGCCAAAATCTGGTCTCACAAATAATTTGGGAAGGACTGCTTGCAATGGGATTTGCCAGTTTTGCACAATCACTTGTAAATCATCAGTTTAATTTTCTCATCCAATAAAGGAAAAATTACTTTAATCAGAAATTTCTGCATTCTTTCATTTTGATCAGGCTTCTTTAGGAATACGGCAAATAAGAACCAATATACCTAGTTAATTCAGGTGTAATTTAAAAAAAACTGTGTTCCTTCTTCTTATGAGCTGAAATCATGCGAAGTTGACTTGGTGAAAGCAAATACAACATGGCAACGCTCTTCTGTTCACAATAATCACTGATCTCAATATGCCTCTCCATACGGTCATATAATCATACACATTTATGTAGTTAGAAATATTGTTGGTCTTAGGATTCCTGAAACTGGAAGCTGAATCAGAGCACCAAAAGTTACCAGGACGGTAAGGTTTGAGTTTTTCACTATTCACTTCACACTTGTGTTTTCCAATGAACGATGATTTGCTAAATTATTATTTATTCTACTTCAGACTAGTATTAATTGGAATCACATAGTTACGTATATACTGACAGCACCTTATGTCTGCAAAATTAGGGCAAGAAAATAATTAACTCATGTGATTTTCAATAAACATGTAGACCATGCAAAGCCAAGTTTCAGGAAACTTGGGTGCTGGGATTATGTGCTAACTGTTGGAATTACGAAGAAGAGATTAAATATACCATAAAGGCAGATAGACTATTGCATGCACACTAGACAGTGCGATTTTTTTACAATTGCTTTGCCTCTTTAAGGATGGTAGATTTTTTTAAGCATCAAAGTAAACATGTTGAAAAGCAGTTAATGTGTGAATGCAGAGCTACACACCTTTTGCCTTCCAGTGCAACCTGAGGACTCTTTATAGTCCATAATTTCATATAATGTAGTATCTACAAGATGCACTGGGATTAGCACTGCTAAAATCAAGGGAGAAAAGGCTGCTTAAGAGCCTACTAGATTGCTGCTAAACATCTGGAACGTGAATGAAGAAGGTGTAGAAATGTATCAAGATATTTGTATATATGCAGTTCAGGTACCTGGCATTGCATTGATGGATGTCTCTAAGTTTACATGTGGATATCAGGCCCCTACCATGTAATCAGCAGGGCATAGTCTGTGGCACAACTGTGGCTTTGTTTTGTTTTGGAAAACAACAACACTGCTACAAAATGGACACAAAAGTCAATAACCTGTTTGTCTCCTTTGTTCTCATTAACAAACACACTACACGAGGAATGGAAAACACCCCAAATGTGATGGCCACCACACAACGTACCGACACCACAGACACAGACACAAACTCACTACAACAAGACATACAAACACACTACAATGGGAACTACAGGCTACAGCTACTCCATCACAGCACCACAGGAGCAGCTGCACTTCATTCGCAGCTCAACACCAACCAACAATTTTCCGTTAATCCCAATTATTGCATTTCCAGATCCACTGCCACTCTCATCCTCTCGGACAGGCAGTGCCAAGTCCTTCTGACGAGTCCTTTTCTCTCACCTGTTATCAGTCCAGAACAAGCTAATCCACGCTGATGTCTTTACCGCAAGAGGATGTTCAGAGAAAAGTCATCCATGCTTTCGGGGTTTCACCACCACTCCCTCCTTGCACCAACCCCTTTCTGCCTCTTTTCAGCTTGCGCAATCCCACATTTCAGCCATGACTTGTTTTTACAGTATTGCCATGCACCATGAGATATGTCTGGGTTTTACTTGTCTGTTTTCTCCATTTTACCATAGCTAATTACAATCTCAATTTGCCTGCAAACTTAATCGGTTTACATGCAACAACTGTGAACATCAAATTTCATGGAATCTTTCTTTTTAGCCTTCTTTTTTTTCTAGAAGAGATGGAGCAAAATAAGGCCTGAGGAGGCAGGGTAGAAAGATACTCTCCAGCATTTGTGTGCAATTCCAGGAAGCCAAAAGATGAACATTTTTTGCTGCTCACCTAACACTATGTTATAATGCTTCGATATTTGGACCTTACACTTGACCATGCAGTCTAAAGACTGCTACTTTTTCACACCTGACAGCTGACTATCGCATGCATACAGTCATCCACACCAGATAGGAACTTCCAGCGCCTTTTGTATTACTTTTTACAGGCAATACACATCTAACTGAATTCTCAGAGGCTGCTTCTGAAGATGTACTCTTCTCACCCCTTAAAAATACGTGATATATATTCCATTTGCTGGTGTACAATAGGCAGTTGGGTGGGTCACTTGTCTGTGCTTATAGGGAGAGTCTCTGATTTGGGGAAAACACAGAACACTTTGCTCCAGGTCTTTAAAAATCCATCTCATTGTATGGGTAGCACACAAAGTCTCACCGAGTTCAGTTAGGACTGGGATACCCAGATTTACATCATAAAGGGTCTTTTAAGCCATTATATTGTCAACCTTTATGGAATCTTGCATAGCAAGAAAGAATACAATTCATCAAAGTAAATTATTCTTGCTGCCTCTAATCTTGGTGGGAAGGAATACTGTTGGAACCAGTTTGTCTTTCTTCTTCCCCCAACTTTGCATTGGAGGAATAGTGGACACTAAGAGATACAGCTTTCTATGTGGTCCTCGTTTCTTGTTTGGTTTGGTTTTTTTTAATAAGAAAGAAAAGTCACAATGTATAAAACATTCACTATTTCCTTTCTGAGACAACAAAATCTTAAATCAGGGCAAGAGAAAAGCATGTGTAAATTTTTCAGCACATGGCTGGGAGCTGCTGCAAAAGCCATCCGGCTGAAAAGCTCTCACATGGAATTATGAAAATTGCACAGAAGGAGCACAGACACTCCAAAACCAGCTAAAAATAGAACATTTGAAATACAGACTGAAATTCTCCTTGTATGTCCAAAGTGGATCCATTCAGAAGTTTTAATTCAAAGCAGGTGGTAAAGTGACTTACCTAACTTGCACATCACTTCATCTGGTTGGTCCACACTTAACCCAGGTGCTAACTTAGAGTAATAGAGATGGTTTATATTTCTTATGGGTATAATAAGAAAGGAAAATGGATAAACAGATTAAGAAGGGCCTAGAAGAAATTATTCTTCAGTGTGAGCTCTTCCTACTTTATTACAAGACCTTGTGGAAGACTTGCTTTTTAAGACACGTTCTCACCTTCTCTAGCCTATCTGCTTTTATTTTAATTCTCTGGTGACAAGTTGTTCCTTTGACGTGAATTCACTTCAGTTGTTCTTTTTCCATAACCTGGGAGTGTCAAGAGATTTTGTGGCATTTCTTTACACAGAAGCAAATGTGTAAGTCTTTAAAAGCCATGTATGAAAACAATCCAAATCTGAAAGAAAAAGATGAGTGGCTTTGCCTTTGGTGAAATACACTTACTCAGGTAAAGGCAGAACCGATACCCTCTGCAGGAACAGTCAGAGCTAGGAGATACAGCTCCATTTTGGAGTATCAGGCATCAAATACTGCAACAAACTATATTTGGTCATTTGAAAGAGTAAATTTTTAATTCTCCAGAATGTCTTTTTGTCACTGAATAGGCAGGAGGAAACTGCTTCAGGAAGCTGCCATTTGTTTATGGATATTCCATTGGTAAAAAGGGTAAAATTCATCAGATGAAAAATTATTTACCATTTTTCCCCCTTGGTTCCCATTTGTGGCCACAGTAATCCTTTGATCTGTGCTGGGTGTTTGGTCCATGAAGCATTGTGCTTAGTTTCTCCATGTCTTTTAGCCAGGGCAATTCTCACTTGCTTGCTCGCTTTTGCTTTGGATGGTAAAGAATGATTTCCCCCTCCCACCATAACCCGGCTCTGCTAAAATCATGAATAATGGATCGAACAGCCACCCCAATGGGCTCCAGCCTCCCGCAACAGCAGCTGAATGGCTTGTTTCAGCAAGAAAACAAAGCCCTGCTCTTAAGGCAATTTCAAGATATAATTTCCCTTGGACTGTGACTCTAACCCACTTCTTTAACATGCAAATACATTCTAATAACACTGTTGCACTAACAACTGCAGTGCAAAGCCCAAACAAAGGCAGATGTTTACAGTTAGGCTACGGGGTAGTTTCAAGCACAAGTCAGCCTGCATTTATTGTATTTAATCAAACAATTAGGCTCCCACGATGCTCATTTTTAAAAATAGGAGAAATGGCTAAATGGAAGCTGCTCAGCATTGCTTGGGAAAATTTTCATTTAAAATTCAGCTTGGAAAAAAATGAATTTAGAAAAATGGGTTTGCCTGCTTAAAAAGAAAACATTTGCCTCACTGAATTGAAATGTGTTCTTCTCATGCTGAAAGGCCATACACAGTAAGAAGATCATCAATCAGTGTTAGCCACTGGCCAGTGCGTATATTTTCACTTCACAAGCGGATAATGGCTTATGTGTAGCCATCTCTGCTCTAGGAATTGAAAGGTTTGAGTCTCCATCTGAAATTTCTGTGGCAATAAAAAAACCCTTTAGGTATTTGAGTAATATTTTTTTCTGCTCATTCATCTGACACACACACACAAAAGGTAGTTTTTGCTGGTGCAGTGTATGAAATTAAAAAAAAAAGACTAAAAACGATACCATACAAAATTATTTGAAGGACTCTTCTGCTTCACTTGGGTTTGACTATTACAGATTATAAGATTTCAATTGGCTGTCCGCCCACTGAAAAGTTTCAGTGTAGAGCAGTGTAATTCTTTGTTGCTTAAGTAAACCTGACTGAAACAAACACCTCAATCTTCCACATTTTCTCAGGCTGGGCCATCTGAGCCCCAGCCTTGCTCACCTTTTGAGCACATCTGGACCTCAGCTGGTTATTTTGTACCTTTGATTATAATTACTGGCTTGTTCCTTGTCAGGCTATGGTGTGAAAACTATCCATCCTCTGTTTAAACATAGGTTGCGGTACACAGTTTTCACATCATCCCATCCTGGGAGAGGAAAAAAAAGATGTGCCAAAACTACCCGAATCCCTATTCTTAATAGAGGGCTCACATACACCGGACTTGATATACTAATGAGCCTGATCTAAGGTCAGAGGGAACTAATAAAGATGACAGACTAAACCAAAATACTGTAAACATTTGCTGTGGTGATTTTCTGACCTAATCTGCCATAACTATTGAGCAATACAATTGCAAAAGGATCCACGCTGAATGGCAAGGTTTCTCTACCTCATCCTCCCATTTCACAGCTGAGGAAGAAAGACTTTACCTTTTAGTGAAAGACTTATGGTATCCTGGGTTTGTCAGCTAACCTTCCTGAGGTTTATTATCACTGCTAAAAGTGAATAAAATTGGAAAAGAAGCTGCTGAACGAATTAATTATTCTAATACTACTAAAACTCTGCACTGTCAGGTCATTTTCAAACAAACAAAACAAAACCAGCAAAGAATTACCTGTGTTACGATGAAGGGCCACTCTCCCTTTGATATTCAATACAGCATCGTGCTGCTTGGCTACCAGCCACCCTGAAGCTTTGTCTTCCTACCCCTGCTTTCTAGTGCTTACTCACAAACCCAGCTGTCCCAGCCAGCGTTCCCCTTTTCCCAGACTCAACTGGCGGGTTCAGATATACTAAGGCCTCTGCGTGTGTCTTTAGAATTCAAAACGTATTAAAACTCGTCCCTCACTAGAAGCTACTCTAACCACCACAGTTTCAAGGTAGATTTGGCTTCCCAGTGGCCACTTTTTCAATGCTCCAGCTCGTCTTTGTGGAGACAGATTAGAAATTGTTTTCTTCAGGCCCAGTTGTAGTTTCTGGACAATCTATGGTCATGAGAAAGCAGCTAAAGAGATGTTTACTGAGGCTGACATGGCCTCTGCATGGATGAAGATTAAAATAAAAACTGATTGATGCTTTTGACAAATGGAAAAGTACTCAACAACCCAAACAATGGAGAATTCTGCTTTATAAATAAGGTTTTTTGGAAGCTGCAGGGTGCTGTGTTCCCTGTTGAGAATCACCATGCACACCAGCATCAAACCCCCTCCTGCACAGACTACTGCCAGGCAAAATACAGTCTCTGTCTGTAGACTTCCCAGATTTGAAATATCCAGCAAGGTAAAACCTGGAAGCATGATCTCACATCAGGGATTACAACCTCTTCCAGAGATCTTTCGTTACTATGCTCAACTGTAGTGGGTCCCTGAGCCATATTTTCCCACTCAGTGAAGCTACTGGGAGTAGGGTGATGAGTCCAAAGTCAGGACCAATTTGCTTCTCTGAAACTGTGAGGGGGGAAAGAGGTCAAGCACAAATTTCACAACAGGGGTGCTGTGTTTGATCCAATTTACTCCCCCAACCCCTGGCTTCTGTTACTCATCTCCTGGCTAAGGCAGCAGGAGGCAGTGAGTAAGACGGGCTGCTTTGCTGACCTCTAGACTGAAACAGCCCTTGTCTCCTGGCCTGTAGAGTTTAATGTCTCCATCCGCTCTGCGGTGTGGGTCGGTGGTGGCTCGCTGGTGGTGAATCTCTCGCTCCTCTCCACGATCTTGTTTGAGCTGCCACTCCATCTGATCCCTCAGTTTGGACTGTTAGGTGCATGGGCGGTTTATAACAAAAAAACAAAAGGACAGGAGGGAATAAAGAAAACAAAAATGGGTAAGGTAGACGACTGAAAAACTACAAGACAAAGAAAAGCGTGAACAGAAAAAACAACTTAAATACAGTGGCATAAGAAAGTGAAGAGAACAAAACTAAAATGAGGATGAGCAAAATGATGGGCTGAAACATCTGAAAAGCAAAAAAGAGAAAAGAGAGGAAAAAAGAATGCAAACACTGGTTATGAGGCGCATGCAATGAGGATGCATGAGTCAAACCAACAGCAAGCATACAAGTCATGAAGGATACAGGACACAAGGCTCTTCCTTCCTTACTTGTGCTGTGCAGAAAAGCCATATCCAGTGTGGCAGTTGTGGCAGTTTAGACATGCGCCCATGGGCAACGCTTTAGGCAAGGCAGTCCTTCGCTGGCTACAGAGCTTCTCACTCGCTGCTCGGTTAGGGGAGTGAGCTGTAAGCAGGCTTTTCAAAACACATCACTTAGAAAACTGCATTTGGTTGGGTTCTTTTGGCAAGGCTTTTGAGAACACGCCTGACCCTTTTACGAGAGAGCGTAATAAAGACCTCCTCACATTTCTTAGCAAGGCTGCTAATTTACATTCATCAGAAATTTATTTTTTTTTTAATTAATCTCCTCTTTCACAGGGAAACACCGCTGTTACAGACAAAAGGAAGACAGATCTCTATAGCACCAGTGGATTAGCCTTTTTGCCACGAGGAACCGCCTCTGAATCAAAGGAGTTGTGCAAACAAACAAAAGAAAAAAAACCTATAAAGTGTTTGTTTAACATTACACACTTCAATACATCTGAAATCATAACAAAGCAGCTGTGAGGAAAATTAGCTCTAGGGTAGCGATGCCAGCAAGAAAGAGAAACAATAAACAGAAAGAAGGCCAACAAGGGGCCGACCTACCTGGAAGTCGGTGATTAACTCCTTCCCCAGGTTACCAATGGGAGAGTCTCGAGACATGGACGTCATTGTGGATAGAAAACTGGAAGACTCTGTGAGATGGGGAAGAGGGGAGAGGTCCTCCATCTGCTCCTTAAGGCCCTCCCCAATGTGATCAACCTTCTCCAGGAAAGTCTGCAGCTCCTTCCGGAAAGCTTTCATCCTGGAGTTGATGGTGTCCAGAAGCTCAGGTTCGTGCTTATCTTCTCCCCTTTCCTCACCACTTTTGAAAACCTGCTCAGTGGATGGGCTGCTGGTTACGTGCACCTTCGCATCATAAATCAAGCTGTCTGTATCAGTGATAAGGCGGTCCACGGTCCTTTCGAGCCGCTCAGCTTCGCGTTTGATATTAATTAAAGACTCGGTGTCCTCTTTCACTCTCATGAGCTCGGCAGAGCACAGGTCACTGACTTCCGACGGCTTCCCGCTCCCAAAACCCGACGTCTTCTCATAAACTTCTTCAGAGTCACTCTCGCCCCCGACGGGCCCCTCTCTCTTTGGCTGCGGTGGGCGACCCTCTTCGCTGTCACTCTCCTTCTTCCCAGCATCACTGTCAGCATCGCTGTCCCTGGGGCTGGAAGTGCGCAGGCCCAGGTGAGAGGCAAGATCGTAACGCTGGACATTGGACATCAGGACCCTGTTCTCATACTGGAGCTTCATCACTTTCCCGCTCAGCTCATTGATTTGCAACCTGGCTGACTTCAGCTCCTCTTGCAAGGTGCCGCCGCACTTGGACATGGCATCATCCAACCAGCCCGGCTCCTGGCCTGGCTCAAACTTGAATTTGTTCAGTTCGTTTGTTAGCTGCTTGTTGTGATCCTCGATTTCAGAGATCGACCGTCTCAGCAGTTCTGCTTCCTCTTCCACAAACTGCAGGTGCCGGCGCAGCTCCGTGGCTGACTCCACGGAGTCGCCGTAGGGCGAGGTAGGAATGCTTGAAATGTGGTCCCTGCTGAGACACTCTTTTTCATACTGACACCTCATATCCTCCATCTCAGCTTTAATCCCCCTGTTCTCCACCTCCAGTTCCACTATTTTTCTGCCCAGTATGTTGGCTTCCTCTTCCACCAGCTTCAGACGAAGCTTCAGCTCGGCTTCCCTGGTGCTGGGTGGGCCCCCTGCCTCCCCGGTAGGCAGGGGACTGTCCACATCTCCATAGATGGACTTGTACTTCTGGAGCTCCTGCTCCAGTTCATCCTTCTCCCTCCCCAGTTTGGCCATCTTCTTACGCATCAGCGCTGCCTCCTCTTTGGCAAACTGGAGCTGGCACTTCAAATCAGCGCTGTCCTCCTGCCAAGAATAATCACCCCCCCCAGATTATATTAGAAGCACAATCAGTTGCTCACTTTCCAAAATCTCCACCTCCCCACCCTCTGAGCTGTATCTGTTAGGTATGCAAACAACACAGACAGAGCTGCACAAACCACATAGTTGACACAACTCATGGCTTGGTCTCCTGGTTAAATTGGCAAAGCAGCTTGACCAGAGTTAAAGAAGGGGAAAAAAACCAAACCAATGTGCCAGTGCAAGAGTTCAGTGACGCAAGAGTGCCAGCACAATGCTTAGTTTTTCTCAAATGCTGAGCAAATTTTCTGGAAAATAAGAACAAGTCAAATGAAAAGGTGTTGTGATTTGTTGGCACTTGCTGTTCCATTTATGTTTAATGATACATTTGCTCCCTTTTAGCATCATGAAACGAAGACTACTCAGATGAATTTGCTCATCATAATCCCAAATCTCGAGCTTCGTCAACTAGAAAGCCCCAAAAAAGTGTGCTAAGCTTCATGGTTGCCTTGCGAAGTGAAGACTTTAATTACTGGATCTCACAGGGCTGTGAACTAGCCGGAGTGCCTAACTTGCTTTCCAAATAGGAACCACTACTGTTGTCTCTGCTTGCTGCTCTTATTAGGATGGACCAGCTTGTGATCCCCGTTTCTGGTATGGACAACTGTTCACGAGGGAGATTGGAGAAAACATGTGAAAAAGGAAAGAAAAATTCATTAAACTGTAGTTACATCCAAATCCATCCCATGTGAAAACCTGCATTTTTCAGGAAGCACCAGGGTATTAAAATGAGAGTTTCATTTTTTTGTGTGTGTGTGTTGGGCATTTTAGAGCACTGCATCTCAACTCAGACGAAAACTCCAGTGTGTATTGTGCTGAAATAAGAGACAAGGTTAAGTAAATTCTAAGCTGATGAACAATTTCTTTGCATGAATCACTTTCATGAATTGTCATGGAGATACAGGCTCTTGGCCTCGCAAGAGACACATTTATCAGCATTAGCAGTATAATGGAAGGCAGGCTTTGAAAGATGATCTCCCGTGACAGCAGATTTCATCATTGTTGGTAGGCCATGTGGACATATGTGCAATTTTCTATAGAAACTTCATTTCAGTCTCGGGAGCGCTGTTATCTTTCACAAGCACCATTTTGTTTTAATTCCTAACAATGGCAGCCAAATCCAGAAGAAAACATGACTGACTTTAATTGTTTGCCCAGATCAGGCTATTAAAAAAATAAAAAGGTTTACAAAACTAATTATGGCTCAGCAATCGGAGGCAACAATTTAATTTCTAAAGCACACATCCTTGCACATTGGTAATGGTGTCTTTTATGTTACCTAGATTAATTTCGCCCCATTCCATTTAGATATATACTAATTATGTCTTAATTTCAGCTATTAATACTTAAACAGCCAGAAAAGTAATTGGTTGTATACTTCTGAACTCAGTTAGCTTTCTTACTGATTCTGCTCAGTGCAGGTTGCAATTTTAAAATACTAAAGAGTAAAAATTTATCTTAAATGTTAGTAACAATAGCCAAAGTTCCTGTTAATCCTCGATTTTCAGTGATAACCAGGAGTCAAACACAACTGCAATCAGTTCATCAGTTGACTGACTAAAGCTCTGGTCTTTGTGTTTCTGGCACCAGAAATGTGAGTTTTCTATGAATATAATCGAGGTGCATATAATTGATTAGAAGCAGAGCCTCTAGGAGATGGCTTTCTTTCCTATCATCTCCTCACATACACACACCTCTTTTTCACACACGTACTTGCAAATTGCTTCTCTCTTTATAACTCAGATCTGCAAATTAAGCATCAGATTGAAACCTGGCAAAACACCAGGCAGCCTCCACTGGAGTCACTCTGAATTTTGGTTCCTCTGGCTGGATAAGGCTGTTATGATTAAAGCATCATCTTTGGTCGGGGCTGCACAATACATTACCTCGGTTTTTCCTCTCATCGAGAATCAGTTTATCCCTGCAGCTGTAGGCTTTGCTTTTAGGGAAATACAAAGATCACAAGGAAGGTTACATCCAGTCCAGTGCTGTGCTTCAGAGCTTACAGGTGGGGTGATTACTCCAGTTTATTTATTTATCTGTTAATAGCTTGGAAACAATCGCATCTGACATTTTCCTTATTCTGCCTTTGTAATCCAGCATTTTTGCCTGTGGTTCTTGTCTGCCTGTGGCTGCAAGAGCCCAGCCATCAGTGGCACTAGCTGGCACCTTGCACCTCCCTGGCTGCAGGGAGCACTGGGGGCCAGCTCTTCCCGGGGGGTCAGAGGGGGCTCCCAGCCTGGCGCCTACTGCATTTCAAGCAATATAAATCACAGTCACAGAGTCGCACTCAGGACCACGCACTCAGCGTTTTGAAGCTTTTGAAGAAAAGGGAAAGGCTTCGATGGGTTTGGGGTCAGGGCCCCAGTGTTTTTGCTCGGGCATCACTGCACGACTCAATGCATCTGTGGAGCTAGCGCGTTGTTATAGCAGGACAAAACCACCATTAACTTCTCTAACGCCGTTATGGCGTTACTTTATTGCTAGGTTTTGTCTATGTGAAAAAAGGACCATATTTGTAAGTTTTGGTTTTTGCAAGAGCTGAAACAAAGGAGATTTTTTTTTCATCAGACAAACACAAGCCTCATACAAAATAACAGAGCTGATGGATGTTAATCTCGCCTACTAAATATGGATCCCATCTGTAAAGGTGAGAAAGCTCCAGATCTTCCCTGCTTCTTTGCCAGGGAACGTGACTACTGAAAATCCCATTCCCTGGACAGCTTTTTTCCAAAGGAAAAGAATGGTCAGGAGAGATTTATCAGCCAGATCTAAGCATGCCAGAAGGGTAGGACTCCCAACCTTCATGCATGTGTCCCTCTGAAACTTTGTGTACAGAAATATCAGCGATTTCTTGATCAGTTGAAGCCAAGTAGAAACAGCAAGAGGGCGAGACACCCACACAGGCAGGTGGAGTTTTGACACGTAAGGCAAACTAACGAGAGGCCAAATCACCGAAATTAAGAATAGTTCATAATTAGTTAAATCATGAAGGAAAAGAGGTGGGGTGTAAGGGGGGGGGCGGGGAGGAGAATACAGTCTTTCCACTGTTTTGGAGGAGCAAGAGGCTCGAATCCCAGAGGCTGAAATCTGGGCTATGGGACAGCCTGACTGTACTTCACATCCAGTATGTGGATGCTTTCCTAAGAGGTATATGTGGGGCAGACTGTATAGAAAGAAAAGAAGGAACAACAGTGCAAAAATGTTCCATCAGTCACGGTACTAGTCATGGATTTAAGAGATCATTAAGGAAAAACAGGAATTAATGATTACTGATAGTGATTATTTGCATGCAATAGCATCCCAGCTCTGCATGGCACTTCAGAGGGATGTTAATGGAAAAAAAAAAAAAAGCAGAAAGAAAAAACCCAGATCCCTCCCTACAGAGCCTGCAGTCTAATTTAGACAAATGTAGAATGTGGAGATAAAGAAATGAAACTTAAAGAACAAACTTAAATTCATTATGCAGTGTAAATGATGTGATGAGAATGAAGAGCTGATCAAAAATTCCCGAGTATGATATTTCTTTGTTGGCAAGAAGACACAAAGATAGATAGAGACCAATGCCATCTCCTCCAGCACCACCACCGGCCCAAGGGAACTGCCAGGCAGAAGATGGGTAAGCGGTTTTGGGGTTGCAAGTCTGACGACAGGGCGTTACGACCAGCACCCAAGCATCTGGCTGAGTGCCAGCACTCCTACCTTGCGCTGGAGAACCACTTTTCTTTGTGTTTTGCCTGGTGCCTGGTATTTTCCAAGAAGGTCCGTTTTGCAATTCTGCTGAATAAAAACTTTTTTTCTTCAATACTGCTAGAGGCGGGTAAGCGCTACTATGAATTTTGCTTTTACACCACTTTAAGACAATCAATTTCACAGGTAGTATTTACTCGGTGAGCCCTGCGGTGGGTCTGACGTTCCAGCTCATTTTCATGATGAGCTCCCAGTAAGTAAAAACACCGGTCTTGCCATATGCTGTACATATCTGTAAGCATACGGTTGCACAGAATCTAAGTTTGTGGTTGTTTTTCACAAAACATGTAACGGGTATTTGAAGTTAGTTATTTTAGATATTGAGGAGGGCTGTCCCTGAAGAGCAGTGTTTTGAACCTCCTGGGCTGTGTCTGTACTAACCCCTTTGGGCCACACCACAGGACCTGGCAGCTGTTTGACTGGGATGGGCACTTGCTGTGGTGAGCACTGGTCTCAACCAGCAGATACCTCTGAAGGGATACCGGGGTTCAGAGACAGCTCTGGGTAGCACCCTAGAGTTGGGAGATAGCTAAGACATGCACCTATAGGCTGGGCCATGCCAATATAAAAGATTGTTTCTCAGTCTTTCCTACCCTAAAGAATTGCTGATGAAAACCGAACAGCCACCTTGCACAGTGCTCTTGTAATGGTCTTCATTTTCAAGTCCAAATCCTTTGCTTGCATGAGTTACAATGTGTGCGTGTGTGTACAGCGTAAAGGGTTTTTTTTCCCCTGGGTGGTTTGCGGGATCACTTCCCCACACTGTGAGTGGAGCAGAGCTGACCCAGGGTTCCTCAGATAATTTTGTGAAGTCCTCTTTAAGCCTTTCCAAGGCAAACTACAGTTGCTGTTAATGCCTGGATTTGGGAGGAAGAAGCAAGCACGAGGAATCCACTCCCTCTGCACCGCTCTGTATTTCTAGGAATGAGGAAAGGAAGAACAGTGCCATCCACAAACCCTGGTGGACACAACCCTGCCTTCACGTAGCTTCATCTGTAATCTGCATGTGTGCAGGCACATACATATTTCATCCACGTATTTTACAGACTTGCAGAAAAACAAACTCTCTGACCTGACTAACAACTTAAATAATTCTCCGTAGCAGGCCCTGCAGGCAGAAAGCCCAGTGCCCCATTTTAATGTCTGATTAAGCCGTGCTTGTATCATCTGGCTCTGGAATGGGCTGCCCAGGGAGGTGGTTGAGTTCCCATCCCTGGAGGTATTTAAAAGAAGGGTAGACGAGGTGCTTAGGGACATGGTTTAGAGGTGGGATGGCAGTGCTAGGTTAACGGTTGGACTTGATGATCTTGAAGGTCTTTTCCAACCTAGACGATTCTACGATTCTATGATCTCGGTGGGAATGCTCGGTCTTCTGTGTCCTGGGAAAGCAGGCTGCAGCCCCCGGCCACCACGAGCCCCCGGTCTGCCCACCCTACTCACTCAAGTGTAACATGTTGTAATGATTTATTATGGTTATTATTACAAATCAATGGATTTTAAGACTCCATTGACTCAGAGAAGACCTCTAGGGTCTCAGCTGCGTACGCTCAGCCTGCCAATGGGGCAGCAGGGGAGGCGCAACCTTTCTCTAAGGAAGGCCTGATGTCGCTCTCGGCTCCTTTCGCAGCAAAGTGAAACACTATCCCCATCTCTCCAGCTATAAACAGTAACCGTATGGGTGCTGGGAAAAGCCTTAACTCCTACAGTCAGCACAAAAAAAGCAGAGGAAACCAGACAGACTGCTTCCCTGAGAAGGATCAGCCTACGGGAGTTCAATAAAACCGATGGCCAAGGGGAGACTGAGTGGGTAGCTTAGGCTCTATGTCAAACCTCAGCCGTGAGGAGCACAAGTTCACATGGTGCCCCCTCGCCCTGACACCAGAGACGATCAAAGCTGGGGTTGCGACACGAGAACTCGCGAGGTGTCATTGCAGTGTGTCAACCGCCTTCCCTGCCAAGATGCTCATTAGCACAAAATCTTTGGCACCGGGTATAAATTTAGTTAGTCCCTAAGCTGCAATCCAATTACTTTGTGAGGCAAGGTGATTTTCTCTGCTTGTAGAAAACCTCCAGCCTGAATCTATGGATACAAGCACAATGAGCCCGAGAAGCTGCACAATTTAGAGATCACACTTGTGTCCTAAATTGCTTCTACATTATCTCTGGGAGGTCTCAGTAGATTAAGGCCTAATTGCACTCCAGTTAATGTGCCTGATGGCCCTGTCAACACCCGTAAAAAGAAATTTGGAGTTTTATCATGTGCTTTTGCTCCAAGTTGCACGTTCTTGAAAACCATACCTGGGTAAATGCCTTTTTTTCTTTGTGCATTTCTCTGCTGCCTCTTCTCTTCAGGGAGCTCTGCAATAGAAGCAATGCTGAGTTATTGACAAGCTAAGCACAAAGCCTGCAAGTTTGGCAGGGCTCAGCACTGTAAAAGTAATTGAGAAGAAAGCAGTATATTCTCCTGAGAGGCTAGGGATTTAATTTTTTCATATTAATCACTAAAAAAACAAGACTAATTTTTTTGTTGGTGATTTTTTCACTGCACAAAATTTCCCACAAAAAAAAAGGAATAAAAATAGTTAGGGGTTCACAGAGGGGAAAAAGCCCACCCTCTTTTCTTCTCTGGACCACCACAATTTTTGGCAAAACTTTCTTTTCTGCATGGGGCAATGATTTGTGTTTGATTAATCCAGGGCAGAAGTCCAAGAATGTTACTCACAGTGGATGTGAAACACACTGTGGAAGCCTCAGAGGAAAGCAATCCCCCAGAAAAAGGGAAGGGCATACAAGTTTAAGCTATATGGCATAACATTATTAGTTAATCCGTGCTAGCAAATGTAGTGAGGACCCCAGATAAAGACCAGGTAATTCTCCAGGTATTTCTGAATTTACTTTATAAAGATTTGCAATCTTTATATGCCTTTATAAGAAGGTTTTTTAAGACATGGAAGTTATGTCACCGCCACCGTTTGGTTTTCAGAAACCTCTCAGCACCCAAATGGAAAAGGACGGTTTTCCTGAGAAGCAGGAGGTGGAGCACCGTCAGGATGTTACCAGTGTTTGCACTGACTTGTGTCTCAGGACCAAGTTTGAGCCAGTGTGAGCTGGGTCTGTTTAGAAAAGGCATAAATTTGATTTTTGTAGGTTGATGTATCAGAGGGGAATGACAGATCTTAGGCAAAAAAAGCCGGAAGCTAGAAATTATGGAGTCATTTGAATTCAAAGCAGGCCGTATTTGTCTGTGCTGAGAGCCTGAAGGCTGATAGTCCCAGCAATCACCCTGACATCGTGGCCTCTCTTATTTGTTACTTCTGTTTATATCTGCTCTGTGGGGGACAATTTCCAGCTGAGGCGAAGCCTGGGCTGTCATGCGCTTGCCCACAGCGTGCCTCTCCTATGGCCTGTGCGATGGAGCAGCGTGCCTGGACCCATGCCGCCTCCCGTGTCCGATGGGCTCAGTCCTGGTCTCTGTAACCCCCGCTAACACAGCGCTGCAAACCATGAGCCCAGCAAAGAGGAAGGGAAAGGAGGGAGAGGCATCCTGTTAATTAGCTATGTCCAGTCTCATGCCCGGCTGTCAGCTGGCAGAAAACACGACGTGAGCCCGGGGACAGGCACACACACCCCACGTCAATCCTAACCAGAAGCTTTCCATGGCTTTGTGGTTTCTGACTGTTAAGCTATGCAGCTACTGCAAATTATAATTATTGCTCACTAAGACAAATCTCTCCTTCTGCTCTTTGTTATACACAGTTAAGTAGTTAAAACCCATTCATACGCTGCACCATATGCCCAAGACATACTACAGTTTATTTTTTGCTAATCTGCTCTCTACTTTAATCCAGTGATTTCCTGTAACTAATGAAGCTGAGTAAGAGAAATGGGGTTTTTTTGGATACTGAAACAGTTTAATGAAAAAAGACTTCAAGCACTA
This sequence comes from Gorsachius magnificus, assembly GCA_034008185.1. NCBI lineage: Eukaryota > Metazoa > Chordata > Aves > Pelecaniformes > Ardeidae > Gorsachius > Gorsachius magnificus. Next base: position 56,676,049 of record CM067082.1, on the reverse strand, counting down.
AAAACATCATATGAAAACCTGTTACACAAGCTTAGCCAGGATAAACAGTTACCGTTTTATCTTTTTTTTTTGGTTGGTTTTTTTTTTGAATGTGGTGTATTCTGGGAACAGATATGTAACTGAAAGCAGTCATCAGTCAGCAGCATCATGCCCCAGCATGCAAGGCGGGTCGCTACGGTTGAAGGGATACGGGGCATAGCCCTGGCCCTCACACTCACTGCTTTTCCGTGTGACTTCAAACAAGAGCAGCCTGAGCAAGAGGAGGTTGTCTGGTTACTGCATTTGATTCTTAGAGCCAGGGATGAGACTACCAATTCCTGTAGGGGCCTCAACGCGTGACTGTGGCAAACAGCTACCAAGCACGCTAGAAATTCAAAAGCTTGTATCACATCCTAAAAATCTCTTGCTTTTACCTTTCAGCAAAAGGTTACACTTAGACAGATCCAACTCGAGAAGCTAGGGGATATAAAGACATGGGCTACACTGTGCAAGAGAAAGTCACAAAGCCTTTGCTCAGTTATACAGGGTAATACTTGGAAAGTAAGGGGAAGGGAATTAAAATTTAGGTAGGAGACATGGATGACACACTGAGAAACAGACAGGTAGCGATCTGGTTCTGGAAGCTGTAAAAATGGATTTCACAGGCCCAGTCTAACAAGTTTGTAACATATTGCCCTAGATGGGGCCTTGCTTTAAGCATTTTCACGCTGTCCTGTTTGGATTTGTGTAAGAACAACCTTCTGATCAGTGCTCGGTGGGGAGAGTGCTCTGTATTTCCATAACGCTGAGACTCAACCTCAGGCTGAGTCTGTCTTCAGTGTAAGAAAAAGCATGGGATATTTACCTCTGGGGGCTACCAGTGGATTACAGGGAGAAACCTCCCTCCCACGTGTCGGCAGAGGACTGGAAACGCAAGGGCGGCAACAGGGGGACTGCCTGGCCAAAAGCCCCTAAGCCCTGTATGACAGCCGGGAAAGATCTCCATTTTGCCACCGTGGGACCAGGCTGCACGTGTGTACGAAACACCAACCAATATAGCTGGTATTTCAGTAGGACTAAGTGTCACTGCGAACGCGTTACAAGCTTAAATGTTTGAAAATGGTGCAATAAAGGAGCATTTCTCTTTGATGCACAGGAGACTGGCATCAGAAGCTGATATGAAGTAATGCTAGAAGGAACATTTCTATACTACTTTTTATACTCAAGAGACCAACCAGGCTTGGCCATCTACCGAAAAGTCTTTCAATGATGGTTAAAAGAGATTTTATTAGCTCTTTGGTTAACATAGTCTCTTAGGAAAGAGGTTACTCGCCAGTCACTGCAGTTTGTCACCGTACATCTCGGCTACCAAGGAGAGCTACTACATGGGGGTAGTAAATTGCCCCGTGTTTTAAAAGTTGAACTACCCAAAAAGATTGTTGGATGTAGCAACTACAGTATTAACAGCAGGAAGAGACACAGTTATTTTCACTTTCCCTGGGAACCTTCCTGTCGGAAGAGATAATCTGCGTCTTTCTGTGAATTCCATTTTTAACAGGTCTGAGAAGAGTCCTGCAGACTGAGAAGTCGGAGCAAGACTATCCACACGGGGAACAGCAAGCAGGAGGCAATGCACTGGAATTAGAGGTTGAGCATGACATGGAAATAAAGTTTGAGTTAAGAGCAATCATATGTGTAAACACATGATATGGCCCAAGTTTTCATACTAAGGCAAGTGCCGAGTAGGATGAGAACTGAACTGTGAACAGGCGGCAGCAGAGAAGAACTTGGAAAATAAGAAGAGAGAACGAAGAGTCCCTAAGAGCTGCCAGCCTGTCACTTCATTCACTGCTATTAAGAGGATCAAGTCATTTTGGGTGCAGTCTGGCATCTGCAGGCAAGTGTGGGCTTGCTATCATATGCGCATCAAACTGAACCTGCAAAATCAAGTAGTCAGCCATTGAAGTGACAATGTCTGCAACTCAAAAACAGAGAGGCTGGCTTGGAAAGTCCAGCCCTGAAGGCAATTTCTATCACTGTGATGTATGAGGAATTATGCACGAGCATCACTGGGGTTTCTGAGCTGTATAAATAATGTTCTGTGCTCAATGATGGCTTGCTACCGATTGCTTTGAAATGGATAATCACAATGTTCATTTGCATTCATTAGAAAATACTGCCTGTGAGAGATCTGACAGTACTTTAAAAAAAAAAAAAAAAGTGACCAAATCCACTTGCTCTAAATACAGCAGTAGGTGAAGCAGACTGCTTTCACATTACCGGTATCTGCAAGGCTAACAGTTTCAGAGTTGCACATTGGCATTTCATAATAAGAACTAACTTCTTGTTAGCTGTTGAGCCCCCTCATGTTCAAGAATGAACAAAACATCCAGAGAGACCTAATCTCTGCCCCACAGTACATGATGCATTGGGAGATCTCGCCAATGGACCAACTCTTGCATAGCGGTTACTCTCCCAGGAAACACCAGTGATTTAAATGAAGGTAATTCTGCTTGGCATGAATATGGATCGGAAGAAAACCAGATCCACTTGTAGCAGATGGTCAGAAGGTGGATTCATCCCCAAGTGGTGTAAACCAGCATTCACTAATCACTGCTCAGGAACACCTCACTGCAAGCGTTTTCCAGCCACTGTGCAGGACCGCACAGGAAGGTTATGGCCAGAGGGTGAAAAAAGCAGGGGATCTCTGTGCTCCTTCTCCAGCAACCCCCTCCACACAAATCCAGCTCCCCTGGCCACTGCAGGCAGTTTCCCCCTCAACTTTTTGTTGCTTTGGACTTGCCAGGCCCTGACATTGAGGGGGTGCGTGATTCTCCTTCATCTCACTGCTTCAGAGCTACCCCCACTTGCCCAGTCTGGTAGGTAAATTAAAAACCCTTTGTGCAGAGCTCTGTCACTCTCAAACCAGTAATGAATAAACTCTTCTAACAAATGCAGCACTGAAGGAACATGACCAGGACCTGTTTCTTCAGGACGGGCAGCTTTCAGCTATCGCACTGCAGCTTTCTGAAATCCCTTTCCCGGTACTGTTACCTGCCCAGTTGGTGAAAAGGAAGCATTTCCCATTTCTGTAGCAACCTCCCTTTTATTTAGTGGTAGGACAGGGGGGCTTTCCATTCTTTATTAAGGCCTCAAGTGTCTCTAAATTCCAAGTACCTAACTGAAGTTTTGCTTTGCTGCCATGCCATGTTTCTGTACTACAGCAGCTGTGCAGTGAAGGTACGGCGGCAGCTTTTTCCATGTGGACTCGTGTATGTATCTACAGGATGGTTAATGCAACTGGAAAATACAATGAAATTCTAATTGCTTTTCAAATGCTGTAGGCCCTTGAAAAAGATATCTCACCAAGCCCTGATAAAGCTGGGTTTGACGCAAGTGATCTATATCTGCATTCATTCCCATGTGTGTTTCATTTACTAGAAACCTCTAAATACTGCGATATTCATCATTCACATGACCTAGCAAAGCAAGCCACGTCTGAAATATCCTAAGCATTACAGTTCAGGATAAAAGCCATCCCTTGAGTAAAAAAGAACCATGCACACTAGCTTTCAGCACCAGCTTAAATTTCCCTAACGCTGCATTACTCTATTGTGCTAAGCTTATGAATAGGGGCTTTGGAGGAGCCTCTTTCTTCTGCCTCTTGCTGCTAACACACGGCACTGGTTGTGTCTCGCGGCTTCCCGGTGCCCTTCGCATGCAGACTGATACTGTCGTGATACGAACTGGCTTGGTGTTTACAAATAATGTGGTGTGATAGGTCTGGGAGCGTGCGGCGGGAAGGGAAGCGGCAGGGTTGTGCCCGCTGTCCGAAGCCCTGGAAGGTGAGACGGCAGCTCCCAGGCGGGTGGGAGACAGCCGGGCCAGCCCTGCGTTCCACACACGGCACACCATCTCACTCAGTATTTGGTCAGTGGAGGCTGATGAGAGGACCCAAAACCATACAAACATATTTAGTAATATGATAATTAGTTGATAAGCATTATAGTAATAACTGGTCAGCAATTACAGCCCAGCCATGTAATAATTGTTATTAACATAATAAATGAAATCCTGCAACAGACAGCTGAGATCCTGAACTCTAACAGGTGTATCACTGTCTTATGCGGTGCTTCTGCCCAAACACTTGTCTTAATAATTCCTTAAATTAATTAAAATGTGTTTTTAAAGTCCCTGTCTGTCCCATTTTGTTAAGGCGTAAGATATCCAAATTAGAATCATAGAAAAATAGAATTACATCACATGAGTCACAATATATAAAGAAAATTATAGCACACTGAGACCAGGTGTTCCTTTTTTTGGTCCTATTTCAGGTGAAGGAGACCAGAAGGAAGCCAGGTAGATGGCTGCAGACAGCTTTGGTTCTCCCTCTCCTGCCACACCAGAGCTGTGATGCTGATGTGCTGGGAGCAAACGTGCCCCTCCAAGCCGTGTCACCCCTCCGTTGGCACAGCGTGAGTTCCCCCCTTGACCCCCACATCCAGGCAGGAGAGGCAGCAGCACCGACCAGCAGCCGGGGGTTGCTGCCAGGCCCCTACCTCTCTGTCTCCCACCATATTATGCCCATAACACCCACGGTAGCGTGTGCTAGCCAGGACTGTCCGCCCTCCTCTCCCTTCCCCGCCCAAATTCCCCTACATCAGCTGAGCCTCAGTCACTGAGCACCGTCCCACTCCTGGCCCCCACAAAGGGGCCGTGAGCCCCGTCATCTTGCACCCCTTTTGGAAAGAACTCATTCAAGAACCAGGCCTAATCTGAGCGGTATGCACTGCGCTGACACCACCTGAGCCCTGTAATTACCTCGTTATTGTGATATTGTACCTGATACCACACGGATACACACTGTGTGATATCTGGTACAATATCACGCAGGGCACTATATACACACAGAACCAGACCTGTCCTGGAAGGGCTTGCCCATGGCAATAGCACTCGTCCTTGGCCACAAAACCCTACGTAATGGTACACGTCTGGTGCCCGTAGCCCAGGACACGCTTCAGCATGCCAAGAGGGAAACAGTGTCCGGCCCCGCAGCCAGCAGTGCCAACTGGGGCTCTCCTCTCTGCCTCTCTGGATGAAACAGGGATGGCGAAGCTCCTGGGGAAGACAAAACAATTCCTACGACTTTTGCAAGCCATTTTTTGCTCTTGTGACGACTCTTGCTGCAAACGAGATGACTGCTAGAGAAAGCAAACCCACGGCAACAACCCGCACCGTACCCGCTTGGCCATCCACCACCCACGCCGTGCTGCTCGGCATTGCCGCCTCACCCAACTCTAAATGCGGACTGCCTGACAATGGAGGTGAACTGCCCTCCCCTCTTCTTCTCCCTGAAAAAATGCTTTAAACCCCAGATTTTTTTCTGAGCGACCGCAGCGAATGTCCTGCTGTCATGTCACAGGCCATTCAGCCGGGAGCTGCTAATAGGGCTGGCTTTACGAAATTGGGCTGCAGGCCAGGTAGCGCTCAGAGAGGGCATTAGGAGTTCACGTTGCCGAAGGAAGACAATATGAGAGCATTTACTGCCGATCAATGCACATGCAGCCTGGCATTTCCTGTAGCACAGGCGATCTATTCTAAGCATAAATGTTTTGTTTTTTTTTCTTTTTCAGAAGATAAAGAAGGCAGAATTCACACAGGGATAGATACCTGCTCTCCAATTGCAGAGACAGAGCCCCCTCATTCTCTGCCACCAAGAGCCTTTAGAAAGCAATGCTACATAGCTGGTGGCCCCAGTATCAGGACACTGGAGAAGCAAACTGGAGAGTTTGACAGTGATGGCGCAAAGCGGAGAGCCATGATTTGGACAGTGCTGGTAAAGGAGAGGAGGGGAGCTGAGTGAAGCCCCAAGATCCCACTAGGTCAGGAGGTTACTGCAGAGAGGGAAAAAACCCACAGCTCTGAAATCTCTGTAGTGTTCAAGGTATAGGTGTAAAGAGCAAACCTCACAGAATCTAACATATATATATATATACACACATACACATGGGTTGGGGTTTTTTTTAAGTCTTTTTATGGAGAAAGATATTCAGAGCTGCGCAACATCTGTGCTTTCCATACTACTGGATCAACAGCTACAGAATTGTTTTTTGCATTGGGGATGGAAAGAAAAATTTTCCTTGAGCAGACAACCATAAGTACAAGCATATTCAATCTCCCCTGGATTAGAGCAACTTGCTGTTTCTATAAAGTATTAAATGAAATTCTAAAGAAGCAGAGAGATTAAAGGCCAACTGCGATGATCCCCAACAAACATGTCCCAGATATTCTTTGTAATCCTCGGTTGCCCATCTATTATTTCACAATTTTAAGGACACTGCACTCTGACAAAGGGGTTTATAAAAATAGAACAAAAAGATGGCAAATTCAGACTCCGGTAGCTGGTGACATTTTTGAACCTCATATAGCTGCGACCTGTAACACACTTTCCTATACATCATTCAACGCACACAACCGTTTACCAACAGGTGATGGGTCACCGCCCAGACATCCATACTCAGCAAGCCATGGGAGTCACAGTTCAAGCACAAATAAAGTTAATTCTGCTACAACGAACACGGCCATCAATTATAGGAATGAAATTCAAGCCAGAGCATAGCACTTGCAATTAAGAAACAGTGAAGCCCGGGCCAGGGCAGGCGCAGGTGACGGGAAGGGGACACAGCTCTTGGGAACAGGCCAGCCTGCTGGTGAGCTGTAGCACATGATGCTCTGGGAGCAGCAGCAGCATGATGTCCCAACACGTTCTGCGGGGCAAGAGTTACCCTCATGGGAGAAAAGTACCCGGCTACCTATGAGCCCAACTGCAGCTGGAAATGGCCAGGAGGGAAGGAAATTGTTAGGAGAGAGCGTAATTGCAAAAGCCACATTTCCTTAGTATAAAGAAGTGTCAGCAGCAACCCTGTAAATACCAAATGAAAAACTCTATGTGATGGATATAGCTCCACAAGATGCAGTTGGAAAGGAATATGACAAGCCCAGATGGGAACACAGTGCTTTAAGCAGCAAAATGCAAAATGCCCGGAAAAATTGTAAAGGCAGCAAATTATTCTGGTGTGAAGCATATTTCTGAGGATACCCTGATCTGGGCAGGTATTTGGGTTATCCTTAACCATTTTGTCTGCTCCTGGGGCTGGGCTGTGATTGCCTGGGAACCCCTTCCCATTGCATGGGGAGAGCTGGGGTGACTCTGTGGGTGTGCAGGGGCTGTGCTCTACTGTGCTGCTGCTGCTTTGAAGCCTAAACGAGCTGCCTCAGATACTTGCTGGGTTTGTGGTCCCTGCCTCTGGATACAACCCCGAAGACCAAAGCACAAAATGAAAGGCGTGTTGTGCATGACTGGCTCTTAGATGGGGAAAGGACACCTGGGAGAGGGTCTTCATGCTCTTAGACCTCTGAGAGCAGCTCCTAGGCAGACGGGTGAAAGCGTGGGATGAGATAATGCTTCTTGGGCTGCTCTATAGCTGCTGGGAAGGGCAGATGGCTTTCCTGTCCCTTGGTTCAGGAGCTGACTGCCCCGAGCTTCCCTGCTGCAGTGGCTCAGCACTTCGGGATGGTGATTTCTGTGGAGCCGATGGCGCTCAGCACCTACCCAAAGGAGGAATGTGTGGCTTCAACTTTGTTGGTGTTCACCCCTCTCTACACGTATCCTGTTCAGGGCCTAACTGCTGCACTGTGCTTGGATACAGATTTGCTTATAAAGCACAATGTTTTATCTGTTTTCCCAAAACAGAATAAAAGAGAGAAAGAGGAAGAACCATTTATATTCCTTAAAGCAGCAAAAGGATAGGTTTCACCAGTCCAGACCACTCAATAGCAATAACCCAAGGTATTGATTTTAGGATACAAGACTAAGGGACTTGGATCATCCTCTTATTTTAAGTTGATATATGAATTAAACATTACAAAAATTGGTTAGGACATCTTTGTTGCTTGGACACATGCTTTTTTTTTTTTTCCTCACTGGATATTATTCCCGCATTTTTGTTTAGTCTAATTCATAAATTCCAACTTTCACCACTCCTCTTGTCAGTTTAGACCATGCTTAAGTACTCCTGATAGGGAGGATCTCTCATCTCCAGGAACTTATCCTGCTGTCCTCCTCTCTGACTCTCTTGCTAATATCTAACCAAGCACAAGAATTATAGAACCATAGAATAAATTAGGCTGGAAAAGATCATCAAGTCCAACCATTAACCTAACACTGCCAAGTCCACCACTAAGCCATGTCCCTAAGCACCACATCTACCTGTCTTCTAAATACCTCCAGGGATGGGGACTCAACCACTTCCCTGAGCAGCCCGTTCCAATGGTTGACAACCCTTGCAACCCCTTCCGTGAAGAAATTTTTCCTAATGTCCAGTCTAAACCTCCCCTGGCGCAACTTGAGGCCATTTCCTCTTGACTTATCGCTTGTTACTTGGGAAAAGACACCGACACCCACCTTGCTACAACCTCCTTTCAGGTCATTGTAGGTAGTTGTAGGAGCCTAATATGGCAATACAGATGCATATTTAAAACAAAAAAATACAATCATTATGCTCAATAACACCCCACGTTTCCATTCCCCTGTGTTGGATGAGCTGCAGGCACACAGCCGGGGCTGGGTTTCAGGAGCTTCTTCTGCTTAAGAAACCTTGTACCCTCCAGTCTCCACAGCCATGACCAGCCCTGAGCTGAGGCAGCAAGCAGGAAGGGACTGTGTCTGCACTGCGTCAGGCTGCCTGGGAAACTTCTCTTCTACCGTTTCCTAACCTTTTGACTGACTGAATTTGTAACCCTAGTCACGTTGTACATAGTATTTTTATTATGATAATTATTACGATAACAAATGAAGAATGTCAGCACTTGGGTTTGATGGCTTTGTCTCAAAGGCTGTAAAATTATGCCCTTTTCTCTGTACTTTTACACACCTGCTGTAAAACATATACAGAGAGAATATATATAGGTCATCAATGAAGTGGAAAAATCCCACTCCGGCTATCTGGATTGTGCTGCTGCACACATTCCCTCTCAAATACAGAAGGAAATACAGAAAAGGTGAGCACCACTGTCGACTTTACAAGTCTCTGAAAGCTGATGCCAGTCAGTGTGTCCTTGGTTGTAACCATGCACTAAAACACATGAATTACAGGGAAGATCTTACCGATCCTGTTTGCATAGCTTGTTGATGCTGCTGCCTAGTAAAAGAGGTGTCTGAAGACGATTTGAGAATCAGCTTCTGAAAAAAAACATTTTTAGACAGTAACTCCAAAGCCCTTCTAATCTCTGGGTACTTCTCATGCTGAAGCACATCAGAGCAGGAACATCCTCACGTGTTTTTTATTTGATTTGCCTACTCTAAAGAACCTCTTCATCTGTGGAAAGCTTTGCAAAGCACTCAGGAAGAGCAAAGCAGCAATGGCACACTCCTGCCGGGGACTGCAGGCTGGGAAAATATTCTGGGGAAGTACCTTTTTATTGTACTTCTTGACCAAAAAAAAAAGGGAGCACTTTTTTTACTATAAATCAGCGTATAAAGTACAGGGATTTAACCATATACAAATGGCTAAATACCAGATCCCCACAGTGGCATATGATTCTGTGCCAAAATCACACCAATCTCCACTTTTTAATGATTTTTTCAAAAAATTCTCATATTTTCATTAACTTTGGTGAGGCCTGGACTAGGGCCTCAGGCTCTCATCTTCCCTGAAACAGAAGTTCATAGGACACTGGACAGCATACAGGGATTGCTGCAGGGAGGTATTTAGTGGTCATTAACCCATGACTACTGTTCTGCTGTGATTAAAAGTAAGGCAGCAGGGATGCCTGATGAAAGGACACGATCAGGTCACATCCTGAAGCCGTAGCGAGTCTGGCAGGTGAGAATACAAATCTAGGATTATTTTGCGAAGCCTGAAGAAACAGCCAGCGCATATCTGTTAGGGGACTTGGTAAACCTTCTCCTTTTTTCTCTGAGTAGCAAAGAAGCAAAACAAAAAAGGGAAAGAAAAAGGAAAAACCTGAAACCATCTAGCTAAATATTCTTTCTCTACCACTGGTCAGGACAAGAGTTCCCCAAAAGGTTGTTACTCTCCTGGCAATAACAAAATGGAAATGTCTGAACCACATCGGTGGATGAGCTTTTGATCTGAAACATGGCAACTAACAGCAGAGTAGGCTTTATCCCAGCCTGGGTGAAGAAGATTAATGACTATGAATAATATGTATGCATTAGAGTGAATAACGACAGCCCAGTGGAAGGACTGCCAGAGACCTGCAATTTTTTTCATTCATTATTTCTCAGATGACAGAAACTATTACAATGAGGAAATTCATGCACTTTCCATTTTTCTAATTAAAACACAAAAATTGTTTCTCTCTACCACTTCATTCATTGCTCGCTCTTTCTTTCTGCCTCCTCAGCCATCTGGACAAAGCAGCTCCTCACAGGTAAAACGTTTCTTAGCGGAGGGCCCACCCTGTCTCAAAGAGTGCTGCAGGTCAGTGCTTAGAGTAAGGACACAAATAGAATCAGAGAATTGTTTAGGTTGGAAAAGACCTTTAAGATCATCAAGTCCAACCATTAACCTAACCTTGCCATCCCACCACTAAGCCATGTCCCTAAGCACCTCGGCTGTCTGTCTTGTAAATACCCCCAGGGATGGGGACTCGACCACTTCCCTGGGCAGCCCCTTCCAATGCTTGACAACCGTTTCAGTGAAGAAATTTTTCCTCATATCCAACAGCAACCTCCCCGGACACAACCTGAGGCCTCCCACAGTAAAAGAATTGCATAATTTGAATTCCCAGTGGCCCTAAAGCAGGTGAGCTGCTGGTATTTACCTGGGTGCATGCTCTGCCCCCTGACTGGTAAAGAAGGGGAACCACACTGCTTATAGAACTGGTCTTCCAATACAGCTGCTGATTAGCAATGAAAATTTCATTTGATCACAGTTTTTATGGCAGATCTGGACAAAATATGCATTTCTACTCTTTTCTTAGAAACCTAGGTGTGCTTTTTTTTTTTGGGTTGTTTGAAGCCCAAAGTCCCCACACCCTTTTGGCAGCTATTTTCTAAGATCTTGGCAGTCTTGACACCTAAAACATTGGGAGGTAGAGAGTGAATAAAACCACAGGCAATTAGCAGCCAGTCTCAACCAAGCCATCACTTCCAATCCTGGTTTTTACTTTCCTCACTGCCTCTGCTTTGCCAGGCTCCCAGGACCCCTGAAGGGAGCTCTGAGGCAGGCTCTGGATAAACAGAAACAGAGGAGCACCCACTTTTTCTCCCAAGAAATCTCTAAAGTGTGGCAAAGACCAGGTCTCCCTCTCCAGACACTGTTTCTCTCCCACCTTTTGCAGTGTTTTGCCTCCAAATGCAAAGCAGGGCATTTAGTGCCCTTGTCCTTCCAGCAGAAGGAGCCTCACACATGTATATTGAGGCTTTTTTTTTTTTAGAGAGCCTCATGGTGTGCATTTGGCACAAGTTCCTACACATGGTACATGATGGGGAGGTTGGACCCCATATGCTGGGATTTGCAAGCGAGGAGTGAAAGCCCTCGGCATCTCTTTGAAAAAGACCCCCCCCCAAAAAAAAGAAAAAAAAAAGCAGGAAAATAATCAGGCAAAAGTTTGCAGTGTACACAAATAGCCTGAAACATATTAACTGTTCAACGCTTGCACATCTGCAAAAAGGGACATGAAGTTACAAAAACTCTAAGAAAAAAAAAAAAAAAAAAAATCTTGGTGAAACTTAGAAACCTTCGCCCCATGTGTTCTCTCACACAGATGTGCAGATGCACAGGAGCAGGCACCTTTCCAAGCTATTTCTCCATCAGCCAGCACCCTCGCAGCCAGGCATGCAGTGCCGTCCCTCTCCCTTACACACACACACACACGTCCCCGTGCTACCTGGCTCACCAGTGTCAATGCCAGAAAAGCTCTTCCTGCCCCCCCCCCAGATCCCCTGAATGACACACCCAGTTTCCTAATCTGGCTTCATTATTTTCTCTTTATTCTGTGTGTAGCTCAAGTACAAAGTTCCAACGTGTTTTTATTTACATGGGAAAACTGGAGAAAGCTGTTTGTGCCCCAGAAGGAGACAAAGAAACCTGAAGCAAAAGTAGATCTGGAGTTAAGCAAAATAAAACTCTAATTGAGATAATTATTTTTAATGACTTGGAAGTGAAACTCATTTGGATGAATCCTCTTCAGACTTTGCCTATTCATTTCCCTAACTGTCAACATACAAATGGCAGGTTTTAGCCAAATAGTCTACCCATATAATAAAAACTAAAGTGAAAGCTTGTTGCAACCTTAAATTCTAAGAGGCATAAATTATCCATTTTATTAGAAGCCATACACTTATCTGAAATCTCCTCCCCCTTTTCAGATAACAAAACTACTCACACTTTAGGAATAGCAAATGGTTGATTCTGACGGGTGCTTAAGGAAGATACTTTTTAATCTCACTTTCTGTCACTGGGCTCCCATACAGCATTATGTACGTTCTGTATCACTTGTTGCGATGATTCCAGCAGTGACTTGCAGATACTGCAAGATGAAACGAGTGGCTCTACCTTCCTTCCAAATGATTCAGCAGGGATTCTCTTTAGAAATGCAGTTTTTTGAACACCATTCAGCACTACTGAGACATAAAAAAAATTCTCTACTCCCAAATAAGACAAAAATTTAAAAATAAAAAAATTCTCTACTCCCAAATAAGCCAAAAAGAATAATAATAAAAAAAAGTAAAAAAATCCCAACCCCCAACAAAAATTCAATAACCATTTTTATTTTTATGGGGCAAAGTGGCTTTATAGTACTCGCAGCCGTTCTGGCTCCAAAGCTGGGCTGCACGTCCCGATGTGAGTGGTTCGTTGTTAGTCACGCAAGGCATCCCACTGACCTCACTTTGGCACACACTGCGGAATCACAGCCCTATTATGGGCAGCCCCAATATTTATGCACACTTGTCAGATTTCACACGGCTCCTCTGAATGACATGCTCTCCTCTGGCCCTACTTTTCTTCTCTTTAGGCGCTTCTTTCTTTCCTCTGCCCTCTAACTTCTGTGTGGCTTTTCATAATAAGTGGGAATTTAACTGGCAAGCCTCTCTGCAAACTCGCATGTGGGATTGTACAGCTCTCACAAGGAATGCTAGGCATATTCATTAAGACCCCGGGCTGAAATATTTACTCACACAATCAACTTGCAAGGGAAGGATGCTCACTGGCCAATGCCAAAGAGCTGAGCCCAGGGTAAGGGCTGAGGGAATGGAAGAGACTTTTTAAAACTTCGCAGTTACTGTCTGCAAATAGTCTGCTGAAAATACTCCAGGCTACCAGCTGATCGTACTTCTACTAGATGTTTTCAAAAAGCAGCTTTGACAAGCTTTCCTCTGAACCAACTGCTCTTCCTCCCAAATTTTTCCAGAAATGGTATTCTCCATAGAAGCTGAGGGGACTCTGATTTTCCTAAGAATAATAATGCTTTAACACCAAAAGCGTTGGAGATTGGAAGCAATGCCAGGTGTCCCTGCGTGCTGCGTGGAGGAAGCGACATCCCCACCGCTGCCGTTGCATGAACACATTCCCTGGGCAGAACCACGCTTCTGGATATATTTCACAGAAAGAAACTATGCGGAGTCTAATGCGAGAATAATCTGCAGAAGCGGTGTTTTCCTTTCGGCTGGATTTTAACAATGAATGCAAATGCATATAGGCTTTTATAGTCTGAATGTTTCTATTCAAATCTTCGGATTCAAAAGCCTTTTTTTCTCAACCACTGATCATGAAAACAGAACCTAAAACCCAACCAGTCCTTTTCTGAGTCAATATTCTGGGTACAAGAAGTGCAATAATGTCTCCTAAGGGGTTACGGTTTTTAACATCATCGCTAGGTCTTACATTTTTACTTGGCTATTTCAGTCTTTTTTAAATGAAACCAGAATAACCTTAATGTAGAAAATCCTGCAGTTTTGAGGTGTTTCTTAGGATACTGGCTTGGTGGTACGCTGTCAGATGGCTGCTCCCAGATTAGAGATAGGCTGGTGTTTTCAGCTCTTCTGGCAATTTTTTAATTTTGCAATTTTGTTCCGTTAAGATCCTACTGTTGCTTTCCTATCCATCAATGTGTCACCACAGAAAGATTAGCTGAAATTTCAGACTCCATTGAACTCTCTTTGTCCTCTCCCACATGACGCATTAGCTGCACATTACAGTACCCCAAACAAAAAGGGATAACTGGCAACAAAGTGGCCCAGCGCCCACGCTGCTGATGCAAATTTCTCCAAACCATGAGTTTTAAACCTCATTACTCTTGGATGTTTGTGCATACGTGCCTGGATCTTTGCACACCGTTGTAAAAAGTTGCTAAATGAAGAAAAGAAACACTGATTTTTCTCTTCTTCCCTACAGCTGGATATTTATGATGCAAACGACCCCTAAAATATGTAGACTTTCTTGCAGAGCCTTGAAGAGGCTGCACAGTCAGCAAAATCCAAAAGTTCAACTGCAAAGGTCAGGCAGACACATAGAAAAAGGAAGAAAAATGTCCTGAGACTCCCCCCACTTTGGAGCAGAACAAGCAGATTATTCTACAAGAGAGGTCACGATTTTGATTTCTCTGCAGCTCCATTTCTACCCGACTCAGAAAGAAAACTGAAGCAGCAGATGCAAGCAAGGATGTGGTAAGGAAGAATGTTGACTTCTAGCCTAACACCAATTTTTGTATCACCTAATTTCTGGGCTGCAGTTTGCTCACGTAGTTATCCTCACAGGACTGTTGCAAGGATTAAATCTGTGCAAGGATTAATCTTTAAATCTGGGTTTTGAAAAGATCGTCATATTATATGTAGAATAACAGCTATAGTTAAGGTCACTTGCTTACTCTCCAGGCAATAGAAATTAAAAGATCAGCTGACAGCTACTGTGTAATTATCTTACATTGCATTTAGAAAAACTCTGTTATCCTGGGATAAAATCCGTGCATAATTTGGCATAACTTAAAAAGCAGACAGGTATTGCAAATAAATAAACCTCAGATGATTTCACAGTTACACAAATAGCAGTCATAATTTATTCTTCGATTCCCTTTGATGTTCCCCTACACTGAAAACACATATGTCATTTCACCTGATGGCAGCTACCCTGGAAATGAGCCAAATTCAGCATCAGTGTTAATAGGTGCAACCCGTCATAAGCCAGCCACGACACAGCTGCTGCCAATGGAGATGAAGTTGGTTCAAAGCTCTGTCAAACTGGGAGTGGCCCAGTTTTACACCTTTATGGTCAGCGTGTGCAGTTCTGCTGTCTTCTTAAATGTGAGGCATTAAATCAAAGTGATGAGAAAAAGTGAAAAATGCAGTATAGATAAGAAGTTCCCCACAAAACACAATGGCCAGGTTTATATCTCTGAGGAGCTACTTCTCAGCTGCGGTCCGGCAGTCAGAGCTATTCAGATCCCCCTGTTGTAAGCTCTGCCAAAGGACAAGGACCTTCAAAAAGAAAAGTGTGTTGAGTTCACTAAAAGTGGCTGCCACTGGTATGAAGGATCATGCAGAGAAAGAGGCGTGTGTGCCATCAGGGGGGACAGGAGCATGTTTCCCCCGGGAACCCTGTGCGTTCCTGGTGACCTCCACTTCTGGACATGAGACCGTAACAGCTGTTTTGGGTGGAAGAATTTTTTTCAGGTAATTTCTATTAGTTGCTACCAGTGGCTTCACGAGAGCTTGCCAAGCCCGAATCCCAGTGGGACAGGCTGCAAGGGTAAGCACAACCCCCAAAAGAAAGGGTCTTTCCCTTCATCTGGAAAT
This sequence comes from Gorsachius magnificus, assembly GCA_034008185.1. Lineage (NCBI taxonomy): Eukaryota > Metazoa > Chordata > Aves > Pelecaniformes > Ardeidae > Gorsachius > Gorsachius magnificus. The sequence continues at coordinate 56,660,250 of CM067082.1, read as the reverse complement.
GGATACATAGGAAGGTCTAGCTCATGAAAGAAAAGGTCTATGGTCTGGACGCCTACATTAGGGAAGATTCCAAGAAGAGATTAGTTGTAAGGTCAACCTAGTGACAAAAGCAACAGCAACCAGAGACTTGCATAAGTGGTGCGAGCAGTGTGACAGCGGTGAGAGCTATCTGGCAGTAAGAGACACTTAAATCAGATTTATACTTGGAAGTAACACTCTGATCAACAACTAATGAGGCTACTTTAAAGTCCGCCCCAGCTGCTGCTGATCTAGTCCATAACCAAAACTTGCTCTTCCATGTCCGACCAGTTCTTCCAAGCCACTTCTGGAAAAGCGAGAGAGCGTGTTATTCAATCACATCATTTGGTAGGGAAATGCTCAGTCCCTGCTCTCTGCAAACGTCTGTCATCTCCATATCACAAGAATAGCAAAACACTCTTCCCTCTTATCTGAGGACCAAAGTCTGACATCAGTCCCACGCTGGCCTGGGCCCTCGAAGCTCTCGCTGGATTCCCAGGGGGCTTCCACCCGAGAGATGATTGATTAATCCCCACCCATCTAACAGAAGGACGCTAGCGCACTCTGCGCTCCCCTGAATACTGTGCAATCATAGGATTCAATTTAAACTTTCTAAAGACCAGCAACCGGCTCCTCAGACACTGATCTACCAAACAGTAGGGTGCTCAGCTACAGAATAAAGGAAAAGCAGGAAAGGGCATTTCAGGAGTCTACTGCTAATGAGCAAACCATCTGTCTGTCGTTTTTGTGAAAATTGGCTATTTATTCTGACATTTCCTTTTCCCCAAACAGTTTTTCTGCTGATAACCTTATTATTTTAAAGTAATGTAATCTAATTTTAATGCTAAAACTTGTCAGATTTTTTTTTTAAAGCAATAAAGATAACTGTAGCTATCTTAGCAAATGGCAAAATAAAAATGGACCATGCCCATGACATAGAAAAGATGCGAGCTATCCAAGCTGTGAAGTCCTGCCACAAACAAGCCTAACTGGTGATAATTACACTCATTATTAAGAAAGAAAACCATGGCCACAGCTGTGAAATGAGTGACCAATACTGAATTCTTCATATGGGATCATTCTTCCATCACAAATGAAAAAAGACGCTGAACACAAATTAAAAAAACAAAGGGAAGTCTCACTGTTGGCAAAAGCTTATCATAAATAGATAAACTGGGATGGACTCTCCCTGGCCTGCCTTACTCAATTTATATCTCTCAAAGGAATGAGCCCATTTCAGGACAGCAGACTGTCCTTGAATGCCTGTAAATGCAAACACCATTTTAGCAGAAACGTAAGAAGAGGGTACAGAGACTAATCAAGTTGTCCATCCATCTTCTGGTATCACGTCTCTGCTGCAGGCACCACCAGCTGCTTCAGAGAAATGGGTAAGAAGCCTGATGGTAAGTTAATAGGGACAGTCTGCCCAGCCAGGGAGTCTCCTCCTTATTCTTACCAGCCATACACTAGTTTCAGGCCTCAAATATGAAGTTTTGTGGCCCTTTCAGGGCTTTCCTTCCGATTCTTTTTTGCCTGTTTTCAAGCAGCGCCATTACAATCCTAAAGATGAGCAACTAGGCAATGCCTGTGCACTTCTAGCAAACAAGAATATTCTAACATGTAAAAAACCAGAGTACACCGAACTGTAAAATGAGGTCTGAGTACACGTGAGTGATTATTTTTGAATCCACGCTCCCTTTGCTCTGCTGTCTCAAATGAGCAATCATGGGCCAATTCAGGCCTCAGAACTGAAGTCAGGGAAGGCTGTTTCTTTGGATGGGAAGGTAGAACTTGATAGTATCTCTCCAACCACCTTCTGATACTCATTTTAATCTCAGCTCAGCCTGTATTTCTTTGTGCATGGTTTTATGCCAGGTAGTAGATGAAGAATGCTGCATTTGGACTTACATTTGGACTTTGGTAAGGCAAGCATTTACCCCAAATGAACACTTTGCTAAGGAGCTTTGTCAGCAGCAGCATTTTCTGATGCTTAAACTGAAGTTCAGTTTGCCAGACTTATGACGTGAAGGGGGAGATTTATGGAGAAAGGACTGACACATCCTGCTGCCATGAAGGTTTCACAAGCACGTACAGCTCATAACTACATGTGGCCCCTCTTTCTTCAGCCTGATGCCTTCCCCATCAGCCTTTGACATGTGTGTGACATGCAACAAAAAGAGGCATAACAAGCCTTGAGCTAGTACTAACCTAACATCATTTTAGCAGGGCCAGTTGTGACAGGACAAGGGGTAATGGTTTTAAACTAAAACAGGATAGGTTTAGACTGTATATAAGGAAGAAATTTTTTACAATGAGGGCGGTGAAACACAGGAATGGGCTGCCCAGAGAGGTAGTGGAGGCCCCATCCCTGGAAACATTCAAGGCTGGGTTGGACGGGGCTCTGAACAACCTGATCCAGTTAAAGGTGTCCTTGCTCACTGCAGGGCGGTTGGGCTAGATGGCCTCTAAAGGTCCCTTCCAACCTAAAACATTCTATGATTCTATGATTCTATGATCTTTGGGATGCAAACCAGCTGTCAGGGATCAACAGCAGCACTAAATAACATCAAAATGTACAAATCAAGGTGGTACAAGAACTACCTCTCTTTTAGTAACCTATGTTTAATGAGCGCAGTCCCACATATCAGGAAGCTGGATCAGACCCCTGGTATTAGAGGAAAAAGCTGGTCACCCCTGGTTTGCAAAGTGAGCTAAACAGTGTGCTAAGGCACTCATAAAGTCAACAATAACCAAAGCTTTTCTCTGATCACGCAACAGAAGACACCCAAACAGAACTGCTAAGAGCAACCAAACTGGGACACAACTTCTTTTCTGATGGTGAGTAAAGCTTAAGTGACTCTTGCTTATCTGGTGGTTTACCTAAAGAAACTTGAGTATGCCCACTTGTCTCTAAAGGCACTGTGGACAACTGCTCCAAGCAAAGCTGCTTCACTAAAGGGGGACCTCAAAACCCATGTTGTTAGCATTTGTCTGTTCCTCATTACTCCAACTGAATACTAAGTCTGAACAGATCTGGAAAAATGTACTTCCTACACAGACATTTTTTCCTCATTATTGTCTCTCTAAATACTGAAAATGCAGCTGAAGGCGTGACCAGCTGCAATACTGGAAGCTACAAATATGCTACTTATGCAGTAGTGATGCTGGAATAACCAGAGCACCGTGCCACACTTTTTTCAAAAGGAAGAGTTTTGGGAGTGAACTGATAGAGCAGATTTTCCTGCTCCTCTAAGAAAAACAACTACTCCAGGGGCATGTCTTCATCAAATGACAGGACATACGTTTCTGGTTTTACAATCTAGTAGAAGAGGATAAACGCCTAAAACCTCCACAATAACCCAGACTACGTCTCGGCAGCTCTATTCTAAGTTGTTCCATCTGGGAACATTAAACAACGTGACAATTTAATTTTTTTTTCATTAAATGATGAGCACAAGTGGTATTGATGGCAATGTGACCTGAGAGGGACGACTCAAGACAGCCTAGTTACCCACTGGTATCCACCTCCAGACTGCTAATTTTATTTGGTCTGTGAGTGACTGGCCCAGGAATACCTAGGCTATTGTTATGAAAAAAGCTACACCTCAAAAAATGGAAAAAATTAAAGAACAAAAAATGAGGGTGTAAGGTTATCTGACTTTATCACAATAAGCATAAAAACATGGAGAGGATCAGAGAAATGACGATAGGTGGAGGAACCCAAGTAACCTAATCAGTGAAATCAGAGCACGACAAGCACTCCATCAAAGGAGAAGATTAAGCTGGTGTCCCTGGAGTGAAACCCACAGAGAGCTGAGAGGAAGAAACTTTCTTCCTGGACTGCCATGCAAAATATGGGGATTACTCCCTAAAGGGGCACAGGGCTTATTATGGGATGCAGGGGGAATTAAATTTGGGGGTGGTGTAAACCTATTGAGTTGGCAGTTTGTCACTTTAGGAAGATGAAATACCATATTTTGCAGATCCACCTGTCTAAAGTTAGCAGAAAAATAAGTTTAGGGAGAGAGATAGTGCCACTAGACAACCCTTACATTTATTTTCTTTTTCTACTTGGCATTGCTCCACAGATGGGCCCACAAAGTCGTGAAGTGTGCTATGGCTGTATGTTCTACATGCCCTACATCTGCGTATTTTATTTACAGGGCTGAATAAGGGTGCATAGATACTTTTGCTTATCCATTACAGTCTTTACTAGCTGTGTTCAATTGCACTTAGGCTTCTCCTTTTGACGTCAATGGGCTGTAGTCAAGCTCACCTGTTCTGTGCTCACACTGAGCAAAAGACCTCATCATATAAGTTTCCAGGAATGAAAATCCACTCAAAGTAAAAGGATCGAGGCCACTATTGCATATGCTGAGTGGGAATCGCATGCCTGTTTCCAAAACTGGAAATCCCATTCTGAAGTTTCTGACGTTCTGGAGAGGAACCCAATGCAATCTCCTATGATTACCTCAAGTTATGAACACCAGGTTACGGAGGGACTGTGAATCAAGAATTGTTCCAGTGGGTTAAGAAGATAGGCAACTTCAAAGGGCTAATTGAATCCCTGTTCACATAATTCACCGATATGGTCAGAACATGAGGAATCACAAGGAGTTTACCCATTCCAGCCTGAATTTAAGCTTTCAATACAGAACACCCAGTGTGAACGGAGATGTCACCTAAGGAGCTTTCTCTACCTCTGTGTACAGCGACTAAGTAATGGTGACTTACCCCTGATTGCTCCTCAGAGGCATCCCTGCTATCAAAAGGCACCCTAAGACTAGCTGTTAGCAGCACATACACCCCTCAACAGCAACAGGAGTACACTTCACTGGCCATATGCAGAACTGTAGTTACAACTTCAGACCACCCTCAGTTACAACTTCAGACCACCCTCAGTTACAGCTTCAGACCACCCTCATTTCTAAGCACTGTAAAAGCACATAAAAATATAAAGCATCAAGGATCAAGATAAGCAGACTTAAAATAACAGACTTGACATACCCAAGATATGATCACACCTTGCTGCACCCCTGTCTCAAGTAGCTGAGGGACTTCTGGAGGCAAGCAAGAGTCTGTGCCAGTCAGGAGCATACCGTGGGTCTTTCCATCCCAGCAAGTGTGATGTCTCATGCCACGTAAGGAAGGGCAGCACCGCGACCCTCCTCGCTGTATTACTCAGCTGGCCAAAGCAAAACGCACCTTCTGCTTTTGCACACACTGTACGTACTTCTGACTCGGATTTGTTTGCTTCTGCTCTTCAGGGACAAGGGCCTCCTTGAGTTAGCCGTGAATTTTGGAAACAGCACAAGAAGTTATCTAAACCGCAGCTGCTGATCTTAACATATTTGATACACGCACAACTTTCTGGAAAATGGCTGGAACAACCCCTACCAGAACTCAAAAAGCAACTGAATCAAAGAGAGAAACCAGGTTTTTTTTAAATCTCGTTGCCACTGTGCAGGAGGTCAGCATGAAAGTTCTTGGTTTACAGAGGTACTTTATCATCGCTAAATTAAGAAAGAGAGTCTGTTAGGGAGAACAATGCTGCAGCTGCCTTACAGGAGAAAATTGGAAGAAAGAGACCACAAACGTTGCTTGCCTTTTCACAGTTGGCAATAAATTCCCCTGACTCACGCATACAGAGGAGACCTGCCCACAGTCTGAGTCTATGCAGGAGCTTGGAGTAAGACTTTATTACAACCTCTTTCAGTGCATACCTGTAAACAAGTTTGTCTTCTCGGCATAAATCTTCTTTTACATTATATTTATGCTTCACAGAATGTCTCAGGAAAAATTAGATGGTTTATCATTGCTAAAATTTCAGATATACTACAGCCAATGGTTTAGAAAATTATTCATTAGCTGTTAAAAGTTACTGTAAGCCTCACTTAAACTGTAAAGTCTTTACGACAGAGAACCTGTCTTCTGCCTTTTCTGTGAAGTATTTGGGATATTTTGGAGCCACATAAAGTGGTAAAAAATTGCAATCAAGGTAGCGAAACCTGGCATTTTATGATGGTCTCTCCAATGGAAAAATTGTTTCAGAAAAATTTGGGCATGCCTATCTCCAACTGGAAGTTTTATTTATAATAAAAAAAAAAAATATTTCTACCTTGCCAGATCTTGATTTCATCCCTTTCTACTTTTAAACAGGTTTTCACTTTAAATCATATATTCACAGGAACAAATGGCTTCAAGTTGAAATCTCTTATTCTTTGCTTTCACTCCTCCCTTACAAAAAAATACCATGGAAATAATGCAAATAGTGGCCTCCTTGCCATAGGTCAGCACTAGAAAAATCTGAAAGCGTTAACTTTTTGTATAATACTCCTTCTGTCTGCTACATACATTAACATTTACAGTGGAAAATGTTGAAGACCTCCCACCTCCAGTTGTTCAAGAATTTCTTGTTTAGCATCCACTCCATATTATAACAGATTTGCTGGAATACACATCTCTGCATACTTGGCTGAATACTCTGTGTGTTTGCAAAGGTCTAAAGGATGGCCATGCCAGAAAGAGAAGTTTGTTAACAGCTCCAGACAGTTCTCACTGGCGTTTCTGTGTGCCTCTAATACACATCTCAATATCCACCTAGAGAAGAGCACGCATAATTTCTCTGCACAGAGCTAGGCACAGGCTAGCTCTGCACAGGCAAAAGTGCCTTAAGGTTGATATCGGTAATTCCCTGCTATTCCATGTCCTTGAATATTGGCTCAAAGGAATAGACTCCAGGGAAGTTCAAACCTTCAGTTTTTTCTGCCTTTTTTAACTTTTTGGTAAAGACCTCCCCATAACACCTTTTCCATCCAGCACTTGAATCCCCGCTGAACACAAAGGACATGAGTCAGAAGTAGATATATGAAGCATAGCAAATTCCTGAAGAAGAACAAAATCACATCTCACCGCTAACCTGATGAATAAGGTTCTTTGCAAGTCAGTGATTAATCCCCCTTTGTCTGACTTGATTCGAAGAGAGCGGTGTGATAGGAAGCATATACTTCCTTCTCAGGTAGCCTTCAACTCCCAGATCCTCCATGCCATTGCCTACTCTTTCACATGTGCAAGGACTTCTAAATCAGTCCTACCCACAGAGAGGGCCTTAAAACTAATTTCAAGACTGTCCTTGTTTCCAAGTTCCCAGCTAGTGTGGAGAAAAGGGGTTCCTGTCTGGGCTTGGGGCCATTTTGTGTGCAAACAGCAACGCTGCTCCATTTTCCTGTGTGATAGGTGTGGGGTGACGGAAGGAGCCTGGTGGTGCTGTTGGGCAGCCCTCTCCTAATGGAGCAATCCTTCAGGCAGGGCAGTGCTGGGAGAAGGACATGTTGGATGCCACCTTTGAAGGGATGGGAACACGGCTACTTCCCAGGGCTGCCGCATGGTTCAGGTTTGGCTCCAGCTCCAGGGGTGGATTTGAGCCAGAGGGTGACCCCCTGTTCCCAGGGATTTACCACACTGCAGCCCTGGCCCTGCCAGCACCAACCCACCAGGCGTGTGGTCTCACACAGGGACCATCCTTCCAGCACCCAGCGGGAGCAGGAGAGTGTGTCCACACATCGAGAGGTGGGAAAGTAGTTCACTCGCTTCTGCATGCTAGAGGGATGATATAAAATGAAACAACCATAAAGGGAGCCCATGTTTCAAAGGCATAGCTTCTTTGACAATGCAGAACTCTAAAATTGTAGTAAAATACACAAGATAATTTAAATTAACTACGCACATTAAAATGACAGGTGATCCAAGGGACCGACCGATGAAGTTACTGATTTCTGAGGAGAGGAGAGGAATAAGTCAGGCAAGGTGAGTTTGCTGTGAAGGTCTGCCCAGAAACCAGCAGTTAGTGGGAAGCAGTTAAGCACTGCTTTATTTACAGAACTCATACACAAATCTTTTAATCCTACGTGCCCATCAGTTCTAGCCTACAGAAGATATGGAAAACCACCACGGGTCCATTTCCCAAGTGACTCAGGACACTACGAAATTCAGCATAATATTTAATAAAGATCTAATAAAATCCCAAAATCTTCTGGGTCAAATTTTCCAAGCAGTGCTGAGGTGGCATGTGATTAGTTCCTGTCCTATTCTCAGTTCCTCAGCAGTGCCACCAACCTGTACACCCAGAACTTGGTCTGCCTAATTCCTTCCTCCCACTTCCCACCAGAGTGAGAACAACTCCCATGCCTTGGTCATACTTACTGCTCCTGGTTTTCCTACATTAGATCTGACAAATGTAAAGAGGAGACTGATAGATTTTATATAACCCCTGTCCAAAGGATTTAAAAACTTGGAGGACTCTTTTTAACATGTTTCAGCAATCCAGGAAAGAGAGTCCACATATCCCTGCGTGGAGCCTGACAACCTTGCTAGACTCACCTTCTCCAGTCCCCGCATGAATGCAGTGCCCACCGGGCTGTGCTGAACTCTGCTGCACCATGTCCATCCCTTCAGGTCCTGGAGAAGGAGGCTGGCCTGGGCCTGGTACTGAGAGGCAGCTCTTCCCCTGCGTGAACCCAGAGCCCAAATCCCCCTGAGATGCTGCAGCCCACAGGCTCCACAAGTGACCGTAGATCTGTTATGCAGCTGTTCCTTGCAGATATCTACCCACGCAAATCCTGTTTACTCCAGCTCTGCTGGGAAGGTACAGAGCAGCACTAAATCCTATTTTACTACAGTCAGGATTAAGCTTATACATCCATGATGATAGTCTAAACCTTGCTAAAAAGCCTTGTCAAAGCCATGCACCAGCTAAAAACTGGACTCTCAGACTTCCTAGAAATACTGTAACACTATCTTACCTTCATTTGCCATTGGGAGAAAATATTAAAAATAAAGACCTTGGGTCAGTTGGATTACTGATTACATGTTCATTTAGCAGTTTCCATTTAAAAAGAAAAATTCCATCAGTAAGCAGCAAGATGATACAGCCTACTTAAATTTAATTTATTTTGCCAGAGAAAAATTACACAAGCAACTGCATTATTAGGATGTACTATTTTTAATTAAAGTTCCTGAGGAGAAGATAAGCATCAACTAAGAAAAGCCAGCCATGTCTGGAAGCTGTATTGAGAATAAAAAAAAAGAGATGCCGAAACACATTACAGAAATGGACTTTTGACATTTGAATGAGGATTTCTAATAGCTCAGATGAAGGAAGAATATGAAACTGGAGTTTCAATCTAGGGCCGATTCAGATGTAATCCCTTCTGTTAGGGATTTGGGGCTGTGAAGCTTCTCAGCTTCAGTGAGTACCTTTTTAGCAAGGTTATGTATATCAGATCGAGAGACACCTGCACGTTCCCTTTGGGAAGCAAGCTGGGGACGACCACTGATGGTGCCCGAAAGAAGAAGCTTCTGCAGGAAATCCCTTCAAGCTAATGGGACCCCAGGTAAATCTCCAAATTTACTGTGCACTTAAATCCTAAATCCAGTGTTGCCTTCATTCCTAAAACCTGTGGTAATATTTGCACTTGTGTGACAGGTCTGGTCGCTCGCTTCATACAGATGCATGCCTACACTCCTTTGAGTCTCCCTAAATCCTTGCCCTTTGGTGATAATGTAGCAGGGGAGTTTCACAGACTGATGACTTGTTTACACTGTCTACCCAACAAGTTATTCTGTAATAGCTCCTGCCCCCAGCAACCCCCTGTGCCAGTGCAAAAGTCACCTTGTCTTGGACTGGGGGAGCCAAGTGAGCAGCAGCAGAAACAGGTTTTCTGCAGTAAACACCAAGGAGAGAAAATGGGGGTTTAAAGATTGCTGTGAAAAGCTGTAGTTTGGAGTGCTGTCAACGAAAGGATACCCAAACCAGGCAGAAATTCTTTAGCCACACACATATCATGCCCTTCTACTTGGCACTGGTGAGGCCACACCTCGAATACTGTGGTCAGTTTTGGGCCCCTCACTACAAGAAAGACATTGAGGTGCTGGGGCGTGTCCAGAGAAAGGCAATGAAGCTGGTGAGGGGTCTGGAGCACAAGTCTTATGAGGAGCGGCTAAGGGAACTGCGGTTGTTTAGCCTGGAGAAGAGGAGGCTGAGGGGAGACCTTATTGCCTTCTACAACTACCTGACAGGAGGCTGTAGCGAGGTGGGTGCCAAGTAACAAGCAATAGGACGAGGGGAAATGGCCTCAAGTTGCACCAGGGAAGGTTTAGATTGAATATTGGGAAAAATTTCTTCACTGAAATTGAGGTCAAGCATTGGAACGGGCTGCCCAGAGAGGTGGTGGAGTCACCATCCCTGGAGGTGTTCAAAAAACGTGCAGACGTGGCACTTTGGGTAGTAGGCATGGTGGTCTTGGGTTGATGGTTGGACTTGATGATCTTGGAGGTCTTTTCCAACCTTAATGATTCTATAATTCTATGATTCTATATATTACAATTCTAATCTGAAAAACAAAATAAAATATAAAGCTGCTTTCAAACATATCCCTGGAAAAACTACTGTAGTTGCACTTAAAGGGTAAGAATTTGTTGCATAGCAGTTGGGCCTCAAAGCCTAAGGGCTACCCCTACTTAAGAGATCAGGAAAAAAAAAAAAGAAAGTAATATATGTTTTAAATAAAGCTGTGCCTCCCTTTTCCCCATCAGTTAGCCTGGGGTAAATCACACCGAGAACTCCATGATGTAATTTATTAACTTTTGTGAATTACAGTGAGGGTCTCTGACTGAAAACATTTTGATAGCCCCAAATATATTACTAAATGTCAGTAAACACTCTGAAATACCATCTTTTCATTTTTGTGCATATGAAAGAGCTACTCATACTCTAAGTAGTGATATTGACTAAAAATCTGTTTAAGATTACTAGAAATTCTTGCATGCACAACAGCCCTGCACATTCCTGATTTTTTTCTCAATGACTTTTCTTTGTAGTAGCTGTAATAGTAATCAAAAGCAGTTTAAATTTGTTTTCAGCATGGTCTTTTCTTCTTTATTAATTTATCTTTTCCTGCTACTGTTTAAATTCCCCCCCGGAACTCAGTGGATACAGTCCTCATGCTTGATGGCATTAGCAGAGGATCTACCTTGCACCTGAAACAAGGCTCAAGCTGACATTAGCTAGGGCTCCCTGGATGTGGCTGAGCAGCAGTTTGCATGTGGCTATTCCCTACCCCACCCAAATATGAAAACAAGGCATTAATCTCTGTTTATGCCCTTGCAGGGAATGCTGTAAACATCATGAGATCATCACAGGAAATTCACGCCATAAAAAAGCAGGGGATGAATAATACAAACAGATGAATGCTTCCAGGCAAATAAACTTCATACCAAAAAAAAGGGAGGAGGTGTCTTCCAACCTCTGCTGCACCAAAGAAATGCCAATTGCAAATTAAAACCAGAATGCTTGTATTTCATTAAGGTTAGGAAAGAAACTCTGTCTGCCCTCTGATAGCTGTCTGTGCCAGCCAAAAGCGAATTTATGGCATAATTGAAATGACATTCCTTTTCTGCTACTCACTTGCTTCTGCTGAGCATCATTATGCTGATGCAATTTATCATGTTTTATAGCTGAAAGAACTGTTCTGTTTCCACAATCCCACCCTTCGTACCATCACTCTACAAATCCGGGCATTATAATCTTCTTCCCCCTCCTGGTTCCCTTTCACAAAAATTCTGCAGACAATTGTGAGACAAAATACAGAGGAGGCACACAATCCCAGATAAATATTAAATCTTCTGAGAATTAAGACATATTTGCACTATCACAGGTGAATTTTCACTTTGAGCTTTTGGCTCCAGTGTTCCTCATCTAGCAAATGCTCCAAACCCACCGAAGAGGAGAAGCAGGCAGCAGAAGAGAGGCAGCAACCTGCAGCTGACATATCTGTAAATAGGTAAGCACCATACAACTGCCCCAAGAGCCAGCTGCATGGCAGATCAGGCAACTGTTCTGCAAGAGGAACATTTGTACACGTAGTAGTTCCCCCTGATGCTCGGCAAAGAAAGGAAAGGAGACGTATTCTCTCTCTCCTGGCAGACAAATGAATTTGCACCCGCTACCGAAGGCAGAAGCTGGTGGGTTGGCCGGTGCCCTCAGATGTGTTATTGTAAGAAGAGGCTACCTCCGCTGATCATAGCAGAGAACAGTCGAACCGTGCCAAGGAATACAGGCTGTTCAGCAGAACTTTTTTTTTTTACTGCTGTTGATGAACAAACCTCTTCCCATGCTGAGATTTCAGTAATCAAAAAAGTACACTAGACAGATTTACTTTGAAGGTCTGCTTGATCAAACAGCGAGCCCCAGATGCTGCTTTACATACCATTGTCAAGAACAGAAATCCCCTTTTAAAGTAGCATGCTCAACCTCACCTAGTCCAGATTTTAGTTCGTTACCTGTTGCCACAATGCTGAATTGACAGTCTGGAGCTGACAAAACGGTACCGCAGATGGGGAAAAGAGGCTGCATGGTTGCTGGATCCCACATTGCGTGGGTAGGAGTAGGCACTCCACCAGAAGATGTTAATTAGAGGTTTTTAAAGCCAACTATTGAGAGTATCCACAACTGCAAGAACCTGAAACCTTGATATTTTATTTGGCTGTAATCAAATTACCTTATCAAACTTCACACACTTGTTTGCTATTGAATGACAAACCAAAATAATGGGTGCTTTAATGCATATGTATTAGTTCGAAATATTCATTAGGCGTGTAAGAAAAATCAATGGTTTGAGACAGAAAAAAATCTTTTCCATTGGGCAGTCTGCCTCCAGAGATTGCCACTGTTACCTGGGAAGGCTTGACTTGCCCTGGCCACACAGCCAGCTTCTCTTCAAAAACTGCAGACAGGCAGCAATCAGACCTTTGACACCTCCAGGGATCCAATTCCCCAACCTCCAATCCCTTGTAAAAATATCTAAGTACTGTCATCAGTTTATCTCATATTTCAAAATTCCCCTGAACTGAATGCTAAAGCCCTAAAAAGCTTCACATGGACTGATTTTTCCCTACTTGGGCAGTAATGCGATATTTCACTTCACATTTCTTCATCACATGACTCCCCAAGGCCGTCTTTGTAACACACACTCAAGTCATGAAAAAACCTAGGTCTGCAATTAAAGAAAGAAAACAAAGTAAAAAGGCACAGAGCTATTACACTAAGAGCTTAAAAGAAAAAAAAAAGAACTGCAGGTAGCTATGATCATTCTGACATCTGCTCACTTCTGGTCAAATTCTCCATCTCCTATCAAAGAAGCAAAGTTGTCACTGCTATGCACGCTATGGAGGCAGTCTGACTGCCTGGCTATAATAGCTAGCAGTGCTGTCAAAAAAAACCCTAAAGGCACAATCACTAATGATTTCATTACGGTAAATCTTTCATTTGAAAATAATAGTTGGCACTTTAATGGAGAAAATAGAAACTCAATAAATCCTTAATGATGCCTAGTCTCTTTTATGCTGGTAGTTTTACATGGTAAAAACAATTCTTCTTGCAAATGTCAACCTGCCAATCTGGTTTAAGGTTTTAAATCTTTATGAAGAATTTCAGAGGAAGGGTAGAAATATTACTGTTAATGGCTTTGTTTGAAATGACTTGATTATGGATAATCAGCTATGAGCAGTTGCAACACAAGAAGCCCCTGAAAAGAAAATTAAAGCTATATCAGAAGTATCCCAAGGCTTTCTATTCCTCATCCTCCATCACAAGTCTCCAAGCGGTTACTGCCACGTCCTCCTCACCCAGCAGTTCCCACTCCTGAGATGGGAGTAAAATGAGCCTTTGGTGGTGGGCGATTTATCTGAACTATTTCCTCTCCCGACTGCCCAAGTGGAAATCTCATTTTCTCTCCCTTCTCCTCTCTGAGCAAGAGCTGGAGTGACCAAGTGAGGAACCAAATCAGTTGCAGGCCAGGAAAGGGATGAAAAGACGGCTTAAATTTTCAAGACCAGATTGCAATATGATAAGAATGACAACCTTTGCATTCCAATTAGTGCTCCCGTCCCCTTCAATTATGTCAGCTGATGACCTGGAATAAAGGTGCCAGGATCCAATCAACACCCATACTTAAAACCAGTTAACAGACTGTCAGGTTCAGTTGTGAAAATTTCTTTATTAGTAACCAGTCTCAGTGAATCCTGGAAAGCACTTTCACTCTATATGCTGAGAATTACATGCTGGTTGGTTTAGGAAACTGAAGATAATGTACAGAAAGGCCTTCTTTTTCCCTCTCTCTTGGTTTGCCTTCACTATGAAAAATCATGTAAGTAATGTTTCTGTTAATACCAGATTCCTCGAAGAAGTGTTGTACTTCTTGTGGAGCATTATTTTGTGGATGCTTGTGGAGTATCACTTGTGGATCCTTGTGGGGTATCACATCCACAGCCTTTCTATTGCTCTTGCATCCATGAAGACATGAAGCACATGTGACATGTCCATGCCAGCAATGCTCATCCCCACAAGGCCTTCCCTTTGACTAAGAAAATTATTGCCAAATTTTCTCCTGATCATCTTGTAGAAAGAAAAAATGCTGAAGTTCTCCACAATGCTTATTCATACCAACTTGGAAGGACAGCAGTTCATGCAATGTCCCTGTTCCTTCCAACAACCCAATAGCATCATATCATCTTTGATGAAAGGCAGCTGCAGGAGTGCTGGTCCCTAATCTTTCTGCACAGAACTGCAGAAACTCCTTCCATTTTGTACATTTTTTTCCACCAAAGAATACACAAATTGTTACGTATGGTTACTCTTACCACAGTTGTGGCCAAGAGAAGCAAGGGATACCTTTGAATTCGTGCTAGCTGATTTACTGTCTCCTCCATGGCTGTGTGGGCGGATGGCCTATCCACTCAAACAAAACTGAACAGACACAAAACTTCACCCAAGAGTGAAATCAACACTGTAGGTTCAAAACCACCCTGACTTTAATATTCACTGATATGTTGTTTTTCATTTTGTTTGGTCTTTGCACTTATTGCAGTCAGGACCAGAATGGAAGTGACAAATTATCCCAACAAGGGAACATTCTCACAGTATTTCCAGGGAAATTGAGAGCAGGTGGAACCAGAAATAGCACAGGAAAAACTTCCTGTTTAAACATTTTTGTGCTTGCCTGAAGCCCTGGCTTCGGAGAGCAAAAACTTCTGGCAGCAGTTGTAAAGTAACTTTTCAAATGGTGTGGCTCAGCTCCCAGCACTAGAGACTGCTGTCCCAAGGTGGGCCTGCCCACCACAGCTGCCCTAACCTCAAAGGCTTGTTTGCCTATACTGGAGAGTTGTGGGTTCAACTTAGCATCTGCAATATGCAGAGGAAAAGCCTAAGGTGAAGAAGAGAGAGAAGGAACAAAAGATGCAGGAATCCCACTGAAGAGGGACTCGCAGAAGGGGAGGGAGGAAAGCTGATACGTTTGGCCATCTCAGGAGATGGAGGACACCAAAAGGAGTGGTGTGCTGGGCATTTCAAAGATGTATTCCAACTCTTTTTTTTACCTTTTTTTTTTTTTTTTAGGCAACTAACCTTAATTTCTTTTTCCTTTCCCTTGTGAAGGTAATTCAGAAACTATAGGAGGACCTTGGGAATTACCAACCTGTCAGCCTCACCTCTATGCCTAGGAAGATCATGGAACAGATCCTCCTAGAAGCTATGCTAAGGTACATGGAGGACAGGAAGGTGATTCAAGACAGCCAGCATGGCTTCACCAAGGGCAAATCCTGCCTGACCAACCCACTGGTCTTCTATGATGGAGTGACTGCATCAGTAGATACGGGAAGAGCTACGCATGTCATCTATCTGGACTTCTGTGAGGCCTTTGACAGGGTCCCCCACAACATCCTTCTCTAAATTGGAGAGAGATGGATTTGATGGGTGGACTGTTTGGTGGATGAGGAATTGGTTGGATGGTCACATCCAGAGAGTAGTGGTCAATGGCACGATGTCTAGATGGAGATCAGTGATAAGTGGTGTCCCTCAGAGGTCCATACTGGGACCAGTACTATTTAAAAATCTTTATCAATTACATGGATAGTGGGATCAAGTGCACCCTCAGCAAGTTTGCAGATGACACCAAGCTGAGTGGTGCAGTTGACATGCCTGAGGAATGGGATGCCATCCAGAAGGACCTGGACAAGCTTGAGAACTGGGCCCATGTGAATCTCATGAGGTTCAATAAGGCTAGTGCAAGGTCCTGCACCTGGGTGGGCAACCCCCAGTATCAATACAGGATGGGAGGTGAGGGGATTGAGAACAGCCCTGTGGAGAAGGACTTGTGGATACTGGTGGATGAAAAGTTGGACATGAGCCGGCAATGTGTGCTCACAGCCCAGAAGGCCAACCGTATCCTGGGCTGCATCAAGAGAAGTGTGGCCAGCAGGTCGAGGGAGGTGATTCTGCCCCTCTACTCTGCTCTGGTGAGACCTCACCTGCAGTGATGCATCCAGCTCTGGAGTCCTCAGAAAAGACATGGACCTGTTGAAGCAGGCCCAGAGGAGGGCCACAAAATTGATCAGAGGTATAGAACACCTCTCCTATGAGGACAGGCTGAGAAAGTTGGGCTTGTTCAGCCTGGAGAAGAGAAGGCTCTGGGGAGACCTGATTGCAGTCTTTCAGTAGTTAAAGGTGGTTTAAAAGAAAGATGGGAACAGAATTTTTAGTAGGCCCTGTTGTGATAGGACAAGGGGTAATGGTTTTCAACTAAAAGAGGGTAGGTTTAGATTGGACATAAGGAAGAAATTTTTTATGATGAGGGTGGTGAGACACTGGGAGAGGTTGCCCAGAGAAGCTAAGGATGCCCCATCCCTGGAAACATTCAAGGCTGGATTGGATGGGGCACTGAGCAACCTGATCCGGTTGAAGATGTTCCGGCTCACTGCAGGGGGGGTTGGACTAGATGACCTCTAGGGGTCCCTTCCAACCCAAAACATTCTATGAATCTGTGAAGGACCAGACTCTTGAAAACTAAAAGGGGAGATGAACAAACAATCCTCAATTATTTTTGATGGAAAAAGATATATATGATTAAAGAGAAAAGCAACTTAAAGGCTTTCAGATTTAAATCTGCCTTAAAACTGTTTATCATGTCATTTAATTACTTTGTTCCCTCCTTCATCACTTCAAAATCTGCTGTTTTGACACCACTGAACTCAGGGATGGGAATTGATCCTGAACTCTGCACACAGCGACGGTGAGGAGAGCTGCCTTCACCAATCTCTGCACAAGACCCAGTTTCTCTCGGCACAGCTGACTGCGGCAAGAGCACGCTGAAGAGATTGAACTGTAACTATTTTGGAGTGATCCCTGAGAAAGAGGCCTTAAATAGACCAATACGTATATCTGGCAATCTCAGATGGATCGTTGTGCTGCTTCTGCTCATATAGACATTATGTTGATGTCCCTAAATATCAACACAATTTACCCTCCTCCAGCTACTATCACTGGAGCAAGACCTAAAATTTTCATATTCGGGTAAGAATATCTTGCAATGCTTATATTCATTCAGGCTCGAGCTTTCATCTTGCAACAACATATACAGTAAAAAGAAAAGGAAACACAGAAATTAGAGGCAATGTACGCATCAGGGGCAGACAGCGTCATTTTTCTAGACTGAATGAACCACCGTTATGGGTATTAAAAGAAACTTCAGGCTTTCTCACGTCAAGGCACAAACCCAAATCCAAATCAAGCGAAGCCTTCGCCATGCCTCCTCCCACAGAACATTAACCGTCTTCTTCCCAGGCATTTCTCTGCAGGCTGTGTGTAGGAATGGAGTGAAAAAACATGCCAGCCTTGCAGTGAGCTCCCTGGTGATACAATTGCCGGCAAAACCCATGGGGATCTGTGGGGTGTGGGGATCACTCCTATGGGGATGAGAAAGGGGCTGAAGTACTGCACATGCCACTGCTTTGGCATGAATTTCATTTGTGAAAAGAGCAAGGTGGGTGAAAGTATCCTCATCTGCGGCACAAAGGAAACAGGTTATTTACAGAAAGCAGCAAAATGTGCTGATTAGAGGTTGCCTGAAAACTCCCAACTGCTCAATTCCACCTCTTTGCCTCTTAAACCCTTCTCCTGACCTACTTGCACTGACCGGCTCCATTTTTCCATTCCAGGGGAGAACTCCTTGATGGATCCAGGCGACGCATGACGCACGGCCAAGCTGGGCTGGCTGACAGCCAGCAAGGCTTTTGGGCAGCAGACACAGGCTTACCAGCACAGTGCCAGGCACAGGGAAGGGGCAAAGTCCAGTGCCGTAGCATGTGGCAATGCAAAACTTGCCAAGCCAGTGAGATCCGTACCCCTCATTCATCCTCTGACAGCTTGAGTAGTGCAATGTTAATAATTCATAAGTTATCTGTGCAATAAGTTATGTTCTCCTTTTAAAAACAGAGCTAGAGAAGCAAGTGTAAATAATTAATCTGAGAAGAGAAATAATCAATTAACCCTTTCAAAGAAGGACAAAAATCAATAGCTCTGACTTTCTTTCACCTGCCTAAGCGTTTCCGGACAGTGCCATCCCCGTGGCTGCCAATTCTCCGATGCGACACATATTCCTACATGCAGCATCACCACAACAACAACCCCAGACAATCTGGGAAATTTGGTAAGAAACGACGCATCTCGCAAAGCAACTCTTCTCACTGTGACAGACTGTCTCTTCCTCTTTTCCATCCCGCTACCCCGAGCTCCAGATGCCGAGATGAAATTACCGGCGGTGTGAGATGAAAACAGTTGGCGCCTGCTCACGGTGAGCCAGCCAAAGCGCAGCAGGGAAGCTGCGCCTGCAGGAGCGACACACTGAGCACCAAACGGAGGGTGCTTTTTTACAGGTTTATATACCCCTTTCTCCTGGCGCTGCAGCTCCCCGATATGCTTGAGGCCAGGTTCATTTAGGATCCTAGGAGGAAAGCGGGGAGGGCAGGGCGTGAGACAACTCTGAGACCGCGCTGCCCTGGGTGCCCATCTCCACCCCAAACACCGTATGACATTTCCTGCTTGAACAGTTGCCAGACGGTGGCTGATCTGAATTTCACCGGAGAGCAGAAAGACGAGGGATATTCCTAATTAACTTCATTGTATGCTCGGCTGTGGATACTCCAGCTTTAAGTCCCAGCTTCTGCTGACAGAACAGCAGCACGCTGCGAAAATTTGCTTGCCCTGGAACAGTCTTGCCCACACCTTGGCAAGGAAAGCAAAGGGTACTCTCTTCATCAAGGACTTATGCCCCAGTTGAAATATGATGTAGAATATGGAGAGCATGCCCTAATTTTTGTCGTGTGTCCACCCCCCAAACCAGCACTTGAAAGATTTGCTACCGATTTTTTACAAGGGCTTGCTGAAGAAAACCTTTAATTATGCTGTGGATAGATTAAGGGAAGGAATGAAAAATAAGCCCCTATTTTTCCCATTAAAGTTTTATACAGATGTCACAGAGGCTACAGTTTGTTTGCACTGTCACTGCTGAAGCCCATGTGACAGCCCGCAGGATTATTTTTGGTAACTGGGTGGAGGATGGGGAGACCGATACACAATTTGAGCTTCGTGGAGGTTATCTGCATGCCAGTCTCTGTTATTGAAAGGGTAGCAGTCTTCAAGTTACTGAAAGACTTCTGCTATATAGTAAGAAAAATACATGACACGTGGGACATAGAGGAGTTTCAGTTACTGTACAAAGAAGGTTTCTTTACAGCTAACTGGTACCTCGACAATCATGCAGCTATGGTAGGTCACTGCTCCTGCTGTAAATGTCACCACTGAAACGTAATTTCTCCATAC
Organism: Gorsachius magnificus; assembly: GCA_034008185.1. NCBI lineage: Eukaryota > Metazoa > Chordata > Aves > Pelecaniformes > Ardeidae > Gorsachius > Gorsachius magnificus. Next base: position 56,640,521 of record CM067082.1, on the reverse strand, counting down.
GCAAAGGCCAGTTGAGGTCTGCCAACGCATTTGGGAGCAAGACCACGAAGGGGGTGAGTTAGAGCAGCCCACGTCTGGGGTGAGAGGCTCTGCTCAGAGCGAGTAACAGGAGAGCAGGGGCGTTTGCATGATGTGAAACTCTGGACCGGATCAGCAGAGTCACTGTTACTTTTTTCTCAAAACACCTCACTTCAAACATTATAATAGGATCTGGAAGCACTGTCAGATGTGGCAAGTGTGGACAAACAGCAAATACCTAGAAAATAAAGACTAGCTGGAGCTTGGTGGCAATTTATTTGGTAAAACATAAATTCAGATGCAGATATTGTTTGGGGAGAGGCATTTTTAAACCTAAGAGACTGGTACAAAACATACTGAAAATTTCGTGGGTTTTTTTTTAATCTATTTTTAAAATTTCTAAAAAGAAATACGGATGATGCATCAGAAAATGTATAATGTAATTTCTTGGGAAAAAAAAAAATGTTACAGAGTTTGCTTCTTAACTGCTATACGTTTTGAGTGGAGCCAAATCCATTCCCTTGCCTTCCCTCCATGCCACCCTGTTTGTTGGTACCAACGCTGAGCAGACTATTTCACTATCAGTACAGCTCCTGAAATGCCATAATGAGTATAAATCAATGAGTATAAACCACTCACTGTGGTTTAGGTACCAATTCATTATTTATCACAGTGAAAGAAAAGATACTGGAGACAAAATGGTGCCGCAGTAAAACTTTCACGCAGTTAATGGTTTTAGTTATGATTATTGCACAAGACTTCGTTACTTGTAACTGTCACAAGCAGTAACTTCTAAGCAGGATGACCAAGTCAACATGGTGACCTTGCTTAGCTCTTTTAATGTTACCTGAATCTATAGCTTACAAGTCTTCTCTTTGCCCTGTTTCTCAGCAATGTTTCAACTCCCTGTTTAAAATTCCCATCATTTAAACCTATTGATAACTAAGATATATATTATAAAAATCAAAGATTTTTCCACAGTATAGTCCTACTTCACCCCGGTGAGTAAATTTCATTTGAGAAATGACTGAAGAACATTATGTGCTACCTTAATGAACATGTACGAAGTCCTAGCTAATGAAAAGATGGGCAATATTTTCTACAAACAAGTGTGTTTTCAACAAGGATAATTTCTTCACCATTTGTATATTACTTCACACCACATCTATGTATTTATATCACAGAGAAAAGGGGAAAATTTACACATGCTGCATGTATTATGCCCTACTTAAAAGGTTCAAGGCAATGAAAGTCAGACTCTAACGCTCAGCTCTAAGGAGTAGCCTTCAGATTTCATTTTTCTCTGTTTTGTTTATAGAGCTAAATTCTTCTATCACAAAACGTTCTCTAGTGCTGTTAAACAGAGTAGTGCACATGCGCTTTGGAGCAGAATTTGTCTCTAACTAATATGCCTTTAAGATTTTTCATCTCATCTTGTGTACTTCTATCATTTTTATAAGCATCTAAATGCAGCTTTTCACTCCACTAAAAGGAACAGATCTTTTAACAGAAAAATTACTTTGACTATTAAAAGCAGCAGTTCTTGAACTGTGCTGCAAAATTCAGGTCCCGCAGGGGAGGAGGAGAGGGTAAGCTCAGGCCTGACAGCATCCCCATTAGCAAGTAAGTCTTGGATGAAAGAACCTTGGCAGAAGCCACGGCCCTAAAAAGCCCACAGGTAACCTGGGAAAGCCCATTTACAGTTTTCGTCTCAGTCTGTGTCCTAGAGAGACGTGTTGGAGACATGACTAACAGCCAGTGGACTGGCACTTCTCTCCTCTCATGTGGAAATGAATGGGAACGGTATTTCTTGCCTTCCCATTTTGTCTCTGCCTTTCTTTGTAAAAACTCCAGGGAACACGAGCTGCAGCCATGGTCCTCCATCAAGTGGAAGTGATTTCCTGAGTGAATATACCCGGAGAACAGCGCTCATGCCTCTAGCAGTCCCAACAACCTGGAGGGCTCAAAGTGCAAATAATTTCAACTGAGGTTAGGAGCTGGCCAAGAAAACCTCAGTGTCATGGGGGAAGCCGCTGCTACACCAGAAGTCCTTGCATGAGAGAAAGCAACACCTCCGGCTGCTCCCCCTCCAGTCCTTCTGCTTTCAGTGGCAATAGAGACTGTCACCTGCTCGGTACGGCCGTCCCACAAGTAATAAATGCCCCTTTCTTCCCAGTTACACAGTTCTCATTCATTTCTTGCTAAACCATTTCATAGCACTCACGTCAAATCTTTCGGCAGCTGCTACCCCCGTCCCTAATCCTCCCCTCTCTTTGTCCAGTCCGGCAGGGCTACCCTTCCCCAGCAGCGTCAGCGCTGCCACGGCTGTGCCTCTTTTTCTTCCCTGGCTCACAACGCCAAACCCAAACAAAGAACACAAGAAAATACACGTTTAGCAGCTGCGAACAAGCGACCGACTCATTCTCCCCACGGGGAGCAGGAGCGGGTCCTGTGCCATCCCAGCGCATTTCTACAATAAGTAGCAAAAATGGTTTACTCTTCCCCAGGTACGCAGTTTTTAGAGAGAGGATTACTCTGAGATGTATCACTTGCAGGAGAATTAGTGATCGCTGTACGTAAAGGCATCCAACACTTGCCAAGCATAATTTCATAGTTGTTTAAACTTACACTAAAGGTCGATCATCTAGTTGTGAAATATCTTTGCTGAGAAAATGCAAGGAAGATGATCCCTAAAGATACGGTTGGACTGGATGATCTTAAAGGTCTTTTTCAACCTAGACAATTCTATGATTCTATGCCCTGGTAGCTCCAAGGAAATGATGTTTGGGTTGGATGTTGAGTGGAAGATGTTCAGATCTGAGAAAATCCACTTGCTGTCGTCAAGCCTTTGAGAAAAGATCTGGTTTGTAGATACTCAGGAGAGAACTGGTAGGGGATTTTGCATTGGTGCAGAGCAGGGGAACTGTGGAAAGAGTTTTCTGAATGCTTGCTGGTTGACTGAGTTAAATTTTTAATGTACATCAGTATTTCTCATGAGCTGAATTAGGATATTAGGAAGGGGAAAATGCCAGTTGCAGGGATGTTGCTGAGGTAATCTGTTTGTGATGGAGTCATTTTTTTCTCTCCTGGCAGCCTATTGACCCAAATGGTGATGTTAATAACCCAGACAACAAGAGAAAAAAGCAAGCAAGCCTTGGCAGAGATATGTGTACTTACTGAATCCATGAGGGTACACTGCCTTTGCTTCTAAAGTTACAAGGGAGAAGCAGCTTTGGTAAGTCACAGAAAATCCCAGCAAATTCCTAGAAGGGACAGTTCTTAGAGACATCCCAATTTTGTGAGGATATGCTACAAAGAACTGTTCACAGCAGTAGCAAAACTCTGAAGCTGTGGTGGAGAATACCACAAAAAAGGCATTAGAGGGAGGCCCAAAACCAGGTGAAAAGTTCAAAGTAAAAAAAAAAAAAAAGAAGGAAGAGTTGAAAAAGGGAAACTGAAAAAGTAGGTGAATGTAAGGAAAAAATTCAGTAACCAGGCTGCAGCAGTTAGAGGAACTGAAGCAGAAAAACTTGGTACAGTCAGTGAAGTTAAAAAATATTCAGAGAGAAAACATTATTACCTGGTGAAAAAAGTAGCTTCAAAAGAATCAGTGGAAGCATTTCGGGCAAGAGTAGCAGAGTGATGAACCTACACAGCAATAAACAAACAAAATCTGGAAAAAAATTAGGAAGCATTACGGGAAAGGAAAGCACCATATTATCTTTTGGCTCAGAGGACTGAAAAATAAAGGAATTAGCGTGGCACGATTAAGCAAAGCAAATGCCAGGGTGCTGATGAAGACATTCAGAGAAGAATGGTATCTAACTGGAAGATATCAGAAGTTGATAAAATCCACAAGTAATGGTTAAAACCCCTTACTGATCCAGATCTTAGCTCAAAACACATCTACAGGAAATTCTGCAAAAGGCTGGAGGGATGGAGCATGCTCACGGCAAAAGAAAAAAAAAAGGTGACAGAGGTGGCATCATCCTAAAAACCTGCAAGTGACTCACGGATGATCTGAGAGCTCCTTATTGAAACAATCAGTGAAAACCAGAGTATTTTGATGATGGGGAGTACCTGGCAGATACCAGAACAAAACAAGGTCCTAGATGTGGTTTTGCTAGATCATGCAAAAGCTTCTGAAAGCATGTCATGAAATGAGAATCCAGAAGCATCTGGGACTGGGGAGGGAAGTGCATTAGCTACAACACAGTGGTAGGAGAGGAGATAGGAGATAAGAGCACTGTGAAGGCCATGGCACATGACTTCTCGTCACCCTTCCTCCTTGTTGTAACTTTGCTTCTATTATTTGCAAAGCTGAGACACGCTGCGAAATGTTATTTAGTGACAAAAGAGGAAAGCCTATCTCATATCTACTTAATACAACAACTTGAAATTACATGGTCAGGAGGAGGCAAAACTTAATTTCCCAGTTAAAACTGCAAGGCTTTTGTGGGGGAAATAAGAATTTTATTTAGACAGAGAAAGCCTGTATATATTTCACACCAAAAAAAAGTATCACAGGAGATCAAAACAGGTCCTGGGGTGAAAGAATCCATAACAGCACTAAACATCATAAATGTTAGGAATTCTTCAAAAGATTATAATAAAAAATGAAGGTGGCTTTAAAGAAAGAGTGCTTTCAGAGATGTGTACAATTCCTAAAGATATTTCAGCATGCAAAATACATTAAAGGTATTAAACATATATGGCATCCACTGCAGCAAGAAACTGGACCCAGGGGAATTGTACGGCAGGAGAAAGCAGAAGTTAGCACTGAATTAAGCAATAAACATGAACGCGGATGTGAGAAAACCTTTTTGTTGTTCAGAGGATGATAGAGGAAAAGGGCTGAGAATAGTCAAGGATATCACAGAAAATGAGCATATGGTGACAGTGAGCTACATCAGAGAGCGAGTACTGTCTAACTGGGTCTCAGGCAACGCTCCAGGACTGGATAGGAAAGATGCTCCTTCTAAGTGTCAGCCTTTAGATAGACAAGATGCACAGGCAGGCTGGATTGGGAAGAAGCTACATGGCCTTTGGGTGACTTTTCTCCTGGTATATAAAACACTAGTTTTCCTACTGGCATGTCTATAATCCATTCCTTTAGAGCTTTGTATGCATTAAATGTTCCTAAAGAGGCATTGCTTCTGGTAGTTATTTGAACACATCTTGAGGCAAGAATACTTTCTTTTTTTAATTTTTTCAGCAACGTCAACAACATTGCAAACACATACCTATCTCGCACACATACCATTGTGTTTCTCCAACTTTTGGTTGACCTGCCAAGGACACAAACCTCTGTCTTCTCACCTATTGAGACCTTGTGAAATTCTGACTCCCAGAGAAACCACCACTCATGGTATGAAAACCCAGACTATCTCTACTACTACTACTACATCTTATCCTACATCTTATGCTCTGCTGTGACTCTAGATCAGCATGAACGCATCCCACCATTCTACCTGCCATCTCCCCCTTTCCCTAGCTCCCCTCCAGCCTTTGCCTCCTATGGGGCAAAATCTGTTTCCAAAGTAAGGGTACATTCACTTCAATTTGCAAGGCAGCAGAGAGACAGCCGAGTTAGTCAGGCTTCCCTGCCATGCTAGGTTACAGTAATCTAAGAAGCCGGGTGAATTCAGCCTGGTCAAAGTTAGCTTGAGACTGCAGCACTGCTGGACCAGTTCCTTTCCTACTGCTCACCCACAATTTAGTTTCTCAAACTGCTTAATCCCAAAGACCACCAAGCAGTATCTAGTGGACCTAGATAGTTAATCTAGTGGATCTAGCATTAATCAACAGCAAGAAATACATTTGGTACTGTGGATGACACAGTATTTTTGCACGGAATATAGACTGCAGACCCTGTAATGTGATATCATGTCCATTAAGCACAGCATTCACAAAGAGCATTGAGAAAGAAGAATAGCTAAACCATCATGCAGACTTTATCTTTTGTGTCAGGCTCCTAAGTAATCTAAGCAACGCTGATATGTATGCCGGTTAATGATTTGTCCTGTTAGGTACAAAATGCTCCAAAACTCTTGCACTGGACTCCCCATAACCCAAATGCACAGAGAAATTAAATAGGGGTTGTCCTTACAAAACTGAGTCAGGCTTTGTGCCAGTTGACTCGCAAGCATTGTATGAAAGATTAAAATAACACATAATTGCACCAGCTCTCTAAATCTGACCAGGGCTCAGAGGATAAATGCCTTACCTCATTATGTTTAAATGCTCTATCTCAATATGGTTTAAAACAGAGCAGAGGCTCTGAGCTGCCAATCTGCTCTACTGTTAAGAGAAGAGAAATACTGCTACAGACCGGGATGTGGGCTCCGGCAAAGAGCCATGCTTAGCATTTGGCTTTCCTTCACTGTCCCCTGCTCCTCAGCTCACTTGCTTCCAAGGATCATCACTTCACCCAGTACGACTATGTGTCAGCTCCAATTGAAATGATCCCTTTTCTCAACAGGCAGTGTCTCTGCGCCTGAAGTGCAATGTTATTTATACATTACAGACCACATTCCTCGTGCCTAGCTCATGCTGGTGGCTCCCACTGCCACCAGTGAAGAGCACCAGCCAAAGCGGCGGCTTGCCTGTCTTGAAGGCATCCTCTCAGAGACGAGTCACGCACACCTCATTTGACTCTCAAATAGGTGGAAGTCCCAGCCTGCGTGAAGGAGTCAGGGCTGGCTGGAGTCAAATCAAAGCTGGTTTTGCTCCAGTAGGAAGAGATGCTCTGAGGAGCCAGTTTAAAATGGGACAGAAGCCCTGTGAGAAGCCCCAGACAAAAGCTCTCCTCTTCCTCTCTATTGTTTCTAAATTACCAACATATTTGGAACATACAAGAAAGGCGAGGAGACTTTTGGGGCAATTGTACAAGCAATACCAGTAGGCATTTCATGTAAGAGTTAGTCTAAGATGCTTGCATGTCAAATTTCCCATCTAACCCAGCAACGCTGCTCTGCATGGCTTTCCTGACGATTGCTTACCTCTTTTAACTTGTCCAGCTCATTTTGCAGTGTCTGCTTGGATACTTCCACCTCAATAATTTGCTGCCGAAGGATTTCATTTTCATCTTCTGCTTTAACACGTTTCTCCTCCACGCTCTCCAGTTCATGGTGCAGTCTGACAGAAACATCTTTGGCTACCTAGTAGAAGAGCACAAGCACATGAAGAAGATCCATGAGGAGCAACAGCTACAATATGTGTCCTACAGTAGGAAGCATATTACAATCCTAGACACTCAAGGGTTTTTTAATTCAGTTATGAGTGTTGAAGAAAGACTCCAAGCCTTCCAAGTACCAAAATGAATATTCATTTCTAATAAAGAAATCCAAAATGAAAATATATTTGATTACCCATCTCCAGCTCCCTCTCCACATTATGCTAAGGCAATGCTGTGAACAACAGGAGGAAACAAGCAGATACCAAACCCGCACATCAAAGTCCCAGCATATCATGTTGATAAAACAAAAGATAAAGAATTGTGCTGTAAAGTTGACAGGTCATCGATCAAAGTCTCATCCACCCAAATTCACTGCTCTAGCAGCAATCACAACTATGCAAGAGTGATATGAAAGCACAGAAATATAAGCTAGCTTAGGTTTCCTGAGTCCAGCCTAACAAGAATAAATACTTACTCAAAAAACATTTAGAAAGGTGATTCATCACGCAAAATGACAAATTACCGAATTACAAGTCAGCAAAACCAAAGCAAACAAACTAAAAAAAGCTCAATATCTCTTTCACTCAAATCTATGTACAAGATTTTTACTGAGTAATGTATCATTTCTATTATGATAAGGTTATAATTTGTTTTCTACCATAAAAGAGAAAATTAGGTCTGACATTTTGAAAAGTTTGGTGACTTGATGTGTCACTCTCATTTCCACTGCTGGGAACCAATCATTCTGGTTTTAGAAGGTTTTATGTTTTGCATTTTAGGCGCAAAATGCTTAATAATTCTAGTGGTAAGCAGTCCATCTCTACAGAAGATATTTTCAAAACAGCTACAAGATAGCAATACAGCTAAAGCCAGATAAGCATTGTACTATAGGCCTTAGCCTTGATGAAAACATTTCTGAAAAGTACAAAAACTGTTTCAGCATGAATAGAAATTTTACAGGAATTTGTTTTTGTGGGAATAGCATTTTGATTCTCTATCAGCCTTGCTTAAATATTGTAACAGTCTGTTCCTGTTATGAGTAATTCATTAGGTACCAAGAAATGCAACTTTGACTACTTTTTTTTTCCATTATTTGGCATAAGCAAGAAGAGAAAAGGAAGGAAATGGCATGAATTGGGAAAAGCATATCAGGTTTTGTTCATGCAGTTTTGCAAAGCTAAGGTTTTCAGTAAAAACAGTAAACCAAACCCCTTTAAATCTTTCAAATGCACAAATATAACTTGACTGCATTTCTTTCGTTTTTAATCTAAGCATATGGCTTTTTACTCACTAACACATCTTTTTATGATGATAAGCAGCATATTTTTTCTCCACCTCAGAAGAAGGAAATTGGTCATGATGTTTGGAGAACTACTGCCTGTTTCATGTGTCACCCTCCCTTCCATTGCAGGGAGCCAAATCCCGGTCTGCTCTCTTTTGCTGTGAATAGGAATCTCTCACCCACCTTTAAATCTTGCTCCAGGCTCCTAATGAGCTCTCCGTCCACATGGCCTGTTTGTGCAACTTTCAAGCTTTTCTGTTCCGCTTTCCTGAGACGATACTGCAGAATGCGGCAATTCTTGTTTGCCCGGTCCAGCTCTCGCCGGAGCTCCTGCAGCTGGTAAACATCTTCCTCTAAATAGCTGTCACGCATTTCTTCCATTTCAGCCCGAAGTTCATCCAGCTCATCCTGTGAGAAGTCAAAACAGTGCTCCATCAGACCTCTCAATCTCACCCATGGGAGCAAAATAGGAAACACGCTCACTAGGATACCATACTAATGAAGTGATACAGATTGCAACATGCAGCTCCAGAAGTCATAGGAACCAAAGTTTTATCCCAACATTGACTAATTATGCTGAACTCAATTAATGAGTACTTGTTATATTTCTTACAATTGCTTTCATATTTAAAAACAGACCAGATGCTTATCTGTCTCCTGAAACTGGTAACACCTTCATTTTACCATCTCTAATTAAAAGAAAAAGCACATAATGCTTCTCCACTATCTGAACTGATTCCTTGCTTTATTTAGACTACAGTAAACCTACTTAACTAAGTACCTCAGCATCTCTGTGTGATCTGGCTTTTTAGCAACCAGCACTTCCTAAAAATGAAACTATCCCTTGAAAACTTTAATGAGTCTTGAACACCAAATACCAAACAGCTCCATTTGAAAATGCTGTCCTATCTGAGCCCAGCACCATGCACATGCTTAAGGACAGATGGGTTGGGTGCGGGACAAAAGTGGGTTTCTGTTGTGTGCACAGACATTTCAATAACAGGACCACAGGGACAAAATAAAACCTGCGCCCGTGGGAATAACCTGGTCATTCTTTTCTGGACATCATGGACTGTCCCAATTCCACATTATACCGTGAGCGGCACATGCTCTCTAAAGTCAGATTTAAAGACTTACGGCTGAACAGGATAACCTCTATCATTCCCATTTGTTTAATCTGTACGTGACTGAAGCTCCAGAGCTAAAACTCTTATAAAGGTCTTCCAAGCACAGGGCTACAAGCCATTAAACTGCTGCGTGACAGGAAAACTATGACTCTACTAACTTTGAACGAAGTTGTGGGGAGAAAAATCAAGAAAAAAAGCCAGGAGGAGAATATTTGAAATGAACTATTCATTTTTAAATTGTTTTCTTTAAAATTGCATTTGATATTATAAAGACCAAATTTTCTGTGGAAAACATAGCTTAAATAAGATTCAAGGAGAACTTGCACTGGGGCTAGCTGCACTGTCACCTCACTTCAGATCTGTAAATAACACTTAAAATACCAAGGATGGCCGGAGAGTATTTCACACTTGTATCGGGTGGAAAAGATGCTGCTATGGAGTTAGCTCCCTTGGCAAAGCTCCCCCCCAGGCTGGACCATCCCTGTCCAGTCCCTCCATGAACATGTCTGCCTCCCACCTGCTGGTAGTCCTCTCAACCATTCCCCCTTCCCATGGCCTAGCTGGATGGATGGTTGTGTTTTTCCCTGCATTCATCTTGTTCCACTGGAGATTTAGCAAGAAATGAGGGACAGATCTTGTCTCTGAGTATAGTCCTGACCAAAGGAAGACGTGTTGAACTTCTTTAGCCTTGTTGGTTATGTTAGAATTACAGTGTTACTCCTACCAAAATCCCATCCACGTATAAAAACGCCAGTATTTATACAGCTACGTTTTAACTTCAACTAGTTGAGCCAGCATAAGTCAAATTTTGGGTAAGCACAAGGCTTGTTATTTCCAAAATGACCACTCTCAGCAGTGAGGCTTTGCTCCACAAGTACAGCCCTCCCAGGGCTCTACGCAGCTCTCCCTAGATGCTCAGAAAGGACACACAGGTTTTCTCAGAAACCCACTGTATCGCTGTATGTTCTCAATATAGTCAGATTTCTGCTGTAGGGGCACCCTGTCCCAGAGTCTCCCTGGGAGAGCTGCTGGAGCAGGATATTTGTGTGGATAGAGATGCTCAAGGGTGACTCCCCAGTGAGCTGGATCATGCTCGCAACATACACTGTCTGAAAAGGAATAGTGTAAGCACAGTAACAGAAGTTACCCTTGCAGCAATGACAACCTCAGAAGTTGCAAATGCATTCATTAACCACAAACAGCAGACTGTGAGGCAGCAAACGAGCTCTGCAGACCGAACTCAGCAGGATTCTTCCAAAACAATTTATGGTCCGAGCCCTATCTACTCCTCCTCAGGATACAGCCAAATACTCGGGCCAGTTTACGGCCAAGACAGTGGTGAAGTTTTGATAAATGATTGATATTTTTAAAAAGAAAAACATAGCAACATACGATCGAGCAAACTGGGGAGGAGACCTGTTTCCTTTTTAATGCACATACTTTTTCACTATGCTTCACAGTTACAGACTCTTCCAAGAGGTAAAGTAAAAGTTTACCCAGTAAAGATGGAGATGCAGAAGAAAAAGTCCAGGTTTTAGAAATCAGTTAGAGAATAGCAGTGACTTTTGAACCTAAGAAAAGGAGTACGCTTTTGTGTTACCAGTTTATTAAGTAGGTATTTTGGCTAAGGTACTCATACCAAAAGTACAGTATTTACCTGTCAGAGCTAATACAGCCCTCTGGCATGAACAGGACCAAAGTTACTGCTTAGGGCTGTCTGCAGACTCAGGAGTTGAATCTACCGCAGCTAGATTTAAATCCAATTAACTTTTTAATATCATCTTTGGAATGCTAATGTTAGATGAATAATTTGGTTGTAAATTTGAGAATTTTGAAACGCAACTCCACAAAAATGGAAAACATCTGTCGTCACCAAATTAATGGGATCTGGTTTATGATCTGATGTTTATATTTAAGAACTAAGCAATGGCTTTCGTGTATTAAGCAGCCAGCAAAGAGCAGTTGTAATGTTATTGCTCATCTCTTAAATTTCCTTCTTATCTATATCAGGATTTGGAATTCGTAAATCTGGTTGGTTTCTAAAGACAAATAATCCACAATATTTGACTTCAAAGCATTTATTACAACCACATTTGGAAAGTGAAACTGTCGTGGTTTAACCCCAGCTGGCAACTAAGCATCACACGGCCACTCACTCACTTTCCCCTGGTGGGATGGGGGAAAGAATTGGAAGAGTAAAAGTGAGAAAACTCAGGGGTTGAAATGAAGACAGTTTAGGGAAAGCAAAAGCTGCGCACGCAAGCAAAGGAAGACAAGGAATTCATTCCCTCCTTCCCATGGGCAGGCAGATACTCAGCCATCCCCAGGACAGCAGGGCTCCATCACGTGTAATGGCAACTTGGGAAGACAAACGCCATCACTCCGAACATCCCCCCGCTTCCTTCTTCTCCCAGGTTTATATGCTGAGCATGACATTACATGGTCTGGAATACCCCTTTGGTCAGTTGGGGTCAGCTGTCCCAGCTGTGTCCCCTCCCAGCTTCTTGCCCACCCCCAGCCTCCTTGCTGGCAGGGCAGTGTGAGAAGCAGAAAAGGCCTTGACTCTGTGCAAGCCCTGCTCAGCAGTAATGAAAACATCCCTGTGTTATCAACACTGTTTCTAGCACAAATCCAAACCATAGCCCCATACTAGCTCCTGTGAAGAAATTTAATTCTATCCCAGCCAAAACGAGCACAGAAACTCACATAATTTTAAACAACCCAATCTCTGAAACAATCTTCCCATTGAATATTCCCAAATCCTCCCAGTGGGCATGGGAGCTCTCCCAGCCTTAAGAGTCACTCTGTCTCCATTGCAGACTCGAATCCAATGTCTTTCCTCCCACCAAAGAAGTTCCCCAAAGAGCTGTAAGCATTGGCATGAGCTATATTTCAGGAGATAGGCCTGTCTTTTACCTCCAGGAAAAATGAAGTCTTCTCAATCTCCCTTAACAGCACAACTCTGACTTTGCAAGTCTGTGATTTCTTCTGTAACGCTTGTCTCGGGCTTTGGTTATGAATACACAGTTTGCTTTTCTCTATTGTAATTTTGCAGATAAACTAAAATTTAGGATATAGTCAAGAAAGCTGTACTCTAAAACCTCGCACAGTTCTCTCAGATTTTTTTTTTTGACTGAATTGAGCTTCTTTTCCACACTTAATTTTTTTCCTACTCCTAAAACTTTCATCTAGAAATCACACTGTGTCCCGACCCCTTGTATTTAGGAATACAATATCCTTTGGATGAGCTTTAAAACATGGCAACACAATGAAGGCACAATTTTGACCGCATAAGGAGCGGAAACCTCGCCGTACAGGCCACACGCAGGGCCATTCTGCTTCCTGCTGCACTACTGCGGAGTCTGGGGCTTGGACCTACATAGTCTGTCCAGCCCAGGGAGGAAAAAAACAAATGGGACAGATTAAATCTTTTTGAGTAGCCAGATAAAGTCCTATTTTTATATACTAAATATATATATACAGGAGCGTGTCACCTCTGAAATGTCAAAATATAGGAAAACGGTATGTGGTTCAGATTTTGTATGACAGCATACATTTATGGAAGCTGGGATAATCTTTTAGTAGTTACAGTGAAGACAAAATCTTCCTCTCAATACAGGCCACAAAACCAGTGGCAAGGGTATAGATGCTTCCAGTTCATAACAGCTTATTCTCCTCGGTAGGTACTCGTGATTCTGCCATAGACGGGGAAACCTTGTGTTAGCATCTCCTAAGTCAGAGCTGTTACGATTACACCTACAAAACCAGGACAGCTTGAACTCTTCTTCTAAAGCGATGCGTGCACGCACAACGGGGGAAGCTAAGTTAAAGACCCAAGGAAGTGGAAATTACAATTGAAACTATGATGGTCCCACTTACTAAACCGGCAAACCTACGGCTTTGGAGGAAAACATGTCAATCATGAGTGAAATCAAAGGTAAATGCAGAAGAGACAGAACCTTAAAAATCCCAAACTCAGTAGTTCACAAAAAAAGATGCTTTGGCTGCGAGGCAGTTGGAAATACTAGATAAACCCAATCCCTGACTTCATTAAAATATATTGTTCTTATTACTACTATTATTGTGAGAATTAAAGGTCCTCCTCTCAGCAGGCATTGAGCTTCATACCATGGACTTTAATATTGTAAAACTGAAGAAAGAGATCAGAATAGGCACTTAAAAACAATTAAACAAATCAGAAAGCAGCCATCCTTCTTTGCGCATCTAAAAAATGGAGAGCCTCCTCCCTACCTTAAACAGGGAGGACCTGCTCCAGCACCCCTAAGTGGGAATAGAAATTGGGAGGTTTAGTGCTGGCATAAGGAGCTTCACTTTGCTGTATGTTCCTGTAGGGGATGTCAGCCTCCTCTTGATCCCTTTTAACTTAATGATAATTACCTTATTACTTTCAGTAAGAACAGCACCAGGCAGAGTGTCCTGGAAGAAAGAATATTGTTTAGGAAAAAGCTAATTTGCTTTTCTTTCCAAATGTCACCCTGGTCATTGGAAAGAACAAAGGGAAGCATGGGAAAGAAAATAACCTTCCAATGGGCAGCTCTTCACAAATTTGCGGTAGAAATCCAAGCTGCTCCTGCTCCTGAGTCTAACCACTTATGGTTTCAGGTACTTGGCCCAAATGACTTGCTAAAGGCTAGCTATTTGGGGTCCCAGAGGGATCACTCACCCGAGATTCATGGGGCGGCTGGGTGAACACAGGGCCACACTTACATAGCTGCTCCATTTGCAGGATTCCCCTGGACTTCAGCGCAAAAGCAACAGAATTAGGGTCCATTATTCAGTCTACCAAGCCAAGGTGAACTGGCTGAAAGGGGGAAAGCCTGTGTGCAGTTTACATCGCTGTGTAGCCCAAATACATACTGATGGTGTCATTTCACATCTGTACTGGGCAAACTGAAGACTGGCCTGTCAGAAGGGAAGCCATTATTGTCATTAATACCTTAACAGATGTCATGCTTGTTTATTATTGATTTAATTTATAATGAAGTATAATTAAGGGTAGATTATAGCAATATGCTTTGTTTAGGATTCTCAAAAAAAAAAAGAGAGAGAGAGAGAGAGAGAGTCGGGCCATGCAGCTATTACATTAAGTAACCCATAGTCATATGAATAATTCCCACTGAAACAACCGGGAATGCTTGTACAACTGATGGGGCTGTGTCTACCCAGCCAGAGATCCGTAATGAGGTTTGGAAGTAAATTCTCCAATCATCCCCACCGACTGCACATTCGTTCAGCTCACAGAGCACACAAGAACCGGATTCCTTCTGAAATAAAGAGAGACCCACACTCCAAGGTTGCACCAAACATGCTCCACTACTCTTGAGTCCTCTGGACAGCTGTAAAACACATGCACGATGGGGCCAGACTAAATACAGTCCAAAGTAATGCCCCTAAACTGCATATGAAGCCAGAGGTAGGGGCATCAGCACCAGCTGCATCTAGGTCAGCCTGCTAAATTACTGGCTGATATAGAAAAAGCTCTTAACTGAGAGTGTGAATAGAGACTGAAAACTGGAACCTAACCACGAGTCAAAAAAAAAAAAAAAAAAAAAAAGGAATTTTGGAAATTACTATTAGGGAAAAATAAAAGATGTATGGATACTGAATTCACTACTATGCATTTACAGTTACATACATTAGCAAACTGAATGTCCGGTGAATCAGAACACATCAGTGTCCAGTCGTTATACACTAACTTGGAAACATCTGCAAACTAGGAAGACAAAAATGTACAAAACCAATAAACTGTACAGTACTTAAGAAAATACAAATAAAGGATGAAATTCAATTGTCTAAGTAAAACATGTAAGTATTTATTAATTCAGCCAAAAGCCATATTTATAGATATGCCAGTACTATTCTCTAAATAGAAGGTTATTTGATATACATTAAATCAAATGAGAGGTCAGTGAGGGAGGGAGGAGGGGTGGAAATTACAGTGGGTAGCTGCTATTGCGCTGGCAAATCCAGAACTTCGAGAAAGTCCTTGATAAATTTAAGATTCATGAGCTGTGATTTTACGTAATTTCTGTTTTCGTATTTTAAATATCTCAAACTGTTTGTACGTAGGAGATGATGCTGCTGCTAAGGAATAAACACATCCCCCATATCACTTTACAGCAGAACTGCAGTAGGGATAAATATGCTCTAAAAGGCTTTGTTTGTGAAGAAAGCAGCAACCATTATTTTTGCCTTTTGCAAAATATGTTAATGAACCTAAAGTCCCCGGGCCCCCGATATTATCCTTTAGCTCTCAAACCAAACTACTTTACCATTCATGCACCGATCCGATGTTTGGTTTGAAGCTTGTGCACAAAACAAGAACTGAAAAATTGTAGGACCATGAGCACCTGTTGACTTCAGGGCCAGCTTAAGTTTGCAGGATCTGAGAGCAAGAGCAGCATCTGGCAGCTTTTCTGCTTCATTCGAGCACTAGCCCCAGTATTGTTTCAACACGCTTCCTCGACTGGGGTGGTTGAAGCCATTCAAGCAGTCATCTGGCTGGTACAACACTGAGATCATCTCTTGAGGGCCACCAAGGGAAACTCTTGCCTGACACATCACGCAGCAAATCCCCTCCAGGCAGCGCAGGGGTTGACGGGGACACAGCTGGGGCTAACAGGGCACACGGCCTTGCTATTCTTCCCCAAAGCGACATCTCCCTCCGACAGCTGACCATCCCTCCGGCCAAGCCTGGCCACACGGGTTTTGTGACCCGGGCAGGGTTATCACCTCCGTGCTCTTTGGGACGGCCAGTCACCAGGTGGGAAAAGCAACATGTCAAGCAGAGATGGGGGACAAGCTTTGTTTTGCTAACCCCGGTAACCCTCACTAAATGGAAAAAAATTGGTCCCGTCACTTTGCATCATTTTTGCTCTACAAAACCCTTTGACATACACAACTCCCTGCAGGTTAATAAAAGAAACGGTGGTACTACTCCTCATGAGTTCATCTGAAGCCTACGGATTGCAACATCCACAGTTTCAAGGGAGCTGAGAAACACAATGCAACCTCGTATGACACACTGCGTGATTTTAAACAAGAATGAACAGCCTTTAGATGTAGGGTGGAATAAGGGGCCTGGAGTGGCCCTTTATTCAATTTATACCCAGCATATGTCTCAGATAAAAATGGATACGGAAAGAATAAAGACAAAGCAAGATAAACAAGACAATTATCTAATAAATCCAAGATAGTTTAGGATATATTTCTGGGCTAGTCCACACTTTCGCAGCATTTCTGGCACGTTGAGCTTACACCAACACACACGTGAAGAGAAGGCCTGGTAAAGCAAAGCAGAGCAGAGCAAGCACCAGTTTTGGTTTAAGGTCTGTACGAAGTGTTATGCCTCATGTAGGAGGCTGCTGTCACACTATGGCTATGAAGGATGTAAAGAGAAAAGGGACACGTGTCCCAGCTAAACCACCACTGCTGTTTTCTGCTAGCATGTTTATTTAATTAAAGCTGTCTGAATTAAACTTTGGCCGAGATAAAACAAGAACATTTTTAATTGCTAAAATTTGGGCCCACTTCATTAAGAGTCCATCATCCTTTAGAGAGCCCTACACCACCAAAAATCTTCTTTCCGAGTTTCCCAAGGACTTGCATAGTGCATGACACTTCTCCATGTGCTGGAGTCTTTAAAGTAATCCTGAAAAAAACCCACTTGTGTGGGCAGTATTTTGTTATTGCTAACAGGACTGGCTAGCAAGAACTAGAACTTTACCGTTCACTAGCACTTACCAATGACCTCCTGGCTCCATCCACAGAGTCAGGTGCCATGACATAATTTCTCTTACACATCAACAGATAAATGATACCTTTAAAATGTTGCTGTAGTCTTACAGTCTTCTCCCATAGGTAGCTGAAATAAGGTTACCCAAGAAATATATGAAACTGAAATCAATGATGAAATTTCACCGGGGTAGTAGAAGAGAGACTTCCCAGTGTAAACATTTCTCCTCAGCCACTTCACTTACAGGCTTAGTTTTACAGATAGTTGGCTACTGCTGGAGCCAAAGTCTCATCTTGGGTCCCTGGAGATATGTAAGGTGGTAACTTGATATCAGGTTGAGATCTGGCTCACAGTATATGAAGTCTGAGATGTTTGCAGCACCAACAGTTTGCTCTGCAAAGGCTTCCATGGAGCATTCTGACTCTTTCTAGCACTTCTTGAGTAGAAATAAAACCAAACAATTGTGTTTGGTTTGGGTTTTTTCTGGTAGCCCTTTAATCTCCAGTAATCTTTAGCACTAAGCCTATGTATATATATACAGACTATGTTCTGTAACCTATGTTCCAGACACGTGAAAGATAACGTGAAAGACCTCCCTATGTAAATGACAATTTTCCCTGAAACAGGCTTCAAAATTATGCGTGCCTACTGTGGCACTCCAGCTGCAGGGAGGGACAAGGAGGAGCGAAAAACTACAAAATTCGGCATATGGCCACGCTCAGGAAATTAACAGCTTCTTCTGGGATTTATCTAATCATTTGTCTATTTACAGCTGACAGCTTCCCCGTTATCCCTCAGCCCCCTCCAGTTAAAGGAGAAACACAGCTCGCTCCAATACCAACAGAGAGAACCGCGTTGCAAAAAACGCGAGGAACAAACCCACAAGTAAACAACTCAGGCACTGCTGTGGTTTTAATTTGCAGAAGGTTTTTATAGGTTTCCCTAGGAAAGGAAAATTAAGTCTGGGAATTCTCCTGATCCCTTTTGCGCCACTGGGCCCTTTCCAACCATTTTGAGAGAGCAGCAGAACGGCTTAGAGTTCATGTACCCAGGTGGCCAAGGAAAGCAGAGAGACCACGTACTCATTCCCCTCAGAAGAGGTGACGGTGTGAGCTCGTGGCTTTCCAGGCACCAGGACATGCCCACTGGAAGTCAACCGAGACACAGAGCCCCAAGAAACCTGTCTGTATCATCCGAAAACAGGAAATTATTCTGGTCTCAGGAAACACTTGTAGCCTGAAAAAGTCATAGTCTACAGCAAAGAAGGGTTGGGACACAGTTGCTGTAGATGATGAAGACATCAAGGTGAAAGACCTGAAGATGCTGTTGCACAGATGAGAAGTTTGAAATGATGTAGAATAAAGTTCTTTACCTAGGACTTGCCAACGTCAATCGGGTCCCGTGACCAGAACGTCCCTCAGGTGGGACACCCTAACAGCGGTTGGTCCTAGAGAATTCAGACGAACTCTTTTGTTGGTTTTTTTTTTTTTTTTCAGTTTCCCATAGTTAATAATTACTTTCAGTATGAAACAAGAGGCTTAACACATCCTTCCTAACGGGTTAAAGTTTAAGTACTATCATTGTGCAAATTCTGTAATGCAAAGAGATGCTCCTGGTCTTTTGGCCTCCATGACTTCTCATGGCAGTGCCAGTTTACCTACTCCTAAAGCAATTCCTATTATCAGTTCTGATTTCATTACATCTCCTCTTGTTTCTGGGCTGTCAAGTAAAATACAAGCTTCTGATACAGGTTCTCTGTGCTGCTCATTGCTTTATAGACTATTATATTTCCCTAACACGCTCCAGAGTTTTCCATCCAGTGAGTGCTATAAAAGCTTTGCTATGCGCCAATGATTTTTATTAGTCTAGTTCTGTGTTATCCTTTTCTAGATGACCAGCAATGCCCACAGTAGTTTCAGGTACACCCACTGATCTGTGTAACAGCTACAGATCCATAAAACATTATAACATTTTCTTTGTTACTCTCCGTTCAGTTCCCACTGAAATCTAACATAATTTTTGCCTGGAGTTTCACATCGAGCAGAGATTTTCATTGCTTCTTCTCTCATGATGCTCCTGAGTTAACACAATGCATTTTAAACCCAGAAAAGTGCATACTCAGTCCTTCTTCTCTCCCAGTCCTTCAAATTTTCAATACTGAGATTTATTTCCTTCATTTTTCATCTCTGCCTTCATTTTTCACTCATTCCTCAGGGGTTAAGTCTACGATTAAGTTCTGTCTGGTCTTTGCTGGGCTTGACTTAATATAAAAAGAAAAAAAAAAAACAAACCTTACTGTCATCTGAAAATTTTGCTGTATCATTGCTCGTTCCTTTTTCCAGTTCATTAAGCAGCACCAGACCCAGCAAAGAACCTTGCAGCACCCCTGCTGTTAACCTTTTGCTATGCTGAACATAATTTCTTGTCCCTGAGCCAACAGCCCTTCACAAGCCCAGTCTGTGTCTTTACCACCCTTCTCTCCCAAGGTTACACCCAACTCCAGTCCTTAACCCAGCAGAACTCCCATGGATTTCCCTGGTCATTTTGCTTGACAGCAGGGTGTTTCCAAAATCGGGGAACAAAGGTTGTCACCAGCAGCAGCGTCAAGTGGTACAGTAGCTGCGGTTACATGATTATCTCAGTTTATCTTATTTATAGATCTTTATGGATGTGGCCTCTTTGCTGTGCCAAAAGATCAGATTGTAAGTGCAAGTCCAACTAAAGGTTCCCGCGGGTCAACCCAGCTCAGAGCATGCCTGCATTTAGCCTGCCTGTTTCTCCAAGGGTGAGTGCACCCGGATGCACTTTTCCACCTGCACACGGATGCAACGACACTTTTTATTGCTGCTCCTGTTATTCTGTTAGTACTTCACAACGAGAGGCTTCACTTCCCAGTGATAAAGTAACACAGTAAACAGACAACACAATGCTGTCATCCTTTCCACATCAAATTAGGGAACCGGTTTCTTTGGCTTTCCCTAAAGGGTGATACTGAGGAAAACAGTTCCTGGAAAGCAAGGTCTTGCTGCTAACCAGCAGAGTGTTTGAGGTGCTTTAGGAAGAGCTGGGGTTTGCTGCGCTACCACCACGCCAACCTAACGTAACATCGTCACGGTACACGCCGCACCAGACTTGGGTTCATCCAGCCTCCCCAAACCGGGCTTTTGCGGGGAGCAGCGATCACGGGCTGCGGTCCCTGACGCGCCCCTTCCGCCGTGCCTCGGCCCCCGGCTGGCTCTCCCTCACCCGTTTTTCTCCCGCGGGTGAAACGGGGCGTTTGGTGCGGCGGGAGTGGGGGATTCCGGGGGAGGTGACTTCGCCGCCGCCCCCAGCGCGGACCCTGCAGCCCCGGCAGGCGCGGACTGCGCCTCCACCGCTGCCTCCCCCTGCCCTCCCCCGGGCGGGGACCCGCCGGGGCCGGGCTCCGCGGGCGACGCTCACCTTGAGGTACTCGTTCTCCGAGCGCAGCTCCTCCACCTCCCGCTGCAGCTCCTCCGGGGCCGCCGCCGGCGGCTCCCCGCGGCTCGGGGCTGGCCCCCCGCCCGGGGGCGCGGGCAGCGGCTCCCCGCGGGCGCCGGGGGGCGGTGGGGCTCCGCGCCCGGGGCCGGGGCCGGATGGGGTCGGGTCGGCGGCGGGCTGGGCGGCGGGCGGCTCCCGCTCCCGGTCGCTGGAGCCGGTGCCGGACTCGGCGTCGCTGCTGGCGGCCGGGGCCAGGCGCTGCTCGTCGGAGAGGGGCTCGGAGGGGCAGTCGGAGAGGTCGGAGCTGCTGTCCGTGTGGCCGACGCGGGCCAGCGCCGCCGCCGCCGCCGCATGGCCGCTGCCCGCCGCGGCGCCCCGCTTCCCCTTCCTGCCCTTGCCGGGCGGCGGGGCCCCCTCGCCGCCGGGCTGCCGCCCCCCGCCCCGGCCGCCGGGGCCCGGCTCCGGACCGCGGGCCGCCCGCTTGGCGCAGGGGGCGGCCTTGGCGCCCGCCCTGCCGGCGGCGGTCCCGGCGGCGGCGGCCTTGCCCCCCGGGGCGGCGGGGCGGCGGGAGAGGCGGCCCGGCGCCGCCAGGAGCCCCGCGGCCGGCGGGTGGGCGCCCGGGTGCGGCGGCGGGGGCGGCCGGCCGGGGAGGCCGGGGGACTTGGGAGGCGCGGGCGGCGGCTTGGCGGCGGCGGGACGGGCGTGGAGGTCCTTGAGGAAGGGTCTGGCGGGCGACGGGGCGCGGTGCAGCCTCTTCTTCTCGGCGTGCGGATGGTGGTGGCCGGGCGAAGGCGGCGGCGGCCGCAGCGCGTCGCCGGGCCCCGGGCCGGGGCCGTTCAGCGCCTCCATGGCGCGAGCCGGGGGCGGCGGGGCGGCAGCGGCAGCGGCGGCCGCGGGGGAGCCCGGCGGCGGCAGGAGCGGCGGTCCCCGCGGGGCGCGGCAGCAGGACGGGCAGCCTCCTCCAGCCTCCCCGCTCGCTCTCTCATCACTTCTGCTTCTCCCCGCCACAGCCCTCACACTTTTCTTTCCCGATCCCCCTCTTCCTGTCCCCCCACCCCCACCTCCTCCTCCTCCTTCTCCTCCTCCTCCTCCTCGCCGCTCTGTTCAGCCCCTCCCTTGATGCAGCTCAAGTTGTGATGCGCCCCCCCAACCCCCCTTTTTCCCCCGATCTGAGGCAAAGGCGTGTTTCCCGGCTGCCTTCGCCTCCGCTCGCAAGCCCCCGCTCAGCCCACCGTCGCCGCTAACCCCATGGCTCCCCGCCGCCGCCCCCGGCTCCCGCTCCGGCCGCCGCCTCCGCCCGGCTCCTGAAATAGCCCCGCCGCTGCCGGGGCCGCTCGGGCGCGGCGCTGCCCGCCTGTGCGCAGGATCCGCCCCCTCTGTCAGCGAGCCAGGCTCCTCTCCCAGCAAACTACTTTCCTTGCAGGCTCTGCCAGCCGCTTCCTATCAGAAAGCCTCCTTTGGGGAGAAATCCTCATTTCCCGGCCATCAGCGGTATAACGTTGCCCGTGTATCATTATTCCGCCCTCCCCTTCTCCCCCCACCCCGAGCTAAGGCTTCATGAAAACCCTCTCTCTGGCAGCAACCAAACAGCAGCCACCGCATTCTCTCTTTGCTCAAGGCAGACGCAGGTTTCACCGGGAGGCAGGGCTGAGCATCCGAGGGAATCGGCAAGTTCCCGGCTGTGGCTAAACTACGGCAGGCGCGGACCCATCCTTTCGGAGCGCGGGGATGTGAAATTGCAGCCCTTCCATTTGCGAAGCGCTCGGAGAGTAAAGGAAAGGGAGGAGAGGCTGAAGCGTGGGAAAGGGGCGCAGCCCCATGGCTCGGGCAGCGCAGCGGCAGCCAGGATGCTGCTGGCTCCTCCGCGGGGGCGCAGCGGGGCCCGGGGCGCGCCGCCGCTGCTCCCCGGTCTGTCGGGCTCACGCAGCCCTTGGGAGGCTCCGGTCATCCACACGGGCAGACCCGGGTTGTTTTGTTGGTTTTTTTGTTTGGGTTTTGGTTTGGTTTTTTTGGGGGGAGGGGGAGGGAAGCACCCCCGCTCCGCTCATCTCGGCGCAATTTACCGCGAAAGGCAAAAGCCCCGGGGACTGCTGGAGCCCGGGGGCACCGGGCACCGTCACAGCAGCAGCCGGGGTGACCAAGGTAAGATCGGGCGGGCTGGCTCCGGCAGTCCCGGGCCGGCTCCGGTGCCAGGCGGAGCCCCCGAGGCGGCCCGGGCCGGCCGGCCTGGGGAAGCGCTGGCGCCGCGCAGGCATCCCGGGACTCCCCGTCCCGGGAAGCGAGGAGAAAGCTGATTTATCGCGCCGAACAGCGTCACGGCTGCTGCCGCAGGAGTATGCAACAGGTAGGTTTATTTCTGCAAAGGCGAAAAAACCCCAATACCAGAGCTGTATTTCCAGGTCTCCAGGAGCTAGGAGCGTGGGCAGCGCCCGCCGGGGGAGCGCGGCGCTGGGCGCTGGGCGGGCTGCCGCGGGTGGTGGGCGGGCGTGGGGCGGCCCTGGAGAAAGCCGGGGCTCGGTGCCGGCAGCGGGGGGGCGGCTCCCGGGGTCCCCCCAGTCCCCAGCCGGCGGGACCTCCCCCCCGTCAGGTCGGTGCGGTGAGGGACCGCGAGTGGGCGGGAGATGAAAGCCCCGCTCCAGGGCACCCACCGGGCGATTCGTTGCTGTGGTTGGGAGGGTTTGGTTTTGTTTTGTTTTCAATCTTCTGGCGAATTAATTCCGTTTCTGCTCCTGCTCACGGTTCCTCCCGTCCCCTGTCCCCGTTGGCATCGCTGCCGGGCGGCTCGGTTCCTGCATCCAGATGTGCCTTTCGGGTCACACAGCAAAGCACCTTTTTTTTGGCAGAGATTGCTCTTGCTGCTGCCTGTCTGTACATCTAGTAGAGCTACCGGGAAGACTTCGTTGGGCCACGTCCTTTAAAAATGATACAAAATAGTCTGAGGAAAGGAAAACACAGCAAGCCCGCTCGTGGGTGTAAGCCCCCTCATCCGCTCTCCGTGTACAACATCAGTAATTTACTTGAGTGGACGAGATAACCAGTCTATAGAAGCAGTATGAAGTGGCTCAGCTGGAGTTTGATCTAGAAGAACGACTTATGAAACATAAACTGTTGTTACATTTTAATGACATAGCATTTGGCAGGCCATCACACGTTGTGGTGTTTCCTACCAAGCTGCTGTGCTCCTAGTTGGGGGGGGTTTTTTTGGCAATACGCCGCTGGTCAGTTCAAGCAATCCTCCTTTTCACAAATGCTTAAGAGTGAGAGAGATGGCAGTTGCTGTATTTTGTCCTGAGAAATAGTAATTATTATGGAAATACTACATGTTATGGATGTTGCCCTAGATGAGAGGTATCAGAAAGGTTGCTTTGGTCTGCTATATTGCCACTCTCATTTGGTTTTGCTTATAACTTTCAAGAATAGATGGGAATTCCAGCTTCACCTATTAGATTTGCAATGTGTTGTATTCCTGTGATGAAAGGGGAACTGCTCTGTAATAATTTATGAGTACCCTGTTTTGACTTTGCCCCATGAACAGAACAGTTCAATTCAAAAGGAAAATGAAAGGAAAAAGTATGGCTCAAGATAAGCCACTTTTCCACAAACAATAGCTGAGAGACAGTGCCAGGCTTCTTTGCACTGGAAGGGAAAAGGATTAGGGAGGTGAAAAAAGGAGCACATTCACCAAAGGCTGGGAATTGTCTGGGAGAATTAATCTGAGGCACTTGAGTGCCTGACAGAGTCCAGTTTCCTGTGGTTACCTTGTAAATTTTACATTGAAAATACCTCTGCAAACATGTATCCTGGTATTCCACGCATCTTCCGCTCATTGAAACATACGGTAAGGTTCGTTATCCCTTGCATTCAGAGGCAGCACCGGTTCAACTGGGCATCTTAATAAAGCAATTTATTTACACTGATGCTCAAGCAAAAGAGCTGTGGAACTGAAGACATGCAGCAGCAAACCACGCTAGACTGAGACGAAAGCTCAGTCACAGCAAGATCCCTTTATGTTGTGCTGGCAGTATAAAGCGTTTAATAACAAAGAAATGCAGCCTCCGTAACCCTCGCTGGGCACGTGGCTGGCTGGGTGCAGATGGCAGACTTGTGTGGTGTGGGGCCAGCTGTAGCATTTTGGCTGTGTTCCTCTGTCCTCCGCTGTCCGTGTGATGCCATTTGGAGATCCCTAGGAGAGTGGTGTAAACAGGCACGGCGTGAATGAGAATAAGACCCTAATATGAAAGCTAAGTACATACCACAGAAATCTCCATTGGGCTAGGCGAATGCCCAGTAAGGATTACTGATATCATATTTCTTATTTATTTATATCAAACTATTTTTTCCTTTACTTAAAACTCACTAATGGTTCTCATAGGAACATGCCGGCACAGACTATCCACGCTTACCCTAATTCTTCTCTCCCTTTCTTTTTATTTGCTTGTAATGTCCAATTGTTTTCTCTTACCGTAAATCAGTCACACACTCCCTGGTGGTGGAACAGTTTCTTGTATGCTCATGTAGCTCTTAACATAATAGGACGTCTGGGTGTTGGTTGAATAATACAAATAATCAGACATAACACTTTTACAACAAATTTATTTTGGCAATACTGATATCCTTTGTGTGATTAATGCAGACATTTGATAACTGAGTTGAATTTGCACAAGTAATTATGAAAAGTAGATGCTAAGCCCGACTACTTAGATTAGCTATCGCACATCTTACAAAGCATAAGGCACAGTTTTTGGCAGTGTGGGGCTGCCTAAATTCTTTTCTAGGGCTGAGTCACAAGAGAGTTTACAATTACTTAAAGAAAATGTGAAGAGGCTCAATCTAAATGTAAATTTGTCCCTCAGACGGCCCAGCTTACAGTAGCCTAAGCCTAAACTGTTATTTTCTCCTATTTCAAATCCCTATTCGAGATCCACTTCATTGACACTGTAAGACCAGCCAACTTATAATGCCTGGGCTCGGAGTTATAAGGTAACACTGATTGTTTACGAAGCTAAAACAAAATAGTACATGAAGACACAAATGCATCCATACAGGCCATACGTATGGATAAAACAGCATATATCTGGTTGAGTCTATCATCATTCCCCCTTTATATGTTGCAGATCATGAGTTGTAATTTCTTTGTGGCCACATTGTGCTCTGTGATTATACCATCCCAGAGGAATCTTAATCAGGGCCAGCAGGTGTTACAGTAACACATTAACAACAGCAACGAGGCATAGCTTCAACAGAAAAAATGTGTGACATTCTGAGGTTCACAAATCCTATTTTTTTTTGCAATCTCTCCCTCAGCTGCTTTGGGGAGAATCCTTGGAGGATTCAAAGCCTCAAAGACCTTTTTTAAAGCTTTGTTCCTGGTCCCAGGAGTTACATCTAGATTGTGACTGCTTGCTCCTTATTTGTACAAAACCCTACTATTAAAGGTCTCAGTTCTTTACCAGACCCTCTGTTATATGATAACAATATTACTGATTGCCATAATTCAATCAGGGAATGGAAACAATTGCATGAACCAGCTCCTAGTCCTAAAGGACTTCAGTACTAGAAGAAGGGCTTAGGGAGACTTCAGGCATCTTCATCCAAAACTGTGATCCCCCAAAGCCCATCATCCAACCCCACAGACTCCTAGCTCTGTTGGCCATCTTAATTTTTGGCCATAAAGCCCCAAGGACGACCAGAGCTTTTCCTTTGTATGTGTCCATGCCTGCTCACTCAGAGCCAACAAGGGAGCCCCTGGGCATCATGCAGTCACCACTAATGCTTTCTGGTAGAGATTGGGGTCCTTGCAAAACACAGCTGCAGTCAGCTCTGTTGAGAAAACAGCAGTACCCCACCTCTTGCAGAGGGCCTGGTGGCCATGTGGCAGGGCAGCAAGTGGGATGTTGGGCTTTGAAGCCTTCTCCAGCTTGCAGGTATTAAAGACCAAACCCCCAAATAAGAAGGGGCTGGTGGGGCTCGCTGACTGCTATCAGTCATTCCTGCTGGTGCTGAGCCTTTGTGTGTGTGTGTGTGTGTATATATGAAACCTCCCCGGGCCACAACTGGGAAGCACACATGGTCCTTGCTGGGGAGAGAGTTTGGGCCTCCCTGTGCAAGGAGCAGGTGCTTCCCATGTGTGAAACCCTCCTACCCTTCCTGAGCATGGAGCTACCCCTTCTCCCTGTTCCTCCAGCTCTGGGTTAGTCACCCCCGCCCGGTCTGAAATCTGCAACCCCGTTACAGGCGGGTGTTCCCAAGTGTGCGTGGTTCCTCTTTCAATGTCTGAGGAAACGCTAAAGAGCCAGAATGTAAAGTCCTACACATCCAATGTTACAAGGCAGGGTTTTTCCAGTCTGGTATCTGCTTGAGAGTCACAAAAGTTCATGCTGAGGCCTGTCTTCATCGTTACCCACTGCCCCATCTCTGCATAGTACAGCCAGCTGTAATGTCCAGTGGGAAAAAAATCTCCAAAATTAATATATCGTGCTATCATACCAAGGGGCATCAAACAGCAAGGAGCAGATACCATGCTGTTAGAGTTATTGCCTATTTCAGAAGTAAACAAGTCAAACATGCAGTTTCCAATATTAATAAATTTGTACTTTTCCTTCTCACAAACCACCTGCGACCTCAATAAACACCCACATGCACACCCTAAAATTTATCATCTGCTCCCCATTGTAGGCACAAGTACCTAGAATCTGGTATTGCCTGTAGCAAAGCACTGCATACCACTCATTTTCCAGCTCCTTAACTTTCAAGGGATCATTTATTGCATTTTAACAAGTCTCTGTTCTAAAGTAGAATTGATACAGCTGCTTCTGTTTCTGGTTAACCCTTACATGATACAGCTCAACTCAGTCGACCATTACTGTTTGTTTTGTTGGGTTTTTTTGAGGAGCTAACTGTACTAAATCAAGACTTTCAAAGAGGAACAATGTGGCTTGGGTCTTCGTTCATAGACAGGAGGGAGCTGGCACAGAAAGGTAGCTTTGATTTATCAAACAGACATTCAATGAGGGAACAAGAAATGCTTGTTACTGAAGACAATGCTTTTCACAGGTTCTGGTTATTGATATGGATACGTATTACGGGATATACTGTTTGTAAGTTATAGTTTGATGTTACCTCTACACCAGAAATATTTCACAGAATTATTAAACGTATTTTAAAAGCCAAGGAGGCAGACTAACAAGATGACTGTTGGTTGGCAGTGTTATTAGTTTGGATATTCAGCAAAGGAAAGTGTTGCCTTACACTGAACAAAACGTCAGTCTTAGAATATTATAAATTATCCGTTTCTAATGGTACAGCTGGCTGAAGAAAGCTGTGGAAAATATTATATTCTGCACACACGCACATACCTCTGATAACTAACCAATATCCCAATATAGCAAACATTCAATAGGATTAACTTCCTAGATGTATCTGAGCCAAATTTAGCAATTAAAGTCAGTATTTTTCCCCAGTGCTTCATTCCCACTATATTATTTCCTCCTACCCCTAGCACCTCTTCAACTATTTCTATTCTGACCGTGATTAAGGAGGTTGTTCCCAGCAGAGACTAAATCCCCAATTTTTTTTCATCCCCACTTCAATTCCTCCTAAGATGCTGTGGGCAGACACACTGTATTCTTTATTTTGTCTCTTTTCAGTAATTTCAATTAATTTACCTCCAATTGATCCTAAACCTTTAGGACCTCTGGCTTTAGTGCAAGTTCCCTTCAAAGCTGTAGCTGTTCTTGATTTAAGTGTGGTTTTTGAGACAGCTGCTCCCTAATTTTTTTTTCTGCCTCTGAAAATCCCAAACAATTGCTTCTTACAAATACTCTGACTGTGATGGTTTAGGACTCGCTTTGTCCTCGGTGCATCTGCTGTTCCTTTAGGGCTCAGGAAAGCTGATTACTGAAGTCTGCTTCCCGGCCTGTGCTTGCACATGGAATTTCCTCTCCAAGTCTCCCATCCAAATTTGGGGCACATCACTGCGTCACCAGGTGACAGTCAAGCTCTCAATTATGCAGCACCTTTGAGGCAAGCCCATAGTTATGTCCTGCACTTCAGACTCATCTGAGAAGGCTCCACAACCAGTTGAGAAATCAATGATTTTTAAGGAGCGTGCAAGCTCTGGCCTGTCAGTGTTTAAGTACCAAAAAATAAAGGCCTGGAAGAAGCAGAAGCCAATTAGCAGGAATGCATCATCTTGACATTAAGGGAAGCATAAGCAAGTAAGATTGATTTCCATACATCAGAGGGATGTTTGGAAGATGGACCATTGATTGCAGGGGGAGATGGAGGCAGAATACAAGTACAATCTAAGTACAATATAAGTCACCAAAAATAGTATTAGTGGTATGTTCAAGGTTCCACGCTCTTTCAGTAAATAAGTCATTGCCTTTAATTAATGAATTTAAACAAATACTATTAGCACTTCCTATACAGAAGTCAAAGAATAAGCTTTGCTTGCTTTCTTAACTTGTCTTGTAGTGTATTACAGTATGTTTCCGATCAGTAGCAGAACCGACAGCGTTGTCTCCCTGAACCTGTAACAAATTGTTCAATGGTAAAGTTTTTCACTATACCAGGGAGTTAATGTTCACTAAAAAATATTTTTAGATCAGCAGACACCTGTAGCATATCCAAGAAGTGTCCTTAGCACTAAATTATTGGAATTCCAAAAAAGGCTCAGCGATTAGATACCAGTTATATCTTTACAACACTTGGGGCAATTTTTTCAGGCTAGTTTGAAGCAGTTCTTTATGTCACTTAGTACTGGAAATGCCCGCATTTTGTAAAGAATAAGCTACAATCTGATAACAAATTGATTTATTGCATTTCAGTTTATAGGGTTGAGCTCAGAACATTGCTGAAGTGCCCTGCCAGGGCAGGAAAAACAGAAGAAGGAAGAAGAGTTTTCTAGTTATTTTATCTTGTAAGACTCTTTGGAGTCTGTTTTCCAGCTTCTGGAGGAAGAAATATCTTTTTTTTCAATTTTTTGCCTGGCAATGGAATTAAAGCTCTAATATTCTCTATTTAAAATTCTGAGGTGACAGCATGGTGCTAGCACTGACCGGTCTTAAGATGTTAAATGTATTTGAATGCCTTACCAGTGCATAATTAGTCCAACATTTGTATGAAGATCTTTTTACATTAAAGACAAAATAAAACCTCAGTTTCTTGGATATCTATCTTGGCCTGGGAGTGATTACAGCTTTCCGCTGCTGTCTTTCTTACACTGACACTGCAACTTCCTAAATTGGTTTATCCTAACCCTTGGCAAGATCAGGCACTTGCCCGAGGGATGCCATGGTGGTGGGTGCTTCGGGAGCATCACTGCTGAGGCAGGAGGGAGAGCCAGCCCCCTCGCACCGTGGGGCAGCACCGCTGCGGGGTGCAGGCAATGCTGCCCACGGCTGCTGGTAGAGGTGCTCGCCCCAGCCCCAGCCTCTCAGCCTTGAGCTGGGAGGGAGCAAGACGAAGGTTCAGTTTTCCATGCTTTCTCCCATCGGCGCTGCCGTGGGCTCGGCTCTCTGTCCTAAGGCTTTTTGTTGCCCCTTCCCAAGGAGGTGAGCTGGGTGGTTTGCTTAAATATACCTAGCTGGGCCATATGGATGATCTGGGAGTGCGGGCAGGGGTGTGAGCTAGAGCCCCAGCCCTGCTGCTTGTATCCACACAGAAAGTTAAATCCATTGACTACAGTGGCAGACCTTGTGGCTGCTTGGGCAAGACCAGATGAGCAACAGCGAAAACAAAGAGGAGGAAGATCTCCCCTATCGAGAGGGGTATATCAGCACGGAGGTGGAATCACAAGCCAGCTACTGCACTAGGAGAGTGCAGAAGATGACTCAGCACTGGGTGTAGCATAGATATTAATTAAAAATAATAAAATGAAACCATTGGGACTTTCATAGAACAACAAACGTTCTTCTAAATACCGAGAGTTTATGAAATGCACAACAAAGAGCAGCTGCCATTTATTTCAAAATTTCTGAAGGCTTTTGATAAAATTGGTCTTTGGAGGTCATTAACAATCCATCTTGTAACGAGCTGAAAACTTACCGTGAGGTGGTAAGTACGTAGGGATAACTGGCAAAAATGGAAAGCCATTAATCGGTGAATTTATCAAGGAATATCACAATACAATTGGCACTTTCAGTCTATTTATTTGCAGTTTATAAGAGGAAGTGAATGTCCTCATTCACCAAATTTGCTGATAGCAAAATTTTATTCTGGTGTTTCAGGACTGTGACAGACTTTAGGAAAGCCTTAATGAAATTAGGTAATAGTCAATTTTGTGGAAAATTAAATTTAGACCCATGCAAGACTTGGGGCTAGAGATGAGTGAATACTTATTTCTAAAACATATTGAGCATATTTAGCTTTTGTATATATTTGCAAAATGCTAAAGATCCATTTATGGTTTTCCAAAATTCATTACCTGTTTCAGTTATTTCCAACATGATTGTTATGAACAATTTTCATTTTCTAAATTATTTATGGCAAGTTCTGGACATTTCATTAGGTAGGACCTCAGAACACATGCCCTGACTCCTGATTCCAGGTTGGTGGTATCTGAAAAGAGCAATGCAAACTGATTTCTGTGCTTTTAACCCCAGAGCATCCTTCTCTTATGCATTAATTAAATATGCTAAAGAGAGATTTCTAAAATTTTAGAATTAGCTGAACTGAGGGAAGTGAAAGAGAAACGTATGATAGAGTAGAAAATGTAATGGTAAGACATAGAACATGGAACAGCCTTTCTTCTGTTTCGTATGAGAGGAAACTCTACAGGATTTTAAAAATATAAGCTAAACCATATACTCTGCATCAGAGCTTAGCAGCAATAAAAAAACTAAGCTAAAAAATATAAAATTAAGTTTAGAAAAATTACAGGAGTAAATACAGAATGGAGGAGAATCAATCCTAGTAAAAATGGTATTTTTGAAGGAAAACCACGCAATGACTGTAGAGAAGTTCAGAGCATTTGTAGGACCCAAAATGATCGGTCCATTATCATGGGAACCTCTTTAGTGTCATTTTTTCAGGATGGTCAAGAAAGGTTTCAATAGTTAAGAAATAACTTTAGTTTGCTTTGAAAAGGAACTACTCTGTGGGTTAAAAGTAAGAAACTACGTTGGTCAACAGCATCTAAAACCCCAGCTGATGGGCATCGTAACTGTGTGTGCTGAGAGCAACTCAACGATGAGAACTGGATGGACCTTTCGTCATTTTCTAAAGATCTGTGCTGAGCCCATTTTGGCACATGTTACAGATAACCAGCATTGGATTCTAAGCCATATTGCACAGCTAGATTTCTGTAAATCTGCCATCACATGGCAAAGTGGAGGATTTGGAGGAAAAGGGGAAAGAATCTGGATGAGGAGAAAAAGAAAAGCAAGCTTACAAATCGAATTACATTCCAATAATTAATAAAATAGCTCCATGTCCAGGACATACTTCCCATTACAGTATATTTGGAAAACTACCCCAGTGCAGCTTGACAACGCCTTGTACCTCCCCCTCTTCCCATCCCTCACATGCCCTTTCCAAGAGGACGAAGAGGAACCAGGCAACGGAGGGCAGGGAGGAGGAAGGGGCTGGTGGAGGCCCCGTGAGACACCACGGCCATGGTCAACGCCTGCTGGCAGTGCCTCCCTCCAGCAGATCCACCCCACGCATCGCGGGCCTCTGTCGCACAAGGTTGTACCTCTGCTTCATGCGTTCACCGGTGCAGAAGCCATTTGCCCCTCCGAGAGCAAGCAGCTTTGCTCTGAGGGGTGCCAGGGTAACGCGGCGGCTCCTGAGGAGCACGATAGTGCAGTTTCATTTTAACAACAGCAGGTTTATGCTTGTGCCACCTCTTGTTTTTAATTCACTGTCATGGATGCATTAATTTTGTATCATTTGCATCATAAATAAAGCCATTCCTGCAAAAGGAGCACTAAGCATCCATTATTTTTATCTTTTTTCCCCCCTATTCTGCTTTGCTGTTAGTCACCTTTTCTACACGAATCAATGTTGTTTCTCCCCAAAAGGGGCACGTGGGATTTATTCAAGCAAAGTGCTGATATTAAAATCAGGACACTTCCCTTTAGCAATAAACAGTGAGCAATAATGTAAAGTGTTACAGTGTGGCAGCCATCACTTGAATGAAGAAGAATACACACCTGCCTCATCCTTCTTGTTCTCTGTCTACAGCAACGGGTTCGGATCCGGCAGCACCTCTGCATGCTATACAACACGTTGTGCCCTCATGCCTTTGGGACTTGTGTACTAAGAACCAGCATTGCCAGACTCCAGAGATGTGCATCGATTTTTACAACACTTCTGTTCTCTGCTAAGGCGCAAGAAAGATCTTTAACATCTATTAAATTGGCACTTGTCACTAGTGATGTTTAAGCTTAGTATCATTTGTAACTTTAAAGCTCTCCTTAGCAGCTTTAATTTTAGATTCCGTATACCATCCTTTTTCCATTCAAGAAAAGAGTTCATCATCTCAGGAGGCAAAGTCGTGTACTATTTTAACAAACTCCCAAAGAGACAAAAAGAGCATGGGTGGATCCTGCGGTCCAGGCGAACACCTATTGTGTTGACGTGACTGCATGAAAAAATCAACACCCAGAACATAAAAAGCCAGGTTTGCTTCTGGCATTAAGTTTCTCTTTCTTTCCTACTCTTTCCCTGAAGCATGCCCGTGCCTTTTTTTATCTCCATCTCCTGCTTTTTCTTCTCGTCTAACTCCTGCTCATTCAGAGGAACAAAATCTATCTCCTTTGCCCTTTGGGCCACATTGCTCCTCTCTTCAAATCCTTCTTGCCCGCAGCCTAATTTTAAGGTCTTATCCTCCCATCTTTATGGGTTTACCCACACTTCCTGCTTCTTTCCAAGCATGAAATATGATCGGGGTAAGAAAGATGCCGTAGGCCCGCAGAGTTTGAAAACATGATGTTTAAGTCTGGCAGAGGGTCAAGGCAGAGATGCAGCCGCAAAGGTGCATTTTCATTTGTATTTTACGCCTCGTCTATAGTAGAGGTGGGCTGTTGAAAACCTGTTGAAACCCTTTGGTGATGGAAACTCACAGCACCACAAAATATACCATCAAAAAGAGAACAGGGGAGGAGAGGGAAAGGCATAACTGCGACTCAGTCAACTCATTACCCCAGTGTGGGATGCAACGAGGTGACCAGGAAAACCCAGCCACGGGTGCTCGGCAGTGCTCACCTACCTTACCTCCTCCAGAGCAAATACCATCCATCTACCATGGGGACAGCAGTCACAGCCCTCCAGATAAAGTTGCATTTCACGTTGGATACAAAACCTCTTCTTTTGTGCCCCAAATGCCACATTTATGGTGCCTGCCCTTGAAGAACTTTGAAGAATAATGTACTGATTAGCTTGATGTGAAATTAAAGACTAGGAAGTGTGGTATATGTATCCGTTCCTGTATCATGCATGGGATACAGTGGGAGAAACTAGGTTACAGTTCTGCTAAGTTATTAAATGCCCTTTGGGCTAATCGCTGTGATTATTCAGACTACGGGCAGGTCCAGAACAAGGATGCAAGCACCTCTTCAGTGGTCAGCCTGAGATCAGAGGTAAGCCAGGTACTCACTTCTCTACTTCCAAGCTAATTGCCTGCAACAGTGCTGCTCCCTGCAATGAGTCTGGAGTTTCCTTTGGTAACTTACACTTTTGGGGGAGCCACTGCTACAACCACGAAGGCTCAGACCCGAGCCCTGCTGCTCTCACTTCATATAATATTGGTCTCACCATAACAGTCTTGCAACCTGAGAGACCAGCTCGAAAGCTGGAAGCCAGATTCACAGGCTGTGTCTGTCCTGGTTTCAGCTGGGATAGAGTTAATTTTCTTCACAGAAGCTAGCATAGTGCTGTGCTTTGGATTTAGTGCCAGAAGAATGTTGATAACACGCTGATGTTTTTAGTTGTTGCCAAGTAGCGCTCAGACTGCTCAAGGACTTTTTGAGCTTCTCCTGCTCGGCCAGGTGCATAACAAGCTGGGAGTACAGCACAGCTAGGACCCAAACTGTCCAAAGAGCTATTCCATACCATATAACGTCATGCCCGGGGGGCAGGGGTTTAGTCGGTTGGTCGGTCGCGGGGAGAGTGATCGCTGCTCGGGTACTGATCGCTGCTCGGGACGGGCTGGGCATCGGTCGGCGGGTGGTGAGCAATTGCATTGTGCATCATTCGTTTTGTATATTCTGTATATTTGTTATCATTCTCATTATTACTATTATTATTATTTTCTCTTATTAAACTGTCTTTATCTCAGCCCTCGGCTCTAACCTTTTTCTCCTTCCCGATTCTCTCCCCCATCCCACTGAGGGAGGGGGGGGAGTGAGCGAGCGGCTGCGTGGTGCTTAGTTGCCAGCCGGGTTAAACCACGACAGTGTCTCAACTGCTTGGTAATGTTCTCC
This sequence comes from Gorsachius magnificus, assembly GCA_034008185.1. Lineage (NCBI taxonomy): Eukaryota > Metazoa > Chordata > Aves > Pelecaniformes > Ardeidae > Gorsachius > Gorsachius magnificus. Next base: position 56,605,276 of record CM067082.1, on the reverse strand, counting down.
TGAATATGGGGAAAAGATGTAAGAAAATATAAGCTGTTGGGAAAATTTTATAGGAAAGTATAAGCTGTAAACTTGGCATTACTAGATGGTGTGCTTTATTTCATATTCTTTGGTATCTTGGTAAATTTGCCCGTAAATCAGTGTTGCTACTGCCTGTTTTATGTAGTAAGTGATATTAAATAACAGTATGCTTTTTGCCAGGTTTTCTGTGTCTCAGCGTGCGTATTTGAAATTTTACATTGTATTAAATGAAGAATATTATCCAAGCAAAAATGTCAAGTATAAGGTTAAGAATTGAAACGTACACCATTAACTCAAGGCTACCACATACTACAGAGCAAAGCCTTTTAAAAAATACTATACAATACATTACAGATCTAAGCTTTTCAAAGCAGGATATGCAGGATTAAGGCTACATTCAAATCCAAACACGATAAAAGGAAAAAAAACCAAATAGGCAAAACACGACTACTTTATAGCAATGTTATGTAAGAACTTACCTGGGGAAATAATTCATCCCCTGGTTCTATCTTGTAATGGTATCAGGGGGGGAAAAATATATTTAAAAACATTAATTCTTTTTTTTTTTGTCCTTATCTAATCTGATACCATAAATACTAAAATACTTCAATCCAAACTGTATGGCTGTTGCCATCACAGTGCAGAGCTCATTTTCTCTGCCAGCCTCAGTTCTGTATTTTCTGTTCCAGCATACTTCGATTTCCCTTCAGCACCAGCTCAGCTCTGACATTCTGGGAGTTTGTGACCACTGAAATACTCAGCTTCGTAATGCTTTTCAAAGAACTGCAGCGTTATCTGTACTACATTCTATTTCCAAGTCTGTGACAGATATTCTCAGTACTGACTCAGTCTTGAAGTTACTTGCATTTTCAGGCAAAAATGCTAAGATTACACTACCCATTGGGACTATGTATGCTGCCTACATAATACATATCTATTTTGTAAGCAGCTTAGGATAAAGTGGAGCGTATAACCAATGTCCTTATTTAGTAATAACCCGTGTTCTCACTCCTTCTGACTATAGTGCCCGGTGGCAGGCTGGGATTTATTCGGGAGAAGATGAGTGGTAGTACAATAACATCTACTAAAATGCATTCATTACCCCTGCCTTTCTCCTTCAAAGTTGAAGGCAGGCAAGCAGCCAGTGACGTACCCTCCTCGGTAATCGATACACATAAGAGGCTCCTAGATCTTCTCCGTGTCATTCCGTCTTCCATCTCCCCAGGAAGAAATGTGGCGACGGAGACGGCAGTGTTATCCACAGGAGGGTACTGCTGCTCCCCTCCCTCCCTCCCCTGGGATCCCAGAGAAACACGCTGCCTTTGAAACTCACGTGCCAGGATATTATTCAAAGATTTATGGTTCCTGATTCTCGCTACCGCCCGCTCTTGCTGCTTTGTTTACTTGGCAGGCTGAGGGAACTGGATTAGCCTCCAAACCCCACAACCATACGTAGAAAAGCTCTGCTTTAGGAGTTTAATAATGTTTCTGCATTTCTAGAGAATTACCGAATATGCCAGAATTACCTCCAGAAAATTTGGGGCATTTTAAAATATCTATTCATAGCACGTAAGAAACACTTCACAGTAAAATAGATTTGAAACCAACAGTAGTTTTGTTCTGATCTGGTAACCACTGCCACATACCATAAGAGAGGAGAAAACCAAAATGATGGTACCAGGCTATTGGACTAGCAGAATTTAGTTATTCATGAGGATATCCAAGAATTTAGTTATCCAAGTCCACGAGGTTTTGTTTTTATCTACTTTACCTTTAGATGTATAAACGTTACACAGATAAAAATAAGCAGAACCACTGGGATGGGAGTATTGGGAAAGAGAGGGGGAAACAATTCAGGTTTTTGGTCAGGTGAATAATCATCTTCCCATTTGTAAAGACCTTTACAGCTGAGAGAGGACTACAGTATTACCCTGAACATAACATGGGGAGCGGACTGGGGTGTTGGATTTGCTGATTATTTTTTTTTTAACAGAGGAAGAAAACTACCCAGTCTTTGCTCATGGTATTAGACACATATCATGCAATGGCTCAAAAAGCTAATTTGCTTAATTGCATTAGTCCACTCCCCTCCTGTTATGGGAATTCAAGCTTCAATGGCAAATTCAACCTCCTAATGAGATTACGGTGACGTTCCCAGTATGAGGCTGTAGGGTGGCAGTAAGATGGGCACGGGAGCCAGGTGTTTCCTTGGTGACTGGCTGAGTGGTTAACCCTGGTAAGAAAGGGTGCGGGGAAGAATCAGTTTGAGTGATGGCACTTCATCCTTTAAACTTCAGTTAATGGCTGAGCAAAGCAGAAATAGTGCCAAGCAACAACCATGGGGAAATTACCCTTGTTTTAATCTCTGTCTCTTCCAGCTGATGTCAGTAGAAGGGGACAAAGTAGACAAAGGACCTCAAGCTGTGGTAAAGATCATTAAAACAGAAGAATATAAAGCCATGGACATCACTCTGCCATCTATTAAATATTAATTTCAGTTGAATGCAGACATTTTTCTTTGTTTTGCTGTTTGATGCTATTATTATTATTATACCTTTAATCCATTTTGTATAGTTTTATTCCTTTTTTAACCTCCTCTGTAAGGAAGGTGCCTTCTAGTCAGCTTCACCAGCTAATCAAATTGCTTTCTCTTCATTACTCACACTGAGCTTTCAAAGCCTGAAGCCTAAGCTAACTGGAATATATGGTCACGATTTAAGTCCTGTGGAAGAGCTGAAACTATGCCAGAATCACTGCACAGAGCTATGTTATTACTGTCGTCATATCGAGAGCAGGTGAGATGCTTTTGAATTAGGGAGTATTCAATCACAAACAAGTCCAGTTACTGTACGGCAGTAAAATGCGTGTGTTTATCATTCTCAGCCTCCAGCGGAAACAACTAATAGTCTTTTTTTGACATTTATCCAATACATTGTGTTAAGACAAACATAGGGCAACATTAAGAAGATGATGTCTGTGAATGGACATAGACAAGAATTTTTGGGGAAGACATTATTTTTCTCCAAGGAATGATATTTCTGAGTCAGAGGACAACATTGCCCACGCACAATTAAGCAGTCTATAACCCACGCACATGGATCCCCAGAGCCTGGCTTAGTTCACAGCATTGCAAACCTAGAGGATTTCTACCACAGCCAGTAAAGTTAAGCTGTTGTCAAAAACACTCATAAAGGCAAAATTGTTCTCACTTTCACAAGATTGTGTATGTGAGGGAGGTGCAGGCACGTGGGTAAACCTGAACCAAGGGCATCAATGGCTACGTGAATCCAAAAGTGGTAGAAAACTTACTCTGACCACCAAGCATGGCCGGCGGGCGATGTGCCTCTCCGGCATGTGGCTGCTGCCCAGGACGGGGGGGCAGTGGGGAACAGTGTCCTGGTGCAAGGGCGAGAAGAAAAAGAGAGACCATCACTACATGAAACCAACAGCAGCAACTTCTAATTCCTCTACACTCTAATTTAGTACAACTGAGAGTGTCATCAATTGCTGAGATCTTTTCACTATTTTTAAACCCTAGGGAGCAAATGGGAATCACATTTTAAAGACAGAAACTTAATTAGGGTTTTGGAGAGCTAGTCATTTGCCAAAGGAGAAGCGACAAGGCCAGTTCTACATTCCTTACCTCTTTTCTCCTCTGGGAAGGTTTCTGATGTCTGCTGCTGATCCACAGGGTGTTTCCTTTATTGTGGATTTGGCTGCGATGGCTTCCGGCAGACAATTTTGATGTAGATGGTCATCAGGATTAAAATAGAAAAATCAATGGGGTTTTCAGCTTGCTTGTGTTTTTGTTTTCCTCAGTGCTTTTAGGAAAGCCTGTAATTCTTGTAATCACATCCTGACCTCAGTTCTCAAGATCTATTTTCGAAGATACCTACGCTGTAATCAAAGTTGCCATTACGGCAGGGCTAGGTATACCTGCAGTGGCTTTCATATAGCTAGATTCAGATTAAAGGTTTCTGCAGCCTTTGGGCTGCTGAAGCCAATGGCAGGGAGGCTGTTGCAGCAGTGGGGCCTTTGAAGCCCCACGGGAAATGCTGGGCACCTGCTTTCGAGGGTGGTGGGCTTGGTGGCCCTTCCCATGACAGCTCCCGCCTACCTGGCTCTGCTGGAGCCACACCTTTGCCTCCTAGAAACACCTCGTTACCCCTGTCACAATCAGATGGTCTGTAGTTAAATCTTCAAAACATGACCTTCTTCAGTCCTTCAGCCCATATATTTATTAAGAGCATGGCCAGTTTTACTCATTAAGGTCTTGCAGTTCATGCGGGCTGAGAGTTGATCTCCAAGCCCAGCAGCTACTGTTATGGCTGCCACACACATCTGTGGCTCCTCCTCTTCAGCTCTGGATTTTTTTTCTGGAAATTTTTCCTTCTCGGCTTTCCTCAAGCTTCTTTGTTCTTTCTTGTTGGTCTAGAGCCCAGAGGAAGATGTTCTGGTGTACTTCTGAAAGTTCAGCAGGATCACTAAGTTAGCACCTTAAGAAGTTGAGAGGCTGGGAAGAAGGTGAGATATTCACAGCACCTTTTTAAGGTATTGATACATAATCAAGTACAATCAAATATTTTGATACATAAATTGGGAGCCTAATCTCTTCCGACTTTCCTAACAGTGAAAGAGATGACTCCTCCTGAATCCACATGGTGGAGGAACCTAATTTAAGCATCCAGATTTAGATGAGTTAAGTATATGATGTGATGACTCCTTCCCACTCCTGTTCATTTTTCCACTGCTCACATGGGTAGGAAATTCAGATGTATGTTACTATTTTTTTTTAGCCACGTGATGTGACCCTTTATTGCTAATGAGAAAAGATTAACCTTTTGAAATGTGAGGATGAAATTACACTCTCTTCAGGCCTAGAGCCATGAGTGAATATAATCACGTAGAGCCTAGGAAAGAGCTATGGAGACACCAGAACCTCAGATCTGAAATTTGTGTCTATAATGAGAAAACCAGAACCCTTATTAAAGGGTTATTTAAACAGGCTCAGGATCACAATCCCAACCAATTCTGCATTGGCCAGGAACAGAGAATAGTTAGAGAGTAAGGATGCAAACCCAGATCTCCACCCACAGTTTCAGTGGGAGAAAAAATCATCTTCCAGCTGGGTTTTGCCATTGACTAACCCTGCAAAATCAAGAATTTTGATTTTCACAGAGAGGCCTAAGAGCTAAAATGAGCTCTTAAAATGCAGCCGCAACACCGTTTGGAACTGAATTTTGGGTGTGTAACATATGAGTCTTTGGCTGTACTATGTTTTGAACACAGCTGCAAGCACTCATGTAGTCATTCTCTTAGAAACATCCATCTTGGCTATGGAAATATTAGTGTTATTAGAAAATAACTACTAGTCATTAGGAGAGTGCAGCCTCATCTGACCATATGCTAAGAGAAGAACTGTGGAATATAGGCAATATTATTTGGAAATTTTAAAAAAAGGGTGTGAGGGCAAAGAAAGGCCAAGATAGAACTTTGTTGTATTGCATTACCATAAGATATAAGTAAACAGAATAAAATGCACTCATGATTCCAATTCAGAATTTGAGGAATTCCTTAATTATGGCCCTGCCACAGGTGGATTGTCAAGAACACTGCCCTTCTGATTGCCAGCAACATTTTGACATATGCTTAGGTGCTTGTGAATCCACAGGGGAGGAACAAGAAGGCAGAATGTAACGGCATTAAGTAGATTTACCCAATGCAGAAAATACTTACCTACATTAATCCATCTCCTTTTTGGTTCTGCTGTCTTGTGCATCAGATGGGATGTCAAGTTAAATACGGCAATGCTAGAAAAAGAGGTTTTGCTGCTGTTATTGGCACAGTTTTAACAAAAGTGGAGAGCTAGCTTCCTGTGCCACTACAAAAGTAGCCTTACAAATGTATTTTAAGAACAACCAAAGTACATACAGTTGGATTCTAGTTGAAAGATGCTTCCACTCATATGCTATTTTGTTGGCAAGACCTAGACTGCGCTTTTCGTATTATCAATATTTGTTCCAGTTTCTCTCTTCCAAATCAGTGTATCTGCTTCTTTCTTCCTTCTCCATCCCTTCTAATTCTTCTGCTCCCACTGCGACAGTGCTCCAGAGGCTCCTGTCAGTCCCATCCTGTAGGTATGAAACGTGCACGACACTTTCAGCTACAGCTCCTCGGATCCTGGCCAAGGATCTGAGCCCTGCTCGCTCGCCGGGGCTGCCTGGGGAGTGCCCATGTGCAGCCTGTACGATGCTCAGCTACCCCCTTTCTGACTGGCAAGAGGCTGCTTTGATGGTTCAGCTGGGCACACCAGGAGCTCGGCTTAGCTTGGCTAGCGCTGACAAGGTAGGCATCACCCCCACTAACTCCGACAGGCTGACAATACAGGTTTAATACCAATAAGCGCAATTTCTTCTCCCAGCACCTCATTAATATTTGATTAGTCTCATGCCTTCTTCCTTTGCTTCCCCACTTCTAGTCCCTTATCCAGATTCAATCCATTTGTGATACTCTCCCATCCATTCTCCATTTTCTCTTTGTTTTCTCCTCAAACACACCTCTAATTGTCTTGCCCAAAGCAACAGTGGCCAAGCGCACCGAGCAGTTAAAGCACAGATAAGTGGTTACTGAGCTTCCGAGCCCTTGCTAACACAGCCTTGTACAGAATTAAATGAGAAAGAAAGGGGGTGAGTGTGCTCGGGAGAGAGGTCAGGGTGCTAGCCACAGCTGAGGCATACTTTCTAAGGAAGACCATCAAAGACGAGGCTGACCAGTTGTGTCTAGCATGCAGCGGGCCAGGGGAGGAAGGAAATGGGTCCAGCCCCCTGTGGTCAGCCTTCCCCGAAGCCTCTCAGCAGGAGACTGAGGGGATGTAAAGAAAGACAGAAAGCGCAAGGCGCTGAATGCCCCAAGCGAACACAGGCAGATTTGGCTCTCAGCTGAATTACTGACTGGCATGTGACATTTGAGATGTGAGGTTTGACTGTCCCACACCCCTACTCACACTTGCATTCTCCCTCCTCTTTGACTTACTCTTACCTTTTGCCATACAGGAAAAGGGGAACCTTAATGCTTTATTAAAAGTGCATGGTTTCAGAAAGCCATTACAGCAGCACAACCTTCTCCTCTTTCTCGGGGACAGAAGCAGAGCTTCTGGCAGAGCTGGGACAAGCTATGCTTTCTCTGGAACCACTTTTTGGAAAACTGAAACATACAAAAAAGTTCCCCCATATTAATTCAGTGGGAATTCAGTTTCTAGATGGTGGCAGATGAGAGCTGGATGGCTGATTCTATTAATCAACCCTGATGCTTGTTGATCAATATGATAGCTGATGTACTCCAGGGGCTGCTTTCTGACCTCTTCAGAGACGGACAGGCACCTGGAGGCAAATGTCTAATTTTTATTTGGACCCCTACATGAGACAAAACCCTTGTTTAAGCCTTTTGTCTCTAAAACACTGATACTTACTTATGATGCTTCCTTAGAGCTGCGCAATGCATAGCAAAAGCTGATCTTATTGCAGAAAACCCCAAATTCTCTTTTTCTCACTGACCTGATTGCATACTGTTGCCATTTACTGGGAAGAAGAGACATTTAACTGGTCAGTATAGGTCTCCTTGATCCTTCTTTAGGTTCCATTATCAACAATGCTTTCAATTTCAGCAGACAGCTAAACTTCATGAGCTGCTAGCACAGCCTAGCACAACTGCAATGATTTAAATCTATCCTATCCAAATACATTCTACCCGTCAGTATCTTACGACCCAGGAAGACATAAAACTCAATTTACTCATTAACCTTAGCTTCCTGAAACTGCAATTACTGCCCTGTGGACAGCCAGTAATTGAATTGAATAAGGGTAGCATGTAAATGCCAGCCGGTGCTAGCGACTGCTAAAAAGAGAATCTTGCACGCTTGCAAAAATTGCATGTGGCACACAGACAGCAGGTAGCAAAGCAGAGTATTAGAAAGGAAAATGCATAAAGTAGCATATGCAGGGATTAAGGAGATGCAAAAGATCAGACTCACAGGAACCCACTCATTGGGAGTAAACACAGTTTTATATGAGCTTAGGTTCACAGTTAGTCAATAGCATGCAGTTATTACTTTTGCATTGAAAAGCATCTTCTGAGCGGATGGTTTCACTGCAGAATCAGATCTTGTTTTTCTCCCTGGCTTTTGTAATTCAAGATGTTAGCTGGCATCATACAGAACCTAGTATCCCTTGCTCCAGCTGCAGGGAAGGAGATCAAGCCATTACAAACAAGGACCGGAGTAAGCAGAATGACATTCTGTTTGAAGTGCACTTGTCCTTCAGCATTGTTACTTTGCATTTTCTTTTCCTCCCATTGAACCATAAGTGCATGCTTTTCCAGGCTTGTGGATGGAGCTTTTGCATTTTTCAGCTTGATCTAATTAAAGCATAGGTGACCCTGGTCTCTTACAGCTACATTTCATATCTCATCACGGCACTTGCAGAAATGTCTCACTGGTTGGTTGAGTGCATTTACTATGCAACCTCATATTCCTCTCGCATTTAACTTGTTTTGTTTAGTTTCCTGGTTCCAGTCCTAATTTCTTTCCTCCTTCACAACTGGAAGACGCTCCAGTAAATAAAGAATGCTACATAAAAGCTTTAATCACCATGGTTCTGATCCCATGCAAGACACACCTACATTAGTATTTTAATTCAGATCAGGATCATCCCTTCTTCCTGCACTTCATTTTACATTGCAGAACTGTGTTGTAAGGAATGAAGTAGGTTTCTCCTAGAGGAAACTAAACCAGATGATCTTCAGGACCACAGGTAACAAATTCCAAATGCTCTTAGTGGTCAGTGGCTGGGACTAGACCACAGCAAGCCCAAAGCAACCCCTTCCCTAGCAACACCCATGCAGATTCCTAGCACCAATTCAGTTTGGAGGATCTGCTCATTTTGGACCACACTACTTGTTAAGATAGACACAGCATCTACAGCATACGTAAGTATACACAAATTTCTCCTGTTTTAATTTGGTGATGCCTTGCAAGAACCTACAGAAGATTGACAGCTATCTATAGAAAACAATATGGTTTTTTGCTAGTATTTTTGTTGTAAGTGATGTCTCTTTAATCTGATGTTTGACTTACTAGAGTACTTGTCTGGTTCTCTGCTGGCTGAACTTGTCTCGGCCTGACTGGAAACCTTGGTTTAGTTTGCTTAGCTCTAACAAGATTATTTTTTTCTAGTGATCAGACAGCTACTACCCATTCTATGTACTTTTGCTTATTTTAATCATGTGATATAATAATTTTTATAGGGATAGTAGTGGCAGTTGGTTATTCTATGTAGAAAGATGTATTTAGGACTCAAACATACAGTGGCCGGTGTAATTATGTAGGAATAGAGGTAAGGTATGACAGCAAAGGCCTCCAAAGTGGGGACACTGGAGGCAATTTAGATAAATACAGGCCTAGGCTGATAAGAAGGGGCTCAGGATAGCACCAAGGATGCAAGTACTCACCCATAGTCAATTAAAGATATGCACAATTTGGAGCTGGGCAAAAGCGGTGTTAGGAGTAAAAGAGAACAAAACCCAAGTATCCAACACATGTAAAATGCACTGTATATTGTAAACTTGGATGTAATGTACTTGGAGACCAGTGAAGAAAGAGCGAGGTGTATGAGCGTGCCAGCAAACATGAAAATAGCCCCAAGTGGATGGAGCCTAGAGTGATGAAGAAGCTGCCAACATCATGCTCCTCCTGACATAGACAAGGAGGAAACCCAACCATCAACATCACACTCCACCTAGTGTGTGTGCATGTGCTCCTGTTTCTCTGCACCAATTTAAATTGTGGGGTTTTTTAACAGTGAGAAGTATTTATTTAATTATATAATTCAGACTGTGAGATTTAGTAACTGGAATAATCATAGTAACTGTTTATTACATTTTATTTAAGTCTGGCAAGATTTCAGTTAGACCAACAATAAACTCTTGGCTTTTTATATAAGGTATGTCCCCATTTTTGCCCACAACAAGATTTGGGAATAACAAACTGATTTAAATTAAGATTTATTCTGTTGCCATTTTGAATAATCCTTGTCTGGACGCACAGAGTTCACAAGAACCTGTGAAGGCAAGTTATTCTGGTACAGATTTGTATCCAGAACACCACCAGTGGTGCAAGTTAAACATAACCAATTCTAAACTTCTATATGTGTCAACATGGAGATTTTCACTTCTTTTAAACTACTTTCAATCTGCTCTTAAACTGACAGCAATAGTGCTTTCCTTACAAGTGGTGACTACACACGTCCAGTGCAAAAACTGCCTATCTCGTCTGTCCTCCCACACACATTCCACTGAAGAGAGTTCTTTAAGGGACACCAGACTGACATCGACATGGGATCATTGGTAGATACTGTAATCAAAGAACAGAAGACATGTAGAAAAATGATGCTGGGGATCTAATAATATCTGTGATATCCAGCCTTTATAGACTGCATGAAAAGAGAGATCCACTTGATTTAATTTACCTGGATTTACAAAAGCCATTCAACCATGTCCCTCACCAAAGGCTCTTAGAGATACTAAGATGCCATGGGATAAAAGAAAATGTCCTCTTCTGGACAAATTAACTGATTAAATGATAAAAAGCTGTTGTGTAAATCTATGCTGGAACCACATTTTTGAATGCAGCGCTGGCCTTCTTGAAAAAATATCATAATAGAAAAAACATACAGAGGAGGGCTGTAAGGACATTTAAAGGCATGAAATGGCTTCGATAACAGGAACAATTGAAGATATTAGGACTTGTCAGGCCTGCAAAGGATATGACTGATGGAAACATGCGATAAAGGATCTTAAAATTATGGGTGGCATAGAAAAGATAAAAAGGAAACAATTGTTCCCTGTTTCTTCTGGTAAGAGAATGCTGGGGGATGAAATGAATTAGCAGATGTGACAGGTTCAAAATAAAGGGGAGCACTTTTTCCCATAGTGTATAGTTATGCTGTAGAACTTACTACTACAGTATATTGCAGATATCAATAATCCACATGGGTCTAAAAAAATGCAAGCAATCAGACCAATTCTTGGAAGGAAAATCCATTGTGCCATTACGATTCATTGGCTCAGGGGCACCATTAGTTCACCACCAAGATTTCCTACCCAGCAGGGGAAAAACTTTATGTTCTTTTAATCCTTGCCTATTATAGGATGGCAGTGGGTAAAAAAGCCTTTATTTTATGTTTGCCTATAATTATGGGGGATTAAGTTTAAGAGGCCTGAGCAGTCCCTTCCACTTCTCTGTTCTCAAAAATCAAAACTGCACTGGAGCAAAGCCATGCCCTTCTGTGGAGGCCATCACTGGCTACAGATGGATGTTTTGGTCTCCTCTTTCTCACAGTGGCTATCAGAGCTCTTTGGATTTTGTCCCCCTCCTGACGTGCCACTACAAACCCCATTAGGGGCAGCTTCAGTTTTGTCCAAGGAGAGGCGACTATAGTCAGAAAACTGTAGCATAAAGTAAATAATAATTTGCTAATTTGGCAGGTAACACATTTTGGTTGCCCTACCGCCTTCCCTCCTGCTTTTCATACAAACTTGGACAATCCATAAAGCCTGTGTTTACACAGCTACCATGGATTTGCATCGCTGTAGCCGAGAAAGAAAACTGACTGCTTTCTTCAGCAGCAGCCAGCTTTTAGGGACTCGTAATTTCATGCCAGCTAGGGAAAGCGTCTGTAGGATTGTGTGCATTAACTGAGATACACATGGTAGATTTTATAATCCTTACACGTGACATCAGAGGGCTCTAGAGAACATGATAAGGAACTCTGGGTTAGAAGAAAACGTAATGATTTTAATCTAAAAAAGCATCTTAATTTCCTCATCACAACAAAAAAAATCATAGCCAACACCAAACAGGATTCCTCCTTTCTAAGAGACCAAAATCATCTGCAGAAAATAAAAACTTAAGATTCTAAACAAGAAAATCCGAAACATTTCACAACTATGTATCAGGATCTACAGAAAGCTGTATTCATTTGCAAGGCTGGCACTTACCCAGACTGGCAAAAAAATATGTTTTAATAGCATTGACCCTGTAAATCCTCTGTGATACAACAGCAGCCTTGAAAAATAATGTATAGAATGGGACCTCTGAAGTACTTAGAATTAAAATGAAAATCTGACCTTTAAAATTTTAAGGAAAAGCACCCTTCATCAGAGACAGTTTATGTATATTTTGGCCAGAGTTGGAAGGAAAAATAATTTCACTCAAGGCCACCTAAATCAAGTAATAATACAAAGAACAGATTTTCAGGAGCAATTCTAAGAATACAAAAAGATATTATAAGTCCTGATAGAAACATAAGTAATAAATCACGCTGAGGTTTTTTTATGTTTTGATTCATTTATTATGAAATGAAGAAGGCCCATCTGGATACTTAATGATTTTTGAGTAAGTCATCGAAGGGGATCCTCAGGAAGTACAACTAACCAAACTGCATCTATCAAACAGATGACTGGAAGTTAGCTAAACATGTTCCTTCTGTCAGAAAAGATACTTAAGCAAACACAGCTTCGCAGACAGAAGGAGAAGTGCCTGTTTTTAATCCTTCAGTACCTCCTTCCTTGCATCAACACAACACACTCAGTGCATTTCTTTGGCTGTCTTTTCAGTGCCCACAGCTATTCAGCACTATTATACTTTAAGTTGCTGCTTTGGAAAAGCAGCAGGAGTTCTGGCAAAAGAGAGCCATTTGCTCGGTAGGAAGCAGCAAGAAGCAGTTGCTAATCCCAACAGGAGAGGTGACAGCCTCCTTCACTGGCAGAGCTTCAGTGACCCCTAACGGACAACCTCCACCAGTGCGCCTGCCCTCCCAGGAGATCCAAGCCATGCCATACCAACTGGCAGGACTCAAACCAGCTCGTTTTAGTCTAATATGAACTCTGGCACTTCGGCTTTTCCTCATTTAGGGTGAATGCAATTACAGTTCTCGTTCAAGACGACTGTACCTACTAGGATGCCACCTTCGTATTCTGACCATTTGAAACCTTCTAAGCCAGAAGGAAGAGAAAGGTGAACAAACCCGGCGCTCAACGCAGCCGTTCTGAAAACTACTTAGGGCAAAGCAAATTCAACTTCCTAAAAACTAGAGCCAACTGGTTTTACATCTTTCAACATGAAATGAAAAATGTTAAGGACTAACATCGCAAATTGACCCATTTAAACTATTTTAAAAGGAAGACCTGCACTCAGCACAACCAAGAGTCTGTATAAATGACAGCAGTAATTTGAAAGAGACAGCCCAAGTGTTTCTGCCTCTCCTCCTCAAAGTGAGACTATACCTGCCATTAGCAGGGCAATGAGCCGTTTTTGTTACAGGGAAAGGATTCTTTGCTTCAGCAAAACTACTGCCGTTTCCACCGAATGAAAAACTGCCAACACAAGAAGGGGAACAAATTCCTGCTGGTGGGTGCAGTTTCTTTTTGTCTTTCACAAACCGCAGAGATGAACTCGTGTGAATGAACTCCCAGAACAGGAAAGAGACCCAGCTGAAAACAGGCTGCACCACCCATTCCCCTTCTCTAAAAGGTTTTTGTTCCATGTTCTTTCTTTACTAGCTTGGTTGCTCTGTTCCCCTTTTCTTACCTTTCCTTCCCACCTCAGAAATGTACCCGCTATAAATCTTCCTATCTCAGCGAGATTTTGACACAGAAGGGCAAAGGCACTGAACAGAAGGGTCACAGAGCTGATGCTAGCACTGACACCTAGCAGAGCAGCCCCATTTAGACAACCGATAGCACTAGTCTGTAAGACATCTATTGACTTCCAAGGCTAACTGGATTAACTAGAAATCTTTGCCCAAGTCAGAAAGACCCACCAAATGTCCAATCCTGCTTAAATCTAGTGCTCTAAGTAATGATCAGTTTACGGCATCACTTTCCTGAATAGGAATGATAAAAAGGCAAACCAATTACGGCAAACCCTTTGCTGTCAGAAATTCCTGCCCCTTAAGTGCTGTGATTTAAATAACAGATTAAATTAAATGAGAGAACGCTGAAACCTCCAGCAAGGGCACAAACATGCAGCCCTGAATTTGCTTTAGCAGGTCACTGTATTCTGTTAACTTCCAGTCCTTTTCCCCACCTTCTTCTCATCCTCCTTCCTCAGCAGTACCAAACGTTGACATGAGTTGTGTATCTCTGCTCTGAAGGAGCAGAACATCCGGTGAAAGGAAGATGTGACTGTCACTATTCCTCTAGCGCACGCAGCACAACAGTGCATAATTCAAGATGTCCTGGTAAGCCAGAGGTATTCAGCTTTTTCCGTATCATGACTCACTAACACACAAGAGAAATTCCCAGTCTTCCTAATTCCCTTCTTTTCACCTATGAAGAAATGATCTGTTAACTCGACCCACTGGTTGAATGTCCATTTTAGGCAGATCTAAAACTTTACGGAGACAATCAAATATTGTAGCAGTCTCTTGATAGAGATGAACTTTGGTTTTGGTACAAGATACAGTGCTAACTGGACATACCACTGAAATTGTGCCACCTCAGGAATTTACTGGATTAAATCATAACCACACTGAAATCAGTAGCAAATCACCATTCAGTGGCCATGATCTATCTACCATTATTTCACGAGTCAAGAAACCACTGCCACTTTGGAGCCGATGTTACTATTTCTGACACTCCTGTGATTTCTGCTTGCCATAGATGCTTATCAAAGGACACTCCTGTGTATTTTCTTCAGCATGAAGATACTGCCAGGGACCAGAGGACCTCACAGCATCTGATGAGTTTAGTGGTAAAGTATGTTGGGCTTGATATTAGGAAGAAACAATCCCCTCATGCACCCTGAAGAGTGGGAATGAGCTACCCTTAACCAGGGCTCTTAAAGAACAGTGATCTGCTAACACAAGTTAGAAGAGACTTACAGCTGCAGCTAGTGCTCATCTTCCCTTTTTCTCATCCTGTGATCTCTCAATGGCTGTGCAGACCATTCAAACAGTCCATCATTACATCAGCAAGGGTTGGGCTGAGTGCTGAACTTCCATATGAGGCAACAGAGCAGCAAGAATAACTTGTTTTCCCCCCCATCTTTCCACACCACACTGCAAATGCCTGTTAGGTGGAACAAGGACATAAATGAACCTTTTTTGACTCATAAAAGTTGCAGAGAGAAAATTAGGAGACAAAACCCTCTTCAGTCTCATAGTATAATGGATGCAAAGCAAACAGATTTCCTGAACTTTTTATGATTTCCAATGAATAGTCACATACATTCAAGCATTCTTACATAAATATGTCTTTCTTATATGCAATAACTTTTAATTTTTGGTACAAGAGACTGGGATTCCAATCTACCTATATACAAACAGCACAGAATTACAAGAAAGTGTATCTAAGACAAATTTCTTAATTTTTATTAAATTCAAAAACTCCAGGAAAAAAAATCACAAGTTTCTAAGTACAAATAAAACCAAACCAGCTAAAATAAAAGGGTTGTCAAGTTAAAACTCATTTTCCATAATTTTCCCTTCCTTGCTATTGCCCACAGTACCATCAGAACTCCTACAAGTGCTTTAGAAATAGATTTTATCTTACCAATATGATAGTAAACTGTAAGTTTACTATGTAACTGTAAGTTTACTATGTAAAAAAGCAAATCGTTCAGGCACAAGGTGGCAGAAGACATAAGCACAAATATCAACCATGCTTCCTTAATTGTCCATTCAAATCCAGGTGTGCTAAAGACCTGCATGGTATTGTATTCAGAATGTCAGAGCTTACTCTGTGAAACAAGGGCTCAATTTTTTTTTTCTTTTTTTTAATGTTAACAGTTTGTCGTGTCTTTTTTCCTTCCTGAAAACAGAAAGAAGCTGCTTAAGTCAGTGGTATACCTTACTGGCCAGGGCCAGTGTTCTGGCTACAAGAGTGGCAAAAGTGACAAAATGGGTTCCAGCACCAGAGAATGAGAAGTAGAGAAGCTGTAGTGTGAAAAAAGACTGGTTCATACTTGTGTTGCCAGTGTAATTAATAGTTTGGCGACCACCTGCTAAGATAGCATGACAAGCAGTCACATGCTATTTGAAGAAATCAGCTGGGCTGGGTCATCAGCTGCTCTCCCAACAGAGCAGTGATCAAGGTGAACAACTAACATCTGCTACTCTTCTGACTACACCTAAAGGAACTGTCAAACTGAAAATTAAGTCAGAACAAAATTAAAACAAGTGTTGTTCCATATTCCAGATTCTACCTTTTACCCATCATTTGATACTTGCCATTCTAATAACAGGTGCAGTTCCATTGTCATTCATAAATACAAAATTTTATTTGCACTTCATTAGTTTAGAAAGACCACAATGTTTTTCAATACCACAACATTCAGGACACACCAAGTTATTCAAATATGTAACTACTGATTTACCACAGCTAAACTAAACAGTGCATTTTAATAAAAGATATACCAAAGATATAATTCACAAATTCATTATCAGACAAAAACCTAACACAGTATTTGCTTGATGGGAATAATTTCCATCATTAGGAAAGAAAATAATTTTACCTTAGGTTCCCTTCCCCCCAACCCTACAGATGTCCAGACAAATACACATATATATTCCTTAACATAGGAAAATGTATCATCTTAATTTTATTTTTTTTTAAAGAATTTGTCTAGGACAGCAGCATTACTTTTTATACCTTCTTTTAGAGCTCAAATATATCTCCATTCTTTTATTGAAACTTAATGATTCTTGCAACCAAGTTTATGCTTACGCAGAAAATTATATATGCTACTTCAGAGTGCAATCTTAGATCTGCACCAGATGTGATGTCTTGGTACACAAAGAAAGGGTGCAGCATTAAACAAAATAAATAGAAGACTGCCAAAAATTAAACTTAGCTTTTCAATAAATCCAGTCAGCAGAGGATGCTACAGCCAAAAATGGTTTCACTACATTAAAAGGAAACATAATGCTGATTATGGAAGCTTTGTACATAAAGTCCTCTGTTTTTAAAAAATTTGTCTTTAAAATAGTTAGCAAAGCACCATAAACTTATCTTCATACCAGAAGAGCTTCTGCCTGCCTGTTTATAATAACAAGAACTATTACAACATTTATGTCAAGAATAGGTATAGATTTAATTTCTCCTCCTCCTCGACTGGAAGTGTGATAAACCCCCACTGACTGTACAGTATTTATAACACTGGGGCAATGAATGAAACATCATTGTGAGGGAGAGGGGTAATAATTAAATGTTATAGCTGAATCCTACACAGGATTGCATATTTGCATATTTACAAGTTAGTGTGTAGCTCTGACTTGAATAACAAAGTGCAACAAGAAACTGCCAAATGATTGTAGTGCAGAGTAGTACAGATAATTCCTTTACCCTCCCACTCCTATTTTTCACTCTGTATGGAATAACAAGTCAACAGCAACGGACATGTGGCCTTGGAGGAGGCAGTTCTGGTGGGATTTCTGGCTCTGGTTGCAGGGACAGGATACTGTTGGACAACTCATTTCTTATAACATCCAGTGGCATCTTAAAAAAAAGAAAAATCATCTGTAAACAGTCATCTGTGTAGAACTCAGCACAAAGAGCTCGTTTCAAGAGTTCACTCTCAGCCAAAGCCACAATTTAAGGATCTTTTGGTTCTTAGTAAACTACATTTGATTAAGTTTTGTTAAGAATTTCTTTCAGAAAAAAGTTACAAGACATTGTCAAAATAAAGATGCTACCTAAACAAATTACAACAGAACTGCCTGCAAATGAAAGCAGGCAAACGTACAGTCAGCTGCTGATATAGAGTGAAGTTATAGGAAAGAGGAAGTATAGCAAAGAGGAGCAGATGTTTACCAAATACAACAGCAGTATTTAACAACTGCGGTGTTCAGCAGAGTCTGCGAACTACACCATGCCCACTACCCATTAACCAAAAATTTCACCTGACCATGTGCACTCACCCTCTATATCCTCCCAAGAAGTACCTGCAGTCATTATTTAAACACTGACCATTTATGTGGTCAGAAGAACTACCACCTGAGTATTTTACCTTTTTCAGAATGTCATCAACAAGTTTTAGAAATATTTCATCCACATTAAAATTATCCTTGGCACTTGCTTCACAGAACCGCATCCCAGTTATTTGCTGTGCAAACTGATGGAAGAAAAAATAAAATTACTACATGAAGATATGCACAAGTAGCAACAAACAGCAAATATATGCTCCTCATAAAACCTTTAAAAAACCCCCACAACTTTCCCCAAATCTGTGACTCAAGTCTAGTTCAATTAATAATCCTGAATCTCCAAGGTACAGCAAATATTGGCGTGAACAGCTAAATTTCACTGAAAAATGGTTTACTGGAAAAGTGTGCTGTATTTTCCAGACTTAAATCTGAGAAATTCATGTCTTCAGTTGATGTGGATCGCTGCAGATTGCCAAAAAGTATGAACTTTTCAGAAGAGTTAATTTCAACCTTAGTATTAAAATGCAGAAAAGGGAAGTACAGATGTTAGAACAAGCCTCAACTCTCTAACAGAAAATGCTTTCTTTCCAAATGCATGATGGGCAGCTGAAGGAAAATATTTGTTATATGTCCATACCGATAGTGTCCTGACCAAGATGGTCCTATGTGTGCTATGCTAAAACATACTCTCTTGTCAGGTTCCTTACCACTTCTGGAGTTGGAAGAGAACACAAGAAACATGAAAACAAAGGTGAGGTAAGTAATCAAGCAGGGCTGCTGCCTGTCCTAAAATATTACTGAAAAGCAAACTTCTGGAAGAAGGCTCACAAAGATGTCCTGAGTAGAGATACGTCCATTTGTGATTCAAGCCTTCGCTATATCCTCTTTCAGAGCCCAAAAAGGAGTATCCCCTGCACTACTGTCTAGTGTAAGCCAACTTGTGGTTTACTCTTTCTTTAGCTCAAAGACATACTGCTCCAGCAGGAATGCATATAACTGCACATTCTATAGAAGTAAATACCATTTAGATTTTGACAGAACCCCACTGCTCTCAATGTGCTCCTTAGGTGTAACAGTCTGAACAAGGTGTAACAGTCTGAACAAGAGTAGCCACAGACGGTCAGCAGCAACGCCACAGCAGTTGTGCTTCTAACAGTAACTAAGAATTTGGTTAGACCTGTTGCTTACCTTTTCTCCCTGCTGTCGAGTAATCTCTCGATCAACTTCACAGTCCAGTTTATTTCCAACTAATAGAAGCTCTGCATCTTCTGAAGCATACTGCAATTAAAACATTTTTAATTAACTAAACCGAGGAATGTAAGATTTTGTAACCCAAACACAATATTAAAAAAGGACAATTCCTCTACTAAGCAAGGAACCACACCTACATAGTTTATAAGTAAGTGTTCTTCCCAAACATTATTTCAAAAATGTTCAACTTCAATTTTTAAATTCCACTTTAAAAACATTACTTGAGAACCAGCTGTTTTAGTATATCTCAGAATGAACATGATGACCTTATTTCACAGACAGGAAATAAAACTTTTTTCTCCCCTCTGCGCACAGGTAATGTTACAGATTTCCACTGACACTTCTAACTGGGACAATTCTAGTTCAAGGATGCCTGAATGGACAACCACTGTGCAACAAAAACACATTAATGTTAAATCCTGGGTAAAAGAATCCAGTGAAAATTAGTTAGCATTAGTTTAATAATCCTATATCAATGCTATTATAAGTCTTACAGAGTACCTTTGAGGAAAAAAAAATGCTTCTTAAAAAAACACGTAAAAAGAAAACACTTAAGGCCTACCTTATCAATCATTTTCATCCATTTTGGTAAATCGTCAAAAGTTTCCTTCTTGGTGATATCATACACCAAAATAATTCCCTTGGCACTTCTGTAATAAGCTGAGGTAATGCTGTTGAATCTCTCCTGACCTGCTGTGTCCCTAAGAAGCAGCAGCAAACATTGGCACAAATATTTCACCAATTTGTACAGCACAGAATAACTTTGTTTACATTTTAATAAAACCACCCCCACACTCATTAGACACTCTATATCGAACATTTCCTTTTACATGTGTGAATTTCAGGCAAAAAAAAAAAAAAATAGAGCAGTACTTTCAATCATAAAAAGTTTTCATATCAGGACTACATATCCTGTCCTAGCTTCACCAAGGAAGGCCACCAAACACATGTCTACACGGGTCTGAGAATGAAGCTGTCCAATGAAAACGTCCCAGCAGATGAAGCTGGTTTTGTGTTGTTGGGGTTTGGTTGTTGGTTTGTTTTGTTTTTTTTTTAAAGCGCCCTAAAAAAATGAACAAAAGAAATGGATACGTGCTTATCAAACACAGCTGGATACCCAGCTATAAAATGAGCAATGCACTGATCATTATGATTCGAGCTTTGGGAGCCTTTCTGGATCAACCACAACAATTCAGCCACGGTTCTAAAACTAATGCAGAAGCTACTGGCAGAAGTGAATGAGAAGAGTGAGCAATCACTATGTGGTACGGCTTTTGAAAGTAGATACCTGGCTCTCATGCTTGCATCTCCTAATCTGAGGTGTCCAAATAACATTTCCATTCTCACTTTCAGCATTGTATGTATTTCAGACAGGGTGCATTTACACTGGAGACTATCTTTCAGCAATGACACCTTGTCACCCATACTAGCTGTGGCTTACATTCCAAAGTAGATGGGACGGAAGGGTTATTTTTTACAGCACCATGAAAACCTGTGAACTGCTTTTAAACATATCTTCAAGCCTTCTTATGGAAGATTTTTGGCAGTTAATACTAAAAAAATAGCTGGTGCACATCCTAAGTCTTAAAATGTGACTGGTATCACAAGTGGAAAGTTATACGGTGCTCCAAAGCGATCAAGCATTTGCTGCTTGAGTTCAGCCCCCAGAGCAAATGGATAATTTTGAAATTTTACTGTTAGAGCAAGTCAAAAGATGGACCAAAATCAAAAGTGGATGAAGGAATATGTGTGCATGTGTGTTGGGAATCAGAAGTTCAAAAGGAACTCTCTTCAACAGTCACATTTTAGACAAGAGGAGGAGGATGATGAATTTGGGAATGAGATTAACGATGGAGACCCGAAACACTTGTCACCAAAAAAAAAAGTCATGTTCACAAAATGCCACATTGATTGTCCTGATGAATTAATTTTTTAAAAAACAACAGTAGAATAAACTACCACAAACAGATCTTGCCCTTCACAAAATCTTTAAGAATTTCAACTGAGCAGGTTTAAAAGTGAAGTACTTCACTTTCTCCTGAAATTGCCACAAGTGTACTTGGTAGCAATAAATCTTTGCTAGTGATTTCATGAAGTAAAGCAGTGTGCACTAGAAAAAGATTCGAAACCTCTGCTTCGTAGCCGTGGGAAAATATTGACTGATACTTCACTGCAAGCCAAAGGCATTGCAATAAGGGGCAGAAAAGAACAAGTTCCTATCGCATCCATTTTTATTTTATCTTTATTCAAATCCCATTCTCTACTCAGAACTTCAGAATCACATTCATACAAACCTGTGGGACCCTGCAGAAGGTGAAAACAGGTAGCCTGTTTCAATAAGATCTAGTAGTATTTCAGACCAGTTTTAGATGGTCAATTGGTTGCTTTCTTATCACTAATGAGGCATTTTTATTAAAGCAATACAAGTTCTGGCAGCTGAAATTACATACGTAAGTATCACTCAGAGCAAGTAACTCTCTCTTCCATTACTTCTTTGCTATGGTCAGATTTATTTTTTGAAAGGTCCTTTGGACGTTCACTTCATGAAAAATTTAAAAAATCTGGTATGAACCGTTGATTTTCCACATATGGATAACATTGCTTTAGTGCTTATGAACAGACTTCTCAGAATTATGACCTTGTAGAGCAGCCCCTGCCATCTGTTGCTCATCTAGCCTACTGATCAAGCCTATTAAGGATGGGATCCCTTCAGTTCCATCATTCTGAGCAGACATAACTAGATGGCAGGTGGAAGGGCATACCTGATGTGGAAGAATGCATCAATTCTAGATTTGGCCAGAATAATGGGAAAAGTTGCCTTTTTTTTTTTTTTTTTTTTTTTTTTTTTGCTGGCTGGTCTTCCCCCCGGTCCCTGTGCCCCTACCAGAACACAGAAATAAAGGGGCTATTTCAGAGTCACCTGACTGTGCCTTCAGGTCAGTACCAAAGACCTTTAGCAAACTCCATCTCAGAGGGGCTACGGGGGTACCAGATGACTCAGTTCATACACTAGAAAAACAGAGGGGAAATAAACACACTAATGTTCAACTACCTTCCCTGAAGACAGTCATCAACACACTGGATAAGCCTAGGGGTAGGTGATGGAGGCAACTACGCAACACTTTGCCACCCCAGCTATCTCCAACTCCCCATTTCCCCCAGCCTGCTGAGTGCTGTATCTCCAAGTCTACCTGGCCTCCCCTTGCCCCACAACACCCTCAGGCTCTTTAAAAGTTTCTAATATTCCCAGGCTGCTGCTCCTCTCTGCTGCTGTATCATCAGGTCCATGCCCTCCCCTTTCTGTAGCTCAGTCACCCAAATACCACACAGCTTGTAGTCTGGCTTGCTGGCTCTTCAAGGGACACCACGTGCTGTGGCCAGTTGAAAACACCCATGGACAGCCTGGCTCCCCACTACATATGTTAAATGACCAGATGGCCACTGACTGGCACCTGCCAGCCACGCTAATTACAGTGGATTACGGCTGACTTTCTTCGCTTTGCTTTAAGTCATCGACTTCCCCACGCTTCACAAAACCAACGCCTCTCCTGCTGCAGTGAGTTTAAGTGAAACCAATCGACAGGTTTCTAACTGTAAGCATGATACTCTAATCCTTGTTTCCTTTGAAAAGCAGAAGAAAGTAAGCTGAATTTGCGATCTCTAACACTGCATTAACATTGTACTAGCCTTCAAACAGTAAGGTGAAAATTGGAAAACTACTTCTGCAATAAGTGTTTAGAATGCAACCCCAAGCTACCTAAACAAGCTGCAGTTTGAAGAGTATCAAGCTGATCTTTCACATGGAAAATCTCATCTTCTACCAAGTGCTAGCTTATTTTTTATTAAGATGTGCAGTAAATTCTTCCAATATTGAGGAAAAAATGACAACCCCTAATGCAGAGCTAATATTAAAAGCATATCCAACGTAAAATGCCTTCCTTTCATGTGCAGTGCTGGAGTTTGTTATCCTGTTTTCATCAATACATTACACTCCTGCAGCTGGAGTATTTTAGCAAGGATAATTACTGAAGTGGAAAGCTGGAAGACGAGACGAGCGTTATTTTACTGGGCTAACAGTACGCAACTTCATGAATTTTGTAAGTGATACTGAGTGCTGCTAGTTCTTCATTTGCTCTCGTTAGAATAAACGTAACAGAATAAGTCAGTTCAATTTAAGTCAAACTCCAGAAGTCCAAATAATAATAAATTACTACAACTTGATCAATGATTTGGCATCACTGAAAAAAATACAAACAGATTATTCCTTTTTGAATGCTAAAAGCAGTTTGCTTTTATTGATTTTTTTCAAGAAATTGTTCTAATGGTAAAACACTGGTATTTCTAAATTGTGACCTAGACATCACTCCAAAAATACCAACAAACATTACACCAAGCAAAAGCAAATAAAAAACCCCACACAAAGCCCATTTTCAAGTGTTGACTTGTCATATTCTCACTATTTCAGACTGCATAGAATACAATACAAATACAGTTGATCTTAATTAAATAGGTTTGGATAATTTCTGTTTTACATAAATGTTCTCTGTCTATCTAAAACAGTTGCTTGAAACAAACACATAGACAGACTTAAAACTGCCTTTGGCTCTGAAGTTAAATTAATTTTTTATGAGTGGTGGTGTGAAGTGGCAATAAGAAGGAAAATATTTTTAAACATAAGTAAAAATTTAACACTAATTTAACATTTTCACATGCTCTGTGCTTTTATGGAACCTACAGGTGATATTTTTTAAAATGTTTTTAAGTAGTTTTAAGAGATTAATTCTACTTGTCAAGCTGAGCTTATTCCTCCCATAAAAAACAAAAATATATTTAAAATCTTTTGTTATATGAAATAATTAATTTCAGAGGTACTGAATAGAAGGAACTACATTCAGTTATATTCCAGGACAGGTCATCTTTTCCTCACACTACTCCTCACCCCAGATATTTTCCAAGACAACAACTGTCCGTTAGAAAATGCTGAGCTGGCAGAATGTGAACTTTTTGTAAGAAAGCACCCATTTAAACAACCTTCAGAAGCCAATTGGACTGTTTTCTTGCCAGGGCACTGGCTTCCTTGGGCATTAAGCCTGTAGAGATACCAGAGAGCCCCTTTGGCTGGCCAGCGGGGAACTGGGCAGTGGCAGGGCCCTACAGCTGCCAGTGACCAGCTCCTTTCGGAGAGGAAGCCAGAAGTGACCACTGCCTGTGCCAGCCGGGTGCCTGCACCACTCGGGCAAGAGGGCACACTCAGACGTCCCGCTGTCCTGCTGAGCAACTCCCAGCACACCCACGCTTCAAAGCATGGAAGTGGGGTTCCTGTTATTTGGTTTCGTTTTCAAGCTTTGAAAAAGCACTGATTCACAGGCGCTCGGATTCACTTGGACCCTTACGCTACCCAGTAGTTGCAGTTACTTCACCCCTCGGCCCGAGCTGCACGCGTGCGTGGCTTCTCACAGAACATACGAGCTTGCTTCAGCCAAGAACTGCAACGCAGCAGCAGATTTACTGTTGTCTACTACTTCTGGCAGCCCAAGGGGCACTGCTAGTGTTCCAGGTAGCACAGAGAAGACGGGCAGCAGTCTGCGCCCTCGGTGCTGCTCTATTCATTTCATAATCTAAGGAGCAGGAGTTTTTTTTCCCCGACTGAAAGTCAGGGAAATGAGGGAAGAGGTGCTGTGTGTGAGGTAGCAGGGGCCAGATAGAACAGGTAAGCTAGAGGCGAGAGCAGATGCCTCTGCGATCCTTAGCACACAGTATTCCAGTGTGAAAGGAATATGGCAGACAAGTCTGATTTGTACACTACCCTACTAACGCTCTACTAACAGCAGCAGGTGTGAAAGCTGCTTTCAAAAGGACATCTTGCACACCCAATTGCTTGATATATTCAATGCAGTACTACTGGTTTTTTATAAATTGAAGCAGTAGAGCTCTGAGGAGAACACTCAGCTGACAGAGTGGTCAGTGGAAAGACTGATCAAGTGACCATAAAAATACCAAAGTTGAACAGTTTAAAAAAAACAAAAACCCAAACAACAGGTTTTGGTTGATTTTTGAAGTAGAATCATCAAATGACTTAAAAAAAAGTCAAACTTTGATGCTTCAAAACATAACCTTAGACACCTGAAGAAAACAGATAAGCATAAACTTTAAAAATTATCTGTTCACCAAATAAAACAGGGGGTTTTTAGTGAAGTTACTGTAATCATTGTACTTAAGACTATCATGAAGTAGGAGGCAACCTTAATTCTGTCTCTGTGTATGCATGAAAGCAGACTGACTTGGGATCAGCCATGCAGCTTAAGTCTGTATTTCTAAAATTCCAAGTGTTTGACTTAATAAATTGCTTTCCTCTTTTAATCTAACAAAGGTACAATAAAGAGCTGAGGGAACTGGGGTTGTTTAGCCTGGAGAAAAGGAGGCTGAGGGGAGACCTTATCGCCCTCTACAACTACTTAAAAGGAGGTTGTAGCCAGATGGGTGTTGGTCTCTTCTGCCAAGTAACAGGCGACAGGACGAAGGGAAATGGCCTCAAATTGCGCCAGGGGAGGTTTACATTGGACATTAGGAAAAATTTCTTTAGCGAGAGGGTTGTCAAGCACTGGAACAGGCTGCCCAGGGAAGCAGTTGAGTCCCCATCCCTGGAGGTATTTAAAAAATGTGGTGCTTGGGGACATGGTTTAGTGGTGGACTTGGTAGTCCTGGGTTTATGGTTGGACTCGGTAGTCCTGGGTTTACGGTTGGACTCTATGATCTTTTCCAATCTAAATGATTCTATGATTTTTACAATAATAAGATTTTATAAATAGGCCCAACAACATACACAACATTATTCAGGATAAATTAGCAAAAGGAGTATTTATGTAATTGCTCTTCCAAAAAACCAGAGGTATGCCAAGATATTTTTAAGGATTAAGTGTAAGAACAGCATTTTAACAGCCACTATTGGGGAGCAAGTGACACTTACAGGCCGGATGTTGTTGTGTTCATGGATTTTATCATATTTTAAAATATTATTTCTTTATATTGTTTTCTCCACCATTTTAGCAGGGCTTCACACAGGAATAATCACATTTTAGCAACCTCTCAATTTTTAGTTTTAAAAGTTTCCTATATCCTACTAGCATATTCTCAATATGTGGAAAATAATGGTTTAAGCATCTCTTTTCCAACAAAAACCCTCTTCCATAAAGTATTTATTCAACATGAAGAAATTGTTTGACAAGCTTAGCACATTTCACAGCAGGAATTTATATCAGGTGGACAGTAGCATCTCCACATGAGAATTTTTTGTTACCTCTGTCAGCTCCAGCAGACCCTGGCTAACAATTGGTGGCTCAACTGCCAGCCTTGTGGTCATAGGTTTCCAAACAGGGACAGATGACGGATGAAGACATGCCACTAACATTCAAGTGTTAGGTGACTGGTGATACCAAAGATGAAGCAGCAGTTAACTCAGAGGGAAGCAAGACAGACACATGGTGTGACAAACAGAGTTGATGGTGACCTGCCAAGAGGAGTTAGTAAGCTGAAATCACTGCGTCCATGTAGTTAAGCAGGAGAGACCACCAGAATACCCCAAAAGTGTAACAATGAGTATATTTAGAGCTTCCCCCCCCCCCCCCCCCATGGACTGTTAGAGCTTTAACAGTTTAACTACAATGCCAGTTATGCATCACGCACTGTTAATAAACCAAAGCTAAGCTTCTACATAGTAGTATATAAGATTAATGTATAGAACATAGCTGGTTTATTCTCTCATAACAATGTTTATGCATTGCACTACTCTGCAAAACAAAGGAGCTCTTAAGCACAATAATTTCTAAACAATAAAAACTGTATTAACCGTTGACATGGAGAATCATTATCAGGAAACATGTAACCTACTCCAGAAAGGAAAAGCTTAGCTCAGACTTTGAGGTTTCTGGAGTAGGACATCGGTATCAGTTAAGGTATAGAGTCTTATTTGTATGGGATCGTTTTACTTCTCAGTGCTGTTTAGAGTGACTATAATTTACTTAGTCTTGAATGCCCTTCACTTTAAAGTTATTTAATATACTGCCAAAGAAAAAGCACTGGCTATAACCAAGTTTTAGGAAAACATTTTAGAAAACACTTCACAGTTGTTTTACAATTGCTGTTACAATGAAGGTAAGTTTGAAACAGTCTAGAAAAGAAAAAAAAAAGTGTACTTTCTCTAGTGTCTATTTAACTCAGTCACTGTTTGTTGTTTGCAGAACTCCTATTTCTTGTGTAGGTGATACTTTTCTACGAAAAGGGGCTTGAGACCTCCGTGATGCATTAACATTTCAGTAATTACATTCATGTCCTATTTCTAACTTTATCTTTCTTTCTCCTTTATTCTCACAAAAATCTAAGAGCTATTTGGTTTTGCTTAAGTCTTGTGGGAATGGAGAAGAGGAGGAATAGGGTAAGAGCTAAACCAGCTTAAAACAGTTAATAATATTAGACAAGCATATTAATTCATGCTAGAACATAAAAATTAAAACATACTGCTGGTTGCACGTTTGTTTTACTTACCAGATTTGTAATCTAATTTTCTTTCCTCTTAGCTCTACTGTTTTGATTTTAAAATCAACACCTATAAATAAAATACAGTAAACAGAAAAGGAGGAATAAGAAGCAAAAGTAATGAGGGTGTATTTATTATTTTCTTTATTTTTTTTTTATTATTATTTTTTTTTAATATATATCAACTTGTAACAGTCTGAACAAGCAGAAGGGTTTGCACCACTACGGGTCACCTCTGGAACACCATGGGGATTTGACAAGCCACTATATAGTCTGTGAGCCATCCAATTTGGCAGCGTGACAACATAAACCTTCCGCTTTGTGCAACACTTCCAGCAGCAGGTAAACCCGACATAACAGTAAAACAACAGGCACAGTATGTTTGCTTCTCCCCTATTCACCTTGACTGTCAAGGACAAGCCTGCTCTACTTCCAGTTGGCACAGATGCCCTGGAGGCATGGGGTGAAACCAACCCCTCCACAGCAGTTTTGCTGTCTGTGAAGCAGGAGCAATACACATCTGATTTCCAGGCTGGATGCTCACCCCGTGTAAAGCACGTTAGTAGAAGTGCTGAAATTGTGGTTGTTTATGAAGAAGTTTATCAGCACCATCATTCTTATTTCCTGCAAATATTTATCAGCAAACTGCTTAGATTTAGAGAGGGTATTTGACTTTTAAAATTTCTTTTATACCTGTGTGGTACTTTTATCCATCATCTCAAAACTCCAGCCACATTTTGAATGCATGCTAAGTATCAAAGATAGAACCGTGAAGGCTTTGTTATAGAGAAAGATTTTACTTCTACAAAAAAAAAAAATGCTGGCAATCAACACATAAGACATACTATGGTCAAACAATACCTAGACACAAGAGATTACCACCTCTACTACAGGAATATTTCAAGTATAAATGTCCCAGAATATCATAGCATTTGTAGATGGTGAACCTATTCATTTTAGTATACATTTGTATGAAGATTTTTGCTTCAGTTCTTCCTTCTGGACACCATCTCTCCTAACAGTACAAAATCAAAAAGGGGGAAATAAAAAGACAAGAGAACATGGTTCAGACTAGTACACTTAAACTCACACAGAAGTGTAGAAGTATAGTGTGTTGGAAACACTTTTGCTATTTCACATACAACTGTATACCAAGGATAGAGATGAAAATGAAGAGGAAAAAAAAATTATTTTCTCTAACAAAACCTACACATTTTCCTAACACTTCCTCTTGGTAAAAGCTGAGTGTCCCTGCTGATGCTGTTAGAGTCAAGACTGGATTGTAAATTTGACAGAAAGGACTGAACTTGGCCCTTATGCAAAGCTTTTCAAAACTCCTGAAAATTTAGGTAGGAGGAAAAAAAAAGTGCATTTTACGTCCTGAAAACCAGTTACACCTTGTTGACTTGGCATTTGTTTCAAAGTGCTTTAAAAGATAATTATGTCTGTAAAGTTGTTGGCATGAGACAATAAAACGGACTGTTTTAAAAAACTAGATACGCTTTATTAATCGAAATACAAAGGTTACACTCAATTCTAGTTTTAGTTTGCAAAGCAGGTTGCCACTGTTCAGCTAAACTAAATAAATGGCAGGATCACTGATCTTCATTCTCCTAAACAAAAATCCCTTCAAACAGCTTGCAGTTGCACATTACGTAATGATAAAAGTGTTGGTTATCACCACGACATTTGTCCTCCTTCTTCATGTCCTTAGAAGTGTCTAGCACACTTAGGCACCAATTCTCAGAGAGCTATTCCGGAGATACGATGCTTATACTTCACTTACCAAAGCGTGTCCCATTCAAACCCCAGTCGGGTTCTCAGGCAATACAGGAGCTAAAGCGTTAAACTGATTTGTACTATACAGTCTATGATTTTAATGGCAATTTTCAAGTATTC
The DNA here is from genome assembly GCA_034008185.1 of Gorsachius magnificus. NCBI lineage: Eukaryota > Metazoa > Chordata > Aves > Pelecaniformes > Ardeidae > Gorsachius > Gorsachius magnificus. The sequence continues at coordinate 56,575,595 of CM067082.1, read as the reverse complement.
ATATGCAAATTGAGAACAAATATCAGAATGATTAAAATCTCAGAGCAGTTATTAATCCTGACTTTAAGAAATGTTTTTCTACACTTTTGAAAAACACCATCTGTGTTAGTGTGAAAGCAGAAGAAAGTGAAACGATTCAGCTATGCTCTGCTATCCCAAATGTGGGAAATATGAATTCTTGTAATTACTGCTTTTCTATTAATGAGTTGGGGGTTTTTTTTAATAGAAACACATCCATTTCTACCGTTAAAAAGACTTTTCTCTATATAAATGCACTTAAACTATAAAATGCAATTGTCTTAATGGTCACAGCTTTGTCTACAACAAGACAGCAACTTTACTTGCTAAGGAGATAATCGGTATTAACTGAAATTGCTTCAGACCTCTCCCTCCTTCAACGAAGTTTGATTATAATTGCCCACACATGTCTCAACCTCAATTCCCAATCCTGCCATTATTTCACACACAACATACTATACAATTTGCCCTTCATCTGAGAATTCAGGTTAAAAAAAAAATTCTTGCTTTTCTCTCCCACAGAAACATACTTAGAAAAAGAATCTCTGATGCTCATACAGGTGCGTGTGCTTGTCTTCAGCTGACAATTACAGTTGTGGAGGAGCTTGATCTGAGCGCAGAGAGAATACAGCTCTGCTGGGTAAAGAAAGAGCCCTATCGTCACACAAAAAAAGAAGTCTAAACCGTCTCTGAACCAAAATTATGCATTAAAAACCACCACAGGAATTTCATGTAAGTTTCGCCAACTCCACCAACAAAATATTTTTATTTTTACAGAAGTGGTTTATACACTGCTGTCTTACACAAACCAAGGAACAAAAAGGTTTGGTGTATTTTTTAAAAGGAAAAATAAATAATGAACTATGGAGAGAAAAATCTAAGTGTTCTAATAAAGTAAATTTTCAACTCAGGGCTTCCTGGGACTAGTAGGCACAACATGAAATGAAATAGAAAAAACCTATATATTAAAGAGAGGGTTTCAAAATAAATAACGTTAACAACATTCTTATTGCAAAGGCAGATCTTTCTATTAATCATCTTAAAGTCCTACCATGAAAAACTTCTCTACTGTTAAATTTTGCAACAAACAGTGCAAACCAGTAACAGTTTGGGAAAAGCAGATTCTTCTACAGAACCGTTTGAATCATTTAACACTGAAGTCGGCTAGCTTGCCAGAACTAAGCAAAGGTTGCTCAACTGCTTTTTATAATTAGCAATGCTCTGCAAGCATCAACACAATATCAAAAGCTTCATGTCTGCCAATACTGAAGGAAAAAATCTGGCAACTTTCCTTTTGCACATGAAGAAACAAATTCCTAAGCTTGTCAGGTTTCCTTACCACGTTTCATCACAGACCTGCCAAAGGTAGTGCTTTGAGTTTACATACAAATTAGCAATTTAATTAAAACACCACCACAATAATTTGTTTTCCACTTCAATTTCAAATATGATCTCAAGTTAAGAAAAAGTTCAATGAAACAAAGTATTTAGCTTGATTAACGTCCATGCAAATACCTAGATGAAAAGTTTTGCTACCCATACAATTACTTCAGCTATTGAAAACAAGAGGAAAACCTGTTAATATACTTGGAAAGTCAATCAGGAAACTAATACTTTCCACTCTTACAGATAACAGATACTTACTAGTCACACATGACACAGAGTTGGACAACTGCACCTTTCCATTCACATATGCTAGGCCAGTCTTTATATTTGCAGCTGTAGAACAGATTTGGACTAACTGCTGAAAACTCTCATTCTTCAGCAAAATAACTGCAAACAGTTTGTTTAAGCATCTCCATTCAGCACAAGACAGAGAAGGTATTAAGTCTGCTCTTAGAAAATGGTCTGTTTTTTAAAAGAAGGGCTTTGTAATACTACAGTGTCGATGCCAGCAATATTTGATAAAATATTCTTTAAAATCCTTGTTTCAACAAACACTTAATTTACAGTTTCTCAAAGCACGATACATGTTTCTCAGTCTTGTTAAACCTAATGAGGGGATTGAGTGCACCCTCAGTAAGTTTGCAGATGACACCAAACTGGGTGGGAGTGTTGATCTGCTCGAGGGTAGGAGGGCTCTGCAGAGGGACCTGGACAGGCTGGGTCAATGGGCCAAGGCCAAGTGCCGGTTCCTGCTCTTTAGTCACAACAACCCCATGCAGTGCTACAGGCTCGGGGAAGAGTGGCTGGAATGCTGCCTGTCGGAAAAGGACCTGGGGGTACTGGTTGACAGCTGGCTGAATATGAACCAGCAGTATGCCCAGGTGGCCAAGGAGGCCAATGGCATCCTGGCTTATATCAGGAATAGTGTGGCCAGCAGGAGTAGGGAAGTCATCATGCCCCTGGACTCCGCACTGGTGAGGCCGCACCTTGAATACTGTGTTCAGTTTTGGGCCCCTCAATACAAGACAGACGTTGAGGTGCTGGACCATGTCCAGAGAAGGGCAACAAAGCTGGTGAGGGGTCTGGAGCACAAGTCTGATGAGGAGCAGCTGGGGGAACTGGGGTTGTTTAGTCTGGAGAAGAGGAGGCTACTCTACAACTGCCTGAAAGGAGGGTGTATCAAGGTAGGTGCTGGTCTCTTTTCCCAGGTAACAGGCGATAGGACAAGAAGAAATGGCCTCAAGTTGCACCAGGGGAGGTTTAGATTGGACATTAGGAAAATTTTCTTTACAGAGAGGGTTGTCAAGCACTGGAACGGGCTGCCCAGGGAAGTGGTCAAGTCTCCATCCCTGGAGGTATTTAAAAGACGGGCAGACAAGGTCCTTAAGGACATGGTTTAGTGGTGGGATGGCAGGGTTAGGTTAGCAGTTGGACTTGATGACCTTAAAGGTCTTTTCTAACTTAAACGATTCTATGATTCTATGGCAGGTAGCCCCTAAAAGGATGTCAGCAATGGCGAACACAAACGAGCCAATTAAGCACCCTGTGTCCTTAATTATGCCAACAGAACCAAGGTCACACTTTTATATATAGTTCAATAAAACAGATATATCAATAATTACTGTTGACAACTGCACTAAATCTGAACAACACATCTTATAAAAAGGAAGGATTTTAAAAGGCTCTTTTTAGCTGCTACAACACTGGCAAACTTATCGCTGGTTTGCATGATACCTAGTTTGCATATTAAATACTTGCTGGCTAATTTGTTGTCAATGAATAACCTAATGGACGGATGCCAGGGGAGCCAATGAGTGCATGTGCTAACGATCATATGAAGTGTGCCCTTTGCCAGGTCACAGTGATGTGAGGGGAACTAAAAGGCTTATCAGTCACCCCTCCCATTAAGAAGTTGGCCTCCTCTCCACACACCAGGCTTGCATGGACCACAGGCAATCAATGCGTTCGGTTTTTCTAAAATTATTATTACACCATAAATCTGGACCCCCACTTCTCTTTTTATGAATAAAAGGTGTGTGTTTTGGGTGTCAGATTTTGACCCCCATTTCTCTTTGGAAAGGCCTTTTTCAGGAATCCAAACACACATCCCCATACATATATAAGAACTAATGAAAAAGGCACAAAAATACAGGCCTCTGGTTTGGGTTTCTGATTTTGTACCTATTAATCATTTCAAAGTATACCGATTCATCTTGCCATACCACTTAAAACTGCAAATGAGCTGCTGCCCTCTCCCCGCAGGCCAGATATATGTCAACTAAGGCATTAAACACAGCAGCACTTACGCGGTGTGTGTAAGGCAAGATTATTAGTTAAGGATTTTCAAAATTTTATACAAAGCACGTTGTTTTTGCTAATAGCACATGAACTTCAGATTAAAAATATGCTTCATGCAAATAAGAACATCTATCACAACATGTGCTCAACTGAAATTATGCTTTTTCCAGGGAAAATAAAGGGCTAGTAGAATAGAAGATTTTTTAAAAAGTATATTAAAGACACAGCTAAGCAAACTGTCTGCACTCCCTTCAAAAATAAACAGTCCTAAAAGAAACAGAACAGACACTCAAAATAGAAGTGCACTAATGAAGTTCTAGATAAGGGCAAGTCGGTGAGGATGACGTATCTTGTCACTGAACCAAACTTGAGACTGAAATCCAATAAAAATGAAGTCTAGCCCAGAACAGATTACAAAGTATTCATCTCACCCCAAACAGGAACTAAAAGTTACCTACTAAAGCACAAACACATACAACTGGGTCTAGCCTATCCCTTTAAAGCTAAAAGAATTTGTTTAGAAATAAAACTAATAATGAAAAAACTTCTTACTATGCATTCTGCATTTAGGGTTTCAATTTTTTTTTTTCTTTTTGCCTAAGGAGCAGAAAAAGGAAGTGGAAACTGTTTTGCCTAATGCATAAAGAGTGACCTTTCAGAGGCCAAGATTTCCTGACAATGAAGTTAAAGGAGGAGCTGGGAAAACAGATGTAATAGAGGACAAAAAAACCCCTCTAACTAAAATCAATTCCAATAGATTAAATTTTCAGAGGCCTATTTGCATCAAAGCAATTCAATCAGTGAAAAATAATCAGACCATGTTTATAGAAACACAATTAGTTTAAAAATTCAGAGGTTGCATACTAATTAACCATTAGACACATAATTCAAAGACTACAACAGTTAATTTGGACATCTGACAGCATTATACAGACAAGTTTTCTTACTTCTGCTACAATTTGATTACTGAGGTCACATGCTTCTTGAGGTAAGAACCATCTTCGTTAGTCCTGCCTGGTCTGTAACTAAATACAATACAATATTTACACCTATCCAGAAACTACTCAGGTCAATGAAGAGATGCTCAATAGCTTTCATACTGATTTCTACCATCTTGTTCAGGAGGAAGCGACAAAAGGTACATGGAGGGGAAAGGGGAAGGTTACAAAAACTGTTTCAAGAAAAAAAACCTTTAAAAACCCCAACTCCATCGTATCTTATTTGAATTGCAGCTGTAGGACATGCAGTTAATTTTAAAACACACTAAAGCAGAAATACCTCTTTCAAACTGCATGTTATAAATTTAAAGATTTTTAAAAAGAGATTTGGAAGTATTAAGTGTTAGTCAGATGTGAGCCAGTTTGGGGATTATTTTAGAGGCAGGTAAAGTACGTTGTCCATAAAGCTTCAGCGTGTAATTCTAGAACGACTGACATGCAGACATTTGAGACTGCTCGCCCAAAATAAAAGTCTACCCATATCTTAACTGGCAACTGCGCTACAGACCAGAATGAAACAGATACACCACCAACAGGGATTTGGTAATACCCATGCAGTGACTAAATTTTGAAGGTGTAATTATGAGTTTTTAGGAAACTGTCACTGATTTTTGAATGTCCAAATATGGCTTCTAAACATCACAGGTGCTTGGTACTTGCAAACTTGATGAGAATGGAGGAAGTTATAATTTCTCTACATTCTTGTGGATAATAAAATTATAAAGCCTTTCACAAAATGTAGGCTTTTGACATGATTTACTATACTATGTTCAAAGCACGCACCAAAATTCTGATAAACAGTGGAGGTGGAAGGGGAGCATGGAAGGAATAAGACTCTCTGTGCCTTCTTGAACAAGACTTATTTTCAAAACTTCTGATTACAGAACAGGAAAACATAGTGAGCTACTGGTCTACAACTACCTGACCTGAAAGGAAAATGGAATGTGAAGAAAAATTAAACTTATTTGATGAACAGCACTATCCAGATTTTAAAAAGGCAGAGTCTATTTCAAAATGAGACCAAATTTAGTATTTTGTTTGGGGTATCAAGTTTCCCACTCCATGGGATATCAGAAGAAATAAGTTATAGAAGTGTTGCTATATGCTGTTAAATAGTTGCAATCTTAACATCTGGGAATATTAATCCTAGTTCATGTTGGACAGCCTAGCGAAGATAGTTTACAAAGACTTCAGGATTTTTGTGATGAAAGGCGCTCTAAAAAGTCTGCCTCTTCCACTTTATGGTTTAGCTAAACCCACAATTTTTCTGCATCGTGCATGCACTATTTTAATCAAATGAACATTTAAGCTCACAACTCCCAGAAAGAAATAAGGAAGTCCATAACTGAGAATCATATGAACTTTTTTTTTTTGCTTCTGACGCGTTCAGCTGTCCACAGCGGAGACTGAGTTTGACAGCTGCATTCCACTCGCCTTGCAAACTAAACTCCGCATTCGACACCATTCAAGTGGCCTCTTCATTTTGCCTGTTGTTTTACTTGTGTATTCTCATATATGTACTGACTGGGGACTGCAAGGTACTCTGACAGCTCTGTAGTGTTGATATAACCCAGCACCTGAATATTTCTATCAGCTGCAGTTAACATCTCGTTTACAGCTGAAGGAAAAAAAGTCAATTTCAAACTCACTCTTCTTTGCAACCTCCTGGTAATTAAAAACCCCACACCTCCCCAAAACCCTATTCCTGAATTCTGATAATTTATATCATCTTCCTACTACATTTTCCTATTTTAAAACATAGTTTTGTTACCTTACGGGGACTCAAACCGTTACGCATGGAAAACAATTGCTGACTACAGAACATGCTGTAATGCATGCTTAGTTGCCACATCCAAGGCAAACACTGACTTGCCAGGTGCTTTCAGTTGCTACAGAGTCCCCAGTGCCAATCGCGAGGGACAGCGCTGCTCCTCAAGGGCAAAGGCAGCTCCCGGGGAGCACAGGCTTCCATTGCAGGTTGCATTTCCTAAATGTACGATTACAGAACCGAAGACAAACAAGGCAGGTTCATACATGCTCTCTAATGGTCTTAAGGTTTTGTGCAAGACAAAGTTGTTTTCTGTGTGAGTTTCCAGCCTCCTGCTCTCCTTTATTTGTAGTTTGCAAAGTAATTGCAGCACACCCTATCTGGGTTTTTTATTTACACTATTCTGCACTAGCCAAAAAGCCAACATGTAAGAGTATTAACACCCTGGACATGAGAAGATAAGAAGGATCATTTCTCACAGAAATACCTATAACTGATCAGAACTTTCCTCCTTTTTTTCTAGAACAGCAAAAATGTCTCAGCCTGAGTACAGAGCTGATTTGGGGTATAAAGCAGGGACATCTTACTGCTACTTTGTCATGACGTGGTAAAGCAAGAGACATCTATTTCTAACCTTTCTTCCCTCTCCCCTCCCCAACTAAGTTTTCAGTGCCATCTCATATAAGGGGTAAAAAAAAAAATCTTTCAAGAAAATTTAAAATGAATTATATTTGTCAGAAGGAGCCCACAGGCACATACAAGTGTAGCAAAAAGACGTGTTCTTCTAGTTGATGCGGGATGTTTTTCTGAACATTTTCTGTAGCTTGTTCTTCTTCTCAGATTGCATCAAATTACTAAACTTATTTTTAAAACATTATTTTCATTGTGATTTACTGAAAAGCTATTTTTCAAATGGTTAGTAAGCCACATACTCTGTTTACAGTGCTTGTGAGAATAAATACTGACTAGGTAACTAAAAAGGAGAAACTTAAAGGGCAGTTCTGAAAAATGACCAGTTCATACTTTTACAATGAATAGACTGATACTTTTAAGTTAATACGTTATATGAGAAGTTTATGGGAATGAAACTTAACATTTACTTTGTTAGTCCACATTTTTTAAGGATAAAGAGAACAAAGAAAGGGTTTGAATTGTGACAGAACCCCCAAATATATGTATACATATACAGAATTATATATGTATATATTTATATATCATATATATATAAACCAGAAGCTGCCTTACTTAAGATTGCTCTCATAAAAGATAAACCTAAAGTTTTCACCATCATTATTGTTTATTTGATGGACCTTAGACATTTTGCATAGACATGGATATTTGAAAAAGAACGGATAGGGAAAAGACTGCTTGGAAGAAAAAGCTACAGAGCTCCATAAATCTAATGAGTTCCCAACTTCCATACCATTTCACACTAACATCAAAGTAAAGTGAAACAAGGTCAAAGAGCTTTTTCATGAAGTCAAAGGCGTCTTGCACCTCAGTGCATTTGCATGCCACTGATCTGGATCCCACAGGCTACAATTAATCCAAAACAGATCACAGGTCACAACATTCCCATCCTGATCCACAACATAACTTCCCATTACAAACTTAGCTGAGTAGCTCTACTGACGGTTTTGCATGTAAACGGGGACTGAAGGAAGCTTTAAGTGTTTACTGCAAGCGGCACTGTCGTTTTCTATGAATAGCTGCTGAAAGGAGCCAGCAACGCACAAGGCACCCAGGATGCTTTCAGACCTGGTAGAAAAAGAGCTGAAGGATAAGACTAGGCCTCAGAAACTTGACATACTAAGCCATGACGTAAAAGAAAAGCCAAGGAGCTCAACTTGATTTGAGGGAGCAGGAGAGTCAGCTGCCTGAGAGGTGAGTCAGTGCAGGGCCTCAGGTTTGGGCGAGCAGGAGGAACCTCCGGTTCAGAGATTAAAACCCAGAGAGAAGCGTAATGTCTGCGGCAAAATTAGATGAACAGGAAATACCGCTGAGTACAGGAATTTTGTAGATCTGTCACGGAAGAAAAAAAAAAACAGCAGAGAGATTGGGAATGAGCTAAGATTTGGTGGATGCATGCGGGACAGACAACCATGAGACTGAGCAGGGCAGATGCTGGGAAAAGAAGAGAGGCCTTTGTTAAATAAAGGGACTCTGATGAAAAAGAGGGTGAGATAGCACTATTTTTAAAAACTAATATATAAATTATAACACTACCACTATGGAGATCTGAATTAAGATGTATTTATTTCGGGATAAGAACTAGCTGGGGGGGGGAGGAGGAGAGGAAACTCTTCCTTCCCCACCCATCTTTACATCTTCTCACAAATGTGGTAACGAGTATTTATCCACTACCTTTGGAAAGATCACCCTTTTTCATGATGAATTTGGCATACTTTTTAATTGCCAAGAGTCTGAAAAACCTCCAAGCGATAGCTTTGGATTCTGTTCCTGTGTGAATTATGCAGGTGGCATGGGCATCAGGTAAGAAATCATGAGTGGAGATCAAGTTTTATTTTAAAAGAAAACAAACGTATGTATATTTATGTTTGTTGACAAAGCTAATATGATGCCAATACTACCCTGGCACAAGCATTATTCCATTATAGAAAAAAAGTTACCTCAACTACTCTGGATTTAACACTGGCGTGAAGAGAGTAATTTTACATTGCTGCAGATACAGAGGAACATTTCTAAAAACAATTTCTTTGCCCAAACAAGTAATAAAAATAAGTTATAACCTAATAGTAAGAACAAACATTCAGACCTAGCATGTAAAATTGTAAACAGCAACATCTATTCCTCATCTGACAACCACATGCAAAAATCAGTAAATATTTGAGCATATTGAGTATTGTCAGTACTATGTAAATAGCAGATTAAGCAGACACAATATTCTATGCAACTAATTTAATGCCCAAAATAAATACATCAAAAGAATTTTAGATCAACAGCACATCGTGTGCCGTTATGAATAATGCGCTGAAATCTGCCAAGCTATTTTTGAACACTTTCAAAGAACTTCAGTATTTGAGATGAGACTGAAGACATGTTGACGTGTTTTTATTACAGAATTTACTTCACCAATCTTGCAATGTAGTCTTCTTAAATTAGCATTCAAATACTGTATCTTTTTTAATGGAATCCACACCACACCTCCCCTTTTCAGCAGAAACACTCCACTCTTCAATGACATGGCCTTATTATCCTAAACAGCACTTAGGGCCAGGAGACAGCCAAAGGTTTGGGACATTTGCAATTCTTCCACTATCAGAGAAGACCTCCAAGTAGCCTGTACACTTTCCTACGAAAGGTTAAGGTGTTCAATGTTGTTCTGTTTCGCCTGTACTTCCCCTGGCTTAGTATAAAAACATAAACATAAGGTTGAGACCATTAATATCAAGGGAAGGGAGCAAATACGTATTCTAGCACACCTTTTAAAATACAGCTTCGGTAATACAAGGTAGATACAGCAAATTTTAGTTGTTCAGTTACATCATCTTTTCAAATTTCATCTCAAGGTGTATTCAGTTTACATAACTTCCTCTGAAATTGGATCAGTCACAGGGTTTTCAACAATGTTTCAAAACACTCCACTTGTAATTCTTGAAAGCCGCTGCAGTAAACAGTGTCAAAGAAAGCGCTTCATGATTTCAACTGGGTATCGAAGTCTGACCTCAGGTCAGTTTGGAGTGTGGGTTATTTTCAATCTAGGTGAAATGCAAATAGCAGAGGTTACCTTTGCTTACTCTAGAGTGCAAAAAAGCAGGGTGCGAGCTGACTGTGGTAAGCGCTTTCATTTAGCAGACGGAGGATCTGGGGGAATCTCAACAGCTCTCAAGTTTAGTCAGAGGACCTTGAAAGAATGCCGTTACTGTCAAGTCTTTCTACATGTATTTTGGCACAAGTTGACTTCCCTATGCTGCTTTATGTTGGCACAGTTTGTATATCAAACATTACTTAATCTTCTGTCTAGCAGCACACCACCGTTTATTTCCTGTTTCTTTTCTAAAATAAGGAAGCTTCTCTGCTTCAGTCACTGTCTCTGTTATCTAGCAAATCAGTTTCGCTTACAAGGCACCAGACTCGAAGTCTGGACCGGGATCCAGAGTACCTCCTCTCACTTCTGAAGGGCCACATCAGGAAGCTTACCCTAGTTACAGAGAGCAGTCCAGCCTGGAAGGAACCCTTAATGTAGGTCAACCCAAAGAAGATGCACGTGAGTTCAAAACAATAGATAGATCTGGAGAATTTATAAAGAATATGTTCCACTATTAGTTCTACCTCCTTAACTGTACTGTATATTTAATTAAATCTGCCCGTCTACAGAAGCCATCAGCATTTCTTCATTACAACACATCACTTGAGGATTATGCCTCTGATACACTACCACTGTCTAACTTCTATGAGGTTAAGTTACCAGCTTCAAGTATTGACACTAACAGTACTAATCTGCTCTACTAGATCTGGATTTTTAGAGGACCTCGGAAAGAATGAAACGACTGACAAAATACACCTTAAAACTAAAGTAAGAGTAACTGTGTATTATTTTAACATGGGAAGATAACTTCGGGTAGTAATAATTCAGTTTCTAAAAGGCAGTGCAATCGCTTTCCACCAGATGCTATGTTTCTTCACACTCCAAGCTACAATTAAGCTTAGCACATGTATTTGCCAATGACACAGACTTAACAACTGCCTTGCTTCAACACTCAAGAGTTCAATGCCAAGGATGGGCCTATAATAACAGTGCAGCCTAAATAGCTTGTTTTCCTCCCTTTTACACATTTATGCATTAAAAGACAGCAGGCATTCAATTACCTCCAAGACTCGTACAGATGACTGCACCATGAATAAGGCAGCACACTACAGAACTAGGAGGTCGCTTTCCAGTTTGCTGTGTGAGGAGCAAAACACACAGCGTGCTCCAGGGGTACTCCTCGAGAAACAAGGCATTAACTTCCTCAGATCTAACATCACAGAGGGTTTCTGGATGAAGGCATGACAGCAATCTGGAGTTCATCAGACTATGGTCTGGAATAGTATTTTGAAGTCCCATCGACTACACTGGATACAGACTACGCAACTTTTCAACTCTTGAAATAGTTCTGTTTCCCTACATGAAACACCCAAGACTTGCGCACAATAACCTGTTTTACCAACCATCCCTATTTCTCTCTCTTTTTTTTTTTTTTTCTTAAACTACGTTCCTTGCTGTTAGTTAGACTGAAACAGGATAACCCAACACCTTCTCAGAACTTGCAAGGACCATTAGGGCCTCCACGATCTTTCCATCAAGAGCTGGGAAGTTTGGCGCCAAGGGCTCCCTCGCCATAAACCCCGGGAGCTTCTTCCCCCCGCGAAGCCGCGCACGGCGGCTCCCGCGGCCCAGCCACCCACCCGGGGCTGCGGGGCGACAGGCCGGCCGGGCGGGAAGGGGCCACCGCCACCCCCCCAAAAGGGGACGCGGGCGGGAAGGCCCTCGAGGGGAAGGCGTCGGGCCGGCACCTGGGGAAGGGGGCCCGCACTTGGGGGAAAGGCGGCCGCCACACCGAGCCCCGTGTTTCCGCGGCCGGGCCCTGCGAGCGCCGGGTCGAGAACACCCCCCTCCCCCGGGGCGGGACGGGACCGGACGGGGCGTGCGCGGCCCGGCGGGCTCCCTTACCCACGGTGGACTTGCAGGCCTCGCAGAAGGTGTCGTCGGTGAAGCGCTCCATGAGGCTGGTCTTGCCCACCCCCCGCGACCCGATGATGATCACCTGCAGCTTGAAGTCGGCCGGGCGCGGCGGCTGCTTCCTGCGGCGGGACTGCCCCCCGGAGAGCGCCGGCGACCCCCCCGCCGAGCCCGCCCCGAGGTCCAGCCCGCCGCCGCCCCCCACCCGCGCGCGGAGCCCCGAGCCCGGCCCAGGCCGGCCGCCCCTCCCCGCCCCCGCCGCGCCCCGCGCTCCCGCCCCCCCCCCCGGCCGGGGGGGGGGGGAGGACGAGACACGGCCGCCGCCCGGCCCTGCGCCCGGCCCGGCCCGAGGGGAACGGGAACAGCAACAGGAACGGGAACTGCGCCGCCGCCGCCGCCGGGAGCGGCGCGCCCAACTCGGCGCCCGGCCGCGCGCCGCGCCTACGGGCGGCCGCCCCGCTGCCCCCAAAGGGGGGGCGGCCCCGCGCCTCAGGGCCGGGGCCCGGGGGGCCGGAGTGGGGCTGGCCCCGCGTCGCCTCAGCCCCTTCAACGGGGGCGATCCGCGGTGGGCCCGGCCTGGCGCGCCCGCGGCCTGCGCGGTCAGGCCTCGCTTCGACGCCCGGAGGCGAGCAGTCCCTGCCGGGGCGGAGGGGTCTCCCCTAAATTTGCCTTCAGGCAGGCGAACAGACCACAACCGCAGGCAGGGCCCCCGCGCTAGGGCAGCGCACGCCGCGCTGGTGTGGGCTAGGGGTGGATTTCGGTGTGAAATCCAAAGCTGATGCCCATGCATCGGGATGACGGGCTTGCCCCTGCGCACGGACCTTCTCATAGCAGCGTGTGCTAGCTCAGTTGTTCAGATTCCAAGGGAAGGAAAAAAGGCATTAGAGGAAGTAGTGTCGTAAATCATGTGAAGGAAAATGATCAGGATGAGCAGCGCTCACTGTAATGTTTGAGGGAATTTCTACATCTCGAAGCACTGAGGACCTAGAGTTCATAGAATCCAGATTTTTCAGCAACGGCGGGGGGCAAAGGTGTGGGCCTGACTTCCAGAGGTAGGAAGGATTCATGGTTTTGGCTGAGATCTGCAGGCAGACGCAGTGTTCCTCTGAGTATCAGGGGTGAGGGCAGCCAAAGCTCGTGGATGTTTGAGAAAATTTGCTTCCATTTTCTAGACTCTCACTGCCATTTGTAAACTAAGGGAATTCCACAAGGGAATATCAAGTTGGGCTTTGCACTTCGGAAACCATTGCCATACAGGAATGATTTTCTCAAGAGTTAATTTTCTTGAAGAAGCAAAGGATGGTTTGACAGTAAGGCTATGTTGTCAAGAATGAAAAGAAAAAAAGAGAACCAGAACTAGTTTAACATTTTTCTGAATTGTCACTAATTTTCACCGCCAGCAATACTGGCAGTTCTTCAAACAAGTAGAATGGTCTAAGCCTTGAAGAAAAAAAAAAAGCTTAACAAATCAATCCCAACACTTCTCACGTGTTAGTCTCACCCCACCCTCTTCTTATTGATTATCTGTAATGCTGTAATTAGGTATTTGAAGGGGCAATCCATCACTGAAAGTGAAATAATCTAGCAAGCAGAGCATCATAACAAGATAACCTTTTTGTTGAGTTGGGTTTTTTCCCCCCTTAGGTCCTGCCTCTAGAATGATAATGTTCTCCAAAATCAGGCACTTGCTGTAACTCTGATAGATCCTCAAGATTGCTCAGCTCTGCCTAAATTGTGCAGCATCCCACTAGGGATGATGTAGTTTGTTTCCCCACAGGCATCATAGTCATTAGGGTGGCCCCAGTTCCACGTACTATTTTGTGTGCTACCAACTGATACTCAAACAAGGTAATTCAAACGAATCTAGGTTGACCGCTCTATTTCTGTACCTGCACATAGATATTCAGCAACATCAATATTCATTTTCAGTCCCTCATTAAATGAACTGAACTGTGAATACCTGGCTTCAGTTGCGTAGCCTTGAGTGGTTTGTTTCTTTTGTGCAGCAGGAGAGCTTTTTCCTGATTAGTCAACAGCTGCAGAGAACCCACATACATCAAGTGAATTCCTTTGTGCCTCCAGTTTGCCATGTGTATTCTACCTTGGTTTTATTCCTTGCTGGCTGTTCGGTGGGGCCATCTCAGTGAGCGTGCATAGATTTTTCATGTTAGCGAGTTTGTGGCATCCAGGCTTTTCCTTCAGCATCTGTTTTCAGTTTTCCCACACTGACGTGCATAGTCAACTCCCGAGTATCATAGAATCATGGAATATCTCAAGTTGGAAGGGACCCATAAGGATCATCAAGTCCCAACTCTCTGCTCCTCACAGGACTACCTGAAACTACGCCATATGACTAAGCATCATCCAGATGCTCCTTGATCTCTGACAGGCTTGGTGCTATCAACACTTCCCTGGGGACCCTGTTCCAGTGATCCACCACCCTCTCAGTGAAGAACCTTTTCCTAATGTCCAGTCTGAACTTCCCCAGACACAGCTTCATTCCATTTCCTCGTATTGCCGGTCAGCAGAGAGATACCAGCACTTCCTGCTCTGTGGCCCCACCGCACCCCAAGGAAACTGTAGACTGTAATGAGGTCACCCCTCAGCCTTGTCTTCTCCAAGCTGAACAAACCAAGTGACCTCAGCCACTCCTCAGAAGTTTTACGCTTGAGGCCTTTCACCATCTTGGTCACCCTTCTCTCAACATGCTCTAATAGTTTGATGTCCTTCTTATACTGAGGCGCCCAAAACTGCACACAGTACTCCAGGTGGGGCTGCACCAGTGCAGTGCGGAGTGGGACAATCACCTCCCTCGACTGGCAAGCTGTGCTGTGCTTGATGCCCCACCCCAGGACATGGTTGGCCCTTTTGGCTGCCAGGGCACACTGTTGACTCATATTCGGCTTGCCATCAACCCAAACCAATAGACCCAAAGACTTGCCATCAACCCAAACCAACCAGTAGAGTAACAGGTCCTTGTTTGTCAAGATCAAACTACAAATCTTGGGCAGAGTAAGAAGCATCTGGACAACCTGCAGTACTGCAGAAATTAGTTTGTCATACCCTCAACTATTTTACTCCAAACAGAACAAGTATTTTATTGCAGATTTTTTTGTGTTGTTTTTTTTTTTTTTTTTTTTCCCAATAGCTGGGTTGGATTTTTTTAGAAAACAGACAATAATATAGTAGCTGCTGATGGAAAGTCTTTCAAACAGACTTTCAAAATGGTCTGAATTTTGCTGCTTTATATCAGACAACATCATTCATTGCTTGGAATGCAATTCCTTTTCCAAGGAACTGGATATGCCACAGTATTAGTCTGTTGGTGTTACTTGCTGTCTCTGGGTGACCTGGTTAGCATTTTAATCTCTCTGGCTGTGAGAGCTGGGGGGACCTGACGCCTTTGTCCTTCGTCTAGATTTCTTCCTCTCCTACCCAGGCCAGAGAGTGATCATTAGAGGAAGAGTCATTATCAAAAACATGGAAAATGAGTTCTTTGGCTGAGCTGGAAAGAGATGATATTTAGGAACTGGAGATGACATTAAAGAACTGTAAAGGATGGTCTGTGGCATAAACAAATTATTCTGAATTAAGATTAAATAGCATTTTAATTAGTTGCATTCATCTCAGATGAGTTTGTTTAACTTCTTTGAAGTTTTAAAATGTATTTGATTTCAGGGATAGAAGGGGCTGGGATCTGAGCTTCATGGTTATGATGTGGATTCATTTGACTGAGGGCATGCTTTTTTAAAACCAAAATACTCTTGCTGTTCATAACGTGAATACTCTTTTACTGTTATAAAGGGATTTGTATTGGTATGGCTCATACACTTGCCCTAAATGGCAGCCTGCATATATGATATATTAAGTGCATGTGCGTCAGTAGAATCATACCTACACCAGGAGGATGGACTGATATTACTATATAAATAACTTCTGGTAAAGCTGTACAACTTTTACAGATACCCTGGCTTACACCTCAACTCATTTATGTATACAAATAAAATATCAACATGGGAAAAAAAAAAAACCAATCAAAAACTAGCTCAAAAAGCAGAGAAAGAGATGGGATTTTGATTCCCTAGTAATTGTTTGATGAAAAATAATCAATGTGCTAGTAGGTGGTATAGCCTGAGATGCAATGTTTTCATTACGAATTGAATTGGTATTGGCCAGCAGAAAAAAGCTTGGGGCAAAGCTCACAGGATCGGTACAGCAGCATGGTTGAAACAGAACAACCTCTTAAAAAGCAAAGAAATAATAGCAAAAAAAAAAAAAAAGTCCCCAAACCTCTCGTTTTCTTAATAAGCCGATGTATGGAAAAAAAGGGCTCGTTTAATACATTTTCAAGCTGCATTCTGAGGGCAAATTGTAGTTAATATTCCCATACCTCCTCTATACCCCAGACACTCTTAGTGCAGTAGTGCACGTGTTTATGTTCAGAAATGTGAGCAAGTCTTCGTCTTGCTTCAGTGTGATGAGCTGTTGGGAGATGTCACTTTGTGTCTACACAGTTACTTACCCTACAGCCTTTACTATATGTCACCTCTATGTCGTCTGTCATGCCCTAGGCCTAAACTCTTATTTTCATGCAGTTTCTTTTGCCTGCTGCTATGTCTTGTACTCTTCTAGGTTTGATCCAGGTTGAATTTATCTCAAGAGAAATATTTGAAAGAAAATACACGAAGTGTTCTTTTGGAGAGAGAGGGGGGAGCAGATTTGATTAGTTAGATCAGCCTCAATGGCTGTCAAACCCAGTCTCTCTAAGCTTAAAGGATATTGATGGAATATTGACAGACCAGTCATCGTTCCAGTGGAAAGAACTCTTGCTACTCAATTGGGTACAGCACTACAGTTAATTTAAATGTCTCTTTAATCAGTTTTTCTCACAGTTGGTTCTGCAATACTTAAAACATCTGAACTAAGTTACTATTACAATTAATTTCTCTTTTCAGTACACATCTGAAGGGCTACCATTATGCCCATAGTACAGATGGGAAGCTGAGGCCCTGATATTTTTGGCTGTGTACTGTTTTACACTGATTTGAAAGATTTTAGATGGTTATTTTATGTGTTAAGTCTTGAGGATTTCCTTCATAAACTGGTTGGAATTGCTGTTTCGGAAAGGGTGGCAAAATAATTTTTAAGACAATGGCAGTCAAAATGAACACATGATAGGGAAGCAAGCAAGCTTACATGGGCATGCCTGCCAGAGTATAGTCCAAAAGCAGAATTTCAAGGCTTATGCTGTAGTACGTTGGAAAAGTTATAGCACCTCAGAAGAGTAATCCAAGAAATAGTAGTTGTTGTGGTTTATCCCCAGCTGGCAACTCAGCACCATGCAGCCACTCGCTCACTCTCCCCAAATGGGGTGGGGGAGAGAACTGGAAGAGTAAAAGCGAGAAAACTTGTGTGTTGAGATAAAGACAGTTTAATAGGGAAAGCAAAAGCCGCGCAAGCAAGCAAAGCAAAGCAAGGAATTCATTCCCTACTTCCCATGGGCAGGCAGATGTTCAGCCATCCCCAGGAAAGCAGGGCTCCATCACACCTACCAGTGGCTTGGGAAGACAAATGTCATCACTGTGAGCATCCCCCTCTTCCTTCTTCTACCTCAGCCCAAAGCAGCACAGTAATCTGGAGCTACTCTGCAAGAAATGCTAAGCACAGGGGTATAGCTAACATCTCTCTTCCCCCCAGAGTCCAAAGTTTTATGCAGTTTCTTCAAGGTGTGTAGATGAACGCAGGTTGTCCCTCCCTGATTAATAGCCTAAGACAATCTCTTCTCAAATACAAATGAACTCCATGGCTTCTGTTAACTTCATTGCTGCTTTTTCTGCTCTATAAATCTGTGAAAAGATAGCAACCTGCCTGACCTATATGCAGCTTTTTTCTTTGGTAGAAATAAAAAGTTACCCTTTTTCCGCCGTTTTCAGAAACTTCATCAACTCTAAATATTTTTCCCTCTCTTTTCAGGGTGGTCAACTGTGACTCCCATGTGAATTTTATACTTCCCAAACTGTTTTTTTTTCTGAGCAATAAACCCCCTTTTTAATCTGCTTGTTCCTTTCCAGACTTGAATATTTTATTTACTGTGTGAGTGAACTGAAAAAACCCTTTTTCCTAGGCCATCAGAACCCATTCTGGGGTTTGAAAGGATAGCAATTTTGAATGATGTCACACCCTGTTTTAGTTCCTTACTATAATTTTTTTCCTTGAAAAGTCAATATTGGCATTATTGCATCCATATTGTTCTCATTTTTGACAAATTCTGTACATGCATGGGATATTTATCATCCAGTATTAACATGTCAGATTGTGTATGATTAAATCAAAGAAGAAAACAAACAAAAATTAGAAAAAGCCCTACTGTAAACAGCTCTGCCAATTCTTTATTGTACCATCGATTTTAAGCAGGTTTCCTCATTGATTTCAGTGGGGAGTTTGGTTAAAAATCAATAGTACGAGATGGCCTCCTGATTGTACCTTAAAATTTGTACAAAGACAATAAAAGGATTTTATGTGAGGGAGGGACTTTTTACTAGTACCATTTGTATGAGAGTTAACGGGCTGTATTCTGATCACTGTCACTTCTGAATAAGTTTTCCTTTGACACATCATGCAGATCATGCACATAGAGGATAGGCTGTACACATGTAGTCCATACCTTCGCAAAGGAGTGAACAGCTTTCCACATCTTCCTGGGATCAGGATTGATTTCTACATATGCAGAGGCCCATGGGAGAACTGGAAGGAAATAAGCAGGACGCAGTTTAGATGAGGGATAGGGGAAACAGGCACTCACTCAGCCCTCATTTTTTAACAAGTTTGGAGATGCAGAACACCTAATGCCCTTTAGCTATTGGCGTAGATTTGTGTGGTCTGCCACAGGAACTCTGGTCTGTTCTGTGAAGGCAAGCAGCTCCCCGTCCCTGATGAAAGGGTCTCTTAGAATTATATTTTGCTGAATTCCTTGGTTCACAGAGAATTGTTATCACAAAGGTGCAGTGTCTTTCTCGTCATTGACTTCAGTGGAGTGGCTTCATAGTTACACAGAGGGTTCTTATTTGCCCTTAATTCTGTAGTCATGCTTTACATTCAGCTTTCCAGTTCTGTATTTGTTTCAAATGTAAGAAGAGATTAATTGTAAAAGAAGATGGCGGTTTTGAAAGCTTCAGTATTATGTCTAAGAAATACAAAACTCCATCATTCCTTCCATCCATCCATCCATCCATCCATCCATCCATCCATCCATCCAGGTAGAGCTGACTTGCTCCAGATGAACTGTGGGATGTAACAAGGAAGAAGAGAGAAGTCCAGCCATGGGTAGTAAGTGGCTTGAATGGCTGCTGCAGCTTCTGGTTACCAGTGTTCGAAGCAATCCCCACTCTTCTTTTGGTCCCACCCATGTCATGGCCTTTCGTGACACTCCAAAATGGAACCAGAGACTGTATTCATTGACTTCTGTGGAATCAAACTGGATTTATACTGGTGCATACTTTTTTTTTTTTAATCAGTTTCCAATAATTTCAGAAGCACACTAAAAAATGCAGAGGGGTTTTGCTGATGCAAGCATATTTACTAATGATCCAATAATCTCTGACTACCGTAATACGATAAAATGTAAAACATACCTTCAAGGTATGCAATCTTAGGGAGCTCGGGTTGTCATAATAACCTCAACTGACTGAGTTTCCTCCTTGCTTTTCGTTCTGTGCTTTTCCTAGCAATTTCAGAGAGCTACTTGTTGGATAGTTTTCAAATTTTTGATTTATTTAAACAGAAATAAATTCTGAGGTTTGCTAATCAATATTTATAATTACTATGATTAACTTGGGAGGCCTTGAATTTCAAATTGAAGGGTTGCAGCTAGATGAAGGCATTCAAGTACTTTACTCACTATAAAGAATAGCAGAATTTTTGTAAAATATGGAGTCTATATAGGGTTGGCTCCATTTAACCAATGGCTTTTAAAAACTCAAGAGTTTGTTTTCTTCCTTGCATTTGTCTGTGAAATACTGAAGGATCAGTTCTGTCCAGATGAGGATCCAGATCTCAGAGCAAATCAGAATCTGAATATTTTCTGTCCCATGCAAACACACGTGCGCACACATGCCTGCGCATGCGCACGCATACACGTATGAAAACCAATACTTGCTTTTAGTTCATGTAATGTTTATTTCAAAAACTTGAATGTTTATGTATTTCAAGACCACTAGGTGCTGCCTATTCACTGCAGCAAACCTTACAGTCTCTTATAGTGAGTGAGAGGAAATACGTGAATTATTCATAGTACCAAACTGGATTTGAGGCCTTTTGCTTCCCAGTGTAATCTGAACAACTGAGAATAAAGCTAAAAAAATGGTAGAGGGCTTATGTTGTGTAATTAGGAGAAGCATTTCCCTGGCCACTCAGTTTTGAGACCTCAATTACTGACATGGTGAATAAAAGGTATTAAGAAAATCCAGCAAAAAGCCTTTCCGATGTTTTAAGAAAGGAAAACACAAAAAGCCCTCTCATATTCTGGTCTGACTGGCATAGAAGGGATTTACTGTCAGACGATTACTGAAAATTGAAAAATGTAATTAAGGTTCACTTAAAAGTTTCTAATCTCACTTTAGCTCCGATGCTCATTATCATCTTAAATGTGACTTCTATTGTTTTTTAAATAACACGTGAGGAGCTGGGTGCTTATAGTTAACACTCAGTCCTTCCTAATGTATTTCATTACCTGCTAATTCTGTACACGCAACTGCAGATTAAGGACAGGCAGGAATAGAAGAAGAAAGTTTTTCTGCATGGTTATAATAGAAAGAAATAATACAAATCTCTAGCTTTAAACAAGCCTATCCACGATAGTTGTAAATATGCTTAAGAGTGAAAAGCCACCAGCAATCGCAGCATGTGAGTCGCCTATCTGCCAACAAGTGGAAGCCCACGGCTGTGTGACATGGCTTGGAAACCTTTGCGATTTTGCCGTGCTGAACAAACCTGTATTCTTCTAGAAGATGGGCTGGTTAGAAAATAAATATGGGACAAGATGTAGAAGTAAAAGGGCATGGATAGTGTGTCAATATTAGCATATTACGATAAGTGAAACACCGAAATAAAATGTACAGTATGCAGAAAGCAGGGTTATTGCTGCCACGTGTGTTTGATGCCACTGTTCTCTTTTCTAATGAAGAAGAGATGACATTTCATTCTTCCTTTGACTCAAATAAGACCTTTTTTTTTTCCAGTAGGAAGAATAACAGAGATGTGAAACTAATGTGGAGAGGCAGACCAAGCATTATTGAAAGTTTTTGCCAAGATCTAGATTAAAAATTGCAAGAGAACAATTATTCTCTCCATGTCAGTAAAATGACCCTAAGAATAAAGCTGTACCCACATTGTTTTCAAGGTCTAGAAAAAAATAATAATGCTCAAGTAAACAATAAAATATAGTAGATTAGTAAACTAGGTGAAGAGATTAATCACTTCTGTAAAATATCTGTCTATTAATACCTTATGTAAAGATTGTCCTAAGGGAAAATATAGTCAGGTGACAGAATGCCCGAGGGAGCAGGCTAATGGTAAGAGCATGGGTAAGATTCTGAAGCAGAGTTTAGAAACCACAAAACCCTGCATGTTCAGCTTTTGGCTTCCCCTCTCTTTAATTGCAAGGTGCAAATTATATATCCCAGAATAATGTTATGATCCAGAAAAAGTGACATGAATCAAAACACACTCCATGTTACTTTTATCAGTGGGAAATCCCAGCTCAGTTTATGCTAATGGTATGGGGGTTTTTTTCACCTCTGATTTCAGTATAGCAAGGCCTCATCCATCACTGCTTTGGCTATTCTTTCCCTTCAAGCGCTGGCTAAGAAGTGCAGGCTGCTACCAGTTATGTGGAACAGGCACGACATTCCCATCCATGGTTCCAAAACACTTGTTTTTCACAGCTACTGCCAGGTTTGGGGCCATACAGTCGCAGCGTTCTCTGCTGCAGATGTTCTCTCCTTTAGCAGAGCAAGAGGCTTGGCATCAACTATTCACACTGGCAGCGTTGTGTGACATTTATACAAATGTGGTCAAAGGAAGAATGATATGTGCTGGAGGTGGGAACAGTCAAGCTCTCCTGGTCCATGTCACTACTGTATTGTAGTGCACATTTTGTTCCCCAGCAATAAAAGTGAGCATGATTTGAGAAAGACACTAATTGTTTGCATCGTTCCCTTCTCCAGGAGATTTGCCAGAAAACAGTTCTAAATCATGCCTTGGGTACTGAAGAGGTACTGGTGGCAGAGCCTGCCCCAGTGAACACCCAGCTGTGTGGTGTCAAAACTTTAAATTCCAAATTGCTGAAAGCCCATCATCTATTTAACGGTGTTATTTTCAGTTACACATGCCAAGCTTGACCAAAGGACCTGCTTAGCGAATGTCACTGTTCAGAGATTAGAGCGTAAATGCCAGGCTTGTGCCTGATCACGCAGTTGCCCAAGTTACACGGTGCAGACCTTTATTTGCAGTGAAGCCAGCTTCTTTATGACAGTGATGATGAGATCACTGTAAGAAACACCTCATTTTCTGGATGGAACAGAACATTTACCTGAGGAGGGTGAAAAAAAAGAATATCTGGTAGCATCTTCTAAAATGAAATACATTTATGTCAGTTATTTATATGCAGTTAAAGTTCTTCTTGAAATGATATTAAATAACACTGGTTTTCAAATGATCTTGGAAACCTGAAGACAATCCAGTGAGGATTTCCAGCATTGTTCTAGAGAAAGCGAAGGAAACTTGGGGATCTAGTTATTTGCTTAAATCCCATACAAAGTAACAAAGCAGTTAATTTTGTTAAAAATAAAATTATAAACTTAAACTGACAATCAACATAAATTCATGGAAGGTAGAGCTCTCTTTCCAAGCAAACTCATCATGCTTATTTTATAGTGAACAGTGGATCCGATGGAACAAGGCGGTTATATTGATAAAGCAGTGTTGGATTTCTCTGGTGGGTTTGCTATAATCCTGCACATTCTGAATAAAAGATGTGATTCATGTGGGACAACCAGCGTGCACAGCATATAAATTTAAAACTGGATTACTGAGAGGCCTTGGAATGCAACTGATACCAGGCTGACGGAGCTGGGTGTCTCCAGCAGGTTCCAAAGCGGTCATTAAAGTACTTCAACGCTCTTTTTAAAATCAATTGTGTAGATGATGATACAGAATCTTCGCCTGGATGGTTTAAAGATCGACCAGGAAGTAGATAATGAATACAAGTTGCTTTACAGAGAAGACTTAGTTACCTAATTAAATGCAATTACCCAGTCCAAAGAACTGTGATTCAGAAGACCCACATCTATAACTAGGAGTCATTACAGGGCACAGCAAAATCTGAGCCAGCGCTGAGTACTCTTCAGCCAGGCTACTTAGTCTCAGCATATGGTTTTGGCTGTGCTGTCCTTTATATTCAAACTAACTCTTTAGGGGCCACCTCAGGTACATCTGTATTGCATTGTGTAGACTTGCTTACTCTTTGTCTTCATAGATGAGTGACTCCAAGAAGAGTTGAAAGTTCACTGTAGGTGATCATCTCAAAATCAAGCATTAATGCTAGATTTTGGGAAGAAGGACCAAAGGGAAATGGCGAATTGACTTTGCCAGTACACATATCAATAGTAACAGCATACTAGAATACTGTCTTCATTTTTCATAGCTATGCTGTGAAAAGAATGTGGAGATATGGTTGAAGGATACAGAAGGGTACAGAGCAGTGTCACGATGAGATCTGTGGCTATCTCTGCTTGGATTTTTGGCTTCTAACTTTTAGGGAGTTTGAAAGAAAGCAGAATGCCTTTCTACCAGTGGCCCATGTCCATAACTTCACTTGTGGACTGTTCATTACTTGGTTAGAAAAGGTCTGAGCTAAAAGTATTCAGCATTGTTCTGAGAATCACATCTGCCTGCTCTCCAGTCTGTGTCCCAAAGCAGAGTTTCTCTTCAGGGTTCACCCCATCGTTGGTCCTCTTCCTTGTGCTTTCCCTTCCCCATTTCATTTTTAAATGGTCCTTATCCTGTGACCTTCTTTTTATGAAAGCCTATTGTGCACCTCAAACAAATATCAGGTAAAATGAGCAAAGGAGATTAACTAAGTCCTGTAGAGGCAATTGCATAATACTGTGCTTTTTAAAATTTAAACCTGATCTTTTTAGAAAAGATGTTAATCATTGTATACTATTCTAAAGACCCTCTATAATTACCTTTTCATTTTCGCTGACTTCACTGATAGCAGAGGGTGGACCAGTAATGATCTTTGGCTACACAGCGCTTTTTTCCTTTCAATGAAAGGACAATAGATAATTATAGCTTATTAATGGACAAGAGAACAGTTATCTGCATACAGGGAAAAATGTCAGGGTCTTATTCAAAGCTGCAGAGGGAAAACTTTCAATGCATAGAGGCATTCTGCTTTATGGAAAGACTTGGGTTTTGGTTTTCCTCTACACAGTGATTCTTCGGAGGCTCAGTAACATTTTGCACACTGCATTATTTTGTTATTTAGCACTGTGTGAGGATTTACATCTTATGAAAGGGGAAATTACCAAAATTCAAAGCAGTTTCCAAACTGTTTTATTGACTCTAGTTCAGGTGGGTCTATCTTTTTCTGTTAACCACAGATTTGAAAACAGGAATTTTAAATGCGATGTAAAATATACCTGTCACTGGAATACTCTTGCAATCTGCAAGCATCCCAAATGACATTTCAATATGCGCTTTTGCTATTTTCAAAGATCAGTTTTTATATAACTCCAATAACAACAGGTATCATTTGAATTTAAATGGTGCCCAGAATATTTAACAAGTCTTATGGCTGCAAAAACCGATATATATCACACTAATAAAGCTGGACCGCCTGCCTCGATCAATACATCAGTTGTTAGGGAAGGGATAAATCCATGCTGTAAACTGTGGCTATTTGTGTGCACTCCAAGCCCTTTCAATTCAGTTTTTTTAAAAAGCAAAGAGAACTATGTCCTTTTCCCCAGTCCCTAACAAATATTGCTGTGACTCAGAAGTGCAGTTTGAGATTAGGTTATTTCCATTTCAAAAGGAGCTTTGAGAAGAGCGGATACACGGAAGATACAAAACCACCAGAGTCTTTGTGGACCACAATTTCTGAACTGTAATAGACTTTTTTTATTATTATTATTTATTGTTAACAAGATGCACCACAAGATGGCTCTCTAACAACAAAAATAGTCAAAAAATCCAGAGCTGGTTCTAAAAATAGTTGTTGAGTTCTGACTGGGAGCAAGTTCACTGGCACAGACCCATGTGCTGTGCTGTTGGAGCTGAGGAGAAACAGTTTAACCACCCTGAGAATACCAGATGCATCACTGGTTTTTTCCTGCATGGAGGTGTTTGCTTACAGGAAGCAACTAGGATATAATAGCGCTCGCTTGAAGGTTTGACAGTAAATAGCCATGCCCACCTGGGACAAGTTAGCAGTGTATTTGTTATGTGGATGCTGAATGTGACGGCACAAGAACTCAATGGCATTTTGTGGTGGGTTGACCCTGGCTGGATGCCAGGTGCCCACCAAAGCTGCTCTATTGCTTCCCTCCTCAGCTGGATGGGGGAGAGAAAATACAACGAAAGGCTCGTGGGTCGGGATAAGGACAGGGGGAGATCACTCAGCAATTACCATCACAGGCAAAACAGACTCAACTTGGGGAAAATCAGTTTAATTTATTACCAATCAAATTAGAGTAGGGTAATGAGAAATAAAACCAAATCTTAAACCACCTTCCCCCCACCCCTCCCTTCTTCCCAGGCTCAACTTCACTCCTGATTTCTCTGCCTCCTCCCTTCCAGCGGTGCAGGGGGACGGGGAATGGGGTTTGGGGTCAGTTAATCACACACTGTCTCTGCCGCTCCTTCCCCCTCATGGGGAGGACTCCTCACACTCCTCCCCTGCTCCAGCCTGGGGTCCCTCCCACGGCAGACAGTCCTCCACGAGCTACTCCAGCATGGGTCCATCCTTTCTATGGGGCACAGTCCTTCAGGAGCAGACAGCTCCAGCATGGGCTTCCCACGGGGTCACAGCCTCCTTCGGGCACCCCCCTGCTCCGGCGTGGGGCCCCCCGGGCCGTGGGCCTCCCTGGGCTGCAGGGGCACAGCCGGCCCCACCATGGGCTGCACCCGGGGCTCCAGGGGAATCTCTGCTCCGGCGCCTGCAGCCCCTCCTGCCCCTCCTGCTGCACCGGCCTGGGGGCCTGCAGGGCTGCGCCTCTCACATCCTCTCACTCCTCTCTGTACCTGCAGTTGTTCAGGTTTTTTTCTCCCCCTTCTTAAATACATTTTCCCAGAGGTGCTGCCACCATCGCTGATGTGCTCGGCCTTGGCCAGTGGCAGGTCCATCTTGGAGCCAGCTGGCCTTGCCTCTATCAGACATAGGGGAAGCTTCTAGCAGCTTCTCACAGAAGCCACCCCTGTGGCCCCCCTGCTACCAACCCTTGCAATGCAAACCCAATAGACATTTTTAGCTGAAGAATAATTTCAAAATAATTTATATCCAATTTTGAGTGAAAAAAGTGAAGCATTTGTTCTTATTTTGTACTATTTTGTTCTCTACTGTTCTTTTGAAAGGGACATAAGCATGTTCCAAGCTTCAGTTTATTTACAAAAATTATGTACCTAGCTATTACTTGACCAAGCTACATGCTTGCTTGTTGGAAACAAAGATTTTCATGTGTGCAAAAGTGTGGGGAGAGAATATGCATGTGGAAAACACAAATAAAAGTATCAACTGCAACTTGTGTGCAGTGATGGTCTTAAACAGGTACAGTCAGAAGTGACTACTAGGAAAGGCCATCTCCCAAGAAGAATGTGCTGACTTTGCTAGGGATGAAGCACCAACCTTCTGTATTTTTGGCCTTCATCTCATAGGTTATTGTCAAAAAGCAGAACTTCCCTGCCTGCAGCAAAGACTAAAATAAACTTCAGTTCTTTTAAAGGCAGCGGCCATTTTGGGGGAGACATTGGGTAGGTCTACACAGTCCCAGCACAGGACATTTCATGCCCTGGACACCCAATTGTCTAACTTGACTAGTTGAGTTCAGTTGAACTCTCCTTGGGGCTTAAGTGCAAATTTAAGAATGCGATGGAAGAAACAGGGTCAGCGGCTAAGGCTGAGTCCCCCATTCTTGCTGAGCAGACCACGACACAGGGAACCAAGAGGAGGAAGTCAGAAACTGTCCTTAGCTGCTCCTCATCTGTTAGTCGTGGCTGATAGCTGCAATTCAGTAATTGCGTGCGTGAGCACTTCTGTTACATGTGAGGACAAAATCAAAGAGATTAGTTTAAATTAACCTGTTTGAATTTTCCCCTAGATGGAGCAGAAGAGCCCTTGTAGTCAGTTAGCAGCTCTCAGCTAAGAGTTATACACTATCCAATTCAGAGCAGGGCAAAATAAGAGATTAGTTTCAACTATCTTCAGCAGCTTGTTAAGATAACATGTCCTGAAATGAAGTACTCCCATAGTCAGGCATAGCAGAGATGCAATGCTAGAATCTCTTTTTTCCTTCCCTCTCAGCTGCTACCTCAGACCCAGTACCTGACTGTGGAAAGGCTTAGGGAGTACTAATAAATCAAAGGCAGGCACAGGTTTAGTGTGTTAGTGGGTTTGCTGTGACTGAACTTGGGATAGAGAGCTTAGCTGCAACCCATTGTTATTATGGGTCTGATAGAGACCACTTCACAGAGGCTTGTGGTGCTAGTAATGAAATATAAGAGGATTACTGTTTTGGACAGAGATTTATACCTAGTCTGCCCAGCTCTAATAAGAAATGGTCCTCAGCCACATAATGTGGGCTCTAGACTCTCCTAAAGTTTAGCGGTGTTCTGAACGGGGACTTTGTTTTAGGGAAAGTATGTATAAACTTACAGATCCTGAGGTGTCTACTCTCTGAGACTCCCCAGTCCTTTCTACAGCTCCCTGTGGAGCAGTGCAGCAAAATTACTGTGATAAAAGGTCTGCCTTGCAGTTCTTCAGCCGTAATCCTGTCCAGGTTTCTCATAAAGGGCTCTTGTTGCTGAGCTGGCCTCTTTTTGTTACAGCCCTTTGCATAAATCAGCTTTCACAGGGGTGAGATAAGGTTACAGACAATGCTAGTGGAGATCTCCTAATTTGTTATAATTTGACCGTTGTTTGATCGCCCATGTGAAATCATGGCATAGACTGTGTCTGTTGACTGACACCAAGTGAGGTGATGTATTAGACACTGAAATGGCTGGATTAAACTGGAAGTCATGGCTGATTCTATCCCTACTACTCTTATAACACCCTCATCACTCTCTTCACTGGAGGGGTAGCCTCCAGTTACAATCTGTTGCAAAACTTAATCTGAGGAAAATGGGCTATTTTAGGTGGTACTGGAACAAAAAAGGATCCCTAGATCTGCAGGATGGACCAGGCAGGTTATACCCGTTGTTACAGAAACACAGAACAGTTGAGGTTAGAAGGCACCATCCAGTCCAGTCTGCTCAAGCAGGGCCACCTAGAGCAGGTTGCCCAGGACCATGTCCAGTCAGGCTTTGAATAGCTCCATGGATGGAGGCTCCACAGCCTCTCTATGCAACTTTCTCCAGTGTTTGACCACCCTCACAGTAAAAAAGTGTTTTCCTGTGTTCAGGTGGAATTTCATGTGTTTTAATTTGTGTCCTTTGCCTCTTGTTCTGGCACTGGACACCACCGACAGGGACCCATCTCTGTTTTCTTCACTGTTTCCCATAAGTTATTTATATAAATTGATAAGATGCCCCTTAGCCTTATCTTCTCCAGCTCTTAGCTGGACTTGCTCCAGTAAGTCCATATCTGTCTTGTACTGGGGAGCCCAGAAGTGGACTCAGCACTTCAGGTGTGGTCTCACCAGTGCTGAATACAGGGGAGGGACCATCTTATCTACTGGCAACACTCCTCCTAATGCAGCCCAGGATACTGTTGGCCTGTTTAGCCACAGGGGTGCATTGCTGGCGCATGGTCAACTTGTTATCCACTAGGAACCCAAGGTCTTTCTTGGCAAAGCTGCTTCCCAGCCAGTTGCCCTGAGTATGTGGTGGCACTTGGGATTATTACTCCCCATATGTGGGACTCTGCATTTCCCCTTGTTGAACTTTATGAGATTCCCCTCTGCCCAGTGTTCCTGTCAAAGTCTCTCAACAGTGGCACAACCATCTGGTATATCAGCCACTCCTCCCTGTTTTGTATTATCTGATTATCTGTGAACTTGCTGAGGCTGCACTCTGTCCCATCCTCAAGGTCATTAATGAAGATGTTGAACAGTATTGGCCACAGTATTGAGCCCTGCAACTTGTGCCACTAGTGACTTGCCTCCAGCTGGACTTTGGACCACAGATCACAACCCTCTGGAGCTGGTCATTCAGCTAGCTTTTAATCCATCTCACTGTCCACTTTTCTAACCTGTATTTTGTCAGCTTGTCTATGATGATGTTACAGGAATTGATTTCAAAGGCTTTACTAAAGTCAAGGTAAACAGTATCCACTGCTCTTACCTTGCCCACCAAGCTAGCCACATCATTGTAGAAGGCTATCGGGTTGGTCAAGCATGTTCTCCCCTTTGTAAATCCTTGCTGACTACTCTCCATCACCTTCTTGTCCTTCATGTATTTGGAAATGCTTTCCAGGAAGCTTTTCTCCACTATTTTCCTGGTAAAGTCTGAGGCAAAGAAGGCATCAAGTACCTCAGCCTTCTTTGTATCTTTTGTCACCAGTTCCCTTGCCACATTCAGCAGTGCGCCCATGTTTTCCTTGGTCTTCCTTTTGCTGTTTATGAACTTGTAGAATCCTTCTTTTTGTCCTTCACATCCCTTGCCAGACTCAACTCTGTCAGCCTTGGCTTTTCTAACCCTACTCTGCACAATCAGACAGACTCTATATTGCTCCTGGGACAGAGGACTGGAACAGGCTGCCCAGGGGGGTTGTGGAGTCTCCTTCTCTGGAGATATTCAAAGCCCGCCTGGACAATGTCCTGTGCAACCTGCTCTAGGTGAACCTGCTTTAGCAGGGGGGTTGGAATGGATGATCTCCTGAGGTCCCTTCCAACCCTTGCCATTCTGTGATCCTGTGTGACGCCTGCCTCTGCTTCCACCCTTTGTACACGTATCTGTCATAGCCATGTACCTGCTGAAAATACTTCAGCAAACATGGAGCAGAGCAACAAGATTCTTCACTCTCCACCAGCCCTTTCCAAGACAGACTGTGCTGAGTTTGTTAGCTTGTCCTTTCATTTGCACCTGTAGACTTAGCATGGTTTTCGCACCTGGCCACTGTCAGCAGCTTGTGCCCCAGAGGATGCAGCATCACTGGTGCATCCATGGCAAACACTGGGGAATTGGGCTGTATTCCTGCTTACCTGGCTCAGAACTGAACTAGGCAGCACAGTGGTGAAAACACTGCCGGTCCAGCAATGCCAGCCCTCCCAGCAGTGCCAGGAAGAGTGCTGTCAGTGTGAACAGAAACAAGAAATTGGTGTCTCCAGCGGGGATGACACAAAAGAAAACCTACGCTCACTTCTGCAGGAAACCCAATGGAGCACTTTGCAACCATGTGGGTCTTCTACCCAAGGTGCAGCACATGCTGCACAAGGGCTTCCAGGCCCTGGTGTCGTGGGAATAGGAGGAAGCACAGTGGCTGCAACAGCTTCTTGTGATCTGGAGCAGAGTTGTTGCATTGGGCAGTGCCTTTGAGATGTTACAGTCCTCTCCCATGTATATCTTCGGTAAATCCTAACGTGGACTTTTTCGTCTACTTCTATATATTTACAAGAAAAATGGATTTTTTAATATCTAAAGGATAAGGATAAAGAACATGATAAATATGTTACATATGTTGTTCCATTTATTTCTGTTTAACAATTCATTATTGAAACTTAAAATGACAGAAGTGGCTTGGCCAGTTGGAACATGCAATCTGCTGTATTGCTCTTTGGCAAGTGATGTTTTGGGATGCACAGGACAAATTAGCATTGCAGTTGGTATGTCATGGAGACAACTAGAGAAATCTCATGAATTTGTTCTAAGTTAAAATTCACAATTCTTTTGCAGAGTTAAATGGAGGAAAAAAGTCTTAAAATCGTTTTATGGTTAAAGTATAGAATATTAATAATGAAAACAATAGCAATGCCTTATAAATAAAAGTGTAACAGCATACTATGTGCATGCTCAAAAGTTAGCAATTTGAGTGAATTCAGTATAAATTAAAATAAAACACAATAAATTTCATCTGTGGTGTTCAAATGTATCTCTGCTACATTGTGAAATTTACAGTCTGTGACTCAAGTAACGATACTTGAAAGTCTTAATAAAGCACAAAACAGTGGCTCGTACAGAACACAGAAATTGCATCAACATGGACTCAACACGTAAAGCCATAGTAGGGAAAAACAGGAAGCAAAGTTACGGAGATGCCCTCATTGCTTGCAGACACAATGTGGGGATGGGAGGGGCAGATACCTGTTTGAGGAAAAAAGCTCACTTCTTAAAAAAAAAGCTATTGACTTAGTCAGCAGTGAATAATATTATTAGGGTATTAAAGCACCAGCCAATGTATTTCATCTTGTGAGATCTGTACCATTAATCTATATATGCGCCCAATGTGGTACTAGGTTATGTAGGAGGATGTGGTTTATCAAAGTGTATAATATTTTCTTAGATCTGGCAGTCTCTGGGAAGATGTCACACTGCTAATCAGCATTAGAAGAGGCAATATTTTTCCTTCCCTCCACTTGGGGAGTTTATCACAGAATCATAGAATCATTTGGTTGGAAAAGACCTTTAAGATCATTGAATCCAACCATACGTGTCCACCATTAAACCACGTGTCTAAGCACCTCATCTACCTGTCTTTTAAATACCTCCAGGGATGGGGACCTGATCACTTCCCTGGGCAGCCCATTCCTGATCAGTGCCTGATACCTCTTTCTGTAAAAAAGCTTTTCCTAATGTCCAACCTAAACCTGCCCTGGCGCAACTTGAGGTCATTTCCTCTTGTCTTATTGCCCGTTAGCTGGGAGAAGAGACCAACACCTACTTGGCTACAGCCTCCTTTCAGGCAATTGTAGAGGGCGATAAGGTCTCCCCTCAGCCTTCTCTTCTCCAGGCTAAACAACCCCCGTTTCCTCAGCTGCTCCTCATAAGACTTGTGCTCCAGAGCCCTCACCGCTTCATTGCCATTCTCTGGACATACTACAGTGCCTCAATGTCCTTCATGAACTGAGGGGCTCAAAACTGAACACAGTAGTTGAGGTGCAGCCTCATCAGTGCCAAGTACAGGGGAAGGCTGACTTCCCTAGTCCTGCTGGCCACACTACTCCCAAAAGAAGCCAGGATGCCATTGGCCCTCTTGGCCACCTGGGCTTACTGCTGGCTCATATTCAGCTGTCTGTTGACCAGCACTCCCAGGTCCTTTTCTGCCAAGCAGCTTTCCAGCCACTCATTCCCAAGCCTGTAGAATTGCATGGGGTTGTTGTGACCCAAGTGCAGGACCCAGCACTTGGCCTTGTTAAACCTCACACAATTGGCCGCAGCCCATTGACCCAGCCTGTTCAGGTCCCTCTGTAGAGCCCTCCTACCCTCGAGCAGGTCAACTCTTCTACCCAGCTTGGTATGACTGGCAAACTTATTGAGGGTACACTCAATCCCCTCGTCCAGGTCATTGATAAAGATATTAAACTGAACTGGCCCCAAAACTGAGCCCTGGGAAACACCACTTGTGACCAGCTGCCAATGGGATTTAACTCCATTCACCACCACCAGTTTTTTAACCAGCAAAGAGTATGCCTGTACGGCCATGGGCAACCAGTTTCTCAAGTAGAATGCTGCGGGAAACGGTGTCAAAGGCTTTACTAAAGTCCAGGTACACTATATCCACAGCCTTTCCCTCATCTACTGATCAGGTCACCCTGTCATAGAAGGATATCCAGCAGAATTAGTCAAGCAGGACCTGCCTTTCATAAACCCATGCTGACAGGGCCTGATCACCTGGTTGTCCTGTATGTGCCGTGTGATGGCCCTCAAGATGATCTTTTCCGTGGCATTCCCCGGCACTGAGGTCAGACTGACAGGCCTGGAGTTCCTCAGATCCTCCCTCTGGCCCTTCTTGTAAATAGGCACTGCATTTGCCGACCTCCAGTCAAGTGGAACTTCCCCAGTCATCCAGGACTGTTGATAGATGATGGAAAGGGGGCTGGTGAGCACCTCTGCCAACTCCCTCAGTATCCTTGGGTGGACCCCCTCTAGCCCCATGGACCTGTGTATGACTAATTGGCTGACATGTTCCTAGACAGCTGAGAGGGCACCAGAGACCTTTCTTTTCTCATTGTTAAAGCTGAGGAGTGCCACCAGCACATGCCCAATATTAACTGAAAGTTGTAATGCAAAGCTAATATTGACGAAGATGTTTGGTCTCAAGGATACACCTAATGGACAATTTGACTTGCCAGTGCTTGTGTACCTGGACCTGTATTGGAACTGAGGGCATCTCTACGTCCTCCCATGATCAGATCTGATCAGACATCAGGACTGTTAATTTTCACTTAGGAGCCGAAATTCTGAAGGTTGGGCTGCTGACACACTGTCAAGCCATCAAACCGCATGTTCCAAGAAGATGCACATCAGCATCAGGCTGCTCTCGGTTGAGTAGCACTGGAGTGGGCAGTGCCCTCCTGGTTTTCTCTTGCACTCATCCAGCTAGGAGAAATAAAAGATTAGCTTGGAGTGAGACTGCCAATATCGCTTTGAAGAATATATATCAAAAGCCAAGAGGCTGTAGCACCAAATCCCAAAGTGCATCTCCTGAGAAAGAACAAATGTTTTCTGCTGTACGCCAGAAATTCCTCATTCGTGAAAGATCTGCAGGTGTAAGAACTGAGGTTCAAAATTCCCAGGCTTTATTCTGCTTTGTCATACAATATTTTGTGTGTTGAATACAATTGTTTTCCTATCAGTAGGTGTAAGGACAGGTGTATGCAGTGTTTTAGACCTACCTTGATCGTCTTAAAGCTGTTCCTGACACCTGGTACTGGGTATGTCAGGAAGAGTATCTTGCCTGGTTCTCTGTTGTTGTGCCAAGATTTTAAGATGTTCCTTTTAAATCAGTGCTCTATCAAAATATATTCAGTACAATTAATGTCTTTAGGTGTTCTCTAGTGAGGGTGCAGCTATTAGCAGAGGCAGCAATAAATAGGTGTCGTGGTTTAACCCTGGCTGGACACCAGGGGCCCACCAAAGCCGCTCTATCACTCCCCTCTAACCAGACAGAGGAGAGAAAAAGTAAATCAAAAGGGCTCGTGGGTCGAGATAAGGACAGGGAGAGATCATTTTATCAGTTACCATCATGGGCAAAACAGACTCCACTTGAAAGAAATAATTAATTTATTATCAATCAAAATCAGAGAAGGAGAGGAGAAAAACTGCTAGATCTTAAAAACCTTCCCCCCACCCCTCCCTTCTTCCTGGGCTCAACTTCACTCCCAGCTTCTCTGCCTACTCCCCCCCAGTGGCACAGGGGGATGGGAATGGGGGTTGAGGTCAGTTCATCACATGTTGTCTCTGCCGCTTCTTCTTCCCTAGGGAGAGGACTCTTCCCCTGCTCATGCGTGGGGTCCCACTCACGGGAGACAGTCCTCCATGAACTTCTCCAACGTGAGTCCTTCCCACAGGCTACAGTTCTCCATGAACTGCTCCAGCGTGGGTCCATAATTTCCACGGGGTGCAGTCCCTCAGGAGCAGACTGCTCCAGCGTTGGGTCCCCTGCGGGGTCACAAGTTCTGCTGGCAAACCTGCTTCCGCATGGGCTCCTCCCCCCACGGGTCTGCAATGGCTTGCCAGGAACCTGATCTGGCGCAGGCTTCCCACGGGATCACAGCCTCCTCCCTTCAGGCATCCACCCGCTCTGGCGTGGGGTCCTCCACGGGCTACAGGTGGAGATCTGCTCCACCGTGGACCTCTATGGGCTGCAAGGGGACAGCCTGCTTCACCATGGTCTTCACCACGGGCTGCAGGGGAATCTCTGCTCCGGCGCCTGGAGCACCTCCTCCCCCTCCTTCTTCACTGACCTTGGTGTCTGCAGGGCTGTTTTCTCTTGCATCCTCTCACTTCTCTTCTCTCTCCGGCTACTGAGCCGCAGATGATTTTTTTTCCCTTCTTAAATATGTTATCACAGAGGTGCTTCCACTGTTGCTGATTGGCTTGGCCTTGGCCAGCAGCGGACACAGGGAATACTTCTAGCAGCTTCTCACAGAAGCCACCCCTTTAGCCCCCCCACTACCAAGACCTTGCCACAAAAACCCAATACAATAGGTTAAAAAAATATGAAAAATCTCTTAATCTAACAAGAATATCTTTAAGGCTTGTATGCTGCTGCAGACACTCATAGCAGGTCTTGCAGGATCAGTCCTCTAGGCACAGGAGTGTACGAGTTCCTTCATATAGATAAATAATCTGCAGCAGAACTAATCCCCTGGAAGAAGTTACTCACATGCTTAGTGCATACAGGACTTGGCAGTTCGGTATTTGCATCGTGCCGTTACAGATGCCAAGTTGAATGGTATTTAAGTGGTTAAATTTTTGCACGAAAGAGATACCATTAGACGCCCATGCATTGGTCCAAGGCAGTGTTTTCTACAAAATTCTGTACTAAATTACAATAATAATACTTTATTTGCTTAATGTCAAGCTATCATCAGTCCCATGCAAATTGTTAGCTTTGCAACAAAACACCATGTAATTGTCACTACAATCTTAAGCCTCAGCAGTCTTGATTTTCAAAATACTAGTTCATCAATAAACCATTGTAAAGGCTCCAGCAGGAATGCAGTAAGGAGGCTCTTTTCATCTGTGATGTCAATAAGCTGAGATGAGACAAGAAGCTAAATTCATCAAAGTGACAAGTGGATATATATATTTTAACTATAATGAATAAATGACATCTCTATTAATGATTTATCTCCTTTCAACTCTAACAAACAGTTCTAGTGATAATGACTAAATTTTTTTTTTTGCATTAGGAAAGTAAACTGACACATAGCTAACAGTCAAATTGAGCCTAGTTCGATATTCATAAATGCTAGCGTTGTGCATGGAACCCGAGTTGGTAATTACAACCAGAACTATTCATTTCCTTTTTTAAAAGTAGGTACCTGGGAATGCCATTTAGTCATTACTCAGAATTACTTGTTATCTTTGATGAACTTAGTCGGTGCTTTCATCTGGTACCAGACTGCATGCTAATGCCAATCAGGAAGTGTAAATATTCAAAGAAAAAAATATTTGGGATGTGAATTTTAAATACGCTCGGTGTCATTTTCATTCTGTTCCCATTGAATCAGAGACTGCGGTGGCAGCACCCTCTTCCAAAATGCTACCACTGGAGCAAGAGGGGATATCACTGTGCTTAGAGAAATCCATCTCTATTCTTGTGACAAGAAATGCACTGCAAATGGGCATTTTTCCTATCCCTCAGTCCATTCCATTTGTTCCTATTCTTATACCAATTTCGAGCCATTCACCCGTATCCTGCCCATTAGAGCTGGTTAGTACATGCTGTTCATTTATCATACGGGAAATAGGCTGCTTCACCGGTCAGATGTTTTACGGGAAGGTATCCATTTCAGCGAGGCTTTTTCTGGAGGCTTGAAAAGCCAGAGAGAAGAGCCCTGTGTCCCAGGGCAGCCCCGCCATCACCAGGAGTCACGGGCGCAGGTGTCGGATACTGAAAACCGGCGCTTCAGCACAGCTCTGTTTTGTGCAGACAATGGAAACGGGTTGTTTTTATCCTTGTACAGAGTAAAAAACACAGCAGCAACAATAGATGTCACAACCTGAAGAGTTGCCACAAAGCGGAAATGTCATCCTCCGGTCGACTTCTGGAGGCATTTAGTTTGGAGATCTAACTCAGCATCTAAGACAAAAAAAAAATCCCAGATGATGTAGCTGTTTTCCTGCAGTTGGCTTTTATTTTTTTCCGCATCCTTATAGTTAAAATATCTATTTTAAGCTTTTCTGTAGTGCCTGTCATCATCCCCTTTAGGTGCTGCAGAGGAAATTTTGAAACACAAATAATAATAATGACGACACCAACAATAACAATAAATATGAATGTTAGGGAGGCAATTACTCCTGTTTTTGCCCTTGAAAAGTTCTCCCACTGAATCATTACACATCCCCAGTGTTCCCTAACCTCCATACATTTATCTGTAGGGAGATTAATGATCTTTTGAAGTTATGGGTCATTTTTCAAAATGTTGGTTTCCTCCTGTTTTCTGCTCATTTTTCTCAAGATGCCTCTACTCCGTGGCGATGCTGGTTAGTACATTAGCTCTTCACCTCTGAAGAGCTGGATGAAAGATTTTAGCCTTTCACACTTGTCCCTTATATTTACTCAGTCATAAACCACAGCACAGCTGCCGGAAAAGCAGGAGGAAACGTAGAGCAGAGCTGGAGCGGGAGGAACGGTGCAAGCCTGGAGAAGGGCGATGTTAGTACAGCTGCGAGGGAAGCCCTTTTTAAGGCAGCAGACCTAGTTAAACCTGAGTTAGGCTGTCAGCACTGAGGTCGATGCATTGCATCTGCTACACCAAGGTGAAATCAGGACTTAACCCCCCCTTTTCTGCTGGTTGCAGTTTTGGTGTCTTGCTCTAGCAAGACTGCAAGAGCTCTCTCCCCACCTTTGGAGCCCAGACAGTAACCTTGAAGGATGGCTATTTGCATAAAATATGTTGCAAATACAGGATTTCTGAACACAGGCTTCTGTTAACATCTTTCTTCTATTTCAGTAAAAGCACATTAAAAAAAAAGATGGTTATTTGGAATTGTCACGCATTGCAGTGAATACAAATACACTCTTATAAATTAATAAAATGCTAAAGCTTCTTATGTTAGGATCTGTCACTCAGTCTCAGTGGAACTTTATCCTCTTCATAAAGGCTTAAATTTTCTACTGAAATAAATATAAATCAGCACCTCATTCTAAGTCATTGAAATGGTGGTTTGCTTTGTTTTTTGTGACGAAAATCAGATGGGATCCAGTTGGCAAGCTTGTGGTAAATGCCTTAGTGGTCAGACTAATCACCTTTAATCATTTCAAGCCCTGAGCCATCCTGACATAAAAAGGGAAAATCCAGGCACTGCTGTTACCTTCCTGAGAAAAACCCGTCTTTGGGCGCAAAGCCCGGTGGAGGCCATGGCCTAGGAAAGAGGGGCCAAGAGGGAATAATAAAATACTTCAGCCTAGCCTGGAAATGTTCTTTGTCCCTGTGGGGACCTGCGGAAGTCTCAGGAGGAGGCGCCTGTTGCCCTTCAGACATGCTTTGCCCTAACTGGGGAGGTGCGGGGGGAGCAGCCAGCTAAACGAGAGGTAGAGCCCCCGTCGCGGTGTGCAACGGGCCGTGCTGTTCAGCAGAGCGGTGCTATTCAGGAGCTTCAGAAAGCAGGTTTTGAGAAGCTGGCTGGCAGGAAGAAGCGAGTGTGGTGTTTATGACGGCTGGTTCCCAAGAAGAGGGCTCTCAAGCTCTTTCCCAATGGGGATCTTTTACAGAAAGTCGTAGCCAAACATCAGGCCAGGCATCAGCCAGTTCTGTGGTATCGCTGTCCTCAGATTTCAGAAAG
Source organism: Gorsachius magnificus (assembly GCA_034008185.1). NCBI lineage: Eukaryota > Metazoa > Chordata > Aves > Pelecaniformes > Ardeidae > Gorsachius > Gorsachius magnificus. The sequence continues at coordinate 56,536,774 of CM067082.1, read as the reverse complement.
AGTGTGTATAGGCCATTTTGTTATTTAGACTGAAAATCACAGCTTCCTACCAGAGCCTGGGGGGGTTAAATGAGATTTGTTAACATCTCTGGAATTCCTGCTGGGCTGAGGTCCATGGGCTGCTTGCAGGTGTTGATAGTGTCTCTGTATGACAAGGAGACAGCATATAGAAATCAAAATGGTTGTTCAGTGTGAATGTGATTTGAGACCACAGGCTCTGCAGTACATATGAGCCATCTCTGGTCTTGTCATAATAAGATGTAGAGGAAAATTTCCTTTGGAAAAAAAAAATGTTAACAGAGCTTTTCAAGTGACATTTCTACCCTTTTTCTCAGCTTCTTTCAGTTATTATAAGGCTTCAGAAATACATGTATTTTCTTCTCACCCTCCCTCCCTCTTTCAGCTCTCCCTTTTCCTGCTCCTCAAGCTCTGCCAGGCCCTAGCTGCTGTGCCTGAGGTGCTCTTGGAGCTGACTGGTTCCCAACAACATCTAGGAAAAAACTTCTGGACTGGGACCAGAAAACAGCAAATGGAAAGGAGGGGATAAGGTATGTGTTACAGACGATTTGTTTTCAACCTTTTCTGTCCCCCACGGCATCATGCAATCACGTCTTGATTATCTACATTAATAGAGACTTAAGATGGCTCATGTAAAGCAAAAATGTAGCTAATGCAAACCATATGGCAATTAGACTATCAGAACATTCAGTGGAGAATATAATGGGGAAGGGAAATAAGGCCAGTAAAACTCCCGAGACTGGAGCATGGCAGACCCCCAGCCAACACTGATTTGAGCTGCTAAGTCCACAGTGGTGGATCAACCCGGTACCAAGTTGTTTTAGCCTAAACTAAAGAAAACCTCACAGACTTCCTTGATTTGCTAATCCCTTACCCAGCAGACTTCAGAGCAAGATCCAAGCCCCAGGTTTATGTTTTTCCACACAAGCAAAGGTTGTGGTCAACTCCTGTTCTTTAATGCCAGTGTAAACCACAACCCTCACCCTTCAACAATTGCGTTTCAAACCTGCCACTTGAATAACTGAGCTTGAAGATTATTAATCTTACTGTGGCTTCTCTGTGGGCTCCCAGAAGAAAAGAACCCTTTGTCCATGCTCATCAACCATCCACTGCGGGTTAAGTTGCCCAGTGGTTACCACTGGGGGAGAGTACATGGAATCACAGCAGGTGAACACCAGTTAAAGCTCAAATGTGAGACATCCCAGCTGCTTAATGCCCTGGCTGAGAAATAAAGGGCCCAGGATCAGAAAAGGTTCCCGCCTGATGAACTGGGAATGGCAGCCTGTGAGCAGTTCGTTGTTCAGTTGCACCATCAGGCTTTACTCACCTAGAAGATAAAGCTGAAGAAGTTGCTTGACCAACCAGTGTAAGAATATCTAATTTGTTTGCAAGTTTACCATGTTTATCATGTCCTGGTACACTCCAGTTCTCAGTGGAAGGAAATAAGAAATAGTTCCTCTTAATGTTTCTCTTAAAAACTGCTCTCTGCTGATAGTTTGATTGAGATGCAAAAAGGCTTTGCTGTTTGGGAATGCTGAGTGTTACCCTATGGGATTAAAAGTGAAGGCTCTGTAGTGCATTGTGAAGTGAAATGGATTCTGGGATTTCAGGAGATGGTGAAAACATTCAGGGGGACTTAGATACAAAACTGTTGTGAGGGAAAGCAGTAATCAGGATTCTTAGAATGATAGGACTGAAACCACCAGATTTCCCATGTGCTATAGGACGTCACTTGTCTTGAAGTCTAGTCTTCTGATTCCCATCGTACTGCAATAAAATGACTGGAAGGATCCTGCAGCCTCTTCCTACCTGCCATGACTGCCAGAGTGTGCCTTCTGGTGAGTCCAACACCAGTCTGTCCTTCAGCAACGAATGCTAATTAAATACTAACAGGAAAAGAGCTCCATACATGTCTGGGAGATAGAAAAACCCTGGAAAAAAAAAAAAAATCTGTGCAGGTTTACAAAGAACAGATCGTACCACCCAAGCTAGGCTATTTTTTGATAGAATTACTAAATTAATGGATGATGGGAATGAAATCGATTAAGCAGTTCTGAGCTTTCAGTAAGGTATTTGATGTAGTGTGTCACAAAATCTGGTGTGAAAAATGAGTAGCCATCTGAGCTGCAAAGAAGTGGTCGTGAGCGCTGAGGATTGAATCAAGGACTTAAGGGGAGGGAAAGAAAGTTCAAAAAATAAATGTCTGACAAACCAGAAGGAGGCATTTGCTCTGGGCTCTCCAAAATCCGGTGTTAATTTCACTGGTATTTCATGCCCTATTAGGGAGCTGTTATGAGAGGTGGAGGTGACAGTAAATTAGGAGATTCCACTGAGTTAGAAATATGAGCAGGAATTAGTGGGAAGATGAATTTCCCCCTCAGCCTCAGATTCAGTCAGCAACAAGACACCCCACCCCACCCCACGCCCCCAGCCCCGGACATTCTGTAAAAACCCAAACTAAACCTTAATACACTGGGAGAAGGGCAAGAAAACACATCAGGACTGAAACGTGTGCCTGGAAGGAGTGGCATGGTGAGGCTGGCATGGACCTTGGTGCAGAGGATGAGAGGACACCTATTGACGGGCTGGCTTCAACCCATGGTTCAACCCATCTTACCAACCAACTGGGGACCCTCTGGGCTGTGGGTTTTGGTTCTCTCTCACAGCTTGCTTTGCCCGATAGCCGTGCTCTGCTTGGAAGGCTGAGAAACCAGCAGAGACTTCTGGTTCCCTGTAGAGGTGGGAACTGAAGAGAAGGAAAATTGGCAATCCAGCTCACATAGCGCAGAAAAAGTGTGTTTTTAAGGAGCAAGCAGGAATGTTTCATATCATGTCACAGGAAGGTCCTGCCTCCAGAGTGCTGATGAAACTAGGCTTCAAATACAGCTTTGCCATACTGATTTTTGCTCCCATTTCTATGTCTCTTCAATAATAAATAACACCTTCCCACCTGTCAGGTAAGCTGCACCTTTTGGAAAGATCGCTCCTTGAAAATAAGCAGAGAGGTAACCCACATCCTCAGATAAGCCAGGCGGGGTGGCAGTGCCCTGCCCTGCATCAAAGGTTGCTTTGCTTTGCCCTCTCCCGTATTCACTGCTGCTGAATTAAAGATGTCTCATGGCTGTCCACATGACATCTGTACTACCAGATTCCAAGGAATAACTAAATAATTGGGTAGGTGTGATCTTTTTATTCTTTGTGTCCTACACCTGGAGAAATGAGAGGTGATGCAACCAAGCTAAAGGACCCGCGTGGGTTTGTGGCGTAGCCCAGGACAGACCCCTGAGCCCTTGATGCCTTACGCTGAGTGCCAACACCATTTTTTTCTAACTTCTTATAAACACTTAATTCCCTCGTTCCTCCATAATATTAATATTTATTCCCAAATGTGGTTGACTAAAGCCACTTGTAGACCTGGAAAGTGCCTTTTATTCCTCTACACTCATTGTAGCCATTCCTATCCTGAAGGTCTTGGGGCTTCCGTGGCTCATTTTTTCAGGTGTTTTTAGATTTTTGAGCAAGTGTAGTAGCAGTCGTGAGTCACAGCAAAACCTTGCCACACACAGAGGCTCATTTTCTTCTGTTGCAGAGATTAATGTTATTCTTTCTGGATGCAAAAGAAATCTCCTGGCTGGTGAACTTTGCTACGGCACTGGGCAGGAATGGCTCCAGACTGTTATTCTGCCTCTTTCTCCAGAATTGCTTTGCTCAGCAGCTATTTGTAGGATACTGAATAAGACAAGGAGCCGTGCCAGTTCCTGCTGAGAATCAGTGATCAGCTCTTGTGCTGGGGGAAAAGGCGGTAGGAGCTGAGCCCTTCTGAGGGAAAGCTGCCTTGTTAAATACCTGTCAGCTGCTGCCAAACCCAACAAGGCGAAGAGCCCTTGTGGGCAGCTGTGAACCCGTGGGGTTGGGAGGTCTCTGCTGGTGGCACAGTCCGCTGGGTGAAAACGCCTGGGTTCTGAAGGAGACAGCGGTCCTTTCTGATTAACAGCCTCCTGCAAAACACATTTTCATCTAATTTACCTCTTTCGGCTTTGCAATAAGCAAGTAATGTCACACCTGCTAAGCAGCTAGAATTATGCAGCACCATAAATTAAACTTTTTAATTTGCCAAAATTCCTGGCTTATACTGTTTATCATTCAGAGCCATCCTTCAGAGAGGCAGAAGTGTTTCCTGCACGGCTGCGTACGAGAGCGGAATCTTTTCCCTGTGCCCCGCGGCGTGGGATGAGGCACGGATGACGGTGGGCAGCGGGTGCCAGCACCAGAAGCTCTCCAGGAGGACGCATCATGAGTGAAGTCATTAACCAGCCCCAGGACACTCATGTGGCAGTGCTGCGTTTTGCACCACGTACCCACTGCAGCTGCTTTCGGGCTGGGTGACTGATGAGGTCCTGCTGTTTGGGTCCCCAGGGTGCGAACCGAAACCTTCTGCAGCGCAGGCACCTTGGGGCAGGGGGGGGCGACACTGAAGAGCCACCTGCTTTGCTGCTGTCAGATACTCAGAAGTTCTTGCAAACGGGAGCATGATGCTCACATTAGTGATGCTGTTCCAGCTGAGTAGGCTGGCATCAACTACAAACACCCTGCCATACAGGGAGGGAAAGTACCCTTCTGAAGTTGGGGAGTTTTGACCTCCCTCTTCCTTGACTCAAGGCTCAAAGGCACTTAACCCATGAGACAGGGAATCAGAGAAGAGGCTATCTCTGTAAATGCATTTCACTGATGAAAGCTGGGCTTTGAAGACTGACGTCTCTTGCTCTTTAATACAGTGAATACCTGCTGGAAAAATATTGATGAGACTGGGTTTTACATACAAGAGCAAGGTGGTGCTGCTGCTTAGCACAAGCTTCCTGGAAGAGAAATCAGAAATGTGAGCTTGGCCCAGGTCTGGTAATTGCAGACAAAATGGGGTGCCCGTAATGTCTCTTCCTGTGAAAATTTTCAGTGGGTTTTCCCCCACTGCCTTTCCTTTCACGCCAAATGCTGAAGCCATCTCATTGCTTGGAGAGCGGTGGTGGTGGTGGGTTCTCCTTCCAAATGAGAAATAAAAACTTGTGTATGAACTAGAATAGTTTGGGGTTGGGGATGTGGAGTGGAAACACTACAGTGAAAAACTAATTTCCTTTTAAAGAAATATCTGAAGTCCCCACAATTTGGTTTTTGAACAAATCTATGAAGAGTTGTGTAGGCAGCAAATAATACAAATGAGTTAAATGACCTGTAGGCAGTTGCCCTTTTCCATAAGAAAAAAATTAAACCAAGTATAGATATATGTGGATGTGCTTAGGGTAAAAGAACTGCATTTAAAGAACTTAACCCCAAAATGGTAGCACCACATGGTTTAATGTAAACAAGAAGATGCGGGCGATTTGTGGTACCTTGCACAGAGTTTAATTTGGATGCTACCCCTTCTTTCTGTAAAACATCCGCATAGCTGCCGGGAAAATAAGTTGGGAGGGAGCCAAGAAGAACAGCAGTGAATGGCTTGAACTCTGCAAAGGGAAAACAAAGCACCCACCCCCCGCGTGCAGTGCAGCTTGGCTGTCCCTCTCCGCTGTCTGCTGTCCTGGGGCCCGAAGTGCAGCCCGGGCTCAGCAGGCAGAAGTTGGGCTTCACCTGCTGGCCTGGCTGCTGGGATCCCCCTCCCGTTAATTACCAACAGCCTTCTGAGGGCCTGCAGCTTCTCTTGACCCTTCTGCTGCCCGTTTTATAGCACTACTCTTCTGGCAGGGGGACTGCCCCAGGGCCCCAGCCCCAGGGCTCGGAGGCAATGCCTGCGGAGCTGCACGCCGTGTCCTGTGCATGCTGCCTCTGAGCCTGAGGTGCAGTGCTGGCCGATGCAAGGTCTGTCCTGCAATAAACTAACTCACAGGCAGGTCTGTCTGCAAAAATATCCTAAAAAGGCTGCGGTTCCTAATATGCCAGGCGCAAACTTCAGCAAGACTGGAGGTGTTTGCCAGTTGGTGTTTGCACTGCCTTGCCTCTGCGTGTCCTTCTGGAGAGACTTCTCCCAGCGGGATCCTGGGCTTGTCAGGGGGGAGAGCAAAGGAGCCGTGGAGGCTGAGAGATACACGCACTTACTCAAGGCACCAAAACTGCTCTTCAATCTCAAGCCATCAGGACAATTCACAGAGGTTTTACCTTGTCGTGATCTCTTCTGAGGGAAGACAATCTCTTAATCAATCAAGTTAAATATGCACGTCGCCCATGTGATAGTGATAAAGCATTTTTTACACTATATCCCTGTTCTTAGGGATATAAAAATCCTTTGTTTAAATTAGGACTACATTATTGCTGTTCCCATCTAAATTAAAGCATGGAGACCAAGTCGGGAGTAGTAACGCACCTCTTGCCCCAAAACTGTATTTATTCAGCGCAGGGAGGGATGCAGGAGGGTCAAGGCCTGTAAGCGTATTCGTGCCTTGGCTGTGCCGGCACCGCCGAGCCCCCCTCAGTCGGTAACGTGAATTCGCTGCATGGGTAGTGGACCGTGGCTGGCTTCAGCTTGTTGCTGGGCCTGGGGCGGCAATGCAACTAATTCCAAGTCAAGCGGTGGAACAAGCCATCCCTGCGGGTCGGTACCGTTAAACGCCTTCTGGAAGGCAAATCAAGTAAGGTGGATGCACATCCCTCATCACCATGTGAAGTGTATTTAGAGCTTCACACCTGTGAGTTATAGTAAAAAATATGCTAACATATACAGCAGTAAGGTGTGATTTGTGATGTTAATGACTTTCCCATCTATACATTTACTGACAAAATATATTGCATAATTTATGAAATTGCTTTAGCACTCAGAGCACTAATGGTACCTCCTGATTGGCTCAGCTCAGTGCCATATGTTGTATAGAAAATGTATTTATACTCAACGAAGATATAAATTGTAAGGAAGCCTTGAGTACAATGATAAAATTATAAACACATTTTCCGCCTGTTGAACACAGAATTTATATGTGTAATCTTATCTTGGTTGTGTTGCAACAGTCAGCTTGGCTTCTCTTTTCGCCCCTAAAGGCTCTCTTCAAATATTCCCTTACTAGAAATGTTTTTTGAAGCTCTACAACCAGACAATTAAGTGAGTACAAAGAACACAATAATTACTTCACACAGCCAGTATCGTGTCATGGGTGGTAACGTCTCTCTTCCTTTTAGTGTATTTGATCTAGTGATATGCTACACCAGTAGACTGGCTTCCAAGTCCATATTTAACTTAGTTGCCATCAGTTTTAAGAGAACATTGCTGTTTGAAAGATATGTATATGTGCAAAAGTTTGAAAACTGGAAAGAGTTAAAGTGATCCAGGGATTTTTCATTCCCATTAACTGATAAGAGCATTTAAAATTTAAACTCTCCTGCTATAATTACATACATATATAAAGCCTTCAATTTGCCCAATTGTTCAAGTTATTGTATAGCAAGTTACTTTAAATCTAACCAGCAGGTTCCTCCTTCCTGAGAGGATTTAAGTGTAAAATATGCAAGAGGAGAGGTGCTGGTGGCCCTTGTCACCTGTACACCATCTACATCAGTCTGTAGAGGCAGATGGACCCCTTCAAGTACGACTCACCCTGTGGCCATCTCTGTCTCCATGGGAAAACAGTCTCGGGGCAGGCAGACTCCTAGCAGGGTCCTCGGTCAGGTGGCTGACTTAATGACTGGGTCAGAGCCTCGGCACGTGTATTTCATTGGAGATAAATACAGCTTTCTGGCAATCCTGGTAGACATTGGCCAAGTTGGCCATGTCTTTTTTTCTTCCCCCCTCCCTCCCCATCCCTTTCCAGAGAGAAATGAGGATCTGTTTAACTGCTGCCAACTTTGTTAGCTGATTGATGGGCTTGCTGGCCTGGCTGAGTGCTGCTCTGAAGGTTAGGTTTCCTGAAAGCGGAAGGAAAATCCCCCCATGACCACCCTGGCACTTGTAGAACAAGCAATTTGTCTGACTGGCTGCTGAATCTATTAATATTTGAAGTTAATTTGTCTGCTTGAATAATCTAGTGCCAAATCATGTAGCCATTTATCAGTTGTAATGGGAAGACACCACTCTTGCCCGACCGCCTCTGGAAGGTAACCACCATAACCTCGGTACCTTTGACACAGCTGATTGTGGAAAATTACATTGCAATACTGTTCTGACTGCTTGGTTACAAAAAGACCTTAGTAGCTCTGTGTGCACGGTTGGACTAAATTATACCTCTGTAGTCCAGATGAAGCGTAACAAATGAATTTGCAGTTGTACCAGCAGTACCAGTTACGGGAGGGGGTCTAATTCTTCCTAAGAGTCTCAGCTAAATGGAAACCTCACGTAACAAGTTCATGTGTTGAAAGGGAGCGTCCTCAGCAGAGGTTTTTGGGAGGGGAGAGAATGCCCTATTTAAAAACACAGAAGGCAAACACCACCCAAGCCAATAAAAGTCTGCCCATCTTCAGCAGACGTCCCCCTGCCCCAGGCTGTGCTGCCGACAGATGCGGTGGGACGGCAGGCGGGAGAGCAACGCCGGCAGCGTGGATGAGAGCCCTCGCTGGAGAACGCGTGTTTGGCAAAGCCGCCTGTCACAACAGGCGCAGGATGACCACCGACCGGTTCTTCAAGTGTAGTCAGAGGCTCAGAATGTGGGTCAGAGTCATTTGGCAAGCAGGGACGCTGGCAGCGGGGATGGAGGAGGGAAGGGAGGAGGGAAGGGAGGAGTGCCAACAGAAGGAGAGGGACGCTGGATTTGACCAGCAGGCTCTGTCATCTGATAGAAAGATGGCACAGTTTAATATATCAGAAGCTTTTATTCAAATCAATTGGAACAGCGCTCACTTACCGACCCTTTTGGCTGACAGACTGAGGTGCAGCTCCACGCTAGGCAGCCTGAGGAAGGCAGAAGGCAGGCTGACAGCAGTTCATTCATTTATCGTCATTATAAGAGATAGCAGGTATGTGCATGTGCTATCTTCTTGCTAGATCTCGACAGAGATTGGTACGGGCAGGCTAGAAGTGCCAGGATGTGAAGAATATCTAGTTTGGGGGATGGCTTGTATTTTGCTCACATCCTACCAAGAGGACGCCAATGTATACACAAGCTGAATATCACGAAGCAAAAGAGTTGCAAGGCATTGGCAGATGTTTTTTTTAGCAGTGCTATCTCTGTGGATTTACTCAAAAGCTGGTTGTTTTCGGATGGAGACTGTAATCGTTCCAAAATACAAGGCTGCAATCCACCAGCGTGGCTGAATCTGTGCTGATCCTTTGAAATGGCAAAGCTACATTTTGGTTTATGTAGTGTGCAATACTGATTAAATTCCTGTACATGGCCAACAAAGGTCACTCTCCTTACGCCCGGCTGCCTGAGAGTTCCACAGGCATTCCCACCAAACTGCGCTGGCTGGAGAACGCGGAGATGAGCAGATAATGAAGTCTTCAAGGCCCAGCATCAGATTTCATCCCGTGTGGCAAGGCAGTAACTATATTTCACTCCCAAGACTATTTATCCTCCCAAGGCTTTATATTACAGGCTGATTGTTATATACCGTGTAAATCAGAATTTCAAGGGGCCACAACAGCAGGCTAGCTCTCTCTGTGTTCAGCTCAACTTCTAAAGGGTACAAATACAGAGAGTAACTTGAGGCTGGACACATCCCAGTGTCTCTTCAGAGGCTGTAATTACTAATCCAATGTGTGATATGGATGTTAAGTACGGCATCCAGCATGGTGCTCCGCCTTCTGAGTTACTGGAAGTTAATGGTTCCTGGGGAGCAACTCCTCAGGGTCCAATGCCACCTCCCTGTGCAGCGCCTCCAGTCGTGCAGGGCTGGAGGCTCTCGGGCAGGGCTCTGCTGCACCTGAAACACGAGTTCATGGCATAGCAAAACCAGGAGCAGAGTATTTTGGTCGTAGTAACTGCTGGTTATAGACAACATTAAAATGAGCTGAATACCGCACAGGTACAGAGAAGGCCAAGTATCTGTCTCAAATTTTCTGCCACACACAATTCAATCCTACATTTTTCTCATTTTAAGTGAGCAGGTCAATCTGCCCCTGTCTATTTGGGTTCATTTTAATAACATGCTTAAATCACGTGCTCAATTTTAAGCACCTAAGCAATCCTATTCATTTTGTGACAAGTAAGCTCATATTTAAAACTTTTTCTTTAAGCATATTGTTGATTGATAGCTGTCGGTCTTAATCCTACAAACACTTCTATGCCATCTGTGGGGAGTTGACCCCCGCCGGCAGCTAAGCCCCACACGGCCACTGGCTCACTCCCTCTACCCTTGGTGGGCTGGGGCGACAGAATAGGAAGAGCAAAAGCGTGGAAACTCATGGGTCGAGATCAAGATAGTTTAACAAGCAAAGGAAAGAGGAAGAAGAGAGGGGAAAAAAAACCCACCCCGAAACAATCGATGCAAAGGCAATGCACTCATCACCTCTCACAAGCAGACTAATGCCCATCCAGTCTCCTAGAAATGGCTTCCTCCCCCTCCATCCCCATTTTGTTGCTGGGCATGATGTTATATAGTATGGAATATTCCAATATCCCTTCTTCAGTCAGTTGGGGTCAGCTGTCCCAGCTGTGTCCCCTCCTAACCTCTTTCCCACCCCCAGCCTACCTGCTGCTGGGGCAGAATGAGAACCAGAGAAGGCCTTGACGTTGTGCAAACACTGATCAGCAAAAGCTAAAATGCTGGTGTGCTATCATCACCGTTTTGGTCACAAATCCAAAACGCAGCACCATATGGGCTGCTAAGAAAACATCCCAGCCAGACCCTGTACAGCATCATGACATGTACAAGGACTGATGATCTCAGATGCAAAATGTGTGTGAGCATCTGATTGATTTTGTTGCACAAGTGGGACTAGACAAGAGGATATTAATGTAAATGCTTGTAGGACTAGGAGTTCTGATTGCATTTACTCAGGCCTGGCAGCAGTATTAATGTATGTCTAGCATGAATGAGACTTATGCTTTAATTTTGGCCCCATAGCACATCTTCACAAAAAATGCAATTACTAGAAATACCATGACTGTAGAGATACAATTAAAAGTCTTCTAGCTGCTACTGAAAACACATTAGTAGAAGGGTCTTAGGAGTAAAAATACCGCTGCTTGGAAAGACTGTCAGTGAACATGAGATATTAATCTCCCCTGATGCAAGCTACAGCAAGCATCGCTCTTCCTCTTCATTGTCAAAGCCCATCTTTTCTGTGCTTTTCTGCATTGAGTATTATCAACAATATTAAATAAAATCATGACAGGGTGTTTACAGACCCCAAATTCTTCCAGCCTCACGTCTCCTTTCCACCTATCTCAAGTAGTATTACCCAGAAAGAACATCATGTGCCGCAGTGACAGGACTGGGAGGAAGCGGGACAGAGGCTCCTGGGGCAGGTTAGACACGATCCTGGGGTGAGAGGCAGGGCCGTGGCACCAGAGGGCAATGTATCTCCCAGGAGGGCCCTCGGAGGCTCAGATGGAAGATGCAGACTTGTTGTTTTTCACACGGTCTCTTGGGTTTTACTGGTACTCTGCCCCAAAAATGACAGTGGTCATTGGCTTCCTTAGAAAGCATCAAATAACAGAACTAAGCTGTACCTTTTTTGTCTACTCCTAATGTAATTTTTCTTTTAATAAAGCCGACTGTCTGGCATCAGATATGGGCTTGTCCTGGTTTCAGCTGGGGTGGAGTTGATTTTCTTCCTGGTAGCTGGCATAGTGCTGTGTTTTGGATTTAGTACGAGAAGAATGTTGGTAACACCCTGATGTTTTAGTTGTTGCTGAGCAGAGCTTACACCAGTCAAGGACTTTTCAGCTTCCCCTGCTCTGCCAGGTGCACAAGAAACTGGGAGGGGGCACAGCCAGGGCAGCTGACCCCAACTGGCCAAGGGATTATCCCACACCATATGACATCATGCTCAGCGTATAAAGCTGGGGGAAGAAGAAGAGGGGGATGTTCGGAGTGACGGTGTTTGTCTTCCCAAGTCACCGTTACGCGTGATGGAGCCCTGCTTTCCTGGGGATGGCCGAGCACCTCCCTGCCCTTGGGAAGTAGGGAATGAATTCCTTGCTTTGCTTTGCTTGCGTGCGTGGCTTTTGCTTTCCCTATTAAACTGTCTTTATCTCAGCCCACAAGTTTTCTCACCCTTACTCTTCTGATTCTCTCCCCCATCCCACCATGGAGGAGTGAGCAAGTGGCTGTGAGGGGCTGAGTTGCTGGCTGGGGTTAAACCACGACAGGGCTGCATGAGATTTTGTAGTCCAAGGCTCCAAGTTGATAAAATAAGTGTAAAACCAACAATAAATGTAAAATGACACGTCGAATCATTCCGTTAGAGTGATCTGCCTATATAGCTCGCTGTTTCTGAAGGCAAGTGCACAACAGCTTGGAGAAGTTACTCTGGGAGGCAGAGCAACCAAATTACCTTTGAATCAGAAAACTAATGAGGCTGTAAAACCCCAAGTAAACTTTCAAATCACTTACTTTCCTTTAGTCACCCTTGATTTGCGGGGGACGGGGAGACAAAAACCACCACAGGGGAAAAGAGACTCAGTGGCTCATCTTGCTGTGTTTTCGAGTGAGTAATGCCAAGGGGCTTTGGGTTTGCTACTACCATTACAGCCTCTCCCAGGGCTCCCCAAAGGAAGCTGCCTGGAATAGCTGCTGCTGGAAGTGTCAATTTGTCTTCATTGCCGCAGCTCAAAGAAGAAAAATTTTTGGGGGGGAACACTCACGTACACTGAAACGAGAAGGAAACATTTCAGAGCTATTAAAGATGAGCCCTAACCAGCTGAAGGAGAAATCCAAAATGACGGTGGTCTCGATGCTGCATAGCGCCTTCGGATCAAGTCCCTGTGGCACGGAGGCCCTTTTGAGCCACACTGCATACAGCTGGGTAGGAAGTTTTTTCTATGCTTTATTTTTTTAATCTTACTTTATTCAGTCCTTAAGCTTTGGGTTAGTACTCTGTGAAGCTACCCTGCCGCTGCCAGACTCATTTTGCTGACAAAGCAGCCCAGGAAGCTGTTGGGAGCATCGCTGTTAAAAAGATACGGATTACCTGCATGCGATCACCTTTCTCACCATCCCCATTACTGCTCTTTCAGAATAGCTTAGCAAAAATCACCTACCTCAAGTCCTGGAGAGACGATGAGTTGGGCGATACATGTGGCTAACCATTTAAAGTGTCTCTTTATTAATCTGTTTTCCTCTTATGTACTGGGGACTGAAGAAACCATCCCTTCCTCCGTTCCTCCCAAACTAGGACTGATGTCTCCCTAAACTCTGCAGCTGTACTGGGCTTGTAATTGTGTAACTTTCTTCTGAAAAGGGAGGTTGGTTTACAAAGACTTAAAATGGCTGTCACTGCTGTTTTCTTTCTGTTGTCTCCTCTAAAATGCCACCATCCAGGTAACTTTCATAAGCTCCATGTTGCTACTTGAATACCTGCCCCCCACATTCATCTCTTCTTTCTGTTCCTGATTCCTTATGTTTTCTCTGCTGGTAACTCCTGAAGTTCTCATCTGTTTTTCCTTCTTGCCAAAATATTGTTTTACCTAAGCCTGGATTTCTCTACCCTTTGTATTGATTGATAGCTGTAGTATGAGAGTGAGGGCACTAAGCTGCTTGCTGTGCTTTCTTCAGCTGGCTCCTGTTTTTAAGGCATTGTAGTTCACAGAATGCCTTTCGGGACAACATCACACAGACTCTGTAACACAGGTTTGGCTATGGCTATGTCAGAAGAACAAAAAAAGCCCCATAGTATCAGTAAAACAGTAAGTAACACTGCAGAACTCTCTCCTCCTCGTGTCCTTCCCCACCTCATCCCCCAAGACCTACCTGTGCAAAGTACACTAATCACCCTCCATCGTGTGTGTAAGCACTTCAGAAGGACAAATGGGAAGGTTTAGACTGGACATCTATTCCAGCTTTGGAAGGCTTCAGGATTGAGCAGATGCTGTCTCCAATGTCTCCTCAACGCTTCTGGGTGACAGAAAGATCTGCAGCTCCAGTGGACGGTGCAACAAGCCACTCTGGCTCATTACCCTTTCCTGCTGCTTCGTTGCCGTGCTTCCCGCACCCATGAACAGGAGGCACATCCCAGCCTGCTCGGACACTGGTGAGTGCTTGGGAGAAAGGGGAACCATCCCAAACGCCATGGAAGTGCAGTACAGCCGTTCTCAGGGCAGGCAAGACCTTTAATGGTCCACTGGTAGTACTGGCAACCGCCCTAGCAACAGAGCAGTTTTGCTCACTTCTTAGCCCCCGCCCCGGCCATTCTAGCGTCAGTGTTTTTAGCATGAGGAATAACTAACTTCCCCCTCACAGCAGCCATTCGTACCAAGAGCAAATGCACCATCGCCTCTTTTCGTAGCAGCAGACGCAGAGCGCATGGCAGGGCGTGCTCAGGGCCGCAGAGGAATTTTGTGACAAGACTGAGTACTGCAAGCCCAACATCATCTCCTCTCCGCACAGCAGGGCAATTTTCAGGCTCTGCATTTGTGCACGCGCATCCTTAAACATGCAGCTCACCTCTTTTTATACGTTGGCACGGCACGTCTTGCTATTTGCTGGATCAACCCTGGATCACGCAATAAACGCGCTCTGGAGGTAGCTCAGTGTTTACAAGAATTAATCTGAAAAGAGGCTTAGCTGAAGGCCCTCGGATGCCAAGAGATATTAAACGAGATTTTATCACGTATGTAATTATTTATTGAGCTGAGAATCCATACAAGGTAAACAAATGTTTACACTATCATACAGTAAGCATTTCCAGGGCTTAATAAAAATGATTGTCACTCACTGTGCTTCACAAAAAAATTCATTTTAATGAATAAATAATTTGATGAAATCAAAAAATATTTACAATATAAACAAATGAAAAAGCTTTGGATATATTAATCTGAGCATCCTGTATTTTGCATTTTCTAACTGTACTTCTATCAAGATTCTCTCTCTGAAATGGTACAAAGTGGATAGAAATTACAGCTCAACAAAGTTAACATGATTTAGTACATGTCTTTCCATTAGTTCAGATAAGCTACATATGATTCATTTGTTATGCACGTGTTAGAATACAAATATAACTAAAATCATTTATTATCAAAATGCCAGACAGCATTCTCCACAGAACAGAAATGTACACTAGGCTGTGACAATAACTGAGAATCACAGGCAACGAAATATAACCAAAAAGTACAAATTCCTTCATAAGAATATAATTGTGCTCTCTTATTTACCAGAGGACTATGCTGCTTCACCACGTCAATGGCTATGTACGAATACAGTGTTCAACAACGGCCATGTGGTTCGGTGTACGGTCGTATGGGTGTCAAGCAGCGGCATTAGAGTGGAAAACGGGCAGTGCAAGCGGTTTTATAAACATCTTTTCGGGCTCTTAAAAAGAGCCAATTATACAAAGCAGTATAAGCGTAACACTGAGAAGTCTTCACCTCATTTACACAGATATCATGAAGCGACTTGCTTTGTTTGCGGTGGTGAAAGGAGGGACTTTGTCTGTGCTGGTTAAGCCATCAGCCGGAATTCAAGTATTCCAACGCCACTTCATAGCAGAATTTGTATTGATCCTGAAAAATCAAAAGAAAAACCACAAAGTCAGTTATTGAAGGAATTTAATTAAGGGGATCAATATTTCTCTTCTGTTAAAATTATTTACTGTCAGCTGTTGTCAATGGGAGCCAGTTTGCAAATCCAATTTATATTCAGGTAAGAAAATCTTTGTATTAACCAGACAATAGACACTACCACACCGTAACTTATGGTACTGCTCATATCAGATGTGTATTTAGCTGCTCTAATATGCCTGTATGAGAAAAATTGACTACGCGTAAGCAAATTGACTTGTAGCCCTTCTGTCATCTGTCAAAATGCTCATGTAGCACTTTACCAGAATTGGAGTCACTGAAATTCCTCCCTGGAAATGTTTATCTTAAAATAGATCCAGCGTCTAGTACTTCCCAGATCGCAACTTTTATTTTAATGCCGTTCATATACTTGCTACGTTTCAGGGCAAGAGCTGCTTACTGTTCCTCCTCTACGGGCAGCCCAAACCCACTCTGAAATACTGTCCCCTCCCAGTGCAACAGGCCTGCGAGATCAGGCCTGAGCTAAATTAATTGGATTAATTCCAATTAATTTTGAGCAATTAATGGTGATCCATATGTTAGGCTCTTTAACAGCTCTTCTGTTACCCAGGCCAAGTCCTCAGGTGCCAGCCCTGTGCTTCAAACACAGCCCCGCTGGTTTTATTTGCAACTGCTTGGAAACAGAGCTGGTCCCAGGGAATATTGCAGTATTTCGCAATATCACAAATATTTAAATGAAACAAAAAAGCTGAAAGAAATAGTAGGTGCAGGTTCCCTGAAGGGCTCTGGCTTCTAAAAATTCAGTTTGGAAATACCTGCCAGTTTTATGACTATTTCTGCCACTGAAATGCCTCTTTCTCTCACGCACTTTAATCAATTAATAAAAGATACCTAAGCATGTGCTATCATATAGGAACAACAACAGACTTAACTAGCTGACAGCGCTCAGCCTTCACCTTCCCAACATCGCAAGTAGGAAGATCACAATTACACTTCAGGTACATTCTCCTTTTCATCGACACAAACATTTTAAGGGATTAACTCTTTTGGCCTGTACTTGTGATTTTGGGTCACATTTTAGCTGAGAAGAGAGTCCGCCTTAACATGTACAAGACCAAATAATATTACAACAGTCAAAAAGCTATTAGCAACCACAGACAATTTCTAAGTTCTTTTGTTTAGAGCTGTCGCTTTAAAAGAAAACAAATCTTAGGTGCACATATCACCTAAGTTATGAACGAGTTGTGTGTGAGGTTTTAAGATCCTGCAGGGTTCCATGAACTGCTTGTGTCTTCTTCAGAATGAGAAAAGAATAGAAAAGAAGAAAGGAAAGAGAGGAGCGTTATGTAAATTACTCATTTTCTGCTTTTATTGCGTATGTGTTTCTAAATAAATGAAAATTATTCTATAACTTCATAACAGATCAAAACAAGAGATCAGCCACTCATCCACTTCCATTTTCCATGCTCATTTTATGCTGATTTACTGATTCAGCAGAATAACTGTCATTTTTAGTAAACTGAATACCTGTCTTAAAGAGCAGACATGTATTATTTCCCACTGTGTTCACTCACATGTCCTTTGTACACTTTTATTATTCACCCGATGGTGGATATTAAAAGTCTCTTTATGTTAGCTAGCTTCAGAGAGGTATATTTACATTTTTTTTCCTAGGACACCTATGGGTAGGTCCAATAACATTTATCACAAAATACTTCGGGCTTTCTGTAACAGACATTTTGTGATACCATGTATTACCTTTGTATGATGGCTGAAGAATTTAACAGATTTCCATATTGTATGGATGTGGCATTCAGATTTGTACACTTGCAGGAAAAGCAAAGGTTTCAATGAATTAAGAGATTAATCTCTAAATAGAGGCCCTTCCTCTAGTCAGAAAATGCATAACAGGTATTGATAAAGCAGCCTGGAAATTATTTTTGTGAAACACTGTTATAATTCTGAGCATTTCATCTTTCACCACAGAATTTTACAAAGGTAGATGAATACTACTGTTTTCATTTTTCAGATACAGAAACTGAGGCAAAGACACGTTAATATAAGAAAGGTCGGAAAGGGTAAAGTCAGTAACGGGATCAGGAAAAGAACTCAAGTGTCCCAATTCCCTTTTACCATGAAACGATCTACATGGAAATTGAAACCTCGCTAATTCAAATATTTGTTCCTACAAAGTAGCAGACTAAGATTGAAGAGATGTGGATCTAACTCTGCTTTGTCAGTGAATTACATGATAATGGGAAAAATCCTGATTGTCCCCTGCCTTCGTTCCTCTGTCTGTATAACAAGGAAAACAATAGTGATCTCCTTCACAAGTGCTTTGAAATCTCCTAATGGATAGACCTAGCAGGCCTCTCAATGGCGTCCAGACGTTCTCAATACCATGGCCCATTTACTAAAAGCTATTCTTATACTCTAAAATAATACATTTAGCTTTTGATTAAAAAAATTCTCTGCTGAAAAATGGAGACAGCCACCTGACAAATCTATACCTGGTGAACTGTCACAAACGGGAATTTATAGAGAGCATTTTCTTCAACTGTACATCTTCACACTGGTAATTTTCTTTTTATTTCTATAAAATAAATTAATAAGAGATCAGTGAGTTCTGTGGACTTAAGCTCTGGGAGAACGGAGAACAGCAGGCCTGCCAAGTCTCTATCCAAACTACACTATCTGAATGAAGAAGTAGGACATTTTTCTTAATATCTAGGAAATAAAAACGTATGGCTCTCAGCATGATGATTCTCCTCCTGAGAATATAAACTAGAGGAAGAGAAGCCAACTCAGCTGCTCCCTCCCACCACCGCGAAAGCTTGATAGTTTCTCACTGATACAAGATTCACAGTTCCACATTGCTGGCTCATGGCCCTGTGGTGCTGCTTGTAACCCCCCTCCTTGCTTTGCACAGCCGGCAACATCTGGCTTTTTTCCATGAGCCTGGCCAGAGCAGGGCCTAAGGGAGGCTCTGGGACTTCACAGGTAGGCTGAATGAGAGCACTGCGATGGAGGACCTGGTGGGAGCCATTCTTCTGTGGGACAGATTGAGGTGCAACGATACATGTGGTGGGGAAGCGGATAACCCTACCCACCTACACGTGAGCCTGAAAGCCTCAGCCTTCCCAACAGAAATTCCTGCTTTCTGCCCATTCTCCAGTCTGTTTCACACCCAGATCTCAGTAGCTCGTCTGACAGAGGAGAATCTCTCCTCAAAGTGTAAGAGGCTGGACTAGCTCTGCAAGATGCTTCCTGCCTCACCCCGGGCACTCTGTAGCAAAGACACTGAAATATGACCCTAACTTGTTTAACCAGAACTTACAGAAATAGCTCAGATTGGTTTAGCATCCCTGAAGCTGCCCAGATGCTGCTTCCTCCTGCCTATGATGCTAAATCGAACACAGCTGCCTCTTAAGCAGCCACCTCTACAGCAGGATGTTGTAAACCAGTGTCTTTTATAACCCAGGCTTCAGAACAGGGTATCACGCTACACCCATCTCCAACTACAGAACTACACACTGGAGTATAAGAACCTGCTGGTTTAAGCTGTTCTGCAGCTCTTCTGGCATAGCAGCTGGCACTTCAGCAATTCTCCATTTTAAAAAAAAAAGCTCATAAAACACTCTCTAGGAAAAAATTGTACATGGCCACTTGTTTCTGAACTTCTTTAATCTTTCTATGAGATAGAGCAACCATAATTAAATGCAATATTCTGGATGTCAAACTGAAATTCGTGGCTTTGATAAATATTAGGCGATTAAGCTATTTATAAAATATATAATTTGAAAATCTGGCATTTCATTTTACATAACTATTATTTCTACCATGCAAGGGCTGCTCTCCACTTGGCTCAGCCTGCTAGAAAAGAAAATTAATAAGGATGTTCGGCTGAAAGTTTAAAACTCTTAAAAAATTCAAATGAACAGAGACAAAGTCTCCTTGGGAAGAAAGCAGTGTAAAAATACTCTTACAAGTGAAGTGACTTCATTATCCCCTTTGAAAATGACTTGCTTGCTTTGTGAACAACTCCCACTGCAAATCCTGGAAATCTTACTGAGTCTTCTGAGAAAAAGGAACATTTTCTATTTAGTGGTGCAGTTAAAAAGCTCGTACCAGAAGGTCCACCATGTTAGGCTTATTATTCCTCAGTGTCTTCACAGCATGGAATACGTCAACAGCCCTCTGATGTCGAAGCATTTCACAAACAATACTGATTGCACAAAATGTCCCACTGCGGCCACCTCCATTCCTATAATAAAAGCGATAAAATGGTTCAGTTACGATTGACTCTATGTTACAAGTTCATACAGCACTGGGGATGACTATAGAAGGCATGAGTACCAGTAGGGAGAAACCACAGAACATTCCTGCCCCTGAAGGCTGCCAAACTCCAGGCAGAACATGATTTTTAATTGGAATTAATGGGCTGAGAGATCTCAAAGCTTATGATTCAGAATTCAGCAGGCTGAAACCCTGGGGGGAATTGAACAGCTGAGTTTTGCACCATCCTTCAGTGAACACTTGAGACGGCACAAAGAAGATGCTAAAATAAGGACAAGGTATTTTCAGATTTAGTTCAACATCCCTTTGCACTGTAAATGCACCAGGCTGCAATGAGCATCAGGCCTGGAAATGTTATAGAGAAAGTGCATCTTTGAGATCTTTTATTCCAAATCCTGGTGCTTTCCTCCTGGACCCAAAGGCATTTCAGAAGAACAGCAAAAGTGCCAAAAGTCTCCTTTGTGGGAGCCCTTCTGGTGGCATGAGGCGGTGCTTGCGACATCCCCCCGACTGATGCGCTCGCTCCCTCTCAGAAGGGCCAGCTGCCTGGCAATGACTACTGTTAAAAGTGTATGCATTCCCCCTCCACCCACGGTATCAGAGGATGAGAACCCGAAGTGACTTGCTAACAAAGAAGCCAAGCACAAATGTTCATATGCATGATCGAATACAGTATTTAATAACACTTTATCCCCGGTTATTTTTAATCTTTAAGAGAATCTCTCTCTTTCTGGAAACCCTATTATTTCTACAGCTATTCTAATCAGAATCTTTAGGCTGCGCTTCACCGAAAATAATAAACCTTAATAATTACCAGAGTGCAGACTAGTTAGGTAGCGGGTCTTTCAAACCAGCTTCGCAAATGGTTGATTTTCAAAGGAAGCTACAACGTCGCACATCTGTCACATCCAGGCAGTATGAAAAGAATGCTCTCTGCTGCCAAAACATTGCCTGATATTGTGGGACTCTTTAAGAATTTTAATTAAAATAAAGTCATTTAAAAGGATTATAGTGGAGCTTTTTCTTTCTTTACTGCCTGGAAGTGACGCATGTGTGATGTTGTACAACTATTTAATATCATCAGCCACCTCAGAGATAACAGTAATTTGCACTTCAAAAGGGTCTTTTCAGCTACAGATCTCAAAACATTAATTAATCACACTGCACAATGCTCCTTTGATGAAAGTATTATTATCCCCATTCTACAGATGGGGAAACTGAAGAGCAGTGACTTGTTCAAGGTCAGTGATAGTGGGAATTATTAATACACTCTTAGATTTTCCTCCACCGTTCTAACAGTCAGTAACTGCACACCGAACTTTGGGAATTTATTGTCTACTCTCGGGCCCCAACTTCTGAAAGCGCATTAGCATGTGCTTTTCCTACTAGTATCTCCCTTCTCCATCATGGCAGCATCTTTAAGCAGATGTTCAGAGGAAGAGGGATACAACTTCGAGCACCAAAGACTTGGTTTCAAAAGACCAGCTCCTGCTGAAGGCAAACAGCATGTACTGGTATTAAGCCACATCAAAAGGAGGATGGTGGCTGAGTGGACGAGAGCCTGCACCACTGGAGCACACGAGTCAAAGAAGGACAAAAATATATAAAATTATCAGAGAAAGGTAAGGCAGTTACAGGATCATCGTAACTGGTCTATCACGTCACTTTTACTTCTGTGCTGTATGTCTGGAAGAGGAATCACCCCTCCAATACTACTTATTTCTACAGTCCTTATCTGTAGAAATAAAATGTACGTAGTTCTGAAGGTACAATTTTGCTTTACTCTGAATAAACATGCACTTTTTCCATTTGCAAAAGTCACTGGACACCTTTATATAAAACAGAGTTAATTTGTACCCATCATCTTTTCACAGGGAACCGCCAAGGGACAGAGAGGGAAACTCATGAACCTATGTAAAAAATTATACAATTCCTCTTGTATCCAAAGCTTTTAATTGAGCAGTTGTATTATTTATCCAGCTCCAGATTAGAGAGATGCCTCTTCACTTCTTCACAAGTCCTTTAAAACCTGACACAAATTCTGGAACCCTATTCCCTTACTTTCTCTCTCCCGTTTCCAGTACTTACAAGCAATGTACAACTGTGCGTCCCTCTCCCCCGTTATATTCTTCCTGCCACTTCTCCACCTGGCGGATGAGCTTCAAGAAGGAGCGTTTGGAAACGGGAGTGTCTCTGTACATGGGCCATCCCAGGAACTGGAACTGCTGCACCATCCGATAGCCGTCTTGGGGCTGTAGAGATTCAGACAACGAGCAGGAAAAAGTAACAGCATTTTTTTTTGGTACGTAATTTAGAGATTTGCATCAATGAGGAAAGTTGTTCAGGCAGATCACCGCTGACCAACTGCCCTTGAGGAGTTATGGCTTTTAATTTCCAACCGAGTTATTAGAACAAGAGGTTTTAAACAGAGTGCCATACAAATAGACTAGAATAGAGCAATGGTGCAGCTGCAGGATCAAGCAAATAATTAATTAATATCATAGCAGGAACTTGGTAGCAAAGAGGGAGCTGCAACACAACTTCAATTATATACCTTTATTTTTCACATGCTTCAGCATTTTGAAGACTGCGTGCGTCTGTCTTTTTTGACAAGAAAGGTCAAAACCTCTCAAGATATTTTGAAGCAGGAAACATTTAAAACACCAAAAGAAACCCTCAGATTTTTCCAGCTTATAAAAAATCTAAATACATTTTATTTTATTGTCTGCTACTGCAGCAGTCAGAACCCCTCTGGTGAAACATTACTGAGCAGCTGCTTTATGGTGATTTAAAATAAAAAAGGGGCATAGAACAAGTGTTAGTGGCAGAAAATTACAGTCCTTTGAAAAGGGCATAATAAACACACACATGAAAACTGGTTTTGTAGTCTAGGATTTGCCACTTTCACTTCTGTGCAAAGTGAGGGCATTTTAGTGCCACTTTTAAAATGAGCAACACACAGAAGTGTTGACATTACCATTTTTTCTCTAGAGTAAAAGGTAATAGAAAGGATGTAAGATTAACAAGATAAAGAAATAAACCAAACTGGATGCAGCATTAGATATGTTCTTCAATGGGTTTTGTCTGCTCTATGTCAAAATTTGGAATCTACTGATTTCCTGGCCAGTTTCTTTCAGCTGACGGCCCCTTTTCCCAAAGCCCATCAGCCAGACCCAGCGCCTGCTAAAGCTCACCTTAACACTGCTGGAGATTGTGCTTTTTTTGTTGCCACATTTACTGCAAATGCAAGGCTTCACAGTATGGAAGAAATATCTAGAAGCTTACGATGTGCTTCCCTGTTCAGATATTAGCATGCTTTTGTGTGTGTTTTGGGGCTCTTTCACTGTCCTGAGTGCTACCAGATCTCAGGGCGGTTCCCAACTTTCTTCAGCAGGGAATGCTGCTTATCCCTAGCTATGGTTCTTTGGTGATTGATATTAGTCCACTGCAAAGGCTTGCTTCATCTGGCTGGGAAGAGATGCCTGGTCTCTGGTGGAATCTCTTTTCCACTCAGCTTGAAAGACATGTCTTGTTTAGTCTTCTGTCAACTTTATGGGAGCATAAAAGCTGGATATGAGAATGTACTTAGAATCATAGAATCGCTTAGGTTGGAAAAGACCTTTAAGATCATAAGTCCAACCGTTAACCTAACACTACCATCCCACCACTAAACCACATCCCTAAGCACCTTCCTTGTCTGTCCATCTGTCCACCTCCAGGGATGGGGACTCGACCACTTCCCTGGGTAGCCTGTTCCAATGCTTGACAACCCTTTTGGTGAAGAAATTTTTCCTAATGTCCAATCTAAACCTCCCCACTTGTCCTTCTGAAGTGCTTACATATATTATGAAGGGTGATTAGTGGGACAGGACCTTTGCTAAGAGCCCGGGATGGGTACTGAAAAATACGCCTAGTATTGGTGCATGGCTTTCTTCGCAAGACACAGGATACAAACATGCAAGATGGTTAATTTCAAACTGTTGAAAACAGCACTGATTTTGGCATTTCTTGGCCACCCATCTGAATACTGCATTTATTTAATTTGATTTTAACACACTTGAGATATGCATTAAAATATTTTTTTACTTTAATTACACATAGGAGGCTTTTTTTCATTGATTATAGTGTGACTCAGTATTGCACTGCTACTCTCAAAAAATAAGCTGAAAAATGAGAATGGTTTTATGTGAGCTTGACTTCTGTTTTTTGTGACTTGAATAGAGCCAACT
Organism: Gorsachius magnificus; assembly: GCA_034008185.1. Taxonomy (NCBI): domain Eukaryota; kingdom Metazoa; phylum Chordata; class Aves; order Pelecaniformes; family Ardeidae; genus Gorsachius; species Gorsachius magnificus. The sequence continues at coordinate 56,512,641 of CM067082.1, read as the reverse complement.
CATCTACTAAGACAGAAATGTTTCGCAAATAACATCCTTACTCTGGCTGCATTATAAATTCGGAATATCCGGCTGATGATGTCTTCTTCTAAATCAGCTGATACAAACTCCACCTGAATAGGACCGTGTCGGTGTACTCCGTTTTCTGGCCAATACTGAGGACACAGCTATAGAAGATGACAAAACCAAAAGAGCACAGTTAATCACTGCGAATTTCATGCCGCCTCAATATACTTTTCTACATTTTTCTTTGTGCTACATTCATTACTGACATCCTCACACGATATCTTCATAAAATAAACAGTGCACCACCCTCCATCAGTTTTGAGCACCCTGCCTTTACTTGTGTGGAACGAGTTCAAACAAATGCCTTTTCACTTAACTGAACATGCTATTGCTTGCTGTGTGCTTGCCATTCTCTGGTATTTGGAGTAACACATTTCTGACACTCAGCATCAATTCTGCAATACTGTATGACAAGACAGGGGGATGCTGTCAAATATGACCATCTCTCGGAGACAGCGTGAAGCCTAAGGATCAAAGGTCTGGTATCTCCAACTGTCCTGAAAAATTGGTAGTAATTCAAGCTACATCAGAATATGTGCTTTAAACTACGAAGGTTGCATCAATTCTGAAAACTCAGGACTTAACTTTCACATCTGTTTCAGCCATGACTGAGGATATTGGCTAATATCATCATTGCTTTAAATTTTCAACAACTGCTCAATTTCATCTTATGAATGCCACCTGAAAACAGTAATTATGCTTTCTTTAGTGCTCAGAAAACGTTACTTCTAGGTATCTAAAGAGCACAGAGTAACATTACCATTATCTTGCACAGTTTTAGCATCTAATAATATCATGATGGCTTAATCCAGGAACCAATTATCATCTGTGTTAATGCTTTAAAGATTAAATCAACACTTTGCAAGGAGGTTTTTGAAGCTAGACTCTGCTTGTCCATTTTTTTTCCATCAAAACCCTAATGATTTTTTTCCAGGGATATTTACAGCAGTTCAAGCTTGTAGCTTTTGCAAGCATTCACCAAAATGAAGCATGAACTCATGAAATTTTGTTTGCTTGCAGAAGCATTGATGTCATATTTGGAACTTTATTTCATTCAGTAAAACAGCTGTGGTCTTCATTCTGCTGCATTGCTGTTGGTGATCCAGAGCTGAGCTGACAAATCACATTTACTCCAGATGTTGTTTTGCATTTCTTATAACACTTATTCCTCAACAAAGCCATTTACAGATGACTACATTTTAGGAAAACATAATCATTTACTACATCAATTAAAAAAAGAACAGGGTCTGATTTGCAGGAGTTCACTTTAACAATTAAAAAAAATTTGGAAAATTTTCATTTATTTAAACCCCCACAGATAAATTACTTTCCAAATATTGTCTAAATCTTACACAAATTTTTATTATGAAATATGCTAGTGTACAGGATAGCAAAATGCAATGCATACAACTAACGCAAATGCTAGTGCTCAGATCATTTAACATGCGCACAATTTAGTACATGTCTTTCAAATACATAGGAATACTGTTCAAACAGATCTTCGAAAAATGCTTAAATGATAATAAGCAGAGCTGTTTGCTGGAGCTCTTTTAGGAAGCCAAGATTTTCAAGTTCTAAAGAAACCAAAAGCATTTAGGTCTGCATATTTTGCATGCATGTGATGCTAGCGACTCTCTTTAAGTCAGAGTTGCTGTGAAGGGTTGAATTTCATTTCCCAATAGAGCATAACAATCCACATAAATTGTAATATCGAAACAGAACTGTAAACACCCCATATATACATAAATAATAATGATAACGGTAATTATTAATAAATCTGAATGTAATGTGTGTTTTTAATAAGCTCTGCCCTCTCTCCACTTCTGTTTGCTCTGAGGGTTCTGAGATTTATTCCTAATGAAAAGATTGTTACTCACATTATAGGGAAAAGGTTTAACATACTGCAGAGGCAGTGCATTAACTGCATATCCCAATAGCTTTTAAAAGCCTGTGAGGCTAATAAATGCTTGAAATAGCCATGCACTATTGTAAATTCAAAACACAGCCCACAAATTAAAAAAACTCTGTTCAGCAGTCCCTAACAGTCTGACTCCCTTGAGTCTTTCCTTATTCACTCAGAAAATAATCTTAGACTCATGAATAAAAGTTTTGTCTTTCATTTCTGTTTTTCTCCCCGTAGACAGTTAAGGGCTTGGAATCAGAAATTCAGTCTTTAAAATAGGGTGTGGAATTCCTACACATTCCTTTGAAAGAAAAACCAGAAGATTAGTATGTTTTAAAAGCAAATTCTTTGTGTTAAAAGGAAATTGAAGGAAACATTTTTCTGGGCATGAAGAATACTCAGCAAAACTAAAAAGAATCTTGATCGTATCAAGAATAAAAATGACATGCAGTCTGCTATAAAAAAATAACAATTGCTCTTAACCAATAATTAGCAAATGTTTACATATTAAGAATCCAGACTACCACCACGTTATTCCAGTAGACGGCTGGTGCAGTCTGTTGGAACCAAGGAAATTATATCTGTGCAAGTACTTGGAATTGCGCAGTTGCAAGCCAGGCTCTAGGACATCTTAGTGATTAATGCTAGTGATTAAATTGCCAAACCAGTAGGTACGGTTTTCCAATTTTCTAAAGAACATGTACAGCATGCACAACTCTTTTGTAAGGTAATTACATTCCCCCATATGTTTCATTGCCCTGTTTTCTCTTCCGAAGGATCCTTAGTCTCCAGTCTTCTTTAGTTCCTATCTCCTTGCTAACAATGTCATTTTGGGCCAAACATAACACAGATTTTCATACCGGGAACACCTATCCCCTGGTAAGCAGAACAAGGTCATTGACCTGTTTCGGGCAGGCTAATGAAAAGCTGTTGGCTTCTGTTTATGACTTTTGGCTATTACTAGTGTGTTTCAGACTTGAGTCAGAATTCTACAACCATCATTTCTGGCTTTTAGCAGCTCTTCTCAAAGCATGTTTTCTTATCAGAATAAATTATGGGCACATGCACTTATGTGTGTGTGCATTAACATTTTGGTGGAGAAGCTGCTGATGGTCTGATTTATTCCTCTTTCCCTGTGTGTGTATCTGCAAGCTACAAATCAATTTTTTAGTGTGTTAGTATTTAAAGTTGTTTTATAAAACTCATTACATCCCAAAGATGTTCTGAAGCACATATGTGCTGAAATGCTGAGGCACTAGCAGCTCTCTGCTGAATGGAGCAGTTTTCAGACTTACTTGTGCTGGATCGACATCGTTCAGCATAACTATCGAAGTGCAGTGATAGTCTAGGACCAGTCTCCAGAAATCTTTGACAGTATTTGGTAAGGGATGCTGCGTAACTATAAAAGCTGACGGTTGCTTGTAGCTCTGCAAAGAAATAACAAGAGATAGTGAGAAGAATGGTAAAAGATAAAAATCCACTTAGCAGAATGCCAGTCATAGCCCCAAAACTTTGGGACTTAAAGCATTATTTCTATTTTCTTATAATTAATACATTGTTTTCAGCTCTTCCCCAAGATTTTATATGCCTCAAAGTTAATAAACTGTATTTGGGCAGAATATAACTTCTGCAAATGCTATATTTATGAAATTTATTTTATGCCACAGGCATAGACTAAAATCACCAGAGGTTTTTGCCTCCAATGCAACTCCTACAAAATTTTGAGCAACAGTTTTGTTTTGAGCTGTTAATGGACAGATTAATCTTGGCTGTCTGCACTTAGCTGTTAATTTGAATGATGCCTGTGAAAGGAAATATCTAGTTATTTTTCAGAAATATTGCTGAAATTCTGGTCTATCTGACAGCAGCGAGGATACCCAGAGGATAAATTTCAGTGTTCTTTGGGGTTTTTTTAGTACCAGAGTATGTCATTGACTGAGCTGTTTGGTGGAACTGTTCAACTGTGTAATTTTCAATTATGTCCTCCTGAGTGTGGCTGTACTGGGGCAATTTTTGGGAGGGGTTGCCGTTGCCTTCATTAAGGAGGGCAGGGAAGCCTCTACATGCCTTGAACTGAAGTATTTGTACCGTGACAGCGATACAATCTGATCAGCTATTTGCATCTTTCAGAGACAGTCACTGAAGAGACCACAGAAAATGAATCCAGTGTGTTTTAGGGTACAGATGAAGACATGCAAGACTTTGTTTTGGTTTCAGCAAACTGCAACCAGCAGGTGTCGATGGTGCTGGAACATCAGTCAGCTGCCCTCTATCCTATTGCTCCTGTCTTGCTGGAAGTTGCATGCGGATGAGAGAGGCTCGAAGGGCTCTGTATTATTCACTCACTCACAAGCCCCAGCAGGTTTTTTTCAGAAAATTCGTTCTCAGACTCATTTGATACCGAGTAATGAAAATTATGGTTGGTACCCCTTTTGCTTGAAAAGGTGTACATGAAGTGATCCAGCTGCATCGCAACAGATGCAAGTGGAGAGGGTGAAATGCACCACCTTGCCTGCTGGAGACGGAGTGTTTGGAGAGGCACAAATCCCTGAGCTCTTGTCCGTCAGCGCAGGGCTATTGCAAGAGCCTGGTAAGGGAGCTTTGGGTGGAAAGTGACCCAAATCACCTCCTACCTTGGAGCCTTTTGCCCAGACAGACTTTTGGGTCCAGCTCATTGTTTCAACAGAGAAGAAGGGAAGCATTTTCAAAGCAAATATTGAGGCACTGCTCTTTCTGAGCAGTACTTAATTTAAAGAACGAAACAGTACTGAACTCTCCGGGAAAGAAGACAATGCAATGACAAGATTATAAATTGCAGATTGAGGAAGCTCCATTCGAATATGAAATGTTGTTGACCTACCGTGAGAACCTGGAGAAGTCACTTAAACTTTTGTTCTGAGTTTCTCTACATAGATACACAAAGATAATACACTTACCTTTCCACAAGAGTGTTTTGAACTTTTTTTAGGAAAATGCTTTGAGAACTTGGAAGGAAAGAAATGCAAAAACTGCTACAAACTGTTATTACTCCAGCTTCACTTTCCAAAAAGGCTATTTACAATGTGTTCATTCTTTGCTAACCTCTGTTTTCTTGTTGTTTATGTTTGACAACCATAATTACTATAGCTCTAAATTGCCAAAGATAGGCTATAAATATCTCGAGACTGCAAAGGCAGTTTAAGTGTCTTTTTACTGATATTCTATTAGCAGGATTAGAATTACCATAGATGCATGAGGAAAAAAAATCCACACACACATGCAGAGGAACCATTCATTCAAACAGAAATAAACAAAGACTGAAGTAATGGCTTGTGTACTATCTTGTGCTGACAGACAATTATTTTTTTTGTTAATTACCGTTTAAATTAGAAACAAAGGGAACTGAAATATTGTTGCAAACCTTATTATCCTATTTAACTGCCTTAATGTCTTAATAGGTAACTCTTTTTTTCCTAGGCCAGATGGTGAAAAATTCAAGCACTAGGGAGAAATGCAGACACATTTAATGTATCAAAACTCCCTGACTTGCTTTCTGAGCGTGGCTTTGGAGCCTTGGCTGTGACGTAACATATGTGGGATCCTAAATGTACTTGGGAGTTTAAAGATTTTGTGCCATGTTTTTGGAAAAAAAGCTAGAAGGATTTCAGTCTTCTTATGCTGACTCCACTTTCTGGCACTGCTCAGTTTGGAGGGCTGCTTATTCCCTTTTTATTATTAATGATGTATTGGAGACTTACATCCATCAGTGCAGCATTGATGTAGTTACTGCTCTCCCCATCTATCGTTATGAGGAAAGGCAGGCATCTGTCTGGAGGCAGAACATCCATGCAGCGATTCTTTTCATGATTTCGTGGTAAAAGTGCTATGCTGCAGTCTTCTACGCGCAGTGTTGGAGTCACCATATTTAAAGTCTTTCAAAAAGAGTAAACAATACAACAGAAAAATTAACACAGCAGTGAAAGCATCCCGAAATATTTAAGAATAGATCAGCTCAACATTCAGTTTCAGTGGGGATCAATAGGCAGAGAAATGAAAACACATCACAGTCAGCAGGGTTTGGAAGCAAAAAGTCCTGGGAGAACACAGATCTGAAAAATAACCTCAAAGATAGCTGCAGAGTAACCTACCTTCTTGAGAAAGGACAGAGGAAGGAATCAATATGCTTCCCTTGAGTAAAAAGATTTTACTACTACCCTAATGCATTCTTTTATGGTTTAGCATAATTCAGTAGCAATTAGTGACATATTATTTTTCCCTTTTTGGCAGTCTTTCCCTCCCCAGCCTGGTCCAAAATTCATACAGTTCTAAGGAAGCACGTAAGCAGGAGTCTTTAGCATAGCTGGACTGTAGAGCTTCTATGTACTGCTAGCCACAACTTACCCTAAATTCCTCTTTGATCTGGCTGGAGTTAGTCTGAGGATCCAGTTTATTCATTTCATAGTAAACAGACCTAACTTGAGAAGCTGGAATAGATGTGTCCCCACAAAGACAGGCTTCCAGGATAGCATCATGGATGAATACATACTGTTCCTGATAAAACAATTAAAATAATTACTGACAGAGAGAGAATATGCTACTAGTATTCTGGTAAATTAAAAATAACAACTAATATGATTGCCACTAATTCTCTCTGACTTTACCAGCACTGAAGCAAGACCAGAAGGAACAACAGCAGTTCACAAAACTTTATCGCACCCATTTAGAAATTAGAAGGATTGACCCAAACTAGTTACAAGTACAAACAGAAGTGCAGTAACACTCCGTAATAAAACTCGGAATGTTTCTGGTTTCTCCATTCCTCTGCACAGTTCTGTAGGTGCTATCACGTAGCTGAGCCTCAACAAGATGTACTCCAGAATGAATCTTCCCTGGACAAGCAACACTCATGATTTTTGTCTTTTTTAGAAAACCACTGCAAACCTTAAGTGCAGCATAACTGGGCACTTTTTTGGGCAGTGGTTCTTCAGGTTTGTGTGTGAGCAATTTTCTGCATATTGACTGAATAAACAACCTTCTGGATGGTACCTACCACAAAGGGGCTCTAGTTTTATGAGCTAGAAGAATATTTTTTCTCGCAAAGTGTAAGGCAGTATTCCAGTAGATTAGCAATACCTCAGTCTGCACCATGTTAACTCTCCGAGATCGAAGCTCTCTCACGCAATTGTATATGTCTACAACGCCTTCCCTTTCTGCCATATCGAGCATGATGTCAATAACAATGAAGCACCCAGTTCTGCCAGCACCAGCACTAAAGTAAAAGAAGAGCATGGTTAATGTTTAGCAGTGTATTGAAAAACGTAAAGTGTAAGGGTTCACCTTGCAGGTCCTTGATCAGTGGGATGATTACTGAAATTAAATCTTGCATTCAGGCATTTGCAGGCTTTCAGACTCAGTTTTGCCATTCGTGTTTATATTTCAGCTATTAAGTTTTTGTGGGTAGAGCTCCAGTGGCTTCAGCAACCTATGTGGAGAAGCACAGGTAGGCTCTGAGTTTAGTCCACAATACAATGGAGGGATTTCTGTTCCACCCACCTGCAGTGAACAACCAGAGGGCCAGCATTTGGTGGGCTCTTGGATTTGACCTGCCGTACAAATCCCAGCAGTCCTGTCGCATGGTACGGTACACCGTGGTCTGGCCAGCCAGTGAAGTGAAACTGCCGAATTTCTCGAATCTCATGAGCACCTCTCTGTTGAAAAGACAAAGGTTGAAAAAGAAAAACAAGATGGAATGTGAAAGAAATGGAATGAGAGACATCGTAAGAATGTAACTTCAAAAGCCTGAGCCTTGCTGAAAAACATCCACCCCCTACCAATACCCGTATCTGTACAGATTGTTGGAGAGCTTTCTCATAGCAGGAGAGCAAGTTCAAAGGTTACATATCAACTGGTTTCAAAGCCTTACAAAACCCCCGAGTAATTTAGCTCTAGATTGGTTGGAATCTTTTAGCAACAAGATAGACGCTCATCTCTATATTTAAGTACAAGGTTGCTTTGAAAACTGTGGCCTTAAGATGCATGCCACGATCACAGAATAGGTCAGTAGCAAGGCCATGAACATACAGCACAGATGACATTTTTTTCCCACTGCTCTCCACGGGAGTTTTGCTGCTGACTTCAGGGAACTACAATTTCAGCATAATTTTCCTTATCATTTGTCTCCTTCACTGGTCTGAAGGAAACAGCTGAATAGTAAGAAACCTTTTTGCACCTCCAATCATGGGGGCTGCATTTGTAGCCCTCCACATGCTCCCCCTTCAAGTGATTTGCCACAATCTACAAGGACATGGATATGGTAAGACAGGTATGAATGAGAAGCCGATCGTGTAAGTAATTTCCCGTGTGACTTTCTGGAGCAGTCTGGATATTAGAGGTGTGTATGCTAAGTTTGATTTTCTTAGTGCTTGTATTTCCCCTCCCCCCTCTAAAAATGTAGCTGCCAGTATTTTATTCTCATTAGAAATCCACAGACCAGAGGCCATCATACATATTTCATAAGCAAACAGCAAAATTATGACATATCATGTCTAGGCTGGACTAAATGTCAGTGATATTAATAACTGGTAGTTTACAGTTTTTCTTCTTAAAGATGTATTTCCTGTCTTGAGCTGGTTTGCATATAAAAGGTCTAATTCTTTTTGCATAATGAAGTAATATAAACTTCCTAATTTATTGCTAGTATGCAAGCTAAAAGAGTCTGGGATTTTCAACGATTGAGAAATTTTGGCTGTGCCAGTGCTATGTGAGTGGAGTGGGCTTGGTGAATCTTGGAGTCCCGATGCTCTGACAGCTCAGGCTGGGGTCTGTGAAGACTGAGCATCCGCTCACAAATGCAACACAAATGACCTTATAACCCCAAAATCAATTTTAAAGCATGTTAAACCCCAGGAACAGACAAAGTAATTTGCATTTTAAGACAGTCTAGCAAACACATTCAAATACAATTTGGTCTCTATACTCAGGGGATTTTAGAGTGTGTTAGTTAACACAGCTTTTTGCTACTGTAAGCAAGGCCTCCAACTCTGTAAATAGCTGTGTGTAGGTGGGGTATCCATGTCCCAGACACTTTTATATTGCTCCTAACAACTGCCCACAATCCCCCAAGAAACAAAGATCCCATACAAAAAGCAATGCCATGACTATACAAACTCAGGACTGAAACGAGTACCCCACACAAATTCTTCATGCTCTACGCAGCCTTGATTTTCAAGCGATTTCCAACAAGTAAACCGCCCCTCCAAAATACTGTGCCTGGCTGTTGCACAGATCAGAACATGTCCCGTGTATCTTGTGTGTTAGTTTTGAAATGAGCTGTCCGCCACGCTGACCGCATTTTTGGCTATCGTCGGTAACACTCAGCTACTTAGGAAAAGATTTTGCATATAGGGTACTTTTATAATGAGTTTGCTTATTATACCTACAAAAGAATGATTTTCACGTCTGTAGCTTCCCTGCTGGTTTCTAAACCCAAAATAGCAACACAACTGCATGAATCATAAAAGCATATGCTCCGCTTGGAAAGACTGTATTTTTTACTTTTTCTTTCAGCTGAAACAAACAGAAAATGGTGTACATTGCTAACAAACCCTAGGATGTTAAAAAATGTAGACCCTAATCCTACAAATACTTATGGTGCTGCCGTATGTTACGCTCTGAGTAATTCATCTGAGTTACCATTGTGCTGTAATGGAACTGCTCCAAAGGAACTGCTTATGCACAGAAGGTAAAGCGCATCTAGGAGGTGGTCTTCAGAATCAGAGTGTAATTTGAGGTTCAATTTTCTTAGCATCATCTCCTTACTCCTCAATAATTATCAAATAGCTGTTTAAAAAAATCATAGAATCATAGAATTGTTTAGGTTGGAAAAGACCTTTAAGATCATCAAGGCCAACCGTTAACCTAACCCTGCCATTCCACCACTAAACCATGTCCCTAAGCACCTCATTCTACCCATCTTTTAAATACCTCCAGGGATGGGGACTCGACCACTTCCCTGGGCAGCCCCTTCCAACGCTTGACAACCCTTCCGGTGAAGAAATTTTTCCTAACGTCCAATCTAAACCTCCCCTGGTGCAACTTGAGGCCGTTTCTCCTTGTCCTATCGCCCATTACCTGGGAGAAGAGACTGACACCCACTTGGCTACACCCTCCTTTCAGGTAGTTGTAGAGGGTGATAAGGTCTCCCCTCAGCCTCCTTTTCTCCAGACTAAACAACCCCAGTTCCCTATGATCAATTTATCTCCAAACAAATCAACTTCTAAACTGTATTTTAGGAGCAGGTATGAGATGTTCATCCACAAATAGAAAAGATGGTCAGAAGAGACCTCTGGAGGTCTCCAGTCCAACCTCCCAATCAGAGTGGGTCTACGGCCAACACTAGATCAGCTCCAGCTGAGCCCTGATGACGTCCAACAATGGAGATTACACAACTTTTCTGGGTAGCGTGCTTTAGCACTGCACTACCCTTCTTTGAAGTTTTTCCAGTGCAAGCCTTCCATGCTGCAAGTTCTTGGCCACTGCCCCCTGTTTTACCATCCATTATCGTTGAGAAGAATGAGGAGAATTTGATGCCCCTGATTTTCTAAACATCTTTGAGGTAGTTGCAGGCTGCAATTAGATCCTCCTTAACTGCCCATCCCCCCATCTCATCTCTACCACACCGAACAAGGCCAGCTCTCTTAACCTCCCCTTGCAGCTCATATGTCCTACATCTTGGATGTCAGCTGCTGTCCCAGGATGTCACAGCCTGTACAGACACATGGGGTAAGTCCACCTAAGGTGCAGAACTTTGTGTTTTCCTTGTTGAATTACTAAAGTTTCTGTTGGCCAAATCTTCAAGTCCTTTGGAACTGTGGCTCCCATGTTCAGCATTTCAATGCCACCCTTCACTTAGTATTATCTGTAGATTTGGTTAGGGTACACTCTGTCTCATCATGCAGCTTGTCTTGAGGCTGAAGTCCCAAAAAATCAGAAGTATAAACTTGAGAGAATTATGGTGGAATAGATGTACAGAATTGACCTTCCAGTACCATTGGAAGAGTTAAAAAATACGGAAAATAGGGTAAAAACAAATGTGCTTTACTCAAACTACACTGACATTGCTTTTAGAGGCTTACTGAAAAACTACCAACTATTAAAAAGCAGTGTCTAAATGAAATCTTTTCAGATGGAGATTTTTTTTTAAGAAATAAAATGTTTAGTGCCTTTTATCTCTATCTGTTCTAATGCACTTATTCAAGACAGTTTGGTTATGATCAACTGTATAATCCTCTAGGTCTTTTTTTCCAGTCCCAGTTAAGAAGTGAAAAGCTAACATCAAAGCATGGGCTTAAAATTTGCAGAATAGAAATCAACCAGTGCTTCATCTACTTCAAAGTGTAGCCACCGTTTCTCATCTGTTTATTAAAAATATCTAAATGCAAGGCAACAACAGGCTTGAATGAATTCGATGTACAATATGTATAGTGGTAAACATGACACAATATTTCAGTTCATTCAAACTGCATAATTCTGTTATCATTACCCTCAGGTTGCTGTATTGATGCATACTTAAGTATTAGATTGAAGAATAAAACAGGAAAAAAACTAATTCCTTTGTTACTGTGGATGTATGTACAGAGACCCTGTTGGGCCATTTTTTTTTTTTTTTTTTTTTGCAGTTTCATCTACCTGGGTGCAGGATTCTTTGATGCTAAAGACTATGTTCTTCAAAACCGTAATTGAATAGTATTTCATCATTAGAGAGAACCACTATATCACAGGTACTGCAACTAAATCAAAAGGATTTTTCTAAGCTAATTAGCTGAATGGTGATACTTGTGGAGATACTAGGAGAACATTACTTCAGTGCGCCATTAGGAATATCAAGTGTTACATACAGGCGCTTTCCTCGTTCTGCAACTCGAATGAGTCTTGATACGTACAATTAAAACACTCCTGTCCTTTAATGAAGACTGAATAAAACCCTTGCATTAACACAAAATGCATGACACACTTCAGCATTGACTGACCCTGCTTGTTCTCACTTTCAGTAAGTACCTTATTTGTTAATTGTACATTGTCCATATATTGTAAGCTGTTTGGGTGAGCTACAAGACCTAGTAAGCATCAAACAAATTCATGGCATTATTCTAATAACCAGGAATACAACATGCTGATCGGAACTCTCCCTATAAAGATGGTTTCCACATAAAAAGTGAAATTGCCTTGAGAAGAAAATCAGTTCGTTTCAACTAGGTCTCTGCAGACCAGGAACACACCAGCCCAAGAGATAACAGTATTCTCCACCGCGGACTGCTGAATAATGGTGCAAGCAGCCTCTGGTACAGACAGAAAATGATTGTGGGGAACATAAGATGGGAAAACAGCACGAATGTGTTTTTCAATTGATTGCTGGGAGGGAGGCTTCGATTTCTCCTAGGCAAGGAACATCACTTTTTCTAACTCAGGCAGGGGCCAGCAGTGATGGTAAAGGTAAAACTGAAAGCACAGAAAAGTTGTTGCGTTTAAAGAAAAACACAGTTTGCCATAAGAGGGCGGTAGTCGTTTACCCAAAAAATAGCTACAGAACTGGGATGTCAGTCAAAAGACTTAACTTTCCCATGTTGAATCTGTATATAAGTTATTTAGGCAGATACCACTGTATTTAAGAAAACTGACTTTGGAAACTTACCTTTTCTACTGCAAATGTTCGAATCACATACTCAGCCAGGAGCTCTGTTTCTATTAGGGTAACTTTAATGTCTTTATATATCTCTGTGTCATCCGGCCAGTATTTGCAGCATTTGACCTTTAAAAAACACAAAAGAAATTAAGGTTCATTTATTTTAGAAGGTTTATACTGAATCTATTCTGTATTCTGTGCAATGATTCCTATTTTAGAATGCAATCATGCGCAAAACAGTCACATTTCCTACATATGGAAATGATTAATGTTTAAGAGACATTGCCTCTTCTTCTTTCAAGACGTCTTGCAGAGTTACAGGTGAGATTTGTGTTGTGGTTAGTAGAGTAAGGCAAATTTGCACAGAGCACAAGGGATATTTATCCCCCGCACAACTCAGTTACGGTAACTGTTCATTCCCTGTGCTTTCCAACGCAGGGTGTGCCTAGAGGGACAACTATTACCAGAAGGTTTTTTCCCCAACCTCTGGTTGATTTGTCTCAAAAATATCTTCCTACCTTCTAAAAAGAAAATGTGTTTTTCAGATGGGAAGGATCTTCTCTACTGTTTGAAAAGCATCTGTTTTCTCAGATTAACTTTCCACAGAAACTGATGAGAGGTCAAACCGCAAAACTCAACACTTGAAGTCAAGAGATGAGTTTTATGTCCAGGCTTTAACACCAATTCATGAGATGACCCCAAACACTATGGGTGGGATACATCTCACTTAGCTCAAATTAAGATGTACAGGACGAATGCCTTCTAGAGGTGCCTTTATTTTTGTTAACTACGAAAATTGTCTAGATGACTGCCTTCGCCTAGGTGTTTGGCTTCTTGATGGCTAAGGTTAGGTGAGATTAATCACCCTGTCCTCCATAGTGATTTTACTTGGCTTCTGGAGCTGCGTGTTCTTGGTAAATTTATCCTGGGGTATGGAGACGGAAAGAAGGTGGGTCTTGTGAGCTGCATTTCAGATTTTTCTGAGCCCTGGTGTGGTCTAAATGGGATGGACTTCACAGTATTTAATGTATTCAAACACACAGTATTATTCTGCTGTTTTTTAAAGTGGGTCATTGTGGGGACTATATATGATGATGCAGATTGCTGACAGACTAAAGAATTTTCTCCTCCTTCCCATTTGCGTGGACAAGGCGGTGGGCGGGGAAGCTAACACATTACTTAGATATCTCGGTTTTATTCTGCTCTATCATGGCAATAGCTATGCTATCACTGCTGCATCTGGCTGTTGTCCAGTAGTGCAGTACATGCTAGGAGTAGCATCTGCTACACATCTGCTGCATGGAATGTTTTCTTTTTTTCTCTCACCAAAGGGAAAATTAAAAATGGATCTTTTAATACACATAAATCTACTGGTTTACTTAATTATACACTTAAACAGGCTGGGTAAAAAACCCCAAACCTTCAAATATTCAGTGGAAAGCTGATACAAAAATTAAAAAAAATTAGACTTCACAACTCTTAGAGTATTTCTCAAACCCATTTTCATGCCAAAATATTTGGATTACTATCATGTCTAGTCTTGAGCAAAAAGGTAAAACTGAAGGATGTGTGTATAAGCATACAATGAAATCATTCAAATAATTTATTTATTCAAATGCCAGGTTCACTACATGAAGGCTTATGCAGAGAGTCAAACCTTGCCCTGTCAGGCAGAAGCAAATACTTTCCTCAGAATTTGTTTCTAGTGGTGTAGGCAATAATCACGTACAACCCCTCTTTACTGGCAGGACAGAAGAGAGGTCTTGCCACACCAAAGTCGTAACATCAGCTGATAAAATAAAAAGTTTGTCAGGGCAGGGTCAGTAGTTCTGACCCTTTTTCTGACTCTTTAGCCAGATAAAATTTAAATCTGAATAGAACTGCGCTGAAGGGCTGGAAAAACACAGCCCCACATCAGGATCCTCAGAGAAAAAAGAGCAGCCTGGTCATAAGCCCTGGCTCCTAGCCACAAAATTAGACTAGCACCCTAATGGCTTATTCCTGCTTACACAGCTGATGGAAAGCTCCTGGAGCAGAGATGAAGTTCAAGTAGCCATAAGCAGGTTTTTATTTATTTCTCTATGCTTGTCTTCAGACCTAGTAACTGCATTAGTATTGGCTAAGAAAAAATTCTTTATATTCTTCACATTTCATCTGGTATTAAGCATGGTTTCAGGACAACTGGCAAACACCAGGTTATACAGTTGCCTCGCATGGTGAGAGGCTTGGAGCTGGGACACTGGACAGTCCTGGCAGTGCCTAAGTGCTCCTGTACTGGGGGCAAGGGTGGCAAGAGTGCTCCCCCCACCATGCTCACCAGCCAGCAAGCTGACAGGGCATCAGGGTGGATGAGAAGGTTTCCACCAGCCAAGGGCTGAGCCGAGGGACAGTCCCAGGGTGCCTAAACTGCAGGATCTCTGGCAAACATGTATTCATCTCCAAAGCGTATCTATCAGCTATAAGCAATGAACAACCATTTCAAAAGCATTACATGTTGCTGCAAGCAGTTTAGTAGTTGCTGCTATCTATCTGTTGTTGCATCTACTTGATATTTATTCAGATCTTGTCTTGTTTGGATGTATTTCCAAAAACCCTCTGATAGAAGCTCAGTGAAAAACATTGAATGCTCATTGTTTTGTCTGTGTTGTTAAAATAGTCCAAAAAATTCACACTGCTCAAATGCCTTAAGCCAGCAAACTGACCCTTTTATAGTCGTCGCCGTGAACTCTCTGAAACAGGGTTTTCCTACCTACAGCTAAGATAATTTTTCCACTCACCATAAGGCAATCCACACTACCTCTGGACTGGAGCAGCCCACTGACAACCCCATCTCTGGAGCTGATTCCCTCTTCCAGCCTGTTCACTTATCCTTTCCCTAGGTGGAACCTGAACCACACGAAGATGGCCAACGCATGTAGGAAGGGAGCAGCTGCAGCGGTGATCCCAGTCACAGCACTACTGAGCAGCACGTCTCTTTGTTGCTAACTTTAGCCTTATTTCTTTCTGATGGGCACCTGCCATCCTCAAAACAGCTCTAGTTTAGTAAAATAAACAATCGGGGAAAAAAACCCCAACCCTGGCTGAATTAAATTGCTCAGCCTTGAAGGAAAACATGCCTGTTTCTAACTTGGTAAGTCTAGACAGTCTGGATTATGACTAAGAACTAGGGACATTTAGAAAGACCAATTTAGAAGAGCACAGTCTCCACCTTCTTATGCTTCAACCGTTGGATTTCCTTCCACTCTTTTTTTAAACCTTATTTAAGATGATCCAGTGGAATAATTAGGGAAGCACTGGGGGATGTTGCACAGAAGTTACAGCCTTTTGTGCCTCATGCAGCTCGGGCCCGACGGGGATTTCTTACTCTGCTGCACAGGGGATTTTGGGCATGGAGCAGCTTGGAGCTGAGCAGAAGGATCCATGACAACACAATTTCCTGAAAACTCTCCCAAGTGGAATAGGGGCTGTAACAGCCGTGGGAATGGTGCCAGAGCCACAGTCAGAGCCACAGACCAACAGTAAATGATTCATTCACTGGGAAGGGGGAAAAAACCACCAAACTTTTTTTTTTAATTTTAATTCAGGCTTTTTCCTTACTTTTGGCTCGTGTTCTGCAATGCTGCTGCACGTGCTGAGCTCTAGACATGGGAATTCTGTGGACTCCTGATGAGCCAAAAGTTAAGTAAATGCTTAAAGACCAGTCTCCCATCTCCTCCAGGACCTCTCAAATAAATGCAAAGGTGTTTTAAAGACAGAAGCAAATTAAATAGTGTAGATCAAAACCACGTTTATAAATGTTTATTGGATCAGGGCCTTTATTTCTACAAGGAAAGACAATTGCAACAAAATAGAATATGGTTTTACTCATCAAATATGAGAAACACTGCTGGTAACATATGCTTGTTCATTTTTTCTTTTTAGCACAGCTTTAGCTACTGTGACTTGAGGAATCTCTTTCCCTTTTTATAAACATTTGGTACATGTTTTGTAAAGAAAACCTCCTAAAAAAACCCTCCTAACAGAAGGCTTAGCTAAATAATTGATACACGAATCCAGAACTGAATATTAAATGCATTAGTTTTTTTTCTTTCACACAGTTGCTACCATAACAGTAAATATCGTCCACAAAGTAGAAAACATAATTTTGAAATCTCATTGGAGCAGAACTATAATTGAGAGTTTGTTCAGATACACTCCACATTTATATCCTAACGTGCCAAAAAATACAGATGTTCATCACAAGATGAGATAAAAGGATGATTGCCAGAGACATAATGAAAATGCTCTGGTTTAATCTATTCATCCCAAGGTACACTGTCCAATTGTTCCAAACATGTTTATTTTAGTAATAATTTTAGAAATTTGGAGATTATGATTATCTACTTCCACCCCCTAGCTCCATCCCCCAGCAAAATAGTCTAATGTGAGAAACTAAGACTTAAAAATGAAGGTGCAAAGTTGTTGTTGCTGCTTCTAAATATAACAAACAATGTAGGCAGTGGATAGCTAATGAACACAAATTGTGACTTCCGAAGCTGTATATTTAGCCATTTGGCAATGTGACACTTCTAGCTAAAGGCAGTATGAAAGCCAGGACAGTAATTCATTTACTTAGAGGTTTGGAATAGGAGGAATATTACAGAATTAATATGTGAGCTGGCTGTGAAATATACTTTGTAGTTCGTACAGAACAGTTTAAATAACACTGATTATTCAAAGTTTCCAGTTTCCTTTGATTCTGAAATATTCTTAGCAAAAAGGTGGTATAACTGGCTATGCACTGCATGGATTGTCGTTAGTGAGGAGCAGTATTATATATTCTAATTTAAAATTAATCCTGAACTAAGTAATGATGATAAGCCAGACATAAATTTTGAAGCTAAACCTCTAGGATATAAAATGAAATAGCCGATCAAGCTCACTGGTGAAAATTTTTAACAGATTTTACAGATGTAGCTAGGATAACATCATATACTTTTATTTGGCTGACTTGAAGTAAAAGGACATCCAATAATTGAAAGCATTTTTATTTAAATACTTTTCAAACAAAAAATGTGTTGTGATTTAAGAACATTTTATAGGTTATAAAACAACCTTTGACAGAAGATAAAACCCAGTCTTTCTTTTTTTCATTTTCTTTGCTTTTGAGCAAGTCAGTTAATTGATTCATACCTCATTTTACATTTTTCTAGAAGAGGTATGGAAGAGTATTGAGAAATACAACATTTAAGATAGTGTTTGGCACCATCAGATGAATGGGGCTGTATGAAGGCAGCCAGAAGTCTTTAAGTTGTTCACAGCTCCCAGAGGGGGAGAGGTGTCTCCACGAATTTTACTATCTCAGTCTAACTTCCAGCGATGATTCAGAGCTGATGGAATTCTCTACCTTCTGCTGCCCTACGTTGCCCCAGCAGCGCAATCCTAGGTTGCCTGGTGGATGCCCTCTTATTCAACTTTTACCCAGAATAGCTGGCTTTCTGGACATGTCCAGCAGTAGCCATACACTAATGCTTTCCACCCGAGGGAATCGGCGCGATCCCTTTGTTCTTAAGAATTAGGTACCCGGTTAGCATGCATGAAATTAAGCTGATGGGCCAAACTCATGGTGTGGCCATACTTCAGCCATAAAGCACAACTAGTCTGGGAGAATTGCTTTCAAGTAAAGGTGACCCAAGGTAAGGCTATTGTAGTGTTCTTGTCTCCATTGCTAGCACCAACAGAAGAACATGGATTACCTCTATTTCATTGCTTACGTTTCAGGCAATTTTGTCCCCCACTGGTCATTAAAAAAGGCTGCAATAAAGGGCACCTATGTAGAGCCCTGGAGGAAAAAAGGCTAAGCACAGAGCACATGAGAAGGGTGGTCCCATGCCAAGATGAAGGATGGTTACAGGATTAGCTGGAGCTCCTCAAAGCCTGTTTTAATCCCTCACACAGCTGTGAAATCATGGGCATACTGCTCACATCCTGTGCTCTGAGGACCTGATGTGCCTGCACCAAGCAGAACAGCCTGTGCTCTGAGTCATGCTTCCATTTCAAGCCCCAAATTGTGCCATTAGTTCAGCTACAGAGCATCACCAAGTTACTGCATTGCCTTCTGGCTCTAAAACCTGATCATCTGATGTTAGGTCAAAAAGCTCAACATGTTACTCTATTGGGCAAGGTAAAACTATGTCAGTGGCTCCAGGATGCTTTTCTGTCATAGGCAGACTAAGAGACTAATTTCAAGAGACTGCTGAGGTGAGGAGACTTGCAGTGATGAAGCCAGTTTGGTAGCCCCAATGTTTCAAAGAAGAACTTGAAGCCTTTGCAAACTGCACTTATACTTGTCTCCTATACCTTGGCAGCACTTCAGCAGCTAGCCCAACAAGGGGGTCGATCCATTTGTGTATCCTTAAACCTCTTTTATTTATTTCTCAAAGTGAATTATCTCAATTGGATTAGCGAGCATTAAGCTATTAATCTCTGTTGATTAACATTCTTTGAAACATAGCTTTTACTGGAAACAAGAATGCATCAACACACAGAGCTGAAACCATGTCTGCTTTGAGTGACATGCGACAGTGCTGAGTGCTTGTAGGTTGATGTCCTGTTTGATGATGCTAACATTGCTAATCTGGGGACATCTTTATTAAATGATTGCAAAGAGTCCTTCCTTCTCTTTCCTGAAGAACAAGAGCCATTTTTTTTTTCCCTAAGGGCTCCTCCCTTGCTACACATAATGAAATAAAGCCAACTTGTTATTTGTGGTTAGAAGTCTACAAAGCTGAAATCTGTTTTGATGACTGGAAGGGTTCACTGACTTGAAAGGTTAACAATAGTTTTAAATTATGATTGTTTTCTTTTTTTCTCATTGATACTCTGTAAAAGTATAAACTCTATGCCATCCAGTGAAAGATACTGGAATCACAGTGAAACTAAAAATAAAACAACAGAATATCTATTAACATATATTTACCATAAGCACAGGTCCCAGGTTTTCTGGGTAAATATGATTATGAAAAAAATTTCTCTAGATGGGGACGGACACTATTTATAGGTTTTAGAAGCTGAGACTAGAATTACCTAGAGGTAGGGAAGGGCTTCATACAGCAACCTTTCTCCCTCTCATTTATAAAATGTGGTTTCTTTCTTTCAGTAGAAAAGTTAAAATGAAATCTTAGTCACCAGTATGCTTACAAACTCTTTGGCACACCTCCTAAGGGGCGCTAATGCCGGTATCCTGAACGAATTCCAATGTAGGTAATTTGGCTTATTACATTTAGAGGCAGTTTCAATTAGAGAGAGTGTTCTTCCACTTATACTAAATACAAATGTGCTGTTTGTGAGACGTGTTAAAGAGTTACTGTGTTTCACCTCTGCAGTAACTCCATAATGGGTGATCTGAATCTTAAATACAGTCTGAATTTACCTTTGTTTATTAGAGTTCTTCTGCATGGAAGATTCTCAAAACTTGTAAAATGCCTAAGTACAAGCTTCATAACAGCTTTGTGTCAAAAAATTGATTTTTTTATTCTAAGAATAGGTGGCAAGTCCATGGGAAATTTCACACAGTTTTTATAGTGCTGGAGTTTCCTATGAAGTTTTTGTTTGGTTCTTGCAATATGTTTTCAGCAAGAAGTCTTTGGACAGGGCTTTATTTGGCAGTTTTTCTTGGATGTCTAATGTTGGTCTATAACAGAAACAAGTCATCAGGTGGACCTGAAGAAACTGCGGTTCAACATAAAGACTCCTTGGTGTGTTTGTTAAGGGAACATATTTGTATCTGGTTTAGAAATGTTTCTTGAGTGCTGACCAAGGCTGCACACCCTGAGCAAGAGCCAAGCTTGGACCCAAGGCCCAAGCACTTGCACATACGACTGTTTAGGGCTGCACCCACACAGAGTCTTTCATGAGAAGAACAACTCTTTTCTGACAGATTTGATCTTACAACAGGGAACTTTTTTTAGCCAACCAGCAGCAAGGAGATGTTCCCCTTCTGTCAGAAGACCTTTGTATGGGTCTCCTTATTGTCATGTAGGCCCCAATACTTTTTTAAGCATGAAAAGTCAGAGTCATCAACATCTTTGCGGCAAGGCAGATGAGTGCCATGTATGTAGCACATCAACCGCAGGTCCAGTAAAACAAGCAAAGGAAGAGCTAAGCCACCACCATGGTTTTTCTTTTTCCCTATGCACATACAGCCCTGCGGCTCCTGAGAGGGAGGAATGTGAGATGGCTACCAGGAAAGCACAACACTCCTGAGGGATAAGATGGCAGCCAGAGGCTGCTTCCTCTGTTTCAGTAGCACTAAGGTGTGCGTGCAGGCACAGGGGCTATTTACCAGGCTATGGCTGACCTTCATTCCCCTGTTTGTGTCACATCCATTCTGTTGTAGTCAACCTTGCCTTCTTTTAAAAAAAGGGTCTTTTGTTTGCTTATTAACACTGTTAGCACTGGCTGTTTTCTAATTCTGGATAATAATTGCAAAACTCTAATTACTGTAATTACTATGCTCCTGGGGTGAGGTTTTATTTTTTATAATCATTTCTAGCAATTTTTTCGTAAATACTTTGTTATATTAAAAGCATGACAGACAATCATGAGTCCTTGCAGAGCATTTATGTATCAACCACCTCCACTGAATTTCATCAGTGCATTTCACAATTTATTAATCAGATATCGCTAAATTTCTTCCGCCTCAAGCAAAAAGAAGGAGTGGGAGAGAAAGTGACTACTGACAAATGACAAATGATGTGACATGCCAGGTTTGATTCTGCCAACCAAGTATTAGTACTAGCCCAACAGGAGCAAAGATGGAGGTGACAGCTAGATGGCACAATCGAATATATTCTAAATCTTCCCAGAATAACTCCTTAAAGGGGAAAGAAATGTTTCAATGTATGCAAACATTGAAACACTTCAAGAAGCAACATGAGACTTTGGCCAGTACATACACCCCCTTGATCCAGTTCCTAATGGTTTCCACAAAAGGATCCAGCTTTGCCTTTTGGAGTCTGTACTCCAGAGCAGTCTCTTGGAGTAAGCAAGGTGTTCTCTTGTGTCTGTTTTCTCATCACCCCTATACTGGTGGGATAAAAAGGTCTGTTTCTTCTAGAATAATCCACCAGATTATGTGAAACCTCTCAGGAAAAGATGTTGTCTGAAATTATACTACTATCTTCAGTTGCTCTAGCACTCACAAGCATGAACATGGAGGCCTCCTGCATTAATATCCAAAATACATTATTTTGAAATAGCCTGTGGTCACACTGATGTATTTTTCTGAGTCATGGTTTTGCTTTTTACTTCTAAGTGTGTAGTTTGAAAAATGATGATTCTTGCACTAAAATGTAGGTATATTATACTGTTAGTTACTTTTCATTCCCTTTTTGTGAACTTCATTGTGAGTGGAAAGTTGTTGACCCCAGCATGAAGAAGACAGAGATTCTTTTTCGAGGCTGCTTCAAGGGCTGCTTATTTGTTTAGTTTTTTTGTACAAGTTCTTTTGTCAACCTAGGCCAATCTTAACTAAAAACCACTTCATCATCCGTTATCAAAGAACTGTTCATGCAACTCAGCAATGATTTTTCTAAATGACTGTGAGACCTCATTCAGAGTTTTAATAAACAGTCACATTCTAATGAGGTCTTCATAAAACTGACTAAATATGTTTAGAAATCATTAGCTTAAATTACCAGTACAAAAGTCTCCTTAGGGAGCCCTGCCGATTTTGTGATAAGACTTCTGGCAGATGGATTAGTATAACAGCACAAGCGAGTTCTGAATTTCCACACAAGCAGTGTAAATGTGAGTGACTGGGTAACAGGCTACTAGATAAAGAGCTAAATGTCCCTCAGGTGGGTTCATTAAAGAGAGAAAACAATCAAAACACATTTCTGTGCCATTTAAATACCAGGTGCACAGCAGTCTGCAGGTGCCAGAAACACTGACAAGGGTCCCTTGCTGGAACACACAAGAGCTTAAAGGCATGCATGCTTTTGACAAGTATGCCTCAGATAATGACAGATATTGGCAGATGTACCCGGACCCTGCTGGAGGGTAATGTGGGGACTGAGTCATTTGCAGCAGGTGCTTGCATTAGGGACAGCCTCATGGTGATTCCTCCATCCGCAATTAAAACAGTCCTGATGCATAATGCTCCAGGGCAAGAAGCAAGTTCCTAGCACTGATTTAATGACTATCCAGCCAGTCCTGGTAAACAAATACACGTACGCCCCCTCAATGATTAATTCATGAAGGACGTACACTGTGTGGCAAACATGTTAAACAGGTATTCCTCTTTCCTGAAAATATAAGGGAATTTTCCTCCTCGGCTTACAATGGGTCAAGAGGGTTAAAAAATAAAAATAATAAACCCCTATAAATCTTACACCAGCAATAGCAATTGAAATAGCAAACCTCAAGGTTGGGAAGGTTACAAGGTTTGCCCTGCAGGAATGCTACCAAAAGGCCCATTAAAATAATTACTAATCAAGGTGGCACAGAGCTTGTGTTAGGGGTTGCGGGACAGATGGTGTGTTTGTAATACGGATCCTTGTTGCTGATGTGTCTAGCTCTGGGAGCGGGACAGAAGCACCAGCGGAGGAGGCACTGCATTGTTCTGTGGCGCATACGATCTCATTTCCATTAAAAGCTCATTTCAATTTCTGCTCTCTGATCTCACCTACGTTGGCCTCCAGAGAAAGGGAGAACAAAGTCATTTCTAGCACTGCCAGAAACAACAAAGCTGCAGATCCCACGAGGACTCTTGCACCCTGAAGAAATCTCCGTGGTGGCACAAACTGTTGCTTGCTGCTAAGGGAATGTGCTGCCTACCTAAACGTTGGGAGTGGAGGCTGCCAACGCTGGCACCGAGATTGGTGTCTCCCTGGCTGATACCTGACAGCTCGCTCTAATTGATGCTTTCAAATACTGACTTTAGAAAAACAGTATGTGGTTTCATGCAGTATGCTGGTTTTGTATTAAGGCTTGTTTATCCGTACCCTGAAAACATCCATTTTAAAGTTGTGTGCTTGGGTACTTATGAATGTGTATAAAGCTTTAACGAAGAGGTTTGCTGGAGAGCTTCCTCTTCTTACAAATCCATTCGTTTTGAATCGATATGTGACCATCCAACTACTTCTACCTTATTCTTCACTCAAGGGACTGAACTGTTAAAGCAGCCTCCATGAGCCTGTTTTGTCTCTGCAATTAGTCATACATGTGTTCCTGCAGCAGGTGTTAATTGCAGTCACAAATCCCATCTTTTTTATATCTAAAAATAATACTGGCACCTGATCTGTTGGCAGGCTTGGGCACACACATATATAAACATTAGGATTTATATTAACAATTGACAAAGGACATAAGGAAGAATAAATTCAGATTGTAAAACTGGACTTGGTAAAAAGGAGACAAGATCTGACGCTTTGACTCACGCCATGTAAACAGGGCGCTCTCTCCTCATGGCAATGTCACGGGGCAGAGGGGTGTCAGTCACTCCACCAGCGTGCAATTCAAAACATCTCTTAAAACCATGTGCACTTGAATTCTTATTTCAATACTTTGATTTACAATAAATGCAGTAGTTGCAATAAAAGCAGAGGGTTTTTTTCATTCCAAATGAAAGTTATATCCCCAGTTTCCAAGCAAATTTTCTTGGAATAAACATCCCAGATGAGAACTAAGACACCAGTGCATAGAAAAAGTAGTAAATTAAAAGACTTGGTTATTGACAGTTGTGAGAAACAAAGAAAGTGGTTCCATTCAATACTTGCTGAAAACAAAATTAGCCGTAATGACTTGGGTAGGAGGCCTACTTTAGAAGTTATCAAGCAAAGGAAGAGAAGTACACAGTATCAACCAGGTAACTCAAGCTTTTTTTTACTACTCAGTTCCTGAAGAAGACCTCCTGGTCAAGAAATGTAGTGTACAAATGAGTAAAGTTAATTTTTTGTTTTAGTCCAGAAGGCTTACAGGAAGGAAAACCCAAGCAAAGCATTTTGATTTAGGCTAATGTATTATGAAGAAGGTGCAATTTCATACTTTAACTACTTTTCTCAGAAATCTGTTTCAGAATGACTCCCCCTCAGCCTCCCTCAAAATAAAGATGACTGCATACCTTGTTCCGTAACTAAGTCCCTGGTTTCCCTTAATAGAAATGGTATGTCTGAGATATATACAAAGATATGACATTTTCCCTCTTTGGCAGTCTTTGCAGGCTGTGCTGTATAGAATGCAGCTTTATCAGTTACTTTTCCATTGTGTTAATGTTATCAAAGCCAAGCATCCAAGGCATGTTTAAAAATAATTGATAATGAATGTCTTAGCACAGGCAGTCATAAATATTTTATGTGCTATACTCAGTATATAAGCATTTTGTTGGTCTGCTATTTAATTTCCAAAAGCAAACACCTTGGAAGTTTTTCATCTTTTTAAGTACAAAAATCACTTACCCTTCCCACTTCTACGAGATTAGTAACCATGATTATGCTGGCTGTGTTCTCATGCCATACCATTCTCCAAAAGTCATATATCGTCTCCTGCATTGGTCCTGAAACAATAAATCAAAGGAAAGGTTACTATCGGAAAGTCTCAAGATTGGAAGCTTGTCTCTGGGGCACTTTGAGAGACCATGCCTATACACATATATTCATATCACTACCATCATATTTTTCATTTAGGGTCAATTTCTTTTCTGTCATCCCACCTACCTGCATTTAAGCATTTTTCCCCTGAAATAGTGCTCTGGAAGAAAGTTAGTTCTCCCGCATTTAGGTATTTATCTCTGTAATACCCAGAAGTGGAATTATAAAAAAATGGATAACATTACTCTTTCTCTTAACAATTGGATGATAACCTAGGGAAGGTATATTTGGAATGAAATGAGCCTCAATGGACTATGTGGCCTTTCCTGGTTTCTAATACTTTTCTTAGTATACACTATCCATCAAATTACCCCAGCTCCTAAATTGTACTTCCTGAAGTGAGACAGAAGTTATAGGTTTTTGCTGCAGTATATCACTTTGCGAAACAGCGGGGAAAGTGGTTAAGAACCCTGGTGTGCCATGGCAGCCATGTCCTCTGCATTGCTTTCCCCAACAACTTCCGTGCTTTTGTAGACGAACACACAGGGCTTTCCCTAGCATCATGCTAAAGCTGGGTACCAGCTCACAGGAAATGTTACAGAAACGTAAAATGTTGAGGAACAACCACATTGCTTTGCGTATGCCTGGTCCTGTCTGTTTCTAGCCCGCACACCTTACCCATGATGTTCAGTGTGCCACCCCGATTTTAAACCACTGCTTTAAAATCACTGAGCCAATAAGAATAAACAAATGTAAAATACTATCAGGTACTATAAACTTAACATCCATATTGAATCCATTACCGAACTGCCATGCTGCAGTAAGCCATTAGTGGCTTATTTGGAGGAATGCCTCAAATCAGCTAGTTGGAGGACAAATGGGTAATGTATTGGCCTAAATGTTCCTCTAGTGAAGAAAAGAACACTCTTAAAGCATTACAGCACCATACATTGACAGATTTGGGTAGTTTGGCACCCATGTTTTGGTACTTTAAGCTCCCTTTGAAAAGAAGCTTTTCACTCTAAAAGTCAAGTACTTAGTGAAAGATGAACTAATATATTATTGTGGCAGAGCAGTTGGACTAGATGATCTTTGAAGGTCTCTTCCAACGCAAACCATTCTGTGATTCTATGACTTTGTGATTCTATGATATTATAGGCAAGTCAAAACCAACTCACTAGGTAAATAACACCACAGCTACGATGACCTAACTTACTTAGAACTCAAGTTTAAGAAGAAGGATGGTAATAGCCTAAAACTTTTGAATTTTTAAAATTTATTTTTATTGTCACCAATTTTAAAGGATAATTTTATCATCCATAATGTGCATAGACCATTTAAAGAAGTTATATGTTCTCGCCCTTACTTTCTCTGCTTTTAAAAATACTGCATATATAGTTAGTTTCACAGGTTTCCCTATAGTCACTCCACTTGTCTTTTCCTTGCTTTGGTAGTTGATATAACAGGAGAAAAAGTCATTTAAAAGAACAGAAAGGTATGACTATTGGAACATAAGAAATGTCAGAAGGTCTCAGAGCAGAAATAACAGCAGAATCTAAACCTACAGTTTCTAAAATTACCAAATTCAAGATGATATTGTGGCTGAAAAACTGGACACCTTTTTTTTTTTTTCTTTTAATTTACAGCACAGAACAGTTGATACTTTTGTGAGATTTCATTCTGAAGTATGAGAAGAGTTAAATCACCCTCCATCATATGGAAACTTACAATAAGTACCTTACTTCTACATAAGTGTCCTGGATATGTAATACAGACATGGTCTGAGTGCAATTTTGAATGTCACAGTAAAAGAATTAATATACGTTGTAGTGAAAGTTTAGCTTCCGTGTGTTTTAATAATGTAGGATTCAATATAGCCTTTTGGGCAATTCAAGTCACAACAGCTTAGAAAGGTTTTGGGCCAACCTCTCCTACATGTAAATGGAAGGAGACTATCTTACTCACTGTAGGAAAATACTGTCTCTGTATAGCTCCTTCCTTCCTCTCAAATCTCAAACAAATATTCAGCAAAATTACTATTGCTATCATCTTTGAAGGAGTGCAGCTAAAAACAGAACTAGGCAAAGGCAGTTTTCCACAGAGCAGTGTCCTGGAAACAGTCTGGAAGTTCATGACACATTACTAAGATTATTTAAGCTTGATCAAGGACAAAAAATAATGCCACTGTTGTTTCAAGAATTTTGATTCACAGACTGGTTTAATGGAGAAAATCTAAATGGCTCCACTGCATTCTGTGATGTTTCACGATTGTTCATCTGAATATGTTTTTGGTAAAGCTGCAGGAAAGGTGAGAAAAGAACCTCTGTCTACACAGCCCTCTTCTTTTCCCCTTGCAAGAAGCCAGAATCTTGCGATGTAGCAAGTTTCTTTATGTATTATTTCAGTTTTCTTTCCTACAGGTTCACTTGAGATACAAGACGGTTGGGCCCTACTTTGTAACAGTCATTTCTTTTTGACAGCTCTGGGATAACCCGCAACAATTTATTCCTGATTTTTTTTTCTACAGACAACATAATTTGTCTCGTGACAAAGATTCCTACACTTCAGATCCTGAAATCACAAATTACAACTGGGGAGAGATCCTAAACACTAATTTCTTCCTGAAGATTTTGCATTTGTCATTCCTTATACAGAAAAAAAGAGATAATAAACGATGAGAAAAATAAATCTTGAGAAAAAGGAATAGCATTTTTCAGGCCAGAGAAAGAGCTGAGCTCTGACAAGTCTTTCAAGCTTGATTCCAAATGTTCTCCTAGAAGAAATGTCCTATTCTGCAGTGCTGAGTATGCTCTTCTCTATCTTACTTAAGACAATCACAATTAAAAGTGCCTGACAGGATTTTCTGCTCTCCTCAAGTATTCTCAAGTGTTTTCTCTCCTTTCCTCTCCAATTAAATTTAAATCTGCTGTTGCCCTGAAATGTAGCATGCCCTGAAATTCTTACACGTAGCCTCCAACCATCTTTCACATTCAGGACACTGAAAGGAAAAAACCCACCCAAAAACCTACCTTAAAGTCTCAGAAAGTAATTCTTTTCTACCCCATTTTTCTTTTCTTCTTGACATTTTTCAAATTATTTTCTGATGTATGAATAAATTATTACTTGTCTCCAGCCAGAATTGAAAAGCATTAGAGGCTAGGTAGGGTTGGAGGATTTATTGTCATGAAGAACTGAACAATTTGATTCAGAGACTCGTGGTAGGGAGAGAAAGAGCCTATAATTGTTCCAAGCATCAGCTTAACAGATGTGTGTACAATAGGCAGGAAGGTTATTCTCAGCAGTTGCCCCCTTGCGGGAGGAGAAGGGCTGAAGAGAAGGTTCTGTGCTGCCTAACAGTAAGCCTGCGGCATACCCCATTAGCTACACAATATAGTAGTTGGTATCAAAGATTTCTGCTGTGAAAAAAAAAGAAATCAACAACATACTGCAACCAGAAGATGAAAAGTGAAGGAAAATAAGAAAAGGAAATCAACCCTCCAAACCCCAAGCTAATTAAATGCATTATCAAAAAATCTCAACAGAAATGATTGGCTGTATATATCACAACCATTAGTTGTATTACTAGTAGTTGTTCGTTGCTGCTCTGGGAATGCAAGCATATTAGGAAATGGAAAATCGCACAGCTTTTAAGAATGGTTTAAACTCTTAAGAAGCTACTTCTGTACACAGAGCTTTCCAGGGCTTCTATTTCTGCCTGTTATTGTGAGACCCAGTTCTAACAACTGGTATTGCTACTGGGGTATGTGATCAATTCAAACATGATAAACTAGCCCAGCATAGAGGAAAATGTGTTCAGATGTAGGAAAGAAAGCAAACACAAAGAAACAAGTAAAATCTGAATCCTGAAATGTTCTCAGCGCTTACTCAGATGGGACTTGTAAATCTATGGGTCATTTTTCAATTTCTAGAAAAGCAAGCAGCTTAAACAAGGAACAAATAGCTTCTAAAACCTTTTTTCTAGTGCAGAATGTCAAATCCACAAGCTAATGTTTGGTGCACCTGAGACCAAATTCAATGATAGATACTAAAGCTAGAACTGTGCAGAAAATGAACAGATAGCTTTAAGCTCCAAAGGCTCCCCAGGGAGGGTGCATGGGCAGTGGTAGCTGTTAGCATCTATTGACAGAGGCAGCAGACTGACAAGATGCAAGACTTGTGTCTGCAGCAGTTAAATTCCATCTTGAAAAGAGCGCAATCAACCTCCTTCCAGCGAGCAGATGCGTCCACCCCGTGTAAGGAGGTGGTTATAAAATGGTCTCCTCAACCTGAATGGCCACTGTGGTTTCTAGTAGCAATGGTAACCGTCTTCACTTTTTATTGAAGCAATGCTTGCTCCTTGCTGTTATTGTGACTGCCTACAACTCGACCACTCGAGGACAACTAGCTAATACGCCTGCCTAGAGGGAGCTGCATTTTAGCCCTCATTCTTTACTATGTATGATCCTTTCAAAATGACCTTGAGATACAGGAAATGTTTCCTTATTAACACGTACGGCTGCGTAGCAAAAAAAGGCCAACAAGAAATGACTCCCTTTGCAACTACACTGCCAAGAAAAATCTCAAACCCAGTATGTAGCAGAAATTGTTCAAAATACACATGAAAGCATAAAAGAGAGATTAAAAAGAAAAAGAACCTGGGATAACAGACTACAAGTTAATAGATTACAAAGGTCAAGAATTCTTCTTTTCCTAATGAACCTCTTTAATGGGACAGACTAGCTGTTAGTAGGATAACTTACTGAGAATTTCTCAGGAGGAAGTAAAACTGCAGAGTTACTAATGCTCTGCCAGTCCAGTGATCTGATAATCCATAAATGCATGTTATTTGCTCTTTTAACCATGCTAGAATTCGGAGGTAAGAACAAAATGCCTTTCAGAAAAAGTTACGTAAAAAACCACAGTTAAATGTTACTTTAAACTATAAATATCACTGACTGCAGGCAAGGGAACATCTCCCTTAACTGAAATACATTTTTTCCCTACTCAGTAAGGCAACATGCCCAAGATTTTATCAACAGGAATTTGCAGGCGCATCATTCTGTGATCAGGGTTTCATGAGTGTTCATTTCTGCCAGCCTCCCAGGAGGAAGGGAAGCTCATCGGTGGTCAGCAGCTCTGCAAACCTGGACTCCTTTTTGCGTGACAAGGTGTAGACTAAGGAGTGTACGATTAAGTTCCACTTCTTCATAAAGTAAAGTAAAATAAAATGTCTCGATCTTTCTAAAATAGTCAGCATACTATAAAGGAAAGTGACAGATCCCAGTTGTGCTGATTTAGCCAACTAGCAAGATGAAGTGCTCGTTCAGTATTTTTTTGCAGTTGCATCGCCCCTGCCACACAGCAGTATAGCTGTATGCTGGCTCATCCCCGAATGAGCTGGATCCTGAATGGAAGATGCCCTGAAGACCAGATCGGTTGCTGATCATCTGAATGGTCAAGAGCAGTCTTTACCATATGCTTGCTGAATAGGTATGGTAGCATGCATTTAACTTTCACGCACCCTTCCAGGAGTTCTTAAGGGTTTAGTGCCTCCACGAAGGCCAGCAAAGTCAAGAACAAAGCTCTGCTATAAAAACTTAAAAAACTCAGGCAGTTTTTCTGCAGTAACTTCTCTCAAAATAGGTTTAGAGATTTGTTTTCTGCCATAGCATGTACAGGTACATTGACTTTAAAGGCTTATACAAGAGTATGTTTTCATAGGCACAGTATGTATGCGCCTATAAATACTGTGAATAATTTTTAAGTCTGAGATAAAACTGTGGTCAAGATATCACTAAACCATGCAGGCCCACCACTCACCAATAGATATCCAAATGCATACAGATCAGTCTTTTGTATTTTAAGGAGTCAAGAAAATGATGATGAAAAAGAATCAGGTGATATAACCTGGATGCTTCTAATGCTTTAATTGAAGTCCTCCCAAGTCTGTTCCAGGAACTAAAACAGCATCGAGGGTAAAACATACCCCAGTTGCCATGCATCTATTCACTTTTACTGGTTGCCTATCACTGTAAGAATTAGCACACTAAAAGGCAACAGACGTTTGTACAGGCAAAACTTGGCCATAAATGCTTCAGTGTTATTTATTAATTGCTGGTTTTTAGCTGCCATACTTCAGTATTAATTATTATTTGTCATTTCTGCATATCCCAGCCCCAGACATTTTGTGCATGAAAGAATCTCAATGAAATTAAACAAAACCCCTGTAATGAGCTGAAAAAAACACATTATTGCTTTTATTCCTTTATTTAATTTGACTTACAGTGTTGACTGTGATGGCATTTGAAATGCACTTTCTAATTTTAGCCTTACAAATATTAATTATTATGTAATCTTCACCAGGGCTATATTGTAATTCTACAGCTATGCTGGCTTTCCTGATAAAACTTTCTTGGAAATCTCTCTTGCCTTGGAAAAATACAAATAAACAAAGCTGTGGATGAACTTCCAACAACATTGGTTCCCTATAGGTATGCTAAGCCAGCAGGCAGCCCAAGCAAGGAAGCCTGAGGCTATGGCTACCTCTTATATGAGGTATGGACAAAACCTACCCCTCAGTTTTAAACCTTATTTTAACTGATTCCTCCATGGTAAGAAGATTCAGAGAGGGTGCAGAGAGGAGCCACTTGTTTGCAGAGGCAGTAATTAACAGTAATTAATTAAGTCAGGTAAGAAAAAACACCATTTTGTAAGCAAGAATTCTACCAGAACTTGACTCACAAACAAATAAAAAAAGTTTGGTTTCTCCTAACACTAGTTTTCACCCAGGCTTCAGAATATACCGCGCATATCAAATATATGCAGAATCTATATTCAAGTTGTAGCCAGTCCACCGTTTCTTTTTTTGGCCTTTTGCAATGAAACCACCTTGCAACACAAAAAAACCCCAACCTAGCTAGTATGCAGCAACACTATTCCACAGTAAGTCACCTCAGCTACACTCAAGCGGGTTAATCAGGACTGAGCTATGAATTTAAAATGTGTTTTCCATTATTGCCTCACCTTAGATGGATTGTCAATAAGGAACAGATCTGACTGAATCTTGTTAGCTTGACATTTCAGGAAAACGTTGCTTATAAAGCAAGCTGAAATGCTCTACTGGGACAAATCCTGCCCAGTGCAGCTACTGGCAACACAGAGGCTTTCTACTGTATGCTTTGCTCAGGAAAAACACAGCCTTCTCTCATTATCAGCCAAGGGACAGCACAGTGAATAGTAATTGGCTGATTTTCAAGCACAAACTAAATCCTACCTGCTTCGAGCTAGCCAGTCTGCAAGCCCTGCTGCCTGCACATCACTATACGTGAAAATTGGCTTTCACCAAATGAAATTTCCAAAGTCCTTTCAAGTCCCATTAGCTTTCAACGAAGCTTAGATTACTAAGTGACTGAGGCGCATGTAGAAATTTTATCTATAGCTCCCACGAGACTGACCCGTGCTTTGGCTGCCTTTCCCTACCACCTCCTCCTCTATTTAGAGGAGTCAGCACTAGACAGGATGAAAGAAAGGAGGAGATTGACCTGTAAATTCTTCATCTCTTTCCAAATGTAAAAAGAACATAAAAACATTTGGCCTATAACATGCCATTTTACAATGTACAGTAGTGGTGAGCCACAGTCCTATTGTTTTATGAAATACAGGCAAGCATCTCCCTGCTAGCTAAAATAAAAACATCCCTCCACTCTAAATTCCCAGTTTAATATAGAGATGCTTCCTTCGAGTAATGAAAAAACTGATTATCCCAGAGAATTTTTTCTTTAAAATTGCTCATTTCACTAAACTAGATAATCAGTTTGAAAATACATATTTTGTAAGTGTGCGTATAAACACATACACATCAACTATTGGCTTGAGCTGGATCATTTCTCTTCTTGGCATTTTGTCTGATCCTATTCTGCAGTGATTCTGCGGGCAGTCAGAAAGTTTTACAGGGATGTGGTATGCGTTCTCTGGAATAGCATATGGCGTTTTCTTTTCTTTACTGATACAGATCTAACTAGGCTGGAACAGCACACATCTCTATGCATTATTTTGTCTGCATTATGGTACTGTCTAGAAATCCCAGTCCAGGACTGGAGCTCCACTGTAGTGGGAACTGCATGACATATTAAATGTCCATGAATACACAAAATGTGTTCGTGCCCCTCACAGTCACAATCCGAACATACTTTGAGAGACAACAGAAAGCAAGATAAGAGTTCGAATGAACCGAACAGGCTTGGTATAATATACAGCACCCACAATATGCCAGCTCCCTAGCCATTTCTGAATAATTTTTCCTGTCCCTGCTCCACATTAGTATTTCCACCATGTTCAGAAACAAGCCAGTGCTGCACTTACATGTATTTTTAAGTCTGAGAGACCAGACCAGACTTTGTTTGTGCATTCTTGGCAGGTGCTATTTAAGACATTTTTATAACACTACAGCTAATGCTATCAGCTAACTTTCCATCTAGTAAAGTGTTACACACTTATTGATTGACATTTCTCCATGGCTAAATTTCCAATACTAGCTCAGTTTGTCCTGTATCAACAAAATAAAATGAAAATGTCATATGATTTCCCAAAGACTAAATAGCACATTCCTGTAACACCTTTTGACTACTCATGGAAATACTGCAGACTAGGAATCGAGGAACTGGTAGCAACAGGAATGGTCCAGATTTATCCAGTTAGCCTGAGATTAGGCCAAGCTGAATGCAATAAAAGCTGTGTCCATAGTACTACTGGCCATGTATGTACCATTGCGCCATTCAAGAAAGCTGCTTTTTCTGATCTTAACTGCAGGAAATTAAAAAAAAATCAACAAAATAATGTAGTTGTAGTTTAATGTAGCTCATCCAGTATAATTGAAGAGCTCTTTCTTTCATATAATTTGCTTGCCATACAGCGGGGATGTTAAATGGACTGTTCCCCTCATTAACATTTTCTCAGACTGGATAAATCCAGTATCTTCCAAATTTTGCATTACATGTAGCAAATGAGTACATGTACTCCTAGGGTTTAGGGATCCCCTAGTGAGGGTTATGTGGGATACCTGAATAAGGCCAGAGTCTTGAATCTTTACCTTGCACAGCTTTTAAGAGACCATTGCTAGGCAATGGCTTGCAGGGAGCGTGTTTCAGGTTTTTTCTGCCATGAACCCAGAATACTTTCAATAACTAATTGTAACTAGAGGCCTCGATGTATTTTCCAGCAGAGCGTACTGGCTACAGAGTTGGTCTCACTCGCACGTGGACTCTCTTTCTCTCTATTTAGTTGTTTAATTACAGTCAAGTGTGTCGGGAGAGCAATAGGGGGCTCATGGGGGAAACAGCTACAGGTCCAAACTGATTCAGATCAAATGGCAACACGAGGTGTTGGCTCTCCATCTGAGGTCACAGCTCTGACTGAAGGCTTATTCCGGGAGCCTTGAGCCCATGGGTTGGACCCAAACTGTCTTGGTGAAAGCAGTCCAACAGAAAGTTTCAGTTTAGCTGAATCAATGTTTTCCAGTAAGAAGCTGCTGTAATTTCTAATTTGCGCATTCTTCTCAATAAGGGTGATTTGCATCATGGAAATATGAATACCTATTAATCATGCATTCTAAATAGCCCATCTGAGCTTGGGAAGACTAACAAATATGGAATTTATTTTGTAAAAAAAAAAATGCTGCCTGTAACATTTCCAACTCAAAAATCTCAGGTAATTGACTTGTTGGACTGGGTTCTTCCTATCAACTTGTAATGCAGAATCAATTTTGATGATGGATGAGAAGTTTAAGATCATTTTATCCCCTTCAGTAGAAGGTTCCTTAGGGAATGGACAAAAGAACCTAATTAGTCTTTCCCATTTCTACTTTCTATTTTCATGTTGAGGCAATCATAAGCATCAGGATGTAATAAAATCATCACTATTCTCTAGCTCAAAAATATGAGTTCATTTTGGCTACTTGTTTCTTTTATTTTTCCCCAAGGACCTTATTGTGAAGGAATGTTGCTCATGCTTGTGAGTAAGACATTCAGATGCTATATTTTTTAAACTTGTGCTGGGAGTTTAAGTGCATTAATGCGAACACTTTACCCAGATGAACAAATAAGATAATTTAGTCTACATTAAAGCATAAGTAAAAATGCTAGCAAAACCAAAATTGTCATAATTTATTATCCTGATAGGTATCTCCTGAGTGAGATATATCACTCACAATATACTTTTCTATTAAGGCTGGAAGACTTTGGTATATTAATTTCTTCCTCAGTCACAGAAATAGTCAGAATCAAACAAATATTAGTCAGATCAAGATCCATGAAGGTGATTAACAAATAAACATGTATTGGATATTTTTTAACTTCAAGATAATTATGGTAAAAATTAAATCTGCATGACAACAAATTCTCTCAGCACTACTCTTTATTGTTATTTTTGGGAGCACACTGGTTATTGTCACCGCTTCAAGTAGGAAAGGGCAACACTAACCTTTTAATTCCATTTTTTATTATATTTGATAGGAGACTGCAGTATTTGATGTACACTGTAAACAAGGAAAGCCATTTAACATGCGGAGTGTATTTGTGCTTAGTACAGACATATTCTGCTTGCAACAGAATGAGATTTAGCAGCATCAGAGGGAACCTCCACAAAGTCTACATCTGAATATGCAACTGCACGGAAGAATACAGATGGATAGGGAAAGAAATTAATCCAATAAGCCTGTATCTTTTTTTTTTTTTTTCAAAGGCAGTGCTTCAAAATCACCCAGACTGTCATGTGCCTTGGTGGCCATATCAATATAGAGATTTCAGTTGCCACCAAAGGATACAGAATAGAGAAAAGTTGACAGGTTTCAAAGGTTTGGATATGGTGACAAGACAAAAAAAAAGCTGCCTTATTTGTTCCTTGATACATTTGTTTCTGAAATACATTCTCTTTGTAAATCTGCTACACTCTTTTTATTTCAGCAAATGAGAAGACGAAAAGCCTTCTTGCACCTGCTGCCAAGCTTCCTCCAGGCTGCTGAAGACCAGCTGGAAAATAAACTTCACAGAAAAAAGGATGCTTTGACTATGTGATTTTCCTGACAAACTGCACTCCTCTGCTTCTTCTTCTGCTTTAGCATTAGGCTTCACTGATTGACAGGCACGTTAACAGTACTACATCAAGAGTGCCAGGTACCTTCCCCATCAAGTCCAATTTATGGCTGATTCTTTATTGAGGATGGAAACCCTATCATCAAACATCAGCTTTTCGTAATTTGCATCCCCCAAAAATACAGACTTGTGAGGTACATTTGTAAGGCTGATGTTGTATACATCTTCCTTGGACAAAAAATGGATTCTAGTGCATAATCTAGGTAATTCGGAGTCCGAGCAGCAAATAGATTAATATATGGCCACCTCCACAATGTTCTTTCCTGAAAGTGTGTTTGGTTCACAAGGACAGTTTGCTCCATTCTTGAGTTTCAGGAAGATCATAGCTTCCCTGTTTGCAGGACATATTTTACAGTCACATTTTTAAAAAGAGGACAAACATACTACTTTTCACACAATCTTCTATTTTCTAAAATACAACCTTGAAGCATTTCCTGTTCCCTGATTCACCTCTTCGTCTACTTAATTACTGTAGTCTTCTCTCATTTCTCTTACTTCTTAATTCTGATAAGCAAACGTCTGTTGTAGCTATTCTGGACTGACTTCACAACAGCAAAATCAAACCAGTATCTTGTCTTTGAGATAGAGGTCTATATAAGCTCTGAAGACCTTTATGTCTGATTTCCTGTTGCTCAGTCTTTGCATGGGAGAGGATAGAAGGATTGCTTTTTCTTCCTCTGTGGCTCTGACCATGGACTACAGATAAATTACCAGTTTCTCAAACTGTTGTTTCACAGGCCGCATTAAGAAGCAAGTGAAAGAACAGCCTGCATGGGATGTGGGAATTTCTACTAGCAAATAAATATTAAAGAACTATGCGGTATCATTTCTAGAGCTTGGTTTGTACTTTCAAAGAATTTCCAAAGGTTTATGAGAGGCAGGCATGTATTTTATACAAAATGTAGCCACACGTATGTGAAGAAGAATGTAAGTGGTGCTACCTAGCAATGGATCCATCAGCAGTTTTCCAACCATGTTCCTGTTTTACTTGGTCCACACACAAAGGTTCAGAGAAGTGACGCACTGCAACAGAGCCTAAGCTCACCTCGCATGTATTAGGAAGCTATGCCAGCTCTGCATTTACAGCCTGCTGCTATGCTGAATGGAAAGCAACAGGGGCATCTCATTCCCTGTAGAGACACAACTACTGCACAGCTGATTAAGACAAAGACAGAAAAATACAGGACTCATGAAAGTGGTGAAAGATAACTATTCTAACACAGTTATCACTAAAATCTCCTACTATAAACAAAGAGGGAGAGTTTTCTCTGGTATTCTCATGAACCATACTATGGCCGCTGTTGAAAAGCGATGACTTTGGCAGTTACCAGTTTTTACTACACACTGTTTCTTTTTGTCCTCAACACTACTAAAGTACCAACTTTTAAAAGATGCTCAAATGCTGTAATTGTCATCATCAGCCTTCGGTGGGAAACGGTATTAAGAGAGCTCTGGTGAATTCGCCATATGGCTTCACAATATAATCTGGAGATATCACTTCCATATGTAAAGGGTCTATTACTTCTGTCTGCATTTGGGTGTGGGGAAAAAAGTAACTTCTTTGCCATTTGTCACTACTGTTGCAGAACAGGTGAAGGACATGTTTCAGAAAGTCTCGCCTATTCAACAGGGTGCTTAAGAATGGGTTTATCTCCTTCACTGAGGACAGATGGCTTCAACCACCTTTTTAAAGTTTTCATAATTGAGAAGTAAACAACAGCATCGAACATAGTTCAGTCATCAAGATTAATACAGGTGTATAGAATTCAACCACTTTGTATATATATCGGGGAATCAGCCTGACTACCCTACATCCTGCAAAAATGACAGCATATATAAAGCTGAAAAATTGTGTAGAACTATCTTGCTTTGTTGTTTTCCCGTTCTCCTTGAAGTAATTTCAAATGTTAATTTTCATCTGGAGGCTAAAACCATGGCAGCAGAAGCTTCTTTGTAAAGAGAAGTGGGGAGCTTTCACACCGCTGTAGTTCTGACAACTTTTTGCAACATAAAACCAAAAAACATGCCAAGGAAGTTAAGAGTATTATTATTCAAAGCAATATTGCTCCTTCAGATGTCTGAAAGGGAACTTTCAATTTGAAAGAAAATGTATTTTTGTTTCTGAAAACCCTTATTAAAATGCTCACACAACATATACAGTCGCGTGTGGAAGAAAGACTCATATTTTGCAGAAAAGAGAAGGAATATAAAAGGAGTTATTCCAGCAGCAAGTTTATGCTGCTGTAGTGAAGACTGTAAACATTGCCATTGTAAATATTTATTTTCAGAAGTTTATAACTCATACCTAAAAAACTCCTCCTGACTGAAACTTGACTTGATGTCTGCCTCCATAATAGCAATACACAAAGTGAAACAGTTTAGCATTTGCTTTACAATTGGGTACAGACAAAGAAAGAGGTTGAAAGGCTACACTGGGCTATTATGCCTAAAGCTGCTTTTTTTTCAAGAGTAACTTTTTACAGTCAGTAAGATATGCTCTGAATTACTTCCACAAAATGTCTTCGATCCGGTTCCTCAGCATGCTGCAGTGAGCAGAGACAATCTGAACCGTGAGGAGTATTCAGAAGTCTGAGATGCACAAATGAATGTGCTTCACATATAAAGACGTGCAGCTTGCGTGTATCTGCTGTTTCACACATGATTGATCTGCTCAAAAACCAGCTCTGGTGGAAATGGCAATGAGTGATGCTGTAGAACTGTATTAACGTTCGTTTGTCACTCATAATGTGCAGTTGCTGGTGCCGTGGTGGAGGAAGCATTACAAAACCTTTGATAGAGGCTTGCTAAAAGAAGCTAAGTCATACAAGTAGATACAAAAAAGATTAATTTCTCATGTTTAGTAATCAGGGTGAGACATGCAAGATCAGCAACATTCATCCAGTAGTAAGAACATCCAGCAGCATCTGTGAGGATAAGTACCATACAGACACTCAACCTAATGGTCTCACTAGAGGACCTGGTTAAAATTCATTGATTACCCAGCTCCTGGAAAAAAAAAAACTAGCTGCCAGTAAATTGAACAGATCATACAAGAGCTCGATATTCTGCTATAAAAAAATTTAAAAGAATTATATCCATGGGAACAAGGGATATAAAAAACAAAATAGTGAGTTTTAAATTGCACCAGCTTGCTGGTTCTGCATGACCCAATACGCTGGCTTGTGACGAGAGATTCTTTTTAATCACAGTGACTCAGGTGCGGATCCCATCTGTTGATGCCAATTACAGCAGATCACCAAAAGTCTTTATTAGCTGTAAATTCAGTCTACCACTCACATTATACTTATCACATAAAGGAAAATGGATGTTAATTTTATAATTGCAATTGCACACTCTGAATGTATGACTCTTAAAATGGAAGTAAAACCTTTTTTTGATTATTAGTTGAGAAAGCCTCCATTATGTAAGTCTTTTAAAACATGTTTCCTCCCCTAATTCAAATTAGCAGCAGGATGCTCTGAATGCCAAGGTGGAAAGATACCAGTCTGTACCTCAAACTCTGGTTAGTATGGGAGACAGTAGCCCTTTAATAAACAGGTGATTATGCAACTCCCAGCTCTGTTAAAAGCAGATTGGTAGTCTATTACAAACTGATTAAATTTGCCACTTTTTCACTTCAAACAATTATATTTGCTCATTAACACTTGATATGTTGAATGCAGCTTAAGAAGAACATAGGAAAATTAAATATCAATCATTCTAACTACTCAGAGATTTAGAACTGACTCACGTAATGGTATTTTCCTTCAAAGAACAATATGCACGCGCACCTGTGAAAGTTGCGGTGGAGGAGAAAAGGGAGAATGGGAGAGGTTATTTAAAGACTGATGTAAAGTAGACATCAAGGGATTAAACATGCAGCTTAACTGTTGTGCTGCATTGACGTGTTTATATATATCTATATGAAAGCGTGTTCTAAAACAGAGCATGAACATCACTGGCTATACTGCAAGCCATGGCTCATGACACCTTTACTAGTAAGGAAGACATGCAGAGGCATAGTCTGTCTGACACGTTAAACAAATGTCTTTCCTTTCATAGTTAACATAGAGCCTTAAAGGAGTTTGAGAGATTATTCCCAGTTACCTTACCACCTTCACAAAAGACAGAGGCTGCATCGCACTGGCCATGATACTGTGGTGCAGAGGCTTTGTCAGGAAGTGGGGATACTGGTGGATAGCAGTAACTAGCCTTCACACAGCTGCGTCTATCAGGACATTGCAGAGAACTATAAAAAGCAGATGAGTATTTTTAACCCTGTTCTGCAGATGGGAAAGCTGAGAAAGAGGAAGGAAAAGAAACTTTCTCATGATTCTTCATCAGGCCAGGAACAGAGCCAGAGAGAATACATAAACCTTTTGAGATCAGTGCTCTTCATTCCTCCAACATGGAGATACAAATCTGCTTCCTAACTGGCCTTAAAAAATAAGAT
This sequence comes from Gorsachius magnificus, assembly GCA_034008185.1. Taxonomy (NCBI): domain Eukaryota; kingdom Metazoa; phylum Chordata; class Aves; order Pelecaniformes; family Ardeidae; genus Gorsachius; species Gorsachius magnificus. The sequence goes on along the minus strand of CM067082.1, from coordinate 56,471,843 downwards.
GCTAAAGATGTCAACCACCAAAAAACTCACAGCCAGATTATTTTGAATTTGCTGTAAATTGTATGCCCATTTATAGATGAATTTTATATTCTTTAGAGAGTCAGTTTCTCACTCGTTGCACCGTGAGAGGGGTTAGGCATCCCTGGGTGCACTTAGCTGCACCTACATGGAAGAAACTGATGGGACCTGCCCCAAAGAATGACAGCTGAAACAGCCATATATCCTTTACATCTTGGAAGATGACTTGTTTCTACTGCTTTCATTCTCTTCCTTGACTAGGTACTTCTCGACACCACATCAAGAAAAAAGTGTGGCAAAGAAACTGTTGGGACTTGCTGGTGGATGTGGTATATAGACTTTCGGTACATTATTCACACATTATTACATACTTGGCTTTAAGAACTGAAAGTACAAGAACCTCCAGCTTGGTATTTGCTATTCAAGTATTACGATGAGTGATAAAGCTCTGCTTAAATTTGCTTCAGATAGAGATCTCGTGTCTGTCAGAAAGCTGTCAGGGAGGTCTTCTGCTGAAGCTCCCGGTGAAAACAGCTATATTAAAAACTGCAAGTAAAATGGCCACTGTGTATCTTTTTATTTTAGGATTCAATTCAAGGTGAAAACCAACAGCATCATTAGCTAAAGCTTAAAAGGAACAATCCATTTCTTCTTAGAAAAGGAGGGTGTAAAAGCCCAAAGGGAATTAAACAAATTCTGCATTTGTGTCCAAGTTTCCCTGTCCGGCTCATCTGTAGAAAGACTGTGGACTGAGGAATGTGGTGGGTGGGTAGCAGAAGTGGAAGAAGCAGCACGTTTAAATGCCTCATATTCTAAGATCACAAATTCTAATTCTAGTCTAAAAGTGGCGAGGCAGTTCTAGAAATAAGAACTGTGTCCTGTACCACTGTCATCTGATGCAAAGTAGCACCTCATCTGGAACTGTCAAGAGCTGAAGTACAGACAGGCAGAGATATGAAGCCTCCCACTGGTAGAAGTAGGGACTGGAGGCTGCAGACTTTGGGTTACCTACGGGACAGCTGAAATCACAGTTAGAACTTTTATTTGACATGGCCAACATCTTCTCTGCTTTGATAAAAATCATTAAAAAGTATATATGACAACTAAATCCAACACATGGTAAGATTATTCTAAGTATATTATACTCAGTACTCCAGCTGGCTCTCTTAAATGTTGGGCATGTGTTGAAATAACGTGCGTGGGTGTAGCTCAGCTTCTTCAGATCCACAGGCAAATGCAGGAAGCTCTGTCACAGAATACCTGTTACAGAGAAGATTCCCTCCAAGTGGAGGAGCAATCAAATTTTTGCATAGAAACATAGAATCATTTTGTTGGAAAAGACCTTTAAGATCATCAAGTCCAACCGTACCTGCCCACCACTAAACCATGTCCCTAAGCACCTCATCTACCCATCTTTTAAATACCTCCAGCGACAGTGACTTGACCACTTCCCTGGGTAGCCCATTCCAGTGCCCGATAACCCTTTTGGTGAAGACATTTTTCCTAATATCTAATCTAAAGCTCCCCTGGCGCAACTTGAGGCCATTTCCTATCATCCTATAACTTGCTACTTGGGAGAAGAGACCAACACCCACCTCACTACAGCCTCCTTTCAGGTAGTTGTAGAGAGCGATAAGGTGTCCCCTCAGCCTCCTCTCCTCCAGGCTAAACAACCCCAGTTCCCTCAGCTGCTCCTCACAGGACTTGTGCTCCAGACCCCTCACCAGCTTTGTTGCCCTTCTCTGGACATGCTCCAGCACCTCAGTGTCCATCTTGAACTGAGGGGCCGAAACCAGAACACACTAGTCGAGGTGCGGCCTCACCAATGCCTAGTACAGGAGAAGGATGACTTCCCTGATCCTGCTGGCCACACCGTTTCTTATACAATTCAGGCTGCTGTTGGCCCTTTTGGCCACCTGGGCATGCTGCTGGCTCATATTCAGCCAGCTGTTGACCAGTGACCCCAGATCCCTCTCTGCCAAGTAGCTTTCCAGGTACCCTTCTGCAAGCCTGTAGTGTTGCATGGGGTCATTGTGACTGAAGTGCAGGACCTGGTACTTGGCCTTGTTGAACTTCATACAATTGCCTGCAGCCCATTGATCCAGCCTGTCCAGATCCCTCTGTAGAGCCTTCCTACCCTCACGCACATCAACACTTCCCCCCCAGCTTAGTGTCATTGGCAAACTTGCTGAGGGTGCACCCCTTGTCCAGGTCATTGACAAAGATGTTAAGCAGAACTGGCCCCAACACTGAGACATGTATGCTACCCAAGCACTGGCAGAAGATTGGCATATTGTTCAATATTATGATTAAGCAGCCACAGAAGACTCGCCTTTCCCACCTGTTACAGCACTGAACTTGACCAAAAATAAATATGAACTGCATCAGAATGGGCAAATTTTATGTCTTTGAAGACAAGTACAAACTGAAAATTAATTTTTGTGTTGACAAAGGTATACGTTTTTGTTCACAAGCAAGCTTTTAAATGATGTCTTGTAAAATTGTCTCTCTAGATCCCTCTGAAGAATCCCCCTGCAAGCATAATACGTCTTTGGGTCCTCTACTAAAACTTGCTAACTGAAGTGTTTTGTGTTTTAAGGACCTGAAACCTAGTTATCATTGAACAATTCAAAGAACATTCGTTTTCATGACAACTGTTGTCTCTCTGAAAAGTTTACCAAATATTTCTACCATACATTTCTTTCTTCATGAGTAACAACATGTTTAGTAAATTCTGCCAAAAAGCATGTATTTTGCTTTTCTACTCAAAACCTGTTTGAACAGAAAGGTAAAGGACTGTTTATTTGACATACCTGAAAATTAGATAATAGTTCAGTTTGCTTGCTTCTACCTAAGTGATTGAGCCTACCCCGTCCTGGATATTGACTGTGGCAAGAATGCATGTTAGAGAGTATAAACTGTAATCCAAGTACCGAAACTTCTTAGCCTCATATAACCAAAAAGAAGGGGTGATAAACTTACCTTGTGTAGCAATGTAGTGATTTGGTCTATGATAACCCTAAAATAAATTGAAAAAAAAAAATAAGCAATATACACCTCAGCTATGTTGCTGTGAGTGAAACTTCATTTACAGTAGTATTCAGTAAAGATCACAACAATACAGATAATGTGTTAGATGCAAAAGTTCTCTCCAGTGGGGGAAGGGGAAGGGACAAGGGGAACAAGAAGCAAATGGGTTTTCTGCAAGATACTTAAGTTGCAGCCTTGTACATTAGGGGACAGAAGTAATATGTTCTTTTAGTCCCTTGTTGGCTCTGCTGAAAATGAACAGCGTGAAATCCTCTCTAGCACTTGCAGCTAATGGCATCAGATGCTCATGGAGGCTGAGCTATACCTCCAAGCTATTGCTATTGAGTGCAAAGCCTGTCCCTTTTTTAACAGCTAAAGCATTCTAGATTTGCATTCAGCCCGGGGAAGGGTGGGGGGATGTTCACTCTGTCCACTGTGATTTTTTATGTTTTATTTCTGAACAGCAAAAGGGAGAGTAAATTCTTTGACTAAGTGGTTTGGTATGAATACACTTGTTCACATCTAAATAGGAAGAACATAAAACAATTTATGTTTCTCTGATGACAAGACAATTAATCACAAGTGGCCATGCAATAAAACTAATCTCTATGGATTCTTTGCAACATTGAATATGTTGCCTAATGAGAACAATACCATTCTTATAGTATTTGAGCTTCTGATGTGATGGGAGTGTCACCAAAGGCTTAGATCATGCACTAGTATGTTGATAAATTCAGTTATACCAGTGTTAATCTTTTAATAACCGTTATGACGTGTTGTCAGTCATCAACAGGAAGAATTTAAAACTGTAGCTTGCATGCCATTGCAATTTCTTTGTAAAAGAGCAAGGGGCATTGTGGTGATCCAAGGTGGGAAAGACTCAAAACAACTGAAGATACCTTGATTACAGAAAGAATAACATGAATTACAGAACTGATTCCTTTTCATGCCATTGAAGCAAAATTTAGAAGTCTACGAACAGAGGAGTATTCGGATAGCTACAGAGTTGATTTCTTTCTGCTATGTGTTATCTAATATCCCTAGTGTCTGGTATCAAACAATTCTGTTTCCCAGTGAAAAAACACATGGGAAAAATGCAGCATAACCATTGCCCCTCTTCTCTTTTATCCAAGAAAATTTTGTAGTGTCTGTGATGGTGCCATTCCCTTATTAACACGTTTATTCTGACAACACAACAACTATACTAATAACTGCATGCAAGAGTAAAATTGCAGCTGCTTCTGTAGTAGAAAAACAAGCTTTTCTAATGGAAACCTGACTAGCAAGATTATAAACAAAAAATGCTGTGCTCTGTAGACATCTTTGGAAGATGTCTGCAGTCCCCCAAGCTTTGCAATGAAGCCATCTGCTGAGGATGAGGGAGGGAATTTTTTGGTTCTGACCCACTGTTTCTTTTAGAGCCACATTCTCTCCATCCTCTTGTACTTCCATAAGCAAAAAAGGTTGCTTTGCAGCTATCTTATCAGCATTTTAAATGAGACTGTATGGTCCAAACCCTTATTCCTGACATCTTTTAATATTTTAGAGTCAGATCAAAATCTGACACGAGAACATACTAGTAGTCTAAAATGAGAACAGTCTTGAATGTTGGAAAAAGCATGAAAGTGAATTCAAATCTAGGTCCCCAATGTGAACCCTCTCTTTCCTTTCATGATAGATTACCCCCTTCAGAGTTTACTGAGATGTCTAACTAAATATATTTCCATATGTGCCTTTACCTATTGGTGACTGTGCTATTCTTTCAAACAGCAAGCAACTGAGCAGAAATCTGAGCTTAACTTAATGGTTCCTGAACATGCTAATAAACATCAAAAGAAGGAGATGTCTTCAGAAAGTTACAACTTCAGACTTCAGATTGTTACAACTGAAGTACCTACTTTTCTTGTATAGCTCAAGTTCCTCCATACTCTGAGAAAAACGTCTGTTACATTCCTGTTTCATACCGGTGATTAAATTTGAACTGCAAACTATGACACCATTTTTCAAAGATGACACTGCTGAACAAGAAATCTTTAGCAGACACAGTTTCCCATGAAGCAACACCTGTTTTGCTTAGCCTAACATCTAGCACCCCAAGTAAACAATAAAATTTTCATCTTTGCTATCCATAGATTTCTGGCTTTAGATAGTATTGACTTTCTAATGATTTTCAATTCTACTTTTGAATTCATTCTTTCAACCAAACCCACCTTGTCTCTTAAAGAATTTATTCTAATGTAAAACATTAAGTTAACATGATGCAGAATGAACAAAGAAGCCACCTTCAATAATTAAACAGCCTACATATTTAATGAAATGTCTTGCTTGCATTAGAACTACTGGTTAACAGCTGCAGAATATACTTTGAAGGCGACTTAAAAGTGCAGAGATGACAAGAGATTGCAAATCTCTGCATTAGGCATTAGAGAGTTTTGTCACATTAATATGCAAACAGCTTTCTTTTAAATGTGGAATGATGCCAAGCTGTTGACAGAAAGTGAAAATAACATTTTGTTAGCCCATATAAGCACCAGCAGGCGAAGTAGCCATACAGCGTTGCTGGCAAGGTTTCAGTCTAGTGGCAGTTGGAGGAAATGACTCTTTTAATTTGCTTATTGACAAAAACTTTGAGGCTTTTTTTTTTCCCTTTAGTGTACACCTAGCTTCCAGAGATAGTACTTTACAACAATGTTTAGCAGCTGATACTAGCTGTGATACCTATTACAAATTATGAATAATGTGAGAATAGTAAGAGCTCCCTCTTTGATTGAACACAACGTTAAGTTTGTTGACTACATCAGCATACGCACATCAATATAATTTCCATTGATGTAATCGGAACTTGTTTCTCCTTCAATGGGCTGCAGTCTCACTCGAGAATGATCATCTGAAATGGAAACAATGGAGAGAAAAAACAGTGAAGACACATTCAGTAACAAAGCCTTCATCGTAATACTACTTTAAAGCCAAACTCAAACCTCAGCATTTGCAAGTTCATGCTTGTTTTGCTGTCCACGAAAACATTGTATCTACGTTTAATCCTCATTTCAGTCATTCATAAGGCTTTCCAAATCCCCTCTGGTTTTCGGTCTGAATGTCTTAAATATTTCTAATGTGAAATTCATTGCAATTATGCTTTTTGTCTTGACACCCCCCTTTTTGTCAATAAAATAAATAACATTAAGTTGACAAAGGTTTAGACATTTGGAAATGTTTCTGCCAGTACTCAGGCTGAAGCCATTGTACAAGACATGCTGCCACATCACAGTTTCTGAAGGAAACTCATTATATTTTCAGTAAGGGAGAAAGCAAAATGAAGTAATGACAAAGCCCAAGCAGTCAGATAATGGCTTTGTCACTGAATTTTGCTCCACTGTGGCCGTTTATATCTATCCAGAAATGTGCAAACACTTCCAACTTTGTTTTCCAAATTCCAATCCAAAACACCATGGCATGAATTCATTTCTTGTCAGCTGCCTGATTTTCTTTATGATACCACAGCGGTGATTAAGACGTGCTACAGGCTAGATGCCCCCACCCCCCCAAAGAATCTCTGTATGCTGGCAGGGCTGCTTCTTCTTTGAGACTTCATATGCTCCTCTTGATTCTCTTGGTTCAAAAGCAACCAAACACAATGGCTTTTTCCAGAACGCTGCACAAGCTGTTGATAAAACAATTTGAGGGTATGATCTCAAGGATGGAGAGATGGTAAATAGCCACTTTACTGCTGCTTTGCTTACAAGTTACTCCTGCTAATTAGATACCTGTGTATTATTGTTTGTGAATGCTGCTTGCTAGTTGAGCTAATATTATTTGCAGCTGACAACAGACCTTCATGACTGTCATTATTTTGTTGTAAATGTAAATAAGCATTAGAGCACCTGAAACTTGCTACCCATGTTCCGAATAGCTATTTTTTTCAGCTCTAAAAATCCTGAAAGGTAACGAATGAAAGAACATGAAGTGGCTTAAAACCACAACTTTCTAAGTAGCATAATATTGGCCCACATTATGGGGAAGAAAGGAGAGGGCAAGTGGTTCTTAAAATAACATTGTTTTAGAATTACAAGTCAAGAGATTTTCAAATGGCTGAGTAGAAAAGGAAGAGGCAAATTCTTTGTTTCCCTCATCCTCTTTTATGCTCCAAGTCTCAGGGACTAGAGATCTCAGAGCCTCATTTGCTTCCCTGGGATTCCCTTGGGAGAGAGAAATGGCACAGTTTTAACTCAAATGTAGTAAATCAGAATGAATTAAAATTCCAGCTCTAGGTTCCACACAGCTTTGATTTTGCTATTTTCTTGTGATTATTTCATTCAACAGTCTTCAAGAATGAGTTTTTCCAAACGTGCTGGAATATTCAATTATGTTCATCAGGTCAGTCTTTTCAGCCTCTTTATTCACTTTTCCAAGAGTAAAAATTTATAGAGATGTGACTCTCCATAACATAACCCATGCTGGTCTGACCCTACCAAGCTACGCTTATCCAAGTGCTGTGCTATTCTCTGCTTAATTAAGCTATTTATCAGTTTCTTCAGAACAGAGGTTCGGCTCACAGGCCCTTAATTCTAAAAATCCGTCTTACTTAAGAAAGATACTACGTTAGGAACTTTCTAAGCTCCAGACATGGCTGTTGCTTTTACAGTTTTGGGACCTGATCCAACTTCTGCTGAAGTCAGCAGACTCCAGAAGTCAGGCTTGCCTGGACTAATGGTACGCCTTCACCCACATTTTCATTATTTCTGCATCATTGCCTTGAAAGCATTCTCACCAGGTTAGTAAATATCTCCACTTTTATACTTCTTTAATTACTTAGGACATGATTCTGTTGCTAAGGACAAGCATCTCATGCCACTTTATATACCCCAGGATATACTGCCTAGCCTGCAGCTGCTGCTATGTAATAACACAAGTCTCTCATGAGTACTGTGTCACATTTGTTGGTCCTGCACAGATGTCCTAGGTCACCTGAAATGGCACTGCATGTCTATGTTTAGGCAACCAAATCCCAGCTTTGATGGCTTGCACACCAATGAGTTCCATTTTGGGCAAAACCAGCTTAAATTTCCCACTAAGGAACACCTTAAAAATGTAACTTCCTGGTTTTGTTTTAGACTGATTTATACAACTGAATAATAGGCAGTGGTATCTTTTCTTTACCTTTCCTGTTATTTTGTTATTTTATTTACTCCATTCTTTTCTTGCAATAATTCTTGCTTCAGATTGGGCAAAACTAAATAAGTAACTTCATACTTGTGTCTTCATATCATCTTTCTACCCTTTTTTTCTTCTCACATGCATCCTTTCTAGTACTGCATTCTCAGCTAAGTGTCTGGGAATTCTGGAGGTAATGGACTGTTCAATACCCATTTATTTGCAGTGGAGCTGGAGTGACTCCCTTTTCTTATTGCTTTGAAAATTCTAGTTAACTCCTTACTGCATGCCAACACTTTTTAATCTGAAAAAATTCTTTAGTCAACAAAAAGAAGGGATACTATGCCTAAGCCTGTGCTTACGTCAAGTAGACTTAAACCTAAGAGGTACGCAAGCCATACATTCTTCCAACATGTATACTGATTCTTAAACAGGCTCTAGGTTAACTGTCTAGATTTTTAGGGCAATTTTTTCCTTTCTCCTTCAGCTGCTCTTGACAATTATTGTAGCTTTTAAATACTCTCTTTCCCAGCTCATTGTTATTTTGATACCCTTCTATTAGGAGATCAAACTTAACTTTGCACTGATTTCTTAGGCTTTCAAAATTAGTTATGTTAGAATCCATTTGTCTTTGTAGAAAATGGTAATAGATAATGAATATAAGCATTTTATTCTTGCTCCCCTCATGTCACCTACAACATGTATATGCCAGCCTGCAGACTGTGATCTCTAACAAGCCCCTTGAGTAGCTGGTTGATTAGCATGTCTAGCCAATGACCCTTTCTTGGGACATGCCTTGCTGATCCTTTGCAAATCAAACCTTTTATAAATGTCTCACCTGAAATCTTTAGCTGCTTTTAAAAGCTGTGATCAATATTTTTTTCTCATTTAGTCAATATTGAGTTAGGTAAAAACAAATACAGAACCCCTCCCATTCCAAAACTACCTCAAGATCTCTCCCGAGGAAAACCCAATAGATTTTACCAAAATCCATATATAACCCTACACAATTACGGCAGGAAGAGAATTCTTCTTAGGTTAAAAAAAAGATTCATTTAGGAGTTTCATGCCAGTTTTAGTTCCTAATGAGAAAACCCAAAGCCTTTTGCATGTAAAGAAGGAGCATGTTTTCTGTGGGTGAGTGGACTGTGATCATGATTCAGATTTTTGATACAGTGGCTCACAAGTTGTAGCCACTTTCATACAATGGGTAGGGCACGCCTGTAGCAAATTAAACACATATCACTTGGGTAATGTAAAGCATATTGCCATTTTGACAAGCTCCTGCAATACTGGCCACTTGGTGCTATTGTTTTAGTTGCCTCAGAGTAAAATAATGACCACAAGCAATAATGTAACAGTAGTATCTTGGGGAAAATTTAAACAAAGAGGATAAATGGATGGAAAAAACCTTACATTAAATGCTTTACAGAAGAAAAAAATATATTTCATTATAATCTTGTACCCATAGTCAGTGGCATCTGACCCATCATATTTTTAAGTCTAAACATAGCATAAAAGGGCAATTTAGTACGATGTTTTTCAGCTAAAGAAAATACTTTATACAACTATCTGGGACAAATTTTCAAAAGTGGGCTGCTAAAATTGTACTCTCAGACTAGCGATCATTTATCCAGCAGAGAACCACACAAAATAAACAGTTAACTACCCCATTTGCATACATGTATTTAACAAACAACAAACTGGGCAGTTTCAGCCGCTCTTTTAAGATACTGCTTTTAACTCTAATGGATTTTAATTTTAACTTTTGTTATCTGTGTTTTCACAGCCACATAAATAGGAAGTGTTATCGATAACAACTCCATCCAACTCTTTCCCTTTGCTAAATACTGAGGGCACTAAAAGTAAATTGAGATCTAAATGATCTGAGTTATATTTGCCCTCTCAGAAAGCCTTCAGTATCACTTGTAATTACCATTGATTTGTGTATCTAATATCTTTTACTTGTTTTCCCTTGGCTACTCATCACTTCATTACCTCAGACATACAACACTAGTAATCTTCTGTTTTCTTCAACCAAAAGGTGTCAAAGCATAAGGTGATGCCTAACATGACATTAAAGAGGGGACTGACAACACTAAACCTGACTAAGAGAGATCTATGGTCATAGGCTTGGACTGGAAATAAAATTTCACAAAGAAAGGATAAACATAACACTTTTTGGTATTATTTATGCATTCACTATTTTTACTTAAAGGATAATAGTCATTGCTACCAAGTTTGTTACACATTAAAGATTGCTTGGAGGGAAACAAGCAAAACCACATCTAGCTAACTTATCTTCTTTTGCATATGCTCCAGCCCATCATGATATTCACATTTCCCTAGAAGATTTCATTTCCTTTTTCAGTAAGTAGCACAGTACACATCCAAAATACACAGCAATACTATCATGTCCATTCAAAATGATGTGGCAGACAGCATCTCTTGCTTAACTTGCATCTGCCTCCACAAGCATTTCCTGCTGGTTCCCCTTCTACCTCTGCAGCAAGTTACAGAGCTGTTTTCTCTTTGTAGACTGCCTCAGCCCAGTTGGGCCACAGTGATGTAAGGGCCTATTCATACCACCTACCGTAGGTCACTAAGTTAGGAGTTGGTCTCTCTAGACTTGTTATGCAAGCACTGCAGAGAGAACCTCCTGAGGTGGTGATTCAGAAGCATTCAAATGGGCTCTATTTCTGAATAATTTCTCTAGAAGAGCTGTCCTTCTCTCTGTCAAGTCCACGTGGTTCACTGAGGAGGAAACCTAGGTAGATCTGTGCCTGGACGAGCACCTAGACTAGGTGTTGAAGTTAGGCAGTGTAAATATGCACTACATACTCCTCTCACAGGTCCTCCAAATGTTCAGCGCTGTTTATTCTTCTATGCTGTGCCACGTACCTAGGGTTATACATGATTTCTAAACTCCAGCAGAATCATTAAAAGATCCCTCCTTGAAGGCCATCATTCATTTTGATGCTTACAAAACTTCTGACATGCTGTGACTGCTGCGTATTTCCCTGCTTATACCTGCTTCATGATTATCTGTCTCACTGGTAGAAACACATACACTTCATATCTTAAACTTAGATTTTGAAGGAACAATCAGGGAAGGAATCATATCCTTCATACACACTGGGAACTTAGCCTTCAAGTGCAACAATACCAGTGTGCAAATAATAATATAATTTTACTGAAATTAGTATTTTTTCTGCCCCCATGTTCATGTGCAGCATCTCTTGCCACAACATTTTGCAATCTCATAATGCCAGATTTAGGGGTCATTCACCAAAGCATGCTATCATCTCCTCAAGTTATTTGATTATTAGTATATCTAAACTTTCTCAAGCTCAGCATTTTTAAATAAAACATACAGATTCTGTTTTTTTTTCTTCCTTAGAGTCTAGCATTAAGAGGGTAAGTCAGGATAGCTGACACTGTTATTAAGGAATACTTAAGCAGCAGTATTGTCCACTCCTACGACATCCAAAACCCAATATCAAGGTACCGATGCGATCATGGGTACTCTTTCACTAAGCTGCCAGGAGCAGTTTGGGAGTGTGAGAGCTGAGTATTGGTTAAAGGTGTCATTCTCCATTAGCCAAACACTGATCACAGGATGGAAGGTATACAGAAGGCTAGCTGAGAAAATGCATTAAATCTGACAGTTTTCTCAAAAAAAAGTAACATCTTCCCTCACTTTTATCTTCTTAATTAGAGAAGAGGAATATAAGCCTGATGTGAGCACAAGGCTGGTGGTCATTCTTATCCAGTTCTGAAGGGAAGTTAACACAGTGCACAATTATGTTGTCAACACTTACATGCAATGATATTCCCATATCTATTTTTCATTCTGTTCTCATCTTTCTTAGCTGAATCCCACGGTGCAGACTGTCCTTCAAAGAAACTCTAAAAAAGGAAAGAAAGTGACATTAAGAAAAGGATGCAGCAAGTTACCTTTCGGATAAGCCAAGGAGAAAGGCAAACAGTACTTGCGGGTATTGTTGTTAAAGTGTCATTTAAATGATTCTTTTATTGAGCAAAAATGAGTCCCCTGTTTAAATGGTATTTATGTATAGCCCCAGATGTTAGCTAAAATGACATGAGATTATCTCTGTAATAGTAAGGAGAATTATTTGCATGTGAAGTGCTATTAAACCTGTCCAAAGTTGCATGCTTGCAACAGTAAGAGTCCTTCATTTGTGCTATCCAGATTCTCCGGATAGTTCTCACACACACGCATGAAGCTGAAGGAGCTTAATCATCAGTGTTGGAGTTGCTCCAGTATTTGAGTGCAGAATTACACACTGTACTAACACATTTTATTTTTGACATATCTACAAGTTTCACTTACTTCTTGGCAGATGACCTCATGGATCTAAACATACATAGGCACTCAAAAAAATTTGGATTCAACTAGCATGTATGTGCCTTTTTTTTAAAACACAATTTATGATCCCCCCAAGATGATTATTTTGTCAGAGAATAATGTGATTTTGTGAAAGATATAATCTAATATTCACCCAATCTCTGTGCCGTAGATAATGAATATAATGTAAATAAGAAAGTTGAAGGTGCTAAAAATGTATTTTTGCATAAATAAAACACACAAGGCTGCCAAAAGGGCAGCAAGCAAGTTTTTATGTCCAATTTGTCCTGTGCATTCTGTGGTCTAAAAGAGCATTTGCACAATTTCTTAATTTACGCACTGTACCTGTAAGACATATAATGTAGATGTATTTTATAATTTCATATTGAAATATTAATCTTGTGTTAAAAATTGCCAAACAAACCAGTGGAATTCTATCACGATGATGGCCAGTCTTAACTCATGTTTCGATCTTTTTACTGGATTGATCAACAGATTAGATCTTTTGATTCAGGAGGGACATGAAGGTAACAGAAGCCAAAAATGGCTAAGTCCCAAACTAAACAGGGAAAACCTCAGGAAGTTCATATCCCTGGAAAGACCTCAACACATTCTGAGTGGTTTAAAATAGATACTGCCCATTGAATGGACTACCATTAGCGTTCTTTGCACTCGTACTTGAAATATAGTTATTCAAATGCCAATTATTTCGTTTAGTAAAGAGCATGAAAGTCAAAATAAACCCTCGATCTTTTGCTGAAGTCAATGGAACATAGGGGCATTCAGTGTCTAAAATGAGTTTTCTTTTAATAAGTTCACTGGAATGCTGGTTTCCAACTTATTATATGGAAACTCCTGGGAATACATGGATTATTTCTTAAAAGTTTGTAAATAATAACTTAAGAAAAACAGAAGCCTTGTCAAAAGGCTTCAATTTGTTTGTCATTCACCCCTCCACACTTCGTTAGCAAATTTTTAAAGGTTTCCAAATTGACATGATTAAAACGGACTAATATAAGTAAGTTTTTCCTTAATTATGGCGTACCATCATTGGGTACAGCTCTGATAAATGCAGATTTCTGCCAGGATAGAGAAGTGGAACCCTGTAAATTCTAAAATGATTTATGGCTTTGTAGCAGTTTGCCAAAAAGGCGCCAACCACTACCTGATTATATATCTGCCTAAGCATCTAAAGCAAGCAAGCCCCCCTCCCCACCCCACCCCCCTTCCCCGACCACTCTCAATTCAGGCTGGGTGGAAAATATTCCTGTAACAAGCCAGACTGAACTGCATAAGGAATTGCTCTCCATGGGCAAAGACCTACGTCTCAATTTTTGGCAAAGTTCACACTTACTGTCAGACAACACTGGATGATGAGCAATTAAACATAAAGGCAAAATAGAGATGGGAATGTTCAGCAGCCAAGCTCCAAAGGCAGAAAAACGAATCATTCACCCAGTCTAAAACTTGACCTGGTATCTTCCTCAGGATTTTGCATTTCAGGCAGCTAGATAAGGCTACAGAGAATTCTAGTTTTCTTACAGTCCTTCTGCTAGAGACTAGTTCATGGAATTGATCCATAAGACATTACCCAGCAAGTGGTTTTGGGTTTAATTCACTAAGCGTTACATGTGCCATTACAGAGAAAGAGTCCTGCTGATACAGCTTCCAAGCGTACACCTTGAAATATGGAGGACCCAAATATACTCCTAGGGACTTCTTGCTTCTCCCTGTCCCACTAATGAACTTTTACAAAATTGCTTTAAACCAATCGATTAAAGTAAATCTCTGGAGACAACTGGGAAAGATTTGCAAGGTATTGAATTCAGGGAAGATGTACAGTAGGCAACGTACAGGCTTGGGCAGCTTGTCTGCTTCTCATCTGCTAATGTACGGTTTCAATTTCTCCCACCTGTTTGGAACTTCTGAAAACAATGATAAGCTTAATGAGCCTTAGAGATAAAATATCTCCTAATAATAGATCTGCAACATAGATAATTCTATTCTTCAGAATACTTATATATCAAACCTCACACAAAACAAAAACCAGGAGACAGATATATGTTTCCAGCTACTGCATATTGACTTCACTTTCTTTATTAAAAATGTATTATAGAAAAAGAACTCCATATATATGTTTTTCTTTGGGTTTTTATCAATAAATTAGTGAATGAAATAAAACCTATCACATAGGGAAAATAGATGTAATTTATGTAGATCCATTTTTCTTTTTAATTCCTTTTGGGATACACACAGGTATTTCAGTGAGAAGTGTACAGAAAAGATAATTTGAAGGAAGAGGTATTACAGTGCAAAAGCATAAAAAGAAACAGTTATTGTAAAAGACAGCTGGAGTGTCATTTCCTAAATTCCCCATGTGCTGCCATTACACAAACCGCAACAGAACGATAATCCACAATGAATTATAAGGAGAAATCCCATTTGTCCCACAAGTGAGGAACAGAGCAGATACCTCATAACAGATGATCTGTCAAGATCTTTCCTTACTTGTTAGAAATACACGTTTCATTACTGAATTTTTTTAATGTCTTTCCTGACTTATCCTTCTCCAGGGAGACTGCTGTGCAGCAGCCCACACGTTATCTTAGTGGCTATTCATTCTAATTTATCCTTAAAAGTTTCTTAAAAATGTGGACTATAGGAAGAAATAAACCCCCAAACAGCTTCATCCCACCAAATGTGGGATGCAGGGCAATAGAGAACCAGGAATGGTGTAGGATATTTCTCACATAATTTAAAATAAGTATTTCTTTAACTCAAATCACACAAAACCTTGGCTAGCCAGCCTTCATGATCCAGTTGAAAAATGAAACACTTTTCAAGCCAGCTGTTTCTACAGCCGACATTTCAGTATGCAATGTCAACTGTCACTGTTATTAGAAAATATTTCAATAATCAGGATAAAACAGTTTCTGAAATAAACTGAATTATACAGAACTGCTGTATATGCAACATGAGAACTGGTCAGTGATGGCAGAAGTGGGATCATCTTAGGATGAATGTGAAGCTTTTGCTTGCTTTAACTCAATGCTGCAGTGGTTTCCATTAAAAATTAAATATTTGCCAAGGGCTAATTCACTGTGACCCTCAGACTAGAAAATAACTGCAATATCTCAAATGAGAGGGGAGATAATAACTGCAAATACAGATTTTTTAAATTATTCCCTTTCCTCACTTAAAATTCATAGGACCAGAAAATATTGGAAGGGACCTACATAAAAGTACAGTTTGAAAAGGCTGGAATGTGGCAAATAGGGTGAGATCTTCAGGATTTGTAGCTCTGTTGGTTGTCATTTTTGGCAACATACTTTCCATCCTAGATTTTCATGCTTCCAGTTAAGGATAGTAAAAATAATGCATCTTTGTAAGAACTTTAAGATCTACAAATGTAAAGTGTGAATGGAATTACTATTTTTATTATTAATCCAAAGCCAAGCAGCAACTTTTTCAAAAAATACTTCATAGTTGCTAGGTGACAACAGTACAGTCTCCTACGATGTCATTTACAAAATGCAAGCTCTTACAAGCAATGAAATGAGAAGTTAAAGACGTCATAAATCTTGCTCTGCCTACAGAATAAGCAAGAACAATATTCACAGGTATGAAGAAATGCATATTTCACTGTGTAACAATCTTAAGTTTGATCTGTGGATTTGTTTTCAAATGTATGACTCTCTATGATGTCTGATTTTCCTGATTGACCCTAAGTTTCTCCACTGATAACATCAATTTTTCCATTGCTATTTCTAGATAACCAGATTAAGATGTACTACAGCAAAATGAATAATTTGACCTATTCAGTTATAAAAGCCTCTGGATTTGTTTTTAAGCTACATGCAGGGAGTTACGCACACTGTCTACTTTAGGCCAGACCAGACAACTAACGGTGGTCCTAATGGAGGTCCTTGTCTAAACTCAATTAGCTATGGAAGAAAATTACCTTTTTACCATAGGTCCTTTGAGTTGCAGCTAAATTAGATGCCTAAAATGCTCTGAATTGAAGATAATTGATAATGAAGATACATTGCTAGTTTTACCTAAATATATGACCTTTTACTAGTGCTGTGTCCATTTTCTATGTGGAGATTAAAGATGGAAAAAAATGCATCCATTAAGTTCTGAGTTAAGATCCTAGTGTTGCATTAGAGTCTTCTTTGTATGTACAAGCCCTAGCAAATATACATTTCATTTTAAGCAAGTCCGTAAATGTTTAGAGGACGAGAACCTTCAAGGTCATTTAATGACCAGTGCAAGATTTATGAGTACAATAAATCTGTTAGTTCATTGGTTTTTCAGTAATCAGAATCTGCAAAATATCTGGCACGTGAGGATGTTCTTGTTACTTAACAAGATCAACTATTTTTTTTAAACATAAAATTGTAATAATCACATTCAGTTTGTTAATAACTGAGTATTTAGATTGTTACGGAATTAAGAAGGAAGAGTCATTGATAGTTATGTTACAGGAATCTGCAGAGAGGTCCAATCTATGAACCAACATTTTTAATCTTCCTAGTCACTTCGAGGAAAGATTTTATCATTGAAAATGCATCACCTGCAAGTAATAGATCACCCCAAGTGTTTGTGAGCAGTGGTAAATGATTTCACTGATGGCAACCCACTGTACGCAAGCAGCTCTTCATACTTCAATCATTGCTTTAGTCACTGAAAGCATTGGTGGATGACAGTGTGCCACTAGAGAATATACTCACCATCAGCTTTTTCTTCTCTGTCAGCTTCAATCACTGAGAATTATGTCCAGTTTTCAAATAATGGAATTTTAAAAAAACATTTTACTATGCCTGCCCTTGAAAACTGTCTGTTGCAAGAGCCAATGTGAAAATCTATCTAATCAATGTAAACTGCCTTCAGCAGTTATAAAGCACTTACCAGTGTGTTACTGTAACCTAGGTCTGAACACAGAAGGAAAAAAACCAATAAAGACTGTTGCAAATAGCATGTATTGATGTTATCGCCAAACTCCCTCATTCTGTTTGGAATTTTCTGGAAAAATTAGGCTGATAGTTTACGTAAGGTTTTGTGAGTGTGAGACAAAAAGCACAGATCAGTCTTAAAGCAGATACACAGTTACAGTCCAACATACAGCAACCGTCTAATATTGTTCCTGATGCTCCTTTAGGTGGTTGTGCCTCCTTGAACTGACGTAAAAAAAAAAAAAGAAACATCCAAAACATCCACTCACAAAGGATTGCATAGCCAGAGGTAGGAAACAGAGTCTTTTCCTTCTCAGATGCATTTAGGCTAGTCTACATTATAGACGAGAGGAAGAGTAAGAAAGCAAAAGTCCTTCTGGTCTTTTGAGACACTAAACATCATAAGTGACCGCCTACATTAAATGTTGAAATGGAAGGAAACCACGTGGTAAGACAAAATCTGGTACTAATTCTGTCGTATTGCTGTGCTCATTTTTCAGATGCTTTCAAGTAGTGTACTTTCTAATACGTTTGTATTTTTAAAGTCACAGGCTTTGGTACTCCCTGGAGAGCTGGCCAGTCTAGTCAAGCTGTAGCATAATGAAAACATCTTCAAATGATTGAACTGCTTTGGTGCGGGATCTTTAACAACATAGGTAGTAGTTAGTAACATTTGGCATAAGTTAGCTCTAGCTGACAACGTTAGCAAACACACATGAAATGTAGTGAACACTATAGGATAAGAGAGTAGCTCAGTTGTAAGAACAGAGAAGTAACTTAAGTGACTTGTCAGTCACTGTGAAAGCTGTGAAAGTGTTGCACACCTTCAGGAATAGCAGATCCTGAGTGCCAGCCCTGGTGAAAGAGAGTTTTTAGGCACGAACTGCATTCGAACAAGATAATAAAGAATTAGGTATTCTTTTCTACCCAGCCCTATATCCAACAGTGTCCTGGGTTTTGGGGAGAGGACCCCGAGGACAAGGGAGGAGGCCCCCTGAGAGACACTGTCGGAGAACACATGGCATAGCTGGAACAACCACACAGACCCACCCGACTTCTCTCCCGGACCGTGTCCTCTCTCCTGCAGAAGAGGGAAGTAATGCAATTTGTAAAATTGCATATATCTGTGACTGAAATATTTTGGTAGCTGAGCACATTTAGTCTCCAATGACCAATTCTCATGTGGTCTTAAACCATGACAATACTGCCAAAGAGTGTCATGGAGTACTTCTATAATAACTAACAAAGAATGACTTCCCATATATTTTTTAAACCAACCTATTAATGAGATCTGCTGATGTAATTTCTTATCCTGGTATCTAACACTGCCACACCTGAAGTTCACTTGTAAGATTCAACACCAGGAATAGAAATCTTTACAGATTCTGCAGAGTGGTCTAAAAATTTGATAGCTAACCTAGTTTCTACAGGCTTTCAGAGCCATTTCCATTTTACCTACTTAAGTTTTAAAAACTCCATTACTTTCATTCCTTTAAAATTCTTTAAGACTTCCTTAGAAGTAAAGATTTTAAAACATGTGAAATGTGAATTAGTAAGAGGACTGCAATAGAACACAGAATTAAAATTCTAATTTAGAAACTTATTCCCTGGCATACTAGATAGCAATAACTTAACCTCATTAATCTTCCTGATTTATCTCCAGAAGAAAAATATAGTATGTTGATGGGATTTTATGATCCCTTTTTTACAGAAAGGATCCTCTGGGTACAATATGCACACTTGCACTGTAACTAATGTGCAGGATATATTATTTTTAACTTGTGTGTAAAAAAAATGAAAGTTAGTCTCAAGCAGTGCTTATTTCCTCTCGTGAAAATAGATTTCCTGCTTTTGGAGGATTTAACAAATAGTTTTCATGTACAGCATGTGGGATTTTCATATCTCCCTATTCCTCCACCGCTTTTTTTTTAACACAATATGTAATTAAATGTTTTGTTCACAACTATCATACCTTGTACATTTTCAAGAAGGCAGTGAACTTGAGCAACACCCATGACCATAATGTCTGCAAACATAAAGTGAATGAACACAGGCTACACTGAATACCAACTACTTCTGTGCTTCGATAGGAAACATCTTCTAGGGAAACACAGCAAGGCATTGATCACCACACAGGCACTGTCCATCCTTTTGTGAACAAAATTATCCGCTTCATTATTCAGTAACTCTGCTACCTCCTTGCTTCTTCCATATGTTGTTCCAAAGGATGTAATTACATGTGTTAATTGCACACTACACGAGTAAAAGATGGTGCAGAGCTATTTATTTCTTAATGAGAATTCCTACTTACCAAGACACAGGGATTTGCACAAAAGGGGCAGGACTCAAGGTTACGTAAAGTGCCCTGAATGTGTGGATAAGGGTTTTAAGATAAATTCTAAGTTAACTTTTTTACACCATCTTTGGAAGGGTTGTTACCTCAAATTACTTGGACAGAAGGAAAATATTCAGCCTGATCACTGTGACATGGTTTGAATGAGGCCAAAAAGGAGAGGTATCTTAAGATATTGGGTGAAGACAGAGATATCAACTCTGAGCTAATGCAGGTATCCAAGGTACCTTTACAACCATCTAACTATGACTTAATTCAGGGATGTTAATAATAATAATAATAACGATTATTATAATTATTATTATTGATGATGACGACGATGATGATGAAGATGATGATGATGTCCCTCTGTTGCCCGCATCTTTGAGAACTTAACTCCCTTGCCTCACTGTATTAGAGGATAAGGTACCCAAAATAGCTATTGGCTGCCAAATTATCAGTGCAATCACTCCTTTTTCCAATGTCACCAACGTTATCAAGTGGTAACTTCTAGTGCTCTTTTGTTGCAGTTGTTTTACAAATAGCCCCAAGGACAGACCCCTAGAACTTCCAGACTGAGCAAGCTGCAATATTGCAGTGAATGGTGGCACAGGCTTTGATTTTTTGCATCACAGATTTGCTGAGACTCCTTGAGACTTCCTGTTGAGGAAGCTTTGCAGAAGAAAGGCAATGACATCCTGTTTTACCTAGCAGTTGTTTCCTCCAACTCCTCTTTCCTCTTTGGCTGCAACCCTGTTTCTCATTTCCTTCCACTCTGTTTGGAGTTACTTACATTTACATAAGGATGTCTGTATGCCTGTGCATTGCTACTCTGTTAGAATTTGGAAAACTGTGGGTTCATCTCTTCTTGGTTTTTGTTTCCAATTTTTAATCAAGAAACTCTTCTGCAATTGCCCTTCTGCCAAGCAAAACATTCCTTCCACAATACTACTTAGAACTCTGAAGTACATCACTCATAGATTTTCTCTGTTGAACTCAGAATGTTCGCAGGCAGGTGGATTCTACAAAGCGTTTTTAGGTACCTTAGAGCTTTGAGAATATTACTGGGGATCTTTTTGTGCACTTTAAATTTTAATTCAAAAAACTAATAGAAGATTTAAATATTTCTTCTGAGTCTAGCCCATTTTTCCTCCTGAAGATTAGCACTATGATATTTGATTTACTTTACAAATAATAAAAGCTTGCCCCAGGGAATGGTTCCAAAGAGCTAATGAAATGTTATTAAAGCAGAGCATAGAGATACAAAGTGCTATGAAAAAAGAACTACAGATTTTTTTCTTCCTATAGTAAAGAGAAGAGTTTGCAATTGGTTTCAAATATAACAAGAATGAAAATGCAAATGAAAAATATAGAGAGAAGGGGGCGGAGAAGAAGAAAAGACACAAAATTTTTTAGTCATCAGAAGAAAAACAATAGTGTGCATTTAACTGAAGTAGTAAGTTTTGTGTTGTAGTTGTTATAGTTTTCTGTTCACTCATGTTAATCATGTAATGATTAATGAGAGCTACTACACTCATTGCCTACATATGTGATGTAATGGACAAAACAAGGCTTAAGGATTCCAAGAAACTTTCTGAAGTAAGTGGGAAATACTTACATGGCAAAATACTTACTTTCCATGACTTGATTGACACTGTAGGCTGGGACACTACTCTTTGGGCAACTATATTATTTGAAGAGGTACCATTTATTTAATACCTGTGCACTTCTGTCATCTGCTTGCTGAAGATTATTTCTAATGAAAGGTGATCAACATTGAACTGGTGGACACATACGCAGATAAGAAAGGTGTGTTCTGACACATTTCTAGCTAATCCAGTAATATTTTTGCCTGATTTTATCTGAATAAATCCTTGTAGAAAGAAAGAGACAGTGTGCTGAGCTCAGAATTCACAAGAACTGCCTGACTCTTAAAAAAGCTGACCCAAGCATAGAAAACCTGATAACATCTTCAAATCCCCTGTAAAGACAAGCTATTTCTGATTTAGAACCACACAATTTAGAAAAATCTTGAACGTAATAAAATTCCCTGAAGCAAAAGAAAACAGCATGTGGAGAAACAAAACAAAAGCAAACAAATGTTGAATTTGAAAAGTGAACAAACCCCCTCCTATCTTCATCCAAGTTGTAGTGTACACACAGCTGATCTAACCTTTCAGAAGTGATAAAGCACCCCTCAGATTTTGCTCACTAAGTGAGCCTCAAGGGTTTTCATGAGTATATCTAGGCTGCCCTAGTTAATATAGTTTGAATAGAAGATAAGAAAGAACCAAAGCTCACATAATAAGATTTTAATTCTGCTACAGGGCAACGCTGATATCATATTAAACTACAAGATAAAAGCCAGAGTACATTGACATGCACAGATGGAACACAAATATTTTGCACATAGTTGTTTTTCCCAGTGGATAAGATAGTACTTTTCAGAGGAAGTAAGAGTAGTAGGGTAGGCTAAAATAGATAAGGGTCTACTTGCAGCGCCCTTTCAAAAAAAAGGATAGCACTTCATTGTGCTGGTTCATTAAATTTTTTAATCTTCACAGGAAACTTTGGTGCCTCAATGTCTGCTTTGCTTGTTTGCAAACACACTATTTGCTAGCATATGTAAAGACAATTATTCCTCTAGGCTTGACTTTTAGCCCAGCATTTTCCTTGTTTTAAAGAAAAAGATTTTCTGTCTAAAGCTACGTGCCTAATTCCCACTTTTTCTGGCTGGCATCCAGTCCCTGCACCTATCGCCTGCTACACTGCTCTGCACAGTAGAGCCACTGAGTACTTCCACAGCGATGGGAGCTCCCGCTACTTCACTCTTCAAAACTCCTGGCTCCAGCTTTTTAAAGTTATGCTCCCTTTTCCCAGACATCCCTCTGCAGGCTCTCACTCTATAATTGCTTCCTGCCAATCATCTTCTCTTTGGACAACCACACACTTACTGGAAAGGAGTGGGTGGGTAAAAACTTTGAAAAATAAAGGTGTTGGTCCTAGACAATTCCACACCCCTCTGAGAAACTATTGAAAGAATAATACAGAGTATTTAAGAGCATATAAAGATAATCAGCATAAAAATAGTAGTGGTAGTAATGGGATAATGGGATTGACAACGATGACAAGTATTGCTGTCAGTTGTTAACCTAATAATTTTTTAACATGCTCACTGTATACTGACAGGCAGCAGCGCTTCAATACAGCCCCAAGACTACTTGTTAGAATGAAGAGTGTCTGGTTAGGTGCACTAATGAATAGCAGCAGCTCACCAACCTGAATTGTCCTATTTTGATGTTTGAAATGTATATAGAGCATGTTCTAATTCCAAGCGAGGTATCCCTGCAGCCATTTATCAACCAGGCTTAAAACCAGGTAGTTTATTTAAATATATAACGCATGGGATCACAGGCTCCTCAAATGACCCAAACTCAGCTAATGGACAAAGTGAAGTGGAAGTACCCTGGGTTAGCAGTGAGGGAGGGGCAAAAGTGGTTGCTGTCGCCTCAAGGACACTGTCACGTGAGGACCACTTCTGCATCATTAATCTAACATTGGATATGCGGTACTAGTATTTTGTCAATGGAAAAGTACAAACATACCATACACAAGTGACAGTTTCACTACAGCATGTATCCACAGGAGCTCATTGATGGACATTTGGATTGTCCAACTCTATTTCCATGTAATTAGCTAATATATTCCTGATGTCTGAGAAAGAAACTTTCAAAGAGCTTTGAGAAGTCTTCTAAACTTGTATTGACCTTGTGCAATACAATGGAGATCTCTGAATGCCCCAGTATGAATGTCTCTTCTTCCTTCTTATTTGTCACTTAAACAAGAAATAAGAATAAGAAACTTAAACAAATAAAGGGTTAGTCACAGAGAAAAAATAGTGCAAAATATTGTTTACATTCACAGCTTGAAGAACAGAAAAGGAGTAATCATAGTTCTGCACTTAGATCACACCCATGACATTATTCTGTGGATTTTTCCTGATGTGCAGGACCCTTGCGAACATGTCACCTAGCTACTCTTGTTCAGATACTGATCTTGCTGAGTATCAAAACAATTCTTCAGTAATGAAGATTGAGGTTTAATGACTTGATGTATAATTTTGGTTTTTTGCAATCTGCTTCTTCATTTTCTCTTTTGCATAAACTGAGCAAAATACAGCCATTTATCAGCTCTCCATGGACATTTCAAGATTTATATACATTGCAGCACTTTTTATTCTACATTTCCTTTCATTAGAACACTGCACTCAAGCTAGATTAATTGAGGCAAGCCAACATTATAAAAGCTCTGTTGAATAGCATCAGATGCCTTTATTCTCTGCATCCCCCCATAAAACAAAACTTTTTTAAAATTTGAGTCTCTATATAAATATTTCCCTTAGAAGACAATACAAAGATTCCAGGCATCTGTCTCTCATTAAGCCAATTACTAGTTGTTTAAAATAATCCAACAAAGTCCATATTTATCAGATTTCTTATTAAAAGTATTATTAGACTCTATGTGCCAAATTCTGCCAAAGGAACCAGATAAAATGATGAGGAGTGAGCTAGATGGACAAGACTGACTTGGAACTGAAGCGGTCCAGTCCTGACATTTGGTAGAAGTTCCAACTTTGAGACAAACACCCATGTAAACAATAGGGGAAGACTTACTGCTATGAGATCCAGAGACATCAGCTCAGCTGGAGTACTAGGGAGAACATATACTAGGGAGTATACAGCTGGGGTGTTAGGGAGGTCAGTACGGTGTTGAATCCTATTTAGCATCTTCATTAATGACCTGGATGATGGGGCAGAGTGCACCCTCACCAATCACAGAATCATTCAGTTTGGAAAAGACCCTTAAGATCATCGAGTTAATCTAACACTACCAAGTCCACCACTAAACCATGTCCCTAAGCAAAACATCTACCCATCTTTTAAATAATTCCAGGGATGGGGACTCAACACCACCCTGGGCAGCCCATTCCAGTGCTTAACAACCCTTTTGGTGAAGAAATTTTTCCTAATGTCCAATCTAGACCTCCCCTGGCACAACTTGAGGTCATTTCCCCTCATTCTATCACTTGTTACTTGGGAGAAGAGACCAACACCCACCTCACTACACCCTCTTTTCAGGTAGTTGTAGAAGGTGATAAGGTCTCCCCTCAGCCTCCTTTTCTCCAGGCTAAACAACCCCATTTCCCTCAGCTGAAAAGAAATGTCTCAACTTCTTTGAATGCACATTGTGGTACTGAGCTTTCACCTGACAGCTCAAAGATTAGGTCACCTTCTTGATACTAGCAATTTGCTGGACATGGGACATAGTATTCTTTAAAATTAGGTTTCAGCCCATCAAAACTAGAAATGTCCTGGAATTACCTATCATAAGTTACAAGAAAAAAATGTCTTCCAAAACAAAATAGGCTCCTGGGACACTGGGATGGTAAAAATAGTCAAGTTAGTAAAAGATAGTAAGATACTAAACTACAGTAAAACTGATTCAGGCTCAGTGAATGTTAAACTCTGGTTTTCTCCCACTGCTAACAACATCTAAGTTTCCAGGAGAAACCTTTTAGTAGCTGGAAGCTGCCTGGATTTAGTGCAAATCTGTCAATGTAACATGGTGGTCCCATGTCCCACTCTGCCTCCCTACCTAGCCCTAAGTCAACCTCTGTAAGCTGAATCTTAGCTCCATAAGAATATAGTTAAAAGTATATCTGAGACAATGCCCCCCAAAAGTATGGTTTGCTTTTTTCATATTGGGTGGCTGAATTTAGAAGTTATTATTGCTAACTTCACTGTAGTCATAATAGCTGGAATTTAAACTTGCCGTAACAGTTAAATTACAAATACTTGATATTATACCAGATCAAACTTGAATTTTAGCATAAACCAAGATAACTCTTCTGGTTTCATTAGAAGACGTCAAAACTCTTCCAGGAGCGGGCAGAACTGCATTGCTTTATGCACGTGCATTTTCAGCTTTTTAAAATGTGGTGTGTATCAGTGGCATTAAAAATAGTACTTTCTCTAGTGCATTTTTTCCCTTTTTGTCATGGAAATAGAGAGGAAAGCAACCTTTTTTGCTTTTTTATATTATTGCACTACTAAGCTTGAGCACTCCAACACACTGTTCCTCCACGCTAAAAGAGTCATATGGGTAGCACCATTCAAATCTCTCATGACACCAAAAAAATCATGTTACTATTAAGCTTCTAGATTAGTCAGTCAGGTTTCCAGGGACTCTGGCACCTGCTGTTCTGCAAAACTGGGAAAACAGGACACATAAACAGGTGACTTTTTTCTCCCTCAGTCCCAGAGACACAGAATCACGACCCTAATATAACTCCTTCCCACAACTGTTTCCACACCCTGACCTCCCCAGTCAGCACAGGTTCACTGTTTTTCTGGGGGAAAAAGAAGAATGCTGCCAGCTGAAGGGAGTAAAGCAGGAATGCAGTCCACCTCCTACTCCTCATTTTTCCTGGTTTTAAGGAGGAGGACTGGACTCCCACCCCCTGTCTTGCCTGCAGTGGTCATGAGAAGGAGGTGGCAATAGTAGAACCTGGGTGAGAGCTGCAGGGCTGGGCCAAGTGGGGAAACATAAGAATTGTAGCATACCCTACATATTGTTCAAAATCACATCTACTGAGGGCAGAAACACTGTTCCACACTATGTGCTTTCACATACTCCTGGAATAGCCATGGGACTATGAAAGTTTCACCTTACCCTCCTGTGGCAGTCAGCAGGTGAGTAGTGGGGTCCTCAAAACTAGGATGGGATGTAGTGAAAGGTAAAGCTTTATTTGTGGGGAAGGTTCCTGGTATCAGAGGGAGAACTTCTGGGGAATGAGTGTAAATATTGAGTAAGCACAAGCAGATCTGTGTGTCAGCGTGCAGCCAGACAAAAGTTTAGTAGCTTCACTTCTTTCTTGACCCTTGGAATAGGGCTATTTTAAAAAGATCCAACTTGATCCCTTGTAAGATATTTAAGGCAATTCCACTGTAGCTTACTTGAGCTAAAAGAAAATATAGTCCTAGTTATGTCAACAGGAAAGACATTTGCTTCCCAACTAGGCTGTCCTTCTACCTGAGCAATGTTTAAAAATCAATTGATGGCAGAATCATAGTGTTTTGAAAAAATGTCACCAAAAAATAAGAAACACATAGTCTCAGTGACAAGAAATAAAAAGCAATCCACAAACCAGTTAAACTTTATAGAAGCCCTAAACGCTGCAGATAGCATGGCCTTTTTTAGCTTTCTTTGTGTGCCAGAGATACATCTGCTTAGTAAATATCAGTAAAATAAACACAAATGCTGTGCAAAGAACTGACAAATGGAGGGAAAATATGTCAATCTCTAACCACATCTACAATTAAACATATAAAAAGCGTGAGCAGTTTATGTGATTTTTCTTGGATTCAAACGTTTTTGTATGTTCTAGCTACTGTTGGTTCTATAGACTTGATTCACAATGTAACCATCAAAACGTAAAATTCAAGCTGGTGACGCTGTAAAAGAAGAGACAATTAAAAAATCAGTGGTAAGATTGAAATGTGTATAAAAGTACTAGGAAAGCAGCAAGACACTAAATTTGGTTAGATTTGAAATGTGTTCCCCGGTGCAAAACCAAAGCAAATGGTTTGGTATGGTTTGGAAGCTCAAACGGTTTCATTTCAGAATTCATGTAACTGTCCCCCTTTTGCTTTCCAAAAGGCAAGAAGTGGTTTACTGCCCAAACTAGGAGTTTAACTCCACTAACTCTATGTACTGTAAGTAACGCAGCTCTCCTGAAAGGGCCTAATTAATGTAAACAAGGTTCTCTGCAGAATAAAGCACTGCTCAGAATAAAGGCTGAAGGATTAGACTTTAGCACAGGAGCTACATGTATTTTAAATAAAAACATTTTACAACTGAATTTCTATTTTTCTCTTTCACTTTACAGCATCATCATCCTGCATTTCACAGTCCAACAGCAAGACAGTGGACCAGGAGAACAGCTACTAAAGTAAAGGAACTAGAAAACATCAAGGAAGCCAGGTAACTTAAAGAGTTCTTTGTGTTCTTTATAAACTAAGTGATGTTAGTACTACTAGATTGACTACCAGTACTTAAAAAATACATATATATAACATTAGCATTTCACATAACATTGTTTCCTTTGTATATACAGAAGCATTGATTTATTTTCTTCTTCTTTATGTGTGTTAACAGCCATACTGGGTCAAACCAGAGGTCCATTCAAACCCATTATTTTTGCTACAACAGTACTAGTAGCAGATGTTTACAAAAAAAGTATGAAGAATAGAGCAAATAGAGAGTGAATCTTTCCCCAGCATATCCTCTTAGCTTCTAGCAATCAATGGCTTTCCTGAGCAATCTCTTCCTCAGCCAGAGACTGCACACAGCCATTGTGTTTAATA
This sequence comes from Gorsachius magnificus, assembly GCA_034008185.1. Lineage (NCBI taxonomy): Eukaryota > Metazoa > Chordata > Aves > Pelecaniformes > Ardeidae > Gorsachius > Gorsachius magnificus. The sequence goes on along the minus strand of CM067082.1, from coordinate 56,443,562 downwards.
ATGAATTTGTCTAGCCCATTTTTGAACCCATTTATAATTTTGGCTTCATAGCATCTTGAGGCAATGAGCTCCACGATGTAATTATGTACTGTGTGAAAAATATTTCCTTTTGATCACTTTAAACCTGCTGCTTAATAGCTTTGTTGGGTGCTCCCGATTCCCTATATTATGAGGAATAATGAATAATTGTTGTTAGCATTGCAGAAGTAACACTGATCTCTGGCACAGCTCAGAATATCCTAAGGGGGTATTACAGCAGCCAGGAATGAGTGAGAGATGTTTCACTACCCAGGAAACAAGGTAGAGACTTGGTACTGGAGCTGATAAAGTGGCTCTGTGCCACTTTAAAGATTTCCTTACTCATAGAATCTTTACATAGTTTATTATGCCAATGGTACAGAGCGCTGTGTACAGCAGTGACACAGAGCACAAAAGCGGGAGTTGTAGTGTGACTGGGTGAATGAGCAAAACTACAAACTGAAAATGCAGAGTTTTACTGTTGCGATTTGTCCAACTTGACCAGAGACACAAACGACAAATAGGAACAGGCACGGATAAAAATCAAGGCTAAGTGAACAAAAGCTCAGCTGATATCACAGCCTGAGGCAGAGGACAATGTTCTGCAATACTCTTCAAGCAAACAATACACTGAAGCGTTCTGGCAATGAATAATGGTTGACAGCACTTGGAAGAGCAACACTGGCATCACAAAACACTGAAGAACTGTTGTATGCAGTCTTTCCCAAGATTAAAAAGCATATGTCTCAACTTGACAGTCATGCTTAGATTCAGAGGATCTTGGAAGGACATGAAAATCTAAAAAGAGCTTTGTACTACAAGCTTTTCCCCATCTATTTAAGTCAGATAATTTATTTCCTAACTATTCATATGGGGTTGGAGGTGGCTGCTCTTACTATTCTTTCCTGAGTATAGGATAGAGTATCTGACCTGCCTTTTTAACATGTTATGTCATACAGGAATTTTGTTGCTTTGTCATCATTCTTGGTAAGGAAAAGCACAGACATTTCTCACGTGTAGGCATTTACTGTAAACAATCTGAATGGTGATATTTTCTGATGTCGAAACTTTTAATTCTGTGATACAGCCAAGTACTTAAGCATCAAAGGCAAAGCATTCCTGTTGCCTTCTCCCAGACTAATCACACGCTAAAACTTTATGCTTACTTCAGGAACCAATTCTGCACTGCCTGCAAGCTTCCACCATCCCAGAGCAAGCACTAAAATGCATTCTGTTCTGAAGGGAATCCTGGTGCTGTTTGGGTAGGACAGAGATCAAAATCTACAATTTCACTAAAAAGAGCTCGTACCCCCTTTACTGCAGGCTACCATTGTTAGCAGGAGACAGCCATAGCTATGTCTGCTTCAGAACAGCCCCAGCCTGTGCATCAAGGAAGGTCTTCACTTCCTTCCTCTCCCTGTGGTGTGTGGTGTAAGAGTGGTGACAGCCTGTCTCTTAGAGACTCAGACCTCTCTCTTGTAGCTATAAGAGCTTCTTTTCTGTTACATATATTAGGAGCAGCTGTTATTGCACAGGCAAGCATCTTAAAGCTAGATGGGTAATAACTGAGCTCAGCTGGTAGGTGCATTTTAACCTTACACAAACACATGCTATCTATTTTTACCACAGACCAACGCAGAGCATTGTCAGTCATGAATCTTGTTAAGATCTTAAGGGGAAGAAACTGCACCGTTTTGGTGGATAGCTATTCAAGCTTCATCACCATTACATGAACATGTCTAAACCGTTATGTGTCTGATGCCCCTGGTGTTGCTTCAATTTAAGTGAATGGTAAAATGTAAAAGAGGAAAGATGTGTATTAAAAGCAACTTTAAAACAGTCCCTTTACATCCCTTTAAGACCAACTGGACTTACAACACACGCTTAAGGTCTTCTCTGCCTTGGACTCCAAATCATGCTGTAAACTTAAACCTTTCAGCTCTTGCGTGTGGGTTTGTGGCGAGTGACTCCACTCTGCTGTTTCTGTCTTGAGAAGAAGTTGTTATGAATTATGAATTTTCACCAGTCCTGAACTGAGCTGCAAACCCAGTAACTCCAATGACTTTACATGGTTGATGCTGCCATCATGTCATTTCTAAAAGATTGACTCTGACAGTATTTCGCAAGTCCCCAGAGCCAGCTTGCTTCTCCTTCTGCCCACCTCTTGGGCTGCTTTGCAGGGGTACTCCGGTCTCCCCATCAGCTTTCGCCTGAGGGCCAATTCTATCCCATAGTTGCCCTGCTGATCTTTACCTCCACCTGACCAAGATGCCTGCAAGTTCTCATGGCTGTTTGGCATGCTATGTCCTCTTCACCTCCCAGATGACTTGCTGAGGACCCAATTAGTAAGATGGATGCAGAGCCAAGCAGTTGGAGAACAGCAGTAGCCCCACAAGAGTGTAGGCAGTGGCATCACTGAGATCCCGCCTGATGGGTAACTGGGGGAGCAGCTCTCACACTGAGACAGAGGTGACAGCAGAAAACCAGCAGGAGAGAAAGGAGGCTTGCCAACCCCCTTGTCTGCCCAACTACGGCCCGCCAGATTTTCAGTGGACTTAATATTTCCCACAGAATCTTTTGGGCCCATCAAATCAGTATGTTGTAACATTCCTGATAGAAAATGCTGATCATCTCTTCCATTGACAGGACAATTACTAAAGCACTACAGGAAACATGTAAGAAGTCATCTTGTATTCCAGTTAAAAAACTTCTTAAAAGATACACTGAGCCACAGGCTACAAAAGAATACAGATTCTCATTTCCTGAAAAATTTATAATGGCTACTTTAACTTATTTAAAACAAATGCATTATAGAAAATAATGCATATTTTAGGTATGCTGTGGATAAACTGCTGCTAAATGAAAACTCCTGATAGCTAAATTATGCTAATTTGATTTGAAAAGTGTTCCTCTCGCTTTACAAACAGCCAATAATAATGCTCTGGTCATGAAATCAGCCATGGACTAAAATGCCTAATTATTTGTAGTGAATAAATACAATCCATAGAAAACACATAGGGTGTATATATAATTAATAAAGAATAGATTATAATTGCATGATTTAAAATTGAATAACTACATGACTGATTTTTTATGTCTTTCTAAAGGGCACTAATAAAATATGAAGGAGGTAAGGAGGCTTATATGAGTAGGAAGTAATGAATAATATCTTGAACATTAAAGCACAATATATTATTCTGTGCACATAAATTGGACCAATTCATCTTTGCAGGTGCAATGGGAAAAGTATGGTACATCAGCAGTTTTCAAAAGTAAATAATATGTTAACTGAAGAAGGGATTGCGGATTCTGATCAAATATTCAAAGTCTTATTTGAATAATTAATAAGTCAGGCTGGTGCAAATATGCAGCATATAGCCTGCAATGTTTCAAAACCTTTTCTTTCTTTCAAATCATACTTGTCACTAGCATTTAGGAAGTTTAACCTATCACCTTATCGCTGTGAGCATTAAAGCCGTTCTCGTGGATTTCCCTCTGGAAACTCATGTTATGAGTGAAATTAAGTTCAGTGGCCTCATTTAGTTTCCTACCGTGGTGTTCAATAGCCCATAATGATGCATAGATTGGCTAAATCTGAAACTAAACCCTAATTTCAAAAGGTACAGAGAGAGCATAGATTTGATACTAGCAAAAGCATAGTAGCAAGGTCGCTCAGAAAAAATTACTTGCCTAACAGACAACCAGAGTAAAATATATTCTGAGAATTCTGCTTAGTACAGTTTGACTGTTTCTTAACCTGTGGCTGCCAAACTGGAGGAAGAGAAGATGGGCTGGAGACTAATGGTGCAACAGATTTCACATGCTAAAATAGTAGAGTGATGTGTGAGTGTTGGTTAGTAAAAGAATAAGCATATACCTCTGTGTACATCCAAACATGAGGAAGCAGTAAGATGGAAAAGGTTAATTCTTCCCATTAAAATCCTATAACGCTGTGTTAATTACTTGGACTTAATCAGAGGTGGATGCTGGATTTCCAAAGATCTGCTCGGTGCCAAGTTGACAACAATCAGTGAAACTTGGAAGCTATTTCTTTTATTGCTCCAATTTGACATTGCACATGCCCACAAATCTTTCCAGAATAAATTGAGACAGATTTTGCAATGCCTTCAGAGAATAAAAGAGCCTAGTGATGGAGTCATAGGTAGGAAAGAGGGGAGCAAAATTAAAACAAGGTTTGAAAGACTGCTGTGGCAGCTGGACCCAAGAAGGGAAAAACCCCACAACTTTCTACAGCAGATTGAAGCTTTATTGCCACGGGATAACGGACAAGAGGCACATCCACAGAACTGCATGCAACAGCTAAAATGACTCCATTTAAAAAGCTTAAGTAGACTCACTCATTAAGGATCAGGAATAACACCAGAGGTGCTTATCCTGCTTCACATTACTTTTTGATTTTCAGTCCAGCTATGCTGAAATATGAAATGAATGTCTGCTTAATATCTGAACATGGAAAAGACTCCCAGGGCATCTTCAAGGCCATGAGAATTGACAGGTTATGGCCCGTTTTTTTATTGCTGATAGCTTTTGTGTTCATTCACATGTTTGCCACTGCATACACCAGGACTGTCAGACTCAGCAGAGCCAGAGAATTATTAAAATAGCTGCTAGAGCTCATACATAAGAACAACCTACAATCAGTTTATCCGTCCAACTGATCAGCTTAAGCATCTACCTCTCATGACTTCTGAGTGGACCACCATTTTTCTGAGTGGATCAATACCACCAGTCTCTGTTTTAACTGCTTAGCGGGGTACAACGGTCATGAAAGATGCGCTTAAATGCTACCAGGCTTTCCTTAGGACACAGTCTAAACTTTACATACAAGACTGAGTCTGGCAGACTCACATGGAGATAAACACTGGGCTGAATTAGGCATCCTTGTTCTTGTTAGGCATCCTTGCTGCCTGAGATCATATACAGTTTAGACTGTTCAGGCTACTAAGAAGAAGAAAACAGGAGGTTCACACCCAAGTAAATCACAGACTGATCAGTACCAAAAATAGCTGTGTCACAGCATGAGCAAACAGCTGCCTACACCCCACTGAGAGTAATCCTAAGGATATTGGAAGCGTTCTAGTCTATACACCTCTGCATTTTTATTATTCAAACATATAAAACCCCAAAGCCTTTCTAATGAAGCCACGACCTGCCTGAATCTATAATCTGTGGTAAGAATAAATTCTAATTAAACCTGCTTAAACAAAAACAAATTAGAAAGCTGTTTCTGCATATACATACACTTTTATTTAAATTGGAGGAGAATGCATTTAGGAAGAGTGGGAGAAGGAAAAAGTAAGATTTAGAAAGTCCTGGGGCACCTTGATCACTGGGCAGTTAGCCACACTGCAGCACTGAGCAGTGTCCTGTGAATTATATTATGTACTGTGGCAGCATTTGAAATCTGTTAAGAACAGAAATTCACAGCTATTAAGGATAGGTTCAGAACTGCATAAAACTGGCTGACACACCAACAGTCAGTCATCAAACTAAGTGTCTCTCCTCTGAACCGAAAAAAACCCAAACTCCTATACTGCCATCCAGCTAACACTGTTGACAACTGATTCTTGCTAGGCAACAACTGGAAGTCACCCATTCTGCTATGAGACTTATTAAAGAATTAAAGTGATATTGCATGCACTGGTAAGTTTTGTCTCTTTGGACATAGGCTATTTACTAGTCAAGGTAGTTTCTGGTTTGGGATGACTTTATTTCAACAGTTTGGTATTGATCTCGAGCACCTTAGGATTTCCAAACCAAAATATGCTTCGTGGACATGGCAGCTGCTCATTTTTACTATTGCTTTTGACCTCCCTAGATACGATCTCTCCAGTGCCAAGGCTTCCAGTGTCCAAAAGTCTGGGATAAACCCAAGCAAGAACAAGTTACCTGGAACTCATGGAATGATGCTGCAGATCCCACAGTAATCTGAAGAAACTGGGTTTTTCTGAACACAGTCCTCCAATAAAGGAGGAATACCTGTCTCACATAAAGGACCTTTATATCACCATTAGTTGTGGTTACCCTTCATTGTGCATGGGAGAGAACACTTGCATTGCCTATAATCAGACCACTGCAACTTCCCAGTATTAAAGATTAAAGATTCAGCTGGGCATTCAGGTGATTGTTCTAAGCCACATCTAAATAGATGAAATTTCACAAAAAATAATAGCAATGATTTCTACAGATGAGTATTTCCAAAAATTTGTCACTGTTTTCACAGCACAAATTCCAACTATTTTACTTCTGTTTCTATTTCTGTTATGTTTACAATCACTAATGAGTTTTCTCATTATTACAAAAATAGAAAGAGAGACAAACAGTTACCTTCTCTTATTTCTGGAGGATGCAGATGTTATCCTTTGTGTATTTACACTGTGGACTAATGCCCCCATTCCCACCCAATGTTCCAGAGTCTGTCTGCTTTCTTTGTCATTTGTGTCTTGTGGGATAGAAAATAACCTGCACTGATTGTGGTATTGACTGTCTCAGCTGGTGCTGCAGAATATCCAATAAAATCAGAGAAAAGGCGCAATAAAAATGTACAGGTTGGAGGTGAGACAGGCCAGTTGCAGTCACAAGGAACACATGCAGAAAAAGCAGCACCAGCTGGTTCCTGCCAGTAGCTGTATCAACATATCATCAACAAAATACTTATTTTTCCTACTATTTTCAAGATTTCAGAATAGGGTCCCAGAAGCACAGGGTTAGAACTGTCATGTGGCAGCAAATTTGTCTCCCAATCAAAGCAAAAGAAAAGCTGTGACTGGAGGACGGGGTTAGAGTGACAGGATTCTAGTCTGTTATGCCTTTGCATGACAGCAGAAAACGGAAACAACATCAGACTCCTGTCCTAAGTCAGACAGTAAACAAAACTTCAAGTGGGTACCTATGGGGTAAACTTCCTCCCTGAAAAATTTCCTGCTTGTCTGCAATATTTGCTGCCCTCCAAAACAAGGATCTGTATTTCTGCTGGTTTTAGAGAGTTTTTTTCCTAATCTGTTTCTTAAAACTATTTTCTATTTACCCCAGACATTTCACTGGCCAGTAATACACTGTGTGAAAAACTTTGTTTTTATTGACTATCAGCACATCTACCTACATATCTTCTGAAGTTCCATTTCAATCGATATGTTGTTATGAAGACAGGATTTCTTTCATACCCCCAATTAGTCTCAACACTCATCTCCAAATCCTCTTGAATTGACTTTTTTTTTATGATCACCTTTGACCACAATCCCCCAAGGTATAACTGAACAGTGACCATGACCAGATAACCTATTTTAAAATACTTCTACCAATCTATAATAGGTGCTAAGAAGTCCTAAACCGAAATGAATTGTTTAACATACGTTAGATAATATATTTCATCTTCCTGACCTTGAGAGGCCCTCTGAGCCTGTATCCTCACAGGTATCCATCTATTTAACTGTGGTGATTTAGAGATTAATACAGTTACATTGGTGCAACCCCTCAGAGTGGAGACCATGCAGTGTAAAAGGGGCATAATCAATACAGTTTATCATGACAGTATATAACTTCACTGTATTAGGAATACAGGAATTGCTTTAACGCTATTAGTATAAAATAATTTCCTGACTGAAACAGTTAACTGCCACAATACCCTGAGAAAGGATGTGTGTGACAGGAGGGGAGGAGAGGGAAGATGAGAGAGGCAGTGGGGGCCTTAAAGTTAAAGCTACACAGAGGGACCTTTTTTAAAACTCTTATTGACACAGTCCTGTTAGCAACCGTAAGCGAGGCTGATCTGAGCAGGATACCCTTTGCAAATCCTGGCTTTTCAAAGGAACCTCTGGTTTTGAGATAATGGAAGCTCAGAACTCCCTGTCATGGAACATAATGTGAAATTGATTTTGCAAGGCTTTATCTACGCAAAGTTGCACCGGTTTAATTGAAGGTGTGTTTTTAAATCAATTCCGTTAAACCAGTCCAAGCTCCTGTGTGGACACTGAAATTGATTTGAAACTGTCTTATGTCAACTAACCTTAATTTGGCAAAGAACCTATTTACACTGAATAGGCACCAATTTTTGCTGATCCAAAAATAGGGTGAAAAATAAATCTTATTTAAAATTATAAGATTTTGATGGATTTCTCTGCTTCTGCCCTAGCTACGCCAAGCTATGCTGGCCTCCAGTATCCCAGTGCATCTGCTTAGGAAGGAGATGAACTCACTTCTTTGCATCTATGTGTTTATGGCCTTTTGACAGATAGATGTCCTTGAGAAAGGATACAGTCTAAAGCACTGTGAAACTAGGGAGTCTAAAACCAAAAGGTGGCAGGTGTAAGGAGAAAGAAGTGATGAATTATAGACACCACTGACACCCTCCTTTTCTATTTATTTTGTTTCTGTAACGCAGAGAGGAGATAAGCAATGAGCCTCCTTCATGATCAGTGAACGCTCTCTCATGCTGTAGAACTGGGGAGCAGCTTAAATAACCCACAATTAGCGTAGGGGTGCAGGTGAAATCAGGCCAATGTTATCCTGTCAGTCTAGCATTGCTGGAACAAAGCCAAAATCTCTCCTTGCTTAAGGGTCTGGCAGGGGATAGAAAGGATTTTAAAGATCTACTGCAGACCAGCTGTGTGGAAATTTCCCTGAGTTTAAGGATTTCTGTGCAATCCCTTCCAATCATTCACACTCCACTAGGCCGCAAATGAAGGTCTGCATTTGAGTCCACAGCTTACAGCAACGTACCCATGTTATTTCCACACCTGAGAAACACATGGAAAAATGGGCAGTGAACTTGTTACTGATGTGCCGCTAAGGACATGTCTGTATTTGCTCTCATTTTCCAGGCACAGCTAGACACAAAATCAGAAGCTGCACTGCTACATTCAAAAGCCAGGGCCTGATCCTGCTCTGGGGAAGCGGAGCCTTTGCACATGCAGGGCCAGGTGGTGGGATGTGATATTCAACCAAAGCCTTTTCAGTGATGAGAGCCAAAGTAGCTCAGCTCCTCCCAGAGAGAGAACAAAAGGGTGCAGTCCTGCAAAGTATCGTGTTCCCCAAGCCTCTGTATATCGGGAGCTAAAGATACTCAGCATCCCAAGTGGGTAATCCTAATGCAGCGAGTGACTAAGTACCAGCCTGCCATTGCTTAAAGATAATTTTTCAGCTTTCATCCTTTGTGTCAGTTATGCTGCTCCAAAAACTCATGCACGAAGCCGACAGGACCTAAAACTACACGGATGTGCTTAGATTGTAAACTATAGCCTTAATTATTGAGAACAGTGGCCCTAATTATTAAGCTTTATTTTAAAGCACTTAAAACTATGCATGGCAGTAAGTGCTCTGTATCCTTGCACTCCTCTGAAGTGCTGCTAACAGGTAATGTGCTACCTTACTTTCTGTTCAGTTCAACAGATTTATTTTCAGATTGAATCCTGTGTGAATTTCTCCTGAATCAAACTCTTTCCCTGGTGAGACTATATAATCCTGCTGTCTTGTTAGAGCAAAAATCATCTGTGAAACTTCATTCAAAACAAATCCCTTGCCAAACTATTTCTTGCTTTTCATTTGGACAGTTATCCTTCTGATAATTTATACGGCAAAAGTTCTTTCGTTGTCTAGTTCAACCTTGTAAAGAGGACAGTATCGGTCTGACAGCAGTGTAAACAAAGAGATTCGCAGTCTTAGCAGTGCTACAATATATATTGGGCAGTTTTTCATTGCATATGGAGGAAAAACAGCAATACTGCAGTAGTTCAGTGGAAAAAACCCTCAAGCTAGTTATGGTTCATTCTGATTATAAACAATTTCCATATATAAAGATGACTTTTTCAGACGCAGCTGCAGTATTTTAGGCCCCCTTTCCCTGCCACTATTAATAAACTGCACCCTAATGTATTGCATCTACTGGCATTAGTCATGACTACACCTACTGTCTGTAATGGGATGCCATTCATCAGCTTGGTAAGCTCAAAATTAAGTGATTTTCCTGGAAACTGTTTCTCAGCAGCATCATTTGATCCGCTGTAGTTAAAAAGCCATGTCATTGGTTGCATTATAAATTCCATTTTGCAGTCATATTTTTTTTTTATATAAATTAATTGTAGCTTTCCTCTAGGCTTAATGCTGGTATAAAAGGTTTTGGCTGATGAGCAAATCTTTTCCAAAGACAAGAATTTTCAATTCTATCATTTTTAAATAGATAAAACAATGGCATAAAAAAACCTCACGGGAACAAACTTGTTTAAGTCAGCCACACAAATGAAAGTTGACAAGTGATTAGCTCCTGGGAATGAATTGTTTTCTACGTTTTAGGGGAAAAAATGTCATCAGTGACTTTTGGAAGTGGCCTGAAGCATGGGCTTTGGAAGTCTAATACTACAAATACCAGTTTAAACAATTACATATTTAAGCAAATGTTGTAACATGGAGTTGGCATGACAAAGAGCAAACTTCAAAAAAAGATCTCTTGTAAAATGTAAGCAGTATGCACGCTTGTAAAAACTCAGCAATGTACCAGTAATTGTATTAGTCATCCTGAAGGACCTGCAACAGTGAATTCATTAGCTCCTACCTTTGTTATCATTTAGGTTGGAAAAGACCTTTAAGATCATCAAGTCCAACTGCTAACCTAACACTGCCAAGTCCACCACTAAACCATGCCCACATGTGTTTTAAATACCTACAAGGACGGTGACTCAACCACTTCCCTGGGCAGCTTGTTCCAGTGCCTGATAACCTTTTCAGTGAACAAATTTTTCCTAATATCTAATCTAAACCTCCCCTGGCACAACTTGAGGACATTTATTCTCATCCTATCGCTTGTTATTTGGGAGAAGAGACCGACACCCACCTCACTACACCCTCTTTTCAGGTAGTTGTAGAGGGCGATAAGGTCTCCCCTCAGCCTCCTCTTCTCCAGGCTAAACAACCCCAGTTCCCTCAGCCACTCCTCACAGGACTTGTGCTCCAGACTTCTCACCAGCTTTGTTGCCCTTCTCTGGGCACGCTCCAGCACCTCAGTGTCTTTCTTGTAGTGAGGAGCCCAAAACTGAACACAGTAGTCAAGGTGCAGCCTCATCAGTGCTAAGTACAGGGGAAGGCTGACTTCCCTGGTCCTGCTGGCCACACTATTCCTGATACAAGCCAGGATGCCGTTGGCCTTCTGGGCCACCTGGGCTTACTGCTGGCTCATATTCAGACGGCTGTCAACCAGCAGCCCCAGGTCCTTTTCTGCCAAGGAGCTTTCCAGCCACTCCTCCCCAAGCCTGTAGTGTTGTGTGGGGTTGTTGTGACCCAAGTGCAGGATCCGGCACTTGGCCTTGTTCAACCTTATACAATTGGCCTTGGCCCATTGATCCAGCCTGTAGAGCCTCTTACCCTCAAGCAGATCAACACTCCCACCCAATTTGGTGCTGTCTGAAAAACTGAGGGTGCACTAGATCCCCTCATCCAGATCACTGATAAAGATATTAAACAGAACTGGCCCCACCACTGAGCCCTGGGGAACACCACTTGTGACTGGCCACCAACTGGATTTAACTCCATTCACCACAACTCTTTGGGCCCGACCATGCAGCCAGTTTTTTACCCAGCAAAGAGTATGGCTGTCCAAGCCATCAGCGGCCAGTTTCTCAAGCAGAATGCTGAGGGAAATGGTGTTAAAAGCTTTACTAAAGTCCAGGTAGACAACATCCACAGCCTTTCCTTCATCTACTCAGTGAGTCACCTTGTCATAGAAGGAGATCAGTTTAGTCAAGCAGGACCTGCCTTTCATAAACCATGCTGACTAGGCCTGATCACCTGGTTCTCCTGTACGTGCCTCATGATGGCACTCAAGATGACCTGCTCCATAACATTCCTGGGCACGGAGGTCAGTCTTACAGGTCTGTAGTTTCCCAGTTCCGGACCCCCGGATCCTCCTTCTGGCCCTTCTTGTAGATGGGCATCAGACTGGCTAACCTCCAGTCAGCTGGGACCTCCCCGGTCAGGCAAGACTGCTGATAAAGGATTGAAAGTGGCTTGGTGACCACTTCCACCACCCCCATTAAGTACCCTTGGGTGTATCCCATCCGGCTCCATAGACTTAGACTTGTGTGTGTCTAAAACAGGCATGGTATATTGAGCCTCTAGGGCAGTGCACACTAGTGCATGCCTAAAAGAGAAATTGTTGCTTGCCCTGCAGGGTGGAAGTAATTTAAATTACTTTTGCTGGTTGTCCTGCTCCCTTCTCTTTCTGTCAGATGAAAGAATGAGAAGAGATTTTTTTTTTTTTTTGCTGGCTTCTACTTTGAGAAGACAGAGTTAAAATTGAATCTGTATCATTCTGCTTCTCACTGGCTATGCCAGAGTCACATCACAGTAATACTCATTTACACCTGTTCCTCTCATTTGTCACATTCTAGTTTCCAAGGAAAGGAAATTTAGGATTGTGTACTGTGTTGGAGACGCACTGCAATTTGGACAAGTTCCTCAACTGGACTGACGAACAGGACAGGTTCCTCATCTGGACACAGGGATGCTACCACATATGGAGGCAGATGCAGGCTCTGTCAGGTCTAGCCTGCTCCTGGAAATGGAGGGAGGGGAAGGAAAGCGGTGTGTGCTGGTGATCATTATTAGCTTCCTACACCACACAGCAGGGAACATTTTTTTTTTTTAAATCTAACCACATCATCTTGGATCATAGACCATATAATGTACTAAAAGTTAACAGAGTATTTCAGAGGTGACAGCTTCAAGTATGCCTACAGATCAGACCCCACAAGTTCTTACAGAGTCCATCTTCCTACCTGATCAATCAAAATCAGCTCACAAATTCTCATACACTCCTATAACAATTTTGACAATTTATAGTCCAACCCTGCAGATCAACCTTCTATATTTTTCCTCTGTGAAGTAATATATTTATGCCACTTTCTTTTTTGGGTTCAAATCCAGTAAATTGTAACCTTGTGGGAAACTACTTGCTGTAGACATCTTATCAACCCATATTCAAGTGTTCCTGTACGTGAGAATCATTCACAAGAATAAATTTGTTAAAATCTGAGCTAAAAGGCAGAAAAAAGTGGACAAAGGACATTAATTTTTACACCCTAACAATTAAAATATTTGACTTAAGAACATTTTGGTGAGTCTCAAATTCTCCCTCACATTAGACAAGGAACGCAGGTTGATAAGTCTCTGTTCATTCAAATATATGACTTGGATGAGGAGTGGTGCATTCTTGAGACTCTTCAGCAAAATGAAGCTTTTGAAGTCAGGCATAATATGACCCTTAATTTTGGGCGTGAGAGCAAGTTCTGCTTGTTTTTCACTTTTTTCACTTTGCAAACTGACTCATCTCACAAGGAAGACATGATCTGTAGTGCAATGTGCTGTGTTCCTATAGTATTTGCCAGGATGTAGTGGTCATGACATTTAAAACTAAGATGATAACAGGGAGGAACAGGTCACTCCAGCATGAAATAAAGAAACAGAAGTTGAATCAAAAAAAAAAGCAAAAAAGAGAGACTATAAGTTCATATGAAAAATAATGAGGATTAGAGATAGCCGCCAGCTAGTGGGAAATGGTTCAGGCACCACAGAATAAATTTTATAGCCCTATGGGCCTCTGAAGATTTGTGCACTTCCTCTCCATGATGAGTGCTATTATTCCAAGAAATATTGCTTGTAGAACTTGATTTCTAAGCTAATACCGTGTTACAGGGTAACTGTGATTAGACAACCCGTGACGTAGAACTTTGGAAAAAAGCTGTATTATTCAATAGTAAAAGAAAAATATGGCAAGTTCTGAGAGAATACCAGTGGACCTTTTTTTTTTTGAACATACAGCTTTATGCAATTAGAATTAGGCAGAGATTTCCAAGAAAGGTTTTGATGTCTCACTCCTCATCCTGGCTGGTTACAATCAGAAAATTTGTTCACTGTAGAGATGATCCTTTCCATTCAATGTCCTCCCTCACACAGCAGCTCGCTTACTTAGCAGAGTAATTATTTTTCCCACTCTGTGGTACAGGTAAAGACAGATAAAGCCAACAGTGCAGAAGACATAATAATCAGATCATTAGGCCTGACACTTACTTCGTATTCCTCTTTGAATCCATAGCCTTCTGCACACTTCATTTGGGTGATGTGCTGTAGCAAGTCAGCTACACGGATGGCTGGATGAAGCTGTCCTGTCTGGTAGGGCACATCCACTGGATCTCGCTTCTTGTAGGTATGGGATTGGACCAGGCTGCTTGTGTCACTGACCATCGTATGGGTTTCATCTAGAAAAGAGTATCTCATAATGTATTGGCTCATTTTCACTTAAGAGAAACATAAACTACACAGATTTCTAGAGGAATGGCAGAAATTTGACACCATCAGTATCGCTTCTGTCTGTGAAGGCTACACCAGAAGAACAGTAAATCCATGGAGCAATTTACACAGGGAAATTGCAAGACTGATTGGAATGAGGCAAAGTCCATGGTTCTACAATGGAAGCATTGCAGAGCAGTCCGAACTCTAATATTATTTTAAATATCACTAGCTGATTACGAACAGGTTTTAAATTAGGCATTTGGTTCTAAACTGCATAGAAGTTTCATTCTGAAACTTCAACAAGTCCCACAGAATGAAATTGGACTTGTATTCTTCTTAGATTACTGAAGTGCTATATTTTACACTGCAAATTTAGAGCAAATGTTTGGAGTGAGCAAAATAAAAAGATGCACAAAATGGCTTATGGTTTCATCAAGCTAGGACTGCAATGGAAATGTAGATCTGATACAACATTTGGAGACAAACTACGAGAGGACAAATGCAAAGGATCATCTGATCAGGAAAAATGTCTTGACCGGCTGCTGAACATGCTTTAGGACCATGGTGTATCATGAGCCATCACATTAGGCATGGAATGTTATATGTCAACTGACATGCAAGCCAACAAACAGGAGAACCCGGTGGGCTGGTTAAAAGTTTTGAGACACATACTCTCCCAACCCTCCACATCTCTTCCATGGGGCGAATGGGCAACTTACCATTGATTGGCACTTTTAAGAAGATACATATCAGGAGAAAAAAAGAGGAGGAGAAAAAGGAAACAGGGCATAAGCAACAGTACTACATTAATAATTACAGGTAATTTTATGTTTGTAATTTAGGCTTTACAGAGTGACTTCCTAAATGAGTCAGATTCTGATCTCAGTTTCACAGTGTAAATTAAATGTACTGAAACCGAGGTATCTTCACACAATTCACACAGATGCAACTGAGATCAAAACTTATACTTAGCAGTAAATAAACAGATGTGAAAGTGCACTCTACCTAAGGAAGCGATATGACTTTCTTCCTGTTTAGATGGAATTTTAAAAATTGGTTTAGACTAGACAAGAGAAAAAACCCAACCCAAATTCTAAGGTCCAAGTATCTTCATAAATATTTTTTCTGTTTACCCAAATAATAATTTTACTTATCTCAAAGAGTTTTTGATTTTTAACTGAAATTGTAAATGTGGTGCTTTGACTTATTCAAACTACTCCTCACTGGCTGCACACTGAACATAGCAAGGGGTTTACAAAAATACCGTATTTATTAAAAATTATTACTTTGTAAAATATGTTATATGAAAGGGAAGCATTAAAATAATATTTCCACATTCATAAGTTAGATATATTATAGCTGAAAGTTCCACAAATACTCTGGATGAAAAGGTCCCAGATTCTCATGTACACACCAAAAATACTACTACACCTCATTAAAGGTGAGATTCTGGTCTTAGTTATACTTCTGAAAATTGATGTTAAAGTCACACAGCTCAACAAATCATATTTCAAGGATGATTTTAGGTTCTCTCAGTTCACACTGATACTAAGACACATGGAACCCGGTCCTCAGTAAGCATACAGTCAATATGAACTGTGCATTTAAACCTAAACCAAAAACAGAGAAAAATTTATGGGTATGAGTATGGGCATTTCACTACTTTTCCTGTCAGTTTTCTAACCTGACCTAATGCAGCGGAAAGGGATTAATCTTTTAGTCATAAAATTGGACAACTTTGTCTAATGTGTGATAAAATTGTACTGCAAAGCACCTTGGGATGCATGGCATGAAGCGTGGTATACAAGTGTAGGTACAGTATGTTGCTGTTGAAATGGCACCTGAAAACTACAAGGTGGCTAAGACACAAAAGACAAGAAAAGGGTAGGAACTTGATCATGATTTTTTGGGTGGCTTATTTCAGTTTTAGAAACAGGTTAGAAAACTTGGGGTTTTTTTGCAAACTACAGAATTCCTTATAACGCAGACTGTTAGTAACTAAGACGAAGGCAAAGTTATCAGATAGCAGGGTCTTGTGCTATCAAAGCAGCAGTTCAATCCTTATGAATGTATTTCCTGTGAGCTCCTTTGTTTTAGAATAATTTTCCTCTCTCCATTTCTTTATCTCTTATAGCTGCATTTATACTATTTTTCTCTCTCTGGGAGTGATTTTTTAAAAATTGTTTTAAATAAAGTACTTTCAATCCTTGGTTTATGTGGTATGTTAGGAGCTACATGTATTACATATTTTTTTGCTGTGTTTTTGAGCACTGTAGCTTGAGCACTTCAGGCATAACAGTCCACTGTATTTCAAAGGGTGAGCTCCTCCAGATGCAGTGTTCATATACAACTACTACTACTTACTGCTACTCTCCACTTACTCTTTCCCATAGACCTGTACAACACTTATTAAATAATATATTTACTAGTTATATGAAATCATGGTATGGAAGGTATCTGGAAACCCAGGCCAATTTCTTTTCTGGGCTGAGGCTCTTTTATTTCTCCAATTTCAGAAATACACACATTGCTGATACTAGACAAACATGACCTACAATCAACCTTAGCAACTACAAATTTAGCCACCATTAAGTATTTTGTGGTTTTTTTTTTTTTTTAATCTCAGGCTTTCATGTAGTTTATTAGACTAAGCATAAAAGTTTTCCCTTAAATGTAAGAAAATTTCCATGTATCTGAAACTGAGAAGTCAGACTGTTGCCTTTTGCATCATTTAAAGAGTTCAACGCTAATTATCAGTCTTTTTTTTTTTTTTTTAATTGCCTAAGAAGTTCCTAATTTGCATGAATAGTCCAAAGATCTTGCTGTACATAAATCTGGAAATGGTAATTGTGTTGTGGCCTTTCTAGCAGATTTTGAAAACTAAACTCGACCATTCACCAGACCTGTACCCCTCCCAGGAGGTGACACTGAAAAGTTCATTTAGTTCTAACTACAGGCTTGACCCTGCAGTCTAACACAACTTCTTTGGATATTGGAAGACAGCAAGAACAGGTATTAGTTGCAATCAAAACCCAGCATTTTTGTTAACATTATTGCTCTACTGACTGAAGCATAGCTAATTTGATTTCTCTCTGATAAAACTCTTCCTATACAGACAGGCATAAACACACTTTGGGAGAGCAACCTGGTCTGAATGGAACTCCACTCATAAAAGGGTACTAAATTTTTAACATGTAAAGGTTACAAAAATATTCATTTTCCACAGTGAAATAACTGGAAGATTTTCTGTGATGAGTAAGCACAGGTTGCTGCAGTAGACCATAAAATATGTATCTAATTCAAGATTTTACAGACTTAATAAAAGCAAAGATTTTTTTCTCCCACTGTGTGTTTGTCTGATATCTGAATTACTTGCTTAAAGATTATTTCTTGTGGAAAAAAAAGCTAACAAATAATTTTACCACCATTATTATGTAGCAAAGGATCACAAAGAACCCCAGAGAAACTATTAACTAAAACTTAATAATCCAGATAGGAAATCTGAAAGTTTTTCTCCTGATAATGGTACTTTTCTCCTTGCCCACTCACAAAGTCAGAAAGAACATCTACTGGATGAAGCGTTGAATGAATGCTAAAGCACACAAAAAAATCTAACATCTCAGGCAGTTAAAAGGCACTGCAAATTTCATTTGCATGCAGATTATTACATTGTTACAGTCACTACCGTTACCTTCTCCCAGATTTACATAATGTATAAAACCGCACAAGTTCCTTCTCCAGGTTATCACACTGAAATTCACTGCACTAAATATTCTTTCACAATAACAAATTTTCAAGATCACCTCCCCAAACTTCTACTTCTCCTATGCTTCACTCTACTTTTACTTAAGCCTACCTTACAGTTTAAGGACAGGAATGAGTTAAGGGGTCTTATATTTTTTACAGTGACTTGAAGAAAAAGGAGGGCAAAGAAAAATATTTGTTGTAAAAATACCAATCAGTGTAAAAAGAGTAAACAGATAGGCTTAACATGGGAGTTTGAATTCTTGCTATAGTGCCCTGTTATATTTTGACTTACTATTTAAAAAAAAATCTCCCTGTTTAGTTTGAAGTTAGTATGGGAAGGAGGTGTAAATGAATACAAGACACAATGTGGTTAGAGTTACTTAAGCATTGAAAATGCAATAGCGCCTCTTGCTTATTATTTTATCACTGTGCAGAAATCTCTCTCTTTTTGATACTGGACAATAGCAGGTTTTCCTAAATTCCCAGTGGAAATGCTTTACACTTTAAGTGTATGTTTTTAACCTATAGTTCTACTTATTTCATTCCGTTGACACCTGATGCATAATAAACTATATACTCTAAGTGTCATGTTATTATTTTGCTGCTCAAAATACCATATCTCCTCTGGAACTTCACTTTGACAAGCATGTCAGAAACTGTGCGGTATTGTGAGAAGAAATGATAGCTGGTGGATGGCCAAAACTGTATTTTGTCTGATTTTCTGTATCATGAATAGTCTAATTAGGAAAAAAAGTTATTGTTAAGAAGTGACATCTTCAGCTCTGAGATAAAACGGAAAAAAATGAGGGAAACTATTTCAATTGCTGCGATAATCAAATTCTTTTGTGTCACTCCAAATACATGCATAAACATTTCCTCGCAAATCCACTTGTTAAAATTATTTCTCTCTTTTCTCCCCTGACTTGCACTATGACAGTAGTAATCAAGCCTGATAACTGTCCTTAGCATTCTCAGTGTAGCCAAGACTACCACCCCTTCCTTTAGCATAGAACTCCAGCTTTTTGCATACTATTGTCTGCACCCCCGGAACTGTGACTTTCTAAATTACTTCAGCAATAAACTTTGATAAAGGGAAATGTTCTCACCTAAAATTGCAGTTGGCACAAATGGATCTGTCATACATCATAAGCAGGTCAATGCAGAAAAGGTAAAAAGAGAGAGAACAGTAAATGATTGATAAATGTTCCCAAGTTTTCTTTCAGAAAGCTACTGTAAGCAACCAGTATGTTGCTTATATAGGTATTACATTTCTATGGCAAGGAGTATAATACCATAATTATATACGCTTTTATTATGAAAAGGTCTGTAAAGGGTGGAAACCAAGAAAAAATCGGTTACCTGGGTAATAAGAATTAGGCACTGTTGTGCTCAATGTGTTAGTTTTCATTGTAAATGAAGATGGTGAAGATACAGCTGCAAAGAGAAACAAAGCTGGTTTAGAGACAGCGAAGTGATACGTGGCTATTTGAGTTGAGTGACGTGATTGACTTGGTTTAGAGTCTGTCCTGTTGTATTTGCTGCACTGGAATCAGGACTTAGGGAAAACCATGTGTGTCTAGTGAATAAAATGGCTCATTGAATTTGATCACTTCTCTAAAAAGAAATGCCATCAGAGAAAGCATTTTGATTGGTGATGACAAATATACTACTTAAATCACAAGATTAGACTGAATACTGTGAATACTGATGCTTGAATAAAGACATCACAACGACAACAGGTGTTTTTGACAGAAGCTTTGATCATTAATAAGTTTACTTAGTAATACTGTAAATACTGTATGCAAATATTCTACTATAGTTCATTTTTTCCTCTCCTTTTTTTGATTTGTTCAGACAGGTGGATAATGTGTACACAGATACTGTTATGCCCTGAATATTACTCTTTGTTTAACGATGGTTTTCAGGGAGTCACACATAGACCAATGCATCATTTCATCATTTGTAAAACCTATGGGAAAGCGCAATACAACAAATTCAGTTCTGTTAGTTCCCTGGTATATAAAGATCATGTGAATTACTGTTGTGAGCACAGATACAGTCAACAGGTGGGAGTTAACCGCACCATTTTACAGGATGTTCAGCAAAAGACTCATTAAAAGTTTTTAAGCAAAGCTCATTGAAAGTTCAGCCTTAGTTGCTCATCCACACAGCTCAAATTCAGTCGGATCAGTGAATGTAAGCACATTCTGGACACCTGTAAACAGACTAACAGGTATTTGTGAAACAAAAGTAGAATTGAGGAAGACAGGATCTGCTGGATGAGAAGGAGTGAGACAACTCCTGCTGGCTTTCATCCATCTTTTTTTTTGGTTGATCTAGGGCATATAGTTGCCAGCCCTTGTTAAGATGGAGTGATCTGAAAACTGGCTTAAATAATGCTGACAGTTATCACTTATCCTATAAATGAATATATATCTGAGACTACTTTTCTGTGATTACATCTCCTGAATTACTGGATGGAAAGAACAGAGTGGTATTACTTTTGAGTATGGATGCAGAGATTAGTTGAGGTCAGGGATGCTGCAGCTAAAAAACTGGCTAGATTCAGAATGCAGCCAGGATAATAAACTTTCATAGGAAGTAGGAATGTTCTAAATCTCTGGAGTACAAGGCCTTACACAAAGATTATTCCTAAAGACTGTCAGACTGCTTCTCCTGGTGATCACATCTCTTATGGAAAGTCTAGTTAGAGGTTGTAGCCCTCAAGTGGTATAAAATACTTGCTATGCCAACTATTTCAAATTGGTTTAAGGTACTTCACATAAAGAGGATTTAGCCCCAGGAATTCACTGCAGCTTCTTTGGTCATTGTGACCATTCAGTAACACCATTGGAAAACTACATCATGATGATGGAAGATGAAGTCAAACCTCTTGATCTTTTCACAGAAGTAAGCAATCTCATTAACTGCAATGGTATATTCTCACCGGAAAGGCAAGTCAGATGTTTAAAGATCTATTTCAAAGCAATTTCAAAAGTAACTCAAATGCAAATTAACGTTGCAAATTCTGAGCCTAATGCTGCTGAGACAATTCTCACTGTCTAAAATGCACAGAGTGTTGTTTGTACAATTGAACTCGCCAAAGATAAGTGCTTAAGCATATTATTAAAGAGTTGGGCCTCACATACTGTTAGTACTTGAAACAAAATTCTATCTTCAACAAATTCTGAAGATGTTCAGAAACACTGGTATACAGGAAAAAAATAAGTTTCCTTAAGAACTACAAAAAACAAGAGAGTTTTTTGAACATAGTAATTATTTTTTTCATTCTTTTTAACAATTATAAAAAACTACTGTTTTTCCTGGTCTTTGCTTAGTGCTAACCCCCAGACAGGAATGAGTCCTTGAGTAGAATTCTAGTGCAGGTAATTTTATATCCCAAATTTTATTTATTTTCAGGGCAATTCCAAGATGACCCAGGATACTAGAGAATCTCTTATGAAATTGCAGAACAGATTAATTCCACTGAGTTCTTCCTTTGCACAAGCAACAGAAAGAGCATCATCTAGAACTGGAAATAATAAGACAATCAGATCACCATTATTAAGTTATGATATTCCAAAATAAATTTTGCCTACAAAAAAAAGAAGCGAGCAGAGGAAGCATTTCAAGGACTTGGGACAGCATGAGGGATATAAAATTTTTAACATAATTGAGATTGGTGAAAGGTAAAACTACAGCTGTTTCAGTAATGTCTTTGCTCTTCTGCAGAAGAAAGGGATGGACAGAAAAAAGCTCAATTATCCTTATTATTTTTAAAGAAGTCTATTCTTGATGTCTCTCTTGCTCATTCGAATACACACTATAATGTGCTTCACAGTGGGAAACTCTGGGTCCCATGGATTTTCCATGACTGAGTAACGAAGAATATTTTAAAAACCATTTGCACCTTTCTTCCATCTTCCAAAAAAAAAAAAAAAAAAGAAAAGAAGAAACTTACATCTCCCATTTAGATTGTGCGTGTCCATGAAAGAGAAAGCTTCGTCACAGTTGGTGCCTTGCTCTGTGTAGCTTTTATCCATTGAATTCACCATCACTGTCATTTCCTGCCGTGTACTACTCAATGTCTCTTTCCGCTTTTTAGCCAATTTCCTTAAGAAACGAATGTTGAGAAAACAAAAGAAAAAAAACAACACTCAGTGAGCAGGCATAGTCTTCACATTGTTTATATCAGTATCGTGGTTTGTAACCACATTATTAAGCAACATATTTACAATTATTCCTGCATGTCTGGTAACTTAAATTGATTTCACACTCATGTCTTTCAACAGCATCTGATAATCAGGGGATACTTGCCAATGCCCTGACTTACACTGAACAGCACCTTAACCTTTGGGAACCACCACTGTATTAAAGGGGACTACTTGGACACAAAGGTGATGTGAGCTACTGCATCAGAGGTTATATCTGTTTAAGTACATAAATAAAAAAGATAGAAGAGAAGATTTCACTGGAACTGACAAATCAGTAACAATTTTCACTTCACATGCATAGAACCGTCTGGAGCTGTTTCACTGAGACACGATATAATACAGCTAACTGGTTTACATCATACTGTGTAGTAAATGTTTGATCTCAACACATTTTGCACAAGCAAGTGATATTTTAAACTGACTTGCATTTCTAAAGACTATTTGCTGTCACTCTTGATTTCAGGAGAATTAGTCACAAGAGTTAGTTGCTTCTCAGCAGGAGCAGTCTGTCAGAGACAAGATCTTGATTCTGATACTATGATTCATTAAGCTATAGAACTGCTTTGGATGCATATACCTCTTTTTTTCCAGATCTGTTTGTTTCTGTCTAAACTAAAACCTCACTCCGTCTCCCCCCGAGTTATGCTTAGCTACCATCACAAACCAACATGTCCAAAACTTTTGATTTTTCCTTCAAGCTCTGGGAGATGTCTGTGATCCTGGTGATGGTGGATCCCATGCCCATTTGGTTTGTTTCCCCAGCCTCCGACTCTGTCTTAGACCAAGCCTTTCCCTAAGTCCTTGCCTAAAGCCTTCATTTACATTTTCCAGATTCCTACTGTATAGTATCTTCAAGGTATGGGTTTTACACAGGAGTAACTGCTCCACAGACTTTGATCTTCTCATATCTGTTTGTTCAGCACTTTTCCTCTGTGGAAAACATAATGAGCCAGCTCATATCCATCCACCAGAAAGATCTTTTAGATGTCCTCCACCAGAACTTACAGGAGCTTATTATCTCATCTGTGTTTCCTCCCACTTCTAGAGGCCTACTGCATCAAGCATAACCAGCTTGGGCTAACTCTCAAAGCCTTTCTCTTTGTTAACTCTCATACAGCACAAAAAAATTCCCACCAGAAACAAAAATGTTATACCAGCCTCCACTAGATTTTCAAACAAGCCCATGTTTGTCTTCCCTCACCCTGCATGGGAGGAGCTTTCTGTAAATCCCCCTACCGATAACTTACTATTCTGCTTCAAATCACTGCCTGCAGACACACTTTGCAAAGTACTGATACTGCTGCTCACTATGCTCATCAGTATTGCCTCAGAGTCTCCCCATGTTCCCCATCTACCTACGTGTTGTCTCGTATCTTACACCTAGATAATAAGCCATTTCGGCAGGAGCTATGGTTGTGTTCTTTACTGACATAGTACCAAGCTCAGCAGTATCTTAGTCCATGACTAAAGGTCAAAAGGCCTTTGAAATGAAAGTTGTCTTGTTAATAGAAGTAGTAATTGGAAGCGCAGGCATGGTACTGGTGTGGTACTGTAAACAAAAGTATTAAGGGTCACATTTGGGCCTCAGTAAGGTGCTGGATTGCCACTCTACTCATGGGGGCATGTCCCCATGACTGCAAGGGATCGAAGTACTCTGCCTTAAAAAGCTGCTACAGAGTCTGCAGTAACAAGTAGTGTGTACCTCTTCACTCATCCCAGCTCAGAAGTCACCTGCCTTAGCTTGAGCCACCATGAACACACTCTAGACTGTGACTAATACTGAGAAGGAGAGCGTTTATGGTCAGTTGGATGGCAGCCACTTGTGGGACTCTCTACTACACTAAGCATTTAGATGTGCAACAAAAACTCATCCATAAATGCTCATTACTAGGGATTTCAAAATCCACTAATGATATTATTACAGTCCAGCTAAGAAAGAGTGTAAGATAAACAGTAACAAGTCACATCCTTACTGGAGATGAAGTTTAACTCCTGATTCTGTAATCTGGAATATCACTGATGGACAGCTCATAACCAAAGGTTTTGTTTCTAAATTTTGATTTAATTTTAATTCAAGGGGATTAAGTGGAGGAACTTAACAAGTCCCTTTCTGATCAACACTAATTTACGTTGTAGACTTGATAACAAAACTGGTTCCTTATTACTTCATAAACGCAGAAGGGACCATTAGATAATCTAGTCTGAACTCTTTTATATCAGAGACAGTAAAATTTTGCTCAAGTACCATAAGTAAAACAAAACTCTTACATCTTTCTGTCCTTCAATCTCCCCCCTCCTTCATACCTCATTGTAATGAATGAGTAATATATTGTTTAAAGTAGAATCCGAGATGTACCTCCTAAAGCACGAACAACTTAATGGAAGTCCTTTATAAGGACACGCTTATCAAAGTGATAACATGAAATGGATATATTTTTTCCTCCTTCCACCCTCAGCTCAGATGGCAACACACTAAGTCATACATGGCTCCTCTTGTGATCCTCTTCAGCCGTAAGCTGAAAGTACATACAGCTACTCCCACCACCTGCCAACCAACCACTGGGCAACTCCCAGTTTAGCTGGGTTGTGAAACCAGAACCTGAACAGTGACCACAACAGCATCCACAGTGTGGTCACTGAAACTTCACCCGTAAGGCACATATCGTACTTATTTTATTTTGCGGCTGTGCAGACCATAGGAAAGTACTTCAGGACAGTTCAGCACTAGAGCAATGCTTCAGGAAGGCATGCAGAAGCAGCTTTTCTTCAGGAGGCTTCCCTCTCTTCAGGGTGGAATCAGCAGCTTCTCTTTAACCAGCTGTCAATCCAATCAGCTATCCAAACACTGCATAGTCACTAAAGCCAGGAAACTGCCGTATATAGATGCCTTCACCTACCCATCAGCGGACCTATTCACAAAACCTTCAATTGCTGTCAATCTCACAAGCTCAACACTTTCTCCAAGAACTCTTCCATGTGAACAATGTACTGGTGAACAGGTAACAACTCTTCCTTAACAGTTTTTTAAAGAAAAGTTACTAGGAATTGCCCTGGGCAACATTATAGCGATACTGATCCATATCTGAGAATCCACAAAGTGGTAAAATATATGATGCCAGCCACTCAGTGGGATTACAAAGAAAAGCAATCTCTGTAGGATGCACATCTCAAGCATCTGCTCTTACAGGGAATGCCCTTTATTTTACAGCAAAAATTGTATCCTTCCCAAAAAAAGCCAGAGTTCTTGCTTATTACACCAACAACATGAAGCTCAAATTTTATAAAAAGTCAGCTAATTTTCTTAAAGAAATTACACTAATGTTTTCTCATTTCCTTCATTTTTGGTTTTGGTCCCATAATCAAGCTATAGCAGATTGTTTTTATGACAGTAACAACTGTACAGTACTTCTCAATCTGAATCTAATTCTGGAAATAGGTCTTGTGGGAAAAGTTTAAATCTGAAACAACTGTTAGGGGAAGAGAGCGATACCAGCCAGACTTTTGTACTGTGAACAAAAACACCCACTGGACTGAGTCAAGTAAACTTCAGCTGAATATAACATTTTTTACATCTGCAGTTTTCAGATATTACTGAAAGTGTTGCAGCACTGCGGTCTTTGCAACTCATCCATTCTTTGGATCTCTCAATCCCTGCGAGGCTCTAGATATACAAGATTTAAGAAACCCGTAAAACCATTGTACTTCACACCACCATCACCACTCATGCTCTTAGATTTGAAGTAAAAGTTTTTGGGAAAAAAAACTTAAATATTTCATCATCTTCACTCACGGAAAAGACACTTCATAGCTACTCTCTGATGTTTCCTCCTTCTTAAAGGAAAAGAGATCTACAACCAAAGAAAAAAATAAAACAGAAGCTCCCATGGTGATGACTTAAGATGAAGAAAATGTACTATACCAGTCTCAGAAAAGAGAAGTGTGATATTCAGAACAATCTCAAGACTAGCTAAGAACTGTTGGAATTTTAAGGCACAAGAAATTGTGAGTAGTGAGCTGGTAAATGGTAAAAATATGGTAAAATGCAGAGCATACAAACATACAGACTCCCCCCAAAAAACCTGTGTGGGATTCTGGGTATCATTTACTCTGTTCTGTTACAAATATTAATAAAATCAGCCCAGGAAAAGAATAAGATAAAGGCTTCATCACAGTCTGTCCCCATTTTGTCTGCCACTATGGAACTCTTAAATGTTGCATCTTTTCCTGTACAGTCCCTTCTAGTTGAAATGATAACCTTGCAAAAGTTCTGCAAGCCTGACTCAATACCTTTCTCAAAATCCTCTCTCTCTGTGATTTCTCCCTCACACCTTCCAACAAACCAACACCAATAACTGTCAAGTTGCTGTTACATTATCAGCCTCCATTTGGTTCATTTTCCATCTACTTGCTTGTATCTGTTTTCTTTGTCCTGACTTGACTTGTAAATAACAAGGTCTTTGGGACCTAGCTCACCTTCTCCCTTCATGTTTATAAAGCATGAGGCACAAAGTACGAGGCACAATGGGACGCTACCATAGTTAGAGAAGTGTAACAACAGTAAAAATAAAATTTAAAAAAAGGATGACTGGAGCTGATAACCCTGAATCAACCCCAGCTCTGAAAGAAACATGCCTTTCATTTTAATTTAGGAACAGTGAGAAAAGCGTATTTATTTAAATCAAGCCAAAGCACTCACTTCTTCCCAATTCCAAACTGAGTGGTACCCCCTCTTTTTCTATCAGTTACACCTCTTTTCTTCCAAGCAAAGAAAGGAGGGACAAGATGCTGCTACTTTCCACAGCTCCAGCAACACACTACCATGACCAAGATATTAGTAAAACCAGGGAGATGAAATTTGTAATAGAGTTGCTATAGGAATTGGGCTAAATTTTTTTCCTTTAATTCAGTGAACTACTGCACTTACTGTAACTTCAGATAAAGTAGCTTCTTCTTATATACATTTTGTTTCAAATTTTACTTCTCTGTGGACAGGCCACATAAATGGTTCTGATTAAGAAAGGATTGGGAGCTTTAATGCTACCCACTGGTACGGTGCACTTGCAGTTACAAAAGCTTTTAACATTTAGGTCACCAAACCCCTGAAAGAATCTAAACTATAATCAGAAAGACTGTTTAGTAAAATAGTAGCTGGTTTAAAAGATACATTACTAGTGGGTGTCCTATGAAAATGCGTGTTGGGATTTGCACAACTCACCATATACACACTGATCTAGAAAAGGGGTGAACAACATTGCCTGCAATGTTTTTGGACAACACACTGGAGGTAAAAATTAGAAATAGGGTGAAAAAGTTACAAATTTATCTCATGAGGTAGAGTGACTGGATAAAATTCAGTGCTGACGGATATAAAGTCATGCATATGGGAAAAAATAATCCTAACTATATACGCACAATTTTGGGTCTAAATGACTTCACAAACAACACAAGGAAATCTGGTAATCAGTGGTTCTTTGAAGACAGAAGTTCAGTGCCAGACATAGTCAAAAAGGCAAAAACAAGTCAGAAGAGATTAGGCAAGGAAGAGAGGAGAAAATGGAAAATGTCATTAAGCAAGTGTATAAATCTATGAAGCTCCCTCATTCTGAACACTGCATGCAGTTCTGCCATGCGCCTATCCAAAAAAGATTTTCTCAAACTAGAGGACATATACAGAGGGGTGATGGGAAGATCAAAGGAACAGATCCTACCAGGAGAGTGGTAGTCCTTATATAGATAAAGAGTCCCCAGTTTAAAAAAGAGGCAGTTAAACTGGGAATATGATAAAAGTACATAAGAAAGAAAAGCATGGAGAAAAGTAAGAAATTAATAGTTACTTTTTCTCAAAAATACAAGAACCAGAACCAGAGGGTATGCAGAATTTTTTTTAAATATAGAAGTACATACTTTCACACAAAGCAGATAATTATGGAGCACATCACCACAGGACTCTAGAGATACCGAAAGTAAATATTGATAAAAGAAAAACTGATTAAGGGCTGAGTGGAGGACAGCGAATGCATTACCTTATCTTTGCTCTATTCCTGTAGTCCTCTAAAGGTTTGTCACTGGCCACTGTCAGAGACATGATCTTAAGTCTAGTGGACTTCTAATCCAAAATTTGATACAATTTTTTTATTGTATTAACAATCCCTTCACAGATTATGCAAGAAACAGGATGTAAATACCTTATTTGCTTTTCTAACACTTAGAATTCCTCACCTTTTTGCATTGTTTAGGCCACTTATGATATACCAGGCAGGATTAATTAACTCAGAAATTAATTACTTTGCCCATCTATTTTGGCTGTCTATGATACCCTAAAAGAAGACTCGTAATTATTTTGGGGAAAATGCTTTAATCTGAAATCATTTAATGAGCATCACTGATTCAGCAACACTCAGTCTGAAGATGCAATGTAATAGAATCTCTCCACAAGAAGCGTATAAGAAAGCCTGCAAATGTAATGGGTTATCCCTGTTTATTGTGGTTTTATAGATTTTTCATACTTATGTTGTAATTATTTTTTCTTTAACAACAAAACAGTCCTTGTCAGTAACTGTGATTGTTTTCCTGTCTTCAGCAATGGGTCCTCTCAGGCAGACACAAAACCACACATCACTGTGAGAACTGCACATGTATGACGAGTTCAGGTTTAGTCTACCACCTCTGGGTTGCAATAGTACACATTTGGGAACATTGGGTATTATTCTAATCTGCATTACAAAATTCAAGATACTACCTTCTATTTTTTTAGGACATCTTTTTAGGGCATACCTTGAATCTCCAGTGCCTCATCTGTATTCTTTATGTTACTTTTCATTGTTAAAAAGTCTTCACAGAAAACAAGTTTTAGGAACCTGGGTATCTAATCCAATTCAACCAAAATGGTAAATTTCTTTAGGTGTTATTAAGTAACTATCATTATAAGTAATTAAAACTTTCATTCTGCTTTATATTTCTTATCAAAACAGCAACAGTCTGCACGGAACCCTTTCAATCTCTCCTGAATGGACTGAGACACAAATATGAAGCAAATGAAATCAAGTGAGGAAATGAAATAGGAATAGTATGGCATTAGTGATAGTGAAGTTCTGCTCACAGCAAACTTCTGTCATTCAATTTCACATTTATATGCTTTATACTGAAATGTAATATGCTCAAGAATGCAATTTCACAGTGACATTAAACTGTGTACTGTCAACACTCTATCAGAAAGGAAATAAAGTTAGGAGAAATATTTTTCAAGGCACTATGTTTTGCAGCAAGAGCTAGCGAACACTTGAAAAAAAATGCTTTACAAGTTGTCCCCACTTCAGGAACTAGCATTATTGGAGAACAACCACAGGGAAAGTAATTGTCAAGAGAATTAAAAAAGAAAAAGGTAGGCAGGATTCCACTGAACTGTGGTGTTCCTAGCTTAGAATGTCCTAGTATGCAAACCTGTATTAGATTATAAAATTATTCTTTGTCCTAAAAAGTCCAACATATATTTTGTATTGACATCGCAGCAAAGTAAAGCTACAATGGTATGGAAGACTGATGTATGAATATGATTGATGTATGAAAAGATTATGAATATTTGACTATAGGCAAGGGTGCAGAAGCCCTTTTATCTGACTTTAGAAAGGCGTGGTTTATTATAATTTCTTTTAGGGGCCTTCTCTTTGTTTTAATTATCAACTGCCTGCATCAGAGCAAGTGCTAACATTGTTCATTTCATTTTTATCGTGCTCTTGCATTCTCTGATAAAGACAAAAGAATTAACATTAAAAAAATGCTGTGATGCTGCTTGAATTTTGAAAACAGTGTTTCCTGATACCACAGGTTTTAATTTCCCCCCCCCCCCCCCCTTTCATTTACTGTGGCTTTCGTTTTTGCCACAGAGACTTTACAAGCACTTTCAGTAACACCAAAACTAGTACTTGGAGACCAAGAAGGCATCCCAGTACTAGCAGGGCTGGCTAGAAAGGGAGAAGGAGAAAGGAATACAAGTAAAAGTGTGTGTGGGAGGACTCATTTAATTTACAGAGTTACAAGAATTGAATGCAAAAAGAGTGCAAACTTTTTAAGTGAAGGTAGAGGTTAATGAAAATGGTTTTGATTTATATCAGCATAAACAAAACCAGTTTTGATTTTCTGTGGTTTTTACTCGCCTTTTCACTCATTGCGTGTTAGACCTTTAATGGTCTTTTTGCACTTTGTTGTTACTAGTAGATTGGTTCATTAAGCATCACATGAGATCAAAGCAAACGGAGAAGTTATTTGGCTACATCCCATTTTTCAAAGTATCAGCAGTAGTTCCACAGGTAAAGTATGGCATGACTGAAGAAACAACAGATCAAAAAAGAGAAAGAAAATATGGAGGGGAAAGGGAAATGAGAAGGAAAAGACAATGAAAAAGTAAGGTACAGCTGCAGTCACAGACACACAGATCACCTACTCTTTGCTGTCTAAGTGTTCTTTCTTGAATTCAGGCAGTCAGCACATGCTTTGAGATGTGCTTGTAGTGACATGATTACAAACTCTGCTCGTTTGTTTCTCAGCTTCTGCTTTGTGTGAACTCCTACATCAGGTTATCTGAGCTTCTGCAAGCGAGGGTTATAGCATCAAACCCAAGAACACCTCAGGTGAAAGGAGGCATCGCACTGACAGATTTTCTTTGCTGATGCAGTGGCTGAGGGGGAACACTGGTGACTGACCGACTGCCAAAAAAAACCTGGAGCTACGCGGTGCATCAGATTAATGTAATGACATTTATTTGAAATGGGCTGACTTTTGTCTTAGCTCACAGAGAAAGTTAATTTTTTGGTTACAGTTTAGTTCTTGTTTGACCACCTAAGAAGACCTCAATGCATTTTAGTATGATTGACAGGCTCTGTAGGGAAGGCTCTGGGCTATGGCAGTAAAAGGAATTTTAGAAGCTTTGGCAGAACTATACGTCTGCAAACCTCCTGGCTGCACTATTTCTGGCTCAAGACAGTCACTGGTTTTGGTCTTCAGAAAAATGCACCCACACACCTTAAAAAAAATAAATAAATCCAACACCTCCCTGCCCCCCCCAACAGGAGAATAAAACAGTAATGAGATGTGAGCAGCAATATTGTTCAAACTTCACCATTATCTAATTTTGACCATGACCTTGATTATTTTAAGTAATGAATCAGGCAAAAAAATGTCCCATTCTACTCAACTGAACTAAGGAAGGAAAAATGAAAACCCACAAATGCTCTGAACCCGTTTCAATATTTAACACTTTTGCAATATGAATTTAAATTTGTGTTTTGATTCTTATGATCCCCAAATTAATCAAGAAAAGTGTATACGATGTTTAATTGACCTATAGGTTCTCCTGAATTGAACCTGGATCTCTTTCGACAGAGAAATCCTGACTGAGGAGAAACTGAGCAAGCTGTGCTTGTTCATCCTGGAGGAGAGAAGGCTTCACAAGGAATCTTACTGCAGTTTTTAACTACCTAATGAGAGAGCGTAGAGGAGACAGAGATAGACTTTACACAAATGGTGAAAGGACAAGATATACAAGTTGCAACTCAGGAAATTCCTGTCAGATCTTGGTAAAATTTTGTCACCATCGGGGTAGTCAAGCAGCGGAGCAGGTGCTCAGAGAGGTGGATCTCCATCGTTGGAGATACTCAAAACCCTGCTGGACAATGTCCTGAGCAACTTGATTTAGTTGAAGTCTACTTTGCGTGGGGGTTTAGAAAAGATGATCGATAAAGGTCCCTTCTGATCCAAATTATTCCAGGATTCCCATTATATGTTCTGGTAATAGGGCTTTTTTCATAAAAGAAAGCCATAGGGATTTACAGGATTACAGATTTGAACACAGTCCTCAGCTGTGCCCCTTCTTTGGAATAGTCCTACACATGAGATACACAGTCAGAACCAATACAGGATAATGCTAGCAAAATTACATACAGTCAAATACTTAAATATGATGATAGATACAGATTCTTTTCAGTTATTTATTTCATTTTTTTTTCTGCTGCATGTACTAAGCCACCTTTCAAACTTAAGCAGCAAAGCTTGTGTAAGTATTTTTATCAATAACGCTTTTTCATTAGAGAGCTAGTTATATTCACATTGAACTGCATAAATGTAAAATGACATTACACTACCTTAAAATTTTCCAAAAAAGGAAAAATTTTTTTTAAAATTTTTTTTTTTTGTGTTTGATTTGTATTAATTTTACTTAAACATGCTTTCTATTACAGTATTTCAACTTGATTGAAATTAAGTATTTGAAGTTGCTGAAGAGATCCTCTTCTGAATTATATGGTCACGGGAAAATTCCATACCTGACCTTTCCTTTTGCCTGAGGACACTTTCTTCCCCACAAAAGAAATTTCATTTTCTTAGCTAACTCTATTAAGAACAGTAAATGAAAATTTACACAGAACGTGGACTTTCTCTTTTGTTAGCATATATGCCATTTTACTTATCTATAGTTAACAAGAATACCTAGGTTCTTTTGTATGCAAATGAATATATATACCTAATTTCATTTTAAAGAGATAAAACTTATAAGAAACAATTCAGATGAATGAAAGGTGTGTGTCGCATCGGGCTCAGAGGGAGATGCATTTCCTTCATAGTATTGTGTAGATGGGTATTAAATAAAGACTCTGCACATGGTACAAGAATACTGTATTTATAACATGTCGTTTAAAAGATATTTTGCATTTGACATCACAAGTCTTCCCCTTTGTCTCCACAGCTTTTCTTTTTCTTCTTTCCCCCCATCATATTATCATATGATCTGAATAAAGAACTAAACAGACAACACTGGGGCCTACTCAGGAGGAGGTAGCTGTGTGATGTGTGGTGCCAGACAATGTGAACATGAAAGCTTTTCACAGAAATACATTCACGACAGATTTTGAAATTCTTTTCCTGAAACTGATTATCATTTTAGAAAAGGCTGGCTAATGATGAAAGAAAAAAACCTTCTTATCCCATAGCTGTCAGTTTTAAGTAGAGCCTCAAACTCCCAGGGGTGGTGTGCACCGTAGGTGCGCAGAATCCCTCTGCTTCCACAACCCAAGACGAGAGGCAGTGTTAAACTGATGCAAATTTGTCCTGGGATGATTTTCCCCACACCAAATTTTCACCACATTTTCAGAGGCGTTCTCAGCATGAGGAATTACAGAGCCGCATGGCAGATGTATCAGTCGTGGTAGTTTCATCATTCTCTCTGCCCACTAGCCTCTCTCTCTGAGATTTTCTATGATATTCTAAACTCCTTAAGCATGGCCAGGCAAATATCTTTCTTTAAAAGTAAATCTGCTGTACAAGCGGTTCCTTCCACAAACAGAAAATCCCTAGCCCCACAGTCCATTGCTACCTGAGGCTGACCTGGGTATGGGACAGGTATTTTCTACGTGAAATAACTTGTTACTTTTACTATGGGGGTAGAAAGTTTGTCTTGCAAGTCCCAGAGGAGAAAATAGATTCCCAGATTCCTACAGAGCCTAACAACTTACTTCTAGGCTTGCATAGGCTCAGGTTAATAGAAATCAATAGTAACTGTAACAGTTTTAAATATAGGAAACATTTTTCCCTCAAGGTATTTAGGTCTCTGCATAGATCTCTCTCACTGGACAGAAACTAAGGCATTCAGCTTTATCAGTATAAGGACATAAAATACAGTCAAAATAAATTGTTTGAAGTTCTCCAAAATACTCCCTAAAGGAATTATCTTTAGCACATTTGCTATTTACATATATGTAAATATATTGCATGTACTGCATTTATTATACACAAGCATGTATATATGTTAATATATAACTAAATATATGTAGTGGTGTAGTGCAGAACCAAAAGCAGAGGCTTTGACAGGCTTAATCTAATCTGACTTGTTCATTGACTTGCTGCTCCCCAGTAACAGAACACAAAACAGCCAAAGGCTTTTTGCTGATGAAAAATTCCATCGTAGCATCCTATGTAAGTCCTGCAGTGGGAAGTACTACTTCAGTTCCTGGGTATGTTGCTTTCTAAGCAAGACAGTGTTCCTTGCTCATGCTGACTTTCAAACCACCGTACTATACTTCACTTGAATAGATAATTTTTGCCTCTTTGTATCCCAATACAGGCAGCAGCCTGTACAACGTATTTGCTGGTGCTGGTACTAAGCATTCACAAACTCACATGTGGTTTTTTCTGTACTACCTACACTCCACCATGTGCCTTTCACTTTTTCAAGCAAATCCCTCCTTCAAGACTTTTTTAATATTCAATACACCTCAGCAGTTCAAAATATCCAACTGCATTTAATCAGCCCTTTAGAGGAGTCTATCTTCCTTCTCTTCCACAAGAAGAAATCTGTCTCGACAAAAGTCACTGACTAAAAACTCTGAATAGGCAATACTCAGTCATGTAAAAAAGAAACTCATTTTTTTCCTAAGGGGCTGCTGAAATTGGGCCATTGCCTTAAGGCAGGTAGAATAACTAGTGGGATGCATGAAGGTCTACCCGGAGCAGAGTGCTCTTGGTAGTGCACTAATTTAGCAGCGCTCTGTGCTTGCTGGGGGAAGGAAGGCACTAAGCAGTGGTTCTTTAGCAGCATGTAGCTCGTAAACCATGCAAGTGCTCTCCCAAGCCATGGGTATGGCATCTCATTGGCAGTGGAAGTGCAGTGGCAGATGGACTGCTGGTCATCCAAAGCCAAGACTACAGGAAGAAGCGGTCCAGCTGAGACCCTGTGAGCCTGATACTATTTGGGCAGTCTAAGATTCAGCTGCACCCTCAATCCGATCTTATCCCATGCAGAGGAATAGGGCTTCTGGGAGAAACTGTCATCTGTCTCCTTTATAAACAGCTAATGAAGTTGTCCAGCCCCTACTTCTCTCTTAGCAGGTATGTGTGTTACATCCTATATTCAACGGCTTACAGTGAAGATGTTAATATGAGGCTTCTACGGCAAGGAAGGTTGGTTAATCCACTTAAAGGCTCTTTGTAGCACTGTGGAAAGGGTAGCTGATACAGCCACATACCATGGTGGCTTTAGGTGAGACTTTTAAAATACATATATTAAGATCCCTGAGTTTCTAATTCTGGCAAACTTGAACCCATTAACACCAAAGGCTTTCTTAATTAAAAGATGTAAGAAAGGTGTCAAGGAAAGCTTCTCTAAATCTCTCTAATACAGTTTCATCCAAAAAGAATCAGTGTTATAGCCACAATAACTTTAACATTTGAAAAGAATGTTAACTAATGACTGCATATAATATGGCATTTTCACTCAGAGCTTTGCTACCCACTAGCAGTATGATAATTCAAAGACTGAGGAATCAAATATTTTGCATGGAACCATACTACCTTTAAGTCTACACCCCTGTCACAGAAACACTAAGAGACAATTAATGCCTTGTACTTTTTCTCAAATCTAATTCTAAATTACGTGAAAATTTTAAAGAGAGAAGGACATCTTTTATCCACAAAAAAGGAAAAATCTGAAATTTCTGAACAGAGCTTGTATGGTAAAATTCCTTTTGAGCAAACAGAGTAAAAGGTATAAGTAATATCATAGTCCTTCCCCTGATGAAATCATCCATTACAAGCATACTATATGTATTAACATGAGTTGCTAGGCACTGTGCTGTTCTTCAGAAGGCAACAATCCCAAACAACTAAAATACTACTACATCATTAAAAATATCAGATGGATTTTGCAATGTTAACAGTAACGATAGCTGCTGTTTTTACAATACACAGCCCAGAATTTCAGATATATTGGAATATTACAGTTTACAGTAGTGATGTAATACAGTAAGTATACTGAGATACACAGACCTGTCTGAAGTATTGCAGGGAGGCGGCAATGAAGCCAGAAACAGAACTAACAGGCTTTTGTCTTGAAAATAACAAACTATTCCTTTGCACTGCTCTAATAATAACAAGCAACAATGAAGTTTCTAAGATATAATGTGGTAGTGCTAAAATTAACTCTCCAACTCATGTTTACAGAGAAAGGATGTAAACTGTGACAGCTGCATGGAAAACTGCTCTTTCTTTATTAAAAAAAAAAAACCCAAACAAAACCCACAACAGAATTTGCTAACGAAGCAAGCAATACCTTTGTAGCAAAACTCAAAAGAGTTCCATAACAATGATTCTGCACCCCTGAAGAACTGCATGGTTAATAATATTGTTTCTATGAGTTTATTGGGTAGCACAGAATTCTCTGTTAAAGCTCTACATGATTTGGGAGATGGTACTTGAGAGGTGGTGTCTTAATGCCCATAACAAACTGCAGGTGAGGTCAGGACATAGGTCTGGGTAGGATTCCCGTTGAGAGAAATGAGAGGGGGAGGTTAGCAGGATATTAACTTGCAAGGCATCACTACCAGTCAGTAACATTTGGGATTGTGTGGGTATTTTATCCTCCTAGAGAAACCGCTGAAAAATTTTTCTGCACTTAACAAACAAAATGCAGTGAGTAGGAAAGCTTTTAGATCAGTACAGTATTTACTGTGGAACAGGTTCTTTTAATGTTTTGGCATAAGTGTTGGTATATTTTCAATTGAATTAGGGTAAGTAATCCATAATATATTCATTATGGCTATTTAACTATACAAAAGTACCTGAAAATACCTATGGAGTTGTGATTGTTTTCTAAAGCTAAATATGAATGCACAACTACAAATATATCACAGTTATAAACTAATACACAGCAAATTCTCTTTAACATACTGTTTGATTCAAATGATAACAATTTTAGGAACCGATGTCAAACAAGTATTTTGACTGGATTGACATTTCCTAGCCTACTTAGAGAACTTGTCAAAAAGGTGTATCTTCCAAAGGAAATTACAAGACTCCTTACAGTTGACTTCAGTGGAGAGTTAAGTGAACGAGGACTTCAGAATGGAGCATTCCACTTTCTCCACTCCTTGGAGAAAGGAGCACTGCCTCTTTTGAGGAGCTAATGGGCTTCCCTTTGCTAACTTTAACTCGTGCAAGACCAAATGTAAAAACAGCATCTCTAGTACATCCATTAAACTTAGTCACTTAGTAAACTTAGCAATGGAATCCTCTTAGTGAAAAGATGGCCTAAGTGCTGCATCAAGGGTGCTTACAAGAGCTTTTTACTGAATCGAAAGTCCAGTGAACTTGGAATGGAATGACACTACCCCCCATTGGGGGGTAACTTTTAACAGTCACTAGTAACCTTTAAGCTTACAAACACCATATAAAAAGCAGTATTGTGCCAGTTTCTTCAACAGCAAGGAAATAAGTAACTCGAAAACAGAAGAGTGGACATTGTGCAATTCCTCAGGGACACATGTTCACTATTTAAATAGTGTCTTCCTTCAAACCACTGTAATACTATAAATACCTGTAAGTAAGTAAGAGTGGGCAATGACATTGTAATAATATTTTGACATAGGTGAATTACAGGTGAGGAGACTCTATTTGACTTCAGATGAGAAGCTATGGTAACAAGAAGTTAGATAAACAAGAGTTTTCCCAAAATCCAGACTCAGAAATGCAGGCTGAAGGAGATACATGGACACCTGGTTTGGACACTTGAACATGAGTTTGGGTAGAATTTTAAACAGCAGTAGAACAGCATTTCCTCTACTATGACAGCTGATTTCAGAAATTAAGTAAAGTTTCTCAATTACTGCCATTTGCAGGTAAAACGGAAAAAAAAAAAATTGATTTACTCTGCCAGAAGCAGACAGAAGTGTTTGCATAATTTGGAATATCTTTTTTACGTACCAAAATAGCACATGGATAGGAATGTATTAATATTGTGGCCTGCATCTGATGAGAACATCTTATCTCCACTCTGCAGTCCCAGCCTGCGTTTGTCTCTGCCACTTCTTTAATTTTTT
Organism: Gorsachius magnificus; assembly: GCA_034008185.1. Taxonomy (NCBI): domain Eukaryota; kingdom Metazoa; phylum Chordata; class Aves; order Pelecaniformes; family Ardeidae; genus Gorsachius; species Gorsachius magnificus. The sequence goes on along the minus strand of CM067082.1, from coordinate 56,405,428 downwards.
TTTTCAGCACAGTGATCTACAAAGTTCATGTTCCTATACAATGTAAGACTCTCATGCTATTTTTCCACTTATTAATACTGTTCCTTTCACCTGAGGAGTTTTAAATATTTCATGGAGTTTTACTAATTAAAACTTACATCACTCTCTGTGAAATATGTATGGTGAGGGGACAGACAAAACCCACTTTGTTCATCAGTAAAATGGATCTTGGAAGGAAGTGAGCAGTAGGCTGACTACAGTGTTACTCTTTTCGCAGAAGATGGAGAAGACCATTGCATTCGGCCGACAGATGAAAGGATTTCAGTGGGATGAATGTTATTACCTAAACAGAGGGTTGGTCCAGAAAATGGAAGCTCTGCATTTTCAACCAACCTTGTTTGTGAGCAGTACAACTAATGGAGTCAAACTTTCTACGGATTAATGTCCTGTGCTCCCAGTTCTCCTTTGGGTGCCCAGCACCTGCTCCCCAACATTTCCCAGCTACCTCTCCTACATGTATACCTAGGTAGACTAGTTGCTAAACAGCAACAAGGCTAAAAATAGGATGAAATTTTAAGTGTCTCCAAAGATCTGTAACTCGGACTTTTAAGATGATCCAACAGATGGGCAGAGTGGCCTTCAGCACGACACTGGGACAATGATTCAAAAGAAACTTGTGGCTTTCAACTTAGATAAGAATTTAAAGAGAAGTTGAAATTAACTTAAGCTTGATTTAGGATTATATCTAAAAGCGCTGAACTTGAAGCAATCACGTAGTGACAAGGCTTATGGCAGTTATGGGCCACTCTTGCTGACAGACTGGGAGCTAATGGTGTCTTTGCTGTATTTATTATTTTTATCCCCTCCGTCCAATGGCCCTCTCTTAACTTACCTTGCCCACGTTTTACGTCTGGTGTTTTGGATTCCAGGTTCAGCAGTGGCAAGACCTTCACTGATTAGGTGTTTGAACACCCAATGTGAAAGTGTGATGTGGAATAGCTTGAGTGAGGTCTTCACATTTTTTTTTTTTTTTAACTCGAAATTTTAAATTAAACAACAAGAGGCAAAAATATCACAATAGAATATAAGGTAAGCTCAGTGCCCTCTGGAGGTCCTCATCTCTCTCCAATGTCTTGAAATGGAAGCCAGGGATAGTAGTATCTTGTATTATGTACATTTACTTAGGTTTTAAATTAGATGGAAGTAATCTGACCTTAATGACTTTAGTAGGACATAACCTGGTACACAAAATCAAACATGTTTTAAGTTTTCCTAGTCAGGGGCACACTAATGCATCAGCTTAACTGCTAGAAGTAGTTTGGGGGTAAAAGTGGTTTGGAGCACAGAGACAGGCAAACATATTAGTTATATTTTTATTTTGGCACGGGCCGCAACTCTTTTTCTTTAACTGCCAAATGTCTCCATGACTGGATAGATGCATATGCCATACTAGTGCTCCCCTGCTACTAAACCTAGTCCTAAGAAACAGGCAGATTAACTCCTCGTAATTGTATTCAAAGAACTGGTTTGCACGCATAACCACATCTGAAATATTTTGATCTGCTTCTTGGAAATAATGCATTTTATTACTTGCAGGTACTGCCAACACCACACAAGTTGAGTCATTAAGAAGCAGGAGATAAAAATAAAAGAAAAAGAAACTGCTCCATTTCTGCACTGTGTGCCATCATCACACTGTCCTTCTACTGGTTTCAGAAAGAAAAAGAAGGGGTGTAATGGTTAATCTATTGTTTATTCAAAACCACCAACAGAAGTTAATAGACAGTTATAAACTAATTGAGTGCGTCTGTAGTGCTATCTCCTCATTCATCTCGCTTATTCAATTTAGCTCTGTTAGTGTTCCATATGGTACAGTGCCCCTGCTGCTAGGAACAGTCATTCATTGCAAAAAAACCCCTGTAACAACAGGAAGCTAATAGTTTAACTGTTCCTCTAAATTTGTTTGACAAAACTGACATTTAGTACGCCATGTCACGTTGTCAGTAATCTGCAATTTACCCTTAGGCAGGCAGTGGATGCTCATTTTATTTACCTCTCGTAGTTAAAAGCGTAATTAATATTCCACTCTGAAACAAAGATTAGAGATTTGACAAACATTGCAATTTAAATTCTCCATTATAGCAAACAGTAAAATCAAACATCTTTCACACACCCCATTGCATAAAGGACACGTGTAGCTGTAATTTAACTTTTTAGTTTTTAATACCACAAACTAATTTCTGCTGTCAGTTTAATGAGGTGGAAAACACAAATCTTGTTGCTCTCTGTGTGCACAGGCTGGGACAGTTAGACTGCAGAGAGCTTGAATCAGGTTGCTTCACAATGTTTCAGTCAAAATTCCCAGATTATTGTGAGTCTAAAAAATTAGAAGTCTAAGAAAAGGAAAGTCTTAAAGGCTTTGTTTAACAAAAGGCTTCAATAGACAAATACTTCAGGATCAAAAATACTGTAACACCACAGCAGTTTTCTGAACTGCTGTAGCATTTCTGAAAAACTCCACCAATTGTGGTCCAGGCTGTAATTTTGTGGCAGCACTACCCGTAGCACAAAGCCCAACTAAACTCTCCAAAGATGGTGTAAGGAGGGCATGTCCCCCTCTCAGTGTCTGACCTCCTTCATCCTGCTTTACACCTGGTCGAGGTTAGGCAGTCATTCAAATCATTTAATCATGGGCTTAAAGCAGAAGCAGTCTACAGCTATTCCTGACCTGGGTCAGCTGTCAGGCTGAAGGCAGGGGCTTGGCTGGCATCGACTCTGCCACTTTCCCAGTCCCTTCCAGGCCAGGCTGGCGCACTCCTCCTCCTGCTCCTTCAACCTTTGCTCCACGCCCACAGATTTTACAGGTATAGCAAATGCAAAACCAATTGCAGTGCTTTCCACTCGCAGTAGTTATGCTCTGTGTAAAAGTCCCATAGCAGGCTGCTCAGCAGTGCCTGTGTTACAGCTGATATATCGTGCCAGATTCTGTGACAACAGGGCATATTATCAAACCGGCAAAGTAGGGGGAGCTCTCAGAGAAATAAATGACTGCGGTTTTCACTCATGCTAATTTCAATTGGAATTCTAGCTCCATAAATTCTGTGTGACTGATTAAAATTATTAACATGTAGAACACCTTTAGGCAACCACACTGGCTCATTAACTATAGAAGCCTAGAATTATCTGCACTGTAACAAATGTGTGTGCAAACGTGTGTGTTTCAGAGACATATATCAGGAATTTTTAATTTTTTTTTGAGATTTCCTTCACAGAAGCACTGATAACGCCAAAAAAAAAAAAAAACCAAACCAAACCAGACAGCATAAACTCAACAAAGAGGCTGCTGTTACTCTCTTCTCAATCCGTCCTATGTAGTAACCCACTGACTCCTGACTCCTTCACAAGACTTCATTAGTCACTGCCAGCTTCAATCTGCTTCAGTTATTTTGCATTCAGCTCCCAAAGGAAAAGCACTCTCCCCACTGATCACAGGCTAAACTAAAGATAAACTGGCTCATTTTATAACACATCAAGCTAACATGTCCTGAATCACACTAGCATCACAAACCAGGAAAGAAATCTCTGAATATATCTAACCCTGTCACAATGCTAAATAAGAGAGATGCACATTTCTAAAACTGGGTCTCCAAAGCAGAAATTCAAGTTTAAGATGCAGGGAGGTTAGTGTAAGCACATTATTTTTCTCCTAAATGTCAGAGGATATTTTCTCTTTCATAATGAATGTCTGCATATAAAATAATCTTAATAGTAGTAGTATACTTTAAAAGAGTGCTGTTGGTGTACAATCTGAGATTCTGTGAACAAATGATTTGAATATCCCTGTTAAGAGCAAATATTTGAAAAGGTTATAGCAATTGAATAAAAGTTATTTAGATTTGTATTTTAGTCAAAATGAGATGCAGGTTATGAAAATGTATAAATCAGGAGATAAGCAGCAGAGCCACAAAGGTCAGAATCACAGCTGTTGATAAAGCGAACCTCATTAATCATAACGTAACAATTGCCATATTGGATAGACCTGAGCCCAACTGGTCTTATATCCTGTTTCTGTGAAGTTCGGGATGTTTTATGGAAAGTATAAGAGATACCATAAAATGCAGATGTGGAAAAAACTGTTTCAAATCCCCTAATGGCAAGAGACTGCTCTAAAATTTGAAATATCAAGTTTTACATGCCTTCCAAAATGCTTTTTAGCAGTATTTACACCTGAAGTTTAACTATTTTACCTCTGCATATTCTTCAGATCCACAGAGGTGTCCAGTTCACCTTTGAATCTTACTATAATCTTAGCCCAAGCAGCACCTGGTGACAATCAGTTTCATAGTCTAATTATCTATTAGAGTAAAGTTTTCTCTTCCATTTTAAATGCAAGTTCATTTAAAAACCTGTTCCCCTTGCTTGTATTAGATGACTTATGAAGAATAAAAATTCCTGGTATTATCTACAATTTATTAATTTGTTTACTCTTACTGTGCCTATTTTTGTCTTTTTCCTTAAATAGTCAATGCCCAATCTTTCAGTCCCTGCCCAAGTACCCTTTTCTGTCTGTAATTATATTCCACGCCTGACTGAAACGTCTCTTCCCCTTCGATATTCTTCTTTGGATGAAGACTGACCAAATTAAGAGCAGTTTTAGAGTTCTACAAATCTAATGCACATTTGCCCCTTCTAGGTTGCATTCTTCCACTACTTTATTCCAGCTTGAATTCCTCCGCTTTGTTGTGAGATTGATTGCAGTGCAGATTCTTGAGAAGCTGGCTGAAAGCCTTTTGTGTTTCTGAAGTGGTCTAACAACAAGGGCTGGATTTTGTAAAAGCAAATTAAGAGAGAAACTGGTACGACAGGAGAATACATTTCTTTCCAAATTCTAAGTAGCAATGCTTGACTCAACACTGTTGACTTTTCCTCTTTCAGGTAAATGGAAAGCCAGGATGGTCTTCAAGGAAAATCGAAGGGGCACAAAGACGCATTAGTAGCCCTCACATGTAATTAGTGTGTTCCATTGGCTCAGCATTACCATAGCAAGAAGAGGGAGGGACTTATTCCCTTGGGAGGTCTAGAATGACATAAAATCCATTCCATCCTCAGGGCACCAAATTTTCCATAGACAGTGGAAAATAGAAATGTCAGACCCTTCATTTGGAAAGCTAATAAACATACAGCAAATGCTCACAGTTTTCTTACTTGTGTCAAAACTGAAGTCTCTAAGTGTTGGGGACTTGTAAAAATCTGTTTTATATCTGTGGTGGATATGGCGATCACAAGGTTTTCTGTAAACTAGTCAAAATGCTTCTGTCTGTTTGCCACCTGAATCTGCCCCCAGGATCAGGCTAGCAGACTTCAAATATGAAGACTACCAACATCTCATTAGGCTCTTTGGGAACACTGTTGTGAGGTTTGTTCTGCCTATCACAAAAATCACCTGCAATTATTTTGCCTGGGCTTTGCATGGTCCTCCCTCTCCATAAACCTCCCTCCTCTGATCATGCTACAACAGGCTAGAGAAACCCATACAGGTTGTTCTACTCAGTCAGTACTTTGTGTAGCTTGATGAGAAGAAGAGGAGAAAAAACACATTGGAGGCACCTATCAGTTGTTTCTTCCCCTCGCCCTACTTTTAAGAGAGAAATTAAATATACAACAATTGCTGTGGCAACGGAACAGCAATAATTAAATCCTTGGCATTTTCATGCTCTTCTAAGTGACACGCTCTAATTGAGAGACCTTTAACTTTTGTGAGAATGGTCTTCAGAAGAGACAAAGGCAACTGTGAATAAAACATCTAGTTTGAAGGTTCCGCTTGAAATGCTCCTATCTTTGAAAGATGTCGAAGGTTTGTTTCGACACTTGCACTCTAAATGCTGAGATGAAATTTATGAAGAACAGTCTAGTAGATTCTAACGAACACAAAGTTCTTTTTTTGCCTAATTTAAACAGCAATAACAAAAGCATGTCTTATTTCCTGAGGCATTCAAGAAGTTCTTGACTCTACCTGTGCCACTCTTTTGAGGTACAATCAACAGAAATCACAGGAGTTCGAGAAATTATAGAATTCTTACTAGTAGTGTCTTTTTAGCCTAGTCTGTGGGAATCTATCATCAAAACATTCAGCTTGCTTTCTAACTGTGAGCTATTGCAAATGTTTTGCTAAAACTGACAAAACTAACTTAGATTTCTTATCTTTTGCCATAAAGCTCCTTCTCAAAGAAATGCAATTTTCTCAACAAGGAAAATGTCACCTAATATAAATTCCACTTAGGAAACTGAAGTTCATTATACACCTAAAATGAGACTGTATCATATTATACAGAGTATGCCAACATTATGTCCACAGATGACTAGGTAGGCAATTAAATATGAAAGCTAACTGAATAAGCAGAGGAATTCATCTTTGGCAGTCTAGATCACAGCTAAACATGTCTTTTTTCTGATGTGTCAAATTATTTTCATATGTATGTATCATATACATCAGTGTACATGCATCTTTCTGCATTACCAGGCTAATGGTACAGGGCAATATAAGATAACATGACTTTCTATGTTTCTGTTATAAATCCTCTTCATCAACCTTTTACCTTTTCCAACTATAAACTCACATTACAGGCAAAAAGACATTTAACTGACTTTACCATTATATATATTTAAATTGATGATGCTTCCTTTTAAAATCTTTCCCAGTGAACTAATTCATGCCATAAACTTAAATGTGCTCTAGGACATTACTGTATTGTAAATTGTTTTTTCCTTCACAAAAGTCTATTAAAAATTGTGAATTTGCTCTGCCATTGACATTTGGGGATAATGAGTGAAAATCTTGCATTGGTAACTATGTGAGTGGGAGCTATGCGTGTAAATGCTGGACACATCTCGGGATTCTGTACCTCACATCCCTTATGAGAAAATTTGCTTTTATAATAGCTATAGTTTATTGAACTTTCCTTACAATACTGAATTATTCATTCAGCCCACCTATCAATTCTTTTAGAATTTTTATGAATTGAACAAAACTTTCCACACGCTCTCTCACATTCCTTTTAGAACAGATGAATTACAAATCTAAGAGTCTTGGTGTGAAATGCACAGAAAGCTCTGAAGGGAGTGTTTATATTCCAGCAAGGCTAATTTAGACATTTGTCATTGCAGCAGATAAGTCACAAGTACTCATTTATTGTTCAGAAATTTTAGAAGCCCTATGACTTATTTGGTTGTATCTCAAAAGAATGGCAGAATCAGAGCCATGGTATTATTTTAACACTTTCTGAGCTGATTTGTGTCAGTACAGATGTGAACAAAAATTTCCTCTTGATTTGTTGTGAACGTCCAGTTGTACTGTATATCCGTTCGCTGCTTTATCCTGAGAAGGGTGTGGATTGAAGCTGTGCTGATTGGATTGGACATAGATTTGCTGTAGAGAGTGACACAGATAAAGTTTTTCATCAGAGGCCTCTTCTAGTGCAAATACATTTTTCTTTTATTTCTAGGTGTTTCTATAGTTCCTGGGATTTTGTAGTTTTTTAAGGTGCCTGGCAGCTAGTTGAAAGCTGGAAAATTTGCAAAAAAGCTCTTGCCAGTAGAGTCCTATTCATGTATGATGTGTTTATGTTGTGTATACATTGTGGGAATGTTTGTATGTCTGTGATGGATGAATCATTAGGTAGATAAAGCTCATGGAATAGTATAGAACTGTTGCATTGCAGAATTTACTTTTGCCTGTTTCAGACAGTATCAAAATGTATTTCCTTGACAAATGACTACGACTGTGATAGTTTGGTATTTAAGGCTCTTACCACATTTCAGTCTGGATGCTGTATCTCAGTTCTCTGAGTGCTACAACACTCAGCATTTGGGAACACTCATTGTATTTTGCTCTTTTGGCTAGACTGCTTATCTAATTGACAAGCAAATTAAGTAAACTGTAATCATTTAACTGGGCAATATTTGGGTCAATAACAGCAGAGAAACCGCTCCATAAAAGCAGCAGTAAAGTTACAAGCAGTACAGCTACAAACAACCTCAGAAATTAGATATCTTTTGAAGTTTTCATATAACCTTTTTGAATACTGTGGCTATCTCCATTACTAGACCAGAGCATTACAGATCACAAAGAGCTGAGGGAATTCAAAGGAATAAAAGTCACTTAGGATGAAACAATGTTGAAAAGAATAAATCAGCATACATAGAATAATAGGCTGAAGATGATGTATAGATATGGAACTTCCAATTTAATCACTGCTCTGAATTGGGTGCAAATACAGCTTTAGACAAGTGAACTGCAGAAGACTGACCTTTCTCACCACAATACCTTCCATTCGGCACACTCCACTGATGCAGATACTAGGCTGAGAGCCATCTTCTTTCATCTCTGAATCTTCCCCTCCTTCCTTTCTCCCCTCCTCCCCTCCAGCCCCCACCCCCAGAAAACTGTTACTGTCATCAAGGTATGCTCATTCCTTTCTTCCACCGTTTTGTAGTCTGTAAGCAGCCATTGTGCTTTCAAAACTAATCTTCCTTCTATTTATATATCAATAAAAAAAGCCTAGACTGCAGCATTTCACTAAACAACTTCAGGGATTTGAAAAAGAAAACAAGCCTATTTCACTTCAAAATGTCAAGATTCAATTCACCCTACCATGCTATTCAGCACACACAAAGAAGGGATAAAATATATCCCAAAGTGTAGTGAGTGACTACCAATCAAAAAGTGTCACATCTAGGTAGACAGCTATTGATAAACCTCTGGGAAGAACAGGAAGAAGTGGGTACTAACGACAACAATTATACACATACACACCCTGAGAGGGGGAGAAAAAATGTGATAATTGAGACTGTAATCTGTGTATCTAGAATAAATATTAACTGACACTAAAGCAACAGAAATGAGTTCACTATTGTGAGGCATCCACGACACAGCTTTTGTCTGTGTTCTGTTCCTTCAAAAATAGCAATGGCAGTTTAAATAAGTAGAGAAACTGTTTGAAGGTTTTTGAAGGTTTTTTTCCCCCCTCTCTTCTTGTATCTTGGAAGAGTGCCTCTATTCTAAAGAGATGATTGCAAAATAATCTGAGGAGGATACTTTCAACTTCAATACCAGCCACTAGAATTCCTCTGTGTCTTTTTTCTCCAATTTTCATGACAGTATGTTTACTAAGAACAAATTCATAGACATAAGCCAAGAAAGAATAAATCACTCCTAGATATATAATGAAGGTTGGGCTTGAAAGCACAACTTTTAGCAGTCTGCAAGGAACTAAACACTGAAGGACTGCCTTTCAGCCATTAAAGGTATGCTCTACGTAATTTGGAATATTTAATTAGCTGCTTATTTATCACATCCACAGTGCCAGCAGAAACCTCTGCTGCTTTAATGCAAAGATATTTTGATTGCACAACATGTTTTTGGTGCATATACTGTACCACTCAGGGATCTATTCTATTCTTGCTTGCATTGTGTTGTAATGACTTCAGGCAGTTCAAAGGAGTAATCTAAATACTGCAAAGCACACACAGAGATGCACGATTATTTTCTGCTGTCAAAATATCTACCTTTTACTTAGCTTTAGATTAGCACAAGATTGTTTGTACAGCCAGGAGAAACAGAAGAGACTAGCTGGAGGAAGACTGCATGTCAGCTAAATTAACAAAGATGGAATTGGTGCAACTTGTTTCCATGAACCAGTTATGCCTTATTCTCCTCATCACTGTGAAATCTTCTTGTCCGAGTAAAGACTTGGGGCTGCAGGAACAGTGATGATAGCTCCTGAGAACCCAGGGATCAAAGGACAACACTGCCAACCAGCATACCATGCCACCTCTTGGTCTCCTTGCTAGCAATTAAAACGCGTAGTATGCGTTGATAAAAGGCATTGATTATAATAAGATTGTGTACTTTCTACTATTAAACACCACCATCCCCTCTCCAGTCCTTTTCTCCTCAAGGTCCCCAGTCCTCTAATATATTTATAATGCTTGCTAACTCATCAGTAAACTGCATTAGCACAATTCTGGTTTTTTGTGACAAGACGCATAATGGCAAATCAGAAAAGATGAATCTTTAGACCAACACTTAAGAAGCTCCTATGTCAAAAATGAGGTTTTGCCACTAATATAACCAACCATTGCCATCCTTCCTTTGATCACTTTCTTACGTGTCCTACAAGTTCTGTAATAATTGTCATCTTGCCTAGTTTAACTAATACGCATCCAAATGGCACTGCACCTGTTGTCTTACTGAATTCCAGACAGACTGACCAACTGCTTTCCTGCTGTGCAGATAATTTATATTATTACACAAAATTATCCTATTCATTTGGCATGACCTGCCTTGGTAAATCTATTTTCATACGATCCTATTTACATTTAATCTCATTTCCAAATTATTTTCTTCAAAAAATGTTATAAAGCCTTGAAAAAAAGTAAGATTTTCTGAGACAATAGTTGCCCATGGAGTTTTTATCTTCAAGATGGGCACTACATTCAATATTCTCCAGTCATACAGAACCACTCCGACTCAATAGCTCTATTAAAGATTTTTGCTGTGGACCTGTCACTTCATCTGACAGTTCTTTTGGAATTTGAGAAGGCGAATCATTTGCTTCCTCCAGCTTGGGTGCATCGTGAGTTTTGAGTTTTGCTTCCACTCTACAGGGGTAATCTCCATTTCTATACCTTCATTCATGTCAGTCATTCTTCCTGACAGGCATTTTTCCCCATGTTAACCACGACCATAAGATATAAACATAGTCTTAGTTCAAGAAACCCCTTTCAGCATGGACACCCGGAAGAAACAGCTTAAAGAAGGGTAAATCATGAACGGAGAACAGGTATTATGTCGAATGGCTCAGATGATTATACTCACACTTTTGATGATTTGTTTGGTGAGTTATGTTATAACTGAATCTAATAGTAATAACCTTAATTCAGAGCTAAAGAAAATTATTTCTGAAAAATACTAATTCTGTTGATTTTGTGGTTTCAATCTTCCCTTGGTCTGAGTACTGCTAAGAAGCAAAGAAAACATATTTCCATTGGTGCTCTGATGTAAAATATCACATTCTCCTGTTCCAGAGAGGCACAGAAAGCCTGACTTGTCCTAGGACACGCAGAAAGATTTTGGCAGAGCCAGAAATTTTAACAGAGTCTTGGGACCCAATCTGAAAATATTCCTTCCTTCCTATTCCTAGTCATATGATTTGGTACAAAGTTACACACTTACTCCTAATCTCAAGATTTTCTGGTAAAAGCTGAGAGCACATTAAATGGAAATGACAGAGGAGGTAAAAGACCTGGGTGTATTATTTATTGCAATATTATTATAAGCCATCAATATGATGCAGCCTTAAACAAAAAAAACAAAACAAAACAAAAAAAAATTAAGCTGTAACAGGACGGACATTTCCAGAGATAGAGAAGTATCAATGCCAGGGTGTGAGGCACTGGCAAGACTTCATTTGGACTCCTCCAGATTGTCAAAAAAAAAAAATCCCCTCAAATTGGATGAGATACAAGGAAGGGCTTTTGGGTTATGTAGAATGGAAACCTTATTTAACAGAGGAGAATTTTCAAAAAGCACAAATGAGGACATGAGTTCCACATAGAACACATACAGATATATGGATGGACACATGAAGACCACCTATAGCTAGGAAGAACTATATGTTTGCCTTTGACAACTAATGGCTTGGAGATAAAAAGAACCACATAAATTAGAGGTCAATGCTGGCACAAGAAAAATTGTCTATAAACTATATGTGCTGGAAGTAGTCAAATATGGACCAAAGTAGTCAATGTATGGACTAACCTTCAAAACAGAGGAAGCTGTATAAATTTATATTTAAGTATAAATTACTTAAGAATTTATATTCTTTATTATATTCTATTTATTATAGAAGTAAGTATAAATTTATGAAAGTAGTTTTATGATATTCTTATGGAGAAAGTGATTAGATTTGATGAGCATTCTAGTCTGAGGATCCTACATTCTTCGAAATTCATGTGCTGTGATAATCAAAACAGCAGGGGCAAAATTTTCATGCATGACATTGTGCATGTGGTTTTGTATTGATTTATGCAACTTGGCAAAGTAAGATATCCATATTGAGATGTAAGGTGCAATTTTCTGTACACAAAATTTTTGTGGCTGGACAAATTGTATGTTTATCTGTTGGAACTGGAATGGGGACCAGTATTTGGCTATTAAGCAACCATGCAAACCTTGTGTATTTTAACTAAGTTTTTGCACTCCTACAAGTTATTTTTTTGACAGTTCAGTCAGAAGAAAACCACCCAAGATGGGCCAAGCCTTGCTACCACAAAACTGATAAAAAGACAGTCAATAGAAGTACAAAGAAAGCAGAATGTAGGTAACATGCTAAACCTTTAGCTTGTGACTTAAAATTTCACTCATTGTCAACAAATTTTACAGCTGAATTCAAGTAAAACTAGGAACTAAGTGATGAGTGTTTGGGTTAAACAGAGCTGCCCATCCTGATTAAGTGGAGTATCTTTATGAAGCAAGGGCAGATACCACCTACAGGTTCTACCCTGTTACTTGCCTTGTCTGATTTATTCCAAACAGAAGACTTGTGCTACGAACTTAGTGAGCACAACCCTTCGTGACAGATTTCAACAGAAACATGGCCGATTTGCAGCCAGACATGCAGTGCTAAAGACAGCAGCAGACACAAACAAAGTATGAGTTGAGCAATGTTGATCACACATAAGGTTTGAATTCAGTTCAGTTTGCTGCATAAAGAGGTACTTTAATGTGGTAAATCACTGGACATGTTATGTGCCCTTGCATCTCATGAATGGGTTGCCTGAAAGGTCAGGACAAGAGTCTCTCTTCTTAGAAGAGGTTACACTGTACCATAGTAGAATATGATCTAGTATATTCTTAATTTTTTAAAAAACTTTCCCCCTCTTTAAGTGCATAAGGCTGAGGATTGCAGATTTACAATCATCCCTGACTTTTAGTGAGAGTTGTACACCCTCAGCTCTCTTGCAATGTTTCCTGAGATGGCGAGTGAAGGGAGTTTGGTGATTTAGTAATACTGTAAAATGGCAACCCAAAACTGAATCCAGCTGTAAAGGAACAGAGTGAAGCTCAAAAATGTGCTTACTAATGCTGAATCTTCGGTGTTGGGTTCTAATTTCAGAGTGTTGAAGGGCTAAAGTGGATTTGGGATGTATACAAAAATGTGATTTAGGCCTTTCATGACTAAGCTGGCTATTTTTTTCCAGGAATCAAGGAGAAAGTTCTGTTCTTACTCCTCAGGAGCAGATTGGGAGGATATTAGAAACAGAACAGTCTTGTATTTCCATTGCCTTTGCAGTCAACAAAGAGAATCACAGCTAAGGCTGCTTGTGAAGGCTTTACCTCTAAGATATCTCACTTAAAACAGTTGAATCAATACATTCTGTCTGTATTTTCCTGCTTTAGTGGTGGAAAACAGGCATAAAATTGACTTAATTGGGTAGTTAAGTCCAGATAATGGCTGATTTGAATCTCCGAAGTATCCCAAAGCAGTTGGAGTGTACTAGTGAATCTGGCCTCTGCAGTTTTATTCTGTCTTTAACAGCAACATTCTAACGAGGTTCTCCTATGTTTAAAGTATATTCATTTTTAACCTCAAGTCTGTCTTAAAGTATTTTGGTGGAATGTTATGATGTTGAATTGGATTTTGAGATTTTTCAAAAAATAACCCCCCCCAAATAAAATGAAATTTCTCCTATGAAGCCTTTTTTTCCCAGTAAAGTTACACAGTCCATACTTTAAATAGTTAATATGTACACAAAGTATCTTATTTTTTCAATTTATTATTTTTGTTTTTTCACCCCTTTACACCAACTGCAAGCAGCTATTTTTTCCGTATTGTCCAATTCACTGCTGAACAAAATATCAAGTGCTGGATTATGAAGTCTGGGGGCTCGGATGTAAAATGGAAAATGGGTTCTTTTATGTGGAATTAAAGAAATGGTCAAAATTATCCCTTAATAGATGATTTATTTTAAAAGCTACTTGAGTTATGTATTTTATTTTAAATACTGCAATTTTTAAAGGTCGGTGCACACTGGTCTTTTAGTAAGTTTATAGCAACTGGGGGCAAACTGCAGAGTCAGGTGAAGATGCAGGAAATCTGCAGCACAGTCTGGATGATGGACCCTGAAAACATCCTGTGAGATGTCTGCTTACATAATGTATTGCCATGCAAGGGTCATTTGCAAATTGAAAGCATGAAAATGCTGATGCTACTCAAAACTGTATTAGCAGAATCACAAGACAGCATGTGGCCCGATTAATCTTATGAACTCGGCATTAACATATTACTAGATAGCAATGTAGATTACACATTTATGAGCATATCAACATCCAATGCAGAGTAAAATATGCCCTGCAGCACCTCTGAGTGTAATATTCTACTACAAATAAAAACAAAGGTTTCAGAGCAATGGCCAGTAGCACCTTCAGGCTCAACAAGAAATAATGTGGTCATATTATTATCAGTTGCCACAAATGGCTGCTTCAAAAGTCTATCATCAGTTTCAGATTAAGTCTATCATTAGAAAGATTAAAAAAGGGAATATATATACAAGGATTTTTTTTCTATACAATCCCCTCTCAAGACATGGAATTCAACACTTATCATGTACGCATGTGTTGCTATTTTAGCATGCAGCAAGTCAGAAGGCAAGAGTGGAAAACCTTGAATTTATTTCTCTGTGCTGGTGGTATGTAGCTAAACACTGAAGGAAAGCATGCCAGTATATACATGTACTACTTAAATGGTCATTACCCTCTAAAATAAACAAACAATAACATCTTGCCTGCCATGGTTGAATCGTGTGATTTCTAATGCTGCCTATGGGATCAGTACTGCCTAATATTACCTTCCGACTTTACTGTGGGTGTAACTGGAATATTGAGAAGATGGGTAACATTATCAAATCAAAGGCTGATCAGGAACAAAACTTGTGAGCCTGGGATCTTAGATCATGCTTGATATAATCTTGATACAATGTTCTCAGTACATCTCAATACATAGATGCAATAGATATTTCTTGCTCCATTAATTCTGATAAAATGATTTTAACTATTTTCTGATTCAAAGAGACAGCCTCTGTGCACAACATTTCTGCTTTCGGAGTGGGTCACTGAGAAGTCAACAGTCAGCCTGGCTTTGAGCGTAGACCCTCTTTACCAGCTTCCGGGCCCACAGCTACAAAAGACCCCAAGACCTACCCAACAATATTCAGTAGGTCTGACAACGACCATGCCAAACACACTGTTTGCTTCGCATGCACATACTAACTGTGATGCAGTGGACTTACTGAGTTAGGAGAAATCACACTCAGTGTTCCCAGTAACATTTAGGCAGCCTGCTTAGCCATGAGATAAATTCACCAGTGTCAGAGGGTCTGATACAATGTAGAGCTGGAAAGTTTTGTCTTGTCCTTACTCTAGTTCAATACTACATGCCCATACCGTATCTATTGGGCACTTCCATCTAGAGCTGATACCAACTACAGACAAAACAGGAGACTTGGAAACAGCTTTTGGGTGCTGGCTCCCTGTGCATGCCTTGAAAGTATACTGAATTGCATCAGTCTAATTCCTTTCACCCTTCATGACCTGGTTTTCATGAAAAGGAAACATGGAATGACCTGGGTCTGGAGCCCCATAGTGCATGCTCCTTCAAAGTGGCTTACATCTTGCCAGTGTGGTTTATTCCAGAGGAGAGCACTGACAAAGGATACACCCAGCCCAGAAGGGTGGAGATGTGAAGACATTATTTCCAGCACGCTTTCACAAGAGCTTCCTTGAATAAACATAGAGGGCTTGCTGCATAACTGCAGCACAACTGATAGATTTTTCACATTTCGTTTAGTGAAAAAGCTTCATGTAACTCAGCTGTAAACCCACAAAACAGCTCACCATCTAATAATCTAATACAGAAAAAGTAAAGGTTAAAGGTACTGTTTATGAGGGATAAGCATCAAGAAATTCAGATATCTGAAAAGCAGTTCAAATATTTTGACGATCACTCAGAATGACAAAATGTTGGTGAGGTTATCTCCTGCTTGCTTTATTTCTAAATATCTTAGGATGTTCTGCTTATAAAATACATATCACATATGCTCCTACCTTTTGTCTTCATGATTTAGTGTGCCATATTCTAAACACCTGTGATGGCTCTATCAAAGGCATTTCTGAGTATACAGGACATTTTGCTAGAACAGACCCAGTGACTTCAATATGGTGATATGATGGGGGGGTGTCATTAAACTAGATGCCTCACAAGGTCCTTTCCAACCTAAATTATTCTGTAAGTCTGTGTCTGCTTACCCACTGATACTTCTGATGTCTAGAATAGCCCAAACTCATCAAAGAAATGGCTGCAGGTAAATGAAGAATTATAAAAAGGCTTAGGAGTTTCGATGCTCTTCTCTAGAGGTCTGGATATACAGTAGGACTTTGTACACAAGTGGTGCCTCAGTCCTGAGGGAGAAACATACTCAGAAAAAAAATCCATTTGCCTTTATATAAACTACAAATACCCTGCTAATAAACTCTCTCTTGTTTTGACTGTGCTCGAGCCAAATATTTTTAATGTGGTCAAAACCAAGTAAGAATTCTACTAAGGATTTTTTTTGCCTTCAAAAATGGGATCTTCGTCTACCAGGATTGAAAATGCACTCAAATACATGCAATGCAAAGACACAGATTGGGCAGAGAGAAATAAATTGACTTTTCCTTTTAGCACCTATATCAAAATGAAATGTGGACTTGAAAAGAAGTAACAGCATGACTAGCCTGGAATCCTTTGTTGCTCAAATATTACAAATGAGATAAAGCATTTGATTATGATGGCATTCTTCACCGCATCACTGTAAGTACATGCCATTAACACAGCAGAGTGTAGGAAGAGCCCTACTTCCACAAAACAAACTTTTAAAATAAAGTACCCAAAGATTCTGCCATGGACTGGAGTTCCACACTGGCTCTCACCAGATGGAAGAGGCAGGTAGGTATCAGCTGCAGCAGTCCTTCTTCTTGCCTATGCTATTTTGAGACTGAGTAGGCAAGAAACAACTCCTCTGCCTACAATCACAGCAAATAAACAAGACCTAATAAATAACTATTGCTACTTCAGAGAAGTCAAGGAGTTCCTGTTCATAAAGCAGTTTGCCTGTATTTTTTCCATCATATTATGCCCTTGTAGTTCATAATAGAAAGACGGAAAGCATCCTACTCTTTGCCTTATACTTGCTAATAGGACAGGTGTTGCCTGTGGCATTACATAAGTTTATGAAACACGGTAAATTGATTTATTTTGGAGTTCTCTTCTTTTTGTTATACATCTGCTGACATTCAACCCCACAATAAAATACTGTATTAAAAATGCAGTTTCCACTTGGCTGACATAAAAATACAAACATATTTGATATGAAAATACCATTTACGCAACTGTTCTTCAAACAATTAACTGTCTTCCAAGCAACAGAAAAAATAATCTCTGTGGAAACACACTGCAGCCTTACCACATCACCAAGTATTGTGAATGCGGGCAAAGTGAGGTGTTTAGCAAATAAAAAGGATAAGGAATGAGGACTAAGTATAGCTGGAAGATGAGATACAGCCACCTGACTTTAGAAATAGCCTTTTAACTGCCAACTGTATAATGAGAGTAAATATCAGGTGAACATGAATTCACTGACAGTTATTGAGAGAAAAATAGTTGGTGTCAAAACAAACCAGTACTACAAAATTGCCGCGGTAGGCTGCTTTTCTTAATAACCTGTTCTAGCTGGATTCAGCTTTTCTGCAATTTAACATGTCTCTTCAGAAAGATGGTCTGTTTCTTTGCTAGAAGCAACCTACTGAAGAGCCGGCTGAATGCGAGGTTCATTTCCAGTTCTGATTTGTTTATCTTAGATCTGTTTGGCATAATTGCATATGTGAGAGTAATCATTAGATGCCTGAAATAGTGCTGCATCTATTTGAATGGAGCAAAAAGGAAGAACTTTCATAAATAATAGTGAGGTACAGTATTGATAGTCAAGAAATCTCTGTCCCCGGAGTCAATGCTCTTATATTTGGATGAAGATTGAGCATTGAATATAAGAACTGCAGCATGCGCAAGCCACACATACATTAAAAATGAACAGCTGAAGGCTGAGGGACACATTTGGCTCAAAATTTTTTTACGTGAATAGCAGACTGAGATACAGAACACTGCTTCTAGCTTCGCCTCTGATGTTCTTTGTGAAACGTCATTCTTTTTAAAATCCTCAATGGAATTTGTTCCATAAATGCAGTCTTTTATACTGTTAAATCAACTTAACTTCTGGAAGCTGATTCATCTATCACACTGTTAAGCTTATTATCATGTGTAACTAAATAATGATATGAAAAATACATTTTCTGAAAATGAACATCATCTCCAACTGCAGGATCACTGAAAAGACTAAAGTACAGTGCTCTTTGCTTTCCTTATGGCTGTGCTGTTATTTACTTGGGAACTACTCATCCTTCTCACTCCTCATTATGTCATTTGCCACCTGAAAATGTCACAAGAATATGATTTTGTACCGTTATTGTTCCACGTCAACATGAAAATGCCATTTCCTTTAGCATTCGACATGCTGCACAGAAATACGGAAAGATTTAGAGGCCTGGTTCAGTATAGAGTATCAGTATTCACATGTGCATTTCTGGCAGAATTTGCTGCAAAATTATGGGTTGGTTTAATGCTATGGAGTAGAAAAATGGCAGCTGCCGCTGCTACAATAAAGGGTAGCAAAAATTCCAGCTGTGGATATGCAATCCCTCTTTCAGTGTAATACAAAAAGTGATATTTCCTATGACTAAATGCAATGTGCAACTTTGGCTTGTTTCTCTCTAATCTCATGTTTTCAGCTACTTAACTTTCTTCAGGATTGAAAAAAATAGATGCTCAATGCACCACTCCCACAAACAAAAGTATCCATGGAATAATTAATGAAAGCTGTGTAATGTCTTTTTTCTATTTGTGAATCAACCCGTAATTTCAATCTCTTCTGATTTCTGTATAAACATTTATTTTTAGCTTCAGAGATGAAAAGCTGACAGGCTTGGTAAAGAGACATTCAAAAGAAATAAGGCACAGAAAAATTTTATAGCTATTAGATATAAGCGTAAAAATGCCATCTGTATATAAACTTCAAGATGCATATAGGAAGAAAAAAAAACAGCTGACATGTTTAAATTAGCTACTGTAGGAAATTTTCCAGTATTAGTAATAAAAGATATGACACTGTCTTGTTGTGGAGGTGACTAGATGGTGAAGGAAACATAACACTGTCCCATTCCCTTAGATTTGCAAAGGCAGAATGTAATAACAGAATGTCTTGTTGCATTATGTTACGGACTAAACTGCCAAGAGCTGCAACTTCAAATTTGGGCCATCCTGAAGCTTCTGTGGACCTCCGCCACCTGTTTCTCCAAAGCTTTTTGTGCCATATGGAAAAAGGGGAACTTACAGTATCATAGCAAGCCACAACAGGTGACAGGTCTCAAGTTCTCCTTGCACCCATCTCCACTTCAGCAATACTAGAAGAATGAGTGCCTGGCACAATTCTGTGACAAGGTGTGTGGGTATCGGGTCAAAGAGGAGAAGGATACCAGTTACATTTCCTCCCACAGCATACCTTTGCTGCTGTATCACCAAGAATTACTGTCCATGTGGCACCAGCTAATTCTTTCTCTGGTCAAATGGATACTTGTGGGTGAGGGAAATTTGTCAGCCATCTGAGGCACCTGTCAAGTGAGGATTTTCAATGCTTTTCCTTCTACTGAAAGTACTATATCAGTCACACAGATACTTTCTTTCTCCGGTTTGTCTCCCAGGACATTTATTTTCCTTACCTGTTCCCTTTTGGGGCACATTTGTTCTTCAATAAAGCATACAGCTGTCTCCCAGCTCATGGCTAAACTGAGAAAACCAGGAGCGCTCATTAGCCCCAGCAGTCAGTACCCTGACTTCATCCTGACTGTCAGGTGAAACTGATAATGATCATCCCAAAGCCCAGGGGTGTTGGTTTCCTGGCAGATCCAAGTTAACCAACATACTCAAGAAACTAGCACTTAAGGTAGCGTCTATCTGTCTTGCAATGGAGCTCCTGCAGGAGGGACTCAGTGGCCGAGGACGCACCGGCCTCCCAGGAAGGCATCAGGATGTCAGTGGGGTGACATGGCCCATAGGCTGTTACCAGTTCACAGCCATTTGTCTCATGTCTTACAATCTGGTGTCTGCATGCTGCCTCAGTTGTCTCCTGCAGTAAAGCTGGTAAGCTGCAAATGCCTTATGTCCTGAGACTTGTAACAAGCAGAATTAAACCCCTTGAAGCACCCCAGCACAGGCTTCCGAATTTTCTTCTCAGAAAGTTGTGCTGAGTTACAAAGACATAAACTTGAAGAGCTGAATGGCTTGCTTTTTAGAGATCATCCATGTAGACATTGCCTGATCGAAAAGGAGTATGAACAAAGGGAAGGGGAAAGCTTGTTTGAAGATGAGGTCATAGCAGGCCATGTGCTCTTCTGCAGTAAAATTTCATAGCCTGTCACATTGTCTTAAACCCACAAAAAGCCCATTTCAGAATGGGAGAGTGAACATAACCCATGCTGCATTACTTCTACAATAACCTGCAATAATGATATTAGAGAAAGTCACAGGACTAAATCAACCCCTTTTATTTTGAAAGCTGGCGTACACAGATTATCATCAAAATGTTGGCAACTAGATGTTAGTAAGACTTCACCCAGAAAAGTATCAAATTTTCTTCTTCAAAGCTTGAGAAAACGCCACAGCTTAAAATCAACAAACACTCAAAGGTGGCATTTACTCACTAATTCTTGGGACAAAAAACTGAGGAGTTTTATTGTGCAGTGCACAGGTATGTGCACAACTACAGAGCTTCAGATTACAGCTTGCATAGAGGAACAGAGGTATGAAATACTTGACATTAGTACTCTGGCACTTCATTTCCTTCGCTTCAGATACATCCTCAAATGATATAAAAATAGACTAGCATTACTTTCTGACGTGACTAAGGAACTTTAGTTTTGATCTACATACAACTGCATTAATAATAGATTAAGGGTTGCTATCAAAGCATGATCACATGCTCCAGAAGGAAGAAACTACAAAGTACAGCTGTCAAATCACTCTCACTAGCTAAAGCAAGGGCAAACTAACTGCATCTGAACTTCTAGGACATTTGCTGATCTATTCAACCTCTGTTTAACATTTCATTCCTGAGCATTGACTTGCATGCACATGACACAAACTAGTAGTCTTCTTACTGACCTTGGACAGGCAAGGGAAGACAAGATTTTTTCCTTAAAGGTGACATTATCATTGTAGGACATAATGCAATAAAACAACAGCTTGCAGAGAGTAAGAGGAACCACGGCATTAATATTTTGTTAGCTGATACTGAAGAAGCAGCATGTGACATAGATTTATTTAGTATCTCAATCCAATTTCTCAAGGATTACTCAATACTGACTGGAAGATGCTACTCCAAAATGTATGAACTCTGAGTAACCACTTAACTATTTCTTGTTTCCTTGTAACTATATTGCTCTCTTAAATACACAAGCTAGTCTGACTGGCCTGTGTTTTAAAAATAGCTGGTTTGGTTTACTGCCTGGCAAGCACTAGCCAGCAAAAGAAGCAACAAAAAAAGACACCCCATCACTGTCTTTCCTCAGAAAGGCAAAGCCATTCTGCCACAGCCCGCTGTGGCATCTGCAAAGCAGACATTTCTCAACACCAAATAGAAACCAAGCACACAGCAGTTACTAAAATGACAACAAATGGCTAATACACACAGAGATCCCTTTTGTCACAAACAGACAGGATCTGCACGAATACTTATGGTGAAGACCCCAACAGGAAAATCCTAGATCACAAGGACTGCAGAGGCTAATGAGATATGGGGAAGATGAAGACAGGCCAATTTAATGTTGAACTTTTGGTGACCACTCAGCAATCATGACCTAGGACAGTGACCATTCCTGCTGTGCTTTCATTCCCAGCTAGTCACTCCAATATATGTGCACTTCTTGGCTCTCAGATAATGAAAGATAGAGCAGTTTTTTTCATTTGCAGCAAATTCACAAGTACTAAAATAACATCAAGTGACTTCTTATAGGGTTTTACAACTTTCTGGACCATTGCACTTCCTCACCCATATTAAAAGACTTTAAGAAAGAGAACCAATTTGTGTATAAAATTCTAGGTTCTCCACGATTAGTCAAATGCAAGAGTTATATTATGAAAATCTGACATTATAAATTTAGCCTAGATTTTCATTAGACTCTGACAGGACACAACAGGCACACAAAAGGAAAATAAACGCAACATTAAAAAGGGAGAATCACGTGACCAAAATGTTAACCTGTTGTCAATATTTTTAACCCACCAGGCAATACTGTAGTGATTGGAAACACCCACTAGAGATTAGGTGATGTGGAAAACAGCACCGCTCAGATGAATCTGTTTAAAACAAAATATGAAAACAGCAACAAATTCAATAGGATATTAATGGGATGACTAGGACTGCAGTAGGCATTTTTTGTGTTACCAAAAAGCAGTGTGAGTTCAAAGGAAACAAAAAATAAGTTTTAATATTTGGATCCTGTATTAAGTATGTGCATGGTCCTGCACATGGGTCAGGGCAATCCCAAGCACAAATACGGGCTGTGTGGAGAATGGACTGAGAGAAGCCCAGAGGAGAAGGACTTGGGTGTGTTGGTTGATGAGAAGCTCAACATGAGATGGCAATGTGCACTGGCAGCCCAGGTCAACTGTATCCTGGGCTGCATCAAAAGCAGCGTGGCCAGCAGGTCAAGGGAGGTGACTCTGCCCCTCTACTCTGCTCTGGTGAGACCTCACCTGGGGTGCTGCGTCCAGCTCTGGGGCCCCCAACATAAGAAAGGTATGGAGTGAGTCCAGAGGAGCGCCATGAAGATCATCAGAGGGCTGGGACAACTCTCCTATGAAGACAGGTTGAGAGTTGGGGTTGTTCAGCCTGGAGAAGAGAAGGCTTCGGGGAGACCTTATAGCAACTTTCCAGTACCTGAAGGGGGCCTACAAAAAAGCTGGACAGGGACTTTCTACAATGGCATGTAGTGATAGGACAAGGGGTAATGGCTTTAAACTGAAAGAGGGTAGATTTAGATTAGATATTAGGACAAAACTCTTTGCTATGAGGGTGGTGAGGGACTGGAACAGGTTGCCCAGAGAAACTGTGGATGCCTGGCAGTATTCAAGGCCAGGTTGGATGGGGCTTTGAGCAACCTGGTCTAGTGGAAGGTGTCCCTGCCCATGGCAGGGAGGGTGGAACTAGATGATCTTTAAGGTCTCTTCAAACCCAAACTGTTCTGTGATTCTATGATTCTATTCCTCTGTAAATAATCAGCACGGCAGTTATAAGCAGAGTCCATAGCTGAAAGTGAAAGATGTGATTAACCAAGACTAGCATATCTTGGAGCGCTCGTAGTGGACAGTAACCTCTTATTTATCGTTGAGGTTAATTTCCCTTTCTGAGGGTCACTAACTTGATCTTATTTGCTTGACTTACTGTTGATCTTCTTTAATCACAGCAAAAAACGTTTGTAAGTAATGCCTGTCTGAATGCAGCTAATTTAATCATGTGACCTTTTCTGTCTTATTTTTACCCTATGGCTATTGACTTCTTCTATCAAACAGCAAATGATTAGACTCTAAGTGGTATAGTGCACTCAATTATTTTATTTATGCATTTCTGAAAATCATGAGATGCTAAATTAATGTATTATTTTGTTCTACTCTTTTCATACCTATTTCCAAGGAACCTACCACTGCAGTATCTGGGCCTTAAATAATGGTTCTTTTTTTGTGTCAAGAGAGCAATCCACATGTACGAGAGTTCAAGCAGTAAAGCTCGGATGCTGATTACTCCTACTGTGGGAAAGGAGGCAGCTCTGCAGCCACTGAAGTGTCAAAGCAGCTAGTGTCAGAGAAAACACTTTACACCTCCCCTGGTGCTTTTTCAAGGGCTGCTTATAAGAGAACATGTGTTTCTGCAAGTATATATGGCTAATCCGGTTTTACCTGGTGATGTCTCCATCACTGATTTTCAGGTACTAATATTCTAATAACATATATTTTCAGGCAGTGCTGGCTTTCTATTTAGAAACACAAAGTTTGAATTTTCTCAAACCCAAGTGATGATAAAGCAAGCATGAAGTACTCTGTCTCTCTGATTATCAGACCTCCAATAGCCCTGATACCACTGCTTTACAGCAGTTAAAGAGCAATCAAAATTTAATTAATGTGGAGAATATGGCACCCAAAGGTTTAAGAACTTTCGTCAGCAAGCTGGTACTAGAAACCAGACCTCTTGATTCCCATGCACTTTCCATAACCTGTTTGGAAGCTTATTTTAAAAGCAATTGCTATTATCAGATTTTTATGCCAGGAAGAAGCCTACAAGAAATAAGTGAACACCAGGATTTCTGAAAGGATGACTTCAAAGAACTGCAAGGTTATAGTCTATTCTGGTGTGAAAGGTTTGCAGAAGTATTAAAATTACAAAACCTCTGTAAATTCTGGGCAAATTGTAGCCCTACAAAGACAGACTTCCACTAAACAGCCAAGTTTTTTATCTGCCACCATAGCTCCATCACTTACCAGTTAATTTCTCTCATATTGCATGGCAGCAGTCATGGCAATATTTAGAAGTAATCAAAACCTGCTTTAATCAGCTATTACTGGGATCTGAGAGAGGGCAATAATGTTTGTGGTGACTTTATTGCCTTGCCAGAACTATATTTTTCTGGTTTTAATAGCAAAATGTACAACTGGGCCACAGATAATTTTCAGAATTCAGTATGTAGGACAAAAAAAATGTCCCTTATGAAATCAAATCTACATTCTATCCATGTATGCCTTGCAGCATTACATATTTACATGAAACACAGTAAACCAGCTAATTCATTACACAACACAAGACAGTGATTTATTAGTCCCTTGTTGTGCTTGAGAAAATCTGGAGTCTCTTGCATTTTAGTCTCATGCAGTTAGGTTTTGCAGCATCCTATCAATTCTGTCCAGTTGAAAGTAACATCTGACCCCATGCAGAACACATTCCTCTATCCATCAGGCAGAGAAAAGATGGATCCCTATTCTTTAACCTTTAATTAGTACTTAGCTACATTATGCATGCTGAGGGCAAGATTAGCCATAAATGCTTCCAGGGACACTGTACACTTACTAGTAACCTCTGCACCTAGAAAGTATGTATTTCACACAGAACCAGCAAGTGGAAAAATATGTAGCAGGGAGGGTTGGACAGCATATAATTAAACTCGCTTTGCATATTAGGTGAGCAACTAAAGTAGAAACCATTACTCTCTGTCTGCAAAGCAATTCCCAAGGTTGTTGCAGGCAGAACCACGGAGTATGTCGTGCAATACCAGGTATACGCTGCATATGACCAGTGAAAAATAGGCTTTTTGTTATGGCAGGGCTGAGACATCCAAATAGGGGACCAGATTCTGCAAGGTGCTGAAGTCAACGGGAGTTAAGGGCACTCAGCACTTAATTCCCACAGCAGGGTATCAGAATGGCCCTTGTTTTAGATATTTTAGGCAATCAAATTTAAGTGGTTATGCTGAGTTTGTTTTACTCATTTGATGTTGGCTTTATCATTCCAAGATTATAAAACAGTGAAGCTTTCCACTGTCTAGTCAAATTACCAGATGTAAATATGACATTTGCTTTAAGGATATGATTTTAGGGAGCATGCTGATTTCATTGCATTATGCAGTGGGGGAAAAATATATTTATAATCTTAAAAATCTCATCTAATACAAAGCAATCATACACCAAAAAACTAAAGCAATCTGTTCTATTGAATCTTTCTGTGTTTTTTTCATGGGTATGTCAGCACTTTGTAAAACTGAATACATCATCATGGACTCACACTCACTAACTTACTTAAGCTATGAACATTTTTTGTGAACAATACTTTCTACTTCTAGGCTCCATGTCATTGAAAAGTCAACTAATAACGATACTTAGAAATTAATTTATTTCAGGTATGCTATAACAACCATCATCAGCTATAAATCCTTTTGCTCTATTTGCATTTACTGAATTTGCTTTAATTATACTCTGCCTAATTATGAAGCTCAGTCTAGAGGGGAACTTGCAAGAAGCGATGATGCAGAAAGCAGAGGACAGTTTATTCCACTTCACGGATTTACAACTTTCTACTACTGCAAACCGTTTGGAACAGACTCTATTTGTGAGGTCATTAACATGTAAACAGTGTCACACTGAAGACGCATGGCAATGACCTACCGTGCTAATGAAAAGTGATATTGAGTTTACTAATTCAGATAAGGGTACACAGATTGCCTTTTCTCCAACATGCAAAGGCCTGTCACAGAAATAAATGCATGGTCCTTGTTGCAATTAATTTGATTCTTGTTCTTTTAAAGCTTTACTTGTAGATTTAATTAAAGCTTTCATGCAGCACACACTTTCAGGAAGTATCTATGTTTAATGGCTTTTTCTCCTAAATTAAAGAAACGAGTGAAGGTTATGATTCAAAGAACAACGGGCAATCATAAAATGAAAAGCTATTCTTAATACAGTACGCATTACCTTATCCTGACATAAGTAAACACACAGTACTGTGGGTGTTGAAGTACACTTCTTATAATTAATGTTCTATTGCAACTTCCATGGTGACATCATTTTCAATCGCTTAAGATAATTTTTTTTTCTTTTTTTGAATGTACAATATTGAATGCTAAATTTCAACTTGGAGGTGACTATTTTTAGAGCCTTAGCAAAATCAATTTTTAGATAAGAAAAAGTGAGCAAATAAAAACAGCTCGCTGTTTTCCCATGAAAATAAAGAAAAAATCCCCAGTGCAAAAAATCCTTATCTAGACATGTAACTCAGTCTTTCCTTAATTTTATCATGTTAAATGTTCCCACAGAGTAAGTCTATCTAAGCAATAGCCCTTTAGTAAATATCAAGAATAAAAAGAACTACAAAAAAAGGCGGCACAATAACAGAGGGATATTCTGATGTTCTCAGATTTGCCTCTCCTTCCCTTCTACAGGTTCTGAGGAGAGAGATGGCAGGACGTGGAGCAAGAACAAATGACCAGGCAGCCTGCATTAAGTCTCAGGAGACAAAGCAGAGCATAGAGAGTGAAAATAAGGCAATTTTAAAAGAATATTTTTCAGGACAGGACAGACAATATAGTATCGGGGGGAGGGGGCAGGAAAAGGGTTTAAAGGAAAGGAGGAGTAAGTAAAAGGAGGAGCAGAGGAAGAAGAGAAACAGATGAAAAAGGAAATAGAATAAAAAGTCAGGCTTAAAAGCTGGGCACACACATTAGTGTTGAAAGAGAAAAAAATGCTGGAAGTAAGACAACAACAGTAGGATCTAAGGAGTAAGTTAGATAAAACCCTTTGGGGACAGAGAACAGGACAAGACACTTCCATGAATGCACACTACTCTGGCCTCAAAATAGGTTTACAGTGCTTTCGTTTCCAACAAAAGGCAGCTGAAACTGCAGTAACCTATTCAGCAAAAAATAAACCGTACCTTGCTGGGAGCCTGTATTAGGACTCAATGTGCAACCAGTGTACCTTGTTCTCCTTTTCATTTATTTTTCTTAAGAATACAGTAGGTAATCCTTACGGTTTACTAACATCCTTATGTGTTTCTCTTCTTAGTTTAAAATATCTTCTATAATCTTAATTTCAAGAATATTAAAATGCAGACATGGCTCCTCCCTATTTGGTAAGCAGAAAGTAAAGTTGTACTGCCAGTTACACCTGGATGTTACAGCTAAGGATCAGGGCCTTATTCTATGATGTTATCATAAACATGACAATCTTACCTTAGAATCTCAGTAAATAAAAACATTTAGTATTTCATCTGCTTTGAAAAATACACTGTAAGCCATGAACCTAGTCCCTTTGAAATAACCCTTCCATGGACAATTGCCAAATAGGACCACAAACTGCAAAATACATTCCATTATGCCTAAAGCATAGAATCATAGAATCACTTTGGTTGGAAAAGACCTTTAAGATCATTGAGTCCAACCTTTAACCTAACCCTGCCATCCCACCTCTAAACCATGTCCCTAAGCACCTCATCTATCCTTCTTTTAAATACCTCCAGGGATGGGGACTTGACCACCTCCCTGGGCAGCCCATTCCAGAGCCTGACAACCCTTTCTGTGAAGTTGTTTTTCCTAATGTCTAGAATCGAACACACACCTTTAAGCAAATTAAAATCTGCCTAGCCTACCTAAGCCATTACTTGCTGCAGCCAATACTCATTCGTTATTATATCAAATATGAACATGTTGGCCAAATCCATACTGGAAGGCCTAATTTTGGCTACTGATGTCACCATGCAGGAGGAAAGCACACTATGCTTTTCAATGGGAGTTGCGGAGTGGCATAATTGCTCTAAACCAGCTGATCCTCCTACTCCTGTACAACTGTGAAATCCACAAGTTAGCAAATGCTTTGCTTTGCCATTCCTTCAGACAAGCCAGAGATGCCTCTGGTAGCTCTACCTCATGTCTTCATGATCAGAGGAATTGGGGAGTGAGAAAGAAGGAGAGAAGCTAACTCCCTCTGCAGGTGAACTGAACATAATTTAGATACCCCTAGACATTTGGTTCAATGTCTCACCGAGGGATCTCAGATCAAATGCAGAAGTGGTCCTGAGCTTCAGGTGCTAAAAAGAAAGATAAATGTGCGTCTTTATGTTCACCAGCTCAGTAGTCACAGGAGCAGGTAGTTCATGGCACAAGCCCTACAAAACTCCGCTCTGCTCCAGCTAGTGCCTCTTTTTATTTGGATCACTGCTGCTGACTGGTTGGCACAGGAACTAACTAACAGAATTATGCAAGACCTTTCTGACAGCCTACAGAGTTCTCTCTGTAGCATACGCTAAAAGCTACAGTCTAATAATAATAATAGCAGTAATAATAAAACCTTTCTTGCACACTTGTAAATAAATAGAGCCATGATTCTAATATCTATGATAAATCTTGTAAAAGATTTTCTTTTGCAACAGGGTGTCTGGGACTGATGAAATGCCAGGCTTTGCTGGATTTGTAAGCACACAGCACAGCCCGTTTCCTCTGTTTCCTTGCTTGGTAAGTTTTTGTGAGGCTCAGTTTCACAGCTTGATGCAACCTTCCTAGCTACAGTTTGCATGTGGACTACTGTCCTGAAATTGGGGGGACCCTGATCAGATAGAATCCTTGCACAGACTCTCACAAATGGAGGCAAAGGGCCAGAGTGACCAGGAGTGGGAGAAGAAAGCAACTGAGGTATCGTCCCTCATCCTCATGCCAGAGTTAGGTAATTCATTGCAAGAAAACAAGGACCAAGAAAAATGACAGAAAGAGAATTTGGAAATTAATTATGATTTTGGTCAGCTAGACACTATGGAAAGCAAATGGCCACTGTTCTTCTCTCCAGGGATCTGGCAGTCTAGGCTTTAAGGGAATAAGGCTCAGGGAATACTGTAGATAAAAAGGAAAAGGAGAAGAAGGAAAAGAAGCCATGATTAGAACATTTTCATTGTGAAATTAAGAGTGAATACTGACAGATGCTACCTTGAGGTGGATTATCAGTAACCTGGCCATAACCCCTGCAGATAGGCTCAACAAAGGTATTTCAGCTGAAGCATCTCCCATGGGATTCAGGGGTCAGAGAAAAGATCACGGATAAGAAGCTCAAACAAAAATATAATCAGTCAACAGAAGTTATTGCAATATTAATGACTACAACGCCTCAGTGCCCTGTGCTGACATCACTCAACAGACATGAACATCTCATTACAGTTGTTCTTATCTGTATTACAGAAGTGATTAAGCCTGTGGTTTACTGGAGCAAAGAAGTCCTAGGCTAGATTCACCATATGATTTCTTCTACCAATTTTCTTTAAGCATTTTTCTGCTGCTTGTCCTCCTTGAGCCTAAGAGAGATAAAATGCAATATTCACCTTATTCCTTGTAGTCCCAACTTATGCAGACATCTTCTGTCGATGTGTTAAATAATTACAGAATCACAGAACCAAAGAATTGTTTAGGTTGGAAAAGGCCTCTAAGATCATCAAGTCCAACTGCTAACCTAACACTGCGAAGTCCACCACTAAACCATGTCCCTAAGCAAAACATCCACACGTCTTTTAAATACCTCCAGGGATGGGGACTCAACCACCTCCCTGGGCAGCCTGTTCCAATGCTTAGCAGCCCTTTCAGTGAAGAAATTTTTCCTAATGTCTAACCTAAACCTGCCCTGACACAACTTCAGACCATTTCCCCTCGTCCTATCACCTGTTACCTGAGAGAAGAGGCCGACCCCCCCCCCTCACTACAGCCTCCTTTCAGGTAGCTGTAGAGGGTGATAAGGTCTCCTCTCAGCCTCCTTTTTTTCAGGCCAAACAACCTCAGTTCCCTCAGCTGCTCCTGTGCTCCAGATCCCTCACCAGCTTCGTTGCCCTTTTCTGGACATGCTCCGGTGCCTCAATGTCCTTCTTGAACCGAGAGGCCCAAAACTGCACACAGTATTCGCGGTGCAGCCCACTGCCTGTACCCAAGTACAGGGGCATGATCACTTCTCTAGTCCTGCTGGCCACACTATTCCTGATTCAAGTCAGGATGCTGTTGGCCTTTTTGGCCACCTGGGCACACTGCCGGTTCATATTCAGCTGCCTGTAGATCAACACCTCCAGGTCCTTTTCTGCCGGGCAGCTTTCCAGCCATTCTTCCCCAAGCCTGTAACGTTGCATGGAGTTGTTATGACCGAAGTGCAAGACCCAGTACTTGGACTTGTTAAACCTCATGCAGTTGGCCTTGGCCCATTGATCCAGCCTGTCCAGATCCCTCTGTAGAGCCTTCCTACCCTCAAGCAGATCAACACTCCCATCCAACTTGGTGTTGTCTGGAATCTTACTGAGGGTGCACTTGATCCTGTTGTCCAGATAATTGATAAAGACATTAAACAGAACTGAGGCCTGGGGAACACCACTTGTGACTGGCTTCCAACTGGATTTCATTAAGCCATTTTGAAAACTAACACTTCCAATGTTTTAGAAAAAATACAGGCCTTTAGCAACATAAATTATGAAATTACTTCTGGTCTTAATATGCAGTATAGCTTCTTTACTGTTAACATATTTACAGTCACACAAAGTGTAATGGCAGGTTTGAGGTTTAGAGAAATTAAGTTTCCAATACCATAACCCCTCTTGTACAATAAATACTAATACTAAAATAAGGAAAAACTCTTCTTTCTATTTGGGTATTTAAAATGAAAGAATCTGAAGTCAGTTTTGAGCTATCTATATACATAGAAATGCAATTTTAGAGTAAAAAACACATGAATCACACCTTTTTCCTGAGGGAAAAGTCTTAAAGTGAATGAAAATGATTCACCTTACACCCTCTTTGAAAGTCTAATTCAACAATGATGGTAGATAATGGCAAAATCTCATTGCCTAGAAAGCCTGCTGTTGACAGTAAGTATGACTGATTTGGGAACCACATTTTTGAGAAAGCTACAAACAATGTTCATAAGCTAATTGAGGAATTAATTCAGCCCACGAGTATATAGAGAAGACAGTCCACCCTGATAAGCCGGTGACATTAACTGAACAAGGCTCAATGTGGGACAGCAGTACAAATACTCAAATACAAAGGTAACTTCTTTAATACACATACCTGTCCCTACCCTCTCTTCCCCTCCCAAATGTATACATTATGTCTCAATGTTATATATAATAAAGATAGGCTCTCAGGCTTTGCCTATAAGAGTATATGGAATCCACAGTTTCTAAAAGCAAACTCAGTATTCAATTCGAATCCCTGTATATTAGTTTAGAAAAGCAAGACAAAGCTTTTATTAACGTGGAAAGAACGAAGACATCTCTAGACTGCATAAGCATTTATTTTTCCTACAGTTACAGTAGTTCCCACACTAAATGTCTGGTACCTTCACAAAACAAGCAGTGGAAACTGAAACTGCCCCTTTAAGGACAGAAAAATCTCCAAACCCCAGCTCATCTGCAAATTTACTGCTTGATACTGAGGGAGCAAGGACAGTAACTCAGTGTGATTGTGCGACCAGCATAGCAATCAATCACTTCTGATACTTCACCTCACTCTCTCCATAGTACCCATTTATTGTGGGAAACCCAAACTTGCAGCACATTACAGATTATGGTTTCTCACTCAAGACATCTGGGCTAATGTGGTTTTGAAAAGTCTGGGTAACTTCAGAAATTACTATGGGTTTCCTTTGTGTAGGTACTGTAAAAGTAACTTGGAGTGAGTGTCTAAACATGCCCAGAAAAGATGAATTAAAAGCAGAGCTATTCCTTCACATGAATGATCTGATCTCTGTTGCACCTCAAGAAAGCTATTCCATACAGTCAGATCACTGCACTGGGGGGCTCACATACTTCAGAAAGAGCTAATAAAATAAAAATAAAATAAAATAAAATAAAAAGTATTTACTTACTGGTGGTCTGAGTGTTAAGGATTATTTACGTTTTTTTCTACAGAGAAATAGGAATGTAAGCCTTGGCAATACAATCAGATCCAAAAGAATCAGAAGATACAAGGAATTAGTATAAGAAATAATTACTTCAGATAAGATTTTTAAAAATTATGTGGTGCATTTTAATTAAAAATAAAATTCTGAGATTGCTTAATATCTCTGCATGAAAGCTAGATGTCGTACCTCTGTACTCAAAACATATAGTACATGGCCCACAAATGCATTTTTCAGCAATGGCGACTTAGTAAGACACCTTCCTTGCTGTTTTGCGCACTGCATATTTTCCAAAGATTTCAATACGTTGACATTCTAGATTTTGCCAGATGCAACAAAACTCATTGGACGTCCCCAAGTCATTAAAGTCTAGCTTACATGACAATTACAGAAATCCACATTTATTTTGGGTTACATGATTCTATGTTACAGGTCTATGTAACCATGCATATTTAAAGACTCAGAAGAGATCACAGGTGTAGTCTAACAGATCAAACAGTTCAGACACATTCAAATTTTTCTGTTCAGTGCGATCCTCCATCTGCAAGATGCAAACTGATGAACTTATTCTAGTTCCAGGGGCAGCTGCAGTTGAGAATACAGGGCTATTTCTAACCTCTTTTACTATTTTCAAATTACTACAGAAGTTTTAAACGTGATGACTGCATATTTCCTGGAATTATCCAGAAATCAGTTAAGAGTTTCGACGCCATTGATTTTTTGGACATTTTATGACTCTTGATTATTAGGGTCATTTTGCAAATCTGCTAACCTTGTGCTTTCTGCCGTAAGTACTGGGTCAGTTGCAATGGGATTGAGGAAATGAGCCACAAATTAAGTCTCTGTACAGACCTCCAGAAGCCAGCACTGAAAATCTGCTAGCGAAGCAAGAGACACAGAGATAACTAAACTGAGAACAGACTCCCAGGCTCCTGAGCTCAAGTCAGATACATAGGAAAAGTGTAATTCAACTGGGCCCCAAACTGTCAAATTCTCATGAAAAGGAGGGTATGTTTTTATTCACATGTATATGAAAAAGTTCAATGTCTGTACAATTAATTTTCTTGTAAGAGGAATTTTGTCCTCTTTGAATCACATACAAAGTCCCAAGAAATAGGACCTCTAGTCCAATACTGTCCATTTTAGTAATGTTTCAACACTGTGTTAGGCTTCTGGATTGAGATTTCCGTGCAGAGGACGTACCTGTGACGCACTTCTGTCTTAATTCACCTAACTAGATGACTAGTGCTGGGACAGACGATACCAGATTTCATACTATTAAGCTCTCAACATGATTACTATTTTCTAAGAATACTGGGCAATAATTGTCTCCTATTTCCCTACTTCACCTTTCACAAGTTGAAATGGCTTGTGAAAAGGCACAAAAATAGAATAACATTATGCACCTAACTGCTGTGCAGCACTGTTGTTGCATAAGTACTTAATTTCAATAATAATCATAACATACCATCTTGATATCAAGTTCAAACTGAGGGACCACATCAAAAGCTACCTTCACAACTTTGTATTTTAATTGGGCATACATCCTACTCATAGCAATGTAATGAAGTTTTTCCTTGAAAGCAACTTGGAACAGCTACAATCTGTAACTATCTGCCCCAGAATTTGGGGTGAATTGAACTCCCTGAACTCTCGATCAGGCGCCAGTGTCTTGAGTAAACTCAGATCCAAGCACTCATTTTGTTTGTCTGATGCGTGAATTTGCATGAATGTTAGGTCCTGACTAATTCAGCCTCCGAGGGCTGAATGTTTATCAAAATTAAGATCTCAAATACAAAAGTTAATGGCCATTGGTCAGCACAGTGGCACTCGTTGTCACCTGAACAACAGGCTTGTCTAGTTCATTCAACCATAATTACACAATAGACTACTAATGTACTTTTCCTTCTCTGGCCAACCTTGCAGCCGTTTTGCCCATCAAAAACTGTGTCAGGAGAAGGCAGTCATGCCAGTGCCGGCTGCCATGCTGAGAACGCCAGTCATTACAAGTGTCACTAATGACACCATCTCCATTCTTCTTTTTTCCCACCTGGAATCGACTGCAAAGTCAAAAGACCTGCTGCAGAGTTAATGAGCACTATTAAATTTGCTCTAATCTTAGGAACAACAGAACTCATACAGGACTAACTACGGCCAGACAAAAAAAAAAAATCTGCTGCCTGACAGAGGTGAAAGGTAAAAAATGCACCAGTTCAGGAAAGCAAGAGTGGGAGGAAAGATGCTGGCAGAGGCACTTAAGCCCATTAAAAAGAAGTATAATTCTCAATGGCAGTACTCAACTTCTTTTCTGTAACGTCTCTTGACTGGCTAACTAGTAAACACAAGAGAAAATAGAAATAATTCTCTGCCAAATACGCACAGCTGTAGGTCCACCTCTGATGATTCATCAGCAGCTCTAGGCATCTGCCAATTTTTTTTTTTAATTTTAATTTAGGATGGATCTAGAAGTGGCAGAGATTGCAGCCTACTAGGGAAAAGGAGCCCACAGCAC
The DNA here is from genome assembly GCA_034008185.1 of Gorsachius magnificus. Taxonomy (NCBI): domain Eukaryota; kingdom Metazoa; phylum Chordata; class Aves; order Pelecaniformes; family Ardeidae; genus Gorsachius; species Gorsachius magnificus. The sequence continues at coordinate 56,370,280 of CM067082.1, read as the reverse complement.
ACAAGGAAAGCAGCACACAAGACAATAGTAACTATTTCAGTGCATAGATGCTCGCTTGAATGTTACAGCTTGCATTTACAATGACTAATCAGTAAATTTGAATATGATACTCAGTATAGAAGTGGTAAATTAGCAAAGCCAGAGTACTTCAAATTATGTTTCTCAAAATATTCAACATTTTATAATCCATACCACTTTTCTCAGCTAAAAATAAAACTGTAATGAATTCTGCATTCATCTAAGATTTCAACCAATTTCAGCGAAATTGCATGGTGCGTAAACAGGTGGAGAATTTGGTCCAAAATATTTCCTCCTACTGGGGGCCAATCTTGTCTGCTCTTTTCAGGGCTCTTACTTCCCTTCTTTCGCCAGTCAGGGAGTAAAAGAACACGAGGTCAACATCACACAATTTCATTTGGAAGAGTTGATGTACCCAAATTACAAAGTTACTGAATTTGTGTCACACTAAGAAAAAGACAGATCTTTTCTTGAAGCCACTGTGAGAGTATTCCAAATAATCAAGAGAGATGCCCTATTCCATTCACTATTAAGTCTCTATGATTGCAAAACTGAGGAGAAAACCTGTTTGTAAAACTTACAGAAATATTCCAGTTCACGTATTTTCCATGGTCAGTGGAAAAAGAGAAAAAAAGATATAATCCAATTTCTTTGAATAATGAAACAGTGTTTAATTTAATGTTCCATTTGTTTCAATTTTTTTTGTCTTAGCCTTGAGACATGAATCATATTAAAATATTAATTTAAATATATTTACTTATTATGGTAACAACATACTATATGACTTACTGTATTATTCTCTTTTGACATTTTAAATACAACATGTAAATGGTCCCAAACTGATTTTTTTTTTTGAAGGCCTGTTTCATGGAAAATACAGTCTTTTCATTTCAGGAACAGAAACAAATTTTGTCTATGGAAGAGATAATTTTTTCTGACCTTCACATTAATACAGTGCTTGAAAGAACAGTTGTAAAAAAAAATTGCACTATATGTACAGTGTCAAATAATGTAATACAAAATCTGAATTACCAAGTAAATGAGCAGTTTCAATATATTCAGAAGTCTTAGGGAATTTCAACTAAGAGGTTTAGATTTTAGTTGCTTTAATTCATTTGAAGCATGGTTCTGCTTACCAAGTTTTCTAGTTAGAAAACATTTACTAATTTTTCCATAAATTCTATAAATGAATGTTTGATGCTTTTCAAAATATGAATTGAAAAAATATTTCAAAATTTTGAAGAGCAACTAAAAAGGAACATGAGGAACTTAGTATTTTTTTAAAATAAAAAAATTACTGAAATGTGTTTCTTTCAAGAGCATGCTACTACCATATGTACCTGAAAACTAGTATTACAGTCTGTCTCATGCAGGTAACACCCCAACTTCTGTAACTATATAAAAATATTTCCTTTTTTCCCATGACTTTTAAACCTGAGCTTTAAAGGAGACAGATATCTACCAGACAGCTGATTTTTGCTGCTGGCCAACAAGATTAACCAAGCCTAAATGCTTCTCATTTTGTGACTAAGCAAGACCCCTAATATTTTGCTAATCCAAAACCTATCATGTAGTCCTTGTACTTGGAAAGCAAGAACAGGTGAGGAGCCTCAGAAAGGGATTTGCTAAATTCATGGAAGAACCCTTCTCATTCATCACCTGCTGACAGCAGGGAACGAAACAAAGGCTTTCGATAAATAAAGAATCATATAATGGTATTACTAAGGACTGTATCAAAATGAAAAGTTGTTACTTACTTAAAGTTATGCTTCATCTTGCCCTTATTTTTTAGTGCTCTCTCCTTTGAAATTCACTCCAGTAATGGTAACTCATGATGTTTATGCATGATCATTACTCATGAAAAAGTAGTAATATGTACACAGCAACAAATGGAAATGCTTGTACATGTCTAACCAATGCTATATTTTCAACAGAACAAATGAGAAAGAAACCACTAAATAAATTCTAAAAATAGTTGCTTAGCCATGAAAATTTCTCCTAGACATGGTAGTAATATTTATACCTACTACTTTTCAATTAAGAAAACCCGTTACATAATGGTATCCAAAGGACTCTAACGCACAGTACGAGGCATAAGAAAATGCTATAAAGCCAAGTATTTCATTACATTATTGACCACGTTGTTTTTATCTTGGTAAAACTTTTACAAAGTTTATTTTTATAAAGGGACTTTCAACATTAGCATTCACTACTTATGCATGGAACAACGTGGCAGAAAGTGTGTCTCTGATGACAAAGAAGTTACTTACAGGTAATAAGTGTAGGAGTGATAGCTTCTTCTGCCATGATGGTGGAAGGATTAGGCAGTGGTGGAAAAGATGAAATGGAAGGAAAGAAAAGCCAAATATTAATGTATGAAAAATCAAGATGAAACTGAGACCAGAACTGGTGACACAAATGAAAGGTAGCAAGAATGCATATCTGGGCATATCATGCAAGTGTCTGGAACAGACAGATGACATATCCAATCTCCATAAAACTTTAAGCAATACAATATATAATGCAACTCCAACTATTAAATCAAACCGCCTTAAAGTACTCCTACTATCTAAGTAATGTTAAGTATGTAATGTATATTTATCTCTGCATATACTATATACACCAACACTCCCAAAGTGATAAAATACCTCCGATTACACCTCAACTGCATTAGGAATAAGGATATGGAACTTCTAACATGGCGTTATATGTTTAACAATTTAGAATTTCACAACATGTATTAAGTAGCTTCTCTTCCTGTCATAGTACTGTAGAATCTTCGGATATCCCTTCCTTTACTTGAAGAAATCAGTTCTGCCATGGACAAGACTAGAAGTTGTATCCAGAGGGGAAAAATCAATGGCCACAGCTTTTTTAATAACCATTTCTGAAGAAAAAACTACTTCTTGCCACGCAAATAAAAAGGATATCCTTGCTGGCTAGAATTATTTTGGTGGTATTTCCCCATGTGGCAGAGGAAAAAATAAGAACTGATCCTGTATCCCTGTTACTTCTGCCCACATGAATGTCACAAACAACAAGTTGGAGACCTAGCACCACCATCTTGAGAAACATGGACCCAGTCAGCCTTTCCCGCGTCACCTCTTGCACAGCCAGATCCTCCAGCTAGACATGCGCTGCATGAGCACAAAGTATAGAACCCCTCCAGCTACACTCTTCTGCTTTACATCTCTCCCTCCCTCAGTTATGAGCCCACTACAAGCAGGAGTGCAACTCTCCAAAAGGGGCAAGTTCCAACCTAAATTAATTCCATATACTGCCTGCAATTAAAAAGAGGCTGGAGATCTTAAAATATCTCTGAGCATAATGTCAAGTAGCATTCACGTGTTGGTAAGATAAAAGACTGAAAGGAACCATGTAGGCATTTGTAATTTTTACAGCACATGCATACAACCCTTTGACTACAGAGGAAACATGTAAACAGGCCTTGCAAAGGACTGTAACTAACGTTAACTTGCCTCTAGCTACATGCTTCAGGCATCCCTTTGAAAACTAGGCTTTCATCAAATTTTCTCTCTCATCTTCTTTGTGTGAAGATGCCGTTAGAAATATTTCCCAGTTTTTATTCCCATTTTTCTGATGCAAACAGTATTGTTCAAACAGAAGAGGCTAGATACTGAATAGTTAATCATGTGGTGCATCTGCAAAAATGCACACCTGTTAAGTTTAGTTTTAAAACATACCTAAGAATAGAGTAAGGGGAAAGCTGCAAAATAGTTACATGCTTCTTCCACTAGCACATACCCTGTTGCCTTCAGAAAGGAGCACAGGATCAGGTTCTATCAAAGCAAATCAACTTACCTGATCTATTAGCAAGGGGTTGTTTCCTGGTTCAGCCATCTCCCCCTGCCCTTTTCAGAATTACTCAATCTCTCACTTTCATTTAGAATCTCATGACACTGCCAACCCTGTTTCTTGCCATATGTTGCCATGACAGAGATTTAATGTAATTAGTACAAATGTTCTCATACTTCTAAAAGATGTATAAGAATTTGAGAAACAACAATAAATACAATTAATCAGTGAAGCACTGCTGGTACTTAAATGCAGAATTCTGCCAAATATGTTATAAAGACAAATTATTCCTTATGAAAAAAATGCTGAAAATCCAGGAGCTTTAATTGGTGTAAACGTCCCATGAAAAATTTGTATAAGATGAGAAAAGTCGCAAGCTTCAGTTATTTTTATGTTGTTAGAGGTGTGAGATTTTCCATATTAAAGTCCTTGAAAAAGAGCCATGTGGTTTTTGACTCTCAAAAATACCAGATGCTGAAAAAAAAGGTAAAAAAAATAAATTAAAACCCTACAGAAACAGAAAGCTTTAGACTTGCAAGTCCTCAAGCAACATGCAAAAGCACCATTCATAACTGAAAAGACTTAGCTTTTTTAAGAAATACAAAGAAGTTCCATTTTACTTCCTACAAAATGTATACAAACCTACTCGCTCTCTATGTATGAAAATTCTTTTTCTGTTAAAGAGAGCGAAGCAAAGATTTTGGCCAACCTTGGCCAAATTTTCTCCTGTGTGTGGCTCTTCAGTCACTTCCCACTAGAGAGGTTATTTCATGTCAATAAACTGTTTCTGTGTAGAGTGATAATATAAAGCACTTTATGTCCTTCAGGACTGAAGACTTAAATAAATTTCATAAATAGCACTTGTAGAATAAGGCCCCGCTACAAAATCTTTCAAAACCAACGCAGCTGGCCACAGCAGGATTGTCCCACTAGAAGGGAAAACTTCTGGAACTGTGTAATTACCACAGTGATTTCTTTTATTGTCTCTCTTTCGTAGCTGGCCTAGAGGGAAAAAAAAGGTTCAGGGGTAGCACTGGGAGAAGACTGGAGTTTTCCTTCAGCCCTATTACCTCCAACTTCTATCCTAAGTGCTTGAATTTGTTGGCAAAGGTGTACAACTGAACAGCCTGATTTGTTATCGGGGAATAGGACCAATGCATTCCCAGCCCAGCTCCACTGAACCCAACAGCCTTCCTTATCTACTGCCAAGAACCAGGGTCTCCGAGTTAAACAGATGCCACAATTACATATGTTAGAAACTACTGGAAGGCTCAGGCATAGAGACAGCTGAGAACGGAAACTAAAGAGAGACAAAAGAAAATAACGTTTTTATAGAGAAATGCAATGATCAGAAAAACTCCATTCTACAAGTGAAGCAGAAGCCAACGTAATTAAATTTTAATAACTGCTTTGTTACTGCACTCCCACTGCAGCAGCAAGATGGTAGCCCCAAAAGAAACAGCTGCCCCAAAGACATATATAGTTTTAAGCAAAACTTGGACCAATAAATCTAATTTCTCAACTTCTGCATATTTTTTAAACTTAGCTGAAATAGAATATAAAAAGAAAAAAAAAAAAAGAAAAAGGGAGAAGAATAAAGAAGTAAGGTTCTGATTTTTCCAAGTCTTGATTTAATTGCTATTGCTTTTCCAAAGGTTGTGAGAACGGTTCTCTCATTTTCACTGCTCTACTTTAAGTTGACCAAAAGGTGAACTTACTTGCTGCATTTTTTATTTTTTATTTTTTTATTTTTTATAAAGTCCTATGCAGGTATATCAAAGACTGGTGGAGATCAAGGGCCTTGCCTGAGATTTAATATTCAGGATCAGATTCAAAACCCACTTTACTGTGGAGCAATACTGTGGAAACACGTGTATTGGTTTGCATTGACTTTGTGTTAACTCTTGCATGAGAGATTCAGAGCACAGAGGAGGAGAGCAAAGCCTATTGGCATTATTCTGACTTCACACAAGAATCATCCCATTGATATGACTGTATTGGTATTAGGAATAGCTTGCAGGTTCCTAGTCTACATTACATGACATCTTTATGCAGGAATGTACTTGAATGGATAAAGATAGAACAGAACAGATAAAGAACTCTGAACAACTGAGTGGGGAGAAAACCAGGAAATCACAAACAGTTTTTCCCTGACCCAGGTGACAAGCATGCAAATCTGGTTTACTTTAGTCAAAGACTGAGTGTCCACACAGAAAAATGTTTTAGTGTCCATGATGTCCCTACTCACTAGTGACTCCATACCACACACTGAATAGTTAGGCCACCTAATCTCTCTGTGACCCATTTGATATGTAACTACTTCAGAAGAGAGCTATGTAGTGAAATTAATAATGATGCCTAATGACTATTGGTATTTGCAGAACTTCTCTACCTACTGCTTTGACAGTGACCCTATCTAAAGCGTGTCTGTGCTGCACTGAAAACTCTGCTTTGAATGTTGGTCTTGTCTTGAATTAAAAGTCAGAGAGGCTGATCTGTGAAAATCTGTGGTGCGTGGCACCAACCAAGCAAAGAACGGTTGCTGGATGAAATGAGGTGGCTATTAAAGGAATATGTTGGACAAAGTCATGATTATCATGTACAGTAAAACCGCTTCCCAAATCTCTTGACAATGGAAAGAAATGGTTTGAAATTAAGTTAATTAAGCACTGTGAAGCCTCAGAGACAGAGTAAATTTAATCTACTGGTGAGATCTGGAGATCAAGTCTACAAGGACCCATTTCTGTGAAAGAAAATAACAGACAGCACATGCCTTGGGATATGCTTTGGGATAGTGGAGAGTGAATGGGATATTGCTGTAGCCAACCCCAAGCAAGACAAGATGCAGAGCACGTAGACTCAGCGTGGTGAAACCTAGCATTGTAGCCCAGAGAGTCTACACATAATAGTGCAGAAAGGAAAGTGGTTCTCAGAGGAAAGGTGCCACTGAATTGCAAGGTACTATTTTATTTTTCACTCAGATCTTTACTCTGGTAAAACTCCTGATAAAGTAAATGAAATAAAATGCTCAAGTGCAGTAGTCAAATGACACGCTAGCTTGATAAGATTGTTTCACAAAGTAGCACCTGAAGTATCATAAAACTGCAAAAACATTACTGTTATACTAAGCTTGCAGAATGATTTATACATTTTCTTCAAATGCATAATGTATACACAGTAACTGAACCAAGGTGAAACCATAGGGGCTCTCAGAAGCATAGTGAATTAATGCACCAATAACAATCTATTGAATAATCGGTTCATTTTTTGCTTAAGTCATGAGTGTAATTGTATTCAAGACCTTCTATGCCACAGCATCTGCTTTAGAGGTCTGGGACACAATATACCTACCTCCTGAAACTCTCATTAAAGCCTAGTCACATCCTGTTACACAGATGACCTATTCTTACTTCTTAATATTCACTTCAAATAATTTCACAGTTTGTTTTGTTCAAGGCTGGAGCATCATTATGGGATATGCTTAAGTTATTGGTATAATTCTTTGTGTACTACACAATGAAATTGTATGTATTTGGTAACAGAGTTCCTGGACTTGTACTTTCAATAGTTTCAGCTCTGTCACAAGCAGATTTATTCCAAACCCCAAAGAAGCTCACATAATGCACTTTTCTTCTAACAACAGAATTACTATGAATAATAATTACTGTGCTGTGGTATACAGAAGGAATCAAGTATCCTTCTGCATTAACATGCAAACACTTAGGATTCGAACCTTCCTGCCTCTAACAATTAGATTATCAAAGAGCTTTTCCCTAGAGAAAGAAGGAAGAGCTGGTATAGCATCCGTTTAGCCAGAGACCCCGACACCTTATTTACTTCAAAACTATTTGGATCATTCTGCAATGCTCTCCCTTCAAGATTAAGAAGAACTTGTCTCCCTTGGGTGAACATATTCTACCCTCTGCACAATGCTTAAGGAGAGGCTCAGAACTGGAAGAGAGAGAGTGATGAATGCCGGTCAGGAATTGTGTGAAGAAGGATTGGCCAGACAATGCAAGAAGCCTTCCTCCCTGCATGCCAAGTGCTGTGTCTGGCCCAAGGGAGGAGTTTGGGAGTTCAACTGTTAAAATTGAAGGTATGAATGATGCAAGAAATCGGAAGTGGGAAGAAAAAAGTACTGCAAATTCAGAACAGATTTTAACTCTGCTACACTGTACTTTATTGAGAAGATTTGGTTACTGGGTCAATGTCATTGCCCTAGCCAGACTTACCCTGGAGCTTAAGTCTCAATCCCTTCTGTATGGCAGCTTTTGACTGCTTTACCTACCTCTTGTCATGACCTAGCCCTCAGCTCTGGCCAACAGCTCACCTTTCTCTTCTTAGAGCCCTTCTAACTCACAGCCCTGCTTCTGTCTTCAAGGAGAGTGAAAAGCAGCTACTTCTGTTGCCTGCCCTCAGGCCCTGTCAGGCAGCTGCCTCCTTAGCTACGCGCCTCCACTGTTCAAATTCTGGAAGAATTTCAGGCAGCTCAGGGGTTTGGACTATCTCAGGCCTGCCAAAGTAGTTATCATACAATTAAATCACATAGTGTTAGGGTGAGCAAAATCAGGCCAAGATTGCTCTCAAAGGAAGAAAACGGGATAATCCAGGGTGAATGGCAAGAAGGTGAGAGGGTATGGGACAGTGAGAAGACTGTGGCAGACGTGAAAGGAGAATTCATGACTCGGCCCCTTTACACCGCTCTCACACGTTCTGAACCCCACCTCCACAGCTGCAAATCTCACATCGCTCAGGATACAACTGAAAACCTTAATTCTATTTGCTAATGAATTTCTCCCAGTCTAGACTTAGTTTCTATCATCACACGGGTTTTTTTCTTACCCATGCCATGTCCCTAGTTATGAGATATTTTTCCCTTTTTTCTTTTTCCCTTTACGGTGTTGAGAAAGGCAACCAGGTTTAAAAAACTTACACTTCCAATGTTGTAGCAGTTTTTAAATTATATTCAAAGCAAAACAATCTCAATGTGTGTGTGTGTTGAACCAGCATTTGGAAACATTCAGCACCATTGTAACATTTTCATTTGTTTTCAGTGAATGAAGTTTATGCAGAAAAACACAGTCCCCATTCTTAGCACAAATTACCTTAGCTCTATTTCCTGTTTGACTGAGGATTTCTTTTACATACGAAAATGAAAATACATTTAACTTTCAGCTGATCTGTTGAACAGAGTGGAGACTCCCACTTTCAGGATAGAGATGCTGTTCTATTATTAGAGTCCATCATGCAGTACTAATGCATAAAGTGCTAGAATTGTTAATCTCGAGTTGTTTTTCTTCTATAACAAAGCCACAAACATTAATTCATAGAAAATGCTGTGGGATGAAATGGATACTGTTGTTTCATAAAAGCCCAACAAAGCTTTGGGAGTGGAAGGGAGCAGTACTTTAGTACCTAAATTCTGTGGCAAAGGGTATGAAGGTGGCTGGATACTTTTGCCAACATCAAACTGAGAACTGCTGTAGGAGATGCTGTGATACAAATATGTACATAGAAAACATCTACTAATTGCTCACCTTTTCTTCATTACCAGCACAACCCCCAGAAATATAATCACGAACAGCAAGATGCCTGCAATGACTCCAGCAATTTTAACAGTATGGTCGGTCTGCTTCTCAGGCTCTGGGTCTGGTTTTCGAGTGGCAGCCCCTATGGAATCAATAAAAGGAAAAGAGAATAGAGGAAAAGGATAAGGATGTTATTCTTTTGATGTTTATACATTTAATGTACCAATGTCATTAGTCTTACCCAGGGCCAACATACTAATGCCTGATCTTTTAAGAAAAAATCCGGCTTTCATAAGCATTAACAGTAATATAATTCTTCATATTGTTCCATGACATTTTGCAAAACCACGACACAGGTGGGATACCACTGCCAGCCCTGACCCTTTTATAAGAGCCTTTTCACAGATTCAAGAATTTCTATATTTTTATTATCTTTGCTGGCTCCCTTTTCTTTCTGCCATTTAGAAACTTGCTAACAACACAGTAACTATCCTAAGCCTTTATCCAAATTTGATTTGCTGGAACATTCCTCAATTATTTTTCATAAATGCAGCTGTAATTCCATAACATATTAGCTTAAACACCTGGAAAAGTGAGATAAGCTCATTTACCATGCATTTTACCCGCAATTGTTTTTTACACAATAGACTTCTTTTTTTTTGCCTTTGGAAATCTAAATCTAGGTCACATCTGGTAGGCAAAAAGACTCCTTCTAAGCAATTTATTCACGAAGTGGGAAGCAGCTGATGATCACACCACTGGCACCCACATTTAATATCTGTTTAAATGAGATAACCAGTGCCTTACAGCAGCTACTGTCTTAGCTCTTCCAGCTTCTCCATTTAAAAAAAATAACATCGTTTGTACTGTTTACCGTATAATGTGATGGAACGTCAAATCCATGTCTGATGAAATATCCATTTCCTCTACTAAATGAGTTCAGGATGAAAAATGTTAAGGATGCAACAGGGGAACAACTAAACTGATTTTTTTTTTTTTTATGGAATTCCATTTTTTTTTTTAATCAAAACATGACAGCATTCATCATTTGAGGCACCATGCCATAAAGTGGACACAGGGATTTATGGATCATTTTCCTGCTATAGCTTTTTTGGGAAGGGAGAAGGAAGAATAAAGCCTAAGTGAAGTGTAATATTTTAAGACCGCATTCTTATCTCACTGTCTGGGTTTCACAGAGGATTTTAAAAGCACCAATTATATTTTACTTGTTTCTTCACTTCCTTTTTTTGTAAAGAAAGCAAATTAGTGATCAATTTACATGCAGAGATATTTTCTGAGAAGTACAATGAAAACATTTCCAATGTTTCTTCTCAGCATTCTCTAAGATTGTGAGTACTTCTGAGTGCCCACAGTTACACTTGTGGCCTATATCTTCAAAACTCTCTACAAGGAAGAAAGCCAGGAAAACCTGGCAATTTGTATTGCTGCCAGAAAAGGTGATAACCTTTAATCAAAATGTATCTAGAGCTAACTGCAGGAAACCAGAAAATTCTGGCCATGGTACTTTGTGTGAGTACTAAGTCAGAGAAGATGATCTGCTGCCTGTCTCTGTGCCCAGTCCCACTAGAATACTAGTTTGATAGCAATACACTGTATTGCTAATACACAATACAATTCCAAATTAGTAAAATTCTTACGTTATATGAGTAAAGGTAACAGAATCTGGCTCTGTATTTTCTTCAATGCAGATGCATAAAATTCTGTTAAAAGAGTTCTATTGTTATTTTCCGTGTGTCATATATAAATAATTTCTTAAACTCTGTATTGCTGTAATCTGCATGGCACTCAAAAGTGTAGCAGATATTTAGAAGACATCTAGAGCATCTTCATGCAAAAGGCAGCTGTTGAGTGGAACTTGGCAAACAGGAAGCAGTGAATCCAGTCTGAGGCAAATGGTAAAACATGATAAGGACTTCACAGTCCTCTTTTAAATCTAAAACCCAAGCAAGGAATAATGCAAAGTCAACAACAAGCAATATCTTTTCAGATGTAATTTCTAAGCATGGTTCTTCCCAAAATCTATTCTTCACTATCTCCTTCAGGCTACCTCACCTGATTGTAATACTCATCGGTAGTGCCTTCTTAAAATCAAAGTTTGCCTGACGGTTTCATTCCTTTTGTTAAGGCTTCATAGGATCATGAATGCTAAATATTAAAAGTAAGTGAAGGCAGCCTTGCTACATTTTCAGATAGAACTGTCTCAACTATCCAGTGTGTTTTATCTCAGTGTCATGTCTCTCTTTGACAGCACAGGGTCCTCACTTCAGTGGAACTAGCTAGACTTACACTATGCAGAGGAGATAATACCAAAATCATATTCAGAGCACAGAATTTTCTGCATATCGTGGAGCACAATTTTTGTGAAATGCCTTCAGTGACACAAAGCACTACCTTCTTGGGAGTCATGGACACCAGTATTGCAAATTCTCAAAAAAAAGCCTACATGAGAAGAGATAAAGAGCCTAACATTGGGACTCTGAAACTCCCATATTGCATCATCTATTGATTATCCAATTGAGGGATCATCTCAAATTGTCTAATAAAAGTGCATGTATTGCCACACTGAGTTAAAAATAGAATAAAGCTTCCCATCATGATGGACTCAGCCTGACTCATAATAGAGATTGTCTTAAACTGGAAACATGATCTTTGACATGCCTTTTAAAACCTCCTATAATTAATTATTATGAAAAAACCCCATATATTGGCATTCTCTCAGTCCTCCTTTAGATCCATTCAGCATTCATTCCCTGACAGAATGTTGCTTCTTTCCTAGTGTCAATGTGTTCCAAAATCCACTTGGGTAAATGAACCGAATTTGTCACCTTTCACAAGCATCCCTTGAGTCTTTTAGTATTAGAAATTCTGGATCAACATTCTTCTTTTTATTTAATACTGTTTAGTCCTTTAACATACCTCAGTTTTTCTACAACAGGATTTTAAAAAACTGTTGTCTTCTACCCCATTCTTTATCCCCCTTAGCATTCTGTTGGGTTTTATTTCAGCATCAGATGGACCCTGAACAGGTCGCTGGTGCATTGTTTACAGTGAAACCTGCATCCCTTTCTTCACTGCAGTGTTCAATTTTGGACCCTTAACAAGTTAAAAGCCATTCAAATTTACCTCTGCTGAATACTAGATAGCATTTATCAAGACTGAAATATGAGTTGGTACTACCTCTTTATTCAGTTTGCTTTTGTCCTGCTGAAATTCTTCACAGTCTGTGTGAATTCTGCTAACTCATCACCTAGCATCATACTCAAGAGCTCAATGCTGACTCTTCCATGTATTCAATAAACATACTGGACAGCATATAATATTAAACTCTTAAGTGCATTAGCTAAGATAAAAGCTGGCAGTTTACTTCTCTCTGCTTTCTGTCCAATAGGTAGATTTTGATCCAGAGTAGTATTTGTCTCTCACCTCCTAATTACTTCTTAACTGACTTTTAACCTATAGCCACACAGGCAATTGCACGGGCAGCACGGGGAGAAAGGTGAACTGTGTGTAAGGGGATGGAAGCAGCTAGGGGCAGTAGTTCTGAAGTTCATTTTGCCACTCAGTAAACTGCAATGTCAATTTGTGCTTTTAGTTTTGTTTGTATGTTTTCAAGAGATTTGGAAAATTACTACTGCAAGTCTAAAAAAAATTATGTCATGGTTTCTCTTTTACTCTGCTGTGCTGACACATACTAAAAAAGCTGAGTGAAATGTAATCTTTCTTTACAGAAATAGTGTTAACTACATACTATTGTGTCATGACATTGTAGTCCTGGCGTTTCATTCTATTTACTACTGTTGTTTCAACCAGTTTGTCTGACACAGTCATTTTTAATTCCCTTGATCACCCTAGAGCCTTTAAAAATATATAGCTACAAGACTAGTGGAGTTCTACATCTCCAGTAAAATACCTGTTTTTAATGACAGGCTGCATATTGTTGCCAACAGCTGATCTAAGCCCACTGCATTTTCCTCACCACACGGGACCTAATGACTTATTTGGGGTTTTTTTTGTTCGTTTTACTTTTAAGCTTTTGATTCTACCCCTGCACACAGAAGCCTGACTTGAAACCTTGCACAATAACCTCACTTCTGTTTTCTGAGACTGTCTGGGCTAGGGGAGAATCAACTGACACATATACTGCAGTCCACCTCTAGAAAGGCAATAACAGGTCAGTAAAGAGGAGAGAATGCAGGACATCTCAAGGGAGCTGCTTAGAAAATGAAAGGACAAGGAGATGTTTCCTGCCAGTTTAAAAAGGATTAAGGTGATGACTTTGGACAGTCCTTACCTGCTAAGAACAAACTAGAGTGCTTCCTGCCAGAAGTGAAAAAGAGAGATACGCTTATAGATAAACCCCAAGGTGCCACAAAACCCAGCCAAGTCTTTCCACAGGTTTCCTGCATTGAATAAAGTGGAAGACAGTAACGTTGTTTGGTTCCACACCCTTAGTTATTTACTTTTCTAATTAATGTCTGTGATTCCAATTACCCTTTTACTTATTTATTGCCCATTCTTTGTGGCTTTCCCTACAGCAGCATTTAAAATGTGAAATACCTTTTTTTTTTTCTTCACTTAGAAAGAATTGCATTCAGTTGGCCTGATTTATGACTTTCCCTCATGGGTCCCATTTTCTTCAGTACTTTGCAAAACCTGGTGATAATATTTTTAAGTACTATCCATGACATATCTAAAGATTTTATTTCACTTATTTTTGACTCTCAGACCTGTTCCATTAACTTGTTCTTAATATTGTAATCTTCTTTTCTGAAGTTTAGTGATTACTCAGCCACTTCTTGGCATCTTACCTCCTCTTCAGATTGAGAATGGAATTCTATTCTAGTTGCTAATATTTAGTGTCTGCCATACTGTGAAATGAAATTTCTACTTCTGTACCATGGGTTAGAAGACTGGGTAAAAAAATTCCACTCTCTTTGAAGAATTTCTAGTTCTCAGCAGTGATATACAGGTCTGGTATTAGTATTATAGGAATAATTTGTGCTTTTCGGAAAACAGTTCTGCTACTTCCTTGGGTGGAAAATTTCCCTTTCATTTCGCACTCAGAAGGCACAAGTGCCATGTAATTGATCAACGCCAAAACTTCATAAACAATAATCTCCTGTAGGTAGTTTATGGATAGAAAAGTTTCAGCAGAACCCTTCTTCACTGAAATGGAAGCTAAGACTATTTGCTGAATGAACTAACCAAGCAAAATATCATTCTTTTAACTTACATGCAAGCATTATCTTGTTTTTCAAAACCAAAAAAATGTTCTTCAGCAAAAGAAATGGATCTCTACCAAACTGAACAAAAAATATCTCTTTCTCTCCTTGTAAATGAACAAAGTTTGGACTTGCTTTTCAATGTTTATTAGTCCCTTCCAAAAAAATGTAGTTAGAAATGACTGACCATTGTCTAGAAAAGATTGACCAATAAAATAGCCCTGGCTCAACAGTCTAGGAGCTGCTAGTTATACTTTCAAAGAAGAGAGTAAGATGAAAGCTGTTCATACTAAGAACTAGGTATAGGTTGTTTTGTCTAAAGCAATCTGTAAAAAATCCATTTCTTCTCCTCTTTGAGTCAACAAATAATCCCTTCCTTTAATTAACTAAACTGGTATAATTTTATTTCTCCCACTCCAGCCTGACCATAGCTGCTGCCTTTTTTTATTTCCTTTCTGCAGCTTTAAGCTCTCATAAGGTACTTGCTGTATTTCATTCGCAGGTGTTCCAGTGACTGACGTAAGGGTTAACTTTACAAGGCTTTAAAGTAAATACAGTTAGTCCAGGTTGTCCTAATTGCCAGTCAAACTTGAGACTAACTTGTTGTGTTAGTAACTAGCCCATGATTTTTTTTATGCAGGCAGTGTGATTCGACTATCATATGTCAGAACTTACTTTTAACTGATTTCACAGACTGAGTCAGGAAAAAAAAACATTATACCCCTGCATGACAGTTGCACTGTGATTAGGTGGCAGAAATCCTGCAAAATGGTGCAAGGCAGAAAGGAGGCAGAGAGGTGTGATGCTTCCTTGGAACACCCATCACCAGGATCCTACTGTCCCTGTCACAAAGTAAGAAGACTATAAAGATCAGAGAACCTGGCTTTAAAGAGTCTGCCCACACTCTCCAAGGACAACACAAATTACAAAGGCTACTATCATTATTACTCTCTACTATTTGTATGATAGCAGAATCTAGAAGCTCTAAATCAGATTGGGAGCCGCACTGTGCTAAGAACAGTGCAAGCACATAGCTAAGCAATCTTTGCCACTAAAAGCATACTATCTAACTGAGCTAGGCTGTAATAGGTAGGTGTAGCAATTGCAGGTGGGAAGGGGAGGCAAATACCCCTAAGAAAATGGATTTACAAGACCCAAATAAATGAACACTTCTATCCTTCCTGCTCTTTTAGCTAGCTGGTCTCAGTTGGCATTTCCAGTTAGTAACACAGTAGAAAGAGATCTTCCAAGAGTGATTTGAGGGACAGAGTAATGTTTTTATGAGTGACGTTGGTTAGGGTTGTTCCAAGGAAGTAACATGAAGGTTCATAAACATAAAGGTAGGAAAAGCAGAGGTGCTGAAAGTAAAGGGCTGGCATAAAATGCAGTGTGACAAAATAAGAAAGTACATAAATATGCCTGTGCTACTGGTATGAAAAGAGGTGCTCCACAGAGGTAGGTCCTTCTTATAAATGTCAAATGATCAACAGGAATTCCAATCCTCTATCACAGACTGCAAAAGACACCTGAATGGGGCGTTAGTGCAAAATGTCCAGCTTCTTCCAGAAGTTTCCTCAGCATTTCTGCCCCCATGACTGCAGAAAACTGTACCCTCATTTTTAACTCTGGTGTCATGAAAAGACAAGCCAGTCCAACGTGCTTTTTATTTGAGTTTCAAGTTGATTCCAGATGCCAGGATTTGTGACTGTCTTGGAGAAGACCCAAAATACATACAGATTTGTAGATGAAATGAATTACCACCCTGGCTAGTCTGTTTATACTGTAAGTGACTGGCGTTCAGTCCTCATCTGCTAGCCAGCATGTACTCTGCTAACAAAGGCTTTGTTTCATGATTCCTGGTAGAACTCCAGCTAAGGGAGAAAGTTCTCCCTCCCTTTCCTCCTTGTTAACTTTCAAATCAGCGTTCCTAGTTCTCCTTCAAAACTGCACTGCTTTTTTGTCCATATGGTAGAAGTTACAAGGTGGTGTTGGGCAGGGTATAATTTGTGACAGAAGGTGGTTTTGATCAGTATTTTTTTCAGTTTTCTCTCTCTACTCCATGCCTTGAATATATTAGTTTTGTAAATGCTTCAGAGTAAGGTCTGCTTTACTTCTCTTTTTACAGTACTTTTCCCTTTCTGTTCCTGGCTTCTTTTGGAAATGCTCGTGTATAAAGTGCTTTTTCCATGGGGCCAGGATTATGCTTTCTTTCTGTTTTGCTGAGAGCAGAAGCCATTTAAGTGTTGAAATCAATGTATCCTGATTTTCCCTCCTATGATGTGTTAGAGCTCACTAAATCTATTTTTTGAATGTCTGGGGAAGAGGGCAAACAACACATATTTTAACAGGAGACTATCTTCTCTGTAATTTATGATCATTGGTACAAAACATATTGCTGTGTACAGACCTTCCTTTCCTAAAAAAGATTTCTGTACTTCCATAAGAGGACCATGCTGATTTGGTACATTGTTTATTTGGTGTTTTTTAAATGCAGGAAAAAACAGCCCTGTTAAAAGATCTATGCTAAGATGGAACTATCAAAATAAGGCTCCACTTTCTAACAATAATTATGAATTATTAATTTTGTTTGTGATATTCTTTACAGAAATGTAAATATAAGCAACAAAGAACTGCATGAAAAGAAATGCAAAGAACAACTTCACAGATGAATATGATTCATTTAACTGACTATCAAATGAACTGTATCTCTCACTGGTGGATGATTCATGTTGGTGCATGTGAGCAAAAAGACTTTTTTTTGTTAAACATCTGTGTTTCTGGTTGTCATTCTTTACAAAACATGCCTAAAACAAATAAAGTTCCCAGTCTGACACATATCTTTTGGTCGTCACAATCTATTTTTTACCAGGATTTTAATCCAGGCTTCTTAGACTGGGTTTTTCTGGGGACTGTGTTTTTTTAAAAAAGGACTTACAAGAGAACAAGCAAGCAAGCCTTGATAAACAGCTCTTTTGCTCCGTTGCAACAAATGCACCAACCTTTCTGCTGGCTCTTTTTCCCTTTTCTCTTAATCAAGGAAATTTAAATAATTAAAATTCATAAAAATTTTCCTCTCCAGTGGGCACCCAAGCAGTTGGAAACCCTCACTCATATTGTAAGAAAGAAAGTGTAAGTCCTTTCACTTTAATAGCACTGAGATCATGAAGGGATGCTTAAAACATAGTCAACAGCTATACCACAACCAGAAATTAATAACAAGCCTAGAATATACAGACATGGTGTAACTCCTTCTTGGAAAGACATGATTTCCTAAGAACAACATATAAAGTCTTTGGAACCGTAAGCTTTCAAATGGCCCTAAAGGGTGTACACACACACACACACACACCCCCCTTTAGTCTATTTAATGAAGAAAAAAGTCTGGTTATATATTTATAAGGACTCACTCTGTGTGGCCAATGAAGCAGTCACAATGGTGCACATCACCGACCTCTATGTCAACAAAGGGAAAGGTCATGGCAGCATATTTGAAAGACAGATGCTGCCACTGAAATAAAAGATAAAATCCTCCTGACTACTAGAAAAAAATGGGCTTCTTTACCAAACTGCTCTGACTACCCAAACACAACAAAGGTGAGATGCAAATTTCTGATCAAGGTTGACTGAGGAGCAATGAGAACATACTTGAATCAAATTAGCTTTATACATGTAGGTCTCATACTGAATAAGGATGATGAGGTCTGAGAATGAGGCACCAAGAAGGGCTGGAACCACAGGTGTCCCAGTACTTTGAAATGTAGGGCTAGTTATCAGCTGATGCTGTGTGAAAGAGGCCCCACTTGCAGCCACTGGAAGTGCAACAGCATCTTCTAAATCTGACTTTGGTGAACAAGAAGTCCTAGAGGTGTAATGTACAACAAGGGGAGCTTTTAGCCCTATCCCACCTGATTTTATGGTTCTCTACATAACCTCAAGCCAACAGTACTCAGGGTAGAAGAGTGACTCTCTCAAATTAGCTCTAAGGAAACAAAAGCAGTCAGTCCAGACTGATCCTGTCCATATCTAATGAATTTTCTAAGCAAGTCAGCACCACTTTCTAGCTACTCCTAGAAGCAGTGGATAATTTATCATCACCCTCACCAAGAACATCTGAATTTCACCTATCGCTGAAGGAGACCTCTGGTTGACTCTCATCCTTTCAACACCAGATCTACTCCTGAAACTATACTGTAAAGTGTCAAGAAATATCAGATATCCCTGAAAGTGTATTTCAGCTATCTTCTACAAACACGAAAGGTGTAGATTTGAAGCCTAAAGAGGACTCTGTCCTCCTTAGGGAAGGTAAAATGTTGTTTTGCTAGTACTCAGTTGGCCTCCACCAGGCAGGGAAGATGTGAAGTCAGATCAGAGTAATGTTTCTGGAGCTGACCTACTCAGGCTGAAACTCAGCTACAGAACTAGACGTTCTTGGCATGGACGAACACAACTGTTTTACTTTCCATCCATGAATGCAAGGGATCACATCCAGCATGGGAACTGAGTAACCTGAAGCTATGGGTAGGAAGTAGTGGAGTGAGGTACTATCTTCTGATCTTGCTGCCACTGAGGACTTAAATACAGGAACACTAATGAAAACAGTTCCAAATGGAAAGCCAGTGAAGACCTGGTTACTTTGCCATTAGAAGGAAGGGGAGGGGGGAGAAGGTAGTATAGGAATCCCAGTGGTAGGTCTGCACATCCATGTATTTTTTGGCTTATAGATGAGGCTGACATTCGTGGTGATTTCCATGACCAGCCTCCTTCCAAATTGTATCCCTTATGAAGTGTTCATCAGAATTCTTTCAAAAGCAATCACGCTCTCAAAATTTATTTATCATTACTCACTACCTACCTATTTTCTTGGAGGAAAGCATAACACAGCTCATTCTACTCAAAGATAAATTGAATTATACATGCAATGATGCAAGCAGAAAGGTAAAAGTAAAATAGTGATAAATTTATAAAAAGCAGGAAAAAAAAAAGACATAAAACTTTTTTTTAAAGCATTTCCAGAATCAACACTGTTTTGGGCCAGGAAGGTTGGCTAGAGCAACTGGAAAGAAGAATCAGCACAAGAAAGGAAAAAGAATTCCACAGAATTCTAAATCTGTCTTTGTGACAATACAGAGTAGCAATTCTTTCGTTCACATTTCAGAAGCATTTACAGTATTGCCAACAAAAAAATCTGTCTGAACTGAAGTAATGTTAGATGAACACGATTCTAGTACAGGGACAAAAATAGACTAGGCCTCCTCTGAATGGTTATCACTGATTTACATTTAATTTTTCATATATTTCCTGTAGGTTCTAGGGGTTACAGAAAAATCTCTATCTGTCCTATTTGATTAAGAATGCCTTAAATAGCCATTTTTCTCGTCAGTTCTTTTCATGTCACTTTTAATTATAGACACATTTACACATAATCAGAAGCTGTCTAATTCAACGATAGCATACGTAAAAAGTGCAAAATATAACCATTTTGCTTCAAAAAGGTTTCACGAATAATTTCCTTCCTTCTGACCAATGACAATTTATCATTTTTCCTCTGTTTCCTTTTGTGTTTCCAATGTGAACTCAAAAGATGAAACAGAACCTGAAACTACTGTACTTCCTATCTTGTCAGCTTGAAACCATGTGAGACAGCAACTTCCACTCACTTTTATGCAAAACTGTGACTCAACTTTCATTTGCATGAGAGTTTTCTATTTACACAAAAACTTCTTAGTGGTCAGCAATTACAGAAAATCAGATTAAGAGAAGGAAATGAAAGTTCAAAGTTTTGGAAAAATAAAGATTGAAAATGCACACATATACTTGAACACCTTCCCCCGAGCTCTAAAATCATCGGCTCTTGCAGTCAAACTCCCATTACTGCAGAAAAGGCCATTTTCAATACAATGTCTGGAGAAGCAGGTGTTAAAAACTCATCAATAACTACAGTCATGGCTTGCATAGTGTTGAGTTATTAGTCCAAGTAGACAAATGCCACTTAGATATTTATTAAGATTTCAGTTATTTCAAGGAATCTAAACTGAGTGAATTGCTGAAACATTATTTTGCCCAAGGTACTATGTTCTGTGGCTTTTGATTAAAGTCGACAGTATTACTCTCCTCGTTGCTGTACTACTCTAACTGTAGCACATTCTAACATTCACCTTTACATCAACACAGAGGTAATCCACGTAATATTGCATTATACATTTGTCAAACTCGCCAGTGATACAAACACCAGATTTGCAGTGCCTAAGAACTACAGGTTATTTTACCCAAAACTGATCCCACATTTTCTTTCAAATTAAAATTGTAATTGCTTAGCATTTTATGAATACAGTCAATAACTACAGATGGGAAACATTGAAATTCACAGGTTTTTTTAGTTACTAATTATATCTCTGAGTTTCTCTCTCTTCCCTTGTCTCTCCTTAATTTTTCATTGTGGTACATGCAAAACATGTTCTGCTTTGAATGCAAAAATCAGAGGCGCTTTTTTTTTTTTTAAATACAGAAATGGAATAACACACTATATAACATACAGCCATGCTCTAAAAATTTCCTACTGGTATTTTTGCTTTGTTTTATATGTTCTGCTTCTCTGTAGATTGCCTAAACTGAAATATTTTGGATTAGATGTGATACTGACTGGTACTACAGAGATGGCAGAGATTCTGTCAGATTGTTAAGAATTTATCCTGGTCAGTTCATTCATATTGTTATTTTCATGACTGGGTTTTATGTTTCCATCCTCTGTAATGAGATTAAGGAAAGTGCCCTCTCCCCCAGTCCAACCTCAAAGAGCCTCACAGATATCCTCATATTAAGATTACACATTACTGAGCAAAGAGATTATTTTTCAAGCTAAGATGAAATGAACAGACTCATCTTTAGTGGCTTAAGTAAAAATTTGTTTCACTGTCTTAATGAAAAAGGTATTTGACACTGACATTTGGAATCATATTCTTCTTTCGGCTGTGGACTGGCACACTCCTGCAACAACTCCTAACTCTGTGGCAACCAACTTTTTAACTCCTCTGGAGAAAAAGACAAACAGTTTCTACAGTGCAAAACATACCTAATTAGGCTACTTATCCTTCCTAAAGGGTAGAGATTGACACTTTCTTCTAGGTCATGGGATCTTCTCCCGCTGTTCCTGTCCCAGGTCTGTAACACCACTGGCTCTGGTAATACAGTGCCAGGGTAGTTGATGAATCCATGCCTCCATGGCCAACCATAAGCATCAATGGCCAGAGCAGAACTGCTGCTATGACCCTCTCCAGTTTATACTCCCTAATCTCCTATTTATGCAGGAGAGCTGCAAAGCTCCCACTGTCCCCAACCCAACCTGTTCCGAGTAAGAGGAGCTGAATGGGAGGAGGTCCTGAACCCCTGATCAGAGCCTATGGCTTTTCTGTAATGACTTGAACACGTTCAAAACTAAGGCTGCTAATTAATTTTCAGAAAACCTTGTAGGAATTCTTATTATTGTAAAACATGAACTGGAGTACTTAATATCACCAATAGAATCACATTGGTAACTGACTTCTAATCAGCTCAGATTCTCTTATTGTCTACAGCTGGGAAGGGCGTGTATTTATATTATGGGTTATTTCACCATTTGTGATTTGTTATCAGCATTATTTTTAGGCCCTCTTTGTCTAATTGTTTAACTTCAGATCTTCTTCAGGTGCTCTGTGGAAAATGCACTTATGTTTAAAATCCTAGATGCTTTGGCTGCACAGTCTTAAAAACAGAAAACCTGACATTTGACTCTGTAAGGTACTAAGGAGAAAAAAAAAAAGGACAAAAGGAAACAGTAGCTCCCATGGCACTCCTGTATCCTCTTAACATTTTCTTGTAACTATACTGTTTTATAGATGAAACTGTCACTGCAAAAATGACAAATATAACACATAAAAGAACAAAAATGGGCAATAAATCACAAGTGACACTCCAGCCCATTGAAATGCATTCAGCTGGTGCTGCAGAAAGTAGGAAGATTTCCTCTTGCTTTGCATTCTGCCCAGCTGAGCAAGAGGACCAGAATCCTTAAACAATTGGTACCACAATCGCTGGGGCCATCACGTAAAAACAGGCTTAGAATTTCACGTTGGAGAGTCAGATCCATTCTCACCCTGCTTTCCTTGTCACTTGGCCTTGCAACAGCATTGTAATATGGCTTTGACATTACACCACATAGGTGCTTGCTCTCTTCTGGATAACTATCCACAACTCCCACTCATGTAAATACTGCTCAGAAGTATCAAGAGAAGAATAAACTCCTAAAATTGTGTATTCAAGCTGCAGACAGACATATCTACACATAGCTTTGTTACTACAGACAGCACTGTAGTCTCAACTAGGAAATCATCAGTTCTCCGTTACCCAAAATAGCACTTCAAGTTTCGACATGTTAGAATACATCTAAATCACTTTTACATGGTTCAGGATGGAGAAAAATGAACGTGAATGTCTGTCCAGCCTGTGTTGGTATACCTCAAATGTACTGTAAAGGACAACAAACTAGGAAAACACTCCTCAAACTCCTACTGTTGTTTTTGTGTTAATAAACAAACTGTGTTTTATACATATAGCAATAAATCTTGCTATGTATTGAATACACACCCGAAGAAATCTGTATGTTTCCTTATCTGCTAACTTCATAAGGGAGAAGAAACCAAATGGGATTCTTTTATGGCTGCTTTTAACATGGTTATAAAATATGCTGCTCATCTAGACCTTAAGGTATGCAGGGTAAAAATCATTTAACCTTTAAGTTTGCCACTATCTTTTTTAAAAATTCTTCCCAATTCCTAAGTATCAGTTATTCTACAAAACTTCTGACATGTCTTGTTGTATCTCATTTGTACCAAGAATTTAATCTATGAAGAGTGTACAATACAGAGCTCTCCCTTCCAGCTGCATGTGTAATTAACAATGGGTAGTAAAAAGGGCGTTCTATGGAAATCAGCCTTAATAACATCCAGTAAAGTAGTGGCTGCTCCACTAAATCACAAATAGAAATACTTTAATTTAAATATAAGTAGCTCAGACATATTTCAACAATTAAGAAAATGCCTGGAAGAATGAACACCCTAATCATAATTCCAAGCATGCTATTTTATCAGAATGCAGACAGAACAAAATAGATGAGGGCCAAGTGAATACCAAATATGGCCAATTTAAACCTATTACATGAAGTGTCTCTTACAAAATAGTGAAGCAAACTGCAAATGCTTTCAGGCATTCTCAAAAACATGGATTTGTTATTCAACTTTGAAGTCAAGATCATAGTCACTTACGTATGCGATAGTTTTTTCTTAACCTTCTACATGATTTCAACCATACTGTTAAACCGTATTTGTTTAGGAAAATATGGAGACAGTATCATGAGGACTATTATGCTTCATGTATACATAGTCTTTTCTCCTGGCTGACAGATGTTAGGTAGTTCGATATTCTCCCTACCTGTTGGAAGATAGGGTCAACTGAGTGGATTTCAAGTTAGTTACTTTTTCTATGGTTAACAGTGAAAGGTAAACACTATCCCCCACATTTGAATTCCTTAGCTACTAAGTTATTGAATCAGTGATAGTATTGTATTCACTAACACTAACATCACAAATTTCCCTATTTTGGCTTCTAAGAATCAAAACCACACAGTTGCCTTTACAGCATGTTATGCTATACTATTACTAAAGGACAACTATATTGTAGGTGTTTAAGTACAACTGCAAGGAGAAGTTCTTTGCTACAGGCTGCAAAAGAGTACTGAAGCAAGGAGTGGCTGTCAGGATATTTAGGACAAATAGCAGATAATCCTGTAAATGGAAGTCATCTTACTTTGATATGAAAAGGAAGAAGAAAGGAAGGACAAAGGGAAACAAATAATGCATTGTTTCTAAACTGCACCAGTAAGGGCCAGGATGAGTTGATGAAGCGGGTGGAGGAAATGACTGCAAGCAGAGTTAACTTGAAAGCTGAACTGTATTATCATGATCTTTCTGAAGGGGAAGACCTTTCAAAATTGTAACAATATTCAGGAATGCATCCAAGATTTTAAATTTTCATTATGCAAGAAGCATCAACTTCCCACCTTCCCAAAAAATGAAAATCCCAACCCTGACCTCCCCACTGCTGTTTACGTATCTCGTCAAATGCTAAAAGACAATAGCAATTTCTTGATCTGAGATGTAATTACTTTGGCGCTAAGTAAAGAAGTGAAGAAAAGGCACTGAATAGAAAATGCTAAGTAACATTATTTAACAGTTAGAGCTGTAGGGCTTGTGGTAACAACAGTCCTATGGTTTCCACATAAAAAACTCCTTTTACACGTAGATCCTTTCCACATTCTGGGAATTTGTAGGAGAAAAGAGTGGGGAGAATCTGCATCACTCCCTGCTTCCTTATGTCCAGGCCAGCTCCTGTAAACCTACTTTAAGAAAATCTTTGGGTTTCTTATGGATACTGGAGATACCATTATTGCTGCACTGCCCTGAAGTCGAAAAGCCTACCTTAGGGACCCCTACACAGTACATCTCTGTAGAAAAACATGAATTTCTGTTGTTGTCACGGGATCAACCACATGGGCTGGGTACGGTTTTTTTCACTCCCTGTGGCAGTCGTGACAACTGAGAAGGAGGAAGATGCTTCTTTCCTTTTGATCACGCTGTCTTTCAAGCATGAGAAGGGGTTGCGAACATTGAGGGGATTTCAGAGGCTCTTTAATACATTTCACAGATAGCCATAAATGCTGTTTGCAGATATCATTTGATACTTTCTTTTTCACTACAAAAAATAGTTTCTGGTAGAACAGATTATTTTTTTTTAAAGGAAATAAAAGTCACAGATCTGACAGACAACCACAGAGTGCCAATGCTATGAGGCACCACTGACTAAGCAACCAAATAAATACTTTGCTGGCTGTTCTATGCTAGCTATATCTCTGTTCTCTCCTTGTTAACTACTATAGCCATCTCCCTCTTGTGGAACAGGCTTATCTTCAGTGTTTCCTGTAGCTATCCAGTTTTGCACTAACACAAATAAAAAACAAAGTCAGAGAAGAAAAACATTTAATTCTCCATATGGAAAAATACATAAGCTTATTTGAATCCTGTGATGAAGAAATCAAAACTTGTTGAAGTTCAAGGATATGGAGGAAGAGATGTTCTTTGTCTCTTCAAAGCTTTGTTTGTATTCTCAGGTAAAAATGAAATGGGCTATAAAAAATATAAGTGGACAGAGCTTCTGACAAGCAGCACTGACAAGAGCAAGCTACTACTTCCTGGCATCACCTGTTATTACATAAAACAAAAATACATGTCTTGATTGACATGGCAACTTGGGCATTATGGATCACTCAGCCTTGTTATTATAACACATACCCCGGAATTAAAAGCTATAGCAAACATGTCACTAATTCTCTTATCTTAAGCTGAATCACTTAACTGTCTCTTACTGACTACAGCAGTATTTACATGCTAAGCATCTGAAGTCCTCCTCGTCCCTTAGGCACCCCGGTAGCAACATTTACATGCTTCTCAAGTAACTATGCCAGTATTTTGAAAAAGGCAATGATTTTATCATATGCTAAATGCTAATGGACTAGGTCTAACTTCCCCTGTTACATATTCTGTCAAACTCACCTTAGATTCTAGAGTTTTTAATGCTCTTTGCTTCTGTTTGAAAATGCATGTGTTTATTTTCTGACAAAATTAATCATTTCCCCAAGTTCATAAAGATTTTCTGGTATATTCTGAACTGGCCTTCAAGCCACACACAGACTAATAATTGTCTCACTTGCGTGCTGAGTTTACCTTGACAATCAAGATTTAAAAACCTTACAGTCTTGTTCATTCTCTCTCATATGTCACATGCTAGGTTATTTTGTTTTAATCCTAGAAATCATGTATGACATAATTAAAAAGGAACCAACTTTATTTATTTTAATTTTTGTATATTAAAATATTGCCAGAAAATATGATCTTCCCAACATTCTGCAGTAAAAAAAAAATCCATTAATACAAGATCTATGTCCTAACTTGCACATGCAACTTGAGCCTAAATTTAGAAATTCTAGTCTTAATCTAATAACACAGAAAAAAATAAACAGGTACACAGATATATATCTATATTCAAACTGTCATTTAATTTATGGATGGAGCAAGACTAGATCTCTTTACAACATCAGGCTCGAAGGAACATTCCACAGATCACACACACAATGGGCACATGCAGCGGAGTTGTACATACAGGAATGTGTGTGTAAGTTTTGGTGTCAAGCACACAATTTAATTTAATGGAGCTGAAGAAAAATTTATCAACAAAAAGAAACTTTTAACACAGAGAATGATTTATGAGCAGAGAATGAAGAAACCGTCAGGGAAAAGGAGCCAAAGAAAATGAGACAAAATGGGCATGATGACTTGTCTATACTTGAACATCTGACCTGTTAGCTGGTCGTCGCCTGCAGCAGGGGCGATGCGAATGTATGGTGTTGTAAGCTGAGTCACGATTATCGCAGCTAAGGCAAAGGAAGATTTCCAGGTCAGCATGCATGAGGGGAAAAAAAAGCCAGACTGAAGCTAGGCCAGCAAGAAGAATTTTGGTCAATAGTTTATTGTCTGAACTTCTTACAAATAAAAGCCAAAAAACTCCCACAAGTTCCTTTTCATCTTCAGTTGTTAGCTTGGTTATTCTGCAAATTAATAAGCTTTCGTATGTGACTTTCATTCAGGAAGAGGACTCAAAGCACATTATTTACCTATAATGCATTTGAGGAAACTGGAGGCTCTTTGGCTCTGCTAGTCACAGCACTGGGCTACATGAAAGTTAACTGCTTATTCAGATTACTCTAGTATTAACTTCTCCAGGTAATTTGAACTAGTTTTACTTTTTGTTTTCCTATTTCATAATAGTACTTTTTCCTTATAATTCTTTTTAAAGATAATTTTCATGCAAAATATTTTTGAGCTAGCTAAGATTAATTTTTCTTGTACCCACTTGGGTCTTCGTTCCGAAAACTCACATGCTACACATATACTTAACTTTAACCATACAGAGAATGACCACTGAGAGTTGGCACACTTGTAGTTAGGTATGTATGCAACTGTTTGAGGCCCAAGTTTCGAGTTCATGTTTTGCCACTAAGACAAGAAAAAGCTGAAAAAACTGAACTGTTTGTGCCTCTGAAATTTTCAGACTTTTCTGTCAGAGCTATAACAATCACTGACTGTTACAGATAACTGTTACCATGGCTCACATTAATAAAATCTCATATTCCTTTGTTTGCCAGCAGTTCTATGATTGCTTCTAAATGGTTAAGCACACTATGATACATATATATTAAGGAATATAAAAAAAATTAAAAGGTCAGATCCAACATGATGCAGCTGGAGAATGATGCAAAGAAAAAATATTGGAAAATTAAGGACAAAATTATATGAAAGATCACTCATTTACATAGAACAGCCTGGGTGCTATTAGAAATGTGGCAACGAGTGAGGAAAATAGATCATCTACCATCTGCAGACAATTAAACTCAAAACTGCTGCTGCATAATATTTTGAAATATCCCTCTGCAACACTGAAATGCAGTGTTGATAGTAGCTGCTAGAGTACTGTTGCTATTGGATTTAAAATATTACAATATCCTTTTCTCTCTCATAATTAATGAAAGCCTTCCAATATTGCAAAATTAGAACAATGATGTCTCCCTCTTGAGAACTGGAACCCTAGGAGATAACCAAGATGTTTCTATCCAGACAGCATTGTAAGTCATATCAGGAAATATAGCCTTAATATAAATCACAAACCACCACAAAGTTGATAGCAATAAACTTGGAGGAGTTTTGGAATGTTTTCAACTTTGTCTGCTGAGATTTTACAGTCATTTAGCTTGAAGAAAGAGTAGGTATATGAAAGCCATATTTCAAGCAAAATACGACAACCTTTATTACTACTGGTACAAAAATCTCTTCCTGATTTTTGTTTGTTTGTTTGTTTAATTATCTTGTAAAAAATAATGAGAGT
The DNA here is from genome assembly GCA_034008185.1 of Gorsachius magnificus. Lineage (NCBI taxonomy): Eukaryota > Metazoa > Chordata > Aves > Pelecaniformes > Ardeidae > Gorsachius > Gorsachius magnificus. The sequence continues at coordinate 56,341,650 of CM067082.1, read as the reverse complement.
GGAAACCCTGCAGTCTCCACATTTGTATATACACCAAATAGTCACAGAGGTCCTAGAAGCCTTTCTCTACAGAAAACTAAGATCAGAAGACTCCGCATCACAAGAATATGCTGCCTGATCCTTCTCCTAGCAAAGTTAGTGGCAAAAGTTCCCTCTGACTTCAGCAGAAGCAGGAGGAGAACTTTCAGCTCCACAGAACCGAATTCTGATCCTAAATTGCACTTACAATCATTGCAATCAGGATTTTTATATGATCTCTAGAAGAACACATTTAACAGAGGTTTCATTTGTAAAAATGTAAGGGTCATAAAACAAGGGCTTCTATTAAAATGTTACAAATTGAGGTTGTTTAAAATATACTTGATGGAATGAGAAAGTATTATCCAGCTACTGACCCTACACATGTATTTGACCCAGTGGAGTTAGGCTGTACTTTTCTAACAAGAAGCCTGTCAATATGACAATAGGGTGTCTGGTGCACTTTGGCTCTGATTCAGCAACAGAGTTTAGTGTGTCTGCCAGCTGAGCACATGCTTCACTGTAAGCACATGCATTACTCCTGTTGACATCAACTGGAGTGAAAAGTGAAGTACCTGCTCAAGGGTTCTGCTAGATCTGGGGCAAGAATGCTCTGTATCTGTATAAAATTTGACACTTACTCACGTATTTTTATGTTAAGAAAAAATACAGAAGCATAAAGTGGGCCATGGAATGAACACTGCAAAACTCAGTGATAAAACAGAAATCTAAATCATCTTAAGGTTTCAAGGGCACCAAAGACTTTTAGATTATCTGGAGCTGGAATAATTAAAGGAAACACAGCTAGCAAATTATATAGCTGTACTCATGTCAGGTTCTGAACTCCCATATTGGTCCCAAGGGCAGGCTTCAAACAGGATCACCACATACCCTTAATAGAGACAATGAGGTGGCTTGGCCAAGCTCAGCTGGCTCAGTGAAGCAGCTTGGAGGCTGCCTTGGGTGACCTGGATCCCAGGAAGGGCTGCCTGATGCACTTGGTGCAGTCCTCAGATTCCATGGGAATGGAATTGCAGAAGCTTTCAAGAAACAAGCGGACAGTTGGCTTCACTGTCATGTTTGTTTTACAGTGTATACTTTATGGCAACAGGCCTTTATCCAGTGAAATACTTAGGTGTCTACTTTAAGACAGAATGTTGCGATGTAGTCAGATTATTCATTGTGCCCAAAATTAGGTACGCAGCTGACTTGATTAGGGCCTAAAAGCATATGGTTTCCCACATACGTATTAAATTCTAGAGTGTGTCTACTAATCCAATGGCCTACACAAAGAAGCCCAGAATACAAACATATCAGAAATGTTATTAGTATATGACAACTAGATGTTGTACTGCAGAGCGTTAGCAACCTTATTTTTAAGAAGCACGGTAATAAAGAGATGGACACACTGAGTATGTGACAGAGTTTAAGTAGCTTGCTGTCTAGCAGCTATACTGTAGTCACAAAACTCAGTGGAAAATGGTGCGTGTCTGTAAGAGATCAGGCACAGCAGGCAGAGCAGCCTTTGTTTCCTGGGGTACAGGCAATGTGGATGTTGTACTAAGCTGTTCGGGGGTGTGTGGACAGAAGGGGAGTTGAACATGAGAGGACAGTTCTCTGTCTTGCCCCACTGCAGGTGTGGTGACTTCTGACCTACAGACATTAAGCATTTTTGCTATTTTTTCTACTCCATATGTGGGAAGTCCAAAGAGCGCACAGAAGTCTGCTTTTCCTACAAGTATCTCTGTTAGATCTAAAGGGAAAAAATCTGTACAGACAGGTATGATTAATACCGCATTAAAATATGTCATGGTCTCCAATTTATTTTTAAAAAATAATATAGTATAAAAATATAATACAGACATACACTTTATAAGCATGGAACTCAGTGCTTTACAGAAGCCCCCCCCCCCCCCCCGAAAGTTTTGCACCAGGGACTACAAATGCCATTGAGGACACCTCTGATTCCGAAGTCCTCACAACATCCCCTCATATTATTTTACAGGCTTCACAAAGGTATTATGAAGAATTCTGAAACATGCTTTCAAAACAGAAATGTATGGAGATTTGTTTAAAATAAAAGCTGCATTTCTCGCATCTCCATTGCCAAACAGGTTAGCTCGAGGCAGCTTGTTGCTATGGGAGCTATTCCAATCCATAAAGTTATCCTCGCTTCTCAAATGAAAGAGTAAGATTTTTCAGTCAGTCAAGTAATTGAAATAGTTGAACATCCATCAGTGATTGGGAATACAAATCTTCAAATAATTTAAAATCCATTCCTCTAATCAACTATTATGATTTCTGAAGTAATGTAGTCCACTCCCTGGTATCACTGAAGCTACGGGAAAACAACACCACAGGATTATACTTGAATCTGGAATTAATCTCTCTACATTTTATTGGGGTTTAGTTCTGATATTTGAAAGTTTTCAGTGGTTTAGTAAGCAGTCAGTTAGTAAATTAGAATTAAAACTACTTCCTTTGGTTTGAAAAAAAACCCAAACCAAAACCAGAAACCAATTCAAAGAGCCATAAAAATGTATTTGTCACATTAGGAAGGATCCAGCCTTTCAACAGAGGCAACTGTATGCTAACATTTCTGTTACTTTTAAGTAAGAAAATTCGCATCCATCTCATTTAGATTTAGTGGCGGTGGTGGAATTGTGAAGTCTACATGTAAATGAAATCGTGGTGCAATCAGTTGCATTAAGGATAGTCACTATGAGACATGCATGATCTCCTGCAAGGAACAGCAGTGCAGGGCCGAAGTAGTTTTTGTTTCATACTCCTAGCAGGTGCCCAAAACACAAGCTGATATTACCTGTTCCTACTCACAGCAGTACTTTCTTTCCTTTTCCTCTATTATAATCTCCAAATAATCATACTATCCCATAACTTCTTTTTCAGGCTTTGAAGTTGCCACCAGCTAGAGGTACTAAAAAGGTGAGGCTACAAAGATAATCACAGTCAGAACCTAGCTTTTAAAGAAAATATATCAGCAGCATGTTTATCTTTCCCTGTTTGGGGATCAAACCTATAGCTAGCATTGTCTCAATTATACAAACTTGTCTCACAGAAGGTAGTATCATGTGCTGACAATCCAATAAATACAGCTGATCTGTACCATGAAAATGAAGAACATGATTTCTCCGCTTTTCTTTTATAAAGCAATTAAGATAAGATAATTCCTTACAAGTAAGGGGTAATTTTTCACTACGGATGTATAAGCAGCTAGTATGCACTCTGCAACTGGCAATTTTACAACTCTACTATATATAGAGAAGTCCAACATATTTATTGTGAGATCATATAAAAACCCACAGAATATATTTTTAAAATTTTGTGTTCAAGTAGACAACTAAAAATGAGTAATACGTTTATTATTAAAAACAAACAAACAAACAAACATCCCAAATCTCAGCTAGAGTTGCAAATGAATAATTTAAAATTCTGTAATAGGTTTAGTGATGCCTTTTAGCAATATAAACACTTCTGGAAGTTTGCAAAGACCATGTGAAGGAAAGGTCAGCAAGCTGAAATACAGAATACATGACATAATACGAACATACCTTTTGTGGCTACCCTGACGCAGTCGGTTTTGGTTTCCTGTGTCAAATAAAGAGGAAAAAGGTCACATCTTGTGTTTCTAAGCAAAGAAAGTCATCCATGATTCTATTCTTAAAAGTACTGATAAAATGTCAGAGAAGTACTCATTTAATGTGCCTCATTACATATTTAACTGTTTATTAAGCAACTCCAATGTGCTTTCATAACATGGACAAACATTGCTTGTATGGTATGGTACATAAACATTTCACTTAAGAATCCTCTAAATGTAGGAAATATGTGAAAGATATTCATGAGACCACAGGCAAGTGTTCAGCTTTTTTACACTGGCAACATAATGACCTTGGGAGATTTTTCTTTTTCTTACAGATAGTATAGTTCGAGGCATCATGCTAGACTATTTTAGAAAGAAAAAAAATAATCAATGGTGTTTCACATTTCTGCACTGTCAGTGCACTGTGAAAGAGGGACCATTATGGTTCCTGGCAGAAAACATTTCCAGGCTGTCAGCACAGACAGCCAAAGCTTATCAAGAATTGAAGGGCTCTGGGTAGGTCTGTCCAGGAAATGAAAAACAATTTGAGGAAGAATTAGTCCAAGGAAACATGATCTGTGAAGACCTTTTTACAGACTTTTCATTTCAGATCCATCTACTTATTTTTCTTTTACTGTTTGCAGAAAGCGGGGAAAAAAGTGGTTTCTAATTCAGTCAGGGCAACCAAATGAGAAAATGGGAGTTCGAGCCATTACAAACTAAGGTAATGGGACTGGACAGGCCAAGGCAGATGTGCTAAAATCCACAATCAAGTTTGGCTTAAACTTAACAAAAGGAATCACAACAGTCTCCTCTTCAAAGCAAAAAAACAAAACCAAAGAAAGAAAGAAAAAAGCCAGTCAAACGCACTGATTGGACAGCTTTTAGATAATAAGACAGAATGGTAATACACTACTTTGCCTACTCACTATTGATAAAATGTGCTGTTTTCCCCTCCTCTTTCCTGTAACCTTTAATAATTAAGCAATATTGTGTTAGGAAAACTGTTATTTTTTAAGCTCAGTGTGCTAAATTTCATGGTTACTTCATTTTCTCATTAGCAACTAAACTGGGCATCTCGTTAGTTGCTGCCAATCATCTACTTACACACAAATACTGTATAAAACCACACCTGTCATAAGACTTACCCCATTGGCTCTGCTAGCAGCTTGAAAATAGATGCTGTAGCTCTTATGAGGAAGAAGAGGAGTGTTCCAGAAACCACTGTAGGTTTTGTTATCACCAATAGTAAAAGGCTGAGCAGCTTGTAATCCATTGGCTGGAAGCTCCGCAGCAAAGTAGTACCGGGAATTCAAAAGCGAGGCATTCTGGAAATGAATGGGCACTGGGTAGCACTTCAGGATTTCAGTTGTCTTTTTGGTCCTCCGTGGGCGTTCCTCTTCAACAACTATTTGGTAGACACTAAGAGTGCAGAAAGGAAAGAACAAAAGAAACACACAGGTTATTTTAAGATTCGGGCAGTCAAGTCATTCTGAAACCATAATGGCATATTAGTATTTAAGGAAAAAAAAGAACTGTTAAAAGCAAAGGACACAGGAAGGAAACGTTATTTTGATATTCAGGTGTACGCATTTGTGGAATAGATTCATGCTTTCCAACAAATTAATTTTGTTTTCAAAAACAAAGTTAGCCATACACACCACAGCTTTTCGTATAGCTAATGCACAGAACACTTTCTTGTTCAAACTCTTGTACAGAAAAAGCTTGATTAGTGCTGAAATAAAGAATTAAGTATGATTTTGTTCACAGAAGTATAAAGCTATAGATTCCATTCTCTAACCTGTTTATCTTGTCTAAATGAAATAAAATGAGTAGTAAGATAAAAATGAAGAAATAAATTACAAAGAGATGGCAAATAGTATTTGCTTAACTGTTGACATTATAACTATTTAAAAAAGCACACATAGAGGAAATTACAGTCTTTTAAAATTTCAGTGGCATACTGACTGTTACTCAGCAAGAATAAAACACTTTTTGATGGAAGTTATTCTCGCTCAGTAAAGCACTTTTACACATTTTAGATATAACCATATTTTTAAGAGTTTCTGCATTCTGCAAAGCAATTCAGTTTGCACTTGCATTCTTTGCTGTACCGGGACCTACGGGGAACAGTCCATCCGTCTCCACTGTAAAGGTGCTATGGACATTCAAGCAGGAACAAAGAAATTGTGATTTCTGCTGTATATGCAAACAGTGTAATCATTATACCCTTGCAGTTGCTGTAAAAGCCTGAGTCAGTGCTTTCAAATTTGTGAAGTGGGAAGTCCATGTCTCTAAAGAGGACTGGCTTGCAAGTTTATTGCTTCACTGGGGACCAGTGATTCTTCGTCATTATTTGTCTCCTGGAATCTTGAATCCCAGTAAGCAAGCCAGTATAGGTAACTGATGTTAAAGCAGCAGTGCGTCCACTTTTTTGCACATCATCTACATCTAATAACATTTTATGATCTTTCAAGTTGATATTCATAAAAAGCAGCAAACTCTGGGTAGGGTATGTTTCTTAAAGATGAAATATCCACAGAGTCATCTGACATGTTCCCACTCTGTCATCAGTAGGTAGATGATTACATTTACAGAAGACTGCCCAAGGTACAGGGACACTTGGGCCAGGCCTCTGCAGCTCTCACTCTGGACCCAACAGGGCTTATTGGCTTAGTTGTATCACTGCACAGCTATGGCTATTCCCCTTCTGAAGGCACATCTGGTTTAGAAATAAAAGAGATTACTTTGTGCAGTCACCAAGCCAGCTCATAGCCAGTGAGCTCCTGCACCTGCTGGGGCTCTGCTAGACTCAAGGTGCTTTGAGCCCTGGCATAGAGCTCTCCAGTTCTTGCACTCTCTAGAGCCCTACCGACTCAGTGGACAACCAGACTAACAAACTGCTTCTACATTCCAGCTGCCTTTGCACTTTTAGCTAATGCTGTGTCCTTGAAAGATGCCCCACGAGTGGAACTGTTCAAGGTCAGGTTGGATGGGGCTTTGAGCAACCTGATCTAGTTACAGATGTTCCTGCCCATGGCAGGGCAGTTGGTTCTTTAAAGGTCCCTTCCAACTCAAACCATTGTATGACTTCATGATTCTACGACAGCATGATGCTAGGTCTGCAGAGCCTTTGCAACTGAGTATCACAGAGAGGCAAAAGAAAGCCAATTCTCTTGGTCATCTTACTGGCTTTTTTTACCAGACATACTGATCACGTGTGCAGCAGACCCCATTCACTATGTTTTTAAGACCTAGCATCTCCGGTAGGAGATGCTGTACTTCCTGTGCACAGAAAAAATGCCCAGAAAGTTAACACTAGGAATGCCTAATATCTCTTACTTTGTCTGATTTAGACTTTCACCATGGTGGAGATTTAGTTTTATGATAAGACACATAAATTGAAGTTTCTTCACGAAGATGTCTATATATCTACAAATTCCTATTACAGTCACTGGAGAGCTACTCAGCACAGGCAACAGATCTTAAAACCTGACCAGCGAGCTGGTGTCTACTTTTGGGTCAACTTAATAGCTTTCTAGGCTCCACTGACTATCGTAACTAAATTGTTAGCTCACATGTAGACATCTACAAGTGGACACCTGTATTTAGATGCTTTAATCTGATGCTGAACCCCACACAGAAATCTAACCACATATATGTTTGATACAGCCAGGGAGACAAACAATGTCTTGAGGGTCCACTTGAAGGCCACTGTCTGTACATTTTGCAGCTCTGTGCAACAAAGTCTACACAACTAGCAGAAAGATTTTCATTAGTTGATTAATTCCATGCTGAGCAGTAAATGAAGGTCAATACATGGCAACCTTTCTTTGATCCTATGAGAATTGATCTGTAAAAACTAGCCATGAAATATCTACATTACAATCTTGTTTCTTCTCCTCCAAATCAATGTTTGACATGATTTTAGCAGTTAATTTTCTAGAATGAAACACAGTTGCTTAGAACTGGGATTCCAAGATACTTTGAAGAGAGCGTGTTGCTTCTTTTAACCTCTAATTTACAGTGAATCTACAATAAATACTGTTTGTGAATTTAAATGGTGTATTGGAAAAAAAAGTAGAAGGTGATGTAAACATCTGTTCTTGCAAGGTAGTGAAGCTGGATACACTTGCCTAATACTGCCGCAAAGATAAGAATCCCTCAGTTTCACTAAAGCATGATGGATGGTAAACTAAGTTGTTTGGCTGCTGCCTTCAGGAGAGTATTGTTACCTTTTTTATTGCGGCAGGACTGAATATAAGAGGGACCTCAGACCAGACACGATAATACGACCTGTTTCAGTACTGGTTGAAATGAGGATTCTTTTCATTTTTCACTCAGAGATTAAAGCTAAAGACTGTAGATATTTTAGAAACAAATCTGTCATTAAAATGCTCCTTTTCTTCTGGCAAATTCATGGTAGTTATACTACACGCACTATTCCTTGTATATTACATTTTAAATGCCTGCCTTCTATTCATCTTCAGATACATTAAAGAAAGAACTAAGTTGACTGGAGCAATTTCAAACTCAAAATGTCTTTTCATCCTTACTCCACAAGAAAATTAGATTTGCAAGCATCTATTTTTTATCAAAGTCCAAGTGCTAATGAAAAATAACTAAATCCTATCTGCTGCCCAATTTCTACACACTGCTGTTTCTCTGATGTAAATTAACACATTATAAGCACCTGGGTCAACAGAAACCTGACAGAACTTTATGAGTGATATGTTTTACATTTGTAGAAATTAGATCATCTTGTTAATGAATTTTACAAAATTACCCCAATTACAATTATAATCCAAAAGCTTCCTCTAATTCTTACTGTTAAAATTGCTTTCTTTAATACATAACAGCTGAATTGCCTACTCTGAAAAGGGTTCAAGCTTAGTGAATTGAGCTAGCACTGCACCAGGACTCTAGTATTCATTCCTCTTAGGCATTAGTCAGATTTCCTGCTTGTTTGAAGTTGCATTATTCCTTTTCCACACCTCTACTTTTTAGAGAATACAGTTTTCCTACCTGTAATCCAAAAAATAAAATCTACGCTAGAGTGAAAAGTGCCGAAAGCACATCGGCTATTGGTAGAACTTAGACTGATCTTTCTGAAGGAAAGAAATGTAATTTAAGTTTAATTCACATTATACAGTTCTACTATAGAATTCCAAAGCCTTGGAAATTGAACACAAAATCTACTTTTATATAGACTGAAACTTAATGTTGGATCAAGAAAGGAACACATGGGAATTATTTTTAACTTAGGATTCAAATAGCTTAAATTTAGGGATTAAAAAAGGTGTCTGGAACAGAAAAATCTGATGTAATTTTTAAGCTACTTTTTATTTTAACAATTTAAAACAGTTTGAAATTTAAATGTTTATGCAGAAATACAGATCTGAACATAATAAGGACTGTAATTTTGGTTAGAAATTAGACATACCAGGTTTCTCAGATATTTACTGAAAATGGGTTGCTTAAATTAAATGGTCTGTCAAAGTCTACTAAATACACCTTTTTTTTTCAGACGGGAGTTGATAAAGAGGCATGAAAGAAGAAATTTAACACAGTTAACACAGTAATCAAAGATGCTAAGAATAGTTAGACAAATACATGAACCAAACATTTCAAACCATTTTTAAGTGTGTATCTATTCTTAAGTACATGAAAGGATGGAGTTTAGTAACTTGCTGAATCAGGACACTATTCTACATTACTGGAATGCAGTAAATCAAATTTTAATTAATCAAAATCTTATTCAAAGTGACCAAATAATTTTCCAAGAAGGGCCTGGTGGATACAAGTATGGACTTCAGGATTCTTAATACAGAAGTTCTTAACATGTACAGTCTAGGTATTTACTAATTGAAACTTATGAATTTATAATTACACCTTCACCAAAGTAATTCCAAATCAAAAACAAAGGGAAAACAATCTTGATTAGTTCATTATTGAAATGTCAGCTCTATTTTTTCTCTCTTAAACATTCTTGATGATTCATCTAACTGAAGCCATGAAGATTTTTTTAAAAATTATTTACAGAAGAAAGATAGCCTATAGACCTGAATCTAGACTAAGATTATCTGAATTTATTTACTAGTCTTAATACAGCTATCGTGTGTGATCATAGGCAAATCAATTAAATAGTCTGTGCCTCAGTTTTCCAGCTGTAAAATGAGAAAGGGAAAGTTTCTTATTCCCTCTGACCTGCTTCAACTGTACAAAAGTAAAATCTCTTTGAGACCTTCTTTTTTATTGTCCCTGAAAAAATTTTTTTTTTTTTTTTTTTCCTAGGAAATGTACAAAGCCTGCAAAGCTGTTAAGCTCCACTAGCAGTGCCCTGATGAGCTGTGTAAACTATTGGGCTATCTTTGCAGACTGTTACGGTGATGCTGTAGACCCTAATTTGAAGTTTTCTGCTCATTGTAGTAAGTCTCTTCTTAGTCTCATGCATTATTATAAACATATATAACTGGTACTTTTTATAGATCTATTTCTATATCTTGACCTGCATGCTTGCTTTGTTTAATGCTAACAGATTCCACCAGCAAAATAACCTTTAATCTACATATTGACCATTATTTCAGTTCCTTATTCCCATAGCCCTGCTTTACGTGTGAAAATCACTTCACTGCATTCTTCTACTAAAATATCAAAGTTCCAATAGAGGGCAAAATTAAGAGACCCCAAACCCACCTTGTTATCTCAGTGTTATGTTCATGAAGAACTTGTTTGCTCAAACCATAACAGTCCACTGGGTCCCCACAATTTCACCAATACTTTTGTAGACACTGAAAGTTCTTTTATCATAATTCCACTTAAATCATAAACACTTTTTAAAAATATCAGTCATTTAGTTCACATTTTACATCCAGAGCTTCGTGTATCTTTGCTCATCATACGTTATGGAACAGGTTTATTATTTAACACTACTTCTTTAAAAAAAAAGACAATCTTTGGACAATTTTTTTATATAATCTGCAACATAACTTCCTCTTCATCTCTGTCATCAGTTGTCTCTGACTTGTTCACAACATATCTATATGGATTAACATTGGAGATTTTGATCTATTTCTTCCTGCCCTTATATTGCAGTAGATTCTTGTAATTCATCCTATAACTTAAAATTTTACAGTACTAAAAATTATAAGTAAACCATATCTTGAAATGGAAGAGGGAAATTACTCTTTAAAGGACAGGAATTAATAATTTACAGTTAGCAGGCAAATAGAAGAAGGCTACAAGAAATTGCCACTAACTCTCTTCCTACTGAGCAAGAGCCTGTATATTTATTATAGGTGGCATTAAACAAAGGTAATAATGACAATACTCAACTTATGAGGTGTCTCACCATCATAGCTACATAGGCTTTGCCACTGGGTCAGGAGTTCTAGCAACGTGTAATATATATTGAACAAAATATACTCCACATGCAGTCATTTTCAGTACAGATGTGAAGCCAGAGAACCAGCTGAACAGTAGTCCTGTCCCTCTGACCACTGTAGAATTTTGCATATTTTGTCAAAGGGGGAAGCAGACGCTGTTCAACTGTGTTTTGTCTGCATATCAGACAGAGACCGTTCCTATATTCTAGATCAGCATTTCTAGACTGAAAGAACTGGGTGCAGTAATAATTGTTCCTAGGGAGGGTATGGTCTCAGGACAAGGGCAGTCTTATTTGGGAATGGTGACTTTTCTTGTCCAAGCATTAGAAATGAAGCAATCTCTATGAGTTTGGAATTTTTTTTCTTTTTTTTTTTTTTTTTTTTCTGAAAGTGAATTGGCACTGTTACAGGTGGGATAGGGATTAGATCAACGACTTCATAAACTTGGAGTTTATGGAGTAGAAGTAAGACCAGGGAGTTTCTGATTAGCAAAATGACAAATTTTGAGTATGCCTACTAATGATGGAGAAGCCTGTTCAAGGTAGCTCCCTCTATTTCAGGAACATTTTATTTGGGAGATCAGAGATTTTCTGGCCTTTAAGCAAAATACAGCCTTGCCTGCTATAGCTTTTAAAATGAGAAAAAAATGAAAAAGCTTTAAAAAAAAATCCTTGCATGAACATAAGATTCAGATATGAAAATACAGAACTTACGGTAAAGAAAAACAAACAGACCAAACAAAACCTCCAAATTAAGGCTGCTGTACCAACACCAACAATGATGCAAGTATTGTTAAAGTAATATACTAAGATCTAATATAGTTTTAATAATAAATAATAAATAATAAAATAATTTTATAACAGGGAAAAAAAGTGAACTAGGCAATGTTGCGAATAATATTGGCAACACAGAAGCAATCGAAATTCTTGCGACTGTTCACATTTAAGTGCTTGACATACCAGTGCCTTTTCTTCTTGCAAGCGAAGGGAGTCTTAAATCTCTATAACTTTTTGTTTGCATCTTTATTTGAAGTCAGGTTTTATGCAAACTAAAGTTCCACAATCTTTCACAGGTTTCTAAGCCTGCAAGACAGTTGGTGCTTCCAAAGTGTAGGAGAGGGACTAAGAAAAGAAAATACTTTGTGCTAGTAGCTTGTTGAAACTTGAATGTAATGATTCTACTTCCACACCTGGCTTTATTTACTGGCTTTGCAAGTCAAGAGATAAGTCTGGTTAGATTCTCCAAGGCATGGTCTGTCTTCGTTCTCAGGAAACACTATTACTGGCACCTGAAATTTCCAGCCCATGGGATAAGTCAAATTGGAGAAAGCCACAAATCTTTCAGAGTCAGACCTGGAGTGAACACAAGAGGGACTAATATTATACAGCACCTCCATTGTCATGCAAGGAGCCCTATTTCTCAGATCAATCAAAGCAGAAATACCTAAACAGCTGTAAAGGAGGAGATAAGACAGCTTAGGTTCAGCCCCTAGAGATACTGCCAAATGTAAACTCTCAGGTGTCGTAATAAGCTTTATCTTCACAGACCCAAGTCCACTGGGGAACAGTATCTGGTTTTTCATGTAAAACTCCTAAGCTGATTTGTGACTGTCCAACTCTTTTGTATGGACAGTCTCAAAGACTTAAAAGTCAGTATTTACAAAGGGGATTTTCTGGGAAAAATACAGCTAAGCAAACCTCTCCTTAGCATTCCTATGGATTTATACAGGAAATCCCGACTGTTCTCATATGGGAAGCACTATGCCACTCTAAGTTAAAGGTATTTAGCTTGTTCTTTCCTCCAAGGACAGTCACCAGGGGAGGATATGACAATTTGTTAAATTCCCTTGGGAAGGGAAACACTTGCTACATAGTATGTTAATTGCAGATGAGTCAGATGAGCAATGGCCACTGTAAGTTCATCATAGATTTAAATGTTTTTTCCAAAGATAAATTTCTCTTTTGTGAGTTTGGACTCCCTAGGATTTAAGGAAGACATCAGAGCCTGGGCTCCAAAAATTCTTAGAAGAAAATCTGCAAGAAAGGAAAAGGAGACAATGATGCATACTCCTTCCAGCTTCCGGTGGCCAGGTGGATGCCACCCAGTCCTGATGATGCAGTGTATTTTATTTTTTGCCTTATTTCCCAGTACACAGGTTCACTGTTTTAGAGACTCTAAGCACATTACGTCAGGAGAGAGAATGTCCAGCAGATCTTCAGCCTTGTAATCACAGGCAATCACGTACCATTCACAAAATGTTTGTGGAATGTTTCTGCCTTTAGATTCAGTTATCATAAATGATGACTCAAAATATAACTTTGTTTTGTTAGTAAATACATCAGAGAGAGAAGGAGAGAAAGTAAAAAATCTTTTAAGGATTTCAGCTTGTAATATTTTTATTTTAGAAGGATAATAAAAGATTGACAACATGTAGGTGGTAGTAGATAACCTGTATTCTGTTTTACAACATACAGCGTGCTGACAGACTACAGTTTTAACTTTGTCCAGTCCAACCTTTGCAAAAATCAATAAATTCAATACATATGCTAACCTACCCTCATTCAAAGGAAGTATTAGTTTACTACTGAAACAGTGTATTAAAATTGATAAGAACCATTTCATCAACACACATACAAGCAGCAGTTAGACATAATGCCAACAATAGTTGTGGCACAAGAGACTGCTGGCTGGCAAGGGAATCAAAACTGCTCTCTTAACCTTCCCAATTCCCCAAATCCTTGATAAGTATTGATGAATTTATTTTTTTTTTTTCTCCCTGGGTATACAGCCCCATGGTTAATTACTCCTAATTATTAAAAAACTAGTGCCCAACTAGGACTTGGGAGTGATACTACCATACTGGTATACAAGTATAAGAGACTGTCAGAATTATGACAAACACAATGACAAAGGTGCATCCATGTCTCCACAGCTGTTAACGTTCATTTCTATACCTGAAATTCCTTAATCCTGAAATAAAGTTTCCCCACTGCCACTCTCCAAGGGACTGACTACTCCTCTATATTGATATGATCAATCTGATGAGGGACAATGTATTAGCAACTCTCCATACTTAGAAACAACTACATAATTCTACCTTTTTTTTTCTATAAAGATAAGCATTTATGTCCCTTTGTCATTTTGAAGGTAAAGTTTTTAATTATTCTTACTTCTGCTGAAAAAAAAAAAGTTCTAAAATATTGCAGGACACAAAACTCCCCTATGATCAGAAACATACTTTTTCTGAACCACTTACAACCTCTGTGGGTTGTGCTTTCCATATTTAATAAGGATACATTTGGCTGCTTTTTCTTCAAGCTCACGAGTGTCAAGAAAATACATAGATTTTGCACATATTCTGTAGTCCTGAACAGAATAAAGTGAGTGCAAAATGAAAATAAAATTAAACCTACTTATAATGGTACTGTTTCACACTGACTTCAAAGTAATTTTCTACGGATGTAAGTAATACAAGGCAAGACAGCATTTGGCTCTATATTCATAAATTCTCTCAGTTTATTAACTGTATTTTCTGGACAAGAAAAAGACATCTTTGATGGTATAGCTCACCTAATGCTCTCCATACTGTATCAACGGGATCTAACTACTAAATACAGACTGCAAGTGACAAGCTAAGGAGGGCGTCAGAGATTCAGTAGTGGTTTTATTTTTTCTTTCTAGAAAAAGAAATGTTTAGAAAAAAAACACATTAAAATAGTTTTAGCTTGCAGATAAGTAACTGCATGTGAAAAGAGAAAGAAAAAATGAGCAATCAAAATCAGAAAAAGATTGAAACATTTAAGGCTACAAAAGACTACATAGGGTAGGAATGTAGAGAAGGAGAGAAGAAGAAAATAAAAGGAAAATGAAAGAACAGATAATATACTGAAAACAGGTTGAGATGTACCATCACCTCTGATAAACAAGAAGTGCAAGAAAAGTAGTAGTAGGAAAGATAAAATAAAAATGAGGTCTATCTAATACAGTTATGCTTTAAACAAAGCATTTTGCAACAACTTGCAGTCAGTTACTCTTTATAAATTACATGCAATATGTTTGTAAAAGGTGTTTGATTTCATACCTATATTATGAAAAATTACTGTATTTCATAATATAGTAATGAAATCATATGATATACTTTTATAAGATGGGGGGAGGGGAAGATTGTTTATCCAAGAATGACTGCTGTAAGATCTCTTTACACCCATGATGATCTACTGATTTTTTGAACTGCTCTACCAACTCATACTTGGCTTCTTACACACAAGCTGACAGTCTTTCTAATAGGTATGTCACCATTATATTTTTGGCAAACAAAGCTTCTCTGCTGATATCTTTTTCATGTATACGGGACAACAACATCCCATTTACATGGATCCAGTACTGGGTTCTTTAAATGCCATTTGAAGCACAAGATGCTTCAAAGCCTTATAAATAGACTAAGACACTACAAGTTTTACAGCAAGAAGCTCAGAATGTATACCCAAGAACATGCTATAATCCCATCTATATTCCACACGTCATCTGTGATGCCCAGCTCCCACCCTCAATATGCTCAGCTCCTTTTAGTATCTCCCAAATATTGTCTGGAAAAGAGGCAACGTGCTGTGGCTGCTTCGGGGCTACAGAGGCTTGCTGGGATGTGAACTGTAGCTCCCTACTGACGGACCGAATGAAACGAACTAACTAGTTCAGACCATAACACAGCCTATCCTTCAGCATAGATGCTAATCTGGGTCTTTCCTCTGTACCCAGAGATTCCAAAATGTGGGATAAACTTATTATTTCTGCAACACTTAAACTATTTCATATGCGCTTGAAAATTTCCAAGAGTTCCAATACTAATGAGGGAAGGAAGGAACATACAGACAGGTGGACAGTATGATACATAAACCTTGTTTTCTTGGGAAACCAGGATAAAATCAGGTGTAAACTTTAATTTAGTTATGTTCCAGAAAGTTTAATTCTTATCTTGGGTATGTTATATAGCACACACAGGCCAAGCAGTACTTCCTTTCTTCATTTTACCAGTGAACAAGTTTTATTCCTACTCAGCGTAAGGGCTCAGTCCCTCTGGACACCAGATACTATTGATCTCACTCCACAAGGCTTTATGCTCTTAATTTAAAGCCCAAGCA
The DNA here is from genome assembly GCA_034008185.1 of Gorsachius magnificus. Taxonomy (NCBI): domain Eukaryota; kingdom Metazoa; phylum Chordata; class Aves; order Pelecaniformes; family Ardeidae; genus Gorsachius; species Gorsachius magnificus. The sequence goes on along the minus strand of CM067082.1, from coordinate 56,325,508 downwards.
GTGGCATCGCTAACTTAAATGATGCTCGTCTAAACTGAACTAACCTAAGGCTTCAGATTCTCCCAAGCTTTGAGACTGACTTCACTACAGAGCAGTATAAAATAGGGCTGCCTCCTACTTCCTTTGTAGTCTGCTCACAACATGGCTTTAAAATGAATGAAACCCAGGGATGGATTTTGAAGATAATAATTCCACAAAATACTCCACAAAGCTGCTATTCTGAGATCTTCCGGTAGGCATCACGGAAGAGGCGAATACAAGAAAAAAAAAAAATTCTCTCCAGACAGTTAGGTATGCATACAGCTGCTTATTACGACACTCCTCACCATTGCCAAGTTGTTCACAACCATACGTAGACATCTTTTTTTTTCCTTTAGAGAGGAAAACTATATTTCCATTTTTAAATCTTAGAGATAGGAATGGAGAGAGCATGATATATTGATTTGGAGAAAGCTACACAGATTGTGCCTCTCACCGAACCAGAAATAAAACTGTGCTCTCATCTGCACTGAACACCAGTGCTGTATCTGCTCGGCCATCCTTCCTACCACAGTAAGAACACAGCCTTCAGTAAACGGGAACACACTGGAATTCCTCTCCTGGCCATCTGAAGAGGCTTAGCTACTCTTCATCTCTACAGCAGACTTCTGCCTTGGGGAAGATGGGCCTATCCATTATCTGGGCAACTTTGTTGTGTACAAACAAATTAAAATAATATTTAAAAAATGTTGCAGAGATACTTTCCAAGAGGCTATTTCTGCTGATATCATAACAAACCATTTCAAGTACAGAGCTGCTTCTACACTATCCTGCTGGTGACCTCTGTCTTAATTTGAGTTGTTTTTAACAGCAATCACCTATTCAAAGCAGGGAGGGAAGGAGAGAAGGAGGAAGAGGGTGAAAGAGAGGTGGGGAGAGAGAGAAAAGGAAAAGAGGGAGAGACAGAGAGGAAGAGGAAGAGGGGGAGGGTGCTGGGAACAGGAATGCCAGTTAGTCCCAAATTATGCAGAAGGCTTGAATGAAAATCACTGATCATCAAAGTTATCTAGGTTTAGGAAACATTTCTCTCCAGTCTTGTTTATAGTTATTTATATGTTAAGACTGCCTCCATACTCCAAAGTTTGTATTAAAAACACCTTCTTTCCATCAGAATATTTCAGAGTAACAAAAAAACCCCTCAATATGCAGTGCAGTGGAAGGAAGGCATTTTGGTTTATTCCAGTTTAAAGAACAAATAGTGTAGCAACTTAAATGCTCAGATTTTTACATCTGTCATGCTGTGGAGGTGTTCATGCTTAGCAAAGCTCAGAGAACAGCATGTAGGTCTTAGTACAAAAAGTGTATGACCTAAACCGTTTTTGCCCATAAAATACAATAATGAAAACAGATAATAGCTGGTCTTGCGCAGACAATTTTTATTAGAGGCCACATGTTTGATATAATAACACAGCATTGAGTATTTCATTCTTGTAACTTTAATTTCTCTCTGTCCTGGTTTGATCAAGATAAAATCAGTCCTAAATTGCTTTGGAATATTAGCTGGGTACCATGAATGTATTTTGTATTCCCTCAACCATAACTCATTACATGGAACTTGCTTGGCATCAGTAAGTCACTATCGCTTTTGTGTGTGTACGCGTGTGTGGGAGCGTGCGTGTGGCTCAATACCCTGCTGCTAGGCTATTTAGTGATAAAATCTGATATAATAAAATATTAATTACAGATGAAAGGTTGGGTGAGAAATATGAACTCAATTACAGTCCCATATTGCGAACAAAGGGCAGGGTGAAAAAATCCTTTAGTTATAGAGGTTTGGGATAATAAAAGAACAACTAGAACATTAGACTCAAGCTGAGTGCTCCCTAAAAGGCCACCTGTTATTAATCTTCACATCAGGCATAGAATTTCAAGTAAATTAGGTCAAGATGAAAGATTTTTGCTGCTGATTTTTTTGACTTAACTAATTTAAAGATTTCTTTATCTGAGCATTTTTTTCTTTGATGTCATTGCAATTTAGTAATTAGAAATTTGTAGCAAGCACAAGGACATAGGAATTATAATTAAAGGTTAGATATCATACACGGTATGCAAAATGATCACCTTATATGGTATAAAAATAGGTAAGAACTAGCAGTTGATTCTAAAAGTCTTTGTTTCAGTCAGATTGGCAGTTTCTCAGCACCAAACTGTAGCAGATGTGGTCCTACCATCTCAGAAAGCCAAGTTTTTTTCAAAAAATACCTGCAGTTAAGACTCCTTAATAAATAAATTTCTGTTCAATTGTTCGATTTACCTGAGTCTGGAGTCAGATGAATTACCAAAGACTTAATAGAATGTGACAGACTGTAAACAAGCACAACTGTGAGCCAAAGTTAGTCCAAATCAAATAATATGACCTTGGAATCCTACGTGTAATAGCAAATCATAAGAACTTGAGCAATCTTATCTATTATTGCAGGCTAAAATGTGCCATTAAATCACAAAATAAGATTTTCATTGTCTGAAGAACTGTGTTTTCTATTAACAGTGTTTTCTATTTCAATGAAGTTTGCTGAAACTATGGCAATATATTTTGGTACTAAGCCAGAAAACATATTTTCAATGAATTTACATTCATGATACTTGGAACAATCCAAAGACGATTTCAAAGCTTCTTAATCAGCTTTATGTTCTTTGCTTAATTTCTTTTTAAAAAGAACACAGAAAAATGATAAGTTCATAAATATGAGATAAAAATATCTTGGTACAGAAAGTGAGGAGCTTTTATAAGCCAATATAACACCATTTAATTCACCAGTTTTCAGGTTGCCAAGGCCAATTTACGAAACAAGTGAAAAGCATAGAAAAAGGAGTAAAGTCTTGTCACAGATTAAAAGAAATTAAAGAAAGCAAAACTGTCTAAAATAATTTAGTCTAAAAAAGAACCAAGTTAGAAGGGATCTGAAGGAAATATTCAAAACTGAAAGCCATGACAGAGCTGACTGATCCTTTCTTTTCAATCTGTTGCAGAGAAAGAAAATATTGATGCATGATGGTACTGAAGTACAGATCAGTGAGGAAGAAACAAAAGGAAATTCCAAGTGTCTGAACGCATGCAAACCCATATGCAACAACCTGTGAGATCACACAGCCCATCTTACCAGAATCAGTAGTAGCATCTCTGAAAGTGTATGCCTGACTCTCTGATATTCAAAGAAGGCTCACTACTGCTTGCAAAATGTAGGTCTGCTTCTGACTAGAATGGAAAGATTCATTATAACACACTTTCAACTCCAGCAAAGTCATCAGTGCTACCTGAACCATCAGATTCTACCTGGTTCCTTCCTGCTACATAAGCCAGGGTACAAAGAAGAAACAAACTAGTTATTTTTCTTATTACAGAATATGAGACAATGCTATTACCCAGTCTTCACAAATTAGGTAGAAAATAGATCTATCAAGGTCTAAAGGACCAGTTCACTTGGATTCCCAAGAAAATAGGAAGGCAGACTCCCATCTAACAGGGACATTACTATTTCTTTAAATCTACAGGGGATAAATGTGTTATGTCATTTCCACTAAATAATTTTGAGATTCAAGTTTTTTTTAAGGAAGACTATAACATGTTGTTATCATTCAACAGTATTCAGAGTTGCTAGATATAATGTGATAAAACACTGTACTGGAATTAAAGGGAATGGAGTAACAGAAAAAGAGGCAGTCTTTGTGCAAGAGCCTCCCTGAGTAATTTCTACTTTCAAAGAAATCCAGGGCCACTTGCAAACCCCAGGCTTCTTCCTCAATAGCCATGAAGAAGATACACAAAGATAAAGTACAAGAACAAAGAAAAAAAATACTTTGAGAAATAATGTGATGTTCTGCAAGAATTAGAAAGATTTCCTCAGATCTAAATCTGTACATGAATGATAAGATATATTTGCTCCTTCTCCTGTATTCAACTCCTAATTTATGTTTATTATATAAGATGCTGCATCCTAACACAGTGTTCTTCATTCTGTTCTCTGCAAATTCCTAGGGATGCTCAGTTTGCAAAAGGTAAGAAAAACAAACATAGAGCTTATAGATTTAAAATCGCAACATAAAGATCTGCACATACACTGCAATATCTTCAGGGGGTTACGAATTTTAAAAAAATCACTTCTACTAAGAAAAACTGACTGCCATATTCTACTTCAATATTTTCTTGTAAACCATAAATGCTGTGACTACGCCCTGGAGAGCGTCCATGAGGTGTGGACATTCTGCAAATGTAACAACATTCACGTGTGTAACTATGGAAAGTTGCACAGCTCTTATTTATGAATGCTAAATAATATGCACATGCAAATTGACACAAGAGTCTGGATACTACACAGAAATCAAGATGTAGTATTTAGAGCAGGAGATCAGCTAATGGATTAGTGACACAATGTTAACACTAAAAAAATGAGATATTTCTCTATTCTACAAAGCCGTGCATTGGAAACTCACTACTGAATTGGGCTGGGGAATTAAGCAAGAAGATGTATTAAAATAAGTGGGTATAAGTAGATGGAGAATGCTTATTTTCTCCCTTTTTCAAGGATGCTCTGCAACCTGCTGGTTTGTGTGCAGCACAGAAAGAAAACTGTTTGCTGAGACAGCTGAATGAATACACAAGTCAATTTCAACATTTTTTTTTTATTCAAAGCTTGAAAACTGTTTACTGCTCATTAAAGCACTCACAGAGGATATGAAGTTTTTAATCTATTCAACCGGGGAATACAACATGGAGCACAGAGAGACTAGCTCAAACAGATCCGCTGCGGTGGTTTAAGATGTTGTCTCACTTGTCCATTTTCTCGTTCTGCCAGATGCTATGCTTTCATGGGAGACTTGGTGGAAAGCTGCATGTGCCTGTGCTTCAGTTGCAACTGAAAATCCTAGTGTTACCACTCTAAGCAACCCAAGGCACAGACACATTTTCTCCTGCCAACTCTGCTGTGGGAGAGCACAGCAAAAATAACCACAACAAATTTCTCGTCTCTTAAGCTATCATCTCTTTCCACAACTTAAATGCAGTGGGTTTGGAAAAAATGTTCATTTCCATCCTTTCTTCTCCACAAAAAGGCTCTGCAGGGCACTCTAATCAGCAGTGCAGAATGATGCAGGCAGATGCAGAAAAACAGTTCATTTTTGTGGCATTGTCCCCAGATTCTCAGGTCTTCTGTGGATAAATACAAGGCTGACCTTCTATTCTGTCAGTGAAGGTATAACTCTTCCTCCTCCCTGCATTGGGAATGACTCTGGTAGGATTAGGTGGCATAGAAACCCTGGCAGCATGACACTGTACAGCTCTCCCCACAGGAAATCTGGCCTTAGATAAAAGATTCTGCACAGTTCAGGATTAGCACAACTGTTAAATACAGATGAGAATTTGGCCTTGTGCTTCTACTACCCTATGAGACTAATCTAGAAAACAGCTTCAACTATAGATGTGAGAACACGGTTAATTCATTCACCCTTGTCTGATTTCCCCATGGTATTTTCTCCCTAAATTCAACGTATTTAAAATGCCTTAGACATCTGTCCTACTGCTCTCTGAGGCTGTTTTAGGCTGAGGCATTTATACTGCTCCTGACTAAAGAGCTGCTGCTTTCAGTTGTAGAGCCCAGTAAGTGACTAATGTTTTTTTATGTCATTTAATGTAATCCAGTTGAGCAGATTAGCTTTTACTTAGCAATGCTTTAGAGTCATGATGCTTGTTGTTAAATGCCAGTGATTTCTTTTCCTACTTAAATGAACAGAGTAACAGAAAGAAAGTTTTCATGTTAATGTTCAGTAAAATGAATACTCTTCCAGCATCCAGTATGGGAAATGACAGTGTTTCACTCGGAGCACATCTATAGCTTTTCTTCCTCTTTCCATGTAGCATTCCTCTTTATTCTTTTGTCTCCTTTAATAATACTTAATATCAAATAAAAGCATTCACTTGTTTGCTTGCAATGCATGATCAAAATGCTTTAGTATGCACGGAACGGGTCAATCAAATATTATTTATGCTGAGAGTTAGGAATTCCCCCAAATGACTTTGTCCTGGAAACCACAGTCCTTCTGTCATATATTTATGTATTAGTAACAGAAACTTTTTTAATGCAGCCATATAGTGTTTTCTAGTGAATAAAGGGCTCATATAAACTTGCTCAAAAAATACAATACTGGAAGAAAAAATCCTAAGGTCAATGGCAGTATGAAACTGCACCATTGTCAAAGAATCTATGGAAAAGGCAATTAAAACGATACAGGTTACTTCTGTGTTGTAACCTAAATTACGAGAAAAACACCGCTGACTTTTGGCTCCCCGATGAAAACAACCCTAGTCTGTGTGAGCATCTTGACAAAAGCTTCTGCTTTTTGGGGCGTTGTCACATATAGAAAACTGAAAAGGGACTTTTGGCACCAGAGTGATGTGTGACTAACTCTCACACAATACCACATGTCATAATAATTTCTATAAATTTATCTAGCACAACCTTCCTGACATTTATAGCTGTACCTGTTTCAGAGCTTCAATTCACCACTGGGTAGAGACTTTATATTTGAGCTGTTTATTTACACACTCTCTGAACTGAAATTGTTCTTCTTCCTCTCAGAAATTTATTCCTCTGATGTATTTTTAGTTCTCTCGGTCCTTCCTCGTGTAACACAGGTTTGCCAATTCCCTGATCATTTATGCCACAACGCTCTGCCGCTGTGGTGCTAGGAAGTATTTCTTGGTAGATCAGAACTAGGCACAGGAGTTCACATGAGGTCCTGCCAGTGTCTTGTACAATGGCATCTACAGCTTGTCACCTTTCCTGGAAACCCCACCTGCTGTGTGCAGTCTCTTTGCCTATTTCACACTCACGCCATGTTTTGATGATTCACAGTCATACCACAAGCTATAAACACACACTTCTCCTTTGCTATTTCCAAAAATGAGCCTCTATGCTACAATACAACATGGATCCTTGTTATTAGCTCATAAAGTGCAAACTTTGCATCTCATCCTATTTGTAGGAGGCTAATCCTGAAGGCCATTCAATATTTTCTGTGCAGCATTCCAACTCAATGCTGCAGGCAAGATCTACTTTTACTGCCAAATGGAATATAATGTGTCATATTTACATTTGATATCTAGAAACAAAACATGCAGAATGTTACTGGGACCCTTCTCAGTTGATAACTCAGTAATTAAGAATACGGCACAATGAACTTGTACTTACATCACGGCCACTGGTTTAGAGCTCTTGTAAGTCACTTAAAAATACACAGTTAATTTAAATACTTATGACAGAAAAGCAACTGAATCTCAAGAACCACAAAAAATATGAAGTACATGACATGGCTAAAGCATAGGAAGATTGATGTGCAACATTGCCAAGGCTTCATACTAACAGGGCCCAAGAAGCTATGGCTTCCAATATGACCCGCAAGACTGACTTGAGTGTTTATTTAGTCAAATGGGTGAAAAATCACTAAAAGCAACTCCATACTTTTCACTTGGGACATGTCACTTTGGCATCCAGAACTCCAGAGCAAAAATACTGATGAGATTCAAACCCCCATGAAAACAAAAAGCCTGTAGTGAGATGATAAACCACAGTAGAAAATCTAATTTCACATGGACATTAAGAATATGGGAAGCACACATGCATAATACACAGTAAGATCAACAGTGAAAGCTCCCAGAGACAGCAATGGGTTATATGTGCCTGACAATTCCTAACCACAGTTTTACAGGAATACAGAATGGGTCACTCAGCACTGTGGCTACAAACTAACATACAGCTACTGTGATACACATCGTCAGAAAATGACTTTAAATGTCTCCAGAAAGTACATCCCCACATAATCCTGTTCAACAGCCACTCGGGGAAAAGTAGCTGACTCACATACTCCCCCTTCAATCCTTCCACAGCACACAGTGAAATGAAAACAAATCCCTGGCATACTTCAGTAAACACAGGGCAACAGCATCTCTTTCTTACATTTTCAAGGAGTGCTCTGGTTGTTCTGCATTTGAACTTAGGTATGTATAAACCGAGTACACTTTTAGAAATAATGCAATGCAGTAGTTTCCAGCAATGTTTATAAAACTTTCATTATGGTCCCTAAATTAAACACCTCTTCTTCTCAAGGCAAGTGCCCAGAAATACACTTGAGCCCCCTACACACTCAGTGGGAGAGAGAAACATGTCTCTTTACAACTTCAGAGGGCTACTCAGAGATGAAGGTGGGATTGTAGCTCTCATACCATCTCTGTGGGGTGATCAATATGCCCATAACCGAGGAACTACCTAAACTCAGCCAGAAGTATATGCTTACATTTAAAGACCTGAAAGGCACTTTATTTGGGGCTTTACTGTATAGGTCTACATCCGCTTAGGATACAAATGTCTCATGAGAGATGTGACAGCCATGCCAACTTTTTCCCACAATAACCTAACGACTTGAGCATGTTCTCAGAAAATGGAAGCCAGGGCTCAATATTGTTTTCAACCTGAGAGGTTTTCACCATTCTGGTCCCACCCCTCAGCCATCTGAACAGTGTTACTGTGGTCTCCTGCTGAGGTTGCCCCAGCACGCAGAAAAAAATACAAGAAGAATCAGAGAACCAGGAGAGCATTCATGAAGGAACCTGTCTAATCAAACGGAGACTTTCCTTATTCTGTCCATGATTTGCTTTTATTCAATGACCATCTAAAATATAACACATTAAAAATCCTGTGAGAAAGGAACAAGGATTTTAGGTCTCCTGCTTGCCCAGGAGGAGCTTTAGGAACTTTGTGCTCCTAGTTAGGGGTTTCTACTGGTTTACTGAGAACACAGTGATACTTGAGAACAGGCTGGTGGCTCAGACTTGCCAACACTGAGCTGCCTAAAATCCAGCTAAGCTATGTGCGTTACAGGAGATGATTGAATAGCAAAATGCAACACCATCCTTCCTGTTAAATGGTTTGAAAGGTCCTCAGCAGAGCTTTGGCATCAGTCAGCTACTGCTCTCCCCAAAATGTTAGACATGAATCAGGGCCCATTCCCAACCAGCAGTCTGTAGGTGGACACTGTGCCTGGGAGCTCAGCAGTGGCCTGTTGGAAACATGGACTGTTCTCAGCCAGGTGGCCTCAGTACCAGAGAATGGTCCAGGGCATACAAAATTCACTACTGCACGCCTCAAGTCTGAACTTAAGTAGGCTCAGCTGAGCACTGAGTAGCCATTCCTTGGAAAGGTATCACGGAAAAATGACATTGTTCTGTTCCATGCATACCCAGAGACTGAGCTGTTCATTTTAGTAAGTAGATTTAAGAAAAACATGTTTTATCAATTCTGACTTAAGTTAGCAGTCTAGAGCCAGAAAAACAGGGTGTGCGTTCCAAGAGTTTATGATTCACCAGCTGAATGGCTGCTGGACTTCAGCCTTCACCAGGGAGACTGGAAAAACCCAGTGGTCCAAAGGATGTTAGCAGAGAACTAGCCTAGCTGAGCTGGACTGTCACGAAGAACAAGCCTAGTTGAGCTGGACTATCATGCTGTCAGAATGAGAGGTAAGCAATACAGAGAAGACTATCATTAGGAATTATGCAAAGATACGGTCTCCACTGCATCCTACTTAAGGCCAGCATGTAGAAGGAAGGTTTAAAAAAAAAAAAAAACACAAAAAAAGCAGAGCCTCATAACGGTACAGCAAATTCTTCACTTGTTAATTATAACCAAAACCCTTGAGAAAGTATTGGTGAGTTATGAAACCGAAAAATAATCTCTTCAGAGATACGGAATAATCTATTTTCTCTTTTATTCTGGAATTGCTCTAGCTTGCTTTATTTATCATAGATTAATTTTTGTAACCATTTTGCCAAATGACAGATAGCACTACATGCTGGGTTCTCAGTGACACAAATTACTACTTAAAGAAATCAAGAATCAATGTTCCTTTTGCCCAGGGACTATGTGAGAAGCCACAGTAAAAGGACCATGGAAATTTCTGAACAAGCCAGCAGGACATTTGAAGCTGCACCACACATGCCCAGGCAACATGTACCATAAATTCTGACTCAAGTCACAGTAAAAATCCAAGGACAAGTTCTACTGCATAACAAAAAAGAATTACAGCATTTTTACAGCATAAGCAATTATTGTACTGTTCCCTCAATGAAACTGAAATTGACCCTTCTGCTGTAAATAATTATACTTGTTGCTATAAAGAAGTGACAATTATGGGCATTAATAAAACCCTGTCCCTTCTGTATCACAGACAATCTCAAACAAGTTTACTGTCTGCCTTACAGGTTGTAAAGCTATGAATTGGGAATACAGTTTGTAGGCAAGAGCTGACCCTACAGCATAAAATTCAAGTCTTTATGTTTACAGACCCTTAAACAATAGAAAGGATGCTTGTGGCAAGCAAATTAAAGAATGGACAGTAAGTTCCCTCCATGCTCTTTAGACCTTTCGGTCTCACAGTATTTCAAAAGGCTGTATTTTGAACATGACATTTAAGAATACTAGTGAGTTAGTAATGCTACTTGAACACGTACAATAACATTATTTCAACATAAGCATTTCTTTATCATAAATCCACCAAATATCTAGACTATTTTACCAGTGAGCTCTTGAAAGGCCAAAGTTCATTTTTCATTTTATTGGGAAGCTTTCCAGATCTCTCTTGGTTAATGTACAGTTTTGATATTTCTCTCCCCAGCTGCTGAGATGTTGGTTTTTTCTCATTACTACCTTACCATGTAATGTCACTGGGAATAGAAGGAAATTATAATAACATGCTAGCATTACGTAATGTGCTAGGTAGGAATTGTGAGAGGACAGAGCTAAAAATACAGATATTGCAATGCTTTTATTTGCATGTGCTGTTGCCATGCCACACAGAACGCTAACACGTCTCTTATTGTACAAATCAGCATTCTCCCATTTCAAAACTTATTTTTTCACTTATCTTGAATTTATAATCATACTTGCGATGTCTGCCTCCGTAATTGATGCATGGGAATTAATGCTGCACTCTTACCATGCAACACAGAAACTCAGATTAAGATACCAGTACCTCCTCTTCTCTGAGAATTAGATTGCTACTTTGAGGCCCAGCCCTGTGGCTGCCAGATACTCACAACAGCAATGCGAGTGCCCCATGGTCTCTTCAAGCATATGGAAAATATCCTGCAACTTTTGTATTCAGAGTGCTTGAAGCCCTGCTGCTTTTTCAGTTCCAATTATATCTGCCATGGGTTTCCAAAGAGCCTGGCTAGCTCGCTAGCTTTTTCTTGGATTTCTTGATTGCCATTGGAACAATTCAACCTGCTGATCTGCAGACCAGGTGTGTATTTTTGTAAAGACCGTAAGTTTCAAGAATAAGGGTAAGTAGTGGCTTCTCTGGAAGGCTGTCAGGTTGGCGGGTCCTGAAAAAGGTCTCTTGGGCTTCAGATGATCCCACTTCATATGAAGTGTCTGAACAGTATTGCATGCCCTAACTGATGTGGCACAAGGAGTGCAAACTCCTAATGCCAGCCTATGAGAAAGTGAGTAGACACAGTGACAAAGCAGAGGGGATGGCTGAGCACGTAGAAGGCCGATCCTCAAGGCACCAGTCATGCTGAAGGAAAGAGATGAGGCCCTAAGACACGTCCTCCTACCTTGCAATGCGTGGGGCACGGTGGTTCCCATGGGGAACTGTTGCATTACATAAGAGTCTTTGCGTTTCAAAGTGACCACCTCAGGTTAATTTACTGCTTCCTACTGCTAGTTAGTGGGCAGCAATTAGGTGTCCTCTGTCATTCATTTAAGAACCATTATACTATGAATGTTGTTGAAATGGCTAAGCCACATACAGAATTAAGAAATCCCTGGATTTGGGCTGACAAAGGTTTCTTTACACCATGCGTCTTCCTTTGAATCATGCTGTTCCTATCCCAGGGACCATGTGCAGATGGCCTTAATTCCACCTGTGACAACCAACACAATATTTACAGGGTGCCTTTAAAGGTCTGGATTAGGCCAATAACTAATGCAAATCTCTCTGGAATTCATACAATCTGAACACATTCATGAAGTGTTTATCTGATAAAGTAGTAGAAAGGAGTGCTTATCACTTTAGATAACATGTAGTTTGAAATTTCCATGGTAGTTTTCAGCTGCACTTCAAAATACTTAATAACTTAATGTGGCCTTTTGGGCTGAAATATAATATACATTACTGCTTCAGAGAAGACAGATTAAAAGTACGTTTCAAAATTAAGCACTTCAAGTCAAGAGAAATTTGCTTTACTTTCCAGTAGGGTTGCTCTTACTTATGCATGTTGAAGAAGTTTGGGCACACTGATGATAAAGGGGATGCATTGAGAGTACACAGACTGCCTTCACTCTAGCACACTCTCAGCTTTCAGCTTGCATAATTCAGAGTTTATTTGCTTCCTTCTGCATGTTTTCTTTAAGGTACTTTTAAATTATACTACTTGGCAATTGCTGCAATTCTCTCTCTCCCTCTCATCCTGTCTGGGCCTTGCAGCCCCAGGTGCTGCAGGACTGATCCCACCCCCTCAGCGAGGGAAGCAGGCTGGTGTCCTAAATGCCAAGCCTTGCATCCACAGGGCCTTGCTAGTTGACACGCTCGGCTCTCCTGTTCTCTCACTTTAGTCTGGAAGAGGAAAGTACCAACTGTCTGTGGTGTCGGTAAGAGCAGAAAGGGTGGCAGAATGGACCATTAACTGGTTAGAAGGTTTAATGGGGCAAATCCAGCTGACCCAAGCTTCATAATGTAATATGAGAGAGAGACCAGGAGGCAGAGCAGTCTTGCCTTCTTTCTTATCCTTCTTGCTCCTTTCCCCAGTCTGCAGCTCCCAGAGTGCTTGCTATCGCCAGGTGGTTCCGGTGTTATCTGGGCCAAAATCTTTGTGATGTTTACTCTGAAAGCTTTTTGAGGATGTGGCACAGAATAGCAGGAGGAGGGTGGTATGGTGACAGCATTTTGCTGATTACATAAGCGAGATAAAAGAAGTGGAAACACTCAACCTTTATCATGGCAAGACTGAATGGAAATCTATGCGACAAAGAAAACGTGCTTCTCCCCGCTGAAGATAAAAGCTTCCAGGAAAACTTATCCAGAGAAGGTCAGAAGAACCTTTTATAATGAAATGCAGCAAACAATCTAAAGCTCTTTCTAACATAGATGAATATATAAATAACACTAAACGCATGCAGTCACTGAGCATTACATTTTTCATTTCTGTGTATGAGCCAGGTCTTTGCAATAAATTAGCATTCCTTAGTTGAAGTAAATGGAACTGACCAATCTATGTACCTGTGGACAAGTCGGTCCCAGGGTCTTTTAAACTTTAGGCTAACTTGCCCTGAAGAAGTAAAAGTACAAATGATATTGCCTTGGAAGAGTAAGTCCCTCAATAGATGTTGAAGAGCCCTCACAGGAAAAATACTTGTATTTGTATGCTTTTTATGCAAATTATTTAAAACTTTACTGACTCTTACATACACGTCTTTGAAAAAAAGAGAATATCCGCAATAAGACATATATTACACAATTTCCATAGAGCCATTGTCTTAAAAAAAAGCCTTGCAAATTACAGTCATTCTAAAAATCAAAATAGCTTAGCCAGCTGTTAAAGAAGTGCATACATTCATTGTTACTGAATGCATTGCTGCTTTAAACATATATAATTCCAAAATAATCTCCTTGAAATAAACACAGCAACAGCCATAAAACATGCTGGACCTGAAATTGAAGACAAAGCAAGCAGTATTTGTTGTATTAAAACTCTGACAAAATACATTTTAATCATGTCCAGTCTTATGAATTCTAAAACAACCTGGAATGCCATTTGGCCTTCATGATTAATGTGTACTTTATCACTGTAAACAGAGCTTCCTGAACATTTCTGTGAAGTCTGCTTTTTGAATCAACATTTAAACAGTCAGCATTGCCCTCTCTCTCCTTCTGTGTTGCAGTGGTTGTGTGTGGATTCTAAATAAGGTATAAGATACCGGGATTTTTCATGGTTAAGTAGAGAAAAAGAATTTAATCACAGAAAAAAGCTGGAATTCTGAATGACCTCAGGTATTAGCTTTGTTGACTTGAATGGTAGAATTTGTGCTCTCCTTATCCATCTCAGGAATGAAAGAATTTTATGTGACATGGCTGATGTGTTGATCAATAAAACAACAACAATAATTTACACTGCAAGTTTAGTGCAGTTTCAAAAATCTGCATTAACCAAGCTGGTAGTTGTAGCAGAATCGATAGACAAGGCATCTTGCTTAGTGGTGTGCATAAATGAAGTATGACTAAACTTTTAACACCCAATGAATACAGATTAAGATGATAAAATCCATATTCAGAATCTGTTCTGCAAGGTATGCAATGACAGTGTGCCTGAGAGTGTAATGCACAGTAAAATGTTAAAACTATTAAGAAATTCTTGCTTTAATTTTCACTCTGCTTCATTCTGTATTTACATTGTGAGTTTGCAGTCAGCATTTATTTTATTTTAAGACCTGTTGCAAAGGACTTCAGTAAATTTGTTGCTCTGTGTTCATCTGTCAGTTCTATAACTGCATGTTACTTTAAATCTCTCCTCCTATTTTCCTAACTACTCATCCCTTTATTTGGCACAGTTTAATCTCCTAATTAGCTCTTTTCTGTTGTCAGTGAAGTTTCTGATGTGTCACTACTGATATAGGAGTCAATCATCTTTAGTTCATGATGCAGATAAAAGGAATGAAACTGTTTTTTTATTAATGGTCTAATATGTTTGTATTTAAACAACAATGAGTCCAACTGGTATTATTGTAATCCAGATGCTTGAATTCAGAAGGACTACACTATAGCTTTGTGAGATGAAGTAAGAAAAACGTCAAATCATTCTGTTTCTAATCTAATCTGCTAAATCAGTTTCATTAAATCTGCTTTAATTACTTTGGTTTTTTTTCTCAGCTGGTTCAGACTTCCACAAAGTGTTATATTTTCTTTTATAAAAAGTTGTCTGAATGAACAACATGATGGCATTTCCTAAATGCAAATCTACATAAATATAATATATAATGCAAAAATGAATATGTTGCATAGTAAAAAAACCTGATTATATAAAACATTGCCTATCCTTGAGAAATCCAAGGAACATTTATTTTCATTCACACATATACGACTATAGCAGATCTGTATCTCCTAGACAAAAAGAAATTACCAAAAACTTTAGCATCATGATGAAAATAATTGATAGTCATTCATTATAGGTGGAAACTTTTCCTACAGTAACAAAATAATTAACCATTTTTGATGATATGTGATTAGCCCAAAGGAAAACCATCATAAACCTCTGAAAAATCTGTATTTCTCTCATCTGTATTTTCATTTACTCAAAGTATTGAGCTCATTACTGGTTCTCATTCAAAATAATCTAACCATTCCTCTGTTTTCACTGAAAAGCAGGCATGTTTTATTCTAATCAATGAAGGACTTACACAATACCGTGTATCTGCAGTGAAATAAACCTCTGCAAATTGGAAATTCATTAATGGGTACTATATAACACTAAAGAATCTGAGCTACTGGTTTTCCAGTTGATTTTTTTTTCTATTTCTGCTATCAGGGTCAATTAAATGTAAATACTTTATGAAAGTTACAGTAACTATTGTTTAAATTGGCTAACTTACTAAGAGTTGATTATCTTAAATCTGTGAAGTAACAAGAAGAGTGAATATTAAAGACAGTAGCTCAGCATAAAAAATGTGATATGCCCTTGAACTTATAACACTGCAGTAAGCAATTACCTTAAAGAAGCCACCCACACAACAGAACTATGGCTTTGTTCCTCATCTTCAAAGAACAAGCCACTTGCATCTGGATCAAATCCTTTAAACAATACACGAACACTCAACATCAAAGCACTTTCATTTTCTTCAGTTATTTAATTTAATTAGAGCTAATACAGACATGAATTTAGACACTGATTGCTGTGTAGAAAATCCCCAGAAAACATGTTCAAGAAATTAATCAATTTGGTTTTAATTTTATAAAGATTTTTTCCCCCAGTACCTGACAGGAGCGCCTCTGCTCTGTGCAGGTTTCAGCAAGACTGTCACAGTGCTGTCAGTTTGATTCAAAGGTGTTTCAAGTTCATATGGTGGCATAGAGGGTGCTAGAATAAGAAAAGAAAAGAGGCAAAAATAGTCATTATTCCTGTATTTCTTCTTTCAAGAGCTGTATCTTCATTTGAATAGGTAATTTTAAAGACTTCTTCAAATACAAAGACCGTATTATAGGCCTAAGACGCTTTCTGTTACAACACAAGTGTGAGACAACTGTTAAATAACTTCAGGAAAAAAAAAAACCACAAAGAAATCCCAGCTCACTGCCAATTTCAAGACAGGAAACAGATACTAGTAGGAGTAATTTTGCAGAAAGTACTGAGAATCCATGACTTGGAAATGAAAAGTTATCTCAAGAAGAGCATCTGCAAATGTGCATGCTGAAGTGAGTACAGTTTTTGAAACTGAGACCAGCTTTCTCAGTATGTCAGTGGTATTAGGATGCACTCTTGGAATTTGTCATTCCTGGAATTTTAATTAGTGCTGTAACTGTCCTGGGTCTATTGTCCACCACAGACATAATTTACAATAATGAAGGAGTATTACCACCACAAGAGCTTATCTTAGTTTGAAGCCACACTCAATAGCACTTTTGCAAACTGTGTCTTCATTAAGGAGTTACAGTTGTGATTAAAACAAATGATGCCTCAGTTATTGTCTTTTAATGTTGCTACTTTTTTCAGTGCTATCATCTAGTCGCATTTTTATCATTCTATTGGATGGAAGGCTGCTTGGTTAATTGATTGTTTAGCAGTCTTTTGTATCCTTATTGTCCAGTTGTTAATGATGATATACAGTTAACAGATTTAAAGGCTAGAGAAGCAAGAAGTGGTCATTGCAATCATCCTTTCTGACCACAGGAATAATACAAGGCAGTGAACTTGTATTAAACTAATTCCTGCTTGAAAAAGAAAATACATTTGTTGGGGGAGATCTTTTCTTTAGCACATTCTTCCAATGACTAATTACACTTCACGTTGAATATGGAGACATATTTGGCACCTCAGTTTGTTTAGCTTCATCTTCCAGCCACTGGATACTTTGTCTACCATACTGATGAAGTTACTCAGAGTATATTATGCTCCACATACAGATAATATCAACCTCTAGGCTCCTCTAGCAAATTAAATAGCTCCAACAACATGAGTCTTTCTTTCAAGTGTATTTTCCAATCCTTTTCACCTTCCCAGTAGTAGCTGCATCTACTTGAAATGTGAATGAACTACTTTCTCCTTTAGCCATATTGCCCTATGTATCCAAGTAAGGATTGCATTAACACTCTTCAGTCTGCTGTGAAAACATTAACACATCTTCATTGCTTTTCACAGATATTCACCAGTTTTGAAATGCTTCACAAATAAAAAAAATTAATCTTCAAAAACCTCCTTGTAAGCTGAGAGGGTTTTATTCTGTTTACAATCCTGGACATAAGGCAGAAACATTTAGACTAATAATTTTAAGTAATTTGGGTACCTAGTTTGAGAAGCCTAAAGGCATAATTCCACAGACACAATTTTCACATATTTCAGTTTTGCAGTTTTGAATATCCAGGACTTGATCACATAATGCCCCATTCTCAAGTTGACCATCCTGAAAATAAGGGAAGCACAGAGTAACTGCATCTCCACAAAAAGCTGAATGAACTCTGAATGGTTTTGGAACACAGTAAGTGTCATTTCTTGCCCTTGGTCTCCTGCTCTCATCTTAACAAGTCTTGTAATATTCCTAACTTAGGAGTCCTATGTCCCTACATGCACTCTTGACTAATCTTAGCCTCCCTCCACCAAAACTGTGTTCCTGTCCAGCATACACATTGTGGTTCTCCCAGTCCCACCTTTTAGTCCTTGCTACTTGTTCTCTTCTTCACAGATACTTGGACATTATCTATTCTTACACTTCCCTCCTGTCTGTTAGGACTCTTCCCTTCTCCACACTGCCCACATGTAAAGAAGGACCTGATCAATAAACAGAGCAAACAAGAGATATTCTTTGTGTTCACTGTTTTTGCAACTGCATACCCTGGTCTTCAGCAGCAGAAAGCTCAGATGCACAAAAAGGTAAGGCCCTTAGCGATTCTGTGTTGGGCCACACTGAGTTGATGAACACACAGGCAAGCTTGGAAAACTTAAATCTATTTAGTGAGGATGTCATTTACGGTGACATTCGCTGCTCAATTCTGTCATGTTTCCACCATTTGTGTGCAAAAGGGAACATTTACAAATTGCCCAAATCTGGACAGATTTTCAGAGTGATGGCTCAGATTTAGCTTCTTGCTAAATATTTAAACCCCTGTTTGAAAGCACTTCAGTAATGTATCGGTCACCAGAATTTTTCATGATGTCAGCCATGTTCCTGAAATGGATGAAATTCTTCTTAGTATGAAAGGCAGCATACAAAATTACAGCCTGCGCAGCTGACTTTTCACAAAGTTATATGCAACAGAAAACAGTCTTCTGAGTGCCCATCAATTTTGATAGCAGGCACTGCTACGAGCTCTGCTTTTGGTAATATGTATTTACATACAGATCACTTCATCCATCAGTGCCAATCACACAACTGTAGAATGAAACACAACAACTACTCACAGTACAGAACAGTACTACTCAAACACTTCAGACAAGAAATTAAGAGTATTTTATTCAAATGAAAATGCAGTCTAGAGTCAGACAATTTAAAATGGAATGACTCAATTCAGAAATTGGTCAGAATGCACCGTTGCCACCTCATCTGTTCTAAAAAACAGTGAAACTTTTTATCCATGAATTTTCATTTTGTTTTATCCATGCATTTTCATTGCACATCTCTCCAAAATGGAGAGCACTGGCCACATCAAGAGCGTCAAAGCCTTACGGTGAGACAGTGAGATCACAGGCCAATAGCAGTGCAATGAGGGTACTATATTCAAAAGCTAAAATTTCAGTTGTGATTTTTCAATGATACTAAGAAATGCATGCATTCTGCTTCTATTCTGAATTCATCAAGAGATTGGCTTTAACTATCTAAAGACAAGTCATAAACATTCCCTGTTAGTACAGTAACTAACATGAAGTAATGAGAGAGTGGGGTGCATACAATACAGCTTGCAGAACCTCGCTGCATAGTAGCTTGCAGGTTAGTCTCATTCCCAAGAACGCCTGCAGTGTCTGTTTCACTAATAAGTTTTAGTTGGTGACATATCAAATTTAGAAAGGCACAACAATTTAAGATCCAGCACTATTCCCAAATGCCCAGATTCTCCTCCGCTCTCAACAGTCTCCTTCCTTCCTCATTCTAATAAGGGCTGATTCTGCCATCCTAACTCATATCAAGTCTTGCTATGTCAGAAGTTGATTTCTGGCAGAAAGTTTCTGCTCAGTATAGGAAAGGGGATGGAAAACGAACCCCTTTGTTACCGATCAGTGTTAATTATGTTTAGACTTTCTACAAGGAATAATTTTCTAACTTGAGAATTAACAACTTTTCTTTTTCTCTACAAACACGTGTATTGGCAATAATTTCCACCTTGTATTAACTTCCTTTGCCTATAGTAAGAGAAAAGAAATTGCTCTATTTCTGATTAACACTTGTTACTTTTTTTCGTTCCAGTGAGTGACAGAAAATGAGTGGTGGGGAAAAGAATCAGAGCAAAAGAGAAAGAATATTTTGTACCCAGATGCCTGCCTTTACACTTGCTGAAAAGCAAAGCTGACCACAAATAGATATGGTAATTTTCTGTAAATATTATCAAGGGGCCATAGTTCAGCTGTCAGTTTAATTCCCAAGAAGACTGTAGAGAAGGGAAGAGTAAAGGGATTTGAACTGTAACTTTGCAAAACATTTTGTCATCAATTACATAAGCATTTTAGAGTGTGTAATAGTATCGCATCCCAAAAGCTAGAGAAGTAAAGTGTTCCTCTGCCTCTGGGAGGGCTTTAAAATACTGTTCATGGATCTGCAGAAGTGACAGAGTCATGCTGCTGTTATCTGAAAACCACGAGTCCTGATGTTCTTGTCTTAATACAGTTTCATATCCACTTCAGTCCACATGCCCGCTAGGAACATACGCAGGCTAGCAGTTAGCTACACTTTCTAAGTGAGCACTAGACATACAGTATTTCTGCTCCACTCTCAATTGTTCATGGCTCATTAAAGAGATTTTCCAGCACCGTTACTGTACTAATTTAGAATCATGTCAAGGCTGACTAAGCTCTGAATGGAACCCTCATCCTCATGTCCAAAAAACCCTACGCTAAATGTTGCAACAGCAGCTGGCGCTGACTGCAGGCACATAATTCATAGGGTTTCTTGGGTGGTAAGTTACAGTTGTGAATAGGAATTTCAAAGTATGAGCTGATATTTAAGCACTTGGAATTTTTTCAGATATGTTACTGTATGTCACTTTGACATCTTCAGGGATGAGCATGTATTTTACTTTCTCAGTTTGTCGCTTGTTAAATCCTAAAGAAGAAGTAAATAACAAAAGAATCACCCATATCATTATCATAAGCAAAAAATAATATTCTTTAATCAAGTACCTGATATTTTAGTGGTGAACTGATTCGTGATTGGAGGTCCAAAGCCTTTAGCTGTGCTGGCTCTGATGGTGAAAGAGTAGGTAGTGCCAGGATACAGTCCAAAAAAGACATAGTGCGTTTCATTTCCTAGCTTTGAGACTCGTCCACTTTGATTGGATAAATCTATTTCTGGGTCAAAGGAACTGACTGCTTTGTAGGTGATCTGCAAAAGAATAAGGAAGTTATAAACTGCCTTGAGCAGATGGACAGAGATTGCATCTTTATCCAGTAAACCCTTCTGATGTATGCGCTGTCAGACATTCTGTGATAAGCTATCTTGCTCTCTTACGCTCTTCAAATCCCGAATCCCATGAAGGGACATAGAAATTCAGCCATAACTGGTATGAGTTATTACTTTTATAGATACAGAGACTTAGAGGCAGCTAGATTACAACTCTAAAGGATGGGTTCAAGCTTACATTAATTCCTTCAAGATGCTGGCTTTACCGGTGTCATTTTTTGAATTCATCTTACTGTTGGTTTTGATCAGCAGCAATAACAAAACCAAAACAACCAGGTAAAAACAGATAAGCAAATAACATAAGGTGTAGCCCCCACTTCCAGCTGACTTCACTATAATTATACTTTGCTCTGAATAAGATTATCCGTAAAAGATGATAAGGGCAGCTTAAGGCAAATTTTTCAGAAAGTGGGTAAAGCTTGTATTTTAGTCTGAAGCTTAGCTACTGTAATTGCTAATTTGGAAATTTTCAGGTTATTATATTGTACCTAGGTCAGATTCTCATTTGGAGGAAAGTAGAGATAAAATGTTAAGTAATATATGCAGAGT
This sequence comes from Gorsachius magnificus, assembly GCA_034008185.1. Lineage (NCBI taxonomy): Eukaryota > Metazoa > Chordata > Aves > Pelecaniformes > Ardeidae > Gorsachius > Gorsachius magnificus. The sequence goes on along the minus strand of CM067082.1, from coordinate 56,304,059 downwards.
GTACATTGTATCCTCAGTTCCTTCTTTGATTCAAACAGTATTTTTAGTTTTCATTAGAAATGTTAATGTAAGTTCACAGTAAAACTTGATCCAGATTTCTTCTATTAATTACTAATCTCCATGCACTGTAATGAGAATTTAAAAATAAGAAATTCATTAAAAAATTAGAAAGTAAAAATGATTCATCCCTCCTTTTTACTTTCAAAGTTTCATTTGTATGCGAATAATTCCAACATTCTTTTTATATAGTGAATTAACATTCTTTTTGCTATATTTATTCCATATCATTATAATTAAGAAGACACACAAACCAATACATAGAAACATCTAAGTGTCGGCACTACACACCTTAAACATTTGCAATTTCCTAAAACTTCTGACTTAATGAAAATTGATTTTTATATGACCCATCTAACATAACATCAATACAGTGCTGAAAATTAGTAATAAAAATTTTGATACCATCTAGATAAACACTGACATTATTTCGGTAGATACAGGCAGATCCTCTACAACTCCTCATCCATAAATTGAACTGAAAGCGTCTTAAAAACCGCCCAACCAACCCTGTTAATTGTAACTGAAGACAGAAGAAGGTTACACTAGCAAATATCTGAACTTTCATCAGTAAAGAAATTAAGGTTACATATTGCCCCAAAGAATCTCCCTTTCTGATAAGTGTTGTTACGTCTGCTTGTGGGAGAGTGGTCATAACTTTTTTTGGAGATTTTAAAAGACAGGTCAGACAACTACATCGCAATTATGTTTTATATACAGCTGATCCTGTTTTGTGCAGATATGTGAACTAAATGACCTCTTGCATCTCCCTTTAACTCTGTTTTACATACTTCTATGATTCTTAACTGGATTTTCCAAAATTTCACTTCAGTTTTAGTCAAAAAAATAATAGCCTATTGGAGACTCTGCAGTCTGTTAGATTCTTACAAAATTTTTTGCACTGTTTAGTTATTAGATGGCTAAGTGGCTGATGTTCCGTAATGAAATAAGTTCTTCCATGGATCACGCAGAACACATGAAAAAAAGAAGTGTTTTGCCTGATTAAAATGAACTCAAACCATTCCTGTATTTCACTCCTACCTGTAAGACAGTTCCTACTTTTTCTTTTTTTTAAACTAATTTCTTATGTCCAGCATTGCTAATACCAGTTCAGCCTTGCAGTGATGAAAATAAAAGGGCATGAGGGTCATTTTCTCACTGGGTGTTGCCTATTTTTATCAAATTCAGATGAAACCTTGCCCCAAGGACTAATGCCTTTATTCCTACAACCGTGGACCTGTATGGGTGATAGAGGAGCAAAATGATATAATTTGTCATTATGTCATTTCTTCATCTAAAGGCTTTTTTCTTTACATATTGGTAAAATAATTGGATTTGCACTTAAATTCACAATAGCAATGAATACTTTAATACTTGATACTTCAACACAGAGTTTTTCCCACCACATATATTAAAAGATTGTCTCCTTCAGGCACTAAAAACAAATGCCCAGCCCCAGAAAACAGACTAAGGTATGAGGTTTTTAACAACACAGAAAGTTAGGTACTCAGAGCTTGACACACAGGTGAGATTGAGCTTTCTCTCTGGGAGCTGGGATGCAGATTCAGGACTGCACATGAAGTTCATTCATCTGCTGGGATCAAGACCCTGGGGCCTCCTGCTGAAAGAAGGCATCTGCTGCTGTAGTCTTAAGGCTGCCCCTATCAAAAATGGCTACCAGCTGAAGAGCTTGCCCTGGAAAGAGCAACCTTGCTCCTAAGTCTGACTCAGGCTTACATACTTCCAGTTTTGCCTCACCCAGGCTGCGTGTCTTCAACTCTAAAGTACCCTGCACGCTAGTACTTGCTTTCCTTCTGGCATGACAATTCTTTCACCCCTGGTTGTGTGTAGCCCAGTGGAGGGTGACAGGTGAATGGAAGGAGCATTCACCCATTGCTGCAGCTCTGCGCCTGAGTCACTCCCCTGCAGGCAGATTATCATGAACTGGGAAATCCCTCAGGCTGAACTGTCCCCCACGCAGGCCTTCCCCTTAGTAGGTTAGTGTTCATCTGCTGGGACATTCTCTGACAAGTGAATGCCATGAGCACCATAGTTTTCATGAACAAACCAAATATGGCATATGTTTGTATAAGAGCAGCTTTAGTTGCTATGCTTTTTAGATCCGAATTGTTGATGTACACACAGCCAAGGCTTAGATGCCTCTTTGTTTTAGCTCTGGCATGCAACAAGGCATAGGCAGGAGCTAGATGCCTCACTTCTCAAGCCTGGGTGATTTGGAGCTGTGCTGGTTGCATTACCTTGACAGCACAACGATCAGCCAGAGAGGTGCCTACTGAGACATCGTGGGTAGTCTAAATTAACCTATAAAACACAGGTACCTAAATTTCATCTAACTTGTCTGGATCTTATCCTGTGAGCTACTTCCAAGTTAGCTAAAATATACCTGAAGTATACTTTTATATTTCACCTGAAATGTACAGGTAAAATGTCCCTGTGATTCACTGTGCATATTTGTTGGCCTCCAGGTAGTTAACCAGTCATATTTATAGAAACTTTGCCATATGTTTTAGGCTTATAAGCAAACACCAGGGCAGAAAAAGTATTGACAAACAAGCTTTCAGCAACTAGGTGTCCATTCATATTCAGCCACCTGACTGAACTGAGTTGGCATCTTTAAAACAAGGTACAGTTTGGTTGCATTAGTCTCTTGGTATCTTTTACTTAAAAATTAATTGAATCAAGTTTCTGATTTAACTGATTGCCTTGTTCCCTCCGTCTCTGCTTTGAGGTGTATTAGATAAACAGTATAAGGGGATATCAGTATTTTATTTTCTTTTCAATATTCTCTTTACTGGTGGAATGCTAGGTTCTTTTGATGTTCAGAGACTTGCATAGTCCTGACTACCTTAGAAAGCCTGGCTAAGCTATTCTTTTCCACCTCTGAATACACCTGTGTAACTCCCATTACATTGGATGGAGTTATGTATGTATATACATTTAAGAATTAACTGCATGTATACAGTGCATATACTCCTCAGCAATGTAATTTGTCATGCATGCATGTTTGTAAGCAGAAAGATGATTCACTACTGTGTTTTTCTACGTACATGAAGCCTAACATCAATAAAAACATTAACATATTAACTAAAACATTCTGATCCCTGAAGATAGGCAACTGTTGAACTAGCTGGAAAGTAGTTAGCTTTATAAAAAATCAATTCATATTTTTTCATAACATTTTATCCTCTTACAATAAAATAGTTTTCAAAACAGTATCAATAGGTTACCATTCAATTTAACTTTTCTTTTACACCATATCTCATTTAGGTGTTTTTTTTTTTAAACAAATCATTTCAATACCAATTTTGTATTAAGGTCAGGTAAGAAGCTTAACAGTGATTGCTGTCTGACAGCTTAATCTGTGCAGTCTTTTGTCAATTCTTCTAAAAGGTATTCAGGCAGAGGTTCCACATGAGGAAAAGCAGCGATTTTTAGACATCTAACAACACATAATTTTGTTGAATTTGCATTTAAAAAATGCTAGATTTTTTTTAATTATGCCTGCTTGTTTCTATTACAATAGGCTTCCTGTAATGAGTCTTATCTAAATGTGATGTTGACTGTCACCACTGTGTTATGTCTCCTATTTTAAAAAAAATTTACTAAGATCTGTCTTTCAATCTTTTAAATATTTGATCCACATTACTAGATAGAATGCTATATCACATGGTTCTAAAAATAGTAGTTTTCTTGAAGCTGATAACCCAGGGACATTTTGGGTCCTGCATAATTCACTCCTACATTATATATTTGATTTTATTACTTTGTAAGTGCTACTATCTTCAAAAAGAAGATTCATTTTACATAAACTGGAAACAAAAATTTTCTTACTAATTATGCATTTTGGGAAATCAAAACTATACATAAAAATTAAAACATGGCAAAATGCTATGTACCTCATATAAAGTAATCACACCGTATGTTTGCGCTGGCTCTCTCCATTGAAGAAAAATCTTCTCTTCAAAGGTACTCCCTTGAATGGATTCAAGTGGCACAGCACTCGGGACTAAAGGATAAAAAAAGCAGAAAATGCTGTTTTGAGAAAAATTTCAGAAGGAGACACTCTCCTTCTCCTTGCTGCAGTGGTTGAATTCACTTCTCAGACCCCTTACTCAGATTTACCGAATACTTAAAGAATAGGAAGATTTGAAAGGAAGACATCTGGTGACTCCTTCTCATTGCTAGGTCTGGTAGAGCACTATCCTCCTGCTCCACCTCCTCTGTGCTGTTGATCTGGGAGTTTACATGGTTTGAGACATCCTAATCACCTCTCCATAGCTCTCTGCAGAGTCTCTTGCTCTACCAAGGGGAAGCTCCAAGGACACAGGTGATGATTTCTGAACTGGCTTACCAGTCCTGTACAGACCAGTAAGATTATGCCTTTAAGGCAACCTTAAGTCTGAGCACTAACCTTGCTTCCAAGTAGCAGAGAACTGGTAAAACTCATTTGGGATCATGGGGTTAATGATTTATGTGTAAAGGGAGAGGAATTAAATATAGTGTAAATAAGTTGGAAGTATAGCAAACCACTGTGTAACTCTACAATTATTGAAGGCCATAAACTCTGAGCAATTATGCCATAAAGGAGGTCAAACACTGGCAGAGGTTACCTAGAGAGACTGTGGGATTTCCATCTTTGGAGACACTAACAACTCAACTGTACAAGATCTTGAGCAATCTGCTCTCGCTTGATCTGCTCTGAGCAAAGGGTTGGACTAAATGAGCTCTGGAGGTCCCATGCAACCTACATGATTGTGTGATTCAAAAAATTACGATGATTATTTGGGTCTGTATATTCTGTTGTGTTACATCCAGATTTATGTACCTTACTGAAAGTATATTAAAAAGTTATAATTTTTGTCCAAGGTATTCTCTCTACCACTGATGCTGTTTTTTAGTAGGTCTTGGAATAACATACATTTCCAGAGGTCCAGGAATAAGAAAATACTATGCAAAACTTTAGAGAAAATACATGAACGGCCCAGATAAAAATAAGGTCTTTAGCTTTGTCATCCTACAATTGAACCAAATCAAAATCAGAGGATGACAGTAAAATTAATTCTAATTTGTTTGTTAGCTATGCTTTGTCAAATCTGTTGCATTAGCAACTATACATTCCTAAATTGTTTAATTTATTCCCTCATATATTTTGATTAGAAATTAGTACTAAACAAACCCAATACAGCATAAATTAAATGACTTAATAGGTTTAAATGACAGACTTCAAGTATTTATTTCAAGGGGAACTAATAATTGCTGAAATTTTTTCTAGAAAGCTTTCCAACATATTTGCGGTAAATCTATCACTGATCTGGAAGAAAATACAAAGCCATTCCTGTTCAGATTGCAGATGATAAAAATGGGAGGATGACAGATCATAGAATCATAGAATCATTTAGGTTGGAAAAGACTTTTAAGATCATCAAGTCCAACCATTATATAGATCTGCTATATAAAGCAATGCTGGTCATTTGATAAGGTTTCTTTGAAAAGTATGCATTTTAAAATGACTAAAGCAAGGTCAAAAAATCTAAGGTCTACTTGTAGAGGGCCCTAAGGGGCAATACCTCAGTACAGAGTGTTCTGGAAAGGTGAAACTGATTCCTGGTGCATGACCATTTGAACAACAAAGTCCCATTTTGGTAGGTAACAGAGCTCCAGTAAACTCTGTGCTTGTATAATCCCACTAATACCACAGAGCACTTAAGAGGATGGTATAACCTTTTCATGCAGTGTTACTAGAGCATTACAGAGACACAGTAGCCAATTCTGCTGCCCATGCTTCAAAAAAGACACTCACAAATTATGTTATTGCTCAAAATAAAAAAAGTGAAGTCTGAAAACCCCATGTTAGCTGAAAATTACTAAAAGGAAGGGAGTATCTATATATTTGAATGTCTGTATATGGAATATATTCTCTGAATAAGCAACTAACAGTATCCAGTGGCTGGAAAGCGAAAGCTAGGGAAACTGAAACCGCAAATCAAGAACAAGTATTTATTGTTGAGCGTATCACTCAATAGAAAAACTTAAATGAGGATACTGTGGACAATCACCTGAAAGTTCTTCAAACTGATACTGGAACTTTTAAGAGGCAGAACATAGTTCAAGCACAAGTTATGAGTTTAATGAAGGAATGATTAAATGATGTGTGATGTTATTGGTTATGTAAAAGATCATTATAACAGTTTTAATGGACCCTTTGCTGCCTTAAAATTGCTGAAGTTGGTGGAAAATCTGTTACAGATTTCAGTGAAAGTAGAACATGCACTTATACAGAAAAGCATACTATCAGGTAGTATGCATATACAACGTATACGTATATGTAAATACAAAAACTCACCATCTTCATCAGTTTGTACTACAAGTTCTTGGCTTTCTTTTCGTCCTTCGGGATTCATTAGTACTAATTTGATGCTGACATTTGTGTATGGTGATAGATTAGTAATTGTGTGCTGGGGATGTGAACTTTCTGTATCCCAGCTTACTTCTTCTCTCACTTGCTCTTGTCCTCCAGCCTGGTAACGGTAATGGACTGTGAGGTTGTATCGATGGCAACGTGTGACATTATATCCAAACGGTTCCCAGCAAATAGTGATTTGTCTAGATTTGATCTCCACAACCTCTAGTTTTCGTGGCCCACGCATTGGATCTGCAAAATTACCAACATAATTTTGGTATGATTATTTATTCGTATTATAATTGTAAGTAACATAAACAATAAGAAGTTATACAGTTCTATAAATACGACATATAAGCAGAAACATAAATTCATTGCTTTATCTCTCACAGTGCAAATGGAAATAAAAGTATAGGTCTCTGAAAAATCAGGGGAAAAAATCAGAGAGAAAAGGAAAGAGAAGTGTCTGATGAAAAATAAAGAACAAAATACCAGAAAGTTTTTATGCTTAAACTCAAACTGCACAATACAGCTTAAATGATACTTACTTTTTTACCTATCTGTTGCTTGCAAACAATATGTATGTCAAATTTTTTAAAAAGATTAATTTGTATTAACACTTTCAAAGCAAAAACCTTCACAAAACAAGTATCTAAAAAGAAAGGGTAATTTTAGGGAAAACTTGCAAATATCTGGTGATTTTCCCCCAGGACTGTTGATACAAAGAAAAAGTGTTAGGTTTTCCTTCAGCTTTTTCTTATTCATATGTTTTTAAGTTAGACTGAATGTAATTATTCAATCTCTATTTGGCCAGGACATTAAGTTAATATTCCAATTCCTTTCAAATAGTCCACAGGGTTCTTTTACCATAAGCATTAGTTGTTAATAGCTTCTTTCTTTTTTTTTTTTTTTTACCACACCTAAAATATACAGTGCAAATACCTCAGTTTGTAGCAGTGGTTTAGAAAAGAATGAAAAGGAACAACGGGAGGCACATCAGCCAATATTCTACTGCATCTGAGCTTTCCTAGAGATCTCGCATTTGATTACCAGCCATAAATCATATCCAACAAAATCATACCCAAGAACTTACTGCTATCTACATTCAAGAACCAAAGACTGTGGTTGATGAAGTTAAATTTTCTTCAGTCCTACTGGTCCCGGCAACTGAGATAGAAAAGTGAACCCAAATTTCCACTGTATTACAGCAAAACCACTGAGTTGACACACCCCCCGCATTTTCAAAACACTGTCATTAACAGAGCTATTACACGTATTTAGCAATAATCTGGGTTTTTTTCATATTGGAGCCCTCAACAAGATTAAAGACAATGTCTGGTTTTATCATCTGCTTCACTAGTTAAATGCTTAGAAGACTTTTAATGAGCTAGAAGCCTCTTATATGTAAACAAATTAATATGCATCTTCCCTTTTTTATGTTTATTAATCAACATGTCTTCACTAGGAATGTTCTAAACAATTTACACAGGATTTCATCTTTTTACTTTTTAATAAAATCCCTGCATGCTTGAAATATTTGTTCAAAGATGTTATTCATCTTAACTCCTTGAAGAAAAGGTGTTAAGAAATTGCTTGTCGTCTCTAACAACTACAAAGCAGGGTGTTTTTCCCCTTTTAAATCCTCCAGCTTCTTTCCTTCTTTTTTCTTTTTTTTTTTTTAATTAATTGCCACTAGCCAACAGTGTTGATCACCAATACAGAACATTTGCCAACTGGTGACAAAATGGCAAAACCAAATTCAGTAACAGATCTAATCCTGGTCTCCTTTCTAGTGACTAGACTGACCGGTAAAAATGTCCTCACCAAGGATAAATCAGTATAGAGCCATCTACCTGCTTCTGCACTCAGATACCCCAGCTAAGAATTCTGGTGTTTGGGGTGTTGGGATATTTTTTATTGCTACAACAATTAAGATTAATGAGAAGCAAACCTTAAAGACTGGAAAGTCCTAGGAGTTTTATTTTTTTCCTTAAGCATTTACTTTTGCATATCTCAGACAAAAATTTCATGAAAAAAGGAGTTTTTCTTTTTTTCAGTTTCATACCAGCTTCTAAGCATTCCTTCATTTAGGTAAGACTATGAATAGCAAAGGACATTGGATGGATACTGCGTAACTGTAATGCTATCTGAATGGATAGGACTAGAAAATCAACAAAATTGAGGTGACCCTGACATACAACATTAAGCAGCAGAACAAAGTTCCTAGTTGCAAGAATATGGAACAGCCTGCTTAGTTCCATAGTAGGCACATCAGAAATTCACAGGGGAGCTGAGAAATCATTTTATTAGAGACATAAAACTAATTTGTAGCATTATAAAACTGAAATCAGGTGGCTGTACAGAAAAACTGGATCAAAACCTATCCAAGATTTCTGCCCAGGAGGAAGATATTCTTATGTCACATTACCTTAATAAAAAGTACAAGTTAGCCCTCTAGTTAAATCTTGAAGTCATTGCTATGAGAATGACAGATACATTTTCACTTCTAACAAAACAGACAAGGGAAAAAAAAGGATTAGACTGTAAGAGATGGAGACAATGCAGCTTTTGTTGATATTCACAGGATAAAGCTCATCAAACAAGGCAAAACCCCTGGTTGCTTTGGTTCCTGACTTGATTCTGTAATCTATAGTATCAGACAGCTACACCACTCATATCTGTTTTTCTTACCATTCAGAGCTTAGGCAGGGCCCCTTCATGGGGTATGTGTAGCTTGTCAGCCAGTCAATGACAGCACTTAGTGGAAAGAAAGGGAGAGGTAGGGTATAAAAAATCCCTGGGAAACAGCAGAGAAAGACTTTTAAGGCAAAATAAAGCAAGATCTTGTATGATGCACCGGGTGGGATAACCACTGGTTTATGGGGGTTGTCCACTGAGAAAGTGAGGTTGAATATTCCAAAGAGGTGCATCCAAGAAAGAACCTCTGAAGATACAGGACTGTACTCCAAAGAATTTACCCATTTTGTGTCCTCAGCCTCACTTTTAAATTCTCAAAATGGACATGGTTAGTGGAATAGATGATGCTTTTTTTTTTTTTATCAAATAAACCTAATTCCTGAATTATCACTACTTTATTTGCTTTATTTTATTTTTCTTTCCAATACCATACTTCTTTCATTTATCAGATGTGACTTCATTACAGACATGAGAATATCAGTTCTCATCTGCTTTATATAGTTGAGTTCTCAGTCATAACAGATCTATATGCTTAAAGTACATGACAGTTTTTTGGTTAAATTCAGTTAATACATACAGTAAGCAGGAAAGGGATGAAGGGAAACATGTCTACTTTTAACCATAAAGAAAAGCTAAGGTAACAATGGAATTTCTGGATTTAAAACCCACATGGCTCAAAACAGCCATGAAAAATAGCACTTATTGCAATAAAAGACAGAAAAACAAGTTTCCATTTGATCGAGTTAGCACTGAGCTTCTCTGGAGGTATCACTGTATACCCCAGAGAAAATATTTAACATGATACAGTTCTGAGAGAACACTACATCACTTCCAATATACTGGAAAGTATATGCTCTTCATGATGAAGGATGCAGGGTACTTGGGGAAATAAAACCGTTAAGCAACGCAAAACCAATGACAGCTAATTACTATTAGACATCCAGATGTGGTGCTTAGGGACGTGGTTTAGTAGTGGACTTGGCAGGGTTAGGTTAATGGTTGGACTTGATGATCTTAAAGGTCTTTTCCAACCTAAAGGATTCTATGGTTCCACGATTCTAAGACTATGGTTTAAAAGGGAAAGCTGAATTAATTACCACAGCATGATGACTTCATTTAGTTGATTTGATTTTCTATAGGATCTTTTTATCACTTTCCCGTGGTAAGTTCCCAACTCCAAGTAAAAAGTAAGCATTCTATAGACATGCTGCTGTTGTGCTCATGAGACTTGCACTAATTGTTCATGTAGTACTTGCAGGTTGTCATCCCTAGCAATGGTCTGCTGCTGTTACCTTGCATCAGGTAAGTGACAGCTACACAGAGAAGTGCCGTTTCGCAGTGCTAATCACCACTGAAATCACATTTTTTAGAGAAGATGATGAATAAGGAGATTAATATGCCACACCAATTATATTAGACGCAACATAATACACCTCATACAGCAACAGCTCTTTGCTGAACATTTGTTTTTTCCTTGCTTGGTAAAGGCCCACCTGCAGAGAGGTTATATAGCCAGACCTCTCTACTCGCTCTGCAGTTCTCCAGATGAACTGAGCCTCTGCTGTATTCCAGCTATTTTCTTGTGCTTCACCAGTACAAATCATGAGGTGAATGGGGAAAATACGGCCTACCAATTCATAAGAGAAGAGGTTTTCCTCCCAAAGGAGCGCACTGCCTGTCATGCCTGAAGCTTAGCCAGGTAGTTCTTACTAATTCCCCTGCCGGTGCCTGCAGCATTTTTCATACTGCTCTCCTTCTGCCAGCTTCAGCAGGGTATCAAGCAGTGAAGTCTGACAGTTGCAGCTGTGACCTGAGGGACCAGCAAGCCCGGTTCTAGCCCCTGGCACTTTAGCATCCAATTTAATCGGTGATCTTGGCTCCTTCTCTGCTCCTCTCTGTTTTCCTGAGAAGATGGAGCAGAGACTGACAGACAGGATCAATTTCCATTGCAGCTGCAATTCACAGCTCATTTCTCTGGAACTTTACACTTTACCTCTTACCACAAGTACAATGCTTCTTCAGAAACTCAATTTCAGAATCACAGAGACATTTAGGTGTATTTTTAGCATCCTGTCATTGATCATCAAAACTTGGGTTTAGAATGAAAACTCAGACTGGAAGTTTTGTCTTTTCACCACGGACTGCACAGACCTACTGAAATAAGAGATGAGGAAAGGAACAACATGGTGATTTCCTGCTACTCCATGATACTTCAGTAGCTGCAGACTTCTGGTATGTGTTAGGTACCATTTGAAAGGCATCTGAACAATAGGAATTTACTTCTTGTCTAAGCAAACTGTTAGTGTGGTTTAGCTTTGTAATCACGACTCCTGTGATTTAAATTCCTGATTGGACTCTATTCTTTCTGCAGGAAGTAAAGGATGAACAGAACAAGAAAATGTAAAAATTCAAGACGAAACCAGAATCATCTGAGATTTAACATATTATCCACTACAGCTTTTTAAACACAAAAATTAACTAATGATAATTAAATGTACAGGCTTTGCCACAGATTGCCTAGGCAGTCTTATTCAAATTTCTTAACATCTTTTCACATCGATTCCCTCTGAGGAAAGTGGGAGTCACAGTACTCTAGCATCAGTATCAGGGGGTGTTGCACATAATTTTATGAACACCTGTAAGGAACTTGCATAACCACAGTGATGGAGACCATAAGCACATACAAACTTTAGACTTGGTTCCACATGCTAAATCAGGGCCACATCTGATTCAGCAGATGATTTAAGAAATGTGCTTTGTTTCAAACAGGGCTAATTGTGTTTTAAGTCAAACACATGCTTTAAAAGTTCACTCGCACTGGTAAACGTGATCAGGCTGGCAGTGCACTTTACTGCATCAGAAGTACCTTCCAGGGAAGAACAAAACAGAACAGCTGAGGAGGAGACATGGGGAGTTCACTTTTCCCTGCAGAGAAACTACAACATAAACACTTGAACATCTTTTAACAATGGAGATTACAACTCTTACATTTATGCACACCGTATTTCATCCATGTTTCTCCTTACTTGGTAAAACCTCACCTGCAGAGGTTATAAAGCCAGACTTCTCTACTCACTCTACAGTTCTTCAGGTAAGCAGATACTCTGCTGCTCCTCAGTAGTCGACGTACTGTGTTATGCCTCGGGGGCACAGATCATGAGGTAATGAAATACCTCCATTTCAGCTATAGGGGTGAAATATCACTTCATCTATTGGAGAACAGACTATATGCCTTGTAAGCCAGCTGCTATCAAAGTAACAATGCTTGTTTTGTTTTTAGAAAACAAATATCAAGATTTGTACATCTATAGTCAACACCAAACAAGAAAGTAGGTAAAATATTTTATTTGTTGGGCTTGTCCTTATTTGATTTGATATCCAATCTATACATGACTGCAAACAATTTCAGGTTGTTTGCAAACTTGGTCAGACAGTTTTGAGAAAGATCACATTCAAACGTGATGGAGTGATTTTTATACTGTAATTATTCTTTGTCTGAGTTCTTCAACAACAGATTGAAGTTCAGAAAGAGCTTTTCTTTGCTCAAAATACCACATGATTTATCAAATCTGGTAATAGATCAGGGTTTTTTTAATTCCAATTTACCAAAAACGGCAGGGTGCAGTGAGGAAAGAAACAGTGGGCAAGATTTTTGTCAGTGTAATCTCACAGCTTTTTAACAAATTTTTAGACATTGATGCTACACAGCTGCATCTCAAGTCCAAAGGAGCAGTCAAATACAGAGCAGTCAAATTTGTTAATATAAAGAACTGCTTTGTAGTTAGGACTAGAGGAAGAAAAGGGGCACTTAACTATCATGATTATTCATACTGTGCATTATTTGGGTTATAAAAGAAAGGAATCAAATAAAGAGGAGTCAAACAAAGAAACAAAGGGACAAATGACTCATAAAATGAGCAAAATCAAAATCCTAGTATTATGTTGCTGATGTCATTGTCCTGCTGAATCCAATGATTTTAAAGTGAAACCAAAGACTAAGCTACACAAAGCTGTGGAAGATCCAGCTCTTTACTCTTGGAGTAAAGAGTGGGACATTATAGGTTGGTCATCTTATTTAAGGCCACAGCGTGTTGTGGCAGCAAGTCAAAATGTTAAAAGTAGCAATGAACAATCATAAGTTGGTAAAAAAACCTTGAAACACTGATTTCATCTGGGACATCTCTACTTCCTTTCATGAAGCAGCCATGGAAATTGATAGCAATAGTTCCTAAGGTTATTTCAGTAAAAGTGAATGACTGCAGAAGATACCCAGCATCTCCTGGAAAGACCTTAAGTTATGCTATTTAAAATTCTTACCAATCTTTCACTGTTACTTGCTAACAGCATTTCCAAAAGAACACGTCCCTCCTTCTGCAAAAATGCCTCCCACAGAAAAGCAGCACTTCTATCAGTCTTCTAAACGTACTCCCTGACACTTTAAAAAATGTTGGGATGCAAGCCCTGCAGAGCTTCAGCACTAATGAGAGAAAGAACTATGAGACAGCAAAACTGAAATGATAGTCACCTGCAATCCAAAAGAGGAAGAAATAATCAGGGGGTTTTTATACATGTATGTATAAAATATGCTGAAAACTAGACTATGCCTGCTTTTCTTTGAGCAAATTCTGGGGAAAAAAGGTTTCTTTTTAACTATTTTTTTTTCTTTTAAATTATATTCTTTTAATTATATTCGTTTATCTTCCACAGTCAAAATGCCAAGGAAGATGAACATAAGGGTGTATGTACCCAAAAGTTATCAGGATGCTAACTTCGAGCAGTATGCTGTGGAAGATCCCTTCTGCACCCTTCCAAGTTATTGCAGACTTAAGATCATTGAGAGGCAGGAATAAGCTTCCTGCATACGTTTCCCCCAGCACCTTTCCTAATGTACTCAGCATCCGCAGTGTCACAATGGAGAGAAGGTGCCAATAGGATAAGACTTAAGTATAAAAAAAATGCACCTCGGGGCAACCTCACCACAGATAGTTTTCTGTCTCTGGACAGAAACCACTTCCCAGCATTTGAGAGCTGGAAAAGTCTCGCTTATGGCACGTGCTCATACTCAGCCCCTTTTTCCTGCCAGTGATGCCAGCAGTTGACTGGGCAAAAGAGAAAAGCTAGCATCTCCCAAACCATCCTGCTGCCAGTAAGATTATAGTTAACACCATTCATCTTCAGATGCAAGATCGTGCTTCCACTCATTTTGTTTTATCATATACTTCGGAAGTATCATGTAGTTAAACCTTATGTATCTGTATGAGGTACGACAACAGCATTTCTCCTAGTTCATATACAAAGAAACTGAAGCTCAGAAGAAATTAATTTTCTGCCGAAGGTTACAAAGCATCAGCAAAAGCCATGGTATCCTAATTCGCAAGTCTCATTTCTAACCCATTAGAACATAGTGCTCAACAGGTTTTTAGGTACTTTGTAGCCAGAACTGGTTAGTTCCAAAATGTGAGAGCTCAGAAAAGAATAAAATACATAGTCACACCTCAGAGCAGTAAAATGAGTAGCCCAAGGTCTTAAAATGAGCCAGCTTGAATCCTCACTTCTCCTCAAATTCAGGTGTGAGATATAGTAAAGGCCTACTTTTTCCAGGAAGGATCATAAGTTCTAATATCAGCTTATCACTAGGAGAACTCTTTTTGTAGTATTTCTAGCTGAAACACAAGCTAAAAATATAGGAATTCTTGGGAGAGAACCGCAATATTTAGCCAATTATAGAAGATCCATTGAAAGCACATTCAATAAGCATCCACAGCATCAGCTCACCGCTTACAAAAAATAAGTGCAGCTGTTGCTTGAAACAAGATGAGGCATTGGATTTAAGTTTTTAGTAATATATTATTACAAGCACTGGATACAGAAACATGAATGAGTGATAAAATCCTGCATGAGAGACTTTCCTTAACTTTTTCATCCCTTATTCTCCAATTCATGGCTACACATATCCCATGAGGCTTATGTCTTCAGGCTGACATTCACAGATGCAAAATACATTGGTCTAATCACCATTAACAGCCTTTTAATTGTCAATAATTTTAAAGCTAGTAGTATTTTTTAAGTGTTAGTTTCTATACAATGTTTTCTTTCATGACAGAGCTGATACAAACTTTTCACTTTATAGTAAAATTTAAATCTGAACCAATGCAAATTGAATCTAATATTTCTTTATGTTGTCATTTTATAGGTATACTCTGAATGGTGAGTCATTTAAATTCTAATACATTTAAATAAGGAATGAAAGAAAAACATCATTCGATATGTTTTTGTCAAATTACCTACATTACATGATTACTCCTCCACAATCAAAATCAGATTTTAAGTATGAATGATACAAACAAGATTACACTCCAAATCTGCAACAGAGATTTTAGTTGCTTGTTTAAAATGACATACCTAGCTATTCAGTAATCACTTTATAATAACCCCTTTCATTTCTAAATCTACTTAGCCATCAGCAACTAGTGAGGAAAATGCTGGCAGTGGTTTTTACAACTACACATTAGTTTTACATTTCATGACAAGCTAATTCTAGAGAGTTCGAAAGACAGACAAGCATGTGTTCTTAAGGTTTTCTTTCTTCTGTATGAAGGAAGCACACATTTAACTGAGAAATGAAAAATAAAGAGTGCAGACGTATACTTTTCACTTCACACATACAGCAGTGACAATTTATCCCAACTTCACCCCAGGAACCTCTGTGAATATGTAAATCAACAAGAAATAAAAGGTTGTGACAAATACCTCTCAGAATTACTATGGTAAGGTGGCAAATAAAGTGCCTATTTCTGGTAGATGCTACCTGTGGTAGATCTACCTTTGGTAGATACTTGGATCAGAATGATCTTTGAGGAAAATTAAGGTCAAATTACCTATGTTGCATATATTGTCCCTCTCAATTGAATCTCACAGGTGTGTAATCCTTTTTCTGAGTTGATCATATGACTGGCTTACAGTGTCGTTATTGTCCCTTTCTATCACATGTCCATTGTATATTAACAAAGCAGATGGCACCTGATCTGACAGAGAGACACATTTAACCAGATGTGTACCTCCATGCCCATGGCACCCTTTAGAAGTTGGCACAAGTAGCACAATTCTAATCCAATTTATACAGCGTGCAGCCCAGATGCTGCTTGTATTTGAGAAGCTGCAGGCAACACAAAAGAAGCTGAAGGTCTGAGGAACTGCTCTTGTGGCCGCCTGACATACCTCCTTCACACAGCTACCATGCAACAGTATTGTCTTCACTGAACATGAAACCATCTGGTAATAGAAACTTTCAGATATACTAAGAGATGGTGCAGGTGGCTGGCTCATCATTAAGTATATTCATGTGAACAACAGACGTAATTTGACCGTGCATCTGAACAGGGGAAATGGCATTAATGTAACATATGCTCTTCTGCTCAGTAGTCAGAAAATGGGAACCCAGGAGAACAGTATAAACATTTGGAAGTTCTGGTGTGAGGGAAAAATCTTTTTTTCTAGACCATTTTCTTGGAAATGGCTGGAATACATCTACAATATTGTAGTATGTCTTAGTATTCTCTTTATACACTAATAACACTACATGTATTTTTGTACAGTAAGTGCCCCAATCACCTTCTAATTGTGACTACTAATAATGGCTAAGTATGCACTGTTTGCTCTGTTGTGCGACACGTTAGCGTGTTTCAGGTTTTATGGTACAGCTGCTCGAGTTGCCCCTGAAGTCAACTGGAGAAAAGACAAACCGTTGTGTAAATTAGTGAAGGTTTTGGTTGCTCAATACCTGCCATGAAAGTAGAAGCCCAGAAACTGTTTATTATGTTGCACAAAAGGATAAATGGGCAATGCTGTTTCATAGATCAGTCAGAATAAGATGTAGCAGCATGTTCTGGTTATCACTGTGGCCTACTGCTACTGACAAAACACATTAATTCAGAGCTGTTATGTACAGTGGTGTTAGCTAAATTGGGGATTGAAAACAGGTCTTTACTGAACCTAGATGACAGGACAGCATGGCCATATAAATCTAGGTAAAAGAGAAAATGCCACCAATCAATGTTACTCGTCTAAAAAGAATATTTACCATTCTTTCTAATCTGACATGTGCAATCAACCTTAACCAAATCATGTAGAGTGAGATGGGTTTTGACAAATAACTCTCGAATGCATAAACCTGATAAATGAATCAGACTCTCTGTAACAACTGGTAAAAGAAACTTTGAACTTACATACATGTCAAAAGGGAACAGAACAATCTGTCTTCCTACTACACTCTTACGTGCTAACGACTATTAACATGTAAGTACAATATTAAATAAGAGGTAAGCCCTGTAAAGTTGAGAAGATCATCTGTTTAATTTGTGACAAGACCCTTTTCCCAAAAGAACTTCCTGCGCAGTTCCCAGTCTGGATACAGCCTTTAACTTTGCTTAGGTTAGGCCCATCCTCAGGACTTCTCCAGGAGCTTCATTCTACCGAGTAAACAAAGGTGCTTTTTCACCCACCAATAGAAACTACTGTCTTTGTATACTGTCAGTAACTAATAAATTGGGCCTCGGTATCCATTGCAACATTGAACTCCGATGCCTTTCTCAAGCTAGCACAAACAAGAAGAGTACTTAGACTTTCTTAAAAGAAGCAAAATACAAACTTCTCCTATGCTATCTGGGTAACTCATCAAGTTTGGGATGTTTTAATTTAGAATGATATAAGAGCCTATATAAATGATGTAGGTAAAGTAATTTTTGGTTTTCTTGGTATTGGGCCACCTTGTATGAAAGGAATTTCTCCCTGATTATCTTTCCCATTCAATACTATACATAATGTCTTTATACATTAAAGTACTCCAGAAGTACCTACATTAAGAGTATACACTGTTGACTCTGTTGGTTGAATATATTCACCCTTTTTTTTTCCTGCTATATCACAATATCTAGAAAATGTCTTGAAGAACTCCCCCAGATTGCTCCCTCTCTGGCACATTTCTTTGAATTTTCCTGTGACAACTGAAGAAGTTGCTTGCCACCTGAGTTCTCTGCTATACCATTCCCTGTAAAAGGCAAACATAAGAAAATATGTTTGCCGATGACAGGAATTTATACTGTTATACCGTACTATTAAGTAGAGAGGAAACCAGCCCATCCTTGCTTCTGACACATTTGTAACGAGGAAAGAAAATTCCAGAGGAGGAGGAAGGAGAAGAGCTGGCAAAAAGGGTTGTAGTGGATGGTAAACTGCTTCAAAGTTAATTCTTTTCTTCCTCATAAGATTTAACAGAGTCCTAAGAGTCCCACAAAAATGCATATACCTGGGACTTTGATGTCTGCCTCAGATATAGAAATACATGACGTAAGTAACAAAAACAGTAGACAAAGGAATACAAGCACAGAATAAAGAAGAAAATATGATAATAAACATGCTTTCGTGTAACGTGTATCACAGGTTAGTTAAGCCTGTGCTGTTTATTTCCTTTAAGCCATGCTTTATTTCCACAGATTATCTTGAGCCTGTGTTGTTTATTTCCTTTCTCCAGTCATAAAGATTAATCATTTATCAGGACTACATTTCTCTATGTTGCCTGCAGCATCCCCTGCTTTAATCGCTACAGGACACTTTGCATTTGGTTATGTCCTTTTGCTTCCTTCCCCTCTTCTAAGTTTGGTCCTGTCAAATGGATTAAAGAACATGTGCATTGATGCCAGAACCATAACTGACATGGAAGAACACAAAGCAGCCATCAAATATTCAGGGAAGTGGAGGTTATGGGAGGTTGCTAAAGTACCTGCAATCCTAAGTGAAGAAGAGGGGCCAGGACTAGATTACAGTTTCGCTGGTCAAAGGCAGGCAGTTGCTCTACTGTTGAGACCTACGCCAGCTCCACAGGTCACCCAGGAGCCCTGGATCACAGTTTTGCCACACAGCTCAAGGAAAACACAGAAGAGGTGACTGGTAAAAGTCCACCAGAAATTAAGCTGGTGTGACAAATTACAGAACTGCATATGACAGCAATTACATAAATCTGAAAACTGTCTAATTCTATCACCAGTGACCCGGGATTCAAAGTCCATTAAGCATTGTTTTTTCCAATTGAACTGAACTAATGGAAAATAATTGCTACTCTGAAAAAGGTCATACACAAAGTAATAAAAAAGCAAGCGCTATACAGTCACTATTTATACCTTACTCTAATTTGAATTTATAAATTGCTGGCATCTGTTATAAATCATGCAGTTTTCTTCCAAGCACCGAAGTTTCAGATTGGATGCCTTCCCCTGTCTCTATCACAATTTTGAAAGAAAAAATTCAGGGTAATAATTTACATGGAGTTTGTGGAGTGTTCAGGTTTTCACCTCTAAGGGTGCTTTTCATTAACAAAACTGGGAAAAGAGTAAAAAAAAAAAGCAAAAAAAATCCCCAAACTCAAAGGCATAAAAAGCAACAAAACCCTACAACAGCTCAAAATCAACAGCTCCCAGAGCTTTTGGCCATAGAATAGCCACAGAGCTGTCCTTATTTAAAAAACTGAAATAAAGTTTGTAAATAGTTTAATTTTAGAAAATAGGAAATATTCAGAAAGACATAAATCACACACTGAGCATCAAAATTTGCATTTGCATGATAGGAAATGTAAGCTCTTATTTGTAACTCAGAATTGAACCAAACAAGAAGGCGACAATAGAAGAGCTGCTGCTTTTGCATTTGCAGAATGGCTTAGGGGTCACGTGTTATAATCTTGAATTATGATGATGCTTATTTTTTTGTCAGTAACCTACATGCACATAAAAACGGTTTGCTGGCTTTGGTATACATAGGCACACAAAATCTAGAAATAGTCATTTAATGCATAACCAACTTAAGCTAGAAGTTTCTCGACAACCAAGCCACTGCTTTATGCTCACGTAAGCCTGCCAGTAGCACAATCACATTTTAAACTGTTATATCTGTAAGAACAAATAATTTCATTGACTTGTAAATGGATCATGATATTCAGAACTTCATTTCTAGTAGTTAATCTGAAAAAAACAGAACAGAACATATCCATTAATAAGATTTTAGAAACATTAATTGCTCTTGTTGTACTCGATGGTGCAAGCATTCCTGTCAGGTCTTCCTGGCTGGATCTCAAAGGTCAGCCATAGAGACAAATTGGAAAAGAAAAAGACAGAAGGACAGTATGGCAGAGATTTGAAGACAACAAAAGCTCATTTGCTCCCTTGGCCCATCCAACCCATCAGCTGAAGTCTGTGTGGACTGGTATTATTCACATAGGTGACAGGACTTAGTGGAAAGATCCCCACAGTGGGGAATTTGAAACCTTGGCTCAATTTCTGGCTTAGGCACCTGTCACTGGAAGATCGTAAAAATCCCACTCAACACCTCAGATTTGAGTAACTAAACCCTCTGTTTGTAAAGCGCTTTGATATTTATGGCTCAGAGGTGTTACATCGGAAGAAATTATGATTATTTTTTCAGTATGCTCAGAAAGTTGGAAGGGAAGCAACATGAAAGCCAGGGTGTCTCTAGCTATTCCACTGCTGAGGACACTCACCAATTCATACAACTGCATTGAATCTAAATGTACATGGTAGTCTGCTTCAGAAATGCCAACAAACTGATGTCAGGGAAGGAAAGAGCTTAATTCAAGACAAACAGGCAAGTCTGGATGGTGCATTGGGTGCAGCCGCCCAGGTGCTGGCAGCAGGGGGCTGCCGGGGCGGCCCCATGCCAGGCACAGCCAGTTCCAGCTGGTTCCAACCGACCCACCACAGGGCACAGCTGAGCCCCTCAGCCAAGATGGCGGTGCCTCTGGGAACGTGTATTCAAGAAAGGGCAAAACGCTGCCTGGCAGTGAGAGGAGGGGGGGGAAAAAGTGTGAGGAGCAGCCCTGCAGACACCCAGCTGAGAGGAGAAGGAGGGGGAGGAGGTGCTACAGGTGCTGAGGCAGAGACTCCCCTGCAGCAGGGGAGAGGGCTGTGGTGGAGCAGGTATCCACGCCTGCAGCCCATGGGAGATCCCATGCTGGAGCAGGTGGATATACCCTGAAGGAAGCTGTAGCCTGTGGAGGACTCCATGCTGGAGCAGGGGGAAAGTGTGAGAAGGAAGGAGCCGCAGAGAGGAGCTCCTGTGGACTGACCCCAATCCCCATTCCTCATCCCTCTGCACCGCTCTGAGCGGGAGAGGAGCTGGGAGTAGAGAAGCGAAGCTGAGCCTGGGAAAATGGCGACGAGTGGGAAGGTGGTGTTTTAATTCGTCTTGTTTCTCTCTACCCAAATTTATTTCAACTGGCAATAAATTAACTGAGTTTTCCCCAAGTCGAGTCTTGTTTTGCCTGTGATGGTAATCGGTGAGTTCTCTCCCCTGTCTTTACCTTGACCCATGAGCTTTTCCATCTTATTTTGTCCCCCTGTCCTGTTGAGGAGGGGGAGTGAGAGAGCAACCGGGTAGGCATCTGGCAGCCAGCGTCAGCCCAGGTCAACCCACCACAGATGGGTTTGGTATTTTGAATATTTAGGTCTGATGCAGGTACAAGTGAGTGTTCCCCAAATAAAGCATACAGTATCAAGACCTCCATAAACAGCAGACAAAACCAGACAAATTTTGCACTATACATTTTTTTTGTTTCATTTTTGATGAACTCACAGTGTATATGTACTTACTGGAGCAGAAAGCAATCATTATAAATTGTATCAGCACTAGCAGTGTGTAACCATGGTAATTAAAACAATATTATTTTTAAAAATTACAAAAGACTACTCAAATCACATAAAAAGGAAGAATCCAAGAAAGAACATCTTTCTTCTGATAACTACATTTCTGTAAGTCTGCAAAATTATTAAAGATACAGACATTTTTTACTCCTGCTAAATAGTTGGATATGCTACAGAATAATGATTTTAATTAAGAATTAAATTAAACAGGGAGTTTGCATGGACAGAACTTTCAAGGAGCTTTAAAGCACATTACTGTCAGATCTCTGAGAGACTATTTTGACCAGGATTTCCCTACTCCTTATTTTTACTAAGATTTCACTACCTTAATGTGTATTTACGAGTAGTCTAATACAGAAGCAGTTCTCACTTGGGGAAAAAAAAACCCAAACCCTTAAAAAATCAGGCCTTTTAAGAATTAAAGCAGAAGGTGCTCACATGACAGCTCAGAAGCATTTAAGTCCACTTCAGCCCTTTCACTGAACACTGCATCTACTATTACCATTAAGAATATAAGTGAATAGGGGTTGGAGGGATTGGTCCCTCATGATGCGGTCTTTGGTTATGACAGAAGAAAAAACTCAGTAGGCAATAGCATGGAACCACTTAAATAGTCACTTCTATAATAATTTAATCACGGTACAAGTATACTGTTGATTTAACTTCACTGATCTGAGGCTTCTTCTAACACCAGCTTGTGACAATTACAAAAAATACCATTCTTGGATGTGTTACAATTATTCAATATGGCCACACAACTATCTCTGGAGAAAATCTGGTTTAAATTATGAGCTAAATTGAAAGAAGAAAAATCCTTCTACAAGCCTGAGCGTAGTTGTTCTCTCTCTGAATTCATGAGTGAGTTCAGCCACTGCATAGCCATGTGTGTGGCTGTCATAGCAGACCTTCCGTAGCCCAGTACACAGCGAGGGAATATTTGCAAGCCCAGAAGACTTGCAACCTTTGCTCTCTCCAGCATGCTGCCGCACAGCAATTCCCTACAGAGTCCTATGGTGCACAGGATCCCTATAGCGGCTTTCCACCTACAGCAATGGGACCTTAAAAGCTCCCAGCCACACCCGAAGCCCATTAGTGAAAGCAGGCTAGGAAAGGCAAGTTTTGCCTTAATAGGACAGGAATGTGGATGAAATACTATTGTAGGTGAAAGAGAGAAGACAGACAAGTCTCACGTGCTCTCAAGTTTCCCATCAAATAAGAAATTGTCACCAAAAGTCAAAATATGACACTGTTATTAGCAGCAGCAGATTGGGGCACATAAGGTTAACCTCCTATCACATTCAGGGAACTTTTCATCCGTCCCGCTTAGAGCTGTGTTTGAAAATGCAAATACCCCAGAAGAGTTGGGCATCACAGGACTACCCTGCACCCCTGGGCATGTGCCCAATATCATGATTGACATGAAGTCCTATGCTTTGGAGGCATCCCAAGAATTTCCACCCTTGCTTTCTTGTTTCCCGAGTGAGAGGTGTAGAAAAGCTGCTGGCTCACACAAACAGGAAAATGCACTTTTGGCTTTCTTCATTTCTCTCCATTGCCCTTGGCAAAATGCAGCAAGAAGTGGAGAGCAGAACAAAGGCTCCAGTGATTCTCAGCTGCCTACAGGAAGCACGGGGGACCAACCACACACAGACATGTAATGGGATAATAGGAGAGCTCAAGTATGCTGGAAACCTTTGGTTATTCCTGTGGCCATGCAGAGATGCTTAGTGAAAGCTTCTGGTTAACCAGTGCCTGATAAGAAGCAGAAGTGCCAAATGTTTAATCAGAAAGCCCATTCTCAGTACTAGTTGATAGTTTAATTTAGCAGATTCAGGGCATATGAAAAAAACAGCTGAATAAAGACAAAGGCTGTTTATTTAAATTAGGCTTTGGCTCAGAATGTCACCTGTCACTGGAGGGAAGCACTCTATGTCAATGCTATAGGTGAGAGACCAAAACAGGTAGTGTTTATGTATGCTGTGCAATGCCATGTTAGGTATGTGTAAGAGAGCTTTAAAAAGACAAACAAAAAGAAGCTGAACCTATCATTATGGAGTTTCTGCCTTCTAGCAGAGGGAAGTCTAAAGCATGGTTATGGCATCTTTTTACAAGTTCATGCCAAACCACCTGTCCAAAATTTCTCTAGATAAATTTGCAGTAACGAGTTTAAAAACACATAGAAGAAGTTAGTTACAAATGGCAGAACAAACCCTAGGAGGCTTCTGGCAGCTTCACAGGCATTAATCATGATCCATATATAAAAGCACTCCCTGTGCATTCACATAAAACAAGGCAATAATCCCACCTATGTTTTCCAATGACATGAACAAATGACTCAAGATTCAATCCTGTTGTTTATGACGTTGCTAGAATCTCTTGATAAAAGTAAAGCCAAATGTTTATAACTATAGACACATTATTCCTTATAGTATGTTCAGCAGATAGGATTACCTACACGACTGTATGTTGTTGAAAGAATTTTAGTCTCAATACAAACAAAAAACTATTTAAAACTACAATAAATAAACCCATTTGCTTCAGCAGAATTTGCAACTCATTTCAAAATTAAAAAATAGAAATAGTTATCCTGATCTTAATGTAGAGCTATCTCTTAAGTCAAGAGGGAAACATATGGTCAACAAAATGAATATAGCAATAGTATGGAGACAAAAGAAACAGGTGCATGAAGGCTGTCGTATATAGACATGAAACACTTTATTCTTGCCTAAGGCACTGTCTGAAATGTCCTGGAAGAAAATTCCTAATAGCTGGTTTGAGCTTTCTCCATTTCCTTTAAAGAAGAGGAGCATCTGAAACATTCTGAAGGCAATCTACCAAAACCACTTCACTAATACAGAGCTCCCTGTACAATACCCAGTAATAATTATAGAGATCACTGTACATATAAAAATGCCATTATGAAAACAAAATTAACAGTCAGAAAAATGCCAGACAGTCTCACAGACATCACTAAAAATCCTGAGTTCCTTTATTTAGTTACTGAAATTGAAGAATTTTATTGTTTCTCAGTAAAGCTACAGAAGTGCACCAACAATGCTGGTATCAATCTGAGTGCTCTTGTGGTTGCCTTGTGTATGTCTTTAGTATTATATTTAGAGGTAAGTATAGCCATTTGTCTTACCAGGAAAGAAATTTAGCAGTGATCTGCAAATATCTCACTCCTGTGTAAATATATTTTTATACGTATTTAAGTCCATATGGCAACACTAATGATTGCTGTCTCAATTTAAAATACATCTACATATAAAAAAATCTAAATAAGGAAATTTCAGTACACTAATTTTTATCTTGAACTCTATTGTTAAATTATATAAAAAAGCCATATTCACAAATTTAGTATCATTGGCTAATTTCTTGAAAATAGGCAAAATAGCTCACAAATAACTTGCTCTTTAGTTGAAATAGAACTGGATCTTTGTAAAAGTTATGGAAAGAATGTGAAGAAAAACCACACTCTGCATGAAGATGCAAATTGAAGGAGAGCAAAGAGGGGGTACTATCAGGGCTCCGGTTAGCACAGCAAAACTCTCTTTCTATTAAAAGCACAATTTCACAAAATACAGGATTCGGTTCTTGACTCCCATCACATTTACAGCTGCAATCTCCTTCTCATATGAGATGTTTATTGATAAGCATGTGTGAGGAAAAAAAAAATAAATTGGGGTATTCATGTGACAGCTGATCTACAGACCTGTCCTAAGCCATTGCAGACTGCAGATCACAGCCAACTTGGCGATCCTGCTCAAAGTAGCTGCAATGGGGGGAAGAGACATTCCCAAATGCTGGGGAGGAAAGGGAGGCCCACATTACATTGGGCACTTACAGCTGAGCATCCTCGCTGTTGAGCAGAATTTAAATAGTAGCAAAGACAAGGCTGAAGCTTAAGGAATGGAAGCTGTCGGCCAGATTCCGGAGGAGAAAAAAAGAAACGTTTTCTTTACAGAATGACTTGTAAGAGGCAACCATTAAAAAGGAGAAGAAAAAAGAAACAAGAAAAAAACCCTTTAATTAGTAACTTAGCAATTATTCCTGCTGGAAAAGTATATGGATGGCACAATCCATACACTTGTTAGGCTGTGAATAGTCATTGCCTTTCAGTTTGAGTTTGTTTCTGTAAACAAAGTATTTTTTCAGTGCTGCTGTGGAAATAGAAAACTTAACTTTTAAAATGTCTGAGGTTGAAGAAGAGCAGAAGTCCTTCGCATAAATAAAACATTTATGGCTTGAGGCATGTGGCAAAATAAAGCTGGTTTAAGGTTTCCTTTCCTTTTGCAACTGACTCTATTTTCTAAAATGTGTTTATTTCACTTGCATCCAAAATACAAACAACTTCATCAGGTGGCAAATGGCTCACCTTGTGACCACAGGCTAACATCTCAATCTTGTATTATAGTAAAACATTGCCCATAGTAAAACACACTCTTGTCATTTTGGTTCAGGGAACCTGATACCTAATGTACACATCCAGAGGCAGAATTCGGCCATGTGAGCGTGAAAGAAATAAATCTATCCTTTCGACAAAAGACAAATTACAACGTTACAAAGCTAAGTCAAGTGTATTGCCTAGGGTATCTGCAAACTGCTTGCAAACTGTTCATCTACTAGTTGTAAAGTAAGAAGACAAAGGACTAGAGGCCCTTGTATCTCCAGCAGTACAGCAGACCTGAGGCCCTTGAATCTTCAAAGAACCAGTACATTTGAAATATTCCTCAATTCATTTTTTCTCTTTTGTTAAGCACGTATTTTCACTTAAGGTTTTTCCCTTACTCTACATGATGGTTCTTTAATCTTTCATACCAATTTCTAGCATGATAGAACACAGTCAGCATCCACTTTCATTAAATATTTGACAATTACTTAGCTCTCACAAGGTAAAAAGTTTCTGTGATTTTTATTGCATGTTTTGGATGTTTTATAAAATCCTAAAAGTCCACCAAGAAGTGTTTATGCCTTAAAACTTAGCTAGGTATACACTCTGATACAGAACAGCTAGTCTGCATTACAGCTGAGAAATGCTTTAATTCAAAATAATGCCTGAGCATTTAACATGTGGCGACCAAAGACTTGTGCATATGGCTTTGTTTTTACCCATTAATTTCAATGTCTTCAGGAGTAATACAACTTGCCTATGCTATTATGCATCACTGGTTTATTTTATTAACAAAAATTATGAAGGTGTTACCTATCAAATGAAAGCATTTACTATAGTGCCTATCTCTAGGAATAGTGAGAAGCCTCCATGAATCTACCTTCCCTTCATATAGGAAATAACATTGGCAATTGATTTAATCTGTAAACTTAATCTGGAGACATCTCTGCCTGGGAAAACTCTCTCCAGTTGTCACAAGCTTTGTTCTCTTTGCTTCTTTTGCAACACAGCCCTGCAAGTTTGTGACTCCTAGCAAATGGATTTGTAGTAGGCTTGGTGCTAATGATATTCCTGTCTTGTACATGCTCCCACGTAATGTTTTGGTAAGCTCTTCAGGAAACCACCGTAACCTTGGTGTTTGGAATGGGTGCAACACACACCTGAAAAGTCCATATGATGACTAGATTGTTATGCTTGTCAAACAATGAGGCAGTCCTACCAGACTGATGACAAATTCAGTTTTGCAATCTGTCATGACATCCTCCCAGAGCAATTCAATTCTGGTGAAGAAGACAGTTTTGCCTGCTTGTTTTCCTGCAAGGTAGAAGACTGGCAACTTCCTTTACCTAAGAGGGGCACATGTGTTCAGCTCTTAATATCCACTTTGAGATGAAATACCAGATCCACGTTTATCCACTGGGAAAAAGATTTAATCTACATGAATCATATGGCTTCCACGTGTGATAAAAGACAAGACATTAAGTTTACAGATCACCCTACTGGAAAATGAAACAGCAATGAATAAAGAATGTTGAGGCCTGAGATTTCATGATGAATCTCAAGGTTCTCCAGGGACTCGTAAGACCCTAACTGGATTATCAAAAGGGCATTATCACCACTTGAAGGCAATGCCATAAAGCCACAATAATTGAATGCATATTCATTCCCGATGTGCAATCTTTGCTTTGCAGGCATGCAGATATATCAGGAAAATACCATTCTGGAACTCACTGTTTTCTCTTTCTAGAAGGCATGGAAATGGGAGTATATTCTCTCTTTCCAGTTCATTGTAAAGTTTCCCTCAGTAGTCCACTGGTATGATACCGAGACATATAAGGTGAGAATTGCTTAAAAGCTTCATGGGTTTGTTTTCAGATGCCTAAGGTGGAATGGAATAAGGTGAATTGGGTGCCTAATTGGAGGTCTGCACCAAAGACACAGTATCTTTAGCAAGCAGGCAATAGTTTCAGCTTCATCTGAAGGACAGGCATAACTCTTGGTCCCATGCCACTGCTTTTTCTCAGGTGACATGTGGAATCTTAGGGAGAGAGCAGATCTGCACATACTTCATGTCTTGCTTTGCTTTTGCAAGAACTGTGCTAAAATATCCAAACTTTGTGGTTTAGTCACTATAAAGGTATAATCAGAATTAAAGGTCAAGTGTGTCTGCTGCAAAGCACTGCAAGTGTACAGACAAGTCAGTTGTAAGCTGGGAGCATGTGACTGACACTTTCTAACTGTTGATAGAGAAACGGCATGGTGTCATACTGCTGATATTTCTCACAGTTTGTAGATAAGAGTGGTAGCAGCTGCAGATGCATCTGGCGATACTGGGTGAGCTGGTAGTCATGGAGGGGCTAGGGTACCTCCTGTGATCACCAGAGGAGAGAGGAAGCGAGGCTTGTCAAGTGATGGGAAGATAGCTCCAAAGATGAGCAACTCCCCGTGTAACGTGTGCAGTTGTTCTGAAATGACCACTGTCACCTGGTGTCAGATCTGAACTCTCCGCACTGCTAGAGCTGCAAAGCTTGGAAAGACCCTTTTCCAAACTGATGCCATTATTTCTATATTAGCATAACTATAAACAATATTTTCCATCAGCCAGTGTGCTTTCAGCACATTATCTGAAGTGTTTCCTAAGCTTAGGAAGTATAACTAATAGCAAAGACATGTTGTATTCAGCCTCTTCCTTTCTGTTAAAATGCCTCCTGGTAGATAGGTGAAAATGAACTAGTACAGGAAAACAGCCTGCAGAATCACAGCTTTCTGACACGCCGGAGAAAAGCTTCCTATTTCTTAATTTAATACAGCACTCATTTTTATATTTGATTATAAATCACATTTTTAGAAGAACTTTTATTTTTCTGTTAGTGCCTGTGGATCTGATGAAGAAATGTGTTTACATTTATCCTCTCTCTGTTCTCTTTCTCACTCCCTCAATGTTTTTTTAATCCTGTAATATCTGCTTAGAATTTGCAGGACCACATAGCTCTGGTTCTCTTACGAGTAGGAACTGCTAGGAACACTGAAGCACACAGCACTGCTTTCCTCATGCCATAATTAAACAAAGTCAGCTCTCGGAACATAATACAGAAGAGACTGACTGAGGTAGAGAGCATATATTCTGTATTAGGAGTTGCAGCTTGAAAGAAAAGAGAGGGAGAAGGGATGTGAGATAAAAACAAGAACAGATGAACGTATTATTGAAGGACTCAAGCTCACAAGCGAGAACCAGTGTTTCTAACTTTTTCATTAGTTCCTCACGTACAGAATGTATTTGGCAGAATTACTGCTATGCTTGCTGAGACAATCCACTGGCTTCCAGACATCAGGACGGTAATGTCCCTGCCAAACGTGACACCTGTTTTTCATTTCCAGACATCGATTCTCCACCTTATAGCCAATGTATTTCATAAGAATAAACTGTTATCATTACCGACAAAATATTGATTAGACTGAAATCCCTATCTGTAAATTTATAGCCTTAATTTCCAGTAGGTTCCATCAGTTATCTACAAACAGATGAAGATGTAAGGGAGTCATTAACATGTGTCAAGCTAAATGTTAGCTAGTCTCTCATGTATTTATTAAAGTTTAACGAAAACAATGAATAAATAATTACTTCTATATAATTGGAGAGAAAAAAAATTAACAAGCACCTGTTTAGGATCAGACAACAGAAACTCAGAATTATAAGCCACAGGCCTTACAGCTAATTAATGACATGGGCAGAAGTCTACAAGGAAAGAGCATAACTACTGTAGCTGCAGACCAAGAAAGAGGTCAAAGCTCCCCACATCAACCCCTCCAAGTCCCTGTACATTCAGCCTACTACCAAGGCCAGTCATAGAATCATAGAATCACAGAATCATTTAGGTTGGAAAAGACCTTTAAGGTCATCAGGTCCAACCATTAACCTAACCCTGCCATCCCACAACTAAACCATGTCCCTAAGCACCTCATCTACCCATCTTTTAAATACCTCCAGGGATGGGGACTCAACCACCTCCCTGGGCAGCCCATTCCAGTGCCTGACAACCTTTTTGGTGAAGAAATTTTTCCTAATATCTAACCTAAACCTGCCCTGGTGCAACTTCAGACCATTTCCCCTTGTCCTATCACCCGTTACCAGGGAGAAGAGGCCGACCCCCACCTCACTACAGCCTCCTGTCAGGCAGTTGTAGAGGGCGATAAGGTCTCCCCTCAGCCTCCTCTTCTCCAGGCTAAACAAACCCAGTTCCCTCAGCCGCTCCTCGTTAAGACTTGTGCTCCAGACCCCTCACCAGCTTTGTTGCTCTCCTCTGGACACATTCCAGCAACGCAACGTCTTTCTTGTATTGAGTGGCCCAAAACTGAACACAGTATTTGAGGTATGCCCTCACCAGTGCCGAGTACAGGGGCACAATCACTTCCCTCTCTGTCCCCAAGGTATTATCAAAGCCCAGCTTGAGTTCAGTCCCTGGGTTTCTGAAAGTCTCCATGCTTGAGTTATCCCGGATAAATGAAGTCCTCTCCGGCCTCCACGTTTCTCGGATGCCACCTGAAACAGCAGAACCACCTTCTGCCACTTGTCGCTTTACCCCGATACATGCTGTTTTCAGTTTGCTGTGCACTGTTTTATTATATTTAACCTCCTCCTTATGGGAAGATATCAATTTTCCCTACATATTTCCACAATCAAGATCCTCCCAATTCCCTCCTCATTCGCTAAGCTTGTACTAATTATTTTCTTTGTCTCGATTCCTCACCCCTGGTCCTTGACTGTTCTTTGTGTGAATCAGTGTCCTCTCTCCTCTGAGTCTGTATTGCCACCCTTCTCACATTCTGTCCCCAGCTCTTTTTCCTATTATTTTTCAGGGCCACGATGTTAGCTAACTACTGTAGAAACACTTCACAACACCCTCTTGTAAAAGGTATTGCAACATTGTGCTTTATCATTTCAGCAGGTGCCTGATTTTGTATGTGCAAGTTGAAAACTTGGACCTGTAACCTTACGATCACTGAAGAGCAGGGTCAGAATTTGCTTTTTAAAATGCAGGGCACTTTTCCAAAGCAGCCTATGAATAAAAGCTCTTCTGAGTCTTAGACACACATGAGGACACTTTCCACCATACAGTGCACCTCCAAGATGAACAAGACCTCCAGGAGATCAAGGGTACTCTTGTTTCCTCACTACCCTTAAAAAAAAAAAAAAATCCATTTTTGCTCCTTCAGTTACAGATCATCACCATCTGCCCATTGTACATCTGAAGAACAAATGGGGCATTTTCAGCAGGAGCAACAAGTAAACTGTATTTCTAGAAATTACGCTGTTCTCATTTAACTGACTCAAAATGTGTGTAAGTGACTGAACTAAGGATCTGAAGTTTGACTTCTTTTTCACACAAACCTCTGTTTTTGCTAATTACAGCTGAATAAATAAATGCATATTAGTTGTGTGAAACTTGTCGGTTGTAAACATGGACAAATGGACTTATAAGTGGAAATTTATAATGACTTGTGAGGATGTTTTCCTGAAACATATATTCCAGAAGAATCTAAAGTCTCAATGCCTCATATATACTAACATTACAAGGGCTCCATTTAATTACAGGAATAAATTTCTGACAATGTAATACCAGAAACTTTCTCTGTCTCCTCCCTATAATGTGTAATTCCTCTATTTCTTCTTGATTATTCCTTAAGAAAAGAAGTTCGTTTACTCACTCAAGAGAAAAAGACTTATCATTTTTATATTGAAACTTTCAATCAAAACTAAATTTATGCAATTTATTTAACAAACTTGTGTCGTTTCCAGCTGCACTGATCATGCTACAGCTAGGAATGAAAATCCTATATAATGAATGTGCGCTTTTCACACTGTAAATAGAATAACCCACTTTCCATTCATTAACCACATATTATGACTCATAAATGTGAAAGAGACAAAATAACTATAAGAAAAAAAAAAGCTAAATCTTGGCTATTTATTTTTGACTAGCTTTACTATATTCTGGAGCTCTTTTATATGGACAGACTCAAAATTCTCTGGAAATCAACAGATAATAGTTAGATGAGATTTACATATTGAAACAGCAAACAGCATAAAATTCAGGACAGTACTATACAGGTTTCTACGGAAACATATATATATACACACACCTTTTTTCAAATTATATGCAAGTCATTTACACTGCTAATGTTGATATGCATGAGTGAGAGAAAAACACAGTGTTCGTTGTGACTGACAAAGTTGTGCCTAAAACCAGAGAGGCAGGTCATTAATTCATCAAATAACAGTGCATAATACAAATTTTGCAACCTGTAAAAACATCATGCTCTGTTCTGTTCTGCTGTGCTGTAAAGTAGCTTATGGTTGGTCAGACTGACATTTTTCTATTGAATAATGCAGAGAATCAATACTCTAACACAGGAGGGGGAGAGAAACGGATGCAGTGGGGGACTTGCAGAAAAACTGTACTTGGACTGTGCATATTAAACAAGTCCCCAGAGAGTCCAGACAGTAATACAGATACCTAAGCAACGACGTCCAGATCTGCTATAAACTTTTCTACATGGAGGCCGGAGATTTTTTTGCATTTCTTTCTTTTATATCCTATGAAATTCTCATAGGCCTCTAAACCTTAAAAAGATTTCATCTTCTTTGGAGTGAAGATGATGATGGCTAAGGAGTTATCCAAGTTGTTGCCTGAACCTTAATTTTGTCTATCAGAAAACATGAGAAACTCAAATGGAAAATTATCTGTACTTTCAAACCTCACACACAAGAAGGAAGCATATGACAAAGTCGGTCAAATCACAGATGTCTGGCCACAAAGACAGAATCAGTAGGGTGCAGCAGAACTGTGTGACTAGCACAGAAACTATGGTAATAAGAATACCAAAGAGAGAACTGGTTTGCTATTGAACAAAAAGGAAAACCATTCAGCATGGACATCAAGGCAGCTGAAGTATGTAATGCCCTTTCTGTGTTATTCTCCACAAAAAAATTAACTATGACCTACTGGTTATCAAAAATACAAAATCAAGGGGTAAAGATCTTTGCCTACAGTAGGGAAGGAGCAGGCATGCTGAAGGGTATTTAGGTAAGTCAGATATTTTCAAACATCTAGGCCTGTTGCTCATCCTGTTTACTTGAAAATTGACTGGTGGTATCTTCAATAAATTAGCATTTATTCTGGGAAAATTGTGTGTAAGATCTCAAAAAGGCAAAAATAATGCTGTTTGGTTTTTTGTTTTAAAGGCTACTTTTAAAAACCCTAAAGGAA
Organism: Gorsachius magnificus; assembly: GCA_034008185.1. Lineage (NCBI taxonomy): Eukaryota > Metazoa > Chordata > Aves > Pelecaniformes > Ardeidae > Gorsachius > Gorsachius magnificus. The sequence goes on along the minus strand of CM067082.1, from coordinate 56,270,522 downwards.
GATACAAGAAGAACTACAGGCCTACAGAACAACTAACTACTTGCAAGACACAGAACTCCTCCTCACCCCTGCCAAATTAGTGGAAGACAACATAGACTTGCTAAGAACACATCACATAGAAAATTAATAATGTTTTCTTTCTGTGACAAGGCAACAAACAGGCCCTGAGTTTGGAAACAAAGCAGTAGATACTTACGTCTTGACTTTACTAAAGCTTTTGATAGTATTTTAGATAACTTTTCCATAATCCAAAGAAGCTAAGGAGGATTTCCCTAAATGAAGATACTACATTGTGGACTCAAAGAAAGAACCCATTACACTGAAAATTTAGTGACCCAGTAACCAGCAAAAGTGAAATGTAGCTAACCGGGATCTGTCTAAGATCTGGTGCTATTCAAAATTTTTCGCTAATGGTGTTTGCAACAGCAGAGTTGAGGAGAACTTGGCCACCAAATCTGAAAAAAACCCAGAAACAATCCCATGCCACCAACAACCATCAGGACACTATTCATAAGTTAAAATTGCAAGATACTACAACGAGGCAGCAATAACAAATTGCACAAAGTTTACACAGGGAACAACTGCTTTAGCTGTGTTTCCATAGAAGATGGTCTCGGAGTTAGTACAAAATTTGCACCGTTAGGATCAAAGGGAATTGTTCAATAGTTTGAAGTCTAACTGATGGCTGGCTAGAAGTGCTACTCCTCGGGGGATTATACTGGAGCCGCCATTGTTTAGTATATCCACTGAAGATCTGAAGAAAGGGATGGAATATACCCCCAAGCTTAGAGATTACAAAATTAGGGGAGTGCTTGCTATGTGGGAAGGCGTGACTACCGATCAGAGGAACCTCAACCAGCTAAACCTGGAGGAATTGCCAAACCTCATTAAGTTCAACAAAGAGAAATGCAAAGTCTTGCACTGAGGATGGAACAACCATGTGTCAGGACCGGCTGGGGACCAATGGGCTAAGCAGCAGATCTTCAACCTAGGGATCCTGCTGGATGACAAGTCAAGCGTGAGACAGGAAATGTGCCCTTGCTAACTACATACAGGACTGCATTAGCAAGCCCACAGCAAGTCAGTGAAGAAAAGTGATTATTCCTCTGTATAAGGCACTGGTGAGGCTGCATGTATGTGCATGTTTTGGTTCCTCAGTACCTGAGATTTGACATCAAACTGGAATGTCTCAGAGGGTGGATGAAGTGGCTGGAATGCATCAAATGATGAGGAGAAGCTGAGGGAACTGGGCTTGCTCAGACAAAAACACATTTCTAATTGCTGTATTCCAGTACATGAAGGAGAATTGAAGATAACAAAGCATCACGTTCTTGGATGTGCAAAACAAAAGGATGAAAGACAATTCTCTTCTTGGAAATTCCAACTCACTGTGAAGAAAAAAATTCTTCATAGTTGTCCAGCACTGTAACAGGCTGCCCAGAGATGCTGTGGAATCTCTGTGTTTGGAAATATTCAAAATGACTGAAAAAGCTCTGAGCAAGCTGACCCAGCCTTTTAAGGACTGCTTGAAGATGCAGATTGGACTGGATGGCTTCCCCAGACAAAACCAAGTGATGATGCTTTGATTCTATGATTTAGCAATATCACATGTGAAAAAAGCAACACTACTGGGACTACTTAGGACTCAACCAGAATGCCACGTTCAGGAAGGGAATAACCTTTTCTCTGTGTCTACAGCTGAAAAATAGTAGGTTTGTACTGCAGCAAGGACGACTGAGCTTAGAGACTAGGAAAACTTCTAACAGCATGAACTGCTGGAACAGGCAAGATGAAGAAATTACAAAACTTCATTCCTTTGAGATCTTTCAGAAAGCTAGACAAAAAGATGTCACGAACAACAAAAATACAGCTGACATGCTATCCAGCAGATTTCGGGACAGAGAAGGAACAGAAGGCCTCTAGAGAGTCTTTCCATTCTAGGACCCCATGAAAAGCAAACCATGGTGACACACAGAAATGGAAAAAATACTTAATGATTTTTTTTTTGTCATAGCTTTTATAAAGAAATATTCAAATATTAGTATTGCATTGTTATTTTGTAACATAGCTCTCAGTTACCAACATGGATTGCTTTGGGCGAGCTCATAGGAAACTTGATCTGACATTGTTTCCTTGAAGAAGTTTCTTCATAAAAACCATAAGAAATTCAAAAAAGAAAATGCTTTCCTTCTAAGCAGAAGTTTGCCATTAATTGTTCCCTCCCATGCTTGCCTTTTGAAATGCAGTGCTATGAATGGACTAAGTACCTAGAGCTTCCAAAAATCTAGACAAAGGAAAATGTAGCCTGCCCATTGGCAATACTTGACATCAGCATTAGAAAGAATATATTACGGACTCCTTTGAGACTGCACTATGTGATGAATAGAGAAAACTGAGAGCTCCAGGCTGACAGGTGGAATGCAGCAGTCTCTTGTATATTTTGTGAATGTAGCTTCAGAATTCTACCTATAATACTGTGCTCCAGAAATCAAGTTTTAATTTTAGCTTTAAAAAACAAAAAACCCACAAAAAAAAAACCCAAAACCATCTTGCATTTGAAATTTTGAAAACAATCACAATGATGACAATAGCCTGTACAATACACATTCTTCTTTAATCTGCCAGTAATTTAAAACAGTAGCTTCAGGCGACTTAAAATCTAACTCTGATGTCACTAAAACTTCCCTATACATAAACACTATTAACTCCTTGCTCAAGGTGAGGTTGGTGGCCACTCTGATGTCAAAATTTGGGATGACATTTTTCTGAGGGCTTGTGTGCGTGTGTGTGCAGGAGAATGCACACAGAGGTGCATGAACTTGACTGATGATTTACAAATTAGCACTTCCCTCTGCTAAAAGGAGACAGTTCACCTAGATATTAAATGGCATCTTAGATTTCTCAAGTTGGTATTTTCTTTATCTGCTAAAGAATCTTAAATGTAATGATGTCATGCCAATAAAAGTTTCATTCTTTTCATAAGTAGGCTGAAGTAGCAGATGTCTAGTTTAGCCTAGAGGAAAAAATGTTTAATGGTGTGTGACAAATAAGAAGAAATAAAAAAACAAGCAACATTTTTTCAATACTACGTACTTCAAAAATGTTGCTTTACTCTATTATTTAAGTTGTACATCCCTACTTATATTGCATTAGAATGACAGTCATAATTTCTCATTCAAGACTGGGTATTAAAAATCACCGCAGCGACCTTTAATATACTTAACAGTTAGCTCTCGATTTTGTTAAGGTCTTGACCCACTACTTATCTCTTGAATGGCCATCTACCAAAAGTGAAGGAGGATAATGGAGATAAATACAAGAAATCAATTGTATCATTCCTTTCAAGCCCTCTACACAAGTACACTGCCAAATCCAGTCAACTCACTTGACTGGTTTAAAATGCAACACTGGTTTCCCAGAGAGGATAATGGACTAGTGTATGAACAGGAATAATAATAATTTAAAAAAAAAAGCAACAAGGCAACCCAAGTGATAGAAAGCTTTCAGGGTCAAAAAATCATCTTTTGAAAGGGAACAGACACTTTAGATACTATATGAATACAGTTTTCAACAGCAGCCTACTAACAAAACACATTTTAAATATATTAAAAATAATAACGTTGTATCATCAAATGATCAACAAAGCTTAATTTAACACCAGTAATAATAAACACTTGTATTACCAGTGGGCCTAGAATATATAATTATTCAATATTCATTGACCTAGGAGCTAAATACATACAAAATTAAATGACAGTACCTGTCCCCTATTTACAATCTCAGTAAAATGGAAGATAAAATCAGGACTGCAGAACAGATTCAGATACAGGGACAGCAGAGAACAAATGAAAAATCAGATAATATTAGTTACATATACGACATGTACTCTATGCCAGGGAGGAATTCCTACAGTCTATATTTTAAAACTCCAAAGAAATACATCCCTACATATCTCTGACAGATCTCTTGGATAACTGTGTCTTACCTGGAAGTCATTATTTTCACACAGTGGATAAAGGATATTACAGATTTAGATATGGAAAGATTCTGATCATCTTGTTTTTCATTCTGGATAGTCCATTAAAAATACTTAGTATTAGACAGAATACAGTTAAAAAAATATTTCTCACAGATTACTGGTTTTGGAAGAAAAAGTCCCTATTGCGGCAGACTGGATTCTTTAATTCACTTTGATTGAAAAAATTCTCTGCAGTACTTACGCATGGCTCTTGCACGCGCTGTGATCTCAAAACAACACAAGGGAATAGGACAATAGCACAGGCCTGGAAGGGACAACCCTCAGCACCAAATCCTGTCCTCCACAGTCTGTGTGTTGGCTACATTCCCACCTTTCCCTTTTCATGGGGTATAACATTTAAGAAACCTAAATGTATTTCTCCTATTTTTCACCAGAAGTCATGGACACAGAAACAAAATTTTTCTTTCACTGCTCAAATCTTGGCATGTTTTTACATTTCACAAAAAAAATCACACTCTGAACTCCAAAAGTCCCTTTGGAGAGCAAGGTGGAAAAGGTGAGATCTTAATTTAGGATGCTCCAGAAGAAGCTTTAAGAAATAAGTTTACTCTCTTTTTACTGTTAAGAATGAAGTAAGGAAAATAGTAGCAGGATTTGTGAATAACCCTATGTTATTTTGCCTAGTATGCGTTGCGAATGTTGTGTAAGGCATTCTTTCAAAGCAGTGATTGGGGTCAGTGTAGAAAGATCTGTACACGTTGTACTTGTTATTACATACACATTTTATGCCCTTTCATACTGTGATTTAGTCTGCAGTGGATGCTCTAAATAACATGTGTAATTGTAGATTTATTGAAAGGAGACAATTTCAGCAGTTCAGTGAGCTTATCAGAATGAGTTTTGCAGATGAAACTGCACAACATTCTTAGAAATGAAATGTAAAGGACAGAGATGAGCAAAGCCCTTTTCTTCAAGGCTCTGGGTGGCTACCAGAGCATGCAAGTGGATATTTGTAATTGACAATTTTTCTCTGGATTCATAGCAATACGTTACTGGGATGCAACATAAATGCTGAACAGTCACAGGGAATGGTATATATTTTCCACAGTAGGTTGTTTTGACAAGATCTACAGACTTGCCTGACTGTAGACTCACACTCCTCATACATAAAAAAAGAGTTCCTCACTCAGAACCTACAAGCAAGGAACGGGTTCCCTTCTATCAAGCTCTTGCCTTCGTTATTGCCTACTTTGATGTCAACTTTTCAGATTTCACTTAGCAGTAAACAACTCAGGCATAATGTACCCGTAAGAGGCAATTATCCTCACAGTTCTAATTGCTATGTAATACTTCTGCACTTTAGAGTAATAGAATTCAAATGTTTGCCTTCTGCAGAAGCAACATGAGGATGAAGACGCTACTGCAATAATCTATCAGGATTTTACCCACGCAAGTAAATAGCAAAATCTGAAAATATAAATGCATGAACAACAAATTAATCCACACAATTTATTTGAGCATGACTCGATACAGTGCCTTTGGGCGCAGTTTAGTTGCCTAAACATAGAGGCCTACTGCTACCCGAAATGTTCTAGCATATCTGACTGATCTGTACAAGGATTCCAGATAAGACGGACTCTGTGGGAGACCCCCATACCTCCTGGGTTGGCAGAGAGACCAGGAGTGGCACTACAAGGGATCTCCAAAGATATTCACTAGTTGCTTGTGTTTAGGGAACTGAACTGAGCCTTGTGACTTAAGGTAAACAAAGTAAACGTGATTAGTTAGTACTTTTAAAATCAAGTTTTAGCATGCACAGGGTCCAGACTATCAGAATCATGCATGAAAAGAACAAAAAGCAACAAGAAAAATAGTCCATTAATTGTATGTTTGACAACCCCTTACTGCAATTTCTATTACAGACCAATATAGTCTGTTTTCTTCTTTAATATTACATGTATAATGGGAATAAAAAAATTTTTAAAAAGGAAATTATTATACCAACTGCACACACCAACCTAACACATTGTCATTTGAATAACATTAGTTTTACCTGAGCAAATGTATCTGTGGTCTCACTTGACTAAGTGGACTGAAAGGAGTAGACAAAATGAAACAAGAGAATCGGGGAAGCAACGTGGACAAAGCAACAAGAGTCCAGGTTTATTCCTTGGCTCATGATTTCCTTCTGTATGCACTACTGCTTTATTTCTTTCTTCTATTCTTCATGAAGTCATGAAGGTAAGCTACCAAAACTAACTACACAATGATGGAAAATAATTCCTTTAAGTGCTAGTTTTGTTTCAGCAAAGTACAATGTTATGTGTCTGTGGCTACAAAAAAATTCAAGGGGTGAATGTGAAATGAATGCACATGAATGGAGGCACACGCTAACAAAAGTTAGCTTTATATTTCAAAAGTGGCAGCAAATTAAGACAAGTGAAAGACTTAGAAGTAAACAAATTACGTGGCTTTCTCAGTCTTCTGTGCAACTAAAAACTGTATTTTACACTGATATCATCAATATTAAGCTTCATAAGCAAAGAATATTTTTCATTCCAATCTGCAAGATGCAATTCCACACTGCTGGAGGAAATGCATTAGGGTAGGTACATAATGCCCTTTGCAGGTTATTAATGTGCTCGCCTGCTTGAAAAGCAGTGCTAGAATGAATAATCAAAACACACCTTGCTGCTCTAGCTGTGTTTTTTTTTTCATCATCATCCCTTTAGTCATTTCCAACAGCATTTAAAAAGAACCAATCGCCTCTTACTTTTGCTTTTTGGATGCTGATGTCAATATGATACGAGGCCATAGGACAAAAGTCTGCTCTCAACTTTCCATGGTGGAGCTTAGAAATGCTGCTCTAGTTGAATGTCAGAGATGTTCCTCCTTTGGCCCCATGTGTCTGGGTAACATAAGCCGAGAGTCAAGGTCCACAAACTGAATCTGAGAGCAGCATCCGCTTTCAGAGGCATGTACCTTCATGCAGGCAAAATTAATGTCTACGTTCAAGTTTTTCAGGCTTTTCTGCAACATAAAGCCATGGAGAGGTGCATTAGCAGCTCTGTACAGCAGAACAAGCAGAGAAGGTTTTCCTTTGTTTGTCTTAAGGGTAATACCCATTTTCAAAGAAAGGAATGAAGCTATGAAAAGAACCAGAAGAGATTTTTGTTACTATTACTCCATGTAATGTCCAAAGACAGCCATCCACTTTGGGAAAGAAAATCATGTGCTTTCTTGAACAATTCATAAAAGTATAGTTAAAAAAATATTTGTTTCTTAACAAATTCACAATGCAGTATGAAGAGAATTTTCTTTTTCTTTATGATCTGTTCTAAAAACAATGTATACAGACAAAAGGAAGAAGGTTTTTTCCCCTCAAAAATTTTATTTTAAGCTTAACAATGAAACATTTCACCACCTTTCTTCCTCACCCATTAATTTTCCCATAGTGTGTCAGCAGCTGTTTATTGATTTTTTTGACATCTATTTTGCATTGTACAGGACTTCACTGTCAACCTCCTACTGTACACATCTGATAGTCTGCAATTTCCATGATATGTAGGAGGACGATCTGATATTGGTAGTTAATATGGCAGCAATATTAGCACCTTGCTAAGCTGGCAAAGACTTCTTATGTAACGTTTCTCTGCTAATTTACCACATATTCAAATCATAACAGGCTGAAAACTATTCACCTACATTTTACAGTTCATCTCCATACCAAAATACTTGCCGATCCTCTGAGGGGGTCTGTCAGCATGTATGCCAGCTAAAACTTTTGCAATCTGCATAACCAGGCATGGATGGTAGATAATTTTGCAAAAATATTCCAGAACAGTACTGAAATTCTGTCTCTTTTCTGAACATTACAAAGATGTTTGACAGCATTAAAAATTAAAATGCTTTATTTTCTTACAAAATTTGCATCATACTTGATTTGGTAATACAGAGGTTCATCCAAGTAAGGATTTTAGTTTGTTAATATGCCCCAGAGTCACAGCATGCCCCTATTAGTTCAGAAGCTATAAAAATTAAAATGCTTTTGGGCATTATCTGATTTTGCCCTTCAACATAACTACTTTAGTTTGTCTATGCAGGACATAATGACTACAGAAATCAGTTTTATTTTCATTCCGTACTGTTCTTGGTTTCTTAACCAAGTGCCTCCAAACTGGAGATAAATCTGACTACCTGATGGAAGAGATGCTGAACAGACACACAGTTAAATAGAATCATAGAATCATAGAATGTTTTGGGTTGGAAGGAACCCCTAGAGGTCATCTAGTCCAACCCCTCTGCAGGGAGCAGGGACACCACTAACTAGATCAGGTTGCTCAGAGCCCCATCCAACCTGGCCTTGAATGTTTCCAGGGATGGGGCCTCCACCACCTCTCTGGGCAACCCCTACCAGTGTTTCACCACCCTCGTTGTAAAGAATTTCCTCCTTATATCCAGTCTAAACCTACCCTGGTTTAGTTTAAAACCATTACCCCTTGTCCTGTCACAGCTGGCCCTACTAAAAAGATTATCCCCATCTTTCCTATAGGCCCCCTTTAGGTACTGAAAGGCCGTAATCAGGTCTCCCCGCAGCCTTCTCTTCTCCAGACTGAACAAGCCCAACTCCCTCAGCCTGTCCTCATAAGAGAGGTGCTCCAGCCCTCGGATCATTTTTGTAGCCCTCCTCTGGACCCGCTCCAACAGTTCCATGTCCTTCTTGTGCTGAGGGCTCCAGAGCTGGACGCAGTACTCCAGGTGAGGTCTCACCAGAGCAGAGTAGAGGGGCAGAATCACCTCCCTTGACCTGCTGGCCACGCTTCTCCTGATGCAGCCCAGGGTACGGTTGGCCTTCTGGGCTGCCATCGCACATTGCCGGCTCATGTTCAGCTTTTCATCCACACATATAATAATACATGTCTGGTTCTATGGTACATCACCAAGTCTGGCAATCCAAAAGCTTCTGCTCAGACCCGTAGAGCAGAAGCTATAATCCTGATACATCAGACTTGGGGCCACCATTTAGAGCCTACTGCTCAGAAGGAGAGAGATTTGCTATTCTTTTTTAACCAATAAAGCCATTTTTGAGAATGGAAAACGTGTGAATATGGCTCTTCCTCAGGACAACAAGCTTTTAAAGCTTTAAACATCCCTAGGGAATTGTTCCTTCTTTGCAGGACTAAATTCAAACTGATGAGTAGGATTTCACAGCTCACATGAAACCACTTAAAACCCTAGATTTTGTTCCACTACATTATAATGGTCTTAAAGGAATTATAATCCAGGTTAGACAGGCCATAGTCAAGTGTCCACAGACATAATGTTCCACCAAACCACCTCAGACTAAGGCTATGGAAACTACCTCGGCTTAGATCTTCTTCTCACCATGGCTGGCTAAGAAGGCAAGAAGCATGCCCACCAGCAACTGGAAAAGACCAGAACAGTTATACTTGTGAGTACCAAGAAGAAAAAAATCCTCATGATAAATAAGAGGACTGGGGCAAGACACAAATCTTCACCAGTTCAGGTAAAACACTCTAGCACTTTGTTCAAATCTACTTGAGAATGGCTTATTTAGCCTAAACCAGTTTCTAGTTGCCTTAACATTATCTGAAAATTCTTAGAGTGCACACAGATTTTATTCAGGCTATACCAGGCTCATACACAAAACTGGAATATTAGCATCTTCCAAGACACTTACGTTAAACGTAATGCCAGGTTAACAAAGCTGCACCACATCTAGACAACATCTGATTATCATTTGGCCAACTTGTAGCTCATGCCTCAAAAACCAGTCTAAGGCCAGAACTCCAATTTAACCAGTACAGCCTTATAGGCATATCAAAAGCTATAGTGCCAGTTTGCATGGCTGTGAGCAACTGAAATGAAGATACAATCAATTATCTACTGTTTAGACTAGTGGTAAGATGAGATAGCCAAGACAGAACAAAAACTCTCCAGGTGATACAAAACATTTGTATAAATTAGGCCACCGCAAAGTTGAAATGGGAACGTACAATACGGGTGTAACGGAGAAAAGACAGACCATGGAGAACAGGCTCAGGAGGCAATGCCAATTCAGCCTGAGGGCTCCAATGCACAACCTCATGCAAACATGTCCATGTGGCTGCCAGACCCCCGCTAGCTCACTGGCAGCCAGCTCAGGTCTCTGCATTTGTGGCACAACCTACTGTGAAGTTGGATAATCTACCACGGGATAACCGTGGGCTGAGCGTGGCTCAGTTTCCTAGCAATGTACTTTGTGATGGCAGATCATTATAATTGGAATTGCTGTTGCTACAAATCTGCTAGCTTGGAAATAAGCAACCCAAGGCAGTAAATGCAAAATAAATATCTAGTATTGTGGGCTTCACCTGGAATTTCTTCCTAGACTGCATATCATGTAGCATCGCACATTTCCTTCAGTGTATATAACATAGCTACTAATTTTATGTGATATAGCTATAATATATAGCTAAAAGTATAATATTAGGTAATAATATAGCCAAAATATAGTATTATAGCAAATATTATATTTTATATAATAGAGCTACTATTTTTATAACCCACGTAATTACTGCTTAGGGATAACACTACCTTTAGAAATTTGTTTCCTTCCTTAGGTTTTGCAGTGAGTCATTGGTTAATGGGATAGGTATGGGATTTGGTTTTGAAGGGTAGAGAGGGGAAAAAACAAACAAAAAAAGAAAGATAAGGAAATCATCACATATAATTTTCTCTATGTGAATTTCTGAAGTTTTACTGTATCTGTAAAGAGTGTACGAACTCAAGAGGGTTCTGCTTGCGTACAAGAATGTGAAACCTTCCAGCACAGGTTTGATGCTTATTGAAAGACTAGAATAGAATGAAATACTGCATCCCTCATTAGAAAAGTTATTTTAAACTATAAATGATTTTTCTAGAAAGAACAAATTAACATGGTAAGACACTGGTGCACAAAAGCATAAACAAAGCTTTACCTGTGTCCATTATTCAGGAACACATGTATTTCAGAAAGAGCTGGTTATACAAGTTTGTAGGACAACCATATTCCAAAACCTTGAATCTTCAAAAGTTATTGTCTAATGTCTAAGAGTAGTGTGCAATCACTGGGCAGAACTCCGCTGATAAACTTTATGACGCACAACACAGTAAAAGTGCATTTTCTAAATTCTCACCTGTTTTTCACAGGTAGTTTTATTTTTCCTTGCCTAATTTTTTTACAGTTTATTTTTTCCTTTCATAAAATTCTTCACAGTTATCTGATATTCCTTACTGATACCCAAAAATAAGACATACATTTTATTCGATCTTTGAAAAAAATTCTTTCTACTGGCACTAAAAACTCATTTAGAACTGTAAATAAATAAAGCACACCAACAATAATGACATCTCCATATTCTATGCACAATATAACCTCTGTTTTGGTATGGACCAAATTGCATGAAGAATAACCAAAAAACTTCAAAATGCGAATATATTTGGATGCTTCTTGCTAAGGAAGCTTTACCACATGGAACGTATTTTTGTGTGCTGAACAATGAATATCATTTATAACCAACAATTATGGCACCTGCTGTCTATATGAAATTTAGAAAACCCTTACAACATTCAGATAAGGAAAATTTTTATGTTGAGCTGGTTTAGGTACAATGAATTTACCATTGTAAATGCTTTACAGTAAATATGGCCTGATGTTTGTATCACTGTTACTGCAAGTCTCTGATCTTACCACAGTGTCTTGAAACTGAGGCCCTCAGATGAAAAGCCATGGTCTCTTTGTTTCGGGCCTCTACAGGCACTGCCGGGTTTCCCATCACCGGGTGTGAGGCATCAGTAGGTCCCTCTGAGCTTTGAGACCTCCTACACCTCACCTGAGGTGCTACAATGAGAGTACGATACAGCACTGCAATGTAGCTTTTCCAAAAAACACACCATTTTCTAACCTGAGTAACAGAAATGAGGCAAAGAGGAGCTTTAGCCCAGCTCACAGCCTACAGATGTTCCTCTCTTAGGAACACTTATACGGACCTCATTTGGGTTAACAGAAATCTTGTCTATCCCCTCTACTCCTAGAACACTATAATTCCATTTTCTCTGTCTCCCCTTATTCTTTAGTCAGCGCATGACTTTAACCCATGCTGTTCTGAACCAAACATTTAGAGATGGTCAAACAAAAAAGTCTAAGGAGTCTTGCATCATACTAAGAAGCTACAAGTGTGGAGATGTATCAGCACTGCTTCTTTCTTACATGGAATTTAGCCTAGATCTGAACCATCTGCTAGAAACCACACCCTAAGCAACTGAGTAACAATCTCATGGATTTACAAAATTTGTAATTCCCAAAATGTCACTATCTTAAAGGTTGGACTCGATGATCTTAAAGGTCTTTTCCAACCAAAGTGATTCTATGATTCTATGATGTAGTCTAGATAACACAGTTTACCATAAACCCTTCTATAAATCACCAGGATCAATGTTTCTCAGCTGAGATTTCTGAGGCTCCGTCAATTACTTCTATGTGATCCTCAGCAGGTAACTGAGCAGACCTCTAGTCAATACAGGCTTATATGCATTATATAGAGTGCTGTATGCAGTAGTGACACAGCTGTGCAACTGTTAAAATTTTTATGGAGGTCTGAAAATCAAAGACATTGGGGGGGGGGGGGAAATATCACTCAACTGTGCTTTACCCAAACAGATGAGTGAATCATTAAACTTCTCGCTTTTTTCCCATTACTTAATCATTCTAAAGCTATTTGATTTACCAACACAATGGAAATACAAAATTAAGAGCTCTAACCTCCATCCTGTCCCCAAGACTAATTTTGAAATTAAGGAGTACATGAGGTTACTAGCCATTGCTGGGGGAAATATCAATTTAAAAAAAAAGCACTAGTGAAATTACCCCTCTACCAGCAACTTTACATGAGAGCTGGTTGTTACCACTATCTGCGCTCAAGACCAGGCAGTTCTGACACCCACTAAAGATCAGGGCCTGAGTCTTCTCGCATTCACAGTGATGCTTATTACTCCCGTAACAGCAAACCTCCTGCAGAGAAGGTAAGGCCCCAAGATCTGGAGTTTTTGTCTGCAGTCCAGTAGAACCAGTTCAGCACTAACCCAGCATAGTCATGAAAAAGCCAGGAAAGGACCACACAATACGAATTCTTCAGACATCCAATGGTTAAAAGGAAATCACAAACAGGTAACAGAATCAAGCACAATAAAATAAAAGCATGAAAAGTACGTGAAGACTAGTATCCACAACCGTGTCACAGATTGTTTTTACACAAGTTATTACGGTGAAAGTCAGGTGGTGTAATTAGTTTCTACATCATTAGCGCTATGTGTTTTGGAACCACACTTAACTACAGGTATCATTAAAGTTAAGGAATTGCTTCTTTTATGAGGAGAGAAACATTTGCAGCTCTACAAACCACAGACTAGCCATCAGGGAACACATACTAACATCTGAATTTAATCACATGTTATTTCCATCTCAACGAATGGGTTTCAGAAAAGTTTAGTACCAGTGGAGTAATATCAGTCCAAGATGTGGAAAATATTCTTGAGGTTAAAATACACTTAGATGAAATATTTCACATATTTTTTGTAGTTGGAATTGCCATTTTCATAGGCCAAACTTCCCCCAAATTAAAGTAAGTTTGTAAAGAAAACGAAAACACTTTTTCCATCTACTTTTCTCTGCCCATTTTTTTTATTTGCTGCTTGTATGCATGTAAAAAAAAGTTGATTTTGCAGCGTGAAATATTATGACTTGCAGACTGTTAAAAGGATCATTACGTATTTCCTCTAGCTTTCTTTCCTTTTGCTATTAACACTTTTCCAAGCAATAGCTATATTCTGTATAACTGTATCTTGACAGCAGATCTCTATACAAATCACCATTTATGGTATAATCCATGACATTTAAGATTTGCAAGTGCTATTCCTACCCGATGGTGATCCTGTTACTTATTATAGCACAATCTGGGTTAAGAAGTGGCTGATTTTTTCCAAGAAAGGATAAGGTATCACTTCTGTATTTTCAAAAGATCTTTCAATCCATGACATAAGAGAAATTTCGCTAGCTATCTGCATGGTAATAGGATTTATATAGGCTGCAAATCTCTTATCATCCCCTTTTAGAAATACCGATTTCATGATTCTTTCTTAGAAGACTAGGCACCAAAAATAGCTTTCTCTGAGTATCTGAGTTCTCTCAAAATTTGACTTTCAAAAGCAAAGCAGTAAGACTGAAAGAAACTGGTCTGTGAAAAAGGAAAAGGCCTCCAAGCAAATATCTTGGCTTATGTCTAATGAAAAAAATCTATGGCTAAATCTACTTTGACGTTTGGTTATCCACATGATAGTTTTCAGCTCTACGTTTCTAGAAAAACCATGGAACTGGCAAAAAAAATATGGGAAAGCATATGTGCTGGGGCCAGAATCCAACCCTTTGGGAAGGTAATACTCCTCCTTATGTTTTTCTGCAAAAAATACGAGTTGAAACTAGTCCAGGAACTATTTCCTAAAAGACTTCTCATTACCAGGGACTTTCCTTACTGATTTATCACTCTCATGTTCCAAGATGCTGAGGCTGTGCCTTCTTCTGGCTAATGTCCAAATTCCTAAGCTTACTCCTTTTCTGAATGTGCTCTGAATTCCAGAATGATGCTGTCTGCCAGCGGACCCTCCTTGTACATAGGGTCACACAGGGTTGCGGTCAACTAGAATATTGTTAACTGGATCCCAGCTATTCCTTTGCATCCAGGAATGGTTCCATGCTGAAGTTAGCACTGTTTGAGCAAGTGCAAAATCTCTGTGGGGAAAAAAATCATTAACTCTGAATAATCCAAAACACGATGCAACTCTGGAAATCTGTGCAGAAATATAGCTTTCATTTTTCTAAATCTAATTTCTGAAAGAGTAGCTCTGTCTCTTTTTGGTGTTTATCTGAATCCCTGGAGGATTCAGTACTCTACTGAAGATGAGATTGCTTTTGTCTAGATTTATTGCAGATCAACGTGTGCTGAGTTCACAATTCACCCTGGTTATATCCTAAATGACTTTGCTCTTGGATGATGGCTTGATGAAAGTGTCGTCCAACGAAAGAAAAAAGTTCACCACCACAAGTTTCAAAAATGCTTTACAAGTTCTTGGGATCATAGAGAAGCTAAATGGCACATATGTATCAACGACAGATGTCCTTTCAATGCTGAAACTATAGGTTAAAAAAAATCCTCCCTGGTTGAAAAAAACATCAAAGAAACTGTCAGGAGTTTCTTGGATCAAATTCAACTCTGAAGTAGCTCTTTATTTTACAAGGAAGATTAACCAGATGATGCAGGACATTCACATTTCTTTGATTCCTTTGACTGTATTCCCTTTGGGGTTCCTCTGATCTGTTTCACAGGGCAATTCTGCTTGAAGCACCTGAAGAGGGCCTACGCCAAATATAATGCCTCCATAGGACAGAAGAGAGCTGCTTTTCCCTTATTTGTTGGCATTCCCTTTGCAGACTTCAGCAGACCTTGGCTGGCCAAGGACAATGGATCACAACTGAAAGAGTCACTTAGCCATAGCTTCAGAGAAGTTTCTAGTCCCAGAAGTCGAATTAAGGAGAAATGGAGGTGCTCATAGCATGATCTATAAAATCCCAGGCCAACTGTTACGTCTCTAAGGTTGGGAACATTTTTGTGGTCATTGCTATGGACAAACCTCTTCTATCCTGTGAAAATTCTCATCGCTTTCTGAAAACATTACAAAAAAAGTTTCATCATTCTACAAAGGAAGCATTACAATGTCTTATTTCAAATAATGCCTCAGTAGCCTGTATTTTTAAACAATTCTTTTGAACATTTCTGGTACTTTTAAATTTTTTAAATCCCATATGTAATAGCCTAGATTTTTTTGTTAAACCATTACCTATACAAAGATGGGTAAACAAAGAAATAAAGATCCTGTCCATTAGGTCATCATCCCTTAGTTGCTTTATTTCTAGCATTTCCATTTCTGGTGGACAGTACACTAC
The DNA here is from genome assembly GCA_034008185.1 of Gorsachius magnificus. Lineage (NCBI taxonomy): Eukaryota > Metazoa > Chordata > Aves > Pelecaniformes > Ardeidae > Gorsachius > Gorsachius magnificus. Next base: position 56,254,506 of record CM067082.1, on the reverse strand, counting down.
GAGTAAAGTAAACATACAGTCTGCATCTTAGAAAAAGATGTATTTTAATGTTTTCACTCTATTCAGTCTTACCATAGCACACAGAGTAAAATGGAATAGCATAAAATTTACCACATTCTTTCAGGTGTGTGTATTTACTACAGTGCAATGTGATTCTACATGCCTTGCTGAAGAGGGATGGGTTGCCTAAACCAGAAGCTAAATATGCAGCAGAGGAAGAAGAGGAGAAAAGCGAAGATTCTAGACAAAATAAGCAGTCACAAGAAGAAACAAGGTGAAGAAGTATGCAGGACAGCATGACATTCCAAGAATAATTTGATGAAGTTTTACAACGTTGTTTTAAAAAAATCAAGCATCTCAAATTTGAACCTACTGAACCTAGCATATTTTGGCAGGGAAGGGGAGGGTCTGGCATGCCTATGGTTTTTCTTCCATTGTGTCACCCTTTTTTCAATCCCCTACAGTCTGTTCAGGTGCCTTCTGCTGTCTCTCTCATCAGGTTTGAAGGATGTGTGACTAAAATCGCAGATTTGTTCTAGCTGCCACTTATGTATAAAGTAAGTCTTGTTTTGAGCTATCAAAATATCGTGAGAATGTAAAAAGTAAGTAATCTCAGCACATGTACTGTAATTTCTGGTCTGTTTTGGCTAGCAGTGGCATGCACCTGCAACACATTTTCACCCTTCAGCTGTAGTGTGCACAAATCCCCTACACTCAAAATGTATGCTGGTGTTTTTTTAAAAAAAAAATTATGTGGAAATATAGGTAAACTATTGGCATTGTGTCATATGGGAACTGATTCAGCTATAGAATTGTATTACATGGATTTTTAAGAATATAATTTAGTCTTTTTCACCAAGTTTGACCAAAAAGACCATCCAAAGAACCTCTTCCTTTCCATTAAGAACTGTTAAAAAAAAAATAAAGCAAATCTTTCCGACAAAAAGATAGAACTTTCTCCTAGAACATGAAGCTCTGCCTGCAACGCTATTGTTGTCAGATTATTCTTAAGCAGCATAATTCACTAGCACCTCTCACACTATTTCAAATCAGTTGCATAAAATCCAGAGCAATACCCTTTGGAGTTTGGTCTTTTTTACTGGTATGGAAATTTCCTTGTTTATATTAGATGTTTGGACAACTTCTAACTCCACTGACACAATAAACAGTATCATCCTTGAGACAGCTGTTGAGTGAGTCCAAATGTTATACTTCAGCCTTGGCAATAGCCCATCTAAAAACGAATGGATGTAATCAGGAAGATTAAGGAGACGTTTGTCTTCTCTACTCAGAGTAAGAACACATGCTGCTCAGATTCAGAAAGTCAAGGCCCTATGTCACGTTGTAACACAGAACTTAAATCTACAACCTAAAAATAAGCCTAAAAATGAGGCTTTAAACAAGGTGTTCCTACCTTATTTTAGGAAAATAACTGATTTTAGTCCTTCATCAATGGATATTAGGACTGATAGTATCACTATAGCCCAGGCAGATCTTCACATATTTTATAGGAGCAGCAAATCTTATCTTCATCCTAGAATGTTTTAACTTTATCCCAAGGAGAATTGTAGGTATTTACAAGGACATAGGTCGTTAGTCTCCCTAGAAGCATTTTATCATCAGTGGAAAGATGATAAAATTTAAAAGATGAATTTAAAAACTGAATTAAAAAAAATTTCATTTTAAAGATTAATAAGAACACTTTGTTTGGATCCTGCTCTGAATCAGCCTGTTGCAAAGTTGGTCTTTCCATGCTGGCTACAGAAGTTACTGAAGATACACACTGAGCAGCACAAGCACAGTGCATGTAAAAGCTGGAGGCAATTCTCAATTAGCAACCCATACTTCCTCTGAATCTTAGAAAATAAGTTTACGGGAACAGAGTTTATTGTTTCAATAGGCATTAAGCTGCCTAAGGAATGACAGTCTTTCCTCAAATTACTTATTGCAATTCTGAGGCAAAGTCAGCAGAAGGTTTATTATGGAAATACCGGCAAAACCTTTCTAAGTTTGATCACAGAAGGCAAAATTAGTCTAGTCTTACTGGCTTGTATTTACTTTTCCCCAAATAAAATGACTTGAAATAACAGCATGATGGCAGTACAATTATACAGCATAATCAGATTACTTATTAGTACCTTGAAAACAAACATTTCATTGCTTCTCTGATTATTCCTGATAAATACCATAGACTTACCTCAGAATTTTTTTCAGAAATAGATCATTATTAGTTAAAAAAGATTCTAATGTTTGAATTATTGCTTTATCAACTGTGCTTTTCAGGATTACGCCTACATAACCTATTGTGTTTATACATGAAATGCTACCCAAAACTGGTGTCAAACATGATGAATAAAATGGGAAAGTTAATGAGAAGAAGGAAAGAGGTTTTCTCCATGGATATAAGCAAAAGAAAATGCTGGAAATCAGCAAAAAAATGCAGGCCTAGGTTGGACTGGATTAATGAGCTTCAGCTAAAGCAAGACTTCAACTTTTGCTAAAGCAAAGGCCTCAAGGGTCTCCTGATCCTCATCTAGAAAGCGTCTGTCTGAAATGAGCTTACTCCATCCCCTCTTCCCTCCTCAATAGGAGACCGATTCCACATTCCCTTCAGCTCATCACCCACCTGAAAAAGCTGTTCTGCTTTTTGCCCTTTTTGTTTCTCTGTATGAAGAGTTAGGATACAGCTGTGAAGAGTATCAGATTTTGCAGGGCTTAAGCTCTGTGCAGGTAAAGGCTTACTGACCCATGACAGCTTCTGTATCCTCCTGCAGGCTGCCTCACTCTAGAGCAATCCTGAGATGCAGCACACTTCAGCTTCTGTTTTTCACTGGGAAAAGTGATTCCAGTCATAATCTTGACATATAATACCACTGCAACACTGTTGAATCCTTTTTCCCCTCTCCCAAACAGCAAAATTGTAGCTTTTGCAATCCATGGAAACTTAAAACTGAAAATAGGCAGAAATTATTTTTCTTCTACAACATGTGCCCTGTGCTTTTACTATAGTATCACAAAATTCTAATTTGAATTCACGGTCAATTTTATACTATCCAAGACAAATTACATCACTTTAAGTTTCTTTAAAAAGAGTATCTGAGTTGCATATACTCTTTTAACATTTCATACTGAATAAAATCAAAGATATTCAGTACTACTTTAAATGATATTCAATGTAATTTATTTTAGCCAGGCATCAGCCATGCATGTTAAAGTAAAGCAACTAAATATCTTCTGAATTCATTTGGTAACCTTAAATTTGGTGTTTTGCCTGAGAAATAGCACAAGCAAGTATACGTCTAAAGAAACCAGTGCACATAGTTTCCACGTGTATTTTGTTATCAGTCTCTTACCAACTGTTTGTGTAACTTTGCCAAATATTAACGATTTAGACTGAAATGACTAAATTTTAGCAAACATAGTTCAGTTTTTTCTGAGAATGAATTTAAAATTAATTTATCCAATGTTATATGTTTTTACACCAACATTTAATAACTCCACCATCCCTTTAGGGTCAGAAATAATCTTGTGCAAAAAATTAACAAGAAAAAAGAAATTGGTTACCTGTGCTCATAAAAAAACCTGCCTACATTTATAAGTGGTAAATCTGAGAAATAAATAAGTCATCATTTATGTACAATCTAAGACCTTCATAAAGATCTGCTCCAATCAGTTGCTCAGCTGTACTAGATAAACCCTTTTTTGATCAAGATACTAAGCTATACCCTATGAAGAAATAATTAAATGTTTGTGCAGATCTGTGATGTACTCATGTTCACAGAATTCTCTGAGGACAACCTTTTTCTTCTTCATGCATCTTTAAGACACCGCAAAGGCAGAATACTGTGTTGCCCTGCCATTTCAGCATTTTAACTTGTCAAATCAACTGATACTAGACTAGAATTGTTACAGAAGGTGTCTAAGGCCAAGCCACTTAGAACTTCTCAATAACAGAAGATAGCTCAAACCTTTTCATTGTAAGGAAGAAACTCTAGTCTGATCCACTGGAGAAGTGTGCAACTATAAAGCTCCAAATGAAGAATAAAACCTTAAGATATTACCTAATTGCAAACTGTACAGTTTTAACAATCAAGGCATAAATCAGTTTGCAGAGATTAAAGCCTGTGGTCTGACTGGAAAGAAAGAGACCCACAAACTGGCCTCAGCAACTTGCAGTGACTTCCAGGAAGCAGCTACTGCAGAGCATGAAAATGAATGCCGAACAGTACTTTTCTGACAGCTTTCAAGATATTAACACTGACTGCTTTCATAAGCAATGGTCTCCAAGTCAAAAGACTAACAGTAAAGTGGTAGTACACACAGAAATAAATGATCACTTTGAATTTTAGTAGACAGTCTCTGAAAATTACCATTATGGAAAGAACCTCTTTTCAAGTCAGTTGTTTTAGGAACTCAGTACAGTACTGTACAATAACTGCTTAGCAGAGATTGTGTCACTGTAACACAGAATAAAATAAACTAGCTCTGGAAGATTCATGCCAAACTATTCTGTGATGTTAATAGAGCAGAAATAGATTCATTGTTTTAACAGATTCACAGGTAAGACAAAAGGCATTTTTACTTAGTCAAGAGCCCAACATTTCTGTGTATGTAAGAATCATATTTTGAGATGAATGGCATATACACTTTGTTTAAATAATGAACAGAGAGTATAGTAAGAGGAATCAGTGTACAATGAGTAGACCTTATATCTAATTAACAGTGATAACAAAAGCACAAAAAATATTTCTGTAAGTAATACAGAGCTCAAATGAGTGTATGGAAGAAGCATCTGTTAGTTAAGTGAGAGTGATTCTGAACTTTGCAGTTGCTTTGAAATTTCGGTGCCAAAACTTTTAAAATTATTAATCTTTGCTGGAGCTCCCTTTGAAAGATTATGTAGAAATGAATGGACTCATAATGTTTTTCTTCATTTTCTTTGAGACCGCAGTATTGGAAGGCAAATGGTCCATTCTCAGTCAATAATTGGAAAGTTTGAAAATCAGAATATGTTATCACTCCTTGTATTAGGAACAACTCTGTTCAAGATTAAACAGAATCTTGATAAGACGGCCTTATAAGGATCCTACTTCTTCAAGAACAGTCTTAGATATAGACTGAGAAAAAGTTAATGCTAATAAAGAGAAAAACAGACCGAGAAGCCCTATCTGCATAATATTATTCTGAATTACTGCAAGACTTGATTCAACCACCAGAATTTTTCATCTCCTTTTATAGTAAGTGAAATAAATAATGAAAGAATTTTTAGTTTCTTTTTAAAACAACTAACAATGCAATGCTATTTGTCATTGAAAGGTTTCTTGACAAAAGAAATGCTTTCATTGATTATCCTGAATTATAAATTACAGCTCTCTAATTCTTCCTCTTATAAATGAATACTCTTCACAATCTAGCCTTACATGTCAGACAAAAAAGATGAAACTTTTATAATGGAAATTTAATTACAGTACAATTTTTGCCAGTTGTCATTCCAAAGTCATCTATAATTATGCTCAGGTCATTAAAGTTTTTTTTTCATTTACTTGGCCAAACATGCCAGTTACACATCAGGTCATCCTCTCAAATTCAATGGTGTACAACAGTAATTAAGTAAATTATTGAATATTTTTGGTGGGTTTTTTTAAGCTAATTGCAAACAAAACATCTGCAGAAACAGTCAAAACAAAGAGCAACTGACAGACAGCGTGATTTTTGTTTCCAAAGAATATAAATTTTTAGAAATGAAAAGGCACTTCTGTGTGTCAAGAGTAAACTCTTATTATTGCCTTTTTGCTTTATATGCATTTTCCCATATGTATAATACTAAAAGATAACAGATCACTATAAGCATCATTTTCTACTGCAAAATTTCTGGACCAAAACACTTTCAGAGAGCTTTTTGAAAGTTATGAATCATGAATTAATGGATAAGACTGAACTCTCCCTTTCCCAAAAGAAACTCCTCTTTTTTCCTTAGCAGGAACTGGATCAAGCTTAGCAGAATGAAAAAGCATGAACTAAATGCTCAGATAGTTTTTAATATACTTAAAATAATAAAAAGGGTACTCAAAGGATGGTATATATTGAAAGACACCTAAATACAGGCATCAGAAACATAAATCTGAAAACACAATTGTTAGAAGTATTTTAGATGGTTGGTTATATTTCTCATTCTAAAAAAGATCGTCCTATGGATCAAAGTATTGAAACGCAATAGCCTTAAATCATTACCTTCAGTGGCAGTCTTATTTTAATCTCCATTTTATTCTTTTAATACAGTACTTCATGATAATGCTATGCATGGCGTTTCCCAGTTTCTTTTCTTATTTCCTTTTAGATATTTAAGTATTTGTTTGCTCAATGTCTTCACAGTCAAATGTTTTATTTTCTTTGGGCCAGAATCCATCTAGCCATGCAGGTACAGAGAAGCAAAAAAGAATACAGAGCAGCTTTCTTCCCTCAAATATTTGTTGCCTATAAGAGTCTGGAAGAATTTCAGTTCCACAGGGATGCTCCTCCCTGCCTAAGCAACACACTCAGCAGTAATTAGATGGATTACCAAACAAAACTATTCTTTTAAACTATAGAAACGGAGGTCTAGTGCTCTTTAAACTGTCTCAACCGAGGTCTAGTGCTCTTTAAACTGTCTCAACCTTTTTTTTTTTCTGTAGTTGTAAACAGAAATGTGATGCGCACTTGCAGACCAGAAGAGATCCTTGGACTGTAGGACAGCATTACTATCACCTGCAGTGACTTAGCACCATGAAGAGATTTTTTTTTTTTCCCTCTAAAGTTGTGCTATTTCTTGATATTTGCCCTGATTTCAGGTCTCAGACTAGACACCTAGTCTATAGTCTAGGCTATAAAGTTGAAATAGCACTTTATGGTAAAAAGTAGTACCAGAAAATCCAGAATTCACAGCATCAGCTCTTCTTCCTGGGAACCTTCAGGAGGTTGGACTGGATTCTGCATACAAGAGTTCTACATTAGTCAAATAAACAGCTCTGCAAAGCCAAAATGCCTCCCAAGGACTAAAAAAAAAAGGAAGTACCTGAGTGGTGTCATTGTTCGTCTTCCTTTGAAGTGAGGTAGAATTAATGTAATTAATTCTTTCTGCAAGCTTTTGATTTAACTTCTTCGTAAGCAGGGTTTTTTTTAACAAGAAAACGAAAAGGTTCAAAATGTTAAGTATTGCAGTGTTTCTACATAATTCCTGGATGTTTCATGCTTCACAGATGCTCCAATAGAATTATGTGGTTATGTGTTTTTACCAAAAGAAAAAACCCAGGCCAAAACTGCTGGGCAAGATAGCACATGGTCTAACAGTCTCAAATGAAAGGCTGAGCCTTAAAATAATACTACAGAGGAGCACACCTGTCTGTTCATCCATTTCCATCTCTCAATACCCTTTAAAGCCATTGGCAAATGTCATCAAAACAATTTGTTTCAAATTTAAATGAATTTGACACAGTCCTGCCAGAATTTAATTCCAGAAGATGATGAGGGTGCGCCAAACTAGTGCCCTCATTCAGGAGGCTAAGGACAGACAAGCAGAAGTCTAACATCAAATACTCCATTTAACAGTGGATTCCTGGTTAATTGGGTGCTGCCTTTTGCCTTGCAGGTCTGTCATAAGGGAAAATGGGACTACCAGCATAAGGTGGCAATATTTAGTGGACAAATTTTTCAGAAATTAGGCTTCCATTGTCTATGCAACACCTTATTTTCCTGGCTCCTAAAGCAGATGGCTCAAAAGCTCACTCAACCTTTTTTTTTTAATTAAAACCCCCTGTTGTTCAGAGCCTAAATCCCCCTTGGTCATAGGGGTCATACATTCTTACACATATATGAAGGAGAAAGAGAACTGGATTGATGGAGAGAGAGAGAGGTGTGTGTACGTATATATACACACATACACACTCTCAGGCACATCTAATTAGTTATTCTTTTAGACATAAATTGAAGAATTTAACTATACTTTGGCCACTTCAAATGTATAAAAGATTTTGCTTTGTTTTTTTTATAAAACCTTCTCCACTGACTAAGTCAGAGGAAAAGCCATCCTTTCCAATCCCATTTGCTAATGTTTTTGCCAAAGGATCAGCATTGTCAGTAATGAAGTTAAGTTTCCCTATAACTGGAAGGCAGTATGAACTGGATGTGAAAACTGGAATAACTGACGTGAAAACTGCCCTCAGAAGAGGGGAGAAAGTGCTCGGCAGAAAGTTGTTAAGGATAAATTCAAGGCACCTGTGGAAGTTCACAGGGAAGGCATCTATACCCAAAGCTTTCTCTGCTCTATATTTCTAATTGCTTTTAATAATACAGTACCAATGCACTTACTTAAATCTGCAGTGATAATACTTCTGAAAAGCGAGATCTAAAGCATGCATGGAACGATTCACATTCAATTTGTTCAGAACAGAATAATACTAAGGAATGCCCTATCAATATTTTTCACAAGTATGCCTAATTTACCACTTCTATTAAAGGTGCCCACATACCAGTCTTTTGAATATAATCAGTACACTGCCTTTTTTCACTCCATACTGGGAAATTCTTTCTAAATCAAAGTTGGGTAAAATAATTTTTTGAGTGTGTGTTTTTTGAGCTTATCCTTGTAATTAGTAAGAGACTGCAACAAATCTGGAGATGGAGATATGTCATAGGAGAAATCTTATTATCTACTTTTTCTCAAGGGTCATTATGTTTTCTTCACATTCCCTCTACCTGGCAGATGTGAAATTAATAATTTTCCCCCTCAGGTTTGCTGATGGTGAAGGTTCATTTGTCTGAAAGAGCAGGTTAATTTCTTCCTCTGCAAATGTTTTGAAATGGGAATCTAATAAAGTGAAGAACTAAGTCTCCACTTACATGACTGCTTTTCACATGACCAAAGACAGTCCTACCTGGCAGCTCTTTTTACAAACACTCAGTTTCCACCCCTGTATTAAGCCAGCTATAATTGTCAGGAAAGAACCCTAAATGCTTCTCCTCATTATAATGAGGAGCTCCTCAAAACAAACAGATCTGACAGTCAGGTTTCATACTCCGTATCCTTATCATCACTAGAATGTGTCTATGTTCTTTGTATGCTCCAGCCCATGTGTCAAAGAGTAGGCCAGCAGACCTAGATCTTTGCAGGAGTTTGCCTGTCCTCTTCCTGACAGGAGAGCCCCCCTTCAGGTGGTGGGGAGGGAAAATACTCCATTTCTCCAATGAGACCTCTGGATGCTGTAACTAAACCAAAAATATGTATTTAGGGACTGATGAAGACACAAAACTGCAGGGATTAGTAACTTCTACATAACAGCAGCTCATTTGGTTGCTGATACTAGGAAAAGTGTTTGTGTCCATAGGCTGAAGATTCACTGAATGGAAAATCGACCTGCGATTTCCCCTGCAAAGGAAAGACACACTTGAGATGAAAGGGCAGATATCCTTATAATGTTTTATTTTCTAAAGGAAAATGTTTATTTTTCCTTGTCATTGGCAACCACAAATCTGAAGAAGCATCCAGAATGATGTGATGGAACTCAAACTTTTGTCTATGATAAAGAGTCTTTCCATCATGCTGTACCTCACTGTTCATACAGCTTCGGGGAAGGACAGGAATATGGTGGAGAGATCACGATACATCCCTGCTTGTGAGAGCAGAGTCCAGGAGAATAGACACCATGGTGACAGCTCCTCTTCCCAGAGTTTGACAGAAACTCAGAATCACAGAATGGTTGAGGAAGGAAGGGTCTGGTCCCTCTGGTCCAAGCACCCCCTACCCCACCCTTACTCAACCAGAGCCAAACTAAAGCAGGCTGCTCAGTACCATGTCCAGACAGCTTTTGAGGATCTCCACTGCTCTCCCCTCACCTATCAAACCATTTCATCACAGAAGGCTATCAGGTTCATCAAGCAAGACTTCCCTGTTGTGAATCCATACTGACTTCTCCTGATCACGTTTTTGCCCTTTGCATGCCCGGAAATGGTTTCCAAGACCAGTTGTTCCATCACCTTCCCAGGGATTATGGTGAGGCTGATCAGCCTGTAGTTCCCTGGATCTTCCTTCTTGTCCTTCTTGAAGATAGGAGTGGCATTTGTTGCAGCTGGATTTGCTGCCGTTCACTGCATTTTCTTGCTTTCAGGGACTTAAACGACTCCCAGAGGTGAACTTTAGACTGCGAGGCGAAGAGGAGGAGAACTGGACTGAAAAGGATTTTTTAATGGAAGGAATTTGGGTTATTTTGTTTTTTCTTGATCCAAGATCTCCCATAACACAAGGGAAGGCTGTTCTGTAAGACAGCATCAGAGAAATCAGCTCAGTAAGGAACAACCTGGATACCTGTTTCCAGGCAAGTGGCCGCCAAGGAAGAACTTGCATACAGTAGTCACAGCTGGACATCATTTGTGTTTTCAGTAGGGCCCTTTCAAAGGAGATGCATTTTTTTCATTTCCTAATCAGAGGTAACAACAGACACAGAGACATGGATATGCACCGCACTAGGTAATATTTTCTTGGAATTCTATTAAAATCTATCAGCTTACCTTCTGCACATCCAAAAGCTGTGATTCACCTGCCACACTGCAGAAAATCCAATGCTAGCTGTTACTCTTATGAGAAAGTGGACTATATATGGGAATGATTGTATATCAGAAAGGCATTAGGAAAAAGGATGATACAGTAGGTATTATTCATTTGAAATTTCTTTAAAACTGTAACTTACTTCCAAAATAAAATGATACATGAAACGTAAGTTCACTGTGGACTTCCTGTTCTGATAAGTCAGTGCAACTTCCTACTAAAGTTTATTACAGCTTCAGTTTTGAAATAGTGTCTTTAGATATACCACTGAACTTTTCCATGGAAAATAAACCGGTGTAATATCTGTATCCCTCCTCCTTCAGGGTTCAGGTGTCTGTGATCTGAGGTCTAGCACTGATACAACACAGCTGCACAACCTTGGTTCAAACTTCTGAGAAAATTGCTAAGTTCTGAGAAAGAGCTGTAGAAATGAACCTGCAGTTCGGCTTCAAGATGAAGTTTTCTTATGATCATCAAACTAAGCGACATTAAGACTTCGTCGTTATATGCCTGAAAAAACCTGAACTTGTTCACAGGCAGTCCCCCAAGGTACAGCAACTTAAGAAGAACTTAGTTCCTAGTGACACAAAGATCCTTCCTCTTTTCTTGAGACAAAAGGGTCAAAAGATTCAAAGAAGCCTGCAAGGACAGAGAAAAGGCAGCCACCATTTCAACCTAGATAAGTTCTTAGGAAGGAACTCATCTTTCCTAATGGTGATAACAGAATGGGGAAGGGCATGGAAATAAGTAGTAAGTATCACTGAGATTCAAGACAGGCTAGGGCATGAACACTGACAAAGGGAGAGACTAACTACAGAACTAATGACAAAAGAAAATGGGAGGGTAGAAAATAGGGAAGACCAACCTCAAAGATAGCTGAGTATTCAGAATGTCACACACTATGGGCTGCAGACTGTCCGTCTTGCAGGACCTGGCAAGTGCTCCATGTCATGGGGCAGGAGAAGAGTGGTGGCATGCAGTACTATATGGTATACTGGAGCACATTGCCTTTGCATGCAGGGTTCAAGACAGTTCCTGGCTCATACCGCCTGCCTAAGGATCATTTTGTCGGTTGCAACCAGATGCAGTTAGAGAGTGTATGACAGCAAAGTGCTGTATAATCTGTAGGGACTATCTAAAATGGCTAGATGGGGAAGATTAAGAGTTTTATACTTCAGCTTTGGATCAGGCTGCAATTTTCAATGGTGAACCTATGCTGTAGACCTTATATGCTCATAAATTATGCACCCCTTTTAGCAACGAAAAGGACAAAACAAGGAACTTAGTTAACATTCCCAAGTAAAAATAGGGTTGTTGCTCTGGTCCACAGCTGATCATTTTCAGGATCTGCTAACAGGAGATGAGGTTTTAATTGATCAGAGGGAAGAGGATGTTCATTCCGTCAGTGAGCATTTTGGCACACATAGATTTTTTCACAATGTCAGTGGATGCCAGTGGGCAGCACAGAACCAAATTTCATATCTTGTAAAATTACCCAGCTGAAGCCAAAGCGGTGAGCAAAATGAATAAAATGAAAAATAATCTTTAAGAGTGGGGACTTAAAGAGTTCCTCTGCTCTGCTCTTCCACATTGTAACGAAGCCTTCTAGGAGTAACAGTTTACAACTAACCTGCAGCAGTGATTCAAGAACTCAGCTGTACTGGGAGTAACAACTTTCCTCCTGACAAGCTCAGGTGACGGGACAGAAGACACAGCAAAATGAACTATGTTAATTAAAACATTCCTGTTACTTCCTTGTACAAGGAACATGCGAACTCTCTGCCTGGAAAATCATTGGTTAAATTGACAGTGATTGTTTTTGCAAATACTCCCGGGCAATAACTGTGTCAGCACAGAGAAGCAGAGATCTGACTGTTAAAAAAAAAAACAAATCACAATTTGGGGATAGTCCATCAGAAGTTTCCTTCGTGGCAGTCTTTTTATTTATTTTTTATTTTCCTAAATTCCAATGGAGTTTTCTGGTTCAGAAAAGGAAGAGATGGTAATTTTCCAGGATTATTCCAAATGTCACAGTGGAAAAAGAAACATGATGAGAAAAAGGCAACAATTTTCCCTAGAAGGTCTTAAAAATCCTCTCCCTTAGCAGGAGAGAGGATTTTATTTTACTTTTTCTTTCCAAGGTAGCTGGCTTGAAGCTCTATCTGTTCAACAGCAGATTCAAGAAACAACACTGTTAAGAAATAAAGCTTCATAAATAGAGAGGCCATAGCAAAAAAAAAAAAATTGCAGGAGCTCATTTAGCAGTTCTGGATTTTCCAGAAGACTGTTTTAACTGGGGCACTGCCTCACCGTCAGAGTGCAGGGACACATATGGGATCAAGATTTGTATTGTGCAATGCATGTCAAAGACAAAACATGTTGCAAAGCCCTGAAATATTTTACCCACATAAATACTGAAATGGATACGAGGAAACTACTAAGCATAGTCTACCTTATTAATCCTTCAACATTCCTACTTAGGTTTTACTAGGGGCAGTTCCACTGGTTTTGGGTCAGATTTAGAGAAGATTTGATTCTGGACTTTTTCAGGCACCAGAGGATTCCCAATCTACTTCATTAAGGGATAACAGGGTTTTTTTATTACCATTGACTCTCAGATCCTCAAACTTATTATATCCCATATGGCAGAGCCACTGTTGGTTCTGTGCTTACATACAAGGTGATTTCTTTGGTTCAAATACTTGTGCAGCTATGTAGCTGCTAGCAATGGCTGGGTGGTTGAGGTCTCTATAGCAGTGGCTGGCATTGCGAGCCTCACACCAAGCTAACAGTCTTATTCCTCTGATAACAGTGTCTGAAGTCAGAAGCGTTCTGATATCCTGACCCTAAATAACTCTAATTGTGGGTTACTACTCTGGAATTCTTACTTTACAACTGCACCAGAGTGAAAATGTACATTACAGTAATTTGAGATATACTGTATAATGGAAATGTTCTGTCATGTATCTCATGATGAATTCTATTCCAGTCTCCTCTGCCCCCCTTTTATTTTAAATGGCAGCACTCTTCTAGGTTCATAACACAGCTGTGGGAAGAGGGAGCTTTGAGCACAGCAACTGATGATTCAAATTCCAGACAATCTGCAGAGGCCTCGGTTTCAGACCTTGAAATGAGAAAAAAACCTTTTTTCTAAGTCTGACTCAAATGTGGTTCACGACAGCCAAAATCCATTAAATCCCTCTTTCTCAAACCTGAACTCCACGTTCTAGGTTAAATCTAATCCAGACCTGAATGTAATTCCTCGGCCTTCCTGGACATTACACTGAAAGAGCACTTACTCTTATATTACATTTCATGAAAAGGAAGCAAAGCACTTTAGAAAGTATGTAACTGCTCCACCGAGGGTGATGCAGCCAAGTCTGGAGAGATTTTTTTCTTTGCATTCTAATTATAGATGCTTTTATTTACTAAAGTTACAGATAGGACTTGTCTATTACAAGCCTCTGAAATCTCATTTTGCTAAAATGAAAACATATTTCAAATGCTTTGGAGAACTATTAGGATTATTGAATGTCTTGCACACTGCTTCAGCTCTCCGAGTGGTTCACAAGACCCCTAGGGAACAGCCAAGAAGCATACAATTATCACAGTAATTAAAAAGGTGCAATGACTCTTCTCTTAAAGACTCCTGTTTTATTAATTCTATGGTATGCTTTGGAGACTGGCATTATTTTACTCCTACCCAGCTTAATTACACCGTCATTAGTTTATCAGCATCTCTTTTTAAGCCCTTGGGCCAGTTATTAGCATGTCACTTGCTAACAGTTAACCAATAACCACTACACCTTCAAAGCTGGATCTTCTGCTACAAAAAAGCCAATTTGTAGAGACAGATTTAATATCATCATTCAATTTAAATTTTTCAGTCAGCCATCACTTTCTGCTTTTAATTTGAGAGGGTTAGTGTTTAGCTTAATGAAAACACAAATAATGCTGATGTATTACAAGACATTACCAGGTAATAAAATACTTCCAGTACACAGTGGTTTATGAGACCGAATGCACGTTTTAACACTCAACAGTATGTACCACTGAAAAGACCAGAAAGCATACAATGTTCTTAAATATAACTAAAATTCTGAATTTCTCTGTCTATGGGGTCTGGCTGGGATGGAGTTAATGTCCTTCATCGCAGCCTGTATGGTGCTGTGTTTTGGACTTGTGACTAAACCAAGGTTGATAGCACACCAGTGCTTTGAATGTCATTGAGCAGTGCTTGCACAGCCTCAAGGCTTTCTCTTTTTCCCACTCTGCCCCCGCCAGCAAGTAGACTGAAGCTGGACAAGAGGCTGGGAGGGGACACAGCAGGGACAGCTGACTCCACCTGACTAAAGGGATATTCCACACCATATGATGTCATGGCCAGCAATCAAAGCTCAAGGAAAGGAGGAGGAAGGGGGATGTTTATTGTTATGGCCTCTGCCTTCTCAAGTAACCCTTACGTGTGCCGAGGCCCTGCTTCCCAGGAAGCGGCTAACATCTGCCTGCTGAGGGGAAATAGTGAATAAATTCCTTATTTCGCTTTGCCTGGGAGTGCAGCTTTTGCTTCACCTATTAAACTGTTTTAATTTCAATCCATGAATCTTCTTGCCTTCCTTCTATTTGCTCCCTGTCCAGCGGCAGAGGCGACTGAGAGAGAACGGCTGTGTGGGGACTTGGCTGCTGGCTGGCATCAACCCACCACACTCTCTAACCCTTTCATACAGACAGGCTCATGTACACAGCACCCAATGCTACATCATCTAGTCATATAAGCAGATGATCAAACTATGAGAAAAACTGTTTTAATTTAAAAAAAAAATAAAATTAAGCACTTGTGGACTAAATACACACTTACCTTGTCTAGACAGTAATTTTACGTTATTTTGAAAGGCATAGTACCCCAGAAACCCTCCTGAAGGGAACTCTAAATTTTATGCCTCACTTTTGACTCAGCTAAAGTTATCTTAGTTTATACTAAATACTTAACTATTAGTATAGCTTAACTGTACTGTTTTTTGGTATTTTTCATTAAATACTTATTTCCAGTAATAGGAGGAATAAAAAAATCAAAAAGAGTATCAAGAGTACTTGTATAAGTTTGCATCTCCAAAACATAACACTGGGATTCTGACTGCAACTGTATTTCATTCTGTGTTTGACAACACACCGATCAGATTAACTGAAATGCCATTTAGCCACTAACAAGTGGCCAGGTGACTTTACAAAAAGTAATTTTACTTGCGTATGCAAAGGAAATACCTCATTATTTCTGTTGAAGTATGTAATTTTTCCTGTTAAAAAAAACAAATAACAGCAAGCCATTCTCAAAAAGATTAGGATCAATAAGCTAATACCATTTATTAGTCCCATTTCCTCTAGGTGCGCTTCTGCCTATCTTCCACCAACTTCACAGCAGCAGAAAGAAGATTCAAAATATTGGGGGAAAATACTAATGACAAAAAAAACCAACCCAGGTCACACTATACTCTATTATTTTCTGAGCAGCTGAATCCCAAATTAATATCACTGCCACTCTTTCTGAAAATTACTGTACAATTGCTTTTGTATAATAGGTCTACTTTGTATCTTTTTACAGTCAGAGGTCAACACTATAACATCCAAAAGAGTAGCCAAGACTGCTACACAGCACCACAAATCACACTATCTCATTTAATGAAAAGTCATGCTATCAGTCACTCAAAAAAGCAGGCCTTTGCTAAACCGCATTTGCTAATTGAGACTTAACAGTGCATACTTTTGCTGTTACACAGGATCTCTTTCCACTTTATCTACAAGTTTGATATACCTGACTTGGAAAAAAGGAAAAAAGAAACTTTATCCAAACCAAACAAGGTCTGAACTAACCTGACACCCAAACATACACTGACGACAGAGGGGTGTAATGAAATGGAGAGAGCTCAGTGCATGCCTGATAGTAAAAACTGTTTATTTATACAGCACTCTACACTGACCACTTTAAGGCACGCACAGGTATGATGTCATCTACAATCTACAGTGGCACTGAGGGTTGGTTTCAAGGTCATCATAGCTGGCAAATGCTTATAGCTTATACTTAAAAGCATCCAGCCTTAATTCCTGCAGCCTGCTGGTTTAAACTAGACAGGAAAAACTGCTAGTGAAATAACTTACGTTTCTAACCCTAGAAAGATGCTTACCACTCTCCATTCACTTTTGAGTACTCACCAGCACATTTTGTTCTTGTTTTGAGAGCTGGGCCAGGAGATCCAGTTCCTCCTTCACCTGGTCTTGTAAGTAATACACTGATTTCATACTCTGTGTCAGGATCCAGGTGTCCAATCTTATAGCTCGTGGAATCCACAGGTTGTATGTCATACCAGCTTCCACTTGAAGTTCGATACTCAACTTCCCTTTGAATAATGGGTCCATCCCCATTGATGGAATTGGCATTCAACTGTATCCACAGGTAAGTTGCACCAACTGAGGACAGCTGAGGTGGAGCAATGGGAACTGGTGGCTCTGAAGCACAAGAAGTTACAAAAAGCAGCAGTGACTATACTGGCTTTTTTCCTGCTTCTAAAACATTCAAATATACAATGGGGTTTGTACTACGTTAAAGCTGAAGACTGCATAAATATATGGATATGAAGAAATCATCACTACAGATAAACACATTTCCAATAAACTGCAATATGCAAACTTTTGCTCATGCACTTGGAGATTTTAACACGAAGCTTTTGCTTTATACCATATAACTTCAAACCAGGTGCAACTGCAATTCTATTCACCAGACATTACATGGCAACTTTTAACTTCCAATTTAAAATGGAAGATGATCTCAGGTTTTCTTATCAAAATACAGTTCTTACTGGATGTAAACATAAATCCTACTCAAAACTAATATTTTTAAGCTAAAATTGATACTGTAGTCTATTCTTAGGCATAGCCAGAACAGTGGTTTTTTTGCATGAAAACAAAATTAACTTTTTATTCATTATTTCTCACAGACTGCACTACCCAGCCTTCAGATTTTCAGACTTGTGTGTAAGCAGAATAAATATAGTATTTTTCCAAGTCCTATATCCTGGTTAAGCAGAAAGAGCTTCTAAATGAGAGCTGGGGAAATTCTTGAGTCTTCAGTACGACTCTGACTCTATTTCACGTAATGGCTTATTTTCGGTAACTACCACACAGAAACAGTACTCTGTCTCACAGAGCAAGCATGTGTGTGATCTCCTGATAGTTTGCATTACAGAGATTTTAAAAGTGAGCAAAATTTTAAAACCACTTTTATTTATTACATGATGGACATTTTATTTCAAATTAGACTGCAGCAATAATTTGCAGACATCATCTCTTTGTAAAGGTAAATAACAAATTCTTTTTTTTTTTCCCTATTGATTAACCAGGAAATTACTCTGCTGTTTCATGCATCACATCTGCATAAAATTCACCTTCCCATTGGTTAAATATATTCATGTAGAATGAAACCAGGCCGCTGTAATAAGGCACTGTTTGATCCAATATTCTTAACATATCTATCAGCAAACACTGCCACCTTCTTAAGGCTACATAGAATACGTAATGAACGTAGAACATCTGTCTTCCCTAAGCTGTAGTTTCAGATTTATCCTCTTCTGCTAACCATTTCCCAACATGTTAAGATATAGGTAGTCAAACAGAAGAGAATTTATATATTCCATCATTTCCTCAAGCACTTTGAAGTCAGAGTTAAAGCAAAGAATATAAAAGAATGAAGCACAAGGAAGAAAGGAAGTCTGGAAATAAGTATTAATATTTCCTGAGAAATACTAGAATTGCTGTTTTAACAAACATGTAATTATCCTACGTTATGCTACCTTTTCTCATTTAGAGAAAGAGTATTCAACTCACAGAGCACTAAGTACACTAAAGATTAGCTATGCCTCAGATAGATGGTGTTTCTAATTAGCACCGTACACTTGTACGTAAGCTTCAATCTGTGCAGTCTGTTTAGTAATTGCTGAAATATGACATCACAAAACAGCAAATACAGGCATTGGTATTATGTCTTCTCATCTTAACAAAACTAATTGATTACTATCATAAAGAACGTGGTACAGTGGGCAATAATCCAGAATGTCTCCAAACATGTCTACTAATTATTACTGATTGCAACAGACATAAAAATAGTTTAATGTATTGTAGTAGATTCCAGTCCATAAAGAAAAGAATATTGTTTACATTGTCAAATCACTGGGGAAAACACTGTTCTATGCCAAAAGCAATATATGGCAAACTGATGTCATCTTTCAGTTAGACACATACTGCAGTTTTATTGAAATTATTGTTCCTGAAGTATATAAACTATGGCTTCATACAGCGATAGCATGCCTGGAAACAGTTCTGACTTGACTCAAAATGATTTAGCATCAATTTAAATCATTAGGCTGTTTTGTGAACCAAGACATGAAATGGAACTTTTATAGAGCATCCTAAGGCATTTACTTAGCCATGCTGAAAGAACAGTTAATTACTTTCAAGTTTCAAATGCTACTAAAGGCTGTTGAAGTGCCATTCAAAATGCGAACTCAGGAGTTAGGTCACTAAGGTTAGTGGTTACACCAATTCATTCCGAGTATTACAAGTACTTGAAATAGACAGTATTTTATTGTCTTTTTATCCCTCAGGGCATATTTTTCATTCCTTTGTGACCAAAGTGCAAAAGGTTAATGCAAGCTGCATGATTTCAGCAAAGCCTGCATATACTGCAGTTTAATACCAGTAACGTAGTTTAATACTAAACGTAGTCTTCTTACCAGAGATTGAGGTTACATAAAATGAACCTTTCATTACAAGTACGATGCTCATTATTAAGTGACTGGTTAAAAACATGAGATCTGGAGTTAAGCAGACACTTTAATACAAACGGTGTTCTGCCAAATATAATAAGCCGATTTCATGACTAAGGTATGAAAGTTGTTCTTCTGACTTATTCATTTATTCCTCCTTTAGCCAGAATGATTTAATTTTTTTAGGATACTGAGGACTTTGAATCACTTAATCGGGTCAGTACCAGACCGCACCACTTTTAGCTTTCAATAAAAGCAGTTTTACTGGTGACCACTGGGGTAGTCTCAAATAAATACCATGCAAATTATTTTCCAATTAATACCTTTATGAAAAAGGTACAATAGATCTGTGATTTTACAGCTGTGTACATTCAAGGAAGGAACGTCAGCTCACTGCAGACACAAGTTTGTAGCAGTGGCTATTTAGTTCGATGGTTTAGCTTAAAGAGGAGTTCTTCCTTGTAGATCTCTCTTGAAACAGAAGTAAAAAAAGCTATTCAGTACAGTGTGAAACCCTTTAAAGATAGGCTTTTAAAACAGAATATTAACTAAAAAATAAAAAAGAAGATAATTTTATCCGTATTTTCAAATTTAATTCCTTTTAGGCTTTGGACAGGCAGGTGACCTCCTCAATTCTGTGGCAAATGGCGATGGGCAGGATCCCTTATGGAAAGAAAACAGCAGCCACCTTACAAAGCCAGAGTTCTGCAGATGACAGAAAGCTTTAGGCAGATGCTCTAATGTCACCCTGCACAAATGGCTCATTTACAGTAAATATGAGAAAAAGACAAAGCCTTTATGATAAGAAGCAGCCCTTCTTTTATGCAGAGGAGAAAAACAAATTTAGCTGTACATACATAGAAACTATTTATCCTTAAGTGCTTCTATGTTAACTGGAAACATACTTGAAATGGCAACTCCTTTATTTACACTGCTTTGTGCTTTAAATTATACAGAATTTCCAAACATTTTCTACAAGATCCTAACATCTTTATGTTTTGCAGGTCTTTTCAAATTTTAATAGAGAGGGGAAAGGCATCACACAGAGATGCCAGTAGAGATAATGTAAATCTCTGAGATTTAAGTGAGTTATAGAACACACACACAAAAAAATAGACATTTCTTCTCTGTGGCTCAGAACAGCTAACTTGAAAAATGAAGAACTCCACCTCAGTAGTAACAATACAATTTTTTGATTCTTCTTTTGAGGTGGGAGAGTAAGAGAATGGAGCCATGCTACATTTGCGGGGGAACAAGGAAGAAACACTTAATCCTGCAAGCTAGTTTTTTTTAATTAAACAGTAACTGCTAGAAAGACAATCCCACAATATTCCCATGTGATACTGTTCAGCACATCATGAGTAGGTAAAGTGATAAAAATAAGGTATCAACCATCTCTGATGCTATGTCCGCATTAATAACTTCTTAATTATTACAAAACTAATCAAATCATTATAAATTTTTAGTACTGAAATCAACCGGACAGCTTTAAGAATTTTTTTTCTTCTATTTTCCTCTCTATTTCCTTTTTTCTATACATAGATATATATTACCATGCTCCTCTTTTGAGCACGCAAATGATTCTATCCCTTTGGACACAATGGACAGCAGTGCCATTTTGCAGCATTTAATCATGGGTGAAGGGCAACAAACCCCCCCACTGGTAACAAAAGACACGACAATGATTTTGAAACACCACGGCTCTTTGTGCAGTATTTTTTTTCAAAAAAGTCTTTAAATAATTCCTGCCAAAGCATTTATTTATTTAATTAAACAATACCTCTAAACAGCATGATATGAGCTAATTTTACACTATTCTTTTACTGAGACTGTTCAGGATGAGAACTTGACCTGAACCCAGTGTCCTAATGTTCTTAAATTTAGTTGTAAATTCATCATTTAAGAAAATGTCATTGTATTTTATACATATTTCGAAACTTTACAGAAAAATGAGTGTCCCTGTACTATACCCCGATATGCCTATGCAGGTACAAGCTAATTAGCTGGACATTAGTAGATATCCTGCTAAGCCCTGCAGTAGCAGTAGTAGGCACAAACTCTTCCCTTCCCCAAACATGATTCCCCCCGAACCCAATTGCTTTGACGTGCCCACTCCTGACTCGCCAGCTCTCTTTTAAGACAGCGGTGCCTCATCCTGCACTGCTCTCACTCCATCCTCATCTGCTCACCTGAGTAGTCTAAACCCACCTACCCTTCCCTCAGCTTTGCTCAGTTTTCATTTTCTCCCCACACTATGGTCATCCCCACATTCCAAACACCACTAAAATCACACTTCAGATTTGGTTTTTTTTTACCCCAGGCTCTATCTACAAGCTCTGTGCCGCCTCCTCTCCCTTCCTTCCAGTCTGCTGCTGCTCCTTCTATCCATGCTTCTCTCTAGTATCTGCTTTTCCTCTCCCCGCCTGCACTAGACAGTTCCCTTTTCCACTGACCTCAGCCCCCATCCTCATCCCCTACATACATATTTTTGCATATGCATGTATGTATATATGTTTATCTTCCACCCTTTGTTGTCTTTCGCCTAGTTTTTAGTGCTCACGTAGTCCCGAATTTTCACCTACCTCCCCTCTTACTTCAAAACACCTCTCAGTTTGCCTACCTTTCAGTCCCAACACTAACAACCTCATCCGAGCATGCAGCTACTTGCTCTTGCACCCCTTGCTATCCACATCATCCATGTCACTGTTTCACCCCGACAGTATAAGGGCGCAGCGAGGTGGAGGGCTGTATACTAAAAAGCACAGGAACAGTAAGCTCACAGCTTTTGATTCCTGTGCCTGGATCCAGCCTGTCCCAGAGGAGCCCAGCTCAGTGCTTGCATTTAAATTCCTTTCACTGAATCTAGAATCTTGGGGGAATTTCAGAGTTTAACTTGGAGAGGTCTCCATTGTACATATCAGAATGGGGGTCTTGGTGAAAACAGATTTTCACAGAACAGAAAAACAGTATTCTTGACATAGCTATTACCCTACTGAAAAAAAAAGAAAAAAAAAAAGTCCTGCTTCAAAGCCCAGAGTCTTCAGCACTTTCCTGTGGCAAGTTTGCTAAGATGGCTGAACTATCTCAACTGTTTTGGCCGGAGGTTTTCCCAAAACCTTCAGGCTGAGGCACACACCCACACTGGAAAATATCAGCCTGAAGTCAGTTTGCCAAAATATGAGCATCCAAAAGCAGGACTTCATGGTAAGAATTGTCAGGCAACCATAAAAGTAAGTTCTGATACCACTACCGTTTGTAAAAAAGGGTACAGACAGACAGATGGATCCAGCACGAAGTTGGCAGGGAGGGAAAATAGACATTAGGTAACTGTGTACACTTAATGTAGGAGAACAACTGATACAAGAGATAAACAATCTTTAATATTTTATTACTGTGTCTTGATCTCAAAATGATTTTGCCCTCCACAAGAAATTCTTTGCTCCAGAGATCCAGGACACGTTTGGTTCTGTTCCCGGCATTAAATCTTCCACTTGGAAAGATGCAAACCTTTAAGCTGCCAGCATTACCTTTCTATGCCCTTGCTTAAAAACCTAACAAAACTCCTTTTAACCAATTTGACACCTAGGTTTACCTTGTTTGAACTCAATAAGAAGTCTGAACTCTGTAATAATCTGATGTCTGCTTAGACAGGCTCATTCTGTTCTCCTAAATCTAATCTGTGTGGGATCTGCCCACTATTAGAAAAATTCAACCTAGGGACTGTATGTGGAAGCCTAATTTACTTCACCGAATACATTTAATCAATTCCACCCCACTATTTTCCTTTTGCTCAACGTTTGATTACTTTTATGTCACCTATTAGATACGAACTGCTGTTTTTTACAATAAGTGGGTGATCTGACAAGGCCAATTTCATCTCTCCCATTAGATAAAGTGACATTTCAATCCAATTCTCTGACAAACTTAGATGAGGATACTGTGTAGTTTGAGCACACACAATGACAAGGCACTTGCCTTTTCAGCCTTTCCTATCAGAACAAACACTCGGGTAAATTGAAAACCTCCCCTTCAGGATTTATTTAAATAGAGCAATCAATACTTTATTTCACCATCCTCTAAAAGGCATATAAGAAGATAACACAAACAAGTTTTAAAAAAAAATAAATCTCTTTTTTCCTTCTTGTTTAAGGCCATACTAACTGTTCACTGACAGGCTTTTTTGCTCATTAACTAGACAATATTCATGTTTACAGTTCTTTAGTAAGATAACATCGGATTAATGGACAAATCTTTAATTGCCCTCCTCCCTCTCCCCCCCGATTAAACCTTGCTATAGCTGTATCTGTTCAGGTAAAAAAAAAAAAAAGAAAAAAAAAGGAACATTTGGCAGTTTCTTACATAATTCTCACTTTCAAGATTTGATTCCTATTCCTTTGAGATTTCAGGTTTGGCTTGCAGCACCTGACACTGGTGGCCTTTCTGCTGATTTCAAAAGCTCTGGTACCTGGTCTCCAGTGCCACACAACATCACGCCACAGCAGCACTACAAACCTCAAAGAGTTTTACATAAAAAAGTAACTGGAATCTACTTAGAGTAAATTCCTATTTAGTGTAACTATATCTACAATGAAGCAGAATGAACGTCGTATGGAGTTGTAATCCACTGTACTGTGCAAATGTCCCTACTTGAAAGCAAAGATATTTTGAAAAATTCCGAATTCCAGTGCTGGATTTACTCATCTGCAACTTGAATTACAAGTTCAGTAACCAGAATGAAACAGATCACAATAAATGTGGAGAACTCTTTCTCTCTAACTTACAAACACTAGGTTTGACTCTCCTGTCATCCTAGAAATGTAATTCCAGGGAAATTCCTCTTAAGTCAGCTTAGTTACACCAGTGTAAATGAGAAGAGAATTAGATTCATTGTTTCCAACAAAAAGCAGGGAGAAATTGCACCACTGTTTCTACACATACTATTATTAACCCATCAGTAATTCCTGTGTATGCTAAGTATTATGTGCAATATGGGTAAATGTACATTTTCTTATGATTTATCGATGGTAATGGATTTTAAAAAGATATAGGTGCACTGAAATCAATCCATTATCTTTGAATTCTGCTAATTAGCATTGCAGAAAAGCTGCTGAAAAAAATCAGGAAATACAATTTCTTAATTATACACCATTAATAAGAAAGCATATTTACTAATTAGCTCCTAATGCTGCTATTTCAGTGTAGTCATCTAATGTTTAAAATGGGTCTTTTTAGGTCAGAAGGAATGACCTGCAGGTGGTCTCATAAAAGCTCCAATAGAGGCAACGAGGATTACCATAATTACTTTAGCACTCTACAAGTAGTTAATGGGATTACACCCGAAGGCTATACACTTGTTCACAGCGCCCCGTGCAAATTTTCTGAAAGAATCTGGGTAAGCAGAAATGCTTTAATGATACGCTTCATAATTTCATCTACTGTACCGTAAAAGGAGCACTGATAAATTAAAACACCCTAAATCAAAGAAACAGAAAAAAAAAAAAAAAAAAATCTAACTTCTTTGGCTTTCTGTACCTCCTGTCACTGATGTAGTCAATCTTCCACCTGCCTCCTTCAGGCAGCCTTCTTTCTCGTTTTCACTCATGTTAGGTCTGAAAGATGCTTCATCGTTCCTGTTGGGGTTCATACTCCACCCTTTCTCGCTCTCTTTGCTGACTTCCATACATTTCCATTTTTGGCCACTCCTTTTACTTCCTTTTCATGCTATCTTTGCTTGGACTGAAATAACCTCACTTTTTTCATCATGCCTTATAATTATATTCCCATCTCACCTTCTCTATTTGTTTCTTTCTTCATTTGTCCATTCAAATAGCTCATCTAAGTTTTCATACTACAATTTGTTTTCTCATGTTATCTTCACACACTGGTTATTCACAACCTCCTCCCCCTCGCCTTGTCCCACTTCTCTCCTTTTTCTCTAAAATGCACCCACTTTGCTTTGCTTTTTCAATGTCTTGGCCTGGTTCTTTATTTAGGCCACTGTGCCTCCTGTCCTTCAAACCCTCCTTTACTGCTAGCCTCTCATACACATGCTTTCTGTGCTGACTTCAGAAACAACATCCAGGCTACATTTTCAGATGTAACAGCTATCCCACACCTTGCTTATTACCCTACATGTAAGTTGCCTTTAGCAAAAGGATCACATCTTTAAAAAGTCCTGACAAATCCCATACAGGTTTATAAATATACAAAATAATTAAAGAGTTAGGAGAAAGGAAAGAGCGAATCCCAGATCAACTAGTAACAAAGCCCCTTATCCAGCCTGCTGTCTGCAACCAGAATCATGCAAGCTCTTATACTGCAATAGGTACTGATTTTTAATCAGACAACTAAGTAATAAGAAATGTTAATTTGTACCTTAACCCAAAAGATAAAACCTAGAGCAAAATTTGGAAAGCAGAGTGACAAGAAGGTACGACACAAAAATTAATTTCTTGCTCCTGTTACTCCTTAGCATATAAGTTTCTTTAATTCTATTAGAACAGCTATAATGGTATCATCCGTGATAATCCCAATGCTATCCCCAAATGAAAAAGTCCTAATCCAATGAAGCATACTGTTTCTGAAATCAGAGGATGCATAATAGATGCAAGTGTGCCCTTCCTAATTCCCAGAGGGAAATTCCACACCTGTGGTGGATTTAGTTTTAGGGCACTCATTCACTCCTTTCCAACTTGGATAAAATCGTTTTCCAAAAGAAGAGAAAAAGAGCTTTTAGCCCTTCAACTCACTTCTTTGTTAGGCACAGAATGGACGTAAAAGGGAAGAAACATAACGCAATAATGTGGCTCCACAACTTAGGTGCTACAGAATCTGGTTGTGTCTCTGAAAGAACAAAAATAAAATTTTGTTCCTCCAAAATAGGAGTATAAAAGTAAGAAGCAATCAAAATGCAATTTAAATATAATGAATGTTAAAAAATTGTTTTAGTGCAGTTTTCTATAATAAGGGTGGACATAGCGGTATGCATTCTATTTACATTTAAGCGTTTCCTGCTGTTTTTAAAAACATCCCTCTATATGTTGGAATATGTGTATTTTACGTGTTCATTTTAATGCAAATCTTTCATATTTTGCAGTAAATATATTTTTAGAATGCAATCTCCATAAAGGAGGTAAATAGCTAGTATTATGTTCATACCTTAAAAAAAAATCTTGTAAACATACTCTGAAAGACATATAGTTCTAAACAGTGCATTCTGGGAAATTATTTAAAACAATAATCAACAAGTAACTAGTTCATTAGCCCTAGCTTCTGCTATTCTCTTGTTACAGCTGGACTGTTAAGATTTACATAAGCAGAGTCTATTTATTGAACCTCGTATTGACTTTAACAGGCTATGGGTGACATTCTTACTCAATTAGCAATTGCAGGTCCTTATTCCATACACTGAGCACGATTTTCTTATTGTGAAATACCTTTGACTATCAGTTCTGCATAGTTTGATACACCAACTCCTCCTTCTGTCCGAATCATGCAGCGATAGTTGCCAGCGTCCCGCTTCGTGGCATTTACCACACTAAAAAGAGCTACAAATCGGCGGAAGTTGAACACTTTTATGTTCTTCAAAGGTGCATCCCTTACATAAATACCCTAGGCAAAGAAACAAAAATAAAGAATATTGTTAGTCAAATTTAAAAGAATACTGAAAACCAATTTTATTTCTCTCAAGTTCCCCAAGAGAGGAGGCAAGATAAAAGCAGAAGTCTGTATGTTACTTTTACAGATGTTTATGCTGTGTGAGACTTTACTGCCTTCCCATGTGAGTTAAACTATTCATCATCAGTGGGCGACCACTCATCTGGAACAGCTGCTTTCAACTCTTTATAGATTAACTAATAGAAAGATTTAAGAGCAATGTAACATTTACTCGCTTGGCTTGCTTTACACAAATATTTAAAGTTATTTCTTTTAAAGAAACATGAAACCCAGCATGCTCAGTCTCTGCTTTCTCTTCCCCTCCATATCTGCTACTTGGCATATGCATCTTGCACAGCTTGCACAGAAATGTCAGTGGATGGTTCTCATAGAGCGGCACCTACACACTGGGTTATCAGCGACTCAGGCGGAAGAGACTAGGCACAGATTTACCAGGCAAATGACCAACAAGGTGGAAGCTGCCTCCATCTCCCACTTCCTCAGCATGACACTGGGAACTGGGCAGTTTCTACCTCAGTGCAGCGCCTCGCCCTCAAGTCAATGTACTGCATGCATGGCACAAGAAAATGAGCTATGTAACAGCTGAGGAGCACAAGGCCCACAGTAAATCCCGCGCTACCAGCCTGCTCCCTTGTGTGATCTGGTGTATGGCTGGAGAAGGCAAAAAAAGAAGGGTAGCAGATGGAAGAGGGCAAAGATGACATCCTGCCATGTCCTCTGACACAAAGACAAGGGCAGTGAGACGTGGCTCTCAGGTCCTCATCAGAACTTGTGCTCCACCTGCCCATGAAATAGGACACATGCACCATGAACACTCACAAACCCTCAGAAAATGTAAAATCATTGGATTACTAGAGCTGGCTGAAAAAAAAATATGCAAAATCTAGTGACAACATTTACTCAAACAAGATGCACCTTTCACAGAAGCCTATACATTTCAACAAACTGAAGGCTACAGCCATTATCAAAACATAAGAGAAACTGGAGAATCCCAACAAGCACCTCCCAAAAGATGCTCTCTCCAGGAAGGCATATGCACAGTCTGATGCTATGTAATGATGCTGGTTATTTTTAGTAGGTTTTTCTGACTTCAGGAGCTTCAAGCAAGGCAAGGGTCCTGCACTACTGAGCTTCTATAAGCCATCAACACAGCTGGTGATGTCTGCTTTTCTGCCCTAGAGCTTGTAGTCTGTCCAGGAGAATTTAAGACCCATACAGGAAACACTAACCTCAGTTTATTATGGCCTTTACTTGCCACCATATTGAAAATACCCTTAAAATACCAGTTATAACCAGAGTTTCAAATAATAGCCATATAAAATTAAGCTCATCCATAAGTCACAAAACCAAGTCAAAGTTAATCATGCCATTAATGCCAAAGAAGCAGCATAATTAACAGCAAATACTGATGGCTCATGCACAGTAAGGTAGAGATTCCCTCTTCAAAAATAAACGTGGGTGACGCACAGCTTATTTAAAAGAAAAAATGCTTGTAAGATGCCCTAAGAAGAACGTACTATCATGCCTTGAAAATTACTCAGTCTTAAATTATTACTTGATAATTACTTCAGATAATTGCCAGCTTCTTAAAATTCTTAAGAGTTCTGAGCTGCAGATAAACCAGCTTCTGATGTGGCACGGCAGTTATCAAAAACAAACTTAGAAAGAAACGTTTCAAACTACTATTTCAAAACTACTACTTTTACTGGGTTTGCCACCGTAATATCCTTCTAGCAAGAATGGCTGCAGGTAGCAAGAAGCAAGCAGAACGGGGTAGTTATGATTTTGGAGAATGAGTATTTCTTAAGAGCAACGTTATTTTTTACCTAAGACAATAACTGATTAATCCAAATTATCAGAGCTGCTGACCAGTCACAAACCACATAGTTTTAAAGCGTGTTTCTGCAGCTTTCAGACTCTTTAAGGACTCTCTGCACAGCCAAGCCATGTGCTTACATTACATCTACCCACGCTGGTTTTTCCTTTTTTCTAGTCGCAACATCAGGAAGCTTTACACAGGCTATTTTATCTTGCCAAGAAATGGGGTAAGTTGTTCTCTAAGGAACATACCGCCACATACTGATTAATTCTAGTACCTAAACCAGCTCAGCTCATTTAGAGTGTGAACAAGCCCCTCCGCACTCCAGCCTGCACAGTACACCCACTCTTCCACGTGGAGTACCTGCATCCAGAATTTACTGGGACTCTCACGACTTATAACACAACTGAAGAACCATGTAAATATTTTAAGACTTTTATGCTGTTCCCACCCAACGAAAGCTACCAGACGCTATTAAAGGGAGAAGGAGGTGAAGAGAAAGGACTAGGCAATTCCATGAGGCAGTATAATTTCTGCCTTAATCTGCAGCCCTTGAAGAGAGGAGACCATGGAAAGGTAAGATGCATGCACACTCCCTGCTGGCCCCACATGGTGGAAGGACTTCTTCCTACCATGGTGGCCCCACATGGTAGAAGAACTTCTTCCTACCATGCTGCCCCCCTCAGACCTCCCAATGGCCAGTAGAAATCCTGAACACCACAGCCTGGGTTGTCATATAAACTGCCAGCAGTCCACAAAGGGAACTGCTCGAATACCCGGCCCCACAGGACATATTTCCCTTCTGCGCATATGTAAAATGAAAATCGGAACTGATCAATGCATTGCAGCATTAATAATAAATTATTATTTCACTGGGGCCCCATAATCTTTTTCACCTCCTGCTTATTCTCAATCACACTAATCTCACCTGATTGAAAATGTCTTAACTGCTGTTCTACAACAGGAAATCTTAGTTTGATCAAACAGTCAACTACATGGCCATGCAACACATGCTATCCATTCACATGTCAATAATTTCAATTGAAAAGGAGAAGCTGAAGCGCATTTTGGAGGCACACATCATTTTGCCCAAATGAACAAGGTACATGAGCCTTAAATGTAACTCAGCTTGGGTCTACAGAGGATTTGAACCTTTTTGCTCCCCACTGAAATCCAGATGTGAAACAGGTTATTAATGGTGGCTTCAAAATTCATGAAGGAGCTCCAGAACAAACAGCCTTCATCATTATTATTATTATAACACACCTATAAAATATATGTGAGATTGTTATTAACAAAGATTATCTTGACTGACTTCTCTTAAACATTACAAACTCACAGAGGCAAAATGTAGAGTGTCTAATTATATGTTAGAACTCAAAATAGTCCCACAGAAATCACTGGCATGACATTTCCTACTCAAAGGAGAGAAAAAAAATTTTTTTTTTCTTTAGTCTCTTTGGGAAAAATATTTTCAAGGAAAACATAGTGTCTGGAACAAAGACTAAGAAACATAATTGCTTTACTTTCCACAAGAAAAAATACAGCTCAAGAGAGCAAGTCTTCCCTCTCTTCTGGGATGACAGCAAATGAGTAGGAGAGACATCTAATTGATTTAAGCCTGAGCATAAAGGAATGGTAATGAGGGTAATGAATTCAAGTATAAGAAAAGTTCAATCCACAGGCATTGGAGAAGAGAGTTAAAAACAAACAAACAAACAAAAAAACCCAAACAAATACCAAAAAACTGCACAGTAACAAAACCAACCAAACAAAAAACCCCAACCCCCAAAAAAGCCAAAAATATGCCAAAAAAACCACACCTACAACCTCTCCCAAACACTTATTTCAGCAACAGACAAATGGCAGAAGACTATTTTTAATATTTGTAATTAATAATTTGATATACAAAAATAGAATGGCTTCTGTTTTAACTGTACGCACATGGCCAGCTTCGCTCCCTTGACTTGTGATCCACCTTTTGTTCTCTCTGAGTTACTGCACAGTGTCCTCAGGAAGCTGCACAGTATGACAGTGGTCGCTTTTACGGGTTAGTTAACTATCCAGAATTTGGAGGAGAATGTCAATAATATTTTCCTTTTCCATATTAAACAGGCCGCTTTAAGCACACTGTATCATAAATTACAAGCTCTCAGTGCCGAATGTCAATAGCTATTTCATTTAGAATGGATAGAAACAACTTACTTGTATCAAATGAGCATTTGTTTATTGAACTTATTAGTACATCCTGCTACAATTTTTTTACAAAGAATTATTTTCAGTAGCATTGGGGGGTTGGACTAGATGACCTCGAGGGGTCTCTTCCAACCCAAAACATTCTATGATTCACAAAAATAAGTTTTTAACTCTCACTAATGCAACAGTCTAATGCCCCACAAATAAAAGAGAACACTTACGATCTATTGCTTTACTATTTAGAGTCATTAAAACCTTAATCTCAGTTCTTTTAACATAGATTTTGAAATTTACTGATAGCTCTTAAAAAATACCAGGTTTTGGGTGGGAGCCTGAGTCTTCACAAATATATCATAGCTTACTGAAAATCAAACACACAAAAAAAGACAAGGCTGTAATTTACTAATCCCATTCCAGAAAACAGTGTAAATTCATGATTCACAATGCAACACTGTGGTACTCTATATAAAAACCCATTAAAATATGTTGTTGGAGCGACTTTGTAGTGTCCTTCTGGTTTATGGGTGGGTTTTGTTTGTTTGTTTCAAATATAATTCAAAGATAAAGATGGTTACTTCACTTTTCTACTTTAGCCCTGCTTTGCCATGTGAAAATCTGAGGCTTTACTACAGATTAAGCTTGCTAGCGCTTTCTGCCTCTGGGACTCGGAGGACTGTGTGAACAGGACACTTCATTCTTTGAGAAGAGGAAACTGCCGTAATCATTTCATGCTAGACCTGCTTGGACTACAAAGGCCACGTCCCCAGGGCAGAGCTATCTGACCTTCTTAGAGCAGAAGAATTTTGACCACCAAAGAAAGATTGCAAGATGTTGAGATCCAAAAAATGAAAATAACAGGTTCCAATGGCTGCTGGGCAACCAGTGTGCTTTCAAATGCTCAGAGAAAGCTTTTAAAAAAAAGAAATACACATTTTCAAAAATGCTATTTAAGTCAACTAATGAAAATATATAACTGGTAAGTCACTTGTAAGAATAAATTTTCTATTAAACAACGTGTTATTTAATATATAGGGATATTAAAAAAAATAATCTTAATTTAACCTCAGGATATATGCAGCTTGAAAATCCATATTCCTACTACCAGCATATTAAATGCATACAGAGACAGCTTAAAGCACTTTAAAATACACATTATTTTTCCATTTTTAGCAAGCTAGAATGAAAAGAAATAGGTTGATGTTATTTAAAATAGACTTACAGTCTCTTTTAGGCAATGAACTACCTCTAAGTCTTCTAAATGAACAGCAATTTAGCAGCAACAAGATATATATTAAACCTTTCAGAAATACTTTCAACAAAAATGCAGCGGTAACTCAAAGGGATTGAAGTTCTGGGCTGTTCTTATCCAGCACTACCACTGCATTAATCACTCTCAAGGCATGTTACAACAATTTTGCCAGAAGAGACTTAAAAGGAAACATCGGTCAGTCACCCTCTGTCCACACAGGTAGATTAAGCAGCTTTTCACATACTTAATAAAAGAAAGGGTTTGCATTATCCCACTTCCAAATATGAATATTTATAAAACTGCGATTAGAGTCATACCAGTGGGATCTCAAATAACATCAGCAGCGCCAGAAGTAATTTTGTTTAAAATATGTATAAAATCTAAATCAAATAGTAATTAATATCTCAACAAAATTGCTTCACAGAGTTCACATCATTCCAGTAATTAAGACAGTTGGCTATATCTCTGGATTTCTAGAGCTGCTTTCATAACCAAGACAACTGTTTGTCAGTCTAGATTAGAACCACCACAGATCCTGTGATTATCCTGTATTTATTCCATCTGTGTAAGTTAACAAGTGTATTTCATTCAAATAATGAGGCCGTGCTGGAAAAGGATTATTATTGTCCTATTTGGAATTACTCTGCTATGAGCCAGAATTTCACTCTGCATGTGTAACTAATGGGCATTCAAGCAAAATGTTATTATTTTACCTTTCAAGAAAGATTTCAGCTTTCAATACTGTAATGTTTGATAACTGTGCCTTTCCTTCAAATCACATAGCTTTCCATAAATCTGTTTATTATGACTAAACCTAAATGCTGGCTGGAGCTGCCAGGTAGTATTATTACTAAAGTTACACATCAAGTTATCAAATATTAAGCAATGACGTCTATATGAAGATACAATTAAAAATACAGAAAGTAAACAAAGACTTTATTGCATTTTCTGGAGTCGTTAAACAGTTACTCTGTACTTACATACCATAATTGTTTTGTACCATTCTGACAGGAGCAAATCTGTTAGTACTACATGGAGATTTTAAACCAAAAAAATAACCAAAACCCTGCTCAATCTATTTTTTATTTTTACATTAACATCCAGAGTGATTGAGAAGAGTTAATATCCTCTAACAATTTGTCAGTGCTCACAAAGTATCTAAAAATTCCAAATCTTCTTTCCATTAATCTTTAAAAGCACACAATAGAACACAAAATTGCTTGTAGGGAACTACATCCCCTGAAACATCTGGAGAAAACAGAGCACTGGGAAATCTCTCTCTAACGCAGAATTTTATACTTCAGACAGAAATTATGGCAACAATCCATGTATCTGCTAAGCATTTTGCTGAACCCATAGTTCTACTTATAAAGTCATTTAATCTAATACTATATCTTAATTCCTTGTAATACGTAATGCTAAGTATTTCTCATCATCCTTGTATTTGTATTAAAAATTCCAAGAGTTAGGATGAACACCTTGCCAAAAAATGAAGAGAATATACATAGGATCTTCGATACTCTGGCTGGGAGTTCTGCAGATGCCAGGCTTACGGAGGAGCTGGGAAGGAGCAGAGAGATGAGGAGAAAATGAGAAAGTAAAGTTCATTAACATAATTTTCTTCCATACACATAATGTATGCTTTTAAAAAAAAAAATATATAATATTATATATAATGTATACTAATGCAGGCATTTGTCTGCCTTTTCCATCCAAGTAGATAATAGGACAGTTAAAAACCAGTGCAGTTGTGTCCCACATTCTTTTCACTGGAAAAGTGCTACCTTGTTGGGAAGAAAAGCAGCATGGGATGAAGAAAGTCCAGCTTGCAAGTTCTGGGGACAACCTGAAGTCTATTCCACAGAACAGCTGGCAATACCAAAGCGATACCCAGTCCTAAAAAGCAGTTACGGAAGAAGTAGCTGAGAAGGAAGCACATACATATGTGACAATGAAAAACCATGCCTTGTTCAGGGCGAGGCAGCAGCCTTCTGAAAAGATCCTTTCAAATGGGAGGAAAGAATGGCAAGAAGAGATGCGTGCCTATGGTTAAGGAAAGCCGTAGTAAACCCTTCAACAGTGACAGTGCAATTTGTGAATAAAGACGACCACAGCAGTAATAACCAGTAATAAGTTAAGTACATATTGGTTCATTTAACAGAGAAGTTCATGTAGAGAGGTTTGGCTGGAGGTGTTTTGGTCTTAATTACTGAATCAGTCATGTAGTTTAACAGCTCCCAACCCCAACACACACCTCCTCCGATGCTCTGTTTCCTTCCTATCATCTTCCCTTTGGGCTTAATTTAATTTAATCTTTACTTTGGTTCTCCTTACCTCAAAACAGCTTCACCAGCCCTTGGTCTTATAAAAGAAGCCTCTGTTCAACTCCAATTTGAACGTGATACCTCCCAGCAGTAAGTTTGTACATTTTAACTACAGTATTCATTGTAAAGGTCACTGTTTCTTACTCCCAAAGGTCCAAGAGCACAGCACAGAAAGCTTATTGAATTTACTTCATCAGTTGCCTAACTTGTGTGTGTCCCTAAGTGATTTCTACTGATGCTGAACTGTGCTTCGTATCAAGGCAGTCTTCAGGGTCCAGAAACAGGCATACCTAACATGCTCTTTAAAAGCAAGCTGAATTTAACCAACCCCCCGTGGCACAGGTCAACTGTTCCATTATCTCAGGCTTGCTAATCACCTCATACTGTATTGTTTAACACTCCATAATAACTGGAAGATTGAGACATCGAACTGAGTTTCTTGAAAAGAGAACACTACTTGGGTCGCTTAATTTTCAAATTTGGAGAAGAATACCAAAAAGGTTAGACTGATACAACTAATTCCACAACAACTTACCTTATGGGTCACTTCATCAAATGAGAATATATGTGGGGATGGGTAGGGATGGAGGAGAGGGACAGATTTATGAACATCCCCTCTAACTTGCATATGTCCACAGATATCTGCAGGTAAGCAAATCTTTGACAAATCAATGTGTGTAGTCCATTCATTAATGTCTGGTAGTTTCTGAATATTTGACACACAGTTCTAAAACAGGGAAAAAAAGGATGAAGAAAAAAAGAACAACTACCTCTTACCAGAAGCTTTTTTCCAGAGTCCTGACTCTCTTTGTAGATATAAGGTGCAACAGGGTATCTTCAGCAAATGAGCAGGATCAAAATCTACTAATTTTTCAGGTTACTTGCAAACAAACTTTGCCAAGCTGTCTCCAGCTGTCTTAAAGTTTTACACTGTTGTCCATTACCAAGGTCCTAGTGGATTTCACAGTTTTCAGTGTACCTCTAAAAGCAAAACTTCTACAGTTCATGAATTTTTCAGATTGACTTTTCCCCAAAAATCTCTTTTGGTCACAGGAGGTTACCGAAGAGACAGAGGATTAAGAATTATATTTTTGTGATAAAAAGGCTTTTTCAAGACAAAAATTTTAATACCTATATGAAACGTTTTCAGATTCCATATTCCCTTCACCAGCAGGAATGGTTGGCACACTAGGGGAAAACAAACCCCATACTTCAGTGTCACAAGCACACTCTTGGCAGAGCAGCATCCACCTCTGCTCAACTGGTGCTGAAGGAAGGCCTTTCGAGAACACCACCTGCTATCACTCCTTACAAACTGATGGATGACTGGCACCACTACAAAGAAGGGCACCTCTCCCTCTCATCTATCTACAGTGCTTTTTTTTCTACTGTATCAAGGGTTCCTTAGTTTTCTTGAATTACAATAATCAAATTTGCTCACATCTGCTACATTTTTTAGTTTCTTTTTTGGTATCACTACCAATGTGGTCTGCCATGCTCATTGATCTGAAGAGTTTCTGATTTAAAGGTTTTGACTAAAGTCATAATGTAAAATTTCACAGCTGCTTCTGTGAAGTATTTTCACCAGAAATCCACTACTTTGGATAACATTTTAAGTTTACACATCACTTAGGAATGGTGGAGCTGGTTCATGAGTATAGGAGTGAATTCTATTCTTCCATTTACCCTTATCTGCATTATTTTACTATTAATAACAAAACACGCTGATATTTCTTCATGGTTACCGACATTTGGCTCTTGTGCCAGGCAGGACAGTCTGGGTGGACTGGGAGGCTTACCCCGTAGAGCAACTTTGCTGGCCAGGCTTCTGCAAGGTTTCTGAGTGGGAGAATAAGAGGCTCATTTTTGTATCTATTATTACAGTGGCACCATGTCATACAAGTAGTGTAAGATTCAGAGTAGCTATCACACCATCAGGCATTTTAGTTTTTTCAGCTGTGCATTTCATTGGTCATGGTATCGCTGTGAACCCCAGTTGTGCTACACAGGAATCAGGTGGAAGTAAGATGTCAGTCTAACATCCATCAGCGATTGTACTGGGGCCCTGACTTAGCAAGTGGGCCTCTATTTTTCTGCTTATTCAATGGTTTATTTTTCTAATGAAAATTCAGAAATCCCTTGCAAGAACCAGCTTGAGAAGCACGTTGCTGTGGAGGAAAGATTTCATTGTGCCTGGATGCAAAAACAGGAGGACATCAGGTTGGCAACCCATTTCCAACGCTTCTGGGGGTATGCCAGTTCCCTGATGTTGAGAATTTAGTCGTAAAGCAGTCTCAGCGCTCGGAGAGTCACACCAGTGATAAGAGTACACAGCACCTGATGTGCCACTCAGGATCACTGATGCTAACCTATAAAGGAAAAGATGGTGTCCAAGGAGGAAAGTCACCTTAACTGCACATTCCTACCATACTCCAAACACATTTTGTAAATTCAGCTACACATACTTCACTAATAAAAACACCAGGCTGGATGGTTTCTCCTGGTCAGCTCCATCAAAACACCTCACAGATACATTGATTTCAAGATGTCTTTCTGTTTCTTGCATATGTTCACTGGGGTTTATCATTAGCAGTCCACAATTAATTAATTTTTCCTAGTCTCTGGTATAACTAATAATTGAAGATTCTGTAAGAGATATCTTAGCATCAGAGAAAGATTAATCAAATCTATATACACATAAGAATAAAACCAGTAAGCTCAGATAAAAAAGCCTGGCTGGTGTTATCCCTGATGGGAAATTGCATTCCAACAGACAAAAGCCTTCAGCCCTATCTCCCAGACAGAAGGGATGTAACTGCTCACAGCAAAGCTTGTCACATAAGCAACACATTTGTCTTCCTCAAAGGATGAGCACCTAACCGAACAACGCTTTTGTAAATCGGAACTGGTTTGGAAGTATTTGACTTTTCATACAGTTGAAATATATACTGTCCTAAGGTATAAAGCTTGCAGTACATGTATTTCCTCACAGCTAGAGCAGAACAATTAAAATAAATGTAGATGCTTTGTTCCAAAAATTTGGTGTGGGATGTCTAACACTTCTGAATATACTACATAATTTTGTAAGTTTGAACTGATATTTAGAAAGCTGAGATCTGTTACATTTCTTATGCCTCTCTTTAGGGAAAGTGAATATGTAAATTAAACTAAATCCTTATATCACTTTTTCTCAAACTTCTTAAATGCAGAAAATCAGAAAAATCGAAGTTTGTCTCCTAAAAAATTATTGTGACAGTTTGTGCAAACTAAACTTCAGGCAGAATTAAAATAAAAGCAAACCCAACTAGCTAACACAATATTGTATGCAGATATTCAAAAAATTGTGCTATAAAAATTATGTGAGTAAGAACAGGGATATACAGGTAACAGAATGCATTGTTCCACAGATGCTTCAAAGTACCTATACTTTGCCTCTTCTTCACTTCTGTAAATCACTTGAAAAGGAGCTTCTTTTTGCCACTTCCTATACTACTGGCATTTTATACACAGTACTAGACTGCAGCCTCTGCATTAACAGATGATTCTGTATTTCTGACACTCCCCTAGCAATATACTACTCCTCCCACATAAATTGCTGGAATATGAGTGTGATCAATGGTTTATTAGGTCAGTGTTCATTGATAGCAAACGCCCCATCCCAACTTCTTTGCTGGGTTTCCTCTGTGTGCTCTTATTACTGAGAATTTCCTTTCTCTTCCTTTATGACTGACAGAAGTAAAGTAAGAAATAGGAAGTGTAAACTGACAGAAACAGAAATTAACAAAAAAGACAGGCCAAGAGGTTAAAATGGGAAAAAAGAGGAATCCAATCAACTACTGAAAAACAGTATGTGTACACAGGCACACATCTCACCTCACCCAAGAAACTCCATTTCTGTATTTTCTTATCAGTAAAGTTGCTAAATGCTACAGATGAGAATAATGATCTTTAAAAACTATCACAGAATCACAAAATAACTGTGGTTAGAAGGGATTTCTGGTGATCATGTAGTCCTAGCCCCCCACTCAAAGCAAGCTGCTCATGACTGCATCCAGCTGCATTTTTACTATCTCCAAGGATGCAGACTCCCTGGCCTCTCCAAGCAACCTGTTTCAGTGTTTGAACAATATTTTTTTTTTTTTTTTCTTAAGTTTAAGCAGAATTTACTGTATTTCAGCTTGTGCCCATTGCCTCTTGTCCTGGCACTAGATACCACTGAGAAGAGTCTTGCCCTGTCTTCTCTACTCCTTTCAAGATCTTCCCTGATCCCTCCCCTTCTCCAGACAAAACAGTCCCTGCTCTGTCCTTGTATGTCAGATCCTCCAGTCCCTTAACCCTCCTCCAGTGTGTCCGTATCTTTCTTGTACTGGGGAGCCCAGAACTGGACCCAGCACTCCAGGTGTGGCCTCACCAGTGCTGAGCAGAGGGGAAGGATCACGTTCCTCAACCTGCTGGCAACACTCCTCCTATTGCAGCCCGGGAGGCTGTTAGTCTTCATTGCCACAAGGGCACATGGCTAGCTCATGGTCAACTTGTCCACTACAATCATCAGGTTCATCGCAAAGCTACTTTCAAGCCTGTCAGGCCCTAGTGTGTATGAGTGCACGGTTTATTACGCAATAGACTATTCCTTCCCTGTGGCAGACTTTGTGCTTCTCTTTAATGAATTTCATGAGGTTACTCTCAGCCCATTTCTCCAGCCTGTCAAGGTCCCTCGGAACGGCAGCCCAACCCTCTGGTGCATCAGCCATGCCTCCCAACTTTGTATTGTCTGTGAACTTGCAGAGGGTGCACTCCATCTGTAATAAAGAAGCTACACAGTACTTGTCCCGGTATCGATTCCTAGGGTACACTAATAGTGACGTGTCTCTATAATGCATTATTAGCCATTATAAAGTATAATCGGTATACATGAATGAATGCTATACAAAATTGCTAACACGTGCACAAGTTTTTCTATTGGCCAAATACAAACATGGTTTTGGTTTGGTTTGGTTTTGTTCTTTCTTTCTTTTTTAGTCTAAGGTAAGGAAATTGATAAGAACAGTCAGGCCATCCGTACATGTGTTATTTTTAATTTCTCCTCAAATAATTTAAAGTCTCCCAAAAAACCCAGGCAAATTTGGCAGAGTATTTCAGTTCTTACCATGTCTGCAAAAATAAACAGCACAGTTCTGAAAGGTTACCCAAAGCATAAGCTAAAGTATATTACAGGCATCAGACAATTCACATTTAAGACAGATAATGAAGGAGAAGTTTTCATTAAAGATCACAGTTTCTTAGACACTGGACAACACAAACATGACACACATCACAAGCCTCCTATATTCTGCTGTTCCCAGACCTTTGTTTGTCACAGAGTAAGATTACTATGCAGTTAATGAAAAGCAACTAAAAATGATTAATGACAATTAATGGAAAATATACAGTATTGACTGCAAGAAAGGAACTAACT
Organism: Gorsachius magnificus; assembly: GCA_034008185.1. NCBI lineage: Eukaryota > Metazoa > Chordata > Aves > Pelecaniformes > Ardeidae > Gorsachius > Gorsachius magnificus. The sequence continues at coordinate 56,214,397 of CM067082.1, read as the reverse complement.
ATATACTGCAGTGGAGAGGGGGACACAAAGAAATTAACATACCAAAACCTGGAAATGATATGAAATGGTTACCAGAATTAAAAAAAAAAAAAAATCATCTATTCAGTAATAGATAGTGCCCCTTCCTACAGGGCACTAATTATCCTTCTAACAGTAAAATCATCTCAGGTTATCTACAAAAAACCTGCACATTAGGGCACACATGCATCAAGATGCGTGTAGTCTTGGCAAAATCTTTAGTTGATTGATGTCATTAAAGCTCTTCTCAGGTCAATGGACCTCCTGGTATGACTTATGTGGCAGAAATGCTGAAAAGCCCGATAAAAATCATACAACTGTATTTATTTATTTATTCACTAAGGCTTATAAAACCTTGAGGTTTTATAAATTTAAAAACCATAAGGTTTTATAAATTTAAGGAAAGAAACCATTGAAAAGATGGTAGAAAAGGCTTAGTACTACTGGTGGACAAACTAGGCATGTCAGAGAGATTGCATCACCTGTTCGTAGCACCACTAAAATCCAAATCCCTATTACCTGAGTGCTAGCATAAACATCTCTAGAGAATGGTGCTCTATTTATTCTGGCTCTAGTGTACAGAAGAATGTCTTTTATTAAGATGTTTTGTAGTAGAATATTGGTTCTACTGTTATGGGGAACAAAAGGATCTTTCATGTCCATTTAACCAGTCATATGATGTAGAAGACACCATGTTTTCTGATGGCGATTACAGATAGCTGTATTGTACTCATGGTCTTATGGGCAGTGTCATGAGATGTTATTTCTTGATATCACACCATGTAGCCAGATGGTCTCAGTTGATTGATGGAGAATTTCAAGGTCTGGGGATCTGTTACCTGATAGTGACCTGAACAGTGACCCGATAGTACACTAAAATACAGCTAATCCTGTTGGGAACTGTATCTCATAGCCTTGATTTTCAGCATTCCACATGTGGAGCTGTCTGATCAGCCTTACTGTAAGTTGCAGCAGACATCTGTGGAAGCTGGCAAACAAGTACAAAAATAAATTCAAGCTATCCAGGAGATCCTGTCAACTTTTAAAATGTTCTTACACAAAGGCACACCTGGAATTTGCACAACCTTGGACTGATTACTACAGGGACCTGTAGTTATACGGGCAGGATAAATAAACAGTGGCCCTGCAGGAAAATAAAACTGCTCAACAAGTCAATCTGTCACTACCTTCTTACCCTTCATATAGACCAAAAAAAAAAAAAAATAATCTCATAATCATGTATAAATAAGGAATCACTCAACTAAGCTCAGCAAAGATATTCCAGAATTGCTACCACTGTTAAGAAAATGATTTCATATTACATAAAAAGTAGAGCGATGTTTAATTTCTAAAATAAAGAAATTACATTCCAGTCTTGCAAAGAATTTATGTGCGTCCTCAATTCCATGAAGAAAAAAGTTAAATGTGAAATTATACTGTCCTGAAATCTATGGAAAAACTGAAAGGAATCTAGATTTCCCTATATTGAATTCTACCTTCAATTTTACAAAAGAGCATTATGCAAAAGTTCAAAGGTTCTAGAAAGGAATCATTGATGAAATAACAACCCATTATTTTCCCATACATGCTAACTCTTTTCATGACTAGAAAAATCATTCTTTCAAAAAATCTCAATGGCTTAGGAAAGACGGGAGTCTAATTCTACCAATTCAACACTGTAATACTGGCTTTAAAGGGCTGGAGTGTTAGAGAAGAATCAGCCTTATATCAGCACAGAGGTTGAAAATACCCATGCAAACCCAAACTAAAACAAAGGAGATTTCCATTGCCTTCTACTGTATTTCATCAGGCTCTTTCTGGATAGACATAGCAGTTCATCATTCATATACAGATAAATATGGGTCTTTGCTTTTCAACTGGTTTTACTTATTTGTTTGTGTGCTTGCTTTCTTCTAACTACTCAGCTGTTTAACCTGTCACACTTAAATGAATCATTTTCAAAATGCTTGATGGAATTTTGTACCAAGTGCAATGTGAAAGCAAAACAATAGTAAAAGCCCGAAATTGTTTAAACAACAAAACCAGAGAATTTCGTCTCTAAGTCCCACCTGTTACTATTGCTTCAATTTCTCCTATCCCCCCTTCTCCACATACTGCAGTTCCATCTGACTGATCCCTTTAGGCGTTGTTTTAGGCATCCTTATTTCCTTCTCACAGACAATGTCACAGTTCTAGCATGTTGTTTTTCACGTATGGAAAGCACAGGAATCTGGAGGTTGGTAGAACCCTAATGCTAAGTCCAAATACAGACTATTGTTTGCTGTAGAGAACAGACAACTCTAAAATGATGGCAGCAAGACAGCAGTTAAACTTGTACTCCCATTACTAAAAGAGATCAAGTAAGATGCATGATTCTGATAAAAGATTATAGATAGATAAAAGGACACTGTCTTTACTGAAAGGAGTCGGAGACAGTCTTTAAATCGAGATCTGACACCTTTCCAGAAGCTACATTACTCAATAAGTAAAAAATTGTGGACTCAATAAATATAGGTAGGATTCTTTGGCTCTATAATACAAAAGGTCAGAGTTGGATGGTCTTCTGGTCTTCTCCAGACTTAAAAAGTAAAAATGCAATTTTTGCTGAAAATACTAAACAGAGATAAAAGTAAGCCAAGAAAGTCATTGTGTGTAACATTGCAGTTAGCCATCATAGACACTGTGAGAAAGTCATGTGCTCTTCCTTGGGGATTTAGCCCTTACTCATGATCACTACATGTAACAAAACCACAACCTTTATTTTCTAATAAGGCATCCCATTGAAACAAGGGAGCAAAATCTTCCGGTATCATTTTCTACAACAGAACACCTACTATGCAGCAGTTCAAAGGCGCTATAAAATCTAATATTGCTGAAACAGACAGCCCTATCATTTTTCATGTTTACATTCCTTTCAGAGTGATGAAATCCCCTCCCCCCAGATCTCAATGCAACAGGAAAGAAAGAAATTACCTGTAACCAGAGTCTGTCACCTGGGTCTGTTCCACCATTGGCAGCACATTGAAAAGTAGCAAATTGTCCTGCATTGACTTCCACACTCTGAAGACGCAAGAAATGGGGAGTTTTTGCTGTTGGAAGAAGATAAAGTATTGAAGTTATGCAACATGGAAGTACTGGCTATGAATAATACACCAAGGAAATTAAAGAGCCCTGCTTTAAAAGGTTCAAATCACTGACTACACGTTAGATTTTAGGTTGGTTTACTTCCACACCTGGGAAAGAGCAGAAGAGAAGGGTGCTATTTCATTGTTCCTGCTGTGTAAATTATCTTAGCTCTGCACCCTTCTTACAATAACATTCTATTAATAAAGATCATATTGGAAACTAATTATGTTTTGAACAAAAACCTATTAGATACTTACATTACCAACTAGACAAAACAGTAAGAAGTTGAGTGATGTTGTCAGGGAAACAGGTTTTTTCTTTTTAACCAGGTACAGTGTCTATAGAGGAGATGCTTTAGAAATGTAGCATACCAAACAGCTAAAATACTAACATAACACTTCTCACCAACTACAGCTGTATTCTTGAAATACAATTCTTTCCAACAACACTGCAGAAAAAAACAAAATACAATGCATTCTCCATACCAATACTTTTTTTTTTTATTTAGAAAAAGAAAACAATGCCAGTAAAAATTAAAGGAATACAGCTACAAATAACCTACTGAATGAAATAGATATTCAAAAAGGAACTATGTCCACTGAAGGAGGAAAGATAGCATGTATATTTTTGTTTTACTGGAAAGAGTCAACCACATGACACAGAAAACCATAGAAATTTGATACAGAAATTTATCCTTGAAAAAGCAGTGTTCCCCAACCAGTACTGCAGACAAGGGCACTTTTTGCACTGTCTATGCTAGCAGATAAGCCAGGTTCTGAACATTGCTTTCAGACATGGAAATGTTAGTACTAGCAATAAACTGGCAAACTAAACATACGCTTTCTAGCAGAGCATCACAACCATTTAAAGAGTTGATGATATTTTCTTAAAAGACCTTAGCACTGGGAGAAATTGCATTTTTAAGAAATTTAAGAATTAAGAAATAAACAGCTACCAGAATTAAAAAGAAGTTGATTAATATCCAGCGAAAGGCAGATTAAGGAGGAGATAGAGTAAAATAGCCCAAATTAGTATTTAACTATGGAAGGAAATCTTTTCATGATAACTGTCCTTATGGCAAATTTATTAATATACTGCTTTTTTTTTTTTTTCTTAAGCACTTCCCAATTAGGACAGAAAGACAGTCTTTAGGCCAAAGTCATTCTCTTCCTTGCCTATCACACTATTAATGTCTGACTATCAAGTAAAGTTCTTCAAAAAGATCCCCATTACTTGGTCACTTTTTGGTTTTTTACATCTGCTTTTACCCCACTTGGTTTTTCCCCTCAGTCTTCCTAAACTCTTGAAAACTACCCTTTCTGATTTACCAGGTATGGCCTAAGTGGAGAGGGATGTTAGGTTTTTAAAACAAACACACACACAAGAAAAACCCCAACCACCCACCACAAGCCATTCCTTTCTGTTCTACATGCTCACAACTTGCTTTCTGCTTGATCTTTGTCCATACTACCCAGACAACTGCCTAGCAAATATTTTTTCCCATTTCAATTTTTGTTTAGAGAGTTAATAATTACAAAAGTATTTTTTCTAGCAATATACAGAAAGAATAGCATTATGAATCTTGCAAGTTTTAGACACATGGTAGTTCTATTCCAATTTTCACATTTTTTCAATTTTCTCGTAGACAATGTAACTGGTTTGATGTCTTAATTTCTAACATTTTAATTACTTCATCAAAGAACTTTTCATTACAGCCTTTGCGTTTCAACCCTGTCACGTTAGAACTCTATGCGCTGTGGGGTATAACTTAACAAGAGCTACTTGCACGTTTTGAAAATTGATTGGTACAAATGCACAGATCAAACCTCTCCAAATCTGTATAAGAAAAATTATTAAGCTGATAAAATGCTGCTTTAGACTTATCCTACCTGAACCAAAGATATAAATTCAAAATGCAGAAGCACAAATACTGCCTAACAACACGAGAGCCTGCTGTGTTTATTAGAACTAAGTGATTCAGAAATAACAGCTGCTGATTCTGCATAACTGCCTCTGTATCTGAAGAAATGTCTGTGTCTTCTCGCCACTAACACTAAAACCATTTCCATCAGGTGCTCTGGTACTAACTGAAAAACCACTTTTTATTTTACATTGCAGCTCTTCTTTACAAAGCTACAAAGAATGCGTACAAGTACAATATGGCGTAAGAGGAAGGCAACAATTACACAGGAAGTTGGTGTCTTTTTTCCCCACCCAGTCCTTTGGTCAGTAAGATCACAACCTACAATTCCACGTATGATCTTAATACACCTTATTTAACAAATAGCAAATATGTGAAATAATCATTTATTTAAGTAGCCTGTTCGATTACATCTGGATTGCTATGTTAAAGCTTTAAGTTACAAGGTTTTGTTTTAACAGCAATTTTAAAAGAACTTAGGATAGTTTATTACATATCCTGAATAATGGGATAAGGAAACAACTGAAACATAAGCAAGTAAAATTGTGCAGAAATCGAGCCATGAGCCCAAAGTACAATACCTGGGGAAGTACCCTCAGTAACCTTGCTTAGCAAAGCCTCAGCCCTCAGCCAGTTGCGTTTTCTTCCTTCTAAGCCTTCGAAAAAATAATCATATATATTCTGCTCTTGTGTTGTTCATCTGCTCTCAGTAATGCCTCAGCTGGTGGCTACACTGACTTTTTGATGGCAATAGAAAACTGGCCAAGAAATCTTGATGACTTTTGTTCTGAAGGAGTCATTAGATGGCCCAGTTAGGCTCTGGGGCTTACCCCAAGTGCTGTACACAAGGTGCATATAAGAGATGTCTTTAAAGCCAGTATGGTGCAAGTGCTCAAATGCTAGCAACACTTTGTACATACTCAGCCTATATTTATAGCAGTGACATTGTTTTCTGACACTTTCCCTGTCTTTTGCTCCACATTTATTTTAGACAGCTGGCTTTAAAATAGTGGATAGGTACTTACTACATGGATGTCCTAAAACTTTCACTTCATCAATAGCCACATATCCTGGGTGACCTGAAGTGACCACTTCAAAAACAACCTGAGAAGCAAAAAGAGAATTTCAGTTAGCAGCTTTGTAACACAGGGAATATAAAAATACTGTTACGGAAAAATACATCAACTCTTTTAACATGTTGAGAACACCTTGAAAACAAAATGCAAACAAAAAACCCTCAAAATATGTTGTTCTTATCATTAAAATGAACCAGAACATTTTTTGATGTTTATACTATTTTTGGAGATTCACAGGTATGATCATACAGAGCTCACAATGAGAAATAACCAAATTTCTCCGATATTTGGTCTGCCAAAGTACTTACCTAGTAGTAATTTTATTTTCAATTCTTTGTCTTGCAGAACAAACTCCTACTTTTATTTAAAAAATGACAGTTCTGCAGTGTACAGGTATTTGCATGGTATCAGACACAAACATACCTATTTTTATGAATGTATTTTCCATGCTCTTAATCTTCCACCAAATGTAGTGAATTAAGTAAAGCAGATCCATTTGCCACGGTTTTTTTAATGGCTATAAATAGGTCACAAAATAAATGGACCGTTCTTGTCGTTTGAATTAAGTACACTCAAAAGTAAACCTCTCCAAACTTTGGCAACCTTAGCTTTCAACATCCCAAGAATGTTTATGAGGAATATAAGAAAATATGCCAGTAACATTAGCGGGTAGATTTCCAAACCAACGTTCAAGAAATTCATGCTCAAATCCAGGTTGTGATTGTTTGGGGGTTTTTTTGGTGGGTTTTTTTTTTTTTTAATGCTTCCCTTTTGCTTGGGAAGTTAACTCTAATTGCCTCTTGTAACTAGTCTCAGAAGTAAGCTGAGGAAGACAAAGTTTAGAAACTATTTTTCACATATATCCTGTACTTGACCTTGGAACAGCTGCGGAAGGACACTATGTACCATATCTTTTACTGCAATTATTTCAGCAGAAAGAGAACGATGCAGAATGAAAACATGTCACAAGGATAACATACAGCCCCGTAATATTATATCACAGTTTCCTGATGCTGAATAAACACTGGCAGAGCACTGATTCTGATTTTAAAACAAACTTTGAGATGAGCAAATTCTTCACCACTTCTTGCCTCTGCCTTCTCCCATCTTTCTCATTGCTCCATCTGTGGAAACCAATCCTGTTCTTCTCTCCCAAATATCATCTCCCTAAACTCTGTCCATTTCCCCCTCTCAATCTCACAGGAATGAAATTGCCATAAATATGGCTTTAACTCCATATGGCTGACAAGGAAAAAACTACTCTTCATTCTGGTTCTGACTCCTGTCCACACAAAAATTTCAACCTACAATGCCAATGTTGCCCCCAGGTGAACCAGGCAGCAATAAGAAAACTTGTACAAGACAGCAATGAGAAAAGTCCAAAAGTCAAAAAACAAATTTTGCAGAAATAAGTTCTGCAAGAAAAAGATTCTCACTCAGACAGAACCCCCAGCCTGTGTCCTAATTGCCAATGGCACTCTGATGGCACTTAAATTTGGTATTTCTGATCCACGGCAACAGAGTGGATAGGGTATGGATTTGCCTCCCAGGATTCAGTAGAGCATCCAGAGCAAGACCATTCAAAATTTCAGACAAAATTTCTTTCCTATAAAGAAGAAAATCTTCTGGTGGAACCAGTCCTAGGAACTATCTGGAGAAGCAGAAGCTCTTAAAGAATGACTTGCATTCAAAGACCTGAAAGAGCTTTTCCAGCCATGATCATTCTTACCCTCATTCCAGCCTTGAAATGGAAATACAGAGAGATAGGTGACAGGCACAAAGTACTGCTAAGTTTTCACAGCAGTGCGATACCGAGAATGCAGCTCCTGTTTTCACTCACTTTGAAAAAAACTTTCACAACTTTGAAAAAAGAACAAGCATTTCTCTCTATTAACAAATGTGATACACAGTTGTATGTTCTCAGTTTGTGTTACCCTCTCTGAAAAAAAATGTTTATGCTGGTGCTCTTGGAAGAAGGAGACTGCTCCATTTCCTGAAGAGCTACCAAGACTGTTCAAAATGGAGAAGATCTGAAAGACTGTAGGGCATGAGAACCATGGCATAGCCCCAGGAACCCGCAGATAATGCAGGGATGTTACAACACAGTGGTGAAGAACAGGGAGCAGACAGGCAGGTCTCAGAAATGGTGGAAGAGCCTGAAGAAGAAAAGACTGAGAGGGGATCTCATCAACACATATAAATATCTTAAGGGTGGATGTCACAAGGATGGAGCCAGACTCTTCTCAGTGGTGCCCAGTGACAGGACAAGGGGCAATGGGCACAAACTGAAGCATCAGAGGTTTCAGTTGAATATGAGGAAGAACTTCTTTACTTTGAGGGTGACAGAGCACTGGAACAGGCTGCCCAGGGGGGTTGTGGGGTCTCTCGCTCTGGAGATATTCAAAACCTGCCTTGACAATGTCCTGTGCAACCTGCTCTAGGTGAACCTGCTTTAGCAGGGGGGTTGGACTAGATGATCTCCCGAGGTCCTTTCCAACCCCTGCCATTCTGTGATTCTGTGAAAAGTTTCCCACAGAAATATGCTGCCTCTAAGTCACCAAGTTAACTGAATCTAAGTGTGAAGGCAAAGATCATCTTGTTAGAACACAGAGGGCTGAGTACAGTTACTGATTTCTCTCCTGTACTTCCTACTGGCTTTGAGTTTTCTCTGTTAACTTCCTAGTTTTTACTGAAATATAACTTAAAAAAAAAAAAAAAACAAACCAAAACCAAAACCAACCAAAACCAAACCTCCCTCTCTTTTGGAGCATTCAGTAGAAGATTTGCACAAAGCCATCTGAAAGGTCTACCTGATCCATGATCCCATCGCTGCAGAGCAAAGGAGTTTTTTTTCAGGTTTTTCACTTTGCTGAATGCTAAATTCTAGAAAACCCCGGGAGGAACTGGCACATGCACACCTCTGAAGCAGCCAGCCAAACCAGTCAGAAGTTTTCTGCTAAAAATATTACTGCCAGATAATGAGGATTTAACTATTTAAAAAAAAATGTTCCATAAAATTGCCTTTTCCAAAGAATTACCCAACTTCCAGCAAAACCAAATACCTGAGCTCTAGAAAAGAAAACATAAGCAATACCTGAGTAGATCATCTCAAAATAATTCCTGTCATTCATAACTGGGGAGCTTAGGTACAGGCTCTCCAAAAGGTGTTTAAGTACTTCATTATTGCAGTATACACACAGATAAAAAAAGCTCATAGATTCTAAAGACAAATTCCTTCCTTCAGTTCACAGGCAGGCACTACAACCTTGAAATAACTGAATCGGACCTGCTTATGACAGCAGACAAAGACTCCATCTAAAATATCGTGCTGTATCTCTAGACAAGATACCAAAAATGTCATTACCACAAATAAACCAGGCAATGTATCAAGAAACTGCCAGCTGGACATACTATTAAATTACAATTATTGTCATTAAAGAGGGCATGTTCCAAAGAAAAGTAATACAAATTGAAAAACTGTCAGTTTAATCATGCTTCCATTAAAAGCAATACCCAAGCTGATATCAACTTTAATGATCATAAGTTTTGGTCTCTTCTGACATAAAATATGCAACTTTTAGTAAATGGAAAGAGACACTACAGCCAGTAGTGACATGCCATCATCCAAGAGACATCGTTCATGTGCCTTTTCATATATAAAAGAACATGACACCTATTCCAAGTACAGTAATACAGTTTCCATTCTGTTCACAGGCTGTGAAATACTATCAACTGCTGTATACAAATCCAGTATTTTGTTTTCTCTAAATTAGTAAATGAAGATTATGGACTAAAATACCTGCTTAACTAAGCATTTTCCTTTTTTACACTAAAAAAAAGAACTTGATCCTATGCATGACATGTTTCTGAAAGTCCTAGTAAGTGTGCTGCACACTGCAAGAGGGTGCACAGGAATGGACCTAGACACACTTCTGGTAGCTCATTTATTCATTGAAAAGCTTGTATTAGGGATGTCAAGACTATTCATAAATCTGGATCAGTTTTGCTAGTAGTTTCACTAGAAATGAAACCTAGAAACTTATTTCACGTCCATTTTTTTCCATCACTTCAACATCTCAAAAGTTGCTTGTCTTGTAAAAGTTAGTATTTTCACTCCCACCTCCAACCTTTACCTTTCCTCACAGCTGACACAACACCTGCAGGCAGTATAAAAGATCCCAGTCAAAACAGAGAGAACACTCCAACAGCGTCAGACTGGGCAACCCTTGGATTTTTTCCCTATTATTCTGCCACGTTATCAATCCAGAAACAACTGGTTAAAACACTGACTTCATTTGCTCAGGAAAACCTCTGCCGAGAACGCTGGCCTGAGAGCTGTTTTACACCATTCTCCCCCTCGCAGCCCTGCCAAACAGGAACCGGGGAAGCGGCTTAGCACTGCACTGTCCCTGATCCTCCCTGCTTCAGTGAAGAGCAAAATTAGCTTTTCATTCCTGCCACTTCCCCTTTCTACATATGAACAAAGAAAGGGGCTCTGCTCACCAACGTAAATGCTTACTGCTGAAAATGTGTGACTCGAGATAACTTGTCTGTTCCAAAGAACAATAGAAATAAACAGGTTTTGTTGCCATACAACCTCACTCCGTAAATTCCTGTCTTTGTTGTTGCAAAATTGCAAAGCCTTTAGTCAAAAGGTGGATTGTACCTAATATAAACACACTCTACTTCACATGACTTAAAAATAGCACTTTGCAAAACCAAGAAAGAGAAAGGAGCATTAAGAAAGCTCCTTAACGTCAGGCTGCAGTCCTGCTCCCCTGCACCCTCTGTAAGCGGGCAGCGGTGCATCACACGCTGCCCGCAGCTCGCTCTGCGCTCTCCGCCTGCCGTGCTGTACCGCACAGAGTGCCCTTCTTTGACCGTATTTTACAAGGCGTTGGCAACAGTCTCCCTCCAGGAAATTGGCAATGTCTTGTATCCCATGGGTTGAGCTCTTTTCCTCCTTTTGACTTGTCCTAGGATTACCCCTTTTATCACCAGGGCATGATCGCTGTGACTGCTGCCTTGCCAAAGCCACGTGAAGGCAGGTTCCTGAGCTGGTCTTTCCCAGGCCCTGCTGAAACCCGTCCTCCTTATTGATTTGGGCTGCCTAAAACGTGGTTAGACCCCCCTGGCTGGGAATAAGTTTTATGCCATTTCCCTCCCCACCTCTCACTCCTACACCATTGTACCATTCGGCACTCACGTGTGCACTCAAGCACATTAAACAACATTTTGATGGTTGCTGCCAACCTGAGACTCCAAAGAAACCTCTTCGGGGTGAGCAACACTGAAAACTGAGCTCCTGAAGGCTTATTAAGACTTATTCTTCTCTTTTTGTTTTTAAACCAGCTGTTGTCTTAACCTTTCTCTACTGAAGGCCCAGAAGCTTTCTCAGTTTAGGAACAAGGGACGGGAGAAAATAACAGAGCCTTGAGCATATGACAAAAAACGCACGCCTGCTTACTCTTGGCCATTTTTAGACTGCTGTGGTTTTTAAATTTAGATATGCGGTCTGCCCTGGTGCATCTTTCTCAAAATAACTATTCCCAAATCACCCAACTCAATGAAGAAGAGCTATTTAAGATGCCTGACACAGGGCTGTGATTCAAAATGCGATATGCATTTCAAAGTTTCTTTTGAGTTCAAAGCGCAGTTTCAGGAACCGTATGCGTGCAATTGAATGCAACGCACACAACACATGAGAATGTGAGCCTGACCTTTACTGCACAAGGAGCTTAATTCTCTGTCCTAGCTGATGACTTAAGTACACTGCATGAGCCAAACTCCAAGCAAAGCATGATACAAAGCAGGTTATGAAACAAATTAAAGTTCAAGTCCAGATTTGAAAAGGTAGGTTGGATCTACCGTTTCTTATTCCCTAAACTCCTAATTTACAGGGGAAAGTGTCAGAATGATAAAGGGTAAATCTCATCTCAGTGTGAAGTGATACCATGTAACTCCTTTGTGTCCTTACCAAAAAAGATCAGGAATTACTGCCAGGCTCTTATCCCAATTTCTCGTTCCAGCTTCATAGGAATTTATGTTTAAAGAAGGTGCAGTAGCAGAGAGAGTAGCGTTACTCCAATGGAAGCTATTTTTAATCCTTTCAATTCCATTTCTGGATTTTAAAACTGCAGTGCTTGTTGTTTTATTTCATCAAGATTTGTTTCAGCTCACTGCTGCCGTGCCTGACTCCCAGCAAAGTACAAAGCAAATAATTCAAAATATAAAAACTGATAGGGGGGCGGTGCGTAACTTGCAACAGTGCTGTGCCAAATTGCTTGCTTGCAGGGTTGGGAGCTGGAAACACAAGCCACTTACCAGACTCAGCCCAGTAGTGGCATTTCACATATTGTAAAGTTCCAAAACTGCAATGCTTCAAAACCAAAATATCTTTAAAATACTACTAACTGATCTGAGAATCATTAACTAACCCAGGGAAAAATAAAAAAAAATTACTCCTCTGACCCAAACAGACAAAATAAGAAAACTACCCTGAAATTAACAAATTTTCCTCCTGCTAAAAGATCGAAATGACGAAAAAAAAATCAAAGCTTTAAAGAAAATAAAAACACCCCAAAAACCCTCCCACCCTCTCCTCACCAGAGAAGCAGCCTTTTCAGTACTTATTTTTATCTCAAAGCATCAATTTTGGAGCCTCTCAACCTTCTGAGACTGCTCCCCAAGAATCTAAAAACAAGCTCACCACTACCCATGGAAATCTACACAGCATTTAATCCTCTTTTTCTCCATACATCCTAATTCTATTCAAGTAAGGAGGAGGGCAAAGGTCTTAGCAATTATGCGAAGCCTTGTTTTGTTTGCATGCTGTCTCTGATGGCATGATAAACTTCTTGCTGCTCTTGCTTAAGATGCACCAAGAAGACAATAGCTCAGCAAAGCAAACAACTTCTCCTGTGACCAGTGATAAAAAGAGGAAACCAGTGGTCCCTCAGGGGAGTACTCCTAAAGGGATTTTATAACACAGAAGTAAGACTAGCTCCTGTAGAAATATCCCAAATAATTTGATACAAATAGCTCAGAGACCAGGAGGCAGAGCAGAAAAGAACAAGCTCTGCTGATTATCTTTGACCCTCAGAAGGTGTTTGGCAGCTTGAACCTATGGTACTGCAACTATACCATAATCAGCAACTGGACTGCAACATAGACATACCATAAAGTCAAAGGCAGATGTTAAGCAGTGGCACTTAGAAGACCATTAATTATGGAATTAAATGTATCCTTAATCACCAGAATACTTGGCAATTTAAGTTTAAATAAGCAGTAATTAAACTACAATTAGTGTTGTTACACACAGGTTATCATTGTGATTTATATACATAGTACAGCTTTCACGTGGGGTGAAACCTACACAAATAATTCCCTAGTAAAAAGAAAAGTGTATGCTAAATGAAATTAATTACTTTGTTCAGAGACTGTACTTCTAAAGAGTCAACTCTAAATGGAAACCCAACATGAAAGGTATTAACAAGCTTGGATAACTGGTGCTACAATAATAAAATACTGTTAATTATTAAATCTTTTGAACACTTTGCATATATGTGTTAGTAATATATGGTTTAAACAAATAAATCTTTAGAAGTTGGATTAAAATTCACTCCACACTACACAATCTTATTTCTAGTCAGCTACCATTACTGGGAGTTACTGTGCCTATGTTTTTCATGAATCAACAGCAAAACCGACCAACACCACTGTGTTTTCAAGCATCCTGAATTGTATAAATATTATAATCCTGAAATGTTATCATATAATTTGTCTGCAAAGTTCTCTAGTACATTTTGGTCTCATTTGCAGCTAGACACCTTGTAGGTGTCCTACTAATGGAAAGGAATTCTAAGGCATTCACAAACATGTAGATGCCTACGTGGATATGTGATTTAAATCACAACAAAGAAAATCACATGATTACATTTCTTTGTCCCTTCACCTACTAACGCTGAGTCTTTTCCTGAAGATTATTCATCAGGAAACTACAGACCTTTGTATATGAAAACTTAAAAAGGGCCCTATCGTTCCTTAAAAATCATCTTAGAGGGCTTTTCTTAATTTTGTTCAGTGAGGTCAGCCAGCTTCAGAAAACTTCTGGGAGGAAGTCTTGTAGGTTTTGGAAGTAATGTGAGATTTTTGTCAGACTAGCAGCTTAGGAAGTAGACCTGGTGCTAGACACCCGGTCAGATGGGTCCTCTGCCTTCTCCCACCAGACATGCAGTCCTCTGAGCTCTCACCTAACTTGGAGGCACGTTCTCACAAGATCCACATACACCCTCTCTCCTCTTCCTGCCCTTCTCCCAGTGGCTTGCAGCTAACTTCCTGCACCCCCCCCCCCCCAAACAGACTCTGTGAAGAAAAAACATGAAAACAGTTTGGGGTTTTTTGGGTTGGTTTTTTTTAAGAGTTCAGAAACGAGAAATTGCAAGTGTCACTGGCTGAGTGAGAAAGTTACATCACATTTCTGAGAGGATGGAGGCAACCGAAATGGAGACGATTGACCATAAGCTGTCAAAGGGGAGACAGAGCTTCCTAAAGAATAAATTACCTCATCTACAGTGAATCCACTGAAGCTACACTATTTTACACTGATTCCTTGGGCTGCCATGGATATTACTATAGTATAAGACATTTTGGCACATCAGCTAAATTACAAGACCTAACCTGGTATTATTTCAGACTGTATGCAGCAAATACAAAGAAAATGACTTACTATACGCCACAGTGAAAGAAAGATTGTGTAAAAATTTCTGTATTTCCAGAGGGAAAGAGAGCACATGGAATCCATTACAGACAGACTCAGGTGTCTTATTATATTATCAGCTGATGCATGGTAATTTGCTAAACTGCAGTACCCCATCCAAGCACATAAGGGTTCACCTACGAATAAGGGTGAACAGTCCAGATGGCAGGTCTCGAGGAGAAAGTGGACTAGAAAGGTTATCTGTCTATTTCTATGGCCAAATACCCATATTACTCAGACATCAGTTAGATGTATCATACTGACAGAAATCTGATGCAGATTATTACTAATATCAATAACATTTAAATCTGTCAGAGCTTGACTGTATTTTTATTAACATGTTAATTTAGCTTAGATTTACTAGTAAGAGTCAGGGCTGCTTCTATTAGAATTCCCCTGTCCACATTAGCATTTTGGTTCAGAGCTAGAGTGAGGCTTTGAAGCACAATCCTCATCTTTACTGACTGCTGGTTCACAGAGCAGTTCTGTTGCATAAAAACCAGACTCCTTTCAGAAGAAAGGAAATTAGAAGCTCCTCTACTAATTTACTCCAAACCCAGATGGGGACATTATGGTCCAGACTTCAGCACAAGTGACACAGTCACACATTCACCCAGTGTCTGCAAAACGTGCACCATATAGCGCTCCCAAACCACCCAGCACACTCACAAAACCCTCCAGTAGATCCCACGTTACAAACTGCCCAGATGTCAGCCACGAATTTGTCTGTGGGATACTCTACTCTTCTCCCACCATCCACTGAGGCTAACCACACAGACTGCTCCTCATTATTTCACTCAAGATAAAAAGGCTTCTTGGCATCACTGGAGGGCATCCTCAACACTGGCAACAAATCGGTAACGTGGGGTCCACAGTCTTGCAGAAAGGTCACAGAATCATGGAATAACTCAAGTTGGAAGGGACCCATAAGGATAATGAAGTCCAACTCCTACTACCTAAAACTACACCATATGACTAAAAGCGTTGTCCAAACACTCATTGAATTCTGACAGGCAACAAAATACACATTGCCTTTTCACCCTGTGAGATGTAAAGGTATGGTTAAACCAAGCTTGGACTCCATGATCAGGATACAGCCTCATGCTCCAGAGAGGCAGGTAGTATGCTGCTTCTCCCACAAACCTGAGGTGAACCTCAACTCTGCCAATATGCCTGCCATTCTGGAAAAGGTGCCAACATTCCCTCATCCAGTCCATAGCTAATTTTAGGAGATCCACATCATGAGTCTTCCCAGTAAAGTTTGCTGACATGTCCATAAACTTACCCTGATTGCTCCCCAGGAAGCCCCAACAATGCAGTTGTAGCAAATCCTATCCACCTTGGGAAGAGCACTGGATGCTAACGTGGACCCTGCCAACACCCCCTACACAACCTAGGAACACACGATCGGAGGCAAGAGGAAATGAATGAGTGTGCTCTTTTTGGTCTGCAAGTATTGCACCCGCTGCCAGGTATTCTATGTTCCAAGGACACGATGGTCCTGGCACTTCAAACTCATCTCTTGGACCAAGACTTTCTGTCAATTGTGGATGAAGCAATCACAGAGGCAAAGACTCCCAGAAGTTCTTCAGCTTGTTTTTTCCTTAGAGGAAAAAAAGTTCAAAAGAACAGCTTCAGTTCACTTGAGACAACCTTACAGATCAGCTGTTGCAGCCAAAGAAAAGTCCACTATAACCCCCTAGAGTACCTTGCAGTGGATCTTGCCAAACTTGTAATGAGAATGTGATGGGGCACCAAACACCTGGTCACCCTAAACAGCACATGCAGGAACAGAAACAAGGCTCTGTCACGTGTGACATTGGTAGTCAGGGTATGATGCAGGAATTAAGATGCTGTCACCCCCTGGAACAACACTGTGGAATGGCAACATTGTACTTCCTAGGGAGGTCTGCAGTCAAAGAACCCTCATCATTGGGACAGCTTTTCTTCAGAAAGCTTCAAACCATAAGTATAGTGACAACGTTCAGCACAGGGGACCAAATAAAATGCAAACCAATCTTTCCAAACTGCAAGTGAAGATGCGAGAAGCCTCAATAACATCTTTGATCTACTGGTCTGCTCTTATTAAACCAGATTACTTCCTTGTGGAGACATAGACTGTATTTCCATGGGAAGAAGGAGAAAAACTGTTGAAATACTATACAACAGCAAATAACTGTATAATCTGTAAACCTTCCTACAGAAAAGCAGCACCATAAAGAACTGTCAAGTGAAATTCTCCCTAAATCTTTAGGATGTAATCAGAATCCCATTCCTACGATAGCTACTGTTACATTTATGATTACTACTGGACAGAACAAATGGATATTGCGTTCAAACTGAAGACTCAAACTGAGGATTCAAAGGATTCTGCTGGTTCTAAAGCAACAAATATTGCTGATCTAAATCAAACATGAAGACTCTATTGCAATAAAATCTATTGGCATTCAATTCCAGCATCCCTAGTGAACTGAAAGAACGAGTGAATTTATTATAGAGGAACAGAGGTAATTGACTGAAATCAGCGGCAAAAATTCTAAATTGTTTCAATACAATTATTTCACCCACATTTAAAGCATGTGTGTTTGTGCATACATTTCATACACTTCTATAAATATATGTAAACATATAAACCCAGCCATATATTTGTAAAAACAAACGTTTAGCATCATCTACAATATAATTAAGATAAAGATCAACAAAACATACTGAAAGATATTTTTATTTAAATTCAAAATTATGATAAAGAACCAGGTGACTATTATGAGAAACAAAATTTCATAAAAACTAAAACATACCTGATAAAAATTGGGCCAGAAAGTGCTAATTGCCAGTTCTGCTCTGTTCCAAGTAGCAGTGATAGATGTGTTCCAGATCGGGTTACCAATTGGACCATCATTAACTTTCACATATATATTCAAAGTGCCAGGGCTAGATCCGCTCTTGCTTGAAACATAATAGTGGAAATCAATACAATGTGTATCATTTTCTTTCAGATGGGGCAGCAGGAGGTGAGCTTTCTGTCCCGCAAATCTCCCCGATGTATTCACCAACATGAAAGAACCTGCAAAACAAAGTCATTAGTTCAATTTTTTCTTTATTTTACTTTACTGTCCCTAATAGGGTGATCTGTAATTAAAGCGTCATTAAAAAACCAATCATTTTACTTCGCTTTTACTAACTTAACAGTAATTTGTATTTGGTAGGTATTTCATCTCAAATGACTTTCAAGAACCTCAAGATTCTTTTCCAAAGCTAGTAAATATTAGAATCCTCATTTTACAGTTGGAGAAAGACAGACACAAACAAAAAAAACACTGCACTGTGCTGAATCTACAGATGTTAGAAGAGAATCAACCGCAGGTCCCAACTACCCAAGCATTTCTATATGCAGAATCTGTATTGGGTTTGCGTGGCAAGGTTTTGGTAGCAGCTGGGCTACAGGGGTGGCTTCTGTGAGAAGCTGCTAGAAGCTGCCCCTATATGCCATAGAGCCAATGCCAGCCGGCTCCAAGATGCACCCGCTGCTGGCCAAGGCCAAGCCCAGAAGTGACGGTGGTAGCACCTCAGGGATAACATACTTAGATAGAGCGGCTTTGGTGGGCACCTGGTGTCCAGACAGAGTTAACCCATCACAAGAGTCACAACGAAATCAAGGAGAATTATATGTGCTCAGATGGTGGGACGCAGTAGATTATATTGATGGAGTCTAAAACGCTCTCGATACCTTAGCCTTACTCTAGTTAATCACCAGCTACGCCCTTGACTGATTAAGTGCGACAATTGTCTCCTGGCCTCAAGAGCTGAGAAAAGAAGGAACAAATGAAAATACCCAGCAAACTGGTAAACTTTACAGGAGGGGGGGAAAAAAAAAGGAGAGAGGGGTGAATTTTACACTATGGTCCCAACTTAAACAACAAACAAGAAATGTAAAGGTATAGTTCAAATAAAGTTACGTACAAACAACCCTTACATAAACAGCCACTCAATTTATACTATTTTTCAGTGCCTATTAATTCATTGACATGTAACTTCAAATAATCAAGTTACAGAACAGATGTGCAACTAAAGAATTTGCATGACTGTACAGACATTACGTTAGAAAAATACAACTTGATATTCAAGATATTTCTGGGTTGAACAAACCCAAAGGAAAGAATTCTATTAATACACATACTGTGATATCATAGAAGGAAATAAAATTCAACACAATGTCTACTTTGGAAAGAAAACATATCAATAAAATACACAAGTAACTTAAACCCTGCATTCTTCATAAAAGTCGAGAAATGGGTATGTTATAGGTGCATGCTATAAATGCACAGCTAAGTGCTCATAAAAATGTAAGCATACACATTTCTCAAACAGTTATTAGAAAACAATTTTAATTTTTTTTTTTCTTTTTTTTACTTTGATGGGTGATGATACCTTGGAATTTCAATGACATGCAACCTCCTAAATCATTCCTTGAAATGGAATGTGTTTAGAGAATCTTGGTCCAGACTGCACCTTTATCTTAAATAGGTTTAACTATTCAATAATACAGTTCTGCAGTTACTTTAAATTATTTATCAAGAATAACTTCTCATTAATTTTCATTCGAGACAAAATAACTGAGTTTGTAAAGCTGACAAAAATGGAAATTAATTATGATACAAAGGGATCTGAATGTTTTACTTCCTAAAAGGCATTACTCCCTACTAAATTTACAGACTGTTAGTTACTGTGACATATTGGGACAAATCCTTATTCATTAGTTAATGCAAGTAGAAGTCACTGAATATTGTTTTCCATACTCTCCTAGAGAAAACCTTTAATTTTTAATTTAGCAGAAGGAAAGGCAACAAGAATGCAATACTCTCATGCTTTTCCATGCAAGGAAAAGGTTTCTACAAGTTTCTGATTACGCTATACTCAAATCAAGAGCACGCGTATCCACAACATTTTATTTCTTGCTGTGTTTCATTAATCTAAAATGTAGGAAGGCCATAATCAGGAGAAAAAAGGACACAAACCCTGTCCACTAGTCTAGATGAGGCAGCCAAGAGGTGGTAACCTTGCTCCTAACCTATTAGCACAAGCACAGGAAGAAATACTCTTTATTACTACTTTTCACATGTGCTCACCCCGTTTCAGCCTGTCGCAACAGGCAACCATTTTCATACAGAATGCCCTGTGTGATTTTGACTTGTAACACAAACATCTTCAAATACAGCAATGCAGAAAGAATCAAATTTACTTCCACAAAGACATAGTAGGGAGAAGACTCCTGTCTTTATCTTACACAGAAGAGACTAACCAAGTTAGTAGTCTTTGGTCTTTCCAATACTTTCTTTGGTAACCAACTTTAGGATGGTTCCTAAGATGTTTGTTGTCTGGGGTTGATCAAAGTATAAATTTCCCATGTGTTGGAATTTCTGATCCTGTTGCTCAGGGATTAACTAGGATGGTGGAGGGTGAAGAATGAATAGACACCCAGGTAGAACAACAATTAGTCCTGCTACATTACTTGTAAAACATTTCCCCATTTTTGTAACACAATAAAGGGTTAAAAATAAAACCCACAAAAATATATTTGGGTGCAAAAAAGAAGCAAATAAATTTTTAATTTAGCCACATGGATCTTTGCTTAAAAAAGGCAAGAAAGAAACCAATATTCCTTCCATCACTTAGGACATGCCCTGCCGTTCAACTTGTTCATTTAAATTTAAAAAGTAAACCCCTTAAAATAGTTATAATTTGCTAAGTTATCAAACCAACACTTAAAGCATTCATGAGTTCGCTAAAAATTAACTGGCAAGCTTTTTGAAATCTTACCACCGAGAAATGTCCATCTTTTCTTAGCCACCTTAAAATTTCAAACCAGTATCTCCCTGATAACCTAACCAATTTTATATTCAGTGCTGCTCAGAATCCTACGGTCCTTGACTGGATTGTATTTTTAAGAACTATTTAACTTACAGCATCTGATTAACGTAGTATGCATTGCACAACTAAGCCATGTGAAAAATTACCAGTGGCTTAAGAAAAGGAATATAGTCAGCCTATTTTGAAAATCTGTCTGTAACTCCTTTGTTGAAAGTGCAAACGTGCAGAGGAATGTCACTGTAAACATAATAAATCCTATTTTCCTTTTTGTAAGAAAAGAGAATCTTTAAAGAGAACTAAACTAAGCAGCAGTATGCCGTTCAGATGTTTCATTTTTTCTGCGAGAAAGTATTCTTAGCTCATGAGGCACGGAGTAGGACGTAAAGGCATCCTTTTAATTGTTTGACTAAACTATTGCTGAATCTCAGGAAATAAGACCCCTTGCAGTGCCATGACAGGTAAACTACATCACATAGGCTTTTTGAGACAATTTGATTTCCCACTTGTGAAGGTCTCACCACTGAACGCTTTTGGAAGCTGAAGTTTCTTCTGTTTCAGCACATCCAGAGCAGCACCTTCACTCATACAACTTTGTTAAAAGTTGAAAACCAAAAGGACATTCAGGCGTCTAGCATGACCTTCTAAACGCAGAGTTGATTAAGTAACATGTAATAGCTTGTTGTATCAAACATTGTAACTTATATTCTAGCCTAAACATATCCGCGAGACAGCATTTAAAGAAAACTTTCCTAAAGCCAGTAGGCATCTAGATGATGGATCCAGGAACACCCGACTGTAAGAGCCTGGTTTCAGAAGAGAACAGACGTCTTTGCACCAGGCACAGGCCATGGCTTGTGTGCATGAGAATGAAATCCCAAAGTCCCTGTACATTAAGCTATCTAAAATCAGCCTGATTAATGCAGAGCCATTTCAAGCTAGCCAATGAAGAAAAAAACACCTATAGATACATCGGCGACATTACTCATCTTTCAAATTGCATGCTTTGCTGGAGGTACAGGAAACTGCTCTGCCTGCCTAGAATAGCTAGCACTGCTTTTCTGAAGATAAATGCTTAGGTCTCTCCTTTCAGTGGGCCAGATGAGCATGAAGCGTGCACACAAGGAGGTCTCAGGTACACACAGCCACCAGCACGTGGGCAAATCTAAAGTTCAGAAGTAAGCCATTGACGTTCTGAAGGTTTGAATAAGGTTAAGCAAGAAGAAAACATGGATTAAAAAAAAAAATTCATGGAAGCCCCCAGTCAGTGCGTTAACCCTTATTAGCCCTCATCTTTGAAAGGCTGCCATCAGGAATTCAATTATTTTGTTTGACAGCATCTGTTTTTCCAGTCATGTGAATTCTGATAAAGATTAACTCAGCTTCTACACCTAGTTTTAACTATGCATCTCCCCACAAGAAAAAAACCTTAATATATATTAAAATGAAAAGTCATAATCATTAGACAGAAATCATTATATATATTTTACTTAAAGCCATACAGTGTGCATAAAAAAAGAAAAAAGTGAATTCTTTCTTACAATGTTTTTATTTTTCAAATCTAGTCAACTTATCTTCAGTGTTAAGTCATGTAGAAATTTTCTCTTTCAACTTTTACTGTTTTCATCTATTAAACAGAGTGCTGAAACAATACTATGCCAGATAGTTATATAAATCTAAAGCATGTGGATAAACTCAATACACAAATAAACACTTAATTTTGACAAAAAAAAAAAAAAAAAAAAAAAAAAAAAAAAACACCAAGCCATAAAAAAACCCCCACCAAACCACAGCATACTTTCTTACAGTGGATCAATTCTCCAGAATCATTGATCACATATTTGTGCACACAAGAAATACATACAAAAAATGACTGCAACTATTCACTGGTATATCTACTAGGAAATAGTTATCTGCCAGGAAACAAGGATTCAACATGAAAACATATAAAATTATAATCAATTCAGTACTCATGCATAAGAAGACATCACAAGTGCACATATTACTATAAAAATTTTCCCTTTAAAGTGATAAATTTCCCTAGATGTACTTTCATGCTTAAGCACATGGATGATGACAGTTTCCTCAGTCAAAAAGTTTAAATGGGATTTACTTGGGTCCAGTGCTTAGGTCTATGTTTAGGCACTACATGCAATTTAATAGTTCAAAAGTACACACTGAAATCAAACTGAGAATAAAATCTAAGGTAGCTGATGGTGCTCAGCATCCATTAAATTCAGGCTTCTTTAATCAACAACTTGCTAAATCATCCATATTTCATCATTTCACCCAGAGGGTTTAAATCAACAAACTAGTGGATTTGCTACAGTTGCTGTTGTTGTTTACCATTCCTCACTGCAAAATGCTTCAGCAGTAATTCAGCAAATAATTGGCTCATTAAAATATTAATACTAAGAAGATGCAGTATTCAAAAAAGAAAATATAGACTAGAGTTGCTCCAGAGTAAATAGGCAATCGAACATCCTGGTAATTCTCATTAGCATCAATGGAAAATTTCTGTGAAGTCAGCATAGAGGAAAATGAAATTTTGTACACAAAAACATGCCCAAAAGACAGAGCAAAGCAAGAACTGCACAAAAAAAAAGAAAAGTATTTGTTTAAAAAAAAAAATAATCTGACAACTGGAAAAGCAATGTAGTGTCCTACAAAAATGATGAAAATGGCACAAGAGCGATTTTCCAGCCACTTCTGCAAATTTTCACCATGCCGCATCACCTTGTTAGGAGACACTTTTTATACTTGGAATGTCAAATGCAATGAAATTGAATGCAGTATCATTTTTCATGCATGAAGAAAATGTGAGTAGTGAGCAAAGAAAGTTACTTTGCTGATTTTTCACCAGTCTTATACATGATTGAGGACAAAAGTTTTGTTTTCCCTCCAGACTGTGACAACAGACATTACCTATACAGGTTATAATGGCAATAGTATTGCGACTTCATTGATACAATAATAAATATAAGTAAAAAATTACTGGTATTTAACTTACTTAGGTATCAATATTGGTTGATTTTTACTCTCAATATTTGAAAAAAGTGCTAAGTGAAGTAAAGCAGAAAGTCTGGTTTTAAGAACAGATATTCTATGTATTACCGTATTAACAAAACACCCTTCAGGTGCAGAAACATCTCTCTGTAAGACTGAAAGGTATCAAAAATGCTGTGATTAGGTAGATACAAAGGGTTATGTTTTAGTAACAAAACAGCATTCCCTAAATGCCAGCCAACCCTACTGCCATCGCTCACAAGGGGCGCCTACCTTTTACCAGTAAAATACCACTAACTGTGACTACTGTGCGTGCCCGACTAAGTACGTGACTGTCCAAGATACTGGAACTGCTGTGCATATGCAGATGAATTGCAAGGCTCAAGCGTAATGGGTGCCATGTTTGGACAAGGCAAAGTCAACAGATACGTTATTTTATTTATTATATTATATAAACACATGTACCGACCATCCTGGAAGTACTGCAGAGAGCATATCTGAATTTGGTAAGAGCCAGCCTTGGACTTTTAATTTCCAAGGCTAGTAAACAGAAGAGTTTTTGTCTTTGGTATTTTTCTCTTACTATTGACTAATTTTACAGACAAAGGAAAATAGCTTTTCAGGTAACATTTGAAAATTATGGAGCTGCTGTAACTTGAGAAGCCTCTCCGAGCAGGACTAGCACTACCTAAAGAACCCAGAACTTCTGCTCAGATGCACCACTTCCAGATGCCACGCTGTAGGTAACTGCACATAAACATCAGTGCCGCTTGCACCCTTGAACTGGCATACTGAGGTGTGCCAAAACACACCAGCTGAGAGTCTGCTCTTCAGTGCATTTCATGTGATAGTTCTAATCATTATTTATTACCAGTCCTGGAAGAATCATGAATTGTCTCAACTTTATCTTCCAAATTTTCAACTACTAAAACTCTTGAAAAAAATCCGTTAAACCATTCCATCAGAAATCCATTCCTACCCATGCCTTCTTCATTTTAGCAGGACAACTAATAAGCCTACTAAGCCTTATAATTCTTTCACCAAATTCAATTCTTCAAATTCTTCCTCATCTCATATGTATAGACACATCTTCCATTATTTTGTTAGAAACTGTTTTGCTAAAACACAAACATGAAACCACATATTTCTGAATCACGTATTTCTGCAGTCCCTTTTCCAACAGCCAGTAATAGCCAAAAGAACTGCTTTCTGATGAATGCTGTTTGTTTTTTCAATCCTTCTCAATATTTAAAGAATTTCAATATTTAATGCATTTCACTATTCATCCAGTAATCTTTCTTCTGTTTCCTTCATAACTCTTATACATCTTCAAACACTGCATTGACATTTTGAAGGCTGCTTCTTCTATAACTAATATTACCTCTTTACAAAAAGCAAGCAACATACAGAAAGACCATATACACATACACAAAGCTCACAAGGTATTAGATAAAACAAATGCATGTGGACAAATTCTGAGAGATTTGTTTAAAGTTTCAGATTCAACTTCTGAACCAACCACTGCATTTTAGAAAAAAATAGAAAGCAAAGTAAGAAAAGGCAAATTATTCATATGGTGGTGCACACAATATGTTATTTAATGAAAATAACAATATCCACTGGTGCAGAGCTACCTTGAAAATAAAAATATGAAGGTTATAGTTGAAGAAAAAGAAATTAAGTGAGGGAGGGTGGTATGGAAAGTGTTGGGGAAAATTTATCAAGTTCATGGCTCCAGGACAGGCAGACCCACACCCAGGGAGACTTTTAAAATGCAAAGCTATCCAGCAGCATCTCCCCAGGACTGGAAAAGGCAAAGTCACGTTGAGTATTCTAGAGCAGGGCATAGGTAGATATTTGAAACAATTAATTTCAATTAATTGAAATTAGAGGACAATGTGGATCTTTCCAAAGTCTCCTTCACATAAAGTAATACACAAAGCAATTTGACTCATTTCTACCCTCAAGCTTGACGAGACACAGCCTTTAACAGAAGGGATTCAGCATTTCTAAGCTGAAGGTGTAAAGTGTTCCCCCATATGAGGCTGTCACAGTGGAGACCTCCAATCCATTTTCAAATCAGTACAGCTCCAGAATAAGAGCAAAGATCACTCTTTAAATATATATATCCAAACTGGGGGGAAACTATATATAGCAAAATATTTTCTCCATCTTCCACTGTTGATAAAAAACAAGGGATAGTTTATGCAAAAAAAAAAAAAAAAAAAAAAAGGAAGAAAAGCAGAAATGCCAACAGTATTGTCCTACAGCTGGATGATGGTTGGTATGCAGGAGATGGGAAGACTCTGTATTGTGAACCATATGTGCACTTAAAGAAAGAATACTGAAGAGAATGTGTTTGTCTGAATTAAAAATACCATACCGAGCATTAACAGAAGAGAAAACTACAGCTCACAGGTTTGAATGCTACCTGCAGTTAAAGATCTTGCAAATATGACATATCACAAGCTTCTCTGGCTTCAACGTTAAGGGTGTAGAATATTGTCGATTTGGAACAAAGATAAGTTAATGCTGCGTTTGTATAAAACCTTCTAAAGGGCAGGAAAAAGGGATCGCATTTGACAGGCAGTTGCACTCATCGAGGCAACTGGAAAGATTTGTTTTGTTTTGTTTTATAAACAGGAAACCTGAATTGCTTGAATATAAGGCAAATGCAATTATAAGGTAGCTGTCCTTCTGTTTGATAAGGGGAGGCTGGGTGGCGTGGGCAACGAAGTCTCCCAAAGAGTTGTGCTATTCCCCTTGCCATGAGGGCCACCCTAGATACAGCCCAACCCCAAGGCAGTGAAGCAGCACCACCACTGGCAGGAGAAGGTTTCCTTACCAGCTCTAGTCACTCAGAAAATCCACAGGCAGCTAACTAGCCGAGGGGTACAACTGCTTGGGAGAGGTTTTCCTTTGTTTGTTTTTAAAGGAACTGTGCTACAATTGGGCTTCAAAGAGACAAGTTTGGCTCAGGACACCATTTTTGTTTGTTTTAATTTCTGTACGCCCCCTGATCCCATGTTTGGCCTAACACGATATGCTTTGGCAGTTCCACCAGTAGGTTCTACAGCCAGTGAGAACTGTGCTACAAACTGTTAAAACACTAAACTGATTTATAAAAAGCACAATAGACAGCTTCCCATAAATGGTACGCAAAGTTTTCTTCAAATTCCCTCAAGAGGCCTCATGATGCAGTCAGCTGGATTTCTTTAAAGCTGGCCTAATACCTTTTACCAGCTGTAACATTTTTTAACTTTTATGCTATGACTGGATCTCAAACATGCCAGAGCTTTGAGACAGAGCTGTCTGCACCTTTTCTTTAAAGTGAACACACCAAAAAATACCAAAAGGGCTTTGAAGAAGTGATGTTTTATTAGAACATAAACTTGAACAAACTCTCTTGTCTGAAAACCTAGATTCTTTCGGGCGAGAGAGATAAAATACAGCCATTTGAAAACAAATCCCTTTTCTACCCAACTGTGTCTGTGCAACAAGGGCCCTTTTCCTCCAGACCTGCGTTTCACACTAGCAACTTTCAATAGCCTCTATGGTTTCAATGAACTCTTACTTGTTCTCCTGTGGGTCAACAGAAAAATCTCCCCTCTTTTCATCATCTCTGGCCTGGTTTTGTGTCTCTTCTCCATTATTCTAAGAAAACTCCCCAGGTGCGAGCTCCTCAGTCAGCACATCTATTACTGCCTGCCCCTCTTCTTCCCTGGAAAAGCTTTTCCCATGGCCAGGTGCTCTCAAAGAAGAAATCCTCTCCTCTGCTTCAGAGAAATGCCCCTGACGAAAAAGCATGTATTTACTAACCATGGACTTGCCACAGCATAAAACGTGCGGGGAAAAAAAAAAAAAAAAAAGGATTTTTCAAAGACACCTTGAACCACTACCTCATTTGTCACACACAGAATGACAATACGAGCATGAAGAATTTTTGGCGTGATTCCTCTGTTTTCAAGGAAATAAGATGAAGTTTCCAACCTCACAAACAGAATAAAACTTATTTAGCACAAAGGCTCTTTCCCTGCTTCCGAGGGCTATGGTCACAGATGTTTCTTTGCCTTGTGTGTTCCTAACAGGGCACAGCTCCACCAGTTGATTCTTTAGCCTGCGTACCTGCAGTGAGATTGGAAGAAGAGGTCTGCTAGACACATCTGCTAAATCTATCCTCAACAAAATAAGGAAATTCAAAATACACAATTCCGTAAATAAAGGATTAAAGGACAGGAACAGAAATAGTAACAATTGACATGGTAACAGGCGAACAGGTTGCACTAAAGAAAAGCCTGGTTTTATGGTTGGAGGGGATTGCAAGTACTGCTGAAAAAGATGGCAGCTAAAGATACAAGACTTCTGTGAAGTGCTTCACATAGTAAACAAACTGATTAGAGCAACATGACAGAACACATCAAATGTATTAAAAGATGAATAACTGAAGCAACTGTCAATGAAGAGACCCCAGTAAAGAAGGGATGAGGTTCTCCTAGTGGGATTCTCTTTGGATCACCACTAAACTAGATGCTATATA
Organism: Gorsachius magnificus; assembly: GCA_034008185.1. Taxonomy (NCBI): domain Eukaryota; kingdom Metazoa; phylum Chordata; class Aves; order Pelecaniformes; family Ardeidae; genus Gorsachius; species Gorsachius magnificus. The sequence continues at coordinate 56,186,090 of CM067082.1, read as the reverse complement.
ACTTCTTTAACAAGGACATAACAACAGATGAAAAATGGTTTCTGGGAAGAATTGTAGTGGATGCACACTGGCAAAACAGCACGAAGTGACTGAGTAGCCAAACCTAGGCTACTCTCAGGACCCAGGGTGAGTCCTCCTCTCCCAACAGACACAAAGTTGCTGCAGTTCCATGTCCCCAGATCCAGCTGGTGGTGAGGCTTACCAGCACAGACAGACAGACATACACAAGAAAAGAGATGGCCTCACAGATCGAAAGCAGATGGAAAACCAGTGCCTTTACTGGCATCCCTATAAACACACAGAGCACTTGCACAAAGAGCATGGACAGCCCCATCCTGTTCCTCCTCTCCAGCTAATGGGAATTTCAGTCTGCTAGTGGAACCCACACCTGCTGGCCCCCAGACCCAAGAGCCCCTGAATTTCATGGTCCCACACCAGCTGCTGGCACTCAGATTCTCTCTTCTACTACTCTCTGGTTAGCCTGGTTTGAAGTTGATGAACATTCACACAGACATTGAAGATAAGAGTGTACCCACACCACACAAGATGGTTAGAAATAGGATTTAATAAGAACACAGGATAGATTGCAGTGATCGAGCATCAGGCAGAGTCAGACCAGCATACTGAGTGGCCAGCTATTTACATTTGATGAGCCTCTTTTATCCCTTTATCCCTCTATTTTTCCCGTGCTTGCTCCTTCCCAATCCAACTTTACTCCTGCCTTCAGTCCCCACATTAACAGTCACACATGCTGTGAGGGCAGCAAGCAAAACTCCAAACCATGCTTTCCAATGGGTCCCTTACCTATCAACTTTTATTTTATTATAACTTGGCATTCAAAGCATGAGACAGTTCTTTTGTAACTGAAGATAAGGATCTGTAAAACTAACCAGCACATGCCAGCAATTAATACTGAAGGCCAGAAAGTCTCCCTTCTTTTCTAAGTACATTCTCTTTGCTGCACCACCAATAACATTAGTCTTTACTTTTGTAAACCGTTCAACCATGCAATTCAGCATTTAAGAAACAATACTCAGGAGATAAGCAGAAATCAGCTTTAACGTGTTTCAGGGAAGTTCCTGGGGTAAACCAGTTGCTCTTCAGGTAAAAGCTTTGGGGAAGTAAATATAGTAAGGAGGGGTGGGAAGTAACATGGGTTGATCCTGCACATTATCCTTATTCGAAATGGCCATCTCCAAGAACAGGGTTAAGTGCTACTGGTGCTCTTCTCCCTTCCCCAATGGCAGGCTGAAAGGTTTGTTAAACACAGAGGTTAATATAAAAAGCTTCTCAAGGCCCAAAGACAGTGAGCTTTACAACTTTTATAGAAATTCAATTTTGTTTCAGCTTTAGGTTTCTAGGTTAATGTTTGACTAACGATCACACCTACGTATACCCTTCCAAATTTTAGATCACCCCAGCAGTTAAGTTACTTTTCACTTAAAAGCAGACTGTCATTGTACTTTCTGCAGACAGTATTCTCTGGAAAGAGTATCGCCACCTGGCTGATTACCAATTTCCTAACTACGGATAAAGGCACATTGCCATCATAATACCATCAGGTGTGTAAACTACTACTAAGGCGTTGCACAGATCAGTATCTGCAGTAATGCAGCACATGCAAATGACATCCATCTTTTGAATTCCACTCAAACGTCTCATAGTTTGTCACAGACCTGTAAGACAGAAAACATAACACTACTATATTGCCTATGGCACTAAATCCCACAACAATACAGAGCCTCCTGAAATCTTGTTTGACATGTCAGTAATTTTAGAAGCATATTAGCCTCAAGGGCCATTCTCTTACTGGAGTAATTTACTCCTGGTTTTATGAGTGTGAACAATGATAACTCACAAGAAATCTACCTTATCTATCAAAGGGTAGAGTAGAATAAAATCAAACCAAAACAACTCCACAGATCTACAGTAGACTACAATGCGGTGTTCAACCTACTTTTTCAGTCAAAGCAACTATCTTTTTCTCACCTAATACGTTCATCTGAAACCTCCCTTAGTGTGGACCATATATAGCCTCAATTCTTTTATTTCCACTTAAAACAATCCTGCTCAGCAATTACAAGCTCACCACTGTAAGTACAATCAGAGATGCTTCCCTAAAAGATACTTTTGTATTTTTTTTGTTTGTTTTTCTGAACTGAATCACTGGTTGAAATTACAAACCACAAGAAACTACCCACCACTGGCTTTTTCCCCAGTTAAACTACAAATGATTTTGGATTAGCATTTACAGCATTTTTCCTCCATGGAAACACTGCAGAGACCTTAGGTAAGACTTGCTGAGTAAAATTTTATGCACATCAGGGCCTGTGTTTAGCTGATGAGCACAGGATAGCTCAGGACCTTTGATCTCGAGCCCCTATCCCCACAGGAAAGCGCTATGTTATACCAGCATAATAAAGGCACTCGCCTGCCCCATGCAAACCTCATGACAGCTTAAGCTTTAATGGATAAGCTACTGCACATTCCACAGGCTAAGTTATACACTTTACATATCTACCTTTTATTGTCTCATAGCAATCAGTCTGCACAGTCAACCTATACTGTAACAATATAAAAGCTTTAAAACTGATATAATAGCATATGAAATTGGGGATATTAAATCAATCTTTAAAAAAATCCAACAAAACAAACCAAAAAAAATTACTACCATGGATTCAAAGTCTGCTTTTAAAATGGCATTTAACTCTGGTCTACACAAAGGTCTATATATACATGTGTGTATATATATAACAACTTAGTATCATAGAATCGTTTGGTTGGAAAAGACCTTTAAGATCATGGGGTCCAACTGTACCTCTCCACCACTAAGCCATGTCCCTAAGCACCTCATCTACCCATCTTTTAATTACTTCCAGGGATGGGGACTCAACCACCTCCCTGGGCAGCCCGTCCCAGTGCTTGACAACCCTTTCAGTGAAGACATTTTTCCTAGTATCTGACCTAAACCTCCCCTGGCACAACTTGAGGCCATTTCCTCTCATCCTATCGCCTGTTTACCTGGGAGAAGAGACTGACCCCAACCTCACTACACCCTCCTGTCAGGCAGTTGTAGAGGGTGATAAGGTCTCCTCTCAGCCTCCTCTTCTCCAGGCTAAACAATCCCCATTCCCTCAGCCACTCCTCATCAGACTTGTGCTCCAGACCCCTCACACCAGCTTTGTTGCCCTTCTCTGGACACGCTCCAGATACACACTATTCCAGATACAAGCCAGGATGCTGCTGGCCCTTTTGGCCACCTGGGCACACTGCTGGCTCATATTCAGCCTGCTGTCAAGCAGTACCCCCAAGATCCCTCTCTGCCAAGCATCTTTCCAGCCACTCTTCCCCAAGTCTGCAGCGTTGCATGCGGTTGATGTGACCAAAGTGCAGGACCCAGCACTTGGCCTCATTAAACCTCATACAGTTGGCCTCGGCCCATTGATCCAGCCTGTCCAGATCCCTTTGTAGAGCCTTCCTATCCTCAAGCAGATCACCACTTCCACCCAGCTTAGTGTTACTGGCAAACTTACTGAGGGTGCACTCAATCCCCTTGTCCAGATCACTGGTAAAGATATTAAACAGAACTGGCCCCTACACTGAGCCCTGGGAACACTACTTGTGGCCAGCCTCCAACTGGATTTAACTCCATTCACCACAACTCTTTGGGCCTGGCCATCCAGCCAGTTTTTTAAACAGCAAAAAGTATGCCTGTCCAAGCCATGAACGGCCAGTTTCTCCAGAAGAATGCTGTGGGAAACGGTGTCAAAGGCTTTACTACAGTCCAGGTAGACAATATCCACAGCCTTTCCCTTGTCCACTAAGCAGGTCACCTTGTCAGGAAGATCAGGTTAGTTAAGCACGACCTGCCTTTCATAAACCCATGCTGACCGGGCCTGATTTAGTGGTTGTCCTGTACATGTCGTGTGATGGCACACAAGATGATCTGCTCCATGACCTTCCCCAGCACCGAGGTCAGACTGACAGTCCTGGACTTCCTCAAACACTCCTTCTGGCCCTTCTCACAAATGGGCGTCCCATTTGCTAACCTCCCATCAAGTGGAACTTCCCCAGGCATCCAGGACTGCTGATAGATGATGGAAAGGGGCTTGGTGGCCCTGGCACCTCCACCAGCTCCCTCAGTACCCTTAGGTGGACCCTGTCTGGACCCATAGACTTGTGTATGACTAATTGGCCAAGCAGGTCACTAACCATTTCCTCTTGGATCATGGGAGCTTTGTTCTGCTCCTTGTCCCTGTCTTCTGGCTCAGGGGGCTGGGTACCTGGAGAACAACTGGTCTTCCTATTAAAGACTGAGGCACTGAAGGCATTAAGTACCTCAGCCTTTTTCTTGTCTTTGTCACTATGGTTCCCCCTGCATCCAGTAAAGGATGGAGATTCTCCTTGGCTCTCCTTCTGTTGTTAATACATTTTTTTATTACCTTTCACAGAATTGGCCAATTTAAGTTCTAGTTGGGCTTTAGCCCTTCTAACTTGAAATATTGCATTAGTTTGATTTACTCTGTACAGGAATTAGAGACCCATTACATCTCCATTCCTGGATTTCTTTCTCTCTTTTTTTAATGCACTTATGGCTTTGCCACAGAAGCAGCTGACAGCATTTTCTACAAATTGGTATATAAAGCCATATTTCACTTAGGTTTTCTCCTCTTAGGGATCCTCTTACACTTAGCAATGATAGAGAGAAGAGTGACATATCTTAGAGTTTAGATTTGTTTTTTCCTACCCGATTTCCAAATTCTAAAGCAAGTAAAAAGTACAGTTATTTGTTATCCTGTGTCTTAAGATATACGAATGGGTTACATGAAAGGGTTTCAGCACATGACAAATGAAGAAAAAAACAAAAAATAATTTAAGGCATAAGGATTGTATTTGTTTAAAGAATGTGTTTAACTATTAATTCCACAAATCTGAAATTTCACCTCTAAAGTAAAACCCTTTTTGCAAAAAACACCTTCTTGGCATTCCAGGAAGAAAAAAGAATTACTCTTGGCTATTTTATTCTAGACATGTTAACCACTACAGTACAATCTATCTTTAAAGGGTCTTATCTAGAAGAGATTACGTCACAGACTACATCACAAATAATGAATGCTGTGCAGGTTGCCAATTTATCTGTGTTTATTCACACAATAATTTCCTTCACTGTGGCAACAGGCAGACTTTCAAAGCCATCTGCACACTGATAAAGTGGGAATTTCAGTTCTCATTCTTTTAGAGAGATTTTTCCCAAGCCCCAGAAGGAATTGGTTTTAAGTCTTGTACTACTATGGCTATTTGCTATGTCCTAGTTAGTCACAACTTGTATCCAGCTTAAATACAGCAGAAAACATCCCTAAATCATTTAACCAGTCTACATAATGAAGTTAACATACTTACCCTGTGGAACTATATATCCTTCTTTTCCTGTGCAGTCCCATGGAAGATACTGTTTGCTATACCTACTTTCAAGGTCTAGTCTGCTAGAGACGCATTAAAGATACTGATTTGGGCTTGATTCATCACTGAAATAAGCCCTCCAGTTTCCATGACTCACTATCCCAGGAACTAGATTGGGAACTCAAGAGAAGAACAGGGTCTTTTTTTTTTTCCCCAAGAAGGAAAATATAAGAGACTCATTAACAGAAGTGCTTAACGATGTGCTTAAGTACCATTCAGGAAAGCACTTAGATACTTACTTAATTTGGCTTCAATGGGATTAAAAATTGAGAAAGTACACACAAAATATTTCTGCATTATGCTTTCTGGAGTTCTGAGTTCCTACTATTGCAAGAACCTGACGTTTTACAGCTTACCTAAAAATGTTTAATCGAAATACCACTGTATTCACAGGTACACCTTTCAAAAATACCTAAGTGCTACAGAAATCCTAGAGTTGATTTCATGAGAGCTAATTTGTCAACTAAGTACAGTAGCTAAATACAGCAATTTAGGAGTTGCAAGCTGTAAAATAACACTAGCACATATATATATACACTGTGCATATTAGTGAGGTATCTGAACTAACCCTTGCCCCAAGAAGGAAATGCTAATTAATTCACCAAAACTAAGTCCTGAAACTACTTTTTCAAAAAATATTTAGGCATTTCTCAGCAGACTTGTAATTCCCAAATTACCTAGAGCAAATGACCATGCAGAAGCATATTCAGCACCATTCAGTGTGGTGTTTTCAGTTAAATTTTATTTAAGGGTGGCTGGTGGTCCCTAAGAAAAGTTCAGGTTTGGTAGCAGTGCTCAAGCCAAAAAAGTTTGGAGAACATTGATTTAAACTCTTTAAAATTTTTTTTCAAGCCCAGAATTTAATCCCTATGTTAAATATTAAGGCATGCGAGTGATTCTGAAGGGGGAAGAGGGATAAATAAGTGTTTTCACTGCTGTGAAAGGGGAATGTGTGTTTACGCATATTTAAAATATGCTTCAGGATAAAGCAGAATCAAACAGAAACCAAACTAAAAGATAACAAATGCTCTACACCTTTCTTCTTCCTCGACTTTCTCTTACCTTTAAAGCTTCTAGGTTGATATTTGGACAGGAGACCAGAATCCCCCAGATTTCATTACATATTAGTCAAAGAAAAACTAGGGAACTAAAGCGACATCTTTTACATCATGTCACCTTTTTTTGCAATAATTTTAGCCTGGCATCCTTGTGACCCATTCTGCTTCTCCGTGCTCCCTATGGAAATGTGTCTCTCCCCTCCGCAGCTTTCAGGGATGACTCCCGCGAGAGCCCCAGGCCGCCATTTGCAGCCGCTGCTCTGTCCTTTCCCTGCTGTGGCTGCCCCCTGCCAACCTGGGCCTGGCTGTCAGGGGGACAGAGGAGGCTCCCACCAGGGCTTGTACCCCGCCACAGAAAGGGCGAGCAGCCAGGAGTCCAAGGCAGGCGCAAACTCCCGCCCAAGGGAGGGAGGGAGCACAGGGTCCTCCTGCGGGAGGACAGACCCTGACCCTCAGGCCTGCAGGGAAGGAAGCCGGGTGCCAGCCAAGGCCTTCCCTTGCACTCACAGGGCCCTCAGCCTTACAGCTCAGAACGGGAAAGACAGCAATATTACACAGGGCACATTCGTAGAATCATAGAATCATTTGGTTGGAAAAGACCTTTCAGATCATCAGGTCCAACTGTACCTGTGTACTACTAAATCATGTCCCTAAGCACCACATTTACACGTCTTTTAAACATCTCTAGGGATGGGGACTCAACCACTTCCCTGGGCAGCCCGTTCCAGTGCTTGATAATCCTTTCAGTGAAGACATTTTTCCAAATATCTAATCTAAACCTCCCCTGACACAACTTGAGGCCATTTCCCCTTGTCCTATCGCTTGTTACTTGGCAGAAGAGACCAACACCCACCTGGCCACACCCTCCTGTCAGGCAGTTGTAGGGGGTGATAAGGTCTCCCCTCAGCCTCTTCTTCTCCAGGCTTTAAACAACCCCAGTTCCCTCAGCTGCTCCTCATCAGACTTGTGCTCCAGACCCCTCACCAGCTTTGTTGCCCTTCTCTGGACACGCCCCAGCACCTCAATGTTCTTCTTGTTGTGAGAAGCCCAAAACTGAACACAGCCTCATTGCCAGCCTCTTATCCATCCTTCCCCACTCCTAGGACGTTACACACGCTCTGCAAATTAAAAAAAAAAACAAAAAAAAAAACCACCACCAAACAAACCAAAACCCTCCCCATTTCAATAGTTTCATTCAAGCAATGGTTGTTGTGATGCTGCTGAGCGGCATGAAGCATCCCTTACCGGCCCCCCACCAGAGCAACCCACCCCCATTGCACTGCTCTCTGCAGCAAGGAGGTGAAGGCTGACCACGGCAACGATAGCCACATCAGGGTTTTACTACAAATACACCCTAACACTTCTGCCTGACACTCATCATTAATGTGCTCTCGTATCAACAGCTTCTTATTTCTGCCCCCCTAATATTAAGAGTAAATTGCTGCATATGAGCAGGCAGCCTTAATCTGAGCCTTGTATCTAGGGAACCACAAAAACAAGCAGTGTAGGCATTAGTTGAGGTGTAGGTATGCCAAACCACTCACAAAGTAATGGTTCTGTGTTTTTAACATTTAATAAAAAAAAGAGTTTCCAAACTGACTTATTTTGTCTGACTCTAGTTAAGTTTGACTAAAATACAACCTAAAGTCTCAATTCCATTAAACTTCTTTCCCTTGTCTGCAAACACAAACCATTTGAATGTATCTTCTGAAGTACTACTGACCTTTGTTGTTGTTATTTTCAAAGCCTGTTTCACATAACCAAATAAGCTATACTTCAACAGCATTTTATGAGACAGAAATCTTCAGAAATATTATGAAACATTATCATAATGTACCAGGTTACATTAAAGGGAAATTAAAATCCTAACCAGAATAATTGCTAGACTCAATTATCTTTTACAATTTAATAAACACTTTGTTTTTCATTCAGACTACAACTTGGTGTCAAAAGTAAGAACGCAAAGCATAGTGACATCAATTCATTTTTAGGCAAGCAACAGAATCACTTGGCATTACTGGACACACTGTAGCATTTGTTTTCTCTCATCTCACCTACTGCCTTCTTATTTTGCCTAATGTTATCATTTGGCTTAACATAATTTTGGTTTGATTTACCCGAAGCAAATTTGCAACACCACTGTTCCTTCTCCTGGAATTTTTGCTGTGATCCTTTGAAGCCCAGCTACCTTACTTTTGTGAATATTTTCAAGTGTTTTAGTGGTGAAGTTTCAAATATATGAAACACGCACCCAACTTCAAAGACTTATCTGCAATCAGCCCGGGAATAATTTGCCAAGGAAATCATATCAGTGGCAGCACACACTCAAACTAAGAACTTCACTTACAGCCCAGATATTTTTTTTTTTACAGGCTACTGTTACAAATAATACCTACAACTCTAGTACTTAGCCAAGATAAAAGTAAGATAGCCCCCATTTTCCAGTGTACTTTGCATGTGTTAGACAGCACTTTGTATATAGGAATATCCAGACTCCAAGCTATATATTCAAACCAAAATGGAGATGGAATTGAAAAGACAGAAAAAAAATGGTGGTAGGTATAGTACCATAAATACACTTTTTAGAATTGCTTTGGAAGTTGACTTGTTTTGAAATAGATGCCCACTCTCCCAGCTTCCTTAATAGCCCTAAGTCCCTTCTTCAGAAAAGCTAGAAAATTAACTATAAATAAAACCACCCCTTACAAAACACCCACTCTCTGAAGCACAATGCAAAGCCCCAATGCTCAGGCAAACTGGACTGTTTGCTAAGCCTGTTGGATTAATCCAAACACTGAGCACTGCTCGCTCTCTCCTTGTTACACTTGTCATATTTTTCCAAGCCATCGGTCTTCTATTTTTTCTTATACCTGCTGATCACAAGAGGAAAGTTGAGAATAGTGTACTAAAAAGCGAATGCACACTTAGTTAGCAGATGTCCGCAATCTTTTTCACATCATGCACAATTATGGCTTTACAAGTTCGGAGATGAAGATTAAAGAAGACATTGAAAACATCTGAAACAAAATTCTTGTAAACATATTTCTTGAAGAGGGGGGATATTTTAAACAAATACTCTGAAATGGCTGCTGAGCCACAGAAGTTGCTATGTCAAGCACAACAGACAGCTATGTACTGAAGGCCGTTTACGCACAGTATGAATTATTCGTCGTGCCAAAGCAGCTGTGCACTGCTGTTTGCATTTTGTTTAAAGCTTGCCCTAACTTTTGTAACTAAAGAAGTCTGTTGAAAATTAATCCTCTTAGTTTACTCTCTTACATATGTAAGTCTCTAGAGATAGAGAGGGGGTTTCTAATACTTCAAAACATACTTATTTTAAAAAGAAAGAAAACTTTTTAGTTAGGTAGCAACATCATCCATTTCATAGCACTCAAATTTGATTTTTTTGTGCAGACTGTAACTCAACAGACTTTGCCGTATGATGAACAATTAATAGATAAATGTATCTAGGCTATTCCTACTCTTTGCTCATCATTTTGATAAGGCTTGTCATGATATAGGAGGTAAAACTCACTACGCTTTAACAGAATGTAAGTTAATTTCCTGAAAGAATAATGTAAGGGAGATTTTTATTAAATCCTAATTACTTCTACTTCATTATCACTTCAGTAGGTGGATTGGCTGATATCATTATTGTAATGGAGGTCAGTGAGAATGAATCAGTCCAGTCTTACAAATATACTGCTTCCTCTCATCTTTTTATAATAGCCTGTCACCTTTTCTTGTATTTCAGTAATAAAATTCAGAGAGGTCATACTGGGAAAGTAAAAAAAAAAAAAAAGCAGTGACTGAAAAGTATCAATGTTAGAAAAGCTCTTACTGCCTTTTTAAAAAAAACTTCATCCAGAACTTCCTCTAGTTGTAGGGGCTGGAAATATTGCTAATATGAAATAATTTAACTTCCAGCCTGGTTTGGCAGATGGAAAGAATGTGTAATGAATCTCCTTGTTTTGTCAAAAGTCAGAGACAAAAATTCTGGAATATATTCTGACAGCGGCCACTTCAGGAGTGACCTATGGCTTTGCAAGTCTAGCTCAAGCAAGTAGACAGGAATAATCTTGAACTTCTGTTTTCTCTAGAATCCTCTTTTTTCCTCAGCAAAATATTTTAAACCAAAACAAGTTCAGCACTAAAACTAACTTAAATTATTTCCATTTATAAGCCTGCTTCACTGATTTAAAAATCTTTACACTTGATTAAAAAAATTGTTGTCTTGATACCCCCTGAGTAAGTTTTTCATCAACGGTTGTCCATAACTACTGTTTTCCAGTCCTTCAGAATAAAAAGCAAAGGAGGAAACAAGACCTGAGAAGAGAATAAAAAGCTATAAAACCTAAATCCTTAAGAACAAGAGTCTGTAAAAACTATGTATTTTTATGAAAAGCTAGGATTCCTAACAAAGGATGGGTATTTTGAGTGTAGCTAGTTCACTACGTTTTTATTATTAAGACATACTGCTGTTTATGTCACACCTACAAAAACAGTTTAAGATTCTCACAGTTGATGTGTCTCATTCTTTCTTTAAATTTCTGGAGTTTCTTGTCCTGCCACACTCTACCTAACTTCTTTGCTTCATCAGGGATCATCCTCATCAGTCTCCGGTTTTCTCCCAACCGTCTCCCTCTGTACCCTTCCTCTGACCCAACATTCAACCCACCCCCTTTCTTTCTTCAACTAAATCAGTTTGAAAAGGCACTCAATAAATTAACAGGCCAAATAAGTTAATTGTTGAATTTTGCTGTTTCCTCTGCCTTGAATCCCAATTTTTTAAATTCTGTTAACAGAGGCCACAGCCACCATAATTTCTAAAACCGTAGGTGGATAGTATACATAAGCACTTATACTGCCTGGTTTGTCTCAGCCTGACCTCCTGAGTACCAGGAAGATTGCTACAAGACAGATCAAGCCTTTGAACTTAATTAGAAATAAGTGAAACTATGCAAACAGCAACATATACCTGATCTAAACACACAATCAGGGTCAAAAAGCTACAGAAAGCATTCACATCCTTACACCCATCAGATATCTATCTACCAATTATGTGTGCTAAACTACATATGAAAAGCATTCTTTAGATGAACGAATTTTAATCCTGGATTAAACAACAAAAGCAGTATTTCATACCTTTAAATTCTCAAATTATTTTCTAACCAATGGAAAACAGTGGTTAAACCAAAATACCATCACTTCAGTTATTCTCTTTAAAATTCTTGTTATTTCATGGCAGCTAAGAAGATTTCTTTTTTTCTTTTCTTTTTAAAGTAATATACTAGTTCAGTCCATAAAAAAAAAAAAAAAAAGAAAAAGAAAAAGAAAAAAAATCTGAAAACACTGAAGATTTGCTGAGATGCTAGTATGTTGCTTAAGGGTTCTCAAATGCCCAAGCAAATCATTACCAGGAAATTACTTTTTAATCAAGCCTGAGGAGGAAAGCAGAAAGTATCTTATTCCCTCCAACAACACATCACAGTTACTTAAACAGTTCGAAAACACTGTTTGCACTTCAAGAGAGACCGTAACCCCAGATGTAACTAAAATTCTCTAATATTTAGCTTATATCCACAGGGAGATTGAAACTCCTATTTTCCCGTAGCTTACCTTTCCTTACAAATTTCCAGCATAAAACATGTAGTCACTCTGCTATTATTTATGATTTTCCATCTGTCTCAGCTAGGACAGCAATTATAGACTAGCTAGTTTTCCTTTTACACTACTCAACTTTGGTTAGTAAGGTTACTAAGACCTAGAGAGAAACCTGCAATTATCAATCCTCCCCCACCTTTTTTTTTTTTTTTTTAATTGTCTAAGGATAAGCAGAAATGGATACTAAGTACTGTAATTGCTTAATAAAGGCTCCTATACTTAGGTAGCACAGATAAGTAGTATTTTAGGGTTGGATGTGTCACAGAAGCTCAGCTAATATGATAGTAGAGTAATATAAACATTCAGTATTTTTAAAAAACAGTTGGCATTTTAATAGAAAATCCAGTGGAAATAATTCTGCTGAACAGTCTCCTAACAGCTCTATAATTTAAACGCTTTCCCTTATCGTTCTGCTTTGTTCTTCCATAAATCTTCATGCAAACGTTTTGCAGCTTTTAGCCTCAAAACAGTCAAACTGATCCTAGGTAAGAAGGGATTCTCAAGTCTTGCAGATCACTACCAAAGATGCTGAAAAATATGACTAGTGCCCATGTACACCTGCACAAAGACTTGGAGATGGAGACTTAGAAATTTCAATTGCCAAAGAAAATCTCTAACCCTTCAAAAGCAATTTGCATCATAAATCTGCATCACCTGGTAATACTTAGAAATTTAAAAAAATGTATTTAGTACTGTTGGCAAGTAATACCAAAAGACTAACATTCATGTGTGGCTGCAAGGTAAAATGAATCTGGAGAGAAACCCTGAAATATGGAGCACTTGACAAAATGCTCTGTCTCCAGGAAAAGGCTGAGGAGGTGTAGCTCAGGCTTTCTGAAACAAAATTCCCTAAAGAGTAAGGACTTTTGCCAGCCTTGCTTTAATATAGAGAAACTTCATCTGAGTCATGAGAGCTGTTGCTCACTGGAGTGAGAAAGGTATGCAACACTCGAGGCCAAATCAACGCCTATCATCTTATGCAGGGATACCTGCATTGCTCCTAGAGCACTTCTTTAGTTACCCAGTGCTGAGTGCAAACATCCATTGTGAAAAAGTTTCTATTTTACCCATGCCTCTGTCATCAAGGTTGTTTTATATTTTGATGAAAGTCTGAGTTAAAGGTGGATCACAGACTTTGAGTCAGCATCAGTGTTTTAGAGTAGAAAGCAATATAGGCGTCCTCGGTTAGGAGTCATGAGCTAGTGTAAGTACTTCTCAGCTTTATTTCACACTCTGCCACTGACTCATTAGCTCAAGCGAGTCACTTAACCTGCGTAGGTCAATTAGATTGCCTGCAAATTAAGCAGAATGCCACACGGCCCCATGGTTGTTAGGTGGTGTTACTCATTTCTGGAAGAACATTTGACATTCTTGGACAAATAAGAGTGTAAATTTTATTACTGCAAGCTAATGAGAAATTAACTTACCAGCGGGCCACGCTATTTGCAGTTATTTTGCATGATAAATGATTCTCCCAAATAGCCATCAGTGGTGAATGTCACTTTTGTCAATCTCTGCCCTGATTTTCAGATTTAAAAGCTTTTGCACTAGGTAGGCAAGAAGACAGGCATGAAACAAGGACAGTAATTGTCAGTTCACACAGAAGTGAAACAAAAATGGGGACATGGCATCCGCAAGTGAGATCTAGCGTTCATTCTGTTCCAGAAAGTAAAACAAATAGTAACTTTTTAGTTGTGATTACTATGTCCTTGATGAATTTTCTCATTTCCTGAAAAGTAGAACCATACTCCTTATGTAATATTGAGTCCAAATACTTAGTTTACAGAAAACTATTATCTATTTGACAGGTATGTTAAAACCAAGACCACTGAAGCTCTTTATATGTGTTTTACTATTCTATTATTAATACCTGACGCCAAAACAGTTTACTACACAGTAATAAGCAATATTTGGCATCAGCATGCGTAAGAGATAATGGAGGTCATCAACTCGTGGTGATGGAATACGCTTCTACTGGTCGACTCACAGGAAACATCTTGTTATGAACACCTTCTTCTGGGCTTTTTTTTTTCCCCCCTTGCTTTAATTAAAACAGGAATAAACTGTTTTCTAGTTTTGCTAAACAGAAGAAAAGATCACGCTGACAGAAGGAAGAAAAGGTCTTTTCTCAGGAGACATTTCTTAAATGTATAACCTTCAATAACCTTTAGTTTCTCCAGGTATAACAGGAAATTTTTTTACAGTCAAATGCAATTGGTTTTTAAAATGGGTAAAGAATTGTTTCAACTACACCATTTGTTAAGGAACATATCAGGTAGAAACGCAGAAGCTAGGCTAGGAAGCATTTTAAGGCCTACCTCTGTAGCCAAAATTGCTCTTTAAGCCCCTTTAGACCAGTACCATTACTGAAAGTGGTCCACACATTTCTACTGTGCCTTCCTATTCCTGTCCTATAAGGCTGCATAGTAAACCAAACTGAGGACCCAGCTGATTTTCTGTTTTCTCTGTTGTGGGGTTGTTTGTTTTTTTTTTTCCACTGCTGGGGATGTGGGAGAAGGTGGTGTCAGGTCCCCAAGGGCACTACCAGGCCACACTGTCCCACCCCTGCCCCTGGAGCCCCAATTTTAGCTCAGCCCTGGGCCATCAGTCCCTGCCCCAGCGATGCCAGAGAAGCGCCCGTCTCCAGCCCTGTCTCTCTGGCCCTTTCTCCTTCGCATCCTACCCTGCACCCCTAGTTGGACCCTGGGCCTGGGGCTTTCCTTGGATCCCACTAGCAGGACGTTACTCCTGTCACTGGCTCTGCCGGCCGTGGTGAGATGCTGTGAGGGTGCAGCTGGTGCTGGGGTTACCTTTGGCTCCCAAATCCCCCTCCCCTAAGAAGCAGCCAGCCCTTGCTGCTCCCTAAGCGGGGAAGGAAGGTGTTGGTCAAGTTAATATAAGCACGTGTGAAACTACTGCCTAAAAACTAGGCATCATCTCAGCTCATCCACAAGAAATAGTAACATCTGTACTTCCTCTCCAGTTGCACAAACCTCAGTAAAAAATGAAATCCTAAGCAACACTGACATTTAAAACATCACATATGTTATGTGAGATAGCGCTTACCAAAACAAAGAGCTATTGCTTCAGGTCTTCTACAAAAGCAGCTACAGCAGAGTTAAGCACTTCCATCACGTTTTAAATGTTGGCAGCGTAACAGCTAGAGAGGCACTTCTTCATGAATTTCAGTGAGAAAACTGATGCAAGAAATCTATCCCTACCGTGACAACTGCTGATCCTTCATCTATCTCAAGCAAAACCATTATGGCCCTCCTAGATCTCATGCTAATGATAGAGCAAGAAAACTGACAGGGACTGATACAGTCTACCTCCAAAACAGAAAGTAAGCGCAGTGGGGCCCATTACATTTCTTTCAAAGGATGACCTCATAGTACAGGGAAATAGGCGCTGAAAGCATAGCATGATCTTGAAAGGAGCTATTCCACTCCATTTCAGAATGCTGAAGAAAGTTGTTTCAGGATTAGAAAGGTGGATTCATTTGACAGAACCAAGAAAGGCCTCATTTCAACTTTAAATTGCTTTAGTAAAAAAGAAACTACCGGAAAATAGCCAAAAGAACTGCTCTGAGAATGTTAATATGCATTAGACTTGAATGAATGTTAACATACAGTCTTCCAACATCTTACTGGATGTTTTCTTCTTGAAACACCTCTTGCCCTCCAAATTCTGCTCCAGCAGCTACCAATTCTACTGACCACAGAGCATGATTTATTGACTCACCCCACTCAGACCATAATATCATCTTTGTCTGCTTATCTAGCACAGATTCTTCTGACTCCCATCACAAGATAACATTTATTAATTGGATGGTGTCCTGAACTAGACTTTAAGGCTGATTGTTGATGGACAGAGTGCTCAGTAAAACAGACAATTATGAAATTTGCCTGCCACCGACAAAACCAACCCAGTACCTACCACAAGACCATAAAATGAGTATGTACTTTTTCTTCTTTTTTTTTCCAAGAACCCTTTTCCAGATGTCTCTCTTGTACTTGTTCTTTCCCCCAGCGATTCTACCTCTGTATGTGCACTGAAAGTGTCTTTCTTCCAATCTCATTTCTTACACTTAAACACAGGTTTCAGAAAAAGCTCGCCATTTAAATGTTTCCTGCATCCTTCAACAACTCAGTGTTTTACAATATGAGGTAGCTAATTAAGAACACTTAAACTCCAAGAAGAACCTGCCCTCGAGCGCTAGGTCTGAGCAACATTTCAGCTCCTCTCCTGTCTCTATGGAGAAGCACAGCAAAACACAGGGGAACTGCAGGACCCTCAACTGCAGCAATACTAGGCTGTGTCTGATGCCAGCCTATTCCAGCAGCTGGCATCTTGCCTGTGGTAAAAGGAAGCCCTTTGGATACAGGGGCTACAAACCCTAGAGTAGGCTGGCCTGAGACAATCCAGACTCCATGTTAGTCTCTTCCTGACCTCAGAAAAGAAAATAATATATATATACACGTTTTTTGAGAGGCAGAGAAGCTAACAGTCCCAGCTTAGTGACAAAGCCTACTACAACACTATGCAACCATATGGTACACACAGCTTTATTGCCTTGAATTTTTTCATTTAGTAATTTGTGTGGTAACATTTAAAATCTGTTATATATTTAGCATGTCAATATTTAAATACTATGCTACTTCATTATACAATTGTTTGTATGAAAGTAGTTGATTTATTGTGTCAAAGACTGGAATGGGTTTGGTTTACTGGGGTTTGGGGTTTTTTCTTGTTTTTTAAAGAAACCCAATATTCCACTCTCATTGACCAGAAATAATACATATATTTGGAAAGTGCTGTTGTCTGAGTGCACAGAATATAGACATGTAGCATGTTCCTTGTAACAAAAAACCCCAAAAATCCTTCTCTTCTCCCAAAGGAACTTCAACAAAATTAAGAAGTACATTCCCATCTGAGTCTCAAAGTAAAAATATTTCAGGGATCCTTACAAACCATTTGGAACTGCAAAGTAAAACTACAGTTACATTTCCTCAGCGTAACAGAGCTATACATATAAACCCCCAAGGTAGAGTAAAATAACTGTGCAGAATAGGCTACTCTTTCTTTGTTGCTACTGAAAAGGGATGTGAAGGCAGAAGGAGGAGTAGTAAGACAGCAGGAGAGGAACAAATGACACAGAAAAATCACCCTATTGTGTTCTCTTCATAAACATTTATCATTATTTTGAATTACAAACAACTTATACTCACAAAATATAGTCCATCACAACTTTAGTTGTGAGCATTTGCATGTATCTAGCCTAGCATAAAAAAAAAAATGAGGCCCAGGTGAAGTCAATGGCAGTAACGGACGGGATAACTGCAACCCAGCTTCAGCCCCTAGTCAGATACAATGCATTACTAAAAATCAACCTGTTGTTCAAATTTTAAGTCTGCTGTCCTCACAACTTCCATCAGGAAGTTTTGTCTTATTGTAATAAAACATTCTTCTTGCAAAAACATACTTTTAAATTTACTTAGAAATTTCACTTCCAACGACAAGATTTGGCTCTTTTACAAGACCATGAGAATATCTGAGGCAAAATGCTTTTTGATACCGTAACAAAGAATGTACTGAACAAAGAAAAACAGTAATTATACTTTTAATTACCGTGCTATAATTAACACGTGTTATATAACAAACTTCAGAATTGTCGACAAAGAATATCAGATGAGGGCAAAACCTGGTGTCATCTGCTGCTATTTGCACTTAATTAGCAACCCAAAAATTGCAGAAAAGTTGTATCCGTTTCTAAAAACATGTTTTTTCACAATTTAACCTTGACAAGGAAAAAAGCACGTGTTATGAAGCTTTGTATTAAGTATTGAAGAGCGCCTTGGAAAAAAGCAAACTGCAACATTATTTATCTTGAATGTAAGTAAGTAATGCATCTGTGTATGTGGAAGCCAAGTGAAACAGAATCTCTTCATGTGTTCATTTCAAAGTAAAGGCAACTACCTTGCTCAGCATATCCTGTGGCTCAGCAGATGTATTGAAAATCATCAATGTGGTTATATCCAATTGCTAGTCAGGCCTTCTGCAGTCGGAATACATGCATCCATAAATATTAATGTGTGCGCTTTTTTAGACCTATCTTCAAATGTTCCATCAAATTTTCTTTAAATGAGGAAAAACATAAAGAAACACGTTTTAATAGGCAACGCAAATCTCAGGCAACTATTAAGTAAAAAAGGATATCCCAGAATCCTTTAGGGAATTCGACAGTCTGTGCTTCCCTAGACTCCACATCATTGATATGCTAAACTACAGTACACCAACAAAGCTTTAGCTAGGAAATGAAACCATGAAAAATAATAATAAAGCTTAGAAAAAGTATCTGGAGTTAGAGATGGCAAAGAGAGAAATTTGGCACACAGTAACAAACACAACAGTTGATGCAAAATGTAAAGTCTGTGGCTAGTGGATTTAGCAGAATTTAGAGAGGCACCAAGAAGCCTTCCTGACCACAGAAATCTCACGCACATACTGAGCTTAAAAAAGAAGACAGAATACATTCTCCCAAGGAGTATTATGGCACATGATCTGTACAGAATAGGAATGAGAACAGAATCTTGAAGTAACAAACCCCCAGAATCTCAAAATAACAAAAGTGAATAAATCTTTTGGCAATTAAGTTTTGGGTTCATTACAAAGATCTGTCATTTAACAAAGGTAGTACAAAAGTTAGGACCTCTGGTAGGCTTTAGCCTTACCATAGTATTGAAATGCTCTTAAATAGCAAAATAACGGAAATGCATAGCTCCATCATAAAAGCAGCCTACCTATTAGCACACAAAATAGTGGCATCAGGTTACATGATTTTGAACAATTTTCTCCTCAATAAAATTCACCCGTGAAAGAAACTAGACAACCTGAGATTATACCAGCAGACTTCCTGTATTCCCTTACACAGCCTAGGCTCTGTTTGCCAAACACGAAAGATAAATAGCAGCACTCTAGTCGTTGAAGCATCATTGCAGTATCAATTTTTATTTCCATATTACAGGTGGAGAACTAGTTTTTCCAAAAGAGCATTTTCATTTGAACGACAGTGATATGGGTAAATAAAAGATCTCAGAGGAGCACTTGCCTGGAACTTTAAAGGCAAATTCATTAATGGGAAACAAACCCACAAAACTTTTTATTTCTGTCTGGATAATTTCACATCTGCATTGCTAAATATATTTCAGTAGACCGTAAATATTATAGATTTCAGAGTCCAGAAATAACCCACTTTGGAGAAGATTTTTCATGACCCATTTGCTGTTGAGTCAGAATATCACTGCTGTTTAGTGAAAGTTATCTCTACCAGCTATAAAGGGGAATAACTTGATAGAAAAGGATGCATCTAATCTGAACCTTAATACTACAGGGAATGCCAAATCAGAGCAGGAGGCATTTCCAATATATACAGCTTGAAGAGGAGAAGAGAATGATGAAACTAAAGGGGAAGCTGGACAAGGTTAATTGACACAGATGTGTAGCACCGAAGAAATACTATCATCCTGCTGGTGCTGTGCGGCTGTGAAGACTACACCTAATATAAATCCATTTCATACATGTAGAAATCCTAATGATTGACTTCACTGGTGAATGCACACCATATCCAAGGTGTGTATTGCAAGGGCTTTTTTCCTTTTTAAATGAACTTTGCTTCTTTATAGACTTGCACAGGAGATAAAATGACCTGTTTTAATACTTTATGTTAACTTAAAAGTACAACTGGATGTAGACACACTACAACAATTAGCACAGGTAATTTAAACTCAACAGGCACTATAATACGCCCTTGCAAAATACAGCTTTTCCTTACTGTAACTAAAATAATAATAAACGTCTTACTAATTATATAATTGTTGTTACTGCTACACTAAAAAGCGGGGAAAAAAAAAATCTGCCATGCACTCAGTAAAGCTGCTTATGTTTTGCAAGCCATGTAAGTAAAACGCCTGAATTGACATTTCTCCAAACAACTTTCTGCCTTCACAAACGTGCCTCACGCTAAAATTAAGCATGGCAAGAAAAACACCACTGCGCATGTAACACCTAAATATCATTGCTGAAAGTCACCATGATCTCTTTACACGTGGTACTTCCATTTGTTCCACTGCAAAATTTCAGGGTCACAGGCTGCTTTATATATCACATAGCACACTGGGCACTCATGAAGAGAACTTGATCCTGCCACTGACCAAGTCTACTCTAGAGCATGAGGATTTGTTGTTTTAGGCACATAATCATTGCTAGTGCTGCTACACGATGAGCTTGCAGAACCCAGGCAGCATCTTCATGCTGTTCTGCACGCTGGTTTTTGGTTTAATCCGTTCCCATAGGCACTAGCTCAGGAGCGGGTGCACAATATCCCACTGATCTCCTCAGAACAAGACCCTCATCAACCCAGCCCAGCCCATACAAAGACATTTCATTTGATGTGTGGCTGCTTAATAAGGAAACCTCACAAGGAAAAGCCAAGGAAAGCAGCAAGTTTTACATCCCTTTCTTCAGGGACCCTGCTAAGCTTCTAGAAAAGCACCCCTCCCTATTTGGGATATGAAAGAGTCCAGAATCCTCCTCTGAAAGCCTGTCCTCTCTTTTAATTCCTTCTTGGGATACCACTTGTAAGAGATAGTGATACCACTCTTTTCAGTAGCAGTACAGCGGCAGGATCCCTTTCCTAAGATGTGAGAACCATAGGGTCAGCGCTGTCTGCACTGAAACAGTAATTCACATTGATACCTATTAACTGAAAACCACTAAAATACAGTAGAGGTAGAAGACTGGAACCAGGGACCTGCTTCTTCACCTGCTTTTTTCCTTCCAGAGCCTTCTCAGGTGCCTGACAAATCTTGATCTCTCTTTTACAGATTGATTTCTCATGCTCAATTCTCTTCTACAATCACCCATGTGCAAAAGGAGGGCTAATGACCAGCTTAGGTTTTCATCTTGGGGACAGGGCCATTTCCTCACAACTGCAAGATGTGAACTTAAAAAAGCTTCAGACAGGAGCATCTCTGATTCCTTTGAGCAGTAGCCTGATCACAGAGGTCTTGCATAAAAGAAACAGCCTCTTTAGCAAATTCCCAGTTCCCCTCCTTTCTTTCTTTTGTGGCTCTCAACACATGAGAAATAAGAGCATACATTAAAGACCATCCCATTGTCACTACGGGTTTGATATATTTCTCGTGCCATCGCAGGAGACAGACATTCTGGGAAGAACGACATCTGGCTCCTGAGCTCAGGCTGGCACCACAATGCTCAGATGCGTACGTACCAGGCACGTGGAGAACTCCCCTTCGTTACAGTGTGACTTATACAGTGCTTAGGTGCTTCCAGGAATAGGTGACAATATTCCACTCTCCAATTCTATCGAGGAGTTTCCACCATCACTGTTTTGAACTTGTGCACCTTAATTTCACCCTTACCCTACTGTGGGTTTCTACGTGCCTTTTTGAGCCTAGGTCTCACTCTCATCTTCTTCTGATCTGAAAGTGTTTGGGGGTGTTGGGAAGCGCTGATTGCCACAGCGACAACTAATGAACTGTGAAGTGTCTCCTGCCCAGTCATGCTCCAGCAGAAACCAGAACAACACAAGAGTTGGCTGTGACACTTTGGAGAAGTAAAGACCGTAAGAGCATGGGGAAATCAGGAACTCAAATTTGGCAGAAGGACATTTCTCCCTGCTAGGGTAAGGGGGAAAATGAAATAGTAAAATTTTAAGTAATAATACAATCATATTTGAACTTAATGCAAAATCATAGTACATGAAGTTCCTGGTGAGAAAAGTGCATTTGTAGCTTCCATGTTCTAATATGAGTATGTACGTACTGAAAGCTGCTTTTCAAATCTGTGTCATGTGAGAAGCACAGAACTGTGATCAACTGCTTGCATGCAATTATCACAAATATTTGATGTTATTAGCTGCTGCAACATTATGACTTGGATAATTACCTGCACCTGTTTTCTCATAATTAAATGGCTGTGTACATCATTAAATTTTCAATGAGGTCCAGACAGTATTTTTTTTTTCCTTTGTGCTACTGAAATGCAGTTGATTAGAAATGTTGTGACTTCTAGATGAAGAATGCATTATTTCAGCTGGTGAGGGAAATAACTATATTGCTTTAACACTGAGAACAAAAGTACTGAGCTCTTTAATTCAGCTCATGGAATTAATGAAAGCCTTTTAATTGCTTCTTCTCTGACTCCGAGTTCTGCAAACATATACAAGGGAATTAAGACTGTCTTGATACGTTGGGAAATCTGATTACTTCAAATACAAGAGAACTTAAATACAATACAAAATATAATCCATCCAGTTTGCTTGTGTACTAACCTAGCTCCACAGCCACATTTGCCACCTGACATACTGCCACATGACTGTCCTCAAGAAGTTCAAAAAGTGTAGACATCTGGAGACACCTGAAGCCACATTGCAAGCAGAAGTTCTAGGTGGCTCTACGTAGTCTCCTAAATGTGCTGCTTTTGGCTGAACCAATTACTTTCATTGAAAAAAAATTTGTTTATGCCCACACACTAAGTGAAGAAACTTCACTATCTGCAAAATTTTAGACATCCTCCAGTACACTTCTACTGTGTATCAGATATTTTAAAATATTACATAGAGTATTTTCCTACAAGGCTTGGTTAAGGTTAATGAAGTAATTTAAACCACATAATTCTCTGGTAAAAGGAGGAAGACAAAGGGAGATGCTAAAAATACATCATTCTTAAACTGTGATAAAAACACTGGTTTGGTCGGAATAAGGGCCCAGTTTTTCACACTGATGAGGAAGAAGCTTTCTTTATCACTGTCTTGTACTTCAGAGTAATTTCAAATTCAACCCAAAGAACAAGTACTCTGTGAATGACAGGTTTGCCGAATAGCTTTCTGATGCAGCATTTAACAACCTCTGCGTCAAATCACTCAAATCAATGACTTCTTGGCCGCTCTTACTATAGTCACGGCTCGAGCTGCTAACAACATACTATCAGTCATCAGTGCCTGCCAACAAATTAAGTGCTGTAAGAAGGGATGAAAAAATCTCCCATAAATCTAATTGAGACAAGAATTCCCTCTTTAATTTCAGCAAAAAGCCTTAAAATAATATGCCAAGAAAATGATTCCCTGAGGAATCATCGTGCTCCTAAAGAGGAGTGATGGAGTCCATCTCAAGCTCACTGGCATTTTAACTGTGACTATGACTACATCGTATAGAAGAACTGTCTTAAAAGATAAACTCTTAACTCAGGAAATAACTGACTTAGGCCCTGAAATGGAGGCAGTCACGTTACATGCTTTAAAGCCTGTAGATGCAAGGAAAGGTTTTGATCCACTCTTTATTAGTTTCTAAAGGGCAGGATGGATGAGAAGAAATCTAATAGGATAAGCATGAGACTGAAAGAAAAGCCCTGAAGACTGCAAGAAATTAAGAGGCTTTTTTTCCAGTAGATT
Source organism: Gorsachius magnificus (assembly GCA_034008185.1). Classification (NCBI taxonomy): domain Eukaryota; kingdom Metazoa; phylum Chordata; class Aves; order Pelecaniformes; family Ardeidae; genus Gorsachius; species Gorsachius magnificus. Next base: position 56,162,438 of record CM067082.1, on the reverse strand, counting down.
AATTACTAAACAAGAAAAAGCTTATTTAGGAATACTCTGATTATTCCTCTTCCTCCTCATCTTGCAGTGCAGTGAGTGCATCTCCTAGAGGAGCATCTTCAGACTCACTGTTTATTCACAGTCCTCACAAGCACTTTACTGGTCACAGCTTTTCTTGAACTGGCTAAGTATTTTCATTCTCCAATAGGAGAAAACAGCCAGGCGAACAAGCATAAAATGAAATAGAATAGAACAGACTATTTCAGTTGGAAGGGACCTAGGCCAATCATCCAGTCCAACCACCTGACCACTTAAGGGCTGACCAAAAGTTAAAGCCTGTTGTTAAGGGCATTGCCCAAAGGCCTCTGACAGGCTTGGGGCATCAGCCACCTCTCTAGGAAGCCTGTCCCAGGGTTTCACCGCCCTCTCGGTAAAGAAACACTTCCTAACGTCCAGTCTGAACCTCCCTGGCGCTTTGAGCCATTCCCATACATCCTATCACTGGATCCCAGGGAGAAGAGCCAGCACCTCCCTTCCACGTCCTGCAGAGAGCAATGAGGTCGCCCCTCAGCCTCCTCTTCTCCAAACTAGATGAGCCCGAAGTCCCCATCCGCCCCTCACAGGACATGCCCTGCCAGCCCCTGCGCCATCTTTGTTGCCCTCCTCCTCTGGAGGCGTTCAAGGCCCTTCACAGCCGCCTTAAATGGTGGGGCCCAGAACTGCACACAGTGCTCCAGGTGAGGCCGCACCAAGGCTGAATACAGCGGGATAATCACCTCTTGTGAGCAGCTGGTGATGCTGTGCGTGATGCACCCCAGGATGGGGTTTGCCCTCTGGGCTGCCAGGGCACGCTGCTGGCTCACACTGAGCCTGCTGCCCACCCGCACCCCCAGCTCCCCTTCTGCAGGGCTGCTCCCAGCCACGCCTCTCCCAGTTTATACCTGTGCCCAGCATTACTCCATCCTAGGTGCAAAACCCAGCATTTTTTCTTGTCAAATTTCATCCCATTAATCATTGCCCGATGACCTTTGGTAGGTGATCGAGAGGGCTCCTGCCATAACACCCGCTACCTCCTTCAGTTCACTGGGATGAAACCCATCAGGCCCCATGGGCTTGTGAACATTCAGCTGATACAGCTGGTCCCTGACATTTTCAGTGTCCACAAATGGAAAGTCACTGTTCCCATGCTCATGGTCCTCCGACTCAGGGGACCAGGCAGCCCAAGGTCTATCAGTATTATTAGAGACTAAGGCAAAAAAAGTATTGAATGCCTCGGCTTTTTCTTCATCCCTATTAGTCAGATGACCATCTTCAACAAGTATCGGTGCAATGTTTTCTTTAGACCTCCTCTTGCTATTAATGTACTTTAAAAAGCCCTTTTTGTTATCTGAAACAACACTGGCCAGTTTCAACTCTAGTTGGGCTTTGGCCTTTCCCGTCTTCTCCCTGCATAAAGGAACCACAGGTCTGTGCTCTTCCTACTTCCAGAGACCATGCAATTTTTCTTTTTCCTCTTAAGCTCCGTGAGGAGTTCCCTTTTCAGCCAAGCTGGTTGTCTGCTCCACTTGCTACACTAGCAATACAAAAATTGTATTGCTATACTAGCAATAAAAAAAAAAGTCTGCTGAAATGGCAGCAGAAGCTGCAGTGGTTTCAGTAAGATACCCACGGCAGGGAAGGTACGGTAACATACCCTTCAGCACAGTGTGAGTATCTAGGGAACTCTAAGCTAAAGCACATGCTACTTCATTTATATTATTATGGGATCCCAAACTACCCAGATTAAAGCTTCCTGAGGTACTCACATTTACTATCCCCAGGAAAGAAATTTTACATTCTGTGTGGTCTTTTCTGAACCAAGAGCCTCCAGCAGAAGTAACTGAATTTTTCCTTTCCAGACCAATATTCCAGTTGAAGAATGCCAGTTCACCAGAAGGTAATGCAAAGGTAGCCATCCTGAGTCCCTGATTAAATACTTTAATCATTATTTACTGTATTTACAACATGAAGCCTTTTCCCTCCCTCCTGTTGGCATTCTCCCACCTCACTTTCCCTCTCTCCTGTTGGGGTTCTCCCACCTCACCCGAAGGAACTCCTTATGAATGCTCCAGGAAGGGAAAACACACAAACCAACCCCCAGTTATTCAGTGTACTTCCACTTTTAATTTAGCAGGGAAATCTGAAACAAGCTTCTGATGCACATAGCCAGCAGGACAGTGTCTGGAACTATGAGTGGAAGACAGGAGGGAGACTGGGTTTCCAATGTGTAACAGTAAAACTTTGTAATCCCAAACATTTTTCTTGTCAAGAAATCCATTTCAAACCCAGCTCCAGTGTCTAGCTTATTATGTTAGCTGCTTCTCAGCATATATTATGGGAGGTGTTATATATAATCTCAGCAGGAAACATGTAATCACAGCAAGGGCTTGCTTAGCACCATGTAGCACTACATGGTGTTACACAGAAATACCCTCAGCAGTCAACTCTATCTTCCAGGTTGCTTTGAGAATATTTTGGTTTAATGAGAAATTAATTTCCCGACCTTTCATATACCCTATATGTCTGGCTTCCACAGAAGAGGAGAGTTCCTCATACATAAAAAATTCATAACTTATCATATAATTTTTAACAGATCTTTAACAACTATTGGTGGTTTCTAACCTAGCATCTCCCACTCACTTCCAGGAGTTGCAGCAAGTTCTGCGATTTTGTACTTCAACATCAGAGGGCTGCTGGAATGCATTAAGAAAACAGGGCAACTGTTATCCTCCTCCTGGTAAGTTACACTTATAAATACTAAAGAAAGCCCGGTGCTTCAAATGAAAATTTTAAAGTCAGTCTATCTACATTGGGTACTACTTCATGAACCACACTGTTTATCTTCAAAATATTTTGTCCTACAAAAGAAGAAAAAAAGTGTAAAATAAAAGCCATACGTAGATAAAACCTAAAACAAAAGATTAAATAAATCATTAGCTTATGAACCCCACCATTTTGTCTGAAAGCTATTAGGCGTGTAGGTAAAATATATTCAAATAACTTGTCTAGTTGGCCTATTAAGCAAGCTAGGAACATTGTCTGTCAGTGGTTCAGAATCAGAGATTCTGATGATGCTGGTAAATCTTTTACTTCCCTTTGCAAGAATACTGGATGCTCAGTATGTGTAACAAACCTGGTATTTGTGCCAGGTGCTGAAATCTGTAAGTCAGGCCCCAAGTTACAAAAATGACTAAGATTTATGTAGGTTTTCACAAGCAGCACTACCTCAGACGTAGCTGGTTGCGTTATTTTGATTGTTGAACAAATCTGTTGAGCGCCCTACTCACTAAGTCTTTAGGTATGTCTTTAAAGTAGCGAACCCCTTTCGTGCCTGCACTGTAGCCATGGCAGCACAAAGCCAGCTGGGTCCGTACTCGGGTGGTTTGCTCGGGCTGACCTCCGTGTTGCTCCATATTAGCAGCAACAGGTATTAGCTTACGCAGTTAATTGGAAACTGGCTTGAATGTGTCAACATGAGCTGGAGCTGCTTGCAGAAGAGGCATGTCCTTAATGCCTGCAGCAATGACCTCAATGGGCAATAAAATGCTAAATGTGCTAGTGTTCCAGGGCTAGAAAATTCTATGAAAAAATGTAACTTGAACACAGTGAACAAGGAGCAACGCCCACACCTTGACAGTAACTTAGCTTATCTCTTGCTAGCATTCAAATGAGTTTAAAAATGCAGCTATTTAAAGTAATCTAGAAGAAACAGAACTGATAAGAAACACATTTAATTCTCTTCTACATGAATGTAAATAGAAGAAAAGCATCCCTGCTAACACAGAACACAAACACAATGTAGTGCTAAAATATACTCAATGATAAAATATTTGTCACAATGGGAAGTCAGAGTACTATAACTTTACACGTAAAGACATTGCAGTTGGCGTTAGTACAGACTTGCTGACTGATCACTTTATCTTTTTAAAAGGATCACAAGTCTTATACACACAATTAAACAACAATTTACTTTTTTCACACAACTACTTCACATTGTAGAATATTAAGTACTCCTTTAAATCAGTATCTTGGTTTATGGAGTATCTGCTAGCTACGCATGTTCTGCTAACTAGGTATCAAAAGGCCATTTTAAACAATAATTAATATAAGCATTATATGCATTTTCTGCAGACACTGAATAGACATTGCTAAACATTAAGCAACGCTAGAGATTCAGGATACAAATAACCATAGTAGGCTATTCAAAAAAATTACATATAGCCATGAAAATCACATATTATCACCTCAAATAGCACAACCAGAATCCTCATCCTGGCTTTGACCAGCACTGTATTAAACCCAGAACTCTTCATTGCTGAAAACATCCTTTCAATGCACTGAATGGCAGCCTGTGAAGATTTGATTTATAATTGATTTTGAACTGTTCTAAAATGAATGAGAGGCTGATGCCAGTGACTCATTGCAAATGAAGTGACATCCCTTCAGTGATATCAAACCAACCGCTGCATCAAGGAAGAATGATGCTACTGTCCTTTAGAAATCAACTGGAACTGTGAAACACCGTAGAAAGATTTTACACAACTGAACACAGTGTTTTGTAACAAAATACATGGACGTGAACAGAAATGATATCCAGCAAATGACAAATAGAGCAGACTCTGGACAATATTTGCATTTCTTACTGTAATCTGTAAAATCCTGATGGTATCACTGTTAGTGACAAGACTCACTGTAGCAGTACATAAACTAACACAGTGCATTCAAATATCTCAAAAATTCTGTTTTCATTTGAAGTTCGCATACTTCTCCATGTTTTCTTTGTTTGTTTGTTTGACTCATCTGGGTTCTCTCAACTCTTATCCCCCTCATTCCTCAGACTACTCCAGATCCCACCCAATTCCCTGTTTCAGAGCCCTGACCCTCCAGTCTCTTCACTGCTATCTGTATGCCCATTGCTCTCAATCAGTAGACTGGCATCCATCCATACACATGGATGTGTCCGTATATATATGAACACATATATTCATTCCTCAGCTTGTAACCCGCCCGCCCTTCAACCCAACCAACACCTCTGCTGCTCTTGGTTCATCTGTTCTTCCCTTCTAGGATACACTGCCAGGCGTCAGCGAGATGGCTTCGCTACTGCAGCCTCACGCACTCGGCCTGCATTCCTTTCTATAAACATCGCAGAATAAGCAATAGTTCTGAGTTTTAATGTGAACACTCTGTGGGAATACCACAAGGCCAAATGCTGACAGGCCACGATGAATTGGATGGAACATAGCATAAATGGGATTATGGAATGAGGGTAGGGCAGGCATAGGCCAGAGAAAGAAATCGAGATCTGGTAGGTCAACCAAAAATCAGATTAGAAATGCAGGAAGAAAACCTCCAGAAGACTGTTTATGTTTATTTGCATTATCACAGGACCTTGGAGCACTAAACAAGAACTCCTGGGTAAACAAAAAATAAAAAATGGAACAAACAAATGAGGTAAGGAAACAGTACTGATTAGAACAGTGTGAAAGGATTCAGCCACAACATTTTTTTGGTAACAGACACAATGACAAAATAAAGTTTTGAAAACAATGAGATGGCCACATATGTGTTTAAAGGGAGCACCTCCCAACAGTGAGGCAACATGAAGGAAAGCATAAAGAACTCTCCCTGAAAATTTACCAACTAGATTATTCCTCATACTTTTCCTCTGCTGCAGCGTGGGGTCCCTCCCACAGGAGACAGTCCTTCAAGAGCTGCTCCATGGTGGGTCCTTCTCCTGTGGGCTGCAGTTCTTCAGGAACTGCTCCAAGCATGGGTCCTTATTACAGGTACAGTCTTTTGGGAATGTACTGCTCCTGTGTGGGTGTCCCTCAGGCTGCAGCTCCTGCCAGGAGCCTGCTCCGGTGTGGGCTCTCCACAGGCTACATCTTCCTTCAGGGCATGTCCAACCTGCTGCAGGACAGGGTCCTGCATGGGCTAAAGCATGGATATCTGCTCTGGGATGGTGCTCCATGGACTGCAGGGGACAACCTGCTTCGCCGTGGTCTCCTCCACGAGCTGCAGGGGGATCTCTGCTCCAGCACCTGCAGCACCTCCTCCTCCTCCTTCTCTGACCTCAGTGTCTGCAAGGCTGTGCCTCTCACATTTTTCTCACTCCTTTCTCTCACACTTGCTGCCCAAAGTTTTTCACCCTTTCTGAAACGTGCTGTCCCAGAGGTGCCACCGGCATCGGTAAGGGGCTCAGCTGTGCCCCGCAGTGGGTCCATTGGAGCCGGCTGGAACAGGATATGTCCAACGTGGGGCAGCCCCTGCTCTCTTTTCACAGAGGGTGCTCCTGCAGCCCCCCCATCCCACTGCTGACACCTTGCCAATGCAGTAATACACTGTTGGGGCATATTTTTCTGAAGACACCTTTACTGGACTACCGCCAGAGGGTTTACAGTTAGCTGTAACTGTAAACGTGCATTAGATAAACACATTAATATCAAACTGCTGTAACTGTCTTATAGGAGAACGCAAGATGGCCTTAATGATGACTAAGTGTTTCTATAATTACAGTGTTGAACACTATTATAAACACACATTCTTGGAACAGAAAGGCAAGGCGAAAGACAGAGGCTGACAAAAGGGAAGAGCCACTTTTCCTACAGCATTTGCTCCATCTGACTCACAGGCCACTTGAAACAGAGGAGCAGTGGATGAACCACTCCTATTTAATCCATAGCGATATATACAGAAATATACACACGTCATTGCTTTTGGGGTCTCTTTAACACAATTTCAGATAAGTACTGACTCATTAAAGGTCATGCTTATATTTGTCAAGAAAATTAGAGTGCTAGCACCCTACTTACTTTAGCAGGAATTACTTCATATTTTTTCTACTACCATAACACAATCCAACAAGGATTAAAGTCCACTGTAAGAAACACATTTAGAAACTTTTTATTATTATCTTTGATACAACTTACCAGTTTTCGAATAAACCTAGATCTCACAAAGAACTACTGTTCACTAACATGTAAATATACAGCGTGTACATTAATGCGTGCACACACATGCATGAATGTCATACGACATTTCTTTTGTCCCACTGAAATAACATATCAAGCCAAAATATTTATCTATCCGAAGTACAGCTATGGTCTCAACAGTCTCATGTGGATTAAAATAAATCAAATGCCATAACTAGTGTGCTTCCCCCTGACTGCCACCAAATTATACAAAATATTATATATTGACATCGACTCACTCACTGGAGCATATTGCCTGAAATTAGGAATGTTATGCGCATTAATTTTTTCTACTGACAAGGGACTACTGAACTGAGAGTTCTTGTTTCAGTGTAGTATTACAACATTGTTGCATAAAGCGTTTTGCTTTCAAGCCAAGAATTCCCCACAAACCATTAATCTAAGATGTTCTATTCATTATCATCTGAAGTTATTTTTTTCTAAAATATGTAGCTCAGAAACTGCTGACACACTACTTGAAATCGTTTTTTAAGTGTATCACATAACTCTCTGGCTAAGGCTAACTGAAAACTAATTAAAATCATTAAGATGATGATTTGAACAAGAACAGGAAAAAACTGTCTAGATGAAATTATGAGGAAAAATTAGATACCATTTGACTGAATCGTGCCCTTAGACACACCGCTTCTCATTTGCAAAAAATGAGCATTTCTTTCCCTCTCAAAGGGGTTTTTGACCTTTTAAGGCACCAATATCCACAACCCTCCTCAGACTAACTCATTCATCTTCTGACCCAAGACTCCCAAAGCATATTTCACTTCCTTTATGGGCAGAAATAAAACTCCCTAAACCCTAAATATAATTTATAACTGAATTTAATATCTTTTGACTTGATCATCAGAACATTATTTTAGTCTTCTGATAAAAGGCAGGAAGACAAATAAGAAACAAGTTGTATGACATCTGATAAATAAAATTACATATATATAATTTTCCCTCCATAAAAATACCAGTCCCAAGTCTGGACTCTTGCCCCTGGGAAAACAAAACAAACAAAAAATTCTTCAAACCTATGGTAAACACAGAAAAGAACATAGATTTGAACCTCTTCTATCTGCCAAGAAGACTGAAGAACATATAGTGACAATTGCTTTCACAAAATCCAAGTGGGGAGAGTAATAAAATTTGGAATAGAAAGAGAATTTCCAGTGGCGTGATTGAGAAAAGAACGTATAGCTTGTACTGCAAGCCAAGATGACTGTGTGTTAGCTCCAACTTGATAAACAGTATCAAGCACTAATGAAATAGTCGAGAAAATTTTTAGCAGGGTGTGCCAAGACCACTGGACAAGAGCCAGTTTGAAAAGGAATTTGCAAGAATCTCCTTTATCTGGGGTGATGAACTCAGTCTAGCATGACGACCCAAATGCCAGGGCTGAGGCGAACTGAACTCCAAGCTGGGAGTCCTACCTTTGCCAGAGGAAGCGAAGTGCTGAAGGAAAAGGCACTTCAGTTCAACCATCAACCTCAGATATGATGTTGTCCACAACACATGGCAACATTGATAAATCTGCAGTGAAGACCGGTGAGAGCATTTTTACAAGTGAATCATATATAGGGCTGATTAGTGCATATCGTAGAGTATGCATTTATTAGTCCACTAGTGATCACAGAATCATAGAATGTTGGAAGGGTTGGAAGGGTCCTTTAGAGGTCATCTAGTCCAACCCCCCTGCAGTGAGCAGGGACACCGCTAACTAGATCAGGTTGCTCAGAGCCCCATCCAACCTGGCCTTGAATGTTTCCATACATTCAGGTTTTGTTTATATAGTCACTTCTGAAGATTCATATGGTTTTCTGTCTTAATTCCCTTATCCAAAAGTAAGGGAGAAACGTTTTCTTGGGAAGAACAACTATTAAAAGACATTTTACACAAATGCCAAAGTACATTATGGGTGCTTTAAAGAACTAATTGAAATGGATGTGGAACACCAGGGCATACATCTACAATGCTTTTAAGTGTTCTGGATATATTTATACTAAATTACAAGGCTAATGCAGAAGTCGTCCTATGATGCTACAATCAGTGATTTTATGAAGTGGTCTTTTTGTTTTGGCTCCTTTTAGGTGACAATAGTCACAGAAGGCTCAGTCTTTAAAAGCCAAGGAAGATGCTGAGCTGGGCTGCAGGCCATCAACCCCCAGGACACAGAGATCAGTACATGGGGGGAACTCTTAACATGCCTAGATAAAAATGTGAAAAAAGAATAATTGATAAATTTTACACTAGTGAACAGTTTAAAACCAGTGGTTAGATTTTAATATTTGTGTGGGTGAAGTGGTAAAGGAATGACTGTATTACCAGAGTAAGTTTATAGTTCAGTAGAATGCAAGGGTTGTTGCTATGGAATTAGGTCCAACCATACGCAGTGCACAAAGTACATTAAATAATAGTATCACAACTGCCTTTCAAATACAACAGGCACAACATCCTGGAGGCCCTTTGTTTCGGGATAACTCTGCCTCTTCTCTCACCTCTTTTTCGCTCTCCATTTCTTTTCAGAACAGATTTTGATTAATATCTCTTTCAATGAAAATGCTTGGCCGTCTTTATCTCTTACTATTCCCTCTTCCTCTGAGTCTTCCTCAGTAGTCCTGTCTGCCTCTTTTTAGTACTACTTCATATGCATTTTCATGCCATCATTCTGTTTTCTTTCTGCCTTCCCTGGTGACACCATGTTTCTATTTCTAACCTTTATGTTCCCCACACAACGAAAGGGAACCTTTGCTTTACAAAATATCCCTCACAAAAATCGCTTGGAAGATCTGACTATTGCAATTAACAAACAGATTTAGACAAAGTAGCATTCTAACAATAGCACTGTCAAGAAATGCTGAATAAACACATAAGCAAATGTCAAAAAGAAACAAAGCAAAATAAAACACCAACCAGATGGCATCCCTTGACCTGAGGAGGGCTTTATCGGTGCGTTCACCTGATCCCAGTTAAGATCATCATCATCTGACTGACTATAGCCGCAGGAACTGAGAGGCTCATCAAAAGTACAGCATCCTGTAAAATAAACACAGAGATCGAAATTAAACAAGGCATGCAGACAACAGGTAATGAATCTCGAATCCTAACAACCGCAACATGATTCCATGCAGGCTGTGTAATTTTTAAATGTCTTTTAATACAAACGATTATATATCTATTAATCATCACTTTCTGAGAGGGCATAAAACCTTCTTGTCATGAAAACAAAATCCCAAGGGTAAAAGAGCAGATTTAGAACTTCAGACAAATTTTCCCCTATGACACAATCATCAGCTATCAGAAACCAACCAGCGAAACAAAAAGCAGTAAAACTCAGAACATCAAAAGACTGAATGATTAGCATCTTTCAGGAAAACAAAAATAAAAAATTATTCCATGCCTGAGAGCCTACACTTTAGAAGAAGACTGTAAGTGTGGGAACATCAGCTCCCATTCCTGTATCTTGGTTTCCAAGTAAGGGAAGGCCTAGATGCTCCCAGGTGTGCTGCGTTACAAACCGGTACCAGCCTGGGGGTTCGGTGGGATCAGCACCTCTGATACACCACAGCACACCTATCTCAAAATGCCGATCTATGTGCAGCCTCAAACTCTCTGAAAGAAAACAGTATTACTTCCTCTCTTTTTCCATTCTCTTCTAAGTAATTTAGAAAAGAAAAACATGTTAGAAAAGCTCACACTATCCCAAGCTGGGGCAGGGAAAAAATCTAACGTCACAAATTTAGAAGAATGGAATCTAACATTGTCCACGGGAAAATGGAAAAGCTTTGCTTTCTCTCATAGCCAGAGGAAACTTTTCCAGCTTTTTACATCGTTCTGTTCTAACAGGAGAGTAACACAGGGTTACAAAATTCTGTTTTCTTTGATGTTTTATGTTTCACTCCAGTGAAGAATGACATCTTTCCTATTCAGGAAAACAAATATAACCCTAGTCATGGATATTTCAGTCCATATTAAAGTAAACCCTGCAGCTGTTCAAACAAAACTAAACTTTAGGGCTATTCATCATCTTTGCTATCTGTCCATAGGCACAGTAGGCTTAGCCTTGCCAAGCTGTATTAAAATGGGAAACAGACAAAATCTAGCTTAAAGAAAAGACTTTAAAAATCTAAATTTTCCTATTATAAATGGCATTACAGAATACCTTACCAAAAAGTAGGATAAGAGAAGATGAAATTTCATTATACCTGACAAGCTTCACCTAACTGAAGTCCAGCCTTCCTAACAGCTACTCCCAGTTTACATTTGAGATTCATGACAAGCACTTTGTGAGTATATGATCTTCAAAAGAAATTAATTTTATATGCAGTCACCAAACAATTTAATTTTGTGTTTTCTTAGAGTGCTGTTGGTCTTTATAGACATATCATACTTGCTCTGCCCTTGGATACAGGTCATCCAATACTGTTCTCTGTTCTAAAATATCTTTCTATAGGAAGTCTTCGCTAGCTCCAGGTGTACTGGGGTAATTAGCACCTCTGGACATTGCATCTTTCTGTACAGTTTTAAGTGCACAAGATTCAATTAGATAATCCAGCAGGTACAGAAAACCCATCAAAGAACTTGCAACTCCAAACTCTACCTCAACAATAACAACAGATACAAATTATCTCTCTCCTACAGTTAAACAAATTCAGAAACACAAGGGATTTGTATAAAGTATATCAAATAACATCTGCAACATCTTCAGCAGGAAGGCTTAGAAAATTAGGCAGCCATTTACACATTTGTTCTAGCCCTTGCATAAATATTACTTCAAAATTCATAAAATACACCACAAGTAAAGTTTCGGACACAAAACCAAAACATGAGCTTTCACAGACTTATTTGTGCTTTTTTATTAAAAATAAGAAAACCTAAATCACAGGTGATGCAAAAGGTAGTGTCCTTGCAAAGGTACTGCAAATGATACTGGGAGATAAATAAATATCTTGGCAAAAAATATACATCCAAATAAAACCTGGCATAAATCTGGGTTTACAATTCAAACACAGGACTAATGAATGCACAGAATAGCTCCCATGCCTCATTACATATCTCTAGCAATAAGAAGACATAGGTTTAAGGTGTTTTCTTGCTCAAACTCAGAAGCGCGGCCAAGCTCTGCAAAATGTCCAATACTGGAAAAAAAGGAAGAGTTTGTGATTCCAGATGGTTAGTAAAGGCTTCTCCCCTTCTCACTAGTTAAGAAGATGTCAAAAACATGGCTAAATGGAACGACAGTTCTACTGTCTAGACCATTTGTCTGTCAACACAGGACCATTTCTCACTGCTTGTTTTTCTTCATTTCTCTTCTGAGCCTGTAGCCGAATCACTCTGTCGCTTTCATTTTTTTTCTTTTACCTCTGCCATTTACATCCTTCAAACCTTTGTGAATTTAATATCTTATAACTTCCTCAAAATGGGTATCTAATCTTCGCATCTACTACAGGAAGAGTTTAAAAGGAACTTTTGAACTCCTTCCATTCCTAAGTCACTTCCACCCAGAACTAATAACCAAACCGTAACAAGTATTACTACAAGTAATCAAACTGTACAGGCACCTACCCAGAGAATTGGCCAGCATACGTAAGATCTTTAACAGCACAGATGCCAAGCCATGCTTCTTTCCACAGCCAGCCACTAAGGATAAGATGAATACTAACAAGGGCTTTGCACAGCCATGACTTTTTGGAAAGTCTTTTGTAGATTAAAATAGCATAACATGGCATATGTGGGTGTTGGAAGTATAGGCAAGTTTATAGACTGAGAATAACACAAAACATCTTATTGGAGCAACAACAACAACAAAATCTTAGCCAAATTAGCCAAATAACAATTAACGTAAACCAAGAGTCATCGACAGTCCTAATGGCTTTATGACTGCTCCCCAAAGTTCCGACCCTCATATCCAAGGGTCATCTATTACAAATAGATGAAGTTCTTTAGAAACAGGTCACGACATTTGACAAAACCCTACATTCGCATCCACTCAAGCCCTCCTGCCTTCTTCTGCAGTGCTTCGCCTATTTTCCAGTCATGATGCTCTTACTGTACAAGGTTCCCACTTCATAAAAAGTTATCCACATATGGCATAAACAAGGGCTAGTAAAATCTGAAAATCTATCAGTGGTCTTTAATGTCCCTCATCGTTGCACTGGTTCGAAACGCAAGCCACTGCCAAGATAGGCAGTTGTTTATAATCAGCTAGCACACTTGAGAAATTCTGCCCATTTTTGCTACTAGAATTTATAATAACAATCAAAATACATGTTGTCTGCTATATAGTTTAATCAAGCAAAGCAATTTCCCCAACTGTTATACTGGCATTACACTTAAGACAGCCAAACTGTATTTTAAAGGATGAATTCTGTGCTGACTGAAATATTTATAAGTAAAAGAGGAGATACATATCCCATTAAGATTCTTTGGCTTATGCTATGTTTTATAGATATTTTTGGATTCCTAAGAGGAACTGAATTTGGCTTATGCTACATTTTATAGATATTTTCGGATTCCTAAGAGGAACTGAATTGACAAATGCACAAGACGCAACGCAGTCTATTACAGCCTACAGTTCTTTCAACTGCAATTATCCATTTAACCATCATGAATCCAGTTCAATGTAACTATGCCATTGTCCAAATGTAGTCCTTTTGCACATTTCTATTTTTATTTGGTTAAATTACTTTAGATCTTGAAAAATTTATGAGCTTAAATGAAGAATATAATTTAAGATGAAAGCAACCAATTAAAGTAAATGGGATAAAGAAAACACTGTATTTTTCCTAATGTGAATAAAGTTTTATTCAAAGTATTGTGTGTGTGTTACAGAACTGTTTAAGTGACAAAAACTAACATAGAAAAAAGTTCAAATTATGCTGGACACTGCTTTATTTTTGTTGGGTCTTACATACCACAAAGACCTCAGATCAGTATGTACTTTCTATCAAAAATTCACTGCCAAATGTACAAGTGCTAAAACTTGTAATGCTTATGAATATCAATGCTAGCATTGCAGGGAACTTATGTGCATACTAGAGCTGATACAAGGGCCCTGCTTTGAAATATAACATATTTTTTCTTTACAGCAAAACCCTGGGGTTTCTGGTCTGCCATAGTACCATGAATTCTGTTGCAGAATAGGTGAACACAGATGATGAGTTTACCGAATCCCACATTTTATTAGTAGTTTCTTTATCTCGCTTTAAAAGTATTCTAAATTCTGTCGTCTCTGTATTTTCAGTTTCATACTGGAATGTGTTTACATTGATTAAATCTAAGGACAATGTAGCTATTCACTGAACCAGAAATAAAGGGTTTGATATCTGATCTGAAAGCTGGGTGTCTAAATCACCAGTGCAGTATCAGGAGGCTTTGACAATGCAGTGAAAGATTAGTCTCCTATTAGGCAATGGATCTTGTCTTTCTGTCTATTAAAAAAAAAAAAGGGGAGCCTCTGCCCAAACCAAGAATATATCATTCCTCAGCCAGCCGCATTCCCTCCTGTCCTCCTGAACATCCCTGCATCCAACAGCAATGGACCAAGCACATCGCCTGGACAACACACCAAGGCAAATGAAAAGTGAAATACCCGAAAACTGTGACAAACTGCAGTGGCTGAGCTTGACTAGACCGTGAACGAGTCAGCTTTCATCCCCAAGGGTTACTGCTCAGGACGATGAGGCAACATTACCGTGCTGCCTTGGGCTTCCTTTTATATATGGTTATAGATTTCGGGGCAGTCATCCTATCTAGACACTCTCATGACAATTAGAAAATGATCTAAGAAACACAGCATTAGGAAAATGGGATCCTGAGCCTCTGAGCTGGCAAACTGCCAAATCGAAGAATAAACAACTACTCGTTTGGGGGCAGGTAAGAAGTCAAGAAGTGGAAAATAAAAGCCATTCTCAGTTATCAGCTGGCTAACAGAGAAAGCAGAAGTGGGAAACAACGGACTATTTTTAACATGAAAAAATTAAAATGCAGTCTCTAAACCTGTGCGACAGGCCTGGTCTGCTGTATAACTTTTATTAAAGATAGGGTGATGACAGAAATTGCCTAATGCAAAACTGTTTACCTCTCTGAAATCAATAAATGGTTGAGCCAATAAAGCTTCCATTAGCCTAACTACATCTACATAAATAGAAGGTTTAAGGGATGTATTAGAAACTGGACACAACGGTCTGCTTTGTGTGTAAATTCTCAGCAAAAAAAGGCTCTACCTGCCCTCTCAGAGGTGTTAAAACATTACACATTAAAAGGACTTTCCAGACATGCTAGCTCAGAGATAGCTAGCAAAAGAAACCCTCCTCCGTGTGCCTCCGAAGTACACACAGAGCTGCCACGTATACACACACCAAAAAGTCTTATATCCAGGCTTTACAAGCAAGCTTTCAACAGTGGGTAGTCTGTTTTAAAATGGAACATTTTTTTCCTCTTAAAATATACCAAGTTTTTTATTTACTCTAGAGGGAAGCATTCAGAGCTGTAAAATAATACTGTAATCTAGATTACTGGTCAGGGAGTCTGAAAAACTACGTGCTGCATAGAGTCGATCTAATTTAAAAGGGTATCTATATTTTGACAAGTCTGCATATGCATGAGGGCGAGGGAGAAGAGCAAGAGGAAACTGGTTTTAAAATTAAAGAACTTTGAAAGGTCTTTGAAAAAGGTAGAGGATGGAAGAATTATCTGGGAAAAGCTCGTGAGCCAGAGAGAAGATGACGAGGTAAAAGAATGTATGCTGCAAGGAAGAAAGGCCAGATCTGAATTCTGGCTGTAAGGCAGAATAACAGATGGCAAATGATACAAGATTGTGCTAAGATACGTGGAAAAGGTGGCATGAGAATGCTAGAGAGTTCTGAAGCCACAGACCCAATTCCAGCAGCATCGCAGGTGATGACAGTACACAGGGGAAAAAAAAAAAAAATTGTTTCGGATAAACATTTAAAGCTGTTATTTATGAGACTTCAAACGCTCACCACATGTTCATAAAACATTTACAATTATTCTCTCTGTTCTCCCTCCACGTACCTGACAGAAACCGAATCAACACAAATGTCTCCAAAAAGGTCTCAGTTTTGGTGACACGGGACACTGTAGCAAAGTTGCATTTTATGGAAGACATATCTGTCCATTCTAACTTCCCCTGGCAACCTGCCCCCATTTAGACAAATAAAATGTTTTCTAAAAAATTACTCTTGCCTAACAGATACTGAGAATCATTCAAAATTTGGATTCCTGGACACTAGTGAAAAGCCCTGGAAAAAAAGGAACCGTTTTGTCTCAAAATGTGCATTTAAACTGCTTTTAGATATCAAGACATAGGAACAGACACCACTCGCCAAGGATGAAAGACACAATGTTGAATAAGGGCTCCTAAAATAAATATCACCCATCTCATCTAAGCAAATAATATCCATACATTTGTGTCATTTTTCTATCAGTGAATATTTATGAGGCCCATGGGAAAACGGGTGCACATTAACATTCTGTGAGCAAACTTATTTGTGGCATTTTTTAATGCCAGGGTGCTTGATTTTGAAATATTAGTGATAGCTTTTCTTAATGTATAGGATGGATTACATGGACAAGTGCGCATGTATGCTTACATACACTAATCATATCCCTGCTGCAGTTGTCATTAAATAGAACACATCTACCAAAACAAATGCTTGAGTGTTCAATCCAATAAAGGTATAGGATTATGTAGAAATGTATTTAGGAAACCCTATTTTGAAGGGTGTTATCAAAACAAGCATATTTGCAAAAGTCATTTGTATTTTATGCTTTAGTAATAGGGAAGGATATCGTGCTGAGTGTTGACCAACTACCAGCTGGTCTTCCAGTCCAACTTAAGTTAATACTGAAAGAGACGTTCCTTGTACAAATAGCTGCTATGGATAAATTTTAGTGGCTGGGGGGGGGGGTTTGGTAGTCCGTGTGGGGTTTTTTTGGTTTGAGGTTTTGTTAGTTTTCTTTTTTTCTTTTTTTTTCTTTTCTTTTTCTTTTTTTTTTTAAACATACTATTGTACCTTTTTAATTATTCATTTAATGCTTAAATAGAGTGCCAGATCAGGGAATTCACTTTACAAACATTTTTTGAAAGAAAGCCTTAAGAGAAAAAAGAAAAAAATCTCCATATAATAAGTACTTTGGAATGACTTTTCAAGAACAACTAGAAGTCCAATTTGTAACATATATTTAATCTACAGATGTATATAGCTTATTAAAAAGATCACATTGGGCATACCAGTTGCAAAAGGGAGATGGAGCGATGTACATGCGTTTTGGAGCCGACTCAACCTGCCGATATTCTGGACTGTGGTCAGAGCCACTACAAAGATAAATGAATAAAAAGCAGATTTCCTGTATGTGTTGTATCTTGTTTATCGCAAATACGTGACAAAATCATGCTTCAAAATGTGGAAGTCTCTTGTATAAACTGCTTGAAACGTTTCGACATAAAGCTTTGACCTACAAATAACTAACAAAAGGAACCTGCTTTTCACATACTTAAAACAGAATTAAAAATTCAAAAGATATTCTGGCAGTGGATAAGCCTCCTGAGACAAACAAAAATGCAACTGAACACCTCTTTAATATAGTTTATATCATAGGATTCACTTAATTTATTTTTATAGCTACCACCCAGGAGTGCACAAAACCCCTTTATTAAATGCGCAAAAGCATTCAATTATCCTGGCTGGCAAAGAAAGCAGATGCTACAGAACAGAGATGTGGGAGAGGCGGTTTTTTCCCCATTTACCTGAAACAGAGACTGGTAAGGACCTACTGGGAGGGTGGGAAACAGACGTACATATTGCAGTAATACATACAGAAGGTAACAATCAGGTGTACTTTCTTCTGACGAGTTAACACGCAGTACTCTCTTAAAGGACTTGAAATGACACCTCTGTTTTGAAAAGCTACAGCAAAACACACAACAATGTTTTCTGCACTCCTTCCTAGCTCCCAGACCATACATTAGCCAGTTGCGACATCGAAGCAGCAGTCTGCAGCACTTCACCTTTCTGCCAGCCAAGGGACAAAATACATACCATAGGTACCTCTTTTCCACTCGGCATCTATCTGCGATTTCTTATGTTGGTAACAGAGGCTGTCCCTATTAATTTAATTATTATGTAGAATGCCTCTATCCTTTCCTCGTTTGGACTTGATTGCAATTTTACCTTCGCTTCTCCTTTTAGTTCACTGAGGAGAGCTATCACCTAAACATGCCCAAGCATGTGCAGCTGGAACTAAAAAGAAAACATCTAAACACAGTAAGAAATTACTCATTTAATTCCTTTAATTCCTTTTTTTATTTTCTCCTGGTTTCATTTGCTCCTATGGAGCTACCAAGGCCTAGAGGCAAAATCCTAAATTGTTTCTTTAGGTAAAGTGCTGCCCTGACAGAGGGTAAGGTCAAAAAATCACTCACCATTAACCCCTCAACATGGTATTTACAAGGGATGTAAGCAGTTGCTCTGATCTGTTGAAGACAGACAAATTTCAACAAAAGGAAAGCAGACAGCTGTCTGCTTTCAGTGGTTTCATATTAATTCCACTTTTTTAGTTGATTACCCTAAAACCTGCTTACTCCATTTCACCTCACCTGAGTACCCCAGCATCTTTGTATATCACTCAAAATACAGCACAGTAGAGCTGCCCCAGAAAGATTTGTCCAGGGTGAGGGCAGAGGAGCACAGGGGAAGGCATTTGGGAAACAATACAGAACGGTACCAGTGGGAAACAACGCAAAACTGCACAGACGACATTTAAGAAACAAATGTACATACTGGAAAATCTGAGGTGAGATAAAACGCGATTCAGAAGGAAGGAAAAAACAGGGTGGGGATATTCAGTCTTTTTTTCCACCCCCCAGCTGGGAGGAAGGGATTGATATGCACGCCTCGCAGCCAAAATCCATCACAATAAGGGGTCTGCTCACCCTGGCTCTTTACTTTATTTAAAACACAGTCTAACCTAAGAAACATACGCTCACCAAGACTGTTGTTACGAGACCACACCAGACCATTTCTCACATCCATTCAGGAAACACTGTGTTAGATTTTCTATTTGTCATGAGGACAAACCTTTCCATTCAACATCCATCCTAGGGCTCTGGGGAAATACAGCCCAATTAAAAGCCAGTCAAAACCACCTTTTCCAGCCATGCAACTCACAAAGCTGCTAAGTTCCTGATCCCAGTGTAATCTGATTTTCGCTAAGGTACATTTTAATAACTTTGAAAAACAGCACTTTTTTTTTTTCTTAAAATTACTAAAATCCAACATCGTCATTCTTAGTTGGAAATGATGCTATTCAATTATTCCCCCAAAAGTTCTTCCGCACATTGTAATGGATGGGCATGAATGAATGGACATGAACGAAAGCAAGAACAATCAACGTGGTAAGCAGCCACTGTTCTCTTGTCTGTGGTTGTGCCAAGAGTCATACAAGTTTCCACAAAACAAATCAGCTTTCAGCTGCATTTCATGCTATAAGTCTATGAGAAAAAGACTGCACTGCTTCAACACATTTATCACATAAATTTACAATTCAGATTGAGCTAAAGAAGGCTTGCTCTGACTGAACAAACCAAAGTGTTACTCCATAGGTCAAAGTTGCTTTGTTCATTCCTTGCCTTACAGCGTTAGGTAAATGGAGAGACGTTGACAAACAACCCTCGTGCTGTCACAGAATAATCAAAACCCATGATATTTTAAATTACTATAACTGTATCTGTTAACAGCACACATTATATCAGAATAAGAAGCAAATAAGAAGCTAAATTCTGATTTTAAAGCTCAGTATCATTATGTTTTTCTGAGGTCAATAAATACAACAGTGCAAAATAGTTCGAAGTCTTGGAATAAGCTAAAGTCAGCTCTAAGACAGTGGGCCCAGAGCAAACTTTAAGATACCACAGCTGGATTGCTACTACAGTGTAGATTATCCTCAAAGACTCATGTCTTCCCTGGCTTCAACAACTTTTACAGACAGTTAATTCCGTCTCTGAACTTATCAGGTAGCAGGACTGAAGACAACCTGTTTTATCAAATCCAGTTTTGATAGCCGAGAGATTAACTATCATTTCATCCGACTACCAGGGCATTCTGAGCCAAGTAAGTTTTTTGGGTGTGGGTTTTTTTTTTTTTCCCCTGTTGTCAAAAAAACCTACTATAGTATCCTATTTATCTCTATATAAAGGGATTTCGCTGAGAAGCCTGACAGCATTCTTCTCATCTGCCAGTTGAGCTTTTCAAATGTATCTTCACCTTTAAACCCTTCAAGCTAAAAAACACAAGTGTACTTGAAGCTCAATCATTCTCCCTGGCACTGCTCATTTTTATTGAGCCTCTTGTCTTGACGTCTCCCAGAAGACTCCACAAAGCAATCTCAGGTGATGTGAAACCAATGCTTGATGCTTCTCCAAACCCCCGTCTTTTTGAGCCTGAAATCTTCCTGCTAAACCCATATGGGACTGATGGGCCATTTCAGTGAAACCCAATTTCACTTATTTATCACAAGCCCCCACTTAGAAACTCTACTGTGGATTGCTTGTACACACAAGCTGTTTCCAGCTTGGAACTTTAAAAAGGATTTAAGCAGTCAATCTCAGTATCATTATAAATCTAATGTGCATTACTTGCCTATTGATTGTGAGAAAGTTTGAAGCTTGATTTCAGGGCTAATCTTTCCATTTGCTTGATGAGTTCTGCAGTTGTTACAGAACACTTAGTGCATCCTGTTAGATAACAGCATATTAAGCTTGGATGAGAAATCCAGACTATTTACAACACACTTTAGCTTTAAGTAAAGAACAAAGGCAGCATTTGCTTTGCTGGTCTCGGAGGCTTTTCAGCTATACCACAACTAAAAAAACAAAGAAAAAAAAAAAGGAAAAAAAACCCTAAACATTTCTGTATAAAGGATTCCACAACCTTAAAACATTTTCATAAAACTAATAATGTTAAGATGGATTTTATATTTCTTCTGCCCAGTGTATCAAACTTCAATATATTCTGTCCAAATCTAGACTTTTATATTCTACTTCATCAATGGATAGAGCAAATGAAAAAACAGACAGGACACATTAGTATTCATTCCACTTGTTATTAGGTTATCTTACAAATGGTATTTTTCCCTAAAAATTTTAAGTGAAATAGTTTATCATCTAATTAAATGAGCTGTTTCTGTTCTGAACGTTAATGTGTGCACTGAGACATTTGAGAACAAATGCCATAGAAGAATTTTATACATAGAAAGAATGCAAACAGGTATTGAAGACCCGGCAGCCCCTTCCCTGCCAGCTCATCAAAGAATTCCCCCACCCTTTATTTTTTCCTTTTTTAAATCTCCAGGTTTTCCGCTGTACTTTTCATTATTTCATCTGGGGGCTTTCCTTCAGGTGAAAAACTCATTTTGTTTGCTTTTTAAAATTACTGTGTATGCATTTTCCCACGCAGTGACTACGAACTGCTACAGATTCATCCCAAACCATTTAGTTCTATGACACAGCTCTAGCTACTCGATCAATAATTCAGGAAAATATACATCTCGATTTAGTTACTGCTGTCAGTACAACCCTTTGTGCCTGCATGAAAAGGGAGCAGGACCTCCATCTGGAGGTTTTACCTGTGCTGCTCAATGAATTAACCTGTAGGAGGTGCCACAGTGATGAAGCAGTCAAAAAACCTCCAGCAGGCAACTTCATCACACGGGTAATTAGTTCACCGCATCAATAACGCCTCCAGTCGCTAGCAGCGCCAAGGCTGAATCCCAGGTCTGCTTGTTAAATTCAGCCAGCACAACAGGCTTTCGCTGTGCTACAGGTACAAATAACTTTCTATTTTTAAATGTAGTTAGCTATTGCTTTTTTTTCCCCCCCTCATTTTTAGTCATTATCTCGTGCAATAAATTATACTTTATTTCATTCATCACGTCTATAACCTCCTCCCAGAAGGGGAAGAAATAATTAATTTTAGAAACCTCTGGCATTTTCACAAGGTCTGATCAACTGTAAGAGAGACCCACATTTGAGACTACGGTATTAAAAACGTTACTGCTGCAACATTGACATGCCCAAGCTCGTATGACCCGAAGACTGAACTCTTGAATCTTCCAGATAGCAGAACAGAGTGCTACTGCTACGCTACCAGGATAAAATAATTACTTCCAATTCTTGCTTACAAGAGGATTAAGCCAGCACTGAACTTGCTTAAATGTTGTACCACAACAAAAAGACAAAATGCCACACAGAGCTTCGCACTTTCTAACCTTGTAGAAACCATTTCAGGTCTGCATGTGAGTGACTGCAGCACCTAAGCACCAGCAAACCCAAGGACTGTCAGGTTGATTCAAATGATCTTTCCTTTCTACTAATTCCTGCTCCATGCCTAAGGAAAGGGATGTTTTGTCCAGGTCGTAACACTGGGACAAGCATTTCTGATCCTTTGTGAAAAAGGTCCAATACTCCTGGGACCCCAATACATTACTAAATTGGGAAGGTCTTGCCCTCTCAGTTGCCAAAGTTAACTTCAGAATAGGATAATCTAACAAAAGCTAAATGTATGCTCATGTCTCCAAACAGTATAGATTAGGACAGTATCACTGATTTATGCCAGATTAGACTAGCTCAGAGGTTTTGGCTTAATTACTTGAGAGTATCTGCTTTTTATTACAGTATTTCAGTTAATATCATACAACCTGTTATGTATACAGTGTACACATGTATTTTTACATATATTTTGAAGTTTCTTTCTTAGTTTACCTTCAATTGCTTACAGAGAAAAAAATAAACAGTTGAGCTTTTCTTCTCAGGCAAATGCATCTTACTTAAATGTTTAAATATCTTAATAAAAGTTATGTTTGGCCTCTACTTTTGACGTAGCTGATAGGTCTAAAGACTTCAGTGGGTGCTAAGAATTGTGTGTCAAGTGTCAATGCAGTCCAAATACAGGGCTATTTCAAGCGGATGCAGGACATTCATAAATTCATCTGTCATCACCCAGTCTAACCCAACGTACAGCACAGACCTCAGGACTTAAGGTAATTAATTCCTGCCTGAACCAGACCATATCTTTTAGTGACATATGCAATCACAGGTTTTAAACATTTTAAATCATAGAGATGTCAGAATTACTGAGCTAACTGCATTCTCTTCTTTAATAATCTATTTGAGCACCATTCCAAGTCTTAGCTCTCAAGCCTGTTAACGGGTAGAATTCGATATTTCTCCTACTGTCATGTCAAATCATAGGCTGCAGTCCCCCCCCATCCTACTCTCAGCCAGCCTGACCTATCCACATCCTGCAGTTCCTCTGCTCCCTATTGAGCCAAGGGTGATAGCCCACAACTCAATAGCTTTGAAAAGCAAAGTATTATTTGTTCAGGTTAAAAATATACTAGAATAGTTTAATGCAGTAAGTCAGTGTGTTTTGCATGGGGTTCTTTCCATAATGCTTAATCTTTCTGGGACTTGTAGATATATATATATTTTTTTTTATTATTTTTATTTTTTTTTTAAATTTACTTCACAAAATGCCTCTCTATCTCCATCCCCCTCCCTCCCTATTGGTGCTGTACAGACCCTAATGATTTATTGAATCTTTCTCACTTCGGCAAATGTTCCTCACTGTTTACAGCCCTGCAAAGACCTGCTCCCATGAACTAGCAAGAGAGTCCTCTTCTCAGCTTCAGGCATGGAAGCACAATGCTCCCCTACAATTGTCTCCTGGTATTAATCTGGGGATCATGCAGCCATAGCTATTGTGTCCTCTTCCTCTTTGCCTCCCTCTCTGAAAGAAGCATTTGGACAGAATAACCCAGTGACCACAACAACTTCGTCTCAAACACGCCACTTAAGTGTATTTGTAAAATTACTCCTCAGCATTTTTAGATTCTTAAATCACAGAAGGGTTGAGGTTGGAAGGGACGTCTGGTGGTTATCTCATGTCCTCCACCCCCAACATGGACAACCTAGAGCAGTGGTCTCCAAAGTGGGGTGTGTGCAAGGCAAGCCTTTGGGGTGTGGGAAGGAAATATTAGAACTTTTATTTTTTTAAAATGTAAAAATAAGAAAGAACTTAAGCTTTACTAATATTCAATACACAGCTGGAGATTGGCACTCTCCGTTGGTCCATATGTCAGATGGTCACATCTTCCCGGGGGAAGAGTGGGTGCTCCACAACACAGTGGACAGTGACAGTGATGGGTGGGGGTGACAGTGATGCCCTCACTTGATTACTTGCTTTAAACAAATTGCAATGTATTGCAGTTCCAAGTGTGCCTGGTTAAGCAGATTTATGGATATTATCTAGTTTTAACTGAAGCAAAGTAACCCTCACAAAATGGACAAGTGACTTAAAAAAAATTCCTGCAAAGAAACCAAAGTCTGAAGATAATACTAATGCAAGCACAAGCGAACACGAAAATGGCAGAGCTGACGTTTCTCCTCAGTAAGAACTTTGTTAGCTGCATCATGAGGCAACAACAGTGATGACCTAATCATATCTCATAAGAACTTGGACAAAAATATTTTTAATTATCAATATTGAAATAAACTGAACTTAGAGGCAGACCTGCAAATCGCTACATCGTAAAATGTTAAACGAAGATTTTAAAAAATAATGAAGCGTATTCGATCACATAGCTGTCCCTAAAAAAGTATTATTACTAGCAATATTTTAACTAGGAGAATAAAAAGGGGTTTTTTATGATCACTAAAATAAAATTTGAAAATATTATTTCATTTTTATATTATCTTTTTAAAAATTCTTGTGCATGTTTTGACTGTACTAATTATATTTGTATAGTAGTATGTGTATATAAATTACAAATAATTACACACATGGGGGAGTGCATGCTCAAAATTTTTTTATCAATAGGGGTGCATGATCAAAGGAGTTCGGAGACCACTGACTTAGAGCAGGCTGCTCAGGACCATCTCCAGATAGCTTTTTATGATCCTCAAGTATGGAGGTTATCTGGTCCAGCCCCCCTGCTCAAGCAGGGCCACCCAGAGCCGCTTGACCAGGACAACATCCAGATGGTTTCTGAGTATCTCCAAGGTCGGAGGCTCCACAACCTCCCTGAGCAACCTGTGCCAGTGTTCGGTCACCCTCACAGTAAAAGAAAGTGTTTCCTGATGTTCAGAGGGAACCTCCTGTGTTTCAGGTTGTGCCCATTGCCTCCGGTCCTGCCGCTGGGCACCACTGAAAAGAGCCTGGCTCCGTCCTCTTCCCACCCTCCCTTCAGGTATTTGTACACATTGGTAAGATTCCCCCTGAGCCTCCTCTTCTCCAGGCTGAGTAGTCCCAGCTCTCTCAGCCTCTCCTCATAGGAGAGATGCTCCAGTCCCTTTATCATCTTCCTGGTCCTCCATTGGACTCTCTCCAGTATGTCCGGATCTCTTGTGTAATGGGGAGCCCAGAACTGACCCAGCACTCCAGCTGTGGCCTCACCAGTGCTGAGTAGGGGAGAAGGATCACCCCCTTGACCTGCTGGAAGCACTCCTCCTAATGCAGCCTGGGGTATCATTGGCCTTCTTTGCTGCAATGGCACATTCTGGCTCTGGGTCAACCTGGTGTCCACCAGGACCCTCAGGGCCTTTTCTGCAAAGCTGCTCTCCAGCTGGTCAGCCCCCAGCATGTATTGGTGCTGGGGGTTGTTCCTACCCAGGTGCAGGACTTGGCACTTCCCCTTGTTGAATGACCATACGGTGTATCAGCTAGCTTTGGGTCATCTGCAATCTTGCCAAGGGTGCGCTCTATCCCACCATCCAGACCTTTAAAGAGGATGTTGAACAGGACTGGACCCAGTAGAGACACCTCGGGTACACCACCAGTCACTAGCCTCTAACTGGACTCCATGCCACTTTGGGCCTGGCTGTCCAGACAGTTTTCTACCTGCCTCACCATCTGTTCATCCAACCCATGCTTCATGAACTTCTCTGTGAGGAACTTATGGGAGGCAGTGTCAAAAGCCTTACTGTAGTCAAGTAGACAATATCCAGTGCCCTCCCCTCAACCAAGACAGTCATTTCACCATAGCAGGTTATTAAGTTGGTCACTTCCCCTTGCTGAATTCATGCTGACTGCTCTTGATGACCTTTGTATCCTTCACATGCCTGGAAATGGTTTCCAGAATTAGTTGCTCCATCACCTTCCCAGGGCCTGAGGTGAGGCTGACCTGCCTGCAGTTTCCTGGACCCTCTTTTTTACTGTTTTTGAAGACAGGTGTGACATTTGCTTTCCTCCAGTTCTCAGGCACCTCTCCCAACTGCCATCATCTTTCAAAAGTTATGAAAAGTGGCCTTGCAATGACATCAGCCAGCTGCCTCTCAAAACTCATGCGTGCATCCCATCAGGACCATAAGATACCAAAGGAACATCCACTTCAACCCTTAAGTTTTTTCAAAAATGAGTTCACCTGACTCAGCCTACATTTGTTTAGTCATTCAGGCTTGTTTTACTAGTGACCGGCTACTCTGTGGGTCACCCCAGTTATTAACCAGCAGTTCTCTACAGCATGCTTGCAACCCAGATCAAATACTGTAAATTTGATTTATTGAATAGATTCTACTGGAAGATTTAAGGAATTTCAAAGGTGTGCTTCCCAACACTTAATGGTTCAAGACTGTTCTGAGCTCCCCTGAGTTTGTTGCCCTTCACGAGTTGTGATGTTGCATGAGCTAAAGTATGATAAGGTTATGATAATGCCAAGTATTCCTCTTGTTTCAGATGATCAGACATCAAAAAGCATGTCTTCCTAGCCTTTTTCAATCACTGTTTGCTTGATAGTGTTTCTTTAGGCTGGAAGCATGTCTTCATTTCTGTGTCAAAACACACAGCGCTTTCTTGCACTCCAGCTTTCAAGACCACTTTGCTCGCCTCTGATCACTACTTACCATGCCACTAGCCCTGTTGTCATCTGTGTGCTTTTATCAGTAATGACTCTATATTTCTTCCTCATCACTAATAAAAAGGTTAAACACTGTCAGATCTAAAATTAATCCTCGGAGGACCTCCACATACTCCACATTGATTACTGACTACAATTATGTTATTGAGACCTATTAGCCATTTTTTTTAAAACACACTTGATGTATGCTAACGATCCTACATCATTCCCATTTCTAAATCAACATGTCACGTGGCATCAAATCAAACATTTTACAAATACTAAATGTCACGTATCTTTGAAAAGTCAGACTTGTTCTCTCAAAACATCACATTCTCTTGAGAAAAGATTTATTTCCCATAACCTTGTGTTGATTGAAATTAATTAATTAAGAATTAAAGGTATGTAACACAGTTGACTCCCAGGCAGCCATTCTATCATTTTGCACAAGATTAATGTCTGCTTGACAAACTTACGATTACTTGGTCATCCCATTCATCCTTTTAATGCTTTGTCTTATCAATTTTAAACAATTCCTAACTTTTTTAAATGCACACAGCTATCCATTTCTTATTCCCTTCTTCCCCCCACTTCCTCCCCATTTTTATAACCTATTTTACTTTCCCTCCCTTCTTAACAAATATAAACCAAACAACTCTGTTATTGTGATTAGTAACATTCTGCAGGTAAACTTGACCATCTCTTCCTCTACTACTTCCAAATCCACTTCTTCTGGAAGCAGAAGTAAGCACCTATGGATTATTGGAAAGAAATGTCTTAGTCTCATGATAAACAAGCACACAAATATACTTACGCAGTTTTATGATGCTAGTAAGTAAATTGCCAACAGTAGTGGTAAGGACAGTACTGGGCAATTCCTAACCTAAAAAAGAGTTCTGAATTGTGAAGCAGGGAAATTTTTTACCAGGTCTATCGTCCCTGGGGGAAAAAACCAAACCAAACCAAAACACCAACAAAAACAAACAAATGAAAAACCAAAATGAAACTAACACTCCCCCCTCCCCCCCCTCAAAAAAAACCCAAACGCTTCAACATAAAAACAGTAATAAAGATATTCTTACGTAGAACCTACCAGTCCAAAACATTTCATGGAAGTAACACCCACAGCCATACATTCAGAGTGGTGATGTAAAACAACCACCTATAACAGAAAACATCCTCACTGCCAGTGAAGTCACTGCCCTTTCAAATAACTCCACTAAACTGGATTAAGACTTTTAGAAACACATACACACTCACACATTTTGTTTTATTCACAAGGGGGGAAAAAAAATTGCAATATAACTCACCTGTGGCATGAAATGATTAGCAGTGTTCTAGGAAATATGGTATTTTATTTAGAAAGGCTTTGATTTGCAAACAATGGGGCTACAGAAACAGAGCTCAACAAAAGTAAATAGAGGACTAAACAAACATTCATGGAGACAGGAAATTCTGTGTATGAGAACCTTCTGAAGAAAAATTTATAATAAGCTTTTGTTCTTTAAAATTGAGACTAGTAGTTGCAAGATGAACGGCCAGTTTCACGGTGTTTAATCGTTTCTATTCCTTAGAAGGTTATTCTACTGACGTAAAGTATAAACCATAGCTGACAAAATATGCCTCCGTTTCTCCACTTGTAGTACTTGTGAAAGTACTACAAAATCATGGATCTCCCTTCTGCAGAAAACTGCCTCATTTACAAGACAAGTGTCCCGCATTTTATACACACGTTACATTCAGCCATATTTTCCCATGTTCTTAGGCAGTTTTTGTTTTCTCTTTTTTCTCCACCTAACCTCAGGTAAGCCTGAGAGATTAAAACAAAAGCAACAACAGTGACATAAAATTTGCATTTCTTATTTTTCTTATTGTTGTTCAGCATATTTACCTTCCAATTTTTCAGGAAAGTACTTTAGTCTAGCTTCAAAATCCACGCACACTGGAGACTTATTTCAGGTAAATTCAATAGTAATACTAAAATCATTTTACTCTGTTACTGATTTTCAGCAAAAGATCTGTTCTTCAGTCCCAAAGGACTAGTGGGACCCACCCATAGCCCCCTTCCTCCAAGCCTTTTTTTGGTTGGTTTTTTTTGTTTGATTTGTTTTCCCAAGATAAGCGTATTAAACCAGAAGAAACGGCCTACTTACAGGGAGTCCTTTTAACCAACCATACTTCAGAGCAAGGTAGATAGCGGATACGAGGGTAATGGGGATGTTGCACATTCACTCGGCTGCCCTCTGATCACATTCTCCCTTGCTCAGGAAAGGCACTAGAGCCTCCTTATGCACTTGCTTCTTGTTGACATTAAGGCTTATATATGACGACACCCCAACTCTGGCATTTTCTTTGCAGGGAACTAATCCCCGCGTTACATCCTCCTCAGCACTACGTGCGGCCATTTGACATTCACCAAACTTGACAAGAAAGAAACCCTGAGTTCTTTTTGGTACAGCAGGTGAAGGCCCACCCTAAACAGACAACCAAAAAAAAAAAAATAATGAAGCAACAAAGATGGCTTTGCTGTTTTAAAAAGGGCACGCCACTATCACACCGAGTTACTCGTGAAGAGAGTCTCAAGTTAACAGCTCACACTAACACGGATGCAACAGTTCTCACAGATGGTAAATCAACAACAGCTTCCATACTGTAAATCCTTCACTAAAAACTGTAAATCCTTGCCTTTAAGGCCCATCTCTCTGTAATCATCTTTGTTCATCTTTCACTACACTGCCAAAAGCCCCTAATTAGTACCATCTTAGGCTGCCTTTCACTGCCCCTCATCCTAATCAGTTGACTAATTACTCGCACATAATCTCAGTGTCAGGTTAGAAGATGTATTTTGAATGAAGAGAAGCATGTGGAAGAAGCCCCTTACCTAGGGGGTACTGAAAATAGCCTGCAGACAGCTACAAGACGACCTCAAGTAGCAGGTAGGTAAAGCTAACTGGCCTTGCACAAGGGAAGGAACAGGGGAAGAAAGATGCAGTCAGAGCCAACAGCAAGCTTACAAGTGTGCTAATCCCCAAAAGCCAACAGCAGGAAGCTTTTAGTGAAGAAGGCAAGTCAAGGGAAAGGCTGCAGCACGAAGAGCGCTCATTCTAGCACGACAGCAGGGAATGCTGCTTTGGATTTCAAATGGGCTATACAAAGAAACGCCGGCAGATGCTGCAGTAACTGATGTGGGAGGAGAGGAAGGCATACGCAACGGTTTTCTGCAAAAGCAAGAATAGAACACTTCTGATTTTAGGAATATATGAAAATATTTGGAGATGGTATACATGTATGAGGGAAAAGAAAGCACCAGAGATGTAACTCCCAAAAAGTAACAAGATTAATGAAACAAGGAGAGTGGGCAAGAGTAGAAAGAACAGCAGCGCAGAGAGCAACACTTAAGAGGAGTTAACTGCCCCTCAACTCAGACAGCATTGATGGGACTTTTCAGCATAATGATGGTGACATTAAAGAGTAAAGGAGATAAAGATGAAAAGGACCGGATTAGGAATGGAGTCCTTTTCAGGCTGTTCTGGAAAGAACAGACCTCGTGACAGAAAATAAGAGAAAGAACAATTAGATGAAAAAAAAGTTAAAGAATAATTTTAAAAACAAATGCTTGAAAACTAATAAGTTTATATCATTATTACCCTTAAGGAGAGAAAAAGTACAATACAAACTTCTAAAAAATATTTCTGGTGCCTTAATAAAAATTCCACCAGGTGGAAGCATCTTAAGGATTTCTCTGGATAATTGAAAGCAGTACGGAACTTGTGAAGAACGCAGAAGAGCATTTCACAGACTTGTATTTATGGTGTCGCTAATTCAGTAGTTACTTACCAACAGAGTAAGTATTGCAAAGACCCTAAACTGACACCAAGGCAAATCTGTGGGGATAACTTTTTACTGTTAAGGTGAAACAAAACTATTTTAATGTGAATTTATGGAGTTTATATTAGTACAACAAGGAACACTGGAAGTTCAATATCTAGAAATTGTCGTTCTGTCCCCTCCCTTTTATTATTCTTTTCTTCCTTAACTAAAATGCCTTGCAGAAATAATTCTACTTTGTGCCTAAGCGCAAGAGGAACAGCAGTACTACATTCAAAATTATGAACTCATTTGAAAACATGACTGCAACATTTCAGAAACAACACCTGTGCCCAGCACAGCCTCCCAGCAGAATCCCTGGAGCGGGTATTTCACCCAACAGTTTGCTCCGTCTAGCATTTCTATGGGCAGAAGGTCCTCAGCTTCTCCAAGCCAAGCCGTACGGTGCAGAGTAACGCTGCTGAAGCACACCCACGCACTTACACTGACCAGCGGCCAAGGATGTGGCCCTACACTACAGCCAGAATCTGCAGACTGATGCCACAGATCCGATGGCAGCCACGTTCCAACAGTTTAAAGAAGAAAGCCTGACAGTCCTTAAATTTGTCCTATTTCTCGTCCTGTTAAGACGAGCAGAGGCTAAAGATTTAACTCTGCAGTTGGCAGCAGCGCTGCGACACATCCATCCATAAGTTGGAGACCTGGGCCGTGCCCAGCAGCCGGTGCAGCCCGCCCCGCGCAGTCACCCGCCAGCACCGCTGCTCCTGCATCCCGCTGGGCTTCAACCCTGCTGAACACCATGCAGACGCTCACTCACCACCCCCCCTCAGTGGGACAGGGGAGAGAATTGGGGGAAAAAAGTAAAACCCGTGGGTTGAGATAAAGACAGTTTAATAAAACAGCAGAGGAAAATAATAAATAATAATAATAATGGTAAGAGAATACACAGAACATACGAAAGAAGTGATGCACAGTGCAATTGCTCACCACCCACTGACTAATGCCCAGCCTGTCCCCGAGCAGCAATTGCTGCCCCCCCAGACAACTCCCCCCAGTTTATATGCTGAGCATGACGTCATATGGTATGAGATATTCCTTTGGCCAGTTGGGGTCAGCTGTCCTGGCTGTGCCCCCTCCCAGCCTCTTGTGCCCCTGGCAGAGCAGGGGAAGCTGAAAATCCTTGACTGGTGCAAGCCCTGCTTAACAACAACTAAACCATCAGTGTGTTACCAACATTCTTCTCATGTTAAATCCAAAACACAGCACTGTGCCAGCTACTAGGAAGAAAATTGACTATCCCAGCCAAAACCAGGACATACCCTCTTAATAATTTGTACTGATCTTCGCTAGTCCCCTTCAGAGTCAGCGATGTGTTCCAGAAGCAAACACTCACTCTAAATCATTATCATCAAGGCCTGGAATTCAGCATTAGCACACCACAATTTCTTGTCATTTCATGACAGTATCACAACTCAGAAAAAAAATGGTTAGCTTTTTCTCACCTAAGATACAACATGTGAATTCAATTAAACAGCTAATTATCACATATGTAGAAAAGTACAAAGAAACTACTTGGTTAACTGGATTTTCCTCTTTATTTAGCTTGTTTCTTATTAATGGGGAGAAAGTTTAGTTTGGCTGAACTCTCATATAAGGAACATACAGCAGTTTACTCACCTCAACAAGGCAAGAAAGAAACCGAGGCACCTCCCAAACCTAAATGTTAAAGAGTCTCCGCAATGGGATTTATCTCCCCTTGACTTTGGACACAAGTAGTTAAAGCAGAGAATCAGTTTCCTTAAGGCCCTGGCCCTCCACCATCTAATCCAGGGAAGAAGCAGGTACCTCTAAAGGACATTTCAGATTTACAGTAGTATTGCTTCCAATTTAGGTTTGGTTGCTGCTATTTATGTGCT
This sequence comes from Gorsachius magnificus, assembly GCA_034008185.1. Taxonomy (NCBI): domain Eukaryota; kingdom Metazoa; phylum Chordata; class Aves; order Pelecaniformes; family Ardeidae; genus Gorsachius; species Gorsachius magnificus. Next base: position 56,129,794 of record CM067082.1, on the reverse strand, counting down.
AGACACATATAATGCTTTATCTATGCAAGTTTGTTTTTCAAAGAGCTTTGAAAAATCTCTAGTTCAAATTAAATGTTTTGTAACAAATGTCAAAACTGTAAATCACTGAACAGTAGCAGTAAGCTGACAGAAAAGATGCAACTTGCTCAATACAATTCTCCAAATCTGTTAAGCCAAAAGTTGTTTAATACAATTTAACTCACCCTGGAGTGCAGTTAAATAATTGTGATGGATGGCAGCTTGTCTTAGTCTTTTTCATTTGTTAAATTATGATAGATGAATTATGCATATTACTGAATTTCAATGCATTCTTTCTGTTCACCACCCCTGCTTCATGAAAAACATCCAGTCAATAAATAGTTTAAATCCATCTCCATCAGAACCGTATGACATTCTACAACTATGATAAAGAAGCTGAAGGCCAAAAGTGTTTCAGAATAAGTCCCTGGACATTAAAAGCAACAATAAATGTACACCTGCAATGCAACTAACAACACATTTGGTACTATCTCCATTTTAAACAAAGTAACTGAACCTGTATCCGGTAAAAATGTTTATTATTAGCACTTTATGAGAACTTTGGGGGAGGGAAGACTATAATGAATCAAATCCCCAAACAAAACAGACATAGCCTTTTTTTTTTTTATTTGAGCAACTAGTTAACATGGTATCGAAGGTACACATTGAAAAATATGTGAAAGCAATTCTTTCCTAAAAGAAGAAAAACAAGAAATATATTGTTAAATATAATATTTTCTAAGAAAACTTCACTTGAGCAGCCATTTGGTAATTATCTGCTCTTTGACAACACCTGCACAGAGACTCCTAGGATGTACAGTCTGTCATTTTAATGTATTCCACAAAATCCCAGAGCACGAAGCTTCAAAACAGAAAATCCATATTATCTACTTTTTCAAAGGGTTTTTTTCTTGCAATAATTGTGGCATGAGAGTGCATCTGACTTCTAGCCATTTCAGTATCCGTGCTCAACCAGTGTGGCATTTCAGGAGAAGGACCATTTGAGTTATCTCCTTCAACTGGACTGTTCTTTGTTTAACCACAGATCTCCAGTGTCTTAAGTCCCTCAATTTGGAGGAAATTATGAAGTGAAAATGGCTAATACGGAGGTTTTCTTTAGAAGAAGACAGTGTATATCTCCATATGTATCTCTGCATGTATTCGTAAACTACCACAATTCAAAATGTCTGACAGAGGTACTGGAAGATTAACAGAAACCACTTCAGATTTCAGATGCGCTGGTGGCACGTGCCAGGAGAAACCCTGCGAAACCTATGGAGGTACCTCAAGGAAAGACAAGCCTACAAGAAACTCTAGTCGGGCTTTAAGCGTGTCCCTCAAGACTTATGAAACAGCAAACAAACCCAAGAAAACAAAAGGATTTGATTTGACAAAGTGCCAAACATTTCAAAGATTACAGGGTTATTTACTTTAACCATTGGTGAGGTATAATTTAACACAACTGACTACAGCATTGTATGTGTACCATTCACACTACCAACCCTCGGGTACCTTCCACAGCAGGTTTTCGTCATAGACAGAAGGAGGACTTTAAGAATAAGGAGGAAAAAAAAAAAAAAAAAAAAAGCTAGACTATTAACTTCACTAGCAAGTTTCTCCATCTTTGATGACAAGACTTATGAAAAGTTTATGAAAGTACAGACATGAGGCAGTAGCTCTGTCAAATCTCAGCGATGCGGTCTGACTGACAGGTATACAGCTTCACAAACACATCCTGACAGTTACACACGCTGCAGCACAAGGAACCTTATTTTAAGTAAAGTTTGTGAAAACTGAAATGTGACATTTACAAGATTTCTGAGCAAAAAACCTCAGGGACAAATTCAATCTGTATTGCCTTCATTTCATCCTCATTTTCCTTAAGTATATTGTCCCAGATTGTTCTTCTGATGTCTCCTATCCTGAGACAGACTAATGCCTAGGAACGACATTGACACTGTGAGTCTGCCAGGAGCTTTCAAAAAGCATTTTTATCTTAAATATGAAGTGTTTTCCTGCTGGTGAAACGGCATTACATCTCGCAGAATTCTTCATTCATCCCCAGTGATACCACCTACTGTGGAAGGTTAGATCTGAATCATCTTCCCTAAAGGAAGCTTGACAGTTCATTTCAGAGGTTCCTTTTTGTCTCCCATTTCTAAGCAGAAAGCAACGTACATTCAGAAATCTCAAGCAGCTGTGCACCACTGCAAGTGCCACAGAACTAAAATAACATTTCTCAGAATTAGTCTGTCATAGTTTAAAGCATCAAAATTGTTAAGCAATTCTCAAGTGACATTGTAATTACAGAGTGCAGCCACAGTGATGCTATACTTAAGGTTGAAAGAGCTATTCCTATCTAAAACACCATTTTCAGTTTCTCGCAACTTTGTCAGTGCCCTCCCTTTAAGGCATACCTGCCACAGGGCAGGCAGAAGCACACTTTTTTGACATGGGCCTCCTTTACAATTCCAATTTTTATTGACTAAACAAGTTCCTGTTCCTCAGAGAGGTTAATATTCAAATAGCAGACAGAAGAAATTGTTATACATAAACATCACAGACAAACAATTAAGTAAAAGCATAGATTCTTGTCCCATTGGGTCCTACGTGGATGACAAAAGCAATGCATGTAGTTGAAAGCAGGTTATGATAGCAGTGCAGACACTATGAAATGCTAAAAAAACCTTCTATTTGGTGTACTACAATTTGGAGAAGATTTTAACATGAAAATCAGTTGTTATTTCATAGAATCCAAGAATACCAGGTTGGAAGGGACCTCAAGGATCACCTGGTCCAACCTTTCCAGGCAAGAGCACAGTCTGAACAAGATGGCCCAGCACCCTGTCCAGCTGCGTCTTGAAAGTGTCCAGCGAGGCGGAGTCAACCACTCCCCTGGGGAGATCGTTCCAATGGCTGACTGTCCTCATTGTGAAAAATTTCCCTCTCATGTTTAATCAGAATCTTCTCAGGATCAGCTTGTACCCATTACCCCTCGTCTTTTCCATGTGACTCCTTGTGCAAAGGGAGTCTCCATCTTTGTAGCCACCCTTTAAATACTGGTAGACGGTGATGAGATCACCTCTGAGCCTCCTTTTCTCAAGGCTGAACAAACCCAGTTCTCTCAGCCTGTCCTCATGCGCCAGGCTTCCCAGTCCTCTGATCACCTTGGTGGCCCTTCTCTGGATCCCCTCTAGCCTGTCCACATCTTTTTTGTGTGGCGGGGACCAGAACCATACACAGTATTCCAGGTGTGGCCTGACAAGCGCTGAGTAGAGTGGGATAATGACTTCTTTATCCCCACTGGTGATGCCCTTTGTTGAAGCAACCCAGGATATTATCAGCCTTCTGCTCACTCATTTGTTGTCCCTATTTCGCTGTCCTCCCAAATCCCAGGCTGCCTAAACTCAATGAGTGACAAAATTTCAACTCTGCGCTCCCTAGAGCTACAGCTACAACAAGCCCAAACAGGCTGTATGAAATGGTTGCATTTGACCCCTCGCAGCAGTCTGGTTATTTTTGAAAGCTCAGCTGAACCATCAGGCATGAGCTGAGCCCTGCCATTCCTTCTCCACATGTCTAACTTGTGCCAGATGCTGTCAGCCCTACTGAGATCCAAAAGTGAGATATTTTTTAACTGCAGACTCTAGAGATGCTATCTGTAATGAAGACCATGCCTAGCATACACCCCAGGGAAGGAACACCACACAACACAGGACAGCGTTCAAAAAGCAGAAGAGGCTTGCCCTGTCCCTGTTTTTAAATCAACAGATTGGATCTCAGTCTACTGGCCAACATAAACCCTAAATTCTCTTGAGGGAAGACACTCCCTAATGCTCTTGTTAAAATGTACTGCTGTGCAAAAAAGGTTGCAAGACTCACCAGTCCAAAGACAAGGAGACAGAAGGATGGCTGATGGCACTACAACCTCACGATAAAAGAACTTATCCTGAAGGTGAAAACCTACTATACAGTAAGACACAGGAGAGAAACCATAAACAGAAAAAGAGGAAGCAGACAACTGCATTGAAGAGCAAGCTCTGGATGGTCAGGAAGATGCATATGCCAGAAGACCCACTGAAAGTTTTTGGGGATTCAGTTGTCTTCAGTGTTACCCTGCTGGTTAGATCTAAAGAAGGCTTGGCAAGGTGAACTAGCAGAGCTGCCTGCCTGCTCTGCCAACCATCCCGGAATGCCTGGCTTTCTCCTTGTCCCACACGGAATGCCTCAAATGTATTAGGTAGACCCTGCACACCCAACAGGAGTCCAGCATTTCACTGCAATACCCAAAAAGCTCCTCTGTACGACACTGAAGCTATTTAAGTATTTTTACTGGATTTGCAACTAACACTTCCCACTTCAGGACATGAAAAATCAGAAAGATCATGGCCCATTGATAAATTGCATTCACTGCTTCTTTTGTCTGGTTTCAGATTTGTGGTAACAGTCAAGACAAAGACTAAACAGTGTTTATCTGCCCCTTTTTGCACCAGCCTACAGTGGATGAGTATAGGGAGCAACAGTTTTCTCCTGACCTGTTCATCACTTATTATTCGACAGCTTCTTACAGTTCTGTAGTTTCTTCTCAGCTTTCTCAGATACTTATTAATTTACAAAGTTTCCCAGTGCAGGAAATGGTCAGATTTTATTTGAAGGACAGCTTTTTCCCCCCCTCCACTAGCATCCATCTTCAGTAATTACCAGTCAGTAAGCAAATTATGTCTAGTTAGGCATATTAAAGTTCTTTCCAGAATATGCAATAACTGTTTCCTTACCAAGACTGCCTTATTAGTTGGCAAGGTTGACTGAAGAACAGAGGGACAGAAAAATCATCCACCATTCTTTCCATCCTACCACATCTACATTGTATTTAATCTAACAGACGCAGCAATTGCTCATACAATGCACGTGCAAGATCATGAACAGGTAGATGTTGTTATCCAGCTTCCACACTTCACCAGACTTAGTTCCTGAGATTGGTCCTTAGAGTGCACATTACAAGCGAATGTGGTGAGTTTTCACTGAGATAAAAATAGTTAAATTCTCTTGGATATATTTATTTACATTTCTGGGGAGTGGACACTATTTCTTCCTTGTCCTTAACCAATACAGACAGCAAATATCCTTAATTCCTGTAGCTGAGGTCCCTAAATGTCAAGGAATTAGCCTATTTATTCCAAAGAACAGGAGAGTGTGAAACAGAATGAAGTCTTATAACAACAAACATATCAATAAATTAATGGAAGGGAAATCCTTTAATAACTCTGGCATACGGGAAGTAAGAGCAAGTGATCTTAATGAGCAAGTTCATTTCTATACTGCTAAATAACAGAACTCTTGCTAGAGCTCAGACACCAACGCTTAAAAAAACAATCCTGGCTTTAGCAATAAAAATAGAGGTAAGTCCTCAGCTCCTTTCTTTCTTAGAAGGCAAATTAAGAATCCAGAGGGAGATCAAAAGAGCCAAGCATGAAAACCAATTATTCGGCAATTCCTAAAACAATAGTTAAGACATTTTCTCAGAACTTGAGAGAGAAATATGGGAACCTGTGAAAGCTACCACATAGACTGAAGATGGATAAAGTCATCATTATATTAGAATAAAAATTTTGTTATTAATTTTGTTCCTCTCCAGCCTCCAATCGTATAGCTCTAGATAACTTTATTTTAAGTAGCTTTGAAATAGAGCTGCTGAAAGAGGAGGATACAGGTAGAATAAAACCAGCAAGTACCTCTTCCATCTGCAGTGACTGATCACTGAAATGCACCAACATCAAGCAACCACTCCATTATTTTAAACTTTAACTAAAACTAAAATTAACATACTATCAACAATAAAGTGTATTATGTGAATTTTATTAAGACTTAACAAAAATTCTTCCTCCTTTGTATGTACAGTCAATGTGACATTCTTCCTTCCTCCCAAAAGCAGGAGAAGCAAGAATTAATTTCATCCCGTTGTGAATAATCCAGGCCTATTTCAATACTTACTATATTTTGCTGCAGTAATTTACAGGCTGAACACTTGCACAAGCATTGGCCAGAATTTTTCAGTAAAATGATAGAAAGAGCACTGGAAGTAAATAACATAAAATGTTTTCACCAAATAAGTTGTTCTCTTAAAATGTAATCCCCTGTAAATTCTTCAAAAGAAGCCTGATTATAATTGGCAGTCCTTCAGAACAGGTTAATTTAATATAAAGAAACTGGAGGCCAATTTGTTTCACAAACGCTGCTAGTTATGTTTCACATAAATCATGGTCATGAAATATGTATCAAATTTAGCCTAGAAAACTATACCTTCTCCTAGTTCGGCTGCCTTTTTCCCCCACAAAATCATGTAGAAATACCTACCATATAGATAGGTGCAGAACTTTTAATACATGTTCCTGAGAGAGGCACTTAGAAAGCCAGAATCAGTCTTTTGAAGGATGAATATATGCAAGGTGACAGCAAGAACCACCCAGGTAAAGGCATCTACAGACCTTCTGCTCACAGACGCTTCCCCCAGTAATTGTAGTTACTAGAGGGAACTACAAAATGCATAGGTTTCCATACAAGATGACCTGATGTTTAAAAAAATGCTGGACTTTACCCGCACCAAGAGTCTTCTGAGACAACTTGTACAAAGCCTATACTCTTTCTGGTTTTAAAGCGTAAGACGAATACAGGAATTTGCAGCTTATTCAGTGACAACAACTGGACATCACTGCCAATTTCAATCTAATTAAAATATAATCTACACATTATATTTAAAATAACTACAACTGCCTGAATAGCCTAAACATTTATCTTGGAAAAAGATCAGAATACTGACATAAATGTTAATTTTTTTAAATGGAACCTTTTTTATAGCAATCAAGCTTTTAAGGAAATTAGTCACACACTAGAAAATTAATTTTATATCAACCACTAATAAAGTTTGGAAAAAACATGACCAGCCTCCAAAACTGAAAATGCAACACTCAACTTGTACATCATTTTCATTGTAACAAAGTAATTTATTCCTCCTGTCTTGGCAATTTGCAAAAGGTCAACTTGTTATACACTAAGGAAAGAATTCTTAGATCATAAATTAATAAAGTGAGTTACATGACATTCCTTATCAATCTTAAAGTTATTCCGCACTAAGAAGTTTTGCGGATAAACACTAAATTGCAATATTTTTATAACCAGCTCCAAAGCGTAAGTGCTTAGCCTTTCAGATATATTATGAGAAGCAGGGGGAAAATAACTCTTTACATCCAGAAGGCAGAGCATTGACAGAAAGGAATTGTTTTAAAAAATTCTTAATGTTCCCTGTGCACTACAGAACATCAGAAATCCATTCTTTGATGATACTGTAATGAAAGGAAGTTGCTCTGGTAATATATACAAAGCCCCAGATAAAAGCTTACAGGATTAAAGGATTACATGATGGTTATTAAAGGGGTTGGGGAGGGAGGGAGGAGGATGCACGCTCTTTTAAATAATAATCATCATTCTGTTTGGAAATGTAAGTGGTAAGTTTGGGTTTAGGTTGCGTTTTAGCTTTTGTAATAAATGCTTTACTTACTTTCTTTTGAGCAAAAACAAACCAGCAATATGTAAGGAAATAAGTGCTTAACTTCATCTTCAAATGCACAAGAAAGATTTGTTTGCAACATAAATCTGTTGCACTGGCATAGCTTCATTAAATAGAGGTTTCAGTTCTGAACTGGCACATTATATATTGCAGTTTTATCCATAAGACTGTCAAGCACCATATTTTCAGTATTTCTTCCTATGGAAAAACAGATCTAAATGAAAAATTGACATATCAGTGCAATGAATTACACTGTTTATTGCTGCTAAAATAAATAAGTGACTATTGTTAATTTACGCATGTCATACATATACATTATGCATGAGTTTCACAAAGTTTACAGTTGACCAAGATTATATCCACTGTGGTCTCTTATTTTCACTTACTGTTGAAAGTAAATGCAACTCATCATCTGAGCAAACATCTTTTAAAAAAATGGGGTTATCTCATACATCTCAAATCATCAGGTTTCAGCTCAGCCCCCAAAGAAAATTCCGAAATTAAGAATATGCAACATCCTCCCAAGGGGGAAATCCTCAATATGATTTGGAGTTACTCTGATTATTTACAAACACTGGCTGCACCATGGCCACTAGGGTTTTATTGGCTTTCAGTGTAGTTAAACTGACTTTATCAACTATAAAATACTAAGAGCAGACATGTAAGGGATGAGACTAAGGGGCTATTACTTTTTTCTAATGCAGCTGTACATTTGACAATTAAAGCTTCCTTGAGAATCACCTGATTTCTTAAAACTGTCAAAAATGAGGAAAAAATAAAAATCAAACATTATTTGATTCTAAACAAAATACTGATGTTCCCAGTGTACTGGGTATAGTTGGTATACAAAGAAATGAGTGAAGTAATTAGAACAGCACTCTACCTCTTTTCAGATATAACGAAATACATGACATTTCCTTGGGGACTCATTTGTTCTTAATAATTAAGCATGAATTGAAACACTTGCTGAGGGCAGATCTGTAAACAAGTATTTACCGTAGCTACCTAAGAAAACAGGCCAGTCTGTCTATTCTGCAACCAGCCACTACTAGCAACTTCTAAGGCAACACAGGGCTTTAAGTTCAAATATTTGCTCTGTACTCAGTAAATCTATTTCATTTTACACATACCAAATTATCCTATTAATATGTTATGCAGTTCTTTGAAAAATAAATTGAGATAATTCTATCACTTTCCAAAAGCAGGTTATTTTGCAAGTTCATATGAGCCAACATTGTATAGCAGAGTATTTCTTCTACACCTCATAGTATGTATTGCGGTACCTACCAGAACCAGTAAGGGAACCAGCCGAACACTTTGTGATCGGCTTTTTTTGCAAACTTTTAAAGTAATCCACATAAAACATATCCACAAATTATGTAATAACTGGAAAGACCCAGAAATCAAGAACACAGGTATGTTGTTGATGTCCTAGTTAAGAGGCATTTGACATCAACTTTGTAAGTCTTTTTGCAAATCACTGAGTCATCTAACAGACAATAAGGGGGAAAAAAGGCCAGAAAGTGAATATGCACGACAATAATGAGATGGTAAGAAAGCCAGATAAAATAAAAGCTTTACAATTAATACTGAGAGAACACAGCAACGTTATTTAGAATATCAATTTTATCCCTCCAATACTGTTAACTTTTAGTCTATTATCCTAATACACCTGCTAGAAAGAGATATGGCAAAGTAACTATGGATGGGTACAGAGGATTTATGGCAATAATCATATTAACATTACTGGGTGCTACGAGTGTAAATCATCACCAGAAAAAAACCCCATAAAAATCCCAACACAGATGCACTACGTCCATACTTTTGCCTGCATTTGTAACACATGAATCCACAATTAAAGCTTCGTGTTGCACAGAGATTGCACAAAATCCCATCGATTACTGGAACCCTCATGTAGAAAATGGAAATTTCCTACCATCTTTTTAACAAGTGATTGAGAACAAGGTTTCTTAATTTGCACCTCAGTATTTTCTATGTATGTTACATTCATTCAAAGTAAGGGGCAGGCTTTATGCCCATTAAAATTATCAAATATTGCTAGGTTGTTAGCCCCCATTCCGCTGGTAGGGAAAGACTACGAAGAGACACAGGCTGGAGCATATAGACAAGTCACACTTTTTCCAAACCATTCTATCAAGCTCCTGGCAGGAGAAGAACCAGTAGCAAGACCCTCAGCACACCAAAAATAGTAAATGTTAACAGAGCCTAAGGGTGGCCTGATAAAAGGGCACAAACCCCAACCACTCCTTCTGTGGTCACACGCTGCCTTGGACCTCTTCTCTGCTGAAGAGTCCTACATTTCATTTAACCCTGTGCTTCACTGCAGGCTCAAATAATTTGTGCCTCAAGGATTTTGCCAAAACCTCCCATCGATGGGCAGTACTCATTGCCTTGGAAAGCTCTGAGATGCAGCGCCTTTGAGTAGTTTACTCAAACACATCACCCCAGTAAGCGCATTCATAAATTATCTTTGCTGTGTTTTATACCTTTCACTTGCAGTACTCACCCAACTTGCTCTAGTTATAAAGCTTCATACATATGGATAATGCTCCTTTGTATGTGCTAACAATCCTGGCAGGTTTCCCTTCAATAAACCACTCCAGATGTTAGTCTCGGTAATTATGTCTGACATCTCTCAGCTTTGGTAATGAAATACTGCTGATACAATTCCTTGTTTGTATTTCTATGGATCATCTTCAGACATAAAAACTAGAGAGTTAAAACAGCCAAGTCGACGGGCACAGAATGAAAATCTGCTGAAATGAATATACAGCAATCGCATCATTAGCATAAACAGGATAAAAATGGAAATACAGGATTCTATGAGAAAACTATCAGTTATACAGTATATCTTGCTCTTCTGCTTAATAAAGATGCCCTTTCAAATACTATATATACATATGTATGACTACATGAAAGACAAAATTACCAGTATTATCAATATCACGTAACACTGTAGAAGATATAACCTCTTCCTTGCTTCAAAGAATCAAAACTCAACTTTACACAATAGGCCCATTGCCAACAAGGTCTAAGAAAGATGCACAATGCAAATTTCTAACCTGAGAAGTCAAGATTCAATATTAATATTACCTACGATATTATCACATCAACTACACTGAAGAGTAAAAGTGCTTAGGCAAAAAATGTGGTTAAATAACACACATCCAAAAAGCTTAATCTTTTGCAGATATGATCTTAGAGAATGCAGATTCTGGAAGGTGTAAGACGTGTACAGTTTTTACATTGATAAATAAGCCTGCTCAAGAAGTCATTGGCTCATACTACTCTCCTGGGGTTTTTAAATTATCATGTTAAATGTCAACACTAACAATAACGTGATTAAAAGAATACACAACTACTGCTGATGCCTGAAATTTCAAATATTAGTAGTGCTGTCAATGTTGTATGGGGCACACAGAAAGGCATTTAAGCAGGAGATTATTTTGTATTAAAATAGATATTTCTTATGGTCTTAAGCTGTAACAAGTGTCATGACAATATTATTTTATTTCAGATAAATTATCAAATAGTTTTGGCAAGTTCTTAGATATTAGATTCTAAATATTAGATATATTACACATATTAATCATTATGACTACCTAGCAATGTTAAACCCCATCACTAAGAAGCAATTTTTAGGACCTACCCAGCAGCACAAACCAGTTTTCATTTTTTAAAAATGTAAGAATAATGTGAAAGTCCCTTTAACTACTGACTTCTGAAGGACTGAAATTAAGCCAAAGTCACTTAGATCAGTACAAACTTAAGTGACTTCTAATCTGAAGTCTTCTTAACTGGAAGTCAGGAAGCCACTCATATTTAGTGTCTTATGCACCACCACCGCTTTCATAAACATAAAGCAAAAGCTTCAGCACATGCAGAAATAAAAGAACTTCCCCACAGACTACGTGAAGTATGTGAAATGGGCTGTTTCCCAAATAGTGTTATGACTGTTCATATTGTTATTCTGCAACTTAATACCATAACTGAAAATCATTTATAAAAACACACAATTGCAATAATGATATCCCACCACTGTACGTTTTATTTATATAACCATGAACAAATGTTTTGAACAGAAATATGTGGACACGCATACAGCTGCCCATCCCCATGGCAAAAAAACCCAGACGCTCTTAGAAAAGCACATGCAGCATACTGGATGTGCTTTTATAAACTCAAGGTCATCCAAAACAGTTAATGGTTTTGAACTTCTCAAAGTATTTTTAGGCATTTAAGTCAGCAAAATGTTTGTCTAACTACAACACTCAGTTAATGATCAAACAAGAAAACCAGTACTAACTGGCCAGCCATAGCAAAATCCCATGACTATAGTTTACTAACGAAGCAATAATTATGCTTAGTAAGAAATAAGGAAGTATACGTTTCAAAGGGATTCACGTATTACAAAAATCACTTTAATATCTCAGAAGGCGGCACTAGGGCTTGCCCCATCAAATGAGAGAATAAATGTGAGAAGTCGTCAGAGGGTCATTACCTGCAATTCTGAACATCCCAGCTTACTCATCACATGCGCTCTGTTAAGAAGAGCCACAGGTTTAAGTGAAAGAAGTGAATTGGTGCCAATGCTGTCATTCATAACAAGGTATATGAAATGTTCTGACGATAAGGTGATTTTATTTAACCCAGACTGTGCTAATAACTTGGCAGGTTATTTTCTTTGTGGTAGGATGAAAGGATACAAAAGAAAAGGACTAAGAAAAGCTCAAGAGACTTGGAAGAGAACAGTTTCAGCAAAATATGAACAGTGTACTTTGGAAGGGGAGACATTAAGAAAAATGTATCAAATGCTTCCAATGATTCAGAAAATTCAAGTATGTAGGTGTTACAGACACTGTAGATACTAAGACACCACTGCTCTATCTGGCTCTAAACAGAAACTGTCAAGCTCAGAAATAAAAAAAAAAACCTGAACTTTTAAGCCAACATTTTAATTGTGCAGATTCATTAAACTCCCTGCATTTTCTTCTAGGAAAGTCTGGCCTAGAACCAGTCTGTAGGAAAGGGCTGATGCTGGGGATTACAGTCTGCATGAGTATGTCTGAACTTGCAAAGGGAGGCAGCTCCTTCCGGACAGGACAAAAAGCCCGGCCCAGCACTGGCAAGGACTTGTCTAAGTCTCAGGTGAATGATTCCATGACCTAGGTCAAAGCTGACGTATTGGTAAATGAAATTCAAAGGCAAACTTTTTCCCTTTGTCCACGCTAATCCTCACAACCCATCTTCAAGGTATACCACGGAAGAGGGATAAACTCAATCTCTTGGTAGAAACTGTGCAGTCACACATCAGAGGCACAGACAGAGCTTTGTCTTCCCATAGCCTAGGCCACTGACCTGTATTTTGAAGAACCACCTCTTGATATCTCTGTTCTTCAAGTAAAGCCTTCCATGTTACTAACGCTGCATACGAACATCTACTTACTTAGGCTCTAAAGAGCATCACTGTTTTGACAGGACTGCCTACATAGCAATATGCTTGGGCTAGACTACTCTGCTTAACAGATCTAAAGGCTGAAGTAACGGGAGAAGAAACAAGCCCACCACATTCTCTGAAGGTAAACTGACAGAGTGCTACGTGAGAGACCAATTTCTACAGCCAAAAGTTTCTGTTGAAAAACTTTTGACCTGCGATTCCTTTCAAAATTGCTTAGCAGTAGAGCCTAAACATCTCAGTTTAAGAGGACTCCCCAGAAAGAAGCCAATACTCCACCACTCTGAAATCCATCAGAAAGAAAAGAGGTAGCTCATGCCATGCCTGGAAATATTTCCCAAATGAGGTTTTTCACAGGACCGAGACATTATGAATTCAGAGACAGACTAGTTTTGTTTGTTCTCATACAATATTCAACAAAGCTATGCCTCCACCTGTTCTTCAATAAAAATATTCTGAATTTTCTAAAACACAGACTACACCGATCTTCCATTACCGGGTATAATCATCATAACTATTTCAGTGTGAGCCTCGAGTAAGCTGGTGTTAAACGTTTGTAAGAGAAATATTAAGGCATTCTTCAACAGCATCATTACTGCCTTTTTACCTTTTGAACCATGTAGGAAGGTCTGCACAAAACAAAGCCGCAGCTTTCTCCCTCCTGGCCTATGTGGCACTGAACCAGTCGGCCATTCTTTAAAAAGGCAGATTCCTATTTGTGGTACTTAATGCCAAGGCTAAGCTAGCCGCATCCAGACAATAATAACTCTTTTTATTACTTGGTTTCTGAGATAAGAGGATTCTGTCATTAGAGTGTTCTCTTCTGCAGTGGTTTTTTTGTGCTCTAGTATACTGGGAAAGCTTGGAATTGATCGCTTCCATTTGTTTTAATAAACTGCCCTACTTAACTCCCAAGACTGTATTGGCTTCATTCTCCAAGAGGTTTCGATGATGCTGATTAGATTATATCATTTTTAGATCATTACTGGCTTTTATTGTAAAATGCGGCATTTATGATACATTTTCTAGCAAACTGTGGTACACAGATACCCTATGTAAACTATGAAGATGCAAAAGCCCTGTTTCTATTCTCAGTAGAATAAATAGTACTTCAGACAAAGTTCCTGTATTCTCAGTGCAACGTGATGCAAAGAATTAGTAGGAGACTGGATGAAAGCGTCTGTCTGCGTGTGAAAATATCTTGACAGCTGCATTGCTTGAATATTGTCCTGTGTTTACATCATCATATGGTTCCAGTAGGTTTTGTGTACTTTTTCCAAATAAAATTTTTATTTTATTTTTACCCTGGCAGTGCTGTACCCATGCAAGCTGAACACTGCTACTGTGTACTTGTACTGTGTTTCAAGAACAACTACGGTTCACTGCAGGCAGCCTCGCATTATTCCTCCCACAATAAGTGTGCAGAACATGATCAGATCCAACCTCAGAGGCACACAGACCAACGGGGACGCGGCAGCACCACGCCACTAAGACTGCGTCTACAGGCAAGGACAAAGGTGCACGTCTTCTGTAACGAAGCGGTCTCCTGCAGTACTGATTCACAGCACAAATGAAAGTTGGATACAAAGATCCCGACATGAACAACTGAAAAAACTCCTGAATCTTCCCAAATCTCAGTCTGGGAGCCTATGGCAGAAGTAAAGAACTGAGCTGGGGCAGAGGAAAGATCTCGTAACCTCAGATCCTCCCCCATAGCCTTCAGTGTTCCTGCATGACCAACAGGTTGGAAATCGTCGTTTTTCCCCCTCTAACTATTCACACCAGACTGTGCCCAGTGCTGGCTTCCCCGGTACAAGGGTGACATGGATATACTGGAGAGAGTCCAGCAAAGGGCCACGAAGATGATGAAGGGACTGGAGCATCTCTCCTGTGAGGAGAGGCTGAGAGAGCTGGGACTGCTCAGCTTAGAAAAGAGAAGCCTCAGGGGGATCTTGCCAATGTGGAAAGAGGACAGAGCCAGGCTCTTTTCAGTGGTGCCCAGCGGCAGGACCAGAGGCAGTGAGCACAACCTGAAAGGGGTTCCCTCTGAACATAGGAAACACTTTTTCCCTTGAGGGTGACCGAGCACTGGCACAGGTTGCCCAGGGAGGCTGTGGAGCCTCCAATCTTGGAGATACTCAGAAACCATCTGGATGTTGTCCTGGGCAAGCAGCTCTGGGTGGCCCTGCTTGAGCAGGGGGGCTGGACCAGATAACCTCCAGAGTTCCCTTCCAACCTCAGCCATTCTGGGGTTTTGTGAATTATGTAGAGGCAGAACACAGGCCAACAACAGTGTCTGTTCCAGGATTTGCTTGTAACACCCAAATGACGAGAACACTTATTTTAAAGTGTCCATTGCAGATCTGACCAATTTTTCCACATCTTGGCTGCTAAGAGATGCACACAGTATTTTATATTACCCCAATCAGATGAAATTAAACAGTCATAGGAAGAAATTCATATTTTCAAGACAGCTGTGAATCCCTGTGTGACTTATCGTCTTTAACTTCTGGCATATTTTGAGGCATCACATCAATTTTTAGAAACTCTCTGAGGTTCATACATAACTGAAAGCACCTGATGAAACAGGACTGAAGACAACTGATAAGTACCTGCACCTTACAGAATATTTACTGTATATTTCTGTGGGAATACGGTTAAAGTAATGAAAAGCATAATTTTTTTTTACTTTTAATAATATGCTATCTCTTATAAAATTTATTTTCCCATTAAACATATTTCCTTTCTATTTGAGTATCTCATAATATGAAATAAAAACTTTAAGTCTGACCACTGTAATTAATTTTCTATTACACAGCTTTACCATTTATATTCAAAAGTCAAATAGCTAGCCAGTATCATCCCAAACATGTCCCATCTAACTTATTTCCTGCATGTTCACAGGGATATTAGTTTAAGAACCTATTTACCAGAAAATGTGTTTTTCTGTAGACACAGAAAATACACTTTCTTTTGCACCAGTTATTAGTCATAAAGCAAATACTGCAACCTGTTTTGCAAGCTGTTACTTCCCTATTTGAATTATATTCTATCTTTCAGCTTTCTGTAGCTGTCATTAACTTTGGCCTCTTCTTTATCTTCAATCTGAAGTTAATTCTCTGGCCAGCATGTTGCTTGCTGCTTTGAGGGATTAAATGTAAGGGTTTATGAAGAAAAGGAGCTTTTCATACAATGCTATTACACCATGATAGCTTTCACAGAAATTGTTGACTCTTGAAAAAAGCATGTTAAACACACGTTGTTCATTTAAAAAGAAATATTATCATATTGCAAAATAATAAAAAAGGATTATTTTAAAGCACCTACTAAACATATATGGAATCCTATTACAAGAAGCAGACAGTAACATAACCATATTCTCAGCACAGCACACAGACATTGGAAATGCTCTTTGTTGTTTATAGACATCGTACAATTATTCTTCCAAGACATATTCAAAATAATACATACATTTTTACTTCTAAGGGAAATGCTCTTAAGAAAATGGTAAAACTAGAGACGCATTCTAGTGTTACAGAGTTAAAAATCCATGTTCCTGTTGTACCAACCTTTCATTTCATCTCACTTTAGCTGCTGATTAAGTAAGGCATTCATCTACAGACCAATTTGGAAATTTAGGACAGTAATTAAATAGTTTATGCTAACCATAATATAGTGTGTCTGTGCTAGTCTAAGACCTGTCTAACCAACGGATGCAATAATATAGGAGAATTGTTGTGTATTTGTGGGCCACATTTCCTTTCCCACATGCTTCAAAACAGAAACTCACAGGTAATTCTTTAGTGATAAAAATATGTACATGTTTTGATTTAAAAAATGAGCAACTGCAGCTGACTCTGCTGCTCTATTTGAGCACCAGTAGAGTATCTCAGGCTTCTCAGTTACAAACAACTGGGAAAACCTTAACGATTTAAAGTACACATGAGATGCCAGCCAGACTTAACCTGGACCAGGTCATCAGCTGGAAATAATGGCAATATCACTCTCATTTCCCTTCCCAACATGTTTTCTATCCCATAAAGTGAAGAATGTTGTAAGAAGCTGTAAGTGACAACTTTGCTAACAATTTAGCTACTGAAAAGTCTCCACAGTTGAGGGAATTTTCCCTAGCATGAAGCAAGAGCCTAAACACCACCTATCACTACCTAATACTATGCATTTAAAGCCTCAAATTCCACATCAGAAAAAATAAAGCAAGCCACCAAAGGAACACTTTATGTGCCAGCAAGCCTGTCTCTGTGGAAAGAACATGTTGCAACGTGATTTGATTTCACTGAAAATCACATTGTATGCAAAAAAGAATATACCTATCTCAGTATCTTTCACAAGCAGTAATCATTTAGATGTGTTCTCTTGCCTCACGTGCTCTGGAATGTTAAAATAAAGACTATTTCTAACTTCTGGTAATTTGTACTGGATTATAGCTGAATGACTTAAGAAAAAAAAATATATATATTATTAATATTACATCTGTTACAGATGGAATAAGCATGGATAAGCATAATCTTTTCATTGTTTTATGGACCCACAATCCACCAGCAAGTATACAAATCCATATGATATCCTTGAGTGCTGGATTTAAATTTGGGTCTCAGAAAGAAGTGAAAGATGTGCAAGATCTTAAGCGTACAAAGAACCCTCAGCTGACTAAACATATAAGCTAGCTTCTGCAACTCATTTGCAGGGACAAAGCACATCTTTGTTTCGGCATAATCAACATAATTTCTCACTCGTTCCAGATTTTCCAAAAGTATGGAGAATAAACACACAAATGGGTGCAACTCAGGGCTCGGGAACCTGCAGCTCAGTATGGCACACTGCAATATGCTTCCTGCACACCCCCCAGGAAAAAACAGATGCAAGTCTTTTTGGGGTTGCTCTGCGGGCAAAAGCCCCGATATATACTTACACACCCATTCAGCAAGGAAAATTAACTGTTAGCAAAAGCACTTTCATTCCAGTGTAACTGCACATATGCTGGACTTCAGCACTTAAGCACTGCAGAACCAGCAGCCTGCATAACATATCCAGTCATTCATACTTCGAAATATGCAAACACCCACATCTCACTTTTTTAGATGACACCATTACCCTTGAAAATTTCTTGAGCTTAGCCCTTTAGACCTTGGCTTCAGCTTTAGAAAACTAACAGTACAAGCACTTCTCCTGAAACGGCTCTAAAGCACCCATACATTAAAGATTATGAAAGATGCCGCCTAATCAGACAGAACGAGTAGTAGATGGCCTTACAGCCACACAGCTGAAGTATCAGTACTTTCCCCGTTAAGCACAAAACCCCTCTCTCCTTCCCCTAATTTGTCCGCTGCTGACGACGACAGTAACTTTCCAAACAGCTCTCCAGCTCACCTCCCGCTTTTAAATATGCTGAACATGCAAGCACAAAATTGTTGTTACGCCCATCCGCAAGAGATTTTATTTGGCAGAGTACTTTTCACCGACTTAGCATGCATAGGCCAAAGGGGAAGGTGGCAAGCGGTCCATCATTTTTACACTCCTTGTTTTCCCTAAATACTTCAGGCAACTAATTCGGAATGTTTCCTTAAAACTCAAGTTACAGAAAAAGCACCTTTCTCCCCGCTGACTGGTTATATATTAGACCAGTCTTTATATGGCGCATTCAAGAGATGACAGGCAGCATACAACCAAGCCAACCAAGGTGGCTGTCCTGGTTTCGGCTGGGATGGAGTTAATTTTCTTCATAGTAGCTAGCATAGCGCTGGGTTTTGGATTTAGTACTAGAAGAATGTTCATAACACACTGATGTTTTGGTTGTTGCTGGACAGTGCTTAGACTGGCCAAGGACTTCTCAGCTCTCAGCTCTGCCAGGTGCACGAGAAGCTGGGAGGGGACATGGCCAGGACAGCTGACCCCAACTGACCAAAGGGCTATTCCATACCATATGATGTCCTGCTTAGTATATAAGCAGGGAGAAGAAGGAAGGGGGGGACATTCAGAGTGATGGCGTTTGTCTTCCGAAGTCACCATTATGCGTGATGGAGCCCTGCTTTCCTGGGGATGGCTGAGCACCTCCCTGCCCAGGGGAAGTAGGGAATGAATTCCTTGCTTTGCTGGCATGCGCGGCTTTTGCTTTCCCCATTAAACTGTCTTCATCTCAACGCACGAGTTGTCTCACTTTTACCCTTCTGATCCTCTCCCCCGTCCCATTGTGGGGGGAGTGAGGGAGCGAGCGAGCGGCCGTGTGGGGCTGAGTTGCCAGCCGGGGTTAAACCACGACAGTGGCTCACAGCAAATCTAGCTGCCACTCTGGAAAGCTTACAGAGACCGGCGCTAAGGACCAAGGCACAGAACTGAGCAAGCGACACGCTGCCGCACAACCTATGAAGGCGAGCGAAGTAATGTATCCCAGCAGTACTCACCAATTATTACCCGCTGGAAGTTGGGGAAAAGTCTTCCCTTCCATCTCTAAATGCGATAACTAGCATGACCCGCGAACACGGGGACATCCCCCTCCACTGGGCGGGACAGAGGGCTTTAATGCTGCAGCACCCGCTCTTCAGCAGGCAGCCCACTGAAAGCCAGGGGGAGGCCCTCACCTAATGCAACTCTACGGAAGGAAAAATAAATGGCTCTTCCTTTTTAAGCAAAATTGTCTAGCTAAGACCTCGCGTATATTGTTATTTATTGTGGGTGGGTGGGGAGTGTTAACTGAAAAGAGAAGGCCAAATTAGATATGATTCACTCGCTCACGTCCATTAATCGAGCAGCATTCAGACAGCACTGATCTCTCTGAACAACGAGCTCCCTGAACGCTGGCTCAGCTGGCACATGAAATCCCAAACTGATCTACTCAGTTATGATTTTAAACTAGGCATGAAGCAATTGAAACTTACGGTACAGGTATAGAAATGGAAAGTAAACAAACTTTTTACAGAAAACACCAGCACAGGAGTCTACCGGATACTCTACAGTCTTATACAAAGAACAGATGAATTATTCTAATTTCGCTTGCCTTGCAAGCATATCCAAAGAAGCTCTGAGCATCTGCTTCTCACATCGAAGAGCTGAAAAAACAGTAAAATTTAAGGTGCCTGTATACCATATTTGGTCTTCATAATGCTGACTACCTACTGACAAATACACCACTCGTCAAAAATTTCTGTCATCATTCCTCTTGGCTGACTACTAACTTCATCTGCACAACTGAAATAAGCCATGATAGTTAATACTACTACAGAGACCCATAAAGACCTCTCAGTGGCTCAAAATAGTAATTTAAAAATAATTTCATAGTCCTAGATCCTAAAGAAACTAAATGCGTGCTGAAGAACTTCAAATTTGAAGCACCTTGCCCAGTAAGTTTTTGGACACCATCAAATCCATATTGTAGTCTTCAAATAATAAGAAACACTTCTCCTTAGGAATCACCTATTTGGACGGGAATATTTTCTCTTCCCTCTCCCGCCCAACTGGGTCACAAACCATCTGTGGTTGAAGCTAAGCATGACATTTAGCACTCAAAAGTGCTTTGGACAGAATTAAAAACCAACAGCCAAAAAACCCAGCCAACATCAAAGCACATAATGTAGCAAGTTGGAGTTTTTTAAAAATGGAGAAAAGAATTGAATCCAGTTCAGAACTCCTAGCCCAGTAACATGAATACAGAACCCCACAAGAAGTATCCTGCTCTCTGCAGAGGCTATCTGGTGGCTGGAAGCCTTACCCTGAATAGCAACCTGAACTCAGCTGAGAGTGTAAGATGAGTCAGCTTTAAAGCACAGCTTTATATTCCCCAAATTAAAAGTCTAATAAAATATTAAATACATTAAAATAATCTTGCAAGCATAGAAGCTTCAATTAAAATCTTAGTGGAAAAATAAGACAGTAGTAAAATGTAAACATGACAACAGAGGGTCAGCTAAACCTGCTCTTAACACTTGTAAGAAATATGCAAGAAGTGCATTTCGCACAACAGAAAACCCAAGGTCCCTGTAACTCAAGGACAATGAACCGGTTTACACAGCACAGAAGCAACGAAGACTGGGAACTGACTAAATCACACGCCTTCTCAAGAGTCAACACAACAGGTTTGAATCAATACCTGTCTAAAATAGTAACTGTGGGCTGAAGGAAGCGGGTGAAAATATGGTGGCAAGTGTCTTAATGCTCACCACTGAGAACATATTAACACTAAACAGCCCAGTGCCACGCTTCCAGGGGGTATGTTAGTAGTTCTGGCACCCGTGCCAAAATGACTGGTCCAGACCAGAGCGTGCTCAGTCCTCTGAGACAACAGCGACATCGAAGCTTGCGTAGGATGCTGTGGCCAGCAGAATGTAGGAACAAGCAGAGCTTCGCAACACAAAATTTGAACTGTCAGGCAGTCATCACATTTTCGGCTGAAATTCAGATTCTTAGTATTTTATAAAAACCCTCAAATGGTCCAGTTACCTCATTACTACTCACCAGTTACCACCTGCCCCACTCATCTCAGGTTCCTCTGAGATAACAGATGCGTTCGAGTAAGAATTGCCCTCTCCTCAGAGGAGATAGAATTCATATGACAAAGTTTACTGTAAAAGGCTGTTAATACCAATACATTTTCCTCCAGGTCCATTCCTCATTAGAGCTCTCTTCTTGCAGCTTTACAGATTGTATGTAAGAGGAGTCCTTCTCTTCCACCTTGCCTCAGCTTTACTCTGTGGGCTGAAATCCTTGAATTTATCACACTTGCTGAAGACATTCATTCAGTATAACTAAGGAAAAAAAATCCTTTATTATCTATTTTTGTTCGTGTGTTAATTCTTTTATTCACAGGACAGAAGCCTACAGCATTGAGTAAATACCTTGAGAAAAATACACAAGAATGTATTTACAAGCAAAATCATTTGGCTCCAGAACAAACTCACCTAGTTTCTCCCCAAAACTGAATTTTCAGTAAGTTCTGTTTGAACAGAATTAAAACAGCAATTTGTTGAGATAAAGGAAAAAGTGGGTCAGTCTAAACCTCAACTGTCCATGAAGCGGAGGAGGATAGCTCAGTGCTGTGTGTCAGGATCATAACCGGTTTCAAGTTTGTCAACTGTAGTTTCTCTGACAAGGGCTGGTAACAAGTCAACTTTTATTCTTTCACCCCAAGGCTGAGAAAAGAAGAAAATTCTTGAAAGATCATTTAACTGACCTCATAGTGCTAACTCAGTCCACCTTAAAGTGAGAGATGACCAGCTCTACAGGGCTCCACTTAGAAAAACTGTAAATAGCCCAGCTGACCACTAACACTAAAAGGTTCTGCAGGTCTGACCTACACTTTTCCTGTAGAGATGCAGGGAAAGGGAGGGAGAAGGATTTTGTCCTGAGGGCAGGGAAGAGATGCTGATTGAAATTTTAAATGATACTTCCACTTAAGACATTAGAGAATATACTTTTTTATGTTACTGAGAGCAATAAATATACTTGCTGCATGTTTAACCTTGACTACTGAAGTTTTTCTCAAACCACCTGAGACACAGATACGGTAATACATAGGCTATAATTTTTTTTTCCTGGCACATAACTGCTCAAAGGTTTCCAATTTAATTAAAATTGTTGTTAATTTATTGTCAGTTCCAATTGACTCCACTGTGTAAGTCTGCAGCATTGATTTTTTTTTTTTAAGGAGAAGTTTGGTGGGGTTTGAGGGATGGGGGTTTTTGTTGGTTTGGGGGGGGGGGATAAACAACAACTTATTCATAGCATTATCATCAACAGTAGATGTGTAGCTAAGTCATCAATTTTACTTATACCCTTGTAAGGACACGCTCCTCTTATTTGAGTAAAATGATTGTTTCCTGTTGATATCAGAGTCCTCTGATATTATATGCATCTTCAGAAGGGTTAAAAAGTTTCCTTAAGAATATTTATTTTATAAATCACTGTTACACAGCAGTATGGCATGCCAGCTATAATTTTATTCAAACTCTGAACTTCCTGTTGGAAATCTTGAAAATAAAGGGCAAGTTATCCCTCAGAAAATAATTTTGTAAGATTGATATATTTATTAAAGATCTTCCAAAGTCATCTCTTATCATTCCTATTCCCACAACAACCATATATAGTTGTCCACCTATGCATGCAGAAACTTGGGCTATGACTACGTAAAATACGATCAGATGTAAATAAGATCCGTATTAAGGAGAGTTATTGATATTTGATGCATTTATTTCCCAGATACATGCTATGTAACCCTTCAGGAGACAATGGAGCTTTTTTCCCCAAAATGAGTAAAATGTAACATGCACCCATCCACTTAAAAAAAAAAAATAAAAAAATACAAGTGCTTTCACTCAAACAAAAAAATTCCTACATACAAGAGGGAAGTAATCACGAAGTTACGGTGATAAGTTGCTCTACCAATGTTCTGCTGGACTCAAAGTGTCGAAGTGAATAATTGATCGAGTGTGACACCGCAATAGCTGGGACTATACAGCAAAAGAGAGAAAAAGATCCCTAAGGACCAAAGTGCACATCTTTGTAATGGGAGCAGCTGTAATAAATCTAAGCTGACAAGTATTCAGAGACTGAAGCAATGTTCCATCAAATATTTTTAAAGTCAGTTCCACACAAGTCAACCCAGCTTCGCCTGGAGATTTATCAGACATTTAGCTGGTGCACATGTGATCACTTGTTAAAGTGAAAAGGAAAGCAAAAGAAGTGGACAAATGAGGGATCCTGGACCAAGGCACAAGAAGATTTTAATGCCTAAGGATGAACTTTCACATTTCGTTAAAGTTTAGGAACATCTAAAAAAAAAAATGTTCTCATACCTTGCATTTTTAAAATATCTTTTGTTTTCCCCTAAAGATTTTTATTTAAGTAAAAGACCCGAGAAACCATTTTCTTTCTTTTCCTAAACTTAGGAATTTGTTTCAATTAGAGTTCTCAAATTATTTTTTATTATTATTTATTTATTTTTAAGATGCACATTTAACTTCTTTATGTTCTAACACAGTTGCACATTTTTAACTTTTGGAGCTTTCGAAAGAGGTTTGTAAAATTCTGCTGGGAAACCCAACCAACTCAGACAAGAGTAAGACATTTGATTACAACGGACTTTACAAAGCAGTACTAGAAAAACAAGATATCATTCATTCAAGGACAATAAATTTACTAATATCCTTCACAGTATCAGCTTAAGCAAAAGAACAAGAACAGTCAAGGAGTCCCTGTTCAAGAACCGCCATCCTCAGCAGCAGACTGAACCTGTTTAACACTGGGAACTCTTCAAAATACTTCATCAAAAACGACGACTTGACAAATCCTGATGTCAGCAAAAATCCCAACATTTGGCAACAAAAATAGATACATCAAGTACCTGACTATATGCCAGGCTGATTCTGCATCCTGCTTCCACCTACACCCACATGAGAAACGTGAACAGAACAGCTCTCAAATAAACTCAACGCAGTGCAAACACAGACACCATTAACAAAACTCTGCGAAGATCAAGCGTTCCCCAGAATTCAGTAATATTGTAAAGTGATAAAGCAGCGAGTGGAAGAAGATGGGGCAGGGAGCGGAGCGGTAAGAGAAGAAAAATCAGCTGAAGGTTATGAAACAAGACAAGGCGGCAGAATCCCGTACCATTTCATAAGCACGGTTCAGGGACAGCGGAGTTGAGCAGAGCATTGGACTGTGTCCAACGTGAGCCCTGGGTCCACGCTCCTTCTGTATGCATCTCTGGTCATACCACACAGCGCAAGCATCACCCCCTTCGTAGTGTTAATGGTAATTTGGGGGGTTGGTTTTGCAGAAGCGAAATGTGAAGCTGCAGTGGAACGTGGCCCGGGGTATTCCAGAGGGGAACAGGCTGCCTGCTCCCCAGAGCTTCACGTTTGTAGAATTTGGGAGATCTGAGTCAACTCATTTAGAGATCCAGGAGTTTGAAGATATTTCTACAGAAAGCCTCTGAATCTCACTGCCAGCAGGAAATTCTGCAACTCTTCTATTTATTTACATTCACATTTTCATATCCAAGCTTGATGACAGCCATCTACTGACAATTAGGTTTATGGAGTGAACAGAGATGGATAAACTGTCACACAAACTGACATCCACAGTTCTACTCATCCCATGACGGAAGCTGGAAACAGCTTGTCTACATGAATGAGAGAAGACAGCACAGGGTGGAGATGTAGCATAAGGGGCTGCTGAGGTCCCTAAACGCAAAAACAAGCAGTTTATAATTGATGAGGTAAAGATGTAAGAGCCAGATGGATTTCTATCACGGCAGTCTTTTTTGATCCTCATTTATGTTCTCTTCTGTTGAAATATGCGGGAGTTGCTGGTTTCAGTGATGGAGCACTACCCCACCTAATACCTGCCACGACAGAAATGCACCATTACACCTGGCAGCCCTCCTACTGCAGCCGCCATGGAGGGCTAAGCACAGCCTCTCCCCAAAAAAGGGGACTCAAATCTACCTCTGCTAGGCTGAGACTGTCTCAGCCAACAAAGAAACCAGGGCTACAGCAAGGTGACCCATTCCATTTTGAAACATCAATTTGTCTTTCTCCTTTTGGAGCTTCTGATTAACTTAAAAATTACCTAAGTGAATAGTTTCAGAATTTTGAAATTCACAGGTAAGCGTTTTTATGGACCAACACGTATCAACTTCAAGCTGATCAACAAAACTTACTTATGATAAGACTTAAGCACAAAACCACATCTTCCCAAGACCATTACATATCCATATTAATTTGCCATTTTTGTTGCTGAGACTCTCCAGAGTTATTGAATTATTTCCTAGTCTGCGCAGATACCAACACGTAAAGAATTATTTTTTTCCTTCAAAAGTTACTAATATAGAATTACATGATAACCACATTTTAATTCAAGTGATGCAGGGGCCAGGAACAGATCAAGAAAAAGCCAAGAGCAGCCATTTATTTCTGCTTTACTGGAGCCCAACAATGACAGTGGTGACAGCACTGATGGTGACACCGTGCACCTGCAGCACTGTATCTGAAGAGGATTCACAATGGCTTGAGCTGCAAAAATACCAATGCCACCACTCACTGTTTTTCACCTCTCTGAAAGTCATTATTTATTGCAAGCTAGTAATTTATGCTCACTCTAGGATAAAGAGGAGACAGCCACTCTGTAAGGTAATTCATCCCATGCTAAGAAAGGTAGCCAAGAAAAGGGAGATGGAAGTGAGACCCGGCAAGAGACCTCTTGTCATTAACAACTGGGTAAGCCTAAACCACTAGGTTACACAAGATGCCTGACTAACACACAAAGTCAGAAGAAATAAATCAGTCCCCTGTTCACTAGATTCAGTTGTGGGGCTTGATTTTAGGCTAACTGCAACACTAAAGAGCTCTGCTCTATGTACAAATAGAAAAGAGTGCTTCAAAAGAAGCAAAAAGCAGAATCTGAATTTGATTTAAAAATTAGTTCTAGATGTTTGTCATACTTGAAAAAATATAATGACAACTCAAGGCTCTGGTCATTCACAGAAATGCTATAAAAATCATAGAATAGAATGGCCAAAATTAATTGAAAAAAAATTTTATGTATCATCTTCCTGTTTTTCTATACTGCTTTTTACAACATTGCCTACACGTGCTATTGCAAAGCACATGAAGAGCTCTAATAACTTCTGCTTTTGTTTTGGAGAGATTGGAGGATTGAGTCCTTATCTTAAATACCAAACATGATTAATTTTATTCAGTGGGACTACTCACATTAGTAAAAACATTTGTATATATGGCTGTTTGCAGAATGAGACCTAAAGCAATTTTGTTCTCCTTAACATTCTATTTCATGCAGAGGCCTTTTATTTTCCATATACGACCCTCATATTTTACACGTGGCAGCTTGGAGAGCCCCACTTCCATCACCATTGGCACCTTTTTGAAATCCTTGGATGCATTACAACTCGTGTCAGCATATGGCAGGTCTGAATTCTGTGCTTGAGATAAAGGAGGAAGTTGTCTGAAAACACAACACAGAAGAGTGAAATAAAATACATAATTTGGTGAAGAAATTTTAATACACTCAATTCATGCACCTTTCATGGTTTTTAGGTCACAAAGAAAGTGCATGCAAAGTACACATATACTGTGTGAGCTGGACTCAGATAATTTAGGATTAAAAACTGAATAAGTAAAATAATTATCTGAATAAGCAAACATTAATAGGAAATAATTTTCTTCATTTTCACTTCTCTGAATAATTATACCTGGGGGCCATCATGAATAATTTATGAGATGGCATGCAGTTTACATGTAGCCCTGAAAGTCTATGCATTTATAATACGATCATTCCAAATAATTCTGGGGCAAACCATGCCTGGTAAGTGACTTCCGCACAAACAACTACTATATTTAACAGAGCAAGGCACTTGTGTTAAAAAAAAAAGGGGAGAAAAAAAAAAAAAAAAAAAAAAAAAAAAGAGTGTTTTTAGTTTATTTAAATCTCTCTCCCAAAAGTAGCATTCAATAATTCATTAAAATCTTGTAACTCTAAACTTCCTTTAAGCTTTGCAAAATACTAACTACTATATATATTGATCTTTACAGGGATTAAATTTTTAAGGCACTTGAGAATAAATTCCGGTAAAGACAATATCCTTTTTCCCAGCAGCTTACAAATTATGTTGCGCAGCCCAAACCCCAACCATTCTGAGTACCCCACACTAGTTTTAAAAGTACAACATTGTTTCAAAAACAAAAACCTGACTCATAACTCCAGCGTTCTATTTTCCAACTGAGTGGAATATATGGAGACCATTTAAAACAATTACGTATCATTTCTCTATTGAAAGTCCTGTTTGCCAAGAAATAGTTTATTGTACACAAACTAAAAAAAAAAAAAACTCCAAGAGTATGCAAAAACCCTTTCTTTTTTTTTTCTTTTTCAGTCTACAGTAAATTTTAGTATTGACCAAAGATGAAAAAGCCACTTGCAAGAGTACAATAGGACTACACATTCTTTTCTCTCAAGATCACTCTGCAGATCTGCAAATACGCAGTGCTTTGTCTTCCAGCATAAGTAAACTACACTTAATGACTGGAGGAGTACTGTATAAAGAGATAAACTATAACAAAAGACATTCTGCAAAATATAATTCAGACTTTATGCATAAATTATCCACTCACAATACTGGCGCCTTTTAATAAATTTTGGCCTTTAAAGTAAATTACTTTTTTTTAGTTTGGTTTGTTTCTGTCTTTATAGTACATTTTTTTCTTTACATTTACTGTCTTTATAACACATTTTACTCTTTCCTCTTCAAGATGCAATGGAAATAATAACCACCAACAGAAACTATATTTTCAAAGCCTGTAAGCTTATTTATGAATTCTTTTCTGCTTAAACTGCGCATCTCAAAAATACGTCTATTGTGTTCCCGAGCACTTCAAGTTTGCAGCCTGGAGTTTGTCTTTTCATCCGTATTTCACTTGTACATCTGAACCGATCTTTGCAGTACACTACAATGTGCCTCAGAAATTTAAAAAAAAAGAAAAAAGAAATAAAAAAACAAGAAAAATGCTCCTGACAACCATCCAAAGCACTGACATAGCTCCATCTTCCACCCACTACATTTTGCTAATTATATCTCAACAGCTCAGCTCTCTTAAGACAGAGAAGGAAGCAGATGACACTGTCAGCATGCCAGGGGAAAGAGTAAGACAAGTAAGCAAGGGAACCCCAGGAGGGAGGAGAACTGAGAGTTGCTAAATTTTGTAGCAGCTACCAAAATCCAGCTCAATTGTATGTAAAGATTACATGTGCTTCAAACCTGCACTGAAGCCACTGCATGCCAAGAACTACCACGTGTATTCTTTCTGTGCAGAAAAAGGGTGGTTAAGTCACAAAATTTGATGTCAGAGTAAAAGGTGTAAGAAGAAAAGAAAAAATTGCCTGGTCAAAATTACAAAATACAACTAAAGCGTTCTCCCCTTAAAATAACTTCCCTTTTCCTGACATCTTCCATCTCTTCCTACCATACACTTTTCCTTCTCTCCAACAAAAACATGGCTTTCTGAGGAGAAGAGGCCTGTATAAACCTTCTCCTTTTCAAGATCTTTCAGTAAGACTAAGCACCTTCATCCAGAGCCACTCTCATCCAGCCAGTGCTTTAAATTACTGAACACGTACTAAAAATACTGATTTTTTTTTTTTTTTTTTTTTTTTTTTTTTTTTTTTTTTTTTACCAAGTCAGTACTGGATGGTAACAAAACTCTCTAACCATTACCCCTGCCAGGAAAGGGCAGTAAGCAATACCTGCCCTACTTGGAAGCTGTTGAAGTATTTGAGAAGTACAGCAACTTCCTTTCTGAAAAAGTAAAGGTCACTGGCCAGAGAACACAATTCCAGATGTCCTTCCTTGCCTTTACTGTTTGCCATTTTACTGCAAGAGTGATTACTCATAAAATTCTCCTTCCATAAACATATGTTACATCATATCCGAGCATATGCTTAAGTTGCTTATAATGTTAAAGTACACTAGCTAGTTTCAGAATCAAAGCTCTAATATCCTCTTCATTATAAATGAAACAAAGATTCTTAATTTAGAGACCCGCTTTGGGGGAGGGAAGAGGAGAAACAAAACAGCACTTACTTGTGATACAAATGAGGAAAAACAAGTTAATTTTGAACGGGGGGAGAAGCTGCAAACCCAAACATTCTGCTTTAATTCTGAATCAGCACAATGCAAGCATCCACACTTCACATTAGCCCACCCTTCCCTGGTATCTATTGCCAGTGGCACACCACAAGAAAACTTCATCAAGATTAGTAATACGCATATAATAACTGGAACAAACTTCTGCGGGCAAGGTATCCCTGCATATTGCTGTTAATGCATGAGAGAGAGATGCTGTTCCATGGAATGATTCCCCTGACGGTGTACCTTAGCCGATTTCATACTCCTCTAGCAGAAAGGGCATGTCAAGAGGAGAGATGACAGGTCCAAAACCCACCATGTTCAGCCATAGCTTAGCAAACGCCTGTGTAAAAAGAGCATTAAATGCAAAGATGATGCAGAGGAATTTGGCTTAACTTGATGTGAATGCCAATTCTGGTACATAGTCCAAAAATAGCAATGTGCTCTGTTCCTCTGATATCACCTTGCAATTGCAATGGGAAATTTAACATACAATGCCAAGCATTTTCTGTTTTATAAAAGACACAGATGGCACCAAACAGTGTACAATTTCTTACAGAAATATTGATTTTTCATCTTAACTGAATAAGTGGCCATTCAAGAAATTAGTTAATCTTAAAACAACTTACACTGCTTGAAAATCAGTTAGCAAGCATACTCCAGAAGAGCAGCCTTTTAACTTGACACATGCTGGAAAAATGAAAATGGTTCAGCAGAAGAGCAGCAGACCTAGGTGGTGGCCTGGATATCACATGCCAGATGCTGATCATCCATCATTTCTATGCAATTTCTATAAAAACAAAGTCCTGCAGCATTCCAGTCTGTCCCAGAACCAGCTGAGCTCTTCCCCAACAAGCGAATGGGTAATTTTCATCTGCTTCTTAGGCAAGACAGGTTTCTATTGCCTACACCAACCCATGCTTCCTCACTGTCAGCTGTAAGGAGACACTAGGGGAAGAGAGAAGCCAAGTCATTACTCCTTGCTCACGAGTTATTTTTGAACGAGGAAACTGAGACACTGGATTCCATCCATCCAATGGAAAAAGCATCTGACACCTCACCGATGTTTAAGAGTAGCAACCAAAGAAACCATTTTAACTAGGAGCAGAGTCTGCATTTCATTCATTTGGCTATCCCACGTGAAAAACTCCACCAAACTGGATCTTCATTTACTATTACCTTGTTCCCTGTGAAACTTATTGGCCGGTCTTCAACTACCTATGCTAGGAACCTTATAGGAGCAGATATATTTCAGAAAGCACAGAGGTCCACCAAATACTGAAGATCCAGTTAAGCACCAGTGATCCCTTGAGAATACTCAGGAAAGACAACAGTCGGCTCCTGAAACGAGACACAAAGGGGCAAGCAAACTCCAACACATTTTTGTATCTGAAGGCTCTAAGCATGGTAATACCAAACGAAAAGAAGACAGAAGCTGCTTTAATAATTGCACGTAACCCTTGTCTTCCAAATAGGGATCTATAAAGACAGCTACAGAGTAAATCAAATCAGCAAACTTTTGGTAACTGAAGACTTCACAGAAGTTTTATTTGCACGGGGTACTGAGATTCATATGCCTACAGAAAACTACGAAACTTGAAACTTACTCAGAATATAAAGTACCACCAATTTTTGCTACCTCCTTAAGAATTCAGAATTCTCTTTTTCACATAGACTGGTTTTGCTTTCTTGTCCAGATATGATTCATCTAATGAAGAGGGTAATTTCTGTAAATCTCTGTATGCTGGAAGATAAACATATGTGCATCATATATAGAGAAGCACGCAAGAGCATCTATGATTAAGCAAATGCAAAATCTTGTCCTTATTTTCACATACATTTAAGGATAAACCTGCTGCAAAGCACAGGAAAAACACCTAGCAGACAAAAAGTACTGTTTTTAATTTATGCTTGTAATGAAGTAAAGAAGAAATGCTTAAGGGGGGATATATTTTAAACCAAAAGACACTCAACACAAAGAAGGCCTGATACATTTATGGCATGCAGTATTTTACTATACAAACACTGGAAACTAAAGCAAATAATTTACTAGAAGAAACCCAGATTTCCCATAGGGGAACCTGGTGCTATATCATCACATATGAAGTCTAAATCCTGTCATGTACTCCTCAGAGTACAAACGCCTGGAATAATACAATCTGAAATAAGTAATTATTTTTATGCAATCAGAAATATTATCTGCAAAACTCTTGCTAGGCACCCTGTACCTTAAATGGTTTATTAAAAAGGAAAGCTGGCTTATCTCTAGAGATCAGTCTTTCAAATTAATATCTTTTATATTCTAAATAATGTATCACAGCTAAGTACCAGAGAAATTGGAAAATTTATGAGTAACATTATAGATGGTTATAAAAAGTTAACCTTTCCATATTTTTTTCTTGAAGGAATCCAGCATACTATTCTTTTCAAACTCACAGTAAAGTATCTGCAAATACTCATGATATTCCTTTTACTATTTTCAGCTAACAGCTTTCCTGTATTAATACTAAGCATGCAATATCAGTATCCTTCTGGGGAACATAACGTGATTTTACATGCAGTTTCTATCTATAAAATAAGGTTGGAGAACCAAAGCAGTCACACTGGTCAGCAGAGCTTCATAACCCAGTGTAAAGAATTTCTCAATGTAGTAATAGGCATTATGAGAATTTCCGTATTTTCAGGAACGGTGGATTAGGGATAAATGAAAGATGCAGACGCCTGCAATATCTATATAAAGCCCAAACTTTTCTCTGTCTTAATGATCTGTCCCCTGGCAGCTCAACGTGCGAGAGGATTAAACAGCACAAGTATATAGACACCTGAAAATTAAGACCTAGCCAGAGTGGCACATTTTGTGACATTCCAACTTCACCCCCAACAAAAGTTTTGCCCTTTATTGTGCTGTATACAAAGGAAGAAGGACCATCTCTTGCAGCAAATAAAACACCTTTACCAACTTTAAGGAGCTTAATTTATCATGGCATTATTTCTTGACACGTGCCCAGGAGGCTGCAATGATAGAAGGAAACAGACGCACATGTTTTTGTCCTGCTACTTAAGAGCAAAGCCATTATAGCTCTTCCTGATCCTTAAGTAAATAAACATGCATTGCCAAATTCTTCAGCAGTCAAAATCCACAGCCGATGAATTTTCACACTTCCCATTATTTTCAACTATATAAAACAATACAAAAAAACCCCACACTCACTTTACAGATGAGCAGGCTACAGTTTGGCTGGTCTTCAGCCTGCAGGTGGGCACCCTCAGCTTAAAGAATCCTGAAGAACTCTATTTAAATTTCTCTGAACCGCATAGAGGAAGTGCATTACCACAGCTCCACAAGCTGTTCTATACCACGCACTGGAGCATCTTGAAGGGAGAAGCAGGAGAACACTGGAAGCCTCATTTTCTTTCAATTTGCCCTTATCAGTGCCATTTTTATCTTCTTTTCTGTGGGTTTGAGTACATAAAGATTATTTCCTATTCCAAAAGGCTACCTTCTTTCTTTTTCTGGATTACGACTTCAATGATAAACCCACGCTCACAGCATGGGACAGAACACTTGACCATAGACTTCTGATGAGTTCAGTATCTCCTTCTTAATGGAAATCATCCTCAGAAATTCAAATGGAAAGGTAAACCTCAATCCAACTGTAAACTGAATATGTATAAATGGAAAATGATTTGAATAACCCAAGATCCAAGATCTGTAGTATCTCCTTCCCAGTTAGGGTCTCCCCAAGTAACAACAGAGTTCAAACTGCAATCTCTGCACACTATTAGCGCTGTTAGTCAAAAAGCTACACTAATGTATACCAGAATCATCAACTAGAATCACATCTATTTTAATCCAGCCTTATTTCAAAGCATGAGAAGTATCAGCAATGAGTTACTGAAGATACTTGGAAGAGAAGAGCCTCTTCCCCCACCTTCACAGGTAAGGTCTAGAAGAATCAGCGGGGGAGGTTCGATGTCAATAGTACAGCAATGGAAAGGCATGCTATGCTTCCTAGTATCTAAGATGAAAGCTAGGATTTTCTGGTGAACACATCAATTAGGAACTCATCTCCTGCAGTGATTCACATAGTTGCTGTGCTTCTTCTAAGAACTTCCTCGCACCACTGTGAAGAACATCAAGCCCACGCATCGCCTCAGCCCCTATCAGAGACCAGAACTGAGATTATCACCAAGGCACCTCTCTTTTTCCACTAACCAAGTCGTCCACGATTCTAACTCCTCTTCGTCTCTCGGCTGTAGAATACAGAAATAAAACATAAATTCTCCCCCAAAGACTCCTTCCTCTGCAACATAAGTTTGTATCTTCTCAGACCCGTCAGGAAGCATGCAAAACACTGATTTAGAAAATACATGCACGCTCACACATTTGGTCTACAAAGGAACCCGTTTTGCACTACACTTTCCAACTTCTCTATTAAGATCCCACCTGAAAAAAACACAGTAATAAGACATAATAAACATGGAAGATTATTTTATATGCAAAGCATATTTTGATAGTAGTACTGTGATTGTAGTAAACTCAGAAAAGAATTACAGAGCAATACATTTAATACCTGCACATTCTTGGGTATCTATGCTTCATTAAAAACAACAACAACAAAAAAAATCAACAACAAAAAACCCACTTTATCCCGAATGATAGTCCCATAAGGTCAATGTCAATTAAATCTTAAGTGTTCCTTTCATGGTTCAGCTGGTGAAGCTTCCTATATAATTTTGCTAGAATATACAGCACATAAAATGAGTAATGGAGCTTGTATTTGTATTCTGTCATTCTCTATTAGTGTTGTGTACAGAAAACAAAGACCCAAACAGCTCGTGATGAGTGAGGTGAAAAAGGGAAATGAAAATGTCAAATGCAGGAAGAAACTGTTAAATGGCACCAACTGCCTGGGTGAGGTGTTTGTCTACCCATGTGCTGCTTGTCTTCCTCAATCTATCATCAGAAAGGACAAGGAACCTCAGGAGGGATAAATGTCCTAAGTCAGAAGGATGGAGTGGTCTACATCCTTGACTGCCTCAGGCAATAGCATGCTTGCCCTAAACTGTCAGTTTATGGTCTTCACTGCAATCTGCCTCCTGTCAATGTAAAATTCAGAAATTGAAATCCGATGTGACTTGTAGCCTTCAAAAATAAAGACTATACTTCCCCCCCCCCCCCCAGATGATAGAACAATGATTACAGGCATTTTCAGGGGGGGATCACAGCATGGGTGGGGACACACATTCCAGTATACTGGCTTGCCCTGTTTTTCATTCAGACTGATGCTGAAAGGTAAGAGACTGACTGGAAGCAGTTGGCCCAAATGACCATCTGACCATGAAAGAGAAATACGGGCTAGAATGTGAAAAGAAGTCCTAATGGAAATGTTAAACAGAGGGAAGCAGCACTGCCATTACTATCAGTAAGAAAGGGCTGGAATAACAGAAGAAAGTCAATCAAAATAGTTAAAACTGAGAACAGAGAGACACAAAAACATGCTTAAGTTTCTGCATGTCAGTTCATCTCTCCTGTTTCATAATAAGCAAAGAGATGATAAACAGGAGGCAAGCTAAAAGGTATGCTTGCTATTGCTCTCAGATATGAGCAACACAACAATTTTGATTGAAAGACCACAAGCCACCTACTTCTACAAATGGTGCCATCACAAACATGTTAGGGACATCCCAGGTCTGCTCTGTCTTTCTCTTTTCTTCTTTTTAAAGTATTTTTATTTTCACATGTGATGCTGGGTGTTTGGATACATGGCAAACAGAAGAGGTCTATATGAGCATTCAATTCACAACAGCCATTTCCCTTTTACAGCATGAAAGCTCCCTGAGAGGATTATATCCTATTTCATCACAAAACAGTGATTTAGATTTTATTTTGTTAAATCTTTCTTATACCTGGGGATTTTAAAGAGTTATTTTTACATTTGCTAAGAACATTTTATAAATGAAGGCACATTATTAATATTAAATATTCTGAAACGCTTACCATAGTACTACAAACCACGGAAGTCATCCCTCGGTCATCCACAGACACAAAGTCAAAGCATAGATCTGACAGTATTTTACCAAGAAACCCTAAAACTCACAACCCTTTAATGAAGTCTGGACCACACTGGGGTCTAGCACTGGAAGTTTTTATTATAGACATTTCTCATTAGTTTACTGTGTACCCAGTTAAACCAACTGCATTTTGTTTAACATCTCCAATAAAGACTTTCACTTACAGTCAGCTTATAACTTAAAAAAAAAAAATCATTTTACATAACATTTTACATAGTCATAAAAATCAACAATACAATATCATCAATTTTATATTCAGCAGCATCCTAGATCTACTTTTGTTTTTAACTGAACCCCACAGCCAGGCTACCGTCGAGTTGAACGGTTAGATCATAGTTTAAAGCATCTGAGACCCAAACTCTACATCCACGCAGCAAGGATGAATGTTGGAATCTTTTGGGTTTTACATGCAACACATTTAGGACTGGAGACTGTGCTACAACAGAGCCTACTGCTACTCTCGAGCAAAACTAGAGGCGTCCCCTTCTCATAACAAGTCACCAAAGCCCAGGCAAACATATGCTGGTAATTTAAGAACAGACAGAATAGGTGGGAAGGATGCTGAAAACACAGGCACGAACACACTAGCTCTGGCGATTCATACCCCATTTGCCAGGTGCTTTAAGCAGGAACCCAGACAACCTGCGCCCAGTGCGGCTGCTGCCTTTAGGGCACCTGTAACAGAACCGGCAAGATTTTTCTGAATGACCTCCAGAACCTTAAGTGGTTGCTGGCCCAGGTTACACCTTGGCAAAGGCACATGCTTTAAATCCTCATACAGTCCTCAAAAGCTGACTGTGTATTTCTGATGAGGTCCTGTGCCAAGACAGGCCATGTTTTCGCCTTCTCCCCGACATGGCGAGCACTGGCTTCCAACCTAATATCCATGTATAAACAGGAAATAAAGCAGCTGGTGGAAGACTGTCACACAGCATGAGTATCTGTTCTGGATTCCTCTAATGGTGCTGTTTGGTACAAGCACAAAAAAAAAAACCCAGTAAAACTTAGTTTGTTAACACGTGTAACACTGGAAGAATTCGCAACCTATTTACAGGTATTGACAGATGTAAAAACTTCTTCGATGGAGAGTAATTCAAAGAAAGGGCTTTGGGTTTGCAGTGTTACTCCTATTATTTGATCCCAACAGGAGAAAGCAGCTGAAGATGTAGACTCTGCAAATTCTACCATTTTTTGCTGTTCTTTTTTTTAAATGCAAAATTGTCTGAATATCTCAAACTGTAGCTCTTTCCACTTACACACACACACTCTCTCTCTCTCTCTCTATGTATATTTGTGTGTGTGTATCTGTATCTATCTCCATCCTCACCAATAAATAATTTGGTGTGGCATCAAGTAATAGCATCATGACACCCTTCTCCCCTTCCACCCTCCCCACCAAAAGAAAGTTAAAAATTAACTTATCCACCTTACAACCCCACTCTTCCTTGGAAAACAAGCCCTAGCAGAAGACCAGCCAGTTTACTGAAGACCCTCCACCCCGCCTTCGCTCCCTGCTGAATCCCAGCTTGCTCTCCTTTACCCTTCCAAGCTCCCTTAGCTCTCACCCTTCACAGGGTGGGGGTTTTGCCTCTCGGCAGCCCCGCTGCCTCTTCGTGGCTCCTCCCAGGGCTCTGCTTTTGCACGAGCACGTACGGCAAAATACGTTCTGTAAGGCCCACTGGTAACGCTTAGCGGTGGGAGGGCAGGGGCAGAGTCTCCTGAAGACAAAATTATTTTTAAGGCATCACCCAGCTGAGTCTCAATATTCACTTTCACAAAATAAAAGTAAACGTAGTAACACGGCTAGGATTGTCATTCTCCCTCCACCAGCACAATAGTCTCTATGGGGAAGAAGGGAGGGAAATGGGGGGGGGGGGGCATGGACAGAGGAAAAGAAATAAGCAGCCTCGATGACTTGTGACAGAAAATTTCTTTCCTAGCAGGACTAACCTCCATTTACTCTACTAAGATAGAGCTTCTTTATGGAATATTTTTACTCTACTAAGATGGAGCTTCTTTATGGAATATTTCATATACAGCAGGAGGTTATTGATTCACCATCCATCAGAGACTTTTTTTTTTTTTTAAGCCTGATAGCTTTATAGATAGAGTTCTACTGGGTACACGTAATAAGATTCTTTCTTATTTAGTGGATTATCCCCAGGTGCAGACATAGCATCCCAAATTTAAAAAGTAATTCAGCTTTACCCTCATCCCACCATAGCTATGTATCTGTCTTAACAGTAAGATCATCGCTGACCACATCCAAGTTTGCTCAGGTCGGATGAATTTGCAATGATCTTATGATACTAAAAGAATTTCATTTGAAGGGAAGAGAAAGTAAATGGCAAATCGTCCAGTTGTTTCTTCTGACTGCAGCAGACATGGAAAGAGCGGCTCGCTCTCAAGGCAGCCAGAGTTTTCTACATGAAAGTGGGTTCTCCCCCACTGCCCCCCAAACGCCAATCAGTGGAGCCAAAAAAGTCTCACAAATAGCCAAAATAGCAAATGCAACTTCTTCCATTCAGCCCAGTGGAAAACAATCCTGATAGCTTTTCCAGTATATGCAGATTCCAATCATAAAAATATTGTTAGGTTTTACTAATTTTTTTTAAAATAAATTATTATTAGTCAACTATTCTCCAAGAGTGGACAGTCTCCCCAAAGCCTTAGCTAAGGGTTCCTATTAGGAAAATTATAGCCAGCCAGTGTGTAAGGGGAGACATTAACAGTCACAAAACTGAAAATGTAACTGTACCAATTTTAAATTTGAATACACAATGGTGTTGCTTAGCCCAGCAGGTCTGGTAAGTTGCTTAAGGTTCTAGCTAACAAAAGGTCACTCCATAGCAATTTTTTCTTCATTTTTTTAATGTCAGAGAAATCCCCAGGGCTGTGGCAAATTGCTCTGCAAATGCAACAACATGGAATGGAAGAGAACAGCTTTTGGGTTGGGGGTAGGCGTCTGTGAGAACCCAAACCTTCTTGGTCCCCAAAGTAACAGCGAAGATGAGTCCACCATAGGGACTGATGCAGACAGACAGAGCTACCAAGGGCTGTGATGGTCTGCTCTCAGTGCCCCCACTGAAAATCTGCAGAATGAACATCACCTGTCCACAAATTCCCACCTACTTGTAGCGTATTCTAATCATCCAGCATGTCAAAGTCAGAAGATGAGAGACTTGGAGAGGACAAGGAAAAGCACACACGATTCAAAAAGAGTCACTTGGAAGACAAGCGGTTCAGGACAATAAACTAACCATTGCCAGGCAGAAAAGTCTCACTGAATAAAACAACTAGAGTGCTACATAAAAACACTGCACATCAGTAAGACTTCTTAGCATACCTAGGTCCTGCTGACTCAACATAACCTTAAGGATTGTTATTTATTTCCTGAAAGTACAGCTCTTATTTACAATATAACCTAGGTATAAAATACTTAAGCACAGTATTTGCTTAGACAAGTTTGCTTCCCTTTTTCTTCTTTAAGAATTAATGAGCCCAGAGAAATAATTATCTTTAAACAAAAAGATAGTTTAGGTTTGGTTTTCTTTACTTGTTTCCTATTTTATGCCTATGCAAGTCAGAAGGTGAGGAAAACAGGCAACAGAAAACAGAGTTCCAATTCCTAGTACTTAAAAAAATGTACTAAATATGAACCGGAAAGAAATGGCATGTAATTTAGGGAAATAAAAACTTTTAAAGGAAAAAAAGCAGAACAAGAGTTTTCCTTAAACATGTTACCCAGTTAATTTGGAGATTTTGGGTTTTCTTTGAGATGGCGGAAGGAATGAGTTACAAAATCCTGAGCTTTGAAGTTTTATTCATTTGATATTTTACATTTCAGCAAGTATTTTTTTCATTATTCACTGATCTCTTTATACTATAAGGCATAGCTATAAACTCAGACTTAACTAGCTCATGCAGCGCCTCGGTATCAGAATGCCATTTGGATACTTAAGAAATACAGAGATGTTCTCCATCAGCCAACAAAGACAAAGTCAAAGAGTCAGGGTTAGAATGAGATTGTAACAAGCCAAATTAAGGGTGCCATCACTACCAACTTCAGCTATAATAAGCATTTTTATTATATTTTATTATACTCTGTTTTTAAAATCAATTCTCTTGAAAGAAGGGTAGTAATTAGATATAGAGTAGATAAGTGGCAAAATAAGACATTTGGAAAAAGTTTTAAAAAGTTTCCATCTATTTTTCATGCTATTTTTACTCGTCCAAGCTGCCTCTGTATACAGAACAGTAAATTATCTTTCCTTGCCCAGAAAGTCTGACCTTCTTATTCTTGCTTAATGTGACTTCTTTTGTCTACCTGTGGACAGGAGGATGCAGCTAAACACAGTAATTATCGTCTGTAAAAATAACAGAAGGAAATTACAACAGGCAAAAAAGAATTAGAAGGTGAAGTCAGCAAGTTTAAAGAATAAAATCAGTGTATTTTGAAGAATGAAGAAAACTAAACTGCTATACTTTATACATAATACCGGTAACAGGAGGTAGTCATTCAAAAATATGCAACCCATGAAACTGGGCATCATAGCTAGCACATTTCTAACCTACTCCAGCTCACACTAACTGTGTTTCTTCCTGCATCCTTCCACTGAGGGGAAGAAAAAAACCCACACATACAACATAAAGAAGCTGTGAAGACACAAAACATTTCGGACCAAAGTCAGAAAGGCAACATAGGAACTACATCCAAGTCAGCTTTGTGCTTCACATGGTTACAGCCAAAATACAGTACTCATTTTTCCTTAAAATGTGGACACCGAAACAACCACCTGTGCCTGTCTCTCCTCCATATTAGACAGCTGATGCTGAAGTGCAGCCCACAATTAAAAAAAAAAAATTAAAAAAAAAAAATCACTTTAAACTCTGTGCAGGACTCTATAGCCCATACACCAGAACATGTAGCTACATTGGCACGAACATAATCCTGATGTAGACTGGCCCTTATTTATCTGAAAGCTCTCCTTTCCTCAAGAGAGGCTTAAGTCACACGACTGCAGCTGCAATAAATATGATGCTACAGCTGAAGCTCCAGGTACACAGTGGATGAACAATTAACATGGTATTTTCTGATTTTCTAGGTCGCTATATGGCCAGAAGCACAGAAAGCCTGTAACATCTTCATGATAAAATTACATTTGGGCATTTTTTAACACTGGTAAGAAGTTCACATAAAGGGTCAATTTTTACACCATAGGCATATAACTAAAAATTAATACATATATATATATATGTTTGCTGAACGGCATGCAGAGCTCTCATCTCAGATGGCCAACTGCTTTCACTCATTTACCTTATGGCGTTTGGGTTTTTCTACATTGTTAAAGTTTTTAACGACCATGTTTATCCCAACAGAATTCTGATTTGAAATGTCTTTGTCTACCTATAAAAAGTAACACCTGTCTGTCATTAACCATTTTTGCAGAAGTAGTGCCATTATATCCATTCTAACTATTCAGAAGTGCGGGTGACCACCCCATCAATGTCAAGGAACTCAACAGACAATGGCATGTAAAAGTAAAAGGTTTGTTCAGGCAGTTGTTGCTAATTTCTAATTAAGAATACAAGGTACGTAAGAAGCCAATGCACTGAAATAGACACAAACAAAATTCCACCTGACTTTGCAGGGTAGTTATGCCTTCACACCAGCTGACACATTTCAAAGATAAGAAAGAAAAGCGAAGAGGTTCGCATCTTTCCCACCCACCTCCATACTGTGTCCCAGCAGGGATCTATTTGGCCCTAGCAAGGACTGGGATAGGACTGTCCTCAACTTAAGTCCCCACAACCTTTCCAGTAACAGGAGATTAGGCAAGAGTACATTTTAGCAAGTGAATTTATATATAGGTCACGGCTGACCTGGAAGCTGGGTTCTTTTGGCAGCAAAATCAGGAGGAAGCCCTCCACGTTCTGTGGAGCGGAGCCATCGGCACGACCCGTGCTATGGGCTGTGCAGCCACCCTGCAGCAGGAGCACTCAGGAAAAAATTTTCCACATCAGGGCAGACCCTGGGTTGGCTGTGGCTCCCTCAGAATCCTCTTCCCAACACAACAAGCAAAGACAGATGGGCTTCAAGTGGTAATTTTCATTTGATGCAACTTAGGCAGGTCTATCAAATGAATATCTTACAGGTGAGGTCAGAGGGAGTTTGAAAGCCAATCAACCAACCTAAAAAGCAGAAGATTCGAAAGAGGCTAGTGGACCTGGAGGCAAAGCCGACCTGCAATGAGAAGTAGCCTGATAGACATCAAGCTTTAGGAACAGCAGGCAGAAACCATCTGGCCACAGTGGACAACCTCTCCTAACTCTGTGCAGCGCTACCCTTACATGGGACTTTGTTATTTCTTGGTAACGGACCTAATACTGTCAATACAGGTGAACTAGAGCTCATTTATGCCTGGTTGTGATTATATTGTAGAAAAGTTGCTATCTGCCATTCAGTCCTACGTGATCTCTCTCTACCTTTCCTATCTCCACGTATGAGCCAAACAGACTGCAAGGTTGATCACTTCTGCCATTACTGCACTTACAGTGTTCTCGTGAAAGTACTATTCAATCAAAAGGAGAAGGTGCCTATAAATCCTTTTTTACCTCTATAATATAAAGGCACAATAATTTGCAAGTTCAATATATGATGTAAGTTAAAAATTAAATCAACCTCTAGCATTCTGAAGAGTTCTTGTTTTTAAAAGCTAGTGCTTCAGCACAAAAATGGAACAGCTCCTTCTATAAGCTTACAAGGAATAGAAAAACTCCTTTGGTTTAGTACAGCTCCTGTGTTTTATAAGGACCAGACATTTCAAATACATTTTGCATTAATAATAGTAATAATCTAGATTCATTTAACTATGAAAAAAAAAAATCCTGAGCTCCTTTCAGTATGGATTTGGTATCAGATGTGTTACGGCTACATTTAAAATAACTGCCCAAGATGTTTCTTGCTTATGTATGTGTATAAAGCTGTTCAGAACTAAGTCCTATAGGAATTTTCTGGCAAGTACTCTGGAAGTTCAGAGTTTGTTGATATACATGAATACTTTGTAAAGTTACTTTGTGGAGTTGGGTTTATTTTAACTTGGTAAAACAAATATTTAGGGAATACAGCCTATTAAGCAA
Source organism: Gorsachius magnificus (assembly GCA_034008185.1). Lineage (NCBI taxonomy): Eukaryota > Metazoa > Chordata > Aves > Pelecaniformes > Ardeidae > Gorsachius > Gorsachius magnificus. The sequence continues at coordinate 56,086,870 of CM067082.1, read as the reverse complement.
TTTGCACAACAGGGAAACACAAACACTATCAAAAATACACAATACCTGCAATACCCGTTTACCAGCTTAAAGGTACAAGATAGCAAAGCTGTCATTTGATTTTAGAGTATCAACCACACGCTGTGTATCTGCTTCAGTTTACAGTTCTACCACCATTGCTGCTAATGACATGCTGCAGCCTGATGCACCAGAGCCTAATCCTGAGGTTTAAACAAATGATTCCCTATTATCTCTTGGTCTTAGAATGTGCCACATCAGAAATCTGATAGATTAATGAAACACTGTTACCGCTAATTGCTGACACAGGAGTATTTAGGGCACTGAGGCAATCACAGGAATAAAAATAATAATTTAAAAAAAGAAAAGAGACAGAGAGAGAGAGAGGGGCTTCCTAGTTTCCCTCTGCAGTAGTACATTAATCACTCACGCAGTGTCCTGTTGTGAAAGATCACTAAACATGCTTTATTACTTGGTCCCAAAGGGAGTCTTTTCCATACTATGCGTTCTTTGGTTTAGCAGCTGTACAACTAACAACCAAAGATAGTAAACAGTGACACAAAGCAACAGACAGCCAAAGCACTGTTTTACATTGACATCCCGTAAAACTGTGCATAATGCAGGATGAGGCTAATGAAAATGAGAAAAAACTCTTAAAACTGTATAAAACTTGGGGCCTGATCCCTAGGAAAAAGTGCTGGAGGATTTGCAAGAGTGCACTGAGCAGCCTTACTTTTACTGAAATAAAAATCTAAGTTTGGCGTTAAACATAAATCCAGGTGGACAGACAATTTCACTCAGCAGAAATCACAGCTTATTTTGCTGAACGGCGTTGGTTCATTGTCAAGACCTGTAAAGGAGCTGAAGGTGTTTTGTTTTGTTCTGAGTGAATGACCAGAAAGAGTCCTTAAACACCTCAACTGCTGATTATCAGCATATTGAGCTCTTCCACACTCTCATCAATTTATCCAGTAACAACATAAAAGTTCAGTAAATTCTGTAAACTTGGATCAAGCTTGCTCTAAAGTCCCTTTAAAAAGCTCCCCTCCACCCCCCCAAAAAAAAGAGAAAAGAAAAGAAACATATGATGGAAATACACAGATTACAGAGAAGCATACAACAGATTTTCTTAATATTTAATGAAAAAATACCAGTCATTTCCCGTGATCCACCAAATGCCGATATGCATGTTCACTTGTGCTATCACAGCTGATAGAAAAAAAAACAGAAAACCAAAACCAACACCAAAAAAAAAAAAAAAATCCCACACAGGTGAGCAGGAAAGATGGCCTGCCAGTCTCAGATAAAGGCAGGACACTAAACTAAGTGGCTATTCAACGACAACGAGAAAACATGCTTAAAAAAATTCCCTTCCTTTGCCTTCTCAGTGAGAAGACAGGACCGCGTCATGGAAGGGCAAGGCAACACGCAGATGAAATTTAAAGAGAGCTGACAACATTTATTGTGACAAAAAAAAAAAAAAATAATTAACTTTTCTGTGTCTTGCTTCTAAGCTAAAGACAAAATAGTCACCAATTAACAAAATATTCCTATCTACTAATTCCTCATGCTTTTGTGCCACGGCCTGAACATACAAACATCCACTCCTAAATTTCAATTAAAGAAAAGCTAACGTAACAGTGGTTTTCCAATACCATACGTTGTTTAGGATATCCAAAATTCAGAAACCTCTGAAACTGTCCATGTCTGCAAGTTAAATGACAAAGCAGCAGCGAGAGGCAGCACTTCCAAAGCAGAAAAGAGCCCATGCAGCCCCTGCACCAGCCCAGCCTCCAAGGGCCAGGGCGCAGGACTCACCGGGATTTTTAACTTCACTGCAAAAGCAGTTCCGCGTATTCCAAGTGAAGTAACCATAGATACCACAGCATTTAACACCTGGGTATCCCACAACTGTTACCAGCACCTTCTGCTGTGGTTTGCTATAGAAACTCTAATGGCTTTTCATGACCCAAAGTGGTTGAAATTAGTCCCCGTGGCCAGTAGATTACTGCCCATAAAGAAAAAACACAAACAACTCATTGCCAGGAACGTAAGAACTTGAATTTAGCAACAGGCGTCCCCAGAGAACATTTCTATTGTATCTCAAAGAGTGTCAAATGATATTAAACAAAAATCCCAGTGTTAAAACTCTAGAAAAAGTGGTATTGAAGAGATGTGTCCCCTCTTACTGAGATTACACAGCAAATGGTAGATGTTGCTGCTTCTCGTCAGTGTTTTGAAGAACTTTTCTAAGTGGAACAGGTGGAAAAAGTATTTGCTAACTTAACTGGTCCATGCATTAAAAACAAGAAAGTAAATAATGCAAAAGCAGAAGTATGTTGAAATTCCTAATTACTTCTCTTACCTTACACATCTACTAAAATAGCATTCACATGCTCTTACACGTTATTTTCCCAAATTTTTGTTGTTCATTAAAGATGAAACTCCATCAGTCTTAGAAATCTATATGAAATATCATTAAAATTATCTGTTGCAATATCAGATGTTATCTGAAGATTAAAAAAAGGATTAAGATACTTGGCTCTAGGAAAAGAAAAGGCCAAAGTACAAAGACTTGCTGTACTGCAACATTTTTGAATACACACTGTAACAGGCTGAAAAAAAATCTGAAAGCCTGAAGTTATACTAGCAAGCTTGTAATGATAGTTAAACTTCGTATAATTAAACATATTGTACTGTTTTTTTAAAACTAGGTATTTATGAAAATCTTAACACTTAGAAATTACTAATGCAGTAGAGACAACCTCCAAATATCAAGATTCCCAGCAACATTACTATGTGTAGCCTTTTGCCAGAGCTGAGTGACATCCAAGTCACACAACTTCTGCCTGTCCCTTCCAAACACAAACACATTAGGAAGCGAAAAAGGACTGTTGGAAAACAGAAAATTACTGAAGGTAAGATTGGATGATACTGAACTAGTACATTGAATTTACACCAAAAAAATGGTTCTGAACTTAAAAGTGATCATGATTTTTTTTTTAATCACTTGAAATTACTCCCCTGGTGTTCTAGTACTAACAGAGTATCGAGAAAACAGCCGGTAGACTTCAGCACATGCTGCAGCTCTGACTGACATTATGTCCTAAGAATGGCTGCATTTCAGCAGCTTGTCTATTCCCATAGCAGAAATCAGGATGCTCACATCTATTTTGTTAAGTGCAAGTGAAATACGTTTTGCTTCAGAACAATTCAGTACTCCTCCTAAACATGTATTGCTCTTTTTGGTTTCCAGGCACCCTTTGGCAACCATGGCACAGATGGCTCACACCAAGCCTCTGCTTTAATGACTACTCCATAGTCTTCCTCTGGTGGAGGTGCAAGAGCCAGCAGGTGCTGGAGCATCCGAATGAGGTTGTTGCTGCACACACATTGCAGCGCCAAACTGGAGAAAGACCACCAACTTCTCTAAGTCACTAAGCAACTCAGAAACATCAACCACCGCACTCAGTACGGGGTGCCAGCAGCTCGCCCACGAGCCAGCACCATTCCCAGGTTTAACAACGCAACTGTGTGCCGGGGCAGTCTCTAGGACGGAAAACTGAAAGACTGGAAGTTGTAGTTGTGCAAGCTATGGAAGTGGTTTCATCATACTATGATGGGGTTTTTTACCAGATCTATGACATTTAGGATTCTGAAGCAATAGGATTTTCATCTTTGTACCATAATGAACTTTTGACAGACGCATAATTGCAATAACTGAAGAGCTAGGAACAGAAAGCTATTGAAGGCCAATGGTATCCTGGGGTGCATTAAGAGGAGTGTGGCCAGCAGGTCGAGGGAGGTTATCCTCCCCCTCTACTCTGCCCTGGTGAGACCCCACCTGGAGTAGTGTGTCCAGCTCTGGGCTCTCCTGTTCAGGAAGGATGAGGAACTACTAGAGGGAGTCCAGAGGATGGCAATAAAGATGATAAGGGGACTGGAGCATCTCTCCTGTGAGGAAAGGCTGAGGGAGCTGGGCTTGTTTAGCCCGAAGAAGAGAAGACTGAGAGGGAATCTCATAAACACTTACAAACATCTTAAAGGTGGATGTCACGAGGATGAAGCCAGACTCTTTGCAGTGGTGTCCAGCGACAGGACAAGGGGCAATGGATACAAACGGAGACATAAGAGGTTTCAGTTGAACATGAGGAGGAAATTCTTTGCTCTGAGGGTGATGGAGCACTGGGACAGGCTGCCCAGGGTGGGGTGTGGAGTCTCCTTCTCTGGAGATATTCAAGGCCCACCTGGACGAAGTCCTGTGTAACATGCTCTAGGAGAACCTGCTTTAGCAGGGGGGTTGGACTGGATGATCTCCCGAGGTCCTTTCCAACCCCTGCCATTCTGTGATTCTGTAAAGATATTTCATATATACCATTTTTTTAAAAAAAGATAGCAATAGATAATGTCATCACATGTAGCACTGAAAAAATTGCAGGAACTTTAGCAGTTTTCTAATTCTCTTTCTAACCCATGTCCACATGTCACCAATTACCTAAATAAATGCGTAGAATGAACTGGGACTTTTTTCCCAGACTACATTTCAACTGATTTTAGTAGCAATTATTTGCTATGCCTGTTGCTGTGGGAATAGTGGCACAAACAATTAGAACAGTGGACAACTGAGTAGGTAGAAGTTAATAGACGGGAGTAAAACTTATGGGCATATAAAAACCTTCAGGACCAAAAAAAAAAAAAAAAAAAAAAAAGGAAAAACCTAGAAAAATGACAGTGTGCAATGTCATTTAAACTATGAAAAAAGCCTTAAATCAGAAATCTTGTAATTTATAATACTTAAATACAGTGACATATTTTACTGCTTCAAAACTCCTCTCTTCTCTTTTTTTTTTTATTCAACAGATAAATTAGTAGAACACTCATAATGTGTCCTTGCATTTCGGCTAATCTTTCCGCCTAATAAAGCGGTAACAGTAATTCTAACTGAAATTATCATCCAAAAATGGCAAATTTGTCATTTTGCAAAGATCAGATTTTCAAGGGTTTTTTCAAGACTAATAATATCCATTATTTGCTATAAATCTCTTTCAGGCTCTTTCAGATCACACCATGATGGAAATACCTTTTCTACTGGGACACATTTCTTAGTCAAAATCCGACTGCGAACTACCGAAAAGATAATATTCCTTCTTATTTTACTACTGTTCTGACAGAACAACCACATCACCTACTAATATTTAGAGTAATTACTCATGGTATTATATCTACTCCTGACTAGAATGGTTACATTCTGATTTCAAAAGTTTGTGGGTGGAATATAACCAGCCCGTTATTATTCAGCAAAACCGAACCACAAAATATGTAGATGAAACTTTTTTCCCCCCTAGGCCAGTAAAAGCTACTTAATTATTTAAAAATTCCATTTAATTTTTGAGGACATATACACAGAGTGAATCTTCAGAGACAATAGTAATGTCTCCTCTGCTTAATTTAGTTCTTTAAATTAGTATTGCAGTCCTAATGTTTTCATTATTTGGACTTTAATCCGCTGATTACTTTGCTGATGTAGGTTTATTAATGGATGGGCTTAGTGCCCCCAATTAGTGCCTTTAATTATTGGTTCCTTGCTGGATTTTCCCTTCCTTTTGTAGTCGGTAGAGAGCCTTCAATTGTTTTTTTCTTTTAGTTTCTTCTTCTGCTTTTCTTAAAGATAGTGCATTTGCTTCCTTAACAAGTACAAAAGTATATTCATAACAGCAGTGAGCATTAAATGACACTTTCATAACTGGCACTCCTACCAAGGTCATTACATTTAATATCGTTCTTTGTTCCCTTGCTCTTTTGTCATCTTTGTGGCTGATGCTCTCATGGCCAGAACCTCATTCACGTGTTTTATTTTCACTTGCCTCCTCTCCATGTTATAATGCAGCTCTTGTAAAAGTCATGATGTTATACTGGCCACAAAGCGACACATCTGTTTACTCACAGCGTCTCTGATTTTTGCTATACGGCAGCTGATTTCCAAGGGTTCAGCGAATTATTTGTTAGAGGGAGAGAGGTGGAAGCATGGGGATTGGTAGCACCGAACTTAATTTTGCGTCAACTACTTAGGAAAACACTTTTCTTTTTGTATTATACTCTGGCAGACCTTTTCAGCAGGGGATGCCTAACTCCGAAATTCGTTGATTCTGCAAAACTGCACAATGCTGACCTTCAGGAAAAGATGCAAAATGTTCCAGTTCTCTCAGGATTTTTCAAGGAGAGGATGGCTATTAAGAAACAAGCAGATCAGGAAGGCCTGTAGCTTCCCTGGAGACAGCTGGTCTTAACATAATATTTTTGTTTCTCACACTAGTTAATAGTACATTTCAACCACCGGTCAGGTAAATATTTTGGGATGCTATTTTACTTCAACTATCTTAAGTTTCCTTGGTTCTTTGTAACTATCTGACTTCAGAGCCCCTTGTACTTCTTCTGAACATTTTTTTTTTTTTTCCCCCCAGTTCAGGGATGAACTAAAACACAAGCAAGCTACAAATCCCTACAACTTAATTCACCTTCCACGCAGAACCCCATTAGCTGCCATTCAGTCCACAAGCAAAACCGATGAGCCAGCACCTTGGCGGAGAGCTGCATCAGGGCGAAGGTCTTCGATGGTACCACCCCCGACAAACACGCGATTCGACTCTTCCGCTTTGTGCCATTCACAAGAGAAAGTGAACAACCTAATAGCCAGATCATTTATCTAAATATTTAAGTTTAACCATGCTGAAAGCAGCATCACTTTTTCCACGAAACCTTGTTTTACATCCTTAATTTTTAAGCAGCATCTGAGTTGCTGAGCTATTCTTTTTCCAAATGTTTTACTGTGTTTCAGTCTCATAGGCATGAGTTGAGACTTGTAGGAAAACTTCATTTTAGATACTGCCCAAATTACCTAGCTTCAGAGGAACAACTGACTTCTGAAAATAAGTCTAGCATAGCTTTGTTCATCCAAAAGAAAAAAAAAGTACAGACCTCAGCGTTTCTAGTTTTCTCATTATTTGGGATTGGGAGGGAAGCAACCTCACTGATGGTAGCGCTCTTAAAAAGAAATGCTACTTGACAGGAATGCAAGCAGCCTCTGTATTTCCTTTTCTTCTATCCTCTACCAATGTTTTTTAACTATCATGGAAATATATAATCCATGCTTTGTCATGCAGATCTTCCATTTGTGTTTAGGCCAAGACTAAAATAGCAGTGGCAGGCAAACCAGCTAATCACATTCTTCACCTTACAACCTCAGGCAAATGAGACTTTAAAACACTGCAAAACACGATCTCCATCAAATGTCAATAAAAGTAATAATTAATTCAATAATGTTAACATACAGAAGCTTACAAACTGTCCTCAGGACACAGCAGAATGTTAAATACACTAAAAATAGCTCTGAAGGAAGATACAGCAACGAAGAGCCAAAATATCTTTCTCAGAAACTCTCTCCAGTGTATGCCATTTAAAAGCAAATTTTAACTTGCATATCTGAGTTTTACCAAAGTTAAAGGAAGAAGAAAGCACTTTGGCTTCTTCCACAATGGAACAAATACAAATTCTAGGAAAAAGCCCAGGATTTCCTGCCACAAGTTATCACAACTTCCACAAAGCCGTATCCCCACGTTTCCCACAATACCCCTGATGCTCCCTCCTGCCTCCCACCAGCTGCCACAAAGAACCCCCAGGTGATGGTTCCAGCTGTGCGAGCGGCCGCCCAGGCTACAGCTGAGCTTCTGCAGCAGCCACTGCCCCTGGGATGCACTAACTTGAACCTCCCCTCCTTTACTCAGTCACTAATTTTCACACAGCTAACAGGGACTCATTACCTCTGAGGTTTTTTCGGCTGTTAAATGCAGAGAAGCAAGTTCCAACGTTGCAATGAGGGACTGACCACGCAACAGGCAGAGCAGTCACGTACACCTCGCCACTTAGGACAGTCAGCTGCAGATACAGCGTGTCTAACAAAGCTAAAGCTTTCATTTCTGACTCAAGGTTTACATAAAAATAGTGTACAGCCAAGATAATCCGTCCTTAATTATGCCTGAGATTTCCTGACCTCTGTGTTCAAATAGCACGCTTGCTGACAGCAGGGTGCAAGATTACAAACCAGTTTTCATTACAGTTATATCAGCATTAATCACACAGGTATAATCCCATGCATCTTCATTTGCTTCCAATGCATTTCCCTGGCCAAATTCCAGAGAAAAAGTTGGTTTAAAATTACCCAGCTGTATTACTAAGCACCAAGAATGGCCCAATGAACCTGATGAAGTCACTGACTGCTTCTGATCATTTACTAGGGCTGAGGAACCCAAAACCAGAAAATGATGTCAAGTTACACAGTTTATTAAATGAAGATGTAACTAAGGTTCAGTTTTACAGATGCTTTAGCCTCGATATATGAGGAGCGCTAGGAAAAGCATCCAAGGCTGCAGATACATTACCTATGTCATAAGACAGAGGAGGGATTCTTCTCATACAATGTAAAAATATGGTTTTGGGGTTTGTTTAGTCAAGGAGGATGCTAATCAATGCCTAACATCCTACAGGCGGCTCTACTGAAATCATACAGTTCAAACTTTCCAAGAGAGAGGACTTAAGCAATTTCTGAATCAAGAATTGAAGTCCTGGAATACCAGCCAATTTCAGAAAATAAAGCTGTCATAATGCTGCAATGACACTTAAAAAAAAAAAAAAAAAAGGAGCAAGAAACCTCTCGATCTCTCCCTGGACCAACCCCCAGTGAGAGAACAGCTGCTACAAAGTTCAATTGTATCAAACTACCGTGAATCAGTACCCGTTCATGGAGAATACCTTGAAAAACTATAAAGTGTATGCTTAAAAGAAAGTTTATCAATATATAACTATTTTCATGCATTTTTTCATGAGTACTTTGCAATATTGTATCAAGAAAATCAGAATACTGAAAAAAAATTTTGTGACACTTGTTAAATTAACTAAAACCTAGCCAAAGACACGCCTCAAATGGTAACTACTTAGGGGGAGGGAAAAAAAACCAAAACACCAAAAAACACAAACTAGGTGTGCAGTGGGAGCTCGTGACAAAAATGTTGAATAGGGCAGTGTTATCAACCTTTAAGAAAGCTGTGCCACCCCCAAGTTGAGTTTGAAGATGACAGAAAGACTGAGAAAGAAACACTAAGTAATAAAGAGTGTTACGTGGCAACCTCAGTAACATTTAGTAAGTCAGAGACTAGTAAATAATAGTTTTCCCAAACACATACAAAAGCTTGTACTTAGAAGCAAAGGACAAGCGTGGAGTTACGAGGGCCTCCATCTAGGGAGAAAAATTTAAGAACGGAAGTATTTAAAAAGCAACCAACCCCAAAAACCAGACACTCAACCAAAAGTGGGTTCTTCACAAAACAGTGGGGCCAAAGAAAGACCTACGAAGAGCAGGTGGGAGTTAACTACCTGGGCATTAAATGCTGGGGTTCAAGGAGGACTTAATTCTGGAAACTGCTACAGCCTAGGGCACGAAGGCAGACTGACCAACCTCCACACACCCAGTCCCAGTCCCTTCTGGTAATATAATCCACAAATCATGTAAAAATTTCCATAACCCAACAGCCAGATTAGCTTGCTTTGAAAGGAAAGAGAAACAAAAGAAGGAAACTGACCTTTAACAAGCAGTTAACAATCCCTTAGCCTTTCATTTTTTTTGTTGTTCAAAAATACTTTTCAGTTTCAATTTACTGTTAAGCCCAAAATAGAAGGAAAGTCCATGCCTAGTAAAATCAACTTTTCACAACAGCAAATTATGTTGATTTTTCTAAATTAAAGAGATCTCCTCGAAATCCCCATAGCAAAGGACATGGACTACCAAAGCAGAATTTCTGTGCAAAATTTCAGTAAGGCTCTGATACAGGATGCAGAGGTCAAACATGTGGATACTATTAAAGCAACCAAATACGGAAAAATGAAAAGCTATACGAAGGGGCAACCTGGAGGTTACACACGTTCAACTGGCAGAAATATAACTGGTATCCTCTGGATTTTTTCATGAGCAGCTTCCAACACCGTGTGTGCCGCTGTGTTGTATGGAAACTAAACACTAAGTATGTGTTGCCATACATATACAAATTTCTACTTCACCAAACCATAGTTATACACATACTTATCTAATCACCAGAAGTTTCAAAGGCAAAGAGGTATGGAAATTCACCACTTCTGAATGGTGAAGTGAATCAGTAATGGCTGTTAGAGTATGGGTATGAGAAAGCAACACCCACTTCTGACTTTCTGAGCATTATTAATATCTGTAATGTGATTTCAGCAGTACCAACATGGACCTTTTAAAAATTTAAAAATCCTAATTTTAAGCTATGAACTTACTCGAGTAATGTTAAAATGCTGGGCAACAAGTGAACCAGGTAACACTGTTGTGTAGAAACCACAAATAAAAAGACATTTCTGCAACATTCTTCTCTTATACTCTTCAAGCAAAGTAACTGATAAATGTATGCAAAATATTAACAGAAACAACAGAGCAACACATGGAAGGCTGGGTTCTCTCAAAGGTGAACATTTATTCCTCAAATCTACTGCTAATAAGACTATAAATTGACAACAGCAACAAAGAGAGCCATGAGCTTGTCTAGCTGGGTTGCTCTTAGCATGGGTGACCCCGAGCTCAAAATTTCTTGTTAGATGCTCGTAATGCAGGAGGCCTGGAAAACTTCCTTGTGAGAAAGCTATTAAGAGTAGGTTTACTGTAAAAAAAGCTCCACAACACTGACTCAGTCTGCCCTAGACTATCTCAAGGCTGATAAACAAAGATTTCACCCTCATTAGTGATTACCAGCAGACACAGGAACTCTATTACCGTATTTCGGATAGAGAGTCATCGAGCCCAGTATTTGGAAGAGCACGCGTACTAACCTGCATATAACTAGCAATTTACATTTCCCGAGTAAATAGCAATTCATTTGTTTTAATTCATTTAATACTCTCTCTTTTGTAAATTAGTTAACACTGTAGAGTGTCCACCTATCCGATTTCTCTAATCAGCTATTATATTTGCATTAACCGCGTTCCTTGCGGCACCATTAGTTGCCATGACTTGTTTGTGGAAGACTTCAACCCCCACTGCAATGATTCCTGTATGTACAGCTGGAATTTCACTGCAGGATTTCAGATTCCCCCCACCCCCTCCTCTTTTACAAGTACACTGTGGGGAGGTAGACACTAAACAGCAGGGTTTGTAATGATCAGATCACTAAACCGCCCAATCTTACAGGAGGACTAACAGTGTTGTTCTTGTAAGATTAAGATTTCAGAAGCCTGTGTTTCTTTAAGAAAATAAATTCTCTACCATGCACGTACTCTCACAGCAGCTAAAACTTTATCTTTTTGCCAGCATCTTCTAACTTTAATCCAGTTATTTCATCCGTGCCAATAATCTGACTGTTTACCCCTATGCAAGTCCATGCGACTGAACTGCTGAAATCCTATCTTACCTGTGAGGTGAAGATCAGCCATCTGAGAAACTACTCTACTTGCCATTGACTCCAAGATTCACCCCACCTCCAGTCCACAAGGAATTCATCCCACACACTTTGCAGTGACAGTAGCAAACAGTTACCGAACACCTTACTGCATTGGTTCCCAAAAGAGTGAAGCAGAACAAACCTGTCCCATTTCATAGTCTTGATTTCAGAAGTCTTGTGCCTCACTTCACATCTGAAGGGGGAAGAAGAAAAAAAAAAAAAGAGAGAGAAAAAAGAAAAAGAGTGCTTTGACTTGGAAAATGGCCCTGCCTTTCTTATAAATGGGAAGAGAAGCTTGTAAAAGTTGGCTATGCCTGAAAACATGAGCAGAATCGTAAGTACTCCATTTCTCAGATAACAGGAGGTGACAAGTCTCCAGGTTCCCAAGAACATTTCAGAGTTTAGCAAAGGAAGTCCCTGAAGAGATACTAAAGCAGGTAAATGTAACAGTACCTCAGGACCAGGTCTGCTGACCTGAACAAAAGTGCCCTTATTTCCACAGCGAGAGACCACTAAATGGATCGTTAACTGTAAGCCCTGACCAAAAAAACAAAAGGAAAAAAAAGCAGGAAAGTGACTAAAAGCTATCAACAGGTCTTAAGTTTTTCAAAGACTGGGGGAGATACATGTCATTTTCCCATTCTCCCCTGGAAACTGTGAATTCATCTAGCATTTTGACAGAACCTTTACAGCACAGAGCATATGTCCCGCTGGACATTGGAGACATTACCTGAAAGCCTTCTGAGGAAGACTTTTGGCTTTCCTTTGGGGTACCTCTTGTTAACATGGCTCCTCCTTAGAAATAAGCAAAATGTTTTCAACTGCTACATATCTGCTTTGGCTTCAGCCTCGCTGGAGGCATGTTCTGCTCAAGATAACACTATCCTCTTATCCTGGCAGTAGATTTCAAGATACTTTCCATTTGCCGTTAAATTCCACAGATGAGTTTTTGCAGAAGACAGCAAGACAAGACCAGATCAGAGCCAATGCTCTTTTTGCCTGCAAGGGAACCTACTCGGAGTGATTCTGGCTCCACCGCAGACTAAAAGCCATGTATTAGGTGAGGGAGTACGTATCAACTCTCTGAAGGGACCAATGGCAGATATAGGGTCCTGGTTTCCATGATGTCATCACTAGTAGTCGTAGCAGTTGAGCTTTTTTTGTCAGACAGGAACTTCTGAAGTCTCAGGATACTAACCTTTAATTGGCAGCAGGGAAAAAGGGAATCTAACCCAAGGGAAATAACAACCTAAGGGATTAAAAACATGAAGCCAAGGTCAAAAACCTTCTACAGCTGATATTACAGTCAAAGTATTAATTAATAAAATACAGTATCACTTCTTTTGGCTAGATAAATTAGCAGGCTTCAGGGTACAACAGACGCTTTTGGCAGAAGAAAACAAAGAATCATTAGAAGAATTACAAGCATTAATGAAGGTCTGGAAAGTCTGCCATTTGATAACAGACCTATGAAGTCCAAATACTTATTTATTTCAGAAATGTTTAAGAGGCAATTTGCTCATAGTCTAAAGAATCTAAAGAATTTGAAGCAGAATGAGATTGCTGATAACAGGCAACTTAATCTAGTGAAAAAAATGCATGAGATACAACAGAGCAGAACCTCAAAGCTTAGATAAATTCAAATTAGAAATAGGCATTCATTTAAATTCTCTAAGTGACAGTAATTTACCACTGAAACCACTTACCTCAGGATCTGGCTTATTACCCATCAGATAGACTCTCTGTATCAATACCTTTCCAGGTACAGGTCCAAAAAAGTGTAAAATGTAATGGGAAAGCCTATGTAGGCAACAGAGATTAAAATCTACAAATCGATAAATTAATCTATTTGCTCTTGGACCTTCTTACAGATGAGTCACAGCAGAGACTTGATAGCCTTCAGAGGAAAAAATTAGAGAAGCTGAAATTTAAGAGTTCAGTACCACCACAGCAATTAGCATGGGCAGAAATTAGATGAACCGAGTAGGCAAGAACCTTTTCAAAGCACTGAAAATTATCCCAAGTTTGTGGGTATTCAACCAGAATAGTTTCTCACATTGCATTTTGATCCCTGTAGCAAAGCTTCTAGATACTAGATATCTCATTAGCACATTGAGTAAGAAATTTATAGTGCGGGGGAGGAAGTATTGGGGGTGAAGGTTTTGTACTTTTTAAAACTGGAATCATAAATAATTTTGCCCACCTGGCAGAAAACAAAGGAAGTTCTAGAATATGTAAACCTAACATTCTTCCAGCACTAGTAGCCTTTCTGCTGCCTCTCCCTTTCAAAGAAAGCATCCACTCCATACACTAAATAGATCTTAAAACAAAACCAAAAAAAAACAAAAAAAAACACAAGGTCAAAACAAAACTGAAAATCTGATTCATAGGCAGGAGTGGAGATGAATCCACAATCATAAATTGTCTAAACGCATTTCCTAAATTATTTAGTAACGATCTTATTAAATACTATTTGTTTATCAAAAATCATCATAAAGGCATTTAACAGTAAACACCTCAAGTGCTAAGAAACCTCAACTTTTTCATATTAAAAGCTAAGAAATAACTCAATAATTGTAAACCATCCCCACAAAGATAACATACTCCTTTTTATAAAAAACACTTTTGAATCTTAAATACTTCTGTACAAACCTCAGCCAATCCCAACAGTTTCGGGTTTTTTTGAATCATCAGTAAATGTTCCCTGGGGGCAAAGCTCACACAAAAACTACAGAATGTCTCCTGGTACTAAGCCTTCTGTGAATCAAGCTTTTAGATACTTGCAACGCTCTGGCATCAAGACGTTCATACGTCTGAATTATTTATTAACCGATCTTTGTGCAACTTCCCAAACACCAGTGGAGACCAAGACTATTTCAGCTATTTGATGTTACATCTTCTCAAGTGGCTAAAGAGGCTATAAAGCACCCCATTGCTTAAGCCTGCCATCTCAGTTCCATTAGCAGTAAAGACCTCTCTATTCAAACTGCTAAGTAAATCCTCCGAGAGCCCGAGGACTGTTTCATGCTTGAAAGCAACTGTTAAGAATTTGACAACAACCAAACTGTTCCTATTTAATCCTTCTCCCAAGGTAAAAAGAATTATAGGTAAACATATGCCTTCATTATTTGCTTTGCTGCATTTCAATACTCAATCCCACACAAAATTGCCAGCCAAGGATTTAATGCAATCTCTTCTGTATTTCAGAGCTATTGCCTTTACAGAATGGAAAAAGCTTAATAAGGGCTATAGAGTTGGTTAGCAAACAACTCTATTTTCTATAACACACACTAGAGATTTTGCAAAGGTAGCTTTAATAACGCAAGGAGGTTTGGAATTTTTTTTCAAGTCAGGATTTTGAGGTGAGCCAAAATAGTTCTTAATCCATTCCATCTGCCAATAAGTATTTTTTTCTTTTTAATTAAAAAGAAACAAAATTGATCTGTTACAGAGTACAACTACTGTAGTTTTACGGCATGCACAGATTTACTTAAGTTTTCTTTTGGGTTAGTAATATGCATGCTAATCAAACACTAGAATATACAGGAAAGCTTCTTAGATACACGCCGGCATGCATTAAAAGGAAAATTCCAAGCCTTCGGTCAGGTTAATTCAGAATGAAAGAACTGCAAAGTTTTTCAAAGAGGCCGACACTTTGTTACTCTCTTAGCGATCTACAGTGTTCTCCGCCCCCCCCCCCCCCCCCCCCCCGTCAGAGCATTCACTGTCTAATCCCTCTTCTTTATGAAAAATGTGAACCAATACAAATAGAGAATAATGACTGAATGAAAACAAACACGCAGTTACGTTCTGCTGCGACAGCCGCTAATTGACAAAAGGCGCACGGGCACCACAGAGCAGCAATGCCTACAAGCAGCTGCCATAGTCCTGGTTGCAGCATCACTGCGGCCGCAAGGGCTGCAAAACGAAATGGTGCTGCGATGGGAGGGCCCTGCGGAGCAGAACAGCTGAGCTGAGCCTTCCTCCACGCCGGGCTTGACTCCCGAGTAACTGCAATGCAGTCTCAAGGACTGGGCAACCCACCCATTCGCATCAGAGGGTGATGCAACTCCTGCGTTGCATCTCCTGCTTTAGTTCCAACCAAAAAGAATCCAAATTTGCGAGCTCCGGGACAGCTTCGCAATGCGAACTGAAGTGCGCAAACCCAGACAATCGCAAAGTCCGTTTCAGAGGTGCATTCCTGATTCAAGCAAAAACATGAATGTCGGTGCTCCCTAAGAACGTAAGCAAGGCATGGATACAAAGGAGACCAAATAAGTGTATTAACCCAACTTTTTTTTTTTTTTTAAAACAAACAAACAAACCCCAAAGAAAACCCCCCAAAAGCAGATAACCTTTCAAGAACACGAGCCTTTATTCAGACTGCAGTTCTATGCAGTGCTGGAAACAAAACCAGGGCTAATATTAAATTTAGGAGTTTATTTAAGCAGACAAAAGAAATTCCCAATTTAAAATGAAGGCTGTGGGCAACTCATTAGGCATTAGAAACCAAAGGCTGAATCCAGATCTCTCATTACATTTCACGGATTTGGACTGAATATACAGTACAGCAAAAGCACCATTTACATACAGCACAACAAATACGTCCAAACCAATCTGCACAGTAAGTAGCATTCATACCATGTCAGAGGGCTTCTTCGACAATTATCCCTGTTTTGCCAAGAAGCAAAAAGAAGAATAAACATATTGTGGTTTATCTAACTGACGTGGGACAACTAATCACTGGGAAAGTTAAACCCCAATATCAGAAGCTTGAACCCTAATCTTTATGATGGAATTTAAAAAGAAAATTCCCAATCCATTTACATACTGTGTATCGTTTATCACACCCACTTTTTAGTGGGTTTCCCACCCAGACCTTAGTGAGCAAAGCCTGTCATTCATTTTAATAATACTTTCTGCAAGTAAACAAGCCGGTCATGAAAACAAACATGAGACTTGAAAGACTCAGACAGTCATCATAGGGCAAATTATGCTATTTAATGGAAGAGAAAGCCTTCTTCCTAGCTTAATTTAAGAGGCGAGAAAAAAACACCACTAGCTTTGAAAGCTGCAGCTTTCCCCGCCATTCGGTTAGGCATTCTTCTTCTTTCTGCACATTCATACATTAAGACTTCTTGTTCTTTTCATGAACACTTAAATAATAAATTCCCTTTTCTGTTCTGTACTGCTTCAGGAAATGGGCACAGTACGGCCTTTATATTGCTTCTAAGCTTTTTCGCCATGTCAAGTCTCTACATACGTCTCAGTTGTGCTTGACACAGTACTAAAGGACCGCTGAACACATGATGATGGCTGGAGCAGCAAATTAAAAGGTAGTACCTTAATAGTCATTACTTTTCTTTTACGTCAACTCTTTAGAAACTTCTAAAACCAATCTGGCATTAAAAACATCATTCTTTTGCCTTTCTAACTCATGACATTTGTTTTAACCTATGCTTCCTCTACAGTGACATTTGAGTTCAGTAGTGCACTAAATTGGTACCTTTTGAAGGGAACAAAATGTAACTGATAATACATCATCCCATCTGTGTGCATAAAGAAGCTCAAATGAGGACTTATGTGACCTGATACTTAAGTAAATATTTTGAGGTTTCTTCAATATATTTAGTGCATTTCAAGTTTCTTGTTATTCTTCCTGAGAAATACTGCTCTGCTGAAGAGCTGGCTCATTAGCAAAGCTCTGTTCTTACAGAAGAGTGGTAAACAATAAATAGAATAAATGTGTCTTTCATTCAAATGGAGGTGGAAAAGGAAGGTGATGATGGAGAGTGAATGGTCTTACTTAGATGTGATTGCAAGGTTTTGTACATTTGTACATACTCAAAAGTTCCATACTGTATCATCTGTATTTAGCAGCAATCATTAAAAACATTGCAGAGTATAATAAAATATTTCACACACACAGTAGTCAAGTACAGAGTAAAAAAGCCAAACAAAAAATATCTTTGTGAACAAATGTAAACAACCAGTCACTTAATAGTGTCATTCTTGACACACTTGAAATTTTATGAAGGTTACTGCTAGACAGAGATTTCTGCTATATTATAAAAAAAGAGATAAAGCCAAGCAGAAACTTGTGTGGATAGGGTTTTTTCAGAAGTTGTTCTAATAAAGCTGTGATCGATGTTTTGTTCTCTGCACTTTCAATCTTGCCCCTTATCTTCAGCTTGTAGGCTTCTCCTGGGCCAAAAGCATCTCCTGGTCTGTTTATACAGTGCTGGCCACGATACCTTTTTGGTTCTGAAGTACTGTCCTGCTACTCACCATGAATAATAACAGCTTTCTTGCTTTATACTTGCTTCCATGCTCCTTTTTCCTAAGTTGCAGTATAGTATTCCTAAACAATAATCAAATGCTCCCTTACACTACAGACAACGTCGGGGGACAAGAAACTTGAGAGCTGCTCTCACACACGCCACATATATCCCCTCCTAAAAAATTCAGACTGTATGAGGCACAGCTCATTTATATTCAAGCCCCTACATCTGTACATTTCTTTCTATAATTATGATATTGTATAGTCCACAAACAGCCTAAGCACTAAATGATACACTGTAGCTGTTGCTACGGCAGCAGCAGATTTACATGGGTGAAATCTAGCCAGTGTACCACCCTTGGAAATTATCAATAATTAAGCTGCTTCTCCATTAAGGCTTCCACAACAAAAAAAAAAAAAAAAAAAAAAAAAAACAAACAACACCACAACCCACCTTTCATTTGTTATGAAAACTTTACATAAAATAAAGGTCCATATGGTAAAGACAGCAAATATTTTTCAGCTTTTAGAACACTTATGACAATCATTTTTTGAAAGTGCAGCAGCGACTCACGGGCTAGGTGCCCAGTCACACAAACTCCTTCAGGAAAGAAAAACACAAACCCAAAACCAGTTACGCCAAAACTGTTTCACAACCAGTTTCACTGAGAACATCATCATGCTTTATTTAGGTTAACTGCAATGCAGGTATTCCCATCTTTGGGTAGTTTCAATGAACTCCTCTCTCTGTCCCTTTTTAAGTCAATACAAGTGCTCACAACAGCAAGAACATTAGAGACCTTGCTGCATAAAAAGAAATGTGCAGAGGAGGTTGCAGTTTGTTCGCTGTTTTTTCCTAGTTTAAACACTTGAAGAGTAAAAATAACAGATTTTATCCTGCAGCAGATTAAACCTTTCTAAAACACATTACTATTCTAGCGGAGAGATCTCTACATATAATCCAATTATAATTAAGACCAACTGCAAGTAGTTTAACTATACTTTTCCAGAACTTACTTCCAAAGAAGTGGCTGGTTTTGTCTGTACACAGGTTTTGAGAAAACGGAAAACATACTCTCAGCACGTTGCATACCAGAAAGCGAGCACAACAAACTTTATACGCTGAGTACCAAAGCCACAGCAAATGATTAAAATCAGCCCACCTAATTTTATTAGAACTTCCTGTCATTATGTTAATAAAGAATTAGTGGCAAATTAGTAAGTCACAGTAGTTGCATTACAAAGCAGTGATACTAAGCATGATAGTTTAAGTGAGACTGGTAAAAATATACTTAAGCAGAAAATTATTTGCACAAGGAGCTTCATAACCGACGCAAGTCTTGTTTAATTAAAACAAAAATTCAGCTAATTTTTTTCTGCTATCTTCCCAGATCACTCCAATCTACACTTAGCAGATAAGCATTCTAATCTATACTGTGTAATATTTGCTGAGAGGATTTTTTAAAATTCTACAAATTTCAAATAAAAGTTGCTTTGAGAAAGCTTGCATTGCATAGCTTTCTCCTAAACAGAACGTACTTGATGAATGAGGAAAAACATAAAAGATAAAACTATTATAAATGTCTGCCTTTAATTCTGGAGACAGATGTAAGCATGCCTCTGTGTGTATACACATGTGTACACACACACACACACAAACTCGCTCTTATTTTACTTTTTTCCCAGCCATTTTTAAGAAGAGTTACCCCTAACTGTCTGGACATACATATTCTATAAAGTTCAATAAAACATAACAGGGATATCAACTAGAAGAGAGCATACTGAACATAATGGGAAAGTATACTGTTATTCCACAGTATCTTCCAAATGAAGTGATTAATTCTTATAGTAAATCATCCAACAAAATTAGATAGCAGGGATAGAGTTTCCTTTCAAATTCTACAGGCCTTTGCTACATGGAAGGCTAGAAATCCAGCCCTCTTCTTCTACAACGTGGTAGCCACCAGCCAAGTGCAACCTCTTTTGTTGTGGAATACATTAAGTTGAAGTATCAGAAAATAGAAAGTAATACAGAAGCTTGAAGTAGAACATACTACTGCTGAACTGGAGATCAAGGCTGCTTGAGAAAGGAACACTTAAAACCACCCTGCTGTTAACTTCTTGGTTGTCTCATCGCATCCTCGAACTGCCCTTCAAGTCTCACTTGTGCCTACAGGGTAAATCACGATCTGCTCCCATCCTCACCAACCACTTCCCAACTCCTGTTAAAGCAAAGCTTCCAATGTGTACAAATGTTAATAGTCTAGGCTACATGTTGGCAATCAGTCCCTTACTACCAATCATGACCCAAGCTAAAGACGGTTCAGGATCATCACAGCCTGTCACTCACACTGTAAATGCCACGCTACAAGTGTTATTTCAAGGCCATTAGCCATAATGGCATCAGACCACGTCGTCTCCTAAGACGACTCTTGAGAGCATACAGTAACCTAAAGCACAGCCAAAGGCAGCGATGGGGCCTCTCCTCCAAAGGCCCACCACTAGGTATACCCGAGGGTGTCTCCTCATGCCATTTGTGAGACCGACTACTTCACAAGAAGACAGAAGGGGTTTGCTGCATTGATGACTGCTGCTAATCTTAAAGATGAAGCATTGTTGATCCCTGTAACTGAGCTAACATGGTCCTCCGTCTTCCAGGGAATAGTTAGGTCTCAAGAAAGTCCTAAATGATCCTGTGATCAATGCCATACGCATTTTTTTATGTAAAAAAAAAAAAACAAAAAAAAAAACAAAGTGTAACAGTCATCTCATTATAAAAAAGTATGGTAGCCTACCTCTATCAAAAACAACACCTAAGGAAACATGAAAACAGAACAGGCAAAATGTAATCAAAACTGTTTGGGGACATTAGGTATACCCACCAAATAACCAAAACATGTCAGACCCAGAATTTTGAATGCTATAACCAGTGTAATAGGTCAACATTGCCAACTTTCATAACACTGTGGGATACACATTCTTCTATAGTTCCTCCATTACAGTACTGTCTAGCTATACCAGTTACCAAAAAGAAAGCTGAAATAAGCCTTTTATGTTGTCTTCAACTAACGTACGTAAAATGTAGAAACCATGCATTACATCCATGGAGATTCATTCAGCTCAAATACCTGAACTTTTGGAAATACTATATTCATAAAACCTCAGATCTTTCCCTTTGTCCATTTAATCTCTGCATTGGGTAAGGAGAATAGAAAGTCCTACAGAAATGCCATATCTGATCACATAAATGGGCATTGTACCTAATGCTTGCAGAAGACAAGAAAATCTCATTTCACCATTACTGACAGCCTCCAAGAGCTTTTGAGGCCTTTATAGTTGTTATGATATATTCAGAAGAAAAAAAATTTTTAAAAGTGCTGTATTTAATCAATAAGGCAGAAGATCAACATCCCCTCCATAAATTGAGGAAACATACCTTCCTTTGTAATGTGCTCTGAGATCTGCTGATGGAAAGACAGCTATAGATGATAAGTGTGGAGGGAATAAGCAAGTGGAACTATTTGACTGTTGTTATCTGAGATCTTTTCAGCTTGGCACACCTGCTTTGTATTTTTTAACCTTAAAATCATGTGACAGATTTATATTTCTTATCTAAGGTGTATTTTTGTATCCATACCATTTCAACAATACTTAATGAAATAGAAATACCTCTGGCTTCAAAGTGAGAATATCTTTATTAAGTTAAAATATTTAAAATTTAACCCTGATAACCTTATTATTAGAGTGAATTAAGAGCTCACAAATTAGCACATTGACAACAAATAGCAATATACAATGTTTTGCTTATTCCAAGGCTGTAAAGAATCAGAATCATTTAGGTTGGAAAGGACCTTTAATATCATCAAGTCCAACTGTTAACCTAACACTGTCAAGTCCACCACTAAGCCATGTCCCTAGTACTAATATTAAAATTTATAAACATTTTGCACATGCATATAGAATTCTGTCTTAACTAGAACAATATGACTAAAACATCCAAAAACTGAGGAAGCACCAAAACATCACTATTGTCTTCTTAGATTATTGTCAACATTTAAGAAGTATTCAGAAAGCAGCAGCTCAGCTGCAAATACTAGCTAAGCCAAGATAATTAAAAGCTGTTTCTCTAGACATTAGAAACCAGTATTTGCAGTGACCCCTAAGGGGATTCTGCTTCTCATCACCTTGATAGAGAACCTGGTTTCCCCACTGCATCCAGCATAAGTTTGAAAGGAAAAGAATAAAGAAATATTTCAATTATACAAAAAAAAAAAAAAAAGGTATGCTTTCTTTACCGGCATAAAGCATCCAACAAGCACTATACCCATGAAGCAGCAAGTACATGAGAGGAAATCATGGGAGCTCTAATTAACAAATTTTGAAAGTGTCTGAGAATGAAAAAAATAAAAGGGGGGAAAAATATTACAGAGCCTATACACAATCAAAGCCATATGGATTGGTATTAGGCTAGTACTAGGGGACAAAATGTCTGAGCTCTATTTACAATTTAGGCACAAGGAGGTAGATGACGTGGTATAGTTAATATTCCTGCTTTGAGATCTTCTGAAAAAGTAAATGAAGGGCATTGCCTAGCTTCTGCTTTACTCATTAATTCACTCTTCAGAGATGTATTGGTGAAAAGTAAGAATAAATCAGTGTAAGAGTAGCTATTACAGCCCTAAGCAGCAGCACTTGAATTCAAGACATGAGAACTGGACCGTATAATACCACAAAGAGGCGAAAAGAATCACTGAAAGTTAAGCATGGAAAAAAAAGAATAAAAATTAAAGAGTCATAATAACTGTCATATTTATGCATGCTCATCCAGCTTTGAACAGCTGTGGCAACGTAATTCACACCAACAGCAACAAATTCTTGACTCTGTGTGTACATCTTTCACACTGACTCTTGGTTTTTTATTGTTGTTTCTTCAAGTTACTAAGATGCCAACAGCAGGAACAGCTACTGCAAGCCGCCCTATAACAGACGCAGGGGAAAGGGGGAATCTCTAATATTGTTATTATTATTATTAATAATAATAATAGTACTTTTGACCGACTCAAAAGATTCCCCTTCAATCTACCGCAGGAGACAATTAAGAGTGAAGTGTAACCACCACACAGAATAATGAAAGAAGAACTTCAAACCCATTTAAAATACCTCACAAGGTACACCACCAAAAAAACCCCCCAAAAACAAGAAAAGGAATTTACAGTATACGCAGAGCTTTTAAAGAACCTCTTGGCAGCTAGTTACAGAACTGCCAATACAATGTAAATTCACACCTTAACGTGGTTTGTAGTAAATTTCATCGTAGACAAATCCTCAAAGCAAGGTAATTTACTGTTCTTTTCAAATAGTTATCCACTCACACTATGTATTCAGAAGGGAATTAGTGCCATCTGAATTCACACACTGTAACTCCTGAGCACTCCTGATGTGCATAGGTGCAGCGTTACTTGTTCTTCATTCAGCAGCACTTCTTGATCTATGTCCCAGGGATCAGAAGAGATCATGATCTAATGGTTCCTTCTAGCCTTAAGCTACATTATGTTATGCATTTGCAGCAAACCCAACAAGCCACTGGAATTCCACTATGTACTTAATAAATATTTAACGTCAAAAGATAATTTAGTCATAATACATGGGGCATTTTCTGCAAAAGGCAGAATTCTATTTTAAATAATTCATTCCACATAAATTCCACATAAAAGACTATATGCAACACTGACTCATATTAAAAGTACCAGTTCAACCACACATTCCCCCACAGAGCTGCAAAGAAATGAAAGACCAATTAAACAAGTTATATTGTATAATCACCCAGATAAGACCCAAAATCATGTTTCAATCACTGAACTTACACCATCAAAATATTTTTCACTGATATAGTGACAGTATAGAAGATTAAAGCATTTTTCCGTATTTGCCCAATGAACTCACACACCTGAAGTCAATCTATAGATCTTTCATAGTTGTAGCAAATAATTTATTTTAATAACTTAAATACATGTTATATTTCATTAAAATAGATATGAATGCATGACTATATCAGCTTAAGTTCAATAGCATATCTTACCTATCTCTCTCTCTCCCTCCCTCATGCTTTCTATGACAGTGACAACCCACATAATCACATATACAGATCTACCAGCCTATTTTGCAATATCAATTATTTGCTTTGTACATTCAGCCTGCTTAAGAAGTGGATTGAGCATCAATGATTATGGGTTTTTAAGCTCACGGGGGGGTGGAGGGGTACAGTTTTCGTTTGCTTTGGTTTTCAAGTTATAATCACTATTACTTCCGGAGGACGACAGAAAGGAAAGAGCAGCAACACATTAGCCTCAAACTTTGCCCCAAAGTGGTTTTGCCAGTATTGACAAGCCAGATAGCACCACCTAAGTGAGTAAACAAATCTATTTTAATTTCATGCTCAATTAAAAACACAGTGGGCTGCCCAGACTGAGAAGGTGTGGAAAATTTAAAAAAAAAAAGTTTCCTAATTTTAAAGAATTTTTAAGGGCAAACTATCTGTGTAAACCATTACATAACCCCACTGCAAAGAAAGAAACAACGCAATGCCTGCTTGTGGCTGATATACATACAAGAACTCGAAAAATTAACTTGACATCCATTACAGAAGCAAATCTACCTGGTAGAGTGAAAAACGCACGCTGCATCAGGTGCCCCAAAAATAAAAAAAGCTCTTCAGACATCATGTAATTTGTTCAGTTGCAACCTATTGTAAGTAGTTTTTATTAAATAAGCTGAAAACATTGAGTTTGTTGCTGGCGCTCTCTCATTTCATTTTTCCCTTTCCTACACATAATTAATGACTTAAATACTTCTGTATGTTCAACATCCCCCACACATCTGTTTTTCCTTTCTCTTCTCTCTGGCTCTGTTCTCAACAATTTCTTACTCTTCTGCTTTGCAGGGTTTTCCATTCTGTGTTTTCTATTCCCTTTCTTTTCCCAGTTCTGTTCATACCCTCTCTCTCCACAACTCCCTAGGTCTCCTTTCTCATTTATCACTGCAACCTCTCCCTTAGACAACGAGGAAAGGAGAGATTCTCCTACGGTATTGGGTTTGTGTGGCAAGGTCTTGGTAGCGGGGGGGCTACAGGGGTGGCTTCTGTGAGAAGCTGCCAGAAGTTTTCCCTGTGTCCGCCGCTGGCCAAGGCCAAGCCAACCAGCAATGGTGGAAATGCCTCTGTGATAACATATTTAGGAAGGAAAAAAAAACCTCAGTAGCCAGAGAGAGAAGTGAGAGGATGTGAAAGAAAAAGAGACCTGCTGATGCGCAGAAGACAAATTTGTAGGTTCTAACTACAAAGCGAAAGGAAAGGGAAAGTCACTTGAATTCCAAGAAAAAGCATAGAGAAACACGAAAAATGATCTTATTTTCATGGCACTTGGAAGAGATGTGCGCTGCAAGTGTGGAAAGCAAAACTGACCTGATAATTGCCAGCTGTACTGGTGCCCACAACGCTACACTAAAATCAGCACCCCTATAAGAAAGAGTGTCTGTAAGCTGAGCATCGCGGCAGCAGTTAGCACGCAGTTCATCGTTTGAAGCTTTCCTCTCCAAATATGCCATCTAGAAACGCTCCTTTACTCCCATTAGCTTAAATTGTGAAGATGCTGACCTAGCCCAAGGCTAGGGTTGCATTCTGTTCTTCAGGATCAGGTGGGTTTCCAACCATGAAGTGAAACATCAAAAGTTGAGTTTCTCAACTGCATAACTTCTGCTTGCTGTTTCATCAGTTCCTCACAGTTTCATCAGTGACCCTCCTCTATTACCTTCTCACAATCCTGCTGCTACAATTCCTCTCTAAAAAATGAGGCACATCTTCCTCATGAAATCTCAATTAGATGTTCTTATAGCAGTGAGACCAGGATTGCAAGCCTGTTTCTCCCTTACAGCATTTTACTTTCACCAGTTTCTCCATGTTCCAAATATGGTGCCCTCTGACGTAGCACAACATTGTATCAGACAAATTAATTTAAAATATTCTAATATAAGGTAATAAATGAAAAAAATATATGGAATATATGGAACTGTTGTTGGCAATGCTTGTTAATTCCTGGATCTCTGCCGTAGCCAAGTTTTCCCCAGCCCAAAGCTTCCTTCTCCTCCAAGCACCAAAACCCCCCAAGGCTGTTACTGCACGCACAACCCACTGCACCAATGCTTCTGTGAAGACATTGGGGTCATCAGCTACAGACATGAAACCAAAGGAATAGTAAAACGGAAGTGCAGACCACCATACATCGCCTGCTCTATTTCTCCCACACAGTGATCAATTTTACAAGTAACAGTCTGAGGCCTAAAAAAGCCACTGTAAAATTAGCCAGAATTCGCACAGAACACCCTCCTCCCAACAGAAAAAACTGCTCCCCAGTTCAAGAAAGATAAGGAACTCCTAGAAAGAGTCCAGAAGAGAGCAACTAGGACGATAAAGGGACTGGAGCATCTCCCCTATGAGGAAAGGCTGAGGGAGCTGGGCTTGTTCAGCCTGAAGAAGAGAAGACTGAGAGGGAATCTCATAAATGCTTACAAACATCTTAAGGGTGGATGTCATGAGGATGAAGCCAGACTCTTTGCAGTGGTGTCCAGCGACAGGACAAGGGGCAATGGGCACAAACTGAAGCATCAGAGGTTTCAGCTGAATGTGAGGAAGAACTTCTTTACTTTGAGGGTGACGGAGCACTGGAACAGGCTGCCCAGAGTGGGGTGTGGAGTCTCCTTCTCTGGAGATATTCAAAGCCCGCCTGGATGAAGTCCTGGGTAACATGCTCTAGGAGAACCTGCTTTAGCAGGAGGGTTGGACTGGATGATCTCCCAAGGTCCCTTCCAACCCTCGCGATTCTGTGATACCAAGACTCCACCAAACAGCCACAATTACTGCTACTAGAGCAAGGAGGATGGTAAAAAGTCTGTTAATGCTGAAAAAAAAGGCTAAAAGTAGTGTGTGGAGTTCTGGTAGTGTCAAATAATGAGACTGCAAATGGAGAAAAAAAAAAAATAAATAAAGGAAGAGGATCTACATTTAGGAGATTTCTCTTATTTCCCTGCTGGCCTGAGTCAAACACGCTAGCTCTGGGGAAATGTTCACAGATACCTTTTATGTACGCTAACTCCAATATTCACAATTCTATTGATCTGCCAGTGTAAAGTGGGTTTTTTAAAACTACTTTTTTTTGTCTTGCTTTGAACTAGCAGTTCTTAAAACGGGCATTTATGTGCCCATATGCATGTACACACAGATTCAAACTGTAATAGCAGCTACATGACTAAATGCAGAAGCGCACTACTTTGTCTTCTGCATTTTATCCCCTGGTAAGACAAAATCAGCATTCTGTTAGTTAAACCAGCAGTAACTAGATAAGAAAAACAAAGAACCCCTTTGCAAAGTTTTAAAGAACTTTAAAAAAAAAAAAAACAAAACCACTATGCACTTTAAACAGCATAAGAATTGCATCTGGAATCTAGATTCTCAGGTGCTGATTCTACAGAGCCTGTTGAGATTCCCAAAACACAGAAAGATAGAAGATACAAATTTATTTTAGTCATTTGTGAAATCTCAGCTATAATATACCAACTCCTAATTAGAAGTCTGACATGGCAATTAATTTAAACACGGAATAACCCATAACCTTTTCACTCTTCAGTGATTACTAGCAAGATGTTTTTACTGTGGCTATAAACTCTAGAATTCTCTGAAAACATGAACTTTAATCCCCTGGAAATGACCAGCATGTGTCATCTCATTACTTAGCGCATTTCTGGCAAGAACAAAATTTATTGCTAAAAGGATAAATAAGGAAAGAGGACAGCAATGGAGACTTACGTTACAGAAGACTCAAATGAACCAATACCCCTGTGAATACCAGCATGCCTGGGATGCAAAGTATGTCTAGTCAGGCTCATTTCTCTGAGTCTTTCTTAATTTGGTCTCCAGGCAAAAATAAAAAAAAAGGTTTAGGTTTCTACAGCCTTTGGAATGAATAGAATCCAATTGAAATGAAAGTCAACAATAGTTAAATGAATTAGGAAGAAAAAGTATAGGAAAAAATCTTTGGGCACAGCATAATAACCTCTAATTCTCCCACAACAGGAAAACATGTTTGTGCTTGTTGTTCCTTTCTACAAACTTCTCTAGAGGCATCACTTCTCCTTCCTTCCACTGTTTTAAAATTCCCCATGGAGTCTCAAAGTTAAGAGTAACAACGCTTTTTTCCCTGCCAGCGTTATCTGGGACAAAACTCAAGTTAAAAACCTGTAGTTCTTATCCTTCAACTACTGATTTCCCTCTGCAGGGTTTTTTCAATACATTTTTGTTATTTTAGAGGTTCTGTGATTTGTTTTCTCTTTAGTATCAGTGTGTATTTTCTCTTTGCTGAAGTTCTTAATTGAAAAAAGCATCTTCATTAGGGAGAGCTCCAGTAGTCTCTGTTATTGGACAAGAATGCTGGTACCATACAATGAAAATTCCTGCTATGAAAGTAGTTAAGTGTATGTAATTTGAAAACCAAATTAGAATGTTTTCTGGAATTACTATCTCTTACTTGATTATAAATGATCAATCTATTATTTGAAAAAGAACACGATCAGAAGTGGTCACTGGTACAACTGTATCCATTCTGAACCAAAACAGACAGAAGGCAAGAGGAGTTTACATTACTGGCATCCTTAAAAATATTTGTCAACACTACGAAAAGGTGTTTAGAAAGACCTTCCTGACGGATGCACTTCAAACATGGTGCATTCAGAAGCCTAAAAAAAATCCTTTAGCTTCTACCTTTTAAGTTTTAACATACTCTGGAAAGTCTTATCTCAACAAAATTTTTCTCTTGTATAAAAATATTACATACTGAAAAATTTTTGAAGCTCAGATTTGACAAGTTCATATAATGTCAAGAAGTTGTGGAATCTCCCTCCATCCTTAAAGATACTCAAAACTCAACTGGACAAGGCCCTGACCAGTATGATCCAACTTTGAAGTTAGCATGCTCTGCATTGAGCAGCGGGTTGGGCCGGACAATCTACAGAAGCTTCTTCCTACTTGTTCTGTGACTCCAATCCCTTCTGAAAGCAACAGAAAAGAAACTGCAGCCCAGAAACACAAACCATTACAACCGACTGCTTCACAAAATCTGCTGCTTTTACCTATGTGGGGTATAGAGCAGGAAGGCATTTCTCCAACTCCACGTCTACGTTTCATAGTCTCTTAAAAGCTGTTAGAATAGCAATATTCATTCCTTGAGGTGGAAAAAAATTATTAAGTGTGGACCAAAGCTGTGTTACTGCTTCTTCTCTTGGTTGCTAGTTGTGCTCCTTGAAGGCAAAGTCTGGCAAGAAACTTCCAGGTAAAAACTGACAGCAAGAACCTCATAGTGAAGACCAATTTAGCAGGTATGGGTATTTCCTGGTGCCCTCTTCCACCTCCATCTGGTGAGGTTGCCCTTCAAGATTACAGGAAGGCAGTCAAACCAAGCACCAAGACAGCACAGTGAAAGCCAGACTCACCGCAAGTCAGTCATGAGTAAATGTCCTTCTTTTTTGGTCTAAATGCTAATTCCTCTGGAATCAGATTCTACCTGTCACCATTCAAAAGCAGGTGACATGCGAAGTACCCATCTACTCAATGCAGTGCTCACCCGAACAGGAACATTTCTCATTTACAATTTTTGCCTATTAACTTCTGGTAATATACTATTCATATATAACCTATCTGGCATAAACAGCAAAGTTGTACATGTACACATTTTTGTTTGATCTCGTACATCTTTAATAAGTGATTCACGGAATAGGCTGTGATACCGCTACCAGCTGCTGTACACAACTTCTTCCAAACAGCACCCAGACCTTTATGCAGAGGAAAACAATTTCACTCATACACTTACTATGTAGTAAACAGACACTAGAAACAAAAGTTTCAGTTTAGAATTTAACTTTTAAAAAATAGAAATACAAAAATAAGATCAGATGTTCTTCACCAGTGATGCTTTTACTTTTTGCATTCAGTCAGCAAAACAAAACCGATGGTTCTTACTGCTTTTTGTCTTCATAAGCAAATATTTACTTCCCAATACCATGGGATTTTGCATGCAAACACTAGAGGAAGATATTTTAATATATAAACTATGTTCATGAAGGTATTTTTCAGTTTGCTAACTTTCTTTTAATTATGAAACCGCTTAAGGTTATCACTCTTATTTTTAAGAACAAGCAGAGTCTACTACTTACATCCAAGTTCTTAACTGTGCCCTTTTAAATGTTTGTACTACCTAAGTATGTAAAAATACAGCGGAGTTACACAGGTTTTAGCATACAAGGTCAAACCACCACCTTTTCAAGTGCTGCACGCTGCCTCTGGCAGAAACCATTAACTAGAATTTCACAAAATAAAATACCCATAATGCATCTAACTAGTTTTGTAGAGTTTTTCTGTGCCCCTTAGAAAAACAATCCTGCCATCAACAAGTCTAAACTACTGCAGGTTATACAGTTAGGCATTATTAAAAGTTCTTAGTCGTTAACAAGAGTGCTCTTAATCAATAAAAATGTCAAAGCCAAATGGGTTTTGCTTCTTTCTTCTGCTTGATCATACCAACTTGGAAATTCCCTGTGCTACAAATTACCACTTCTAATCCTTCTCCTATACAGTAGAGTCCCTCTTCCTCTGCAGGGAGGGTCAAGGTGAAATGCGTGTGATGTATAGCTGAAGCCTTGCAGTTCCCTATTTACCAAGCCCTCCAGACAAGGAAACTGGTGCATATGAATCAAATACAAGGAACACTAATGCATTAATGACTGACATGTGGCAGAGACAGACACACAGATGCAGCTTGACATTAATGGAGAGATTTGCCTGTGGTCATGCTCATGGAGGGGGGGCAAAATAGACCCACCTGCCTCATGTTTTAACCTGAGTATGAAATCAAATGTCAGGCAAGATTAATTAGATGCCTAGAGTTTTATTCTTTTCTGTTGATAGAAAAAGCACATTTCCATAATGTGAGGAAGCATTTATGTGGATAGCAAATCAGGTTGACATTGAGGGAAGGTTTACTTTATTGTGAATGCTAGCTGTGTGGTGCTTGTCAGTGCAATTACTTTCTACTCAAGTGGTTTGCTTTTTAACATTTTATTATCTTAACAATAAAAACCCTGGAAGCAATAATTATTTATTATGCTAATTCTTTAGCTTTTTTATTATGAATTTCTGCCAGACCATTAAAACTTGCTGTTTTCCAGAAATAAACCAGATTTATTAATATTCAGCCAATTAAGAAAAAAAAAAAGAGAAGGCAAAAACAATCTCTGTACTGGTAATTAGTTACTAACCAGTCAATTTGTACACTTATCAGCTTCCTCATAAGTTCTATTTTCATTTATTCAATACCCAACATTTCTAACATCATTCTGATTGAAAACAACTTCAAAACACTAAGTCCACTGCAGCATTTTTTATAAATAATGATTTAAGCAGTCTAAGAGGCAGCAGGGCTTTAGACCACTCTGGAAATGCACTATACTCAAGGACTGCATTTTAATTATGGAAACCTTTTAGAACATCCCTGTTTTATTAACAGTAAGTGAAAGACTATAAACAAGGCTTCAGTATGCACCACTTCTTCTCAATCCTGCCTAAAGCCCTCAACGGGAAACGGCTTCAATGTGCTTTCATTTCTCCCCCCAAGCATTCTCATCTCTGAATGACTCTTCTCACCAGCTTTAAAATTCATTTAACATAACAACCACACAGTTATGCTTTTTTCTCCCCCCCCCCTTTTTTTTTTTTTAAATATACAAGTGTTCCCTCCTTTAGGAATAAACACCAAGGCCACAGCTCTCAAACTCCCACAGCATAAATGCAATATAGGAAACCATAAGCAAATCTAAGCAGAAAAGCACTGCAACTAAATGTACCTTGAAAAGCTCTTAGTTTGCAATGCTTTTATAAAGCTTCATGTCCATGCACAAACTGTCCCTACATTTCACGCAGTGACAGTGGTAGTAATCCCTGGAAAAATTCTAGAACAAATTCCCTAGCTCAAAGCTTAGTTCCCCCTGAGCCAGTACAGCACTAGCTTCTTCTATGGCAAAGATGCAATGCTTCAAGGTTTGTCAGAGCAGCCTGCCCGGCTTCAGCGAACAACGCCAACTCCCATGCCACCACGCACAAGAGCAGAGCCAGGTTTCTCCACCGCTCTCTGCTTCCGAAACAGCTTTCTCCTGTACCTCCCACTGGGAGTTTCTGCTCATGGCAACAGAAAGCTCCCTATTAATATGTAATATATACCATAATTAGCACTGTAAAGCAGGTAGTTATCTCACAACTGTCCTCCCATCCCCTCCCTCAAAAAACTTCATTTACAAGGGCGGGGGGGGGGGGGGGGAATTTTCAGAGTCCCAACTATTTATTCCTGACTTGAATCACTGGCATGCCATCACCCACTGGGTGGGCACAACTTAACAGGGGCCCAATAATTTGCCCTTTAAGCACCTGGAAGTCTCCCTCTTCCCAGATACTTACAATCCAAACCAGGCAACTGTGCTGCTCCCACCACTGAAGGAACAGATGTAGAAAGGAGGCAGGTATCAAGAGGGAAGGAAGGAACATAAGGCAAGCTCTTGCTATAGAGCAGTGGTAGGAAGAAGCGAGCTTTTCTGGAGTGAATGCTCTGTAAAAAGACAGAATAGGTTGTGGATGGAGCAACTTTTGCCCAAAGATCTCAAAACTTAAGTCCAGGCTCTGTGGTACCAATGTGGGACCATCCTGATAAAGATTAATGACCAGTTGTAAGACTAGAGTGTAATCTAGATGGGCACATGGTTACCAAGTTCGGGACAAATTTTGTTAAAACTGTGACTCCTTGTTATGGTAGTGCTCTACCTCTCATGTACTCTCCCAACATTATCAGCTGCTTGTGTTGAGGGTTCAAAGGGCATGTTTACTAAAACTCATATTCTGAAATTTTATTTCCATCCCAGTTCATTAAGTAGATAGAGTCATCACATGGAGCACAGATGTAGAAATATACAGA
This sequence comes from Gorsachius magnificus, assembly GCA_034008185.1. Taxonomy (NCBI): domain Eukaryota; kingdom Metazoa; phylum Chordata; class Aves; order Pelecaniformes; family Ardeidae; genus Gorsachius; species Gorsachius magnificus. The sequence goes on along the minus strand of CM067082.1, from coordinate 56,054,033 downwards.
GACCCCCGTGACCACCAAACTCCCCAGCTACTCCATACCTGTAGCTGTCACGGGCCCCCTGCTATTTACGGGAACCTACTTCCCTCCCAGCCTCAATAAGGGGAAAAAACAGCAGCAAAAACTTCACTGGAGGTAGTTTTTTTGCACCTAGTTATCAGGTTATCAGGTCAGGCACCATGTCTGAAATGCTCTGAAGACCACAAAGAGAATATAAAAATTCAACATGCTACCATTTGAAGACACAAGATCCATATTCCATTTTCCATATCCAGGAATAGTATAACAATATATTCAAGCACAGAAGTTCTCCAAAATCAATTAACAGGCCACTTAATTACTTGTTTAAGTCAGTAGTTTCAGCTGGAAAGGAAGCTGTTATACACAGTGCTACCACCCCTGAAAGATACAAAGTGTGACTCGACGCTCTGTGCTCTGTTGTACCACCTCTGGTAAGACACTTGTACTTCATAGTGATGGGAAGTAACACCAAACCTACTAATTTGCTCTTCCCATTTTCTTATGGGAACCTGACCTCTTGTACAAGAAAAAAAAAAAAAAAAAAAAACAAAAACAAAAACAACCATAGGAATGCTACCGATGTTCAGCTACCACTTCTCATCCAAAGGGAAAAACCAAAACCAAACAAATCCCACAAATAAATAAAACCAATCAAGGCCAGACTAAGAAAATTACAAAGACTGTTCAACAAAAATCAGAGTAGAAAGACACACTTCATCATAAAGTACTTTTTAAGCACACAGTCTAGAAATGGAAGAAAAGATGGCTCGTGGGCAGGAACGTGGATATACTGGGCTGTCCTTTCCTGCTAATACATACTGAAGTCAATCGGAAACAGCATCTGCCTGGTCAGCCCACAAACCCGTGTCAACAGAAGGGAAGAGCAAGACAACCGGTGTCCTGGATGCCATCCACCTGTTCTTCACCGGGTCGCGGGGTGTGTGAAATCCTTTCTTACACGGGACCAGAGCTCTCAGGATGGGCACGCAGTAATTCATTTGCCTTTTTAAATACATACACAGCACATTGCTTCAGTCCCTCCCAGGACATCATTAGTTCAGCCTTTCTAACGAAGTACGTGCCTCAGTGACCTGCATTATGCTCTTACAGCGCAAGTAGCCTCATTGGGTACAATTGTGACGTTCCCGGCCACGCTTCTGACAAAGCACGCAAAAAGCGCTGAAGTTCTGTCATTCCCAGATCCCAAAATTGTTTCGTCTGCAAATCTAAGCCAGCGCAAGTTGCGTTTGTTACCAAAAGGCAGATAAAGTAAATTGTGACTTCCAGCATGATTGCCCCCCTCCAGCAGAAATTTAGAATGTAGTGCTCTTAAGCTGTGGTCTCAAATACTGCATTTGAATAAGTAAATGCTAGGATTTTTTTGTAAAACGTACAAAAACTATCTCAGAAACTATTTGCCTACCAATATACTTTAATAAGCATGATAATCAATTTGGGAGCTACACAGAAACCCCTAACAAATACAGGCTTCTACGGGCATACCTGAAGACAACTAGCTCTTGGCAATGACTTTTGGCTGCTTTGCTTGCAGTAACACAATAAATACACAGTGTATAGGTTGAGAGAACCAATGCACATGGAACAGAACATGCAGAAGCCTCTGAATTTTCTCTCTCAGCACAGACACTGAATATTTTATTAATATACTCTACAAAGTATATTACTAAATGTGATGCAGAAATAGAAAAAGCTTTTTAAAAACATAAGATGATGTGACACAAGCTATTATAGATCCCATTATTTTCATTTATTGTCCATGCATTTCAAATGGCATTAATTTACAACAGCAAAAAGCAAAGCCATTAAGTACATACAGGGCCCTGATAGCTTCAGGTGTAAAATAAGAATAGTTTCTCACAACAGCTGAGAGTGCTGATGTGTATAGAGTAAAACTTGATACCATTGCAATTCTATCTTGTGTATGCACAGGAAAATGTATGGAGCTGCTGTGAGTATTTTCTCTTGAAGGAAATGAATTACCATGGGTGCAATATTCCTGTATCAAAGGAACAACAGTTCACAGCCATCTTCCACATCAACATAAAAATTTATTGCAAGTGATGTCAAAATCCATTAAGTCCCACTTTGTTTATTACTGATCCACCACTGGAGGCCATCAGCTCCATCTCCAACCGCGCTGCATTAGCAGGCTGACTCCAGTGGAAGAAGTCAGAGCAGGGAAAGTGAAGCACCTCTGAAAATAGCCTCAGTTGACCCCCCCTAGATTTGGACAGAAGCAGATGAGGAGCGCTCACGAACTCTAACAGCACGGCCGAGCGATAAGGGAAGCGTGCTCCATCTCTAGGTGGGCAGTGAACATCTCTGGAAATAAAAATCTAACTCAAGCGATTTGTTCAAGTTAAAAGCTCATCTACCTGAACTCTTACAGGAATACACCTCTAGGTATGTTACATAACCGCAGCCATTTTAAAGCTTTTGCACGATTTCAACAATTCCCCCGCAGCTGAACCTCCACACAGTGTGCGTGCACAAGATCAGAGCAACCCTTTTATATTCCCAATCGTGGCCTCACCTCAGCCAAACACAGAATCTTTACTGCTTTCAGGCAACCGAGTCCCTGCTTGGAGATCTTCAGCTGCTCTGGAAGTCACCCTGCTTTTCCAACTCAGGATTCTGTCGAGATTGTAGAAGGCAGCAGAAGAAATCAGTTGCTGTCTCGGAGCTACACAGCTCTGAAGATGCCAGTAAAAAACTTGCTCCTGTCATTAAAGAGAGGAGACAGAACCCAACCAGTATTCAGCTTCCCAAAGCTCTGTGATCTAATTCTACACAAAAGGCTTAATAAGGTTTAGACTCATAATACAATTAGTAATTTAGCTCACAAATTAGACTACTATTAACACTCCAGCGGAGACATCAGCCATATGAGGATTAAGCAGGAATCTTCCGCTCTCAGTACAGAGTGAGAACTTGAATGCTTTAATAGGTCACTCCAGCTTCTGCACAGGAGAACATACATTGCATCGTACAGAGTGACGTGAGCGTGGCCAGCGTCCCGCTCATAGACTGAACTTTCATCAGCAGGAACCACACTGATAATCTGCACATTAAGTACAGAGTGGGAACTTTCGAGCTCATCTTAAAGCACAATTTTAACTGGTAAAAATATGTACCGATAGCACAGACTACCCTGCATATGCATTTATATGTATTAGAAGGGCACATAAAAACAAGGGCCAAAATGAACATGTCAGCATGGACAAAACACAGGTTAACCCAAGGTATGGATATTATACAACATTTAACTGCAGGACTTCAATAAAGAAGCAACTGTTTTCTAAATCTTTGCACAGACCATTTATTCTATATCTATCAAGAAAGGAAGCAGACATACCTAATGCAAGATTATGCATCATCTTCTCCCCATAAACAGTGTTCAAAAGATTTAGAAAAGAGTGGATACCTCTAGCATACTACTTAATGGCACTTTGTCCATGCAGAAAAAAATACTCCAGATTAATTTTCAAAGGCAGACTGAGTAGGCAAAAACCACTCTACTCATTACCAAGGAACTAAAATTTCAGTTGCTGTGCCTGAAAAGTGCTGTTCCGATTTCCAGAAAACTGTAACTACATTTCTACAAAACGTTGATATCGGTGTGTTCACGCTGACTTGTATTAACACCCAATTTACTTGCAATTATTGTTTCAACAGGAGCTTTTTGTAATTACTTTCATAGTATGCCCAAACCTGACTGTATTCATCTTTAGGTTTTGAGCCTGTGTTTGTATAAATAGTGCCAGTATTACTAAAATTCTTTTTAGCCTGAAAAACAAACAAACAAAAATTCTTTATCAGTTTACTTCACACTCTAGTAAAAAAAAAAAAAAAAAAAATCACACCCAAATAATATTATGAATAACGTCCATCTGGTCTGAAATCTAGATCTGGCCACAGCACCTCATTTTCCACTAGCACTGCCTGCTGTTCCTACCAAGTATTCAGCAGTGTGACTTCTATCAAGTGTTCAGTGATTCAGTGCAAAGACAGACTTAAACTTCACTTGCTTACAGTACTTACTCATAAGCACATGCTTTGCTGCCACGTGTGTTAGCACATGTATGGGACCATTTTGATCTTATTTGTCTCAGGATAAAAAAAAAGGGGGGGAGGCAAAAAACCTAACTTGTTATGAATAATACTCAAGCAGTCAGGAATTGTATCCCCAAACTTTTGCCATAGACCCAGAGCCTCTGAGGGGGCTTTCTTGAAACGTGCAGAGATCTCCAAACCATAAGGGCAACAGTGTGCCCCATGGCACGGCAGGATATCCTAAATCAGAGCTACCAGGCTCCAGTCTCAGCTCAGTCACAGCTGCCCAAAGGATGGAGGCGGCAGAGGAAGGCACAAATGATTTGTGGAACATGGTGATGAGGAGCAGACACGAACAGAGAAAAGGAGGTGGAGAGAGCACAGGAGGTGGCAGGTAAGCAATATATTCTTAAAGGTGGCCTGGTGGTTAACAGCGTTGTTAAATATGTATGTTATTTGCTGTGGAATAGATGGCACTGAAGTGCAATTTTAGATGGAACTGAGAGTAGGTAAGAACCCTCCCTCTTCCTCTGTACAAAATTCCAGAGTACACAGCTCTAGCAGATTACTATAATTGGCCAATTCTTTCTTTTATTGCTAGACCACTGTGTGGAGTCAAAGCACTGAAATCATGCGAATGGGGCTGCCGGTGAATGTCACGTATTTGCTCAATGCCAGTTTCAAGCATACAGATCTGATTTTTTTTTTTTTTTTTTTTTTTTTTGCAGTTCTGCTCCCAAAGGTCCAGAAATACACATCATCTAATTCTGGCATACAAGCCAGAACTAATTTTTCACTGTTGCTAATCTAGCACGGCACTCTGCAGTTTGTGGAGACTTTAACAGAAAAGTGCTATTTCTCACTCACAGGGGATGAGTGGTTCCCAAACCATGGTTTGCAAAACTCCTGTGGATCCACCCACTGCGTTGATTTGAAGCAAACAAGCCAGTCAGATCCTACTTCACTGAGGCAGATTTAATGTGGACCAATTCAGGAAGCCACAAGTTTATATTCATTTAGATTTAAAAAGGTTTTTCCACTTTTGTAATGACTGCAACAGAACTGACAGCCAAGCAGTAATTTTCAAGATACAAGCTTCCATGTTGCAGCCTAAACTGCAACCCGTCACACATAACCAAAACCTCCAAAGTAGTTCCTGGCTAATGCCAGCATGAGTCCACAGCTGCTTTCTATTTCCATTCATCACTGAGTCATAACAGGTATCTTCCAAAATAAGAATTTAGACTTCCAAAGACTGAATCTGTTTCTCTGTAGAAATCAGAGAAAGAATTTCAACAGCAGCAGACAACGCATGCATAGTTTCTGGTCCCCAATTCCCCTTGAGGCAACCTTGACAATACAGCTAGCCCAAGCACAGTCTTCACCTGAGCTTCTCAGTCTGAACTCAAGCGATACCTAAGGCTTCACCCCTACTCCCAACTCAAAATTACTGTGGGCACCTGAGGACTCCATGTCCACCATACGACAGAGGAAGGTACAGGTGAGTGCAGCTGAAGCGCACATTCCGCGATGGACCTGCCAATGAAGCACAGCAGCACGTCTGTCTGTGGTTGAAAACAGAAGCAGATGAGGAATATTATTCTTAAAGGGTTATTCCCACATCATTTCCCTGCACAGATAGTCTTGCACTAGATACTGTGCTACAACTTGAAGAACATTTTGAGGCTTTTTAACCATGGAATCATAGAATCGTCTAGGTTGGAAAAGACCTTTAAGATCATCAAGTCCAACTGTTAACCTAGCACTGCCATCCCACCACTAAACCATGTCCCTAAGCACCTCATCTACCCTTATTTTAAATACCTCCAGGGATGGGGACTCGACCATTTCCCTGGGCAGCCCGTTCCAATGCTTGACAATCCTTTCTGTGAAGAAATCTTTCCTAATGTCCAATCTAAACCTGCCCTGCCGCAACTTCAGACCATTAGATGTTCACACCTTTTTGTGGTCATGTAAAGTTTTTTTTAATGTGGGTAACATTTAACTCCCCGATATTCAGGATGCAAAGAAGTAACAGATTCTAGTGGACAAACTGACTTTCTGTTAAGCAACGGTACACGTAAAGATCCAGCTCCGACGCTTCTGCGACACTTCTTTAAAAACCCCAATCCCCGTCTGCTGCTGCTGCAGAAGCCAGTTTATTATTTGTCAAGAGTGTATTTCCACTTGCCTTGGGCTCCTGGGCCCTATGCAATTTCAATGCATATTTGCTCTAAAGGGCGTGTGCTTGTCTCAAAACACTCTTAAATAAATAAAACAGGCAAACTCCAGTGTTTTCCAAATCCCCAAATGAAAATGCTAGGCTAATTCACATAAATCCCTTACTAGCCTAGATGTATGTAGGCAATTCTAACAACAATTCTTAAAGTAAAAATAAGTAGAACACACTTCATGAATTTTATCTGTGGTCTTCAATCCATGTGCTTTGCTGTCACTATAAACAGAAGGTAGTAATGTTGGGCAATGTACAGGCTTCCATTTCACATTTTCAACCTCTAAGGTTTTAAATAAATATTAACTTTAATTGTGTTTTGGTTTTGTTGGTTTCACGCGATACTCCCAGACCTTGCTGCTTTCACATTTAGAAAGTTGCTTGCAAAGGTTTTCTCCTGAGCTAGGACTGAATCAAGATGACATCTCTCAGACACAGTAAAGGGGGCATCAACTGCACAGTGCCTTAAAATTATTACTGGGACAATAATTTACCTTACATAACTAAGAAATTACTTCAGTAATAGCTGTCTCTGCAGAAGTTAAAAAGAAAAACAGCTTAAGTGATGTGTTATGTAAAGTGCTTATATTAAAGTGTTGAATGCAGTGCTTTGTAAAATAATCTTCATCTACTCTGCAGAATTCAGAAAAGGTAACGTTAAAGGAAAAAAGGCTATAGCAATTCTCTGTCATTAACATAAGAACCACCCCACTGAGTACTATGGGTTTTGGAAATGTCCACAAGTCTCTCTCTCTCCTAAAGGTGTGACAGTATTTAAGCACATTGTTGAGTTTCTAGGGAAACGTGAAGTTACAGGTGGTGACAAGTGACTACTGCAGATTTTCTCTAAATACACTGGGGGGTTCTGAACTGTCACCTTCTCCCCCCCCATTTAATGGCAATTTAGCAGATTTTTCAAACAAAAAACCCCCAAAATCCTACAGGTCAAAACTAAACAAAACCCCACAAAAAGAACAGGAGAGCCTGGCTATGAAGATCCTCACCTATGTCACAATCAAATGCCAGAGCAGAGACTTAAATCTGGGTCTCCCACACCTCGGTAGGAGTTCTGATCACTAAGCAACTGACTATTACAACAGGAGTTAAAATATATATTTGTCTTTTTCATGCTGTGCTCCGGTGGTTATGATTCATGTTAGGCTATGTCATTCCAACATGGAACCAGAAAAATCTCCAGGCTCAGAAAGTTCCACTGAGAGAAAAATCATTTCCTGGTTAAGATTATATGACACATCTTAAAACGGTGAGGTAAAAGAGATCTTGCACTATCAAAACAGTAATAACTTCCAGAAATTGTAATCATCAGAACACTGTTGGTCCTGAATTATACTGGTTGATAGGAAGATCGCAGTAATTATAATAGTTTATATATAGTCCCATACAAATATGCAGTGTCAAACCTTGAAACAAATCTATTTCCTCATGAGTTTCTACCAAGCCTGTAAGCACACCTTGCGCAGGCTGTAGAGCTGTTCGGAAACATCAGACTTCTGACAGTGATTTTATTTACTAGAAGGATGGAAGAGGGAATAGGTAATAACGAAATTTTTCTTTTCAAACAAAACAAATATACAAATCACAGAAGAAGAGACCAAACAACTACAGATAAAACAGTTGCGTCTCACCTGGGGCCTATCACTGTTGATTGAGATGGCAACTGGCTTGCATGTTTGTTTTCAACTGTTAGCTGAACTGTTAGTTAAAACAGGGGAAAGCCATGAACGTGACAGCAGCAGAAGCGAGATGAACGGGAGTTTCTAAGCAGGTAGAGGAAAACATGAAACTTTTCAGGCAATCTCAGCCCCTGCTTGAGATACAACCCGGTAACAGTCTCTTTTCAACACTGGAGATCTGTTTTCTCTACACACTCTCAGAAACTATGTAGACTTGGTAACCAAAACTTTAATATGTGCAGGCAGATGACTTTTTTTTGGTCATAGTTTACTGTATCAGCAATAGAGAATTACTAAGCATCAGCTCCCAAAAATAAGGAATTGTTTTACGTAAGAGGGAGAAGAAAAAGAGGGGGGAAAAAAATAACGCAACTCCCCTGTAACCACCTCTGCTGTAAGTACACCGTGAAAAATGCAAGAGTCTTCTAAAGGGTAACAATTCATCAACTTTTAAAGACACAGACATACAAACTAGTGCATAGATTACAAGCATATACACAAGTATAGAAGTGCACATCATGGATGGAAATTATTTACTCAGTCTAGTCCATATTCATCAGAAAAACAAATGTGGAAAGCCCCTCTATTCATTTACCTGTATGAACAACTCCATTATGAAAACCTGGCCCACTATCCATCCACCTGAAGGTGCACAGAAACTCCTGTAATATCCTCCTCAATCTTATGTTAGAATCTCATCAGCACAACTAAACAGTTCTTTCACCTCATCAGTCTACCTTTATGCACTACAGAATTAAAACAAAGGGTCCCAGGCAAAAGTATTCTATCCAGTGTATTAGCTCCAAAAACAGCCTATAAACAATATTTGATTTTAGAGTTAAGGATAAAAGAGGTGATAGGATTCAAGGCAATAAATAAAGCGTGATCTTTCTGAAAACTTCCCCAAAACAACTGTGCTGTAAACCTCAAAAAAAAAAAAAAAAAAAAAAAAAAAAAATCAAACCGCACACAAAACCCCCTGCTCTAATACAGGCATGCGATGCTCTATTTCATTCTCCTAGAAGATGAAGAGCTAAAGTGATGAAAGAGGTAATTAGCTGTTAGTTATTCCCAAGCAAAAACACATTTCTTGTGATTAACAAAACAGTGCTGCAAAAGATATTTATAATAGCTTAACACCGAAGAAGATTCCAAAACTTAAGGTTAATAGGCAGATTACACGTGGGGGAGGGGAGAGGAAGGGGAAAACAAACACACACATAAGCAAAATGTTGGTTTTACACCAATCCACAGAAAAAAATTAAAGATTCATTAACATCATTACGCTTAATCATATGTGTAAAGATAATCAACTATTGCTATGTAAAGCTGTCAGAAGACATATTCGAGCCTTGAATATATTACTAAAGGCAAACGTGTTCAAAACTCAGGTGACAAAAATAAGAACATGTGAATAATTATAAATCCATTTCCATTTTCCAGATATAATTTAGCTGCCTTTAGGACTTCAGCTTTTTGTCTAGAACATCTCTTCCGGCAAGGTTCATCTCTTACACTCTTCCAGAAAATGTTACACCTTCCTTCCCACCTTTCCCCCCCCAAGCACCCTAATTCTAACCTGTTTTCAGAACTCCTTCCCGCTAATACTGCCATGGTTTTGTCTGAACAAATGTGGTCATGACTTTGTTTCCCCACCATTGCTCCTCATGTGGCAAAGGGCCACTGTGGAGTCAGACACTTCTGGCTGAGACGCTTCCTTCCTATTCCCACGAGTATGTGTTAGAGGCATAAATACACCTTTATTTTTACTGTTACTACTCTCAGAAATCTGGGCACAAAAATATCTTTCCTTCATTTGTAAAGCACGTGTGGGGACTTACCCTCTGTACCTCCTCGTAGCATTAATGGAAGTCACGTGGCTTAAAACCCATATTTTATTCCAAAATCGGTACAGAATTCCACCAACAGCAACACCATTTCTGAACATAATCATTTTGAATGGAACAGGAAGCTTAACAGGTTGTGAGAAGACATATACTCACACAACACAAGCTTTTCTTTAAGACAAGGATCAATCAAGATGTTTAAGATATAACCTTATCAGATCTCTATAGCAATAACCTTTGCATTTAAACCACTAGGAAAGTACTGACCATTTCTTTGTAATTTCATGCATTTTATTATGTATTTTTGTTCTATTAGAGCATTCATTCATCCTTCTGTTGAATACTAACACTGATACTGAAATCAGCCTTTTTACAAGTAATTTAAAGTTCATTTGTATTATAATCAAACTGGTGCAAACAAGCCACCAACAGATTAAAATTCTCTAGGTCACAAAAACCCATCACTTATTTTCACACCTCTGCAGCTCCAAATACACCTACATTCTCATAAAGCCCAGTTTACAGCCCTTCCTCTTTCTATGCTTAGAAAAAGGGGATTTAGAGATGCAGCTACACCTAGTGATCAGCAGCAGATCACAGCAGGCACAACTCATGAAGACATTACAAAAATCAGAAAGTAGTCTGTGAACATAGCAGGGTGAATAAAGTGACACAGTAAAATTTATTGCTAGACTTTTTTTTCTTTCCCCTACATATATGACCATATGCTCCAAATTGGTTTTGGTTTCTTAAAATCCTTTTTTAATATATTGATAACATTACACATTAAATCAGAAATAGAGATCTGGAAGTTATCAGTGAAATCAAATGAAATCCAAAAGCACTGTCTTGATTTTTCCTACAGAAACTGAGCAGACAATTCAGCTGCATCCATACATCTACAAACAATTAATTCCCAGGGAAACTACTTCTTCACACAAGAGTCGTAAATGTGAGCTGAAAGGTTCATAAATGCATGTCATTTTCTGGGGAAACATCTGTAAAACTTCACGATGTAGCTACCTCAAATAAGCGTTTGATGGTGATACTAACAAGCTTTAAACACAAGAGATCTCCCTCTCAAATCGCATTTCCTTTAGTATAAGGTTGCAACATGTGAAATACAGGATCAGTTCACAGGTCCTAACCCCACAACATCACTGGACTTTGTTCTATCAAGTCTACAGTGATTATCTTCCTCGGCTGAATCTAACGAGGCGAACTGAACCGACTGTCTCAGCAGTAACGTGGAAAACTGACCTGGCCACTGGCAACTCAGCTGTTTGACACATCCGCTGACCGTCTCGGCATATGAGCGAGCACACATGAAAAATAAACGATCTCCACATTTTTTCAGGTCAGGCTCAAATGACATTAGCGAGATGGAGTTCAGAAGCCTACCCGCTCTATCCGAGCATGTTTTGCGATTTGCCTGAGGATTTGGTCTCCCTAGCTGTCAATCTAGCAACTTCTATGAGCAATAAATATATTATTTTGTCATAAATTATATGCTGCCATATTGTTTCAGGACACCATGATTTGTTTTCCTCATGGATTCTGACAACTGCTAAATCGTGAGACCCAATAAACATGACAGGATTATTTTCCCCCTTGTTATTACATCCTTGTAGTATTTTGTAGGATTTATTTTTAATTTCTGATGAGGTTTCATTACTAACTTTTGACACCAGAACAAGACCAGAATAGCTAAATAAAATAAATTTTAAAATTCAACCCACATACCCACCACACAGTTTCTTTTTTGACAAACTGTGCCACTTCCAAAGCCCAGACTCTCATTTTTACCTCAAGCACTCTGAAGTACGTCCCAGTTTACAGGGGAACATAGACTTCATTTAATCTGTTCCTAATTGTCCAAGAGTTTAAAAAATAAAAACCAAGAGACATATTTAGAAGCCGATCCTTCAAGATGCTTCTATTAATTTGCTGGAGTATTTTAAATACGAAGACTCTTCGGTGCAAGACAGAAATCAAGTCATTCACCTGTTCACCTGACAGTGAGAAGTTTGGTTTGAGAATCCTCCTCCACCGCTCTCACTGTTTAGCCAGGCCAAGTCCACGCTATAAACTTCAACTGGAACAGTTTTGTTGATGAGCTGATGACGGCGTCAGCCGCTAATAAAGCTACATTTTCACCAGCCTGTGTTACTTCCCTTAGGAAGTGCCCGAGTACAGACTTGATGGATGGGTGGAGAGGAAGGAAAGCAGGTGGAATAAGCAATGCCAGCAAAAGTACCATTTGTTAAAATGAGATATAACTGCACTTGGAGCTCTTTGCTAGGGAAGTGATCACAGTAGCTAATAAAGACTTCCAAACAGATCCTGAATGCTGTGAGAAACCTCTTTAAACACAGTTAATTATACCAGAAACTTTTTGTTTTCTATACATTGCTCCAATTGCCAGGAGTTTCATTTCAGCTGGGATAGGACCTATGAAGACAACCTATATTCTCGCTTTTCAACTTCCCTCTCTGCAGTCACCAAACATCAACATTATCACGGCAAGTTTCAACTTCAGTGTGTCAGACTTCTTCCTTACATTTGTTTTTGGAAAACGTGATCCTTGTTTTTAGGGTGCCTACATCCAAAAATGAAGTAGATTAATATAAAGCACGTCTATTCAGAATGCAAGTTTTTGTATTTTTAATCCATGAAATAGCTTGAGGACTACTATTCTCTATGTAAAACCTTTACTAGTCACTAGTAAAATGAATTTTCAATTTTTGTACAGCACTGTTCCTCTTGTTCTTCTCATAATTGCCACTAGTCCTGGTGCAAAGTTCGTTACGAATGGCCTCCTACAAGCACTTCTAGTCCGTCCGTCTCTCTCCCCTGCTGCCATAGGACTCATCCCTTCTCAGAGAAAAACCAAAACTTTTAAAACCAGTACCATAAAAAGAAGTGTGTTAATATACAACCTTGTTGCTTTGCACAGCAAAAGAGAAGGTAACAGCCTAATAATAGCCCTCCCTCGGTCAGATTCAGGTTATAAGCAAGAAGCACCAATTTCAGAATTCAGGCTGTGTGCAAATTTACATCTATCTGAACATGATGCCTCCATAAAAGCACAGTTTCTGAGTTCTATTACCCATCTCCTCACCTTCAATTTCAGTTCCCCATTTTGGTATTTGACAGAATTCATCCAGACCCTTCATTTTATGAAAGGCCTAATATTCAGGCTTACCGTGTCCCTTCTAACTTCCCACATCTCTATGTTTGACCTAAATCCCTCACAGGAGTGGACTGCTTTCCCTAGCCCGAATAATCTACCAAGGAGATGGAAGAAGGAAGACGGTAGAGTGAGGTGGCATTTAGTACAATGAAGGAACACCACGTTGCGGGAACTTTTGCAATATTGGCATTCAGTCTTCGCATGGGACTACTTAGTAATATTTACGTTAAAATTATAAACAGAACCAGCTGAATTAGGTGTAAATTATAAACAGAACCAGCTGAATTAGGTGTGCTACAGTTTCTCAGAAAGAAACTAAAAAAAAAAAAACAAAACAAAAAACCACCACTAAAATTACTCTTGCGGAAAGACCCCAGATACTTTTAAAAGCTTGAAGATACACAGCATTGTCCATTTAAGACAATGTTTTCAGTATCATCTCTTGAATTCAAATTCTTCAGACCATTTGCTTCTTGAACTGATGAATCCAGAATTTTAAATTCTTTAGTTAAGGACTCAGAGAAAATCTCATTGTTATTAACTGTTAAGCTGCTTTCAAAAGATTACTTGAAAGCTTCCAGGCCTTAAAAAGCCAAGATCTGATCTTTCAGTAAGATTATTTTCTAAATAAGAAACTCAAATAAAACAATAGCCGGCAGTAATGTTAGAACCAATCTCTAATATCAGTCATTTTAGAAAAGGGTAAAAATAAAAATGGAACTATAAATGCCAAAGACTACTTAACTCAGCCACTGCTATTCTTTGCCTAGAACATGTGTAGTGTTGATTTTGTTTATTTTTTTTCTTTGTTTGTTTTTAAACTTTTTATAGGTTAGTCATATAACTCCTGTCTGCAACAAGGGACAGCTATTACAAAAGATAACTACCCAACTCAAGGACGGATTTTTTCCTGTAATTTAATTTCTATGACACTGATGCATCAAGCTTTTAACAGAAGCAACAGCAATTTTTTCCCCCAAGCAAAAATGACTCCCAGGCACACGCTTCAGATGGTAAAATACAAATATGCAAATGTCATCAATTTTGTTCTGAGTATTGAGAATCAATAGTAAAAAAAAAAAACAAACCTGTATGTGCAGCTTCACAAATAATCTTTACATTCAATATTTAACATACATGTACATATGCACACACAGGGAGAAAGCAGGCCAGGTTCTGCATCCCGTGACATCCTCTGCAATCTCACTGAAGTGTATAAATCGCAGCCTCTGTTATCCAGCAGTTCAGAAGGGCTGGAATCACACCTTTTGAACAACCGTATGCACAAGTCATCTGTGAATTGTTTGTGGTTTATATCGCTGTTCTTTCCACAGTTTGCAGCAAAGGAAATGAGTACAACAGATACAAATCTAACACTAATGTGGGTTTGTTCTTCAGCAACATGAGCAGCACTTAAAAGCTGACCCTAGTATAGCATCAGCATCTCGCACGCACAAGTCATTTAAATATCCAGAAGAGTTGTCCCAGCTTAACTTAAAACAAGAAGTAAGACAGTTCATGTGGGTCAGCAATGAGTTATGGATTTATCTTAATAAAGCAAGAGCTCTCACTGAAGTCTGGACATTAGACTTCCAATATTAATGAGTTATAGGGCTAATATACATGAGTTCAGTTCCATAATTCACTACAGAGCATAGCTTCAACCTAACATGAGTGTTTGGAAACGATTTCATCATTGTTATATATCACCTCGGTACAAAACATTTTTCTGCTCAGGGATCTTCCGTCCCATCTCCAGTAAAAATGCTAGAGAGAAATTAAGAGGAAATGCAGCTATGTATACAAAGGGTCCCTGGAACCTAACATAAACCCAGAATTTTTTAAAAAAGTTTTAAAACAGACCAATTCTTAGCCATACAACTCGGTTTAGCTACAGTGCAGCATAGAAGCAACATGTAATATACAAAATATATTCTGCAGCCTGAGCAACAAGAAAAGTCAAAAGTATTGCTTCCCACCAGATCAAAGCACACTTCGCATGAACTAAGACCAGATGTCTTCAATTTAACGTGCTTTTCAGTTGCGCTCACTTCATGTTAGGAACAAAACAAACATAAAAAAAATAAAAATCTGAAGTTACTCTTTGCAGTGGAGCAGAGAGAACTATTTCACGATCCAAATTTCCGTCTGAAATTACGGGTTTCTTCAACACGTAAACAGGACAGGGGTGCTGGCAGACAGAGGACTCCAGACCAAGGTAACCATCTGCAGGTCTTGGACCTCAGGGAACAGAGAGACGCTGCTGATGGAGCCGGGCTCCCCGCGGGATGTGCATCCTGACACCCCCGCAGGCGCGGGCAGCTTCTGCCCCGGCCCCCACACACACAGGTGACGATTTGGGGGGGGGCTGCAGACAGCGAGGGGCTAGGGCTTTACCTCCGGCTCTACCGGCGTTCGGCGCCGCACCTACGGGCAGCGCGAAGGGCGGGGAGCTCCGGGGGCGAGCGAGGAGGAACCGGCGGGGCGAGGCGGGCAGCCAGGGCGGCGGGGCAGCCGCCGGCCCCCCCGGGGGGCACCGCAAAGTTTCCCTTCCCCGTCGCCGGCTCCGTCGTCGGGGGGAGCGGCAGAGGCGAGGGCGGCGGGGGCCCGGCGGCGGCTCGGCTCACCTCACCTCGCCCCTCCGCCCCCCGCGCCGGGGCAGCGGGAAACTTTCGGGAAGTCGGCGGCGGAGAAACGCCGGAGCGAGCCCGAGTCCCGCCCGTTCCCCCCCAGCCCTGCCCTCGGGCTGCCCGCGCCCCGCCAGCCCCTCGGCCTTCCCCTCTGCGCCCCCGCCCTCAGGGCGCAAACCTGCCGCATCCCGCCGCCGCCGCCGGACGCGTCCCCCCCCCGCCCCAGGCACGCAGCGGCTCCGAAGCGTCAAGGGGGGACGGGGTGGAAGGGGAAGGAAAAAAAAAAAAAAAAAAAAAAAAAGAAAGAAAAAGAAAAACAAACAAACAAAACCCAACCGACTCCGAAATCGCAGCGCTTCCCCCACTCGGCCCTCCGCCGCCCCCGCCCGCGGGAGCGCTGCCCGGCCCCGGGGCAGGCGAGGCGGCTCCTTACCTGTGAACGTCTGCGCTCCCGCCGCCAGCAAAAGTCCGGCCAAAGTAACCAGGCAAGTTCCAACTTTCCCCATATTTCCACCCCTTCCTGCTCCGGATCCAGAAAAGTGCCAAAGTGTTTGCCAAAGTAGGAGGCGCCCCTCTCGCCCCCCTCCAGTCAGTGGGGCAGGCGGGGAGGGGGGAGCCGGGCTCCCTCACTCGGTGCCCCGCGGGCTGCTTGCCCCTCCTCGCCCCTCTCTTGGCTTCTTAAGGGCAGGGACGGAGGGGTGCGAAGCGGCCGGGGACTGCCTGCCTCCGGCCGCGCCGCTGCCCTCGCCCCAGGGGCCGCGCCGCCTCCCCACGCGGGCGCCCCACGCCTTCCGCGCCGCCCGCCCCCCGCGCTGCCCGGGGGGAGGCACCCTTAATCCCGGAGTCGTTTCGCCCGGCGCCGCCGTTAGTCCCGGCTTAGCTCGGCTCCCTGACTGACTCGCGGTTCCCCCCGGCAGGCAGGCAGGCTAAAGGGAGCGCGGAAAGTCACGCCCAGCCGCCGGCGCCGCCGCTCTCCCGGGGGCGGCTCGCAGCGGCGGGGCGCCGCTGACAGGATTTCGGGTAGCGCCGTCGCCTGCGGAGGCGAAGCGCTGCAGCCTCCTCACCCCCACCTCCCCCCCGTCCTCACTGCCCGGAGAGCGGCTTTGCTTGCAAAGGAGGTGGCTCCGTGCCTGGCGGGACGATGTCGAAAGTTCCCGGACAGCGGGGGAGAGAAGGTGGAACGGGGGGGGCGGGGGGGGAGCGGAAGAAAAATCTCAACCAAGCGTCTCGGTAACTTTGCCGCGGGCCGGCCCCGGCGAGAGCTGCCGCCGCTGAAGTTGGGCCCGCCGCGGCTACCTGCCCCGCGGGGACGGGGCGCTGGGGGGAGCGCTGCCGCCCCCGCCGCCCCGAGCAGCCCGGCCCCCGCCCCGCCGCTGCCCCGCGGCGCCGGGACGGGAGAGGGCGGGTGTCAGCGAGGGGGGAAGCGCCGGCTTTTCGTAACCGTTTTGGTTTGTTTTTACAGGCGACCAGGCGTCTGTCGGAAGAACTCCTTCGAGGCCGCTGCTCGGGTCTCCCGCCAAAGCCGCAGGAGCCCTGCCCTCAGGGCGAAAGGCTGGCACGGAGAGGAAATTCAGACGTAAATGGGGGTTCTCCGGGCTGGCGAGCGGCACCACGTTGTAAATCAATTGCTTCTCGTTGGTGTGCCTCTAGGAAGACTTCAGGTCCTTGCCCAGCCCTCAGTGACAGCCGCCCTTCGGCCCTCCGGGGCGTTTCGGGGCGGGAGGTGGGCAAGGACCTCTGGAGATGGCCCAGTCCGGCCCCACCCTGGCTCAAAACCAGGGGCGCAGCTTTTACTCCCGTGAGTGAGGAATGACGTCATGACTTGGCAGGGTTAGATCGTGAATGATGGAAGCAAAACCCCGTTTAAAATGGCAGTTACCTTTCATTATTCGCAGTCTGCGACTTCTGGCAGTTATCTCTACGTCGTGTGTGAAATACAGCTGCTTGACAATCTTTCTCGCTTCGGGGCTTTGGCTCCCGGTGTCCACGACACTGCGAGGATGTGTTTATTGGTTTTAAACCAGTTCTTTCTAAATTGGACTCCTAGAGGTGGAAATATTTTTGTTGGCTATCACTTTCAGTGAAAGCTTTCTTCTTACTTCAAGTGCAAGTGTGGCCAATTTTAATGCCTCTTTATTCCCTGGGGGTTACAAATAAAACAGTGAAAACAAGAATCTAGATAATGCTGCAATGAAGGGTTTGAGCTGGCAAACACAAATGTAAGAACTCAGGTAAAAGGTTCTCATTTTTTTCCAGCACCGGTCCTCTGGTTTTTATGCTGCTCTCATATATAGTTAGCCGGCTTCGCTCTCGTTCCAACTGAAGTCTTAATTCCACCCATCCCCCACATGGTAGCGCGAGTTACAACATATTGAAGATTTGTGCATATTTTGTGTTCTTTTAACATATAATACATCATCTTCAGACTTAGGCGCCCAGCTGTATCATTTCCAGTGATCGCCCAACCATGCTGTTGTCAGGACACTGCTCTATTATGGTTTTGCTAATGTGTTTGTTATGTGATGCAATCTTCACGAAGGGACGTGAACTTTTTTGATGTGTGGGGGTAAGGCAGCTACCTCAAAAGTTAACGCAAGGGGGCAGAATAGCATTAATTGTTGTGTTGCCTGACGTCAGACGACTTTTGAATTGTGAGCGTTCTCTTCGTTTATTATTTGCCTGGAACTTCCCAGTCTTCTCCCGGGAAGAAGTTACCATAATTCCACAAAACTTTGATACCCTTGGAGTATGTTGCCATAAAAATTCAATTCTTTTTATTTTACAATTTTTTCGGGGGTGCATAATTTAGGCAAATTTTATATTCTATTAAAGCTTCAGTTACAGCTTCTGAAAATTAGAAACTATAGCTACTCTTGAAAGAGTTACCTTTGTAACTGCAAACTTAAAAAAACAAGAAGTCTCGTAAGTAATTTAACTTATGGTAAATTTAACTTTAAAAAGTGTCTTCTGGTAGATCTGTCACTAAAAATCCAGAAATGAACAGTTAAACCAGTGTTTACGCTAATGGTGACTTCTCATCTAGAGTCACAGTATCCAGACACATCTAAAATAGCATCTCTGATCAGCCAATGTCAGTCCTAACAGAGTGGGGTAAAGTATCGTGTTCAGACATACGTTAACTCTCAACCCCGTCTTTGTTACAGCGAATCGAAGACTCCATGCCTGTATCCACAGCTATCTAGTGCTAGCTTAGCGGCGATGACATAGAAAATCACCGAGTTCTGTGGATTACAGAAGAGCATCTAAGAGTGTTTGGTCACAGTTATGGTAAGAGTAAGGCTAAAGTGCTTGACCTTCAAAGACATAACCATTCCGCTTTAATTACAGTAAATCTAAGAAGCGGTTAAGCTCTGGGGAACAGCTAAAGCAATGAGAACAATAGAAAGCACAGGTCATGCATGGCTGATCAGGAACTGTTAGCTGTATTTCGCTGAGTTTCAGTAAGGGCGCGTGTGTGAAAACAGTCCAGAAACACTACAAAAAAGAACTCTAGCATCAAGAAAACACTAGATGAAAAACACAGGTTCACTAGTAGTTTGATTTCAAGAATGACTTCAAGAGAGTTCCTTAAGGGCTAAGCTGTGGCTGGAAAGGGGATTGGAAGCATCTGCAAAACAAAAAAAAAAATTACTTTGCTGATTGTTTCTTACTGACAAACATTCTTTGCATCTGTTCTTGAACTGGATCAAGTCAAAAGGAATACCTGATTACAGTTCCCTACGTACACGCACTTCAGCTTAGGAGCATAGATGATCACAAATATCATTCTTCCTGCTGAATGGAGTTAAAGAATGAGACAGTAAGATGTGGAATAAGGAGAAAAAATAATCTGGAAGTTATCATAACTGTTTTATAGATTTTAATGTACATCAAGAGGAAATGCACACAACCAGTCTTCATCGCAAATTTTTTGTTTTATTGTTAAATATGGAATTTGTATCTATCCCATGAAAGGGAAAATGAAGCAACCCGATGACAAGTTACTCATAACTGCAGTGTTTATTACACAAACTTGACTGGTTCAGCTGCCCTCTCCCTGCTGATCATTCTCTTGCAGATCCATTTCCAATATTCCAGAGCTGTGAGCTACTTCTGACAACCGATTTTTCAAAACGCCAAACTGAGAGAGAACTGTGAGTATTACTGGTTAAAGAGGTCTGAGGTCCAAATACTTATCATAGTGTGGAAACAGGATAGGCATACCTATATGCTTAACAATTACATATATATTGTGTTTATTTATTTACCTGTTACCTTTAAGGTGCTAATGACATTCACAATGCTATTCATCCTGTATTACTGGCACAAGAACAAGTAAACACATCTCAAACTCCATAAGACATCAAGGCCATCCTGCATAATCCGGAGCATGAAGTCACCCTTCCTATCATGATACGAAGCAGGAACACTCTCTTGCTCATGTTACAGCGCAAATAGAAAAGTGAAGACTTGTATTCAAATATTGGAGGAGGGCCCAAACATCCTGCCTTTTTTTTCACCCATGACAATGCTGATTAAGTGGCCAAGAATGTGGGCTACAGGGCTGTCACCTGATCTTTTGGATCAGTAGCAGATAACATCACTCTCGCAGCTCAAAACTATTTTTTGCACTGTAGAGTAGTCAGACGAGAATCATTTTTCACTAGCCCACTCCATCTTGTTCTGAAGCTCAGACAGACAAAACTTCATGAGTCTTTCAATGACACTACTGTTTAAATATGATAAAAAGGTAATTTTCTTCACAGGACAGGCAACATTTTCTTAGTCAAGTACAGCTAATTAGCAAAAAGTAAGATGTCCTTTGTTGGAAGACAGACAATTATTCCAGTTCTCTGTTATTATCAAAGCTATTTCTCTGCTAGAGTGAAATTCCAGAGCCAGTCCTTGGTCAGGAGGACCACTCAAGAAAAATCACATCATCTCTTTAGGTTGAGGGAGAATATGCCAAACCTAAAAGGTTTTTTTTCCAATTGTTACTCTTTCTTCTTAAATCTTCTCCTTTGCCAATGTTCACTTATCTTTAGGTACCTTTATCTTCTAACCCA
The DNA here is from genome assembly GCA_034008185.1 of Gorsachius magnificus. Classification (NCBI taxonomy): domain Eukaryota; kingdom Metazoa; phylum Chordata; class Aves; order Pelecaniformes; family Ardeidae; genus Gorsachius; species Gorsachius magnificus. The sequence goes on along the minus strand of CM067082.1, from coordinate 56,033,278 downwards.
GATTTTTACTGTTACTCTTCACCTTTTCACTGCTGATTTTTTGTCAAAAACTTCAAAAAGAAAAAAAAAAAAAGTCTGCTTATCTATATGCCAGGATTTATTGATTGCATTATATTAAATTATATTCTATTTCATAATGTTTAATATATCTATATACATAGATGCTGTAAATGTTTCATTTGTTACTGAAGAGCTATTTCAGTGATAAATGTAGTGTTCTGAATAAATATTCTAGTGTTTATTCAAAAAGTCAGGTGTGCCCCCCTATTATTTTTTTTTTGCTGGGTAGGGGGGGGTGACGTAGTATTGTCCTTAAAAGACCACATCCACCCCAAAACCTGTCTTTCCCTGCCTCCAAGGAGCAACAGAGAACTCCTTGGAATCTAAGGTCAATCCAAAACAGCTGCAAAAGCCGCTGCATACAAAATGTTCCATCTTCAGTAGAGGCACATCATCTTTCCTGCTTATTGCTGCTGGGGTCTGCTGGCGCTGGAATTGATCCCTGATCATTCATTTGGCACTGAGATGCACTAATCGCAACTGTGGCTGCTCCCTATCAGATATTGTCATGTGTAATATGACTGCCTGCTTTTTTTTTTTTTGGTACAGCTAATGATTTGTGCAAGCAACAATAACGATCTATTTTGTACCAAGGACACCTTGCCTTATTCACTTGATCACTCTGAAGTTTGGTGGTAATAAAAACCAAAGTCTTTTTGTTTCCATTTGTTAAAAACCAACATTTTTTATGACAACTGAGAACTTTCTACATGGTCACTCCTGGCCATGAAACCATGGCTGAGACTTGAAAGAGAGAATACATTCAGATCTTTGAAAAAAAAAGTATTTAAAAGAGAAACAATCTTTAATCAGAAGTTGTTGAAACAGAAGTGAGAAAAAGGTCTGAAGTACCCAAGGAAAGCAGTGGGGGACCTTTAGGATCTGAACGTCAGGAGAGGGAGCAAAGAGCAAGAGGTGGCACTGTGCGGGGATGGTTACTGCTAGTTCAAACCCAAGAACAAATAACTGTGTTGTGCAAGAATATCTATTTCATAATCCCACACTTCACTATAAGATGGATAAGAGAGAGTGTAGCCTAGACAGGTAGAAGCTTGTAAACTCATAAAAAATTTAACTCTATATGCAATGCTGTCTCTTCTGCTGGAAGCAAAGTTTTTGATTCCATGGTCAACATAGTCTCCTTCTGCCCACACGTGTGATTTGTATGGACAAGGAAGAACATGTACCTCATAGCAGGTTGTATTTGATGCATTTTGATGTCTGCGTGAGCCAAATCCTGTCTTGTCTTCTGATTGTCAGCATTTTATTAGAAATCTATTGTGTTTAACAAGCTACAAAGAGTTAAAACCACTGTGGCTTTTAACTCTTAGAAGTATTTTATCGCTGTATAGTATATGTGAGAAACAGGCCATTTCAAACTTGAACTTTCTGTCAGGGAGCAGAGCTGGGTGCAGTAACACCTCCTAGCAGGAGAGGGGCCAGAGTCTGAACCACCAGCCCCAGCAAGGTAAGCAGGTGTACTGGGTTTGCATGACAAGGGTTTGGTAGCAGGGGGGCTACAGGGGTGGCTTGCGTGAGAAGCTGCCAGAAGCTTCCCCCAGCGCCGGCTCGCAGGGGTTTAAGGGGAAAAAAAAAAGAGAGGAGTGAGAGGCGCAGCCCTGCAGGCCCCCAGGCCGGTGCGCAGGAGGGGCTGCAGGCGCTGGAGCAGAGATTCCCCCGCAGCCCCGGGTGCAGCCCATGGTGGGGCCGGCTGTGCCCCTGCAGCCCAGGGAGGCCCACGGGGGAGCAGATCCCCACCTGCAGCCCGGGGAGGACCCCACGCCGGAGCAGGGGGGTGCCCGAAGGAGCTGTGCCCCGTGGGAAGCCCGTGCGGAGCAGGCTCCGGGGGCCTGTGGCCCCGTGGGGAGAGGAGCCCAGGCTGGGGCAGGTTTGCTGGCCGGGCTGGTGACCCCGCGGGGGACCCACGCTGGAGCCGTCTGCTCCTGAGGGGCCTTGAGGGAGGGACCCCAGGCTGGAGCAGGGGCAGAGTGTGAGGAGTCCTTCCCATGAGGAGGAAGGAGCAGCAGAGACTGCGTGTGATGAACTGACCCCAAACCCGATTCCCTTTCCCCCTGTGCTGCTGGTAGGGAGGAGATAGAGAAATTGGGAGTGAAGTTGAGCCTGGGAAGAAGGGAGGGGTGGGGGGAAGGTGCTTTAAGATTTAGGTTTTATTTCTCATTGCCCTGCTCTAATTTGACTCATAATAAATTAAACTGATTTTCCCCAGGTTGAGTCTGTTTTGGCCATGACAGTAATTGGTGAGTGATCTCTCCCTGTCCTTATCCTGACCCATAAGCCTTTCATTGTATTTTCTCTCCCCTGTCCAGCTGAGGAGGGGAGAAATAGAGCAGCTTTGGTGGGCACCTGGTATCCAGCCAGGGTCAACCCATCACAGTATGGCAGGCCGGGAGAGCATGGCTAGATTCAATGAAGGCTGCAGATCACCAGGCACGTTCATGGTGATGAGGCAGATCTGAGATGAAGCCAGGAAGACAATCTACAGGTCAGGATTAGGATCATGTTTGTTGATCACCAAGCAGGTCCACAGTGATAAGACAGGTCCAAGATCACTCTCAAGAAGTCAACCCACAGGCTAGGGCTGGAGTCAACAGGGCGTGCAACCAGACAGATGGAGACCAGTGTTCCTACAGCAGAGGCTGAAGACATCAGAGTGAGCTGAAATAGGGTTCCCAGGATGACTGGGCAGAGGGTGTGGGTGGAGGCCCCAGGTGAGGCTGATCAGGGCCATTAAGGCTTATTACTGCACTCAGAGACGTCTCGCTTTCCACCTTTGCATCTTCAAATATATTACATGGCTTTTAATATTTTTTCTAGCTTCCCATACCTTGTAAAGAAAAGTATCTTCACTGTTCTTCTTCTACTATTTGTTCTTAGCTTCTCCCAAAATGCGTATGTCCTGAGCTATGTCTCTGTCAATAATATCAGGAGCTACATACAGGAGACGAGAGCAAAATAGTTCAAATACCTAATACTGTTAAACAAACACCTACTTATGCCAGCTGAGAGTGTATAACCTTCAGATTTGTGTATGGCTGAATAGGATTGATCAGGAGCAGAAAGAAACAGGAACACAGGATTGATCAAATGCAAATACTTGCAAATATTCATGTATTCAGTCTTCAAAGTCTGTACAAATACAGACTGTAATATCATCTTTGTCATTCATTGTTTTTGGGTTTTTACAAAGGCAGGCTTAATTTAATTGTCTTCAAAGTTCTGTACTGTTCTACCTCTCCCTACTCATTTGAACTTCAAGCTGCTATTCTTTCTATTCAGTGCTTCTGTAATCAACCGTGTCAAGGAATGAGACCAGAAGAATCAAAATTTAGGAGATAAGCACTGTGAAGTAAGCTAACTTCTCAGTCTTCCAAGACAGTGTAATTGTTCCAAAATAAATTAACGTTTATTACATAATAGAAGGAACACACACTGAGTTATACCGGCAGAGCTATAGCATTATATTTTTTCTGCTAAAAATATTCTAGTCCATTGCTTTCCATAGATAAACCATTTTCCAGAGTGAGTTTCTCTGCAGGCTCCCATCAGACGTAACATTCCCTTTACTTGTAATCCCTAGAAACGCTTGGCAAAGGTTTGTTCTTCAGATGTCTTCGTTTAAGGCAGAAGACTTAAGCAGACAACTGGAATAGTCATGTCTGATGACATCAGTGCTAACATTGACCCATCACATCTGTGAGAGCCCTTCAGGTGGTGTCTCCAGTTAGGAGAACATATTTCTGACATCTTGGTTTCATTCCACCAAAAATCCACAGAAACAAAAGCCAACTGAAAAGCCATATTCAATATAAGGTTAGTTTTCTTTCTGCCTGTAGACTTCTCCTGAGTTTGTTCACTCACATATATTTTTCTTCAGTAGCTCTGAATTAGCATCAGATAGTAGCATCGTAAGATTAAGTTTTTTCCAAAAGTCCATTTACAGCTAATTAGGAGTTTGTGAAACAGAAGAAGTGAAATACGCAGCCTCTTTGTTTCTCTTCATGGGTCTTAAAAACAGTCATTGATGGATGGAATTAGAGTTCCTTCTACCTCTTCATTACTAACTCTTATTTAGCAATGTAGCATTCACGTTGTCAACAGCACCTCTAGACACCTTCCTACTATTACTTTGATGCAATTGTCATGAGATGCATGAGGTGTTATTAAATTGGATCCTACTGGAACATGAAGTTAAGATTTTTCTCCTGCAGTTGTAGTTGAATGGAAGTGCCCTTTGTATCTTGCACTTGTCTTTCAACAAAAAAAATGGTTTTTTTTTTTTCCCCGTGAAGTCTGCTTTAACAACAATTTATACTGTTGCAAAACACTGCGATACCATCTCATCAGGGGTAATTCTGAGCAGGCAGACGCGGTAGTCAGTGATGCAGAATCCATCAAAGAGGCAGCGTATGAGCATAGATGTAAGTACAACCTCTCACACCACCACCTGTGCTGACTGCGGGTTTTTACCTTAATACATTAAAAAGTTGTTGATAAGTAAATTATATGTTATAATGATGACAACTCTAAATTATGCAGTTTGTGTTAGTCATTTGTAGAATTTATTTCATATTTGTGCAGTTGGAAGTATTTGAAGATTTTTTTAAAAAGGGTATTAGTGGGTCAGGGGAGGCACTACAAAGTTGAAAGGTTCATGTTTAAATCTACTTCTCTTGCTTAGTATTTTTTTCTGTTTCTTTATATTTTGTGATATGTCTGCTATTTTAGAGAGGGGAAGAATATATTTTGATACGATTGAATTCTTGTTCGGTGTTCGCTTGTGCAGAATGATGAAGAGGCGTGAAAGTTAAATGTGCTTCATACCATCATTTTTTTCCTCTTGATTGCTTTCATACCAACAGCAGATGTCCAGTGAAGGGACACAAATATTTCCCTTTAGCAAGTCATTCCACTGAAAATAATGGGAGCTTATTTAAATAGTGTGGCCCTGAGGAGACAAATAGGGGAGCAAGCACAGGAGAGAATAAGAGCAGAAATGTGCTCAATCAAAGAATGACTTTATTTGCATGCAGTGAAATTTTTTAGCAAGTTACACATAATAAAACCAGTAGAAATTCAACTACCCATTGATTTGTCAAAGGCATCGGGAAAGATAACTTGAAATTTGTTGTGGCCATGAATGCTATTGATTCTTCTGCTCCATGCACTATTGTGCTGAAAAATCAATTATTTAATAATTGATTTTATACTAACTGTTAAATTATTTTATTAAGTCTAAATTAAGAATTATGATGGATACAAATGTATGTGCTAAAACATAATGCTGAAATGGATTCCTCTCACAAGTTTAAATAACCATTCTGATGAGACAAGAATGATTACCAAAATAAAAGCATGATAAATAAAAGTCAGGAAGGCTTTGCAGATGTGGTGAATCATTACATATTACTTTGCTTTTCAAAATGAGCACTGATCCTGCTGTTGCTTATTGTGCAGAACTTCGATTAAAGTTAATGGGAATTCTATGCACAGGAAAGCTGCAGTGGGATAGATTTCGGTTTTTACCCTCGCACTAGTATTAATGGGAATTACAGGTGTGTTTTGGGGCAAAACCACTACCCATACTAGAAAAAAAAAAGTCTAGCCGCGTTTGAAAGGCTGCGTAGTAGTGTTAGTTACAGCTCTCAAAAAGATGAACCTCTGTGGCAAATGAGACAGTTTTCTCCCTTCTCCTATGCAGTGATCAGATGCAAGCATCTCTGAGGAAAATTTTCTCACATTGGGGAACTGACCAGTCATTGTCTGAAGCTGTAAACTAAGGGTATGTTGTTTCCAGAGAGACAGGTGCTAAATCAGAGGCAATAAGTTTCCATCACAAATCCTTATTTTTATTACAATACAAACAAAGAAAATATATAATATACTAAAAATCAAGCACCAGCAAGTTATAAAACACCTAGATTAAAACACTCCTATAACTTCAGGGCTATACCTCTGCCAAATTCAAAGGTTCAGGTGCAAACAATGAATTGACAGAGCTCTTCAGAATGCGACTGAATGAATTTTGTACAATAACCTTTGTGGTGCAAGTATTGCAGATATGAGTTTAAAGTTTCCTAGATTAGAATTTCTCCCTCCTGAGCACCAAACACTTTAGAATAATCCATATCATAACTGAAAGTAACTGCTTCTGCCTAACTCTTATCTGTAAAATCTCTGAAGCGCCTCAAAACCAGGGATACACAGCTTCTGGAACAGAGTAACTGGGGAAAAAAACTCAAAAAGAGAAATAAAAATATTTTTGCTTTTTCATGATCACACCTGTAGAACAAGCCCATGCCTGATTCGTCTGCCATAACACTTTCACCAGTAGTACCATTCCTACTTGACCAAGTCCTGTTCCCAGTGAAATCAGTAGTAGCAGTGCAGCTCTCTCAGCACTTAACACTGCATTTCAGGATCCAAAGCACTGTCCTAACCTTGTGACAGCTCCCCATTGTCCATACTGATTTTGCTATGCAGCTGTGCAGAGATGAGGGAAAGATGGACATGCAAGACCAGGGTGAGGCTTATTTGGTCTCTTCATATAGAGGAGAACACACAGGGCTCTTGAATGCCGTGAATTCATCATCATGACTTACGGGAGCTACCACATTTTGGTGACTAAGAAGCTACTTGAAGCAGATGACCAGCATGCCCTGGCCGAAAGATGTCAAGGTGAGAATAAGGAGCAATAAGCTGCCCAGTTATGCACACAAAAAGGCATGGCTCTGTCCTAAGCCCCTTCCTCAAACTGTGGACATCCACCAATGGATGATGGTGGCAATATTCATTCAAAGCATCTTTGTGTCCATGGTTCACTCTCAGAAAGCCACGGATTTTGTTCTTGCCTTAGAGCACCTTTATTTTAGTCTCTCTGTGATATCTTTCTGCATTCCCTCTTTAGATTGTCTCTCCTACCCTGTGAAAGCAGTAGACCAAGCTGTCCGTGGCCACAATTCCAGGAAATATGCTAGTTAATGCTGTAGGTCCCTGATTGCTCTCCTGAAAAATTGTTCTCCTATCTCCCATTTTGATAAACATTCATTAGTCCTGGATTTTTATTCCCATCAAGTCTGAACAGGGGAAGAAACCCTCCCTATTGACTAGTACCTGTTGTCTCCCATCCAGGAAAAAAGCATTTTCTAACATGTCACCTGGAGAAAGTCACAGTGCATGGCTTTTCATGTGTGCCTTTTACCTACAGTAGGGCTTCTTCTAGGAGCAATGTTTCTCCTTTGATCCCTCTTGAGTGTCTCCCAGGATAAATGTCCCTAGGACAGTATCTCCTAGCATGAGTGACACCAGTCCTCACCCTCTAGGAACTTTACAACTCCATCTCATCCAATTGGTTCCCAGCAGTGCTCACTCTGAACTTGCTGCAGATGTGAAGGAAATCCCTGCAAAAATGCAAAGCAAACACTGGGTACAAATCTGGAAATGCCTGTGGCATGGCAGATGCTGCAGCATGCCTGAAAGACCCGTATGAGGTGACCCTGTATGGCAAGAGGGTGCTTGAGAAAAAGAAGCCACAAATGTTCCATCCTGACTGACAGAAATGCATCATATCCAAAAAAAGAGAAACCACTAGGCTTTCTTATATAGGCATAGCTTTGTGGTTTTGCACACTAGCTTGAAAGCACAAGGAAATAGCACTGAGGCTTTGCACTGGCCTCCCCCGTGGTAGAAAGAGGATCGAGGAGAAGGGATAGACAAGAGGACAGCAGTGGAGACTGCGTTGGACCACTGGTCCTCAGATAAGGCTGGCTGGAAGCATCCTGGCTTAAATGCAAGAGGTCACAAGGCAGACTCACCAATGTCTGGCGACCTCAGACTCTGTTATTTTATTGCTACATTGAGCAGAAGGGATATTTGTAAAAAGTGATTTCCAGCGATGGCCAGGGTCGAAGTGAAGGAGTGTGGGTGCTAGCTGGTGTGATAGTTCAGGTCAGGACTGTTGGGCTCCCCTGTCAGCAGCTCCTGTACCTTCTTATCTCTGCTTTCTCTCATCTCATTTCAGCCTCAGAGTTGTGCAGCTGAACCTCTGAAGACACGGTGCTATGGTCTGTTCTGGCTGGTTTGGAATTAGGAGTCCCACAAAGAAATTCACTGGGTCTTGTTTTCCACCCTTCAGCAACATCCATGAGGGTTTGAAGAAGAGGTTCATCAAAAGAGTGTTTCTCTTATTCGTTTGTATCTGATGGAAAGCAAGGTATGGCTAAAAGCTTGCCCCTAACTAGTCTGACAAAGAGTAGGTCCCCTGCCTGGCAGGGCTGAGGCTGCTGATTGCTCTGCAGAATGATACAAGGACAGGTTGTGGAAAGCTTGAGCTAAACAGGGTGTCTGGGGGACTTGGATCAATGCAGAGGGAGAAGTATTCCTGCAGCTGCAACAGCGTGGATTTGTGGTGCCACGGATTATCCTCTCTGTTAGCTGGGATGATCCAGAACCTTTTTGCGTTATTCTCTCATCAGTTTGGGGAATAATAGTCTGAATTAGGGTTGTGAAGTTATTCAGCATGAGTGGTCTGCACGGTGCATTTGGCCTTAAGGCTGTCTCTGAAGATGCTCTTACAAGATAGCACAGTGGTAGCTGTGAAAGATACAAAAAGGAAGTCACTGGTTTTATTCTTGCCTTTTTCTAGGTCCCGTTTTGAACTTTGTGTGTTTGGTTCTGTTAACAGTCACTAAGAGCACTGGTAATATAATAATTTTGATTTAAAATGAAATCTAACAGGAATTCAGAGGTATTGAAATTGTAAAGACGAATGACTTCTTAAATTAGTCTAACTTCCATAGGCATGTCAATATTTTTCTTAATATCAAAAATAGTGATTGCACATGAAGATAATGTAAACAATGTTACAGTTTTGTAATGCTCATCATGCCTGGCACATGATTAAGTTAGAGAGCTGTCACTCTGCACATTGCAAAAAAAAGGAAGAACTAAGAATTACATATAATTCCTCCTGTCATAACTTAACAGTATTTTTGCCCACTTAAAGTTGCTTTCTCCAAAACCATGCTTAAATCTTCAGTCACCCTGAGTTATATTTTGACCTTCATAAATGCCATTTTGACATAAATGTGCTGCTGCTTCTTTAATCTGTTGCAGCTCACATGGCCACAAGATTTTCTTCACTAATAGCAGAACACCAGCTGTATTAGCTATATCTGCCTTAGATAAATAGAAGTGAAAATGTCCCTCACATTCACTGAACGTTTTAGGTTTTACTGAGAAGCAAACATTTCTGGGCTGCTCCTGATGCCCTTGAGAACGATTTTTCTCATTTTTCTTAATTCTCCTCTGTGATTCACTTTCTATGAAGAGACTCTAGGAAAAATACAAAAGGCAGGGGAAAGAAAGGAGGGGAAGGATAGCAAAGAAACAAACACAGGAAAGGTGCAGTTAAGAAACAAAACAGCATGTAACAGGAGCACTAATGAAGTGGGAAGGCACGAAGGGGGAGAGGAATCAGACACCCAGAATAAAGGGACCCAGAAAATGATAAAACAGTTTCCACTGACACAGAAAAGTGGAACTTACCAGTAGCTAACATGAAAAGGGTATTCGGAATAAGAATCATCCACTTATATTTCATGGTCCTTTCTGTCCAGCCCATTTGAAAGAAGTTACTGGAGGAGAGCACTCTGACAGGCACAAATGAAAGACACAGAAAGTCTTGATTATGTATATGTATATGTATATGTATATGTATATGTATATGTTATGTGATTGATGATCTCAGTTGAAGACATTTATCTTTATGAATTCCCTGAGTTCTTTAGGTGGGTGAAATCAGAAAACATATCAGTAGCATTCTCTTGGCTCTGCTCAGAGTGAAATGAAATGTCAGTGTCATCATAAAGATGAGCTTTCATGTGTAATATATGTGTAGTATTGGGTTTATGATGAATTAGTCTATAAAATGCAAAGTATTTGAAAGACTTCAAGAAATTAATGTTATGGAGATTACTCATACACCAATAAAAGCGTTTGCAGAAGACTGATCCAATACTAAAAGAGCAGTTTGCATGCATAAATAGTTTTAGAATGCTGCAAATTGTGAGAAAAGGATGTTTTTTCAGATGTTGCAATGAAACGAATTGTTACTTTACCATATTAAGATGTCTGCTTTGGACTAGACACTGAGGGGATTCTCTGAGTTTATGTTATGTCATCCTCAATAGCTGACTTACTTGAAAAAGACATTTAATGCTTCTCTGGGTGTAAAAAAAAGTACCAAGGACCACCAGTTCCGACTAGTAACTTTAGTTGACACAGGACTCCTGGTTCACCCTCAAGGACCAGTTCTGGATAGTTTTAAGTGGGAGAACGATGGATTAGTGTGAGTGGTGAGATTTCATCATCATTTAACAGAGGGAGGTCAGAGTGGGATTCAGCTGTGCTGGAGAGAGTAAAATGTTGTTGCACAAGGAGAGCTCAGGGGGGAAAGAAGAGCCTGATCAGCCTCAGTTGCTGACAAAAAAAGGAGCGGATTTAGAGAAGAGATCAATTTAGATTAGGAGAAAGTGTGCCAAACCACCTGTAGATGTCGAGAGTCTTGCAAGTTAAATTCAAAGGGATTTCTTTCCTGAACTTGAATCCCAAGTTTTTCTGGCACAGGGAGCCTGAAGGGTATAAACTTGATCTGCAAACCACTCTGTCACAGTGCATGACTGGAGGGCTCGGGAATGTGCAGATGCTGCAGTAAGGAAGGCTGGGGGACTACCACTTTTTTTAAACAACAAAAAAAAGGATGCTAGACTCCTAGACAAGAAATCTAAATTCAAGAACGTTAGTTTCAAACTAAAAACTCAAGAAACTGTCACAGGACTCAAAGCAGAGGCACTTTGCCTGAAAGCATGTGAAAGTGAGCAAATTACTCTATTTGCACCAGTTTAATGGATAATGAGGTTAATTTGTAACTGGATAATTTACCCCATATTCCTGTGTACCTTGCTGCTGTGTATGTGCTTATGTACAGCTACAGAAAACAAGCGTATTTGTATGGGAATAATTAAAACATATACATGTATACAGGACCTGCACAGACATTCTTGGAAAGATCATTTGCTCCGAAGATTATATTCCTGCTGGTAGAATGCAGATCTGATTTCGTTTAGACAAGCCTTTCACTGCTTTTTAATAACAAATGGAAGATTATCTGTATGTCAGACAACACTATACATTAAGTATATGGCTAAGATGTCACACATGCTGAGAGAAAATCGTTGTCAAAGCAAATGAGCATTTGGATGATACAATGATAAGAATAATGTAATTAAATTCATTTTCATACCACTGATTTTATCACCCCATTTTCCACACTGTTCCTTCTAGCCATATGCTTTGTTTCCATCCAAATCTACTCATTAAGGAACAGTGACTAACATTTGTTACAGACAATGCTGAAGATCAGGTCCTGGGATTGTTGGAATAAGCTTTAATTCATCTGAAGAAGTAGGAACGTAGTAAGAAAGTAGAGAGGGAGAAGCTGATATAAAATGGAAAAGCCCGTGAACACAGCTGGGTAAAGAACTGGGGGGCTGAGGAGACAGATGATCAAAAGGATTTGGAAAAAAATTAAAGGAAGGGAAAATGAAAAAGACACAAACAAGGATGAAAGGGGAAGAAGGAAAAAGGATAAGAAGGGGGAGAATGAAAAGGAGCCTGTTAATGGTAGCTGGAGATAAAAGGGGAGAGGGAGGATAAGGCGTAGAATAAGACAGAATTTAATTATGCATACTTTTTTTTTAAATGGCCGTCTAGCCTCCAGCCCTGCGGGCCAAGGCTCTGTTTCAGTTCGATGGGTGGAACAAGCTCATTGTGTGTCACAGCTGAAATATTTAGCAACGGTGGTATACTGAAAAGAGCACAGTTTTCAGAGAGGGGCTAGGCAGGATGCGATGTTGGGGATGGGGCTGCTAAAGGAGCAGGAACTCCAGTAGCACAATGCATCCCCGGCACTGGGCTGGCAGGATTTCACATACACTCCTCTGCCAGTGTGAAAGTGGCACTTGTGAAACAGAGGCCTCCTTTCTCTTTCTGGAGATCGGAGAGGTGCGTTTGACTATTTTGCTTCTCAGGGCCCATGCGACCAAGGTAGTTGGACCATTTAAATATTTGCTAAAGCTCTGGGTACCTGTCTGATTCTAGCACTCTGCCAAACTGGCTCGACTGCTGCAGCCCTTCCTCCCACTGTCTCTGCCTCCAACTGCACCCTTGGCTCTCTCCTGTGCTTTTGGCAGCATTGTTCCTTCCCCTCCTTCCAAATTACCTGTTAAGAGGGAAACCAAGGAGTCATTCTCCAGTCAGAACCAGGCTGGTTTTTGTACAACTTAGTTATTACTGTGCAGCATATTTACATAAGCAAAGGAGCAGGGCAAGAGTTCGGATTAAGCCTTTTGCTGTTTGGCATTTCTAGGATTGGGGTCTTGGTGTTACATCTAACCTACCAGCATACAAAAGGTTTTCTAATGGCTATGTTTATAGAAACTTACATTCTGAATTTGGGAAGTCCTAAAGATCACAGATGAAACCTTCAGCTCCATCCTTAGAAGAAGAGATCTGTCTTTATCCTCTTGGTGTGGTATGCTGGCACTTAAAAGGAGCTTCATACATTCCTGTAGGAATAGCTGGTCAGGGAGGGAACCACCGCTATGATAAGAGAGGACTGACCTCTCCAACTGAGGCCTTTTCTGGGAAAAAACCTCAAAAGAGCCTCTATGAGATGCACCTTTCTTTTTGTCCCAAATAGTCTCAGGTCAGAGACTAAAAATAGTTTATTTCCTCCTGTTCTGCTCTCCCTGAGACAGACACCATTGTCAGAAATGTTAAAAGGATTGCTCTAGAGTCACGATGACTCACAGCATTGAACCACTCTTCATGATAGGGATAATAAGATTTTACATTTTGAGGCCTGTTTTCCAGTTCAATCAAAATCAACAGTCTTTGGATCTATTTTTCTTTTAATATCTCTGGTACTGTTACATTACTTTTTTTTTTTTTTTATACCATGGGGGAGGATCTTGCTGTCTGGTGCTACCATGTAAATAACACGCATAGGAATGCGCACTGCATTTCATCTTTCCAGGTGTGTATGATTTGTAACAGGACTAAGCCTGCTAAACAGCAAGGTCATGGCATGCCCTGGCCTCTTGGTCCCTCAGCAGCAAACCAGGGTGCAATGTAGCACCATTTCTGCCTGCACAAGCTTTCCTTATCTTGAAAGGAGAAGTGCATAGAGGCTAGTGGATGGTTATGGCCGGGACTCACACGACAGTACAGGAAGATGCACATGGTCATGAGACCAGCAATTTAGACATAACCAGGAAGACCAATCTCCATCTTTTTCTCCAACAGGCACTTTGTGTAAGGCTATATGAACTTCTTTTAAGGCTATAGCTTTAGGGCTATATTAACTTTGCTTTTTCATTAGCTTTCTTTCCCCCTTGCCCTGTCATCTCATTTTTCTCTCTTCTTTCTTCACTTCTTGTAGCTGTGATTCTGTCCCCTCTAAGAAAAGGTTTCTAATAACATCCCACTATTTCCTAAATGAGCTCAACTCAGTTTGGCTTAGAACCCAAGTGCCAGCAAGCCGCTGCTGACATTTTTAACACTATTTCAGATTCATCTCCTCTGAACCTCTTCTGAATACACTTGCAAGGTGGGAGTTTAAAAGGTCACCTAAGGCCTGATGCTAACGGGATAGCCACATTCTGTTAGTACATGGCGTGTACGTTACTACCTATTATGCAGCAAGTTGGTCATGTTTTGGAAGTAAGAGAAAACCACAGCAAAGAGATGGAAGCCACCTATTGTCCTGAACACTGAGAGATCTACAATACTTTTTTTTTCTACAGTTTTGTGGAGGTATCATCATTTATCCAAGCCTACATGCGTAGCATTCTCTTATATAGGTATATAAGTATAGCATCTGACTTGGCATGCACCTCTTTTGATGTAAATTTTGGAAAAATAAGTATATCACTGCAGGTGGGGGAAAATCCAGTTTAGCCACCGAAGAGCCAGGTTGAGTTCTTTCAGCTATTGGAAAAATAATCGGTAGCTGTATTTGTTCTTCTTCTTTTCTTGCTACCAAGAGGAAGACTAATAGAAAAATGATCATAGGACATATAATATGCCAGTTAATGTCTGCATTTAGGAAAGTTGGCATCTACCGCACTTTATGGACATTATGGCTATTATGCCAATGGGTTCTCTGTTTCACTTTCTTTTAAAATAACATGAAGACAGACAAAGAGGACACAGAATGTTAACTTGCTCTCAGAGCCAAGTGTAATCTTTGGATTTAAACACAGTCTCTCAAGGGACTTCAAAGAAATCTTTATACAGTCATCTAGACAAACAACTGAACTGAGCCACAAAAAGGGAATCCTCACATCTGGAATTCCTGTATTTATCAGTATTTCATCTTTAGACATTTTGTGGAGCAAGGATTGGAACCCAAATTTGCTTTAGGGTAAAAGAATACCCTAACAACTAGCCTATCAAATGATCCTTTTTTTGTTTCTCTGTTTTGGTTTGGTTTGGGTTTTGGTTTTTTGGGGGTTGGGATTTTTTTTTTGCCTACTGTATATTTCAGTGTTCCAGGAAAAATGAAACAATTTTACCAAGGGATTTAGGGAGTTTGCTTTTATTCTAGAAAATGTTGAAAGTAGACATTTCAACAATTTATTAATTTTCCCAAACAAACAATGCCTGTTTCATAAACAGACTATTTTAAGTAAAAACTGTTTTGGTGTTTGATTCTTTCCAACAGCTTCCTTACTTGTAAAATCAGCATGGCTACATTGTTGTATTTTTAAGATCATAAACATGCATTGTTCTTCTTCAAGAAGCAGAATAGAAAATTATGCTTTCTACTTCAGTCATTAAAATAATGTTCAAAATGACTCACACATTTCAAATCCAGATTTCTGGGGGTTTATATTTGTTTTGTAGCAAATGGAAAACAAGCCTTAATAGACCTACAGATTCAGACCTGTCACTGAATCATATTTTATGATGAGAGAAAATGGTAAAAATGTTACATGGTAAAGGAATACATCTCTATTGTGGAAAGAAAATGTAGGGCATCTTGTCCCCCAAAATCTACAGCTGGCGCTTACGCTAATTCCAAAGACACATTCAGAGGCAAGCACTTTCAGTGATGTGTGTTGCCACCATTCTGTGGTAAGCAAACACGAAGGAGGAAATCAAGGGCTATTCAGAGCCTGTGAGAGCTTGCCTGGAAGTTGATCTCACTACTGTGTTTCAGAGGAGAATTAAGTGTTTCAGAGGAGAATTAAGGCAACATCTGCATTCCCAGATATGGTAAAATAATTAAAAAGCCGTTTGGGTTTTATTCTGCTGCTTTTAAAGCCATGTGGTATCTTGAATGGCATAAAACATTGGAGAAACATTTTTTTATCTAAGCTATTTTTAGTATAGAAGATGGAGTTACATCTGTCTTTGTTCTCCTCCCTACATCTTAGGGTTATTGTAGCTGCTTCAGGCAGCTTCTAACTTAGCTGGCTCCTGCCCCAGCCGTCATGGAAGGAGTGCAAGCAAGGTTGCTGTCAGTCAAGAAGGCATGTGCAAAGGTTAGTCTGGGCTTCTGTGCATTAAGTAATAACAAGGAAATTGTTTCCCTTCAAATTATTAAGATTCTACACTCACTGTGACCCAGTTTTCTCAAAAATGATGGGACTGGAGCAGAGGAGCAGAAAAAATGTCGAGCTATGTCTATTCAGAAGTTACTCTGAACGTCACAAGAAGTTTTGCATTCCTAAGTTCTGCAAATTCGCTTTACAATACCAATTAAAAAGGCAACCTTTGATACACTTTTTCAATAGCATACTATTTGTAGTTAGATAAAAATATATGCTTCTGGTGAGTTATGGATGCCAGCTACCTGCTCAATAGGTGAACCATTTCAGCAGATGGATGTGAATTAACTGGACTGCTTCATGCGTCTTTGCTGACTCAGTTCTGAAGCATGCCAAATTTCAGTAACAGGTAGCCAAATAATTCATCTGATTTTTCTATTATTTTCATAATTAGGAAAAAAATCCTCCTATCCATGTAGTCGCAGTCTGCTTTAAAAAAATGGAAACAATGAAGTTAGATAGAAGTTATTTAACCATAACTGAAAAATAAAAATAATTGCACAGAGCAATTGCTTTGCAAAATTGATGTAACTGTACACATTTAAAACTGTACACAACTTTTATACAGTAAATCATTTAACAAGTTGTTTCATTTACAGCATCCAACCTCCTACCCAAGTCTCTCCTTGTTCCCAGATAAGCTTTCAAGAATAATAAACACTCCCTTAAGGGGATATGCTTTAAAGCAAATAACCACTGCCAAATAATTTATCACATGTAACCACTGGTCTCCATCCTTAATTACTAGCATTTCATTCTACTGCTCGTTTAACAGACGTTAAGCTTAATGCCTATTCTCCGTATATTCTTTTTTTCAAGAGCTTCTTTTCATCATGTATGCAGAGTTTGAACCAGACTGTCCCTTTTTTTGTGAAGAAAAGCATTTCTGTGGGACTTTGCCTATGGGACCCTGTGGCGGAGAGAATCCTATTTAATTCTTGGCGTGCGACATATAAAAGAAATCCTTGTTTGATTCAGGTTCAATAAACAATAGTTGGTATTTATTTGCATAGGGTAAGCTCTGTGCTTAACTTCTGGATAGTTCAGGTTTTGCCTGCTGTTCAATATTTATTGCACTACCTTACTTCTTTAATTTATTTAATGCAGCAATATTTGGATGCTGTTTTTCTGGGAACTGAAACAGAATGAATAATCTGACTCCTTGTGGTTTCACTGAACTTTTTTCAAGGTCATTACAATTTACTAGGGCAGGACTGCCTGTAAGAACCAAGTTACCAAGAATTTATTTCACTGTTAAATGGTTTGGCTCTAAAAAAGAGGGAGGAAAAAACCCATGCATTTTTACTATGTAAATGGCAATCTAGTTTATTTCGCTAAGAATACTGAATAACCGAAAGATGATTTTCTGCTCTCATCAAAGAGATACAATTCCTCTGACATAGTGGACTTGTGTAAGCAAATGTCTTCCAGCTTTTGGTGTTTATTAGGAAGGAAGTTTTAAATAGAACTGATAATTTTAAACAGTATTATAAATCAGCTTTGATTACACAGAACTATGAGAGCTACTCCTTTACTTGCAGTTTATTCTCTTAAAGTCAAATCCTCCCCTAGAATCATGGAATAGAAAATTAACAGGCATGATGCTGACTATTTTCATTGCACTAATGGTTTTAGGTAGCATTATCAGCTCTTTAAAACCAACATATGGTGCTGAGAGCTGGACTTTGCAGTCTTGGCTTAGGTTGGATATGGTTCCCAGGACAGATCTAGTAACCTCTAGGGAAGACCTGGACTGTCAGCTCATCTAGGTGAGAAGTAAGAGGAAAGAACAACATCTCCTCTGCATCTGCCTCAGCTACTTGGATCTTGACTTGATGTAATCAAGACAGCGCCAGTATTCAGGGAGACGGTGATTGACTTCAGCTACTGCCCACCAGTACATGGCTACTGCATGAGAAGAACTGCAACACGGAGGTGCCTGTAAGGCTCAAGGCCTCTTGGGGAAACTCCTGTTTTACTTTCGCTGGTCCCTTTTTCAGTGAACTAAATGTGCAATCATCTAACTTGCAAAATTAAAGGTGTCTTCTGTTTGGGGTTGCAAAAGGGCTGTTGACTACCAGTGAGGCATTGCGTGCAGACCTGGGCTCCCCAGCTGTCTGGGAACTATACCTGTGAGGGTCTATATGTGAGTACAAATTTTCACGAGTGCAAGGACAAAACTGTCAAGATACCAGTATTTTTGTCTTTTAAAAGGACTACACAGAAATCTTCTCTTTAGTATAGAGGTGGCAATGTAGCCACAGGCCCCAAACTTGAAATGTTGCTCAGTCCTCATGGTGGAGCTGTGAAGGAGAAGTGCACCTCTCAATTTTTTCCCCAAAGCAGCAAGATCTGTAATCAGATAATGAAATGTTTTTGTGAATCAAAACTAGTGTATTTCATTTGAAGTATATTATAAGATAAAGCTGTTTGAAAACTGGTTACACCATAATGAGCATGCTTTATGTGCAAAGCAGGGAGAGCAGGGCTGCATTTCAATGAGCACTGAAGTTAGGTTAATGGATTGTTTCTCTGAATGCAGATATTTCAAAAAATAAAGCATTAGTCTTGTCACTTTTTTAAGGAAAACCATCTTGGCAATATTTTTTTTTTCATATAAGTATAGAAAAAGGAAGTAGATGTGCAAAAGAATATATTAGACTTGGAGCAGCTGCATGTTTTAGTACCTACGGATATATGAATTAATTTTCTTTTCATTTGTTTGTTTCTTTTACTGTACCTTTCCTTAAGTAGCTTGGGGATATATCTGACGTGGTTATTCCATATTTCCTCATCTATTCTCACCAATAAATTCTATAGCAAATATAGTTTTCTGCAGCTGTAATGATTAAATAAGTTCACCGGCTGTGCTCACAAAGAATTGAAATAAATCCAGTATCTGTCTTTTCTTTATCAGAATTTACATACTTCAGATACTAATTTCAGAAAAGAAATAATTAAAATATGTTCCCAAGTAAAAGATTAAAAATGTGTAAGAAATTGGATTAAAGTGGCTAAAATATTCTATAGAATTGGGAGAAAAATATGAATTGTGTTTTGTTTTGCTTTCTTAGACTGTAGGGAAGACATTATCCACAAAATCATAAGAAATAGAGCCAATATAACCTAGATTTATTCCTAACAGAAGACTATGTTAGGAAATTACAAGATAATCAAATCTCCGCTATAAACAAATGGGAACATTCTACACACATTTTTCTAAAGAACCAAGGGGCAATATTGACAGCGTAAGGTTTTACTGGGAAAATGAAAGCAAACCTCTAGAGGACTGGAAGAATTCAGTGCTAACTGCTGTGAACAGTGAAAGTTTTCCTTAGAGAGAAAACGCCAGTGAAAAATTGCGGTTAGCTGTTTCCAAATGTAAGTTTGAAAAAATAAATGCAGAAAGCAAAAGGAAGTAGTGTGGCACTAGAAGATTTCTTGAATGAGTTATTGTCCAATTTTAAAACACTGACAGAAATTAGTAGAGAATTCATATTCAGTATTGCCTACCTCTGTTGTTTATGGCTTATTTTTATAGCTACTTCCCCTACTTCCTGAAGTAGAGAAATTTATACCCTTCTAGCATTTATAGATTTAGGTTTTCCCATTCCCATTATTCATTCTTTAGAGACCAAAAATCCAGCAGGCGTTGTGGGCAGTCTCAGCATTGTATCGGGCACAATTGCATGAAGCATTATTTGAAGTAGGACCTGGAGCTTGGAGTGTGGACAGAGCTTGTTTGTGTCCTGTCTGCAAAATAAATATATTTATACCATACTGGTGGCTAACGTAGGCATCGCAACTGTTGTCCATTGATCACAGAGGGAGTCAGCCTCTGGCAGCCTTGGCTACTTATTAGGCAGCTTGAAGGGCATACTGCTCTGCTGAACTTCAAGTGCCCACTGTGAAGCTGCAGGAAGAACGTGGCTTCTCCCAGTGTGCCAGGATTGCGGTTCAGATAGAATCATAGAATAGAATCCTAGAATCTTTTAGGTTGGAAAAGATCTTTAAGATCATCAAGTCCAACCGTTAACCTAACCCTGCCATCCCACCACTAAACCGTGTCCCTAAGCACCTCATCGACCCATCTTTTAAATACCTCCAGGGATGGGGATGCAACCACTTCCCTGGAGAAGATACCTGCTTCTGATGGTGGAGTCTGTACTCAGAATCTGCAGCAGAGGAGAGAGTATTTATAGTCAATGACCCTGCTATTAATTGATCCAAGTGCAAGTTTTCTGACCTTGAGGCATGCACAGATGCTGTCCACTTACTCTGACTTCTACCCTGGGTGACTGTAGGATTCCTGGAGGCAAGATTTTGAAGAGAATTCCTTTGAGTTGATGTTTATTGACATTTGTGGTGAAACACCACACAAACAGTGTGTGATAGACACATTTTTATAGATCTTGAATTAAAACAAAATTCCACACTTAAAAATCCAGTATTATGTCTGCTATCCTATCTTAACAAGCAGAGTTACATGTATTAAATGCGCACATTCAGATTTTGGGTTATAGGCCCGATGTGCTATCCAGAATCCTACCATATTAACTGGTGTGTAACCATACATGCAGACAGTGTGCTAGCTGAGAGCTAACTAACTGAGCTGTTCTCTATTCACTTATTATTAAAGCAAAACTTCTGGTGAGCCATATCATGCTCTGTCTGAAGTCAATGGGAGTTGTGTGGAACAAATCTGTGTGCTACTGTGCAGAACAGTATTTAACCTAAAAAAAAATCTGTAAAACATCTGCTAATGTAATACCAATGGTACATAAGTTAATCTAAATGTTTGCGTTACAGGAGATGTAAAATGCAACATTTACTTTCAGTACATCTTTAAATTGTTTTTCTTGCATTTGAATTTTTGTGCCAATGTTAGATAAACATAAGCAAAATATTGTTTTTTCTTCATGATTTTTATTTTCTTTAGAGTCCAATTACTCTTAGCCATCATCAACTGCATGTTCATATAAATGAGTAGTTTAATAAGGTGATTATATTTTAAGTGTTTTTCTTTCTTCCTTTCATTCATTCTTTCTGTGGGGAGCAAGATCTTTTGCCATTAAAAGCTATTCTGTAGAGATAATATCTTTCAATGTCCTCTTCAAGGTATCCAGTAATAATTTGGAATTCAGCAGATTTTTAAAATGATTTTTTAATATTTTTTGTAGCCTTCAGCAGCAAAATTTCATATTACCACCATTTTTATGCCTAAAAACTGAGGAAGAAGAAAAGCTTAATACTATACGAGGTGATACTATATATGTATGATACACCCTCAACGCATATTAAAAGATGAGACTTTTCAAGAGAAGCCAGATTTCTACCAACCAAAAGAAAGGTTAAGTGATGACCATCCCAAAGAACAAAACCGTAAGTACTTGATTTTTAAATGCTGATACTTTCATTACTTCCCTACTCAAATCAATCAAAGCAAAATAAGTCAATGATTAAATTTGCAAGCTGATAGATTGATCAGTACATTTTTAATATATTACATTTAATAATCACATAAAGCCTTTTAAAGCATGATAAAAATTCCTGATTTCAGTACGTCAGCACTAGTAAAATACCATAATTCATAGAAACTTTTTCTACATTTATTTCTTCTGAATTTATAGAAACTGTCACCATTTCAAACTTTTATGTGTTCAAAAATCTCTAAAATTATCAAGTTTAATTTATTTGTTGGATATATGCTCTACTTTTCATATCACTTCAAGAATCTTGACTTTCTTACTAATCAGCATTCAGTGGTCTAAAGAGGTATTCAAAACACCTACTTCATGCAGTACAGAGCATGTTGAGTAGAGCAGCCAAGCCTCTATATATTAGAGAGGTCACCTGCATCTAAAAATATACAGAGTGAATCTCTTGCTGGAGGTTTTAAAAATATTCCGACTTAAGTTGTAAATTAGTTTTCTTCCGAAGGGCCTTTTCCATCAGCAGTACTTTGTTCAGAAAGGAATTGCCTCTATGCCCTCAAGCACAGCTAACAGCACTGAAAAGGGACAGAACACCTAGGGATGACTAAAGCCAGTCCTCTTGGCTGTTGGAGCTGCTGTTGTATACATGTGTGCCTGGAAATACTTGCCTTTGTCTCAATCATATTAGCAAATCAAATATCATTTGAATGACATGAGGATTACTTCAGATGCCTCATTTCTATTCAAGTGCATAATTTTACACATTAAGATGCTTTTTATCTCTTTCTATTGTGTTTCTGGTTTGGCCATGCTGGCAAGATCATCCCAAAACAGATAAGATGTAATTTTATATACTCTATAAATTGATTACAAGATCAGATCACAACCTAAAGCTATCAGCAAAATTCTAATGAACCTCCATGCGAAGACATTGATCTTTAAATATCATGTAAGAAAGTACTAAAAGGCATTGATCTCAGTAGAGATGTCTCTTGGACATTGCTCTTCTGAAAGTGCTAAGGCCTTTGTAATCTCAACCATTTGCTTTCCACCTCCCTGATGTTCCTTACCTATTTTATTTTATTTTCCTTTGTTACCTGTTCTATATTTGAAAAGATCATGACACAGTAATCCATCATGTCTAAAGCTGACTACAGGTTTGTGAAAATCCAAATATGTTAAATCTGCTGGCTCTGCCTATACCAACAGTTATTTCATTAAGTACTATGATTTGTCTGAGACGATTTACCTTTCACAAATCCACAATGACTCATGCTTATTAAATTGTTCTCTTCCAAACTGAACGAGTATTTAAGACAGCAAAAAATAGCATCCCAAAAGTTCCTCTACTGTTGGCTGAGGCTTTGACACACTTAACAGACTGTAGAGTATCTTCCTTCACTAATTTCCAGTTGGGATTTCTTTTTCAGAGCAAGTTATTATTAAGCCTGCATAAAGGTGGCAGAATCTTTCTCATGGAGGTTTTTCTTAAGATTTCATACGGTGTTAATCACTACAACTTCTGAAAATGATCCATTTCTGATCTAGGTTACTTTTCTTTCTTTTCAGCTGGTGAGACATTTGTAAGTGCTTATTCATGATATTTTAAAGGTCTAGCTATCTAAGATGTATTATTTTTTGTTCACAAAGACAAGGCATTAGAGATACTTTTCTACTTCTCTATGGAGGGAAGAGAGAAGCTTTAAAGCACTGAGAAGACTAGCTGTAATAAACTGAAGAGTATTTATTTTATTGTTTTTTTTGACAGTCTCCTTTTTTTAAAGCTGCTGTTTCTTTCTCTTTTTTTTTTTTATAATTTATTTTACTTGTCACACACTTTTTATATGCCTTTCATATGCTGTCCAAGTTAGGGAAGAGTTAGTAACGCTTGTGAAATCAGTGCAAGACTTGTTTATGCCTTTTTATACAGTGTTTGCTTCTTCCCCTGCTGTACTCAGTAAGTTGAGGACTCTCATTTAGAGCAGCCGGTTTTATGTAAGCCGTACAAGAATAAGAAGGCAGAGCTGGAGTGGAAAGTGAGCCAGCATATGCTAGTCTACCAAGACAATGAAAATTAATGTCTTATAAAGGAAAGAAGTAATGACAGAAGTATGAATAAGAGGATCAAGAGAACAAAACCAAAGAGCAGGAAGGTGAGGTGACCACAGTACAAATGAAATCTTAATGATAGGAATTAATTTTTGTTTGTCCCAACATGCTGCGCTGTTCTAATGATGAATTTGCCAAAAATCTGGACCTGTCTCCAAGACCCCGGGAAGCATCCCTAATTTGTGCACTGAAACATAAAAGAGCCAGTCACTGGCACATGTAGAGACCGGAGACTTCCACTTGCAGCGAGTTTCTCATATTTATGAATATATCTTTTAAAAACCAAAATTAGCTCCATTAATTTCCTTGCCAACATCACTCAGTAGTTCATTGAATTTGACTAGGAAACCCAACAGCAACTCCTGCTTCCTCCTCCCCCAATATTCTCAGGCCATTTTTTCTTGTGCAACTCATTACTATAGAAACAACCTTTCCTAAGGTATTTCAGTTTCAGAGAGCAATGCTATATTAAAGCCACTCTGCTTATAGAACATTTGTGTCTTACTGAAAA
This sequence comes from Gorsachius magnificus, assembly GCA_034008185.1. Lineage (NCBI taxonomy): Eukaryota > Metazoa > Chordata > Aves > Pelecaniformes > Ardeidae > Gorsachius > Gorsachius magnificus. The sequence continues at coordinate 56,009,471 of CM067082.1, read as the reverse complement.
TGTCTTAGGTGAAATACTCCATGACAATAAATGTTTTCAAGAAACAATTTCCCCAAACACAAATTAAATGAGCATTTACTGCTATGGCGGTATTATCGTGGTTTCCACAGTAACACCTGTGAAGGTTATGTAAACTTTCATATGACCCATTTCATGTTTCATCTAGTTCTATACATATGTGCAAGTAAAACTGATCTATTGTAGAAACAGAGGCCTGTGAAGATTCATGTCATATATTTTCATTCATGGAGTGATCAAGTGCCACCTTCAGTGGAGGTGGAGGCTTTGCCTCAGAGTTCCCACAGTGCCTAGTTGTTAGGAAACCTTTTCTTAGAATTAGAAATCCAGTTTCCGCTCTGATTTTATCCATAGTTAAAGTTCTTCCTCTTAGACAAGTTCAGTCCTTTAGTTTAAGAATTTTTTTTTCTCTCTGTGGCATGTATCCTTATAATGAAATTATGGGCAGCAACAAGATCCAGACAGTCTTCATTTGGCTGAGCTGTGCGTGCCACACCTACACTTTCTTCATAAGAAGAGACCTCCTTTCACAGTGCATTTTCAAATTTTTCTGGGTCTATTGTTCCTCTTAATCCACTTCTTTCTTTTATTTCACATTGATACTTCTATATTCCTGCCTGTTCCCCAACTTCAACTCATCTCTCATCCCACACCTCTTCACTCTTCTCTCTCAGCACCGCTTTCGAAAGCTATCTGCACATTCGCTTTCTTCCTTACCTGCCATCACAATATCAGGCTTCAAGCAGCAGCTGGCAGCCTGTTCCTCAGCTTAATTAAAGGCCACCCTTGAACTTCACAGGAAATATCTGTATTTGGGACCTTGGGACTCTAGCTGCGCTTGGAACAGTGAGAGAAATTTTTGATAGGATTCAGTGCATTAATACTGCTGGTGCTCAGCCTTCCAAAGTGTCTGCCAGAACCCACACAAAACAACACCCAGACAGAAAAAACAGAAAGAATGTTTTTTCATTAAATATAACAAGTTCAAGGTAAAATGTGTGGAACAGAAAAAAACCCTAACGCAATGCATATGTTTCGCTATGTGAAACTAAGTCTTAAGGAATATAAACAGTAATTGCTGTGATTCTGTTTTCATGAGCTAAACTTAGTTTTGCACCAGTGGCTCACAAACACCTATGCCAAGTAAGATCTTCTGAGAATTAAGGAGGAAGGAAAGAAGCCTGTGGTTTGGGAGGAGAAGCAAATCCATTCTCTCTCAAAGGCATCTGAGAAATAAAATATTCGCCATCTTCTGTTTAAAATCACTCCCCAGCTGGATCGGGTTTCAGTGACACACATTCCAACCGTGTGTCATAGATTTGGACAGACATGCTTCAGTGTCATGCGTCCTTCTGAATCATCTCTTCCAGTAGCACAACCAGGATTGTCTTCCCCGGCAGGCTGAGAGCAGCCAAGCCCATGTTTGGGTTGCCCTGGTAGACGCACTCACGCTGCACTGGTGAGAACTGTACGGCGAGGAGAAATTCTGCCTGGAACATAAAATGGCAGAGGAAAATCCTGTCCAGCGCTTAGCATCATGAACAGCAAATTAAGAGATGCTTACAGATATAATATCTGTGAGCCAAAGAGAGGAAATTGTAGTAATCACCCATGTGTTTGAGTAGTACTTTGTACTGCGAAAAAGCTTAGCATGAATATGGTATATAACTACATTGCAGCCGGCCTGTCATTTGGAAAAGGGGAGGGAAAGAGTTTAGCCTCTCTTCCACCCCGTCCCTCATTTGAGTTTCTCCTTGTAAAGTCATGTCAACAGCAAACAAAAGCTCACAGTGCAATAAGCATGAAGATAAGCAGCTTTCAATGCCCCCACTCCCGCTGGATTTTAAATAAGCAGTTTCCCCTGAGCACAACAGTTTTATCAGAGTGCCATGTTAAAATGGGGGCTCTGCTGTCGATCTTCAAAAGCCAACACTGCTCTACCAGTATATGCCTCATCTACAAGATTCAGAGGTTCCAATGGGCATGTCAGCCCTTGGACAGCGTGGGGTCTTGCACAGGTATGGGAAAACTCAGGAGAGCCCCGAATACCCACGCGGGGAGTGCTTACGTGCTTGCAAGGGGAAGCGGCGTGGAGCGGTGTTCACTGAAGCACAAGCAGCTGCCGCTATCCTGCACTCCCGGCGCAGAACTAGAGATGATAGCCCAGGAAGTCTGCCTCTGCAGATGCAAAGTTTCATTTGCTTTCATCTTTCATGTAGATTTTATAAAATAAGGGGTATTAAAAGAAAAAGGCAACAATTGGAAGCTCCAGAAATAGTTTATATTTAAAAAAAAAGCCTATTTCCTATTATGTGAGCAAAGCTTGTGCTAGATTTCAATTGCCAAAGAGTATACGAGCTGCCTGTGAAAGGTCCAACATTCTCATCTGGAAAAACTTTTAGATTCTATTCCTTTATTTGGCTTGAAACAGAGCTTTTTTGCTTTTGTTAAACCTTTAACTGAGGTCTGGGCCACAGGAAAAGTAAAAGGCAACATGCTGGCCAGAGGCCATCATTTTACATTTTAGAAGAAGGATTTGGAGTGAAAACAGATGAAAGCTATGGGGGCTCTGGTCAGATGGCAGTCAAAAGATCTGCAGGAGCCAGAAGGAACAGAGTCCAACATATTTGAATCCTGGCTCAGAAGAAATCAATGATCAGCTGAAATTGGGAATGATGCAAGGAAAAATAAAAAAAAACCCAACCAAACAACATTCCTTGAGGTATTGCTTCAGCTCTTTGTATAATGAATAATGGAAAAATACCATCAAGAGATTTTCATAATTCTGGCATCAAGAAATTCTGTGAAGCGTTTGCGTTAACTGCTGTCACTCCAATGATATTTCTGAAAAGAACAGAAGCTGCAGAGGCACAGAAAGCAAAGGATGGCCCAGAACAAACAAGAGGACCTGGAAAACCAGAACAGAAGAGACCAGAGCTGCATAGAAATCTAGTCTGTGCTCAGCACCGAATGGGAATTAGAGAAGTAATCAGGGAGGAAGCAGACTGACGTACGCTGGATGAGGTAACCCATCAGGGCGGAGGAAGAATTCAGTCTGAGGAGAGCCATGTTAGAGAAGATGTTAATAGAGGTCATGGGGTTTGTGAAATCTAATGGGTTGATTAACATACAGCAACTCCAAACTTGCTGCCTCTGAAGCTTCCCACGCCCTTGTTTAGAAAAGCCGGGGAGGTCACAGACTGCAAAGAAACCATAAAAGGTTCACCACGCAATCTTAAAGAGGTGCAGCCAAATGCAGGAAACACTTGCGAGGAACAGGGGAAGTGCTGCAGGTGTTTCTGGAAACAAGCAAAACTCCAAGTAACAGCTTTTCTGTTCTCAAACTTTGAAGAAAAACAGTTCAGAGCATTCTTGTTAGAGTGGTTTAAGTGAAAAAAAAAACCCAACCAGCTCACAAGGAACGTTTTACCTCTTCTCTTTTAAAACAAAAAACTGAAGTGATCCTGCAACACACTGAACATTGCACTCAGGTGGTTCTCGGGTGGATCAGCTGATATTCCTGTTTGGAAAATCCTTCACTCATAATGGCACCACAATACTGCTTTCTATGTTATCTATACTGCTATTAGAGGTATTTATATTGCGATTGTTACCAGCTGTGCCATTTCAGTCAAATCCTGTTTCCTTTGTCATCCACGCATGGTGAGTGGAAGTAGGATATCCTCTCCATGCTCTGGGGCACTGGTTTGCTTGCCTCACGCAGCAGTGTTTTCAGTGGCAGCTTGTATAACCATGAAAAGTGGAACTGAGCCCCTACATCACTCTTATGCTCCTGAAAAGCACCACGTAATGGATACGACCCAAGAAAAAATGATCCTTAACTCCAGCTTTTGCTGCGGCGCTGCAGTATCACTTTAAGCTATGGAGGGGGTGGAGGGAAACAACAAAGAATATAGGTGGACTTTCTGTCACCTTACTATAACCACATAAAAAATTAAGTTTGGAGTGCTGTAAACAAGCCAGCTGAGCTTCTCATACAGTCACTGAGGTGGTGGTGAGAGAAAGAAAAAGGTGCCCATCCTCCACATATCTCAGGGCGGGCTGAGTTGCCCTCAGAAATGCCTCCCTTCGCTGACTGTACCTGAAGACTCAGTTCCTCAGGTGCTTTGCTTCTCCTTGTTCTGCAGAACTTAGGTACAAGAAGGGGAACACACTAGAGATTTGTCTTCATCAACTAGTTTGTGTTGTTAAACAAAATTATTTTAAAAGAAGCAGATTGTCTAGTCCCCCTTCTCTTCCCCCCCCATCCCCAAATCCTTCAGGCTGCTATTGACATTCAATGCATCACACACCTAATTTTTATAAGTGCTGAATCTCCAGCTATGATATAAAGATCTTTTATAAATTTACCAGGGGGACAAGGAGCAGGAGGGGGAGAAGGCTGAAGGAAGTTAGATCTGAACATGCATTGTTTCAGAAATTAATCACCGACTATTTAAAAAAAAAATCATTTAAACAGTTTTCCACGTGTGCTATTGTTAAAGCCTCTGCAAGTCACACAGGAAGATGTCTTGCGTTGCTGCACCGGGCCCTTGAACGGAAATGGAGTGGTTCAGCCAGTCACTTCTTTTTTCAGTTTCCATCATTGTGTCAAGGTTAAAGTTTGTTTGCCTTAAGGATACCAACTGTAAACAAGCACCCACTAACACTGATAGTCTCAAAAAAATTGTGGTTTGTCTTTTAACAGGAGTTAAAACATCTGTTAGTCTTTAAGATTGGAGTTATAATGCACATTTCAGTCTAGCAGCACTTAGCATTGAATTTAAAGGACATTTCCTTCATTAGAAAGTTTCCCTACAAGGAGAAAAAACATAAATGAAGTCTCTCTAGAGACATTTTGCTTTTAATTGGTACTTGCAACTGCCTTCCACCCGCCCCCCCCAAACCTCCCCAACAAATGCTCCCCCCATCTTATTACATGGCTCCATTTACCTGGACTCTCTCCCTAAAGAGGAACTAAATAATCTTTATTTGTAGAAAGAGTGTTTGCTAGCAGAAATAAATTACAAAACGTGTATTCACAAATATGTAACCATTGGCTAAAAATTTCGGAAGTACAAAAATAAATATTGACTACAGCTTGTTTAGCAATCAATTTTTTTAGACCATGCTGGCTTGTAACAAAAGAGGACCTTAACATATTCATAATGTTTGTACATTTTACAATTAGAAACAAAAGAATCTGTATTATTGTAGTGCATCTGTATTTAATAGTTACAAAATGGTGAATAAATGTTACTCTTTTTTTCTTTCAGTAACATTTTCCTTGGAAAATGGAAACTGCTTTACAAACCTAAAACTAATACAGAGAATTTCCCTCTCCCTCCTTCTCTGCCATCACAAGTAGAATGCTCTCTGGGAAAACCCCTTCAGGAATATTACATTCTAAAGATCATTGATTGTTAAACTGTATTACATTCTTTTTCTACCATCTTCCTGCACTGAACACTGTGAAGACACAAATTGTTATTGCTAGCATTATTGCACCATCTCATGTTGTTTCCAGTGGCTCATAAATTCTCTATATCATCATATCCTTTTCCTATGACTTTACATTAGCACTGTAAAAGCCCCGAATATGGATTACTATTTTGGACTTAATTATCTCCTTTTTTGGATTATTTTTCAGGAATAATTATTTCCCATACATGAAATGACTGTCAGATGAACAACTTCTTATTAAATAGTGTGTAATCTTTACAGATTTGGCCCAACCCATCTTAGGTTGCCCTGGCACAAAGAGGTGCGGCGCCTTTTTGCCGCACTTGGGTTCAAGAATCTTTTCTTAAGCCATCCCTGCTAGTTGTCTCGGCTGTTGCAAAGGAAAACCTTGGGACTGTAAAGAAGAATTTGACATTGGTCTGGGTCCACAGAGGGCACCGAAGAAAAGATTAGGAGCCGAAGACCGTATTTTAAATAATTCTCCATGTTAACCATTTCAGCGCTAATGAAAAAAGCAGCAAGCGTGAGCATAATGCGAACATCTGCCTGGCAGCTGAGAGCTTTACCTCGCAGCTTGGGAGCTCAGATGGCCAGGGCTTGGAGTGCCACCTTCTTTTCCCTCCTGACTCAGGTTAAATATTGACTGGACTGAGCTTAAGGCTGGCTGTTATTTGCAAGCCAAGGTCATTATTAATGCAACAGCTCGCAGGGCCCAAAATGTGCTAAGCACTTTACAGAGATGTAGGGCAAGCCAGGCCTCAATCCCACAAAGCTGATATGTCAGTGTCAATTTTAGACACAGCAACCAAGCCTGCCACTTCTCCCTCTCCCTCCTTCCCTCCCTCCCGTGCCTGTTTCCCTGGGCTGCAACGCCTCTCTGGTCACTTGGAAAATCAGAACACACAGTTAGCTTTAGGAAACTAAAATTTGCCTCGGCATCTGAGTTTGGAAAACATTTACCCAAACCCAGGTATTTTTGCAGAAGGAATGGGGATTAATTGCAGCCTGTGGGATCAGTCACCTCCGGCTGCATGGTGAATAGAAAACCCCTTTGGCCGTATCAAGGACTGAACAGATACCCGGAATCAGCTCTGCCTATACCTAGCAATGGCCTCTTTGGGTAAAGGCTGCTGCACATTCTGGCAAAGAGCGGGGGGGGAAATGGCGGCCTCCATCACTTATCAATCTGTCATTAAATTGACTTTTTTCAGAGAAGAAATATTGCAGTAATACAAATATTATTTTTTAAAGCAGCTTGATACAGACTAGTTCCAACTTGTCTGTGAGAGACTGGCAAAATCAAAGCATTTTCAGAAAACAGGTCTTTGTTTCTCACACATTCTGTCTCTTTTAGTCAATTCAGTGGAAATGACAGTTCAGGGTGAACCGGCAAAGTTATTTAGTCTAGATCAGAGGTTAAATTTTCAGCTCCCCTCTCTAATCATAAATAAAGTTTTGAAAACATGTTTTGGAAATGGTATTTTGTGAAATGAATTTCAAGGTGGCCTTTTAGGGTAGTCAGTATTACAAGAGCCAGTGTGACACACACTGTGTAGGAGAGGGAAAGAAAGAGCCCTTGTATAAGGGATTTAAGTAAGCTTATAAAAACTGCTCTTGTTGAGTTGCATTTTTCTCCAGCTGAATTTCTGCTCGGTAGCAGCTTACCAGTTGGGTCCTCCTCAAATTAAATCTACAGTTTTCTCTGCAAGGGAAGGGAAAATATAATAAATCAAAACTAATGAGGTATTCTTTATACTATTGCCGTCTTCATTTTTTCTTCCTGTGTCACTGTTAGATTTGAAAGGAGAAAATAAGGAGTGATATTGAATGTGAAAAACGAAAACTGCCCACCCAGTGAAAAGAAGGGAAAGAGGAAATCTGGAGGGTGAGTTGGCAATTCCTTAAGCATATGCAGTATCTGTAATTTTCAAGCTTGACAACTGCACTGAGAGACAGAGGAGAAGGGAACTGACTGGGAGAGTGTTTGCTCTTTCACAGTCTTGTGAGAAGAGTACATCAGTCATTTTGCCCAGGCTGTGTATAACACGTGCACCTCTCAACGCAGGCGCAGAATGGCAGCTGCAGGAGCCAGGAGGGTTCTCACCTGGTTTTCTTCCCCTGCCCGCTCTGGCTTCCCTGCGGGGAGAAAATTGACACAGCCCTTCCTCTCTCTCCAAGAGGAGCTGTTACCTCGAGTTTAGTCGATTAAAACACTTTCCTTATCCTTCTCTGGATGGATCCACAAACACCTGTGCTACTTTCTTTCAGATTTAAAAACCATACCAACCAATTTCTTTTTTAATTCTGTCTTTTGTTGCTACGTGATGTTTTTCTCTCTCTCCTGCTCCAACCCTTCCTTTAGCTCCCTCCCTCCCCCCAGGATAACAGAGTGACTAGACTGAGCAAACATGCAAACATAGAACATACAGACTAATTTCAAATGCACAAAAATCAAACTCTGAGGAAAGAGAAAAATCTACAGGTTTCTTTTCCCTCTCTTTAATGGTAGATGTTATTATAACAATATAGGTAAAATATTTTCCAATGGATGTGTGATTTTTAAATTGATAATGTCTGTAAGTTCAGACAGTGGTTGAGAAGTTGGAACTCATCACAGAATCACAGAATGGCAGGGGTTGGAAGGGACCTCGGGAGATCATCCAGTCCAACCCCCCTGCTAAAGCAGGTTCTCCTAGAGCATGTTAAACAGGACATCATCCAGGTGGGCTTTGAATATCTCCAGAGAAGGAGACTCCACAGCCCCCCTGGGCAGCCTGTTCCAGTGCTCTGTCACCCTCAGAGTAAAGAATTTCCTCCTCATGTTCAACTGAAACCTCTTATGTCTCCGTTTGTATCCATTGCCCCTTGTCCTGTCGCTGGACACCACTGCAAAGAGTCTGGCTTCATCCTCGTGACATCCACCTTTAAGATGTTTGTAAGTGTTTATGAGATTCCCTCTCAGTCTTCTCTTCTTCGGGCTAAACAAGCCCAGCTCCCTCAGCCTTTCCTCACAGGAGAGATGCTCCAGTCCCCTTATCATCTTTATTGCCATCCTCTGGACTCCCTCTAGTAGTTCCTCATCCTTCCTGAACAGGAGAGCCCAGAGCTGGACACACTACTCCAGGTGGGGTCTCACCAGGGCAGAGTAGAGGGGGAGGATAACCTCCCTCGACCTGCTGGCCACACTCCTCTTAATGCACCCCAGGATACCATTGGCCTTCTTGGTAACAAGGGCACACTGCTGGCTCATGGTCAGCTTGTCATCCACCAGGACTCCCAGGTCCCTCTCGGCAGAGCTGCTTTCCAGCAGGTCATCGCCCAGCCTGTACTGGTGCATGGGGTTCGACCTCCCCTTGTGCAGCACCTGACACTTGCCCTTGTTGAACTTTATCAGCTTCTGTGTGCTGGACTACTGGCATGTTAGGCAAAATGAAGAGTGCAAGGATGCTGCTGTGCTGAGCTGTGCTCGCCCATATCATCGCACATGATTAAGATCGCACATAGCCTTCTTGCAGGTCTGTAGGAAGATAAATCTAGAGCTTGACTGTCACTAGACCGCACTGAATTTAGTGGGCCTCTTTGTTGCACTTATCTTACCTCTTGATTTTTCTTGCCTGGCTGCTTCTGATTGTTATCCAGAGAGCCATTCCAATGTCTTAAGAAATTAATTGATGCTATGGTCTTGCTAGGGTTTGTTTTCAGCTGCTACTCTTAACTGATTATTTGTCTGAAGGTGGTTCTTCAGATACAGAAATTTGAATAAAATGAACAGTGAAACCAGAACATTTTCTTGCAAGTAAACGTTTGTAGTGAACAGACAGACATTGAATACAATGTGCAGCATTTCTCACAGTTTCCAAATTTGTTCTTAATGCAGGTATGTATATCTAAGAGTCTTGTCCTTACTTCAGAGATGCTGCATACTCACATCTCTGCCTTCAGTGGGGCTGCAGGACACCAATTCTCCACAAACCTCCAACTTGCAGAACAATAACTTACATTCAATCCATCTCTTCTACAAGACCAGGTATGAAAATATATTTCCTCATGACCAGAAAGCTTCCATTATCTCCTGATTTAGGATATTTGAATGCCGTCCCTGTGCACCTATCTATCTCAACAATTAGCTCACACTCTGTAAGAGCCATCATTTATTTTGCCTGAGTTGTATCTCTGTGTGTGCAGTAGAGGACACCGGTATACATAAGGACTGAAACATCAACCTGTATTCTTGATGAGGCAGTGCAAAAGGTTTGGATTTGGGTCTAAGTCCAAGAACAAATAGAATTTATAAGTAGTTTGAGTGAAAGAAAACTCTTTTCCTTGCAGTTTCAGTTATTTTCTTTCAGGACTCAAAGGATCACTGTCTGGAACCATCAAAAATTCCTTCCTTATATGACAGACTAGAACTAGAAGCAGAACTTGGCTTCCCCAAACAAGAACAATACATATCTTTATAGCCCCTCTCGCTTTGTGTTTGGTGGATCCTGTAACTGGTTTGTTAAGACCATGTATCTTGCCTCGATATCTTGCAGACTCAGCCAACCAGTGCAAAACACTCTCTGACCTAGAAGCCCCCTGGCTTTTACCTTCAGGAGAATACCTGACCGAGGTTTAAAAAACAAGCATTCCTTTGTATTAATTCATTACAAGTTGCAAGCAGCAGCACGTATTCTTCTAGTAGCCATTACGGATCTCAGCACCTTCTACAAGGATAAGACATTATACATTATGGCACAGAGAGAAAGGACAGTGTAGAAGCGAGCAACAAGAGCTGACCCTTCCATCAGAGAAAAACTGATTATCAGTCAATTTTTTATTTGTCTGTGCAGCACTCAAGACACCAATTAACTATCTGTCTTTCCCCTATTAGTGATATCTATACTGCGCTGTGCAGGAAAAGTGTCTTAGTCAAAATTAACAAGGCACAAAGCACTAGTTGGATAGCAATTAGCAGACAGTGTCATTGCCATATCTTGCTAATAAGATGAAACAATAGAGAAGGAAATGTATTCTGTGTGTCTAATGGATGCTGTAGATCAATAACATCTCAGAGATTTCTGAAGTAGTGTAAATAGAACGACTCCCTGTTGTGATAAGTCATCTTGGATCAATGGTGGAACTGGAATAATCGCTGGCATGTAACTGGTGTGGAGAAGGGAAAAATACAACATACTGAATTTTATGTTATCAGATGAATGGCTTCATTTGAGTCTGCAAAAGTGTTTGACCAACTCTGTACTAGGTAGGAGACAGACACTAATGGGGCTAGTTTGTTTTTGCAGACAGATGTCTATGGTTCCACCCTTTCTCCCTCTTGTTGCTCAACCTCAGCACAAGATCAACGTGATTCAAAAGCAGATTTCACTTATCTGACATCCACATGTGCTCCTTTAGGGGACAGAGGCTTAGATAAATGGTTTGGGTTTTGAGGTCATCTCTGTAACAGGATTAAAAATATTAACTGGCTCATAAATTTGTTTTACCAGGGTAGCTTTGCCTCACTGAGCCTGTATCATTTTTATTGCTAGCTACAGTTATGTTTATTGACAGACAAGGATTATAAAATGATGGCACAAAGCAGTAGTTATTCTGGGTTCCAACAGGAACAATAAATTCTCTGCCTCCAGTTCTGGAAATGTTTCAAGGCTTTTTCTTCATGAATAGTTACTCTATAAAGTCACAGTGTTTTCTTGACGAACATTACTCACACTCACCTGTGTTGCTCTGATCAGTAGAACAGAGATGCAGAAGCAAGTGGTATAATACTATACTAAATAGACAGAGATGAAATTTTTTTTTCTGTAAATCTTAGTTGGCAACATCAAGAGCAGTTTCAACTGTCTAGGGATATTTCTAAACACAAAAAAACAAACCACCAAAAAGGCAAACAAGAAAACTTGATAAACATGAGGAGCTTCAACTGGAGAAAAAGAAATAAAGAACATCTACACTTCTAAATACAGAACAAAATGACACAAAATCAAACATGCATCAGAAGTGTGTTGAACCCCAAGTTTTCAAATGTTATTTCCTTCAATGACAGTAAGAAGTTGTAGGATATTTACTGTCCAGTGCAACAAATCATACTAATAGATAGAATCATAGAATGTTTAGGTTGGAAAAGACCTTTAAGATCATCAAGTCCAACCGCTAACCTAACACTGCCAAGTCCACCACTAAACCATGTCCCTAAGCACCTCGCCTACCCGTCTTTTAAATAGCTCCAGGGATGGGGACTTGACCACTTCCCTGGGCAGCACGTTCCTATGCTTGGCAAACCTCTTGGTGAAGAAATTTTTCCTAATGTCCAGTTTAAACCTGCCCTGGTGCAACTTGAGGCCATTTCCCCTTGTTCTATGGTGTGTTACCAGGGAGAAGAGACCAACACCCACCTCATTACAACATCCTGTCAGGCAGTTGTAGAGGACGATAAGGTCTCCCCTCAGCCTCCTCTTCTCCAGACTAAACAACCACAGTTCCCTCAGCTGCTCCTTGTAAAACTTGTGCTACAGACCCCTCACCAGCTTCATTGCCCTTCTTTAGACATGCTCCAGCACCTCAATGCCTATCTCGTAGTGAGGGGCCCAAAACTGAACACAGCAGTCAAGGTGTGGCCTCACCAGTGCTGAGTGTAGGGAGATGATCCCTTCCTGCTCTTCTTGGCCACACTATTTCTGATAAAAGCCAGGATGCTAGTGGTCTTCTGGCCACCTGGGCACACTGCTGGCTCATATTCAGCTGGCTGTTGACCAGTACCCCCAGGTCCTTTTCTGCCAAGCAGCATTCCAGCCACTCTTCCCTAAGCCTGTAGCGTTGCATGGGGTTGTTGTGACCCAAGTGCAGGACTCAGCACTTGGCCTTGTTAAACCTCATAAAATTGGCCTCATCCCATTGATCCAGCCTGTCCAGGTCCCTCTGCAGAGCCTTCCTACCCTCAAGCAGATCAACACTTTCACCCAGCTTAGTGTCATTGGCAAACTTGCTAAGGGTACACTTGATCCCATCATCTAGATCACTGATAAAGATATTAAACAGAGCCCTAGGGAACAGAGTCACAACACTGAGCCCTAGGGAACACCGCTTGTGACTGGCCACCAGCTAGATTTAACTCCATTCACCACAACTCTTTGAGCTTGGCCATCCAGCCAGTTTTTCACCCAGCAAAGAGTAGGCCTGTCTAGACCATGAGCAGCTAGTTTCTCCAGGAGAATGCTGTGGGAAACAGTGTCAAAGGCTTTACTAAAGTCCAGGTAGACAACATCCACAACCTTTCCCTCATCCACTACGTGGGTCACCTTGTCGTAGAAGGAGATCAGGTTAGTTAAGCAGGACCTGCCGTTCATAAACTCATGCTGACTGGACCTCATCACCTGGTTCTCCTGTATGTGCCATGTGATGGCACTCAAGATGATCTGCTCCATGACCTTCCTGGGCTCTGAGGTCAGACTGACAGTCCTGGAGTTCTCCAGATCCTCCTTCTGTCCCTTCTTGCAGATGGTTGTCACATTGGCTAACCTCCAGTCAACTGTGACCTCCCTGGTTAACCAGGACTGCTGATAGATGATGGAAAGTGGCTTGGTGAGCATTTCCACCACCTCCCTCAGGATCCCTAGATGGATCCCATCTGGCCCCATAGACTTGAGTGTGCCCAAGTGGTGTAGCAAGTCGCTAACTATTTTCCCTTGGATTATGGGGGCTTCATTCTGCTCCCCATCTTCCAGCTCAGGGGCCTGGGTACCCCAGGAACAACTGGTCTAACTATTAAAGCCTGAGGCAAAGAAGGCATTAAGTACCTCAGCCTTTTCCTCATCCTTTGTCACTATGTTTCCCCCCACATCCAATAAAGGATGGGAAGTCTCCTTAGCCCTCCTTTTGTTGATAATGTATTTATAGAAACTTTTAAAATTGTCTGTTACGGCAGTAGCCAGATTAAGTTCTAGTTGGGCTTTGACCCTTCTAATTTTCTCCCTGCATAACCCCACAACATCCTTGTAGTCCTCCTGAGTTGCCTACCCCTTCTTCCAAAGGTCATAAACCCTCTTTTTTTTCCTGAGTTCCAGCCAAAGCTCTCTGTTCAGCCAGGCTGGTCTTCTCCCCCACTGGCTCATCTGTTGGCACATGGGGACAGCCTGCTCCTGCGCCTTTAAGATTTCTTTCTTGAAGAATGCCCAGCCTTCCTGGACTGCTTTGCGCTTCAGGACTGCCTCCCAATGAACACTGTCAACCAGGGTCCTAAACAGGCCAAAGTCTGCCCTCTGGAAGTCCAAGGTAGCAGTTCTGCTGACCCCTCTCCTTACTTCTCCAAGAATCGAGAACTCTATCATTTCATGATCGCTGTGCCCAAGATGGCCTCCAGCTGTCACATCACCCAGAAGTCCTTCTCTGTTTGCAAACAACAGGTCCCAGAGGTGTGCCTTCCCCAGTTGGCTCACTCACCAGCTGTGTCAGGAACTTGTCTTCCACATGCTCCAGGAACCTCCTAGACTGTTTCCTCTCTGCTGTATTGTATTTCCAGCAGACATCTGGTAAGTTGAAGTCCGCCACAAGAACAAGGGCTAGTGATCGTGAGACTTCTCCCAGCTGCTTATAGAATATTAACATATGCCTCTTCATCCTGGTTGGGTGGTCTATAACAGAATCCCACAAGGATATCTGCCTTATTGGCCTTACCCCTGATTCTAACCCATAAACACCCAACCTTATCGTCACCATCATTAAGCTCTAGACAATCAAAACACTCCCTAACATACAGGGCTACCCCACTACCTCTCCTTCTTTGCCTATCCTTTCCGAAGAATCTTTAGCCATCCATTGCAGCACTCCAGTTGTGCGAGTCATCCCACCAAGTTTCCGTGATGGCAATTATATCATAGTTTTCCTGCTGCACCAGGGCTTCCAGCCCCTTTTGTTTGTTGCCCATGCTGCATGCATTGGTGTAGATGCAATTCAGTTGGGCTATTGATCCCACTGTCTTTTTTGGGGGAGAGGCCCTAATTCCCACATGACAATTCTCAGGCGCTAACACATCCATACCCCTTGCACCTTTGCTGCTGCATGGATCTCCACCCCCTACCTCCACTGAGACAGCAGACTGAAGGACCTCGTTAGCACACCCTCTCTCAAACATTGATGTGCTGCCCCCAGGCTTATCTCTAGCAAGCCTAGTTTTATCCCTTTCCCCCTTTAAGTCTAGTTTAAAGCTCTTTCAATGGGCCCTGCTAACTCCTGCACAAAGATCCTTTTCCCTCTTTCAGACAGGTGTACCCCATTGTCACCAGCAGGCCTGGTGTCATGTAAACTGACCCATGATCAAAACCCCCAAAATTCTGCTGGTGACACCAGGCTTGGAGCCAGGTATTGATCTGCTGGCTCTTCCTGTGTCTTTCCTCATCATTCCCTGTAACTGGAAGGACAGAGGAGAATACTACTTGTGCTCCTGATCCATTAATCAGTCATCCCAAGGCCCTGAAGTCTTTCTTGATTGCCCTCAGACTTCTCGATGCAACTTCATCTCTGCCTACCTGAAAAATCAATAGACAGTAGTCTGAGGGCTGTACCAGGGTAGGGAGCTTTCTCTTTGCATCTTTAATCTGGGCCCCAGGGAGGCAGCAGACTTCCCTAAGAAGTGGTTCTGGTCTGCATATTGGGCCTTCTCTTCCCTTCAGAAGGGAGTCTCCAATGACAATGGCCCATCTATTTTTCTTTATGGAAAGCCTTTGACGCAGGGCATAGGCTGACTCAACCTCGGTGACATGTCCAAGCTGGATGAACCATTGTCCTCATCATTGTTTGGTTCCACTTGCAGAGCTTCGTACCTATTCTGCAAGGGCCCCTGGGAAGGTGGGGCAGTCACAGAGGAGAGGCGCCTGCTGTGCCGGGCAGGAACTTGTCACCATTGCCCCCTGCCCCTTAAGTCACTGTGTTCAGCCAGATGGAGAGAGGATAGGGAATCCTCCATGTCACACGTCCTGTCTGCCTGTTGGGTCTGTCCCAGGGAAAGTAGGGTGCAATTCTAATATTCTGTCTCTCTCTGATACTCCTCAACCTATTCACCTCCTCCCGGAGCTCTGTCACTAAGCGGAGGAGTTTTTCTACCCAGGCGCACCTCCCACAAGTGTGCTCACTGCTGCCATCATAAATGATACAGAGGTGGCCTACTTCACTTTCAGCCTATTTCAGATGTCAAGTTTTTCAAGCCTCTATAATTTATCTCATCTATCTTCCTTTTGTCCTTTTAATGTTTGTTCACATCTTTCCCATAGTCTGAAGCCTGAAACTGCACTCTGAGGTATCACTGGTCTCAAGAATAGCTGGAGTTATACGGAAACACAGAAGGGTTGAGGCTGGAAAGGACCTCTGGAGGTCATCTTGATCAACTCCCCTGCTCAAGCAGGGTCACCTAGAGCCACATAGAGCCTCTTGCCCTTTACAAATGAAAATCAATATATCCAAGAATAAGAAAAATCTTTTTTAACATAGCGTCACACTGTTGCCACTGCCTGCATCCCCCTAACTTCTAACTCCTTTTCTGCCTTATACTGCTTCCTAACTGTTTTTTCCCCATTTCATGTATGCAAAGCACTTCTATAGCAATTGCATGTGCCTTTACCAAATTTCCACCAGCTGATTTTGGAACATCTTTCCAGTTTCTGGAACTCCTTCCAAATTTAAAAGCATCCTCATAATTTCATTATCCAGATCATTGATCAGCAAAGGATTGAATAGAACTGGGCTCACACACACCCCATTTTAAATGTCCTCCCAGTTTGACAACAAACCATTGATAGTTTCTCTTTGATTTTGTTTTCTCAACCAGCTGTGAGCCTTCTCTGCAGTGATTTAATCATATGCCTTAATTTGCTTATGAGAATGCTATGTAGGAGACTCAAGAGCTTTACTGAAGTCAAGATATATCACATCTACTGCTTCCCCCTTATTCACTTATCCTGTCAAAGAAAGAAATTAGATTGGTTTGATACAATTTGTCCTTGACAAATTCGCATTCACTAGACTGTTATTACCCTCGAGGTGCTTATAAATTGATTGATTGATCCTCCACCATACAGCTTCAGTTCTAGGAAAATCACTTCACCAGCGTCTACTCTGATGTGCAGCTAATTGGGCTCAGTTCTGTGATTTCAAATCTACTTCTCCTACTTTGGTATTGTCTTCCCAAAGTGGCCTTCTATCTTGATCATATGTTCTCTTCAGTCCCAAAGCTAACCAGGTTATATGAGCTTTACCTGTAGTAGTCAAGAGCACCAGACCTATGAACACTGCCCATGCTCATAAAAAGTCCATGCACCCTGTAACTGACCTCCTTCTACTGTACTATCAAACATAAAATCACCACCTGTTGATGAGAGTGACTGACCAGTTCTGGGGTGCATGCTGCTAGGGTGCGTGCTGCTAGAGTGCATGAGCAACAATTTTTTGGTCATTTATGCAGAAAGATTACAGCTGAAGAGCAGAACTCAGTAGATGGAATTATTGGTAAGCAATATTTGTAATTTATGTAAATGAAGCTGCCCAGAACTCCCTCATCTCCTTTTTTCCTACAAAGGGAGCAGAGAGTTTCAGTTTTCTAAACCATTTGACCCTGAGGCTTACATTTGGAATTCCATGCTAATAGACACTACATAATTATTATTTTAATTAGAAAAGCTGCAAAAATATTCTACTGAGTCTGTTAATTCAAATGGCGTAACTGCCACATAGGGCTTAGCCCTACAATAGTTTCAGCACAGTTGGCTTTTTGCTCAAAACAAGCTCAGTATTTTGGCATGGCATCCTCACAATGCAGAATTAGGTTACTGAAAGGGTATTTGAACCCAAGCTGACCACAAGTAAATACTCCTCTATTAAATACTGCAAATTTGAATCTTACACTTAATGTCTTATGAGTAAAGGATTTTATTAAAAATGTTAACATGCATACAGACCTAATTTTATAGTTCTTACTTGGGTGAATTCCTGCTGCAACTAAGGAAGGGTAGCTTGGTGTGAGGTGATCTAGCTTCAGTCACAGTCCTGTCCTCCTTCTGGTTTGGTCTTGGCCCTGTCTTAGGCTCTGTCATTGCAAAACTTATGCGCAGAAATTCACTGGGACTGCTCCCACTAGTAACTAAAACTTTTAGGATCCCAGTACCTCAGTTTCCTATTCATGAAACAGAAATAAATGCTACTTTCCTACACCAGTGTTTGAAGAGCTGAGACACATTTTTAGGGGCCACAGAAGTACCAGAATAATAGATGATTTGTGTTAAAGATAATGCAAAACGCTAAATAGGTCATTATAGAATAATTTGATTTGAAGAAACGTTACCACAGAGAAAAATGAATAGATTAATGGTATAATTTTGCTATTTCTTTTCTTTCTCTGCTTGCAAACATATAACAGATATTTGCAGAACGATAACATTTTTTTGTATTCCATCATCTACCAGTGCTAATATATCCATTTGCTTCATTTTATAAGCAGTTAAATTACTCTGACTCATATATTTCTGTGAAAAAAGATGTCTACCTTACGATTTACGTGCCCCCTCTTCCACCCATCACTAAGGGCATGTTTGTGTTTTGCAAAGGCATAACAGCATGATGCCTGAGGTAGGCTTCATCCCAGCTTGTATGTCCACACATTGCTATACAGAGCCCTGCTACTAACCTAAAGTGGAAGCGATAGAAGCCCTAAAACATAACGCTGTACCTGCACCAGTAAAGCCTCGCCTTGCAGCAACTGGCTGGGATCGGGGCTGTGATGGGGCTGGGCTGCTTCCTCTTCTTCTTTTCCATGCAGACCTACTCCCAGAGCAGTCCCATCACTGCTTTTATGTTCCTGCCACAGGTCTTTCAGCAAGATATGGAAGCTAGGATTATACAACAGGAAAACAAGCAGATTCTCAAATGTTCCATAAAAATTTAAGAGCTTTATAAAACCAGGGAAATAAGTTCAAAGATGCATTTCGACTTAATTACCTATTAATTTGAATACGAGACTTGGACCGTATCTTAGTTCTCTGCCGTACGTTTTATCTACCTAACAAACAGCAACAGCATGAGCTTTCTTTGTGGCTCCGTAAGTGCAGCTGGCTAAGAACACTGTTCCCAGGGCTGCGTGTGCCCCTCCTGACACCGCCAAGGTTACTTGTGAATAAGAATCACGTTTGCTTCTGCTACATCAGAAAACAATTAATCATCATTGTTTACCAACCAGGAGTAACCAAAAGCAGTAGAGAAATAAACTGTGTTTTCAGGTGCCTATGAAGAGGTCACAAAAACAAAGGCAAAAATGCAAACTAAAGACTGACTCTTGCAGGAAAATGAAGATTTAGGTATTTTGAAAAGAGAGTACTTTTTTTCACATTTCAGTGAAGACATATTTGATGGTGTGAACTGAAGATGTATGGCAAAGTGATCCAGAATACCTTATCTGCTCTGGAAACAGTTGATATTGGAGCAGATATACAAGAGCTGCCTTATTTGTTTAGGTTTGATTTGTGAAGGTGATTTTAGCAATACCAGTGGGGAAATTTGGGCTCTCTTTTTACTTAAGTGGAGGAGAAAAGTATTGCTATGAGTAACCAGGAATGCACTTGTAAGGTACTGACACATTGCTCACCACTGCAATTACAGGGATAGATAATTAACTAGATTTGAACCAAGTGCAGAAATTAAGAGTTGAACTGCTGACTCTATATTAAACTGAGGGCTAGAAACAATAAAGGACTTACAAGTCCACAAATTAGGCACTGCTCTGCCCAAAACAGAAAACACCCAGTTCACTGAGCAGAAACTAAAACCCAGCTGGTCCAGAAAGCCCTGAGCAGATACCTGCTTTCAGCTACTTAGCAAGAAGGACTAAACTTCAGGCTGTGTGCCACACCATCCAAGGGAACTCTATTGGGTTTGCATGGCAAGGCTTTTGTAGTGAGGAGCTACAGGGGGGGATTGTGTGAGAAGCTACCAGAAGCTTCCCCCATGTCCAACAGAGCCAATGCCAGCCGGCTCCAAGATGGACCCGCTGCTGGCCAAGGCTGAGCTCAGGTGGTAGTGCCTCTGGGATAATGTATTTAAGAAGGGGGAGAAAAAATATTGCGCAACTGTGGCCAGAGAGAGGAGTGAGAGGATGTGAGAGGCGCAGCCCTGCAGGCCCCCAGGCCGGTGCCGCAGGAGGGACAGGAGGGGCTGCAGGCGCCGGAGCAGAGATTCCCCTGCAGCCCCGGGTGCAGCCCATGGTGGGGCCGGCTGTGCCCCTGCAGCCCAGGGAGGCCCACGGGGGAGCAGATCCCCACCTGCAGCCCGGGGAGGACCCCACGCCGGAGCAGGGGGGTGCCCGAAGGATGCTGTGACCCCGTGGGAAGCCCGCGCTGGAGCAGGCTCCTGGCAGGGCCTGTGGCCCCGTGGGGAGAGGAGCCCAGGCTGGGGCAGGTTTGCTGGCCGGGCTGGTGACCCCGCGGGGGACCCACGCTGGAGCCGTCTGCTCCTGAGGGGCTGAACCTTGAGGGAGGGACCCAGGGCTGGAGCAGGGGAGGAGTGTGAGGAGTCCTCCCCCTGAGGGGGAAGGAGCGGCAGAGACTGCGTGTGATGAACTGACCCCAAACCCGATTCCCCTTCCCCCTGTGCTGCTGGCAGGGAGGAGATAGAGAAATTGGGAGTGAAGTTGAGCCTGGGAAGAAGGGAGGGGTGGGGGGAAGGTGTTTAGGATTTAGGTTTTATTTTCTCATTACCCTATTCTGATTTGATTGGTAATAAATTAAACTGATTTTCCCCAAGTTGAGTCTGTTTTGCCCGTGACAGTAATTGGTGAGTGATCTCTGCCTATCTTTATCTCAACCTACGAGCCTTTCTTTATATTTTCTCCCCTGTCCAGCTGAGGAGGGGAGCAATAGAGCAGCTTTGGTGGGCACCTGGCATCCAGCCAGGGTCAATCCACCAGAGGAACAAAGGCCCCTCCATGCAGTGGGGAGCCAGAGCCTGTTACCTCAGGTGAGGAACTGAGTTTTCTTCCTGAGAAGACACAAGGAGATGATCCCACCATGCAATAGCACGTGCTCAAGAATCGGGCTCAGAGGCCTGACAGGATTCGGGGAAGAGGAGCAGGAGAGGAGATGGAGAGGAGCATTTCAAAAGCAAGAGCACTTCTGATTTCTGTGGGGCTCAGTCCAGCCCCAGAGATGTACTGGTCTCTCAGAGGAATTAGACTGTCCCCTGATTAGTTTTTGGATCTCAGTGGAAAATGAGTAAGAGTTTGGCCAAACTTTCTGCCCAAAAAAGCCCAGCAGGTCTAGATAGTGCTGGCTAGCTTCTGAGTAGGTTTAAAAAAATAAAAAATAAAAAATCATAGTTTCTGATTTACATACCTAAATGCTGCAAAGGCAACCGTGGGTTCTGGAGAACTTTCTTGGACTCCGCATCACATGCTTCACACTGTACTTCCAGATGACAAGCCCCTACACTACAGCAACCACCGCAGTCCCCTTCGCTGCAACCCATGTGAGGTTTCTTCTCCCGCATGCGGCACGCGTGCGCCACAGGGACTCTGTATCACTTTAACTCAGTCATAGCTTCCTTTAGCAGAGAACATTCAGCTACAGACTGGCTTTCCAAAAAAAAAAAAAAAAATCACAGACTTGTAAAGGTAAATTTTCTATCAATTTTAAGCTGTAAGCTCGCCGTAGCAGAGTATCATTTGGAAAGAAACCCTCAAACATGCTGACAGTCAAATCAAAAATGATTCAGTTTGTAGCAAATACCAAAATACCAGCAGGACAACAGACTGCCTTTCTTAGATTCAAATCCTAGGCTAGTGTTATGCACATTGTTAAAACTTCCTTCTATATGTAAGTTTTTCTACAGAATTTATCCCGGAGTATCTAAGCCTTGTACAGCTGCTCCCCCAACTACTCTGTGATTATCTGAGAAGCCAGCTGAAAGCTCGGGTTTAGGCTTCTCCTTTTTCATGCAGTATTGCTTTACTGTAGTTATTTGATGAAATCCTGTGTGTGACAAAGAGATGTGTTTCAGAGCATAAACAGAAATACCTTTGTAAAAGTGTGTAAAGCCTCAGGCCTGTTATTAAACTGCTCACCAATGGTTGCGGTCTCCGTTGATGTTGCTCCCATGAGTGCCAGAACAGTGCAGAGCTACCTGGGCAGGATGCAGGATTTGAAATGGGGGACAAAGCCCCCCAGAATAGGAGAGAAGACACTGGTAGTTAGAGTGGTTTTTTCAGAGGGGGTGGGTGAAGAGAAGGGCAGCAGACAGCTGTGTGGCAGCAGACAGCTGTGTAGCAGCAGTCCTTTCCAAAATGATGCTGTGGTCCTCTACTGAGGCACCCTCGGCGGAGACACGGGGACAGTACATTATCACATGCGAATAGATATCCAATACGCTAACCATAACCTAGCAGATCTGACCAGAAGACTCAAGCAGGAGCTAACACAGTGACAAGCTAAGAAAGGGGGGAAAAATATGAGAAGCTTTAGAAATAATTAGGTCTGTAGATGGAACCAGTGCAAGGTCCTGTTCTGCTGCCAAAGCGTAACTCTGCCAGGAAGCTTTGTGCTGTTTACCTTACACACCAAACAGCAAAATTTCTTCTAGGTGACCACTTAAGGAGCTGAAAAAAGTATTTTTTTTAGGAAAGATGGTCTTCAAATAGAGTGAAGCATAACAACTCAACAGGCTGGGAATGCTTTGGGACAGTCTGTTAGGACAGATGGCTGCTTAACAAGAATGGTCTCTTGACCAGGTTTCTCTGTCTGCATTCCAGGTGCCTGCACGTAAGGAGGCAGATCACATGCACTGTTTCGAACGTGTATCGATTTGCCAGTGGGGAGAGAGAGAAAACTCCATCTTTGATAAAGAATTTGATTTGATGATCATTTACAGACCACACCACACGAAGTCTTGACACTGTTTCTTCACCCTAATTACTTTGTGAGCCATCTGGTGCACCTGCTGTTGCAGTGAGGCAGGAATAACAGTTTTACACCCTCCCTCCTTTTTCTTTTCCTTTTTCTCACACTGCGATGGATCTTTTAAGTGAACATCCACCTGACGTGGCCAGACAGTGCAGATGTAGACGCAGGTGCAAACTCGGTCAACCATGCCTCCAGATGGCTCTTACTTATTAAGACAGCCAAAGTAATAACCCCAGACAAAAGGCCTCCAAGAAAAAAACCCAAGACGATCCTGCAGGAAAACACTAGGTTCAGAGATGGAGTTTATGAGGATCCCGAAGAGGTAATCAGCTTTGAATCTGTGGTGAAAACAGGCCCGGTCAAGCCCCCTTGAAATTTGGATGAAATGACAGATTGATAATTGAGCAATCGGGAGAATGGTTAAAATGCAATAGCCTCTCCGAAAGGCTGATTACATAAGCATAAGTGCCAGCAGCTAGATGCCAAGATGAAAGCCGTGGCTTCCTTTTCCCCTGCTGAGTAATATGCTCTGCAACTGAGAAAGCCAAGAGACAAAAGCAATAGGATATTTTATAGTCTGGTTTCTTTCAAACATCAGAGAAATCACACTTCCAATGGCTGAACTCCAAACAAACAAACAAGCGAGCAAAACAAAGCAATTGCGCCCTCCCTCAACCTCACCTTTTAATATCTTTAATTACTGGCCTGCAAAGTATGAAAGTTCAAAGGAATGAGTTTCAGGCTTGGGAAGCTGTCTCACTAAACAAGTTCATTTGGGCAGAAGCAGCTCACAGGAGTCCAGAGGCCACCTCTGCTTCCACAATTGAATGAGCTTCTCCTTGTTAACCTGAGTGCTCTTTCAGGGGAAAGGCAGCAGAAAGAAAAACATCTTTTTCGGCCAACTATTCCAACGTATCTTCTTCGGCACTATCACAGATCACTTGGGGCTTTTCTGGCCTCAAGGGGCAGCATAAAAAAGCACTCTCCTCTCCGGTGATCATCCCAGCAGCCATGCTGCCTAAATGAGTGCTCTGCTGAGCAGAATTAATTGCTGCTTTCCACCTGTATTTTCTTGAGAGAGGATTTGTGGCAGAGTGCCCGGCAGACGCTGTGCTACTCGGGAGAGTGGGTCCAAAAAAACAGCATGCAAAAGTGATGGGAGGTGCAAATCCACAAGCAGGAGTCCCTCAGCCCTGCCATTCCGATAGCGGCGCACGAACGCCTTTGGGCTTGGCCAAGGAGCAGGGTCAGCCCTGCTCCGGGCACTCTGCAAAATGAGAAGGAAATGCAGGGTGGGGGAACTGCACAGTAGCAAATCTTAGTGAGAGATGGGGCTGCAATACAAGCAGGTCATGTTGGCTCCCCAGTTTTAGTCTATGGACATAGGCATGGTCTATATGACACAGTCAATGACTATGAAAATGGCCTAGGCGTATGTGTCCTCTGACAGATCTTCTCTGAATTTTCCTAAGAGGGCTGAGGTCTCAGGGCCTTCAGCCCAAAGACTCCTGTCACCATGAATGTGATGAGATCCCAAAGGCGTCTCATAATTCCTGACATAACCCAGAGAATCAAAGCGATTCCAGATCCCTCAT
This sequence comes from Gorsachius magnificus, assembly GCA_034008185.1. Classification (NCBI taxonomy): domain Eukaryota; kingdom Metazoa; phylum Chordata; class Aves; order Pelecaniformes; family Ardeidae; genus Gorsachius; species Gorsachius magnificus. The sequence continues at coordinate 55,985,467 of CM067082.1, read as the reverse complement.
GTGTCTGACCAGCATCCTTTATCCTTTCTCAGTGGCTTAGTCTCATTCTTCTAGAGCAGAAAAAGGTACAGTTTTAACCGCAGCTTCCACTGGAACTATGAATTTGGTGTTGGGATATAAATATTATTAGGGGAAGAGGTGAAATACATTTAAGGGAGGCAAAATGGGTGGAGTTGACAGAAGTGATGGAAATTTCCCCACATCTCTGGCCCTTCTTCGGGGTGCCTCCCCACAGTAGCTCCTCAGATGCAGCTATGCCAGAGCAGCCTGGAGAAGAGAAGGCTGCGGGGAGACCTGATTGAGGCCTTTCAGTACTTAAAAGGAGCCTATAGGAAAGATAGGGAAAACCTTTTTAGTAGGGACAGCTGTGACAGGACAAGGGGTAATGGTTTTAAACTAAAGGAGGGTAGATTCAGACTGGATCTAAGGAAGAAATGCTTTACAATGAGGGTGGTGAAACACTGGAACAGGTTGCCCAGAGAGGTGGTGGAGGCCCCATCCCTGGAAACATTCAAGACCAGGTTGGACGGGGCTCTGAGCAACCTGATCCAGTTAGCGGTGTCCCTGCTCACTGCAGGGGGGTTGGACTAGATGACCTCTAGGGGTCCCTTCCAACCCAAAACATTCTATGATTCTACGATTCTATGATAGGGGTAGGCCTGGCCCTGCCTTATGCCCTGTCCTCCCGATGCTTGGGAGGCCCCCAGGAACCCTGGGCATTGGAGGGCATGAAGTGGAATTTGGGGTTGCCTGTGTGTCCCTTTCCTTTCTTTTCTCTCCTCTCCTCGCTGTCAGTGCAGTCAAGCCTATGCACAAAGCAATCACAAGCAAAGAGAAAGGCAAGAGCAAGCCAGGGGAGTTGCACCTTGACCCTTTCTATAAAGGCGTCTGTCACTGCCATAAATACCACTTTGCTGACACAGTTGAGAAACCTTGAAAATCATTATTATATCTAGAACTTAGAACTAAGTTTTATCCTTGGACCAGTACCTCCTGCAGCAACCCACACCAGTGAGACATCTCCCTACCACAAGACCTTTAAATGCTGTGTATTAGGCAGCAGATGGAGATGGGGGGTGTAAGGAGGCAGTGAGACCTTCCCCACCAGCCTGATAGACACTGTTCTTAGCACAGCAAAACCTAACTGTTGCCAGGTTTTTGTAGGTATGTTGAAAAAGGGGAGTTTTACTGAGGTTTTGAAAGAGGGAAATGCAAACAAGAAAAGAACCATATTCTGGATTATGCTTTTTCAAAAATTCTTTTTAATGCAACACACAGGGACAGGAAAGCCACTTCTTAAGTCCTGTACTCTGTGTTGTGTTGCGAGAGCAAACCTTTCCCAGAAACCCTGTTTTATTTATTGCCCATTCAGTTTGCTAGCCATATGTAAAGCTAAACCTGTGCTAGTCTTCCTGGAAACTAAGCCAGTCAAACCACTGAAGAGATATATTTAGGACGGCGGAGCTGTAGGGGACAGCTGGAGCGTCTCTCATACTTCTTTACTGTAGCACTATTTAGCCTTGTCACTGGGCCCAAAGTGAAATAGCTGGTACTCATATTTTAATGAATGACAGCCAAGTAAATTCAAGTGATGAAGTTATGATCTGCTCTTCCACAGTAAAACAAGAATTTGGCTAAACCTGCATTTGATTTGGCCTATAAATATATCATCCTATTAATGACCTTACCCAAACCTGGAACAGGTTTGTTCCAGCCTTAAACCTGGAACAATTTGGTTTTCTGAAATCAGGCTTTCAGTGAGTGCTTTGATTTGGATGTAAAATCCAAGGACAATGCCTATGTTTTTTATAGTGCTAGAGATTCACCGGGCAATTTCTGAATTCACTGAGGGGTAGTTATCACCAATACTGGTGAGACTGTGCTATGCAAGATGGATTCATTTTACAATGTTGTCTCTTTTCTGGGCTCACGGTGATCTACAGTCCATGTATATTGGTTCGTATCCTGCATTCTGAGTGGCCTGCATTGGCAGCAACACAAATTTTGTATCACTTATTAGTGATATAAATCAAGCACTTCAGCTCCTGAATAATGTTAATCTGAGGTCCCTAACCAGGGAAGGGAAAATAAGGATTCTCCTTTCAGGACAATGGGATAATTCTTGCAGCTACGGCTCTTAGCAAGCTGTTTCCAACTCCAACTTTTTTCTTCTCTTTTTCTGCAGCTGAATTTCCATTTGGAAAAGCAGAGTGACAGGGCAAAGCAAGAGCCTTTGCGATACACTGCAGTATGCAAGAAGCAGAAAGAAGAGCTTACAGCCTGGCTAAAGCAACCCAATGCCATAAGAGGGCAGTGTAAGAAATGAGCACTGAAAATTATTCAGAAATTATTTTCAGTAGTGTTGAAGTTAAAATTGCCATAGAGGCAAGGTTCCCAGTGGTTTTAGGTAGCTGGGGGTACAAGCTCTCTGCTGAGCAAGATTTCAGGGATTGCACTGAAGTCCGAAGGATTACTGCATGCAGGAATTTGTCCTTTGGCTCTCCACTCGCGCTCGATTTTCTGTCTAAACCCATGATTTAATTTGGGTGAATCCTGATTTATACCACTATGAATAAAAGGGAGCTGAGGCCATCAGCAGTATAAATAAAGTCTTAGCTCAGTGGCAGTTCTGCTTGTGTGAGAACTGCAGGATCAGGCTGTATAGCCCTGGTAGCTCTTTGGCATTCGATGAGCAAGTTACCTTTATTTATAACATGGTACAGCAGGACGTGTTGTTGTGATTGACTTCCAACAACTGCAAGGTCAGAAGTTTGATATGCTGAAGGAAAAGTGTCCTGGCAATGTATATCTGGAGATTGTGTTGAATCAGGGATATGTAAAAGGTAAACAGGGTAAGTCTAGAAGCTTTGGGCTTTTTTATATCTCAGACTAGCTTTTTAGAAACATCCTTGGAGGATACTGAAGAGAGCCTTCTATAACAGAATGCTGAATTCACCCCTTTTTGCCACCTTCCGTGACCTTTTCACCACCTCCTTACTTGTGCATTGTAAAACAAGAACCACTGAAACAACCCTGTCATCAAATCCACAGCATCTATTCCTTCATTGATTCTTGAGAGGTGATAACAAGCTCAGCCAGGAACACATTTTAATAATTATATAGCTATAATTATCATTTGGCTTTGCTAGGATTTTTGAAAGATAAACTGTGCAATCTATTTATAAGCCTGATAAGCAGGAGGACCTAGTGCCCTTTCCTTCTAGTAAATCCATGGTAAGTCTCATATGCAGAGTGAAATAATCTAAAAGAGCATCAAATAAAACAATAAGGCTTCCAATTAAGCATAATCTTGCAGTAGGTGGATGCAATAAATACCTCACCAGTGAAGGGAAAGAAAGCGTTGTATTTTACACAGAAATACAGATGTTTCAGTAAATACTTAGAAAGTGGCAATCTTCCATGAGTAGTCCCATCCACACTAGCACTTATCCCGGGACAATGGTGAGGGCAAAGAGCTATTTCAGGAATACCTTTGGTGTATACCAAGAGGACACACGTTGAAGGAGAGCTCCATTTTATACAGCTGGTTAGTTACGTTATATGTATCTGCTCATTTGCAAAATTGGATTTTGTAAGCAAAAACAAATGGAGAAAAATAGCAGAAAAGACAATGAAAAATTGAAACACAATTTCAAGGATGTCAGAGCAGGGGCTCTGGGTAAAGTATGAAAGCAGTCCCAAAGACAAGGCTTATGGGGTCCTGATAACTGTTTCCTAGCAACAGGAATACCATTAAGGGGGATGCTGAAGTCCAGTTTAATACGTTTATCCAATGTTCTGAAGGACAAGTAAGTAACATCAAATTCCTCATTTTATACAGGGCTACTCAGTCGGGTTCTGTAACAGTCTATACAAGAAGAGTTTCTACAGAATTCAGTCCTGCATATGTACCTATATATAACCGTATAATATATGTTGGTCCTTTTCCAGCAGAACAGGGAAACAATGTTATTTATGGGGATACCTGTTTTGGGTTATTTAATTAGATACAAGACTGCAAATGAGTTAAACACAATTATGTGCAAGTAAACTCCAATACCTTCTGCTTTTATTTCTGGGATATTTAGACTGCTAAACTCACAAAAAAAATATCTATTACGGTATTTACAACTGACTGTCGTAAAAGCTAGTTCATGGCACAGCTTTAATGTAGTTGAATGCAATTATTTTTAGCTTAGTTGTGAAGTTGCTTTAAGTAAACAACTGCTATGTTATCCCATTTTATCATACTTCTCCTGCTAATGCTAACCTAGACTAAAACTGTAGATGTCTGTTAGGAGGTTTTTCATGTTAAAGAGAACTATATAGCTACAAAACTATAGATTAAACACTGTAGACTATGTTGTATTAGAAATTTACTTTAAAGCTCTGAGCAAACTTTCCACAGAATAACCGCCCAAAGGAGAGGATAACACCAGGTAAACTTTTGGGAAGCAATTTGATAACTTGGTTAAAAATATTGTGTAATTCAGTAAAACTCCTTTAGAGTTAAAGTTCAATAGGAATATTCATGCATACATTGAAGCGACTAAAACCAAAAGCCAAAACTGAATGAAAATGTTGGAAAGCACGGATCAAATGATTCAAGAGCCGAGGAATGAAAAAGGTTAGCTGCTGCACGTCATCATGCTCATGTCAGTGCAGTCTTACTCTAGTAAGCTTCAGATGTAGATAATTAATGATCACCATAGCCCCAGTAGCCTCCCAAGCCAACCCTTAGAGGTCTGCCATCTGATTTCCTTGGCAGATGGCCTTTGGAATGGATTCTTCGGGGGGGCGGGGGGGGGAGGGACAAAAATATAATAGGATTTGGTAACTTTTTTTTACTCTATTCTTCTGCTGCTCAGGCTGAGGTTCTAGTTAGTACCTGATATTTACGCTTTTTTTCAGCACTGTTTTGAGGGTCTGATTCTCCAGCATTTGGCAGATCCCTAGGCCTAAACAACAAATTCTAAGCTCCATACTTTCCACAGCCCAAAATAAACACAATGCAAATAGGCTTTAAGACCCACAGCTATCCTCTGGGAAATTTAGAGTAACCCTAGATAAAGAACTGGTTTGCCATGTCTCATTTCCCATTTGAAGCATGAGGTTTAGTTAGCCAACAGATGCAGAAGACTAGACAGCAGCACTGTTAGGCTCAAACTGGCAAATTTTCAGAGTTCTCTCAGTAAAACAAGACAGCAAACATTTTTGCTGCATTCCCTCCATTTCCCTGAATGTAAATTATTGGCTGAGTGCACCCTCTTTTAAGGCAGGGGTCTCTTGAGGGGCTGGAAGACCGATGGGTCCCTATCCCATCCCATTTGACAGGAGACCTCAGGAGCAGCCTGCAGAAATGCCTGCGGGCAAGCTCTCCAGGTGGGCCTGCGGGGGTAATAAGCTGCCTAATGGCACACTGAGCAGCCAAGCAGCTCGGAGAGCTGGAGCCATCAATTCAGGTGACTCAAACTGAAAGTACCTGCATTTTCACAAGCCGTGGAGATCAGTCATGTCACTTTTTGGGTTTTGCTGTCAGGAATGGAATGAGACAAAGCTGGCAGCCTTAGCGGAAACATCATTTCCCACCTAACTTGGCAGGCTGGAAATCCCATGACCATCTTTGCTTCCGAAAATGCCTCTGTGCTGTCTCTGTATGCCCCTCTGTGGAAGTCTGCCTAGAAGCCAGTTTCTATCACTTAAAGGATGGGACAGGCACTTACATAAAACAAGGCAGCAGACAGCTGCTTTCAGACTACGTTGTTTCTAGAAGTGAAAGTGTAATTTTAAGAAATTAATCGTTTTATTTTTTAGCCTTCTTGAAGAAGTTCCAGGTTTTGCCTGAAAAAAAAAAAAGATTTTTTTTTTAAGGGAAGGTTAAGATACCGTTAAGACACATATGCAGAATGAAACATTCAGGCAGTGAAATAATTTTGCTACTTTGAACCCATCTGCAAAATACCGTAGTGTACTACCCCTGTAACCTTCCACAATAAACAACCCCCCTATGCAAACACATCTATGTAGAGCTTTAGGCACTTTAAGTTTTTAGTGAAATTCTTGGGACGCTTAATATGTAGGCTCCACCATCACCCACAATTAAAGGACAGCCAATATCTTTCTATATTGAAATCCATTTGATACTTGTTCGAGTCTGCAGCTCCCATTGCTGATTGTCACTGCTTTCAGTCTCAAAAACAAGGGCCTGTGCTACCCTTTTTATCTTTACACCTGAGCACTTGCTCACAAAATTGGAGTGTTAACATAAAATAAACCAAAGGAAGGAAACAGCTGCTGGAGCCCTGAAGAAATAAACTTCACGAAGCGTTCACACTTTTGCTGTTCTAGTTAGGAACTGGGGGAGGTTGTTATGATCTGTTCCTCCTTGTGGCCTGATGTGTGAAAAATGACAATGCTTTCTACTACCATTAGCTGGCTGTGCTCCTTTTTAGTAGCAGCAGAGGGAACTGAAACTTGGGAGATCTGAAGGTGTCAGGCCTAAGTCCCTGCTGAGTTGGATTCCTCACAAGCACGCAGCAAGGAAATGCCAAATGAAGGGTGTTCTGTGTTTGACATTTTACAGGTTGTTACAGAACAGTTTATAAAACATCAAATGATAAATAATCTTTCATTTCCTCTGTTAGCAGCCTAATCCTTGTCTATCTCCTTAAAATACGAACTACAAAATCTTAGCAGATCTAGCTTGCCTTTTACACGTTCTTGCAGATGATCATAGATGGGGATCCTTATACATTTGATAAGAACATACAATTTAGCTGTCTAAATTTGATCCCATTAAGTCTTGCCTGCCTGAGACTGAATACCAGAATTTGTTAATTGTGGTCTTATTAGTGCTTAAAGATTTTAAGAGACTCAACAGTTGTGCATATATTTTGGCACCACGTCTAACTGCTCCTGATGGTTTAGGAGCAAACACTGAAGAAGGCTTCAAATGGATTAGAGACTGTGGAGCCTGTTCTTTAGTGTGTGGTTGTTATTAAAAGGTTATTTAGGGGCTCTCTTATGGGGGTGTCTCTGGATTAAGGATTTATGGAGATAGACCAAGGATTTCTTGAAAGGTACTTAGTAGTTACATGCGTACCATATGTTGCTGTTTTTGAAGTTTCCCTGTGTTTAATAGTATTACTTTTTTGGATTTTCCTTAACGTTATTTGCTGTTAGGTCAGAGGTCCATGATCCTAAACCCTAATCTGAAGGCACTGCAAATACCATAATATCTGAATCTAGCACTTTTTTCAGTAAGACTTTATGAACTAATAAACAATTACCAGGTGAACTTAACCCATAAACAGATGTGGATTGCAGGAGGCAGATCTGATAATGTCAGAAGAAGAAAATCATAGAATACCACTTGTCAGAAAGTCCCTGAAAAAATATTAGGGACTTCATGAAACACATGGTGATACTCCATTTACTCAAATCAGCATGGGATGATGTGAAAGAAGTCAGAAGAAAAAGACCTCACCACTCCTCAGGCTGGGATGAAAGCAATATTCAACTCAACAATAATAATTTCTACCACAACACCTATTGAAAATCAGTTGGTTAATGATGGTCAAATAGGAACACTTGGTATTTGCAATCATAGAATCATTTAGGTTGGAAAGATGTTTAAGATCATCAAGTCCAACCATGAAACAGATAAACACATGTGTGCATACCCACAAATGCAGACATGCGTATTTCATATGCACTTGACTACATACCTCTTTGATTGTTGGTTTTCATTTACCAGTCATATCCTGAGCTTATAAATACTTTACAGTTACAACCCTTAGGTGTTTGATACAGTTCTCATAGCACAGGCTTGATTTCCCCATGTTAAGTTACACATGCGTTGCTTAATGTGGTGACAGAGTTTTGCCTGCAGGAGTGTTTTTGAACAATAAAAAATGCTTGTTCTATCAGAAAAATGCCTTGATTAGAATAGGCAGAAGCTTAATTTTCACCTGCTTGCCTCTTAAGTCTGGATAGAGCAGGTGTGAAACGCTCTGTAATTGAGCAAGTGGTTACATCTGCTCTCAGAGTCCCAAATGAAATTATTAAAAAGAATTAAAGAATGAATTAACCAATGAGGACTGGAAATAGGGCAGAGTACTTTGCTTCCATGGAGGCTTGATTTCTTTTGATGCTACTGCTTAGATCAGTTAATGCTCTTCTGCTATTGGTCATGATCCCAGTCCCTGAGTCCTCTTCAGACACAAATATTTCATTATTTTATTTTGGAAATTCTACTGATTTTTGATAAGCAAATGTCCTTACAGACATTGTTATTGGCAAATCATGGCAGATCTTCTGATGGAGTTTTTTCAGAGAGTATCACTCTAGCACCAGTATTAGACTACAGCAGCTTTGCTGCTGCTGTGACAAATTTTAAATTAAATTTTTAAAAGCACAGGAAGATAATGATTTCCAATAAATACTGTGAAGTTCAGTTCCTATGGTAGTAAAAGAAAGACGTACAAGTTACAACACACTAAAATTTTTTCTGCAATTCACCTTTAAGGAACGCAAGAGGAAAGTTAGTGATTTTGAATAGATGATGTGTTTTATTTTATCGTTTGGAAGCATGCCCGTTATTCAGGATCACAGAACTTATGAATTGATGATCCGAAGGGAGGCTCTTTTACTGTTGCATCTCCTGCGTTGCCTCTATAAATATCTTTTTATTATTATTATTCTGCAGTTTTTAGATTTGTTTTATGGTAGTGGTTATTAATGTTCTACCTCTGACTGTTAAGAGAATTCATAGCTCTGTTAGAAGTCTGACGTGTCTGGGAGATTTGCTTGTGTATGTAGTTTTCCTGAAGCAAACCAGTCTACTGGACAGGGAGGGGAATATTCTGCCTTTGATAGCAGGTATATTTCTGATTACAGTTAGTGGGAATATGTGGCTTCAAACAAAACCAGCAGCCCCAAAAGTTTAAATTACTGCAAGTGCGGAGTGTGTAAGCTTTTCATGTAAGATTGCATTGCCTAGGCAAAGAACGAGGCAGTAACTACTGCTTTTTATGCCTACCAGAGAGTGAAGATTTGGCACGAAAATCTCATGCTCCCAATTAACTTCTCTGGGAATTTAGAGGATTGTCCAGCCATAGGGCAAACAGTGTCTTCAGCTCACCTGAAACTGCAAATAAAGGAGATCAATGTTACTAACAGCATCAAGTTTTTTGGTTTTAAAACCTCCATAGTTTGTCTTTCTCTCCTGAAAATGCTATCGTGACTATATTGAGGGTCCCCTCCCCCTGCCCTTGGGGTACTTCAGAGCCAGGAAGACGCTAAAATCTTAGAAGATGTTATTTTGTGTTTCATTTGCATCTTTGGGGTGTAGTGAAATGACAAAACACAATGATGAAAAAGAGTCAGCAAAACTATGGCAACGGAGACTTTAATTTCCCTGGCAAGACGTACTAACTCGGAGTCCGCAACCTACTGCAAATCATCTCTAGCACACCAAATGATTCGCAGACATTTAGTGAGTAATTGGATCGCTGCTGGTGCAGCAGCTCGAAGGTGAGGTCAGTCAGGAGCTGGTTTATCCATGAAGGCTACAGTAAAAAAAAAAAACAACATGCTTTTTTTCTTTTTTTTTTTTTAAAGAACGATCACCCAGGAGGTTAGATAGCTCCACCCCTCCAGGTGTGAATTCCAGAACAGACTGAGTTTCTGAGTCTGTTTCAGGTTATTTCCTCTCTGAGAAATACTCACTGGAGAAAAGGCAGAGGGAGCATATGCATTTGCCTCTTACAGAGTGTTTTGTCATTCTCAGGGTGATGAGGATACCTGGGGGAGCTTTTGCACCTGGCAGCTACGTTTATAACACACCTTTCAAGGAGAAAGACAGGCCATCTTTAAAAGCTCTAACATCACATTTAAGATCCTCCCCACACTGGGCTTGTTTTGCTTGCCTTCCAGCCCATTCTCCTCCACAGGGAAGGAATATCTTTTTCTACAGAAAGCCACCCAGACAAGCAGGCAAGAGAAAGCTGGTTCCTGTGGAAAAAGCTGTTAATATGGTCTGGACTTGGGCTGCCATGGGAGCTTTGCTATTGACTTTAGCTGGGCCAGGATTTCATCTGTCGCTTGTGTCAAGTTTGGCAAGGATTACTGGCATGAAACTGATACTGAGGGAAGAAATCAGGCTGCTTTTCCACACAAATGTCCAAATGTCCAACGTGTATGAAGCATCATAGAAGGATAGAATTATAGAATGCTTTGGGTTGGAAGGGACCTTTAGATGTTATCTAGTCCAACCTCCTTGCAGTGAGCAGGGACACTGTTAACTGGATCAGGTTGCTCAGGTTGCCCATCCAACCTGGCCTTGAATGTTCCCAGGGACAGGGCCTCCACCACCTCTCTGGGCAACCTGTTCCAGTGTTTCACCACCCTCATTGTAAATAATTTCTTCCTTCTGTCCAGTCTACTGTGTTTTAGTTTAAAACCATTACCTCTTGTCCTGTCACACAGGCCTTGCTAAAAAAGATTGTCCCCATCTTTCCTGTAGGCCTCCTTTAAGTACTGAAAGGACGCAGTCAGGTCTCCCCGCAGCCTTCTCTTCTCCAGGCTGAACAAGCCCAACTCTCTCATCCTGGCCTCATAGGAGAGGTGGTCCAGCCCTTGGATCATTTTTGTGGCCCTCCTCTTGAGGTCCTCCTGCTTGAGCAGGTCCATGTCTTTCCTGTGCCAGGGACCTCAGAGCTGGACACATTACTGCAGGTGAGGTCTTACCAGAGCAGAGTAGAGGGGCAGAATCACCTCCCGTGACCTGCTGGCCACGCTTCTCCTGATGCAGCCCAGGGTACGGTTGGCCTTCTGGGCTGCCAGTGCACATTGCCGGCTCATGTCCAGGTTTTCATCCACCAGCACCCCCAAGTCCCTCTCGGCAGGGCTGCTCTCGATCCTTTCTTCCCCCAGCCTGTACTGATACTGGGGGTTACCCCGACCCAGGTGCAGGACCTTGCACTTGGCCTTGTTGAACCTCATGGGGTTCACACAGGCCCACCCTCCAGCCTGTCCAGGTCTCTCTGGATGACATCCGTCCTGGTGTGTCAACCGCACCACTCAGCTTGGTGTCATCTGCAAACTTGCTGAGGGTGCACTCGATCTCGCTGTCTAAGTCATTGATGAAAATGTTAAACAGCACCAGTCCCAGTACAGACCCCTGAGGGACACCACCCATCACCAGTCTCCATCCGGACATCGAGCCATTGACCACTACCCTCTAGATGCGACCATCCAACCAATTCCTTATCCACCGAACAGTCCACCCATCAAATCCACAGCTCTCCAATTTAGAGAGAAGGATGTTGTGGGGGACTGTGTCACAGGCTTTACAGAAATCCAGATGGATGACATCTGTTGCTTTTCTCTTGTCCACTGATGCAGTCACTCCATCACAGAAAGACACTAGGTTGGTCAGGCAGGACTTGCCCTTGATGAAGCCATGCTGGCTGGCTGGAATTACCTCCCTGGCCTCCATGTGCTTTAGCATAGCTTCTAGGGGGATCTGTTCCATGATCTTCCCAGGCACAGAGGTGAGGTTGACAGGTTGGTAGTTCCCAGGGTCTTCCTTTCTACCCTTTTTGAAAATAGGCACAATGTTTCCCTTTTTCCAGTCACTGGGGACTTCACCTGACTGCCATGACTTTTCAAATATCATGGAGAGTGGCTTGGCAACTACATTAGCCAACTCCCTCAGGACTCTGGAACGCATCTCATGAGGTCCCATGGACTTACGTATGTTCATGTTCTTCAGGTGGTCATGAACCTGATCTTCCCTTACAGTGGATGTGGCTTTACCCTATGATCCCCATCTTGTGGTCCATCAACTCAGGAGAGGGGAGGAGAGACGAAACCAGTGAAGGCTGAGGAAAAAAATTTGTTGAGTACCTCAGCCTTCTCCTCGTGTGTTGATACTAGGTCAACATTCTTGTACATCGTGGGGGTACGCTTTCTTTAACATTCCTTTTCTGGCTGACATACCTGTAGAAGCCCTTCTTGTTATTCTTTGCATCCCTTGCCAAATTCAGCTCCAGCTGCACCTTGGCCCTCCTGACTCCATCCCTACACAACTAGGCAGTGTCCCTATACTCTTCCCAGGATACCTGTCCCTGTTTCCACTGCCTGTGCAGTTCCCTCTCACTTTTTAGCTTGACCAGCATCTCTCGTCTCAGCCATGCCAGTCTCTTCCCTTCCTTGCCTGATTTCTCACACCTGGGGACTGAGAGCTCTTGCGCTCTGTGGAACGCATCCTTAAAGATCTGCCAGCTCTGTTCTGTTCCCCTGTCCCTGAAGACCATTTCCCAGGGAGTCCTTCTAACTCCGTGAAGAGCTGGAATTTTGCTTTCCTAAAATTTAGGGTCCTGACTATGCTCCTTGCTTTTCCCATATCCCTCAGGAGTGTGAACTCATGATCGCTGCAGCCCAGGCTGCCTCCAATCTTGACGTCACTGATGAGCTCACTTGCATTGTGACCATCAGGTCCAGTGTTGCATCCTCTTGGGTGGGAGTGTCTATTACCTGGCTTAAGAAGTTGTCCTCAATGCATTCTAGGAATCTCCTGGATAGCCTACAGCTCACCGTGCTACTTTTCCAGCAGATATTGGGGTGTTTGAAATCCCCCAGTAGGACATGATCGTGGCAGCACAAAGCCTCCTGTAGCTGGAGGAAGAAAACTTCATCAGTAGGCTCCCCTTGATCCGGGGGCCTGTAGTAGAAACCAGCCACAAGGTTCCCTTTGTTGCCTTTGTCTCTGATTCTTACCCATAAGCTTTCAACCTGCTCGTGGCTATTCTTCAGGGACAGCTCTTCACACTGTATCAACTTGATGTAGAGAGTAACACCTCCACCCCTCCTTCCTTGCTTCCCCCCTCTGAACAGGCTGTAGCCATTGATAGCCACATTCCAGTCATGGGGTTTGTCACACCAAGTTTCCGTAATGGCCGTCAGGTCATAGCTTTCTAGCAGCACGGTAGCTTCCAACTCCTCCTGTTTGTTTCCCATGCTGTGTGCGTTTGTGTAGAGGCATTTCATCTGGGCTGTTGGCTGTGTCACCTTCTTAGTGGAACACCCCTTGTTTTCCTTGAGGTGTTTCACAGAAGTTTCCTTGTTGGCTCCTACTACCTCAGGAGACCCCAGCTCATCTCTACAAGATTTTGACTGTTCTGTGGTGTCCCCAGCACACTCTGGGCAACAGGTTGAAGGCTCATACTAGCACCTTGTCCCTCTAACCATTGTGTATCATCCCACAGCTTGTCACAGGCAAGCCTGATATGTCTCCCCTCCCCCTTCACATCTAGTTTAAAGCCCTGTCAATGAGCCCTGCAAGCTCCTGAGCAAAGACCCTCTTTCCCCTTTGGGAAAGGTGGCTCCCATTTGACGCCAGCAAGCCTGGTGCCATGTTAGGCTAGGCCATTTTGTTGTCAAAAAACCCAAAGTTGTGATGGTGACACCAGCCACGGAGCCATATATTAATAGTTTGTGTCTGCCTGTTCCTTCCAGTGTCACTGCCCACAAATGGAAGGAGGGAGGAGAAAATAACCTGTGCCCCAGATTCCCTCACTAACCGTCCCAGGGCCCTGGGCTATGTACTGCAACTTGTACCACCCACATGGAAGAGCAGTAATGGGTAGTGGTTGGAGGGCCATACCAGGCTAGGAAGTTTCCTAGGGATATCTCTAACCCGGGCTCCTGGGAGATAGCAGACTTCCCTGTGAGGAGGGTCAGCCCGGCATATTGGACCCTCTGTTCCCCTCAGAAGGGAGTCTCCTACAACTATGATCTGTCTATTCTTCCATGTGGGGGTGGTAGTAATATGAGGGGGAGGTAAGAAAACTGGAAGGTAAGAAAACTAGTAGGTAAGAAAACTGGAAGGATCATAAAAATGACTAATCTTTTAGACGTGCTTAGCGGGCCTGATGATGCTCCTACTGAGGCTATGGGAGCTGACTTGAGGAGCAAGCATGGTATGCCAACATGAGCACTTCACCTCTGTCCCTTGTCAGGTTTCCTTTGCAGCCATTGCAGGGCAGCTATTTCTTCAGTGTAAGGCAGCAAATGAAATAAGCTAGCAGCCCAGGAGAGTTTTAAGCTGGTCACTGTAAATTGATTCACGCAAGTGTCTCTGGTGTGAGGATGTGCTACTTCTTAAGCAGCGAGAGAAGGGGAAATGAAATGAAGAGGTTGTATGGCTGCTCTCGGGAGAACGGCAAGCTAACAAGAGCAGATTGGTGTTAATTTAGCTGAGAAAAGAAGCCTCTCCTCTTTTAGTGCTTGAGGATTTGAGATCCAGCAACAGGTTGGTGAGGTAGGCAGGGGGAAGGAGTGGGAGGGAAATCGCTCTTTCTTAAGCGATTGCAGAAGTATGGAAGTAGGTTATGGCAGGTTAGGGAACAGGAAGAAAAATACATAAGTGAAAGGGAAACACAAAAAAAAAAAAAGGGGGAGAGCACAAATCTGGGAGAACAGTGTCTCTTTGCTGCTTCAAAAGCACCTCTGTTGGGAGAGCAGGGCAGGAAATTGCTGCTCTGCTCCACAAAATTTAAAAAACCCCAAACAAACAGAAGAACTACTCCCACTCTGTAGCAGGATAGATCCCATATCCTGCCTTTCAACAGGGCAGTGTTAACGTGGAAGCACAACATGGCTTTGGAGCAGTGTTTATTCTTATCAGACAAGATGAGAGCATGGCAGAAGCAAGCTACAATTTTGTCTTTATGTCAGCCCAAGAAAACATGTCCTGTAGCCATAATCTCATGTACAATTTGAGCAGTTAGCACTGCCAATGAAAAAAGCAGTTCCCTGTCATGTGCTTCCTAGTTCCCCTATCCAGCTGAGTGCAAAACCCCTAAATAGCCCTGCCAACCTAGGCTTGAAAGTGTAACAAGAGTAAATGAGTGGCTGGGGGAAGGGACAGAAGGTTAAAATGCTCTTTCAAAGCCTTAGAGTGTGTGTGGAACCATGGCTTAAGGAAGACCTTTTGTACAGATAAGAGAATATCCACCTAAGAGGTACTTTTTTCTGGACAGCCAGAATTTTCTGATAAAAAGCTGCATTTAAGAGATGCTAAACATAACCTTGAAGAGGAGTACTGCCTCATAGCTGATAACATGACATAGCATGTGGATTTTTTAATACAATATATCATGTATATGACGATAATAATAATAAAAGCATAGGTGATTTTGAGTCCTTCTGCATCCCAGGGTTATTGTTATTCTGGTTTGTACTGTCAAGATAAAGCAGAAACAAATGGTTGCCCAAGTGCTGAGTATCCTTGAGAGAGCTGAAGAACAATTTCCTGAAGATGGGGAGAAGGATAGATAGGCATGAGGTAAAAGAGACACCTGCTTCAGTTCTTTTTGTTGATCCAAAGCTTCTGTTGATTCAAGGGATAAAAGAAGTCCCCTGATGGGATGTGCCAAGAGACACTTTTAATCTCTTTTTGCTGGTGAACGAGAGATTCTACTGCCAAGGCTCACAGTATGAAATTCATCCAGTGTTTATTGTGTGAAGAGACAAGATGAAGAGGTAGCCTTCCCTGCACCCCTCAGACTTAAATAGAGACTAGAACCTAAGATGCACACCCTTTAATCTTTTAGGGAAAAGATAGAGAAGAGATACGGGTCCAAATGCATAGGTTCAAATTAATGCCTATGTCTTTGAATGTCAGAAGAGCCTTATTTTTATTTTTAATGTGTGTGTGAAGAGCAACTGGGTTTTTTTCAAATTTAACTCAGTGTGGTGAAAAAGCAGCCTTCAAAATGTCAGCTGATGAAACACTGAGTGAAGCAGAAGCCTGGGGCAGCTTCATCCTAAATTCAGGGCAGAATGAGGGCCAAACACACCATCTGGAAATTTTCATATCACCTGCCTGGTTATATAAGAGAGATTAATAGCTTCTTATGGCTCTCTTCTGTGGAGGACAGTAGTTGCATTTCCTTCGGTTTCCAAAGAGGTTAACTTGCATGCTGATCCAAACAGCTAACTGAAGTGCTGTCTGGTAGGAAGCAAAATTCATGCCGGAACTAGCTATCCGTTATGAATTCTAATTTACTTTCCCTGATTACAGCAGGAATCAAACAACCACAACTACAAAAAAAAAAAAAAAAAAAAAAAAAAAAAAAAGGCACAGAGCAGCAAGCAAAGAATCTCTTTGAACTAGCACCCAACCCAAAAGCTCTCCAGGCTTTTTCTCTGAAGCCGTTCTACCCGTCCTTCTAAACCTGATGGTTTCGTCTTTGTTAGTCTGTTGTTTGCTTCCTTCCTTTTTTCAGCATCTCTGTCCTTGCAGCAGTTTCTCCTGAAGATACAGAAAATTTCCAGCAAAACAAGAAGGGGTGAGGCAGCTCTGCTCCTGGGTGTCTGTGCTCCATCTTTGGGGTGTGGAGGTGAAGCTGCTATGGTATCAACTCCCACATATGCAAGAGAAATCAGAGCTGCTCACTTATTTTCTTGCACCTATATTGAAGTGTGGAACTGTGATTAGGCATTACCCCAGCTGCTGTTTTCAAAGAGGTTTAACCAAGTGTATAATTACACAGCTATTTCACCTTTACCGCTCAGGGCTCAAAATGTCGACAATTCCAGAGTCCAACCACTGGCAAACCCTTATTGCATTTGACTTTGTCAAACCTCTTGAATCTTCTGTGGGATGCACTTAACCCCTTTGCATCTGGGAGTCTGCCCCTAACACTTTATCCTAGGCAGAAGAAAATAAAGCAGAAGAAAAGAAAAAGCAACGACAAGAAAAAACCCAAATACTTCAAGACATTAAAGTCAATACATTCTTGAGCAGCTTTGCCATTAGAAGTGTGCTCCTGGTCGGTCAACTTAGTCACCTCTTGTGAAAGCAGCCTACTGAGAGATTTGGACATATAATTTCCTCCCCAAATTTTTTTCTGATAAAGTATTTGGGCCATCCATTATTGTAACAGGCTCTGATGTAGACTTCTCCATGTTGTCATCTTAGAAGTGGGCCCTCAAAGTTGATGAAAAATTAATCTCGCTAAAGTTTCTGTTGTCTCAGTATGCTCCATATATTCCTGTTTTCAAGGTGTTGTTGGACCAGGGCTCTTGCAGTGATTTGGATTTGAACAACCTATTTTCGGAGCTAGTTTTCTACATCGTGCCTGCATTACACCCAGTAGAATTTTCTCTCATCTTTGATAAAGGCTTTGCGGCCCCAAAATGTCCAGGAGTTTTACAATCATCTTATAAGTTATAACTTAATCTCCCCTGTTCCTCATTTAACTGCTCTCTCAAAGTATCATGTCTCAGCTTATATGCTTCCAACTTTGGATGAATGAACAACACTGAACATCAGAGAGAGGCAAACACTGTAACGTTTTTATGAATATTCATCTGTATTTTGAAAGGAACTCTGCATTTCCTTGGTCTTAATTTTCACGCCATAAATTTTCTGACAAGTAATATCTGTACAGAAATATTTGCCGAAACAGCATATACTATTATAAGAGCATCAAGTAGTACTAGAATGTTAAAATTCAAATGAATAATTGATATTCACATCAAAAAACTGAATCAAAGAATTATCCAATTGAGGCAAGACAACATGCCATATGATCTCTGTGCTAAATTGGATCAGACTGAATTTCTTTTTTGAAAATCTGCAATAAGCTGCCTGTGAATGGGCCTAAACTTGAGTTTCACTCAGTGTAAATCATTCTGAATGACAAACAGACTTGCAAAAACATGTTTATAGACAATTTTCAAATGGAAAAAGAAGCAAATGCATTAAAAAAAGTATTTACCCTGAAATATTCTCCCAGCTGAGCTCTTAGATAAGTTACTGTCAGGCAATCCAAAATGGTGCTTTCCCTTTGCATTCTCTCTCTCTTAGATGATGCCAATTCGAGGATCAAAAGACTGTGCTTTGACCCTGGCGTGTCAATCTTCTGCTTATCCGTGCAGAAGGCTACCTCGGAGTCAATGGGCTCTCCTTATTTAAAGTATTCTTTCACTCCCTGGCCAAAGTGTGCCCATATAGGGAGTTAAATTATCCACGAGTATTCTTGCTTTACCCGCTGACCTATATTGCTATGACCATTACCCAAGGTGATGCCATATTGGCATTTCTGCTCCAGTAAATGAGCCTTCCCAGGGCTAAAATACCCTTTATCAAAACATTACAAGGAAGCAGCAGTGTGTACTAGAGTGGGCGCCAGTAAGAAAAAACAGTCTTTTGCTATGGAAGGTGATTTTACAAAACATTCCCAGTCAGGGACAAAAGGACCATCCCCAGATGAGCCAACACTGCTTCGTTCCTCTCCTGCGAGAGAAGGGGAAAAGCCAGCATAAAAGGGGGGCAAAGGAAAGGTCCCATACGACATGGCTCTGCTGGTGTTTGTCTGGCTGGTTTCTTCAGTCAGAGAAACAGAAAGGAAAGCAGACAAAGCCTTGCAGGTCTTTGAGCAGCTTGTTCATGCAGGCTGGGCTATTAATATGCACTTACAGACACTGTTTAATGAGGAAACCTCGTGAGAGGATGCAATAATTGAAATGGGGGTGCACTGCTGGAGGTCGTGGGGAGCGCCTGTCCATCTGCCAGCTGCAATGGGAGGGCTGGAGCGGAGCCAGTTCGTGCTTGGTCATCTCGGGGTATGCACAATCCAGAAAAGTCCTCCTGGAGAAAAGGAGGTGATGGGAGCAGCACTGCAGACCTGTTAGCGAGACCAGGGAAAGGATGCCAGGCTGCTCCAGGCAATCAGGCAAGCCCTGTACTTCCCCTGGTCAGCAGCGCTGCCAAAGAGGGTGTAATGGATGGGAAGTGTAGTGAGGGCAGCAGGAAAGCTGCATTTGAAAAAGGTCAAAATGCCAGCAGGCATGGGAAGAGGTGAGATGATCACAGGGAAAGATACTACATGTGCAAGGAACTGTACAGAGTAAGGGGAAACGCATCCATCTGACAGCAAGGGGTTTAAAGACCTATTCAGATCATGGTTTTTTAAAAAAAAAAAAGCCAACCAAGCAAAAAACTCATGTTGTAGGACAGGAATAATACTTTGGTGGGTTGTGATACACCACCCAGCACTCTGGGTGCAGCGCAAGCCAGGAGCCATCCTGCAGTAGGAGACAGGCTGGCTGATAGGCCTTGAGCTCCGAGAAAGGAGGGTGAAACCTGGGACTGTTGGATCAGCTTTCCTATGTTTTTTCCCAACGTGAGGCTTTAAGTGGATTAAGGAATCTTAGTATCCTTTGGCTCAGCCCATATCCTTTCAGGAGCCGTGTGCTGGGCATAAGTGAAGGAATCCCATTATATTCTTTGGCTTTTGTTCCACTATCTACACCTTATGTGTGTAATAGTAGCCTTCTGTTGAAATGCAGCTCCAAGTGCTCATGTCTCCCCTGCCTTTGTGTCTACTCATGAGCTGCACGATATGGGAATTGTTCATGAATCAGTGTCATAACACTTACAAAAATCTGTCTTTGATGTCACTTCTCTCGCTTTTTCTGTCTCCTAATATTTGAGCTAAGAGGAGCGCAGACAAATAGCAATACAAAACGAGCCAGCAACAAAATCCCACACTGAAAACATGAGGTACCCTGTTATTTGGAGAGAGACCTTTCGAACAACAGTCTTCGCTTGCTCCATCTTTACACGTGTAGAATTGTGAACACCCCCATTATTCCCAAACGAGGTAATCCAAGAGACTGGTGGCAGCTCGCTGTAGCTTTTTAACACAACCCGCTTGTAAGTATTCAATGCAGAAAGATGTTATTGGGCAGTGTATTCTGGGAATTATTTCATCTTCCTACACAAAGGCAAAGCCATTTAGCAGCTCAGATCCATTCATTATAATTTTCTATAAGACAATACCTTTCTACATAGATATTGCCTTCCAAAACCCTGGCCATATTGTATGAAACAATAAACACTAGAGCTATCACTGAAAAGCATCTTTCCTGGCTTTGCCAGCAAAGCTTTTCTTCTGGGGAAATGTGTGCAGACAGGATGCTCCTCCTTTTCCTTCCCACTGACCTCCAAGCCAGCAGCTGTCTGAGTGCAAGGGGCCTCCCTGAGTATTGCGATTGCTGTTCAGATGGGCTTTATCAGCAGCGATTAGTCCATCTAAAGGCAAGTAGAATATTTCATAGGCTTTTGCCATCCATGCAAATTCTTATTAGATTATTTCCTCTGCACCAATATTATGGCAGTTAAAAAAAAAAAAACAAAACCAAAAAACACCCAGAAAAACAAAATTCCTTCTTGCTAATTTGTTTACTCATTGACTTTCATGTGATACAGGAACTGGCAATGCGGTCCCTGAGCTAGCTCTTCCAGTATCAGCACATCAGTATTCAGGAGTCCAACTGCTGCTGTTTGCAAATCTGTGTAGATGAATGCAATCCAAAATGTACAAGTTGGACCTAAACATTAAGCTCTATTTACTGTAGAATTAAAGGTAAGTCTTCAACAAACAAAAAATGAAAAATGTGGCTCTGCAAATGTGAGCAAATATAAACTTCTGATTCTAATATGCTAGGAAAAAGGATTTTTGTACAGTTTCTGTCTCTGACATTCCTCTGTTTTACATACATTTCTTCTCCACAGATGTGTCTGGACTTTAAAAAGTAGATTTTGGAGGCTAGGTCTTAAGTTGCAGCATGAACAGTTGCTCACTTGAGTCATTATCTATAAATGTTGTGGCCAAAATTCAACAGTACTGATGCAGAAGATAAGTAACGAAAGTGAAGACTCTTCCCCCTGCCTGGCAAGGCACCTTAGCATGTGCTGGACTTCGTGTGTATGGATACACACACCAGTGCCCAAAAGGGTACTTATGATCCTGCTGCAAAGAATGGTCTGCAGTGGCTTGTGACATCAAGGCCTTCAATAAAACATTCATTTTTTGGACTTGCTGAGTATACCTCTGTCAGATTTATATTACCTTTTTTTACACATGGTAAGCTTTGTTCACCTCGGGTGTTGATTCTTCACTACGTAGGTTGATTTTAAATGTTCTTCTAATTGAACCCAGTGTAGTATACTGGTGCATGAATGACAGAGGAAGGCCATCAGTGGTACTTGGTTGTGCTACTAATGCTCTCCCTTCATCTGGATAGAGGAATTTTGAAAACACATGTTGTGTACTAGCATTAAAAATATCTCAACACCTGGAAGATTTGGAGGCCAGCCCAGGGTAGGAGTGGGACCTCTAGGCACTTGAACTTCACACCGATGGAACTTGAGGAGCATCTTGACAGTGATGGAAATGAACCCTAGACTGAAAGCTGAAGTGGAGAGGAGCAGTTAAGTTAATGCAACGGCTATCCAAAGTACAGAGCATTGCTGGAGCCAGCGGCGTCGCAACTCAGATCGCTTGTGAAAGGAACACCAGCCTCTGGAGAGGAAACCACCAGCAGTGCCATTTCCATTCTGGCAGGCAGATGTTCAGGGAAGAAACATGCATCCATGGAAACACGCATCCATGGAAATATTCTCTGTGTTTGAAAGCTGACCTGCCTCCCCAAAATGTACTTCATAGGGCACGGTGCTATTTGAAGCATGCAGAAGCTCGTGTGCAAGGAACAAACAGAAACACACATAAACTGGTAAACAGAGTCCCAGGAGGAGCTGTACACCTACATAGTTTCATATTAAGGAGGGGAAAAGAAAGAATAAATATTGATTGTCAGTGTAGGGGGTTGATGATAAAAAGAGTCTTTCCATTGGTAGCCACTGCATTGCCTGGGTACAGAAAATGAAATCAGTCTGACCTCTGACTGAGAGGAAGCATGGATCTGACCTGGCCAGCTTGTTAAATGCCTGTAACGCTCTCTAGGTGTCAACCTACCAAGCTGGTTCTGCTCTAGATACCACACTGCAGCTGCCAGCCTGCTCCTCTGGATGCAGGGTGGACGTAGGGTGCACCTGGATCATTGCCTTTTGGCCCTCCGCTAATGAATTCCTTCCTGCCCTGGATAGAAGTAAACAGTTTAGTTGCCCAAGAGCCATTCACAAGCGTAACGACATTTGTTAGTGTGTGTCAGCCATTAACTGGGGTTTGCATGTTTTGCCTCGTGTCCACAGTCAAAGCACACGCGTGCACACACTCAAATTGACGCGAGTCCATTTGAGTTTTCTTCTTCCAGTGACTAAAGAGAGCAAAGGAAGCAATTTCTCCTCAGATCACCCCAATTTGCCTGGCTGTATGCAGCCTTTTGAGGGCACCAGATCTACCAGCAGGCAGGTGAGGGGTCCCTCTTTCTGCTGCTTCTCAGAGGAATGATTCTGGTCCAAATGCTTCTCTGCAAAGATGATGCATCTCATCCGTCTTTGTTCCTTTGTGGCAGGAATGCAGAGAAACAGTAGGGAAGATTGGCCAGGCATGTGTCCGACTTATTTGTGAAGGTGATAAAATTGAGAAACAGTCAGAGTATCCAGTAAACTACTAATTAAGTATGACTGCAAATAACCCTGTATGAGCTACAGGCTCAGCCTAGGTTGTTACAAAATTTTAGCATCCAGTCAGGAAGAGTGGATGGATGCCTGGTTTTCTATAGATAGTAACTGCTACTTTGGGTGCCTTTGGCTATAGTCTGGCCTGACATTATGAAATCTAACTTTACAGATTCGGATGTATTTTGCATTTGCTTGGGTCAAGTCTGAATTTAATCCGCAATGAAAAAAAAAAAAAAAAAGAAGCAGAGGTAGGGGTGATTATTTAGGATACTGAAAATGCCAAGGGAGCTCTTGGACGATATGCTTCTCTCCCCCATCTTACTGCATGCAAATAGCAGCTTTCCTTACAATTTCCGACAGAAAGTATTTGGAGCACTCATTTTGACTTCCCGATTTGAGTGTGTGCTTGACTCTGTGCAAGTGGCTACAGTTACCAAAAGTGCTGAAACATAATGCTGTGCCTCAACATGAATATTCAAGTTCTTTCAGGAGGACACCGCTAAGATCATTACAATTGCTAATTATAAAAGTGGTAGCCAAAACTCCCGCTTCCTTCTATTATTCTTACATCCTGCAGATGTCCTGATTTAGCCAGTTAATCATCAGATTCTCTTGGGAATCATCTGGTCGTTCAGTTTTGAGCTGCTTTTTTTTTTTAAGAAGTTGCTTTGAATTTTTAGTGTGGTGTTTCTCATTTTCTCAAATGTTATGTTTCATTTCTTAAATATTGTATGTGATGTTGCATTTCTTAAATACTGTGCTTGGCATGTGTGCATGCATTTAGAAGGTCCCCGAGCCGCATTTTAGTTCCTGGGAAAACAGCACATACTCCTTCAGTCAAAGCAGACATTTCATTTTGCCTTCAATCACTATACCACCTGCTCACTCTCAGCCACAGCAGGTCTTTCAAGAGCTCCGTCGTGTGGCTTCTGCAAGTTTTGTTTACATCTGAAAATATTGCTCCTGTGTGGCAGTGCTTCTGAGAACCGTACCAAAGACCGGGGTGTGCTCGTGGGCTGGTGTGATGCCCTTCTCTGCAATGGCGCCTTGTGAAATGATGTTTGGGGGAACGATAATCAGAGGGAATGGTTGGCCGGAATCCCCTGGCTGTTCCAGTGCTTTTGTGCTACCTCTCAGCTGTAGATATCCGAATGCCTCCTCATCTTTTCATATGCTCTAATTTTCCAACAGCTAATGAGGTAGCATGGGACTGCCACACCATAATCTGCGAGGAAAAGGATGTGAAGGGAGGAAAGGTCACCCATTAGGAAACCATAACCCCAAGGCCTAGAAACACATAACCGTTGTGTTCTACCTACTGTTGCAAAAGGCTATATTTGTAAAGCGTTTATGCCGTATTATGTTCGTAACGCACTGATGGTGTGGTATTCACTGCATGGCATAATCTGACACTGTGAAAACTCATATCCTTTGAAAAGGCCACTAATGGAGAATGGGAATAGAGATAATTACAAGAGTTGGCAGAGCTAAACCATCAGATCACAATAGCAAATTTGGCCACTGAATTGATTAGCAGCATAAGAGACTCTTCTATACCAGAGCAAGTTCTATTTTTTCCTCCTCCTCTCTTTCCAATAAGCCAACAGAGCTCAGCGCCATGGTTGCAAGAGTCCACAGATTATTCTAACTCATCTCTTTTGTGGGTTTTTTTTTCAGTAAACAATGCAAAAATTGTGTGTTTATTCCTGCTGTGTGGGTTAATGTATCTGAAGATAAATTCTCTCTTTCCCCCTGCACATGCACCGACCTCCATGGTGCATTACCACCAAGGACTTGAGTCCCAGACTGCACGTGTAGGTGTGCACAAATCTTAGCATGTTCATGTTATTTGCTGATTTTTCAGCCAAGCCTAAAACTACTGCCAGGTCACCTTCCTGAAGCACTGGAGCTCACTGCTCAGAAGCTGGCCCCAGGGGCACACTCCAGGCTCTTCAGAAGTGATAGCCAAAGCCATGGGAAGAGAGGATGCATGAAAATGGAAGAGGAATGTGAAAAGCGAGATAGGTGGGTAAAGTGGGTGATAAAAGGGATAGTAGGGGGGAGGGAAACAGGAGAGAGAAGTAGCTCTAATGAAGCTTGGAAAAAAAAATGTCACACAAAGAGACTTTTAGGGAATGAAAAGATGTCAGCTTTTTATTTACTCTCTTCTCTGTGGATGAGCCCAGGGAAAAAGAAGTATCTATATTGAATGGGTGGCATTACTCTGGAATTCATATTATCCAGCTGTTAGATGTTGTTTCCTCATTGCACCCCTATGTCTGTGAGATTTATGATGCCATTGATGAGAACAGATACTGAAGCCCCAAAAGAGTTGGGGTTTCCCCTCACTGCCGTCTTGCACTGAATCCCATCATCTGCATCAGTGTGAGACACTGCCCGTGGGATTCAGCAGTAGGCAACATCCTCTTTGGACTGGAGTAGATACCTGCACAAAGAAGCAGAAGTCAATGCCCTCAGTATCCTGCCCAAGGCCATCCAGCATGCCCATGGTGCAGCCTTCACCCAATCTCCCAAGCCCAACTTACATGTCTTAACCTAAGAAGCAACCCTCCGCTCCCAGAGCCATGTGGTGCACCAAGCTGCTGTGTCCCCGCATGAGCAGATGGTCTGCAGGACCAGAGGGAGCTGCTGTGCCAGGTCGCTCATGGGGAGTCAAAGTCTTTCCATCCACAGTTGCTTTTATTCACGAGTGCTGAAGGTTGAAAACCTATGAATGTGCAAGCAATGGGCATTTATGATGCCACGTGAGCTCCAGCCCGCCGGTCAGTATACCAACAGGCATTTGAGCTGCCTGCAGTTTTCCTGAGAGGCGCAAGAGGCTTGGCAGCCATCCAGCATTCATCCTCTCCTGGTGGACTATGTCCTCCCACTCTGACCATCCTACGCATCTCCTTTAAGCTTGCATTTGTGTGGCACTTCACATCTGTGCTGTGTAAAATCAAATCTTTAGATAGCTTTCTTAACCATGGTTGAATTCATTAGCCCCGATTCTTTTCTTGGTTACTTGAGGCAAATCCAAATGTTCTCCAAGGTATAGCTGAGGGGAAAACATTGTTGATGATGTTTCTGGACCTCTTCCTTTGATACAAGACACTGGTCTTGGAACAATTCTTCCCTGCTTTGTGAACTTATTTTTCCCCATTTGGAAATACTGAATAAACTGAACAACTTGGCGGCACATTAAAGCTTGTTTGAAACCACACACAAAAGATTTTGTGCAGCTCGAATGCCAGAGAAATGTGTTCACATGTGATTGAACATAATAGCCCAAGATTAGAAAATCTAGCAAGAAGCAGGGGGGATTAAGAGCATGCTCTCCTGAAAACCTTCAGAACTTTTGGATGAAAGTCAACGCAAAGAGGTACCCAGATGAGACTAGTTTGCTGAATCGTATCACCCTACCACAAAATAAGCAGTGTGAAAAGGAAGATTTTACTCTTTTCACTTCTACTGTTATCCTGCATCTAGGCATGAATATAAATTTTTAAAGCCTCGCAGTATTAAAGCTATATATTTGTGTCAGCAAATTGCACATAATCTGTTTTGTAAATATTAGGAGCTCTAAACCCTTGGGCCAAATTCTGCCATGAGTTGCACGCATACAACTCTGACAGTCTTCAGCTGAAGTTATGCATGAAACAACAGAAACCGTAATTTGACTGAGCCAAACCCATTCCTTTTAGTAGCATAAAACAGTGGAAAAACAAGTTGGGCTAAATCCTGATCTCAGATGCATTATTATAATTGAGATAATAACACAGTCAGCTAAGTTACTGTCATTTAAAAATACACTAGCAAAAAAGAGCAGGATTACAGATGTTTGTTGTAGAGCCTTACAGAAAGATTCTTCTTCTTGATGGGTTTTCAAAGAAAACGTTAAAACCTATGTTAAAAAAGTGAAATGCCTACCTATATCAAGAGTTTTGTGCATTTTGGTGTAATAGAACTGCAAACCAGTAAGTCATCAAATAGATCTCATGAACTGTTTTTTTCCTGATCACTCCACTAGACGGATCAATCTGTGGAGATCAGCTACATCGATGTGTGACTCAGTGGTGTTACGCCTCACTAGTGAGATTAATAAATGAGATTAGAATTTTCACCCAGTGTATCCTGAACAAACTAAACTGGCATATTCCTCATCTGAAAACTTCTTAGGTTTCAGCAGTGGCCTCCATCACTCTATAATGGAACTCGCTGTTCTCGTGACACAATGGTGTTCTCATGAAATGAAGAAACCCCCAACCCCACATTTCTCTATGATTTTAGAACCATCACATACTTTTGTAATTCTCTAAGTCTCTGGCAAGTTCCAGAGAAAGAGTAAAAGAGCTCAAGATTAAAATTATCAAACAAGCCATCTTGCATACTTTTCCTCTGCACGACACTGTAACAGAGCCTTCTAGTTCCCATTTTCTTGAGCAATAAAATGAACTATATATTTCTTGTTTTAAGATGGCCCTGAACCAAAAAATTTGGTCTTTGGCATGGATTTTGAGGTGGAATTATTTAGATTTTTAAAATCTTCATTTTCAAGGAGAAAATTTCCTTCTTTATTTTGCCTCTTTCTGTTGTTTGCAAAACTAGCATGTGGATCTAGAACTGGATTTTAAAAACTGGGCTCAGGAGCTGTCTGATCTAGGGCTGGAGAATGGGTTTGTCTCCTTTTATCTCTGTGATTTATACTGTTTTGTCGTAAGGACAATAAAGTGTTATTACCATTCAATATGTGTTACTGCTCTCTAAGGAAAGGGCAACCTATTAGGAAAAAGGCACAAAACCGAATGTAATTTGAAAATAACACAGCATAACTGGTATTTCTTTAGAACAGGCTTATATGGAAGGAAACCAGAGGTTAATTGTGCAAAATAATATTACTGCACATCCAAATGCCATTTCTAAATGTTATAGTACATTAAAGTATACTGCGGTGAATTAATAGTCCTAACAGTGATGATAAGCATGAGTGGACTTGAGGAGGTATCCTGCAGCTGCTTGTTGTCAAATATAAGTAATATTAAGGAAACAAGTGTACGATTGCTTTTGATCAGAGTTAATGAGACATTAACAGTGAATAAAGTGACTTTAACCCAAAATTTCCTTATTATATTTTAGAAAAACATTGCTAAACACTTTTTCTCTAGTGACAGAGATGGAATGACCTTGCAGAGAATTTGGCGAGCCTGTACAACACATGGGTTTCTTCCCCATTTAAGGTGTCACTAATAGGGCTACCTCAGGCCAAACAGATTTCCATCCAGCCTCACTTGGTGCAACCTAATGATTTTTCCCTGTTTTGTTGGCATCGTCACCGTTGGGTATTGGTGTAGCGTTCCCAGGAAGTCTGGACCAGTATTCAGCAAAAGTCAAGTCAGTGCAACTGAGGCTGAACAAATAATTCTCACCAAGGGCCACATCGAACTAGGGGCTTTCAGCTGCTGAGGTGTTATGAGAAACAGCATAGGAAATGGTGGCTGAGTGTCTGTCCTGTGAGTCCTGTAGCTTTCAGTGTCACCTGCCTCGTAGCGGTCATCTTTAGAGGAAGTTGCTCAATGCTGTGGAAGGGTAAGTGAACTTTTATGAGAATTTTTCTAAGGTAACCAGTGGGCTCAGATGCCTTTTATCGATTTCATTTCTGAAGGTGTGGGGCACGTGTTCTGCTTTTGAAAATCCTCCCCTGGAAAGGCTCCAGAAATGTATTGGAAATTCTATCGCTCCACGGCGCCTCCGTGGCCCCAACGCTCATCACTGCTGGGCAGATCTGAGGGAAGGACAGAGGCGAAGGGCTCATAGCGGGCTGTGTAGTGTTTCAGGACGTGTGAAGTTGCATTTATAAACCACATCTGCAGAAACCCAGATTAGAGGAGTGCCAGCAAAGGCGGCAACATTCCAGGTAGCTGCACTGCCCAGTCTCTGTAAGAGAGAGATGCAATTCACTCTCCTGCTCACTGTGGTTGGGAGCTATGTGCTCCTAAACGTGGGTCAAGATTCCAGAGATACTGAAAAGAAGCAGCAAAGAACTATCAGCTGCAGGAATAACACATTCTGCCGAAAGAAAAACTCTGAAGACTGGCATGCAAGTTACTCTTGGGTGATTGCAGGGAGAAATTTAAAATTCTCTGAGTTTCACTTGCCTATATCTTAAGGAAGGTTCTCTCAAGTAATGAGGCACTACAGTTTCCTTAGACTTTCATATATGTACTGATCTATTATTGCCTTAAGCAAAAAGGTACAGCATAAATAACTGCATTACAATGCAACGCACACTCCGGAGCATTGTAATTGTAGACATAATTGTAACAGCAGGTCTATGTTGTCCAGCTAAATAGAGATCTGTAATTCAGACCATGCAGAATGGAGTGTGGTTTGTACCTCTCAGTGTCATAAGTCTAAGGTGAGAATTTTACTCTTTGTGTGCTATATTGCAACTTTCTTCCCTGTGTGGTATTGCCATCAACTGCAAGGATAAGCTCCTACATCAATTCAGTGCTAATAGGATTCCCTGGGTATCATCACCCAAGTGTCTCTGGCCAATTAAAGTTTTTAACTTAGTCAATCCAGCATAAATATTCTTTAATACCAATTAACACAATCCATTCATCATTATGATAGTTTTACGATTGCACTAGCTTTTGCAGACCTTGGAATACATACAGCGCAGAAAAAAACCCCACAGCCTGAATGAAACATCATCTTGTTATTGAAATAGCATTCTGGTATTTTTACATGTAATGTGATATCAGAGAATGAATGAATGCTCCAGGATAGATGTTCAATTAAATCTCTTGTTTTCATTCCTGAAAGACTGCCGCCATACATTTCAGATTGTTCTGCTGTACTGTATTATTAGGATCAAAACATATTATTAAAGTTATTTAAAGAAGGTATCTCTTCCCTTTAAGCAAGTGATACTGGGAGGGTATGGGGGTATTTGTTCAGCTCCAGTTATATTAATTCCCTCAAACAAGACTGTAATTACAGTGTAAAGGAGGAAAAAACAGATTTACGGTTTGACGACAGTGTAGGCAATAATCCTAACCAATAGAGGACAGAGCCTAATAAAAACCAGTTATGATTTTTGCCTTGTCCCTGACTATGTAATTTCCTTGTTCCATCTATAGGAGGACACACATTGCCTGAGCTACTCCTGAGGCTCTCCAAAGTCATCTTTCACTCTTACATTTCAGCAGCAAGCACTTACAGCAAACTTTCATTCCATCTAACAGCTGCGTATTACCTAAGAAACCTCAGCTGCAGGATTGTTCAGTGTGATTCTTGGAACATAAAAATGATTGTTTTTCATTGAAATGTTCTGGTCCAATTTGACCCACTGAGACCAGCAAATAGCAAGTGCCTAAAATAAAGCATTTTCAGATGACAGGAGGAAAGGACTGGGAATTAGGAGACCGAAGGTATTAGTTCTTGCTCTGCCACTGGCTGCCTACACGACCTTGGCCAAACTGCTTTCTTTCTCACGTTTCCCTTCCCCTGCTCTCTCCACTTCAATTGCAAGCTTTCCGTGTTTGTTTGCACAGACGGTAGCACAGTGCAATTCCATCTAAGAAAGGGCACATTTACAAAATCAGGCAGACTTCTCTCTCTCATTAACTTCAGCAGTCTCGTGTTGTCGTGGGGTTTGTCAGGGGTTTTTTTAGGGATGAGGATTCGGCACATCAGCTGCTGAAACCGTATATTTTTGGTTTGGGAGAAAGTAATTTTCTGGGTTTTGAGCCCACTCCCTCCTTCCTGCCGAGCCATGGGTGCAGCAGGGCGGGTGTGCACAGGGGTGCAGCTGGGAAGGTGCCTAATTCCCCCCAGAGCTACCTCCCTGTCCCAGACCCGTTTCACCATGACCGAGAGGGGAGTTCCTTCCCCTGGCTTCAGGAAAACACTGCTTTCTTGGCCCAGGCATACTTAAAACATGAATTTGGTAGGAGGTTTACAAGGAAGGTGGAAAACAGCAAGACACGAAGGCCGCCTCATGTCTAGATTACGCTGGGATTTGTATCCAGATAGGTTTTTAGCCTGCTGCAGTCATTACCACATTTTGAGGATTCGGGTAATTTTCCTCCATCACTGGATTGATTGAGAGGGGGTGAATTTTTCCGCCTTTCCCAGGAACCTGGCTGGGTCACTAGAAAGGGTAAGTTCAGCCTGGCCCATTTCAGCAGGCGACAGAAAGCCACTTCAGACACTTTATCTGATGAGGAATCTGATACCTCGCTTGATAAAGCCAAACGGGATGAGAACGCGGTGGAAAGCAGAGCTCCTACTATGTCACTGGGAGGAAATGATCTCCTTTCTCTAGGCCTTTAGTCCTTGAATGATCGGAGAGCCCCAACCTTAGGCTGGGGAGCAGCCGTGGAGAGGAGCAAGGGAGGAGATCTCCATAGGGCAGGGAGATGGTGGGGAGCGGGGTGGCAGGGAAGGAGGAAAGAGCCTGCCAGCAAGTGGAAACAATTAGGGAAGAAACTGTGACCTATCCTGCACAAGTTATTAACAGTTGTTCCCAGCTGATTTTTATTAATAAAATTGTGGCCTAATTATGCCACTTCGCTTGAATTTTGTTTTACTTTCTATGCTTCTGGGACAAGAAGCAAAATACATGCAGGAGAAATGAGGAGATGGTCCTGGAGACAAAAATCCCTGATATTTTTAAAGACATATTAACCAATATACTGGCAACATTGCTCATGGGAAAACAGACAAAATAATGAAAACAAGGAGATGGGGACTAGGAAAAGAGAAGAAACGGAGCGAAAGGAAGAACAGAGCAATGAAGGACACAGTGCAGCTTCTTAACTTGTAAGGGAAAAACATTATTGTCAAGTACCGTGCATAACATGTGCGAACAATGAATACTTGCTAAATCCTGTACAGAAGCGTGAAGGGTGTAGAAATGTCTGCCAGTATATGCGTTCCTAAAAAAATCCACCAGCCAGGGCAAAATTATGCAGGGAACCCCACAAAAGCGTGCTCTGAGAAGGTCGGCTGTCTCCCCTCCTGTCCTCTGGTTTTACTAGAAGAAGACGACCTGGGAAAAAAAGCAGCTTTTTTGGTCTCAGCAATGCAGTATACAGGCCTTAATTTATAAAGACTCATTCCGAATAGCCATACTGTAACCTTAATGGACTCGCTGAAGTTGAGAAAGTTCAAAAACATTGCAGGCTGAAGATGTCCCCTTGTTTTTTTCATTTTATTTATTTTTAGTTTGCAGCTTGCTTTTAAAAAGCCTTGTGTTACTATGGTTATAACTGTGGTGGTCAAAGGACATGGGCAAGCTGAAATTTGCAGGTCATTACTGGAAAAAACTAACACAGTGTGAAAAAGGAGATAATCTTCCTGGAGTACAAGCCCTTCCTGTCTACTTTTTCCAGCGGTACTGGTTGGTCTAATAAAAGATGCTACTCCCACCTACAAACCTTATCTTGCCTGCGAAAAGATTGTAATTAATTTACCTCTCTAAAGGCC
Organism: Gorsachius magnificus; assembly: GCA_034008185.1. Taxonomy (NCBI): domain Eukaryota; kingdom Metazoa; phylum Chordata; class Aves; order Pelecaniformes; family Ardeidae; genus Gorsachius; species Gorsachius magnificus. The sequence continues at coordinate 55,953,531 of CM067082.1, read as the reverse complement.
TTACAATACAAATTTTTTTTTTAATGCTGGAACAATCCTGAATGATGTGCCTGTGTATTTGATAGTCTAGATTTGAAGCACTAAAGGCAATTTGTGACATAACTCACTCAGCTTTTTTTTTTTTTTCTTTTGGTCCCAAATGCATAGCTTAACTCACATAATCAGAAAGTGGATTTACAGAAGCCATTGCAGCTTTAATAGTTGAAGAAGCATTAGCAATTTAAGAAAAGGTAGTAGATAAAAAGACTGGAAATTTTAGAAAATGCTAATCCTTTCCCTTACTGAAACACACTTGCCTTGCCTGAGGCATCATTCCTAGGGAAAAAAAAAAAAAAAAAGAAAAAACAAGCTGCATTAAGATTTAACTGCAGGGTTGGATTTAATTTTGTTTTATCACATTTGAACACAGGAAATGTATATGAATAACTAGTCCTTCCTCCAAAAGGTATCATCAGAGCCTTGTCTGACGTGTTTGTAATTGCTTATGCAAAGACTGGGGAATGTGATGGGGAATGCAGTGTCCCAGCAGTGGTAAACTGTGTTAAAATCCAGTATAAAATAAACTATTGCTAGTTAAAGTATTTGAGCAGGCCAGCTTAAAGCACATTCATTGCTGCTTGTGCGAGAACAGCTCCTCTGTTCAAACACTGGCAGAAAGGGAACACAAAAGAGGCATTTTGTTCGGCTGTAGCATGTAGTTACAAATTATTTACATTTGGGGGGGAATCACATCCTGTTTTGGTTTTATGAGAGTATTAAGCATGTTTTTGATACTGGATAAGCAGTGAAAACCCACAATATTAAGGACATAACAATACATCCTAGGTACCTATCGCTGCAGTAGACAAGCACCTTTGGCAGATATGGATAACGGAGACAGAGACATTACAGATTCAGTTGTCATTTTGTTGTATCAGCTTACGTTCTAAACCTGTCTGGAAGAGAAAGAGAATAAACTGCTGTTTGACATGCATGCAAGGAAATTTGTTCTGCTGCTTATGTGCATGTAAAATTGAAGGATTTCTTTTGGGTTTATTATTAGCATAATCAGAAACATTGCACTCCGTCATTTTGTTATAGTAATCCTTGTTGTTGTTATAGGGACAAAATAGACAGCAGGATAAATCCTTTGTTCCCTTACATTGGGGCAAAGCCAAAATAATCATGTTCATAATGGATTTGCTCTGGAGTTTACATTGGGGTAAATGAAATCAGAAAACATTGCAAACTTATATGTGTTATGGACAGTGATGGGTACCAAGTGTAGAAAATGCAGCATTACCACTTGAACTCAGTTTTACCTTTCACAGCATTATTGGGCTGCTTTTTTGCTCATGTCAGCTGCTCAGAATGCGAACATCTAGTAGAAAAAACAAAGTGAATTTTATGTAACCAATATCTTTTAAGTCCTTGGATTTCCAGATTTCATGCTTCATCCAATGTGATTTCTTATGAGATCCAAAATCCACCACCTTCTAAACTGACAATATTATAGCTGAAGCAAAAGTTAAATAGAACTCCTAGGACTGGATTAGCATTTTTTCTGGCAAAGAGGTAAAATTATATTAACAAATTCTGCCAAGGACTCCTCTACGTGTGCTTAGGGAGCAGGCAGTCTGAGAAGCAGTCAGTACCTCCAGAGAAGTGGTTCGTCGTCGGCTGGGTGGTTCTAAATGTACCAGCTTGTTTAAATAGCAAATGATTTTAAATATGAAAGGAGGCTTCTTCCAAGAATTGTTATATTGAGCATCACAAAATTGCTTTTTTTTTTTTTTTCCCAGAGAGCTAACCTCCATCTGTTTCTGAAAGAGCTTAGCATTCATAAAGTAACAAATTATATTTCAGAGCATAGCTCTTTATCACTCACCAGTTAATGGGGCTAAGAAAAGATTTCAGAAGATTCTTCCGACTGCAGTGCAGGCTCAGAGGAAACAAAAGGAGCCGCCTGGAGATGTTGTGGAGGCATAGTTATTTGGTTACAACTTAACCTCTTGCAATCAGAAAGCAACAAAAGGACACATGGCATTTAGGTCACGACAGAAAACGCTGCCATTAAGGTGGTCATATTTCTACGGGGTTCTGAAGTCTGAAATGCTATTAGGCAAGAAACAGACTGGAAGGAATATAAAGAGAGGAAGCACTGAAAAATGCAAGAGACCCATAGCAAAGGACAACATATTTTAGAGAATACACAGTTTTCAATTCCCCCCTCTTGAAGCTGGAGAGTACAAGGAAGCAGCCATCATCTGGTACATCACCAATCCAGATATTTCAGGGACTCAGGATTCTTCTCTGCGTGTGTCTGAAAGTGTTGGAGAATTTAACTTTGTATTAACCACCCAATGCCAGTTTCTCCTCTTATTGGCTGTCCTTGTGACGTTGCTGATGGTTGGTTACTGCGTATTCGTGGCGCACGGGAGGCAATGTGCCACCTTCCCCACTACCTGATTGCCTCTGAGCCAACCACTGCTCAGCCAAACTCTTCCCTCTCTTGCTAGGGGTCCTTGGCAAATGCATTCCCAGCGTTTTTCAGCTCTAAATGGTTAGTAATGGGACAATGCAGCCTCAGCCCTGAGATGCCTTTTTGATACCAGTTTTGACAAAACCAACTAATTTCCACAAGAAGTCTCTACAAGGTGGTCTGGGTCCATAAACGTTTTGTTGGAAAACTGCTGACCAGAGCTACCTAAAAAATACAAATATATCTATGTAGTTGCCTTTCCAGTCTTACCTTTCCCCTGTCCTTCCACATCTGCACTGCAACACACTACCTAAGTATGTGTCAGATACTATTTTCCTTTGGTTCCTTGTCTCAGTCAAGGCATTTGAAGGTCACTCAGTGAATAAATATGCAGCACATCTTTCTTATCCAGCTCTTCAGTGGACAACCCTATGTATTGGTCGGTCTGAATCTCGAATACTCCATAGAATTATTACTTCCTGAATAGGTTAACTTGTTTTAAAAATTATTTTATTTAGGGCAAAGAAATATATTTTTCCTTTGTCAATGGCTGAGCTCAGTAACGGAAACATTTGCTCCCTCCTACCCCCAAAATCAAGCTTCAGGCATAAAAAATCATGAAAAGATCAAGAAGTTAAAAGAAACTGGAAACCTGGGTCTGATAATAGACAATCTTCAGTGTAGCTGATGTCACTGCTGGTAATACGTTAATCCTTTTGTAAACACTCCCACACTTCTCCATAATGTACGTAAATGAATACCACATATAGTAGATAATCACAAATGTTGTAACCATGACAGTTTTATTCGTGCTAATGATACTATTTTATGTACTCACAAAACATATGGCAAGCAGGTTAATACTATTAAATGGGCTGAATCTCTCTCGCTTTGACAGTGCTATACTTGCCCTGAATTTCCAGAAGGATTTATTGCAGTTTTGGTCTCCCACCTTCAGGGCAACCACTTAGAAGTGCCCTGGAGGGGCTCAGTATTTAGCAGCAGATCAGCATTTCTAAGGGCAGCTCCTCCAAGGTAACTCACTTTGCAGAAGTCAATGCATAACGCGTATATAGCACTGCCAACAGCAGAAGAACAGCTGTGGTACTGTTCAGCTGAAACGGGGAGGAAGGATGCATTTAAGGAGACACAATACATTTCTCCAGTTGACTTGGCATAACCTGATGCGATTTTCCTTTCAATTTGCTGCAGTCCCACATGCAAGTCAAACGGAGCAGTAACACATGTATCTGCAGCAGCTGTAACAGTAAACTTGCTTGGACATTGCTGGTTTGTTGGGGGGGGAGGGGGTGTCGTCTGGTTGTTTGGGGTATTTTCTTTTTTTTTTAATGTGCAACTTTTGCTATGACTTCAGGATAGTGACATTTAATTCATTTTTAATAGGGTATATTTTGACCTGATGATATGTCGCCCTTATGGTTTGACTGATGCTTGTTTACTAGAACCGCAGGAATGTTTTCCCATTCTTAGGAAACTGAGGGCAAATCAGAAAAGAAGGTAGGATTTTGGAGGTTATAAAAACTTGTTGCTGCATGCCATCTTCTTACCGCTAGCATTCTTGATGCCGCTAAAGCCCCTGGCTGCACTACCCACACTCAGTTTGAAGGTACAGTGGAAAGTCCCATCTTTCAGCCTAAATTAGCACCGGTCTTTGCCACTGCAAAAGTGATCTGGAAGACTACCGTTACAAAAATCAGGTCACTAGGGCTAAGCAAGTGGCACTCAGCTTTTAAATGCTGCATTGTGAAATTCCCATAAACGAGGGGAGGAGGGGGAATTTTGTTCTTTCAACGTTGCAAAAGCCATGTTCCTGCTGTAGGAATGAGCAGTCCACTGGGAAGAGGCAGCTGCTGAGGAGCTCCGAGGTGGTCACAGTCAGCAACCAGCACTCAAGAGCTGTTGCTGGAAATCCTTGCCTAGAAATCTTGCTGGCTTTACCAATTTGGCAAGGATCTCAAACCTACTCTTGGAAACAAACAAAAAAACCCTTAAATCATTTATTCCCACAGACTGGGGGAAAAAAAAAAAGGTGGGGGGAAATAAAGCCTTGCATACTGTCCTGGCACACTCGGTATGATCAGAGCACAAAGCATGCAGCCTGTGCTGAGCAATTCTGCTGTTCTTTTGGGTACCTGCAGAAACGGCTGAGAGCATCCTCCTCCTCCGCAGCGATCTCCCTCTTGAGTGTTCGGCAAACAAGAGTTTGCGTCTTTGCTAATGGTATATGATTTCTCATACCTTTTAACTCTCCCACGGTGAGCATGGGGAAAACCTCTAGAGACAGCAGTAAGAGTTTCTGAAATGTGGGTGATAAAGATGCTGAAGTCTGCAGATGTAAATGGTTTTGAATGAGGGAAGCTGAAAACAAAAACAGTATCAGCTGAGGATACTTTTGGAGTTCTGCAATTCTTATCCTTTGTGAGGGAGAAGAAAGCAGAAAGTTTATTTTATGCAAAATCAGAAAAAAGCTTTATGGTTTTGAATTTAAAAAGGTAAACCTTATTATTATTATTATTATATAGTTAAAAGCTGAAAATAATCACTTGCAAGAAGCTTTTTTTTTTCCTCCAAAACAACAAAAACCTGAAAAAAACCAACTTAAAATCCCTCTGTATCCAAACCTGAAAGGTTTGAATAGACTAGTGAGGCTAAATGGAAAGTAGTTTTGCACAAAACAGAGAAAATGAATAATTTTACAATTCAGCATACATGAGGGCAATTGCAAGAAACAAAAAATACAGGGGGGACAGAGAGAGCAAGAGGTCTGAGCACACATGTACGTGGATGGGTGCGTGCATGTGTGTGTGTTTGCAGAACGAATTACGAATACATAAAAAATGCATTATATAATTGACCCTACTGCTGCGATCTTGATAGATAAGGCAGGCGGACAGGAGTTGCCAGATGTTATGGGACGTTTCAGTTGCCTCTGCTGAATGCCTTTCCCTCCACAAATACCTTGTGTTCCATTTTTGTAAGGAGAGAACTTTTTTGCTTATTTTCTTGGAAAGTACTGAGATGTACTTAGGCTTAGACCTTAAAGGAAATAATAACTATCTCATTCAGTAGCATTAGCACTGCTACTGTGACTACGTTTCTGCTAAACAGATGTTTTGGTCAAACACAATGCAGAAGTAAGTTTGCTTTTTGCAAATCACAAAGATGGTGGAAACACTTCCATGGATTTCCTGTGAGAACTGTAGAGATAAAACACCAATGACCACTGCCAAACCAAAGGAAAAAGAGCCCAAAGAAATTGAGAACTGAGTAAGCTGGCAGTGCCCATTTAACCTATTTAACATGACCTGAATGGTGTCTGTCACCATCCTGACTGATGAACACCACCAGCAAGCTCATGCCTAGAGCTAAATTAGGATGAGGCATCAGTGCACCGAAGGGCATGGCTGACGCTCACATGAGGCTCCACAAGCAGGAGAAATGGGCTGACAGGAGTCTCCTGAAGTTCAAAGGCAAATGCAAAGACCTTCCCCCGAGAACGGGGTGATCCTATGCTGTAGCACAGGTTAGGGACTGGTGGAAAGGCAGCTCTTCACAAAAGGGCTTGAGGCCTTGGTGAACAACAAATTGCACAGGAGTCAGCAATGCACCCTTGTGGCAATGGAGGTGGACCTCTTTTTGGGCTGCTTTAGCCAGCAGGCCTAGCCAGTGAGCTGGGAAACACAATTATTCCCTCTGCATGATACTGGAGAGGCTGCACATGAGATACCATACTGAGTCCTGGGCCACCCAGTCCAAAAGAGACATGGGAAAGCTGGACGAAGTTCAGTGGAGGGCCATCAAGGTGGTTGGCAGCTGGAGGACATGGTGCGACACATGAGGAAAGGGAGCTGGGGTTGTTTTGTCTGCAGAAGAGAAAGTCAAGGGGAGAGCTAAATACCTTCCACTGCCTAAGGAGGAGTTACAGAGAAGGGAAATCAAACCCTTCTCAGAGGCACAAAGTGAAATACAATAACAAGTTGCATCCAGGGAAATTTGGACTGGATATAAAAAAAGTTTTTCTTTACAGCAAAAGTGTTTAAGTCCTGGAGCCAAGAAAGTTTGTGGAAACTCCACCACTGGGGATTTTAAAGCTTGACAGGTAAAGGCCCTGAGCAACCCTGATCTGACTTTGAAATCACTTCTGCTTTGTAGCAGAAGGTGGACTAGCTGACCTCCAAAAGTCCCTTCTGATATAACCTTTCTATGATACTACGCTTCTTTGAAATGATTTATTCGCATGGGAAATTCAACTGTCCAGGATGAAAGAAAAGCAAAAGTTTACAAAATCCTATAAAACTGAGCGGAACTAATTAGAATTAGAAAACTGTTTCTATATCACTGCCTTAAACTCCTGATTCATATCCAAATGGCTAATTTAGCTAATGCGAGCACTCCAAAGACTAGAAGATAATGATCCAGATCCAGAAAGGAAGTTTAATGCAACCGTATGGAGTGGGTGAGTCCAGGCACCGGGAGGCAGGGGACATCTGTGTTTTCTGCCCTGTCGGTCTCTGGAGATGATTGATTAAATGCTGTGCCTGAGCGCAGGTTTGCATCCTGACAGTTTGGCTTGGGGCATGGAAAATTTGAGCCCTAATTCCATCTTACTCTTCGAAATGTAGCGCGGAGCTGCCTGTAGGCTCTCAGTGGAATAAGCATGTGGACCTGGGATCCGAGGAGAAAGCCGCCTATGCCAGGAGACAGAGCAGAGTTTTGTGAGTGGAGCTGTGCCTTAGGTCTGCAGTCCTTGAGACAGGACAAGTGGATAGAGAGCACTCATATTCCTCTTTTCTCACAGGGTTTACAGCCTGCTGCCATCTGAAAGCAGGTATGGACAGTCTTTCTTTCAGAAAGAGCTAGGCAAGGCAGAGAACACTTGTGTTCTCCTATACATTAGCACAGAGGTTAGCGAGCTCTTTGTGGAAGCAGAACATGTTTTCTCAAAAGCAACAGCCTCCCTCCCAACCCCCAAGCTTGAAGAGTGTCTCATGTCTTAGGGCATGCCCTAATTTTCAGTCCACAACTTTGGGAGGGAGGGAGGATGGGCAAGGGAGGTATTCCCAGCTCTGCTGTGAGAGCTCTTCAACTGCTGAGAAACTTCTTTTTATTTTGAAAAGGAGAGGGAGGGAGGAAATTTGGTTTGGTCACATCTCAGAGGCTTATGTTTTGCAATTAGACATACACACTTCTAATACAGGCTGGATCTGTGGTCCTTACCAGTTTCTGACTGGGTAATTACTTGAAGACATATATGCAAGCCAGAGAACACTGGACATGTGTTTTACTTTTAAAAAGCGTGTTCACAGAAACTAGCACCCTCAAGCTCAAGTGTACAGGGAGCAGTACGCTGGGCCAACAACCCCACCCTTGCATGGTCCCATGGCACCGTTGCCTTCTACATTTACATGAGGGGCAAGAGGAGGAGGTCATTCTTTCATGGGTGCAGCCAAATTTTTTCTTGAGGGGTGCTCCTTCAGGTGCATTCCCTGGTGCAAGGCACAACAGAAACTGCAGCACTGGTTGAACATGTGGGTAGTGACTGTGCTACAGAAGAGGGGTGGGAGTAATAGCTCCTGATATTCCTTAGTAAATACGTACTTGAGTGTTTTTGCTGGTAAATGGCTGCCTGCGCTAACGTGTGGTTGTCCTCTATTTTGGTAGTGGCAGCATAAACCGGAGCTACTTCCTTCTCATGAAACAGGAGGTTTAGCTGTGGAAGTCTCCAGCTAACTAGCTCCAGTGTGGTTTAGGTTTTTTGTGTTCATTAAATTATACTCTGATTCTACTTTATCTACCAGGCAGCGTATTTACTTATGTAGCAAAGTGAACAGAGAAATACTGTCTGTTACCAGGCACTTGATCTACTAATGTCCTATGACCTCAATAATAAATTATTTCAGGTTTGTGATGCCGAGTGTATGCTTGCTCTGACAACACAAATAATACTGTGTAAACTGATTGGCCCCTTTGCAGTGGCCTTGTGCAACATTACCAAATATTTTGCGTGCTTGTTAGAAATTCAGAAGTATTTACTGATTCAGGAAAACTCAGAATCCAAATTGATAATAATGAACAATGAACTTACTTACCTGCAGTAGGTGTTTCTTCCAAAAGAAGATGGTCCAAGCTGACTGCTTAAGAGATGGGAGTGAAATCCATGCAGTCTTAAATTTGCATTTTCATGAAAGTATGTCCTTACTTCCAGACTTCTATCAAATCTGCTTATGTTCTTCAAAACATGATGTACCACATCTTTTCCTTCGCAGAGATGAAGCCCTGAGCCTATCAAATGAGGGAGAATGTGAGTTAAGATAAGCAAGGATATATTTTTAAAACCTGCTTCGCCAATGGGCTTCAAGCTCTGACTTGCCCCAGTTACTCTGACAGCTTCAATCAACCTGGAAGTTCATTATTTCTTTTCAATTTCTAAAAGCCGCATTCATGTTATAAATCAGAAGATAATCCTTGTGAGTTAAGATAAATCCATAGACAGTACTCACTTTAGTTCTAATTCTAATTAGAATCTGCACGTTTATTATGGAAAATGTAAGTTGTGTGATTTAATCTTTCATATTGCCAACACTGACCATATTATTTCTGTATTATAAGTTTGCCTTTCACATATATAGCAATATAAAAAGGATTATTAACTTAAATCCTGTATTACAAACACTGATCCATACAGTGAAGCAATTACATTACAGCAGTTAAATATATAGGGACATAGAGCTCTTCCCACCATGGTCAATAGCAATTTAGCCATTAACTTAAATGAAAGCAAGATTAGGTCTGTATTCTAAAAGAGGTAAAATGCTTTTTTATAGCTATAGTTAATGACAATGTCAAAGTAAAAATAACGAGTCAAATTATTAATTGTGTACAACTGCCACCGCTATCTAAAAATCCCACCCAAACAAAAAATCCTTATTACATTTATATCGTCAGTCAGAACATTTATAATATCTGGAGAAGGTAATAATTGCTTCAGCTTGGATCTAAACTTCAGCTTGGGTTTAAGTCCAAATGCCAACTAGCAGGAGCTCACCTTCATCAGATCTCAGAGACATCAAAGCTCTGCAAGCTGCTGGGACTTGTGCCTACCAGCTCCCCACGTGTGAGGAGCTTGATGCGGTAGGTGGGCTCTGAAAGTACCAGCAGTCATTAGCCAGAGCTGCCTGTCTACACCATCTAGAGTACTCACTAGTGCTCCTTAAAAAGAGATTATGCTGCTCCCTTTCCATTCGTATACCTAAGGCTGAAAGCTCTCACCTTGAAAATCAAATCCAGGGTTCAATTCTCTCTGATGCTGTGACCCTGATAAAGGAGTGATTGGCCTAGCTCATAAACTAGCTCGTAAACTAATCTGGGGTGGAAGGTCCCCTTCCCCTTGTTGTTGAAGCAATACCGTAGGACACACAAAAAGAAATGAGAAGGTGAAAAGTGAGCACAAAGGAGCCCACCTGTACATGCAGAAGTATCTACATGGTCACCTAGAAGTGAGGTGAGGGCACCTACAGAAGAGGTTTCTTGCTAATGGCTCTCACAGGTGCGTGAAACTCTTGTTCAAGATGAAATGTCTTCACCAACAAGCACTAAGGCTTTCCAGCTTTGTTTCTCCTTAGCTATTAAATTGAGCATGTAGCAGGATTCTCTGTGAGATGAAAAATTAGAGTTTGATTTTCACAGGCTACAGCAGAGAAATGAACTCGCGTTTCTCATAGCCAGTACGCTGACTTCTGCATGGTGTTATACTTTCTGATCACATCAGGGCTTTCGTCAATTTGAATATGGATTTCTGGCTCCATCTCTATGTGAAGTAAACCCGTGCAACTTCTCTCTTAAATTATTTGTAAAACCAGGGACTAAAACCTGATAGCTTCCTAGAATGGTAGCTGTAGGTCTAAAACAAAGGCTGGGAACTACTAGGAAACATAAACAAGACTTGGCAGAATTGGGAGTTCAGTGCTGGCTTCCATCTCTGTGTGGATTCCCAGAGGCTGTTAGGCATTTTGTATTTTTGCAGAACATTGCCTGTCTTTGCAGTGCAGGACACGAGGCAGTCTATTGAGCCACTATGAAGAAAATGTGGCAAAATCCAGTATACCTATGAGGAATGAAAATATCAATGTTTTCTGCCCCAAGGAAAAGCTTGAGATTAAATAAGAACCAAACTGACTTTTTCTTGTCTTTGAAACATTAGCAAGAGGGGGTTTTATGCTTGAAAATACCTCTTTTATTCCTTTCTTATGGACATTGCTGAAGAAATGAGTGGGTGGTGATGTAGTCAAAACATGTCTTGTCATGTCTAATTGGCTATATAAAGAAATCAAATAGCCTCCTTCTTCAAAAATATATAGCACATTAATAAGAAATTATTATTTTATTGATAGAGCTGATTATTGGCTAGGGAAAAAAAAAAATTGTTCTTGAAACTAATCAAGACCCCGATTTTCCAAAATGTTACAGAGAACAATTGTCAGTCAGATGTCTAAAGCATCACTCAATCAACTGATTTGATAGAAACAATATCATTATAATAAAATATTGTCAAAGGATATGTCTCATATTAAAAACTTGTTTTATCGATTTGCTCAAGTAAGAAGTTATTGTTTAATTTCCATGATGGATGTGCTCACTTCATGAGTATTAGATTAGCGGAGAGTATACAATTTGTATTAACATGCATATGTCATTAAATAATACATTGTTTTCCAGCTGTCTTCAAACAAAAGCAAGCCTATGAGATACTGATTTGCTTTTGCAACATGTACTCATGTGGATAGTTCCAGTTAATATTCATGTGAGGAAGGATTACATAATTCAATCTACAGTTTTTGCATTTGTTTTGCTTTGGTTTGCCTGATTTTTTTTTTCATGTTCATTCTCCTAGAAAACACAGACGCACAATTTTTTCTTGAAATGGCTTTCATAGTAAGATTAATTTTGATGCTAATGCAGCCAGAAACAAACCAAAAGGGCAACACTTCTTGCCCAAAGAGGTTGACCATTCCTGTGCTGTAAGGGACAATCTCGCACTTCTAGGAAAACTGAAGGGAGGACCTAAGGATAGGTCTTCCATTCTCTAAATCCCTTAATGTCAATTAACTCCTATAACAAACAAAAGAACTGAATATTACAGCATGACAAAAGGGTGCCACAGGCTTTTAGGATTTCATGACAAATCAGTAGTTCTTGTACTTTCCATTGTCCTAGCAGCCAGCAAGCCCCTGCACCCAGTCATGGGCGTTCCTGATTCAGCCAGTCCATTGCTCCCATGTGCATCCCCAAGGATTACGTTTAATCATTCTTGCCTTAACGCTTATTTAGATTTACAATTGTGGAAGAAATGTAGGCTTCAGACAGTCACAAAAAAATCTGTCTATCTTAAACTGCTGGGGCTCAAATATGCTTCTAGCTCAAAGCTGCAAGGCAAAAGTGACGAGGAAGGTAGTACTTTAAATAATCCTTGTGCTCCCAGATCTAGACTGGGATATGCTGAATTTCACTGCATCACCCTGCAGGAAACTCAGGGCACAAAGGAATTCTGCAAAAGGATAATGGACAGCAAGGTTTGTCTCAAAATGGCAGCAGTATGTCATTATGGTTTTCCTCAACAACAGAAGGTGGGAAGAACTCCTGACTTCCACAGCATAGACATAACTTTAGTTACCAAAGAGGATTTAGTGCCTAATATCAAAACTGTGGTTTTGTACTTGGCACTCAACAGTCACTTAATCCTGGTGGCTCCTTTATGAAGTACCTCCTTTTTGGCCCCAAGGGCTGGCAAGCTGGGGTCCAAAAAAGAACAAGGCCTCAACCGCTTGAGGGGACCCTAACTTCCAGGATCTCAGGTCAGGCTTGCTTTGATATTGTATCTTCCATGAAGGTCACTTTCCTTTCTCTACTATTCCCCCACTTCCACAGGAAGAGGTAAAAATAGGTATGAACAATCTCAGCCTGGGGGGGAAGGTTTCCTGTTTCTCAGACAAATACAAAGTATGTGCCAGCACCCACACCTCATGTTCTTCCCAGGTTCTAGAGACAAACAGTGATCCACGTCCAGCTCAAGCAAAGAAGAAATGTGTGTTGCTACCCTCAGACAAGAGTCCTACATGTTGGATCCAGGGGCACAGCAGATCTTGCCTGCGAAGGCAAGACCTGGCTGGAAGGTGCGATCAGGGCATCCTGTGCCCTGGGTTTCTATAACGGTGCCCGGCAGCTCCCATTCCTTTGGACACTCCTCCCTGACTGAAACCCAATTTTTTTTGAGAATGTGCACATGTGGGTTAGTTTCAACGGTGGCCAGGACTCAGGTCCATTGCACCGCTATGCTTTAACGGCGAGTCTTCTTGGGGATGTTTCCAGATAGAATAAACGTTGAATTGCTCAGCACTCCATTCCTTTGTGACACGCACTCCCTGAACTGAACACGAACACTTTTTTTGCGAAATGTGCACATGGGTTCAGTTTCACCAGGTGGCAAGGCTCTTCAGGGTTACAGATTTTAGGCACACTATGCTTTTTAACAGGGCAGAGTCTTCTTTGGGTAAGTGTTTGCCAGGATAGACATAAAGCGGTTGCAATTGCTCAGTTAGTTTTTTTAATGACTAAATCTCCGATAAGTTTCCAGTTGCCTTGATGCTGGTTGATTTCAGAGGACTTACAGCAGCTTCAGATAGGACTGATAAAAGCAGTTAGCGTATGCACTAGTGGTAATAACCAAGTACTCTAATTAAACAATCTAGAAAGTTAACTATAATCTATGACGATATAAGGTAAGGAAAACGATATTAGCTTTAAAATTGTTTGGCATAAGAATTATAAAATGCACAGAGATAAGCATCAAGGCATTTAGCATGAAAAACCAAATGAAAAAAATCACCGAGACCAAGTTATGGGAAGAGATAAAAGTCCGTGAGCGCTGCAAGTGAAAAGACATGGCAGAAACGTGCTCAGCTTCCCCAACATGCTATTAACATCTGAGAAAAACACTACTGAAATGTTACAGACTAATTAAATTGGGCGTACAAGGCAACCAATGGGAATAAATTATTATGCAAATGCAAGGTTTTCCCTACATAAAGCAACTGCTAGAAGTCGGTGGGGTGTCAAGCAAGACGTGGGGTGCACACAGGGCTGCCCAAGAGGTGATGCTCCCACTGAGGGGCCCCAGTGCTCGTGTGTGGATGGACCTGACCATGGAAAATGGGGTAAAATCCCACAGAAGGAGGGAGGGTAGGAAGGAAACATGTACCTGGGACTTCCTACAAAGGGAAAAAAGAGACTGACGGGGGACTGCTAAAGCAACAGTGCCATCTGCTGCGTACTCCCCCATGGAAGCAAGTGGATTTTAGCTGTCTCCTGCTCTGCTGCAGCGATGCCAGCAAATCTGAGAGCCTCCATGTAGCCCTGAGCTGAGGAGGGCAGAATGAACCCCAGACTTTCCTCCGGCCCAGCCTTTGTACCCAAATGTGTATACAAGCCTCCTGAAAAAAACATTTCCAGACTGTCCTTATCAGACACACAAAAAAAAAGGCTTTCTCTCTCTTGGCATAGCAGGACCCTGTGCTCAGACACGCGGTGAAGGATCGGTCCGCTATAAAGCAGTCTGTCAGTGAGACATACATCATGAATGTGCAGGCAAGTTAGCAGCTGCTGTCCAATCCCTTTTCTATGATGTATTTGTGTCACCTTGTGAAAGGACTTTCTGTTACTTCTGCAAATCTGTTGTCGGTTTCAATCCATATTTTTATGCACAGTCCTTTTCACAGCAATTATAACAGAAAAGTCTAATCAATATTATGAATTTTTATAATGCCTTTCATCAGTAGCTCTCAAAACTCATTTCTGAAGATTGAACCTGACAGAACTCATAAAATACAGGTGTAGCCACTCCATGCACGATTCTGGTGGGTTTAAGTCTGTAACCCACACATCCATCTTTTCGCATCAAATATTTTTAGCCTTTATTCAAACAGCCTTACTTATTTAAAGAGTTCCCCTAAAACATGTACAGGACAGAGTAGGAATGGAGTTTTGATAAGGTTATTCCTTGTCACAGAATAATAGAATCATAGAATTATTTGGGTTGGAAGGGACCTTCGAAGGCCATCTAGTCTACCCCTGCCCCCCTGCAGTGAGCAGGGACATCTTCAACAAGATCAGGTCGCTCAGAGCCCCATCCAACCTGGCCTTGAATGTTTCCAGGGATGGGGCCTCCACCACCTCTCTGAGCAACCCGTGCCAGTGCTTCACCACCTTCATTGTAAAAGATTTCTTCTTTATATCTAGCCTGAATCTACCCCCTTTTAGTTGAAAACCATTACTCCATATCCTACCACAACAGGCCCTGCTAAAAAGTCTGTCCCCAATAGTTTGTCTTATGACCTCCCTCTGGATGCTCAACTGACTCCTTAAAGACATTTTGCAGGATGGGTAGTCTAACATTGTCAGCCCAGGTGGTGACATATTTAATGGGTCCCATTAAAAAAATTCTCCATACTAGGACATCCCTCTTTAAACATGTTTATAGGCAAAAGACTATTCTTGACATACTCCAGCATCCACTCATTTTCCTCATTCGACCATTGCTCAGGCACCTGTTCTTTTTGCACATGTGCTACAGAATCCCTGCGATTTGTCTGCTGTGGGTGTTAAGCTTCAGTTTTCTGTTAGTTTGCAGATTTCCAAGCTGTCCTCTACATCCTCTGCTACTGTTCCTAGACTCATTAACGACGCGTGGAGGCGAGGCTTTTGGAACGAGACGGTGTGGGATTCTGGGGCAACAGATGCTCTGCAGTAACTCAGAGACACTTCATACTGCAGACCTGATCTTTGCAATCAAGGGTATAAATTTGAGTTTCAGAAAGGAATAAAACCCGTGATGAAGTGTTTGCTATGAAAGACAGCTGAACTCCAAGGGCTGAAGTCAGCTCCTGCATGGGTTCAGAACATGAATCCCGGTCTCTACTGGTAATGAATGAATGCACACTCCATCACTGAAGTACCTGAATCACTGCCTTAGCACACATAGGCTGCATCAAGGATGCATTTCTTGTGACTTACTTTCTGTCGCTTTTTTGGCTTCTTGGAACTTTATAAGATTACTTTAGATTGGAATAGCTATAAGATCTGGAGGCTTCACATTAATTATTAAACTCAGTATCTGACTCCTATATTTTAAGATCTACAGCTCTGAAAGAGGAGACACTGCTGGCAGTAGCTACCTTGGGAGGGTTGAAATTTATTATAAATCAAACTAATCTATACTGTCTCCTGCTCAGGAAATTGAATTCTGGGAGTTTGTGAGAGTCAACTCAGAGTTGACTGAGACTCCTAATTCACATAGATGAAGGACATTTGCATTGAGATAAGAAAAATCTGTTGATCTGATTCTCATTACAAATCAAATTTAGTCATTCTGGAATTCAATCTACTGTATTTAAGTTAGTTAGCAGGACCTTCAAAAATGGAGAGGGGACTCTTTGTTCTTTAAAAATAGATGCAATAAGATTATCTGTTAAAAAGAAGAGATTGTCATTTTATGCATATTTAGCCAACAGATACTTACAATCAATGAGTGATAACAAGTTGCCATTATTTGGTTATGGGTTTCTGCTGGCTGAGGTCCCACAGTGGCAAATTTTGAGAGAGTTCTTTGTACTTGTGAGCTTAATCAAAAACAAGACTCAGCTCTGTATTTTCCTCCACAAAGCCAATGGACTAAACTCATCAAAGTCATAGGGTTAAATTTAGCTCAATGAGTCTTTGTTAAAATCTTTATAACGCAAATGGTGGCTATTCACAAAAGAAGTAGCAGAAAGGCTGTAGATGGATTTGCTGCTTTGTCACCTCACTGAGCAGCTGGAAGGTATCTCCAGAAAAAAATATAATATATGTTGTCTCGTGAGTCTGAACACACACACACACACACACACACACACACCCCCCATTGCATAAACTCTTGGCCACCCATTTCCAAGAAGATGGTGGGCATCTTTGTGCCATGCTTATTAGCTACAGTTAAGAACATTATTAAAAGCTCATAGATGCAAGTTATTCTAGCTAACGCAATAAAAAGTAGATAAACAAAGTGATGGACATTCCTCCTGAAGTTGGAAGATTCAGCATTTGCTCTGCCTTCCACCTGCTGAGGGCAAGCAGCTCAACTTCAGGGAGGCCTCTGCTGGAAGCGGTGGATGTGGGAACCGCCTCAGGGGAGTAAGGAATCGCTGTAACCCCTGCCAGAGATGGCTGTGCCCGCTCTCAGGCGCCTTTGTCGCAGCAAATGCCTGCAGGGATCCAGTTTGCCTAGAAACAGCTTTCTGCTGCCAGCAGCCCTCTAGTTGGGATGAAGGCACCTGACACTGATGTTAAGTGAACGAAGCCTTTTGAAGCAACTGGATCCCGGTGCCACAGGCGTGTTCTGTGTTAGAAGCAGACAGTGGGGGAACTCAGACAGGGGCTGGGGGGGGATGTATTAAGCTGTTAGCAGTATCTCGATGCTCTGGCTAAACCTGTGTGAGAGCTGCTCCAGCTACTCCAGCTGCTGACGTGTTTTGTCAGCAAGGAGTTAAATTCTTAACACAGACAAGGCTGAAGAGGTGAACATTTCCCGACTTCCAGCTTTGCAAACACCTTTGACCAGCATCTCAAAGCATGACAGCCTGAGAGCATATTAATGAGCAGCTACTTCCCAACAGGAACTGTTGTATCCGGCATTTCTTCCCCCTGTGGTGTTCCTTGCCACTGTCCTGGGCGGTGACAGAGAGGTGCACAAGCAGCTCAATGATGACTGCAGCAGCGTAGGTATCTAAAAGAGCCAGGAGGGTTTCGGATGCAGAAGCAAATATCCTAACCTTGGAATGACAGCTCTCTTTCATCTGGAGATGGGTTCATGAATATAGCATTTACTTTTATACCATCAAATAGAAATGATAACATAATGGACCGGCAATTCTGCTGTTATTCTGCGGCTACGAGAGCACATAAGCTTGAAAGGCCGGGGGAATGGTTCTTTTGCAGTTAGTCTTAATTCCTCTGCAGATACAGAAGTATAATGGGAAGCCAGAAATGGACATCTATGGTTCCCTATTTAACCTATGGGAATCTTTCGCTAGAAGAAGGGGTGGGCACACCGTGTCAGAAATTACATACAGTGCTAATGATATATTAGACAGGAGATAATAAGCCTTTCAGGGATTCCTAAATGTATTACTTGTTAATTTAGGCGGTACCCTGGGCACAACTTATGAGGTGGTGCTAATTTAGAAGGTACCATGAGTAACGCTGCTTGCTGGAGGGCTGAAATGTAAATCCCATTGTTCAACAGGGAAAACGAAAATGCTTCTTCCATTAAGTCTGTGATCTGTCCTTCACTTGCCATGGGGAATAGCATAATTTAGAAAGCTGCCTTCTAGGATGTTGAAAAATCATGCCTCATCAGTGAGATCTCTAGATTAAAAATGTGAACATTTTTACATTACTAGAGGGATTATTATATCTTGCTTAATATTTCATATATTTGACATCAAACTACCAAGTAATGAGTATAATGTATTAAAATGCCCTTCTAGTCAGGTTATTTGCCTGCTTTTATGTAATAAGCCTCTAACTGCATTTGTTCAGTGATACTGTACAGTGGTTTGATTTGTGTTTTGTAGTGTCGGGCTGAGAAGGGACTTTGAAACTGATTGTCACAGTCAGTTCATATCTGTCTCTGAACTTCTATGGATCCAAAACAGGAGTTTCTCATTGGAGGCAGAATGGTTTTTGTACCCTTCCCTTAAGTGCAAAACTGATGCAGCACCACCTTCCATGGAGCTGGGTGCACCTTCAGGCACACAGCAGCAAGCAATGACATTATTTTCAGCGCTGATTGATTCCTTCCAGATCTATTATGCTGTTACCATATCTTATACCATAACGCCCTGCGTACACCCGGTCCAGCCCTCTTCACTTCTGCGTGCCTGCAGTTCCTGCTGCACTCAGTGGGAGGTGAGGCTTGTAAGAGCAGTTCCCTTGGTCCTGCTTTGATGGGGGGAGTATCCCATGCAAGGAGAGCCTTACTTCCCCCGCTGTACTCCCCCCCCCCCCCCCCCAAATAAAAAAAATTGCTTGACAGTCATGGCAGGGCAGCGCTGAGCCTCACACCCCACATGCACATCCGCTAGGTCAGTCCAAACCAGGCAAGCAAATTTGTGCTTCTTCACTGGATGCTGTTGTCTTCTCTTTCTTTTTTCTACTTTTTTCCGCCCCTGTCCTGAAGTTAAAGTAAGCACCTCCCTGTGAACAGTACAGTTGTTACCGCTCTCCGTAACTGTGGCTACGCATCCTTGCTCCAGCCTCAGCCTGCAGCTTCCCTTTTAAAGGACTGACACCAAAGAGGAGGAGTGTGTTACACACAGGTGAAAGGGAGTGAGGCTGGCATATTTATACAACAGAAAAAACGGAGAACTAAACATAAATCTCACTGTCTACAGCACATGGCAAAATACGGGGCTAGACAAGAGAATCTATTCCCAATTTTATATGTTTCTAAATCACTTCGTAGGAATATAACAACCAAGGGGACCAAAATTCCTCATTTCCAAAATACAGGTAACAGAGGCAGTGAATTTATGTAGAGCTTCACTGGGAACAGGAGGGGACCTCTGGAGAGTAAATCAGGCAAGACCAGGACTTCTTGTTTGTTCGCAGTTGTGAGTAGACTCTTTCCTACGTCTTTAACGTTTGCAATAGCCCTTCGGTAGCTGGTTAACATAAATGTCCATTTAGAATCATTTTGGAGACTGAGGATTTATGAGCTACAGGGGCACAGAAAAATGCCAGTAAGTGCAAAGTATACTCTTCTCTTCAGGCTATTTTTTTCTATTTGTTGTTTTTCTTTTTTCTTCTTTTTTTTTTTTTTTTTGTTGCCCCCTGTGTAGTTGATGAAGACAGACCTCTGCTAATGATTGACTTGTTTTGGAGGGCAAATTCAGAAAAGGAGGGTTGAACTGGCATCAGTCAAGCAGTCAACTTTAATTAAAAATATTGAAACTCATTAATAAGAAACAAAAAGGCAAAACAAAAAAAAGGAAGGAACAAAGAGGAAGGACAAAGGAAAAGAAAAAGAATTAATGGGAAAATGCAGATAGCTAGTGTAGAAGAAACTGTACATCAGCTATCCTGGCTTCTTACTAAAGTGACTAGATGTCTAGCAGTAGCGTCTAAAGTGGCAATTCTTTCCCCTTTGCCCCCCTTATATTTATTATTTATCTGATATTTTAAAATATACTGTTGCTAGTATGAACTGTGGCAAGGCAAACGTGGGGCATTTCTGCTGTCTGTTTGTTGTTGAAGACTCACACAAGCCTAGGTCCTGCTCAGAATAGCCAACTACTGGTCTGGGGGATACAAGAGAGAAGGGGGGACTGTTGCAGAAATCCCAGTTTGGTGACTCATCACCCTGGCAACACTGGCAAGAGAAAAGCGATGCTTATCTTTACCCAGATCTAGACTATTGATGTCAATGTGAAAATTACTTACTGAGAAGAGCTATTAGCTTCACGGATAAGTCTTGAAATGTCACTGCTTTGCAACATATTGGCCTGGCTAAAGAACATTAAATAGCCTCTCTAGTGGACACCTGATACACCAGAGAGAATTCTGAGTCCATGGAGAATTTCTACATCCTACCCTAAGGCTAGTCCTTATGAGGATTTGGACATGCTGGATGAATTTTCTCACCCATGCGTTCTAGTAACGCCAGTCCAAGGAAGATGAAACATCTTAACTGCTGTGAATTCATAACTTTGAGCCAGATGAGAAGTAAATCAAATCTATCCCTGATATGGGCTTTGCGAAAATGAAAAGTTACCAAGTCTAACTAAGAGCATTCATTTGCTTTCTGTTCTCTAAGCCCAGGTGGATCATTTAAACCAGAGCAACCTCTGGTCCTCCAAGCAGGACTAGAAAATGTAGTACCTGAAGTCTGTGAGACGCTGACTTTATGTTTTCATACAGCGCAAGAAGAGGATGTTAAGACTCAGGGTAAAGACTGTTATATTAACTTATCCAAATAAAATATGGAGAATGAAGGGGAGGGTTAAAACATATACATCAGCTTTTGATTATCATCATAGAATCTTAGAATACCAGGTTGGAAGGGACCTCAAGGATCACCTGGTCCAACCTTTGCCAACCTTTGATTAGCAACCAACTACTAAAGTTCTTCTGAGGTTAAACTAAATTTTGAAACAACTGTGTTTCACTCCCTGTCCCTAGGAGTTGCCCAGACAATTGGGTGTGAAAATTCTCTAAACTTTTCCATTTGAGCCTTCTACAAACATCTGGACCAAACCGAACTCCAAAATTATTCAGTTTGGTGTCAGACCTATAATTTTCTTAGACAGATCAGGCTATGTAGAATTCAACTTCTTTTCTTCTTTGATGGGCTAAAGAATGCATTTCAAATAGCTCACTGCAAGAGCTACTAAACTTATAGCGACCAACAGAAAGCAAATGTACCTGCTTGTGTGATTATTGATCAATTAAAACCCAACCAAATCCAAATTCTTCCATATTTTAAATCCCCACATTGCTTAATAAAAGTCCCAAATGAACCTTGTGATATCTAATACTAAAACACCCAGAAAGAATAATGTACAAGAAATTCAAAAGCAATGCAATTTACCACCATGTGTTTCAAGTCCTGCTTTGATGCTAAATTATCAGCGTTTTATCTGCAGTGGAATATGCTACTTTTCAGTCAGCTCACACATATTCCTCAGATACTAAGCAAAGCACTGTAAAAACCTCCCAAATACCTCCAAACATATGCACACACAAATGCACACACACACACACGCTCAGAGGGATTTTTTTTAATTAATTGAATTCAAGGTTTGTATCTTTGTAACTTCATTCCTATGTGGACAGAACACACAAACACCACATTAAAATCAATTCTTTACAGTGTTATTTTCCAACTGGAAAGAGAAGGTAACTGTGCTGAAAGATATGCAGGACCCTTGTGCACAGAAATGGCTATGGAAAGGCATTATCTTAACCAAGTGACACTCGATTGAAAGAATTTCCCAAATGAAGGTTTTATTCTTCTGGATTCTTCAGCTCTCCCATCAATGCCCATCAATGCAATTCACAGGGCACTCTATTACTTTATGCCAGTGAGACTTGTCTGCTTACACAGGCGAATGATTTAGGAACCACTAATAGCCTCTGTTGTCCCCTATAGGGAAAACACGCATACATGCATGCACCAATACAACTCCCCATATATATATATATACACCCCCCCCCCCCCCCCCCCAGACTTCCATTATGTTTTTGAAACCAAAAAGGACAAAGAACAAGCAAGGAAAGTATAATGCAAATAACTTTGGTTTTTAAATGGAAGCCTTTTTTTTTTTTACTGTAACACTTTTCTTTACTCACTTGGCAATTTCTTTTGGCTGATTTTGGAATGTCGTTTCTAAAAACTGCAGTGGCTTCTTTTAAATGTGTCCTGCTTACCCCTGTTTTGAGGTGGAGCATTTTAATAGCTAGGGAGAAAGGATTTTCTGCCACTGAAAGCATTTGGCACAGGGCTTTGTACGTGTGTTGGTGGTTCTCTGAGACATCTCCCAAACCTTCTCATTGAGTCCGAATGTTATACTATATTGAGAGATAGTGCTTGGTGTCCTGTGCACACATGCTGCGGAGGCAAGGCCAGGTGCAGGAAGGTATTTGTACCCTACAGCTTCACTGACCTTGCTTCAGATGCCTAAATTAGGCTGCAGATATCCTGGGGCTCTCTCTGGCCAGCGGGGAGAGACGCTGGGGCAACACGGGACACTTCAGCACTCCTTTCCTGGTGCCTCCCGGGAGTAATGCATCCATCTCTCTCTATCAACCATGTAAACAGTGTCCAGAGACTAACCACTGCCTGAAACCTCTCAGGCAGGTGCATAAAGTTGGTGTTGTGAGTACAACACCCGTTTTGGGTAGGTTACCCATCTCATGACCGGTGGTTGTGGAGCCTGCCAGCTCCCCTCCCGCCCCCCATCCTGCCCTCCTTGCGTGGTGGGTGAGAGATTGGACCCTCAGCACATTTTCACACCCACCCACACCTGGCAACATTGGCTTTGCAGGCTGGGGAAAGCAATTTGTTGCTTCTGTGAATACACCCATGACGGCAAAGGCTGGCAATCAGGAGGAAAAAGGAGCAACATATATTTCCCTCAAAGAGTTGTATCAAAAAGGAGAGAGAAATATATATTTTTTTTTAATGTCTGGGAAGTGGGAATTAAAAACAGGCTATCCATCGATGAATTTACGGTATCTGAAACTCCTCTGAGCCCTAGGAAAACATAAAGCTCTGCCCTTTGGTCTTCTTTTCAGTCTGCATGGGTAAGCTCACTTTATGAGGCAGCATAATTTGCAGTGACCTTTTCCGAAGCTGTTGCTACACTTCCTGCTTCACTGGAAACCACCTTTTTAGCCATGCATGATATGACTCCACATACATTGGAGTATAAATTTCAGGCTTTGTCGCTAAACCCTGTAAAGCAGTCCCTTGTGGTAGGTGGCTTTACTGGTGCAAGACACTGCTGGTACTGCTGGGCTGCAGAAGGATGGTTTTTGAGGGCTGGTTGGCCCTTGTTGCACCACAGCTAAATGTATGGAATCAGTGGGGGTGAAAGAAGAATTTAAAACTAATAATGTCAGCAGTCTGCTTTTCTCTGGATTGCTGGGAGGGAGAAAAAATGTTTCTTATGTAATTCAGGCTTTTAAAAAATCTTTATATGAATTTGATTTCCTCTTGGAATATTCAGGGTGTTCAAATAACCTAATGCATTTCTAAGGAGAGCTGTTTCGGTGTCTCTTTTTTCATCTTTTATAATTATTATTCTGCCCCTAACTTATACAGAGGAAGGATTATGAGATTTTATAAAAGGATTTTCAGACTTACTCCACATGTGAGTATTAAAGTGTACCTCTGTCCCAATATATCTAAAGCCTCATACCCATTTAAACATTTACTGAGTTTTTAAATCTTGGTTTTGCCATATATAAAACGGTAAATGTATATATTCTCATATAAATGCAAGCCCTTCTACAGTCAGCGGAAGTTTTCCTTTGGCTGTAACTGTTTCAGGATTTCAGCTCCCACATGTGTGGACTGCCGAAGCACATGGTTACGTTAACTTTGGTTAGGCCAAGCACCTGAAACCTTCCAGTTTTCAAAGGCTCTGCTTGTTGACTCGACTTTAAACTTTTCACAGAATGCAGCTTTCTTTTCTACATAAAATAAAACTAGGTGGAATCTGTTCACCTCACCAAATGTACCACTGCTGTATTTGATGATAGCTGGGGAACAAATTGTATAGCCCTGTTGTATATTACATTTATCCCAACCATTTGACCCCTGACTATGTTCTTTTTACTTTGTTCTTGTGCTTTGCCCTTTGTTTCATCCACAGCAAGATTTTTTCTAAGCTCTTTGAGAGCTTCTCTGAGTGATAGCCATAGAAAAGTCACCCTGCCAAGAGAGTATCCTTTGCCACGAGTGGATCCCACTTTTTCCATTCCTTTGAAGAACACCACCACCAATAACAACAAAAATAATAGAAGCATCAGAAGTTATGCTCCTGTGAGGCCTAAGATGAGAGAATACTTCAGTGAGTTTATTCCGTGTATAGTTCTCTGAAAGATTGTCAGAATTGTGTCATTTAATGTACACGTAGAAGTGGTACTGCCGTCGCATGTTATGAGATACGACTACAGTCCCTCCAGCATTTCAGCTCCTTTTTCTCCTGTCATCTGTGCACCTAATATCAGATGACAACGCTGAGATCCACCAATTCTTTGATAATGCCCTGCTCAAAACGTGTGACATCATGCTTTCTATCTCCCTCCTGTGCCTCTTGCTTGCTTTCTCTATCTTGCTCCCTCTCAGATGCAAATACATATATCTTTATTTGCTCTCATGTGTATTTCTAGACCTTAACAGTGATATACAGTCTTTTCTTTTTACAGGAAGAATTCAGAACATTACCTTTAGTCATGCGAGATCATTTTCTGTGTCTCTGCGAAAGCTATTTATAAGGGTCTTGACTGAGGAATGAAAGAAAAACTAAAGCAGTTCAGTAGAAATTATCTTCTTAATGGTAAAATCTGAATTATACATTAAAGTGCCATTTATTCAATGAATTTTATTATTCTGTTTAAAAAGGCAGAGACTTTTATGTGTTTCGTATGCTTACAAAGGTTTATTAGCTTGAGTAAAAGGTTATCATTATTCAATTGAATAATTGAATTTTAAATTATTGGTATTGCACTTCATATTATAACTGCTTTTCCAGATGCATTTGATTATGTCAAATTTGCCTTTTAATCCCCTGTCTGGAGACCATTTTCTTGAATCATTCACTGTTTCTCACCCTCTGTAGCAGTATCCTAATGAACACACAGAGCCCAGTCTCACATCTTCCATGTAAATGACTGTGCATACCTCTTCTAGTCAGATCACATTGGAGGCTATCTGGTGTCATCTAATCCTGGATACTGATATGTGGAAAATCTTTCCAGGTGATTAATACCATAGGCATCTAATTTTCCTGCGAAGCGCTATTGGGGGGCTGCGGTGTTTACATGAGCGCCAGACTTAAGGATATGAAATGGACATTTAGTAAAGTTAATAACCTGCGCCTAATCCCCTCCAAGAATTATCTGTTGGTATTTCTATAAATAATTGTAGCTTTATTTCTTGTCGCTAATTGAATCCCGTATTAATTTATTAGACATATTGTTAATTTAAAAACCTGCAATTTTGCTATAAATCTCACTGCACAGGTGCAATAAATGCATGTAAAGCTACACATGAAATATCTTTGCATTTGAAACATCTATTAAGTAAAAAAAAGCCACAAAATAACTGTGTTTTCATTTTTGTTTACTTGCTTTGTTTGTTTGTTTGCTGAATGCTCGAGCAAATGTGCCCTTCAAAAAGGTTTCTCGTTTGCCTAAGATTTGTCCTTGACTGCACACTTGGAAACCACGATTCCTGGGCATAACACTGAAATTCTCGAGGAAGATAACAAACGATACACAAAACAATCCAACATAATAGAATATCAGGGTAGGCAGCCCCCGAGTGGAATATTCTGTGAGCACCGATTCTTCACGGCTACCTTCAATACCTCGCTGATAACATTAGCGTGGTCGAAGGTGCCGCGTTTGCTTGCATGTACCTATGAATTACATAATTGTCTGCTGTTAGCAGGCTGCTTCTACCCCTGCTGAAGAGTTTTTTTCCTCAGCCAGGGGTTGTTCATTAACTTCACTACAACCAGGATCAGCCTTCCACAGCCTTCCATAATTTCGAGCAAATTATGTTTTAGAAAGTAATCATTGATTCCTGCGATTTGACATAGGATAGGAAGCACTTTAGAAGTGGCTTTGAATACTCTTAATTAGCTCAAGAATTACAGGCTCATTCCTCTTTTACGTTGCCTTTGCGAGCATTTAACTCAACGGATTTCAACGCAGTTGCTTCTGTTTTACACTGGTGTGAGGCAACAAAAAAACCAGGTTGCATAAATTGTTAACAGCTCTTTCATACTGCCTCTTTATTACCAGATAAAACTTTCATGAAGGACGTTCACAGAAGATCAATATGAGAAACCACATAAGACCTGACTTTTATGCTACTGGCTGATACTGAAAATCACAGAAATAAGTATTTGTTTTTGAAGCTCTTACTTAAGCCAATGATTGGTTTGATGCTGCTTTTCCTGAAAGAAATATTTCACCTTTAGGAGACGTACTGCCTCCTGAGTAAAGTTACTCCACAGCTCCGATTGCAGGGATGTGGGAAAGGGAACAGAGTGCAGTTGTTCATCTACTAATGAGCAACTGCATCCGGCAGCCTTCGTTCGAGGGAGTAAGGACCCATGTTCATTTCTCTGCTTCGTGCGGATGCGGCTCTCGGCTGATGTGACGCACCGCTGTCGGCATCCGAGGAGGCTCCGCAGGAAAGCCTGCATGTCTCAGCAGGGGGACTAGGGGCTTTGGCGTCTTCTTCCAAAGAACTGGGAAATCGCCTCATCGGCGGCGATCTTCACCTGTAATTTATAGAGGCCAGCACACAGCTGTGGGGTAGACAACAAATGGTATTGAACTGGCCGGTAATATACTGTCTGTAAGCTAATATAGCTCAGGATATATTCACTGCCGAAAGTAAATTAAACATTTTCCTTGAGATTCACTTAGATAGCAGTGTTTGTTTATGTAGTGGTTTATCTGTGTATGAAGAAGTGAGCAGGAGCTAAAGTGCAACTGCAATCACATATAGTAAATCCAATTTATATTAATATTCTTCCAACCTAATAGCTGGCAAATACACGTTTCTGCACTTCTAGCAGTCTGCCTTAATTTGTTTCTGTCAAACGAAGAGCAAACATTTTATCACAAATTTGTTGGTTTTCTTTTTCCTAAAAAAACCCAAGCACACCAACACTGAAGGTTACAGAGGTGGCTATTTTTAGAAAGTTTACTCTTCACACACTTAATCAAGGCCATCATACTTGCTTTCCTCCAACCGTTACTAGAGCCATCCACAGTCTTCCAAATCCAAGAGTTATGAAGTGGAAATGCCTGTGCGGGAAAGTTCTCCAGTACGACTGAGTCCCGATGACAGGCTTAATCCCAAGCTCAGCGGAAACTCAGTTGTGCTCCTTTTTCTCCCTGAGGTAGTTGAAGAGGACATCCAGCCCCCCCTCGATGACCTCGGGCAAGGGCCGGGACAAGGGGTTGTGGGCAAGGTGGAGGCCTTTGTCCATGGGGTTCCAGGCGATGCGTGGCAGCCGGCGCAGCAGGTAGAGGTCATCCGGGAGAGTCTGTATGGCGTTGTAATCAACATTTAGTAACTCCAGAGCATTGATGAAGCAGAGAGACCGTGGCAGGCTGCGTATGTTGTTATTCTCTACTATAAAGATTTGCAAATTGACCAGATACTGGACACTCTCTGCAATGTTTTCAAGCCTGTTGGACCCTAGGTGCAAGAAGTCTAAGCTCCTCAGTGCAAAAATGCAGAGGGGAATTTGCACAAAGCGGTTGTTACTGAGGTTCAGTTTCCTCAAGCTTGTCAGGTCAGTGAAGCTCAAAGGCAGTTGCGAGATGCAGTTATGAGAGAGGCTCAAAACCTCCAGCTTCCTGCACAAGCTGAGCTCTGCTGGCACTTCTGTCAGGCAATTCATATTGACGAACAAGACCTTCAGGTTCCTCAGCAGCCCGATCTCTTTAGGCAGATGCTTGAGGCAGTTGCCCCCTAAATTCAGCACTACCAGCCTGTCAAGTTTCCCCAGCGAAGGAGGAATCACCACCAGCTGGTTGCATGAAAGGTTCAGTTTCTGCACCTCGGGCAGTCCCCACAAGAAGTCGGGTGCGCTGGTCATCCCTTTCATTATGAGGCTCAAGCTGACATAACGCAATCCCCGTTTCAGCAGTGACTTGGGCTCTTTCCCTGAGAGAAGAGCATCTTCCCACGCAGGCAACTTTGGACCTTTCCTCAGAAAAACCATGCTCCTTCGCCCCTCGTTCTTCGAGTGCTCAGTTCCCATAACACCCTGGTTCCCTCCTGAGAGATGAAGTGAGGTTTTCTTCCCTTGCAAGTGCTACACCAACATGCAGATGCCAACAGAGGATGACAGCTTGCAGGAGGCGGGAAAGTCAAAGCAAGGAGACAAGGAGGAGCCTGTGAAGTGCATCTCAGTCCACCAGGGCAGTTTCCATAGCTGCTGAGGGAAAGTTTCACTTTTGGGGGCTTATGCTGGTCTTGGTGCACAGTCTGTAATGAAATACTTGCTCCTGACTTGTGAGCAAACCTGTTCAATTCAAACTGAATGCCACAAGGCAGCTGTCACTGTCATTTGGCCTGGGCTTTATTGGGCAGATATGTATCTTCACTGCAAAAAGGTCACAAGGATGCTGTATATAACTTCACCATGTCAGCTTTCTTGGCTATCTGGTACATACCATGGCTGCAGGACAATTATCAAGAGTGACTCCAAAAAACAAACAAGCAAGCTATAGAAGAAAACAGGCAAACAAAAAAGCCATCATTTCAATTCAGATTTAAAGGACGTTTTCACAATCATTTTTATTTTGATGTTCCTGATTTCACTGAAATAGTTACCAGTCCACCAGAAAACTTTGCATGCTGCAGAAATGCTGGTAAAGACTTTTCACACGAGTCCTTATTTCCTGTTCAGTTAAAAAAAAAAAAAAAAGAAAAAGTTAATGCTCGTAAAAAGCCTTAGCTGTTATATCCCCTTTGTGGTGAGGATAGGCATCTTTCTTTTCAGAAAGGCTGCCACCTTCACTGCAGCAGTGACATTTTCCAGTGGCATCTGCGCCCACTTGGATGATTGCTTGCTACCCACGTCGCCAAGTGTGAGTGCTCACACCACGCAGTTCTGCCCAAATTACTCTGTCCTAAATGTCCTGTGCTACTTTCACATCTATCCGCGAGATTTTGGGTGTCTGGCTCTTTTGTGCTGCAGAAAATGTAGTTACTTGAGGTCCGTTCCCCTGTGAACTTTCCTGTCTTTCTGGGCTATTCTGGGGTACAGGGGGACTAGCAGTCAAATAGCTCGAACTATAAATGATATTTAACTCCAGGATAGAGGGACTGATGGGAGAGGAAGGAAGCAGTGAGGTATAATAATACCCGACAACAGCTGAAGCTAGCTCTGCTGATGAAAGGAAATTGTATTGCTAAAGGAATATGCAGTGACTTTAAACTCAAAGGGACCCTAAAAAGGATACACAAAGCCTTCAGGCACCATTTAAACTAGGTGAAAATTGCAGCAAACAGTACAAGAATTTCAGGGCTTTTCCTCTCCAGTGGGTCCGTGATGATGGAGATGCTTTGCTGCTGCCTGAGAGATTTGGTGACAGGTGTACCCTCCCCATCACATCATTTCAGAGAACTTCTCCTTAAAACCTCGCATTAGCTCGGATGCTAAAGGACTAGGCATGAAGCTGCAGCTGGGAGTTGGGGCACCCAGCAACCTATTTGGAGTCAATCCCTGCAGCCCCTTCTTACTGCCAAGCACTGCTTGGCCTCTCTTCAGTTTTTGGGTCCCTCGCAGAGCTGCACCTGTGTGGGAGAAGAGGGAAGGGAGAGGGCACCCCTGCGGCTGTGTCGGGCGAGCAGGGTCCTACAACAGGAGAGGAGCCAGGACCACAGACAGAAGCGCGAGATGGTGGTGAGCTGAGCGAGCCACACAATTTGGAAATACGCCTTCACAGAGCTGCATGGCATAAAAACAACCGGTCCTGAGGCTGAAATATTACATTCCCTGGAGTGCCTGGATGAGCCTGAAAAGGGCTGGGGCTGCTGTATCTGTTCGGTTAGAGCGGGTTGGCAGCCTGACCAACAGTCGCAGCTCCCTCCCTCGCAAGCACTCTCCGCCAACGTTTGTCAGTTTACAAACAAACACTATAGTAAATCCCACCACAGCCATAAGCTCTGACTCAGTGTTCTTGTTAACCACCCCCCAAATGTGCTGCCCGGAGCAGCGGAGGGAACCCTGCCGCTGTAGGCAGAGGAGCCGCTCGGCGGGGGAGAGGAAACAGAACAGCAGGCCAAGATGGGGCCAGATCTGGCCTTGCCTGACAGGGGGACCTAAGGCTAAAATGTGGCCTTCAGCCCAAGCAGGTGGAGAAGCAAAACCGAGAGCCTTTCGTGGGCCCTCACTCGGGGTTGTCTGCCCAGCTAGTGTTAAAAATGCACCTATTATCAGATGGCCTAATTGGGTTGGAACAAGGCATTCCCTTCTGCAGCGGCACACACAAAGGGAAGAAAAAAGCCTTTTAGAGAGCATTTTACAAAGTTAGGCATTTCCCTTCTTTCAGCCACAGTGCTGGAAGGAGGAACCTGTCCGGCGGCCCTCCCCGTGGCAGGGCTCGCAAGCGTGCCCATGGCCCCACCGTCTGCTCGGAGCTCTTCCTTCGGGAGGTCACTTTTAGTAACAGACAAAAACAAAACACAAAGGAAGCACAGTCTCCCTGTAGCCACAGTCTCCCCCGCCATAGCTGGCCAGATATTTTTGGATGGGAATGTTGTCCCCGTCTCCGAAACGCGTTAGAGTTCACTGCCTGGGGATTTGGCAGGGCCCAGCCTGGCCTCTCACCACAGAAATCCCCATTTCCTAACAGCGTGACTCAGCCAAAGGGCTCTGTACCCTCCCCTGGTTTTGCATCGCGCTGCTGAGTTGAAACTAAGCCTAAACAGTCTGGGCCGGGCTGTTGCAAAGCTCTCTATCAAACGAAAATGCTTGCCCTGCTTCGGCCTCGCAGCATCCCCCGCTACGGCATTGCCCTATCTCCACTGCCTGTCAAGCAGCAGCGACAGCAGCAAAGGGGATTTATAAAAGAAATTCCACATCTGCAGCTTCCATTGTCCGGTTCTCTTCCTGCCTTCCCGAGTACAGTAACCACTGCGTGAAGAAAGAAAGAAAAAAAATAAATAAGCATTTCCTTTTCTTTGTTCTCCAGCAGAAAAACAGGCTATTGAGCACGCTTGCAGTTGTGGAGAGGGGGAAACTCTGAGGTAACCAAATTAACTCCCTCTCCTGAAATCGGGATAATAAACCCACAGTGGCCTCATCTGGACATCTCAGGAACTAAATTTCTGAACAGAAAACCAGTCCCTTATCTCTTGGTGTCCTGGACTGGTTTTGTTCAAACACTTTTCAGTCCCCTTTTCTCGGAGCTGCCTGCTGCCCTGCCCTGGCCCACGCTGTGCTGTGCTCTGGGGACAGACGGATCCCTTTGGGACCCCCTCGCTTAGGTGGCCAGTCCAGCGAAACTCTGACCAGTGCCAATACAGCCCGGCAGAAATTAATTTCATGCATGCAAGTTTGGGAGGAAAAAAAAACCAAAACCAAACAGATCAGTGGGATTTGCATGATGCAGTGTAGTTGATAATTGTTTCATGGATTAAACAAAAATGTTAGTGTGGGGGGGAAAAATGACCCCAAACTTGCTGAAGAACTTTCTAGTCTAACTAATACAATAAGAGAAACTGCACTATTCGCAATGACAAAAAAAACGGGAAGCTGACAAAAATGACAAGCTATATTTTCTGACGTTCTTTGACAATGCAAATGATTAGGTTTTTTTTTTTTTGAAGGAAGCAGGATTGTCAGCCCTGAAGAAAACTGAAAGATGAGTTCACAAAAGACCTGGAATTTTAAAATTCTATTCTCTATGGGCTCTTTTATTTGCCTGCAGGTTTGGAGCCTCTAGAATACACTTGGGAAATATTTTCAAGCTTTTCTCTGCAGTTGGGTGGGGGGCCTGGACAACTGCTTTGTTTTTAGATAAAAGTTGAGATCATCACATAATTACTTTTCCATAGGATCTGAGCTTTTAATGAACTATCCAATAGCATCAGGCTTTGAATGAAACCGTAACCATCTTGACACACTGAATTTAAATTTTGTTTTCCTGCAAAACCAAATTCTGTCATTGTCTTTTAAATCGGTGAGCATACAATAGATACCTACAGTTTCATCAGATATACATATAGGTTCATAGTTGATTTTGAAGCAAATTTCATGTTCTCTGTGGAGTCAAAATCTTATATACTTCCTTTGGCTCAGCTTAATTAAAAATGTATTAATGTAAGAAGGAATAGTTTAAATTTTATAGCCCTTTCTAAAATGCTGGGAAGTTCAACCCATACTCTTTCAGAAGAAACTTTGATTTTCGTTCATGATCTAGGTGTTATAATAAACAGCTGACTAAATGAGGATGCAGAAACTCCCTAACCCTTCCTGTGACAGGAAGGATGCTTTGGCTAAAAAGGGTTAACTTGTTTCAAGTTCAGCAGAAAGCAACAGTCGTGCCAGATAAATATTCACTAGAAATACAACTGCAGCTACTGAACCATCTTCTGTGCTGTTCCTTTCCTCTGAAGTCAGTAAAGGGTTTTAAAAGTGTCAGTGCCATGCAGACTGTCAAAGATATCCTCTGGTCTTAGTGCTAAGGCAGCAAATTTTGGAGGTTTTTAACTACTTTGTACTGGTTTGTTGTTCTTGCATCTATTCTGAAATACTTGTCAAATTTCAAAGGTAATTTGAGATTTATGAGATGTGACACAAGACAGGAACAATTCTTAAGGCAATTTCAGATTTCCTGTTAATTTGTTTTTAATTATAGTGCTGTTAACAGCCTTTAATGCCTGTGTGTCCCTGGAGCTTTCCTGGAATGTTTTATTAAGGTCCCATGTGGAGCTGCTGGATCGCCTGACCCATGAAGAACTGGACCTGGAGGTGAATGACTGCCTGTGCAGGGGCTCATTTAACAAGACCTTTAGCAAAGTTTCTCTGTGGACCTCTTGACAGAAGACAAGTTCAAACTACCCACAGTGTAGAATAAAAAGAGAGAGACTTGGTTTTGTCTGTATATGTAGACTAGAAATGACAGGCTCGATTCCTCCCGGTAGTCAGTGGCCAGCAGCCACTCTCATGTTACATGGAATTACAGGAAGTTTTATTTCTTTTCTGCAAACTTGCACTAGTATTTTGAAATTCCAGAAAATGCATAAATGACTGGTTGGTCAGCTCCTACTTCTGCCACAATTTCCCTGTGTGTACACAAGCCAAATAGGTGGTCAGTCTGGCTATGTTAATCAGAGGCAAGCCATGATCTTGCACTGTGGTATTGCCCATGTCCTCTGGGGCACCCATGCCTCCCACAGCCATGATAGTTCTTCTGGGAACCACCAGAAACCGCTTGCCTGAGGTGGTTGCCTGCTCCTCTGCAGGGAAAGGAGAGTTTAACGTGTGGACATGCCCAGCACCATCCTGCAGGAGTACACCGAGGGCCCTGTCCTGTTTTATTTGGACTTTATGATCTTAAAGGTCTTTAACCTAACCTTTAACCTTAAACCTAAACGATTCTATGATTCTATTTAGCCATCTCTGCACAGCCTCTGTCTCTCAGCCTTCTCCTCCTCTTGTGGCCAGTGTGGTGACAGATTTGACACCATTTATAAATGCATTTGAAGTCATTACATGGAGGATACCATCGCAGTACAGAAAGCATTCGCTGTTCTATTATTCATCACTGCATTTACGAACAGTCACATCTACATTCAAAACCACCCATAAACCAGCCTGTACCTGCCTGTTAGCAACATGGACGTTTGCTAAATGCTGCTCGTGGCCTGTGCTTTCTGAATCAGACTGGGAAACAAGTTGGAACAGATTCTACAAACTGGATGAAGTAGCTTTTAGTATAACTGCTGCCACATCACCTCTGCCACAGGTACTCTTTTTCACAGAGCTCTTGAAGGTCATTTTGTTACATTTTGAATGCATCATAAGAAAGACAACAGCAGTTCTTGGGAACTGGAAGAGAGGGACTGAACTCTCCTTGCCTAAACCTAATCTGATCTAAAAAGAGGTGTTCCTTGGCCTGTCTCACAGGAGGCGTCAGATCATCTAAGTGTCCATCACATGCCTACTTGGTTGGCCTTCATGCAGAATGCATTGATACTTTTCTTTCTTTCTTTCTGTCTTTCTTTTGGACTGCAACTCCTCCCAGACTTATTTCAGTGCCCGGAGCAGATTCAATCCAGCTGCTTGTGGTGTACAACCCCCAGCTCTCTGAAGCATCCTGTGACCAGAGGTAGCACGTCACTCTGGGATGAGGGAATATCCCCACCTCTCCTAAAGCTGTTGCTCGAATTAGCAGGGTTTTCTTAAACATCTGTGGGTACAGAGAGTCCAAAAATAAGCATGACTCTATGATCTGCTGGCAGAACTCCCAGTCCCTCCTCCAAAGACTGTTTAAGTGTTTTACATTTAATGGGTCACCGTAGTTACCTACTTTTCTGGAATCTGAAAATCCATGCTCCTTTCTGGAAACAAAAGGCAGAGATGGCCCTGAGGGTCCTGAGTAGAGAGAAGCATTTCCATGGCATCCTAAGTGTAGCACCTGTAGTTTAGAGACAGATGGGATTTAAGCCAGACTGTTAATTCAGCATTATCTAGGAAGAGTCTTACAGACTCTCCCTGCTCAATCTGCCAATATGCTGATTCTGATAGACTGTTTTTAAAATAAGTAATTCTCTCCAGGCATTGTTAATGTCAATGTGTCTGTGCCCTGGCTCCACGGTGTTCTGCATGCCACAGTAAAGACCAGGCGACTGAACTTCACGTATTGCAAAGTTCATTGCTGCTGTGCCAATACCCCTCTTTTTTATTCTAATTGTTCAAGTGTCTTTGAAAATGCCATTGTACCATAAAGTCTTAAGGGACTTAAGCCAAAGGGAAGTTGTAAACTTGCTTTAGAAATAAAATCAAGCACTAAATGATCCAGTTTTTCATGCCTGATTTTGTGTTTAAAATAAATGCATGCTTCTCCAATTGAAAGCACAAGCCCTTTTTATCTTAGTCCTCATGAAATTTGGCAAATCAGTACTGCAAATCAATGTGACCCAGTGTGAAAGGGTTTAGGTATTTCCATCCAGAGTCCATTACAATAATGATTGCAAGAAAGATCTCAGGAAATAATTCAATCAAAGCTGCTGTGGAGCCTTAATCCCAGATCCATGACTCTTACACAAATTTTACTGATATAAGAAGAAAGTCTGCATTTACCTTCATATGCCTCATAAATGATAAAACACAATCTAATTAAAACTCCCTAAAACACATACCAGTGTCTCAGTTTGGGATTTATCAGAGACATTATCAAACGAAAGGGCAGACATCCCTCTAGACATTTGAAGACTCAGTGCTGACAATTAATAGCTTGACTTCTAAATTTCCAAGCTCTATCTTAAGGAAACATATTGGATGCTTAGCTTCAAAGGGCCTGAATGAACAAATAAAACTTCTCAAGCAATCAGTAAAGCGATGCATCTAGGTATTATTAGTATGACAGCAATATTTGAAATCCTGTGAAATAATATGGGTCACTGTATGGTCAAAGGCTGGTGAGATCTGAGTCAAGTTGCCGTTATGGGGAGCTAAGGGCATCACACAGAGCACAGCCCGGAGGCAGAAGCTACAGCCCAGTAGGTGAAAAAAAAGCACATGAAAAGCAACTTGCATAAAAAAAAATACCTTAAAAGTAATAAAATAGAGCAAATCAAATGGGAAATAAAATCTTCGAGCTCAAGTACAGCCGAAAGAAAAAAGAAAGGAGAAGAAAGGCCCACCCATAATTGTCATCTCTCTTACTTGACAACCTCTAATGAGCAACTTCCCAATAGAGGGAATCAAACATGAATCTGTTCTCTACCTGAACATCACAAGAGATTAATTGTGGTGTACAACCGCAGGGTTTCAGCACTTATTGGACTGTGGGAAGAGAGGATATTGTAGTTAATGATTCCACCTGGGGTGGAACAATGGCACATTCGGCAGCCGTGGAGGTAAGCGAAAGGTGAGCACTGGTGCTCTGATGTGTGGCCAGGTCAGCTAACAATAAGGCAAGCTTCTTCATAAAGGCTGAAAATGATGTGTGGCTCCAGAGGAACGCACATGGCAATACCGAAATTTAAGAATAAAATTAAAAGAGGAGGTTGGATTGGGGTGAACAGGGCAAGGGGTTGGAGTGTTTTATTTTTAATCTTATCTTTCTGGACCGGGGAAGATGACAAGCAATATTTGCAGAGGATTTGAAACAACAGCACCAGCCTGTGCATTTGTCATGAAAATTTACTACACACAGAGTTCAATAAACTGATGAAAGGCATTCTGTGATATGGTTGCCTGTGAGATCTGGAGGCTAGACCTGGTCACCCATATTGTCTCTTCCCATGCTGTGGTCTTAAATCTGACCTCCTCTCCTGCTGTCTTCAGCTCCCCTACACGTGCAAAATTCAGGAGCCTCGGTTCACAGGCCACTGCATTCGCATTAGCTTTGGTGCTGATCTACACGTTTTCTGCCTCGCTGCATTTCACTTTTAGTTTATTGGATTTGAACAAATGTAGGCAATCAGAGGAAAATGCAATTATAACAGAGTTGCAGCCAGTTGTTTTCCAAGTGATAATAAATCTTATCTGTAGCTAGGGCTGGGTGCAGGCATAACCTGGGCTGGTGGCCTCAGAGCAACGTGCTGGCAGATGCTAGCAGAGGGTCACAGTCTGTTTCCCTCCCTCATCCATGGAAATGGATTCAAGTTTTCCAAGGTTAATGAACTTTGCTAAGCCATTTAATGAGTCCAGGCTGAATGTACAATGCTGTGGTGGGTTGACCCTGGCTGGATGCCAGGTGCCCACCAAAGCTGCCCTATCGCTCCCCTCCTCAGCTGGACAGGAGAGAGAAAATACAACGAAAGGCTTGTGGGTCGAGATAAGGGCAGGGAGAGATCACTCACCAATTACTGCCATGGCCAAAACAGTCTTGACTTGGGGAAATAAGTTTAATTTATTACCAATGAAATCAGAGTAGGGTAATAAGAAATAAAACCAAATCTTAAAGCACCTTTCCCCCACCCCTCCCTTCTTCCCAGGCTCAACTTCACCCCAATCCCCCCCCCCCCGGCCATGGGGTCAGTTCATCACACACGGTCCCCCGGGGGAGGACTCCTCACACTCCTCCCCTGCTCCAGCCCTGGGTCCCTCCCTCAAGGTTCAGCCCCTCAGGGGGGGTCACCAGCCCGGCCAGCAAACCTGCCCCAGCCTGGGCTCCTCTCCCCACAGGGCAGGCCCTGCCAGGAGCCTGCTCCAGCGCGGGCTTCCCACGGGGTCACAGCATCCTTCGGGCACCCCCCTGCTCCATGGTGGGGTCCTCCCGGCTGCAGGTGGGGATCTGCTCCCCGTGGCCTCTGGGCTGCAGGGGCACAGCCGGCCCCACCATGGGCTGCACCCGGGGCTGCGGGGGAATCTCTGCTCCGGCGCCTGCAGCCCCTCCTGTCCCTCCTGCGGCACCGGCCTGGGGGCCTGCAGGGCTGCGCCTCTCACATCCTCTCACTCCTCTCTCTGGCCACAGTTGTGCAATATTTTTTCTCCCCCTTCTTAAATACGTTATCCCAGAGGCACTACCACCATCACTGATGGGCTCAACCTTGGCCAGCAGCGGGTCCATCTTGGAGCCGGCTGGCATTGGCTCTGTTGGATGTAGGGGAAGCTTCTGGCAGCTTCTCACAGAAGACACCGCTGTAGCCTCTCCCTCTCTCCCCCAAACCTTGCCATGCAAATCCAATACAAATGCATTACAGATGTCTTAACTGAGTCAGTTTGGCAATCCAAAAATGAATATACACACACAATCTTCATGAATATATTGAACTAGCAGCCTGGAAACCACCAGTGCTCTATGGGTTTAGACAGGTAACATTCCAGGACTATAGATTTTGGCAGCTTCACTTTAAAAGCCACGGGTGGAATGGAGCAGCAAGAAAAATATTTCTTAATATGCTGTTTTTTACCTACCCCTTAAATGATGGTGTCATGATGCTGGAGTAATACTGGGTAATAGATGATGACAAAGAAACGGTGCTATTCCACCACTGATAAGGCAGAGCAAACATTTGTCTGCAGCCACCTGTTCTTGAACTTCTCTGACTGCACTTTTTCACTGTCTGACTCTGGAGCAAACTATGTGCAATACAAATGGAAAAGAGTTG
This sequence comes from Gorsachius magnificus, assembly GCA_034008185.1. NCBI lineage: Eukaryota > Metazoa > Chordata > Aves > Pelecaniformes > Ardeidae > Gorsachius > Gorsachius magnificus. The sequence continues at coordinate 55,915,411 of CM067082.1, read as the reverse complement.
AGTGCTCTTCCTTGCTGGAAACTGATATGGAAATACCGAACATTGTGTGCTACCTGACATAAATACCGATCTAAAAATACACCACCTTCCCCCCAAACCCTCACTTTACATCATAAATGAAGCATAAGCAGACCCTAGAAAGATTGAAGCAGAATGTCTACTGAATTTATGATTAATAAGCATGTCAAGTTTTATAACATGTGGACACAGCTAATGGCCTTAACATTGCTTCCAGAATCAAAATTGAATGGTTGAGCAGACTTAGCCTCAGGAATGCCCATGGTGATAAGGGAACCATCACAGAAAATAGGTGTACGCATTTTTCAACCTGTCAAGTGAAAAAAATCACAGATGATGATAAGTCAAGGATATGCCCTCTCATTTATAAACTGTATGAATGTTTGTGCTGAACAAGGCTGCCTCCTAAACAAGAGGGAAAAGGTGAATGTAAGCAACAGAAAGCTGCATGATTATCCCGTAAATTACACTCACCCAAGAGCAATAATTACTCTGAATCAGCATTTAAACAGGGAGGGAGGTGGATTGCGCTGCTCAAAGCTGTTGTAAATTGCTAACCCTTTAAGAAGTGCAGGAAGAAAGAAGCACACAGGTAGGCATGGCATAAAGGAGGCCACAAATTTGGATGGAGCAACACATAGACTTAAGGATTATGTAGATTTCTTGGGAGGATTTCACCTGCCAGTATTATCAAAGGCTATGGAAAACACCTCAGGCCCCAGGAACTGAGCCAGGCTGTAGCTGCTGAGGGTTAAGAGACTAAACTGGAGGACAGCCTAAGGACCTGCCGACCTGATGTCGTTTGCCTTCTTCCAAGGCACCTGCTGCTACCTTACTGCTGACGATGGGACTGAAGGGACTGTGCACCAGCCAGGTCTCATACAGAAAGACACAGATGCCAGACATACTTTTTTTCTGTTTCTGATTAGCAAAACGATCTGCACAAGTATAGACATGGGTAAGATGTAAAGCACTGGACATGGCATGTTGTCTTTTGATATTGATAAATGACTGATGTTCTTCTGGATCAGCCTTCTGGGAAGGACAAGAATTGACTAGTTAGGGATGGTATATGTGTCAGCCCGAACTTTCCCCAGTACATCTCATAAACAAATCTTAGCTATTACTATAATGCTTACATTTATTAGTTTTAAATAAATGCTTTGAATATAAAAAAGTGGCATAAAGGTAGAAGTCACGAATTAAGAGGAATTCTCCATTAGCAGTGGTATACAACCATAACATGCCCTTGCAGAACTGGCATCCAGATATCTTATTGAACTATCCAGGCAATCACTGAAAAGCACTGGAAGAGTTGTCTATGTGCAGCACGTAAGATCTGCTGCAAAAATGATAACTAATTTTATAAGAGATTCTGTTGCTATATAATAAGCACAGCTCTGCACCACTGATTTGTGAGAGTGTCTGCTGTGATAGACTAACAGTTTCTCATTTCACAGCCCAGCAAACTTTTTTCCCACTTTGCTCCTATTAGGAAAACCTTGCCGATTCCCTCTGTGTTTTCACCACAGGACAGCACCAGTGGCGTCCGACAGTGCTACAGTTTTTTCCTAAGTAGCTTCTGAAGGGCGGTTGCACTCTCTGATGCAAGCAGGTCTATATTCCTTCCACTACTATATGTATACAGCTTGTGGGAAGTATTAATTTTTACTATTGCAGCTTTAAAAAAAAAGGAAATAGAATTAGGCAAGACCTCCTGATGTGCTCCGCAGTGAGTCCTTCTTGAGCCACCCATGACCGTAATTTCCATGGCACAGCTCAGCTGAGGCGTAAGCTTTGGTGGCACCGCATTTGCGATGGCAGAGCTCCAGGTCCTGCTCTGTGCTGACTTGAAGGCAAGATGGCCTCGATGAAGACTTACTTCCTGAGGCATTTTGGCAATTTGGGGGCGTCTAAATCAAGTGCTGACAATGAGCTTTGTTTCAGACATGAAGAATACATGTGATAACAGAGATTCAGCGAAAAAAAGTTTTTTAAAAAAAATAAACATAGTGCTAGGTATTACTATGACCTCTGGTTATCACTCTTGGTAGGTGCCCACTATGTTAGAATCATAGAATCATAGAATCACTTTGGTTGGAAAAGACCTTTAAGATCATCGAGTCCAACCTTTAACCTAACCCTGCCATCGCACCACTAAACCATGTCCCTAAGCATCTCATCTATCCTTCTTTTAAATACCTCCAGTGTTCATAAGGTATAGAGCTACACTGTATATTTCCAGCATGATTATTAAAATTCTCATGTTCTAGAATTCAATAACATTTTTATGCAATCCATTGCATTTAGATAATTTGTGAACACCTGTGACTGTGTGAAGGTATTTTGTATTCTGGGGCTTTAACCAGACAAAAATATTTTCTAAACAACGGGCCAAATCCAAAATCAATGTCAGTCAACGTTGTTTATTTTGGAAGTCGCACCTGTTAATTCTCAGCTGGAACGTGACCCTCTGGCTTTGCATCTTAGACATTCACACGTATCTCAAAAGTGGGGGAGCTTTCTTACAGACTCTTTAACAATCACATCATTCCATCCCTTCCGTACTTCTGACACTACAAAGAGCTCTGTCTACTGATTAATAGAGAACTATGCCTGAACAGCTAATTTCCTTTTATTTAAACTCTCTGTTGACATTTTAGTGGCAAATAACTGTACAACATCCATTGAATTTGTTCAGTTGTTGTGGCAGTTAAGACAGAAATGTGTGAGTCTCTTCATTGAACAGAGATTTGCACACACTGCTGAAGTTATTAAATGTACATGATATAATTTATTAACTGAAAGCCCATTAGTTCCTGACAAAAGCTAGGAAAAGGAGTCATGGTATAAATATTTAAAGTATTAATTCAAAGACTTTTAAGGAACATGCAGATGACACCGGAGAATAGGAACCAGGCTTTGTATAAGGCAAGATTTGTTTGTGAGATTTCAAGCAGCATCTGGCCCTGCCTTTAAATCCTGTCCCAGTTGCAGCCCCCTCTTCCTCCTCTGCCTCTGGAGGTGAAGAAGGCAAAGGCCGGGCAGCGAGGGAGCGGGCAGTGCAGACATGCTCTGCCCGGTTGCACAGGCCTGGCTGGGAACCTGGTAGCCAGAAGCAGAGACATTGGGTGCTTGCTGTGACCCGGAGCCTTTATTTTGGAGGCGTTACCCCTGGTTTAGGCATGCAACTCCCAGTTTACGCGCCCTGTATTCACGTCACACTGGTGGATCCCACTTTGATTTTAACCAGGGTGCATTTCTGCGCCTCCAGCGGTTCTGCAAGAGGAGTTTAGCTGGGTATGGCTACCACTACCCTGTATGCTAATTCCCTCACTGAGTCACTGGCCTTTTTCTACCTCTGCCCTGCGAAATCTCATCCATAAAGTAGAAATTTGGGATGCTGGCTCTTCAGAGAACAGGGGGAACCATGGTAGCAGAAATATGAGTGCTCCAAACCCATTTCCTCACAGTGCCTCAGTCCTGATTCAGAAAGATCACTTTTAGAGATAAAAGGATAATTCAATCATCATTTAGTTTCTCTTCCTCTGAGAATCCCAGCCAGGAGTGATTTACTGAAAATTGTCATGATAGCTGTTATGTTTCAGACGTTCTTGGAAAGGCTCTTTCATAACGTGTATCCAATTCACATGGGCACGAAAATGAACTTTATTTTAAAGACAGGTGTTTTAAAGAGAAAAAGAAAAAGACATTTGAATTTCAACTGAACAGCTATTAGCTTCCCTAGATAGTCTTTTTTAGTAACAATTGCCTATTAATTATTTACTACTAGCAAAAGATTTGATCTTCGGCAAATTCTTTGGATTTTGCTGGCTTCGCTGCAGTTGCTGCTGCGAAGTCTGGCATGTGGTAATTCCAAATTCCAGGCTCAGTTATTAACTATTATTTTTTTCCTGTGGTAAAGTTCAAACTGACTTTAATGAGAGATTTGCTTCATGAAGGGATGCAGAATTTATTATTTTGTCAGTATTGCACCACATTACACAAAATATATAAAAGTTAAACCTGTTACCTTGGCAAAGCAATTAAACCCGTGAACTTTGAAGGTGTCCTACTTGTCAAATGCAAATAAGCTAGTTCAGTACGGTGCCAGGAGGAACTCAATATCAGAAAGTTTCAGGGAGTAAAAGGCTCCATGAAAGTTGTTTTGCTTTGTTTTTTCAAAGAAATGAGGCTAAACGTGGCATTTAGATGAAGCAAAAGGTCGATATTATGTCCTTAAATGCAGTGAAGTGCTATAGCCAAGATGTACCTGTTGTACTCACATTAGTTTTCAACCTCACACATTAGCTCCTGACCCACCCGCACCCCTCTCCCTCCCACACTTCTGCAACCTTTTCTGGACTCAGCTTCTTACAGAAATGCTGTCAGGGGAACAGTGTGTGAATAAGCCAAATCCTGTCTGTCGTGGTTTAACCCCAGTCGGCAACTCAGCCCCACGCAGCCGCTCACTCACTCTCCCCACAATGGGAGAGAATTAGAAGGGTAAAAGTGAGACAACTCGTGGGTTGAGATAAAGGCAGTTTAATAGGGAAAGCAAAAGCCACGTGTGCAAGCAAAGCAAAACAAGGAATTCATTCCCTGCTTCCCATGGGCAGGCAGGTGCTCAGCCATCCCCAGGGAAGCAGGGCTCCATCACGCGTAATGGTTACTTGGGAAGACAAACGTCATCACTCCGAATGTCCCCCTCCCTTCCTTCTCCTTCCCTCAGCTTTATACGCTGATCATTATGTCATATGGTATGGAATAGCCCTTTGGGGTCAGATGTCCTGGCTGTGCCCCCTCCCAGCTTCTGGTGCACCTGGCAGAGCAGGGGAAGCTGAAAAAGTCCTTGTCTGCTGAAAGCCCTGTTTAGCATCAACTAAACCATCAGTGTGTTACCAACATTCTTCTCACACTAAATCCAAAACACAGCACTATGCCAGCTACCAGGAAGAAAACCGACTCCATCCCAGCCCAAACCAGGACACTGTCAATCTTCAGGTACTATACGCACGGTGAGGCTGTTGGCGCAGCCAACAAGTTACATAAGGCAGGAGAAAAATAAAACATATAAAACTCACGTTTTATGAAATAAGCTAACGCTAAACTGTTCAGGAGGAGGAAAACTCCCCTACAGACAGCCTGTCTCATCATTTTTTCCATCAGAGTGACTGTTTTGTCTGCCTGAAGCATCCAGAGCTGGCCAGCCTCCCGCCGGGTACCGTCAGCACGAAGCCCCAGCCTGCGGCGGCCGGGGTCTAGCTAAAACCGCACCCGGGTTTCCTGATTTGCTTTGTGAAAGGTGTGAAAAATGCAAAAAGCAACCAGCAAAGAGGCAGCTGGTGGGCTCCGCTCTGCCAATACAGGCTGCATTGATTTCATCAGCAGGCTAAAGCGGGTGTCGGTAGGAAAGGAGTGAAAGGTTTTGACTTGCAGTTTTACAGTGCCATCCAGTGGCTATTTAAAGGGCTGCAGAATAAAACCGGGAAAACTTGGAGCTTACGGAAGGTTTCACTCTGTAGCAAGATTTTCAGACTTGAATGAAGTAGAACATGGGTCTTAAAAGTGAAATGACAGTACATTGATTAACTGTAGCTTATATTTGTTGGTTTTAATAATTAACTTTTTATTACAAGTACTTACTCTTTAATATGTTTTAAGTACTTCTCTACTTCTAAACCAAATGTTACTATTTGTTTTAGTATCAAAAAATTGGTTGAAAACCCAATTAAATATCCCATAAGAACACAATCCACCAAGGCACAGCCTCATCACAAATAACTTAGCAGTGTCTGAAAACTGAACCAGTGCAAAAAGAAAAATCTCATTAGGAAATTCTTAACCTACATGTTAGTGATCTGGTTTGGGATGTAAAGTTTATTTTTTGCTCTGTGGGGTCATGTGTTTGTGGCTTCATTGTCACACCAATTAATTGAATCTTATCTGGTGTTTGTGGCATCAGCTTACAGCGTTTATAGAGTGCTTTGGAAATGTTCTAATATAAAGTATTCCCTAGAAGTCACTGTGTAACCTCTATGTGCTGTCTTGTTTATTTTACAATTGGCTTGTTTGTAGTCACTCTTTGACAGAACAACTTCAATCTTCTGTAGTTCCCGATATTTTATCAAAAATCTACAGCAATAATAACTATTTTCTTGTTCCTTGATAGCATTTATGAAAGAGTCTTCCAAAAAACCAACCAAACAAAAATGTTTGCTTGGTTTTACTGTGCATGTGATAGCAGTCAGGGTTTTCTTTTTCCCCTACTTTTACAAATGAGAAAAACTGAAAGAGAGAAACCGATGGCTTCATGGGCAGCTCAAGATGAGACACAAAGGTTATCTTCGGGCCGATGGTGCCTCTTACCAGAGAGGTGGGGCATCCCTGGGAGTACCTGCGGCAGGGTCACCTCGGGCTGCACGACTAGGGAAGGGAAAGGAGATTTCTGCAAATGGGGAAGAATTTTAATTGCTGCTCGCAGGTCGGCACCTCTGCCTGCCTCCTGCAGATGACCAGAAATGTGTAGGGAGGAATCCAGGAATGGTAAATACAGCGCTGCAGCGTGGCTGCACATAACCCTTGGCTAAAGCTTGATAATGTTTTCATTTGTTTAAACACAGGCATTTCTTGATTGAAGTCAAAGACGAGCTAGAGAGCTCACTTCCTAAGCTCTCCCTTCATCAAACTGATTGGCTTTGTGTCTTGTTCTCCAAAACAAACCTCTAATTAGCAAGGAGTTTACACAGAAACACTACCTCAGTAAATACAGCCTGATGATCCATCCATCACGTGTATAATATTTACATAGACACAGTTGCCTCTTCTTGCTATGCAATTCAGATTCTAAACATTTCCAGTATCTCATGAATTTTTAATTGTAATGCTTTTTAAAGTGGAGCTGATACCTCGCTAGATATTAAAAAATGCTTCTTCACTGATGAGTGTTTGTTTACACAGCACAAAAGAGACAGCAAATGCTACTGTCAGGCTCAGTAGCACTTAACACTGACTTTGCACTGGGGATAGCTGCGTAAGTAGAAAGGGAATCAGAAAATAAGTTCTAGTCAGTGCAATTTAACTGGACAGTAATTAAAATGAGATTGCCCCATAAACTTTGTCCTTCTGCCCATATTTATTTATTTATGAATGAATAGGGCATCCAATTTCCCCTGTTTTCCAAGTCAGGCTATTCTTTCAACACAACTTAAAGACAGATTCCGTAACTACCTGTGGCTTGTTCAATGTAAGCGTATTTAATTAAAAAATCATACTCTTCAAATAATGCAGAGTTAATCTGAAAGGCAAAATGTAAGCATTAACTCTGCTTCCATTCTATATATTAATGGTGATGTTTGAGTAGCGGAGAATCTCTCTAAATAGAATTAGAAAGGTGAAGCCCAGAGATTTCCAGACTACGTTGTCCTGTTTTACCCACTTGTGAGAAATCCGTTGAAATACATGCAAGGCTACCCATCAGGTAGTAGGACGGCACCTGCTTTTATAGCCAGGAAGACTGAGTGCTGGTTTTGCAGTGATGGTCCCTGAACCTCACATTAGGGCACTCCTACTGTTCCTCAAATTAAGAACCTGACATAGATTTTTTGACTATTATTTTTAAATGGCTTCTGGTTTCAGTCTTAGGCAGGGCTAATTCCTTGAAAATTGGAAGTGATAAATTATTCAGTTTGCTAATAATGGCTTTCCAGATAGGCGTAAGGCACTTTATAGCAATAGAAGGAATGGCAGTTAAGATTAAAAAATAGCTCGCATTATGGGCATATTTCCTCCCACATTAATAAAGTTAGATTGCCTCTTGAATTAGATTCTGTAGCAAATTTCTAGAACAGAAGCTTAAAGCTGAAATCAAATTCATGTTTAAGTGTATAAATAAATTACTTCATTTTAAAAGCTACAGAAGACAACTGGAGATGTTCATTGTTCCACAAGTTGGTCTAAGGGCACATATTTAAGCTCTTGGCTATCATCTTGTGCTTTCTCAAAGGGTTTTTTCTTGCATTATCTCTAGATAATCTACAAAAAAAGGTGATGAAACCTTGCTAATCTCACACCAAGATGACTTCTTTTAACACAGATTTTGCATAGGCAGGTATATGTCTCTGGGCAGCAAAATCTCGGCACTTGCTGTTAAAAGCTCAACCACTGGAACAACACTGATGTCCTACGGATCTTTTCTCAACTGCATACCCAACTACACATGAGAAGAAATGCAAATTCGCTGAAGATCAGAAGGTATGCTTAACTGATTAACTCCTATTTAGTATTTTTTGCAAAATAGTAAGGAAGCAAAAATTGGTCACAAATTTGAACCTGCTCTCAGAAATTAATTGTGGTTTAAAAGTATGAGCTAAATTATTTTATAAATTCTCTATCCAATTCAGAATTACCCGAGATGTTAGGAGCACAAATTAAATTCCATTCAGCTTGCACATCTCTGTGAGGCTCAAGTTATATTCTCTCTTCTTCCTAACACAAATTTGGAAGTGATGGGTTTGGATCCTTTAAGTCCCACAGGTCCTTCCCACAAGTCCAAGATCAGTTTGGAGATGATCAGTAAGGTTTTTCCTACTGTTAACACTTGTTCTTCATGTTATAGATGTCTGTCACAAACCTAACTGTGGCTGTTCCTTTGCCTGCTTGGGTTACTGGAGCCTTCAAGCTCTTGCAGACAGTTTAATCAAAATGTAAGGCAAAGTCCCATGCCCAGACTGGGAACGGCATTATAGAAGGGTTGATGCCGATTACCAGCAGTGATGGTATTGTATTCCCTATTGCGTATGGGTTCAATTTTTTCAACAAAGGAAAATTTAACGTGAATTCATTGTGATTTTGGGGGAGGAATATAGTCGCCATAACACAGTATACCATCCAATCATTCCTGTTGGACAATAATCACAATTTCCAGCCTGTGAGCTGTTTGCAGAAAACATGCTGAGTCTTGCCTTCAACACTGTTGATGCCCATGAGTCAGCAGAAACCAATCAACAGAAAAACATCAACAGTTCTGCAGTGTGGAACCAGTGCAGCTCTATTAACCTATTTCCAAACCATGCCACACATTCCAGGCATGGATTCCTGCTACCCGGTATCTCTTGCTACCTGCATCTCTTGCTTTGGTAGTCATGAAGAGACAAGAATTAGAAGAAATGTCTTCATAGTCAGGTGCCTAGGCACGATCCAGACATATGATATATTTACAATATAATGAGATAGTTCCATGTTTAATTTCAAAACAGGCCGCCTGGGGCAACTATGCTGCTTGCATCAGATCTATCCGATGCTGCGTGTAAGCAGGGTTCCCAGGATGAAGAGATCTAAGAATTACTCACCATCTATATTCCTCTTCTTATTAGTATCCTGTTATTAAAGCACTTTTATTACGCTATTTGGTGTTGTGCCTTTCTTACTGAGATCGGGGAAGGACCCTGCACATCCCCTGTGCGAGAACAGCCAGCGATGATGCTTCTGTGCTCTCCTAACTCCTGCCTAGAGCTCCTCCCTGGCAGGGCTTTTGGCCTCTTTGCTGCAGCCCCTGGTGCCTTGCCCCCTGGCAGCCTGGCAGGAGGCAGCTGGACCCACTGCCTTTAGCACCAGGTGAGATTATGGGGGTGACTGGGTGTTTACAGCCCCTTGAAAGCCTGGAGGGAAGGGTACCACTAAACTTAGGTTCTGTTAGTGTGAGGTACGTGAAGGTGCATGAAGGTGGGGGCATGTACCTGGCATGGATGATAGCCCAAGCATTAAAAACCTTATTTTTCAGGCAGCAGAGTAGGAATTTACAGTTTCACTTTTTTTTTCTTCCGCTCCCCCTTTTTTGCATCCAGATTGTGCCAGGGTACCTGGCTTCTGTCCAAAGCCAGACCTCCTTGCTGGTGAGCACTTAAGTTCAGGCAACTCCTGAGCTCAGTGAAGCTTGTACCGTGAAGCGGGCAAGCCCTTGAGGGACCTTGTGTCTGGGGGGCAGCTCACATGGTGCCTTTTCTGGCCAGGTGGTAGGCGTTCAATCCACTCGTGCCTTTTCCACTGGCCTGTGGCAGCTCCCTGCAGGCTCCTGGAGCAGCTGTTTCCCAGGCTCCTCTGAAACAGCAGATTTCCTTTAATCCTCATGGAAGCTTTTCGTCATCTTCAGAGCCAAATTATCGTATCATAAATTTCAAGTTACACCTTGAAAACACTTTCAGGAATAGAAAGGGCAAAGACTTTTGCTGCCGAAGCACAGCATCAGGCTACTGGCCGAGGAACACCAGGAGGGACCTGGGACCCTCTTTCCTTGGATCGCACTTCCAGCCCCATCAAGCTGCAGAGGTAGCGTCACTGCCGAGAGGCAGCTATGGGCAGGGTGTGCTGTGAAGGGCCTTTTGCTTTTAATTTACTCCTCTCTTTGGTCTGTCACAGCTCAGATTTATTAACCTCTGGATGTACTTCTCTGAGGGAGGGAGAAAAGCGCTTGAAGGGTTCTGGGGAACAACTGAAGAGTTATTCAAACCAGTTTTTATTAGCAGCTGAATGTTTATTAGAGGCAGACAGGCAGTTTACTGTATTGGTTTTTTCCTCCGATGACAAGTGATAATTATTTCCAGAATGCTTTTTCAGAACACTTGGGTGGTGCTTATGAGCTAATGAGGCAGAGAGGCAGAACAGATAACAAGCATGTGCAAAAAAGCACAACAAAACCCAGCTAGAAATTAGAGACCCGTTGCTGTACAGTACAGCTATTGATAAAAACCTTATTTAGCCATTAAATGTAGTTCTGGGTGGGATTATCGACTGGTTATATCAGTGTACCTCCTCCTGGAAACTATTCCAAATTCCCTACCCCAATTCCACCCGATAGCGCATCAACGGTGTTCACTGTGTACAAATGCCCCGATACACAGCGAGGAGAAAGGATCGTTGAGAGCGGGATGAGTGGTAAGGTAGGTTGGTGGGATGTGCAAGTTATTAAATGCTATGGATGAGGAAAAGTATGGCACCGCTGACAGCTATGAGTGCCCCCGCTGCCCTCCGGGGTCAGGAGGTGAGCTCATGCTCCTGAGGGGCCTGAAGGGAACCTGTCATTAACACAATAGCTCTGCCTTAAGCACAGCAACACAGACAAAAGCTGAAAAAACATATTTGGTGTTCACTTGGAGTTTACTTAGATGCAGGATAGCAGAGTGGTTCCATTCAGACTCCACGTATTTGGGCTTTCTCCAGTTTGAATTCTCCCAGACCTCTGTTTTTGCCAAAGGCAATGTTTTTATCCATAGGATGTTATCCACAGATGGCTAGATTAACATACTCACTTTGTGCTGCATCACCCTAAATATTCGGATTTTCCATTCCTTTGCAGCTGAAACACTCAGTCCTCAAGGCAATTAATGAAAATCGGTGAGAGAGAAAATGAGATTTTAAGAAGTTCCCTATAACCACATCTCTGAGTACCTATAACCATATATGTGAGTATTTTCTGGGTATTTACAGGTAACTTTTTTCCTGTCTTACATAGCAACCTTTTTATTTTGTTTTGTGGTAAATTTTAGTTAGCAAAACCAGTAAGGGGGAGGCATTCAGAAATTACCGTTCCTGAAGTTTATGCTACCGCCATCTGTCTTTCAAGTGAAGCTGGAGCAGAAGCAGCTTAATAGTTTTACAATATAAAAATCTCCCGTGCTATTTTAATTGCAGTGTTACTGTCTATGTTAAGCAGATATGATACAGTAGCGCTCAGAGTTTCAGTTTATGCAGATGGTTTTTGGGGATTGTACAATAAACACGGACGAAAGTGCAGAGCCCTAAAATGCTCCCATTCTCGTGCGCGTTTTCTGACTCATTCAGGATCTTACCTGTACCACGGCACGCCACTTTCTCATAGGATTAGTTTGTCAAAGACGAGGCAATTTCTAATCTCCAACGTCTAATACCTGATGTGCTTGCTCAGTGTAACTGTGGAGTGGTGTTACACTTGGTTAAGAAGCTGAGATTCTCATCTAACGTCATAATCATTCAAAGCTCATTAGAAACCTCGGTTAGGAAAGAATTATATTAACCGTGCCACGTCTTGAAGTGGGGATCATTCTGATGGCCTGATACTTTGTAATGCCAGCGATGAACTGGGGAAAAAGGAACACTAGAAAACACAGTAGTCCTCTTCTCCAGGAAGGTACGTACTCAAATGAAATTTGAGGAGAATCCATTTTCTTAGGGAATGATTATAATGGACACTGAACAACAGCAATGTAGTCCTGCAGTCTAACTCAGTGTATATATTTCAGTTACAAGTTGCATAGGGAGGATTAGTTAAACTATAAGAATTGAGCCAGATGATAAAGTCCAGAGCTAGACCTCAATATGCATTCGCCAGCTCTTGTGGGATATTCTGATGAGGGTAAATGCGTGCAGTAATGAACTGGCACTTACTCACGGCATGGGTGTAAGAAAGCACTCTTCGGCTTGCTGTAATGGGAAGAAATGGTTAAACTGATTATAAAGCTGTGAACTGGCAGGACTCTCTGTTGCACAGATGCTCCCTCTTTCCCTTTCCTTTGTACTTGGCTCCCAACTGGTCCTTGCGATCCTGCACAGAGGATTCCTTAACCTGACCTCTACGATTTCAGAACAAATGACACTTTGGCTCTTGAAATTTGTTGACTTTTCTCTCCACAGATGTTTTGCTTTCCTCCTCCTTGCCTGTCCTGAAATTTAAGAAGTTCCTGGTGTAAGCAAAGGACAGATCTGTTGGAAGGGACAGATGTGGAGTGTTATTTATTTGCAGGCTTGAAGGCCTTTGATAAGGTTTTATGGCAGAACTTTTTCATTTTTTTTCTCCTTGACCCGTAGATTTTTCCTGTTTGTCTCTGCTTTGGATATAAACATTGCTATGCCTTCTCAAGTAGAACTCGTAACTCTGAGATACATGTTAAGAAATAGCTTTATTTTACACAAAATCTGTAAATTACTATTCTTTTCCTGAATTTCTTTACCCTGGTCAATAAGAACAACCAGCCAGCCAAGCTGAAGTCTGAACTCCGTGAGCAGCTGCCCCCAATTTGAAGAATGCACTTGCAGTCTAACTCCGCTTACGCAACTCATACATGTATAGTGCTTTGAAATATGGTTTGGGCCTTGAAATAGGGTTTTAAATACAATACTGTACAGAGCACCACAATGTTTTCCTAAAAAATAAGCAGCATGTGTTGTCAGCGGGGGCACACATTTGAGAGACAGTATCTTTTGACCAAAATTCCCCCACCTCAACCGACTTAATTTGGGCAGACAGTTCTTTTCCCAGGAAAACGTCGTTCCTTGCTGCAACTTGCTTAAAATATTCGTTAACGAGCACTGTAGACACGAGCTGTGCGACCTGACAAACCTTAAAATAGGAAAGCCTAACGGGAATGAACTTTCCTCAAGCATTAAAGAAACATCTCTCTCCTGAGGGATTTCTACAACCAGGTTGTTGTGTTTTGTGCTGGTTTCAAGAGGCAGCTGATCATTAAGAAGTCGGAAAGACTTCCTACAGGACAGAAGTAGTGCAACCTCTTCTTTTATCAACCGAAAACGCGTTGCATTTGCAAACCTGGCTGATTCGCTGTGTTGATGTGGAGCGGAGGGTTGAGAAGTGTCAGCAATGACGTTTCAAAGTCAGGGATGACAAATTTCCAAGGGAAGGCTCAGCAGCCGAACCTTTTTTTTTTTTTTTTAAACATGGGAAAACATCTGCCGTATAGGAAAGCTGTGTACCGAGCTCGCTTAGCCACGTTTCCTCCCCCCACGCCCTTTTACCTTGTTTCTGGGGAGGTTAAACCCCATGCACCAGTACAGGCTGGGGGCTGACCTGCTGGAAAGCAGCTCTGCTGAGAGGGACCTGGGAGTCCTGGTGGATGACAAGCTGACCAGGAGCCAGCAGTGTGCCCTTGTTGCCAAGAAGGCCAATGGCATCCTGGGGTGCATTAAGAGGAGTGTGGCCAGCAGGTCGAGGGAGGTTATCCTCCCCCTCTACTCTGCCCTGGTGAGACCCCACCTGGAGTAGTGTGTCCAGTTCTGGGGTCCCCAGTTCAAGAAAGATGAGGAACTCCTAGAAAGAGTCCAGAGGAGAGCAACTGGGATGATAAAGGGACTGGAGCATCTCCCCTACGAGGAAAGGCTGAGGGAGCTGGGCTTGTTCAGCCTGAAGAAGAGAAGACTGAGAGGGGACCTCATTAACACATACAAATATCTTAAGGTGGATGTCACGAGGATGGAGCCAGACTCTTTGCAGTGGTGTCCAGCAACAGGACAAGGGGCAATGGGTACAAACTGAGACATAAGAGGTTTCAGTTGAACATGAGGAAAAACTTCTTTACTCTGAGGGTGACAGAGCACTGGAACAGGCTGCCCAGGGGGGCTGTGGAGTCTCCTTCTCTGGAGATATTCAAAGCCCGCTTGGATGAAGTCCTGGGTAACATGCTCTAGGAGAACCTGCTTTAGCAGGGGGGTTGGACTGGATGATCTCCCGAGGTCCCTTCCAACCCCTGCCATTCTGTGATTCTGTGATTCTGTTTCCCACGCTCACTTTTCCCTTCGCCCCCTCCTCGCAAAAACTCCCAGCGGTTCATTAATTACGGCTTTCCGGAACTTTTTCAGGCACCGCACTCGGGGCTCCTCGCACCCCGCGACGGCGCGGGCGGGGGCTGCCGGTGCTGCGGGGGCGGTTTTGCGGGGACGGGCACGCCCGGTGCGGGGGCCGGGGGCGTGCGCGTGTGAGCGCGGTGCGCGTGTGTGTGAGCGGGCCCCGGGGGTGCGGGCGCGGGGCGGCGGGCGGGGGGGGGCAGCGGCTGCTGGCGCTGCTGCTGGCGGCGGCCTCGCTGCTCTGGGCGCCGGGACAGAGCCAGCCCCGAGGTGAGCGCAGCGGGGGGCGCGGCGGCTCTCGGGGGTGGGTGTATGTGGTGTGGGGGGGTGGTGGTGGGGTGCGCGCTGCTTGCAGTGCAGTGCAATACAGTGCAATGCAATGCCTGCGGAGTTTGTTTGCAGCCGTCCGCCGCGTCCCGGGGCAAGGTTTATCGCCCCCGCGGGACTTGGGGGGGGGGGAGGTAGGGGAGCCGGGGCGGCGTGCCCCCAGCCCCCGCCGGGCAAAGCCG
Organism: Gorsachius magnificus; assembly: GCA_034008185.1. Lineage (NCBI taxonomy): Eukaryota > Metazoa > Chordata > Aves > Pelecaniformes > Ardeidae > Gorsachius > Gorsachius magnificus. The sequence continues at coordinate 55,900,274 of CM067082.1, read as the reverse complement.
GGCTGGGGGGGGGCGCCGTGCTGTGCCGCAAGGGGAGCCCCGTGGGGGGGGTGGCGAGCTGGGGTCCGGCAGTGCTGCCCGCCTCGCTCTTCCCTGCGCTCCCCCCCCCCGCCTTATCCCTCCTCTCCCCTCATCTCCGCGCTGTGCAGCCGCCCTCCCCCCTTTCCGGAGCCTTTTTTCTCCCTCGGCGGCGGGGGCCACTCCGCCCCCGCCTCCGGGGCCGCCCACTCCCTTTGTGGAAGCCGAGAGACGCTGTGGAGCGGCAGAAACCCGGGGGAGGGGGTGGCCCCGGCCCCCAGCGCCGCCCGTCCCGCAGCGGCGGAGCCCCCAGTGCAGCCCCTGGCCCGGCGGGATCCGGAGCCGGGCAGGGGCCGCAGCTCCGGGTTCCCGCTCCGGTGGGGGGTGGGGGGGGAGGGAGCAGAGCAGGCAGAGCCGAAGGATGCCTCACGCTGTCGCTAATGTAAACCAGATTAAGCTATTTTATGCGGGGCGAAAGGGGATCAAACCCGCTTCCCAGGCATGAGGCAGAGGTAGCGCGAGGATGTAATAGAGATAATTTACGAAAGTTTTCTTCTCTGTTTTTTTTTTTGTTTTGTTTTTGCACGTGGGGCCGGCCGGTGCATTGCAGCCGGGACACCGGCGCGCTCCGCGGCGCGTTCTTGCGCTGGGAATCACTTCGCCTCACGCATCCTCTTTGTTGGAAGTGCAGTAACTTGTGTTTTCCCAGCGGGCCTGAGGTTGCGTGAGCAGCTGCAGTTCGCTCTCTGCCACCGGGCCAGCAGGAGTTGGCTCTGGGGCGTGCTGGGTGACGGCGGGAAAGCACTGGTAGGCGCCAGATGCTCTCACCTTCGGCTTGATTCGGGTCCCGCTGGCGTCGAGGGCAGGATTTGGATCCATCCCTGCTCCCTGCGCTTTAGTCCTCAGCCGGCTTAGGTCTCCGGTCAAAAGCAGAAACAGAACGGAAAATGGTTGGAAGGCACATGCTGTGCAGATGCGTGACTTGGTTTTCTTTATGGTGAAGTGTGGTGTTCAAGATGGATGTGGTGTGGGAGATCAGCATCTGGATGCTTGCCCCCTGCAGTAAAAGCGAGTGTGTTTATTAATACAATTTTGCGCACAAACCCTTCATCCTCCAGGTAAGGAGGACAAAATCAAGCCCAGGTAAACTGTTGAGTCCATATATTTCAGCTTGCAAATAAATACTCTTCACCTTCGTTACAAAAATTCAGCCTTAGAAGCAAATGAAAAGCTAGGCAAAGTGATGCAAAATTTACTTTTAACAATTTTTTTTTTGTAAGGTACCATCTCATGCACACCAAATAACCTTAATTCGCTATTAACTCATATTTGAATATGTATGTTAACACAGTTTTAAAAGGTAGGAATTTTCCTAAAGCTAGTCAAATATAGGTGACAAGAGTCCATATAATTTTTAATAGAAATTTGCAATTATCACACTGCAATAAAATGCTGTAGCTTTTGGACATAGTTTGGAGCTTTTCTATAGCAGCTCACATTGTTAGAGGCATCTTGATAAAATGCATATTTTTCTATCAGTGGTCGAAGATACCGACATATTTGCTTGCTTCTAAGTCACCCCTTCTGGGGCTATTTGAATTCATAATTATGTTTTTCTAGTTGAAAGATCAGGTCAGGAGACCATTCTTCCTATGAGATTAAGTTGATAGAATTTTATTTTTCTCTCGGCATGGGAGAGGGAGATCATCCGAGGAAGCAGTCAGTATCAACCCCCCCTGGTGGATAACTGCCTTACAAAAAGCAGAATTCAAGATAACCGATCCTAAAACAATGTAAAGAATGCAATGCAGATTAGAATAGCCATGTTGCTTTTGCAGAAAGTAAACAGCTGAAGCTCAAAGTTGTAAGCATCATGGTGATGTAAAAATACAGTTTGTGCTGAGGCTGGAAAGATCTCTCAGAGCTGTTGCAAGAGCACTGGAGAAGTTTGGGGGAAGGGTATCTTGGCATGCCTGTGGAGAATACCTTGGTAGAGTTCCCAGCATTTCTCGTTTTTCTGTTCGTTCCTGCTTTTGTCCTGTCAGCAGATGAAGAAACTGGAGCGTACTATGGTTGCAAGGGTCTGTCAGAAAGTGAAGTCCAGCCTAAGAAAGGGGAACACAGAATAGTAAAGTCACTGCGCTGAACAACTTTGAAGGTTAATGATTGGTTCTTCCAGCCTAAAGATTAATATCTGCATGCCTATAAAATTTAGTTGGTATTTTAATTGCAGGTGTTTTGTTAACATGTCCCCATCATGTTGAAAAGTTGGGTTTGTGTTTTCAGTTAAGCTTTTTGTATCTACTAACGGAGTAACATGAAGCATGTATCACTAGTGTCTGGATCCAGATGAGAGTTATTTTACAACCTCGGAAGCAAATAGCCGTTTTGGAGGCTTATGTAGCAGCTTTGCTCCACTGGAATGCATACTGAATTATACTGGTGGTAACAGCGATACAGGTCTACAAAGTAGAAAGGGAAAGCAGTCAATGGTTTTGCACGCCATTGCCTGTATTTCATAAATTTGATTCTACTACTGTCGAGTGATTTTTTTTCTATAACTAAAAAACCATTCTGCTACTGTAAATGTGCAGTAATGGTAACTTCCAGGGCTGTAGTTGTAGACTAAATGTTTCTTCAGCTGCATCTCACCTCAGCTTGTTTTTATAAGCTGGTGTACTGCAGTAGCCTGTTCTGTTGTTCTTCTCTGGGGTTTTGGAATCAATAGTCTTTAATTCTGATGCTCTGGGGGGATTGAATGGCCCCAGGAAGGTGCCTGGGGAGCTCCATCTAGGCAGAGCTGAACACAGGTATTTCTCAAGCTTATCATCATTTGCATTTCAAATCTATCTTGCTTCCAGAATCTGGTTTAGTAAGTATGCTTAGGCTATGACTAATACACAGATTGTGACATTATGGTCAGCAACCACATTTTTTGCTGAAACATAAGTGATATGGTTTGCTTATAAATCAGATTGTTGGAGCGCTTGCCCAGGAGGTGGGAGATTTAGGTTAATGTCCTTAATTTGAGATGGTTTGAACCCACATCTCCAATTTCTGAATAGAGTACCATATTACCAAGTTGCTGTGATAGGTAATGCAGGGGAGGGGGGAGCCATGTATGAAATCTCTCCAAACCTCTGTTTGAAACTGTGCAGCCAAGGATGCAAGTTTAATGGGTGCAGAAGGAGAATGGGCACAAAAAAAGCTGATTCTGCAGTTGGATCGTCCAAAGATGGAAGCAGTGTCAAATTGCAGGCCTTCCTCTTTTCTTATTTACTTGTTACAAGCAGCAATCAGGCATCCAAATTCAAGAGAAAAACTTTTTTTATTGTACCTGTGTCTGCTGGTTTTTTTGGTGTTTTTTTTTTTTACTGGGTAACTCAAGCCTGGCATCATTTGGTGGGATGACTGTGCATCCCACTTATTGGAGAAGGACTTTTTGGTGCCTAATTCAGGATGGTGAATTCCACCTCAGAGGTGATGTAATTGTAGGTGTGAGAGCATTTCGCAGGAAGATACTGTGGTCTTTTTGGTTTTTTTTAAATCTGGCCTTTAGTCTACAAGCAGGATAGGTAGATCTTACACTCTTAGTTGCCTTGCTACAGCCTCATGCATTCAAAGGTGTTTTGTGCGTTGATATGGCTTCCTCTGATGCTTTTGAAACTGAGAACCAGACTTCCAGAATGTACTTGGATGACCATACAACTCTGAAGAAAGTCTTGCACTTTCAAGATGAACTGGATGTTGCATTCCCAAATGCTTCTTGTATGAGATGAAAAAAATACGTCATAGCTACTTCGCCATAGTGCATCATAGGTGGGTGTATGCTAATGGCTTGAAAAGAGCTTGTTTCCATCAGTCTTAAATACCAGATTTTTTTCGTTAAATGTGCAACAGAGAGTTAAGTGATATGAGAAATGGGAAGGTTTCTATCCCCTGCAAAGTTTGTCTTTATTTTTAAATATTTTCCTTTAACATTTCTGCTATGCTTCCACTGGTATGAATATTGTTTCCTGGTAAGAGAACACCAAAAGAAACAAAGTCCCTTGAGTCTTGTGGAAAACTTAGAGGTGGTGCTGTTTGCAACTTGCAGTGTGAGGCAGGAGACTGATGAGCCAAAAATATGATAGGGCTCTGAGGCAGAATCACTTAACATTGTGGTAAGCTGAAAACTAATTTTTGGCAAAATTAGGCAGAAGGGTATACTTGCCTTAGGATCTCACTTCTTTCCTGGGTTGGAAACCTCAGTTACAGTGAAGCTATACACCCTTTGTGTCTTCATGCGGGTTAAGTAGTAGGGCCACAAGATACTTATTAACTGCCCACTCTCTATTTAACTTGTTAGATTATGTGATAAGTCTCACTCACCTCCACACACACCAAGGAGCATAGAGGAATGAGGTGGGGCCACCCCAATAACAAACCCAGGGAAAGGAACCCAGCCCCTGCCGGGGCTGCCCCATGACCGCCATCACTGAGTTACGGGAGCAGCTCTCTGGAGCTTACTGGGTGTGTGGATGTGTGGTGGTGGCTGTCTTACGGGGGTATGGGACTCATGATGGGATGCAGGGGAAGAACATTTTGGGATTGCACAAGACTTATTTTGGGATCACTCATCCCAAAATAAGAGGATTGGGAGAGGGGAGAGGATTGGGAGAGGGGTGGGGTTGAGGTGGTCTAGGAAAGAACAGGTATGGGGGGCAAGGAGGGAGAGGGGTAGGTTAAGGGGCCTTGGAAGGGGCCCCAATTTCTGTTCCAGTGAGGGGGTCTCTGTGCTGTGTGCAGGAGGTGTAAGGCGCCACTGGAGAGGGGACCAGAGTCACAGGGGCCTTTTTGTCTCAGGTGCCTGTGGCTGGAGAGGTCTGAGGGTGTGCGTGTTGTGTGGGTCTGTGTGTCAGTGTGATCACCAGCAAACATCAAGCCAGGCCAGCCAGCAGGATGGGAGGCTTGGGAGCCAGGTATCAGATCTGCCATAACTTTGGGGTGGATATTGGAGAGATCAGAGGGTCTGCAAGTTGGCTACTAGGGGGAGTAGGAGATCCAAGGCAACTACTGGGTAGACTGTGGGGTCTAGAGGACAGCCAAGAGACCTGTCTGCATGCATGCATGTCTGCATCAGGCAACTGGTGGCAAGAAGACCCAGGGCCAGCTACTTGGTAGGCTGAGCATCTCTGCCAGTAACTGGAGGGATCCATAGTGGGGGTGTGATGGGGATGGAAGGTATGTGTGCAAGGCAGTCTGTGGACCAGCATCTGGAGTGAGGCTGTGTGCCTTAGGGGCTCACATGCCGAGGTGCCAGCAACAGGGGAGATGTGGGATCCACGGGGGTGCAGTTACTGGATAGACTGAATGTCCAAGTCCAGCTACTGAAGGAATCCACATTGCATATATATATGCATATGAATATATATTTTCCACGTGAGGTCTTTCATCCTGATCAGCTGGAGCAAGGAACAGGATGAGACCATTGGTGGTTGCATTCATGTGTTTCTGTCTTTGTTGATCTATGTGGCTGGCCATATGTATATGCATATATGTGTTGCATTATGTGTGCATGTATGGCTATGTATGTGTCTGCTGGGAATACATGCTCAGCTTTACTACTGACTGGATTTGAGAACACGGACCTGCAGCAGCTGCCCCTCTGGGCTACAGGACTTGGCACACCACAGCAAAGCTCTGTAGAAGAACAAATGTAATTCTGGGCTTTCAATTTCTCTGACACAGTTTGGCTGTTGAGGCCTTAGTGTAATGGATTTTGTTCTATACAGTAGTCTACAGAAGTCAATTTTAGATGCCCTGTCTATGAAGTCACATCAGAGGCCACACACATTGCATGTCCCCAGGAATGCTGACTTTGTGGGTACCATTGTGTTAAATTATAAGGTTCCCCAAATTCATAATAAGCAACACAAACATATTGTGAAACATTTAATAAATAGAAATGGGGCTCGATCACATTAAAAGGAATTTGTAGTATAAAAAGAGTAATATAAAAGGTAATGGATCTCAACTAGGTGCAAATTTAGCTGATTGAGGTCTGACTTGAGGATGAGAAGAAGAAGAAAGAACATGAGAAATTTAAGTTCTTCTGGTGGTCTGCAAAGAACATCTTGGACGTTCTGTGGGGAAAACATTGTGCTTTACCTTGATTAGAAAGTCCTAAATTTAAAATCTGCTTTGTGTTTTTTCCCTTGATTATTTTAAAATAAAGTCAGCACCAACAAGCCACAGACTATTTCTTCTTTTCTCAGAGTACAAAGGTATGTGACAGAAAAAATCCCATGAAAGCATTCTAAGTAGACTGAAGATTAAGATAAAAAAACATTTGGCTGTCATAAATATTTTCTCCATTCCCTGAGGGCTTAGAAAATACATCTCTGGAAATTCAGGACTATCGGTGTGTGTTGATCAGTTGTTGGTATTTACAGCAGTCTCACACAGGATCTTCGGGTGGGGTTTTCTGCCTTCTACGTCTACTTTTTTTTCTGTCCTTCAGGCATCCCTTCCTGACCAAACAGAGGAATAGTGTGTTGGAGAAGTTTTGCAAGATAAGTTTGGTTAGGTCAGCTTGCAGGAATTGTGATTTGTTAGATGGCATAAACCTTAGGTGCACATCAATCATACTTCCCACTTACGTATGTTTTTAGGTACTTAGGTGGTATCTCGGAGGCTGTGTACAGTGCTTTTGGGTGCTAGGATGTGGGTACAGCTCTCTGAGGTTTGAGGCGAGCGTTTCATTTGCTCATAGGTCAGAGCAAAAAAAGGTTAGTTATATCTGTGTTCATTCTTTTTTAGTTAATTCTGCTATTTAAGGACTTTAATGATTTTGCAATCATTCTGTGTTTTTTAGAAGGGGGAAAAACTGCTTTTGCACTGAGATGTAATTAGTTTATAGACACCTTTGGCTATTAAAAGCTGTATACATCACAAATTTACAGGAAAACTAGAAGATTAATTTTGTAGTTACAGTACATATAAATAACACTCTAAAAATTAGAAAACATGGAAGTCTAAGACTATAAAAATACTATCAAAGTATAAGCCTTCAATATCCTTATTACAAAGATATGTAGATGAATGTAATTTAGACATCCCCTCCTGATGTGAAATAGCAGTTATGATTCCCGACTTTTCTGTTGTGTTCCTGGCAGAGCAGAACAGAATTACAGGATGCTTTGGTTTTACCCAAAAACCTGATATTTTTTTTTTTAAGTTTCTCCGGACAATCACTACTGCTGTAAGGGCCATGTGAGCTCAGAGGGCTACTAGAAGGGAGGGGGGATGCATGGCAGGCAGTATCCCCACTGCCCATTCCACAAGTGGTCCGACCTTGCAGGCCATGTAAAGCAGCAGCCGATGTGGGTTGATGGACTGAGCTGGTTTGTCTTGGCTTTCCTGGGCTTTTCCTACCGGGCAAGGCCACGAAGGTCCCACTGCTGTTTTGTGTAGGCAGAGTAGATTTCAGCCTTTAGCAATTCCTTCTGTTTTATCATCTTTAACTTGTTAGCTTTTGATTATTTTTTTTAAACTGTCATTTAATACAGTAATGACTCCATCAGAGATATTCCCTAACCAATTCTTTTAGATTAAAGTTTCAGATTTGAAAGTTGTTTTGCAAGCGTAATGTAATTCCTTTCGTGAGCTCATTTCTTGTGCTGTGAGATCCAGCCCCCCTCTCGATTCCCGCATGAGAATAAAGGTTAAAAAGCTGTTTAAGAAATGGTCTTCCTGAAGTGGAAACTTTATTTTCCCCTTGGCTCTGCCTGCATTTTTACTGCTGTTTTGCTCCAAAATGACCTTGAAGATAGGCCCATGTTCACTGACTCCTTTATTGCATTTGTATAAGCTTTTATTTGCTGAGAGGACAGTGCAGAACCTGTATAGGTAATTTGAAATAACTTCTATAGTTTTGATTTGATTATTGGATTATTATTTCTTTTTCTTGTGGACCCAATGAAGCAAGAAGCTTTTAATAGCAAGATCCTAGCTCTTTACAAATCAGTGGCACAAGTCATGCTGACTATAATAAACCTTGGAATTCAACCGTTGAGCATAAAATGCAAACTGGAGCTAGCACTGATGCTCACTTAGATGGGTATTGATGGTTTCATTGAGTTTTCTGAAAGCACAACTGGCATTTTGCCTTCTGTCACAAAAGTCATCTGATCAAAGAAACGTGTAAAGAAACGTTTATGTGTGAAGGAGAAGAAAAAAACCCAGTAGTGACTGGAACTTCCAGTGCAGTTTGATTGTGCCTTTCCAGGGAGGACTGGAACAGGGGTCCGAATTGTCCCTCATCGTGCTTACTTGGGCACTGGCAGATTGAGCTTTGCAGCAATGGCACAAGGTGGTGGGCAAGTCAGATGCCCGGGAGGGTGGTAGGTGCGGGGAGCCTGGTGGCACCTGGTGCTTCTCTGCCACTCCTGACCCAGGCCAGGCTGGATGGAGCCTGGCCAGTCTTCGTTGACTTCTCAGGGTTATTACAGAACCATCCAGGAGTACCTAGACAGTGAGTGAATCGATTGGAGTCTAGCACCAGCAGTAGACCTGTGCTTGAAAAAACAATTAATGAAATTATGCCTTCCCTGTTTCTGTCTGTTGCTTTACAGAAGTGAGAAAACCAGCTCCTGAAGGTGCTTTGCTACTAATAAAACTGTGGAAGAGAGTTTTTTTTGTCTAGCTTTTCCTTGCAAAAGTTTCTCATTCAAATGCATGAATAGCTGATGTGCGTTTTGTTAATTCTTCGTGCCACACTGTTCATTATTTTACGTGCCTTTACAGTGCTGCCTTTTGTGCATATCTTGCACTGTTGTAAGAGAGGAGGGAGAAAAAAGCTTGTGGCCGTGTGCTAATGCCTCTGATTAGGTTGTTTCTGGGTTATTGGCTGAGAAGGGCTAGATAACAGAAGTTTGAAGTGAAGGTTCTTTGAATTGTCAGGATTGGTGGAAACCCTGGTTTGAATTAGGGTTGTGAAATATGCTGTTGAAATTTCTAAGATTCCTTTTATTTGCTTTAACCTGTAGGGTCTCTAAAGTGTGTACTCAATGGCTTCTACTAGAAAACACCCTTTAAAATATGCTGAAGAGACAAAAATTTTGATTGGAAAATGAAGGATCAAATGAACTCCACTCACTTTGGGAGAACTGCTGTGAATTTACATTTATCTACAGACAATTGTTCATTTATTCCTTCAGTAGTTGCTAACTAATCTGTTGGTTCAGTAAGACTCTCTTTTTTTTTTCTTTTTTTTTTAATTGCCCAAGTAGTCCAATTTGCTTTTACGGGGTAATATTATCTCATTTACAGGATTAAGAAAATAATTTTTAAAAATAGAAAGCAAATCTGCCATGTATCTAGAACTCCTGATTTGTGAATAAAACTGGGTATGTTTAGAGGTTATTTTCTGTTATCAACAATAAATCTCACAAAAAGTTAATAAAAAATATAGAATACATAATACTTTTTTTGCTAATGAAAAAAAATGTGAGTTCGTTCCTGAAATGGGCTTTAGAAGTAAATATGAACTGTAAGCTAAAACTTACAGGAATAAGTCCAAGCCCTATCCCAATTTATCTTCCTTGAAGTAGGTTTACAGTGTGTCTGCCAATGTCCTCCGGAGCAAATTTATCATTGCTAAAGGCATGCAGCAGATGCAAATACTGGAGTCAAATGGATGACCACTCTTCACTTGAGAGTGGTCACACAAAGGACAGCTTAGTTTCTTGTGTATTTGGTAATATTGTAATGGGGACATTTCTAACTGACAAAATGATTCTGTGCCCCATCCCTGGAAGCATTCAAGGCCAGGTTGGATGGGGCTCTGAGCAACCTGATCTAGTTAGTGGTGTCCCTGCTCACTGCAGGGGGGTTGGACTAGATGACCTCTAGGGGTCCCTTCCAACCCAAAACATTCTATGATTCTATGAAAGTACATTGCAGGTTTTCTGTGAGGTGGAGGAGGCTGCTCTTTGCAAGTGATGAGAAAGACCTATACAGTTGGGCGGGAAACTTGAGGATAAATTGCGTGGTGGCTGGAGGAGAGTAGATCTTTCCTTAGTGATGCGTGATGGTATATGGTCTGAAGGCAGCAATGGAGCAGTAGGTATAAATCATGGCTGCTGGTGGACAGCTGTATCCAATGTGTATCTTGGCATGGGTCAGAGGTTGCCATGCTGATGTTTAGCTCCAGCGATATGTCAGGTTTCTCAGAACTTTTTTACTGTGGGTACTTGGTGTAAGGATCTGCTATTGCTATGCTGCCACGGCTGGTAGTGGTAATGGACAAATCCCAGTTTGGATATCTCTGGTAGACTGAAAAACCTGCCTTAGTGGTAGGAAAAGAGGGTGAGAGGGGGCTTCTTGGTGGTGCAGTGGAAGGGAAGAGGTCAGGATGTTTGCCCGGAAGAAAACCCCTTCTGTATACCACGTTGTACTGGCTGATGATACAATCTCTCTCAAACTTGAGCAGCCTTTCTCATCTTTTCTGTTCTTAAGGACAATGAGAAATAAGCTGCCCGCACTGCAGCTCTACCTATGTGATTGCTGCATTTCCCACAGTAATCAGCAAAGACATTCGGGGTAGGATACACAGTGTGCCTTGCAGCTTGCTTAGTGTCACCGTAGCATTGCTGAATTTTAAATTTAATTACTTGAACTCTCAGCCCTGGTCTTCAAGCTGTTGGAGTTTTCTTTAAAAATTGCCCTTTGGGCTGAAATGCATCATTCTTGTTTTCAGGCCAAAGGCAAAATACTTTCAGGACACTTGATTAAAATTCCATGTGGCTGGCTGAGTTATTGAGCATTGATGGCAATACAGAAGAGTACTTTTTAGAAAGTTTCCACCAGTGGTTGTTTTCTAATCCTCTTTATTTTCGTGTCCTTAAAATTACACCTTTTCAGGAATTTATCCTGTCTGTTTGACACAAATGTCTTTGATTTTCATGAAGGAATTTACTGTAAAATAGTAAAATGAGGGTTTGAAAGTGGTGAGGACTTGAAACACAGAAAATGTGCGACAGGTGACTTGCTATTAGTATTTTTAAAGTAGTTGCAGTATGTGCCCTGTACATGACTTAACATGTGTGCCTGGAGACCAGCAGATGTAAGTAAACAAATCATGGGCATTTTCAATTTTACTTTATTGCCTATTGTAAAATGCCTAGAAAAAAGGTAGCAGGCTATGTTTTATTTTTTGCAAAGAGCAGAAAGCTACTTCTATACTACATTGAAGAGTTGGTTATAATTGAAAAAAGCCCTACAGAGGTTATTGCCCAATTAACCATTTAAATCAGAGATTGCGAAATCTTGTCAGTAGAGATAAGGGAATGATCATGTTTGCATGTCTTCAGTGTTACACAGTTGCAAATGCTTTCGGCTCCATTCAAGCTGGAGGAAACATGCTCCCTTCTATGCAGGAAGATCTGGCAGTGATACAGGGCTGTGTGTGCCCTGATAATGGCTTTGGGCCTGCTGGAATGAAAACATTTTTCTTCTGTCTGAAAAAACCCCACGTCTTTGTAAAACAGGAAATGGTATTCTGAGGTCCAATTAACTTGAAATAACTTTTGTTGATTAATGGAAAAATTCCACTTATTTTGGATAGAAACTTAACTTTGTTGCAGCTGCAATTTGTAATATTAAGATATTAGGAAAGCAAAAAAATTCATATTAGGAAAGTGAAATAAGTTTTTTTGTTTTGTATATGGCGTTGAATAGCAAGCTTAAATGAACTAAGTGAAAAATACATTTCAGAGCTTCTTTGTAGTGCAGCTGCTTGCTGTAAGACTTCATTTATGATCACAAGGAGATGCCAGCTGCCTCAAGGGGTCTCTTATGTTTACATGGGAAAAGGAGCAGTAACACTTTGTTTGGTTCTGATACTGAGTCACAGTACAGAGTGACTGGGACCACTAAACCTTCAAAATTCTTCTCAAGCTCAGCTCTCTTAGACTCTGCAAGTAATAAATACAAATTTAGAATCAGGAGAGCGCTAATAGATACATGGGTCATAACTTCCTATTTATTATAATAAATGATGCAGTGTGAAGCCTAAAGCTGCACGTTTATGCATGCAAATTTAATTAGGATTAAACCCAGTCAGGATTTTCATTTAGAAGGAAGATTCTTGTCTCAGGTTGAAAACTGGTGATAGGAAAGAAGTTCAGGGTGAGCTGTTATGTATCGACGTAGTCGTAGTAAAAGGGGGGGGGGGGGGGGAGAAGGCTACTTTCAATCCGACATCAGTAAGAACAAAAACGTTCTGTCTTGCTGATAATGGGACACATCGTAAGTGACAAATGACTGAGGTTTCTAGTCTTCGACATGCCAATCACACTGCCAGTAGTACTGTCATATTGATCTAAGCTAATATTGTGTCTTAGGCTGCACATAAAAGCAAAACTGACAAGACACTGAAATATTTAATAGATGTGGCTTGTATTTACTTCAGGTTTGAGTGAAAATCGTTCCCAGGATTAAGGTGACTTTCAGGAAAAAAAGCTGGTGTAATGCTAAAAGAAAGAACAACCCCCAAACCAACAAACACAATGATGTAGACTCCTCAATGTGTGGAAAAAGCTTTGGGTGAACAAGAAAGAACTAATTTCATGGTCTGGCAGGTTTGTTGTTCTTTGGCAGCCTGCCCATCTGTCAACTTTTGGCTCTTTTGCTTTGGTGTAAATGCTGTGACAATTTCTAGGCAGATTCCTGAACAGGCCAACACCATACAAAAAAATCAATGCTTGCAAGACATGACTTGACGGAAGAAATATTGATTATACTTTGAAAATGCATGATATATAGAATGAGAGTACTCATAAATTACCCACCTTTCATATCCAGTCGTACTGTCTGATGCTGAAAACTAGTATGAAAGCTAGTTTTCTTCTTTTCTTGCTGTCCCTTAGTTTGTTCTGATTGAAAGAAAGCAGCAAGTTACTGCCAATATTGAAGGAATTAGAAATTGCTGTGATAAAACTTTTTGATCTTTTTTTTTGTATCCTCAAGAATGCAAACATATTTTTTTTTTTTGCCTCAGATCCTTTGTGAAGGACCAAGCCATAATACTAGAAGCTACATTCAGGGCTGTGATGTAAACTGCTAAGCCTATTGTATTTACCAATGTTTCCTCTTCTCAAAGCTGAACGCTGTCAAGGGTGATGTGCGCTCCTTTGGGAAACAAGGTAGCTCGTTTGTAGGAATCTCTGGATGGGACTGAAAATCAGTTGCTCAAACTCCTTCAGTGTTAAGAATTTGCGCAGTGACCCATGTCTTTGTATCCTTCTCCTCCCTACTTCCAATTTGAGTACATGTGTTGTGACATAGTCTCTATATGATCTACATCTATGTTTGCAAGCTCTGAGCATGAGAGGGATTCAGAAGTAAAGTTTGCGTTACCTAATCTGTTAACACTGAACTTCATAGTCTAAAGGATATTGTTTTAGTGTTCGTGTTCAGTCTAAACTACTACATGACCCATCCGTGGTGTTAAACTCAGTGCTTTGTATAAGGAAATGTTGGTTCCTGTGTAACTAACAGAAGTGACCAGCTTTGGTTTCTTGTGCAGATGTGTTAGTATTGCTCGGCCTTTCTTTTTTCTGGACATTTAATCTGGAAGTCTGGGTTTTCTTTGTTATAGACATTTTTCAGTGAGTTTGACAATGCCCTAATTTTAACTCTCTATCCTTCCAATGCTGCATATTGGGAAATTTAGCATCTTGCATTACACCCCAATTAAGTCTTAACTGCTTTCCTCCCTCTTCCTTTACCTTAGTTTTCCATTGCCTTTTATAGTTAGCATGCTTCTTACACTTTGAAATTTAAAGTTTTATTAGGATTCAGGTTTTCTGCCCCCTTTTTTTAAAAAAAAAAAAACACCAAAAACATTTTGCCTTGTTCAAATTCTCTGCTACATTCTGGCCATCGACCTGGCTGTTTGCTGGTGTTGGAGAATTTTGAGGAAGACATGCAAGTTATGTCAGACTCTTGCTCTTTAACCTTCACAAACTATATGGAAGAAACTAATGGGGGGGGGGGGGGGAGAACAGTACAGCTGATGTTCATTCTTGAGTGAGCAAACTTTTGCCTTCTCTGTTTCCAGTCTGGGTTTGACAGAAGGCATCTTTATAAATTTGCAGTGTTACAGTTCTTTCCAATAAACTTCTGAGCACTGAATGCTAATTAGCACATCACCTAGCCCAAGACAGTAGGTAAATGCCTGTTGCTGCAGTACCCTGTCTCTGTTAAGGCTCTCATTAACGCTGAATGCCCAGAAGCAACAGCAGAAAAGGTTTGGCAGAGAAGCCCTTTGGACAGAGGAAGGGGCAAGGTTTGGTTTTCTGTAGCTTTTGTGCTCTAACAGCTTGCAGGGCTCAAGCAGAATGGTTTTGGACCCATTAACCTCTGTAATGGATTTTTTTGTTTTCTTTCTTCTTGAGCTCCAGGTGGATTGTTCCAAGTGTGATTTGCAAAAGCTTTGCAGAATCAGAGCTGTAAAATAATCAGCAGATTGTTCTGAAAGGGAGTGTTCGTGAGTATTCAGCAAGTGGCTGCAAAGTTATCTGTTTTACAGATAACCTGGGCTCATCCCAGGGCCTGATGTGGAGTAGACTTCTTTTTTTTTGATGACTGACCAGGCTGCAGTACAACAGAAAAGGATCTTGTATTTACCTTAGCATGCAATGCAAACCAAATTAGTGCCTTGAAAAGAAAACAAAACTTACTCTTGGGTGTGTTAACAAAACCATCAAGAATTTAAGAAATTATTCTACTCCAGTTGATGCTGATGAGGTCTGAGGGAGCCGCACTGTTGGAGAGATACAAACTGCCAAGAATTCAGATGGATAAGAGGCTTAAAAAATTGACTGTGGAAAGATTGAAAGGGTTGTTTACTTAGTCTGGAAAAGAGAAAAGGGTGTGTGATAACAGCCTTTCAGGTAATCAAAAGCTGTAATGAAGATCATGAAAGATCATGAATGCAGCAGAGAGGACTAGAAATTTGTAACTCTTAAAGTGATAAAGCACCAGAGTAGACTTGTCAGGGATGTTGACGAATTTCCCTCATTGCAAGCTTGTGAGAACAGACAAACTTGGTGTGTTCTTTTGTTGAAAACTGATTGAATTAAATAATTCATCTTCCCCAGATAGTATTTCTGATTGACACATCAGTCAGCTTTGCTCTACAGTATGAGAAGAAGTAGAAAACAGGTTTTAGGAGAAGATAGCGGTCTGTCATGGTACTGAACTTTCATTTTAATCTGGTATAGTTTAATCTAAACATGGCAAATTAAAGTTTGCAGAGGTTCTACTCTCTGCAAAATGGATTATAAGGCAGTGTTATACCACAGATTTCTCACTGACTCTGAGGACTGGGACCTTAATTCCTGCAGTTAGAAGTTAGGGATTTCAGCCCATTTATTTTGGGGAAGTCAGCCTGGATTTTCCTTGTGATTACAGGATAGGATTCTGATGAAAGTGAGTAGAAAAGGTTAAGCTAGGGACATTCACTGGTGAAATAAAATGAGGGTAAATCTGTTAAGCAGACAAAGAATCTGAACCAAAGCCTGATAGTTTCAGGGCTTTTATTTAATAAACTCATTTAGTCCAGAACTTGAATAAGACAGAACAACTAAAACAAATCTGTGCTACTGAAAACTGTCTGAGAATGTTACAAAGAATGTGACCTCAACTTCTGCAGTGTAGTACTATTACATGTTTTATACATTCTCATACTCTGTGACATTTTATTACATTTTGTCCTTAGCCTTTTGTGTTGTCCTGAAGTGCATCAAACTACTCCAAACAACTGTCACTGTGTCCTCTGTAAATGTTTTCAGTAAATGGAGAATCTACTGCTTGTGAGCAAACTTCAACATTGCCTGCTTGTTATGAACCTCAGATTGCCTTACATTTTTAAAAACGCTAACTTGCAAATGAGATTAGACCCTTTCAAGTATTTCTGTGTTCTGAGAAATGACACAATAAAAAGCTCATTGTTAACTGTACACATCAGCTCTGTTTTTTAAGTCGCATCTACTTCGTTCACTTGCGAATTACTGCTTTATTACCCTCAGCGCAAAAAAGCCAAAATACTTGAGGAAAAATCAAGCTGTTGCTTTGCTGAATGCCTCAGTAGTTGCTCACTGAAGTCTAGTTGGGAGTCTTCGTTGTATACACTGATGAGTAATCCAGAAAACATTATAATCACCTTCTGGACTCAGTTCTTGGCTTGCTTCAGGTAATCTTTTGTCTTCCTTTCCCATCATTTTTTGTCTTCTGATTTCTTAAAAAAAAAATTACCTCCCTAGTGTGTTCAGCTTTCTGGGATATCAGACAGATTAGTGAATCTGGATTCAGAGGGAGGTGTCTTAAATGTAGCCTTCCTGTAAGAAGTTTTGCCATCCTTGCTGTGGTGATCAGAATACCAAAAAGTGTTATCATCTTTGAGCTTGGGGTTTTGGAATGAAGCTTGGCCAGCACAGCACTTGCCATCAGTACTTTTTCTTCAGTGCTTTGTTATTCCTTTGGCACAAGTCCGTTGACTGAAGGGTATTGTAGGCAAATTATGTCACTGTAACAAATGACCCTGGAAAGAAATGGCAGGACTACGGAGTAATGTGAGTGAAGGTAATGAATGACCTGGGAAGTAATGGATAGCTCTTGAAGACTGGCTAATAGATGCCTATGTGAACTGTAATGAGAGAAGACTGTGCAGAAAGTATGTTACTGTCAGAAGAGCCTCATCAAAGTGGTCAATGGAATGTCTTCAGCATCCTTGTCTGCATCAGATCTAGTTATAATGAGAACAAGGCATCTGACCTAGTCTGGATTTAACTTAAATGAAGTCAGGATTCAAAAAAAGAAAAAGCTCCATCTCCCTCCTGTTAAGTTTTGAGTATAGCACAATTGAAAACACACTGTTTGTTATTCATACTGTGGTGCAGAGGGATAGGATTTAGCCACATTTTCAATAGCTGAAGTCAAGGTTTAAATGGCACTAAAACTTTTCTCGAGGCTTTCCAGGGTAATGCAATTACTGGGCAGACAAAGGCACTTTAAATTAAAGGGATATTAAATTTTGCCTGTTTGAGATGGACAGCTAAGAAAAACAAAATACTAATATTACAATCTTTAATGATGTATGTTGTAGATTAATGCAATAAAAGATTCCGTATAGTTTTACTAGTGCAAAAGGTATATATTTTCACAAGTATGACTAGATTTTTTGTATTCAGAATTCTTTATAACAGAAGAAAAATATTAAAAAACCTTTCAGAGATGAGATTTTAATACCTCACTATTGCAACAGTAGCAATTCTTGCAGCACTGTTAATACACCATACCAAGGCTCTAGCTTTGATTTCATCCCATTGTGTTTAATCTCTAAAGACAGAACTCTTTTCCAAAATTGTTTTTCTTTTTCAGAGTTGCTTCTGAGTGGAAATGGAGTATCTCTGTTATGCCATAACCATGCAAGAAGTAAAAGCTTTTTTTAGCTCAGGAGGGAAGGCTGGTAACTGATAACAACATGGCTGAGAAGCTGTGCTTAACTTCTTTCTGTTGCATGCAGTATTCTTTAAATTTTATCGGTAGCCTCCAAGCCAAAGTAAAACTTTGCTCCTTTTAGAAAATACTAAGGATTCCTGCTCCAGTAGCAGTAATCTTGAAACACCTTTGTCTGTTTCATTACTCCAGTGCATAAGAGCAACGCCATTTAAAAGTTTGGTAAAGCATTTGTGTGAAGATCAATAAGTGGGAAGCAAAACATCCCTTAGACTTTACACAGGCTGCAGAAAAGCCCAGACCAAAAGTCTCAATCACAGTCCTTAAAACTTGTGAGCCCTGATCGTGGTGTTCTGGGTGGTGGTGTTGCTGCCTCGGAGAGGTCCGGTTAAACACCATTTTCCACACCAGCTGAGTGCATGCTGTACAGTTCCTCCTCGCTTCTGGCAGGGGGCCAGTTGTCCTCCTGCTTTCGATCAATTCACAATGTGAAGAGAAGGTTTAGTAACTGGAAGAGTTAGCTTACTAACTCTTGTGTTCCTCAGCAATAAAACCTCCAAAGGTGGAGTGAAATAACAGGGTTATGGTGGTTAGGGTGCCTCAAGGGCCAAGGGGCACCTTGAGGGCCATGGGGGCTCCCTGCGGGATCCATCAGGGCAGGGCCTCCAGCCAGGGCCTGTCCCACTGCCCCGGCTGGGAGCAGCACGGTCAGGGGGCGCTGGGGCAGCCCCTGCCCTCAGGCATTGGGTGCCGCCTTGGGGATGGGGCCAAAGTTGGTCAGGGGTGTGGGCCCGGCTTGGCGCGGGGGGAGCTCTGTGGGGAGCTGGAGGCCATCCCTGCTGCGCCATCGCTGAGGTAGCGGCTGATGGCTCCGGGGGGCTGAAATGGGGTCTTGGGCTGTGGTAGGAGGAACTGTGGGCAGGGGCAGACAGGGCTGCAGTGCCTCAGGGCCATGATGATTGATCTGCTGGTGTCAGTGTGGTATGATAATCTTTTCGCAAAATAAATTGTTTTCATTGTATTTTTCTGTATCTCTGACTCTAGCCTAGAAGCCTGTCATGAAACCCTGTGTATTCAGAGACCTGTCTCATACCCATGTCTGTATTTTGCTTGCCTTACAATGTGGCTGATAATCGTTACTTCTTTCAAGGCCTCTTCCCTGCCATTTTGAACCTGGCCAGCAATGCTCACATCTCCACCAACGCCACCTGTGGGGAGAAGGGACCGGAGATGTTCTGCAAACTGGTGGAGCACGTCCCGGGACGGCCCCTGCGTAATGCGCAGTGCCGTGTCTGCGACCACCACAGTGCCAATCCCAAAGGCAAGTTTCATGTGGCTCTGTTTTGGTTTTGTTGGTCTGTGTCATTCTTTTCAACCCTTCCTCATGAATACAGGGTGCATTGGGGTCAAATGCTTTTTACTGTTAGTCTTTCTGCTACATGAGTGAAACTACCTTTGAGCAAAGGGCTGACAGAAAGCGTGAGCACCTTAAATCACTGTTAAGCACTGTAGAGTCCAATGACAGACTTTTTGTCTGGGGGAAGATTTCAACTTTTACTACTTTACGACAGGAAGAAATTGTGGTCAGTGTGAAATAAATGTGCTGGGTCAGAGACAATACAGTGAAATGTATTTTCAAGAGATGTTTAATTTCTTGCTTTAAAACAGAGCAGCACCCAATTTCCAGTGCAATCGATGGTACCAATAACTGGTGGCAAAGTCCCAGCATTCAGAACGGGAGGCAATACCACTGGGTCACCATCACCTTGGATTTAAGGCAGGTGAGTAACATCTAGGTGAGTGTCACTTACTGTACGTAGGATAAAAGCCAATGCAAATGACTGCAATTCTTCTGTGTTGAGATGGTAGGATATTTAGCAGTTAGGTGTTTAGTAGCACATAGTTAAACATGGAAAGTTAAAGCTAATATGAACTGATTTTTAACAGTTGTATTTTTCAATTATTGTTCTAGAACACCTTGGAGATTTCATTCCTATCAGACTGGAGTAGAAGTGACTATGTTTGTAAGCATATAGGTCACAGGTTGTTTTAATTCATGGCACAGTAACAATTGTATATGGGTGGATGAGAGTGTTTCCACAGGTGTTCCTTCTGTCTTAGTAACCTTCCTTTGCCTGAACCTTCTGTCTTTTCCCTGGCAGTCCTCTGGTATTGTTTTCCTCCACCTTTGATTTCATGCAGGTTACTTGAAGTCTGGGTTACCAAAGGCTTATTTTCAAGCAGTAAACAGTGTTTTCAGGGTATTGTTGTAAGTGCAGATTTTATTTGTAAGAATGTATCTGTTTCTGTTTATTGGCTGTTACTATCAGCCTGTCACCTGATCATTGTGCAGTTTCTTACTAAAAGAGTAAATGATTTGGAGTAGGATATGATAGAAACATTTGACATTTACCGTAAGAAAATAGAGCACAATATACTTCCAATTATGAACTCTTTTGATCCATAGGTATTCTAACTCAGATAACGAGTTTCAGAGGAGGAGAGAAAGGTGACTCGAGGATTATTGTATTTACATCCATTATCTCACAGTAGATCTCAAGTTAAACTCTTCTGTTCAAATTTCTCAGTATTTTTGCATATTGACATTAAATATGTAAGCTCATTAATGCAAGGTGATGGTCAGATTGGAGTATAAAATTTCAGAAAGTTGAATTGCATGGTCTCCAGAACCCTGTGGAAACACAGGCTTTCCTTAACTGGGGGATATCCTTCAGGACGAGAAATCAAAACATGCATAAAATGGGGGGAAAGTTAGTGTTGCTGAAAGAAAAGTTGATTTGCCACTTTCTGTGCTTCTCTTTTGACTGATTCTGATTGCCATCTTGTTGGAAGGAGCACTGGGAAGAAAGGTTCTATATATCTTCTGTGAAATTGTGCTGTCAGTTGTTCTGAAGAGTTAGGGATTATATTTCTAAAACAGTGATTTCTGACCCTGGGGGGAGGCTGGAACTGTCTGGGCAGAAGTCAGTCGCTCTGTTTTGGCACTTTACAGCAAGGCTTGGAGGGATTCATCGTTCTTAGGCAGGAGGCTGCTAAACTGTACAGAGCATTTTCTAATTGTGCTGGTTTGGGCTGGGGTAGAGAGAATTTTCTTCCTAGTAACTAATATGGGGCTATGTTTTGGATTTGTGCTGGAAATGGTGTTGATAATTCAGGGATGCTTTAGTTACTTCTGAGCAGTGCCTACACAGAATCAAGGCCTTTTCTGCTCCTCACCCCACCCCACCAGCGAGTAGGCTGGGGGTGCACAAGAAGTTGTGAGGGGACACAGCTGGGACAGCTGACCCCAACTGACCAAAGGGATATTCCACACCATATGATGTCATGCTCAGCGTAAAAGCTGGGGGAAGGTTGGCTGGGAGACAGCTGCTCAGGGACTGGCTGGGCATTGGTTGATTGGTAGTGAGCAGTTGTTTTCATTTGTATCACTTGTCTTTCCTGCGTTTTATTTCTCTCTCTCTGTTATTTTCCTTTTCATTACAATTTATTATTATTATTTTCTTTTATTTCAATTATTAAACTATCCTTACCTCAACCCATGAGTTTTCTCACTTTTACCCTTCCACTTCTCTTCCCTCCATCCTGCTGGGGGGGTGAGTGAGTGAGCGGCTGTATGGTGCTTCGTTGCTGGGTGGAGTTAAACCATGACAGTCCTTTTTGGCGCCCAATGTTGAGGCTTGAAGGGTTTGAGATAATAACAGATTGACCAGAGGGTATTAGAAGGGATTTATATCTGCTAACAATTGTGGGTCATGATATTGATTCATCTTTTCTCAATGTTAGTTTATCTGATCTGCACCATGCTTTTTTTTTTTTTTTGCTGTACATGTTAAAGATTGGTGTTGGCTTTCGCAGTTTGCTGTGCTCTGAAGTGATTAGTAGTGATGTTTTGCCCGGGAGATTTGTTATTAAAACACTGACCTTGAGCTTAATCTGGTATTTGGGCTCTGTACTGAAGCCATTGCTGTACTTCGGGTACCATCTCATGGAGACAATTAACAATTATACTTTTTGCTCTGAGAGGTTTTTTGTGGAGGAAATACAGAATGGCACCTTCACTACCTTCTTTGATGTTTTCTCCCTTGTTACAATAACTTCTCAGTATCTTGAACATTCTTGGATAGTTAAAATACTTCTATTGGTATTCCTTAGGAATATTGCTTTAGTTTTGTCTAAGGTTAACAAGCAATTTAGGAATATGACCCATGCTCTGTGAGAGTATGGTCATGGGTGGCATGGCATATGGGCAGGTATCTAGAGAACTTCTCACCTCCAATGGTCTGGAACTTCACTCCTGAACAACTACAGGATCCTGATGAAGTGGTAGAATGTTTGGGGAAAGAAAAAAAAAAGCCATGGCTATTCCAGCGTACCGCACTGTGCTGGGCCCTAGCCAGCATCTACCAAACACTGCTTGATATTATGCAGCGCCCTCAGGGAGAAGAGAGGGAAAACAAACCAACAGTAGCACTGTGGCTAAACCAGACACTGTATCAGTTTCCCCTGTAACTGAAAAACAATGGAAGTCAGCTCATTTAGTAAGGGATGAAGAAGCTTCTCCTAAGAAGGAACAGGAGAAAGAACCAGAAGAGGCTGCTTCTGCAGCAGAGCAGTCACAGGAACAGGAGGAGGAAGAGACTGAAATCATAAATGAACAGAAATCACCCGATCCCTATCCCTAAGTGAGCTGCAAGATACGTGAAAGTATTGTAGCCATTACCAGGTGAGCTAGTTCTCAGTTGGTTGTTCTGATGCTGGGATATTGGGGCCAGTAGTCAGGAATTAGAGTGAGGAAGCCCAGCAGCTAGGATCCCTGGGTAAGGATATAGACATTGACAAAGGGATTAGAAAAAAGGCAGGAATCCTCAGTCTCTGGTGGTGAGTCCTGTCAAGTGTGAAGGATAGGTATCCCTTCAAGGAAGAACTTGCAAATTCCCAAAGCAAATGCACCAACATTGAGGGAGGTATCCAGTATCTGAGGGAATTAGCCATGTTGGAGGTAATCTATAACAACCTGGATAACGACCAGGCATCCAAAGACCTGGATGAAATCCAATGCACGAAGTCCATGTGGCCAAAGTTTGTATGAAATGCACTGATGCCATACACCCACACCCTGGCGATAATAAGCTGGACAGACACGGAGGCACCAACTGTAGATAAACTGGCCAGACAACTCCGAGAATACGAAGGTAATCTCACTTCCTCCATGTGGGCCTGTGTCTTGGCTGTGGACAGACTGACCCAAAATATGTCCCAAGCTGAGAAGGGTAGGTCTTCCTCATGTACTTCAACCAAGGCCTCAGCTATTGAGTCAGCCCTTTTCTGTTCAAGGGGAAGGGTACTGGTGGTACACACCACATGCAACCCTGTGGTTCCTGGGTGACCAAGGGAAGGACATGAGGAGGTGAGATGGTGGACCTATCTGGAGACTAGAAGCTCAGGTACAGGAACTGCAAGGAAAAACAACAGCCAAAATGCATCCATCCAGGAAAATTGCTGCTCTAGTGTCTGTTGGACAGAGTAGAATGATGCATTGTACTTTTGACCCTGATAAAGGGACTTCTGTTTTGCAGTTACAAAAATCAAGTAATGAAGACTCCAACCAGGAATGGAGGGGCCCTGCCTTTGGCCAGGCAGAGAAAAAGGACAGTCAGGTTTACTGGACTGTGTGGATAAGGTGGCCTGGCACATCAGCCCCATGGGAGTATAAAGCTCTAGTGGACGCTGGTGCACAGTGTACTCTAATACTGTCAGATTACAAAGGAGCAGAATCCACCTGTATTTCTGGAGAGATGAGAGGATCCCAAGAACTGCCTGCATTGGAGGCTGAGGTAAACCTAACTGGAATGAGTGGCAAAAGCATCCTATTGTGACTGGTCTGGAGGCCCTGTGCATCCTTGGTATAGACCGCCTCAGGAGGCAATACTTCAAAGACCCAAAAGGGTACTGGTGGGCTTTTGGTGTAGTTTTGAGTATGGAGAAGATTAAACAGCTGTCTAGCTGGCCTGGTCTCTCAGAAGATCTGTCTGGGGGGGTTTGCTGCAGGTTAAAAGAAAGCAGGTGCTAACTGCTACCATGACAGTGAACTGATGACCATATTCCACCAATCGAGACTCCCTGGTTCCCATCCATAAGTTGAACCATAAGTTGACTGGAGAGTCAAGGAGTGATCAATAAGACACATTCACCCTTTAATAGTCCCATATGGCCAGTGCAAAAATGTAATGGAGAGTGGAGGCTAACAATGGACTATTGAGGCGTGAACCAAGTCATGCTGCTGCTGAGTGCTGCTAGACATGCTAGAACTCCAGCATGAACTGGAGTCAAAGGCCGCCAAATGGTATGCAACAATTGATATTGCCAATGCGTTTTTCTCAGTCCTGGCAGCAGAGCGCAGGCCACAGTTTGCTTTCACACAGAGCAGTATCCAGTACACCTGGAATCGACTGCCCCAGGGGTGGAAACACAGCCCTACCATTTGTCATGGATTGATACAGGCTGTGCTGGAACAGGGTGAAACTCCTGAACACCTGCAGTATATTGGTGAGATCATCGTGTGGGGCAACACAGTGGAGGAAGTGTTTGAGAAGGGGAGAATAATAATCCAGATTCTTTTGAAAGCTGGTTTTGCTATAAAACAAAGTAAGGTCAAAGGATCCAGTTTTTAGGAATAAAGTGGCAAGATGGGTGTTGTCAGATCCCAATGGGTGTGATCAGTGAAGTAACAGCTATGCCTCCACCAACTAATAAAAAAGAAACACAAGCTTTCTTAGGTGTCGAGGGTTTTTGGAGAATGCATATTCCAGGTTATAGTCTGGTTGTAAGCCCTCTCTATTGAGTGACCCGGAAGAAGAATGACTTTGAATGGCGCCCTGAGCAGCAGCAAGCCTTGGAGCAAGTTAAACAGGAGCTAGTTCGTGCAGTAGCACTTGGGCCAATCCAGGCAGTACAAGATGTGAAAAACGTGCTTTATACTTCAGCCAGGGATAATGGCCACACCTGGAGCCTCTGGCAGAAAGTGCTTGGAGAGTCTTGAGGTCGACCTCTGGGGTTTTGGAGGATCTGAAGCTCATTACACTCCCAAGTGAAAAAGAAATAATAGCAGCATATGAAGGAATTTGAGCCACTTCAGAAGTAGTTGGTACTGAAGCACAGCTCCTTTTGGCACCTCAAATGTGTGTGCTCGGCTGGACATTCAAAGGGAGGGTCCCCTCTACACATCATGCAACTGATGCTACATGGAGTAAATGGGTCACACTGATGATGCAACAGGCTCAAAGGGGAAACCCTGACGACTCGGGAATCCAGGAAGTGATCATGGACTAGCTAGAGGGCCGAAACTTCAGAGTGTCACCAGAGGAGGTGACTTGTGCTAAGGAGGCCTCACTGTATAATTAACTGTCAGAAAATGAAAAGCAATATGCTCTGTTTACAGATGGATCTTCTTGCATTGTGGGAAAACTTTGAAGGTGGAAAGCTGCTGCATGGAGTCCTACTTGACAGGTTGCAGAAACTGCTGAAGGACAAGGCGAATCGAGTCAGTTTGCAGAGGTGAAAGCCATCCAGCTGGCTTTAGGTATTGCTGAATGAGAAAAATGGCCAATGCTCTATCTCTATACTGAGTCATGGATGGTGGGAAGTGCTCTGTGGGCGTGGCTACAGCAATGGAAGCAGAGCAACTGGCAATCAGCATGGAGGTAAACCCATCTGGGCTGCTGAATTATGGTGAGACATGGCTGGCTGGGTAGTGATCCTGGCTGTAAACATATGTCATGTAGATGCTCACATACTGAAGAGTTGGGCTACTGAAAAACATTAAAACAATGAGCAGATGGACCAGGCTGCTAGAATTGAAGTGGCTCAGGTGGATCTGGACTGGCAACATAAGGGTGAGCTATTTATAGCTTGATGGGCCCATGACACATCAGGACATGTGGAAGGGATGCAAAATACAAATGGGCTTGTGATTGGGGGTGGACTTGACTATTGATTCCATTGCATAGGTTATGAGTGAATGTCAAACGTACACCATGATTGAGCAAGCTAAGTGGCTAAAGCCTTTTTGGTATAGAGAACGATGGCTGAAATATCAATATGGGGAAGCCTGGCAGCTTGATTATTTTGCACTACCATGAACCCACCATGGCAAACACTGTGCGCTTACAATGGTGGAGGTGACTACTGGCCACTGCCTGGAATACTGTCTTGGGCCTTGAGAAGCAAGTTTTATAGCGACACAACACCCCTGAAAGAATTGAGTCAGACAACAGGACTCATTTCTGAAACAACCTCATGGACACGTGGGCCAAGGAGCGTGTCTTTGAGTGGGTATATCACAACCCCTATCATGCACCAGCCTCCGGGAAAATTCCTGTTATTTTGCTTTGAACAGATCTATGCGTTGGCCTATGCAAGCTGATTGAAAATCATAGCTCAACAATCCATTATTGATATGGGTGTGCTTCCAAACTCTGGAAGAAGCTTTGTTACTAACTAAAAAATGCACACTTGAGGTGTACAGTTGGTTACAAGCTTTTGCAAGATCTCTAGACCCTGCTTGAAAGTTATTTTAAAGATTAAAACAGAAGGTTTAACTTTGATGTTTTAAAATGAAGCATAGGTTAAACAAGGCCTAGTTTGCTCTTTAATTAGAAAGCAGAACTGTTAGGAAAATAATCACAGGGTATCTTTTGTCAGTGACAGAAGGTTTGGATAGGATTTTCTTGTTGTTTGAAGAGTTCTCTTTGTGTTTGGTTTGTAAATGGACAAACAGGAAGGAAAAATGAAGGAGGGAATGCCTTTGTTTTTATCCTCCTAAATATTTTCTACTTTGGAAACAGACCAGCTGAGCTGCCTTCTAAATCTTTTATTCTCCAGCCTTAGTGCTGTTGATGTTTCACCAAATACATATCTTTCCTCTCCTGACCCATGCTCAGTTTCACTAATTTGATTTGAAGTTTCCCCCAAGGGGCCTTTCTTCTGTGTTTTCCTTGGAGAGTTTGAGAGAGAGAAGGCATCTAGGGCTATGCAAACTGAATGTAAATTACTGCTCTGTGAGAAAGGATTTGGTTAATAGAGATTGCTTGAAGTCAATGAGTCGTTAGAGCTGACTTGCTGTGCTTACTTTAAACGAGTCAGCACAAGTAAGGAGTAACAAAAGAAAAGCATATGAAGGACCTTAGTGATTTTAGTAACTATTTACTTCATAAATTTGCTTTAGAATGAGTTAAAGTACTCTTCTAGGACCTTTACAAGTATTCCTGAAAGTTAGTTCCTGTGACTATGTGTGTTGCAGTATATCTTTAGCTTTGGTCCTTTTTTTTTTTTTTTACATTTAAGCTTTGTGCTGTCAAGTAACTTATTAAACATGTCCTTTAACTTTCCTTGCCAGAATACAGAATATATTTGCATCCTTTTGTGATGTGAAGAACAACCATCTGGTCATTATTTATGTTTTTTGGTAATTACCAGAAGCTCTAGCAGTAAGATGAATGGATTGTTTCTTGGGATTGCTACCAATGTACAGTTTAGAGATATAATCTAGCAGTGGGGTTGGCGAGTGCTGTAACATAGCCATGGCTGACAAATATGGGGAAGATTCCCTTAGCTGGTGAAGATTGGCTCCACTCCAATTTACCCTAGATGAAGTTCTGGCCACAGTCTGTATCCTGTGCTCTGTACTTGGCTGTATTCATCTCTTGGCTCAGAGTTGAAGGGAGCAGAGGGTATTCTTTCAGCTAATATTCTACCTTGCACTTAGTTCATTTAGTCTAAAAGCAGCTGGACTGAAGAGCAGTTTGATGGAGTCTCTTTAAGAAAAGAGGGCTGGTTAATAAAGTCAGTATTAAAATCACTATTTCGATATTTCTCCCTTGCAGTCTCTGTGCTATTTATAATTAATGCTAAGGATTTTGAAAGGGCAGCCACTGGGTATGTCATGATTTTTTGTGCTCACATGGATCGTAAGAACTAGGTACACATATTCTGGTGTGTCTTTCAGTCTCTCCAGGACCTAGATAATAATAGTATTTAGTTGTTGGTTTTTGTGTCCGTCCCCCCCCCCCCATTAAATGTATGGCAAAAATCCAGAGCTGGGGAAAGAGTAGTTTAGCAATGAGGTACAGTATTGATGTGCAGGATACCAAGATTTGATTTATGACCTTGCGCTTCCTACACTGGCAACTCTAAATAAACAAAATACACAGCAGCAGTTTTAGATAAAAACAACATTTTTGTCTGAGTTTGACTCCTTTGGGCAGCTACTTTGTGAAATCATAATGAATTAAAATAAATACTGACTATTATAAATGTCAGCAGT
This sequence comes from Gorsachius magnificus, assembly GCA_034008185.1. Lineage (NCBI taxonomy): Eukaryota > Metazoa > Chordata > Aves > Pelecaniformes > Ardeidae > Gorsachius > Gorsachius magnificus. Next base: position 55,872,409 of record CM067082.1, on the reverse strand, counting down.
GTGCTTGGGCCAGCTGTAAAATACTTCTCTCACACCATGAAATGAAGAATATTTTCCTCAGTTTCATTACCATGCTTCAGACTTTTAAAGGTATTTAAGTGTACTTTGTACTAGGCATAGCAGAAAGGCACAAGTTTCTATGTCAAAAAGTTCTTGAAATGTAAAGCAAGACCAGCTGTTCTTGGAAAGACCTGAAGTATCGAGTTGAGAAAACATCTCCAATTCTGAGTAAGTCATAGTTCATGAATATTTCGTGAGTACTGGATTACCACTCAGAGGCTGACGTAAGAGTAATTTGTAGTTTCTGCTACAAGGAAGTAAAAAAAAATGTAAATATTATAATATGATTTGTATAGAGCTTTTCTCTTGAAATCAGTTGGCAAGAAGAGATTTCTGTAAGGACAAATCCTTTTCTAATACAAAAAGATATTATTCTGTTGACTTCACTGGGCCAATGCTCATTTATTGTACGTGGCAAGTTTCATTAAAATCCTTTTGTGGCTTTGTAAAACTGATGATGCAAGATTCAGGGTGCTCATCTGTACATTCTTGCAATACACTTCTTGAATAAAACTAATTTTTCTTCTATTCCAAAACAATGGTTACATATAATGAATAAAAATCTTAAAGAATAGATAATTCAGGAGACTAGAAAGTCTGCTGGATTTAGTTTATTTTGCACTTGTAACATCAGACTCCTTGGAGCAAAATGTCGCAAGCAATTGCTAGGCCTCACAATCTCTAGTAAGAGCCTGAAGCCATCTTATCCCTTAAAAAGACATTTCTGTGAACAATATGCTTTCATATAGTCTTCTACTCTTTGAGAGTTTGCACAGATTAATTTTAGACATTTTGGACAGTAAAATGAGATCTGAGAAAAAGAGGCTTTTCTGGTAACCAGGTTTATATGTGTTGACAGCACTGAACAGAATGGATTTTGCAGTTTCACTTAAGCTGAGGAGTAATGTTAGTTGTAATAAACATTTTCACCATGCTATTTTGAAAAACTTACTTAGCTGTTTTTTAGATTCCCTTCCTGCAATCATCCTGAAGGAAAGATTTAGCTGAATTTATAAAATTAGGAGGAACCACTCCTCTAAGAGCCTTGCAATTCTCCGTGCTTGTTCATTTTGCAGTCTTCTGCATTTTACGGTTTACATTATACCAGTGCCATTTCAGTAAGGTATGCAATAGGACACTGAAAATGATCCTGGGGTCCTAAAATCATATCCTCCTTTCAGGTTTTTTTTCAAGGTCAGGTAGAGTTTGGATTTTAATTGGGGTGTAGATTTAAAGTAGCAGTTGGTACCTCCATTCTTAATAGGTTAACATTTCTGAAAATTAGAAAAAAGAGTGTGTGTTGGGACTCATCTTTCCCTTTAACTTTTCACTTTTGGAGTCTGAGGATATGGATATGAAAAGACCTTATCGTTGTCTCCATTTGTGTAAATTGAAAAGTGTAACTGGGAGTCTTATCTAAAAAACTACCAGCAAAACTATGCTTGCCAGGGCATGTATCTTGTGTATGTTGTAGAGCACTGACTGTGCCCTTTGAAACGGAGCCTTTTGGCTAGCATCTGCTGCGTGGCCACTGCTGGCTGAGTTATGCAAAATTCTGCAAAATTTCCTGATGAATGGGGAGAAGGGTTCATGTATAAATCTCTTTCAAGAATCATGCGTTTGGCATTGCTGGATCTCCATTCAGGGAAACAAGGTCATTGGAAAGGCTAAATAAAGCAGAGATGACTTGTTGTGTTGGTAATGGTGCTACAAAGAAGAGGTTCTTCAGTACAAGTTTATTTGGCTGGTCTTTACAGTCGGGATTGAAATGCCTGTAAAATGACACTTTTAATCTGTGGCTGCTTGGGAATTGCTAACTTGTTTTGGCTTGCCCTTTTTACCCTTATAGCTCAATAAGGAAATGAGTTCTGGGAAAGCTGTACTGTCAAATTAAAAGCATACAAATCATTAGCTCTTGCCACACAGCTCAAGTTTATCACATGGCTGGTTGGTGGACAATGAATGGATATGGAAAGCGGTAAGAAATTGCCTTTGGTGATGTTCAAACCTGAAGAATTTATAAAAGTAAAAATCTATACAAAAGTGCTCTAAGCATGTTGGAAAATCGGCTTGCATTGCATGGAGTTCTTGATTCAGATCCATTTTGGGTTGCAGAGGCTGTGGGATATGAGGCCTGTGAAACCCCTGTCTGATGACATTCCTTAAACATCTTCATCTGCAAACACTGGGAACGCCTTAATCCCTTCTTCCTGCTTCATTGCCTTGATTGGGAACATATCCCTGAGAATATAACTCCAATTGATAGGTCGTCTTGTGACTTCTTGACTGCAGGAGCATTTATACAAAATCATTTCTGTATTTAACCTATGTTATTCCAGGGGCTGACAAATTTTCCTTGTGTTGCTGATATTCATTATGCTGTGAATTTATCTATGAAGTATTTTTGGGTACCTATGGGCTATGTGTGTAAATGGAAGAGAGTTGAGAGGGTCCAGGGGAAAAGATGGCAATGGTTTTCTACAATGTGCATACTTAAGTGTTTATAGAACTAATCACTGATTTTTTTTTAAAATGCCTTTTTTGTGTTCATTGTGTCAAATACCTTCATTTCAGCTGTTGGTGAACTGTAGGCATGCTGGAAAAAACAATCCCTAGATGTCTTGAGTACCAAACATGGTGGCTGTATTTCTGGAAAAATACTGATTTACAAATATTAAGTTTATTGAATTGTGCATTGAATATGTGCACAGTTACTGTGAAAATTTTTATCTTTAACTGGCTTTTCACTCCCCCCTCACCAAGAAACTTGATATTTGAAATAAATTTAACTTGTATATTCTTGTGAATATCTTTTATTTCTGCAGCAGTGGCAGCAGTCAGTTTGTGATGAAGGATAGCTCATTGTTACTAGTTGGAGCTGGATTTAAAACTAGCTACATCAGCTGCTGTCTATAATGGGTCTTGAAAAATCTCAATGTAATCAAAAGTAGATCATTTGTTGTTCAGCCAACTGTGCAGTAAGTAGGGAAGTAGTTTAGTTGATGACAGCAAGCAGAGAGGAAAAATAAATAAAACGCATGTAAGAGTTCTTGAGGAAAATTTTCTACCATGGCACTGGAAAAAAGTTGGGGTTCTAGTCTTACATCTTTTTTGCATTTGAGATTGATGATTGACTTAAGAGGAACTTGGAGAAGCTCAGTCAATAAAACTTCCCTAGTTTTAATAGTTTTCTGCAGTTCTCTTCTGTGGTGAAGATACCCACACAAGTGACTCTTGTCACATACAAGCGTCTTCAGGTTAGGGGTACTGAAATGATGATACCCCATATTCTGCTTGTGCATAACCCAGTGCGAAACACGTATATAACTCAACTACCATTGACTGAAACAATGAAATGCAGGTTGTATTTAGGGAATACAGTTGCCTGACTTAGAGTCTGCCCGGATTTTGTTCTTTTCCCTTTAAAACCATGTTTTTTAGCATTTTTTTCAGTTGGAGTTTGTTGGCATAAAATTAAATTTTATTTAAAGGGGGCTCTTCTCTTCATGGAAGCTGGATTATAATTCGTGGTATTCACTTAACTTTGATCAAATTTTAAGATGGTGCTGAACAACAGAGGATTCACAGATCCCAGAGAAATTTTATTTCTATGACTAAGTCTGTGACTAAACAGTGAGCTGGCTTCTCTACTTTGTTTACTTCTGCTTGCATTGCTGAATGTCATATAAGTCAGTAGGCAAAATCCTCAGTTTGTATAAATTTTCATATTTATTGGAACAACTGAAAATGTTCTGTTTATATGTGCTTGATGTCTCAAAGGATAAAACTAGCGTGCCTGAAAAGAAAATCAGACCAAGTGAATGTCACGCTTTAAGTTGCGTCTGATTTTAATCAAAACTGAGATCATTTGACTCTAAGGTATTAAGTCTAGTAAGTCAGAATTTGAAGATAAGTATCACCAATTTCTTTTCCTTCTCGTGTCTGCAAGGTCCCCTAAGCAAAGCTCTGTTCTCTTCAAGAATGTTTCAGAAGTAGTTTCCTGAATTGCACACACAATGCAATTACTATTTATCTCTGTGTGTTTATTTCCCCATTTGACAAAATCAAAATCTGCTTTTATGTGGCAAGTGCTATTCTTGCTCTGGCTTTAATCTGTATTGCAAAATAAAACACACACACAAAAAAATAATTAAATTTGGAATGTTTGAAAGAACTGATTGTGGCCAAATTGGAGCTCAATACAGTATTAATATTGCACATGCAGACAGGAATTATGATTATACCAGCCGACCAGGCAGTCTGCTCAAGTGAGAGTACATCTCTCTGAGCTGGTTGAGTAATATGGCTTTTTTCTTTCATCTAAATCATAGAATCATAGAATTGTTTAGGTTGAAAAAGACCTTTAAGATCATCACATCCAACCGCTAACCTAACACTGCCATCTCATCACTAAAGCATGTCCCTAAGCATGCACTGTGGCTTGATACTATAGTGCATGTAAAACACTAAACTCCTGTAAGAAGTCTTACCAATTTGCAAAGCCAGCCTTTTTAAGTGAGGTGATGTAGGAGGTATTAGGTAAGGAGGAAGACAGTAGCTTTGCAATAAGTGTACTTCAGTGTTAGTGTCTAATGCTTTAGCTAGTTGGGGGCCAGTGCAGGTTATCTAGCTGCCATGACAAGGTCATTTAAATGGTGATATAAACTCAGTTAGTGCCCTGCCTGCCTACTCACAGAAGTGCTGAACAGTGCTGTTGTGTGGATGGGGATTTCACTTTGGGCCCAGAATTGTTAAAGAAATAGTCAAGGTACCTGTATAGCTTAGAGAGTACGCATCTTAAAAGAGCTACTATTCTTAAATAAGGTTATCGTGCTTGTATTGTCACATTCATCTTACTCGTCTCTATGTGTTTCAGCAGTGTCTGTAAATAGTCTTTTGCTTAAATAACTTCAACACAGAATGAAAATGGAATGCACAGAGATTTTTAATATAAGGTGTAAAAAGCTTATCAGAAATGCTATTACTGAGAGGATTAAACTCCCAGCTACAACATGAAACAAAGAGTTGTTTGGGCTGCAGCTGTTCTGGAAAAAAAAAAACCAAACCACTTCTTTGAAGCCCTCAGTGGTTCAGAAAAGCTAAATAGCACATTTCCAGTAGAAAGAATGTTATACCCAAGTAATCCTGAAATGTACAATGTAGATAGAGATTTCAGCTATTACATTAACACAGAATGATGCACTGAATACATTTGGTCTCTTTTTAGGCACATAAGTAAATGTTTTGCTGTAATCAGAGTTTTGACAAAAAATGATACATTTTTCTGTTAGTGAAAGATTAGACTGGCCGTCTGTCAGAAGTTTGTGCAAAAATTTTGTCCAGAGTCACTGTACCAAATGTTACCTTCTCCCCAGGCAAACCATATACTACTTTTAAAATTTGGGTTTAGTACCCAGTTGGCTTCTAGTGGTCTTTTACAGCATAATGAAGTGTTAAAATTTTCGTCTTACTTTTTTTTAGGTCTTTCAAGTTGCATATATCATCATCAAAGCTGCTAATGCTCCACGACCTGGAAACTGGATTTTGGAACGCTCCATAGATGGCACAGAGTTCAGACCATGGCAGTACTATGCAATTAGCGATACTGAATGTTTAACTCGTTATAATATTACGCCAAGAATTGGGCCGCCAACTTACAAGAGAGATGATGAAGTGATCTGCACCTCCTATTATTCCAGACTAGTTCCACTGGAACATGGAGAGGTATGTTTGGTTTTGCACTTGTGGTTTGTGAGTAAGAACATGGACTGATAGCAATTTGAAAACATTTGGATTACAGTTACAAAGTGCATCGCCCTCAGCACTACCAGATGATCTGTTGTTATTCTTTAATGATACTATCTTTACATCATTTACCAGTATAGCAAACTTCTAAATGTGAAGCACGTCTTTGGCTCTACGTATTCCTGTTACTAAACCCTTTGTTCTCTCTCTCCACATAATTTGATGGTAGCTATTAGCTGTGAATTATTAGTTGCTTTATTCTGAAAGAGGGCTCTATGTTTTGCTGGGTTTTTCATTTAATAAAGAAAACCCCTGTGTTAGTAACACCTGGTTGTGTGAGATATAGATGCAAACACTGTTGAAGCGCTTGGCACAGCTGGAACTCCTAAACAAGCCTTGGCATTGTTTCAGGGAGGTAGCATAATTAGAAGAGCTATGAATTGTGCAGCTTCACTGTTGATTGTTCTTTCTTTTAACAAACTCTATTCATGGTACTTGTGTAATTTATTACACAGAGGCAGCCACATAATGAAATGATACATTAAACCCAGCAGTTATTCTATTGTGAATGCTATAATGTAAGAGCATGATAATAAATGCAGCGTGATCCCATGGAGAATGCTAGTAACTCTTGGCTTAATAGAAACCAATATGTTTTTATTTCTTGGTTAAAAAAAGGCTGGACTGTATGCAGCTAAGGGCTAAAGCATGTCAAACTTCTTTTTCACATGACCTTAAAACTATGTTTTATCAGGAAAAACCAATAAAATTCAGTAACATCAAGTCTCATTCACTTTAATCAAGTGTTTATTGCAGTGATGTAAGCATATGCCCTACAGTTCAGATGGAACAAAGAAACTTAACCTGTTTCTCCACACAATTTACCAGAAAGCCCTTAGGTTGACTCTGTACGAACAGTGCCTCTTGTAATGTGTGTCTGATGTCTGATAAGGCCATACAACTGCAAACCCAGGAATGCCAGAGATTCAGTTTAGTGACATTTTTTCTCATTTATTTTTCCTGATGTACGCAAAATTAATTGGGTGATACAATCCAGAATATTGCTTTCTTTTTGGAGTGCAGTAACAAAAACATAAGAATATAAAAAATGGCAAAATTAAATAGCTGTGTTCTACATAAAAGCTGTCATTCACAAAGGACAGGCTGCTTATTCATAGCTGGAATGGCAAACAGACAGAAATATGCCCTACACAGAGTATCTCAAAACCTGTACTGGTGAATCTTGGCAGCCTTTTGAAAATACATACATTTACTGCTTTGTAATTGGTTCTGGCCAACCTATTGATCTTAAGTATGGGGCTTATAGGAAGTCCTGCAGACCAGCTGATCTCTACAAGCACCTGCCTTGTATCCAGCATTTGTTACCATCCCAATGTTCTGCAATCAGCTTGAAGTGCTCTGGTGTGAAAGAACTGGGAGGATTAAAAGTCTATGTGTCTAGATGTGAATGTCACTTAATAATGACATTTTTTACATATCAGAGATTTTGCCAGTTTGACTGCTAGATTTTTCACAGGTGTGAAGAGGTAAGAAAGCTGTAAGCTCTGTTTTGATTTATACTGCTCAAAGATCTGCTTCCAGAAATTTATGTAATCAAGTCAGGGCTCATGGTGAATTCCAAGGTTTAAACTACAGCTGTTTGGAAATGGTCTTGAATTATGGAGGACAAGTAAGCCAAATATATATAATACAACTGTATCAATGTATATAAGCAATATATTAGTCAGATATAGCAATGTACATGGAGAATCATTCTTTTTCTTCCTTAGTGTCTTAGTATCTATCCTTACTGTTTCTTCCTTTTTCTGCTAGGAAAAATTCCTCTTTTGTCTCTATAGAAATTATAGCATATTATTACAGCATTTATACTAGCCAAGCCAGTAGATAGCTTGAGAAATAAGATGTGAATACTGTTTCACATTTCATCACTTCAAGACACTATTCATGAGTAAAGAGAATACGTATTACCAAAGAATTGGAGATTTAGGTAGGAAAGATTATGTAAAATGAAATAGCATGCGTCACACAGGAGGTAAGGCTAGTTGGCTGTAACAGCCCTTTTTGGATCTTAAAATCTCTGGAGTCTAAGTGATAAAAAGGAAATACAACATGCTGGAACTCCCAGTGCCATGGTTGGATCCTCCCTCTTTGTTGTGAAAATCAAAGGATTGCACTGAGCCCAGCAAATTCTATATCTGTAGTTAAAGGTAAATAAGAGTAGGATGTGGTGTTCCATGCTAAAGTTGGGCTCGCCTATAGTGAGTATGTATGTTCTGGGTTTTTTTTTTCAGTGGAAGCAGTGCAGTGATGTTTGAATATTTGGCCAACAATTCTGTCTTATAATTCCCAGTGGAAAACATGGCTTCTGAACGAATATATTGCAACCAGTTTGCCTAGAGAGCAGACTGAGATGGGGTGGGCATGTTCAGTCTTCAGCCGCATAAAACGCGGGTACGAGGAAGAATAATCTGTTCTGCATGTTTGTGACAGGATGGAAGAATTGCTCTGATATTACAACAAGGAAAACACAGTTTAGAGATTAGGAGCATTTCTAACAATAAAACCAGAAAAGCTTGAAATAGATGCCTTGGAGGATTGCAGAGTCACCACCAACATTGGTCTTCAAGAACAGATTGGTCAAACATCTAACAAAAGTCTAGTAACTCCTGCTTTGGGCTACGAAATTGACTAGAAGAATTCTCTGTTTTTATAAGAGCTGAATATTATATAAGGTGGTGTTAATGTGCAGGATTTGACCTGGAAAATATTTTGGGTTTCATAACTGTTATTCTGCGGTTGGAAAATGCATGATGTTTGGTTTCTGAATGGGCTATCAGAAAAGTGAAATTCCTTGAACACAGTATATTAGAATATTCAGAAGAAATGGCAAAATTATAATGTTGGAAGTGTGTACTCCATTGCCAGTCTCTGTTTGTATGCCTTTGAAATAACACAGTTACTGTCTAAGATGACCCTAGGTCAACTACAGAATTAAGATTTAAAAAAAAAAAATCTTTAATATTTAGAAATATTTTCAGAGGAAAGATTTGACAGTACTGGGTAAAGTTGAAACTATACATTCAAGAGTAGCATATGTGAGAAAATTACTCTTCATAAATGAGGATGTCATGCACTCTAAAGTGTAGCTGACAAGCCCAAAGCATGATCTCTTATTTGATGTGGACAACAGGTGAGCTCTAACATTTATTTGTGGCCCACAGGGTTTTTCAGTTTCTTCCATAGAATGGAGCAGGAACTGCATGGGCATATGAGACTAAATCCTTGTGTATTCCTAAGTTGCTTTGGAAAGAAGGAAGGGGCTGTTGCCCGAATAAGTTGTGCAGCTCAATACCCAAAAGCCATCTTAGTGGGGCCAGTTGGGATTGTGCAAGAAAGATGGAGGCCAGATGAGTTGGTTTGTGGTGGCAGCCCCTTGTTTTCAGTTGTCATCTGTGTTGTGGCTTCCCACTGTGTGCTCTCATATCACTGGCTATCCCTTGCTGATTGGGCAGCCCTGTCGCAGCAAGGGACAGATGACCCCAGATTGAGCATGTGTGCCATATTATGTTTTGCAATTTTTTTTTTTTACAAATTGCAGAAATCTGTAAGGATAAAGCTGTGCTTATGGCCAGAGTTAGATGTTCTGTCTCAATAAGGGAGAGGAAGGAAGACTGGGGGGACTAAGGACTAGCTTGTGGTACTGTTTTTCTCTTTATGCTATCTCTACAAAAGTCCAGGGGACTTGAGACTGTGGTGAGCTGAGAGTGGTGGTTTCAGAACTGTGTGAGTCAGGAAGCAGGAATGCCGCCTGCAGGTAGAGGGTAGGGAAGAAAAAAGAATTCCAGGTAGTTTAACATCTCACTATCCTGAGTTGTTGGAAAACAAGCTTAAGTTCTGTGGTTTTAATTCTTGCACTAAGATGTTTGTTGTTGCAAATGAATCACAATTATGTTTATGATTAAGCCAGTCCCTCTTTCCAGATTCACACATCACTGATCAACGGTAGGCCTAGTGCTGATGATCCGTCACAAAAGCTTTTGGAGTTTACTTCTGCACGCTACATCCGCCTACGACTGCAGCGTATTAGAACCCTTAATGCTGACCTCATGACTCTCAGCCATAATGATCCTAAAGAACTAGACCCCATTGTTACCAGAAGGGTAAGCTCGTTGTTCATAAATGGCATTCAGTATGATTTGATGGGAGAGCCTTTTCTGATCTATTTGAGGAGGAACTACTTGATCCTTGCCATTCACAAACAAAATTACTTTGACAGGTTGTTAAAAAATTCTTGCCTTCCCTTTGATGTCATTAACAACGATGCCTTGTCAGAAGCAGCTTTGAAAAAATACTTTTTAGAGATTGTTTTTTATTTCTTTGGCTTTTGTTTTATTTGTTTATGAAAATGTTTTATGCTAGGAACAGTGTTTATGATGCTTTATCAGCAAAGTAAAAAATATGGTTTGGCTGATGGAAATGTCACTTAAGCTTGCTCTTGATGCAACTACAGTACCTTTTCTGGTGTAATCAAGGATTTTAGGGCCCAGTGCTCTGATTCATAAAAATAATTATTTGAAAACCTTGCCATTGTGAATTTTGCTGTCTGATGAGAGTTTTCATTTTTTTTAAGGCTGTTGTAATCAATTGTTTTAAAGCCTGTGAATTAATAATAATGCAAAACACTTGGATAAAATTCTGGAGCATGTTAACTGATCTTTACACACTTGATATTGAAACTGGGGAACCAAGCACTTAGGCTGACTTCTTCAAGCTTTCACAGAAATTCAATGTTGGAGCCCTTAACAACAGTACCTATCATGACTAACTTTTCTGCAGTATTTCTGCTTTGTATTTTGCCGTTTTGACCCTCTTCTTAATTTGCCGAAGACCCATAGACTAGGAGATTGGTGGCTTCAAGTTTTTCTATGAAGGCAGGCTTTCTGATGAGGACAGAAGAATGAGAAGTGTTTCCTCTTCACCTCCCTTGTGGGTATTTGCCTTGAAGAATACCCGCAGGCAACTCCTCCTTGCGCAGCAACAGGATGCTTGCAATTTGTGGCTTCTTTGATACAGGCAATCCTTGTGCGTTGACACTGCTTCTATGAGATCTGGCTGAATAGCTAGGTATAGAAGGGAGAAAGGAACTTGAATTTAGTCAGGGTTTGGTGGGTACTTTCAAGGCAAGCCCCACTGTTACCTCAGTCATGGAGGTGCCCATTCAGCTGCAGCATTTCTAAAGCATAAAATCTGGATGTTCTGCTTGTTCTGGCTGACCCATATGGGAATTGCTAGCACGGAGACTGCAAGTGCCTTGCTGGCTATAAGGAAATGGTTAATGCACAGCCTGAGCAGGTGAGATGTTCCTGTAGAGCAAGCTGGTTGACATTGAGGTCTGTTGGTAGTATTGTAATACCAAGAAATACACCCCAAAAAGAAAGGCTCAACATGGAAGCATACAAACATACAGCTGGGAAACAAGGGTGTTGAGGACAAGCATTGCCGTTGCTTTTGTAACACACACAGTGGTGCAATCCAGGGCTAAGTACTACCCTACCTAGGACAAATTAGTGCAGTTTTGCATGAAAAGCTACACATCTTTGTCTTCACAAGATGTGGGTTTTATTGGGCAGGGTTCCCAAATCCTGATGTTTCACCTTGTGTCTCACTGTGCAACCAACTACAACCAAGGTAATCACTTCCAGCTTTCTGGATTGTGTTTTTATTGTTTTTGAAGACTTTACATCCAGTCGTTGATACCAGTTGTGTTTGTTTCTTGTACATAGTCTTGTAAGAAGGGCTGATGCAGAACTTTAAGTTTTCAACAGCACCATTATTTCTGTATTCTATTTATTTATTTCTGTCTGTAGCATTTGATTAGCATGGTTCTCTCCTTCAACTTCAAGCTGCACACAGCTGCTGTGGGCTGTACCCTTTGAGTTTTAAGAAAAGAAGACAAAGGAGATGAAGCAGGGAATGCAGTGAGAAATACAGCTCTGCTTGTGTCCATCTACTTCTCTGTCTGGATCTCCTTCTCTGTAGTTAAGGACTTACTGTTCATAAGTCCCTGAATGTGTTTTGTAATTCAAACCCATAACGTTAAAAAAAAAAAATACTAAAATACTAAACATAATAAAAAATTTAAAAGCATAAAAAATTAAGTTGGCTCCAGCTCCAGGATCCTTCAAAGAAATAACAGTCCAGGAGTCAGCATGTCTGATCACCTAGGGCCACCTCTTCTTCCTGGACCAGATGACTGTAGGGTTGTTAGGTCTGAGAGTCTTGAACTCTTTCCTTAGAAGTATCCTCAAAAAGTGTTTCTTTTTCATTCCCCTGTCGTATATACTTCCCAGGATGCAAACAGGACAACCATGTTGATACTGCAGCTGTAACTGAACCCAGATGGTCACTTCCTGCCTCTTCCTTGCCTTGAAAATTAAATCCTTTCCTTATGTGTGTTGGTTTTGCTCACCACCTGGCAATATTAATGGATTGTACTCTTCTGTATCACCAATTTTTAAGCTAAGAATTTGGATAAAATAATAGACTGCCTACACCTTAGTAGCAAAGAGTTGGTCTGGAAATGAGTGCACAAACTATTTTTAAGGGAGGGCAGAGTTCCCATTTTATGAAAGCATAGTTACTCCCCAGACTGAAAATAAAATACAGCAATTAGTTATGCTTCATGGCCTCTTATAGGGTGAAAAAAGGATTTTTTTTTTTACAAGTAGATTTTGGCTGAGGTCACATTTGGTGGTCTTTCCTGACGGTGAGGAATTGTGCATACTTATTTAAAGTTAAAAGATAGTTTTTAATTTGTAGGAATAACATGGGGGGGGGGGGGGGATACACAAAATGGAAGGTTTCCCCAAAGGCAAAATTCAAAGCATCTTTCATTTTTTGACATTTTTTGAGTCACAGAATAGTCAGATGCTGGTATTTTATTTTCCAGAGTAGGGGGGAAGATGTAAATACATGTCAGTGTCTTTTATTCATCCCTTTTTCAACTTTGTTTTTTGTAGTACTACTATTCAATAAAGGACATCTCTGTTGGTGGCATGTGTATTTGTTATGGCCATGCTCGAAGCTGCCCTCTGGATGAAATCACAAAGGTATTCTTTAATGTCTTTGATTTATTTTCACAAAACAGCTTTGCCAATTTAAAAAAAAAGTACTTTGCCTAAGGAGAATGAGAGAGGGGAGGCTAAAAGAGATCTTATGGTATGGCGTGCACAAATTATTTGCTATAATTTTCTTCAGTTTCTGTGTAAGCATATCTCTGTCTCTGGTAATGTAACTTTCTTAAACTCAACTCTTTTTCTTTGGCATTAAATTTAAACAATTCAAGGGCCACAACAAGAAATAGTCTCTCTCGCAACACAGGAGATTTGTCCCTCCTGTTTGAGAAAGGCTATTCCCCAATAGTTGATAGAGCATAGTTGAGCAGTCTAGTGCTAATTGTGGGGTATTCGTGGGTCCTGATATTTTTTGGAGTAAGTCTGATATTAGGCAGACTTTTGACAAAATTAGTTAAATTATCCATGAAAAAAATATTTCAAGAAAGCCTTTTTCTTATTCTTAGAAATTGCAGTGCCAGTGTGAACATAACACATGTGGAGAGAGCTGTAACAAGTGCTGTCCGGGCTACCACCAGAAACCGTGGAGACCAGGAACCATTTCTGCTGGGAACAAATGTGAGAGTAAGTACGCTCAGAGTTTTAAATATTTTCATAAAGGCTTATGTTCTTGTTTGAGGTTGCTTTTCATACAGATCTATACTAATTCCTAAGAAAAATCCACAAACTATGAACTGTCTTAATGGAATTGTTCAAAGAACCTCCTTTTACTCATAATTGTTAAGATAATTTTAAATATTCTATCCAATATGACTCCCTGGCTAGTGGAGTTCTCACATAGTAAAGCTTTCAGAGTCTCTTTGAAAAAGAGACTTGGGGATTTATTATACTCCTGTAAAAGCTAGCAGATCTGTGTCAATCATTTTGTTAGCTACTTGAAATGCAAATTTCTTACATTGATCATAAATTTTGCCAGCTAAACAGCTTTGTTCTAATAACAAATGTTTTGAAAGAAACTTCTTATTGGCCAACTACATTTCAGATTTTCTGTTAGATTGATTTAAGCTGTGCCAGTACAGCTGAATGTGTTGCTAGGACTAGTTAGTGCATATTGCTAATGCATAGCACAAGCTGCAGACAGTGAAGAACCTATTAGAGAAAATTTACAGTTGCAAATGGAAACATAGTCTTTTTAGTTGAAGTCTTCACACAAGTCTTAATGTCAGTCTTTGGAAAGTAGGTGTTCATGACCAACTGGACTGAAGCATCCTCTAACTTAAATCAAATTTATACTTGTGTACGGGCATTGTTGACTTCTCAGACTTTTGTCTATAATACAAATCAGAGAAGAGTTAGGCAGATTTCTTCTGTAATGCAGAGGACAGAAAATGAAAGAACAACTATTGGTAATAGCACACATCACTATCAACATCAGTCCTAACAGGATTGTCTTGGTGAGCTCTACAGAATACTGTTAAAAATGGTGCTGTGAAAGTGGTTTTGAAATGTGCTTACTTGCTGAGAAATATAGTGTATCAAGCATATAGCATGGTTAAAGAGGGAAAAAAAGCACACTTTTGAGATTAATTGATATGCTTTTCTACTCACATTTTCCACTTTGAAAAATGTCACTATTATAGGAACTGTTACACAATGTAAATAAAAAAAAAATTTCTTTTCCATTCATTATCAGAGTGCAACTGTCACAACAAAGCAGAAGACGTTATTACAATCAGAGTATTGCAGATCAGAAAAGGAGTATGGATATTCATGGCCAGTATATAGGAGGTGGCGTGTGTTTAAACTGTACTCAACATACTACTGGGATCAATTGTGAAATGTGTGCTGATGGATATTTTAGACCACACAAAGTAAGATTTGGAAAATACCATTTAATGTTTTGGTGAATTACAACAGGATATGATGATGTGTATTTCAGCTCATTGTAATTAATATATATCTATTTATCAGTTGCAGAGTAGCTAAAAACCATGGTTTTTTTTATAGATGACACACTATCAAAACTTTCAGAGAAAAACAAAATGCTTGTCTGGTTGTTTGGGAGGGTGGGTCAAGCAGTTGAAGAAGCAAAGAATAAGTAAAGATAAAACTCGAAGTCCTAGTGTGGTGATATAAATGTTCTGAAAGGAAACCCATTTCTCTTGTGGATAAAGGTCTAAAAAGTGCCAGTATCGAAGTTTCAGTGTCTTCAGAAGTGCCAATATTGTGTACCATCCTATATCAGCCTATTAAACCAGTGTTAAAAAGGACCATTACATGGTTCTAAGATTAGATTCTTTGTCTCATGAGATGTTGCAACAAATACTCTTCTTGATATGATTATTGTAGAACATGTGCTCTCTGTGCCTGTGTACTTTACAGTTTATTGACAAGTGTCACACTCTGAAAAACTGACCTAAACTCCACAAAAAAATTTGTTGAGATGTGACTAACAATTAAACACACGAGCTTCCTGCAGTGTTAGAGGCCTCTGTGTAATAAGACACACTGAAGGTACTGCTTTGGCAGGTTCATACATATTTTAGAAAACCCATGCTTTAGTAATCCAGCAGAAACTGGTGCAAAGAGCAAGGGTGAGTCTGTAGGAATATCGTTAGACAGCAGGTGCAGCTCATCCCAAGAAGTAAACTGGGATGGAGATAGTAAGAAGCATTCTTACTTACTGTAAGAAGCATTGAAGAAAAGTCTTCAATCAACTTGTAGCCAATAAATGTTTATGTAGAGGTCATTACTGATTTGCTTTACATCTGAAGCACCTCAAAGGAAAATGTTCCCTGAAAGAAAATAAAATCCTTGCCATATGAATTGCATTGCCTTATATTTCAAAGATGTATAGATCATGAAGTCAGAATGAATCTTCATGAGTAGATAATCTGTCCTCCCATTGAACACAGAGCCAAGGACTTGTTTCACTTCCTTCTTCTTTGAACCAGTGTATCTTTGCAGAAAGCATCCATTCTTGTCTTAAACATTTCCATAATCTTTGGCAAACCATCACAGTGGTTAATTAGTTACATTAAAAAAAAGTCTGTTTAGGCTGAATGTGTTGGGCTTCAGCTTCCAGCTATTAGCAGTTACTATACCTTTGTCTGTGCTATTGAAGACCAAATTTTGTTCTCTCATTAAGTTTTTTTTCTAGGCTGCAATCCCTTGATCTTCTGTTTGCTAAAATTAAACTAGTCCCTTGATCTATTACTGCATATTAGCTTTTCCAGTCTTCATTCGTATTAGTTCTGGTGATACCAGACAAGAAACAGATGTAACTTTACTTTTCCCCGTTATTAATTTGGTAATTTGATAGAGAACATTTGTTTGGTAGGTTTCTCCTTATGAGGATCACCCCTGCTATCCCTGTGGCTGCGACCCATTTGGGGCTCTGAGTTCTGATTGTGTTAAAGATGAGCATCATTCTGACTCACAGCGTGGTAAGGCAGTGGGAAACACCTTTTCTCTAAACTTAAAATCTGGCTGTGTTTCTGGACATTGAAGTCTGAGAGAACACTATCTATTTGTGAATGGCTGCCAGGTAGGTACCACTTCAAAGTGATGGTAAATATTTAGGAAGGAGAGATGAGGCATAACATACTTTAAGGATTTTAAGGTATGTCAGGTGCCTGAATGTGTTCTGGTGTGGGGATGGCGGGCTCTGACTATGTAAAACAATGTGAAGGATTGAGTTCTAACGCTGTTGTTTACGAATGTTGTTAGAGCTGTTATAAAATCCAGTTGCTGCAGTTTCTGTGCATCTGGTACTCTAAACATGAAAAATAGATGGTGAGACTGACATTATGCCAAGTATCTATGTGGAATATAATGTGGACTGTAATAAAAAAGGAATGTTAAATTACTTGCACCCTCTGAGACATCTTGAATTCAGCCTACTGCCTGCTTTTATTTATTTGTGTCTGTATTTTTGCTTTTCAAGGGACTTGGCCAGGTCAGTGTCAATGCAGAGAAGGTTACACAGGTGAAAAATGTGATCGTTGTGCATTTGGGTATCGGGGCTATCCAAACTGCGTCCATTGTAACTGCAGCCTGATTGGTAGCATTAATGAAGATCCGTGCACAGAACCTTGTCTTTGCAAAGTGAGTATTAAACTGTCATTTTTGTTTAAAATTGAATCTGTGGATTGATTTGTGAACTCCTTTTTAATAAGGGAAACTACTTCATTAACTGGAGAGATCGATTCTTTTACAGGAAGTAACCTGGTGTAACTGTACACCTGACAACCTAGAACTTAAAATGACTAACTATTGTCTGTACTGAAGAAATATGGTATTTTACGTTGAATTGTTCTGTATGTTATTGATACACCATTTCTGTAACAATGGGCCAGACTGACATTAAAATCGAGTAACAACTGCACATGTAAATGTGAGGGAGAATTATAGAAGGAATGACAGTATGCCTAGCTGGGTTTGGTTTTAGGGATGAGCTGATATTTCTCTTCAAAGTGACTCATTTCTTGTAAAGAAAGGATGTGTCTATAACATCTGCTCTGTGTGAAGCAACAGCATGCATTTGAAAAGAACTATTGGAACACTTACATTAGATATATGTATGAAATGTGATTTAATTATTTGATTACAAAATATAAACCATAAAAAAAGTTAAAAATGAGAGCATTTTTTACAGCCTGCTTTTATTTTTTGGTAAATAACCAAATTCCTTGAAATATCTTGCAGCTGTGGATTCTGCTGAACTTTATTATAAAACTGTGTGTCAATATTTAAAGAAGTTACACTTAATTTTCAGAACCAAATGTTAGCTAGTAGTTTATGTATTTGTTGCCAAGTATGACAGTGAACAGGAGCCAAAAAAAACGTGGTTTGTTTGACAATTTTTTGGAAACTTCTCAGTCCTTTTGCATAATTTATCTGATCCAAAATATCAAACATATAAATAACCAGACTCTGGAAAAAAGAAATAGCTCCAATTAAGAAAAAGGAGATGGATACAACCATTTTGCCTGATTTTGAGGTAGAGTAACACTATATCAGCCGATGCAGCTAACTGGTGAAAATTTTGTTATAAACTGGACAAGAAACTCTCCTCTTCCAGTGCTGATTTGTGCATGACCCCGGCATAAAAAATTTTTAGGCCAGATCACTGACAGTCTCACCAGTCAGCAGCCCACCTATAGAGGTGAAAGGAGAAAAGTTGTGTGCCCCAAATATCAAATGAAGGAGACAGGATTTCTAAGCCTATGCAGTCTCTGTGAACACAGTAGTGCAAGCTATTCCTTTTTATACTCTGAATTTAATAATACTTGATAATCTGTGAAACACAGCTCTTGAGGTCTAGTCATTGGGTAAGATTTTTGTTTTTCATGAAGAAATAAATAATAATTTCTGTCTAATAATGTTACAGAGACAAAGTGAAATGTGTGATCCAAGTGCATCCTGAAGACTGAGAAATAAAAAAGCTGAAAAGAACATACAAATACTATTTCTGTAAAAATCCAAGATTTAAAAATCTCATTATCTCAGAAGGCTCTTTGCCTGAGATTTTTTGCCAAGTTTGGTTATTAACAAATAGAAAGCAGTCATCCTCAGCCTTTGAATCAGAGCTGGGGATCATAGATATGCAAAAGGTTTGCAAACCCGGTTGTACTTCGCTTGCAAAAGTACATAACCTACCGGTTTAGAGAGGTCTTATGTAAACTTGACATGCCAAACACTGTTCCAGAAAAGACACATTTGGTAGTGTTGCCACCAAAGGTCTCAGATTTCTCTGGTAAGCCTGAAATTTGCTCCATGGAACTAAATCTCATGTAAGTCTGGAATCTGGTATGATTCTTTTGGCTGAATTCAAGTTACCCTGGTAACTGCTTCTGAAAGCAGAATTTGGTCCACAGCCTTTGCATTTCAAATTGTAATGCAAAGCTCATACAGGCCTCCCCAAAATAGCAAGAGTGGTATACATCACTGTGTGCCGTGCAGTCCTGGTTTCGTACCCATATGTATCAGGGAACTTTGTGGGGTGCTTTGAAAAGTTCTCTTCGCCTTTGTAGTGGAGTTTTCCCATAGTGGAAGCCAAAGGTTGAGACAGGGGAGTCATGTGTGCCCAGGTCTTGTCCTGAGATGAAGCTAGGACATGATCAGAAACTTGTTCCTGGAAGTGGGAAATGTTCTCTATCTTACTTGGTGGCCAAGAAGGCCAATGGCATCCTGGCTTGTATCAGGAATAGTGTGGCCAGCAGGAGCAGGGAAGTGATTGTGCCCCTGTACTCGGTGCTGGTGAGGCCACACCTTGAATCCTGTGTTCAGTTTTGGGCCCCTCACTACAAGAAAGATGTTGCATTGCTGGAACAGGTCCAGAGGAGAGCAACCAAGCTGGTGAGGGGTCTGGAGCACAAGTTTTAGGAGGAGCAGCTGAGGGAACTGGGGTCGTTTAGCCTGGAGAAGAGGAGGCTGAGGGGAGACCTTATTGCCCTCTACAGCTGCCTGAAAGGAGGCTGTAGTGAGGTGGGGGTTGGCCTCTTCTCCCTGGTAACGGGTGATAGGACGAGGGGAAATGGTCAGAAGTTGCGCCAGGGCAGGTTTAGGCTAGACATTAGGAAAAACTTCTTCACCGAAAGGTTTGTCAGGCTCTGGAATGGGCTGCCCAGGGAGGTGGTTGAGTCCCCATCCCTGGAGGTATTTAAAAGAAGGATAGATAAGGTGCTTAGGGACGTGGTTTAGTGCTGGGATGGCAGGGTTAGGTTAATGGTTGGACTTGATGATGTTAAAGATCTTTTCCAACCAAAGGGATTCTATTCTATTCTAAATACCCACTGAGAACTACTATTTACACAGCTTCGTGGGTATTTACCACGTATTTTGTCTGCTGGTTTGCTTGTCAGCAGCGACTGTCTAAACTTTTTGAATAAATAACTACACTGTTTTGGACTTTACCTTCCCGTCCACCCCCGCCCCGTAAATTCTGCATTGAAAGAGGTATGTAGCAGTATGCTCTGAACTACCCAATTTGCATAGTAAAGAGGCAGCAGGCCAGTAATAGGAGTTAAAGGAGTGGAGCACCTCTACTTTTGGAGTAGGAGTTTCTGGACCTTAGCCAGAGCATGTTAGGAGGAAGAGCTGCCAGCTAGGGTAAGTGTATGTGGTGTTCCTCCAGGAAGAGGTGGCAGCAGTCATGGGGATCACAGTGTAAATATTAATACGTGGTTGAGGAACTGTTGTCTTGACCCTGCCTGTGGTAGCTCCAGGAGCCTAGCCTTAAAGGTGAGCTATGCTGTATATGGACTATCTGGATTCAGTAAACATGGCAACTTTTCTCTAGAGCAATCTACAAACTCAAGCTACGAGAGAAGTGGACTGGCAAGTTGGCAGAAGCTTTTCAGACCCTGCCCATATGCTGAAATTTCTCTGCAATGACATGTTTAGATTTTGATGAACTGGCAAATTCTGATGAATTTTTTTCAATCAGTTTTAGCTTTAAGCTCAGAGTCTTATTCAGTAATCCTGCTGTGCTGAAATCTGTTTTCTTTTATAACCTTCTGAATGCTGTTACGCCTAAATCCCATCTAATCCACTGTATTTGTTACTATAATAATGCTGATGCGAAACAAATGTTATGTGCCATTGACAGGAAAATGTAGAAGGTGAAAACTGTGATCTCTGTAAACCAGGATTCTACAACTTGCAAGAAAGAAATCCTCAGGGCTGCACAGAGTGTTTCTGCTTTGGGGTTTCTGATGTCTGTGGCAGCCTAACATGGCCAATCAGTCAGGTATTTATATGTTCTGTCCGTGACCTAATATTCTTTCCTCAGGCAGCTGCAAAATGTACTATATTTCTCTGACATGCACCCAAGTTAACTCCAAATTCTGGCATGTGTCTCCTTATAGAGAAATGGATTTTCAGTGTCATTTGGCAGCTCTGATGTAGTCAGCGTGTCATCCCAGTGCAGGCTTTGGCCCCACTGGCTTACAGCAATACCAGAAGCATTGGGTAGTGGAGGCTGAGATAATGCCCTGGAAAAATGGATTTTCTTCTGACCTTGTGCTGTTAAAGTTTCTTTGCGTATTGGAGAGATGAACCCAAACCTATTTCCTTGCTCTCATACCTATTGAGCAAGGCTAGAGTAACCTCTGGCAATATTGCCATTCTCTTTCTTAGAAAACAGTGTCACTGTCTTCTGAATAGACATTTCTTAAGTTTAGGGGGCTTTGAGGACACTATTTTTCCACCAGATTCCTTCCATATCTTTGCAGAGCTGGTCACAATTTAGTCGCCTGTTTTGTGTGCCAGTAAAAAGAGAAAAACACATTGAATTGACTGAAAATCTAAGATGCTTGTATAGAACTTTCAGTGAGAAGAATAAAGTTCTCTAATCTTGCTCCCTCGTCTGGGTCTCATGATGATAGATCATGATAGAGCTCAAAGCCCTTGAAGTTCTGTAATTCTGTCTTGGGGAATTACATAGGTACAACACTAATTTATTGGGACAATGAAAACTATGCTTGTTATATTTTTGTTCCTATATTGTTCCTATTTTCCTCCTAATGGGGAGGTAGAGGCAATCCTAGTCTGAAGCGGCATATTAGCGTGTATTGGATGTCAGACTGGGCTAATGAAAGTGTCACAGATTCATCAGTTTGAGTATCTAAGGAGGGGTTAAGTTTAGTGACTGCTTTCTCAATGACACAAATCTTGACTCCATTAATGTTACTCTTCTTTCTTGCAGATATCAGACATGACTGGATGGCTTGTTACTGATCTGTATAATGCAAGGAGTGTGCAACCTCAGCAAAGCCAATTTGATGGACCCCGTCAAATAAGTATTAACAACACTGAGGCTGTGAAAGTACTGAAACATGCTTATTACTGGTCAGCACCTGAGACATATCTAGGAAATAAAGTAAGTTCTCAGCTAGAGTCAAAACTCCTTCATAGTTTCTCTATTTTAATCGTAACGTATTGCTCTAAATTTATAGTTTCTGTAATTAAAAATCACACATAAACCTCAATATTACCAGACTTCTCAATCTATCTCTGCTCTTCACATCATAGTATTCCTGGCCAGACATTTCCAGTACCCTCTTCTTGCTCTTTGAGCTCATTCATCTCCCCACTTCCTTCTCTGCCTATCTTTGACACAATATAATCTGTTTTTTTTTTTTAACTTACATGCTGACATTCCCCACGCTCTTGGCTCCTATTCCAAAGCTTACACCCTTCACATCTTGTCCAATACAGTAGACAGGACCATTAAATTTAACTTACCTGGCTCTTGGCCATCTCCCATTTCACATTTGTTAGTTTCCAACCATCTAGTCTTTAATTTTTGCCCTGGTTACTACTAAAGCTCTGGATCTCCTATTTTTTTGCAACAGGATCACAGAATGGCTGAGGTTGGAAGGGACCTTTCGAGGTCATCTTGCCCAACCTCACTGCTCAAGCAGTGTCACCTAGAGCAGGTTGCCCAGCAGCATGTCCAGAGAGCTGCTTCTGAGTATCTTTAAGGTTGGAGGCTCCACAACCTTCCTGGGCAACCTGTGCCAGTGCTTGGTCACCCTCACAATAAAAAAATGTTTCCTGATGTTCAGAGGGCACCTCCTGTGTTTCAGTTTGTGCCCATTGCCTCTTGTCCTGTCACTGGGCACTGCTAAAAAGAGCCTGGCTCAATCCTCTTTGCACCCTCCCTTCAGATATTTATATGTATTGATGAGATCCTCCTGAGCCTTCCCTAGGCTGGACAGTCCTGGTACTCTCAGTCTTTCCTCATGTGAAAGATGCTCTAGGCCCATAATCATCTTAATGACCGTTTACTGGACTCTTTCCAGGATATCCTTCTCTCTCGTGTACTGGGAAGCCCAGAACTGGACTCGGAACTCCAGCTGTGGCCTTACCAGTGCTGAATAGAGGGGACCTTGCAACCTCACTTCTTTAATTATTTTCTGTCCAGTCTCTTTGTCCGTGCAGCCCCATTTCTTAGTATGGTGACACAGTAAATGAAAACAAGTGTCAGAAGCGTAACATTAAAGAGCAGTTTTGCACAGGGCAATGCTCACTGATCTCTTACGCATTTAATGTAGGTCTAACTGTTGTTACTACTCTAACTTTGAAGTAATCAGCAGCAGTTGTGGGGCTAAGGAGCCTGAAAGGTGGAATACGGAATGTGAATAACTCCAACATGCTGTGCCCTTTGGCTAGGACAGTAGTGTAAACCTCCGCTATTTGTTGAAAGGTCCTGTAGGTGTTTCACTGAATGAGGGTACTTACCTCATCTCTAGAGCCTTCAGCTAGCTTTCCCCACCTGCAGAGCAACAAGCCAGTGCTTGTCCCTGTGCTGATACACAAAGCATATTAAATTTTCCTTGGAAAGTGGCATTTGTAATCCATGTACTCCTGTAATTTGGACATTGTACTGTCCCATGTCACTTCTTTGTGTTGGTTGGAGGTTATTGTGTTGCTAAGACTTTGCTTTTTGTTGTTTCAGCTCACAGCTTTTGGTGGAGACTTGAAGTATACGGTATCTTATGATATTCCAATGGAGAGCGTGGACAGTGATATAGTATCTAGTGTGGATGTCATCATTCAGGTGGATTTTTTTTCTAGCTTGTTCCTATTCAGACATTATTAGGGATCTATGAAGGGGTTAAAAAAAAGAAAAGAATATTTTTATAGTAGTAGTATTGTCAATTTTAAGACCTTCTTAAAAGTCATTACCAAGATTTCTTTACTACTCATTTCTCTTCTGATCCATTTGTCTGAAATTATAGGTATACAATACTAGTTTTAAATGATAAATACCCACATTTTAACCTATGTGTAAACAGGTGAGGTATTCAGTACCAAATGTACAAAGCTCTGTTTACAAAAGAAACTACAATAAGCTGGAAGGACTTATGTTTATGAAACAGTTGAGTGTTCTGGCTGATTGCTTACTTTTCTAGATTTATGTTGCAGTTAGAAAGTAAGGCTCTATGTTGAATGCAGCCACCTCCAAAAAAGCATTCTTCTGTAATACATACTTAGCAACCAAACAAAGGAGAAAATATATTCTGTTTTGTAGAGATTCTGTTTTGATTTTTTAAGTTTAGTTTAATTATTTTTCCAAAAGAAAAGCAAGTATTTCTGAAGTCTCTGAACCAAAAGAGAATGGGATTGTATTCTTCCTGAAGCCATGGAAAATGCAAGCTTCTTACTTATTTTTTTCTAGTACAAGAAATCTAATTTGTTTGCTACTTTTCTGTGTTAGCTGGATGTATATCTGGCACTAAACGTAATTGCTTAATAAAATTTGCATGCAAATATGGAAATTGTTTTCTCTGCCTTTCAATTTCAGGGTAATGGGCAGATTCTGAGTACAAGAGCAGCGGGCTTGTCATTACAGCCATATGAGGAGTACTCTAATGCAGTGAGATTTGTAGCGGAGAATTTCATAGACTTCAATACAAAGAAAGCTATAGACCGGGAAAGGCTGATGACTGTTCTGGTAAATGTGACCCATCTTCTGATCAGGGCCAACTACAACATTGCCAAAAAAGCCGTGTACAGGTGAGGGAGAGAAAATATTCAAGTTAATCTATATACTTCTGTAATTTATGTGCATATGAAACACTATTCATAGTGTCAGTATACCTAAAGTTTTACATTAATAATTTCTAGAAAAAAAACACATGTTTTTAATTGAGTTTTCTCAAGATTGGTCTTGTCCCCAAAATACATTCATGTGGAATGTGTGGAAAAGGGCATTTGACTGTTTTAAAGATATCTGATAGCAGAAACATTGTTTTCTGCTTTAAAGGAATACTGCATAAAAGCCTTATTACAATGGCTGCTTTGTTAGAGGGAAATACCTCTGAAACTCTCAACAGCATGCTTATTTTGGTATGTGGCAAGTTAATCCATCACTGACTATTGAAAACCTGCCAGTAAAGATGTTGGCTGTAATTTCTTTTAATGTCTGTTTGTAGATGTTGCTGATGCTCATCTCTAAGGGAGTGCTTAATAGGAAAATAGGGCTGAAATTAATTAACTGGTCATTCCATAGTCTCAAGTCAGCATTAGCAGTATCTGCATCAGACCTTACAGGTCTGTTTTACCTGTTCTCCAGGATACACAGGAATAAAATCTTACAGCTCTCAAGGGAATCAGTTCCAGCCTTTCTTCCTTATTCCCTAATTTGGTAGCATTTAAGGTCAATAACATTGGACTTGATACCAGATTTGCTTTGGCCCTTTTGTGCCCTTGAGGAGTGGTAATATTTATGTCCATTTAGGGATAGTGTGTTCTTCTTTCTGGAATGTTTGTAAACATTTATTTAAACCATTTTACTAGTGGCTAAGAAGACTGTCTCTGCTGCAGAATGCAGTAAGAGGTTTTGCTTTGTTCTGTTGTGTGCTGCAGAATGCCATTATTTGTAGTAAGAGGTTTTGCTTTGTTCTGTTGTGTGCTGCAGAAATGAACTGGTACTGTTCCTCACTACTTACCCCCAAATATGTGTCTATTTTAGACATGGTGCAGTAAAGCTGTCTTTCAGGACAGCAGTAGAAGGCTGCCCCATTGATATACCTCTAATACTGTGATGGAGGGGGAAGGTTTTGTTTAAACCTCTCCCCAGGAGAAGAGACAATGGTAGTAACAATAATGATAACAGGAAGAGGGCACATCTACTCCCACAATTGCAAATGCAGTGAAAACACTATGACCATGGTCTTTTTACAGCAGATTTGTGCCTGTTCCTTAGCTGTCCCTGTCAGGGAGCAGCACTCAGCAGTGTTACTCCCCAAGAAGCAAACTACCCTGTTCAAAATCAAGTTTGGGGAAACAAATGATGTGATGTTTTCATGCTTGATCCTAGGCTGGGCTCTGTGACCCTGAATACTGCAAGTGCAAATGTTATAGATCTTTCTTCAGCACCAGATGTGGAATTCTGTGAATGTCCTCAAGGTTACACAGGAATATCCTGTGAGGTAACCTCTTTAAGTGTTTTATGTATGCAAAATTATCTGCTGTCTGAAAGGATCTAGGTTTTAAAGGCAGGATGCCTTTAATTATACTTCCATAAAAGTGTATGTTCTGTGGTGAAATGTTGTCTATATACTGTACACAATACTGTAGATATTTGCTTCCAAATACACTAAATGGGATTTTAAACTTATTGCTTGAATTCTATTTAGTGGCACTAAAAGATGATGATACACTTTAGAACATCAGTGTTGCAGAGGGAGCAGCTGTAAAAGCTCTGTGAAGATGCTTTGAACTTACCTTACTCATTAGTAGCGCTTTTCCTGGATCTGAATCGTGTACAGTTTATTTCTGTCTTATGTCATTAGGTTTATGGAGGCAATAAGGAATCTTAGCAGGGAGGAATGCTAGCCTTCAGAAGATCCCACAAGGGTCAAATATGTCGCACAAGGTGGTGTCTTGTGTATCTGTGAATAGAAGATTAGGGAGGCAGAGCACCATCTGCAGAATTGCAGGAATTATTTTGACAGATAATTTCACTGTGAAGCCTTGTGCCATAGCATCGTTAATGATTCTGTAGAGGAGGTAGAACATCTGTTTTTTATTGTCCCATAATAAAGAGCTTCACAAAAACTGCACAAAACTTAACTTATGTGCCTCCAGGGGACAAAAGGCTGAATCAAAGTTTCATGGAGTTAATTCTTATCCCCTTTATCCAGTGCAAGTAAAAAACAACCACCAGAAAAGAGCTGCAGTGACATCAATAGAGTTGAAAGAGCATTCAGTTACCACAATGTGAATGAGTCAGATGGTGGGTGGTCGGAAGTGGGTTCTTTGAAAGTGTTTTGATGTGTACTTTTAACATACATAAAGCTACTGCTTTTTTCCCCTCATTTCTTTTCAGTCTTGTCTCCCTGGGTACTACCGTGTGGATGGAATACTCTTTGGTGGTATTTGTCAACCCTGCAAATGCAATGGGCATGCAACTGAGTGTGATATTCATGGTGTTTGCTTTGTAAGTCACCCTTCAAAGTGTTTGTGTTTTAAGCACCTATTTAGTAATTAGGAGAGCATTTTGGCTGTGGGAGGCAAGTTTACAGTGTATGTAAAATTCTAGCTATGGGTACCAAGTGTTTATTTTTCTTGCTTTTTGTTCTTTACTTCAGAATATGTTCAGGGGGCTCCATTAAAGTGTTCTCTCTCCAATATAGGGTTTGTTTCAGTTTATCATTTCAAGTGGGTAATAATCAGAACTAAAATGAAAATTTCACCATATGCTGGCTGACAAATATCTTAACTTTGCTTGCAGCAGGTGACAGTAAAACTTTTCCTGAAAGGAACAAAAATAAGCAGTTTTTTGGGTGAATATCTCATTCCGGATATATGTGCATCTTCCATGACTGACAGCAGTGGAAATTACACGTTACTTTCTGAAGAGAGAATTTAGCTCTCAGATCTTCTGAAATTTAAAGGTCACAGTAACACCAGTAAAAAGTATATAAGAAGTTTGTTACTGCAAATGTGTGTGATATGCAAAATATATTTAAGTTTGTGTATAAGTAATGTGGCTGGTTTTGTGGTGTAAAGTACATTCTAAAATGTAGGAAAGAAACAGTTAGGATTTGTTGTTACACCTCAGAAAAAAACCCCAATTGTTTTCAAAGTTCTATTCTGTTCTTCATGGCTGTCTCCTTGAATGTTATACTGCATGCAGACTCCTGCAGGGATCCCTCAAGGGCTCAAAAAACATCAAGAGTAAATAGGAAAAGTTTTTTTTCCATGTCTAACAGGCTTGTCAACACAACACAACAGGACCTTTCTGTGATCAGTGCTTGCCTGGCTTTTATGGAAGTCCATCCCAAGGAACTTCTGAGGACTGCCAGCCCTGTGCATGCCCTCTGAGTTCTGCTGCAAACAAGTAAGCTGCTTAAATGATATTTTCTTTTGCATCTTCAGCAAAATCAGAAAGTGAGATAAAGAAAAAATGTCATGAAGTCTGAAGAAGAGAGAGACTTTTTTTCTCCCTCTTCCTTTGAGTGTATCTCATAGAAACACTGTTTTTCCATGTAGACAAATCTATAGACTAAGCTAAGACAGCCTTAACACTGGTGCAATGTGTATTGTGAAGGTTGAAAGTAATACTTCAGCCTATCCTTGAACCTGGCAGCAAAATCACTGTTATCTTTCATGTTGTTTCAGAAAACAACAGAAGGACAGAAGTGTTGCATGTGAGAAAAAGGAGCTTGGTACAGAAATTGGACAGATTTGGCCAGGTTTTGAGGAAGTTTTAAAATCTTCCTTTCCTTTAAAAGAAAAAAACATCAAGAAGAGTTTTTTAAAGTGATAACTTTGTTTTGACCTTTTGTAATGTTTAAAGCATTGATGTTAATCTAGAAAAAATTGCAATTACATGATTATATAGATAGGAACATGGACTTGAAGGGTGGATATTGAACGTTGGTAGATGTCTTGTGGTTCTGTGTATTGATACTGACTGCCATAAACATTGTTGATAGTTTCAGTCCTACTTGCCAGCTGAGTGAAGGAGGTGGAATTATCTGTGACAAATGTCTTCCAGGCTATTCTGGTTCTCAGTGTGAAAGGTATGTACCCTAGCTTTGGGTAAAATGCATCATTGCCATCACTAACTGTTCATCATCCTACCTGCCTTGAATTGTTCATACCACATGTACAGAACATTCCTAATAAAGTTTTCCTTCACATTTTATCTTTGCTTGTAATAGAGACACTTTAGGTAAAAATGTAATAGGAAATAGTCCCTTGGGGGGGGAAGTGTTTGACATGACTGTATTTTTCAGCTGATAAAGTTTTTCATCTCTGGTGCAGGTGTGCTAATGGTTACTATGGAAATCCACTCATGCCTGGACAATTGTGTGTTCCTTGCGAATGCAACGGCAATGTAAACCCTCAAGAAGATGGCCACTGTGATACCTTCACAGGACAATGCCTGAAATGTCTGGGGAATACAGCAGGTCACCACTGTGAAAAGTGTGCTGATGGGTATTATGGGGATGCAGTGATGGAGAAAAGCTGTCATGGTAAGCTATTATTATTACTAACTAAATTTAAAGAACACAAAAATGTAGCAGAATGGATAGGGAGATATGCACCTTTGCTGAAAGAGTTAACCTTCAAGTTGTGAGTTGGCAAGTGCAGGTTGAAAACTATGGAGTTGGATTAGCCTGAGGAAGGGATGTATTATGATGGGGTCTGACATTTCCTGAAACTTACTGGCTTGCTTAAGACTGTCCCTCCAGCGACCTGCTGTAGACATTTCTTTCTTCTGAATGTTGCATATAGGGCTGGAAGATACAAACAATGTATCTATTCAGAGGTGGGGTTTTTATCTTTTAGCCCAAATGTGTAGTACAGGTATTACTGTAGTATATTAACATCTGTGGGATATAAACAGGTGAAACACACATTATATACCAAATTTGGAATTCTGTATAATAATGAATGCATATAGATAGACATTAATAATTTTTCTTTAATTTGGTTTCTTTTTGTCTAAACATAAGCCTGTGCGTGCCATGTGAATGGTTCCCTTTCAAGTACTTGTCATCATGAGACAGGCTTCTGTCACTGCAAAACAAATGTGATTGGAGAAAGATGTGATAAGTGCTTGGTAAGCAAATACTTGCCTGTTCCTAATATTCTCGTTTTCTTGTATCTTGGTCTTCTTGTTTATCTACAGATATTGATTAGAGCAGATACAGGGAATAGCAACAAATATATTCAGGGGAGAGGGAACCCATTGACCCATTGCTGGAGCCGAGACCAAAGATTTGTCTGCACAGGCTTTTGTGGTTGCAAATTGCTCTGCCTGTGCTCTGTGCAGATGTGAAGCTATATAGTTGACTCAGCACCCTTCTGACTAGGGCTGTTCAGGCTAGTGCTGTGCTTACTGACAGCATGCAATCATGTTGGCTTACCAAAAAAACAAACGGAACACTGCTAACAGACCTGAAGGGATCTTAGCGCTGTGCTTCTGCAGAATGAAGTCTGAGTGGGAATATCTGAAGAATGTGGTTGGTGATAATAAATATGTCATGGCTGAACGCCAAAAAGGGATTCAGCTAAAAGACAGGCCTGTTATAAGAACAAGTAGATATTCACTGGTGATACAAAACAGCAGTTTCCAGCCTTTGCTAAGTGTAGAATTGCCTCAGAGACCAGAGCAGGAAATCTGTGCCCAGTTACTGCCTTTGTGCCAGCCCAGCCGAATGCTTTTCAATCTACATGTACCACAGGTCACTGACCTGCTCTGTTCTGATCTTTCATTCACATTCACAGAAATCTGTGCCTGATCAGCACAGCCCACCCTCACCTCATGGAAGTCTTTAAATTAAAATAACCTCAGACTTTAAAACATAAAGTCTCACTGATGAAATTAGAGGACCACGAGAACATTTCAGTGTTCACTTTTTTTACCCAAATGCATAGTTATATATAGTTGCACTAGGAACACTGAAGTGATAAGGCCAGGGAGTGTTCCCACAGCAGTCACACAGTGCTGGCCAATATTCACGGAGGTCAGACAGCAGGGAAAGTAAACAAGAGAAAATAAGAGCGTACATTGTATTGTTTTCAAAAATTCATGAAATATAACTCATTTATTTACTTCCTGTCCAACAGAATGGTTATTATGGCCTGCTTACTGGTCTTGGCTGCATACCCTGCAACTGCAGTCGATTTGGCTCAGTCTCTGAGGACTGCAATCATCAGGGGCAGTGTCACTGTGTACCAGGAGTGGCTGGAGAAAAGTGTGATCGTTGTGCTCATGGCTTTCATGCGTTCCAGGATGGTGGCTGCACACGTAAGCTCTAATCCATGATCCTTTCAGAGTTTGTCTGGAATTTCTTTCAGCAATATATTGGTCAGTTGTTTTGATGACTATATGGAAAAATCTGTAGAATGGTCTCTTATTACTTAGATTAAGGTAGGGAACAAAACATTTCTTTGATGGCTTATTGTGTGGTTCCTTGTAAAAGGTGGTGACTGTGAAATAACTTGTAAAGGTTGCATGAGAGAAATATTACATCCTCAATAGCTCCTTTGTCTCTTTTTTTTTTTTTACAAAAGCCTTCAGTCCTTCAGAGAGAACAGAAACTTTTTTCCTGCAGTTGTAAAAGAGCTACTACTCTTACAGATTTTGACCTTGTTTTTTCATTTAATTCTTAAAAATGTATTTTATACTTTGACAAGATGTCATTGACTCTATTTTCCCATCATCACCTGGGTGTGTACATTTTCAGTCATGATACAGAGGAAAATGTTAATCCAAATGGAGAACATGCCATCTAAAAACCTAATCTATGATGATGTTAAGATGCCCTTTTCAACACAGTATAGCTAAAAGAATGTCTACCTTTTCTCCAACCTGACAGAAACGTTTTTTTCGTGCCTCAAACAGCATAGTAATATGAAATCTGCAGTGAGATTATGTGATAGGATTACGTTTTGGAACATAGATACTGTGTCTTTACTAAGAGTCAAAGGTCCCTTAGGTACCTTTAACCATTTCAGTCTCAAATTTTATAAATGTTATTAAAACACTTATAAAACCACTTTTCTGAACTTCTGCTTTTTAGCAAGAATGGTATTGTGTTTCTTAAATAGACAAGCACTTCCTGCAGCAGTTAGTTATTATAAAAATAGTTATCCATCCCTATTATTCACTAAGCAATTCTTGAGAAGTACTAATTTGGGAGATTAATCCTTTCACCGGATTGAGACCATTATCATATCTCCTGATGAGTTTTGTATCCTCTATAATAGATTTTTTTTTTTTCTACAGGTTTACTCTTCTCCACAATAATTTTGTTTGGCTTTGTCGATTCCCCTGTGGAAATGCAGCACTGCTTTTTAAACCACCAAATAGGCTATGTCAAGAAGCAATAATGGGCTTTCAGTAAAAATATGAAATGTCACTGTGGTCATAGTTTGTTTCTCAGTGATTAGGGTTGGTGAGGAGTTACTCGTGGAATGGATAAACTGTATTTCATAATTAAGAAAAGTAAGACTGTCAGTGGCTTTGGAGTTTCTTCTTTGTAGCTAAAGCAAGGATGAAGTTAATCGTTGGGTCCTGTTTCTCTTGCAGCCTGTGACTGTGCTCATACTCAGAACAACTGTAATGCTGATTCTGGCCAATGCATTTGTCCCCCTCACACTCGGGGACCAAAATGTGAACTCTGTGAAGAAAATCACTGGGGACTCACTCCTAAACTTGGCTGCAAGGTATGGTAGGCTGGCTGAAAAGCCATGGCTGTTAAAAGCAATTTGCCTTATACTAATGTCAGAATTGGACTCTTGAGAACCTCAGTCTTTATTTTCTGTTTCAAAGTGTTAGTGCAATGTGCTCACATAAAAAAAAAAATCACACTGTAAAGTGTTTATTGAGGAACCTTCTAAGAAAGCTGTCTTTGAAAATATTCATCAGAGTGCCTATTCTGGATAGATGCATAGATCATATTAAAGTTTTGAAGTGTGTACTCTAATTTTTAATTGCTTAAATAGTGATACTAAAACAAATTTGTAGCATCAATTGGCAGCAAGGAACATAGTTTCTGTGCTAATCAAGGAGTGATGATGATATGGTTTTAAGAATAATGAAATCTAGCTTATCTTGAATGTTACTGCATGCTTTTTTTCCTGAATATTTAAAATTAAAATGGCATAAGGTAGTTAATGTTTCATGAGTGGAAAAATGGTAACTCCCATTATCTCAACTTAGTATTTATGATTAAGCAGTGCAATGCCAACTCAGTGCAGATCCAAGTAGCAACCATTTATGCAATTAGGTTCATGCAGTGAATTCCTGACAGATATGGCATTGGGCCAATCTTTATTTTATGAAGGCTGAGATTTTAAAAGCCTCAGAATTACATGAATGTAATGGGTAATTTCAATGGAGAAACCACAAATATAATCAACTTGACAAGGTCTGTCATTATATGCAGTAAGTACTTGACAAGTACAAGTATCAGCCAGATTGTTTTCTTTTTTCTCTCTTTAATTTTGTAGAGGAAGGATGATAAAATAGTCCTATAATATCTTCAGAGTTTACCATCATAGTGATTTATAGCAACTTACTTGGCAGCTGGTCTTTAAACCACTGCTTTGCCAACTACCAGCTACTGTCATTCTTACCTAATGTTCTGCTGGTCCCTGTGCTTTTCCCTTCATAGGGTGGTTCCACAGCACTTGCCAATAATCAAGTTTAATTAGATATGTAACTGCTCGCTTTTGCTAAGTTACTTTCTTGATGCAACAAACAATACTGTGATCTGCAGGTAACCTTAGAGTACTTACTTATCTTTATCACATATAGATAGAGGTACATGTAAATTATTTCTATTATTATGAGTCTTAAAACAGGGTTCAACATTCAGAGCTGTAGACCTTTAATGGTATCTGGGAGCCAAAGTTGTCAACTTGTTTGGTCATAAAGTGTTTCAGACTA
This sequence comes from Gorsachius magnificus, assembly GCA_034008185.1. NCBI lineage: Eukaryota > Metazoa > Chordata > Aves > Pelecaniformes > Ardeidae > Gorsachius > Gorsachius magnificus. The sequence goes on along the minus strand of CM067082.1, from coordinate 55,839,085 downwards.
GACAGTGTAGTACCTAGTGCTTGCTGCTAGAGTAAAACTGCTTAATACAAATAGTGAGCAGTAAACTTGTGAAGGATGCTTAAAGGATAGATACACAGTGATGCTAATAGATTTTGTGGGTCTTTGTGTAGAGTGCTTTACAAGGTAAGGCTTTTCATCTCAGAGAGATGATGAGGAAGGAAGACTCGGGGAAAATGCTCACAGGTGATGATAGATGGAATGTACTTTTTGCCTGCACTGTTACAAATAACCACAGAGCAAAATGGGACTTAAGTAACCACAGATATGAAATTAAGACTGAAGTTTAGATCCAGTCTGCTTCAAAAAAGAATGACAAATTAAGTACATCCACTTTGCATATTTGTAATAACAGGTTCATATTACTGACTGCATAATGAAGGATGGGCTCCGCCAGGGAACAGTATTCCATTCCTTTGTTACTGAGCTGCAGTGCACGCTGAGCTTCCCACCTTTGGATGCAGTGAGATTCTTGGTTCCTCATCAAATAGTGAATGAAGCTTGAGCAAGATGTAGACCCTATTAATGCTTCCTGAAATCTTAAAAGAATCTCAGTATTTATAGAATTATTGTACTTACAAATTTCTTTCATCCAACATTTATATAACATTACTTTAATTTACTTGCTGCACTCAGTACATTGTATTTTAAATGAAGTCTTTTGGACTTTTTTCCCAGAACATGTTCCTTCAACTCCTTTGATTCCCAACGCAGATTTGGGAATCAACAAAGCTTCTTAGTTTTTGCCATACGCTGTTTACTGGAAATGCAGTTCTTTGTTCAAATACAAATCAAACAACCCCATTTCTATGTGGAAGCTCTTCCCTTTTATTATTGTATAGTAATTGTTGACAAACAATGAGTTTTAAGGGCCACTCAAAATTTACTGTGCTGTTTCTGTTGTAACAAAATTGTTTTTAAAGATCTGCTATTTATGAACATTTCTTATTTTCATCTAAGGCCTGCAACTGTAGCAACACTGGTTCAACCAGTCTCCAGTGTGATGTACTGACAGGTCAATGCCAGTGCAAAGTTGAATTTGGAGGACAAGACTGTTCCAGGTGTGCCTTAGGCTACAGGGACTACCCGGACTGTGTTGCCTGTGACTGTGATTTGAGTGGAACCAAAGCAGAGATGTGTGATGACACTGAAGGACTTTGTGGTTGTGAAGAAGAAACTGGCATCTGTACCTGCAAGGTACCGAAATGTTCAGACCTTTTTGGGACAGTATTGGGGTTTTCTGAGTATTTATTATATAAAAGTCATGGAAGGTGTAGGGCTGAAAGGACTTCAAAAGGCAGTCTGCATCCTTTCTTTGAGACATTTCCAGGTACACCTGAATCACCCCTAGAGGATTTTCCATGCCAGTGCTAAACCAGTTTTATTATTAGTCAGCAGGGGTTAAAAACTGTGAGATGATGTTCCTCACTTTGGACAGACACAGCACAGCTGTTGGCAGAAGAGGATAGCAACTTTACCAACATGGTGGTGTTATTTGTGTTCTCAGAAATTCCTGTGATAATACAAGACAGTTTTGTTTTATGTAGCCAGGTAACTTTATTTCCAATTTGTGGTCATAAAATTATTGTGGCACAGTACTATTGTTCTCTTTTAGACAGAATTCATGGAATTTGATGTCGATGTGTGTTAAGAAATCAGGATCAAGACCCATTGTATGCCTAATCACAAAAAGTAATTTCTAAAAGTCGTAGTGAAACAGAATAGATACAATAATTTACTTCCTGTTATGCAGTTTACAATAATTTACTTCCTGTTATGCAGTTTACATAATACCTAGTGTTTCTTCCAAAAAGAGCCATCTTTCACCATTCAGCTAGCAAAGTAACATGAGTGTGCTGTTACTTTTTTTTTTTGTCTTCAGGAAAATGTATTTGGTCTACAATGCAGTGAGTGTAAACCTGGAACTTTTGCTCTGTCTGCTAACAATGCACTAGGTTGTACTCCGTGCTTCTGTTTTGGGATGTCCACATTTTGTTCAGAACTGGAAGATCATGTGAGAATTCCTGTAAGTAAAGTGACATAAATATACAGTCAGAGTTTGGTGTTATCCTCATGTTAGGTACCATACTGGTGTGCGTAAGGTGGCATACATTTCATGAATCAGGCTGAATGTAATTGGCTAGCTTATGGAGGCAGTGGCATATGGCAGAACAAAAAAGAAAGTAAATGGTAAGTGGTCATAGTCTTATTTCTGAAACCTTGTATTTCACTTTTTGCTTTTTTAAAAAAAAAAAAATCAAACACATTTCCCAATTTTTTGGTTTGGCCATTTATTACTCGCAAGATGGACTATTGACTATCTTAAAGCAGGTAAAACTATTAACAGTATATTAGACAGAGAGAATATTTTTGTTGAATAAATCTTTTGCTCTTTGTGTTGCAGATAACCTTAACTCCAGATCAGTCTATTCTACATGTAGTAGCTCAAAGTAACCTGACTGGAACAGTGGAAGGAGTATTTTCTCAGTTTTCTGATGTTTTACTGGATGCTGCCATAGTCAGAAAATACTTAAATACAGAAACATTTTACTGGAGGCTACCAGAGCAGTTTCAGGGGGACCAGGTAAGATCATTAAATAATTAGAATGCTTTGTAGATAACTTCTTTATTCTCTAGTAGCCACTCCTTTATTGTACAACAGCCACTTTATCTTGATAACATTTTTCTGCATTAGTTCTATTCTTGTAGGTCATAATATTATAAATATTCAGTGACTGAACTTAGTTATAGCAAACATAAACAATATGTTTACATTACCTTTCCTAATGAGATTTTTCTTGATCCTGTAAATTGGTAACACCCATATTTAATTACCATGTTACTCTTCAGAGATGATAATGGGGGCGGGGGGTGGTGGGGAGAAGAGTGAGGTAGTCAATTTAGTCAATTTTACTGCAGAAACCTGAAAGAGTTTTCGACCTTGATGCTAGATTCAGCATGTACATCATGGAATCTCTGTTGCTTAGGAATCAAGTGAAAATTGAGTGCACACCCTGAAAGGGCCTAAAAGAAGAAACTGAGATGGCTTTTTAGAAATATGCATTTAACCTTGGTGCAAAAACTGCTGAGTTTAAGTCAATTTTCATGTTTTATTGCCAATTCTTCAAAGAACTGATGGTTTTCAAGTCTTCCGTTGATGTTAAAATATTTTCCGCTACTAGCTCTAACCTTGGAATAAATAAAAGTAATAATTTTTTATCCAAACAGCTCATGGCCTACGGAGGGAAGCTGAGATATACTGTTGCTTTTTATGCTTTGGATGGCTTTGGAACCTCAAATTTTGAGCCACAGATCCTAATGAAAGGAGGTCACACCAGCAAGTTGGTCATCTATGTAGACATCCCTTCTCCAGAAAATGGAGTGAGAACTGACAAGGAAGTAGAAATGAAGGAGGTAAGCCAAAACATTGGTGTGAAATATTTCCTTTCTCCTTTTATTTATATTTAATAAAATACTTCGAAAAATGCATATCTGATTTCAAATACACTGAGTAAATAGAGCACTTGGATTAAAATTTATCTATTTTAGGGGAAAAATGGCTGGGGATATTGTGCTGTAGCAGCAAACAACATTCTGACATTGTTTCCTCTCTTGGAAGTGCTGAAGCTGTTGCTGTGGCAAGCTTTTCAAACACAGACTTGTATGTGATAACTGACAGGCAGATGGGTATTGTCACTCTCAGGCAGTCACATAATTTTGTAGCCTCTGTGTTGCACTCGCAGCACAGGAGCATCATACAGGATGTGTATCTTAGCCTAGCAGGAGCAGTAAGTTGCAGTAGTGTCCACTGGACAATTTCAGAAGAGAGAACGATGACCTTCTTTTGTCTCTGGGACTCTCTGACTGGGGCTGAGGTGAGGTCTAGTCTCTCTTCTTTACAAGAGGCAGGACACAGTTACAGTGGCTGCTTCTAACTGCACATAAAATGAGTGCTATGATGTTCTGGTCTTTTGGCTGGCTGGGTTCTACAGATCTAGGCAGAAAAAGCTGTGCCACACAGTCCTGGACTGCTTTCCTCTAGAAACTGGTCGTGGAAGTTGAGTTCAGGGAGGGAGATGAGAAATGATTTAAAACCAAGTCTTGTTCTAACATGGAGTGAGATTTTGGATTTTCTGGTTCCTAGAGTTTAGACATAGTCAGTTGTGACTGCATTTCTGAAAGAACACATAAGGAGGAGCAGAGCATTACCTTGAAGCAAGCTTGAACACTTATGGTTTTAATACTATGTATAACGTTTCCCTAGGATTCTTGGAAGTATTTTAACTCTGTGTCTGATGAGCCTGTCTTACGTTCTGACTTCATGTCTGTGCTAAGCAATGTTGAATACATCCTCATCAAGGCAGCTTATGGCCAAGGATTACAGCAAAGCAGGTAAAGCAATCTCTGCATTTATTTGTTATATTGCATTTACCGTAATTTAGCTTAGAAGTAGTCCCAACTGAGCTATACGGTAAAGATTTAACTCAAATTAGAGAAATTTCCAATTTCCTATTTATGACTTTTGTTCTTTCTCTAATAAGAAAACATTTATGACCCTTAATAGCAGCAGAATCCCTCTTTGATTCCTTCTGTGAAACACTAAATGTCTCTGCTGCTTACTTTGATAAAAAAATCCCATAAAGAAGCCTTACAGACTGATGCAGTGTTCTGCAGGATGGGTCATATAGTTAGATGTTTTCTACTTTATTTCTTTCCCATCTTATTTTTATGGGTATTGAAATTTTGTTTGGTTTTTTTTAATTGAAACACATGGTCCCCTGAGTTCTTGGGTTTGTATCAATCTAGGTCTCTCCTGTAGCTTTAGGCACTCTGGGCAGTGGTAGTAAAATATTCTCACCTTGGAATGGTAGCATTTTACTGCCATTTTGAATAAAACTAGGTTACTAATGAGAGGGAGGACATGGGGATATGGTCGTTGCATCTATCCATTCAGAAACTAACAAGACAAGCAGAGATGCATCCAATGAAAACCCAATATCTGTACATTTTCACAGCTGTGAAGAAGCATGGTGCCACACTTCTTCCAGATTTGGGATTATTTTTGATTCTCGTGCCCTCAACATCTTCTTGTTAGTTCTGTGTGAAAATCCATGGGACAAATCAGATGTATTTCTGTCTAGCGTTTCTATGGCAGACATACATACTCTGCGTGGTAGGTTTGTCAAGTTTTGCAGACCAATGGGAATCAACCTATATTACTTTGAAGTACTTCTGATTTGTTTGTTGTAGGTCCTGAAATCCCATAAATGAGTAAAGAATCTTCAGATTTTATTCAGATATTTTCATGGGGAAAAGGAGAACATGGGAGATCATGTATAGTAGCCCTGACCTTGAAGCACAAAAATATTTGGATCTCAGTTTTGGTGCTAGGACTCCTCTAGATGCTCATGCTCTTTTCTGAATATGTCTTACAGAATTACAAATATCTCAATGGAAATTGCAGTGAAGTTTGAAGAAATGCATCTAGGCAGAGCTAGAGCTCATCTTCTAGAGCAATGTAGATGTCCTGCTGGTTATGCTGGATTGTCCTGTCAGGTACAGAATCCTTGAATCCTTTTTGTGTGTCTAATAGTGAGATAATAAAAGTTACTTAAGCAGCTTTTAAAATTGTTTGTAACTGCTGATAGCTGTGATGATATATTTATTTTTTTTATTTTACTCCCCTGAAAAATAGAGCTGTGCTCCAGGATACTACAGGGGAAAGCATACAGAACTCCGTGTCAAAGAGCCTCGCACTCTGATGACACCTTGTGTGCCATGCCAGTGCAACAACCATAGTGAAACCTGTGATCCTGAAACTGGAAAGTGTTTGGTATGTACAATTCATGCATTTTTCTATTGGTTTCACCTGAGCATACAATGACAGTAACCTATGGAAGGAGTTTCTGGGAGAAGTATATGGCTGTACTATTTGGATAAAGTATAATTTTCCCCCTCAACTCTGAAAAATGGAAAGTCTGAGTAGTATTTCCCTTAGGGTCCATTGAGTAAAATTGTCCAGCTTTTTGGGCACTAACATCTTCAGAATCATTCATTATTTAGTTTTAATTTTACTTTAAAAAGAACTCATATATCAGTTCAGTTTAGCTGTTTTTCTGTGAGACTTTCTGGGCTTCTGCCCTTGGTCTGGCCAAGGTCTGCTTAGTCACACAAAAAAGAAGTAAAGGAAGCAGTAAACCACACCACAGACAAGGTCAAAGTCAAATTCTTTGTCTCAGGAAAAGAATCCTCTGGGCAGCTTTAAGTGAGGCTTTTTTAACTCCCAGAGAGTATAGTATAACAATATGCCTCAGCTAAGTTAATTTGCTTACTTCTCTCATTTTATACCAAAGGTTGCAAAGAGGGGCTACATCTGACTAGCACATTGTCTCTTGTGGGCTGACAGCCCTGTGGGCAGCAAATTCTTAGCTAACCAAATAAGGCACATTAAGTCTGTTCTCCAGTATGGCTGAACATTTTTTCCTAAAGTTTTTTTCAGTTGCTTTTTTTTAATTTTTTTTCAGTTTTTAAAGTGAGTTTCCTTAGTCCTTCAGGCTTTTGTAAAGCATTCTTTTGCTTTCAGGTTTGTCCTAAAGTATGTATCTCATGAGTAAGAACTACGGTTCTCCTTTTTACAAGACCAAAACACATAGGTCTCGCATTAGTGAGTACTAGTCATTCTTCCTCTCAGCTTCTTGTTGCAGGGGTGGCAAGTCACCTACGTGTTGAGATTACTACTTAGACCTGAGTAGTGTAGGAAAAAGAGATGGTTTTCACCTGACCTCTGCTCCCATACGATAGGAGGCTGCATTGCTACTGCTTACTGTTGTCCTGTTTTCGGTTGGGATAGAGTTAATTTTCTTCCTAGTAGCTAGCATAGTGCTATGGTTTTGATTTAGTATGAGAAAAATGTTGGTAACACACTGATGGTTTAGTTGTTGCTAAGTAGTGCTTACACCAGCCAAGGACTTTTCAGCTTTTCATGCCCTGCCAGTGAGAAGCTGGGAGGGGGCACAGCCAGGACAGCTGACCCAAACTTGCCAAAGGGCTATTCCAGACCATATGACATCATGCTCAGGTTGTAAACCAGGGGTAGTTGGCCGGGGGGTAGGATTGCTACTCAGGGATGGGAAGGGCATCGGTCAGGTGGTGGTGAGCATTGTGCATTGCTTGTTTTGTATATGCTATTATTAGTAGTAGTAGTATTATTTTTTCTTCCTCTGCTGTTCTATTAAACTTCTTTATCTCAACCCACGGGTTTTACTTTCCCCCTCTCCCCCATCCCGCTGGGGCTGGGGTGGGGGGAAACTGAGTGAGAGGCTGTATGGTGCCAGCTGGGGTTAAACCACAACAACTGTTTTCAATTAACCTCTAAAATATACACTCTTGCAAGAATATGAATAAAAAAAAAAAAAAACAGAAAAAAGAAAGAAAAAAAAAAAGGAGAAACTGAATTTTATTCACTTGGGGGACTAGTCAGTTAAATTATGTTTATAATACCGATTTAGTGTTTTAATATTAATAGGACTGGCTGTTCATCAGTACTGTTGACAAATTAAATATGGATGATGCTTGATTTAAAGCATTCAAATGCATTTCCTGAAACACTGAAACTTTTATTTTTCATCCAGGTATCCTGTTTAATTTTTCCATCAGTTGCTGCTTTTTTCTTTTTTTTGAGGATTTTTTGCTTTGTACTGCAATTTCCTGGCTAGAATTGGCTTAATAGAAGCAGAAATATATAAACCTCACTGGAAATTTAGAACAGAAATTAGGTCAGCTTGCCTGAGGGAGCATTCGCATACGAGAAAATACGATAGCGTTCTGCTTATTTTTGCATAAAAGGTTCCTCCACTCAGAGAATGCTGACCAATGGGCAACATTTAGAGATGATTGTTGGAAACTTATGTTGATTGACTGGGGGGAAGATAGAGTTCCTCTTGTTGTTTGTTGTTGTTTTAAACTGTCTGAATTCTTTTTTGTGTATTAGAACTGCAAAGATAACACAGTTGGTGATTACTGCAGTGCTTGTGCCCCAGGCTACTATGGGAAAGTAACTGGATCTGCCAACGACTGCTCTCTTTGTGCCTGTCCCAGAGCCAACCCTGTTAGGTAACCAGAACTTAGTAAATCCAGTGTACATTTTAGCATTCCAGATTTCTTGTGCTTTATGTCCCACGTCCTACTCCCCCCACGCTATGACAATGGGAGTTATTGTTACATGTCCCTAATTTTTATACATTTGAAAGCTACCTATTTTAATAAATGGAGCTTACATTCTCAGTTGTTCACAGCTAGTGGTAACTCTGCGAGGTTTTAAAATAAAAAGATTAATTGATAGATAAGTAATTTTTTTCTTGTAGAATGCCCCATAGAATGTTTTGTAGATAATGGAGTAAGTTGCTCTGACATGTTTTAGTTTCAAATGTGGATCTCTTTCTTTATTCGAAAAAACAATGCTTTTGTATTTACAAAGATTCAGGTGATCTCCAGTCAATGCAGGAACTTATCATGAGATCAATCCTAGGGGAAGAACAAGTGCTCTTTTGTTTGAAATTTATACATCTGTTTGTTTGGTAGAAGAACAATTAACTTCATGTTTTGAAAATCAAAATGCTGTGCAGGCTGTTTTTTCTCCAGAAGCTTGAAAAGCATAGTTGTTGTTTGCCTTTGGGTAATTGAATCAGAATAAGAGTCTAGCAACTCTGATGTTCTCATGCAAGTCTCAGTTCGAGATATACTATAGCCGTATCATGCAGCATCCATTTTTCATTGTCTCCTATATTAAAAGGAAGGCCATAAGGTGATTTAGCATGTGATTTAGTAATGGAGTCACATTGGGAAAGCAAACTTTTTAAGAAACAAATAATTTAAAGTACAAATTCTAGAGCGTTGCATCAGATTGAGCTGTTGCTTACAATATTTAACCTGTGGCTCAAGGTGTTCTCTGTCTTTGTATGGTCTTCCATTATGTGCTAAGCAGGTATTTGTTTATCCTTCCTTCAGTTTTAGTCCCACTTGTGTCCTGAAAGGTGTTCAGGATTACCACTGTGATGCTTGTCTCCCAGGATATGAAGGACAGTACTGTGAAAGGTGAGTTACTCATGATGTCCCCATTTATCACCAACTCCCAAGGACGGTTTGGTTAATATGAGCCATATTTATATTCAGAATAGATTATTCAGTGTTCGTAAATATGAGTGACTGCTTAAGGACTAGAGTGATTTGTTAGTTACTGTTAAGAAGTCGTTAATTTAAAACCTATCATTGAGTCTCAAAAATAAATATAACATCTAATTTAATGATGAATATCTCCTCATGTTCAGTGTCCCATTCCTCCCTCTGTAGGTGCTCCCTTGGCTATTATGGTGACCCTCAGCTTCCCGGTGGCAGCTGCCATCCATGTCAGTGCAATCCAAGTGGCTCTGTTCATGTTAATTGTGATCATGCAACTGGCCAGTGCCTCTGTAAGCAAGGTGTGACAGGACAGCTCTGTGAGGAGTGTGAACCAAGACATCTTCTCGTGGAAGATGAGTGTGTGTGTAGGTGGTTTTTAAATTGTTCATTTTCACAATGAGCTTTGGTTTATTTAGTGATATTTATGTGCACTTGATTATTCCTTGAATGTTTTTATGATGTCATACCTTAAGATTTCTTTCCTTTCATAGAAAAATTTAACAACTTAATATCTCTGTAAAATAGGAGGGTGCTAGACTAGATAATCTCCAGATGTCCCTTCCAACCTTAACCATTCTGTGAACACGGAGGAAAGTACAGTAGAGATAATAACATCAGACAAGCAGTTAATCCTTAAAAGTGGCTTATTTAGTGGTGCAGACATGTTTAAGGAAAGATAATTTTAATACTTTTTTGCTGTCTGTGTCACACCTTTATTTGAGGATGGTGAATTCCTATGTCATTGACCCTTTGGATGTCAGGTTGCTGTAATAATAATTTTGGAGTTATCCCAGGTACGTAGGCATTCTCCACCAATAATTAGTCATATTCCACAAACAATTAGTCATGTAATTCCTTACGAGAGGGTGGATAGAAGAAAGACACAGCAAGTACGGTAATTGCTTTTACAATGAATTGGGATTTAGGACTCAGATTTTGCTTTGTATAAGTAAAAAAAAAAAAGAAAAAACCAAACAACCAAACCCAAGGTATAAATGGAATTACACCATTAAGGCTTGAATTTCCTGTCTTCTTAACCTGTTTGGATGAGTGTCAGTGACGTGACCATGAATTTTTAGCAATATAGCCAAATAGGCTCAGTAAGCTTATAAGACAGCAAGTAGCTCAGTATCCAGCAGGATCAATAAGGCTTGAATGTGTGCTAACCTAAGGAGAGTATGTTTGGAATAGGTCCACTCATTGAGGCAGGAAGGGGAGGGCAATACTACAAATCTATATACTGAAAATTATTATACTTAATCCTTCTTAACTCAAAAGGTGAAGATATATACTATATAAATAAAAATAAATCTCAGTATTTGGTGGCTTCTTTTTAATACTAATATTGCTTTCTCCTCTTAAAATGGTTTATTTAGCTTGTGATGACAACTGCACAGGAGTTCTGTTAAACAGTTTGGATAATCTCAACAAGGCCATACTTTCAATGAACCTCACTGGTGTTGCCCGTGTGCCCTATGGAATATTGTCAAAGTTGGAGAACGCAACAAAACATCTGAAGGTAAAATGAATGCGCAAATAGTCACACCTTCAAAGCTAAACTTGCAGCTACTCACGTGTGCCAGTAATTTAACAGAAGCCCTCCTGAAATTCATGGCTTGAACGTGTGTTTGTGTAAGTGATACCAGATTAAGACCATCATGTTTGATATAGAAATACACTTGAAACTATTTAGCTGCTTGTATATTTGCTTTTCGTGTGTTGTACTAGCATTTAAATAAATGGATGAATATATTTTTCAATCGGCACTGTGATTATTGAATGTGCTGTATATATGCGCTTCGCCTGGATTATGTGCATCCCTAATACTGGCCCAGATCTATTGAAAGCAAGGGGAATGATTTTCAGTAGTGAAATAGAAACATCAGGCCAGGCCTTCTCCCTTTTTGGTCCCTTTGCTAAAGAGCTGCCAAGGCATAGATCTCGAGGCTCTTCCTGTAGAGTCCCCTAGGACTCCCCTAGAGTGGTAGGCTGCTTCTCCATTAGCCAGGGTGCCTGGGATGCAGCAGTTTGCTTTCCTTTTGGCTGTGTGGCAGTCCAAGTGCTGTACTCTGTCCTCCATCTTGGGACACAAAAGCCAGGTAGAATGTTTCAGCGTTGGGTACTTTCAGGCTGCTTTTGACAGACTTTCCTTCCAGCTCCTCCCCACCTCAAACAAAGCATGAAATACCAAATTTTGTGATTCTAGAAGGTTGTTTGTTGTTGCTGAGGATTACGTTCATGTGATCTCTGCACAAAGCCAGAGATAAACGGAATCCTTCCTACTTCATGACCACTAAAATACTCACATTTCTTGAAAAGAGTCTGCTCAGCAGTAAGTCAAGCAAGGCAAGCTCTAAGACAGAAGCAAAGCTTTCTTCTTTGTATTCCACCATTTCACAACAAAATCAAAATAATGCGAGCCTTCTTGTGTTACTGAATTCGCTGAATTAAGAGTTTGAATTAAAATTTCTTCTACTTAAGATGTAAGGCATACTGAATTTCAATCAATGTAGTTCAAAATGTTAATAATTACAACGCCTGAAGGCAAACTTGATTAATTTGCATGTTTATGCTTCAGCAGAGATACTCTTACCCCTTAGTTTTAGTTGGTAACATTTTAGTTATAAAGCTTTAGTTATGCATCCCTTCCTTTATGTCATAAGGCATAAACGTACTGAATTATTACAATACTTTAAGAATACAATTGTCTTGCTTTCTGTAATTGTTTTGTGTTTGTATAGGAGCATCATCTTCTGGGACCATAATCATTATTCAATATATAGCTTTTATTTAGCACTTTAGTTGTAAAACAAAGTCAAACCTCATGTAAAAATAAAAGCAGTTTAAGTTTTCCTTTAGTACATACTTTTTTATATTAAAATCAAATCAGAGCCAGCTGTCACACTCTTAGAAGTGGGATGCTAAAAGTGATATTAAACCTTTTGTGACTATGATGTCATTTCTGTTTGTGTAGGGCCACAATGTTTTTTAAACAACTTAATCTTTAGGGTAAGTTAGTAGACTTGTAATTTTTCTCTTGTTTGGAAGCAGGTATTCCCCTCTTTCTGGCTAAGGTATTCCCCTTTCTGGCTAATCAAAGACTACCTTCCCTTTTGCTTTGTACCAAAGCCAGGAAATCCCCAAGTTTGTTTATGTGAATTACAGATCTTCCCTGAAGGGCTGTTCCCTGTACTGTATTGTGTGTTTGCCGCATGCTGGTCACTCAGGAACTCACATATTTCTGCTTTTCTATGCATTAGGTGTGGGTCTTTCAATAATGAGGAAGTTATCAAATCAGTTCGTCTCCTCCTGATTGCTTCTGCATCTCCAGTCCATCAGAGGACTTCAGTAGTTCTTTTTTTCTACTTAGAATCATAGAATCATAGAATCACCTCTGTTGGAAAAGACCTTTAAGATCATCGAGTCCAACCGTTAACCTAGCACTGCCATCCCACCACTAAACCATGTCCCTGAGCTTAAAGCCTCCTGCTTTACTCGTGACATACCTAGACATACTTGCTGTCCCATTCTGGGTTTTTGAACTGGACTTTTAAGGAAACCTGGCTGTGCTTTATCCCAGGAGGCTCAAGAGCTTCAGCTTCTGTTTCTCTTCTGCTTGTTCTTTCCTCCTGCTAAGGAACAGACTTTGAAATTTCCATTTGACACAAGGCTGTTGGAAAATCCTGCTTATTACTTAATCTAAAAAGTTGGGCAAAATGATACTTATTACAGTATTTACAATGGTTAGCTCTGAAACATCTGAAATCTAAAAATTACCTTTCCCAGACTTGCTCTCTTTGTAAGAGATGCCTTAAATTTCTTTGAGTCTTTAGAGGAGTGGTATTCTGTTGCAGGCCTTGACTGTATCAAATATGATACACGTGGGTACAATGGCCTATTTATTGCCATATAGAGCAGATTTGAGGTGACCTTGAAGCCAAATACAGCTTATTATTCTCTCTTATTGGTGAGAGGATCCGCAGGGCTGCTTGTGTTACCTTATCATGTCTGGACGACCAAAATCCTGAATCCCTGAGTGCCACACACTGGGTTTTGACAAGGAAACTTAGAGCTCTCCAGGGTCATCTTCACAGATATACCCCAGATGCAGCTGTTTTGACAAGACCAGCTCCCGAAACAGTAGGAGCTGTGGGACTGGATGGAAGCGTTTAAGTTGATGGGCCTTGGAACTTCTCAAAGTAGCTCATTTGGGCAGCTGAGACTGTGGTGAAATTGAGAATCAGGAAAGCAGAAATTATGCTTCCTTCTTATTACTCAGTTGAAAGTACGACATGGCTGGATTCTAGTTTCCGTATTTAAAGAAATGATATACTCTGCATGAACTGTATGTATGTAATTTTTATGTCATCTTATGTGCTTTGTAAATCAGTCATTTAAAACTTAAATAATATAAATAGTGTGCATACTTACTTTCTTCCCAGAACTTTTCTGGACACACAACAAAGTCTTTAAATTAGTGTGCTGTTTCTTCTTGTTTCTCATAGGGGTCTATAGTTCCTAGAGAAGATCCAACTTACTCATTAGCTACAGCAAAAGAAAGTCTTCGGAGTTTATCAGGAGGAATTGATCAGCTGCATGAAGAGGTAGGTGCTGGCTTCTTTATTCTTAGCCTTTCTGGAGAAAACCTTTGAGATTTCATAGCATGGTATATAAATGCCAGGGAGCTGTTAAGAAATTATTTTAAATCTATAGAGTTCAATGAAAGAAATCAGTCTATTCTGTAGTCTTTCTGAGGAGGGGAGTTAATTGGTCTGTGGAATTATTCTGCAAACTACAGTGTTCTGTGATACTGTACAGGAGATTTACATGGTTTCTGTTAAAAGTTCAGAAGCTTTTTGTACTGTGATCACTTAAGGCCTTAAAACTGGAGAAAGGCAGATAATTTTTCTCCGCGGTTTTAATGTGGAACTTGTTCAAAATTACATCATAGCTGAATGTTCACCAAAAAGTCTTTGATATACCTATAGTATTGTGTTTAAAATTACCTCAGCAGAAATGAATCTGTTGCAAATCCACATGAAAAGTAGAAGACATTTTGTATTCTCTTTGTAAGTAGAAAATTGACGATAGTACTTCAGCCATTAGATCTCATTTGCTGACCATATGTATCTATAATTTTCTGACCATATATGCATATTCTAACTAGGTGCTTGCAGTAACAGTGTGGATATTGCTCATAGTGATGTATCTAGAAGAGTGATTTTCATAAGATACATTAGTTGTAACTAAAAAAAAAGGTAACACTTACTTTGTTAAGGAAACAGCTTTGGTAATTATTATCTTATTGATTATGAAAATAATAGGCACAATTCTTCACTGATATCAGAGGCTGAACCTTTCAGTATAATTAAGGCATCTGCAAGCATGGAAGCATCAGAGATTTATGAATCAGCTAGGTCTACCTTATCAAAAAACATTTGTTTCCTCTCACAAAGTAGTCTCAATATTGGGGAAAAAAGTGTAAAAACCATAGATAAATGTCATGAATTAATCAGTGTTTTAGGAGAACTGTTAAGGATTATCTCTGATTTTATTCTAGTCATCTAGATTTTTGAAAAAAGCTTGGCGGCTTAACACAGTAACTCAGGAAACAAGGAATAAAAGTCAAGAGCTGACTGGATTTATTGACACAGTACATACAACCATCAAAGGTAGCCTGCTTTTATGATATTTCCATTCCTTTACAGAATGTAGAAGGTTATTTCCTTTGCAACTCTTAAAGAACTATTTTCTTGGAAAGTACTGCAGTTTGCACGGGGGGTTCACATATATTCTTTTTTTAATGGTATAACTAAGTTGTTTACTCTTCTGCTTAGTACTTGCTGAAGTTGCTATGTCACTAAATGAAACACTGGGCCTGGATCTCCCGCTGTCAAATGCTACATCTCAGAGCCTGCAGGATGATATTTCTGCACTTTTGGATGCATTGCGCAAGAAAGATTTTGTACAACAGCAGCATAATGCTACCAGTGCTCTAAAGTAAGTCTGATCTACTGAAAACTTTATTTCGCTTATTTCTATTCTATGCAATACTGGGTTTTGGAGAGATATCTGGAGAAACATTGTGCCATAATAAGAGGCAGTGAGATGGATAACTAGCCCAGGTGGAGCTATGTGAACTCTGAACTTGAAGTTATGTGATTTGAAGATATTTGGGCATTCCACATGATACTAATATAGCCAAAGCCTGTTCATTTGGATGTGATGCAAAATTCCCTTGCAATAAGTGAAAGACTCACTGGTTTCTGTTTGTTTCGGATCTGGCCCTAATACACACCTCCTTGTTGCTTTTGACTGGGAGACACCATAGACACCATAGACATCAGTCAGTTGCAAGCCCAGGATGCGTCAGGTCTGCTGAAGAACAGGATGATTTATTGTCACTGGAATATGTATCGCACAGATTTGCAAATGAAACCAAGGCATTTGTTTCAGCATTCTGAGCCACTGTTTAGGATTGTATTCTGTTGTCTTGATTTGTCCCCAGTTAAAGGCTATTTTAAATGGCTTTTGTATTCATTATTAGTGTTATTGCCAGACTTGGCAGTATAAAACATTGACTGTTCCAACAGCCAGCAAAATTTTTATTCCAGCTTCAGAAATACTTAGTATTGCCCTAACCCACCAAAAGCTGTAAGAATGTTAATATTGGCTTCAAGGGACAAAGATTTAGACTAGAGTGGAATATTTCTGAAAATCTGACTTATCTTTATCAAGTGCTTTGGATTAGGCAGGATAGAACGTTTGCATTGGTAGCATGTCTGATTTTGTTCAACAGACTCCTGTTCTTGTCCTTGTGCTGAATGTTAAGTTGTATAGAAGCTAAATGGACATGAAAATGGACTAGAAATGTACCATTTATCCTTACAGTTATTAGAACTTCAAAAAGCTTTTTTTGCACTTACAGAAATGTCTCAAAATGTCCTGTTGCATAGTAACAGAATGTTCTGATTTTCAACATCTGCTTTTGAGCTGTTATACAAGGCATTTGTAAATTAACTTTTTCAATTATAGGCCCTGTTGAAATTTCTGAAAGTTCTCTGATAAGTGTCCTTTGGCAGATTGAAGAAGAGAGTTAATAAGATTTATAAGAATGTTTGCTCTGCAGAATTTATCATGCAATGCAGCTGTAAATTCAAAAATAATTTAAGTAAGCAGCTTGCCAGTCCATTTTTCAGGGAGCAGAAGTTACCACATGGCTCACAGTGGACTGAGCTTGTGATGACATACTCTTAAGCAATATTCATAACTTAGGTCTCCACACATTTGCCACCTAAGGCAAAGTTCCCAAACAATTTGGAATAGAATCTTTTTACTTTACACTGAAATAGAAGCCATGGCTGTCTTGTAAAATACTTTGTTTCTTGTAACTTTTTTAAGGCTATGGCTTCTGAGTGTAAGCACTCTGAATTATTAGTTTTAGGAAATATATGCAAATGCACATCTGCTGTTCAATAAGAAAGATGGGATGTGTTTTGCTGTGTATAGTTTTGAAATAAACTTGGTTTCTTTTGCTTTGGCTAAAGATCTATATGATCTGAAATCAGATTAAAAGGGACAGACTTTTATGTAAAAGTATCGTTACAGGAGTTGCAGTGTGCAGTGTATGTGCTGAAATGAAGAGAAACAAAGGAAAAGACTTTCAGGATCATTTTCAGTTCAATTCCTTCAATTCTGGAAAGTGTTCAAATGGAGATGCAGATATGCCCAAATAGAACAGCTGAAGCAATTAACAGCTGACAAATTTGGGGGGGATTTGATATTTCCCAGATAATGTCAGTTACTGATTAAAAAAGATAAGTGCAGAGATTGTTCATTTTAATGAAGATATTTATTTTTATTTGATATTCAAACTTTTCAGGACTCTTGGGTATATGTCTTCCAGTTCCGGTTACTTGTTTCTTTCCAGTATCAATCCTCATAATTGATGTTTTGATCCTACATTAAAAATATGAATCACTACAATTAAGATATTGAGCAGTCCCAGAGGAAAGTTTCACAGAGATTTTGATGTGGGGGATGTCCCAAATTAAGTCCAAGAAAATGTGATTTATACTAAACCCTCTAGTCACCACATCCAAAGTTTATGAACTGTATTACTGCCCTCTCCCCCAGGCTGTCATCTTTTTGTGTGGTAAGACGAGTAACTAAGCTACCATGTGTATGTATGGTATTGTATAAAAAAAGTTGCAGACTTTTCTAAGAAGATGCATTTAGATTAATTTTACATGACCCCATTTTCTCCTAAAGTAATCTACACCTAAGTTTCTCCTTCACTGTTTATTTATTTTCTCATTCCTCTTTTTATCAGAGCTGCAGAAAATTTGTTGATCCAGGTTCAGAAAGAGTATCTTAAACCCCAGCAGGAGCTTGCTGAACTGAGAAAGGATGCAAGCCAGCTCTTATCAAAGCACGACAGCAGACTGCAAGGTGCCCAGGACCTGGTGAATGAGGCCCTCGCTAACATCAATGAGACCAATCGCTTGTTTCCTCTTATCTTTAGTAACCTGGCAGAATTAAATGTAAGTCTGGACAATCAGTGTTGTTGCATAAGAAATATAAAATATTAAAATGTGTTTAAAAGCTGCTTTTTAGACTTAATAAAATTGTACATGTTCAAACGCGTTAATATATGCGAAACCTTAAAAACTCAAAGGAAACCAGACCCTTGTTTGAAAACCAAAAAAAATGATTTTGTTATGTGAACTCATCTGCACTAGCTGACTTTACAGACTACTATAAAACACTTGATTTATGCTATAGGACAAAAAGCGAAATATAAAAGAAGGTGAAGAAGTCTCGACCATGCTCATTAAAGAAGGGAAGAGTCTAGTGAACACCGCTGCAGCTCTTGCCCAAGATGTAAAGAACTCTACATATGTAAGTTCTTAAGTTTTAACACCCTCTTTGACTCTATCAGGTGTATTTTGCTATTGAAAAAAAAGAGGAAACCATTTTGTTATGCAGAACCTGGAGGTCCACCAGGATGGGTTAGTCCTATGGAGCACCAAACTGCGACACCATGTGGATGAGCTGGTGATGCAGATGTCTGTGAGAGGAGTGCTTGACCTGGTATACAGAGCCGAAGACCATGCCACCCAGTTCCAAAGACTTGCAGAGGCACTAGAGAGGTGATAAACTCAAGAAATACGAACTCAGGAGAGATTTACAGTAGTGTCAGATTAAGATAAATAGGTAGTAGCTTAGTCCACTAAAATAATTCCCTGCCCATGGCAGGGGAGTTGGACTAGATGATCTTTAAAGGTCTGTTCCAACCCAAACCATTCTATGATTCTGTGATCAATTTTTATTCCCCATTTCAAGTGCTTTTAACTTTTAATGCAGTGTAACTTTATTAAATGATATGGAGGGGGTTGATTAGTCTCACATTTCATGTGGCTGACTTACACAGTAACTAGTGAATTATTAAATGCAAAGTGAGTATATCATGGTATGGCTTGAAAAGCTTCTGGTCTGTGTATGAATACTTCTTGACAGCATATCTCTGAATCTCATCAAGAAGCTATTCCTACTATGCCTCCATCATTTTGCTTTCAAAGCATCTTGCAGAAATGAGTGAGGTACAATCTCAAATCCACACAAATGCACTCTTAGAATATGAAGGTGGGAAGTCATTTGAGTTAATTCAATGGAAATGAATCTTCTATCTCAGGAATCCTTCTAGGATTCTTGCTGGTTTGTCTTTTAAATTCAGCAGATATGTGTTAAAAGTTAAATCATATCAGATTGGAAAATTTACATGTATTTTAAGTTTGAGAACAAAAAATTTTGTTCTGAGTAACCCTGAGCAACTCTGCTGACTACATTGCAGCCAGATAAATTCAATAAAGCAAAATTTAATACAGAATGGCTTTCAGATGCTTATAATTTCCTCCTAAATTCTGTGTTTCTCTACTTTGCTTTTGATCTCCAGCTATGAACCTGTTTCTGTTCTGTTTAGGTAATGTGATTTGTTTGTTATAAGTGGCTTTATAAGTTGAAAAACTGACCATAAACAAAAAGGGAAAAAAATAGAAAAAAAATAGATGAAAAGAAACAAAACCGAACAAGAAGGAACAAAATAAAATAAAAAAAAATAAAATATTTGAGCTGATTTTTTTGGTTCAAAATAATGAACTTAAAGGCCCTTATGCAACACACGGCAAGGTCTGCTAATTTTTTCCAGAGTGCATCATGTATTCTAGAAAGATGTGCATGTTGTAACTGAAGGCATGGAACTTAGTGCTTGTTTAAGATACTCATGAAAGTAGAATTACTTGTTAATTCTCTATTTAGTGGCCTCTCTAAAGTAAGAAATGTGACCCTGAACACAACTGCTGCTGTCTACACCCACTCCAGCGTTAAAAGTGTGATTGAAAGAACAGAGAGTTTGGCAGATGATGCATCTAGAGTTGTGAATGGTCCCTTGGATTTAGTAAGTATCAATATTAGTTTTTTAATTAACGTCTTTCCCTTTCTCATTTTGGAATACTTATTCTAATTGTTATTGAATTTGCTGAAATTTGAGTATTCTTGATGGAGGCGTGTATGGCAGCCAGTCCTACCAGCTAGTATGTGCTGTATCCTGAATCTGTTCTCCAAGGCAGCAACGGTACCAGATTTCATGTTCATTTACCTTGCTTTTCTCTGCCACGGTACCATTTTACAATTTGTTTGTTTGTTTTTAATGTCTAATGCATGGTTAGCTGGACTGGACTATGGATTCAGTGAGTGTTTGTCAGTCATCTGACATGCATTCCTGTAGAACTTAAGTTCCCAAACCTCTGGTGCTCCATTCCACCTTTGGAATTATTCAACCATCTTCTTATTTGACCTGTCCCTCTTCCATTTCTATCTCGGTTTTCCAGACCACAACTATTTTGCTTAGTTGAGGACATTTCATAACCAAATGTATGTTTGTGTCTCATCTGCCATCCGTCTGCCTTGCAAGATTATCACGTTGTTAGTGAAAGAGTAGATTAAAAAGACCTGACCGGTTACCAGTCTGAGCTTATTACTTTTGTATTATTCTATTTCCCCCTTTTTATCTCTTTCTGCTTTTCCTGTTGTAAAGCCAAGGAAGGAATGGGCTATGTTTTACAGGTGTCATGCACATTATGCCTGGAGAAACAAATATGTGACAATGCATTTACATGATAGAGATCAAAATAGTTGGCATTGTTTTGTGAGCTTGTATTTTATTTTATAGCACTCTGTCTTATTAAAGCTTCATACAGCATGAATCCTTCAATGTACTTTTCCAGATTATCCGGTTGGAGAAATAGATTAAAAGAACACTTTAAAGACTGGGATTTTGAGATATCTCACTTTAAAGTGCTGGGAATGTTGACTTAGGCCTGGAACTGGAATTACTGATATTCCAAAAGGCACACTGAATCAGTAGCAGTGTTCAAACTAGAATTTGGTAGGTTTTGTTTCACAGTAATTTTTTTTTTTTACTAACTCACAAACAGGTTCAGTGTCACATTCTTGGACAAATGATTGCAACTTCAGGGGGTTTTTTGTTGCTTAATAAGGTAATAAATAGAATAATAACTTGTAAACAACGAGAATGTTCAGTAACTTGAAGTAGACAACCGCAGGTACTTAAATGTTTTCAGTTGAATTTCTGTTTTTCATATGTGGCAACTGATGTCTGTGTTTTTCAGCCAGAAGAGTCTCTCAGTCTTCTTGGAAAAGAAACTCTACTACTTAGCTCCAAACTTCAGAATGAAGCTAAAAATCTGAAGAAAAAAAGTGATGGTCAGTTCTTTCAGAGTTCACACTTCTGCTTCTGTTTCTTTTTCTATATCCTGTTTTGTGGTGGTTTGGTTTTTTTTTTGTGTATTTTGTTTTGTTCTTTTTTTTTCAAGTGAGCATAGGCTAAGGTAAAATACTGTGTATGACTATACATGACTATTTACATATTCTCTTACAATTAAGATTAATGTATTATGGAGTCATGTAGTATTTTACTTTTTTGGGTAAAAATATATTTTTCTTCTGTAAACACTTTAAAAACTGGCCTTCACTATACCTCATTTAACTTCAAGCAGTGCTTTCTTTAAATGGCTGTTTTTCCAAATGTTATGAATTAAAACATTAGGGATTGTGCAGTAAATGAAGAACAAACATGATTCTTGAAGAAATCCATTAATCCACTTTTATCTAATAAATCATGGATTACACAAGGATGTAGGATGATATATTTAAATAATAATCATTTTTACATGTTTCTTCTACACAACTGAAATACAGTAACAAGCAGAACTTTTTTTGTCTGTACAAAAGTGCCTTTTAGCTCGGAGTCCCTCTATAAATTCCAAAATAATTTTGGTTTTTTTATTACTCGAAAGATACCAGCTAGGCATTGAAGTCTGTACCATGGAAGTTCAAAAGCATTTTCAACAGATATTGTGTAGGAGCAGAGGCTGGCCCTAAGGGAAATTTTGGACAAAATTGGACAGAAAGTGAATGTATCAGAGATAAACTGTAGCTGTAAAATGGTCTTTGCTTTTAACAGTGGCTTTACAAATATCTACACATCTTAATTCAGATGGACAGAATACATACCTTTTTTATTCCTTCTACATATTTTTGTTTCTAGTGAAAGGATTCTGCAAACAGATCACAAACAAATAAAAGAAAAACACTTGTTTGGCTCCTGTCGGGTATCACAAAAAGTGAAAATCATAAGAGTTTGCAATCATAGAATCATTTTAATTGAAAGCCTTTTCCTGACTGTGTTTCTACCAATTCAGTCTGATGGGATTGGCTAAAAAGGAAAACTTTGAATGGAACAGTGCTCTCGCCACAGGAGCTTATCTGTGCATACTGCATTCTATTTGTAAAATGCTCTTTCTGTTGAAAAAACCCCCAAAATTTCCATTGATTAAATAAATGAATGCTTGTTATCCCTATACATAGGTTTTGTGTGGGTTGTATGGTACTTGTTTATGCATAGAAAAATCATAGTTATTTCTTCCAACAGGCCTTTTATTTGGATTGAATGGGTTGAACAAAAAGGTAGAAAAAATCCAGGAAAGTACTAATAAAATTGTCAACCAGCTTAATGATTCCCTGTTGATGCTAAGAGCGTTGCCTAATGGTAAGTGAAATTTATATTGACCTTTTCCGTATTACAGAACTGTTTAGTACAATTGTAATAAAATCCTGTTCATTGTCTGATTGCAGAGACCTAGCAGTAAACTATAGACTCATTTAGCCTCCTCCTTTACAAGGAATATTTTCCATTTTTTTTTAGTAAACCCTTGAAACATAACTGGGTTATCATATAAGCTCTGTAGTCTGATTCCCATTTCACTCTGCTATAAATCAGGAGGTGCTCTGAAAGCAATATAATTACACTGATATGAGAAGAGAGTGAAGTCCTAGAATATTTAATCCCACATGGAGAAAAACTTAGATATGGAACTGTGAGGTTTTGCTTTCTTTTGATAGCTTGTTTCAAAATTGTTTATGCTGAACTGTGAATCTTACCTACATCTAAACATTTTCTTGTAAATGCTGACTTCATTTAACTGATTAAAATGTTCTTTCTGTGCTCTTCCAAAACAGAATAATTCCCTTTTTGAAAACTAATAGAGAAAACGTCTTTGAAGTTGTGAATAAGAGGGTCTGAAATACTTTGCCAACCTTAATAATGCTTTTTTTAAGATAGAAAAACACTCAGAAAGACCTCAGGCCTGGGTGGTTGGGTTGTGCTGTACGTCTGGATTAGAATGCTAAATCCAAAGCTTTAAAATACCCATTTTACAACTCAGGCTCTTAACTCACACTAAAGGGTGATATCAGTGATAAAGTTACACTGGATATTAATTGCAGGATGCTATATAACAGAAAGCTACACACTGAAAATTAAGGCATTATTAAAATCATAGGAATGTCCTCCTTAGCTCACAGCTTAACATTGTTTGATTTCAGTTTTGTTGTTAACATTTTTACATTTCTTAGTTTTCTTTCTCTTCTTTTAAGCTGGGCAGAGGTTCATGGTGGCGTTGCCCTCTCTATAGGGTACTGGTGGTGAAGGAGGATCCCTGCAGACCTAAATGAGGCCTTTTGTGCCAGCTGCAGCATCTTCCCACTGCTCCAGGCACAGGATCAGGCTGAGATTGGGAGTGGTGCACTCACTGTATAAGTGATAGTAGCCCAAGGCAAAGGGTGTAATAGACCTGCCTCACAAGCTTTCTGTAGGATTCAAAACATAAGTCTCAGACTAGTGACTCTGGGTACCAACTCCCATTCAGGGAACTTAAACACTATGAGCCTGATGTATTCATATAATCTTCCTGTTGGGATAGGCAGGATCAAGTTCCCCATCACTGCATTCTGTGTCTGTATTGTATTCAGAGCTGATCATGAAAAGTTAAACTTTTTCCCTAGAATTCAAAACTTGGGTTAATCAAGTCTTTTGATCAAAAGACTTGAAAATCTAAGCTGATGAGCCTTAATTAAAATTGCTGCAAACTATTGTTTATATATATGTGTGAGATACATTTTATTATTATATACCTGTGTGTGTGTGTGAACACACATAACTACTTCTATAGCTATATCCCTATCTGTATCAGCAGCTTGGGAACATTTACAATGTTTTTGATTCAGGGCCATAGCCGTGGCTATTTTCCAACTTAATAACTGGGCAGGAGGAGTTGCACCAGCCTCCTGGCACTCCAGTTTCATAGAAAGTAAACTTCCCACTCGGTAAGCTGTGGTGCATTCAACAGTTAAAGTTAGATCACAGTAGGTCTTGGTTTGGAGCTCCCGTCACAGACTGAATAATACAAACAAATGAAAATATAACTCTTACTGTGAAAGAAACATAACTGACAGCATTTTTAGTGTTTTGACTATATTTGTAACTGTGATGTTATGAAGCCAGGTGTATATTACTCCCAAGTATGTATGAAAGCTGTGAATTTTTTTTAACCTTGGAACTGTGTTTCAGATACAAGGAAATACATGCTTGAGGTGAAAGGGCTGGCTGTGTCTGCAAATACCAGTGCTGTGGTGGGTTTAAGTCACTTTGGGGATTTCAGTGAAAAGCTGCTGAATACTACTTCTACATTGTCCCGAGTTAATGACACATTGAGGAAAACTAGTGAACTTATAACTGATTCATCAAAAGCTGGTAAGTTTGCTGCTTCATTACTCTTTAGAAATGTCACTGCTTGCAGAAGCAGCACTAATATTCAATTTTAATAGGCATTAAATATGAGTCTGATGGACAGAAAGTTTCTTCCTAATTCAATGAAAGTGTACTAACTTTTTAAAAGACCTCGAGAGGAGTCACATGGGATACCCTTAAGTATGCATATTCCTTACTGATATTTAAAATTGCTGAAAACAAAATGATCAGAAACAGGCCACACTGGCAAAGTACATTTCTCTTTCAGTCTGCCTCAAAGTTTCATTTATATTTTGGCAGCAATCACAGCTGAAAAACAAGTTAAAGAAGTTGAAGCACAAGCAAGTCTTTTATTGGATAGGCTGAAACCTTTGAAAATGTTAGAGGAGAACCTGAACAGAAACCTGTCTGAAATTAAAGAGCTCATCAGCCAGGCCCGCAAGCAGGCAGCATCTGTAAGTTCCATCATCCCAGACTTAACTGGCTTCACTTTCACTTTTAGCAGGGAAGCTCTTTGAGATAAAGAGTCTAAAATGTACTGTCAAAGTACCTGGTTGTTTCGGGATCTCCCTGAAGTCCAGGAGCACTGACTGATGCTAAAATCATACTAGCAGGGCTGTTTGTATATTTTATAGGTTTAGCTTCAAGTTTCTTACTGCATTTGAGAGTTTGTCAGAACAGCAAGGCAGTAATTTATTTTACTCTATTTCCTTTTGTTTCCTATAAAAATAATGAAATACAATATGTCAAAAAGCAATCACAGGAATATTTTGGTGAGAAAGAGACAAGTGAGGGGATGGTGCTGCCATTCATTTTAGGACAAGATGTTAATCTCTAAGCTTATTTTAGAGGTTGATGTGGGGTGCCTCTTTTACATTTTTATTTTTTAACAAGAGTGTTGATTTTATCAATAAATTTGCCATCTATGCCCTGCCGTGTCCATATGTTCTTTGCAAGAAGCTGCCAGATGTCCAGAATACTTTAAGACAAATAATATATTTGCTTTTAAAACGCTGCACCCATCTTAAAGACAACAAAAGTGACTCAACTGTACTATGGACCTCATTAAACTGTGGAGGGAATGTGAAACTGACTTTGCACTCAGTAATTTTTGGTATGCCCTTGGCTTTACTATGGATATGTAGGTTTTGGTAGGTTTTGTTTTAAAAAAATAGAAGTCCTTTCTGCAAATCTCCTTAATTATATGGTTATTGCTTCTCTGCTGAAGCTTAATGAATCCACAGCAGAAAAGGAGGAGTAATATTTTGAAGTGTCATAAACCACAGAGGTTCCTGGCAGGGCGAAAAGGGGATTTTGCTAATACTTCTTTTTAAATTTTGAGTGTTTGTTCTGTTGTTTTGTAAACTTTTACTAGAGGAGAGAAACTTTATATATCTGTGTCCCTACACACATGCACAGGGGTGCTTTATGTATTTAGTGTGTTAGGCATGTTCATAAAGTTGATGAAGTTAAGGGTTTTCTGGTTTTTCGATAGTTTATTTTACTGGCTTCAAATCTCCTGATTGAATGAGTGAGTTATGAGAGACTTCATTCTTTTCTATTTGTGAATCTCTTTGTCAAGTGATACCTGACAGATTGCTAAGATATAACCCAGGTAGCAATACTCAGATTGCATGAAAGTATCTCAGCAAATAGCTTGCATTTGTTGGTCAGAAGCTAAGTACATATTCCAGAAATATGTGCTGTGTACACTAAAACTTGTTTAGACTCCATTTCCTCCTCCCCCCCCCAGATTAAAGTTGCAGTATCAGCAGACAGAGATTGCATTCGTGCCTACCAGCCCCAGATTTCATCTACAAATTACAACACCTTAACACTTAATGTGAAAACTGCTGAACCAGATAACCTCCTTTTCTACCTGGGTAGCAATGGAAAGGTAAGTTTCTGGCATACATTTACTGAGGGTGGTTGTAGTCAAATGTTTTTTACATGACCATATATACGTTTTTTTTCCTACTTGAC
Organism: Gorsachius magnificus; assembly: GCA_034008185.1. Lineage (NCBI taxonomy): Eukaryota > Metazoa > Chordata > Aves > Pelecaniformes > Ardeidae > Gorsachius > Gorsachius magnificus. The sequence continues at coordinate 55,812,738 of CM067082.1, read as the reverse complement.
TTCAAATTAAGTATCCAAGTGAGGCCCCTTGCAGAAAAATATATTCACTAGGGGTGGAAATATTTTTGTGCATTAGATGATTTCAGACATCCTCAAAGGTAAGGAATAAAAAAGCACCTGATTTCTTAGCATTGCCTCTTGGCCATGTTATAAAACTCGCCCTTCCTTTTCCCATGTTGTGCATTAGCCTCATGAAGTGTAACACTCTATGTGATGCTTTCATATAGCATGCTGGAGTATATAAAGCGATTTGCCTGGTATCACAGAGAAAGTACCTGAATTTGGCCCTTATGAGCATGGTGCATCCACCCACTTGAAAAGGAGCATGATGGCTCATCATTGCATTGCCGTCCTCTTCCTTCCTTCTGTAATCCTAACAAATGCACATGTGTGTGCTTTTTATATATCTATAAAGAAAACATTCACCTACTCATATGTAAGCTGAGTTTTTTGTTTTCATTAAAAGTAAAAATGAGCAAAAACTTACCGGGCCTGATTTTGCTAAAAGTCAAATCCTGTAATATGGGATGTAAGGACATGAATCTGGAAAGACTTTCTCAATGTTACATGTTAAAATACACAAAACAGAAACTACATGTTCGATGCCATGTATTAAAATAAGCCCTGCTGTTTTTCAGACAGACTTCCTTGCAGTGGAGATGCGACGTGGTAAGGTAGCTCTTCTTTGGGATTTGGGCTCTGGATCAACAAGAGTGGAATACCCTGATTTTCAAATTGACAACAACAAATGGCACAGAATACATGCAACCAGGTAATTAAAATGAAAATAGCATTTCCATGGATAGGAAAATTGATTATTATTATTTTGTAGTGAGATGGCTGTATTGTAGAAATGTCCTGCCACTTAGTGAGTGAACTTGGCATGAGGAACACAAACCATCTTCTGAGTTTTCTAGTGACAAGATTTTTCTTGTCCTTAAACAGAGAAGTCAGTAGCATGTGTTGATTAAGCCTGGTGATTTCTAAAACTATCTATTAGTATTTGTACTTGGCAGGTTTGGAAAAACAGGTACACTCAGCATAGAGGAAATGAACTCCAATCAGAAGCCGTCTCCTAAATCTGCAACCTCTCCGGGGACAGCCAGCATACTGGATGTTAACAAATCAACCCTAATGTTTATCGGAGGACTTGGAGGGCAAATCAAGGTCAAATTCTGAGATCGGCATTCTGTAAAATGCTTTTATCATGTTTGAGATATGCTTTTGACTTAGAAATAATTGCATGAATTTGTTACTTCATCAAGAAATGCCAGGTCCTCTGGACATAAAGCAAAAATGCTGTAAGGATGTTTTAGTATCCCGAAGTTAATTTTCCCTGGAAACTTTTGCATGAAGTGTTAACCAGGACAGGCTGTGCCTGTGTGCATGATGCATGGACATTACAGAATGAATTTGTTTTTCGTTTCCTCCTTCCATGGCTTCTTCTAGTTTGTCATTGTTATTCGTGCCCTGTGGCATGAAAGTAGGTCAAGGACATAGTTATTTTACTTTTTTACTTGCTGCAAAACTAATCTATTATGATTTAAATGATAATTGTTAATAGTTATGCTAAAACATGTTGTTCTTTTATTATGATATATATCTAACAATGTTAGAGTTCAAGGAAAACAACTAAGCAAAAATTTGGCTGCATAATTTTCAGAGTACTTAACATTAATTGTATTCATGAAGTATTTCTTGTTTTATAGAAATCGCCTGCTGTTAAGGTGACCCATTTTGAAGGGTGCATGGGAGAGGCATCTCTGAATGGCAAATCTATCGGTCTTTGGAATTACATGGAAAGAGAGGGCAAGTGCAATGGCTGTTTTGGAAGGTATTTTGTCTTGCTCTCTTTTTTTGCAACTGATTTAGAGTAATTTACATCTGTTATATGTATTTCTGTGCTAGCTAAAGATAATGAACTCAGACTAATTGCAGTGTTTCATTGATCATTAACTTACAGTTCTGAACATACTTACTTGAATGTGCCAGTGGTGTCAAATAATTTAATTGTATGGAATTTTATCAATTAATCACTTTTTCAGAGGAGTTCTATTGCTGTGGTGTATTTTGTGCATTGAAAGTAGGAACTGCTAGGGAATCAAACTATTTTGGAATGTTTGCTTTCCAGTAATTTCCAGAAAGACAAATTTATTCTTTCCTAGGATAAGAAACAGCGTAAAGCACTCTTACAAAAAAAAATCCATACTAAGCCACTGAGCTTGCTACTGTTTTTGTAATCATTGTGAAACGGGATTGCACACTCTACTATTTTGATGTTTAAGGAATTGAAAAGAAAAGAAATATGTTTGACCATATTCCCTTTTGCAGAAGGTTTCCTGTACAAACAGCAGAGGGTGCTGCTTGATTGTATGAGATATTTTATACAAGCATTACATTGCAGGGAAAGGGGCTAATAGAAAATCTATTGTAAGTGCAATTATGCAAAAAAAATTTTGATAAATGGAGGACATGTTTTAAGAGGGTGTGTGTCCTAACAATTTTTTTTTCAGTAAGAAATCATTGGGGTTTTTTCATACATCAGGGAAAAAAATTTTTAATCTTCTATACATCCTTCCCCATGGCTAATTCATGTATTGTGAGATTCTGTAATCAAAGTGTCATTTGGCTGGAATCCTTCAGCTATTCATAACACAAAGATTCAAATCTCTTTCCACACTTTCTAATCATACTGCCTGGGGGCTGCACCAACTGATCTAACTTTTCTTACATTTTATATAAAAATGACTGGAAAACCACAAATCTTCAGTTAACATTTTTAACTCTGTTTTCTACTTTCATAGCCCACAGGATGAGGACACTTCATTCCATTTTGATGGCAGTGGATACTCAGTTGTGGAGAAGGCACTCCGCTCGACAGTGACTCAGATAATAATATTTTTCAGTACCTTTTCACCTAATGGGCTGCTTCTGTATCTGGCTTCAAATGGCACAGTAAGAAAATGGATGAGATTCTTAAGCTCTCAAAAACTACATTAGATCACTTGATGGTTTCTTGCTTTCTACTTCGTTATTTTTCAGCTTATGTATATTAAAACAAGTTATTATCTTTGTATAGTTTATCACCTGGGATTAACATCATAAGCCAAAGGAGTAGAGACAGGAACCCTAAAGAAAACTCTTTAGAGCAAATATTCACATACACTAAGGGTAAAATTAAGCAATGGAAAGAATTCTCCATAATTTATTTTAATTCTAGACTAAAATGAATGATTATTTAAGTAAAGGCAAGAAAAAGAAATGGTAGGGACAACAAACTAGTTTTGTTCAATGGGAGAAACCTTTGCAGAATGTAAAATCTTTTGGAACTGAGCTTGCAGAAGGACAATATAATATTGAACGGGTGTATTGAATTAAATCCATAAGATGGGAATTCAGTAAACTGAAATAAATTAAATAAAACTCCCTGCAACAGCAATATAACCTAGACCCATCTCTAGACCTTCATTACCATGTCATGCAGTTTACCGCATACTTAGGTGGTGGTTTTCTTTTCCTGAAGGACAAAGCTTTGTTTAGATACAGATTGTTTCAGAGTCACTGCATTATTCATATGCTTTATGTACTCACTGCCTGAATACATTGTACAGTGATATCTGACTTAAGTTTTACACTGCAGAGGGGGCACTTTTAATACAATTTGGAAAGTCTTTTTTTTACTGTGCAAAGCAGCTCTTTGCTTCTTGCAGGAAAAACGCTGTAGTGCTTGATCATTAGCATGCTAACAGTCAAATCAAATTACTCTCAACTTCATCCAAAAAAAAGCAAATGTGATATTTATTATTTAAATCTTCCTTTGCTGAGTAATCAAGCCTGATGATGCATTTAAGTAAGAATAGCAACAAAATAAAACAAAATTACATTCTTTCTGAGGTACATGTAGCTTAATTTTCCTAAACATAGCAAAGATAAGTGTCTTGGGCCTAACAAATAGTCTGGGTACAAGAGTTGCCAAACCTTTTTCATATGGTAGCCCAAACCTGCCAAGGATACATTCGTTTTGAAGATTTTATTTCCAGGAATTTAATCTGTTTGTTTGGGTTTTCTTTGGTTTTTTTTTCCTCCCAGAGAGATTTCTTGTCCCTTGAGCTTGTTGATGGCAAAGTGAAACTGACTGTTGATCTAGGTTCAGGACCTCTTGCTCTCACAACAGAAAATCGTTACAACAATGGGACATGGTATAAAATTTCTTTCAGTCGGAACAAGAAACAAGGTAAGCTACGAACTGAAAAAAACAGGTGTCTGCCCATTTACAAATACAGATACCTAAGATAGCCACAGGAAACATCACTGCAACCAAATTTGGTTACTTCAAGTGCAGGTTCTTTAGCAGTCACACCTGTGAAGTATAGAAGTGTAAATCATCTGCTTGGTTTGGCACATCTTATAAAGAGCAAATAGTGTAGAAGCTGCCAGACAAAAACATATCAATAATCTTTAAAGAATGAAAGATCTTTTTCCATGTCTGTATATCAGGGATCATGTTTTCTGGTTTGCATTTTAATAGTACCTAATACAACAGTATTTGGGGCCTAAGTTTTGGAAGTAATGCATTACATGTCACACATGTTGCTAACAGATATATGCATTTTCCTGTAGACTTCCCCAGATTTGGTTTTGTCAGAGAATAATGAACGAGATGATTAACAGAATAACTGGAAGTACAATAAATCACTCATTCTAAAAATAAGATTTGTCCATACATGTTTGAGTCAATGAATAAATTTTCCTTTATTAGAGACAAGATTGCCAAAATAGAAGAATATGTATTTTTGTCCTTCTCCAGATCTTTACTCTTTTTTTCTTTGAAGGAATTTTGGCAGTAATGGATGCATATAACCTTAATTATAAAGAAACCAAGCAAGGAGAATCTCCTGGGGTTGCCTCAGACCTGAACCGCTCTGATAAGGACCCAATCTTCATTGGTGGGCTGCCAAGATCAAGGGCTGTGAGGTAAAATGTCCTCTTGATCTTCCTGCTTTGCTAAGACTATTGTAAGTAGAGGAAAAGACTTCAACAAACTCTGCTATCTCCTCTGAAATTAGTGAAAATCTGTGAAGTCTGAGGTCTTGCTTACGGCCATGTATACCACAGAATTATCTCTCCTTTGCCTTCAAACTTTAATATGGTGCTTTGCACTCGTAGATCTGACACTGCAGTTCAGATCAGAGACAAGGTTCTGTTTTTCCTGTCTGTGGGTGATTTCCACAACAGCAGCTGCCATGGCAGCCACCTACTCTTTGTGTAAGACTGCGGCAAGCATTCAGCACAGCTGCCTGGAACGGTGCTCCATTGATCTCTACCTGTGTAAGCCTTGTGTTTTCCAGCTGGAATTTATGGGTAAAACTGTGCTTCAGGATAAAAGTTCTACTTCAGAAAGGAATTCTTGTAATTCAGTTTTGAAACTTGGAACAAAGGAGAAACAGTTGTGGACAGATCAAGAAAAAACATTACAAATGTATATTTTATGGCATGTCTCTGGTTTATAACTTTTGTATTGCACATCCCTGCTGAACTTGTAAAGTCACATTTCTTCCAGTGGCTTCACGTTGAAAGGATAAACATAGCAAAAGAAAATCTAATTAAACTGTCTGCATGCTCTTGGACAATAAGGTAAATTCCAGGACAATATGCAGTTACTGCAGAGGTGCAGATTTATTAATCTTAGCTGGCATTGCAGCCTGTAAGGGATTATGGCAGGACAGCCTTAGATTTCTCGGATGTAAACCTGGAACCAAATTAGGCATCCTCCAGAATTAAAAAGAATTGCTAGGTAGTAGAGAGCTACAGTTACCCTCCCCTACAAAAGCCATTACATTTCAGCTGAAGATTCACCTTAAAGTTTTGTAAAATGACCTGGCCTGGCAACACAGCACTACACACTTGTATGTTTCCATTTGGTGACAATGTTATCTGACTCTTTTTAAGATCAGAATTAATATTTGCTAAGAGTAAAACCTGAATTACACTGGGCTGACTGCATTCTTTAAAACAGGTCTCTCGCTCTCTCTGATTTAAAAGAAATTAGTATTTTCTCCTAGGAGATTCCAAACACCATTCCTTAGAAAAAAGCCTTGTTTTGTATTTCAGGAAAGGTCTTCATAGTAGAATGTATGTTGGATGCATCAAGAATCTGGAAATATCCCGTTCAACCTTTGACTTGCTTAGAAATTCATATGGAGTAAGAAAAGGCTGTGCATTGGAGGTAGGAGACTTTTAGGTTTTGTCACCTGATCTTTATTGTTATTGAAAAAATGAATAGTAACGTTTGTGAAAGAATACAGTTAGTTGAAATGGGTTTATCGTGAAAAATCCTAAAATAATCTAATCTATACTTGAGGGGTTTTTTTCTTACTGGGCACTACGTAGGGACAGAGTCAATAATTACTTCTCTTCCTCATAAAATAGCCTATTCGTAGTGTGAACATCTTGAACAATGGATATATCGAGTTGGTACCTAAGCCCTTAAGCCCAGAATCAGAATTGATGGCAACTTTTGCTACAAAGAACAGCAGTGGCATCATCCTTGCCGGACTCAGCAGGGGACTGGAAAAGCGACGGCGTAGACAAGCACATTTGGCAAGTACTGAAAACAAAGATTTTTTTGGGGTTTGCTTTTGCCATTTTTATTTTGTAGTATCAAGCCAGGTTTTTATGACTGTAACTTGCAAAGAATGAGAAAGAAAAATTTATTTGGCTTAGGAAGGCCTAAATAGGTGGGGAACAGAGGATACTCATTGCAGCAGGGGAGAGGCGAAGGATCAGTTAGCAGAGACCTATTACTGTTACAAGGATCCAGAATGCTTTTGCAACAAGAAGGAAAACTGCATGTGAAATGCACCCAGAGTATTAATTTCCACTTATGTTAGTCAGAAGTAGTTACTGAAGGATTTGAGATGAACAGCTATCTCCTATCTGGTGGACTGGTTTGGAGCTCCTGGAATCCAAGGACAAAGTCTTAGCAGGAATTCTTATTCCCTTCCTCTAAGGGAGGAGTGGGGAGGGGGGGCCGTGATATAAAAAAACTCCCGCATTTTAACCTGGATTTTTATCATGACCAGAGCAATTTCCAGCTTTCATGTTTTCTGTTAGAAGGCTTTGCACTCTGAGGTACACTACAAGTCTTTGAGTTTCATTAAAAAGTTTGTTTACAACAAAGTTGGAGGTAAATTTTTACAATGTATGTTCTATTTAAACACTGAATAAGTGACAGGAAATTGAGTTATAGTTAAAAATAAATCTTCTGATTAAATCCACAGCCCTTCTTCTCCATCATGCTGATTGATGGTCATCTTGCAGTGCATGTTAATGCTGGAGATAGAGCAAGTACTAGAAAAGTAATCCTTCGGGCTGCTAATGGAACATACAGTGATGGACAAGAACACTCTGTCATCCTAATCCGGAACAAGAGGTACATGTGACTGCAAACAGTACTACCTGTTTAATTATTGTATGCTGTTGTCAGTTCACTGAACTCTCTAAGGAACTGCCTTTGCTAACTCATTAGGTGGAATAATCAGGGCTGTGTTTCTCTGCTGTTGACGGAGGTGTTCTGATTTACATGGTAATTGTATACAGCATATAGCCACTGATGAAGCTGTAGTTAAAAGCTCTCAAAATCTCTAGACAGCTTGGGCCACTTGAGTAAAGTATACTGAGTAGTATTAGAAAAAAATACAGCTATCAAAATAATTTGGAGAAATACCTATCAAAATAATTGAGAAAGGCATTTGGCAAAACTCTGCTTGTTAAAAATAATCTAAAGAAGAAGGTCTTCTGGTTTTAGGACCTGGAAAGGATTATCAAAGTGATGGAATCTTTATTTCTTTGAACAGGACGTTTTTGAGGCTGAAAGGAATGCTTTTCATTTGAAAATGAATGTCTGTGGCCCTTGTTAAATGTTTTCCCTACTTTATCTTTTTCAGGATCATAACTGTACAGGTGGATGAAAGTAATCCTGCAGAACTGAGGCTTGGGTCATCAGCAGAAATGAGCCCCATGAATATTTCCAATTTCTATGCTGGTGGCATTCCAGCAGGAGAGGGCATCTTAGGGCTAAAAATGTCTGGCTCCTTTCATGGCTGTATCAGCAATCTTATTTTCAATAAGGAGTAAGTTAGAGGTGTAACTGCCCTGTTTTGGAAAACTGTCTATAGTAATTATTAATTGTAGTTTGTAATGTCTTTCATGATGTTGTCCATTTGTCTGGTTTTTAACATAAGGCAAGCATGATACTGATGATCTGGGTGTTACAACAGGCAGAAAATGGATATTACCAGCTACATTTCCAAATATCATCAAAAATGTCTTTAATGTCTATAGAGAAGCTGCACAAAATGCAGCTTTCTCTGCTGTAGTTTCATCTGCATTCACAAACAGAATGGTTTTCCAAGGATATTTTCTATTAATATTGTTCTATGGAAATATTATTTGCCACTTGTCAATCTTTTTTGTCCCAGCATGCCCCTTTCTCCTGTTACTAGTTAAAGACCCTGTGAAATACTCTCCTTGTGCTTGGGAAATGTAGGGATTTGGGTTTTCACCTCTTAAAATGTGGGGTTTTTTTTTTTTAAAACACAGGCTTTTGTATTTCACCACTTCCATGAAGTATGAGCACGTGGATATGGACAGCTGCTTTTTGTCAGAGAAGCCTAAACCAGCCATACAGGCAGAAGGCATTGAGATTCAACCTGAACTTCAGGCTTTACCAGTTCCCCTGAGGCCTCTTACAGAAACACAAAAAGTACGTATTACAGCAAAGCTCTATTGCCTCTTCTAGGAAAGTGTTCAACAGCAAGATGCACTTTAGCTTTATGGAGAATTTTCAAAGTATGGACTGTGTGTATTTGCTTCTTGTATGGTATGGAATGATTCAATTAATGTGGATTTGAAATTATTATTTCTAATAGAAAAACTGTGATATAAACCTTGGTAGCAGCCTGTTGGCCTTTTGGAAAGGAAATGTAGTTAGGTTCATCATTGTTCAGGCACAAACACTAAAAAAGAAAAGAAAAAGTAGAGTGATAATCTCCCAACAGAAGGACTTGACAGTAACTATTATCTTTAGTGTGTTCCTGCCAAAGTGCCTCTGTGCTGAGATTTGCATTAGCTGTGCAATTCAGCATTCACACTTTCCTGGTCACACACATACAGTCTCTGCTCTGTGTCAAAGAGGAGGCACAAACCATTCCAGAGAGACACAGTGTCTGAATGCAGCTTGCACGGCACCTGTTTCCTCTCACACAGTCCCTGTTCCCAAGAGAGAAGGCAGCATTACTTCTCTCCTTCTGCAGCTGCACGTCTTTATAATGAAGTGTTTCCAAAGCATCCTGAAATAATTTTTCTGTGGCAACAGAAAGCAGGATTTTGTACGTTTCATACAACTGTGGCTATAAAAAGAAATAAGCTGTCCTTCTTAGAGCTAAAGTATAGCTTAGGCTCATACTCTGTTACTCAGCTCTCCATCCCCCAAATCATAACAATACTGTGCATACTCACTAGATGAGAAAATATTTCTACCAAGTCCGTAAGACTTTCACGCTGAAATTGTAGTCTGTCTTCCAGCATTTGTCATCAAAAGGGCTATCAATTAAGAAAAAGGGGGAATGAATACTTCTCAAACGACAACATTTCTCAGTAGAAAAGACCAGAGCTATCTGTGACAGATAGCTTAATCGTTAGAACTAGTTATTTTTGAGCCTAAAGAATGATTGGGAGTTTAGAGTGATTGGGAGTTTAGCTAACTGATGTTGCTGTATACTTTGTGGTTATGCGGCTCAGTTTTGCTCCTTACAAAGTTCTGCATAGGCACATTGCCATTCAGCACTTGCTGGTCAGCACCTGATACTATTCTTAATAAAGTCCTTTCATTAACAGGTAGTTTGTGTGAAAGATGAGCTACCTGATCATGTTCAAGGCGCCCATCAGTTTGGACTTGCCAAAGGCAGCCACTTGACACTGCTCTTCAATCAGTCTACTGTCAGGAAGAAGTGAGTATATCCTGAATCACACATGCATGCAGTGTGTTGTCTTGTACTGAGCTACAGGAAGCACAGTGATGGTTTTCATGAATGATCGCTGCATTATCAGCTTTGAACATGGCCCTCGCTTCAGGTTTCTGCAGGTTCCTCACGGAAGAAGGTATCATGACCACTGCAATGTAATTAATGTGTTTTTCCCAGGTTTCTGGTCATGAGTTTAGCTCATGGTCAGAGCTCTGCATTTATTTCCCCTCAGACTTAAGAGCCGCACTGTACCTTCTATAAGTATTTTGATTTCTGATTTCCATGTACAGAGCCCAGCTGGTCCCTGCTCCGTTGACTGATGCCGGTAGCATCTCACCCTCTCCTCTGGATTTTCTGCAATTGTGCCTTCCATGTCTGCTTAACTCCCCAGGTCACTGAAGGAGAAGAATCATTCTGTTGAGACTTAACATATGATAGCCTCTCTGGCACTCTTATTTGTTTGAGAGGCTCCCAACAAGGTCCCTAAAACACAGCCTGCAAGCCACTTGCATATGCTTCTTTCAACTCAGAAAGCCTCTGCAGGCATTGAGAAAAGAGCCTTTTTTGTTCCTAACCCTTCTGTTGTAACTATTGAACATAAGGACATTGCAGAGGATTGGTGCTATGTAGTCTGAACCTAGTGCCTTCGTAATAAATGGCTTAATCAGCTCTTCTACCTTTTAAGCCTCCCTCTGTTCTCAGTCTACCCATTATATCCTAGCAAGCCTGGCTGATAGCAGTGGATGCCATCACATTATCCTGGAATTCTTTCCTTTCTTGGGGCAATAGGCAAGCCTGCAGTGGCAAATGGCTGAGCGTATCCCTCTTAAAGCTCAGCTCACTGTTACAAGCACTTTTTCTGTCTCTGACAGGTACAGCACTGATTTCTATTATGAAATACATTATAGGTCATGCTTTCTTAGAATTAATGCAAATTCTGCTTTTCTAGCCTTTGTAATAACAAATTTCCTTTCATAATAATAAATTGGTTGAGGCTGTTCTCTGCCTCTAGAAAAGCTTTTTATCAATGCAGAAGAAACATCTTTCAGTAACACTGAATTTTTATCATCTAGACTTTCTGTCCAGCTGAATCTCAGAACCTTTGCCTCCAGTGGCCTGATTTACTACATGGCTCACCAGAACCAGGTTGATTATGCAGCCCTACAGCTTCATGGGGGACAGCTCTATTTCTCATTTGATCTGGGCAAAGGAAAAGCAGTAGCTTTTCACCCTGCTGTTATCAGTGATGGAAAATGGCATACGGTAGGTAGTCACCAATCTTGTACTCCATTTTCTCTTCCCTGGGGTTAACTGGGATGGTTTTTCCCTGCCTTTCTTGTACACTTTGTGTTGCAGAGGCAAACAGGTTTTAACCCAGTTGTCAAACTGTTAGATAACTTGTGTTTGAGTACGATTATTTCCTTTTAAAATTCTCATTAATTTTGTATAAATTCCAGCATCCAGCTACTGTCAAGTATCTCAGATTATTTAGAAATAAAGTAGTTCACCAACTGTGTAATAATGGTCGTCTTCAGCAGGGAAGAACCCAACGAGAGGGTTCTAGAAATTATAACTTTTTCCACAGAGAGCTTTCCATGCACTATGTTACCAAAGATCTGCAACTGAGTGTGTGACAGGGTGAAAGAGATTTGTGGGTGCACAATTTTTCCTTTCTCCCACTTATCGCTTGATACCTGAGCATGTCATAGCAGTTAGTGCTAACAGGGAAGTGCTCTTCTTTCCTTGGTTGATGCAATGTGAGAAAGGTAGACATCTGGAATGAATGAAGGATGCAGGGGGAGGATTTGGCATGAGGAGTTTGAGGAGAAATTATGGCTACAGCTTTCAGGTGTCACACAGCATTCAGGGCCTTCTGTACAAAGACTCTGTGTCTGCCTTTATTGGCCCAGTTCCTCTGAGCAACCCACCTGCAGCTGACTCTGGCTTTCTTTGTGAGAAGTGACTGTGATGTCTACATGAGTGCTAAAAGCAACTCTGACCACGTTACTTTTCCTTAAGGCAGGTGAGGATGACAATAATTGTCCTGCTAAGCTTCCCTTCCCTTGTCGATATGTGAAGCTTTAACTCCAGGAAGTGGCTTCTGTGAGACAAAGTGATTGATGACACAAAGCTGCCACATCTCCTAGGTGCCTTGAGAATCAGCAGAGTGTTATTTTTGCTTTTCATATATAACTAGCAGAAGAAAACCCAGCAAAAACTAATATAAAGAAAGCAAATACAAATTTCTGTCAGAGTGTGTTAAGCTCTGCTGCCTACCCTGAAAGGAAGAACACTCCAGGATTTACAGCTTCTTGTTTAAAATTAAATATACTTATGTAAAACTCATGCCTGCAGTATCCATTTCTAAAGAGATGAACAGATTCCCTATAAGAGCTGACCTACCTTTACTACCCAGGACATAAAAACATGAGCTTGAACTTTTTTTTGGAGATTAAGGCTGAGTCACACCACTTCACAGCTGAGGGTGATTACTGCAGTAGCTCTACAACCAATTTAAGCTAATACGCATTGCTGCTGAAAGAAGCACTTCTTTCCATTCTCTGCCATCTGCTCGTATTGCCCTGCTGTACCACTTTAATCCCTTACCAACCCAAATGTTCATGAAACCTCATGTTGAACCTGGTCGGGATTCTGAGTGGGGCTAAAAGTAACCAAGGAAAAATAAATGGCTAGTTGACTTCAAATAAAGTCCCTCATCTGCATGTGAGTAATTGCTTTAGTGCAAAGAAGGCATAGGGTCATGAATGAACAAGATGGACAGAACTGGAAAGCAGTTTTGGTCATGGCAAATTCAGCACTGCCCATCATAAAATTACAGCGTAGGAGTGTGCACTTCAGCGAGCTAAGATGGCTCAGCTGGTGGGTAGCACAATAATTGCAGATGACCAGCACAGTACTCCCCTCTTCAAACTCAGTGATGTACTCATATCCTGAGGCAATAAACCAGTTGTTTTACATAATGATCGTTAATACACTGAAAAACTTACGCAAGGCAACATGCAATAATTGTGAGCCCTTGGGGAGGCAAGGAGGCAGTTTAGCTGCTCAGTTGCATTCTGAAATGGCCTCAGTCTCACAAAAGAATTTCAAGAGGATGCCTCAGTACAGTATGTCAAAGCAATCTAACCACTAAAAAAATGTCTTGTTTGCTTCTGCGGCAAACAATGACTAGGTGACTGATTCAGCTTACTGATTCATGTTTGCATTCTCTCATTTTTTCCAGATAAAGACAGAATACGTTAAAAGAAAAGGTATAATCATTGTGGACGGACAGGAATTGGTAGCAGTCAGTGCTCTGGGAGATGGTAGTACTTTGGATGTGGAGGGGAAGCTCTACGTGGGAGGACTCCCCTTAGACTACGTGCCGAAGAATCTTGGGAATGTAAGAAGGTTTGGGGTGGTGGGGCGTCTCCGACTTTTTGCAATACTAGAATGAGTATACTGCATCAAACCCATCTAATTCAGTACCCTGTCCCTGACAGGAGTAAAAAAGTACTTGGGGAAAGAAAGAACAAAGAAATTAATGACCCTTTCCCAGATAAACCTTCCCAATTTAGGCTTAGCGACTAATAGCTAAAGATTGTATTCTTGTGTTTTAGTAATAGCCCTTAATAGATTTTTTTTCTATCAATCTCTCTCTGTTAAAAATGGATAAAGATAAATCCTGTGTTTCATAGTATAAGATAAAAATATGACCTAGAACCTCAGACATTTTGGAACCTAAGTCCTATTGCATTCAAATAGGAATTAAGTGCCTTAAATATCTCTAAAAGGCTGGGTTTGGCCATCTGAGATTAAAACATACTTTTTGTACATGCTTTTAGAAGGTAGCTTTTTGTCACCTTCCTCCTTGTGTAGCCCATTATCATCCGGTGATGGTAACAACGTTTCTCAATTGCTGGGCATACTTTCTTCACCCATGCATTGTAATTGGATAATGGGGCTAGCAAATATTTTAATACTTTGAACCTGCAAATACTGAAAATAGTAATAGTGAGAATCTGTAATGAACTTTTTTGCTGGATAGAACTCTGGTGATCTATACTTGCAAAATGTTGTACAAAATCTTGACTTACTTGCTAATTTGCTGAAGCATGTTTGGAATGTCGTTAACTGTTGGGCGTATCCCTGATAAGCAAATACAGTTCTTTCTACATATTACAGAGAATGTAGTTTCTAAACAATATTTATTTTGACTCTAAGACATTATGCAAGTTTGTAACCTTATATAAGTATATGTAATAATAGAAATGTAATTATGTAAATATTTTAAATCCTGCTGTGTTTTGTTCAGAGAATTTTTTATTTACAATAACATCAGGTGAATCACTAAGAGAGCATCGCAGCAGTATGGATTACACATTAACTCTTCTATTTCATTATGCTTAGGTGACTCACAGTATTCCTGCCTGCATTGGTAGTATGACGATTAATAGCAAACAACTGGACAACGAGAGCCCTGTCTCCATCTTTGCTGTGAATAAATGCTATGTAACAGTGCAGGACGGTACCTTCTTTGATGGGAGTGGCTTTGCTGCTCTTGGTAAGTGTCATTAAATGAAAGCAGTATCTTACTGAATTAATGTTAATGAAAAAGTACTCTTACTAGGTTTGCCAGAACTGTGTGTAATTAATTGACTCCTCACACAAAGGGTGCATGCCTTGCATGTGTATTTCTAACGGAGTCCCTTTACTCCATACGTTTAAAAGTGGCCATTTCTGCAAAGGGCTATCTTTCACAAAGGAAAGAGCTAATGAATCTAGCACTGGGAAAGAAATGAACTACCTCTTTCTTCAGCTAATATCCATGTTCATCATGTTAAGTTAAGGTCTATTGAAGGGGTATGGGGACAAAAGATGTAGGGGACTTGTGAAGTAATGTGAGGGATTACATTTGTGCTCTTTTCTGTTTCTTACAAATGAGTTAGAGTGTATTAAATCTAAATTAATGAAAGAAAACATATTTGGGATTTTATCTTTTCCAGTATAAAATGTGAATTATGACTTTGGAAAACTTATTTTCTAGAGGTTCTGCCAGGTCATATCCCAGCAAAGTAATTAACAAGCTTTTTAGGCCTTTTAATGACAGTGTATATATTCTACTTTCTACTGCTTCTGTTAGAAGCTTATAACTTCTTTTCAGTCAGAGAAGGTTACAAAGTCCGGTCTGATGTGAACATCACACTGGAGTTCCGTACGACAGCGGTGCATGGTGTTCTTCTCGGGGTCAGCAGTGCTAAGGTTGATGCCATTGGACTGGAGATTGTAAATGGCAAGGTAGGCTGCCCTGTGCTGGCACACTCATTTCACAGTGCGTGCTTGCTTGCTTAAAACTGGGAGGCTAGAATTGTTGGGTAGCACTAAATAGACACCAGTGAAATGTGGTGGAGGCAAAACACCCAAACCAAATCTTTAGAGAACTAGTATGGGACAGACTTTCAGTCTCAAGGTTTCTTATCATCATCCGATAAAATGCGAGATGAGCAGAAGTCAATTAGTGTCATTTGTGTTAGTCTGCAGCCACTGTGACCTCCTGTACTACATACCTTGTATGTTAGACAAAATAATACCTTTCTTGTAGCTTAATACTTTTTCTGCCAAAGAGCTACACTTGTCCTTGATAAACATATTATTGCATGTACAAAGCACCCTGTTCTGTAATCTCTTCTTCAATATTCATGAGCAATTAACTCACTCTCTACTTCTACTGGCCATTATGCTCCCTAAGCCTTTTAATAATCAATACATACTTCTCCACTCATCTCCTGCATAAAAAAATGTATACTTGATTGCTCTTAAGTATTTCCTCTTCTCAGAAATAGCTCATTTTTTATTCAAAACTTCCTAGCTAGAGACAGTGTGAAATATCACTGTTTCTGTGGGACGTACTTTCTGAGTTAATATTTACATATTGATCCTCACCACAGAGTTGAGGAAATGTCTGTTGCTTTGAGAAATAAATACATGAAATAAATCAATACATGTATTGGCAACGACAAATGCTTTCAGTCCATTCTCTTTCTCTTCAGTTAGATACAGTGGATCTTCTTTCAGATCTGCTTCTGTGAAGCAGAAGTCTCCACTTTTGTCAGAAAATGACTTGATTTATATTTGTAAGAAACGTTGAAATCCTAAGTGAAATATACCAAGCTAACCCAACGGACCATTGTATGCATAGATGGAAGTCTTTTAGATTTTTAAAGACACTTCAATAAGGACACGCTCTATCCATCAAAGTAAACATTAGCTTTGCATAATTACCAAACATTTATTACAACGGAAATCTCTGCACCAGCATGATTGTGCTTTTATCTAGGCAAATTAGTTCATGTATTCTTACTTTATATCTTTATTGGCATCTGGCTGTTTATACAGGTTTTATTCCATGTCAACAACGGAGCTGGCAGAATAACAGCTACCTACGAACCAAGAGGCACAAATAGTTTGTGTGATGGAAAATGGCACAAGCTTCAAGCAAACAAAAGCAAACATCGCATTTCACTGATAATTGATGGGAATTTGGTTCAGACTGATAATCCCTACATCCAGTCAACATCTGCAGATACGAACAATCCCATTTATGTTGGAGGCTATCCTGGTAGGTACAATAATATTTCTCTTCCCTTCTCTCCCTCCTGCTCTCACACTGTCTCATAAGAATGACTTAACACATGCGCTCTCTCTCCCCCTCACTCTCTGTGGTTCATGAAGCTCATGATTGACTTACAAATCATAGTTACCATTTTCCACATTGTCACTGACATCACAGCGTATTAGTATTTGTGTATACTGTCTTTGTGGAGGACTGCATTTAGCTGTTCATTGTGTTGGCAAGACCAACTGAACTCATATCACTTTCCTACACAAACCTGCTCCTTAGTTTCTGAGAAAGATTTCCTCCACGTGGTTTGTCTTTCACAGTCTCTCTCAGACTTCACAATGTCCCTACCTGTGTATGTTGAGGTGTGGTTGACTCTTGCAGTCAAATTCATATTAAGGCTTTCCTTCACATTCATCTAAGAAAGGTTTCTACAGTGCTCTTCTCCGTTTTATTTTTGCTAATGTTTCGTGTCAGGGGCTGTGCGGGCAGAATTCAAGCTGCTGCAGATAAACATATATTTCCCTTGTTCTGTACAAATTTCCTTCTGAAGTCTGTCAATCATACTACAATGGTAATATAAAAAGATAATTACACCAAAAATACATGATTGAATTACTTTTCAATTAAGTTGTGCAACTCATTAGTTGATAATTTGAGCCAAGACAATGTATTCATTAAGAGGACTGAATTTCAAACATTGTGAGTTTGGCCTTTTTGCAGGCATGCTTTTTAATGAACATCTCAGTACTGAGAGTGAGTAGGCTTCATAGCGTTTTGAATATCTTATGCTTTTAAACATAGCATAAAATGCCCATACACATTTGTCTCTGAAACAGCTGTTAGAGTTTATCAGTTCAGATATTTCCATTTGTGTGAAAACAGAGTGATGAGGTTTGAAGGGCAAACTCGGCTTTTAAATATTTGGAAAGCTTTAGGGATAATAGCTTGGAATGTTACAAAGCCTCCTGTTGGACAAGGTTTTGGTGCTTTATGGAAAATGAATTAATACTAATTAACCAGATCTTGATTAATATTTGGCCTTCCTCAAATAACAAATTGACCTTATCAGCATCTTGTGAACCTTTTTTCCTTTTTCCTTTTCTTTTTTTTCAGTAGGGCAATCTGATGTTAATTGTTCTTTTAGTACTCCATCTGAAAAGATTAGGATTCATAGAGGAGGGAGAAATTCTTCAGTTTAGTTGAGTACTGCAAAAATGGAATTAATTGTTTCACAGGTTGTGTGGAGAAAGAGTTGGACTCTACCAACATCGTGTTTTGGTTTGCCAATGGAGTCCATGACCGTGTACAGCTCAGCTGTGGCTTCATATTGTGCCAGTTTCAATTTTAACTTGGAAGACACCTGTGTAGAGTGGCTTTCTCCTCTCTTTTCCCCTCTGTTGTTCCCTGGGACAAACTATTCTGCAAACTCTGCACGAGTTTTCCCAGCGCATGGCTTACACTTGAAGGCAGCAGTGACTGTCCATGGTGGGATTTCCCGAGATCATCCAAACATGAACGGAACTTGGTGCTCCTCAGATGCTGGTTTAATCTCTCGTTTGGGAGGGAGGGGAAGCAGTTGAATAATAACCTGGATCTTTGTATCATTTCAGTTCGCTGGGAATAGATTCTATGTATTTAATTTTTGTTTTTCAGCTGATGTGAAGCAAAACTGCCTCACAAGCAAGAGCTCTTTCCATGGTTGTTTGAGGAACCTCGTATTGACCAAGGGCCAACAGGCAGAATTGTTTGACTTCAGCAGAGCTTTTGACCTGCGTGGAGTGTTTCCTCATTCTTGCCCTGGGGCTGAGCACTGAACTGCAGCAAAGCCTGTCTGGACTGAGGGTGTGTTTTTGTTGATCTGTTATTTTTCATTCTCATTTTGTAATGAAAAGAAGAATTGGTGAGAGCCTGCATCTCTTTAATTTTCTGGTTGTGTTCCAACTCAGGTCATTTATTTTTTTTTTTAGTCAGAAACTCTGTCTGCATTTTAACTAAACAATTTTAAACAACAAATACCTCTACTACAATGTTAATGGCATTAATTGGGTTTTTTCTTTTGGGAATTTTTATTAATCAGTGTTTACAGTATGTTTTCTTTTGATTACTTGATAATATTTCTCTTTTTTTGGTCATTTTATAAAAAAGTAATACTGTTGGACCTCATAATAAAACTACAATAAACTGTGCATTATTTCATGTAGTTCAGTTGTCCTCACATTAGAAGAAAAAGAGCTTGAAGGTGAAGAATTGAAAAGTACAAGTGGGTAGAGCCCAGCAGAGGGAGCAGGAGACTAAAGGCATAACTTTGAAGGTCTCAAGTTCAGAGTCTAATGAATAAATTTTCTTATTTATACTTTATATGGTAGCTCCAATCCTTTTTCCTTCTGCCTAAACATCCAGTGCTTCCACCCCCTATTATAGCCACATTTTCTAGGAGGATTATGTTTCTGTTTATGCTTTCATGTAATCAGCTGCAGGGCAAGCAGCAACTCCACAGCACAGAGATGCGTATGAAATGTGTGGGTGAAGAGACGATTTGGGTCTGCCTTGGGAACAACTATGCATTTTAGCAACGAGAACTAGTGCATCTGTCTTGGGAAAACGGCATTTCTTACAGGACACAGGGAAGCACCTTTGGCACTTTGTGATTCTTAATTCCAGGCCAGTCAGCATTTCTGTCTTTACCTCTTCCTACTGTGTCTGCCTCTGTTTCTAAAATGAGGCTTCCAGTAGGTGTGCTTGATCCAGATTTGGGGGACATGCACTCGATCCAACTCAAGTAAGGGCATCCATTTATCAACGGGCCAGATCGTTGAGCAGTGGCAACCATGTCTCATACTTGAAGATGCATCTATAATAAACACAGTTCTTTACAAGTCACTTCCATCTCCTTTTTTCTCTTTGAACTAGCAGTGTTTCTGTTTGCCCCTTACAATTTTGTTTGGTTTTTACTATGAGTTTTGACAATTCATTCTAAAGTCAGTTTTGCTCTATCATATTACTTTAAAAAATACTGGCCCAAATGAAGCCCCAGAGCAGTTTGTCATTGATTTCAATGAGGCAGGCTTCCAAGCAGTCATTTTGTACGTTGCATCGAGGTAGTCCAAGAGAAGAGCTCCTGGTGCAGAGAACTGCTCCACTTCAGCAAGGATGGCAGATTGTCGTCCCTCGTGTAGCTAGCTGTTCAGGTGTTGTAACAACAGAGTTGCTTTTAAAACAGATTCACCACTGCTATTTGCAATTTCTGTCACCTGCTTCTGTCTGAAAACCACGTGTTTAGATTTGAAGAGCTTGCTTTGTTGGTATTGGTTTTATTTTTGACATGGATACAATACAATGGACACATTCTGCTGTACAAATACACTTATGTGTGGGCTTACTTCAACAAAACACATAACATAATGAGGATTGTAAGGGAAACGTACATACAAACATTTTGCTTTGATTAGTGGCATAGTATTATTTTCCAGAGAAGACACACGTTAATGGAAAGCCATTGAAAAACAAAAACTGAAATACAATATGTTTGTATCTGTTATCTATTAACCCCAAGATCTGATCTCATAAGGTTCATGTTACAAGCAGTAACTGAGACAAAATGGGTTGGATAAAATGTAATCCATCTCCTGAAATATGTCCTTTAGTGTGTGTATATATATATATTTTGCTAATTTCCAAATCTTGCCTCTTAGAAAAAGAAACATTTTATCAATGTAGAAGACAAGTGGAGAGGTGAAATTAATAAGAGAAAGTTTTGGGATATCAAACCTCTAAGCCAAAACATTTTTCCCAGAAAATGCAGAGTGAGGTAGTTAATATTATACGTAGACACACACATTTGCACACACACACATTCTAATGACATGAGCTGCGTAAACAGGTTAGAGCATTCCAGTCTGTTTCCAATACCTACTTCTTGCAGTCCGCTCTCTCTCTCTGTGTTGATATGCAAAATGCTGTCTTTGTAGAACCACGGAGTACATAAATGCTTGAGGCTTCTTTGGTGTTTGCTGAGTAAGTTTCTCCCTGCTTGCTACCACTTTCTTATTAATAGCTTTCCACGTACATTGCTTTTCGTTAGGTGACAGTCCTATCATAACTTGGTTTCAACATCAACTGCTGTTAGGAGGAAAAAAATTTCAGGTGCCTCCACCATCATTTTGAAATACAAGGCTTAAAGTTGAGACCTCGTATTCAAAAATGTGGTAGAGATTGTTCACTCTGTCGGCTGCATATTAAATCAAGTTAGTGTACCACAACACAAACCAACTTAATGTGTAACAGTATTAACCGCAGTACCCATGGGTCATTAGGTCCATTTGAATCAAAAAAGAATTTTGCCATTCTGTGTCAGAGACAACAGGTATTTGGCCGTGCTGTAGTAGTCTGGGCACTGCATGTAGAATCTAGTTCATCTGCTAAATACACATCTTGTAAAGTTATAGGCAATTGACAAAACAAGTGTTCACAGGGTGGATTTCATTTCATCATCCATTTCATTGGCTTTCCTAAGCTGCAAAGTGGTAAAAGTTGAAAGTCTTCCAAAACCCCCTTTTATCCTGTACAGAATACAGTGAGATCTATTTCAGAAATAATTCTGATGAAGCCCTCACTTCAGGGTCCAGAACGTGCTGCGCAAGTCAGTGGGAGCACATGGGTGCTCTGCACTTTCCCTCACACGGCCATTGAGAACAGAGTGAAGTGAGTAGGCAAGACGGAGGAGGTCAATGTGTTTGTCTGAAAGTACTAGAGAAAGTTACCTCATTTGCTACAACATTTCAAATTCTTTAGTTAATGTTTAGGCTTTCTGTATAGTCATAAAAGCTCTTTTGTTGGCTATAAATACAATGATGCTTAGCATTTATATGATGCTCTTCGTATGCAAAGCACTTTGCACATAAAATCCCTTTGCTGAGTTTGTCCTTCCTAGACGGATGTTTATAGCTCCTCTTTCTGCTCAGGGAATTGTTTGGCTGCATCCAAGAGCAGAATTTAACTCGACTAATTCTCATGTTGACTTTATAAGGGAAGTACTAGTCCTGTTTTACAGCTAAAAGAAAAGGGCATCATAGTAGAAAGAGTTGTCCACTGCCGCAGAGGGGACTGAAGGCAATCAGGAACAAAGCACTTGACACAAAACATTTATGCTTAGTCCTGTGAACAAACCACAGATCTACTCTCGCTCATGTACTTAAAATAAATAGTTGACAAAATAAGCAGCCTATTTTATAATACAACTGTCCTGGTCTTAACCTGGCTGCAGCTGTGCATGCATTAGTGTTAAGAAAAAAAAAATATTGGAAAGTTAAAAAGTTCACTGTTCTAAAGAAAATGAAAGAATAATGTTGCTCAATTTTATCACTTTTTATCTCAAGAAGGTAAGACAGACAGGATCTACCCTCTGTAGACATCATTGTTCCTGGCAAAATTACTGATTCAATGTTGAATTCTTTTACTGAACACTGACAATGAAAGTTAACTACTGGAGAACACGATTAAATCAGAACCAGAAGTGGGGTTTCCAGAATGTGAAAATCTTCATTGCACAGCTTCAGCAGAGCATCACAAGCTACAGGTTTCTCTGCAGGACAGTGTATTTTACGTTCACCTGGAGGACTTGGTTCAGAATATTTTTACGTTGCTACCTGATAAACAGAGCACCAGCTTCTGCCTCACCTGTGTGTCCAGATCAGGAACAAAACCCACTGCTCAGACGCTGGGTGAGTTCATTGTGCAATATCGTCATCCAATGACGGAGACATTGCAGTGCGGTTGAAGGCATTAGTTCCCATTTTTTGTGTAAGACAAAGATGAAAAAAATGCTTGTGGTTTTCCAGAGACTTGTGATTTCCCTACTCAGCAAATGTGCTTTTCTACAAAGTATAGCCCAAAACCAGAGGATTAGGTGGAGAATGGTGCTTGCCCTTGCGACTGGCTACAAACTAGACATACAGTGTAATGTCTGCCGTGCTGCATTCCCCATGCAGCCCACTGCTCTCTTGTCAGCCTGGGTGTTTTCATAGACTGCAATTTGCTATGTGTTTGTAAAACCCCCAGCACAAGTGGGCCTAGTTTGGCTATGGTTTTAAGGCGCTAATGTGTAAGTATTAAATAAGAGTATTAAATCCCTCTGCTCATTGGAAGCTCTTTTGCTTCTCCATGCTGTATTATGAAAGATCCAGACAAAGATCTCTTTTTCTCAATGGAGCTGAATAGTATGAAAGTTGCTTACATATTAAAGCTAAAATAAACAAAAGAAAAAGAATTAGGTTACAGATTAAGAAACTATAATGTTTAACAAAAAAGGTGATGGCTGTAAGTGGCACCATTAACACATACCTCATATTACGGCATTACACAGGCTTAAATCTGAGAGTATCGAGTAAAAAATGGAGCCAGGGGGAATATGCCCCTTCTCACCTAGCATTGTCTCCCCAAGTTTGTGTGTGTGATAGGGGAACGAAGGAGAAAATGGTTTGTGGCGCTACAATTGCACATGGTAATGTCGTCCAGACAGACGATTTTGGAAGACTGGTAGTAATATATACAGTGGTACATACATAAAGCAGTATGGCTGTCTCTACAGTAGTTCTTCCTCCTGGCTCCCTCCCCGAGCATCAGGTGCTCATGAGGAGTGACTGAGGGAGATAAATATCGCAGTAATGCACACTGTACAGGTCTACTTTCAGCAGAAAGGTTTGATTTTGTCATGCAGCTATGTCTTGGCACCACTGCAGGTCGAGCTCCCCTCTCCCGCGCTTGACAGATACCTTCTCTTCTTGAACATCTCTGTGATGCTTCTGTGTTGCGCTGTGGTAGGTAGTGTTTCGTACATTTGTGGATGCCACTGGATTCTTTCCTTTCAAAAAAATTCATGTTCTAACACCAGGTCAGGAAACGAAAACTCCGTATGTGACAGGTTGTTCTCTGTGCCTCCGTACCTTGGTCTGTCCTCCTTAACTCCTGGGCGAACTGGCGCAAGTGTAATCCATATGAAAACATAATTGATGTGATATTTTCATATGGGCCAGAAGCTGGAGTGATAATGCTTATACCAAAAGTAGTACATGGTGAACATCAGTTGGACAGTACAGTAGGAAGGAATGATATCCTGTAGCTACCATTTTGGTTTGTCTCTGCCAAGAGCTGCTTGAAATGACAGGCATTACTGTTGTCCATTTGGCTTTTGTCCAGTACGCTGCAGCCTTCTGCTTCAGCTTGCTTTTGGTTTTATCACCCATTCTGCCTGAGGATTTGCACGGTAAACATCTAACATGTATGCATCTGGGTCCAAACAGTGCTTACCTGAAAAAGAAATCGACACCCGTGAATCACAGGATGTTTTGAGCACATTAGTAAATGGGATAGAGCTATGTTAAAGTGTCCTTGAATGTATCTCCAGCTTGCCCATCACGAGCCTAGTTTGGTGTGTCCGGCTGACATCTTGCCTGGATACAGACAGGGGCTTTGGTAAATTTGCCAGTGATTTCACTCGGTGAGAGTCATGAATTTGCTTTCACTTCCAGGCAGAGTGCCCTGCATTACACTGACTTATGGACAAGGCCTTCAGTCAAATGGTGAACAAATGTCATGGTTTCTTTAGAAGCATTAACAACAACATTACTGTAAGTGCCACAGTATGGGGGGGTGGGAGTATTTCTTTGGATTTACTGGGCTGGAATTACAACTCTGTGACTTTGTTTCTACAGTACTTTTAAATGCTGAAAAAGTCGCTCTGTAAACCATGTGTTCCCATCCAGCTAGGATCTTGCAAAGAAATACAAGGACCGTATCAGGTGTTTTGGCATTTGTGGTTTTGCTGGTTAAAAGAGAAAAAGAGTCCTCTGAAGTCTGGCTCTTTGAGGGTTTCATTAGGTGGGGACTAGGAGTCGGGTGGTGCTGCCTTTGCCACAGGAAGAAGCGGCATTTGGTGCCTCTTAATTAAGTTGATTTGTTGGACTTTATTGCATTTACGCTGGGGACGAAGCTATTTAACTGGTTACATTGCTGTGACACAAAGGATTATGGTAAAATTTGTGTACGGTTACTTATAAGGTCACTTATAAGTGATTTTATTTGAGTGAAAGCAATATAAATGAAGTAATGCATAATCAGTGGACTAAGGTATCCTAGGACTATAAAAATAATTCAAAATGAAGATGCAAATTAAATGTCCAGATTTTTGAAAGAGCGTCGTGGGAATTCTTGGAATGGTTTCACAAGGCCTTTAGGATCTTCTCCTGTTTTAGCATCGGTTGGTCATCCTGTTTAGCCAGGCAAAACAAATCACTAATCAAATTTAGCTTTGTGGGAGTATGTCTTCAGTAATAAAGACTTTGCTTCTTGACTGCTGCTGAAGCAAGTCTGTGATGTTTTGTAATAACTTTACAGAAACTGTTTGGAGCTGAATCTAGAAGAATTAAGGAATAATCTAATCAGGCAGTTGACAAAAGACTCCAACAGAGCACCCAGAATTTTTGTATGAATAGAGAAAGGAGAGAGTCAGGACTGTGCAATATCAAATTAAAATCTGGGGGTTGACCTTTAGGCCAGGAACTTGTGTGGCAAGCCACTGTTGTTATTACAAAAATATCACTGCATGAAACATGGAAGAAGCCAAAATCCCTACTGCAAGGAATTTAGAATCTAAATAAAGCACATGGATTAGTGTGAGTATAGTACATCCATACGTGCAGGGGCTGAAGCCTCAGTTCTGTGGAGGTTAACACTTAAATACAGCAAGGAAGAAATAGGTCTTGGGAAAAGGCTTGACAGTGAGGCGGAATGTGCTCGTGAGGGAAGACTTAAGGATCTCTATGGAAAAATGCTCAATTATGAGAGCGAGCGAGGTAAGTGAAAGGTCAGATGAATTTGGCAAGACTGTCAGGAGTCCTGCTGAGATCCAGCTATCAGGTGGCTATCTCCGGCGCAGTGCCCCTTCAGTCATGCTGGAGTTGGGAGGAATCATTAGATTGATTTTAACAGCTTTTGGGTCAAGACTCCTTTCCTGCAGATGGACTGGAAGATAGGAGAGACCTGGCTCTGTGAAAACAGCACTGCCCTGAGGTGTTTTAGGAGGCTAAGAACATTCAGAATTGAATTTTCAAAAATGAGACCTACCTATATTTCCTCCAATTTCATGTAAACTTTGGATCTGGCCTCTCACGTTCTGCGATGAACCACGGCTAGGATAGAAAAAAAACCTTCAGTTTGTCTTTCTGTTATAACCACTGCCTTATCAACCACCGTCTACATTAAGATAAAAATTGATATTTTTGCCACTGTGAACTTACTTATCAAAAGCAAGGACTTCCACCAAATGGAGCACTGGAGAATACCCAATCTGCTACAGAGGTAGGTTACTGTGTCACAGTTAACTAAACCTTCTATTATCTAAGCCTTGTATGTGTAAGCCTTCCATTATATTGGCCTCACCAAGGCCAAGTACTGGGTCCTGCACTTGGGTCACAACAACCCCATGCAACGATACAGGCGTGGAGAAGAGTGGCCAGAGAGCTGCCCAGCAGAAAAGTACCTGGGGGAGCTGGTCAACAGACAGCTGAATATGAGCCAGCAGTGTGCCCAGGTGGCCAAGAGGGCCAATGGCATCTTGGCTTGTATCAGGAATAGTGTGGCCAGCAGGAGCAGGGAAGTCAGCCTTCCCCTGTACTCGGCACCAGTGAGGCTGCACTTTGACTACTGTGTTCTGTTTTGGTCCCCTCAGTTCAAGAAGGACATTGAGGTGCTGGAGCATGTCCAGATAAGGGCAACGAAGCTGGTGAGGGGTCTGGAGCACAAGTCTTGTGAGGAGCAGCTGAAGGAACTGGGGTTGTTTAGCCTGGAGAAGAGGAGGCTGAGGGGAGACCTCATCGCTCTCTACAACTGCCTGAAAGGAGGGTGTAACCAGTTGGGTGTCGGTCTCTTTTCCCAAGTAACAAGTGGTAGCACAGGAGGAAATGGCCTGAAGTTGCACCACAGGAGGTTTAGGTTGGATATTAGGAAAAAATTCTTCACCGGAAAGGTTATCAGGCACTGGAATGGGCTGCCCAGAGAGGTGGTCAAGTCCCCATTCCTGGAGGTATTTAAAAGACGGGTAGACAAGGTGCTTAGGGACATGGTTTAGTAGTGGACAGGTATGGTTGGACTCAATGATCTTAAAGGTCTTTTCCAACCAAATGATTCTATGATCCTATTTATTTTTTATTATTTATTTAAAGACAGTTATGTGGTAACATGAGAAGACTATAGAAAAGACTTTCAGATACAATTCACCATTTCCTGTAACTGTTAATAATTATTATCTTACAGAAAAAAAGACATTAGCATTTTATGGGCAGATGTAAGACACTCCCTCTTGGTTCTCTGTGCAGCAAGTCTATAAAATGTATGGTTTTAGTAGTGACAGAGGGCAGATTGATTCTGTATAGGAGCCAGTTATGAAGTAGAATATAAAGAATAAAATCAGTGGTTAAAATTTCTTTGACCAAGGTAACCATAAATTAGCAATTTTAGATTAGAAAAAGAGTTTTTGTAACACAGTGAGTCTTTGAAAAGGGGACAATCTATTCATTAATGGTTCTGACATTATTGCTGAGGAAAAACAAAATGTTCTGATTTACCCACCTGTTCTCACAGTGAAATCGAGCCAGGATGTCTTTGGCTTTTGTTTGGCTGTTGAGTTGAATTGCCATAGAGACTTTTGAATGCAGTGGAGCATAAACTCTTATCACCCCCTCGGGTATGTCAGACTGCAGGTATGGGGGAAAAGTGACAGCTCCCTAAAATCAATATTCAGTAGAGTAAGTTGCAGGCAACTATTGCTGTAGCTCAGTTCAGAAGCAGTTCTGCAACTCTGTTGAGGTTGCTTGCAAAAATCACTGTCCTGGATTCATTTAATTATTCAAAACCCATATTTACAGTCATGCAAACACAAATTCGTAGATACAGTATAATAAGGCATGATACAAAGACACAAACTCCTTGATAAGCATCACGTAAATGCATGCAGAATAAAGTACAGCCCTTGAGTTTTAATTGCCTGCAGTAATATTGAATCAAGTTGTTATGTGAGATTTTTTAAGTTATTTCTGTTAACATTGGTTGGTGAACCAACGGCTTATTTAAAAGTACATTAAAATGACTAGGAATATCTGATCTTCCTTTTAAAGATGAAATTCTGCTGAGGCATGAAGATCCAGTTCTCTGTTTCCGCTTCCTATAGCTTCAACTGGATTGAAGCTTATGTACCGTAAAATATCAAAGTACCATATGGTTTCTGTTAATTTGAAATTTGACCTTGTGTAGGGTTCAGATGATCATCTATGAAGTTTATGCACTCTTCCATGATTAATGGCGGATAAATCAATTAGCAAGGTTTGCATTCCAGTTCTAATCCAGTTAATACCATGCTGAGCAGAGCACAATAGTCTCTGCAGTCTCTGTCCCTGTGTAATTTAGAACATCTGAGACCCGGGGACTGTGTTAAGTGCTCTCAAAATTCAACTCAGTTATCCAAACAGAGTTTGCCTCCAATTTACCCTTCATATTTCAGCTACCTGCAATGGCTAGTCTCATTTTTATTAGATGCAAAGCCAATTACTACGATCAATGAACTTGCCTTCCCGAAGGTGCAATGACTGCAGTAATTGACTCGCCTTAGAAGCTCTCACTGCATTTCTTTCAGGGTGAATACACTTTTGCAACACAGTAGTCTGCACCGGCATTTTAAAAAAGCATCTGTGTCTCCATCTGCAGCACAAATGTGTGTCCTTCCCACAATATATTTCAGTCAATCTGGCAAATTAATTAAAAAAACTGAATTAACATGGATTCTCGATTCATACATATCCTTTTTCTTTCTGTTTTCTTTCCCCAGACGTTCCCTTCTGCATTTTCTCTGTTGTCTGTATTAGGTGGCTTATTCTCTACTTCTTATAATCTCTTCATATCACTCCTTCCTAGTTTGTCTTTTCTTTTGTTCTTCAAGACTGTTCTTCAATAACTATAGAAACCTTGACCAATTCCTTGATTACTCCTCTTAAAATTCATCGATCTCCATTCTTTTAAACAGCCATGGAAGACTCTAAAGACTTTTTCTCCAGGTTATTAATGGTAGTTACTACATGGAAATACTACACATAAGCTGCTATAGGGACTGTATATGTTGTGCATGTGTAAACAGCATGCTTTGTTGCCCGAATTATATGTTACACCTAATATGTAAGTTAATTTTAGGTGTCTATTGAAGTAGCATACCTCAAGTAAGTTCCTAAACTCCATATCCACGCAGTAGAGAAAAGTTGGTGGCTTTAAGACCTCCAAAGGAAGATTTTTGTATCAGAGTCTCCTAAGACTGAACTGCACCTGGAGCTCTGGAAATCCTCAAAAGTACCCACCTCTCTCCTCTGACTAGATAGGGAATAACACCACAAACTACTTCATTAGGCACTTAAAATTTACACCCAGTTTTGGTGTCTATGTTAGGCAAAATGGATTTTCTCTCTGCTTAGGAAGTTAGTGCAAAACTGTAAAACTAAAGCTTGCAAGGAGAATATCAAGTGGCCTAGACTAGGGCATGGGTAAATACAATTAATCCTGATATGGACCATTGTACTACTCAACTATAGACCCACACATTTGTTGAATATCTACCAATCATTGCTGTCAAGGACAGTCCACATATGACTATTTTCTTATCAAACAGGTACAAAACCAGCATGTGTTTCTAACAGCTTATAACCTGGGCTGCTGGAATTCATTCTGCCTCCCTCACCTTTTCTCAGTCAATCCCCAAAGCTTTGTCTTGTCAGGATGTTGGACTGGGAAGCACATCTTTCAAGATAGCTCCCAAATCAGCTTATTTTGTATTGTAAAATTTCCTCCCCACCCCAGAAGCTTTTATGAGATAAGAAAGGAGGGAGGCTGGTTAAAGCTGCCCTTGAAAATTATTATATATTCTTATCACACCTCTGGTCTTTCAGGTCTCTCCCGTTCCATGGTCTTTCTCCTCAGAAGTTTTCTCACTCCTTTGTCAAACATCAGCTGCCTCTTGCTGTTGTTCATTGCTGCCTCATTCATTTTTCTGACTTGGGAAATCAGGAAGGATGGGACCTAAAGGGAGGGAACCAGAGCTGAGCATATACAATAATTTTCCCTGCCATAAAATTGGTGTTGGGGCTTTAGAAAGGCACCACATTTTAGGCATATGAAGCTCTATTTATTCCCAGAAGATACATGCAATTAGTAGCTCTCTCTAACAACCCACAGTTATTCCTTTGGTGAAACTGTAGATCACCTTTTATACAATATGAAGCTTTTTAGTGATGTTTGCAGTCGTAGGAACATTATTAGGAGGTAGTCTTTGCAATCCCTGTCATACCCTCCCTCTGTTATAAGGAAAAGAGCCAAGACTGTCGTCATCTTCATGCCAACCTTCAGAAGCCCAGCAAGCAGTACACACTTTTGGCCCATATTATTATGGGCTAGACTTTAAACAGTCATTTAATCTCATTCACATTTAGGTATCTCACCTGGGCATCTAAGATTAAATCATTCTCCTATGCATTCTTCTGTATAAGCAATGGTGTGGGATAGGTACCTCCAGAGGGCAATTTGTGCTAAAATGGATGTCTTCATGACATAGGTGAGGTAAATCATCCAGAGGTATCTGTCACCCTATCTCATTCTAGATACAGAAGACTCCAGCCAGTTTCCAAAGAATAGCTAACTGTCACTTCTAGCAAGGTCAGTTTACTCTGATTTCTGCAGAGCTGCTGCATATAGCAAAATAATTCTCTGTACTGGAGCCATAAAGAGGCAACCAGCATTACTCACTGTCCACAGGATGTCCTGGTACCGAATTAAAAGCCGCACAATGTGTGCTGTGGTGGCAGCTGCTTGCATTTCTTGTTGGTTTGCACGTTTCCCTTTGTAGATGAAGAGGTTTGGTGCAACAATCATAGAAACATTCCACAAATTCATTTTATTTTTCCCTTCGTTAGCAACCACCTTCTTCAGGAACTGAAGAAAGGCCTGGAAAAACAACACTTGTTATGCTGAGTCTCACAAAAGAGTTTATTTCTTAAATGCAGCATTTTCAAATGCACATGTCTGGCTCGAAAGCTGGTATATTTGCACTTGGCAGTGAAATTTAGGGTTTTTTGCATGCTAATTTGGATTACCTTGATATTTGCTGGCACAACAACCTGTGTCAATCACAGAGAAACAGTTAATGTCATCAAAATGCGCATTAATAATTTATCTGTCACTTAGGGCATAATCCCAAATCTATAAATCAAGTACAGTGTCTGCACTAAGGCTCTGAATCCTGTAGTTGAGGATAGATAGAAAGGTGTTGCAATGAAATAGTTAATTTCTTCATAGATTTCAAGGTGTCCATTTTGATGTATTTGGTCAAGGCTTTTTATATGGCAGTCACCAGGGTGATCAGCCTCTCTTCAAATGTGCACCAGTCTCATATATGATATAATCTGAGGAATTTCTGCCAGCATCCCCCAAACTTTAATTCTGGGATAATGAAAGCAAGAAGCACTCAGTGGTTGTCGTTGATGTCACTTCTGCACATGCATGGCAGATTCAAAGGAAACTCATTTCCCTTTTGGGCAGTTTATTCAGAATTTTGCTTGAGCGACTGAATAGGATGGCTTGCAGCTGTGGTTAGAGTTGAGGTCTGCCAAGGAGTCCTTCTGCAGCACCATACCATTAAAACCACTATCTTTGTACCCTGACATTGCAATTAAAACATTTTTACAAACCCAGGAATTACAAAACAGTAACTGTGTTGGAGAAATTTCTAAAATCTCATTATAGATAGCAAGTAGAGATGCATTCAGTTTTGTCATCACTTCTATTTTCATATAAAAGCCTAGTAATAATTAAGACTACTCATCTAGCATGCGTTTTACATATATTGTTCTATATTGATACGGACTTTGGTAAAAGAAATAATCCCCATTCTTCACAGAGCACTAGTAGACCTCCAAATGCTTTAAAGAGGGTTGTTATTCTTGTCCCTTGTTATTGTATAAATAAATAAAGGTAAAAAAGGCACCTGGACTCATCAAGCTCTATCTAAACTGACCAGTGAGAGACTTTCAGAGGTGGGGGACTGCAGGGTCCTGGTGAGCAGGGGACCTGATGAAATGTCTGGGGGCTGCCAGGCAGCTTGTTCACCCAGGTTTCATTTATGTGGAAACAAGCCTCAAAACACAACCAGTGCTTCTTAGGGTCAGGACATAGCTGCAGCCAGATCTGTGAGCTCCCAAGCACACAAAGTGCTTGTAGCCACTGTGCCTGTACCAGGAAGTAGCACATGGGTGTGGGTTTGGAAGGCAAAGCACCTGAGGCTGAGGCCCTGACATCTGTGCTGAAGATAGACGTTTCAGGGGTTTTTACTTCGGACTCCCTCCTCCAGTCTAGTTCAGTGCCCCAGAAGCCCTTCAGCCCTACAAGTGCACTAGGTGAGCTCCTGGGCAGCTTCTCATTTAACTTCATCCTGGTGAATTCCAGTTGTTCAGAAAACCCAGGAACTGGATGTTCTTTTCCCAAACTATGTGAGGAACTTGCCTCTTTGAAATAGGTGCTCCAGAATAAATGATGCCTGGAGGCCATTTACTGACACCAGCAGTTAGGTACCTCCAGCAACTATTTCTTAATTGCTTGTAAGAGAAATGACAGCCAGGGAATTGGAGCATCTTTTCAAGGAAATGATAAAAACCACAGATGAATGCTTTCACAGTGCAGTGTCTGATCAACTGACTGTTAAGAAAAATAATGTGTCTCTCATTTAACAGTCAAAGGCACCACGGATGGCAGGTGATGGCAAACGAAAAACTTACCTTGGCTGTGTCTCTGTTAGCTTCAGGCAGCAGCATGATCAACAGATGCAAAGCTTGTAGCTGTAACTTGATCTTGGAGATTTCTAAGAATACAAATAATTACATTTTTTTTAAATCTGTGTTACAATTGGTTTGTTCTAAAATCCTTCTTGGTCAGCAGTTCCAGAAACACAGCAACCACTGCCTGGTTGAGACTAGTATGTTTAGATATTTATTAACGAAAATCTTTTCCCCAAATAGAAAACCAGTTGCAATGAGTGGATTTTTCCTCATCGTCTTGGGTCTTTGTCACAGGGGGAGACAAGGCTCTTTAAAATTCTGTCTAAATAGCAAGGAACCAATATTTTCCAGTACTAGCCAGTTTCTCTTTGATATCATGGTCAGAATGTGTGGCATATGGATCAAATATTTTCCCCCTTTCAAACTGAAATGGTTATTTATTTTCAGAAAATTTTCAGACTGTTATTATCTGCTGAAGGCTTGTGCCACTGGAGTGGAGATTGATTGCTTATAACTTATTTGTCCCAAGTCTAGCACTCTAGATAAAACTGGAGCCCCTTGTCAGTTACAAAATTACAAAAAATCATGTTTTCAGCAATTGGTATATACTGATACTGTTCAATGCTCACTAGAAGAGCTGAGGTGGAGAAGGTTGGAAGAATAACTCTCGTTTGCTTCCACTCAGGGTGGATGAGAGAGGTTTGGAGAAAAAAAGAGTGAGTGTTGTGGACAGTGTATCTGTTGGAGGGAATAAAGTCTGCGCAGACACCTCATGTTCAGTCTTCTCCAAACAGCTAAGCAATCGTAACTGCATGAAGTCTGGCACTCAAAAGGAGCACACTCAGCTACCTGAAGGTTACAGGAAGGGGTCACCTCCTCGTGCCCTTCAAACTCCCTCATAGAGACACTGAAAAACTGCCTGCAACCTTATATAAAGGTTCTAAGTTTTCAGTACCAATTTGCCTAATAATTTCACCATCCTGATAGTTTCACTCTGTCCTAGCTCAAGTGAATTTATAATGAAGTCAGTAGCTACTCCAAGGTACTACTGCATTCTTCCTGGAAGAGAAATGAGCAAAATGTACTGAGAATGAGAAGGGTGTATGTACACTGAAAACAAAACCTGAGTGCCTGAAGCTTTCTGTGATCCCATATATCTTTGTACAAATATTCTGACCTCAGCGTAGACCCAGAGAGAAATAAAATAGATCCAATAGAATATCAGGTAAAGGGCAGTGACCTGAATTTACCTTGCAGAAATTTTCATTTGTGAAATCTGTAATTTGTGTGAATCAGAGTCTATATATGAGAGTCATTGCCTGGCCAGCCTTTGCTCACAGATTTCAAGTCTCACATTAAACAGTTGTGTCACTCACACAATGAGTCTATGCTATTAGCTAAATGCAGAGGCTTTTTTCCTTTTGAAAAGGAAAGCTTGCAGAAAATGTAAATGTTTAGGCAATGCACTGGGCCTTTTTTTTTCTCTACTTCAGAGAGACAAAAAAATGTAACGTCTACTATCAGACTTTATCTAAATTAGTCCATACTGACTCCTTTTCCACCTACTTTCCACTAGCATGATGAAAGCAGGAAGATATTCTACTGTGAAGAGTGGGCTTGGGAGTTCTCTTATAAACATTTTCAGCAGTCCTGCTGCATCATTATTTCGTACTTGGTCCCAGTCAAAAGTGTCTTCATAAAATTTTGCCTCAAGTTCTTGATGGAGATTCTGAAAGATAAAAGGAACAATTGACCTTTAATCATTGCTTCTTACCCAGCAGTTTGAGATCACTTCAGGAATCCCATGACAAACAACAGGCAGGTTTACACTGTAGTTGAATTAAAGTAGCCCTAAACCAGCAGCAGCCTAGGTACAGCTGTGCAGAGTTCAGAGCCAGGTTAACATATCAGATTCCTAGGGATATTTTGCAACCCAGGCTAAATTTGTTTTGCCATACCTAGGTTTCTGCCAGTGACCCATTTGAAACATTTTAAAGCAAGACAATTTTGTGCAGTGTTGTAGAACTACAAACAGAAAATTCAGTTAAACAGAATTTTTAGCACAGCTCTTCTTTTTGTTTAAAACACTCTCCAGAAGTTTTGACCCTTAAATGACAAAGCCGTGGAATTTCTTCCTCACTGCCAGTGAACTTGCTAGACAATCTGTTGGCATCCAAGTCCATGGGCCTTGAGCAAATGGCTTATTTTCAGGTCTTCCTGTCTTTAGAAGGATCTTTTCTTTTAGGATAGATGTAATTAGATTTGTATACTTTGTAGAAAAAGAAAGGTATCGAACCATTACTATCAGAAAACCTCCACTTAAGACATGCCAAAACAAAACCTCAAAAACCGCAAGAAAGATCTAAGACAGAATTGATTGTACCCTTTTGGGTGCCTATTTAATCCTCTTGTTCTCCAGTGCCAGCATCTTATTCTGTAACAGAGGTCTACTTAGTTCTAGAGGGTAATTAATCAACGTTTCACACTATGAATGGAAATTTTCAGTAAGTTTCCTAGTAGGAACAGAATTTGGCTTCAAACCCAGATCACTGTTTGGAAAATGCAAGCTCCTCAAAAATTTGTTGGGTTAATAAGATTGAAGGAGGCTATTATAATATAAGGATATCCATAAATAATGCAGCTTTCACAATTATTATTGGCCAAACACTGCCTTATCCATAGGAATTTTGTTGCTGCTTTTTGTGAGACCATTTATAACAAAATATATCTGTAGCTAATATTCAGGTTTCAGACTATGTTTTTTTCAAATGAACTTTTAATATTATGCAAAAAAAGTTTAGTCCATTCAGGCAGAAATGCTTTTAAAAATTAATTCTGTTTACTGTGTCTCACATGAATGGAAGGAAATTACATATCAAGTATGGTCACACATAATGAAGTGGAACAGTTGGCACAAAAGGAACCAGAAAGTCATTCAGGATTTGGTATATAATGTTACAATCTTACTTTTACTAGCACTTTTTAGTGGTTGTAATCTGGGCTATCTTGGCTTCCTCTGTATTCACATGTTTTGCACATAATCCATACAAACACCTGGATTAAATTCTTTCCTGGTAACTGACTGGGAAATGTGGAACAGAAATCCTCACCTCATCAAAATCACAAGAGGAGAGAAAAACTACTCCACATTCTTCTGCTGAGAACTGGGAAAAAGTCATAGAAATAGAAAGCAAGATTTTTGAAACATAAACATCTTTTTTTTATGTATCCACACAAGCAAGCATATGTGTATATTTTATACACTCGGCCCCCCATATACATATATATGAACCTAAGTACTTTTAAAAAACTTTTTTTTGCAATTTCTTTTTTGAAACGCGATTGATCCTACAGTAGACTACCATATATTTTTGGTTCACTGGAGTCTTTGTTACGAACCAGATTACAGACAGAGAAAAACTTGTGTTTATTTCTTCTATTCTTTGTTTTATATAAAAGTAACCTTTAATCACTTCCATATGCCTTTTCTTTCTCCAAAGAAGACTGAAATAAAATTGGAATGCCCTCAAATCCTAATGTCATAATAATGTAGGAAGGCTTTGAAGAGTGAAATCTGGATCTGCTTTGAAAAAACCTCTCTCTTGCTGGTTGGCTTGTTGGACAGACTTAAATGAAGCCAAAACTCAAATAATTTAAAAACTTTCATATGGGCAGTTTAACTTAGCACCCAGGTTAGGAGAGTCATATCTCAGAGCAGCTCCCTGGATATAGGTTGCAAATAAGAAGTGAAAAAGACACAGTACAGTATATCCAAAGAATATGAAAGTAATTTAATTAGGTAGAGCACAGCCCTGCTGTGTAATCTCCCCGGAGAGGTTGGAAAAAATTGCGATTGTGTGAAATAATACTTTAAGTATTGGTATGAAAAAATGAGGAAGCTGAAAAGTACAGGCCAAATTAGGTGCTCCCTTCTGCAAGATGTGGCGCTTTGCAAGGTGCTGAGAGCTTTTGTCAGTCCACAGGGTCAGAGAGAGCTGGGATGCTACTGCCTATCTTCGATGGATTTCGTGTAATGCCACTTTTTCTTGTACAGTTATTTTTATGATCCCCAGCCCATCAATGTTTATCAATCCCCAACATTACTCCTTGTGTGGCTGCCACGATGTTGAGGCTTCCTGTCTCAGAAAGCGAGACAAGCTTTCTTGAGGGTGAGAAAGTGGGATGCATTATAAGAAGCTGTTTAAACCAAAAATCTGGGAAAGAGGTAGACTCTATTAAGTCCAGAAAAAGCTCATTTTCCTAATTTGCCTCTGTCAAAGACTTCCAGCTCCTGGAATCGAGGTAGCGCAGAGATAAAATTGCAAGAATTACTGCACCACAGTGTTGAGTTATTGGGTACCAACTACCCTGTGTTCATAGCCCACAAATAGCCTGTGAAAATGCAGTACTTGAGGCTGCCAAACAGTGTACGCAGGCCAAATTTCTCTCACTTAGAACATGAGATTATAAGATCACAGAAGATAAATGAGAAATAAAATAACACAAAGGTTAAAATGACATAGAATAAGATCTTTATAATTTTTTAATTCTGGATTTCTGAAAAAATTAAAACAGAGATAAGATCACAGCAATTTTGCACAACAGAGATAAACTGAAAGGATCCCTCAATGTTTAGTGGAGTAAAACTGCATTCAATATCAAGTCTGTGCTTTATATAGAACATTAAAAATGCAAAGCAATAGACCACATGCCATGTGATTTATTGGTTCCCAGGAACCAATCTGACCCTTGACTGGTAGGAATAGAGATGCTGATCTACACACGTGAGTATTTATGGGCAGTGTGCATTTGTGTGTGCTGTATTATTTTACAGAGGGACATGTACATTATTTTACATTTTCTGTCCAGGAGACAGAAAACTGGCATGGGTGTGTACCTTGACTCTGGAGGCAGATCCAGGCACTCGTAGAATTCCTTCGGTTTCCAAACCTGTTTCTTCAAGCTTGAGCAGCAACTGAAAAAACCCAACAAACACAGGAAAATACTCAGAAGCATTTTAAAATACTACTGACTTCTTTTCAATCTAGGTATCCTTGAGACTAATTTGAAAAATATGTATTTCTATGTAATTTGCTAATGAAAACAAGCCAGCTCCATTAAGTAAACCTTCCTAATTTGTTCTCCATATTCCTGACCCTAAAATACGGAGTATGCAGAGTACGGAAAACTGATAACACAATAGGTCCCTCTGTCCTTGATTTGAGACTTGGCACTGCTATAGAACAGTTAAAACATAAACATATTAATAAAAGGGCAGATACACTGGGTAAAACACAATGGTGTTTTGAGGGAAAATTAACCTCTGAGAAATGTTTAAGTCTTTCCCCCAGGAGCACAATGGAGAGGTCTATAGATAACATATGTTTCTGGGAACTGAGAACTCAGATTAAAAAATGATCCCAGTATATATATTTTTTTTTAATTTCTGTGAATTAGAGGAATAAGATTTCCACTCTAATTCGTTATTAAAAAATAAATATGTTTTCAACATAATTTAGAACAAGGGGGCAGGAAATAATTTAATAGCATTTATTCATACAGCTCTGGATTTTCACCACCAGCTCTTCTTCCTGCCCTAGCTGTTGGATCCTTCTAATTTGCCATGGGATCTTGACAGGGGAGCTCTGGAGCTGATTGCAAAGTCATGTAAATATTCAAGTCATGTCAGTCTTTCCTGTGACACTCCACACCACTTCCCTTTTTGTCAGTATTTACAGGGAAATTTGTTGTAGCTTCCAGTCTGTGTAAACCTGTGTAATTGCAGGTGTGCTTGTGTCTATGTACCTGTCTCCAAGACATCCGCTGAATGTCATTATACTGTCAAATGACTTATATAAATGATGTCGCCTTGTCATACAAACCTCAATAAGAAGATACCACTGCTGTTCTGGAAATAAAGCTAAGTAGTACCTACGGTTTGAATTCATGTGAAATTAAAACTAGTGAGACAACTCATCTCTGCCACTTCTGCACACACGCACAATTTTGTATGGCTCTCTTAATTTAATGAGAAAGGGAAACAGAAAGCCAGACCTTTGTTTCCCAAAGCTTCCTGTACAATACCATATAATTACAAAAATGGAAAGAGGTCCTCACAACAGATAAAACACACAAAAGGAGCAAGTTTTGTCTCCTTGTATTCAAACCACAACATACAGACAGACAACCTGTAGACACTTAAGTCTGTAAAGCCTACATCTTCCTTTATCTGATGTCTGCTTTGAGTGTCAATGCAAATGATGGAAATGGGAATCTTAGTGGCTGAGCAGGCTGAGTTATACTCACTTTTTGGAAGATGAGGGGAACTTTTACTCCAGGGACCTTCTTTTGATCATTCTCCAGCAGTATGGTGAGAGGGACTCCAAACAAACCATTTTCTGAAAAATAATAACAACAAATGTGAAAAAGAGGAAACACAACCTCATATGAATCTTCTCTGCAATGCTGAGTGGCGCCCAGGTGGCCGCCATAGGGATGGCATAGCACAGTACCTCGTCCCCGCACCCTCTCTGCGCGGTTCCTCTTCAGCTCCACCCCCAGTGCATCGTAGAAGGCCGTTAGCTCAATCAGGGAGAGGTAGCGAATCTTCTTCATGTCTTCAGGAGAGAGGTCTCCAACCTCTGTCAATCCAAACCGGCTTTTCCGAACAATGAATTTCTACAGTAGAGATGGGTTACATCTTTATTTGCACAAAAGTTACAGGATGTGAATTTTTGTTTTGAAAGAGATGCAGGTATGTGATCTGAAGTCATATTAGGGTAGATGTATTACACCAAAGAGCTGAACTACAACCCTATATATTGGCCTGGTATGTTGACATAACTTGCACCCACCTGAAACATAAAACTGGGCTTCTTGCTCATCATGTTCCCTTGCAGTTCGACTGGTAAGCAGTGCTGGAGCAGAGGTGTTAACCTCAGTGCCTGTACTCCAGCTGGGACAAACGAGCTGTGTGCTACTTAAACTTTTGCCCAGTTTCAGCAGGATATAATATTTTGTTCTGCTTCTGCCTCCCCCAGAATGTTTTTGAATGCTGTTGAAATAGCTGACGCATTTCATCATGGATATGGTTGTATATCTATCGTGTGTGTGTGTAATGAATCTGTGCCTGCTTTGCATATTACTATTAGTTTAGGAGGTCTTACAAGAGAGTTCAAACTAAAGACCTGAAGAAAAGCCCAGAAGCAAAATCATTTAGTCCTGATGCCAACCTGCCAATTTACTGGTACTTTTTATTACTCAAGGAGAATTTATTCTTAGAAACAGGACTTCCAGCAGCAAAGAAAGCATTTAGTTAAGTAGGCTTGAACTAAATGATACTTAGTAATTTGAGGGCATGTGAAGATGTCTACATATTTTAGAAGCTGCAATGTCACGGACCAGAGCCAGGAATGTTGTGTCATGAGAGAAGCATTTGTATAAATGTCAAAAAGAACAAATACCCATCAGTTTTTGACATAGTTGTTAGACATAATAACAAAGTTATAGTAAAAAACATGCTTTTCAAAGAACTGTGGATCTTTGGTATTGTATGTTTTTTTTTAATTTAGTTGTAATTTAAACCAGTAATTGTTAGTCAGAGGTATAAATAAATAGCATTACAAATCATCTCCTCCCTTTAGGGAACTGAGTGGAAACCCAACCTTTAATAATGTTTCACTTCTGGAGATTTCAGCCCAGTCCTCCCTTTTTTAAACAAGTTTGGACTCAATAGGTTTAACCCATCTTTATATGAACCTAGTCAAACAGATTAAGAAGAAAGCAAACAAATAAAGAACTACATTTACACCAGATTTCAAAAGTAAGAGAAGACAAAGGATATCTAGGTCATGTAGGTTAGGACTTCCTAAATCACATTGCAAATGGTCTTTCAATAGGGGTTAATCACAACTGGGGGAGAAAAAGTGCAGGGAATGGAATAATTAATTTACATGCTGTCTGGGGCATTTTAGGCCACAATCTTCCTTCCCCAGAATGCAGCAATTCCACTATTACTCTTATGCCGAGACTTAATAATGTAACAAAAGCTACATGGAGGAAAGTCTTTCAAATACTTTCAAATACACATAAAATACTAAAGAACATCTATGCATTTTGGATCCAGTGATGCAAAAAGTCCAAAAGCAGTCAAAGCACAATAAAACATCTTGAAAATTAGAAAAAAAATCACACAGTATTCATATATTTTCTGAGGGGAAAGAGAAAAAGTATGTTCGCCAAGAAAAAATGACAAATACTCCAAAACCAATTACAAAAGGTAGCTACAATGATTTTCCATGGTGATTGGTTGACTCTTAGGGTCATTATGATATGATGCAGTGTTAACGCAAGGCTTGGGGCTGGGCCTCTTCTGTCTTGTGTCACAATTTTCCGATGATTTTTCTTACAAACAGCGGAGTCACAATATGCAGCACTGAAGGAGGTTTAGATTAAAATTAGATTACTAGCATTTTAGCTAAAGATCATGTCTGATATTGTGTGACATATTGTTTCTCTATGGAACTATACAGTGTACTAAGACGGGCCTGAAATGCTTACTGTCTCTTACTTCTCTAATGTCTTCAACTAAGTCACATTGATCAATGGTCCCACATCGGGGAAATTGCATGTAACCCTATGCAGACAATGATGTTAAGTTGGCCCTTCTGGGAGCTGCAGGGTCCATGCTATTTTATGATATATAATCTCTCTCTGTGCAGCTTGGTATATGCCATCCATGAAGTCAGATATGAATGTGTCAGACCTGCCCTGGAGAAAGTAAGATGTTGTGTAGACTTCAGTCTGGCCCTGTTGGCCCATCTTGAGGAAGCAGGGACAGTCCTTCAGAGTGTAGGTGACTGGTTCCTCTGTGTAACAGAGCAAGAGGTGAATTTTTTGCTGGGGCCCTTTACACTGTGAGCCATTATGGGGAAAAACAAATACCATGGGTGGCAGCATATGAAGTAAGAGAAATGCCAGCATCAACAGCTATGATTGTTGACTTTACTGAGAAAGTTTCTGTCTGTGATGACCTGGCATATTTCTCGTGTACTCTTCTGAGCATGCAAAATTATGTCCTGCATGCAGAATAGTTCACCTCCAGTACAGTACTGGCCTTTTCTAATACTAATCAATTATGCATTCACAGGTCCATGATACTCAACATGTCATCTTCTATTCCCCGTTTGTCACCAGTGTCTCTGCTCTATCAACTGGAAATTGTCTGAGCTGTTACAGAGAACAATTTGTGTGTGTGTTGTAGTGAAGGCTGGGGTCCAAGGTTTGCTATTACAAGGAGCAAGAATGAACCTTTAGTTTGCCAAAATCATGATGAATGCAGAGATATCCTTATGCTCCACAGGACACAAAGTCATCCCCATCACAAAAAAAAACCCCAACCCAAATCCACACTAGAGCACAGGAATTTCACACCAGTTGTAATCTACTTGGTGTGTTATCCCTCCTTTCAACAGGGAAGCTTACTTCTGCATCTCAGGTTCTTCTTCCTTGGTGGTGCCTGAGATGAACAAATGGGTAATTCTCAGAGAATTCAATGTCTGTGTGGATAGCAACAGTTTCAGATTAGTTCAGGACCTCAGGACATCATAACATTCAGGAAATGCTTCCAAATAATTTACAGCTATTTCATACATTTTACTAAAAAGGTGATATCTGAAGCACAAACCAAATGCTCCAGTTTTCAGTAATGGAAGTTGTGAGGGCTGATAGAAATAGAAAACTGACTTCCTTGACTTCAAGAAATAATTCCAGATAATGACACAACTGCTCAGTGTATGTCTGGTTGGATGATATGATAAACTTTCCTTTAACCATTCATGTAGTATCTCCTATAGCATAATTGCACTAAATAGTGATTGGTGACAATCAGTACTGCTGCAGGACTGAGGCTTGCTTTCCTCCCTTCATCTGTGAAGCAATTTTAAATCCATATGTTAACAAAGGCAGACTATCTGTGTGGGAATAAAGTAGGAAAGCAGACCAGTCATGAAAATGATTGCTAGTTTTAGAGCCAGTAACTGGTCTTTCTTTCTAAGTGAAAAATATGTGGATGATGCAATATTTGTGGATTGAGTTACATATATTCATCTATGATGGGTACAAGTAAAAACCAGGCTTGGATATCCAGTTTAGATTTGGTCCCTCTCTGGGAATCAGTCACAAGCGGTGGGCAGGCACAGCAGGAGGTCTCTATAAAGCACACATAGCAAAGGATGTATCCTAATGGACTCCAATGTGCTGGGGATATAAAGCAGGAAATTACTGGGTTAAAGAAAACAATTGAGGAAATATGTTGGGAACAAACTTACAGGCAAAGCAGAGTCTTCCTTTTTGAACCTCTGGTGTTTTGGCCATTCTAGGGTTTTTGGAAGGACCGTGATGGATTCTGAGAAAGAGACCTCATAGGAGAGCTCTTCTGTTATGGATGGGCTGCCTTTATCTAGTCCGCAGTCTAGACAGCTATTAGCTGAAATTAAGGGAAATTATATGTGAATCTGAGTGTATGCTTGCTTTTAGTACAGAGACATTAAAAAATTGAACAAAGATGACAAAAGTCTTGAGAAAGTAATAAAGGAAGTGCTTCAAAGAGGAATTTCAGTGTAAAACACAGCATGTTCCTGTTTTGTCTGGAGGAAATAACCCCTTAGAAATAAAATCCCTATTTTCATTTTAGATTATTTAACTTGTTGCTTTTTGTGAGAAAGATAGTCAAGCTGGAACTTCCTGTTTATCAGGAATTATCAGGTTTTTGTACTCCATCCCTGTCTACCGAGGCCAGTAAACTGTGTTGGCACTTGTCTAATGAACAATTAAAAATGAAAGTTCCTGACAGAAACATGTTGTTGACACAGTTTCTTAGGTGACTGTTGAACTATTTACAATCATAAGACATTGTGCATATACTTCATATGCTCATATACCTATATTTCTCACAGTTGCTAATTCAGGTGTGTAGCACCAAAACAGGACTCAATGTACAATCTTTCAGTTTGAAAAACACTGTATCTACTGGAATGTCTGGTAGATATTGTGAAGTAACTTATTGTTCTACTCTAAAATTTAGTCATCTGCTGAAATTAGTGGATGCCAAAGGAAAATTTTTGAAATCAGTAAAATCAAATAAAGAAACACCCTATTGTCATGGA
The DNA here is from genome assembly GCA_034008185.1 of Gorsachius magnificus. NCBI lineage: Eukaryota > Metazoa > Chordata > Aves > Pelecaniformes > Ardeidae > Gorsachius > Gorsachius magnificus. Next base: position 55,769,069 of record CM067082.1, on the reverse strand, counting down.
GTCCAAAGTATGATAACATGCATGAGTTCCAGTGTTGCCAACTTTCATGACTGATCTCTCACATTGCAGGACAATTTTACGTTTTCCATTAAGGTCCAGCTCCTAGATACACACAATTGGAACATAATAATAATTTTAATTGGAAGCGAAGTACAATTTCAGCTCCCAGGACTGCAGAGAAGAGTTTACTTACATGACCCAAGTGCATTCAAAAGCCATGAAAATCAGAAAGTGAATTAAAAAGCATTACATATTTTATAAACATGTGCATGCCCCATGATTTTTGAATCACTGAATTTACAGACACAGGGACTTAAACATTTTTTTTCAACACCCTTTGTTTTGCCACCCTTTGTTTTGCAAGTCTGGGATGAAAAAGCTAAGTGTGTTATTATGTGGCTTTTGAACTGTGGCCTTAGGTGTTTAAGATGTTTTCCATCCCTCTTTCCATCCTTGGACCTGGGACCACAGACCATCCACAGTGTCCCTGGCAATTTAGTTTTCCATCTGTTCTAGCACAACTGTTGCAGAGCAGAGGTATCATCAGCGCAACAAAATAAACAGTTTTTGCAACCAAGAAAAATGTCCGTGGCGCTATATCCAGAGGTAAACATCTAAGAGATTAGTTTTGAAACTCAGGTATCGATATCCCTTTAGTTAAGCCCTGAACAATGGTGATGGGAAAAGCTTTCAAAATAAAAGATGGGCATCCCTGTGAAAGGCTGCTGACAGTTATCCAGACACTGCGCAGAGCAGAGCTATCATTTTCATTAGCAGTGCCAATCACTGTCAGGGGCAAAATGTTTCAGGGATGTCCAGAATAACTTCATTAGTAGATCAGAATAATAGGGCAGAACCAGAAAAATGATAAATTTCTAATACTACAGTTTCTGCAGTACTGGAGAAGAAATGTGAAGGAAATATACATCTTTCTTGTCATGGTTTGCAATAAGAAAATATACTGTTGACCTATTTTGGACAAATTCTGCACTGTATGATTTAGAGGTTATTTTTACATTCCCAGCCTTGCAACAATCAGTACTTTTTAGACACCAATGCCTCAAGGGCAGCAGTCTGTGTCTGTACAACACCGCTCTGGAATGGGAAACTTTGGTTCCTGCATGACAATAAGCTGAAAATGATTTTAAGAATATATATGCAGTGTGGCCCCAATGCAGACAAGGGGACTAACCTCAAAACCACAAAAGGACCTTTCTGTCTATCATTTTCCTAGGAGGAAGTGAACACTGGTTATATGTTTGCATACTCACAGCTAACTGATTTCCAAACTGGCTTCTGCCCAGGAAGCTGGATACCATTAGAAGGAACTGGTGACACTGGAACTGTCTCAAATGTGGGCTGATAGGCAAGGAAAAATGATCAGACTGCAGTGAAGGTAAACATCTATGGTCAGAAACTGCTACAGTTCAAGCAACAGCGCATCATTCTCAGCTTACACTCTTTTGCCAAGTTTAAACAACCTGTTGTGATTCACCAGAGTACATTTTTCATAGCTGAGCCTGAGAATTAATTTTCTCCAGGCTGCACAGATTTGGATCACATTGAGGTCAGTAATGTTGCAGCTCGCTGTAGCTAATGAGTCCTGTCCTATATAATGACTGAAATTAGCAAAGTAAATTGTTATATGTAATTGTACTAAGCAAAAGGCCCTCGTCAAATTGTAATCCATCCTGCTTTTAGTCATTTTGGCCAGAAACCTTTTTAAGGACTCTCAAAAACTCTCTTGACACACATTAAACATCCACTGCTCCCAAGCACCTGCCAGAAATCAGGCTGTTCACTGCCTTTTGGGATTTGGGCATCAGCAAATTATTAATGGACGGATGTCCTCCCATAGGTTATATACGAACACTTTATCAGTGAACTGCAAAAACAGTTTTAGGGGTAAAAAGACCTTTTCTATAGTCAACTTCATTTCTTTCTGCTTCAGAAATAGGGAAAAAAAGGGGGTGAAGTGTGTGTGGCACAGCAGAGAAGGGGTCTGAATCCCAGGGGGTAACCTTCAAGCACTATCACCTCTTCTTGGCAGCTGAGCTTTGTCCTTGTTCTCAGCAGTTTTGGGAGTTCTCTTAAGACAAATCTGAGTGTACGTGTGTACACGGGGCAGTAGCAGTTAATCTGCATGTTCTTGGGTAGAAATAAAAGGCCAAGAATTTAAAAAATACACTGAAGGGTACTCAGTGAAAATAAATACAGTGCCCAAACCAACCTTGTATTTCTTTGTTGCTGTCCATTGTATCCTGGTGGGAGCCCTTGGAGCCCTCCCTTTCACCAAACCTGCTGCCTCACCCCAGAGCCTGATGGAGCAGCCCCCAGCTTTCCAGCTGAACCTGCAGCTAAGGACCCCAAAGAGCTCACAACAGCAGCTCTTTAAATTGCTAAATCGGCTGTTTATCAACAAGCAGCAATGCCTCAGGGCAGAAATTTTGTCTTCCCCATTTGTAGCCAATGCACAGGAGCAACACTCAGGCTGCTAAAAAATGTCAGATATTTAAAAGACAGGCAGCTCTTCCAATTAGAAGGCAGAAATAATGTTGCAGTTGTTTTATTCACTTATCCTCTAAGCTACTTGGGTAACAAAGTCAAATGTAACATGAATAAAATCTCCCCTGAGAAAGTCCATTCAGTGGCCCACAAACTTGATAGGAAACAGGATTTGAGTCACATGGACTTCCTTTGCCAGAGGACTGTAAGGACCACTGATTTTTTTAAAAGGAGAACTGTAGGATGCTTTTATGATAAAAACCCATAATGTTTATACAAAAGGCTTTAGAACATAAAAAAGTGAGATAAGTTTCAGGTGGGAGTATGGAAGTGGAGGGGACGGTTAAACTTGCCTCAGCAATTTGGGAAAATCAAACATAAAAGTAGTTATTCTGCTGCTTAAGATCCAGATGGAGAAATTAATGGTAAACATTAGCAGCTGGCTCATCTACTTTCACTGCTCAAAATGTCTGACCCTGCGAACAGTATTCAGGATAGATTTACACTGAGTCAAGTTTATCAAGGAAAAAATCCTCCCAGCCTTGTTACACAGGTGAAATCAATAGTGAAGCAGCTGCAGTAACCAGGTTTTGTTAAGCACGGTGGAGCTGGCAGAGGGGGAGCTGACAGCACAACTCTGCCTTGCGCTGGGCAGTGCTTGCAAAACCCTGCAGGTTGCTCTAGCTTGTGGCAACCGAATATCATGACCCATGCACAATGTCAGGAGTAGCTAAAAACATCTTGTTCTTTGTCTCATTTCCCAGCCTCCACAGGGAGAGTGTATAAAGAAAATCTCTTCCAAACAGGACAAACAACCCCTCTTCCCCCCCTTTTTTTAAAATCTTAGAATAATATGATACAAAGAAAGGGAAGACTTCTAAAAAAACATTTTTAATGCATTAATTTTAAAGATCCATATTGTTTCTTTAGTAAAAGAGAAGATTAAAATTTTGGAAGCTCTTGTCTTAATGAATGCAAAAGGCCAAGAGTCAAATTTTGTCCTTAACTAAAATGGGACAACTTTATTCATTTGGCTGGGGCTCCAGTAAAGGCAAGACTTTTCATATCCTGATTTCTGACTGAAAGTGATTCATTAGGTAGTTCTCATTATCCGATACGAAAAATGAGGCCAGTGTTTACTGGCACAATGTACACAGGAATTTCCAATGGGAAGAGGAAACCAGAAAAGCAAGGAAAAGGTGGAGATGAGGTAGATAGTTCTGTAGTAGCTACCCTTATTGTAGAAGATACAAAACCAAATCATTGGAGCTCCAAAGAGACCAAATTCTATTGTCAGCCCTGCAGCTAAGGGACATACAGGGGAATAACCTTATAGCTCTGGTAAGGATTCAAGTTGCCCATGCTTTTGGTGTATTCATATTTCTGAGCACTGTCATCAAAAATGCCTTTTCATGCAAATAGCTCTGGGTTAGTTAGTGATTCTTCTTTAATTAGGACATGATTTTCTCATGCATTGCTCACATAAAATGCTCCTAAAACTCTTGAGGAGTTTTAGTTGATCGCAACATACAGGGTTGGGCTGTTAACGAGCACGATGCTTCATTTCCTCCCTCCAATAATAAAATCAATGTTTCTCCCCCAATTTGTATTCTGCTGTTGATTTTTCCATGCTTTGAGGACTAGCAGGACCGATAGCTTCTGATGGAAGCAGCGGGGTACCAGCAGTAAGGAAAATCAGGCCACTGTGATTAATAAACCATCCAATTTAAATCTCCGTAGTGTGAGTGTCAGTTGAGCCTGCTGCGCGCAGGCCTGTCTGAGCAGAGCAGAGGCACCTCAGCTGGGGCAGGCTGCTCCACCAAGGCATCATTCTTGGAGGGGTGAAGTCCCACGGGTGCTGCGTTTTATCCCTGGGGTCACTGTAACTTTCTGGGGTGGACAGCAGAAAAAAAAAAGAACAAGGCACAACCCACCCCCCAAAAGGAAATATGGCTTCATTTCCTTTCATTTCAGTCCAGTTGGGCAATCCTGCCCTGAGGGGATGGACCTCAAGGCAGGATGAGGGAAAAACACCCTTTGCTCTGTGTTGACCCACACAACTGCCACCAGGCAGTAATAGCAAAACATCTAGCAAGCAGGGTTTTTCAGAACAGAGAAAAGAAACTAAGGCAAATCTATCTCTTCCCTACCCTCCCACCCCTCCCCCATGATAACTATCTATGCCTGTTCAGTGGTCCCCTAAATCTCTTCTCAGGTGACCCTAGAGCTAATCACCTTTTCTCTCATCATTAGCCATGGAAGAGAGTAATCCATCCTGTGACCCATCCCTCTAGGCTCCTGTAATGCTTAGGTTGTTAGGAAGATCTAAGTCCACCCTCTTAATGGGGAGGATTATAGAGTTAGGTGAAGCAATTAGAGCTGTTTTGCTATTTGCTATGCATTTACTTCTTCCCTTCCCAACCAAAAAGCAAGGTGAGAAAGCAAAACTGCATGTCATTTCAAGCAGTCTTTCTACCAGCCACTCTTCAGCAGCTGTGCTGAAAAGATTTGCCCCTCCCTGTTCCCTGTTGCTCTTCTTTTTTGGCTGGGTGGTTTTTATTCCAGATCACTTTCCCAAACTGATTCATCACAAAGATTCATCACTGACAGCTGTAGCGCCAGGCCCAAAGAGGCAGCAGAGCGTGAGGGGGTGCTTCGGCTGATGCCTCCTTACAAAAGGCTGCTCAGGAAACCCTGAGCTTGGGGTACAGCGCCCCCATGCCAGGCGTATGTCCCTGAGGAGCTGATAACTAGGATGGACTTTCTAAATCCCATAATGACTAGCAGAGATAGGAGCAATGGTGAATGGGAATGCCCAAAGGGTGTGGGGAACCTTGCAGACTTTTTGAAATACAATCTGTTTTGCAATCCATTGGAGGGAGATGATGGTGTGCTCTGCAGCTGTATTTGTGTATCCCTGTTTAACATTTAGGTAAGCACCCTGCAGAACTGTATATTTTTGTGGAAAGAAGAATTAGAAGTCTTAATTACTTTTCCAGTCTTATCTCTCAGATTTTCACAATGCAGAACTAGTAAGGGAGCTGAATTTCAGAGGAGGTGAAACAGTGATTTGAAGGGCAATGGCCCTGAAACTCCTGATTCCCTTAGCAAGTGAGAAACAGGTGAAAAATAAGCAGGTCAAAAACAGATCATAATGTGTCCATCCAAGACAATGGGTACAATGTTTATTTGGCTGATTGAAATTTATTAGGAAACTCAAGCTTTTTTATAATTTTTAAATATTTTAAGCACACTAAGGTTTACAGATTCTTGAAACAGAAGTGAGCTAATCTAATAAGAAGTGCCATCAGCTTTTTCATGCAAACATGCCTGAGGATTTCTCATGCAAGAAAGTGCCCACAGGAAACTACTGGATGCTTCTGGATGTATCTTTGGGACATGTGCAAGAGGTTCAAAAGAGCCCAGATACTTAAATTGGAGCCAAATAATTTAACTTCCCAACCATTATATCTTTGTAATTATAATATAACTATGCAGCTACAATTTTGTTACCCAATTTTTTGTTTTAAATTTATCTAGGATGCCAAGCCTTGAAGAGAAAGTAGGACAAATAGAAAAGGACAAAGCAATTTCATAATGAAAAAGAGTTTCTTGGAGTTTTGTAATGGCAAGAACTTTGATATTAATTTCAAAAGCGAGCTTGTAAACTTATTGGTGACTCCCATTTAAGATATCATGAGTGACATGTGTGAAGTCATGTGTGGTGCTTTGAGCATTGGACTACACTCACACAGTTAACTGCATTCACCAAAATCAAAATGTGTGAGGTTAAGAATTGGTGTGTTTAGAGCTATCCTCAGGGAAAAGTGCATGAAACCACCAGAGGCAATGCTTGTTTCTGAAGCCATGAAGCAAATGAACAGTTAATAGATTTTCATTTGCTATGTAAGTGAAATGTAACTGCCAGTGTACCAGTTGCAATCATGCTGGCAGGTGTTTAATTGCTTATGCATATTTGAAACCCAGTTGCTTCATTAGAGAAGTTTTACTTCACCACTGAGACTGCTGAGTAAATAGCAAGTGTCCCCAGAAGCCAGCAAAAATTTGAGAAGCTGCCAAGAGTAACTCACCAATTTCCAACAAAAAAAGGAGAAATGCTAGTCTTGATAGGAGATTGCAGGAGGAAGGCTGGCAACAGATACATTATGTTACAGGTTAGTTGCAAAACTGTGCATGATCTATTTTATTTGGTTTCTTCCTTTCCTCTCAAAATGCAGTAAATGCAGCATTAAAAGTCTGGACTTAATGTCAGGTACTGCTGCTGGCTGGCTGTACATTGTCAGCAGAAAAGGGTTCCTGTCTGGTAGAAGCTTTGATGAGCTACTTGCAAAATGCATAAAAATTAAGCTCAAAAGCATTCGCTAGGATGCATTGGCTACTTACAGAAGAGTCATTGGCGCCAAAGATGTCTCGCACATCCCGGACTGTGTGCTTGTTCTTCTTCCTTAGGGTCTGAGTGTAGGTGTTGTACCTCTTCTGTACGGCGGCAGCTTGCGTTCGGGTCAGAGTGGACAGCAGGGCTTGGCCATCCTCCTCTTCTGCTCCCGAGATTAATGTAGATAAGCCTACGTCTTGCAGCCATTCTGCTTCCAGCTCCCCTTCTGCAGAGGAAGAGAGTGTGTTACCAGGCCTGGGACAAGGAGAGGGGAGCTGGAGAAAGGGAGGTGATATGGTGGACCGCTGCCTTAGCCTTTACCTCAAGAAGACTCCGCTTCCAGTCTTTCTTAGGCCACAAGTGTAAGTTAATTTAGTTTTGTCAACATACTGTCAACTTTCAGTTTGGCAGTCTCTGCACAGGAGAGGCTTAGGAGAAGAACAGAAGAGGTATTTTTAACCTGTGCATTGACACACTCGTGTGAAGGCAGTAGGGTGCCCAGCCTGACACAGCAAGGTCGCTAAAAACTCACCCCTCATTCAAGAGCATAAATCCCCTCGGTTACCATTTATACCACGTTGTACCAGATGAAGCCATTTGGCAGGTGGAAATTAAATTGGTATTTCAATTAAAATAAGCAAAAATCCTAGAAGTGGTGTGTACAATAGACTATAATGTATTTGCACACTAAGGATGAGGTTTGAGATGCCAGAGAGTCAGCTGGTAATCAGACACCTGGTGAGACAACACACTGAGAGATGCATGATGTCCACCTAATCCAACAGCCTGTTTTGGACAAGATGGTTGAGAGCCAGAGCCACTCACTAAAGAGCAAAGGTTGGGTAGGGGTAGGTATCAAGGCGGTCAGGCAGGGGCGGAAGATGCAGAAATAGCTATCTTTGCATGCTAGGTATCATCCTGATTTCTAATAATTAAAGACTGGCTAGGACTCTATACCCATGGTTTCTTGTTACCCTGATTAGTGACTAATACCTTCCTGAATCCTGTTCAAAGCCTGTTTCTTAAATGGTTCAACACAGCAACTGCTTCCATACTGAGATTATGCACTGTGTGAAAAAGTATTTTCTTCCCTCAGATTTCAGCTTGGTACCTGGTACATTAAATGAATATCCCCAGTCACTGTAGGGCCAGGAGAAACTCCCAATCTACCTTGTCTAAATCGTTTAGTAATTTTAAATGTTGCTGTCATTGCCTTTTTATTTGTCTGCTTTTTGAAGTAAAGAGTTGCAGTCTTTTAAAATCTCTCTTCACATAGGAGACTTCTAGGGCCTTCATTTTAATTCTGTCTGTGAACAATCCTAGCTCAGCAATACGCTGTTTGAGACAAGACAATAATTGCATTCCAGCTTTGACTGAGGAGGAGGTATTACAAATAAACATGTCAAACAGGAAATGGATTAATTTGCAGCATGTTCTATAAAACAACTAGTCAATGCGCTTCTTGTTCTTGTCCCAGCACTGGTCTTAATGGCAGGTTGGTATTTCCACTCTCCCTTTATTGCCTCTTCTTGACACCAGAATGCAGGCAGATTGATAGATACCAGTTTGCTGCACTTGGGCAGTTAAATACACAAAAAGAAAATTACAGGGCTGGACCGGAGGGACAAGTAAAAGCATCTTGCACATGTGCCTTCACTGACTTCATTGTTACCTGCCTTGTCTCTTTACAAAGCTCTACAAAAAATATCCACTTCTAAAATCCCTGTTCTGTGTTAGACGGGATGTGACCAGCCCCATATCCCATGAAACAGCTTGTCTCCACTCTGATGCTTTCTGTATCCACAGATAGGATGACAGGCTGTTCCTTTCCCTTGATCTAATGGTTCTTCTGTCGTCCTCGCTCTTCTTTCTAACAGGGTCTCTTAATTTCCATGAGCCACTGTTCTAGCTACATCCATTCATGTTCCAGTTTCTTAATTATATTCATTTTGGCTTTAGTCCTGACCTATTCTTTCCAAGAATCTATTTTTTAATCACACTTGGCTTTCATGAGACTATGAAAAATAGTAAAGCACACATGAAATTGTGCCTGCTTACCAGCCACCCCTGTGATTTGTTTTCTCTGGCTTTTGCCCTTTTCCTGTTCCAACCACTTACAAACAATAGACTAAGAAATAACAACAACAACCAGGGAAGTAAAACTTAGAGAAGGAATTTCTGCATAAAAAAACCCTCAAAATTTTATGACACATAGGTTTAAATAAGGGCAAAAAGAAAAACATGTGGTTTTACAAAACATTATTTTTATAGTAGTAGCTACATATACAGCAGGGTCTTGATACTGTATTTGATTCTGTTCCACCAGAAGACAAATAGATAACCAAGGGGGTTCCCTCTGACTGGAAATTTTCTTTTTCTCAGAGATTGCTAGGAAACAAGTGTGCCTTTCTTCAAATTTCAGATATGACTTCATATAACTCACAGCATCCCAGCCTTGAAACACCAAGTGTTAAAGCAGTTCTGCACATCACTGCCATCTTAAATACCCCATGACTTCCTCTTCCCCTACGTTTTCATCCCGTGTATCACTTGATCTTTCGTGACCATAGTTACTAATGTCAACAGAGTAAGTGTGCTGATGTCTTCCTCTCGCACATGCGGTCTGGCAAAAAACAGCTTTGTGGTTTCAACAATATCGGTGGTGCCTGGCTGTCATCACCCTTTGGCTTCCTTCTTAAGGATTCTGAATCTCTTCCTCTCAAAGTCATCTCAAAAGGGTGACAAATATTTGTTTTTATTTTGCCCTGAGGACTTCCATATTGATTTTCAGTGTTTTGATCCTCGGCAAGGAGTATTATCCTATTAGGATCTTAATAGAACTCACTATTATTTCCAAGATTTATAATCCCAGACTGAATATATTCCTGAAGTTAATAACTAGAACAAGCACTGCATGGTTGTGTGTGGGTGTATGCAATATATACGTGTTTAAAACAACAGCATGAAGGTAAATGAAGTGTAGAGATGTATTGCATTTTACCTTGCAGTCTCATTTTTAATTCAGGACAGAGGGGAAAATCAATGCAATGTAATGAGGTGTAATCAGATAAAGGGTAACACAGGACTGCAGCAGAATTTGCATTGTTGTGAAGATTGAACTCAGCAGTGGTGAAACTGATGGGAAAGTTTCTGAGAATACGGAAAATGGGCTCCTGTATTGCCTTGTCCTACTAATTTAACTGGCTCGGTAACTCACGGTTTCATCCTGTAGTAACACCTGATATTTTGTGTTGCACAATATAATGCATTTGTAAGTGACATTCCCCGACTGTGCAGACAAGTCAGGGACACCCAGATCACACTGATAATTGCATGGAGACATTGAGAGGTTCACAATCTCTTTCTAGGGTCTCCAAGCTAGAGAGCATGATCAGACAGGAATTTTTCCCAATAAGGTGAAACTGATTGAGGGAGATTGCTTTTCTACCTTCCCATAACAATAACCATAAAATTTCAGTGCTACACCTTGATTTATTTTTATTTGAGACCACAGGCCAGCACAAAGAAGTGCAGTTTGGATTTAATCTGCCAGACCATAACCCTCATAGCAGACTGAGACTTCTGGTCAATGGAGGTTGTCTCCTTTTACTTCCAGGAGAGCCCTACCTGGAGTCAGAGGTGTTCCCCGTGGAAACAGCTCCCCCGTGGAGCTAGATACCTCTGTGTGGGGTACTTATCATGACTGGTTACATATTTGGTTGCTTAATAAAGTAGCAGCCTTTCCCCCTTTTCACCTTTCTTCCTGGTAGCAGAATTAATGACATCCCATTGCACGTCAAGGTAAGAAAAATATATCGTCACTTGTGTTAATAATTGTATGGAAAGAACACACCATTGTTTCAAAATCTATCCTTAGATCAGCAGTTACCAGACTAGTGGCCATGATCCACAAAAGGGTTGCAGCAGTTATCAGTGGCTCGTGACCTCAAAAGAAACTAGGTTTCATCCTACAGTAACACCTGATATTTTGTGTTGCACAATATAATGTATTTGTAAGTCGGGTCATAACTGGAAAGAAAATGAGAACTGCTGTTCTAGATGTTATCAAATCATCTAACACAAAGCTGCATTGCAACAAGCTAGTGCAGAGTGTTACAAGTTTTTCCAAATACATTACAAAAAAGGAGAGGGGGAAACATTAAGGTAACAGAGGTAGTAACACCTTCAGCATAATTTGTGTAAGTGATGAATGAGTTTTGGCAAGTGGGGAGTCTGAATGATGCAGGCATCCATATATTCAGACTTATCTCTAATCTCCTTGAATTTTATCTAAATTGGGCAATCTCCGAGAAACAGGCAGTTATCAAATTTCTTGTAGTAGCAAATGATATCTAACTAAAAACTGCTTCAAGACTTTCATAACTCCTGCATTATATCGTACCAAAAGCCAGAAAGTTGAAAATTCCAGTATACTAAGTGAACTTTTTGGTCCTTTTATATGTTTTGTCTTATTTCATTTAATGCTGGCAATGAAGTTCTCATTTAGTGCCTCTCTTTTCTGAATTACACCATATATGTCCTCCTGAAGTACAAATAAAATTGGTGCTAAAACCCTTACTTCAGAAGTCAATTACCAGCCCTAGTGCATAAACCAGACTGAATTATTGTTTCTCTCCAATGATCTCTCGTACATTGACTGTGACGTTCAGAAGTAGAGCTAGAATGATCATAGACCCAGCCTAGCACTCTTGCTCTTACTGGATGACAGTAGGAAGGAGACCAGGGCATCACTAAAAAGATGAGGAAAAGCCAAGGTGTGAGGAAGAAGTGGTGTTTGTGTGCTCACCATCAGCAGGTTTGAACTCCAAGAGCGTTGCTTCTTCACTTCCATCTTCACTGCTCTCCTTGATGCTCTCCACTTCACACCAGAAGTCCTCCATGGAGGTACTGTCCATGGAGGCCTGCGAGTTGGAGCGACTGAATGCAGGAGGAGGTGCTGACTCATTGGAAAGCATCCTGTTAATTTTTCGACAACGAGGGAGAGACTTTCTGAAAAGAGATAGAGATGAAAATAAAAATGTTCTATCTTTCTACTATGCTGACTTGTAACATGCAGACAAAGCACGCAACTAGGGCTTCAGCTGTGACTGTACCAGGGAGCAGGGAACAAGATGTTGGAGGCGAAGTGTACAGTTCTGGTGGTCTTCATGATCTCTGTTGCTCATAACAGTTATGGCTGGAAATGTGTTTTGCATCTAATAATTTCTCTCTTTAATATCCTTTAGTGTCTTACACTGTGCAAGGGGACTCAGGAGATACATTTTCTATTTCTAACACTGATACCCATCTAATGAGACACTGGAAAAGTATTTAACTTCTTTGTGTCTCAGTTTCTCTTTCCATCCCTTCCTGTTTTGCTTACTGGCCAAAATGCTTCAGTGCAAACTTCTTTGGGGGAAAATAATCAACCTTGGGAACCCTGAAATATTTTACAAACTCATCTTGGCTCCAGAAAATAATTAAGAACTTGAAATATTTTAATTAAGAAGAATAATTACCTTTTATTTGAAAATCCTTTTAAAAATAGTCCATTTTAAAAATGAAATTAAAATAAATGAAATCTTAACAAAATTTGTCTTTGAAATGAAATAGTATGTTTTAGGCCAGACAGAAGGTTTTGATCACAGGTTCAAAAAAAAAAAGATGATTCACTAAAAATCAAATTACAAGTTACGATTCAATACAGTGGTGGAATCAAAACAAAGAAGGTTGTTCCTTACTCCTTTGTTCTCGTCTTTCCCACTGGAAGTTTTTGCAGCTGAAGAAAGTTATACAAGTTCATACAAAGTCTTATAAAATACCTGCCACAAAAGTCTTGTCTGACTCTTTCACATTATTATGGTTGCAATACTGTAAGCAGCTTTTGTAAGTGTAATTACAGTATTTACAGTAAACAGTAATAATAACCACAACAATATTTGTACAAAGGAGTCAGGAGGTAACGTAATTATGGCAGAGTGCTAGACTACAGGAATTAATGGAAAATTCTGTCATAAGGTCTTCTGGCCTTCACTTATCTGAATTAATCCAAACGCAGTTTCCCTTTCTCTTCCTTTTCTTTATGGCATTCATCCTGCCAAGAAGCCTTTGTTTAAAACCACAGGCATCACTTTTACTCCACTAACAAAAAGGATACTTCCTTTTCAGTATTTCCCTCATTGTCAAAGTTTTTGTAATGGATGTATAAACAATATATTAATTAATAAAGCCCACTGGACATGCCTTTCCCCCTTGGTGCTGCTGCCTCTGCTGCAATCCCCCCTTGTCATCAAAGGGCTGGCTGCTTCCCTGAGGCTCCTGGAGCCCCCCTTGCTTCAGCTGGGTGGTCCCAGGCAATTCCTTCTGGGTTAAGGCTGAGCCCCACGTTGGGGGGCACAACAATTCATAAATAATATGGACATTATCAGTGTTTTAAAAAGGCAAAGCTTGGGTCTTTGCCCCTTTTTGAATGCAGGGAGGTGTCATATGGATGATTCAGCTGCCAAACCTGCCCATGTGCTCTTGGTCAGCTGCTGGGAAGCAAAGCTTTCTGATGGGTGAGAATATTTCAGCAGAAGAAAATGTACTGTGGTGCCATGGAGACACACGTCCTCCAGGAAGAGAAGTGCTGAAGTGCTGTCCTCAGTGTTTCTAACCCTTATTTCCTCATAAATGGCAAGTGATTGTTTGCTTTTAAACATAGCACTGAAACTGTTGTTGTTTTAATTAGAACAAGCCACAGTCACCAAATCTGAGAAGAATTTGTGGCATTAGTGTGCTTAAAGCTATTTAAGTGCTTTCCATGTAATTCTCCCTCTGGGGAGATGCGAGAGTTTTAGTCAGTTTTTGTTTCCAAAGCCTCAGATGACTGGGGTACCTGGTAAATCATAATTACTGGAATTAGGTATTGGGGCGGGTTGGCCTCTGGTTTTTTTTATGGATTCACCCATCTCTCTTCCCTGCATCATCAAGGAAAAAAAAAATGCAGGGCTCACAGGTCTTAAATATAATGAGTTAATACTGAAACAAGTGTCCCCGAGCAGAGTTTTTAATGAGCAGGAGAGCGCCTGAGAAGCGGCCAGAAAACCTCACCTCTTCGGCTGGGAGCTGGTGGGGACGGGGGAAACAGCTCCTGCCAGGCAACTGCTTACTGCTGTGAAAAGCTGCACTCTTTTGTTTAAAAGGTGATAGTGAACACAAATAAGGAAAAAGGCAAAACTTCCTGGCACTCTAATGGCGTTTGGGGCCCCTTTTCACTGGGCACTGTGCGGGCAGCGGGAGGCAGCGAGGCCTGCTGTCAGGCCTGCCATCCAGCCTCCTCTGTAGCGTGGGGCTCTGCCTGCGGCCCCCACACTGCTGTCCACCGAGCAATTCACATCCCTGTTTAGTATAAACCTTTCTGAAAATTAAGTCCCTACGTCTGCTGTATAGCACAGCCCAGAGCTCCCACACCAGCAATCGTAGGAAGAAACGCTCTCGCCAGTCTGGAATCAAAGACGTGCTGGGATGAGCAGAGGGCCTTTTCCCTGATAGCGCTGCTGGCTCCCATCATTTCATCATGGTCAGGGAATTTAAACATTTCCTGCCCTCCCAATGTGACTCTTGACCACGACCCTTGTGCTCTTCACGCACCACACCAGACTGATCCTTGGACTTTGACTCCATCATCACTTCAGCTAGCCCAAACCACAGCTTTTTATTTCACCATATTAGGAAGAAAGAGTCTTGGCGGGTTGTTTCTTTTCTCCCCACAGTGAGTATGTTATTTTGTAATATTACCATACCAAAAAGCTAAATGCAAAACAGACCACGTAGCATGGCAACAACTGCTGTGACAACCAGCTGTACCAAATACTTCCAAGGTTCCTGGGTAATTAACGTGCATTTACAACAATATTAAAAGTACAGAGCTTATTTGGAAAATCAGCTGAACAAAGTCTCCTGAGAACCTCGTATCTGAGGTTTGTTATCTCAGCCCGGATTAAATCAAGCTGTGTAAAATTCCTGTAACAAGAAAGGTTAGGCAGAGGTGCTTTATCCTTATTGGTAAACAGCCGAAGCTTGCTTCCAGGTGGTCTGACATGAACCTTCTGCAATTATTCTGAGTCTGCCTATTAAGAGCTCATGTGTTTGAAAAGACCTCCAGCTGCCATTTTGACCCATATACCTGTGGCTTTTGTCCTGGAGGAAGTGGTCTTGCTTTTATGTGATAATGGCAGTTGTCTCCATTTCCTCCAGCCAAAGCTGCTCAAAACAGTTTCAGGAAAAAAAAAAAATCCTACTGAGGAAGCAAAGCATATTCTTCACCACTTTAATTCATTCTTGAAGGACACCGAATGAGCACTGACTCAGCAAGCTGCCTTCTTGTGTCAGAAATAGATGAACAAGCCCAGGTTGCCTGTCACCTGGAACCCTCCTAGCAGAAAACCTATGTTCTAGATTCCTTTTTTCACCCTCAAGGCTTTCTGGCTTGTTTGTTCTTTTTCGCAGTGTTTGTAGTAAAGTGTATAAGGATAAAACTTTTTCGCTAAGACAGATCTGTTGTTCTTACAGAAAATTTGAAAAACAGTCTTGTTAGGTAAGTAGCAATCATGAAGTTCATGCTCAGTTTCATTTGCTCCCTCACACACACGGCAGTGGTGAGCTAATCTGAAAGGCTGACTAAATTAAACACAGGAGGGATCTCAGATTCTGGCTTCCTAGATGGAAAATGCTGGGAGAGAAGGACGAACATTAAAGTACCAAGTAAAAATTACAGTGACTCCATTGAATGAGCTGAAATTGTTCTCAGGGTGGAATTAATAAAAAAAAAGTCACACAGACACAAACCTAGACCCTTGAAAAAGGAAAGAAAAAGAATGAAGGGAAAAGTATACTACAGCAGCCAATGTTATCAAAGAACTCCTCTATTACTGGATATTGGTCATAGAAGGAAGGGTTAAAGAGTGCCAGTAAGGAGAAATATGATGATGTCATGTAGAAAGCTTTCTGTGGAAAGATTTTTGCAAAGAAGCAGGGTATTTCCATGGGGTACAAGGAGGCTGATTCAACTGTGTGTGACTCTGGTGTTGCCCTGGTGTATGTTGATAATGCTGATGAAATGCAATAGCAAACAAGGCCCACTGAATCTATATTTTTTATTCCGTGTATCATGCAGAAATGTGCTGTTCAGGGTCTGACAGCACACATCGATTTCAGGATAGCCAAGACAAATCCCATAAGCAATGCTATCCCCAAAGTGAAGGTTTGTCAAACTACACAAAGAGCTGGTTCAGTGATACCTAATGATTGCTCACAGGCTGACTAATGATAAAGCCAGTCTTGTGTTTTCAGTTTAATTAAGTAATGGGTGGTAAGGAATCCATAAAACAAATGGGAGCAATAAAGCCATCTTGTAGTTAAAACCAGAATTTAATCCTTGTTTACACAGAGAGATGGGACATCTTACTCTTGTGTATCATTATGCTTCAATTCATTCAGCGGATCATGAACCTGCTTCACCACAATTAGTCACGTTTATAGGAATGGGGAAGATGAAGGAAGCAAATTCTCCTCGTCATTTTAGGACTAAGATCCACTTTTTCTTATTGCAATCATTCTATCAGTGTAGCCACTTAATCCAATGAAGTCAGAAGTGCCTGAAAAACACAACAGTGGCAGAGTACAGTGTTGTTTCTTGTATCCAGATCTTTCTATCCTTCAGTTTATCATAACAGTTCACCAGCTTCTGACAAAAGTTAATTACCCTTTCTCTGCTCAGTTCTTCCCAAATGTAAAGAAGGGGCTGGTAGCTTGAGTTGATAGGGAAACAAAGTTTATTCCTCTTTATTAAGAAACTATATTTTTCTCTGTTCTGAAGTGTTAGGAATCAGTTATGTGCCAATATTTCTCTTTTTTTAATAAAATGTGTACAAATTCCAGGCAGAGTCCCAGTAATTGGAAATAGTATCTTGGTACACAGTTCACCGCATGGTTCACTCCTGCCCCAAATCTCTTGTCTCCTGGTTCCTTCCTCGCAAACCTGTTCCGGCACTCTTTGCTGTCTGCTTGTTTCCTTCTCTCCATGCTTGGTGGCTTCTGCCCACAGAGAAGGACATATCTCAGGCAATATCCCCCCAACTTCATCCATACACATTTGTTTCTGATTATCTTGCAGGGGTTAGGCGAGTTGTAGGCAGGGGATCCTCAAGTTTCCCTTTTCTTTCTCTAACATCTAGCATCGCAAATATTTAACCTAGCACTCTCATTGGTTTCACAGCGGTGTCACCCAGCATCCCTTGTAACAGAGTGTTTGAGTGAGAAGCAGAACAGGATTTTAGTTCATTAATAATTTTCTCATCCTGCTGCCTAGCAGAACTCCAAAATCATATTAATCTGATTGCTCTTTGTTACAAAGCTGGGTTTGAAAATAAGCTGAGCTATCACATTACTTTATTGGCCAGACTTGAAAACACAGGAATTCAGTGCTTTGCATGTCTTTGTATTCTACAAAACTTTCTACAAAATATCTTTCTGTCAACATTTAATTCTATTTCTAAAGAGTCTTTTCTGTCTCCACAAACACTTTTTGGACCAAAAGGACTTGTTCAATGAGTCTTAGTATTTAAAGACTTAAAAGAGAAAAGACTTGTAAGATTTAAAGGAATTAAAAGAGTTTAATTTATTTATTCATAACTCATCTGTGATTCATCAAGGTACTAGCAGGAGTTAGGAGATTCAGCTGTAGAGTTTTCTTGCCAGTGTTACCTGCCAGCATTAAAAAATGCATTTCACCTTGGGTTCTTCAGCTCTCTCTTGCACAACTTTTTCATAAGTGGGATGGAAGTCCCCTGTCTGTAACAAGGGCCACATTGTGACCACTCTGCGGCTGAGCATGGGGATTGCAGAAGAATCTCTCTCTGTTTGTGCGTCTGAATGTGAGGGCTCTCACAATCAGACCCTTTGAGCTAGGAGGGAATATACTCTCTAGGTATTGCCTGCTGGCAACAATGACCTTTGGGACATGACCCAGACCTCTCCTCCACACTGGCAATCACATCACTTCAGTGCTGGCCTGATGCGACAGAGACAGTGCACTACATGGCTTCAATGTGACTGTCCAAATCTGAAAGGGACTCTATTTTTAATTCATTCTCCTAACAAGGCTGTTCTTAAAGGGCAGCAAGGATTCCCAAATGATTAACACTAACAATATGTTCTGTTAACCATTTTTTTTTCAAGTGAATTGGAAAAGGATTCTTTTCATATAGATTAAGAGGCAGCAGGATGAGCTAGGTTTGAATGCTGAAGACTTAAGGACACGAGCAGATCATGGCCGAGTATGTTAGATACAAGTTTCAATGGGTATGGGCAAGGTAAGAAGCATCTGGACACGGCCTACAGCAAGCAAAACCTGGTTGTGAGCAGCCAGCTTGAATATTTTAAACATTTCCAATAAATTTTTATTGTTAGAGGTGACAAAGTCTTTTGTTGTGTTGGTGCTTGCTTAAGTCCAATTGCTTTTATATGAAACAAATCCACCTATCTAGGGCAGACCAAAGTTTTTCAGGAAGAAACATAGCCACATGGACCATGTACTGTGGGCTTAGGAAATCCCTTGCTTCCAGGAAATGTTTGGTCTATTGTGCATGTACAGTACAAATGATTTGTGTCCAAGCATTGGACCCAGTGAATCTGACAGTTCACTGTACATATGCCTCAGAGCTGCTGAAGGCCTCCAGGAGTGCTGGGCTCACTGTACAACTTATCCACTCACTTGAGTAGATGCCTCCAAAAACCCCAGCTGTCTGGAACTCACCCAGAGAGATTGCTAGGCAGCTGAGCACCCTGAAATCCAAGGCAAACCCTTCAGATTCCACCTGCACAGAATTTGAAATCAAGATATATGATGGCCCTGGATGTACTACTATAAGATCACCAGTCCTTGGGATGAATTACTTGGTTTAGGCCCCACAGTAAGCACGAGGCTGATGCGTTTCGTTCTGAAGCTTGGTGCAAGCAGCTACCCAGTGTCTTACCCAGAGTAGCAAGCAAAGATGAAGCAGTCACATGAATGAAAAAGAACCGCAAACATACTAGATCCTGCCTAAACTCTGGTACTGCATGAAGTTTAATGCTGTTCACCGCATTCACTCTGTTCCTCCTCAGAGAGCTATCTGTAGTAGCGAGAAAGCTCTCACAAAAGACGGTGGAAAAGCCATATTTCTCTTTTGCTTCCTACTGCTCTGGCAGTGTCACTTCAAAGGTAAGCAACATCCCTGTAAACACTCCCTGGGGATAGCATCGTCTCAAGCCAACTGGAGTACGTCAGGCCACTATGCGTGCATGTGTGTGTAGCTACAAATACCAACGAGGCTGGGAGAAGGAGGGTAATGTGCAGACTCATCCAGAATCTTCTCGCACAACAAAATTGATAGGCGTTTGCCAGCAACTCACACTTAGCCAGACTCATTATTTATAACACAACAGGATACAGTTAAAACTGCAGGAAATGCACAGGTTCGAGAGCTTGGATGAGGCTTAAATCATTCAACAAGCGAAGAAGCAAACCAAGTAAAACCCACAGGGGATGTAAACTGGACAGTGTTAAAAGATTTTTGGCTCTATAATCACACAGTATATTTTCTAAAGAAAAAGAAATATTAAAATACTTATCAGTCACGACGAAACACTGAAACGAAAGGGGTCAGACTTCTACAGCTTTCAGTACAGCTGCTAACATTGCCTGCATTTATGTGGCAATTGTGGAAGAATATATACTTATTTTTATTTTAGATCATTCTAAAGGAGCTATCCTTTCAACCAGCGTGATTATTATCATTAAAGAACTCACAGTACTTATAAGACTTTCTCTCTGTGAAGCACTTCAAAAGACAAATTCAGTCATTTTGGTTAAATTAAGGCAACAACATAAAGAACTGGACCATACTATCTACTGGAAGGCATCTACAACTAGATACATTGCAAGTGTAAGCTTTTTAAGCTCCTGACATAATCAACAAAAGGAGGCAGGTACTTCTAGGGAGTGAACATGCAAACTAAGCAGGAGCTCAAAGTCATGCAATATATCTTCGAAATTTCCTTTGTGCTTAGCTTTAAGTGAACTCCAGCTGTTACTTTCTCCCTTCCTATAACTAATGTACCCTTTCAAGTAAACGTCACCACTCCACCCATTACATTTTTTTTTCAAAGGCTTCAGGACCTAAGCAAACAAGCAGCACTTATTTTTATGAGATTGTTTTTTCCTTTAAATGTGTTTTAATATATATGGGAGGCAATGGTTGAGCTACAAAATATGAATATGTAAACTCTCTAATGTATTCATTTACATTTTAGTCATGAATAATATTGGTTACCCTGCAATTCACAAGAAAACCTTTTGAAGATTGTGCTTGATAGTTTTCACACGACTGGACTGAAGTAATGTAAAGCAACACATTGAACTTTTAAAGCTAAGCAAGACACAATCTTAAAGCTCTTTTATTGACAAAAAATGCTTATGTGGTGAAGATACTGTTAAATCTTTCAACAGAGTGAGGAGCGACATCAGATTGTCACTATAAAAATCCTGGATCTGATTCTCAGATAGTTATAAACTGTTACAACCCCACGGGCTTAATTTATTCCTTATGTTTAAATTCAGAACATCCTTCTTTGTGGTACTGCTAATGTTGAAGTTATTACAAATCACAAAAATGTCATGAGCAAATGTACTTCTCACCATTTAGATTTTTCTCAGCAGCTCTGGGTTGCCTGTCAGGCAATTCTGAACCCTCAGCTTGTATTTACCATGTAGTATTGTACTTTGTGGCATACTGAATCAGTCAAAAGGAATGAAAGATTTGCTAGAAAATGCTGTAGCCAAATAAAAATCAAGATGTGCACATAATTCTATTTTTTGTCACTCAAGCACATTGGTAAAGAATATATGAATTACTTTGGAAGGGGTCCCAAAGTTGGTGAATAGACTGTTCTTTTGTTAATGAAGCTGCTTAATAAAGCAGTGTAGATGAAGAATGTGCGCTGAATAAAGCAATGTAGATGAATCTTGGAGAATATCTCAAAGCGGTATGTTCCTATTTTTACCTGAAAAAAAATGATTATGCATCAGTTGTAAACTGAGGGAAAATACATCAACGTGGAAACTACAGAAAAACAGATTTTTAGCACATTATCTGTTGATTATTCTCGTCAATGTCCAGAACAGTCCGAGACCTTATTCTGGATGACTTGAAGCAAGATGAGACTTCATGTCTACCCTTCCATCTCTCCATTTGCAGCCTGAACCCTGGGTCTTTCAATTCCTTTTCCATTTTCCAGAAAGCAAGTGCTGCTGGGCTGGGTGGGAGTCTTGCTTAGAGGTGGAGCAAGTAGGGAAGCTGATAAGGGCTCTGTGCAGAGAGGAGGTGATACCAGTGCGGCACCGAGGGACCTGACACACAGGGCAAGGGATGTAGATTGCAGCTGATGGGTGTGTTCACACATGTTTCTCCAACAGCATTTTACTGTCACCTCTCCTTATCAGAAGAAATCACACACCAGCCTCTAAACATTTACAAAAAGGTCAGAGTCAAAGCAACTATGGTACTTTACATTCTACAAAAATAAACTACTAAAAAAGCCCAAATAGCTAGGCAATATTAACAGAGGTAAATCATCTTGGCTTTGCTGAAGCCAATAGAAGTTTTACTAATGTGGTGCATATTTCACCTTCAAGTTTTAAAAAGCAAGCTATATTAAAATAGATTTTTGACCAACATTTTTAGGGGAAACAATGAACAACTAATTTCTTGCTAATTTACTCGTCTTCTTTTTGGTCAGAATTTTAGGGTGTATCACGCACTTTAAAATTAAATAGCAGTATATTATATGGTAGCCTCTCCCATTCAGGACATCAATAACTGTACAAGCATAATTGTGTAAGCATAAAGCTGAATTTAAAGCAAAAGCTGGTAGAAGACTCCTATTGGAAATTGGTCTAGAAAATTTGAATTAATAACGAAGGTACAGAAATGGGTACAGAGACAAGAACCTCTTGAGTTGCCAGATGATACTAGTAACATTAAAGGTACTATGAAAGGTCATGGTGAGATGATGGGAGATGTAACCACAAGAAAGGATAGAGCAGAGTCGAAGGTGAAGTATGGAAGCTTAAATTAGATGGAGACAAACACAACAGACAGGAAACACCAAGTAGAAGATCACACGTCTCCAAAGAGCAGACATTCCCATTTTCTGAGGAATCAACGGATAACAAAATCAAATTTAGTTTATTATATTCTCAGGTCTTCAACAGAGGAATGAAGAGGGAAAGGAAAAAACAATGCATGTTCTTATACTTTGGCTATACAGTTCCAATCAATGGGGTATAAAAAGTTTTCTGTGATCTTAAAGTGATTTCTAGGCTTATGCTAAAGAGATAGAGGGAAAATCTTCATCAGAATTTTCAAGGCAACACCCTAAATTTCTAGTGGTATTTTTCTAATTTGTGTTCAAATGTTTGTACTATGGTCCTGAGAAAAACATGACCTTTCTATGTAAGATGTAAGGAGCCAAAGGAATCAGTGATGCTTCCAAACCACTTGAACTCCAGTGAGAGCTGGAAATGTTTGACTAGGTTACATTTCTTTACAATACCCATAAAAAAGGCAAATAACAGAATAAGAAAAATCATCTCTTAAATGAGAATACTAGTACATGATGCACAACAGCTTTCCAGTTGCCTTCAACTACTTTTTTTTTTCCTCCTGCTTATTTTATTTTAGAGGTTTATTTCAAATATTTCATCCATGAGCGCTCTGAGGGAAGCTGCATCATGCCAGGTGTTTCAAAGCTGACTTCTCAAGTATACCACAGCTCCTGAAGCTCTTAGAGCTAGAGAGACCACTAATAATTGCAAAACATGGTGCCTTTGTCTGCAGTTCCTCAGTGATATGAATAATTCTGAATCATACAAGCAGCCCTGCTGAAGCCAGCCAAATGACTCTTGTGCATAGGGTTTGGAATTTTGAATCTCTGAGGGAAATGGGCTCACGCTGGAGGGAAATCTTCAAGGCTCAGAAGACATGGAGGGACAATATTATCTTAGCTTCAGGAATCTTAACACAGGTACAAAATGCCCATTCATGTTCTCATGGGAAGCAGAAACCCTAGATGGCCCAGAACCATGCTAGGAAGTTCTATAGCACCTTTTGTAGACACCGTGTATTACAGAAAGGGATTACTCTTGGTTATTTTGACAGTCGCCGATTCATTCTGGTTTGTTCTAAGCTGTTCTGGGTTTGCACCAGGTCATGTTGGGAGAACGGAAAGAAGTCTTTGGAGAATTGCCTCTTTAATCTATGTTGAGTTGTCCTCAGTCACAGCTGGGAATCTGAATCCAGATACAAAATCATCATGCGGTGGATAGTTAACAACAGAATCAAGAATTTGGTAGCTACTAAAACACCCCAACCGCCCCTTGTAGCATTTAATTAACTATATGGGCAAGAGCTAATTCATCATAACAGGACCATGGAGATATTGTCAAATAAGAGTTACGGAGGGAGGTAAAATGACATGTCTAAAATCACACAGACGTTTTGCCACAGAAGAGGGTTAAAAATACAAGAGCTTGTTCATGACTTAAAGCTATGGTACACCGTGAGTAATAGAACCGCTAATCTTTTGTAAGTCCTGCAGAGCTTGGCTGAAGTTTCTAACTGAGTTTTGTCAGCCCTGTAAATATTCTTGGCTGGATAGCCTCTAAAAAATAATTAATATTGCTATACAAACATAGTAAATCATGTTTGAAAGCTTGCATGCTCATGTCAAATGGGTACAACTGAGCTGTTACTGTGCCCTCTATCATCGTGAGTACATGCTCCTCTTCCCGCTCCTGCCTAGATAACAGCCATGATCCATTATAGGAGGTGAGGATTCACAGTGCATTCATCCATCTGTTAATGATCGTGCTAGATCTTTCACCATGCAGGCACTTTATGAATGTTGTGAAGCAGTAATGCTATCCTTCCCACGAGGACACCGAATTACTTATCCATGCTTTTGATATAATGCGTCTTGGCTGAACTGTTGCAGCTCACTCTCTCTGGAAGATTTCCAGTCAAAGGCTATATTTACATCAGCTGCAATTCATTCAAAATGTTTCCACAGGATCTTGAACAGGCTAACACATCTTCACAAGTTTAATCCAAAACAGAGATGACAAGATGGCTTTCCAGCAAAGCAGGGGAATAATCATGCTTGTACCTCTAGTTCTTAAGTTTGAGTTGGTATTCCTGGTTTGTGTTCAGCCACTTCTTGGGCCAGTATCCTTTCTGGACTTCCAGGTGACTACAGATTATGCTTCCAAAAGGGACTTAGGAGGGCAGTCACCTAACTCCTATTTTCAGAACCTGCTTTAGCAGGAGGCTTAGACTAGATGATCTCCCAAGGTCCCTTCCAACCCTTGCCATTCTGTGATTCTGTGATTCAGGAGCACAAACGCTATGGACTTACAGGGAGAGTAAATGCTCCTGCACACAAAGTCAATTTTTTAAGGTGGCACTTTGGCTTTTAAGTCACTGAAGCACTTTTGAAAATTTACCTTCAACTTAATTGCATACCATTGCACTGTTTGTTCTTGGAGTTCTTTTTCTGTGGGCATTAAGCCTGCCCAGTTTTCTGGGATTTTGACCACCTAAATTCAAGCCTTATCTTTTAAATTTAGCTTTAACACAACTGTTATTTATTCTTCTCCTTGGCAGGAGTTTCTGCAAGATCGCCATAAAGTAAGCCTGTTTGTATTGTATTGTACCATTAATCTCCTTTTCCTTTATGACATACATACACAACATCTTAAGGGGAAGATTACTATACGTATATATGGATTCATACCCACGTATAAATGTATGTATGAATACAGAGCAAAGATGGGAACAAAGGGAGGGAACATTTTAGTAAACTCCTAAAAGCCTTTGTGAAAAAGCCTAGATAACACATAAAATGGAAAGATTTGTACAGCACAAACCAGGGGATTGACTTTAATTTGTTGCTTAATGGAAGTGTAATTCAAGATAAAAATGAAACAGACTTTATTCAAAGTACTTGGAATCATTTGGGTGGGAGAAACATCTGTCAAATTAAGAGGCTGCTTATCATTATTATTATATCATTACAATAATTTAGGCACAGCTCACCACCTAAGCTTTTCCAAAATTTTCCAAAATAAGAAGCAATTAAGAGAGTTAAAGAAAATGCAACGTTGTTTAGAGTTGCTAGGTTAATTTTCATCAGAATTTGGTCATTATCTTAAAACAGCATCAACAGTGGAGGATTTCTAGCTATCTAGAACCATCTACATTTCTGTGTCTCACGGAGACTTTCTGAATTAGGAATCACTTTGCAATTGCACTGCAAAGCCTTGCCTGAAAAAGCCCTAACACCCAAGAGCGAGCTACCTTTGCATTGCACGGACAGGATCACCTTCACTAAGAACAAACAGGAGCAAGCCCAGTGATGGGTGATCCCTCAGAATTCTTCCATTCATAAGAAATAGGAGTCACAAAATCACAAAAAGCAGTTTGGACAATCATTTATGCCAGTAAATGCTATCTGGGACTCGTAATGGCACCATATTTGCTGTAGAAACTCTATCTATGCTAGGAGTATAACTGTCCAGTAGAAATTTCACAATAGTCCTGATGATCTGGTTCTCTTTTCTAAACAAATCAATCAAGAGTCTAGGTAGCAAAAGTCAAATCTCCAGGGATATTAGCTGCCTAGATTTCCTTTCAGCGAGTCTTCATGTCTGACAAAGGAAAAAGAAAGTGCTTGCTCTTTCATCCTGGTTAAAGTAAATTAAAATGTATTATGTACTCATCATATTGGACCATGATCATCATATTGTGCTGCTCTGCAACATCTGATGTCATTTCAGACTTCCCTTTGATCCCCAGGATAGGCCTCATGCTGCCCCTACAGAGGGAATAACAGGGTAAGAAATCCTTGAAAATTTTCCCCAAGGCAAGGAGTATTATTTCTGCTGATGGTCATGACCCTGGCTCATGATATTTTGCTGCAGGGGGACTTTGGAACCGGAAAGGTTGTGCTGGCCATTTCAGTGTGTGCAAACTGCCATGGAAGAAGAGCTGCTAAAGAAAACTCCTCAAACATTCCTGATGTTTGCTCTGGAGGTGCAGAGCTGTGAGCGTCATGCTAGCCAGCCAGCAGGAGAGAAATCCCCTGGAATCCCTCTGTGAGGGATGAGACAGCCTGTCCATAAGTGCTGGATTGATGGTCTATTGTTTGCATTTGTTTAGACTACATAAACAAGCTTCCAGTTTCCTTAAAACAATGTGGTCAAGTCCTAGTTTCCATCTCCCTTGAATTCTCCAGTTCTTATTATGAGGCAAATGGTTTTAGCTGCTCTTCACCACCAGTCCCCTGGTGCCCTGGATTTTTACCTGGTTACCAGACATAAGCACCTTCAAACTGAAAGTTGCCATTAGAAAAAGCCTGCGCTACCTGCAAATCCCTGACTGCCAAGTGTACAGAACTGAGCCAGATTTGAGCACAATTTGAAAAATGTGGATTAGGATAACATATTTGTGAATGTAGAAGTACTTTAGCTCATTTAGCCATGTAATCTGTATCAACTCATCACTTAAATTGCCAGACCTGGACTTCCTCCCGTGGAATGATAGAAGTCATAAGTCTCTTCTTTCCTTACAGCTAGGTTTGTATAAAAGCTCTACTTGTGCAAGTTAGAGTCTGGTCGTGACACTGAGCTGAAAATACACATAATTATCATAAACATCTATATGACATCAGAAGGCCAAAGCTGAAAAAGGCAAATTTCTGACCCCAAATCAAATGAAAGCAAAAATGGGAAAAACTGTGATTAATCCGATTTGAAGTAAAGATTCTGCTCCCTCTGGAAAATTATTCCAGTGGAATGCATTTTTAAACAGAATAAATGGTGAGAAAACTCATATTGTAACGAAGTAAAATTTTCCAGAAACACACCTTGTTAATAAAACCTTAAATGAGTTCATGTTAATAGATTCTTGAGGCGCATTTTCATGCAGTTTGAGTCAATGCAAAGCATGCATATGCCCATCTCGCAGTTGCTTTTGCTTGCACTGTGTCCAGTTGTTTTTCTACAGTGGATCGTTTTTTCTTTGTCCCCCTCTTTCCTGTCTGGTAAAGCTGGAAAATTCCACTAGTGATAACTCTGACAGCTTGCTCCCCCTCCTGTCACTCCTCGTTTAAGAAAACAAGAGGGAGGGAGCAGGGTCTGGAAGTCTGAGAAGTTACTAAGTTAATAAATTCTGCAAGTCTTACCTTGGAGCAGAATAAATCCTTGGTGTTATCCTTAAAGGAGCAGAGCAGAATCCTTCTGAAAACCAACTTCTTCATGCTCCTAGTGGCAGGGAGTCCCTCCTCAGCCTATGATCGCCAAGTTGCATACTCTGGGAGCTATCTGACAGCCTGTGATAGGATATTCTGCCTCCAGTCATACAAAGGCTGCGGGAACAAAGAGCGGTGGAGCTTCTGGCCCTTGTGGGAAATGGACTGACTCTGCTTCATCACTATTTAAAAAGTAGATGCCTTCAGGATAAATCCTCTTAGTGTGTTTTCCTGTTTGTGTCAGAACTTAAACCTTTTATCCATTTCCTAAGAGGAGAAATAAAAAAGTAATCAGCACTAAGCTGCGCTGTAATTCAGGAGAGTCCCTGTGGGGTGGCTCAGAAAAAGACAGAGCCAATTTATGTGTTTTCTGCTAAAGGGATATGAGACACTGCCATTAGCATAGCGCAAAAAAAATTGTAAATGACCAGATGCAAATTAATGAGGAGCTCTCTCTTGATGGAGATGGCTGCTCCACTCAGAGCAGAAGCATAGTGCACAATGCCAGCCGAGGAAGGAGAAGCGAGCCAGAGTATGGCTGTTAAGAAATCAAATATTTATGGGGAAGCCTTTCTTGCTTTTCCTACAGTGGGATGATCAGTGGGAGGCCTAGATGAATGTTGAAAAAAGCACCCACCAGGTTTTGTATGAACAGTGGCCCAGAATTGGGTTTTGGCCACAAGATAGATGAAGTCTTGAAATTTGGGGTTGATTTTGAGCTGCAGCGGGGGGATGAGGAAACACACTGTTCTGTTAATGTTGTCAAAGGAGCCCCAAGAAATAACTCTTAAGCACGGAAAGCATAAGAGATGGTCAAACTTTGCTCCCTCCACCAAAACTTAGTTTATCCGTTGAAATGCTTAAACTGGTCTGCCAAATTGACAACATTCCTGTCATCATTCCTCCAGCCTGAAAAACATGAGGGAAAGCTGACTTTCTGGTTATAAGCTTTCTGATACCATTCACTTCCTCCAAGACATCGCTAAAGCCCTTCGGCAGAATAAAGGGAAAAGAAAGCCTGGTATTAATCAGAACAAGCACAGAAAGAAAGGAAAAAAAAAAAAAAGTTGCAGCGGGGCGAAGAAGGGAAAGGACTTCCTGAATCAGCCACAGATTTCCAAAGGGTACAGAAAAGAGCAAAACCAGAAGTGGTTTAGTTTTACAGTTCATCTTGAAGCTAAATTTTGCTTTATGTTTTAAACTGGATTTAATATTGCCTTTCTATTTCTTTAGGTGAACTTTTAGGATCACATAAATCCTTGAAAAATTTGAAAACTTCCTGTCATTTACCACTGCCTGTAGGTCTGTTTAGGGACCAGTATCCTTTAAAGGATAAACTGCAGGGAATAGAGTGGCTCAGGAATTTGGTAAAGGACCGTGGGGCTGTTCACGCTACAAATCCAGCTGGTATTGGTGGTGATCAGAAACTGCTTGGCAGCTACCGCTGTTTTGCCTGAAGCGATATAGTGATGCTAGTCCATATCATCCTGACAAAATACTTCTATGGTGTTACCACCTACAGGCATTCAGAGACAACCTCTAGGCTGAACAGTCATGAGGCTGCCCTCCTCGCTTCCTTCAAGGATGTCTTCTCCCTCTTTTTAATTAAGTGGTACACTGCTGCCACTATTACTCTCCTTGAGCTGTACCTATATGAAGAAATTAAGGTCATTTTACACCTAACTCTCAGCTTTGTCTGAACAGTCAGACAAATGCAGTTTTAGGATTGCCTTTTCCCAGAGTTGCTCTCTAATAGAATTTAAACAAGCCTCGGTAACAGTGACTTAGGTTTTCCTAGGAATTAAGGTGAGTTTTGGCTGGATTTGGTGAATATGAAGGTGGGTTCCCATTTGCAGCCCAAGACCCTTGCAGCTCGCTGCCTGTGCGGTACAGAAAAACACGGCTGGGGAGAGAGGGAAGGAAGCAGAGGCTGGCTCATTTGCAGCAATTCAGAATGAGCATGAAACACTCCCTGGGTTTCAGTAAGTGCTGGATCCTTTTACCTAACATTAGATGTTGAAGCAGGACATGTAAGTTAGGATCCTGCTTGCCGCCAGCTCCTGATTACAGCCAGTGGAGAGCAAGTTGTATCCAAGGAGCAATTCAGCTCACCTATGGATGAGATGTCTTTCTTGCTGTCCATAAAGGGAGAAGACAGTGAGGGACTCACCAAAGAGCTGTTAAATGCTGGAAATGGAGAACTGCTCACTGGGCATTAGGTACCATTAAAATTAAGGGAACTGTAACCCCCTCCTTGCAGTGTCCTTGCACTTAACTTATTCTACCTCCAAAATACAGTGGTTTCTTGAACTACAATTAAAAAAAAAATAGGTTAAAAGTCTTGTCATAAAATTATGTAAATATGTTTAAACATCTTTTTTTGCCCGCACTTTCTGGACCAGCACAATGGTGAGCCCTAATCACAGCTGTCCTATGAAAAATAAACAACGGTGAACACGTATACACAGGTGTCCCACCGAAGCATGACACAGAGATCCACCTGCACTGGTATCTTTATTCATATTTGAGTATTCAGTTTCATGATTTGTACAAAACTAGCTCTGAACTAATTCCATATATGGGACATAATGATGAAATATTTCAGTGGATATACTGAATGACATGCAGCTGATAAATACTGACATATGTGGTTTCATGCTATTTTTTTTCTAAAGCTAAATGCTGAGACATAAAATAGACCTGCTGTTGACTCCATTGTATGACTGCAGAAATACATAGATTATCTTTACAATGAAACAAATCTTTAAGCTTTTTGCTGCATCTGGATGTAATAACCAGTCATAAACAATTAGCTATGTAAATAACTGATTTTTCAGGGCTTTGGACAAACAAGTAATTGAACAAAATCTTCATTTAAAGTTAATCTGAAACAAAGCCATTTGCTTTTCCTGTAGAAATTCAGAAGAACAATAAACAGTCTGATCTCAGAGATTTGTTTTACTTTTCTGTGGAAAATTAAATCCACATAAATTAGAAACAAAACAGTTCATTTAAAAGATGTTGCAATGAAATGTTTCAGCTTTTTCTGATTTTTGCCTATTTTTTTTTCTTGGCTCAGAAAAATGCTCAATAGGTTATTCTGATCAACCCAAACCTTTTTTTTTTTCCCCCCCAGAAAAATAAATGTTCCCTTTTTTTGGTCCCACTTCTAAATACAGTCTCCTTTTATAACAGGTCACTGCTGCTGGGGAATAGCTTTAAGGACTTGTCTAACTGATGTCATATGGCAAGCACAAAAATAAAACTGCAAGGAAGGAACTGAAAGAATTGTCATTGGATTAATTATTCCACAGAAATTAAACTGGCATGATCATAATCATGTGGTGTTTTTTTCTGAAACATGACTGCTATTTCCAGGGACTCTCTATATTGATCTATTCCAGCTGCTAGTGAGCAAAAACCAGAGGCTTTTCTCCAGGCTGGCTTTTACATTAACACTGAGATACATTAAGCACACATGCGCCAAACCTGGCTTGTTTTTCATGGTAGAAAAATGGCAATATCCTCAAACTTAATAAGTGATGTATTTGAAAGCAACTATGTAGATAGGAAGAAGATAGTCATCCATGGCCAAGCAGTCCAGACTTGACATCAGCTGCTCAGATGCCATGAAAGGTTAAACCTTCTCTTACGAGATCTCTGAAGATCTGCTTTGCCTGTCTGGGCTTTGGCAGGGGATCTGTGAAATTTCCTACCTACATTCATGATTGATTAAGATTTAATTGTGGTCTTAGCTCTGCCTAGGAGACCATCAATTTACAGAATAGGGATTTTTCGAAAGAAACTACTTAACCTCAAGACCATTTAGACATAAAACCAGTCAGGCAAGAGAAGAAGGTTTACAGAGCATGACAAAAGAAGGATTGCAAAATGCGCAGTGCCGACATACAAAAACGGTGGAACGGAGAAACCCTCACAGTGCCTGTAGGAAGAGTTTTGTTTTGCAACGCCCCTGTGCCTTGCAGGAGGCCCGCGGCCGGCTGCTGAGCTGGGTTTCACAAACACGCTGAGGCGGCATTCTTTATCTGCAGTAACGCTCGGTGTCAGCTGCTAAGGTCACCTTGACAAATGAACTTGCCTGGTGGAAAAAAACCTCCTCCACCAGTAAATGAACAGGAAGGGACTGAGCTTGTTTTCCAGTGCCCATTGCAATCGCTGCAGACCAGGGCCATATGTACACTGGAAACAGTATGCGGAGCCATGTGATGGGGGAGCGATTTTTTGTGCTGAATTTACAAACAAGGAGGTTTTTTTCAGGTGGCTCTTTCATCTTTGGTGAAACACTATTTTTCCCCTTCATTCTCAGTCATCTGGTGACTCTTGACAATAGTCTCCTATTAGGTCCCTGCAATAAAAGCCTGTCTTCTTGCATTAAACTATATCACAGAGAAGCTGTTAGTTATCCTAATCCCAAGGATTTACAATACAACTCCCCAGGGAAGCCACTTACTTTCCCTTAGAGACATCATTTATTTCAGAGCTAAAGAGGCCAAGAAGGCCAAGAATATAAAGATGACAGACTGGTAGAAGAGTCACTGAGTGAGGAGGAAATGAGTAACAAACTCTATCAGTCACCTGGCAAGAAGATGAAGAAAATAATTACTTGTTAGTATCTCTGAATTTCAATGTATTTTCATTTGGAAAGAAGGATCTGAGCTGGTAATCTATAATGCGACCTTTTCCTACATTTGCCAGGACAAATTTCTGGCTTTTGCTCCTCAGGAGCAACAGCCTGACCATGCTCACACCCTGAACCAGGTGTGGCCCTGAAGAGGTTTTTCTAGGTACAGTTTCAGTCACCCCTCAAGAGCAGTGAGATTCTGACCCTTAAAAGTAATCTTTTTCACTGATCCTTTCCCATTTTGCTTTTTCTCATCCCAAACCATCTTTCCAAACCGGTCTTTCTGCTACTTCTTCTCCCTGATGTTGCTCCATGTCTTTGACGCACAGGGAAAAATTAGGGGTAGGATTCCTGCAGTCTAAAATGATTGCCTGCCTCTCTTCTCCAGAAGAAGAATATTCATAACATATGATGTGGTCTGAGGGTTCAAAGATTATTATAAAGAGTATAGAAAACCCAGAATGCATGACATCAAGGGCTGAAAGATTACTGCAGCTTGAGCAAAAACAGAGGAACTTTGTCTAAACCCAAACAAAGACAAGCAATGGGTAAAAGCCCTGGCTTACTGATTGCCAAATGTATGATATTTATTCCCCCTCCTCCCTTAGATGTTAACCAAGCACTGTTAAACTAACTACAGCTAAACCACTGCAATGTATCAGAGATATTTTTATATTAACAGATGTTCTTCACTAATGTGACTTTAAAAGTAACTATAACTGCCAAATTCATATTTGGCCAGTAACCTTTATTTTAAGAACTGGGGTAGGTTTCTGCTGGGTTTCTAATGGTCTATCGACCAATTTGCTTCTCCTTAAACGTGAAGATTTAACTTGAACAAAATATCTTGCTAGGTAGTGCTAATTCAATCAGCAATGTTACTTGAGGGGGACTGTAATTCATGAAATGTGTTCCAGCAAAAGGGCTTTAAAAAAATCCCTAACTAAATAGGCATTACATTTGAAAACTCTGCTGGACTTGAGCAGACAAAAGAAAAAAGAAATTTTTACTTTCTATAAATAATTATGGCTCTGAATATGCTCAATCCATTACAAATGCCCAATCTCCACAGTTCATTCCTTTAAACAGAAACATACATAAGTCAAAGACATATCTAATTACTATATATAATGTAAATATTAGGTTAGTCTAAGATTTTGTTAATTGTTTGACATGAAAGCAGAACTGGGCTTGGCAGTCAGGCAGAACTCAAGAGGCCTGTCTTGTACAATGCAGCAAAAAAGAGGGTAGGAGAAAAGGAACTTTTATTAGCATGTTTAAAAAAAGGAATCTATATTAACCACTCCACTGTGAGCCATCAGAGACATTTCATCATGAAAAATAAAATATGAGAAATTGGAAAGCATTAGCATGAGATAAAAAAGAACAAAAGGAGCAGCCCCTCTCAGAGGTAAATGTAATACTGTTGTCTAACAGTGCCACAATTTGATGTCATTAAGAGAGTGACGGTAGCTGAGGCCACAGATGTCCCGTGCCTGACTTCAATCTAGAGACCTAAAGCCCACCATATGCTGTGTTTGGCACACTGAGTATGGCCAAAACCCTGTCCGTGCCACCTGAGGAACCAGGACCATTGCCAGCACTGCTGACAGTGGGGTTTTGCCCCTACTTGTGCGGGTCTGAATGGCTGCAGCGGGTGCAAAGTAGTGGAGACTTGGGCCCCCAAAGGCACTTTTATCTGCTTGGGAACCGGGCATACACCTTTCCAAACACAAACTCCTTCATGAGCCAGGATGAAGTTCCTGCTTGCTTTCAAGATTGAAGCTTTTATCAAGATTTAAAAAATCTCTGACTTCAACAGCACTGTCCAAAAAAAATATACCCAGGCCCATGGTTTTCATGAATGGCGATATACAGAAGAGCAGTTCTTCAGGACTAGCTGTCCCCTGCGATGTTCAGCTTTTCTTTCTCTGTCCCTCTCACACTTGCACAAATCCAGCTGGGAGGCCTGAGGACACAGCTGTGTGACAATGTCACAGGTTCCATGTAGTCCTGCGAGATGATTTTCTGGTGGTTATTTCCTCTTGCAACACTCTCTCTTGCATCAAAGCACTTCAGCTCCCTGTTGTTCATGTAACAACTGATACTGACACTGGGTTTCACAGGCAGGACTTTTTTGGCATTGGCAAGACAGGAGAAAAATGCTGATTATGACTAACAGAAAGCGCTGGATCAGAGAGAGGAAAAATTCAAGATATTTGATAAGACATGGTGTTTTGAAAAGGCTTTCCTGGCAGCACTGTCATAACCATGGTCACAGCCTCCTTTACCAGCTGTTGCAACTGCAGGCAGCCCTCTTCGGAGGCTCTGACGGATGAGTGTTTCACATGGTCCCAATTCTTGTTTTTCTGCAGATCCATATGAGCTGAGAGGGCAACTTATGTCTTACATGACGTGTTATTAGTGGTGCATTACGGCAGATGGGAAAAAGCATGTGTTTTAAAGGGGGGGCAGTGAAATCTGACAATGTCACCCACACAGGACAGATACAAGCGCTATCTGATGAAGATGCCCCTTACCCCCTGCCCCACCAGAATCCGCGTCAGGGGTGTGGGTGCAAGGACCTGCCAGGAAATCCCACAGGGCCATGGTTTGGTAGGGCTGCAGTGCTGTGTCTAGTATTCTGGCCTAATTCCAGTGTACACTGAGGCCTGTTTACAGTACTCATGAAATTTCAGTCTGCTGCTTATGCTACCTCTGCTCATTGAGTTTCACAGAACCATAGAATCGTTTAGGTTGGAAAAGACCTTTAAGGTCATTGAGTCCAGCGTTAACCTAACCCTGCCATCCCACCACTAAACCATGTCCCTGAACACCTCCTCTACCCGTCTTTTAAATACTTCCAGGGATGGGGACTCAACCACTTCCCTGAGCAGCCCGTTCCTATGCTTGACAACCCTTTCAATGAAGAAATTTTTCCTAATATCCAGTCTAATTGTTTCCTTCTGTGTGCTGTGAAAATGTTGTTGTTGTTGTTGTTATTATTACTATTATTACTATCCGCTGGAGGTATGAGTCAGAAGCAAAAGGCTCCTGGGTGCTGTGCTTTGTACCAGCTACAATGAAAATTGCTGTTTACCATCAAAAGCCTGCAGGCCACCTCTGCCCATGCGGAGAGCTGTGCTCCCTGGCCATGTCCTGATTGCAGTTCAGGCAGAAAAATGTCATTTTATACCCCTAAAATAGCTACATTTCGGAGATGGAATTGCTTCTTTCTCACTACATAAACTCAGAAAGTTAGGGGTATAAGAAAAACATAACTATAACAATAAAAAGTCAGAGTCTTTCCCGTATTCAATTACATGGCAATTTTAAAGCTGCTGTCTTGGGTCCTACGAGACATAGCGCTCTGGCCCAGTGAAGAATTATTTCTAGCCTTGGAGGGTATAGACATATGTGTGGACATACAAGGCCTTAATCTAATCAGTGATCCAGGACTATACTTTGTCTTTTTCAGTCCCCAGGCCAATTTTATAACTGAGGAAAAGAGGTAAATATTTCCTTTATTTTTGTTTTTCTTTCTGGCAGGCTGCTTAGAGAATATAGCAGCTATATAAAGATGGCCAGAGGTTTTTCAATGGCAGTAAAATTTTGTTGTGGGGGCAGTGGAGGGGATGAGGGGTGGGGGCAGGTGAGGGGTGGCGATCCTGGGGACTGTGGTTTTCCACACGGCTAAAATGCTGGGTGCCTGCACTTTGGTACCACAGCTGATGCAATGCTGGCAACTAACACACACTGCACACCTACATACATGTACAGATGCAAGAATGAGCATGGGTGAGACCATACCATGGTGAATGTGTACTCTCCAAGGATTTTTAAAGCATTGAGTAATGATCAGCTGATAGGTAATTATGCAGCCTGACCCTGAAACTAAAACCTTGAGCCGACTTGCCACGACAGCAAGAAGTGTCTCTGCTCTCTTTGTCATCCCTTTCTCATTATAGTCTTCAGGCTGGTTACAGATCTGGCTATAAAATTTGAAAATTTGCTTAAGATTTGTAATTTACAGCTGCTCTTTGGAAAGATTCACTGTTATTGGAAAGAGATGAAAGTCGAGTGCACGGAAGGTGCACCTTGTGGTGACATCCGCATTTAGAGTTATCAACTTGAAGCATTTCATGCAGCATACGTTATCAGGCACACCATGAGTCCTGGTTTTCCAGGGATTTCTTTCATTTGATTTAACAGCCCATTGCCCTTTTGGAATATACACTGACAATGCCCAAGAATTTATTACACGCACTCCCTTCTCCTCTGAAGTTTTTCACAGGTCGAGCAAAAGGAATTTTGAATAACTTCAGGTAGGACCTGATTTCAGGCTAAAATATTGTCCCCTGGAGTTTCCCCAGAGGCCAGTGGCCTATACTGGAGTTTCCACAGTGAGCAACCAGTGGCCTAACCCCGCTCGGCACTGACTATTCAGAATAAAAAAGAAAAAATCTGGGGGTTGGAGTGGGAAGGGGAAGGAAAAATCTCATTCAGAAGTGTCAGGGCTCAGAGCTGGAAAAGTTTTTTTCTACAAATCAGAAAAATTAAGCAAGGGCTGAGCATGTTGGCCACAATCCAGTAAAGCACTTAATGTTAAGAGTGCTCTGGAGAGTGCCATCAGGAACAGCCTGAGCACTAAGTACCCGGCAGGATCAAGCTCCAAATGGGGACCAGACATGAACCAGATGGCATTATGTTCGCTTTGTCATATTAATAAGGTCTTTGATTTGCCTTTTAATAACTCTCTCTCTTATTTTCCCCTTTCTGGCTTTGCCTTTTCTATAAAACAATCCATATGTGCACTGGGAGAAGGCGGCAATGTATTGAAATTGCCCCTTATCACCTTTTCACAAGCATGGAGTTAAAGCAAGAGCTGGGAAAACTGACTCTAGTATTTAACTTAAATCAGTGGTGCTTGGACAAGGACCGTCGAGATTTTGGCTGCTGAAGGAAGGAAAACGCTGACTCTATCCTCTAATGAGCTCCCCAAATGTGTGCAGTGAGTGTGCTGTTGCGTTTGAGAGCTTGTTGCCTGCATCAGAGGTTATTCCAATGCCTCGTGGGTTTTTTGGGGTGGGGATGGGGGCAGGTAGGATGGCCGAGCAGGGACAATGGGAGACAGCTCTCTGGCTGTTCATAAACTGGGTTGAAACTGAACTGAAGTGAGACTGCTGCCATGTAGAGCTCAGCACTCACGCATCCACTGAGGTCACCTGCCAGAAGGCAGTGGGAAGAAAATAAAACCCTAGCTGCCACTTTGTTTTTTAAACAAGCTCCTGGCTTTCCACTTCTTCCTTTCCAGCACAGTCACAACTATCTCCAGAACTTCCTCAGACCTGTGATTTGTGCAGATGCCAGCTTTTACATGGATGTTTTTGAAACTGAGTGCTGCTCGACTGGAAGCTGTCCTAGCTGGAGCTACTTTCCTGCAGGGAGGGCATGGAGAGCAGTCGAGGTGGGATGCATGCCTCCGCCTCTGTGCTGCTGGCACTGTTGACTCCCAAGACAGAGCCATCCAGGCTCAAGTCCCAGCTTCAGAGCCTGAATTAGGGCGAGCCGGCTGGCTGCCAGGCAGGCGAGGGGTATTTCTCTTGCACAGACTGCAGCCATCACTCGTGCTGGAGCTGTGCATGCATGTGGGTTGTGCAGTGAGACTGAAGAGGAAATTTCTGTGATCATTTTAGCATTTGGGCAACTGGAAAAGGAGCTGACAGAGGCGCCAGGCCTTTGCTTTCATGACTACATTAATCTTCTCCTGGCCTTGGAGAGAAATTTTAGATGAAGTTAGCACATGTTCTCGAAGAGCTTTCTTTCTCAAATTTATTTCTGTTGTGGATCCTGCAGTGACAAATGATAATGCCAGTGAAATGTCCAATATAAATCAAACTTCTCTCAATAATAATTTTAATAAGGATGCCTGATGCTGTGTTGTTATTTAAGAAGTTGACAGTTGACTACCATGGCCCAGAACTTTTGAGATACATGGATTAAAAAAATGTTTTTTCTATCTCAGAAGGTGGTGGTGGGGACAGGTGGAAGCACTAATGCCCCTTTTTTCATATCTATGTATCACCCAAGAAAATGTCTTTCTTGGGTGTAGTTATGGAGTTATTTTGGTCCAGGGGAAGGAGTTTCAGATGTATATAATTTTAAGAACAAAGACAAATAACGTTATTGCTACTGCTGGAAAAGTTCCTGGTTGGCAACTGAGCTATGTTAGCTATCATGCGAAAGTTTAGTCCATGGCAAATGTGGCATAATTCAAAGTTATTCTGCCATGAAACTGGTAAAAGCCTAGCTAAGTTACTTGTTATTTGCCCCATGCTAAGAGCAGGGCCCTGGACAGTTACAAAAGCTCACATTGTAAGTGGTGGCTCTTTAAGTCATCGCAACATGCTTGTGTTTCTGAGTGTTGGAGGTAATGAAAGTTGTTTGGACATAGCTGACTACCAGACAGCACCTAAGTGTTTGGTGGGAATTTGACAATAACTTTTGATCAAACAAGGAACAAACTGAAACTAAACCATTTTGTATTTGTGAACTGCCAATTCCTCTAAAGTTTCCTCCAGAAAATGCTCACATAGATGCAGTTGTCACAGCTCTAGGAGGTACACGAGTCTGTGGGCAGCTGTTTTCCTACACTTTCTGCCCAAACATCAGCCATAGGCAGAGCTACAGTTCTGAAAACTGAGAGGCAAAGTTTTCTGGCCTCACCATAACACTTTGAGGCAATGATCTGACCTGGAAGATGGGTCAGGAGGACCCCAGAGCACCGCCTGTCACATCCCACAATCAAGCTTAGAATTGCCTGAGTCCGTCCTTCACGAGCAACTGGACAACAAAATTAATTCCCCCAGGTGTCCATCTATGACAAAGTACAATTCAACATTTTATAGAGAATATTTCTATATGAAACAGAATATGAATAATAACATGTGAATCAGGCCCAGAGAACACTGCAGGAAACACAGGGCAAGTGCCGCTAAGAACAGATTTAAGATGAAGTTTGTGTCCAATGAAAATTAGGCAACTACAGCAACTCAAAAGAGGCACAGAGTTGTTCTCAGTATTTATTTTGTCATTAGGGTTAAAATCAACCCATCCTTCAAAAGGTGTTCAAAGTGCTTAGAAATAGAGCAAATCAGAAAACTTTCTATGGTAGAGACAGTAGAAGTGTGTAAGTCAAGAATTTCCACTCAAGATATTATCTGGTTGGTTTCTTCATGCAATATAAACTAATTTCATTTTTGTTAGGCAAACATTGGATTGTAGCATGAGGTCACAGGTAACCAAGAAGCTACTCTCATAATTTCCAGGGAAGCAGGACTTTCCTATTTACATATTGTATAGGATAATAAAACTCAAATACAGTGTAATAAATAATTTGACTTTAGGCGTTTCAAAGGTTGCAACAAAGGAATGTATAGACTTGACCTTTCAAAAAAGTTCTCCCATCATTTCTGGTATGAACATGTATTTTCTTATGCTTTCTTTGTTGAAATGCCTAGTGACATCAGTGCGTTTCAGTTACTTGTTTAGACTTCTGAGTAACTACATAGATTTCAACAATCAGTATTTAAATTTGCAATTACAGAACTTTTCAACAGCTTTGATTTCAACAAGTGCATGATTAAATCAGTAATTTAAATAAAGCACCACATCAAAACTAAATGTCGAAGTTGAGATTCATTTAAAATAAGCTTCAACTAAAGAATATTGTGTGATCTTTCATCTACTTTCATCATGGGTTTGGTCTATCCTTCACTTCACTGCTTAGTAATGGAAGAGTGTATCTACCCAGCAAGATCTCTTCCGATGCTGTCAAACACGTCTCATTTTCAAAGACTGACTAGCCAAGTTTTGTTTGACGACAAGACAAATGCAAATAAACCCCTCATCTGCGTAGCAAAAGCATTCACATGAAAACATGGTTGTCATAAAAGTAGATTTTGGATACTTTCTTTTTACTTATGTACTTCTTATTTCCTTAACTAATTGCCACTTTATCCTTAAATTTTGAGTTTTCTTTCAAGTTCCTTTAGATTCTTTTAATGATTGGAAGATTCCTTGGTTAGGTTTCTGATTGGTTGTTGTATTATTTTATTTTATCTTTGCATAAGCTGCACATTCTGAAAATACATATAAGATGACATAAATGTCCACCAACCTTCTTATCTTAGGCACCTAAAAAATATACTTATATTCACTTAAATTGATGCCTATGATCAAAATAATTTCAACGGTTCATCCCTAGAAGGCTCAACATCAACTGCAAAGACCAAAATACCTTCCCCGTTCT
This sequence comes from Gorsachius magnificus, assembly GCA_034008185.1. NCBI lineage: Eukaryota > Metazoa > Chordata > Aves > Pelecaniformes > Ardeidae > Gorsachius > Gorsachius magnificus. The sequence goes on along the minus strand of CM067082.1, from coordinate 55,728,827 downwards.
CAGAATCTATAGAACTTATTGCAAAACCACAAAAGAGCAACTCATCAAAAGTCAAAAGTAATATCAAAAGCAATATCAAAAGCATAGAGAATATCACAGGTAGAGGAAAAAATCTCACCACTAGATACTTACAGAATTTCTTAAAATCTAGCCCCTTTCCAGCTTCCAGCCAGAGGATAGCCATGCATGAGGCAGAGACAAAAGCAGTACATCCTTCGTTACCTGTCCGCACGGCTATTTGAAGTCTGCTAAACTTCTGAGCAGTTACACAATGACAAACTAACAAGAAAGAAAAACACATACATGATTTTGCGCCAGCTCTTTTGCTTTCTGCACAGCAATTCCCATGAAGATCGCAATGTAGAATATTTTTTTGCTGTTAGTATTGCTCACTTTGAGTTTTTATAGCCACTTGGAGATCTGCATCATTGTATTTGATTTCAGCTAATCAAGCATACAAATGAACAGGAATGCAGACACACAGCACTGTAAAAAACACAGAAGGAAGTTTTTTCAAACCAAATCCCTCTATTAGGCAGTGGTTCCAGTGATGCAATCAGAATAGGAAGGAAAGTCTGTGTTGCTTCATTGTTTTGTTTGGATTTTGGGGTCCAGTGTTAACTTGTGATAATATTTCCATTTGTAAGTATATTTCTCTGAGGGCAATCCAAAAAAGTGACTATGATGAATATAATAGGAAAAATATCCCATTGAACTTGCTAAGTTTTTCCACCATGAGTGACCATTACAGAATTGCCCCACTCAATTATCTTTCCTGTGTAGTTCAGTAGCTTTTGGCTAAGTTTATTGTTTTTTATCAAAGTCCAACAAATGCACAAAATGGATTCAATAGAAATGTAGTTGCAGAGAAATTCAATAACTGATTCATGCCTGCAAGGGTTTTAAGAGTTTTTAAATAAGAGAATGGAGTGAATAGCATAAATGACCAAAAAGAGGGACTGCAACGTATATCAAGGGTACAGAGTCGGCTGCAGGGACATCTAGATCTTTAGAGACAAGCCCAAAGCCTACCACTGCCAAGAGAAGTTTTGAATCTGACCTTAAATGTTGTGAGATGTCAATTACATTTGTAATCCAAAGCTTCAACTCTCTATAACCTCCACAGTTCAACAGTTAAAACAAACATGTCCCCTCTACAGACATGACTTATCTGATTGGCCCATCACACTGTGTAATTCTAAACAGGATTTTCCAGGTGGCATGTACAGAGCACTGTATCATCTCTCTGGCTTTAGGTAGCATGGTTGAAATGTGAGAAAGGCCAATGGTGGCAGAAACGTTAGCTTAAGCAAACAAGATTTTTCCATATGTCTCCCAAACATAAAATGCGCAGCAGCAGTTTTGCAAAGTAAGCAAAATCTTTTCATCAAATGTAAAATTGATATTGAAGATTAAGAAGTTTCCTCCCCTTCTGTAAGAATATGTTACTCCTCTCACCATCCATAAATATGTGTTCATTGTTTATCCCTGAGACCTACTTCAGAAGATGCTAAATTTGGTCTGCTGTAACCACATTGCAGGGCATTACTCATTTTATGGGTTCACAAATGATGGAAAAGTGGTATTAAGTTAAGTTTTTGACTAAATATAGATCACAGAAAAGCACAGAAAAATAAATACTGAGCTTATTATCTTCAGCTATACCAGTTGCTTAAGTATATTGACATCAGTGAATGTTGTAAGACCCTGTGAAGATGGCCAGGGTCATAAATACCCATTTTCTGTAAAGATGTCAGAAAAACTCTTCTCACTATCTATTATTTTCCTGGCTGTTTCTGATACCTGATGCAAACTGCTTTACTTAATTTCGAAGATTAATCCAATACTAAGTTTACATTTATTCTAAGTCTTCAAACATTGCCTATCAAACGTCATTGCTATGTCCAGTGAACTCATGGGCTGTGGCTATCTGCAGGTTTTAGGGTAGCCCCACAGTTGCATATCATTTCAGCATTTGGTTCATTTCTATTTTTCCACAGCCTGAGGTCCCCTTCAGTTTGGAGGAAATATGAAATCTGTACCAGTGATGGAAACTCATCACCAATAGTCTCAAAGGAGGTAACTTAATCTAGATGTCCACTCCACTGATATAATTAGGAATGCACTTTGTCAGCCTTTGAGGGTTTAACTACAGCTGGCTGGGTTCAAGGCAGTCTCAGAAACCAATCTGTTCTTAGTAACACCATCTCCTTCACAGAATTACAGACATATTTTCAGTAGATATACCCAGCTAACTGCTGAATGATGTTTTTCCACCCACTTATGTCTTTTTCATGTCAATGTTTTTTTCAGCATCACTGAAGCCCTGGATCAATGCCATGGAATGATTCAGAAACCAAAGGCTGAACTGACAGCTCAAGAGTAAAGGTTATGAACCTTATTTGCAGTGTTTGAATGTGGCTCAATTCAGCCTCTGAACATCATCATATTCCTGATCCAGCTGATGAGATTTAATTAGAAAATAGATTCAAATGGATAACCAGATGCTGACTGGCCTATTTATTGTTTTAGAAATAAAAGATAGTTTAGGCCCTACTCTCTTGGAAAATCAGAACTCCACTCTTCACATGGATTAACTAAGTTAGGAGGAAAAAAATCTAACCTAACAAAAATTTAAGAGCTTCTTCAAATTGATGTATCAAGACCAGTTTTGGATCCCTGCTGTACCCTTGACTCTTCTGCTGGAGTCTGCAGGGATTTGGATCATGAATACCTTCGCATTATTGTCAATAAGCTTTTCTAACTGAATATCACAAGCATCACTTCTTTTTCATGTGCTTTGCTCTGCTAGGAATCTCATTTGCACAAATGAATGAGATATTCTGTTATGGTTCAAGTAAGTTGGATAAAGCTTCCCCTCCAGCCTGCAAAATATTTAAGAAAAATGCAGTATAACTTTATATCTATTTACTTTACACACCTAGACCTGGAAATACCCAGCCTAACCTATTAATCAGCAGAGTGGCCTGCTCAGAAAAAAAAAAACCCAACCTTTTCTTTTTTTTCTTATCAGTTCTGAAGTATTAGTCTAAACACTTTGAATTCCAGCCTTCAAGTTTCCACCTATAGCCATGTCAGCAGGCTGGGCACAGGTTCCCCAGGGCCAGAAGCCCTATAGCTGTGGTAGGACGGCGCTGCGCCTGCTTATTGCCTTGGGCAAAATGCTGTGCTAACATCGCTATACAGCTCCTGAGCACAGGCAAAGGGAGGCCGGATTTGCTTATGGCCACTCCATAAAAAGATACCCTGAATGTTGTAATTGTTACATGGTAATCGTGACATTCACTAAAGCAGTGGATTTATTTACCTTGCTGTTAAACCTTTTAGTGTCAGATGGAAGTTTTTTATTTTTTTACTGCTCTATTTGGTTCCTTTTGTCCTGTAATATAGATTTTCAATAGGTGTCAGAATACAGGCATCACAACTGAGCCTTACATATGCATAGTACACAAACTTCAGCGTCCTGTGTCTGAGAGAAAAAAAAAAAAAGGACTGCAAACTAAATAAAAAACCAATACACCTCCTTCTTGTTTCAGTAAGTCTCCATGTAAGTAGGAGAAGGTTGGCTGTGAAAAGTACAACTTACTGTATCTTTTAGAATTCTTGATAGCACTAACAGTGTTAATTGTGGACAACTTCATTACCCACATGAATAGCATACCCCATGTTTGAATCTGCAAAGAGAAAATGGGCCTCCAAGGACATCCTATGACAATAAACTCCCCGTACAAATGGGCAATTGCTTCAAACTACAGTGACTCATTGTTGCATGGCATGTAATGTAATTAACTGCAGATTTCCTTGTGTTCAGTGTAGACCGAGGCAAGCTGGTTTGATTTGCGTGGTCTTACTGCGTTGCTGAGTGTGGCACAGTTAACTTCAGGCCTGGGTTAGCTAAATATTATAAAAAAATCAGTAATTAAAAAAAGCCATAAGAGATGGAGTGCGTTAAAGATGAAATGCATCTTGACAACACAAAACAGCTGCAGAGTCAATGTCCCTCCCAAAAATCTGTGGTGTGCTTCCTAAGTACAGAACATGGAGGTCCTGTATGTTGAAGAAAGCTTTTCAAAAATTGACATAGTAGGTTCCTTTGTTTGTTTATTTTTAATTGCCACTTTGTCAGAGGAAACAGATGGCTTGAAGACAGACGCTTGAAGAAGATTCCAGTTAATATTGGACTTGTAGGATAATTCTAATGTTTGCCATATACTTTGTGCATTGCCGAGTTCACATTGGTAGCCTTAAGCTTCATGCTCCGCCTATGGACTTATACATATTGTACACACACGTGTAAATAAGAATACTTCCAGAAACCTCACACTTCAAGTAATGTTATCCTTAAATTCTCGTGGTTTAATTGCTTTTGCTAACTGAAAGACAGAAGGTGGGAAGCAAGCAAGCAAGGCAGCATCAAAGGATTGCAGCGGATCACTGGGGATTATGGGGAAATGCATCCCCTGAGTGGAAGATGTAAGAAGGACCTTACACAAGGCAGACACAATTTTTTCAGCAGGAGACTTAAGACTCCCACATATTTAAAAGATCCCTCTCCTGTGCTTGCCCAGCTGTCCCTGCTTCCTTCTGCCCACCCTCTCTCCAGAAGCAAGCACTTTCAATGTGAAATCCTACTGCAGCCTGAGTACAAAGGCTTCCCTTGTCTCTGTTCATCAGGATAAGCTCCCCGTTTCCTTTCACTTCCTTGCACATGCATGGTATGGGCACCATCTGGCCCAGAAATGGCCAAGGACAGCCAAGCCTGCAAAACATCTTCAGATAATGCCCTAGGCTCCCCTGCTCCATGTTTCACCTGTAACTACAGCAAAGATTTTATATTCATCTCTAGTACATCCAGACAAATATATAGAACTCGAGTTTTCAAAATATTTGAACAACAGAGGGAAGTATTGCAAAAGGAAGACAGGCCTAGTCACCATTATGTTTTAATTACCTAAGACTTCATACTGATGTCTTATTCTGCAAGAATCCTATTAAATAGGCAGTCAGGCTGAGACAAGAGATAGCATAATCAGATCATGCCCTGTAAGCAAAGTTATTGACAAAAACATCTGAGTCCTGATGGCTTGATCCCATTTCCACTGAATTGAGAGGTAAAACCTCCATTACTACACCTAAGTGTCCATTAACTCAGTCCATGTGTATAAACAAGGCTCATATCCCTCTTGATGTTCCACTGCAGGATTTATTATTTGCCTTTTATTAGACTAGAAGATAAAAAAGACAGAGCATTTCATGTTAGACTGAACACTGCAACTGTCCAGTTCCTGATCTCATACTAACATTAACTTTAAAAAGGATATGACGTTCTCACTTTCAGACTCCCTCTTGACCATTATGTGTGACCAATGCTGGGCTAGAACATAAGCTTGGATGATATTTTGTTCTGAGCTTTTATTAGCCAGAGAAAGAGAAACTGATGGGGAGGAGGCTTTCCTATGCCATACCTAGAGACTGCATAGGCGAACCCAGCATCTGGGTAACTGCAGACTCTCTGATGGCTGCAGGGTTGTAGTTAGCGAGGAACATACTACTCAGTAAGTAAAATTCAGGCCCTCTATAAATTTGTTATTCCCTGCCCAAATCTGTCCATTGGGAAGCAAGTATTTTTCTGATTATCTGCAGTAAAATATGAGGACTTAGAGCTCTAGAGCTTCTTCCATCTCTGGTAGCAAACTGTGAGAGTGACCTGATGTTTGATGTCCTGAGGTTTCACCCACAGATGTTTAAAATGCAATTCACCAGCTTGTCTCTTGCTTTAGTTGTCTTTCAGCTGGTAAATGATGTCAACCCAGCTGGACTTCTACATCCAATACACACTCTCAATACTTACTCCCCTCTGTCTCTCTGCACCCGTAGGGCTCTTCTACCCTCCACAAAAAGGCTTATGGCCATTATTTTGCTCATTATATGCTCAGAGCAGCTTCTGCACAAAGAGATGCTATATAAGGCTTGTATAGTCCTCAGGTGGAAATTCAATAATGGCAACACTTAGTAGCAGAGATTTCTGTCTCCCCTTCGTTCAGTCTTCTTCTGTCTAAACATCCAGCACAGGTCCATCCTAAGCTGGATGGCTTTTGCACATCTGAAAATCCCACATGCTTACAGTAGCCGAGTATTACACATAACATTCTAAATAAGAAAACGTAACTGTCTTCAAATGGACAAGCTGATAATAGACTCCCTGATAATAGACTCCCTGCTCCAGTGTTTCTTCCACTCTCCTCAGAGACTCTGGCAGTGTCTGGAAAGTTAACAGATACAGGCAGGGGAAAAATGAATTACAGAGATGAGGGATCCCTCACAGAGCATCAGTCTTTCCCTTTGCATTAATTACAAGGGAAGCCAACTCAAACACTTTTGCTGACCTCTGCTAAAATAGTCCTTCAGGACAATAGGGGGCCTTTTTCAAACAACCTGTATTTTAAATGATTTCAGCTTTTGACTTCAAAATCACCACTTAAGTGCCATTCTAAAACCCATTGCCACATGTGTCTGGTGGGACTTGGGGATCAGCTGTAAATGGCCCCACCGCACAACATCCTTTGGGAGACATTTCTTTTCTCACTCCAGCTCCTTTTATTTGCACACAAGGAGGAGAATCAGGTCACACAGCTGTGAAGGTGGTCTTTCTCCTGTCCCCCTTTGCTCCCCTCTTCCTCTGACTCCCTTGCATTCTCTTTTTATCTCCCTCTTCCAAGTCCCTGGCATATATATGGCATATATTTCCCATAGATGGGGAAAATCTTTTTAGTAGGGACAGCTGTGACAGGACAAGGGGTAATGATTTTAAATTAAAACAGGGCAGGTGTAGACTGGATATAAGGAAGAAATTCTTTACAACGAGTGTTGTGAAACTCTGGAACAGGTTGCCCAGAGAGGTAGTGGAGGCCCCATCCCTGGAAACATTCAAGGCCAAGTTGGACGCGGCTCTGAGCAACCTGATCTAGTTAGTGGTGTCCCTGCTCACTGCAGGGGGGTTGGACTAGATGACCTCTAGGGGTCCCTTCCAACCCAAAACATTATATGATTCTATGATTCTATGATATAACAGGACTTGGAAGACCATGATGGGGACTGTTTCCATGGAGAGAGAAAGAAGGAGGCAGGCAAAGGGTCCAAAATGCTAGAAAGGATGCCTGGCTTCAGTCACAGCTTGGGACGTGACTCTGGACACCCTTCTCTTGGTTTCCCTCCTGTGCTCTTTTAATGCACCCACCATGGTGGTACCTGAAGTCTGCACAGAGCATGGTCCCACCCTGAGAGCGGACGTGCTGTGTGCTAGCCTTAGTCTGCTGTGCTGCCCAGCCAGCTTGAGCAAAGCACCGCAGTGGGCCAAGTGGCTGCTAGTCCTGTGGTTAGCCAAAATCCAGGATGTTAACTTGATTGTTTGCTATGGCTACTCCACACTATTTCAGGATGTGATTCTATATTTGTGCAGCAGTAACCAGATGCTGTTCAGATACTACTCTAGCTAGGACTTTTACTAGTATTCCGCAGTTGTGTCTCACGGTTCCCACCACTGCACATTTTCCACACATTTACACTGGATTATTTTGATCTCCTGTGCAAAAATAACACTTTGTGGTTCTTGATTCCTGGTGGTTTGTTATGCTAGTGCTGTCAGTCTGCCAGATGCAATCTGAAGGTGTCTGTGTAGGGCATTGCAGGGCTCTCAGGCCCTACTTTTTTTGGCGGGCAGCTCCAACCCTCGTGTAATCAGAGACAAGTGACTTAGTTAAAAATGAATGGGGCAGCTGGCTAAATGCTCAACCAGACAAAATGATCAAAGGAACAGTGCCAGATGTTTTCCATCAGCTCTACATATGGGGGTACCAGGGAGAGCAGCAGGAGCACCAAACTAAAAAGAAACCAGAGAAGCCAACTCTAGTTTCAACCATAACATGAGGAACTGGCTATAAATACTACATTCCTCAGTGAGGCTCCCAGAGGACATTCTGTAGGTATTTCTAAAACCTGCAGGAAAAGTGTGTCTACTATTGTCTGACTTGTTTATATGTATCCTCTTGGTAAATACCTGATTAAGAATCATCACTCTTAGCATCTATAAAAATATATACTTTAAAAATAATATTTTAGAAAGCTGCTAGAAATTATAAAAATATTTTTTTCCCCACAAAATGTATTTTTTGCCCAACCTGTGCCAATACAGTCTTTTCCTAGACTACTGGTTTTGGGGGGTTTCTTTTACCATTTTTAGCACATTTTAAAATTTTAATTTCATAGAATTTGAGTCCAAGTTACTGCAAGAGGCCCAAGTCATGTCAAGATTTATTGTGGAAAAGGAGCCAGCTTTTTATTTTTGTCTTTTGGGGAAGTTTATGGTAGAGGGAGATAAACATCCAAAATAGTTAAGGTTGTTTATCCTGTATCACTTAGAAGGCATTCTTGACATCACTTGTATACAACTGAGCAGGGGAGCTGCTCAATCAGTGCTGACAGAAATTAAACCCAGATCACCCAGCCTCAGGGCATCCAGACCTTACTTCACTGTGATAAAATCTGCTTCTGTTGGGATAAAACCTTAACTGCTCATATAGCTCCTCTTGTCACAAGCCAAATTTTGGTGCATAAAGGCTCCTCCTCCAGTTGTGTTCTTTCCAGGGACACAGTCATTATTTCAGGGCACTTTACCCCGCACTGTCATATCTCTGTAGTATCTTGGGGCTTGCAAGTGGGGTGAATAAGATCTGGTGCCATGCTTGTCTGGTGTAATGTCTTTACTATTGGCCCCAAATTTGCAAGTCTTAAACTTGGAGAGAGGGATCCTGGAAGCTACCAGCAGGTAACTCAAGGAAACATAGAATCTTCAGAAATTTTTCCTGTTCTTTTTTGACTCTACACTTCAGTCATGCCTGCCTGAAAGTCACTCCCTGATAGTAGGAGGTGGGAGACATGCTGAATGTGAGGAGATTGGAAAGGAATTTCCCTGGAACAACTGGAAGCACCAGACTTGCTCTTGACTAGGGGAGAAGCTAAGATGGGGTCTTGGCTGCTTTGTTCAGTGGTGCTGAAATGCACTATGTCCTTTACCTATGTAGCAAGCTCCTAGGTTTGGTAGTATATATGCTTCTCTTTGCAGGAGTATTGATTATAAAGGTGTTTATTCCATATACAAAAATCTTGATGTACCCTTTAAAAGCTGCTCTAAACCCATTCTGCAAGAACAAAGCCTGTGAATGTGCCTTTTCTTTCCTCTGATTCTTATCGCCTACACATAGAAGTGTACAGTGGAAATATGTGATTTGCAGTGCAGGATGAGTTCTTTGCTGGTAGATATGCTAGTAACAAATGGGCTGAGGAACTCACTAACTCTTCATACTCTGAGTCAAGGAAAGCTTGAGCATGACTCACTTAGGAATGCTTTGTACTCCTCTAATTGCATAATTACCTTAAAGAGCTCACTGGCCATTTGGCATAGAGGTCATGCCTGTTTCCTCTGAGCACAGGAATAACTACTATTCTTCCTAGCTTCTCTTGGCAGGATAAAAAGGAGGTGTGAGGAAGACCTACAGCTGTGGCCCCACTTTTTTTCTGTATAATCCAGGAGCAGTATTTGCGCACAACTACAAACTCCTTCATTCTCTGAAGTGAGGATGGGAAAGTTGACCACTATATAGCATAAATCAGCACTTCCACCTTTGCACTGAGACAGCATCTGTATTGAAAGGGATAGTGTGATATTCTGGGGTGTTTTGTACTGATACTTGTGACATCTGAGTTCTAATAAAAGCGAGGGAGATGCCACGAGCACAGGAATCTTCCCCACTATACTAATATAGTTAGAGTACATATAGAGTGTCCCCGCTACACTCATAGAGTTAGTCTGACTGCCAAGCAAAGAAAAGAGATGTCTCTCCAACACCTGGTTCTCAAAAGCAGTAAGTGAGAAAAGATATGAATAATATAAATGCTATCAGCAGTTGCAATCATGTAAGGGAGATGACAAGCAAAGTGAAGGGACCTGAATGAGAAAAATGGAAAATGAACGTGCTAGTTGCATTAAAGGAATTAAAGGAAGGTTTGGCTCCTAGGAAACTCAACAGTGTAGTTTTCAGGGCTCACCCCACGTGTAGAACTGGTAAAGTAAGTAAATCTGCAAGATGGAACAAAAGGAGAAAGACAGAAATATAGCTAGCTGAGGAGGACGTATTTAAGTATAGCTATCTTAGTCCCCCTGGTGCTCTCTTGTTCTGGAGAATGGCTGGAATTTGTGGCTTCACTTTTTAACCTTTTTATTAATGTTATCCAACAGTAAATTTGGAAGCTAGAATTCTCCTTTGCAGATTGGTGATGGCATCACTATGCAGTCAAACTTTCATCCCGCTCTCCCCTTCATTACACCTATGAATTTACCATCCTTCATTGCACACTGACACATCTTCCATTCGAAGCAGCTAAAGCACATCTTCTCCTGTCCCGCTTACAGCCCACCAGCTCATGTCCCCCAGCATATAATGGGGTATATACACTCTCCTCCCACTGGGCTTATGAATGAAAATACTTATAGCTGCTATGCTTCATGCTGATGCTAATGCTGCCGGTGTGTTTTTGACAGGCACGTGGGATGCCTGCCCAATTGGCCCTTCAGGAGGTGTAGACGGATGTGAATCCAAGTGGTCCAATGCATCTATGTTACTTTATTAGTGTAAACTTTGGTGTCCATGGGCTTCTCAGCTATGTACTTGGGTTAGGAAGAGTGTTTAAGATTACTCATTTGTTTAGAGGTTCATGATGGTTACTTAAATCTTTCCTTCTTTTTTTATCAGAGTCTTTTTTTAAATAGTGGGAAGCAGAGCAGTTTAATGCTGACTGAGGCTGCATTAGGTTCCCCTTTCTGTGAGAAACCTCTGATTAGAAGGTTCCCAAAGTGAAAGTGTTTGCACGAGAAAAAAGCTGAGAGGCACTCACATCCAAGCCTGGCACTGGTGAGTGGAGCTGCTCTCCTGGTATAAAGGGAGCACCACTCTAAACCAAGAGAAATATTTTGGGGAGAGGAAGGAAAATGAAAGATCTTGATTCTGAAGCTGGGAGAGAACTGGTCAGCAGTTTATCGAATTGAAGGCTAATGTCCAAGGTGGATTCTGTGCTCACAGGTATGTATCTAAAGTATGGACTTCATTAGAGCTACATCTAACTAGACCCAAGTGAATTCAGAGGAAATTCAGGCTCTGGGTCCCAAAGGCTTTTGTTATCAAACAAAAAAGTAGGAAACACCCCTGTTCTTTGCATGGTTTTTTGAATCATTCTCCTGGAGACTCAAAGACTTAGCACTGGGTGGCTGCCCTAGGGATCAAGGAACACCAGACAGCGTCTATAGTAAAGCTTCTTGCATTAGGATGGCGGCAGAGGAAACTATACAGAAAATGCAGTCCAGGAAAGAGTTCTTAGAAGATGAAGTAGGGATTAAGCCAGACCCTATTTTACCATTTGTTAAAACACTCAGTGCATTTGCCTTCATGGATTCTGCATTCCAGAGGACTGCATGCTTGGTTAATAAAATCCCTCCCTTGAACAGGCTTTGGAAACTCAGACAGCCACTGACTGCCCATATGGCAGAATTTGGCTATTGCTATTAGACAGCTGCAGGAAGTCGACGACAAGAAAAGGGAGACAGCACCAAACTCTTATGGACATAGAGAGAGACACAAGTCTTTGCCTCATGGCAAGAGCTTCCAGAATACGTTCCTCATCAAAATGCCAGGATCGTCCTTTCTTTTTTTCTTTCAGGAACTGCAATTTGCACTTTTGCTTTTCTTAGGTGATACGTATGTGATTTAAACCCTCATACACCCTGAGCTTCAGTTTCAAGAGCATTTTAAAACAATTAGCACACCTACAAGAAAAATAGCAAAACACCACATTTCCGTTGTTCACAGAGTCAAAGGGAGATTGAGTTTAGCATTCTTCCTTGGGGAAGAAATTACACGCTCCCCAGTAACCCAATGCCAAACCACTGCTCTCTGTTTTGAGTAGCAAATGCCATTCCTACTGCGTTTAAAAGCCCAGACTGTGTTTCTTTTCTTAACATGAAATTGTGTATTTTGGTACTGCTCTCAAACAACAGTTTAACAGAACAAAGGAGTTATCTTTATGAGACAGCCAGGGAACTACACAAAGAACAGGAAGATGCAGCTAAGCTAAATAATGACTTTGAAAACAAAATAGCTATCGGCCTATAAATAAACAATATGAAGTAAATATCATTATTTTTATTAAGAGAAGACACAGACTTAATTCCTGGGGATAATGTCATCTACCGTTTCCTCAGACTTTAGTTCTCATTTTTTCAGTCAAGCCACAGAATAACATTTTCTACTTTCTTCAACTTTTTACAGTATGAACTTTCATGCCACTTCTTTTGGAGAAAAATTGCAAGACATGTATGTTTAGGAGAAAGGTCAGACCTTCTAAAACAATAAAATTGCCCAAACTGCTATTTTTGAACTGTGCAAATGCATGCATTCTCACAGAGCAGGGAAGTAAACATACACACGATTGCATTAATTAAGACAATGCTTAGTTTCCTGCAGCCCAAAGGAATTTTCTTATTTAGACTAAGACTTTAACGATGCAATCTCCCATTGTGTGTATCTGGGTGTGCAAAACAGCAACTGCAGTTTCACAAAAAGGCAAAGGCTGGTCCTGACCTGGTGGGTGAATGGGGAAGGAATTAAATAATCCTCTAAACCAAAGCCAGAATCAACTTTCTGAGCGCCAGACTCAGTCACTCCAGCCTTTCTCACTTTCCATAATACAGTCCTAAATGACACGAGCAGAAGCCTGATTCACGTGCTTTTTTTCCTGGGGATTGTCTTGCTGAATATCTCGGGCAGGAAACTGGCCTGATCTGTTGACTTACAAGATTTAAAATAAGCACTTGTGTTTCCCCCTCCCAATCCTGACCAGCAGCACTGGGCTGAATCACTTCCCTGGTGGAGACAAGTAACATGCGAGAGCAAAGTGCTTGTGAAGTGGCCGAGCAATCGGGAAACGCTCTCAGGCTGACAAACAGTCAGTAAAAACCACAACCGATCCCGGTGAAATGTCAGGGCACAGCACTGATCCCCATCCCTCAGGCCTTACCTGCTGGTGGGCGAATGGCTGGGGGGGATGTCCTGCACAAATCTCTGCTCCATGCTGGGGATCCTGGCTGGGCTGTGGGGATGGTAAGCTGTCAGGACCACGCTGCCCGAGTCCTTCATCTCCATGGTCATAGGCACATGTCGGCCCCCCTGCCTGTGACAAAGGCGACCAGGGGCTGCCGACGGGCCCCGACGGGAGGGTGAGTGGTCCTGTCACGAGCGTGAGCGCATGGCCTGGCTCCGTAGCAGCCTCTTGCCACCGTTGGCTGTCAGGAAAGCTGTGTAACTGAGACACGGCTCCTCTCCCTGTCAGGAAAGCTGAATTAGCATATATTCAAAAACACCGCCCACAAAACAACCCATGGGGAAGTTACTACGTTCCTAGGAAACTAGAAACCTGAGATAATCCTGCATGGCACCGAATGACCGCCGGGAAAACTTCTTGCTTGCTTTCTTTTTGTTTCTTTTTAAGAGTCAATTTCTGAATACCCCTCCTGCTCCTGAAATAGGCTCCACTAAGTGAAATTATTTGCTGCTTAAGCAGCAGGACGAGTGGAGAGCACTACTCAAATGCAAAACGTGGTTTGGCAGAGCAGGGAGTGACATTTAAGCTGTTTACACGAAAGATGCAGAAACCGAGTAGGCTCTGTTCTGTTCAAATAATCAAGGAGCAGGAACCTCGATTTCCTACATGCCGGACCATTTCTGTGGTAGGGAACTGCACTTGCTTTCTCCTGAAAACAGATCAAGCTTTAGCTTTGCCTGACACGCCTGTGTACCTAATGAGAAGGGCACTGGGAAATAAGTGAATTATTTTTACAATAGTGTGCGTTCATCTCGAGCAATCCCATAAATAAACACACTCCGAGGTGCTTGATATTTTTTCATGCTTGCGCTTGATCTTTGTATGCTAATTGAATGTTTTTCTCTCAAAAGGAAACCAGCAAGCAAAAATATTGGGGTCCAACTCTGGAGTAACACCCAGAGAAAACTCTGTAGACAAAATGAGAAAACTCGCCCAGCCTTTTATTCTCCTCTCCCGCTTCTTCAGTGTTTGGGGTTTTTCTGAAAACAAATCTTTCTGATAAATGCTTATTCCTGAAAGTTATTTTCCTGCCTATGAACTCACAGTAAGGATGTCCCCAGTTTTACTCTATGAGCCACAGCTCTCTGAGAGCCTTGTGAGCACATGGGTGAAACACCAGTCTCTGTGCACCTTTGCCAGAGCTGTGGGCAGCATTCCCAGTGCAGGCACTGTGCAAAATGCCCATCAGGCTCCTCTTTCGCATCCCCCTTGAATGAAGGTGCTCTTGCTAGCACTGCTATAGGGCTGCCTAACTGACACTTTCGATCTCTACAGCTGGTGAAGTAGCTCAAGTTTTGAAGGGCACGAAAATTATTCATTTCATCTCCACCTTCCCGCTGAGCTCCATGTCCTGCCTGGAGCGGCAGGACCGCTTCAGTGAAATATGTTGCTTCGACTCATGTAGGCAGTGCCCAAGTTAATTTTAAATTAGCAAGCACAGGACACTGATAACAGTACACTTGGCAGCCCTTCTTGCAAGACTCACGCAGGAAGCATAAATATTTGAACATGCAGAGCCTCTAGGCTTGCTCTTGCTACATTGTTAACGTGTCCTGGATTAAATATTTTAAAGCCAGGTTGTACAGGATAAAATCATGGTTGCTTCTGTGTCAGTGTGGAGGCCCTCTGGGAGCCACCATGCAGCCATGTGCATATGTTAGAAATGAAAGAGGAGGCTCTAAGCTAACTCTGGAAACATTGCCTATTGCTCATGGCATCAGGACTAGATCCCACAGTGCCTCCAGTGAGGACCAGGGTGAATGCAATAACCAGTGAAGAACTCATTATGCTCTGTGACTACTGGGGTATTCAGGAGAGGGATAGAGTCTGAAAAATTAGGATAGATAAAAACATAGAATCATAGAATCATTAAGGTTGGAAAACACCTCCAAGATCATCAAGTCCAACCGTCAAATGCCAGATGCCATCAAGGATCTCATATCCCAACTCTGTGAAGCGCTGACTGAATGCCAGGTTGATGCCAAGCTGTTGGATGACCAGGGATGCTCTTGCCAATGTAATATTTTCTCTTCTTACCCTGGCTTTACATCCCCCTTCCTGGACCAGAAGGTGGGTACCCCACATCTCTGATGAGGATGAGTAAATTACAAATATAAATTTATATTTGGCACAAGCGCAAATAGACATTTTGAAAATTAATCTGTCAAAATACACATGAAAATGAGAATTAAAAATTTATAAAAATAAGTTATAAAATATCTGCTGATTCCCTCTAAGGGCATTTGCCACAATTTATTTCAAGAAACTAAACATGTGAAGAAACACACATCATGGAAGGCACCAAACACCATCAGAAACAGAGTAGGTGTCCTTTAGGAGATCAGGCTGCAGACAACATATTGGCTGCAACTCCAGAAAGTCTTTTTTTCTCCCTTTCTTAGCATCATAGCATTAGGCTTTCTCTAGTACCATCAAAATGATGGTTATGCACTTTAGGCTATGTGTAGATAAAGCCCACAGTAGAAAAACCATTTTTATAATATTATTGTTATTTCCTTTCTTCCCATAATAAAAACCAATCAAACAGTAATATGACTTAAAAAAATACAGTTACCCTCTCAATAATAAAATGCATATAAAGAAAAGAGGCCCACACTTATTAAATGGGATTTTCTCTCTAAGAAAAATAAACATGCAAGATTTTATTTGGGGATTTATAAAGTGCCGGTGTATAAACTGGAGGCTTGTATGGAAATGGCAGTTTGTTTGGCACAAGTACAAATAGATATTTTGAAAATTAATCAGCCAAAATACATATATCAAACTGAGAGCTAAAAATGTTTGTATGCGTAATGGCTCTTGGGGTTAGACATGCTAAACCAACTAGAGATACACATCAGCCATTAAACAAAGTTTTAATGGGATTAGTAACACAGCCATAAGAAAAATGCACAAGGCAACATGGGCCAGATTCTGCCTTCAGTTCTATCTGTTCAATTCCATTAGTTAAAGGAGAATTTATTCTCCTAGTTTCTAAAGAAGTAAGTAGGCAAATATTTTAATCCAACATGCTTGAGTTTCTACAGGATCCCCTTCAATACTTGATTGTTGAGTACTTCCAATTGTTTTTTCAGGTAATTAATGACTCTGTAGACCTTTCAAATACTCTGGAAATGCTAGGTTGGTAAGAAAGACTATTGTGAGGATGGGTTTGGTGGCAACCAGTAAAGTGAAGTTACAGCAAGAGAAGAATCTTTGCGGAGTCCATAGCCAGTGAACCCATGAGCAGCTCCTTCGAGTTTCATAGGCAAGGACCTTGTGCTTTTGAATTTTACATTGTGCTCGTGCTGAAGGGAGTGTTTTGCACTTTCACAAATTTGGCAAAAGAGTTTTATTTAAGGATCAGTGGGCCCAGACTTTGAAAATGAAGAATGAAAAACCTAAATCAGTGGCTATATAGTTTTATGATGAAACCTTGAGCTCTTCTGCCAAAGAATATCTGTGACAGCCATATAAAAGAAGTATGAACACACAGAAAGTCACTAGTTAATGTTTACTGAGGTGAAAAAGAAATTTTCATTGTTGCTAATAATATTAGTATATATTTACATAATATTAGTAATCATTGTGGCAGTAACATGATGGGCAACCTTTGTACGGCAAATTTAATGTCTATTGCTTAGAAACGAAGTAATAAATTTTTCACATAGATTTTAAACAGCCTTTGCTGGTTTAGTCCAAGAGCGGCTGTCACTGAGAGGAATGGGATTTATTGTCTAGGGGTTGTTGTCCCAAGATGGCAGGGGCATGCACCATTAGATCGTAAGAGTAGACCCACAGAGCCCTGGAAAGTGCAAAATTCCCCTTCAAACTACAAATCACACAAAAAATTTCTGGGTATTGAATTTCATTTCTCCCTTCCAGCTTAAATTATCCAGGACAAAGTTGGACAGAATTTGCAAAACTTTGAAGTTAATTTTGGAACAGTTTAATGTGAACTTGGGTTAGATTAAGTTTTAAAAGGAAGCTCTGTAAAACACAGCATTTTTCAATGATTAAATCAAAGAAAATAGACTGGAGCAACACACAGAAAAATGTCGTCCTAGCACTCTGCCTAAATTTCCTCATCCCTCTTGGTCAGGCAGTAGTATGCAATAAATTTTGTAACTATCTGTGTGAAAGAAACCCAAGCCAGAACCACTGTATTTCTCTATGTTTTTTGGGGAAAAAAAAAGGGTATCTCTTACTTGTCTTTAATTTGTTATTTGGACGGAAAGACACTTGAGAGGTGGGGGGCAGAAGGACTGACCACACCAAAGAGCTGGTGTGGGCGAAAAGCACCTGGACGCTGAAAATAAGGAGTGCCACAAAGTCGCATGAAATTCAGCGCTCAGTACCACCATCTCCCATGAAAAAAAGCTCTGAGAAAGAGCTGACTTTTGTGTCAGGAAAATTTTCACTGTGGCTTGAGGTATATTTCCTTTTAAAGAATTTTATGCATCATGGAGGATAGTCCCTAATGCTTTCTCTTCCTGTGATGCCAGAAGGATTATAGTCTTTTTTTTTTTTTTCCCTGTAAAGGTGATGTGTTTGTGTGCCTCTGTGCGGGCAGCTGCGAATGTGAGCAAATGGGTGAGATTCATTGGCAGCATCAAAACACACCTACTGCTTTTAGAACATTGAAAAAATCATAAGCCAACACCCACCCACCCACCCCCAAATTAGAGGAAAATCTTTGTTTTTCTGCTTTCTTCACCTTTTCAAACTGAGATTAAAAACAACATTGAGAAAACTGTTGCTTGTCCTTTGCAAACAGGTTAAGTATCAAGGCTATTTAGGCAGAGAATAAAGTCAGGTATTGTGGCAATTGGTGGTGTTTCAAAAGTTTTAATTAGATCACAAAACAAAATATTCAACTCTGTTAAATATAACCTCACATATTTCAGTCTCAGGCCCAATTTAAGTACACATCATACTTTGGTGAACTTTAACATGGTCATTTTTTTATTGAGTGATTTACTGTGGTTTCTTTTATCTCAAAAAAGACAAAAGCATAGGAAAAAAATTCTTTAGGCAATTTTGTGTAGCTGCTTGCTTAGCAATCACCCTCATTTATTTTCTAGGAGTTCAAAAGCTGGTTCTCCTTAGCCCAGATTAGACTACCCATATATTATTCCCATTTTAATTATGTACAGAAAAGGAAACTTCCTTAATCTGTCTGCCACAATAGGGCTTTCTGGAGGTTTACTTTAAGAAAAAGCTCATATCCTTTCATTCATCCATTAGGTTCATGCTCCTTCATGACATGTTGATCTAACCACTTCAGCTGGGACAGCTGACATCCACAGCTGAAGGCTGTGGTCTGGTTTTTTTTTTCTGAGGCAGTAAGTTAAAATTACATGGAGGAGTGGTAATGTGGTCGAGTTAGGAGGAGTAACATTGGGAGAGGCTGGGTCCTTCTCTGAAATGTTCCTGTAAGCACAAGCTGAAAATGGGAATTGGTCTCTGAAGCATGGAAGGAGAAAAATGGTCAGGGAGAGACAGCAATGAGCATTTTCAGCATATGTGTGTCCATCCTGATGCCTCTGAAACAGCAGAATTGGGTTGGGTGTTTGCATCTGGCGCAGGGAAAATGAGTCCTCACCTTAAAATTATATATATGTATATATAAAAATATTTATATATTTCACATCATACAGTTAGGGTTGTAATGAAAAAAAAAAGATAGTTTCTTGTATAAAAACCCAACCAGATAGAGCTTTATAACATTAACCTTTTAAAAACTACTGTTTTCCAGGGGTTTGTCAAATACTTAAGCAGCTGCATGTATGTGTATGTATACATAAATAAACATTTGCTTAGGGTATGTGTATATAAACACATAATCCCTCCTTCGCTTTTAGCCGCTGTTCTAACATTTAAGAAAGGTACTCCTTTTTAAAAATGCTATGAACAGCAAAATGTAATTTTCTGAGGGTGGTAATGATTTATGCATCTACTTTTGCCATTGTGATGTCACTTTAATATAATATCTGAAGACAAAATTATCAAGAAAAAGATTGCAGCCCCTTTCTTGTTACAATCATAAGCAATTCCACATTCAGCATTTTTGTAACATTTTTAATGTGTAACCCACTCCATTTCTAGGGAAGGTTTTATGCAAGGTGCAGTCGGTATTTCCCTGCAAATATGCCAATGATTTCTTTCATCGTGCCATTTCATAACTGAGGCTGTTTCCCAGGGAGCAGCAGTTGACCACAGCTCTGCTGGTATATTGGAAAATCATACCAAGCAAGACAGTCACCAGAATGGAACCAGACTTTGAGCTGTGTTCTGAGGGATATGTGTAAAAATTGCTGAAGCAAGATAGGGAGGTGTCAACAGGAACCACTGATATTTATCAGGCACGTAACGAGGTATGGCAATATCAGCTATCTGGTATTGATTGCATTCTACTCCTTTTAAAATCAAGACCTCTGGTTTTAAAAATTACAGAGTTCAGTAACACTATTAACTGGATTTCCCACATCTGCACCCAGGAGGAGAAACCTCAAATTCTCCTTCCCATCTAGAGAAGATGGGTGTATTTCAACAAAGCATAGCTTACATCTTCAACCTGCTTTGGCATTCTGTGGCTTGATGACTCGAATTCCTGAAGTTACTAAATTTACTTTTGTCTATCCTACGCAAAAATGAAGAAACCGTTGTTCTTATCTGCTGATGGAGAACCGTGGTACACTACCATATCATCACTAAAGCAGTAATTGAGGTCATCGGAGGAGTCTTATTCATGTCTTGGTCGTGCAAACATGGTATCTCAGACCTTCCCTGAAACATCTGTGTGCGTAATGAAGAAAGGTGAGGACAAAAATAAGCTTTGTGATCTCTGCATGATAAGATGCAGAATGATGCAGGTGTTCAAGTAGTGGGCCTGGGCTGTTTACAGTGGATCTATTCACCTACTCTGCATAGTACCCACGTCTGGAAACGCTGCGAGCTTGTGGCCATCACTGTACAGCCAAGCATGCTCAATCTGACCGGAGAACTTCATGCAACACTCATTTCTCAGTTTCGAATAAACTCAAAAGTTGCTATGGTCTTGACTGGGAATCTGAACTTGTGCATTTTGAATTTTGATCAGTCCTTTTAAATATCTAAGTTGTTGCAGAATGAAGTGAGTTCTACTCAAAAGTGATTTACTTATTCTGATAGACACGTTTTTATAAATTAACAATTTCAAATTTAGATCTGCTGCAGAAGTTAATAGATGTTTGTTGACTTACACCATCTCTAAAGATTTTCAGAAAGAGGAGGAATAAATAAACCTAATTAAAATATCTATAAGCATATTTAATGCTATAATTTACATGACAAGTTTGTTATAATTTTAAATCCTAATTCTAAGGCTTCTAGTGTTTATGAACAGTAAGAAGGGAATGCCCTCAAATTAAAAATAAAACAGTTTGAATATACCTAAACAATTTGATATGCAGCAGAAAAGCACTGGAATGTACAATTATTAATGGCCATTTGCATTTTGAAATCATATTATCAAAGGTATGCATTTACTTTATAGTATTGCTAAATTAAACATATCAATGGGAAAGGCATATTTCATTAATCTCTGTACAAACACTCCGTGCTTTAGGGACAGAGACACTGAACTGACTTTTCCAGGAAAATGCAGGATGCCTGTGGCATAAGCATAGAGGGAACCTAAGCTGCCTGACTCACAGTCCTGTGCCCTCATCACATGTGAGGATACAGCTTAATTAATCAGCATTTTGGAAAGTATTTTTGTAAAGGAACGGGTGAAAAAGATAATACATTTAATCAGCCACAAAAAGAGCACCACAACAGGAGACAGGGAGACCACACCATGTGAGCCACAGAAATGAGACATCTTCCCTGCAAGTGACTAGTGAGCAATTTATTCTCTGCAGAGGGTATGTGCTAATTTTGGTGGGATGTCTAGGGAGACTAGAGGCGTTCCACCTAATAATTATCAAATCATTCAGATTAGTCCTAAGCAGAAGCACATAAATGAACATAACTTTGCTAAGCACATTAACAGTAAAGTTTCTAGGCTACTTTTATGGTACAGTATTGAACTCCATGAGCTTAAATATGTTTTAGAAGCAATAGAAATAAATTTTACCACTGGTCCGAGTGGGTGGTTGCATCACCATGGTGAGCTAAATGAGCAATGATAATCAGAGGGTGACAGAAGGGAATTTTGCAATATAAAGCATCCCGGAATTACTGGCTTGGGAGATTGCAAAGAACATTTCCAATTTTTTGCTTAACAAGGTCAAGCATGAGCCTTTCCCTCTGTGATACTGGCACCAAGAGTTTTGTTTCATAGTTGAAAGACATATCAGAGTTTGAGGCCATGGAAATTTAGCATTAAAATTTGTCATTGTATATTGTTCATCAAAAAATAAGGATTCCCAGGGTTATTGTGCCAATTTTGTTAGTGTAAATTGCTAGCCTTCTCAACACAACAGAAAAAAAAATTGCAGTTATCCCAAAGGCATTTCTGTTAGAGGAAAAAAATAACATGTAGTTATTATTTATTTGTTTCATTTGGGTTTTGTTTTTATTCACATGTAATTTATCGGTGGCCTCAGTGGGCTAAAATCCATGGTATGCAACCCTATTAAAAGAAAACAAAGTCCCACCAGGGATGAAATGGGTCCATTTTCTCCAGATTAATTTAATAGATGAATGTTTCACATGATGAGGAAGCCAAGACTGCAGATGACTTGGTTTTGGTTTGGAACTTCAGGGAACAGATGGGAAAGCAACAGCATTAATATACCTTAATGGATCCACAGGACTGCGTTTATTATTTGGCTTCAGTTCAAATTTTTTTTTTTTTCTCCAGTGACTGTGCCTTGCTGAATCACCTCAGCATCTTTTCAGAAGCTTTTTCCTTCATTTCCTTACTGTAAATTTTCCCCACTTTTGATCCCACTTTTGCCGTCACGCTTGATTATAGGTCTCAGTCTCAAAAAAGCACAGGTGGACTCTAGCTGTTTTTGCAAAGCGATGATCCTACGTGAGGATGCCTGAACGACTGAAGGGAATGGGCAGGAATGTGCCCTCTCGGCCCCTGCTCCAGGGACTGTGGATTCTGGGGAGTACGAGGAGAAGGGCCTGCAGGGAGCGGCTCAGCTCATATGCTATCCCTAACCAGCAGCTCCCATTGCCACCATTGGATACAGACAACTGGGTTAGATGGACCACAGAACTGACCTTTACAGGGCATTCCTTGTGGTCCTCTGTTCTCAGAATGAATTTTTATTAATCACTGTAGAATAGGATGGGCACAAAACTGGACAGAACACAGGTTATCCATATAGGATAAGGTTTTGTTTCCAGTACAATTCTGGTCTCCCAAAGAGATACAGACAACAACACAGATACCAACTATCATCACTTAAATACTTTTATTAGGGGGCATTGTGATATAAGAAGCCAAGAAAAAACAGCAATATATTGTTTATTAAAACCTACATATACCCAGCACATGATGGTGATTTTACGCAGTTATAACAAAACTAACGTGTGGGTCTCAGTCAGAGAAATGAAGTTCCAAAGATTTTTTTTAAGACTTATTTTTGGAAACTTGAGTTTATCCTCCAGTACCTTTGGAACAGGAGGATGAACTCAGGAGACCCTGGAGATGAGATGCAGCTTAGAAATACAAAAAACCTTCCAACTTATGATGGTGGTTCTGCTTATTTTTGCTTTTACTGTACCTGTCTGAGGTTCCTGAGGTTTAAACAGGTTCCTGTTATTAAGTAGAAAGGTGTCATGAGCTTACCCAGGAGTGGAGGCGAAGCATATTCACATATTTACCTTTGAGCTTTAGTCTACCAACGATCAGTGATGTGGAGGACCTCGAACTCAGTTTATGGCCTTGCTTGCCACTTTGTTCAGCAAAGTATCAGATAAAAGTGTATCTTGTCTATGAAAGCAGCTTGCCTTCTAAATATATGAAATCTTAGTCTTGCTTCTAGCTTTACCAAAGACAGCATGAGTGCGCCCACCCCCCCACACCACCACCCCCCCCCGGGTTCTACCTTGGCCCATCAGGTGTGCTTTCGTAGCACTACTGAGCTGCGGTGCTCCTTAGCAGAGGACTCTTGTCAGTCCACATGGGGCACAGTAAGGCTTGGCTTACTTTTAAACACAGCATCAAAAAATCTCTGGACTGCTACTATCTGGACTTCTGCAAAGCCTTTGACACGGTCCCCCACAACATCCTTCTCTCTAAATTGGAGAGCTATGGATTTGATGGGTGGACTGTTCAGTGGATAAGGAACTGGCTGGATGGTCGCATCCAGAGGGTAGTGGTCAATGGCTCGATGTCCGGATGGAGACTGGTGACGAGTGGTGTCCCTCAGGGGTCCGTACTGGGACCGGTGCTGTTTAACATTTTCGTCAATGACTTAGACAGCGAGATCGAGTGCACCCTCAGCAAGTTTGTGGATGACACCAAGCTGAGTGGTGCGGTTGACACACCAGAAGGATGGGATGTCATCCAGAGAGACCTGGACAGGCTGGAGCTGTGGGCCTGTGTGAATCTCATGAGGTTCAACAAGGCCAAGTGCAAGGTCCTGCACCTGGGTCGGGGTAACCCCCAGTATCAGTACAGGCTGGGGGAAGAAAGGATTGAGAGCAGCCCTGCCGAGAGGGACTTGGGGGTACTGGTGGATGAAAAGCTGGACATGAACCGGCAATGTGCGATGGCAGCCCAGAAGGCCAACCCTACCCTGGGCTGCATCAGGAGAAGCGTGGCCAGCAGGTGGAGGGAGGTGATTCTGCCCCTCTACTCTGCTCTGGTGAGACCTCACCTGGAGTACTGCGTCCAGCTCTGGAGCCCTCAGCACAAGAAGGACATGGAAGTGGTGGAGTGGGTCCAGAGGAGGGCCACAAAAATGATCCGAGGGCTGGAGCACCTCTCCTATGAGGCCAGGCTGAGAGAGTTGGGCTTGTTCAGCCTGGAGAAGAGAAGGCTGCGGGCAGACCTGACTGCGGTTTTCCAGTATCTAAAGGGGGCCTATAGAAAAGATGGGGACAATCTTTTTAGTAGGGCCAGCTGTGACAGGACAAGGGGTAAAGGTTTTAAACTAAACCAGGGTAGTTTTAGACTAGATATAAGGAAGAAATTCTTTCCAATGAGGGTGGTGAAACACTGGAATGGGTTGCTCAGAGACGTAGTGGAAGCCCCATCCCTGGAAGCATTCAAGGCCAGGTTGGATGGGGCTCTGAGCAACCTGATCTAGTTAGCAGTGTTCCTGCTCACTGCAGGGGGGTTGGACTAGATGACCTCTAGGGGTCCCTTCCAACCCAAAGCATTCTATGATTCTATGATAATAGTGCTGTCTCTTTGCATGTCTTCTGCATGTTATGTGCAACGTAATTTTCTTTTATTTCTTGCAAACAGCAGTTTCATTATCTCTCCAGTTGTTCAGCTCTCTGACATTTCACTCTGTCTTACCTTCTACTGAACTGGAAAACAAGACCATTAAGTGAAACTTGAAAAGAAAGAGAGCAACTAGCAAACTCATAATTTTTTAAGTGTAGTTCAGCACAATTCAAATAAGGACAAAGAAGCACATGAAAAAGAAAAGATCAGATATGGGTAAACTGGGAGTGTTTTGTCATCCTCAGAGCCTCATCATTTGACAAATGAGATACTGCAGGTGTGTTACTACACTGAAAACACATTTCTTGAATAATCATGCTAGGCATGCGTGTCTCAACACAGACACAATGACAAAGATACGTGGATAACTCTGAATTACAGCAAGCATAGGGTTTTATTTAGTCATCCAAGTTTTTATTCAGCAACCAAACTGGCATGCCAAACCTGGCATTTGCTTGCATAAAATAGATAACCGAAACTCTGAACAAGCTCCATTTTCCTGGGAAATCACTGCTATTGCAACAAACAAATAAAAAAGGCTTTCGCATGCAGAATGCAAGGCCACGCATTTTCCCGGGTGATCCATTGTATCTAGTGCCCAAAGTGTGCCTCACTCTTTCTCAAAACAAGAGCTATGAATAGGCAGGCATTCTGTGCCATTTTAATGCTGAGTATTACACATTCCAGCAACTTCAGTTTTTCAGCTGGTTATTTTTATTTGTCTTTGTTGTGACTGAGCACGTAAGCCAAGCCTACTGAAATGCCACCCACTCCTTGAAAGAAAAATCTAGGAATAAACTCCAATATCAGGAGAGGGCTCTACCTAGAAATACTCCTGAAACAAGGAGGAGAGAATGCAGAAAACTAAATGAGAAGGCTGATCTCAATGGAGGGGACATTTGGTTGCAAAGAGCAATGAAAATTTTGTCTGAAAACCCCTGCCTTTTCTGGTGTCATTTTGAAGCCCTGTCCCTGATGAGGAAAATCACTAGACTCAGGAGGGATGAAGGAAATTTTTTATGGTAAGTCAGAAAGCTGCCCGAAAAATGTTACGTTTTAAGAAATTTTTTAAATATGGACCCCTATTGTTTCCATACCTTGGGATTTGGCACTCAGAGAGCCAGTAATTTCCTCTGAGCACTTTTAGAAAACACCAGGAATGATACAGAACATTAATGTCCCTTACAAATAGCTTCAGCTTGTGGGGAAACTGCTACAGCATGAAGACATGTTTATAATGCATCACAGGGACTTTCTCACCCTATTACCTTCAGCAACACAGCCTTCAAACTTGCAGTCATCACCCTGCTAGCAAACAATTCTTAGATCTACATTCGTGTCAGCAACAGTTTCCTGGATGCCCTTTGTGTCAACACATCTCGGTGCAATGCTGAGTCTTTAGTTTTCACCTGACTGCTGAAATGTGCTGGACCCATATTCTGGTGTCAGCCTGGGCTCTGTCTGCTTGGGAATCCCACATCCCTTGGTGGCAGGCAAAGGCAAAACTCTTCCTGAGACAACCACAGGCAAAGCCATCTGCTTAATCTTAGGCACCGTATTAAGGGCAGATGTGGTAGAAACAGAAAGCCAGAAGAGCTGCACCATGCTGGGGCTGTTTGTTGTGAATGGAACCATGAAACTGTGTGTTTTGGAAAGTCCAGGGAGTACACAATGTTTTTCTGGTAGATTTACCAGGTAGTTTGCCCAACCTGGTCTGTGAGAGTACTCTAGAGCATAAGCACTCAGCAAATCTGACCTTGAGCTAACAATAAATTGAATAGCTTCACTGTCCTTCTTCTCAGGATTTAAAAGTTTAATTAAGAATTATGCAAAACTCCTGTTCCTGGGAAGCATTGTCTATGTGGGATCACAACTATTCTGTATATTGGCAGACTGTGATCCTTGTGGTCTCTTATTGATGTCACTGCAGTTTTATTCTGGGCTAAACTTCTCTGGCCAAAATAGAATTACTCCTTATTTATGCCACTGCAAACAAGGGTAGTACAAATGGCTGATCAAAGCAACCTCTCCAACTTCTAATGGCTGGGCTAGGACTGGTGCTGGGAGCTGGGACTCCGTGGTTCTGCACTGCTCGGGGGGGGGGGGGGGGGGGCCCTTTGCACAAAGCTTCAATACCCTAAACTTCTGCTACAGTTTTGGTCCTTCTCTAGACCACTCTCTTACACTCTTGGCCCTCCTCTAGTAATTCTTCCAGCCTCATAGACAAGTTTGCAGCTTTGTTATGTTGGTTTAGTTCTTAATTTTCTCTCTGTGGTGAATTTTGTTCAGGGTGATTCTCTTCAGGAGAATAGGAAAAGGCCAGTTTGGTGGCCCCCAAAGAACATCATCGTGTTTACAACTGGTAGTGAGTATATAGCAAACATTACAGGCCACTGGACATCTGGACATGAATACAGGAAAAGGTTTGAACATGACTGCATTTCCTGAGCTGCAGTCTGCATTCTAGCAACAGGTGCCTATGGGCACCAACTCTGCCTTCATAAGCTGATGAAAATGGGTATTTGTGCTTGCAGCAGCTAGAAGGGCACCCATCCAAATGTGGTCTGCTGCGTAACACATACAGGGCTTTCTCTGGCCTGGCAGCAGCTCTTGGTGTGGAAGATCCTTTGATAATTTGCCCTTTACTAACTCCTACTCCCATTACATGTCTGAGAACTGTCCTCATTTGGATTGCAAAATTATTGCAGCCTATGTGCTGAGAATAAATTAAAACAAGTTAAAGAAAATAATTTTTAAAATTTCATTGTGATTCTGAATAATTACCAAGATTTTTTTTGCTTTGCAATTACTGTACCAGCCAAGAGAGATTGTGTCCAGCAAATCACTTGATAAAATGCCTTTCTGTCCGAGAGGCCTGCCCACCTGACTTTGCTTTATTTGCAGAGAGGATCAAAGAGATTTCTTACTGCAAATGGTGCGCTGATTCTATTGGAAGGCAGTGTAATTATGATATATATACACTATGTTAAATTGCAAGTAATCCCCTAAAGGGCTTTATAAAATTCTGCTTCACAGTGCACCAAAGGTGCAAAAAGGGAGGCACAATCCCAAAAATTGGTACATGGCTTCCAGCTTTGGCTCTCTTAATCGCTATGAATGATGAATTGTGTGCCATTTCTTTTGGGTCAGACACTACTAACTTACTTTTATGGAAAGAAAAGCATGAGAGCAAAGTATGCCCTCTCACCTGGAGCATATGATTAGAAAACAGAATGTACAAGGTAAGAAATGTTCAGCAGAAGGGCAGGAAGAGCCTGTCCAACTCAGTAGGCCCAGTCCTCTTTTTGCCTTTGTTTATCCAAAACCAACTTCCCTTCTTTTTTCACTCTGCTCCTCTAACTCGTTTTGAACTTGTCTTTAATTTCCAGCACTTTTTCCATTAGCACTACATCAAATCTTGGCATAAAGTAGTTGTGATGGAAACATTTCCCAGTTTTGTCTGAGTTTTGAACTTGGGGGAAAGTCTAATCTATTTGCCTGGAGTTTTAAAGGGCAGTGCAGACAGTGAGCACACAGCTTTAGTCTGCTCGCTGTCTGCATTACAACTTAGCTGAGTTTTAAAATTCTTGTGCCAAATTAGATTAGCCTGAAAGCTGCTTTAATAAACTTTTAAATAACCACAGTTGCTTGTAGCCATACTTTTCGACCAGCACAGCACGGAGCTGTCCCATCAATCTTCCTTTTCCCATTTAAGCATTGTCAGGACAAGGAAATATTTTAAGAAATCCGTAATTTTCCCTACATCATCAGATTTTAATCAACCTGGAAAATTCTGTCACATTTCATGAGGGAGGTAAATTTGTGACAGCTGTCAGGGACAAAGTGGATATACTCCGTCAGAAACTGTGGCCCATGATTTTTAAAAGTCCCATTCAAATTACTCACACCTCAATATTTACAGTGTTTAAAGCACATACTTCAACTAACCCTACCGTAAGCAGTAACCTCTTCTTTAATAATAGCTCTGCATCATTCTCTTTTGTTCTTTACTTTAGGAGACAATTTTTATCCTACACTAGCTCTTAGCCTTTGTTCTATACCTTTTATCCAGTAATCTTTGATGTGGAGCAATGCTAATTATCTTCTGAAAACCTAATTAAATTAGAATTCTCCTTATCTATCACGGCAGTAATATCTTCAGAGAATTCCAACAAGTTAGTTAAGGTTGAATTCCTTTGTTTCAGTATAGTCCAAGTGTCTTGAGATATTAACCCCCTAACAGAGAGCTCTTTAAAATAGCTTTCAATAAATTCCTAAAAGTCTTCAAAAATCATTGGATCACCATCTTGTCCTACCTCTCCCATGTAACTTTTTTGACGATTGACCTTAAATTGTCTAGCTTTGTTGTTTTATACAAGGATCCCACTGTAAGTTAGTGAACTTCATATCAAAATTAAAATAAAATAAAATGTCTGTTCAAATGTACTCTTTCTCCTTTTACTCACTAATGCTCATGGACATTGTTTTGATTAAATTAAATTCTACTAGCCAATTACATTATGTAACTAATAGAATATACTCTTTCCTCTTTGACTTTAAAGACTGATCCCTAGCTGAAGGCAGTTTGTTTTGTATTTCCTCTACAAAGGATGGAAACATAATAAAGATTTAATAATTCTATTCTTTTAAATCACATCATAACCCTTCAATTTTATCTTTTCAAAATTCCAGTCAATATGCAGATTTAATGCATTGATGGAACAAGACCAGCTGGATTCATATGAGGTCTTAGTATCAAAAGCTAGCTTGTCACTTATGGTTGATTGATTTTTTCTTTAATTTAATTTAAAAAATAATTTCTAGGTTGGTTTGTTTGTTTGTTTGTTTGTTTTTATGATAATCTGGAAGTCCTGGCTTGCCAACTCCTTTTTCACTTGCATAACCATAAACATAACATAAGTTTACAGAGTGTCCTGGAATAATTTAATTTTTTCTTAGTAATTTCACCTGTGCTTGTGTAGAACTTACCCAACACTTGGCTCTCCTGAGCTAAAGGGCCTGCTGGGCTGACTCCAATTTCTGCCACTTGGCTGGTGCCTTCCAGCACGTGGTGAGCTTTCAGTTCCTTTTCTATACCTCCCATGTTTACAGTAAGGTACTGTGCTTCCACTAGCAGTGAGTTAACCAGACACCAGAGTAGATTCCAGCTGCATAAAGCAGTGAATGGAGTCTGTAGGTGAGATTTTGCTGGGGTTGTACAGAGGTTTGTCCATGAGCTGGGTAGCGTGGGGATGCATACGTGTAGGAGAGGGAGATGTGAGGATCTCAGGAGACCTATGGCTTTCTTGCAGAGGGCAGACAGAGATGAGATTGCAAGATACCTCCTGTAAAAGAGCACGTGTCGCAACCTTGCTTCTGCCAAGCTGTACTCCTGCAGCCCTGCAAAGCAGGGCTAACAGGTACAATTTACACAGTGATGTCCACAGAGGAGGAACCCCTCATCAGTGACCCCATTTAAGGGCTTGCAACAGCCCTGTTCTCTCCTCTGCTGTGCCAGGGCATGGGTCGTCTGGGCTTGTGGTGCTCTCTGCACCCGACGGCTGCCATGGCATGGATGGTGTAATCGGCTCTGCTTAAAGCATCATGTAGCAATTTTATTTATGCTTTTGTTTAATTTAATGGTACTCTCTAATCATTTGCATGAACTAAACAAAAGTTATGAAAAAAATCAGAGGTATCTTGAAATGAAAACCCACTTTTGAGGCTAATGTCTGTTTTGTTTAAGTAGGATATCCTTTTTGGCAGGTTTACAAGCATGTGTCAGACAAATGTTTTACAACAAAAACATTTTGCTACAATCAGGGGCTGATAGAATGACTGATTATCGTTTAAGAGACCCTTTGTTCTGACTCCTCAGAGGTCTCCTCATGTGCTTACAGTCTGAGTTTCGTTTCTCTCTAAAATTGAATTCGTATGTGCTGGAGAAAAAAAATCCATCCCCTCATTCTTCTACTATGAGGTCTTTTTATTTCCCCCCATGACTGATTTTCATAGTCCTGTAACTGATTTTCAAAGTCTGAAATTATAATTTTATAACTACAGTGAATATAACTCACAGAGTGCAAAAGAAGTGAAGCTGAGCCCCAGGAAGCAGGGAATTGCCTGGACTACCTATGGAGTGCTGTATGGAGGCACCCGTGCCAACTTTGAAAGAGGTGCCTTGGGTACAGAAAGCAACCCAGCTGCTGCTTCACAGAGGGGACTCCCTGCTCTCATCCCTCCCAACACAGACCTCAGGCACAGAGATTAATTAATAGCAGCCCGCTGAGGTAGTGAAATATTATACCTGGAAGAGTTGCCTGCAGTCACAAGCCGCAGCAGAGCCAGGAGCTGAACCCAGCCGGGAGTTCCAGTCTGCTGCCTTTTACCACTTCCTTCTCTCACATGACTATTTACATTACTGACCTTTGGGGGGAAAAAAAAAAACAAACCAAACCAAAAAAAACCCCCACCAGATATTTATATATCCTCACAAGGGTTCGTCGTTCTGAAACAACTTTAAAACTTCTGCAGTCCAAAGGTCTCTGTAAACCCTGGTGTGTCTAAGGGAAAGCACATACTAAAAATCAAAATCTGAATTCTCCTAACATCTGAATAGAGATATAACCCGTCTGGTAAGTCCTGTTTTGCCGCATTGGTTCCCTTTGGCACAGAATAAAAGAATCTAGGGATAGCTGCTGCGCAGCTTCTAGGAAAAGTAAGAGCAGCACTGTTTAGGTGGTGACAGTGGCTGAGCTCTTATAGAATCATAGAATTGTTTAGGTTGGAAAAAACCTTTAGGATCATCAAGTCCAACCACTAATCTAAGCTTGCCATCCCACCACTAAACCATGTCCCTAAGCACCTCCTCTACCCATCTTTTAAATATCTCCAGGGACGGGGACTCAACCACTTCCCTGGGCAGCCCTTTCCTATGCTAAACAACACTTTTGGTGAAGAAATTTTTCCTAATGTCCAAACTAAACCTCCCCTGGTGCAACTTGGGGCCATTTCCTCTTGTCCTCTCACCCGTTACCTGGCAGAAGAGACCAACAGCCACCTGGCTACACCCTCCTTTCAGGGAGCCTCTTAGAGGGATTTCAGGAGCA
Source organism: Gorsachius magnificus (assembly GCA_034008185.1). NCBI lineage: Eukaryota > Metazoa > Chordata > Aves > Pelecaniformes > Ardeidae > Gorsachius > Gorsachius magnificus. Next base: position 55,697,090 of record CM067082.1, on the reverse strand, counting down.
CGGTCTTGATTGCTGTCTCCTGCAGACCCTAAGCTAACCAGCCCTGAGAGGAGAGCACTTCCTCAGCAACAGATTTGTTCTGGTGGCAGGAGAAATATTTTCCACAGCTATAAAATCCTGGGATGAAAATTTGGTTCCTCCTTACTTTTCTTGGCATCGCTCCATGGGCAGCCCAATGCTTATTAACTCAATTTATTGTTTGTACCATTTCTGCTATAATCAGTGATTCAAACTTGACAGGGTAAGAGCACCTCTGCATTTTCAAATATAGAACATATCACTGTATCTTCTTAAATATCCAGACAAAACCTTTTTCATTGCTTTTAATTTCCTTTTTTTTTTTTTCTTCTTTTTCAGCCAACAGCTAAATTCCCTGGGTTGATAAATAGAGACACTTACGGAGGCTTGTGAAAACAGAATAATAATTTTCAGGTTTTTGGACATCGGTGTAAAATTTCTTTGCCCAACTGAGTCAGCACAGGCCTAAAAAGATGATGTCATGGGCTTCATGATCCAGGGAATAAAGAAATCAGAATGTATATAGTTACACATTTTTTTATTTTCTTGAAATATTGCAAACTACACTGTGAATGCTTCCTCTGCATTGGCCTCTACTAACATGGTAAAAGTTGTTTATCATATAAGACCAAAGCTTAGCAGTGGTCTCAGCTGCCTCAAATGATTTCACTTAACATTACTTTATGTAGGTAAAAACATTACTACTTGGTTGTCCTCTTCATGCAAATTTGTAAAATGTTGAATTTATTGACTTCATTCGCTTACAATTGAGATTTTTCATTCACTCTACTGATCTAAACGCCCCTCTTTGGGAATCACAGTGTGTAAAATGTTCAGCTAGACTCTACCATCAGGGTAGGTGCCTGGTCCTCTGCAGAGAGCAAGCTGTCCCACTTTTCTGAGCATGTACTACCTGGTTTAGCCTCGGTCTGCTGAGCCCAGTCCTAGATCATCAGCCTCCACCATGAAATAAGGGATTTTGGCTTGAAGAGGGCATGATAGAGGCAATGAGCAAATGCAGAGTAGCAGTCCCTCAGTTTCCAGACAACCTTGGGGTGATTAGAAGCCACTGTAATTTAGAGGAGTTTTCACGTCCTCCTGGAAAGTGAAACTGCTGTAAAAGCAGAAGAGTGACATACAAAATGCTCAAATTAAAAATACAGATAAACAAGAGAAATAATGACTTATCTCTTTGGGTTTTCAGAGCTAATGCATCTAGAAGTATTGTTTTGTGATATCAATAGGATGTGTTGCCCTTTTACAATGTCATGTAGCATAAATTGAACTGGAAAAATTGACTAATTCTGAAATTAAGGGAAAATTTCTGCTACCTCACTCCAAAAAGCTTTCTCAGGGTATTCTGTACATGGCTACATTATCAATTCATATACAATATGAATTGATAGAGGAATATATGTAAAATAAAAATACTGTACCTTAAGGCTCCTACATTCTGATGAAGGGTATGTTAGTCTGGAAAGAAAAAAGGATCTCTCTTGTGTTGTACAGAAACCCAAATGGACAGATGATCTCTGTGTTCATACACACAGAGAAACCAAAACACAGCTGTAAGCTCTAATTTTAGGGGCCACTAACCTTGACCATGCTCTTTTAATAATCTTCCTATTTGGGAATTCAAAGATTCAAGGAGGGCATAACCTTGAGGGTTTTAACCAGGTCCTTGAAACTAGTATTCACAACGTGTCATCTGATTTTAGAAACAATATTATCAGACTGCACTGGTAAATAGTGGCTTGACCATGAGGTCTTTCTCTGGTGTAGGTACAAAATTAGGATGTCCTGGAAGCTGAAACGTCATCTTAAATATAAACAACACAGAGGGTTCCACAAGGATGTTTCAGCTGGAAGTTATGTGCTAGGAGTGTAATGTCACATTCCTGTGTCAATCATAACACAGATAAAAAGCAGAAGTAAAAATCCTCCATCCTTCAAATACCCAGCTACCTCTCTTAACAGTTCATCCCTCTGAAGAGGAACTTTGTTAGGGTTTTCTGGTAAATAAATGAGGAATTACTGAAAAAGTCCTGAAATGGACCTTGTGCTTGAATCTTCTTTCTTTTCCTTCAGCATTCCCAGTTGAATCTCACCAAATTAAAGCTTTTATACCTTTTGGACCAGCTGCTGGTTTTACAAAACTGCAGAATTTGCTACTTTCAAACGTACTATTTGAAACCTTCTTATGTGACAGCTGACTCGCAGTAAGGAGACAAAAAGTGTAGTTAAACAGTAACCCTTCATGGAATTCTATTCACTTAGAGAAACCTGTGATACACAAAAGGAATGAACTAAACCGAGTGTATACATCTATTAAAACACAAAGCACAAGGGAGGTCTCAGTCCTGTCCTGCAGTGTCACAGTGGTTCCACAGCAGCATTTGAACGATGTCCTGTACAACCAATCTGACAATGCTAGAAGGACAGTCCCGATGTATGGTATTTTTGCTGTAGGGAACAGAGCTAAGCTGAGCCCAGGATGAGTTAAACCTTAACCCATCATAGACAGTATTCTTGGTTGTTGTTAGGAATCTGTTGGCTGAGCATCATCTCCAGTTTTTAGGTTTGCTTGCGATGGCATAGATGAATAATATTCCAGGATGGTGTTAAAGGAAAGTTCCACAGCAAAATCCACTCCCTCTCATATTTCTACCTTATGACCATAACACTGTATGGTCCCTCCCACATAACTGCTCAGTTGTGTTTCAAAATCAGAATGATTCCCTACATTCCTGGTTAGCACACTCAGAAGTTAAACATAAACCAGAAACCAACACTGACTATCATTAAGCATTCCAGTGCCAAATACCTTGCTGAAGCAAAATGATAAAAGCTCTGCATGTCATTCTTGGCAGGTATGACTGAATTTTTCGTATGCTTCTATGAATATGCTTGTTTTACTATGGTATCACAATTACTTTTATTCATCTATATAATTCCACTTTGTTTAGTCTTGTGAGCCATTATTTCTGTTTTAGTCACGTACCAAAAAAAAAGGCTGCGGAAGTTCACAGCTCATTATTATATATTGTAATGAACTGCTGTGGAGCTAATGCAATACCACGTGAGGTGGCAAAATGCTATGTGAAATCTAACTCCTAAAAGGCAACCAGAAAGAATGATTATCTATTTACTCATGTATTTTTCCCACTTACCTGGAATGTGCACAGGCTCTGTGTGATGAACAATAGTTTGGTTTCTGCTTCCTACCCAGATTTATGACTATTAGCACAGACTGTTCCCATCCAACTGTCAAACACCTCTCCCCTGATTGCTTTCTTGAAAATGTAGGGAGTTTTTTTTCTTGCTACTCTCTTCCGGGGGCTCCAGGCACTCCAGAAAAGGGTGGAAAGGAATGAGCAGTTTACAGGCCCTGGTCTGTGCAGCTACATGTCATAGAGCTGAACTGGCTTTCAATTAGTGCATCATCCACACAGTATTTTAAACCCCATTATAACACACACCCCCATACACACCCCCCCACACCCACACTCACACCCACACGCCCCCCCACCCCTTCCTGATGGTGCGAATTCATGAGGTTTTCTGAACTTAGTTGAAAATGCCATCTGAGATAAAACCACAAAACTAAAAAATATTAACTAAAGCCTGTGGGAATAGTATAGACACATGTGGAATGATGTACCATCAATCTTAGATGTTATACCTTGCTGTTTCTGGTCTTCTATATACTCTGATGATGTAGATTACAGTCTTGACAATAAGAAGGAGTATCTGTCTCTGGAACATTAACAGATTTGATTACACCTCTCCAGTATTCAGAAGTGACATACATTACTAGGATCTTTCCCAATCCCATTCCTTCTCTTCCAAAGTTTGATAAAAATGAAAAGTGTCTGTACATAAAGTACTTGACAGCACAATCCATTCAATTTCTCTCCTTTGATAAATATACATTATTACCATAGATTCATAACACAATGGGTTCTGCTTATGTGATAAAACCCACTACCCTACCCATCCATTTTGACTCCAGCAAGGATTGGCAGATAAAACTTCCAAGAATGGCTACAAGACACGGGCAGAACAAGTCATAGAAAAAGGTGGAATTCCTCTGGGTTTCTCTTCAAGTGGAAGAATTGAGAGAGTTGGGATCGCCTTTGTGTTTCCTGATACGTATGCAAATTTTCCTTACCTTGTTTATAAGGGCTGTATAAGGGCAAGAGGGGAAACATGAAAAAAATGCACAAAAGTGTGGAATAAGTGAAGTTATGGAATCCTCCTGAATATTTGAAATAGCTTTAAAACTTTTGACTAGAATCCCTCAAATCTGATTATCTGCAACAGGGGATCACTGAGATCCCATTTAAAAACAGCAATATTGTGAAAAAATGTGACTTGCTTAGCTTTTTCTAGATTAGGTCAAAGAGGTTGAAAAGGTGTGAAAGACTGGCAAACAAAAGAGTTTATATAGATACAGTTTCTTTAAAACACTGATTTCACCTCTGATTTTCAAGTTATTATGAAAATAGCCAGCCAAACAAAAATTCAACTGTGCCCAGATAGTTTCTTTGTAAGCAAGAACAAATACATCTTGGCATAACAAAGATTTTTCACCTCACCTTTCTGATAAAACTAATTCTGGTTAAATAACTTAGTTTCAGCATTAAAAAGCAAAGATAATCCCTCCTCTCCTCCCTAAGAGCTCTTCCTCTTTTTTTCTACTCTTCCAACCATAGACACTCTCTATATCTCCCCAGAAGATCAAACAATATTACCAAAATTAGAAAAAATGTCTTTTCCAAGGGTTTTGTGTTGCTCTTCTCTCTGATGACGTTTTCAGCCACCCAAAACAAAAGCAAAAGTTCCTTGCCACACAGAAATCCCCTCAAAGACCACTGGAAAAAGCTAAAACTTGGATAAAAACTCCCTTTTAAGAGGTTGCTTTCTTGGTAAACTCTCCACTGTAAGTCAACCAAAATAGTCCACTCTGCTTCTAAAAGATATCTCAGCATTAGTTTCTTTCATTTACTATTTTTCCCTTAGAAGAGGGAAAATTCTCATATACTTTGCTCTTTCTGACATGTGTTTTGCTGTGATTGCCTAAAGCTCCCATCAATCTTATCAGACTTAATCATAGCATTTGGGTAGTTTAGAACTTAGTTCTTGGATAAATAACCGCAAAACAATACTTTGTAATCTGTAATTCTTATTTTATGCATGCTGTTACATATACTAAGAACTTTTGAGACTGGTAGCGCTGGTTTTGCAAGCATTTCTGACTACCTTTAAAGAGCGAAATGAAGGGAAAAACATTTGGCCGTGGACCATATTTTTGGAAAATAGTTATCTTTTGAAATAGGGTGAATATTCTGTCTGTACATCCTGATTTACATTAGCTTTTTGCTTTATTCAGGAATGTTTTCCATCCTCATCTGCTTGTTCATTGCTTGCTGCAGTGTGAAAAATTAATCTCTAATCCTTTGAACGATGCAAATCTCTGTTTATGGACTGCCTTGCACAAAGAGAATTTTCTCTTGTTTATTATTCTTCCTATTGAAATCAATATCCTAAACAACAGTAATGAAGAATGACGTTCTGATCTCTATTTAAAGATATACACATTTACCTAACTATTTAAAACCTGTTCTCATTTAGCTGATGTTAACCAGAATAACTCAGTTGATGCATCATGCAGTGTGATGCACCGACTGCATGGCACATTAAAAAAGGGCTGAAGCATTTGATCAAGAAAAAGCACATTGACTTAGAAAGTAGTTGAGTTTCAAATGCAACTAGTGGGACGTAAGAGGAGTAGCAGATGTAGCTCTAATACTGATTTTGTCCAAGAAGAGCAGCTGGTAGGCAGGCAGTAGGCACCATCCTGCTCCTGTGACGCTGAAGTGGGTTTTCTGCAAAACACCTGCCTGGCCATTACTGACTGCAGGCTGAAGTACCTGTGACAAGTATAAACATCTGCTTATGAGCAACTACTAATGCTCTGTCACATAAGATACGGGATGTGATTGGAAGAAATTCCACGCATCAAGTGGGAAGTCTTGTAGCGGAAAATTACAACATTACAAGAAATCTTATCGAGCACAGAATATGTCCCTAAACTTTTCTTATCCATACTTAGAAAAAATAGGTTCTTACTAAAAAGTTCTAATTATTATTCTTCAAATAAAAGTCAATGTTAATTATAGTTTTTGTGGTGGTATTCATGACTCCTTTATTTATTTTTTTTTTCTACTTCTAAATGACTTTATTAGGACCATGTAATTTAATCTAGTTAAGTTTAGTTCTAATTTAATCTAGGACAGCTCAGAAAAGCAGGAATCCATCCATTCACCTACTTTACCTGTGAAACCATTACATGACCTAGTTTTGCATGTGGTATTAAGCTTAATATATTTTTCAACATCCCCGGGCTGAAAAGAAACCTGAGCTTGAATAAAATATGGAATAGTTGGTCTGAATGCAATGACTACTGAAGAGTAGTCTCATATGCTGCGTTTTGTAGAGGACAGCAGTATACATGTAAGGTGTAAGGACATCATGAAAGCACACTATTTTCTGTTTGTAATGCTAACAAATGGTCAATTTGTGCTATCCTGCTGCTTAGAGCAATGTGGGCAGATGGATCTCAATGTAAGAGAGATCAATCAAACAACGTTGTCAAACTGAACAAAAGTTATATTAATAACCTACAAAATGAGACCAATTAAATATAATTAGTATGATGAAAATGAAAATTAATGTAGCAATATTACTTCTCCGTAATAAATGATCTGGTAGTTAACAGGGTCCGTATTTTTGACTTAGCTTACCCATCCTATGAAAGGATTACTAATGACAAGCTTTTGAAGCCTTTATACTTTCTTACTGTAACTAATCTTATTTTATAATCTTCAGACAATTCTGAAAGAATTAAGAGTCAGGTTGCTCTGAGACCAGAAGTGATTTCTTACATTGCTAACTTGCATTAAATGATCTTTGTTGGTCTTAAGAATAGTTTTCGGAATGGATCTTCAGCAAGTATAGTTTTTTATCTATCTTTGGGAAATGAAGTACCAGAATGAACCTTTTCCAAATGTGATGAAAGGACCAGAAAGCCATAGCAATAACAAATTTGCTACATGAGAAGCCCTTGGTACCGAGAGGGAAAAATTCAAATGCAAAACATTTCCATTCTTTAACCCATATTGCTATTTTAAGTATTGGCATCTCTGGAGTGGAGAAGGTAATTTTAGAAAGGGAATAGCAGCTGCTAATTTGAGAGCTAGAAAGACAACCAAAGGTATTTATGGTAGTTGTAATAGTATGAAGTATGACCTCCATAAAATCTCAGGAATCTGCAGGGAAGCACTCCAGAATGAACTACTCTAATTATTAACAAAGCTTCAATTACAGCCCACACCACATGCCAACAGTTGTCAGTGGCTACCATATCAAAGATAGTTAGTGAGCCTACAAGGATGCAGTATAAGCCTGGTTCTCTGCACCTCAGTTGTCAGAATTTATTTATTGTTAATATTCCTATGATACTACTGTAAGTATTTCAAACATAAAAGAAAGATTTTTTGCCAAAGATGAACAATGATAGATCTACTTGATCAGATCAGAAATGTAGTGAAATGTCCAGGAGGAGGGAGGGAAGTATAGTGTTTTGGTGAAATTAATGAATGAATTTTGAACTCCAGGTTCAATTAATGATTTTAACCTGGATGTGCTCCTCTGACATCTACTATGTCCTAAATGCCTTTACATCCACATGTAGAAATTGCTTCTGAAAAAATAGTTTGCCTTGTTCACAGGTTGGACATAATAATCAGATATCAAATTTTAATTTATGGTTACTGAAATGTCAATATCTTGAAAATAGAATAACCCTGTCCTCCACAAACCAGACCAGTTGGTCTGTAGGGGCTACTGAAGCCTCCAAACATTGAACAAAGCAGCCCAGAGGTAAAGCATGAATTTAAATAAGGATTCATATGAGGTAAGCATCATGCAGACATGGAAAACTTTGGGCAGGAGGAGAGTGGAAGCAAATGGACCAACTTTCACAGCAGGAGAAGCCTGGTTTAAATGTTGGCTCATATCAGCCAAGACAACATGAATATAGTTGCAGTACCCTCAAAGACTCCCTTGGGGAAGGGTAAGTTACCTTTTACTTTCAGGATGCCTGTTAGTTTTTTAAATTACCTGTACACATTTGGTTTCTCTTTTTCAATAAAAGAAAGTGCTACAGTTAGAGATTTGTGAATAGAGTGTGTGTAAAGCAGAAAGACTCAAAACTGCACGAGATGCCTGAGGAGGATGGGTAAGGGGTCGCTCTAGGAAGCCTGTGCTGGACTCAGTGCCAAGTGCTTGCATCTCAAAAGCCTGATTGTCAGAGGAGATGGTAGGCAAGGGTCCACACTCGAAGAACAAGAAGGGCCACAAAAAGGAAACGTCTCATGCTTGTTGGCTTAAGTGGGTGAATTTTGATGAGAAATCAACCGTGGTCCCAAATTAGTGTTATTTCATTACATTGAATGGGCAACATAATGCGTGTCTACATTCACTTTGGTGTTCTGCTCATGTATACTTTTCACTTCTGTAGGTTTCTCTAATGCTGCAAAACCTTTTTTCTAACAGGAACAAATGACCTCACTATAACTTGTAAAGTAAGCATTTTATCCCTATTTTATGGGAATCTGAAGCACTGGCTGATGAGATGACTGACCTGGTATTACACCCAATAGAGCTGTGGCAGAACTGAAAGTAGAACATTGATCTTTTCCTATGGTTTATTACCCTGTGACTTTTTATAGCAAAAAAGTAAAACTATTTAGCTTGCTTTCCCATCAGTTCCTGTCTTTAGTACCTGCACCTCGGCCTCAGAAATCCACCTACTAATCCCCTCAATGCCTTCAGATCCATCCTGCTGCATCTTTTCTGAGGATTCTCAGAATTTGTCAGCAATCCCAGCTGCCCTCTTTTCTCCATCGGTGGTCTATGAGGTATATGCCATAGCTTGGACAGCAGCTTATCTGTCAGTTAGCTCATCAGTGGGCAAGACACAAGAGATGACTTACAGTTTTGTTCAGAAAGACCACTAACTGGGTTTCTCTTCCCTAGTTGGGTGACAGTTTTCATGAAACTTGTATGAATTTAACTATCTTTAAGATTTTCTTTATCCCATCATGCCTGTTTAAATTGGCCAATCAGTTCGTATTGATAGGAGGGGGGTTGACATAAAAGATGTGATTGCAATACACCTTGTCTCCAAAGAGCCAGTTAAAACCAAACCTAGTCTAAATGAAATATAAACTCTGTACAATGAGGAATGAATTACTCTACACTGAAAAAGTAGAAATAAACTTCTGTGGGATTGTTCCTAAAACAACCTAATACTGAGTTCCTTTCACTTTCCTTTGAACCTTCTGGTAATTTTGAATATCTGATACAAGGAGAGAAACTTCAAAAGTCAAGGCACAAATCCTTGGTTCTTCTTTTTTTCCAGTCAGAGGAGAAACTGCAGTGAGGAATAGATTCCATATGGCAATTGATCTACAGAGCCGAGCTAGGTCGTTAAGTCTTTCAACCCTAATTGTTCAATAGACCCATTACACACCGGGATTTTTCATAGCCAATTTTTGACTAAGGAAAAGGCCACCGCTTGACAAATGGTCCTTCTGTTCCTGTTCTGCCTGAGCCTCCTGATCCCCCTTTGTTTCCCTGCCCGGCATTAGCCTTCTGTTTGGCTGAGGTGCAGGTGGGTAGTGTTATGACACCAGGCGTGCTTGGCTTGTGTAGCTACATATCTGTCAGTATTTATCATAACAAACACTTTTTCCCTTTCAGTGGATGCCTAATTTGAGTCTGCAAGCTGGCTCAAGGCTGTCTTAATATATCAAGGGCCCGATTCTTGTTTCAATTACATAAAAGTAAGTCCAGGGCAGTTAATAGAATCAATATAGATTTATGCCAGTGTGATCAAAGTGTAATCCAAGTTTCTGCTAAGGAATACATTTTCAACCATTTGGGCGAAATAAATAACTTGATGTATTTGTTGTGTTAGTAGCTTGATGAGAAAATGGCAGTTTCCTTGATGAAGATGATTTTCCCTATGTTTTATTCTCCCAGAGGATGTCTGGTCATGACAAACACCTGCAGGTGAGAAGGTTGCAGGCAGCATTACTGGATGTAGGGTCCAAGTTAGCTGTCTGTAGCCAGCATGGGTTAAACACCTTCAAAGAGCTACAGCAAGGAAGAACAGTGAGGACAGGCTCACTCCACAGCTGATGACAGGATTGTCCGGAGGCACAAGGTATTTTAGGGCCTCTATTGCCCCTTGCACAGATAACGTCAAGTAGAGAAGATTGATAAGGACATTTCTTGCAGGAATGTAACGGCTCCTATCTCAGAAAACAGAGAGCTAAAGTGAAGATCTATTCACACTTGAGCAGGAACACTGGCTTGAGTGTGCTGGCACTTGGGGGGTTGCTTTAGGAGAACATAATACCACAAAAATACCAACAGGACTTCTAGCAACCTCCCACACAGAGAACCTGACATACCGATAATGTAGGTGCGGGATACATGCTTAAAGCAGTCTAGGCTGGTTTTCTTTAACAGAATTGATTCAAAACAATCAGAGGTGATTTTGATTATTTCCAGTAAAAAACCGAAGAAGGCATAGTCATTCTATCATGCAAACATTCATAGGAATTTTGCCTGGTAAATTGTCATATGGAAATACATTCTGAACACAGCATTTCTTCTTCCTTAGATCAATGCAAGTGGTCAGTCCCAAGACTTTGCTACTTTTCTGTTCCTTAATTTGATATTTCAGTTTTAATTCCCAATTTAGTTAGCATATACCAGTTTATTTTAGTTACAGGACATCTGAAGTTAATAGTAGCTTTGTCATTGAATTCAACATGCAAGTGTGGAATTAGGGCAGTAGATCAGGAAGCAGATGTCCAAAAGTTTGCTGCCAAACCAATGCTTAACTATGTTAAATCCAATATAAATGCTTAGCGCTCTTTGATTTTCTTTGATCCCAGGTCTGTCTTCTGACCAAAAGGATCAGACTTAGACCAACACTGCATTTATTCTGACTTTTGATATCTAGAAAGACCATAACAGAGGAATCAGTTGTTGATAAAGGACGGGAAGGTGGGAAGACAACCAGTGCATTCACAGACTTGGTCAAGGTTTTCTTTCAGGAACCTATGAAATACGTTGTTGCTTCACACAGGGTAGGTATTTTTATTCCCAGAAACTCAGAACTAATTAGTGTGTGTGTAATTCTGGTTCGTACCTCACTTGACCACCTCAGGGCAATTACTTATGGCTGCTGTAAAGAACCATGCTGTCATGCGGGATCTTACAGCTGTATCTGTATCAACTAAATTTGAAGCTGGCTTTAGCAACCCCAGGCATATGAAAAACACAGAGTGTCAAGATTTCCAAACTGCTAGAGTGTTTTTCAGAAGTTCTGTATCCTGATACCCTACTTTACAGCAACCAGTTGATCCCAGAGTATAATATGCTGAACAACACATTCCTGAACGGAATTTGTTGATGTATTAACAAACGGTGATCTCAAGCTGCCCCGTTTTAAACTCGATCAAGGTTTCTTTTCCACTGAGCACTTGATATCCTAGCCACATTTAAAAGGGAGGCTGAGTCCTGGGAAGAAAATGAGTGTAATCATTCATGGAACAGCAGTGGCATCTTTACGAAGGAAGCCAGCTGATGTGGCAGGGTGTTTTCAAAACTTTTCTTGTAGACAGATGTTCAATTGAAAAAGCTCTGATTTTTCTGAAAACTTGCAGGAGGAGACATAGGCACTTTGGGAAGTAGATTTGTTCACAAAATCACTTCTGTTTGATGTTATCCCTTCACACATGGATAACAAACAAGATAATCAAGCAAATGATCACGGCTGTTAAGAAACAACTGTGTCAGGAAGAAAAGCATGTGTTAGGAATTTCCCACAGAGATGTTTTGAATAATACAGTTACATTCCTGTCCATCATGCAGATGCTTTTCTCTTTTGCCAAAATTCTATATTATATAAAGCTATTTCACATAAAATCTACATCTAAAGATACTTTACATTTTTAGGTTATTTATAGACAGTTCCATAAAATTCAGCACCTTTCCATCACAGAAGTGGTAACTGAAAGATAGTTAACAGGATTTTACAGATAGCTACAAGCTTTCTATGAAAAAGGTAGAAGCAGTTAACTAACAAAGTGTGAGTCTGATATTTGAGATTAAAATGTATAGCTGTGCTTTAATTTTAAACTGCTAGGATGGCAAATCTCAAAAAATCACAACTTTAGGCTGGATTTCCAACAGCTGTGTGCCTGTATGACTCAGTTGAGTGCTCAGTTTCTTTGAGAAACTGGTGTTGACTGCAGAATTTTTCAGCTAAGGTTCATCCTTCATTAAGTGTCATTGCAGGATCATGAAACAGAGCTTCCATTTTCTTTTCCTGCTTTTCTGTATTTACACTTCTAGTCATTTTGGAAATTAGATGTCAATGTTCCTCTCCCCAGAATTAGGAAAGGGACTTTGGCATGTAGTTTTTGAAATGCATTGAAAAACTGGTGAAGCATCAACTAATTTCCTCAAAATATGAATTAAAACATAAAGCCTCACAAATTTCAGAAAGTGATGGCCACATAAAAAGCACTGATATTCTCCTGGTAATAAATTTCCATGAGAAATGTCTGGTGTCTGGCAATAAATTTATTCCAACTGATCTGGTGTCTCACTGTTTCTAATAGGTTTGAACTCTAGAGTTAGATTTTCTCATTGTCCAGAATTTGTTGAACTTTAAGGCTTGTTAAACTTTAAGTCTTATCTGAGCGTTAAGGACATTTCCTGTCTTAGAAATCTACCTGATGGTGGGGAAAAAAATCTTCCTGATTTTCATAGGTCAGAACTTTATCTTTGGTTAATTAGTTTAATCAGACTTATCTGGTACTTTTAAAGTCATTGCATTCGTTTAGGTAATTACGGTGCACATGCCATCATAATTTAATCAAGTAAATACTTCACCTCTTCAGTGAGGAAATGGCTGACCTTCTTTTAGCAAAACAATGTTGGATAGATTTCAAAATGCTTTTTCGTGATCCGTGATGGAGCTAGATTGAGCTACATGGAGCTAAATGGAGCTCAAGGAAGAAGGAAAATCCTACAGTTGACCGTGTTCAGTTTTCTGCTGCAGAACTAAAGGGAATACATTTCTTAAGATTAAACTAGGTGTAGATTGTAGCCACCCTATTTCTGGCCACCCAACACATTTAGTTCATGTTTCTTTGCAGCCATTTGGTACATGGAATTTGGTTGAAATTTTGCCTAAAATGTAAGCCTGAATGTTTGGATGGCAGCATTTGAGTGAGATGTGTACCTGCCCCTTTGAATCCCAGATTTAATGGGAGTCTGGGCACACATGCAGGGTCCATATGACCAGGGAAGCAGGATTACATATTTTCTGTGGAGCATAGCTGCTTGTGCAGTATAAACACAATTTCTGAGACTTCAGTCCTTGGAACAAGTATACCTTCCAATATAGGACCACTTACATTTAGAATTGGGCTTTTTGAAAGGTGAATTGTTTAAAAATACAGATAAAAATCACACAGAAACCTAAATAAATGGTCTGTGTGATATTTATAGAGTTAAACAATAAATCACCTGGGATAGCTACGTTCTCTGAAGCAAAAGAATATGCTGTGAACATAACTGCACATACTTTGGTAAATATTGGAGCTAAAGATGCACAGACATCCAGACCAGTGCTGCATATGGGCATACATTAAAAATATGATCCGGCTCAGATAAGACAAGAGGTAATGATGGCCTGAAACATATTATTTATAATGTTTGTAATGAAACACAACATTACTAGTGGTATAACAGGTAATTGTGCAACACTTTCTTGAAAGGACATCATTATAACTAATAGAAAAATGGCAATCTTTTTGCCAAAAGTGTTCCCCTTTTTCTCCATTTGGACAGGAGGAAAGATTGAGCTGGATTTGTTTACAGAGTGTGATTACACTCAGCTGAGTGCTGTTAAAAGGCATCTCATTTACCCTTGACTCAAGCCCATGGAATCAGCAGAAATAAGAGACCATGATTTGAAAACACAAAATCTATGAAATGCTTACCTGAGTTCCTCAGATAGGACATAGTAATATGTATGTTAACTTATTTTAATGCTCTGAAACAACGTAGCTGCTTTAAGTTAGTTGTCTGTGTTGTATATTGCTCCAAGTCAATGACAAGAGAGAGGTACATCCATAGGGACAATTTTTTCCCGGCTGAAAAAAAGATTTCTGAATTGACAACATTTCCATTAGATAGGTCAGGAAATGAGCTGCAGGATCACCCAGCATTTGTTCAGAAGGGCAAAAGATAAAATTTTCCGGACATTAAGTCTTACAATCAATGCTGAAGGAACAGTGCAGTGATGATTCAGATCTGTCAGTGTAATGCAAAGTGAAGCAAATGTTAATTGCAGTACCATGTGATTTCAAGTGGATACAAAAGTACAATGTAATATTATTCTAAATAAATTATGTTTTATTTTAACTATGGAAACAATAGAGAAGTTTAAAACAAAATATATTTCATGTTCCAGACGTAAAAGCATAAGAACATGTGTAACTATTTAAATACATATTTTTAAGCAGTATCACTTTCTAACCAGGAGATGCAGTTGCCTTCCTGCTCTTAAGCTGTTAACCTTCTGTTCTAGTAAGGCAGTTAAAGCTGAGTTTGCTGTAAATGCCAAAGAACTGTGTTTAGTATGCAGAGACCATATTCTACATATCCTGATATTTTCTGAATCCCAACATGTAATTTATTCCAGTGATCCTTCTCCAACAAAAATTTAATTTCCCCAGTCAGCAGAGAAAAGGCTAATTGTGAGAAAAGGGGAAAGCAAAGACCTTTATCAATGAGAAGATAGAAGAGCCTGCATCTTGAGTTAGTTGCTGATTGTATTTGCGAAGACAAAATTACACTGATTCACACAGACTTTAATAAAACTTTATAGTTTAAACACTATCTCAGAAAATTCCTGGGACAGTGTAGATCTCCCAGAAGAATTCTCTTCAGAAAATCTAAGTACAATGTAGGATTTGCATTTAGAAAGACAGGCTTCATGTCCTAGTTTGTTTCATTTATTATTCCAGTATTCTACATTTAAGCCAAGTTCATTTGGTATTATTATTAGACCTAAAATATATTAAAGAGCAATCATGCAGATCTTGGAGTGCTAGCAGACAATAAAGTTACAATAAAAAGGTATAATATGGGTTAGGAACCATTAAGACATCCTGAAGGATTGAGGCAGATTTTCAGTGAGAAAGAGAAAAGCAAGAAGGTAAAAATCAGTTTAACAAATCAGTCTACCATACTCTTATCTATTAGGGACATATTTTGAGCAATGAGAGCTTAAGTGGAGATAAAAGTGCAAGCAATAGGTGATATATCTGAGAAATCTCAGGCAACTGCTGATGGAAGCAGAAAAGGCAAAACTGCAGTTCTGCGAGGCACAGATAAGGCAATAAGGGAGCACAGTCCCTGCCAGGAAAATCACTGCAGGCATCAGCACTGCCATGGCCCTTAGGTACAGAATTATTCGAGACCAAAATTACCGGTATTGCCAAGTTTGTGTAAGCATGGTGGAAACTCAGTTGTCGTCAGTTCGCTAAGTGTGGCAGCACATGTGTTGGTGCACCTTTAATCAGACAAGTGAGTGTAGCTAAACACCTATAAAATTAACTATATTTGCTACAAACTTTGTGTATCCAGAAATCTGAGCTTAAACTCAACTGACTGATCCAATTTTGGTGCTTGAATGGTTCATAAAAGTGACAAAGCACCACTGCTGACAAATCTGATTACTAAGTGCCTACCTCCCAGTTCCCAAGGGCTTATTGAACATGACATGTTCTACATGTAAAAATATTTTGCCACATCTGGTATAGCACAGATAGACTTCAGAAAGCACGGTATGACTTGTAAGCTGTCTGTGTCTGTATTACATTGGCCAGACAGATTTCCTAGTAGTCCACATAGTTCCTGTGTTCCAATAATAATAGTTCCAACAATAATAATTCAAAAAATAATAATAGGAGTAGTAAATGTTCTAAAAGGAATTTTGATCAGTTAGTTAATCCCTTTCTTGAAATATTTCAGCTAAGACTTTTTGCATATAGAAGAGAGTGAAAGGAAAGCTTCCTATGTCTTGTAAAGAATAATGTCTTTTATAGATTCTGGTTTGGCATTTCTCACCCCTGTTTTTCTTTCAAGAGGATAACATTGCTAATTTGGGGTCAATTTGTGGTGCACACTAGCCACATGGACTTTTTTCTTTAATTCCTTTCTGTGTCTCTATATAACTAAACAGTCCTACTGCAATGTAATTTTCTTATTGAAAGATAAAATTAGAACATTTTGAACTTAAGCCTTATAGCTTGCTTGAAACCACTTACAGGTCTAATTTGAAAAATATCTTTCTCTACTGTCCAGACCATTAATTTACATGCGTAATAGTACCAGATCAATAACAAATTATGGAACCTTTTTGTATTTATTTTTGTAGCTATAGTATTTATCCTAATTTGTACACAATTATCCATTTTGAACATTAACCATAAGCTCTCAAAAAAGAAAGCTTGTTCACAGAAATACCTGATACAGTTCGAGCACGTGCAGAATAAACCTCTTGCATTACGTCAATAAATCCTCATCCATCTGTGGATAAAACCGGACCATGTAAGAGCTTATGAGAATTAAAAGGGAGACACCCAGAGGATGAAAATGAGTGAAACCTGCTGAACTGCTAAACAAAACCAAGTATGTTCCAAGTGCTGGTAAAGACTGGGGGGGCTTTTGTGGTGTTTTTTTGTTAGTGGTTTTTTTTTTTTAATGTGTACTAGCCCTGTCCCATTTTACAATAGCATAGTGCATAACTTTTTACGTAATTTTCTTTTTTTTTTTTTGGGTGAAAGCCTCAGTGCTAATGTTTGCGTTGATGAGCTTGGCTGGTGCAAGAAAGCTTAGAATTATAAAGACAATACTGAGTGCAGCAATAGCATGCTGAATTGTAGGAATAAGAATTAAAAAAATAAAATTTGGAAGAATTCCTAATGAATGCATATGCCAATTTCTTCATCAAGGAGTCACTTGTTCTTTGAGCAGACTACTCCATAAATTCCTCACTCCAGAGCTCAGAAAGGTAGAATAAGAAACATCTAATCCAAGTTAGAGAGAGTATAAGACAAGATAGAGCACTAGTATAACATGGAGTGACAAATGCAATATCTTTGTGTATAATCTGATTAAAAATTAAACAAAAATTGATTTGTAAAGCTGCTGAAACTTTTGTTCCTTCTGGCTTTGCAAGAAAATATATCTTTTAGCTTCTAGTTAATGTGTCCCTTTAGTAATTGCCGCTGATATACATCTGCAACACAAATAAAAATATTTTAATATAATTTAATTTGTCAGATAGATGAAAGTCCCTGTTACATTTTTTATTTCTGTGTAATTAAATAATGACAATAAAAATCTTTATTTGCCACTAGTGCAAAAGTTTCCAGAATAAGCTTCTTCATGTAACCATATACAAGTATATAGTGCTTTGTGCAATTACAGACTTAAGAGGAATACAGTGAAATAAAACAAGTTGCATTTAGTGTTCACACCTAGAGGAATCCAATTTGTGGTTTAGTTACCCTAGGGAAGTCTACACATACTATATCATGTAAATAAGAAAAAATCCATTGCAATTGTTAGGTGATATTCAGTTCTCTGGATCCAATACAGGATTTATCTATGACAGCAACATTATTATTCTTGATATAACATTAATATGCTATTCAGATTATAGTAAAAAATTGAGAAAATAACATCTGTTCACATACAGTCCCTGACTGGTTCCAGAGAGCAGCAGTGTCAACACTCAATTGCAACTGAGACCTTTGGATTTTTAATTACAATTGGTATGTGGCAAATCCTACACATATATGAAAACTCCAGCCATGTTTCTCCTAGAAAGTAGATTTCTCCTCATGGGATTGGATTCCACTGAGTGCGACATAGATTTGCCAATAGTCACAAGCCAAAGTATGATTCACTCTAAGTTCTACTGAACTGGGCATGCAAAATACAGAACATAGCCCAAAAGATAGTGCTCTTATAAGAATGCTCATCCCATAGCTCCATGTGTGGTTATACAGTCACTGCTGAAGATACTAGACAGCTGAATGGCCATAAATAAATGGTTTTACACAAGCATATATGTATTGGGTATTAAAGTAAGAAAAAGACAGCCATATATAATATTCAGGAATATCCCTGGTAAAAATGAATCGCATTGCAAAAAAGAAACAACCAACCAACCAACCACCTGCCCTCCTGCTATGGAATTGCTGGACACATCTAGAACACATGGAAGTAAATTAACATAATTGAACAGATGCCTCAAGGTGATTTGTCATGAAATATAAAATGCAATTTTAAAAATCATAAATATTAAACTTTCATTGATAGTCTTATAAAGTATAAGAGCCAATGCATCTTCATGGAGGACTTGTGAGTACATTAATTATGATAATCCTCTCACTGCCATACCAACAACCTGGCATATCAACGATCAGATCCTCTTAGGTGGAACCTACAAGATCTTACAAAGAAGCAGTTACTGCCGTGTCCATTATTAGAAACCAAGAACATATCTTTTGAAAAAAAAATGCATTTTCCTAAGATGTCCCTACTCACTAATTGTAATAAAATACTTTTGAAATTTTTCACTCTACCATTTTTTATACCTCAGGCTAGGTTATATTTTCCATGTAACAATATACTTCAAGCCTCAAATTTCCAAATCTCTCTAAAACTCAGATATAACAGGTCAGAAGGTGCATTAGATCTGGATCACAGTTGAGCTCATCACTCTTCCTTGTGTTCCCCTCCAGAACCCAAGGAATGGAAAAGACACTGTTGACAGTATTCATGTCCTGAAGTTTGGCAAGGCTGTTCTGGATGTGATGTGATGCTGTCCTGTGGATACTGAATTGACATGCCATCCAGAAGTTCTCATGTGAAGTGCTATTGTGCTCAAAGGAGGAGTTAAGGACATGGTTATGCCTGTATGAAGCCACACTGGCTCTTGAACAACTGAACTATCTCCTGGCCTGACATGTGACTGTGGGGGGAGTCAGCTTGTGGTACTCCTTGTTGGGGAAGCAACCTGACAACTGTGTTTTATTAGGCAAGGTTTTACAATTGACAAAACCAAAAGACAAGCACAAAATTCACAAATGCTGTAGTGACTGAGTAATTACTTGTATACTCAGTATTTGTCTCACCAGACTAATCCTACTTAATCCATTGTACAGTTCTTCCAGTGTTATTATATATTTAGAATAGAGAACAGATTATTTTAAGAAAAATAAGAATGACATAAGTATGGTAAGTAGCAGTAACCCAAGAAGGACAGAATTTTTTTCTCAATGAAATGTGGTAAGTCACCTGTAAAATCTAAATTCTTCCTCAAGAAAAAAGATATTAAAGATCTCAAAGTAGATAGATAATTACAAAGTGAGCTATGAAGTATTATTAAATTAGATAACCCAGTATTAATCTTTAAAATAGGAAGGAAAAACTGCTCAAAAAGAAAAAAAAAAGATTTAGAAATGGTCCATTGTCTAAACCTCTGGAGCTAGAAACAACATATATTGTCATAATGATTAACATAATATTTATTTATTGTAATGTTTCTAGAATCAAAGATTCTCCTTCAAATATTTTTAAAATTTTGGGGAAGACTGATTTTGGAATCTATAAATAAACTATTTCTAGGTGTAGTAGTCAACTTTTATCTTGGTTGATGAAGTGAACCTTGACTTCAGATGTCTACAAAAAAAATTCATGCAAACCTATTAAAGGATTTACTGAAGATTTTTGGATGTCAGCAAATATAAGTTCTTTCAGATTAATAGTATGAAAAATACGTAAATATGTCTCTCTATCTATTTTAAACAGACTTACCTGCAGACAAATCTTCGTAGCTTGCACAACTGAGTATCCCTCTTTATACCTGCTCATGTGCTACAGCTGGGACGGGGCAACCCCTGGTATCAATACAGGCTGGGGGATGACAGGATTGAGATCAGCCCTGCAGAGAAGGGCTTGGGGATGCTGGTGGATGAAAAGCTGGATATGAGCCAGCAATGTTCACTCGTAGCCCAGAAAGCCAACCCTATCCTGGGCTGCATCAAAAGAAGAATGGTCAGCAGGTCAAAGGAGGTGATTCTTCCCCTCTGCTCCGCTTTGGTGAGACCCCACCAGGAGTGCTGTGTGCAGCTCTGGGGCCCTCAGTACAGGAAAGACATGGGACCTGTTGGATCAGGTCCAGAGGAGGGCCATAAAAAATGATCAGAGGGCTTGAGCACCTCTCCTGGGAAGACAGGTTGAGAGAGTTGGGGTTGTTCAGCCTGGAGAAGAGAAGGCTGCAGGGAGACCTAATTGCATCTTTTCAATACTTAAAGGGGGCTTATAAGAAAGATGAGGACAGACTTTTTACCAGGTCCTGTAGTGACAGGCCAAGGGGTAATGGTTTTAAATTGAAAGAAGGTAGATTCAAACTAGATATAAGGAGAAATTTTTTATGATGAGGACGGTGAAACACTGGGACAGGTTGCCCAGAGAGGTTGAAGATGCCCCATTGTCATGGTTTAACCCGGCTGGCAAGTAAGCACCACGCAGCCACTCGCTCACTCCCCCCCTTCCCTCAGTGGTATGGGGAGAGTTTTGGAGAAAAGAAAAAAAAAAGTAAGATCCATGGGTTGAGATAGAGACAGTTTAATAAGAGAGAAGAATAACAATAGTAATAATAATAATGGTAGGAGAATATACAGAATATATAAAACAAGTGATGCACAATGCAATTGCTCACCACCCACTGACCAATGCCCAGCCTGTCCGGAGCCACGATCACTCCCCCCGAGCCGCGATCACTCAGCCCGAGCTGCGACCACTCTGCCCGCGACCGACCGACCGACTACCGCCCCCCGAGCATGACGTTATATGGTATGGAATAGCTCTTTGGCCAGTTTGGGTTAGCTGTCCTAGCTGTGCTGTACTCCCAGCTTGTTATGCACCTGGCCGAGCAGGAGAAGCTCAAAAAGTCCTTGAGTAGTCTAAGCACTACTTAGCAACAACTAAAAACATCAGTGTGTTATCAACATTCTTTTGGTACTAAATCCAAAACAGAGCACTATGCTAGCTACTATGAAGAAAATTAACTCTATCCCAGCTGAAACCAGGACACCCATTGCTGGAAACATTCAAGGTCAGGTTGGATGGGGCTTTGAGCAACCTGATCTAGTGGAAGATGTCCTTGATCATGGCAGGGCATGACCTTTAAAGGTCTTTTCCAACCTAAACCATTCTGCCATTCTATGATACTATGTCCCTTTGCACTGAACCTGTCCTCATTCTTAACATGTTAGTTTTCTGTAAAGTCTGATGCAGATGTAATGATGTTCTAAAACTTGATGCTGCTCGTTTGTGCTATGGCTGCTGTATAATTGTTTCTATCTAATGAGCCAAATCAGCCAACTTTCCTGCTTCTGTTTTCCTTAGGCAAAGTCACTGAAGTTGCCTGCAGCAGAAGTTCCTTATGTAAATCCACTGATAGGTGCTTTGGAGCAGAACAATAATAGGACAAAACTAAGTCTGCGTACATCCTTATGCAAACACAGTAGTGGATCATACGAATGCAACTTTCAAGAGTCATTTATAAATGTCTTTTCCTTGCTTTCAGCACAACTATTACTGAATCCCATTACTTTAATCTGTCTTCTAATGATCAAAAATGATGATCCGGTTCACTTTACCTCTAACCAAATTAGTCCCTTTAATTAAAAAACCTGAGGGTTTGCATCCACAATTCTAATTTAGCTGATAGTTTTAAATCTGCAACTTTTTGGTAGTTCCTCACACTTACTGATTTTGCATTTTATGGTTTTATTATTCAGGCTACAGATGTTACTTGTGATTAATTGCACACCATTCGTCAGGCATACAGTGAAGAAGTTTTAGACTTATATTGAGATTATTTTGTTAGGTATAAGATTGTGGACAAAGAGCTTCAACAAATGTTACTTATGTAGATTCATAATTTGTGAAAAACCCTTTAAAATTGCATTATTTTGCATGAGAATGATCTTATTATGAGAATAACTTTAGGATGCTGTGCCATTAATCACATATCTTACAGTTCTTTCTTCCTTTGTATACTTTTTCCTAGGTATTTGTACATCACAGAACATTACTTAATATTTCCCAGACAGTTTCATCAGGCTTGATTAAAATTCTCTACCCTTGGAGAGGCAGTATTGGTATTCCTGTTCTACAAACGGCCACTCTGAAGTCCAGTCTTGCCGAAGGTCAGTGTGGCCCAGCGGAAATGACTATAGCCTTGGGGTATAATCACCTCCCTGGGGCATGAACCCAAGCCTGGAGGAACCTTCCCTCTGCTCTTTGGAATCCACATGGTTATTTTATAAGGTTTCTTAAATCTAATGACTGCTACAGGAAATTTCAGTTAAATGAAGTTATACTGGTGAAGGATAACAGAAGGACTAAACAAAGCTGCTTTAGCAGCTTGTGTTTTATGAGAAACAGAGGTAAGGGAGAAACCACCCACATGTTCCAGGATGACAGAAGTGGTAGGAGAGTACGGTCCCTTTGAGCTTTTGAGTGCTACGATAATCAACAGAGCTAAATAAAATGCAGAATTCCCCAGGCTTTTGGCAATGTGAGCCTTCACAAAGACATGAAATTATCACCAAAACAAGATCATAAAATCTTGGCTTTAAAAATCCTACCTGCTTTCTCTAGCAGCACTGAATTGTCCCTGAAGTTGGCTGTGTAGTCTGTCTGATCTCCCTTTTTCAGGATGTCGTGGTTTAACCCGGCTGGCAACTCAGCACCACGCAGCCGCTCGCTCACTCCCCCCCCCCCCCCAGTGGGATGGGGGAGAGAATCGGGAAGGAGAAAAAGGTTAGAGCTGAGGGCTGAGATAAAGACAGTTTAATAAGAGAAAATAATAATAATAGTAATAATGAGAATGATAACAAAATATACAGAATATACAAAACGAATGATACACAATGCAATTGCTCACCACCCGCCGACCGATGCCCAGCCCGTCCCGAGCAGCGATCAGTACCCGAGCAGCGATCACTCCCCTCGCGACTGACCGACCCACCAAACCCCCCCGAGCATGACGTTATATGGTATGGAATAGCTCTTTGGACAGTTTGGGTCCTAGCTGTGCTGTACTCCCAGCTTGTTATGCACCTGGCCGAGCAGGAGAAGCTCAAAAAGTCCTTGAGCAGTCTGAGCACTGCTTGGCAACAACTAAAAACATCAGCGTGTTATCAACATTCTTCTAGTACTAAATCCAAAGCACAGCACTATGCTAGCTTCTGTGAAGAAAATTAACTCTATCCCAGCCGAAACCAGGACACAGGATTAGATAAGGGAAATTACTTTATTGTATCATTGATCAAACCAATTGTATAAATGGCCTCCTTTTGGATTAGGCCAAAGAGAGTCTCTACATTTGATATACTAAAATTGAGAGAAAGCCAACAGTGTTTGTGAAGCCTGGGGCCAATATGTTGGATACGAATGTATGAAACAAAATCAGCAGTAACATGCTGACTACTGCAAATAACAGATGGTAATATTCAGTGTGAACCAGTAAGGTCAGTCAGCCCAGCAAAGCAGCCAAAACCTTTGCCGAGATCCTCGCTCTCTGAACGTGCACCTACCCATCGAGAAAAAGGCTCACTCTCACACACACTATTGGTCAAAATGCTGAATTTATGAGATGTCCTAATGCAAAACCTTCACTCCTTCTTGCTTTCCACTCAGGGAGCTTCTCCATTCATTACCCAGATGCAATCTACTCCCACTGTAGACTGAGCAGGCAACAGACTTGTTTGCCAAAACAGATGTTGCCAAGCCCAGCACAAGGCTGCTCTAAACTGTGGCATTCAGCTATTGTAAGGCATGCTCAGAGTTTATTTGGGTAAAATAAAAAAACATTTTGGAGAGTGGAAAGATATTTGATTAAAAGAAAATTCTTTTGCACTTACAGTCGTTTAAAGAGAATGCTAGTGTTTAGTGATTGACACCAGCTGATATAAAAAGAGCATCTTCGTAGTAAATGTCATGGTATTATTAAGCTTTGAGGCCAGGGATTAATGAATCATCATGGGTCTCTGTCCACCTCAATATCCTACTATTTCTTAGGGGTAAATATTGTAGAAAGGTTGTGGAAACCCTATATAATTTTTTTCTAATTCTTAGATGCTGAAGAGATATTTCAATTTATTTTGCTTATGTCTATTTTCTTCTAGTGTGTTGTGTTAGGATAAAAACAAATAAGAATTGTAGTTTTGCATATGTATGAATACTGATCAACAAAGTGGTAAATATTCACCTTACTGAAGCCAAGTTAGGTTTTCCGAGGCAGGCTATATTTCTCAAGGTATCCTCTAATTCTACACTTGGTTTGCACTTGTACTAATTTCTCTAGTAAAGAAGTCAGACTCAGAGGTTTCTTGGTCCTGCCAGAGCTTTTAAAAAAATGCCTGATACCACAGTTGCTACACTCTAGTCCTTAGGTACCACAAGAGTCCTAAGCAGAAGTTAGATAGCGCTGTTACTAATTTAGCTGTTTCATCCTTGAGATCTCTTAGATCTCTTGGGGGCACATGATCCAGGCCTGGTGATGTTTTTAGTGTTCATTTTCTGGGTTTGTTCCATAGTGCCTCCTACAATCACTTTGGTTTCAGACAGGCTCTTTGCTGAGCCAGCTCCAAGAAGGAGATTACGGAGGGGGAACTTCTCTTATTTCCACAGTGGATGTCAAGGCAAAGAATTTGTGTAACATTGTATCCTGACCATCAGCTGTCCCTGCTAAAAGTGTGTGGGTTTCTTCGCCTGATGTGTTTGAGGGATTTAGTCTTAGTTTTTATTTTATTTGCTAGTTATTAGCTTCAAATTCTGGTTTAGTCTGCCTTATTTTTCTTGTCCCTTGATATGCCTGAGTTTCTATTATCCCTTTTTCATATTAATTTGAATATACATTATTTCAGCAATTTGAAAGATGTTTTCCTGTTTCTAGCAAACTCCCTTCCTTGCCATTCTGTTTTGTTTTCATCCTTATTTAAGCCTTTCTTATTGCAATGCAATATCCACATCTCCTGTAAGAATTTAATTTTCTTAGGTCCTCCTTTCAGGCTCCCTTTTCACAGGCTCCCTCATTTTTATATAATGCTGTTTCTTCATGACTTCATGAAATAATGCATGAACTGGAAATATTGTTTTGCATGTGTAATCTTTTCCTTGTTAGCAGAAAGGTGTATGAGGCTGCAGATTATTTTTGTTCCCATAGCACTGATTCCTGTATGCTAAAAACAACATAATTGAATAGAAATGGACTGAACAACTTCTTGAGTGGTAGTTGTATTAGTCGTGGTGGAGAATGATGGTCCAGATGCAATCTCCAGCTCAGGAAGCCGTTACCTAATTGCTGGAAGCTGAGATGGTGTACCAGGGGAAATATTACCCTTTATGCATTCTCCATCTCTTATATACCTCCTTAAGCATACTATTCACAGTCCAAGACAGGATATTGAGACAAATGGCTTTTTTGATATAAATCCATATGCTTGTTTTTGTGAAAAGTAAATCTGTTAAGAAGGAAATGCTTCATGGAGTGAGTTAGATTTCCCCAGAACTTCATTTCATAGGAAAACAGTAGAAAGAGTCCTGACATTATTCAATTATTCATTTTTAAAATACTTCAAATTTAAAAGTACCTATTAATTTATGAGAAAAAGACACAAATGAAGTAAACAATTTTGTTGCAATGTAAAGTTTCTCCTGATCCAAAAGTATTTGTCTTCTAGTATCTTCCTTTCAGAATTGTGTCACAATGGTCAGCGTTAGATCCCTTCAGAGCACCACAGAGCTTTCAAAAATCAAAACATTTAAAGCTTTGAAAATACAAACAGCCTCAAGAATGCACAAAATATAAAGTCCTTCCTGGCATACGAGAAGAGATTTGGTTATATCGAAATGAAAGGCTCCTGCCTTTGGTGGTTTCTTGCAGTTTCTATTATAATAAGCATTAGGGCAAAACCAGAACAAGAAATGCAAATTTTAAAGTAAGCTACAGCCAAGATGTAACTCAAAATGCTTTCATCCTCTGTTACGTGCTTCCCAGTCACATTCTACTACACTTCATTACAGCTTGATTTCACCTTCTGGGTTACAGTTCTTCCTGTGAAAGAGCCTGGTTACCTCAGCCAGCCTTCATCCTGTTAACGATGGACATCGGCTTTTTTTCTTTGGAAAGGCATTTGGTAACAAATGTGACTGACCTTGAAGCCATTTGGTGGTCATCAACTTGGAGGAACACCAACAGTTTGTTGTGATTGTGGGCTGTTTCTAATGGTCTGCCCATACAACCTTCTCCACTGGTCATTACTGTGAATTAGGATGGCCTGTTTATTTGGCCTATTGTGGAACGTAAAAATTCTGAATTATATAGTAAATTTTAATTATTAACGATGATATTTTGTCAATGCATTCCTAACTGCTTCAGAAGACGTCTTGTTCTCCTTGCTGTTGTATTAACCACAGAGTTATACTGATTTTAATAGATATAGGTAAATAACATAATTTTAATAAAGAATTTTATATTTTATAACATTCATATATATATCCTAATTATCAACTTATTAAATCCTATGAATAGAAGCAGAAAATTGATCATTCTTAAAAAGCATTACCTGACTTTGAACAGAGTAGCATAACTGAGATAAAAACTGTTTAAATTAAAATACAATGCTGTGAAATTAAAGCTTGAAATCGAGTCAACTTTATTATGTCCAGTAAACACTTAAGTTACAGAAAAGGCTCAGTACTTTTACTGAAAGAGCTCTCATCTTAAAATACTAGAAAACAAATAAATATTCAGATTAATGCTTGGCCTGTATTGGGGGACTTGAGCATATCCCTTGGAGGAAACTTGTTGTATAGGTTTAGTTTGTATGGGGATTTCCCAGAAAGAAAAAGGATAACATTGGAAATTTTATATCCAGCCCTGTAGTAGTAACTTGGGTGCAGATATCCGAAGCGACATGCATATTTCAGAACCTACAGTGATGAGTTAGTTTTCCTTCTGGGTCCAGCCTTACTTAAAAGGAAGGCTTTTTTGAAAGAAATCAATTTACTTTGGTAAAAATTCGCAGAAGTACTAGTTTTTCCCTTGCTTTTTGTCAGGATTTGAAGCCTGCCTTTATATCTTTCCACATCTTCTGTGAAGCCTTGAGCCAGCTCTGCCGGTTTGGCTATAAAGCTGTTATCCAGCTGTCAGCTTCTACAGTGATATTTTTAATAGCTCCGATATCTCATGCTAAGTCTGCTTAAGCTTCCAGAAAATACGTGTTCTGCCTTGGATGTGCTCAAGCGCACGACACAGTTGTTAGAGTAGTCACTCCATACTAGCTATCACCATATCTGTTAAATTGACGATTTCCCTTGCAGTCTCGAGAGAAGAAAGTGCAACGTTTAAAGCACCATCTCCATTTATTGACTCCTAAGTCTTGCACCTTTCCTAGTTCTCAGTCCTTTCTTTTTGTCTGCTGGGCCCATCTCCTTCCCCTGCCCTTGGTCAAGCATGCACATTGCTGCAAGGAGGCCACGCTGGGACCTTCATAGCACAGCCCCAAAGAAACAAAGGTTCTTCTTGTCTCCCTTTTTTTGGATTTAAAATCAGTGCTCCTAAGACTTTCCTTCTCACTTCAAGGAATGAATCATAGGTTTAAAAAATAAAAGACTCACATTTTCACAAAACTGCAGTAACAATAACTTTATGAAAATATAAAAAAAAAGAAATAGTAAAATACTCGTATTAAACTGAAAACACAGCTGCAATATGACAATAGCATTTTTCCTGCTGAAAGGAAAAAAATTTTGGAGGAAAATACAAAAAAAATTGTTAAAATTGAACTTTTCCTATAAAGAAAAAACTGTTACGTTTTAATGGCCATTTCTAATTGGAGGAATGTTTGTTTAAAAATTGTTTACCTCTAGTTTCTTATTCTTTCTTCTACACAAGGGCAAGTTTTCTTATGTCCCCAAAATACAATAACCTCTAAATGTAATAATTTTTAAATGTACATAAATCCTCAAAAGAAACTGACAAAACGTGCTGCTTATTTAGGTATACATGGGTTCAATTTCATACCAAATTTCAGATGCAGAATCTGATTCAGCCAGCCCATTATGCACATACTTTGCTTGAAGCCAGGGGTAACTCTACTGACCTTAACAATCCTATTAGCAGGTTTACCTTGATTTTACACCCACAAATGTCCCATTAAAATAAATGACACTGGCTATATAGTCTTTTAACTCACAGCCCAGGCAGATATACATGATTAATCTTTGCTAGGTCAAGACTACAGTATTCACTGTCTGACAACTTTATCACTTATGTATGATAAGGTACACAATCAAGTATAATTGTAAGTTCTCATGTCTGGACCAATTTAAAAAAAAATAAATTCCTGCTTTGGAAAAGTTTTGAAATTATCTATTTAGCTTGAACAAAGAATATGTTTTTTTTTTCTCATCCTGCACCCAGCACAAAATCTTCCCTTCATCAAACACTGACCTGGATTTTTCCCCTCTCTTATATCCTGTCTTAGAGATTAATGGATCTTTTGTAGTAGCAGCAGCTAAAAATTTAATAATTGGAAGAAAAATAATGATTGTAGAGAAAGTATACATTTACAATTCAGAACTTCCAGAACATATATTTCATGCCCTGCAGTGTGAGTATATTCATGGCTTTGAAATCTACAGCCTTTTAATGGCTCTTGCTAGTCAATTATTGCAGTCATAAATTTTGTAACATCAAATAAAATGTTTCTAGGTGGGTTCTCAAAGAGGAACTCAATAGGTTAATATGTTCCGCTACTTATATAAAACACTGTGCTAACAAACTGACAGAATTTCCTAATTAAATGTGGTACAAGTTGTATAACGCAGTGGTTAGTAAATCTGTGTTACTGACTCAGGAGCAAGTCACACTAAATTATAAATAATGATCACTGGAAATTAAAACAGAGTATCTGCAAGTTTAATAATCAAACAACAGGTGATTAAATGTAGGCTTAATTCCCCTTTTAAACACACAGATAGTTTAAAAGCCCTTTTTAAAAGTATGAAAATGTAGGTAGGAAGTGTAGTATTGTTTTTAGCAGAATATATGCTTTTTAATCTAACACTGCCCAGTTGAGCTTAGTCATAAAGAGAAAAAACAGAAAGCTCACAGGAACTGTGAGTGAAATGCAGTCCACAACTCGGGAAGCTGCAGTCAAGAGGGAACCATCAGCTGCTCTATGTGACAGACAGGTGTCACCGATCGTCACCCAGCTATTGATTCCTTTACTAAGGAGTTCTTTCAACATAGAAGCAACCAGGTAGAAAATTTCTGAGTAGTAGAGTTGCAATTCGGCATAGAAGTGTACAAATAATTGACAGGAGAGGTGGGAATTCTTAGTAGTAATTGATACTTTGTGGACAATTATCATTAAAAACTGAAAACAATTCAATAGCTTATCAATTCATATATAGTATTGAAAGAATGCATATCTCAAATGGCATTCAAAGAAAACAATAATTTTAAGGAATACTTCATAACAAAGCAACGAGCTATTATGTTTTAACAATGCAACATACAATTTAACTGGACATAACTGAAAATTAGGTTTTCTGCTGGATGGGAGAAGTATGCTCTTCCAGAGGCCATATTAATGGGAATGGTTATCTCAACTTTTTAATCAATGTGCATTAAAAGAATGAAGTAGAGTGTGAATTTTAAAGTGAACATACTTGTAGCAATGGTATGCATAACACGAATCTAGTAATAAAAACTTAGGTTAGATAGCTCTAATAACAAGACTGTCTTGAGGACTTTTTCTAATGCAGAAATTGGAAGTGTTTATAAGCAATAGAGAAAGCAGCAAAGCAGGAGATTGTCTGATGGATGAATTACTAATATTTTCTTCTTTATCCAAGGATGTTCAGTAGCCAGAAAAGAAATTAAGTGATTAACTTAAGCTGTCTTTACTTGTTCTGTTATATTTCACTCAGGTTTGCTCTACAAGAGTCCTGTGGTATGCCAAAGCATTGAAGACACAGTAGCGGATTGCACCTGTATATGAGTTTATACCTGTTTATCTGCATGCTCGGATGTGTTGACTGACATTTAACTCCCTTGCTCTATCTGAAAAGAAATATTTGAAAAGTAAGGGTTTACTGAATAAGCTTAAATGCAGAATAACACTTACTCACAGATGGATAAACATTAGGTTTACATAATATAAATGCACTCTAATGGCAAGTATTAACTATTATTTTTTAACTTGAGCTATTAATCAAAATAATTGTTTATGTAACTAAATATTTAGAATGTTCTAGGATGGCTTCCAAGTACCCTGGTGAGCTTTGGATCACGTCTTCAAAAAATCCAGCATGTTAAATGACATTGGCCCATCCACTCACGGCACTCTTTTAATACTATACTTTTGGAAAAAATATGTTTAAAAAACAAGCAAGGTTCTTTCAATAATGTTTAAATTATTTAACTATCTTTAAAAATCCAAGATGCTTATAATTAAATATTAAAGACGAAACTGCAATATTTTAGACTCCAAGCAAATGGTAAAGGTACGTTAGTAGCTGAGATGACATCTGGCCATGGTCACTAAATGTCCATCCTTACCTAACTTAGGTGTGCAGTCGACAGTAGGTTTTTCTTCTACAGAACCACTTTAATTTTTTAAGTAACACCTCTGAACTATTGTACCATTACTTTTCAAATGTCTACATAAGGCTAAACTTGCTGTTATTGAAACTTTGAATAGAAGCTGCTCTTTCAGACAAGATAAGCTTTAAAAATCAGCTACTGCTATTAGTATGCCGACAGCATTTGTACTATTTCTTGTACAGGCTAAGCTGCAATTTTTAAACATCAGCACAGAAAAGGTGAGAACATGACAGTTGTCCTTCACAAAGGGACAGATGTATTTTCCACAGATAAAATGTATAATTAAAATGATGATGGAATGTAGAGCAAGGAATAATTAAGAATAATTGTTATGAAAAAATACTGGACAATAACTCATGGCATATTAAACATATCCTTAATTAAATATTTCAGTCTAATGGGTTATGTCGTTGGAAAGAGCATTAGTTACAACACAGTCACTGACCATGTACTGTGAAAAACTAATATTCTGAGAGACCAGGAAAATTATTGTTGCTAATCTATTTGCAAAAGCAAATGTGAGTGTCCCCAGATTTCTTTTCACAAAATTATTCTCTATATTCTTTTGAGAAAAATTACTGTGAGGTTAAATGCTGTGTAAGAGCCTTCTGCTGTACCAGTAGTAGACGATAACCCCCAGTTTTATTAGGTGAAGGTACACAGAAAGGTAGCTGAATATGCTGGGCTCATGCTGTACCAATCAGGGTGACACAAATCTACTTGTCCTTGGATCAATCTCACTGTTAATGTTTGGTCAAATAGTTGCTTTTAAATAAGATTACTAGAATGCTCTTCTCCTGCTGATTGATGAGACGTCATGCGTCTTGACGAGTTTATTCTGCAGGCAGTTAATGAATAAACAAGCAGAGGGGCTCCTTGAGACAGGAATTCTGCTGGATCCCTGGAGTTTCAAAGGAGATTAAATGTACTTTCTCAATGCAGCCTCTGCTTTCGAAAGCTTGAGAGTGCTGCTGGCTGGAAGCTGAAAGGAGGCAGACCTTGCTGTGCATGCCTTGCCCTTCTACTTTTCCCCAGACATACCCTCTGGATGTTTCTTTGCTCTCATTCAGCTAAGTATTTCTTTAGGTTTTATGTATTTGCTTAGTTGCGTGAAAGTGGGGAAGACACTTTCACATACATAACAAGGGGGCAAGATTTCTGGAACCAAGAGAATGGCTACACGACAGGAATTAATCTCAAATAAGTTTTCATCAGTCAGTTTTGCCAGGTCTTTCTACACAGAATGACTTAGACACCACGTGAGTGTCACCAAGCCTGTACATTTCTATACAGGCAGCTTAGGATAGGTTTCTTTACTCTCAGAAAGTGGAAAGAAGAAAATGTTGCAGGCTAGCAGATGAAAGAAATTTTGTGATCATGTTATCTCCAGAAAGCCTTGGAGGGTCTTGAAATTTTTTTGCTAAGAAAGGTCCATGAAGCAAATAGCTGACTTGAGTCTCTTGTGGAAGGAAATCCTGGATCAGATGGAGCTGGAACAACACAAGAGATCCACTTGTTAATATAGTAACACAACTTAAAATTGTCTCCACAATCACAGCAAACTCCAGAAGTCCTTTGGCACAATCTTCTAATTGAAAATTGTTGGCAAATAATATTCAGCAATCATAAGATGATGAAGGAGTAATACTAAGGCAGTCTTGATAAACCATGCGACTTGATTGATTACTTCAGTCTCTCGTTCACCAAAGAATAGCCTTCCCTTGTATTAAGTGATAGTTCATTCATTTCTGAAATGAAAAGATTGAAAAATAATTGCAGTGTAGTCCCATGAAGGTTTTAATAACTTTTGTTAAAACAGAATTTTTACCCTGTGTTCAGGGTAAAATACTATTATACTGCAAAGATCTCTGCAATAACAGAATGTGAAATGAAAGCTGAAACTAGCATTTATAAGCTATAAAACTTCCACTGTATTATATGAATTGCCTTGTAATTGCATGAAAATAGTGTATATTAATTTTCTAGGAAATACTGGGACAATCTTGTACATATCCTTTCACATGATAATATTTCTTCCAAACTTATTTACTCATTCCCATAATAGGATCCACTTGCGATTAATCATTTTAATTATATGTAGGTACATGGTCACTTCAGTTCTGGGGCCCTTAGTACAGAAAAGACATGGACCTGTTGGAGTGGGTCCAGAGGAGGGCCATGGAGAAATGATCAGAGGGATGGAACACCTCTCCTGTGAGTAAAGGCTGAGAGAGTTGGGGTTGTTCAGCCTGGAGAAGAGAAGGCTCTGGGGAGACCTGATTGCATCTTTTCAATACTTAAAGGGGGCTTATAAGAAAGATGGGGACAGACTTTTTACCAGGTCCTGTAGTGACAGGACAAGGGGTAATGGTTTTAAACTAAAAGATGGTAGATATAGACTAGATATAAGAAAGAAATTTTTTACAGTGAGGATGGTGAAACACTGGGACAGGTTGCCCAGAGAGGTTCTAGATGTCCCATCCCTGGAAACATTCAAGGTCAGGTTGGATGGGACTTTGAGCAACCTGATCTAGTGAAAGATGTCCCTGCTCATTGAAGAGGGGTTGGACTAGATGACCTGTAAAGGTTCCCTCCAACCCAAACTATTCTATGATTCTATGAATCTAAGTGTTTCAGTCTCTGCATTTAAGGGCAACATATTCTATGAAGTATAAAGCTGCTCTCTTAGGAAGAATTGTCTAGATGTAAGGTTTAATTTCTTTTCAGTACAGTCCTGTAACATCCCGATTTTTGTTTGCAAGGCCCAGACACAACATGAGACAGTCCTGCTCTCAGGGTGAAACTGCAGATTTCCTTCCTGGCTTAATTTCGGAAGTTGCACACAGCAACCTTGGCCTCCTGAGTGCTGCTGAACCCAACGTACCTAGTTTGTAATTTAAGCCATCTTTGACAAGTTTTAATTTTATATTAAAAAACTAAAACCTCTTTCTTTTGTTTTGTTTTGTTTTGTTTTTAAACACACTCCAAGCAAAAGAACATTTAAAATGCAGCATTTAGAGACTTCCTTTGTGGCACATTTATTCCAGCAAGTATAACCTTTAGCAGAAGTTAGTGGGTTTAAATTCAACAAAGATTTTGGGGAGGGAGAGTTACCCAGATTTAAGACTGGGAGTAAGGAAAGCAGCACAGTTCTGGAGCAGCTTCAACAAGAGACCTAAGCAGCGCTGTACCCTGACATCTTAAAAAAAGAATTTGCCTTTTGTTTTTCCACCTTCTCTGAGCTTCAGAAGGTAAGATATGGAGGTGCCTCCTTCTGTCAGGAGTTCTTGCAGCAGCATCTTAAAATCTGGATATCCCCATGTTTTGCATGGGCTGCAGAAATAATTCTGAATGCCTCATTACCTGCCAGGGGAATATAATAATAGGAGCTATGTCCTCTGTGATCAGAGCTCAAACAAAATCTATGTCTGCCACCAAAAATTATCGCTCAGTTGCAGCAAATCCTCTGTGCTCCTCATTCTTCCACCACCTGTAAATCATGGGTACACCGGCCCTGTAAATATGAGCTACGCTAATTAATAGTGTTGCAGCGGTACTTTGGGTCCCAGTGAGGCAGTAGCTCAGGTTTATTCTCATCAGCTGGCTGACTCAGCTCTTTTACTAGTGAATTGGATCAAATATTGGCCAAATAAGGTCTAACCTCTTGCTTTCCCTCTCTCCTCTGCCTTGGCTGATGTGGTGGGTGCTCCCTCCTCACATGAATCATCTGTGGCTTTAGAACTAGCAAGGTTTGCCCTGACTCTGTGCTTGTAATAAGCTCTTCTAATATTGACACAGCTTGCACTGGCAACAGTGTGGTTTTTGCCAGGATAGCTCACAGGGAATTCCCTGAATGAAGCAAGCTGAGAGAGAATTTTAGATTTTGCTGGTCTAACTGGTGGACGCAAACCAGTAGACTGAAGTAATATACCAGTAAAGATGTTTTATACGTAGACATGACCACTGTGAACCTTGCAGAAATAAGCAAAAGAGTACCAAAACAAGAGGCTATGGGTAAAATGGTTTGTCATTAATGCTGTAAGATAAAACCCAGACCAGGTCTAAACCTTGCTCTTCCTCCTCCTTTCTACAATCAAACCTTTCTTGATGCCTTCATGGTTAACGGCCCACATGTCTAATGGCCTTGGACATAACACTAATGCTTTTCCCACCTGCCTTCCTGCTAGCCTGCTTTGCCCACGCTTGCATCCACAGCCCCTCAGCAGTGCAGCCGCTATCATCGTTGTCGGTGTCCAAAGCCTCCAACGCTCATTGGAGTCAAGGAGGGAGACAGGAAAGTGTGAGAACCTCTCTGAATCCTGTTAAAGATGAGTTAGGGTTGAATTTGTGTTGAGTAATGTGGGATTACAGAATAGCTCTCTGATTAGCTGTTTTATCTTAGGTTAATAGGACTTTGTGTTGCAAAATATCCTGCAGAGACCTTCCAGTGCTCTTTGTATGTGTGCATGGACTTACATTCTCGGAGAAGCATGTTAACAGACACTTATACTTACATACAAGTACCTATATTTGGAAAGCATGTGGCCTTTAATTTGGTACTTCATTTGCTTCTAGCTTTTGCTGGTGATCTTTCATGTTGTTACAGTTAACTGAACACGGGACTAATTCGATCAGCACTTTATTAGCAAGAGAAATCATGAAAAAACAGGCTGACATTCTCAGCGAGCAGCAATGAATTTCCTGATCTGACTGGCCATGCACTGTTTTATGACAAAGCTGGATGACATTCTTCTGGTTACTATTTACTTAAATACAAGCTTTCTACCAGAGACTAAACAATGTATAATCCCTACAGAAACCCGAGCTGCTTATATTAAAGTCAGATGTGATGTAAAATGGAGAGTTTTTGTTATTCTTGGCTCAGTAATATGCATTTGTGGTAATTTCTACCAGTGTGCTCAGTGCCTGTGCTTTTGTGGCAGAACAGAAGAGGCCTTTGCTTGGCTGTTTCTCTTCCATTAGTGACAGGATGACTTAAGCACATTAATGCAAG
Source organism: Gorsachius magnificus (assembly GCA_034008185.1). NCBI lineage: Eukaryota > Metazoa > Chordata > Aves > Pelecaniformes > Ardeidae > Gorsachius > Gorsachius magnificus. Next base: position 55,661,130 of record CM067082.1, on the reverse strand, counting down.
CTACAGACTTTCTGTCTCAGAGGTGGCTTCGCCTGCACTTGAGAGATAGGGGAAACATATGGAGGGGGTTTATAAGCAAAGTGCTTTATTATGCACCGAGGCACATAGGTACGTGAACACAGAGGTTGTTATTCCTCTCAGGTGGCCAACATCTTCCTCACTTTAATGGCTAGCTCCAAGAATGAGGTCGCTAAAGCCCTGCTAATAGCTGCAGATCCAGCTAAGTTTAGCAATTTCTTAATAGAGGCTCAGAAACCATGGGCAGGAGCAACACGCAGAACAGTAGGGAGTCAGCATACTCTGTTGTCCCATAATTTGTTAAAAAGTCCTATGAATGTCAGGTATGGGTGAAGGAGATAAAAAGGCTTGTACCAGAAACTCCAAAACTCTATTAACAACAAAGATTTGGAAAGTAAATAACTGAATTAATAACTAATCATAAAAAAAATTAAGTAACTTCTCAGTTTCAAGTTCGTGACTAGATCTGTTGAAATAATGCTGTAGAATGAAATCTAAGGGATTTATTTTTTTAAAAAAATATTTCAATTCTTTACTATCAACTTGACAAGGAGAAAGAGTGAAAAATAAAGAAAAAAACCTTTCTTTGCATGCTGGTGGAGAAGGCGTTGGATTCATTCTACTCACCCTACAAACATGTGAAGTAGGAGATGGAATACCATGTTCACAGGGAAAAAAACAGGTTTTGCAATTTATATTTCCACTTAGCACAGAAAGTGAGAGCAAACAAAATTAGAACAGAATTAAGCTTTTTTTCTTCACCTGAAAAGAAACAATACGAACAAGAGGAGATGTGTAATTTCTTTGCCAGACATGAGATTCTTATTACATTTGCCAGAGCTAGCTAAGTAATAATATTGCTTCTATTGTCATAGGCATCATTAAACAGAGAACCTACAATTTGCCTGGAATACACATTTCCGGAATCATAATCACCATTAACTTGAATTATAACTACTTATATTTCAGAGCCTTCATTCATTCATTATAACTCTTAATATTTTCCAGCACCTTTGCAACATAAACATTGTCGAAAGAGGTTGTTCTTTCCTCTAAACAATCAACCACCAAAATGGAATACTGGAATATACATAAGGCTAGAATTCACATTCACTAAGAAACTGGCATCTATTTCAGCAGACAATAAGTAGTTTATGATACATAGTCAAGTAGTTTACAACACTAGTATACCACCCAGATGAGGGTGTAGTAAGTTCTGTACTCTCCAAAACAGCTGGTCACGCATGCCAAGATAGAAAATACACGGTTCAAGAGGGACTGTTTGCTATGTTTGAACATTCACCTCCCTTGGGGACTTGAAATATGTTCAAGTTTTTGAAAATTGTGTAATGGGAAATGGATTGACAAACTGGCAAGTGTTACTGTTTTTTGCAGATGACCAAATCCTTGCTCTTAAATAGGGTAATTACATAGAGAGCAGTAAAACTGTAACCATATTACCAATGTACAATTTGTAGACAATAGAGTACTATTTAATTGATTTGTGAATTTTAAGGAGTAGTGTCATTGCTGCATACTGTATCTTGGTATTATCACTGTGTGGAGTTGAATGTAACCACACTGCAATGTTATGTCAAAAATAGCTAAGTTATTTATATTTCCCATCTCTAAGAGCTGCCCTCTGAGAAAGCCTCCTTTTCACAGTGGATGTTTCTGATCATGACTCATCAGCTGGCTGAATAAAATCTAAACAGATAAAAGAAAAAATAATTGTATACAATTTAAAATCTATGAGAACCGACTAATTCTTCTGCATATTTCTGCAAAGTTTGTCTAAGGCCTCTGTTATGGGGTTGATTCAGCTCAGAGGGATGCAGTATTTCACTTTTATGACTCTGTATAATCCTTTGCCCTGTAGTTCAAGATGCATTGTCCCCTGACTCACAGCAAATGATGAATTACAAGGTAGCGCTGCCAATTTTCCAATACAACAAAATGAGAGTTATAAACAATCATTTCCTCGTAAGAGCAACATGATCTAAGCTGGGCTCAACAAAACTGAAGAAAAACCTGCACAGTAACAAAACTAATTTTTCTTACAGACTGTGATTCAGTATCTCCTTTGGGTCCCATATTTGAAATTTTGTGTATAAAAAATGCAGAATTCATTTCTATAAGCCACCAACCAACCAAGGCCAAGTCTGGATAGCATTAATCTATACATATGCACATATATGTACCTATATGCATGAACACATGCATAAGTTGTCAGTATTATTAATAGGACAATAACTCAAAGCCATAATTTCTTAAGCCCTCATGTACCTTCTCACAGTGATTTTTTTTTTATTGTAGGTTTAAAATTGAACAGCTCTGTACCTTAAATCAGGAAGACCTCTTTCTGACAGCTGCCTTTTGCCCCAAGTTCAACTTCTGCTAAAAACTCTAAGAAGCCTTAGAAATTTCCCTTTCTTCAGAGCCTTATTTCTCTATTTTACTTCAAATGTTGCTATAACAAAACTATAAATTAGACATATTTTTTGTTTGTCTTAGGGTTTTGCTTTAATTGCGGTGATAGAGGCTTCAGCACTGCTTTGTGAACCGTCTGTCTTCACCAGTTTCCTTTGACACCTGCAAAGTTTCATGGTTTGTGGAACCAAAAATTCAAATTACCCTGTAAACTGGGACCTGCAGAAAGAAAGACACCTTGTAGATCAGTAGGGGAAGAGCTACAGATGTGCAAAAATATAGCTATGTGCAAAAATATAGCTATATTCAAAAATGCAGAAATGCTGATGCTGGCACACACAAACCTTGGAAAAATTCCACCACATTCATGATTCTTCCTCTCTTTGCCTTCAATGTATGCCTTTTGGAGTAGCAAATGTTACCCTTTTTCACTATGCTTGACCCTGAAGTGTCTCTATGAGTATCTATGAAAGGATGTAACCCTCCTTTGCTATTACCCATAGGTACCATAATATTCAGGGCTTCTGTTCCCAGGTTAACAGCTGAAATCTCCATGAAGAACAGTGTTTCTCATAAGGAGAAGAAGAGAAAACTGAAATACAAGTCAGAGTGAAGGTGGGCTTTGAAAGTGAGCTAAAAAAAGACCAAAAGTAGTATGGGGATTTGAAGAACAAGCTATACCATTGAAGACTAATAGGAAGCAAAGACTTGGCTATGATGTTTTGCCTGGTCTGAGGACTGCAGAATAAGACCTGAAAGAACAGGTTATAGCAGATGTAAGAAGTGATTAACCATGTAGGAGAAAGCGGTGACAACAAAAAAGAGGCTGATAGGATTTAGCAAAAAAGGCATCTTAGAGGGGGCGAAGAGAGAAGAGTCAGGGACAAACTACAAAATCAAGCAATCTAGTAATAAAGAAACAATAATGGTGTCAGGGGTTAAAGAATATAAAGGAAAAGAGATAATTATTTAAGACATCTTTCAATTTTAAGCAGGCCATGATGATAAAATCTACCAAAACCCTAGCAAAATACAATATTGATTAAAATCTGGGAGTAACATTTTCCCTTCACACTTATAAAATAAGCAACATCACACAGAGGGAAGATAGGCAATTTCAGAACTGAGTACGCAGGCAAAAAGCAACATGAAAGCCATATGTCTTCTGAACCATGAAGCAGAGATGTGGATGAGCAGTAGGAAATTCATACTCCAGTGCACAGAGGGGGTTCTTACAGAAGAGATCTTTTTGTAGCTCACTGTGCATGTGGTTGTAAAATGTTGCATGCAAAAATGAGAAGGAGGAGACAAGATATTGTATATGCCAGTGATTTACTGAGTAAATGCTGGTAGGAAATTGGGATTTGAACATTTGCCTTCTGTACATGCAAATTGCCATAGCACCAGCAGATGTCTTGGTCAGATCTTTTAGTGACTCTCATTATCAGGCTAATTTTTGTGAAGCAACATTTTTTGGCTTGGATGTTCTTGTTACGGTGAAGAGAAGACAGCAAAATAAAGGGCTGAAAGGAACCAGCTGAGAGATGAAAAGAATACTGCCAGGAGATTTGTGTTTCAGAAGGCTTCCCCTTTGAGCAAAACTGTTTCACCTAAATCTTGCTTGCAGGCTGTCTGCAGGCTCAAACTGAGATCTAGAAGCTGTTATTCACACCAGAGAGGCGATGTACGAAACCCACCATGTTCTGAAATTCTGAATGTGCAAGATAGCAAATGATAACAAAGCATTAAGAGTTGATGTTATCACTGTACCCTGTAGTATTGGCTGCACACGTACTGATAAGGCAAGCAGAAGCAAAGTATGGTGCAAGCGTTGTCCCTCAGGCAGCTGTACGTATAGACTGACAATGTCAAGTTGCTTTCTCCCAAATACAGTCTGGACGTAGTTTAAGGGTTGCCTGGACCAGAGACTTTTCTAAACAGGCAGTCTGGATGAGGCCGTGGCACATCTGTGTGGCGGGTGCAGATTCCCTGCTGCCCTCCGTGACCCTTCAGGGCCAAGGGCTGCCTTTGCTGCTCCGGCTGTGGGAGAAGGGACAGAGACAGAGTGAAAATATCCCTCTCTTTCTGATTCTGTTTCAATAAATAGGATTAATTTACTCTTGGAAATGAAATTTTGTTTTAAAGCATAGCTGCAAAAAACTATTTCCCTAAACTGAAACCTCTAAACTGTGTAATGCTTATGTTTAGACTCTTGCAAAATTACTAAGTTCACAATATCTGTGGGTAAATAAGTATATTCTTTATAGAGTTAAGATGAAATGGATATGACGATTGATATATTTCAACAATTTACACGATCATGATGAATGCAGTTCCTAGTCAACAAAAAAGCTGCTAATAACTGCATCAGTGAAGCTAAAGTAGGAGGCAGTATCGTGCATAGAGACTTGGAATGTTGGACATCAATGCAATTATCAATAGTAGATCATTTTATAGACATTCTCAATTTTTACCTCAAAAAAGTTTTTAAGTTTATAAAACTTGTATTTAAAAAAGCAAGTTATTTCCGTAAACGGCATCTGTAGAATCTTCCAAGTGAAAATGCTCAAGGTAAAAATACTCTGAGATTCACATGCATTCACTTTTCTCCTCTCAGGTAAGCAGCCAGAGAAAAGAGCCTTTGTTTATAGTCAGCAATGACATATGAACTAATTATAACTACCTTTAGGTACTTTTTTTCACCCAGACTTCCACAGATCCAAGGGAATTTTGCCTAAGAAGAAAATTAAGATGTTTCTTGGGAGCTGGGTTCTGTAACTACTTCCACCCATGACTTCAAGACAGCACTACCAATAAACAATTCCATAATCAGCCAGGATCCTCCCTCAATTCTCTGCAAAAACGCTATCATGTTTGTTTACATGTTCAGGCAGTTTTGGTGCATGTCTTTTTTTACTGGCCGTTCTGGAAGGGGCACATTCTTTAGCGATGACACACTCGGATTCCACCCCAAAAGTGCATCAGACTGCACAGGATGCGTTGTTATCCGCTCTGTAACACATAGGCAGTAAATTAACTGCTATCAGCCAGATGACAGACACCTAAATTGAATGTTTTCATATAGTTTTCATTAATTGGCTATATTTCTTGATACCTGTCTTTTCCGATATTGCTCCCATATCAGATGTGAGAAGATTATGTATGTCAGAACAGTGGTGGAAATTATTACAGACAGCAAAGATAGGACACTCCATCAGTGGCAGGTGCTTTTCAAACTAATGCCCTGTATTAATATTAGCCCTGTGTATTGTGTATTACACACATTCAGAAGCCCTCATTTCATGGTTCAAGTGTATTTTATCCTATGAAAAAAAAAAAAAAGAGATTCACAGCTTTCTCAAATGTGATAGCAATTGCTCTGGGTCCTTGAGGAGCCTAAAACAATTGTATCTTGAAGTGTAATATATTTAGGATTGCACATTTAGGAGGGCTGTGGTTGTGCTTTTAGAAGGATTTTACAACTTTTCAATTGAGTACATTTGGATTTCTTATAAAAAATTAATTTCAATATGTACCTGAAGCTGAAAATCCTGAATGCCCAGAGTATAATTTCGGAAAATTATCCTTTCAATCAAAATTAATAAGTAAGGAAATCCAATAGTCAGAATAATGCAAAATTCACTCATTCACTGAAGACTAAATGATATTTTCAGTGTATGTCTCCCAGCTATTAGCTTACTGAAAAAAATCATATGCTTCAGTATTATTCACTAGACTTTTATATAAATGCCTGTCTAAGAATTTACAAATTTCCCTGAAAGTTTCTTATTACAACAATAATTCAGGATGCAGCTATGCCACCTGTCAGGAAAAGCACAATGGTGGAACAGAATCCTGTGACATGAATACATGTTAATATATAAAAGTTTCTGTCGTGTTCTTTCAGAATATATCTGTGTGATGTTTTATAGCAATACTGATACATGCTGTCTACAAAGCTGAAAGACAAAAAACCAAAATAAATTGCAACTTGTTAAAGCACCAGAAATGTGATCTGCTGCAAAATCCAAGTAAGCAGAGATATTAGGACAATTAATTATTGTTACTAGCAATCATTTCCATGTGAAAAGGAGTTTCTTGAATTGCTGTCTATGATGGTGGTTTACTAGTTGGCTCACAAAGGTGCTTTATCTGGAGGACAGAGAGCAATAGCTTTTGGTAAAAAATAACTGTATCATGAACAAGTTTGTACCTTATGTAATATGTTTTTAGGTTTTCTCAGACATGCCCAGGAATCACGTGGCATTTTGGAGGGGGTAGCGCTTGTGCCAATGGGAGTGGGTAGGAAAGCATCGCAGAGTCTAAGGCAAGGACTCCATAGACCAGAAAGATGCATTTTTACAGAATGAATGTTTAAGACAGCTTTATACAGTGTATTTTAGGACAAATGTACAACAGATTTTGTATTTCCATGTTGTAATCAACATCTCTGATTAAAACATTTGCTTTCTCATTTCTTCACCTTCTTATCGTATGTTCATGACAACATAAAATGGTAACTTTCATCAAATTATCTTTGCCTACAGTCTCTGGTGTTTGTGTCCTACATGTCCAGGTATTTACACTGCTTGTACACTCCTGCTTGATAGATGAGTCTTGATGTGGTTTTTTTTTTTTGTCACTGACATTTGAAAAACCTCCAATCTGCTTTCCAATTGGTTAGATCTTGCATCATAGTTTTTGTGGGGTGGGAAAAAAAAGTTCCCTTGCCCTGTGTGTCCCCTAAATTATGAATTATTCAACCACTACACTTAAAAACATTATCTATGTTTTTAGTTCATGGCACATTAAATGCTGCAGTGACGTCAGTCAATTGACTCTTTTGTGCCGTCCTCAGTAGTGTAAATGAAACAGATTTCAGCTGCAGACAGACCTGCAACCTTGAGTACACTGTTTCTGTACAACAGCACAGAAGAAGATCATTATAAAGTAAATTTCTACAGAAAATAATCAACAATCAGATATAGTAACAATTTCATAAAAAATTGCGAGAGGGATTTGCAGTTCGATGTAAAAATCCCTTAAGCCTATGTTCTGATCGTCATTAGCCTTGACAAGTACATTGGGCTACATTAGATAACCTCATTATCCAAGCAGAGTTTACTTCAAGTCACAGATGCTTTTTGGAAGGTTAAAACTGATAATCACTTTTTGATTGTAAGATTGATGTTGAGAATAAAGCACGTCATTTCCCTTAGGTCAAAAGCCGAGGGTTTCTTATATGTTTTGTAATGTTTTTGTTTTGTTCTGGAAGTAAAAACCCAAAGGTTGGCAAGGAACGTGGGAATTTAAAATTAATAATGCCTCTTCTTCTCAAAATATTTCTGTTAATTTTGTAGCCATGTACTTGATAGCTCATAAAAACAATAATAATTTCAGTGCCAAAGTACAAAGAAGAAAAAACAGCCCAAGGTAATGGTTTTCCAAAGCTACAGATACTATAGATGCTGAAATACATGGAAAAAGAAAAGGATTGTTGTTGGCAGAACACGGAGGGCAGTGATTAATCTCAGGAAGAAAGGGGCAGATGTCAGACATTCACCAGCATGCAACACAAGTGAACAGCATTTAGAAAAACAAGATGCTTATGTTGCCCCAGGGTAGTTCATCTTTCAAGCAAATATGGTAAGTATGACCAAGTCAGCATTTATCTTCAAAACGTCTTGGGTGATGGATGGCACAATTTTTCTTTACTTCACTCCTTTTTGCACTTCTTAAGACATGTTGATTTTCTGAAATAAAAGAAAGATCATTTGAATACAAGCTCTTGTGTATGGATTGCACAATGGGAGGAAGAAAGAATCTTATTCATGCATCTTTCTGATTTCTTTTTGTAGTCTTGGTGTATATTCATTATACAGACTTAATTGCTTTACTACTTCAGCTGAATTATGAAAGCATCCTCAGAGATCCACTGCAAGTGTCTCCACATAATATTGTATAATATTGCTTCCCGTGTTTGTGCATTAAATCTCAATTATCTTGGGGTAGAAGCTGGAGTCATATCTGTGTCATGATAAACATCCACAATTTTATGGGTACTTCGTACACCAGTCTGGAAGGGAATTTCATTTTCATACTGAGATGAAGAGTTGTTTGCACAATGAGGTTTGATCCCAGTGCTCTAAAGGCTATTAACAAGCATTTATTCACAAGATGCACAAGAGCGGCTGCTGCTTTTTTATTCCTGTGCAATGAATGTTTCATCACCATATACTACAAAAGGTGAAATGTTTACAGCCCTGTTTGGTGCTGGTAAGATAAGCAGTTTTTAAGATATGGGAGGAATTAACCTAAACCTTAATTCTAATGCTCTGTATGTTTAGCTGGAGAATACTCAGTTCCGGACAAATGTAAGACAAATTGAGTCTAAATTCTCCATACCTGTGGCTAAATGGTGTCAAGAGCACCACCGGTAATCTGTGCTGGTAAATGGTTAGAGTGGTCCCTGGCATGGGGACCAGCACCAACAATACACAGCAGCACAGCTAGGGTGTTAGTGTGGACCAGCCACCACCCCCAAAGCACGTTTTGCATGCTGCCAGACACTTCTGAAGTGTAAAAGAGTTTAAAATATGGATGTGCTGTTTTGTGCCGGCCGCTCTGTGCCAGGGAGCATGCTGTGCATGTTAAATTTACTAGTATAAACAGTGCTTTTTTCTTTGCCTCCTGCTTTACCATAGACTATGTGGCTTCCAGGTGAAACCAAGGGACTTTGGAGACAGGGCGCATGCCACCATCACCTGTGCATGGGCCAAGCTGCTGCAGTGTGGCATCAACCTTTGCAGCACCATCGCCTGCCAAGGCTGAAGTGGGGATGTCAGGCTGTCGGCAGTGGCCTTGGTGCTGTGGGCCATGGTGGCACATGGGCTATGAAGACATCCTGAATGTGGTTATTGTCGCCACAGAGGGGACAAAGGCAACTGAGCAACACTTCGCACAACCCAGCAACATAGATGTCTGAAGCTGATCCAGACACCATTCTGGGCCTTACCCTTGACATCTCTTCCTTTCATATTTTTCCATTTAGTTATAAAATTAACCACTGGATTTTGCAGGGATTTGTAGGTTCGAGCTGCTAGACACTGAAGCAAGTTTCATATGAGCATGTCTGAGCTTCAGTGATGTACGGCAGTAATATTTTTTCCAGAAAACGAGCAGAAGAAGAGAATAGTCTCCTCAACCTTCACTTCATTTGTTTTACTTTAGACTTTTACAGTCACTAACCCATCCTTTAATTTACAGTGACTGTACTTCAGGTTTCACAGTATTATGCCAGAGGCTTATGGATCAGCCTTGTAAGTTCATCTACAGCCCTGATATCTCTTGTAGCAATGGTGCGTACCTCCTGCAGGTCACACAGTTTCCATATAAAATAAAATAGCCGACAGTGCAGAAAGTGTCTTGAGGATGTGCTCAAGGACTACCCTTCAAAGTGGCTGTTCTTATAAAAGGAAGCCTCAGCAGCAGGGTGTATAAATTTGTCACAGGGATTAATTACAATACACAACCCAAAAAACCACCTGTTATAATCATTGGAAATAACTAGAGCAGGGCTATGATATTTGCAATGTGAATAGATGACTCAGTAAATTCCCCTGATAAAAGGCTGAGAGCACTTGGAGAATATACTTAAAATTTCTGCTGATCTGAATAAAGCCTTTTTTTTTTTTGTAAATAGATTAAGCAATACAGGCTGCAGGACACCAGAGGAATGACTGGTCTGAAATATTGCTAAAGGCATATAGTTGAGATAATCTCTCTGGATGGGAACAAACTGGATTATGGAAGTCCTGTCAAGTAGAAAGATTATATTATGCTTATATGGATTCATCAAGTCAATCGCTATTCAGGGAGAAACCAAGCACTGAATTAAAAGTAGGCCCGTAACATGTTCTCACAACAGCATCCAGGGAGCACTACAGTTCACAGCAAGTGTGAGTTCAAAAAAATCTTCAATCATCTCTCTCCAATTCGCAGTAAATAACATCACTTTCTAAACAGTCATGATTCATTGCTAGCAGGCAAACTATGAAAATTGCATCTCATTGAGCACCATTTTTTTTTTTTTTTGCCACACAGGGTTTAACACTCCTGTGGTTAAAGAACAGACCATATAGGGTAGTGCTTTTTTGCCACATATTCTATGTTTCTTGCTCCAGGCAGAGATCAACCTTCACACATGATCCTGCAAATAATGCACATCTGGAAATCCAGAAATAAATGCATATGTCATGTAACACTTGCTGACTACTGAAAGATTTCACCATGGATCTATAAGGAGTCACACCGAGACCTCACAAAATCCAGCTGCTCTTCCTTCCATGCCTCTCCCACCTCATTTGCACACTTTGGCAAGTTTTGGCACCCGGAGTCATCCGGCCTTAGTGTTATATCCATCCAACCTATCCACTCATCCCATGTGTTTGTAATCTGTAGTAAATTTAGCTTTCATTATTGGCAGAATTTATGAGCTGAGATTAGTCTGTAGTAGAGACTAGGTGGATACTTCTGTGGCAACAGACTATGAACAGTTTTCTGAGAGAATAAAAAACTAAAAGTCACCTAGCCACTTGGGAGATCAAAATTCCTTGGAAATCATCCCATAAAACTACTGCAACTAATACTAATTTTAGGGTCTAGTTTTGTAAAGACCTTTGAGCAGTGCACTGCCAAGCTCTGCAAAGCCTATGTCCACTTGCAAACTTGATTCAAGCAATGAAGGTGAAAGCCACAAAAGAAAACTGATGGTGCAATGGTAACTTGGGGCTTTCAGCAGGGAGATGAGGGATGAAGTCCTTGCAATGAGAAAAGTGAACTGAAACTTAAAATTTCATATTACAGGAAGGCACTCTGACTTCCTTATTGTTCACAGGATACAGGTGTTTATCTGTTCTGCCTTCAGCATCCTATGCCCCAAGTTTTCTTTAGGACCAAATCTGGTAAGATTGGTCTGAGAAAGACAAACCAGTTTGGGCCCTGGGGGTCTTCCTTTGAAATCTAACATAGTTGCAATACAAAATAGCTACCCTGCCCCTCAGCATAACCAAAGATTTAGGACACTCTAGAGTTGTTGAGGAATGATCTAGGAAGTGTGCAGGGAAGGATATGGATGGCAATTTAGTAGCATGGGGAACTCTAGCAGGGCTTTGTGGAGTATGGATTTGGAGGTGCTGACTAGGCACGTTTGTTCTTTTGTGGACCTAGTCCTTAGTCATGTTGAATGCCAGTGGGACTTAGTATTCTTCATGACCAAGTCATGACTAAAAGTGGGTCTGGCTCATCTAAATCACTTTGATCTTATAATAGGCAAACTCAAAAGTGTCTTCACAGTTGCTCTCAGAAGAAGTTGGGCAGAGCCTGGTCACAGAACAGATGAATCATTTCTTCTGATAGCTGAAAAGGAGGGTTTGGGGTAGAGGAAGGGGCCAGAAGCTCTTGAACTGATAGTGGGAGGAGGAAGAGATTGCCTTAGCAGGAGGTACCTGCAGGCTCTTACCTTACTGCCCTTACCCAGTCTCATTCCCCCAGGCTGCAGCAGCTGACACAGACCTTACTGCATTTCCTTTCCCCACAACCGCCCCCTGCCCTGCCAGCTCCAAGTGGAGCAGAAAACAAGCAAATTCCTCTGCTCTGCCCACAGCTCCAGTTCTTTCTCCTGTGCTCTTCAGTGCTGCTGCTCATCAGCAACATTTTCCCTGGCCAACCATTCAGACTTAGCCCTGTCTAGTGTCCCCAGGGCTGCTGATACAGCACATTCCAGCACACAAGAATGGACAAAAGAAGGCATAGAGGCTTGGAAAGGTGGTCACAGTAACCATGGGTGGTAGATTGAGTTGTGCCATGTGCACATGTGTGTGGATACTTGACATGTTCATGCCTTCCGCAGTGGAGGCCCAAATAGCATCCTGAACATGAGTGCCATCCTGATATGCTGCCTGCCCAGTCCTTGTTGTCCCAGTCCCAAGCAGAGGAACAAAACCTCAAGGTGGTTGTGCAGGGCACAGCAGGGATCTGAAATTCAGAGGATGTGGGCAATATTTGTGTCCAATCAGTCACATATGCATTATCAGCTTGTAGGAAGTTCTGTCTTCACAAGGGCATCTTCCCAGGGTATCTGCCATCCCCAGAAGAAGGAGGCCACTGTTCTTTTTCCCATTACCCCTCACCAAGGTGTATTTTGTTGGCAAAGTACCAAACATGAAGCCAGGAATGGTGCAGGCAGCCGGCACTGTGGTTTCACTCCTTAAACAGCAGACATAGAATGACCAAGAACAGAAATAATGTCTTGCTTCATGTCAGACCTCATACAAGAGGCAGAAGTAGGAGCTGTTATGTGCTCCAGGAGTACCAGTGGGAAAGACAGAAGAGACTGGGATTAAATCCCCCATTCTGGCTCCTTGTCTAGAGAGTGAGACTCCTCCAGCCCATGAGAAGTAATTCAATGGGGACTGAGGCAGCTGCTGGTTGTGAAAATCCCAGGTTCACTAAGACAGCCAGAACAGAAGCTCTTGGAATTATTGGTGCCAAAACAACATACATACAACCTCCTCCAGTTGCTTGCAAAGTTCACTGCGTGCTGTGCTGGATTTTGGTACAGACCCTGGCAATCTCAGAGGCTCTCAAGAATTCGCAAGGAGGTAGCAGTGTTTGAATAGCATCAGAATGAAAACCTTCTGTGACATTCATCTTAAAAAATGTATCTACCTCAGCAATGACACTGTTTAGCAATGCATACCAATGATAACTATGATATAGATAGAAAGAAGATAGTGTTGTAGGATGGATAGTGTACACTTAAAGGAAAATGAAGAACAATGGTTATGAGTGCTTTTAATGTTAAGGCTGTCACTGAAATGAGGTTTAATTCTGGTAAAGCTGAGGTCTGTTTCTAAGTTTGGATGCTGAATCAATGCCATCTAGTGGTGGTAGGGTTGGGTTTTTCTTTTTTTCTTTTTTTCTTTTTTTCAGTTTTATGTTCATGAGGTTCACAGCCAGTTTAACATCAACAAAGTTCCACCTAATAAGTAGAAAAATTTCTTGGTCTCTTTCATACCCTTGTGAAAATTGTCTAAATATTCTTCCAGACTGAGCAACTAAACACCATTGATATATAACAATCAAGATATGCACAAATTCAGAAAAACTTAAATTTCCATTAGTTCAAATAACCATGTCCATCACAGACTAATACTCTTTTCTGTTGAAGGCAGAATTGCATCACAACTTATCCACCACTCCCAATTTTAAAACAACATCTTTGCTTCACTATGGCCTAAGAAGATAGGAACACCAGACTGACGAGCACCAGTAACCTCATATGGGTTTGCCTGAGAAAAGGTATTTCCTCTGATGACAGCCTTACAAAGAGCTGCATTTTCTTAGCTTTTAATTATGAGCATCAAGTTCCCAGGTGTTTGTCATCACACCTGGCCCTTCAGCAATAAATTCTTCCATGTCAACAAGAGTTGACAAGAACAGGAGTTAACAAGCAGGATACATTTCAAAGCTTTGCAGGAAAACAAAGACTTTCTCAGCCCTTTGCAGTTGTATATATGAAAAATGAGCTACTTTGGTGGTCTGTTGTTTACTTGCAGAGTACTGGCAGAATTAAAATGTCAGAAACAAATGTAGCCTTATCTCACTACCCCTACAGGCTGACTGGGGTAGTGAGTGTAAATTAGAAGATATACGCGGTTGTGAATGTTGTACTTTATACTCATAAGGTAGGAATGCATCCTGTGTATTACTGATCTTTTTCTTAATATATTCCTCACTCAAGGGTTTATATTATAGTAGATACATTCATAAATGTTTGGGATGCTGTTCAGTGCTATGCATTAAATGCAGCTCTTGGATAAGCTGTGGCTTGAATTTGTTCCTGGTATCAGTGCTGATCTACAGCTCACCTGGCAACATGGACGGAGGCGATGAGGGTTGTACTCAAATGTGAAATGGTGCTGGTCTGGGTACCAAAATTCAGTAAAGACTGAGCACCTAAAACACAACTAAAGGAAATAAAAGCAAAAACTCTGTGGGCATGAGCTTAAAGCAGCTCTGGAAAAATGCAGTGAGAGAATTCTTTGCTTTGTGTTTATGATATTATTTTTTGTTACGTTGTCCTCTTTTTATGTTTACCCCTACTCTTTTTTCTGTTTCCCTTGTGGGTTCCATAAGGCTCTTCAAATCTGTCCTTTTACAGAGATGCAAATTCAGGCTTATCTTGTAAACTGTTCTGGTATAGGAGATTGGATTTTGAAAACTCAATTGCTGCTGCAAACTTTTTCCCCTTTGGGACTTCATTAAAAAAAAGCCAACAACACAGGAACTACAGGTCCTTACACCTGCAAAGTTCTAATATGTTTTTATAAACATAAGTGCATGAATCTGAAATCTAAGAAATTTTGTGAAAGCAAAGTATCTTTACCTATCTAGTACATGAAAAACATGGACATGTATGTTGAACATCTGTGATGGATGCATATATATATATATAAAGTAATATGCTTTACATAACAGACTGGAATCACATACAATCCTTGTTTCCTTTCTAACTTCTTGTAGTTTATGCTGTTTCTGACAGTACTTGAAAGAATTAAGAACTGCTGTGGTCTGCCCTTGCAAACAGGAAAAATCATTGATAAATGAAGGAAAACACTGTCAGTGACACATTGCTTTAATTTATTTCCATTAGAGGCAATACATTGCCAACTAGAATTACTGTTACCTTTTAGCAAAGTCCTTTTTTTGATGGGAATTTGGTGCCTGACCTGTATGAACAGTATGAACCCTCAGAAATGATCAAAAATACCTACACCACTGTACTGTAACATCTCTGCAGACCTCAGTTGCATCGTCTGGGGCTTCAAAAGCTTATAAGCTGGTATTATTATCAAACACTTTGCTTTTCCTGGACATAAAGTCATAGATTTCCCAGCTGAAATGGATGCTTGGGAATTACTTCAGAGTAGGTTTAGAGCTTTGGGAGGGAGTCCCTTGAGATGTGTTTGTAAAAACGTGGTACGAACACAGTAACTGGAGGCAATGTGAACAGACTGTAGTTCTTGGTACTCAACCTTTCCCAGACACTCCTTCCAGCATTTGTTTTAATAATTTACAATAACAGCCCTGCTTTTAAAATCTTGAGAGCCTAAGATGTGAAAAATACTTTTTTCCACCTCTTTAAAGCTATGTAGGGATTATGCCTGAAGTTTAGACTGGCCTCAGTGTCAAGCTCACCAGATGTCCAGTTTAATCTCAGGAGGCTACCTGATGAAAGGCTTAGGGGAAGCCAGCCAACATAGGCTTGGTCATCCTCTGCCATCCCCTCTGCCTCACAATGACCTCCAGTGCCCAATGTTGGGCAGACAATATGGGCCCTGACTTTTCCTGCAGCGAGTATCACATATCAGAGATGAGGCTTAATGGTCAAGAGAGTACAAACCACTCACGGTGGAAACTTGTATCTTGTTACCAGAAGACGCCAGTTGTGTCACTGTCACATTTGCAGTCCCACTAAGCCACCACAGTTGAAACTCTGTCTTAGTCTGTGCTTACCTCCCACCACATTAAATCCTGACATTAACCTGAAATGGCAGAGTCTGTCTATCCCGCTGTAAATCAGGCAATGCAGTTCAGTTTCGGCAGCTGTAGCACTCCCCATTGTGAAGCCAGGCTTGGTCAGGTCTGGGAGGCAGCTCTGGCATTATTGGTCACCCAGTGGCTGGGGCTGTGTGAGGCTATTCTGTACATCTTCATTTTTACGGACGGAGACTGCATGAGAGTGAGGCAGATCAAAAGTGAAAAAAAAACCCAAACAAAAAACCAAAAAAACTTGTCCTTGCCAAGGACTCATGCGACAACAGACGGCTGAAAGCCTTTGGGCTTTGGAAAAAAGTTCCCTTCTCTCTTCCCAAAGCTTCGCACTAACATTGTTCCTAATTTCAGCAGAGAAGTGAGGGATGCTGCGAGAACCACCCCTGCAGTTGGTGACGGTTATTATGATCTAATTGGTTAAATAGCACTGGCCTCTTTTGAATATGTTTGAAGATATTTTTAATTATAAAATCCAATGAAATATCCTTCATGCTTTATTAAGAAGCGAGAGCTAGTAGTCACTATTATGAAAAATTTTTTACTGATGAAAGAAAATGAATGTCAAATAAAAGGATAACGAAATGACACTTAACTTTTTTCTGCCTGTGAGTGAATATGATATTACTTCTGCAGAGCTTCTGAGCAGTCCATATGCCTTTGCACAACAGAGAGCTCATGGCAATTCCTCAAAGAGTTACATCATAAGGATATTATAGGGCTGCAGATGTGCCCTACTTATACACAGGGTACCCACAGACATTTTCTTGTTCTTCTTCTAATTTCCCTGTGCTTAATATTTGATGGAAAGTCCTAAGAAAAATGCCTAATTCCTGCATCTTTAAGTAATTAAACACCTTTGAGAATCAGAACCTAGGACAATTTGGTAAAATGCATTCTTTTGCATTGGTTTGTTTCAACTGCAATAACTAGTGCTGTGATGCCATCTTTCTACTAAAGAATCCATTTTTGAGGGCGGACCAAAATTCAATCAATCACCTGAATAAAATACTGCCTTTCTGTTTTCAGTCACTGCTCCAACACTTTCCTTTTCTCACCAGGTGTTTTGTAAGAAATGGCTGTTTTCCTCCCAAATACCATGTGACTTTAGGCAACTGGTGGCCAATCAGGTGTTACCAAGACATAACCTTTTTAAGCCACACATACACATGGCAGCTTAATAAGCAGTGTTTTGCAGGCAAAGAATGAGCATTATATATGTGCAATGGTGTTCCATTCTTCTCTCCCAAGTATTTTCACATGGAAGACAACTTATCAGGTGCAATTTAGAAAAAAACACTGAGAAAAAATAGCACTAAATATGAGTTTACAAAACATCCCACATTTTTGGGAATGGCTCCCTCAGCAATGGAGTCCCCTTTCATTTGAAATCCATCCAGCTTTGTTACATTGAGCATCCATGTGACTCCACAGTTCAAAAGCAGACTGGAGACTGTCAGGTGGCTCTAGGACAGAAGCATTGAACTGATGTAATACGTTTCTGACAGTAGGTGAGGTAAGTCAAATTTCTTTTACTGACTGATAATTGATTTTTTTTTTTTTTTTGGCAGAAGTGCAGCAGGTATCACATTTCTGATTAGAGTACACAAAGAGACTGCAGTACATGCTCCTCAGAATAGCTGTGCATGAACGTGTGTATATATAGAGGACACTGATAATGTAAGTAGGACTTTCTTTCTTTCTTTCTCTCTCTCTCACTTCTTTCCTTCATACTTTCTTTCCTTCTTTCTATTTCATCTGTAACAAAATCTCAGGTTTTTTTGCAACAGCTTGTCTTCAAACAAATATTCTGCTATACAATGTATTTGCCCTAATTTCTTAGACAAAGCAGCTTTTGAGCTATGCTTCATATGAAGCACAAATATGTTTGTATTTCTTTCTGACTCAAGGAAAGATACTTTCAAAAACTGCTCATCAGCCAGCTCTCAGTTTTCTTGAAAAGAAATCCTGCATCCTTTGGTGAAGAGTAATATCCATATTCCCTCAATGGCATTCAAGGGGAATTTAGAGCCGTGGGGTCAGAATAGTCACTTATTGCGGACAGGACTTGTATAATATGCATGGGTATCTTCCAGAAATGATATTGCATTTCATGAATTGCATTCCTACAGCAACCCTTCCCCCTATATCAGACCCTCCTTCTTCTCTCTGCACAACCACCGAGAAAGGAGGGAATAAAAAGTACTGTAAGCCAGCCACAGCCATCTATTGCTAGGCCTGATCATTGGCTATTGTGTCAGAAAATAAAGCCTGGAGCTCAGTAACTCTGGGATTATGCATTTAAAGTGAGCTTTAAAATGGAGATTGCAAGAGTGTGTCAGAGCTCTCCCAATGTCGCACTCTCACAAGATTTCCAGACCTCTGCGTCCAAGGACTTTAGATAAGGAACCATTTAATACCAGCTTTACCCCTAGTTTGCTGCAACAATTTGCCATGTGGGCTATAAATATACTTTTGTCCCTGCAACCAAGCAAGATCTGATTCCTGTTTCTGTCCCTACAGCATTACACAAGCAGACAGGTTTTTGGTTTTATTGGTTTTTTTTTCTTTGAGCTAGGTATATTTAAATATAATTGAATAATGAAATCAGAAAAGAAATTCCAACTACGTTAAAAAGGTACACTGATTTGTATCTTAAGTGATATGAAAAACAAATTGGAAGGCTTGTCTAGATTATAAAGGCAAGCAAAAATTCTTAGAAAATGCTGTTAATAAACATATCTGGAAATATAGCCACAACATTGAATCCTACCCATGACAAAAGGCAGTCTCACAACTGTCAGAAAAAATGCATATACTTGCATTTCCTATACACACCTTCAAAGTGGCAAGATATATAGCATGTTTTTCAGTGAAGATAAATAAAACTACATCAGCCGTAACCACTAAAATTGTAACTGTGCTCCAGAATTACTCTTACAAATAGAATCTAAGTGGTACCACACTCACAGAGAAAGAACATGAGTTAGAGCCCAGAGTCAATGCACTAATTAGTGAGATCACTGCACCAAATCAGGGCAAGAAATGAAGGAAAGAGGAAAATGCTAGCTGATTGGAACAGAGATTCTGAGTAGCCTGAAAGCTTTTCTACATTAGACAAAATCAAAAGCTTCAGGAAGAAGAAATAGCAGACAAAACCCAGAAATTATTGAGTAGGCTGTTTTGAACTACCGCAACAAAAATGCGTATTGTTTGCTTAGAGATTCACACATTAAATGTTCAGTTAAAGTAATAAGATCAAAGCAGAAGAAAAGTAGTGCAGGAAGCGTCAAATGTTGTTGTATGAATTCCTTGTGCTCTCTCAGACCATTTGCCACCCAGCTTAACAGCCTGTCTTCAGAGGTGGTCAGCCACTGATGCCTCAAGGCAAGGGTAATAAACCAGAAGCAAACCAGAAGTGATGCTGTGGGAAAAACACCCTCTTTAGCTTTGTCCGGACACTGAATGAAACTCTAGAACTTCAGATTTAGTTTTGATATTTGTTTTAACATAGAGCTACCAGTGTCAGGAGCATGTTAGGAGCTCCAAAGGAGGTGGATGAAAATGGGAACTCAGAACCCCACATTCCAATCCCAGACAGACCATGGTTATTTGTTTAAGCTCTCACCTGACACATTTCTCTGCACACAGGTTGGAGAATGTGTCCCATCCACACCCTCCCACCCAAATAAAAAGCACACTGAAGTTCTTTCTAAAACCCGCGCCTTTTCATGCTAAGGATTGTTGGTGATGGCCTATTCTCACTGTCTGTGGTTAAACTGGATGAATATTAAACCAGATTAGTTACCATAGCTTCTAGTTGCAGCAGCTGGACCTTCTCATCAGCTCATCAGACACTTAATACAACCTCATATTTGTTCCTGTACCTATCACAGTGGTCAAGTTTCTTGTGGTCGTCTTCTTGGGCATCTGAATGTACCAAGGTCTTTATGTACCTATTAGAAATGCTGTTTTCCAACTTCTGCATCTTTCAGTGTATTTTGAAATTTCTCAGGTTTTCATAATCCTCTTGAAGCACAGTCAACTGCTGCAATCTGAGGCTAGGCCTCTTCCTTACTTTTATGCCATCATCACCATTTAGACAGCTAAAGATTCCCTTCATTACAGAAACAGAATTGTAGAGAAGGAATTACATTTCTTATATGAAATTCTGAGGTAATTACCTAGCACTTCTCAGAGTCACTGCTTTCTATTACTTCATTTCCCATCCCATAAACATTCGAAGTTCCAGATCTAAAATATTCCATTTAAAGGGTGAACCTGTACTAAATGAGTGATTTCCTATTTTTTTTAGTTTTACTGATAACTGAAAATGTTTTTAGACATCTAAGTTTATGTATGGGGAAAAATCTTATTTCTAATGGAAGTGGTTGAGTTAATTTTGGAGATCATACTAAGCAAAACAGATTTTCAGATTTTTTTTAATCAGCAAAAAAAGGTTGTTGGAAGAGGACACCTATAAACAACTAAATTATTTGCTTTTATACTGTCATCATTGCATAGTTACTTTTCTTGAGTTACATTTTATTCATTTGGGGGATTATATGGCTTGAGAAGAAATTAATCTTCCTGATTATATAATCTTAGTCTAAAGCCTGTACTATTTTAGACTGAGAATCATAAAGAGCTTGATGAAATAACTGCCCTCATTTGTAAAGAAGTGTTAATAAAATGTGACAATTTAAAAAATACAATTAATTTACATTTGCTTCTATGTTGACGATGATTACTCCATAGTTTAACAAGAGGACATAGGCACACATTCTCAGTTACAGATTAAGTTCAAGACCTAATTTTTAGTTCACAGGATTGAAGACTGTATCCCTACAGCTGTAGGTCAGTATACACAGACATTCAGTTCAGTTTAGTAAGTGTCCTGTTTGCTGCAGCAATTATAATAGCTAAAACTTCATTAATACACACAGTAAAAGCAGCAGCAAACAATATGACGTCTTTGACACAGCCAAGATTTTATCACATTGTGTGCGACAGAAAATGTCTCAGTTTCTTCATCTTTTCCACATTTGATAGCTAATGTAAAATACTTCAATTTTATATAGCACCTACACAGTTATTTAGTAACTAACAAGGGTCATTCTTCGTAAATAGACACCAAATTTAAGGTCAGTTTGATGTGATTTATTTTAACACACTTGGCCTTAAGATATACATGAGAAGTTGTTATGCTGGTTATATGTTCCTAAGTAGATACAATACATTTTACTGAAGTGCCTACAATAAAATCAGATTTGTGACTCTTCATCTTATTTACATGAGATAAGCATTATGTAGACTGCAAGTATTTAATCATCCTGATTTTGTTTAGTCTCTGTAGTTTAATAGATTAGTTCCTCATCATTCCAGCTAAACTTTGAATGCTAAATAACCAACCAGATTAGCAGCAACTACAGCCATAAGCAGAGCTGACTTTTGATTATTCAGAATGTTAAGAAAATATGGACAAGAGAAGTCTACTGTAAGAAGATGAGAACCTTCACTTACTGAGGCAAATGCTCTAATCATCAGAGCTGATTCACCAGACCATGACTACAACATGACTATAGTCAGAGCAAGATTATAAACTGTTGTATAGGGCAGTCACTTGGGAAAGAGAAATGGAAAATTTGGGTTTCAGTCACTTCTGCAATTGCCCCTTCATTTAAATACTTTAATGTAACATCAGATCTTTCCTGCTGGTGGAAGCCTCTTCTGTGTTCTTTTTGAAGACTTTCTTTTACTGGAAAAACCTTGAGGATTATTTTTTCTTCTTTTTAATGGGATTTTTTTCCCATCAAAACAGCTCTTTTTCTCCTACTAGTTATATTATACTTTGCAATGAACTTTGGTTGAGTGCCTATTTGCCTTTCTGAAGATGGATAAGCAGAATTTCATACTTGTGGCCTCAGGGATGTTTATTAGGAGTCAGGACAAGAAAAACAACTGGGAAGGAAAAAGGCATACACTGGAAAATAATTTTAACAATTCTGAAAACTTATAAAATTTAGCCTCTTTGTGTACACTGTGTAAGAGGTGACAGTGATGTATGATGAAAAAGGCAGACAAGGAAAGAAAAAAATAGCCAGGAGAAGGAAAGAGAATTATGGAGGCATGCATCAGCTAACTGACTAATTATGCATTTGAACAATATACTATTGTGAACATTGCTCTTCCAGGAAACTGTGCAATTTTGAAAATAGCATTAAAAGGTTTTCTGTACTTACAGCTTTCTGATGAAACTACCACGGGCCAAAAATGTATCCAATTACTAAACCACATCTGAATGCGCACGGCATGGCACATTAGCATCAAGAACAACTGAGGTCAGAAATACAAGACAATGTAATATGTGTGAAAACTCTTACTGTTACTAGTTTTTACATGTATTACATTGTGTTGTTACTACTATTGTTGCTAAATATCATAACAAAATAGAATTACTTAGCTCAATGCTTTTGTATAGATTATTTTGCATAAATTATTAAAACTCTACAATCCATTTGAGTAATAGCTTCATTAGAGATGTATAGAATTAAGAATATATTTCACCTTCAGCAACTATTTCTGGAGCATAATACCAACAAGCATAATAAATAAAGCTTTAATGTGTTGAAATAGGGAGTAGGTTTCCAAAATAGGAAAGAACTACTACAGAAAGATACGGTTCACCCATTTTTCATTTTACATTAATTCTTCCTCTAACAGGATCCAGGATCTATATGAATTATAATCTCTTACTTTAAAGAATTCCTGGTTTTAGACGTTTTATTTATTTAAAAATATTTAAATAGCTCTGCACACAGAGCGCACTATATTTTATTAATTTCCCTAGCAAAAATGTTGAATAAAATTTCCTAACAAATTCCTAATTTTTTAGTTTTCATGAAAGTTGGCAGAAGCACTAATTATGAATTAGGTGTGTGAAGGAGCGTTCTTCAAAATGTTTGAAAAAAGGAAACAAGGAAACATCACAACCATTTTTAAAAAGGATAAAAAGGAATATTCTGGGAACTGCAGACCAGTCAGCCTCACCTCTGTACCTGGTAAGATGATGGAACAGATCCTCCTGGAAGATATATTGAAACACAGGGAAGACCAGGAGGTGTTCAGAGACAGCCAACATGGCTTCACCATGAGCAAATCGTGCCTGACTCATGTAGTGGCTTTCTATGATGGAGAGACAGCATCAGTGGTCAGGCAAGAGCTACAAATGTCATCTGTCTGGACATCTGTAAGGCTTTTGATAAGGTCCCCCACAGCGTTCTTGCTGCTAAGTTGGAAACAAATGTGTTTGATGAATGGATTGTTAGATGGATAATGAATTGTTTGGATGGTCATGTCCAAAGAATTACAGTCAACTCCTCAACGTCCAAGTGGAAAACAGTAGTGAGTGTTGTCCTTTCAAGGATCCATACTGGGAACAATATTTTTAATATCTAATATTTACTATTTACCAATGACATGGACAATGAGATTGCACTCTCAACAAGTTTGCAAATGATACCAAGCTGAGTGGTGCAGTTATATGCTAGAGGGAAGGGATGCCATTCAGAGGTGCCATGACAGGCTTGAGGAGTGGGTCCATACGAACCTCATGAAGTTCAGCAAGGCCAAGTGCAAGATCCTGCACCTGAGTCAGGGCAATCCCCAATATCAGTATAGATTGTGGGATGAATTAATTGAGAGCAGCCCTGTGGAGAAGGACTTTGGGATACTGGAGGATGAAAAACGACATGAACTAGCAGTGTGCATTTGCAGCCCAGAACTGGCTGCATCAAAAGCAGTGTGGCCAGAAGGTTGAGGGAGGTGATTCTGCCCTTCTACTCAGCTCTGGTGAGACACCACCTAGAGTACTGCGTCCAGCTCTGGGGCCCCCAGTACAAGACAGACATGGACCTGTTGGAGCAGGTCCAGAGAAGGGCTACTCTGAGGGCTGAAACACCTCTCCTATGAGTAAAGGCTGAGAAAGTTGCAGTTGTTAAGCCTGGAGAAGAGAGGGCTCCAGGGAGACTGTTGTGGTTTAACCCGGCTGGCAACTAAGCACCACGCAGCCGCTCTCTCCCCCCCTCCCTCCCTCAGTGGGATGGGGGAGAGAATCGAGAAAAAAGTAAGAGCCTTGGGCTGAGATAGAGACAGTTTAATAAGAGAAAAGAATAATGATAGTAATAATGAGAATGGTAAGAAAATATACAGAACATACAAAACAAGTGATGTACAATGCAATTGCTCACCACCTGCCAACTGATACCCAGCCTGTCCTGAGCAGTGATCACTGTCCCCCCCCCGACCAACTAACTCCCACTGAGCATGACATATATGGTATGGAAGAGCTCTTTGGTCAGTTTGGGTCAGCTGTCCTGGCTGTGCCTCCTCCCAGCTTGTTATGTACCTGGCCAAGCAGGAGAAGCTCAAAAGTCCTTGAGTAGTCTAAGCACTACTTAGCAACAACTAGAAACATCAGTGAGTTATCAACATTGTTCTAGTAGTAAATCCAAAACACAGCACTGTGCCAGCTACTACGGAGAAAATTATCCCAGCTGAAACCAGAACAGAGACCTTGTTGTGTCTTTTCAATACTTAAAGGGGGCTTATAAGAAAGATGGGAACAGACTTTTTACCAGGGCCTATAGTGACAGGACAAGGGGCAATAGTTTTAAACTGAAAGAGGGTAGGTTTAGATTGGACAAAAGGAAGACATTTTTTACAATATGGGTGGTGAGACACTGAGGTTGCTCAGAGAAGTTGTGGATGCCCAATCCCTGGAATTGTTCAAAGTCAAAGTGGATGAGTCTTTGAACAACCTGATCTAGTTAAAGATGTCCCTGCCCATGGCAGGGGGGTTGGACTTGGTGATCTTTACAGGTCCCTTCTAATCCAAACCATTCTATGATTCTGTGATTCTGAAAGAAATACAGACTTATCAAAAATAAAAAAAACCAAACAAACCAGAAAACTCTCTGACCACAGAAGACTAATTTAAACTGTTTACACCATAATGTCACATGTCTGAAGAAGACATTTCATGAGTAGATCAGACTTGTATGTTATTTCCTGTCCTAGATCCCCAAAGCCTTTGATTTGTAAAATTTGATTTCTAAACTAGAGGCCAGTCAGCCTCATTCAGTTTGATTTCTGGGAAAATCATGGACAATGTCCCCTTGGAACATGCTTCTGGGCATGCAAATGAGAAGGTGATGGGGAGGAGCCTTCATGGCTCTACCAAGGGTGGGTGCCACCTAAGCAGCCTGACTGCCCTTGGTGATACAATGACTGTCAGGATCGATGAGGGGTGGGCAGAGATGTCATTTACCGTGATGTTAGCAGAGCTTTTGACACTTTCTTCTGCTATGTTCTCGTACACAAGCTAGGCTGTTACAGTCTGGATGGAGGGCCACCAGGATGGTTGGAGCTGGAGCACTTGTCCTGTAGGTGAGGCTGAGGGACTGGGGCTGGTTCAGCCTGGAAACAAGGTTTTGGGGGCACCTAACAGCAGCCCCTGGTACGTATGGCATTACCCAGAAAATAAAACCAAGCTTGTCACAGTGGCATATGGTGGGAGGAAGAGAGACAACAGGCATAAATGGAAATAAGGGGTTCAGGCTGGATTTAAGGAAGGTTTTCAGCCTGAGGACAGCCAGGCAGGGGCACAGGTTGTCCAGGGAGGCTGTGCAGTCTCTGTCCTTAGAGGTTTTCAAGACCCGACTGGACAAGTCCCTGAGCAACCTGCTTGGATCTCACAGCTGATCCTGTTTGGAGCAGGAGGCTGAACCGGAGACCTCCCAAGGTCCCTTCCCACCAGTATTATTGTGAGATTAAAATTGTTATATAGCTGTCTAAAATACCCACTAAAACTGCAAAAAATTCAACTATTTTGAGAAATCCTGTTCCTGTTCCCTCAGGCCTGTGAAGAAAAGATGATACTTGCAAAGGGTCCTGTTGCTTACTAAGACTGGTATAATATCTGCAGCTTGTTCTCTGGAGAAGTGATTGTCGACAGCTTTGATATAAATACAGTAATCAGAATTCATTCATCTGACAGCATAACACGGCATTGCATTTTACAGAACAAAAAAAGAGAAAATATTTCCAAAGGAAGCAGAAATCTTTTACTTCTCCAGAAAATGAACACAGGCTGGCACTCACAATCACAGCTTTAAATTGAGTGGAGCAGTTTTACAGACAAAGGGGTGCTAGTGTCACAGTGAAATTTCTAAAGGTTTTTTTTTTTTTTTATTTGGAACTCAGGAAAAAGGGAGAATAAACCTGGAGAAAAGCAGACTGATTTCCAAGCATATACTTAAGCATTTGCCCGGCTCTTTCCATGAGCTCTCAATCTCGGGCGCACATGACAGGCTCTGTGCGCGCTACTGGGTTCTGGGGCAGACACGCACTTAGCTGAAGTACTGTCAGCCTTGTCGGCACATGTGAAAACACGAGAGTAAATGGGAAAAGCGTGTGTGGGTTCAGTGTGTGAGCCTTCGAAAAATGCACTAGTCTGAATGCAATGGGCTTACATTAAATCATTGAGAGACAGACTGACGTCTGTCTCCTCAAAGCTTTGTGAATGCTGTGCTGTGGCAAGAAAAGTACATGGGTGGCAATACTCCTGTGGCGTTATAAAATATGGGCCAGTGCTGACTCTTAGTCTTCCAGCACTAAGCAGCTGCCTCTGGAAAAAGCATGGGCCACACAGTTCTGTTGCTCTCTTTCTTTTCAAGCCTTTAAGTGGCACTAATTGTTTTTGGCCAAGAAAGAACAGTTAGGAGCTTTTAGCTCAATGAACCGATCTTGGTGGGGAACCGCATTTTTGAAAAATATGAAGTCAGTAGTATTGTCACCAGTTGCTGACCTGCTAAGTAGGCAAACGGGCTAACAGGCTGAACTGTGAAGGTGTCACGGGGTGATAATCGCAAGGCTACCAAACCCATCATGCAGTATTACTGGTGCTTTTGCTGTCAAAAAGCCCAGTAATCCCAAGTATCCCTGTTTGGTGCCAGATATATTAACAAGCTGTAGCTGTGCTAATTTTGTTTTTATACAGCATACAGGAAAAGTGTCATGAACAACAGCTAAGCCATCTTCCAAGAGTAACATTAATACTTTAAACCTCTGTTAACATAGATACACTGAGTGAAATGGGATGTTAAATACTCCATGAAAGATGGCTGCTTCACAAAAATCTGTTCTGCATCCAAAGTCCCCTCTGATGATGTAAAACTGAAATGTGAGTGTATATGTAAAACTGTAGCCATTGGAACATTGTTTATCATTGTTCCAGGATCGTAAAAGGGACCTTAGGGTAAACATGAAGGAGATGGCTGACAAGCTGTACAGCAGGGCTAATTTTGATTTGAATGAGGTTCTGAAATACAAATTCATGTAGTCGAGAGCAGTTCTACATACACTATTCTTTAACAAAATTAGCCCTGTTATATCATTGGGGCAAATGTGTCTGTAACTGCATGTTCATTTTTTAATAAACAGAAAAATATAGCATTAAGAGCAACTGATGGATTCTATCCATATTAAAAACTAGCCAAAGCTATAACAATAAACATAAGAAAAACATATTTGTAGCTTTAACATTTTCTTGTTTTCACTTAATGGATCTCCCCGAGGAAGTGACTTTCCATTTTTTAAATAGCAGTCACATAAGAAGTGAATCCTGAATCAATTGAAGTCCATGACAAAACTTTGATTTGCTTCAAAAGGATCAGGATTTCACCCTTACTTATATGGGTTTGCTGGAAAGGTTTCCAAAAGATACTGAGAAAAAGGCTTAAGGGTTATAAAATGTGATTGTAGCCATCCTTCTGCAACAAAGGCTGAAGGATTACACAGCATATTCCGAAGTGTGTTCCAAACCCCTCACATCTATTTATGAGTCTAAGCAATCAATAAGCCAGTATTAATGAATGTGGTTATTACAAATGCCTGTTGTTTTCTTATCAAGAAGAAACTGAATTTTAATCAGAAATATACTTTGATCATTAATGGCATTTTAGAGCATATATTCATGAGTAGATTTACATGTTGAATACCACAGCATAACATTTAGTCTTCCCCGCTTCTTTTATCAGTCACTCTATTCTTTGCAATTAATGGCAAGAACTTCTAACAGACGACAAAACCTAAATGGCCTCATAGGACAGCATACCAAATTTTTCAGGGTTTAAATATCTTAGTTGTCAAGCTGTAACCTCAGACTCCTCGCTCCTCCTGTAGACATGAGAAGGATAATTGGCCAGCAAGAAGAAGAGCACTCTTTGTCAACTGGTTCTGCCAAATTAATAAATGAACCCTGACTAAATGGCCAGTGGAACTCTGTTTGAGCATGTGTAATTCAGTGGATGCTGAGGAGTGATTTTAAACTTGGATTTTAAATTTGGATTAAAAAGGTTTTTCAAAAATTGCTGAAAATCTCTAACAGCATGTCTTTATATTTTCAGAGACTCACTGGAGAGAATATTAGGCTGTATTATTGAGCTATTAGTGAGCTGTTTGAAGAGAAGCATAGAAAACAGTAAAGGCAGTGCAATTACAGAAATCATTGGCATATTTTCAAAATGAATAGACTATACAGAATTTTGGTCACTGCATTAAAAACAACCCCAAAAGAAACAGAAGCAGCTTAGCAGCTCTGACAGAAAAATCACAGTTCTACAGATTCTTCACATAAAAAGATGAGATAAACACCAGCACCATCTCATTTTGAAATAGCATGCATATGAGGTGATGTGACAGGTACCTAGGAAAATGCATGTTACTTTGGCTGTCATTCAGATGTCCTGGAAATACAGAAATGTGAAAAGTCCGTGATGAAATAGAAAGGAAGGCAGGAAGGCAAGCTCCCATTAATGAAACGTATAAAAATGAGGAAGAAGTGGATGGAAAGATTAGGAAAGAGAATAATTCTTAAGGTTCCTAATGATTTCAATGATAACCATAGCAAGGGCAAGAGGAGCTCTCTTCACCTTTTGAATAAGGTGATCCCTCCACAAGCCCTTGCATAATGCTTGGACAGTTCTGAGCCACACTCTACCTGCCCTTACAGCTCCTGCTCAGTTCTCTGCCCCAAATTCAGTCTCTCTATCTCAGTGAGGGCTTGTTCGACCAGGGACACAGTGTCAGCCTGCAGCTCTGCTTAAGGCCAGACTGCATCACTAGTGGATCCGATGTCAGTCACCACTCTTGGGACTAGCAAAGCTGAAATCATAGGAGGTGCTTGGAGGGTGAGAAGAGATAAGGCAGCTGATCTCCCAGCTTCGCAGTTCTCTAGTTCTAGATAATGAGTGAGAATAGTTTCAAACTGCTATAACTCATCTCCAGCTGCCTATCACCCCCTGGGACAATTGCGGCAGCCAAGAACAGATATAGCATAAGGGCATTTGACTTTACTTTTTCCACCTCAGCCTTGCTATCTGATATGTCACCCACTGTTTCCATTTACACATGGGAAGTCCTCTAATTCCAAGTTCAGCTGTCTCTCTGATTGCTTCACTGGACAAGCAGCGGGCTCCAATCCTATACACTGACATAGATTTTCCCATCTCTGTTGTACTGCCTCTAGGGAAACCTTTTGTTCTACTTTTCATCTTCCATTTTGCTGGCATTAGTCAGCATTTCTTGTTGTATCTTGTCTTCAATTTGGCCCACAGCCTGAGTGATAATAAGCATTTGCAGTAAACCTGCATCCCACTGACTCCCATTAAAGTATAGCGAGTTCTATGAATATCTTGGGATCTAACCAGTAGACTGTTCCCCTTTCCAACAGCAACATTTGTAATGCTTTGGGAACTTTTACAGTGCTATCAGAAGAAAATATATAGTGTAAACAACTGCACTGTGCAATCCCAACACCCAAGCCTTAGCCTAGCAGCCACTATGTGCCAAAATCTTGCACACCAAGGATTCTGAGCCTGTGTGGTATTTTTAAAATGAAACAACTGGGAAAGTTTTTTTTATTTTCAACAACAACAAAAAATAAAATCAGGATAATTGCATTGAAACAAGTTACATGAAAGTTGATTTTTTTTTTTTTCAGGCTGTTAACATCCATCACTGAACAGCACAGCTGTTCTCCATTGCATGACAAAAGCAATCCTCTCTTCTGTTAGTCAAGGTAAACATGACAGGTATACAAGTCCAGTGATTTGGATAGACCAAGGACTTTACAGGTACAAACAATGATTACTTAGTGCTAAATCAGTCCAGATGGTTTCAAAGAAGACAGGCACTGTGTCTCTTGTGTGGAGACTTTTTTTCTCTTCTTTTCTTTGTTGTTTTTTCAAACTCAGACCTAGTTCGGACTGAAATTATGCGAATGCTTTTGGAAGTAGAGGAACCTAAAGCAGCCTTTCCTTAACCAATTAACTTTGACCTGTGGTGTTCAAATTGTAATTTTTCAGGATGCAAATTTATTTATTATTATATTACTGCAGAAATATCCATACAGATTTCTATTCCTATTTAGAAATTCTATACTGAGAGAAAATGAGAGGTGACAGATTTGTATCTCAATACAAAAGCTAGATGTAGATGGCTTCGATTTTTGAAAGACAAAAGAGTCTAAAGATATCAAGAGCTTTCACAACCACCTGGCTTGCATCTCCCTTGGTATTTATACAGGTGGTTTATATTAATCAGTTCTTGATGAAACCTTATGCTAGAGTACTGGTGAGGCAAAAATGACTGTGTCAAGAGCGAGCATGTCTTGCAGGTTGGTGAATTACAGAGGAGAAAGTAAAGTAGAAAGCAGCACCAGACAAGTAGTTGGGAGGCCATCAGTTGTATGGGGTTTGCAGTCTTGGAAGGCTTTTAAAAGTAGCCACATTCAGACTGTGTCAGGATGCCGGCTCGTTTCACTTAGTGCTAGTGGGGAGAGGAGAGGCAGAAGGGCAGGCAGGGTACCACAAGCTGGCATTTCTGCTCAATTCTCCTTTTCCCATAAAACACAGATATTTTATTATGACTTCCAGATCACAGTGCTACAGCCCAGTTCATCCTGTTTTCTGCTGTGGGTAGCACTCACCTCTTGTTTTCCATAGTGCAAGGAAATATTCCAATATATATTCCAGTATTTGTATATATATGTGTGTGGGTATGTACATACATAAAACAAATACACATATACACATGTATTATATTCTTTTAAAATCCTTTTTAAGGAGTGTGGCAATCGCTTCTATCTCTTGTAATTGCTTTTGTTACCCAGCAAATGACTACATGTCTGTGTGTGTGAGCATGTGTCCCCACAGAGGCCGGGAATGTGGGGGACTGCAAGTGTGAGAGCAAGGCAGAAGAGCGGAGTGATGTTCTAACGCCCCTGTTTGATGTGAGCTACATGTGAGCATGGGTATAATTTTTTTTTTTTTTTTAAATATTGCCTACTTCACTGCTTGCTGCACTTACTTCAGCATAAACCAGCTTTTGCTGCATTTTTCCAACTTATTAACTAAAGAAGAAAAGCAATAAAATAAATTCCGGTGCAAGGGAAGACTTTTCTCTGCGTCCATTAATAGTGTAGTTGTTAATAACAACACCTAATATGAAAAATGAATAAAATAGTAACATTTTCTGTCCTTTTTATCTTAATGATGAAATTATCATTTGCACTAGACAAATGGATTATCTCTTTTTTTACTTTTGAAATAGCATGGAATCTCAAAAATACCCAAACAAATAGTTTAATTTTTCTGGGAGAGAATAAGATCTCCTTCACAACCAGTTGCAGGGATTATGCCTTCGCTTCCCACAGCCACAATTTGCTCTTTTCTTACGTATGGCTATTTCATACTCAAAGTACACAGCCCTGAAACAGGCAGGCTTTTATTCATGGCATTCCTATTGCGGAAATGAATGGGAGATTGTCCTGGATGTTCAGACACATGCAGTCTTTCACAGAATCACAGAATCACAGCATAGCAAGGGTTGGAAGGGACCTCGGGAGATCATCCAGTCCAACCCCCCTTGCTAAAGCAGGGTCACCTAGAGCAGGTTGCACAGGACATCGTCCAGGTGGGGTTTGAATATCTCCAGAGAAGGAGACTCCACACCCCCCCTGGGCAGCCTGTTCCAGTGCTCTGTCACCCTCAAAGTAAAGAAGTTCCTCCTCATATTAAACTGAAACCTCTTATGTCTCAGTTTGTGCCCATTGCCCCTCGTCCTGTCGCTGGGCACCGCTGAGAAGACTCTGGCTCCGTCCTCGTGACACCTGCCCTTGAGATATTTGTACATGTTGATGAGGTCTCCTCTCAGTCTTCTCTTCTCCAGGCTGAACAAGCCCGATTCTCTCAGCCCTTCCTCATAGGAGAGATGCTCCAGTCCCCTAATCATCCTTGTTGCTCTCCTCTGAACTCTCTCTAGGAGTTCCTCAGAATCATGTGTTTGCCTTATTCCTAGCACATTTCTGAAGTAAAAAGTGAGAGAAAATTTCAAAAAGGATCATAGAGAAATATTACAACTAATAGAAATATTTTACTGGTGTTTTCCTGTCAAGCTAAAAAGTTCAAAGAGAAATAATTGCAAATTTCTGTACTGGATGAAGAGCATGCATCAAATGCCAAACATGGGAATGATACCTTATCTCATGCTTAGCATCAGACTGAAGTGTAATTCTTTTTACTGTGGTGGAATATGCAACGCTTTGCTTTTTTGAGTACTTTAATATTTGAAAATGTCGGTTGGATCCTAGCCTTTGAAGTGAAGAGGTTCTCATCTATAACACCGTTAGTCAGCAAAGCTCATTGTTGGGCAAAATCATGCAAAATGAGACTGAGATTAAGTTTTGTTTACAATGCAAACATCAAAGCAAGTAGCTAAAAGTCCCATGCCTGAGAGGATACTATTAGCTGTTTTTCGGAAAAAAACCTGTTTCAGTTTCAGGTGATGGACCCTCTGCTGCACATTTTCATCCTCCTCTTTGTGAGAGATTTTTATGACATGAAGCAATGTAAGTGTAAGAAGGTAAGTGATAGGTTCAGAGGAGGTACAAGAATAAGATGTCAGGAAAGAGCAGGACAACAGGTATATGTAAACTCCAGGACTCACCATGTCACATCTTTACTTTGTTGCAGCCAGAAAGCAACCAACTCAAAATATGTTTATACATTTGAATTTATAGTAGATACTTCCAAATGTGAGCATAAACATTCTTTTCATTGAAAATAAACAGGCTTATATGGTGCCAGTTTAGTATTTGTGATGTTCACTGAACTTTATGATTCATGTTCTGATTCATTTTTTGAAGTATTTCCTCTTCATTGTTTTTCAGTCAGGCACTTTGGCAATTGCAGTAGGCTCATAAATTCTGTGCATTGCTTTTGCACGGGTACCTGCAGAGAGAATGGTTTTGGAAACTCGGCTGCGAGCCTACACACATATAACTCAGGTCTGGATGGGCATTTACACTGCCACTACTTACCTAAGCATGGATTCACCTGGCACTGCAAATTACAGTCATCTTATGGTGGAAAGTTTCATAAAGCTCTCATTCTGTTCTTGGTTGAGGGACTGCCATGATAATTAGTCACAACAGGCTTTGCTTTTTGTCGTACGGACATGATAATTTTGAAAACAATACGGATGGAAAGAACTACAGAAAAAGCAAGCATGCACGTGTATGTATGTTCATATTAACACAGGCATTCAGCTTATAAGTGAATGGCTAGTGTCCTTAAAGTGAAGCACCATCGTATGTGGTCTGACTATGCACGGTCTCCTCAATTATGTACGAATCCTGTTCAGATTAGCCATCTTCAAATGAAAAAACAATATTTTAACACATGCAGTGTGGTCAAGAAGATTTTTTTACTGAATACTGGACTTCTCCCAGTAGTGATTTTAAAAAAGACACACACTAGCAATATTTAATTAAAGTTAAGAGTTCTTCACATAGAACTACCCTCCTCCAAGCTTTAAAATAGAAAATATCAGTTTGTTCAGCTTTAATGATTAAAAAACCCACAGTTTCCACAGTTAGGTGGCACTGTTTCCTTTTTCTTATTAAAGCTTTTGAGTCTTTGCAGTCACTGAGCTTCAGGAACACCGAAAAAGTAAAGCCTTTTCTGATTAAGGCTTCATTCTGAAAAGAAACTGGACAAACATCAGTCTGTCTCACAGGTCTGTAATTATTCCCTTCCATTCTATTTGAAGCTGATGTGTGTTTCCTACAGTCTTTGTCTATCACCTTTTATAATGTGCTACAATTGCTGTGGGTATTTTCTAGCTTGGAGAAATGCTTGAGGGTAAAATTTCCATCCTCTCCGGGTGCCCTGCAGATACCACCGTGCCCTGCTTTCCCTTACCCTGCAACAGCGCAGGAGGTCTATATTCAGCTCATGTATATCACCCAGGTTGAGGATCCTCAATAGGAAAAAAAAATGCCATTTCCCAAAGACCGTGCCTACAGTAAAATTGTGGTGGTGAGGGCAAGAGTTGGCCCCACTTTATCCATGTTTTTGGTGTGATAGTATTTACTTTTCTATTCCATCCTTCTACAACTGTATTATATCCCCTTGCAAATGGAACTGTCTTGAAGAGAAAGGAATTTAACATTGGGGGGGAGACACACACGGACGGACACAAGACAATGGTCTTATGCCAATATTCGTATATTCATAACCCAAGTTGAAGTGAGCAAGTGCTAAAGTTTGCACCTCTGGAGCTCTGCCCCATATTTTCTATATTACAGCCTGGTGGAATGCCTTACCTCAAAACCTGCACTTATGAGTCAGCAGAATCCTTCTTTTTATTTTCTAGGCGGTCACAACAGTGACACCAAGAGTGGTTCCTGGACTTTGCTAAGCTTGAACTTTGGTTTGTGTGTTACCAAGAAGTGTCAGAAATGAGCTGGACTGAGCTTGTGGAAAACAACAGTGCTGTGTAATTTCTGAATTGCTTTTTCACAGTATGTTTCTGTATGGTTGCCTGATATAAATCATCCCTCTGCATATTTGCTTAGCCTTAGTAATGGTCTTTCCCACTTGATAGAATTTTACATTATTATGTTTCAATAAAACTGCACTATAGAGTCATTGTGCTTTTCTGAAAAGTTGCTTTTTTGGATAGTTTATTCTCCTATATAATTTAATGTTAATTCTTTAAGTGTGAGCTAAATAAACTATGAAACTTGGCTTCACTGTGATATCTGAGTGTTCTTCTCATCCTTTTCTATTCAACCTTTCCCACAAAACTTTCTTCTATTCTTTAATTCACAATTAATATAGGATTTATGAACTTGAGAAATTATCAGGTATTAATATACCACAGATCACTGAACATCATTTGCTATTCTGATACCCCACCTGTGAAAGTAGATACCAGGGAATACAAGAGACCTACTATATTTTGTTTAATGCTTCTCTCCTCTCTACAGAGGTTTAACTAGAGAGGATTTTTCAGAGAGAATGACCAAATCTTCATTATTGTTGAAGCTGTTGGCTAAATGTTCTCTTACATAGTAGAGGTTTACTGTGCAAAAAAAAAGCTGAAAACAAATTAAAAAAAACCAACAGACTACTCACAGATCTGTAAGACATCCTTTTCTGAGGATGTCTGTGGACATTTCTGTTAGAGAACCTGGAAGAATGCAGAGATTTAGAGTAGAATTTGGGTATTTCTCCTTGTTCAAAGGCAGCACCTGTTCAGGGTTAGCAGGCAGTGGTCCCAAAATTTGTTTTCAAGTAATCTTCTGAACTCCGAGGGGGTAACAACAGTTCTGTGGCAGGCAATTGATGGATCTCCTCAACTTGTTTGGTAAGATCCACCGGCCAAGCTTACTCATCTCCTCAACACAAGTCTCTCTTTTTGCTTAATAAAACACTGAAAGGAAGATTCACTCCATAAGTGAAGTCTGTTGGACCTTCTGTCCTGTCTGCTGCAGGAAAACGAGTAGGGAATTTATGTGCCTTGGGAAGGTCAAAAGAGGAAGTTCTCAGCTACAGTAGTATTTCTTTGAAAGTCCCTCAGTAATAACTTATAATTAAACAATAGAACATTTTTCTTCAGAAAATAAACTAGATTTTATTTATGATTAAGTGAATATAATAAAACCAAATCCTTCTTCAGAAATATTCAGCTAAATGCTGAGCTTCAAAATGTCAGGTAGGGAATACTACAGCATTTGAAATGGGTTTCCCAGTCTCTAAACTCCAAATCAGTATCTACACAGAATATAGTATATATTAGTATATATTCTATACTATTTAATGCAGATATGCTTCCTAACAACTGTTGGATAGCAAAAAAAAAAAGAAAATATGACACATATTAAAAGATACATATATACACAATATTCTCACAGTTCAATTTTAATCTGTCCATAAATATTACTACATCTGTCCTGCTGCTGAGTTCTGTGTAATGTGCATAGCAGATGTATAGGTCTGTTCTTTTAATTTATTCACAGAGTTTCACTGGCTCACTGTACCTTAAGAAATTGTTCCTTATGCCTGTATGAGGCATCTGACATAGAGGAGTTGAAATATTAGGTAAAATGCAGCAATTTATTAAATAAATAAACCTTAGGTCTATGGTGGATAGCTCTCAATATACTCTGAGGTCCTATATAATTACTGTTCTGTTTTGTTTTTGTCTGATTCTGTTGGTGTTTCTTGAGATCTGTATGCACATAAATTAATGCAATTCATCAATATGACAGCTGAATTTTAAATTTGGTGTTGTTATTTTTTCGACAGTTCAGCTGTTCACTTTAACGTCAACAGTGATGCAGGCTTTACATTATGTACTTTTTGACATCTTTAATTACAGATTTACGTGGCATAGATGAAAAGGAATATATATGTATTCCTCAGTGGAGCAGACATTTTATTTTCTAGAGATCTCCCTCAAATTGCACTGTAAACTATTCTGAAGTCACAAAACCATCCATGTTTAACTTAATCTTCTACTGGGTCATCAAAGTGACACAGGAGTTACTGTAAGAGCTGGAGAGGCATGGCTCTGCTGCTGCTCCCTGCTAGCAGCCCTGCCTCGAGGCAGAGGTTCAAAATTGTTTTTATGACCTGAATCCTTCTGCTTCCGTATGTTTTCTTCTAAGCGAGTATGTGAAAAGCATACTCACTCGTTCTCTTTCACAGGCTGACAATACAGTTTGTTTTTTTTTTTTTTGTCTTTAATTATGAGCCGTTGGACCTCTGCTATTATGCTTTCTGGACAAAAAGACCATTATGAAAACCAGTGAGGAGAAAATTGTTATTTAAACCACTGGCTTTTTAATATTTACGGGAATGACAGAGTTAACTGTAACCTTTCACAAGATTTTTCCTCTTTAATATGTTAACCTCTTATGAAAAAAACAGGTATGGATCCCAAACCTCTGGTTGAACCGAAGGGAAGCCCAGCTCTTCGCCTCCCTGAGGGTAAGATCTCGCCAATTGTCCTGAGGCTCTGAATTTGCTGCAGGACATAGATGATAACCACCCACTGGATTACAAACACCTTCATCATTTTTCAGTGGAAGCTGCTGAGCAAGCAATTATCTCAGCTTTCTGTTTGTTTTGAGTAGCACCTTTCCTTCATCTCCATTTCACCGAA
The DNA here is from genome assembly GCA_034008185.1 of Gorsachius magnificus. NCBI lineage: Eukaryota > Metazoa > Chordata > Aves > Pelecaniformes > Ardeidae > Gorsachius > Gorsachius magnificus. The sequence goes on along the minus strand of CM067082.1, from coordinate 55,623,495 downwards.
TCTGCAGCAGAAGCACAGCACAGCGCTAATGGTAATTTTAAGAGAGTAAACTTTCCACAAAACAACAGCTGTCACGACTACCATATGGAAAAAAAAAACCCCAAAACACAACAGCAAATGTATCCAAACTTGGTACAAACGACCTGATAATAAGGTAGCAACAATAAGCAAGCAGTCTGCTATTAGGCTAAAAACGAAGCTACAAAATTAATTATTGATATAAAGAATATTTTTATTTGAAATTGCTGGATACTTTTAATTTCTTTGGAAGGAATCTTTATTTGAGCTGCAAATTGATTCCTGATTTTAGAGTCGTGTACGAAAAAGGACCTTACAATGTTTAGAAAAAAGGTCTTAAATTAATGACAATGGCCATGCTCTGCATACCCTTACAACTTCTCTATGAAATGTGCAGTGTAACTAGCTATAATTAAATATATGCAGATATCACAATAATAAGAGCTTGATTAACTCCATTCTATAGGAAGCTGCATATTAATTTCCATAATGCTTAAAATTAGATGAGTTACATCTGAATTTTAACATTTTGCCTTGCCAAATGAAGATGCTAATCGCACTATTCAAATGTTTGAAGAGAGAACTGGGAAGCTTAGTGCAGACAAAAAAATCTATAATGTTACCATTTTAGCAATACTCATGTGCCCAACTTAACCAATCATGAATGAAGCCCTTTTACTTAAATATTTGGGAAATGTCTAGTACATCTCAACAAACCAAGATTTTTATATCCATCTGCAGCGCATTAAAAAGGAATGGATGCTGTCTAAATAGATTACCATGGTATTTATTCTTCTTCAGAGCGAAAGTCAGTGCAATATTGTTGAATATAATATTAGCTGAATTTTAGAAGTTGTTTATCTAAATCCTACTTTACAGAAAACACATATGTTTTGATGTCATTATTGGCTATTGGTTACTTTTTGGCACAAAAGATTTGTTCTACATCTGGATGTCGAATCATCCACATACCAAAAAATTATTTGATCAAGCCAATTTATGATTACAAAAATCAACACAATACTAGAATCAAGATTCCCTTTCTAAGAAAAAGATGCTTGTTTCCTATGCTCTACCTTTGCTTTCACTCAGCTCTTTCAGCTAAGATACAAGTCTCATATTCCATACAGCTTGTTTCTAATCCAGCTTTTGGGGATGGGTTGGGCTTGGGGATTTTTCCTGCTTAAAACTGAGTCTGGTAGCTGTAAAGAGCTACTGCTACTTTCAAGACCTTTTCAATTCTGGAAGTGAGGGGAATATCCCAGACAATTTCATTCCCAGCAGGTGTCATGGGGCTAAGCACTTCAGGGCAGCGAAGTGTTGTTTTATTTCTTCTGGAGTTCCTAGTCCAATATATAGTGGTTTTAAATAATGCCCAATGAGAAGCCTGTGATGATTCCTTAGCGTAACAACAAATAAACCAACAGATGTTGGAGGAAAGATACTGTGACAGCAGTAGAGAATCTACAGCTTGCTCTTAGTCAAGCTTCTCACCCAACAACTATAGCTGGTTTATATCCTACTATTTTAGATTTCAAAGCTGTCCTGGTTTCAGCTGGGATAGAGTTAATTTTCTTCACAGAAGCTAACATAGTGCTGTGTTTTGGATTTAGTACCAGAAGAATGTTGATAACACGCTGATCTTTTAGTTGTTGCCAAGTAGTGCTCAGACTGCTCAAGGACTTTTTGAGCTTCTCCTGCTCGGCCAGGGGCATAACAAGCTGGGAGTACAGCACAGCTAGGACCCAAACTGTCCAAAGAGCTATTCCATACCATATAACATCATGCTCGGGGGGGGGTTTAGTCGGTCGGTCGGTCGCGGGGGGAGTGATCGCTGCTCGGGTACTGATCGCTGCTCGGGACGGGCTGGGCATCGGTCGGCGGGTGGTGAGCAATTGCATTGTGCATCATTTGTTTTGTATATTCTGTATATTTTGTTATAATTCTCATTGTTACTATTATTATTATTTTCTCTTATTAAACTGTCTTTATCTCAGCCCTCGGCTCTAACCTTTTTCTCCTTCCCGATTCTCTCCCCCATCCCACTGAGGGAGGGGGGGGAATGAGCGAGCGGCTGCGTGGTGCTTAGTTGCCAGCTGGGTTAAACCACAACAAAAGCCTTTTAGGGTGCCATTTACACCCTGGTCTCCTGCTAAGAGAGGTGGCGTGATGCACAAAGCATTATTTGAGAGGATGTAGCAGTGATTGCAACTTACTACAGACTGAACCAATTCTTTTTCTACTCCTCTGTTCCTCCTGGATGATATTTCAGCTTATTGATTTCAGGATATCATGTAGTGTCAACCATTCATTTAAAAATCACCATGTCTGAACAAGAGCAATGCCACATAAATGCTATAAAAATTTCACAAGCTTTAGCTAAATCTTAATCACTGAATTTCTGAACAGACTGATGATGACAGCTATCATGCTGAAAAATGTCATAATTTATGACACACGGTATGTGTTCTCTGAAAGACTGTAAACCAGTACTTCTGCTTTTACTGGATATTTAGGTTGCAGATTGCTATTTTGCACAATTATGACTGCCACAAAAGATTAAACAAAAGATTATGCAAAGAATAACAAGAAGGGTTTCTACAGGTATATCAGCTGGAAAAGGATGGTTAAAGAAAGCGTACCCCCGCTGATGAGCGAGACTGGCAAGCTGGTAACAGCAGATGAGGAGAAGGCTGAGGTACTCAACAACTTTTTTGCCTCAGTCTTCACTGGGAACCTCTCCTCACCCCACCCGAGTTGATGGATGGCATGAGGGGGACCGGGAGGGCAAAACCCTTCCTGCTGTAGGAGAAGATCAGGTTCGTGACCACCTGAGGAACCTGAACGCACATAAGTCCATGGGACCTGATGAGATGCATCCCAGAGTCCTGAGGGAATTGGCCGATGTAGTCGCCAAGCCACTCTCCATGATATTTGAAAAGTCATGGCAGTCAGGTGAAGTCCCTGGTGACTGGAAGAAGGGAAACATTGTGCCCATTTTCAAAAAGGGTAGAAAGGAAGACCCTGGGAACTACCGACCTGTCAGCCTCACCTCTGTGCCTGGGAAGATCATGGAACAGATCCTCCTAGAAGCTATGCGAAGGCACATGGAGGCCAGGGAGATAATTCGAGATAGCCAGCGTGGCTTCACCAAGGGCAAGTCCTGCCTGACGAACCTAGTGTCTTTCTATGATGGTGTGACAGCATCAGTGGACAAGGGAAAACCAATGGATGTCATCTATCTGGACTTCTGCAAAGCCTTTGACACGGTCCCCCACAACATCCTTCTCTCTAAATTGGAGAGCTGTGGATTTGATGGGTGGACGGTTCGGTGGGTAAGGAACTGGCTGGATGGCCGCATCCAGAGGGTAGTGGTCAATGGCTTGATGTCCGGATGGAGACCGGTGACGAGTGGTGTCCCTCAGGGGTCCGTACTGGGACCCGTGCTGTTTAATATATTCATCAATGACTTAGACAGCGAGATCGAATGCACCCTCAGCAAGTTTGCGGACGACACCAAACTGAGTGGTGCAGTTGACACACCAGAAGGACGGGATGTCACCCAAGGAGACCTGGACAGGCTGGAGAGGTGGGCCTGTGTGAACCTCATGAGGTTCAACAAGGCCAAGTGCAAGGTCCTGCACCTGGGTTGGGGTAACCCCCACTATCAGTACAGGCTGGGGGAAGAAAGGATCGAGAGCAGCCCTGCCGAGAGGGACTTGGGCGTGCTGGTGGATGAAAAGCTGGACATGAGCCGGCAATGTGCGCTGGCGGCCCAGAAGGCCAACCGTACCCTGGGCTGCATCGGGAGAAGCGTGGCCAGCAGGTCGAGGGAGGTGATTCTGCCCCTCTACTCTGCTCTGGTGAGACCTCACCTAGAGTACTGCGTCCAGCTCTGGAGCCCTCAGCCCAAGAAGGACATGGAACTGCTGGAGCGGGTCCAGAGGAGGGCTACAAAAATGATCCGAGGGCTGGAGCACCTCTCTTATGAGGACAGGCTAAGGGAGTTGGGCTTGTTCAGCCTGGAGAAGAGAAGGCTGCGGGGAGACCTGATTACGGCCTTTCAGTATCTAAAGGGGGCCTATAGGAAAGTTGGGGACAATCTTTTTAGTAGGGCCAGCTGTGACAGGACAAGGGGTAATGGTTTTAAACTGAAGTGGGGTAGGTTTAGACTGGATATAAGGAGGAAATTCTTTACAACGAGGGTGGTGAAACACTAGAACGGGTTGCCCAGAGAGGTGGTGGAGGCCCCATCCCTGGAAACATTCAAGGTCAGGTTGGATGGGGCTCTGAGCAACCTGATCTAGTTAGTGGTGTCCCTGCTCACTGCAGGGGGGTTGGACTAGATGACCTCTAGGGGTCCCTTCCAACTCAAAACATTCTATGATTCTATGATTCTAAACTTGTACGAAAAATATGTATCAGTATCTAAACACAAAATGTGGGCTTCTTTCCATTGCTTTTTCTCCTTCCTATCTCTATTCAATCCATATCTCATTCTCTTTTTGTTGTTCTGCTTCCATTCTCTTTCCCATTTTTTCTTTGCTTTGCTGTTTTCCTTTACATCTTTATAATTTCTCCCCTGCCCCTGTATTTCTAAGTCATTATTTATTTAGGGGAAGAAACGGTCTTTTTAGCCCTTTTTCTGATTTAGCATCATTCTCAATTCCCTTCTCTTGTCTCCTTCGTTTCTTGGTGTTATTTGATTCTCCCCATTTCACCCCTCTGCAGTTTCAGTTCTTCCTTTTCCAGAATGCCTGGTTTTCTGTGCTTCCTCCATCCGCTTATTTTGCTGCTTCTTCTATCCATTGGTTACATGTTCTTCTGCTTCCTTCCAATGAAATGTGTGGGGGCTTTTCAAAACAGTGTGCCACGTTTCATTTTAAGCAAGGCTTAAATAACCTAGAATGCCTTATATCAGATTGGGTACACCTGCAAAAATCCCTAAGCAAACCACAGGTATGTATCCACTATTTTACTGGTCTGGTCAATGAAAAGCAACAGTGGGTGTCAGATTTGGATGAAGAAAAGCTAAAGGAAGGATCATTGATAGCGTTAAAGTAAAATGAGGCTTCAGCAAAAGCAGAAAAACAAAGCTGTATCACAAGAAGCTCTTACAAATTTCTGTTCTTACCAGAGTAGGTGGACTTTGGATCCAGTCTTCCCCTAAGCTATCTTAAATTTCAAAGTATTTAGCATGTTTCCTTCAAGTCCCTATCTGATCAGCCCTTATTCTGTTGTCTTAACTTTTGCCTTTGAGTCTAACCAGGAAATTAGGTTAACCTTCCCAGGTCTTTAGTTTCTATATTGTTTAAATGGACCTAATTATCATTTAACTGTCTTGATAAGTTATTTATAGTTTACTTGCTATTTGTAAAGAGCATCAAGATTATCTGATTAAAGATAATTTAGATGCAAACTATTATAATTTCCAGTAGAACCTGTGCCCTCAGAATTAAGTGGTTAGTTACTCACTTAATCATGTAGCTCTCGAAGTTACTTGTTTTAGAGAAATCTATTTTTGCATCAGGTAATGCATTTGTGTGACAGAAAAGTTCTTTGTTACTTGCCAACTTGTTGTTAGTATGTCATATACCGTTTCTGAAATATCAACTTCTTGTTAAGCAATTGTTAAACAGAGGAAGAAGCAGAGGTTTGGAAAAAGTTTACATGTTTCAAGTCTTGTCTTGTGATTCTCTTTCTTTATGCACTGTCTGCATGTTGAAGCACAGAAGGTACAGTAGCTTTTTTGCTACCTAGAAGAAATATATAAATCAAGCAAAACTTTCAGTCTCTGGTTGGCACGGGCCATCTGCTCTGACAGACCGCAATATGAACAGTCTGGTAGCTGAGCAAGAGAGTCATTACTAAGGTCTTGCATCCTGCACTGACTTCTTATTAGCAGTTTAAAAAAACCTGTCAGTACAATCCCTGTTTTAAGACTACAGTATTAAAAATCTTGGCTATGAATGTTTAATGTTGCTTAATTAATTTAAATTGTATCAACCGTTAGCTTCCTAAAGCGTTCAGTGAGGACTGAGCTACCAAGGGCCTCATAAGTAGCAATTAAGACTGTGAAATGGGAGTTGTGATCAAGAAAGTAAAGCGCTGGTGCCTCCAACTCCATGTTCACTGCAGCACTACAGCATCATTTGGAAATACATTTGACGCAACAAATCCCAGTAGACCCACATCATACAAGATGTGACATTTTGTTTTAATTGAAGGTCTTTTGACCTGCTTCATATTCCTGATGAGGGTAATGGCTCCCGTCGGCTGCTGCACATCCAGGCAGTGCTGCTCAGTGGGATTTTGAGCGCTTTTACAGTATAGTTGTCTCGGTGTCCCGTTGGGGACAGTAAAGGGAAGGTGGCCCAGCCAGCATACAGCAACCTCAACCCAAACTATGCACCACAGGGCAGGTGAATTGCCACCTAGAACTGCAGTGCCTTCCTACATAAGGATGGTTGCCTTCTAGATACACATAAATATAGATGAGAAGAAGCTTACCCCTAACGCCAGTTTCTATTCACAAGGCTTTAGTTATTTCAGCAACAGATTGAAGCAAAGGGTGAGGGCAAAGGAAATATTAGTATTTTGCTGACGTGTCTGGACGAAGGCCTAGATCTCAGATACTCCAAGGATTTGGCACATCTCATTCAGGTTCAGCAGTCTCACTTGCGTCTGTTTGGTGTCTCTGTCCAGTCCAGGGCTGCCTGTCTGCCTGATGGCACATGGCAGCCAAAACACAGAAGAGAGAGTAGCATTCAAACTCACAGCTCATTCACCATCTTCACCTCTTAGATGGTCGGGATATAATGAAATAACTTTTGCAAAACCCAAGTATCTGTTTCTGCAGTCTGTTATACCACCTGTTCCAAGTTCGAGAAACTAAACATGGATGTTATTGTGCATGTAACATTGATTTTGTGAGGGAAAATAAGTATTTTGAGTTTCTAATAGGGAATTAAGAGTAAGAAGAGTATAGTGTTTGATTTAAAATCCTTCTAAATGAGCGAGTCTATGAGTTTGTCTGAGTTTAGTTCAAAACCTGATGAGAATTTAACTCATAACTAATATTTTTAGTCACCAACATTAACCTCTGCATGCTTATGGAAATTTGGTGCTCAAGAGCTGATGTTAGTATTTTAATACCTGCCTCTTCATCAGTAGTTAAAGGCAGTCTCATTATTAACTATTTACCAAGTATAATAAATTTATGGGCATAGCTTATATTTTGACCTGTTTTTTTAATAAGTTCTATGTGGAAAAAAGCCAATCAAAAGAAAAATAATAAATATATGTGTAGTATATCTTTACATGTTTTTTACATTTTGTTTGAAATGTTGCTTGATAAACTTGGGTAATTTTAATGAATTTTGCCAAATATATCAGCCCATAATCGTGGCCTTGAATTACTGTCAACTTAATTTTCTCTGTTGTGTCATATTCTTTCAAACCGTAGAACATGTCTGAGCTAACAGAAACCAAATTAGTGCAGAATACAAAGGGGTTCAGTAATGTCCAGGAAGTTCCAGTTGGATTCAGGGTATGAGAGGTTGACCATGCGTGTAAAAAGCCTAGAGCAATGCTGCTTCTCACAACCTTGAAAAAGGTATAATTTAAGCAACTTAGCATCCTTCTGCTAATCTCTTTGAAGTAGCATACTTTTTCCATTAGCACAACAGCAATGATTATCATCCATATGATGTAGAAGAACATTATGTAGAGGTAAATCCAATTCAGTGAACTTTGTTCAGAGACGAAAATAAGGCTCCAAAAGTACTTTTTCTGAAATGAAATTTTCTGTGTTAGATGACGGATATGGCTACATTCCTTCCTCAAAATGCTTGTATGACTAATGCAGTCTTTCTGGGTTAACTATAGAGTTGGTTTTTGATTAAAAAAAAAATGCTGGCTTGCTATAATTATTTATTTTCTATGTACACATAGATATATAAGTACAAATTATTATTCCTTTTTAAAAAGAGCAGATCATCCACACTTGAGCTGATGTAGTATCTGGGGGATATAAAACCACATCCTAAGAAGGTCACTGTTATAGCACATTTTTAACCTTTGTTGCATCAATATGGCATTTGCCTCACTGTCATCTTTTAGTAATCCCTTCAGCCTCATGCAGAAAGACAACTTCCAGATGATTTAGCTATCAAATAATTTTCCTGAAAGCACAATAACCAGAGAAAGCATGGCACATGGGGCTGCAAAGGCCCCCAAGATGTCGTTCAGTTTGTGGAAAGTGGTCCAAGGCAGGGCCAGCTGCTCCTAAATCACATCACACAGATAACTGTCTGATATCTTAAGAGATATCTTTTTTCTGGAAGCCCAAAATGATGGCTTTATGCCAGGTTAGATATTAGGAATTTGTTTCTAACTGTAAGGGTAGTGCAGCAAGGACATAGCTGCCTGGAGAACCTGCCAGATGGGAGGTTTATAACTGCAGGCAAGGCAAACTTTAGCCGGGAGTGATGGAGTCAGGATGGCTGAGCCTGCCTTGGGGCAAGGAGGTGGATTGGATGAGCTTGTCAAAACTGGAAACGAATTGTCTGACTTTGTGCAGTGTCCCCCATCAGCAGCTCTCAGCCCTCTTAATGGCGTGTACCATATAGCATGCCTTTTCCCAAGTGTCTGTGCATCATCCGGATCACTTGTGCTGCCTTTCTCCATGCATTTTTACCAATGAAGTGATGCTGTCTTCAAGCCAATATGTTGCTGCCTCTTGCTGCGATAGCTGAGACTTGGGGGTAAATGTATGCTGTGTGACTTCTATTTTTGAAAACAGCTCAGCTAGCTCTAAATCAGGTTGTTTAGGCCCTGCTAGCAGGTCCCAAATATGATTATGACTGCAGCTGCAGTATGCTTTCCCTGACAGGCAAGCCAGTAAGGTTAGACTTGTTTGTGCTACTGAATACAAGCCAGCAGCGTGCTCCTGCAAGGAAAACGAAAAGCATATTCGGCTGCATTGGCAGGAGCTCAAGCAGCAGTTTGAGGGTGGTGATTATTGCCTTTTTCAGTCTGTCATGAGGCTATATATTCAGCATTGCATCCTGGTTTTGATGTCCCCTTCATGGTGCAACAGGAATGTCAACAACAGACAGTCAAGCAGACACCCACCAGGATGTTTAGGGGCACGGAGCATATCTCTTACAAAGAGAAGCTGAGGGAGCTGGGTTTGTTCATCCTGAAGAAAATAGGTTCAGGGGATATCTAATTACTGTCTTTGAGTACCTAGAAAGGAGTTGTAGAGAAGATGAAGCCAGGGTCTTCTCAGAGATACACACTAGAAGAATGAGGCAATGGTCACAAGCTCCAGCAGAAGAAATGCTTTGTAGGCATAAGGAAAAAAAAATCATGGATTGGTCAAGCTCAGCATGGTGAGGTAATGAAATTTGGTTTTTTTGAGGTTTTCAAACTTAACTGGTTCTGAGAAACCTCATTCATGTTAGCTCTGCCTTCAGTACAAGGCTGGCCCAGAGAACATGTTGGTGCCTTCCAGCTCAAATCTTTCTGTGATTCTGATTCAACCTCTTATCATGCACTTTAGTTGCTCTTGACCTTCAAGGAAGAAAAGTCTTATATAATCATAGAACAGCCCAGATTGAAAGGGACCTCAGAAGATCATCTGGTCCAATCTTTCATGGGAAAGGGAGCCTATATGAGGTTATCTAACATCCTGTCCAATTGCATCTTAAAACCTCCAGTGATGGGGACTCTACCACATCTCTGGGGAGGTTGTTCCAGAGGCTTATTGTTCTCACTGCAAAAAAATTCTTTCTTGCATCAAGATGAAGCCTTGCTCGGTGCGACTTGTGCCTGTGGCCCATTGTCTTCTCCCTGTGGCTCCTTGTGGAGAGAGAACCTCTGTCCTTTTTGTAGCCACCCTTTAAGTACTGGAATACTTTAAGTATTGGAATGAGGTCCCCCTGAGCCTTCTCCAGGGACAAAAGACCTAACTCCTTCAGTCTTTCCTCATGGGGCAGGTCCTCCAGCCCTTTGATCATCTTTGCGGCCCTCCTTTGGGCCTCCTCTGGTCTGACAGTAATTTTCTTGAATTGTGGGGACCAAAACTGAATACAGCACTCAAGGTGCATCTTGCAAGTGCTGAGTAGAGAACAACGATCACATCTCCATCTCTGCTAGTAAGACCCCTGTAGATGCAGCCCAGGATCCAATTTGCCTTTGGTGCTCCAGAAGTACTCTGTTGACTCATGTTCAACTTGTTATCCACCAGGAACCCCAGGTCCCTTTCAGCAAACCTACTCCCCAGCTACACAGATCCAAGCCTGTACTGGGCTCTTTGGTTATGATGTCATACCAGGTACAGGACTTTGCACTTGGTAAATGACCTTAGCAAAACAAAAAGTGTTGTATCTTTTGTATATGAGATTTGCTTTAGCTGAGTATCTGTGGGAAGAGAAAACATGGGATTACTGTATCTCCATATTAGAGCATAAAATAAGATCTAATAATTCCTGGGACTCCTGGAGTGTATTGCAGGATATGATTATTAATAATAATAACAACTCCTGTAACATTCTATTAGGATCACATTTGTCCTCCATAGAATAATAAAAGCTCTGTTAGGCTAATTTTGAAAGGATCTGATTGGGGTACGAGCTAAGAAACTGTGGTTGTGCCAGAGGAAATGACAAATCACAGCCTTGTTAAGAAAACTGCACTAAGGAAATGATCCAGAGTTCAAAGTACTGTTCACCTTATTTTCTGGAATTCATAGTCCTTTCTCTGTGCCATATTTTATTAGGAAAAGGCAAACGGCTTTTTCATTACTGAGCAACTTATTGAATGAGTGTGGTACATACAAAGTTTAAAAGGAAATTATAAACGTGTGTGTTTATCATCAAACAAGCTGTATCACTCTTCACTGTTGTAATCGCTATCCTTTGAAGTCTGAGGTTCCATAATCATCCAATAAAAAAAGAAATCAGTTATGATCTACTCATGCTTTAATGTGGAAAGTTATGTCAATGACACTACTTTTAGCAGTTATGCTTTTCCTGTTCCAGAACATATATATAGATATCAAAAATATTTTAAGCTTTTTTACTAAAGAGTTTTCTCTGCTTCTGAGAGTGAAAAATAACTATAAAGTATTTTTTTTTGCAGAAAGTGATCAATCTGTACTACTATAGTACAATCTTATTAGTACTGCAGCTAATGACATAGCAAAATTAAATGTATAGATTAGATTTTTACACACATACAAACACCAAGAATATCTATTACAGTTAAAGTAATTAGTTAAATGGTGTGTTTACTGGCACCGAAGAAAGATTTTTTAACAAAATTTGACAATATAAAGTTTTAATTTATGGTTTAAAATTTTTTAAAATATATATTTTTATGGGCTAAACTGTGCATCTGTAGCCTGATTTAAATGAAAAGCAGCATTTAGTCCTGCAGTTATCAAATGGAATAGGAACATCTGTACTTCTGTCCTGCCTCCTTACCGATTCTGGGGCAAAATAATGTGCGAAGTACGTGTCCTTTCACACTGGTTCTGATGAGCTGGATGCAGAGTGCACCCACCCCAACTGTCTGTGAAGCATCTGCCCTTGCTTGTTGAAAAGCTTCAGGTAAAGAGACCATTTAGGGCATGACAGCATTCAGTCTTCCTTTCCCCTACAGATGGCGTGTAAGCGAAAAGACAGTTTTGCCATATACCTACTTTGTCTTTTATATACCTTTGACACTCAGGAAATGCTTCTAGAAACTGTCACATTACTTTATCAGCACTGCAACAAACAGATCTTTCACATTTTTTTCTCCTAAATATATAAAATGTTTGCCATTTTAATCAGTGCGAAGGCTTTTAAGTTGATAATGTTTCGGGTGGAATAAACAGCATTTTTTTTAATACACTTGTCTACAGCAGAAGTTGCCCATTTTATCTGAGAAACTTTGGCATTCCCGCAGTGAAAATCATTTATCTCCTCTGAAAATTGGTTTTGGTTTGTAGAAGAACTTAAATGAAGCTGAAAAGGTTCAGTTGCACTGAGAATTGGCAGAAATATTTTTCATTTGCTTAGATATGTTTGAATTTTCTGCACATTTCTGACAGCACAGTAAAAAGACTACACATAAAAAGTTATATATACTATATTTGCAACCTCAGCTTAACACCTGAGACAGTAAACCCAAAATCTAATACATTTATCATTTGGTACCTTTTCAGTTTGCCACAAATTTCTTGTGGTTGTTATTTCCCATTGAAGCCTACAGGGACAGCTGGGAAACTGAAAGCCCCAAGAGGCAGTAGCTAAACCGATATCATGCCATGCTAGCTCAAAGGTTCCAGGTCTGGGCTGACATTTGGATTCTGCTGATGTTACCCTACTGGGAAAATTAATAATGTTACACTGCAGGAAATTACATCCAGTATTTCCAAGGGCCAAGTATTTGGACAGGTACTTGAGTCACTCAGTTGTTTGGGTTTGGTCCCGCTTCAGTAAAAACGTGAAACACAATCACACACACACTTTGGCCTATGTAGAGTACAGAAGGAACTTTGCTAGTTTCTCAGCAGTGTTTGTAACTCTGATCTGGGTCTCAGTAAGGGAATGGATGATTTCCATGCTCCCTAAAAGAATAAATACAGACATTTATAGTTGTTTGGCCTGGGATGAGAGAAAAAAAAATGCTATGGCAGGAGGTAAATTATCATTTTTCCCATTCTGCGGATGCTGTAGTTTATAAACTCAGACATATTACATAGATACGTACACATATGGAATTCCATATGGAAGATTTCCTTTTAATGAGTATGTGTCTATGCACTTCCACATATTTTCTTGTGGCACTTTCCATCAAATTATCTAAAGAAACTTGTATCCCTAAGCCCATGAATAGTCTGCCTTATTTCAGCAGCACAATTTAAACACAGACAGTCAAGTTTATGGCCACATCCTTCACAGTACTGGGCTCTTAGGATGCAACCCAGCAAAGACAAAACCCATTGAACAAATGTTGGCTGGCATCAGTGGTTTTGAGTGAGACCCACTCAACTGTGTTCCGTGATTTTTGTCCAGTCTGTCTGGTAGGGGGCTGGACAACCAGCAGTGATTTGGAGGCATAGCAAGCACCTATGACAACCTGCATCCTGATGAGCTGCTTCCAGACTGCAGAAGCATTGCAGCTGTACACCCTCAAAGAGGGTTTAATTTTGTCTCAGCGGGACCAGCCGCACAGCCATAGAAACAAAGTGGTCTCATGGGGGAGACAGATGCCTGTGAGCTAACGTCACCCATTATCCAGAGATGACACTGAGGGCAGATTCAGGCTTGGATTAATTTAGAGATGAGAAAGTGCATGAGTGCAGAGCAAGAGCTGAATGGGTTAAATTTATACCCACCTCAGTAGCCCTCTCACCCACCACCCTGTCCAGATACCAACTTAATGAGCCAGTTTGTAAAACAATGTGATCTTCCTCTGTCCAGATAAAAATATTCTTTGAAGATTATTTGAAAAAAGTTGAAAGGAGCTCTTTTTCAGGAAGTCCTGAGCTTCATTAAAGTGGGATAGAATGGCGATAATGGATAGTCCACGGAAAAGATGAATAAGTTACTCAGAGTTGTTATAATTGGGAAAGAGCACTGGCTGTAAACTGATTACTCATATGCAAAGTTGGTACAGTCATAAAAGATGTTGATATCTCACATAATAATAAGACCTAAGAAGTTTCTTAATGTAATCCACCAATATTTTTGATTGAATACTTTAGGCTGAGACAGTCTGACTTGCATTTAATGAATAAATAACTCTTTGCCCACACATTAGTGGAGAATGTGAACTATTTTCTTATTTCCATTTAGCAGAATGAGGTGAAATCTGATTCCAACCACCCTTTCTTCTCTTATTATGACAGGAAATATTAAAACTTTCTTGACCAAACTAGCTCTATTTTCTTCCCAATTTACTACCGAGCAGCCCAGATGGGTTCATTCAAAAGGCTGCACCACTGATAATGACGGCTCTCTTAACCTCCTGACTACCATATAACAAACTGTACATAGCACGTAGCTTTTCCACAGAAATGGGTCTTTAGTCTGGATGGCGAAGAGATTTAACTGAAGCTTCTTAAAAAGGCAAACATGGACATCAGCTTCTGGAATGTCCCATCCCTCTACATACAAAAAAAAAGGACTAAGATGCTCATAAATACTTTCAAGTTACTGGTGCTTGAAATATTCAGATATGCTAGAGGAGGTTGCTTGCTTGCCAGCTCTACTGAAATGTTTTCCTACTAATAAATACACCAGTGACACATATGCCATTAAAATAAGCATTAGACATCATGAAGTTGATCAATATGTAGAAAACATACCGGTTTCTCCCTGGAGCCCATCAGTCTTTTTGCCAAATTCATATGCAATTTTTATTATTTTACATTTGGTTTCAGATTTTGAAGTGAATTCTGATAAAAACAGAGAGAGTTCCAAGTCCACTACTTGCTCCATAAATTGCAAGATTTCTTCCCAAAGTAATTTTTCTTATGTAAGAGGCAAAGTCACTGTTCGGTAGTCAGATGTGAAAATTATAGCCAAGTTTCAGGGCTTCCTCAGATTTCATGTTGCATGTTTCAAGTTCCAATATTGGGTGTACCCATGAAGAAAATGGACCCCTGAGAAATTATTATCTTCCCTGGATAGCTTAAATAAACACACCCTAAAATCTGCAAAAAAGTAACAAATAGTCTTTATGTTTACTTAAATAAGTCAGTATTAGTGACTGAAGTTGGAAGATACATTTTCTTTTCCAGTGAGACGGTAGTCATGGCTAATTTATTTATTTTTTTTTTTCCCTAACAGTCAATACATGAGATCTTTGTGGATATTAAAAAATCAGGTCAGGTCTGAAATTTGCTATCTCTACCATAAATTAAAGTAGCTTCCTCCTAAAATCCTATCACTCTATCCATCATTAACTTCAGTGTTTTACAGTAGGTTTTAATTTAATTACTTTATCTCATCATTCCATAACATTGTGTTCACTCAAAAAAATGGTAAGGCCTGTCTTTCACCTTAATTTACCTGTAGCATTTTAAGCTGCTGTCCACCTCTGGTTTTCTTTTTGCAACCCACTCCCTCCCCCAGCGAAGGATGGGCAGGTTGCAGACAGGCTTTCCTCGGCCTGGGACCTCTCCTCTGCTCCAGGACAGCCTTGAACAGAGCTGAAATTGGAAACAGAGTCCTTGCAATGGCCATGCAAAATTCACCATTTCTTGCTACCATATTAAAGAAACATATCTCCACATTGGGTAAAAATATCTTTCAGGCATCTTCTGCTGTGCATTTAGCCTGGCTGCATTCTCTAATTGCACTTCCCTGTGAAACCGGGCACAGCATAGCCATCTTTGCTTTCAAACTTCTTCTCTGTGGTCATCTAAAATAACAGAGCCATGTTTGGTTTCAGGCCTCTTTCTAAAGGGTAACTCACTGGGGATATAAAGTCCCTTACAAGTTATTAGCAGCAAGCTTTCAAACTCAGCGGTTTCACTCAGGTAACTGCATCTCACAGAGTAGTCTGTGTGCCATTTTCCAAGCTCATTTGTTCCCCTCAAAGGTAAAGTCCAGACTTTCCATCCATTTCCCATATTCATTTTCTGTTATGATGAACGGGGGACAAAAGTTCAGACTCTCTTCCACAGTACTGTATTCCTTTTTGCTTGTTTAAAATTCAGACTTTCTGCTTGGGATATTTGGGTGACTATTCTGGCTCTAACATTTCTATCTTCAGAGGATTTTGAACTAAATAATCATACTGTTATAGTCTGGAGGGATTATCCCTCAGATACCAAAACAAAAAGTTCTATACTTTGTGGCAGGGCAGGCATGGCTTTCCACACCTTATTTAAAGTCAATGGGAAAACTTGATTTAAAGTATAGAAATATTCCAGTCAGACAAATAAGCATTGTCTTTGTTTTCAGAGTGCCAGCACTCTTTTTTTTTCCGTCTTTTTTTTCTGTTTGGCTGAAAGGGGTTTCTAGCTCCTTGGGAAAAAAAAGATCTCAAGCATTATTCAGCTGCAATATAAAGATTTCCTCATAAACTCACCTAGCTGAGGCATTTCCATCTCAATCACAGAATAAAGAAGAAAAGTGAACTTGAAACTGAAAGCTTATTTCCCTGCAACTACCACGAACCAGTGAGATTGGTGATCTCTCTTGTTGCTCTCATTTCCTTACTGTGCTTGAAGAGCTCTCCCAGCACCCACAGCACCTGTTTTCACCAACGAGCACCAGGCTGCCAGGTATTTCTAGGTCTCTTGGCCATGAGTTTCCTGATGGTGCTTATTTGCGTCAAGAAGTCAGAGAAATAAGACCTATACTGTAAGAAGGACAAGCCTGTGGTGAGAGCCCAGGCTTACGTTTAGAGCAACACTGTTCTGCCTCCCACCCAGGGTTTTGCCCTTGAGATTAATTCTTATCAGGAGATGCTACTGCTGTGTTTCTATGGGGCTAATGTAGACATAGACTCTGTTGTACAAGTGATTTGAAGCGCTGGAAAGAACAAGAAGCATCAGGGAGTTAGGCAGCATGTATTTCTGCACCATAAAACCCCATCAAAAGAGTAGAAAAAGCTGTAACTCAGCATGCTGTGTGTGGAACACAGCATTTCTCCTTTAGTTATTAAGTCTATGTTTTCCAGCCAGACCTCCACTTAAGTACAGGTTCTCAGAGCAATTTGGCAGTCTGGCAAACAATCCGAATGCTTTCTGAGCTCCTCCACAGCAACATCTTGGGAACCCTGTCTCAGAGTTAGTACCTTCTTTGGTAGCAATATGTCTTAAATGGTCTGATTGCCTAATGTGGAGCCAGGTCTACCAGAGACCTGAGGTCTCATGTCAAAATGTCAATAAAATAACACTGTTTGTATTAAGGAAAAACTGGCCTTTACATCAATTTTTATACACCCACCCAGGACTAGGACCTGACTGTCACTTCACACTTCCCATTAAATTTGGTATACTCTTTACTTGGTTCAAATCAATCTCTGCTTAGATTATTTCATATCATCAGAGAGAGGAAGTCACAGGGTGGGAGAGTGAGGATTACATTAGTAGATGTGCTTAAATTCTCTGTAACAATAACTCTCATCTGATCATTTTTATCACGCTACCTGTGTGATATAAAGCGTTTTGTGCAAAATTGGAAGTGACCTTTGCGTCTTAAATATTTTCACATGCCACTTCCTACATTAGTCCTCAGTCTGTGACACTAGTCAGTGCCACACTTGAACTGCTGATGTCAGTTCAGGATTGATAGCTTTGGAAAGCTGGTTCTGACAGACCTGCAATGATGCTTTATCTTGCTCTTCATAGTGTCTCTTCACTTTCTGCTGGCTGCTCATCACTTTTTCCTTCGTCTTTTTTAAATGACCCCAGCAAAATGACTTGGCTCCATTGCGATAATCAGACTGGCACTTGGCAAAACCTTCACTTCATGCCCTCATTATTTGGTGCTGACCTCGGGCAGATCAAGGCAGGCTCTGCTGCTGCCCTGCTCTGGTGGCCCAGTGTTGCTTTAGCTGAGGGGTGGTAGCCGTGGTGCTGGGAGACTGGATAAGAAGTGGGAAAGTCAAAACTGTGGTTTGTGTTGAAGACATTAACGTCTAAGGACAAAGGAAAGAGTGCATGCCAAATTTTTTCCCTGAGGTCTACAAGATGGTAATTTTCTCTCTTTTTTTCCTAACAGTTAATCCTATTTTTTTACTCTTGAGGAGGAACATCATCCTGAAGGTTTGTTAAACTAGTTATCTTTTAATTTCTGTCTTTATACTTAGAAGCCTGAAGGAATGACCATGCAGTAGTTATTATATGTTGTTTTGTAGTGTTATCAGTGAAACTGCTGTATCTTCTGCAGCACTGAGAGTCTTGTAGATTTGTTTCTCATTCTCAATAAAGCCCTTTGGGAGTCCTAAATATTTCTAGCATGTCCTGAATAAGGTGGAAGGAGGAAGAGGGAGATAAAATATAAGAGTCTCATTTTAGTGTGGCAAGTTGTGAGGCATCATTAATTACTGAAAGCAAGGCAGGCATCGATGCAGTATTTGTGACACATGGCCCAGGGTTGCCAACTGTGTGCCACAGACATAGATTTTAAATTGTTCACTTACAGAGAAGGGCCGTATTGATAAATTTTATTTAGACAGCATGAAATTAATCTTTTGTCATTATATAGTATTTATTCAGCCTGTGTCTCCAAATCTCAACAAGTAGGGAGTTATTGCATGTCAATAATGGTTTAGGATAAATAAATACACACACACAAAAAAATCAAAAGTAGTATATTTGGACTGGTATCTTTCTCCTATTGCCTTCTTTGGACTAATGACAGTATTGGATGGTTTGTTGGATTGATAATCACCATTCCCAGGGAATTCTGTACGTGGACATAAAAAAGGCATATGTTTAAGTGTGGCTGGGCAGTTACTATACATTTTTAGTCCTTATTGTGGTTTTTTTTTTTGGCCTAAAATCAAATTATATTGCTCACTGTTTGTTCACTAAAGCTGTTGACAAATGTCTTCTGCAATATGAACACCAAGCAGCATTATTAATGTATTTATTCTCTCCTGAACTTTAACAGATAGTTGTTGTATTTTCTTCAAGAGATACATGGTTCACAAGGAATTTGCTGACAGATTTGTGCTCAGTAACGAGAAGTAAAAGAAACTGAAAGGGTTTATGTACAGACCCAAAATGATGTTGAAGAACAGTCATCCAGTCTCTTTATTCTTAACAGGATGCAATTAAAAATATTACTTTATCCTGAAAAGACATGTACAACAGAACAAGGAAATGAAAATAGGTAAGCTAAACAATTTGTGAACTAAACAATTGTTGTGGTTTAACCCGGCTGGCAACCAAGCACCACGCAGCCGCTCGCTCACTCCCCCCCTCCCTCAGTGGGATGGGGGAGAGAATCGGAGAAAAGGAAAAAAAAAAGTAAGACCTGTGGGTTGAGATAGAGACAGTTTAATAAGAGAGAAGAATAACAATAATAATAATAATAATAATAATAATGGTAAGAAAATATACAGAATATATAAAACAAGTGATGCACAATGCAATTGCTCACCACTCGCTGACCGATGCCCAGCCCGTCCCGAGCAGCGATCACTCCCCCCGGGCCGCGATCACACAGCCCGAGCTGTGACCACTCTGCCCGCAACTGACCGACCGACTCGACCGACCCGACCGACCCGACTGACTAACCCCCCTGAGCATGACGTTCTATGGTATGGAATAGCTCTTTGGACAGTTTGGGTCCTAGCTGTGCTGTACTCCCAGCTTGTTATGCCCCTGGCCGAGCAGGAGAAGCTCAAAAAGTCCTTGAGCAGTCTGAGCACTACTTGGCAACAACTAAAAACATCAGCGTGTTATCAACATTCTTCTAGCACTGAATCCAAAGCACAGCACTATGCTAGCTTCTGTGAAGAAAATTAACTCTATCCCAGCCGAAACCAGGACAACAATCAGTTTCTTATGCTAATTTGAGCCTGACTGGTAGTCTTCTGCTGCCAAACTTTCTGATCATTCAGATGGGGTACACATGCTAGACAATGAAAAACAACTACAACAAAACAAAACAAATAAAAATGGGTTACTGCTTGCTAATTGGAATTACTGTCCGTTCAGTTTGTTGAATGAGACAAAAGATCTCTGGAAAAAAGATAAAACGTGTTCATAGGTAAAGACTGTCAAAGTGCTTATGGGCAAGGGGCATGAATTCCAATTGTGTAGTTAATCTTAATTTAGAATTTTCAAACACTGGAGTTCAAAGATAAAGCTTGGTGTCTTATAAGAATTACATCTTGGTAAGACCATAGGAAAAAAATAACTTTGCATGTGAAATAAGTAAAATCAAGCAGGTACAGAAGTAATAAACAAATTGTATGAATGTATGATGTTCACTCTTTCATAGTTTACACAACTAGCAAAAAAACCCACTAATAATATGCAATGTTATTCAACTTAATTTTGTTTTCTTACTATGCAGTTCATTAATAGATAAGCATATTCATATTTTTTCCCATCAGCAGCAAATTCTAAATACAGCAGTAAATAAACTCTGCTAGGTTTCCAAAGGGTACAATTATATTGTCTATCTGCAGACAGGTTCTATTATCATGAAGTCTTTTTCCTGCTGTAAACCTTCCTTCAACATTTGTCATGATTTATCTGAGGTCCTGGTTCCTCCTTAATACACCCAAGGAGAGTAATGAGGTGCTGTTTGGAGGGTCTTGCCAGCATTGTTGCCTGGGCTGAATTTTATCCTCTCTCTAATAGATGGGAACAATTTGTCCAAGAGACATCCTGAGAAAATTTTATGTTTCAGTGAAAGTTACTCAATATGAGATTAGTCTAAGCTATTGAAAGACAAAATGTAACCCTTTGCCTCCCAGCTTGGGACTCTTACCTAACACTAGTACTGTAAATATGAGATATCTAGTATTATTCCATGGACTCTCTAAACCCAACTGAGAGATTAGATACCTCCAGAGGTAATTTATCCAAACTTTATCTTAATCTTCAGTACTGAAGTTTTACGGTTTAAAGTTAGTTACACTAGACTCCTTCAACACACCTCACTTTTTGGTGCATGCAATGAGATGAGAAGAATCTCACATCACTTACTGAAAGAAACTCTGATAATGATGTCAATATTTTAATTATATTAACATAATTAATGTAAAAACACAAAATGTTATGTATTTCACAATTTCTTGTTCATACTAATTTTTGTGAAAATGTGGGTTTGTTAACTACTTTACATAGCTGCATATTAATCAAGTGTCACTTTGAAAGTGTTGTCTGAAAGGTGAAGAGCTGTGTTTAGCAGGTATGCTAAAAAATGCAATGTGAGTTAGGAATGTAAGTAAGTCCTATGCATCTTCAGTGACAGTCACACAATTTGGGGAAAAAAATAAATTTCTTTTTTTCTCTTATCTTCTGTTTACTTCTCTTCTCTTTTTTTTCTTTGACAACAATATGACTTAGTGATGAGTGCCTATAGAAACCTACTTCACCTATCGGTCTGATTCATCTATTTACCAGTTTGCATGAACAGATATACTGGAACAAAACCAAATTTCCTACCTAGTGCAATAGCTGTACCATATTTGTTAATTACCAACTAGGCCAAATCCTGGCAAGCAAACTAAAGCTTGCAGTTCTTAACTCTGTAAAGATTTAAGGTGCTGCCACTGCTTAGTAAAAACAAGGCTAGTTTTTAAGCAAGACTAAGTTTGCAAGTAAGAATGATTGGAAATGTCAGTCAAGCCTTTGGCACATAAAATCATCACCAGTTTGAAACATATATGTGTCTGCAAGTGTATTAAATTTTCTGGCTATACCAATCTGTCCAACAGAAGATATTATCTCTGCATAGAAATATTCTCCTGTTTGTGCTCTTAGGCCATCATGGGTATCTCTAGTTTTAAATTTCCTTTTCAGGCTTCATAGCTGACTCTTGTTAAACACTGTCATAAAACTTACTATAAAGTATTTTGTTAGTACAGCAGAGTCTTCTTGTCCCCAGTGGGAATTTCATTGTTTTCATTGCTAGGAATCAGAACTGAAGATAACAGAACTTATAAATAAGTCCTTTCATGTTCAAAACCTTGGCATGATAAAAACAAGTTGAAAGGTAGATATCTGAGGGTAAGAATGGCTTCTAAAAATTTCTCTTTAGTACCCCTTATATTTTCAAGTCATCTAATCTGCATGTCCATTAGCAAATTATACATTATAGATGTAATCCCCACAATAAATCAGGGTTCTATATTTTATTTGTTCATTATAGCTACATCTGCATTTAAAGCAAAGTATGATTTACAGTTACCATGTGATGGGAACAGTACTAGCCTAGTTCAAAGACATAAATTTAGACTCTATTAGTATTAGGCAATAAAGTATAAGCTGTACATGTTAAAGCGACATTATTGTTTAGTCTTAACATAATCAAACGTCATAGCATGACATATTGCAGGCTTGTTTCCTGGCTACCTTATCAAGTAAAATTAGTTGGCTTCCTTGTCAAGGACAATCATCCATGTACCATATTTACCTATGCCAATTATTAATACTTCTGCATTATTAAAACCCATTTTGTGATTTAAGGACTAGTTTTTCTTGATTAACTTAATAAAACTTCTGAAACATTAATATTTAGACAACTGTGTCCTACTTATCTTCAGGCTGAACTCTTATCCATACGGTTCTATTCAAGTCGGAGTTTTCTGTATCCTCTGCATCAACAGAACCCTTGAGGCAAGGGAACTAAATCAATTATGTTACACTGAAACTTTTCCTCACTTATGCCAGTAATCCTGACCTAACCTTTGTGCACTTGCTTCTTTCTTTTCAAGGGAGAAAAAACCTTCAATAAAAATTATTATTTTACCTTCCACGCTATGTGTTATTACTGGATATGTTAGCTAATTGAAAAGCTGTGAACGTTCAATGGGATAATTTAAAAAAAAAGAAAGATATAAGACACCCTTATAATAAAGAGGACTATATAGACAAATGACAGAACTTTGCCGTTTTGCTTGCTTTATTTGAAGTTAAGCTAAATACGCAAGACTATAGAGTAGTTCACATTGTGTCTCTTGTATTTTTTTTTAATATGCAAATTTATCCACCATTACCTATACCAGTGGAGAATAGCAATTAGTAAAATCAACAAAACCACATGTTTCCTCCTTGGAATGTGAAGTGGGAAAAAAGTTACAAATATGTACTGAAAGCTTTAGCAAAAATTTAATAATTAGTACCTAAGACAATTATAGGATGTTAACTGGTTGTAGTTTATCCCAGAAGTACGCAGGTTTTTTTTAAAACAAGGACAGGGCTGCCAGTGATGGAGATATACTCAGGTTGATCAGCAAGCTTTTGAAATCCTTTGTTAAGGAGAAAAACTGGCCCATGTATCACAAAAGAAAACAGTATTTCCAGGAAATGAGAGTGTTGATTCATTAGGAAAATGCATCTGTTCCTCCTGTTACTACAAAATCTTCACCAGGGCAGGGAGCACATGGTCTGTCAAGCTAAAATTTTCAAGTCCTGTCTAGAACTGGAGAGGTAGGGACATTTAAATCCCTCTACTCAGGACAGGAAACCTGCAGCTCTCCATGGCACACCACGTGGAATTTGCAAGGTTCCTTCACTAGCAAGGGGGAAGTCAGCCTTGCCAGCAAGCCACCTCTAATGATAAGCACATTTACATTTTTGGAGAAATGCTTGATAATTCATCTCCTTCATTATGTAGAATTGCAGCCCAATAACCATAGTAACAGGAATGATGAGCTCATAATTCAGTGGTATCTATCATAAGATGAAAATACCTGCCAGTCCATTACAGACACCCCCTTGAATGCTCTCAGGTCACAGGTGTTGAAGAAACCAACAGAGCATTAGGATGAATAGGTACAGTGACAGAAAGTAGTACTGAAAATGTAATATTGCTGTTACCTAAAATATTCACTCTCAATCGGAACCATTTTTTCCCACTGTGGTTGTCACAGACCAGTCTGAGAGAAGATAGCTCATGTGAACTATGGAATGACTTCCTCGCATCAGGAACTATATTTATTTCCAAAAAGAATACGAGAGATATATACAAATTAAAATACAGGTTAAAATTTTGCAGAAGCTATTTTTTTTTCCTCATTTACTCATTTCTAGCAGAGTAGAGGGAATATTGAGCACTGTGTAGGAGCTATGTATTGCTATGTTCAAAAACTTGTTTTATGGGCAAAGGGGAAGAACACCTTACACAAATATGCTTGGAATTGATCAAGGGAACATTTTATAATTATACTTTGTGAAGTCTTTTCACATCTGAGACTTCTTTCTACAAGATTCCAGTAAGATGCAAATTCAAATAAAAAGTGTATGTAGAAATTCCAAACCCTTATCTTCCATATACGAGAAACTGAGAAATTTAGTTTAAAAATTTCATAGAATTTAAACCATTATATAGTGTTGGGAAAGATGTAGCTTTTGCAAAGTCAGAAGTAACTGGAGAATTAAAGAGACTTCTGAACTCAGAACTTACTGGGAGATGTTCTGATCCAAAACCTATTGGAATTAATTGAAAAATCTTTTGCTAATTTAGACAAGTTAGGATTAATTACTCAAAATATTCTCATAATATATTTCTTTGAATTATTTACATCTTAAAAGTGGCATTTGAAGCTATTTTATTAAATCCTTTACAGTTACTATTTAAGCAAAAATGCCTCTTGGAGTATTAGATTAGGTGCTAAACTGTCATATGCTTAAAAGTCTGGCAGCAGTTGTATAGAAAGCTAATACAATAGTTAAGCTACAGCAAACATGGTGAACTCTCGGTATTCCTACCAAATTACCTCTACTGTAACAAGATGAACTGGACAACCCCACAACAAGGCTGATCAAAAATAAAAGTACACTTCAGCTTTCAGGGTCACTAGGGAAATATTACTCAGTATAAAAAGTTGTGCAGAAAGATTTGCAAGCAGTTTATAATTTTGTCCTCTGAGTGAGTTCCATCTGTGCAAATGTTCACTGAATGATAAAAAAGCCATCTACTTATCCATTAACTTAGCTGATTTGAAATACAGATAAGTGAATAACAGACACATTTTGCATTATTATTTAATCTGACAGTAAGGTACAATAATGGATTAAGTTCCATTTTATATCTCTGCTCAAAAATCAGTGGAAAAAGTACCCCAGAATGTCAGAGACATTAAATGTATTTGTAAGCTTCTGATTTTTATACAGAAGGAAACAAAAACAATGAATATGTGATTAGGAAACTCTTATTCCGGAGAGATGCACAAAAACTTAGTACTGGCAGCATCCAGTGAATATCTTTTTGATTTCCCTGTTTGGAATATAGCAATCTTCCCCAGCGTAACATATCGTGAATGGCTTTAAAAGAATATATTAGCACTCATCACTAATTCCTTTTAAGTCAGATGTGCATCACTATGTTTTTCTTTGGACAGGTTCTTTGCTCCATTTTGCTTCCTTCCAACACATTTAATGCCTTACACCTGAGTCTAAGGCAGGTTTTGAGCTTCCCAAAGCTTTTAACAAAAATTCTGGCTCTAACAGAGCAAGAAACTTTTTTTTAAAACTATACAATGCTGACAACAAAATGCCATCATGTGTTTTTTTATAGATCATGGCAGAATTCTATGTAAAGATGTTATTTTATATGGCACATAAAAAGAAGACCTCCTTCAGGGTGATCTTCTTAAGACGTAAATATTTCAAGAATTTAAAGAGAGTTTTCATTTCCTTTACCCCCAAGTAAAACATAAAACAAATGTATGGCCCCACCTGCCACATTGTTGCCTGCCTCTTGGCACTCAGCATGGGGGAACGTGGTGGAAAAGAGCATCTCATAAAGCACATACCTCCTTGTGTAACTTTCATTATTAGGTCATAAACTACCATGATATTTTAAATATACTATACAGCACCATTCATTTTTCTTTACAGGAAAGTTTCTTTCAGATGGCCTGACTGTGCCGGGGGAATTCAGGCCATACTCAGGAATGCAACACACATTCATGCCTTCGGAAATGCTTTTATGCTGTAGGCAGCTACACCTCTTCCATTTCCAGTTGCTCCCCTATTGTAAGTAAATTGAGGATCTGTTGCCAAGGTTGAAACTAATTTTTCATGCAGTTTATTTTTCTACATAAATGTGAGTAATGTCATTGATGAGGCAGACAAATTATTTTCTGCTGATTATAGAGCAGATGTTACATAATCTGTGTGAGCCATTCCAGCCTCTGCTTTCTTTCATCTTCTTCTTTGCTGGATATTTGAATAACGCGTGAAGCTGATGATATGTGCACATTAAAGCAGACTGCACAGGCTGATGGACAGCCTGCTCTCTGCAACACAAGCTGGGAACCACAAAGAGAACTGGTGCATGAGTCTACTATAAGTAAAGGGAAGGGGAAAAAAAGATACTGAGTCAGCCCTTCTGCACAGCATGATTAGAGCAAAACTATGTGTGTAGGGACAGTTGATCCTGGTTGGGGTTTGGAAGGGGGACTGAATGGCTTAGTGAGACCTCCTTTAAACTTATTTTCCTTTGATACAACAGCGGAGTTCTGTGCTGTGTCGAATTGTCCCAAGTGGTGAGGCTGGCTCTAGAGCAAGTAGGTCCCACATAATCCTTCTTTGGCATGAGTCCCACCTACCACACACAGCTTGGCTGTCCTGGGCTATTTCTGCGTATATGCAATAACATGTACAAAATAACTCTTCCTGGGATATTTCTGTACATATGCAATAGCTTTCCTGGCAGTCTCCTGCCTGCCTAGGTGCAGAAAAGCTGGCACCTGGGAATGTGCTCTGTCCCATAAGTGTGGGGCCCTATAAAATAAGGCACGCTCTGGTAGAAGAGTACCTCCCTGGGAGCCCAGTCCACCGTTTCTGAGCCTCTCTCTAAGGGATGCGGAGTAACCTGAATCTCTGCTCCCCTTCACGCAGGCAATATGCTTCCCTCTGGCTCTGGACAAGTGCAAAGGGAAAAACTTCTGCCCCAGGAATAACACTTTTTTTATACTTTATCTCTAAGGTTGCATGTGAAAGATCACATGGGCATCTCAGCATACATCATTGATTTTGTGTGCAAGAGGCAGTGACTAAGTAATGACATTTCTCCAGGTGTTTTTGTGTCCTTCTACCCTAAAAAGTGCAAAAGGTTGACCAGAAAGAATTTCAGGACATTTTATAAACTGAGAGCAACCATGTTTAGCAATATGTAGCTTAGTGAATTCCCCAAGAATGCTGAGCTAAAATTACATCTGGCATCCCCTTTACATGTATTATTTATAATATCTATCTTATCTGGTGGCATGGTATTGAGTCTTCTCAAAAACTTGGGACCTTACAGGTGTAATGTGTATGTAATATTAGTTGGCATACTACAGCTGTGAAGGAAAAGATGGGATGGTATCCTATACTGAATTTAACCAACTGAAAAAATGAAAAGAGGTTGAGTTTTTCAAAGTCTACAATACCTACAAAAGACTTTGGAGTACAACTCTGTTCCTAGCTCCTGGGTGCAGATGCATTCTCAGTTCTGCACTTCATTTTTTACACAGCTGTTCAGAAACAAAACATTAGAAATGGCACTGCTGTGGTTTACATCATGAATGGAAGAAAAAAGGAATTATGGAAGAAGGAAGGAACTTGAAAAATGATGTGGTCATTTCTGGATGGCTTTAAAGTTCAAGCCATACATTTAATGTGGTTTTGCATCTCTAAAAATCTTGAGGGAAAGAAGTTGGCCTACAAAAGCAGATTTTGCTTTGTTCAAGATACCAATGTAAAATTGTCTGCAGAATGTTACTGTGTTATGGTTAGACAGAACCATATGTTGCAAGGCTTAGGAAATATTCTGATTTCAAACATTTCAAATGTTTATTTTCTCTATTAAACGAATCTTTAGAAAATAAAAAGAAACAGTATATAGAAGCTTGAGATAAGTCAGCAATGTATTTTATCCATTGTCCTTCAGTTTTCCATGTCAAAACATCTTAACTTTGTTACATTCATATATTCTTGAAAACATCCAGCAATGAAAACGAAGTTATACATCACAAAGAAGCATCAATTTACCTTGTTATCCTTTTATATTGTTTTCATGCCTGTTAACAACTGATTTTTAGCATTACTCCTACTCATTTGTGACTGGTATACTGATGAAAAGACCTGAATACACTTTGCATTTCCCATGACAGAATGAATATCAGGTAATGTATGATTTTTAAGGTGTAGCATTAAGGTGTTACTTTAGAGAATATGGCAAATTTCTTTCTTTAATACCAGAATCATTATTTAACTTTCTTTGGCCCCAGAAGTCTGTTATGCATTATTATTTTAGTTGAGCAAATGATTCATCTTGTGCCAAAAGAATGGCTTTAGAAGTTTCTTTTTACAGCTTTAAATATTTTAGCAAGACTACAGGAGAAGTAACAAATCTGCAGAAGGAGCCTAGCTGAGCCTCAGAAAACTGATTTATGTGACACTAGTTTTATGCCTCTACTGCCCTGGAGATGGATACACAGCACAGAAGTTGTTTGATCCCTCACCTCTACTAAATGAGGGGAAAATGCATACTTTCTATTACAAAAAGTTAAAACCTTCAGTATTTTTTGTCTGCAAAGACCTGTCAGGGATCTTGCTGAAAAAACAAAGGCAAATACATTTAAATTTCATAATTATACAACTTAAGTTGCAGTTCTGTTGAAAAACGTTTAGTTATGTTAACAGTGGAATTTCAAAGGCACATTTATTATATTTAACCTTAATGATAAAACAGTTCCTCTCTTAAGTGAAAACCTACATCTGCGGTTTATCACTTCTTTTTCTTGTTGAACTAGGCCCATCCTAAAATAAATAAATAAATAAATAAATAAATAAATAAAATTTTATTGTTGATTCTGTTGTTATGTTCCTCAATACTTAGTAATTTTGCTTTCTGTTACCATATTATGGCACATCATCTTCTAAAATGTCAAAAAAAAAAAAAAAGAGAAAGAAGATGAGTATTTCTGCTTGGCTGAATTCAAACAAATGCAGTTGGTTTTCAATCCATAATTCATCTTGTCAAGTAAACTGCTGCTACAATTAGCATCCCTATGCATATTTTCTTATTTAAAATGTGTTCCTCTTGTTGCTGCATTCACGCTGTAAACCTTCCTGTGGCTACGACCCAAGAAAGGAAGCCACGTTAGAGCCTGCAAGCAATACGCTTCAGGGTTTCCAGAGCCAGGGCTGTTTCAGTGAATAGTGAGAGAAAATCATTCCCGGCCCGTCACAAAGCAGTGTGGAGGCAGTTGCAGCTCTCATGGAAACTTTGTACTGCATTAGAGGACAGAGGATGCTTTTTCTTACCCTGCAAGGCTGTTCGAAGGAAAGACACTTCTTTTGCTGAATAAACAGTAATTGCAGAGCTGAGCAGCGGTATTTATTAGTCAGTGGGAAAGCAGAAAGCAAAAATAGTCCCTGCCTGGTGGACTGAGTCAAACTTCAGCCCCCCCCCAGCTGAAAACCTGATGTAGTTGTGTAGGAGAGACGGTACTTTTTCTTGGAATACCCAGCAACAATCAGAAAAGGAAAAAAACTCATTTTAAAAGAAAAGCTCCAAAGTGGGCATCTTTCTCTGTGAAAGGTTTATGAATGCAGGTTTTTCAGAGCTTTTTGTCCAGGGAACAGTGAACGCAAATGTTTTAAATTGAATTTAAAATGAAAATTCTATGTGTCAGCTACTCTGCTCTTTAAGTCAGAAAAAATATAGCACATACTGATAACAATGTTCATGAAACTATTTTTCTTCATTTCCATAGCACGTCTCTCTGAATGCCTATAAGAGTGTGAAGAACAAACCAAACACACATTTTGTTTCTTCCCCTACCTTTGGGCAGGGCTGTTCCTCCAGGAGGCAGTGCAAGGTCTAGGGAAGGTAAAGAAAGGTTTAAGGGAGACTGTGAAGAGGATGAGCTATTTAGCTGAATAAATAATTACATAAAGTAGGACACGGGATAAAAGGCATTAATCTATTCAAGCATAGTTTGTAAAACAAGAACTAGTTTATGTCCCTAGCTGAATTAATGATAATGTCCAGTGAATACCAAGGGAGCTAAACTGAGGCTACTGCTGTGCATAAAATAAAGGTCTGATGAAAAATCTGTTTTAAAGAAAACTGTTCAGTTCAGCAGGGTTTGGATCAGCCTCCAGCTAAGTTGTCTCCATGTCCATACTATATATAGAATTGCCATATGTCTTCAGGTAGGCACACTAAAGGGAATGGGTTTTTTTCAGATTATGAAATGTGGAAAACCTATACTACATTTACAAATTAACTCTTTTAAACATGCACATCACCCACGTATGCAATGTTTTACCATAACTACATGTTCTACACATGCCTTAATATGGATTCAAGCACTTCAGAAGCATTCAACACAAGATGCTCACACAATGCAGCATCGGATGGTATTTCAGCACGCAGTGAATCCCAAAGAATTGTGCTGGGCACTGTTTTAGTGGCAGGCACCTGTGAAAGGGTCAGACAGATCCCCCTAGAAATATGTCTATAAACTAAAAAACTGATTGTGGTTAACAGGGTATGACTGTCATGGTTTAACCCGGCTGGCAACTAAGCAGCACGCAGCCGCTCACTCACTCCCCCCTCCCACAGTGGGGTGGGGGAGAGAATTGGGAAGGAGAAGAAAGGTTAGAGCCATGGGCTGAGATAAAGACAGTTTAATAAGAGAAAATAATAATAATAGTAATGAGAATGGTAACAGAATATACAGAATATACAAAACGAACGATGCACAATGCAATTGCTCACCACCCGCCGACCGAAGCCCAGCCCATCCCGAGCCATGATCGGTCCCTGAGGAGCGATCACTCTCCCCACAACCGACCGACTGACTAACCCCCCCGAGCATGACGTTATATGGTATGGAATAGCTCTTTGGTCAGTTTGGGTTAGCTGTCCTAGCTGTGTTCTCTCCCAGCTTGTTATGCACCCGGCCGAGCAGGAGAAGCTCAAAAAGTCCTTGAGCAGTCTGAGCACTACTTGGCAAAACCCCAAAACATCAGTGTGTTATCAACATTCTTCTAGTACTAAATCCAAAACACAGCACTATGCTAGCTACTGTGAAGAAAATTAACTCTATCCCAGCTGAAACCAGGACACATGGACAAAATTGTGGGTGCTTTCTCCATCCACATTTCCGGAAATGCAGTGCTAAGATAACAATTATTAACCTAGGTCCGCTTATGTACAGTATACATACACTTTGGGACAACGAGATGTTACAAGTGAAGTCTGTCGTTGTTGGTAGATGAGGATATTCCAGCATCTGAAATTTTTGCTGACTAGAATTTATTGTTTGGTGATGTATGGAATTTGGAGATGAGTCAGGAAATGCCACATGGCTTTTTGCTATCGCAAGGCCAGAAGCAGCAGACTGCAGTTCAGAAGAGGGGAGCTGGCAGAAATGTTATGCAAAGAAGAATTCTAGTAGATTGGGAGGAGACCTGGCCCAAGGTCAGAAGGTTTCTCATGAATATTCCTCTGCTTTTGGTTAATGCAGCAGAATTTTCCTTCTGTTGCCCTCCAGAATTATGCATTATTCTTCAAAAGGAATCAGATATTTTATGCAAGATGTTCAGAGACTCACTTTGACTACAGAATCTTTTAGCAAATATGGTCGGGGTTTTTTGTTTTCAAAATACTTCTGCTGTCTTTCAGCCCAAATCCACATTTTCCTGCACAGAGCATTACTCTGTTTAATTATAGTCTTAAATGTGTCTACTGAAGTGCTAAGCAGTCATATTTTGAATTTCCAACTAAAATGGTCACATCCTCCTCAGTATTTGTCTTCCTGGCCCAAAATAAGCAACCAGGTTTTCTTTAAGGTTTTGCATGTATGAGGATAACTGTTCCAACTCAGTTAAACTGTTGCCAGGTGAACGACAGAAGGAACCCTCCCAGTTAATCGCAATATATTCTTACCTTTGCAAAAAGAGAGGCTTAGTTAGTGTGCTTATTTGCCCTTTAGATCTCAGGTTGATAGTCTGCCAAAAAGCCCTGGCTACCTTCACTCCTCTCTCCACAGACTCCCAGTGACATATTCCACTGTTTGTCACTCAGAGAGGAGATGATAACTTAGTGAATTCTCAAATGTGAAATCAGTGTGTCAGATCTGGGTAATTTAGATGTGTCCAGAAAGCCTCAGGCTTCAAAAGTTCAATAAAACCTGGCTTTTCAATAGGTATGCTAGACCCACCTTTTGTTTTGACTTTGTCATCTCACAGCAGGAGAATTATACTGTCATTTGTCTGAGATGACTGTAATTAATGCCTCAGCTCCCAGTTCAGTCTTTGGAGGGCTGCAACTGGATAATTCACTCTCTGCAGTGCACTAAGGAAATAATGTGTCTACTTGTCCAAAATGACAGTACAGCTCCTATATGCTGTCAGACATTTGTTTGTATTCACTCAAGTCAATTTTCAGGTTGATCTTTGTCTAAGCAACTTGTTAAGTGATTCAACTTAATTTTCCTGGTTGCTAACGTGTGATCTACCCATTTTTTTCTTAAAACTTTTCCATCATCTTATAAATGACTTGATTGCTTTGTGGCTTCTGGGGGCAAGAAGTACAAAGTCACAACTAGGCGTCTTCTTACGTTTGTTTTAAACATTTTCTACAATCAAAATAATGTGTAAACATCTGCTACTGGCTAATATATTCCCTGAAATATATAATGAAGGTGTACAAAACAAAGAGTTTATAAAAATACTTTCATACAATAAAAAAAACTGTTGTAACATTGTTACTGTGTATAATATCAATGGCAGGCAATTGACAATACTTCTTGAATAATAACATTATTGCTGGAAAAGGGATTCCAAACTTAATGACTATTTCAGCACTTCTATATCAGCAATCACCGTAGTAAGGGCTTTATGTAAGAAGCTAGCAGATGGCATCATGAAATGAATCTCTTTTGCTGTTGGGTTTGTATAATGTCCTACTCATCTGTATCTGTTGGGTGCATAATGTGCTGTTCATCTATTTGATATCTGGCTTCCTGTTTGACCTTTTCAAACCTGTCAGCGATACAGCAAAAATAATTTATACTTTGGGAGTAAAGAAAAAAAACCAAAAAACCAGGAGAAGTTGGCTGCTGAAGAAAGGAGGGATCCTTAGAGAGCTGCTCTGAGAGGGAGGGTGTTGCAGAGCACACCCCGTCAAACCACGTGGCATCAACTGCAAGACTTTTCAGAAGGGTTAAGGAACGAACAGGGTGATGCAGTGTTTTAATTACCTAATTGTACCTGTTCTCGAAACAGATGATTAAGCCATATGCCCAGCAAAATGGTTATTGAATTATTAGCTCCACAGTAGTGCCAGATTTCAAAACAAAACAAAAACAAATGCCCCAAAAGAAACCCAAAGCAAACAAGAGTATTGGTCAGGAAGCAGGGAAAAAAGCAATGGATATTTGAGAACAGTGAGCCCTTCTTATTATTAACCCATAAAATTCACATCATGGTGGACTAAGAAAAGACTGGCAGAATTAGAACAGATGAGTGTGTTGTGGTTACTACTCTCTTCAAACGTTTACTAAGTTAAAATGATTGGCATCTAAAATGACCGGATAACAATATTTATAAAAATTAACTATAAAAAAACTATGGCAAGAATATCTAAAAAAAGAGAGCGTGGTCTATGAAAGCAGGCATGCATGACACCTGAGCTGAAGTTATGCAATCAGTATTATGTATTATCATACATTTAGTTTAAATGTTTCTCCAGGAAATGTCTTAATGGTTTTTGCTACCAAGTGAAATGCTGGGTATAAGTCTGAGCTAAAAAAAAGGGAAAATAAAATGTGATGAATTGTGAGGCTCATGATCTCTATCATTCTTAATAAAAAATATTCAGTGAAGCAACAACTGAGATGAAGAAAAATAAAAGAACAAGTAGTGAGTGTCACAAAACCTTACTTCAAGTGTTTAATGTAGGCATATACATATGAGTTAGTCAGCTAAACACCTATTATGGTTCAGAAGAGATTAAGCACTTTTAGAGCAGCTTTCATCTCATCCTAATTTAGATCTGTGCATTCTAGTTGTTTATAGAGGTAAGAAATTAATCCCCCCTTATCTTTGCAGTATCTTATTTACTGTGTTCGATTCATCAAGACTTACGTACCCACACAAATAAGTCAGAAATAATTCTACTCACTTCGATTTCAGAAACCATAAAAGCATTGATGTTAAGCTCAGGGTATGTACTAGACAAAGGGACAACAGAGGGAAGAAGGTATGTAAGAAGAAATGTATTTACAACAGGACAGCTCAAGTCGTTGTTCTGTGTAGAACAGAAAGCAAGACATTTTCAAGGACAGCCAGTTTTCCAGAGAAAGAGCAAAGCCATGAAGACTAAGGGAGAGAGATACAAATTATGGAGAGCTAGGAACACAGTTTAAAAATTATCTGCCAAATTTTAATCGAGCTTACTTATTGGTTCAAAAATACTATTATTTTAATTGTACTGAGCAGTGAACTGCATAGGAATATAAAATAGTTTTTCATCACTTGAGCCAAAAAAAAAGTATAAATAAACTCAGTGATATTTATTTGTTTAAAATGATCTATTGCCATGTCATCAAGCTGTATTTATTAAGTCCCTATTGTCCAGATGATGTCTCCAGTCAGGCTATCTGTAATGTTTAATATTGCTCTGTAATTTTCTTCTTTGGTTAACCAAAGAGCATGTTCCAGACTTATCATTATTATGCACATTATGCAGTTTACTGAGACCAGTACAAATAGCAGCAAATGTCACTTAATTCAGAGCAGTTGTTCTGTGTAAAAGCAGTGTGAAAGTATTCTGAAAAATTACTATGTAAAATTAGAACTAGTTTATTAAGCTGAACAGACAATATGTGCATTCATAACTGTAACTTCATTAGGGCCAGAAATAAGTATTGTACTCCTTTCTTGGGTCTTGTGTGATTTGTGAATAAATACAACTGTGGGAATGTAAACTAGATTCTATTCCAACTTTTATGTCATTAATAGAATAAATTATTTAATCAAACTTCAACCATCTAATAGTTAGACATCCAGACTGTTCAATTCAAGACAATATTAGACATCCAGACTGCCTCAATAACCATCAAACATCTCAGCTTTCTTATCCTAGCTGCTTCGAGTACCTGTCCTGAGATTAAAGGATAATCCTCTGGAGGTTTTCACTGCTATTAAAGCTAGATTGGACAACGAGATTTGACTAACCTTTAAAGGGTTGAAATTAAGTGAGAGGCATCTCTCTTACATTGTCATCCCGTAAGCTGTTCCATAGTGGTTTATCACTGTGCCTATTTCAAGCCATTGGGAGATTGGGCTGTAGGTTGTGCCTTTACAGGCTCAGAGTCCAAATTCATCGCAAGACCAGTATATATGAACTAGATGGCAAAGAAAGAGCCAGTTTGACATGCTGGTGTTTGAACTGATTGAGTAAATTTGGCATTAAAATAAAAAAAAAAAACCCCAAACTCTAAGATTTTGTTTGGAAGCTGCAAATCCACAATACATTTTTGTACAAACATTGTATAGAGTAGAAGCTCAGAAGTTGCATTTTGTGGACTAAAAATATAAAGAAAAACAAGCACAATGAAGTCTAAGCAAAACTCTTGGCTTTCCAATTTGAACAGGCCAAAATAGTTCCTACCTTTGCAGCAGAGATGGAAGAGTCATATAATGAGACAAATATGTTTCTGTGTATATCAACACTTGGCCATCCTCGTTGAGATATCCATCACTGTTATTCTATTTTGTAACAACTACTGATCCTCTTCTAGGAACATGCCCTCCCAGAGATCAATGACAGCTGGCTTCAGAGGAAAGTTGGAAATCTGGAAATCTTAAAGTCAAGAAATCATCACAGCGTGCCTGATGCTTATTACAGATACAGGGCAACGGCAGCCACATAAGCGACAAGCAGAATATTGTTGCCCCAACGAAGAACATGGTGCTGATTACAGTAATTTCAAGGAGGAAATTTCTTAACTCAGGCCGAGTTAAAAAGTGTACTGCAAAGTGAATGATTTTATGCACAGCAATTTCCTCAAGATCAGGCATTTTGATGCTTAGTGAGAGAAAACACTGAATGTAAGTAACCCCTGCTGCTTGTCGGTAAGAACTGTACTAAGGCAATATATTTTTTAAAGACAATAAAGCTTATGTTGTTTTTATGGTAGCTTATACTGCACATATGATAATGTTTCTTTATTTCAGTTCTAAGGAGCCTGTAGCTCAGTAAAAGCTTTCTGCACATTTAGTTGCAGGTTAATTTTTATTTCAGAATGCAGCTGTGGATTCATGAAATACTTAAATCACCTGCAGTGGAGCAAGAACAAGTTTTGCTCTCTCTGCTAGATGCCTTTGGAGAGCACTGCTGGTACTCAAATAGCACAAGAATTCTCAGGAAGGTTTCTTTGGGTATGCACAGAGCTCTTACAATGGCACCTAACCATTTCCACCACCACTCTGCTCCTCCTGGTTCCTAATACCCACCTCCTTGCCATATCGTCATTAACAGCTTTATTATCATCTCTGACAGTCACCAAAATTAAAATTTCAAATAGGTTCCCAAGGCACCAAGGCCACCAATGAAATACATACATTTTTAAGGGCTTGAGTGCCTGAGGACCAAAAGTTTGAGGCTTTCCACACACATTCAGTGGCTTGCCCTGTAGTAATGGTAACAAGTTGATTGTCCCTGTCTGCTATCCCCAGTGACATCCTGAAGTTTGTTTCCAAAAGGAACAACATACAGACAAAACCTTCCACTGGCTACTGCTTAGTATAAACTAGCAAATAGCACCCTGGAAAAATCATGGTTTTAACCTCACAATCTTTCCCTAGGCTGATGACGCACTGTGTTGCCGTAAGGTTTTTGTTAGGACAATAAAGTAGCAACCATCAGCTCTTTCCAAAATAAGGCTTCTGACTGCCAGAGGGATTGCAGTAATTACACTTTCCAATGTAAATTCAAAAGTTGACGCCAGCATTTGGGCTCAAGGTCCCTGCAGAAGTAGGTTTCACAACATGGCAGGGATCTGCTGACCCCAGGGAACCTGAAGGAATTGCTTTTCTCTACAGTTATCTGACACATTTATGGGTACGACTGTGCATTTCTAATTCATTACTTCACAGCAGTAGCTTTTCAGGGTGAAAATGGTGTTTGGAAAATTACTGCTACCTTTAAGTCATTGAGTTGGCTTCTGTGAACTGAAACTTGCCAAAATCAAAGACTGACCCAGCTGAGAGAAGTGAAGGTTTGCTAATGGTTGGCATATGTACCTTAATTCTCCTACCCAGTCACCTAATCTTTTCCTCTTTCTTTCCAAGGAGTGCTGTCGTTACCCATCAGAATTACCAATATTTTTTTCTTGTTTTCATTTGTCTTTTTAGTCATCTCTACAGCTTGCTTTATTTGTATTTTTGGCAGCAGACACTTCAGAGCCTTGGTTGTTTTAGAAAGCTTGTTTTCTTCACAGTTGCTAGACTTCACTGTAACATGCCTCTGGCTCTTTGGTTTTTTGTTTTAAATATATTTTTTTATAACATTGTGTGAAACGAGCTATTTCTAGCTCTTCTTGCCACATAGACGAAAGTTTAGGAAGTGTGATTTTTTTCAGACAAGATATTGTTGTTCGTTACAATAAGGCTTAGCACCAACAAGTTTAGTTTTCTGTTTTGGCTACAGATTCACATCAATTTCTCTTAACTACTGCTTGTGAGGACTGGGACAGGGCTTGGTTGAGGACAGCGTATCTGATGTGGGAGTTGTCTGGGCTTAGCATCAGGCTGAGTCTCAGCCAGCATCGCAGGCGGTACAAGGGCGGGGGAGGCACCCCCTCTAGCAAATAGCAATTCTCCAAGAAATGATGAGCCAGCAAAGTTACGTCATTTCTCTTCCTCTTGATGGGCACTAACACAGTGTGACATAACGCGGCAGAGCTTTGCCAATCCACCCATGTTGCAGGGCCTCTGTGTAAACTATATTTGCTGTATAAGAGCAGTAAATGACATTTGCGGATGCCTGGGCATCATCCTTCCTTCATGGATCGCTGTATCCTCAGTCCCATCATTTACACACAAGCCTTACAGAGATCCCAGCTGAGATCTAATGTAACCCAGTCTGTCTTTGCATAATGCACGGCCTTTATATACACTCACAAAAAACTACTTCCATGTTTCATGTTGGCATTAGCTCTGTCCTTCATCGAAAATCTCCTAACTAAACGAAATCTCAAACAAGCTGTCTCCTGAGACTGAGGGAACGCTTTGGTCCTGCACACTAAGGTTGTACAGTCCTTTGTACTGTTAAGCACAACATCTGCCTGTCTTACCTTTTCCTTTTGCCTGTAGCAGTTAGCCACAAATTTTAGGCTGTCCTGCGAAGGCCGGCAGGGTAACCTCTGTCACTATGTCTTTTTCAAATAACGGCAGTGATTATGTGTGAAAGTGGTGCCTGCCGTCCTTTTCATATTGGCAGAGTCAGCTGAAGTGCTCTCTCTTAACACTGGAACAGGTTGCCCAGAGAGGTGGTGGAGGCCCCATCCCTGGAAACATTCAAGGTCAGGTTGGATGGGGCTCTGAGCAACCTGATCTAGTTAGTGGTGTCCCTGCTCACTGCAGGGGGGTTGGACTAGATGACCTCTAGGGGTCCCTTCCAACTAAAACATTCTATGATTCTATGATTCTATGATTCTATGATTCTATGATTCTAATGTGAGTAACTCTCTTGTGCCTTCTTCCTTCACAAATTGTGTAAATTTGCCTTCTTAGGGGAAGGTCTAAGTTGTAACACCAATATAGGCCAATAATCTCCTGCAGGACCCTTCAGACTCAGGTCACTGGCATTTCCTCTGGCTCATTAAGGGTCCTAGCTTGGAGTCTGCTGGCTGTTGTGAATCCCAACATACCTGTCCTACACACCTAATAGCAAAGAGCTCAGTTGCCTTAAATAGTGTTACATGTTCCATTCCTTGAATTGGCCATCTTACGTATTATTTAAGCACATCTCTATAGTCTGTTTCCTAAAGCTGATCCTTGTTGTTACTTCGTTAATTATGAAAACCATCTAGAAATACCTTCTCTTTCAGAACACTTTTCCTCCAACAGGCAAACCATCAAGAATAAATCCCACCCAGCACTGTGCCTGTCCTTCTAACACCACATGGGATTTAACAGATTTAGCTATCAGTAGTACAGCTGTTTAGAGCTGAGCTTGTTTTGTAGATACCTTTCGTACTCAGCAGAGAAAAACAGGCGTTTCTGCGCCGTGATTCATCTCACTCTAAGTATAAAATAGGTCAGATGAATTACATTCTTGGATTGGGGTGAAATGAACCCAAATGAACTTCAGAGATTATTTCAAGGGACTGATACCAAATTTG
This sequence comes from Gorsachius magnificus, assembly GCA_034008185.1. Lineage (NCBI taxonomy): Eukaryota > Metazoa > Chordata > Aves > Pelecaniformes > Ardeidae > Gorsachius > Gorsachius magnificus. Next base: position 55,584,423 of record CM067082.1, on the reverse strand, counting down.
GATGATGCAAATGTCACATAAGCTTCTGCCCCTAGTAAGTGAAAAAGACATAGTCACTTCTTAATTCCTCTAAAGAGTGACTCACAAACTGTAATAAAGAAATGGGCAGGGAGCTGCCATCCAGTCAATAAAACCCACAAGCCACAAGGAATTGGGGGGAGTGTGGGCTGTCTTTATTTGCAAATGATGTATGCCTCAGACAGACGTGCTTGAGAGAGGACCTTCTGCTCCGCGATCTGTCACTGCAGCTGGGGCAGAGGATGATGAGTGTAATAGCAGGTTGGAGGAAGCAGCAGCACTGAGGGCTAACAGCCTCAGCTGAGCCTGGAGATAAAGCTGCACCTTCCCACCCTTACAAGAGGAGATAAGGTACCTTTGCTGTGTAGAAGCAGCGCATGTTCTCCTTAAAACAAAATTGCTAAGAGGGCATAGCAGCTTATTCTTAAAAACATGATATATCCATTTCCTCTGTGTAAACAGCTTTATTCAGTAAAAGAGGAAAGGGGGAGTATTTCCTTTATCCCTGGGGGAAATGGTGTCCTACTTCTATCTAATGGCTTCCTCAGAAATGCACACAATAACAGTAATCGTTCTGAGGAAGCGAGGGAGATTTCTCAGGGCTCTGTTTTGAATGTCCAAACTTCTACATGTTGAAGGGCATGGTTATTGTGAAGTACTCAGCAGTCGCCTTCATTAAATGAGTCCCTTCCTCCCGAATTGTGAAGTGAATCATTAGTCATTCGGAATATCTCAGTCCCGATTCTTCAGCAATTGCCTTGGCGCTGCTGCTTTTTTCTGGAACCAGAGGCACCAATAAGCACAGCAGAACTGCACTGTGTTAGAGTACTAATGAAAGGAAGGTAACAAGAGATTTGCTGTACATTAAGAGAATCCCCACCAACTCGTTGTTTAAAAATCCAAGCTTAATCTACTACCACTTCCTTTACAAAACAAAAATCACTATTTTTTGCCTCAACAACTTATCTAATAGGTTATTCTACAGACTAGACCTTTTGTGAAAGTATCTTCTTGTGATCTTTACTTGTAATATGTTTGCATCGTCCTACACCCAGTGAGACTGTTATATTAACTTTGGTTGACATCTGTATTGTGTAAGATTTTGCTTACTTCATTGACATGTGTCTCTTTGCTTGGTTATGAATGCTTGATTTTTAGCCTGCCTGCTTAATTATGCCTGTACATTCCAAAAGCTTGATATAACTTTCCCATGTTAATTTTTAGAACAACTTCTATGTGAGTCAATCAGGTCCACTGCTAAGGGTCTGATCCCATTAGTCCCAGCCCTCAGAGGATCGGGCCCTCTGACACCCGCAAATTTCAATCTGTTTTCTTTATTTATGTGTGTTGCAGTCACTGGACAACAAGGTCAGGCCATGTCAGATGCACAAGGAAAGCATCAGGAGCCCAGTGGTCCCCTCGCTGGTGCAGGCAGCACCTCTACGGACACACAGTAAAACTGGTTGGGACTGTAACTCAGAGCCCTCACTCTGAATGTCAGAAACGACACCTGCCTCCCAAAGGGTCAGACACTCGGTCTAACTTGTCTGCCATCCTTCTTCAATTTCTTACTGAAAGGATGTGTTTTGTTTTGTTTTTTTTTTAGAATAGCTAATTGCTGGAAGGACATCTTCAAGCTCTTAGTTATGTAGCAATTATTCACACCATGTACACTTGTATGGAGCAAGTTTTTACATTTCCTTTCAACAGCATTTTGGATGTGCCAGCTTATTTCATTTGCTAAAGTAGGCTTAGTTTGGAAAAAAAATAAGCTGTTTGACCTTTGAATTAAACTGTCCATTTGTTGAACATTCCCTGTAGTCACAATTACAATATGTATCATGTTAATGATAATTCAATTATGGCTGGTCTCCCTGGATAAATCATTTATGCAGACGACAAACTGTAAAGGTCTAAGCAGTGACTTGTAATGCTCTCACTTGACTCTTAGTCCCAACTTGTCCCAACTCTACTTACAAATATGATCTGTTTTCTTTCATTAGTATGTCCCCACGTGGCATACTTAGGCATCCTTTGAAGAGCTATGAAATTAATTTGAAATATTTGAATATATGTCATATAACTTTTTGTTTCAGGATTTCCACTTGGTAAGAGATCGAGCTGTCAGAAGAAGGAATACAAGCTTAATTTGGCCCATCTGTACTGTAGAACAATGACACTTTATATTCAGTAGATTGAACCATTTTAATGGGCAGAGCATGCAAAATGAAAAATGTGTTTCTTTATGGAGCTTGAGAGACTCCCTTTTTTTCTCAGAACTTGTGACATAGAGTCGTTCAGTTATAAGCAAACTGCCAAAGTCATGGTTGGATGCATTGACTCAGGAACCTAGTGCTCTCCAAGGGAAGTTGGAAAGCGTATGTCTCTCATGTATACACTTCACCATTATTAACAACCACTAGTCGTGCCTTAGTTTATATGCAGCATCATCAAGTCACCTTATTGCCTTGCTCAATTAAATTCAGAAGCTCTATTAGATTTACCATTACACTGTGCTTTATTTCCCAGAAGTCTATATTAGCTGCAGTTTTACTTTCATTTTTCCCTCTGTGAAAACAGCAGGGCCTGTTATATATTTTCCAAGTGTTGCATTTTCCTTGATGAGTTTTTTCTCTTTTTGAACAATAGTATTGTGACTAGAGAGCCATAATATCTTCAACATAAATATACAATAATATCACCTGAAATTTTCATGTTTGAGACTGAGCAATACAAAACTATATCCTAACCTTTTTTTCAAGGAGAAATGCCACAAGATAAGGTATTTTTAAAAAATTAAGGATATTTGTGAAAAATTTTTGTTCAGTTAGTGCTTTATTTTGATGTTACATGTTTGGTTTGTATTCTTTTATTTGAGAGAACAGGAACTTTTCATAATGTTCCTGATCCAAAAGCCTCATGTTAATAGTTTCCAAAGAAGGAATTTTCCTGCCTGTTTGAATGTTTCTGCAGATTTTCAAACCAGAGCACTGTTTAAATTCTGTTAGCTAAATGATCCCAGATAGGCAGTGATACCCTAACATGGATACCTCCAATGTCTTAAAAATCTTTTGATCAAAAGCCATCCATGCTATCTTAATTTCATCGAAGAAAACCTTTGGCAGAATTTCAGAGATCTCTCAGGAGAGGATAGTCATTAATGTAGGGTTAGGGAGGAGGAGAGAAATTTTTGGCGTATCATATTATCAAAAATACCATTGTCTTGTAATGACCAGTCTCCTCACGACCTTAACAATTTGCAGAGGGGTGGCTGTACTAATTACTAGAACTGTATGAATGTCTAGAGTAGGTCAAAGAGTCTTCCTTGGATGAGCAATTGGACTGACTGCCAACGTAGTAAATTGTTTTACTGAAATGTCAATGAATTATAGAGTAAGTAAAAGTGTGTTAATTTTCAACAAAATTCCTTTTTTGTCATGTCTTTGTGGCTCTTCTTCTCCCTTCCCCTGATAATAAGCAAACACACAAGTTCCTGAAGGTATTAGATTACTTATACTGCAGCAGTTTCTAGGAAGAAAAGGTTTGCTAGGTTTTCTGTTGATAAATACAAGAAAACACAAAGTCACTGTCCAGAGAGATGTTCGTGTCCATATTCACTCACTATGGTCAACATGCAACAGGGACAAAGGAATAAGTATTGAAATAATGTAGCAATGAGGTGTTAAGAGCTGAAAAGAAAAATTGCAGCTAAATGGGCCAGGGGTCTAGGCCTGATCATGGGGCTGGGAATTTAAAGGAGGATTAAGTGAAGTATCTATTTTATAAGAAATCTTGTTTCTGCCCCGTTTAAGAGAACATGGATTAGGAGACATTTTTGTGAGTAGGAGATGCTACCGAGAATCTTGTGAACTGTCCCAGAGATATGATCAAAGGAAGACATGTTCTTCTCCACAGAGAAATTAAAAATAAATTTGTATATCTCACACCACCCAGATGAAGACTTGAAGGAAAAAACAGACTGCAAATATTCTGCCTGAGCCAGACCTGGACTTTAATACTAAACAACAAGGAGCTGTGGGGATTTGTAAATTCAGAAAATAAATGTTTAATTGTCATCTGGGCAGTGGGTAGGGGAGAGGAAGGAAGACTATGACTCATGAGAAAGGAGAATATAATTTGGGATTAAAGGGAAGAAAAAGATTGCACTCTTTAAAGGTAGAGCTGCAAAACCATTAGCAGATTAAATGGAAATGGACTAGTCAAATCCCATACTAAAATTATGATATATTAATATATAAATTAATTTTTTAAACATAAGTTTTCATTATTCCTTGTTTGTATAGCAGTTATAGTATGCGTGGTCTTCCGAAACTGCCAAAAAGATACTGCTCTACCTGGGAATATAAAACCTCTACCCAGACCTTGCAACTAGATCTGTGCCCAGAAATCCTTAAATGAAAATATTAAACAGACCTTTTCTTGCAAAAGAAACTCTACTGGTAGCCTGAGCCAGGGCTTAAGATCTTACTAGGCAACAGACACATATAAAGAAAAGAAAGTTGAGACCATTTAGTAAACCGTGAAATTTAAAGGCATTTTCTTAGAGCCTCTTTGTCTTTGTTTTTTTTTTTTAAAGTGTATTCTTCATGTATTAATATTCACATTCTTGTAAGAAAAGCTGGCTTTTAAGTACTAGTGTTTGACTAAAAGGAGATTTACTTCATCCTTTTCCTGATACATTCACCTTCTGTGGTTTTGGAAGAAAACTAAATAAAAATCATATACGAAGTGTGGCTTTATTTCTACTTTTTTAGGGGAGTTATATCAGTATTTATATGGTAATCTATTTGATCCATCAATAAAAACAATGTCTAGATTATTTTACCACCCTGGAAATGCTCTCTTATTGTTGTGCTTCATGTGCTGAATTATACGGGAATCATCAGAAATAGTTATTACTTCTGCTTTGCCCCTTATATTAATGCTATATTTCAATGTACTTGTTTGACAGACTCATTAAGGCACAAGGGCAAGCTGGAGAGCAGGGCATCTTCTCCTGCATTTTAATATTGTGAATACATAGCAAATGCTTCACTGCCAGTTAGAACTGACAAAAAGGAAACATTTCACAGTTTTAAAAACCTGACTTTCTCTGACTCTGCCTTTGGTAACAAGGCTAAGGATAATACCTTGTCATAAATATAGAGCAATGATAAAATGAGTCCTCTATTTCTTCACAGTTTCTTGTAAGGTTTCTCAGGTTTCAGAGTTGAAGTGGAGCATTTTAATACTTGAAGTATTTTGCTATTACAAACATACACATACAGGTCTTCTGTAGGCTTTGCAGAGCTTGTTTTTGCAAAGAAATTGTCAGCGTGGATTAACGGCACCACCGTTGGTCATGATCTTGTTTTAATTTGAGCAGAATTGCACTTGCTAAGAGACTTGCATTTTCTGAGAGGTTTTTCAAACTTTTTTCCTTGAAGGAGACAACAATTTGCTGTCATTCTGCATTGTAAGGAATTCGTTGTCCTCAACAAGCTTTCTGTTTGTTCAAGCAGCACCCGCACAATATCGTTTCTGCAATAACGTAGCACTTTTCAGCACCATGTGTCCGTTCACAATATTTGTGTTCTACTTACATATTGCATCTCCTATCATGGGGAAAATCTTACAGTTTCTTTCACTTATGACAAATCAAACCAGGAATTTTCCATTTAAGACTGAAAACCAAAACCCAGTTAGTCCCGTGTCCCTCAAAGCAGAGGCATAGCTAATTCTAGCCAACATAAAATCTGAATTAAGAAAAAACCCAAACATTAGCAAAACAGATAGGAACCAATTAGCCAGCTGAGCATTTCTCCAATTACAACATAAGAACTGAAGGTCAAGGTGAGTTTTGCTGAATGTGCACAGAGTGTAATTGTTCAGTTTAAAAAAGAAACATTGCAAAGACATCCATTTTGATGTGCAACCTTGGAGAATAGTTATATTTGTGACTTTTATGTACTCCTTGCTCACACAAGAGCCATGTACACATGACAGCAATAATCTCCAGAGAGCATCAATGAAACTTTGTGGAGACCTTGCTGTATTAGTGTTATAATGTGAGATATATGAATATGCATTGACAACATTATTTCAATTGAAGGTTGTTGAGGTTTGTGTTACAGAAGCATTAGAAGGTCAATTGTGAGATTTAGATTGGTGTAATGCTTTGAATTCAAGGCTACAGAGACCACTTCAGGTTTCCATTATGATACTTTGATGAGGTGATTAGTCTAGGAAAATTATTCCATTTCAAACCTGAACCATTAGAAGAATCATTATACATTATGGGACATTACGCTATATTCTGGAAGTGTGATTATTTCAGTATTGTATTAACAGTAAAATAAAATGAATGGCAAATTAGAAACTCTAAGCCTGACTTTTGAATGGTGTTATAGGCAAAGACAGGAAACTAAATGACAGTACATTGCTTAGTACATCAGGTATCAGAAGAAAAGTTAGACAGCTAAAGAATCAGAGGAAGATAACATCCCTTGCAAGAGCTGAGTAAAAAAATGGGTGGTCATGGAATGAGACACAAAAAAAAATCATCATTAGAAGAACTTAGAAGCAGGAAATCACAGAAATGGCAAGTGTCTCAGAAATCTTCTGATCCCAGCTTCATGCCTCAAAACAAGATCTATGACCCTCCTAGCAGATATTTGTCTTACTGCTCCTTAAAGACATCTGTTAGCAGAGACTGCGTAATCTCCCCAAACGATCAACTCCAGAGCTCCACTATTTTTATCGCTTTTGCTAATATCTAAACTGAATCTTTTTGTATGTTACTTAAGCTCATTTCTTCTTCTCTGTGCATATCATGTACTCTCCACACAGGAAGCAGATTTCTGTGCATTTCAAAACTATTATTATGTTCTCTATGGTCTTTACTTCATCAAGCTAAATAACCTCTACCTTATCATTTTTCAAAGGTCATTATTTCTAGGCTTTGTTATTCTGATCTTTCTCAGTGTACTTGGATCGATCAACGTCTTTCCTGACATATAGTGACCCAACCTGGACCTGTTCCTCCAGCTAAACCCTTGCTAGTGGTAAGGTTAATTTTTTTGGTCTAAAAAGACAAGCAGAAAATGAAGAAATGGTCATTTTTCTGCCCAGAAAATAGTAGGTAGTTTAACTGTTGAAATATATTTTGACTAAAAGTTTAGACTATTTAAAATACATTCCATATGCACATCAGAATGGCTCTGAAATGGACTTGGGGTAGGGGATGGAACTAATGTGTATGATATTTTCAGATTTAAGTAAAGTGCCCTCTTATTTGAGGTTGGGGTTTTTTTGGGTTTTTGAGTTTTTTTTCCAGTCTGGAACCTTTTCAATTTTCATTTGGCATGACTCTTCAAGCAAAATGTAAAATTGCACATGTAATTGTACACACCTTACTTTCTAACCACGTAGCTGTTCCAGCCCTCTAGTAACACTGGACTGCCACAAGTCTCCTTTCAGAAAAAAAATGTTATATTTAATATATCTTATCTTGCTTTCTGTAATTTTGCAGGCTTTGGAAGGGAAGTGATTTGTTATGTGACGAATTTACAGCAGACAAATGCACACTTGTTACAAAAGTCCAGGAAATACCTCTAAAATTTCAGTGGAAGTTAAAACTGTATAAGCGAACAGTGCACAACATGTCAAAGCTGACAATACGTGTTGGCAATGTTCATTTGAATTGCTCATACACTTCACCTCATTCAGAATTAATTGCAACCACACAGAGGAAAGACTTGATGTCATTGTGCTTGTAATCAATTATTAATTACTTGATGCTCAGTAAAAAATGCTGTTTAACGTGCTCCATCCACTCAGAAAGGAAAGAAATTGCTAGAATACCTAAAGGATGAAATGGAATGGAAAATAGTGAAAGTTTCACTATCTTGATTAAAACAGATGCATGAACCATACAGATCTTGAATCTGCTCCCCCCAAAATGGATGGATCAGAAAAAGGACAGAAAAGAGAGTATTAAGAACATCTACTAAAAGATGCTGAAAAGAGAACTTGCACTGGAGAGGAGATGCACAAAAGAATCCATGAAAGAAATAATCACGGCAATGAACTGTGCTGGGAGGGTGAATAAGAAAACTGCTCATCCTTTCCTTATGTAAAAAAGAAAAATAAGTGCCAGTGAAAGAATGATTTAAAGCAAAGCCATACCTGCCCAAGACAAACCCATGATATTCCCTGGCTATGTCCAAAAGATGGGGCACAGCATCCTTTCCCAGCACACAGGTCCCCCCTACACAGTGCAAGAAGACAATAGAGTTCTCCTTTGTCTCACTACTTTCCAGAAGAAGAAAAGCCTTTTATGCAGGTCAAAATCCATCCATCTTGCCAGGGACCTCAGTGACAGATCACTTGGCAGTGAGCAGATGCCTTACTACCTGCCAGTAAGCAGAACTAGTCGTAGGTACTGTGAAAATACAACGTTGATATAAAAATAACAAGAGAATGCAAAGTGAGGAAATAAACACATGTGGATAATGACAACATTCAGATTAGTACTACTGTTAGGAAGGATATAAGCCTCACTTTTTGGAGAACTAACTAGCAAGACTGTATAATTTGACTATGCATTACTATATTATTATTTTCTTGGCATATTCTTTAAAGTATCTGTTCCAGACCATTGTAAGAAATTGAGATATTAGCAAAGGGATCATTTGTTTACTGTATTATGAAAATCTTAAACAAAGTCAGATTAATAAAATGGTAAGAGTCATTGTTTTAAATGTCTAGGTAATATGAACTTCAGGGAGCTATTTTCCCTGCCAATGTGTTGTTTAATTTTGTTTTTTACATTTTGATCACATTCATTTCATACCTGTCTAGTGACTAATGTGGCAATGTTTGCTTAACAATCAGTGTTGCAGATGGTGCCATGCCTGGAGGTGGAACCATGTATGGAAATTTCATTATAACTTAAGAAATGAAACTGCCAATTTAGATCATGCTATTATGAAAAAAATTGAGTTTTGTGTGATGTTAAAACATTGGCGTAGTGACAAAACCATAAAAGCAAGGGAATGCTGTGATAAGGCTTTCAGAAACTGCATTACTCTTCTCCTGGAAACTGGCAGCAGGCATGGCCCAGTGCGCTCTCAGAGGAGTTCATTTATCACTATGGATGTTGCATTCCCCAAAAAACCTAGACAGCAAGATGCTTTAACGAATGTCTTTCGTTTGTTGTTGTCACAGAAATGTAGGTTGAAATATTCAGTCCCTTGTATAACAGCACTGCAAAACTCTGCCTAAGTGTCTTGAGGAAATTTTCACCATGGTTAGTGTGGACAAATCCATTGTGGTGTGCTTACCTCGGATGACTTTGCAACTTCCTCCACCGCCTATTAATTTGTTACTTTTCATGCACTTTTGCAACAGCCAGATGTTCTTAGAAAACATCAGGATAATATTGTCATACCTAACTTCACCATTAATCTGACACAGAGTTTTGCAATACCTGTGGTTCCTATGCATGACCAAGCATGACTAGCTCCTGCACCTCCAGCTTCCCAGACCTCCCTCGATGGACTGGTGGAAGACCTCTGTCTTTCAGCACAGCAGCCAGATTTCCTCCAGCTGACACCAGCCAAACGTAGGCTTTCCCTGCAACCCGGCGCTGCTCACGAAATGAACTGTCCAAAGAGGAATCAGGTCTCTTGATCTGTGCATCCACAGGCTGAGGAAAGCTCAAATCCCTCAGAGTTTTTCTTGCTTTCTTCCACAGATAGTCACAATAAGAGTGACAAAAGGTTCTGTGCTTGTCTGGAAGAGTTTAAAATAACAGGCCTAGTACTCTTGATTGACCGATATGCCTCAACTGACTTAGATAAAAGTTCTTTTTCTAAAAAGGAGACTGTTTTACCGCCTGCATTTTTGAATGTTACATAATGCCCCACATTGCTTGAAGTAGGTTTCATTAGTCAAACATGTAAAGATCATAATATTTCCACTGGGAAGTTTCAACTCTGTCTTGCGAGTTGCCTAATACTTAAAATAAGCTTCTTGTTCCTAGCTCTCATCCTTAGATTTAGTAATTAAGTTACATCCCAAAATGTACCGTAGCAATAATCTAGGGTATTTCTGGCTTTAGGGGCCTGCATGCTAATTGTAGAAACAAATTTATTCACAGTAAATTAAGACAAACAGGAAGGCCTTCAGCTGAAATACTGTGGAGTGTTTGCTAAAGCTGCAATGGATTAAAAAGCTTCAGTAAGACTTTGTACTAGCAACCTAAATGCAACATGTTTCAGAATTTAAACATAAATAGATAATTCAGTTTTTAAGATACCTAGGAAGCATTAACTGAGGGTCACGCATGTTAAATCTTAAAGAAATGCTACTGCTTTAAATGTTTTAAGCTTTGCTGGCACAACTGCGGAGTGTATTTCTACTTAATGGAGAACACAAAAGTCTGCTAAAATGTTTAAGTATATATTTTCATAACCCACGAGAGAGTATCTGCTTGTGCTTCATTTTGTACCGGTGCATCCTTAGATTTAACTTTGATCTTTGGATTTTCACTGTATTTTGATTCATTGTTATACAGCTGTATTAAAACACAGGTACTGCTTATGATAGAAAACTTAGATACTGCTGTGTTTGTATAACGCTTTTCTATAGCATCCAACTTCCACTGCAAAATCTGGAAATTAGATAATCACTTAATAAGAAAAGTATTAATACCTGGTGTCTCACACATAAATGAATGGCAGATGTAGAGTTTTAAACATTCTGATAATAATCCGATAACTATTGTTAGTATTGCATTCGTCAGCAAATATTACTTTTCATTGGACCAAAGCATTTATGAATGTCATGAGATCAGTCTCCTGCTCTGGGTTTTATTTTCCTTTTGGTAAGTACATGTGATGTTTTTAAAGTCATCCCATATTTTTTTCCATGGTTACAGGACTACTTGGTAAATAGGCTACAAGTCTGACATACACATTTGCATCATTTAATCACAAGAAGGTCGCAAGGATATTCTTTTCCTTTCAGCCAAAGAATAGGGAACTTACTAGTCCATGAAGAGAAGAGGCTTTGCTGTTTTCTGGGTATACATCAAGACAGCCTCATGATGCTGCCCAGCAGTGGGGCACAGGCTGGTGAGGGGGGGCTCGCACCCCCCGCCTGCACCGTCTCCTCCCTGGGAAATGCAGTGCAGTGCTGTGCGGTTCGAGGTCAGCTGATGAAGAAAGAGCAGACCCACCTCCTTTTGGACTCAACTATTTTTCTTCCTTTTTCAGCACCGATTTTTGTTCCTCAGACTGGTGAAGCTGGACAAATAAACTAAAGGGGAAGATAAAAAGACTGCATGGCTGGGTCCTTGCACTACATTCTAAGAATAGATTATTTAACACTTCTTTATGGGCCGGTAAGGCCATCGATGTGTCCCTGAGGATAGCTAGCTGTGTGAAACATACCCTCTCTGCATTTGTTGACCTAAAGATCCACATGCTAGTTTTAATCAAATTCTTGAGAACATCCAGTTTCCTGATTCTGCAGAAAAAAATCTCAACTTTGAACTCTGAATATCCCTCCTAGAGGTACAGTTTCACTGTGAAATCTGAAATGTTTCTGCTTTAGCAAAGCTTGCAGGAATAAAGCCCAAAGGATATGCTCCTGCAAAAGACATAGCTCAGTTTTAGGCAATGGAGTTTTAGCTATTTACAACAGAATTTGTCCCTAAGCTCCTTTGTAACTTGAAAGTGTACTAAGAATATGTATGGTAGAGAGGTATCTAAGCTCCCATTTCTTACCCTCACGGCATGGCTGAGCTTTCATGGTTTCTAGAATTAAGTCAGCATAGTTGTTTGGACTTCAGTGTAACATTTAGAAGAACCAACCCACACTTTGTTCATTTTGAAATATTTCCTTTAACAAAATGAACATAATTAAAAAGAGATTTATTAAATGACTGTCCAGTTTTCTCTGCTACTGAATGTGTTCACCATCGGGATTTTAATTTAGTTTCTTCACTTTTTGAAAGATTTATTTTAAGCCTTCCTGATTTGTTGAAATAGCAATTTGCACGTTGTATAAGCTGTTTATAGATTTCAGCTTCTAGAAGATTGTTAACGATATGAATCTATTTTGCCTTCAGGCATGTCTGTCAAAGACTGATCTGCAAATGAAAAAATAATTACATAAGGTTTCAGATTATGTTTTGATGGTAATTTTGATACCAAATATAACTGAAACAGGCTTTTTCTTTAGGGGAGAATAAAAGCGGAGAAAAACCACTTTGTTCCAGTGGAAGGAGCAGAGCCATTTGTGCCTACTCTAAAAAAAACTGTAATCAGGATTGGAAGTGCTCTCTGTGAAGAGCAAGGGATATCGTATCTGAGAGACAGAATGGGTTTCATTTGTTACCTTCTGCTTTCAAAGCCTAACTAAGTGAAATATCTACAGCACTTCAGAAGAGGATTACTTCACCTAATCACCTGTCCCCATGGATAGTTGAGCAGATGTGTGTTGTAACTACAGAAGGGTGAGAAACACGCAGGCAGAAGGTAAACCCTGAGCTCTGGGTGGCAATACCTGTAGGCAGCTTGTTTGCTCTTCTATTCCCTTCCCAAAGAGCATCTCTGCCATGGACGGATTTGAGGGAGCTCTTCAGCTCTGACGGCAAAGGAGCAGCATCTTCCTCACGGGCAGTGACAGTGAGCTGCGTTTTGCCCATAGTTTCCTATAGTTAGAATACTCATTCATTAAAAAGTGCACAAGGCAGGAGAAAATGAAAACAGTTCTTGCTGTTAATTCCAGTTTTCTGTACCTGTTTTACCCACTTGCTTAAATCTGTCAGGTTTCGCAAAGGTAGGGCTGGTAAAAGAATAAAGAATAATTAAAATCCAGCTCTAAGCCTATAATGTTTAACCTATAAGGAATGAGAGTTCCTTGCAAATGAGAGTTCCTTGAAGAGAAGTGAACTGGTTACGTGAACTATATAGTAGGTGAGAATCTGGCTGAACTGCTGAGCATCAATGGTGGTCCCCAGTGCAACCAGCATCCCCAGGTCACCACTGGGTCTGATCTCATTCATCATCTTCATTAGCAATATGGAAAGGAGATGGTGCGCACCCTCAGCAAGTTTATGGGCCCCACCAAGTTGGGGGGAGCAGTGGGTATACTGGAGTGCATGTCCACCATTCAGGGGACCCCAACAAGCTGGAGAGATGTGCTGATGAAAATTTCATTCAGCCCAACAAGGGCAAATGCAGAGCTCTGCATCTGCAGGGGAATAACCCAGGTAGCCCCTGCACTGGCTGGGAAGCGGCTGGGCAGGAAAGAACATGGCACCTGGCAGATATGAGATGAGCAGGACTCAGCAGCACATTCTGGTAGCAATGAAACCGAGCCCTCATTGCAACAGTGCTAGCACATGTATAGCCAGTTCAAATTAGATAGGAGGAAAAATGTCCTCACAATGAGAGTGGTTAATCCCAGGAGCAGGTTTCCCAGAGAAGCTGTGGAACATCTGTCCTTGGAGATATTCAAAACTTGGCAGGCCAAGACCATAGGCAACACAGGGTAACTTTGGAGCTAGACCCGCTTTGAGCAGGACCTTGGATCCAAGGACTCATTCTACCTAAATTATTCTGTGTTTCTAAGTCCCAGTAGAAAAGCGTAGACTACACCTCACTGCTCCTAAAGGTAGAGCTTCATGTGGGCAGGGGACCTTGTTTGCTCGTCCATCTCATAGATCAGGAAAGTTTCTAACAATGGAGCAAATACTGAAAGAAGGGACAGGAGGATGATAGAAGAAGGGAATCAGCTCCCTTTTGGAGGCATCCATAAGCAGCAATAGTCTCTATGGATTGTAAAAACTGCAGCCTGGAAAATTATTATATCAACCAAACTGTTGGCATAAATTGACCTAAATTATATGAGTTTGGCATAATTTTGTCTGTTTACATGAACCAAGCTGTATGATGAGCTATTTTTAACTGGTGATAATGAACTCCAACAGCTTACAGGACAGATGAGAAGGATGGGTCCAACTGTGCAGAGATAAGGCTGCAAATCAGAAATCTCCTCACAGATCTACTGCATGCTAAATATTTTTCATAAATACTTTGAAACAGCTCAGATGGAAAATACTGCACAAACGTAAAACAGTATTACTAATATTATTGTGCTTTGTATAAAGGCTCCTAGCAATAAAAGGAGATGAGGAACACAACCCTGCTATCCCATGAAATTTGTATTAAGCAGAATTACCTATGAACAGAATTTTTTAAGGGAGTCTCATTAGAGATCATCTATCCTTCATGCTACACCAAATGATTAGTAACCAAAGTGAAATAATCTTCCACCTGTCAGATAAATGTACAGGATATCACAAATGGGTATGTTAAATAACAGAAATAGAGCACAGGCAAAGAAAATCATAACAAGAAAGATTTTAAAATAAAATGTGGCTGTACCAGGAGGTTGTGGTTAGCTACTGTTATCGGTTTCCAGAAACTGTTGAGTCTTTCCAGTACCAGTCAGGCTATGTATAGATTTGATTTTCATTTTATTGAACAGCATAATGCTCTTCTAGCCTCTCATGTTCTGAAGACCGCAATGCTTTCTACTATAATCTCCAGTGACCATGGGCTATCTCTTAGTGCCTTTTGCTAGAGCTTATAGATCTGCTTAGTTCTTCATTTTCAAGTTTACGAGATGCTGGGGTAGAAGAGGACAGACAAAATATGAAATATGAAAATCTGGTCTGTGATCATTACATGTGTATTTTAGGATGTCATTGTTTTCTCTGGGATGAAGTTTTAAGACATTGTAAAGATACACATTTCTGTATCTGAGCTGTTTCAAAATATTTTTTCTGTACTGCCTACCTAGCCTGTGCAACTTTCAGTCCAAATAACTGTTTTCTGCAGAAATTTTAAATAAAGAGAAATTTTCATCTCATGCAAGCTCAAAACTAGTCAGATATTATCCATTTTACATCACCACCTGAATTTTTTAACAAGGATTAGGCATGCACAGAAACAAGGGGAAAAGATGAAGTTACAAAGGTTAAGTTTTCATTGCAGTAATTCCTTAAATTTTAAGTAGCAGAAAAGAGGAAATAATTTGTATTATACAACTTTTCCAAACTGAAAAATTACAGGAATGCAATTACTGAGTAGTCATGTATTAGAACTGAGTGAAAAGAAAGAAAAAATTAATAAATATAAAAATAATTTCTAATTAAAAGTTCTTGTTGACTATGTTTACATCCCTTTCTAATGTCTTTTTGGAAGTGTTTAAGCAAATCAAGATTTGTGTTGGCTAACACTCAAGATTTATTTAATCACAAAAAGACATTTTTTGGTGACTATACAAAATTGATTTGAATGAAAGCTAATTGCAATTTATAAAGGTTAGCTACAAGAAAGAAACAATGTTAGTCACTATGCTTAGGTATAAAATCAACAAAATTGGGAATTTTTTTTAAAAAAAAAAAAAAATTTAAAACAAGTAGTGTATATTCTCAGATAATTCACTAATTAGATGAAAAGAGCAGTCTTGCTAAACATATTATTTTCATTTTTTTTTAATTCTTCCATATCATCATATCTTCCCTTAAGTTAGAAATGAAATTCATTTATATGCAAAGTAATGTACTAGATCAACTTAAATGACTGGCAAAGTTTTGTAGATTTTATTACCAATTCCATTTTTTTGCGCTATTTTTTGCCAGCTACGTCCAAGCTACACATTAACCATTAAGTTTTGCTTTTTCAGAGTATCTTTCTTTAAAAGCAAGAAGCTCCTTGTCCTGTTTCTGAAATTCACTTGTGTTCAGACCCAAATCCCACTGATGATAGGGAAAAGACTTCAGTGGGTTGTTCCAAACACCCGGTTTGACATATATTTCATTATCTGCTAAACCAGATTATATCTGGTAGATGCCTGGATACAAAACGAAACAGGAGAGAAGGCTCCTGGCTTTTCCTGTGTCCCCTTAGCAGGATTTAGGTGCTTTTAAAATGAGGTCACTTTATGAGGTTCTTTCTTGCTCCTGCCCCCACGCGGACCAGAAGTAGACAAGCCCCAAACCTGCAGAGCAAATGGGGTTTGCTACCAGCCTTGCTTGGCTAGGTCTAGGAAAACCAGGTGGTGAGAAAGGAGATTTTACATCCTCCTGCAAGGCAGCGTTCATCTTTAGTGTGAATCAATGAATATTTGATACAGTCCAGTCTATGATTTGCTATGGCTTGTACCTGAATGATGTTCTTGATATTCATTTTGAGTTGCATATTTCTATGAAGACTCTGTTTCAGTTTGTGCTGCTGAATTTGATGGGCTAATCTTTAGCTGCAGAATTGCCATTGCTGGTTTTGGATAAAACCAATATACATTCTAGTGCCTGGAGGAAGATGTTTTCCTCTCCTATTTGATACCTGACATTGTTCCTGCTGAAATTTATTTGCTGTGATTTCTTCAGCAACCCATTTCTATGCCATGAATTTTTTTGTCACCGTTTTGATTTGCTGCTCTCTCAGTTCTTCAAATCATGCTTACCAGGATATGACAGAGTACAATTTTAAAGCAGGGAAAGCAGTGGTGACCACACAAATGCTTTTAAATCCAATCTGCTGGGTAGAAGAGTAATATGTGTGATTGGTGGGGAATCTAGATAGGCTTTTGATCTCTCTGTAGATAGAAATTGCTCTACAAGATTTGCATTGGCTTTGCATTTTTATTTCATGAGTTTTAAAGTGATCGTATATTATGGGTAAATTAAAAAGGAAATTATTTAGCGGGTATGTGCAGATTATTTCCTCCTCTTATTCTTGTTTGTGCTTTGAAAAACTTCTGTAGGATTTTTAGTTCTCATATTAGCAAGGTAACAGGGTCAGTGAGTTGAACTGTGGATGACTGATGACTGGGTAGTTTATCCTCTGTAGTCAGTGTTTAGCACCCGTTTTTAATTTAGAAAGGTGTTACATAGTCCATTCAACTTGTACGTATCATATCAGAAGATTAGATGATAATCATGCAGCACACAGGATGGAAGGGGTCTTCGAAGTGTGTTGTATGGTTTACATGCATTTGTGACAGTTCCTTGTAGACCATGAGCTCTCAAAGGAGCAGGACCGCAAGCAGAGAAGAGGGCACTTGGATGTGTGCTGCTTGCTGCTGGCTGTATTCTTAACCTTTCAGTCTTTCCAACATGCTTTCATTCTTTTTCAGAATGCAAAATATTCTTTAGCTCCCTTAGCATAGCTGGAAAAAGAATTAAAGTCATGATGAAAAGATGATGTGTAGATGTGGTGCTTAGGGACATGGTTTAGCAACGGGGTGGCAGTGTTAGGGTAACGGTTGGACTTGATGATCTTAAAGGTCTTTTCCAACCTAAACAATCTGATGATTCTGTGATGCCCACAGCATGCACTAAAGCTATATATCACCTGTTACTTGGGTGTGCAACAGAATTACATCCAGGATGAAAAATGCAAATATACACAAAAGAAGAAATTAGGTGAGCCAATGAGTTAGGAGTTCTCAGGTGAGTGGCACAGGAGACGAGCTTAACTGGAAGACAGAAACATGAGGGTATGCCTGACATACCCTGGAGCAGGGTGTGCCAGCACAGGGCAAGCGGAGGAGCAAAGCCTGCAGGGAAAGCAGGCAGAGGGAGCCAAACCTGGACGTCTTCTTTGTAACTGCCTCTCAGATGGGACCTTGCAGTGAATGGTCCCCAAAACTACAAAGGGTTTTGCTTCAAAGGAAGCGAGGTCATTGAATTAGAAAAAAAAAAAAAAGCTGTACTGCTTCCTCACAGCTATGCAGTGTGGACAGCTAAGGACCTAGGAGCAAACTGTGGAGTCAAGTTATATGCTAGTATACATGCCAGGTGTATCCATAGGCATCCAATTAAGCTTTGCTTTGTCTCTACAGTCTGACACACAATTTCCTGCAGTGCACAACAGCCCTGCTTCCACGACAGATGGGTAATTCTGGTATCGTGAAGACTGCACATGAACTCTGAAATAAAAGCTGATACAACCACTGAAGTGGGCACTAAGGATCAAAATTGCAGCCTGTGAAGGATCTCATAAAGGAGCAGGGAACTGCCAATGATAATTTTTCTCTCTGAAGCCTTGCTGTGACCTCATCTGCAACAATTTTGCACAGTTCAAGGCACCCCCATACCAGAAAAATATTGACGTTATCAGGAGTATAGAAAAGAACAACAGGAACTGTTGTGAAGCTGGACAGATGGATTAAAAGAAGTTGTTGCTAAGGGATAGAAATTATAGGAGGCTACCTATGCTTGAGGGAAGTTAAAAAAGAGAAGGGGTGGATCACTGCTAGGAGCAGCATGTTAGATTGCTTTTAAATTGGGAGTTTCATGCTGAATGTTAAGAAAGAAATCCTTGGCATTATTTCTCAGTGAGCCGGTAGCAGCTCTTCTACTTGGCTCCAGCCCATCCTTAGGATTGCACTAATAAACGTTGCAGGAATGTTTTGCATTTGTATCATAGTAAGGACCAAAACTGCTTCCACAACAGAAGACATATTGTTCTAGGCCCTTTCTCACCTAATTTCCATAGAGCAAACAAAGAGAAAAATGCTAACACTAAGTGCTCACTGGAGATAGTCAGCCAAATTACGCTCTCCCGAGTACTAGGTCAGTGAAGTCCATGCACACAGCCAAAAGCTGATTTGACCCGTAGTGTGAGATCCAAGTAAAGCAATAGTAGTTGAACATTTATACCGCTTAATGAGGTCATATTTAATATGCTGTGAGCGTTTCTGGTCACCTTATTATAGTGAGGTTATTGTAGAAAGGAAGTGACAGCAGGGAACAATCAGTGTTGTATAATGCAGAGACTTAAGCATTTCATTTTTCTCCCAAACTTTTGTGAAAGTAGGACTGTATTAAAAGGAAAAAGGAGAATCAGAGAGGCATTGAGGTACACAAAGCCTGCCACCTATTTAAATTCCAGTCAAGAGCACAGGTTTGTCACAAATATAATGTGAGGAAAAGTTTAAAACAATGAATTAGCTATGATTTCTTTAAAGTGTAGTTAATAAAT
The DNA here is from genome assembly GCA_034008185.1 of Gorsachius magnificus. Lineage (NCBI taxonomy): Eukaryota > Metazoa > Chordata > Aves > Pelecaniformes > Ardeidae > Gorsachius > Gorsachius magnificus. The sequence goes on along the minus strand of CM067082.1, from coordinate 55,565,338 downwards.
ATGACTGCAGTCAGTTTGAATTAGATTATTGATCACTGGCAGCAGGATACTAAAAGCTACTCACATTAGTGTTTTCCAAACAACTTTTTTCCACCCATAGTGCAATGACATGTTGTTGTGGGTTCAATGTGCCACTTTCAGTTTAAACTGAGGGAATTCTGAGGACTACAAGGGCTGAAATCCAGTTCAAATTGCAATATTTTGGAACTCAACTCTCAATTCCCAGTAAAAAAATTAAATGTTTGATTTTGCTGCAGCCGCCTCCCACTCTCCCTCACCCTGTTGTGTGCAGAAATCCAGAAACGCAGGGGATTTGTCACAGGCATCAGCCCCTTCCCTTGGCTTAGGGCAGAAGAAATAGGTTGAAGCAGTAGCCTGAAATCTGCAGTCATACACTGCCTGTCTGCATCTGTAATAAATCCTAGAGGAGATTTTAAACTTTTTGTTAATTACAGGGCAGTTATGTAGAAAGACTGCAATTATTTTTATTTTTTTTTAATGTAAATAGATTTGGGTTTACTGCTAAATCACTCTGTCTCTCAGTTTGCTTTCAATCGTTAGCTTTACTGAGGACTACTCCGTTGTTCCTATGGATTGTTTCTCTTTGTTCCGGCAGATATTCTGATTCCCTTCAAGCTGCTATTGATTTCGGTGCAGAGAGGTTTCACCTCAATTGTTTTAAATGCATTGTGTTCTTTAAAAGTGCAACATCAACAGCCACCCATTATTTGCTGCTCGTCCGGCAGGTCGCTGTATGGAGAGGATGGAAAACCTCTTGCTACCCTGCAGGGAGATTATATCACACCACCCTTTCTGCCCTTGGAAATGCTGGGTTATGAAATTATTCCCTTCTTAAATGCAAAAGATTTAATGAAAGACTCAGATTAGGTGCTCAAATCATTACTGATTCTGGTAAATATTAAAGATTTTAGACTCTTATTTTGAAGATCAAATTTGAGTATTTTAAACCTTAATTTACCATGCCAATAATATAACTTGTGCTACAGCAACTATTTATTCATGCAGTAGGTATCTGTATATACAAAAAACAACTTTTTTTTTTCAAATGTATCAAACTGATAACAGAAAGCCAATAACACATATACAACTGCACTGCCAGTCATCTAGAGCAAACTATTCACTTAGAAACTGAAAGGGAATAAAATATTTACTGTTTAGAGAGAGGAAAAGAAAGACAAGTGTGGCAGAGACAGAAACATGAAGATCAACACTATCATTCACATACCTTCCGATACTGAGGTCATGAGGTTCAGACATGGTCCAGAACGGTTGATTGTGAGTTGGATTAACTATTGAGGTGATTTGTTTACGTAAGCTGAACATTTAGCCCAATTAATTTAAAAAAAAAATAAATACAAGAGCTATTATTCACACCCCAAGCTGAAAATGATGTAAGAGCTATGGCATACATAACTTTTTTTCACATTGTCATCTTCATGTCTATATTTCCAAGGCTTTCAAAAATAAAAGTGAAGTCATGTCATTTTGGTGTGAAACACTGGGACTAAAATGAATTATGTTCCCTGAAAGGAGACACTTTTGAGAAATATGTTTTATGATGGCTATATAAGATTATACACATATTTCTGTATTGGGTTTGGGTGGCAAGGGTTTGGCAGCAGGGGGGGCTACGGGGTGGCTTCTGTGAGAAGCTGACAGAAGCTGCCCCCATGTCCAACAGAGCCAATGCCAGCCGGCTCCAAGATGGACCTGCTGCTGGCCAAGGCCAAGCCCATCAGCAACAGTGGTAGCATTTCTGGGATAATGTATTTCAGAAAGGGGAGGAAAAAAGCACAACTGCCTGGAGGGTGCGCGAAGGATGAAGGCCCCTGGGGGGGGGGGGGGGCCGGTTCCCCCCCGGGATGGGAAGCCTGTGCTGGAGCAGTCTGTTCCTGAAGGACTGCACCCCATGGGAGGGACCCCAGGCTGGAGCAGGGGCAGCGTGTGAGGAGTCCTCCCCCTGAGGGGGAAGGAGCGGCAGAGACCGCGTGCGATGAACTGACCCCAACCCCCATTCCCCTTCCCCCTGTGCTGCTGGTGGGGAGGAGGTAGAGAAAATTGGGAGTGAAGTTGAGCCCAGGAAGAAGGGAGGGGTGGGAGGAAGGTGTTTTAAGATTTAGTTTGTATTTTCTCATACCCTACTCTGATTTGATTGGTAATAAATTAAACTGATTTCCCCAGGTCGAGTCTGGTTTGCCCGTGATGGTAATTGCTGAGTGATCTCTCCCTGTCCTTACCTCGACCCACGAGCCTTTCATCATATTTTCTCTCCCCCATCCAGGTGAGGAGGGGAGCAATAGAGTGGCTTTGGTGGGCACCTGGCATCCAGCCAGGGTCAACTCACCACAAGTTCACAAGATGGTAGCCCTGTCACTAGGATGCAGATTACTTCAAAGTGATGAAAAGTATATTTCTTATAGTAAAACATTCAACAGACATATTTTTAAAAATTACTTGTCCTAATTTCTATGTTTACTCATTTAAATGTTATAATGCATAAAATCAGACATTTCTTGGTTTACAAATATGGATACATTCCTCACTTAGACTAATCAGAAATATTTTTTTCCTAAACATGAGAGGTTTGTCAGTATCTCATCTTACAGATACTTCACATGAAATTGTTTATTTGGTATATTTCATCAATTACATAGTTTTCAGAAAAATGTATGGATAAAAAGGCAGTACATATAGCTAATTGCTCTTCTGAGGCCAATTAAATACTTGAAAGTAGAGTAGCATGGGCTGAGACCGTGCAGCTGTCCCCAGTGAGATGTGTTAAATTTTGGGGGATTGCAATGAAAAGGAAAAATGTCAAGAGGAAAAAAAGATACAAGTACAAAAAAAGTTGATCTTACAGCAAAGAAAATTGTGAAACAATCATAGTTTTAAGTTATGCAAATTCCTATCTAGCAGTTGCTTTTTGTGCTTTGATTTTTGTGTTAATAAACATGAGCTTTTTCCAGCTAAAATAGATTTTCTCATTTGAAGAAGGTACTTGGATTAAATAGTTGAAAGCAGGGAAGATACTGGAGAATATTCAATTATCCTTTGATTCATAGATGAGTTATTCTTATTACTCTGGAAAGGCTTCAGATTATTCATACTACTTTGTTGTGCTATGTACTGTCTACATTTGATTGCTAATACTTGATGAGTGTTTTCTGTAATTAAAAATCCTGGTTGTTGTAAAGAACAATGAAATGTGCATAATTTCCCTTTGTCTCTTTTTTACCCAACTCAAAGCTGTTCATACTTTGTAATTTAGGAGAGGTAAAATGGTTTATAAATGTGTCAATGACGAACAACCACTGAACTTTTGATTTTACATTCCATCTAAACCCATAATCAATCTTTCATTGGTTTCATCAGAGACAATTGTCCTGACATAGCTTGATTCAGCGCTGAAGCATGTTGACAGCTCATCTGATACCATGATTGGACAAACTGATGTTGATAAGTCTACTTCTCCAACAAGATGCTTAGTCTGGAGAGTGAAGTCCATGTTGACCTCTAATCCAGATGGGTCCTTGGATCTGTCTCTGCAGTCATCGTACTGTATTTATACATCCACAGTCCCCCACGCTAAATTCATCTTTAGCAGACACTCAAAAGCTGATGACTAGAGATAATCTCAACATGTAGATAAACTCTGGGTTTGACAGCAAGTTATTTTGTCAGTGCTTGTGAAAGGGAAGCTGACGGTGCAGAAGAACCTGGAAGCTTGCCCCTGCCTGCCCTTGCACGCAGGGCTACAGCGCCACTCGGCCACACAGCAGCACCCCCAGAGCATAGAGCCGAGGTCAGGCTGTGACTGGTGCTACAGGACCCTCAAAACTTATATTCTCCTCCTCTTCCTCAACTTCCACTTCAGCTAAACGTCTCCTGTAGACAACTATTATGTGTGGTGAGAGAGATTTCTTTGGCCCCCATACCTAACACAGCTTCCTAACAACCATCTTTCATCTGGGCACTAGACTGAAGATTTCTTTTTGGTGGTGTTTTCCTCACACAGGTTCTATGCATGGTACTGCCTTTAGTTGGAAGTATTCAGTACAAGCAAGAATGTTTTAAATTTGCAGTAAAGATTCTGAAATGTATAATTTTTATTTTTATTTATTCTGGGGAGGGGGAAAAACTGCTTGTGTTCATGAGTATGAGGAGCAATCACAATATTGATAGAAACCATTAATGAAAATCAAAATATATTAGAGACAAGAAGTGGACAGAATAGAGAAGATCTAAATTCGATCAAAACTCCAGCAGTGTCCCACATGTTTTCTAACTGCACTGGTGAATGTTAACCTGGCAATAACTTGGGCTTATTTGCTACATTGTCACTGACCTATACGTCCCCTCCAGGGCCAGTTCCTGGAGTAGAGGCAATGTAGGATGCTCACCACACAAAACTCTTGAGGTTAGCCTCTTCAAGAGCAGACTGGTCTGGTCCATGATATCAGGTACTTAGCTGTGAGTTCCTCTGACACTAAGATCATATTATGATTTTTCCTCTTTTTTTTTTTTTTTTTCAGCTCCCATGATGTAAAATGCTGTGAGGTTTTATTGTAGAGTAGTATTTTCGCAGTGTGAAATTCAAAATGTATGTTGCCTGCTGTGGAAGTATGGCATGAAAGCATATGAGGGTATCTAAGGATTAAATGCTTGATGGGGTGGTACTGGAGAGCTAGATAGGGCACAAGAAGACAAACCTGATGCAGTCTTCACTCAATATTCAGTAGAATCAATATTGCCATTTGGGCAGGGTCCTGTAAGTGGACAACCTTTTAAATCACCCAACTTTGGTTTTGGAGACAATTCCATAAGTCATGGTAATGAAGAACCTGTGAGCTAATGAAAATCAGCAACACACAGGACCAGGACTGTAGAATTAATGGCAGCTTGGCTTTGTGATGTCCAGCTAAAACTAGGACTTTGTCATGTCCAGATCGAGTAGGGCTAGCCAGAGCCATCTCAGGATTTCTTATTGGTGTACAGTAAACTCAGTTTTGCCACTCTGGTTATGATAGAACTTTTATTATTTTGGGCGTGGTTCACCACCCAAATATAGACATCTGGAAGGTTGCTATCTATAGCTGAATAGTTTTCTCTTCATTACTTGTGGGTGTGATTAACTTTATTCTATAAAGGATATCTTCAATAGGTCAGGAATCCTAGGGATAAGAGTGTTCAGCAAGCAGAGATGAGGGAAGGAGTGAGGAAGAGCTGGCTATTGGAAGGGGATACCACATCAGCTGGACCCAGCAACACCCACTTGGTGTCCATGGGAGGAGCTGCAGGCTGGGGGAGCAGGGCTGCTTCATAAGGGTTTACCAACAGAAATGTTTCCAAATGGAAGAATCTGTGACTCCTTTAATTGGCATAAAGTTGTCTCTCACAGCATCAGCAATTGTTGAGAAAGGGACAAAGAAAGGAAGTGGTAAAGTATAATCTTTTTCATTTAAAAAAGCATCATAATTACAGAAGCATACAGAATGCAATAACATATTTTATATTTGCTACTCACTGCCTCAAACAATTTAAACAGCCAAAGGAAGTGAGAGAACTGGGAAGATTATGTGTTGATATTCTTGCTGCAGGCAAAGAGACATAGCTAATTGGCTTTAGACAATTTTGAAGGGAATCCTTTTGTAGAAGCATAGGCACACCATATTTTATTTTATTTCACAGTGGTGTGCATATAGCATGCAAAAAAGAGAAGGCAAGATATCAAGCATAATTGCATGTAATCTTAATTAAAAATTATAATGATTTTTCCTTTCCATAACTTTCTTTCCACAAAGATTCTTGGTAGAGGAAAGAAGTGGTAGATGAGAGTTACTGATGAGTGAGATGTACACTTAATGAAATACTTTCTCCTTTTGGGATGGGTTTACTGACATCAGCTGAGCTTCCATTTTAAAATCTAAACATTAGGAAACAACTGTTCCCTGTTTGCCATCATTTCACACTCCAATGGAGTAGTCCGCTAGCAGTATGGAATATTGACTTAACAGGAAGCCTGAAACCTCCTAAACCAAGGGAAAATAGTGTAAAGTAACTGCGTGGACTGATCAAATGTTAATACAGGAGAAATATTAAAACCAATCTGTTCCCCATGTATAAATGTTTCACAAATGCCCATATATGAATTCCTTTAATAATCTTATAGGGTCAGATATATTTGATACTCTTTTAAAGGTTTAACATTCTTTAATACTCCTGTGGAGCAACCCTTGAGAAACTGAAACGACGTATTACAAAAATCACACACAAGTTACAAAGAAATCTATGACAAAACCAAGTTTTGAATCCAGATTTCCCCCAGAAGCCATCTGAATCTTACTTTGTGACTGAGACCCCTTTCTTCTTCCTTACTAGTTAAGCTTGTAGGACTCCCACAAACTCTTACATGGAAAACACTGATATAGATGCATTACTTTTAAGTTAATCACGCACACTTCAAAGATCTAGCTTGGCCAAGTAGCCAGGGGTCCTTTAGTCCCCTTGAGGTCCCCATAAGGCAGCTGGATAATTCCCCCATGAAGGGAGAAGGCTGTATTGGAGCAAAGACAAGCTCTCATCCCGAATGACACAATTTGCTTTCAACTGGATCTGAGCCTTCTGCAGAGCCCTTCAGAGCTGGAGTGTGCCCAGCTCTGTCTGGTCTGTGGTAGCTCCCTTCCTTTTCCACAGACTTGCCTTGTTTTTGCAAACTGCTTCATCAGCTCGTCACAAGTGTAATGATTCCCTTTGATTTCTCTTCCACCAAGGCAGTGGGATGAGTTTTCCAGTATCAGTTTAGGAAGAGAAAAGCAGAGCCCGGAGGAATCCTGCAGAAAGTCTCCCATCAAAAACCACACAAACACTTTCACAGTCAGGAGAGGGCCATGCATTTATGTATGAGTACATTTCCACCATCTCACACTGCAAAGCCAACTACAATTATTGTAAAGGTCAATAAGTTATCACAGCAAAGGACATAAGGTTACCCTGCTCCTCAACCCCATCACCGTACTAGAAGAAGTGATCATGGAAAATAACATTGGTATCCTGCTTTCTGGACATGTTGGGAGGACTGAAGGCTAGGGCAGTCTCTTCTTGTGTCTATGTAAGCATCTATCCCGCATCTGCTCTTCCTCTCACATCCCACTTCATGGTTTATTTTTGTAAGCCTACCTCAGAGAGTTCTTTGCCAAACACAGCTTTTGCAGCTCTCTGGAGCCACAATCTCATCTTTTCTTATTCCACATGGGGTAAATTCTGAAACACATCCATGGATCACCCTCCCCTCTTTGCTTATTTGGTGTTCTCTCAGAAATCTTTCCTATAGAGACAATAGAGGGGAAAGGATAGAATACTTCCAGACTTGACTGAGATCATGATCACAAAAACTAAGAAGGACCATTGAAAAACAGAATTGTCTGCAAAACCTAGTAAATATTTTGCAAAAGCTAAGTCACTGAAAATCATTGTCCTTCAAAAAGTTGCAGTAATACCAAGGACTTAATTTGGTCACCAAAGCATGAAAATGAGGAAAGTGCAACACTGGGAAGCATTTTCAAGAAAGGAGCTGCTCCCATTGCTGACATCTCCTCTGGGCGTCTGAGCCCGGTGAATGCCACCTCAGCTAGAGGCTCTTGAAGATGCCTTCGTTTCAGCACTCTGCTAATGATGGGTTTCACAGCTGGACAGTTACTTTAGCAGATCTGCTGACACCTCAGTTAGCAAATCCTAACCATGAATAACAGCATCTACCACGGGATTTAAGCTTCTTAAACCAAACTTCTGTCTTTTCTACAGCTTCCTGCATTTTACAGCTTCCAAGCCTCTGGACCATCACTTCATCTGCACTACACACAAACATCAAAAGTTAGTTTTTGCTGAATCTAAAAAAAGGAGCTGTGAACAAGGAAAGGATGTATTATCGTCTCAGCTGGATCAATTTTACAGTCCCCTTGATGCTCTGTCACTTACAACAGCGCATGTTCAATACCGAAGAGCCCAATGTGAGGTAAGTGCTAGATCTTTTAATGGGATGGGGTTGTTCAGTCTGGCACTCCCCTAATACTGGAAGCTGTTTGATCATTAGCAGCAGGTTTGTCACTTAAGACAAAGTGACACCTATTGACGCCCCTTATTTGTTGGGTTAGGCCCTCACTACACTGTAAACACTACTCTCTCCCAGAAGATGAGGGGAGGGAAGGTATTGAAAACTGAAGGTGTGCCTTTACTGACACAACCATCTAAAGATGCGCTGCTGTTGTTTACATGGAAGTCACACCTTCAAAGTATCTCCTTTCATCAGAGGAACATCTTCAAGCTGAGCTCTTCTTTTGTCACTTGTTCCTAGGGCCAGCAGCCTTGTCTTTAATCAGTCTTCAACAGAAAACTGAAAAGTGTTTTAGGTTAGAAATACACAGTGCAGTAGCTCATTGCAAATGGCAAAGCAGCCGATGAGCTAGTAGTGATGGTCATGAAATATGCATGTGCACAATGAGTGCTGAGTGGAAATATAAGCTGTTAGGGACCCGATTTCATTTAAGCTATTGTAAATCCATAAAGGTTTCTCCAGAATTATCTGGACCTGTAATGTGGGATATAAGAAGGTAGGTCCTAATTTTTTAAATTATAAAGGGATATGGAAAAATTTAATTCCAAAGGAGTTATTATTTAATTTTTAATTTTTCCCCCTCATGACTAAGCTTTACTGCTACCTAAGTAGAAAAGCTAAAAGGAAGTTATTAAGTATATTTCCTTACTGTATGTAAAATACTTTTTATTTTAGGTTTGACTATCTGATTAGTTCAGGACACCACATCTAATCACACTTACATTCTCCCAGCAAAATGAAAAGAGAAAGCACTTTAAAAATGAAAGACATGGTCACTATAGACTCTAAAGGAGGGACTAAATTAAAATTTAAAGTGATATCAAGAAACACAGTAATGCTCAGAACTGCAGGATAATTGTAGAGTAGAAAGTCTTAAAATAGTTCTGACATGGATTTCACAAGTAATTTCTGTATGATGTTGAATCAGAGCTGGACTAATATTTTGGATGTGTTGCTCTGTGTCTCTCAGCTGGCTCCCACCACTGCAAAGAATTTCCCTCCTTACTGGATCCCTCAGTTCCTGCAAACAGACCTCCTCTGGCCCTATTTACTGCTGAGGGGACTGCAAGTAAGTGGTAGGATGACTGGGCTCTCACCAAGTTTCAGATCAGCCTCCTCTTGTCGTGGAATCACAGTGAAGTTTTGATCTGGCTTTGCTGTTTTAAAATTTCCTAGAGATCTCCAGCATCATGGATGCTGAATCACTATTTACAGCCAGCATTAGAGAACATTTGCTTTGAATGTGTTGTTGATGCTTTAGGAAAATTCCTCTGTGTGGATAATTTCTGGTTGTAAGGATAGGCTTACTTAGCCTTGCTTAGAACTTCTAACTGAATATAATTCAGGCTTAATGAGCTGTGAACAACTTTGGGTATTTTTCAGTCCTGTGGGAAGACTGCTTGGCTAGTGAACAGTTTGACCATAGGAATGGTAAAAAAATCCGGAGTCCCAAAATGCCCATCCTGGGAGATGTGGAACTGATTGAAGGAAAGCACTCTCTTGAAATTTGCCTCCTTTGTGGATCTGGCCTTTCCTTTCTGACTCATAGACATAGTGATCGCAGTGACCGCAGTGAATAACCAGCATGACTGGGGAGGTAGGGAAGTTATAATAAGAATCACCTCAGCTAGATCCAGCAGCAGTAACATCTAAATAATTCATAAATAATTCATAATTCACAGCCATATATTTTTCTTTCATCTTGGTGTTATTGTTGTTAGCATTAATTATAATGCTTTGTTGCAATAGCACTACAATGACAATTAACTCTCCTTTTTTCAATGTTGGAAATCAGGAGTAATTTAGCATGTTGTTGAAGATCCCCTGTCGTTCTACACGCACCTCCACACAGTCTGACCTCACTTGTTCATTTTCAGAAAAGGATTAGCCACTAGTTCTTTTAATTCAGCCCCCAGCCAGCTAACATCAAATAATCCAAAGGGGTGAAAGAAAGCCACCACCATGTTAATTCTTCACCGTCATTTGTTTGGGCTCTATCACAAAATTACACCTGTGTGGACTGTGTGAGTAAGTTTAGAAACATGTGTTCAGTTTAGAAAGATCTGTTGGGTAGGAAGGAGCTAACTCATCAGCATTTGGCACAGCACTTTCAAGTACACCTTTCAGAGGGATGTTATTACTTCCATAAGTCAGTAGTAGTTTTGGTTCAAATTATGAAATCTTTGCCTGCAATGTAATTTTTTTCTTTTGAAGGCGACACGTCCTTAATTAACAAACTTATTTTAGTTCAATTAATATTTATAACATTTTGCCTAAGAATTTTTTCCTGTATTTGGTTTAATGCTACTTATTCTAACTCTCAAATCACTCTTTTCTTCAGTGACACAATGTTTGCTGTCTCAACTAAATGCTTTGGTTTTGTTTTGGTACCTTAGCAAAATAAGCACTTCCTATTCATTATCTAAATCAGTGATTGGAACATTTTAGTATTTTGCTGCTATTTGGTTATATGTGATTTCATACAGATAAACATATTTGGTGGACTTAACACCAGTCAATATTTAATAAATGACTGCCCTATAGAAACTTCATCTAACCTGTGAAATTAATAATAAATGTTTTCAAATAGATGCTTTCCAGCATACGGCTTTTTGAATCATTTATAAGTTAGGCCCCTTCAGTAAGTCTTTTCATATTTAATGCATTAAGTTGGAGCATTTATTGCAGTTCTGAAAAGAACAAAGAATGAAGTTCAAGAGGCAAATCACTCAGGGTTTGGATGAAAGGAAGAACAAATACTTTAGGTCAAATATACAACTAATTAGGGATAGATTTGGTTTAGGTACAACCTTAAATAAAATCTTGTTCATCCCATTCTCAGGCAAAAGTTTAAAAGTTCTGCATCCACATTTGAAACCCTGCTTCTCCAGCACTCCCTAGTTATACAGAACAAACATTTGAAGAAACCCTTGAAGACTTGTGGTGGGCTCTTCTCCCTGGCACAGACAGCAAAAAAATTAACTGTGCCTACTTGCTGCCTGTCTCCTCCCCTCCCCTGGCCTCAGGGAGAATCCCTGGGCTGCTCTGGTGAGCCCTTCTGCCAGGACTGTGCACAAGTGGCTTGCAAAAGGGTTGAAGTATGCACCTCTTTATGAACTGGATTAAGGCTGTGGGCCACCTGGCTCCTAAAGATAAATGCATATGAACTACTGTGCTGCAAGAGCAGTGTTTTCTTGAATTGGTACCTAAAGGCAAACCTTCAAGGAGGCTTGGTATATAGCCATGGCTGGGGTTACCTAGCAGAGAGTAGATATTTTGGCCGTTTAGCACTCGTGTGGAGGTCCGTTGAGGAGACTTTTGGATGTTCCTCCCTCATCCCTTCCCAGCCTGTCTGTGCCTTCCCCTGCTCCTGAAGGGCACCTGGCAAATCCTACCTGGCCCCTCTCCACGTGTGCAGCACAAATGGCTGGTTCAGTGCCTGACTGGGGACAAGCTTGGGCACCGGTGAGGCTGAAGCCAAATTGTATATGGCCGATGTAGTATTAGTTGCTTGTAAAGATCAGCTTTCAGGTTTTTGCAAAGCACTTCATGGGGACAAGGCAGCCATGAGAAGAGATGGAGGCTGTGCCTCATGTAACAGACTTGGATTAGATACACCAATATCAAGTATTTAATCCGCAGACAATTTAAAAGTTTTCAAGAGCTGAAAAGCACCGACATTTATTGTCTACCTTTCTTGGGGCAGCAAGACAACTCAAGCTTGGATTAATAATTATGAGTTATTTTATTTTCAAAAGCTAGAAAAAAAATGTACTAAAACAAGATCAAGGCACCAAAACAAAAATTAAATGTTTTTTTCATTTAAATGAAAATTATGGATCACTTCTTTTTTGCATCCTACTGGCAATTCATTCCGCAAAAGCCAGGAAGTGTTTGTAAATGTAGGTCTTCTGGATAACTTTGTGCTATTAAATTTCAATTTTTTGTTGTAAAGATTGTTCTGCAAGATGTTCTGCATCTGTATACACACAGATTAGCATTTATTATTAGCAGCAGTCTGCCCAGTTATTTTGCTGCATTACCGATTTGCCTAAAAAGTATGTTTATGCTGTGGTTATCACTAACAAGATTATAATCTGTTCAAATGGTCTGATCTAGGCTGCACAAGGCAAATGAAGTACATCTTGGCCTGATACCTTGCAGATTCAGTAGGTCCCACTGTGGTACCAGGCCCTGATATCATTTCAGCTTATATTAATACGAAGCAGCAGGACTTAGCTGTGGATGAACAAGCTTTAATACAGCGCGGAAGAGCCCAGGACCACAGGAGGGCCGAGCATTACGGCTCTAAAGCAGAGATGCTTTCCAGTGGGCCAGAAAAGGCCATGTGGCTGAGATTTCAGATGTGCACAGTATTTAATATCATTAGCCTTGCAAAGCTCTCTAGTCAGTGTACTGGCACATTCCTATAAGGCTAATCTTCCCCTGCACAGAAGCATAAGTGCAAGACAGCTGGAAGTTGAGTGTCCCAAAGTGCAGCACCCTGGAGTCATCTTGACTGAGCCAGACCTTTCTGTTTTCCGTGTACACAAAATGGCACATGACGTACCAAACTTCTACTAGGCACCATAGCTGAAATTTGTAAGAGGCTTAAAATGAAAAATTTATTTCTCAGCAGCCTGACTAAAATACAGTGATCATTCAGTAAAGATCTAGAGTATTGAATTCCTTACATTGATTTAATAATTTCATTATGATTAGTTAATAAATCACTGTATCCAATTGTTAATAATGCTTGTTTGCCACAGATGCTTTTCATTGGTTATGTGGTCCTCTTGTGATAGAGTTTCAATTAAATACTCTGGACGTATGCTATAAAAATAGATTGCAGACGTCACTCAAATTCATACAGATTCATTTGAACTTTTGCTTCAAATTTCAATAAAGTTTCCAAACCCTTAAGACCTTGACCACCTCTGACCAGCTGCACTACTGTAGGTTTCCCTGCCGTTGTCAAAGTAAGCAATTATGCAGAATGCATGCCTTTGAGGACAATCTATTTTTGGATTCCTAATCAGAGTATATTAATAGATGGGAGAATGAGTACTGTTTTCACTTCTATTCTGAAGAAAACAAATTATTTAAACTGGTGGTTTGAGAAGAAAATGAATACAGGATTCCGTGTTTTATTCTCTGTAATAAGGTCTGATGTAATTTTTATGCCTCCTCAACAGTTCTTTTTAATAGGAAAAACATCAGAGAAAAAAAAAGGATTTTTTTCCCCTCAATCTCCCCCCCCCACACCCCCGCAAGTTTAAAATTCTCTCAAGTGAAAATGTGGAAATCAACTTTTCCTTCCTGGATTTCAGACATTAGACCCCATGAAGTGTTGTTGGTTTGGGTTTTCTCTTTTTGAGAATATTGGTAGGCTGGAGCAACAACAAAGGAAAAGTGGACACAATTTTTAGTCGTACTGCTATCTAAATTGGTGCAAATGGCCCTGCAGTTTGCCAGCAATGTGCTGAAGCAAACAGCTGCTTAGATCGTTATTTAATTAATTAGTTGCTTTACTTATCCTACAAAGTGGTTTCTGTTAAACCAAGTTAAACTTCATTAAACCAAGTTCCAAAGTTTCCACAGTTTTAGAGGAAGTATCCTCCCCTCATCCCTTCTCCCTCTCCCTGCCCCCCAAATATATAAACTCTCAAGCTCTAACCAGTACCTTAACACATACAAATGTATTTTTTCCCAATAGAAAATGCAACTATTCTTTTCTTATTTCAGTTGTTAGAGACTGGAGAGGCAAGAGTCGCACTGTTATCTTCTCTAAGCAGCGTCATATAGATTTAAACACAATTATTTATGAACAAGGACTAATTTCAAAATTCCTGTGTTCTCCCCCAGGCTCTAGGAAAAAATATAGTCTAACAGCCTGAGATAACATTAGTAAAGTGCAGCAAAGCCTATTACATAGAAAGTGAGAAGTCAATACCAACTTCATAGTCATATTCTGATATGAAGGAAACCATCTTGCGTGAAAGCTCTTCTATTTGATTTTCCTCAGGGCTATGAGAAATGGACCATCAAGGATTTAGCCATGCTGGATTAAGATGTTACTGCTCCTAAACACAAACCCAACCTGACTGGCCCTATGCCAGAGATTGCAGTTCCTTGGGAAAGGGAGACTGCAGCTTTCTACGAGGGGAAAACTGCAGTCTGATAACCTTATTGAAACCCATCCCACTGCCAGTTTAAGGTGGCATGGGAGTGTACAAAACAAAAGCTCTATTTTGATACTCCTCCAACCACAGTAATAATTTCCAGGCAAAAGCAAAATTTCCCACATGCTGCCTCTTGTCCATCAGAGAGTGGAGAGGAAAAGGAAATGTGCTTCCAACAGATTTTCTAGGTCACCGTCACTCCAGGTGATGTAAGGCTTACTCAGGATTAATACTGCAAACTGTTTAGATGAGGGCTGACATTTTAACCACCACAACCCACTTAACCAGACTGGCAGTGGGTTTTTTTCCAGTTGGTGTAGCAGAGCCCGGCAGGAACTTGTTTGTAAAAGTACTTTTTTTCCTTGTATTGCCATCAAGCAGAAACATTACACAGTGCCCCTGATGAGAGATGCAAATCCAGCAGCCCAGTAGAGAAAGTCTCCCATAAGAATCTATAGGGCTTTGGGGAATTTGCTTAAAGATACAAATAATGAAGGCAGAAGTTGGAAAAAAAATTAAAAAGGAAAGCGAAGTTACCATCTAAGAGTTTGAAAGAGGGGAGGAAGAATGATACCGAGTCAAGAATGAAGGTGACATTTGCTATTGTATACTAATGAAGTACAAAAATGATGCCGAGAAGATGAGGAGGAATAATTCAAAGAAAACAGTCAGTAAAGAATTTACACTCAAGCAAACAAACAAACAAAAAGGAACTAGAGAAAGCTGGCAAGGCAAGTTGTTGAATTGCCATCCTGGGAGATATTAATCTATGTGAGACAGCTAAGAATAACTAACTCAATCCAGTCAGATGCAAAGGGATGGAAATGACAAGTCCCTGCCAGCTCAGTCTGCAATGTCACTGCCATATATTCTCTCATTTTGGTTCCCTGGAGTGCAAATCACATTTTATCTCATAGTCTACAATCAGATTATTTCCTATCACAAAACCAACCCTGTTTGATTCATATAAACAGCACCTATTTTAGCTGTCATCTAGGATCTTTTTTTGTTACAAGAAACTGTATTTTGGCTCTTTGCAGTTTGTTGGTAAGCCTCCCTTGACCCTGGGTTGGATCATGTGTGTTGAGACCACCACCGCTGCAGTACACATGCTGTTGTATCTGAAAGTTAAGTACGTGCCTACTAGGCACGACATGCTGATCTCACCTTACTACTCCATTTGGAGGTCTGTGTCCAGCTCCAGGCTCCTGAATATAAAGCAGACATGAAGCTACTGGAAAGACTCAGGCAAAGGGCCAGAAAAATTATTAAAGGACAGAAGCATCCCTTGTATGCAGAGAGGCTGAAGGAACTGGGACTCCAACCTGGAGGCTGAGGAGAGGGCTCAGGGGGATCTTATCTGCATGTATCAATATCTGATAGGGGGAGTAAAGAAGATGGAGTCAGGCTCTTCTCGGTGGTGTTCAGTGTCAGGACAAACTGTAATAAAGGAAATTCCATTTAAACTTTTTTTTTTTTTTCCTGTGAGGATTGCCCAGAAAGGCTATAGATTCTCCATGCTTGGAGATATTCAAAACCTAGTTGGATATGGTCCTGAGTCATCTGCTTTAGCTGACCTAAGCAGGACAGCTGGACTAGATGATCACCAGAGATGCCTTTCAACTTCAACTATCCTGTGACTGGTATACTCTGTAAATGAAAAAAAAAAAAAATGACATATAATGATGACATATAATTAAAATGGTATATCATTTCACTATGCATAACTCCAGGATATGTTGATCACTGGCACAGTTTATCATAGCACTGCTGTAACACTGGCTTGTTGCATATTATAGGAACATTATGCTAATAACTCACATCATAGAAATCTGTAGATTCTTCTGGTTTACTACTTCCTAATGTGCAATAAATGTCAAGATACTTCATGAAAAGCAATAATTGTTGCTGGATTTTCCAACACTGATAACATTTTTTTTATAGATATAAGCTTCAAAGCATAGACACATTTAGGCTTTTTGACATGACAAATATTAACTGAAGACTGAGAAAAAAAAAAAAAGATCTTCTATTAGAGCCTAAACCTGAGAAGTACCCAGCTCTCTTCCCTTCATGTGAGGGTAAAATCCTGCCTGGGATGAATGGTAGTTTTGCTATTCCATTCAGTAGGGCCAGAACCTTGAAAGCAATCAGTTCTGAGATGTGCTTTTAAATTAAATGGCAAATGGTCCAAATCAGTCAATGTAAAATACTGTGGGATGCTTTCATAGATTCCCCAGCGTACAAAGAGCTAAGAAAAATTAAACCTCATTTAGCTAAAATTTTCTCTATTAAACTCCTAAAAATTTTCTAGGATTCCCTATAATGAAGATTCCAGCAGAGCCTCAACCCAAAGTGTATGCAATAGGCATGGAGATCCTAATCATCCTTTCCCCCTGCTCCCAATTAGTACCAGATAGCGACATTAATTACACATGAAATTTCTGAGACTGGCACAAACTGAAACTGCACCTCCCAGCACCCTTCCTTCCTTCCCTCCCTCCCCACCCAGAGCACTGGAGCAAGTCTTGGGGGTTTCCTGGGAAATTACTGGTCGCAAGGAGAGCGCGGGAGCAAGGCACAGTGGAAGCTTCGGCTCACGAAGCCATCAATAGTCTGCCAACTCTTCAGCATCCTCTGCCGTCCCATGGGCATTGCCAGAAATCAGTTGTTTAGTGCAGGGTGTGATAGAGTTTCCATTCAGCTGAGTCTCATCAATTTTCAGAGAGTTTGGATGACTTGTAAGAGCATTGCAGGCAGGCATCTGGCAGCTTAGGGTGGGGTTGGAGAGATGCAGGGCAACACCATCATGGTGAGGTGGACAAGAGGAAGGCTTAAGCAAATGAGATTAAAATCCATTTAAGTTTGGACAACTGGAATGTCTAATTTATACTTACCCATATTTTGAATTAAAATAAATCCATTTTCAAGTCACCTTTTACAGCTTTATTTCAGATCCCTGATCTGAAGAAAAACAGAGGACAGAGTAATGTTGACACAACTGGAAGCACAAATGAATGCAGTGACTTTCTTCAGTGTGTACTGTAATGACACTTTAGATTCAAATTAGAAGACGTACTCTTTGACTTTATCCATTCTGCCATGGACTTCCAAAATATGTAGGCTTTCCGGGGACACACTAAAGTATAATGAAGATATATATATATATATATATATTTAAATGATGCGTCAATGTCAGAAAATTGACATTACAGATAGCAAAAATATGCATCCTGTTAAAAGTTGTATCTTATTTTATTGTAGCTAATGTTTATTCATTATAATGAAAAAGCAGGATTTTCTGACATCATCTCATGGTATTCTCTTATGCCAGCAAGGGAAACTTTCCAGTTGTTTTACAGAAGACATATCCAGTTAGAAATCTGGATTTACAGTAGCAATGATCACTGTCACACAGGATAGAGCATATATGAAGTACAGATACTATCCACCCTGTGTTTAGTACTACTCATTATTAATCATGTGAAATGGAAAAGAAAATACATTAATTAATTTGAAAATTACATGAGACTAGGAAAGACTGTAAAGAATTGAAAGAAAAATCTCATAAGAAAGGAACCTTATTCAGCACCATTTTAGATGACTGGCATTGCTAGAGGTACCTCTGCTCAGCAATGCTGCCGAGCTCTGGGGCAGTGCCCAGCAGAAGGGAGTGGGAATGCCCCAGAAGTTATACAGTCAGACTTAAGAGGAAAAATTGAAAAATCTGAGGTTGTTTATACATTGTGAAAAAAACCCCAAGCAATACCCAGACAACAAAACCCAGGGATAATATTCATAGGCATACAAGTCTCCTGTGACGAGATAACTTTAGAGTAACAGGAGAAGTAGTAACAGGGATAAACTGTGGAAAGGAAGATTCCGTTTAGATAATAGGAAAAAAATAACCCTAAGTGAAGTATTTTGCATCTCTATATTTTTAGGATAATAGAGATTTAAGGATTTTCATATTCTGACTTTTAGATTTGCAACCAAATTCTGATTTTTGACAAGTTATTGGGGCTTATAGCTCCCAAGATCCAGAAAAGCCCAAGGTGTATCGCATGTATGGGAGCTGCAGATACCACAACCAACGTAACAGAGGAGCTTCTGCCACCCCCTGGTGGGGCAGAAAATAATAGGTGAACCAGCAGACACTTGCCCAAACTCTTTTTGCATCTGAATTAAATATATGTCTGTTTGGAAACATCATATCCGGCTATTATAGCTAGAAGTGTGGGGAGATAATGTTCTGCATTTATGGCCGTTACTAATTTATATACACGCAGAGGGGAGGGTGGAAATAAGCAGCAAATATTTAAAGGCAAAATTGCACTATCTGTGACTTTTTAATACAAAAATAACATCAATGTTGCTCAATTTCAATTAAAGTCCCAATACAATGTACCAATACAATCCATCCCAACAGTTGCTTCATGTAGAAATCTCTTAATAAGTTGGAATTCTATACTTTTTTTTGTTTGAGATAATTTGTTTGGAGGAGGGGGTGAAAGTTTTCAGATGCGATTATTTAATTGCAGACTCGCAGTTAGCCTGTTAAAGACGGCACGTAAATAAGACAGTAGAGTATTGGTAAACAATGGCTTGATTTCAGTTGTAAACAGGGGAAGGATTATTTTTAGTAAAATTTCTCAATTGCTTGCCATGGTTTTATTGAATTTATGCAGTTTTAAAATGGCAATTTTAAAAACTACGTATGTTTTCGGTAAGTTACAATAAAAATAAACAGTATTCCAGCATTAACCACACATAGGTCCTATGCGGTGGGGTCACTGAAGTAAATTCTTGCTCAGTGTAGGAATAGTAGGCGTGTGGGTCCAAACTATGAAGATAAATTTTCTTCAAAGCAACCGAGATTATTGGATGTAGAAGAGGAAAGTACTTGTACTCGATCTGGAAAGCTGTGGAGGAGGTTAAAACCTTCTCAGCAAAAAGAATAGATTTTGTCCACGGTCCTCCGTCACCATTAGTAAGAGGTGAAGAGGAAACACTGACAGAAGAGAGCTTAGCTCAGGAGGGTGCTCCCTGGCCCAGCACAGCGCTGCCTCTTGGCAGCGTTGGAGAGGGGTCTCATCCTGATGCTCACGGCAGACTCCTAACTGCATCTCAGCGGGCTGGAGCTGGAGAGGTGCAAGCTCCATAGCAGGTGTACGGAGCAACAACGCAAACAGAGATTGGAGCTGTGGTTATCACATACACGCGCATGCAAAAATTTGAGTCACGCCATCCATGCTCCTTAAAGTGGTTGCCATCAGAAGCTTTTGCTTCGGTCGCAGGGAATGCCTGCCGCTGCTCCCAGAGCTGTGGAGGGAAAAGCAGGATCTGTGCGGGGTGATGAGGGTTTCGTGCTGGCTGCCGCAGCACACGTTGCTGAACCAAACAAGATGTGCGTTACACGGCTGGGCAGCACTCCCAGAGAAATGGGTTTTTTTCCCTGTTACCATGGTGATGGTCAGACCAGACCGCTAACGAGATGTCTGATGGGGCAGGTGATATAATACCATATGCAGCAGGCTGGATGTGGGAGAATAATGCTGTAAATCAGGTATCTCCTTACCAGAGCTCTTCTAGCTGACTTGTGAAAAAGGTGGCAAAGGGATACTCTAAACTGCCGCCTTTTACTTGGAGAATGATCTGTATTCAAAACTGGGTATTTCTCACCCTTTCTGAGCTAATACTGGCCACTAATGCCATCTGTAGTATTATCATAGCCTCCTATCTACTATTTCAAATTTTATATTATTCCATTAATTAACTTCTAGTACAAATCACTATGATAGGAACATGCTGCACTTAGGTCTGAAAAGAAAACATTAAATCTTTCTTAAGGTGTAAGTTCTTTTACAGATCACCTCATTTCTGTGCTTTAGCTTCGCATTGGAGCACTTCTAGCTTCCAGCACTTTTAATATGGTTTCATGGAAAATCAGAGGAGATAAGCACATGTGTCTGCATAATCAAATCAGCTCATCTGTAGTGGAATAAACAGAGAGAAAGACTTATATGCTTATTCCATTAGTATAGGCTATTGGAAAACAAGTGGTATAATAAATATGAAAATATTTTACATCCTATCATTTTGCTATAGGTGCAGATTTTTTTTTTTCTTTTGAAGCAGAAGAACATGGAATGGATCTTCTACTTTGAATTTTACAGACAATCTGATATTCAGCAGCCTTCTGGACACAAAATCCTATGTGGCTGGACACAGAGGAATGAAGTTGGGATGTCAAGCCACATAGGGGGGCAGAGGTTTTGAAAGAAATAGACAGAGCTGAAGCAGAGAGAGGAATGAAAGCAGGGAAAAAAAGTCACTATAATTGCTACTGCTGCAGATGATAGGCACTTAAGGACTACAGTTTGAGAACTCTCCCTGCTGCAAGTAGCCTTATGCACATGATTACAGAATCAGGCCCGCCATAGACTAAGGAATGCTTTGGAAATTGCAGCCATAATTCTCAAATAAAGCACCAACCACAATCTGGTAATTCAATAGTGAATCCAAGCAATTTTACACAGGCTGCTTATCATCCACATTTTAAATTTAATGATGGCCTATTTTGAATTATTCAGTTTAGGTTAATTACTTTGCGAAATGCTTCGGTTCATTATTTACACCAAATTTCTCATTGGACATACCCTAAGGATTATCTGAGCCCAGTTCCACTAGATCCATGTGAAACATCTGTGATAACAGTTACTCAACCAGCTACCCGAGCCATTGTTCTCTTGGAAAAAATGGACAGAGAACGCATTACTGAAATCTAATTCTGCAGTAATAATAGGTTAGCTTAATCACCTGCCTGTTATTAAGTCCATATCCTAAATCAATTATACAGCTCATTACACAAACACTGTTTGGGCCATCTAGTTAAATGTGTCTAGATAAACACACAGATAAAAAGGAGTACATCTAAACTAGACCTGTGTTACAGAATTTAAGATAGGGTAAATTCAGAAAATAGTCTCTTCAGTAATGAAATATAAACCTCTTTATTCTTTTTTTTTTTTTTCTTGACCTGGGAATGAAGTCATGTATAGCTCTTAAAGAAAGTCTATAAAAAGGCACTACAGAAAACAGCTTCTACACTGAATGCTTTTTAGAGTTGGGTGCCTGGAATACAAGGACTAGATCACTGTCTCTGCTGAAAGGGTGCAGGCCTGAGGAGAAATTGTACATGCGTTAGGTACAAAAAAAAAAAATAAAAATAAAAAAAATTGTAGGAGAAGTAGTTCTCCGTGGGCTTTTATTCACCCTACAAACTCTGTTAAAACAAAAACTGCCCAATTACACTGAATTATGTGATGTTATGTGCTTATTTACTGTGGAAACTGTTCATTAGGTATAAGAATAAGAACAAACTTGGTTTCATAACTGTCCCATTCCCCTTAGATGAATTTTAATAGGAATTTAAAATATCGGAGGCAGGCAAATCACAGTTCATTTTCCAAAGAAATACTCCAGGGATCTCACTTCATTATTATTACTAGTTGCTATGTGCATTATAATAGCATCTAGAAGCTTTATATATGGACCTAGACCTCACCCATTGCTATATATGTTAATTCTGCACCACACTAATAATTAGAGACAGGTGAGAAGTAGGAATATTAGTGCTGATTTCAACAAGTGCTGAATTCTGCATTCCTAACATCAGTCCTGTAGTTGTTTTCAGTTCTGTTTAATAATGCTGCAGTTAAAAATAAATAACGAATATGTTAGCCTTTCTCCATTCTTAGTCTAGGGAATATACACTGACTGTTTTATGTTGTAGAAAATGTGTTTGCAAAGCTAAGAACCACCTCGCTGCATTTCACAAGGAATTTTTGTCAAGTTCTATAAATCAAACAACACAAGCAACAATTTGGTGCTCCACATTCAGCAATTGTTTATGTTATCTCTCAGCTTATGTCTGCCATGGTGAATTTGCAGTCCCACTTTTTTCTTTACCTCGTTCGATCACAAAATTTCTTCCCAATTATTTTCCCCCCAAAGCATTTGTTAAATGTGCACATCAGAATTGTATAGGGAAATCCTAATGCTCTGCCTGTGGCAGTCTCCAAAAAACCACATTATCTCCCTCCTCCTACTCATTAGTCCCTTGCATATTCATCCAGGAGCTGCATTCAACCCTTCTGGCACATCCCCAATCAGGAACAGGACAGGTTTCCCCCTTGGACTCCTAGATCATTTTCAAGTTATTCCTTACAAGTGTACCATCCCCACTTCCACATTAAAATGAGATTTTCACATTCCTCTGTGTTTAAAGCCTCCATTTTTGTTTGAAAAGAGTCTGGCTTACCATGTAATACAGATCTTTCTATGTGATGGGTCTCACACTGGTTTTCCACAAACCCTTGTACAGTCACATTTTGGGCACCTTCACTGATGAAAATACTCAGTGTCAGACTGGTCCTGATCCTCCCCAGAGCTTTATTTTAAGGCAGCCACCCATTGGCAATAGCTCTCAAATGGCCCCTTCATTATCTGTTTAGCATAAATTTTATTAATGCTGTAGAGTGCTAATGCTTTAATTGTAATACCAAACTTATAGAAGTTTATTATGTTGCTGTTATTAAATAATTTTCTAACCTCAAAGAATGGAAATAGGACTTACTCATCACAAAATTTTGTTGAAGGACTTACATCTGCTATATCCTTACATTTTGATTTTGTCATCAGCCAATGCTTCTACCAACCTCCAACCTTCTCCCTTTAATTTCACTCTGGTCAGCCAACAGTTCTTCAGGTCCTTGCTCTTCTCAAATTTAAGTAAAATATTCGGCTTCTGTCTGAGTTTCCGTGACATATTAAAGGACCAAATATTATCTCAAACAGATTGGATTCAATTTATCAAAACTGGCTGATATTTAAGATATCTATCTCTGGCTAAATGTGACACATCTCTCCTGGGTACTACAAAATTGGAAAGTGTATAGCCTACTCAAATCAAATCATACAACTCTGTTGTTTGCAAATAAAGAGCGGAAACACTTATTGATCATATATGCTTTTTTCATAGTTTATGAATAATTTCACCATTCTTCATTGCTAATATACATTCAAAACCTATTATCTTTACTTCTTCTGACATGGATTTTTGTCAGTATTTATTCTCTCTGTATTGCATTTAATAAATTCTAAATAGTATCAGTTCCCCTTTATTTCCAGTTTTGAGTTTTTAATAAAAATGTTATTATTTTTAATATTATTATAACTTGTAACTGTTATAATTAGATTATCACCAAACTTATTTCTTGTGAAATGATAGTTTTCTACCCTCCTACCAAAACTTTCCCCTCTGCATTTCCCCTTCCATAGCTTGTTCCTATTTAAAATGTTCCTTTATAATTTTGCTTACAAGACTTCTCAGTAAAGAGAAAATTGATCTGGGATTAGTTAGCTAATACTTCAATTCAAATACATTCATGATTCTGACTTTCTGAGGTAATCAATAACTCAAAGAAGTAAGTACATTGGTACAGAATTCCACTCACCACCAGTCTTCTGTTCTGTTCTTCTAATAAAGTGATTGACAATGTTATTTTGACAAGTTTTACAGGTCTGCATGAATTCAGACTTTGTTGTTTTGGGTTTTTTCCCTTCATATCAGTTTAAAAATAGGAATAAATTAATGATTAGCAAGGAGTGCTTTAGATAGTCTGTAATGTTTACACAATGACATAACATCTCAGGAGAGCCACTCAAAGGACTGCAGAATAGAAATGGTATTTTTCATTTTTGAAGACCATAAGTGATTGAACATACTTGCATTTTCATTATTCTGGCATGTGATCAATATTGAAAGAAGCTTGTAAAGCATCTACAACATCAAAATTATAGACCGAACTTGGTTTAACTATGTTTGCACCCTTATAACTGTCTACAATCCTGTAATGAACAACTTGATTCCTGAAAAGTACTTTTCAAGGGAATTTGTATTTTGTCAAAAACAACCATTAATTCTTCCAAATGTGTCCCCACAGAAGACACTCATACTAGGGTAAGAACTCCTGACACAGAGTCCAAAAGAGAGATAAAACATCTTTTGATGACCAGAGATAACCAGGAAGAGTCTGGCATGCAGGACAAAACTAAGGAGCATGCCTGAGCACCAAAGGTCCACAAAGATTTGTTACAATATATTCACATTTAAGAATTTACACAGGCATCCCAGATGTGCTTTACAGCTCAATGGAAGGAAAATTCGCACATTCGTGCTGCTGACTGTGCTGAAAGGCATTAAATGGAAAGAATGTTACTTTATATTGAACAGGACATTTAGCCCATCAGTGAGAAGCCTTGCTGCAGCTCCCTGCCGGAGGGCTGGTATGGAGGCAATCAACTGAATGAGAAAGGAGCTACTTGGCTGCACTCTTCAAAGCTGGGATTGAGCCTTGCACTGTAGCCAGTTGTGTGTGTCGTCATTAGTGGAGGGGACAGTGTGTAGCCCTAGCATATGGAAAACCATAAAAGGTCTTTGGGACTTTTTAAGAATGTGTGTTGAATGGGGAGTATATCACCAGAAAAGTGTTCTTCTAGATACAAGAGATTATTAACCACAGTAATGCAGTTCATTAAAGAAAAGCAACTGCTTTCTTTAGTAGGATCGGTGTATTTTACCCATTGTAATGTAACACGAGTGTAATTCTGAAACAGCTCCCACAGAAACATCTAGTCTTGAGCTTTAAAGGCAACATGAATGCTGCCCACCAACAGCAGCCCTTTCCCTGTCTGTGACTGCAGAGAAACTTGATATCTGACCTTACCCAGCAATAGAGACTTCACTTAGCTTTTTTTTCTCCTTCTAGCTTTCTGAGAGGACAGGAGGACTGGAGAGGATCCTCCTGCCTTAGAGAGGGCCTCCTTCCTCAGGAGTCATCATCACACCAAACACAACAGCTCCTTCCCATGCACCAAGAACAGTGGCCAGTCTGGCTTCTCAGGGCTCTCACTTGGCAAAGGAGCTATGGCCATTCCATTGCTTCCTCCCTGCTGCTTTGGGCAGCTTTCTACCATACCTGTTGCTAAGGCAGATCCCTGTTATGAGTTTTTTATGCTGAAGGAAGGTGTTCCCATCTTTCTGCAATCCCACACGTGCATTTCACTGTTTGGATCTCCTTGAAGACAAAACATCCAGTTCTGGGTCAGTTCTTGTGGTCTAATCCCAGAATGAATTGGGAACTATTTTAATGCACCTAAAATTTTATTCTACTCTGAAACTACAAGCCATCTCTCCTAACTACACGATCTAAAATGCAGCCTGTATGGTAACGTTCACCAAAACACTGCAAACTGAGCAAGTGCCTGATAGATGGTTTCCTGGGCCATGGACTCATTTTGTACCAGGTGCACCTGAGTTCATCCCCTAGTCTGTATTTTAGACAAGCTGCTGAGCATGGAATGCCCTCCTATAAACTCTGCCCAGAGCCAATGGAGAGAATCAGGCCTCCCCAGAGGACAATTTACCCCAATTTACCTACAATTTAGATTAAGTATCTAAAATAACAACTCATGTGAGGGACTTTAGATGACTAGCTTAAAGTATACACCTGGTTTGTTTAGGCAGCAAAACAAGCCAATTTGACTCCAGCTCCTGAGCCTTTTTCTGCTCTGTTCTCCCATCCAAAAAACAGAAGTAATCACTTGCCCTTGTATGCTAACAGTTAATGACTGTGAAGCACTTCAGGATAGGAACATGATAAAATTGATCAGAAAGAATCATTCCGAACTGCCTAAGAATTAGAGTTCTCCAATCCACTTTCCAACAAGATTGCTACCTAATGATAAGGTTCCTTGGAGGTATAATTTTTTGGCAGGGTGGAATTGAAGAATTATTAAAAAACCAAAAACTTAAAAGGGTGATTATATTTCTATACGGCAGTGTACAAGAGTAAACACGAATGACAATGAAAGACTTTTATAACAGAGAGATTCCAGAAGAAAAAGTTCTCCCACAGGTGAAAATTAGGAACCCAACATCTTAATATTTGGCTCATTCTTTAATTTTTGTCTCTAAATCCCCTTGACTTGTTTTGATGAATGCCTGGTTCTTCTCCAGATCACATCTCTATCTTGCTGGGACACACTTAGTTTACAAGTCCTTTTGTCTAGTTAAAATGTAAGACCAAAGGCAGATAAAATGAATTTTCAGATATCTTGAATATGCAGGGTCTAGAAGACATTTTAGAGAATAAAAGCAACAGTCTCACAAAAGGGACTTGTTAACCTGGTCTGCAAATAATATTGATATGCTAAAATGCATTAATAGAGCATCACATCATGTTAGATTTTAGCTCCAGTATTTGTATAGTGTGAACAGCTGCAAAATTTTATATGCTGTTTTCAAAGTCCTTCTTTACCCCTTTTCTAAAAGCCTTCAAATATCAGTAACCTCATTGTGCTACTGGATAATGGTCCTGATTCATGGGCAAAGATGGACAAAACTACTACACAGTAGGTAGATATTAAGTAGAATGAATGTTTCAGTGTATAGAGAGCTGATTAGCTGGATTGCATCCATCCTGCAGCTATGAAGAGAAAAGCAAAGAAGTCACCTTGCTTGCTTTCCTGGCCCTTGGCTCTGCAGGGCTGTCTATCTTCAGCTGAAAGGATGCAGAGAGTCAACTGCAGGTTTTGTCCTCCAAGGCTGATGAGGTCTCCCCACTAAATTGTTGTAAGCTGTCATTGAACTCCAGAACTTCTGCTCATCCATGGGCAGTTTCAGGCCTAACACAGTCTTTTTGGCTCCTTGTCATCTTAGCTGTCTCCGGAGGGGTGCTCCGCAGCACCATCTCATGTGCCGTTCCCATTTAGTGTGTACGGAAAAAAGTGCCTACCTCAGCACTGTGAATTACACAGGCATCTGGCACCTAGATGCGCAGTACCAGGGGCAAGTCTCTTTTTGGGTAAAGTCCCTAAGATCAGTGGTTTCAGCCTCTGAAATATTAAACCTAGGCTCCAAAGCACTTTTGAACTGACATACAGTGTTCCTAGCCACGTTAGAAACTTTTACTTCCCATATGTTTTATAAATCTTATGTAGTACTTTTATATAAATGTTTCTTTTGGGCTGTTTCATGCCGCACAGCGTGCCCTAGTCAGATGTTCAAGTTCTATATTTATTGTTAAAGCATACTTTGACCCTTTCAGAACACTCAGTAAAGCTTTTTCTCTTTGTATCTGTCTTCCAGTGCAGGAAAGTCCTACCTACATCTTCCTCTGTGTATAAAATGCTGTGTGTCTGCTCATGTTGCAGAAGGCTCTGGGAAGCTTTCTCTTATCTTCAGAGGCACATAGGAAAATATAATCTCACCATGCTTCAGTCCTCGGTAGGAAACTGGTCAGAGAACATTCTGGTCAACACAAAGCTCTTTGGCAAATATTTCTGTCCAGTGTGCTTGGCTGGAGGCTTAAGGAGATGAATAATCAAGGCCCTGTTCAGGTCAAACAAAGTGAGGGAGAGAAAGCGGTGTAGTGTTTTTGCTGCTGCCTGGCCTGGCATCTCGACTGAACTTGCTATTCCAATGTGGCTTTGTGAGAACTTGGCAAGGGGTGTAAATCTCTCTCTGCCCTGCCTTTCTGTCCACTTCCATTACCAGGCTGGAAAAGGAGAGCCTACCTTTCAGTCCTTTCCTGAGGGACAGTAGATGGGAGAGCACGAGGGGTGCAGGCGTTGCTGTAACCGAGACCATCTATCTGTCTGCAGTCGAGAGGCAGTGCCTTGCTGAGGGGAAGGGGCAGGTTTTGCTGAATCAGCGCCTTGAGGACCTGCTTAAGTCTCATTTGCTTACATACTTAAGTGCTCTGCTGAATTATAGCCCACAGCAACCAGCTGCCAGCCCTCCACTTCCTGATTAAAAACAAACAAAAAAACATTTCTGGAAGCTGTTCACGTGCTACGGGCAGTGCTATCCAAAGTCCCCCTCTTTTCCCGATTATTCCTCTGGACCTACCCAACAAAACTCCATCCAGAATAACAGGACAGCTTCAGTTTGAACAAACTGTATGGAAAGAACTGTATTTTCTAATTACGTGCGAATTTCTTTTCTCTTGCTTAGCTCATCCAAGAAAATAGTGCGGCTCTTAGCAAATATCCTGAGGCAGTACAACTGCCTATTAAATAGGACTCCCTGTTGATTTCAACGCACTTTCAAAGCACTTCAAAAGGTTGATGGCACAACATGGCCCAAAGGTGCTTTACTAATGTGTCGTCTGGCACACAAGAGAGATAATAACAAAGGAATATCTGACTGCTTCTTGAACATGGCTATCAGCACTAGCATTGCTAGACAAAATAAAATAACCCTTTCTTAGTAAATTAAAATTTTTGTGTGTCCTGGAAATGCTGTTTATGACGCAGAGTAATATTCCAACCAGATCTAAGGAAAGGAAATAGCTCCAATTCTTAAATAAAATGGAAAATTAATGCAAAACAGTCCAGACAGTACCTACCAGAGAGAGTGGGGTGAAATATCAGAATACTTAATACTCTCTCAGAGGCCATGTGATGTTTTCCAGTGCAATTCCCAGTGCAATCTCTCACATCAGATTAAGATGCCTGAACAGTTTCAGATGCAAACACACAGCAACAAAGCCACAAGAGGCGGAGAGGGCTGGCACCCAGTTTTCAGGGAGGAGACACTGCCTTCCTCAAGACTGCCTTTTCTCAAGGCAGAAATGGCATTTCAGGACAGAACCATGGCCACCTTGAAAAGGTAAGAGTAAATCCTTTTATATCAGCAATCACACTGACCAAGCACAACATCTGCTATCAGCTCTGGATTCAGAGAAATTTCATATAAACTAATCACCCATCATTGAACACACTGAAAGGGAGAAAAAGGATTCAGTAATCGATTGGTTTCATAGTTCTGACACTTTACTTCTTCCCTCATAGTTTTTTTTAAGTAAGTGAAGCGACACTATTTAACTCTTCAGACACAATTTAGGTGGCCTCACCATGGAACAGACTCTCGCTAATATCTATGAAAAATTATTACATGGTTTCAAGAGTTAGTGCTGATTTTATGTGCCCATTCGTTTGAAAAGAGCTGATTTTTTACAAAAATGCCCCTACTCTTACCCTTTAAAGGTAAAGGACATTCAGTTTGGCTATTCAAATTGACAGCAAAAAGAATTGCTAATAAACATAGCTGCTGTTTATCTGAGAGAAGTAGCATCCTGTCTAGATTAGGTTTTCAGTATCATCCTGATGATTTTGAGCATATGGCTTTAATATGTACACATGGCAACGATGCAATCTGCAGATTTAGGAAACCCTATCTACTCATTAACTTAATAGACAATTATGCTGTATTAGGTACAATTAAAACCCAGAACTCTCTAAGAAATCCTTAATTACACATCTACATGATCGACCCTGTTAACTAAATAATGGGCTTCAGAAAGTCTTTACATTTGTATATTTGTCCTAATATATTGCTAAAGTTCTGATCTGCATTTGTACTGTGAGTCAATCAACTGAGAAACTTGTGCCATTTTCTATAGGCTCTTTTATCTTACAAATATTCGTAGTAACCCTAAACTTCGACAAAATTCTATTTCTAGGTTTTTTTAAAACTTTGAGTAAATTACTTCTGGTTTGGATATCAATGTATTTTCAAAGGTGAGTTTTAAACATGTAACAGTTGACTTTCTTAAAGTATTTAAATGTTTTCATTGACTTCACATGAAATGGCACTTGTGAAAATGCTGAATAAATATTTTAAGGTAGCATCTGTGGGCTTGAATCAAGTTCTTTTGTCTGAACCCTGTAGACATTAGTGGTGAACATTTTTGGTATCGTACCTCTTATGCAAAATTTCATACTTGTGTTCAATAAGTGTCCTGGTTTCAGCTGGGATAGAGTTAATTTTCTTCCTAGTAGCTTGCATAGCACTGTGGTTTGGATTCAGCATGAAAATAGTGTTGATAACACACTGATGGTTTAGTTGTTGCTAAGCAGGGCTTACACCAGTCAAGGACTTTTCAGCTTCCCCTGCTCTGCCGGGTGCACAAGAGACTGGGAGGGGGCACAGCCAGGACAGCTGACCCCAAAGGGCTATTCCATACCATATGACATCATGCTCAAGATACAAACTGGGGGAGTAGGCTGGGGGGCAGTGACCGCTGCTTGGGGACTGGTGGGATGTCCGTCAGCAGATGGTGAGCAGTTGCATTACTTGTTTTTCCTGGGTTTTGTTTCTCTTTCTCTCCTTGTTTTCCTTTTCATTACATTGTTGTTATTATTATTATTATAATTATTATTATAATTATAATATTTTATTTAAATTATTAAACTGTTCTTATCTCAACCCACAAGTTTTCTTACTTTTGCTCTTCTGATACTCTCCCCATCCCACTGTGGGGGAGGGTGAGTGGCTGGGTGGTGCTTGGTTGCCGACTGGGGCTAAACCATGACAATACAGTAAAAAATCTTTGGTCCTAATTCAGCCAAAATTTAGATGGATGATGATCCTTCACCTAAATGTTAAGTCTGTATCCATTTTGGAAGAGTGCCATGTGGAATCAACGATATCTGTTGCCATTCATTCACTACCTTTGCTTGACTTCTTATTTTTAAAAAAGAAAGGTAGCTAAGAGGTATCCTAGTCTTTTACTCCTTAAATTGTAACTGATTTTGTGTGGCATGTTAATGCACGAGACACAGCCTAAACTTAAATACGGATAAAATCGTGTGTACAAACTTTTCTATCATTTTACCGAGTCTCTGTGTAATTCAGGCTGTGTAAGCAAATTCATCAGAGCAATGGCACAGGAAATCTGAGCAGTAAGAGTGTCACATGCAATATTATAAGTACTTGCCTTTAGTAGGTGACCAGAAATCCTGCATTATAATCAACTAGGTGACACAGCTTCTTATGTGAGAAAATTTTGCAAGCAACAAAGGCATTGGCTAGATCTAGATCTGCTAGACTCCTACTGGAAAGAAGGTAGAATAAGTTTGCCTTACTTTGAAGCACAACAAAATCCAGGACATCTCAAAATATTCTACAAAAGGAACATTTTACTGTGTTTTTCGTCTTAGCTTTACACTGAAAAAAAATCAATGTCTTTTTCTGCAGCTGTCAGGAAGGGATATTTCTACGTTGATGAATTTTTTCCAGATTTCTCTAAAAGGGAGTGGGTAAAAATCAGCACAAGGGCAGAATAATTACTGATTGGTAGAATTTCATACTCTTGCATATGTTTTCTGTCAAAGTTTTGTGTCTTGAGGTCTTCTATAATCTCTGAAACTTGATTGGTTCTTTGGTCAGAATGACCTTTTCAGAACTCTTTTAGGCCTCTTTAGACCTAAAGCTACAGCTTGACAGCTAACAATGCTGTTTGACACCCCCTCGCCTCCCTGTGTAAATACTTGTGTATGAGAAAATCAAACCCATAAATTACCCAAAGAAAATATTCTGCACACTTTATATCAATAATGTCTTTTCAAGCAGACCCAGACAGAGGGTTCCTAATATTTCTACTGCTCAGCAGAAGGTGTCAGTATTTAATGCAACAGGAAAAGCAAGAGGGAAGGTTTCTGATGGCAGGAAGCAAATGGATTATTCCTTATGCCACAAAGATTTACTTTGACTTGAGTGCGTGTTCCACACTCTCCCTTACCAGAATTTTTAGGGTTGACATGTTTACCTAACCTGGACTGCCAATGACAATTTTTCCTCTACCAAATGCATTTTTCTAGTTACTTTGCAAAAAGATTGATCAGTTATTATAATCATCAATGAACTGCAACCATGTTTAGTGCTGCTCTGCTGGTTAGCGTATAGATAATTACAATCCCTGAGCTGAGAGTTTATGTTTCAGAAAAAGAGTGTTACTGGTGGAGAAGGAAAACATATTTTCAACTACATGCCGCATTTACCTAAAATTACCAAGGCTTCTGCTGAGCAGAAATGCTTTTCACTGATTTTTCACAAATTTTCTGAGACAATTGGAGGAAAGAGGATACCAGCAAGCCTCTGAGAAATTTTTTTTGTTTGTATTGATTAAAAATGGCATCCAACAAATTCAGCATGTTATGTCCTTATTTGATGAGTAATTGCAGAATTAATTCTTTCATTTTTGGATCCTGTAAGTGGAGAAGCTTGAGGAAGCCTCCACTTGAATGTGTTCACACGTCTCTGAGACTCTGTCACCAAGAACTGTGATCACTTATGACACCAGCTGGTAACTGTTGTCTTAATGCAATTTACTCATTAAAAGAAAGAAGCGTGCTTCTTTTGCTCTTTGGTATTTTTTTTTTTTCATTTTCTATTGGAAAAAAGGAAGTGTAGGAACACAGTGACTATTCAAATACCAAGTCAATGTTCAGATGTCCTCTTTTGTAAATGTCCTTGTAATAGCCAGGTAACTCAATGGTTCAAATGTGTTTTGATGCTTCTCTTAGCCCTTGCAGCAGCACTCATTCAAACAAGTTGCCTCTTAAGGCTGCAGTGCCTCTAGGGAATCCTCAATAACAGAGAATTAAAATAATAATTTACAGTGTGTAGCATTTTTTTTGTCAAAGATGGAATTATTAAAAACACTTTACATTCTCCCAGTTGCCCCAGAAGAAGCCAGCTAAACATTTTCCAAGGTGTTTAGTGAAAGCAGGCTTGACAACCTAATCCCCAACTTTTGTTGACAAGTAAGCTTCCCCTATTTGATCACTCCTCATCTAAACCATCAGCATACTTATCCTTCTTTGATCCTTTCCTTTGATAGGACTGCTGAGTCTCCTCTCAGCAACAAAATATGTTCTAGGGTCTGTATAACCACCCACAAAAGGGCACTTTTGTGCCCATAGCTGTAGTATGTCCCATGGCCTTTCCTGACAGCTGAAGATGCATATGTAGGATGCTTTTCATTCCCTTGAGGGACTATGAGTATCTGGGTGAAAAGAAAGCAGCATTTTGGCTAGCCTCGGGACAGCTTCAGAGGCAACTGAAGCTATAGGTGATATGGGACTCTGCCTTTGAGATAAATGAAACACAGTTCAGCCTCTGCTTCAGTTTTGGAAGCAGGCTCGCTACACTGCCATGAAAAGGGTTTGTGAAAGATAAAGGAGAACAGAGAAATGGAATGGGACATAAGGAAGACAAAAAGGAGAGGCAGAGAAATTTGAAAGTCTGAGAATAAAGAAGCAAATTTCAAGCATTATTGGGTAGAATTTGAAAACAGTGCAGTAAGAGTTACCAGTGAATTTCTATTAACACATTGCTAAAGAGAGGTGGGATCTGGCATCTAAACTATTTTCCCCATATGCAAATATAAGCAATAATAAGAAAAGAAGCAACTGGAAGAAGAGAAAGAATGGCTAAAATATAAAGAAATGGGAGTTACATAAAAATTAAGAACTGACATGAAGAGAGTCAAAATAAGTTTGGGGGATTAAAATAAAGTGAGACCAGTTCAGAAGCTCTGCTAGAATCTTAACTTGTGAAACAAAGGAGAATGTTGTCTTTTATGTCTGCCTATTGCATTCAGACAATAACATGATTATTTGCTAGCAGTCATAACTATTAAAGTATATTGATAGAGGTTTGTACTCCAGAGAAATAACATTTATGTCAAGAAGAGTGACAATCTCATTTTACCCACATCAACATTCTTAGCTTGGTATAGTCTCCTTTCCCAGCACAATACATTCTATTAAAATAATTTATGTTCAGTATCCTGTCTATTGCATTAAGAGTATTTTCAGCTGAGGCAAAGCAATTTTAAAACCATAACTTTGCATTCTTGGAAATACTTCTTCACAACTCAGAACACTGCATATGTAATCACTAATATAGAATACCTCATAGAAGAATATTAAAGGAGGAGATAACGTGTTCAAAGAGCAGTATAATTTTGCTTGTTTTTTCATCCAAATACTCTTTACTCATACAAAGAGATAGTAGAACATGAAGAGTAGAAGCACTAATGATAATTAGGACCACATGTCTCAATACTTTACAAATGGCATGGTATCACTTCTCCTCTTTTGCAGTTGGAAAGCAAAGGCCATACACAAGGTCTTCTCGCAGGTTGCCCATACACCATAGACAGAGTTGGCAACAAGGGCAAGCGACCACCCCCTTATCATCGCTGACAATCTGGAAGGCTGAAGCACAGAAAACCAAACATCTTTCAGGATCATTTATTTCTTTGGAGGTAGCATCAGCCTCTCTTCATCCCAAGAGATGCGTTTCATTTTATCAAGCATAATACAAAACAAACCTACTCTAAGCAAATAATTAGTATAAACATATTTCAGATGAACTGATAGTGTCAATAAACTCTGAAGATTTTGCTTACTTTGTTTTGATTCAAATAGAGCAAGATTCAAGCATTCACTCTTCTAAATTGTCTCTGAAAATATCTTTGTATCTATTTTGACAGTCCCTTTCTCAAAGCTCACATGTTCCCACCAGGATTTACGCCCACGATTGCATTGAAAAGATGATACAAGGAAAGAATCAGACTGTGCTTCAGGAAAATGAATAAACCTGTTATATAGCAACCACTTAACAGTAAAATCAAGGTAAATTTTCCCAGGTGTTCTGATTTTACAGTTTTTTAACTGTTGAGAATTTTTAATGAATCTTGAAAACATAAATTTGAATTTCCTTGCTTTTACTCTCTAGTTTACATGTGATGTGTTTACATGCAATGTTTTTACATGCCAGCAGAATCAAGTAAAAGTTACTTCCAGTTATATTTCAGATATACAGTCTGATGAGATGGAAACTAGAAATAGTCCTTATGTATAAGTTTGTTGTCAATAAAGGTTTACAGGTTACTTTTTTCTTTTTTTTTTATTAATTCTGATTACATATGTGTACGTTGAGGCATTTTAAGATATTAAAAGGCACAGATCAAATTTCTGAGAGATGCACAGTGTTTTCTAAGCTATAGGAATGTTATTAATAATGGTTGTTACATCTGATCTTTACTCAATAGTGTTCACGTGCTAGTTACAGAATGAAACCAACATAAGAAGCAGCTTTGGATGCACAAAGAATGTGAAAATTTCCCCTTTTCCTTTTGAGTGAATTATTCCAAAGTCTGTAAGGCAATAAGAAAGCTATTTTTCACCTACAGCAGATGGAAATACATACATCATACCTGGAAGATATCAGCACCAACTGATTTAATTGAGATAAACTCTACAAATCAAAAAAATTTCATTCTGATTTCAGTTACCATCAGATGCAGTTGATCTATTGAAAATCAGAAATCTGAAGTACTCAAAAGTGTATAAAATGCGCTACAACTACTGATGGAGCTGATAAGATTTTCAGAAGTATTTTCAGATAAGTAAGGCTTTTGGGAAAGTATCATCAGGACTTCCAAGTCATCAGACCGCCTTGTAAAACTGCTATCATTCATTTAATGTATTGTTCCTTTTTTGTCTCTTAAGGACCAGGTGTACTAGGGCATCTGACATCAGAGAAAGTAGATCAAGCTAAGGCACATTTATCCAAACAATGAATTCCTAGAGAGTTAGCTGAATGAGTAATTTCAACTCATAGTGAACTGAATATGCAGTTATGTTTCCTGTCTTGAAGAGACAATCCTTCTAAAACAAATTCAGGTTTTGTTAAAATGAAAATATTCCTCCCTGTAACTGGCCTGATTTTTAATATATCAAGTTAATGCCAAACAAACAAAAGAAAGAATACAAATAAATGAAAAATATGAAAGTATGAAATTTAACAAGATCAAGTGCTGGATTCTGCACCTGGGATGGGGTAATCCTGGTTATACATACAGACTGGGGGACATGAGGCTGGAGAGCAGCCCCACAGAAAGAGATCTGGGGGTTTGGCTTGATGGCAACTTGAATATAAGTCAACAGTGTGCCCTGGCAGCCAAAAGGGCCAACCATGTCCTGGGGTGGGGCATCAAGCACAGCACAGCTTGTCAGTTGAGAGAGGTGATTGTCCCGCTCTGCACTGGTGCAGCCCCACCTCAAGTATTGTGGCAGTTTTGGGTGTCTCAATATAAAAAGGACATCAAACTATTAGAGAGTGTCCAGAGGAGGGTGACCAAGATGGTGAAAGCCTCAAATGCAAAACTTCCAAGAAGCAGCTGAGGTTGTTTGGTGTGTTCAACTTGGAGAAGAGAAGGCTGAGGGGTGACCTCATTGCAGTCTACAACTTCCTCTGGGGAGGCAGCAGAGGGGGAGGTGCTGATCTCCTCTCTCTGGTGACCAACAATAGGACATGAGGAAATGGAATGAAGCTGCATCAGGGGAAGTTCAGGTTGGACATTAGGAAAATGTTCTTCACTGAGAGGGTGATAGGTCACTGGAACAGGCTGCCCAGGGAAGCGTTCATGGTCACCAAGCCTGATAGAGTTCAAGGAGTGTCTGGATGACATTCTTAGTCATATGGTGTAGTTTTAGGTAGTCCTGCGAGGACTGGGGAGTTGGACTTGATGATCCTTATGAGTCCCTTCCAATTCGAGATATTCTTGATTCTGTGATTCTGTTATCTACTGTTGTTGGTTTTTTCCCCCTAGAACTTGGAGCTTAAATTGCTACCAAATGAAGACATTTTCTCATACTTTTATATATCGGCTATGGTTCAACAACCACCAATATGAGAAGTGACTAAAATGCAACACTAAAATGTAATACTTGAGATAAATCCATACTCAGGGTAAAACCTGAGGAGCAACAGCATGGCTATTTGTGCCTTTTTTACTTGCTGTAAATACCTTTCTGTTGTCTGGAAAGAATCATTCTGAGGGCTGACACATAATTGCTGAAACCCAGTCTTCCTGTTTTATTTATCTTAATTGTCTGCAACTTCTCTTGTCTCTGCCCAAGGAATGTCCAAGCAGAACTTACCTAGTACAGAACTAAAATTTCCTCGTTTTATTTTGACCCTTCATGAAGAGAAGAAATCTGAGTCTGAAACACAAAATGTGAAACAGTCCCCCTGCCCACTGTACAATGTTACTAGTTGTATCATGAATGTCATGAGTGTTCCAGAAGGTAGAGGCATTTGACATATCTATGATTATTCCTTTGAGAAAAGAAAGGAGCATGGTCTCGGCAGCAATGCAGCTACTCTTTGGACACTGGCCTGGCAACATGACACTGGCCTGGCAACATGAGAAGAACATGTAGGCTCCATGTTCTCCTCACATAGGCTGAGGAAAGACATAGGGTGTGCTCAGTATTTTACAGTATAGGTGCGTAAGACTGGGCTTTTAACATGGGTTCACGGATGGGATCTTCGTCTTTGTTTTCATGAGTCTTTTCAACAGCAGATCTGTTCTGAAAAGTGTGGCAAATGGGCTTTGTTGCTTGCACAAAGCCTGTTGTTGTAAGATCAGGGTACAGTGTTCTCTTCATGGCTTCTGTTTTGTTAGTTAGAATTTACCCCCCCACACACACACTTAGGATCTTTACCAGGAATAGTCTAGCTTGGCATGCTGTGCTCAGATCTCGACAATACATCAAACACTAGGCCTGTTGCAGAAAAACAGGGTTTCATTACAACTGCTTTAATAAAAGGAAGGAGACAGTATCAGTTAAAGGTGATACTCCTTTGGTGCTTTCTTTGTTTTGCAGATACTCCTTTTGCTGCAGGTTGTTAAGGCATTGACAGTTTAAGGCCCTTCCCATCAGTGAAATATCTGCTGATCTGCTATTATTTGTAGGCATATCTCCAGCCTATCTCAAGAAAGGAGCACGTCAACAAGCATAATTTCCCTTTTTTTGTTTTTAAAGCATCAGGGCATGTGCAGCTCCACTACTATCTAAACAATAAGAAAGCAATAAGCAAACAATTTTTTTTTTATCTAACTTTATGTATAGAATAATGTGGGGTCGGACTACAGGTTTTATGGTAGGCTAAATCTATATTGATATCGACAAGTATCTTCAAGATGCTCACCCAGGCATACCACAAATGTCAGGGAGGTTCTGGGATGGCAGGTCAGGCAACAGGTTATTTCATTTTTTATGACTATCCCCTGGATATCAAAGGTCTAGTAGAAAGGAAAGCACCTGAGAAAGCAGTATGAGAAGAAAGAGCACCTTGTCGGCTTTATACTCCTCCTGTGCCAGGACTGGGGTTCCTTGTGTGACCCATTCCGTACTAAGCTGAATTCAATGCCATTTCTTCATTTGCATTATAGTTCTCCCAAGATGATAGTAGCTTTGTCCTGATTTTTAATGGAATACCCTGGAAATAAATGGAAATAAATCCATGCAAGAGCTTCTGAGCAGGCATAAATCTAATCATTATAGCCTGAAATCCTAAAACAGAAATAGCTTTCTTTTTTCTTGCCATAAAAGCAGTTGTTCTCCTCTACAAAGGTCAAAACATACTTGCATATAGTTGATTTATTTATTATCCTACTGTATCTTTACAGTGAATCTAAAAAGAGCAATGAAATTATGAAAAGAGGAGACATGGTTTGTTATCTATTTTTTCAGCTTTCAAGATGACATGATTAACTATGTAATTAGTAGAGTAATTAATGAAGTTATAAGAGATCACTCATAAGTGTTTAAAGCACTCTGATCCATTACTGCAGAAATCTTTGAAGGTTAATGCGTGGGTCTTATTGTGGGGTACAGAGAGATATTCACAGGAGCATCAATTTTCACCCTGACTATCATTTATGGATTTAAGGTGCGGATTAGAAAGTTCAATTTTCAAGCCTTAGTTAGCCAAAAGACATGCCACTGAGGCATAACCCCGAGGAAGGAATCAGTGTGTAAACAGTGTCATTTGACAGCAAGATGGGGGCACTAAGACATCCTGCTTTTCTGCAACGAATACTTTTTTAACATTTCCGTATGCGTGCACAAGGTGCTGGATTTCTTTCCTACAACAAAACCGCGGTCAGGACCAAAGAGACTCAACTCTTACCTTTCATAAACCAGAATACAACTCTTAAACGTTTCTCTTTCCTTCTGAAAACTTTGCATTTATGTTAACAATGCAATGTTCTGTTGTAAAAATTCAATTGCAAGCAAAATCAATGCATTCTTACCATGCTTTGCTACCCCTATTCATCATCCATTATTTGTTGCATTTTATAAAAATTTGCACGCTGCCAGGTCAGGACTAGGCTCAACTGATTGGTACTGAATGGTTCAGACAGTGAGCTCTGGATTAGTTTTATGCTCTTGACACTGTTCCTGCTTGTGCAGTCACTTTGTGCATCGTTTGAGTTTAAAATTGAAAGGTCACTGTTTGCCAGCAGTCGAAGAAAAGCAGTTAAACATTTCTGAGTAAACTATTTAATACCTTTAAATGCTATTCAATAGCTTTAAATTTATACTGCCTTCATGAGCTGAGACTGAAAATTAGAAATGAGCGTGTGGGCTGTATGCTATAAGAGGGAGGGAAAGGACAGCTCAAGAAGTTCCTCCTCATTCTGGTTTTGGGATAGGGTGCCACAGTCTCCACCACACAATTTGCATCAGCTCTTGCACCTTATGACAAGCTGATTTCCTACAGAAAGCAGCACAGCCTGAGTCTCTACCATGAGATTCTGCCCAGTGATGCCTGTCCTGCATCTAACCTGCCACAGATGCTCAAACCATTAACTGTGCTTGCCTTCATCCTTCCTACCCTGGGAGACCGCACAGCTAAAGCAGGGAAAGGGGGCAGTGAGCCAAAATTCCTTCTTTTTTTCACCTTTATAACCCCTCAAAAGCCAAGCACAAAGGTGTGAATTTTCAGCCTTTTAATTAGCCAGTGTTCGAAGTATGGTGGAGTAGCCATGATGGGCTACATAATTAAATCAGTTGATGTTTGCAGAGAGACAAAAAAAAAAAAATTTTTTATGAGAGTTACTGATACTTTTTCAGACCAGCAGCACAGTGGGAGGTTTTGTGAGCCAGAAAGTGGCCAGGCTTTTCTTCAGCTACAACCAATGATCTCATAAAATAAATTATTTACCCTGACAAATCTTGCCTCACCTAAGGTCAGAATAGAAATTCTGCACTGAGCTTCTTAAAGTTACAAAGAATAATAAAGATCATATAAGCTTTTAACAGCCTTTCATGAAAGAGGAAAACAACTCACAATAAAATAACCATCTATCAGATGGTCAATATACTTTATGTCCTCAAGAACCTACTGAGGCACAGTGAAGGCAAAACAAATACAGGACAGCAGACTATAGCCAGAAAAAGAAACAATATGAAGGTGTGAGACAATTCAGTCCTGGACTTTTTGTTATAACCGCACCTCCTTACACACATGCAGCACAGGGGAGGGTCTTTGCTTGTTACAGAACCCTTTTTTCATGTCTTATGGTCAACATTAGCAGTTAACTATGTTAATTTTGGGTCAAGCCCCACACACTTTACAAACCAAACCAAATGGAAGCTACACATCAATTCAGTGCACACTAGATCTCATTTTATTCCTACTAGTGTCACCACTGTATTTGCAAGGATTCCTAAAAAGTTCCAGTTATGATTCTTTTTCTGGTCTCTACTTTGAAAATATCTTTTAAATGATTATGTATAGACAATTATGTATTTCCTCATACAAAAGAGTTTCAGCAGAGGCAGTTCAAGAAACAGCATGTGGTAAGCATTTGGGACAGTCCGTGAGGAGAAGACAGTCCTGAGCTGCCTTGTACAAAACATGGGAAAGCAGATATTTAGATCCCTCCTTTCTGGAAGCAATCTTATTCTAAATTCATTAAAAGACCAATAAATCAAAATTCACTTTCAGCTCTTGTAGCTCAGTGTTTATTTTTTATTAAAAAAAAAAGTACTGAATCTGAGCTGATTGTAACTCTGATAGTTTGTAAACCCAGACTCACTCTTTCCATGCATGGTACCATTAACTGAAAGCAGTGGGAACTACAGAAACATGTGCAAGAGCAACTTCTTGTCTTCTCAGAGTGATCAAAAGAGATCTCAAATGATAGGTGGACAAGAAAACAATGATACAGGATAATTGAATCAATAAGACTGTGTAATTTTGTTGTAGCTAAATAACCATGGCCATATGACATCTATCTGTGCCATACTTAAATTTATAAATGTCATATAGTGTTAGATGCATGTACACACAGTTATGTATATATATAATCTCTTCAAAGCTGAGGCACATCTCATCAGAGGCAGAAACCATTTCCTGCTCTTGCAGCATCATAACTCTGCTCATGTACAAGTTATTCCTGATGCATTCAAAACCAGCATGGCAGCAAAGTCACCATTATGCTTCAAGTATGAAGCACCATAGTAGTCATCCTTCTGGTGACCCCATGAATTAACTGGGAACCTCTCCACCCAACTGGATAGGTCAGCATGCCCCATTCAGAAGAGCTCTTCCCTGTGCCCCATGCAGGTGAAAGCAATGCCCACAAGGCAGTGGTGGTGC
This sequence comes from Gorsachius magnificus, assembly GCA_034008185.1. NCBI lineage: Eukaryota > Metazoa > Chordata > Aves > Pelecaniformes > Ardeidae > Gorsachius > Gorsachius magnificus. The sequence goes on along the minus strand of CM067082.1, from coordinate 55,523,643 downwards.
TGGTCTCATCAATTCCTGAGGAACTGCAGCTCGTCAGCCAGGTCTATGCTAATACACAGCTTCCTTTGCAGCTCCGTATCAGATTGACCCTTAATTTCCACTCCTATACCCACAATTTCTATGCAAAAGAAAGACAGACACAAATCAATGGGAGTTCAGAAAGAGTTGGTGGTCTGGCTATCGGTAGACCAAGACCTGACTGACCTGCAGCCCCCATTAAAAAGCCGTTCTGGATGTTGCCAGTAAGTGCCAGTCAGCTGAGACCCATTTGAGCTCAACTGTCAGGGACTTTTCCCTGACATAGCCCTAAATCTAAGGCTTTAACGTGCTCCCTGCTAATGAGGCAGGAGCGATATAAATATCCTTCAGGCTGCTGAGCCTGGTGAAGAGCTGTTAATGACACAGAGAATATCTCCCTACCTGAAGACCTAGGTAAAGGGAGGATTTTGGGGTGTTTTAGGGGGACACTGAAATCAAAACACAAACCCCAAGCTGACATGATTCTCTATGTCACAGAATAAATTGTGTTTCGTATCCTTTGATTAATAAATGTTTGAGAATAAGCTTTCTGAAACACCCCCCAAATTCTTTATAAAGGCAAAGGCCTCACAGAGTTAAGCCTTGGAACAGTAACTGCTCCACATTTCTTAAGAGAAATTTATACATTAGATAGAGCTCCTTCTGCCCATGTATTTCACTGTTTCTAGTTCCATTAATAAATGATCATCACTGAAGGGGCACATTCTTTCACTGTTTATCTACAGTCCCTTTTATGTACAGTTTTCCTAAAGAAATGAGGATTATGTAATTGTGCCATGGGCGTTTGTCGCTATTTCTTCCTTCTCAGCTCATAACTTTGAATTTGTTACTTAGTTTTCATCACATCCCTTGCCAAAGTGGGCCGAAGATGTTAAACAGGGTATTCCATAAGTGACGTCCCATGAAGACTGTCAGCACTCCCATCCCAGAAGAGCCTTGGCTCAACCTTATTTGATGCCAGAGACAGCACCCTTACAGTGGCCCCAGACAAGGAAAAAGATTCAGTCTTGGCTTTCATCAATAAGAGAAACAGAAAATAAAGATCCACTGATAACCAGGCTGCATTGGTTCTGGTGATCGCAGAAGTACTTGTTGATGAATGTTCTAATTTACACAAGCTGCGAAACATTTCTGAGGAAAACACAGGGGTCTGAGCGGACTCCTAGCTGAGATGAGTCCCAGCTATGAAGGACAGCTGAAACATGCACAACGTGAGGATTTTTTTTGCTACAGGTTAACAAAAAAGTGGTAAGTCAAAGCAAACCTTAAGTAAATACAGCTTGGAAATTCTGAATGTCAAGTTCTATTATTAATGTGTTAATACTGTGGCTATATTAACATTTCTAATTACATGCTCCATTTAGGTAAAATTAACTGTAAGCTGTTAGGTTGTGCCAAGAACGATGCTGACAGCTGTGATGGCTCTCTGGTTGGTGGAGCAACACAATCTCACCAAGCTAAGGTGAGGCAATATCTCTCAGACTGGGAAGGACACTGGGGAAGTAGGGTATGGGAACAGACCTGGCGTGGGATTGCCACCAACACCTACAAACATCTCTTCCCATGACACCTGAAGGGAATCAGGTCACTCTGAAAGATCTGAACACTTACACTAGGATCATCAGCTTGTACAATAAGGATGAAGAGAAATACAGACAGAAAATTACCTACAAAATATTGATGGAGTTTTATTCACCTAAGTAATTATGAGCTTACCTTGGTGCTTAAATTCCTAAAAAACTCCAATGCTTTTATCCTTTCTTTGAGATCAGCTGCTAGGCAGAGGTATGCCAGTCTCTCACAGGTAGAATGTGTGCATATGTTTTAATTGGGAAACATGTCCCCATGCAATATATTGGATAGACGGTAATTTTTTAGTTCCTATAACCACTAGCAGACTATTTCCTGCCTTCCTTCCATATACACATTGGAGAGCAAGAGCATCTGTAGCTGCAGCAACAGGAAAACTCTGCAGGAGAGTGGTGGAGTTTTTTTAGTCCAAAGAAAAAAAAATAGCATACAATTCTGCAAATATTCATGTATACAATAAAAATTATCAAATGGGATTATGGTTCATTTTTAGTAAAGGAAATATATTGTTTCAGATTTATCTTCTGGCAATTTTAAAAAATTCCCATCATGGTTATAAAATGCACACTGTAGTTTTCCACCAAGCATCTTGGATTGCCCTTTGCTTGAGATATGCCATATAAAGGATTAACATTTTTAGTTACACAATGTTGCCATTTTTCTTCTGTGGCCTAGTTTGAATATACATTATATTTTACTGCATCTGTCTCTAATATTCAGTGTCTTTGTAGTTCTTGGTAAAAGGAACGGAAAACAAATTTATGGTCCTATTACCAGAAAATATTTACCTTTCTTATAGACAGCTAATAAATTTAATCAGAAAGGGATTTCTGACAATTTTTTGACAGTAAAATGTAATTTTTTTTCTCACGTTCTGTATAGCCATCTCTGTAAATAGTTTTCTTATTATTTCATTGCATGTATAAGGAAAAGCTTGGAAAAAAATGTAAAAAGTTACATTAATTTTTTTTTAAAATTGCCAAAGAGTAGCAGCTGCATTATGTAAAAACTGTCTTTCTTTTGACAGACACAATACCAACTCACATTAACCCGATTTCCAAAAGATTAGAAAACATGGAGTTTGCTTTTTACACCCATACATTAAGCTTGGGATTGGAAATACCATTTCATTTAAAACTTAAACTACCGTACTGAAGCAGCAGAGGTTCAGTATTGTGAAACCTGCATGAATGAATGGATGCCAAAGGCCATTATTTTACATTTGGTGTGCACAGTACACTGACATTAGTTTTGCAACTAATTCTAATTTGCCTGCTCTCCTTTTTCTACAATATATAACATAAAATGGGAACTGCAAAAATTCACTGAAAACATAATTTTACTAAAACAGTCATCTCGCTAAATATTTGGCCAACTGCATCAATGTCAACTATATCATATTTGAGCCTTTCAGGTTTGGGTTCCTCTATAGAAGGGAACTATGGCAGCATATTCCTTCCTGAGGTCTAGATTTCATGCTTACAGCAATTAATAGGAATTAACTCATTAACTCAGTAGCTAGCATCTACTTCTGGTAGCATTGCTGATTGATATATTCTTGAGTAAATCGTAGGAAACGCTTACCTGGTACGACTATAATGTATTTTAATAAAAGACCCTAAGTTACCTGTGTATGTGGGGAAAGGGAGCCGGTATTCTAATTTTTCTAGCTATCTACATAGAAAAATACAGAAAAAAAATTGAAAACAAAATTTAAAAAGGAGCCATCCATGCACTAAAATAGCTCATCATTAAATGTGGAGTTTCCAGTTTTGAGACAGATTTTCCTTATCTGAAATATTAATTCTGTCCCCCAAGTAATTAATGAGAGTCAGTGAAAGCCTGTTAGATGAGATAAAATATAAAATGAAGAATACTTTATCAAGATTATTTGTGTTATTTCAATAAAAACTGGTTATATAAAATTTTACCATAGAAACCCATGTCTTTCAAAATATTGTTTTGAATTCTACTTTCCAAACATTTATCCTGTAACAGAAATTCTATGCTGTAAAATGTAACTTTATATTACAGTTAGCATTTTTTTATGAAATAGTTGAGATTTCCCTTTAATTATATCTAAATGAGAAATGCTGCATTCTTAGGATCACTTTTGCTTTCAGAAAACTTAAAAAAAGTTTTTGCTCTTAAAAGAAGTTTTACAGCTGAAGGAAGTAATTTTGTTCTTAGTCTAAATATAACCCTCACTATTTTGACACATCTTTGAAGCGTGTTCTAAATTTTTATTTTAAATTTATCTTTCTATATAATAACTCTAGATACATAATGGCATACATGAAAAAGAAATATTTTTCCTTGGGAAAATTCAGTCTAGTCCTGCTCTCAGCCAGAGGCTCATGACCTCCAGGTGTCCCTTCCCAATAATGCTTTGACGACTATGTGAAACTTAAGAGCTTTGTCTGTTATTTTTGCTTCAATTGATCCTTGCAATGAATACAAGAAAAGGCCAGTAAGTTTGACCAGAATAAGGCTTTTTCTCATCAGTTCTCAGTGAAATCATCTTTAAACTTTGGGTAACAGACCTTAAAATGTATTTAATGGAAAGGAAGATGGTACATGGAGTAATTGGAAAAAAATAACTATTGTAATTCCAGTACTTGACCATAAAGGTCCAAATTCAGAAAAACCTTCATTGAAGAAAAGCTAACATACTTGGCTGGAAGTGACTGCAAGGCTTATTGCAAATGTGGTTAGTAGCACATGCCAAAACACAGAAACCACTATTAATGACTTAATAAAGGACATGTGAGGTAGGGTGAAGGCTAGAAAAATTATCTCTGTTTACAGAAGATACCATCCCACAGTATTTGAGATGAGAGCTGAGGAACAGCGGTTTCCCTGTGTGAACCAAGAAGAACCAAGGACAAGCACAGAAGAGACATTAAGAATCTGGCACCTATCCATGACAGGGATTTAAGCTGAAAACTGAGGCCAGCCTTCACGTGTGTTACAATTCCTAACCACACACTTGATAGAGTGTAATAGTTCATCAGAAAAAAAATACCTGCTTAGGAAGCTTTTAACTTGTCCCAAAACCACAAAGTCAGGTAAATGTGTAATTACTGGCTGATTAAAATGCAAATGGATTACCTGCCAAATTGTAATTGTGCATGTTTTACTAAATTTTTTTTTTGCTTGCGACTGATAGTTTTTTTTAGCTTTGTCAGTGTTTGCTGAAATCTGACTAAAAGTTAATGTGAAAAACGGTATTTTAATGAAATGTAACACTTACTACTTCTTCAAATTGTGCATTTGTTAAAAATGTTGTTTTAAAAGTGAAAAAATTAGTAAATTTCTGAAAAATTGTTTTGAAAATGTTAAAATTTTATGTTTTAATTTTAAACCGCTTTCCTTGGGAAGCTGTAATTTTTTTGCTTGTATGGTATTTCAGGAATAATCCACATGCAAGATTCTGAAGAGAACTTTTGGATCAAATTTAATATTTACAGACCATAAAAATTATGGATTGCCTTCAATTATGGAAATGTAACACATTGGTGGATTTAATGGAGCCTGAAATATTTTAATTAGCTCAAGCATGTTTTTCTGTAACAACGTATATATAATTCCATGACCCATTTTTCTTTCAAAAGTAAAATTTCTATTTTTCCTGTTGAGTTTATTAGATTTTAACCATTATTTAAAAAAAAAAAATAAAAACCCCAAACATAAATAACATAAACCAAAAACTTCTTTTAAAGATGGGTAATCATTACATCTATTCCATGGTCACGTAACTCCCGTACCATAAAATGGACCAAAAAGTTTGCACACCTATGTACACATGTGTGTGTGATCATTTGAAGAATGCTGAGTATATCTAACATGTGGATGCATACATGTGCATACAAGCATGTGGACAGCTTTGATTTATTTTCTGTTTGCTGCAAAATTTTACCAGATCCCCTTGTACCATGTAATAGAGGCTGGAATTATGAATGATGAATGTTACTTTACAGTTTTTTTAAAGCAAAAAAGGAGGGTTTTTTTATGTTTTTCTCAGTTGTTCTTTAGGAGCAGATGTTTCATGAAAGCTTTAATGTAAAACCCCTTTTATGTTCTACTCATATATTGCTATTCCCTCTGCTCAATTCGACATGCATTTAGGTTACATCTATGCCATATTATGCAGCATTACATTATACCATTAAGGCATCTTTAAACAGGCATCTGGTAGCATAGCATCTTAACTATTAGCAGAAAAAAGTACTATAGAGTTCACCTAAGGACAGTTGCTAACATCCTGTTTTGTGATGAAAAGTGTGTACACATTTCCTAAAATGTGATGGTGCTTTTTAGAAGGGTAGATTTGGCTTCTTAAACACTGTTAAATACACCTATAACAAACTGAGCAAAGCAAGCTAATAGTTGTTCCTTTCCTGTGTTGCTGATTACTAAATTTTTTGTGTCAGGATTTGTCTCAATATATTTTTTACAGCCACTAGGCTAGGTATTTATATCCTATGTGGTTTACCCAAGTAAACTATGATAATAATAATAATAATAAAAATCAATAGTAAAAGCAATAAAATCAATCTTCTAATTGTTTATTCCTTTCTTCAAGGATTAAAATATCGCTGTGTTTTTCATGTTTTATATTGTAGATATTCATTGTCACATAATGATGCAATAACTTAAATGAACCAATGTATGTATCCAATAGCTAGATGATATTTGGTACTGTCAAGAAAAAGATGAAAAAAGCCTCTTTTTTTTTTTCTTGTTTTCCTGACTATAATAAATCAAATATCCATAGTAAATGTGAACATCAGTCAAAGATTACCAGGGCTTTCTCAGGAAACATTCCTGAATTTTTTCTTTTGATTCAAATGAGATTCAACAGGAGAAATGTTGGTATAAAATTGATTGCTAGTTTTTTAGCTTTTGACATAAAAGAGATTACATAGGTTACTAAGATACACTGTTGCCCAATAAATAATCTCAAAAAGTCAATGTTTTTGTAAAATATTCACATCGTACTCCGATTTTAAAATCAGTGGGGCTTATACAATGATAGAGGTTGAATGATTTAACTGGTAACTTTCAGTGGACTTTCTTGCCGTGATTTTGAAATGTCCATTTTGGCAAAAACGTCAGCGCTGATGTTTGATGTGAAATCTTATGTCTAAGGCCTTCACTTAAAAACATAAAATACACCTTATGCCAGTTACAGTAATTTTCCTCATGTAACCTGCGCTGCCTGTGATGTTGGAAACCATGTTCCTTAGACATTTATTCATACTAACACCTCCTGGGTTTAGAAAATGTTGCACACCTCATGCAAAAAGCTAGAAAATGAGAACTTACTCTGGACCAAACAGCAATCCCCATTCAGACAGTAATACTTTTCTAAAAAACCAGTAAAACCCTTTCATGGATTTCTACTCCAGCAAATACTGTCTAGCAAGGGTCCCTCTATAATCAGTGAAGACAGAAAGAGAGACACTTCCACACAGGAATTCATCCCATTCTGAAGTAGATGACTAAACCATATGGTATATTAACCCTTGGAGGCGACTACTTCTCTCTGTTGACTACAAGAAGAACCTAGATAACAAGTTTAGTCAAGCCAGATAAGTTTTTAATATGCAAAGTTAGACAAATTCCAACTAACTCTTCTAATAATATTTCTGGTGTATCATATTTTCTCTTAAAAATAAATAGATAAATGCTTGGACATCTCAAAAGTATATTTCAGCAAATTAATTCTCCATCTTTATACATCTTTAGCCTAATCATAAGCCAAACTAACAATGATTTTGAGGTATTTCATCATGCTCTGTAGCAATATTTATATTGATTTTCTGGTTTGATTAAAAATAAATCTTCTCTTGCAAAGCTCTTGTGGTCCGTGCACTTCATTCTTTAATTTCATACCAGTACTTTCAAACTTGTCTTGAATTTTTCAGTATTATGGAGCTTTGAGTCTAGAATAACTTTAAGCAAATATGATGGCAGAGTGGTTCATTTTTCCTGAAATACAAGCTATTATACTTTCCCTGGGAGCATGGCTTGTGGCTCATGAATCTGTTGAATAGAGATGTTGAATCCTGAGTAGTCATTTTCCTGTTTGAAGTTTTCAGATACTATTATTTGACAAAAAATATTATAGTCTTTTTATTTTCACCTTCAGAATGTAGAGTGAATAAGTTATTATTATGAAGTTATTTACCATTCTAAGGCATTAATATGGTGGGGCTGATGAGGATAATGAGAATGGAAAGAACTGGAATGACCATCTTATGGTGAAGATGCTGGACCAGCACTTGGGAAGATGTAAGGTGAATTACCCATTCACTATGGGTCCCTGTTAGGGTCCTTGGCAACTGTTCATTTCCCCTGTGCTCAGGTTCTCATTTCTGCAGCAATGGAAATAAGACTTCCTTGCCTCTGAAGAGAATTTGGAATAGTGGTTGATATTTTTGTTGTGGTCAAATATTTAAAAGTTATTGGCCACAAACATAAACACATATATACAGCAAGTTACCTTGATTACCCTGTGATTACACCTACTACAGTTTTAGCAGAAACCATAGGTTTCTTCCAAATTTCTATCACTAAAATTTACTGGTGATTTAAGCAGGGAAATAATTCACTTGAAAACAGCCATTTGCCAAACTGGTGACCCAGTAAATAATACCGAGAAAAAGGTCATATAAGGTTTAGTCTAATCCTAGCAATACCTGAAGCTAAAAAAAAATAAACAGGACACAAAAGAAACTGAAACAGAGTTAATAGCAAGAAATAAGATAATGCCTGATGTTTCTTGAAAGCCTTTTTTAGATTCATTGTGGTTTGTATTCATAATGGTTTATTTGTGGATAAGCCACAAATTTTCAGGCAGTGAGCTGATTTTCAAATGATATAAAAGGACATTACACTATGAAAGAGGGGACTGAAATCTCCGTTATGCTACAATGACTGAGATACATGGCAGCCTTATTTGAGTTGCCCGTGTGTGATATGATCATGCCACAAAATTATTTGTTGTATTTCTTCTTCTCCTCTATTTAATAGAAACACCTGCATACATCTTAATAGTCTTCCTGCTACCGCTTTTTATTCTGATTTGAATTCCTCTGCCCATATACTTATATTGCAATAATTTTCACAACTAAGTCTGATTTCAAAAACAGATTAAAAGCAAGGCTACTTGCACTCTTTAAGAAGTAAAGATGTGATTACTAAAAGCTAAAAGTGACTGTATGGGTCATCCATCCAAGACCAGATCTTGTTTTTAACAGGAGTTAGTAAGCAATAGATAAGGAATCAGAAAAATCATCACTTGGAAGATTTCATTGGTATAAGTGTTAAACAACCCAACCAATTTATTTATTTTTAAAATGAAATTTTCAGAATCAGTGAATCTTGAAGTTTATTACATGTTTTCAGTGAGTTTTTAAACAGCAGTTGGTTTTGCTTTGGCTTGGGACTAGGAAGAAGCAACTAGAAGAAAACAAGCTGTCATTTTTAATATCTTGCTTTTCTGGGTTCCCCTTAAGAGATGACAGGAGAAAGTTAATAAAATGTATTATTTGACCCATATTAATTGGCTCAGTCAGAGAGTTGTTAAGGACTCTAGGGAGACTCTCCAAATTACCTTTAATTTTATCCAGAAATCTCATGATATTTCAAGCAAACCTGAAGGCAGAGCTAGCTGAACTAGACATTAAACTAGCCATTAGCTATATTATTATGTAAGAAGGATGTGAATCACACCTAATTCTAATCAAAATATATTTCTCATACTTAAATATTGATAAAATATTTTTAATATCCTTCTCAATATGGTTGGCTACATAAGTACGGTAGCTAAATTGCATAATGCTCTAAAAACGTTAATAAAAAATAAATTTATATATGTTAGGGCTACCTTCTGGACCATAACCATTGCTCTAAAATTTGTGGATGTGAAGTCAAGATTGACTCTGGATCAGACTGTGCATCCTAATCACTTCCACAAAAAATCATGTGGTTTTGTAATTCAGCCTTGCATAATAATGCCTGTAAACCTAGAAATATAGGACATCCTCATAAGTGAGAAAACATGAACTGCAAAGCAAGCAGGGATAAATGTTTCCGTGGATGCGAGACAAAGGCACACATCAGAGACGGGCTTTGGTGTCCTACAACTGTCAAATTTGATCTGCAAATTTTTTAAAGAAAGATTCTGGCATTTTTCTTTATCCAAAGGGACCCTTGACAACACTCGGACAAGTGGTGGAGGAGTTCTGTATCATGACATGAGTTCAGCTTCTGAATTGAATATAGGGAGCTTTACATTCTTACATAAGTTCAGCACACAAAGCCACAGACCTTATCAGAATGGCAGGCAATGGCACACATACACTATTTGTGTCAGATGCAAAGTGTAATTTGCATTTTCTAAAACATATTGAGAAAAGAAACAAGAAAGAAAACAGCAACAAAGACAATTCAGAAGAAAAAGCATGATGTAAGGGAAAGAGTGTCTTTGCTTCTATGCTGGGTGTGCTAAGGAAAAAAGTTCATTCTCTACCTTCAGGAGGTACTGGAAAAGATTGACTGCATCCAATTAAATTTCAGAATGAATCATCCCAGAAATGCTTTGTACCACCAAATATGTTAGACTGCTCAGTCCAGTTCAACAGAAAAGAGAAACAAAGATTGCTCTTATTTTTCCTCAGGTTTTGTATCCACTGACTGTGGCTTCTTTGAAGGAACTTCACAGGTTTAGACTGAACAGCAGTGGAATTGGCTTTGCTGAAATGCAAGCCAAAGAGAGCTGACCTGGTAGAAGACCTTTGCAGACTCTATTATTTACAATGGACTTAAGAGGACATGGTTTCGCTATGTTTTTCTGTAGCCTTTACTTTGTTTACTAAGGTCCGCTACCTCTACCTTACTTTTACATTCGTTTCTCTGACAAACACCAGTTTAGCTTGAGTATTGCAGCACCTGCAAGTAACCAGTTTTCCCTCAGCAAATTAGGAAGAGAAATGACTGGGAAAGAATTGAGTCTTTCATCGCAACGCCAGGACATAAGCACCTGGTAAAATTATCATGGTTCACAGACACAGCACTGTTGAAAGCAAAGCAGAGGGTTACATCACAGCGGGACAGTCCCAGGCCAGCCTCTGGGGAATGCAACATCTGTGGGATTTTTCCCCAGGATTTATGAAAGAAAGAAAAACTTCCTGTCTGGGTCAAATGGAAGAAGTGGGGGTTGCTCCTGAAAGAGCTTCCCTTTGAAAATCTCCCTTTGAAACAGTGTTATGTGGCTGTAATTCTTCCAGCTAGTGAGGTGGAAAAAAAAAGGGCGAAGGCTGCCTGGTGATGGTTGTTGAGTGATGCTGACATCCACAGCGCAATCCTGTCTGGACTTTCCATTGGCTTTAAACTTTTTTCCTTCTACATTAAATATTGCCTGAAGAGTGAGTATACTATTGTAAAACTGCATAGCATCATCCAGAATGTATAAGGAGAGACTGGCTATCTTGACTATCAAGGCTGCACACAGTTATAGCAATTTTTCTTTGGGTTTGAAAACGTCATCTCCAAAAAGTTCCAAGTTGCATAGGAGGCAAGGGCAGCTCAGAGTAGGGAGTCCAAACCAGTTCTCTGCTCCATGAATTCACTGGTTTAATGTAGAAAACAACTTAAATATTAGACAGAGTAATTATTACACAAAGTCACCATGATCTGGACCTAGAAAAGTAAGTGATCTTATTCAGGCCAAGATTTCTGCTGCTCTCCTCACCCTGGAACTTAGGAATAAGAACATTTTTGTTGGTGCTTAACCCAGGAGTCAGGACTTTCTATAGAGCTGTGCCCACAATGAGGAATTCAGTGCAGGAAAGTAAAATTAGAACAAACCTTAACACCTCCTAAATAATATAATGAGTTTTCAACACATTGCATTGTAAGAAAAAGCCCTCTCAAAGTTTATACAGCACCACTGGAATGAGATGGTTTAGTTTTCTTTGTAGTTATCTGCTTATCCCACCAAAAGCATACAAAAACCACTCCAAAACCTAATTTTTACCTTTTGCTTGAAATTGCTTGCAGTACTATTATTTCCTACCCATGTACTTTAGCAAGAAATACTACATGAACCATATATTAAGGTTTTCACTTCTTCATGTACACACTAACTAGCATCTTTTCTTCTCACCACATGCTTCAGGTCAGATCAGGACTATTTCCACCACAATCTTGTCTTCTTTCACAATATACTTCTCTGATGATAAAATTAGTACTGAGAAAAAAATTGGCTCCCATTAAATAACTGGAAGGTTTCCATTTACTTCAGTAGGCTCAGGATGTCATCCTTAGTTTCTCGTTTCCATTGGCAGATGAAATTCTGATGAGAAAAAAAGCTGCACTCTTGTCATTAATGAAAAACTGCCTTAGTATGACTTAATATCCTTTTCCAGCACCCATACATTGTTAAAAAGGTGTGCATTCTTCTACTTAAAAATATTTACCTCCTCTCCTCTCCCCCAGCTGACAAATTTCAGACGCTCTTAAATGTAGATGCAATGGCCTTGCTGCTTACCACATGGAAATAACTCATAATATGAAAGCTCACTCTTTTTGAGACCGGGCGAAATGTTAGCCTGTCACTGACTTGCTCTTCTAAAGATGCTGCTAACTGAACAGCTTCTCACTGCCTTTTGCCCGTCTATCCCATTCCCATTGTATAGCCATAACTCTGCTACTCGCAGTTAACTTCACTACTCCATTTCACAAACCGTCTTGTTTTCAAAATTCTGTTGCCATAAATTAAGTAATGACAATACAGCTTCAGCATACAGAAGCCACAGTCTTTGTTAGTCTTCTCATTTTCATACCTCCAGATTAATTCTGGAGTTGTGACACATAGTTGAAGATTAATTTTTTTTTTTACTCTAAAAACACTGCTATTTTTTTCTTTGTTTATATTATCAGGGAAACATTTTAGATCTCCTGTGTATTTGGATACTCTACATGGTAACTGCAGCTTGGTTTAGGAGTCTCTGCACTTGCCTGTATTTACTCATTCATTCAGATGTGTATCTGCATCGAGGAAGCGTTTGAAAGATATTTTAGTTTGCTGATTCCTAATTTTAGAATTCCAACTCCTACTGTAAAGCTTTCTGTGTTTTTTTGGCAGTTTTATTGTGTCCCCTCCATAAACTGGTAATCCTCACATGGGTATGAAAGAGTAAATATGAAATCATGAAGTGAAGTCAATTCAGTATTCCGTTTTCCAGCTGGAGATACCTAAAACATGTGAGATGGTTTTATAAATGGCAATGATGGGTTTGCCTCTTTTCCACTAAAGGGGTTATAGTCCCAAAGACCACAGTACAAACATTAACAGAAATAGCTTAGTTTGTGACTAGTAGAGACAACGTTGCTAAACAAAATCCTAGTCCTTTGTACCACCATCCTTTTTTACATAAAAAATAATCTCCAGCCCAGCTGCAGCACTCTGCAGGCCTACTCCAGAAGATATCTTTAATTTACTTAATATAAAAAGCTGGCATGAACTGAAATCTGAAAATAAGTTATCAAGAAAACAACAACAAAACAAGGTAATATGATGACAAATGCCGTAAGGACAGCTAATCTTTTCTAAAATCAGTACCTTACTAATTAATTTTAAACCTTCTTTTTTTTTCTAATCTTAAAATGAAGCTGACTTTCTTTTCCTAGGAAAATTTCTAGAAGGAAACAGCATCTTGTAGCTGCCCCACAGGACATATGTAGCTGGTGGGTGTTATAGGTCCCTTCCTGTGCTTGGCCCAAGATCTGGGTCCTTTCCACCATCCATTATAGAGTACTTAGCCCAGGCTGCTTCTGCCAACCCCAGAGGCTCTGACTCTGCCCCAGCACAGATGGCAGGCATCACCCTTGCTAAGTAATACATGAGACCTTGACTCTACAAAAATCAATCTACTTTCATTTTCATAAAGCGTGAAAGGTAGATTGCCTCTGAGAGCAGGGCTTTTTTTATTCCTGGGCTTTCAAACCAGCAGATGAAGAATGTCGTCATTTGCTACTTTAACAGCAAACACGACACGAACTGTTATCACAGGTAGTGCAGAGTTTTGCCAGCAAATATAGGAGTGATCACAATAAAAAAAGATTTAAAGCCTCATTATTATTATAATCACTGTGCTCAACACAATAGCTTTTCACCTGCTCTTTGCTATTTTTTGAGAGTCAGCCATTCTTTGCTATAAAACTTTCCAGCCTGCGTCTCCTCACAGCTCCCTAATCAAATCTTTCCAGCTGAGAGCAACTGGAAGGCCTCCTTTCAGATCTCATCAGTGTCATTTATTGAATGGATGTATCCTTTCCGATACACCACAATACTGTCCCCTTTGCGGAAGAGCTGAGCTCACTGCCCCGAGAGTGTCCCTAGACCCTGCAAATTGGCATTCGTTTTCTCTGGCAAGCCTAGGGGTAGTCTCAGCCTTCTGGTAACCTTCTGCAATGCTGCAGTTAATGCCAATTTTCTGCTCAGCCCACGTGAGCCTGTCAACTCTCTCCCCAGTAGTTTGGGGGGCCATTCCACCCCTCACTGCCCTCGTGCAGGAGGTGTAATGGGGCAGCACTACCTGTCCCCGTGGTGCCTTTGGGCATACCTTCCTCCTGTCACTCAGTTTTCGAGGCTGCTCCTCAGAATGGAAACATATGAGGGGGCGTTTATTCACTTCCAAACTTATTTTACAGCTTCCTTCTGATGAGCTGCCCAGAAGCCAAAGTGCGTGTTTATAGTCTGCAACGCTGATTAATCCTGTCTTGCTGTCCTGTTGTGTAAGCTTGCTTGTATCCAGCCATAAGAATTTACATTTTTAATGTTCTTTTAAGAAAGAATGGAAAATAGCATTTTTTCTACAATCTTTGCTGATCATAATCTTGCCTCTTCAGGTTCACCCCTCGGGAAAGCTCCCAGCTTCCTCTGCAACCCAGCCACATGCTCAGCTCCTGCTGCCTCGTATCCCTTGCACACTTTCAACTCAGCCTCCTCCTCGGTTTCACAGTTGCCCATGTCTGTGGTACTCCTGCATCTGATCTCACTCAGCTCTACTAGACTTCATACACAGTTATAAACTCGAAAAAATAGGAAAAGAAAAATTTAACAGAATTAATGAAAAAAAAAAGGAATACTAATGCATGAATTCCAGCATGAAAATGGGATGAAATATTTGTAATCTTCCAAAGCAGCTCCACCATACCAGAGTAAGAGCCTTTCAACACAGAATACATAATCTGTACAGAACACATATTCTGTATAGAAGACATAATCTTTACTGGCAGTTAATCTTAGATATTGATGTGCCATGCCCTACTGTTGCAGAGGTTCACCAAGTGCTGCTCAGCTACACTGATTAACTTTGATCCCCTTCAGAACTTGGCAGTCACATTAAGGGATGAGGGCTCTTCTTATTTCCGAAGTACTCTGTACCCAGATTTCTATACTTTCTACACTTTCTGCTTTCTATATATGATAATATATATAATGTCTATATTTTCTGGTTTAGAAATAAAATTTTAAGGTTTATTTACCAGACCAAAAGGAAGTATGGAAAATAAATCCAACGTTCCTTATGGCACATAATTGGAAACCACCTCTTAAAAAAAATTTTACAGTTGATACTCAGTCTTTCTACTTCCTCAGAGTCATCACCACATTTCCTGACTTTATGGACAGACAGAAAGCATTGATAGCAATGCAGAATCAACAAAGCTATGGAAGAGAGAAGGGAATTCTGCTCTTCACACATTACCAACAAAAGCAACAGCTATAATTCTGGTACTGAATTTTTTATTTTAACTAAAGCAAAGAAAAATGTCACATATCTAAGAATCTATAGAGATAATCTAGAATTGGGTGAGAGAAACGCAAAGAAAACTTGCCCTGAAATTTGTAATCTAGCTATGCTGCTTTCCTACCCTTTCCCTTTGAATCCCCATACATTCCAGATCCTTGTTATTAGAAATGAAGGCCTGGCTCAGTAACCTGCATTTTTATATGAACTGAATTTAATCTTTAATGACTGTAATATTATGGGTATTTATATTTACTCTAACCTATTCTTGAAAAAGGTGCTTCTGATTGGAAATTTTAAAAAGCTAAGTTAATAATATAAAAAAACCTATCTACTCCAAAACACTATTGAAGAGTTCAAAAGGCCTCTTATTCTATAACAATACCCAAACTGTCCATTTGATATTCCATATCAGGCAAATACATTTCTTCACATGAGAAATAAAATGCACCCTGTCTTATCATCATGGGAAGAGTAGCTGATGACTGATCTGGGCTTGGCACCAAGTTGAGTTCTGGAGCTGGATGAGTCTCCTCCAGAAATGTATGCTAGTGCTGCATGAGAGATGCAAATCAGCCCAAATTGGTCTTCCACACCTCCTAGGTTACTGCAAAGGTGCGTGTGTGCCATCGTGTTGCATACCTTTCTCCTAATTTTGCTTGCTGGGGACACACTAAGCTTCACTGTAGAAGCTGATGTTCTCTAAAGTCACTTGCGTCACACTGCTCCCCTCTGGAGTGTGTTGCTTCCACTGCCCCTGCAGCCTGCCAGGGAGGCAAACCAACTGTAAATCTGTTCAGGAAAAAACAAGCAATCACTTTTTTATGGTTTCATTTTCAGAGTCTTGTAGAACCGTATTTCATAGGAGTATGCAGTCTGCTTCAAAGCCATCACATCAGCCTTCTTCAAAGCTGTCTAAGCTCTAGCAAAAGAGAAAAAAAAAAGAACCTGATTGTTTTTTCATATGCTTTACTGCATGTATCAGACATATCTATTCCAAAACCAGCCTTCCAGCAGAAGATGAAGAAACCAGCCCCTTGTTCATTGTGCTACAATTAATTCTCTAAGAATTCTAAAGACAGTCTCCCTTCTTCCCAGTGTAAATCGTTCACTGTTTGCTTGCAAATTAAAGGAAAATGGCAATTTTATGTTATCTCTTCTGACATTCAGTCACAGCTAGTTGATATGCCTCATTTGGGGTCAAGACATGTTTTGCTCTCTGCTAGCCATTTCCAACTGTGCAACATATGGCTGAATTTTCATCTTTGTTTCAAATCACAACATGGTAGCCTTGGGACTAAATATGTTAATCCTTCAAAACAAATAAAAAAAAAAAAACTTACTCACTTTACTTCCATACCAATTTATGATTAATAAGGATATTTCATAACAAACAAATGTAAAAGCTAGAAACGTTCAGCCATTTGACTCACCTTCATGATATCTTATTTCAGAAATCCCACTTGGGGCTCTGCAGTCATCAGGAAGAAGGAGAGGTGACATATTTTTATTTTAATCCTACAAGGAATATTGCTCCTTCAGTGGTGCTTTAAATGTTTACTTTGCCATAAGTCTTCTGTCACAGTGGATAAATAAGAAGCTGTCACCTACTTTTTTCCCCCACATTCCAGTGACACTCATCAACTAGATGATCTTTCCTATTCTACTGAGATAGGATCCAGTACCGTGTTACATGAACAAAAAGAGTCATTCCACAGACAGACAGGCACACACTCCCATTTCCATTTCCATTTCCATTTCTATTTCCATGTATCTTGCACTGAAGTATATTTTTCAGAAATTAAAATGATGCTTTGCATCAAAGATTACAAGAAATCAGCAGAATCACAACAGTTAACCTTCCAGACTGAATCACCTATAGTCCATTGAAAACAAAAAGAAGTCCAGCTGTATTAGAATATCTCTTACTTTCTAACAAAAAATACTACAGCATGATATTAAAAATTAAGTGGATAAGTATAAGAATGAAAAAATAAACTTAGTTTTCCATCAGAAAGTGCAGTCTTATTAAAATAATTTCCTGGGTTTGGGCCAGTTTTGCCTAAATTTTAAACAGGTTAAAGTTATTTTCTTGTTGTGTTCTGATAATATCAAACATGGGGGTTTTTATATTAATTTTTTCAAATGCTTCATTTTTGATTTTACCACAGTAATTTCTAATGTGAAAATTCCATTCAAGATATTAAGGGAGCAGAAAGTATTGAAATGAGCATTTTGATGGTTCTGATTAAAGAATCTTTCAAGTTTTCCTTTTTTTTGGAAACATCAATTTCAGGGATGAAAAAAATTTCCAGATACCTACTTTCCCAAAGGATACAAGTTCTTGATTCTCAGTTTGCACCATTCTTTACTTTGGTGCCTAGACCAAAGTCCAACTTTAAGCTGGAATCATAAATATACCTTTTACAAGGTTTTACAATTAAGCCAAAAGCATAATAACAAGACCTACCTCCCACCTCCCTAAACAAACCCACCCCACAGTAACAGGTTTTATTTAGCAAAGAAACTACACTATAACCTGATACACGTGGGGATCCAACAGATGCTTGTGTTTCAGAGGAAGAAATGTTGCTGCCTAATATGTGACAACATAAGGAAGCAATAACAGGATAAATAGACTCTTCCATAGTTGCTTAATAAGCCATGAATACGTTTTGTTTTGGTAGAAAAACTTTGTCAGAAAACATCAATCAGTACATGCAAGAAGGGTAAAAATATGATCAATAGCAGTGGCCTAATTTACACCCCCACTCATCTGCAGGCAGATCCTGTTTTCAGCAGTGTAAGTCAGGAATAACTCCGGAGGAATCAGCGGCAATACACCGCACAAGGAACTGGGGAGTTATTTTTTGTAGATCATATGTGTTTTGATGTATCCATTGACTTTTGTGTTGTGATTTATTAGGACTGAAGGGACAGGAGAATAAAATAGAGCTGCTGGGCATAAAGGTGCGGTCTACACCATGTAATGGTGCACACTGCATAGAGCTGAGATGTTGGCAAGGAAGTCTGCTTCAAAATCGGAAGCAATATATCCTTGGTAGCCGTCTGAAGCAGGGCACAGCTTACTCCCTGCCCGCTTGGATGCAACAGTGTGCTAAGGTAGCTGTGCTCTTTCTGTCACCTGAGATGTCACTTCACACAGCAGCCTGAAGCTCTGTGGTGGCGTAGGCTCTTCGTGCTCTCTCAAGTACTTCAGAAATATGCCACTAGGCTCCCCGGGTCGGTGCAACTGTAATTAAGAGCCAGAAAAATACAAACGGTGCACTGAAAGACGAACAACTGCACTTTGACCTAAAACAAGCAGCCGCTCAGGCAACGGAGCATGTGAAAACAGGGGCTGGGATTCACCTCCATTTAGCTACAAGCCATGAATCAAAGGCTACACATTTACACTAATTGTCCTGTGTCTTGCAACAGAGAATGGAAAGAAATGTAAACTTTAAGTGAAGCTTACCTCAGACAAATGTTTAGAATGGATCTACATATGTAGTTTTTAAGATATTACAGTTAGATTAAATAAATCCCACCCAGTGTGTCTAAAACAGCGGCAGTAGGGTCTTGGCATAAGAACTTTGACAACTGCAGTGGGGGAAGAGAGACTCCCAAGTAATGATGCTAAAGAAGCAGGGAACACTTTCCATATGTATACAAATACATGCTTGTTCCTCTGTCCTACTATGAAGATGAAGATAACTATATTCTGCTCAGCTAACAAAAACTTGTGCTTTGAATCACTGCCATGTGTCACTGCAAACGTCATGCTCATAGCTGCAAAGGCATAAAGTTGTTATTAGGATTCAGGTTCTCTTGTACTTGCTGAAAGCTCCAGGATGGGACACAGCGCTGAGGTCAAGACAGTGGAAGCTGTTGACAAGGTCATTTATGGGATACAAAGATCCAAGTAGAAAAGGACAGAGGTATATATGAAGATCTGTTAAGATTATATAAATCCACCCAAAAAGCCCAGCATTTTTTTCCTGAACAATGAGAATTTTTAATATCTTTCCAAGTAGTCATTAGACATCATAAATTGCCTTAGTTGAATCACCTGAAGTGATATATATATGAAGCACTACAACTACATAGCCTTCTGAAGTCTAGAGATTCTATGACAAAGCTTACTTAGCTGAACAAATAAATACATGTCAGAGTCAAATCTGTGCTTTAAATTGCCTGAGATTACAAGCCTTAAAAAAAAAAAAAAAATCCAAGTATTTGGTCTCTGCTCACCAGGAAAGCCAAACTTTTGTTGCCAGAAGCAAAGCATCAGCAGAATCACTTTATTTCTTTATGTTTACCTGTCCTTGAAATGACTATTTTTCAGCACACTGCAGTGTGTCATGAAAATCCAAGGCAACCTTCCCCTTTCCTTTTATTGTTAAACACAGTTTGAAGTGTCTGAGTGGAAAAAAGTCCACTTGTTCAAATCACCTCTACACTACCACATCCATGAAAGTGGAAGAGAGAGGGAGAGAAATCTCTAGAAATGTAATTTATCAGCAATGGGTTAAACCACCACACATGGCCATTGCAAAGAAGAGCTTGTGTACATTATTTGCAGTGGCTAAATATGTCTTTTGGGATACTACCCCATACATATTCAGATAAAACGGTTGGACATCAAAAGAGTTGTAAAACTTCAGCATACTAAAATGTCTTTCTGTTAAATGTGTTACCAGAGATTCCCCCCAGTTTCTTGCACAAAATGAATGTCTCCTGTTGGGATTCCCCCTGTTTTGGGCATCCTCCTCAGACGCAGCATATGTGAGCAGGGAGGCAGTAAGCATGTGAAGGCTGGGGGGGCCTGTCCACAAATGGAGATCATCATGGTCCTTTGGGCCAGCCTGGAACTCCACCATGGTCAGGAGTACACTAAAGGGGCCATCCACCAGAACACACATTTCTTGTCCTAAGTGTTAGGTATGGATGTTCAAGAACTAGTTTTCCTGTCCTAATCTGCCCTGAGATCTGGTAATCTGTAACAGCCACTCACAGGTCCCTCACCTTTAGTTTTTACTAGTCAGAACTGTAGTGCACAAGAATCTGGGCCTCGTGACTCTAAATTGCCTGTGCGTCTGAATCAGTAACGGCTTTTCCTCCAATTTTATCCCTATAGAATAAACTGTAATCACTATCCATAAAACCTAGTCAGAAAAAACATATCACTCAAGTCTACTAACACTGACCCAACCATATTTCATCAGTTCCTGGACATCTCCAAAGCACCTTGATTACTATCTACGTTCTTGGCATCAGCAATAAAAAAAATGCTACAAATCCAGCTGTACCTTACATGGCCCGGAGTCCTTGGGTCTATTAGGCATCAGATGCGGTGTTTTGGTGATTGCTCCGTTCTCTCCTTTTTACTAGATACTTTAAAACCTTTCTGACTCTCTCAACTAATCTGTCACCCACCTAACCTGTCATCAAAAAATCGGAGCTTTTGCTGCTGCAATATGAGCTTTCCTTTTGTCTAAGATTCTTCATTCTTTATAAAACCAGAAATCATCCCTCCTAAATATCAATGAACCAATTCTACCAACAGTACATGTCCAGTGTCTTTGCCTTCTGCCTTCATTCACTTGGAGACAGATGTTCCCATGGATATTTATCCCCTCCAGAATATTTCCTTGCTTTGCTTCCAACAAGAGCTTTATCCCCTCTAACAGCTGTAAAAAAAAAAAAAATAATCTCACGCAGCTTTTGATGATTATTGCTTTGTCATTTTGATGCTACTGCTGTTTCCTTCTGTATAGAAAAAAGGACAACCCACCAGCCTCATTTTGCTTACAAGAACAGTTATTTTAAACAGTAAAACACTGTGCAAGCTACAAGACATATAGAAGGAGACTTTTTATTCTTATAAGAATAAAAAAAGGAGCTACGCATGAGTTTAGAAACAACATCTAAGCATTTATGCTGTTTTTAATAGCTTGTTTTATAAACATATATTTTGGTTTAAACAGGATTTGGAAATGTCCCTTAAAATATCCCATGGTTCTGTTGTTCCACTGAGACTGTTTTTCAAGCCTCATGAGTGGATTTTGCATGGATTTCAACCCCAAGGCAAAATGGAAGACATTTTAGAAAATGTGGCTAGACATCCATACCATCAAATGCATGCATTTGCAGTTATTTTAATTAGTCCTTCAAATAAAGATTAGTACAGTGCCTATTAATGTTAATGACACATTATATATTCAGGTAAATATAAGTTCACTTATTTGAATGTTCAATCAGTCATAATTCTGCTTTCCCCCTTCTCTTTTGGCTTTAAAAATGGATATTAAACCCCGAAACATTATTGGTGTAATGTTATGATTGAGAAATTACACTTACTAGAGTAAAGAGACTCAAAGAACGGTTTCCAGAGCAACTGCGATTCAGCCAGCTTGCACTTTATGCATCTCCTGGAGGGAAATTCTGCCTCCTGCTCACAGCTGGGCTAAATCCTTAGGGTTACCTCTGGCTGCAGAGCGACTCTGCAGCTGTTTCGTCCTTTTGCAGGCTGCAGCAGCCATGCAGCAGCTGCTTTCCCCCCACTGGGGATCCAGCTACCAGCTGCAAGTTAGGGACAGCCCAGCTCAGACCCCTCTTAAGAACCCTCCTCCCCACTCTAGGACCTCTCTCAGGAGCTCTCTACAGCACAGTGTTCCCTGTGTCCTACCCCACATTTGCAGCTATGCAAAGTCTCTTCTGTGACTCTTCCTTGGATAGTAAAGTTTGTCCTCAAAGGCTTTGAATTAGCATCCTCCTCCATGAGGATCCAAGCTGGCCCTGCTCCTGCTGGTCTCCTCCCAGAGAGCACTCAAGAGCTAAGGGCTGAGAATCTGCCGGGCCAGGGCCTCTAGACTGCTTTACAAATACATAAAGATGGAGGCCTGGGCTCACACACATGAGAACTGCTGACCAAAATCTCATACCCATACAGAGGCAATATTGAATTCTCCAATTTAACATCCATAAGAATAATAGAGGCTCCTATTCACACCAGCCCAAGCCCGCATCAAACATAGCCCGCCCCCAGATTCATATATGCAGCTCCTACAGAAATCGACAGTAAGTTTGTACATCTGTAGGATGAATTTTGTCATGTTTATATAAACACTGACTACTTGATTTGGTCTTGGTGCTGAGATTTTGAAATCAGTTAAACTATGTTATTTTTAACTGCAAACATTCTGTACCTTTGAAACAGTATATGGCAGTTTAGAACTGGCTATTACATTGCCAAGTAGAAAAACAATTACATTTTAACATATTAATACAGGAACAAGAGTGTTCTCCCAGCAGGAATTAATACTATTATAAAATAACATTTAAAACAAGTTATAATTGTGGAAATCACACCATCCCTGTTAAACCTACTGACACATGAGACCCAGCTCTCCAAGAGTGGTGGCCAGGGTAGTGTCACCTCATGTTTCTCTAATACTCTCAAAGCCTGCTTTGAGGTGTCAGATTTTGAACTAAATTTGGGAAGGCTCAAGACTTCTGATGAAAAGAACAGGACTGACTCTTTCCTAATTGACTCAGTGACAATGGTCTTGATGTGGATATTTGGGAAAGACATCTGACATTTTCCACAAACCAGTGCAATGGGCTTAAACAAAGCAATTAAAAATGTAAGCTGAAGGAATTAGAACTCCTTCCTGAAAATATCACCACAGGGTTGCAAGTAAAGCAATAGACAGAGGTAATAAAAAAAAAAAAAATTGGGGGAAGCCTAATTTCTCATTTTAATAAGAAAAGAAGAGTTTAAGAATAACTTTCAATAAAACCTTTAGTTTTCAGTGTAAAATCTTCAGAAAAAACAGTGTAGATTATATAGCACTTGAATACATTAAACAATCAAAAAAATATTAAGCTAGCTACTACATAGCCTCAGGGGTCCGTACTGGGACTGGTGCTGTTTAATGTTTTCATCAATGACCTAGGCAGCAAGATCAAGTGCACCCTCAGAAAGTTTGCAGATGACACCAAGCTGAGTGGTGCAGCTGACATGCCAGAAGGACGGGATGTCATCCAGAGAGACCTGGACAGGCTGGAGAGGTGGGCCTGTGTGAACCTCATGAGGTTCAACAAGGCCAAGTGCAAGGTCATGCACCTGGGTTGGGGTAACCCCCAGTATCAATACAGGCTGGGGGAAGAAAGGATTGAGAGCAGCCCTGCCAAGAGGGACTTGGGCGTGCTGGTGGATGAAAAGCTGGACATGAGCCGGCAATGTGTGCTGGCAGCCCAGAAGGCCAACCGTACCCTGATCTGCATCAGGAGAAGCGCAGCCAGCAGGTCGAGGAGGGTGATTCTACCCCTCTATTCTGCTCTGGTGAGACCTCACCTGGAGTACTGCACCCAGCTCTGGAGCCCTCAACACAAGAAGGACATGGAACTGCTGGAGCGGGTCCAGAGGTGGCCACAAACATGATCCGAGGGCTGGAGCACCTCTCCTATGAAGGACAGGCTGAGGGAGTTGGGCTTGTTCAGCCTGGAGAAGAGAAGGCTCAGGGGAGACCTGACTGCGGCCTTTCAGTACTTAAAGGGGGCCTGTAGGAAAGTTGGGGAAAATCTTTTTAGTAGGGCCAGCTGTGACAGGACAAGGGGTAATGGTTTTAAACTAAAACAGGGTAGGTTTAGACTGGATATAAGGAGGAAGTTCTTTACAACGAGGGTGGTGAAACACTGGAACGGATTGCCCAGAGAGGTGGTGGAGGCCCCATCCCTGGAAACATTCAAGGCCAGGTTGGATGGGGCTCTGAGCAACTCGATCTAGTTAGCGGTGTCCCTGCTCACTGCAGGGGGGTTGGACTAGATGACCTCTAGGGGTCCCTTCCAACTCAAAACATCCTATGATTCTATATTATTTATAGTTCTAAAACATTCATACCATCTCTGTTAGATCAATCTGACTTCATGAGTTTGACAGGGTTAATACTGGTGTCATAAATCAGCAAATATCCTGAATGTTACTTCCTGAATCCAATAAAATTAAAAACAGTGATGAAGAGTCAACTTACAGCAGACAGTGTAATGACATCGCTACCCTATGTTCAACAGTCATCCAACCATCATTCCCTGTTTAAACAACTGAAAAAAGGGACCACGTTATAGAATGAAAAAACTTACCTGATTCAATGCCTTCTTCATCATTGCTCCAACCTTTTGCCAAAATTTCATCATTTGCTTTCTTTTTTCATTTCATCAATAAGACTGCAGGTTCCTAGAGTCAAGAAGGAGCTCTTTTGTTCTCTGTGTAAACCTTCATGCCCAATGCTGCCTTTAAACATTAACTAACAATTCTCTGAGAAGAGGAAAAAAAAAACAATGAAGGTCATGACAAATGTTTCGTTCCTATCTCTGGGACCAAAATTTGCTTGAGAGTTTGATCTTGGAAGAGGCAGAGACCTCTCATCATCTGGAGAATTCAAGAAAGTATCTTTAGTCAGGATAGCTTACCTCCATTGAATTCAATTCAGCTACAGTTTATAATACATGGTAAAAATTTAGCATAATTTTCTTCAAAGAGCAGGTCCGTAGACTTGTCAGACTTCTCCACTGAGTCAAAGGAGAATGTTCTCTCTTTTGTAGCATGAAGTCCCAATATTCCAGTCCTTCTGTGCTAAGAAATAGAAGGATGAAAAATTTATATATATATATGTGGATATAATAAAAGTATAATATTTCTTCTCTGTTGTATTAGCCAACAGAATTATTCCTAATACTGATAAATTAATTCCCTGTGCCATATGCCAGAATTCATGTAAATATTTGCAGACTGAAACCATTTTATTCCTTCAACTATTGAATGAGCTCCTCAAAGAGTATTCATCAATACTGCTTTGTGATTTCAACAGGACTATCCTAATTTAAATCTAGCTTTTTATATATGTAATACGGTAATGGATAAAAAGCCCATAATCTCAAACTTTGTCCACAGTGGTCAGGAATAGAGCCCTGGAAGACTGGAGGTTACACTTTGATGTTGTGCCAATATCAGATCACATGGCTAAAGAGAAAGTATATTTCTACTTTTTCTAGAATTCAATGGATTTCTTTTTTCTGTGTGCCATCAATGTCATTTAAATTACTCAAGCAATTTAGATTCAACGTAGGTGGCAGCAATAAATGTTAAATTCAACAAACTAGCTTTATGCATACTTGCCCCTGCCCTGGAGCTTCTAAATATGGAACCATTTGGGGAAGGTTTATGAATACATGGTACCTGTTTTGAGCTTCCTAATGTGGATTTGAGGATTTAAGTGCCTTACAGTGTGGTGTCTGAATAAATTCTTACACTCTCATCCTGAAAACAGTGTTACGTTTACAAAGAAAAATTTGCTGCAGCAAAAGGTCTGCTGATTCACTGCTGTTTGCCCCATGGTGTTCATTTAGATTAGTGCTGCTACAGTGATTTAGTTCCACCTCAGAAGATAATGAGTCTAAATTTTATTTCTGTTAGTTGTGCAGGCATGTACTGCAGGATAAATATCTGAAAAGCAAAGGTGAGGGAACAGAAGAAGCTGTTCAGTTGGTAAAAATAATTTTAAGGTAATGATGATCCTTTTTCCTTTTTCCACAAAAAAAAAAAAAAAGACTTTTGGCACGAAACATCGTATAACAAATTTGAGATATGTTTCCCACTCCCTCCAAATGAGAAGAAGCTGAGATTTGTTGGGTTTTTTCAGCTGAGTGATCTGGATACCTCTCTGAAACCTGATTGCAACTGCAGCTCTGCTAAACACTTCCTGTACAGTCATAAAAAAGACACAGGTAAATATAACAGGACCAATGTACTTGCCTGATCAAGCTCATTAAGTGACCTGTGCATTCAGATTCAGCTTTCAAAGAAACCCTAAAAAAGAGGTATTGGTGAATACAAAACTACTTGTAGGAGAAAGGGAAAATGACCCTGCAGTTCCCAGTAAGCTGCCCCTCTCTGTGCCTCTCTCAAGTGTTTGTGTGTACGGTGCCAACAGCAATATCCCCCCCACCCATGACTGGTCTGTCTCAGTACTTATTCAGTATGAATACACGATAAAGGAAAAGCAGCCATTCACACCATTAGAGCAACCACAGGACATGGGCAATTCCTTGCAAGGAGATTCAGGCAGTGAATTTACTTTGCCAGCCAACTGAAACAGATAAAATGGCGACAGATATGACTTTTCTTTCTTTTCTTTTCAGGCCCATATTTTCTTCCTTATTTTTGACACCGTGTTATTTTTCCATCCTTCAGAATAAGTAGAAGTGGCACACAGTGCTCCCCACCCCCCGCCTCATTCAGTTACCACCACATTGAGGTGCTGTTCACAACAGGAATTTCCAGTTCTCATAACACAACCAAGTGGAGTGAACAAACTCTGCTCCAACTTGTACTCACTGGGTAGGAGCAGAAGTGCTATTGACTGGCAAGTTGGCATTAAAACCTTGACCATATAAGTGGCTTAAATAATTTCACCTACAAATCTCTAAAGAAACTTCTTTCATATCCACCAAATACCTTATTAACTAAAGAGATTTTAGTCCCAGGGTGCATGCAAGACCTCATTCTGCCATAAAAATTTACCATTGATTTAGCTGGTATGAGATGAAGCCCTAAAAATTAAACTGACCTCAGAAGCATGATTGTGTTTCCAAATTTCCTATCAAAGCTGGAGTTTTAATACTGCATGAGCTATGCAGTGTGGCTTTTTTTGTTACCATTCTAACCAAAACACTTAAAGGGTACAATTGGTCTGACCTAATATGTTTATCTGTAATGTAGACGTTGACATATGAATTAGTCATATACCTTCTTCCTGGAGTCAAAGGAAAGAAGCACATACTTCTGAGATGTGATACATTGCATCCTAATGTAGACATCAAAACCAGGCCAGGTATTCATATTCAAACTGTAAAGTAGCCTGTTCTTCTCCATGAACTCAGAAAGGAGTATGGAGGACTAGCTCACCCATGGCTTTCTCATCCGTATATCCATACCCGCAGCTCATTGAGATTCACCCAGTGAAATGAGTCTGAAGCAGAACATAGAAAGGAAGAGGGTGAATGAACCCTGCTCACCCACCCCCCCCCCAAAAAAAAACCCCAAAAACAAGACACAGGGGAGCATGGAGCTAGGGAAGAGGGGACATTGGATTAGCACTGTGCCAGCTGGCGCTGTAGAAGAGTAAACCTCTGAGGAGCCCTGCTAGTTAGAGTAACCTGGTTGTCTTCAAATCAAGACATGTGATGAGTCAACCTTTTTTTAATATATCAGAAGTTATGATCTAAGATAAGTACTTGCAGATATGCATGCCATGACCTTGGCATTGGCCTAATTCTGTTCTCTAAAGCCGCGGTGTTCTGCAGGAGGCTTCCCCCTATGCAGTACTGGCTTACAGGTGGTGGCATTCGAAATGCAGTTCAGATTAACATTAGTCTTTCTTCATAAACATTTTGCTTCAGATACAAATATTTTACTGCAACACTGATTGCAGTAAAAATGATCAGGGACATTCACGTGTTCTTTAAAGTTGAGTATGCCAAAGTAAGAAAACTAATTTATCAGTTGATTAAGCCCTCCAAGGAACTACTCCACTGAGGCCGTAGCTGTCTGCCTCTGACCTGTGCTCACAGACCTGACAAGCTGCGAGTGCCCCTTTCCTCCTTAGTTTCTCAACAGCGTGCATTTGACAACTGTTATGCCTAACTGCTAAAATGAAATGATTATGCTATTTCATCTTTCTCATTTTCATCAAAAAGGATTAGTTTATAATCCTTGCTACCATTTCACTGAACCAACCAAGCTGTTTTTCAATTGCAACAAAAAATCTGAAAAAAAAAAAAATATTCTTTATGACTACAAGACAGATTGATTTTTCCCTTCCCAATTTGTATAAAACAAAAATAATTCTAGGCTTAACACTACAACTGGCATAGAAGCTTTTGCCATTTCAGGATATTTTTACCATTGTATTACTCGTCTGAAGTATAATGTTGGGAAAATGTAAAGAGAGCAAGCAGAATGGCAATGTGTCAATAGAGCATATAGAAACCGTATATCCGTAACAAGTTTGCCAGTGCAATGATAAACATGGTATTACTATGTTTGTACTTGAAAATGTTTTCCTAACATTGTTTAAAGACATAAAGGCTTAAGACGTGTGCCGAAAACTACCTTCCTGAGAGCTTAGCCATCTATAAACATGTCAAAACAACATAATATTTGGCTCTATATTGTATGGCATCCAAACTGTGTTACACATACTGTTTTCACTGACTACAGAGTCAGCAGTATTAAATAGACTGCCAAGGTCTTTTTTCTTATGATTTAATCAAGATCTGACATTAAGGAAGACATTGTGTATTTATCATTTGGTTTAGTGTGTATTAGGTTTTCATAGAGATGGTTTGAGCAGAAATGAAGCTCTGTCAGATCAACTTCCATGCATTCATCATATCTCCAAAGTGTTTTTCTAAGCAGAACATGATATTGCTGTCTTCTGCAAGCATTTATTATTGGCTACCGGTTGAGGCATGCAGAAATTCAGTCTGCCTCCATGTAACAGGACTGCCTAGGCAGGGTGGTTTTCCCTTCTTGCGGAAATAGGGGATGGAGTAATGAATACGAACCTGAAATACTGAGACAAAAAGCAGCACCGGGCATTTGCTCTGAATCCCAATTTTCCTATTCAAACAATATTTCTCTAAATGTCTGTGGCACCTTTAATTTTGTTTCCTGTTCTGCTCTGTTTTGTATCAAAAGGATCACATTATGTTATACAATATATAAAATGTCACTCCTAAAATGGAGTGTTTTCCAGTGACTGCTATTACAATAGCATATTTCAGTGTCATTTGTCTCTGTACACAAAGAATAACTGAGAGATGTGAGACAGCTGTTTAAAAATATGGAGATTTGTAGCAGCAGCAGCCCTTGCAACAGGTGTAGTCTTTTCCATGTCTTGTGCAAGTTTTAGTTTATATTTGCTCATTATATTTTCTGTAAAATGGTTACACAACCATAAATCATGTGCTGATTTTACTGATCAATAAAAAGCCCACCGACACGGTTGAGAGGAAGGCTTATCTCATGCAATATGTAGCAGACCAGCGGACAAACATCCAGCTCAATATTCAGTGAAAGCAGAAGAGCAGGGTGAGAGGTATGTGTCATCGGCGTTCCTTTAAAAATGCTTATTACTCAGGTAAAGCTTGTAACGCCAGATCCTGCTCGTTACAGACATCCAGAAAAAAAACGGAGTTGTTCTAATTACGCTGTGCATCGAGGAGCAACTGGGTGCACTTGCCAGGCCACAGTGAGGCACTGGCAAACGTGGGTAGTTGCTAGGCTGCTGCTGCCTTGCGACACAGGCTCAGGAAACTGTGCTGATCAATCACATCGGAAAACTTCTTATCTCAAACCTCACCCACACAGAGTCCCATTTCAGTAACTGGGGCTTTAAAAGAAGGGGCAGGGGGAGGGGGGGGAAATGTACATAACAGCAAATGCTAGAGGAAAAATAGCCAATTAAATGCTAATATTCAGTTCTGGGGGATGGACTGGGGTTTTGCAGTCTAGCAAGAAATGGTTTGCAAAATTCCAAGTGCTGAAAATGTGCTTTCATTTTTTTAGGTAAAACCAGGCTTGTTAAATTAAATTCACATTTTTGGGCAGATGAGGCTTGAGGTATTCTCAGTCTTGGGATGGATTTTACTGCACATGAAAAAGGCTGCAATGGACTCTACACATCTACAGTGTGAGCTATGCCAAACTCAGCTGAATTATTTATGCGAGGTTTTTATGACTAAATACTGTCATCCACTTAGGATGTCAGCATCATCGAACATAAAGCATCTAACTGGAGACTCAACTAGATTAGTGGTTATATTAATACAAAACCCTGTCACTACATCTATTGGATTCCACAGTACCTGTGCATCTCTTCAGATGCTATGTAAAGGCACTTTGCCATCAAGTAATGGCAGTGGGCAGACTTAATGGATCATCTACTGCTAAGAAACCACTTCACAAGGATACAGTCACTCAAGTCAGAAAATACAGCAGCAATTCAGGGGACAGTAGTGGTCAATATGTCCTTCCAAGGCAGCAGGCTCTTATCTAGGGTTTCTCTGGGAAAGGACTTTAATTAAGTTTATCACAAAGCAACTCTCTCCCTCAGTTTTCTCCAGTTTTTCCAGACTTACAGGGACTGGGTGACCCTCAGCAATTCTAGATGATAACAGGTTTAGTAATCACAGATATTCCCAAACCCAAACCCCAAAGATCTATGCCACTGTTGTGCATTTTGGTGTTGATTTGCTATTCCTTAGTCAGATATACTTCTGTTTTCAACAGTGACAGCACTGTAAATAGTAATATAAGTTTTCTAAAGAACAGAAAAGTCTTTTTTTTTACAATTCAGGTGACAGACTGAGTATATGTAATACACACTTTTCAGATACTCGTGAACCACAAAAGTGGCTCCTCATTTATACAGTACAGGTAGACCAGAGGACAAGATATCATTCCCTGCAATGTAAATGATGGAGTGTGACACAGTGTGTCACAGGGCGATGAACAACGCTGTTTGAAAATTCATCCCTGTAATTAAGTCAAGCAATTCTGAATATGAATTGACCTTTAAAAATCACCAGCTATTTATCCATATTTCAAAGAAAAGATGGAAATTATTGGCATTTATAAATTGGACACAATTTACATTTTGGCAGCAATAGCAGTATCAGCAGGATGGGGACATAACTGCACTGTTAAATAGGTAAAACAAGCAAGTATCCTCATAAAGCAAGGAAAAGGAATAGATCTGTAAAAGAGAAGTTTTGATTATGAGAAGCAGAGACTTAACACATGGTAAGAATTCTTCTCAGCCTCGTGCCCCTGGGGTTCCTGGCATGCACACTGAGGGTTTAAAGAGCTTTATCCATCTGCGGTATGAACAGGTCAGTCTGTTCTGAGGCAGCTGGAAATTACATGTCCTGAGAAATCTCATATAATTTTCCCCAGTTGCAGCCAAAGCTAATACAAGGCAGTTAGAGAATATACAAAATAATCCTCCCTTTCTGGGTTGTAGTCTAAGTGATGTGCAATGCAGATATCAAACTAGAATAATGCCTAGAACAGTTCTCTTCAAAAGAGGTGAGTCTCAAAAAAAGCGAATCTTGAAAGCAGGGAGATCAAAGGGCATGGGGCCGGTGGCCATGCCCAACGCCCATATGCACGTACCTATACACACATCTGTATGCTGCCTCTCTCACAGAAAGAGTCTTGACTTACTAAGTGAGAAGGAACTGCAGCTGGATGCATTATAACATTTTTTTTCCCCCTTTGGAGGTCTTGTAAAGATTCTAAAAATATAAAGACAAGACATGAAGACCACTCATAGCAACAAAAAGACAGCTAGAGAGTGACTATGGTACAAGTATACAGCCTGTATGGTCCATCAGTTAGATATTTATATGGCTAATCTGCAATGAAGACACTACATGTATGGTTGTTGCCATAGTTACAGTGGCCTTGTGGGGCACATATTGTATCACTCTTGTCTTGCACTTATTTACTAGAAAAAGCAGCAATTGCATCTATTATTTATATGATTTGTGTTTCTTTCACCACTTCATCTCCACTCTGCGCTACCATGCAGTCACTTCGCTTTCCCACAGTTCTTTGAATGTGGCTGGTATGATTTCAGGTTAGACAACCATGACAATGGCATGAGATAATTTTCTGCCGAAAAATATAGAGCCTCCCACGGTCCTGTGTGAACATGAATTCCAGACTCTGCTTTTTTTTGATAAAAATAAAATACAGTATTCTCATCATGGTTTTCAATTATTTTCCAAGGCCGGGAGGAAATACAAGTGAACTCAGTGGCTAGATCAAACGCTATAAAGTAAGTAAAGTATTTGTTGTATTTATTATTTTAGTCTTCAGTAATTCAGCCTTCTCTTGATGCCAAGTTCATTATGGTCCTCAGGAATCATACTGATTTAATGCTGATTTCCTGACAAGAACAAAGATGTACTTGCCCTGTAGTCAATGTCTTGGGAAGATAAAGCAGACAGAAAATAAGAAACTGTTTCTTTTAGTTATTTTTGGGTCTATAGCCTTAAAATATTTGTTAAATACATTACAATATAATTGCCCACAACATTAACTAAAACAATTGCCTAGAAAATAAAAGCAAAATAATTGATTACAAATAATGGTCCGCATATTTCAGCACAGCATTGCAAGCTGCCTGCCTTCTGCAGAGTGAGAAAAGGAAAAGAAACGTGACTCTGCTTTTTGGACCGTGCCGTGCTGAGCCATGCGATGGAGAGAGAAGGGGCTGGGGGAAAGTGCAGTGTGCGGGCTCTGGGGGACACATTTGGCCACAGTTCAAAAGCTGGAAGCTTGAGCAGTGCATGCCCACAGAGGGGCTCTAAAAAGCCTCTCTTTCTTTTTTATTACAGTGGTAGGAATATACAGTCAAGAATCATTTCAGCAGCTGAGAATGGCATTTCTCACTCTGGCAGGGGGTAGTCCTCATGGTTTCACTGTGGCCTCTGGGCACAGAGTTTTTTGGCGCTGACTATGTTACTGATTTATAAAATGATTTGCTGTGATCCTTTCTATATCATGTAAAAGCAAAATACCAATCATATATGCACCTGACAAACAGATTCCTTGTGGCTGGTAGAGTCTAGGCTCCAAAACACAGGGTATTACAAGAGAGCCAATTTCTTTTTTGGGAGTATCAAACCAAGATCTGTTACTGTGCTCCTCAGAAACAGCACTAAAACTGTGGGTGCCCCATCCCCTTGCCCCAGTGCAGTTCCAGGGGCCTGGGGAGGTGCACGCGCAGGCTGCACTGGCTATTTCCCCCCTACAAAATGAAGGTATGCTTGTAACACTGATGGAAATAGCCTTAATTCTGGCATGAACTGGTAGTAAGAGCAGTGAAGGTATGGCAGCACAAGCTTCAGAATAGCACAGCAAACCCACCTTTTTCTTGCTATGTCCGAATACCCTTTTGAAAGTCACTCCCCCAAATTATCAGTGAAACCACTTCTCTCATCTTGCTGTAGCATCCCAGGAGCATGAGCGTCAGCTGAGCTACTTAATTACTGTCGGAGGACAGCCTAACCCAGTTTGGTTTTAATCTTTCTCTAAACATGGGACCTATCTCCTATGCAAATGTGTTCAAGAGTCTCCTCCAAATTAAACCCACAACTCCACAGTGACCCTGAAACATAGAGCAAGACCATTTGAATTTGAGAGCCACACTCAATCTAATGTCACATCCCAAATTCGGGCTGAACAAGGAAATCCCTTTTCGCAGGGGTGTCCATGATTGCCTTTGCAGCATATTGTCCTGTCCTGTCAGATTTTGGGGAAAGTAATACAGGAGAGGAGCCATTACAGGCAGAGCAACATTGGCAGCCCAGGAGCAGGAGGCTGCCACCCAGAACAGTTGTCACCTTGCCTTGCACAGCCCTCTTCAAGCGTGCTCTTAATCTAGGCTGCAAACACATATTGGTGTCACTTACTCATCATGACACTAAGCTGGCAAGAGCTATGAGGGCTGCTAACCTCAGCAGCATCTCATTTTATGTGTGAGTAATAAGTCCATATTCCCTAGAGGGAGATGAATGCTAATGGCTTGAAACTGAGAGGTGCTGAGCATTTAAAGCCTCTGCTGGAGTCATCTGCTAGTACAGAAGGCACCCTAACAATTACGGATGCTCCTACTCCTCCTCGGATCAGGACATAAATAAGGCTCTATATTTTTCTGTAGTTAATAAAGGAGCTCCAATGTCTTCTACATAGAGGAAAAGTAATAATATGGTGTCATTTAGGTGACTGCTTTGTACTGTTCAAATGTGCTTATCTGTTCTATTTAGCTGTTTTCAGTGAAGCAATTTCAAAGGGTTATAAACAGTCCACCTAATAGTGTGAACACACGCTGTGAATTCCCATATATTCGTCAAGTCATATCGAAGTTCAGCTAAACGTAATCCTATGTCTCTTGCTGGTTCATGGCAACCCTTGAATGTGCTGATTAAGAAATAAATGTGTTTCTCTGAGACAATAATGATTGATTCCCGAGTCCCAAGAGTGGCAGCTAAAAGGAGTTTTCTGCAGTTTTTTTCTCTTCCCAGTTAGCAAAAACTAAACTGCTTGAGCAAGACATTTCCAATTAATCTCCCATTCAAACAAAAATATTGTGAAAAGGGTTCAACTTTTTCTGTGAGATATTTCACCTTTTAGTTCAAGAGGCTCCAGCACTTGACATTTTATATAACTTATATACAAAAGTTAAAAAATAAAAACCAGTTAACATTTGACATGGAATAGTCAACAATGTTGATCCTATTTTATTCTTGCAGTGGGAAGGTGTGAGAATGGAAAATCAGATTTCTGTCTCAGCTGTCTAGGAAAAAAAAAAGAAAAAAGATAAAATACTTAGGACCAGGTTGAATTGCTTTCAGGCTGGATGGCTTAAAAGCATTCAAGGTTTTCCACACACCTAACGCATTAGTGGAAGTTTCAATACATAAAACCGGAAGATCCTATCTCTGGCTTTGAGGCGATTCCATACATAGAGCAGTCCTATTCCCTAGCTCTTATGTTATTGCCTACTATTTCAGGTATCACTCAAATGATATCAAACTTTTTTTTACTCTTGAGGAATAAATAAATCTTTTCTTTCCAGCTGAATTATCTTAGATTCATAGCTTCCAATTTTAACAAGTGAACAGATGATACCAGCAATATTACAAAGTTTTTAACAAACAGAACCTCAGCGGAACAGGGTCAAGAAGGAAAAGACTAAGGGAGCATTATTTGCATTCTTTTACTCTCTTTTTCTCTCTCAGAACGGTCACAGAATCAGCAAGAGGTTTATGCTAGGCATATTCACTGAGTTTAATTAAGTATTTGCATGGCCCCCATGAGCCTTCAGCAGTGGGAAGCCCTCTCAGTAGGGAATTTCATTCAGTTCAAGATGCCCATAACCTCTGCTCTGCCCAAAGACCAGTGCAATCCCATGAATGGGCTGCTGAGATTTCTGCAGGGCTCTGGGATGTGTGCATGGAAGAAGACCTTGACATGCATCTCAACAAGTGTCGCACAGACCCAAGCAGCTAATGCTACTGACGGACTTCTTTGTAAGGCTTGGGGACTTCGTACAGTGCCATGCCTCCAGAAATCACAAGCTCTCATTGTTGGAAATCTTAGCATTAGAAAGACATATAAGTCAAAAGTAAACAATAACATTTTCCTTGATTTTCAGTGGTGTTAAGTGCTTCCAGCTCCTACTGACTTCAGTCAGATTTGCGGGTACTCAGCACTTCTGCAAGTCAAGTCATTTAGCTGTCATTTAACTTGCGATTTTCTTGCTTTTGTCATTTTTTTAAATAACCTTAATACTAGTGGCACTTCTGTACAAATACGATAGCACAACAGAAGTAGATTTTGCTTTTGGCCATATGACCTACTTTGGAGCTACTTTCACAGTCAATTATTCTTTTGGCTTCTCTATCATTTTACAGTGTTAAGACTTCTTTTTTTAAATTAAAACCTAATATTTTATTATCACATTAAAAAAAAAAAAATCCTGGCCCAAAACTTCCAAGGAATTGTGTCTCTATGAGTGAGATATCATTAATAGGAACTGAGCCAATGTCTTTAAGACTTCAAGACACAAATTAGGCTTCTCCATTATTATTGAATCTGAAAAAGTGACCTTATTCTAAAATACTCAGTAGTAAGAAACTTCCACAGAGGTCAGTGGGAGTTTCTAAGCACTGAGTGTTTTTGAAATAGAAGTTATATATTGACATGCCTGAAATACTGATTCAGGATCTTGGCATATCTTCTCAATTTGAAAAATTCTGTTATGATGTGAGATCTTGCAGGTGGCAGCTGAAAAATTGCTCGCTGTTGCAGTATAACTTGAGGAGAAATTAAATTTTTTTTGGGAAGTAGATTATCTCATCAGTTCCTGCTTTACAATCAGAAATCAATATGATTGGAAAACGCCCTTTTAAAGTGACCATTAAATGTATTACTTAATGAATTCAGAAGTTATAAAATATGACTCTCAAAAAAATCTTCCTTTTTTTTTTTCTCGAGTGTTGTGGTTTTATGAATAAACTGAATAGCTAGTATACAAATTAAAATATTACACGAGCCAATGTGAGGGGGGCAGTATGTAAGTTAGAAGGCCAGAAGACATCAGTGCAATCACCCTGTCAGGCACCCTTTGCAGTGACAGTTCTCAAAGTACCTCCTCTGCACATCCCCAAAAGCATCTGCTTGGCGCGTGGTTCTTAATGTAGGGAAGGAGACAGAAAGCTAAGGGATTTAAACTTTCCTGGTAAAAGCCCACTTCACCAGTGGGGTCTTACCAGTTTCAGATACCTCCTCCCCCTCCTGACATTTCCCTTTGTTTTCCATGGGCTTGTCAGGGACCCACCCATCCCTGTCCCCAACATGTTTTCTAAACTCCAGCTTGAGAACTGCATTTTGAGACACGGGGCAGATGTCAGACAACTTCCTAAATTCATTCCTACTTAAACTAGGGCTTCCCTTAGAGAAAAAAAAAAACAAGCAAGCAAACAACAAAATCACCCAAACCAAAGTGGAGGGAAAATAGCCAAGGGACAGAGAATTCACCACAGTGCTTTATAAAACCCTTCCCATGGTTAACTGCCAGCAAAGTCAAGAACCTGACATTCATTTCTAGTGCATCCAGTCACTGGATCTAGTCATATTTGTCTTCCAAGCTCAGACATACATCTAAGTTTCACTCCTCCATGTCAGTATTCATCAGCTTTGGTCAAGTGCCCCATTAACCTTCTCTTTGGCAACTTCTCAAGCATTTTATTATGTAGCACATTTCCAGGTTTCTAATTATGGTCTCCTCTGCACCCATTCTGATCTATTAACATGATTCCTGACCTGGAGACACCAGACCCGAACTGGTAACAGTAATATCATACACCAGAGGTGGGTTCAGTCACACCCACACCAAACAGAGATGTAAAGTCATCTTCACATTTCTTACTCAATTTTCTCCTGAATCATGACAGGAGTACATTAATTCTTTTGGACAGTGACCTTGTGAGCTCAATAAGAACAACTTATAATCAGATGAATATCTGCCAAAACCTGCATTCTTTGTTCAGGGCTACTGTGTACAGAGTTCATATACTTCTTATTAAAGTTTTTTATTTGATGCAGGTCTTGAATTCTGATCAGCTTCATAAGAGATGTTCTCTCTTATTTGGCAATATCTAATTGTTTCCAGTCCCACTACTTTGCATAAGGCCCTGGAACATTTCTGTGCAGATAATGTAACCCTTAAAATGCTAGATAATTTCAGTTATTTCAGTCTTGTCCTGCATTAAACAGTACTGTTGTTACAGAGCTTATGTTGAAAATATCATTGTAGTAGCAGATTAACATTAATACCTTCTTCACACATTCTCTGACATTAATTCTCTACCTCAGGTCTCTCACAGGAGAAAACACCTGCCAAGAAGAGAAAAAAATATTATAAATTAATGAAACAGAAGGAAAGGGACCAGATGGGGAAAAAAAGAGAATTTGATTTAGATGCCTCAGTTCATTTTGTAAGAAATGGAGAAAGGCAGGCCCCTGAGGCTGCCTGGGACTGACAACTGTCTGAAAAACAAGTAGGTTGGTTGGTAAAAAATGCCAGAAAGGGGAGTGTATTTAAAATCCATTCTTCCTCTTAGACACATGTCTTAGTTGCCTATACATACACCTTAGATTCCTATACAAGAGTAGATTTGTAACTAGAAATCAATTCTCTTGACACCTCACTTGAGTATTTTGTACAAAGGAATGCCTCATGGTCCTTTTAGGTACAAGCAGAGGAGGGGTGCCCATTTTCTTTATGTTGGTTAAAGCACTCAGCCAAGATGGGTCTTAGTCCTTTGACTCTATGGGATTCACACCCACATTTTCTGCTCCCCAGACAGGTGCTTCACACAATGACTAACGCTTTTAGTCAATAACTTTTAAATGTATATTGCTTATACAACCCCAGAAATAAAGGTCTTTACCCAAGCCACAGCATCCTTGCCTGTATACGCCAATCTCCGTGCCACAAAGTCAATGTTTCTCATTCCATCTGTGTCTGTGCCCATGCCTTGGGGCTGCAGGGCAGTGCAGGTTCCGCAAGCAAATTGGAGCGAGCCCAGGATATAAGGCTAATGGTGAGGATGCCTGAAAAAATGTTGTTCCTTTGAAACTCTTCCTAGTGGTTGGGTGAGGGATACTCTCTTTAGCTATCAGGTTAGGAGCCACCACCAAGGCTGTTGTGGAAAAGGCACGAGCAGCAGTTTGGATCCTGTGCTGCCCTAGCTGCTGCAGCCAGTGCCAACCACAATTTAAGCTTGCCTGCTAACCCAGACCTCTTGGGGTCATAGGACATCGAACATGGTAAAATATGGGGAGGAACAAGCACTTAGGAAAGGATCCCTTAGCCAGCTTGGCAATCTTGGTTTCCCTTGTAAAGGGAAACACAGCCACTCCTTTACTTGTTTTAAACATGGAATAAACTATTTTTCTGAAAGGCCGGTCAATCTGTGTTGACTAGAGTGACTAAAGTTAAATGGAATAAATATCCTTAGACTATCACCTCAGCTGCGAGACAGGTGAACTTCAGGCACAGAAGGAGATTTCTGAGAAAAAGTTTAGCTTCTCGGAGCTAACTGGGTTAGGTAGAAGTCTTTTTATTCTCTCATATTAATTTAGATGTCTGTGTTTTCCCCTTATGTTGCCCTGTTGATACCTAAGTGATTTTTTATTCAGAGTTTGTCCAGATTCTTTAGGCAATGTAACAAAGACAAGACAATTTCTTTGTCCCTCGAAGCACTAAATTAAGCTAAACCAGCATGACAAAATAATGTTCTTTTCTAGCAGAACATCATCCTTAAACACCGTCATTATTTTATCTTTGTATTGTACTATACAGTAGTCTCCTATTTTCTGAGCTGAATTCTGTGGGGCTCAGCGTACACCATTTAAGTGAGCTTAAGGATGTACTTTGACAATTACTAATGTTACCCTCCATATGACCCAGTTGTTACATGACAGAGGATTAGTGTCCTCATAATTCCCATTTAAAAAGTTAAAATGGATTGAATGGAACAGGTGCTGCATTATTTGTGCTGATCTTTGTTCTGCAGTACCTCATTTTATCTTGTCCAAGCAATATTATCGAGGGCTGCCTAAAAAGAAATGCAGTTCTAAAGGGAGAACTCAACTTGACTGATTTGTGGACATGTCTAGCATAGTCTTCAGTTTTCATACTGAAAAAAAATCAAGTCCTTTCCATATTTTTTTTCCTTGGACAAAATCTGAGAAGTGAAAAACTCTTACCTCCTGATTTAAATTGCAGGAAAATAAAATAATGAGCATTAATCTTTTGTTCTCAGCAGGTAAGATGCTGATATCTGACCTTTATAGAATAAAGTTTCTCTCATCAGTATAAATTTACAATTTTTGAAACAACTGATTTGTATGATCTCCATGTATCAGATTAATGCCTAACTTTGATTGCCAGTTTTTATAATGAAAATTAACAAAGATATCTCTCATACATTTCCCCTTAGACAAGTTGATTTTTTATCTGGGAATATTGCACCAAGCAACAGATATCTTAGTTGGTTCTTCAAAAATATAACAATGATCTGAACTGATTTGAGCTTTAGGAAAACTTTGGTGACTATAAATTTAATATATAAACATAACACTATTTGTTTATTGTAGTATTACCTGAACCTTCACTTTGTCTCCAAGATTAAACAAATTCAGTAACTGGGACTGTCGGTCCCTACTATTCTAGCAATATGCTGTGCTGGGAGAGGAAGCAGGTGTATTACATGCTCATACAGAGTCAATTTCTTTCTTCAGAGAATATCTTCTACCATCTCCGGATTTGGTATTTGGGATTACAACTTTTGCAATTCAAAGATTATCTTCTTTCTAAACTAGAATTAAGGTGGAATTCAAGATTTCTGGATGGAGGTGTTCCCTTCAGCTATATTTAGCATGTTTGGCAGTGATTGTCTTGCTTTGACTGATAAAATCTGCAGGGAAGCAAACATAGCCGAGTCTTAAGAAGTCAGAACCATCTGTGATCATATCTGCCATTAAACCAGCATCATTTTCACTCTCCTCTGGCTTTTGCAAGACATCCAGCAATTCTGAGCTGTCGCTCTATGCATGCTTTTGGTCCATCAAGAATTGACACATCTGGCTACTTAATCTGAAGTTAATATTGCCAGAGTGTTACTCCTCTGAACTACAGGGATATTATTTTTCCCTTTTCCGTTTGTTTCTCAGTACATTTTCTCTCACTTCAGATCAAACTTTCTACTCACTTGAGACCAGCTTGCTGTCTGTCCCAAATAAGTACTGTGTTTTGAGACACAAAGTCCCAAATCTCTGTGGGTTCTTTTACTCTGAGGAGAAAGTCTACTGAAAGACATGAGTTCCTGTTGTTTCAAAATCCAAATACAGCTAGTTCTTTTAGCCAGCAGGCAGGCAATACAAACCCACGAGCCCTGTCCACTTTCTTTTCCTTTGTGTGATTCGGCCTTAAGAATTATGTTTTGAGATTTGGATGCCATTTAGAACACAAACGAGTGGCAAATAGTACCTTTAAAAGGTCCGACAAAAGGAATTTTTTTGCTTTGTTTTGTGTTGTTCTAGACACAAAATAAATCAATAAAGTACCAGTATTAAAATCCGTTGGGGGTTAAATAAAAATATATTTATCTTAATGATTCATTTCCCTCACTCTGGGCAAAAGAAAGGGCAATGCCCCAAACCTATTCAGCACAAGAAAGGAAAGATACAGATTTTCCTTAGAAGCAACAGTCAGGGAGTCACAAAAATGACTAAACAGTCATTTTTCTGCTGTGAATAAAAAAAGCAGAAACTGCAGCATTTGTGAACCTGTCAAAGGGTTAAAAAACATAAAGATAGGTTAAAGAAAAAATAGGCAGTACCCATGTAGCTAAAAAAAATTATGCAAAGCACTTGAAAAATACTTGCATCTTGACTACCAAAGATCTTATATTTTCCCCTAGCTCTAATGATTAATTTTCTTCTTTGCATCCACATTTTTTTTTATTTTGACTGATTTATTTTGTTTACTTGCTTTTTTAATGATCCTGCACCATTTATGCAAGATATGTGGAGAGAAGTAAATTAGAAATGATGAGAATGTGCCGTTTCCAAAAGACTAAAAGATGGAAAGTAAGCTACTTCTAATTGCCATATAATTAATTAACAAATGGAAGCAAGGGTGACACATTCTAGAACAGCTAGTTAAAAAATTAATAGATCAGAGCTAAAGACAGGACTGTCCTGTGCTTACAGAACTGACAGTGACAAATCTGCTTGAAGTTAATACTAAAAAAGTGGAAAGAGTGAATAACAAAGGAGTTGGAAAAAAGAGATGCTTCTGAGGCGACCTTTTTTGGGAATTATATAATACCACCATTCCTCATCAGCACAGTGTCGCACTTCCCATGATAGAAAGAGCAAGTCAGAGGTACAATGAAACTCCATTTATTTAGAAACCAAATCTTGCACAAAATCTTTCCATAAAAACTACTTAATCCCGGAAAAGAATTGTTGCTCAGGTCATAATGTTGTGGGTTTAGATATGTAGAAAAAACTGAAACCTTTAGTATAAATTTAAAAAACTTTTGGTTCTTCCTCATATACTCTCTTGGTATTGCTTATTCATATAAAAATAACTAAATTTTGGTTCACTTAATCATTTCTATGAAATACCAAAGGAAAAAGTATTCATACCAAGGTTCAGAATGTAAAAGTTGCTCAGTAGCTTTGTAACTTTTTTATTTAGATGTCTAATAATAGACACCCACAATCATTATTTTTAGGCTCTAGGCCAAACTCATCAAGCTATTGAACTGTTTGCGTAGCACTGGAATTCTCTTTCCTCTGACTTGTAGGGAGGCCACAGATAAGCTACGCCACACAAAAAAAAAATTCACAATTCCTAGAAATGAATCAGGAAAAAAAAAAGATTTCTAAATGCTTCTCTAATCCCAGATTGTATTCTAAAATATGTTATTGCCTCAGTTTACCAGAGGGCTATCTTTAAGAAGAGACATTTTGCCTAGAACACATCAAAGAAACAACAAATTTCATGGATTTCCAGATTTAGTTTTTAATCTTAACGTTTGTTGCAAATTTTTTATGGTTTTTATATGGGTAGCAAACTTCACTGGTACTACAGTACACCACCACAGTTCCTTTGTAGAAGCACATCTGATCCAGGATGTAGCAGAGAAATGGTAAAGAAATGAGGTGGGAACTCCTTGAGATCTTCTAGGTTGGAAAGCACAGATGGATCAGAGAGCTGAGACAGAAGGAGCTTCTGAAGGAGTCAACAGCCCTGGAAGTCTTTTAAGAGGACAAATGGCCTCCTCTGGGAAGTCAAACTGTCCCCTTCTGGGTCTTTAAGAAAGAGTAGAATGGCAAAGTGAAGGGGAAGGCATCAGATATGCAACATAACTCTCGCAGAATGAAACAATTTGTACATAGTTTATTCTACAGAGATTAAGATGTGTATTTGCAAAATAAACTCTTCATAGCTGAATAAACACTGTACGTTCAGATTCTCAGCATCACAGATGGCACTTCTCTACTATTTCTGTCGTTATACTACAACAGTAATCTTACAGCATGCAAAAGCATATTTGCATTAACACGCATATGAAAAACAGGACCGGTCTAACAATGCACAACATCTTTCATTAAAAATTATGTGATGTGTTTCAAGAGATTTTTTTCTTAAAGATATTGACCTCTCAGTAGAGTGAGCAAAAAGCCAAAAGGCTGTTTGCGAACATTCACAGTCACGCAAGGGGCATCATGAACTCCAGTGGAGACTGAAAGAGTGGAGAGTGATCTCTGAGGTATTTCAGTAAGCAGAAAAATTGAGCACTGTACTGGTGAATCACAGTCGGTACTGCACAGCATGTGGCCAGATGTATTTCTTCTTTTCCCCCATCCAGGTTAACTATGGAGAACATCCCTTCCCCTCTGCTATGCCCCAGGCATGCCCAGACATTGTCTGGAGTATGCCAGTTGGCCCAGGCCAAAACTGTGCCAGAATCATGCTGGTAAACACTGTGGACAGCCACATAGACACCCGTGCCTGTGTCCATGTCTCTGCCTGAAGCAGGATGTTGGTGCAGACCCAGGCAAACTTGTCTCCTTAGCTAAAGACAGCTTTTGGACCTAATTCCCTCTTCAAAAATTGTATCGAGTATTTGAGCTTTGTCAGTGGCAGGCCACGTTAAGCAAAAGGGAAGTACATGACTTGTGGTTTAACCCCGGCCAGCAGCTAAGCACCACACAGTCGCTCACTCACCCTCCCCCCCAGAGGGAGGGTGGAGAGAATCTGAAGAGCAAAAGCAAGAAAACTTGTGGGTTGAGATAAGAACAGTTTGATAATTGAAATAAAACAAAATCAAATAATAATAATAAAATAAAATGTAATTAAAAGGAAAATAGCAAAAAGAGAGAAATTAAACCCAAGAAAGACAAGTGATGCAAATGGAAACAATTGCTCACCACCAACAGACCAATGCCCAGCCAGTGCCTGAGCAGTGGCCCCCTGGCCAGCCTCCCCCCATAGTTTTATGGCTGAGCATG
Source organism: Gorsachius magnificus (assembly GCA_034008185.1). Lineage (NCBI taxonomy): Eukaryota > Metazoa > Chordata > Aves > Pelecaniformes > Ardeidae > Gorsachius > Gorsachius magnificus. The sequence continues at coordinate 55,479,456 of CM067082.1, read as the reverse complement.
AGGACATATGGTGTGGGATAGCCCTTTGGCCACTTGGGGTCAGCTGTCCCAGATGTGCCCCCTCCCAGCTTCTCATGCATTCCTAGCCTCCTCACTGGTGGGGTGGGGTGAGGAGCAGAAAAGGCCTTGGCTCTGTGTAAGCCCTGCTCAGCAATAAGGAAAACATCCCTGTGCTTTCAGCACTGTTGCCAGCAAAAATCCAAAGTATAGCCCCATACTAGCTACTAGGAAGAAAATGAACTCTACCCCAGCCAAATCCAGCACAGTGACACATTATGCTGCTTTTGGCTTCCTCTGCCAATTTTAGAAAATCCTTCTTCCTTAAATAATGGAAATGGTGAGAAAACATGGGGTTCTGGAATTCTGATTTTAAGGGTAGATTCATTAACAGATACACTGAAGTGCTGGAAACAAACTTATCGAGCCCCAAGTGAAACAGACACAGGGCTGAAAAACTTCCTATGATCTAAACACTATTTATCTCCATAAGTAAATACAATACAGAAGATGAAAAACAAATCTGTAAATGGATTCTGAATACGTTATTTTTGTAATCATTTCTATGTTGTATGAAAATTACTTTGAAAGTAACTTCATAAGCTATAGTCTTTATTTCAAGCAGATAGCACAAACACCCCCTTGACCTTTCCAGCATGGAGTATAGTAATGATCAGATTGCTTAGGCAAAAAAGAACTTTTTTTTTTTTTTTTCATCAGACTGTTTTCTTCACATGTCGGGGAGGGGAAAACCCATCTTAAGGTCTCCAGGCAGCCATGGTTTTTCTTGAAATACTAATGAATGTTTAGTGCTTCAAGAGCCAGTGAGTAAGTGGGCTAACAAACAGAAATAGAGAAATTCTGTCATTATTGGTTTGCAAGGAGATTTTAGCCAGCAAACTGTAAAACATGAGGTGGCTTCTTGTTATGTAAAATTATATGTATGTACTATATACAACTCAGTCTACACATGAGTAATGTTTTTGTACAGCTGCTACTTTGAAAGAAAACCACCAAATGTCGGGCAAAGTCAAGCAAATGTTCTTCCCTAAATGTATATGTAGCATGACACCCGAGATTTTTTTCTTCTTGACAAACTCCTGCCTGGTTCACTGTACAAATTCCCATTTTTCAAAAAAGTAAAGTAGTTACTCAGGAAGTTGCCTCTCCTGCACAACCTATATCTATAACAGCTTGGAAGACAAGGTGGTGCATGAGGTAGGTGTAGACCTATCCACATCACAGGAGGCACAAAGATCGGAAAGACCTCCCCATCGTATCACCACTACATCCATGAGGAAGAAGAGGCGGGTAATAGTAGTGGGAGATTCCCATCTGAGGGGAACGTCGGGACCGATATGCCGGGCAGACCCTGCTCTTAGGGAGGTCTGCTGCCTCCCAGGAGCCCGGGTTAGAGACATCACTAGGAAACTTCCTAGCCTGGCCCGACCCTCGGATTACTATCCCTTGCTGCTCTTCCACATGGGTGCCGATGAAGTAGCAGTAAATAGCCCGAGGGTGATCAAAAAAGAATTCAGAGCCTTGGGGCGCTTAGTGAAGGAATCTGGAGCGCAGGTTATTTTTTCCTCGCTCCTTCCAGTGGTGGACAGACACACGGGACAATATGAGCAGACTCAATCTATTAACATGTGGCTTCGCGACTGGTGTCGCCGCCACAACTTTGGGTTCTTTGACCACAGGATGGTCTACACGGCACCGGGCTTGCTGGGTCAAATGGGAGCCAGCTTTCTCAAAGGGGGAAGAGGGTCTTTGCCCAGGAGCTTGCAGGGCTCATTGACAGGGCTTTAAACTAGATGTGAAGCAGGAAGGGGAACCTATTGGGCTTGCCAGTGACAGGCTAGGGGATGAAACGCAAGGGTTAGAGAGACTGGGGGCTAGTATGAGCCTTCAACCTGTTGCCCAGCAGTGTGCCAGGGGCACTGCAGAGAAGTTGAAGTCCGGCGGAGATGAGCCGGAGGCTCCTGAGGTAGTAGGACCCAACAAGGAAAAGCCCGTGAAACACCTCAAAGTAAATGAGGGGTATTCTGCTATGAAGGTGACGAGGCCGACAAACCAACACGGCAAGCTGTAGGCAATCCAGCAGGTTTCTCGAATGCATTGAGGACAACTTCTTAAGCCAGGTAATAGACACCCCTACCCGAGGGGATGCGATACTGGACCTGGTGGTCACCAATGTAAGCGAGCTCGTCGGAAATGTCAAGATCGGAGGCAGCCTGGGCTGCAGTGATCATGCGATGGTAGAGCTCACGCTCCAGAGGGAAATGGGAAGAGCAAAGAGTATAGTCAGGACCCTGAATTTTAGAAAATCAAAATTCCAGCTCCTGAAGGAGATAGTCAGAAGGACTCCCTGGGAAACGGTCCTGAGGGACAGGGGAACAGAACAGAGCTGGCAGACTTTAAGGATGTGTCCACAGAGCGCAAGAGCTCTCGATCCCTAGGTGTAAGAAATCGGGCAAAGAAGGGAAGAGACTGGCATGGCTGAGACGAGAGATGCTGGTCAAACTAAGGAGGAAGAGGGAACTGCACAGGCAGTGGCAGCAGGGACAGGCATCCTGGGAAGAGTACAGGGATGTGGTCCGGTTGTATACGAATGGGGTCAGGAAGGCCAAGGCTCAGCTGGAGCTAAACTTGGCTAGGGATGCAAAGAATAATAAGAAGGGTTTCTACAGGTATATCAGCCAGAAAAGGATGGTTAAAGAAAGCGTACCCCCACTGATGAGCGAGACTGGCAAGCTGGTAAGAGCAGATGAGGCACTCAACACCTTTTTTGCCTCAGTCTTCACTGGGAACCTCTCTCCTCACCCCACCCAAGTTGATGGATGGCATGAGGGGGGTCGGGAGGGCAAAACCCCTCCCACTGTAGGAGAAGATCAGGTTCGTGACCACCTGAGGAACCTGAATGCGCATAAGTCCATGGGACCTGATGCGATGCATCCCAGAGTCCTGAGGGAATTGGCCGATGTAGTCGCCAAGCCACTCTCCATGATATTTGAAAAGTCATGGCAGTCAGGTGAAGTCCCTGGTGACTGGAAGAAGGGAAACATTGTGCCCATTTTCAAAAAGGGTAGAAAGGAAGACCCTGGGAACTACCGACCTGTCAGCCTCACCTCTGTGCCTGGGAAGATCATGGAACAGATCCTCCTAGAAGCTATGCGAAGGCACATGGAGGCCAGGGAGATAATTCGAGATAGCCAGCATGGCTTCACCAAGGGCAAGTCCTGCCTGACGAACCTAGTGGCTTTCTATGATGGTGTGACAGCATCAGTGGACAAGGGAAAACCAATGGATGTCATCTATCTGGACTTCTGCAAAGCCTTTGACACAGTCCCCCACAACATCCTTCTCTCTAAATTGGAGAGCTATGGATTTGATGGGTGGACTGTTTAGTGGATAAGGAACTGGCTGGATGGTCGCATCCAGAGGGTAGTGGTCAACGGCTCGATGTCCGGATGGAGACCGGTGACGAGTGGTGTCCCTCAGGGGTCCGTACTGGGACCCGTGCTGTTTAATATATTCATCAATGACTTAGACAGCGAGATCAAATGCACCCTCAGCAAGTTTGCAGATGACACCAAACTGAGTGGTGCGGTTGACACACCAGAAGGACGGGATGTCATCCAGAGAGACCTGGACAGGCTGGAGAGGTGGGCCTGTGTGAACCTCATGAGGTTCAACAAGGCCAAGTGCAAGGTCCTGCACCTGGGTCGGGGTAACCCCCACTATCAGTACAGGCTGGGGGAAGAAAGGATTGAGAGCAGCCCTGCCGAGAGGGACTTGGGGGTACTGGTGGATGAAAAGCTGGACATGAGCCGGCAATGTGCGCTGGCGGCCCAGAAGGCCAACCGTACCCTGGGCTGCATCGGGAGAAGCGTGGCCAGCAGGTCGAGGGAGGTGATTCTGCCCCTCTACTCTGCTCTGGTGAGACCTCACCTGGAGTACTGTGTCCAGCTCTGGAGCCCGCAGCACAAGAAAGACATGGAACTGTTGGAGCGGGTCCAGAGGAGGGCTACTAAAATGATCCCAGGGCTGGAGCACCTCTCCTATGAGGACAGGCTGAGGGAGTTGGGCTTGTTCAGCCTGGAGAAGAGAAGGCTGCAGGGAGACCTGATTACGGCCTTTCAGTACCTAAAGGGGGCCTATAGGAAAGATGGGGAAAATCTTTTTAGTAGGGCCAGCTGTGTCAGGACAAGGGGTAATGGTTTTAAACTGAAGTGGGGTAGGTTTAGACTGGTTATAAGGAGGAAATTCTTTACAACGAGGGTGGTGAAACACTGGAATGGGTTTCCCAGAGAGGTGGTGGAGGCCCCATCCCTGGGAACATTCAAGGCCAGGTTGGATGGGGTTCTGAGCAACCTGATCTAGTTAGCGGTGTTCCTGCTCACTGCAGGGGGGTTGGACTAGATGACCTCTAGGGGTCCCTTCCAACCCAAAACATTCTATGATTCTATGATTCTATAAGGATTTCATAAGAGGGAATCGATAGCAAATACAAAAGTTTTGCTGTTGACCTTAAATTATTCAACACAGTAAAAACAAAATCCAAATGAGAAGAATTATTGAAGGTTTTTAGGTTATTGGGTAGCTGAGTGATACAATGAGGGTGTTATTTATTTACAATAAACATAAAGCATGGCACATGTGGAAAAGTAATTCTACCCATACATAACCGACAGTCTCTAGATTAGCAGTTGCCCCTCAGAGAATGCACTTCAGAGTAGCTTTAGCAGTTCAAAGTATCAGGTCAGTACTAAATAATGAAAAAAAGTTGGAAAAAATAGCAAGAAAATAAAAGAGTGAAGAACAGAAAACATGAATATGGCATTGTGAGCTGGTGATGTACCTTCATCTTGAATGGTTTGTGTATTCCCCTCTCCCCTTATCCTATCTCAGGAATGGCTATTATACAACTTGAAAGGAGAGGAGACTTACAAGGCAAGACAACTATGCAGAGAGAGATTCCAGAGTAGGATTCTTCATCCTTGAAAAACATAACTGAAGTGGACTACAACAGATGCATAGGGTATCACGAGTAGCTTGGAGAACACAAATAGAGAATGACCTTGCTTCTCATGATACAAAACTAAGAACCATCACAAGAAATTAAAAGGTGGAAGGTTCAAAGCAAAGAAAAATCCATTCTTCCAGCAGCACACTATTCAAGTATAACATTCATTGCCATGGAAGATAGCAGAGGACAAAAGTTTACAGGGGCTCAAAAAGCAGTTAAATAAATCAATCAACATGTAAGGTCTGGGTCCAGAAATTTTGTTGGTCCAGAAATTTCCATTGGGAGAGTACACTCCTATCAGTGCCTGTGGATCCAGGGTCTTACACTTCTCCAGGCGTCAGTAGTTCAGTGCCGGAGGAACCAGAAGGACCTCTGTTATAACCCACTGCATCCATGCATTTGTTGTCTCCTGATAAAATCTTCATGTGTACTGAATGAGGCATTTCAGCCATTTTAGACAACAACTTTATCCCCATAGCCTGAGGCTACCAAATCATAGAATCGTAGAATGGTTTGGGTTGGAAGGAATCTTAAAGATCATCTAGTTCCAACCCCTTATCACATGGTCAGACACTTTGTGAAGACCCCTGAACAAATAAAGGCTGTAAGGGGTTGAGGGCAGCCCAGCTAATTTCCAGAGGAACAGTTTTTGTGAGCTATCAGCAGTAGGAGATGTGAAGGTACAGTGATCTGCAGAAATGATGAATTCAGGGGATTTGGGTCTTAGACTCAAACAAATCCACACTGAGATCTGCAAATTTTCTAAATTTAATTTCCTGGGCCTAGAAGAAGACATGCCAGTGTTACAAACAGCCACTTCTTGTTGCATTTCTTTCCCTGCTTTAAAAGGGGTGTCCTAAAAGGATGAATGAATTATTTTTTCCTGTAATGTTTTCAAACAAAATGTTCCTTTCTTTTGTCTTATGCTTCAGGAAAGTAGAACTATTTTCATTAAAATGGTCTTTCAAGGAAGTTTAGGCTTAGATTGTGCAGAACTTCAGACTAAACATTTCCAAACACGGCAAAGCCGCAAGCAGTGAAATGGGCTTTTAAAATAGGATATCGCAAACAATTTGAAACCTCCTTAGTACTATCGGTCCTACCCTTCAGTTTAGGATGGACAAAGCTATGTGGGATACTTTTTTAATAATAAAAATGGTTTAATTTTGCTTCTGATAGAAAGAATATTTGAATCACTTATGAATCACAAAACTAGATTTTGAGAGACCTTCAATCTCTAGTTGGTATGGCCGAGTCAGAAAAGTTCTTGCTTTGGAGAAGGCTGTAGCTGCTTGCACTTCTGACCCCTTGGTAAGGAGTCCAGTGTTCTAGCTTAATTTTCCACTGAAACTGTGCTTAAGCAAAATGCCAGGCTACAAATTAGAAGGACTGATTCTTTGCAAATAGCATATGCTATTATGGAGGTGGTAAACTCCAGCAGAATAGCTGAGCTGACAGCTGGGGATGATAATGTCTTAAACTACTGCAACAAGATTTGCTCATCTGTCAAAACCTTAGAGAAACCAAATAGCTGGCTGACTGGGAATAAGTCACCCTTCACAGCACTTCAGCATTTAGTTTCACCAGCTGAGGCCCAAGCTGCAAGCTATTTCCACTGCATAATACCGCTCCCTGAAGCTATCAATTCTGAATGTCATAAGAACAGTGACAGCGTTGGGGCAAGGATATTTACCGCAGCCTGGTTGAGGCGGGTATGGCAATGGAGAAGGAAGGGGCTGGTGTACATCAAAGCGACAGGAGGCGTTGGTTTCCCTCCATTGCTCAGTTCCTGCAGCCAGGAAAACACTGCAGAGAGCAGGGAACACTTTTGCAATGCTGGCAGTTAAGATGCTTTATGAAAAAGAAAGAGGGGGCTTTTAGGAAAAGTGGGACTGCTAGTATATGCAGGAGGAACTGCATTTTTTCTCCAGCATGCAGTCTTGCTCAGTGAATTTAGTGTGTAAGGAATATCAGCCCTGCATGGTAACTCAAACATCCTGAACAAGACAGAAGTAGCTTTGGCTCTCCCACCAACCTTCTCCCCTCTCTCAGCTACACTGTGCATGGTTAAAATAGTGACCATCCAAATGTTTGGTTTCATTGCAGAATTTAACACCAAAATACCCCTTATTCTATGTCTTATCCTACACCCTGCACCTCCCTGGACTTCCCAAACCATTCATAGAATCATTTAGGTTGGAAAAGACCTTTAAGATCATCAAGTTCATTCTTGGAGCTCTAGGTCCTCAAAGACCTGGAAAGCTCCAGAAAAGGATTTTGCATTCATTGAAGACACGACAGTAAATCAAAAGTTGACAGCCTGTATTTCCAAAACACAATTATCTCATTTGATATTTTAGTTCCTGGTAATGTTGATATAAAAAATTCATTGTGAATCAAAAGCTAGTAGCTTTGTATTAAAAAGAAATGATATTTTAGTTCCTTTGATAAAAATTTCATAAGGAATTTTTCTACAGTCACAGCTGCAGAAAAGGGAGGAGAATTTACCTGATAACAACAGACTTACTTTTCCTCTATTGTAAATCTATGACAGCAGAACAGGTTAAAGAAAAGCTTTTCTAATCAGTAGCACAATAATATCCTGCAAAAGATTTTAATTGTAGGAATACGTGGATGACTGATTTCATGTACAGTCAGCTGTGATATCATGGGGTTTTGTCATGTGCCCAAGGTCTAGGAACAGAAGCAAGTGACCAAAGCTTACCTAGCAAATTGTCTTTAGGCATTACAGTAACATTTTTACAAATATTACAGATGAACACAACTTGGGTTCATGAAGTTATCAGATATCATCTTCTGCCCTAGAACTTACATATTGACATTAACACTATCAAAGCTGAATGACAAAGTTAGACCTTAGACCCTTAAATTCACACACATTGTATATGTATATGTATATGACGCATGTATATTTTAATACTGGTTTTTATATAGCGAGAGACTTGGTTTCTAATACTAAGGATATTTATAAGTAGGCCCTGGAATTCCTTAAACTTAGAATTTTGTCCCAAATCTATGTATTCTAGACTCTAATTCCAAAAACTCTAAATAGCATTCCATTGATTGTTTCACATTTTTTGTGGTATAACAGAAGTAGAAAGCCTGTGAGAGAAGAAACTGGCCCACTGAATATTCAATCAAGCAAAAATCAAGCATATTGCTGAGAAATAATGGTTTCTTTGTCCTTTCCTTTTTTCTTTTTTTTTTTAAAGGAAAATAATGAGAAACAGGAATAAGTGTCAAAAGAATAATTTTTACAGATAACTCGAACAGCAGCAATGAACTACCCGTCCTGGGGTTAATATATTCAGAGTTCTGAAACAGATGAACTGAAATGGCTTATTTGTTATCCAAAATTTGACGTATCTAATCACAGTTGCTGCTCCAAAGTGCTAACAGGTAGCAAATGTTTTTTCTATATTTTTAAAATTCCTCTTACTCATTCAAGTGCATGACACAAGAAATTTTTATAGCTGTACCTGGCTGAAACAAGAATTGAAAACAATATAACGGAATGCCTGTGTGAGATGATAGGCTCTAATTAGCATTGTTTTGAGAAGAAACATTGTGCCTCTCTCCTACCTTCTCTGACACTTTGAACATCTCCCTAAAGATAAAGCGTGTCCCTATATGTAAGAGACTCAGTTACCACAGTTTCTTTTGACTTCCAAGGTGCTCCATGCTGCTAGGGAAAGTAGTCATGGAGTAACATATAGTCAAAGACTTAAACATGTTACGACAATGGGCAAATGCATTTTAGTACCAATAAATACAAGTAATGTGAAGCGTGTGAGAGATGAAGGGGAGAGGAATTAAATGCTCGCACACTTTATAGGTTTTTACATTAACGTCAATAATCTTGTATGTCATTGCAGTCAATTAAATGGAGACCTCTATTCACTATGCAGTTCCAGATAGAAAGCAAATAGTATGCTAAGTATGCATAAGGAACAATCAGTAGTATGAAGAATGTAATAATTATTTCATATGCAACAAAAATGCAGCTTTTCTATTATTCCCATCTGGAATAATGTGTAAAGTATGCATATTAAAGAAGCACATAAGATTCAGAGAAGAGTGATAAGAATAACTGGGTGAGAAAAAGCTCTTGCAAAGAGTTTGAAGAGAGCTTTACGAATATTTTTAAATCAAATAAGTCTTTGCTTCCTAATGCACGAAGAATAGGATATTCAAAATTCTAAAATAAGAGAGAGGTGCAGTCAAACTGAGGAATTCATTACATACAAAGTCATTTTGTCCTAGAAATGAAAAAGATTCAAAAAACAATTGAGAATTTTATGCAGGTACAAAGAGTTGCTGCAATACCGTGTGAAAAGGAGGTCAGACCGCTGTGTCAAGACCTAATCCTTTCTAATCACCTCCAGCTCAGAAGAGGCCAGAATTAGGTTTAGCCTGTATGGGGTAAGCCGTTCCACATCTATTTGTAACAGGGCTTGCATGCCTCCCTGATCTAATATGACCCCAAGTCAGAATGAGTACGGTATTTCCTCTGTCATATCACACATAACAGAGCTTACTTATGTTTTTTTCAAGACTGTTTAAAAACTGTTTGTAACTTTTTACATTGGGAAATACAAGTCAAGAGGCAAAAAATACTTACTAGTAGAATTTCTGTCTTGGAAGAGGTTTTCTTCTAGGAAAAATATCATATCTGCACATTATAAAAACAAATACAAAGTGCTTTACAATACATCAATATTCTAAAAGAGACTTAAGAATAGTCAACTACTCCTCAAAATGAAAAAAAAAAAAAAAAGCAGCTTAAATTCAAAAAGGAAAAGGGTATCTCTCTGAGTCTAAGCAGCAAGCTGCTAGACTGTCTGCTGGCACTCCTGCCCTAAGCACACATATGATCAGAAAAAAGGATGTGTTGGCTGCCTACATTCATGTCTATGTTTTCAGATGGCGCTCAGCCTGTTCACATATTGGTCGGGAGCTTTGGTATAGGAGTGGGTGCCAAGGTATTTTGAGTTTAGATGGGCAGCTTGCATAAATAACATTACCGATGCCATATCATTCACAGAAAGTCCTGTGAATGTGCCAAAAAACCCTAACAGCAGTTGGCATTATATTTTGTGGAAAGAATAGTCTGCTTTCGACAGGAAACAAAAGGCAAGATATATCACGCTGCATAGCAGTAGCTACTGGATTCAATCCTGGAGCCGAATATGCTTAGAGATGTGTAAGTTTCCATTAAATGGCAAATGTTTGCACCGGAAAGCCGAGTCACCCTCTCCCAGCAGCAGTAGTCTCTTCAGGTCCACAGCAGTATCTAGGGTCTCAGCGAGATGAAGGTGTTGGACCCTCTCACAGTGTTACACAGCGACTACAGGGGAGTGTTCATCTCCTGCCTGTTTGGATGTATTACAGAGAGGAATGGAGAGGAAATGAAGTCCAAGGAAACTGGCCCAGTCCCCCTCCTCAGTCAACCAGTTGCATGCGCCATCCCCTAATTGCATGTCTCTGAAAAATTCCGTAGCATCTGTGGTATGGTTTTGCAGCGACTGAATCAGGTAATCCCCCCTGTTCTAGTGCAGTTGTTCACAATCCTGCTAGGAAGGTTGTTAAAAGAGTGCCACCAAAAGAAAGCAATTCCTCTGGGACAGAATGTTGGAAAGGAGGTTTAGGAGCAGGAGGAACTGAGTCGCAGGATTTCACCCAGCTGGTTGAAGGAGGAAGGCTGCTGAGTGGAGAGCAGGCAGAAGAAGGAGGATTAACTACCTTAGTTATTCTGGCTAAGCTGATCATCTACTAATATTTTAAATATTGGCTTTTCACAGGTTAGTATTAATTTTTTTTTATTTTACTGAGGTGTTTATAAGACAGTAAAATATTTTTTTCAATAAAATTATGAAAGACAATCTATGACTTGCAGTAAGTTAATACACACTTGTGTATTTGCACTAGGCAATTACAGTACTTACATATTTATCTGTATAAATTATTTTTTACTTTGATATTTCATATTCACTCTGATATTTTGGGTTCTATTTTCTCCTTCACCTCACCTTCTCTGGGGTCAGATGAGCTGAGGTTGAAGTCTCCCATCTTAGGCTGAGGTAGGAGAGAAATTAAGTAAGTCATTGGTAACACCCAGCTTCTGTTCTGTCACTCTGGATATCAACTTGCTATCCTCTCTCACTATAGTCGTGCTTACTTTTCTTTGTCATCTTCTCCGCAGCACAGTCTCCATGGACTCTCTTAGCTAAGAAAGCATTTATTCAAAGCAGTGTTTAAAACAATGCTGGTTCTCACAACTTGTCTTCGTGATCAAGTCCTGTGCACCTGGAACTCATGAATAAGACTCGATATTAGACCTTGAAGTCAGTGGAAGATTCACTACTAACTTGGTGGGGGTGGGATCACCCCCGTGGCTTGCACTGGTACTCCCAGATCATGGCCAGCTTCCCTCCTGAGTTTAGTGGACAGGGGATCATGGTCTGTCCAATCAGTGAATGCCAGTGGGAGCCATTTTGCAGAATTATCATAGACGTTTTTGTATGCTGGAATTTGAAGTTGCCAAAGTCAGAGGTTTAGAACTAAACAAATACTGAAGTCCTCCAAATAGTGTCTTTTACTAATATTTTTTTTGTATTTAAGCCAACTTTTCTTATTATAATAACCACTTTGCTGGAGCATGAAGAGCATGGTTATTAAATACAATTTTTGGACAAAGATGGATAAAAAGAAGGTTTTATTGTATTAGATGGGATTGTGCTAACTTCTGGTTTTGTTCCTTTTTTCACTGCAGTGTAGATAGCTAGTTACTTTTAATAAATTTATTTTTTATAAACTAAATAAACCATGTTCAACCTTGCTTAAGGAAGAAACATCTATTGATTTAAGAAAGAATAAAAATAACTTCCAGTCTTATGGTCTTCTAAGCAGTTAGACATAAGCAGTAGGACAGAGCTCAAGTCTTTTCTGGACAGATTCCAAAATGAATTAAAATAGCCTATCTACATACACTATTATTTATTTAGCTACAGGTTATGTTGTCATTTTTTCAGAGAGCATTGCAATTAGCATGGTTGACAGCTGATTTGTCTGTCTCCAAATCTTTGTACTGACATGTGATGTCTATCTTAGAGACATGCTTATTGTAGCATATGATTTATGTATCCTTACTTTGCATTTAATTGCTATGACACATAATCAGAATCAGAAACTAAGACTTTAATCAGTCCTAACAATATTTGAAAAAGAAAAAAAAACACCAAACATTTTTCCAACACTTGTGCATGGATAACTATGCAGAATCTTCTAAATGTGAACCAAATTAATATGACTGCTCGATTTGCTACCTTACCATGTCAATTTTGCGTAATAGCTAATGTATAAAATTCTCAGTGCTTTCAGCAATGGGCCTGCTGTTAGCAGGAAGGTAGGAGGCACCTTAAAGCTAACCCTACTGCCAGTAGTTGTGTTTCATTACTAGTGACTCCTTCGGTCCGGCAGGGATTTGTTGTCAGCCTGAGTTAGGCTCAGAAGCTGGCATACTGTTACAGTGCTCCATCTCCAGGTGATTTGCCTTCTGGATAGGTAGGACTGTACACAGTCATTCCAATATTTTTCTTTTTTTTTTTTTTCTTTTTTTTTTTTTTTTGCATAAAATGGACCAAATTAGGTTTGATGTACATGGGTGAACTTGCAGGGAAACACTAAGCAAAGGAGGAGAGCACTTCTTCCTCAAAGCAAGCTGAGTACAGTTCAGCTGTGTTTCTCTCTGTAAAACCCAGATGTGGAAGCTAGAGTAAGGGAAGCAGCTGTATGAGCTGCCAAGTAATTTAGGATGTGGTTATTAAAATATAAACTGTTGATTTCTTCCCATAAATGAGAAGTCACTGATAATAGTAATAACCTTTAGACACAAATGCATATAATGAAACACATCTTTAATTAGTACATAGGATTTGTGAAGGCTGTATTGATGGCATGCCAAATCTTCATGACATAGTGTTTCAGGTTTAAAGTGAATATATTGAATCTACTCTTACCCCTTGAAGATACAAAAAGACTTGGGAAATTTGAAACTGAAAAATTTAGTTTCAGCAACAGGATTGGTTGATTAATAAAGTGGATAGATAGCTTAAGTACATTGGCTAACACTATGTGCACTTGTCAAAACCAAAGCTGGTCAACACAAATTAATCTCTTTCAGAGACATAAAAACAAGATTTGTGGATATCATACAAGCGGACTGAAGTATACTTGACTTTAGCAAGATATCTGATGAGATTCCACAAAACAGTTTTGAGAAAAAAGTAGAATACAAATTAAACTGTGCTCTTGAAGATGATAACTAGTAAAAGGAAACCACAAAAAACCAAACAAACAAACCAACCAAAACAAAACAACAAAAAAAACCCCACAAAACGAAAAACCAGAAAAATCCCTTCCTACGGAGAAGAAATATTTTCAAGTTGAGAACCTGGACTTCACATTGAGAAGGATGTAAATTAAGATAAAACATGTGTCAAGTATTACAGTCTGTAAAACGAACCTAATATCAGTGCTTTAAACCTGTGTAACATACTGAAGATCCATGCATTGGCAGAAGGCTATATTCTCTTTTCAGAGAGGATAAAACCAAGTGCACTGATCTGAAGATTTTTTGGGGGAGGCTACATGATCTGTCAGATATAATAGAGTTCTGTGCCAACCAAGATCTATGATTTTTAATTCTAGCTTCTTTGAAGCTAATCAGTGATTTGCCACAGAGTGCAGCAAAACCAGCATCTCTTCCAAATATCCTGTGACCTCCTGAATAAGCTTTTAAAATCTGAGTATCTCATATAAATGGAAGAACCTCTGAAAAGCGTGGTATGAGTATTAACTACAAAAGGATTAAAGCATAGCTAACAATTAGAAGAAAAGTTGCTCACCCTCATTTGTGTTGATTAGCCTTAATCACATATAGCAGACCTACTGCAGTGCTTAAAAATTATTTCTGAGAACAAGGGCTCCCCTGTATATAGACTGTATGATCTGATCCTAGAATAGCTTCAGATCAGGAACAGGAATTTATGAGCTTTAGGCTGCCAGATCTGACTGCTCTAAAGACACAGGTAAAAGTAGGATCAGGACTGGGTCAGATTAAAATTAATTTCCTTCTGAACAATGGAACATATTTTTATTCTTCCTGTCTTGTACTGAATCTTACAGCACATGGCTATTTTTTCCGTAAGGCTGCTCAAGAAAGAGATGGGAAAAATTTGGGGGTAGCTCTCTTTATATTCAGGAAAAAAAGACAATTTTGGTTCTAACTTTTTTTAATTGCCCTTGGCTAGGAATCAGACATAGAACATTGCCACCAAGAAGATGAAATATTCAGAAATGGAGGGAGCAGTGGCAGAGAGTTGCATTAGAGGCTGTCATTCAGCCTTAGTGTTAAAGCCTTTCCACAGCCATGGCTATAACTTGCCTTCTTTTTATATTTTAAATGTAATGTCCTTAAGTATATGCTGCACACTGATCTTTACTCAGTGATTATGACTGGCTATTTCACCTAAATATTCTTTGTGGAAACAACATGTAGCCAGTTTAATAGCAATTAAGAAAGATAGAAGTAAAAGCCAGGACTTTTAGGTTTTTTTCAGTGATACAATACTACTCCAGGTACAACAGAAAATGTCTGGAGCACAAAGTAAAAAATAAAAGTTGCCAGCCACACTGTGTTGGTTTGGAAGCCTGCATTGTACCAAACAGAAAGAGGACCTAAGTATTTAGATTTGAGTTTCATTAGGAAATTTAGTACTGTGTACATGTCTGATCCAAACTAGAGTTATGGTCAACATCAGACAGCAGACTATTTTCCTTCTTTGCTGCACAAAAATAAAGATTATTCTAAATTACTTTCACATTTGCCTAAAATTAATTTGGTCTTAACTTTGCGTTATTGAAGTTATGCAAAAACTCAAGAGGAATATAGTCTCCTAAGAAAGAAAACCTTTAATGACTGTTTCATTATTTGTCCTTTTTCCTTTATCTTCAAATTCTCTTGGTTTATTTTCTAGAACTACAATTTTATTGAAGCCATATCTACCAGGAGGCAGAACGTAATATCAGCTACTGAATATAGTCTGGCTTTAGCATCCAGCTAATATTGTGTAGCAGCCTTTCGCCATGGGAATGAGAATGGATTCTGGGGGCAGATGACCAACAGGGAAAATTTCATGGTATGAAATACAAGCAAATGTTATACAACTTCATCCTGTGATTATCTATCACTCTACCTCTGGTGCCAAAAGAAAGAGGAAAGCAAGAAGGAAGCTGGAAGAATAAGAAGAATGGATATGAGGGTAAAAACATGCTTTTGGGCACAATTTTTGGTTTCCTTATAGCAGGCCATCAAGTTAGACCAGAGCTCCAGTCACTCAAGGAAGGTTGGCTGGATTGAATGGCCTGTGCCTGCCTGTCATACCCTTGCTGTCCAAAAGTGAAATGAAAAGTCCAGCCCAACAAAGTCTCAAGAAAAATAGACTCAAACCGAAGATTTACACATATGCACTCGTGAAAACAAAAACGACACACAAAAATTCAGGTGCCTTTACTCTTGATCAAAAAACCCTGCCTACTTACCAGGAAAATGATATGCAGCAACTACAGAAAGTCAACTTTACTTTAAAAAAGCTCTACTAAAACCCCTGACTTTGTTATTTCAGTTCTCTTTTTGTCTCCACAAAACGCTGAATAGAAGTCTAAGCTTCAGCCTCTTCAGCAGGAGTAAAGTGTGGATATAAATATCAGACATTGACTTGGGGAATTATAATCATGAGAGTGATGGTCTCGAAAAAAAGAAGCAGAATAATTTTGCATAAGAAAATTATTCTTCAACAGGAGATTTAAAATAATAGGAGATCTTCCATTGGCAGTACTTGATTGCTGCTAAATGTATTGTGTATTTGTCAAAAGGAAGCAGACACATGTTAATGAGTCCCTTTTGGTCTCAGCCTCCTGATGGCGATTTCTCTTTAACAGGCTTTTTTTTCTTTCATTGACAGCTAGTGCATAGGTGAGACGATTTTGTGTATAATGTAAAATTCCATTTTACTTTCCTGATCCTCACTCCAGACAGCAAGCAATTTTAAAAGCAAATTGGAAGACAGGGGATGGGAAAGAGAAGGAAGAGGCAAGAAGGTGAGAAGTTAGGAAGGACGTTTAGCCCTGGCCTCTATAGGCCAACTATGTGGCCAGGCTGGAGGCAAGTGTAGAAGTCAGGTGAAGGATCTATACGCTACAATGGGAAAAATGCTCTTCTTCACATCTTCTCTGTAGATGTGCTGTATTGCTCAGAAAGCAGCATGGAAGTTGGGAAGGAGGAGATGGAAATTCCAGGGTGACTGAAATAAAAGGGCAGAGAATGATTGGGAATTAGAAAAACTGCATGTGTCATTTTCTGGGTAGGCCTAGTTAGAGGATATAAACACTTTAAAAACTTTCATTTGAAAAATATATGATGATTAGGTATCTCAATTCTCTCACTGATATATGTGAAGGAAAAATAAAAAAATCAGATACTTTGCTACAGGTTTTCAGATAATTACTACAGCACATCAGGGGGGCAGATTTTCAAAGTTGTGCTACGAGATGTGACCTCTCTTTAAAGTTAGTAAGAATTGCTCGGTTAAGTCTCAGTGCATTGTTTTGAAAATGCACCCACCTTCTCTTTGGGAGGTGGAAAGCAATTTTTTTTCCCTTCTGTGAAAAGCTTTTTATTTCTTTAGGAGACTTCCCTTTCTACTTTCTAATTCACAATTTATCCCCAAAACACTGTACTTGTTAAAGAATTTTTTTATATCTTAAACTGTTTGCAGTATCCTTTCAGAGGGCTATTACTGAGATTACAGGATTTTTTCTCTCTCCAGTCATAGTCAAAAAGACTTTTGCCTCCATTTTTTTTTCTAACGCTAGCTTATGGGTATTTAGTCATGCTTTGCTCCAAGGCAAATGTCTAAACTTATTCCTGAAATGACTATCCATACTGTTAGAATAATGCTGTTAGCACATTTGAATTTGAGTTTGAATTGTTAAAGCTGTGTCAGCATTTTCATTAGAAACCACACAATAACTGAGCAGCTACCAAAAAAAATACCCAAGATACCATCATATTATAAGGTGTATGATAACACAAAAATGATATGAAATTAAAATAATCTGTACCAACATAGAAATGATGAAATTTTATTCTCTGCTCTGCTTTCCCTCAAATTCCTCTTGCAGCAAATAAAATAATGTTCTGTTCTCCCAGATTTTCAAACCTATCATATAAATAAGTCTTATAGTGCTTTTTTGTACTGTCCCTGTACATTCAAAACTGATGTTAGAAATGCACAGCAGTCGTTTGCCTGGTTGTAGAGAAGATAATATAAAATCATACTGCCCCAATTATTCCGCTGAGAATACTACTAATGAGGATATTTCCATAATATAAGATGCTGCAGAACTGACAAGTAACAAGAAATAAGTTAGTTGGGTACTGTATAAATAGAGTAGAAAAATTATCAAACATTTGCTTGATATTTTTAAGGCTTCAATTTAAAGTTAATGTAAGGATATTTCATCTTGCCATTTTAAGCCTCTAATTACAGTTACCATCCTTTGGCTTGGCATCTAAATCACAGGCTGATGAGACTTATTTTTATACAAGGAGACATCATGCAAGGAAAGGTCATGCTCTACGTAATTCTGGCTTTGTTTTATTGCTTCAGCCTATCATAATATGAAATTTTATCAAAGTCTAATCATAATTTTATTTTTTAACATGTTTAAGAGAATAATTAAAGCCAAATATCATGTTACCTAAATTAAAGGGAGAAAACATGAATCATTCCTTTCACTTCTGTCTCAAGAATCTAAGGCAACAACGATAGAAGTCATAAAGGCAAAACATACTGCTCTTTATATGAAGGAAGAAAAACACCACATTTTTCAATACAAGCTACTTTAAATATTACAAAACACTTGAAAATAATCTGTCAGCTGCTTCTTGCAGTGACAGAGACTAATAAACATAGACCAGGAGCTGCTCTCTCCTCTCCACATTGAAGAAAAAATATTCTTTACAATCACAATTTCAAAAGTAACTGAGGCCCTAACTGGAAGTAGCCTAGCTGAGATGTAGTGGAAACTAAGCATTTTAAAAGGCTATTTTGAAAATGTTCATTCCTGTTGCTATTTCCTAAGGTGTCTAACTCTCACAACAGCTCTATGTAAGACAAAGACTCTCTGATGGCCAGCAGTCTGTGACAAAACATGTTCCAACTGCATTGTGATGCACTCTGGGGACACACCAGTGTCTACCAGTCCAGGCTGGTGTGCAAGACCACCTTAAGCCTTGTAGAGATACTAGCTTGGGTCCACACTGCTGGACCTTCTTCCTTGCATCTTATAAATGTCCACACACAGAGCAAGATCTATTTTTAAAGGATTATTTTGGTTTTTAGGGTGCCCAAAGATGTATTTCATATTGTTGAAGCATTTCTCAGTAGTACCATGGACTTAGACACCTGGAGGCTTTTGCAAGCCTCATTAGATAAAGACGTGCACGTAGGACTTTTAATAATTGTAGCCTAAGTGACTTGCTCAAGTCACGTGGAGGGAGAGATTTGGGTTGTCTCATTGAGGTGTATAGTGCTGCTACTATGTCCAAAACAAGTCTACCAGGCAGGTGGTGATGACACAGAACCCACAGGAGACGCGCTTTTCTGCATCAACAGCTGGAGGCCACAACAGCAGAACTGGCAACAGATGCCTGTGTTTAGGTGCCTGAATCACTGCCCCAAGGCCCATGGCAGGATAAGTGATTGACCACACATCTAGAGTACCAAATTCATTCTCAGTCATTGAGGCATCTTTCCTCATCATAGTTAGAAATCCTCAGGAATAGCTAAAGTATATTGGGTAGTACACAAATATGTTTTAAAAAAACTTGTAGAAGTATCACCATCTGAAGCACCCAAGGTCTGCTTCAGGTCCTGCATGAACATGTTTTAGCCATTTGATCTCACAAGACCTAGTTTGTCTTGAAGAAAATTATTCATAAATGTGAAGAGGATGGCAGAACATATTCCCTACTAAGGAATAAGCAGCTTGCTAGCATAGCTAAATGGATCCTGGTACTTTCATGCTTCATTATTTCCACCGAAAGTAACACAGTATTTATTTGCTGAAAGCTTATCAAATCCCTCAATTTCTGCTGAAGGTCAGTAATTCCAAGTACTCTTTTGTGCAAAGAGTTTTAAACTTTTACTGAACTCTCATCCTGTATTAAAGTAAATAAAACAATTCAGTCTTCTAGCTACATTATGCATGAAAATGAAGGTGGAAATAACACTTAAGAATAAAACAGCAGTGGGTAGCATGGATTTGATTACAGATTGAGTCTGCATCATCTTGCTTACCACTAAACTTAATACTTACCTTGGTGTATCAATGATTATCATGAGCACCACAACAGCAGAAGAGAGTTAGTGATGCAAAGGTATGTATATATCAAATCCATATCATTCAAGTGTAAACTGGTTAGTCTTCGGCTATTCATTATTCTACTGAAAATTTTTTCCAGTAATCAAAATAGCTGTCACGATTGTTGCAACAAATGTATATCCAAAGCAGGCAATTCAGACCTAGACTGCACACGGCTATATAAGCTATTCAATAAATACTTATGAATAATAAATACAGTTACATAAATCTGGACCTGTTTTAAGTGATTTGTGAACAACAGAGAGCTAGATTTATCACATTGCTTGACAAACTGTGATGTGAGGATGAGTTTTCTGATTTAGCAAGGCGCTTGAGCATGTATATAAACTCTGCCACATTCTCAGGTCTGATTAATTTCTAAGTTAAGCACATGCTTAAAATATTGCACTATCAAAAGCAACACTACTTTCCTCATGAAATGTAAATTAAATGTGACAACTTGCACACGTTTTTAGTCACATTTTCTCATTCAGCTTATTACTCTGGCTGAATTAAAACCTGGTGGCTTCAGTTCCTATGGAAATAAGAGAGTGACTCTCCTTCACTACTAGAAGCTACTTGACTTACCTCGAGGTAAACTAGCAAGTTTCAACACAGACAATTCAAAAAAGTTAATAGCATGGCTCTACAGCTCTGCACAACAGGAGCAGGAGAAAATTTGGTCTAATACTTCAGCTCTCAAAACCATACATATGCAAGAAATCAGTGGAGTTACAGTGATTTATATCAGCTAAGGATCTTCCTACTGTTCCCTACTGTACATCTTGTCTCAAATACAAAAGTGCATACAAAGGAATATTTAGCAAGAGCAAAATAATCAGCTAAACTATTAATAGCATAGGCGCTGCTAAAAGGGTTTGGTAACATTGGCTTGCTTTCTAGACAAGATTAAATGAACATATAAATCTGTTTGGATGCAGAATTACCAACATATACAAATGCTTATTCTGCTATCTACTTTAAAAAGACATAATGGAGTTAATAGTTGTAGTAACTGCACATATAAATGCAGACAAAAGAAACTCTTGTGCATTTTTATACACAGGCTAGGGTCTGTATTTAAAGAAAAGAATGTAAAGAATGTTCCTCAAACATTTATTTTGAAGAAAGCACTTCCAAGCTATCAGTAAAGCAGCCTTAGGTTTAAAATGGAAGTTTTATAAGTCTTTTCACCTCCCAGCTGAGCAATAGGTAATTCATTAATTTTTTTGAAGCCAGCCTGGTATTCTGGCTTATATTTTCAGATCTGCAGATAACAGACATTTGATTTTTCTTTTGCTTGCCTGGAATTCCTCTATTGGAAGCATTGCACAAGCATTCTGGTACTCTTAGGCACATTTACATAACTGTTACACATAGCATGTACTTACTGTGCATAATAAGAAATTAATTTCTGCATGATAGATTTTCAGGGAGTTATTCACTTTTACCGATGGTGGTTTCTCTCCAGGGACTCTGTACCATATCCCTTTTCCCTTCCTGTGTAGTTTCAAGAATCTTTTAATGCTGAGTAAAAATTTACTTCATGATTACGTACCACCGTTCCCTGGATGAGGTCCCATTACAGGGCACCGTTTCCTCAAAGTCTGTTCTCAGTAGGAACAGACAAACAGATCTCAGGGTAGGGCTCACTCAGGTGATGAATCTGCTGTGCAATTTCTGTAAGAGGGCTTGACTGAGCAACCGAGATAGACAGTGAAATCTTCTGCAGCTTTTGAGAAGCTATTTAGATAACGTCGTGCTTTATGGAACATTCACAGTTTTCTTATTAATTATGCAAGGTCAGCACCCATGGCCTATGTTTACACAAATGTACTATGAGGCACCTATTGTCTTACACAGTTTAAATACTCACGACTAAAATATAAACAATTTCATATGTTATAATTTTTAGAGGCACTAATATACCGTTATAATTCTCAATATGCACCAAGTGAGATGATAGATATATACTCTTGTTATACTGGTGCACCCAAAGACACACAAACAGCAAGTGACAACAGATGGAGTAGTGCCATTCTGTTTCCATAACCTAAGAGCAGAGCGACAATCAATCAAAACAGGGTTGTGTGTATATACACATAGACAGCAAACGGTCAACTCAAGAACCATGAAAAAATCCCAGTCAGTGAAAATAGTTAAAACTGTTACAATGTTGTGATCCATTTTCATGCAAATAGCAATTTTTAATTTTTTTTTGTCTCCTGCTTGTATCAGATCATTTGAATAGTTTGAAGAGACCAGCAAGATAAGATTTCCTGAGCTGAAAATTATTTGTTAGAAAGACATCTATCATCTTTGCATGATGAGATTAAAGTAAAGACAACAATATCCTTGCCACATTGACCATGGCAAACCACCGCTAGGGAAAGGGACGTGTGCTTTAAGGGAAACTCTGCTTCAAGTGAAGGTGGCACCATGTAATTTCAGATTTCTTTTTTTGTAACCTGGGTGCTTGTGGCATGAACTTCCTGAAATGATTTTTTTTTCCTCCCAGTGACAGCTCCCTGAGGAAATTCTGGTCTCTGTAATGGGCAGAGACCATGGGCACTCATGGGGGCGTTCTTTGGTTTATTTATGGTTTATCTGGTAACAAAACACCAGATTCAGGGGACATTAACTTTTCATGTAGTTGGGTAAGATTTTAGAGAAGAGCTGCAGTAGTTTCAAAAAATTATTAGTACTCAAGGACCATAATGAAACCAGAAACGTTCTCATCACTGCCTTGAACCCATTAATTTAACTACTGTGATATTATATCTCTCTATAAATAACAATAAAAACAGTTTTAAAAGTAGGTACATATTTTACTTGTAATGAATTTCATTTTCTGGAATGAACTGAAGCCATATCTGTCCCTTTTTCATTTAACCTAAATGAGATAAATCTGATTTAATCTGCAATGAATCAATCAGCATGTGCCCAGTATCATTTTATTACTGTCAATAAAGTGATGCTATAGCCACTTGTAATTTCCATGGAAAAGCAATATATTATCATACCTTTATAATAAAAAATTGCTTTACTGTATGATTATTAACCTACTCATTGAAAAAAAAAGTGTCAAACTTTGTGAAATATTACAAGTCAAGAGACTTAAATTTAGTCCTGGAAAATAAAGTGACTGTACTGTGTCTTATGCAAGCATTCTTCACTTCATAATTGATGGTTGCAGCAGAAAAAAAACAGGGAAGATTTACGGTGATATCCTAAGTAATTTTACCTGTCAGGTACTTATCTCAAAGGATACCCTCTCATGAGAGCCCTCTCATGAGAGAAATAAATTGTGATGAGAACAACAGCTTGATTCTGCTTGCTTGGTGTCCCTGAGCTGAGCCAACTAAACCAGCAGCTGAACAGTTGTGCTATACCCCACAGTGGTGTGCATCCCCCTCATTGCTCTTTTCTCCTGGACCGCTTTACGATCTCAGAAACTCCCGTCAGATCTTGGCCTTGGTGTAAGGAATCGGATGATTAGGCAGCACTGTCTGTACCAGAAACTCTGACATGGCTGAGGCGGGGAGCGAGAAGGGGAGCAATCAGTTATCCCCTGGGAGCCTCAGAACAAACCTTATCAGAATCGTAGCCTGAGTGGTGCAGTACCATCACGACTGGAATTACAGTGATTACCAGCCCAGATTGTGGCCCGGGCTAGATGTTTACTGATGACTAAAACTGATCATCTCACAATCCTATAAAACAGCAGTCCTAAGTGAGGCCCTTTGAGCTCTCCTGGACCGCAGTGGGCTTCAACCAACATCTCCCTCTGGGTGGAATGCCTCTCTGAGATAGCAAACAAAGTTTGCTAAAATCAGAGTTCCATCACCAAAGACTGACAGTGGAGCCTGGGCTGAAACTTTCACTCCTTGAGGCTCAACCCTTGCCTGTTGGGAAATGCCAAGACATTTGACGTATTTCACTGACGAGTAAAGTCACTCATTCATGACACCCACCTAGGTTTGGGTTATCTCCCAGAGTTCTGAGGATTGACCTTTTTGCTGCTAAATGGGTCTTTATGGCTTATTAAAATTGAAGAGTTGTCTTATTTTGGGGGCGGGGGGGGAAGTGGGGGGTTTGTTGTATTTTATATAAACAAGGGGTTTGTTACAGGCTATCATTTGACACCACCTATAATTTAAGACAATCATGAGTGTATATTATATTGCATCCTATATGGACTTGGGAATAACGTCAGCATGTTCTCACTCAAAATGCTCATAGTGTTTACTTGGTTCATGTCTTATCTCTTTACTTTTCAGAGGGGCAAGAATATCCAAGCTGAGTCCAGAAGTATGTGGAATTTGACACAAATTTTCTTGTCTTACAAAACCATATACTTAATAGTGTTAGAAAGCTTTCCTCCCCTGTAAGCCCAATACCCAGGATCACAGGGCTCTGCTTAGACCTGAAGTACGAGATGTGGCCCTTTAATTTGCCTTTAAATATTTTCTCAGTGTTCGGACGGTCTCAGCTATGTCACAAGGCTGTCTGATTTCTGTCTCTTCACAAGATTATGATCGCTGTCATTTACCAAAGGACATAATTCCTCACTCTTTAAACCCAATGAGAATTTTGGCACATTGTCTATTGCATTCTAGCATCATTGTAATTGCTGGGATCTGAGCCACGAAAAGATCCGGAATGTTATTTTAATGATGGCGGCATGCTGATAAATTGTGGTATTAACCTCTAGCTTTAACTACAGAAATACTCATTTTTCTTCAAAATCTCTCTTGCATATTTCTCTTCTACTCAACTTTTGCAAAAAAACCCTTCCTTTAAATGTGATTCATGAAACCAAAGTTCTCACTGCCTAAAGAGCATGGGTTTTCTCTTAGATTATGGCTTTCTTTCTCTGTCTGGACAACTTCTTTGTATTTGACACTTGTTTGTCTTTCTAGAACTTTTAGGTTTTATCTAAATGATATGATTCTAGTAAAACAAAAAACGTGTTATTCTTGACAGACTATTGCTCAACTGGTTCATTTATGTAAAGGAGCAGTTTAGCAATCTTTTACAAGGGCAAGCCTCTTCCCAAATGGCTTACCAAGTTATTATAAATCTTTGGTTTAGGACATTTATTGTCCTTGAAAAAAAAAGGAATAAAAAATGTTCTGTGTGGTGCTGTAAATCAATCAACTGAAAAGCTAGACCCGAATGCTCTAAATTAGTATGAATCTAATTTTGCTGTTTTCTCTGTGCAACTGTCTACTGTTTGTCCTTCACTCTCTTCCTTTATTTGTAGACTGAGCTAATTCTCAGTGGACTTCCAATATTCCATCCAAATTTATTGGAAAAACCTGCCCTAAATATGTAAAACTTTGAAATAGTTTAATTACATTAATAAACACCAGCAGGGTTGTTGAAATATGATAATGAACTCCAAGACCCAAAAGCCACCTCCATCCTTCCATTCAAAATGTGAAAAAACCCACCTTCAAAATAGTTTTTCTGACAGCAGGTTTCACAGACTGTTACCACAAAACAACAAAAGAAGGCATGAGTGTGGACACTATGGAACATTGAGGTACAAACCATCTTGTGTTACTCTGCCCACGCTCTGAGCTTGCTGGAGATGAGTCAGCCCCCGTCTGAACGCTACGCAGCTACAGCAGCATGCCCAGGGCAGCTGCAGGGAAGAGAGGTCGCTGAGGCAGTCTGCTCTATCTGGCTACGCTATTTTTTCATGCTAAAATCTGTGTGTGTAGTTAATCAGTGGAAGGCTAATAAAGATCCTCCTTTTCCATGACCCCACCATTTCAGCAGGTTGCAACGCTGGAAAAGAGGACTTCTGAGAGAAGCATTAGCCTGGGCCATTCTCTTCCTCCTCTTCATCTGGCTCCCCTAACACAGGAGTCAGTCTTGACATCCACCGCATCCTCTCCCATGTCTTTACATTTTCACAGCTATCTGGTCCTTCTCCATCTTGCTGCAGATGCCTTTGCAGGTGTCTCCACCTCCACAGGGTTTCCAGGCTCACAGTACGTGCAAGAAGCCTGGGTGCCGGGCAGTCCTGCTCCAGGCTGGCTCCTTCTCCATTCACTTACTACACTTACAAGCCCTAAGCAGGGCACATGGATACAAACAGACTGGAAAGCAGAGAGGTGGTCACTCTGCTCTGTGGTGGCACACAGAAACATTATGAGATTGTGATGAGCAAAAGAAGTTTCAGGAAGATGAAAGAGGAGTAGGAAAAGGCTTTATTTCCATTCCCATCACACTGCCAGAAGATGGCAAGGGCAAAGGCAGCGAAAAGAGCTACACAAGGAGGCGGCACCATATGCTGAGTCCTGTCTCAAGGATACGGAAAGGAGAATGTGAGGCCCTGTGCCTCTGGTCCCTAAAAGAAAAAGCTCTGAATGTGACACCAAGTCAGAGAGACCAGAGAACATTTTTGTACTCTTGCTTGGGAAGGATTCCTTTCTTGAGGAATCACAGTTGGGCTTGTACTTCCAGGGACAGTTTGAAACACTGATAGCCAAGTACATAGATTGATGTCCCAATAACCAAACTAAAATAACAGCATCTACTGGCTTCCTGATCCTGCTATGTACTAAAATTCTTGTAGGTTTATGTACAGTAACAACTCAAAGGTACAAAGGAGATTCATCTTGGTGCAGTCTTCTGGAGAGGCCAATGTTTGAAAGAAGCTTAGTTTTTGTTAGGTGCTTATCTTGAAACTTCTTTGCAAAGAAAATGTGGTGGTTCTTAAGGTTTTGGGGTTTTTTTCAGTTACCTAAGGCAAATATCTTTCTTTAAAGAGCTAGTGTGATCCTTGTTAAATAATGTGTTGCATATCTTCTTATTAAGATAAGAGTTTTTACTCAGGGTTTTATAGCTTCAAATTTCTCTTCAGAAAAAGAACCCTAATTCATGGCAGTCAAAAGCTAAAATAATATGTAATGTTTGGAAAAAGGCTGATACCGCAGAGTTCAACTCAAATGGTCCTGGAGCACACCACTTAGTAAAAAAATGCAGATGAATCTCTGAGATATAAAAAGAAGCCAGTCTGCCACATTTACTGACTTTGAGTAGCACCTTACCCTGCCAGCTGTCCCACTGAAAAAGAACCACAAGAAATGAACTACTAACTGAAATAAGTCAAAACTTTTTGTTCCCAAAATAGCTGTTATGAAGGAAGAGCACACTGCGATTGCTGATGTGCACAATGTTCTGAGTCCTTCTTTAAGATTCCTCCTAGCATTTGCATTAAGTGCTAGTCTTTGCTTTGCTTTCAATTATATATATGTTTGACGTGTTTGAGGAAAATTTCACATCAACATAATTGAAGTTCAGTAGAATTTAAAAAGAAAACTTTTCTTCCATTGACCATGATTGTCCATCCAGGCTGATCCTTCCTGTTGTAGGAAAGACAGGCATAACTTTTTGGTGTTGTACAGCTCCATGAGCAATGGCTTCAACAATGACAGGGGGCAGACACAAGGCTGGATGGTATTAAGTCCCAAGAGGCAGCAGCAAGAATGAGGCTGAACTGTAACTGGACATCATCATTTATTGTTATGATGAGATGTGACATTGAAATGAAGGAAAAGAGGCTCCCTGGCTGGTTGCAGAACAGCCAGAGCAGGAGTATGAGACCATTGGTGGTCAATGCAAAAAATCAAGGTGTGCACCCAGAATGGGTGCAGAGGGCTGTCTAGCGGAGGTCTGTCAGATGTGCATTCATCGGGATGTCCAGCACTTCACAGCACAGGGAACACAGAACAGGCCATGGAATTACACTGGGCTCCACTTGGACCTCCACATAGCACCTTTGCAACTGGAGATAGCACTTGAAGAAAACTGACTTTGAAATAAAGACTTATGAAAGCTACAATAATATCTGGTCTTACCTAACCCCACAAACAACAACTTGGTAGAATTAAAAAATTAAATCTCTAATTTTCTCAAATTAAATGAAAATATGCTCTAAAAATTCTCAGTGTTTTTCCAGGAATTTCTTTTGTTAACTGATACAGTAGGATGAAACACAGAAGAAATACATTTAATAAAATTGAATATTATGGAAAAGGTAGATCTGAAATTTTCTCTCTCTCTCATTGCCTGCCTCACTATCCAATAACAAGTAGACATTCAATAAAACTGAAGGTGAATTATTGCAATGTGTCTCCATCAGGATGGTTTCATGCTTTCAGTAACTATTTTATAGAAAAAGCCTAGAGAGAACAGATAAAGAATTTTACAGTTATTAAAAACAGATTTAAAACATATACAAGCAAAGCTATCACCTTCTCCTTTGAGAAAAGAACATTCAAAGGTGAATACAGCTTTCTATAAATGGAAGGGGTTTAGCACTCTTTTACAATTGCTGGACTTTTATCTTTAAGGGTGTTCTAACATTGGTTTATATGTTTTTTAGTCCTGAGTGTTTCAGTACTGTCAGCCCCCCACCCCCCCCACCCCCCACCCCCAGTAGTCTCCTAATTCTGAGCAGAACAGCTACAGCACAGCTAGATGCACTTAGGACATTTTGTACTGCCTCACCAATATACCTCATGGCCTACGTCAAAAAAGGAAGTATTATCAGCCTGAGTTGGTATTTACTTAAGTTCAGATCTACTGGCAGGTGAGTTCGTCTTTCTGCTGCACTGGAAGATGCGCTGACCCCAGTGGCCATATTCACTTAAGCCAGCTGAAATTGGCAACATTCAGTCTTTTGTCATATCATGATATCATCAGCAAATGTCATCTCTTCTATGACATTAAGTGTGTATTTTATGTAGGCTACCAAACAAATTTCAAAAAGCAACAGATCTCAGTCAAGATCAAGATACATCTGACATGGACCATCATGAAAGTGAAATGCTCTGAAACGAAGACCCTGATCCACCCAGTTTGCATGTTTGATCCCTCTATTCAGCAACCATATATCCAATGTGTTTTTTTTCCTCTCAGACTTCAGGAACAATTTTACATTGGTCCTCAATCTATTTTTAGTCTCCATCAGTATTTGTATGGCAGTATTCAAACCAGACTTGTGTTGTGCAGGACACCATGCACAGAAGAATGTCTTTAGAGGGTTTGTAACCAAGACAAGAGACAACAGAAGAATATAGGCAGAATATAATATGGAAGAACCAGTTAGTACCTTGCCAGGGCACAGTAGGATTTCTCATCTAAAACAATATTTTATGGTACTTATGCCTCTTTCAGTGCCAGCTCTCTGAGAAATCACACTTTCAGAGTACACTTCTTTTAGTGTGCACTGCTACTGCTAATGAAAACCGGGTGATGATGATATCAGTAACCAGTGGTTTAGACTATGTTCTCACCCTCCACAGCAGTGCAAAGTTCCATCTAGAATACCCTATGCCCATTCTGGTTATCTAGAAGATTTCTTAAAAATCATTCTTGAGTTATATGAATGTAATGGGCAGATTAGCAAGAAGGTTGCATAGCTCAAGGACTGGCATCAAGGAGCTTGTCAGGAGGACATCAAATAGACAAGGAGGTGTATTCGTTATGTACAGTATATAAAAAAGGCATTTCACTAGACTTTAACAGAAGAGACACTTTGTTTTGTTTTGTTTCGTTTTCTTTGCTTGCTGAGATCCTTCAAGATGTAATGTAAATATTTTCAGTACCCAAAGTTCTTCCAAAATGACAGAACCAAATTTGCAGTATTAGCTTTCCTTATTTCCCTGGGCAACCTTTTACTTTAGATATCCAATATCTGCAGATAGTATTACAGATTCTTCAAGAAAAAATACTTCTCTGCACAGCAATAGTACAATGTGGAGTTTTATTATTGTATTATAAAAAAAAATCAAGAGTGGTTTGATTTCTAAAGCAGATGTCTATTAAATAGATACAACTGGCTTTTTCTCTGAAGAAATTGGAAATGTAATTTTTTCAGCTGAGGAAATAGATTACTGAATGTAATAGCTGTTGTACAGCGTACCATAAAATTGCTTACAATACCTGAATCATAGAGAAAGAGATGTCCAGTCAGGATTTTTTTTTTTAATATTTAGTTAAGTCAAACAGAAATTCTTGAAAATAACAGATTGCTTCTACAGAAAGCTTCAGTGAAAGACAAATCTAATTTCTAAATTAGAAAAATCTAAATAGGTTTCTAAACATCTAAATAGTTGTCTAAAATCCCTCTTGTTTCTTTGCTTTAATCTCTCATCCAACAATCTTTGCATCCCCACATGCTTGTAGCAAGGTAGCAGGACTTTGCTGTGCTCCAAGCAAGGATGCAAGACTGGACAGATGTTGAATTCCCCAATCATTCACATTTCTAACTTGGTGGAGTGCCTCCTGCTATGTTATTGATTGGAGGGAAGGTAAAGGAAGAAATCTTAGGAGGACTCTAAGCACTAAATCGTGCTTATGGTGTACTTGCCTTGCACCCACCTCCACATTTTATTACTACCCTCATGGTGATATGGTCTGATGGTATCTGAGCAGACACAAATGATTCATCCTACAGAGACTCTGATTTTTGCTGCAAGGGCAAATAAGATTTGTTGCCAGCTCAATCAGTGAAGGAGCTCAAGCTGTCACAGGGGTGGTGGACAATACTCATTCACAGGAGAGCTCTTGTCTGTTCCCAAGATGTCTCTACAGAGCGCATGCAGCCCCTGACACCAAAGAGCTTGTGCACAGGAGAGAAGAGGCCACCTGTATCTTGCAAGTATTCTTATGAATATAAGACTCTCTAGTTTCTCCCAGCTGCTTCTGTTCTTAAGCTTCTTCAGAAAACTGATGCATGCCTCTTCACACTAACGTGTAAATTTGTTTGCAAATTTAGTAGTAAAAGGGATTAGGGAAAAATGAGAGGAAAAAGCAGAGAGACATTTCATGAAGGAGGAAAACCTGTACAGAGGCAAGCTGTCATGCAGGAGACAATAGCTGGTGGAGGAAGAAATACTGAAAACAGCTGACAAGGCAGAGAATGTGACTAAATTGAGCAGTATTCAGCCACTCGGTCATTGCTGCTGCAGGCATTTCAGAGGGAAATATGAGCATTAGAGACAATTCTTGTAATGGAGACAGCTGCTCAAAAATTGCAAGATCTAGCAGCTTTGATAGCCTAAGACTACAAGTCCCAGAACAGATTATTCAACCACCAATTTTATTTGAAATATTCCCTATTAACACACAATTCCTTGTGCAGTGCCTTCTGATTCAGACACACAGAATATATAAGACCCACTGATGAGTAAGATGTGCTTTGTCTTCCAGCTGCGTTGAACACATGAGGTTCTGTTTGGAAAGAAGTAAGCACATGGACTTTATTCAAGCCATCATACCAAGCATGATGGTGATACCAGGTGGTTTATAAGGATTAATTTAAAATGTTTCAGTAGTAATCCAGAGTGTTTTAAATCGTATTGGCCTTGGGCATTGTGCCCAACCTCAGAGTGCAAGGTTGTTATGGACTGAAAAAGGATGATGATTGGAAATGGAGGATCAAGGAGAAAAATCATACTATTCAAAATTTTGACTACAACTTCAGTTTTGCTAGACTTTGTGAAATGTTTCTTTTTTAAAAAGATCTGAAACAACTGTATTTCTGCATTTAAGTTGAAAAAAAACCCCTACAATATTAGGAAACAGAAAAGTTGACACCTTTCACCTTCCTACAGCTTTAATAACAACAGAAGCTGTTAGCAGGGAGCGCTGTGATGCATCTGCAGATGTACACAGATATAGCTGAAAATACAGCGGTGCCTCTGCTATGGCACAGCTAAGAAGGCCCACAAGCCACATACATTTCTGAGGGGGCTCCTGAGGAATTCATACTAGCTGTTCATTGAATGTCCCTTCCAACACCAGTAGCCTGCATCGTTGTAAAAACTGGCACCGCAACAGCAAAAACCTTTCTTCCAGGCAATGGAGCGACTTTCGTGCCAGAGATCAGGGCTGTAACATGGGCTGCTCTCAACAGCAGAGTTGTGAGACCAGAAACAAGACAGATGCCAATATTGGCACTGCTACCTTTATGGATTCCAGATGCCTTTACTTATTGTTAGACTGAATACCAATTTTGTTTCTAGTTCAGGCACTGTCACAGCTTTAGTTTCTTTCAAGAATAAGCAGCTTTAAAAGGGAAAACTAAGCAATCAGATTTCAGCTACCAACTGTCTGTGGTAAGTCTGGGAAGAGCTGATTCCATTGGGAGCATTGCTAATGGTCCAAAACTTGCTTATCAGATAACTGTGTACAATATGCCCTCAATATATGCTCCAAAAATGACTCTCGCTTCCTTAGTGCTTCTTCATTTGGCAATAAGATCTCTCAATCCAAGCTACACCCTGCCTTGCCATGTTTATAATCCCCTCAAAGTTTATTTCTTCAAGGAAACCAAAAGGTCATCCTGACCCCAGGTGGAAACCTATCCCTTGGTGGAATGAGGTAAATAACTTCCCCCTCACCCTGTATCTGGAGGCACATGCATCCGGTGTTGCAAATGAAAAAAGTATTTGACTTTCATTTGAGAGATGTTTATCAGGTTATTCTACCAATTTATTTCCAATAAAAGTTAAAGGTTTTAACTTTTTAAGCAAGGGACAGACATGTTTTAAGGCTGTGAGTGCAGTCTCAGCGATAGCCCAGATTTCTACCTTTACAAACCAACAAAACCAGAAGTCTCTGTTTTCAAAATGGCTTTGGGCTACATTTGGAGTTTGTTTCTGATTTCAAAGCCAAGTCTTATTTTTTGTTAGTACAGGGGAAAAAATGCACTTGGAGTACCTTTCATTATTATTACTATCAGATCTTGTTTCCTTTTATTTTTAACCTCTAGATCTTACACTACAAGTAAATCAGGATCTCAAGTCCCATTTCATAAGTTGAGGCATAAGTGGCAAGATGGTGTAACCAAAATCATGGGCAAATTAGTGAAAAATTCAAAACTGCATCCAGCTCTCCTGATGCCATACCTCTGAGCACCCTCTCTCCTAACATTACCCAACACAAATATTACAGTTTAAAAACACACCAACACAACAAAGTTTATTTCAAGACAAGCTTCATCACTTCCTGTTGACCACCGGCTTACAGCAAATATTAAAAGGCCCTCCACAGTCAAATTTTCAATTCTCAGATTGAAATGAGTTTGTCTGCCCCAGTACAACTGGGAATACCTCAGAGACACGTCTGACATGTTGACTTGTCTGACATTTACTTAAAGAGAAACTCCTGTGAGCAAATACTTCATTTTTTTTCACATGAAACTGTTGTGCTGCAAGTCTTTATTTGTAGGAGTTGACAGGATCAAACACCAGACATAAAGAGTGGGTATAGGCTTATAACGACTGGCTCCAGTAGAATGCCACAGCTGTATGTGAAGAGTTGTGTGTGGCAATCACCAGCAGTTGATGGTTTCATCCCTCGCATCCCACATACAGGAATTGATGTTCAAGAGCACACTTGCTGTGGTAATAATACATAGCACTGCATTGCACTGGGAAACCACAGACTTCATAGCATTTCAAAGGTCATTTTATGCATGGGAAACTAAATCAGACAGAGAAAGCATGTAATGCCTGTTACCCAAGAGAATCCCGAAGATGCAGAATAAGACAGAATGAAACGCAGAGCTCTTGACTTGCAGTCTAGATCACTAGCCATTAGGCCTGACTGCAAAACTCAATGGAAAAGCATGAGTTTATGCACTAAGAGATGTTAATGCAAATACAGCTATTCTTGTTTAATGCTTTGAGGCTTTGAGACGCTGTAGCACTGTCAATTTTGCTAGCTGCTCTGGTGATGGAAAATTCAAATCAAGTTGCTTCTTTCTGATGAATAGAAAATAAGCAGGGGGTTGGTTTTTTTTTTTTTTTTTTTTACATTTTGGCCTGTATGCCAACAGAACAGCTCAATACAGATATCAGCAGTTCCAGCAGAGTCAGAAATGGGATATGTTTCCCTTAAGTTCTCTGTTCACATAGCTGAGAAAAAAAAGATGTTTTGGAAACAAAGAGTCATGATCCATTTGCGCTGAAAGGAAAGTTTACAAAAGCTGTGTCAACTGACTTTGGAAACCCAGAACACTGGTTTTTGTTATGGCATATAAACAGAGCAATGCATGACAAGGCTCAGGGTGATCTGAAGACACAGGTGAAGTATACACAAGTCCAAAGAAGAAAACAAAGAGACTCCAAAGACCACAAGACTTCCAAGGCAGTCCTTAAATTGGTGTTAAACAAGAGGCCTGTTCTGGGGAGTTTATGGTACAAGCAAAAACTGTATGTGCAAAATGGCTTGCTAGTTCCAAATTTCAGTGTGGGCCAATTCTGATTCATTCACAGATGTCATATAACAGACATATGTATTGATCTAAGACTGTGTATCTATTGACCTAAGATTGTGTATTTAATCACATTTTCAAGAATTTAAAAAATTACTACCTCAAATGGATTCCTTTTTTTCTATGCGTGCCTGTCCTCTCCTCTTGGTACTGCTCATCCTCAAGAAAATTCTGGTTCCACCAAAACAGAAGCATTTGTATTTTACGTTAAAAACCCTAATTTTTCTTTCACTGAGATTCTATACTAGTTTTTGGTTTTTGTTTTTTTTTTTTTTTATCAGGCAGCTATCAATGTACCTTTTAGGCCAAAAACAGAAGGGGGAGGCCAGACAAACAGGGGCTAGTCACCTCCAAAAACTAAGCACTGAACTAGATGAATATATGTTGTCTCTGGTATGGCAATTCATATGGTCATCAGTTAAAAAGATATGGAGTGCTGAGCGACATGCCTGAATACAGCAATTTTAATACCTTTTTATTTGTGCTGCTCTATTAGACAGGGTGTCTTGTGGAGTCTGCACATATTAGCATCTGAGTCTGCCAAATGCTTCTTCATTTAAACCTCCCATTTACTGTCACTGATTAATGGGTTGTTTTTTCCAGGACCTGGGACTGTTCTGCCTTTATCTTCAAACACTGGCTGTTCACATGCTTTCTCAAAAGCCATTAGCAGCCTTCTACTTCTGTGCTCTGTTCAATAGGGAGCATTCATATTTGAATTGACTTCTCTTGCTGTGGGCAACATTCCCTTTATTCAATGGCCAGAAGCTATCTAGGCAAAGATGGCAATATTTTTCATATTGTATCTTCTTCATATTAAGGTATGCATGCACAGTGAGGTCACATTCAATTTTTGCTTTTTGCTTGGAAAATTTGGGAAAAGATTTTGTGTTCTTCTGGTTTGAAGTCATTTCTTAAAAACCTTATCTCATTACAGGTATTTATTTCTTCCCAGTTTTTGAATTTCAAAAGGTGAATGGAATTTAAGAGTTGATTGTAGTGAAAAATAGCACAAGATAATATGGTTAGCACCTTGCATTCATGTCAGCTTAATAAGATAAAATAAATGTTGCCCGGAGAGTATGAGACAAAAGGATGAAGATCATATTGCTGGCAGCCAAGCAGTATGCCAGTAGGAAGGTTAATTAAGGGCAGAACTCAATGTGACTTGCTCCAAGAAAAATTATTCCCTCAATGAAGTCGGACAGCTCTAGAACATTTAATGTATGTCTGAGGAATTTTTTTTTCTTCTTTTTTTAAAAAGATCACTCTCCCATAGTGGTTATTTTTTTTCTGGCAATCTTGAAATGACACTAAAACCCATAAAACTGACAAGGTAGCATAAAGATGCTTAGATATGCAATATATCCTAGCCTTGGCTTCTTAAATACAGCCAGCTTCTCAAGGGTAAAGTGATGAAATATTTTGTTTAACGATTCACCAAGTATTTTTCCAAAACAAGAGGGGAAAGGGCTACAGTCTGGTTTTGGTTTTCATTGCAGGGCCCAGTCTCTAACATTGAGAAGACCCAGTGCCTAAGTGAAATTATGCAGAGAAGACTGCTAACCAGAACATCAACCTGTCTCATTCGCTGTCTTGGGATTATTACCTCGCTTTGAGTCACTTATGCCTAGTAAACTCAACACATTCTTCCAGGTAATGTCTCAGTGTAATGTCAGGTTTGTTCATTAAGAAAAGCTTTCTGATAAGTAAAGCATTTGAAGTAGAATTCCCAGTAGAAGAAACACTGTTTTAGACAGTTATACTAATTTGCTTGCAATTACTTGAGGTGATCTCATTACCTGTGTGCAATGGTAAACGTGTTCTTTGCTGCTCAGCTGAGGCATTTCCAGCTTACCTAGGTCTTATGGGGGACACATTTAGAATCATAGAATCATTTAAGTTGGAAAAGGCCTTTAGGATCCTCAGGTCCAACTGTTACCCTAACCCTGCCATCCAACCACTAAACCATGTCCCTAAGCACCTCGTCCACCCATCTTTTAAATACCTCCAGGGATGGGGACTCGACCACTTCCCTGGGCAGCCCGTTCCAATGCTTGACAACTCTTTCAGTGAAAAATTTTTTCCTAACATCCAATCTAAACCTCCCCTGGTGCAACTTGAGGCCATTTCCCCTCGTCCTATTGCCTGTTACTTGGTAGAAGAGACAGACACCCACCTCACTACACCCTCCTTTCAGGTAGTTGTAGAGTGATAAGGTGTCCCCTCAGCCTCCTTTTCTCCAGGCTAAACAATCCCAGTTTCCTCAGCCACTGCTCATCACACAGATATTAAACAGAACTGGCCCCAACACTGAGCCCTGGGGGACACCGTTTGTGGCCAGCTGCCAACAGGATTTCACTCCATTCACCACAACTCTTTGAGCTTGGCCATCCAGCCAGTTTTTTACCAGCAAAGAGTACGCCTGTCTAGGCTATGAGCAGCCAGTTTCTCCAGGAGAATGCTGTGGGAAACAGTGTCAAAAGCTTTACTAAAGTCCAGGTAGACAACATCCACAGCCTTTCCCTCATCCACTAGGTGGGTCACTCTGTCATAGAAGGAGATCAGGTTAGTTAAGCAGGACCTGCCTTTCATAAACTCATGCTGACTGGGCCTGATCACCTGGTTCTCCTGTACATGCCATGTGATAGCATTCAGGATGATCTGCTCCATAACCTTCCCCGGCACCGAGGCCAGACTGACAGGCTTGGAGTTCCCCAGATCCTCCTTCTGGTCCTTCTTGTAGATTGGCTAACCTCCAGTCATATGGGACCTCCTCGGCTAGCCAGAACTGCTGATAAATGTTGAAAAGTGGCTTGGTGAGCACTTCCACCACCTCCCTCAGTACTCTTGGGTGTATCCCATCTAGCCCTATAGACTTCAGTGTGCCTAAGTGGTGTAGCAGTTCACTAACATTTTCCTCTGGGATTTTTGGGGCTTCATTCTGCTCCCCGTCTCCATCTTCCAGCTCAGGGGGCTGGGTACCCCAGGAACAACTGGTCTGACTATTAAAGACTGCAGCAAAGAAGGCATTAAGTACCTCAGCCTTTTCCTCATCCTTTGCCACTGAGTTTCACCCCACATCCAATAAAGGATAGAGAGTCTCCTTAGCCCTCCTTTTGTTGATAATGTATTTATAGAAACTTTTTTTATTGTCTTTTATGACAGTAGCTGCATTAAGTTCTACTTGGGCTTTGACCCTTCTAATTTTCTCCCTGCATAACCCCACAACATCCTTGTAGTCCTCCTAAGTTGCCTGCCCCTTCTTCCAAAAGTCATAAACCCTCCTTTTTTTCCTGAGTTCCAGTCAAAGCTCTCTGTTCAGCCAGTCCGGTCTTCCTCCCCACAAGCCTGTCTTTCGGCACATGGGGATGGCCTTCTCCTGCGTCTTTAAGATTTACTTTCTTGAAGAATGCTCAGCCTTCCTGGACTGCTTTGCGCTTCAGGACTGCCTCCCAAGGGATTCTGTCAACCAGGCTCCTCGACAGGCCAAAGTCTGCCCTCCAGAAGTCCAAGGTAGCAGTTCTGCTGCCCCCCCTTCTTACTTCTGCAAGAACTGGAAACTCATGATCATTTCATGATCGCTATGTGAGAGCAATACAGCAAATGCACAAAGTTCCTGCAAACATCCCCCTTATGACTTGCTTCTATACTCTGTTTTACATGAGGTACAGAGGGAATTATACTTAAGTTAGTGAAGTAACATCGAGTCAGTATAACAGAGAGGAGAATTAGGGTGTTTATCTCTGGAGAAGACTGCAGCATTATGCAGCTTCTTTTTCAGCCACTTTGCTGTTTCTGTGTATGTGAGATTAGACGCAGGATTAACTGAGCTCCTGACAAAATGAGAAGAACACATCTGCGGCTCTCACAGAGCACAATAAAGTTAGAAAATGCGGAAAACAAGAACTTTATTAGTTATATTGCCAAGATTAGCAATGTAACATACCATCTCCCAAAGCTATGCAGTCCTTTGTGACTATAAAAGTTGCTGAGGTCTGGCCTTAGATGTGCATGGTGTCTTTCAATACAGAAAAGCAGAACCGGTCCCTCCAGGGAGTTCATTCTGCATAGAAGCATTCTGCTACAGGACATAGATAAATCCTTCATGATAAATCCTAATTTAATGCATTTCAACACAGCTAATTTAGAGAATTATATTTTAGAATTGTATTATATTGCTGTACTGTTCTTTTTAGGAGTACAATACATGCAGGATAATTCCTTTCTGACTTCACCATCTTGCTATAGTAAGAAGGATTTGTCTCATATACCATACAGTGCTGTGCTTCTGGATTTTTATTTTTTTTTTTCTGCTTCCAGCCTAGTACACTGTTCCTTTGTAAATTATACAAAATGTGCAGCTGAGCTCGTTACAGGTACCCATTGGCCTCCTAGATAGGCATAGAAATTTTACAGCCCACTTGCCAATTCTAAAACAAAACAAAACAAAACAAATTTAAAACCATTGTCTTTTGGTTTTAGTGGACTCATTTTTCTTGCCTTCTCCATTTTTTCCAGTATTTTGGTGGACTTAAACATCTAGCAACTGCTACAAGAAAAATAGAGGTTGGAAAATATGGAGACCATCCTGGCATACACATCCATAGGAGTGAAAAGTCTATATTTATATGCCTACACACTGTCATTCCCAAACTGTTCTGTGAGCTGTTTAGTGATAGCTGAGATTCTGGGCCAGCAGCTTTTGTAATAATTTTTTTCACTCTTTCTATTGTTGTAAGTGAAAAAAAATGGCAGTCCTCCAGTGACCAAATTAAGAATAACTCAACTGCATTTTGTCCAAAGCTATTCATACAAGTGGTGGTATAAAATGTTCTAATTAAATGCAAGGCAGCATATTATATATCACCTTTCTAATTTCAGAGAAGTACTCACCATACAATTATTAACAAACTAAAATAAAATATTTTAAAAGCTTTTGCAGTCAAATCCATTTGTGGCTGCACTTTTATGAATAGTTCTTCATTTTCTTTAGTACTGCATGATGAAATTCAACCTTTCCGGTTTTATTCCTGACAAAATGGACAAGAAGCATAAGTTTATGCAACAGTGGCATAAGGTGCCAGCAGCAAAAGATAGTAAGCATATTACCTCCAGTGTATCACAGCTGTCAGAAATGCAGACCCCATTATGTGCAGGGGCAGAGACCAACACCAGGATGTCTCAGCTGATGTTTCGTCAGTGTCACAGGGATTTTCCTTCATCTTACGAGGAAGAGGAGTATCTTTTTTTTTATCCAGTACATCCAGCACATTGCTCCCCTTTGCCAGCACAGAGGACTGACCTTTGTGTCAGGTTCGGGTGATGTTTCTCATGGAAACAAGGGCTCCAAAAAGAGAACTGATTGACATGAGCAGCATTAAACCCTGGCATCTTTGAGCAGCTACTGCCAAGGTTTGGAGCTGTAGCAATTGAAAAATGGGATCTCCTTTTGCTATTCAATGTTTTTCCTCTTTTCAGGGATGATATTTGTGATCAGCAAATACCAGGAACTTGTAGGTTTGTATTACGGTTTCTCCTCATTCTCCTAATATACAGGCAGGACCTGCTCTCAGCACACATTCTTATCTTCACGAGTATTAGAGA
Organism: Gorsachius magnificus; assembly: GCA_034008185.1. Lineage (NCBI taxonomy): Eukaryota > Metazoa > Chordata > Aves > Pelecaniformes > Ardeidae > Gorsachius > Gorsachius magnificus. The sequence continues at coordinate 55,440,013 of CM067082.1, read as the reverse complement.
GTAGCAGAGATGTTCTCCAGCAGTAGAGCCCATTGACCTCAGCTGTTGTCAAAACACTCAGAGAGGCAGGAATTCATAGGGGAAAGAATATTTAGACGCTACCAAAATTTCAGTGACATTTTTCCATCCTACCCCACAATAACAACCCTGTAGAAGTTGAGCCTGGCTCCTTGGTATGAAAACCACATTTATAAAAGTTTTAGGACTGCCTTCACAAGATGAAATAAAGGCTTCATGACTGCAAGAATCCAGGGATCTGGATGCTAAGAGTCATTTTTTGCAGTAAATGATGACAAAGAATTCCTATGTGTTATTTCTGTCTTTCATCATGGAAAATCTTTTGTTTCTGAAAGGATCGTACCTCATGCATTCTGACACAGCCAATCTATAAATGTGTACAATATAGAGGCATTTATTTATCACCTAGTTTGTACTGTTAGTCATCTGCGTTTACTGCTTTTATTTTTGAATAAAAATGCTCTGCACAACCACAGAGACAGTGAATTGCCATTTGACTATAGACATTCTCTGCCATCAGAGACTACAGTATTGAGACTGCATGCTTCATGAGCACATCATACACATTATATTTGATCACGCTATACCTGCAGACTTCTTCATAAAAGCATCTACCTGAAGTTTTCAAGGCAATTTCTTCTGAATCAATCACCCTATGTCCTGTTGATTGCACTGTGCAGGGAGATGATCTATTTACATACCCAAAAGGTCAATGTTACTAAGGGTGCTTTGTCACTGCATTCAAGCGAAGCATAAAACTGTATGAACCCAGGAATTCTTTTTGCCTTTTTACCTTCATGTATACATGCCTGAGACATCTATGCGGAGGCATAACACAGTGTTTTAGGATAAGTCAGGCAATTGGCAAGAATGTTTATACTATAAACCTTTCTGATTACTAACAGGCAGAAAAAAGTGGAGAGACTTATGTAAAGTATGGGTCAGACTCATAATCTAAAATATGTAATTAATTCGAGGGTGTGACATTTGCATAATAGCTGCTTCTTATTTTTAGACCCTGTTAACAGGATACAAGCCTTCATAACAGACTTTGAATTACATTAGTAGTTTATTTAATTTACTGTATGCAACAATGCAAGTAGAACACAGACTGCCAAAAATATTTATAAATTTGCATTCAAGTGAGTTTATCCGAAAATATTACGGACTAACTCCTCTGCTAGTGTAAACTGGCATAACTCCCTGGACTTGATGTGATTTTCCCCTGCTAATTAAAGTATAAATGCAGCCATGTTGTTTCCCTCAGCTGAAGTTATAAACCCTGCAAGGCTGATGTGCCTCCAGCATATTTTCCCTGGTATATCATGGTCTGATCGGTCATCTGTGGCAAAAGATGCAAAGGTTGGGACCCAAAATTAAATCTAGACTACTACTGCTACTTTCATGGAAATTATTCAGTCCTTTTTGTAACCTCTATCCCATGGCTTCTGTACATGTCACATCTCACAAAATATATGGACATCAGTTAAAATTGTTTAAAAGATAATTGCTGGTTTTTTACTATTTCCTCTCCATTTCCCTTCTCTGATTCTTTCTCCCAGTCTTTGTCACTCTTAATATTTTTTCTACACTCATTAATCCCAAATGTAATTACTTCTTATTGCATCAAGTGTTTTCATCGTTTCTATTCTAATTTCTTTTCTTTTAAAATTCTGTGCCTCCACAGTTGACAGTAGTTGCCAGCTAATTTCAGACAGAGACCTATAAAAAAAAAAAAAAAATCCATAGATTTTGAGAAAATACCAAATAGCTAGCTATCTTTTGCAGAGAGAGATATCACATGGCAAGGCTTGGAAAGGGCAGGACATTTCCAGGAAGAGGAATTGTTTGCAGAGGTGAAATACCCCCTCCAGCCCCATTTGCTTTTCCAGAATTTCCATCCTGAGGGAACACAGCCACCACTTCATCCATCTGCCTCCCTGCCAGCCCTGACAGAGTCCAGCTCTTCCTCAGACCTGCCACTCATCTTCAAACAGCATGGTAAACCACTGCTGTGTTTGCTAGGACTCAGCCAAGGGAAGTAGGTGTATTATTAATTACCTTCAGTAGCAGTGGGGAGAGAACCACATGAATACAAAAACAAGCAAGAAAAACAACAACAAAATTATATTGGGCAAATCAGCATTGCCTGAAGCTATACAAAATGTAACACAAAAAAGTCTTTGTTATAATGGTTTTAATTAAATTTTTCTTTCCTTCATAGGATTTTTGTTTTGCTGTTGAAAAAAATCACCCTGTGCCATTTCTCTGTGGGATGATTATCAAATATGTTAATAATAATAACAAAGGCATCAACCCTTCCAGCCATTAGGTAATGTCAATAACTTTAAGACTTAATCTGACAGAGGAGGACGGGAGCATTTCAAATGAGCCAGGGAAGATGGCCAGTCAGTAAATTACTGATACATTTTCCCTTCTCACACTGTTTCCATGTTCCTGTCACTTTTGCGACGTCCAGATCAGACCTGCTTGCAGAATCAAGTGAATTCAAGGACAGGCTAAAGACCATACCACCTTGTTTCATCAAGTGGAATGATTAAAGATACCTGTTAAAGATCCCAATGATCCACGGCTGATGCTTTATGAAAGCGTAGAACCCATCATCACCAAAGGCCTGACCCTGTATCGTGCCTCCTTCACTCGCACCAGTTTTGACAGGAGAGGACACCTTCAGTTCTCGTCCACTCAGCACCTCAAGCATGAGGACTAAAGCCCAACACAACAATTCATGCAGATACTGGTCTTGGGGGTGGGCGGTGTTGTTTGTAGAATATGTAATTCTTCAGTTTTATATTACTTCATAGCTTTTATAAAAATAATGTCTCCAGGATCTAAAATATGTGGCTTTGATAGTAATCCATTACATGCCACTGGGGTAATTTGAATTGGAACTGTTGTAGATAAATCATAGTTTTACTTCATTTTTCAATTAAATAATGTATGCTGTGCAATAAAAGGTCAAGGTCCAAAGCTTGCTAGAGAACTTTTTCCACTAATCCCAATTTTCACCTCTTTGCACTGGCAATCCCCTGAATCTTACCCAAGCACAGAGAATGACATAGGTTCAAACGGACCTCTTGGTATCAGCTGGTCCAGATAGTGCTCAAACCTGAGCCAATTTAGAGGACTCAGGGATTTGTTCATTACAGTCGAGAATATCTCCAAGGACAGAGATATCACAAGTCTCTGGGCAATCTGGTACAATGCCTGACTGATGTCAAAGTGAAAAAAATTATCCTCATACCTAATCAGAATTTTCCCTGTTGTGTGTTCTGTCCTTTGTTCCTCATCCTTTCACTCTGCCCCTTAAAGAGACGATAAATCACTTGGGACAGGTATATAAATATGCATTTTACTTACACAACATGTGTTTTTCATTTTCACATGCAATTAAAGTGTTTTAAATTAAATGAATTATGTGTGCTGCCATTTGAAGTCCTCTTTTAGTTTACATTCACAATGGTGGTTAAGAGTGGACTTATTTTAAAGTTTCGGTGGTTTGAGAACTTCTATTATTTTCAGTGCTAGGCTTGTTCCAAAGCTCGCTGGAGTAATCAAACCTGTATTTCTTTCACAGTTCCTTCAGAACTAGCAAGTAGGGGAGTTTTTTATGGTATTACTGGCTCATATACTTCTATATAAGGAAATTTTGAACAATGACTTTGAGAAAGCTCTTTAATTTACATCCTCTTCCTTTATCATACTGGAGAGATTATGATTTTCAATGTCATCCGTGGCTTTAATACACTGGTATTCACACTAAAGCAGACATTTAATGAGATGAAAACAAAAGCTCAATAAAATGTAAATTTTCAAATACAATTTATTCTAAAGTAATGAGGTATGAAAGTGTAAATTTCACCTTTTCCATGAAAGGACAGTGATACATACACACATTTACAGTAACTGGTGCTGAAATGGTAGCATGTAAATTGCAGAGACCTGTACTAACAAATGGCCTCCCAGACCCACACACACACACGGGGCTCCCCCACCCTTCCCATGGCCCAGGACCCTATTTCAGCCCCTCAGGGACATCAGCCCCTGACCCAGCAACACCACATCAGGGCCAGTCTCCATGCCTGGCCATGGTCCCCACCAAGCTGGGTCCACCTGCAGACCCATGTCCTGCCCCAGCCTCAGCCCATCCCTGTCCCCAGGCAGACACCCAATACCTGGAGCTGGGGCTGCCCCAGTGCCCCCCAGCTGCCCTGCTCCTGGCTGGGGTGGTGGGATGGGCCCTGGATGCCAGTACCTGCCCTTATAGACCCCATGGTGGCTAGACACACACATTTCAAAGGAAAGCAGTTGTCCAAAAGCACCTAATCTCCAAGTGGAGGGCTAATACCCAAATCCTAGGCACCCAGCCATGAGGGTGAAAGCCTCAGAAAGCAATTCCCTCGCTATGGGATCTCTCGTCTTGGTTTGATGCCTGCCAGATCTTGGTACAAGAGGGGACAATGAGTGATCCTGTGAACTCTTCTCCTGGAACTGGGCACTTACTTTTAGGCTTTGCAACACCATCAGTCATACAGTCTTAAGACTTTTTTTTTTTTCCCCAATCTGCACCTCAGTATCAAAGTTATTTTTTGATCTATCTCCTACCAAGCAGTTACTTTGCTAACAGAAATTTCGGAAGTCCAGAGGGGTCTACTTTATTCTTTCTTCTTGCTGCAATACAGACCAAAATTGAATGAGTAGGAGCAATACCAAATGAGGGAAATAGATTTGATCGCCCTTAGGCTATTTGAACTACCACCCTTCTTTATATTAGGATCCTCTGGGCATTGCAGCAAGCCAATAGATTTTTACTGCAAAGTTAGTAATCATTAGAAAGAGGCATAAGAATCTCTCTCCAGCTGAGAGAGAAACTGAAGGTGAAGCAGGGAGACCCAGAGGAGAAGGCAACAGAGAGGGGTTGGGAAAGGCTGTCTTTTGTATGCTGCTTTTTCCAGAAAATGATTGAGCAGAATGCTGCTACTTACACAAATGCAAATTTCACTGCACAATTTAAGAGACATTCAGTGAGATCTGCCAGAAGGAGAGAAGTTATAGGGCATAAAGTAGAAGAGTATTCACAGGCCCTTATGTTCCTCTGCCCGTGATGTAAATTCCACAGCAGGATTTCAACCTGATGCTGTTATTCAGATATAAAACTAAAAGTATTCTAATCTTATTTTATGGTGTTTCAGTGCCAGCATAAGTCTACACACTGTAATTGTATTATAATACAGCAAACAATATGTTTCAATGTGGCTTTAGCCGAGGAGAATGGGCATATCTGGAAAGATACATCTACACTGCAGTCACTTGAAATCATGCAGACGTAGCCAAGCTGCTTTTAAATTAGCTCATTTGGGTAGCCAGCTCACCTTAAAGTTTCTTAAGAGCATTAGCAGCATTAATTTTGCCATCCCAGGCATAACAAGGAGAGAGTAAAGGGAGAGTATTCTATGCTCAGCAGTGAGATTGCCTCTCTTGCTGCTGACAAAAAGGGCAAAAAATTGGGCACAAGGACTCATGTTTCTGGGATAATCACACAACCCTGAGTAACAGCCACCCCCCTACATATCTTTATTCTTCTCTCAGCATGTACTAGGAATTCAGAAGTTGCAGGGCTGCTTCAGAAGGCTTCCTCAGACTCCTAAGGCATAGTAAACGGGCCATGGCCCTCTTACTTGCTCTGGCTGTGCTGTGCTTCAGTGCTGTAGGTGTCCCTCATGGAGAGGACAGTACAGATTTTTGGCTGAGTTCTGCAGTGACTGTGCCAATATGTATAGACCTTAAGAAGTACCAGATGCACCCAGTGGGGATAAAAGTCTGAAAGCCTAAGAGATCACTAACACCCTGTGTACTACAACAGCTAAAATAAAGTGTCAGTGTTTTAGTCTCTGTCAAAAGAGATACCATATTTCTAACTAAATACAAAACTGCCTGTGATGCACTTCTATCTCTCTGTAGCCAGGAATCCACAGGACCCTATGCAACCTGGTTAAAACTACAAGGGATATTCTCAGTTGCCAAAATAAAAAACTCAGCCAGCCAAGAATCTGCCTGGAAATTGGCTGGAGATGTCCAAAGGAGAATTCAGCACAGTGTCCCCATTGTAGTCAGTACAGGGTGTCTGAGCGTACTAAGTAACTTAGAGGTTCAGCATGGTATGGCCCCTGCCTTTTTAATTCCCAGCCTCTGCCAGTCTACTAAAATATTAGGTTTTCAGTCACCTCCCCATTCCATTAATCACAGTCAAAACTATTTTAAAGCAATTCTTGGTCTTTTCCTTAAAATGGAAAAGCCACCACTGCTATGAACTTTAGTGACCATAAATCACAACAGACTTCAAACTTGTAACATCAATTACAAGCACAGCTAATTGGAGCACAGTCAGGGCTGCCTGATCTGACAGACATTCCCACCATTAGTTTTACCATGGATCATGGTGATTTCAAATGACTTGCCTTCACTGCTTTGAATTGTCTTGGTTCCTGAATGTTATCAGGCCACTGTTCCTATGTTGTCAGCTCATAGAAGAAGAGTCTGTACCTGCATGAACACTTACTGCCTAAAATTCTGTCACAGACCTGTCAATAGGGAAAATCACCACACCCTGAGAACTAGGGAAAAGGAGATTGAACTCTTTCCCTGATTTCTCTTGGGCTTCTCCCTTGTCCTGGTTTCAGCTGGGACAGAGTTAATTTTCTTGATAGTAGCTGGCATAGCGCTGTGTTTTGAATTTAGTATGAGAGGAATGTTGATAACACACTGATGGTTTAGTTGTTGCTAAGTCACCTGCTGAGATCTTCTCAATAGCAAAGATATATTGTGATCCCTGCCTTTATCATGCAATGTGCAACATGTTGCAAATATTAAACTTATTTTCTGTAATTCAGTGTACAGAATACACTTGAAATACTGTAAATACCACCCCCATTCCCAATGTAACTTGTGCACTTGTGCACCTTGTGATGATACCCTTCCACTGCATATTAGGCTTAAACATATGGGATAAATCAGACTGAAGTAAGTGTGGTTTTCTGCAAAAGAGAATTGCGGATGAGAAATACAAAACACATAAAATCATGTCAGCGAGAGAAGCAAGGGCCAATTTTTGCCTGACTGTGTAATCTAATCAGAACTTAAGCAAGTATGAAAAAAGGCATTTAGCAAGGTCCTTTTGCAAGGAACTCATCAAGGAACCATATGCTGACAATCAAAATCTGTGGCTGAAACCTGGCCCAGCTCAGAGATTTGCATTGTCACAGGAACCAGGGTATGATTCCAGGGTATGAAAGTAGGGTACTCCCACCTGGAGTGCTGTGTCCAGCTCTGGAGTCCTCAGCACAGGAAAGACACAGATCTGTTGGAGCAGGTCCAGAGGAGCCACAAAAATGATCAGAGGGATGGAGCACCTCTCCTGTGAGGAAAGGCTGAGAGACTTGTGTTGTTCAGCCTTCAGTGAAGGCTCCAGGGAGACCTGATTGCAGCCTTTCAGTACTTAAAGGGGGCTTATAAGAAAGTGGGGACAGACTTTTTGGTAAGGCCTTTAAGGTTTTAAGGAGGGTATTCAGGCTATATATAAAGAAGAAATTTTGTACAAGAGTGGTGAAACACTGGGGCAGGTTAGCCAGAGAGGTGGTAGATGCCCCATCCCTGGAAACATTCAAGGTCAGGTTGGATGGGGCTCTGAGCACCCTGATCGAGTTAAAGATGGCCCTGCTCATTGAAACCCAAGCCGTTCTATGATTCTATGACTTTATTTAGCATAAACTGTGGTGACTCAAGGAAACCCATTGCAAATTGCTGCCATATTCAGAAGATAGATTCTGTGATGGCTGACGTACAGCAAGGTTTCTCCTTGATTCATATAAGCCTTTACAATGCCAAGTACTTGGATCATCTCAGTTATAGGCTGAACATCATGGCTTGCTAAGGTCTAGGCTATGGCTGAGATGTTATGTAGGTCATCACAAGCACCACCACTGTCTTCGCCAACCGAGTTGTACAACCAACTAGTTTGTACCGCAATAAGCCTTCAGTGTGCTTATACTGACGCTTTTTCAGATTGCCTACATCTGCCACAGGTGAGTCAGGTCTTCTGATACTAGCAAGGTGCAGAGGCACCAAGGAACACAGCACACATTTTGTAGGACTGGCATGCAAACTCTTTCTCATTAGCATCTTCTCCTCCAGGCATTGCTCCTGAAAAGGCACCGGGAATAGCATCATGTCCTGTCGCTAAAATCCTTTCTTTTCCATGTTCGATTCCTCTCCCAACTACCACTGGCTCATCCCATCTCTGCTAAAATGCTTTACCAGCCCTATAATGAACTAACCATTTTTAAAACCTAAACATTAAACCAATGCTTGATTCTAAACAAATCAGCTTTAAAAGTTCAAATTTAATCCAGATTAAAGTGCCAACAATTGACTCTCTTGCAAATTTCTTCTGTTCCCTAATACTTACCTCAAGAAATCTACATTTTACATTTTCCCTCCTATATAAGATTTCTATAGGCACCAGTGTATGTCACCCAGGTATGACAAATGTGACAAGTTAGTGGGGGCTGAATGTCCACACCTGGCTGACAATAACTGGAAAGAAAATTAGGCTCCACAATTGTATTTGTATTCGTGAATCAACCACACTTACATGCATATGACAATACGGTCAGTCAGGACTGTTAGAACCCTTAATTTTCCCTGGACAAGGTTTTGATCCAGTGACTGCAATAGCCAAGACAAAACACAGTTGTTCTTTAATGGCAAATAGGCTGACCAAGCCTCTGCTTTAGCCATCTGTGCATATTTCATTTAATCCCACTTCCAGAATTAATCTATTTAGAGTCACTAGAACCCATAGCAGAATGCATCCAAAAGCTATAGAACTCAAAACACATTGAAAGAGAGGAAACAGGCATCTGTATCTTCTTGGCAAATGTTTAGTGAGTGTGGAAAATACTAATGTTAAAACCTATGGCAGAGAAAAATTCTTAGCTCTTCCTGGGCACCAGGCCAAAAAAATCACGTGTATTTAGTGTAAAAGTAATACATTTACAATTTAAAGTCCTATTCCCATCTTAATCCAAAACCACTTACAAGAAAATAAATTTTATCAGTGAAGGTGTAAAATCTGTAATAGCCCACTTAGAAAACATAATAATTATTAGAAGAAATGTTCACTATATACTTTGATGGATTAGCCTCCTTGGTCCCCCTCAGCTTTTGCAATTATGATGATGTTAACATAAAATTCACTCTAGAAGACTCATGAGAACCTACACAAGAGAGTTTGAGCTGAAATGGTGGGGACAATGTTAATTTACTGAAAATACTAGTATAGAATAGTACATTCAGTGGTGAAGTGAGGTGAGCTGAGGTGAACTGTCTGGAAAGTCTTATTAAGTCATACAATTATACCAACAAATAGCTAATACAGTAATTTTTGAGGAACTGGAGAATTTCTTAAAAGATCGGTTCTACTAGCCAACCCTGTAGAAATTTTTTTAAATTCCAGCATTCACCAAAACAGACCTGTACACCTGAATATATATGCCCTACCTGCCTGTGAGCTTGACTACTTTTTCCAGCTCCAACAGGTGGTCTTGTCTCTCTCTCTCCCCTTGAAGACAATGTGGAGTGATATCATCAGATCATTCTGGCAATAGTACTTCTCATCTTCAGCCAGCTAAACAGCGTTTAAGTGTGCTAATACAATGGGAATGCCCTATTGATTTAGGGTATGTTTACCCTGTAGAGAGTGGAGAGGTCCCTGAGGGCTCCTGCCAGCACTCACCCTGCCTCTGGGAGCTCCCAGAAGCACTGTGCAGAAACCTCTGCTTCCCCTGGGTCTCAACAGTGTAGAGCTGGGACTGTATAGAAACAGACCCAAGCCACCATACCCTGCACAACCACAGCTTGTTCAGCCTCCTCACCCACTTGGGAAACACTGAAGATAGAGGTGTTTGGTAGCATTCACTAACTGTTTTGGGGGTCTCAGCAGTACTGAGCAGGACAGATACCACTACTCTCAGCAAGGTCATGTGTTCTCTACGCAGGTCTCTAGCATGTCCTATGACTGAACAGTAATCCACTTGTAGTTATATGTTAAAATGTGCTATCACTCTATTACCAGCCAGAGTATGTATGAAAGGGTAAGAACAGACATCCTTACAAACATAGGTGAGTTTTACCCCTGATATTCTAAAACCTGCTCCTCATGCCCCCAAGTCTACGGCCGTTCTGTAGTTTTACTCACAACCAAGTACATTGCATTTTTGCAGCAATTTTCATTTGCACAGCTGAGGAAAAGCTCACAGACCATTTTCTACGCATAAAAAGAGCATAGGTACATTTTTTCCACTGATAATCTAAACTCTATCCTTTTGTGACTTCAGCCTTAGAGTATTTTGATAGGCAGATAAATAAGGACCTTTACTACAGTCTTATTCCCACGTGGGTGGCGTTTTCTGTAGTGCTGTTACCACCTGTATAAATAGCAATACCACTGCTGGTGTAATTTGGACTGCTGTGGATGTATAAACTCAAAGCACTATTGGATAGTTCTTGTTGTTCACCTATAAAATGATAACTGCAGTCACCTGGCATTTGGTAAATAGATTCAGCCACCTTAGTGCTTCTGAACATCTCCCTAATTTGCCACAAAGAACACTGCATAAAACCTGGCATCCCATGTGAAGCATCTTGTAACGGCTAGCAGAAGGGGGAATACGGCATATTGAGACACCAATGTACTTCATCTGCAAATACCTGCTAACGGTTTTTATTATGCAAGCTTTCAGGCTTGAACAAGAGCATTTGCACAGCACTATGTTTCTCTGATGAAATTAGGGAGGAAGGTACCCTAGTAAATAAACTGATCCAGAATAAAAATATATTTATTTCAGCACTCTTCAGATTGTACATCCACTAGGAACGTAAAAATTAGATTTGGCTTGGTTTGGTGGGTGTCCTTTGTTACATAATTAATGGTCTACACTCTCATGTCAATATTTGTAAGGAAAATCATTCCAGAGTAACAAATGTTGCAGCCCATAAACGTGAGCACTGGAGACTTCAAAGGGAAACATGTATTATTACTTACAGGTTCATTCTTAAAAGGAGGTGTGTGATATTTCAGGAAGTTCCAAGTAAACAGAGAGGTATGTCCTTATGCCTCTAAAGGAGTAACACTGCATCCCTAATAAACAGTTACACAGTAGCACCACAGTAGTCTTTAGCTATATAATGTCATTAAGGAATGGAATTGTTGATTTTCTATTTTCCCCTCACATCCCTTTAAGGGCAGAAAAATCTTTCTGTCATAAAACATTAAGAGCAGCTAACTCATTAAAAGCAGCTAAGTTTTAGTCCTATCAAAGAGTATCCGATCTTATACTGTTATGGGATGTATTTATATGTCAACTCTCAACTTCCATTTCTCCCTCTTCTTTCAAGTTTATTGATTTATCACTGTAGAATACGATAATTTCCTATGAGGTATTTCCTTCCCTGATGGCTCTTTTCTTCACCAACCAAAGTCAAAGATTTGGGATGTAATACCAGTGTGCTGTTGAAAAGGTAATTTGCTTCTGAGATTCATACTATTTTTTACGTTGATTGAGCAAAATACATCAATTTTTCAGTGTTATGACCAGTCAATAAATTCCCCCCAAAGTGACATTTTAACTGATTGTACTCTTATAGTCTTCATGTAACTGTGGATATTAATACTCAAAATTACGAAGCTTGATTGCCAACTCTTCATCATACTTACAAGTTTACTGAACTTATTAAAAATATATTTAAATTAATGTAATTTTAAAGGTGATTAAAGCAGTTTCACACAAGGAGAAAGACACTTGAAACATCAATTCTGCCTGTGTGCTTACATCTACCATGATTGAGAGTGTTTATTAGTCTGCATTTTCATTATGTAAAACCAATTAATTTTCTCCTTTTTAGAAATGCAAGTCTTAAATTTACAGTATTTTCTTTTCAGTGTTAATTGAAAAGATAAATCTGGTATGGATTTAACAAAATACAATTTCAAAGGGCAAATAAGAACAGGAACTTTTCCATTACCTTTGGTGGATTGAATCGCACCCTATGACCCTGGCAGGTAGAAGTAAAAAAAAAAAAAAAAGAAAGCTAAACCTATTTTTCTTTTTCTAGCTAGCCCTAGAAATGTGACATAACAATAGTATCATAATATTTTAAGTACCTGCTGTGACTCTTCTTCATATATTGTTTACAAATACTACAGTTGGAACACAAAATATTTCATCTAAGTAACAAATTTAATTTAATGTTCTCCTTATGCAATCTGGAAATAGAAATGAATAAACAGATAATCTAAGGCAGGGTATTCCTTTTTTTCCCCCCGTCTAGTTACACTAGTCATTATTTCACATTGTTATTTTCTAATGGAACTGATTTCTAAAGTAGTTACTTTGAGAAATATTTGCAATATTTCCAAGGAAACAAGTTTCCATGAGTGACATGTTTTAGCTGTCCTGCTCTGGTCTAAATATCTGGTTTTTTCATAGGTAGAAAATCCTCTCTTTCTATAAGAAACAAGACATTTCCATACCAATAACAAAATTCTTCAAATGGAATGATAAATGTATTACTGCACATATCTGTATGTATGTGCATTTTAGAAGATTAAATCCTGGACGTTCTTCCCTTCTGCACCTAAATTAATCTCCACAACCTCCTGCTTTGAAAAGCAAAGAGGTCAGAATGACCTGTTTCCCAAGGATTAGCTTTGGCTCATCTGTTACAATTACAGACACCGATTGTGGTTTAGTTTCTAAGTTTTTCTTCTCTGAATAAATACTTGCATGTGCAATTGTTTAACATGTGAGGCTAGGGCTGTGCTTGAATTCTGCACACATCATGTGAATTGTCCATAGGGAAGGGAAACCTTGGCTTAGAGGCCCTTGGGAGCAGGGTCTCTCATGCACGGTGGATTTCTCTATTAACTTATGTACTTCTTCATTAATGTATGTACTCCAGTCAGATGAGCAGCCTTTGTTTCCTGTAGTTTTAAGCTGCTCACATTATATTATTTGTATAGCTGTTCCCACTTGACCCTGTTACTAGATTGGACTTTCCCCATCCTGAAGAGTCTACCCCCAACTACACAACAGCATTCATCAGGTTTAAGTTTTCCAGAGAAATTCCTAAGAGGGCTGATTTCACTGAATAGATGAAAGCCAACTGTACTAGGTTGATCCTATGCTTAGGGATCCTTTCTTTTATTTCAGAGAGTGTTCAAAGCCCCTGATAAGGTTCAGCATGGCAGCTTTAGCTACTATTCAGTAGCCATAGTTCCCTAGACATTGTGCACTAGGAATAAATGGCGTTCAATTTTCATCATAAGCACTGGAGAACACAAGGCAAATACCCAGCTAAGGAGTTTAGGCATCTCAGTCATGAGTCTACAACCACACCAGTAAACCAATCAAGCAAATCCCATGCATGTAAAGAATTAGCAATGCGAGTTACAGATTGGATCCATTGAGAGAATCAGGTCAGAGACAAAAGCATATAAAGACAAGAGTAGTGGAAGAGAGGCTGGCTGTCGGCATAAATATACACAGAGTGACATGCAGAGAGGCTGAAAATGCCGTGACACCTATATAAAATCGAGTCAACTGCATACCACGTTTGAGCTCCTATGCAAGGCAGACCTTTATTAGTTTAGGCAGGACCTCATCCTTACTACAGTCATACTGTTCTTGGGAACGGCATCTTCTCATGGCACAATACTATGGTGTCTGTTCTATACAAACTTGTGTATCTCTGTACTATGCGCCATTACACGTTGCTGCCATGCCATATGGCATGTAGCAAGGAGGAAGCTGAGAATGGAACATTGTAGAAAAACAAAATTCAAACAAAGTGAGAAAAACTCCATTTTAAAAAGCCAGAATCACTTTCTTCAAAGTCACAGCAAGAATCAAAGAACATGTAGATGCAGTAACTCCTCAGTGTATTTGGAGAAGCCTTGCTTAATTCAGTGTCAATGTCAAGCAAGGTTCTCAGAAGTAAAAAGGCAATTAGAGAGGAGTAAAACACAAGACGTGAGAGTCTGGAATGCAGTAAAGTACATGGGGTTTACTTCGATACCATGCCCTGGGGTGGTGCTTGGGAAAATGTATGTTGACACTTAATTTTGACTGCCTTTTATTTATATTCCACTTTATACAGAATAAATACCCTTAAAATGCCTACATACACAAAGCTGTCAGCAATTATTTGTATGGACACAGTCATGGATTGGAACTATCCAGAAGAGAATTGGAAGAGTATTTATTATCCACAAGCCCCTACAGCAAGACTTAGCTTGACTAAAACGTAACTTACATGTATTACTCAGGAAACCCAAGCTAATGCATGTTTCTGTTTATAATCTAGTCCATTTTAATAATTTAAAATTTAACTAGTGCAATGTTGTATAAAATTTGTTTTAATTTGAAGCTCTTTTAGCCATAAAGTCAACTCTTGCACCCTGCTTTGAATTACCTGACCAGTTTCTAAAAAGTGACTGATGCATGCCCGTTCTTTATAATATAGTTGTTGTAACATAGTGTATCTACTAAAAGGTGCTTCGTTATTTTTCTGCCAAATGTATTGCTACATGTATAACTGAACACAGAAATTTATGGATAATTGCCCTTTGTTGTAAATCATTACAAACCACTTATTTTAATATAATCTCATAGTAGGTTAATGGCAAAATATCCTCCCTGTTGACTTAAATATATGGTAAAGGTGATATTTATTAATATTTATTAAAGGTATTTGGTTCACCACACGGACGATGCACCAGGAAAAAGGAGAGAAATGCACAGAAGAAAAATCTCCCCAGGATGTGTTAATATCATCACCACATACTACAAACTAAGAACATTGTGTGAACAAATATTCAGGCTGATTCGAGGATCACAGCAGGAGTAAGAGTGCCTTCTTTCACCTTGGAGTTTTTGAATTGTCACAGGCTGGACAATAAAAAATATGGTGGATGGAAGTGATTTAAATAGCTTCACAGTTTCCTTACATAGAAAGTCTCACTAGTAGTACACACTTAAACTCTGTGGTAATGAAGTCAAGCACAGCATTAACTAAACCATTTTATCTAGAGATTTGGCCCTCATTAGAAAATAAAGATATGGAAAGCAGAATTCAGGAGCACCTTATTGGATAATGAAGAAACTCAGACATAAAGAAGGAGAAAGAAAAGCAGCTTAGAAGTATTTATTATTAGTGCTTTTAAAAGATCATAATAGAACACACAAAGAAGTTAAAAAAAAAAAAAAAAAATTAAAGTAGATATGGACCTGATCTCTAGACTGCTACAGTGTCATGGTTTAACACCAGCTGGCAACTCAGCCCCACCCAGCTCACTCCCCCCACAGTGGGATGGGGGAGAGAATCAGAAGAGTAAAAGTGAGACAACTCGTGGGTTGAGATAAAGACAATTTAATAAATAAAGCAAAAGCCACACACCCAAGCAAAGCAAAACAAGGCATTCATTCACTGCTTCCCATGGGCAGGCAGGTGTTCAGCCACCCCTAGGAAAGCAGGGCTCCATCACGTGTAACAGAGACTTGGGAAGACAAACGCCATCACCCCAAACATCCCCCCACTTCTTTCTTCTTCCCCCAGCTTTATATGCTGAGCATGACGTCATATGGTATGGAATACCCCTTTGGTCAATTTGGGTCAGCTGCCCGGCTGTGTCCCCTCACAGCTTCTTGTGCACCCCCAGTCTCCTCGCTGGTGGGTGGGGTAAGAAGCGGAAAAGGCCTTGACTCAGTGTAAGCCCTGCTCAGCAGTAACTAAAACATCCCTGTACTATCAACGCCATTTCCAGCACAAATCCAAAGCATAGCCCCATGCTAGCTACTATGAAGAAAATTAACTCTATCCCAGCCAAAAACAGCACATATAGGAAAGATGTTTGAGATCACCTAGTATTACATTCAGAAAAAACAATCCTAAAGAAGACTTCTCAGCAAATCTAAAAATCAAAGAAAAAAAAGGAAATGAAAAGGGACTGAGTTGACAATTAACTGTGGAGGATAAATTATCAGAAAATATTAAGAGAAGCATTCAGCTAGAGACTATAGTCATCTAAATACAAGTGTTAACTAAGTTACATTAGGTGTCTAAGGTCCCATAGTCAGGGAAATGTATTCAGCTTTAAATCTGACATTTGCAATTCAGCAGCTAAAAAGGTGTCTGTAATTAGATTGCATGTATTACTAGATTTTTATTGGGAGAACTCTGAAATTAGATTGTCTATATTACAAGATTTGTATTGGGAGAATAGACACATAGGTGTATTTATTACTCAAATCACCTACATTTATGAAATGAATTTCAACTGAAATCTTTCAGAAAGAGTTGTGTAATACACTGTAAGATAGATATGAGCTGGGAATAGCTATGGCCCAGCGCATGGGTCCAATGGGATGCTGAAGCAAGACATATTCAAACTGATGCAGCACTAAAAAAAAGTCCTAAGTTAGTTTTACATACAAGAGCATCAGGCATACAAGACCTAAATATTTGCATGTGTGTGTTTGTATACATTTTGGTAATCATCTGAACCTCAGAAATACACCAGATTTTATCCTTCAAGTTGGGACACCTACAGTATAAGTAAGCAAAAAATTTTATACTTTTAAGAGATTCTGATGACCATGAGCCAAGAGCAATTTCGTCCAATGAATGTAAATGTTTGTGTTCTTTGATGAACACTTCTAAGCTTTGATGTATCATTGTGAAAAGTTACAGCAGAAGATCTACCAGAAAATTATTTCATATATTTGTGAGAAAATCCTCATCTGGTTGAGTAGTAAAAGCAGTATTCATAAATATGTTCTAAATATTTTTTATCAGCAAAACAAAGCAATGCTCAGATGAGTTTTCATCTGGACTATGAAGAATTTTCACTTATACACTGTAAAAGATAGGATAACTCAGTGCTTTAAAAATAATTGAAGTGAGATTTGTGCATGCTTAGAAAAATGTAAAAGCTTTTATTTTATTTCATACGTCATAAATAAAGTACATGTTCTCATGGTTTCTTAATTCCCTTCTTTCTTTGTTCCACTTGTGATTTCTGCTACGCAAGAACTGTGCAACCTGGAAATTAGATGGAAAGCCTGACACCTCCAAATATGAAACCATGTAGATTTTTTTCACTGAAGACTGAGACTCAGCCAGGAGTGTTAGCACACAGCAGCCTTATTTAGATTACACTGAACAAACCAATAGCCATGGAAGGGCATATCTTTTTAGAATAATTTCTTTTAAATTTTCTATTATTTTAGGGTAAAATTTTAGACATCAGAGGCAGCTCCCTGAGGACATCATAAGCTTGTGACTACAGATATATACATAATTCTAAACCACTGCCTTCTCTGTCATTGTCCCCAAAACCTCCTTATCCCAACGCATCCAGTACAAGAAAGCACCAAAGGCTGCCTATTGGGTCTTTTATCTTACAGGTTTCTTACCATGTTGAATTTCTGCCACCCCACCTCTCTGTCCCTCCACACAGCTTGCCCCTTCAAGTTACCTCTGAGGTGCCCTGGGAGCAATCCAACTGGCACAGCTACAAGCAACAGGCCTAAGTGTAACAATGCAGAGGAGATTACTATCTACCTCCACACTGGTCCAAATGACTCTCACCTAGGAGAGCCCCTTCTTAAACAGCTTCATATGACATCCCTACACCCCCCTTCCAGCAACTCATCCCTCATACAGATCTGAACAGCTCAAGCATCCCCTATGCTCCTCTTCTTCACAACAGACACTCCCATCCAAAAGGAAGCTTCCCACACCCCACATGGTATATCTTAAGTAGGTTTAACAAAAATGTTTGAATACCAGCACCTGTGTGCATTTATTATATTTTTTTCCCCTCCAAAAATGACCCATCTGTTTTGTCACACAGAGGGATTTCTAACAGTTATCAGGAGGGGCCACACCATTTTTATAGACACTTGAATTTTGTCTGTATGCCTTCACTCCCTAGTGAATGTGTCCAGACTGTGGCACAGAGGGAAATCTCAGCAGGTTTTCATCCAGAGAGATTTGGAGGGATTCTAGGTAGTCCCTCTGAAGAAAAGGCAGCCTGTGGGTCAGCTCTCTGTGGTCAGCCTGTGCCTATGCCCTCGCTCTGGTACATGTACATGAAAATACATAGAGTCTAATTAATATGCACCATCCACAATAAGGCAGCTTAGTTTATATGCAAAGTTATTCTTGTTTTTCAGTCTTCTAATGGTGAAAAAAAGATGTCAAGATTAAATCTGGTAGATGTTTTGAAGGCGTGAGAGAGAGACTACCCCTTGAGCCAGGCAGAAGCACAGGTGATTTTTGCCTTACAGCTCTACGTACCATGCTAGCGTCTCTTCAAATAGGGCGACACATGATCTTTCCAGGTTAACGACAGAGTCCAAACCCAGGAATATCACAGAGCTGTTTGCTCTTTAGTGGAGCTGGAACAGCTTCCCACAGGGACTGAAGTGTGCTAATCCTCATCATGTTTTCTGTGCCAGCATGAAGACAATCTCACCAGCAGTCCCAATGACCTTTGACTTGCCCTGGAAGCACTCTCAGGTTACTACAGGAATCGAGAACCGATGCAGACAGATTTCATAGAATCATAGAATCATAGAATCACCTCGGTTGGAAAAGACCTTTAAGATCATCGAGTCCAACCGTTAACCTAGCACTGCCATCCCACCACTAAACCATGTCCCTAAGCACCTCATCTATCCTTCTTTTAAAGACCTCAAGGGATGAGGACTCCACCACCTCCCTGGACAGCCCATTCCAGAGCCTGACAACCCTCTCGGTGAAGAAGTTTTTCCTAATGTCTAGCCTAAACCTGCCCTGGTGCAGCTTCAAGCCATTCCCCCTCGTCCTATCATCTGTTACCAGGGAGAAGAGGCCAACCCCCACCTCACTACAGCCTCCTGTCAGGTAGTTGTAGAGGGCGATCAGGTCTCCCCTCAGCCTCCTCTTCTCCAGACTAAACAACCCCAATTCCCTCAGCCGCTCCTCATATGACTTGTGTTCCAGACCCCTCACCAGCTTGGTTGCTCTCCTCTGGACCTGTTCCAGCAAGGCAACATCTTTCTTGTAGTGAGGGGCCCAAAACTGAACACAGTATTCGAGGTGCGGCCTCACCAGTACCGAGTACAGGGGCACGATCACTTCCCTGCTCCTGCTGGCCACACTATTCCTGATACAAGCCAGGATGCCATTGGCCTTCTTGGCCACCTGGGCACACTGCTGGCTCATATTCAGGTGGCTGTCAATCAGTACCCCCAGGTCTTTTTCCACCAGGCAGCTTTCCAGCCACTCTTCCCCAAGCCTGTAGCGCTGCATGGGGTTGTTGTGACCAAAGTGCAGGACCCGGCACTTGGCTTTGTTGAACCTCATGCAGTTGGCCTCGGCCCATCGATCCAGCCTGTCCAGGTCCCTCTGCAGAGCCCTCCTCCCCTCCAGCAGATCAACACTCCCACCCAGTTTGGTGTCATCTGCAAATTTACTGAGGGTACACTCAATCCCCTCATCAAGGTCATTGATAAAGATATTAAACAAGACTGGCCCTAGAACTGAGCCCTGGGGGACACCGCTTGTGACCGGCCGCCAACTGGATTTAGCTCCATTCACCACGACTCTCTGGGCTCGGCCATGCAGCCAGTTTTTAACCCAGCGAAGAGTACATCCATCTAGGCCATGAAATGCCAGCTTCTCCACAAGAATGCTATGGGAGACGGTGTCGAAGGCTTTGCTGAAGTCCAGGTAGACAACATCCACAGCCTTTCCCTCATCTACCAGGCGGGTCACCTGGTCATAGAAGGAAATCAGGTTGGTTAGGCAAGACTTGCCTTTCGTGAACCCATGCTGACTGGGCCTGATCCCCTGATTGTCCTCCATGTGCCTGGTGAGCACACTCAAGATAAACCGCTCCATAATTTTCCCCGGTACCGAGGTTAGGCTGACTGGTCTGTGGTTCCCCGGATCCTCCTTCCGGCCCTTCTTGAAGATAGGCGTCACATTTGCCAACCTCCAGTCATCTGGGACCTCCCCTGTTCTCCAGGACTGCTGATAAATGATAGAGAGTGGCTTGGCAAGCTCCTCTGCCAGCTCCTTCAGCACTCTTGGGTGGATCCCATCCGGCCCCATAGACTTGTGGATGTCCAGGTGGCATAGCAGGTCAAAGACTGCTTCCTCCTGGATTAAGGGGGGTTCATTCCACTCTCTGTCCCCGTCTTCCAGCTCAGGAGGCTGGGTACCCTGGGGATAACTTGTCGGGCCATTAAAGACCGAGGCAAAGAAGGCGTTGAGTATCTCAGCCTTTTCCTCATCCTTAGTGGCGATGTTCCCCCTTGCATCCACTAGTGGATGGAGGTTCTCCCTGGCTCTCTTTTTGCTGTTAACATATTTATAAAAACTCTTCTTATTATCCCTTATAACAGTGGCCAGGTTAAATTCCAGCTGGGCTTTTGCCTTTCTAATCTCCTCTCTGCATGACCTGACAAGATCCCTGTACTCTTCTTGGGTTGCCTGCCCCTTCTTCCAGAGCTGGTAAGCTCTCCTTTTTTCCCTTAGTCGCACTAGTAGTCCTCTGTCCAGCCAGGCCGAGGACTTTATCATAAGTATCAGGTACTGAGGCATCATGCTTTTAGTTGGCAATTTGGTCTTGCAAAGATGCATGCAGATGGGTGCTTTCACACTGTGGAAGCTGGTACTTTGTGGGGCAAAGAGGGTGCTGCCTGTGCTGGGATGCATATGCCACAGCTTGTGGTGATGTATACTCTGCTAATGTGTCTGGCATTCTCTGCCCTGAGGATTTGTGAGGCCAGTGATGAGACCTCCCTTAGAATTATCACAAACCTCTGCACTGTATGAGTGTGTATCCTGACTCTGGGAATGGACATCCTTCCTCTGGTACCATTCACACTTTCTGAACACACACACACACATACACACAATGCTCTGGATGCTGTGGATGCTCACTAGGGTAAATCAGCTGGATGACACCTCACAGACCTTCACAACAAATGTATTTATTAGTGGATTTGCCATGACAACTATCCACATGAGATTGCCATGGCCAGCTTCCAGGAAATGATGAATGCTTGTTCTTGAGCTATTGTAGAGGCCTGGAAATGTGAGACTGGCTAAAATAATTGCCTGTCAAACATGCAGGCACTTACAGAAGCACAGCATGAGCCTCATGTTAGGAGGGAACAGGATTCATCAGAGCCCTGCTATCCACAGGGAGTGCCTGATCTGAGAGTGGTCAACACAGCTTCTTTAAGGTGCAAGAAGGGGGTCAACAAGTATGTAGGTAAAGGTGATCTAGTTGATCCACCTGGATTTCCAAGAGGTTTCTGAAAAACTCTTTCATCAAAGACAAAGAAATTAAGTGTGCATAGAAAATTAAACTGGTTACAAAACTGGAAACAGAAGATGGGACTAATGGTTGTTTCTCAGTGCCACCACGAGTCAAATTCTGCATGGATTTGTGCTGGAACTTGTTCTGTTTAAGATACTCAAATTTTATCACCTTGAGAAGAGGATGAGCAGGGAGGTAACAAAATTTGCAGGTGAAACATAGCTATCCAAGGCACTAAGAACAAGAATGAGCCATGATGTATTTTTTTTTTTTACCTTAAGGGGTGACTGGGCAATAAATTGGTAGATGAATTTCAGTGTAGATGAATGTAAAGTGATGCACATGGGGAAAACCAATCTTAGCTTCACACAGAAAATTATGAGCTCTGTACTGGCCATTACAACTTGGGAGCAAGACCTTCATTTTATGACATATAGGTCCATAAAAAACATCAGGTTAGTGCTCTATAGCAGTCGAAAGAGCAAAACAAATGTTAGGAATTATCAGGAAGAGAATAGAGAACAAAACAGAAAATATCATGCTGCAGTATAAATCCATGGTTTGCCCATGCCTTGAATATTGTGTTCAGTTCTGCTCCCCTCATCTTCAAAAGCACATAGAAGGTTCATAGAAGGCCAACAAGGATAATCAAAAGCAGGAAGAGCTTCAATAAGAGGAATAACTGAGTTGACTGGGACTCTTCATTCTGGAAAAGAGACATCTTAGGGGCATATAGTAAAGGCCCACAAAATCCTTAGCAACATGAAGAAGGTAGTCAGGGACCAATTGCTTACTGCATCTCCCAGTACAAGAACTAAGGACAAACAAGCAGATGGTTCTTCATGCAAGTGGGTAGTAGATGTGTGGAACTCCTTGCTATTGTGGATGAGAAGAAACGCACATGGGTTTAAGAAGAGATCAGACAAGTACTGCATAGATAGTCAAGCACCAGACAAATCCTACGCAACACCATGACAAACAACAAAGACCTCAGAAAATAACCCACAGTGTTCTGAGCACTCACACCTAGAAGAATACTGAGGAAGTATCTCATGCATGGTGTGAAGAATACAGCCCCTCTTTTGTTCTTGTGCTCTGCCCTTAGCTCTCACAGAGAACACCTGTGGCTGCCTTTCCATCCTTAAATGAGTGCCCTGTTGTTGATTATCCTGCTCTATAGGAGAGAAGAAAGTGCTACTAATGATGCCTGCCTAGCACACTCGCCTGAGTCTGCATCTGACACCATCCAGGGCACTGTGGTTCCTGAGCTGCTTAGCAGCTGTACTGCAGCATGAGCAGTTGCATCTCTACTTTTTGGCCTTCTCTGAAATCGATTAAATTTTCAAGTCCATCTTTCCTGCATATACAAGTGTATGTTTGAATATTGGTTCGTTAATAAGTTAAAGATAGCACCATTAAAAAGTCAACTTTTGCTCTTACCAGTGCTCTAAGATAAGGTGGTTATGGCTTACTCTAAGTAAAAAGGAAGACTGAAGTGCTTCAGGAATGCCAACACAGTAACACTTTCATTTTCATGTAGTCACTGTATTTTTTTTTTTAGACTGCTTCTTCAGCGCTGTCTTTTAACCCCCTTGCTTGTGGATAGATCCTTACTGACACATGAATGAGGCATGAAATCCTTTCTGTGATCATGTTCTCTTGATTGTTTTGGACGCTTCACCCCTGCATTCTGTATGCTAGACTTAATTGGCATTGGACTAGAGTCAGAAAGACATAGGCTCAGTGTAGCAGATGGCAGCCCTGGATACATCTCTGCTAGAATTGGACATTGTGTTGTATCCCAAACAAAATGCTTGTTAGTAAAGATAAGATATATCTCCTCTCATTTTTAATGCATTGAATCTTGGCACTAAGCCCAGAGAAAGTTTGGGAGTTTGGGGTATCATCTATATCTATTATCGCTCCAGGAGTGTAATAAAAGAACATCTGAGGAGCAGCACAGCAGGGGGTGTGTGTGTGGTGATTCATTTTTAACCTAAACAGTAATGATCTAACACCTTTCCTTGCTCCAGCAAGCAGAATGAATGTATGTGGAAAATCTTGGTTAAGAAGCTTTTAAAGATGATGCTAATTCACTTCTCTCTTTTTCGTGTGTGTATTGAATAATTCCTTGTTAACCATTTTGAACAAAGAGCAATATTGGATCTAGAAACATACCCAGAGTATGAACTTTTTAAAGGACTCCAAGCATGGACACCAGACAAATATAGGAGCCATTCTGCTTTACCTCACTGATTTCAGGTACCCCAGAGATTTCCAGAATCTCACTACAGATTAAAAAAGGGACCACATCCTCAACTAGCACAGCTCACTTGGCTTCAGTGTGCAAATTCAGATCTATCAAGCAGTCCTAGTCCAGAAACTGTCCCACTGTGGTTCTGGTCTCCAATTACTGACAGGCTAGGTAGGAGAAAAAAACCCAATGCACAAGCATTTAATATATAACACCCCAGCATTACCCATCTAGTCTACAATAACCATTATCCCCACACCGAACAGTGGAGCAGATCCAGACCCACTTCTCAGCCACAAAACCTCAGTGACCTGTTTTGGGGGCCTTGCGTTAAGGGGCTGGCATAATGCTGTGCAGTATATGTCCAGCAGCCCAAGTATCAGCCTCCAGCTGACATACGTTTAGTAGGATTCTTTAGACCTGGCAAGCTTTGCCTGGAGATTTTGGACCTTTTATTTTCAGATTTAGCCCAGCAGATTTACCACCGAGAATGAGAAAGAGCTTTTAGCTCCCAAATTCCAGTTCAGCGGAAACCAGTATCTAAAGGAGTAGTTATTGCTTTACCAGTGCCCAGTTGTTTACATCAGAAGTACCATTTTCTTCTCAACCCCATTTCAACTGCTCTTTGGGTACAGTTAATGCCTTAGAAAAGGTGCCAAAAGGGAGCCCTTTCTCTTCTCGAACAAAAATCGCTGCTTTTAGCTTCTGTTTTATTTCTGTTTTGTCTGCATTTCAGAAGAAGGCCGGCACTTTAAACAGCAATTTGGAATCAGTGTTTCCTGCTGTATTTCTCTTTTGGGCAGTGCTGATGTATGTACATTTTGAAAGGACAATCCTCTTTTGTCTCTCAAGCTGAACATTAAATACTGCCAGAGCAGCAGAGCAGAGGGCCACTGGGAGGTGAGCAGAGGCTGCCAGTAGGCAATCTGGAGAAAGTGTGATGAAATCCTCTTCTCAGCTACACTGCCTGTCTACTGACAACTACAAAATACTTCCTTCGTAGACGTGGCTTGTGGTATTCAGTCATATATCATGTATGCCCTGCTGGAAATTAATGGCCAAACAACACAATATTAAAGAGCCTTTTAAAATTATAATGGTGCATCTCAGTCACTAAAAAATATTGCCCTTTTCAATTCTGAACCTCTTTACTATTCAGTACAAATGCTTGACCACAGGCCCATATTTTATCCATATGCCACGTATTTCCTCTTTATTCCTTTATACAGACATATGTATAATTAAAAACACAAAGTCTTGTAGAAACCACAGTGTATTTTGTTACAGTATGTTCTGGAAAGAGGTTTTGAAGTTCTGTAGATGAGAAAGTCAATGCCAATGGTCTCCTACCAGATATATGCAATAAAGCCAAAGATACAGCAACCCAATAATGGGGTCCCAACTCAGTCTGCCTAGCTCCAGCACAGATCCCCCTCCCCAATGCAAGTCTGGGTTCCTCACCTCTTGAATGACCAGACAGAGAGCCTTGATTTTCCTCAATTTCCACTGCATTAGTACTGATCTGTGTTTCGGTCTCTCCAGTTCTCAAAAGCAGCATTTCTCATTGCTTTGCCCTTTTCCCTTCAAAGGGCTTATGGACGTTATTGACACTGGAAGGCCTCTGTTCCCTCTCCACCCCCCATAGAGCTCTCACCTCTTTCCTTGTTGGTCTCAGTGGGGTAAACACCTTCTCATACCCATGGCCAGCTGTTTCTATGTCTGGAGCAGGCTTCTCCATGGATGCACGTGCCCTGCCTGCTGCATGTTGAATGGATTCAGGCAAGGTCTTTGAGTGGGCGTCAGTGAATCCGAGGATGCTGCAGCTGCTGTTTGAGGCATCAGCTGGTAACTGTTTTCTCTCTGCAGACATCAACCTCTGCTGTCAGCCTTGTTCCCCCTGATGACTAAGGATCCAGTGCTGCATACACTTGGTACCAGGAGCTTTATGCACCAGCTGCTCTCAGGAGATAGGAGGCAGGGTGTGAGTGGTGTGGAGCATTTTCTTGCTGATGTAAAGCCCGGAGAGCCTACATAAGAGTTTAACACTGACTATTACTGCTTTTCTTACGACTAGTCTGGCCTTTGAGATATCCTTTCAGGTAGGTATTAAACGAGAAGAGGTTTCACAGCATCTAATTTCAGGCATCTGATTCACTCTCCAGCCCTGCCTCCCTTCCTTCCTCCTTACTGAGCACAGGCAAAAGCACAGCACCCGAGGCTGGAAGCCCACACTGTGTGCAGCCATACCCAAGTGTTATGTGTCTCACACTCAGCATTTCCCAAACATTTACCCTCGTTAGTCTCTGCTGCAAATAAGCACTATATTTGTTTGAACACGGGGAACCAAACAATGCCTGAACCACCTGCCCCCTGGGCCCCTGAGTAAACTGCAGCCTGCAAGAGGCAGGTCCCCACAGGTTCCCGCAGGCCCAAGGATGGTCCCTGCCTGCAGTGAGCTCTCTCTTTACCTCAGAGGGTTGAGGATGTTGTCTCCCTCTAGAGTTAGGACTCCCTATATATGTTTTTCCCAGGCAGATTTCAGCTGTTGGCGGGTACTTAGCCAAGATCTGCCATGCAACTGGCAAAAGGCTGTCGGGGCCCTGGGTGCATCGTTGCCCCTCCTTGGGGTATGGCATGTGGGCTTCTGCCTCCAGGAGAGCTCCTGTGAGGAGAGAGAGGCCCTGGCGAGGGGCAACCCCAGCCTGGGGGATCTGCTTTCATGTGAGGGCCTCCCACAAAGCCTGGCCCCAGCCACAGCTCCTGGCTCACATCCCAGACCATCCTCAGCCTGGCCCCATCCCCAGGGAGGTGCCTGATGCAGGGCTGGGGCTGCCCCGTGCCCCTGGCTGCCCTGCTCCTGGCTGGGGCAGTGGGACAGGCCCTGGCTGCCAGCACCTGCCCTGACAGATCCCGCGGGGAGCCCCCATGGCCCTCATGGGGAGCCCCTAAAACGCTCCCAGGAGCTCTGACAGACATTGTCCCCAAGCAGGGAAGATTCTGGGCACGCCATTACATTGCACACCTACGTACGTGCCCCTGTGCACCCCCAAGAAAGGTGTAGCCCTCAGACCAAATGCCTGCAGCCCACATTTGGGCTGAGGCGGTTTGGTGCCGTGACAAAGAGGAGGGACAGGGGCATGGCGCTGACGCTGAGGGGCTCCTGAGGACGACAACCCCGGTGCAGAGGCCTGGCGGGCGTGGCGTGCGCCGCACAGGGGCAACCACCCTGTTGCGGCTGCGGCCTTTGCGTTTCCCAATCAAGCTTTTTTTCCCTTCTGTTTGCTGCTCTGGCTTGATTTATTGTGTTTATAATGTAAACGGCAAGTACATTCGGATAGGGGCCATGTTGTGCTGTGTCTTCTCTCAGAAGTGTAGTAAAATTTTTTTTCTTTTTATCAAGTACTTGTCAATACTTGTCTGATTGTTCAAGTAGACCCAAAAGAGAGCCCTGCCATTTTTTTTTCACTAAGAATAAATAGGGAACCAACTAAGATTTCTGAAGAACTGATGCAAAAAAAAGCCCCTGTGTCTGTTCACACCTCCTGATTAGAAAAAGACAGGTTTTACCAACAGATCTATTTGCTTTTCTCACTTAACACATACTCTGTGTCAAAAGGGTGGACTGCTGACGCCAAAGTACAAATTTTAATGCAATGTACAATTAAATACAGCATGCACACAGCCAAAATCCAAAAGGACAGAGCCCACACAGTCTTCAGGTGTCAAGAGCTGAGACCTGAGACTGTGAGTTTCTTCTCAGACCTGAACATGCATTAATCTCATAAGAGCAAGGAGATGACATTGCACTCACTGCATTTTCTTACACCCAGCTTTAACACAATCTAATGATCATATGAAGCAGCCGCAGTGGTTTATTATTACTTGCTCAAAGGGAAGAACAATTGGATTTGAATGAATACTTAAACTGTTGCCAAATAGACTCCATGCAATCTATATTATATATGCATAATTATACACACACACACACTCCTTAGTGGCACCAGGTAGTAACTAAGAAAGAGGAGATCAGCTATCCTTCTTATACAACTGAATTGAAGGATCCTTGGAAATACTTTTTTTTCTCAATACTTTTCAGGCTTAGTTATTTTATGTTACAGACTCTATTGTTATAATTCAGAGCTCAGATTCTTTCTGCACCAGGTTGGGCAACCAGTGGGCTGACGTAGCCATTCCTTATGCATCCTTCATTTCTGTAGCTAAAATATTGATGTTCCCCAGCACTTGGTTCTTAGCAGCAGCATAAATTAAGCATAAATATTTATTTGATTCCCCTTCTCTAAAGTTTCTTGCACCCCCAGCTCTTGAGGGTGGCTTGTATGTTGTTCAGAATTGATCCCTACATCAGAAGAATCCTTCATTCTTTCCTGCTCAAACACATTTAATGTTAATTTTCAGCAGACTTCCTTCCCACATTTTGGTCTTGAAGGAGCTGTATTTTGCACAGTTCTGTTTTGCTTCCAGCTTCTACCAAATGATGCTATTATAAAACCCATTGCTTTTTTATTTTATGTAGACTGACTATCAAACGTTCAAAGTAAGGCTAAAACTCAGAACATCCTCTCAGGAAACAAATGCTGGTAAAGGAGAGGAACAGGAAGAAAGAGCCATGCAGAGAATCACTCTTCCCAGGGGATGCGGCAGAGAAAATGGTCTTTCTGTTTCTCTTCATTTGGTGCAGTATTTTAGATATCTCTGTGACAGAGCCATATAACACCGAACTCTGCAGTGTCTCAGCTCCAAGCAGGGTTTAACTCATTAAAAATCTTTTTCTTAAGTATCTTATGACAAACAAAAGTACTAAACTATTTCTAATCCAAATGCTTTTGAACTCAACAAAACCATAGCCTGGCACAAATCCAAGGGGAGCTAATCCTACATATACTACACCTTTCCTGAAGAAATGTGTGCCTTTATGTTTCACTATGCACACGGAGCTCATTAAACATATTCTTCTAGGTCTCTTAAATAAAACTAAGGACTGTTAAAGAAAGAAGCAGTCATACAGCTGGAGACATCACGTTACCATACTCTGCCATCCCAGCCATACGTACTCATTCACTTCCCCAAAGCTTCCAAAATGACTCTTCTCTCTGATATTATTGTACACTGTTTTCAACAAGATGTCTTTAAATACTTAAATAGTACTGGGTTTTACTATCCATAGCAAATGACTCCAGCTATAAGCTCTACTTCTAAGTTCCTATCACACAGATATCAAATCATACTTAATTCTCTTCTAGTCCAGGCTATAGCAACTCTAGCCAGTGATCCACCTCTATTTAAGTAAAACTATTTCTTGGTCATATTGTATCCACGTGCTCAGTCAATAAAACAAATAAAGAATGAAATATTGAGGGTTTCCCAATGCACTAGCAGACAAGTTTTGAAACTAGATTGTGCCCCTCTTTCTGTAGATAGCTAAGGTGTAGAAAATATTGCAAAACCCCCTACTTTCTTGCAGAGGAATTAAACTGGAGGGATAACCAGACACTTTCTCAAAATATATGCAGAAGTGGATTTTAGTGTTTGTAGTGGAACTACAATTTCTAAAGAACAGCTAGGATATGGCAATTCCTGGGATCTGCTGTTCTCCACAGAAGCCCTGGTAATGTGAGCCTACCCATGACATAAAAGGATGTAACTACTGTGGCAGGGCTTTCGCCAGTGCGAAGCACAGTGAGTCTGTGCTCCCAAAGCACAATATTGCCTGACTCTCTACTTGCAAAAAGACATGAATAAAGATCCTTTGGAATGAAAGCTCAGAGTCCCCTGTGGTAGAATTAGATTTTTATCATTTTGGAATTTTTGAAAAAAAGAGAGAAGCAAATCCGTGGTTAAACAACTCAGGGAACAGACCTTAATTTCTAGTTGTTTTCTAATCTACCAGATTTGTTTCCTGTGTTCATTTGCACATAACTTTAAGAAATTCTAATACTTCTCACTACTGTAGATCCTTCCATTTCAGGAATTTAGATCTTTTCAGGCATGAATATGCTGTATATCACACAACCCCCATGTTTCTGAAAAGTCTAGGTATCCCTTAGCATGGACGTATCAGGCAAACAATAGGACTTCTGCAAGACTGCACAATGAGCTTAGACAGACCTATGCCTCAGTCACAAGCTATTTTTTTTCTATTCTCAAGTATATCAAAAATTAATCCTGACAAGCCCAGATAACAGTAATGGTTCAAACATTATGCTTTTATTGAAATGATCTTTTAATAAAGAAAAAGGTGCCCATTTTTCAGGCACCCAAAATTAAATAATCATGTTTCATGTTCTTCCCCTTCCCTTTTCAGAAGCAAAACAGAAAAATGCAAAAAAGGAAAGGAAGAGAAAAAGGGAATTTACAACACACAATCATAAAAAAGAGAAGCCAAAGAAGTCATACATTTTTACTACAGCTTTTAAAGCATCTAATGAATGCTACATTGGTATTTTTAGTTATTTAATAAGAATTTTTGGCCAGTATTTGACCAACTCATTTGCTCAACTCAAGGCCATTATCAATATTACATGATTCGAATTCTGTGTCAGGTTTACATATCTTTGCAGAATCAGACCCTCAGACATCAAACAAAGCTGAAATGTTCATGATTTTTAAGCTGATATTCAAAGCCTGTATTGCATGTTGCATTTATACTGGAAAGGTTAAACTCATCACATTTTCTGAACATCTCTGCAATTTTCCTTGTTTTTACAAAAAGCAAATATTTGAGGTTAGTGAAAATCACAACAGCTTGGGAATGGGGGAAGATAAAAATCAAAAGGTAAAACTCCTGTTACCGTGACACATTTTTAAGAGTCTTTCTCATACTGACATGATGGGAAGAATGCAGGATGTGCAGAATCCAAAGAGGGAGAACTTAGCAGGTATTTTGAGGACAGCTAAGAAATACTGTCTGAATAATTCTGGTGAAACTATTTGTGTTCCAGACCCATAAAGAAAACAAAAAAGGAGAGTAGTTTCTCAATTCTGTTTTTTTCTTCTCCCAAAAGAGAGAATACCACGATTGTGATTTTATCTATTTTGATTCATGTGGCGCCTGATTCACTGAGGTAGCCGGACTCTGCAGAAGAACAACAAAATAAAGAGTAGGGAAAGAAACACACTTGCTGAAGAGACAGATGAACAGACAAAAATTTGTCTGCCTCATTTATATAGTTAGAGCTATAAAAACTTCCAGAAGCACCTCTCTGCTCTGAATCCCATCTCATGAATTAAAATATCCTGTAATATGCAATATAGAAAGGACAGCTCATCACAATTCAGCACATAAATATTCAACAGTTATCATGAGGAAAAATAAGCTGAAGGCTGTTCATCTCTCAACCCAGTCTTCCCTAAAAGCCTGGAGAAAAGACAGATTTTGAAGGTTAAAAAGTCAAAAAAAAAAGAAAATGGTGGGAACAGCACCGAAGTCAAGCATCCCCAAGAGAATTAAGGCCTTGCTCAGCTCGGCACTTATGCATACGCTTAGTGGCGAATGAAAGAATGATCATTCATCTGCCTAAGTGCCTAAGGTGCTGCTCCAGAATGCACGCTTGGCCACAGTGAGGAAGTTGAATTTAAGGCATGCTGCTCTGCTCTTGGTCAGCTCTCAGTGCAAGGGAGAAAATAATCCCTAATGAGGATGAGACATACATTGTTTTATCCTTGTGTGTTCTACACAGATTCTTCGATATAGGAGAAGGTGCCTGGAAATTTAAATGTCAAGAATTTCCTACTCTGGAAGCAAGAATAGTTACGTTCTGATCCTAAGTCAGCATTGCTGAGACAAAACAGTTTATAATTGTGTTGGTTCTTTCTGCAATCCATTTCAGTGGTCATTCTGACTAACCAAAATGTGAGTTATTCTAGTTTATTGATATAAATGTGACAGACACCTGTTCTGATGATATCTGATGATGTTTTTTCTCTACAAATGCTTGCTGCTAGTGGACAAGCAGGAGAAAGAGGCACAGTACCAGGTCAGCCAGATATGTTCTTGAATGGCCCACCTCTGAGATCAGCTAAGATCATCATCATCTCTGAGACGCTTCTGAAGACGTGCTATAACTTTAATAAAGTGAAATGTATAGAAAAAAATATTCATTCCACAATATATTTCCCAGTTTGGCTTAGATTCCACGGTGTGACAATTATATTTATATCCCAGTGCAATTATAGATGTTTCCATTTATTACCCATACCTATATCTCAACCTTTTGGAAATCCTGCTAAATAACAGGAAAAAATAAA
Source organism: Gorsachius magnificus (assembly GCA_034008185.1). NCBI lineage: Eukaryota > Metazoa > Chordata > Aves > Pelecaniformes > Ardeidae > Gorsachius > Gorsachius magnificus. Next base: position 55,408,022 of record CM067082.1, on the reverse strand, counting down.
ACCCAGTTCACCGTTGCTCAGTGTTATTAGTTTTGGCACTTTCTGGACAGTGTTATCACCTTCAAGTGGAGGGGAACACTGACTGCACTGCCCTTCATTGCTCTGGGCAGTTGCAGTCTGTCTGTCCCATGGAGCAAGAGGAAGATTTAGGGAGCAAACACAGCAGCCATCAGTGTGGCTGATAATTTTTGCTTTTGCTCATACAGTTCTCGGTTTGAGTGCACAGTCGGTTGGCTTCTCACTCCACTGAAGTCCAAACAAATGTTTCATGTTGTTGTTTTGCTAAACATCATGAAAAGGCACAGGTTTCTTCTCCATAGAAGGTAATCCAAACAGATCAGGACAATAGCATGACGGTACTTCATACCTACTTTAACAAAGTCAGTTACCTTCCTCTGACTTTTTGACGAATATTGTCAAACCAGTGGAGAGGCACTTGTTTCAGAGTTAGCACAAGCTAGAAGAATACCACGCTCTGGGGCATTGTATCTGCCAAAGCTGCAGGAGGAGGTATTCTCTACTGGTAAAGGAGGCAAAGTCTGAGCCATGGGAATGTTACCCTCATGGAAGGCAGGCATTGGTATTAACATTCCTTCATGGTTTATCACTGATGACAAAGATTAGCTTTCTATTAACAACAGAATTTACTGCATTCAGGGCTTAATGTAGAAGTTCCTGAAGGAGCACAATAAAGCTGTGCTTGCAAGGCCTGTGCCACTGCCAAAACACCACCTTCACAAATGTCGTCTGCTCCTTGCGGCACTGTCCAGGCCCTAGTGTTTGAAAGACCATAGCAGCTTTTTACTAATACAAATTTCCCTGTTCAGTTTTTGCCATAAGAAAACTCCCATAAAGTTTATACAATCCCTGGCTGGCATAATCCCAGTGGTGGATTTGCCCCAGTCTCCTCAAGATTGTATTATCTCCATTTTCATTTTGCTTGCACTCATAAGTCTGTAGAAATTATTTCATCAAGCCACTTTTATCTCTCATGCTCTTTAAGAAAATAACGTAGGTCAATGGTCAGATAAATTTTAGCAAAAAATGAGAAATATGATCTTTTTCTCCCCCTTTTTCCTTTTCCGTCTCATTTTGGAACTGAATGTTACCAATCCTTGGAAGGATGCCAAAATTCAATATTGTGCTGATGGGAACATGAATAATGTATAAACAGACACTTCAAACAGTGCATAAAATCTGAGGCACAAAATGTCTAACAAGGCTAAACCAAAGGCTTTGTAAAAGTTACAGCAGAACCAGTTGGTCAAGTACCCTTAAGGCTGTCCCATCCCATTCAACTACAGTTGTCAATAACTGACAGGTCAAGATTTCTTTGCTAGAAAATTGTTATGACCCCAGTAAATCAGAGGATGACATTAAAGACTGTGAATTTAGACACAAAAAAAACCCATCCATTAATAAAGATCATACAGACAAAGGTATTCCAAAGTTTTATATATATATACACACACACATTCCCTTTTCCTCAAAAATTTATCCATGTTGTGTTGGGAGTCCCAAAACCAAGAGGACATAAAATGATGGGTAAAATTCCTGGGTAAAGCTAGTTATTTTCTCCAAAGGTGGTTTTTTTTTTCCTTTTTTTTAATATTGAGTACCAGATCTACACTTAACACTGTAGAGACAACAGAGGCCCTTCCTTCTCTTTAGCTCCTTACTCCCTTCTGCAGACAAACAGGAATAAATGCTACACACCCAGAGTTACGGATGAATGCATGTATATTTTATGTGAAGTCTTTCAATATTATATGGTTTAAATATGTTCAGCCATGCACATCTGAATAAGTAAGAATCTAAGTTTAAAATTCAGGATCCAGTTCATAGAAATAATAAAGATATCCCCAAAAATACTTTTTTCTTTTTTTTTTTTTTTTTTTTAAGTAGAGGGTGGAAATGTTCAAAATACAAAAATTTATTGTATTGATGAATTCAGGAAAAATTATAGACTGTGTTGTTCATGAAACACTGGTGACATTCACACTTTGTCCTTTGGACTAAATATGCCAGGATTAGAGCTTTTCATCGGACTTCCTGAGACAAAATTGTGCACCACTCTCTGTGAATTACAGCCCTGGTGTGAGACAAGCACTCAGAGAGGGACATGGGGACTGTGAACGTGAATTTGAGACTGAATTCTCCAGAGCTCAGACTTCCGCAGGAATGAATGAAAACATGTAGAACTGGAGAGAGATTAAGAAATAAAAAAAAAGAAAAAGGGGGGACCCCAAAACCCCAGTAATCACCTATTGTAAACTTGTGTGTGTGTGTGTCCCCCTCACTGTGTGCATACATACACACATACATGCACTGATCAGCACAGGTGAGTTGATTTAAGGACTAGCCAAGCTCATTGCTACGTAGGCTAATAGCAACTTACTACCCAGATAAAGGAAAAAATAAGGAAAAAAGTGCTTCATTGGGATGTCTGAAGCACGTTAGTTCCTGGGGCTATTCTTGCTATGGCACAACACGTTGAAGCATCTCTGTCTGAAGGCTGTGCCCAAAGGCAGAGTGTGGCCCTACGAAAAGAAATGCAAGTGTTATTGTAAATTTTGTGGCCCTTCGCAAGAGATTGTTCAGAGGAAACAGACAGAAATAAAATTCAGCAATGTAAAAGGAGTCGCAGAGATGGAGGAAGGCAACAAATTAGGAACCTACATAGTAATAACTGTGAGCAAGTTTGAACATCCTCAGATGATTGTATCATCATATTCACATAGCTGTCATCAAGGGTCAGGAGCTGTTTCCTTTCTAAACAGTGTCGCTCACCATTTCACTATTCAGCTGTTTTCAGTCATTGTAGGCTGAAACTTGGCATTCATATAATCAGCTCAAATGCAAATCTGTCTCTAAAAATGACTTAAACGGGTTAGGCCAAATTTAGTACTGGAGCAGTAAAAATAATAATTTAGGTATGGTTACATATTGACTGACAATAGTAATATCACTGCTAACTAAATGAAAATTGAAAAGTTTCAAAATATAGCATCCAAAAAGTACAGAAAATGCACGAAACCTTCCACATCTCAATGCAATTTAATTAAAAAAGAAAGAAAAGCACAAGTTTGTTCCTTCCCCCATGTAGTAAAAATAAGCCTACCAATTACATCAGAATTGACTTCAAACTCTGCCATTTTCCTCCCATGACCCACAGGATTATGGCATAACTGAAGCTGTAAGGGGCCTCTGGAGGACACCTGGTCCAGCCCCACTTAAAGCAGGGCCCACGTGAAGTGCAGGCAAGGAGCTTCGCTCAAGAGAGTATGTTACTTACAAATTCAGGTATGATTCAGTGTGAAAAAACTGAGCCTAAAGCAAGGGAACAAGTGAAGACCAGCCTTTGAGCATTCCTGCTTTTGGCAATGAAGAGGCCCATTCAAACAAAACAGCCTCCAAGTTCCTCATGTTTCAGCATCTGGTTTTTATAGCAACTTAGTCTGCCGCTGGTTTCCAAAACATTCAAGCTTTGGGTCTAAGCCTTCTCTCATTTACACCGAGGTAAATTTCTATTTGTTACAATGCAGCTGTGAGTGCAAATAAAGTACATGAGAGCTGAATCAAATGCAGTTGCCTCCTTTTCCTTTCAGCTGAATCCCAGTTAAGTCTTTATTCGCTAAACTGCAGGTTTCCCCTATGTGCTTTTGAAAAGCATTTGTGCAGGATGACAAAAGAAAGTTATTGTCAAGATTTCTTCTAAGATCCTCACCTCTTTTCCACCCCTGTTTTCAATTCCTTGCTGTCTGAAAATAACAAGCTCCTGAAAATTTTACCAAATTGGGAGTAGTATTTGAATCCGATCTTCAGACAGAGCTTAATGTTGGAACAATTATTTATAGTAAATCAAACTTAGCATGTTTAAAGAACTGTTCTTTTAACTGCAAGTGCCTGCTTCCATGGCTCTTTCTCACCACGTTTTCAAGCACTTTGTAACACCATGGAGAGAAAAAATCAGGTTGGGGCTTTTTTTTTTGTTATTTCAGTAAGTACTGAAAGCACAGAGTTCATGACTCACCTCACCCCACAGCCACTGGATTCCCAGTGCTCTTTACCATATGAAAAACAAAAAAAAGAATGGCATTATTGTCAAAAAATATAAGTGGAAACAGCTAACATGTATGAGCAGACTCCATGCATCTTTGGATATAGAGATTTGTTTCTCCAGATTTACAGAGCCTGTGACAAATGACCACCATGATTAATTGCTCTTTTTCAGCCAAGCACAAAATTTGAGTCATAATTTGTTATAAAGGAATAGCCCCACAGAATACTTATTCAGCCATGAAAAGACTAAGTTTGTCATCACTCGAGACAACAGCCAAACAGACTAATATAAATGGATTGAAAGGCAAATAGATTTTCAGACTGGCACATTGTCCTTTCACCAGTATCCCCCACATACATCAGTTGGTGTCATATCTGATATATTGATAGCAGGGTCATTGCTGCCTACATGTTTCTTAGTTTCCACAAGTAAGATTCTGTCTTAATAAAATACCAGTGTCAATACGAGTTGTCAGGATTTAAAAAGTCTTGCTTTGCGAGGTAACCTTTTATACAAGCTCTGACTTTGAATATTTATGCCATGCGTTGTTTTTCAAAAACTGAATGATATTTAGTTATAGATGTGTTGTGGGCTACCTAATTTTAACTCACCCATGCTTTTAAGAAATGGGTGCAGAAAATGTCTGCAATAATCTCATGTATTAATTTGTCTGTTGTGTTTAGAGTGTGCCTATTCAAGCAAATAGCCACGGCAAGGCAAAACTTGGAAGGATAATTTCAGAGCTGTGGCAGTAATTACCTTCCCAGTCACCTTCTGAAGATAAACGAGTTTTGCACAGTTCTGTTGATACAAACAAAACACAGAAAATATGTAAGGTAAATATCAAGCTCGTAATTGTAGACGGTCCAAATTCAATAACAAAATCTCATGTTATTACAGCATCTTTGGGAGGGTACTACCTTTGCTTAAAGGCTTGATATCACTTCTTCAGTTTTCCTTTCCTAATAAGAAAAAGTCCTCTACTTGAATAAGCAAACAGATCCTTCTCTGACCCCAAGCAAATACATTGGAAAGCATGAAACAGATATTTGAAATCAGGAAACTAGCACTTTGGCCTTATTTCCAGACCATTTTCCAGCTGATATTAATCCTAAGGCTTTGCTGTAGGCTTGCATTCATCTCAGGGTCGCATTCTCAATGTTTATTCAGACTGTGTCCCTTGGCTTTGCTTGTTCATTTTCTTCTCTGTAGCGCCTTCTATTTCTTCTGCTTGTCCCACACAAACAAATATGCATAAACCTACTGAACAATACCCAGAAAAATCCCCTTGCTTTAAATGGTTATGGGTGCTTGTGTTTAAGATGGAGACTGCAAACAACTGTTTTAGTTAATAGATTCAATAGAAGCTTAACTCTTTCTTATGTTTAAAAGCCATGTAGGGAGCCGTTACGTTTTCTTCAACAGAGGCTATCTAAACTGGTAAGTACTTTGCAGAAACAAAATACGCTTTAAAAATAGGTGAGCATTTGCCCAGTGGTAGCTTTGACAGCTTTCCAAACTGATCCATTTTTAACTAGTCCATTTTTAAATCTCAGTCTTTATTTTTGTCTAATGGTAGGCAATGGGCCTGTCAAGCAGTTTGTAAACCCATGCTTTAAGGAAGAATTGGGGATTGGACTAGTTGATTTTTAAAGGCCCCTTCCAATCCAAACAATTTTATCATTCTACAAAACCAAACTATATAATGACAAAATGTCCAGTGGTATTATATCTTGATTAAGCACTTAGAGAAAAGTATTGGAAAAATTATGGATATGCTCCCTGTTTTTCAAGACAGTATTTTAAGAAAGCATTTTGATACTTCTCAAGAAAGATTAAACAAAACTTTCCCTTACTTCTAGTTTTCCCTAGCTGGTTTACAAGACAAATCCCAGCTATGTCTTACAAAGTGTTGTAGAACATCTTTACAGCAGCTTTCTATTGGCTTTGTAATTCTGTTTATTGTTTTTTGTAGTTTTTGTGGTTGAGAAATTGCTGCAAATTAGATTGCAAGCCCAGCCAGGTATCTGCTTCATGTCTGCAGCTCTTTTCATGTCAAATACCCATGAAATGTTGGACATCTGTCTCTTGAGTGGGAGCTAACAGCAACAGCTCTAGACAAGTGTGAGAGTGGAATTAGAAACTGACAGTTCCATGATACCCTTATTATATCTTGTCCTGGTTTCGGCTGGGATAGAGTTAATTTTCTTCCTAGTAGCCAGCATAGTGCTGTGTTTTGGATTTAGTGTGAGAAGAATGTTGATAACACACTGATGGTGTAGTTGTTGCTGAGCAGGGCTTACACCAGTCAAGGACTTTTCAGCTTCCCCTGCTCCGCCAGGTGCACAAGAAGCTGGGAGGGGGCAGTCAAGACCCAAACTGGCCAAAGGGATATTTCAGACCATACAACGTCATGCTCAGGGGGAGTTAGCAGGGGGAGAGGGATCACTGCTCAGGACGGGCTGGGCATCAGTGGTGAGCAATTGCATTGAGCATCACTTGTTTTCCATATTCTGTATATTCTATTACCATTATTTTTATTATTTTTATTATTTTCTTTTATTAAAAAAAATGGGTTTTACCTTTTTTTTTTCGATTCTCTCCCCCATCTCACTGAGGAGGGGGGAGTGAGCGAGTGGTGTTCAGCTGCCTGCCGGGTTAAACCACAACAGTCCTTTTTGGTGCCCAACGATGCTGATGTTCTGAAATTAGTACATTGGCTGCAAAGAACAAGCTAGAAATTGGTCACTTCCCATGTCACGAACTGCAGCAACTTCACTGACAACAGAGCAGTGCTGCCCATGCTAGCAGGAACATCACCTCCACACTACAGCAGCAGAGGGTTTAGGATGACTGTAGTGCACCAGGATCATGCAATACTTTGGGTCTCATAACAGCATGGATTGCCTCAGGCTTTCTGCAATGGGATGTGGCTTGCCAGTGTCAAGGCAGGGAAAGGCTTTACACAGTCCACAGGGTTGGTTAGATGGGAGCCGTAAATTTCAGCTCCTAGAAATTTGCTTTCCAAGTTTCTACTCTGTTGGGTGATTATAGCCCACAGAGGGGTTCATTTCATCTATTATTCATTGGTACGGCAATAGTCCATTTAGAATAACCTCAGTTCAGTTTGTTTCATATTTAACTTTGGTTCATCCCAGGTGTGAGTTTAGAGTGGTGTGTAGATTGACATACAACATTTTAAGCTGTCCTCTAGGTAAAATAAATTGCAAAAGCAGGTGTTACAAGACGTAAATCTAATAGCATACAGATTTTTGAGATTCACTTGTCTGAAACGCAAAGGCCACCTTCTGTTACATCAATTTCACCATTCACTGAGACCAGGGTTACTGAAGATTTACACAGGTATGGCTAGGAACAAAATCCATTCCCTGATTTTTCACATCAATTAGTGAAAAGTTGATAAAAGAAATTTCTTATCTATTCCATTGGTTCCCAGATTACCTTCCTGTAAATGCCAAGCATTCCATTTATTTTATCACTAACTGTAAAGTATCTGCACAGAGCTCTGGAGGCTAGAAATCCATCACAGTACCTTGTCACCACAGTTTAATACTCTCTGGTGTGTTTTCCTTGCTCAGATAATATTTTTGCATCCCTTTTGTCCCAAATAACACACAGGAAAGACATTTGTCTTTACTTCCACTGATAAAGAACCCAAATCGGCTTAATTTGCTTGCCACATAGCTATGTTTAATGAACTAGTGTGTTTCCTTTTCCAGAATCCATCAGAAAGTCTATCCAAATCAGCCATGCTCCATTATTCTATATTTCAGTTAAATGTGGACTCCACCCAGACTTCAGATTAGGATATCAGTCCCTTTCATGACCCTTCAGTTTCCTCAGACAATTCCTCTGCATCTTTGCCTTGGTCTCTCACAGGCCTGTGTGCGAGGCGGGGTAAGTCTGGGTCCAGATTAGCTGCATGAGCATTTTGAGGATGGGGGAGGGATAGTTATTCAGTGAAAGTGATAAATTCTCCAAACCCAAAACTATTAGGCAACAATTGGTTCCAAAAAAAATGTTTATTTAACAAGTTTAGGCAAGCATGTCCTTTTGACAATTTCAAAATTGTCTTTTATTTCAAAATTTGTTAATATTAACTCTAACAAAAAAAGTAATTCACCTTGTTTGAGACATTTGTTAATCCACTTGCTTTCAGATTGTTGATTCTTTACCTTTTTAATATTTGGAGGGGAAGGGAAAGCAAGACTGCACAGTTTTACTCTGAGGTTTCTTCAGGTTATTCTGAGACAGACAATACTGATCTTGGTGGATCAGTTTTCTACCTGATCCCGTATGGCTGGTCTGATATTCTTAGTAAGACTTCTCCCACCATTAGTACTAAGAAACTCTTTCAAAACTGAAAATGGAAGAAAAACAGCCTCTCCACTATGTTATATTTGAGGCAGAGAAGCATCAGCCACGGAGGGACCAGAAGGGGAGTCAGGGGGTTATCTCTATATCCAGAACGAGGAAGAGCATGGTTTCTCAATACACAGAGACAAAATACTTGTACTTGCTGCAAGCCAGCATGGCCCCCCCCATGCTATCAGGTACCTCTAGGGAAGGTGCAGTCATGGAAGCCTCAGGGAGCGGCCTGACTTTAGGAGACAGGTAATAGTGCTCAGATGGAGACCCTGTCACCATGAAGTCCCTAGTAATGAGTTCTCCTCTAAGCAAAGTAACAGATTCTTTCTCTTTCAAGATGCAGTTAACTAAAGTCAACATTGTCTACCTTCATGCTGAGGAAGGACATACATCGAGTCGTGCAAATACCAAAACCTAGAGGTAAGGAAGTTAAGAGTTAACCTCACATTCAGCAGTTTTTGGAATTAGATCCGTTACATGAAGTTTAGTCACCCAGAGTTCACAGTCAATATGTTATGTTGCCTTTCAGATGAGGAGAGTGTGGTTTGCCTCCTGCTTGATAAGTCCTATAATACTCTCTTCAGCTGGTCACACCTGGTCTTTCAGGATTTTTTTTTCCCCTTTTTACCTCCTGAGTTAGACAGAATACTACTAACATTTCAGAATCTCTGTAGACATTTGAGTCCTCAGTATGTTGATTATGCCAGTCAGGAAAGAATATTAGGTGCCTGCACTTTTATTGTTAAAATGAACCTTATGCACCTTTTTTTTTGCAGTATTAGAGTTAGTAAACTAACTCTGGTGACTCAGCAGCACGTGCCTAATGATGGAATGAGTGTATGAATAAATGGCATAAGGTGTGAAATGCCACAACTGGAGTAGGTGTCCATAGGTCACACCTAATTTTTGCTATTGCCCCTACCTCAGTTCAGAATAATCACTGCTTTAAATTCCTCTGCAAAACACTTCCAGGATTGCAGCCTTGTGAATAAGGATATGCTCAGTGGTCTTACTCATGTGGTTATGTACAACCTCTTCCGTGGCTTTCCCAACCTCAGGCATCCTGCCTACTGATCAACAGCAGATGAGAGTAGCAGGCTTTCAGAGTACAGTCAAAGTACTTTTCTTTATTACTAAAGCAACTCTCATTCTGGTATCTGTGCTGAAGGGCTGGAGCAAGCTCATCATACAACTTCAAGAACATGTCTTTCCACACTCAAATGTTCTGCAACCGCTTCTTGTCATGTAAGCCACCATTACAGTGTGATCCTGTCACTCAGGAGTTATTTGCTGTTCTCAAAAATGTTGCTCAGTGAAATGCAACAACCTGTCATTCTTCTGAAGTGTTTGTCCTATCCATTCATCTCCCTCAAAAAATTTTCTCTACACTTCAACACACCCATCAGTCGAATTTGTAATCAGGAATAATTTAAATTTCTGAATACAGAGAGGAAAGATAGCCAATCTACAAGACAGATGCAGAATTCCCTCAAGGATCCGCAAGTAAAGACAGGCGTGCGAAGACACTGAAGTGTGTACATAGCGAGATATTGTGATACAGCTAGGTATTATGATATAGAAAGCACTATGAGATGCAGAATAGAAATCTGGGGAACCTGACCCTGAGATCTAGTACTTTGCTGATCTCTCATGATACTATGCAAAAATTCTCCCAAGGGAGTCATGTAAACAGTACAGGTAAACAGAAGGAAAAGTCTGTAATGTGAAAATCTGCAACATCAAAATCTAGAGTTCCGAGTTCTGCTATAATCAGTAGGAGGAAACAGGTACTTGCAGAAAACCACTCCTCTCAAACTGCCACTCCTACAGAAGACCAGATCTGTCACGCTCTAGAAGTGATGTAGGCAAGTTATAGCCTTCCAAAGTTAGGTGAGAGAAATTCCACCCACTTGTGATGCAATATGTTATATTTGAGATGGGAACTGACACAGCCTTTTGTGGTGAGGACACCTAGGAACAGCAAAAGTAACCAGGAGTGTAAGTGCTCTGGCTGTGGTTGAGTCCTCATCAGAAGCTGTGATAGAGACTGTTACTTGTTTAGCCATGCCCTGGTTTATACCTGCAGGTATTGCTCTGAAATATCTGTTTAATATTTTCTTAAGCTCTGATTGGTAATTTTAAAGTTAAGTAAACAGTTCTTAATGCATCTGTGATCCTCATACTCCTGGCTATGCATGAGTAATAAGCATTTGCTGAAAAAAGAACGCATAATAAATGGAGGAGTTGAGGCTTTTTAACCAGTGTACACGACAAGCTTCATTTCACACCCAAAATATTCAAACAAACAAAGAGAAAAAAGAGCATGAAAAGGCCCTGTCCACCCTTTTGTTCAATAGCCCAATCTACTCACAATAAAATTCCAGGAAAACCAAAAATTATTCCAGGTTCTGTCTTTTTTAGTGAAATTACCTTCTCTGCACCATTAATATCTATAAACAAAACTCAGCAAACTAACTCTCTAAAAATAACTAAAGATATAAACACAGACTGAAAATCAGCTATGTTCTGCATCACAAGATGAGGCATGCATTTTCCTCCTGCCTGGAATATCTGTGGTTTTCAGGAACACCCGAGTCTGTAGAGGCTCCCAAAGCTCTTGGCTTGCTACATGAACAGGAGAGTTAGTGCTTGACATTTGAGGCCAAAGCCTGGTTGCTTTACTCACATACAGAATTCCACAGCACCTGCAGACCAGATTTTCCTTCCAGTGTCTCTGGTGAAACTCTATAGCCAGTTAATTGACTTTTGTTCAGATATATAGATTAACTAGGTCATAACCTACTCCAGTGGGAGTGTTGAAAAGATCAGAGCAAGCAACATCCTTACAGCCTGCACAATAAGGGAGCCTACAGGCTCCCTTATTTTTTCTCTTTAATTTAAGGAAAGAGAGTTATTTGGTAATGAAAGCAAAAGGAACAGCAAGCACACGTAATGTTGCTAATTCTTTTTCATTTATTCTGTTTCACTCTTTCATGGTAAAGTTTCCTATAGTAAAGAAAAGAATCTTTCTTTTGGTTTTCTACTGTGAATATTCCCTGGCTTTGGCAAAACCAGGATGCTTCCTGTAGATCTGCTTCATTCTGTAAATCCAGTTCGCTTGTATCAATGCAGAAAAGCAATTTAGCAAGTAGTACTTTATTTGAATTATAAAATGATACCTTTAAAGTTACAAAACTGATTGAGAACAATTAGTTTAATACCAAGCATTTGACTAACAGAACTGAATGTTGCAACAGTAACATTCAAAATCAAAGCAGAGGTACAATGTGTGTTGTGGTTATTAAAAGAATAATGACCAAGTCCTCCCTGTAAAGTGTTATAAATTATATTTAATAAACAATGGCCTATGGTCTGACTCCCTAAGTGTCATTTAACTACAGAGTTCAAGTTCTAGTTCCGAATAGAATTTTTTTTTTCTGTCTACTTTTAGGACTTAGCACCTACTGATCACTGTTAAATCACCATTCTACACCTTTAGGGCAAAGTTCACTGTTTTAACATTAAGTTATGACCATATCGCTTCCTACCTTTGTCAGAATAATTGAAAACACAGCTTAAGTGTGACTGAAGAGAAAATAGATCAGCACACTGACCCCGGCACTTGGGTCCAGAGCATGGGGAAGCTCAGAGAACTCTACAATTCACTTTTGTGATACCCTAAGCCTGGGAAGGGTTTAGCTCCTATCACAGGCAAGAAATCCACAGGCTGTTCACGCCTATGCTAGTTAGTAACAGAACCTGGCACATTTAAGATGCGCTCCTGACTTTACCCCAATGTCCCTTCTCCAGAGAGAAGCGGTGGAAGAACTGGGAGAAACTAGATGACTCTCTTCTTCTGGCAACCCAAGGGTTCTTCCACCAGGGTCTTAATACACTTTCTGGGTTCCTTTATGTTCCCCAAATGTACCATTAAATCTTGGGCAAATTTGACCTTCAGTTTTGAGCAGATTTTGTGTCACTCTGAAAGTGATAGCAATGAAGCGCGGCGCTTTAAGGACCTTCACAATTCATCAGGGTTGGGGCAAATTGTGTCAACAGTCTATAAAAACTCTTTATATTGGATGAGTACTCTACATTAGCTTGTTGTCTTTCCACAGTGATGATTAGATATCCAGTGTAGAGTAAAAACCTGTGATTGCAGGTTATGGGGGATGGGAAATGACAAAAAAAAAAAAAAGGTCAAAAATTTGGGTTAATCTCTCTTGACAGTGTTTAAAAATGATACTATAATAGTTTCCATTTATTAAATGCTAAGTTAATCCTTCAAAAATGTAGGGCAAAGACACCTATCAAACTGCATCAGTATGTAAGTATGCAGTAAGTGCTGGTCTGAGAAAACCTTCTCTTAAAAAGGAAGGATGCAATCATTGTCTTATTCTCCTGACTGATAGACTGGTGCTTTCACACAGTTTGCTCCAAATCACCTTATTATTAATTATAAGTGTGATTATGCTTGATTGCATTGTTCCAGTGTCCCAACAGACCACCCAGGAACTTCCCCAACTAATGCAGGCACTGTGTATTTTGTACAATGAAAAGACAGCCCCACTCCCCAGCAGCCTGAGGGTAGGCTGGGAAGAAGCAGGTGCATCCCAAAGAAACTGGGGGAAAGACTGACATCATTAAAATTGTAGAATATCTGCCAGCTAGTTGGGCTCTGTGTGACACTGGCTCCTTGTGGTTGACTAACCCAGCTCATGGACGGGCAGGACTAACTCCACCTCACGGACGTCCTGTTCCCATGTGGAGGAGGCAAACTTCCCGCCATTCCTCCCTGACCACTTCCAGATTTGAGCTGTTTTCATATCACCAGGAGTCTCTGATGTCAAGACTTGCAATGAGCAATGCAGATAAAAGGCTTGAGCATCTCTCTCCTTGTTGAAAAACCTTTGCACGGAGTTGCAAAAATGCTGGTATCAAGTTTATTTTTGAACATTGTAGATTTTAAATTACCAAGGCTAAAAATCTCTCTAGCACCTACTGCCCCAGAAGAAAAAAAAAGACAGCGGGAGCCATATGTTATTGGTGCATTCTAATGTTTGCCTCCTACAAGTGCTTTGGCATGCAAGTAATGTACTTTTAATATCACTTACAATAAAAACATTTTCCAACCCTCTGTCCAGTATATTTTGTCATTAGATAAGTGCTGTCCCACTGACTCAAAATACTATTTCTAAGGCTTTGAAGATAAAATAAGCTAGTTTATGAACCTGTCTTACAAAATACACATTCGCATCTTCTGTTGTAGACCTTCAAATGGACAACAAAGATGTTTAAACAACAAGAAGGTGCTAATCATGAAACAGTTGTGCACAGACATCTCATTGCAGCTAGGGTTGAGTTGCTTTGAGATGGCCACCATATCAAGGAGCTTACATTGTCGAGCAACAAGGTAAGTGGAGGGGCAATGACATTAAAAAAAAAAAGTAATTGCAATGATTTAGGGGAAATGCTACACTGGCCTTACCTTCCAGGCAAATATCTTGGCAAGTGTTCTTGATTAGCCTTTATGTGGTTTTGCATCCATAAATAAAAGACACAGTTTTTTGCAGTTATTTGCAGTTGTCTTGTATCAACAAATCAAAACTGAAGGCAAATAACATGGCTGAATGGTTCCTACTTCTTTTTAAGCCAGCTGAGAAGTCACGCACAGAACATTTGAAAGCAACTGAGTGACATCTGCCCCCGAGCACGGTTCATAACCTGAGGGTGCGGCCATCACAGACTTCCTGCAATATTTCACAACCAACCCAGGAGCATTTCACATTCAAATATAAAACAAACCTCTTCACAAGAATATGTCAGTGAGAACTGAAGTGAGATAAACTACTAGTTCCTTTTCTTTTTTTTTTTTGTGAAAAAGCTTTTTCATCTTAAAGTATTAACTCCCTTTACCTTTCAGTCACCAGATTTCATGGCTGTGCATTTCCTTCACCCTGGCAAATGTTCCCAGCAATGTGTATCTCTGCTATAATTAATTTTGAAAGAAGAGCAGACATGCAAATTGCCCTTCGCTCTCAGTGGATTATCTAGACTCGGGCTTGCTACACAATGAAAAGAAAAGTTGCCTCTGATTCTACCACGTATCAAATAAGCCAGACAAATCTAATACACAACACGGATTCACTGTGTTTGATATAGGCCTGTAAGGATTTCAAACATATATTTTCTCAGTGAGGATGATTTTTCATGGTTCATTCACAGAGCTGCTCTTTTCCTCTACATCAGTTATCAAATCATCATTAATCATACCAGAGCCTCCACCATTAATCATATCAGAATCTCCACTGCCATGGGAAACAAACAAACAAAGTATATGGGGCTGAGATAAGAGAGAGCAAACACTTCCTTTGGGACCAGTGGCCAGACTGGAGTAATGCTCTCACAACTTTCGTAGCTGTTGAGTAAGACGAAGCTATGGATTCCAGCAATAAAGACTCAAGAAAACTTGGCACGTAGCACAATATACTGTGAAGCGTATGTACAAAATGCACATCAGCTTTTATTTTTATTAATGTAATAAATGAGCTAATTAAAAATAGTTAAATAAGCTTCAGTTAAAATGGTCTTTTCAGGCTATAGCCACTGCTATGACCGGAAGCCGTTCTCCTAGTGGGATATAGGTTAGGATGGCAATGACCCTGCCATACTTCTGTTACTCTGCATCTGAGAAATTGTAAAGATCGGTCACTGGGAGAAACCTGAAGCCTGTGCAAAATGTGTCTCTCTTACGCTTTTAATGCTACCTTTTCCTATTTATCCTTTTAATCTTGTGCTCAGATTGCAAGTATATAGAGTTAGGGCCTTCCCTCTGGTTTTGTTTTGTCTGGTCTCTGCACTGGGAACTGCAGGTCCATGGCTGGAACCCATAGAAGCTACAGGATTTCAGATAAGTACACGAAGTACTTTAGGTTGTCCTTTGAATTGTTTTTGGGCCTTGGGCCTGCTGAGGGCTGAGATATATTAACTTGGCTACACATCTCCTGGATTAGAACTGGCATACCCAGCCAGCCTGGGGTGGAACCTATTCAAGTGGATATACTAAAATTGATGGCACTGCTGTACTGAAGCACATCCCCAGGAGGACCACGTGAAGGTTACCATCTTATGCTCAACTAACCTACCAAAAGTAAGCATATGCTTGAAAATTAGCAATTTTTATACAGATAAAGAGGAGAGGAGAGGAGAGGAGAGGAGAGGAGAGGAGAGGAGAGGAGAGGAGAGGAGGGAAAGGGGAAAGAAAGGAGAAAGAAAGGAGAAAGAAGGAGAAAGGAGGAGAAAGGAGAAGAAAGAAAGGAGAAAGGAAAAAGGAGAAAGGAGAAAGGAGAAAGAAAGAAAGCCCAGGTCCAATAACCTCTTGCAATTCCTAATAATTATTTAGGTTCACCACAGTTTAATGATAAATGCACGGCATCATGTACAAAGTTACACAAATAAGGCAGGAGCTGAGCCTGCCAGCAGTGCTCAGAAGTCAATGCAAACACAGACAGCTACAAATTAATTCAGGCAACCGGCAAACCAGACCAATAGCAAAGCTGTCTTTTGCAACCTTCCCACTTCTGGGAACACAAAAATCCGTACCAACTAAAAATAAAATAAATGTTTCGTTAAAGCTCCCAATGCATTTGTTAAACAAGAAGAAGAATCTGTAGGGTGGGTAGGGATACGCAACGCAGCAAGGTAACTTGCTCTGAGGGATTCAGCCTGCCACTGTACAAACTGGTCCTTACCATGTAGAGCAAATTAAGATTGCATTGCTAGCTACTGCGGAACAACACCTTCAGCAGCTTTGCATCCAAGAACGTCTCTCTTATTTTCCAGGATTTGGCCTCACCTACAACACATTTTGCTAAGAGTAATTTGCCAACTGTGAATGTGATGATAGCCTAATCACTCAAAACTTTAGCAATGAAAATACGGAAAGGCTGTTGTACAAAAAGATAGCTAAATAGAATGGTTTCGTTTGACAGAAATAGAAAATATGACTCAGACAGGGAAAAGAGCTCTTTGCCCTTTAAAAAATCAGTCTCGTTCTTCCTCTTTCTCTAACACAGGAGCCTTTCAGGGAGAGCCTGGCGATGCTGCATTATTGATGTGATACAGGTCTCCAGTGGAAACAGATGTGATATGTTTGGTTTTCTCTGATCGCCCGGGCTGAACACAAAGCAAATTACTGAACGTCAGAAGACTTGGGTTTATCGAGACCGTTCAAAGCACCCTTTTAAAAGAAGTTCTCAAATGATAAGTCTTAAATTTCAAGCCTGTTGCATAACCAAAAGTTATGTATGTACTAAAAGAAATGTGACCCGAGTGATTTTGCTGAGACAAACTGCAGATGACATTAAAACACATATGCGCAGCTTTAGGATTTGTTTGTTCTCAAACCAGGCACTGATAGCTGGGGTGAAAGACACGTAATAGCACAGCCTGGGTGAACACGGAATCGCAGAATTGTTTAAGCTGCGATATATACAACTTAACTGCATATGTGTAACCTCTCTGACAATTTTTCCAACCCGTGTTGACTCCTTTATTTTTAAAAACACAGTTTGACACCATAAACTTTCTCTTTACTGCCTCTCGGTTTCCGGCAGGCTGTTTTACACACAACATGTTTGTCCCACACAAGAGGTCAAGCAGAGGCAGAAGAGAGGTGGTTTGGCCCAGGCTAGGTCATGCTCCAGCTTCAAGAGGAATCCAAGGCCACCATACAAAAAGGCAGGGTTCGGTCAACCCACCCCAGAAACCCACGCAATGTACGTTAGGAGCAAACCCAAGCCACAAGGATGAGTTTTCTGTATTTACTGAGATACCTGCCTGAGATTTGCCTTTCTAACTCACGGTGGACCCGTAACAAGAGTCGACTAAAGCAATCAGCAGTAATCTCCTCTCATGAATAAGAGAAGCAGTGTGATGGGACATGCTAGATTATGCCTCGCTTAGGTGATAGCTTCAATTTAATCAGTTTTACGAAGCAGCTCAGAAGAGAACATAGTTTCCCAGCCTCTGCTGAAAATGAGAGTTCCTGGGTGACGCCACTGACGTATCTCAGCTGCCACTTTCTCCTTTCATCCTCTTTCTTCACCTTTTCACCCGCTTCTTGGCTTTCTCCCTAGGCAGTCCTGCAAACGTAGGGGGAAAAAACAAAAGGTGGGGTGGCTGAGCCTGAGGCTGCTGAGACATCCCGGGTGGAAAGGAGACCCAGGGTCTTCCCACTTCCCTTTACTGAGCTCCCAAACGGGAGACCTGGTGAACTCTGGGAAGGACTTCGGTGGTGAGGGGAGACGGCAGAGGACAGCGCCGGGGGGGGGCGGCACTGGGGCGAAGGGGAGGAGGGGGGGGGGGGGGGGGGAGGCCGCACCCGCCTGCGGCCGCCACTTGTCAGACGACGGGGGAAAGGAAGAGGTGAAGGGGCACGGCACGGCCCTTCCCGCACAACATGGCGGGGCGAGGCGAGGCCGGGGCGGGCGGTTGAGGCCGGGGCGTGGCGGTTGAGGGCGGGGCCTCGGCGGGCGGGGCCGCCGGGGGCGGGGCGGGGCGGCGGCGGGCGGGCGCAGGTGCGCAGGTGGCGGGGGCGGGGGCGGCGGCCGCGGCCATCCTGCCGCAATTTCCCTGTGTCACGGCTCCCGTCTCCTAGCAACGGCGCCGAGTCCGGCCGGCAGCCGCGGCAGCCGCGCACCGCCACAGGCAGCGGCTCTGCCGGGCCGGCGGCGAGGGCGGGCGGGCGCTGCCGGGGGGCGGCCCCGCGGCGGGAAGGATGCGGCATGACGAGGGGGCAGCGCTCCCGTGGAGCTCCCTGAGGCGGCCGGCGGCGGCGGGGCCGAGGGGGCGCCCGGCGCTCGGCCCAGCCCCGCCGCCCGCCCGCCCGGGGCCGTGAGGGGCGGCGAGGCGGGGGGGGCCGGAAAGTTTCTTCCCCGCGGCGGCTCGGCCGCTTCCCGCGCGGACTTCTCCCCGGTCCTCCTCGGTAAGTGACCGCGTTCCCCCGCCGCTGCCATCTTGAGCGGCGGCTCCGTCCGCCGGCGACCCCCGACAGACGCCCCAAGGCGGGGGGGCCCGGGGCTGCCGCGGGGCTGGGCGCCCTGCCCCGACGGCGGGGAGCTGCGGGGCTAGCCCGGCCGGCACGGAGCCCCCCCCGCCCGCCCGCCCCGGGGCACCCGGCGGAGCCGGCTGCCCCGGCAGCCGGAGCCCGGCGAGCCCCGTCTGTGGCGCCCAAGGGGTGGGAAGGGGTTAAACCGGATCCTGTTAAAACTGTATTCGGGCTTTTATTCGGGGTCGTGCTCGAGGGCTCGCCTTAGGAGCCGGCGGCGGCGGGCTGGGGTGCGGGTGGAGGTCGCGGTCGGTTCGTGCGAAAGGCGGCTCCGGCCCCTGCGAGTCCCGGGTTGCTTCATTGCATCGCGGGCACTGGCAGCGGCCGGTGGTCCGACGGTGCCCGCCTTCGCCTGCCGGGCTCTGCCCTCTCCGTCGCCAAAACCAGGTGCCAGGCGGTGCCGAATTGGGCAGGTTCCTCGGAGCCCATCACCATCTGTTTTCGCCGCGGTGGAGGAGAGGGGCTGCTGGCTAGTGGGGCAGCAGAAAAGAACGAGATGAACGAACCGGCAATTAAAGAAAAGCATGCTCCGATAATCACACTTTTGCTTCAACAAAAAAAAAAAAAGAATGTTGTTACTTTTTTTTTTTTTTAAATAGGTAGTGCAGCGATAGCAAAGAGAAGACAAGTCTCTGTTCTTTGTTTTGAGGGTGCAGTATCTCGGAGAGTAATCTAAAAACGTCCTTGCTGACAACACCCTTCTCTTTCTGGGGGAAATACAAATGGAGTAAATGGGACACAAAATTACCGCATACATGGCAAATCTGGGAATGGAACAGAAAAGAAATGAAATTTAAAAGCTGAACAGGGGAAGGGGAGCATGATTATTTTTTTTTAGGTGCTTATTTAATCGCCTTTCAGTGCAATGAATTGAACTTTGCGAATCGTATTATATTCGGTGCTGTCATCTTTTGCTCCCTCAAAGAAAAAATAATTGGACACTCGGAAAGAGAAAGGGGGGAGGGGAACCTGCTCCTCGGTAGCATGACGGAATAGCTTCCAAACAGAATTGCAACAGTGCAGGAATTGCTCCTACATGCTGCACTTTGTAGCTCAGATCACTGGAGCAGGGAGATGATTTCCCGTGGTCCGGTAAAACAAAAGCCATAAATGCTCAATGTTTATTCCCCTGCCAGTTTCCCTACAAGCAGTCGTTGCCGCTTCCCCAGGTGACTCGCAAGGGTTCGCTCCTCCTGTAATAAGATTTGACATGCCATCTCCTACCTGCCAGGCACCATCTCCCTGGGGGGGGGGCAGGGAAGGGAGGGGGAAGTTCGCTGCTGTTGCATAACGGTTACCTGGAGCATCACACGTGTTCCCAAACCAGGGGTGCCTTTGGACCGCAGGCAGGAGATTAATTTCTGTAATATCGCAGATGAAGTGCAAATAGCTAGGAAGAAACTTTCACAGGGCACAGCTTTCCAGTGTTCAAATGTTTCCCTTGTGCATTTCACAGTAATTCCTTTCCCACTCATTTAAGAAAGGCAAGTAATATGTTTAACCCTCCTCCCAGTAATGTGTAAGTAGTGTAATGAAACGGATGATATCTATAGATCCAATATACTGCCTTCCTGCATTTATTTCCCCTGTCCCCTCAAATCCTGCATGACATCACTAAGCACTGTCAGTGTGCAGTGTAACCCCAGACCCAGTTAGGGAGCAGGGCTCAGCATCCTCTGAGCTCTGGTGCTTTGCAGACTCCTTCTGAGACCAGCAAGATCTTTTTTTGTTGTTGTTGTTCGCACCAGCAGATACCTCTCCCTTACCTGGAGCATAAAGAAATTAATTAGCTGTTTGGCAAGAGTGTAGCGGGGCATGTGGCTGTTGCGATGCTATCAGTCTGCCTGTCTTTCTCACACACGGGAGGTGTCCAGGCAAGGGAGATTGGCCTGTTGGTGTCAACCCCTGTCCCACTTGTTGAGGGTTTTAATTAGCAGAAGTTCGAATGAGGAACCGCAGAGACACCTCTTGTGCTGCAGGTCTGCCCCTGGTCCTCATCCTCTCTCTTTCCCTTTCACTGCAGGACCTGGAGTGGCCATAGAAGGCAGTGCTCTGGGTAGCCAGCCATGATTGCCACTGGAGGCCTCCTGAGGATCTCGGCTAGGAAACAGGACCCCTTGCGACCCCAAAGCCAGGTCCCCAAACGCAAACGCAAGGCCAAAAAGAAGCGCAAGAACGATGTGGTGGTGGTGAAAGGCAAGCTCAAGCTGTTCTCCCTCTCGGGGCTCATTGCCCTCTGTGGCATCCTGGTACTGCTGGTGGGCATCGCCTTGGCTGTGGTGGGCTACTGGCCAAAGCCTAGCCAGGTGTATAGAGAAGGCAGCTTCAGCGGGGGCCGGCACCCGGCACCCCAGGGTGGCACCCCCAAGAACCGCTCCCGGAATCAGGAAGGGGCACAAGCAGGGATCCATCCAGAGTCACCCCCCAGAGCCAACACCTCCACCACTGCTACCGCCCGGGAGTCCCCACAGTCCCTTCCCACTTCCTCGTCCCCCCAGGCCTCTGTGGGTTTCCTTTTCCGTCTTTTCTCGAGCTACTTGCATTCAGACAAGCTGAAGGTGCTGGGGCCCCTCATCATGGGTATTGGCATCTTCCTCTTCATCTGCGCCAATGCGGTATTGCACGAGAACCGCGACAAGAAGACCAAGATCATCAACCTGCGTGACCTCTACTCCACTGTCATCGATGCCCACAGCCTGCGGGCCAAGGACGGAGGCACCCCGGCATCAGCCCCTCTCAATGGCTTTGTCAACTACATGCAGTCCCGGGGCCTGGAGCTAAAGCCGGGCGGTGAAGGCCTGGGTGCTGCGGCCATGCTGGCCAAGAGCTCCTGGCCACCAGGCTTGGGTGTCTCCCTTTCCCCGCCAGACCTGGCATCCTCGCCTCGGCGTTCCTCCTTCTGCACCCCACCACAGCCACCCAGCCTGGCCGAGGCTGTGTACAGCATCTACCGGGAGCGTGCTGCCCTTGCTGGCCGCACTGTCACCGGCCCACCCTGCAGCCCGCCAGAGAGCTGGGGCCGACGTAGCACAGCCAGCTCCATCGTCAGCTCTTCACTGAGCGCTTTCACCCTCCTGCCTTTGGCACCGAGTGGCGGAGGGGGAGGCTGGCGGAGGCCCCCTGGTGAGCGGGGAGCCCGGGAGATCCCACGGGGGGAGTTTGAACTGAGCCTGACTGACCTCAGCAGCAGCCACGTCGAGGGAGGCTGTGGGACAAGGAGGCACAAGCTGGTTCTCAGGCGGCAGAGCACCAGTTGCTTGCCTGATGCCAGGCGTCCCCTTTTCCCTGAGCCACTTCGGTCACCGGCTGTCAGCAGGGGCCCGGATTCCGCCTTCTTGGTAAAGGCATCTTCTAGCTACTCCAAATCTCTGGATCTGGGGGGGTCGCCCCCCTCAACCCCTCCTGCCATC
Organism: Gorsachius magnificus; assembly: GCA_034008185.1. NCBI lineage: Eukaryota > Metazoa > Chordata > Aves > Pelecaniformes > Ardeidae > Gorsachius > Gorsachius magnificus. Next base: position 55,386,052 of record CM067082.1, on the reverse strand, counting down.
ACCAGGACGGACTCCCAGAGCTCCCAGTCTGAACCTTCCAGCAGCAATAAGGGCTACAGCCACCTGGAGGAGGCAGGCACCTCCTTGGAGTCAGTTGCCAACACCCCAGCCAGTAAAATCCAGGACTGTGAGGAGGAAGCAGTTGAGAAGACGGATGCCCTCAAGGCTACCAGCAGAGAACAAACTGGGGAGCAATCCCAGCAAACGCAAAGACAGTACACAAATAAAGAGAAACTCTTTATGATTTCTAGGTCGCATGCTGCATTAGGGCTGGAGGACGGGGAACTGGAGAGTACTGGCATCTAAACAAACCAGAGAAGGCACAAGGACACCGTGCAACCTTCCACATCTTCCCCCCTTCTCCATCTCCTTGTGGACTTAGGAAACCGATCAATATCCAAAGAGCTGCAGTACGTTACCCTTGAAAATTGAATTCCATAAATCCTGTAGATGACTTCAGGAAGAAAAAGAAAATCCTTTCTGTCCGATCGTGATTGTATGTTCCATGCAAGCCAAATTGTATTAAATATCCACAGCCTAGCAAGTTCTTTGGATCAGATTAATACAATTTCGGACAGTATAACTGTGCACTTTACTGTTTTGATTTCCAAGTGCCCCTTCTTCTCCTCTGATTTCTTTCTTGCTGATTTGCCACTAACTGCTTGAAAATCGCAGGCACCTTTATAAGCTCAAGAGCCACGTGGTCGTCAGATCAAGAAAGCCGAGCTCTCTCTTTGTTTTGGTTCAATCACTAAAAAGTTTGCAAGGCCTTAAGGATGACGTACCTTGACAAAGAATGAGTTTGTTTAAATTCTGGGAAAAAATGACAATTTAGAAGAGACTGGAGCAGAACAGAGCTCTGATGATTTAGTTAAAACCATTACATTCCTGAATCCAAAATACCTACTACTACGTGATACTTTATTAAGTATTATTACACATGTATTGACTAATAGCATTAAAAGGTTTTTGTTTTTTTAATAAAACATTTACAAACAAAACTGCCACACAAAAAAGTCCTTTATTTTGGTAAGTAATTACAGATATCAGAAACCTTGCAGTTTTATGCTGTGAAGGATTATAGAGACGCTATGAGGCCAAAGGTTTGCTTATGCTTTTACGTGGGTAATTAGTAATTTAGGAGTAATTTCAAAGTAAATACTGGTTCAGTCTCTGAGAAACCACACTTTAATTCAGTCATCAGATTCTGTCTCTATTTCTAACAATGCTCTGTGACAGCTGAAGAAATGTGAGGTTTTGACATGCTAAGGAAAAAATTTTTTCAAAGGTTTGACCTTCTATTAAAATTAGATTTTTCGTGAGTAACACGTTAATCTTGAGCTGCAGCATATTCTTTCTGGATTTTGTGCTTCCCTTATAACTGTTGTATTAAGCCTTTCTGCCGTTACGGTTCCTATTCGTGAGTGCATGTGCATAAGCTTAATTTTAGAGCCTAATGGTAGCCCTGTCAATCTTGTAGCAGTTGGCCCTGTTGAAGTCAGCGGAGGTTTCTCACTGCGGCGTGGTGAGGATTTCTTCTTGTGTGAGAAGAGTGTCAGGTTTTCTGAAGGCTGGAGAATGCCTCGTCTGTAGGCAGAAATTTTTTTTTGGTAAACTGATGAGCTGTTTCATTTTCATAGCTGCAGCATGGCAAGGCACGCTTTTATTTTGCCAAAACAGCTTTATGTGCTCAGAAGATTTTTGTCAATACTTCAGATTTCAAACGTGGATGTGGCATTTCACTACTATGGGAAGAGAAATTGACATTAAACAAATACAATGTGTAGGCAGGCAAAAGCCTTTCTCTTCTCTAAGAATTTTTCTTATGGTTTCCTGTTTTAAAAGGCTTAGTTACATATTTAACTACTTACATTACAATACACTGCAAAATTGAATATAACTATCACTATATGCAGTTGCATTTAGTAATGCAGCAATATCCTTTATTAAATAAGGCTAATTTAAAAGAAAAGAAGAAAAAAAAAAAAGAGAACAATTTGCCATGTCAGAGTCCTGAAACTGGGGAAGCCAAAAGTGCTTGTTCTCTCGAGCAACGGAGACATCCAGGTGGCAATACTGTTCCTCCTGTCAGTGGCAACCAGTGCACTGACAATATGAACATCAGTCTGGCATTTTTGCTATCAAACCCCTAGCACACAGCTGGCAAAAATACGTTGTGAAACGGCCGGGACTGGCATGGGCTGGATTAAGCGCTGTGTGAAGTGGCGAGCGGGCGGTTCGGCTGGCGCCGGCGTTTGCATGGGTCTTTCCTTTCAGTTCCCTGTGGGCGATGGCCCTGTGCTTCTGCTCCTTCTCCTGCAACATCCAGCAAGATTTATGAGATGCACCTGCGCAGTATTACCTGGTGCTGACAGAGATGCTAGTTACTGACACAGCTGAAGACACCCTGTTTGTATTTGCCGTGTGAAAACGCTTCATGGAGGTGCAAGGGAAGAGGTGAGTCATGGGTGCTACTTACTGGGGCATGGGGTGCTTGAGAAGATGTGGTGGGGGGTTGTTATTTTGAGAGGGGGAGACAAATGCTTTTTTTTTTTTTTAATACTCTTACTAAATATTTCTTCAGTCATTTGAACCTGCTCAGGAAAAAAAAAAAAACAACTTTAAAAAAGCCTCTGGGTACTCCTTAGATTGATTTAAAATAAAGCAGTCCAGTAATTCTTCTGATAATTAATTTACTGCAAAACTTTCTGAATAACAAAATTACAACAGAGTTTGGGTTTAATAAGTAAAATTATAGCCTGTTCCTGTGTTGCCAAAAAAGGCGTGAAACATGAACTTCCATCGGTCAAGCTGGGTTTTTTATAACAGCTGCTAGAAGTGATTTGTGATACAGGTAAATAAGCAGAGAAAGCTGCTTCTCTCTGGCAAGCTATCCAAAAATCTCTCATTAGTTTTGCAAATATATTGATTAAAACTATTTGTTGAGCAACTTATGTGGTGGTAGAGTTGAAGTTGGAAACTTTTATTCAAAATTCAAGATGAGCAAGTTATTTTAACACGCTGATGTTGGAAAAGGACAGAGAAATTCAAGCCCTGTGCACCAGCCATGACTGCTGAGAGCACCATTAGCCTTGGAGAGAAACGCAGCATCTGGTGAAGGGCTGAACCTTTCCTGGTGATACCAGCAGGTGACAGGAGTGCTGGGGTTTGTGTGTTGACCTCCTCTTCAGCCTCTCCCAGCTGGCCCTGACCACTTCTCAGCATGGCCAGGCTGCCTCCTGGCCGTCATTTGCTCATGCATTTTTCTCCGATATAGTTTCTTCCATTTAACCTTCGTCTCCAGTGTCCTGCCACCAAGTGCTTCTTCCAGAGTCCTGGTCAAGAGCTGAGCAGCTGCTCCCGCTTACCAGCATCTGCCTTGCCTGTGTGCTCCAAAAAGAGATGCGCTTACACACAAAATAAGTTGTTAAGAAGGAATCATTAGTCCCCCTATTTAAAAAGTGATATCCCTGGAGATACGTTAAGCTAGAAAAACCTAGGCATAAATTTTCGCTATGGGAAAAAAAAAAAATTTTGGTCCAGAAATGTTTCTTTTAGCCTAGCAGAAGTGCTATGATCTTTATGTAAAATTTCCGGAGGAAAAGTTAGTTTCTACCCAAACTCTCAGAGCTACTCCCGTCACTAGGTTGGTTTGTTACGAGTATAGGTGCTGCTTGGATCAGTCTGAGGACATAAGCAAGTGCCCTAATTGTACTTCAGTCATGCTGCTGTTTATTACAAAATCCTCAGGCCTCTGGAGAAGCTGCTGACACGATCATGCTGTAACCCAGTTCTGGCTCGGTTTTCACTGGCTGGCAAAGTATTTTAAATCCTTGTGTTGACCTGGCTCCCTTGACTGAACTGATTTACCGAACTCCCCAACTGCTGATGTATCAGCTGATCCGCTACAAAAGACTACAGCCCAGATTTATTACGCCCTGTTGTTTAGATAGATTTTTAACAGCCTTTTCAAGGGTTGGTGCTGCCCGACAGTGAGTAATAGTGCGTGTATAAACATCAAATTAGGTAGCTGTTAACATAGCTTTAAGTCTGCGGTCTGAGATAGAATATGGATTTCCATAATAGCCAAAACAGAAGTAGCAATGAGACTTCAATTAAACAATAATTTTTATTAAAAGTAATAGAGATGGCACAATGGTAAAGGTTATTGGATTTCAGTAGGAGGAACAGCCTTTGATAATGTTTAACAGTTTTTCTTTCCAAATGAGAATATGTTCGTGTGGATGCAATAAAACAGGGCTGTATTTATAGTGATAAATGAGAATTACTAATAATTTAAGTAGATCACTAATTAATGCTTTGCCTCATTAACCTATTTCAGTCTCTCTCCATGTGAAAAGAGGCAGGGGGAGAGAGAGAAAGAAAAGAAAGCAACAACCAACCTCTGGCCATAACCTAGCCAGAAATCAGACCCACACAAAATAGGAGTGCTGAGTGGTAGCTGACAAAATCATAATAATCAATAAAAGTATCGATTTTTTTTTTTGCCTTTTTTTTTCTTCTAGATCAAGTACATCAAAATTCCCTCAGAAAAAAGCTGCTTTCTCTCTGACTTCTCCACAACTGTCAATAGCAATAACACAACGCTTTATCCAGGCTGCTTGATTACTATTTTTCTCTACCAAGGATGAGTCAAGGGTTCTGTTTCAGCCCGCAAACAGCAAACAAGATGCACAGCACACTCTGAGAGGATAAATAGGGTCTCACAGCTACAGGCAAAAATCTGCCATGGAAGAGTATACCAATATCTGTTTTATTTCAGAAGCCGGGCTTTCTATTTACCACTTCAAAAACCTCCAAAGCAGAAACATCTGAGCGAGCACACTAGAAAATACCTTCTACCTTTTAGCTTTCACCTTTTTTCAGTGTGGAGGCAGAGGGAGACCCTGGAGGTCCAACAGAGGCGGGAATGACCAGGTAAAGTGGTGCTGAAGTTTGGATGGGGGGAACTAGGCTGCTAGAAAGGAGCCGGCCGGATCACAGGATAATTCAGGGACTGGAGCAGCATGGCCTGTACTTATCCACTGGTTAGTCTTTTAGCTACATTTTAATTAGACTGAGACAGGGGAGCCACAGTACTACTTTCAAATCTTTTTTCTCCTTCATTATTCTTTTTAAATTACATCGCAATGAGACAGAAGGCTTGTTTGGTGAACATAACAAAAGAGATGGAAACTAAATGAGTGTCAAAAATGCTATTACAACCTCAGTGCAGGAGGTTCCCTTTTTTCCCTTCACCTTCCCTTGCACAAAGGAGTTTCAGTCTAAGATTTTGTGTGTTCCTTTTTCCTTTCCACTTTCTTCCCGTGACAAGTTTGGTTCTGGTGAGGACATGTAACTGATGATAGTCTCAGACTGGAAGGTAGAAATGGGGAGAGATGGTTTGGCTTCAGAGAAGCAGCCCGTTCCACGCTGAGTTTCACAGCTAAAGTAAAAAATGGCATGTAAAAAGTGAATGCTCAGCATTCAAGTGGCTAATATATTATTTTCATAAAGGTTTAAATGAACTCAACTTTGAAGACAACACAATCTACAGGGTAAAGGGTAAAGTTATTGCCAAACAGTTGGAAGAACCATCAGAATATTTAAATATCTAAATATATTGAGGAAAATCATGGTTTGTTTTGGTTTTTTTATTTTCTGTGAACTGTAAAAGAAAAGATGTTGCAATACCCACCATCACATACAACGAGATGGCGTGATACCATCACATAGCCCAGGATTGCTTTTTGTTTAGCCCCACTCGCACGACTGGGCATGCTGCTGGCATGTCCTCCCTGACCTGTTTGGGAGAAGGCTGAGGCCACACCAAACAGCACCCATTTAGTTGCTATCAACTGCATCACCCACTTGTAAAGGAGGAGGACTTCATAACAGTACTACCAGTTCTGGTAAGAGTTAGAGGCGGTAATGACTTTGCAAATGGAGGTGGCTCAGTACAGGGTGCAGTGCAACTCTCCTCACCCCTGGGAGCAGCACAGAAGCCTGCGGTGGGGTCTCACACAAAAACCCACCCGCCCTCGCAGGCCTGGCAAACTGTGTCACACAAAAGTCACCAGAGGCAGCTCCATCAGGATAAATTCCCAATGAGCCAATACGATACTTGCGTACACCCTAACACAGCCTTCCTCCCCTGTTCCTGAAGCATACTTTAGGTCTCTCTGAGGGACGTAGCATGCTTTTACTTCACTGACTTTACAATCAAAATTCATTCTAAAGAAACGCGTTTTGGTCTCAGAGCCTAATAGAACCTATTATTTAAAATGCTTACACAGTCCCTATTAAAATAGTGTTGGATGGCCTCATAGGCCTTAATGTATTTTTCTGCAAGATGCCTTGGGTACAGAGCGTGACTATCTTCCTCTGTAAAAAGGCAGCACAGAGATGCAGCCACAGATGAAGTGTGCAAAGACCAGATACCTTTTTTTTAAAGGGAGAAGAATGCAGGCACCGGTATGCAGTGATGACAGCATGCAAATACCTGCCTCGCAGTGGTGTTTCCAAACCACACAAGTAGCCTACTGTGGAACAGAGCTGTGAACGCTTGTCTCTACCAGGAGATCCATCCCTTGTCTTTAACGGAGCCTCTTTCTGCATGCGAGACACTGAAGTGCTAATCTATTTCACTGTCTTTTAGACTCATCGCACACAATATTATATGAAATAACTTAGCAAAAGCATAAGACTTTCCTAAGGCATCCCTGCAGAATATTTAAGGACACAGGCAATATTAGGCAGCTGATGCCATTCTGTTTCAAATGTGGAACTTAAAAAAAATGAGAACAGGTAAAAGTCTGACACTGCTTATTAGTTTACTGTGGTAACACAGCATAAGGTGATAGTAGCAGCTCTTTGGGTTTTGGAAACTTAAATCTGCCTGCTGGCACTGCTAACTTAATTAACATTACAGGCTGCCTTGGTCCTTGAACAATGTAACAGGACCGTTCTTGTCCTTGTGTCTGTCTTTGCAACCTGTACAGCATCCAGAGCAGCAGCACTGAACAAAGGACAGGTGCTAAGGCTGCATCTCTCACCGTCTGATCAGAGACTAGTACAAGCAAGCTGTGGAAGGAAGTTGTTTCTTTTAGACCCTTAAACTAGAGTTTTGGTGCATCATCGCCTTAACAAAGCAGTTGCGCTTTTTAAGGAACTATTTGGGATTTTTTGGATTTGGGTTGGGCAGGAATGGTGAGGATGTCTTCCTAGCAATGTTCTTTGCAAGGATCTACTGCCTCTCCTCTGGCACACAGAGGGGAAAACCTGAATAAAACATGTATCATAGTTCTGGGATCAATGAGCTCGCTGTGCTGCAGCAGTGCTATGCCTTGGTAGCCCTCTGGCTGGTCCATGCTTGTTACTGACAATCAGGGAGAGGAGGGAAAGGGGCACATGATGAGCCATGGAAGGTCAGAAGCTTCTGGACATCAGCAGTTTGTAAGTCAGCTACCAGCACGGCACCTAACAAGCCCCAGGAGTTATGCAAAGAGCCAAAGAAGCCAACAAGATTGCAGGCTTCATCATCACTGGTGTCACCAAGAAGGCACTACTGAAGATGGCAGGCAACAAGTCACTGAAGTTTCCATTGCACTTGTCCTTACAGCTTTGGGTTGTCAAATGTGGACAAAGAGGAACCACAAAATATTGCAGTTGCACCAGTGGTGGTTAGTAGCACTCTGCTGTTCCCATCTATAGCTGGCACTAACTTCACACTGTAACCCATCACAGCCTCTGTAAGAGCTCTATCCACCTCTGCTAGCATCATCCTAGCCAGGTAGAGACAGGGAAACAAAAGGCTTTCCTTCCCTCGAATGGGACAATCTAGAGCAATTGCTAAAATAAGCCGCCACATCACCCCCTTGCTCCCTTCCCACACATCTGTCCTCTCCCTGAGAAGATGGACCACCCCGGGGCCACCATGGCTGCAGCAGGCACTTCCTCCTGGCTTGGCACAGGCACCCATCCCACGTGGCTGCCTCTGCCTGGTGAATCCAGGGGAGCCAAGGGGCCTGAAGTCAAAGGAAGCTGGCACATGCAAAGTAATTACATTTGTAAAGCAATATTAAGATAATGTTTACTATATCTTTCATTTCACCAGCAAATTGCTCCAGTCCTCTGCTCAAATAAACATTTTATGCTGCCTAATGATTCACCAGCAGGTTGAATTAATTCTCATATAGGCAACAGATTTCTCGACAGCAATGTTTTCCAGCAAGCCGTATTAGGTATGTATCCAAAACGTTCTGTAGAATACCTTGTTTTAGTTTATAGTTGTAGATAAATCTCACTGGCAATTTAGGTAAATATACTTTAGGTGATTCTGCTGCCATAAAAAGGATAGAACTATGTTTTTCAGCAAAACAGATAAAGAAAGTGAACACAAATATTTTGTTTAATTCCAGCCTGGAGAAATGGTTGGGTGGGAGACAAGAATCAGATTTGGATCAACAATAATTCCTTTACTTAGAATTGCCACTTTACAATTCAGCCGCTTGCTAGCAATGGACTTTTCACCCTACTGGTGTTCAGAAATTCCCAGATACTTCAGTAGATTCGAGATGTCAAAACATTAGGAAATGAAGGCATAAGTTATTAAAAGTATTTTAAAATGAGTTGTGGAGTCCTCTGAGCAGCTGGATTGCTTATAAACTGCAGGGAAAATAAAGATTACCCTTAAATATCCTTAGATGTTCCTAAAACATTTCTTTTTTAACACAGAAATGGAATACATGTAGCAGTGTGGGGGACAGAGAAGGCTTTTGTCAGGAGGAGCTTCAAGTGGCCTGGGTGGCATTTGTAAGGACTATATCCATTTCAAACACATGCTGAGAAATGTTCCACGCTGCGATGTTGGATCGCGTAATCTTTTTTGCTTTCTTTCCTACCACATGAGATGACAGGTTATTTGTATTACACATAGTAAATGGGAACAATATCCAGTATGCAGCCTTCTCTTAAAAAGTCTGTATTTGATGAACATAGGGAGTATTTAGCCTTCAAGACTCTGAAATAGAAATTAATGCACTGGTTTTACCATCTTAAAATATACAAGTGTCAGCAGGTCTTGTTCTATCAAGAAGAGTCCTAAGAATTGCTCTGTTTCTCCTCTGTTAAGGGCTACAACTTAATCAGCTTTTGTTTAAATGTTCTGTTACAGTACAGCATGTAAGCAATTATGTTACACATGCTCAAATCTGCATACTGCAGCAACATGATATATAAAAATCATTATATTTATGCACAACTAAAATACATTACTTCTACATAGCCCAAAGAACTGAGCCAAATGCTGGAAACCAAAATTCTGGTGCAACACATGGAGTAACATATGCACTCAGGGTAAAACAGGTGTCCTAGATGGAAAAGGTAATGAGGAAATAGCTGATCTCATCACAGCAGTGATTTAAAAGCATAAGCATGGTAATCAGAGCTGTTTGAAATGGGATGTTAGACTGAACCTGCCACAAGTTGCCAACCCCCCCCCCCCCAAAAAAAAAAAAAAAAAAACACCAGAAGAAAACCCAAGTAGTAACTGAAGGCAATGCCAAGGAGCCCATGAAAGCAGTGACACCTCAAAAAGAGAAAGGAGCTCTCCCCACCAGCTCCACATCGTACTTCAGGCACATGGGTAAGGGCCCAAGTTAAGGCAGGAGTGATTCCGGTGGCAGGGAGATCCTTAGTGTCAAGTCGCTGCTTTCAGGCCCCATGCCACTGTGGCTGGTGCATCCTTGTGTCCTGGTGGACATTGCACCTCCAGAGACTGGCAGAGCATTTCCTGCAATTGCAGGTGACAGCATGGAGACCGTCCTTCAGCAAGGAGCAGGGATACCAGCAGCAGCCTCAGCATCCCTCAGCCCACCCTGCAGAGGACCCTCAGGAACAGGAACATGGCAGAACCATTTCCTCCCCTTCCACCATCTCCTCCTTCTCCATCCCCATTATGCACACCACATTAGCACCAGCTGCTATGTTTACATGTCCAAGGTTGCAGCCAGACAGATAGGACAGCCCATGACACCCAGTCCTGCAATTTTGCTGCTGCGTTGCTGTGTCATCTGCACAAATTGAAGACTACAGGGAGAACTTGTGCCCTTTCTGTCTGATCGTACACCATCCATCCTTTGTAGATGGTGGTTGTTTAAGCAGTGCTTACTGGTACATTTTCTGCAATCCCATTTTGTGCTGGCTCTGCTTTCCATTTGCAGTGAATCAGAAGTACACTTGTTCAGTTATTCCAAGTTGGACTACAGCAGCTCAGAGACTTTGCAATGGCTCAGGACCCCCATTGCAACAGGGGCTCTGCAAACCAGAGCAAAATGGGCTTACAAGCAGCAGACTAACAGCTGCCAAAGTGAGTTAGCCCAGAGTCTTTGCCAGCTCTAATGGGTGATGGTGGGCATCTCACCCTGCAGCAACAGGCTGGCCCAAAAGCATCCTAGGGATAAAGAGAACACAGTGCAGCAAGCACTGTCCCTGCTGCTGGGTGTTTGCTACCCAGAGAAACAGAGCCAAGGGTTCCAGCTGGGAAATGCAATCAGACACAGAAACATCATGGAGGGTATAGGAATGTGGGACCCCATGCCAAATTAGATAAATGGAGCAAAGGGAGAATAAAACCAGAGTAACATAGAAAATAAAGAGCAATGTAAAAAGGCAGTTTTAAAGAAAGTGATGGGGTAATGAACCAACTTTGTAGAATCTGCAAATATGTGCTCCTAACAATGGGAAAAGGAAGTGTACTTCCAGTTTTTGAGAGGTAGATTTAACTATGTAAGTATAGCTCCTGGGTATAAAGGAGCAAGGGGGACCTGGTTTTAAGCACCACCTTCACATGCACACCCACCTGGTCTCTGCGCACAGAAATACTGGTCAGTTAAGCAATGGCTCTCACTTCCCACTCTTAAAAAAACCAGAATGATGTCACTGCAAGCCCTGTAGCCAACAAGATGGGTGGCAGCGTGGGGGTGGTGTGTAGGACAAGTCAAGAGATAAGGTGTGTAGGCATACCAAGGAGCAGATGCTCGTCTCTTGGCCTCTGAATACTAGGACATGGAGAGGGGAAGGAAGAAAAAAAAAACTAAAACAAATACTGCCGTGAGGGTGTCCAGCTCTTATCAGATGAATGGTTGTCCTCAAAGCTTAAGCTCTTGGAATAAGGTAGGTTTACATCACTTCTTACACATTCTAAGTTTTTCTTGTGCCAGCAAAAGACGACTTAAAAAAAAAAACAAACCCAAGTGATAAAGACTCGGTATGGAAGGGAAGTTAAAATGCCATGACACCCAACGCAAAATATAATTTTTTTAAGCAGAGTTAAAGATTCGATTGGGTTTTGATTATTGATCCTGAAAAATACGTTTATTCATAAGTCCCATCTACTTTGTAAGTGTTTTATAACAGTACCTAAAGGCTTTCAGTCTTTGAGGCTGAAATTATATTGTTTGTCTCCAAATAATCATTTCCAGCCACTTTATATGTAGAATTAGTAGATACAGTCATTTCAAGTATCAGTCTCAGAGGCTGTTTGGGGGGTTTTCAGCAAAGCCAGTCAAGAGCAAAAAGGTGTCTTGCACAGAGTGAAACCTGAGGGAAGAAAACCTTGTTGCCAGCAAAGCTGCCGAGTCTCCTGGAGCCACCTCATCCTCCCTCCCAGCTGGCCGAGGTCCCTGCTCAGGCTGAGTTTCCTGCAGGTCACCAAATGCAAGGAGGTGGCACCCCCTGGGATAAGACTCAAGAATTAAATCCATAGATTTTATACAGATAAAAGAACAAATTATTCTGTGAAGCAATGTACTTAGATCAAGATACTGTATTTGGAGACAAAGTACTAAAAAAAAAATCTGGGTTTTTTCAGTTATCTGCATTTGTCAGTTAATTTTATTTCACCAAAATTCCAGCCAATTATCAATAACAACCTTTTTTGTGCAGGAAGTTGGGGTTTTGGTTTGGTCTCAACAGCATCAGCTAATACCTCGGTGTCACCAATAGCAGTGTCTCAGCTGGAGTCTGAGCAGGATTTAACCTCAAATCGACTTAGTTCTGGAAAATACTTATGAACCAACCAGCGTTTAAAGCTAGCCCTCTACCTAAAGAGGATTCATCACAGAAAACCCTCAACAGGTCTTCAACTCCAGTTCACTGCTCACAAGTGAAGCTGAGCAGCTTCCTTGGCTAGGAAAGAGACAAGTCAAACTTCACATAAACTTTACACATCTATGAGAAACCTAGTGTAATCACATTTCCCCAATGTATTTACTTGGTAAGTGTATCACTATTTTATGATTATTCAACATTCTTTTATTCTTACTCAACAACAAAAGTTGAACTATGCACCTATCCGCAGATAATAAATGCTGGATTTCTAGCAAAGAGATATAAACTGCTACGGCATACAGGTGATCATCTCTTTTTTTACATTAAAAAAACCTGAAAGCTTAAAGACTAGTAAGCAGCTAGGCAGCAATTTGCTGGGTTTTTCATTTTGAAGACAGAATTACTTAAGTGGTATGCCCATTTTAAAAAGATGTGTTTGTCTGATCCAAGTACTGAAATTTAATATAAGAACCCTTAAGTTCCTGCATCCTGAAACTTCGAAAAAAATAATTTTAAATAACGTTTCTGAAAGCAGTTGTCAGAATGTTTTCAGCTGACCTTAAGAACAGTTTTGTAATTTTAAGATTCAAAGTCAGTCTCCAGAATGGAAAAGAAAAAGCCCTGGGTGGACATTCAATACATAAAATATCTTATTTTTTAGAAAGTACTTAATTTCTCTCCTGTGGATGTGAAAAGTATGCTCTGACCTAAGTATACAGGCTGTTTAGAGTCTCTTTATGAGACTTGCTCCATGTTTCTACTGCACAGGTCAGTGACCAGAAGCCGGGGTAGGAAGCCAGCTTCAGAGGTGTTAAGCCTACACCGTGCCTGGATTTAAGCCCATCTGGGAGAGGTTTTGTGAAGGAAACTGTACAATACAATTACACTGAATTGCTTAGGATTTACAGGCCCCCAGATGTGTCCTTCTGGCTCTAACTCTGAATAGTCACTCCCACAAAGACAATATTTACAAAAGTTTAAATATGCCCAAAGAGATAGCTTTTTGAATGGGGGTACTTGTCAACCACAGTGTCTTTCAGTCCTGCATCTGCTTTTAGTTTTACAACAATATAATGAGAAAGAAATGGAAGATTTCCTAACATAGAAAAAGCCATAGTTTCGGTCTGATCCACCCCATCAACACCCTGGAGTGCCATAAGCAAGCCCCTCTCCTGGCTAAGTGACCCCCACTTCAGCTGGGGGGCAGGGTGACGATGCAAGAGTGTGAGACTGTGCAAGTGCTTCAAGGCCAAGCAGGGGATTAGTCTCACAGGAATTATTTTAGTTATTTTTTAAATCAGAGGTTATGAGGAACAAGAGCAAGTTTTGGTAAGTGTTTTGAATGGAGGGATTATTCCCTTTTACCTATACAAAGAGAAACAATATAGGGCTTTTATTGTATGATATACTCCTAAGGCAGAAGCCGTGGCTAGTGACAGCAGAACACAGGCACAGAAATTAAATGCCCCAAGAAGGTCAAATTGCCACTCACCCCTAAAGCTGCCTGCTCGTAGTTGAAGGATCAGGCATATAAGATGCCTGCAGCCAGATGATTGTAGGGCTCCAACCTGAAGCTCCCACCTTTCCAATGGTAGCACCTTGCTGAAACGAACTGTAGGTAAACAAGAAGGTGTATCTGCTCTCTTCTGCACACATAGAAAGTACAGGCCTATGGGAAGGGAAAGCCAGCCGGACTAACCAATATAATCTTTATTTATTTTAACTTAACCACAGATATAGGGGTCTTGCTCAGTTGTATCTAACCCCCCAAAACTGTAACATCCAGAAGCAAGAACTGCCCCAGCTGTTCAGATGGCAAAGCCCCATCTGATGTTTAGTGCCCAACAGCAACCACTAACAGAGTATTTGAGATCAGGTGTTTACAGAACGCTCCTTCCTTTGGCTTTTGCGTCCTGTTCATTAGAATAGTTAATTTAACAAACATCCAACTAAAACCAGCCAAGAAGCAGGGAGATACTGTTGTCAAAGCCTCCTCTCAACTTACTTGGAAAACAATTGTATTGCAGTGCAATTCAGCTTTCAGTTCTTTCCAAAAGAGAAAAAAAAAATCACAGCCAGTGAGTAATATTTAATACAAAGTTGGCTCCCACCCCCATGTTGTACCATTGTTTTTATTAAACTAAACTAAATTAAAAGAAGTTAGCAGACTGCATTTACCTTCTATGTAAACTACTAGTACTTGTAAAGCAAATTACTCAAAGGGGAAAAAAAACCAGGCAAGTTAGAGACCATAAAGGGAAAAAAAATATCATAGAAAAAGAACAGTAAATGCAGGGACCAAAAAATGAATCAAACTCACTTCTGAGCCTAGATTTCAGTGTAATTTCCCTACAGTAGTCACAAAGAAGGACAAAATTAATCTGTTTCAGCAGTATGAAGTAATTTTCATTTCAGAAACTGTCTCCCACCTGCCCTACTCACATCAGAAGCGTCTAATAATCAAATTTATTCAAATTAATTGAAATATAAACCACCAGAGAACAAAAATATGGATTCCCTGTGACTAAAGTGGAACACCAAAAAATTAAAGACTTCTTTTATATTCTCCATCATAAAGCTGATAATATGCTGTTATGATTTGAACAGAATTATAGAAGCTTATTTTGACTCTGTTATCATTAGAGCCGAACAGTGTGTTCGGTTTTAAGCACTATTCTAAATTGTCAAGATCAATCACAGTGATACAACTTCAGTATTTATTTTAACTTAATGTACCAAAACAAGTGTACTATACTCCCAAGATAAGTGAAATTAATTACCCTACAATCAAAACAATAATCCTAAACCAGAATTAAACTGAAATTGGAACCTGAACACATTAAAAACCCAAACATTTATGAGTGCAGGTTCACCACACATTTGCTACACTCCAGTGCCATCTGTCTATAAAAAGATAATTAACATTTTCAATAAGAAGAAATACAGCTTGTTATAAAGCATACTCGGTCCTAGGCCATTGAATCCACTTAACTTCCTAAGATGAATGACACTGCTGATTCTTTTCTGAATTAAGAAATCATTAAGAAACGCTGTTTCTTCAGTGTTTATTTAAAGCAAACATTTCTGGAAAACAAATTCAGCCAGAACATGGAGATACAGAAACGCTCTATGGAAGTCTCACTCTTAACTACTCCCCCAAATTAACCTCAAAGCCTTCCTCTGGCATTGAGCAATTCAGCTGCATTTTAAGGACACCAGAGAAGCTGGAAATAACTTTTCTCAAATTTGCATTTAGAAGACCATTTGGGGACAGCCTTTTGAAAGCCCATAACCTTCAGTGGAGTGACACAAAAATAAATGCTCTGCCAAGCACTTGCAGCACAAGGGATCCGATGCAGACCCCGGTACCGAGTACAAAGCGGGTTCATTAAATGCAGAGCCTTCCCTTCCCTCCTGCCCAGTGGCTGGCTGGGGGAGTGTGGGGGTGGTGGTGTTCCCTCCCCTGTGAAAAGGGCAGAAATACAGGGGGTTGTGTTTGTTTGGGGCTTTTTTAAGGTCTGGTAACAAGCTGAACAGGTTTAAAACAGCCTGATGTTAATTTAACAGAGTGCATCCTAGCCCCTCTGCCCAAAGGTGTATTCCCATGCACCACATAGGGAAGCATACAGTGTTTTGCTTAACACCACTACTTTTTTTTTTTGGGGGGGGTGGGGTGGGTGAAAAGAGCTACTTGGTCACATGCTTTTTTGAAACACACACGTCTTTTCGAGGAAAGATGGAGCTTTTAAAAGACTGAATATCTCTTTTCAACGAGCAACTAGAGCAGAAAAGGGAAGTAAGGCATCTTCCAAGTGCCCGACCGCCTTCCTCCGCCTTTATTGCCCCCTTCGCAGATGCCTAAGCCCGCTGCCAGCGCTGAAGACCCGGAGGCAGCCGCTTCCCTTCCCAGTCGCCGCTGTTTTTCCAGTAGTGCCATCTACTGGTTTCAGTCTGCCGTGAGGCTCCGGCGGAAAAAACCCTTTCCCCACCCGGCCAGGAGGCACAGCTCAGGTCCTCGGCGGGCAACCTGTGAGGTGAGCAAGCTTCAGCCCCAGCGGTGGTTCAGACCCCTTCATCTCTTCGTGCCAGAAATGAGTAGGGTTCTGCTTGACCCCGTTCTTTACTAATTCATGCACCCAACATGGGACTGCAACAAAACTCCGTTTTAGAGCAAGGCTGTTGTGCCTCATTTCCTCCATTTTTACAAAAACCCATTTGTTATGGATTCCCCTTCCTCTCCTTGTCTTTATCTAAAGGAAATTATATAGTGTCATACCTCATTTTATTCCAAAAGTGCTATTTCCATAAGTCAGGCAAAATAATTTTCTCATTAAGTAGCTACTAGCCAAAGGAAAGCACATATTTCACAAAAGTGTGTTAACAACCAAAATCATCTACTATTTACAGGCACGCAGTGAAGGACTGTGTTGCAGTCACAGTTGGGAGCCTTCAGTTGGAGCAGCTGTAGGGATGAGACAGTAAGAGGGGTCTTTAGGCAATATTTGGAGAGAAGGCAGGCAGAGAAAGGAGCAGAGTCAGGGCTGCAGGCCCAGAGCAAGGGGGGGAAGAAATGCAAAGGTAGAAGCATGCACCAGAGGTGTCTGGCAACAGCTTTGGTACCAGTGCACGACTTCTGAAGGGCCTGACCCTGTAAACCAGAGCTCATTTGTCTTTATAGTACCTATACTCACACACACCTGTAGTGTAGGTTCTTGTTTAGACCTAGGCATTTCACCATTACAATATTCAGTGATGTTTCCCTCAGATTTTGTTCTATTTTGTTTCGTCAGTCTCCTAAAAAGACTATTCTCTGCCAAAAGTGAATTCACCATCCCCACCCCTCACATCAGCCCGGTGCAGCTCAGTACCACCACAGTTGCCTGCCTTAACCATCACCAAGCGTGGGTTCAGTTCACCAAGGACTGTAACAGCTTTATCCTGAACTCGTTGGCTGATCAGGTGCATATTCCATTTTCTGCAAGCTACCATCTGTTATCTTTGTTTTTTCTTGTTCCTTTTCCACACTTTTCAATGCATCTGAACTTGCTGGCGACAGACCAAGTACTGACTTTGAGCAGATCTCTCCAGCTGCAAGAAGAGTCCCATCTGTAGCTTCAGGCTGTCCCTTCACCTCATCGATTTCTTTTTCTTTACTTGCAATTGAAGCCTCAGCAATATTTTCAGATGGTTTATCAGCAGCAGCTACTAAACATGAGGCAAGCTTACAGCTTCTTGCAGCAGCTGCTCCTATTTCAGCCTTTGCAGCACTATTTGGAAGGTCTTCACTGGTTGCTTCTCCCACATCTTCTGTCTGCATTTCTTGCTCTTTACTCTCTTCTGTACCACTAGAGCCCACGTTGATTGAACACTCACAATAATAGTAACCAGATTCCTGCTTCTTCTTGCGCATGGCGCAGAGATCAATTTGGCTGAAGACCTCTGTGCCAAAGTAACTGTCTTCATATTCTTTATACAGATCGGAACAGATTTTTCTGAAGCCCTAAATATTGAGAGAGCCATGTGACATTATATATTTATTAAATAGACACACACACAAATACATGCGCTTTAGAAGGGCACAAGATGTATCAAGTATCAACTTAACAAAACTTAGCAAAGAAAATCCTCCCCCTCCCCCAATTAGGATAGCAACATCAACTGTATTTTGTAGTATTTAAGTTGATACCGAGAAAAATCAACTGATGTAATTAAAGTTATAAGAACTTTGGCTTTTGCTGAATCCTCCACCTACTCCACCCTCTACAAGTAAAAACATACCAATGAAGATAGAGAAATAGATCAATTTAACTCACTGCTATTCAAATGCATCCACCTAATTTTAGATATTTCAGGCAGGTTTGCAGTCACCCCATCCATTGGGAAGCTATTCCCTAGTCTCTCAACTGCCTTTAGGAGGGATTTCTTTATTTCACCTGAAGTCTACTTTGCTCGGTTTCATCCCATTGCTACCTTTACAGACAGAAAAATTAATCCTTCTCCTTGGTGTACACATTCCACAACAGTAATTAAATTGCATGCTAGAGACAGGTTAGAAATAGAGCTCATGCACCTTCTTCCCTGTGAGTAAAAAAGTATTCAAAAGAAATTTAACTCAGTGACTTATTGTGAAAGCAAGCTCATTTCAGCAAGCCAGAAGAAAAAGAAAGCCACAGCAGCTCTTAGATAGCTACCAAGCACTGCTAGTACCCCAATGGACAACTGCTATAGCAGTCACAGCATATAAATGGAAGTGTTTGCTCCTGTAGATGTGTTTTCAGATTAAGAAAAAGTAACTTCCACTGCCATAATCAAGGCACCTGTTCAGAAACCATTGTAATTTAGGACTGTCAAGATTAAAAAAAAATTTAAAAATCAACAGTCCCCCTGAGTAATTTCTTTGCAGTTCTCCTCCCTGACAAGTTCAGGCACAGCAGCACCGACTCCCCTCTATGGGTGTCACCAGGCACAGGCGAGCAATCCAACAATTCCACAGTCCCCACAGCTTTAATTCCGTCAGCAACAGGCTGCCAATTTAAATAAAAGGGCTTCCACAAAGCATTTAGCCTATAACAAGCCCCATGTGCCAAGGGCACACATGAAGTGAAAGACCAATGAATCATTAAGCAATAGGAAATAGTCTCCACCTTCCCCTAACCTAAATGAGCAAGGGCTAACAAGGCTCCAAGGACCCCCTTGCAGCACATTGCCTCAAAAGAAGTCTCAATCAGTTTGTTCAGCCCTGCCCCTGAATACACAGGAGTGCACAATTAAAAAAGTAAACAAAAAAGCCCCTTTACAAGCTTTCTTCATTGTAATGACAGCCTTTTTAGCAGAGGGACATGCATGCTTCATGGCATGGGGATTGCAGAAGGGTGGCCAGAACAGCTGCTGTCACCTGGACAAAACCAGGTATAAATAGCTTCACAACCAAATACATCAGACCATTAGGCACTGCTGCCCCTGATGACTAAAATGCTTCAAAGTTAATTAAAACAAACTACACACCTTTTCCTGTGCCCCAGAGATACCCATGTGTCAGTCAGAACCAGGCTGCTCAGTAGCCAAGAGCTACACGTCGCTTTAATGCCACCAGGTTCAAGTTCTGCTGAAACGTAGAGGCACACTGTGCCTGAGCTGCTTTCTGGGTAATCTGGGAGGATGATGGAAACTTGAGCAAGGTCACATCATTGCAGATAACTTATCAAGTAGCCAGAAGAGGGCAGGTTTAGAGCTGCCCTTTCATTAAAAAACTCTGAATATTTTAATACAAGGTACATAACCCTGCAGGATTGCTGCCTCTTGCCACTCAGGGTGGACCACAGGTATTTGCAGACCCGCACACCAATTGAATCTACTTAAAGCAGCATAAAAAGCAAGCACAAACATTTTCTACTTTAGCTTGGCTGCACTTGATCCACAGCTTTGCTCCGGCATAGGCGAGCCCAGGCAGCACCCAGCACTGGAGGCTAACAACCCACACTGACAAAAGCACTTCATCTGCTTGCTGGAGAAGGCTCTTACTACAGACAGATGCTGAAGTGGGTTCTCTCAAGAGATGAGTGCCTTTTGGCTCATTGGAAACAGAGAGGTCAGAAAATCTGAAGAGCCCATGTTTTATATTTATGCCAGGAGCATGCTACGCATTTTGAACCTGATCAACAAAACGGCACATACTGCTCCTTCGGTAACTATTCAAGCTAAACAGCACACAAACCTCTGGGGATTTTAGACACACAGCTAAAGTCAAAGATGAGCAATTCCCTGAAATCAAAGTTTGTGGTCATAGTAGTAGTTTTAAAGGGAAGCAGATCCTCCTTCCCCACAAATAAGAGCAAGGTCTGCAGCTACTCCACCAGTATCACATACCTGTCTTGTTAACAAAGTATTCTTGAGACGTAAAATATAAACAAGGAATGTTTGTAACTATTTCTCAAGCTTCATGTAAGAAGCGCTTAAGTTGCATGAAGTACTTAAACTGCATCCTTACTAGAAGGAAACAGTTATTTATGGTATAAAGAAAGTAATTACAGCCAGTAGATGGCATCATAATAACTAAAGTAATATTTTGTCTTATTCATACTTTGGCATCTTCTAGTATTTGGGGGGTTATTTCTCTCCTACAGTCTTTAGGGATGAGATATTACAGAAGTAGTCAGTTTTCCTGCTTTCTTTTCCCATTACATTTTGATTTTGAAAGACTGAAGTTGTCAGTATTGTCAGTTGGCACGTCGGATCTCAAACCACATACATACTCATTTTCCAGTTTGATCTTTGAAGATAAATCTTATGTCTAGGGTTGAGCCTTACTGACCTCAGGGAGGTTTGTACATGAACATACAGAGTCCACATGCCCCCTAATAACTAATTTAACATACAGCCCTGCTCCACTTTGGTTTCCCAGCCCTGGTGTGTAGAATACTATTTAGGAGCAATGGGTTTAAGGTGCAAACAAATTTGGACAGGAATGAGCAATGCTTAGTAGACAATATTCACTGCTCTTCCCTTGTCTACCTGGACTTCAGGAAGGCTTTTGACATTGTTGTCCCGTAAGATCCTCAGAGAAGCTGATTAAGTATGGGCTGCGTGAACACAGTGAGGTGGATCGAAAACTGGCTGAACAGTCAGGTCCAGAGAGTGGTTATTGGTGGCACAAAGGCTAGTTGGAAGCTGGTAACTAGAGGTGTACCCCAGGGGTCACTACTGGGTCCAGTAGTGTTCAGCATCTTCATTAATGGTCTGGATGATGGTGCAGAGTGCCCTCTCAGCAACTTTGCTGATTACAAAGGAGGAGTGGCTGATTTACCAGCAGGTCATGCTGCCACCCAGAGGGACCTCAACAGGCTGGAGAAATGGGCTGACATGAACCTCATGAAGTTCAACAAGGGGAAGTGCAAAGTCCTGCCATTAGGGGATGAACAACAGTACAGGCTGGGGGCTGACTGTAAAACAGCTCTGCAGAAAAGGACCTGGTGGTCCTGGGGGACACCAAGTTGACCATGAGCCAGAAATGCACCCTTGTAGCAAAGGTGGACAGTAGTATCCTGGGCTGCATTAGGAGAAGTGTTGCTAGCACATCAAGGGACGTGATCCTTCCCCTCTGCTCAGCACTGGTGAGGCCACACCTGGAGTGCTTCAGTTCTGGGCTCCCCAACTACTTGATATTCAAACATTTAAAGCTCTATACACATGCATATTTATGTATTTATGAGGAAGGAGATTGCATGTGTGAATCATACTATGCAGGAATGTATGCCATATTTAGTGCTAGAGATCAGCAAAGGAGGAGAACGTACAAGAAAATGTTGGGGTTTTTTTACTTGAAACTTGATAGTAAAAGGAGGTGTGAAAATAGTCTGGACAAAAGTCAACAATAATTCCTACATGCCTGTTGTATATTTTTTTATTTGCATTAGACATTGCTGATGCCTGTACTCATGAAATTCCCCATAGGCAGTATAAAATAAAAAGCCTCCAGCACAGAACTATCAGTACTATCCAACTTTGATTGTACGTGCATACAGAAGACAAATACCAAGTCAATATGAAGAGCTTAAAGCGCACAAATACAAGGTCATTTTCTTCAGCTATTATAGCATTCTGTTTTCTTTGTGCATGCTCCTTTAGCATTTCAGGTTTGCAATATATTGACCTCATAAATACAAGTACTATTCCTGGAAACAAGCAGGACAATATTCCACTGGGAAATGAGCAATCTAATCAGAGCTGTTTTTTACTTTAATTGTATGTGATAAAAATCCCACACAATGCTGCAGTAAAGGTTAGAAAAGCACATCACACATTTCTAGCATAAATCAAGGCACCAGCCTGGGTTCCAACATGACATTAATCTTATTCTTAGATAAATATTGCTCAGAAGCCATCCCGCCCTATGGAAACAGCTTGACATTGTGTTTTCACGCAGATTTGACTGGCCACAGCAGAAGGAAAGCACTCTGTGCTCTACCATAGGGCCATGCACAATATGAGCAAGAGATCCTACCTCTTCCAATCTGATATGAGCAAACACAACTGTGCTGGCCAGCCTATACACAAGCTTTGTTAAATAACAGAAATTATATTTTTCACTAGTTGCAATGAATATTGCTTAAGTATACAGCTCCCAAGAATTTCATTAGAAGGAAAACAATCAGTAGATCCAAGTAAAAATATTTTAAACCCAGTTACTTACCCTTCTTTTCAACCTTGGTGCTTTGGAGAGCTTTAGGAAAGTAAGATGTGGTCTGAAATCCTTGCTTCCCGAAATGTCGAGATTCATTTCATTAAAGCATTCTTCCACAGCTTCTAGTAAAAATGGAAAATAAGAAATAAAAAATAACAATTGGGAGGTAGGGAAAAAATATTTACAAGATGGTTAGACAAAACCCCACTCTGCCTGCCTTAAGACATACAGCAAAACCACACAGCAGATAACTAGTTGTCACACTATCACAGGCAACACAGACAAATGAAAAATAAGCAGAAACCAAGTTGTGCATGACAGTACAACCATATGTTGCAAACCTGAAACTAGGTCCAAACTTATGTTTGCCATGCAATTCCTTCCAAATTCAGAGACCCCCTGTCACAATAGTGAGTTCAGGAAAGCACACGCCCACAGCAGCCCTGCCAGGAACAAGATGCAGCCACCAGTGGCCACAGCTGGAGAGTGCAATGAGACAGATTCTCCACAATTATTGCAAAAAAAGTAATGTGAGAAGCAAAGCTCTTCCAGCAAGATGTGGCAAGATTCCCGAGACCAGTGCAACCCCACAGCACTTAGAGCAATTCAGAAGCACAAAGTCACACACAAACATAGCAGTCCTTCCCTAGATTGTATGATATGTTTATGGTGGTGCTGGTTTAAAAAACTTTGGCCACATAATTATAAAGCAACAAGCTTTTATTCTGCAATGAAAGAAGTGCCTGTGAGCAACTCCAGAATTTACATTCAAGGACTAATGACAAGTCAAACCAAGTTGATCTATTCCTTGGTTTTCATGTACTTGGAATTGGGGGATGCAGAGTCTCTCAAGAACAGCAAGGTGAAGCTTGCATTAAGCAGACCCCTGCAAGTCTTGCAAGTGCAGGAGATGAAGTGTTGTTGTCCAATAGTTGTGCTTAAGCAGTAAAGAATAATTCCTTAATAACACTGAAAGCCTCAGCTAAGGCTTGAGTACTCAGGACCTCTTTCCAGGAATTTTTCTTACTGCCAGAGGCTGTATAAAGGGGATTAAAAAGAAAGCAAAAACCCTCCACATCTGCCCTGGAAACCTGCAACGTTTATATGGCTCTTCTTGCCAGACCTCCCTTCTTTCCACCCATCTTTGTTACTCCCTAATTGCTTAGGCACAAGGAGAAGCAGGTTCAACTGTTGAAATTTGTGTTAAAAATCACGAATCACATATTTGATGAGTGCATTGCTTGAAGTCACCCTACATTCATTTTATGCTTCCATCTATCAGGAAGTTTAACTACATGTGTGTTTACTACTTTGTCATATGCATTTGTATCAAGGCCAAATCTCTGGCTTGGAGTTTAGCTAATTAATACATTAAAATGTTTCATCTCTGAGTATTTGCGAGGGAACAGCAGCTGGGGCTATCTGGTCACTCTGCCAAGGCAACTGCTTTATGTTTTCCAGCTGGAAAATATATAGAGAATAGGATCCAGTTGCCTAAACAAGCACCCAATGCCCTTTTAGATGCCCTACAAGATGCCCAACTGGCCTTCAGTTGCCACTGCAGAAGGGTACAGTCTAGCTGTAGGTCCAGTGTGGACATCGCAGATACTTTAACGCATCTAAAAATTGTACTAGTTGATTATGGTTAGGTATCAAATAACCTCCAGGATGCCTCTGGTACTTTCTGAAATAAAACACATTAGCACGAAGAGTTTCTGCATATTAAATCTTCTTGCTCCCATACCAGTAGGTCAAAGCACAGCAAGCCCCAAAGAACACATGCAGCAAAGTGTCTAAGTTCCTTCTAGGAAAGAACCCTTCCTCACACATCGTCTGAGCAAATAACATCCTCTAGATGCACAAAAAGAAGGAAGCTAGAGCTTAACATATCAAAAAAATGAAACTAGCATCTCCTCATGTTCACCACCCAGCACCAGTCCTACCAGACATCAGGAAGGAGTTAATACTGCAAGGTGAAGGTCGGACTGCCACGAGCAGACTTTCATCAGAAAGGCTGATGATGGAATAAATGTCAAGGCCCTAGGAATCATCTTCAAGAAGTCAGTTTAGGAACAAAGCCCATAGCTGATGTCCTGTCCACCCCAGGACAGCACTCAGTTTTTCAGACACCATCTTCCCTACCCCCCTTGGTAAATGTCCTAAACAAATTCCAAGACATCTTAAGCAGTACCCATTTTTGAAAGCAGAGGAGGTCACTATCAGCAAGAAAAACCCAGTAATGCCAGTATTTACCAATTAACTGCTGTTAATTGATCAAGACACAGGATAACTCTCCACTTTGAAACTTGAGTCCATGATGTGGGAACAAAAGCAAATGAAAAGCCAGCCACCTATTTTTATATTTTCTAATGCCAGGAACACTTCAGAGGTTCAAAAACTTCATTAGAGTAGGCTGAACTGTTAAACTCTTGTTGACAGATCATCAATAAGGGCATGATGAGGCAGAGGCAGCTAGCAGGAGTTTGACTAACCTTTGACAGTCAAATCATTTGCCCATGATGCTGCTTGAAAAGGCAGCATTTGAAACATCTACAGCTACCCCAGGAACAACCAAAAATATTGACTAAAAGGTAAGAAAAAGAAAATCCCTATTCATTGTATAACAATTAATTCAATTGCTATGGTGAGGGAGTAAGGGGTAGGAGAAAAAACAGAAAAACATTTCTTCAGAGATGTCATTAAAAGGATAGGTTTTGATATATATTTGCATAATCCCCAGACTCATTAAGTTCTAGAAATGGTCAGAAAATTATGCAGAAAGGAGAACAACACTGGAAGTTACATCTCTCTGAATAGCAAAGCTATTGGTGGCAGAGTTAACAGCTTGAAAACTGGCAGCTTGTCTCACAGTCAAAGTAGTATTTCAGGCAATCAGTGAACAATCACATTGCATTAAAAAAACCACACAAGTACTGACAGAATATTCCTGGGGCTTGCAATCAAATTTTTTCTCCTCCATCTCATTAAGAGGTTCAGATCAGAAGCTAAACACCCAGTTTCCAGAACCCTGAAGTTGCAGGTTATCCAAGCAGAGAACACGAAGGATCTGCCACCCACTATTGTAATGGCTTTTAGAGTTAATGCAGCTCCAGTATCATGAAAAAAAAGCAAAAGAAAAGAAAGCATCACAGCACACATTCTGCAGAACCAAAATTAAACACTTCTGCTGTTGCTAAAATAGCACGATAAAGGTTGATCTTGTATGCTATGATTCATTGGGAATAAAATTCTCAGTTAAGCAAAACAATGAGTAGAGGGAAAAACAGCAGTAGTCAGTCAAGAGAAAGGAGGTATTCGCTTCTGCCTCTCTCAGAAGTGAGCAAGGAGGGAGCTAGGGTGGGGGACATCAAAAGAGTCAAGCAATCCCTTCTTTCAACGGCATCAATATACATATGTTGTGGACAGGCATGTACCAAATCTGATCTGCAAGGAAATTGCAACACGCACCTTCTACTTAGGCATCTCCCAATCAAGATTATTTTGTGTTAAACTTAGACTTTAGAAGAAACATGTTGGCCAGGGGGAAGTTTGCTGAGGGTCTAATGTTAGTAAGTAGGGACAACATCAGAGTACTTTCAACAAGAGCACAGCTGTTTTGAGTCAAAATTATCTTTGCCATGGATGGAACAATAAGGGAAATGAAGGCCAGAGTCAAGCAAGAAGTAACCAATAGTGAAGTGGCTAATTTTATTTAGCTGAGGCAAAGAAGCTGTTCATATTAAGAGCCATCTTCTGTCCAGTTGCAATACTGACTACTTAAGAGGGGAAATAAACAGGAGTAGAAGAGAGCAGAACTATTATATCAAAGCTAAGAACTGGAGGAGGTAGGAAGCAGCTTCAACGAAAAGAAAACAGACTATTCTGAAAAGCCATGTCCTTTGAAGACTAGATAACGTCTTTTTACTGCATGGCTTTTTGAGAAGCATTAGTTATACTATGCTTCCTTTTTACTTAGTATGAAAATAGCAAAGGAAAAAAGTATATTGATTATTTCTGCTCTGTTGGAAGTGGAAACCCAGGACACAGATGAGGTTCTGCATTGCAGGCTAAAGCAGCTCCTAAAAACATAACAGCATGGGAAGGGGAGAATATCAAGCCCTTCTGAAACTGTTCTCAGATGCAGGTAAGCAGGTCAAAGATTTGGAACATCTTCATGAAGACATCAGTGCTTTGGGAAGGTAAAGCAGAGGACACAAGCTACTCTTCTATATTTCTGTTCCATCTTCTACAGTGGAAGCAAAAGACTGATTTGCTGGTGCTACACACATACATGCGGACTAACATTGCTATCTGTCACCTCCTGTCCCTGAGGTACTCATGATGTCATGCATGCTCCAATTTAAAGGAAGAGTTTGTAAACTAAACCAGGGCCAACACTTACAAGATTTCCAGTTTATTAGAATGAACAGAGCCCAAATTTGGAGGTGTCATTTTGAAGAGCCTATGTACACCAGAGGCCTGGGAGATCCTGACTGCAGGGCAGGCTACATTAGCCTTGCTGTGTGACCTCGACATGTCAGATATCTGTGCATCTCACCTGTCCCAAATCAGTACAGAGAACTTATTTTAGCTCTCATGCCCTGTAGGATCCCTGTTGTCAGCTTCATATTTAACAAGTAAGAAAGAGGAGGCAAGAGAAAAGGCAGCACACTACAGTCATGCACAACAGCTCAGGCCAGTATAGAATCACAGAATCGTCTAGGTTGGAAAAGACCTTTAAGATCATCAAGTCCAACCGTTAAGTACCTACAAGAGCTAACAGACTCTACAAACTGGTTTACCACAAGTGGTAAAGAGTCAGGTGAGGGGCTTACCCGCAATTCTCCTCAGCATTTTCTCGTCTTCCTCTGACATTTTCACATATATCACTTGATTGTTAAACTGTCCAATCCCATGAAATGTCATATTAAGGTCTTTACCCTGCAAAATGGCTTCCACTTTAGTCTTGCTTTGCTTCAGTGCCAGAACAGCCCTTAAAAAATAATATATATACTCTGAAAGAAGGTTATTTGATTATTACTTATGAAAATACTTTTGTATTTTTAATACCAGACAATATACCAGATTTTGACCACTCTGCAGCACTACGCAAGGTATAACAAGCACACTATATTTCAGTGCTAATGCTTTTGTAACTGCTAGAAGATCCACAGGCATTTAAAATACATTGTGTCTTTCCATAACTTCAACCTTAGCTTATATATTAGAAGTGAATTTTGCTAGCAAAATGAATGCTCAAGTCATTAACGTGCCAGAAACAGCTATGTGAATATATTGCTGCTAAAGAGTCAAAAAGGATAAAACTGAACTTATATTTGTGTCATGTAGTTTAAAACTTTAGCGTAGCCATTTTCAACTGGTTCACTAGTTTTATTCTTAAACCAAAATAAATTAATTCTCCCACCTGAGCCACATTAACATTTGTCTCCATTTTATTCTTCTATTCCAGGACAGCTAACAAAATATCAAGATGATGCTTATGTTGGGAGCTCTGTCTCATTTCAACAAAGTTTAGAAGTGCACCTTGCTGTGCACAGAAATATCTCCAAAAAAAGTGAATTACCCAAAGACATAATACTTGAAATTCAACCATTTTGCTTAAAGACACAGAAAAAAGTATAACTAATAGGTTTCTAAATGTAGACAACAAGTCTTTCAGCAACTTAATACCCACTGAAGTTTTACATGTAGCCCTTTATCCTGGTGTCTCAGAAAGAGGGATCCTGACAGTCTTCAAATAAAGTTTGAACAGAAACCTTCTGCTATTGCTTCATATTTCTAATAAAACTGTGCATAACTAAGGACTACAGGACACCAGTCCCTGGATTGCTATGGCTCCTGTAGCTACATTTACTTTATCATTACACCTAGAAAGAGTTTTGACTACATTCATTTCATTGTTTAAAAATCTTACAGTTGGGTAACATTATCCAAATAGAAAGCAGGCATTGCAACCCGCATAGCAGAAAATAATCCCCTTAGGAAAGCATGTTTCATGCATACAAAGGCCACTTCAGCCAACAACAGTCAACATTAGGAGCAATCCTCAGTACTACATCAGAGTTATTTCAACTATAACAACATAGGAGCTACTTCCTTCTGAGACTCCTGGGGACTCTGCAAATGCAGATTGAGCGCAGACAGGACTGAAAGTGGAAAGTGATCCTCTTTGCAGAGAATCTTGCTTCTTCGACCTTAACAACAAGCAGGGCTAACCTAGTCCTTCACTGAAAGTCCTTCACCATTAACAGCTGCTAGAACAACTTCTGCCATGAGATATGAAGACACCTCCCTCCCCCCTGAGGGGCTGTGCCAGCTGCTTCAGCAGTGCTATTAGCTAAAGAAGCAAGAAATACTTGGCCTAACACCTTAAGGCAGTCTTCCATGGGACAGCACAGAGCAGTAGCCACTGAACTACAGCCTCATTTAGTAGAGCTCTGTACATAGGTAGAAGGATGAAAAGCATTTGGCAAGGAAGATCTGCTTTTCATTAGGTATGCCCATTATTTTTATATTACAGGCACAGATCCACTCTTAAGTCCATTAACACTACTTAACTCCGCTCACCTCCCTAACTGATTGATTCCCATTTTGATTGCTGCTCTCCTCTAGCTTCCTATCCTCTTGGATGACAGCCTGCCCAGTCAGGAGCACTGGCACAGGCTTTTATTACTGAATTACTGTACATGGTGTCTTCCGCATGCAGGCTCCTCAGCCCATATAAAGGTCCTCTATCCTTTTCCCCTCAGGCCCTCCAAAAAAGCATCTTAAATGAATAATATAGCAGGTCATTTTAAAAGAAGGCACACACAAATCTTGCATATGCAACCTAGTCCTCTTTAGCTGTGTCTGCCTGTATGGGCAGAGAATTTTTTTCCACTTGTGTTGGTTCTTTTGACATCTTTCCAGCAAGGCATTCAGTTTTTTGCCCATGCAGACCCTGTGCCACATTAATGGTGTTGAGACCTTACTCTGATTTTCATTTCCTTGCCAATGTGCACCAAGGCCCCTGGAGAAAGGGTTGCTCTCTCCAGGTTCCCACCTCTACCACATGATGCCTTCACAGAGACCTAACAGCCTTCCCATGCCAAGAATTCTCAGGTTTCCCAGTGTGGTACCATAGGAGAAGGCTTAGAGAAAAAACCTGCAGCATACCAGCTCTATTTTCTGGACCTTTCTAGCAGCTCTAGCCTTCCTGACCACAGGGTAGCTTTCCTTAGTCATCTTTCAGTATCCCCATCTTAATTCACAGGGCCCCAGTGTCAGCCCACAGCTTGAATTAGACAAGAGATCAGCTTGGAAAGGAACTAGGTAGGCACATTTTGTTTTCTTCTTAATGTAGCATGCCCAAACAGCTAACATTTTCGAGCTGATACAAGCACAGCTGACCTGAAAAGCTGTGGTTTCTCAAAAGGCAGCAGCTCAGGGAAGTTCACATCCATTGAATTAATTTATGGTAGTAATACAGTAACACAGTAGTAACACTGTTTGCAGCCATGCTGCTTTATCTCTTCATCCTATGGCAGACACAGAAAATTTCAACCTCTGGAGCATCACATCTAGCTTTTGTAAAGATATTTCCTCACCCAGCACCGAGAACAAGCCAGAAACTGATCAAAAAAGTGTAAGGCTCTACTGAAACATAATTATTCACAACAGCAGCAGTAAGGCTACCACATTTACAGAAAAGTTAGCTGCACTTGAATTTTGCAGGATTCTTACTTTTTTACTTCTTCTTCTGTTCCCAGGTGAGCTACTATTATAGTGAGGTGCATAGTTTGAACAGGTAGAAAAGCTCTCAACAGGTCAGGTTCTTTAGTAAATATGAACTCTTGAACATCTTCAATTCTGTCCAAAATCTGCAATGCAGTAAGCAGGAAACAGGGAAATAATTTTTAATTTTAGAGTGCCCAGGTATTACTGGAAGTATTCAGAATGCTGAAGCCTTACACACCCAAAACCGCAACTCAAGTCTAAGCCAGGAATCCACAAAACAAAATCCCCCAGATCTATCATAGAACAACTTTCAGTGTCAATTTCAGTTATTTTTTCAGTAATTGATTGATCCATTTTCCTTTTTAAAGCCTACAGGCTCAACTCATGGCTTTCATGTGAGCCAGCACCCCTAGATCTTAAAGTGGGTCTGAAGCTGACCCTAAGCATGTTAGAATAAAGCTCACCGCACTGTGTAAATATTAATGGGATCTTCATGCAGTTGTCAGTTGTTAATAGACTGTGGAAATTGAATAGCATTTCCATAATTAATCTTATGCCATTTTCTGATTACAAGTTTGATCACAGATTAAATTGATGTCTCTTCCCAAAAGGAAACCATAACAGCAAACAAAGTAGATCGCCTGGGTAAACATGCCATTTTCCCAGTTGGTATTTTCTGGAGCTACATGGCCAGTTTCTGGCTCTTCTGGGTCTATCTGTGCCTTTACACAACTGACTCCAAAGAAAGATTTTTCTAAATGATCTGTTAAGTTTTATAAACCAGTCATGGGAACAAGGCAGGGGGGAGAAGAATTCAATCACACGGGGACTAAGCACCCGGTGGAAGCCTTTGTCACAACCAAGTCACTTATAGATTTTCAGATTATTTCACTGAGTGAATTCTGGCTTACATGCCTAGGTGCTCACACATGTTAGAGCTCCACTTTATTCTTACATAGGTTGAAACAGCTGGGTCAATATGTTTTTGTTTTGCAGTCTTTCTACATAAAGCCTTGGCAGTCATGCAGTCCAGTAAATAGTCCCACAACCTGCACAGCAGAACAGGGTAGTACAAGTTTCTAATAAATGTCAGGATAAAGCCACACACAATTAAGAGAATCCATTTGAAGACACAAAGCGTGAACTCCCTGAATGCAGACTCTTACAGTACATTTGTCACTACGAAAAACACATCACTGAAATGACTCTTGCATTAAGGTAATTCCTACTGCAACTGAGGCACAATTTATTATGGCCTGCTGTTTACAGAGCATTTGCTTTGATCATGAAAACACTGAGCAGGAATCAAGCCATCAAGTTGTCTGACCACACAAACTAAAACTTTTGCTTCAGACTAGGTTAAGTATTGACAACAATTCCACCAAAGAGCCTCATGTTCTCCCTTGCCCAACCATTCTAAGAATACTCTTGAAATAAGATTATGCTCTTGCCTCCCTCAGTTGGAGGCTCAGGCATCTGGGAAGCCAAATTTGATGTCTTTTCCTACCTTTTTTTGTCAGCTTCACAAATGTGTCTTCAGAACTTTCTGCTTCTTCTCCCATTGGAAGAGTCTACCTTATGCCTAAACCTCTTTTTTGTGGATCAGTCCATAGCAGTTTTCTATAAATGCTATGTTTTTGATGAGACAGCTGGGGTTCCCCCCCACACACACACCATGGAGGACAGGAAGGAAACACTCGTAATGGAGCATTGAAAGCCTGAGACCACAGCATTCCTAGATCCACCCCAGCCCAAGCCCATTGCTGGAGGCTTGCATCCAGCCTTCTGGAGCCCTGCTAGACACAAAAGGCAGTGCCCGCCAGGATGGCAGTGGGGCTTTTCCTTTGTCCTGTTGAAAGGGAGGAAAATTGAGACAGCCCTAGGCCCTGTCATCTGGAGAACTCTCAAAAAAAATTATAATTAAGGGAAATTAATTCTACCCAAAAAACCCAACAGCATCTTTAAAACCCTTCTGTAAGGGACTATGAGGCCTACAGTGTAGCAGGCAACCATACTGTATATTCAGTGAGGCAAAGCATTTGACATTGTTGACAAAATTAATATGTGTGCATGTATATATGTATACACACATTTATTTACTCAGCCTTCACATATATACACACCAGGCCTATGGCACTGGGCACAGTGTCCTTACCCTTCAGTGTTTCCCCTCACAGACCCTCACCCAGGGCTGCCTGAGGTCACTGCCACCCTTAAAAATGGCACTCAAGAGGAGCATAAAACTGGGAATATCTTGGGCAGAGCATCTGGCTGGGGACAACAGAGCCACCAGATTACCAGAGCTGGTGAGAGCAGGGGAATCTGCAAGAGCAGAATTGAGGGAAGACAGGAGAAAGAAGGGAAGGGCGTTCATAGAGCTGCACATGATGTGGTCACAGGCCATGTACTAGGACACTCAAATCTCATTAAAATAGCAGAATAAGTTAGGCATTCATGTCCCCTCAAGCTGTTCCATGATCTCATTCCTCAGATGGCAGGAAACTTTCTAGTTTCCAGCCTAGATTTATTCGTTGCCCACTTCATACCCATTTGTTCCTCTGCCAATATTGTCTTCCAGCTTACACAGTTATTTTCCCTTCCTGGCATTTATCTTCCTGACATGCTCTGTACTTTTATTCACCTCTCAAAAGCCAGTCATATGTAGGAATCACTGAAAGTTATATGGGGCCATCCTCCAGATAACCTTCAGGGATTATTCCACTCAAGACAAAGCTAGAGCAAATAATTGCCTACCAAGAGGAAGGCACCTTTGACATCTCCCTTTAACACATACATAAGAGTTCCTACACTTAACTGAGTTAAAAACAAAAATTCAAAAGCCTGCCCAAGCAAGCTACTGTACTGCAGCTGCTTGTCACACTGGAAAAAAGGAAAAAGATGTACAACAGATACAGTCATCCTACTTAATTTTAAAATAGGAAGAAAAAGGAATCAAGTTATATATTGCAACAAACAATATCTATTTGGTTTATTGGAAAAAGCACCATAAACTAAGAGCAGAAGCAGGTAGCCAAGGGTTGTATTTTCACTACATTCATATAAGTTAACAGTCAGTTTTTGCCTTTTACATTTGCTTTGTAAGAAAAGAGCCCAAGACATATATATTATAAACAATAATTCACACAGTCTACACTGTTTCTCAATTTTGCCCATGCTAGCTGGGACACAGCAGTTACTGATTCAAATTAAGACTTTCCCCCTGCCTGCCTCTGCCAGATGGAAGTGTCTTTCTTGTCTTTGCACCCCAAAGCTTTCCTCTGCCGTCTCTGCATTTGAGTGCAGTCACCCTGCTGCCCATACATCAAGGTCTGCTGCATGGGGCATGTCCCACCTCACGATGCTGCTACTCAGCAACAAGAGCAGAGTCCCAGTCCTTTGGGGATGAGCTGCTCTGTATCCTTCTGTCAGAATGTTTTGTGGGGGCACAAGCGGAATGGGAATAAGTAGCTCTAGGTGAGCCAATGTTTTCCCTGTTACTTTACAAATACAAAGCAACATAGGCTTATGCAGAACTTAGGGGGCTTCAAACCAATCATAAATAACTAGTTAAAGAAAAAGTGTGAAATCTGTGTCTCCAGCTTTCATTTCATCTTTGGAATTTATTTCCATGAATCATAAGACAGTGCCTGCAATATCCAAGCTCTGCAAGGCTATCTTAACATATTTCAGAAGAAACATTTACTGTGGTATTTGGAATGCTTTAGGACCCTTGCAAAGTCTCTAGAAGAAAATATTTCTACTTGGATTTCTGCTGTGTGCTGTGCTGTGGTTTAACAGTAAGGAGGTGAAAGACTGTTTCAACACCACTGCAAACATGGGGATCGCAGCATATAGCATACCTGGATGAAGTATGAGCACATGGACCCCACATATGGCTGTCTGCCTAAGACATCAGGGTAAGTTTGTTGGGTAAGAGATGGAGAAGAGAATAGATCAATACCCCTTTTCTCCTCTGTAGAAGAGAAGGAAATTCTCATCCTCTATTGTGAACTTTGGTGGGGAAGGAGACAAACAAATCAATAATAGTTTCTATTACACTAAATATGGCTGTAAGACAATGTAGGGTGGGACAATGCAAGATGGTGAAAAACACTGCTTTCTTCTGGAAAAAGATTACACAATAGAAGATATTATGAGGAGACACATCCACTCAGACCTTATGGAAAGGGCAATGACAATCCTCAAAGTGACTTTTTTTCCTAGCAGTAACCAAAACATTGGTGTGGTATCCACACTGTTCTGGTTATAAATACAAAGCACAGCACCGTGAGGGCTGCTATGGGGAAATTAACCCCACCCCAGCCAGACCCAATAGACCAGTTCAGGTAAGGGAGTGGAATTTGATCGCTCTGGGCTTCTTAACAAGCTCTGAAATCAAGGTAACTTTAAACTTACACTTAACTTCTTATTTAAGGTGTTTACTAGTTTTGATTAAACAGCTACTTCAAAATACCTGATCATCTGTTATTGGAATAGAGACAAAATAATTTGGAGTCTCTTGTGGATGTTTCTTAGACACTTCTTGCCCCAGGTCTTCTTTCTGATCTTTCACTATTCCCTTGAGCCCTTCTTGGACATTGCCTTGCTCCTGCCTCATCTCTGTAGCTCTTTGATCTTCCTTTTGTGGGGACAGCCCCCTTTAGCTTCCTCTTTTCCTTTCCTGTAGCTCCTTCCTTTCCTTTTGGCTCTTGTCCTGCTGGGGTTTTGTCACCTCTCCTTGATCCTGGTTTTGGGTCTGAGCCCCCTGTGGCATCAGCTCCACCACAGCCAGTTCTCTCTCACCATTGGGGCTTGCCATTGGTTCCCCCTGATTTTGCCGCCCTCATTCCCCTCTGTGTTGGCCCGGGTCCCTGCTCCTGTGGCTGTACCTGCACAGTTACTTGTGGGAGAGCTGGCCCTCGGCCCCACTGCTGTAACTGCACCTGCACGGTCACTGCTGGGGCCTCCCACCTTGGGCTTGGCCTCCAAGGCTGCACCTGCACAGTCACCTCTGGGGAGTCCCACCCCTGGCTCAGGCTCTGAGGCCGCACCTCCACAGTCACCTCTGGGGTCTGCCACCCCCGGTCTGTTTGTTGTGGTCCCGTGTTTGGGGCCATGCCTCCTCGTCCTGTCTGCCTCTGCAGCTGCACATGGACATTGTCTCCTCCTTGGGGCTGCTGGTCAGGGGGAAGTGGCTGTGCTGCTGAGAGATGGTCGCCTCCTTGCTCCAGCTGTACTGGTGAGCAGAGTTGCTGAGCTCCCTCTGGACTTTCATCCACCTGAACCTGCTCCTGGACCATCTCTTGATGCCTACTTCTACACAACTTCCGTTTTACCACCTTCATCCTACGACACAAAAGCTTTCTTCTCCCAAGTTGGGAATTCTCCAAGATCTTCCTCCTCTTCCTTTGTAGCTTGAAATAGTTTTTTAAAGGAACTGGAAAACAAAGAAAAAAGCCCAACAGCTATCAAAAGAAAGAACAGCTTACAGTAGTTGAGTCTGGGTTCAATTCTGCAGTTTGACTCACTACAGGGAGCTCCAACCAGGCCAAATAGCTCGATCTAAAGACCACTGAAAAGCCCACCTCAGCATTAAACCACTGCCTCTAGAGTGCTGTGTGCTCTGGGTAGTCACTGTATTGTGGTCTTGACTGCTGCCCTTGCCCTGTTTAGGTATCTCATACTTTAAGGTCTGACTATACCATTTCATAGCACACAGCAGTATAGAAACGTGGGCCTTATAAAGGGACTGCAGGTGCATTACCTGAAGGTAGTTATTTAGAGCAATCCATTGATTGAGATTGAGAGAATAACCTGAGCTAAAGACTCAGAAGTTAAATACATCCAAAATCAAGTTCACCAGTGAAGCTTTGGTCTCCTGTAACAGCAACATGTTCCCATCTAATCAGACCAGCACATCCTACTTTTTTCCTCCCAAGTACACATTACTGTTTCTTCTACCCCAAACTCCTGCCACATCTTCTATCTTAACATCTCTCATTCATCCTATCTCATTTCCATCTCCTCTGCAGTAAGTTGCAGAAGAGTTGTTTTTCTCATCCATACTGTCTGCATACAAGTAGAGAAGGTACTAAAAAAGCTCAAAGAGATTTCTGCTGCTTGTTTCAGAGGCAAACTCCACAGAAGCCAAAGAACCAAGAGGAGCATTTCTTCAGTCAGTGCAGCTCTTCGGATGCAGTAGGTCCAGCTGCACTGAAGTGCCACTTCTTAAGGAAGACATCTAAGCAAATAAATTCTGCAGACCAAACAGGATTCATTTGTATGGGGGAAAAATGCTTCAGACTTCAGACTGAGACCTGCCTTAACTTCAAGTCCTTCTAAGTCACAGCAACACTGAGTTTTTCCCCTGAAGCCATAAAAACGTAGGCAGATATATTTTTCATAAATATGCTCTCCAAGACAACCAAAATGTTTGTTCAA
Organism: Gorsachius magnificus; assembly: GCA_034008185.1. Lineage (NCBI taxonomy): Eukaryota > Metazoa > Chordata > Aves > Pelecaniformes > Ardeidae > Gorsachius > Gorsachius magnificus. The sequence goes on along the minus strand of CM067082.1, from coordinate 55,349,583 downwards.
AATTTGCAGGAAAACCAGACCCATTTCCACCCCCACAAATCCCACGTCCATGAAAAAGTCAAAATTAAATAGGCAAAGCCTAAAAAATTAATATAAAACCTAAATATTTTAATATTGGGCAATCCAAGCCACAGGTAATACAGCTCTCTCCCTATAGAAAAAAACAACCTTATTTTTGCAGGGAGCTAAAGAGGAGAAGCTTAAGAAACTCACCCTGAATTCATATGAAGACTATTATGCTTTCTTTCAAGAATCCAGATGTGGGGGAGTTGATCCACAGAAAGGGCTAGTTTTAAAAAAGGAAATTTGAATGCTTGCATATATTTCACATGCAATTTCACTAATCAGATATCTCTATTTCTTGTATTCAATTACACTCTAAGAATTTTGTTGACTGTATGTCAAACCCAAAGCTTTAAAAAGAGACTAAGTTTTTTTTTTTTTAAAATGCAAGAGACCAAATACTTATGGAAATAGACAGATCCTACCTCTGGAGATGAAGCACTGTGGTCATAAATTAATTACAAAATCAGCTATTACCCATGATACTTGTGCTTGTGTTCCAACAGAAGATTTCGTCCTCCTGGAAGAGGGTTTAATCAGGGATACTGCCAAGTCCCTGATCAGCTAGTAGATGATCCTTAATGAAAGGCAGAATCTAGCCTAGTACTTCATCCTGAAACAGCATGAAACTTACTTTCAAATATCTCTCTGACATCAGCTTTAAGAAAAGGAAGCTCTGCCATTGCTGTCATGTCTTCACTGTCCAAACAGAGAACTGGAAGAAAAGAACAATATTGAAGTCTCCCAGAGAGTCCCTTCCAACCATGTCACTGCTGTAGCACACGTGTGTGCATTTTTAATATATTTGTAACAGGCTAGCAACTGCTGAGACACCATTACACTCCTCTGCCTTCCTCACAGTCAAGCTACTTGAGAAAGCAAACGCCTTTTCCCCATTCAGGACTCATCACGTCAGTCAAGCCTCAAGGCTATGCAAAGCCCTGGTAAGTGCATATGACAACAGTTCAGTCAGATTCGGAGAATGCAGCATCTAACTCCTCTGTAAATAAGTATTTAAATGCATGTAGATCAATCAGAAATAATGTTTAACACACTTTGGAAGTGACAGCAGGATTAATGCCACTAAAACTTCATAATCCCCAACTGAAGTCTTTGTCTTACTAGGGATGTGCAGCTGAGGCATAACGCAACAGAGGTTTAGACAAACCCTTTTTTGCATCCAGCCTAAGTTGCTATGGGAGAATTTGTTAAAACATGTAACAGCTTGTTAAAACAGGTAACAGGCTGCCATGGTGGTAGACATTTGTCGGTGGGTTTTGTCGGGTTTTTTTCCTGAGCTAACACTCGCAAGCATGTTATCTCCCCCTTGCATTTGTGCCTGCACAGTAGCCTTCAGTGAGGATTTTGCAGACTGTCACTGATGTAGCAAGGACAGAAACATGACAGCTCCAGCTGACTACAGGAGGAGTGCATAGAAAGAAGCTTCAGTGTCCTTTACAAGGTAATGGGTAATTTTTATGGCTTTCAAAACATAACATCAAAGTAGTCTTGTCAGCATTACACAGTTCTTTCCCTACACTATTTTGCTATTAAACCTGTATTGCCTCATATGTGCACATCTACCACAGTTGTCTTTTGACATCCCCACCATCCAAAGAGAATTAGAGCTGCAAGTGTTACCCAGCCAGCCCTACACTATTTGCAAGCCCAGAGTCCTTACAGCCATTGCGTGGCTGTCATCAAGTCAAGAATTAATGGATCAGTATTCTTCTGCCTTTACTTAGTACAACCTGAACTCCTTGGAGGTTGATAAAGTGGTAGCATCTTGGTCTTTCAAACACTTCCGCACCTGTGTAAAATAAAAAGTGGCTGGAGATCCTGAGTGCTAGCAGCATCCCAGAGGGCTCCAAATTTCCCCCAAACTCACCCTCCCACCATTACTCTGAGCCCTACCAAGCCATGGAGCCCAGGTGATGACACCAAATACTTGTCCACCTGCAACAAGCTCCAGTGCAAGGCAGGCAGCCAAAAGCTGAAGACTGAAGTCTATACAAATAAAAATGTTCCTGCCCCATAGCACTTAGAGCCCTGAAATATGCTTTTTATAAGCTCCTGAAAAAAGCTGAAAGACCACCCACCCACATCCAAAACATTTAAGAGAACAGCTCTTTCTTCAAATAAGTTGTTTATTCCATTTGCAGCCTTCTGACAGACAAAGCTTGTGCTCTGCATCCCAACCAGCATCTCTGAAACAGCAAGTGCACGAGCTCCAGTGGCAACTTCCCCCTCCCTCAGTCCCATGCCAAAGTCTGGAAAACAGCCACTAACTGTGCCTAACTAGCATCACCCTTGATCAAAAGCATCCACAAATGCCAAGAAGGAAAGTTGTCTTGTCCCATACAGATGTAGGCAGCATTTAGCCAAAGACCTCAGTCGACCCTCTGCTGCTTCTCACCTCCTCAATCCTGCAGGAATCAAATGCTCAATGTGGACAACAATATGTAATTAAACTCTGCTGCTCTAAGCTTTAGTTCTCCCACTGTGAAACAATTCCCCTTTGCCCAACTGACTGCACTGCCAGCATTAAACTACCACACCATACAGAAACCCTGGAAGCCAGGCTATGTTTGCTTCTACCCAGGAATGGTTTTTTGCACTCCAGGGAAGTGCCACAGGACACTGCTGACTAGGTAACACTGCCTCAGTACCTGTGAAGGATGATGTTGAAATCTGCTACAGCCTCCCTGAGCAGACAACTGAGCCACAACAGTTTTTACACAGTTCTGCTTCATCAGGTAGGTCAGAAACTCCTCAGCTGTGTGACATGCAAGTTTTCTGGCACTGGTCTGGGAAAACCAAAATAGAAGCCTATTTATGGGCCTTGATTTCTGCCCCAAGTCCTCTCACTACTCAATCACAGGAGAGCAGGATGCAGACATAGCTCAGCAGCTGAGGGGCAGAGTTCACATCCCAAGCCCAGAGAGGTTGTTTAGACTGCTGGGGGTAAAAGAAAGATTTGCCAAGGTCCTGGCCAAGCACAGGCACCTGCCTGCTGTAATTCACCTCTCATGTTTTACCTGAGATCTGAATGGCTGCCTGGAGCCTCAGTGCTCCCCCCATTCTTCTTCCCCATAAAACTATCAGTTTATTGAACTAATCTGATGTAGAAGAGACAAAAGGCATTTGGAGCAAACAGACCTGGGTGCAAGAGGGGAAGTCTTTCTCTAAACAACACTGCCCTCTGGCAACCTATGCCTAAAACATCCAACTCATCCAGCCATGCTAGCAGACTAGTTATACAAGTTACTTTCCTCAACATTATAATACACTTGCATGGTCATTGGACCTTATTTCCCCCAGAAATAACTGCAAGTTTTGCAGAGTGGACATCTCAGACACCTGCATAACTTTCTTGTTAAGATGCCTTTTCAGCATTCAGTTCCCCCACTATTAAGGAGAAGTAGCAGCAGGTTGAGGAACCTGCCATAAATACTCCCAGAAACAATACTTCTGTATGAAGTTGCATTGTCTTCTAAGCCATCACAGCATGACAGAAAACATGTCCATTTAATTTCTTATCATTTAAATCTAAATAAAGTTAGATCAGGAGAAAGCACATAGAATTTATTGGGCTTGAGTTTCTCCTTCTTACCGGTTTATTGCACCTTCATAAGTGTGAAATTTTGTTGCAGCTGACAAAAAGGTAGCAGGAAGAACAACTGAGGAACCAACTTTAAACACAATAAACAAGTCATCTCTACAATATGACTTTATCTAGAAAACTTGTTTTACTGAGGCATATTTTATCCTGTCTCATCTTACTTTTTGCTACAGGTTTAGTACAGGGGGAGGAGGAAGGGTGAAGGTGGGAGGGAATACAGAGGCACAGTTAAACAGCACAGAATAGAGATTGAGTGATCAAAACCATCAATGTTCCTGGATCTGTACATACAGGTTTCTTCACAGTCTAAACCCAACCCATTCAGAGTGAAAAAATTAATCATTTGCCTTCTTTTTTTGTAGCATTACCTGTTAATCAAGAGGCACTGAGGTTCAAGAGGTTCTTGACATTTTCATTCATTAGCTCTATTTTCCCAGTATATAAGTGGCAAAATGAGGCAACTCACACCTCTGAAAACTGATACTGTGTTTGATGATGTCTATTTTTGTCTGACTAGTAGCCCAAGTAACAAATGAGTAGAGCATTCCAACCTGCTATTTAACAGGCAACTAATTCCTTACCAAGACTGTAAATTTACAGAGTTTGTTCACCTACAGAGGTGAAGAGGAATGGAAGGTGAAAATAAGAGAAATAGGAGCTATGAACTGAACAATATTCATTTTTGACGTGAAGACATTAGAGGCAGATACATTCACCCTTCATAGAGGCAACATGAACTTTACAAAGATGCTTTTTTCTTTCGTGGCTCATTACAATTCAACACATTGTCAGACCACACTGAATGAATTGTTCCCAGAGTACAGATGAAAGATAAGAAAGGCTTGACTTGTATTTAATGATCCCCCATTTACATAGCTGTATGTGGGCAGAGTTTCAGCATTTAGCATGCAGTATGCATATGATAGAGACCACAGTGTCTTACAAAGACCACCACTATCTGGTGGAGAAGGAAAGCCAACACCGCTGTTCCTCTGAAGCGGAATGCAGCTATTAGCTTTTTAAGTGACAGTGTATAGCTTGCTTTATTAGCCATTGTTTAAAACACTATAATTAGAAAAAAGTCAGATATGCAAGATAAACCATCAACCCTTGAATAATACATGCTCCCCTGTGAGTTATAACGATTACACACTGCATTAAAGAGGTTTTTGTAGAAGTTTCTTTATACTGACTAAAATCATACAACAATGATTGTGCCATATTCCCATTGCAGCAAAAACCAATACACCCATAAAACATGTCCCAGTCATTGCTTTGCTTTATGAAGATCTCTGAGCAGCCGTTAAACAGCAATTATCTTTGATGCTGTACTGATCTTTTAGGTAGAAGAGAGGCAGACATTCTGTACCTTCTCAGCTGGTTTAAATTGTAATCCCTGTTGCCCCCCTCTCTGAGTGAATGAAAACTCACTTAAGGTGTAATTCATTTAGCCATGTTAGTCTGCATTTCAAAGTGCATCTTTATACTGCCTAGAATGAAACAAGAGTGTTGCCCAAGGTAAACTTAAGATGATTTGCATAAGATAATCTGTTAGCACACACTTGAGAGTACTTTGATTTTTGGTAGGCATATCATTTATGCAAGCAAACATCATTCTTTAAAAAGGTAAGATTCAATCACTTCTGATATGGGAGAAACTAAAATACCAGGACTGAAGTAATAATTAAAAAGGGTGAGGTTACACACAACCCACTGGCTCACCAGCACACCTTGCAGGGATGTCCCGACTTAGTTACTCCTCCACAAAGGTGTCGCCTAAGCCCTCACTAAACAGACAGGTGGGAAGACCAAACCCAAGACTGATTTAGGAAGCACCCATTCTGGTAAGCAAGGTTTCCTCCTCACTCAGGCAGAAGCATCAGGTCTGGCCCTCTGCAGCTGGACACCACCAGCTGCCACCAGCCCAGCCAGACCTGGTGCTCCCATTGTCCTTCAGCACCAGAACTTCTGAAGCACCCATGAACCAAGCCAGCTCTACCCAGGATGGATACCTCTTCCCAGAGTGCTTCTGTCTTTATTTCAAAGCACTTTTTGTGTGCAAAACCAAGGCTTAACCCTATCAGCTTTACACCAAAGGCTACACCTGTAGATTTGAGAGAGCACAGTCCAGATACTGCCCCCTTACTCTACCACAGACAATTTCTTGTTGCACTTCTACAGATTCCATTATCTCATCAGTATTTCACAAGTCAGAATACTTTAAGTGTCTGCTTTCCAGCTATCAATTAAAGAGATAATCTTGAATCAGAAATACAGTGCATTACATCCCCTCAGCCTCTGCTTATGAGAGCCTCCAGCAATACCCAGCCACAGCAATTGTATGCAATCTGAAGGATTTACTTGGTAAACTAACAGCTCTTAAGTACCTCATATCCACTTGGAAAAGCAAATATAAATTATTTGCTCCTTTAAAAAATTATTCGCCAGATACACAAGAATATCTGGAAGTCTCCATCTTAAGGGACTACTGAGTACCCAACCTTGGAGAGAGAGAATACCATATCTGAACAGCTAAACCTTTACTATAATTTTTATTTTATGCATAGTTCCAAACCCTGCATGAGCATCCCAATCACTTATTGTCAGGTCCTTAGTTCATGCCTGCCTGAAGCCTTGCTAATCAGCCAATTACACAAACACTATTCAGGCAAGAATTGTGAAAAGACTCAGGGTAACACAGTCTTTAGGCTAAAAGCGTGCACTGCAGAACAGAGTGCAGCCAGGGCATCTGTCAGCCATGCAGCAAGTGCTGCAGGAGAACATCTGACTGCCACCCAGCATCCAGCCCCCCTTCAGCCCCAGCAGCCTGGGATGCAAGCCAGGTTGGAGGCAGGCAGGCAGCTGCTGAAGGTCAGCATGTTCCCCTCCAGAGGAGCATACCTGAGGGACTGGAGAAAGCATCTCTCAAGCCCATAAAAAAAAATCACCTCATCTATTTCTTTTCACTTGCATGGGGACTAGAGATTGGTTTAGGAAACAAAGCTGCACCTATCTTACCAGTACCCTTAGAAAAACCCCTGTACTTTATTTAAAGAATAAGAAATTATTTTAATCTTATACTCAGTTGCTAGTCTTCTAATCGCCCAAAAGACATAGTAAGAGTCACTGGTTTTGACACCATACGTTATACATAAGGTCTGGTTTGTACCTATTGTATAACCAGGAACAAATATTAGGTGGAAATGTATTTTAGCTATGTAGAATTCAAGTTATGTGAGAAAATTACACTTTTAGTATTTAAACAAGAGTTTTAAGTCAGTATCTTAATTATGTCTTTGTAAAGCAACTCTATTAATTAACTTCTGCTTCTTCATTAAAGCATTTGAAACAGCATTTTCCGTTCTTCATTTGCAGCAACGTATTATGTACCTAACTGAAACATGAATATTTTTCAATGACGCTTCAGAAGCTGTATTACACACACACACCTCCTTGGGAATTTTTTAGACACGTTTAATAAAAGTGACCTTGCGTATTGGTGTATGTAAACAGAATGAACCATCAAGCCACAACTGGGATGATTTTTCTGCCATGTAAACAAACGTTTCTGCAGAGTCGTGCTCCTGTTGTGCTTCACCCTGCACCAAGGGACTGTAGACCTACTCAGATATGAAAGGTCATGCTTTCCCCCCCCCAACAGCCTCCCTACCTGTATGCTCAAAGAAGAGCTCAGCAAAATCACTGTATATGCATGGTCCAAGAAAATGCTTCTATTTCAATAACTAGCTCACATTATGCATGCCTTCTGTTAGAGGAACACAGATCCTTCTTCCAAAGAAGATATAAAAGCATCTGAGCAGGGGGATGGAAACTGTGACGCAAGAGGCAGCCAGTGGAAAGACATATGGAGGCAGAGAAATAAGAAAGGTATCAGCAGTTGGCAAATCTCCTCTTACATTTCACATTCATGTGCTCACCACATTTAGACACAAAGACTGTATCTAACACTCCAGCACCAGAACGGGTTGGTTTTTTTTGCATTCTCCAAAGCAGCACATGCTATTATAGACATAGCCCTGTACAGCACAATAATCCTGCGCCGCTAATCTGCATTTTATATTAAAGCCAGAAATGGCAACAACACACTGGACTGTAGTGAAATTACACAATACATTACTATTATACCACAGTCCAAGTATGAACTGTCAACTACCGTTCAATTTACACGTTGCCTTTGTGTCCTGTGAACATAGAGCAGGGGGAACTGAACAGAGCAAAAAGCGTTTGTGATTCTTGACTGTTATCAAGAAAGCAATTTTCTTCTCAGATTGAAGAATAGTTATTTGGTATAAAGAAAACGGTTATCCCTGAAGCTCCTTTCTCTATTCACCCTAGCAAGATGATGCCCATTCAGTTTTCTAAGATTTCCCCATGCTTTTTCCTGTTTTGGCTTGGGTTTTTTGTTTGGTTGGCTTGGGTTTTTGCTGGGGTTGGTTTGTTTGTTTTTCTTTGGGACATATTTCCACCTGCATTACTGCAATACAACCAACAAAAAGAGTCAAGAACTACTGCTATTATGCCATGGAGTGCATACTGGAACATGCTTCTGTCAAACTCTCCTTCTGGTGCTTATGCCCTTTTGCCTGGGGCACAAAAAAAAAAGTCATTTCCTTCAATGGCAACAAAAAGAGCCAAGAACAACCCACTCCCAGTTATCGCCATGAAAGCTGTTACTTAGACAGCAAGTCTAAAAAACCTAAAACCTCTGTATTGATTTTTTTTTTTTTCCCTGCTTTCTTTGTTAGCAGGATGTGTTGGAAGGGAACAATCCCTGACCTCTAAGTCTGTGCAGGGACCATACCCACAGCATCTGCACCAGCTTGTTCAGGGTGGGTTAGGAAAGGAGCATGTGGCAGGACAGGGGAAGGTTACCTCCAACCACCTCCTGGCAAGCTGCCACAAGGAAATTAAAGTCTGCTGCACAAATTTAGTCTGCTAAAATGCAATATTTTGCTAAACCACACAATATACTCGGAGTTACAAGTTATAGAATGACACAGCTAAATTACAGGCATGATTTTGGATGGCATTCAGTTCTGTATTTAGTTACCCAACTTATTGGCCTTCAGAAGCAGCAGATCACATTAAATGCAGAGGTTTCTTCCTTTCCATACCCCAGCTTTTTTTTTTTTAATAAGCATCACCTTGGGACATACCAGGTGACAGATCTCTTTGGCGATGAATTCCCAAATGTGACAGCTAAAAAACTGACCTCTCACTGTAGCCAGTTAACCCTATTACCTAAACTAATGTGTAATTATCAGCCTTAATGTGTTGAGAGCCTTCCGCTTGCTACAGTTTTGGACACAGACAAGACTTCTTAAGCATCCATTAAGAAGCTCCTAAGGCACATGCTTGCAACACTTAAGTAAAACAGGAAAAATTAATGGCTTTGATAATATTTTGTGATCCTTGTTGAGTCTTTAAAGAAAAGACAATCCTGAAGGATCCAATAACTTTTCCATGAATGAAATCTTAATTTACTAGGATTCTCTCAGGGAGGATTAACACCTCTGGGTATATATGATGCAAACAATTCTTACATGCAGGGTCTTGTACAGCATGTCAGAATTATTGTAGGTACTTACTACCCTCATATTCAAACAAAATTAACATGGCACAAACATCCTGAAAATATTTTAACTTTCTATGGCCAAAGTTCTCTTGTGCATTTGAAGGCAGGTCAGATACCCAGAGAAGAGAGGGCTTTTTTGTGGATCAGCCATCTCTACCTCAGATGTGATGCTACATATATGCATTCCAACACACAAGAGGATGGCAGGAGCAGAAAAAGAAATTTACAGTACTTACTAGGTAAGATACTCTAGGGAACAAAGAAACAGGAACTTTCAAAAAGGCAAGCTTGTTTCTGTAGAAGTTCTAACAAGGCTATTACTCAGAAGCATCCACAGGAAAAGAAAATGTTACCTAACACTACAAGATAAGCAGTCATTATATATTTGTGGCATACACATTCAGCGTGTATATAGACTCATGCTTTCCTTAGAAACTGCTTTGAGTTTTTCTTGGTCACTGAAAAGTCAAATAATACAATACTCTTAACTGCTCAAATGAACGATAAAAAGTTCTTTACAGGAGTTATTTTGCTTTTATTATGGATTTTTAGGAAGCAGTAATTCACCTTCCTATTTGAAAAAGGAGGCACAAGAAAGGCTACGTAAAGCTATAAATACTATTAATTGCAGAGTAAGGCAAAATATCATTTAAAAGGCATGGAGACTGTTCCATCTCCTTTATTCCTTTTGTTTCTGATAATCAAGTTTAACAGAAAGAGCAATTGAACCTTTCCATCAAAATCCTGGTGTGGATTAAATCCTTGCCAAGAACAAACCAGCACTCACTACTTGTAAGAGCTAGCAGTTTTCGAGCCATGGAAAAATCCCAGAACCTCAGAAGTTGGGCCTTGAGTGAACAAGCAGCTGCACCACCAGCACGAAGGAGACAAAAGCATATGATCAGTAGCTTCAGAAGCCATTCAAATAGATCAAGAAGAGACATCAACTGTAGTTGATCTATTTAAATTCATGAGATCATATTTGGAAACATGGAAGAGAGCTGCAGGAATATAAATCTCATTGAATTAAGTCTCAGAGAAAATTTGTCTTTTAATAGTCTGTTGAACATCTCAAGGCAGTCTGACACCATTATGTGCAACATCATTATGAGGAATAAAGAACACCACAAAACTAATGATTAATAAAGGAGCCCTGAAAAAAATGCTCTGCACTGGGAGAGGGCTGTTTTTCAGAATTAAAAATATGGCAAAAGAGCCATATATATATATACAGCTTGTATACATATATATACAGCTTGTATACATATATATACACACACACTGTGTGTATGTATATGTATACACATATTTATAACCTAAACATGCATTTTGATGCATCAACATTAGCGTATAAATCAGCTCACTCATTCCTTAACTGTGGAAACCCTTTACATGGCGGCATGTCCATATGTTTCTTGCAGCAATAAAAGGATCCCAAAAGAAAGGAAAGACTATCTAACAGAGACCAGCAGGCACTTATCCCTGTTAGCAGTCTGCAGAGGGCCCACCAATCCAATCTGCAGATCAGAGCAAGCAACTTAAGGAAGCATTTCCCCCTTCTGATATCCCCCTTTGGCTTCCCAGATTAAGACATCTCCCAAGGCCATGCTCTTATTAAAGCAGTTAGAAAGCTTAAGGAAAATCACAGTGGACTTACTGCATAGCCAAGTGGAAAAGAGGAAAATTGGATTGAGGACAGTGATTCCATAAGTGAGAAGGAACGGCAGCCACAGACAGGCTCTCAGGGCAGCAAGACTGATCAGGCAGCTGGAGGTCAGCAAGGGGCAAGGGCAAAGGGATCGCTTCATCGCATCATACCCAAGCAGCACTCCCCAGACCCTCAGCAATGCTGTAAAGCCACAAGAGACCTCTCCGGAGGTGACAAAATGCTCTCATCTACACGCTACCCTCCCTCAGGCATGCTTACCAAGTACCCTCAGGGCAAGGTAGACCTGCCTTACCAGCACTCATCCGCACTTCTTAGGCAAACAAAACAGGAGATTTACACTTCAAAGCTACTGACTTGGCCTTGTTCCAGTAAATACCAAGTTCATCCTGAAGTTATTAAAAAAATCACATGCCAAACCTAAAGGACAACCTTAAGGCTGAGAGAAACTTTACTGTCCTGTTCTTTTGAAGAGCATCGTGACAGCAAATGATAAAGCATAAACAAAAATAACACACACAAGTTACAAATAAGTGGGACACTTCTGTCATTAACTATTCCCAGTGGCAGTAGCTTATTAGACCTATAGTCAGTTGGTAACAACCTTAGATTTAAGTTATTATTCAAGCTGCATGTCTTTGAAGGCCTATTAAAGGCAACGACAGGAGAGCCCAGCATACTAAATAGCTGTATCTTAAAGGGTCAGGTTTCTACAAACAAACATAAACCAGTAACTTTGTGTTTGAGGCCAATTTGCTCCAACAACAGACATTAATTAAATAAAAAAAGCAAATAAAAGGAAAAAAATTGGTTTTATGATCATCTCCTCCCCTCCCTGGGAGGAAGGGGATACAGATTCAGTTCAAATAGACTTGGGTTCTGCTCCTCTTGAGTTCTCTAATCACTTTAGTATCACAAGCAGACACAGCCAAAAATATTGAGAAAGGAGATTTAAAATAGAAAAGATATAAACAATTCATAATCTAAATCCACAGCAGACTTATCTTCTGCTATATAAGCCAGTACTAATGGACAGCACTACAATACATTTTATACCTCAAGGAACACATTTCAAAGGGAGATTCCCTTAGAAGTAAAAACAGGGTCATAAGGTACAATACAGAACCATAATAAAAAAACCCACAATACAAACATGCTGAGCAATTAGGTCTTCTGCATATAGTAGCTGCATTTTACCCTCACTAATATCAAATTAGTCCAGACCACACCATTCTCCATCTCCTCTCTCCCAATCCGCAGAGTCCTATTATCCTTAAACATTTTTCAAGCACATTAGCAAGAGCCATAACTTGCTACTGCCCTGTGCACAGCACATTTGCTTAACCAACTGCAGCCCTTTAAAGAGCATAGCTATAGCCAGGAAAACAGTTGTGAAGTAAAATTTAACTAGCTTTTTATTTACCTACCTGCTAATAGCAATACTTACATAAAAATCTTTTAAATTAAACACTTTGGTCCCCAACACCTACAGATACTCAGAATTTTTGACTAAAACTCACATTACCTATAGGCAGAACTGAGTTCCTGGGGTGGGTTTTTATACCAATCCAATTCACATGACCGAGCCTTTCTCATGAATGTGACCCACCTGCACCTGTGGTGAATAAAGTGGTCATTCAGGTAGAGAAAAAAACTGAAGCTGAACTACTGCAAGCTACTGCTTATCTGATAGATTGAGAAGGCAACAGGATAAACATTGATACAGCTGAAACACCAAGTATTTCCTCGAAAGATTTACTGCTCCAGCCTGTTTTCTTATGCAGAACACCTGAGGCTCTTGGACACTCTCAGGTAAGTGTTAATGAATAAATGCCTAGGGCTGGCTGTGACCTACTTGGATAAAAGTTTCTACTTCAGCATGCCCCCTTTTCTTTTCTTTTGCTCTGCACGCGCTTTGAAATTTGCTGAGAATACATTCTTGGTGGTATTTAGAGATGAAATTAAGGTAAGAAGGTGTGTGATAAGCTTTGTGGAGAAAGCAGGTTCTTTAGCATGATGCTTCCAAAGGGAGGGATCCAATTGATTTGAGGCTTTTCCAACATGTTGAAATTAATAAATTGTCTAGTACTAAATCTGTGCCCCTACGTGAACAATATGGTTAGGCAGGACAGTGAGTGTTTAGGTAATGATTCTTCTAAGAGTAGACTGACCTTTGAGAAGGCAAGGAAGCTAAGGCAGTAAATAATGGCATTACACAACTCGCTGGTACTACCAAATGTTATTTTCTCTAACCATGTTTCAAAGGAAGAACACAGATTACATTGCAGGAATTACCAAGTCTTGTACTATAATCCCTATTAATAACTCTCTCTCTCTAGTATATTAGGGCCTCCATATTTTTTAATCATAAAAAAATAGATTGCATTGCATTAGATCACAAAAGCTAATGCCATCTTTATATAGTGCTGACAAGTGTTTGATGAAAAACATTTCATTCAAGCTTCGTTATAGGTCAAATGAAAGAGGGATTGACCAGTGAAACAGGAAGATCCTGCAATCTTCTTACACAATATATCCAGAAACCAAGGCTATTTTCTTTTCCTAAGTAAATACAGTTATTGAAGGAATCCATCTGTAGTAATGGGCCCAGATGATTTTTGGAGGCCACAGCTGGGTTGTTTTCTCTTTACCCTGCCTCCTTAGCCAGCTTTCCCTCTGTTTGCAATATTGATGCAAAGGATGCCTCTTGTGGAGGAGTCTGCACAGTCATCCCTTGGCACACTACTCTTTGCCAGAGACAAGGGGCAAGGACTGGATGAAACCATCAAATGCAACTGGATGACCCATGTAACGTTCAGCACGGGGACTGGTGACATAAATCCCACATGCTGAATTAAATCTTGTGGGAGAAGATCCTCATGGGAGGAAATACTGGACCCTTATTGCTGGACCTGAGATGAAACTAGCTGTGCTATTGCCATTTGGACAGTGATTGGCATGACCTTATCCCTACCACTGATCTGAGCCAAATGTGGCGTGCTCCCCTGGTTCCCTGTTGGGGCAGCGCGTGGGACCCTGACCTCCAAGGGGCCATACATGGGCTGTAGGTGTAATGGCTTATTGTGCAAGTGCGATGCATCCGTGTGGTGCACTGTGGATGCTATCAGCAATCATTCAAGTAGATGTTTTTTTTAGTATTATTGCTTTGGGAAGTTTGGTTCTCATTGTTCTGTTACTTTTGTAGATAAAATGAGCATTTGAACCAAGCAACGGTTCATCTGTGTCCCTAGCTCAGTCACAGCCCTGATAATTGGTCTCTTGTTGGAGCACACTAATGAAATTTGGTGCCTGCTGTGTGGGCAGAAGGCACGCAGGGTTTTGCGAGGTGTGAAGGGACAGCCTGGTGGGCAGTGAGAGGCTGTCCTGTGACAAGTTTCTGTCTCAGAAATAGCAATTTTAAAATGCTCCCAAGACAGGAAAAACATATTTTAAAGGCTCCTATTAATTTTTATTTTTCTTTTTTCTTATTTTGTCCTATGACACAAACATATTGCTGAATTTGGACTAGATCTGCAATAAAATATTTTTACAGTTAGTTAAATGGGCTGCTCCAGAATTTAATCACTCACTGAAGACTCATCCTTTCCCCATTGTGAATGCTGTCACTTGAACAGCTGACTCAATTACATTTTCAGAAAGGTAGTTAAAAAAAAAAAAGCAATGGTGTTGGAATAAAGTGCTTCTACGCCTCTGTGTTTTAGGTTTAAATTAACTATGTAGGCTGTCCTCCAGAAGCCTATAATGATTAGCTGTTTTGTTGTGCTGTCTTTTGAAAATATTATCAGAGCAATCCTTGCCTGGAGAGAGTGTTTTCAGAGGAATCCCTTGCTTTTGTGTGGAAATTGCATGCCCTTTACAGATTTGATACCTTTCTCTACCATTTACAGATGCTGTGGCAAACATTTAATCTCAGGGATGTTAACCTTTCTAAACTTTGAAGTATAAAAATCTTCTGTTTACAGGTTGGTCTCTCCTTAAAGGAAATCTTTAGGTTTTTGCACATCTGGTGCCTGAGCTGCCACTTTTCTGTCCAAATCTGCCTCTGATAGGCCCTGGTTAGGAGGAAGTCGGCACTTTCGCTTAGGTCAGCCCCAACTCATCTTGGTCCTCACATCAGGCATGCAGAAACAACTAATGGCAGATGGGCAGCTAGCTGCAACCCGCTAGTCCCCCTTTTTGCTACATATCAGAGACAGGCATGATTGCTCCTCTGCTAGCAGACACCAGGCAGGATATGCTCAGTGGTCTATGCTTAGGGATTTTGGTGAGTAGAGTGTGCATGTCTGGGCATGAGCCTGGACCAGATGTACAACATGAAGTAGCCTTTGCAAGGTGCCTTATGGAGAGACAGTGGAGGGATGGTGACGTTAATGCTGAATCTCCTACATAGTTTTCCCTCTAAGTGTTTATGCAGCACGTGTAAAAGTGAAACCAGTTTACTCTCCTACCCATAGCCAGTAGTGATTTAAACAGCTGTGCAAGGAATGAAAGAATCTTTTCTATTTTCTAGCTTCTGGAAGTGGCAAGGGCCTACATAATAAAATACACTGGGGTTATATACAGTGTTAATTTAATTGCCAAGAAAGAGTTAGGAAAAAAAATTTTTCTAGCCCTCATTCCTTCACTCAAAAGCATATTCATTTCTTAATTATAGTCTTGTGAGATTATACTTTAACAAACAGCTAGTTTGAAACTGCCAGCCAGTAGTACCTGGCACCTTTTCCTTCCTAACTGATTCCAACCTCAGTCCATGCTCACAGTACTCTCAAGGGCATATTCTCTTGGAGAGTGTTTCTCTGGTTTGGCTACCTAGAGGGACACCTTGATGGCCCTGCATGCAGACCAGCCAGCTGCCTCCTGCCCCAACAGAGAACAGTGAATGTGTGATGCTAGAGAGACAAACAGGTGAAATATCTAGCAACTATTACATTAAATATTTTTTTTTTAAAAAAAAAGACCCTTGAAGTCTGCCTTCCAGGTACAAATAGTCAAAAGCCACGTAGGAGACCTAACAGTTAATTTTTCTTTAACGGTCTGTCTCTAGGGATGTCATTCTCTGATTTTCTCCAGTTCCTGAAGAATAATTTGGCTGCCTGTGGAAGCTCGATTTGAGTGTGATTCCACAGCTGCAGAAGCCCATTGATATGTGGTGGTGAGCAAATCACCGCATTTTTTTCAGGGCTCAGCTGTTTAAAATATACTGAATGCAAAATCACTGGTAAGTTACAATGTGTTTAAATTACTCTAATTAAAGCTTCTGTAGTATGGCACAGTTCATGATATTTCATTGCAAATTATAGCTCATGTACCTACCATGGCAAGCAGGCGTTATCCCTTATCTCTTTATTCAAAAACTAGAAAGAATGGGAAGAAACAAACTTTTCAAGCTAAATTGCAGACTTACTAGCTGAAGTCTTTTGACAAATTT
This sequence comes from Gorsachius magnificus, assembly GCA_034008185.1. Lineage (NCBI taxonomy): Eukaryota > Metazoa > Chordata > Aves > Pelecaniformes > Ardeidae > Gorsachius > Gorsachius magnificus. Next base: position 55,333,187 of record CM067082.1, on the reverse strand, counting down.
TTTAGCACCTCTACAATGAGACAAACAGTTAAATTATGGGTCTGAAGAGCTTCATCTGATGGTGGGAGAAAGAGAAATCCCTCCTTAGGAAGGCTTTGGTCTGTTTCTATTTTTAACAAGTTGGCTATACCATACAAAAGGGTGCACTTAATACTGCTCATCAAGCTGTGAACCATACTGTGCAGATTGCAAGTCTTCCTGCTGCAGACAGGAGCAAGTCAAACTCGTTAGTGGCAAGTAGATATTAAACTAGTGGGGATGGATGTTTGGGGAGGGTTGGTTTGGGGATTTTGCATTAAGATGAAGACCAGCAGGGAGAATCTTAGAAAATGTTTTCCTGGCTTCACTGAAAATGGATGTTATAAAGTTTCTGGAGTGCCTTTTTCATGTTTCTTGCCGAAGCTTGACTTGCTTTTCCTGTCTCAGTGTGGCCACAGACAGGCCTGTGTAACATAATGCTTCGCTGTAAAGAAACTTCCAAGCAAGTGTCAACAATGGTTTCCATCTAGATAGGTTGCAGCCACCCAAACTTCTCCATTGCTGCTGAACTGTTGCCCATAAATCTGCACAGTTTAATTGTACATTTAGACTAACTATTTAGATTAAGTAGTGATCTCAGAAGGTTTGGGAACCCTGGACATGACAAACAGCACCCTGAACTGCTGGGTGTGCAGGGAGCAGAGGTAACATAGCCATGTTGGTACAGCACTGCACCCATGCTGACATGGACTTACTACCTTAGAGGTCGATGAGCATATACTGCATCTGGGCCTGACCTGACTTGTGATGAGTGTGTAGAAGCTTGTACCTCTACATTTGCCTGCTCCAAGATAGCCTCTTCTGAAGAATTTTAGTTCCAAGTCTACACTCGGGGTTTATGCATTATCTTTCCTTTCGTATATTGAAGTTGAAAGTGATGACAGAGGGAGGAAAAAGGGAACACAAACATACATACCATATGAAAAGAAGTGCTGGGAGTCCATGACCAGCCCCAGAGCTATGGTGTCATTGGGGGAATGGATTGGTTTGTGTGACTGGAGCACTGTAACGGATGGCTGCAAGCTCTTTAGGAAGGGCAGCCTGGGCAGACAAGGAGGAGATGTTGTAAGATGTGCAAAAGCATTCATCAAATGCACAGAGGACTGCTATGAAATACATAACAGGTTGTCCAGAGCTGATGGGTAGGGAGGAGAGGGGACATTGTCTGCTACATGTCTGCTACAGATCATGATCAAGAACAGCAAGCGAGCAAAGCTGAGTATCTGGAAGAAGCCTCATGACCACAGAGGATGTTGCCCTGGAAGGCAGAGGAACTCAGAAGAGCTGGTTTATCTTCCTAGGCAGCCTTCTCAAGGAGTAAAAAAGGACTGTTTCGGTGCTCAAGAAAACGAGCATGTCAGGATGCCAGCTGGGCTGAGTATGTTACTCCCAAGTGAGCTCAAACACAAAGAAAAAAGGTGGAGGCAGGGACAGGCTACCCAAAAGCAATGCAGTTACCACCCAGAGTTATTCCACGGAGAAAGTTTGGAAAGAAAAGCACAGCTGGATTTGACACTGGATAGATGTGAAGGGCAAGAAGACGACATTCTGTAGGTTCTTTGGCAGCAAAAGGAATACCAAGGAATATGTTGGCTTTCTGCTGCCTAGGAGCAGGCAACCTAGTGGCAAAGGACATCAAAGAAGCTTTGACTCTCAAGGCCCTCTTCACATCAGTCTCTATTGGCAAGGTTTGATCTCAGACCTCCCAGTCTCTGTTCTTAGTAGCAGCATTTAGAAAAGGGAGGTAGAGGAGGCCAATGTACATATCCCCTCCATGACAGAGGAGAACTGAATTCAGAGAGAGAGCTGAAGGAGCTGGCCAATGTCACACAAAACTGTTCTTGGTGTTTGGGAGAGGTTTCCCATGACTGGAAAAAGAGGAATCTTATGCCCACTTTCAAAAAAGTATGAAGGAACAACTATAGCCTGGTCAGCCTCACATCAGTAAGTGGAAATATTGTAGAGTAAGTCCTCACAGAAGCCCTTTCCAGGTACATGAATGACAAGAAACACTTTGGGAACAGCTAGTACAGATTTACCATGAACAAGTAGAGACTGACCAACCTGATTGCATTCTGCAGCAAAAATGATGGGCTCTGTGGATGAGCAGGGAGTAGTAGATGTTGTATACCTTTAATTTAGCTTTTACCTTTACAGGCTCTTCCACAGGAAACTTGTAGGCAAACTGGGGAAATACAGACTGTGAGGATTTATTGCAAGGTGGATAAAAAAATGGCTGGGTTTTTGGACTAACACAATAGTGGTCAGTAGTTGGAATTCCTGGCAGCCATATGTAAGTAGTATTCCTCAGGGGTCATACTGTTTAATGTCTTTATTGGTCAGCTGGATGAGGGGATGGAGTGTGCTCTTAGCAAACTGGTAGATGATAGGAAATTTGGGGAGAAGCAGCTGAAAGACTGAAGGGCAGGGCTGTTAAGCTGAGGACCCTCAGCAAGCTGCAGCAGTGGACTGACAGCAATCTCATGATGCTCAACAAAAACAACCATGGAGTCCCGCATCTGGGATGGGATAACCCCACACATGCATTGGGGCTGGCTGCCTGTGGAGCAGCTCTGCAGGATGGGACCTGGGAATCCTGACAGACAAGTTAAAGTGTGTCAGCAACGTGCTTTTATGGCAACGGGAACCATCTGCACACAAGCATTACAGGACAGGGAAGAGGCTGAGCAAAGTGCTTCTTCCTTTCCTTTTGGCACTTCTGAGACCACATCTGGAAAGCTGTGTCCAGTTTGGGTCTCCCCAGTACAAGAAATACATGGACATGCTGGAGCATGTCACAGAGATGTCTGGAAGCTGGAGCACAAGACATAGAAGAGTGGAGAAGGAATTGGCTTGGTCAGCCTTAAAAAGCAAAGGTCAAAGGAGATTAAATTTCTGTCTACAACTACCTATGGGGGTGATCACAGAGGGGATTGGGATAGACTTAGACACAGTGACAGGGCAAGAGGCCACCCTGCAGCCTGGGTAAATCCCAGTGGTTAAGCTCTGCAACAAGCTGCCCAGAGGGGCTGAGCAGTCTCCATCCTTGGAAAATGTCAAACCTCCACTGACCAAATCCAAACTGTTTCTTAAATCTGTTTTAAATCTTTGCTGCACACCAGGGCTGATTATTTCTTGTCGTAGTCCTAAAGAGCATGCAGAATGTTTGCTGACTATCATCTTTATAGCAAAACTTTTACATGCTTGGATAGTCTCTTCTCTCTCATCTTTCTTGGCTAGGTTTAGTTCCTTCATCCTTTCCACTTCAGGTGTTTTAAACTGATTCTCCCTGGCTTTTTTTTTTTTTCCCCTTTTTACTCTCTCTGCACCTTGTGATATCCAGACCTGGACATTGGGCCCTGGCTGCTGACCCTAGGCACCACATGAGGTGAAAAAAAAACCCAAACAACCCTGCTTTCTGTGTCTTAGGTATGATGCTCAGGTTACAATATATATAAAAATTCAGCTTGCTTTTGTTGAAATAGCATTGCAACGTTGGCGTATATGCTGTTCATGATCAATTATATGAGCCAGTTCTGCTTCTGCAGTAGTGCTATTCAGCTGCATGGTTCCTACTCCATGTTTGGGTTTTGTTTCCTATCTTGCTCCTCTGCAGTTTCATGCATTGAGATTAATTTTACAGATTTCAGACAGTATCCCTGATTTTCAGAGGTGCAGAGTTTGTGGTGCTCTTTTCAGAGTGCTCCAAATTGGCATTTGTTTCTACTCTGAAATGGAGGTTATTAACAGAAATTTTGGATTGTGGCACTGCATTACCCACTACCTCAAATTTTTAGCTAACTTCAAGTTAGGCTGCAATGACAGACTTCTTCAGCACTGAGGGCGGATAACCAAGACCAAAAAACCCGTACCATTTCATGACACTTTTGACTTGTTCTTCCTGCATATTGAAGTTAAGCTTTCAGTTTTGTTCCCCTAATTTCTTTTTTGGAGATACTTTCTGAACTTTTCCTGTTCTCAAACCTTTTCTATCATCAAAGAATATTCAAAGAGAATTGTTCCAAGATTATTTTGGCTTATTTCCCTAGATTCTTTCCTGGAATTTCAGCCATACTGACAACTAAAATATCTTTAACTCTTTATGAATATTATGTCTTTTCTTTCAGATTCTGGCCTGTATCTTAGTCATCTGTTTAAAATTGCATTAAATGTCTGGTCACAAATAACCCTAACTGCAGATGAGATACAGATCTAAGGTACACACTCACTTAAACAAATCAATGCTTAAAAAAATCCCAACATCAATAACTGCTGGTTTTTTTCTGATAATTGTCCTTTAAAACTGACTTGGTTATCTTAGATCCTTCTCCTTGCTTTTTTTCTGTACAGGTTATGTTAGGTTTGTAACTGCATTTCTTTTTACTGGCTTTTGCTTCTTTCCATTTTATCTCAGAAATATCCTTCACTTCACATTGGTCAATGCTTAATCTTCACATTGATATTCAATTCAAACTGGACATTTCCTCACTATTTTGGTACAGCCATTTACTAAACCCTTCTCCAGAAAGTAATCTGACATAATGAGTGTTTCACAAGCTCCATGTGGGCTGACGTTACTGAGGCTGCACTCTTATGTTGTTAAGGTAGAAACTATGCACTTGTTTTCAGGACAAAAGCTTGCTCTTTGTATCGATGGGATTTTTTCGTTGCAAACAACAGGACAGGGATTTGGTCTACATAACTGAGTCAGTTCTGTAAGAACAGTCAGAAAAAAACCATGGATATCCTAAGGACTGAAGGTACATCATTTTTTAATTAAACTTTCTGATTTGATAGTAAATATGCAAAGGCTATAAACCGGTATTGTTTAGGAAGGTATTACTTACATGCAAATATTCAGAGGTTAGTATTCACACACGTTTCTCTCTTTCCACTGAACAGGTGCAGCATAATAGCTAAGGACAAAAAACTGATAGAAGGGAAGCAGTCTGTCCTTCATGGCTAGAAGCAGAAGGAAATGGAGAAATAATCTTCATGGTTTTTATTGATCTCCCTTTATATTGTCACAAGCTAGAGAGCCAAGCTATTTATTGACTGAACTTTGGATAGCCACCTCTGATTAGCTCAGCTTTCACGAGCAAATCTTACAGTTCAGTGAAAATGCTGCATGCTGTCAGAAAGTGTAGGAAGATGTGAGGTTACAAAACAGATGTCATTTTTCTTCTTTACCAAATAAATTCAAAAATATTCAAGGTTAACCTTATCACAGTTGATGACAAAACAGAAGGTGTTGACATGCTTCTGAACTTACACTTCGCTCGTTTTTATTGACAAATGAGCGAAGATATTTGTCAAGGATTGACAAAATACAAACTTGCAAGAATGGAAATATTCAAGCTATAATAATTTATCTGGATGAAGTCCTGCTTGCCTACTGAAGTCCTCAGGCCAAATGTAATGATGATCCTATATTCACGTTTCATTTGGCCAACTTACTTGCAGAGTAATGTCACTTAAATTCCAGCGTGGCATCCTCTGGTCACAGAGGTTTCTCCCTGGGAAACTCTGAATTTACAAGACATGCAAGTTTGAATTTTGCATTGGCAAATTAAATGGGGCTGAGGGACCTGCTCCTGGGGGCAGTCCCATGACACCATAGGCACAGTCTCTAGGTTCACACAGCCCTTCATGTCTCACACTCCAGAACTTCTCAACAGTCTACAGCAGACTTAGGAATAAAAAACTGCTACCAAGAAAAGTCTAGGGTCACATCTGTCTCCTAGACGCTTTCCATGGAAGGAAACTTGTTATTGTTCAGCCTGGAGAAGAGAAGGCCGCAGGGACACCTGATTGTGGCCTTCCAATACTGAAAGGGGGCCTATAGGAAAGACAGGGAAAATCTTTTTAGCAGGGACAGCTGTGACAGGACAAGGGGTAATGGTTTTAAACTAAACCAGGGTAGGTTTAGACTGGATATAAGGAAGAAATTCTTTACAACGAGGGTGGTGAAACACTGGAATATGTTGCCCAGAGAGGTGGTGGAGGCCCCATCCCTGGGAACATTCAAGACCAGGTTGGATGGGGCTCTGAGCAATCTGATCCTGTTAAAGATGTCCTTGCTCACTGCAGGGGGGTTGGACTAGATGACCTCTACAGTTCCCTTCCAACCCAAAACATTCTATGATTGTTCTTTGGTTAGAAACTGGACTGTGCTCCACACTCAGTGCAAACAGATCTCAAACACCCCCTTGTTGGTGTATTCAGAGAAGGTGGAAATTTTCTTCAGACTCCAAGTCTAGAGATAGGTGTAACCATGAACATTTGAGCAAGACCCATTAACTAGGTATCTGGTGACGTGAATATTACTAGAAGTAAAGGCATACTCTCATTTTCAACCTTCTTTCCAGTAGAGGAAGGTTTAAAAATATTAGACCTCAGTTCTTCAGGAAGAATAGAAGAAAGTGGAACTTTCAGATAAGTGGAGTAAACCAGAAAAAAATGAAATTAGGACTAAACAAACAAGCTAAATATATTATCAGCAGACAGGGGTCAAGTCTTCTTTTAAAATCCCATAGTTGAACACCCAAAATCTCATATATCCATCTTTAACTTTTAACTCCAGGATCTTTTGTGCCCAGCTAATGGGCAGCTAATGGGAGCTAATCTATCCTAATGCTATTCAGGCTGCTTTTCCCCATGAAATACCTAGCAGTCACCGCTTTCTTTGGGTGATAAAGAAGCACCATTGAGTTTCCAATCTAACCTTAATGCCCAATTTGTATTTATCTAATCAGGTAAAAATTTAGGGCCCAGGGATTTTCCTTATCTTCGGTCAATGCAGAGCACCCAGTTCCCTCCCCTGGGATGATCAGCTATGGAAGGATCCAACAAGGCAGAATCACAACTTTTTTCCCCTCTCCCTTTGGAGCCCCGATGAGAGCATATGAATTCCAATGCAAGCCCTCTCTTCCAAAAGAAATTAATTTCCAATTTATTTTGCATTCGTTGCGGTGCTAGAAAGTTGGTGGACTTTTGCTGGCATTTTCCTAAGCTTCTTAAATTCATCACGTCTTAAATCCAGTAGATAAATATTCACAGGATTTTCAGTTTTAAACTGGTTCTTTTGGGGTGCTTTTTATAAGCAAACTTATAAAAGTGCTTCCTGGAATGAAATGCAAAGTAACAGCATCTTGGATTAACAAACATCGATTTTAAAAATAGCTGCTTTTAATTACTGAGCTCTAAATCAGAAAGTCAGTGCAACATCAAGGGGCTTCTTTTCTCTATTGAATGTGAATAATATTTAAAAGTGAGATGTCTTCTAACACTTTAATTTACACCTTCTAGGGACAGTTCTGACTCACGGTTTTAATTTCTCCCTATTTTTTCCTCCATGGGTTGCAAAACACATTTCAAAGCCTAGAATAAGTGTAGAGACCTGATCCAAAATTCCTTGGCAAATCTCCCTCCTATTGTGAGGAATATTGGCTGCCAAGAGTCCAAGACTGAACTCTGTAAGGACAGAGTTTTTTGCAACACTCCTTGGTCACTTCAAACATCTCTTGAAAATCTGGTCGTTGCATACCAAGTGTCTGAAGCTTTCCTGTTTGTATTGTCCCACAGTAGCATTCCTTTAGCTGTAACTAGATGTTGTAGAAAATGAGATAAACTGTCAGCTTCTGTGTAGCTCTTGTACCCAAAACATAGAATCTCCACATGCCCCAAGCTCACGTAGAAGAAGGGGTTTGCATTAAATGTTACCATCATCAAGTGCTGGTATTCCTCCCAAAAATATAGGGGAAGTCTACTATAATTATGTAAAATCATTTAAGAAAAAGGCACTTTTTATAAGACTCATAGTCTCAGTGTTGCTGCCACAGAGCTTTCTGAGATGAATGAGGTGAGTTTCATTCACAACTGAGACAAGTTTCATTCAGTTGTTACATCCTACTGATGACTTATAACTTCCAGTAGGTGAGTTTTTTTCATAACGAATGGAAAAAGCATTTCTTGACTGATTTTATCTGAAGCCAACTGACTCCAGAGGTGCAAAAGGCGAGCGGTGTTGTGGGTGATCACTAACCTTTTGACAGTACATGGTCTGGTATGGGGGAACGTTTATTAAACAAACAATGCTAACTTGACCTAAGACTGACTTTGAAGTTTGATCTCTAGCAGGAAGACCTATCTAATGATTAAACCGTGGAATTAGGCTCTTAGGACCATAGCTAATAAAAGCTTTGGGTGCTTATAACTGGGATGCTGCAATTCTTCATTCTAGACACTTGCTGACCGCAATGAAATCGAAGGACTGAGGGAGATGATTTAAAGCCATTCGCTGAGCAAAGAGCTGCTTCCAGCCCAAAGAAAGGATTAGCACAGGAGCGAAGGCTGGACTCTGACCTCGTTAGAGGCTAGGTGCCTGAGGGAGGCACATGAGGTGACTCGCAGCAGGTCAAGATTCATTGAACCAGAAGGGGTGGCCTTAAGGAAGCTGACTCCACTTTTCTCAGCTATGACAGCTGAGAGCAGGCAAGTTCTGCTTTTGGAGGGCTGTTTTCCCCTGGGCAATCACAGAGGAGAAGAGGGAGAATGACCCTGAGATCAGAGAACAGGACCTGGGGATCCCCGCCAGGCCTGTGATTTGGAAAGCAGGGTGCTGCCTGGGGAGGGCAGGCTCCATCAAGAGGAGAAGGGAAAAGGAGCCCTGTCGCTCGCCCCTTCGCACAGCAGATTGAGTCGGCTGACGGCTGGGATCACATATTGCTGGCTGTTTTTTTCTGTCTCCTACCTGTAGTGCAAGTCTGGAAGCCTCAGAGAAGCCATTCTCCTGCAGCGGCGTGACAGGACTACCAAAATGCCCGGCCCAAGAGAAAGGGAGCACTGTTAGAGCATAGTGTTTGATGTGCTCTAATGAATCCTGAAAAAAAAGTTTTTCTGTAGCCACATATACTGCCTTTAACAGGAGTTAAAATGGTTACAGTAAAGCCAAGGAGGGACCATTGGAGTTTGACAAAACCAGCTTAAGAAAATGCAAATTTGGTGAGACTATTTTTTTTTACAATGGATTTAAAAACAGCTGTCAGAACACCCTTACCATTCACAATATGGTGTTGCACACTGATTTTGGTGCCCGCCACAACATTTCAGACACTAGATATGCGAAGACATTTGGATACTCACTCCTATGAATGCAGCAGGGGCTTGGGGTGGGATTCAGCTGCCGTTTCAGGTGCCTGGCAGTACCTAAAACATCTGCACAGGGCAGGCAGGCATGATGTGGGACCTGCAGGGATCCCGTCCTCTGCTGGAGAGGCGGCTGAGAAGGACACCCTATGGGCAATGCAATGGCTCCGGGCCGCATCAAGAGAAGCGTGGCCAGCAGATCGAGGGAGGTGATTCTGCCCCTCTACTCTGCTCTGGTGAGACCTCACCTAGAGTCCTGCGTCTAGCTCTGGAGCCCTCAGCACAAGAAGGACATGGAACTGTTGGAGCAGGTCCAGAGGAGGGCTACTAAAGTGATCCGAGGGCTGGAGCACCTCTCCTACGAAGGACAGGCTGAGAGAGTTGGGCTTGTTCAGCCTGGAGAAGAGAAGGCTCAGGGGAGACCTGACTGCAGCCTTTCAGTACTTAAAGGGGGCCTGTAGGAAAGATGGGGACAAACTTTTTAGTAGGGCCAGCTGTGACAGGACAAGGGGTAATGGTTTTAAACTAAACCAGGGTAGGTTTAGACTAGATATAAGGAAGAAATTCTTTACAACGAGGGTAGTGAAACACTGGAACAGGTTGCCCGGAGAGGTGGTGGAGGCCCCATCCCTGGAAACCTTCAAGGCCAGGCTGGATGGGGCTCTGAGCAACCTGATCTAGTTAGCGGTGTCCCTGCCCACTGCAGGGGGGTTGGACTAGATGACCTCTAGGGGTCCCTTCCTACCCAAAACATTCTATGATTCACATGGAGACATCTGAACCACTTTCTAGGTTTGGGGGGACAGTGTTTGCTGCAGGTGCAGAGATGCCCATGCTGGCTCTATCTGAGCTTTGCGCTGAGCAGCCTGCCTCAGCCCTCGCTGGGGACTTCTGTATCGCACTCCATTTTGCGGGGGAAGATGGTCACAGTGGGGAGGATCTATGTCCAAATTCACAACTTTCCAAGGGAGGAATATTTTTATTCCAGTCTCTGAAACCTAAGTGAAAATTTGTATTCTAAAAATTTTATTTTATTATGTGTTCATAAAGCACCACAAAGATTATCAGTGCTTTATTAAAGGTTTTTAATATGGATGATTGCATATATCCCAGCCAAAATCTTCTCCATCCTACATAGGTATTTATCTCAGCTAGCAGATTTTGTTTGCTCAGATCCAAATTAGAAAGTATTTAAAGCAGATAGCACATCTCTAAAAATATACTGAATTTACAATGAAGCTTCAACATTCTCTTGCTAAATTTCACACATCTCATTTGATTTCTGAAGAGAAAAGGTAAACACAGAAATTTCCTTCACCAGTTCTCATGCATTGCTTACAGCAATAAAAGAGGAATATTTCTCATGTTACTACCATGTATTTGAAGTAGAGAACAAATGGTCATTCCCTTTACAGGCAAGGAAGTCAAATGCCTGGCTGCAGGTTGTGCCATTTTTTTTTTCCTCTTTATTAGTAATGTAAGCTCCTATGCAAACTGAATGGCTGCTGTTCAGACCCAGTTGAATACAACAGGGGAGGATGGGACCAAATGACTTCTGTCTGTCTTAACAGGACTTTTTAATAAAATGCACGTTATATGGCCCCGAATCTTGCCAGGTTAAATTATTGCTTTAGCCACGTTCATATTCCTGTTAACGTATTTTAACTGTGGTGCAAAAGGTTAGGGTAATGGGAAGAGCTGAAAGCGGAATGGTTACAGTGAACCCCAGTTGCTGCCTGCATTTAGATAACTTTCCTTCCGAGTGACAGTCCATTAAATACCTACATTGTTTTATTTGCTACTTAAGAAAGTCTTTGCTTAGTCTTTGGGTGTCAGGAACTAATGAAAGAAGCCTTAGAAGAACATCTTCAGATTCTGTAAAAGTAGAAGTAATATTACATGCAGAGCTTGTACAATGTTATAATTTTTGACTTTGTAGAAAAGTGGGACGATTCATCATAAGATATATTTTTAATAGAAATTGTAAGTGTTTGTTTCTCCCTTAATTTTTAAAAAGAATAGTTTCAAAATTCAGGTTTAGCAAAATGCCCTAGTCATTACTTTTAAAAAATCAATCCCTACATTAAATATATTTGGTATCTTAGTACAATTCCATTATTTTTTGCTACTGAACAACAGAATATAAAAAGGTTTTCAGTTTTAGTATCGTTCAGGTCTACCTTGATTTGTGTCACAGAGTCCAATATAAATAATGTTTTTAAATACTCAGTTACCTAAAATTTAACATGACTTCTGTAAATCTGATTACATGATTCCTCCTCTTCCCCACCCCTGTTCCTCTTTGCTTGCTGTGGCCTTGAGGCTGCTAGCTTTTCACCTCTCCTCTACCTCATGGTTCTTCCAGCTCCAGTGGCTTACTGCAAATACTCTTAACATAATTGGAAAGATAACAGGAATTACTGCAACTGTCTGAAATGCATCTCCTGAGTTATGTGCTCATAACCAAATGTTACCAACACTCATCAGCTGAAGAGTTAAAACTGTCATTATGCTTTCACATTCGAGTACATTATGCTCTCATATTTGTGTATATTTTTCTGTATATCTGCAGTGCTGTCCCACTTGGGAAAAAATATAATTTTGTCTAGTGTGTAGGAAGCTACTTCTACAGAGCATTAAAGTTCAGTGAGAAGACCCGAAGATGTCCAAGTGCGTTGGGGTTTTGACATTTCACAGATGGGTCTGGCTTTTGGAAACTCCTAAGAAAATACTCTTGGGAAAAAATGGAGCCCTGAGCCATCCACAACAGCTTTAAAGTCATGAGAGAAGAGAATACGACCATGTGGTCTAATGGCTGGTGTAATGTCTGTGCTTGGGAGTACGAGAAGTTTCCGATCAGGAAAATGCAGGGTGCCGATATGAGCTCAGAAAGTATGCGCAGCAAGTTTTAACCAGGATTCTTAATTAGTTCTAGAAAGAAACAGTATACAAAACACTCATCAAAGGTTGCAGAAGAAGCTTTTTAGTTATTATGTTCAAAAAAAAAAAAGTTTAAAAGCTTGCTTTTTATGACAGAGTGGGAAAGTTTTAGCTTTGTTTACAGTTCCAGAAATACCTCATATCAAATTTATAGGATAGTTTTAGTTGTAGCAATTCTTTTAAAAAAGAGGCTGGCCCTAAAAATGCAACACGTCAGTAAAGAATTTGTTACAAAGTACTGTTTTCCTCATATTAAACACAGTGTTCATTTCCATGCCTGCACTGTACACAGGGCTCTGTGTCTGTCCTGGGAATGTATGGTGTTTCCTACTGTCCGACAAGACAGGTCCCTGTGGGTGGTGTGTGCTGCCTTGGCTAGACATTAGCAAGAAAGCTTATTTCAGGTAACATATAGCATTATGAAATATATATTTTATTTGATTTTCTGTCATGACATTTGAAGCTATGGGATGTTAATGAACCACCACAAATCAACAGAGTAACTAGATGTAAAAAATGGGCTCTTTTTTTTGTTTTTTTTTTCCTTTTTTTTTCTTTTTTACAGTATGAGTCAATTAAAGCTATACTGACTGAAAGACACAAATTTCCCTGTTTGTAAACCCAAGATGGATGATGATCTGGGGTATGGTTCCTGCAACTGGTATGTCAGTCACCAACCAGCTGCATTTTAATATCAAATTTAAGCAGCATGTAAAAATTTGCACAAGACCAAAAGACAAGACCAGTCTATAAACTTTGGGTATGACCTCTGGAGGTCATCTGGTCCAACCCCACTGCTCAAGCAGGGCCACCCAGAGCCACTTGCCCCAGCACCATGTCCAGATGGCTTCTGAACATCTCCAAGGTTGGAGGCTCCACAACCTCCCGGGGCAACCTGTGCCAGTGCTCGGTCACCCTTAGAGTAAAAAAGTGTTTCCTGATGTTCAGAGGGAACCTCCTGTATTTCAGGTTGTGCTCATTGCCTCTGGTCCTGGCACTGGGCACCACTGGAAAGAGCCTGGCTTTGTCCTCTTTCCACCCTCCCTTCAGGTACTTATAGATATTTATGAAATACCCTGAGCCATCTCTTCCCCAGGCTGAGCAGTCCCAGCTCTCTCAGCCTCTCCTCATAGAAGAGATGCTCCAGTCCTTTCATCATCTTCATGGCCCTTCGTTAGACACTCTTCAGTAAGTCCACATCTCTCTTGTACTGGGGAGCTCAGAACTAGACCCAGCGCTCCAGCTGTGGCCTCACCAGTGCCGATCACTTTGGCACAGACTCCACAGCAGAAACCTTTGATAGGCAGCTACCCTGGGACAGTCTTTCCTCTTATCATAAAGATGGTTTGCTGCTGTCAATTTGAGGATTAGTAACACCCAAATGCTCAGCCCAGAGGGTGGGAAGAAAAAGCAAAGGGGCTGCAGGATTCAGCACTGGCAGGGCCGTTCTGTCAAGAACAAATCCTTGTTTCTTTAGTTGTACTTAGAAGGTTTTTTAATACAGATTGAAGTTATTATTCTGGTCAGTCTGACGAGCCTGATGTTCAAGATTTTTACCAGTTGGATTCTCTATAGGCTCACAGGAGAGCAGTCTGAACTGCTGATTTATTTTTTTTCGTGTTAGGTACCAGGCAACAGCTAGCTAATGCTGTGTGCCATTATTTTCCTAATCTATATAGTCTATATAATCTGTATGAATTCCTTAATATTTTACTATGTGAAACAATTTCATGAACTATGAAACCTAAGAGCCTGCAGACATAGTCAAATCCATTTCCACAGTGCAAAGCAGTGTTACTTAAACACATGTTCAAATATGTTACTGAATTTGGAAGCAGCATTTGTGGCATGTCATCCCTGAGTTATCCCCTCAGCAGGAAAATACAGGGTGGAATCATCAGTAGAGACAAGTTGCTCTCAGCAGGATCACAATGCCCTACACTTCTGCAGTATTTTTATTGTTTCAGAATTTGGAGCATTTAATAGGAGCATCCTGGTCCAGAGCGGTGCCCGACAGGTTCTCAGTCACCCACGGGAGGAGGACCCAGCCCACTGCTCTGGTTTGGCACGAGAATGGCCACTGCAACGTTGCACTGGGTGGATGTCCCGTTCCCCTGAGAGGACACAGCCTTTGGGGAACCATCTCGTGGGACCCGCAGTTGCTGAACGCAGGAGGCTGCCGTGCACCCAGCCCCTCAGCCCCACTCTGCCATCCAGTCCATTCAGCTGGGTATGATGCTCACAAAGTTACGGTGTTTTATCAGTTTCTGCAGCTAGGCCCACAGATATGCTCGGGTGTGTTGGGACCTTTTACTCCCCCCTAAGAACAGTATGGAAAATTGGTTCTGGAAATTATATGTCAAAATGAAGGGACCAGATTGCTGCCTAAACTTTCCTTTTATGCAGCACCAAAGTAGTGGCTACAAAGCTTGCTGCCACCCCAGTGAGCAGCCTGTAAAGTACTCCCGTACCGTTAGGTACTCCAGCTGATGTTTTCTCGTGCCATGACAAGGGGAATAGGCCATGAAAATGCAGTACATTTGGGAAAATAATTGTCCTAGTTTTGGCTGGGATAGAGTTAATTTTCTTCACTGTAGCTAGCATAGTGCTGTGTTTTGGATTTAGTACTAGAAGAATGTTGATAACACGCTGATGTTTTTAGTTGTTGCCGAGTAGTGCTCAGACTGCTCAAGGACTTTTTGAGCTTCTCCTGCTCGGCCAGGTGCATAACAAGCTGGGAGTACAGCACAGCTAGGACAGCTAACCCAAACTGACCATAGAGCTATTCCATACCATATAATGTCATGCTTGGGGGGGTTAGTTGGTCAGTCGTTTGCGGGGGGAGTGATCGCGGCTCGGGGAGTGACCGCGGCTCGGGACGGGCTGGGCATCATTTGGCAGGTGGTGAGCAATTGCATTGTGCATTGTTCGTTTTGTATATTCTGTATATTCTGTTACCATTCTCATTATTACTATTATTATTTTCTCTTATTAAACTGTCTTTATCTCAGCCCACGGCTCTAACCTTCTTCTCCTTCCCGATTCTCTCCCCCATCCCACTGTGGGAAGGGGGAGTGAGCGAGCGGCTGCGTGGTGCTTAGTTGCCAGACGGGTTAAACCACGACAATAATTTTGTGCAGAGATTAAATAATCCAGAATTATTTTTTTTTTTTTTGGAATAGTTAACTTTTTTTTTTCCTGAGGGAGGCTAACCAAACAACATAACCCTACTATTCGCAGTCCAAGCAGCGTGGAGCATTTCCTGCATGAAAGCTGTGACACAGTCTCTAGGCATACCTTGGAATAAAAAAAAACCCAAACAAACTAATATCATCCCAGTAAATATAACTTATTTATCTTAACAATAACCTCTTCTTTGTGACGCACTATTTTCCTTTCCCTCCTTGCGACTTCAAGAAAAAGCTTTGGAAAATATGCTTTTGAAATACCTCTGTGTGTGGAGCATATTAAATTAGTCTGCTCCTTTCAGTATATATATAAAAAAAGAAATAGATTAAAACTCAAGTCATTTCATGGTCTGAAAAGAGTGTCAATAAAAGTGAAGTAATGTTTGTACAGTTTAGTAAGGCGGGTTAACCTTTCAAAGAACACAGCAAACGCTTTGTGGAAAAAGAAATTACATTCATGTGTCCTTTTGGATTCGCAGAGGTAGTTTTGTAATATATCATGAAAGAGCTGCAAATACCTGTATTGAATGGCAAGTATGCCAATGGCTGCCCCGTGGCAGGTTTAAGAAAGGCAGCAGTCGGGGTACGCAGCAGAACTGTCTGAGAGATTGGTTGCCATGTCAGTTTTGACATCTGTTTTGGGAGAATTTTGTCTGTCTCTAAAGCAGTGTGATCCTCAGTGTATAGTCGCTGTGGAAGTGTTAGCTAGTCCACGTTGTGCTGAGCACGCTGATGCTTTGAAGTGTCAAAAGCTGCTCGAGATATTTTAGCAATATATAAGCCCATTTCCTTTGACGGAAGATTCAAGACAAGGCTGTGGGAGAGTGACATTTCTTCTGGAAGATTACACTCATTGCTATATTAAGTGGCGGAAAATCTTCCAGTCACTCTAGCCTTTGAAAATGATGGTCTGAAATCTGAGTCAATGCGCTCGTTGTATTCTTCCCCTGACTGGGTGGCTGAGGCTTGGGAAGTGTCCCCATTGAAATAAACTGACTGTGGCTGTAGGAAAGGAAAGCTCAGGGCTTGAAAGAGCCCAGAAGCGCATCTACCCAAAATGGGGAAGGCAGGGGAACGTGATGCAGCATGGAGATCTCTGTGCAGTTTAATAATTTTCCTGCACACATTTGTTCTGTCCCCTGTAATAGCTTATTGTAATCTAAAAAAAAAAAAAATAGTTCATTATGAATGTATTTTTTTCAGTTCTGTTAATTTGAGAGACTTTTACAATTAGAATTCTTAAACCAAACTCATTTAATGTTCAGAAAGACAGAATTGCCACTAATTAAAAATAACAGTAAATCAAACACACAGAACGATCACAGGCTGTACCGAATATGATTACAACAGCCAACGTATTGAATACTGTGAGATATACCCTCTGTTGCTGAATGGAAAATATGCTGTGTCTTCTCTGATATTGCAGTTTCCCCACCCTCCCACCCCCTCAGGTAGCATTTATCCATTTTTTAAAATACCGTTGTCCTGAAGATTAGTTAGATTAGTTGAGGGCAACAAGGCTTTTCCTAGTTTGGCTCTCATTCCCCATTACGATACAGCACTTTGTCTTAGGCATTGCATTGCAAAGCAATAGTGAAGATGTACTTTCTACCAGTAAATGATGCACAGGCACTGGAGCTGATCCTTCTATTGACACTGTCTATTTAAACAGCTATGGATGGTCCATCAACCCCCTGTGCTAACAGAGAACAGCATACAGCTCTCATCATTACGTTTCTTCACAGTTTTCTTCATCCTCCAATTTTGTTTCCCTTACCGACGATTATAGCAGGCCACAATGCAGCAGAGCTGGTTAATAAGCCAGGCATAAAACAAATTAATTATTTAAGTCTGGAAACATGCTAACTCAATCAAATTGAGAGGAATTTTTAAGTACTGGATTAACTGATTAACACCCGAGCTTGTGCTTGTCTCTGAAGAGTCAGTTCAGCATCCCCGTCTCGACGTTAGGCGCAGACACATCTTATCTTGGCATCAAATGAGATGCCAATTTAAATCTGCTAGCTGAATTCAAGCTCCCCTTCAAGAAACTCTCAGAATATATGAATAGATGCTCAATAAGACAAAGCCTTGAAGTCTGTTATTGCAACACTGATGACACTGATAGTGACTGGACTGAACTTACTCCGGGGAATACACCATTAACCTCAAAGCCTGAGCATAAGCTCGTTTTCCTCCGTGTAAATTAAACGAGAATCTAGAGAGTCGTATAAGAAGTAGTCAAGAGGGTCTAATTTTGTCTCAAGAGTGACCCTCATTTATGAGGTTGTGGATATACACTTAAACCAGCATAACGTGAATAGTCACACCGAAGCGTGAATTTTCAGAGAGTCAGTACCTTCCATATTTCAGACCATTGCTACTAGTACAGAGATAAAAAGATAGAACAAAGATACAGCTCCTCTCTTGGGGGACTTAGAAATGTTTTAGGACATTTTGGCTGCTGGCGGCTGCTAACTAAGCTGGAATGATAAACACAGTCTTTAAGTGGCTTCTCTTCATAGACACTGTTTATCTGCCCAGCTTGCTGTTGCTAAACCAATGCAAAAGCCAAAGCTGTGCTAAAGACATATAAGTGCTCCTGTGCAAGGAATACATCTGTTCCCTTTTAAGAAGTAAAGCTACCTTTATTCTCACTTATAATGGACTCAGGCCTTCCTCCAGAAGTATAGAAGGAGCATGAAAAAGGAAAGTAACTTTCTCTTGCCAGTTTTCCTCACTTTCAGGGCTCCTTGAGCTGTCAGAGGGGACAGAAGCCTGTTGTTGGTGAGAATCAGGCCCACTATACTTAATACCACAGAGGAATATTAGAAATCTGCTCAAGAATGAATCAATCAGGCAAAAAAAAAGCTTAGCATTAACTAGTCTTGGAATATATCACACATCTCCCAGATCAAGGACCTTACAATTAAAAATGAGTTTACAGATTTCAGTTTTCCCTGTATGAAAGAGTCATCCACTCTATTTTTATCTTCAGTTGTTTTTGGCAATCCATGCCAATCTGGGAATGCTCTGGATTTTAGTCCAAAACCCTCCAGTAAATGACCTCATTAAAAATATAACTATAGTATAGCATAAATTGGCAGAAAATGGTTGCAGCTTCCAAAATGCTGTATCTCCCACTATACCCAAATACTTTGGCAACTGGGGCCAAATGTCGGTATAGGTGGAGGGTCTCTGCTACTTACAGACATAGGAGTGCTATGATTTAAGCCCTGTTTGGCTTTAGATTTATTCTGGTTTATGCTGTCATTCTGTTGCAATGAAGTTCCTGCTAGGGCTGCTGTTCCAAAATGAATGTTTAAAATCCATGAGAATAAGTTGGGACAGCTTTCTTTACTTTGTAGGCATAGCCTTGTTTTTGTAGCTACTTTTAATCATCGTGATACAAAAGCCACGGATTCAGAAGCACGCCCAGCACCATTTGTACAAGAGGTCCCAGGTCACTTCTGTTTACACAAAACAACAAAAAACCCAGTGATGGTTTCATTCACATTTCTCAGCATGTCTGACTCAGAAGCAGAAACACTGCTATAAATAACAGGGAAAAATGTAGATTGTTTCTAAAAGCTAAAGGCTAATTTTTCCTTGGGAAGGGATCACTCACGTACCAGCATCCCCCTGGTATTCTGTTGCTCAGCGCACCAACATATTACATCTTCAGTGTAATCTGCTCAGAAATCGTGATTTTGGGGTGACATTTAAAAGTTATGATTTCCTCTGACGTTTTGTACCGAGTCAAGCAAGAGAAGGACAGACTCTTTTATTTTACTTCTGTGACCTACTACACCCTCCTAGATTTTTATAGATTTAAAGGAAAGGATTCCTTTTGAAAGGAACATCATATAAGCTTCTTTTGGAAAATATATGTTTACAACTCTAAACAGAAATGCTTACAGTTCTGATTATGTGAAGTCATCAAAGGAGTATTTTGCATTTTTTCCTGGAGTATTTCTTCTGTACTCTTGACAGTTCTTTTGGCATCGTCTCCTTCAGCATTTTCCATTACAGCCAATTATTTTATTATGTCAGAGTAATACCCGGGAGTCACTTCAAAACGGAGGTTTCCCGGGGCTCAGGGACTGTTCTTGCTGCAAGGAGCTGATGGTTTCATTTAACAAGATGGAGTAAGGGGCTCAGTCCTGAAAAACCAAAGGCAGGCTTGCTGTCACATGCCATGGCAATCCCGAGGAAAGCACCAGGGAGCCCAGCCCGGGGGCACTTTGCTGCCTGCCGGGAAGCGCATGGCTTCCCCCGTACTCCACCGTGGTGCTCCGAGCTGCAGGCTGAAGGGGACAAAGATGCCAGACTGCGTGCTCATGGCTGCCTCCTTGCTCCGGCACCTCGCAGTAGAGGGACAGCCTGGAGGCTTCCCATGCTTGTTAGCCAAGATACAACATGCACTTTTGGGAAACACTGGGCTTGGCGTGTGTTCGTCCTGCTCATCCTCCGGTTTGCAGCGTGTGGGCAAGCCGACCTTGGCTGGCTGCCAGCCGCCCACCAAGCCACTCTCTCCCTCCCCTCCTCAGCAGGGCAGGGGTTGCCTGGATGGATTAGTGCAAAGCGTGATGGATCCAGCGCCGCAGCAGGTTTCCTTCTCAGTTGCATTTCTTTCATTTTCCCCTACCAGTCACTTCCTTCGCTTAATTAAAATCAAAGTTGAAAAGTGATCTTAATGTTAGCCCAGCTTAAAACTGAACGGGGGTCTTCCATGAAGTTCATTCACAGCCATTTCCCTTTCTTCGTTTGTTTTTTTTTAGTCCCGTAATGCACCCATGTTTCCTCCACAAAGAGCAATAATCGTTCTTCATTCAATGCAAGCACTATCCCCGTGGGACTTCTTTCTCCTTGTGAGATCCCACACATCAGGGACATGCTTTGAGAAGGGGAGTTTAAGCATCAGAGCTCTTTTGAAGTGCCTGCTGCTGATCGGGAATGGCAAGATGACATGCTCGTAGGTGGCGGGCAGAAAGAGACAGCATATACACTTGGTGTTTCTAAAATGAGAGAACACAAGGGCACCATTTAGGCTATCTGCCCTCTGACCCCCTGCAGACCTTTCTACCCACCCTCTCCCTTATCTCCCCCATTTTCCTAGTCCACAAGGCAGCTGAATTAGCAAGAGGCTTTTGCAGCAGTAAAGGAAGGGAAGAAAGAGGGAAGACTTGGACTGCAGTGGGATTGATGTAACCAACTGACAAAAATAATGGCCCACAGAGCCCACCCCCTTCCCTTAAGATTTGTTGGGGAAAAAAAACCAGTCTCTCCACCTTGCTGAAGGAGAGTATACCTTCATCTTCAGAATTCCAGATCCTGAGGAGGGAGCCTTGGCTTAGAGACCCATGGGAGAGTGTGAAAATGGCAGGTGGAGAAGAGAGGCTTGGGTCAGGACAAGGGAGGTGTATGCTGTCCCTATCCAAGCACACAGACGGTTTTTAGGCAAAGCCATGCCTCAGAAGCTTATTGACTTTTTCATGGAGCATCCCAGGGGAGGTAGAGCCACAGCTGCTGTGCTGGGTGAGTCCCTGTCTGGATTGCATTTGCTCCGCCACCTGTTGCAAATGGGAAATTATATTGTCTGTGGTAGAAGCGACAACAGACTTCAATAGCAAGCAAATAAGCAAGGGCACGGCTGCAGCTCTGCTGGCTCTATTTTGACCAACTGCAGCTCCATGAAGAGAATTCCCAGGAGAGAAGAAAGGGCCTAAGCCCTTGTAAGAGACTTTTCAGCAAAACAGAAGAGAAAATTCACTGT
Organism: Gorsachius magnificus; assembly: GCA_034008185.1. Taxonomy (NCBI): domain Eukaryota; kingdom Metazoa; phylum Chordata; class Aves; order Pelecaniformes; family Ardeidae; genus Gorsachius; species Gorsachius magnificus. Next base: position 55,312,097 of record CM067082.1, on the reverse strand, counting down.
TTACCCATATGGGTAAAGAATATGGAAGTAAGTAAATAAATAAATAAATAAAGGCCCTACTTTCATTCTTTCCTGCTAGCAAAGAGATATATCTGAACTCCAGTTTTAGTTCAGTTTATTTCTAGACACTGAAATTTATACAGAAACCAACAGGTTTTCCTGTCTAAATAAAGTATGGGAGAAAAAGCTGTAAGGCATACGGTAGCCTTAGAAATCTTATATGCATGCTACAGTGAAGATGGGAGAAAAACAGCTACTAATGCCTAACACGTCGCTGAATAATCCACTCCGTTACCATGATAGCCACGCTGGTACCTTGAAAGAAATCATGCTTGTGTGAATGTGGCATGATGGATGACAAAAATAACCTCGGATCCTCAAAGAGCTGGAGAAAGAACTAATCAATCATGTTCTGTTTCATTCTTTTTAAACAACTATTGTTGCTGATAACAGGTAAGTAAATAGAATTTATTCTCCCCGTGGAGGCAAGCTGAATTAGTTGCCTGATGATAAGCTTCCATACTGTGAGCAAATTGACTGTTTGCAGATACTTCAGGCTCGAGGGTATGTGTATGGTCAGAGGTATCCTTTCTGATGAAAGAGTGCATTTGGTTTGAAAGGCCATCCAGCTGACGGTGCTCACCCAGCGGGGATTTGCAGGCTGCATTTTGGTGCCTTCCTTACCCTGCAGAAGACCTGGCTTGGCAGCACCAGCGCTTTCCATTCAGCCAAGCGTTCCCTGCCTGGGAACCAGGATAAGGCTTCACAAATGTGGGAGTCAAACCCTTCTGAGCAAGCCTAATGCTGTAGACACTGGAAAAAAACCTTCGGCAAGGTCCCAGATGTGGAGTGAATCTGTTTGGCCCAGGGAAACAGGGCTTGGGTGCTCACACTCAGGCGACTGATTGACTGAGTAGCTGTGAGTGAGTGTGAGTGCGAGTGTGGGCCGAGGGAGTCTCTCTCGGCTCACGTACCTGCCACTGGCCAGATTTGACAGCAGGTCTAAAGTTGTGCATTATTCACATCCTGAAAGTTTCATGAAAATAAACAGTAATATAGGTCAAAAGACCATCTTAGTACTTCCTTCAAGGGGAAAGATGCTATGAAAGTTCACCCCTTACTATATATACAGGCCAGATAAAATAAATAATGCCTGATTTGCACAGTAAAAAAAAAAAAAAAAAGCAGAGATGAGGCAGTTTGCAAATTTAGAAATCCCTGTAGGAACCGTCACTACAAGAATTTTATGAATGATTAGTTACTCGTCGAGTCATTCCTCCCTTCTGCTCCTCCTCAGATAGTTCCCCTGTTAACCTACTACAGCTCGATAAATACATTTAATTACTGCGGAGCAAAATAAAATACCTGCTACAGAAACGTGCTTTACAAGAGCAGCAAAAATTGTGAAGACTCATTGCCCTGTTTGTGGAATCAGGCAAAGGTCTTGTGGATGAAATATTACATGACCATTTAATTAAAGACTGTCTCACAGTGAGCACATGCATGGGCACTGTACTGAATCCCTGTTAATTCTGGATGCTTTTCTTAAATTCTGAGTGCTTTGTTCTGCAGGCTTTCCTTTTTTTTTCTTTTCTTTTTTTTTTTTTTTTTTAATAAAAAGGCTAATTTGGAGTTGTTCTGGAGGGCTTAATGGTTTCTTCAAAAACCAGGCATGCATCATTTGAACTTTAGCAGCAGTATTGTTTATCCCCACAAGTACAGCATAAATGTTTGCTTCCTGATCGCCTCTGCTACTGGAGCAGCTGGGGGTTGTGCTAGACTGCAGGCCAGCTGTTTGGAAATGAGGGAAGGTGAGATTCCTGCATTGTTTTTGGATTTCTTAGATGTTGACTGACAGCAGAAGGGTGGAGATGCTTCTGGGATCAGCCTGGCTTCTTGGAGGGCAGAAGACCCCAGTGGCTACAGGCCGTCTGTCTCCACACTCTCTCTTTTCACTTCCCTTTGCTCTGACCCATATTATTCGGTCTTTTATCTCCATTCATCTCCACCACGCACCCCCTGCATCCCACCATTTACCCCATATGCCCTTACTCTGCCTCTCCGGTCCTACTCCAGCCCACTTTTCCCACGAACGGGTCCTCCCTCAGGAATTCCACCTCCTCAGACGCACCCCCTTACAGGCCCCTTCCCACCTTCAGTCCCAGGCAGGGGCTCCCACCCCTTCGGCTGGCGGGAGCCCCCACACCAGGGTGATGGGGTCCCTCTTTCCAGGGCTTGCACTTGCACACAGGCACACCTGGCTGCGGAATAAGCTGGCTGCAGGCAGCGCTTCAGCAGAGAAGCTGCCTTCCCCAAAGCTCTGACAGGGACATCCAAACTGAAATAATTCATCTATCACGTGGGCCAGAGGAACAGTTAATGGTGAGGCCAGTCTCCCTGCCCAAAGGAGAAAAAGAAGGGAATGATTGTAACACTTCACTTCTTAAAATGGGCAGGACAGTAGAGTCTTTCCCCATTCCATCCACCAAAGCTGCTGTGTTGCAAAAGCACTGTGAGGAAAAAAAGTCAGCTGGCAGGAGATGTTTTTTCACATGGATCACCCTCCACCCTCCCCAGTTACTGTAAAAGGCAGTAAAAGTGGCCCTCAGGTGGAGACTGTCAGCCTGCGTCACGGTGGGTGCTGCTCTCCGCTCTGCCTGCTGTAGAAAACCCCTTACAGCAAGGGGACAAACGTCTCGGAGAGGTAATAACAGCAAGCATTTACTTTGCTCCTCCTGCAATCTTTTCCCAAAGAAAATGTTTTCTCCTCAAACGTCCAGTGTACCTTCTAAGACATTTAGATAACCTCCCTTCCCTCAAAACCTATGGTGGGCGTCACGGCCATATTTGCAGACCGGTATTTGCAGAAGTAATGAGTTGTGGGGCTCTCTCACCGAAGGAGCTCTGAGCCTAGCTGACAGCAAGCCTTTTGTGATTCCCATCCTCACAGAGCCACATAATGGTAGAGAACTGCGATCCAGAAGCTAAGCTTTCATTAAAGCCAAAATAAAACTCATATATAAATAGAGTATGAACCAGGTCATTCTTGCCAATCAGAGTTTGCAGACAGTCTGAAATAATAGCTCTGAGCAATATATAAACTGTTCCCATTCTTCTCAATGTGGTGCTAACTAGGAAATCTAATTATCACAATTTAAATGTCAGCATCGTTAAATATTTTGCTACTGAATACTCTAGCAGAATCATCCAGCTAATGTGCTCTTATTACATTCCCAAACCACCTCCCACATTTTTCACTGTGTGCCAGATGCACCACCTGTCTGCCCAGTCACCAAAACCTCCTGATTCCTCCCCAGAATTCCTGGGCTACAAGGTAATTCAGCATTGTCAGTCTGGCAGCCTGGGACGCATCTTGAATAGGAACAGTTTGGGAAAAGATAAATAAAATTCAGTGCTGAAATTAAGAGCACAAGGAATACTTTGTAGGCAGTAGTGCTCATTTAATTCATTGTAATACTGATTTTAATATTCATTTTTATATTCAGGTTGATACAATAAGATGTTCGTGATTGCATTTATCTGGATCTGCCATGCATTTCAGGCAGTTTCATTCCAGTTTGTTGAAGAGCTGGTAACAAAGATGTTGGCTAGAAAACTAATGCAACACATAAAGATAAATATTTGTCAGAAAAATAGTAGACGGTAGCTGCTGCTTCCTCCGTACAAGCACTTTTCACCGATTGTCGCATATGCTGTGCCAGAGGCCATTTTCCACCTTGAGCAAATGGCCTGTTGAAAACTAGCAAATAAACTCTTGATTTATTTCACCATCCACCCAAACATTTTTTTTTTTTTTAGTTGCAGCAAAGAGGCTTTGCTTGAAACATTCAAATCAATTGGTCATTTCAAATAAAAATTGGACTTTCAGACTTAGTCTTGATCAGCGGCAATAATAAACTACATCCTTTCAGTTACTGATACACAAATTGAAAATTGCATTGAATAATCTGCCAGAAGGCAAGGGACTTGGAGGACATGGAGGACTGTAGCCTCGCTACATCTTTTAATCCTTGATGACAGTTGTTGTCCATAGGCTAAAGCAAAGCTGTGAAGGCCTGATAAACAGGCAGTTGCATTACTACAATTATGCAACTGAAGTAAAGGAAAGCTTGAGAGCATGAGAGATGGGCAGCTAGAGAACAGACTAGCAAGTGGGAGGCCTGAGGTCCATCAAAATACTAGAAGTTAACAGATGACTGCAAATGCCACCAGAAATGTTGTGGGTATGGAGTATAGGAACAGTAGGAACATATGGTAAAGATACATGGCACGAACATAGCTGACAGGGCTGGTAATGACCTAGAGTGTGCGTGTGCTTGATGTGTGGACAAAAATAATGACGACAAAATACACACTCTATGCATAAAGAAAATAAGAGGTTAGGTATAAGGGACAGGTTTATGTAAAAGTACCATAGTCTGGCTTTGAGCTGCTGAATAGTTGGATTCACCTGCAAACCCTGTGGTCTGTAGTGCATAATGCTGGGCTTTCTGTCTGCTGCAGTGCCCAAAGGCATGCAAGGCAGCTCCTGAGCCAAAGCAAGTCTTGCAGCTGGGGCAGGCTGAGCTCCCAAACAGCTCCTGAACATGCCCGTGGCCAGTGGGTGAAAGGTTCTGGCCATGGCACTAGGGGACCTCAGCCCCAGGCACCTCTGTTGCTAAATATAATATTGGTCAATAGGAGAGATGGACCTAGAAGGAGCAGCCAAGGTTATTTGAGGAAGGGCACAGACATCTAACTTTGGGTGCTAGCAGAGGAAGGTGCCCAGTTTAAGAGCTGCAGCCCAAAGAATCTGCAAACAGGGTGCCCATCCCCATGCGGCCACCAGTGGGACACTATGGGGAGTATGCATTGCAAGCCATCATTTCTCTGAGTGCTTGTAATGTCCATAAAATAACAAAATATTTTATAGAATTTATCTTTACAAATCATGGGTTTAAGGTCAGACTAGGAGCTAGAGTTGCAGTCGTGAAGAGAAAGACTCTACCTGAATCTCTTATTGCAGAACACATTTAATGTGAATGTCACCAGGCATTCTGCAGAGACAGGGGCAGTCAGCGACACTTTTAGACTGATTCTCCAGTGTCTCTTGCATCAGTAGAGGTATAAACATCTGCCCCAGGAGCTACACAGATGGTGCAAACTAAACAACCAGGTCTCCGAATTGTTTCCTTTCCAGATGTTCAGGTGAGACCCATGTACCAAAAGATGTCTCCCTGATGATGCCATCTTGGACAGGACGATAAAAGAGAGCTTTTTATGTCAAGAGAGGAGTACTTAGCACAATCTGTTTCTCCTTTAGACAATAACACCACTGTTAAAATCAAATTGAATGCTTTGTAGTTTCAAATAAGGAAACACAAATTTCTTCTCAGAATCATCTCTAGGTGAGAATGAAATTCAAATTGCGATTCCCTCTAAAATGGAGGCCAGTACCGCCCGTGTAGTTGTGCCAAACTTTTCCGGCTTGCCAATTGGCTTGAAATGGGGAAAGCATAGTTTGGATGAATACCCACTCCACGCTCAAAATAGATCCTAGTTGTGCTTTTGGAAATAACTAATCAATGAGCACTTTAATATAGAGACTTGATTTCCCATCAGTGTCATCCCTCCATAAAACTGGCATATTGCACTTCAAAACTTCCCTCGTTAGGTGCTCCACAGAGGCCTTTTATTCACTCGGCCCTATCAGCTCAATACGTCTTTTCTTGCCTCTTAACCCAAAAGTATAGCCTGGGCTACTGGTTATTTTGGACTACCTCCAAGGGCTAATTGATAGCTCTTTGGATGCAGCTTTGCCATCACTTTTGGACTGATAAACCAGTGGAAAAAAAGGGTTTGATAGCCATCCCATGGAGCCCGAAGAACCTGAAGCTTGCCAGCTCAGTGAGGAACCATATAAGAACAATCCAGATGGGAACAGCACCGGGTTTCTAATGGTAGTTTGTTCCTGCTCTGTCTTCTCTTCTTTCCAGTTTGCTAGTGCTCAGAGCAGAGAGCATGTGTGGTCTCACTGCAGCCATCCAGAAGGAGAGAATTAGTGGTCTGTTCCATGACATGATTAAAGAAAGTATGCTTGTAAAAGAAATACAAATAGACTGGGATATGAACATTGTCACTGGGAATGAAAATGAACCTCAAATTTTAAAGTAGTATTTAAAAATGTACTCACCCATAGAGGAAAAAAAAAGGAAAAATAACCAGATATTCTTTAGAGGGTCAGAGCTCTTTTGCATCAGTCTCTTAGGGCTCTCCAGGGAAGAAAAGTCTCCGGAGGTGAGGGGAATCTTAGCTCCCGAAGCAAGTCTGCGGCAGGGTCTGGAGCTGATCTGCGAGTCTCACAGGATGGTGCTGGCGGGGAGCGCAGTATTCCCAAGTAAGCTGTGCTTTATTGTGTGCCATGCTGCAAATACTTCTGCTGTTCTGATCTTACCAGACTGTGAACTATTCTCTTTTTTAGTCCTGGGGGATCTCACAAAGGAGAATTATAAACAAACAAAACCCTGCTCTTTGTTCCTGTGTCCTCTGACTCTTCAGTGAAGTTCTCCTGTGAAGAAGAGGCCTGAACTGGAGCTGAATGGGTAAGCTGGGCTGAATAAACACATTTTGATGAGCTGGGATCTCAGAAGTCCTCAGCAGTGGAAAGTGCATTGCTATAGATCCACCGAAGCATTTAAAAACTATGTCCAAGGCTCTCAGCACTGGTGATATTTGACCTATAATAAAAGTAATTTATTTGTCATCATCCCCTCCAGAAAGAAAACAAGCTAATGGCTTATTATTTGATAAGTGATTTCAATGGAAACATTTCTCATTCTTGAATTATGTTTTCATCCATAAAATGAGTATCAAATCAATGGTAGAGGTCTTTGCTAAAGTGAAAAAAGAATTTGGAGACTCTTTGAAAAGTCCTTTGATTAGCTCAAATAGTTTGCATAAGCAATATGATGATGTTTCCACTTTGAAAACTATTTTCATTGAAAATATGACAATTTTTTTAACTAAGAAAGTATCTGTTACCTGGAATAGCTTTTGCTCTAATACAGTATTTCTTCCTGCAAACAGTTTATTAATCAAAACACAGAATTAATGTGTTTTTTTCTTCCACCTAGGTATGCTATTGTAATTTTACTTTGTTCAGCAACTTAAAAAGGGATTTCTTTTTTGATCAATTTTCTTTCTTTCTGAGTGAATAAACATATATATAAACCCGATACAATACATAATACATATTTGCACAATGTTTGAAGTAGTTTTTAAAAAATTGCTTAGTTGTAGAAATTAGAGGAATTTGGATGGTTACTGCATCATTAATTTTGCAAGGAGCGAAAAATGCTGGCCAGAAAGCAGCTGAGTCACATTCACCTCTGGTAGGTGCCAGCCCGGTAGCTGAAGGCACTCAGGGATAATTGTGGGCAGCTCCAGAGTTATCCCCAGGCCAAGAGGGCTCTGCAGTGCCGTGCAAAGGGGCCATTTGCAAGAGCTGAATGGATTGAGGTAGACTTTAGGAAAAGGAAAGGCAAATAAAGACTGGCAAGACAGGGATTTCGATGGCTATTTGTTAGACTAGGAAGAAAGTTTGATTCTCAAAACCCTTGTGTCTCTGTTTACCAGCAGTACAAAAGTTCACTGGTGAAAATTTTTATGGGGACATCATTCCTTAAATACGTATTGCAAAATATTCACGGAAAGCCATTTTGAAAAAATAATCGGTAGCATTTGTAACAGCTAAGGAACAGAAACCTATAAAGTACCTCACAGTATTTGCCTAAACTGCTGGTAAAGAGAATTCAGTTGCATTTTCTCCACATTATTAATTCATTCTTATTTCATAAAAAATACTATTTTATTGCCATTTTCCCGAGGTGGAATTAATCTAGACTACTGAGAATGGCCCTATTTCTACTTCTATTCAGAAAGAAATATTAAGAACCAACCACAGGAGTCATCACCATCCTGGTAAGAGTTACCCAGATGTCCTGTTTGCTTATTAACCAGAGAAGATAGAGTTTTCCATTTTGCTGGAAGCTTGCACAGTGTTTGAAAACATTCCTTATCTCTCTGTCCAAAATGCTGATGTGAGAAGCTAGAAACGTTCCCTCCTGTTATACCCGTGTGGGAGATGGTCTGAAGTCTGGAGCCTGCAGGATGCATTTGGTTGTGCCGAGCAGTTCCCGCAACCCTTAAATCCTAAAGGGTTGTTGTCCAAAGCAAACTGGAGATGTCCAAAGCCACGTCTCACAGCCTGCAGGTTTGAAAGTTCTCCACAGGATTAATTATTTATTAGGACCTTGCTTGGGCCTGAGGTATGGTGAGTGAAATTGCATTTGAGTCTGACAGCATGATATCCACCTCTCTCAAGTCTTGAGCTCGGTCATTAGTATCGGCCAGTCACAGACTGGAACAAAATTTGAAATGTACTTTAGGAGCAAATTGCTGATGGTTTCCTGCCTATGAGCAAGATAAAACAGATTACATCTACAGTCCCAAGGCACTTTTTTTCTTTTTGGACTGGTAATATTTTCTAGACCAAAATACAGTTAAACCAAGGAGTAGATAAAAATGGATAGTAAACTATCCTAGTTTATCATATTGTCTTTTGATAGCATTTTCTATAGACTGAGGTTATAAATCTAGGATTTTAATTATAGAATTCTGAAGTTAAGAATATTGAGTTTATGCTATCAAATCTTTTATTCTGAGTCGTTCCTCCCCTGTTAATAGATGGAATGGTTTTGCCAATGAATGCTATTGATTTTTTTTTTCCATTCTGGAGTTCAGTCAAAAGTATTTTCATTTTTCAGAAAAAGCATTTCTGCAACAACAAAATTTGTTTGTGAGTTGAACTTCTACTGTTACTTCTACTGCAACATCTGTATTATTCCATAGGATTTACTCTCTGTTTAGTGACTTAATTTACAAAGGATAATGAATAAAAAATTATGCAATTCCTACAAACATCTGATATCAATGTAGGATGTTTTAATGCAATATAAATTGAAAGTTTCCGCCTAAGACTTGGGAAAAGTTATCCTGTCTAGGACAGAGCAATCCACAGTATCACAAATTCATCTTCAGTGTGAGGAAAAGTTCCTCGGCACCGCCGTGCTGATTGAACTGTCTTTCAGCCTTTATCTTTCATCACAGTAACCTTTGGTAGTCAATATCCATTAGCCACTTTCCTTCTGTCTTATTATAAATCTGAATTAAAATCTCAAATCCTGCTCCAGTAACCTGCTTTATTAGCTTTATTATAGGCATGAAATTTAGTCAATAGTGTTCTAATTCAGGGGAGCACTTAATGGTTATGTTTAAAAGTAATTTTCTTCTTTTAGGTGCTTTACCGAGCAAGGTGCTCAAGGACTGAAACCGCATACAATTTTATCAAAAGAATGTAAAACATATTAAAACCGTTTTGCAAATAACATAAAAATGTGAAAGTTTCTCTTATCAAGCTAAAAGGTCACAGCATAAATGCTAAGTGACAAGTCTGTTATATTAATTTTGAAGGCACAGTATGTCCTCCTCTGAACTGGCACAGCCACAGGCTTATTGGAGAAATGGTAACACATAAAACACACAGTTGACCTTCTTCCCAAACTGATGATCATGCTTTTAAGGTTTTATATCTGTTTTCCTGCACAGGTGTCAGGCTTCGCTCTCTGCTAGGGAGGATCACGAGGGCTCTACCGAAATCAGTGCCATACGCTCCTTTACACTGCCCATGACTCTGGCACATGGCATGTATGGCACAGTAAGGGTAGGTATGGTTGAAAGCATCTAGGAGAGACTTTTAGCACATAAATTTGTTTGTGAAAACCAGACCGACAAAATGAGCCTTCACCACTGCAAGCAAGACAGCCTGCTAGATTACATGTGTAAGGGATAGTGTAGTGGGACAAAGTTACAGCTTTCACTAAAATAATACATACATGGAAAAATGTGTATTCATTTTTATTCCTTAAGGACTTTTAAAATTCTTTAGTCTTTATAGAACTAACACTCTGAAGTCAGAAGACGCATGACCCTTCCCACGTTGTTAATACCCCAGGATACAATCCTGCTGCTCCTTACACGCTCTTTTCATGCTCTTTTCAGTTACCTCACTGAAGTGATGACCTTAAGTGATGACCATCCAGTCTCGCTCATAAAGAGCACATTAACTACAGGTAGGGTTTGCCTGTGTGGTTAGATTTTTATTTTTTTTTACACCTAGTCTCCACATTAATATTCAGATTAGAAATCATAAGTAAAGCAGATGGCTGTCTTCTGTGGGGCCAGGTTTCAAAAGTGGACAAGCTGTATCCTTTGCTTACAGATTTGCTGTCTTTCTGGCAACATTTGAAAAATTATGGCTTCAGTTTTGGAAAGCTTTCTTCCTCCACACATACAATTAAGAAAGACACTACTGGTGTTAAAGAAGAACTGAACTTACATATATCCACTTCACTGCTTCAGCAATTGCACGCATCTGATTTTACTGTGTGGAGTTAGCAAATAGTATAAAAGTAGTCAAATATGTCAACATATTTGTAGTTATTGAGCCTAATTGATGCTATTCTACAGTTCTTAATGCATTACCTTTTGTTTGCAGGATCTACTTCATCCATCAGCTCATTTGAAGTCTTTTGGTTTTTAAGTAGGACCCTCATGAATGTTAATAATCTCTTTCTTTCCATAATAAGTAATCCTGTTTTAATCATTAGTTTTGATCCCTTTATTTAAAATTGAAAATTAAAATTTAAAAAAAGAGATTCCACATTGATACTCACCCGAGACAAACATTATCTCACTAAGATATTATTATCTTCTGTCTTTCAGTCCCTACTGCGAAGGGGCTGGACTGATTTTCCGGATTTTTTTTAACGCTACACATACCACTTGCTTTTGCAAAAACTTTTGCAGCTGTCAGGAGGTTTAACCCTTCCTCTCAGGAATTTGAAATCTGTGGGCTAATCAAGGAGAATAGCATGGTCGGAAAAAGCATGTAAGTCCATTAGACACTCCTGCTTCGAGCATATTTTTTTTTCATACAGAATTTTCTGCAGATTATCATTCTTCAGTATGTGCAATGGTCCTTTTGTAACAGATCCCTGATCCATGCTGCAAAATCACATACAACAGCCTAAAGGGTTGTAATAGTAACTGTGGCAGTAACTGTAAATGCCATAGAGGAATGCCATAGTCAAAATATAATAGCTGTCAGGAAGCACCTTTACAAATTTTCTGATCCTCAGAATGTTTTCAGCTTGCTTGTCATCTTTATTTTCTCCACTATAAAAGGCTAAGCTTTAAAAGAAAATAGCAAAAAGGCAGCTATATGAGCATGCTCTGCTCAATGTCCTCTTAGACTTGTGGCAGCTCACATGGAAATAAAACCAGGCTCACCTGCAGCTGGACCTGGCTCTCCATGTCTATCGCAGCCCACCCATCTCAGCAGATGCAGGGCCTGTCTGGCTGGAGGAAGGACGGGGCTGTTTCCTCAAGTGGCCAGAGATGTGGCCAGGGGCTGTGAGAGAGGGAGCACAGGCAGGGGAGAGCAGGGCAAGCCCCATAAATCACAGTGCTTGCCTCGGCACCAGCTCTGATTGCCAGCCCATCTACCCAAACTGGGATGAACAATTCTCCAAACAGCCTTGGAGGTGGACATTTCCAGCAGCTGTGTGCACAAGCTCTCCAACATGGAGCTCGCCCTGCACAAGGCAGGGCTAAAAGCAGACGCTGCCCCCAGCTCTTTCATGGGAAATCCACCCGGGACAAGGAACTGGAGGTCCTGCACTGTGGTTCGAGCTCCCACTGCTGCACCAGGGCTAAAACACAGGTGCAGTAGCTATATGAAGGTGCAATTATAAGTCTCCACTATCACACATTGTTAAAAAGAAAGAAGAACAAAAAAACCCCGCAAAACAAGAGAGAAGTCAAAAGCAAGGGAATCTGCAACTTGCAAACCTTTATATAAGATTGCTCTCCGTAGGCTCATCCCAAAATCAGGGGGATCCGAATCCTTCTCTCCTCCCCTCTCCCTTCATAATCAAGGCTTACCTCCCACCTCTGAGGGCTACGCATGCTTCCCACCTCAGCTCTTGCTGCAAGCTTCTCTCCGCTTCCACAAATCTGGCGTGCGAGAAGACGAAAATAGGGGAGCTGCCATGCCGTGCTTTGGGTATCTGAGCCCTCAGCATTGCAACAGGGTAGAGAGAGGCAGGGACTGCTAGGGGATACGCCAAATAAATATTCCAAATTAATATTCATCTGTCTTTAACTATGAGGCACCTGTTCTTTCAGAGGATTAAGACATATTTCTGTTCCCCTGCCTTGCTAGACTTCTTCTGCGAGTGTTGGCAGAGAAATGCGGGCTAGTATTTTCACCTTCAGATTGGAGCTATTTTTGTTGTATTAGCGAAAAAGCCCAGATTACAAACAAGCAGCTCAAGCTACAGAGTCACAATTTTCACTGTCAAATTAAAAAATGTTCAGTCAGACATGACAAAAAGCATTTTCTCTGGGCTTCATAAACATCTTCATAAGGGACGGTGGCTTTTCAACAAACTGAAAAGGGGCACATTTAAGGCAAATGTAATAAAGCTTTGCTGCTCCGGTACTATATAGCATCCTGAAGGGATTTATCATGTCACTGGGGTAGAGAGCGCTGCTTCTCTTGAAGCATTTCCACAGACAGCCCCAGGAAATCAAGCTGCGGCACACATCTGGATAGCTCTGTACACAAATGGCATTGCATTTAAAGATGAGGTGTTGGCAAGAAAAAAGCAGTAGTCCGTGCATGGTTACTCATTTCTGCAAATTCTCAGTTCAACAAGAACCATGAGCAGACTGAACAGCTAAAGTCAGGCAAGAGGGGATTTTGGCAGCCAGAGTTTTGTTGGTTTTTTTTTTCACACCACAGAATGTCCAGACATAAAACTTTACCTGGAGAACCATCTGAAGGACAGTTGACTAATACTGTGCCATTTCGAAAAAGCTGTCAAATCATGAATCTTCAAAAAGCATAGAGGGAAATGTGGAACGCTACTAGCATGGCATGATCCACTGTTTGCACTGAAATAACAGGTGTGAAAGATTAATACATTCTGAGGAATCAGAACAGCTTAAAACATTCATCAGGCTGGAAGTATTTAAGCAGCTGAAAGAGTTATTCATACAAATTAGATGTTGCTTTACTGTTTATCCCTAAAGGAAGAAAGGTTTCGTAACTTTGTGGGAGAAGCTGTATAGCTCTGAGGCTGTAATACACATCTTTTTCAGACCGTTTTGCAAGAAGAGTTCTAATTGATAGCGGGATGGGATTCTAGCTGGCTTTACGGGAGACTGACTGGTGTGCTGTAAGTTACACGATGTTGCAGCTAGATGTTCGCAGACTTCTAGGGTTGCTTCAAGTAGAAACTATTTTTACAAGTGGGGTAAAATCTGTTTGTTAAAATATAAATATATTTTTCTGCCAAAACACAGGAGGACTGTACAGCTAGAAGCTGTCTTGTTTGCAAGATCTTTTTCCAGGCTTCTCAGGGTTGGAAAGGAAAAAAGTGACTTATTCTTGGCTACCTTTCTGGGGCCACACACTCTGCCTGTCTGGCTGCTTGCTCGCTTTGTGCTTCTTTCCACCCACAAGCTAATGCAGAGCCTCAGCCAAATCAGTGCCTCGTTTCCTGTTTTTGCAACCAATTTCCAGTGAAACCCCTCTAGCCACACGGCCGAGCTTCCAACCCAGCCTTCCTATATTGTGTTGCACCTTGGGCGGTGGCTCGTCTTGTTTCAATTACTGCTAAACAAATGAGGCTTTAATTTCTCTTTCATTTTGTTCGGAAGAAAGACGATCAGCATGCCCTTCCACTCGCAGTGTGGTCTGTGATTGTCCAGACTTCACACTTGCAGGCAGCCACCGGCTTCGTCCAACAACACAATATCCCTCTTGCATATTCAGGTCAACCAGACCAAGGACAGATGTTTCTCTGGTTTAACTGCACTTTTGGCCTGGACTGATGAGCCATTATAGGCCAGAATGGCCAATCTGCAATACTGCCATCTCCTTCATCTTGACATAGCTTTCTGATTGGAAATTGTCTAATTTGTTTTAATTTGAAATATGGGTGTGGACATGTTCCATCCCCAACTTTGAAGAGGAATAATTTTATTTCAAACTAAAGAATATACCTACTTTGCATCACTAATTGGGAGATCCATGTGCGTTTATCTATTTTTTTCAGATTAATGCAGGCACAACTTTGATGGCAATGGATGAAAAAGTGTTCTTTATTTTACAAGCATAATATGTTTTTAATATGCTGGTATGTTGTTGATGATAATGTAACATATTTTCTTCCATCGGAGTCAGAAAATGGAATTTCAGTGGAGTATTTTGCTGTTTTCTCATTGAGAAGTAGTAAGAGTGCTGCTCTGTGGGGCATCTGAACTAGTCACAGAATCACAGGGTGGCTGAGGTTGGAAGGGACCTCTGGAGGACACCTGTCCCCTACTCAAGCAGGGCCATCCAGAGCCACTCGTGCAGGATCATGTCCAGATGACTTTTGAGTATCTCCAAGGAGGGAGACTCCACAACCTCTCCAGGCAACCTGTGCCAGTGTTTGATCACCATCACTGTAAAAAGTGGGGGTGTTTTTGTGTTCAGACGCAATTTCGTGTGTTTTAGTTTGTGCCCATTACCTCTGGTCCTGTCACTGGGTACCACTGAAGAAAGCCTGGTTCTCTTGTTTCCATTCAGGTATCTATACGCATGCGTAAGATCCCCCTGAGCCTGCTCTTCTCCAGGCTGAGCAGTCCCAGTTCTCAGCCTCCCCTCAGACCTCAGAAGCCTACGTCCCATAATGACCTTCAGGGCCCTTCGTTAGACTCTCTCCAGTGATTCCACAGAAGTCCTGGACTCTCTCCAGGGAACCCAGAATGTGACCCACTGTGCTTCACCAGTGCTGAGTAGAGGGAAAGGATCATCCCCATCAACCTGCTGGCAACACTCCTCCCAGTGCAGCCCAGGATACCATTGGCCTTCTTTGCTATGAGGGCACTGGCTGTCAGCTTGTTGTCCACTAGGACCTCCAGGTCCTTTTCTGCACAGCTGCTTTCCAGCTGATCAGCCTTCAGCCTATACTGGTGCCTGGGGTTGTCCTTCCCCAGGTGGAGGACTTTGCATTTCTCCTTATTGAACTTCATGGCATTCTAATATGCTCATTTCTCCATCCTGTCAATGTCCCTCTGGATGGCAGCACAACCCTCTGATGTATCCCCTCCCAGTTCTGTGACACCTTCAAACTTGCTGAGGGTGCACTCTATTCCATCATCCAGATCATTAACGAAGACGTTACGCAGTATTGACCCCACCATTGAGCCCTTGGGTACACCTCTAGTGACTTGCCCCCAGATGGACCTTGTGCCATTGATCATAACGCTCTGGACCAGGTCATTCAGACAGTTTTCAGTGCACCTCACTGTACATTTACTGGACCCATATATCATCAGCTTGTCTATGAGAGTTTTATAGGAAACAATGGCAAATGCATTACTAAAGAAGTCAAGGTAAACAACACCCACCACTCTCCCCTCATCCACCAAACTAGTCACCTCGTTGTAGAAGGCTGTCAGTCCACTTAAAACATCAAATAATCTATTTCTTGCTATTCTTTTTAGGGGGCCAAGCTATGGAGGCTGCAAAAGCAGCATTTCGTACGGCGAGATCCCAATTCCCAGTAACCTAAAGTCTTTTCTGTGCAATTTGATAGACACGCACTACAGAGTGCTATTATTCTGGAATTCATTAAAATTATTCACTAAATGAGGAGACAATCAAGAAATAAGGAAAGCTCAGGTGACATCGCAATGGCTCTGTCGTTTGCAATTTTTTAACAAAAAATGACATTTTCTTATCAATAGTGAAAAATTGCTCTAGTGACATGGGGAAAGAATGATACTAAAGTAAATTCCTTTCACTGAATGAAAATATGGTGTGGGATGAATTTAAAATATTAGATGGCATGATGTGGACATGTAATTACAGTCATAGCTAGCTACAAAAGACCAGTTAGATCATCTGGTCAAGTCCCCTGTCAATAGTAAATTGAATTTTGCAGGCATTTTGTGTTGTTTTAGGCAGCCTGGACACTTTCAGTAAATGTGATAAACATATTTTTAAATAAAAGTAATTCTGCAGTGTCTCAGAAGTCTGGAGAGAGAGAGAAGTACCATATCAGACTACTCAGTGTTGATACTCCAGGTTAGTCTCATTTCAGCCGTACAAGAAAAAGCTGTCAAGCTTTAAAGGAGGTTTCACTGCACAAAGAAATCAATGATAAAGTGCACACTGATTTCAATAAATCTGTTTCAGTCCCGAAACCATCTATTTGCTGGGGCAGGGACGCTGCCTCTTTATGCCCGTCTTTTAAACATCATGTGCACTGGCGGTAGTATAAAAATAAAGCCGTGGATAGCTCTAATCTCAGATAATAATGGCCTCCGATTCCAAAGCAATCCTCAGGGACTGGCAAATCGTAACAACCACTGCCCTGGTTCCTCTAACAAACCCATTGATCTAAAATGACCAGGTATGGGCAAAGCTGCTTCTGTGGTGTGTAGTTTCATTTACTGGAAACAGAGAATTTAACCAAGTGCTCTTGGATTTTGCTGTAAGCAGGTAAGTTGTCAGGCTAGAAAACTTTTCAAGAACCGATTTGGACAGCATGGGAGTGAGGAGACCACTCAGAAAGGCCTTTGCACAGAGAAGAGGCTGTCTGCATTGTATATTACTAGAGTGTTTATTACTCCTTTTATGTGAACCCAAATTCAGTTGTAAATCTGCGCCTCTGGCCTCATTGTCAGAGCACGGAGCTTGAGAAGGGCTGGACTCCTCCTTCGGAGTTTGGAGGGCAGTGATGGCCAGGCACTCCTCTCCCACCACTCAGTCTCCTGGCAGCGTGTTAATAAGCAGTGGCAGATGAAGCATTATTAATTAAGTTAATTTAAAGTAAAAAAAAAAACCACCCACCACTGCCACACAAATAATACGGAAGGCCCATAAAAGTTTGGATATATGAGGCCAGCCCACGGTAGGAAGCACTGATATGTGTGGAAATAATGATGCTCTCTGGTGTAAATGACTCTTTAGAGTGATGCTGTAAATACTTCCCCTCGTTCATCACCCTCTGCTCACCAGCTCTGTGCTCTCCCGAGCTGGCCCCGCGGGGCTTCCATGTTCACATCACACAGTCAGAGACGAACGTCCTCTCTGTCACAAGGTTTCAACTTTATATCACCTATTACCACAACCTGTCATGCCGGGTTACCGTAAATCAGATTAACATCCTTCTAATGCAGCCTCTGCCAGGGATCCTTAGCAGGGGAATTTCAGAGAGGGGCGCTTAGGACGGTAATTTTAGTAAGGAGAGACTCCTCTACAATGTGCTAAAAGCACTAACCACAATAAAAGCAAAAAAATGCCTCAGAGGTGTTACAGCCCATTAAATAAATACGTAACGAACCTTTGTAAGCCACCTCCCAAAATGCGGCTTTGGAAATACGAGCAGAAGGTACCGGAGGAGGGTCAGTGTGATTTATTTCTGTTTTACCTGCCCCAGGACACTCTCATTTCCTGATGAACACAATGACTTGGCACGACTTGAAGCCCGGCAAGTCAGATTTCTCTCAGCAGACATCCTGATCACCCTGATGGATATTTTAGGAACTCGCCATTAGTTCCTTTAATTAATGCCTCCCCGACAGGGACTGACGCGGCCGTTTCCCACACCAGCGGAACAAAATACGCTTCAGCCATTTTGTCCAATAAAGTGGGGCTGGGCGATTGCTTCCGAATTGCCTGAAGCCAGTTCCCTTAAAGCCCCAGGTACCTGCTGCCGCCCACGGCAGAGCACCAGCTTCCCCTGGGAGCCTTCCCACGCCGAGCACTCATTTTACGGCACTTTTTCTACACACTTGGTTTCTTCCCAGAGCCCTCCTCGACCTTAGTGGAGGTGCGGTCCCTTATGCCATGGGATGCAGCATCAGTCCCTTCCGCGATGGCTCATGGAGACCTGTGTGGCATCACCCAAGCCCTGTCCTGTTCAAAGCTTCACCCCTCGCCTCGCCGTCCCCAGCCGCAGCCGCGTCCCCGCTCTGACAATGCCTGTTCTTGGCTGGTGGACGCCTGCGATGCATGGGCCAGGGCCGTGTCCCAGCTCCCTCACCTCGTCCTCTGCATCCTGCCATAGGCCTGGGACTTCAGTTTCTATAAATGCTTTGCCAAAGAGCAGAAATAGCAAGTCAGGCTATCGAACTAAATTTTGCCTCTGGCTCTTTGAGCCTGTCACGTCTTGCGCATCAATTCGTAAAGCTGTAAAAGTCAGTAACTGTGGTAGCTCCCCAGTTAAAAAAAAAAACCAAAACAAATTGCAGGCGACCAGGAAATTTGCTTGCCACACAACTCCCTTTGATAGCAGGATGTTCTGGCTGAGCCGACCTAAGCATAACTTATCGCAGAAAATTATCTCGCATGCTGCGCAAAAAATTTCCTCGTTGGAACTTCAACCTTTGCCACTGGCGGCTGGCACCCCGCACCCCCCTCGCGAGGCCATCATCTCCCCCACAGGTATCCTTTGAACTCTTAGGACTATGTGTGGCGGATTTCAGCAATAATTTGCACCGCGGGCAAACTTCAGGCAGGGGTGCCAGCAGGCGCTGCTGGCCGAGCGCCAAGGGACGCCACAGCTCTTCCTCCCGCAGCCTTGCGCCGTGGCGTTTTGGGAGGGAGCCCGCCTGCCCCTGCCGCTCGGCCGCGGGAAGGGAGAAGGCCTTCCCCACCGCTGGGCAGAGGGATGTGCTGGGCGCGCCGTGTAACCAGCAGGCTTTCTAAATGGGGTTCTGGCTGCCTCCCACAGGGGGGGATAAGTCAGCCTCGCTGTGACTGACAGGCCTCAGCAGGGTCAGGTACAATTTTGGCATTAATGACTTGGGCATGACACTCAAAGCGGCTGGCCTGGGAACACTCTTCCCATCTCGGCTGGTAGGATGCCTCACAATCACTCTGCCCAAGCCCTAAGCGGTTCCGGTTCTCCCTCGGTATGCTTTTCTCCAGGAACTTTCTCACTTCTGTGTGACACTCCTCACCTCCAAACCTGGCTGAGGGTTTCCCATCCTGGGATGCCTGTGTTCCCAGAGCTGCGACCTCACTTCTCGGAGGTTTGGGGCAGTCACTTCCAAATCCAAGGGGGGATTCCCACTAACTGGAGATGACAAACTGTCTTTCCATGCTCCCGCCAGTGCTGCTGTATTCTCATTTCTGTCCCACACCTCCTATACTCTGTCCTTCTCTACTTCTGAAGCACACTGGCGCTCGGTCTACCTGCAACTTCAACAACAGAACCATGAAACCGCCATGGCCCGTTGAGGGAAGGAGACCGAGAGGACGAGGAGCTCGCGTTTTCCGGCGGGAAGCGGGGCTGGGGAAGCACTGGGGCTGCTCACCCGGTCGCGTCCTTCGGCTGCCGCAAGGAAGTCTGCGGTTTCCCCGGGTCTGGCACTCTGCTGCGCCCTGCCTGGGCTACCGCCTGCCTCCCGGGGGCATTAAAGCCCGCGTTCAACCAATTCCGACCGGGCGGCAGCGCCTGCCTCGGGGCCGCTCGGCGCCGGCGGCGGCAACGGGCTCCTCGTACGCCTGATGGCCCGAAACGACGGCACAGCCTAACGTCACGGAACGGCTTTCACTATTTACCCTGTTTTTTCCCCCCAGGGAAAGAAAGAAAAAGGGGACCACCGGGCCGTGGAGGGGGGGTGGGGGGCTGTCTGGCGCCCCGCTCCCCTCCCCGCCCGCTCCCCACCGCTCGCTCCCCCGGCGCCCGGGGCGCGGCCCCGCTGCCCGTGCCCGCCCCCGCGGGCTCTCGGGGCGGGCGGAGGCGGGGCGGCGGCGGCGGCGGCGAACACCTCCCGGGGCAGGCTCAGGTGAGGGCCGCCGTCCCCCGCTCCCCTCGCTTCCCCGGGTCGCCCTTCCCACCGCCCGGCCGGGCTCGGCGGGGCTCGGCTCGGCGCAGCCCGGCCCGGCCCGCTGGGTCGCGATGCGTTGCGGGACCGCCGAGCTGTCCTTGGCTTGAGGTCAACGAGGGGGGGGAGTCCGGGGGCGAGCGCTGCCCCGGCCGCCCCCGCGGGGCGCCGTGCCGCTGCGCACCGCTCCGCGCCGCTGTGCGGGGGAGGTCGGGCGGGGGCCCGCGGGGCTGCGGCGCGGGGTCGCCTCAGCTCCTGTTTCCTTCCCCCCCCCCCCCGCGTTTCTGCTTTTGGCCCTTTGGGGTGTCCCGGCTCCCCCGTCCCCCCCTCCCTTCCTCCCGCCGTGGGGCGTTTCGGGGTCGGCCCCGGCCGGGGCGAGCCGCCTTCGCGCCCGCCCGTCCCTCAGCCGCCCTCCCCGCCTCTCTCCCCTCCGCGGAGCGCGGCATCTCCCGCGGAAGATCCGCCGGGGGGCCGCGGCGCGGCGGCCGCAGAGCAAAGTTACCGGCTTGGCGCGGCGGGGGCGGCTGCGGAAGGGGGGGCGAGGTGGAGCGCGGCCGGCGGAGCATCCTCGGGTTAAGCCCAGCCGGTGCTGGCGGGGCGCTGAAGCCCCGTTTTTTTGGGCTGGTTTAGTGTCGGCTTGGAGCCAGTCCTGATGAAGCCGCAAGGTTTGGTGTGCGGGCCGCAGGGTCAGCGCGTCTTTAGCGTTTAAAAATGTTTAACAGTGGATATTTCTGAGGTGTTGGTGTGTGGTGTTCCCCCCCCCCCCCCTTTTTTTTTCTCTACCTTTTCGGATGTTTTAAAAAAACCCCAGAACTACTCAGCCGGCGACATTTACATTTCTGTAGTAACGGCAGTTCATTAGAAAAGTAATACGAGCAGGAAAATGAAAAGTAGCAGCAATAGAGCCCCGGGAGGGGTTGCGGGTAGCGCCGAGGGATCCGCAGCCCCGCGCTCCCGGCCGGCGGGAAGCGACGCGGAGGGGCGCGGGGCTGTTCGGGAGCGTACGGGAATGCGGGGGGCTGGGGCTGGGAGCGCAGGGTGCAATGCAGAACTGCAAGCACCGAAACTCTGCATTTTGTGCACAGTTCAGGGCTGGGTGGCCATTCTTCCTCGCCCCCCCTCGGCAGGCTGTTGGACCCCCAAAATGCTCATTTGAGACTTGAAAAAACACCACCACCACCACCCCTTTGCTGGGGCTGTTTCAATGCCAAGTGCTTGCATTTTTGGATCCCAAATTGGTGATCCTTCATCAAGCTCTAAACCTCATTAAGATGGAGCTAACCATTTGTGATAAGTTGGTTTTTTTTTTGGTTTTTTTTTTTTGTCGCCCCCCCCCCCCCCCCCCCATCTGTGGAGTTTGTATGCCTGTTCCCCAGTTCTTTCCAGGGAAGGATTTAGTCCCTGGCAGAATGGCTGAAATCGGTGTATTGCCAGATGGTTACCTCCTTTCAGAGTTTGGGATAGGCTCAGGCAGCATTAAAAGCTTGCTAAGGGGATACTGTTACATGGTTTCCTCCATTTTTGGGCTATATTAGTAGCAGTCTAAAAATACTGGATCATCATTCCTCAAACTGTCACTTCAAGACTTTCAAAGAAACATTCTTAGATATGCTTTGGGATTTTTTATTTTACTTCTTTTTAACCTTGGAAATTGTTGGTCCTGGTACCTAATAGGGAGCTACTCCGGAATCCTTGTTTTTGTAACTTGCAGGTATCACTGTTGATTCTGAACGGAACAGTTTTTAACATCAGATTCTCATTATTATGAAGGGTTGGGTATTTTAACAAAAATTCCTAAAGAGGTACCCCCTAATGTTCCTAGAGCCCCCTTCCCCCTTAGCCAAGTGCCACAAACATGTGCAGCTCATGTAAATTTGTCAAGAAAATGGCCTTTTCTTTGCCCTTTTTTTTTATTATTGGGAGATAGTAGGAAAACAGATTATCAGTATTGGAGTACTACTCCTGTCCTTCCTGCAGCAGCATTTATCTCAGCATATGAAGTTTCTTTCAGAGGTAAATGTTATAGAAGTCCCTTGCTCAAATATTGGTTGCACATTACTGCCCAGAACTAGCTTAGGAAGGCACTTTACTATCTCATGCAACCTTATCTGCCGTTCCACAACTCCATAACAAACCCATTGGAACATGAAATGACCTTGGAAAGGCATCTTTCAATCTGACACGAGGCATGCTCTTACTGGGAACAGCACTGCTCCATGCAAAGCTGATGTTTTCAGATTGATGCTTCTAAGCTGATTTTTTTTTTTTTTTTTAAAGAGGGGAAGGAGCTGGGTGGAATATTGAATTTGAAAGGAAAATATTTTTTTAAAAACAAACCCACTCAGCTGAAGTTGAAGCACCACTCAGCTGAAGAAGAGGTATATTAAGAATGTACATATGATAGTGACACTTAAGTCACGGGTGAAAACAAGTCTTCAATTTTGATCAAAGGAAAACAGCATTTCCTCTGCCAGTTCTGATTTGCTCATTCATGAGATCTTGAAAAGCCCAAATTATTAGTGGGACTAATTGAAAGCTAGTTGGGTGTGTTAAATGGAGAAAAGAAGTGATGAAGTCTGAAGGAAGCTTTACTGATTGTATTGTTCTTGACATCATAATGTGATGCTTCTGTGTCGAAAATATTCTAGAACCCTTTCAGTCCCCAAAATGCTCCTTCTCTGGAAAAGGCTGCAAAGAGCACTTGAGAATTAGCAACAGGGAAGGGAAGTCTTGCAGCTGTTGAGGGAATTAATGGAGGTGGTGCCTAGCCAGTAAGCTTTGTGGGGTTTTGGCCTGAATGCTGGGCTTGGATGCTTCAGGTCTTGCAAAAGGGTGGTGGACGCTTTCCTGCATGTGGTGGCTTTACCTTTGAGGAAGGTAGTGCCTTCTGTAGAGCGGTGCCTGCTCACAGCCTCCCGCAGTATGAGGAGGCAATGCCTCTGCCAGCCTCAGGAGCTTGTGCTACGAGTGCCACCTGCTGGGTGATGAGCATGCTTTATATAAATTAAATATAATTTATACATAATTTATACATACCTATGTATTTGTGTGTGTACATACATGAACTATGGTTATTTGTGTATGGGTGTATGGTTTTTTCATAGAGATGTTCTTGGGTGAACCTGTGGAACCTGGCTAAGACCTGAAGCTTCTCATCTTCTGAGGACTTACCACAGATTGTGTTTTGTGCAACTCAGATAGGGCTTGGGTTTTACATTGCAAGAATAGAGGAGAGATTTTGATACTGCTGGTGTTTAATGCTGCCTTTGCTTTACTGAAAGCAACTGGGAATTTTCAGTTGTATAGCTCCTTGCTCGTGATGGATAAGCTTTCACAGTTGTCTCGGCAGTCAGATATCAAGCTGCGGAGGTAGGGCTGTAGACCTGAAAGGGAGACCTAACCAAACTCAGCTTTACGTTATGTATCACTTAAGTGTTAAATCTCCATAGCACTGTGGATTTCATCATTTCTCAACTGTCTTATTTCCATCAAGTTTTATGAGCATCCCGGTTTGATACAAAATAGCACTTCTGATTTGGATTGCTGAAGATGTGTAGGGTTTGCAGGATATTGCTGGATGGTCTTTTCCATTTTAAAGAACACTTTTTCTTATGCACTCTTTAATAATGTTTGCACAGAAGAGTAAAATACAAAAGTTTGATTCTGTCCTAGAAGTTCCACTGGCAGGTGAAATCATAAATTCAAATCTGACATCATCCCCAGCAATGACCTTCCAATTTCCCTTATTTTCCATCTCTCCTAGCCCACTGGAGCGTTGGCTGGGATGCTGTTTAATTACCATTCTGATTCAGCTGGATCCAGAGTGAAATTATTTGCAGGATCATGGCTTGTAGCTGTTCTGTATTGTACTTACAGTATTAGGGAAAGATGCATAGCCCTAGTTTTTGGGGTTTTGTGGGACAGCTAACCTCATTCAGGCTTTATTGTTTATTTATTTCATGGGGCACTGGTGCCAGATGAATCTTTTAGCCTGCCTGTGGATTAGGAATGGATCCAAGATGAACCATAAAAGTTTTGAGGGAACTTTCAGAAGCTTTCAGCTGGAAAACCCATACTGATGTACTTTTGTGATAAATGGATGAAATGCTTCACGTGGCTTTGAAAGTGTGTTCCTCCACTTGAGACCTGTATGGTGGAAAGTGCCTAACAGTCAGGAATGAGTTGATGGAGCAAAAAGCAAGTAGTGTAATTGCAGAATTCATCTTAAAGTGGGAGTCTAGCAAAAAAAAAAAGCGCACCTGGCACACCAAGAGGGATTACAAGATAGGCTTTTGAGGAGGGGGACCCACAGTAATAATGTGTGACTGAAGTTCACTGTCCTCTAAAACATTCACAGTTAATTTGATGCTTGAGAAATTGTGATTTCAGTGTCTGGTGAAGAAGCAATTGACCCTAAAATTGCTGCCTGAAGCTGAACCAACATTTTCAGTTTCATAACCAGTGTCATGCAAAAATAGCATGTGAAGAGGAGCAGGGGGAATGCAAAATGTCTCTGTGGTCTTGCTCTAACATCTCTCTCCTCACCCTGACCTAAGCAACTGCTGTGTAGCGTAGGCAGTGGATGCTGTGGCAGTGTTCAAGGCAATCTACATCCCCTCCATTCATCCATCCCATCATGGCATATCCTGACTTTTTTTTTTTCCTTTCCCCACAAACCTTCTGAGCTGCTAATGCAAAGCTACCCACTATAACATCTCAAACTTCAACAGCTGCCTTTTGTTCTCAAGTACGTATATGGTGTTGTCAGTAGGGACGCTGCACTACTATCCCTCTCTCCTACCCCCTCCTCATCCTCATTGGCAGCTCTCCTCCAACTGCTGTTTTAGTCATCCATACCCTTTTGTTCCTTTTCCGCACACCACAGTTCCCAGCATTCCCACCTAGTCAACATCTGCTTTCCTGTGACCTCTTGACCTGTCATCTCCTGGTAAGTTCATTAATGTGCATCTTGTTCACCATCAGAATCTCGCTTTCCTTAATTTGAAGTCATGCGTTTAGTCAGGTCACTTGGTGGCCATTGCATTCTTTGGGAGCATCTTGGAATCACGTCTGCTCCAATAAAAATGTCCTCCCAGTAATCTCTACTTCCCTTGCAGACGGAAGAGGCAGGTAATATCTTGAGGGCAATCTGTAGCTGCAGTCACGCTTAACAGTAATGGTGCATGGTCATATCTCTGGGGAAGGGCTGCGGTTCACAAGACTGACAAGAGAAATCAGAAATGAAGGCAAATCCTTTGTAATCTCTTTTCCCTTTCCTCTCCAATATCCTTCACGTGAAGGCTTTGGAAAGGCTTCTTCTGTTAAAAGCAATCCTACAAGAACAGCAACCAAAAAAGTTGCTCGCTAGCGAAGTGATAAATCTATGAGCAATCGTCATCCTTCTGCAGTCTTTCGTGCTGTCTTATTAATGGGCCGTGGAGGCAGAGGAGGAGGCAACTCATCAACTGCTATCCATAGGGGGGCTGCAAATTAGTTGACTGTGCCAGTTATGTTTTCCTTTTTGACACCAACAGAGAAATTTGCCTTTGTATGGCATGGTTTCTTCGGGGATCAAAAAGAAACCATACCAGGGGCTGCACGGGCAGCTCACTGCCTGGGGGGAGGCCTTCTGGAGGCCAAAATGCTGCCCAGGCCCCTTCACTGGGACCCTGCGGAATTGACAGTGGTCAGTCTGATGATGATACGGCTGCTGGGAGAAGATGGCAGCGTTTCCTTCACCTCCACTGCAGGCTTCAGTGCTTCTTGTCGTCTGGTGTCTCTGCACTCGGGACCTCGTGCTCTTCCTTAACTCACGAAGGCAATGGTTTCTCTAGTCAAAAGAAGAGCGTGCCTTTCACTGCTGTTAAATACGCACGTGCAATTTGTTTAGGTTAACCCCTGGCAATTGGCATTCTGTACCGTTGTTGTCGAAGCATTCCCTCTCTGAAGGAATAATAATAAAAAAAACCCCATCCAAACAAAAAAGCAAAAAACCCAAATGCTAAATTGGTTGAATGTTTTGGAGCAGTTGCCAAAAGAAATCAATGCTGAACCTGGGAGAGCTGTAACATTTGTTCTTTGTCTTTTTATTAGTAGGAGAGAAGTGACACTGGGTTTGGTCACCTGGACACTGAGGTCCAAATCCAGAAAACTTGTTGTTTTGGCTTGGGTGTTCTTGAAAATTTGCAGGTGTGTAACCTTGCATAGGTACTTAGCTGTGGGGTAGGCTGCAAGCCCCTTTAACTGCAAGGAATAAATTATGAATCCCCAGTCCTTGACCGAGGATTCTGAAAATGATCACTTGCTGTGGCCTGTGGTGGTTTTTACTTTCTGTAAGATGTTACATCTTATCATCATCTTGCCAAATGTAACATCTCATCATGAATGATTTAGAAATGTCTGCAGTATGAGAAAATATTTTTTTTTATATGCGATGTTGCCCACCTGTTACTGCGGGGGGAGGGGGGAGAGGAGTACAGTAAAAAATTTTATTTCCCCCCCTTACAAAATCTTTCTTACGAGGCCAGCCTTGACAGATCATTATAAACCTGTAATTATTATTCTTGCATCAATATGACATTGCTATTGTGTGTGTTTGCTTTCTTTTTAGAGGAAGTTAGGGGTGTGGGTGTATGCTCAGTCTGTTTAACGAGTTATGTGAAACTATTCTATAGGGCAGACTTCACAGAAAACAGTAGGGCTGCGTTGTTCATTGAATCTCAAGTGTTGTTTTTTTTTTTTTTTTTCTTCTTTTTCCCTTCATTTTCCTGCTGACTGCTGTGACCATGCTGGAACCATGGACTTCACAAACTGGACAAATGGCCGCCGCCTGGAATACGGACAATTTTGGTGAGTCCGCAAAATGAGTTTCACTTACTTATGCTTGCTTGAGAGAAAGAGGAGGCGTGTTATTTATTGGAAGTTGGACTTGCTGAAAGCTAAGTCTGCTTTTGGGGTGTTGGTTTTGTAGAAGCAACAGGCAAAGCTTACTGAATTTCAACTTTTTTTTTTGATGGAGTGGTTTTTTTTCTTACTGTTTTATTGTTGGCAAAAGTGAAGGAATTAACATGCAGTAGATTAATTTGAAATTGTGTCATTTTATGAGATTGAGTGTTATTGCTTTTATAATAATTTTTAAATTACTTTTCTGTAAGACACACTGTGAAGCAATGGCTTAGAACATTTTAATTTTACTCTTCTGGTTTATTCAGTTGTTTCTGCAAATAGTTCAGACAGAAAATGATTAATTCATTGGATGGCTTTTCAGAAAAGTGCTGTGCGGTTCTCCTTACTGTTCCTAATATCGGCGTTGCCTGTGGTGTGAACTTTAAGAGATGATGCGTTGATGGTTTGTTTGCATTAAATATTGTACCAGAATTTTCTGTGAATTTTCCATCCCAAGTAGTCTCTGGTGAAGTTTTTTTTTTTTTTTTTTTTAATTAAAAAAATGAAAAAAAGGAGGCGCAAAGCACTCTCAGGGTCATACTCTTTGCTTGTGCGCTAACCTGCTGAATACCAGTCTGGGGGTACCCGCTGTTGCTCCCTGAGGATGAGGTTCTGTGGCACTTCGGACTTTCAATTAAAGGTGATGAGGTGGCTGCAGGGAAAATATATCAGCCTGGAGACTTGCTCCAGAGGCATGGTTGGAGGTGGCAGCATTCACCCAGTGCTGTCTGTAGGAGTTAAAGCTGCCTCTGAGCACTGACTGGAGGTGGTTGGCAGCTTAGCAGCCTTGGGATTTATCTCTGAGCTATTTAGACCTAGCAGGAGTGACTTGTTACTACTAATAGGCTCAATTAAGGAAAACAACTTGCCTCACCTCTCACCTGAGCAGCAACAGCCTTGCTTACGCACAGCCTTAAGTTTTGAGGGAGAAGGCAAAGAGGCTTTAGGGGTACGGTGCTGGCTGCCCGTCCCACCCCGGGGAGCTGCCAGTGTCTCTGGTGTGGTGGTGGCCTCGTCCTGGGTGCGGCGTGGGAGTGAGTGTGGGGCTGGGCACTGGCTGCTCTCCTACAGATTGCAGCCAGGTTTAGCTGGTGCATGCCCCTTTCGGGGGGGGTGGGGTGAGGGTGGGAGGTTGGCATCGCCTCTCTCCCTCTCCTTCCTTAGCAGTTGCACAGTCTGTGGTACCCGCATCTGATGCAAAGAGCCTGAGACTGAAAGATGGGGTTTAAACTTAAGAGTTTCTTCTCGGGCACAGCTTTGGAGAAATCTGAGATAAACCCTGATATTTTACTTTTGAGCGTTTCCAAAGTATTGCTGCTTAATCCTTTATATTGATCCATAGCTTATGCTGGAAAGCCCTTGTCTCAAGGCAATATTCAGAGTCCTGGAGGATAATGGCACTAATCACATTTCATGTGACCTTTCAGGCAGGATGAACATATGTTGCACTGCTGCATTTTTCCCCTCTCTTAGTTCCGGTTATATTATCTTTTATTCCTCAGCAGTGTGGCTTACGAGTGCAGTTAAGAAGCCTTCTGCATGACTGGTGCATGGTAATTTCCTAAGTGAGCAGCAGTAAGGTCCGTAAGTGGACTGCTGCTTCAGATTGCCGTGCTTTGATGTGCTAAGAAGCCTTCATCAGCCTGAGAGAGTAAATGGCTCCTGCGCCCAGGAACAGAAGTAATGTGTATTTACTGTGATGTACGCGCTACCCAAAACTTTTTCAGTCTGAAAACTA
The DNA here is from genome assembly GCA_034008185.1 of Gorsachius magnificus. NCBI lineage: Eukaryota > Metazoa > Chordata > Aves > Pelecaniformes > Ardeidae > Gorsachius > Gorsachius magnificus. Next base: position 55,283,401 of record CM067082.1, on the reverse strand, counting down.
GTGGAGTGCCTTCCTTGTGGCTTTGCTCCAGCATGTATCTTGCTTTTTTTTAACCTGTTTTGTAAAGTACCTGTATAATTGGCTCTTGTGTTGCACCTGTATAGAGAGATGCCAGTTTGGTTTCTGGAAGCACCGTTATACAAGCGCTGAAGTGCTGCCATCACCACCGCACATCAGGGGAAGTTTGATGTGATCACACGGACGAGCGTTTCCACCCAAGTTTTATTCTTAGATTTATTTTTCGCTTTAGCTCTCATTTGGTTATATTTGAATTTCTGGCAAATGTAGTTAGCAAAGTTAAAATCTGAAGCGGTAATCTAAATCAAAGAGCAAAGTGTACTTTGCATAAACAGATAAATATCAGAGCTAAAAGTGTAAGGAACGATTTCCTTTCCTTTCAGTGAAAGAGTAGAACTTATGTCACCCCAGGCTTTTCCTAGCGGTGCGTGGTGGAAGGCCAGGAGACAGTGGGCACCAGTCATAACGAGAGAGGTTCAGACTGGTTAGAGGGAGAAGCTTGTTTGCCCCAGGGCCGGCCAGCCAGGCAGAGCAATGGGGTGCCTGGGGAAGCTGTGCAGTCTCCATCTTCAGGTGTTTCAAGACCCAGCTGGGCAAAGCCCTGGGCAACCTGGCTGGATCTTGCAACTGGCCCTGCTTGGACTTCCTGAGGTCCCTCCTGGCTGAGCTATCCTGTGATTCATTAAGCAAACCTTGAATATAGAGGAGCTTTTATGCTTGGAAGAAGAATAAAGTGGCAGGGTCATGGAGGGCATTGTGATAACAGTGAGGCTGGCGGTGACTTCTGTAGGAGGGTGGCTTTTGTAACAGGAGCAGGAGGAATGCAGCTTCTGGCCGGGCTCGCTCTGGAGTGCTGCTGTCTGGGGTGGGCCTGTGTGAACCTCATGAGGTTTAACAAGGCCAAGTGCAAGGTCCTGCACCTGGGTCGGGGTAACCCCCAGTATCAGTACAGGCTGGGGGAAGAAAGGATTGAGAGCAGCCCTGCCGAGAGGGACTTGGGGGTGCTGATGTTGGACATGAGCTGGCAATGTGCGCTGGCAGCCCAGAAGGCCAACCCTACCCTGGGCTGCATCAGGAGAAGCGTGGCCAGCAGGTCAAGGGAGGTGATTCTACCCCTCTACTCTGGTGAGACCTCACCTGCAGTGCTGCATCCAGCTCTGGAGCCCTCAGCACAAGAAGGACATGGAACTGTTGGAGCGGGTCCGGAGGAGGGCTACTAAAATGATCCGAGGGCTGGAGCACCTCTCCTATGAGGACAGGCTGAGAGAGCTGGGGTTGTTCAGCCTGGAGAAGAGAAGGCTGTGGGGAGACTGGACTGCGGCCTTTCAGTACTTAAAGGGGGCCTGTAGGAAAGATGGGGACAAACTTTTTAGCAGGACCAGCTGTGACAGGACAAGGGGTAATGGTTTTAAACTCAAACAGGGTAGGTTTAGACTGGATATAAGGAGGAAATTCTTTACAACGAGGGTGGTGAAACACTGGAAGGGGTTGCCCAGAGAGGTGGTGGAGGCCCCATACCTGGAAACATTCAAGGCCAGGTTGGACGGGGGCTCTGAGCAACCTGATCTAGTTAGCGGTGTCCCTGCCCACTGCAGGGGGGTTGGACTAGGTGACCTCTAGGGGTCCCTTCCAACCCCAAACATTCTGTGATTCTCAATTGTAAATACTCTGTTAGTAAGGTGTGGCTTATGAATGCGCCAGTGAATAAATTTGTGTTTAACCTGATCTCAGTTTTTCTGTTGTATTTCCTGGTTTTGTTGGCTTGATTTTTTTTCCTCCTGGAAGGGTGTTACTTTAATTTACAGATTGACTTCCCTTCTTTGCATTTGGAGCAATACAGGTAAATATGAAAAGCAAGAGTTAGTAACTCCAAGTGGGATTTCAAAGGCTTCCACCTACTTTTGCCTTTTTTTTTTTTACCACTATCCCATCTGCTTCCACCCACATAGCAAGTGACCAGTCATCCTTGCCTGTCGTGCCCCAGCTGTGATGGGATGTGGTCAGTGGGTGAGGTCCCAGTGAGGACACAAGTGTCTTGTCCCTTCCACATTCAGAGGCTGAAAGTCATCAGGATTATTGCTGCAAGAAACAAAAAGCTTTAGATTTTAACCTTAACTTTACCTTGGCTGTAACCACGCTGTTCCACGTGACTGTCTTCAGAGTAACGTTCATGTAACTATGGTGACTTTATGTCCACTTTTCCTCCAGCCTCGAATATTACACTGGGTAATTTGCCTTTTATTTTAATTTCTTTTATACATATGCAAAGCCTTTGTATTTCTCCTTTTCTGTTTTTTTTTTTTCCCCCATAGCTGTTCATTTTCAGTTGTTGCATGGATAATAGTGCTGATGAACAAGTTTTTAGTCTGACACATAAAAGCATGGCTGTAAAGAAGAATGAAGCAGAGAAAATTACAGTGGCAAAGGTTCCTAAATTACAGTTGTACAGGAAGATTGTGATAAGGAAGTAGTTAAACATTACTATTTAGTCAAACCTGCAACTGTGGCTGGTACTTCGATTGTCTCCTCCTTTTGCTGACACTTAATTTGTGCGGTCAGTGAGATACTCTTCCTGCTAATAAAGTCCCTGTTTTATTGAACCAAAAGCCTGTGGAAGTAAATGGGCGTGTTCTCCCAGATGGCTTTAGGTCAAGTGCCAAGCAAATGCTGATTATTTTCAGATTTGCTTTTAAAAGAAATGGTAGGTGCTTGCTATACTCACTGTTTAAAAAAAAAAAAAAAAAAAACAAACAACCCAAAAAAACCCCAAAACCAAAAAAACAAAACTAAGACACAAATCATTCTGCTCATCTGAGAGCGGATACGTGTTCCATTTAGGTATATTGGAAAACATATATCAGGTAATAGGGCTGAAATGGGATATTCATAAATAAAAGTATTAATGTTTGAGCTGACTTTAGGCTTGCTACAGCCAGGGAGCTCATTGCTTTTATGGCAGCAGTGTGTTTAGGACAAGAGGAAATGGCCTCAAGTTGTACTAGGGGAGGTTTAGGTTGGACATGAGGAAAAATTTCTTTGCTGAAAGGTTTGTCAGGTATTGGAATGGGCTGCCCAGGGAAGTGGTTGAGTCCCCATCCCTGGAGGTATTTAAAAGAAGGATAGATGAGGTGCTTAGGGACATGGTTTAGTGGTGGGATGGCAGGGTGAGGTTAGCAGTTGGACTTGGTGATCTTAAAGGTCTTTTCCAACCTAAACAATTCTGTTCTATGATTCTGTGATTTGCTTGCAAGCCCCGGGTCTGATAGATGGTCCGGGCAGATGTGAGCATCATCCTGTGAGGGCTCTTTGGTAGAGCTGAGCGATCACTTGTCAGCATGAGGGAGAGTGCAAGCCACAGTCTCCTCACAGCAGACCTTGAATTTGAAGGCCTTTGCTTGGTTTCAGAGCATCACAGGAGTAATCCACGAGACCCTGAAGATCAGCTTTCATCTGCTGGATGTGGGACCAAGGAAATGTGCTATGTAGATCTCTCACTGAAATAAGGGGCGAGTAGGGTCCTTAAGGGAAAACTTGCACCTTTCCTCATAGGCACTGTATTTTCCCTTCTGGAAATTGCCGTTAGGATCCAAATTGGTGGTTAGTATTAACTTCCTTCATCTCTCCTCCCAGGCGATTCAGAAAATGTCCTAAGGCAAGCTGGGTTACTGTGGTTAATTTTGTTTGAGCAGGATGGATCACTGTTTGTGAGCAAAAGGTAGCCTTTGGTGGTAAAGCTAATTGCCTTCGTGCTTATCTTAACCTTGATGAAGCTATTACCATAGGTTTGTTAGGAAAGGAGTTCGGTGAAGGCAGCAGCCCGGACTGAGCAAAGGTTAAAGCAAACAGTGATAGCTCGGCTGTCAGCAGAAATACATTGCTGAGAATCGCATCTGAGGCTTTGCACAACTTTATTGTCCGCTTGGCTTTTAGCTGTTCCTACGAGCACGTCCTTCAGCAAGCTAAGGAGAGGTCAAGGGTTGCCTGCCTGTGACTTCTGCCTGCCCTTTGCATCGTGAAGCCAGTCCTCAGCGTGGCCAAAATACTGCCGAAGTGGCAGCTCTTTGTGGCAGAGCCTGAGATAAATGGATTTATCCAGTAACTGTGAGGCTGCTCGGGTTCGATCTTGGCAACTTGGCCCTCTGTTTTTCTTTTTCTTTCTCACCAGAACAGTTGTACTGAGGTTTGGTGTTGTTGCATCCTATTTTTAACACCAAAGCTCACTTCTCTCTTGTCAAATGTGTGGTATGTTTCGTTTGAGAGATGGCATTTTATCAAAGATCACAAATGAGCTTTCTCATTGGAACTAATTCAAACCAACTGAAAAAGGATTCTTCCTATTTCATATTAATTTATGTGTGCAAAATTCTCATATAGTGGGAATCAGCAGAGCATATTGTCAAAATAAAGAGGTATCAGACTCAGTCGTAGTTCTCTCGACCCAGCATTATGTTTGTCATATGGTACTTTAAAAATCCGTATGTGCCTAGCTTATCCAAGTATTGCGGGTCTTTTAAACCAAGCTAATGTATCGGTAGAGGACTATCAATTCTTTCACAGTTGCCCAGCATTAAAGCCTGTCTCTCTATGCAGAGATAAAATTGCTGGCCAGTATACATTTTTGCAGTAATGGCAGTGACCGCAGCTGTTTGAGTTCTGTCATGTTTATGCATGACCAGATATTGCAATAGGCTGGTAAGAATTTGCTGCAAGGAGAGCTTTCCTTTTGCAGTCTTGTGAAGTGGGCTCCATCTAGTGTTTAAACATTAGACTCCAGCTCCTTTTCTTGAATGCCCTTGCAGTGTGGGTAAAGGACGCAGGGGAAGAATTGCGATAGGCATCGCTTTCGTTGATGAGTGTCTAGAACGGGGCGTTTCTCGATACAGTCGGTGTGTGAATGGCAACCTGAAACACTGCGTCCGTCTTGCACATGCACTTGAAGCTAAAATAATCCTTTTCTGAAACGGCACGCGGCTAAAAGGAAATTAAACCAGCATGGCAATAACGTGATCCTGGAATATTTTGTCGTTGCTTTCTATATGCACTTTCACACTATTTGATATGGCATTTTAGAAACCAGCATGTTGGCTTGTTAGTTAGGAGCAGGCTGAGAAAGTTGAAAGTTGAAATACTTAAGACTGAACACAAATTTGTCTTCTCCACTGACCTTTTACACTCCAGACTGAAGAAGCAGGGACTCAGAAATGTTTAGTCAGGAGGCCATGGCAGCAAATCTTCAGCGAGGAAAACCTGGGCTATCTAAGGACTATAATTATGGGTACGTTGAGGGGTTTGCCCAGTTGTGTTTTTTCCCTTGGGTTAAAGGGTGATTTGAAGCCACATCAACAAGCTTTTAGCCTGAGCTCTCTGGCACCTTGCAGCCACGCTTGAGACGGATGAGGAAAGAAGCGGGCGGGCGCTGTGCCCGGGCTGAGTGTGGCTGTGTGCCTGAGCCACCAACCCCTGCCTGCCTGCATGGGGACATTGCAGACCTTGGTGGGATGGTGGGCTTGTGTGACTTGCCCCTGGAGTCACCTACCTTGAGGGCTGGATGTCAGACAGCTGCCGAGCTGCCTGACTCTTGCAAAGGTGGAGGAGATACCCTGACCCAATGCCCAAGACAGCTCTTGGCTTGTTTTCCACCTGTCACCAGGGTGGTGTGGAGCAGGGGCTGGGATGAGTTCCCGGGTCGTTGGCAAAGAGCCCGTTATTGTTTCATCTGTAAAATATTTGGGGTCTGGGCTTTCCAGTTGACACTTGGGAGCTGAGTGTGGACAAAGTTAATGGGAACCATCTGGTGCTGCGAGTGGAGCAGTGAGATGGTTACCTCGGCCTTGTGAAAACAGAGGAGCTGTTGTGGCACGGTGCGGGGAAAGGGTTGGGAGTGGTGGACAAAGAGGGCACCTGTGGGAGTGGGATGTGAGTGGTGAAACCTCACTGGGCGCAGGACAGCCCTGCCAAGCCCCGGGCATGGCCCAGGAGCCTCCCAGCATTGGGCTGTGCTTGTTTCACTTGGCTAAGGAAGGCAGCCAGCAGTTGGGGGGGGTGGGGGGGTGGTGTTTCAGTAAGTGTACATACATGTGCTTTCTTGACAGGTCTCATAATTTATTTTTTTTTCTTTTGAGACACTGGTGTAGCTGGCAACCTCTGGGCTTCTAGTCCCATATGGCTGTAAACTTGGTGTCTCAGCCCCACAGAGATGATAGTGTTAGGGTGGACCTGCTGGACACTAAATACTGCCTTCTGTAGGCAAAACCTCTCTCTTAACTGTCGAATTTTTTTAAAATTTAAAATAACACATTATTAATTCCCATTTATTTTTCCGTGTTACTTTCTACATTTCTGCTGGAGTGGACAATGAAAGCAAATGTAAATTTTTGTCACTTGAGGCCTCTGGGTCTTACAGTGATCCAGTGATCCAGATATCTTGTGTTGGTTTATTTTATTACTGGTTTAGAAGCAGTGGTTCCACTGCAGTTTTGAAACAAAACTTGGTAATATCTCCATTGGCCTTGCATTCTGTAAAAAGCCTTTTTTTCCTCTTTAAACAAAAAATTTGGTCCAAATCTAAACTGCTGCTATGCCTTTAAAACCTATTTGTAAAACTATAGATTGAAAACACAAGGCAATATTTTTCATTTTTGGAGTGCCTAATAATACAGTGTTGTCAACTCAAGCGCTGTACCACGCACAAACTGGTTTGCATGGTAACCCACACCATACTTCTTGCTGAGGCTAAAATCGACCACAAAGGCCTTACAGTTGGTTTCTGTTGTCACCTGGCAGATAACAGGATGGACACCTTGCTCATGTTCTTGCTTTGAGTCTGTGAGAGGTGGGCTTTGAATGCATGCTGGCCATGTCCAGCACCGCTGGTGATCACGGAGGTGGTGTCTCACAGCCAAGGCAGATGGTTTGGCGATGGCAGGGGAGGGAGGGTCCTCCATACCCCAGCATGGCCCCATGATGGAGCTGCACCAGTGCCTCCTGGTTGGGTCTGAGATTGCTTGTGGTGAAGCTCGGTGGAGGAGGGAGGAACCTCAGAAAGGCTAGACTTGGTTGTGATGCTGAACTTCAGGCGAGGGGGTGGTGGCATCAGGGGAAGCTCTTGAACAGCGGGTGTTGCTGCATCACCAAGTCCCTTTGCTGAGCCTAGAATAGCCTAAAGTGACAAAGTAAATGCCAACTCGCCCCTCTGTACTGCAAAACAGCAAAGTTGAGGATAACTAGAGGAGAGATGCTTTGCCAGCAGCTTGGGAGAGCTGTTGCAGAGTTTATGGCAGTAATTAAAAAGGAAAACAAAGTCTTGAGAACATGAGGTTGGAAAGGTGGTTCTGGCACATGAGAATCGTGTCTGGAGCTTTCTGATCACTTCTGTTGCCCTTTTAGGGGAGGAAAATGCTAACATAGAGACAAGGAGTAGAAAAGAGCAGAAATTATTCATGGTTTCAAGTAGTGCAGGTCATGAAGATGATGTAATTAGTCCTGGCCTATTTAACCTGTAAGAAAAAGAAAGCTTTAGATAAAAGGGGGGGGGGGGGGGGGGAGAGGTAGAACATTCAGATGACGATTATTTTGGACTTGGTATCTCCAAGTAAAATTCAGATAGAAAATAATTCATTACCCATCTACGTGTTTTCTTTTATGGTAGAGGTAGCAGATACATAATGCACTGTGGAAGTTAATATTAAGGGTAGGCAGTTGGCATCAGCTAGTTGGAGGGCTGGGCAGTGTATTTTGAGAGAAAGGGAATACACTAATATGTCAACTAACTAGCTTAAAGGTATTAAGAAGACAAGATCCTTAATTTAGATTAGTATTTCTTGCCCCAGGAAGGCAGATCATGGTATGGTCTGCTCCTGGTTGTTAACATTCCTCTTCGTGGTGGACATGGCACTCATATCGCAGCTGATGTATGTTCTTTCTCTGTCACACACTTCCTTCTCTTTTCCCCACACAAACTTAAGCCAGCTGGTTTGGGAGCCAGACCTAGCCGGCACTTACTGTTTTGCATTGGTTTTGGTTACCTGACTTGGATTCCTTTCTCCCTCCACCGTGGACTGATGTCTTTGGTACTTAGGCGTCTTTGAGCATGGCCGCATGACCTATTGGGTCTGTGCCATGGTAGCATGTGACATCGGAAATTTATGAGCCAGAAACTTGCTGCTAAAAGAACATCCATTTAAACTAGAGGAAGGGAAACCAGGAAGGCAACTTCACTGTCCTGAGACTGAGAGGATTGGTTTCACAGCCTAAACTGTTGCTTTTGTAATTACATTAACTTTTTGTTTGGGGAAGAGATGGAGCTACTGACGTCCTTCCTTCTTAATATGCCCGTAAGAAATAATGACAAACGTCATTGTATTGTAGCTCTTCTCACAAGTTTGACGACGTGAGGTGATTTGCTTTTGGTTTCTTCTATGCTTATCGAGACATTAGTGCCTTCTGAAGGAAAGCTTGCTCTAACTGGTAGACACTAAATTGGTAAGAATTTGCCTGTTGTCGCTGACGTAATTTTTTCTTTGTCTGACCTCATTCACCTGGCATTAAAATCATATTACTGAATCTCAATTTAAAAATTGCTACAGCTAATAGGGACAACCTTTGCTTTAAGTGTTTTGTTGGCTTGATCTAATCTATATCCTTAATGTCCACTGTGGGCCTGGATCCAGCTCCTCAGTGCTGACAAGTGCCTTTTAGCTTCATTTATTTATTATGGGGAAAACAATTTAAAAGCTTAGTTACTAAAGCCACTTTTTAAAGGAGAAAGTAATGAAATTGCCCAGTCTGAAGACACAAGTTACACAACTTAATACCTAATTTTAAATAACACTATTAAGGCCAAATACCCATCGTTAGAATCACTCGAGATTCATTTTGTTACAAAACCCAAGAAGAATGCCTTCTGACATCATGCTATGTAATGCAATCGCCAAAAAATCCTGCTCTGCTTAGGGTGTGCTTTGCAGGTTCCATGTAATCCAGGTTTTATTACCTTGCTTTGCCAGGCTGCCCGACCTTCGAGTAAGTGTCCCTCGAGCTTGCAGCCCGAGCAGGTTCACAGCTATTCTCCTTACCACAGTGGGTATGAGGTTACTTGAAGCTACTTGTGATCTGATTGCTGTGTAAATAGCAATATAAATCTAGATCAGGCTGGACTATGCAAGAATAGCACTTATAATGGTCTTTACTTCCTCTCAAATTTCTGCTTTGCTCTGAGGTTCTAAAAGGACAACACCTACCTGAAAGTTTTTGATTCTAGGAAAACTGGGATATGATCTTAATTTATCAGTTAAATCATACAAGTTCTCACATATTAAAAAAATATATATAAGGTTTGAGGGTTTTTTTCAGAATGCACAATACAGTGTTGAATTCCTGAAGATTTGGGTTTTTTGATAATTCTAGTTAAGGGAAGAATTGGCAGCTGGTCAATAGCGGGGAAAAGAATGCGCTAAATTAATGATGTAAGAGGGGAGGAAGAATTTCATTAATTCCAGAGATGATTTTACTTTTTGTTTGATTTGATTGCTTTCACGCTTTGATTTGCATTAGCATGCAAATATTTCTTCCTTGCTGTGCTCAATGTTGAAAGAGATAAACTAAAGCAAATTACAAACAGAAGCGATGAAGACAAATCTTTTTCTTCCAAAGGAAAATGTAAATGTTATCAGTACTAGGAAAAATTAAAAAATAAAAAAAAGTATGCCTCTCAGAAAAGTGCAATAATCAGAGTTTTGAATATTTAAAGATCAATTTTGTCATTACATCAAACTAGCTCAATCAGAGCAGGAAAAACTCAGTATTGATAAATGATGATGCCTCTGAGTTATTTGAGATGTTATTATCACCAAAGGGTATTTATAGAGCTGCCAGGAGCTGTTCAGTACTAGCACTGTAAAGGAGTGGTATCTTTTTGCCTCCTGGTCTGCCTTATTTCACTTGCCATGTTAGAATGTGCTGCTTTATTTTTTTTTTTTATTAGGAAATAAACCATCATTTCCGGGATTTTTGGAAATGAGGACTTCAGTTCTGAAATATGCTGGTATTTTATTTTCTAGAAGCAGACGGGGGGGAAAAAGCATAGGGAAACTAAAATATCTGATGAAATTCTAAAAAAGGATGACTTGTGTGGGAGAATCACTTGACTTTCTCCTGTACTGTGCTAAGTCCTAATATCTGCCATTTTATCATTGAGAGAAAATAATCTTCTTTTACAAAGGAGATGTAGTGCGGTCAAAGATTTTACAAGGAACATCTCAAATCAACCTGATCAATAACTTTTTACGTATGTTATAGTATGAATTTGATGGCTTTGCTTTTAAAATTTAGTGTGGCTGATGTTATAGTGGCACTACGATGTATGTTATTAAAATGGCTTGCTGCAGCATTTCCAGGTTTTTAAAAAAAAAAAACCAACCTTTTAAGCCTGCTGGCAAGAAGGTGGATGGGAGAGGGGTCTGTGCATAGAGAGGGGCCATGGTCTGCAGGTAAAGCAGAACATGCAGGGGCCTTGGTGCAATTAAAAGTTAAATTAGGCAGTGTTCATGCACACATCCCACATTTACTTAAGACAGGGTATGTAAGTAGTCTCATTGATGTCAAAAGGACCTTTTATGTGCTTTAAGTTAAGCAGATTTATAATTGTTTGTTGGATTACATCCCAAGCCCATCTTGCAAAAATACTGCTTCTAATAAATTCCTACTGCTTGATATGAAAAAGAGGAAAGAAAAATCTTTGAACCACCTATTGCACTGCCAGAAAAAGGACATGAGATGGAAATTGGGAACCCTTTTACTGACAAGTGTGGTCTTTCCCCTGAAGCACATCTGCAAATCCCTAGCAGGGTATTCGCCCACAGAGTCCCATCATGGTTTTGCCTCTCCTGGCCTTATAGAATCATAGAATCGTTTAGGTTGGAAAAGACCTTTAAGATCATCGAGCCCAACCATTAACCTAACCCTGCCATCCCACCACTAAGCCATGTCCCTAAGCACCTTGACTGCCCGGCTTTTAAATACCTCCAGGGATGGGGACTCAACCATGTCCCTGGGCAGCCCATTCCAGTGCCTGACAACCCTTTTGGTGAAAAAGTTTTTCCTAATGTCCAACCTAAACCTCCCCTGGCACAACCTGAGGCCCTTTCCCCTCATCCTATAGCCTGTTACCTGGGAGAAGAGACCAGCACCCATCTCGCTACAGCCTCCTTTCAGGTAGTTGTAGAGGGCGATAAGGTCTCCCCTCAGCCTCCTTTTCTCAGTTCCCTCAGCCGCTCCTCATCAGACTTGTGCTCCAGACCCCTCACCAGCTTTGTTGCATTCCTCTGGGCATGTTCCAGCAATGCAGCATCTTTCCTGTAGGGAGGGGCCATTTTCCTTGCCACGTTACTTGTTGCAACACTCAGATGCTCTTTTCCCTCTCCACTGGATACAGATGTCACCTTTGGATCTCCTCTGCTTCTTTCTCTAAATGATTCACTGCTCTTGACCTCGGCTTGCCGTCGGGCTTGGCGTCTCGCTGCTGCAGCCAGCGCTTGCTGTCTCGCCCCGTGCCCTTCAGTCGTGCTGCGGGGAGCCCAGGTGCCTCTTGCGGGGCCCCTCGTCCCCGTTCAGCTCCCGTCTCACTGCCAGTTTCACCCCTTCATGTCACCCGCTCACCCCGGGCAGCTGCATGGGATGCAGGGCTGGTGAGGCTGGTGGCTCTCTGCAGAGATGGGCAAGTGGCTGGATGGTTTCCCATGTCTCTCATTCTTCCCTTGAATCCCTCCTTTTCTAGTTTAAATGCTACATTTGTCTTTACCGGTGCATTTAATTTTCCTCTTGCTCTATTTTTTTTTTTTTTTGCTTTCCTGAAGCTGAAGTGGAGGACTGCAGACCTGTTAATACTTTCTTAGTGAGATGGAAAAGGAGTTTGAGATGCTCTGAGAAATGCTGCAGAGAAACACAAGGCACTCCTTGCCAGGAGCAGCACTAAAATGCTTGTTTCTTTTTGGATACCTTACTAGAATGGCTCTTTTGAAACTGATGTAAAGTTTAAAAAAAGGGTCTGAGAAACTTCCCTTTGAGAGCCTTGCAACTTCTAACGGTTATAGGCTGAGAATTGACTTTGAAGTACCCCAGAAGTGGAGCTGTCTGGCTTGTTATTACTACCTAGAGTGGTCACCAGAGACAGCTTTTGCTGTTTAACCTCTACAAAATGTTCCCTGCCCTGAAAGAATGTCTGATGCCAGCATTAGATATGTAGATGACTTCTCATGGGGAAAAGGAAATCATTGCAATAAGGTTAACATTTTTAGCTACTGATACGTACTTTCCAAATGTTCATATTTACTGAAAGAGATTTTAATTATTTCACTTTAATGCAGTTAGATTTGTTCTTACATCTGGACACAAAAGAACCCTTAGGTTTCTGGCCCATCACGTTTATTCTGTAAATATTTTTTTCATTATATCAAATTTCTCTGAACTCTTGAACAGGAAGTACAGTGGCTTAGCTATGATTTTTCTTTTACATATGCAACTTATTAGATAAATGCATTTTTTCATCCCTGGTAGGGGTACTGTGCCTTGCAGTAAGAACTGTACTTTGGCCAGCAACATAAAGATCTAGTCATGTATTGAATGAATATGTCACAACGACTGATGAAAGCCTCCTCCCCTTCCACCTCCCCATGAAGTGTTGCTGCTTTATCCTATGGCAGTTCGCTTCTGGAAATGTTCTCTCTAAGCACGGTTAAATGGCAGCCCGGCGATAGCCCGGGTTGTATTTCGGTCACAGAGAGGAATGACGCTAACACGCTGCAGAATCCGTCTGGTGGAAAGTGCACAACTATTTTGACTTTTCAGAGTAAATTTAATTTTCTCCTTCTCTTATGGTATCATGTTTTTAGCGTACAGCTCTGCTGGTCCAGCATAAGCGCATCCTTCCCTTGACTCTTCTTCCTGCCATCGCTGCCTCAGGTTTGTGGTCCAGCTGGGTCCCTCCCTCTTGTTGATCTGCCTTTGCTTTCACTTGGAGATTTCTTCCAGGATGACAGCTGATAAAATACTGGGTAGCACTTGTCTATGTTTTGTTCTTCTTTATTAAACAAAAAAAGAAAATTCTTGCCTGCTGCCCTTCTCTAGGTTCTTCTTTCCCTGGCTCCTGTACAAAATATAGCCAGAAAAGGACTTTTAATAGCTGTCAAGGTATCTCAAATTCAGGGAATGGCTCTTGTGAGCTTTTTGTTTTCCTTAAAGCTCTCTTTTTGTGGTGACACATGGAAAAAAAGCAGTGGCTGCTGGTTATGGGCTTGCTGGGTGTCCGTGGGCTTCTCTCGCCTGCCCTGCTGAGTCCCAGGAACCATCTCTGTCTCTGGTCCCATGCCTTGAAGCAGCATTTGGGAGGGGAGCAACTGCTGTTCCTTCATGCAGTGACATACCTCCTCCTGATAATGAGAGTAATAAAACATTAACAGGCTCTTGCATAGGAGAGAATAGCATTTTGTAGTTATTAATCAAATCCAAACATCCTTATTTCCAGCAGCAGGAGGCTGGGCTCTTGGACCCAGGGTGGAGAGAAGATTTCTTCTGCACAGCTTTTCTGCACAGTCTTTGCAGCTTCTTCCATATGCTTTCCCCATCTGGGATGGTGTGCTCTGAGTCTATAGAGATTTTTTAAAAATTATTATTACTATCATTATCATTACTATTGTTGTTATTTATTATTAGCTAGAGATTTGGGAGAATGACATTCCTCTCCCCTTGGGGTGGGTTGTACTCAGTCCTGAGCTGAGGGACATTCTGTCTCTTTTTATGGATCTCCCAGAAGGTTCAGCAGAGCCCGGTGGCCAGAGCAGCAGCAGTCGACCAGAGGACACTATAGCAGCACAAGACACTTAAGAAAACAATCCTAGTTTGCTGTTGACTTTTCCCAGCATCCTGTCCCCAGAGATCCATAGGATCCTTGGGTGATGTCTGTGGCCTCTTGCCCAGCAGAGCAAGCTCATCTCTCTCAATAGCAACCATCTGGGAGAGATTCCTGTTAGCTAATTATCAGCCTTCAGCATCTCCTCAGTCTTTTTCTGAGCTGAATATGGGAGTCAAAAGCAGATGTCCAAGCAATCCTTGAAAATATTGCATGTGAGAAGTTACTTCTGCCAAATAAGCTGCATTTTGCTGATTGAAGCCATTTTTTATATATATATATATATATATTATTTTTTTTTTTTTGCTTTAACTTCATGCTGTGTACTAGAATTAAGTAACTTCTACTGAGCTGGTTTGGAAGTTTCCATGATAAGACTACATCTGTGTATACTAGATAATAAATCAAATTCCATAGGAATAGTTCTTCATTATATTAATTAAAAAATGATTCCTTTAGATTCATATGCTTGAAGGTGATTAATACATGGTGCAAAAATAAGTACTTTTCTGGTTTGTCCATTTGTTTGCTTACAAGCAGTTTCTGTAATTCCATGTTGAAATGAGTTCTACCTCGCCTATATTGTAGCAAGACACATGTTATAACATACGAAGAGGAAATGTAAACCAATGATCAGTTCATAGAGTAAGGTCCACTGATGTTTAGTTTTTAAAGTGTTACTTCCTCCCTCCCTTTTTTAAACTTTATATAAGCCAATGCAGGGCAGGGAAATCAGAGTCTCTTACTCCCTCCTGATTCCTCCCCTCTGCCTCAAATTTATAAAACACGCACAGAATCCCCCATATACTTTGGCAATTGCATTAGCAGAGGCATCGCTCCGGTTTCTGCATTGCGTTTGGTGGATGTCACCTATGGTGGCCACTGAGGAGATGGTGAATAGGGTGGTTGGTGGTCAGTGTCCCTGGTTATCATCACTAAGGGATGGAGGAAGGAATGCTTTAGAAATGCCGAGCAAGTCCCAGGCGCTGGTGGCTTTGCAGGGGAAGGAAGCCGCCCTTATTCAACTCCACACAGAGTTGTCAAAGTCTCTGAAGCTCAGTAAGTTGTTCTAAAAACTATTTAACTCCTTGCTGTGAATATTTACTGTATATATAGCTGTTCAGATGAAAAAAACGCAGCGATCTGTATGCATTTTGTTTCTGAATTAGGTTCCCCAGGATCAGGGGTTTTGCTCTCTTTCCTCACTTAGAAATAGTCACCCACCCTCTCTGCAAGTGGAAATTGCTCTTCTGTAATGAGATCAATGGACCTGCACCAATTTACAGTAGTAGAGAATAATAATTTGTCTCATTATGCATTTGATGAGAGATGATCTGAGAGGCTAACTTTGCACGGACGGATACCAAAATAAACATTGAGGAATAATAAAAAATGTCTTATCCTCCACCACTGTGCTCTGGCTGTGTATACAGGGATATGTCATTACATACGAGTGGAGCAAAAGTATCTGTGGATCGGCTCCCGAGATGAAGGTTTTTCTCTTCTTCCTACTTCTGTTGTGCTAAAGTCTGTTTTATCAGTTAAGGTGGCAAGAGGCTCGCGTTTAATCTTGGGTTTAGCCCATGTCCTGGCAAAGTTCAAGTGCTCTTTACATAGGCATAACTGATTTTTTTTTTTTTTTTTGGTGTGTCTAATGGAAGCACAAATTCTAGCGAGTCTCTTAGAGTGGTACCAGACTGATGTTAAGGATGGGTGTTTAGAGCTATAATTGAGATTTAAAATAAAACCGCTCACCTCAAAATTGGCTGTTCCTGCAATTTGGTTGAGTAAGTAATCAATCACCCTTTGA
The DNA here is from genome assembly GCA_034008185.1 of Gorsachius magnificus. Classification (NCBI taxonomy): domain Eukaryota; kingdom Metazoa; phylum Chordata; class Aves; order Pelecaniformes; family Ardeidae; genus Gorsachius; species Gorsachius magnificus. The sequence continues at coordinate 55,267,670 of CM067082.1, read as the reverse complement.
CAGCCAGCTGGCTACAGGCAAAGGTTTCACATTCCTGCAGTTTTGGTGCAGATCCTCAAAACCTCTACCACTGTGACAGCTCTGGCAACTGGCTTGTGCTGCCTGGCACTGTTGATCCTGTGCAAAAAAAAAGTTAAATATCTGTCTTAAATTTTTTTTTTTTTCCAGAGAAAATATGTTGCAATGGTATTTTCTGTGATACTGATAAATTATAGATGTTCCATCCCTGGTGGTGTGAATACTGGAAAGGGAAGTGGGAGAATAATGTAAAACTTATTGTGAGATGTGAGGAGTCTACTTTAAGAGTAGCAACATAAATTATGTGGAGCTTGTTTTCTGTAGTCTGTTTTAGGAGTGATATTATTTTTGTTTCTCAAGTTTATACATACCTCAAATTAGTTATGAATTAATATAGAAAAGTGAATTTTGCTGAAAGGCTATTAAAACATCTGTAGAAAAGCAAATAGGAAAGAGCTCTGATGTTGGCCATGATTACTGCAAGTTCTTTTCCAATTACTTTTTAAAAAGACTTTGTTTTCTTATATACAAATATTTCCCCCTTTACCACTATAATTAATTAGATTATGTTATATTTCTGCTTTATTCATATCTTGCATGTAGACACTTCTGGACTAAATTCTTGCTCTGTGCACTACATGTGAAGTTTTTACCAAACATGTTAAGAGGAATGGGCAGAAAATGTCTAAAGGGATCACACTGAGCTTATAAATTTCATCCTTATAGTGTAAAAATTTGGAGCACTTTTGAGTTTTTCACTCCATAGATGCCACTGATGAGTAGGGTCAAGTTATGTGTGTTCTTAGTAAAGGCAGAGCTCTTCACTTGTTTGCTTTGTTGGGTTTGGGGTTTTTTTTTGCATAGAGAAGAACTAACTCATGCTTATAATACTAGAAGGCAATGTATTTTATGCATGTTGTGTGTTAGGAAGCACTCAGGAAACCAAAGGTGGCTTTAGTGAGGCGGAATAATCCTCTGGCCTCCTTCTCAGGAGGCTTGGGTTTAATTTCTATGCTACGCTAGTTCAAAATAACCCTTTTCCTCCCCTCAGTTAGTGCTGATGACCAGATTGATGCTTGTGAGAAACACACATTTGCAAAAATGGCAGAGGTCCTTCTCGTGCAATGACCAGCGTGGGGTCAACTCCAGCCATGGGTTGCCCCAGGACTTATTGGACTACGTGAGAATCTCATGGGCTGTCTGGCACCTGCAGAGGTTTTTTTAATTACACCATGAATTTCAGTCATTGAGCAGGAGCTTATTTTGCTGTGCATTGTACCAATTTCAAGCTAGAGTGGGAAATTAAGGCTTGGTTGTTTGTTTCTTTTTCTTTTTCCCCTTAGAGTAGAGGCCATATTCCACTGGGAGGTGGCAGCAAAGCTTTTCAGACCTTTTTTTGGTTTTCATAGGAGTTGCAACTTGACTACAATGCACAATCTTTTTTTCTTTTATTATTATCTCTTGTTCTACTTAAACGCCTCCTTTTGCTGCTGATAGTGATGGGGGAGTAAATGCAGATCAGCAAATAATCCCTTATGTATTTTTTTTAGAGTATGCTTCACCTCAAGACAAATCTCATTCATTTGCTTTGTAAAGACATGAATAGAAAAAACTTGCTCTAAGTTCTGCACGAGGTTCCTAACTAGTGTGAATTGGCATCCCTGAACCGCCCTCATGTCCTCGGCAGCATGTTCAGGTAGCGCCCAAGCATGGCGAGAGCAGTCTGAAGGTGGAAGGACTTGAGATGCCGAAGGGGTTTTGTGTGGCATGTCCTCTGAGCAGCTCTGATTGGGCTGGAGCTTCAGTACCTTCTCTGGTGTCACGTATGACTGAGTGGGGAAAGACCTCTTGGGTAAGGTGCTCCCGTAAGTGCGGTGCTTTTGGACATTAAACCTATTACCTTGAATTATTCTCAGAAGCTACCCAACAGCTAATGCAAATCTCTTTTTGTCTTTGGGGATAAGTGGCCTGATCTGAAATTTCACATGATAGTTGGGTGGCTGTGTTTCTTCTTGTTCCCAAAAACTTCCCAAACCAAGGCTGTGCTCAGAGCACACTGTAATACTTCAGCCTTGAAGTTCATCAGCCAGTCTGGGCAACTACAGCTTAAAACTATCATGGGGCTATTCTTCTCAAGTACAGCTGAAAATATAAAATGGTTGTATATGAGAATATGCAGAATAATTTTGGGAAGTGACTAGGCAGGGTGTTAAACATTTTTAATAAGTTTTGTGGGTCCATGGTCTTTATGTTGCCTGAAGATGTTATTTTTGAAATCTTCTATGAGAACCTGGTTTTTTATTTTACATGTCTTTCATTTCATGCTGTTTAAGATTTCACAAGTGAATATGCTCTGCTTCTGTGGAAAAAGGTAATATAAGCTCCAGATGTGATTTCATTCTCTGCAGAAGTAAATTTAAACCTAATGATTCCTTACAGGCTTTGAATCGCCATTCTTCCTTTCTTTTTTTTTTTCCCCTTAATACCTAGCTGATGAACTACAAAAGTAATTCAAACTTTGTTTTCCAGTTCTTTCCTCCTTCTGCTGGCAGCTGGCAATTCTTTCATTGCGATGCATATCAAATCACAATTCACAGAGGCTCTGCAAAAATCGGTGTGCAAAACTCTCGCCTTGTGGTGTTCCTCAGGGTTTACACCTTTGGTTTGAGAATATGCTGGTAGATATGAAGTCATTGAGGACTGTTTATCTGAGAAGCCTTAGAAAGATTTGATTTCGTAACTTTGAAACAATAAATACACCACCACCACCCCCTGTGCCTGATAGCTCAGAAAGTCATTATTCTATTACTGCTTTTTATGCCCTTTGCACAACCTTTCAGAATCGTTTGCTTTAGAAAACCGAATGATGAAACAGTCTCGACAAAATCAAATTGAAGGCTCAAATAACAAAGGGTGCGATTGTAATGTTCCTGCTGCTAATGCAACGTAATTTAACAAGTCAGTTTAATAATTTCCTTCTAAACCCCAGAGTAAAGTTTCCTCCAGCGGCTGTCAAATTTAAGATACCCCAAGCCTCACAGATGAAGCAGAGACCACGTTTATCCCTCATCTACACTGGGAGCCAGACTGTCAATGTGGAGCCCTGCCAGCTTGTGCCAGATGAGAATCTGGCTCCATACGGACAGCACGAGATCTGTGTTTTTTATAACTTGCGTTTGACCCTGACATCCAATCCAGTAACCACAACTGTAGCTGAATTACTAGCAAACAGCGATTTTTATTTCTTTTGCACAGTAGAAACATGTGTCAAGCAGAGATGAGGAGGTTCATGTGCTGTTACTGGCGTCTGCTGGGAGGTTGGGCAGCCTTCCTCGTGTCGCTCTAGCAGAGGGCTAGGCATCGCCTGCAATCACACCGAATAAACCTTAGGACAGTAGCACACGGAGCTTTAATGCTTTGGGAAGAGACAGGGGATGAGGAGGAAGCAAAGCTGGCCAAAGCAGGGACACGGTTAAAGTATTTTGTCTGAGAAGCAACAAAACTGCAATGCCCTTGGCGTGGGCAAATGGGTACATCCCAGCTGAGATCACTGTTTTTATGCAGGGCCACGCACTAACCTTTCGGAGGGAGAAGCAGTCTGCGTCTCTTACAGGTTCAATTAATATTGTAGGAACTTAGATGGCAATGAGCATCCTAGCATCAATACTTTGCTTCAGTGGTGATGGATGCAGTGATTTACCTTCCATGAACTTTTTACTTGTGAAACAATTCTTTCTCCATTGTGGGCAAAGTGTCATTAAACAGCAATCTCAAAGGGATGAGTCAGCTAAATCTGTTCCTTTCTACAGCTTCTTGCTTTTTTCTTCATCTTTCATGTCTGATATTAATTTGATTCTTTTGGAGACAGCCATTTTAATTGATTAAGTAGACCTGAAAGGTTGGTGATGTGTTGCCAACATTTTTAACAATATGTTCCTTCAAAAAATCATCCATCAGCTTCGTGCTCTTTTCAGAGGAAGGGAAAAAAGAAACCTATCAATTCTACATCCTTCACCTCATTCCCCAAAAGATCAATCATTCCTCCTCATTCCACATCTGGTTTAATACTCCCTAGCTTGCATTGATTTTTGCGTGCCTTCATGTGAGGGTAGTTAAGGTTCCCAGAAGCACGCGGGAAGAAACGTACCCTGTTCCTTTTGCAGGAAGATGGTTTGGGGACCTTTTCTAATGGAGGCTTCAGGAGCAGAGTTTGCACTGTGTTACTTGGGCAGCCTTTGAAAGCAGTGCATGCTTATCAGCTCCCTGACTGGGCAGCAGCCAGCTCAGTCCTAGGCTTGGACATGAGCTGGTAAGGGACATGCCAGGATTCAGGTTTGGATGGGAGGACCCGCCAGGTGACTTTATGCTCCAGACACTTTTTTCCCTGTTAAGTGTATGTGATTCCCATTCACTGTTAGGGTGCTATGCAAAGGATTGAATTTTTGAGGAGTTGGGAAGGGAGAACTACAAAAAGCTTCAGTAGTGGACTAGGAGGGAACCCTGGGAAGCTTAACGAAGCAGGAGGGAATAAGCCTAAGCAACAGCACAGGCTTGGGCGATGACCATCTGAGTAGCAGCTCTGCAGGAAAGGACCTGCAAGTCCTTTTGGTGGACAAGTTGAACATAAGTCAGGGGTGAAGGGCAACCACAGGTGGAGTTGATTAACAAGAGCATAGGTGGCATGTCAGGAGAAGTCCCTTCTACTCAGCAATGGACAGGCTGCATTTGGAGTCCTGTGCCCAGGTTTGGGTCCTGCTCCCATGGAAGAAAGGCTGGTAATCTTAAAATGAGGTCCATCAAGATAGCAAGGATGCTGAAGGACAGAATGACAGACCAAGAGAGGAAGGAAGTGTGGCTCTGTTTATCCTGGTGAAGAAAAAGTTAAAGGGGGATCTTACAAATGGTTTATAGATAAGGTGGATCAGACTTACCCTGAAAAGTGCATGGCAGCAAAGGGCAATTCCTGCTAGGTGTAAATAAACAGATTTCACAGTAAGGATGGTCAAATATCAGTGCAGGTTGCCCAGAGGGTATGTGGACTTTTCATCCTTGAAAACACTCAAAACTTTGCAGAACAAAAGCTTGGGCAACTTATCTAACTTTGAAGTTAACCCTGCTTTCAGTAAGGAGATTGGGCTTGATGACTTTCAGAGGCCACTTCAATCCTGAATTATTCAAATAAAATCCTATGCTTAATGAACTTTGTTGATTTTTAGCAGGAATGACTTCTAGTCTGGTATTTCTCAGGGAAGGTGTTTTTCTACCCACAATTATTCCAGATTTGAAACGCTTAGGCTAACCCTTTTATCCAAAAAGAGTCTGTACCTCACCTGGAGTGGAAGAGAAGGGTTTTGATTTTTCCCAAGTCAAAATTATCTTAATCTTGTTTTCAGGAATGAAAGGATAATATATTGTTTTACCTATATTCAAATACTTTGGCAGTCCTTTCTCAAAAATTCTGTTAGTCTCATACTTTCAGGCAAAGCCTATTAGCCTGGCAGGTTGCATGGCTTTTTGGCAAGGCCGTACTGCATGAAAACTTTGTTTTCAGTGAGGATTTGAACAAGCTGAAAAGGCTTGGGCTGGATGGTAAGAAAGCCTGAGAGCGGAGCGTATGACAAGGATCAAAATGTGGGGGAAAAGAAGGGAGCAGAACAGAAACAAGTCAGAGGAAGGGCCTGGAGGGTGGTATCTTTGCCTTATCCCCAGTGGGGCTCATTCAGTGATATGCTTAAAAGGCAGTGAGCCTCCAATTTACTGTTGGGGTTTTTTTGCAGAAGGGCTGTAATAAGTGGCACCAGGCAATGCCTGAAATAGCAGACTTGACTTAACTGATCATTCAGACCAATCCATTGCCCCAGAGCCTCCCTAGTGATGCTACATCACTTCATCTGAATTTTCTCTCTTCTGAGGTTTCAGCTGAGATTTGAGAATCACGGTGCAAAAACGATGGGCTGTAGCTGAGAAGTATTGGGACTGTGCTAGAAGATATACCAACTGGTGTAAGCATTCTCCCCTGGGTGGCACAAGTAGGGCATCCCAAATTGATGGATGCTTTTGACTTTAATGTGTGTGGCTCAGTCTCCTGTGTAAAATGGTGACTGGAAAGATGGTGATTATCAGTATTGATGGCTATTCTTGCAGTGCTCGTTTATCAGTGTTAAGCACTACAGGAAAGCATGTGAGGAAATTGATAATTCTGTCTTCATAGCTCAATTCCTTAAATACTCTTCACCTTTTACACTGGATGAGGCAGCAATTCCTTCCTGGCCAAAAAAAAAAAAAAAGGGGTGGGAGGGAGCTCTGGAAATAGTGCATGAGTAGAAGGCAACTTAATTCTGGCATTTCTGGAAGTACTGACTTCTGTAATATTAATGTTAATTTAATATATTCTGGTGGGTAATTTGACCTATAAAATTGTATTCCTATTTCAGTTTTGTCATCTTTCTACCATAAAAGTTAGCTCTCTGAAGGTTATCAATCTGTTTACATTTGGACTGCAAATGTCTTTGCCCTGTCCAGTTTGCTCAAAGAAAAGGAAAAATGCTCTTTCAGAGGCCTAGTGGACCTTTCTGCTGCATGGGCTTTCACCATCCCCTTCACCCTGCTGATAGTGAATAAGTATTTCTTCTGCATTTTGGCTCCTGCTTATGATACTGTTAGAGCCTTTATTTTTAGAGTTGCTATCTTTTCTCCTGCTGCCATATCTGTCTGCAGAGTATTGCATTCCTGCCAAGTTACACTTGCTCTAGACACAACATAAACAAAATTACATGTAAGAAATGTGAAGTTGCTTGGATTCACTGCAAAGTGTTCTGAGTTTCAAAATCATTTCACTTTAGCCCTGTTGCTAATCAGAATCCTGCCTTCCTAAAGCAAGGGTTATCTGTTATTGATGTGTACAGGGGATTGCGTGCTTTAGCTCTTATTGCTGCCTGGAGTTCTGAGGTGCTACAGGAAAACAATAATGTTACTTATGTCTATCAATAGAAGCAGCTTTCTCCTTTTCATACTGACACCTGAAAATGATCACTAGAACTCTTAAATAAATGGGGGGTGGGAGAAAAAAAGATAGGAAAATGTGTATCTTTTAAAAAAAGGTGGCTTAAATAATAGGTGATACTAAGGACAGAGAAGATTTTATTCAGTGTCCTCTGATATCTGTTTTCATCCCAAGTCCATTAGTTCTCTGGTTATTAAGACTGTCGTGCAAGCCACAAGGAAAACTTAGGTGTGCTCTGAGAAAGTAAAATGTTTGTGCTTGAGGACACATTACTTTGCTAAGAAAAGGAAAAAAAACAAAAACAAAACACCCAAAAAACCAAGCAAACAATTTTGGCTAGTGTTAGTTCAGAAAGTGCCTGTTTTCAGCTAGTTCTGAAGAGTAAATGCTTTGAGGCTGAACTTTAATAACGTGTTACTCAGACATTGCTTTGACTCTTCCACAAGTTAAAAACAAACAAACAAAAAAAAACCCTCACAGAAACAGAACTGAATCAGTAATTTGGATGGGTGCTGGTATCTGATCCAGAGTTGGCATGGAAGGATGTAGCTGTATGTCACAGTTGTTATGGTAATGGAGACCCATTGAGAACCAATTTTTGTTAAGGTTGTTTTCAGAAGAGATGTGTAGATGTTATGAAAACACATAGACAGTTGAGTTTAAAAAAAACTTTCGCTGAGAGACACAAAAGTAGTTGAATATAATGAAAATGTTAATTTTATTCCTCTTCCTCTTCTGTGTTGTGTAGGACTGCCTGGTGGGACTAAAATGGGTTTGACTCTCCCTCATCTAGATTGTGTTCTGCAGTTGTGGTACCAGAAGCAACGATGAAGGGAAGGAATTTGGTTAATTCGTTGTAAAGCAAGGCACAGAAGAGCCCTAGTCCCAAGGACCCTGGCTCTTGGGGAGGCATGGAGCTGCACAGTTCATGGGTGACGTTCTCTAGGATTCATTAGAATAAAACGAGCTCTAGAGAAGAGGTCCCAAACCGCTCTGATTCTGAGTGAGTGAGCCCAAGAAAACATTACGCTATCCTTGACAACACGTGGAGCAGCATCTTGCAGTGATTTAAAACAAAAGACAAACAAAAAACAGCTTATGTGGCCATTTGTGTGAATCTGTAAATTTTGGTAGTGTTTTTGCTGGCCTGAATAACTTTCAGGCTTATTTCTGAAGCTCTTGGCAGAGCAGCCCTGGAGCTGTGGGAGCTGTGCCCCGCTTTACCTGCTCCTTCTCTTGGGGGCTGGTGGCAGCTCTTACCCTGCCTGCACCCAGCCCACCACCCTGCGGGAAGGATGCTCTGGGTGCCTTCCCTTTGCAGCAGGGGACAAAAATTAAGCCTGGGAAAGAGGAATACTCCAGACCGTGAATTTTGCAATTTCTCCTCTACAAGAAAGGGTCGGTGTGGCAGGATTGGTGAAACCTGGCTGCTCTGTCTCTGCTCGCTGTATGCCGAGATAAGATACAGTTGTGAAGTGGAGCAGCCTTTTTAAAAATGTTCTTCATAGTTAAAGAGAAAAGCATGGGTATGAAAGAGGGAAAGAGGGTTGCGTTATGGCCTGGTTGTGCTCTTGCAGCACCCATTTAAATTGCCATTTATATTTTCCTAATACACTCATCTCCTTTTTGCCTCAGAGCTATTGTAATTGAATTTGCTCGTTCTGCCTGCCATCTAGCTGCTATCTGCCCAGACTAAAACCAGTTCCAATGCAATAACAAACCAAGCTGTTTCACTAAATTTCCGGTGTTAAAAGCAGCTGACCTTCATGTGCTGCTGGGGGAAAGGGTGGGGTCTAGCAGGTCTAATGCTGAGCGCCACACGCAACTTGGATGAGAAATTATTGTAATGGCACTAACTACCCATATTAAACGCAGTTGCTGCCTTTTACATGCAAGTGTGTGTGTGGTTTTTAAATATCGACTGCATTTGGAATTGGATTATCAAATGGGGTGTAATCATATGCTAGAATACGTTTGGGATGAGTATGTATTTTGTAATAATTACTTCATTACTAGGCAAAACATAGCCGTTTCTCTTGAATGTGCTTTTTTCCATTTGTTTGGGGAAAAAAAAGAAAAATAGAGGCATTTTTAAAAATGCCTCTAATGAATGCACCATTACTACTATTGGGTAAAACACAAATAAGGGGATGGAGTCAGAATTTCATTTCCTATAGTACGTAATTATACAACTGTTCAGCTATTAGAATTATCTTTGTCTAGTTTGTAAAACTGAACAGTCAGCCAATGCCCTGTTTCTCTCTGAGACTATTTCTATTGGATTTGTTGGGCCAACTGCTTGACCACCAGGACTATCAGACCGCATGGGGTGGGGACACCCTTGTATCATTAAACTGGTGAGTTTTTCCCATCCTTTTCAGTGGTCCAGGACTTCACCCACTGAGTTGTCAAGATCAGACCTGTTCTGGTGGGGAGGTGGGGGGAAATACCATGTTTGCTTATGCAAAAGTACTGCAGCAGATATTATAGACATAACTGAGTCTATCTTTTTTTTTTTTCCCCTCACCCTGCTGTACTCTCTTGGACTCCCAATTGCCTGTTTGTTTCAGCCTCTTGTTGAGTGAGTGATAAGATTTTCAAACAGAGGTTTAGAAAGTCTCTGTTGCTTCTCAATGGCTCGGTTTTCTTAAGTGGAAAAGAACGTGTCAAGATATGGCGTTGCAGTAGCACTGATGCTACCAAGAATAACCTATGTGCAGAAAGGCAGCGAGGCTGCCTATCTGTGTATTTTATAATGCTGCTTTAATTCCTAGTTTTATAAACAACACAACCCTTCAGGCAGAGAAATGAGCTTGTGAATCCCAATATAATTATCGGATGCAGCCTGAGAGCAGAATACGCATTAGGAACTGGGTATAGAGGAGAGAGGGCTGTTTCTGCCTACCCCCTCTTTTCCTCCAACCAACACACTCTGGTTCGGTGCAGCTTTCAAATCGGATTTTAAACCTGTTCATTTAAGCAAACTGCTTGGTCTAACTTTGGCCGTAAAAAACCTTCTGTTGCTTATAATAACGTGAGGATAACCCCTCCTAAAATCACTTAATAGAAACATAATAGATGTTAAAATAGGTTGGTGCATTCTCAGAGTCATGATGAACATTTGGACAAAATGTCTTGATTATTTTTTTCTCATTCTCTTGTACATGATTAGTTGGAGTTTCTTTTATGCTAGAAAGTAAACTTCATCGCAGTACAACGAAGACTACAGAAAAGTAAAGAAAACTATAGAGAGATAAGAAGCCTGGATAACAGCAAGTCCAGATAGTTTGTACTGGTTGTTCACTGGGGAGTCCGAGTTATATAATGCTGGGTTGCTGTTATTAACTAAAAATTTAAAAACATTAATCTCTCTGTGAGATAAGTACCGTCACGTGACTCAGCACAATTCATCCCACCTTTTCTTTCAGTGTTTAATTTTCTTATTTTAGTAGCAGACAGTTGCAACACTCTATTTTCCTTCCACAAGTTACTTCACTGCTCTTTGGAGCCGTGATGCTTATGCAAAACCAGGAGATGTAAAGATGTGGGTGGGAAGAAGAAGGGGGGGGGGGGGGAGATTGAAACTCTCAGAAAGACCCAGCAGTTTTCATTTCCCAAAATACATGTATATAAAGAGAACCTGTTATAGAAACAGCTATAGGAACACTGGAAATTTGGGGAAGAGAATGTACAATACAGTTGGAAATGGTATTACTGCTACATTGCAATGCCTTCAAACCCCTTTTTCTGCTAAGATGTTCAGGCTGGTTTTAGTCCTCTCCACTAATAGGTATTTACAGCTCATCTCTTCCACAGAACCTGAGTTTCTCAGGCCAATTTGTTATTGGCCCTTCTAAATAAGCCAGGTTGACCCCATCCCAATAACTTAAAATGCAGTCTTCCTACGATGTGATGTCTTCCCTGGTATCACAGGGGGTCACGTTTAGGTGTGTGTTTGCTCGGGTACCCAAGATGCTGGCTGTGTTCTTCATCTCTCCAGCCCTCTTGCTGTTGCGCATTGCAGTTGTGGAGATAAGTTCCCACTACAGGTCTCCAGCCTGGTGGCCGGGAAGGTGGAGGTGCTCTGCGGGGTTGTCCAAGCTCGACGTCGGCCGCACAGTTGCGAGCAGCTGTTGTTTCTCTCTCACGTTCCACTTCAAATATGTCATCTCTGTGCACATAGTGTACTGTTGTTCCCCATATGTAAAACTCTCAAATACTTGGGATTGCCTAAGTGTGGCTGTAGCTACTTTCTGTGGGCTAAGGAAATTGTACCCAAAACATTCCTTATGCTTAGCTTAGTAAGCTTTACACTTGGTAAACAACTGCTGTAGATGTTTCAAAAATTTACCCTGGTTTTCATCACTTTCTTTTGTAAATAAGAAAAACCAAACAACCCCCCCTGCCCCACCCCTTTTTTTTTTTTTTCATTTTCTTTCTGGAAATCTTAATTTTGTTTTCAGATAGATAATGAAAAGTTTAGTTCTATAAACTGGAGTGTGGACTCCCCAGACCAATTAGGAACAGAATATTTTTGGTAGCAGTTTTCTTCTTTCAGCCAATGCAATGCAGGCCAATGTATTTTGAAGTTTTTGTTTAACCAAGAAAAGTGGTATAAAACCACATTTCTTTTAGAGAGGAGTTACTTCGTCCCTATTGTACCAAAAATGTTTGCACTGCAGCTTAGTGAAGTTTGAGCAGGGTGCCATAAATTCTTGCCCTACCACTTTTGCATCCTAACTTCTCCAAGCAGCCATCACTCTGCTTTTGATTTCAAGTCAGCCACCAGCTTGATTTGACTTTTTCTACACCACCCTTAGACAATGAAAGTCTTTTATAGGTTTCAGGCACTAAGGAAGGTAGCAAGAAGTGGTTATGAGCAGTTAAGATACTCCTGGTACAGGAGCTGAGGGTATTAAGGACCTAAAAGATAAGAAAATAAGATGTAACATGCTATGTAATCTTACCGCAGTAGCTCAGTTTGATTGTATATGATGCATGATAACTGCTGTTTTATGGCAAGTTTTCCAGATGTTGTAATTGCCTGGTGAACATTGCTCTGCTCTGCTAAGTTCATTGACTGATGAATTCTATACAAACTTTAGACACGCCACAGAATGTGATGTCTGGGAATTTGCAAAGAAAAAATTTTATTTGATTAGCCTAAATAAAATTAATAAATGACTATGTGGAACATAATTTTAGCTTTAGAGAGGCTTTGAAGAAGATAAGTGAATAAAATATCCACACTGATGATGCAGCCTTTGCAAGAGACCTCGCAATTCACGTGCACTTCAAGATCCCAGTCAATTACAGAAAACCAAAATTTCGCTTTGCTTTACTTTGTAAGTTAATCATTGGGGAGTTTAACTTCAGAAGTCCTTACTTTAATTGTAATAGCGGACATATGTCAGAGTATTTGATTTCAAGGGAGTTGCAGAGTGTAGAAAACTTTTCTTTCAAAGGGTAGACTTTTTATCATGTTATTTTAAGAAATCTTCATTATTACGTGTTTTTTTTTAAAATTATTAATAATTGCTGCTCATTAAAAACCAGGGGGAAGAAAAAACCAAAACCTGCCAGTAAGGAACTTACTGATGACATGAAAACACTTTTTCTTTGAAGCTCATTTCAGAGTACTACACAAAAATGATCTTGCTCTCTGAAGGGTTTTGGCACTCTTGCACCCCAAGAAATACGTTGCCATGGTTGTGATGGAAACTCAAGGCTCAGTTCTCCAAGAATAAGCCACTCTATCTCCTGCCTTTTTGCTGGGTGGAACATGAGAACAAGAGCTCAGGTTTCATCATTATCTCTATAATCACTCTCAGGTTCCTTCAAAGAGGGGCAGAATGCCCCAAAAAGGAAAATAAAGCAGGACTTTGTATGGTTAATGCAAAGCAGAGGGTGGGCGGTGCAGGGAAAGACATGGAGGCTCCACACCACGAGACACTGCTGCAGCATCTTTTGTTACGTCTTCAAATCCACCCTGAGTAGCAGCTAAGAGAAATAAAGAGCAGTAGCGGTGGTAGAGCCATGGTAGTCTAGAATAGTCTAGAGGCAAACCTTGCCTCTCTAAGGGAGATGTTTTGCTTTGGCGGGAACTCAGCCATTAAATGTCCTGCGTGGCAGGCAGGTAGCCTGTTTGACTCATCAAAGCATATGTTTTGATAGACGATCAGCATGTGCACTGCTGCCCGTCAGCATGCATATAGCTACTGCATATGCTCTCTTTTGCCTGACAGAAATACCTGAAGGGAAATCCAGAGCACTGGGCTGGCTGGTGGGTAAGGATGGAGTGTAGAGGACAAGGAGCAGTAATAAAACCTTAGGAACATGATCTTTCCCATACTTAATTTTCCTCTTTCTAACTTTTTTCCCCAATATGTGGAAGGAACATAGGAGAGCAACTCACTGAAGTCATCTGAACCCTCTGAAGGCTGTTTTATGAGTTCATTTATCTGGCTTGCTTATCTTTCTTTTTAACTTCTTTCTTACAGTTAAAATAACTCTTAGGCTATAGATTAGCTGCTGCACGAAAAGCAGTAAAATGGCTCAAACCTCCAGAAATGGATTCAGTACCAAAGTCAGAATTGGAGGATTTTGGTACATTTTATTCCAAACTGAATAATGGAATTTTCTTAAAATTGCAAAGGAAACAACTGCATGCCGTATATTGTGTAAATGCAGTGCTTTGTGTCAATGCCACCATGTTTTTCCTTTGAGAAAATGTTCATGGCTTTCATTATTTCTGTAGCTGTGTGTCTTGTCAGGAGAAAACAAAGCCTTAAGGTGAAAATATTCTTTTTACAACCTTATTGCACTTGTCTGGCACCTCAAGCGTCAGAGAAATTCCAAATACCGTGAGCTCTGGTTACTTTTGGTAAGGACACCGATAGTTCATGCTATGTGTTAATAGGTGCAATGGGGAATTGCAAATTTTTCCTAAGCAGCTTCATTGGTCAAGATACCAAAGCACAAACTGATGTGATCAGCAGTCACCATGGTCTCATCAGAGTCCTGCAGAAAAGCGGGGAAACTGAGGACCAGGGCTGTTTGTAAGCCCTGACGCGATTAATGTGAGCTTATCTTGCAACAGAGATTCCAGTCCCACTCTTTCTGTTTCTTTGTTTTGGGAGAGGAGCTAGCGTGAAAACCTCATAAAGCATTAGGTGTTCGGCTGCTCAGGTTGTTATATTAAAGACTACCTTGGAAATAATTTGATTGACGCTTGTGCAAAATGAGCTCAATTGTGGGGGAGAATATGGAACCTGGATCTCTTTGGTTCACAGGCTTTTTGTAAATGTGTTATTTTTATGTCTCGTTTGTAACTACTGAGATGTGCTTACCTTTAACCGTCACCAGCAGCACCGTGCTGGCCCCCAGATACGCCGAATCAATGTTTGCTTGTTCCTTGATTGGGGTAAAGGATGGGAAGGCAGTATACTTTGTTGTCACCCAGAAAACTGATTTTTTTCGACCTGAATCTTTGTTTAGATTTCCATTTCAACCTCAGGAACTCCAGCACACAAATTGCTTCCTTTTTTTTTTTTTGGAGGCGATGACAGGAATTGCTAGGTTTATTTTTCTACCAAGAACAAACTGTGCACCGAGAAATTTTCTGGGAAAGAGGCAGAGCACCTCTTCTAAATGCAGGGTCCTTACATAAGCTTGTGCTTTCCTATCAGCCTTTTTTCCCCCCAAGTAACTTTTTTAAAGCAGGCGAGTTGCCCCGATGCTTAAGGCATCGAGGATGTTGCTTGGCAACTTTGGGCTGTGCATGCGTCTCTCCGGGAGCAGCCAGACAGATGTTTGCACACAGGCTGACTGGGAGCAACCCGGTGGCGACCAAGTAAAGCCGGTCCTAAAATTACCGTTTCAGGGGATGTGTGGCAAATTAAACATTTGCACTGTGAAACGGTGTTCATGATGCTTGTTATTTGCAAAGCGTAAAAAAGCTTTTCAAAAGGGTGAGAGGCTGAGATGCCTTTCTTGGGTATTTTTCAGTGCCTAGGACACAAATATGCATCATTGTCGTTAGCTAAGAGTGAAGTCTGTTTAGTTTGTTAAAGCCATGGATTGAAGATGATGGAGCTTTTCTTCTCTTTTAAAGTAACAGTAACATTTTTGTGCTGTTAAGAGGGTTACTCTTCAGAGATACAAACCCAGATCCCCTGTGCAGGGGGGTGTCCAGTTAGCAATTAGCTGCTTTTTAGTTGGAAAGAAAACAGTGGAGTGTGGCGCTCTGCCCCTTTACTCTGCTCTGATGAGACCTCACCTGGAGTGCTGCATCCAGCTCTGGAACCCTCAGCACAAGAAGGACATGGAACTGTTGGAATGGGTCCAGAGGGGGCCACAAACATGATCCGAGGGCTGGAGCACCTCTCCTATGAAGGACAGGCCGAGAGAGTTGGGGTTGTTCAGCCTGGAGAAGAGAAGGCTGCAGGGAGACCTGACTGCGGCCTTTCAGTACTTAAAGGGGGCCTACAGGAGAGACAGGGACAATCTCTTTTAGTAGGGCCAGCTGTGACAGGACAAGGGGTAATGGTTTTAAACTAAACCAGGATAGGTTTAGACTGGATATAAGGAAGAAATTCTTTACAACGAGGGTAGTGAAACACTGGAACAGGTTGCCCAGAGAGGTGGTGGAGGCCCCATCCCTGGAAACATTCAAGGCCAGGTTGGACGGGTTCCTTCCAACCCAAAACATTCTATGATTCTATACTTTTCTTTCGCAGGATACAATCTGCTGGGTGTGCACAGGGCACCCTAACTCTAAGGTGTGCCAGTATATTTTGCTGAGGGAAAGATGTGGAGAGCGTGGATCAGTACCCACTGATTTTTTTTTTATTTTTTTTTTTTGCCTCCATGAGTACTGACAGTGAGTTACAGGGGGGAATAAGCAGCTGAAGCAGAGGGAAGGGATGGGTTTCTCCTCGCTACCTTAACAGTTGGACTTGATGATCTTAAAGGTCTTTTCCAACCTATCGATTCTATGATTCTACCTTCAGCTCAGTTTTATTGGCACATTCCCATCAACTGAATGTGAGACTTAAACTGTAAATGGAATTAGAGCGTGTTTTTAAAAGGTGATGTATTTCAAAAGCATCTGAGCAGCTATAAACCTCAGGTGGAAGAGATCCTGGCTGCACACAGAGGCCGTCTGCTAGCCAAGGTGGGATCGTCCCTTGGGGGCCTGTGCAGGCAGGGCCTGGAGGTAAGGGATATATCATTTGGAGCAGTTGCTGACATAAATAAAGGCTCGTGGCCAACACCATGGTCTGACGCCAGCAGAGGCTGGCGTGGCCACCCAGAGAGGTGGCAGTGTGATTCTGCCATCACCCCCACTTCTCATGCCATCACCCTACCCACCCTTTCAGTCTCATATTGATGACATCCTGTGGGGAATTGTGGTGAGGCATTGATCAGACTTATTGTCTCACCTGCCTTTGTAGCTTGAACGGGTTTGCCTGCTTCTTCCCATGGCCTTAATAAATGCTTGTAGGGGCTTGGTGAAGGGGGCAGGACAGAGGTGGGCCAGGCAGTGGGGGGAAAGACGGAGACTTTTCCTCCTGTTGGTAACACAGACCTTTAACTGGTTGGGTGTCCTGGTTTCAGCTGGGATAGGGTTGGGTTTTTTCCTGGTAGCTGCTATAGTGCTGTGTTTTGGATTTAGAATGAGAGTAATGTTGGTAACACACTGATGGTTTAGTTGTTGCTAAGCAGAGCTTACACCAGCCAAGGACTTTTCAGCTTCCCCTGCTCTGCCAGGTGCACAAGAAGCTGGGAGGGGGCACAGCCAGGACAGCTGACCCCAACTGGCCAAGGGGCTATTCCAGACCATATGATGTCATGCTCAGCATATAAAGCTGGGGGAAGAAGAAGGAAGGGGGGGACGCTGGGGTGATGGCATCTGTCTTCCCAAGTCATTGTTACGCGTGATGGAGCCCTGCTTTCCTGGGGATGGCTGAGCACCTCCCTGTCCATGGGAAGCAGGGAATGAATTCCTTGCTTTGCTTTGCTTGCATGCGCGGCTTTTGCTTTCCCTATTAAACTGTCTTTATCTCAACGCACGAGTTGTCTCACTTTTACCCTTCTGATTCTCTCCCCCGTCCCATTGTGGGGGGAGTGAGCGAGCGGCTGCATGGGGCTGAGTTGCCAGCCGGGGTTAAAGCACGACAGTGGGAAAGCATGGCAGGCTGTGGGACGGGGACAGGCTGCAAGGAGCAAGGGATGCGCCTGGCTGGGTGGGCTTGGAGAAGCCACGCACAGCCTGGACACAGACCCCTGTCCTTGGTTTGCGTAGAGCAGCCACTTCTGCTGTTAAAATCTTGTGTGAGGACAGAATTAAGAGCAAGAGGAAGCAGTGTACTGGGAACACATGCGCTTTTCTAACTAGAGACAGAGAAATTGCACCGTATATTTGGGGAGTTTGCTTGTTGTTTTCTTCAATAAGCATATTTGGTAGATTAAAGACACCAGTCCTTTGCCTTTCTGTGAGTCAAGTTGACTTGTCAAACAGCAGATCCGGGCTTTCTACTCTTCTGGTGCTCTGAGAGAATAAAAGTGGAGAGGGATAGTTTGACAGGAAAGTTAGCCAAGGAACCTGAAGTTCTTCTTTAGACGTGCCAGGTCAGAAATGTTGTAATTCTAAGGAATCCTTGGAACTAAAGTAATACTTTAACCATTAAAGAAAACAACCTGTGACATCTTAGCATGCGTAACTCTAAGACAACACAGATATAGGATAAACATTTTCGTTCTTGAGCAGGACTTCTTACCTTTTCCTAATAACGCTGTAGTATTATGATAAGCATAAGCATAGTTATTCATTGTACTTTAAATAAGAACCTACCAGTGCTTCACTTAATTGCTATTAACCTTCATTAAGATGAGAGGTGAACTGTGTTGGGTGCTATGCAGACACTCGTTAAAGTGCCTTCCCTCCCTGGTACATCTCATAGCTTACAAAGACAAATGATATAAAAGCAGCTGGGGGCTGTGCCTATTAGCCTGACCACTGAGACTTGTTTTATTATAGGTGTCATGAGGAAGAGGTATCTTAAAAAGAGATTTGTAGAAGGCAGTTATGATTCAGGATGGCATTTCTGTTTCTGATAGTACTTAATAAATATTCTCCATTGAGTCTGTGAGATTTTACCTTATGCTCAATGTAAACTCCTGCTTAAATCCTCATCTGAATTAGATGCTTCATGAAGAAAAAAAAAAAAAAGATGTAGAAGGGGTAAAGATAGTTTTGTAACTAAAATGCAAGGCTGGGTTTAATGGCATGGAGAAGGGAGAAGGAAGGTATCTGCTATAACACCCCACAAGTGGAGGGAAACAGCACGCACTGCGGGAATGAGGACAAAAAGCCAGAGTTTCACGGACTGAAGCAGAGGGACTCAATGGAGAGCACCTGCGTAAAGGAGCATGGCCGGTGTTGACCTTGGTAGAGGGGGTCACCATCAGCCCTAGAGCTGCCAATAGCAAATGAGGGGTTTCCTTGCCTCCCCCGTTGTTAGGCTGTTCAGGAACCCTGCTTAAGTTAAAATGAATTTCTGTTAATGGTATATTGCACATCTTCTGTATTTCCTGTTTCCCATAGTCAGTGTGTATTAAAGCAGAGTACGGTCAAGCCATATTAATGATTATGCGTAGACAAAATAAATTAAAAATGAGAAACGTTAACTGAGATAAAAAGCTTCAGTTTATTACTCTATCTGAAAGCTGATTCTTGTCTGTTTTGGGCACAGCCTCAGATACATCCCAAAGCATCTTAGATCCATAAAATTTAGTTACCTTCAGTTCATAATGGGGCTGGAGAACTGCAGCAGGAGGTAATCGCTTGATAATCCAGTTAATGCTCCCAGTCAGAAAGTAGCTACAGATATGACAGTGGCAAAGGGCAGTGCTGAATTAATTGCAGTAAATCTTCTACAGGCAGGATTTCAGTTGGGGAAGCGCTTGGGCCAAATTTACTGATTGTTCTTTCAGTTGTCTTAAAATGGGGTGGATTTGGCACTGCCTGGCAGGGTGAGACTTACTTCAAACGACAGACCAAATAAATCCTGGCACTGAGGTCAATAAACCTGTGTCAAGAATAAATCTGACCTGCTGTGTCACTGAGTTGAACTAAGGGATGGTCTCACCTGAAGGTTTACCATTAATATGTTTGAAGGCGATGGTAATATGGGCCAATTAGAGGTCTGTGGGCATTCTGTTTGCAGTGAGGGAAGGCAGAAATAGAAGATTTGGTCTGATTTCTAAATCTTACCTTCATCTGCTGTCTCACAGTGATCGCTCTTAATTATGAGAATTTTGGTTCACTGCCATGCAGAAAGCTAGGCTGCATGAGTCATGGGCAGAACAGTTTGCTTTTAATAAATGGAAGTGGATACGGTAATAATAATAATAAAAAAAATCAGTTTGACTCCAAACTCATCTACCCGTCTAGACAGATAGTGCCAAGCTCCTGTCTGCTAAGAAATATCTTCTTAATAATGCTGTAATAATGCTACTACTTTTACAGTACTTGCCATTTTTTGAAGTGCTGTACCCAGCTAATTCATCGTTGGCTGGGCTTGAGACAGCCTTTTGCTGAGTTTGATAGCATTTTTGTGTCTTGCTTTTCTGTAATGTGCTATTTTGAATGCCATGTCCAATCAATTAGGGAATCACAAGAATGTTTTAGGCAGCAGTTCCCAGGGCTGGGCAATAATCCTTGTCCCTGCTCTTCCAGGGTTGCCTATTCATCCTTCCTGGCAGGGACCGTGTGTCTCCCCATTCCCCTCTCCTCAAAAAAAAAAAAAAAAAAAAAAAAAAAAAAAAGAAAGCCCTTGCCATGGCCAAATACTCTGTGCAGGCCCATTTTCTTTACGGCTGCCCTCCCCTGACTGGTACCCCATGGGGAAGGAGGGTGCATGTGTGGGCACCTTTTCCTTCCCCACCCCTAATTTACCTGTCTCATGTCAGAGGCTGCCTTTGCCTTTATTCATCCCTGGCTTTTAATGCCAGGAATTCCTCTTTTCCTTCCTCCCTTCCGTTGCAGGGCTTTCCCAAGAAAATTGCATGTGTTCACCGAAGGGGAGAAACTGGAAAACCGAAAGGGAGGGAGGGATGGAAAAGGGAATGGAGGGCAGAGCTTGCTGCATGTTTTACCCATTTCCCCAGCCTAGTGTCAATCTCCTGGGTGGCTCTGTTGCTCATACAGTTGGGTGTCAGCACGTGTTCCTCCCTGAAGGATGAGGTGCTGGGAGCAGCCTGGCTTCCAGGCCAGTGCAGAAGCAGCGTCTTGCATGGGTAGGAAATGGAGGATCCTGGCCTGGGAAAAAAATGCAAGGAAGGTATATGGCACAGGGGGGAGGAAGCTGCTCTTGTAAGGAGAAAGGAGGAATAGAAGGTTGGGAGGTCCCTGGCCGGTAATGGGGGAGGGGGAGAAGGGGCTGAGTGGGGATGGAGAATGGGACATGTTGGATGTGGGAAGAGGAAAGGGGATGACTTGGCAGGAGCAGATTGGGGGAGGTTTTCCGCAGTCACCGAAAAGGAGAGGAGATGGTGCATGGGTAGCAGCACACAGGGGCCTTGTGCCTAGAGGAAGAGGGTTCAAAGGCGGTGCGTTCGGGGCAGCCGCAAGCGTGTGGCATCCCGCATCCTGCCCAAGCTGGTGCTGTTTTTAAACAAGCAGAACGTAGGAGTTAAAAAACTTTTCCAAGGCAGGCAGGCAGTGGGGTCTTTGTGTCTGGATGCTGGCAGGGCGTTGTGGGGCAGCAGGAAAGGATGGCCTTGGGCTGCACCAAGCCTGATGCACGGGGAGTTGAGATGGACAGGATCTCAGATGGGACCGTTAAACTCACTTGCTCCTGACATCCAGGTCTGAAGCACCACCTCCAGAAAGGTGAGAAAACAGCAAAAAGAAAACCATTGCCCCATAGCAAGGCGGGAGATGAGTCTCTTCTAGTGCTGCCTGGACTCATCATCCAAGCTTCCTTTCATGTAAGCGGATGCTGGGATAACTCCAGTGAAGTGAGGGGAGGTCATTCACATTTCCCACCTGTGTGAGAAGAGCATGAATTTGGGCTTGCTATAAATTACTGGAAGAACAGGGGGTTTTAAACAATAATTAAAACCTGCTGATTCATGGAAACCTAAACTTCCATGGAGCTCTCATCTGACAGAAGTCAGGGCAAGCTGGCCAACTAACTCACTTTGGAATTAGAAAGTAACATTTGAAAATGGGAAAAAAAAAAAAAAAAAAAAAAATACTGTGAACGTTGAGAACTCTGAAACTTAGGCCCATATTGCTAGCCCAGAGGCACCACCTACCTCATATCTGTTGCAAAGATTTCCTGCCCATAGGAGCAGCCTGTTAATACCACTTGGTGTTTTGGAGGTTAAATCAACGTGCTGAAAGCCTTCTAGATCCTGGGATGAAAGATGCTATTATTTATACAGTATATCCACACGAGGGATCACAGACTATGTTGTATCTGGGGGGCAAATCCGCCTGCGGTACTGCTCAAGGACAACGTGTTGCTGTGAGGTGCCGGTGCTCCGGTGCTGTCTCTCTCTGCTTCGAAGCAGCGTCAACACCTTCCTCTGCAATGGGCAGCACAAGAGCTGCAAAAGGTTGAGCTCTTAAATCTTGCATTGTTTTTCAAATAATATTTAAGTCTCCTAGCTTGCTTTTGAGACTCGATTTGACTCAAACCAAGTCAGTCCTTTTCTTGCCCCTCCCCCTCCAAATCAAACCTTGTTAACTCTAATGTATGTCTCGGATGTCAAGTCCGTTCCCTTGTGATTCATGATAACTTCCAGAGCTCCTGGTGGGGAAGAGTATACAAGTCTCTCTGTTTCAGCTGCATGACTAGAGGTATGCCCTCTCTTAGTTGATGGCATGCGTTTTCCTTTTGAAGTCTCTCTCCTTCTTACGCACATTACGGTGTGCCAGATCTGCTAAATGCAACTCCTGCATAGCAGGTGAAGGGTGGGTGGGTGTTGGTTTTTTGCTATGATTCAACATTAAATACAGAGTAGTGCGGTTTTGCAGATCTGAGAAATGGTACCTCTGCTGCCTGCTGTCAAAACCTCTTTCCCTTCTTAAATCCTGCAGAGATGCTGCTAATTAAAGGAGATTCCCCACCCACCCCCACCCCACCCCCCAGCCTTCACATCAGAGGCCTGAATATAATTTGGGTCTTACCAGTTTTGGGAGCTCACTACCTAAAGAGAGAAGCAGCCTGACTTACCCGCTTGCGTTGCAACAGGGCTGAAGGTGCAGCACAAGAGCGTGTCGGTCTGTGGCTCTCCCACAGCCAGCCATGGCTACCCTTCCCGTGGCCCAATTCCTTCCCTGGAAAAGAGCAAGTTTAGCTGCTCCTGGTCCCCCAGAGAAGGGAAGGAGCAGTGCATCTGAGCGCCGTGGTGCGGCAGAGCCTCAGATCCCATAGCTGCTCGTATCGTGTGTAGTTAACGGGGAGCTCAGTTCTGGGCTCTGAGGGGAGCCACGTATTTACCGAAAAGAAATGGTGAAAGTAGGATTATCCCCTTCTCCAAACGGCTTCTGTATGTGCTAGGAATTTTTGATGCTTTCTGACATGTGTTGTGGTCTATATCGTAGTGAAAACTCGAAAGTCATTTTCAGTTTTATGTTACCCTTTTTGGATCGGGAACCAATGTGTGGCAGGACCTCTATTCATCTCTGTTTTGGTGATGCCGTTGAGTGAAATAGGGTCCAGATTTTAAGAGCATGTGGTTTGTCACTGGGAATTAAAATCGAAAAGGCTGGTACCCCCCACCCCCAGCAAAAACCCCCCACGGGTAAATCAAAGCTAGACCTTGCCAGCAGCCAGCTTGCTGCTTTTAAGTTCCCAGGGAGTCTCTCTCCATCGCTAGGGTTTGGTTGCAACTGCAGCAGCTAAACCCATCTGTCTCAATAGGAGAATTCATTTCAGCCGAGCCAAAAACCGGCCGGATCCCTCTGGACGCAGGTGGGGATCCCGAGGAAGGGGGGGGGGGGCGGCGCTCCCTGCTGTGTGCCCGGGGCGCAGCCCTCGGCACCCCCCGCTCGCACCGCGGCAGCAGCCCAGGGGGACTGGTTCCAAAAACCCGCCGGCATCCAGCTTTTGCCGTTCTCCGCGCCGTGGGCTTTTTTTTTTTTTTTTTTTTTTTCCTCCTTCCCCTTCTCTCTCTCTCTCTCCCCCCCCACCCCCCCCTTCCCTTTCCTTTTTCCCTCCCTCTCTCTGGAGGAGCCTCCGCAGCCCTGATTTGCTGGGAAGCGGCGGAGGCTCGCTCTGGGCAGAGCCGGGCTGCGCTGCCGCTGCTGACGCGTGGCCGCCGCCGGGAGCAGCCCCGCGCCCCGGTACCGCCGGGAGCAGCACCCCCACCCCGCCGCCGCACCTTCCCCCCGCCCCCGCTGCCTGCGGCGCCCTCCCCGCCAGGGGAAGCGGAAGGTATGCTGGGGGGGGGGGGACGCGGGCAGATTGCATCCCCCCCTTTTTTTTTTATATATACGTATTTGATCTATATATATTTATATATGTATATATATAAGGCTCATTCCTAGGAGCCATTTTTAAGTTGGGGGTCGGAGGGCGGTGCGTGCGGGGTGCCCGGGGAGGGGCGGGGAGGCGCCGGGGGAGGCAGCGAGCGGTGCCCCCCTCAGAGCGGGGAGGGCGGCGGGGGGGGGACGGGGACGCGGCTGCTCCCGCCGCAGCTGTGCCGGAGGCGGGGGGGGGGGGCGGGGGGAGGTGGTGGTGGTGGTGTTGCAATGTTAATTTTTTTTAGGGCGATACGCGTTTCTGTGGGAAACTTCTGCAGGCGGCAGAGGCACGGCGGGAGGGGGGGGAGGATGTGGGGGGTGGTGTCTGGCTTGGCACCGGGGGGCTGCCCCGCTCACCTGGGGGGCACAGCGCCTGGGCGGTGCAGAGGGAGCCGCCCCCCCTCATCCTCCTTCTCCATCCTCCTCTTTCTCGCCGCTCGGCCGGGGCTGCGCGCCGTGCGGGGGGGGGGGGGGCACCTCCCTTCCCCCCCCCCGCCCCGGCCGTGGCTTCTGCAATGCGGTGGGTGTGGTCACGCGCGGAGCACATCGCGGCCCCCGGCCGCTGCAGTGGCAGCGCCGCGCCGGGCCCCCCCTCCCCGCCTGCCTTTGGCGCGGGCGCTGCCCCCCGCCCACCCCCCACGCGTGGCCCCGCTAAGCGTGGCGGGGAAGTTGCGCTGCTGGGCCGGGTCTGTGGGGAACGGGGAGCAGCGGTGCGGTGCGGGCGGCGGGAGGGGGGTGCGGGCCCCGTCCCCGCCTCCTGCACCCCCGCCTCCTGCACCCCGGCTGCGGCCCCTGGCGCTTGGGTGACCGGAGAGGGGCTGGCTGTGGGGAGGGGGAAGTGGGGTTTTTTGGCTTTTTTAGGTTGTCTTAGTTTGCATTCGGAATTGAAACTTCTATCATATATGCCGAGGAGCTTGAAAACTCACCCTCCTATGATCACCGCAAGTAGCGAAGTGCACCCAGTCTGGCCCTGGCAGTTTCTTGATTTTTTTTTTTTATTTTTTTATTTTTTTTAAATTATCATTGTATTTATTTCTCTCGCGGCTGTGCTGGAGGAGGAAGGCGTTCAGTCAAGGTGATTATCGCTCCGAATGCCGCTTGCCAACGTGTGCTTGTGTCTGAGGCAGGGACGGAAAGTATTTCCCCGACTCAACGTGCGTGTGGCTTGTTAAGTCGGAGGGGAAGCACCTACGGCGTTGGAAGTCTTTTTCTGTTGAAATGCTTGCAAGCCAGGGGCCTGCGTGCCCAAGGAAGGCTCTGGGTTAGGGGTGCCCCACGTGCAGCTGTCCTTTTCCAGCCTGGCCATCTGAATTATGGCTTTTTTTTTTCGTTTTGCTTTTAATATTGTCAGCATTTGCCTGTGTCTGTGGAAAGCTGAAAGATTTGTGTCACGGGAACAAGTATCACTAAATCGCATAGAAAATGAGCAAAACGCCTAAGTTTTTGATGGGTAGTTCTTAGCCAGATGCCATCGAGCGTATGCTTTTCCTCTAAATCTGTGGAGAACGGTCCTCTTGTAGAGGATTAAAAGGTCAAGATCATCCTGCTGCATCACCGGTGTGGTTAAATTCACGGGCCCTGCCGCACCTGCGTGTGTACATAAATATAACGTAGCATAGGCGAACACTGCTGTGCTGGTCTCCTTGGGTTGGAAAGTTTCAGCTCTGACATGAGGATGAGAGCTGCGTGGCAATAAGGGGAGAAGAGAGCCCAAGAGCACCGCATTAGAGTAAGAGCCGCTGGAAGTTTATTCCTGGCGGCACCGCTTGAGCGGGGAAAGCTTCTGGAGCTGCCGGCATGCTGCAGACCTGCCCGCTGCGGCAGAGAATGTGCAACACGTCGGGGAGCATTAAAAATACATCGGGTGTATTTAATCAGACCGGCACAGCCCGGGGCGTCTCCCTGAACTGATTGCACGCAGTCGCATCCCTCCGTTAAGGATGCAGCTGATGGCCTTTTCTCCCTAAAAAGGCTGCCCCGTATGACGGAGGGGCTGGTCAGATGCGTGTCGTGAGCTCAGCCGATGGGAGCCTGCTTCTGCGGTGGCCAGGTTTAGCCTTTGGGAGGAGGAAGAGGAGGGAGGAGGAGGAGGAGTGGGGGGGGCACAGGGTGTGGCACCATCCCCAGCTTCCCCCCTGCACCTCCGCCTTGGCGGCTCCTGGCCGGGTAGGGCTGTGCCTGTCTGCTGGGAACTGCAGCAAAACTGAAGAGGTCTAATTTTAGTTGGGGTTTCATTCTCTCTTCCGAGAAGGAGCAAGTGAAGGTGAAGCTACAACTTATGTAATTTTTGAATTAAACAGGGTGAGGTCTCTTTCTGCCTGTAGTGGCAACCTGCTGAATATTTAGTCTTTGATGAAAAAGAATTACTTTTCACAGGTTTTTCTTTGAAGGCTGGGGGGGAGGGGGGGTGTATAGCTGGTATAGGCACTGATGGGGGGTTTGAGCTATAGCAGCATGCTCACACCTATATTTGTTAGATTTGTTATTTGGTGCAATGGTCGTGAATTTCTTGGGGTCTATGCATGATTATTATTTTTTTTTTTAAATACGTAAAATGTCGCTTCTTTGTATTTCAGGCATGATCTTGAGTTAGCAGAAAGTTCTTGAAATGTGTTAAATGTGTTATTCACAGCGGGTGACATTCAGACTTGTTTCATGGAAATCTCATGTACCAGTAAAGGACTGCTTGTTGTCTCAGGGAAAGCATCAAACCATTTATAAGCGGTTATAAAAGAATACTTGTTTCTCATGAGGTGAAGCATCAGCTTTATCTCTCGAGCTACAGTGTTTTCAACATGGAAGTATTAATAACTGTGCGACTTTATCACATCGAAATACATCCCTTGGGTGAGAATCTGTGTACGCTCAGTGCGTGTTCAATATATGTTGGGCTTTGAAAACAAAGGGCTGGTCCATGCGGGGGGGGGGGGGGGGTGGGGGGCTGTTGTGAGTCTGCAGGATTGTGCTTTTTAAGTGTGTATAGTATGGCTCTGGGATGTTGGGTTTTAGCATCTTATTTATTGCATTTTTAACTGGAAATATCTTATGACTGAAGAGTCTGAATCTTTGAAGTGTTTTGTTCAGGCATAATCTCTCTCTAATCAAGTGAAAATAAATGCATGTGTATAACTGAAAAATATGGTTGCTGTCAACTAAGCTGAAAATTAAGCTGAAAACATGTTTATTCCAAAGGATCATGATGGATTGTTTTTATTTGGTACAAAAGTTACAGAGTATATAAAAGAGCGTTACCCAGAACGAGACTTAAATAAGCATTGCTAAGCCGTTTGAATCAGTACCGTAAAGGAAGCCTTTGAAAGAGGTGAACTACTGAAAAGATGAGGAATTAACTAGGTTTTGCAGCATGTTTCTCTTCACTTTTAATCTCTAGTATTGGCCATTTCTAATGGTTGGGGAATGGTCCAAGTCTAAATGTGTGTATGGACACATAGCACTTCCTCTTAGCTGGCTAGAGGAAACACCCAAAGAGAAATGCTTGTTTTCTGAGGAAAGATCTCCGTTTCTTACGATGAACAGCACAGGTAGCGGAGAAGAAGAGTGCAAGCGCTTATCTTGGCTCCTGTAGGAGCAATCCTATGGGCCCTTTGCGCCTGCCCCTGCCAGTCTCAATCGTTGTCACCGTAAGCATCGGTGCAGAGGAAACTCGTGAGGATTGCCGAGGACTAAATATCGGTGGAAAAGCAGAAATGGGTCAGTATTTGGGACAACTGAGTTAATCTGAGACAATGTGCTGTATAGACAGCAAACTCCCTATCTGCTACGCCCTTCTCGAGTAATTGATATAATGCTGTTGGAGTAATTGTCAGCTTTTTGTCTCTGGAGGAAAATGAAATCTTTACTTTTTGCTTGGGTCTTTGGCTGTATCAGCAGAGCTGGCTGTTCTTGAATAAAGCAGATAAAAGCAAAAAGGGAACGATAATAATCTTCTAACTCATGAATCTGTTTGCACCCTATGTGACGCAGTGTACGAAAGGGTAATACATAAATAAAAGTTAAAAAAGTACACAGAAGTAAAAAAAGGAGAAAAAAGAAACCCAACCCTTTTTACATAGACCCTTTCAATTTTCACCCTTTCCTTTATAGATCTTGGAAATACTTTGTGTGCCGCAGACAGAGAGTCCCTTTTAGTGGCTTCACTACCTATCAAAACTGATCTGTTGGCAAGCTGAGAAACAAAAGCAGCACTGAAATCTGCATGAGGATCACCCACCAGATGTTTGATCCCACTGAGAAAAGTCTTTATAGTTTAGAGGGTTAAAGAAGAATGTGGAAACCGGGGACTCAGAGCGCATGTGGGGGGTAAAGGGCTAGAATAAATGGAAAGCATATGTGAATATAAAGAAAAATTTTGAGAAGGGGGGTGGAGTGTTAAGGAGAAAAAACCAGGATACCATTTTGGATACAGGCTCACATGCATGTATTTGTATGAAACGTGTTTACTGACAAACGTGATGGAAGGGAAAAGTCGTAGCACTGCTCTAATGAGTTAGAGGTGGGAGAAGAAAGCTCCTACATGGAGTGGAAAATGGTTGATATTTCTGGGTTTTGGGTTAGGTTAAAATCTGAACTACCAAGGTATTAGCCTCCATCTATCGCTTGGCTTTTACTACAGCCTTTTCCCTAAAACAGGGGCTGGGTTTTGATCCCAGGTGGGCTGCAGTTAGCAAGTGGGGGAATATATTTGAGGTGGGAACAGCCGACCCTGGATGGCCTCTTGGTTGGGGCCCCCGTGGGGTTCCTTGCTGGGGCAGGAGCCTCTGGCACCATCCAAGCAGGTGGCCAAGCACCTTGCCCCCCTTCCCCTCAACCAGATTTTGGATTTCCCCTCATCCTCAGAGGTTCATCCCTTGCAGTGGCTCAGCCCCAGCTCTCTCCACCTCCCCAGAGGAGGGGAGTAAATCCTGGGCGGCAGCCACACGCCGGGGTGTTCCAGCAGCCTTTCCGTGGTGGCAGGAGGTGACACTGCTCCCGGCAGCTGGGGAGTGTGACATTGCCGGTGGCAGTAGAGTAGGAGGAGTCCCTGGTCGTGGAGGTACCTTGTTTACTCCTTATGAATCTGAGGGCAATTACGTGTAACACCTCCCGGTTTCCTAGGACATACTGGCTGCAAATAAAATCTTGTTTAATAAGCCAGCAAATGCAAACAGGCTGTGTGAGGAGGGAAGAAAAAAGCTCTTCCAGACCTGGGAAACATATGTTTATGCTAACTGAGAGACCTGTTCTTGCACCCTGACTTGCGTTGGGGAGTCTCTTTATCTGCCAGTCTTCCCACAGAAACTGGTAAGCCTGTCTGCGCAGCAAGGCTCCATTCGGTTGAGATAGAGGTATCAAAATCCAGCCCTACCAAATTGTAGCCGAGGTCAGGATGCTGTAATCTCTCCAAGGACCCTGGAGATGATTACTTCACCAGGTCCGCTGAATTCATCGCTGTTTTCTTTCAATTAAATTACCGCTGTTGCAGAGCAAGGGTTGGGGCGGGCAGTGCTCAGCCCCTCTGCTCCCCAGCACAACGTCATTGCTGCGGGTGCCCCACAGCAGCGCTGGAGTCTGTATACAGACATATACATCTATACAGAGAGAAACGCTGCCGCTTGCCTTTGGGAATTATTTGTGGCAGGAAACCTGGTACCTCTGGTTTGTTCCCTCTGGTTTGTTCCTAGTAGCGGTTCTCAACCTTACATATCAGGAAATACGAGGTGAAGATGGTGGGTGAGGTACAAAAGAGTGCTCTTGGGAAAGCGGGGTATTTTCGGTTTAGCCAGATGGTCCTTGGTGGTCCAGGCAATGGTTGCACAGAGCTCTTTGCATGGGGCATCTGGCACCAGCGTTGGCTGGGGAGGTTGGGGAAGGTGATGGGCAGCGGCCCCGTCGGAGGTCAGCACCTTGCCTTGTCTCGAAGCAGGAGTTAAACACAGGTCTGGCTCCCACCTGCGGGGCTGGCGCAAGGCACAGATGCCCCTTGTTACAAGCAGGTTTCTTACCTGATCACTTTATTATGGGGGTATGTTGCTGGTTTAACCATGCGGCTCGCTAGGTGAATGCCGGTGTAAAATCTTGAGAACAACCCTGGAAGAGAGCCCCGGCTGCGGGGTTGAAAGGTGAAGTGAGATGGCAGGGGTTTTTTTTAACCATGGAATTTGTCTTTTCCATTTCTTCTGTCTCTCTCTTTTGGATCTTTCCAGAAGACTGAAAGTTTGGTTAATTATATGTGCTTGAAGGGAAACACTGTAATGTAGTTTCCACGTACTGGAGCGTTATTCTTGTACAGCTGGAGCTGGCAGCCCTTCTTTCCCTTACCACCTCCTTTTTCTCCTAAAAATAGCAGCACACTACAGTGGGATTACAGGAGAGGTAGAAGAACGTTTCCTGAGCAACAATTTTTGCCGGATGGTGGTTGTGGTAGCATCAAAAGCAGATTTGGAGGGAGCTGGAGCGAGATCTAAATAGGAACAGAAGAAAATGGGACAGAGGCAAAACTGGGGTGGAGAGGACGAGGCTGGTAGGTGAGGTTCACCGGGCTGTGTAACAGCCTGCCCAGGGAATTGGGAGAAACCTCAGCCCTTGAATCATTTAGGAGTTGCTGAGACAGAGCACTCAGCAGCGCCGTATGGGCAGCAAACTCACGGTGCGGATAGGCAGTGCGGGCAAGATGACCCAATTTCCATCTCTGATTTCTATGATTTATTAAAGAGTTTTGCAGGCTTTCTCTTAGGAGGCTTAGAGCTGGAATTTGAGGCATGGCAATTAGGAGCATCCTTTCATACTGTGCCAGCACGCTGCCAGGGTTTGGTCACTTAACCTGGCAGGGGTAGCAAGTTAAGTGTGGGTAATTCTCCACCCCAGCAAACGGAGGTAGCGGCCAGGCTCTGCTCCAGTTTAGATCTGGTGTTGACACTGGTTTATGTTATGCATTCAGTCCTGCCCTCAGTGCCACCAATGCTGTATGTAGATTATGTATGTGCATATAATGACAATAAATAATGTATTAATGTGCTATACTAGATATCTTGGAAAAAGTAAAAGTAAAGATCACCACCACCCCCAACCCCTTCTCATGCCGCCCTATTTAACGGCACCCTCAAGAACTAGACAATAGTTGATTTGTCTTAGTTTATTTTATTCCAATCTTGGGAATCCCTTTCCGCCTGTAATGGGCTGGCGTAGAAGAGCCAGCAGACCATGCTCCCGCCCCCACTAAGTCGGGGTGAAAAGACAGCGCCCATCTCCTTCATCAGTGTATTTAAATCCATTCAACTAGGCTTTCCATCTGCGTAAACTGTGTGCCTACTTGCGTTTGCACATACCTAAATATGCCACACAATTAATTGTTGCGATGGTGAACTACCGATACTGCTAAAGTGACGTGAAAAGCCCGCCTTTCTCCTGAAAGTGTTGGTGTTAAGGTTACGATTTCTAATCTGTGCCCACTGACCACAGTTCTTGCCAAGCCAAATGAAACCATCCAGAATTTCGCATTTAAAATTTGAAAGTGTTTTATCCTCATTTGCTAGTGGTGTGACACAGATTTCTTCACTTGTTCTTCATTGTGCGAACCCGAAACTATTTTTCTTACGTCTTCTTTGCATCATATATAAACCATGAATATTGTACTTTGCAGCTTCTCTACTGACATGGTAATGCAGAGCAGTAAAGCCAGTCCTTTTCTCAGCCCGAGGGGACAGTGATTGAATTAAGGATGCAAAGCTGAAGAATAAGAAAAAGTTCCTTCTTTTTAAATTTTTTACCAACTTCCCACTGCTGTGTTATAGGAACAGACAGTATAGGGCAAGCAGCGTGGTTTTGGGGTTTCAAGGCGGTGGTGGTTTCTGCATTGCACTGGCCAGCAGGACACCAGCAGCTGCCATAACACGAGTGTCTCTATTAAAGTAAACTTTCTGCCTGGTTTTGGACTCTCTCCCTCTTCAGCTCCAATTTTGGTTTTGCCTGGCTGCCGTGAAGACGTGATCATTGCGTTTTCCCTATCCCTTGGTGCTCTGAATCACCTCACCCCAGCAGCAGCAGTTTGGTTATTGCGCTTTATTTTGCTGTTTGCCCGTGTCCCGAGTTTTCCATCATCTGAAGAACCTCTTTCTAATTCTTGCTGGTGTTTCTCCTATCTAAGTGCAAAAGTAGCTGGTATGAAAGAAGATGCCCCCCCCGTGACCTTCTGATCCCATGGCGTTGCTTTGAAGAACACAGTCAGTGTAGTTATGCTTCCTCCTCCTAAGCAGTTTGTGGAAATCAGTACAAGTGTTTAATATCTCCATAGATCTGTAAGAAATCTTGCTGTGCTGTTTGTGGGGTTTTTTTCAGAGAAAAAAAAAAAAAGCTGGCATGCAACAGGTGATGCAGCAACAAGCCACCACATTAAAGATACAAATTGCACTAAGACGACATCTGTCATTCCCTAGCTTCCAAGCAGTTATAAAGGGATAAAATAGATATATTTACTACATACTACAGTATATAGTTTACTAAACCTGCTTTGCTACCTTCTTCTAAGGCAGGGCAGGGCTGTCCTTGTGCCTAAACCCGCAGAACTGCAAGTCCGCTTTCTTGGTAGTGTCCTCTGCGCCTGGGATGTTGTGGTAAGAAGAAGAATCGCTGCAGGATGGGGCTTGGCAAACGAATCAAGGTCTCGGCCAAGGAAATGTATTGTCTGTTCGTTTTCTAAACAAAAGTAGTTCAGCCGAAGGCGAGTGTTTTGTATCTGGTTTCCACTGGCTGTATTTTGATTTTATAAAGTAGGTGTAATAAGCAATTATTTCTGCTTACGCGCCGTTGTTTAAACAATACTAGTGGTTAAATATTTCTTAATTAAATGTTGGCTGCTGAGCCTGAAAGAAACTGTCCAGAAATTCAAAAGGGAGAGCACCAACATTAACAAGAGCCTGAATAAGTGTTTACATAATGAACGGGTTTATTTATTTATTATTAAAAAACACACTAGTTTGGGAAGCGAGCTGAGCAGAAGTCACTCTTTGACTAGTGGCACATTTAAACCCAACATCTTGAGATTCTCAGGCAAGGAATCCTGCTTTCTGGTGGCATTTGGCCCTCATTTTAAGACCTTGTGATAACCTACTCTAGCCAAGTGTTCTCAAATTGTGTATGGAAACCCCATTTTAAGTTACTCTGTGGAGATTTTTAGAACTGTATGTCTTTCTGAATGCTGGTTAGACACATAATAAGGAAATTATTGACCAGTAATATTAGAGAAATAGAAAATTAGTACCTAAGAGTAATATTTAACATCCCTTAAGGTGACAGCTCTGCAAAAGGCATGCTGTCTTCCAGAACTGGGGTGGCAAGGCATCACGACAAGCGTACTCTGTTAGAAAAAGGAAACTTCTTGAAAACTTAGCAGGAGCTTGGAGTATTTATTGCCTTCCTATAGGGAAATGAAGGGTGACTGGTAATAGGTAAAGCTTTCGTTCAGGCGTGAGTGCAAAGCTCCTCAAGCTCCCTGGTCCTCCCTGCCAGAACAGAAAGAACCACTCCTTCCAGGCACAGATAAAGCCCTCAACTTTGTTTCTCTGTCTCCTTCCTTGCAAACCGCAGTGTTTCTTACCAGTGGGGCTGCCCAAGGTTCTCCCCTGCCTTGCAAAACCGAGGCTAGGAGGTAGAAGTGGGGGCAAGGATGGCGGTCCTGGGCCCTCCTGGCTGCAGCACCCGCAGGGAGAAGTGCTTCACCCCGGGGTGCTGCGAGACGTGGCTCCCCCACCTCAAGGATGCTCCGTACCAGCTCCTGGGGCTGGTAGCTGCCTGCCTGCTCTGCTTGATCCTTTGTTGTAGGCGCCACGAAAATTAATAATTCAATTTGTCAGGTGAAAAGTTAAATTGCATCAGTCACGCCTCTTGTAGAGTTATCCTGTGATTAAAAATGACAAACAGTTTTCAATGAAATAGTTTTCACGTTCTCCTAACCTCAAAGCATACCATAGTTGAAGCTTAAGCGTGTCACATGCGCTCTTCAAAATTCACCTTTAAGATTATATGTTTAATGTAAGGAGGGAGGAAAGTTTCATCTATGGTTTAGATAAAACTGAAAGCATATTAATTTCCACTTAAAATGTTGACCTTTCTTGCCTTGCCGCGAGGAGCAAGCCATAGCTGTCCAAGCTTTGAATTTTTGCACCTGTCTGATACGATCTCTTTGCTGAGCAAGCGATGCTTTTAGACTTGACAAAACCCAAATGATTAATCTTCTGGTAGCCTACCAAAATAGTCTTACAGTAGCTGATAAATCCTGCGCAGTTACTGAAATATTGTGCAACATTAAAACCTTAGCGTTAAATTGTTAGCCTCAAACAGCGGGATAAAATTGAAATCGAACGCGTTCCTTTCCTGAAGGTGCCCCGCTTTGTTTAAAGAGCAAGCATCTTTCAGCAAAGCTGCAGCCTTCATCCCTATGAAACCAGCCTGTGGTTTCAGAAACGTGAAGGCTGGATCTAAGCACTCAATTTATCTCTGCCACGTGAGGCAAAAGGCAAAGCCAAAGCACGTTGCGACTCCTAAGGACGTTAAGAGGGGACATAGGGGTGGCTGACCCTGAACATCCCCGCGTCTTCATCGGCAGGCGACGCGATTGCTGTGGGGATGGTGGGCGGTCGGGATTGCCGGTGGTCACTCGCTCGTCGTGTTATGAACGGAGCCTGCTCGCTGTTCAGAGTGATAGTGCTTGGGCAGTCCAGGAAATGTTTCCCTACTCTGTAACAGGTAATATTTGGAGATGTTGGCTCCTGTTTTGTGGTGCATGGGGTTGCAGAGCTCTGGGATTGAGGGTGCCGTGCGTGGTTATCCAGCCTTCGGGTTTGGGGTGGGCGAGCTTTGCGGACTCAGAGGCTCAGCAGATGTCCCAGGCACTTGGGGCTCACAAAAGTAACAGGAGTTTGTGGCAATCTGGTGGGATTTTCTTGCCCTGGATCCACAGGGCTCATGGATCATCGGTCTCCCAAAGCCCGTGGCGTGTGTGTGCACTGGCTGTTACGCTGCCCCGACCTGCTCGGTTCGGCCGTGCCCCAGTGTCGGTTATGCCATGTTACCCAAAAATACAGTGTTTGCTTCAGACATCTTCTCCCTTCCTTTTTCAATGGTGAAGCCAGAGATTTTCTAATACAATATCAAGTCCTCTTGAGCACTGTAACAACAGCATCAGACAAAAATGTCGCCAACCACCTCTACCCTTCATGTAACAATTTACGTGAATGTGAAAAACAGGTTTTCAGGACTGATGTGCTAACCCCAATTTACTCTTGTGATCCAGAGAAAGATGTTTGGCTTTTCATGACGTTTATTCAGAAGGTCTTTCCAAATCCTAGTTCTTTCACTGCAGAGCTGCTGTTTAAACTTCGGGCTTTGTAAGTGGTGGTGGTTATACAGTTCTTTTCAGTGTATTTTCAGTGCAAAATGTGGAAGCACTTGCAGCTTTTATCCATCAGATTTCAAGCCTTTGCACTCCACCTATTGGCACCATAAAAATGCATTAGTTTAATTATTAAGATAATACCACTTGGCCATTTGATTTCCCTCGTAAAAGATGGGACAATTTGTAAGTGAATGGAAGGGTTTTAGCCTAAAACCTGTAAGTGTAAGAGGCTTTGGTCCTAGCCCATGGTCTTGGAAATTGGAAAAAGAGCTTTTTAGGGACTACTTAGAAACAAATGATGGATATTGGTGCCATCTCCGAGTGCGGCAGCTGGAAAGTTTAATTATAGGCTGGAAAGTCAGTGAGGGATTAAGGAAAGTGTTAGCAGAAGGGGTGAATGTTAATGACAGCTGTTCGCTGTAGGCTTCAGGGAGGCAAAGTACATACAGAACGTAAATAAAATGTAGGGCTAAACACATGCTGGCTGTGAACGTTCAGAAACTCCAGGTCACTTGTTCCTTGACACGTGAACCTGGTTGGTATGAAATCATTTTAACAGCTCGCACACACCGGGAAGGTGTGTGTAGAGGGGGGGAAGAATCCCTGCCTTTGTTTCAGAGCCCTCAGCAGGCGCCAGCTTGTGTTTGCTGTTGGAAAATGGTACCTGGGCCGGGGATAAATATGCACGCTGGGAGAAGGACGCGCCCGCATCAGGTGAGGAGGAGGTCGGTGCAATGAAACGTTCAGGGCTGAGGACCCGACACCCACGTGCTTTGTGCTGGCTTTACTCTGGTCCCAAACAGCACACTGCCTGGGCCTGCAAGACCTGCAAATTAAAATGAGTTGGAGAACACATGGCCACTACGTTGTGGGGTTTGTAAGCTCGCTGTGGCTCATGTTGCAAACCTGTACCAGTAGTTTGAAGGACAATTCCAGATATTTTTGCCTTTAAAAATGTATAGGTTGGGAAATAGTTCTGTATCTGCTTAGGTTACCTGTTAAGTCCTGGTGTATAGATCAGGTACTGGTGCTGAGATTAGTAATGGTGCAAACTCTAGGGCAGTTACAGCCAATACAGCGCTGAGGCTGAATCAGTCTTCCCTTTCCTCTCATCTTTTTCAGGACAGAGTTTAGTTTTGTTCATTCAAGTACCTTCAGTCTGGTCTGAAAATAGCTTTTTTTTTTTTTTTTCCTTGTATGGCACAGGTTTTTCACTATCTAAATGTTTTTTGAATGAGGAGGAGTTGAGGGTTGCTTGCCAGACTGAAGCTTGCTAGGTGCATATGTGACTTAATGAATCTGCTTTTTAACACATCACAGTGATGCGTGCCAGACTTAAGCTTGCTAGGTGCATGCGTGACTTAATGAATCTGCTTTTTAACACATCACAGTAACCAGCAGTCATTTGAGGGGATAAAGAATGACGGCAAGAGCCATCTTTTTGGGGGGGGGGGAAAAAAAAAGGAAAAAAAAAAAAAGCCCCAACACAAAAGCAATCAAAAAACCAAACCCCAAACTCCCCAAAATCCAGCATTTTTGTTTTGAAGTGTTTAAAATGGTTGTGCAGTAGTGACTTGGTGGAGTTCCTGTTCTTATGTTGAAGGATAGTAGCATACATGGAGAAGTTTGGATTTATCCCTGTTGGACATGAGTTTTAAGATTGCCTTGTGTTCAGCTGCAGCAATCGATGTGCTGTACCCTACAGACTGCTGCGGCAGTGTGGAAGGCTGGCCTGAGCGTTAAAGGAATAAACGAAGGGAATCGTCTTCCCCATCAACTCAAACCAATTTGAACATGTGGCATTATTTATAACACATTTAATAGATTTATAGCTGTACATGATCTTCCTTGACAATTAAGAGCTTGTAGAGCACAAAAATGTGTCGAGTTTAATAAGCTACAAAACCATCCCATATGAGACTTCTGGGTGTGACAGCACCGAGGTGGTTGCAAAAAGGTAATAATTCAGCCTTTCCGCACATAATTCAGTATGACCGGCCATAATGAATGTATGGCTGCAGTATATAGGCTTGTACAGCTGGCTGCTTGAAAAATAACTGTGTGATCTTCACACCAACAGTTGGTAGCTTTTGGGTACTTGCTGATTTCGGTTACAACCGGAGCTGGTTGACGGTGGAGTGGCTGGTTATCCCGACGATGGTATTTTCCGTCCTCGCTGGCATGGGCATGGGTGGAGGGGGCTGGGGCAGCACCCAGCGCTGGATGGGTCGGGATTGCCGGTGGTCACTCGCCCGTCGTGTTATGAACGGAGCCTGCTCGCTGTTCAGAGTGATAGTGCTTGGGCAGTCCAGGAAACGTTTCCCTACTCTGTAACAGGTAATATTTGGAGATGTTGGCTCCTGTTTTGTGGTGCATGGGGTTGCAGAGCTCTGGGATTGAGGATGCCGTGCATGGTTATCCAGCCTTCAGGTTTGGGGTGGGTGAGCTTTGCGGACTCAGAGGCTCAGCAGATCCCAGGCACTTGGGGCCCTCTCTTAGCGCAACTGCTCACCGCTCGCTGGGGCAGGACAAGGGTATTTACACCTCTCGTTCTTGGAGGGCTTGCTGTCCTTGGGAAGCTCTCTGGCAGTGGAAGGAAAGCGCTTCGTGCGGTATTTAAAATGCTGGGCAAGAATTCACAGCAGGCATTTCCTCTCCTCTGAAGTGTGAGCAGAGGGGAGAGGAAAAAGAAAAAAACCCTAATAAAATAAGGCTCACTTTAGGGATGGTGAACTGTGTACTTGAGCCTGTTTTCCTTAAGGTTATGTCAGCGTAGGTCAAGCAATGTGCAGAACTGCAAGTGAAACAATAAGAAATAAAAAGAACCCTCATCTTCCAGAAAGCAAGCAGGCTTTTATGAGACTGTAAAAGGTTACAAATGGGGTGAAGCAGGGAAGAGCCTCGAGTATGCGTGTTTTGGGAGGTTTGCCCTTTCTTGTATGATTGCGTGTGAGTGCGTATGTGTAAGCAAGATAAGAAATCATTAACTTGCTCACTCTGCAGGCAGCTGGGGGGGTTGGGTTGTTTTGGTTTAGGTTTGGGTTTTTTTTCCACAGTTGATTCTTTTTTTCCCCCCAGCTTGGAAAATCCATTAATTACAGCTGTAATTCTGAGGCTTAGATGCAGTTCTGGGCACAAAGGACCCTGCCATGTTTCTGGTCTTACTTAGTGCTAATGGATTAGACAAAAAAAAAAAAAGTCTCAGAACCCCACCCTGAAATATTGCAAGCTGCTTTTCTTCTTAAGAACTCCTAAATATCCAAGTCCATACTTGCATCTGCTTAAGCCAGCTTGAACTAGCTTCTCTGCAAGTTTTCAGTCCTCTGAATGCCAGCCATTGTCTAGCAACTGGTTTGGAGGAACTAGTGTCCTCTATTGGCCTGTCAGCCCGTCCCTTGGCGTCGTGTCCCCATGGCACATTTACTGTCGGTACCAGGGATGGGAAGAGTGGATGTTCCCCTTAGAGGTGTAACGTAGGTTGGGCTTTTGTTTCCCTCTGAAGAAACCAATATTGAAACTGTTCTTAAAATACAGGTTAAAGGAATCAGCCTCAATCAGTCTTTTGATTTTCCATTTTTCATTGGCAAGGCAGAGCATGTGGTTCATTTCATGAGCACGTTAAGGTGCCCAGATTAACCTGAAATCGCAGTCTTTCCTCACCATTTAGCTTTTGGTTCAGTAAGGGTTGAGGCAAATATTTGCCAGCATACCAAAACGGACCTGACACTTCTGTTGCAAATAACTTTTCCCCAAAAGCACTGCTTGTGTTGAAACAGTTTGGGTTTTGGCTTGCAGCCATGGGTTCACCTAAGCGTATTGCAAGAAGTGACAGTTAGACAGAAGTAATAAGTATTTTAATGTGCTTGACTCGGCTAGAGACCATCAAATGGGGTAGACTAGACTTTCCTTTCCTAGCAGATGTGAGCTTGCTCCCAATTTATTAATAAGTTACGAAGCTGCCAGCACTGCCACTCAGGTCACCTTAATGGCCCTGAGGCTCTTGAAAGCGGACGAGAATGTTGCGTTCCTGCGGTTTTTTGAAGATGTTCTCAGCTCCTACAAAACTGCTTGTAGAAAAGGTGCTGAGGGCTCAGCCCAGCCAAATTGCTGATGCCCCTACCACCTTGCCAAGGACTGAGGTGACGATTCCTGGAGTGGGTGTTTCAGCAGTGGATGGAAGCTGTAAGTGAAACTGGAAATGTTTCCAATTGATACTCCCTAATATTTTAATAAATAGGAGAGTGTGACGGCTTGAATGAGCTTCAGCTACAGGGAGCCACAGTTGTTCTAATATAAATCACGCGTGCTCTGTCACTGAAACCAGATCTCGTACATTAATAAATACTTTACTTGTTTGAATGGTACTCAGCACAAGAGAAGGAACTTTTTAAATATAAAATGAAAAAATCCCAAGTAATATCTACCTAGTAGATGGGGTTTTTAACTTACTTTTTATTGAATATGAAGTAGTCGAGATAGTTTACTTCCACTTGGGAGATCTTTAGGCAGGAGTTTGGAGAAAACAGCGTGGGATTATGAACAGATCAAAGGTTAAAATTAAGCTGATAAGTGTCATAACATGGTGAAAATACTGAATTCTTCACTACCAGGAGGCATAAAGAGGAGTATTGTTTTCAGACGTAAAGCCATCCTTGCAATCTGTTCAGCACCAGTAAGCACAGTTGATCTTCAGCGGAAAGTAGGGTCTGGATGCTATTGCTGTGGAAAGAGGTGGACTGATGGGAATGAGAACAGAGAAGAGAGAAAAGAGCCTGAGAGAGGAGTAAAAATAGGACTTGCCAGAAGAGGCAGGGGAGAGAGTGGTCTGAGGGGTGAACGGCAGCCATCTGCAAGCCGCAGAGCCGTGTTCCGCATCCACTGTCGTCAGGGTGAGGAGGAGTGTGCTTACATTTCAAGTAGGAAGAATTAGGTCAGACATTTGGGAAAATCTTCCTAAACAGTAAGGCTGGGGAATCAAATGGAATAAATGGTCTATGGGGGACACGGGAACTTGAGCATTGTGGGATTTTAGTAACAGGCGACATAAATATATACCGGGTAGAGTTTAGATAAGAGGGGCTGGGAAGGGGTCCATGAAGCACTGATGTCCGTATGCAAGACACTTGGAAACGATGAGCCCCCCCTCATTAAGACCCGGCACACATCTGACGTGCTTGTTTTGGTGGGGGTGCTTTTGGCTGTATCTCTCCAAACAAGTTTGGTGGCTGCTGCTGCAGGGATGATTAATGCTGTTCTGGAGCTGGGGGAAGGATCAGGTGGTTTCTTGCTTCTTTGAAAACCTTTAAAAAAAGAAATATTTCTTAAGGGTAAGGTTTCTGTGGCCCCAGCTGTGGTGAAACACATGCATGCAGCAAAGGCGACGGAGAGCAGAGTGGGCTGGACCCCAGCTGCAGGGTACCGCTTCCCCAGGGCATTCGTGACATCCAGGAAGGGGGTGGATTACTTCATTCATTTTTTAGTTCAGATGTAATGGCCATGTGAATATTGGCATGGAGATTTCTGTCCCCACAGAAAACAGACTGCACAGTGAACAGACGAGGGGAAGGAGAGGTGAAAGGCAACTCTGTCGTTTATCTAGCATCAGCCATAGCTGCTAGAAGGCATTTTTGGTTGTTGAACCACAATTTATGATAAAGTAGGGCGTAATTCTCTGTATTTTCTGCACATTTCTTAGCTCCTGAGAAAGTTGAATTGTGCACTAAGATACCAAAATTGTTTGATAAGTTAAATTTTGAAATTATAAATGCCTTCTTGGGCAAATCTTTCTGCTAAGGAGCGAGACAGTTGCCTTTTTTTTTTTTCTACACGATACCATGTAATGTGGAGTATAAGTTGTATTTTACACGCTACAACCTAAAGGGTACTGAAAGAAATGGATTGGCATAAAATAATCATAGAAATGTTTAGGTTGGAGAAGACCTTTAAGATCATCAAGTCCAACCGTCTAATCAGTAGATACAACGCACAGGAGTCCTTGGTCATGTGCCCATAGAGTCTTGCATTGGGTCCTGCACAACGTCAGCAGGAAGGATGGAAAAAGCCACCATTTATGGCCCTGTTTCACTGATTCAAGTGCTTTCCTGGTTAGCACACGAGACAAGTTTGAAACTTGTCTCTAGCACACTGAAAAGGCTTTGGTATCGAAAGTCTTTCACTTTATTTCTGAACTGTAGGATTCTCCCTTAAATTAAGGTAGATCATTCGGATTATTTAGTAGCTTCCAAATTAGTCATTTGTAGCCTTAAAACCACACTGTCAAACATTTAGCACAGCTATGTATAAGGAAATGTACATGGGGAAGGAAATAATTCATGCTGTAAAGTCATCCATTCCTGAGTTAAGAAATAGCAGCATCTAGCTTAATTACCTTCACTTCTGCTTTCAAATTATCAACTTGATACAGAAGAGATTTTTAATTTTTCTTTAAATGCTCAAATCCTGTTCAGTAGCCTAGAATTATTTACATGACTGATTCTTTTTTTCTGCTGAAAGAGTTTGGCCGTTCCCTCTTAATCTCATTTTTTGTGATTAAGCTGCATCGCTGCTACTTTCTACCTCCTCCCCTGTTTTTTTCTGACCATTATCTTGTGGGTGCACTTGAAGCCACCTGGCTGTCCCCATTGCCTCAACCCCTTCTGTCCTCTCTGAGCTGCTGTCACTTCTGTGTGTCTTAAGTCCAAGGTAGCCATACAGGTCAAGGAGGAGTTGCCAGATCTGGTGGCATCCATCTTCAGAGGTGGCATAATCCAGTATAATACTGGGTCAGGAGCATACAATGTAATTACTATATAGCTGCATGTATAGCATTTCATGGTTTAATAGGCAAACAGGGTTAGACCTTCTTTAAAGATAGCTATTTTCTTTGTCAGGCTGTGTTGGATGCTGGTCTTCACATCCTCATAGATTAGCGTAGCTGCGTAGACGGTGAAAGATTTGGGCTTTGTTGGGATGTTACATGAAGACACAGAAAGCTTGCTCTTAATTCCGTGCAGAGCTCATCATGGAAAGGACCTTCAGGACTTAACTGGTATGTGCTGGGACAACATGTGCACAAGCTTCCTGCGCTTTGAAAGCACGTAACCATGGTCCTAAAACACATAACCAGAGCGTAACTGAAGCTGGGAGAGAATCCCGCTTACTTGGTGATTTTAAGTGAGAACGCTCTACTCCGCAGATGCCTGGATCCGCCGTAAATATTCTTGTCGTCCGTGCGTTTCCACTCTTGACAGATTCGTTCCTAGAAGTCCCTGCTCCCGCACCATCTGCAGGTCTTGGTTTGCATCCAACACATTATTTAACAGCTGGTGGCTTCGAGGTGCCAGGGCTGGCTGCTACTATGTGCACTTGAGTCTGGGGGGGGGACATGCTGAACCGCACTTTCGGAGCTGGCCGTTTCCTCCTGGTTGATGGCCTGGCATGCTGTCACCTGTGTAGGGCTGGGAGGATGGGTTTGGAGTGACAGTCCAACCTGGAGCAGGGGTGTCACGGGCTGGCTGCTGGTGCCAAATGGACGGTATTTTTGTAATCTGTGGCAGGTAATTAAAGCGCTGGGGAGCACAGGGATCCCAGAAGAGTTGAAGTATAAAAAGCTGGCTGTCTGATGCCGCGGGTTTGGTTGTTCAGACTCATAATATTTTAATTTGTTTGGGGAGCCAGTGGTTTCCTGATGCGGTGCTCCAAACTGGGAAGTCTATTACTTGATATTGCAGCGTGTGGTTTGTGTTCAAAATGGACGTGAATGACCAGGAGATTAAATTCGAAGGGAATAATCCATTTCAGAAAAACAAAAGCTATTATGACTAAACACGCTGTGACGCCTCATCATGTAACCTTACTGCATCAGACCTGTGTAATGCCTTCAGAAGTTGAAAAATGGGATGTAAAATTAGTATGACTGGGGGGGGGCAGAGAAAAAAAAAGGAAGATGAAGAAGGAGCACTTTCAGCCCCGGGCTTCAGCATGATGGCTGTCCTCGCACAGAGCCGCCTTTGTTTAAGTAGCACCCGGTATGGATTCAGGGGGGTTCATCTGGGTTTTTTTGCTGCCTGTGACTTCTTCCTTCCTTTCGTGTCTGCCTGAGTTTGAAGTTTTCCCAATTATTTTAATCTAAAGTTCAGGAAAACCTGCAGCCTCCGCAGTGATGGGGGGTGGGCGCTGGTCTGGGATGCCATGGGGGAAGCTATTGCTCAAGGGCCCTGTCTTGTACAACCCATGTCGGATGGCTGCCTCCAAGAAGAAATGATTGATGACCCTTTAAAAAAAAAAAAAATAAAAAAAAATAAAAGACTCAGTGCTGGGCGGGTTTATGGAAAACGCTGTGGCCTGCTGAAGCTGAGCATGGGCCCACGCCGGGGCTGGGAGCAGAGCTCTTGGCCGCAGCGCTAACGTGTGTCTTGCTGGGACGGAGCAGCAGCAAAGGATGGAAATGGCAGTGGCTGCCTGGAAGAGGCATTAGCCAGCTGCCTGCAAGACATCGGTCTTCGCTGCCCCAAATGCTTCCTTTTCTCCATCTCTGAACCATGCTGGATTGGAGAAAAGGCTAGAAAAATGTAAAAAAGAATCACCCCAAAACCATAAAAATGGGGGGAAGTATCCATTCACTGCAGAGCAAGAAAAATTATTATATTGTATTGCTTTTGCAAGTAATAGACTGGGGAGGGTTTAATTCATCAGCAAGCAGTCCTTTGTGGCTTTGTCAAGCACCACTCAGTGAAATAAAGCAAAACCCAACGGGTTTCTTTGCTGAATTCTAGCTAGTAAGTTTTCTGGGAAATCAGAAAAGCCATGTTGATGTTTTAAATTATAGTGCATCATTTTTTTTGTTATACTTCGGAGGCTTTTACATCACCTGAGCTGGAAAGACAAATGTCTGGTGGGAGGGAGCAGGAGGCCCTTGGAGGAGATAGGCTTGATGATCTGATCCATACCTTGCCTGTCTGATTCTGTGAGGTTAGGGAGGTCACCAGTTTGGGAGCACTGGAGCACAGTCCATTTAGGTAAGGTATGAAGCAGAAAATATTGTTCACAGGTGTTACAGTATTTTGGCCTGAGGGTAGTGTGATAATGTAGCACACCTGCCATGTGTCAGCAACTCTTTCTTTCTTTTTTTTTTTAATTTTGAATGAATTCTATTTTCTGCTCAATATAAGAGAATACAAACTCAAACGATCTGATGCCTGCAGCACGCTCAGTCTCTGTAGCGTTAAATACAACTTTAAGTGGGGAATGATGTGCAAGGGGCCCCACGTGAATGTTTGGCTCCAGCACGATTCAGAAAGGTCAAAACCTCACGCACATGTAACCCAAGTAATCAAAGTCACTTGTCCGCAGAAAATTAGGCTGTGCCATTGAGGGCTCTTTCTTCCCTTTTTAGTTGCTGAATGAAATATTTATCAATCAGTCGTATTCGCAGCACAGCGCTACAGGCAATTTTGCTGTGTTTTCTTTTGCCTGGATTTATTTTTTCTTAACTGAAATGAGGAAAGGGTGAAGTTGGGGGTGTTGCTATGCAATTCTC
The DNA here is from genome assembly GCA_034008185.1 of Gorsachius magnificus. Taxonomy (NCBI): domain Eukaryota; kingdom Metazoa; phylum Chordata; class Aves; order Pelecaniformes; family Ardeidae; genus Gorsachius; species Gorsachius magnificus. The sequence continues at coordinate 55,223,182 of CM067082.1, read as the reverse complement.
TCATGACCAGCATCTGTGGGATGCTGCTGTATTCTCCATGACTGGTTCCCTCATTTCCTTCTCCTCCTCTTCCTCCTCACATCTGCTTCACCCCCTGTAATTCCCCACTGTTTCTCAGCAGATTTATTTATTGAGTTATTTGTATATTATTTCTGCACCACCTTACCTTCCTGTAATCACAGTATTTGCACGGCTTGAAGCATTTAGGCGAGAGTCTGTTATAAGCAGGAGTTCTCCTTTTTACCTTTTGGGGTTTTTTTTTTATGTTTGATGCTATGTTGTTTTGTTTTTTAAAAAGAGTGAAATAGTTATCAGGCTTAGATTTAATCGCCGCAGTCTTCTGTAGTTACACCCAGCACTCCCAGGTATGTGCGTGTTTGCCAGCGTGTGTACACGGTTTCTCCTAGATGGGAGCTGCCAGCAGGAACCACAGCATGGGTGGTGGGCAGTGGCCATCATCCTCCTTTTGGAGATCAATCCTGGCACCAGGGGATGAGGGCAGCAGAGCCAGCACCCACTCTGGGTGCAGGAAAGGTGCAGCGGCAACTGCACCCCGTGCCTGGAGCCCGGTACAGAGAGTTTGGTGGGAGAATGCAGTTCCCTTCTTCCTCCGGTAAATCCATGTCTGCCCGTGGGGAAAACTGCTTGGATCAGCAGGGTGGGAAAAAAGTAGCCAGAAAGGGTTATGGTGGCCTGATTTTTCTTGTCCTGTTCAGAAATTAGGGTAGCCTTGGGGTGCTCCAGGTGATATGACATCCAAAAGGTGATTTGGTGTCTTCAGGGAACCTGGTCGGTCATATTCTTCATAAACCTTGCATGCAGGTGGGGCAAGAGAAATTGCAGTGATTCTGGGGTTTATTGTTGTGGGGAGCCACCCATCAAGAGAGCACAACAGAGCCGGGTAATTTCATTGAATCATAGAAATGAAAGGTAAACAGGAAATAAAAATGTTATCCTGTGCTTCCAGATGCTCTGAAGCAGAAGCAAATAAATGCATGCATTTTGTGAATTCAGAGTTCCCAACCCAAGTGGAGGGGGAAGCAAAATCAACAAAATTTTAATTGCTTGTGCTTTATAAAGTTGCAGAGAATTTTGCTGCTGCTGTTTATCTGTACATAAGTCACCAGTGAAGACTCCACGCAGCTATAGAGAACCTCCTCTTGACTGGCATTATAGTTGATACACCATCTACTCTAAATCCCACTTGATGTCAATCAAGTTCTTGCTCCACTGTTAGCAAATGCTTGATTACTTTCTGTCTGCAAGCTTGTAGGTATTGCAAGGCTCTTATCAGCTCCCCGCTCTCTATTCCCTTTCCCAGGGTAAACAAATTCAGCTCCTTCAACCTTTTTCCACCAGTCACATTTTCTAAACCTATTATTGTTCTTCCTGCTCTCTTCTTGACACTCTTTTAATGCATATTTTTCAAAAAATATGAATCCCAAACTGAAATACAGTATGCTGTATACTTCTCCCTGGTGCTGTAGAAGGCGGAACAGCTCCAGCATCATGTCCCAGACGGAAATTCTTCTTGCTTAACGTGTGACTTGAGGCCCTCGTGCTGCTTCATTCCTGCTGCCTCACCCATAGCCTCCTCATCACACTTTTCACTTCTGAGGTCCCCACTCCCGTCACCATTACCCTTACAGGCATGTAGTCAGATTCAGCATATATATGGCTTTCTATCCAGCTGCTTTTCTCTTCTTTAAGGCTAGCGAGGATGCCAGCAGCATGCCCCGGCCTCCCCGGTGCGATGCTGAGCCACGGGTTGGGCACTTTCCTTCACTGATGCTCGAAGGGCTGTGATTCCTCAAATCGATGTTCTCACAGGTTGTCATTGTGGTACTGATAACTGTTTGTAGGCTGGGGTTTGGGGTTTTTTTAATCACTTGTATGCTTTTTTTTTTTTTTTTTTTAAATAATTTAAACTATTTCTGTGGTTTACTCATAAAAAAAGTCATGTGAGGCTGTTTTAAAAGCCCTTCTAAAGATAGTCTCTGTCATCTGCGCCACTTTCTTTTTATCAGCTGGGACAGATGCCCTGTCAGAGAGAGTGAGAGAGACGTTATGCTAGTTTGACATGACTTTTTTGATACATTCATGTTGACTGGTTGGGGTTTTTTTCTTCCTAATATCACTATTTTTACAGAAATGGAAATCCTTTAGCAGTATGCTCTGGTAACTTCTCTGGTATTAAAAGTACACTGTAATTTCTGGCTTTTCCATCCCCACTTCCCTCTATAAGATCAGGTGCCGTGTTGGGTCTTTTCATTTCTTTTAGACCTTACCTGGCCTCTCTGGCATCTGCAAGGCAGTGGTTAATGGTTTAGAGATGATTGCTGGTAGTATCCCAAGCACTGTAGGGATGTTTCCAGTGGTTCCTGCTGACCTGAAACCATCTAATGGGTTACTCGTGTTTGCTCTCTTCTTGCCCTTGCACATCCTGCACATCAGGTGAAAGATGCTCCCAGTATCTGGTCCCAGCTCGTTGCTGTGAAATGAGGCACTGAATAATTCAGCCTCTCCTGCATTCAGCAACAGGACTGGTTTTCCTTCTAATGTATTTATAGACTCTTTTCTTACTGTTTCCTGCATCTCTTGCTGATTGTAAGTCACTTTGCATCCTAGTCTTCATTTCTCCTTTTATGTTGATGTTGGTCTTTTATGTTCATCCCTGAGTCATGTGTCCTTGGTTCTGCTTTGGCGTACAATCCCTTTTTGATATATTCTCCCCCCCATCATTTAAAAGCTCCTGATGCTTCCCATCCCCACCTTTGTGACGCAGAGGATAGTCTCTCCAGAAACACTCAGCTGCGTTTTCCTTCGGTGCTGGTGCCAAAGACGTGCCTGTGTGCCTGGGACAGGCGAGATTGGGGTCCCCTATGGGTATTTCAGGTCTCCTGTTGCCTTTCTGTCCCCTCTGAAGGGTGATTGGGGTCCCCTATGGGTATTTCAGGTCTCCCATTCCTTTCCCCCATTGTTTTTTTTAAGGTGTCTCCTCCATCTCCTCCAGTTTACATGACTCCTTCTTCAGATGTTGCCTCCATTTGTCTTCTTTCATCTTCATGAAGAAACTTTAAAAAATCTATATCGTTCACCTTCCTAGAAGGCTAAGCAAGTATTTTAACTCATGCTATGGGTCTCTTTTGTTACTACTTTTTTGACTTTCTTCTCCTGTTTTTTCCATGAGCTGACTCTAATGCGTTTGTGGCTTTGTTGTATGTATATGTTTAAGGTGCAATGCTAAATGCTCAGTATAGCCGGTGTGTTTGTGAGCTGAAGTATGAGATGAGGGTTCCACTTGCTGGGCTGGAGCCTCACAGCCATGTTAGGCAGACGGGGTGCCCACCCATGCCCAAATGAGGGGTGCTGCTTCCCCCTCCCCATACCAGGGAGGTTCAGCCCTCCCAGCTGAGCCACCCGCCTCCCAAAATTACAGTGGTGCTGGCACGAGAGAGGTGACAGGGCTGTGTGGTTGGGGGGAGCACATCCCATTGCCCTTTTTGTGGTCATTTCCCACCCGCATCTGTTCAGGCCGCAGCTCTGCAGTTGATTCTGCTTTGGCATCCATAATGCTGGGGAGATGCCTCCTCCGTAAGGCCTCCAGCTGATGCTGGTGCCGGAGGATGGCAATGAGTAAAGAAAGAGTCGGTCTTAACTCCTGGCAAAGAACAGCAGAGGTCCTGCCTTTCGCCTCTCCCAGGGACCCTAGGCCAGGCTTTTGCGCCTTGGGTGCCTCCTGCACGTGAGAGCAAAACTCACCTAAATTAAAGGGGATCAACAAAAAAAATGGTCGCCTTCCTAATAAGCAGCCCAACTGGAATGAAGTGAGCTGTGACTTCAAGCAGTTTGATGAAAACAGTTTATATTTCAAGCTTAGAAGTCGGCGTTCTGGCACGTATTCTTTTCTTGAAGCATATATTGACATTTCTGTTACTGCTCATCGCAGCAATATTGCTCTCCATATGCTCTTCTCATCAGCATCTCATCGTTATTGGATAAATATGTCTCTCGTTATGTGGAACATTATTTTTGAAGTATGGAATCATTATTTTGTTGCATAACTTCCAAATTTGGACCTTTGCAATGATTTATAACAGTCTTCAGAAATTATTGTAATTAAAGGAGAACTTTCCACAAAGAAAATTAATTAGATCAAAGAAGCATTTAAAAGTAAATCATTAATCTGTGCATTACAGGAAATAGTTAGAGGCTATGTATAGTTCATTTAATTATACTTGGTTCAATTTTGTTTTGTCATTACATCACGATTTACTCAGAATTAATTTGTAATTTCTTCAGTAATGTGATTTCCGTTTGCTTAATATAGCAGGTATTTTCACTAGCGTGTATTTATGTATAAATAAAGGGTTATTAATGACTGCTGGGTTAATTAAACTGTGGACTCTGCTGTCAATTAGCTGTGAATTTTGTTGCTCGGTAAATGCAACCCAGAAGGTCTGTGCTCTGAGAACAAGGGGCAAGGAGTCAAATAACCTGTTGAATGTATGAATATATACAGAATATATACAGCAGATTGTGACTGTTGCTAGCGGGAGGGGACCAGGTGACATAGCCTGGGCTTTGCCTGCTCGGAGAATTATTAATAGAGGACAACGTGATTTTGGTTCCCGTATGGAGAAAAGGAAATTACATGCTTTAAGTCCGTAGCAAGTAATTGGTAATGGAAATGGTAATCTCCTAAGATGCAGTATGTTGGTAGCTATAGGGAACAAGGACTAGGTATGTTGGAAGGTTTTAGGATATAGGCTTTGTGCAAGTGGTTTGCAGGTTTTGCGATCCTGATGTAATGTCTTTGCTCTGTATAGTGTAAAGGTGTGAAGTTTTCTGTGATTTGATCTAATAAAAATTATTTTAAAATATATCATGTAGTTCTTTTGAAGTTGTTTCAATACCTTGATAGTACATTCATGTTTATCTTCCCTTAATTATTTTTCTCCAACACTCTCAAGCACTTATGTTTTAAACCTTTACAGTGCTGAAAGTACATACATTTTATTTTTTAGTACATTAAAATAAGCTAGTTCTTGGCTTTTGTTTTTATTTTTCCTTTAGTCAAAAGACTTGATTTTCATTGTGATTGAATTCTGTAGCCAAATTGACCTTAGCCTTAGACTCTCCAGTATTAGCAGCATCTGTGTTAAGTTTGGACTCAGCTAATCTTTTAGAATCTTTGAATATTAGGTTGTAAGCCAAAACTTAGCTCTCCAAGAGCACATCTGGCTTGCCTAGTATTACCTCATTTGTATAAGGTAGTTTCTTTTCATTGGTTTGTTTTCTGTTTGCTCGAAAGGGGAATTTGATCTGGGAGTTGTGCTGGCAACAGGAGAAGTTTAAGGAACTTCAGTGATTTCTTTCTTCCTGTGCTGAAGTTCACATAAGTATTCATGATTTTGGTACATAGCCAGGTATAGTAAATAAACTAAAAAAATAAGAAATTCTCAGCCAGTTATATGTTTGACAAATCTGTAGACACTGCTAGCTATTCTGTCAGATTTGCTGCATACAAACAAAGGTGGAGTAATATTTATGTTGTTAAATTTCTTCAGATTACTGTTATTTCCTCCAATAAGTGAAACTACAGCTTCCTAGGGGGCTTGTTAGGCCATTTGTAAAAAAATAAATGCTTTCAAAGTTCTTTTGGATAAGCAGCTGTTTGCTGAGGAAGGCAAACCAACCTGTTGGTTTGCACTGAGAGAGGAATGTTGTTTTCGGTCTTGTAATTCAGGTATTTTCAACCTGCAGTAGGTGGAATGAGGTGAATCTTAGCGATACAGTCATCGGAGGAGTTTCGGAGAAATTGGATTCACAATGTGTTTGCTTTGCCTCTATTTACATCTGTAAGATAACAGCGTGAAATCAATGGTATTTTGTTCTCAGTATTTGTTATTAAACATATTAGTGTGCGTAGGGAAATGAAGAAGACATTTGGAAATGGGTAACCTTGGGTTAATTAAATCCATCTGCTGTCTGACTAATGACAGGAATATTGTATCCAGGGAATCGCTATGTTAAAAGATTTGATAACACACGCACAAAAAGTTTTCTAACAAAGCATTCTCAGAGCAAGCAAGGACCCATGTACAACTGGAGAAAGAAACAGTCCCAGAGTAACTCACAGTATTATAAGGCTCTGCTTCATGTGGAAATGTCCCAGAAGTCAAGAACCACATTCGTTGTTCCTTGAGATGCAAAATTAAAACTGGCAAAAAAAGTAAAACTTGTTTTCAGTTCATGCTGCATGTAGTTGAGTTTTAGGTGACTGAATTAATGGTTCTGTTTCCATGCTCACGAAAAGCCAGAATTCAAATGTTCATTAGGAAAGAAGCTGTATAGGGTGCAAAAATGAGCTTCCAGAGACGCAGCGATGGCAGCTGAAGGAAGACAGACTTTGTTTTATATTGGCAGGCATCTGATCCTGTATAGATTAATGCCTCGAGATACTAGGTTGATTGTGTTTCAAGACAGCAAGTATCATAGTTGCTTTCTATTTACACTGCTTTAAGTCATATCAATAGGGGAAAAAAAACCCCAACTTTGTACAACAACTTCCATGCGTAACACTTTGTATTGATCATCTGTGCTGTTTGGAGTCGTTTTGTTAATAATTTTGTAGCTCTAAGTTAGCTTTTTGTTACTTGATACTTTGTAGTTTCTGGGAAAGAAAATCAAATTCATAGTTTGTTTTCCTTAATTATTTGATTAATTTGTATTTAATATCTTCATACACTTTTACAAAATGTGGTTTGAGAGTAGAGGGAAAAAGTTGTGAATTTTGTGGAGACCTGCATGCTTTTAAAGCAAGGCAACCGTAATAGCATCAGATGAAGAATAGTTTATTCCATGTCGATCTGACAGATGGGCAAAACAAAACTCTGAGAGATTAACATTGCTTTGCAATTTAATTTTTAAAGCGTACAAGAAAGAGTGGCTTGATAGAATTGAAAATGGAGGGTGGGTTTGTTGGATCTGCATCGGAGGAACTTGTTCAGGCTTCCGTTGTAGCGAGTCAGACGAAGTTGCGCTGTGCGATTTATCTCAGCTTAAAGCAGGCATCTAAAATAGGTCAGAGGAATCGCGCTCTGAAACGTCGGGTTTTCTCCTCCACGTTTAAAGTGACCATCTCAGATGCGGACATCTGAAGGTTGATTAGATGAACGCCTTTCCGACTGTCACATTTTAAAAGCCGTGTGTTCATTATTGCTTTCTGTAGATGCTAAAGACAATTTGTCAAATAATACATTTTTAAAAGGTAGTTTTGATATAACTGTGCCAGCTAGAGTGTAGAAATTTATGATGTATTCCTAAAAAGGTGTTTTACATGTTAGTACTTCCAAAATGTGGCCTAAAGGGTAAATCTGCCATATGTGCTTTCTAGTTCTGCTTCTCAATCGTGCTGTTTTGGCACACAGGAGGTAGGAAACGGGCACCCCCATCCTCATGTGCAGAGCAAGAACAGAGGCCGGGCTGAATGCTGGGCGCCTGCTTTGCTGTGCAGAGACTGGAGGACTTAGCCTCCAAAGTGCAGAAATAAATAAACGAGTTTGAAAATAGTAACTGGCCTCATTTGAAACGTTTTCTGTCAAGCAAGGTAGCTTATTAAACATTTAAGTTAAAAAAAAAAAAAGAAAAAAGAAAAAAAAGGCCTGTACTTTTTTGGTGATCTTTAATAAAAGTGTTTCTGCTAGTAAACATTGTAGTGTATGTTTAGAGTTGATAGTGACTTCCTAGCAGATGAATTAGCAGATGTATGTTCTGTGGAACTGCTTAGAATTGCATAGTAGCTATGGTTACCAGGTTAAAGAAATCACGGCCTGATGATGAACAGAAATAGATTGCAGCAGACTGGTTTGGTTTTGAGTTGCTTAAAAGCAAAATGCTCAAGGATAAGACCAAGAGGACTAAAAGCGTACGAGCATCAAACGTAAGAGCAGACTGTTTGCTGAACTGGCACAGTGTCTGCTTTTTCAAATCCTTGTTTTGATACAAAATCACAGTATTTTTTTAAAGTTGGGGTTTGCTTCTATATAGTGTGAGAACGGGGTGCCAACCATGTATTTGTAATGAAACTATTTGATTGCAATAGTTCAGATTTTGAGCAAATATTGCTAATGTTTTCATTTTGATTTAGTACTGGACGAAGTTAAGTTCAAACAGCCTTTCCACATTAAAGGAAAGTCACTTTATTGTATATGTAACACTTAGAATACCTTAATGAAAGTATTTATCTTTTCTTTTGGGTGCTCCAGCACTTAGAAAGAAACGACAGAAGGGTTGGTGAATGCAAGCGGGACGGACAGAACTATGCTGAAGGACAGTTGTATGTTTGCACTGATGTTGATGGGCCCACTTCAGATGTTTCTAGCATACGCATTGCCTGGAAGCATCAAAAGTACTTGAGTCCATTTCCAAAAGGGAGTGTGGGTGTTCAGGAATTCAAGCCCTGGTGCCTTAAATATAAAGACCAAAAGATTACATGTTTTCAAAAGTTTCTGCATGGTTTAGAAACCCAAACTGCAGTGAATTGTGTTGGATTTAGGGCCCTCACAATCACACGAGCTTTTCTGAATATGCTACTTTCCTATTATGAATTACCAACTATGTAGAACTGAATGTCTGTGTGTAACTTCAACGTAATTCCTATAATGTCTGAATGTTACAATGTAGAATAAGATTTTATGGCAACATGCTCTTCCTCAGAGTATGGATACATTTAGACCTGGTCTTTTGCGTCAGGGAAGCTTTCCTAAGGATCCTTGTTGGGCCAGTAATAGCCGCTTTAGTTTTAGAGGCTGGGCATATTAAGACTAAAACTTTGCACCTGATGTTTCTCCATTTTGTAAGCCTAGCCTACAAATTCACGGCTACAAGATCATACTAAGTAGGTTTGCTCACCTTGTTTTACAGAATAACCAACCATGACTACAGAATCGGGATCGGACTCTGAGTCCAAGGATAAAGAGCAGGATCAGCAGGAGAGCCCTGCACAGCAAGGGGTGGCGGAGACCCAGCCTCAGGACCAGCAGCAGCAGCTGAGTGAAGAGCATCAAAACGCGCTCGAGCAGTTTTCGGCTGTGGCAGCCCACAGCACGCCGGTGAAAAAGGAGCAGGTAAGGGACCCCGTGCATGCATGCTTGCTATGTGCCCTCTTATTGCTCCTGGGAAAAAATGAGCCTGGTGTGTTAATAGCAGAAATACATATTCGGATATGGGTGGAAGGCTGTTTGGTGTGATGCTGTAGGTCTCGACTTGTTGGTCTTTTGCATTTAAAAAATAATAGTGCTCACGGAGAATGTTTTGAAATTCATGTCAGGTCTTTCTGCCTCCAGTGCTTAAATATAAGGGCGGTCTTATTAACTAAGCAGGAAACATATTCGATCTTGCTTTTGCATTAGATAGCCAACAGTGCCAATTTTTAAGAAGCTGAAAATGTTTTCAGAGTTCATTTCTTCTTTGACACCTGCTGAAAACTGATTTCATGCTTGCTTGTCTGATGTGTGAGCCATGAAGAATCCGTGGTCCCTTAAGCTTCTCGTAGTTCCGAAATGACTGCATTATAATTACTTTAACTTTTCATGTAATAGGTTTCAGAAGAGCTATCGCATGCTTTTCCATTTGGTTCATTGTTGCACTTATTAAATTTGCGGAAGCTGCTTTCGTTTTCCCGTTAATAATTTCCAGTCAATAGATTGACAGGCATTGTTCTTTGTGGGTAGGTGACACATGATTAATGAGGTACCTGCAAATCGTATCCCTTAGCTCTGTAAGGTTATGACCCCCCTCTGATCACATTCACCTTTGAAGAGTAGAATAAGTCAGTCTAACTCCTCCTCTCGTCCACCCTTTAAAAAAAATCAGGTTATTTGAAGTGAGGTCCTGGTATTTTTACCTAGTTGGGAGAGACAGTGCAGGCGAAGCAACCAGTTGTAAGGTTACTTAAAATCAGCACGAGTGCTCCCACAGAAGCTGTTTGGGGCTGGCTGTGGTCTTGGGTTTTAAGCTTTTATCCACAGAGCTAGAGCCCAAACTTGCTGTTGGTGGGGAAAAAATGGGGGTGTAAGCAATTTCAGATATGAACAAAGTATTTTTGTGTCTTCCTAGTTTATGGGTGCATTACCCAAATGCTTGGGACAACAAATGTTTCTGGGACCAAATTAAAAGAGGTGTCTTATGTCTGACTTCAAATATCTCAAGAGGTAGACATAGCAGCCAGGATTTCTGATGTTTATTGCTGTTGGAGATCAACCATTGGAAGAACTGCTTACTTTTTTTTGTTGCTAGCCATTTTTATCATTGATAAACCCTGATCTGCCTCACTCCATGCCCACCATCCACCGAGTATGTGTTAGGACAATTTTGGTCTCTGAAATAGATCAGAAATTGCATGTAGTTAGTTTGGGGAAAGGAAGCAGGGCTGCTGCTCCAGAAGAGAAAGGTACTGCACGAACTAGTCATTAATTTAAAATATAATTCTATCAGGCCTAGATATAAGTATTATTAACTTTATTCTTCCAGACATCTTCAGTAATCTTTCTGCCCCAAGTTTCTTCTCATCTTAAACAAAAGAAAACCACCAAAACCAACACTACAAAAAAAACCCAACCAAAAAACCAAACCAAACCCCTCAGGCACCAAACCTGCCTGTCTGTGTTTACAGAGTTGTGAGTTTGGAGACCTAAGATGCACTCACGTGCCGTGTGCTCCTTTCTTTCCCAAAGATCACCTGTGGGCAGGTGTCTGCAGAAGCCTTGATGGAAGAACTGGGTTAATGAAGGGATACGCAAGACCTTCCCATTGAGATTGCCCGTTTTGAATCTGCAAGTCCCTATTGTAAGCTGACTGCCAAATCCAGGTGCAGTGATTTGCCCCGTATATTTTGTAGTGGCTTAAGTGTCTGTATCACAGGAAAGAATCACTTAAACACAGCACAAAGAGACAGAGCTATTGGCAACGGTGTCATTACAAAAGCCAAAAATTGAAGGAGTGGTGGGTATCATTCTCTCTCTTGCTGTGTCTAATCGCCGTGAGGAAGTTGATGGGTTTTGCCATTGCTTGTATGAGAGCGCCTTGGGAAGAAAGGTTTGAGTTACCAATCCATGGCGATGACTTTTTGTTGTCATTCTATATGCATAAAAAAGAGCATTTTAATGAAGACAGAAAGGCTTCTTCATGTTGAGATTAGCAGTTAACTACAGAAATGGGTCCTTTCTATCACGTATAATAATGCAATCTTACTATCTTTCTGCCTTCCTGTCTCATTGCAAATGAGCAAGAAGGCGTCGCACCAGTTGGGCACTGACACTTCTGGGCAACTATCATAAGTAGATGGGATTCATGCATTGTGCAAGCTTGGTAATATCACTTCATACCCCAGAGAGAAGCTGTGAAGCATCAAAGATCATTACTGCTTAATCCTGCGACTTCAAAGGCTTGCTTTGAGAGGGGGCGTCCAGCTTCGGACAGACTGTGTCATAGTAAGGCACAGTAATATAAGTAGAGATGAGACAGCCTATGTGCAGAAACCACAAACCCTGAAGCAACTTGTGCTGTACTAGAATTTAGTCCATGACACTGAAAATACTGCACAGCGTTTTCGTGGGCAAGAATTTGGGAGAAAATGCAGCTGTGCTTGCAGAGTTCAGAATAATTCACTGAGTACATGGGTTTTTCACTGGCCGCTTTTTTTTTTTCCCTGAGATACCAGGATGTCAGGTTTCTTTAGGAAGAAGAGGCTTAATACAGTCTGAAAGTACCTCAGTGCCTGAACATGTCAGTATAGTTTGGGCATCTTCTCTAATAGTTCTTGGCATGTTTTGTTCTCCAGACAAATGAGAGAAAATTCTTTGTGTGATTTTTAACCTAGACACATTCCCCTGATCTTAATGTAGACGGGAACCTTAACAAACAAAATAACCTCAATACTATTTTTTAAAAAAATATTTATAAATAAGCAAACGTCTTCTGTAGTCTTGAGATACCATGTGTCTTCATGAAGGAAAATAATCACCAAACCATTAGGATTCACAGAAATTGTTTGCAGGCTGAAGATGGTTCTAAAATTAAAATGGCTGCTGGGTGCCCTTGTTGTCCTGGGCTTTTCTCTCAAGCAGCTTTCCCATTTTCTTGAAAAGCATTAATTCCATGCATCTGTGGTTTTTTGTTGCAGTGGGCTGTTAACGCTCTCATGAGAAATCCAGTGAGCCACTGGATACCACAGTACTTTTTTTTTTTTTCCAGCCCTGGAATGACTTTTGCACCCACACCCATGCACGTGCACCTTCCCTGGCAGATTTCTTTAACAAAACGTATGGAAATCATCAAAGAGCACCTCTGCCCAGCAGCAGCAGCGCAGCTCTTCACAGAGGCCCCAGCAGGAGACATCTTCAGTCTTGTTTTTCTCTCGGTGCAGTAGGTTGGACCGCTTGCCAGCTGGCCGCCGGTAGCGGTAGAGGGGTAGCTGGCTTCCAGCCTTGCTCTGAGCCTGGGGAGACTCTCCCCCTTCGTCACAGCTGCTGTGAGCGTTAAATGCTCAGCGAACGGCTAATCTGCTGACGTATGCTGTGCCTTCATCTCCAGCCAGCCTTCAAGGTATGCGAGGACCTTGACGTCCAGACACCGAGTTGGTATCCAAGTGCTGGAAGGAGAAAGTCCTCCAGTGCTGGAGCTGGATGGGGGAAGAGCCGGCTGGCACTGGGCTGCTCCTGGGGAAGAACATCCATGACTCAGGGGATGAGGCGGATTTTGAAAGCAGCTTTTGTGTTGCTTTTTTATCTTTCTAGTCCCAATTTCTTCTGGTCTCCCCACCCAGGGAAGCCCAGGAGACCTTTGCTGTGCGCTCTCTCGCAGGGAAAGGAGGAGCGTGGGTCTTGCCTCGCCTCTTTGCAGTTGCCTCTCTGCAGTTTGCTGGGGCTTTGGTAGGAGCTGGCGCTGTCAGTAGCAGAGCCGATTGCAAATTTCTCTTTCCCCCACTCACCTGAAGGTAGAGAAGCTTATGGCTTATTTGTAGGAAATCTCTTGGGGAAGGTTCCCTGTGATTTAGCGGTATACTTTGTTGCTGGTTATACGATGCAAAGTTGTTCTGGTCTCAAAGCAGATAAAAGGTTTTGGACAGATTTGCTCCATTCTCATGAAGGTTTTTTATATACAGTGAATGGAAACAGGCTTGGAGGATTAATTTACAATATATTTCCAGCAATGCTTGTTGCTTATTACACTAAAATCATTCAGAGCCAAACCAGTTGTTTTGTTTGGTTTGGTTTGGTTTTTCTTGTCGTGAGATAATGGAAAGATTTTTTTTTTTTTTTTTTCTTTTCATTTAGGCTTTAGCTGAGGTATTACTGCACTCCTGTTGAGGTTTTGTTTGGAGACTCTCAGGGCCATAACTGATGAGAAGGGTAATGACTGCGGCATAGTGCTGTTGCTAGGAGGGGTGAAATGCTGTGGAGCTGTTCTGGCTTTCATCTAATGCAGTGGAGAGGACCGCGGGCTGCGCTGCGCCGCGCCGTGGTAACTCTTCAAATGGTCTGACCCTCCAATAAACCCAAGCAAAAGTGACCACGGTTGTTTCTTCTCTCCCCTTTCCCCTCTAGTATATTTGCCTTTCAGATAGCACCTACTTCTTGCCGGCTTGAGGGACTTATCGGGCATCTGTGGAGAGCAAAATTCAGCCTCTCATCCCATAGTTATCATCCATTAGCCAGCCGGCTGCACATAAAAGTCGTTTGGCCCCTCACTTCCATCCTGTTTGTTTAACCCTTTGCTCGGGGACTCGGGGAGCCTTTCGCTCTCCCAGGCACATCAGCATCCCCTTGCGAATTTGCAATGTCACAGGTGGGCCCATCCCCTCATTCAGGGGACTTTTCTCACTGACAGTGAAATTAGTGCAAACCCAGTGGTATTTTGCTATTCCCTAAGACACCACGGAAGCGCCATATGATTTAATGGGTACAGGACTTAAAAGTAATTTCAAGAAACTGTAGGAATATCTGTTCATCACAGTGTTTACCAAGTATTCAGCATTTCCAACAGACCAAAAAAAACCAAAAAAAAACAGGTCTGAGAAGGCCAAGTGGGATTTTGTACCTATGGAAAAAATATTTTCATGCATGCCCTTCCCTCATGGGTATTCTGTATGTTCTGGAGTGAGAAGGGAGGGCTGGGAGGAATACGGGGAATATGGGAAATCTTTTTGATAGGTAAAGAAGACTGTCCTGAATCAGGGGCTTTCTTGTCCCAGCCCCACACTAGGCTCACTTACGTGCTTGGGTGCAGGGTGCACCGTGTACTGCATTGCATGATCGGTTTAATCTCACTTCCAAACGTATCTTTCTTTCTCTTTATAGGCCACAGACAAGGAACAGGAGTTTGCCGCTGCGAGTGCAAAACAGCTGGAATACCAGCAGCTAGAGGACGACAAGCTCTCTCAAAAATCATCGTCTAGCAAACTTTCCAAGTCTCCTCTAAAGATCGTCAAGAAGCCGAAAAATATGCAGTGCAAAGTGACGCTCCTGGATGGATCGGAATACGCATGTGAAGTAGAGGTACATTACGTTTTGTCTTCTTTTTTGCATCCTGTCTGGAGGAAAATATTTGAAATTAGATTCCTAATTTAAGCAAAAGTATGAATGGCCTGATATTTCGCCAATGCCAAGCACAGAGGTGCTCCCATTGCTTGCTCTGGAGGTTGAAGATGTTGCACAGATTTGAGCTGGGTGAGGGATCGTGAGCAGTCCCTGGAACAGCCAGAGACTTTGGATTAATTTTATGTCAGCACATGCCACAACAGAATGCAGAAAATGAATTATGGGCAGCGAAGCCCATGAAGAGAGAAGGATTTGATCCCACAGGGCTTCTTTTTTCCGTGGTACTTTGCTGAGTTGAGACTCATGTCGAGTCACAGTCCAAACAGTAATTCTGACTGTCGTGAGATTAGCAGGGGTATGAGAGACACCCAGGGAAGGCAGACAAAATGTCAGGAGCAAAATAGCAGTGAGAGTAGCGAGTTTTATGTGCCTCTCCATGATGCCCGTGAATCATAACTGTGTCTGAACCTTACTGGCGGAAAGTTGCTGGTGGTTTTCTGAAAGGAAACTTGCCTTCCCTGCTGGAACTTTGCCAGAAGCCTACTTTTGGGAGGGATGGTCTTCGCTGTCGCTTAGGAACAGATCTGTGCCTGTGGGCAGACCCATGCCACTCCAAAAGGCCGTGGAGAAGCAGAGAGGGAAGGAATTCTGCATCTCATAGTGTGTATAAGCAAACTGAGCATCTCAGAGTGGACCCATTTCTCCATCCACTGAGGTGATCTTTGGACAGTGGACCAGCCTGTCCTGAGCTTGCTTTAAGTGAGGCGGCCACACGAAGTGGCCGGGAGGGGAAGGATGTGTGTTGGAGGGTTCGGCAAAGCCAGCCCTCCTTTTGGCAACCACAGGGTGCAGCAGAGAAGAAAAAACACCTGGGGAGGACAGAATAGTATAAAGGTAGAGATGGGATAGTCTGCAGGCTTGAAAGGGGAAACCGCAGGAACACAAAGGGGGAGTGAGGGCGGCGGAAAGCAGTACCTGACTGGGAGCCAAATCCTGATGTCTTTACAATCAGATTGCCCTCAGCCCTTACATCCTCCGCTGCTCTTGTTTTAAGCGCTTTGGAGAGTGGTAGGTGAAGAAGAATTCTATTACTTTTATTTAACCCCAGCTTTGCAGTTTGGGCCAAATTTTTCAATGCTAACACAGGAGGTGTGATTTTATTACTCTTGCAAGCAACTTAGCAGTCATGCTGTTGAGTATCTTCCAGTTTCACTGGCCAAGTCCTGTGTTGTTTCCTTCAGGCTAGCAATAGCTATGTGGCCACATACTTTGTGACTATTAACTTGTCATTTCTTGACCTGCGGTCCCAGTTTTGTCTGTCAAGAATAGCGTGCAAACCATTAAGCTGGAAGAATGACTAATACTGGCTTTGATGGAAAGAGTCAAACTCGTTTCAGCTTTTGCCACTTGGTTATAACATGTGAGTCACTTTCTGGAATATAATCAAGCAAATTTTACCAAAGAGGATTTCTATGGAAATCTTGTCTAAAAGGCTGAGCTTTATGAGAATAAAAGATGGAGCAGAAGGAGAGATTTCCACTTATGCAAAAAAAATGCTGTGAAGAATACTTTCTTTTAGGAAGTTCCACTTTTTTGCTAAACTTGGACTCTGCTAGAGTTGAAGTGTCACCATATTTTATTGCTTGTCAGATTTCTCTGCTTTGCAGGTTCTGAGTAGCCCTTGAATAATGTCCAATATAAATTTCCTATGCATTTTTTCTACTTACACTGCTGAAACATTTTGAAGTTGCATTGACTGTCATCAGCAATCACTTTATCTGCTACTAAGATGGTTAGACTTCCTAGCCAGAATGTAATATTGGTGAGAGTAGAGCTCTTAAAAGGATGAATCCTCACATGACAAAGTTATGATGATGAGCATAGCATTGTGTGCATTGAAACAGGACTTAGTTAGGAGGCATGGATATTTCAGGGAGCAGTTCAGAAGGCACAGATATTTCAGGGAACAAGTGCAACTGGAGTGACACATGCATTTACATACCTTAAATGGACGATTCAGACTTTACATCCTTCCTAGGTGGTATTGCCAGCATACTGTGTGCATCGAGGATGCCACCGCAGGTACCTCTCTGGCCCGTGGGAACACTTGGTAGATCCCTAGGAGAGCCCACTTTCTATATGCATAAAGTTCAGCTACAGCAAAAGGATGCTGTGTCCAGCCAAGAGAAATTATGTGACTGTCGCTGTGCTTTTTCTTCTGGGGAGAAGTAGTATATACAAAGGGAGTTAGTAGGGCAGGGAGACTGAGGATCTGGCTCGGGAGACATCTCAGGAAACCACGTAGGAGGCTGAAGGTGAAGCTCTCCTACAGTAATGTTGAGTAATAACAAAGTTCAGTGGCTGTTTCACAGAAGCTCGGTGCTGCAGTGTGAGAAATCATCTGTCACATCTCAGAAAAATGCTGTCATATTTTAAGGATCGCCTACAAGTGAACTTACTGTATCTCTTTAAACTGGGGGCAGGAGGGGAAATACATATATAAAAAAAGTATACTGAAAGACCTAACAAATTATGGAGATCAGTAAATTCCCCAAGATTAATTCCTTAAAGGGAAGTGGAGAGGGGCAGGCAACATGTGGCAATCAAATATTTAATATTTCCCACTTAGCTGCATCTTTCAGTGTAGATGGTGGCCCAGGGTAGGGATGCGACAATCCGTGGATGTGAGTCAGAAATGTCATCCCATGTTGTCAGCTTCTGTCTTCCAACTCTGTCTGTGTGTCATGCGTCTACCCACTGAAAGCTACAAAGCAGTGTGATCTAGAAGGACCAGAAACTTAGAAAACTAATTCTGAGCTAGAATAATAGCTGTCAGTGAATCTTGATTTGGACGTGGGCCAGATATTTATCCCTCTTGAATTGCATTCCCTAGTCTGGGAGTTGGGGATCATTATAGAATCCATCAGTTATTCTGTAGAGTGCTTTGCAAATGACAAATGCTTTTATATATGTTTAAATATTAATATAATTTAAAGGCTCTTACTGCTCTCAAGTAGAGCGCAACCTACACTTATCAATTTTGTGTTCATCCAGTTAATGACCTGACAGCCAAAATTGCATGTTCTCACAAAGTGAGATGCTTCTGAGGCGGGTTTGGTTAATCCATTCTCCCCTTGGTGTCCTTTGTTTCAGAAGCCCCTCTTTCTTATCCCACATCTTCACTGTTTTCTGCTGTATCTTTCGGTCTCTCACGTTCAGTACTTCGCATTTGCGACACCAGGAGTTTTTCATATTGTATGAGATCTATCTACAGGGAAAAATGGAGTGGGGGTAACTTCAAAGCTGAGGTTAACTGTGATTCATCTAATGTGGTATCTATTTGGTGAAAGGATGTTAAGCAAATGCCAGGTGAAAGCTTTCTCCTGAGGCCCCACAGCATTACTGCCTGTGTGTTGTACCTATCCTGACCCAGAAAGTCTTTCATGCAGTAAGACATTACAAGCCAAAACCAGGTTAAGTAGGTTACCCAACCTGTTCATTCATCCTTCCCCAAAACTATGAGCTAGAAGCGTTACAGTCTGTACCCCCACTGCTGCTCCCGTCTGGGAGCCTACAGATGGTAGCGGCAGGATTATTTAAGAGGGATGTTCCCTTTCAGAGGTGGGATGCCCATCTAATGGTGCTTCACCTGTTCAGGGACAGCTGTTGGCTTTTGGAGCAGAAGTATTTGCTGTATGCTGACATTGTCCCTGATATTCCATCAAAAAAAAATGACCTCAGGGTGGCTACATGGTTCTTCCATGTCATGGAGAAGCTGGAGGTTTCTAATGGGTGCTTGGTCACAGGGATCAAGACAGTCTGCTCAGGTAGGTGCTGAGCAGTGATTTCCCGCTAGATGTCCATCTCTACTGGAAGCGCTTCTCCTTGCGCTCTTCATTGCACTCTCCCAGCTGGCATCAGGACCAGAAATGCTTTTTGTCAAAAGCGGCCAAGTCCACAGCTGAGGCCAAAACTGCACTGCAAAGAGGGTGCTGAAGACTTCTCTGCTAAGCTAGCTAGGCCTATACTTTGCATTTGTTGGTTTGAAGAACCAAAAATAAAGCAAGATCCAAGACTGCAAACTGATTTAAAAAAAACTTTAAAAAGCCAGTGAACGCACTAGTTAAGGTTTTTCCTAAGATACAAGAAAACAAACAGAAATAACTTATTTCTGGGTTCCTCCCAGTTTAAGTAGGGCTTTTCAAGTGCTGCAGTACAATTAGGCTATTTCTAGGATTTATTTCCCTCCTCTTCCCTCTCTGCCCCATCTCAATTTTCTGTTATCTAGACTACTGCATTTTAATTAAAAGATGCAAGTGGAACCAGCTGTCATCCTCTCCCTTGTATGTAGCCTGATTTGAAGTGTCTTCCTAAACCAGGTTGGAATTTGCCTTCGTCATTTCTGCTCCAAACATACACATTATTAATCAGAAAGTGAGATCAGAAAGCTATAGCATAATCTGTCTAAATAAATGGTAAAATAATTAGATTTAATTTTCAAAGGCTCAGCCGTCTGAGCCCATTGATAATTTATACTTCTTTCTTTGTTCTTCTACTGCTCTGGCTTCCTTATCATGCAGGACAGCAGTAAATGAAAGCAAATGTTTCCATGGCAGTCTGTCTGTAGCATCTCCGCAGCCCTACATCAAACGGAGCAAGTGGCCATAGGGTTCAGATAGGCTGCAGAGCACATGGAAAGCCGACGTCTCAGAAAGCGTTACGGGCATCCCCTTGTCTTGGTGGGTGGGGGTCAGCTGAGGTAGGTAGGAGGGCATTGGTAAAGATACACTGTGTTTGGGGATTTTTTCCATCCAGTTTTCTCAGTTGTGCCACTGCTGGGACCTGGGCGGTAGTTGGGTGTCCCGTGCAGTTGACAGCGATAGCCCCTGCTACATCTTTGTGATAAGCCTTCAGTGACTGCCTGATGGAGGAGACCCCATTTTCTTAACATTGGGTTTCCCCGTGTCCTCAAGGACTTTGAAGTAGTGTACTTGAGTTGAAATGGTGAGATGTTTTACTTGACACATTCAAAACCAGCGTTTATAACATGGACGGGGCAGACTGAAGTGCACAAGTCCCTTTCTGCCCTGCACAGGTATTTTTTCCTGTAGAGAAGTGAGAGTACATGGACTCTTCCTTAAAAAATAAGTCATGATGGTCATAGGACAGGCTTGAAGAATAGAGAACAAGCAGAGTGACTTCTGCTCTGCCACCACTGCCAGAAATAAGAGCGTGCGGTGGCTGACCTCAGTGCTGCGTGTGTTTCTTTTGCTGGCTGTCCAGATCTGGCTTGCAAGACTACCTCTGGAGGAAAAAGCTTTCTGTGTTTCTGTATGGCAGTGGGGGAACGCATGGCCCCGTTGTCCCCCTCTCTGCGCAGCGTCCGAGCCAACCCTTCCCCAGCACCCATCCCAGTGACGGACCTGCGCTCCGCTTTTGCACAGGGAGTTCAATAACATTGAATTTCTTATCCGTTTTGAGGTAGGCTTTAAGGTCAGGAAGGAAACCGCTGTAATAAGGCGCGCTCTGCTTGCTGAAGGATACAGTTTCAGTTACCCCCTGCACATTTTAATTGTTTAATGAATTCCACACGGTCTCTTGCAAATGGCTTTACATGTGAAACTGATTACTGAATGCAAGAGGGAATTTTTTTTAATAAGTCTTTTCCTTTTGACCTACTCGTTGCTTACATTTCAGTTAATTTAATATGAAGAGCTTTGTTTTAGGTTTTTTGTTCCTTCCCCGGGACGTGTTTCAGTAAATGTGACTGGGTTGAGATGCATCGTCGTCGTTACACAGAATGTTTTTTGTCCCCAGACCCGCTAATTAGGGTTGACTTAGATTAGCCAGGGGATTCAGTTAAGAGCTATGTTACCTGACACATGTCGGTAGGAGTCTGAGTATTGCCTGAATATCTTCCAGCTGAATAGAATTAATATACAACTCTTCTGGCTTGCTTTTTCCAACTACTGTAGGCAGCTTTTTATGAGTTAAAATACTTGTCAATTCAAGAACTGTAACGGTCTGGAAATCGATATCAATGTTGTCCAGCTCATAATAATCAACTGTGAGGCTGCGCAGAAAAGTGTCTTTTGCTTCATTTGGTAATTGAAACAAAAATAAAAATGTTTGGGCTCCCTTTTAGTGATGATGATTATTATTACCATTATTATTATCATTTCACTGAAGCTAAAGAAATCTAAAACAAAGTCACATGAGGTTGAGCCAAGCCTTTTGGAAATGCCACAAGGTGGATGGAGGATGCTGGTGTGGCACTCGGGGGGCTGGAGCGTTTCCTTCTCATCAGGAGAGGCTCAGCTCCCCCGGCAGCACCTCATGGCTGGGAACGGCTGGGCTGCGTGGTATTCAGGGAGAAGGTCTCTTATAACCTTGGTAGGAAAACACACCTAGGCGATTAGACAGCTGGGGTCTCTTGTATTTCCTCCAGTTAATATGCAAGTATTTTACAGTCTGAAGGAGAACCAAGAATTAAACCCAAGTCACTCCTTCAAGACGTCACACCAAGTAAACAGCAAGTTCGGCTTTAAATTCCACCTTTTGGAACAGCAGAGGACGTGGTCGCAATCAAAATAAATGCCAAAAGTTTAAAATAATGAAAAAACAAAAAATTGCACGTGTCCTCTCCACATCTATTTTCTGCATCTAGTCCTCTTGTCTCTTGCCTTTCATTAATAGTTTCTGAAAACGATGTGGGCAGTGAAATGATGGGTTCAGCAGACAAAAATCTTCATTTTGATAATTTGGAGGTGCCAGACATTTTTCATAATAGTCAAAACTATTGAGAAGGGTTGACCTACATTGACAGACGTTTTCAGCTGCCCTGAAACCGCGTTTTCTAGGGAATAAATGATTAGCTGAAAACTTCCTAGTGAAACATTGCCTCCGGTTCCCTCCCCTTGGTGCACCAGTTGGACACGATCCAGGCAACAGGAGCTTGTTCTCCATCTGGAGAAGTTTTAAAAAAAATTTTTGCTCATGCACACTCAAACCCAGGTACTGCAAGGCTCCTTGCTGGTTAACCTGTTTGCAAGAGCCCAGGAAAGGATGATCTTTTACCCACCTTTTACCCCAGACAGATAGAGGTCTTTTGGCTCCAGGGGTCCTGTCCTTGTCACTGTCCTTGCTGATGGCCTCACCAGGGTGAGACTGCATCAATCCCTCCATGTTTGTCTTCTCCAGGAGCATTGCCCAAGGTGTTCCTCACCCTAGAGAGCCTGCTGCTTCTTGCTGGGGCGCCTGGTGCCGCCAGCACCCAACCTCCACACGTGTTTTTAAGCGCTATTGCAATATAAACCTCAAACAGTGGATGGAAGGGCTTTGCTTACCATTTTCCCTTCCCCAGAGAGATGCTCAGATTTTAAAGCCTCCTGCTATTTCTGGATAATGTGGCCATTCCCCCATCTTCCCCATGCCCGTCCTCCCAGAGAAGTTGCTGATTTTTTTTGTCGCTGCCCCGTCACGCTCCTGCCAAGCCTCCCTGCATTTTGTCATGTTTCCTGACCCGTTTCTGTCTTACTCAAGCGCCCATTACCTGCTCCAGCTCCCCACCGAGCCATTTGAATTCATCTCCATTGCTAGTTGTTCCCGTTTCATAGGTGCCTTCCCCATGTTAGCACTTAGAGTTGCTGTTTCCAGACCAAAACTAAGTAAATGTTCACTTTATTATCATCCTTAAAAATGTTAGCTGTCGTATAAAACCCTAACACTTCATATGGGTGATTTTTTTCCAGCCGAGCCCAGTGCAGTGTTTGCCGGGCTGCTTTTTATGTTTTCTCATCCCTGTCTGTTGATGCAGTGAACAAAATATCAGAGATGGGACTGGGTGGTGAGGAAATAACCTGCTTGCAAAGCAAAGCTTTGCTAGGCAGCAAGGTCTGTCTCTCACGGTTTATCTTGCTCTAGTAGAAGTGGGTTTGATCTGAAGTGGATAAAACTTGGATGTAGCTTGAGAATAAGCTACGTTATTTTTCTTGACATTCCCAGCATTGGTGGTGTGATACTGTCTAAGGTACCCCAAATCTAAAAGCCTCATCACTGGACTGCCTCTCCTGCCTCACGAGCATCTTTCTGTGCCATGGTTTCTGTTTGATGTGGGTTGTTTGTTTTTGTTTGTTTTTTTTTTTTCCCATTCCAGCCTGGTAATGTAGGTCAGGGAGAGCTCTGTGGCTTTTAAATTCATATGGCAAGATTACTCTGTAAATTGGACTATGTTGACAGTAGGGCTTTTTTCAGCTGAAAATAAACAAAATGTTTATGGTTGATTTTTGCTGATACATGCCAGTAACTATTTATGGTACAGGTAGCAGTTGGTTCCCCTTGCTGCGTCGGTGCTAGGCTTGTGCCTAGGAGAGATGACTGTTTGCTGAGCTCACCCGAGTATAGGTAGAATAAGGAAAATATTTGTGTTTATAACCCCCACTGGAAAGCTTGAGCTGCTGTATTGAATCCTAAGAGACCTGCCTGAGTTACCGCAGAGTGTCTTGCGGGAGGCAGTAGGGCAGTCAGGAGGCATTAAGTGGGTGGATCAGCTGCAGGTCTAGTTAAAATCCAAGCCCAAACAATCTGTGTTCTTAAGAAGGCTGAGCGAGGTGGGGGGGATACTTTCTCTGTTGAAAAGCCTCCAAAGTCAGGGAATATGTTTTATTATTTTATGTCAGGATTTAGCAAACGTGTGAGACTAATCAACGTGCTGAGAATTGAAGTGCTCTTTGAGAAATAGTATCCACTGGTTACCAGATCTCAATTTTTACAGTATGAATTCTCTTGATGCACTTGGGATGCCCAAGCGTTTGATAATCATCACATTTGTCGGGTATTTCTGTAGCCGTTGTGCACGTGCAGCTGTGGCTGTTACTCTTCCACATATACAGACATGCTCCGGAGTATTTACTATTTCGCAGGTGCCCCTTTTTGCTGCTTTGCATTGACACAAACGAAGCGCCTGCTTTATTCCTAAGCATGCAAACCGCGTATGCTTAGAGCTCCTACCATGCCAGTGCTGGTGTGATCTGCTGTGATGTAGAAGGCAAAAACCCTAATTTGGTTTGATGCCAGAATTGGGACTAGGTCACCAATCTTCTTACTGGGATTTAGCAGTCCCCTGGGTTTTTTTAGATTAGTGCTGGCTTTTTAGGATTGCAAGCTCAAATGGCATTAAAGAAGGTTGCCCCTGATAAAAACTATGTCATGTTATACAATGTCATTGACACTTGGTGCAGGTATGTAACTATACCACAGACAGCGTTACATATTTATCTAAATGCTTGTAGTAAATACTTAGGAGATTGGTGTCAGAAAAGGTTATTTTCAGGACTGGTAATACATTTCAATGTGCTATATTACAATAAATATCAATAAACTGATAAATTATAGTGCTGCCATGATGGGGGGAAAAAAGAAAAAGATCAGTCGTCACTGTATGTCAAAATCCCTTCTAGTCTACTGTAAGTTTTCTTATGTGATGTTCTTTTATGCGTGCAGAGTAGTATGGGATAGAGTTCTAAATTAACAAGCAGATATAGGCAAAATAATACTGCAGCTTTTACGTCTGAGTATTCCAATATGTTGGTCACCCACCGGGATGTATATGCAGGTTCACACATAAAAATGTCAATAAAGCAGCAGAACATTTGGAGAGCTTGTATTGGCATGCAGCTTTCAGGAAAAGCATCTCTTTATATGAAGTATATTCATGGGGGGGGGGGGGGGCGAAGCGCGCCTTTTGAACACAGCTTTTATTCAGCTGTATCTTCCTGAAATTGCCTAGCTCTTAGTTCTTCCGACATCTGGCTAAATTGTTTATTCAGTAGATTGTATTTGGAACTGCGACCTGGGACTTTTCCAAGTGCAGTTTACCAGTGAAGTTTCATTAGTAGCTATAATTAAGTACGTAAAAGATTAAATGGTATTTCCTTTTGACAACCAAAAAATTCATTTGTTTTGCTTCGAAACTTTTATTTCATTGCCTTTATTTTCTTTGCCACCTGAAAGGCTGGCAGAAAGCTCTTGTTCGGTATCTCCTACACATGCTGGCAGACTGCTTGCAAACTGGTTGAGGGTATTATGTCCATTCAAGGGATACATGTGTCTTCATAAATGCTCATTTATAATACTCTGCATATGCCAAACCCAAGATTTTTTCCTAAGAAACATAAAATAGTTGGAGTAAAAAGACTGGTTGAGTTCTTTTATTTCATTTTTAAGCTTTTCTCTGTTTGTCTGTCTGGGAGGGGGGAGTAGGGTATTTCTTGTTTGCTTTGTCACTTTGTGTATCTTACCCGTGTCTCTGGTGTACAAAGTTGTACCCTTAACTTCAGCAAAGTTTTTGTTCAGTAGCAGAAGTGACTTCCTTTAAAATGTTTTGTATAACACCTAGAACATCACTCTCAATGCACGGAACTTTCAGATAAACTAAATGTTGATTTTTCTGGAACTGTCAGTGCCATTTTCAGCAAGCACAGCAGGGGATGTAGGGGCCTAAATTCCAGTGGTTAAGTCATGTTATGCTTTTAAAAGCTCTCATCCTGCAAGCTATATGTGTCGTCTGTAAGATGTACTTCAGTAAACCAGAGGAAAATGTGCCTATTTTCTGCCAGTTGATTCTCCATCCTATTCTTCTTCTGGGATGCTCCCCACTTAGGTTCCTGCTGGGGACTTCAGGTGAGAAACGAGAGATTTGAAGAAATTCGGGGTTTCTTTTCTCCTCTGTCACCTTTCTCCTTCATCTTCTTTTCCCTCTGGAGAGAAACCGTGGAGAAGCGTAAACAACACAAAAGCAAATCCTCTGAAAATGCAAAATACAAATGTGTAGAAGTGAAATGAAGTTAAACTTCTTTGGAATGACTTCTTCCATTTATCTTCCTTGGGAAAAAATAAACCTTCTGCTATTTTTTTTCATCTTCTAATCAAGATTCGTTCAAAAAACCACATCCTCCCTATTGGGAAATTTTCTGGCCTGAAGTGCAATGATTAGCTTCTAGAATTGTTCAGTTCAGCCCTTTGTATCTTGACCAGCTTGAACTCTTTCAGAAAAGCTATGGGAAATGTCATAGTATGTAAATTTTTATTTCATTTGCAGATTAAAATGCACTCCTTGCCAGAATGACTGCATGAGGTTTAGGAGCTCTGATTGACTCTCCACAGATGGAGAAGCGCTGTCATGCGGTCACCAGCTCCTCTGCATTTGGAACCACACTGAATCATAGAATCATAGGATGGTTTGGGTTAGAAGGGACCTTAATGATCATCCAGTCCAACCCCCCTGCCATGGGCAGGGACATCTTCCATTAGACCAGGTTGTTCAAAGGCTCATCCAACCTGGCCTTTGAACACTTCCAAGGGCAGGGCCATCCACTTCTCTGGGCAACCTGTCACAGTGCCTCACCATCATCACTTGAAAGAATTTTTTACTAATATCTGATCTAAATCTACCCTCTTTCAGTTTAAAACCACAACCCCTCATTCTATCACTACATTCCCTGAGAAAGAGACTCTCCCCATCTTTCCTGTAGGCCCCCTTTAAGCACTGGAAGGCCACTATAAGGTCTCCCAGAGCCTTCTCTTCTCCAGGCTGAATAACCCCAACTCTCTCAGCCTTTCCTTCTAAGAGAGGTGATCCAGTCCTCGGATCATTTTTGTGGCTCCTCTGGACCTGCTGAGGGCTCCAGAGCTGGACGCAGCACTGCAGGTGGGGTCTCACCAGAGCAGAATAGGGCGACAGAATCACCTCCCTTGACCTGCTGGCCACGCTTCTTTTGATGCAGCCCAGGATATTAATTGCTTTCTTACTCATAAATTTGTATGTTTATGTATGAACATATTACGTGCATTAAATTATGCATGTTTGCCTATGCATATTAAATTATGACATATTCATGATGGTCACATCCATCCCCCAGAAATGGGGCTCTCGGTACAAAAGTGCTCTTGGAAGCTTGCTTACGCTTGAAATTGCAAGTAATGACTATCTGCGCAAGTAATGTTTTTTTCGGGGATTGGGCATATTTTTGTGTAAGCTGGGTAATTCATGAGGCAAGAATGACAAAGTGTGTTGTCAGGAGGCTGGAATTTCAGCGCCGTGGAGACTCAGCTGCAGGAATTTGCGGGAAGAGAGTGCTCGCTGCGGCGAGTACAAAGTATTCGTGACAACCAGCTAATCATTTACACTTGTTTGTGTTGCAAGAATAATTGCAGAAGCTGCAACATGGGGAGCGAGAAACTTCCCCATGTGTATGCTAGTTATTTCTTGCCGTGTATGTTTTAACTTTCCTGTGTGTTTTCCTTGCGTCTGTGTAGAGGAGACCAACATGTGGCCCGTGCAGGGTAGAAACCGAAGCGTTGGCCAAGCTTGCAAAATGCAACTTAAATTGAAACAGTAAAATGAAATAAAATCAGTGATCTGGACACAATTGGAATCTTTTTCATCATGTGCATTGCAAATGAAAAAATTAGCTAATACTTCCCCACCAGAAAGAACGGGGGGAAAGGAAGAGGTTAGTACAGCCACATGCCAAAATACATTACTGCATGCAAGGCTAGAGCCAGCCCACACATTTATACAGTGCATTGTTAAGATCCATTGGAAAGTGCAAATGCTAATTAGGAATGTGAACCAGATAACCTCAGCATCAGTTAAAGTCCAATTATTCCTACCGGGATTTCATGATACTAATCTGTTTGTCCTTCTTCCAGCAATTGTGCCCAACGAGCGTTATTACAGTAATTGTACAGAGTTTAACACTGGGCTGGTGCTAGTGTGGCGTTGTTTGCTGGCAGCTTGACAGCTTTTCCGAGGAAAGAAGTGGCAATGTTGTGTTTGCATACGTATTTGTGCAAAAAGATACATGCAGATGCTTTCCACTTAAAATCCAGGTCCACATCTGTGATGCTTGTCTGTCTTGCTGTGCTCTTTGGCTGAGCAGAGAGTGAGGCCAAGTTTCAGTTCATGGGGGTGCCCTGACCTTGCAGATACCGTGCAGTGGAGATGATGGGCATTGGTGGCGAAAATAAATGCCTTTATAGCTGTTTGGCTGTGGGGACTCTTTCTGTCTCTGGATTTTCCCTTGTCTGTAAAACTCTGAACGTGATCTCTTCTACTTGCTTTCAAACGGCGGGGGCATACCTGCGTGTTGCAGACAGCTTCCTCCCCCAGCCCTTGCTCAGCATTTTGCATCCACATGAGACTGCAGCATCAGATGCAAAAATAGAGCTGCTCCAAAATGCGACACTTTGGAGGCTGCAATAGCTTTCAATTCTAGGAAGCCAAGAGGGCTGTTTTCTGCTTTTCAGCTCCTCGTCCTAGTTCCCTGTCAGTGAGAGGAAGGTAATCTGCTCGTGAGTAAAAATAGAGTATGAGAGTAGGCTAACACTCTACACTTTAATCAGGTATACAACGATTAACTCTTTAGGGTCTGTGGAGGTTGCACAGGGATCCCAGTATCACAGCTGTGCTGGTTGGAAGGGACTGGGGACGCCAGCTGGGCCAGCCCCTGATTTGAGCAGGGCGATGGCTGGCACTGCATCAGGCCAGCTGTGGCATTGCCTGGCCAATGCCTTGAAACCCCCAAAGATCAGAGGCTCCTTGGCCTTGCTGAGATACTGGCCCTGGTATGGCATTGCCCCTCCAGGCAGAAATTTGTCAGACAGAGGCTTGAATTCAGTCTGGAAGAAGCCCGAGTGGTGACAGGTCCTCAGCGCAGATTCCTCTCTGCTGGAGTAAATCTAGGAAAAGTGGCCAGTCCGGTAGGTTGGAGGTTACCCATGAAGCAAAGGCGTGTTGCTCAGGGTGAGGGTACGTTAGAAGAGGGGCTCAGGCTGTGTCACCAAGGCGGGTGCCAAAATGCCCTGCAGGCAGTTGCAAATGGTCGTGTTTCAGGGGCACAGCAGGATTGCTGAACCGGGAGCCACGCTAGCTTGAAGGAGACGTTTCTGAAAGATGGTATCTCCTGGCTTGGGGCAGCCAGGCCTGCACTCTTGTACAGAAACCAAATTTACTCCTTGGAGGTGGCGGTTCTGGATCTTGATAAACATTCCTCTGGCCCTACTAGCTTCCAGTCTGGGGAGCATTGTCCAGCAGGTAACATTTGAAATCTTCCTGATCTCTTCCTTACATCACACTAAATGGCAAAGAGGGCTCCTGGGGTCTTACTAGCACCTGCATGACAGGGAAGTTGGTGTCACATCTTTGTATTACAGTGCTGGTTGCTCATTTCCCATGTCATTTTCCTTGTTGCTTGACACAGTACAGTGACATACGGTTTTGGTAGCTTGATTGCTGCAATACAGGGTTTGTTATTACCTGAGGGTCCTAATGGATGACAAGGTGAACAGGAGTCAAGGATGTGCCCTGGCAGCAAAGAAGGCCAGTGCCATCCTGGGCCGCATTAGGCAGTGTGACCAGCAGGTCGAGGAAGGTGATCCTTCCCCTCTACTCAGCACTGGTGAGACACTCCTGGAGTGCTGGGTCCAGTTCTGGGCTCCCCAGTTCAAGAGAGACATGGACATACTGGAGGGAGTCCAACCAAGGGCCACAGAGATGGTGAAAGGGATTGGAACATCTCTCCTGTGAGGAAAAGCTGAGAGAGCTGGGACCGCTCATCCTGGAGGAGAGACGGCTCAGGGGTCTTCCAGTGTGTATCAATATCTGATGGGAGGAGCAAAGATGTTAGAGCCAGATTGTTCTCAGTAGTACCCAGTGCCAGGACAAGAGGCAATGGATGCAAAGTGAAATACAGGCATTTCCATTTAAATGGAAGAAGAAAACATTTTTACTGTGAAGGTGGTCAAATGCTGGCACAGGTTGCCCAGGCAGGCTGTGGAGTCTCCATCCTTAAATATATTCAAAACCCAAATGGTCATGATTCTGAACAACCTTCCGGAGGTGGCCCTGCGGGAGCAGAGGGGTTGGACTAGGCAATCTCCAGAGGTGCCCGCCAGCCTCTGCCGATCTGTGATTCCGTGCTTGTATTAATGCGCAATACTCATTTTGTGACTGAAGCGACAACGTATCTATAACAAAGGCTTGCGTTTTTTTACTTTCATAATGTTCATTTATCATAAGTACCTTACAGCTTATGGGCTTAATCATAATAAAGGAAAACTTTCTCATTATTTTTCTGTGTTGAGAAATAGCAGACCAGACCTTGTACCCAAATGTTCACCAGTGAGAATAATTGACTTTATAATAATGTCGTTATCCAGGCAGAGCTAAAGTGGAAATATTTAATTTTTGAGCTTCTCACTCTCAGTGATTACAAGGTGTTATCTTGGTCTGGTGGTCTTGTAAGGGGATGGCGGTGGAGGGATGTGGGCTGAAGAAGCCAATGTGGGAAGATTTGAGCGTAGACTGTTTCTGGAGAAGCCAGTTAGGGGACAGGAGAGCCTTTTGTGGCCTTCGGCCTCCCAAGGAAAGAGAGGCTCAGCTCCAAAACTGGGGGAGAAGCTGGCGAGGAGAGAGGCCGTTTCTCCTCTCCCTGGCGTGTGGGAATTGCTGGCGGGCACAGGCTTGCCAAGTTCACTGCTGTTGGCTCCTTTCACTGGGAGCTTGACCAGGAGGCTGTTTATTCCCATTCCAGCTTTGAGCGAGAGCCCTGGCCTTTATAGAGCTGCAGGGAGGAGGCTGTGAAAAGTGTAAAGTTTTTGCTCCCGGACTTTTGTACTCATTTACACTGTTCAATGTTTTGCATTCTTTCTGCTGTATTGATTTCCCAAAGCTTAAGCAAAGTGTCCCTTTTTCCACATCTGCACATTTCATTTCATCCCATTCATGCCTGAAGAATAGGTAAGAATATTTCTGGAGGAGACTTTTGCCATATTTACCTTTCAAAAAGACTCTTCATTTACACGGCCAGTATTTTATAGCATGAAGTCTGATGGGGTTTTGGGGTTTTTTTTTAATCCACACTTTTTGGATTGCTGAGAATTCCTTGGCATTTTTGGCATTAACATAGTAATCAACAGACTGTCAGTCTTTCATCCCGTTAGACTTGTCACCCGAAAATGGTGGGAAGCAAAGGTTTAGGGTGGGTTGAGGAGCTGTATGAATTTGACCTCTCTCTCCTTCTCCTCCCATTCTCACCCTGCCAAAGCAACGATACCCATGCCTTGTCTGGCATGCCTGTTTGGGCACACAGTAAAATAAAAGCTATTAACAAGAACATGGGAGGTCCATTCACTTGCTTTAATTCTATATTCCTAATTCAGCCTCTTAATTTCCCATGGATTAATGGGGTAGCCTCCGCTCACTGTGTTTTTGTGCAACGTTGGTTTGGAAGGAGGGTGTGCGTGCTAACACTGTGCGGGTACGAAGCGGCAGTGCTGCATCTACGCAGGTACGTGAGGATTTGGAGGGCATCAGTGGTGGCTCCACTGCCAGGCAGCCCCTGCTCCCCAAATGACAGGAGCCCTCTAAATCCTGCTCCCATGGGCCAGCTCTGACCTGGAAAGAGGCGCTCAGGGGCAGCGGCGAGGCTGCAACGTGAGGCTCGTCCGTCTGGAGACTGATGGGTGTTTCTGTAGAGAGTGGGAAGGAAAGTGGTCCTGATCAGGCTTCCCCTCAGCTTCTCCTCAGCCATCACCAGTTCACACCTGGTGTCCGCTGAAGAGAAGACCCCGACCGGGAAGGGCTGTCAGTTATACGTGGTATTTCTGACGTCCTTGTGCAGCACCAGCAGGGTTTTCCCATCTCCTGAGGCAGCGGGAATTTTATGGAAAGTGGCTGGGTACAGCTTGGGCCTCTTCCTACAGGAGGAGGAGGAGGATACATTTTGACACAGCCAAAAAATGAGCCATGCAAATTATTCCAGGCTTCCCCTACCTATTCTCACTTGCCCGCAGTGTGTAGCCAAACAAGACATCCTGAGCGCTGGGGTTTGGTTTTTTTCTTGGTTGGTTGGGTTTTATTGTGGCACAGCCCCACACAACCGTTTCCTGCAGCTCCCTACTAAACCACCGTACCCTGCAGCTGCTAGCTGCTCTTTCGCAAAGCTGACATCTGGGTAGCTGCACAGATCGGCCAGCTAAAACGGCTCCTGCATTGGCCTTGTGTGACTTCTTAAAATTAAGAGGGCATCAAAGTGTCACAATTCAAATACACACGTAAATGGGGCAATGGTGCAGGCTTAGTGTCTCAGAGCAGATAGCCTACAGAGCTAACCTGCTTATTTCTCCCCGTTCGGTATAACCACTTGGTTTGTTATCAAGTAGAAAAGCATGAAGTGTGGCACTTTCTGCTTATAGCTTGAATTTTGGCTTGGAGGCTCTGACTGTGTTCCTCTCTGCACACCGGTAGTGCCATCTTCTTTATCTGCCTGATCATCTCTGTGGAGCATCCAGTATAAAACCACCAACCTCTTACTCTATCTACTTCCAAGTTTGGGGTGTGCAGAATTAACTAAACATTTGTTTGAAATTCTAAAGGAGCTGGGGTATGCTTATGCTTCTGACTGCAGGGTGGAAAGCATGTGACAAGCAGAACAAGGCCCTAGAGCTGTTTGCTCAAATGATGCTGGAAGACACAGTAAATGAAATTACAGCAATACGGTTGCAAGGCACTTCTGTGCCTGGTTTTTTCACACATCTGGATAGCACTTGCTAGACTCTATCAGCCACGCTCTTCAGTTTCCCCATCGATAAAAAGGTAGAGGATATTTTCCTGCTTCCTTTCTACTATACCATCAGAGCCCCAGTAGAAATACCAAATTTAACATAAATTAGGTTACACTGCACAATTCCATCCATCGTCTCTCATAATGTTACCACAGGGTGTTAGGCAGCATCCCTCAATTCTTTTTTTTTCCTTTACTCTTGGCTTGCTTACCACTTCTAAAATAGTTTGAGGCCAGCATTGGGCTCCCTGGGTTTGTTGGCATAGCTCTGTCGGCTTGGACTGTGAAACATCCGTCCCCCGGCTGAGGCTGCGGGCTGGCAGCGCGGTCCAGGTGCAGCTCTGTCGGCAGAGGCGCGTAAATTCGAAGGTGACGTTCCCTCCTCTTTTGTGTCAGCCTCCTGCTCTGCGTTTGAAGCAAGTAGCGTATTTCCAGTCTGCTTCAAGTCACGTGTACACTACAGGTAAAGAAACTGCAGCACTGACATCAGCTAAAATATTTATGTACGCGTGTGTGTGATATAAAGTGGGGAGATTTTTTTCTTTAGCTGTGTTGCACGTAGGGAAGCAGGCAGTGATGAAACAGTGGCCCAAATAATTTTGAATTGTTTATTGTAATTAATGCATATCAAAGTTGGCACACGTAGGTTATAAAGAGGACATTTCTGTCTGTGTTTGGTTTTTTGGGGGATTTTTTTTTCCTCAACATCACATATGACGCTGAGAAGTAGGATGACCTGAATTTTTACCGTCCAGTATGAGAGATACTACGGAGCTTCTGCTAAGGGCTCTGGCTGTTGACAGTGAGAGATCTTCTCATCTAACGCGTTCGCAGTCAGGAAGGTTAGTGGGACACTGGAAAGCTGCTTTCTCACCCAGCTGCGTTCCCAGTGAGATACTAGGCTCTGCCAGTGATTCCAGTAGATGGTGTGTCATATTTCCCCATATATTAGAAAAAAAAAAGGATCCTGGAATCACTGCACATTGTTACTGAAGCAAGAACTAACCTCCACGTTCAGCTTTTCCTCCAGTGGATGGCTCCTCCGTCACAGCTCTGATAGTCCATGACCGGGAATGTTTTGGACCGTGGTTTGTTGCTTCTGTGGCACACAAAGAACACTGCGGTTTGCTGAGATACAGCCTCGGCATGCATTTGAAGTTGCAATTTCTGAAAGACAGAAGAGATCTTCTAATTGAAACTTGAAACGTGACATGTATTGACTTATTTTTAACTCCGCAAGATGACACAAACTTTTATGGAAAGCAGATCTGCCCCATTCGGCAGATTCTTATGAAGCTCCAGATCAGCAGGTTTGAAAGATGGATGAGTTTAAATAAACAATTTGGGGGCTATCGATTTGAGAAATAAACAGAAAAGGTGCTATTTTAATGCTTATATTACTTTATTTTGCAAATGTGATTTTTTTTTTTCCTGTTCATTTCCCACAGAAACGTTCCAGAGGTCAAGTGCTATTTGACAAAGTGTGCGAGCATCTGAACCTTTTGGAAAAAGACTACTTCGGGCTAACATACAGAGACACAGAAAACCAAAAGGTAACCCACAAAACTGTAGCTGGCCTTTGGCATGTGGACATCAGAGCTCCGCAAGCCACCCCCCAGACAGTTGCGAACAGTTCACAAGTTGTCACCTTCCTCGCCAAGTTCCATAGACAGAGCTTGAACTGTTGATTTTTGTAACTCTGGTACCTCTCCGGAGCATCCCCTGTGTTCCCCTGGCTTCCCTCTGTGTTGGCTATTTATGACTTGAAAGAAGTTAATCATACATGGACATGAGCCGGCAATGTGCACTGGCAGCCCAGAAGGCCAACCGTACCCTGGGCTGCATCAGGAGAAGCGTGGCCAGCAGGTCGAAGGAGGTGATTCTGCCCCTCTACTCTGCTCTGGTGAGACCTCACCTACAGTACTGCGTCCAGCTCTGGAGCCCTCAGCACAAGAAAGACATGGAACTGTTGGAGCGGGTCCAGAGGAGGGCTACTAAAATGATCCAAGGGCTGGAGCACCTCTCTTATGAGGACAGGCTGAGAGAGCTGGGCTTGTTCAGCCTGGAGAAGAGAAGGCTGCGGGGAGACCTGATTACGGCCTTTCAGTATCTGAAGGGGGCCTATAGGAAAGATGGGGAAAATCTTTTTAGTAGGGCCAGCTGTGAGAGGACAAGGGGTGATGGTTTTAAACTGAAGCAGGGTAGGTTTAGACTGGATATAAGGAAGAAATTCTTTACAACGAGGGTGGTGAAACACTGGAACGGGTTGCCCAGAGAGGTGGTGGAGGCCCCATCCCTGGGAACATTCAAGGCCAGGTTGGATGGGGCTCTGAGCAACCTGATCTAGTTAGCGGTGTCCCTGCTCACTGCAGGGAGGTTGGACTAGATGATCTCTAGGGGTCCCTTCCAACCCAAAACATTCTATGATTCTATGATTCTATACGGCTGGTTCTCTTTCTAGTATGATTGATTTCATTACTGCCATAGATGGAAGTCAGATTTACATTTGTAGATAACCTACAAAACGTATACTACTAAAAAACAGCTTAATAATACTGTGGTTGGGATCCAGATAGGCAGGAGTTGATTGACTGCTCCTGCCAACTGCTGAGATAAAGTAAGGGTTTAAGTCTTGACTTGCTTTATCTGAGTGTTATTGTTGATTTGGCTAAAGACGTAAGTCTTCAGGAGCAGTTGGCAGCAATAGTGAATCACATTCTGTTTGCCGGCATCTCAGCTTCACTATTAAGCAAGCTGTGTATTAACAGTGTCAAAGATGATCTAATGTGCAGGAGACATTATATGTATTGTTTTGGACACGTTATGATAAAAGGGAGACTATCAAAGGATAATTTAAAATATGCTGTGTGAATTTGGCATTTTAAGAGAAATATGTTGAAAGAAACCAGCAACAAAACTTTTTTGCAGTATGTGGCATAGCCTGGCAGAGCTCACCAGGTGAAGGTGTTTTGCGCTTTGCATGGCCTGAAGGGTCTTCCCCCATGCAGCTGGAGCTATCACTGCTTCTTCAGCTGTATGTGTCGTGTGAGAACAACCATTCTATTTTCTAGGTTTCTTTTGTATCTATATACGATACAAAAGAAATCAGTCCCTTTTTCCCCTCCTTTCCTCTTTCTTCACAGACTTCTAAATATAAGGATTTTGTTTCTGATTCAGAAAAATCACTTAAGCAGACACTTGGTTCGTGCCAGTGCAAGATAACACTTTAGCATATGCTTAGCTTTGAATTGTGGTGAAAGTTAGGCAAATGTTTAAATACATTTCCAGATAGGTGTGCTTTCCTGTGCTGGAAAGAAGAGAACATACTCATTATTAACAGGTGGTTTAGAAGCCCTAAACATTTATAGATCACCAGTTATTTCACAGAGCTAACCAGCTAAAAGAATACTGCCTGCCACCGCAGTTATTGATCAATAACATGCATATTTTTAATATCAAAGTACAATTCACCTCCATCCACTGCCAGATAACTTCCAGCCTGACAATATACGGTGCCCACATTGCGTGTCACCTTTGGAAATAGAAATCCCGATGCATCTTTAATTTCTTAGCGCGTAGTGTCCTTTCATGCTTAGCAATAGCTGGAGCTCTTCAGGCTCGTGTTTTGCACTGCAGACAGGGTTTGGACAGCTGCAAAGTGGTTGTTTTTATTGGGGGTAGGGGAGATTATTGTGTTCTGCTTGTTTGATATTTCTTTAGTGGTTTTTTTTTTTCCCTCTGATACATGTTGTTTATCTTTCTTTGGAGAAAGTGGAACTTTCCTAGGGGAAGCAAACTTTTTGTTCTGGGGCTGTGTGACGCATTTTAAATATTAATTTAATTCTGTTAGAGGACAAGGCAGAAGCGTGGGGCCTTTTACCTTCCCAGTGCCCGAGAGGCAGGTACAGAGCAGACTGCTTGCTTAATCGTAAGCTCTGGCTTCAGCAGCGACACTAAGAGACCCCAGGCTGCTGCCCGTCTCCTCCAGGGTAATTTCATCTGCTCCTTGCCTTGGCATCCATGGAGTAGCAACGCATCGCTGTGATAATTCCCCACCTCCTTGGCAGGGGTTTTGTCTTGCGTAGCCACCAGGCTCTACACGGTGTCGATGTGGGCAGCTCTGCTGCTGCAGTTCTGCCTCTGGTTTCCCCCAACGTTCCCTCTGTCCCTGGGGAGCCCCTTGTAACCATGCCGGCTTGTAAATGGGACAGTGCCCTGCACCACACTTGCCTATCCTATAGCAAGGCTTTTCAGCCCTTCCAGGATTAGAGCAAAAAGCCAACCAACCAACCAAACAAACAAAAACCTTCTTGACAAGCTTGTAGAAATTTAATTTTCCAATAAGATACTCTGAAAAAAAGGTTTCTGTGGATTTATTTTACTAATTTCTATTTTTTAACTTTTTATTTCAAACCATTCCGCCCCTCAATCTCTGGGAAGGTTAATAAAAATCCTGTTTCTACCCTGGGCCACATCTTGAAAGTTAGTGTTATCCCTGCCTGCTGCTGCTCCAAGGAGAAAGGGGTGGCAGACCTTTACGTGTTCTGGCTTTGACTCATAGCGCTGTTTTAAAAATAATGTTTATTGTGTTTTCTAATTCAAATTGAAAAAAGGAAATATTTTCTTTGCAGAATTGGTTGGACCCTGCCAAGGAAATCAAGAAGCAGATCCGAAGTAAGTTTGTTATCGTTTGTTTATTTTAGGGGGTCTGGAAGACTTTCATTCTGGTGTATCAGCACCCCAAAATCTACACAAAAAAGCGTCTCCCTCCAAACTGCTCTCTGTGTTTGCGAAGACATTGGACCCCCATGGCACCAAGCAGGGATGCGAGGGGCAAAGTGGGCTCCCCAGCAGGAAAGCACCATGTCGTGGGCACCAGGCGCCCAGCACTGCTCAGCCCCTCTCATCCTCTGGGCTTTTTCCTAAACCACAGGGGTAACTCACCGCTCTTGGGTCGAAGGGTCCATCCTGCCGGGATGCCCCCAGCACCAGGGGCTTGGCAGCTCCCTCACCCCAGCCCCGCTGCCCATGGGGTGAGGGGACAGGCGGGATGGGGCTGCGGTCCCCTTCTCCATGCCTTCCCCTGTGAGAGCATGGTCCCCCTGAGGCAGCAAAGCCTATTTTATAGTCATCTTTTGCATCCTGTCATGGGTCTCTGGCAAAGGAATTGCCTGGATCTTTTAGGTGTTTTGCCCCATAATGAGTGCA
The DNA here is from genome assembly GCA_034008185.1 of Gorsachius magnificus. Classification (NCBI taxonomy): domain Eukaryota; kingdom Metazoa; phylum Chordata; class Aves; order Pelecaniformes; family Ardeidae; genus Gorsachius; species Gorsachius magnificus. Next base: position 55,185,747 of record CM067082.1, on the reverse strand, counting down.
GGAGCTTCCTGAGGCTCGTAACACGTGAACTTGCATTGCTGAAAACAACCTGACGTTTGCTGAGATGCAAAAACCTGAAGTTTGACATTAAGCAACACAACCGTAGGGAGTAGGCCATGTATCTAAATTATTTCTTTGTGTTACCGGTATTTATATCATATCCAGGAACTCTGCTCATGCCCCATATTTAAATACTTCACTGATGCAAAGATTGTACTCGATCAAAATTTCCTTTTCAATTCACAGAGAACTAGTCAATTTTCTGCTTCACATGAATATTTTAAAAAGCTCGGTTGTTAAATTTAGCCATCTGCTACATTAGAAATTCAAAAACCTCTCGAAGGAAAACCTTGTCAAGACTGCCAGGCACAAAATTTGACCTGCCTGGTTTTCCCCCCACCCTTCACTTTTCAAAAGTGATGAAGTGTTTGCGTGTGTGACTTCTTTGGGCAGGAAAGCCTCAGTCATATTTTTTTTTTGCATGTAAGTGATCTCTTCTAGCCCTTGTGCTTTCATAAGAAAATATGTCTGGTGGTTCACATTTGTTGGGTCAGGCCCAGCAAATGAATCACTTCCCTCTCTGAGATTCAAAGGGTTAATTTACACTGGCTAGAAAATTTCCCCACTTACTATGAGCAACCACACCTTTCCACCACTATTATTTTCACTAAAAGTAAGTGATCTGCAATAAAAAGTAATGAAAATCTGCCTCTTCTTAATCTCTTGAGAGGATGGGTCTGGAGAGGAAGGTGCTGTAGACCTCGATGAGTCAGGTTACATTGATGGACAATGCAAGTAAAGCAGCTCAGCTCTACACCACTGATTTGAAATGCATTTAATATGTGCCCAAGCTGTGAGATAGACAATGAAATGTTGTGACAGCAAGAGATTAACCGGGGCAGAAGAGTCTTGTCCTGGACTTGACATGGAGGACAGTTGTATTTGCAGAAGATGACAGCGATAATTTGCTTGCTCTGTACAATTCCCAACCCCGAAGTTTGGAACAGGACAACAGTGGAAAAGTAGGGCTGTTATCCAGCGACGCTTTCTGTAACACATATATATAATCCTGCTAAATGCTGGGTGCGTTGTACAGCACTCAGATATCCGTGATTCCACTGCAGACCACAGGGATTTCATCTCAGTGGTTGAGAAATGAGGCTGTTGCCGTATGTGTGGCCCCTGGTTTGCACCCCATTAGTTATAACCCACTAACTTGCACAGTGTTAGGTTTTATTTGGACCCCTATAAGTGAGGGGTGAAGGCCTCTTACTCTGGTATCTTAAACCATCCATGCTATATGATAGGCTAGGTCGTAGGTTTGATTTATTTTGTGTGTGCCAGAGGAATAGATTTTCAAGCCACAGCTCTTTCCCTCTGTCGTGGGGCCCGGTGTCACCCACAGGCTCAACTCCCACCTTGGGGCTGATCCACCCCGCAGTGGGACCGTGCCCCATCCTCGCTGCCAGCCAAATCTTAGTTCCACCAGCTTTTATGGACCAAGAGAGTGGAAAAGTTTCTAAAATCAAGGAGCCCAAAAGTCTCACCAAGAGCTGAATGGTAAATGTCAAAAGTCTTCTTGCATGTTGAGCCTGTTTTCTGGGGTGCATGGATGACTAGAGTGGATGGGGCTTTGCATGGGATGAAATTTCCTTGTCCTGTCTAAGTAAATACTCCCAAACACCCAATTAGGACAACCATACAGTATTTCCAAGCAAGCAGACCTGTCCAGCATATAAGCTATCTTACTGGAGAGTGCACCAGATACACTCTCGAACCCCATACTCTTTAGGTAGGAGGTACCTAGGCACAAGGTGCCCCTGAATTGAAGATCATGGGGAAAGCCCTACCCTGGCAGGTTTATAAGGAAGAGTCCTGTTTTTCACAGTGTTCAGTGTGAGCAGTTCCTCATTACACGGCCAGTATGGACTTTTCTAGAGAGATCTATTTATTTCTAGTTAGATTTGTACTTTGACATCAACAAGTTTCAGAAAACAGAAGTGTCTTTACTTTGGCTTTGGTTTCTTGACTAAGAAATACTGTAAATTATGTGGTAGAAATATGTGTAAGAGGTATATCCCTCAACAGAGGCCTCAGAAAAAAGTCTTGTTACTGAAGAACTACTGTGTTGCTTGTAAGAACGCTGTGGTTTGGGGTTTTGTTACTGCTTTTTATTTGCATTCGAGACCTGTGCTAGTATAACCTGTCCCTTTTTTCAGAATAGCTTTTATATTTACATACTACATTCAACTTTTTTTTTTCTTTTTTTTTTTTTTTTTCAGTCTTGATGTTCGTTCTTTATAACATTTAAAGCTAATGCTCCAAAAAAAATTTCACAAACCGTTGTGGCGCAAACCCGTATCCATCCCAGTGGATCACCTAAACTTACTGAAATAGCTAAAGAAGAATTCCCCCGTATTATGTACTGGTTTTCGCTCTCTGTGTTTGTCCTTGCAGTTTTGTCTGCACAGTGATTTGTGTCTGCTGGAGACAGGAGCTATGCGCTGAGGCAGCACTCTGGGAGGATGCTGTGAGCTGGTTTGGGCAGCCAGGACTCGGCACATCACCCCGCTCCAGAGCCCATTTGTACCCCAGCTTGCAGTGTTGCCAGCACCTCTGTGTTTTGGGTTATTGGTTTTTAAAGCTCGTATAGGCTGTGTTTTCAGATGGTTAATTCCAATAAACGCTGTTTTCGGACTGAGGGGTTTTTTAGTGTTAGTAATAAATTACTGCTCCCTTCGGGTCCTCGCTTCAGTGGGAATCTTACTAAGTAAGAAGAGAGCTGTAAAATCTGATCTAATACAGTAATTGTGAGAGGGAAAAGTAGTATCTTCAGAATGAGGTATGGGAAAAAGATACTATATCGTGTTCTTGTGAATTGCTTGGCTGGGGTATTTTTAAGTCTGCTGGTAATCGAACAGCATGAGCATCTCCGTTTGTGCTTACAGGGTACTTTCTCTCAATCTGTGTTCTTTTCCAGGTGGTGCTTGGCAGTTTGCATTTAATGTGAAATTCTACCCTCCGGACCCTGCCCAGCTATCCGAAGATATTACCAGGTGTTTAAAACATTAAATACCTTTCTAGAAGGGGCTTAAAAGCTGTTCGTATTGGTGCTTGCACTCTAATTATCCAAGAAAAGGAAGGTTTTGTATTCCCATTGGCTTCCTTTCACTTATGAGCTTACGGAAAATATGCGATCCTTTGGCAGAAAAGACACTGTGAGCAGTGTCTATCCTCTGAGCTAAGAAGACTTTTGTATAATTTAACCCTTAAAGCCTACTTTTGTATAATTTAACCCTAAACCCCAGCTTTTCCAATATACATATTCCTGAGAGTTGATTTTAATTTTCACAAAGATTCCTGATGCCTATGTTTGCTAGTGGAAACAAGTTGTTATTGTAAGTAAAATCATAACTATGAAAGGACAGAAGTGGGATGAGAATAAGCATGCATGTAAATTTTGTATGTCATTTGACGAGGTAAGCATTTGATGTGCACGATATAGGGAATATGGTGGTAATGAGTAGTTGCTCCCTGCTATCCAAGTCACTTCAAAAAAAAAAAAAAAAGCACCTGTTTTCGTCCTTGGTATAGGGCAGGAAAACTTCTGACCCATGACAAGTTTTGTACCATCAGCAAACTGTTCCCTAGCCTGTTATAAAATTTTGCAACCTGTGGATATTTTTAACCTTCGTTGCTTTGTGGACTACTTGTTGCTTTTAAGGTAGCATGAAGCCTTTGGCTTAGATCAGAGGTCCCCTGTGCTAGGCGCTGCGCAGAAAGTGCCAGGAGTTCACGCTTCAGCAGAGGTCTTCCAAAAGAAACGAGTGCTTTTTTCCTCTCGTCACCATCAAAACTCCCCTGGGAACTCTGTGCCTTCTCCACAGAGCCAACACTCTTTACTTCTTTTTCCTGTTTTCTTCTATCTGGCGATCCCTTGCACTGTTTATCACCATGGTTTTAACAGCATTTACTGTTTAAATGTATTTTTGAGAAAGCTCAACAGTTTGCTGAAGAGAAACTTAATTTTTTTTAATGGCTTGGAGTTCAGCATTTGGGGGTTCTAATTTTTTTTTTTTCCTTAAAGAAAAGAATTATCAGGTGGCTACATATCTTAGTGATTTATGATACAAACCTGGTACATTTAATGGTTAATTCTACATCTAGGTCAATAAAAAAAGTAATAACCTGTTTTATTAAGGTATCTCCATGTTGCTTATAAAGATAATTCAGGCGTTGCTATACATAAGTTAGGCAAGGTTTTGTTGGTTTTTTTTTTTTTCACAATTGTTACTATCCTTCGAAAAACTTTGGGTTTGGGAGTTGTCTGCAAATCAGAAAAAACGAGGCCTCTTGCTGGTGCTTGGGTGGTGCTCCTTGGGGGGCAGCGGTGGAGGAGCGCTTTCTGAGCCATCTTGGTGCTCCGTTGCAGGTACTACCTCTGCTTGCAGCTGAGAGATGACATCGTGTCGGGTCGGCTGCCCTGCTCGTTCGTCACCCTGGCCCTGCTGGGCTCCTACACCGTGCAGTCGGAGCTGGGCGACTATGACCCCGACGAGTATGGCAGCGACTATGTCAGCGAATTTCGTTTTGCACCAAATCACACTAAAGAGCTGGAGGATAAAGTGATCGAGCTGCACAAGAGCCACAGGTAGGTGGGGGCCATCAGTGTGGTCTGTAGCCTGGTTTTGGGTACCATCCTGATGCATCAGGAAATGTTAAAACCTGCTGCAGTATACCCAATAAGAGTATTTTTTGGACAAGACTCCTCTCCATGTCTTTGGTTAGAGAAGAGGTTTTCAGCATGAAAGATGAGGATCTCCACCAGAACTTTGGCTCTGGTAGGTACCCAGCCATCTAGGGGGGTATGGCTGTAGTTCTGACAGGCTGAAGGTGTTTTCCAGGTGCTGTATTTTATTTCAGACTCTTGTTTCCTTAACATTGATGCTAGAATTGGTTGCTTTTCCTCAGGGGAATGACACCTGCAGAGGCTGAGATGCATTTCCTGGAGAATGCCAAAAAACTGTCAATGTATGGAGTAGATCTCCATCATGCCAAGGTACGGACTATAGTTCTTTCACTGGTCATCTTTCTCCCATGGCATAGTACTTGAATCTGCATGGACTCCCTGTTTTATTCTTTCCTGTTGTTTTGAGATGGGCATTTTGTGGAAAAGTGACTTGTAGGATAAGCATGAATATATCTTTTAACTGTAACGTATCCTAGCCTATAGATTCAAAGATGTTGCGCATCAACTTTCATTGTTGATTAAACAACCAAATCCTTTGGGAAAATATTGAATGGATGGATTAATGAGGAAGGATATTAGAAACTGTCCAGAGAGCGATCAATTATCATTTCATTCAGCTACATTTTCTGATTTAATAAGACCAACTATGGTATCTTAACTAGATAAGGAGATCTTTTCTAACACTGCAGAGAACTTCCAAGCAATTATTTAGCCGTGCTGGAAACCTAATGAGATTGATAGTAATGGGGAGACAGCGGCTTGCCTCTTCAGAAGTGTGGCTGTTGCAGTTGACTGGAAGGGCAGTAATTCCGCTGGAAACATTCTCCCATGATGAAGCAGTTTCTCTAATCATAATAAAGTTAAGTTATGAATAAAATGTGGACATTCTTATTGTGGCTTGGGAGAGACATCCACCAGCCTTGTGTTGGTTGTCTGGTTTTTTGGGGGGGGTTATGTGTTGGGGTTTTTTTTAAATAGAGAATTATTGTTTTTTTCTTCACTCTTCAAAGTAAGAGGTTAGCAAGCGTCCTTGGCAAATGAATGCTGAACAAAGAATCCTGAGCTGTGGAGAGCACTGCATTTTCTGTAAAGGTCAAATTACTGTAAGCCTGTTTTCATGCTGCAGCAGATCTTTTCAAGAACCAAAATAAATCTGCAGCTCAGATCTTGAAAGGGCCTGCAACCATGTCCCTGGGGCATTTCGTAGGAGCTGTGCACGTGTGTTACAGAATTCAAGGCAATCTTTTGTGTTCTGCTAATTGCCTTCACTGAAAATGAAAAATCTGGGTATGGCTCAACGGGCAGCGCTCTACCAGGAGGCATGCCGCTGCTTTCCCTGTGTCTGGCAGATAGGCACAAAATCTTGAGGAACATTTGGAGCAGAGATAGAAATGGATTGGCGAATGTCACTCAGTAGCTTTTTTTAAACATCCTTTGTCCAACACAAAGAAATCTGCAAAACAGCAGCAAAGTGAGTTCCTGTTCTAAATATGTTACAGGCTTCATTACTGAAAATTTAACATAGCGTGGCATTAAGGCCTAAGCATTTTTTTCAGAATATTGGAGAAAGGCTGTAAAATTTAAGATGCGATATCCTGAGATAATCTTCCTCCCCTCCCACCCCCGCAAAAAAGTATCATTATCCAGTTCTACTCTTCTCTTTTTCATATGGAAAGACTCAGAACAAGAGAAGTTGGTAGACGAGCCGATCCCTCTCTAAAGTGATGTTCTTAATTTAAAAATCTGCAGTGCTAACCAGATTGGGTCTGTCTGTGGGTTAAGAAACCCAACAGTAATCTTGGAATCTGAGCTGCAAGTGGAAAAAGTAGACTCTGCGTGAGAAGTAATGTTTAGTTTCACCTGGGTCTGCCAGGGAGATCTGATGGTATCAGGCTAGGGGACACGTATCTCTCTGGATGTCTTTTTGAAGTCACACCGCAGCGGATGTGTCTATGTAAATGTCAATTCATTAAGGCTGTCCTCGTATCGTAGGTATTCAATAGATGCTGGGCTCGCCAGCTGCTGCTAAAACCAGTTCTCAATTATTCAACACAAGGCTACGATAAAAAATGTGTTCAAATAGACAGATTTGTCCTCTGGGCTGTCACCGCTCTGATAAAACCTCCCATTCGGATGCAGAGCTGCAGGGATGTGCAGCTCGGTGTCTCGTGCCTTAGCTGTTACGGTTAACAGTTTTCTGTTCTGTGCAACCACATCGCTCCTGAAAAAAGCCAAAGTCTCCTCTTGGGTTTCATTTTATGCCGGTAGTATCCCATTGAAAAGCAGTCTCTGACACTGACAAGTAAAAGAAGTCGTGAATGGACTTAGGTCTTCTGCAAAGGTGGGGATGAGGGAAGAAGGCATTTCTCAATGAGCTTTTGAGAAAGTGTATCAAAAGGAGGAGCCCCGTGCACCTGCAGCTGTGTGCCGTACGTGAGCACACATGCATTTCAGGCATTCACCAGGCAGTGGGATTACTGGCAATGAGACTTTCTTTCTTAGAATGTATTCACTGTATTTAGACGTTACTCTTTGCTTAGGAAACTGTGAAACTGAAGTCCACTGAAAAAAATTAACTTGTCTTTTCTGTAGTACCTCACAATAATACCATGTGAGAGCTTTATTTAGGAAAAAATCTACCTTAAAGGTGGTAAGAGGTGATACCATAGCTGTTGGAAAATACGTCCTTTATTGGTGTGTTTTCGAACACTGGAGTGACTTTATGGCACTAACTGTATGTTGTGTCTCTGATTTTAAAACAATTTTTTTGTATTGCAAGCTGTACTGTAGCCTTTTCATCATGACTGACCATGTGTGCCTTTGTGTTTGTCTTAAAATATAATCAGATTTTCACTGTGTGCCTAAGAGATGGCTTGTCGGGAAAACCAGAGGAAAACGATGAATTCATTTCATGGTTATCATAGGGTGACATCTTCATAGCTTCCGATATCAGACTTCTGTAACTTTAAGTTATTTTCAAATAATTACCAGAGAACTCTGTGCTTTAAGGTGGATCCTTCTTTTCTCCAACAGTATTAGTACTTAGGTAAATGAAAAAAACCCCAGAATTATAACGTTAGTGGTGATAGCAAAAGGTGAAGATTGGGTTCAGACTATTTGAAGGCTTCTAAAGGAAAGAGAAGTGTATACTTCTTACTTAAAAAATACGTAATTTGGGGTATATTCTGATAAGATTGTGGCCAAATCTTTTATAGTGCTAATGTGTCTGACTTACAGCTTCGCTGTCAAACATGGGCTATAGCACAGGCACAGTCACACACTTCAAAAAGAATCCTTCTGGTCCAAATGCCCAACTTTCTGCCCGCTGGTCATTTCAAAGTGAAAAAACTGAGCATAGGCACAACAGCATTAAAGAAACTAGCAACTTAACCAAAGCCAAGGCGAGCAAACTACAGAAGAAAAATCTATCTAAGGATTCACAAAGCTTAGTCATGGAGATGAGTGATGCCGGGAGAAGTAAATTTGTATGCTGTCCTACTTACTTTCAATCTGATATTTATGCTAATAACACTTTTTTTTTTATTATGCCAATAAAATTTTGCTATATGGTTAATACCATTCTTTCAATAACATCTAAAATTTTCCCCCTTCTTTTGGAGTCCTTCTAAAATGTAAGGAAACATTCACAACATTCGGTTTCTCTCACCCTGCCCCAACCTTACTATTACTTATGCAGTCAGTGATGTAGGGCAGCTCTCAGAAATCAGGTCACTACAGCTGATGCATTAAAAAGACGTAGCTCAGATAGAAACACAGTATACAAGAATCTGTGGTGCTGTGGGATGTAAGGAGAGAAATACTCAACTAAGTGCATTGCTTGCTTTTCCAGGATTCTGAAGGAGTGGAAATCATGTTAGGAGTTTGTGCAAGTGGTCTCCTAATATATCGAGACAGACTCAGAATAAATAGATTTGCCTGGCCAAAGGTTCTGAAAATTTCCTACAAGAGGAACAACTTCTACATCAAAATCCGACCAGGGGAGGTAAGGGCATCCTGACATCTTTAGTGAATGAACCTTTTAAAAAAAGCCATGTTCTCATGGATTTGTGATTTATCGTGTCGTACAAGCCTGTAACATTCCTCTCCATTTATATTTTTTAATTTGCTGATTTTCTTAGGAAAGATTAGGCAAATACTTTATTTAAAATACAGGTAAAATCTTCCTTGGTGTTTTTCTGTTTACATCCAGGAACTAACATAAGGAATAAATATGGCCATCTGCATGTAAAAAGCTCATCCATATTATGAATTGGGAATTTAAGTAACATATTGCTTATTTATGGAGTGCTTGTCATCCACCATCATGTTGTATATTAAATTAGTGTCTGTTCATCTTACCCACTAAGAGATGTAGACAGGCTGTACCAAATTTAGTAAGTGTATCAGACTGTCAATTTGGAGTCTGAGTAGAAATCTGGAGACTGATAAAAATGGAGTCAAGGATCCATCGTTCAGCATTTTTGGTAGCTACACGCATTAGCCCTCCCAGGCCCACAGGAGCTCATGTTCTGACTCTGCAGAAGGGGATGTGAAATCTCATACAGTGAGTGCCCTCTCGTGGCTCAGCTGGATGCACAGCAAATACCTGCCTCATGGGTTGAGTGTGCACCAACCCAGAAATGAGGAGATCAATCTTAGCAAAAATCCCAGGAGGAGTTCAGGATCATCAGAGGCAAAGGAATGTCTCCATTTTAAGTGCTGGTACAATAATCGGTCTGTGGTAGTTGAAAAACCTATGCCCATCGTAGAGGGTGGAACTGTATAGCAGGACAGAAATCACCTGGATGAGGACTGGCATTTCTCCCGTAGTGCAATATGGCAGTCGGGAGTGCCGAGCCAATGTCTCCAGTAACAGCTTCATAAGTGACCTGGGAAATCTGCTGGGGCCCCCCAGGGCCTGAGCCTTTTTTAGAGTCCTAAAACAAAATCCACAAACCTACATCTCCTGCCTCTCAGCAGAAAGTTTTAGTAACCAACTTCCCAGTCTTGAGTTTGATTTAAAAAAAAAAAAATACTAATAGCCACTGATGTCCCCAGTGCCTGCACTCAGTCTCTCCTACTCTGCTGGGCTTGGTACACAGCGTCCTGCGGCCAGGTCGTAGTTCTTTATGCAAAATAATCAATGCAGCCTCTTTCCAAATCACAGTCGATGATAATGTGATTCACCATCCCGTGCGTCGCTTATATCATCTTTATTGTTCTGCTGTTTCCTGCCTTGTTTCTTTCTGTCAGCTCCCCATAGGGTTCCAGGCTTCCTTGCAAGTGCCCTTCTGCCTGCCTTTCCCCAACCACAGCAACACTATTTCACCTCTCAGCTACCTGCATGTAGCCCTCAACTTCTTAACAGTGGTTGTAGCTGGCACAGCTTTTCCATCTGGAATATATAAATCCTCAGCACAACCTAGAAAGGTCTCTCAGTATCCCCAGCCAACTCTGTTCAATTACCTGTCTTTTGCTCACCCTCCCCAGGAGATAAATCAGCTAAAAACACTGTGATTTACTAACTGTAGATCTTTCACTGTAGATCTCCTTAATCTAAGACTGTGTGAGACCCGATCAGTCTCTGGGGACTATTGCTCCCCTCCCGGCTATTATCAGGCTTCCCACTGTTGTTTAAACCAGTGAAGTTGAAACAACAGGGTTAAAACAATTAAATGATGTTTTCCTCAGAAGTCTCCCAAGTCTTAACTGATCTCTTTGTTACTGTAGGGCATAAAGCATCACTGTCGCCATCGAAAGCCTCTTGCTCATTATCTGGGTTTCCCCCCAAAAACAGTCCCCAGAGGTTGCCATTGATTATCATTCACAGCTCCCTTCCCAACAGTAGTCTGTAGAATATGTATATATGTGGTTGGTTATATACATGAGCATATACATTCACCCTTGCAATGAGATGATATAGACGGAGGAAATGGGGATGAACCTGTGTACGCTGTCTAAAAATAGATGCGCAGTATCAAGTACATACTTTTTCTTTTTTTCCTACCTAGTTTGAGCAGTTTGAAAGCACTATTGGGTTTAAGTTGCCAAATCATCGTGCTGCAAAGCGCTTATGGAAAGTGTGTGTTGAGCACCATACATTTTTCAGGTATGTGGATTTTTTTTCCTAAAGGTGTGACACAAAATGCAACAGAAAAGACCAATTCTGTCAGCAGAGACCAAGCCCTTCAAATCAAATTGCCTTTTTGATCATGACGTATCTCTGAACAGACAGGGGACTGTTACAGCTTCTTCAAACTTTGAAGTGTTTCGCCCAAATTATTCATACTATTTCAGATAGATACTGAATGTTTAAAATCGCCATATGGTCCCAATTAATCATTTTGCTTTATCTGTGCCATGATATTATCAGCCGCTATAATTAAAGAGACGAAGGACTCTGCTGCACTTCTGCACATACGCTTATATAAGGAGAAGAACTTATATGGAAAGTTACTGGGGGATGTGGGTAAGAGGTTTTAAAAAAAAAAAACAGGAGATTTTTATTTAATGACATATGAAGATACAGACAGCAGTCGGTGGTGTATTTTTTGGTTACCCAGAATACCCAATCCATAGCTGAAGTTTTTGTATGACTGAGGAATTTTGCAGCTATGTTTCTGACATCTAAGAATACCTAAGAAAAGTTTGGAATAGTGGAATAAATGCTGTAATTAGCTTGAGCTGAGATAATCACCAAAGAGACACTTAACAGTGGAAACGCAACGGGGTGAGATTTTCAGTGATGTGAAAGGGCGTCCAGCGCTTAAAAACCCCTCTCAAGATGTTTGGGAGGACTGAAGAATTTCTCTCCTTTCTTAAAACTATCGATTCAGGCTGTCTATACGTTCATATGAAACACAGTCTTAGCAGCAAAAGATCTAAAAAGAAAGGGAGTCTGCATTTTTGGGGTGTTTTCTGATTTTTAATGGAAAATCGATGTCTAAAGCATAAACTCCGTAGCAGGAGAATGACTTCTTTGGCAAATTCCCATAGCCAAAATACAGAGTGTGGGAAGGCTCTAACCTGAAAAATGCCTGCGTTCTTGTGAATGAATACTGCCCAGCATTCACTGGAAATCTGTTCTGGCCCTGTCCTCAGCATAGCAGCACCATGTTAAATTTGAAGTCTAAGAGATTTATCTGTATTTCAGCCCAGAACACCTTATTTTTAATTTTGGTGGTTAGAAAATAATAAATCTGATTGTCAGGCAGGCAGGGACTGAGTGATTCTTGCCCGTTAGGAAGAAGTCAGCCCTTCAAATGCATTAGCTGAGCTGTTTTGTCATGCTGTATGAGGAGCATCCTTTGGTTCTCTTTTAGCCGCAGACCCGTGAGGCACAGGTTATGATGGAGAGTGATACCCAACAGCCGTCTTCTCTCCCCTGCAGAAATAGTGGACTGATTTTTGGAGGAGGGGGAGTAATGGGTGCACTGCTTGGTGTGTTTTAGGCTCTTGCTGCCAGAAGCACCTCCAAAGAAGTTCCTCACGCTGGGCTCCAAGTTTCGCTACAGCGGCCGGACGCAGGCCCAGACGAGAAGAGCCAGCGCCCTCATAGACCGTCCCGCACCTTACTTTGAGCGGTCTTCTAGTAAACGTTACACTATGTCTCGCAGTTTAGATGGGGGTAAGGTCCTCTCGGTTGGCTTTGTCAAAAGTTATCGTCACGCTGGTCACTGCTTTAGATTAGGTATAAATCTCTTGTCATCTCATCTCCTCGAGCTTCAGCTGAGTGGAAGCTGTGGGTACCTGCACGTTCACTGCAGGGGTAAGGGAAGGTGCAAAGAAATACCGTGCTAAATGTACCACTGCGGTCCTTACAAAGTGTTTGCCTGGAGGAGGTCCTTGGGAGTCCACTCTTCGTGGAGCCCTTCTCCTTGGCCTCACACCTGCAAAGCACTTCCCCGCTTTGGGGAAGGATGGGGGCGCCTGGACCTGCCTGCCCCAGCAAGTCAGGCTTCAACGCTTTTTCAGGGTTTGCATGAGTAACTGTTTGGGTTTTGGTTTATCTTGGCTTTTTTTCCTATGTAGGTTTTTCATTTAAGTATATGTTCCAATTCATAAATGAATTATTTCCCTTGATTGAATAACACTTTCGATTACCTCGCGTCCTAGTCAGAGGAAGCGCTAACAGGCTTTTCCCATACGTTACTTTTGAAGGTGTGAGATGGAGAGTGGCACACGCAGGTTTATAGTATGTCCTTCCTCCTCCTCTCTTTCCCCGCAGTTCATGGAGGTCACGGTCCTGCTGCTCCCTTAGGTTAAACCAGCGTGTGATTCAGCATCTCAGCGACTTCATCAGCTGTTACTGTTGTCAGCTATTGAGTAAAAAGAGGTTGTAGTTAATTTTTGTAGAAAAAAAGACTGAGGCTAAATTTAGAGTTGCTACACTTAAAAAAGGTGAATTCTCCCACAGAATATCACAAGCGAATTGCAATGAATAGAGCTGATGGTGGGGAGGGGAGAAGCTTTGATTTAAAAGAACTAGTGACAAGCCTTCTTTTCTCCCCATGAAGGTGCTGCTTGTCATTAATTATTTTGGAATCTTCTAATTCTGATGTGCTGCTTGCTCATACCAAGCAACTGGTGACCTGATAGCCATGCATGTGTCTCAAAGCAGAAATGATCCTTCTGCCTTGTTTTGTTTGTAACATCTAAACAAGATGTCTCCCCCTACTCCCTTTGCTTTCGCCTGCCTCCTAAGCTCGTTCCCAAGAGACGAGATATCTGAAACGCTTTTCCCCAGCATTTGTTAGACTCTGCGAGGTTTTTATGATGTTAATTTGCATAAGTGCAAATGGGGAAAAGAGGTTTTTTAATCAATGCTTATGATTTCTTCACTAATGTTGTTACTATAACACAAATGTGGCTGTAACATTCTGCATTGCGATTGCACTGTGATCCCAGCCCTCTCATTTGTTACAGGTGCAAGTAACTTTATAAATTTGGATAGTCCTATTGACTTAGAAATTAGTCACACAATAGTCAAGAGCAGGGTCTGGGTATGTTATTAATGTTTTGATTACACTCTATCTATAAATTTACTATTTATTTCAAAATAATTCGTATATATTTCAGTTTGCTGAATTATCGAGCGTTTACATCCTGAAATATTCTGGTTCGGTCCACTGAATTGAATGCCATCACTTCCCAGAATTTTTTAGGATAATCAGCTCACTTAACCGACAGACTTTAATACTCGATAATACAAAGATCCCATTTCTCGATTCTCAGATGTTATGCCTGTGTTACATCAATATTGTCATTTCCTGTAATGCAGCACGTTATTTACCGTGCATTTGATCTGCATCGTCATATCCTGACAGATTTGCAAAAAAATCTCTTGCACCCCCATGGCTGATGCCATAGCTGGTGGTTCTTATGTTTCCTGCCTGATAACAGTTGGCAACGCATTGATTTTTTTCTGATGTTTTACTACAGTAGCACTTTTAATGGCTTGCTAACATTTAACAACTGTGTAATGCACACATTAGCTACAGTAATGTGTGTATACACGTCCATAATATATGTTTATGCATATAAAAGCTACAGGCTTTATTTCGAGTAAACAGTTTATTTAAATGTATGCACATGCTTCTGGTTTCCTGAAGCATGACATCGTTGTGTTTTCAGCAATATCTCAAATGTTTTACTAACCCAGCTTTTTAATTTTATGCAGCTTCTCAGCAAAAGCTATTTCAGACTTTCCCTCTTTAAATATTTGCTTTTAGCATCAGTGAATGAAAACCATGAAATGTACATGAAGGATTCTGTGTCTGCTGCAGAGGTTGGTACTGGCCAGTACGCCACAACAAAGGGCATCTCTCAGACCAACTTGATAACCACTGTGACTCCAGAGAAAAAGGCAGAAGAAGAGAAAGATGATGAAGAGGGCAAAAAGAAAAGAGCAGAGGAAGTCACCCCGGTCTCGGCAATACGCCATGACACCAAGGTAGAGTTTTCAGGATTTTGTATTAAACTGACCTGCCTGGAGAGCGCTCGGAGGAACGCGGGATTGTTAGGGAGGGAGGAGATACCTGGTTCCGTAAAAGGAAGATAGAATATACACGGTTGTATGTACGTGTTTATACGTGTCTTGAAGCAATGTTTTTATAGTCCTTTTGCATTTCATATGATGTTGTAAACGTCAGTTCCTGCCTCAGACTGTTTTAACAGTCAGCACGGTGTTTTTTAATTAGCAGTCAAGAGCTCCTTAGGAAATATCCAAAAAATAGCCTAGCAGTGCACGTTTTGCTCCTTTGGGCTTCAGTCTTATTTTGACTGCCGTATGGGCATAATTATATTTTTTTTTTGACAAGGCAACAAAATAGTTCTGTGTTCTTGTATGTAGCCCTGTGCTTTGAACTATTGTATTTTTCTCATTTACTTCTCGTAACGCTGTTTCCTTGCATGTATTTCAATGAGCATTTTTCTCTGTTAACTTTTGGGTATTAATATATTATTATAAGCTTTTTCTTTCTGGCTTACAAAAGCATTTGCTTCCCTCTTTTGAAGTTTTGCATTGAAGAAAACTGGTTTTGTTGAGGATTCTCTGCTCGGTTGTTAAATTTGATTCATCCCTCACCATCTCCAGTTCCACCATGACCACATACACATACATACATGGCTGTGCATTATATCTACTGAGTTACTAAGACAGGGTAAATCAAACGGGGACAGAGAAGATACTGAATTTCAGAACTTGGCAGTGAAGAGAAGTAAGGTACAATCAGAAAAGAACAGGTGTAAAATGTCCTCTCTTTCTTTTACATTGAGGAGAAGAAAACAGAATATCAAATATTGAACCTAGGATACCATTCAAAAACTGTACTATGGAATGCACTTGCTAAACAAGTAAGATTTACCCTCTGAATTTACGAGGAAAAAACGTCATGTATACCTTTATACCAACAAAACTGCATGCATGCAAATGTTAGAACCTGAACTTCTAGCCTTAGCATATAAGGCCACTATGAGCTACATAGCTAAAGGATCAAGTCCCCAAAAAGAGCTGCAATTAAAGTACCAAAAATCGGAAACAAAACACTGAAAATTGCAGCTGAGAAAGGATTTTCTTTTGAAAGTGTGGACTGTAATTGGAGCATTAAAAAAATCATCTCTGTAAGATTTAAGGGGGCTCTTCTGAAACTTCATTAGTTTCTGCATGGGGAAACATTGATGAAAATCAAATATGCAGTAAATATCCAATAGAAACTAACTCTGTTCCCAGTGTTTGTTAATTTAGCTCAATGGAGAGATCAGCTGCATTTCAAAGATCATTTGTTCCTTATATATGGCTAGAAATAGTCAAAGACACCTTTAGGAGAATATTCTGATGGCACTTAAACATGCACAAACAAATGATTTTTAGCCCTCCCACCTCCGCCCAAGAGGTGGGTTCTGTTTAAGCCGCTCGCTAACAGAGCTTCAGTTCTGTAAGCCCACAGAGATCTCAGTCCTTTTTCCACTGGACCTGCTGACACTTTCATCATTCATTGTAAAGAAAACCGGGTCTCAAGAAACACAGGACAAATTTGAAATCAAATTCCTGTTTAAGGGTATATAGATTTTCTAGGCAGGTTTCAACTTCTCCACTAAGACATTTTTCCTTTCTTTTATCCATATGTATTTAAGTACCAGACGTTATTCTAAATATTAATGAATAGTCTATTTGTGAAGAATAAATTTACTTTAGCTTTTTTGCCTTTATGATATAAAGAGAAGTTCTGTGTATTCAGCTCACATAAAGTCCTGTGAGTCCATCAGCATTAAATTTTGACTTGAGCTTGCTGCATTAAGCCCATAAAGAAGGTATTCACAAGCAGTTTGAAGTTAGGTTTGATTTTGGTTGTTTAATTCAGGAATACAAATTGCCTGACCTGATAGATGGGGTTTTTTAACAGTTCTGGTTAGAGGAGAGAAGCAAAACATTAAGGGGAGGGGAAGGAGCTCTTCCATGTTAATATTGGGCTTAAATCACATTCCTACTGTTAATATACCTGCTAAAGATTAGGCTTAGTGTCTAAGTCCTGCTTGTTGGCTCCAATTTGGCACCAGCTCGTACAGGCAAATGCTGTTTTGGCTTTGAAGTCATTCTGCTTTGGGGGGCTGGGAGTGGCGGTGGGAGCGCAGTGCCTTTTGTAGCTCCTTGGGGAGATGCGTGGTGGATGGAGCACTTAGTGTTTGGTCATGGAGCCAGCATGCCACTTTAGCTAAGTGCGCCTGGTTGACTTTGGCCAAAACATCTCCGGTTGACTTTGGCCAAAACATCTCTGATCCATTGGCATTGCGGCAGGTCTGTTGTACCTGGGTATTTTAGTGGCAATGGCTGTTGTTGTCTTTCTAAAGAGCAGTTGTGGCTGCCTGCAGGGAGCATGTTAGGTCACCTCTCCTGCTGAATCACCTCCCTCCTCCCAGTTTTTTGTCCTTGAATGACCTTAAAGACTGGTTGAATGCCCTACCCAAAGCGGCGTATTAAAGTAAATCCTGCTTGTTGGTAGCCAGTGTTCTTTGCATTGTGGTAGAATTTGTAGCAAAGGTATTGGGTACGTTTTTACCTCTTTGCTATGGGCAAAGAGTCACTTTTCGACTATGAGGAGATGCGGCTGTGTGGGGCACGGGCCTCTCTCTGGTCAGCCCCCCTTCAGATCCCCAG
Source organism: Gorsachius magnificus (assembly GCA_034008185.1). Taxonomy (NCBI): domain Eukaryota; kingdom Metazoa; phylum Chordata; class Aves; order Pelecaniformes; family Ardeidae; genus Gorsachius; species Gorsachius magnificus. The sequence continues at coordinate 55,168,342 of CM067082.1, read as the reverse complement.
CAAGAGAGCAGGAGGTCTGCCTAGCCAAAACGCTCAGCCCCTTCTTTCAATGCACTGCCAAAGTGGTGGGGTGCAGCATGTGGGGGGCAGTGGGGCGCATGGCTGGGAGGGGACCAGACCCCGGCGCTGCCTGCTCCAGCTCGTGGTGGGCAGAGGTGAGGGTAGGGCTGCGGGGATGCCCGGCGGAGGCCAGCCTGGGTGGTGATGTGGGAGCTGTGCCGAGGAGCTGGCTGCCAGGGTAGGTATCGAGCTAGTACAGTTTTTTCCATTGGTAATGGTTGATATATGGATTTGTGCCCCCCCCCCCCCCAAATTAGAATGTGTTTTATTTAGGTTTAGGACGTAGCTTTTTTTTTTTTTTTTTATGGAGGAATTTGGGCACATAGCGTTTTAAAATCTTTAGGGTTTTAATTATTGCTGCTGAGGTTGGTTGTCCAAGGCATAGATGGGAAGCATCTGGCCCCCACTGGGTCTCCTGACTGCAGGAATGCTGTCACAAGCAGTGTTGGTATTAGAAATACGTCCCCTCGTTTCTTTGTTGCTCTCCATGTACTTCATGTTTGAAAGCTCCTTATGATCTGAAGCCAGTCGTACAGTAAGTGGAAATTGGCAGCACCAGAAACTCTGCATATGGCTGTGAAGGTTTTTATGTAAATCCTGTGCTGCAGATGACAAATGCTGAATCCAGAAGTTGCCTTTTGTAAGCTGTAACCCTGATTCACTAATACCTGTGGTGCGTGGCATGGGAACGTGCACCATTTAACTCGGTGGAAAGCTGTGGTGTTAAAATACTGTTTATAATTTTATAAATATATATATATATATAATTTATCATCACAGAAGAAAATTAACTAATTACAGTTTTCTTTTTGTCCTTTTGCTTTTGCGCCTCGTTTGCTGCTCTTTCCCTGTCACCAGCCATCTTTGCTTGGCACTGACTCCCGCCACCCCTCGCCATCCTCGCAGCCTGGCCCCCATGCATCTTCAGCAAAGCTTCGCAGGAGATGCAAGGAGAGTGCTCAGCCAAAATCGTCCGGTTGTGAGGCGCCCAAAGAGAGCGCTCCAAAGCACGGCGAGTCGGAGCTGGACTCTGACAGAAAGGGGCGAGTTTGCTCCACCGAGCAAGACGTGGCTTTCGGCTATAAGCAAAAAGCTGGCAAAGGCGGAACGCTGTTTTCCTTCTCCTTGCAGCTCCCAGAGTCATTTCCTTCCCTCCTGGATGACGACGGCTACCTGTCGCTCCCTAACCTCTCCGAAACCAACTTCCTGCCTGCCAGCGTGCAGCACTACCTCCCCATCCGCTCCCCCTCCCTGGTGCCTTGCTTCCTCTTCATTTTTTTCTTTCTGCTCTCTGCCTCTTTCTCAGTGCCATACGCCCTCACTCTCTCCTTTCCTCTGGCTATGTGCCTCTGCTACCTGGAGCCCAAGGCGGCCTCCTTGAGTGCCTCACTTGCCAATGACCTGAGTGACAGTTCAGAGGAAGAGGTGTGTACCTCGGCATCGAACACACTCTTTTTCGTGTTCAGTGCTTCAGTCCTAACCAGTGTTAGATTGCTGCAATAGTGGTCCTACTTTCAGAGCCTCATTTCTGTCTGTGCTGATATGTTAGAAGGGGTGTTTGGGGGTTTTTTTGGTCTGGCCGTTGGGTTATTTTTTTTTTTTTTTCCCTTCTTTTTCCTTTTTTTCTCGTGTTGGGAGTGAAGCTTGGGGCCCAGGGTTAGGCACAACACTGTGTGGAAGTGGCTTGGTTTGAACTGTGTCGGCTGCTGCAAAGTGACTTGCTCTAAACAAATTGCCACTGATCAGCCCTGAAGTTTTGCATCGGAACCCACCAAGACCTTTTCTTCCCCCTGTCAGTTTATACTAGGGTTAGAGTAGTTATCTAAATAGTGGGAATTAAGTACAATTCCCTGCATAATTATATATGCATGCATGTATGTGTGTATGTATATACATTATATTGATATAAATAGCTAGCCAATTATAATGGGCACCCTCACCAACTTCAGGGTGTTCAAAATTCAGGTGGACTCAGCTTTTTGCAAGAGTCCATCGACTGTAGCCCGAGCCCAGAAAAGGCTTTCTGGTCCAGCGAACCCCGGATCTGGATTTTCAGCCTTGATCCTGTCTCTGCTGCAGATTAAATTGTTTCCCCATGCTTAAAGCCAGTGTATCAGTGAGAGGTCCGATGGGGACAGCTGTTCGGGGAGCATGCCATGCGGGCTGGCTTGGCATTCGCAGCGTTATATCAGCACTGCCAAAACCGATGCCTCAAGCCACCAGGGTTATCACAGGCAGCTAAACCAACTGCAGGAGGAGTCCACAGTGGTTCTGGAAACTGTGGAAATGGTAATATATCCAGAAGGAGGAAAGGAATCTGCTTGTTTAAGTAACACTGGCATCTCAGGTTTTGCTGGTGCCTCAACTTAATCTTTGTTGACAGAATAAAACGATGAGTTCATTTTTTCCTCATTTTTCCTTTTCCCCCTTCATCTTCAAATGCAAAAAATAGAGTTTTGCTTTGTATGTGGGGGGAAAAAAAAAAAAAGCAGGTCAGATAAGCAGAGACTAGTTGGCCATTTGTAACAAGCCATCTCGGCCACTTGTCGATGCCGTTGCCTTAGTTGTCTTCAATAAACCAGCTTGCGCATCTAACCGTTTGTGTAATCTGCCGCTGTTGGTTTTGTAAGACTTGATGCAGGATTTCATTTCCTTTGTATGGAAAGCCGAAAGTCACATCAATTTATCTTGTAAAAACATTGTCCTTAGACGCTTTTGGCTCTGTGATGCCTAACAACTAAGTAATAATGTGCAATTTCTGATAAAAGGCATCCAAAATGCTGCTGTCTCATTCTGTGTCCTCATTTTGAGATGGCATTTAGGTTTCAATTTGCATTAGCTCTGCACTTGGATTAATCTAATAGCAATAACAGCATTAATACAGCATCAGCTCCAGAGGCAATAACGAGGCAGTGTTTATGTCATACATTGGTCTGTTCCTCTTTCAGAAATGAGCACTTCTTTTTGTTAGTAAAGTTAGGAAGTATTGAGAGTAAAAACGTATAAAATAGGCTTTTTAGTGTCGCTCTTTTATGAGGGTGATTACTCTGGCAGTGCTTCCTGGCAGACAACACAGACTTGTGCCTAATCCAGGGGGTATTTCTTGTTCCAAATATTGCATGAAACTGAATATGTTTTAAACTCGGGCATGTCTGCATTACATTGGCAAAACAAATCACAGCAGTTACGATCGCAAACTAGAAGGAGGCACAGCCACAGCATCTCAGGAGGTAGCTGCCTTCCCCTCCTCCTCCATCCCTCGCCCACCCCTGAGCCCCGCCAGCAGCAGCACCGCAGCCCGTCTCGGAGCAGGGCCCAAGCTTTCTTACTTTCCACTCCAGGGGAAACCTGCCTTGCCGAGCCTTAATTTGCCATCCCCTGCTCTGCGGTAACCCCCAGATCTTTATTTCCAGTAACCCGCTCATGTCGACTTTGACTCCGTGGTTGTCGATTGGCTTGTTAGCGGACATGTATGTTGCAACAAAGAGCAATTTAATGCTGTATTTAGGATTTCATTGCTGGTATGGTAAAAGAAATAGCAGCCTTTTCCCCCCCGCCCAGTTCACAAAAGATTGCACACTGATGCAGAAGGCTGCAACCGGTGCCCTAAACCAATCTCATACCCTCTGAGCTCCGTTCTCCCTTGAGCGGTGCATCAGGAGGCAGTCCTTGCCGTCAGAGACAGAATCTCAGCCCTTAGATTTCATTAGCTTCTGCATTCATACCTTAGCAGCTAATATTTCTATTGACTAAATGCCTAGATTCATTAACTCCTCTTTTTTTTTTTTCTGTAAATAAGACTGACAATGCGTAGATTTTTTTATATATATTGCCATAGCTTTACAATTGCTTATGATGTTGCAAAGATGTGAGATCCTTCATAATAAAGGAACAATTTTCTAACACCTCAGTGAAAGCAATTTGACCAGCTAGGTAGACTATTTTGGCATTACAGTTTCATTTAAAAATAGAAGCGGTCTATCTAGTGAGTGATTATTGCTTGAAAAAGCGCATATAACTTGCATTCATGCACTTACCAAATAGTCCAAATTGCCTGCTTATTCTTCTGCCTGTCATACAAGCAATATATGTTATTCAAAGGAAGGAATGATAGAGAACAAAGCAGTGAATAAATACCCCAAAAGCAGTTTTATGAAACACTGGAGTTGTCAGAGAATGACAGAAGATAGGGAATTCAAAGTTAAGGCTGATACTCCATCCACCCGTAGGTTGCTTTTTTCTTTTGTTTCGTACGGCTGTGGTTTGAGGATGAGACGTATTGTCCTAGCTTTAAATTACCTGCCTGGGTTGCTTTAGATTATCTGAGGACCACAGAAAATCACTAATCAAAACCAGAGCTTTCACTGATGTTAGAACAACTTGGATGTGCCAATCTGGAGCAGTAGGGAGCACTTTCTTTACTTACTAGTTTTCCATAAGCCTGCATAACATCAAAAACAGTCGTTTGAACTCTCTTCTCAGCCTGCAGTAACCTACACTCAACTCTCTGTTTATTAAATCTCGACACTTGCGTTCACCACTAAAATGTTCTCCGCGGTGTCGAGCAAAGCAGGGATAGATCAGTCTGTGCAATGCTGTGCTTTGTTTCATTTTTATTTTTTTGAGAGTTACTTTTATTTTTCTCCTGCTTTCATCCATGTTCTTAAATGGAATGAGAAGTATTTTTTTTTTATTCTTTTAATGGCAGTTTTCTTTCTTTTTACTATTCGTTAACAATATCAGCTGCTCTTTATTGGAACCGAGTGGGATCTGAGCCTTACCATTACTCCGCAGACAGACAGTAGATGGGCTGGGGGTATGGTTATTGGAACTCCTTGGTAATGCAGACAGCCTCATGGTGTATAAATGTGGAGACAAGAACAACTTCTGTACAAATGAGGGGCTGAAAGTCAGGTGACTGTTAAAGTAGCCTTTTTTTTTTTTTTTTTTAAATTTTCTTTTCCCCCTCCAGATAAAAAGTCAAATGCCACATTAATCTACATTGGCTAGAACAAAAATTTGATGAATAATTCTCTTTAAAAAAAAATATTATGGGAGGAAAAGTTTGTTTAGAAAATATTAGCTTCCCCCCCCCCCCCCCCCCCCATTTTTTTTAAAGCTACCTGGCTTTCTTCAGAAAAAAAATCTGCTATTCAAATAACACTTCTCCAGTAATGTTTTGTTTGGCTTATAAATTTGTTCCAGTAAAGCCATACACTGTGTACAGTACGCCTCGAGTCTTCCTCTGAGTCTGTTCTGTTTACTAATATAGCACTTTTATTTTGCTTCTTTGACTTGTGCGTGGTTTGAAAAGCAATGCTAATGCAGTTTGCAGGGATGTTGAATTTTAACAGTTCCCTATCCGAGCCGTGTGTACTGATGAGCTGGGTTTATTCTTTATTCCTGCCTTCCTCTTGGGACCCGGTTACTTGTCTAACCAAATAGACTGACAGTGAGCAGACGGATACTGCAGCTGATGGTGAGACCACTGCCACCGAGGTTTGTACAGTTGCCGGCACCCAGTTATGGCAGGGGAGAGCGTTTTGCCTCGTCTCTTCCCGACCCCGAGTGCCAAACTGCATGTCTCCTGCGGCAGTTCAGGATCCCTCTCGGCGCGCGTGTGCATGGGCGGGCGGGCGAGTGCGAGAGCTTTGCTCGGCGAGTCCAGTTTTCCCTGCCGGTTCCTCTTATTTCTCTGTCTGGTTGGGAAACAGCCAGGCTTCTGTGCTGTGCAGGTAGCGGGGCGGGGGCAGCGTCACCCACGCCAGTGCTGCCCACCGTGGCCAGATTGTGCCCTGGGCCGTTCAGTTGGGCTTGTTTGCTCTTACAGTCTGCAGCCTGCGTGAGAGAGAGGGGTGGGGGGAGACAGTAAAAAGCAGTTTTCAAATTTTCTATATGGAAGTATTTCCAGATTTTTCTATCTAAGGTTTTCCTTGAAGGTACACGTGTCATCTTCACGTATTGCCACCAGTAGTCCAGGTATTGTCGTCAGAGGAGGAACGTAAAAAAATTGCCATTTCCTTTGCACTGAGAAGCCTCAAATCCACCACATGGTATATAGGCTGTGCAGCAGGCAAATTCAACCCTGTGACTCCTGTGAAGTGCATATACTGCTTTCATAATTAATACGGTTGCAGCTGCAAACATGAGCTGAATTTGGTCTGACATCTGGTGGAAGACAAAGTCTTACCACAAACACTACTGTAGGTCTTCAGTAGGATCTCATTAATATTGCAGACTGCTAAAACTATCGTCAAGGAAAAATTCTCTGTATGATGTGTCAGGGCAATTCGGCCTTGGCTGTAAATAGAATAGATTTGAACTGAGTTATAAAGTAATCAACAGATAAAGATTTTCCCGTGAGTCATTTGACTAATTAGGACTGTATGAAAAATTAACAATAAAATAGTGGCACAAGCAATGAATGCAATGTGTATGCCATTCCAGAAAACCACCACTGCAGACAGATCCCAAAAGATTATATACAGGCTAAATATGAAATGGAATTATTTAAATTAAAAAAGGGACTGGGGCTAGGGACATAGCATTTTAAGCAAGTAAAATGTACTTCGTTCCGTAGAAGGTGTTGCGGGTCATTTACCCATGGCAGGTTTATGCAAAGCCTTGCCTGTGGCCCAGGAGATTCCATACGTTTAAACCCTAGGATTATGGAGTCCCAAAGAATTTGCTGCTGCCATTCGGTCCTAAACCAGCTGCGGTCTTGGTGAGAGGGTCCAACTGCTGTTCCCTAAATAGAGATCTATGGACGGGGAGTGCACCGGTGACATTTATAAAAGGGAAATGTTTAATACTCCTTTGTTCACAATTAACAAGTTTGAAAAGAGGAGGCTTGCTCTGAGTTAGGAGACCCGTGCAAAGTCAACCAGTGTGTCTCCTTCTCCTCAAGCCCTCAGAGTAGAGAAAATGTGACCTTAACTAGCGTGTTCCTCTCAGCAATTTTTGTAAAGCCTTCGGCCATACGAGTGGGTAAGGTGTTGTTTTCCAATCTTTCTCATGCTGGCAGTCGGATCAAGAGGAGGACGGAGATCTAAAGGCACAGGTACAGAAATGGAAGGCCCAGATGGTGCTCAAGTACCAATGTTGGAGGTGTTCACCTCTCTCTCAGCATGTTACTGTTGGTTCTCTGTGAAGAAATGTGTAGAAACAGCATTTTGTATCCTTTCAATACTGTGTCCCTTACCTTTCCCTTTCTTTTTCACTTCTTTCAGAATAGTCTGATTAAGCGAATACAGGGTGAAAATGTGTATGTCAAACATAGTAATCTTATGTTAGAGGTTGGTATTGGTATATACCAGTGCATGTACGTACATGTGTGTTAGTTTTAGTGGTAAACTGTGAATCTGCACTATGATGCATGAACCGTGTATTCCCACCTGCTAATAAATCAAATAGATTATTTTTTCTCTCAGATTATGATGACTCCTCTAACTTTTACTATAAATATATATATGCGTGCGTGTATGTGTTTGTGCGTCCACGCGCATATGTATGTTTGTTTGAAGCCTCTTTATCAGGTGTAAATTTTAGCAATACAGATTAAGCGCTCTTTAAGAGTATTTTTATACTTACTTGTACGAGATATGCTATGCTGTTATCTTTCAAAACACCACATTTTCACAGAGTGTTGTGTTAGTGCTGTGTTCCCCGGCTCCCTGAGATGTTACTTCCCTCTTTACTAACCAAGTTGTGTGTTTGGGCTCTAAAATTTGGTTGGCTTAGGATGTATTACAAACTGCTCTATTCTTTTAAAACTGTCCAGGACCTAGACAAAACCCAGGAAGATCTGATGAAACATCAGACCAATATAAGCGAGCTGAAACGCACCTTCTTGGAAACCTCCACAGAAACGGCTGTGTCTAATGAGTGGGAGAAGAGGCTTTCCACATCTCCCGTTCGGCTTGCAGCAAGGCAGGAGGAGGCTCCTATGATTGAACCACTAGTGCCTGAAGAGGTCAGCGTGAGCTGAAAGGCTTCATTACGTATTTGTCTGTTCGTTTTTGCTTATAATAGCCTTCAGTAGATTAGAGGCCACAGTTAGAGGCCATTCCCCACTTGCAGGTGCTCCCTTTTTCTCAGGCTCTAGCAGCAAGCATGCAAGGGAGAGCAGGTACCTTTTATATATATATATATATGTATAGGTAGAGCATGAAACTCCCTGTAAGCCGCGTGGCAGAATTGGGTCTCTCTGAGGGTGTGAGACGCAGGCTTCCTTACAGGCTCGGTGAGCTTAAGGGAGTCCAACCATGCGTGAAAGAAACCATGAAGGTGATGGAGAGAAAATTTAAGTCATGGTGACTGGTTGGGAGCAGCAGCGTAGCAGGACGGATACGGGTTCCAAGCTTGACAAGAAAATACAGAGCAAAGGGCAGAACTCTCTCAGTCTTTGAAGGCGAGGAAGAAATAATGATGATAATTAGACCTGCTTGGCCAGTTCCATAAGGGAACTGGTAGTGGCTGCAGTCTGCTGGATACCGTTTCGTTGAAGACCCAGTGCAGATTGCCAAGCGTGTGCGTTTTCATGTGTGCATGTGTGAAAAAATCTTGCTCGCTGTGCAGTCTTGAAGAGTTTTCAAGAAACTTGCCAATTAAGAAACTGCCTTTTATTTAGTTTATGGGTAGATAATGAGATGGAGAGGGAATAATGTAACATTCACATTGCCATAAAGTATGTAGATCTTCAAAAAAAGCAGAGTCTTGGTTTGAATCCAGTGGAGCAAAAAGAAACATGTTTGTGTGGTCTGCACAAAGATGATTTCTTTTTTATTCTTTTGTGGATGGATATTTGGTTTCCTTCTCACAGGAATCATCTTTATGGCTACCACTTGTTTTTAGCATTACAGACCAATAAATGGTCGTAAAATTTGCTTCTGTCACCTCAGCACTGATGTAATGTTGTAAGGAACTCTGCGAAAATTGGCGGGGAAGTATAATTTGGAAAGAGTCTTCTGCTTTCCCACCTTAGAGGTTGGCATTGCAGACCCGCAGCTCTCTGGGGAAGGGAATCCCTGGAGGCACCCAGGTAACACACGTCCGCTTCTCCTCTTAGGGAAGGGGATGTTGCCAAGGAAAAGGCCCCAGCCTCTCTTCTACATCTAACCGGTGGCTGATACAGACATCAGACATGCGTTAGAGTGGCCATCAGGTTGTATTAAAATACCTAAAAAGCAGACTGGGTGCCCAAAGCTTACGTTTTGGAAAGAGCACTGCGGAGTCTTAATCTTGCTCCTACTGCCTTGTTCAGGAATCATAATAGATCCTACAACCACGTTCGTTTGGTTGTAGTTGAAAATAGAGGTTTTCTTTCTTAAAAGTAAAATTGTAAGTATAATAAATGGGAGGCATTTAACATATTAAAGATGTAAGGAGCTGTTGAAAGGGAGCGGCTGGCTAGCTGAGCCCGAATCAGGAGTGCAGGTGAAGCAAACTTGTAACCCCCCCAGTTCATTTCATGTCTTTATTACTTTAGAAAATTAATAACAATTTTTAATTAAAACTCACAAGCAGTAGCAAAGCATTACACGCTTATGTAGGCTTCACCCTGAGGAAACACATCCAAATTTAACCATTCATTTGGAAAGGAAAAGGTACCTTCTTGTACCTCTTCTCTTACTGGAAGAAAAGGACTTGCTCAGAAGCAATGTCCAGTTACTCTGTCTTATACGGAGTAGACTACAGCTGTCCCACAGAATCTCATCCAGATGAAGGCATTTCTGTGGAAAAATGTGAGTCGATTTGAGCTATCAGAGCCTAACTCTGAGGTGACTTCTGGCACTAAGGGGCCCCTGCTGTAGATAACATCTCACCGTCCTTTTTGCTCCTGCTAAGCGGGATGGTTTCCGTTCCACATGTTCTGCTGAGAGAGGAATTTTTCAGGAAAAAACTGAAGCCATGCATAGGTCAAAATCAGCACCTTGATCTCTGCTAAGAAATGTGGAGGCAGTCAGGATAGAGAGCACGTAGAACTGCGTTACGTAGTAGCTTCTTCTAGTCAAAGGAGTTACGCCTTTAACTTAGCATATCCACTTTAAAAAATTATCCAGTGCTGTTACCTGTAGCTCTTTAGCAGAATAAAACAAGAACAGAAGGGAAAAGATTCATTTGCAAAACATGTGCTTTGAGCGTTTGGCACCTGTATGTGTTCGGTCAGTTTGACTTCAAGCCCGTCAAGTCACCAGTTGGTTTCTTAGAATAATAGGGGAAATACTTTGGTTTTCTTTAGTTATGAAAAACATTGTTTTAAATATGATGGCCAGATAGCTGCAGAACATGAAAGCCATTGTATTAATAAACTCTTTGACAATGTTTAGTCTGACCTGGATTGGATTAAACCAGCACTTTAGAAATAAAGAAGTTACGCATCTCGTTACAGACAGGGAGATGAGCTGTTTCTCCCTTTCTCTCTTAAGTATCTTTCTTTAAATGCGTGCCTTTCTTCTTGAGCACGTGGAGCATACGTATTTAAAACAGTACCCTAGGAAGAGTACCTTAGGAAATTGAATCTTACCCACATTTTAAACTGTCCCAGTTGGTCAAGTTGCAGAGATACGCTTCTCATTCTGACAGCATTGGGAAGGCAGAGGTGGGATAAAGGCGAGGAAGATTTTGGTGTCACGCTATAGAGGGTAATACAGCAATGGTTAGCTTCCTGCATGGGAACAAGACTCGGAGACCTCTTGTACCTGTAAGGAGAAAAGGAGAGGTGAGATCTTTGCAGAGCACAACTTCTGCCTGCTTCAGCGGGGAAGGCTGCAAACTCAGGAAAGAGCTAAGTGCAGGGTGAAGGCGGAGAGACCTGTTCTAGGCTATTGATGGAAGCCGTGGAAGTTAGCAGCAGACACAGTTAAATGAATAATGGAAGATGAAATGAACACAGGGCATCAACACCTGGTGTTAATTCAATTTACCATTTTCCCTGCTACGCAAACAGTATGCTCGTGTCTGCTTTGCATTCATCACAGAGACACACTGATTTCACTTCTTATTGGAAACTTCTTTGCTGTAAAATTATTCTGTTTCATCCTGTTCTTTTTCCTAATTTACCATGCAATTAGTAATGCGGAGAGTATAGAAATATGATGAGCTATTTTAGAGTATAGTGGACTATATACCCACCATTTACTAAAACCATTTATTCCCCTGACATTAGACCAAAGAAGAAAGAGAAAAATCAGAAAAGCTCATATTTTTGCAGAAGGGAGGTACTACATTCCTTGAATTGCAGGTAAAAACAAATACTTTCTTGAAATGCAGTCTGATAGGCTGGCAGTGATTTCTTATTTTATTATCTTTTTTCCTTTCCAAGCCACTTTTTTTGTTAGTCACTTATTTCATAAGTTCCAGAGAGAGATGTAATCTGGGGGCCAAATTCTGAGGCATGAGTTCCCTCCAGAGCTTATGGCTTCCTAATAGAGACATCAGTTATTATCTCTCTGTTAGTCTCCTAGTTAGACATCTGCTTGCACGGTGCTATTTGTGGATGTTGTTTGCAGTTGTGCATGCATTTCCAGCATAAACCTCACTGAGAGCATAACGGGGCACTTCTGTCATTAGAATGAATTTCCTTTATACTGTCAAGTGAATGCAGATTATGCTGAGTGATGGTGAACTTTGTATTCTTATTGGTTTTTCTATTAGCCAAGTGTGATAGAGAAGAAGCTGCAGGAAGGAGAATCTGCTGGCACTTTGGTTACTTCTCATCAAATCATTATCCAGAAAAGTATCCCATCATCCCTAGAGGTTATTTTTAATTCATTCGATTTTAAACTAGCACATTTGCTTAGTTAAATACAGAAGTTATGGTCTTACGGTCGAATAACTGGATGCTGATTGCATAGCCAAAGCAAATCACGTAGCATATTTGCATAAAGAGGAAAAAAGATGCTGCATTAAGTTCAGTTCGGTATCGATAGTAGTATGGCATTTACTGTGTTGTACTACTCAATTCAGACAATGCTGAAGGGGGTTGATGTTATACTAATGAAAACAAGGAAATTCAGTGCAGGCTACAGCTACATACAAATGCATACTATTCTAAAACCTCATCAGCAGTCTGTTTGTCACAACTGGGGAACAGCTGAATGGGCTTATTTGCTGGATTTTTATGATTTGGTTTTGACTGTAGCATTATGAGCCATGGTGATACATGATTTTTAACTTCAGGATGATTCCAATCATCGTTTTGAATGATGCACTGAAACACTACCCTGCTTCAAAGTACTGCAGAAATAGTGTGGCAAAAGTAACTTTTTGTGTCCACATTCTATGGGTGTCTAAGGGGAGGGAATCTGCAAAGGAATCATCCTTTGCCTAAGGTGATGCTGTTTATTTGTTTGATAGCTGCTCTAAGAGGTACAATGGTAGAAGTTATTAACATGCTTTCGAAAGAGGCAGCGTTGATTTCTTAAAAGTCTTCATGCTTTAGTGCTCCTGAAGTAGAGATAAACCTTCAGGTATTCTAATTTAGCTTTTATATCTCAAATATAGGGCACTGAGGATTGGGTTATTATAGACAAAATACCCTCTGAGGTAGTTGATGGTGAATCGAAAAAAAAAGTGGCATACAAAGTAGTGACTGTGAGCAGTAAAGCTGCCTTTCCACCTGAGCTATTAAAATCCAGTACCATTCTGACGCAGAGCTTTGAGGACTTGGAAAGTGAAATACAATCCAAAGAGGAGAATAAGCAGAAAATGTTCACCCTAGGAAAGTCCTATGATACCATATCCGGGAAAATTGTAACCATGACAAGTAAAGCTAAAGAGGGTGAGAAAGCAGTGCAGCCTTCAGTGCAAGCTTTGCAAAAAGTGGAAAGGGAAGTGCAAGAATCAGTGAAAATCGTTCCGGTAGTGGCCGAGTACGAAATCCTCGAGCCTGTCCCTGATGAGAAAGCCAGGCGGGGATCCGACGTGCAGAGCACAAAAAGAAAGCTGTCCGACTCTCTGACACCCATAAAGGAAGCAGAAGCTCAGTTGCAAAGTCCCGAAGAGGAGAGCTTGAAAAAGACACCAAAGATGGACCAGGATTTGCAGTTACATGGTACACTGGGAAGCGTGCAGCTTGGCAAAGCAGAAAAGCACCTTGGCAGTGAAGCTGCAAAAGCAGGGGCGTTTGCCCGGAGAGATAAGAGCCTGTCTGAGTGGAGATATTCCAGAGAACAGCCATTTACCATTGCTACTGCTCACTATGTTACCGAATCGTCTGCGTCAAAAGTAGTGGTAACAAGTGGCTTTGACTTCATGCCACGGTTTACAGATTAAAGCATGACTTCTTTTAGGCAATCCCCTCACACCACCCTACCTTTTGGTTCTCCTGCTGCCTGGCTTTATGTTGACAGCAGCCAACCCAGCTTTTTTTTTTTTCCCCTCATCCTTTGAATCCGTCCCACGGTTTGAAGCAGACATTATATAAGGCTTTCAGCCTTTCTGGTTTATTTAAAGATCCATGTTACTGAAATGTAGTATTGCTGCTGTGGCTTGTTAATAAAAGGAAAAAAAAAGGTTTGCTTGAACCAGCAAAATGCCAACGCTAACAACTATGCTTCGTAACTACTGCTTACTACAGCCATTGTGAATTTGCTCTGATTTATTTTCCCATTCTTTTCCTGTTTTCCAACCTCTCCGTGCCCCTGCAAACCTTCTCTCCCTTCCCTCCGTCTCTGCCTCCAGTTTTGGCAATTAATATGTCTGTGCATGTGGGCCTGCCTTTCTTCTGTGTATGACTCTACATTTCTTTGTCTATTTAGACTAAACAGTCCACCGGTGAAAAAACCTTGGATGGTTCAGATATCTTCAGTTTAATAGAGTCCGCCAGAAAACCGACTGAGTTCATAGGAGGGGTTACTTCTACTTCACATACCTGGGCTCAGGTGGCCGTTCGATTCCCTCCATCAACGTTATAACCGCACGCCGATTACTTTTGCTTTTCTTTTGTTTCCTGGTTTTATGCATAACACGGAACCTATATAACCAACGCATGTATCGGTGTGCCTTTTCCTTTGTTACAATAGATCACAATACAAATGTCACCGAAAAGAAAAACAGAAAAAAACCCCAGATTTTGTCTCATTTCACTTTATTTTGGTCATTTTGCAGGGTGCTGTATTTTGCCTTTATAAAACTCACGCAAAAATACCAATGAGAAAAACACTGTGGCATTCCTCTTCACTTCTAAAAACTGTGATTCTTGCTTTGTCTTCTGTTTCTTCTATTCTGATAATGTCCTGAGAGCGAAAATCCATGCAACGTGAGAGAAATAAATTGGCAAAATGCAACACCTGGTTTTTTTATTTATGTTCACAGTACATTACGTTGAGGACAATACACTGCTATTGCGAGTAGCGTTGTCTGCTTCTGACGCTGAGGGTTTGGGGTTTGTTTTTTTTTTTCTCCTTCCCTGCAGAGAATAGACACAACGACATCTCAGGAGATAACTTCCAGTGAAATGAAGCAAGCAGTTCAGCCACCCCAGGATACAGTGAAGAAGGTTGTACAGGAGATGGTGGTTATCGAGGAGAGACATGGGATGAACGTGCATGCGAGCGGGGATCCTGCTAAAGCGGCCGGACTTGTGCTGGATACCCAGGCTGAGGCAGCGCTGGCTGCTGGCGTGAAAGGGAAGGAGGGCTCTGCTGGGACTGAGGGGGCGAAGGAGGAAAAAAGGGAGGAGGCTGGGAAAGCCCAAACCAAACAGGAAGGAGTCGCTGTGGCTGCGGCTGAGCAAGCGGAGGAGCACAGTACAACGGTCCACCTTTCAGAGTCTTTGGAAAGAAAACCTCATTTTGAGGTAACTCGTTATTAAATGGATCGTGTCTGTGCTGAATCATAAATGTAGGCAGTAGTGGACTAAGTTAATTCCTCTCGTGGAAAGCAAAGCGTCCCAAGCTTTTACGATTGCATCTCTACAGCAGGCAGTTTGTTCCTCCTCTTATTTCCTCCTTGCATGGCACCTGCAAGGCTTGTTGCTGGTTTCCAGTATTGGAAAAATGCCATGCATATTTTCCCTAAAAGCGCTTTCCATGCTACAGAGAAATACCTGATTTGGTGACTTTTAATGCCCTAGTTAACAAGAATTCAGCTGGCATTCTCTTTGAGAAAGTCCATCAAGATTGGCAAAGTTCATGTGTCTTCAAAGACAGAAAATGCATTTTTTTCCATGCTTAGTACAATTATAAGTAAGTGTACTGTGTCTTAAACAACCCAGATTCCTTATCTTAGCCCTCTTAGCAGAATTTCAAGAATTATTTTGCAGAGAGGTTAGAATAAAACTTGTTCTTGCTCTTTTTTTCTGACAGCTGAATAGAAAACTAAACCTGAGTAGGATTTGTTCTCTTGTCATTTTAAGAAAATTTATAATCCCAGAATGGCTGCGGTCAGAAAGGGACCTCTGGAGGTCATCTGGCCCAACCCTGTTGCTCAAGCAGGGCCATCGAGAGCCACTTGCCCCAGCACCATGTCCAGATGGCTTCTGAACATCTCCAAGGTTGGAGGCTCCACAACCTCCCGGGGCAACCTGTGCCAGTGCTCAGTCACCCTTAGAGTAAAAAAGTGTTTCCTGATGTTCAGAGGGAACCTCCTGTGTTTCAGGCTGTGCCCATTGCCTCTTGTAGTGTTTTGAAGTTAGTTTTCACAAAATCCAGGATAGTGCTAAATGTTGCCAGCATTACATACATCTATGTATCTTTATAATGAAGAGAATTTTCTCTTTTCTTTTTTTTTTAAATGCAGAGCACTTTTTATTTGTTCCCCCTCCTTTTCTCAAGGAAAAAAAAAAAACCAACCCTACAAACTATTCTGAGAAATCCAGAAGCTTTACTAAATGTTCCAATTCCTTTTTTTTATTCACACAGTCACCAGTTGTGAAGACTGAGACTATCAGTTTCAGTAGTGTTTCTGCTGGTGGGGAAAACCTTGAAATTTCAACAAAGGAAGTGCCAGTAGTCCATACAGAAACAAAAACCATTACGTATGAGTCTTCTCAGGTAAGAAATTCTGCAGAACCCAGGGTCTAATTTAACATGGCCTTAAGGAACACATGTTTCTTCGCCTATCTTTAAGTGTATGTCTCAGTGTAAACTGTTCTAAGTTGTTCAGGTATTAAATATTAGCATGAGGGGGACGCACATAAGTACAGCTTACCTGAGGGTGACTCTCACATCCTCGTGTAGGGCCCATTGAGAACACTGATGAAATTACAGGTGTCAAAGCCCCAGCTTCTCATCTGTCCTTCCAAAAGCGAAGAAGAGTCTCCAGATGCAGAAAGAACTACTGACACATGATCACCCTAATAGCAGTTGTTTCCCTACCATTAGATACTCACTTTATGAAGAACTGTAGAAAGAGGGAAGTTCAGCCAGCCCGGTTCTTGCCTCCCTGTGCTCAGGAGCGTGTTTCTGATGACTGGCTTTCTCTTTCGGTTCCCTAGGTGGATTGCGGTGCTGACTCAGAACCGGGTGTATTGATGAGTGCACAGACTATCACATCTGAAACTACCAGCACTACAACCACTACACATATCACCAAAGTGAGTCCTCAGAAAACAGGGAGGGTTTTTTTCACAAGGGTGTATGTTTTCTTAACTTCAATTCTATTATTTATTTTAAAATGTGGGCACATGCTTATATTCTCTGGGCAAAATCCTGTCTATTTTGGGTACCTATCTTCATTCACCTATCTTTGGGTTTACTGGCTTCATTAACGTATCATCCAAGGACTTGATAAGAGTCCTGAAAGTCATAAAGCCTTAGGGTATGTCTACGCAAGCACAAAACTGTGCAGAGACACTTGAGTTAGCTGCAAATACTGTCTGGAACTGGAAGCAGTGTAGCCACGTTGGCATCATATGGTAGCCAGGAAGGAATAATTTGCCTGAGAGTAGGGCTCCATTGACATGGCTATATTGCCTGAGCTGTTATTCCTGAATGGTGTTGAAAACATAGAGTAAATCTGTATCATGTAGTCATAAGGGGACATTCAGTCAGCTCAGATGCTGCGGTCGCATTGCTGGCTGGTACCCTAAGGAACTTGCCCACAGACAGACAGAAAGCTTATGGCTGCACAGGCAAATGATGTTGGGTCTTCCAAGTTCAAAGATAGCATCTAAATAACAGTTCCTCCCTAAGCAGAAACCCTCTTAGTGCCATGACAGCTCTCCTACCAATATTTACTGAGGGCAGGATTTCATCCTTCTGCAGTGAAATTCACCCTTCAGTAGATGAGCTATACAAAAGCCATGCCACCCTGTATGTCCTTCTGAAGCCTGCAGTTGGACTTAACTAGGTCTTAATAGGAGCTGTCTGCATGACCATTCTTTTCTTTCTGGGATGAATTTACCGTAAATACCTGCCACTTTTGACATACAAATACCTCTCCTGACATGTGTGCAGATTGATTAGAATCATAAAATTATCTGTGTTGGAAGGACATCTGGAGGTCATCCAGTCCCTTCAGAGCAGGCCAACTTCAGAGCTGCTCTGGTTGCAGTTCAGGGTTGTCCCCTCTGTGCGTGCAGTTTGAGAGAGTTCAGTCCAGTCACATCTGGGTTCCTGCACTGATCACTCTCTGGATGAGTAGCAGCACTCTTTAAATAAGTTACTGACATGCGTTTGTCCCTCCCATCTAGACTGTGAAAGGAGGCATCTCAGAGACAAGAATTGAAAAACGAATAGTCATCACAGGAGATGCAGATATTGATCATGATCAGGTAAAGTCTGTAAGCTGCTAAAGGCTACCCTGGAGACTGCCAAAGAGAACATTTCTTAAACATTGCTTTAGAAGATACTGTTCATAGTGGCATGTCTGAAATTAAACTGGATTAGTAGTTAAATCAGTGATGGTATATTTCATATTTTAATCATTTTCCTCATTTGTAAATTGTGTAATATCTCATGAATCTCTCCACCTTGCTACTGATCATGCATGTTCCACCTCCTTTTTGTTTTTGCCCTTCTGTGGTTTCCTTGGGATAGGCGCTGGCTCAGGCAATTAAAGAAGCCAAAGAGCAGCACCCTGACATGTCAGTGACCAAAGTAGTGGTACATAAAGAGACAGAAATCACACCAGAAGATGGGGAGGATTGACCGCAGGTAAGAGGACTAGATGATTTTCCTAGGCGTTTACTGGGCTGGCATGTTGCAAAGGTTGTTTTCCTACCATAATTCACCTCTAACTCTTTGCTTTCTCTCGCTGGCATTTGCAAGTTGCATTTGTGCTGATTATCAGTTCTGGTATGTGAATGTAAACCACATTCAGCTCTAAACGTCTTTCTTCATTTAAGGGTGCCAGCTGGAGAAAGAGAAACTGCTCATTTGCTTTTGTTGGCTCTCTGGAAAGTCCTCATTGTCCATGCTTTGATATAGTCTAATCTTCTAATTCTGAAGTAAAAAAAGAAAAAAAAAACCCAAGTCTGTTGTCTGCTTTTATGTCATTTAAGAACAAAAATGGTTTGTTCTTAAAGGTATGCATTTTGTTTAAAAATGCCAGGGGAAAAACCTACAGCTGCTTTTTAAATGTCCCGTGCAGATACGTTACAAGTTAAGCTTTAATTCCTAACTTGCAAAGATATGGTCCAGGTTGCTTTTGATTTTTCTTTTGAACCCAGTGAATTAGTGTGTCGGTATTTGGATGTCTTGGCTTTCTTGTATTTGAAAGAATATTTTATGTTTTAAAGCAGCATTGTTTATCAGGATGAGATGATGATAATGCAGCTTTTCTTGTGTCAAGCTTTTTTTCAGTAAAGGCATGCTCTCCAATTGTGGCTGGATAAACAGACGTCTTAATATTACTGTATTTATTCTGTGTGCAAAAACATGTCATGCATACTAACCTGCTATGCAAAAGCCGTTAATGCCAGCACCATTGCACAAATTGCTTTGAATGCAGTATGCAGAAGAAAAAAAAGAAAGCTGCTTGTCTGATTTGTTTAAGTCGATAGCAGCATTTTATTCTTAAAACGATATATATTCTCTAACATTCGGTATAAATAACAGAGTATGATGCACAGCACCTTTTGAAGCTGTTTTGCTCTCCTGCTTTTGTATATAGAGACCCTAAAGAAAACTGAATTTCAGTATCTGTTATTTATTTGGAAGGTGGAACCAGTCACTGAGGAGTGAATAAGCTGTGATTCTTGTGGTATTCTGCTAAGCGTTTCAGAGACAATGTAATGTGGCTTGCTTGGAAGTCTTGATGTCACTAATTCTTCCCACTGGCATCAGTGGATTTTGGATTTGGGCCAAGTTGCTTATACTGGGATGATGCCGTTTTCAAATAGCTTTTGTTACACGAACAAATTGACAAAAATCTCTTTTGCGAGAGAGTAGTTGCTTCAAATAATTCTGTTCTCTTTCCTGCAGGAATAACCTAGATTGCATATGAATTCAGACATACACACCAGTAGGAATACGAGAGCCTATACGGAGTCTCAGTTCCAACCTGACTGACTTGTATCTGTCTATGGAAAATTTCAGTACAGAAGAATTGATCTTGACCGTTAATAAAGAAACTGGCAGAGATACCTTCCCATAGAAAGCAATCTGAATCAGCAGCAGTTAAACAATATTGCATGAAGCAACGATAAAATTACAGAAAAGCAGCATTTTTAATTTTCTTAAAATGTCTAAGTTTTCAGCTATACCTGCACGTTCATAAACAATATAAACAGTGATCTCATGTAACACATAAACAGTTCATGCCTTTCACAGTTTATGAAAGTCTAAACAAATTAAAATTTGTTAGGTGGCAAGCCTTTTGTTTACAGATATTGTAAATGAAGATTACCCCCAAAATGCTAGAAGCTGTATAGGTACTGTGTATAATGTTTTACCACACATTAGATGTGCCAATAACACAGTTTATTCAGTAAACAACTTGAATCTTATATTTGTTTCATCTGGTTTTATTACTGCCCGATAAACGATGACAAATCTTTACTCTTATCAAAATATTTAAATGCTTACAAAGTGTGCTTTGTATACCTGACTGAATACCTTATGAGGTAGTAATGATTTTAGTATATTAACTTTAACGATTTTTGTCAGCGTTGTTCAGAGTCAGCTTCCAGTCACCCTTCACAGATCCTAACCTTGTAAATTATATGTAGTTATTTTGGAGAAAAAAATCTGTATTTTACTTAGTTTGCAGCATTAGAAAATTATTAATCTGAAATAACCGTGATGGTTTTCTATTGATTTCCCTTTTGTTCTCGGAGGAAAAAAAAGGAAGAAAAAAAAAATTGTTTGAGAATCTGGTCAGCATTTACTGTCTAGTTCAGAGTCAAGCCTTAACCTGTACAGAACGTCCATTGAAAACTCGTTAGTGTCCAGCTATAATACCCACCGAAGGGATAGCGTCCATTACACTGTCAGCTGCATCACAACACATGGTGAATGTATGTTTCTGCATAGTGAAATAAAAGTGGTAAATGCATCCAAAATTGTACTGTTCTGTGTCTAAAAGCAGCTAGTGTTTTTTAATATTCAAAATGTTAAGTTACGTTTGTAAGACACCACAGGTTTTACTCATCTGCACAGTAGACACATTTTGTCTTCAGCGGCTGATGCTGCGCTGTGCAGACAGTTGGTGTTAGCGGAGCATCCAAAGGGATGACAGTGTTCACCTTTGGGCAGATGATGTTTGCAAAGGAAAAGGATTATTTGGTTCCTTCTGTTCTCTCTCTGGCTGTGTACCGTTTCACCGAAGCTAGAAGAAGGATTTTGTGGTTGCTTCGAAAGTAAAGGCCGGTAGCGCTTGATCCAGACCCACTCTCTTTTTGTACTCTTGCTCTGAAACATGGATAAAATTCTCTTTAAAGCAGTACTTACTTATCTGTTCCTTTTTCTTGCTCCTTTGCCACATCTCGTTGATGCTCCCCTAGTAGTTCAAGAGAAATTCGGAACAATTAATTCAGCCTTCAATCTGTATTTCCTTGCAGGATTGAAAGCAATGGGTACAAACAGACTTTTCAGGACATAAAGGGCCAAATTTGCCCTTCATTGTTTACACAGGGCTCCCTCACATTGGAGTCAATGGATTTGGCTTCAGTGGAAAGCAGGATTTGACCCAGTGACTTGTTAATAAAGGTTTATTTTCTTAATTTAGAAAGAAAAATAGTATATATAGAGAGAATAACCTGTAGATAATAATTAAAAGTAATATCCCAAGGCTTTTAAAGCTTTGCCCTTAGTCTCTAAAATGTCTTCCTTCCACCAGCCATTCTTCATGCCTTTAATCCAGAGTGCTAACTATGTAACTTCCCCCTGCTGCCGTCATTGCTTACCTCTCGCCTAATGACCAGCGCAAAGATTACGGTCTGTTGTGATCTTTGATTGACCTCTCCTCCTCCTAGTCCAAGAGCATCTATGTTCTTAGCCCTCTCGGTGGTGGTAGGCTCAGCTCTCTGGTGCTGCCGGAGCCCGGCAGCAGTCGGGGGTGGAGGAGGTACTGGCCCTGTGTCGCAGCAGACAGCATGCCAGGTTCTTGCTACTGCATCAGGAGTTTAAAAATAGACTCTGAAGCCATATTGATCTTCCCTCAGGTGCCCCTCATGTTGTCAGCTAAGAAACAGTATTGTATTACCTCAGAGAGACATGAGGCGATTGCACAGCCTTCTCTCCAGAGTTAGCGTTCTATTTTAGCATGGCTTGAGGAGATTGTACTTTGGTGATACTGCACAGTATGTACGCTGTCTAAAGATATTGTATCGTAAGAAGTTAGGCTCCTTGGAAAGGACGTTCGCAGCTAAGACACGGCCTAAGCGTATGCAAACTATGAGGAGATGAGAGTGGACAGGCAAGGACATCTCAGTGCCACTGTTGGCAGTAGACCCTTGTTTGAGGGATGGTTCCTGGAAGTGATAGCTTTGGTTTTTGTTAGAAACTGTTTCTTGGGTTGTCTGCCTAATGCTGTGCCACATGAAATAAAGAACACCTGCCTGTTTCTACCAACCATCTTTTGTCTCCGTCTCTTCTCATTTACTGTTGGTCTTTGTCCGGCTTCTCGACATAAGAAGGCTTAGAAAACAAACGATCAAATACCGTGTTGCTTGAAAGCACCATTAGCAATGCAGACACCAAGTTGTTACAACTGCAGTCACAGCTTCAGCCCTGTGGGAACTGGCTGCTCTGCACCATTGAGGTAAGGGGCCAGGATGGCCAGGCAGGGCTTTGCACGGCAGGCGAGAATGGGCATAGCAAACAGTCACAGCAATTATCATAGAATCGTTAAGGTTGGAAAAGACCTTTAAGATCATCAAGTCCAACTGTTAACCTAACCCTGCCATCCCACCACTAAACCATGTCCCTAAGCACCTTGTCTGCCTGGCTTTTAAATACCTCCAGGGATGGGGACTTGACTTCCCTGGGCAGCCCCTTCCAATGCTTGACAACCCTTTTGGTGAAAAAATTTTTCCTGATGTCCAGCCTAAACCTCTCCTGGCACAAACTGAGGCCATTTCCCCTTGTCCTATCATTTGTCACTTGGGAGAATACACCCAGATACAGAAGGAATTAATCATCTTGGCATTTTTAAGGCTGTTTGGAATCACTTAACATTTATCCCTCTGAAGTTTTTTAAGGCTGTCTCATCACAAATGGCAAGTAATGGTGTTCTGTGCTCAAGCATATAAAAAAAAATAATTAATGGGCCTCTCAATCCAGATACTAGATCAAAGCGAGGGTTTAACAGCTTAGTCTTATTTCTTCCCAGAGCATATTTAGGCAGCTGATGAGATGATGTGGCTCACCTGTACCACAATTCATATCTGCTGAAATTGCAGTTCCTTAGAAATGGTTCTTCATGGCAAATAAATTGGACATTAAGTCCAAGCTTCAGTTTTGGCAAACAATCCTGGCAAATCTTGCTGCAGATTTGTTGCCTTAACACAAAATAGTTCTGTCAGTTAAGATCACAATTTAGGCCCCTTTACAAGCTTCAACTTTACATCTTCCCTCTTCACAGGTAGTAAGGGTGCGGTGAAGAAATGTGTTCCCCTTTTTTATATAGAAACAATAATGTCCAGGTTCTGCGGAGCTAGGAACCAAACCTTAATTTTTAATCATTTTTCCTAGTCTAGTCTATTAGAAGTTTGTGACATGTCTGATGCAATGCTGAGATACATTGCTTTTTTCTTAATAATTGTTTCGTTGAATGTACCAGCAGCACATACTATATACTCTTAACTCTATTGACCAAACAAAATCCTGTTCAGTCAACCACATGTTTGATCAAACTGCCTGGCATAATTTTCATATTGTTAGTTACCATACGGTCAGAGATCCTATACAAAGAACTCTCTCAAATAAGTTCAAACTAATACCTAAGGAAACCCCATTTTCATTTGACTTTAGCTAATACAAAGCATTAAGAAAAGCAGTGTTTTTCAAGGTGTGTATGTCCCAAACTACAGTTCACTGTTTTGAAAATTGATCTCAGCTCTTCTATGTTGTTAACTTCAAGGAACATCCTTAACCAGGCAATTTCCCATTCCCAAGTCTTAGATCCACTTTCTCCTGAAGTACATAAACGAGTAATGCCTGGCTAATGAGAGGAGATTTAAACTGATTGCTGGATTCTCCTTTCCCTGTCCCTCCATTACATAAAGAAGCAGATACTTGTTTTCAAGTATTTTCTGTTAGTACTGAAGCTCCTTCAGTTGACTCTACTGATCTGATCTCCTGAGATGCCTTTGCAATTTCTTTTGCTCCTGAATCCCGCTACCTCTAGTCACAGGCTTCCAGTGTTGATGTTTCCTATGGCTGTGTGCTAATGAAATGACACCAAACAAACTGTCCATCATTTGAAGTAAGATCAAAGTCCGCCCAAATGGGATCTGGGGCTGGGTGAACTGAAGAAATGCTTCCTATGACAACAGGAGCTGAACTGGACCTCCTGAAGTCCTATATAAATCCCAAGGTATAGTGGTGGTTTGAGGTACTATGGATGGTCTATGAGATTCCTGTGGATGGACTAATGGATGAATATAAGAAACACTCCATTGTACACTTTATTTTAAAGAAAGAGGAAATGAAGCATTTTTCTTAAATCTATAGATTCTATATTCTTAAATCTATAGATTCCAAAGGCGTATCAGTCTTACACTGCAATGATGGTTTGCTGTCTTTTGTCATTAGTGTTACACCGCATCAGCAAAGAGCAACACAAAATACCAGCCTTCTTAATAAAAACTGTGTCATTCACTTATCATAGAACCATAGAAAGTTTTGGGTTGGAAGGGACCCCTAAAGATCATCTAGTCCAACCCCCCTGCAGTGGGCAGGGACACCACTAACTAGATCAGGTTGCTCAGAGCCCCGTCCAACCTGGCCTTGAATGTTTCCAGGGATGGGGCCTCCACTGCCTCTCTGGGCAACCCGTTCCAGTGTTTCGCTACCCTCATTGTAAAGAATTTCTTCCTTAGATCCAGTCTAAACCTACCCTGGTTTAGTTTAAAGCTATTACCCCTTGTCCTGTCACAGCTGGCCCTACTAAAAAGATTGTCCCCATCTTTCCTATAGGCCCCCTTTAAGTACCAAAAGGCCACAGCCAGGTCTCCCCGCAGCCTTCTCTTCTCCAGGCTGAACAAGCCCAACTCTCTCAGCCTGTCCTCGTAGGAGAGGTGCTCCAGCCCTCAGATCATTTTAGTAGCCCTGCTCTGGACCCGCTCCAACAGTTCCATGTCCTTCTTGTGCCGAGGGCTCCAGAGCTGGACGCAGCACTGCAGGTGAGGTCTCACCAGAGCAGAGTAGAGGGGCAGAATCACCTCCCTCGACCTGCTGGCTGTGCTGCTTTTGACGCAGCCCAGGGTAGGGTTGGCCTTCTGGGCTGCCAGCGCACACTGCCAGCTCATGTCCAGCTTTTCGCCCATCAGTACCCCCAAGTCCCTCTCAGCAATGCTGCTCTCGATCCTTTCTTCCCCCAGCCTGTATTGATACCAGGGATTGCCCCAACCCAGGTGCATGACCTTGCACTTGGCCTTGGTGAACCTCATGAGGTTCACACAGGCCCACCTCTCCAGCCTGTCCAGGCCTCTTTGGATGACATCCTGTCCTTCTGGCGTGTCAACTGTACCACTCAGCTTAAAAACTGCACCACTCACTTAAAAAGGCTGTTACTCGTTACACATCTTTTAGTTCTGTCTCAAGTAGGGATTTAGGTTTAAATAAACAATGAGACATACTGCTGGTAGTTTTTATGTAAAAATGCTTTCCACAAATTCCCGTATTCATTAACTGAAAACAGATTATTCTATTATCTTGGAAGTACTGTTAGCCCTTGTGCATACTGTAAACTGCTCTGGTTTATGCTATTTGATTCCTCCTCCACCCTTTTTTCTGTCTTATTCAACATCAGCCCTGCTTCTCAGCTAGAACTAATGGCTGCTATAAAGACAGGAGCAAATTTCAAAAATCCTTGTTGAAGGGAAAACCAATACGCTCACATTATGCAAAAATCTCAGCCAACTCTCTTCCTTCATCCCATGCTCCCAAATGCAGCTATAACCTCCATAAATCAATGACCTCACTCTTGCAGCTGAAATGACCGTCACTCACTGTAAGAAGGATTAATGACCTGTCTTTGAGAATGACTACAGTGACATAGAGGGGGGGGAAAAAAAAAGAGAGAAAATAAAGGGTACTGACACTAGAATTTTTTTTCATTTTTAAGCACATTAGACTTTTATCTGTACAGTCTACCAGCTCTGTTTTCTTCAGTGCAGAACTTAAAAAAGAACCTTTTATTATTGTTTCTTTTTGTCCAGTGTTTACTAGGAATTTATTTTTCATTTTCTAGAAGTATCTTTGCTGTCTGTTTCTGTGGCAAGGTGTACCATGGCACTGCACTTCTGCTCACAGTCAAAGCTTTGGCAATGATGTCAACTAATCTGAAGTGCAAAACACTGATCCTGGAACATGTGGAGCTTTGGAGCTGCCTGAATTACAACCCAGAGCGGCGTGCGTCCACACGAGTCCTGCCTTACAGTGCACATGTTGCTTTTAAGTACTGGGCATGTGTTCTTTGGTGGATAATCCTGGGTGACTATGGTGTAAGAGAGAGAAGATTAGACAAAGCACATTAAAGGGCTCAGGGAAGGGCGTATCATAAATCATACAACAGAGCAAAGAAAAAAAATGAAAGCAATATGTCTGAAAGTACAAAAGCAAATAATGAAGAAACCTTCAAAGCCAATTCCAGTAGGAAGAGACCACCTAATATGATGCTCACTCTTTCCTTAAATCAAGAGTGCTGCTAGCATAGATACCCTTCCCCGATGGATTGATTTGCGAGGTTGTTTCTCACACATACATTAGTTTTCTGGCCAAACTCAGTTGATGGCTTTGGCATACGAAGGCTTCTAAAGGCATTTATATTTCTTTAGTCCCATCTCCAATCCATGTACAACTTAGACAAACAGGAATCTTGTTATATAGTCACAGAAGTGTTGACAGTTCCACCACTTATCCTTAGAGCAACTAAATCCCAAGCTACTGGACAAATACACACACACACACACACACACACACACACAAATTCCCACAGAACATTATTTGTTCTAACACTATTTCTATGAAATCATCCTTGAACATGCATTAAACAATGGATTTTTTTGTTTTGTTTTTCCATTCAAAATGCCATCTGGTGATTGACATGTCACAAGATTGTTTTTTTCCTGCAATCAGATGCAATATGTCAGTACAAATACTTTTTGTCATATTGATCTATAAAAGCGAATATGTAACATGAAAACACTGCAACATGTGGCCTGCCGTCACAGAAATAAAGGACTGTCTGGAATATCTGCCTGAGGTTGTCCTGTGACAAGGAACCTTCTGCAAACTCTGGGAAGACAGCCTGTAACCATGGCTTATCCCACCACTTCACAGTTATTTTAAATTCTCTTTGTCCCCTCTTGTTTTCTTTCATATTCTCCAACTTAACCCATCTGTATTTGATCAGGGTCCTCTCTTCCACATCTTCTCTCCTTTCCAACTTCTCTCCTGGCTTTTGAGCAGACTGCATCTGCTGCTTCTCTTTCCTCTCATTCTGCTGTTACATCCTATCCTACCTATCAACCTTCTTTAAAGTCTTGCTCATTTCATCCTTAACAACAACTCCTACAATGATCATACATCCGGCCCTTAAGTGCATATTTCTTTGCTTTCATATCTCTCTCCAAATTTCAGCCTTGGTTCATTCTTTATTATCACTGGTGTCTTTCCCATGACTGTTATCAAGCAGTACACTCTCTGTTTTTTTTTTTTTTTTAATAGCCACTTTCTCCTTCTTCAGCCATCATCTGATCTCTTTCAGCATCAGCCCACTCTCTCTCACATTGACACTTGGCCCTTTCATGTTTTCTAGTCCATTAGCTTTGATGGGTTGTCATCTGCTTTCAGACCTTTCAGACCCCAGCCCTAGTTTCTCTGCTCCTCTTTCTGACCTGTCACTGAGCAGTATTCAGGATTGACATCCTGTAGATAGTTTTCCTTCAGTACAATAAACATTCTTCCCTCTAACAGTGTTAAACTACACTGTTCTATTTAAATAAATCCCTCCAACCAGACAATTTATGTTCTGCTTTGTTGCCTCTACTTCTTTCTGCATGGGGTCCTGCCCATACCTTCCAAGGAGAGCATATTTAAAAAGCAGAATGACTTATCACCCTCTCAGCTTCTGTCCTCTTCATCCTCAGTGTCCACTTGCCCTTTTCACAGACATAAAAGTTTCCTGTCTGCTTCAGCTTCCAATAGCCTCAACACATCCTCATGACTGCATCCCAAGCGATCTTTCTCCTCATGACACCAGCTTTATTTTTTAATTCTTTAGTCCCTCTCATTCTAAAAATGTCTACTCTGGCCCCACCAACTCTCTCTTTCACATCCAGGTCCATGCTGTTGGCATTACCTAGGGCTGCTCTCTCCCACTCCAGGCCAGCATGTTTTCCCCCACAATAGCTATCGCAGCATCTCTGGTTGTCTTCTCCTGGCTCAGGACCGATGCTTTACTGGCATTTTCTTTGACCTGTTCTCTCTGTGCTCAGTTAAGTCCCCCTGACTCTCCAACCTCTCTTTTAGCAACAAGCTCCCCTCCTTTCACTCCACTTTTCTGTAGGAATCCTCAGATCTCAAGGTGTGCATCCAATCTCCCTTGACACCGCCTTGCTGCAATCTTCCCCATGAATGTGGATTTGGCCAGCCCGTATTTCTCTCTCACTTGTTCAAAGTAAGGTTGGTATTGCTTCTCTTTAACCAGCTTGTGTGTATGTACAGGTGAAGCACTATTTAGTGGAAACAGCTCTGTCATTCATGTAACCGCACTACGACCCCAGTGTGAAGGCAATGTGGAAACACCCACAGGAAATGTGATATTTATTGGTGTGTGAGAATAAAGAGGTAACATCATCACCATGTTTACACCTAAACTGTTCTGGAATAAACAGCCGGTTTTATTTCAGCTGATATAGAAGCCCAGTGACCGAAAGGGCCGTTTTTTGGGGGCCCAGTGGAGCTGTTTTCTGTCTGATCTGCTCAGGGCGAGGGCTGAGGAACGGGACTGTCTCCTCCCATTCTTGTACACATGGCCCTTACATAAACCCTAGGAAGGCAGTGAAATTATATTATCCGTGTGAGGCAGGCTGCTGTGACAGGCTGAAGAAGTCAGGTATCAACTCACTGATTATATGCATCGGTGCATTGGTACTGAAATGATGCCTCAGCATTATTTATTCAGTCATGCCACTAAGCTCTCCTTCAGTGCATTTAATGCTGCACTCTCATAGAGTCTGAGTAGTTTTAGGAGGAGGAAAAGGCAGCAGGAGAGAGACATGCAGAACAAAAGTTTTGCCCTAGCCTTGTGGATGACGGAAACTTTGGCTGACACTCTGCATGTTCCATCTGTGTTGTCAAGTACATCAATCACTCCAGCAATTAAAGCTAATGGATGTTGGGACAACAGTAGCACCAGTTGTCTCCCTACCCAAATTTTATCATTATATGTCCTTGTTTGGCCAGAAATATAAGCACATCATGGAGAGCTGATTCCAGTTTCCCCAGAGAAGTAGGTTAATCTCCTATTGACAACTAACCCTGCAGCATCAGAAAAGCCACCTAGTGCTGTGGCAGGCCAAACCCCATCGCTCTACTGATTTGGAACATGTTTTTTTGCTATCGGAAACCTAATTTGGCCAAACAAAAAAAAACTGCTGGCGATGGGAAAAAAGAAAAAAAAACCCTACCAGCTGCATTAACAAAATTCCTCCAACAGCAGCAGTATTGTTCACATGTTACAGTGGGAAAATCAATCCCTATGACTGCTTGGGGGCTGATCAGTTGTCCTCCCCCACCTGAGGTAGTTGCTAAAGGAGGGTTAACTTCACCTGAGGCTGATGGTTGGCCATCCCTCCAAGGACTGAGAATATAAGGAAGGTCTAGATGAGGTGGGATATGTTTCTTTCACTATGTATGATAGAGCTTATTTGTGAGCCTGGGGGGGGGATGATGTGGCTGAAAGATAAGGTAGGTGGCAATAGTTCAGGATCGAGAAAGCTGCTTCTTATGATTGAGTCTCAGAAAAAAAGACTTTGCTATAACGTTGAGCTTTGTGCTGTATATACAGTATTGATTTTGTGCTTCTTTAAGACAAAAATTATGGTGGTGGAGGGTTAGAAAAATCTTGTCATTATTCATAAGAGAACTATTGTGTGGAAAAAAGAAAACCTCCAGATATATGCAAGTAAAATAAGGGAGTAGTGTTGCTGTACTGGGTACTTCAAGGTGGTACAGAACAATCAATAGCTAGGTGGGATTTGTAAAACTTCCTTTTTTTAAGGACAATGAGGTAGGGGGTACAGCCCTAATTGAGGACTTATGCAGAGAGAACATAACCAATTTGTCTAAGCACTTGGTAAAATACTAAATCAGCTAAAATGTTGTACTGCAGGAGTAATAAAATATGTTCATATATGCAGCAGAGCACATATCTTCTGTTAGCATGTATCCTATAGAAATAGCTTGATGTGTTCTTAATAATTAATGACTGCAATGAATACTATGGTTGCTGTTTCAAAAAAAAAAAAAAAGTCAAAATAGTGGTGATCCATCCATCATCTGAAGTGGACACCTTTCACCTTTCCAAGTTACTACTTAAAATTGTGATGATCAGTGATAAGAATAGAAAAGGCCATCCCCAGAATGACGCTAACTTCCAAAGCATGTTTTCAGTGTATATAGTGCTAAACCATATAGCTAATCATGTCTTTAGATACTGATAGCTGTCTTATTATTTGATGATATTTTTAACACTTACCAGGGAGATAGTAGGGGAAGGACTGGCTATATCCAATGCATGCACAGCTCTGGTTGCTGTCTTAGTGAAGCTCCTGCTGATGACTCAGTCATGAGCATAAATGTCAAGTGGTGTCTAGATTCATGGTGCGGGCATAGAACTACAATTTCTGTGAGCAAGCTCAAAGTACTCCTATGCTAAACTACTAATATCTTTGTACCTACATGAAATTATGCAAAGCAGCTATTGCTGACACTCCAAAGTGATCTGATTCCAGCTGTACAGCTTTGGCTAATGATTTCCATCTTAAAATCTTTGCTTGGTCAAAGCAGACCTCCATGTGCTAAGCAGCGCTGACAAGTAGATTTTGTTGTATATCAATCGGTAAAGCAAACGTTATTTGTTAAGACTGATGTGTGCTGTGTTGACACCAACAATTAAAACTCCCCCATATCCTTCCTGCCTCCAGAAATGTTTTCCTGCCAGAGAGAGAAATATTGATCTTTTGAGACAACAGTTATATCTAGACGTTCTAATACAGATGCCTTATCCTCTGCATCTGTTTCTCCCCTAGAGGAGGAAAAGTTACACAAAGATGGCAGGATTTCTCTCTTGATTCTTTTGGGAATATACTTACACCTACAAATCATAATCCCATGCAGGCTTTGCTTCTGACAGGGCAAGCCTTTGTCCTCAGAAGATGTGGTATTTGAGAGCATTGGATCTGTTGGTGTCTTTCCTAGCTGGTTTGCAGCCTTCCCTGCTCAGTTAAATCTTAACTAATCTAGAACTGCGGTAGGGACAAACCTGCCCTTCCCTGTTCTGCTTCTGCTTTCTATATTCCCCCAGGCTATTCTTCAATGTTTCTCATTGTGTGTATTATGGGCTTCTTGGTATTCATCACCCACTGTCATCTTCTAACAAAGTTTTCCGCTTCATCTCTGTCTTTCCTCTCTGGGAAGGAGTCATGGCCACGCTTCATGTGGAGTCTTATTGCCACTTCCCTGGTAAAAGAAAACAGTGACACAAATCACAAGACCTGAAAATCTGACCTTACTAGTCTCTGGATTCAACCTGCAAATACCATATCCCTACCACCCTGATGACAGAAACTTTCATAGGCATGTGAGGTGACAGGGAAACCTTCCTCGTGCCTACTTCCTTGTCAGCCAATGCCTGCAGCCTGTTCAGAGCCTCCATGATGGCAAGCAGATCTTTCCACATTATGAATACCCACATTTGGGTCTTGGTCCCTTGGGGAATATGGCTGACCACTAATCTTTGTGTGAGTGAACAGAAGTGCATATGACTGCTACCAAAAGAGAAGCTCAAACCCAAATAATGCAACTCTTTCCTCCACAATTTTCAGTTTGGTGGGGTTTTTTTTTTGTATCAATAGCAACATGTCTATACCCATTTATCAACAAGGGTTCCCTGCAAATGCCTACCATCATTCGTAGCTATTCATACCCTGCTGCTATGGCTGATGAGCAGAAGTTCACAAATGCAGTGTGTGTTACTATTATTGCCAGCTAGTCAATCAGAAAACTAACGTCAGCCTGAATTCAACATATCCCATTGCAAATATTAAGGTATAAATGATTAATTTCATGGCTAATGGAGAACAAGTTTAATATTTCCTTCAATACACTTAATGGGAACATCTCTTAGACTGAGCTCAGTCATTTGGTGTACAGAAACAGCCAGCTCTCTCAAATTCACATAATAGGTGACTTCAACAAGTAAGAAGAATATCCCCAGCTCAAACACAGCAAAGGTGAAAAGAAGGTTAGTACCTTTCCCCAGAAAGTTGTAGCAACTCATGAAAAGGCCAAAACTGTCAGGACCAAAGGGAAAGGGCACTTCCTACTGTTCAGCAGTAACCTCACAAATGGTTACAAATAGGTTGTGTGTGCCTGAATGTATTTTTGCTTCACTTGCAAAGAGATGCCCATACTGTTCATGGAGCCATCTGCTGTCATTCAAGGGTAGGTTCCTCCACAAGCCCATGTTATGCTGTTGAACTTGTCAGGATTTTGCTTTTGCAGATCCTAGGACCACTAGAATGTTAAGAGCAATTCCTTTACTTCTCCTTTCTCTTTACCATTATACATCACATTGTAAATAAAATCAGACTTTCCAAAACCTTGTTCTGGGCCTAAGATACACTTGAGAGGCAACTGCCAGCTCTCAGGTCTTGCGTAAGACTGCCTCTGAAGTAATTTATCTTTCTAGATCTCATTCTTGGTGACTCTGTCTTCATTGCTCTGCAGCACTTGAATGGCTGCTAATAACACAACACAGGGCAGCACTGCTGGAAGCTCAGCAGTGAAGGTTAGATTTCAGTCCTCATCTGATATGCAAGGAAAACAAAAGAAGAACTTGGCTGATGAAATTTCCTCAAATGACGACAGAGTTGCTGTCCTGCACAAGCTCAGTGGGTTCAGCTCCTGGGGTGGATTTGGTGTTTGTAACAGAAGCAGTAAAGTTTGGGGGCACAGCTCTAAAAATCCATGCTTCATCCAGTGACTGGCAATGGTAAATATAGGAGATTAGAGTGTGGATATATTTGCCTTACTGGCCATACAATATGTTCTCCATGGTCTCATCACAGGCAGCCAAAAGTATCCTGTGACAAAGAAATATCAGCTGGGTGGAAAACCTGTCATTTTTATTTGATATTATTTTCTGTGTCTTTGTCCCTTTGTAAGTACAAATGAATTGGGCACAACAGCGGGAGTTGGGAGGCACAGCTTCAAATATGCAGGGAGAAATCTTTCTAGGGAGATGTCTGAAGACACAGAAATGTGTAATGTGGGTATTAAAGAATGCATCTGCCTATATCACACAGATAAACAGGAATATTTGCCTTTAAAAAGAGATTTAGTTGGGAAAAGCAAGTCTGTAGGCCCTGAGGTCTGGGATTCGAACTAGCCTGAACAAACAGGTCTGAAGAATATAACCATAAAAGAAGGCTACAGTGTACAGCAGATGTATAGCAGATACACCAGGTTGTACTGAGAGCAGGAAAAGTCATTTGGAACTGAAGTTTTACTATGTGTTTGCGCTGTAAGAACCAAACTTGTGAACAGAACTTGCAGGAGATGTTATTTGTATTATTAATGAAAAGCAGTTGGAGTATGACTTGAAACCAAATGAGAAAAGAAGAAAAGAATTCTGCTGTGGCAAGTTTTGTTTGGGCAGCAAACAGAACTCTGCAAGGCCTTCCAGTTTCTAGATAGTCTTTTGGGTATTTGGTAAACTTTATACAGAATGTATACATTTCACTGTTAGCAGAAACTACAATTATATCTTTTAAAGCCTTCTTGCCCTTTAAAACCATAGGTCTCCAAATGCTTCATGAAACTGTTTGTGTAGTATTTCTTTGAAGTACAATCTTGCCTCAGAATTTTACTTCAGAAGGCCAATATTCCTTTAAAAGGGATTTTTCCACACGATACCTGGCAGTAACCCAAAACAAATCACTAGAGCTACAATATCAGAGCAGCCTCATAATTACAGCACAGATTTCAAAAGAAAACAAACCCAGGCATGGTCTGAAGACCATAGATACCGAGGACCTGAACTGGTGAAGCTGATTTTACCACGTGAAGGTAATTCATAAGGCAAGTATGCTTATGCTTTGAACTGTGTTAATGTTTTCTCCCATGGGAAATGGTGCAAATACAATCTTGGAATCTCCTAGCCATGTCACTAGGTTTAAGCCAATGGATTGAATGCAAGCTGTATATCTGGCATGATGCTTGCTGACTTATTTCATACTGAAACACAGTAAAAAGAGGAACTAATAACAAATCAAGTTCATAGTCATCATAGTATATGCTTTGTTGCACTGTAGTGTCTTGGAGCTGCAGTTGTGGACTAGGGCTCCATTTTGCAAGATACAACACAAATATAGAACAAGAATGTGGATTCTTCCACCAACCAGCTTACAGTCAAACAGTAATGCAAGAGATGACTGGATAAAGATGCACAGGTGAATACAAAGGGATATTAGTGATAAAGGATCCCAGTGCATGTGGCTTACCTACTATCAAGAGTTTTGAAAGGGGAATTTTTAGGCGGGGCTTGAGAAATTCTCTATAAACATGCATAAATTGTTCCCAGAACAAACCCATAATAGTCCCACAATGGACTGTCTGAGACAAAAATACAAGGACTGAGGACCTGAGGGGTTTTTAGCCAGAAAGTTGGCAGAAGCAAAAGACAGAAATGAATTTAGAGTGGGAGGACATTTCACCAAAAACCTTCTGGGGAAGGAGAGCAGGAGCAGAGGAAGCCCCAACAAGAGTAAGCTTCAGCCAGGGTCTGGCAGACCTCAGAGTGAAGGGAAAAAGTCCTCTCTGCAAAGGTAGAAAAGAATTAAACATGAAGAAACCAAGGATCATCTCCACTTAATTTCCAGGTAAAATAAGAGAAATTAAGAGACAAATTTTTATAGGCTGGACTAGTGGCAGAACATAATGAAGGGGTCCAAAAGCAATGATGCAAGAGATTGAATCATTCCAAGGTGGAATGCAGCCAAAGATCACAGAATCGGTGAGGAGCCAAAATGGGTAATTAGCCTTGTGGGGAGTTTTGAGCTAAGCTTGTAAATTGAACAGAGGTGAGGATGAGGAAATGGGTAGCTAAGGTGGGTCATCAATGAGGATGTCATTGATGTCTGAGCATGAGGGGCCTTAAGAAGAGGAGAAAGACATTCAACAGAGAACTGTAAGTCCAAATTAGAGACAGTGGACTACAGGGCCTAGGTACCCAGGAGATAAGAAGAGTCAGGTGAGATCAAATGCTCTGAAAGTCAGAGGAGGTGAGAGCATTTGAAAGTATGAAGAATGGAAAGGGAAAGATGTCATGTCCTCACTCTGGTCTTTCTGCACCAGTGATCTTATGAGGGGGGAAATGGCACCCAAGTCTTACTTCAGTTATTGCTTGTGTGGAACTCCTGTGAGAACATACTGTACCTCTCAGGAAAAACAAAGTAACTGGCTGAGCAGAATTCATGGTTATCATAGAATCATAGAATCATAGAATGTTTTGGGTTGGAAGGGACCCCTAGAGGTCATCTAGTCCAACCCCCCTGCAGTGAGCAGGGACACCACTAACTAGATCAGGTTGCTCAGAGCCCCATCCAACCTGTCCTTGAATGTTCCCTGGGATGGGGCCTCCACCACCTCTCTGGGCAACCTGTTCCAGTGTTTTACCACCCTCATTGTAAAGAATTTCTTCCTTATATCCAGTCTAAACCTACCCTGGTTTAGTTTAAAACCATTACCCCTTGTCCTGTCACAGCTGGCCCTACTAAAAAGATTGTCCCCATCTTTCCTATAGGCCCCCTTTAGGTACTGAAAGGCCGTAATCAGGTCTCCCCGCAGCCTTCTCTTCTCCAGGCTGAACAAGCCCAACTCCCTCAGCCTGTCCTCATAGGAGAGGTGCTCCAGCCCTCGGATCATTTTAGTAGCCCTCCTCTGGACCCGCTCCAACAGTTCCATGTCCTTCTTGTGCTGAGGGCTCCAGAGTTGGACACAATACTCCAGGTGAGGTCTCACCAGAGCAGAGTAGAGGGGCAGAATCACCTCCCTCGACCTGCTGGCCACGCTTCTCCTGATGCAGCCCAGGGTAGGGTTGGCCTTCTGGGCCGCCAGCGCACATTGCCGGCTCATGTCCAGCTTTTCATCCACCAGCACCCCCAAGTCCCTCTCGGCAGGGCTGCTCTCGATCCTTTCTTCCCCCAGCCTGTACTGATACTGGGGGTTACCCCGACCCAGGTGCATGACCTTGCACTTGGCCTTGTTGAACCTCATGAGGTTCACACAGGCCCACCTCTCCAGCCTGTCCAGGTCTCTCTGGATGACATCCCTTAAATTAAATTGCTCCTGCAAAAAAAAGCAAGCAAAATGTTAGAGGACTGCACCAGAATATTGCTGAATCAAAGCAGCCTGCAATGCCTAAGGCTGTTATGATATATTTAGCCTCTGATTTGATCATACATAATCCTGTTGATCTTGTAATTATTACAGCAAAATATGCAACATACATAACACTTAGTGTAGTAGGCTAATAGACAGCATACTGATCCAAAACTCTAACAGGTGTTCCTGACTTGCGCGTGAAATAATCAGTGACTTATGCTCACAATATTTAATTAAATTAAATAATAATAATAAAGTAAAAAAGGCATTAACTTGCCAAGCTGTATGCTCCTAAGCTAATAAATTTACTTTTTTTTTAAACATTCAGCTGCACCTGAGCTTTTAAAGCTAGTGAGCTAATGAACGCTCTCCTGAAATCAGATGACAACTATGTTAGCAAATGAGAATCTTGGAGAATGTATGCTTATATTTGGTGATATAGAAACAAACAAACCCCCTGCTAATTTTCTCTAAATTTGGCTTTGGAGAGACTTACCACATAGCTAAGTGTGGATTGTATGTGGTACATCACCTTATAAGCGCTTGTCCTCCCAAGTGCCAAAGGGTACAACAGAATGTGAGGTACCACACAGAATAAAAATGAAATTATGATGGCTACTGAAATCTTTTGTGGACATCATATAGGTAAATAGAGGGGCTTCTGCTACTGAAATGGATGACATTTTTAGTCTGGTGAAGAGGAGGCTGAGGGGACACCTTATCACCCTCTACAACTACCTGAAAGGAGGCTGTAGTGAGGTGGGAGTCGGCCTCTTCTCCCTGGTAACGGATGATAGGACGAGGGGAAATGGTCTGAAGTTGCGCCAGGGCAGGTTTAGGTTTAACATTAGGAAAAACTACTTCACAGAAAGGGTTGTCAGGCTCTGGAATAGGCTGCCCAGGGAGGTGGTCAAGTCCCCATCCCTGGAGATGGGATAAAAGAAGGATAGATGAGGTGCTTAGGGACATGGTTTAGGCAGTGCTAGGTTAGCGGTTGGACTCGATGATCTTAAAGGTCTTTTCCAACCTAGATGATTCTGTGATTCTGTTCTATGATTCTATGACATCTACAGAACCTCTATCAATATAAGAGGTGATGTTTATAGCTGCTGTCACTTCACTCTTGCTTCTGCCAAGTTTTCATCTGTTTGAAAGATTTCTCTGAAATCAGGGCTTTTACTGTTAAGGCACCAATCACATGGCTTAAGCTGCTTCCAGCACAGGCAAGGACTAGTCCCATAGGCACTGAGGGGGGAAGCTAACAGGATGGTCTAACAGAAACAACAGCCACATTCCCTCATATGAATATATTTGAAGCAAGAATTATCCTAGCACTTTGATTTGCTTAAATGTGTATGGAAATTTGCTTGTTGTCATTTTATCAGCTATGACAGCACGTATGTGCATGTACACAAGGCTGACACAAAGAAATTTGGTTTACTTCCATTACTAACCATATACCTTATTAATACTAGAGCAAATCTGGAAACTGCTGCAGTTAGAAAATATCTCTAAATAAAAATGTGCATAAATAACCCTGACTATCATTTTGGTAAGCATCACCATTATGGACAGCACTGGTCAGCATATGGAAAATTCCAGTTTGGTGATGGTGAGCTCAGAGAGCGACAGTCAAAATGCAGTAGCAGTGTACCACACACCTGCTTGATTTGCGCATACCTCCACCTAATGGGTATGAACAACAGCAGTGGCTAGTTGCATTTGATTCAGGGAGAGGTGATACTTGAGATGGAAAAGCCTCTGAAGGGAAGCTATTACGCTGACACTATGAAAATTGTTCTCCTCCATCCTCCCTGTCCCTTCCTCATTTGAGTTATGTTAAATACAGATACTGGGACTGAGAAGGTGCTGTAATAATATTGCTTGAACTGTATACGTATATTGTGCTATTTATGCAAGGTCTTTGAGAAGCTGCTATATCTTTTTCAGTATCACAGTCAGGTGATTGGTATCTTGGTTGTGAAGCTCCTCTAGGGTTTTCCAAGAAGAGGGTCTTTTTTCAGCATGTGTTTCTCTTCCCACCTTTCTGAGACCATCTCTCTGCATTGATGTCAAAATAAAACAGGAAGGAAAACTGCAGAAGCTAGAAAGCAGAGAATGATGCTTAGCCATCCACCTTGAATTCTGTGAATAAGAAATTGGGATTGAGCAGTAAATACAGCTTAGTTTAGTTGCCAATGCATAAAAAAATCCGACTGTAAGTTTGCAAGTTCCGCTGCAGATATACTATAAGTGATAAACGTGGCCCTACCTTATTTTGATATCGCAGCACATATCAAGCAAAAAGGCTTGTTATATTACCATCACAGGCCATAGCTATATCACAAATAGCATTGGCTGAGATCTCGGTGGGCATTTAAGTCCAAAGTGTGCATTAGGTAAAGCAGAATGAGTCATGTTTGGAATGACCATAAGCCA
Source organism: Gorsachius magnificus (assembly GCA_034008185.1). NCBI lineage: Eukaryota > Metazoa > Chordata > Aves > Pelecaniformes > Ardeidae > Gorsachius > Gorsachius magnificus. The sequence continues at coordinate 55,129,622 of CM067082.1, read as the reverse complement.
TGATTGTTATTAATCTCTCTGTACTTACAGAGACTGAGCAATGTTCGCTTGCTTCAAGTAATTTGGCAGTCACAGCTGCTGGAAATATTTGTATGCATTCTGTGGAAAAGTCTCTAACTGATTGTGGTTATAAAACATAAATTGCTCAAACCCAGCAATTCTGCTTATTTCCATGGGACTAATAATTCATATAAGCCTATCACTAACTGGAAGTTACATTTCCTGTATTTCATGCAACTTGTTCAGTACTGAAGCACACAACCTGCTTGTGACTGCAAAGCCCATGTGCGTCTGGCATGCTGTATCCGTTTGAAAAATACATACACGTATACTGGGGACACAAGCAGCAGAAAGAACTTTGGTCAAAGAAGCTGGTATGAAAAGTCTGTTTCAGCAGGAATTGACAATGCTGTGGCTGAACAACCAATGCTGTTTTCAGACCAAGTCCAACTGTACGTCATCCTCACGCTAGGAGAAGGGGCACACCACGGCCAATTATCACTCTAATGTGCAGCAGCTACATCCCATGGATCTTTTCCAATCTTGCCCTTCTATGCAAGCTCTTCAGATTTGGAAAATTCATATGTTTCCTGTCTCAGCAAGAAGCACTCGGCAGTGCTAGAACTTCTTGCTGCGGCAGACCAATTGCAAATTGAATTGTTTGCTGTACTGGTTGCGCTATACCTCTTTTTTAATGCTGTAGTCATTGCATTTCTAATTTTTGTAACTGTGTTTACCAGTATATATAAGGTCATATATTCATAGAATCATAGAATCACCTCGGTTGGAAAAGACCTTTAAGATCATCGAGTCCAACCGTTAACCTAGCACTGCCATCCCACCACTAAACCATGTCCCTAAGCACCTCATCTATCCTTCTTTTAAAGACCTCAAGGGATGAGGACTCCACCACCTCCCTGGACAGCCCATTCCAGAGCCTGACAACCCTCTCGGTGAAGAAGTTTTTCCTAATGTCTAGCCTAAACCTGCCCTGGCGCAGCTTCAAGCCATTCCCCCTCGTCCTATCATCTGTTACCAGGGAGAAGAGGCCGACCCCCACCTCACTACAGCCTCCTGTCAGGTAGTTGTAGAGGGCGATCAGGTCTCCCCTCAGCCTCCTCTTCTCCAGACTAAACAACCCCAGTTCCCTGGGGATTCTTGTACATCAGTCAAATGCATCTAAACAGTTCTCTTGGAGGTCAAAGTCAGATTATTTTGCCATGGGTTAAACATTACCAGCTTCAATGAATTGGGATACTTTCAGGCTTCTCAAATGGTAGCAAAGCCAACCTTACAGCTATTAGGGTGCCCTGGAACACTGTTGAAGAGTGCTGGGTTTGAAGTCAAGAGCAAAATGCAGGCAGACCTGAGCTTCAGAAAGCCATAGTACTAGGTTTTTTTGACATTGGACTTCACAGGAAACTAGCTGGAAAAAAAAAGGAATTGGCGATGTATGCTCTGGATCTAGCTCTAGTAAGACCAGGTTAAACAAAGAAACCAAAACCAACAAAACACACCCACACAACTCCCCCCAAAACCCAACCCCAAACCCTAGTCACTTTGCTAGGGATAGTCTACTTTGGTAATTCCTTGAATGAATTGACGCAAATGATGCAGTTGTGTAAAAGCAAAATGAATAGGTCTCTGCAAAGTGAGGAGAATTTAAGCTATAGAATAATGTGATCCCTGGAAATCACTTGTGGCCACCTGTCGTACCTGTCACTATGGTCAATACTGACAGCGGGGGAAAGCATTTTGTTGACCACTACCTATGATTTGCTTATAACTGCATATTTTTTTTTGCAGTCCAGCAAACATTGAGCACTTTTTAACAAGCCTCTGGAAGATGCTGAGCAGCCAAGAAACAACTGAAGGGGGAGAAAAGAGGAGAGCTGCTTAAGTTGTGTTATCTTAAGTTAGTATTTTCTGCACATCACCACTTTGATATACTTATCTTTGGATCTCTTAACAATTTAGAAAACTGCGGCGAAGTAATTTGTTGAAGATTGCACAACAAAAGAAGTATTGATTGTGGTGCAAATCCATTATCCACAAGGAAAAGGGTTGTCTGATAGGGATATGTTTTTGAATTAAAAGTTTGAACTATTAATTTGGATGTATTCAGGAGATTATTCACAGTGTTTATAGAGGCAATGGCTGTTATACACAAAGTAAGTGATTGCCAACTATCTTCCCTTAGCCAACTATTTTCCTTCACTATCCTACCTACAGTTTTTACTTAATATGACACTAAATGCTGATCTTACATAAAACTTTTTTCATGTTTCAGATGATGAAAATAGTTCTTATCTATGGTATATACACACTTATGTGTTAGTAAGGGTTTCTCTGTGCCCACCAAACCCCACAATCAACAATTAATCCCTCTTCATATTGAAATATCACAATGAGGTCCAAAAATGATGACAGGAATTTAATTTTTTTTTTTTCCAATGTGGAAGGCAATGTATTTGGAGCCAGTGCCTCTTCTGGTAACCTTTATAACCTAAGCATCAAAATGAGCACAGCTTAAGGGAAGAAAGAGAAGGAAACAGAGATGAGTGGCCAAGGTCATGACTTCTTAGAGAAGAATCAAGGACAGAATGCAGCTTTCTGATTCACAGCCAAGTTCCCAATCCATCACCAAAGCAAATACTTTTCCTTTTGTGTTATTCTTCAACACCTATTAATAATTTACTATTTTAATTTCATGTAAGAAGCTAATGGTCTTACTATTTTTTTTATTTCCCTTTAGACAAGCAAGGAAATACAAACGTATTAACTATGTGATCCTACACTACTAAAAGTAAGCTCCTATATTCTGACATGAGTAGTGATTTAAAAATAAAAGTATTTGGGAATTCTTGGGATCTGTAAAGTTTAATAGAGGGACGGAGCCAAAACCACCAAGCAATTAATGCATTGTTTCTTTTGGGCAAGACAATTAGCCATATGATACAGAAATGAAGCGTATACTAATAATGAATGCTGGAGGAGAGCCAGACCAGTTCACAGGGGATTGCTTCAGTTTTAAACAGTAAATCTAATAGGATTCAGCATAGTCATTTTATTATTCCACTAACTTTGTTCACATTGAGTAACACAGAAGGATGCAGGGAGCTTCAATACATTTACCAGAAGTAATCACTTAATTAAATACAGTTTTTGGAAAATGCAGTCCCGAGAAAGCAGACAGAGAAGGGCAGTAATAATACTTGCACTGATTCTCATAGGGGATTTTTATTTTTCCAAGCTCTCATCATACTACATGGAGAGGTAGGGTATTTTTTTTTCATCTTATAAGAAATAAGACTGTTAATTTACAGTAATTGCTTTGAATTTATCAGAGTAAAACTCTACTATGTCCAAAGAGAGCTAGGATATGCTGAGTCTTATCCTTAACAAAGCTTGACGCTGTCTCTCATGGAAATCAGGGGGAGCCATTCTAGTTACTTTGTTGGATGAGATCTCTGAATACTATGATATTTGGGGCAGGCCTGAAATATGGAGGGGCACACTAAAAATAAACAAAATGTAGGTCTAGGTTTTTCTTTCATACACTAATGTGCAACTTTTAGCAGTCTCAACATTACATTAAAGAGACAAAGGCAGGCAACATACATAAATTACAACCTTCTTTCCCCTCTCCCCCAAAATGTGCTTACACCATTCTTTTACTTTAAATTAGTAAATCTGTTTCCTAAATACACTCTTACGTATGAAGCCATTGAAAGGGATAACTTTATAATGGGTTTAAAAGATAATTGCATAGCTCTATACAATTTTCTTAATCAAAATTTGACATTATTTTCTAAATATGAAGTGATGTGTTCAAAAATGCATGTTAGTTGATAAGCCAGTTTTATCTATACACTGAATTATAAATCATGGGTTCACATCTGTTTCCCTTATGAGTGGCAACATTCCCACTGACTGTGAGGAGAATGGGTTCAAGCAAATTGCTGGGCAGCAAATTTTCCCAATCTCATTCCTTTTCTTAACAGGCATACGGTAGTCTCATGATGTTTGTCTGCACCTCAGGTAACCCACACAAACATGAGAACGAGAAGCTTCCCTGCAAAAATACATTGTATTCTGCAGCTGGGCTGTGGCTGGTGTCCTCTATCTGCATTTATGAACAGAATATTTGGTCTTAGTATGGCAGGATTGTGCTCTCTCCATAGCCATGCTGCCTTTCAGAACAGGCAGGACAAGTTTGATGGCCTAATGGGGTCTCCTGTCCTTGAAAGTCCAGAGTTCCCATACTTCCATTAACTTGACATTGATACAAAATGCCTTTCATCCTGCCCGTCCTTTATACAACTATGTGTTCATTGCACCCCTCACTAAGGGCTGACCCACATAAAAGAAAAGAGGTAGGAGCTATTTCTTTAGATCAAGCGATAGAAGAGTCTGATTTCTAAGGATTTAGGATTATAACTTTGGTAATGGTCCATGTTGAGAGGAAAATCTGAGTGACTGAGCAGTTAAGAGTGCATCATAATGCAAATGCACAGAGGATCATAGTGGAGATTATTAGAGTAACCTTAATTCTGCCTTCTTTACCCTTGGAGTGCTTAACTTCAAAGCATTATTTTGCTTTTAATGTAGGCCTTTGGCAGTTGCAGTATTTCATAGGCTGGCAAGCCAAAGAGAACTATTACAACAATCTAATTCGACCTCCTATATAGAACAGGACATAATGCCACTTGCTGCTTTTACTTCGAGCCAATTAACTAGCGTGTGACTAATAATAAACTTTCAAAGGCATTCATTTTTTCACTTGAGGATTTCAAGAGATGGAGAATCCATCTTGCTGGTTTGTCCCAACAGTTAATCACTCCCTCTGTTTAAAAAATATATGCTTCGTTGCCTATATGAACGGTTTCATGGTCTCAGCTTCCAGCTATGAGCAATTCAGGTCTTTTGTCTTTCAACTAAAGATCCCTTTATTCACTCATATTTTCTCCAAAGTAAGTGTCTTAGTTGCTGTAATCAAATCATCCTAATGCATTCTTGTTGATGAAGCTTAATAGCTTGTGCTTTTAAAGTCTCTCACTGTAAAACACTTCTCACAGCTCTCCAAATAATTTTGAAGCTCTTTTCTGCTCCTCATGTTTTTTTCTTGCATCCTTTTCAGAACATAGGAACCAGAACTGTGTGCTGTATTTCAACAGCAAATGAGAGACTGATACCAGTCATGAGTCCACCAACCGAAACCATGTGCACCACCTCCCTATCTCAGCTGACCCATATACCGGGGAAGATTATGGAGCGGTTCATCTTGAGTGTGCTCACCAGGCACATGGAGGACAATCAGGGGATCAGGCCCAGCAAACAAGGGTTCATGAAAAGCAGGCCTTGCCTAACCAACCTGATTTCCTTCTATGACCAGGTGACCCGCCTGGCAGACGAGGGAAAGGCTGTGGATGTCGTATACCTGGACTTCAGCAAAGCCTTCAACACAGTCTCCCATAGCATTCTCCTGGAGAAGCTGGCGGTTCATGGCCTAGATGGGTGTACTCTTTGCTGGGTTAAAAACTGGCTGGATGTCCGAGCCCAGAGAGTCGTGGTGAATGGAGTTAAATCCAGTTGGTGGCCGGTCACAAGCAGTGTCCCCCAGGGCTCAGTTCTAGGGCCAGTCTTGTTTAATATCTTTATCAACGACCTGGACGAGGGGATTGAGTGTGCCCTCAGTAAATTTGCAGATGACACCAAACTGGGTGGGAGTGTTGATCTGCTTGAGGGGAGGAGGGCTCTGCAGAGGGACCTGGACAGGCTGGATCGATGGGCCGAGGCCAACTGCATGATGTTCAACAAGGCCAAGTGCCGGGTCCTGCACTTTGGTCACAACAACCCCATGCAGCGCTACAGGCTTGGCGAAGAGTGGCTGGAGAGCTGCCTGGTGGAAAAAGACCTGGGGGTACTGATTGACAGCCGGCTGAATATGAGCCAGCAGTGTGCCCAGGTGGCCAAGAAGGCCAATGGCATCCTGGCTTGTATCAGGAATAGTGTGGCCAGCAGGAGCAGAGAAGTGGTCGTGCCCCTGTACTCAGTGCTGGTGAGGCCGCACCTTGAATACTGTGTTCAGTTTTGGGCCCCTCACTACAAGAAAGATGTTGCCTTGCTGGAACAGGTCCAGAGGAGAGCAACCAAGCTGGTGAGGGGTCTGGAGCACAAGTCTTACAAGGACCGGCTGAGGGAACTGGGGTTGTTTAGTCTGGAGAAGAGGAAGCTGAGGGGAGACCTTATTGCCCTCTGCAATGACCTGAGAGGAGGCTGTAGTGAGGTGGGGGTCGGCCTCTTCTCCCTGGTAACGGACGATAGGACGAGGGGGAATGATCTGAAGTTGCACCAGCGCAGGTTTAGGCTAGACATTAGGAAAAAATTCTTCACAGAAAGGGTTGTCAGGCTCTGGAATGGGCTGCCCAGGGAGGTGGTCGAGTCCCCATCCCTGGAGGTATTTAAAAGGATAGACGAGGTGCTTAGGGACATGGTTTAGTGGTGGGATGTCAGGGTTAGGTTAAAGGTTGGACTTGATGATCTTGAAGATCTTTTCCAACCAAAGTGATTCTATGATTCTATATACTTATATATTCTTGGGGAAAAATTATGCAGTCGTTGGGACAGGTACAGACCTGTCACATCAATGAGATTCATTTTATATTACGGTATCTGTTACACCCCCTTCTGCAAAACATTAAATACAGAAAACCAAATTCATCCAGCAACAAGGCCTGCTGCCACCAGTAGTAAAAGTACAAGCAGATGGTAAGAGGAACACTTTACCATGGGACCTGCCACTGCTCCAGGGCTAGGATCCATTGTGGAAACGCTGGTCCTTGCTCCAAGGATGCTCTGACCAGCTTAAGCCGGGGCGAGGACTCCACTGGTAGTACTGCCACTACCAGACCTGCACCAGTCCAACCTTAGGTCTCACCTTCCTACTTCTGTATTATTTTCCTTCCATACCTTAGCTTTTCCCCTTTCATTTCTCTTCCTGTTTCTCCTCTGCTTGAGAAGCATTCGGGGTTGCCAGATAAGACTCCATCTTCTGTAACGTTCCTGTAACTGGCGTGGCCAAAAACATCAGCCAGAAGGGGTGTCTTAAACAGCTGTAGTGTCCGTGCAAATTAGTTGCATCTCAGAGTTGCCTGAAGGCAATGTGTGAGGCTTGTTCTGCTGAAAAGGAAAGGTTGTAAGCAAGAGGAAGCACCAGAAGAACTTCAGTTTCTATTTCTGTTTGCTATGATTTTATGTATGCCTGGCATTAGAAGGTAATTAGAAGGAAGCTAGTTTGAATAACTGACACTACAGACTGTTAGAATTAATTCTTTCTTCAGAACAGAATGCCACCCTTAAAGAGACCATCAGTTCAGGGAAGAGAAGTGGCTACTGAAGTTACCCTTTCTTTTTCTCTACTTTTAATGACTGGTAATGGAACTGAGGAAGTTGAAAAGCCAAATCTTAACTCCTTAATGTTGTATGACATCAGGATAACTCTTTTAGCTTTCTAGGCCTATTTATTCCCTCAAAATGAATCAAACACTTCTCCCATTATCTAAATCTTTCTTATTCTCGAACAGGTTACAATCAATGATATTTAACAGTTCTGACAGAGCACTGAGCATTTTTGCCTCTAGCCTGAATCCAGCTCAGTTCAAATGTTTTTCGGTAGTTATGGTTTTCTTGGTGATGCGTTTTCCAGTGATCTTTAATGACTTTGCTGTTAGATGAGATCAGTTCTGATTTCTACTTTCATTATCATAAAATTGTTCCCATGCTTTCTACAAATACTCAGATTCAATAGTGGCATCAAAAATGCAGGTGTTAACAGGCTAAAATCTTTCTGATCTCCTTGGGGGAAAGTGCTGATGAAGGCCTGAAATGTGAAAACTAGAATAGTAAGCAAAAGTGGTCTCCATTCTAAAATTTGTACTTTTTAAAAAGTGAAAGTTCGTGGCTATTAGCAAATGTGCAGAAAACCCCATCACCTTTAAATAAAATGTCAGGCATAGGGCTGCACAACTTGTTTGTTGGATGACGGCTCGCCACCTCTCTTTAAGCACGATTACCAAAATACACTCAACTGCTTAGAAAAACATCCACAAATAAACTTCTGCAACCAATTAGTGAAGAAAGCAGCTGTACCACCTAGCAGCAGGCAAGCTGTCTGATTTCTCTCTACTGATGGCATTTGGTGACAGGTTGATGAATGCAGGAATCCTGGTCATTCAGTCTCAGCTACAGAATTTCAAGCATTTTGTGTAGCACGGACAAGGCTCCATTTCCTTCTGTTGTTGTACCCTGCGTAGCTGACTGATGTGAAATTGTTCAAATTAGATATTGCTTTTAGTTTATTTACAGAGCATTAAATAACAAATAGTAATGGAGAATATAATAAGTTCTTCTTGCTATAACAAAACATGAGGTTGACACAGAATGAGGGCTGTAGCTGAGACAGCTGATGTTTCAATTACAGCCTATCCATAATTGTGAGGGACAGGTTCCAATAAACAAACACAAGTAAAAGTCTTGGGGTTTTTTGACAAAATAAACACATCATAGCAAACAGTACTTGTTTACATTTGGCAAGCTTGGCTTCTTTCAGAAAATGCTATGTCCAAAAGTTCATATTTGAATAAAAATTAGTTTCATGTAGCCATGACAAGAACCACAATAACTTGGTTTGGTGTGTTGACCCTGGCTGAACACCAGGTGCCCACCAAAGCCGCTCTATGGCTCCCCTCCTCAGGTGGACAGGGGAGAGAAAATACAACAAAAGGGTCGTGGGTAGAGATAAAGACAGGGAGATCACTCACCAGTTACCATCATGGGCAAAACAGACTCAGCTCGGGGAAATTAACTTAATCTGTTGCCAATCAAATCAGAGTGGGATAATGAGAAAATAAAAACTAAATCTTTAAACACCTTTCCCCCACCCTTCCCTTCTTCCCAAGCTCAACTTCACCCCTGCTCCAGCCTGGGGTCCCTCCCACAGACAGTCCTCCATGTACTGCCAGCATGAGTCCTTCCCACAGGGTGCAGTCCTTCAGGAACTCCGGGCCCCCGGCTCCTCTCTCCACAGGGCCACAGGTCCTGTCAGGTGCCTGCTCCAGCGCGGGCTTCCCACAGGGTCACAGCCTCCTTTGGGCACTCCTCTGCTCCGGTGTGGGGTCCTGCCTGGGCTGCAGGTGGGGATCTGCTCCCCCGTGGGCCTCCCTGGGCTGCAGAGGCACAGCTGGCCTCATCATGGGCTGCACCTGGGGCTGCAGGGGAATCTCTGCTCCGGCGCCTGCAGCCCCTCCTGCGGCACTGACCTTGGTGTCTCTGCAGAGTTGCTCCTGTCACATACTCTCACTCCTCCCTCCAGCTGGAGTTGCTGTTGCACAGCAACTTTTCCCCCCTTTTAAATACGTTACCCCAGTGGCGCTACCACTGTCGCTGATGGGCTTGGCCTTGGCCAGCAGTGGGTCCATCTTGGAACCATCTGGCATGGGCTCTATCAAACATGGGGGAAGCCTCCAGCAGCTTCTCACAGAAGCCACCCCTGTAGCCCCCCCGCTACCAAAACCTTGCCATGTAAACCCAATACACTGAGTAACCACAACTCCACCTCAAAGAAGAGTTAAATTGTTCCATTCTGCCCACTATCACACCAGCAGATCATTCATCCAAAAAATTTGTCTGCCCTACTTACACAACCAACCTGGAGATCACGTAAATAATTCACGGAATGGCAGTCTCCTCTATTAACTGCACACTGAAAGACTCTGCCTTGAACATGAAACACGGCTGAAACGGCAATCACTGTGCTAGTCTTATAGGACCAGATGGTGTAAGTGCTCTGTAAATCAAAAATATACCTGGCCTGTGAATGAGAAAAGTGTTCTTTTTTGATTGATCAGGCATGAGGAAGCCGTTACACTCTTGTGGACCAGTTGTTTCTTAGGAACGTTAGCAGGTCTGCAATACAAACAGGAACTGAGCACAGAAATGGCTCTTGCCTAGTAACTAATTCCCCAAAATGCCTCTTATTTTAATCTATTCCTCTTATAATGCATACTACACACTTGGAAGTCAAGAAATATCCAGGTTAAGATTGAATGGGTAAATTTAGGCTTTTGTTCATTTGGTACCATCTTTACCTAGGAGGAAAGATCCAAATATATGTAGCACTCTCTCTCCTCTGGGACCTCTCACGTCTGCTTAGTGTCCTTTAGCACCACTGGGTGCTGTAGGTAACAGTACACATTGCCGCTGCCGAAAGCCTCTACCTGTAGCACTTCTTCGCCTCTACCTGTAGCACTTCTTCGCTTCAGCACCAGAGTACAGGATCATAATTAAGGCAGGAAGATAATGACACACGAGTAAGGAAACACAGACAGAACTACTGCAGGAGAGAAAGAAAATGAAGTTTTCATGATATTCCTCTGGTACTTGACGTTGAAAAGTGGCATCCATCTTCACACACTGTCCATATGGTTTGAATCAAACGAGGATGGCATGCAGAGTCAAGAAACAGGCCTAGAGTAAGGTAACTGGCAGTAAAAGATAGGAATGAAAAGGAAAAATGAGACGATGGTGGGGATATAGGGAAGAAATAGAGAAAATTAGTAAAGAAATGGAGTGCAAACCCAAAACCGTGAAGAAATACACCCAAAAAAAGGGGTGGGAGGAGGAAGACAAAGCCAGAGAGACAGTCCAATGGGGACAGTAATAAGTTGTGTAAAAATATGCAAGTTACAGCTAGACCTGACTCTCTTGCTTAGAAACAAAAAGAATACGGAGTCCCTTGGGCACAGCACAGAGCATCAACTGCTGTGTTCATAGGGCCACATCCCTTACCTACCACAACTTTTGACAAATGCGTATCGTACATGACTGTAGATAACCATGTCACAAGGTGTACTAGAACTAATTGGAAAGAAAAGTATGTAATTAAGATGCTCTTCTACTTAGAATCTATTAAATAAGATTTTGGAGAACAGGGGCGGTAGGGAGGACTTGTGTCCCATCTGGCACTGGTGCAAACTGAGTGCTGTTTGGTCATTTGGGCAGCGAGATGGCCTCTCACCACCTCTTTCTGTCCGTCCATCTTAGCCGGGGGTTGTGCCGCCAACCGCCATCATCTATGCTCTGGTCCTCCTCGTTTGTCTCTACTACTCCTTCTTTTGCGGGGATACTTGAAAATACAGAAGTGAGTAAGTGAGTGATGCAAAAGCACAACTAACTCCCACGCAAATTTCTGCTGGGCAATTTGCCAGGTTGCTATGGGAAACACACACTGCGAGGAGCATCTGCTCCCCAACCATCCTCCTCTGTCCTGGCACATTCACTTACACTCCCTGGAGGCTTACGTAGACCATCCTTGCCGACACGTGGGAATACGTTAACGGGCTCTGCGATTCTCTGTCACAAATATTGGACGTTTTGTTATCTTCACATTCTTTTGCCCACTCGGCCTGACGAGACATCTGACCCACGAGAAGTGAGCATGGAAAATCTGTGTCCTTGTATGACGACCATTTCTGCAAGACCAAGATACAATTTGAATACACGAAAACTGGCCACAATTTTGCTGTGTTCATATCACCGCTTGCAACTCATACAGACTTGATAAACCGAACCACCACAGACACACAAGAACCTGCCGACACTTAATACACATTTTAAAACCAGTCGCCACTTAGACCATGCTAGGTGCAAACCTTCAGCCTCCCCTGCATGCCATCTCTCACGCCTCGTGCAAGGCTGCAGAAAGTGGCGCTTCTCATTCTTCGCACCCGCTACACAATTTTCTAAGCAAGCAAGCACACCCTACAAAGGGCTCTTTTTCCCTACAGATATCCCCGCAATCCAAACAGTCTGGAAACAACCTTGTTGGTTCAACGGTTCCACAGTATCTACCGTCTGGCCCGCCAGACAGGAAAACAGTACAACTACTTCAAAGCCTGAATGTTAATCTGGTGTTAGCTGGGTATGGGGTAATTTCAGAGCAAGGGTGTTTCAGTCAGATACATGACCAGGACATTTTTTCCTCCTGGTTACACTTTTTCTGCAGAAGGGTATTTTCCAGTAGATTGAAAAAACACTTGCTTTTGGCAGCTGACGTGGCTACAGATACTAGCCCACAGACATGCTATTGGGGACATGTTTTCTCATTCTTATGCTTCACCTTCAATAATACACGTTTTCGATCCCAGGTCTTTTCAGCAGAAATTTCTGTGACCTTTACCTTTTGTCTTTTATTTCCAAAACCTAGTGCAACGTGCCCAGATTCGGACCTGTTACCATGCTTCGGTTTTATATATGCAGCTATCCTACCCCTGCTCTCCACGTAGCAGCACTTGAGATGACTCGTAGGCTCCTCTGTTACTTTTCAGCACAGGGTGTTCATGAGCCATAGAGGGCACGTGCTCACCAATGCAGTTTAGGCAGGCAGGTTGCACCAGCAACTTGGATTCTTGTGTGTCACGGGTTTCTATTTCTTGCCCACTTCAATCACTCAGCAAGAGCAGTCTCGGGGAAAGGCGTAATTGTCTCTCATGCAGTAGTATCAATAAGTTGCTTATTAGCAGCTCCTTGAACTGCACATGAATGGTATTATTATTATTACCTGGTACTGGTAAGTTTTAACACCCTTTACTCCTGCTGCTCACCGTGCACGCTTTATAATTTACCTACAGCACTTACAATCCGGCAGCGTTCCAGCACTTCCACAGAGAAACTAGGAAGGCTCTCTCTCAGTTTGTGAGCTCACCAAACAGCACTGCCAGCGTCAGACCACGTGGCAAATACCTGGGACATCACATGCAATGAAAAACGTTGACATGGTTATAGGCAGTGAACAACGCTTTAGTTTTCGTTCTCCACAGCTCATAGTTAACACGCCTGGGTATTGAACATACGACCCCTCCATTTCAGCGTCTTGGTGAGAGCTACTAACAATACAATTTCAAACATGCAAGTTCAGACGTAGCCTATGGACACAGAAAAGCAGAGGGGAAAAACGGACAGCCACACCTTTCCTGTGGTACCGCGCTTTTCTCCACCGGGAGTTTAATTCTGATTATTTGCATTACAGCAGAACCCAGCCCTAGATATTGAGCGTACCCATACCGTGCCAGGCACCGTTATTGATAAAGCACAAATGGACACCATAACAAAATGAAGAGGCATAGTTTGCTGGTGGGCACAGTAAACTCAGCAGTGCCCTGTTTCTCAGGACTAAGAAGGGTGTCACAGGAGTGTCTGAGGCGCTGGTGAAGAAAGAAACAGCACGTCATGAAACTGTAAAAGTGAAGCTCCTTCCACACTGGTGGTAATTCTTGTACAGGATCATTCAGAAATACTTAAAAGATTTAAGACAGTTCTCAGTGGTGCCCAGCGACAGGACGAGGGGCAATGGGCACAAACTGAAGCACCAGAGGTTTCAGTTGAATATGAGGAAGAACTTCTTTGAGGGTGACAGAGGACTGGAACAGGCTGCCCAGGGGGGTTGTGGAGTCTCCTTCTCTGGAGATATTCAAAGCCCACCCGGACGATGTCCTGTGCAACCTGCTCTGGGTGAACCTGCCTTAGGAGGAGGGTTGGACTAGATGATCTCCCAAGGTCCCTTCAACCCTTGCCATTCTGTGATTCTGTGTGATTCTGTGATCCTGCCTTCTGAATGCAAATCACCCACGTTACAACAAAAACCAAGCCTGGCAGTTTTGACTACCCAGGCAAAATATGGACTTCATTGCATTGTATCTAAAAGTGGATAGAAAAATTAAAAACTTTCAATTAATAATTTAAAGGAAGATAGAGTGATCCACCTGGAGAACCATTCAGCACGTGTATTAGTGCGTCCCGCAAAACCATCAGAGGGGTGTCTCTGGAAGGGGCAGGAGTTATCAACCTGATGAAAAAATTTACTCTGTTTGCTCCCAGGGGATGATTCCACTATTCCAGTAACTTGCTTACGTTGCTGTAATTTTCAACACAAGTAGCTATTATATTGAGGCGACTTTTTCCCCCCCCCCAGCAGAACCACTGCGTTTTACACTAACAGCAGCATTTTAAAGTTCTATTTATCCTCAGACCAGTTGCCTGAACCCCGTGCCATCAGGCCAGCGTCTCGTGAACCGTTTTCAAAAAGAAAAATCGGAGGTGGAAGATGAGTGGTGCAATCACAGCTTTTCTTTCTTCCTAGCGATCGTGTTATTTCTCCAAAATTCAAACCCCTAGGCAAAGCGGCGGCGTACGGCGGGCTCTGGTAGGCGGCCGAGCCTCCCTCCCTGCGACACGCAGGGGACACAGCAGCGGCGGAGGGGCAGAAACGCAGCCCCAGCCCCTAGCCGCGCACCCCTGCAACCGCACGGCCGTTACCCCACGGCGGTTACAGGCGCGTGCGGGCGCTTGGGGGCTCCGGGAGCCGCCCGCCCTCACGGGATAACCGCTCTTCACAAATCCCGCCTAAACCACCCCCGGCCGCCACCCTGCCGGGCCGCGGGGCCCTCCTGCCCCTTTCGCACAGCCGCCGCACCGGGGGCGCGGGCGCGGGCCCCGGCCGCAGGGCCCCGCCTCCACCTCACGCGCTCGCGCCGCCGCCGGGCGCGAGCGCCCCTTCCCGCCCGCCGGGGCGTGCCCGGCGCGCGGCCCCGCCCACCCACCCCCCCCCGGCCGCACATGGGCGCAGGGCCGCCTCGCGCCCCGCCCTCGCATCCCGTCCCAACCCCCCTCGCGCCCGGCATCCGGCTCGCGGCCGAGCCCGCGCCGCGCTCGCCGCCGTGCGCTGTCAGGCCGGGCGGGGGTGTGAGAGGGGGGAGGCAGCCGGGCTCGCGAGCGCGGCAGTGCGGGTGCCCGCAGCGCAACGGGAGCGGCTCCCCGGCGCCCGTTCGGCGAGGGGCGCCGCGCGCCGCCGCTCCCCTCCAGCCCCCTGCCCTCCTCCGGCCGGCTGCCGCCGCCGCCGAGCGCGCCCCTCGAAAAGGGAGATGGGGCCGGCGCGCTCCCGCCCCCCCCCACCTCCTCCGCCACGCTCCCCGGCTCAGGCGCGCCCTGCTCGCACCGCGCATGCACGTACCCCCGCCCCCGGCGCGCGCGCGCGCACTGAGCGCTCGTGCAGGAGGCGGCGGTGACGGCCGGAGAGAGGCGCGCAGACCCCCCCCCCCCCTTCCCCTCAGCCCCCCTCCCCAAATTCCCCCCTCCTCCCTCCCTCCCTCCCCCCCTCTCCCCGGCCCCCTCCCGCGCGGCGGCAGCGGTGGCAGCGGCAGCCCCCTGCGCTCCCCGGGAAGTGCGGTCCGCGCGCGCGCGGGCGGCAGGTAAGCGCGGCCCTCTCCCCGTTTTATCCCCCGCACACCTCCCGCCCCCCCCCCCCCCCGGCCCGCGGCTGGGCCGCCGTTGCGCTGCGCGCGCGCGCTCTCCCTCGCGCGCCCCCCTCCCTTCCCCGCTAGCTGCCGCCGCCCCCCCACCCCCCCGCAGCCCGGGCTGCTGACGGCCGCAGCCGTTAAAGGCCAGGCAGCTCGCGCTGGGTGAGATGGAGGCGCCGCGAGCGCGCCCGCCGCCGTCGTCAGGAGCTCGGAGCCGTCGCGCGCCTGCCTCCCGCGCGCGCGGCGGGCGGGCGGGCGGGGGGAAGGCGAGGAGGAGGAGGACACGTCCAGCGGCGGATGCGCACGTTGGGGCGCGCGGGCCCCGCTCGGCGGCCGCAACAAAGGGGCGCGCGGCCGCGGCCTGGCGGCGCCTGCCTGGGCCGGCACCGCCGCCGCCGGCGGGGCGGGGCCGGGCCCCCGACGGTGGCGGCGCGGGTTCCCGCGGCGGCCCGGCGGGTTGGGCCCCGCCGGGAACCCGCCCGCGCCGCGTCCTCGCCGGCGGGTGCGTGGAGCAAGCGTGCGCCTGGCTGCCTCTGCGGCCGCGGGCACGGCAGCCAGGCCCCGGAGCCTTCACCTAACGTGGCGAGGCACCCAAAGTGCCTCGGATGGCGGCGGCAGGAGCTGCACGCACGCTTACAGCCCCAGACGTGTTTCCCTGCCGTTCCGGTGGTGCTAACGGCGGTGTACAAGCCGTGTCTGTGGAGGAGTAATTAGAACCGCCCCGCGGAACGAGTAACCCAGCGGTAACGGGGGTTTCCCCCTGCCGTGACTCGGAGCTGGGGGTACTCTGGTAAAGTGCCTGTCCCTCTCCGCTTGCAGAGTAGTAACTTGTTTCTTTCACCAATTACACACCACCACCATCCCCCGTACTCGGCAACGCTGTTTTCAGCCAATTACTTCTCCTCTAATTGGTTCTCACTTAGTAAGTCTCAACAGAATTGCAGCAAAATGGCATATTGTTTAACAAAACAGGGTGGGATTGCTGCTAGATTATTAGCACTGACGCTTTGCCTTTTGCTTAAAAAGAAAGCAGCATTTTCCCCAGCTTGCAAGGAACTGTAGATGGGTCCTGTTGAAATAGTTGGTTGTCCTGCCCTCTTGGGTGCTGGATTGATACATTTTCTTGGGACAGCAGACCCAGACAGCCCAGAAAAATACAGTGTTTCTTGGGTTTGTTTTCTTTTGTATGTTTCAATTGTCTATGCACTTCCTCTCTGGGTCTCTTAACATATGATTATTTAGGAGTAGGAAAAGAATTTCAGCTTGCTTTTTTTTTTTTTTTACTATATGCTGCAGAGGTGTTTGTGAGGAGCCAAGTGTTCCCATACCATGTTAAACACCCAGCGCCAAGAGTGGAAGTTCCATACCTGTCATCTGCTTCTGTTTCGTATAGGGTCAAGGATAAATTAGAGTGTAGGAAAGGAGTTCCCAGTAGCTCCATGCCAGGTGATGGAGATTTGTTCTGAACCAAATACTAAATTTCCCTCCTCTCCAATGCATTTCCTGCTTCTGTCACAATAAGATGCCTGTGGGAGACTGGGATTGAATAACTTAAATGTTGTGTTTTCTGTCATCCTTCTGCTGTTCAACTGTCTCCGTTGTTTGGAGGTCTGTTATCCTTGGTGTCTCTTTCCCTGGTCCTGGATGTGCATCCATCCACAGCCGGGTCTGTTGTCCTTCGGGGTGCTTGCTCTGCTTGCCAGACCCTCCACTAGGTTTGCGCAGCATGCTAATTCAGCAGAAGGCTGATCACCTTTTCGATGGGCTGGTTACTGGGGTCACACTGTTGATTCCTGTAGAGACTTTCCAGACCTTTAGATGCAGTGCAAAGTAAGGAGCAGGAGAGTGGAGTCAGGGAAGTGAAGTAGCTGGAGGAAATTAAGCACTTGGTTTATGACAACAGTGCTATCAGATCAATTTATGGAGTCACCTGTAGAACCAGTCAAAATAACTGGGTGTTTTGATAGTGCATTTTGTATAATTTTAAATAATTGAGAATGTTTAACATGCAAATTTGAAACAAGTTTTGGAATAGCTTTTATCATTTGTTAAAATGTTATTATCTTCCTGTCTTTCAGGCTGAAGGTGGCCCATTGTAAGGGTTAATCATCTGTCAAATATTTAATAACCATTTGTTCAGAAAATTTCCTGCATTGTTCATGGTAAGGCTTATATTTGATATTTCACATTTGGTTTGTTATCCTCACACACTTAGAGTATTTCTTATACATTTTTTAGTATTAATGCTTCCTTTAGCCATAAGAATCACTTCTACTGCAGTTGGATCATATATTTACTGGGAATTGCAACTTTACAGAGAAAGTTTCCAATTTTGGGTAACTGAATCAATAAAGACTTGAACAAATTAATAGATTGATACAAAAAATTACCCTTTATCAATCACTATGTGTCCTTTAAAGTGTGTAACCTAGGGAAAAAACCTTTATATATTCAGAATTTTAAAATAAGTTTAAGAGTAATGCTTTTGTAATTTGAAAGTCATAAGAAGCAAAAAAAAATAATAAATTATTTGGCAATTCTTTTAGTGTGTAAATAATATCAGCTGTTGGGATTTTGACTGGGACTACTTTACAAAAATGACAAAACCTTCCCGTGTTATTTTATAGGAGTTTTTCATCAGTATGTCTGAAACCATTAAATACAATGACGACGATCACAAAACTGTGTTCCTGAAAACATTAAACGAACAACGTTTGGAAGGAGAATTTTGTGACATAGCCATCGTGGTTGAAGATGTTAAATTCAGAGCACATAGGTGCGTGCTTGCTGCTTGCAGTACCTACTTCAAGAAGCTTTTCAAAAAACTGGAAGTTGATAGTTCATCAGTAATAGAAATAGATTTTCTTCGTTCTGATATTTTTGAGGAGGTTCTCAATTACATGTATACCGCAAAGATTTCTGTTAAGAAGGAGGATGTAAATTTGATGATGTCTTCAGGCCAGATTCTTGGCATTCGATTTCTGGATAAACTCTGCTCTCAAAAACGTGATGTATCTAGTCCTGAAGAAAACACTCAGTCCAAGAGCAAGTACTGTCTAAAAATAAACCGCCCTATGGGGGAACCTAATGATACCCAAGATGATGAGGTGGAAGAAATTGGAGATCACGATGACAGTCCATCGGATGTGACGGTGGAAGGAACTCCCCCGAGTCAGGAAGACGGAAAATCACCTACCACTACCCTGAGAGTGCAAGAGGCGATTCTGAAAGAGTTGGGAAGTGAAGAGGTTCGAAAAGTAAACTGCTATGGCCAAGAAGTAGAGCCTATGGAAACAACTGAATCAAAGGACTTGGGATCTCAGACCCCTCAGGCTTTGGCATTTAATGATGGCATTAGTGAAGTGAAAGATGAACAGACACCAGGCTGGACCACAGCCGCTGGGGATATGAAGTTTGAGTATTTGCTTTACGGTCACAGGGAACACATTGTGTGTCAGGCTTGCGGTAAGACCTTTTCTGATGAAGCGCGATTGAGAAAACACGAAAAGCTACACACTGCTGATAGACCATTTGTTTGTGAAATGTGTACAAAGGGCTTTACCACGCAAGCTCATTTGAAAGAGCACCTGAAAATACACACAGGTTACAAGCCTTACAGTTGCGAGGTATGTGGAAAGTCTTTTATTCGCGCACCGGATCTCAAAAAGCACGAAAGAGTTCACAGTAACGAGAGGCCGTTTGCATGCCATATGTGCGATAAAGCTTTCAAGCACAAGTCCCACCTCAAAGACCATGAAAGAAGACACCGAGGAGAGAAACCTTTTGTCTGCAGTTCCTGCACTAAAGCATTTGCTAAAGCATCTGATCTAAAAAGGCATGAGAACAATATGCACAGTGAAAGAAAACAAGTTACTGCAGCCAATTCCATCCAGAGCGAAACAGAACAGTTACAGGCAGCAGCTATGGCTGCTGAAGCAGAGCAGCAGTTAGAAACTATAGCTTGTAGCTAAAAACTAAAGCATAAACTTTATCAGAAATAATATAAGAAATTAAATTGAACAAAATCTATTGTTGGTATACGTTTAGACTGAGAATTATCTTTTCAAGAAAACATATTTTTAGAGGATTTGAATGCTTCATAGGAACACAGCATTGTTTGGTTAGGTATTTTAAAACATTTCAGAGATGGGTGTTCTTAGAATATGGAACAGTTTTGTTGTCATTAGCAGTATAATGCACTAATACCCGATTTAATTTGAGAATGTGATCAAGTTCTCTACGAAACAGGGGTCATCACCAGCTGATGTTTTGTTTCATCCAGTATGGAATACTGCATACGATGTAGACCTTGAAATCAGTGAGTTATTTTAAAAATGCTGAGCTCTCGGAAAATAACAACCATGGAAAGGAAATACTTGTTTTTCATAATTTCAGAAGTGTTATACCTACAATTTTTGAGAAACAGATATTAGTCCCTAAGATTTTTAATTCCTCCTTATTTTGCCTAATGTAGGAGCTAGAGGTTGGTACAACGGAGTGTAAGGGGGCACGGTGATCCAAATGAAATTGCTTCATATTCCATTCCCTCTGATACCCTCTTATTTTAATCAAGGTGGCAAGTTTCATGAAATACTTGCTTTCCTGAAAAAACTTCATTATTCGCAGTGGTCCTGGCTGGCAAAGCAGAAGGATTGTGGCATTCACCAGTCCCTTCTGTGGGGAAAAGTCTGCTTTGTTTTTTCCTGTGTGCGCTCTTATGCAGGCCCCCGGAGATGGGACAGAGCCATGAAGGAAAAAAGGTGCAGCACGCAGGAGACATGTTCCTTATACATACCCAGTAGAAATTAGTTTAAGCTAATACAGCCTGAGGCTGTAGTTTTTATTATGCAGCTTTCAGTTCGCCTAACCTAGTGCAGTTTAGGCAAAGGAGTGTTTCTGGCAGCACCGGAGGATTAGCTGCACTGGCGAGTGACTGGGTGCCACTGCCAGACCTCTGGAGCTGCAGAGCACAGCCATGGGCTATCGCGTACTTGCCCGCAGTGTTCAGGCTGGGGGTTGTGCCATGGCTGGTCATACCCACTAACAGGTCCCGTTCAAGTTTTAAAAACTTCCGCCTGCTGATACACCACCTCTCAGTGAGAGGGAGATTTCAGTCAGTGATTTCAGTCATAATTGATCCAGAATCAGTGTTCACTAATAGTCTGTTACTTAGAGTTGCCTGTTTTATTTTTTTTTTCAGACAAGCTGGGGTAGATGCTGCTAATTTAACTGTTAACTCACAGACTCAGCAAAATAGGTGGGCTTTGGGTTGCAGTTTGTTATGTGTAGTCAACAAGAGAAGACACAATAACAGTGGTAATGTAATCCAAAGGGATATGGAGCCTTCACTTTAAATTTGTAAATATTACAACTGTTGTCGAAACTTCACTTGAAGTTGAAATGGGAAAAAAAAAAAAACCTGCACTCTGGGGCACGTGGTTGGGTAACATTGGTCACTTACGATACCTATAGCATATGAAAGTGTTAGACCAGTTTCTGGTATGTTACTGTGTGGTAGATCACATCTTGCTTTTCTAAATAGCAACTGAAAATAGTGGGTTTTGGACCTGTTATATGGAACTTTGATTATTGTTTTTTTTGTTTGGTTGGGTTTTTTTACAGCTTCATTTTATTCATGTACTCATCAGGTTAAGCAGTTATCTTAAAACGCCAATAATTGTTTGAAAGCTGGTCTGTAAATAAAACATGAACTTGATATTTTAGAAAATGTAAACTTTGGACCTTTACCAATATATTTTTTTAAAATGTTGCTTCATTTTACATTCAGTAATATTAGTTTGTAAACAAACTATACATTTTGTATCTGTGCAACATCAGAGGATGTGTATTCATTGCATTTTATTGGTTCTCTTGAGGAACATGATAAATGACCATTGTTAAAATGTTTTACTGTATATGATTATAGATATAAAGATAGTAGGTCCAAAATGGGATCTACTTTTTTTCTAAATATACTAGTCTTGCTATGTTTTCTTACCTAAAATTGTGTTCACTTTTCTTAGATGATAAAATTGGGGCCGATAAGTCTGTACAAAACAGATCTGTTGTGTAAGAGTTCGGAAATGCAGAAGATGACAAAAGTAAATTTGCTCTAGGTCTCCTATGAAGAGTGCAAGAAGTAATGAGCTTAAATTACAGCAGTGAACGTTTACATTAGACATTAGAAAAAAACTTTTAAAGGGTTGAATAATGAATTATTAGAACAGAATGCCTGGGGAGGCACTGCAGCCTCTGCAAGTGGTGATATTCAAGAACGGGTTAGACAAACATCTGCTAGGAATAGTTTTAAATGTGGTTAATTCTGCCTTGAAGCTGAGGGGTAAGCTAAATAACTTCTCAAGAAGAGCCTCATTGGGGTTTTTTGGAAAGTAATAAATGAAAACGGAGCTCACTGGGACAGCAGACGCTTGAATGGAAAGAGAGCTCAAGGCTTACGGTTAAAAGAAAATTGCCCTCTAACATTTGAGCATAAGCAGTCAGGCTGTGAATTTGAAATGGTTTTAGAAGGCTGGCATTAAAAGACACACAACTGAAGTGTGATAACATTGTGTATTACATCAGAGTAAATTCTGTTCTTGTTAACTCTTAGCTGTGAGCTGTGCAAGGTGACAACTATAAGGGTTGCACCATGCTTGTGGCTTTTTTAAGAGTGAGACAGATTGATATTATACATACTCTAATACAAAAGGATGCAGAGGCAGGAACAAATGTTATTGTTGCATGTTCCTTGGGCGGGCATGAACACTACATGAAACTTGGTCTTAACAGTCTGCCATAGGCAAATTCAGTGAAACCAATGGAATTGCTCCTGTGTCAAAGGTTTTGAAAGGGGCCTTGGCCTCTTACTGGTTTTTAGCTGCTTGAGAGTCAGAAGACTGCTCTATGTTCCTGAGACCAGCAATGACAATATTGATCATGAAGGCAAAGACTCAGTATTTTTGTGAAGTTGAGAGTTTCACTGGCAATTTCTACTACTGCTATCTGGATGTGAACTTACCTCATTTTTTTCGTTTGTTGAAAGCAAATAGATAATTTTTTTTTTCCTTCCCAATTGTTTTTATTCAAGACAGGGAGAAGGCCTTGGGATACTTAAAAGTTTTGGAAAAGGTTTCAGAAAGTAAGAGTGGAGGTAACTTTGGCTGTACATTATTAATGTGTTTAAATTAATCCTGTTCATTGGGTACGTTCTGAAGGGTTGTTTCCTTATATGTTATGAGGGTCTGGCTGTGAAGCTGAGGTAAATCTGTCTGAGTCTTAAGACGCTACTGCTCCCTGCTGTCTTCTGTCTGTGCTGGAAGAGGCCATGTACAGAAGCAGATGTGTGTCAGCTCCAAGCCACAGAGGTTTTCCAGTGTGATAAACCATAAGCTCTGAGCTGTGTTGATTGAGGAATGGGCAAATTTTTATTTTTGCTTTTACAAGGATAGTGACTTCTTTCAGAGCTTGTGAGACAGGGGATGAGTTTCTGCCCAAAATGGGAATTTTTCTGTTGACTTTATTGGGGCCAGACTAGTCTAATATTCCCAACAAGGTTTCCAACAGTGGGCAAATTAGTGAATTGGGGGTGTGTGTGTGTGTGAATGACAGAATGCTACAGAAACATAGATGGCTAATTCATATCTAATGTTACTTTAAGTGCTTTACTCAGAATTAAGCTGCGAAAACATCATGCGTGGAATTTGTCCTCAACATACGCTTCTCCGCCTCTAGTTTGTGAAATAGGAGTCAGTTATGTCTTAACAGACATAGGATTGCAAAAACTCGGTTACTTTTTTAGCTTATACTGAATGTTCGTCCGTGTTATGATGTCGGGTGACTAAGTGGCTTCAGTGGAACTCTGTGTTTTGGAGTTAAGTGTTTGAATAGCTGCTTGTGTAACCAGGGCTTGCACGTATACAATGCAGCAACATGTTAGTTGATGTGAAGTGAGGTTCTTCTGGTGACCCAAATTGGGTCTATATGGTCAACACCACTAGAGATGCCAAACCAAAGTCTTCTCAGTTGCAAAAAGATCTAAATATTCAAGAAGTACAGCCATTTAGCTAAAAGGCTTTGTGTTTTTAAAAGACTAACTAACTTAGAGTGAAAAGAAATACTTGAAATAAGAGCTGTTCTGTTCTGTGATCTTAACTGTGTGTTCTTAAAAATAAGGTGATTCTTTTTTATAAAGGGAAAAAGGAACAAGGAGAACACATTTTGAACTCTGGTGTCTGAGGAATTTCTGATCCAAATTGTGTTAGCCGTGGGCATGTTGCTGGTTATTTGGCACAACCCAGTTTGGAAACTGCAAAAATACCCTCTAGCCCTTCTCCACTCCCTGCTCACTCCCTCTTCTACACACCCTTCTTATCAATATTTAAACAAACACTTGAAGATGAAGCAACTCACAGCTGAGTACTTGCGTTTTCATTTTTTCTGCTTTAATCTTTGCAAAAGCTTTAGTCCTGGAGATCAGAGTTTTAAAGGTTGTTGTGTAAAAAAAAAATGCTGACTTTAGCAAGATTTTGAGGAGTTCAGCTTCTATTTCATGTAAGCTGCGGAATACTAAATACTCCTCAAAATCTTGCCATGTAGGTACCCAAACTGGAGTTCTTTTGAAGATCAGGCCCTAACTTTCTAATCTAGAGCTTGTGCTCATGAGTCCAGTGAGTAAGGATATTTAAATTAATAGTTGGGCGAGATATAGAATAAAATATCAGATGATATCAGAAAATCTACCCTAAGCTTAGAGTATATTTTTAGGGACAGATTATCTGTTCCTAAGTCTTTTATCAATTTAGACACCTCTCTGTCTTATGGAAGAGATGAAGCATTTCTGAAACAAAGTGCATCTACCGCTAACAACATAAGACATTTCTGAATGTAAACATTTACACATCAGTACAGAATAGGATAATACTACCCAGAAGGTAAAGACAGGCCTAAAGAATTTTCATCTCGTTCAAACAGCTAATCCATAGATCACAGCAGTGTGCATGTTTCATTAAAAATTCCATTACAGCAGTTGGTCTGTCATTTGTCTCCATATAGATCTAAAACAATTATAATAACATTCATTTCAGAACAGATGGAGGATTTCCATGAATAGATTTTGTTGAACGTGTCATAAGAGTCGAGACATCTCTTCTCAGGAATGATTTTTAAATGTAATACAAGAAATCTGAAATAATAGGATAGCTAAAAATAGGGATTTATACAATATTGATATGTTTTTCAATGTATTTCTTTCCCCCGTCCCTTTACTTTTTTTTATTTGCAGGCCCTGCTCCTTTAGATATTTATAGAACTCTGAAACTTTATGAACTCCAGCGGTTCCAACATGAACAGAACTAGAGCTGTCATGTTGAGAGCTCTTTAAAATAGAAACAGACTTTTGAATTCTTACTGGGTTTTTAATAATCTGTAGCTAAGCATCTGATTTTTTATAGATAAACTTGAAACACGTGTGGACCATATGAATAAAGTTGTTCCATGTCTGACCTGTTTGGTATATGGATATCAAAAAGCATAGCCAAAGCAGAACTTCCCGATACCTGTATCCCATATTCCTTCCTGTATATATGCGTGTATATTTATATTTTTTTTCAAGTCTGTAGTTCTTGAAAGAACACAAATTTAAAAAACATTGAATATATATTTTCTTTATGGAGTCATAAAATCCTGAGAATTATGAAAACTGATAATTTCAACTTTTTTCCAACCAAAACATTAAAACACTATTCTGTTTTAGAAAAATGTCTTTTCTGTTGCAATACCGTTCTGTTAAAAACACCACCACCACTGAAACGTACCCCACAGTCCTTGCATTTGTCGTTTTCTGACCTCCCAATGGCCTATTTGTGCTTTTAATATGAGTAATCTGCATCTGCAAGCAACTTTGCAGGGAAGCTCAATCTTTGGAATATTTTTAAAGACAAAAATGTTGTAGGTTTTCCTTCTTCACTAATAGCGACCCATTTTTTCAGGGCCAAGGGTACCACAAGCAGTGCTTATAAGAGCACACCACTGCCGTGGCATTGCAGATTGCTCAGACCAGCGGGCGTAGAATGGTAAAACTCCATTCTGAGATCAAAACCTCGTTTCTTTCTACACTAGAAATTGGAAATGGTACTGAGGCAAGATACTGTGTAGCTTCAGGCAGGAGTTCCTCTTCAAGGGAAGTTATCAGTTATCTGCAGATGATTTATGGCTGGTTTTTACTCATCATCGGCATAATTAGGGTTTACAGAGTAGAGTTTTCAGGACTATGTCTTTAAAAATATTAGTTGGTTCTATTTTGCATACTGTCAGAGCTTTTTTACATGTTTCTGTTTAAGTTTGCATGGGCAAAGTTAGGGAGAAGAGCAAGAATATACTGTGAAAAATGTTCTAAACGTTGCATTTATTAAACTCTAATACAAATTACATGCAAATTTTTATTTAATATATTTAGGGTACATTATATTTAAGAACATATTTTCACTTGCTTAAGAAGTCGGTAGCCTCAGATGATAATTTGTTGATTTGTTTTCATTACCTTAACTGCCAACATTTAGAATCAACGTATAGATTTATTTTTCCTGGGTATGAAAGCCATAAAGTATTTGTTCATACAGCTCTATTACACTAGAAATACCTAGTTATACTGTCTGTATCTAGGCAGCATTTAACCCTTTTTTCTTTACACTGGGGGATCCCTCTTCTTCGTATCCCAAATAAGTCCATTATCATTCCCCTATTTCCTGTTACAAAATAACTTAAGTTTTCATGGCATCTGCTTAGGACATTAAGGAATGTGTTCTCGGATGGCAGTAGGGTTTGATCTGATTACTTTGCAAAGATGTAAAGTGAATAGAAAGTGGCTGCTGCTGTATGGAAAGATGGTTTACAATGGAAATGTTTATTTCAAAATTTAAGTGTTTAATTTGGTTTTGTTCTGCTATAAAGCTTGTTTTTTGAGAATACAGTCTTCTAAAGGCATAGCAAAGAGACTTTGTATGGTAAAGCTTAATTCTACTGAAAGTGAAGTGAGTCTTGTTCCTTCTCCCCTCCTTTTCTGCTCACAGAGGTGTCTGGTGAACTTCTGTGTCAATGCAAGGTAAGCCATGAAGGTATTCAGGCAGGAGCAGGGGTGAGAGTGAAAAGGAAGGAACAGGACCTTCTCATTTCAGCTGTAGCTGAAATTACAGCCTCAAGTTGCGCCAGGGGAGGTTTAGGTTGGACATCAGGAAAAATTCCTTCACCAAAAGGGTTGTCAAGCATTGGAACGGGAAGTGGTCGAGTCCCCATCCCTGGAGGTATTTAAAAGATGGGTAGAAAAGGTGCTTAGGGACATGGTTTGGTGGTGGGATGGCAGTGATAGGTTAACGGTTGGATTTGATGATCTTAAAGGTCTTTTCCAACCTAAACGATTCTATGATTGTATGAGTGACAACTCACCCTGTCTTATATTGTCACCCCCTTAAAGTTTGTCTTGTCTGGACGAATCTTATTTCTAAGTTATGTTTTATTCTTATTGAATTCTTTCTTTTTGAAGGCTTCTCAGGGTGGAGAGGGTCAGATGAAGTTGAAAAGAATTTTACCTATTTCTCTGTGCAGAATTTACTATGCATAGAACTGTGGTAGAGCTAATATTCTGATTACTAGTTAACATGCTGGATAGTATGTGCTGTTTTGTTAACAAACTAATGGCTGTCGGCTTTGATCCAGAGGCAACCTATTCTCAGTGTTCTTAGAACACAGGAACAGGCTTCGCGCTCTCTTTAACTTGGGCCTATTTGTCTATTCTAGACAATAACAAAAAGAGAGCAGTAATACACCAAGGCAGTAGGCTTCATGTCCAAGGCACAGCTAAATCATGAGATGTTTCCCTATTTGCAAGTTAAGGGAAAAGCTAAATGAGGCCCACACATCAAATCCATGGTGATTTAAGACAACCAAACTTGTAGTTGCTGCAATTTATTGTTGTTGTTTTGCCTGCAGTAGCACTCATGCAATGTCTCAGTGAACCACTTCATGGAGATCCAAAGCACCTGAAAACTGATAACCATTTTGAGTTATTTTTTCCTTAATCTTCTTAGCAGCCCCACGTGATTGCCTCAGTGCTAGGGTCAGTGGAAGAGCAGCCCCAATTTAGATCAACTTTGGCTATTGTGGAACTGCCTCCTAGGACAGCAGATTTCTGTTTCGCCTGCCATAGTAAAACTGCAAATTCTTGCTAGAAGGGGTAATCCTGTTCTTTCCTTCCCTCTTTTACACGTTTCCTCCATCTGTTGGCCTCAGATTTAATGGCTTTTGTGGCTTTAGGGTAAGCCAGTCAAGTGAGGTTTTGTAACAAAGCAATTCAGTGCTTCAGTGAGTTAGTTTTAGGTAAACCTTCCTTGTCGAACCAATTCATTAGATTTGATCCAAGGTAAGTGGCAGAAGCACATAGTTAGGAGAACAAATGGAGCAGGACTCGCTCAACTCTAGCATCACATTAAATATAAGGTGATGAAACAGCACTTGTTGCAAAGTGCGTGTGAGAAGCAGGCAGGCAATAGAAAGGACCAGATATAACTCCTTTGCAACAACCACTGGTGGTAGACCTGCAGGATTTTGAAGATGATGTTTGTGCTTCATTTCTGCTTTTTCAGTAGAACAGAATTTGGGGGTTGAAGCTGTGGGGGTTTTTGTTTTCTTTCTGTTATTTAAATTAATCTGACCCTGTTTGCCTGTCACCCAACAATTCTATGAAGCCTTGAACTGTGACAAATCGGTCAGGTTAAGAAGAAAATATAGTTATAAAAGACAATAGGTATTTATTTCACCAAAGGAGAAAACTGTAACCACAAAAGGATGGGAAATTATATTTTTGCAACATAGGTTAATGTTTACAAGTATTAGAAATAGACAATGTTCAGAGTAAATAAATTCATACTTATTTAGGTCTGTTTCAGATCACTTGCTGTGTAAAAATAATCAAACACTCTTTTTAGTTATTGCAAATACTATAAATCCCAAGTATAGGGACAGATTCTGTATTTTGTGAGGTGATGTCAGCTAGACTGATTTCATCTTAAGAATTTTTTTCCTGCATTTGTAGTTTAGGCTTCTGTGATAAACTTGAAGTTTTTTGAATGATTGATTTTTATTTCTTTCCAGGCATACATATGAATCCATTTGAAGGCCTGAATATAAAAATCAAAGGTACTTTACATTTCCATTGGGTACTTCAGATTAAGGAGTTTTCAATGTAGTTCTTTGTGTAGCTGAGGCTGCAGAAGGCATACTTTGTTGAGAGTTGTCTTTTTTTAGTGAAAAATTATTCCCTGGAAATGAATTCTGTTTTCTGATATTTCTCATAGTTTTCTGTGCTTTACTTTTAACAAGACTTTTTGTTTTCCCCATCTGAAATAAAAACATTTGAGTATTTTCTTTTTACAAGATACCTTATTTTATATTACAGCTATTACTGATTTTGTTATTTTATCCAGTAATGTTTTACTAATTCATCCAGATTTTCCGGTAGATTTATAACAATAATAGCCACTATATTCTTGTTCTTAAAGTGTAAAACACAGCTTAAACCAGGATTTTGAAACATAAACTTCTAAATGCTGGTGTAACGTTTCAGTCTTTAAGTTTTTGGCACTGTACGTTAAACCTTACGCTCCTGAAAAGCAGTAAGATCTCATTGAATGCTTCTATTGGAGAGACTTGATTTTAAATATATATATATATATATATATATATATATATTCTAACTTTGCTTCTGGAATTCTTGATCTTAAATCAAATAAGGGAAAAGAGTTCAACCTGTCTACTTGGCAAGTAGGAAGGAGCAGCTATACCCTTGCTTTTGTATTTCAGATGAGTTAGAGGTCTGAAGAAAACTGGGCTTGTTTACTGGACTAACAAGTAAATGGGCAAGTTTACTTACACTAGAGTTTTACCATTCAGTCTGAAAAATACCTGAAATACAACAGAAATTCTTACTTGAAAATGTCATGTCTGCCATCATAAATGTTAGACAGAGATGTTTTAATTAAAAGTTAACAATTACCCATTTTATAAGATTTAGTAAATGTTTTCAATATGAAACACAGGTTTAATTTTCCACTTCAGGAATTGATTTTTCTTTTATCCAGATGTATGACTTTCTTGTAGATCTCCCATCGTTCCAAGGATGCATTAAATGCAGTCAGAGGGGAGCCCTGATTTGATGGATGTGATAAAGCCTGCTAGAGTAGGGATGTCCTATTATAGCTACTTTTCAACTGGATGTGGGTTATGCTCTGTGAATTTTGCTAACCTAATTTAAAGTTTTGATACTCTACTGTTTTAAATCCTTTCTTTTGGAACAAAGTTGATGTTTTCAAACATAATTTAAAATTTGTACATTTATCTTATTTGGCCAAATTGTTTAATTTTTAGCCATGCGTGATGAAATCCCCATCCTTTTGACTCTATAGGACAAGTTAGGAAACTGCGTTTTGTATTTACTGTTTGTATCTTATATTGGTGTAATTCGTTATAGGTTCCCATTCTCAGTTCTTGAACGATCTGAGCTGTTTAGCAGCATGTTAAAATGATGATTTTGGTATTTACATTTTACATATCTTTGTTCTCTTCTTTGAGCATTAAATTAAGCATGTAGTTTAATATTTAGGTTGTTTACGTTTATCAAAATATTATGTCTGAATTTAATGAGGACTTTAATGCAATAGAATTTTCTTACAAGTTTGGAAATGTCTTAATTTATTTTAAAGCTGACTTTTCTTCTCCTTAGCTCACTGGCTAGCAGTTTTGCTGTGGGTCATAAATGCTTCTTTGTTTCTCTCCTTTTAAGTTCTTTGAAGACTCAAGCGTATGCCTAATTTTATTATTTGTGTCAAGTTACATGCACCAATAAGCTGTGGTATGATCAGGGTCTTAAAAGTCTTTTTATAGAAAAGACACATGCAAAGATGCCTATTTTCAGTCTAACAAATGTGTTGTCATGCTGGTAGAACAGAAAAGATTTGAAGATGAGAATTTTACTTGTGGCAGACTCCCAACCTATCCTACGGGTTGTTAGCATGGTGCAGAATGGTACGGCTTTGTCCACATCATGAGTCAGTGGTTGTATGTGAGGCCCTTTAAAGGCTCTTCCTATGTTCCACAGCATCTCTGCTAGATCCAGAGTCATTAGCCAAACACTTGACTGGACTGAATTCCTTGGTGTATAAAAGAATTCCTGTGTGATCTAAAGGCTCTGAATTTTGGACTGTGACTCATTCATCTGTCTCAGTGAAGGGACTGGCTGTCTACAGAGGTGTGGCAGGTGGGAGCAGCAATTGCTTTGCCTCCACCGATTTTTGCACAGTTGTATATGTAGCAACGTTTTAGGGGAATCATTCAGTCTTGTATTTAGACCTCCTAAATTTATCTAGGTCTTTGTTTCTTACTGGTTGGTTTTTACTCTGGGTTCAGCTTCTCTGTAATTTTGTTTCCCATCTATAACATAAAGGTAACAATTTGCTTCTTATGGGACTGTTGGAAGAAATCGTTAATGGGTGTGAGGCATTCAGTTATTGTGAGGGTGGTGATGTAGCCAGATAGAGAGATTCCCTAGATGGAACTGAGGCATTTGGGATCTCTTTACATGCTGCGAGAAGTCCTGGGATGGACTCATCTTTGCCATATTTAAAAAATAAAGCAAACCCCACCCCAACTGTACAGTTGTTTCTCCTAGACTCTATCTAAAATTTATCCATGTTTGTAAATCTCAGCCCTGGACTACTATGCAGTTCATCAGTTAATTAAAACAAATGAATAGCCTAATGTATTGAAACTCGATTGGCCACATTTATGTTTAATCTAACGGTACTCACTTTTTCCTGTCTCTGGAAACGTTGCGTGTTCTTGCTGCTGGCTTTCGAGGTCTCATGTCTTTGTTCTTATGGAGTACACATGGAAAGGTAACTGGTTTTACTTCCTTTTTTAGGCATGGGAGATCCACTTCTGAGATGATACTTCTACCAGTTTGGATTTTTCTCTTTTCCCTACTGTGTTTATTCCTTACATCTGTCTGTTAGATGTATGTTAATCACAGAGGCATTAATTGTCCTAGTCTAAATCTAGGACACTGAGTATTATGATCCTTGCTATACAAATTGCCATTTAACACTTCAAATATTAATCTAAATAATTTTAGATATTTCTTGCTGTCACTCAGTCACAATTATTTCCTCTAAACAGTTTCCTCACAGTTTCAGATTTAATGTATTGCACCTTGGCTAGTAAAGATTTTTAATTGTTAAGCTTAACCATAAGATAGTCAGTGACTGTAATTGCTTTTTGAAGACCATTATGATAGTACCCAGTTTAACAAAAGACATTAAGTAGTTCAAGCAGTTTACTGATCATACTACTCTTCCTTCCCAAAGAGCTAGGTTTGACATATGTGAGGAGAAAAAAAAAAAAAAGTCTGAGAGCTAGATTATTCTCAAAGTTGTGGAGAAAGCTTTTTATAAAATATCAAATTAACATTTGATAAAGACATAGCAAAATCTTCCTGATTATATCTTTTTATCTTTATATTATTTTATTATAAAATATTTTAATTTTTATTTAGGTGATTACTTGCAAATGATTCTTCCAGAAACAGTCAGATGCCTACCTGTAAAATGTTAGCTGTCCATTCTTGCTAACATAACACTGAAACATTGAACATCTTCAGGTAACAATGGCTTCTTCCTTAAAACACATTTACTAAGCTTCTGAATCTATGTGAGCAAATAATTGTTTTCAGTTCCATTAGAATAAAAGGCTTTCTGTGGTTTTACCTCTGAAGAATTACAAAAAGCAATGGATGATTTAAAGTGACATCAGTCAACTTGATTTTTGTAACTGTCTAAAAATGTTAAAGTTCTTAACAAAGTACCATCTAAGTAAGTCAAGACTTCTTCAAAACATTATTTGAAGATAAATACTCAAGAATTTTTAAGTCTCCTGATGTTCTCCCAGGGAAGCTGGTGGCTCATGGCTTAGACAGGCATACTCTTTGCTGGGTAAAAAACTGGCTGGATGGCCGAGCCCAGAGAGTTGCGGTGAATGGAGTTAAATCCAGTTGGCAGCTGGTTACAAGCCGGCTCAGTTTTGGGGCCAGCTCTGTTTAATATCTTTATCAATTATATGGATGAGGGGATTGAGTGCACACTCAGTAAGTCTGCAGATGACACCAAACTAGGTGGGAGTGTCAATCTTCTCGAGGGGAGGAAGGCTCTTGCAGACAGACCTGGACAGGCTGGATCGATGGGCCGAGGCCAATTGCTTGAGGTTTAACAAGGCCAAGTCCTGCACTTCAGTCACAACAACCCCATGCAACACTACAGGCTTAGAGAAGAGTGTCTGGAAAGCTGCCCAGTGGAAAAGGACCTGGGGGTACTGTTTGACAGCCGCCTGAATATGAGCCAGCAGTGTGCCCAGGTGGGCAAGAAGGCCAATGGCATCCTGGCTTGTATCAGGAATAGTGTGGCCAGCAGGAGCAGGGAAGTGATCGTGCCTCTGTACTCAGCACTGGTGAGGCTGCACTTTGAATACTGTGTTCAGTTTTGAGCCCCTCGCTACAGGAAAGATGTTGTGTTTCTGGAATGTGTCCAGTGGAGAGCAACCAAGCTGGTGAGGGGTCTGGAGCACAAGTCTCCTGAGGAGCGGCTGAGGAAACTGTTATTTAGCCTGGAGAAGAGGAGGCTGAGGGGAGACCTCATTGCCCCCTACAACTGCCTGACAGGAGGCTGTAGCCAAGTGGGGGTTGGTCTCTTCTCCCAAGTAACGGGCAATAGGACAAGAGGAAACAGCCTCAAGTTGCGCCAGGGCAGGTTGTGATTGGACAACAGGAAAAATTTCTTTACAGAAAGGGTTGTCAAGCATAGGAACTGGGATGTAGTTGAGTCCCCATCCCTGGAGGTATTTAAAAGATAGGCAGATGAGGTGCTTAGGGACATGGTTTGGTGGTGGGGTGGCAGCGTTAGGTTAACGGTTGGACTTGATGATCTTAAAAGTCTCTTCCAACCTAAACATTCTATGATTCTATGCAGAAAGTAGTAATTCCTCACTCAAATAGTATGAACTTAAGTGATACACAAGGCAGGGACCGTATAACTACTGATAAAAATATATACAGATGTTTTTCTAAATGCTTTCATATAAGTTGATGGTATATATTTAAATGAACAAGACCATGTATTATATTTTAATAATATCACCTCCTTCTTACCACTCTGCTTTGTTCTCAAGGGATTTTTTGAATAATTGGGCATAACTGATGTTGTTTTCCACTGACCTGAAGTTGAAGGAGAATAATTATTAGCACGCTCTTTGTTTTGGTTGTTGTACTGCATTAACTGCACATTTTTTTGAAGTGACAATTTACTACAGAACTCTGTCCTGTGAAATTATTTCAGTGATTTTTGTGCATTTGAACTTGTGACCAAGTCTGAAATTCAAAAATCAATTAAATTAAAAAAAGAAGCCCAAGATACTGTTTGATAACATTTTTTTCCTCTGTCAGAAAACATTGATCGCTGGTAGCTTTTAATTTGAGCAAGAAAACTAAAGACTCTAAAATAAAATGTGCATGTTTTGGGTAGTTTATTAGATTAAATAGAGACAGCAGTTAAAGAAAGATGTGTGCAGAACGTTAATGACCTGTATTCTTTCACCAAAATGGTGTAGGTTCTGTTACCAAGTCAAAGATGCCCACCTAGATTTTTACAGGTTACTTGCAGACCTTCAAATCACTGAATCATACTTACGGTTTTGAAAATCTTTTAACAAGCTGCTCCACCATCTCAAAAGCCACTGCCTTAGAAACATACATATAATTTCTTTTAAGGATGTACGTAATAGAAATATATCCAATAAATTTTCTTTTTTTTTTTTTTTTGAGAAAAGTGGATTACATATTTTTCATCTTTTTTTTTTTTTTTTTTTTTAATGATGGCTGGATCTCCACTGAACACATGAATCAAGTAGGGGCTACATAACAAATGCATCATAAAAAATACGAGTGCAAGTTTTCCTAGTCTTTCAAAAAATATATATCAGTCCTGATTTTCTAAAGATTAGAGGGAATCCTTGATCTATCTTTTACGAATGCTGAATATTGCTGACTGTAATATTTTCTGTATATTATGTGGGATACTTGTACTAGAAATTATTCTAATTCAGTTTGTAGGTATCCTGTTAGTTCTTAGGTGTAAGGTGGATGAGAAAAATGATAACTGAAGAAAGGATAGATTAAAGATTTTTGAAGTAACATTCTTAGAGGGAACACCATTTCTGAGCCGTCAGAGGTGCAATGTTTAGGTTAGTTAATTCAATTGCCATTGACAGAAGTGAAAATGAATCTCTGAAATGTAAGACATGAGACAAACAAGTGGCAATAAAGAAGCTGAAATTGCTAAGGGGAAGATGTTGTGATAGAAGGAATATCCAGAAATCAGATAGTAGAAATGGTATGTGATGATGAATCTGGAAGGCATTCCTAAGGAGAAATTACCTTGTTCGAAAAAAAGGAAAACCCATCACCAGATGATTCGTCTGACTTTGATGGTGATGCCATTCTTGAGTTCTTACTGAAGTATATAGGCAGAATTATTTAAGCAGGTCAGCGCTTTTCTGTGCCCATCTGTCCTGGTTTTGGCTGGGATAGAGTTAATTTTCTTCACAGAAGCTAGCATAGTGCTCTGTTTTGGATTTAGTACCAGAAGAATGTTGATAACACACTGATGTTTTTAGTTGTTGCTAAGTAGTGCTCAGACTACTCAAGGACTTTTTGAGCTTCTTCTCGGCCAGGTGCATAACAAGCTGGGAGTACAGCACAGCTAGGACAGCTAACCCAAACTGACCAAAGAGCTATTCCATACCATATAACGTCATGCTCGGGGGGGGAGTTGGTCGGTTGGTCGCGGGCAGAGTGGTCGCAGCTCGGGCTGTGTGATCGCTGCTCGGGTACTGATCGCGGCTCGGGACGGGCTGGGCATCAGTCGGCGGGTGGTGAGCAATTGCATTGTGCATTGTTCGTTTCGTATATTCTGTATATTCTGTTCTCATTCTCATTGTTACTATTATTATTATTTTCTCTTATTAAACTGTCTTTATCTCAGCCCTCGGCTCTAACCTTTTATTTTCTTCCCGATTCTCTCCCCCATCCCACTGAGGGAGGGGGGGGAGTGAGCGAGCGGCTGCATGGTGCTTAGTTGCCAGCCGGGTTAAACCACAACACCATACTTTAAGAATAAGGCCTTATTTGGAGACTGAAAATATTTCTGATGTAATTGGAGTATTCTGTGTGTATAGAATGCTGGACTATGAAAAGAATGAAATAAGCGTGCAGGAATATCCAAAGGTCATAAGCATGTGACTAGAAAATGTATTGAATATTGTAAAAATTTACATGCAAACATTCTTGCTACAAACTTTGGGGTTTTAATCTACTTTCTCTAATTTGCAGTGATTAATCAATATTTTCAAAATAACTCTGGCAGGTGTAGGCTTAAAGAGGACAGTTAGTTTCTCTAAATTGTGTCCCGTGTGGCTGTTGTGCTTCTCACTTCTGTTGTAGAAGTTCAGAGCCCACAGGAACTCTGGGCATGGGGTTTAGAAATAAAATCAAATTAAATGTGGAATTTAAAAGTTGATGGAAAATTTCAAGTTTTGTCTTCTTACTGTGCTTACCCTCCTCTTCTTTATTCTACTTACTTATTCATTAATTTATTTACCTTTTGGCCCTGATGTCGTCTTTCATATGCTGAAACATTCATGTTCCTTCTCAAATCAAAGCTCTTCTGTGCAGTAGAGCTGGCCTGTGAAGCCAGAGTATGAATTCCTCAGCATTTGAACCTTTGAAAACTGAAATGCCGTGATGAAGTCCGGTGTCGCTGGCGCCTATTAGCAGGGCTGATAGCTTGTGGCGAAAGTAGCGCACCCCGAAATGTCAGGCAGCGGGGCTGTTGCCGAGAGGTAATTGGGAGCAATTAGCCGGTCTCCCTGCTGGGTAGATCGCTATTACCTTTCTCCTCTTTGCCCTTCCCCCTCCTGCCGCTGCAGGGCAACGAGTTGTGGCAGTGCTGATTCCCTGGGAGCGTGCCCGTGCCCGTGCCCGTGCGAGCGGTGGAGGCGCGGGGCCGCCCCGCGCCCCGGCCCCCTCCCCGCCCCGCCGCATTGTGGAGGGAGGGACCGCGGCCCGCAGACGCCTCCGCCGCCGTGCGGGGCCGGGCGCTGCCCGAGGTGCTGAGCCGCGCCAAGCCGTGCGGGGCCGGGCGCTGCCCGAGGTGCTGAGCCGAGCCGCGCCGCGCCGGGCGGCACCATGGTGTTCGCTCCAGGTAAGGGCAGCCGGTTCCCGTGCCCAGGCCGGGGGGGGGGGGAGCCCAGCGGGAAGGCCCCGCACCGTGCCGAGGAGCTGCTGCGGGGGAGAGGGTAACGGCCGAACCAGAGCTGCCACCCAGCAGAGACAGGCGGTTTCAGAGAAGGTGGCTTAGCTTAGGATGTGTTTAGCTGTGGAGCCGGAGGTTACGAGGGTCACCCCTGTGGTTCCCCATCAGGGACAGGAGCCTCTTATACAAGTGTGACTGTGCTTGTCAGGCTGTACAAAAGGGTCGGGAGGAGGGATGTGGCCTTGCAGTGACAGAAGAGTAAGTCCCCCCCGGCACCCGCACCAGTGGCTGCCAATGAGACAATCTCTGAAACTCATGGAGATATTTTACAAATTTCTATTCCCCCCAGTATTTGAATAGAAGAGAACAGAAAGTTTGTTCAGTCCAGTTTTTACTGGAACAAAATTGAAGACTTCAGCAGGAGCTCATGTCTAATATGAGACCTCACTCTGTAAGGGTGCAGAATCTCTGCTGTGTGGTATATATGTGCTTACACCATAGAATAAGGGAAGCTACAGAGAATCTGCATTGGACATTGTACTTTGTGCTTGGAAATAGGCAGTCTGGTGTTCAGAAAGGGTTGAGAGGACCAGTAGCTCCAGGATATAAGTGTAAGTCATGCATAATATCTTCTGTAATGAAATGACTTGAAATTAAGTTCTTTAAAGATGTATAATTGTCAGTAAAAATAGTGGGTCAATAGAAAAGGGAAAGTAAAGGCTGCAGCTTGACAGCGAGTAACTATTAATACCTTTGTTTTGAAAAGCTAAGAGAAGTTTTGTCATACTTTGAAATTCTATATCCAGGCTGTGAAGGGATAAGAATCCAAAAGCTTTAGACCTTAATTTAAAAAATGATCGTGGGGTTGACTTTGCTAACTCAACAGAGTCTAATTTTTTGAGAAATTAATATCCTTTTTCAATGATCAGAAGTTCATCTTGTCTCTTTAACTGCCCAGTTGCTGTCTAATTTGATACTTTCCTGTACATCGTGTTCTGAAACTCAGACCAAGTTATTTATCTTAAGAGAACCAGCCACTGTTTTTTGGAGGGCACCTTTCGGTATTAGTGGCTCTTTGCTGAATTCCTTTTATCTGACAGACCGTCACCATTGACTGTACTCATTTTTGAAATGCACCATGGGACTGGAATACTGCAGGAAGAGATTACCTCTAAAATAATGAAAACATGCTTATTTTCCCCAACGGCTGGCAAGGAACAAACCCCAAATCTCATTAATAACTGCACGAATTGTTCTTTTCACAACTGTAATCCATAAAGAAAAAAAAAATCTGTCTAAATCTGTCTTGTATAGTCATTCTTCTTCTGCTTTTACTCAAAGAAAAGCCCATGGTTTCCTTGCAAATGTTGCCGTAATATACATAGGATAACTAAGTAGGAATTTGTAAAAGACTTGATAAAGCAATCAGAGGGGCTTGATAATCTCTGTATTCAGACAGAGCAAGCCTGAGTAGATTACATTTTTTAAATCGCTTTTCTTCACTGTAAATCAGCCCTGCCCTGGCATTATCTCTTCTCCAGATATTAAAAAAAAAAAAATAAAAATCAGGGTTGTCTACATCTTTAGCATCTTCATAGCACTTAAGGCCATATGATATAGGAATATTATAAGTTTACTAAGAAATTGAGTTTAATTTCTTGAGTCAACATTCTGATTTTATCTCACTGTGATGAATGACCTTATTTTCTGTTTCATTTATTTGTTGGGGGGCAGTGGGGAGGAAGAAAAAGAATTGTCTAACTATAAATGGTTAGGGTCAGAATGATAAAAATTCTTCCAGGATGGGGGTGGAAAAAAGAAAAGAAAAGAACAACCAAAAGGAAACTCTCTTCCAGAAAAAATAATAGAACTTGTTTATCTGAAGACAAAGATAAGATTTTGCATATGAATAACATGATGCTCTCCTCCTTAAGGTAGTGGATATGTTATTGCAGAGCACTGAATTAACATGCTGTTTATAAACTGTTAAGTTTACCAAGTTTAAATATACTTTTTAAAAGGTGAAGCCAACTGACTATTGACTGAATAGATACTTTCCTCTTAAGTTTCAGCTCTTTTCCCTAAACTTAGAGTTATCATGAAAAAGCCCCCAACACCCCATACCAAAGACCCACAAACAAACAAAAACCCACAAAGCAAGCCTGGATATTACTGAGCTAGATAGATCAAGATTACAAAAAGGCCAGCATTTCATGTTCAAGACTGGACTTTCTGTCTTATTCTAGACAGTATATTGCTATTTACAGGTAAGTAAAAAGCTACAATTCATATATGATCTTTCTTCATACGCAGTTTTAATTTACTGAGTCTGTTCCAGAAAAGGGAACTGAGGAAAGTACATTTTTCCTTTACTTGGTTTAATTTGACTGGGACTTCATTGCACTTTGTTGTGCTGGTTGACTAATGATAAGTTGTATAGGAAATGCAATCCAAACTCTGGAGATGTTTGGGAGTTCATTTTAGTTGGAGAATTCCCACATGACGTACTGCCCTTACAATGGGAGATGATCCATGTAACAGAAATGTGGACAAGCTACACATTGCAAAGTTGAGCTTCTTTACTTTTCCTGAATTGAACTGCTTTAGGCAGCCTGAGAAGTAGACAAAAAAGTGTTACTGATTGTCAGATGTAGGAATGGAGGTGTGTATGGCACTGCAGTAGAGAGGCATGAACTTTCAAGGTTTTGGATAAGGTCAAAAAGCAAAGAGAAGTCATCATTGTTCAATTGGCAGATTTCCTTAGGAGACTTCAGAAGATAGTGTATTCTGGATTTAAAAAAAAAAAAAAAAAAAAAAAAAAAAATCACTACCAAAGATTGATAACTATAAATAATTCTGCAGATGAAATATCTGTCCCTGTAAGGTAAGGAACAAAGAGGTATTAAAACACTTATTTGTTCTAAAGCATCAGCAAAAACTATAGACTACAACAAGCTTTCTTCTGTTTCACATCATTAATTTACAAAGGCATGATCACTTACAATATCATGATTTATCAGATTTAACAATAATTTTAAATGTTACTAATCAATATCATACTACTAATTTGCAAATTGCTTTCAGTTACTTTTCCCGAAAATTACCTTGGGCATAATCCATGTTTATTTTCAGCCCTCAAACTTTTTCTACTAGAATGGTAAAATAAAATTTAAAATAATACCATTTACTTCTGATTTGCCTGAACAAGCGGGATACAAAGGTGTTTTTCATGCTCCAAGGACTTTTTTTTTTTTAATGCTTTTTTGGACATGAGTCACTCAAACACTTATGTCTTAGACCTTTGCCCTTACGTGTGTGTACTGATATAGCAGAAAGATGGCCTGCATTTTTAAAACTAGCTTGGGAATGAAGTTGGAACCTGTTAAGGACATCTGAGCTACCTAATGGGTTTTCTAAGCAACTCTTGCTAGAGTGTAATTTCAGTGATTATTTTAGTTTATCTTGAGAATTTTACTCTATAATGTAAGACTGTAAAAAAAATTACCAAATTATAGAGTCTCATAATTGCAGGCCATCATTGTTCCACCCAATCAGTACTGTACAAAGCTGTGTTTGGTTGAATAAGAATTTGTATTTTTGGCTAAATAATATCTTTTAGAAAGGAATCAGTTTTGGTCTGAATACATCAAGAAAGATTCCGATATTTACATAGGCAGCTTGTTTTAGTGTCTGAACACTCCCATCCTTTAAGCTTGTATCTACTTTAGATCGTGTGATTTCATCTTTCAGGTGAATCTTGTTATTTTTCAGTGTAACTTGAAGAATTCCTTCTTACGTGACATTTTCTCTATAACTAAGAACTGACAGGCTTTACTCATGACCCTGCAATCCCAAGAGAAGGAAGAGGAGGTAGAACTCATTTTTCTATCAATATTTTTATGTAAAAAAAAAAAGATGTGTGAACACACTTAAAGTTTAAAGATAGACATTAGTCAGAATATTCACTGCTCAGCACCTTTTTCTTATAACAGCAATGCCAATAGCTTTTCAACTAGCTTTTCAGCAGCACAGCTGTTGTTAACATTTTTAAGCTAGGAGCAGTGTAGCAGACTTGCATAATGACACTGAAGATCAGAAGTGCATCCTGTACCAAACATTTTAGGAATCTCATTAAACTGCAATTGAAGCCATAGCAGCTGCACACTGAAGCAGATGTGCTTACTTGTCTGAATAGCCCTGATCTTCTCTAGTGGAAAAGCTGGGAAAGCAACAACCTGTTTGCTGTGGGATGGGAAGACATGAAATTTCTTGGTAGCCTTTTTCTTTTTTTGATTATAGAGTTACAGGTACTGTGGAGAACCCTGTCCACAGTGCACAGATCAAGACACTATGGAGGAACCTGTTAATGAATGGAAAAATTACTACCAATAACTTTACTTTTTTTAAAGGTAACTGGTTGTGGGATATCTCCAGTGTTCATGCAGAGTGTGGTACTGTGGCACTCTAATGTACCAAGTGCCTTTCACGCATGAGAACAACTGTAGTAAGGCAGGACACAGTCCTTGTCCCCATTAACCACTGTGCTACATTCTGCTAATGCTCTAAGTTCTTCAGTACCAAAAAAACCCCCTAATTTAAGATGTAAGAGTATATAAATGTAGGATTCTTTCTCGTTAGCTTAGTGTTGACAAAGTCCATGTGATGGACATAATTCGGAGCCTACAGACAAGAAAGACTACTTTGCAGAGCTCGTGCAGTCTGATATAATGGTTTCTTGGCTGGTAGTGAGTATGGAGGCCAGTTGTTCCCCAAAAGTATCTGAGCACATTTGTAGCTAAGATCTCTCAACAGTACTTCAAAGGATTTGCCGCCTGGTAGGAAGAAATCATATAGAAGGAAATGTCTTGTTCTTTTTTGCTGAGGAAAAATTGTTTCTCGTTCTGACCTCTCCCCAATGACACACTGATCTTTCCCCTGCTATGAAACTCCACTGGAAGATCTCATTAGTGAGGTGGAAAAAAGTTAGTTCATAGATATTCAGAAATGTGATGAAATTAGCAAGCTTAAAAGTAGTCAACAGTCCTAGATGCAATATTTCTTTAAAGTATGAAACAAGTTAATTTTAAAAACTGGCACAGAATTTACTTTTTAAAATTATTGTTAACAGAACTGAAGGCTTAAATAAGTGAGGCTGGCACCCTTCACTTCCATATCACTGGGTTGAATCCTATTCAGGTTAGCAGTGAAAAGAATTCTGTCTTCCCAGTGTCTGTGTAATGGCCTATATTGAAGGAGTTGGTCATAGTTGAGGGATGGTGGTAATAAGCGATGCAGTCATCATTAGCATCCTTACTGGCACTGGGTATGTGCTCCACGTATTGAGCAGGAAAGTAAAACAGTGAGTGTACAAAAGGAATGAGTTACACTGGCCTCTAAAGTTTGTCCCCCCAAATCATTATTCTTCTAGATGAATTGCTCTATTGTACTTGTTATAGACATAAATAATATGATTCCAACCTTGTAAGCTTTATCATGATAATGGAAATTAAACACACTTACTGTAAAGTACAGCGAAAGGTAGATTTATTCCTTTACCTTCATTCTTGTCTATTAAGGATTTTGTTAAGGACAAAATCCATTGCATTAAGTTTGCAAATGCTAAGTTAAGCAAAAATTCTTTGCAAGCAATGTATTAATATTTTCTTGATCGGCTTTCTGAAATTATCTGACTACTGGTTACTCATTTGTAGTGTGTCCTTTTCATAATCATTTCCAAGCCTCTACAGAATGAGATTTATTATTTTTTAAGGAATTGCAATTGGAGCAGAATCTTTACTGATGTTAGCAGAAACAGAAAGGTGACCTGAATAGCCATAAAATGCTCCAGGTTCCTTTAGAATGCCTTGCCAGGGAAGTCAAGGCAGGTGAGCTCTGTGCTGCTGTTGTCTGACCCTGCAAATGCTTGTAGTCATGTTATCAGAAGATGCTGTCTCCCTTCTTCAAGAGAATCTGAAATTTTCTGCCTGAAGAAGTAAATTGAGCCATATTCTACTCAGATATTTCTCTAATAGTAAGGTGAATATAATCTCCTGTGGATTACTTACCTTTGCTTCACTTTGTAGTGTGTATATTTGATATAATGACACTGTATTTTCTTACTTTTATCAATGAATACACTCACCATTTGTCAGTATGGAGGGACTGCATATCCATTGCTAATTCTGTTAAATATTCGCAGATTGATATTATATTTTGTCTTGAAGTAAGTTTTCTTCATAGAGTGGAAAATATTTCACTGGGAAGTTAGAGAATTAGCTCCAAGAGGGGAAAACAGCATGTCATGGCATCCTGTTGCAAACAGGGATTCCACCAAGGTTACAATAATGAAAAAACCTGGTTTTTACTCTTTCAAGATGCATATATATAATCTTAGATACACTATCTCCTGTGAGTTTGTGTATATACATACATATAAAATCCCAGCCTCAGCTACTAATAGCCTTATATACAGCTTTCAAACTCTGCTCACATTCTAAAATAAGCAGGAAAGTTTTTTCTATACTGTTTTGTGCATGTGCAAATTTAGGTTTTTGTAGGGTTTGGGTTGGTTTTTTATTTTTTTTGAGATAAGGAAGGGTTCTGCTTCAGCTGAGGTTTAACTAGACAATTTCTGAAATTAGACTCTGAATAATGTGGTATAAATTGAAACACAGATGCAGCAGGATGTTTTCACTGACTTGCTGGCTTTTGACAGGTTACATAACCTCTTTATTTTCCTCACCTTAAAAAAAAAAAAAAAAGTCAGGTTCAGATATTGCAAATTTTATTAACCTGTACATAGTTCTTCAAGACCAAAAAGCACAAAGCATTGCAGAAATATAACCACAACAGCTAGCAAAATAAACCTTTAGTAGTAGAATATGCCTCCACTGAAAACTGTCCTTTCACTTATGCTATGCAGTGGTGGATGCCAAAAAATCTTCTAACACCTAGCAAAGCTAGGGATTTCAGTGGGGATTTGTGCAAGTCCGCCAATGAGCTTTTTGGCATGGATTCAGAAGGCCTAAATGTCACCTAGCTTTCTGTGCTTAATGTTTTCTTTTTGGCTAGGAATCTCTGAGCACCTAAACAGTAGAAAATAGAAGGCAGGGGGAGTTAGATGACATATGGGTCACCCGTACCTGTGCCATTGGACTTCTCCCTCCATGGGAGAAGCACAGCATTTGATGCAGAGAGGTTTCTTATTTCAGTATTTGAAGCGTGTTCTCTAAAAGAAATCAAAAAA
This sequence comes from Gorsachius magnificus, assembly GCA_034008185.1. NCBI lineage: Eukaryota > Metazoa > Chordata > Aves > Pelecaniformes > Ardeidae > Gorsachius > Gorsachius magnificus. The sequence goes on along the minus strand of CM067082.1, from coordinate 55,085,622 downwards.
TTGTAGAGATTAAGTGAATTTTAAGTTTTTCATTGACTTTGGAGCACCTGGTCCCAGATGCTCTTTAGGAAGTATCTTATTTTTAATACACTGAACTCTAGCCTAGGAGTTGAAACCCCTCCTAAGTTAATGTTATTTTGCAATACTAGATCCAGAAATTTTCCTTTGGGAACCAAAATCCGAGTATCGCATTTATGGGCTTGGGTGTGGCAGAATTTTCAGTGACTACTACTTTGAACTACATTCAGTCTTCAAAGTTGAAAAGACATAGTCCTTAAGGAGTGAATTTATTTCTATATATGAAAATACCTAGAAAATATATAGATTGAAGTGTATAAATTAAAATGCTTAAGAATAGATAATGTATCTTCAGATCCCAATAACCTCTTAATCTAAAAAAAACTTTGGAAGCTTCATTTTGGCTGGCATATTTCAAATAATATGAAATAACTCACTGGGGTCTTCAAAAAGATAACTTTTATATAGCAAACAAACCAAAGAGATTTCCAGATATTCTTTTCTCTTAAGAAAGAGCAAAACTCAGTGGAAAATAAAAAATTACAAAAGTTCAGTTCAGATCTAGCTAATGTCTGGATAAAAAGATACAATGAAGTATTACTCTGGGGGATGTTATTATGTCCTTTGAGACAGTTTATCTGCATTTCTGCTCTTCTCCTTTGCCCTTCCATTCCTCCTGGATTTGTGTTCAGAGCAAGGTTGTTCCAGCTTCATTCTTATAATTTGTTTTGAAGAGCAAAGTAGTCTGTGCTGGCCCCCTTCCTGATACAGTTCCTCTTCCGTGCTGGTTGCACTGCAGAAGTTAAGGAGTGAGGTTAGGGCAAAAAATATAATTTAATTGAGCCGTGACTTTTCTAGTGAAAGTGAGTGTTCAAATCCTCTGCACATTGCAGGTTAGAGAACTGGAAAAACACGATGATCCTACATGAAAGTACTTTTAGCATTTCTGATATGTTCAGTGTCTTCCTTTCTTCCTCAAGGAATCGGGGTAGCAGAGTATTGCCCTGCGATACTTGACAGCTATCAGTCAGGACCTCACAAGGCTCCATTTTAGAGCATGAGAAGCAGTACTGGGCAGAATGAACTCTAATACAGTTAAGAATACATTTCATATTTAATTTTTTTAAGATTAAATTTACAACTTCATTGTAGGACCTTTTCATGACGTCTCTGAACTGGCATCATTACTGACATTGAGACAAATCGGGTCTCTAATCCTGCAAATAACTTAATGACACTCATGCATGAAGTTGGGTTTGTGCACATGTGTTGGAAAGCCTTCAGCCCTGGCTGACTGCCGTGTTCATTCATTCTGGATGTAATTAACGTGACTCATCAACATTTCCTGATGATGGATGCTGTGCAGCCTCATATTTTATATCTCTTCTTCAAATTAGGCTTCTAGTGCTGAAATCCTAGCACCAACCTATAAAGCAAACCAAAGGAGATTTTTTTAACCATTGCAATTCACAGGTTACAAAATATTCACCAGAAGAGACTCACCTGGAACTTCCACGCTGTAGCCGGCAAAATGGAGAGATATATCACTGCCTAATGCCAATGGGAGGAAAAAGAACTGAACTTAATTTCTTGTAGTAGAAGAATATCAATATTGATGCAAAGAATGTTATATTAGTTACTACAGCATATGTACGTACATTATGTTGTTACAAACTTGCCAGGTTCTTTGATTTTTTGAAAGATCTACAGTTTATAAACACAATTTAGGTAAAAGCCTGCATCTTTTTTCCATAAATACAGCTCCCATGCATCCATGTTGGACCTTGTGATGAAGTCTAATCATCACAGTCTTGCTTACTTATACTTCCATTGCATTTAAAAATTTCATTAGTGCTGTCAGTTGGATTATAAAAATTACAGTGCCAATTTTCAATAGAATTGAGATAGATTTACCAGAGAGCAGTATTTTCATTGTATTATTATTAATTTTTATTAATAATAAATAAATTAATTCTAATGTTGCAATGCTGCAGAAAATAGTTAACTTGCAATCCAAAGCAATATATTGGTAAAACAAATAGTAAATTTTCTGGTTAAAGGATATACCTGCATAATCTCATGTAAAAATCAAGAAAGAAATTTGCCTCATGGCTCTTTCAGCTTCAGAAATTTTTCATAAATTAAAATTGTAGCTAACGGGAATACATTTTGGGAATTGTGAGTTCTAAAATGCTCAGAAGTTTGCTTAGAGGAAGTGGGTTTTATTTTTAGTTTTAGATATGTATAGTTAAGTTCAAAGCTGTTCACACAAAAATTTCTTTTTTCTAGAAGGACAACTTTAGTGGTATTCATTTGCTGGAATTAAACTGCATTTGTTATTCCTGTGAAGCAGAACATAAACTTTTGACCTCTGATGCACGGCCCTTGGGATTCATGGAACCTGCCATATAAGCTAAGCTGTTCTCTTCAAATGCAATGTTTATATTGTGCCTCAAGACAGAATGAGACCTGACCTGCAGGGAGGCACAATGAGCTGCATAAATGTCACATGCTTTTAGGAAAGGTGAATTAAAATTAAAGACATTATTTTCCTCCTGGGAAAAGCAGTAACCTCATACAGGTGAAGAAGCAAAAGGAGTAACTGAGGGATAGTAAAAGTTTCCTGAGATTGGATGTACATTCATGGGCATGCATGCTCATGCATGACTAATGTCTTCTAAAAAATATGGGGCAAATAATTTCTAGTTCATGTTCTCCAAGAGTCCAAAGTTCCTTCTTACCATAGCTCATTCACAATTTAGCTCCTGCTCTCTTTCCATGCAAGAAATATTGCTTCTGTTTCCTTCTAAATCACTGATTCTTCACCCACTGAAAGGTATCTCTTCCCCCCACAGTCCATTGCCAGCATTAGTGGATCTGGAATGGACAGGCATCTTTTGCAAGAGCAAAGTCATGCCTGTGGTAGTTTAGCTTCATGATAGTATTCCCAACAATCCTATGAAAAGATATGGTAGAGTACTTAACTGCTGATTCAAACAAATGACCTGTTGTTGAGTGTTATTTAGTAGGAGGGTTTATAAGGCATATTAAATTTAACTTGAAGCAAGCTGAAAGGGAAAAGGCACAGGGGATATCAACAGAAAGTGCAGGAGACTACTTTGATTGCAGGCTAGAAAGGAAGGGACTCGGGCTGCTTTGAAGAAAGTGAAGTGTGTAAATGAGAAAAGACCATGTGCAGGCAGAGTGAAGTTCTTCAGGATTTAATCTGTACTAAATGCTCCTTTTCTGTAGCTGTCATTTTCCATGCATACTTTTCTAGGCATTTTCCATAGTCTAGAAACATCCCAGAGAATGTAAAGTCTCCCACACAAGATGTTCTTGGGCTTAAACTAATATTAGTTCTAGTAATTGAAATAAATACTTGAAAGCTACTTCAAATACTTTTATTATTTTTCCAAACTGCTAGCGTATTTTCTTTCATGGAGAACATCTTCAGGTGAGCCAAGGGAATTTCGAGGTACTGATATGTGGCATTAGTCTCAGATCAAAGTGGAATATGTGACCGATTCCTGCAGCCAGTCCAAGATTTTGAGGTTTTTGAATCTCTCAAACCACACTTTAGATCGCAGAACCAGGCTGGAGTTTGCAAAATACTTTTCATCTGCTATGTTAGTTGGCATAAAACTTACCAAGTGAAAGATAAGGTAATAAAGATAAGGTAATAAAAACATGCTGAAAAGACTTTGTCATGTCTTAATGATAAAATTGCTACCTTGCATTTGACGTTACTTAACCGGGATTTTTCGGTTCTCTATTTACAGAATTAGGGTTCCTGTATAAGTCAGGTGAACGTTTGAAGATAGAGAATAAGTAGAAAATATTTTCTATCAAGAGAAAAAGAGTAATCATTAGACATGGATAACAAGTAGGCAGAATCCTGTTTCTGCTATCCTGCAGGTTTTTCCCAGCATTTACTTCAAGTGACCTTTTGTCATGGAATTTTAATTAAACTCATTATTCTTCAAATCTTACAATTAATTTTTAATCTATCAGGTTTTTATCTTATCACCCCAGTAACTCTTATTTTGATTAGCTAAACACCAAGTGCTTAGACAACAGGGGTGATGTCTCTGTTTTACCTAATTGAAAATATGCAGTTCTTACAATACCTGATTAATTATATAGGCACTCAGTTTTCTGCTTTTATTTATATCTACAGAAGTCTGTATTTCAGCAAGGTGGACCAGTTTGACAGATACATTCCAGCTTGGCCCCTTTGGGATCCTTGCATGAGTCATCTCTGCTTTCCTTAGCCAATACTGCTCTTCTTGCTCAGAGTAGGTCTGGCATATCAATAAATAAATAAGCTTCTCAGAAAACAGCTTTGTACTAACTGCTTTCCTTGAAATGAATAATTGGAAGAACAGGACATAGTGGGGATACTCTTCCAGAGACTGCTGTTTATTCCTTCAGGAAGTGGAAAAGTTGGGGTTTATGGCAGTCTCACCAGCTAGAATCACAGAAATGCAGAAGGCTTCAGGTTGGAAGGAACATCTGGAAGTCATCTTGTCCAACTCCTGCTCAAGCAGGTTCACCTAGAACCATTTGTCCAGGATCATGTCCAGATGGGCCAGTTGTGGTGGACACCACATACCCAGGGGAGCTGGACATTTGTGTCTGACTGCTCAGCATGTCTGGACCTTGGCTGTCAGTCCAGCTCCTACACCTAATGGTCCCAACACAGGCTCAGACCTCTACACAGTGTGATCTATCCACCTCAAAAAGGGCTATTATTTTAACTGTTGCTTTCTAATTTAGATGGTCAGCATAAGCTGCCAATGGTCCCATTGGTCACATCACCCCAGGCCAACATCTCTGACTCTCTCTGTGTCCAAAGCCCATTAGGTGTTGTTACCTGGGTTACTGTCACCCTAACTGTGTTACACAGATGTAAAATTGTCAAGTTTGTTTGAGCTTCCTTATTTCCTTTCTAATCATAAAAGGCAGGGCAGAAGTAGTCCAGAGGGTTTGGGTTCTCTGCTCTTGGTTTGTTTTCCCAGCAAATAAAAGAATCATCTGATGAATTAGAGCTGGGCAAATGTAATCTAGGTCTCGCTTAGTTGAGTGGTGCTTTCAGGGAGACTTTCCTCCACGATAAACAATTAAAAAACGTGGGTAGAAATTCACTGTAAAACTGTCCTTTTTTCAACTAGGCATTGCTGTGGATGACCTTCCTAATGTAAAAATATTTAAAGTTCAGCGTTTGTAGATTGATTAAGTGGCAAGGACCAAATAAATAACAAAACATCTCTAAGGAAAGAAAATCTAGTAATTTCCAACAGCAACGTGCTTCATGACAGTATGTTTTTAACAATAATTTCTGGGTTTTTTATGGCTATAGGGATTGGCATATTTTTCACATTTCATATAACCTCATAGTCCACCCCAACATATTCATTTGTATTTACAATTTCATGTTTATCCATGCTTTTCTTAATATATTATCTTCTGAACATCAGCTGAGTTGACTGATCTTTTCCAGCCCAGCAAGAAGACTAATTCATTGTGTAATACAAAGTGAGTTCATATTTGAGTAATAAAGAAATATCTGTACTTTACTGTTAAGTAACATTGAATTTTATCCAAAAAAACACTGTTTCAGGGGCTGAGGAGTGGAACAAACTGAATCAGGGAAGTTGATTGTGCCAAGAATTCAAGTGATTCCATTCAGTCAGCTTTTCCAGCTTAAAACATGTTTTCTAAGTTTTGATGGTTTTAACATCTTAACTGTAGACAAACTTGTCATCTCAGTAGTTGCAGGGGGTTTTTTAATTATTCAATTTCAATAGAATTAAACCACATTTGTGTTTTAATTTTAGCCAGAACATGTATAATATGAACATGATGGAAATAAGTATATTTCTTAAAGTCCTTTCAAAGAAACATAGGAGATAGTGAAAAATTTCTTTCTCATAGAGCAAGCTTTGATCATTTTGCTGGTGATTGTTTTGGGCTCACAGATCATGAAGACAGAAGTGCAGAATGGTTTGGGTTGGAAGGGACCTTTAAAGATCATCTAGTCCAACCCTCCTGCCATGGGCAGGGACATCTTTTGCTAGATCAGGTTGCTGAAAGCCCTGTCTAACCTGATCTTGAATACTTCCCACAATTTCTCTGGGCAACCCATTCCAGTGTCTCACCACCCTCATCATAAAAATTTTCTTCCTTATGTCCAATCTCAATCTACCCTCTTTCAGTTTAAAGCCATCACCCCTTGTCCTGTCACTACAGGCCCTGGTAAAAAGTCTTGCTCCATGTTTCTTATGAGCCCCCTTCAGGTACTAGAAGGTTGCTGCAAGGTCTCCCCACAGCCGCCTCTTCTCCAGGCTGAACAACCCCAACTCTGTCAGCCTTTCCTCACAGCAGAGGTGCTCCAGCCCTCGGATCATGTTTGTGGCCCCCTCTGGACCCGCTCCAACAGCTCCGTGTCTTTCCTGTGCTGGGGACCCCAGAGCTGGACACAGCCCTGCAGGTGGGGCCTCACCAGAGCGGAGCAGAGGGGCAGAATCACCTCCCTCGACCTGCTGGCCACACTGCTTTTAGTGCAGCCCAGGATATGGTTGGCTTTCTGGGCTGCCAACGCACGTTGCCGGCTCAAGTCCAATTTTTCATCCGCCAGTACCCCCCAAGTCCTTCTCCACAGAGCTGCTTTCAATACACTCGCCACCCAGTCTGCATTGATATTGGGGATTGCCTCGACCCAGGTGTAGGACCTTGTCCCTTCCCTCAAGTGTATCACATCTTAGTAGTGTCTTCTTAAGGTAAACAAGTGATTCTACTTTTGTCTCTATCTTAAATTTCCTTGCAAAAAATTCTTAAAGAACATTGAGAATTTATCACAATTCCAGATGTGAACCTCTCATAAAAGCAGCTGACCTTTCATGCACTCTTTTATTTATGTCAGGACATAATTCTTAATATATGGTGTTAAAATAGACGGTAAAATACAGATTCTGTTTAATGAAATACTTGAGCACAACAGTCAATTAAGAAAGAACTGAGATGAGTATCTTAAAAACCTTTAAAATCAAATCTAGTGATGTAAATAAGCACCTATCCTAAGCATTTCAATTAGCAACTGAGTCTACATTTTCCTAAATGCCAATAGGTGTACATCACCTTAATTCAGAAATTTTTTTTTTATATCAAGATCACTTTGAACATTACACAGCATTCTTTATTGTCCCAATCATCATTTGTGTTAGGAGTCAAAATACTTCCGAAGAGAAACCTCTTAACATAAACTACTCTGCTTCATTACCAAATGTCAGTAGTCACGCTACATTGCTTTCTTCTTCAGATTTTAGCACTTTGGCAAAACAAGGAAGTGTCATGTAAGAAATACACTTTTGTCATGTTGCTATAGACAATGTTGTGGGGTTTTTTTTCTATTTTACCTACAGCAATCTGAGCATTTTTTAATGCTTTTGCAAATATTTTTGCAAACGTAGCTAAGGATTAATAAACTGACACACAATGAAATTTTTTATCTTGAAGTCAATTGGAATTTGATGGATGAGGGCTTTTAATCTGAAGTAAAAGTAAATAGAAATGTTAGCGAAACAGCTTTTTCTCTGTGTGGTGGTGAGGGAGAACATGTCAGGCTTGCAAAATAAAGCCCAATTGCCCATCCAGAAGCATAGCTCAAATCAAAAGGGATGTGATTCACAGCTGGATGAGAAAACCCTCTTTCCCTCTCTCACTGCAAAATGCAGCTGTGCGGGTTTTGGCTGTGAGGGTGCAGCCGTCCCCCGCACTGGGCAGCGGGTAACTGAGCCGTATGCCTCAAAGTCTCCCCCTTGATTCAGTCTGTGGGGCTGGGCACACAGAGGCGCTTTCCACCCTGCTTCGACATCTTCTGCATTAGCAGGTTTCCTATGTAATAAACTGTTCCCAAGAACTCCGTGGGTTTTCTTTTTTCCCTCCTCTTTTTCTATCCTTCAGGTGTTAACGTTAACAGCCACAAATGCTTAGTTCCCTTTTTTTGTTTTTTGGTTCTGGCAGGCGAGAAGCCAGGGACAGAACAAGATGAAGTTAAGCTGCAGAACGCCAGCAAGCAGATTGTTCAGACTGCTATCCTCCGAGCAGTGCAGCAAGTTTCCCAGGAGAGCCAGCAGAAGGAGAAGCGAACAAACAGCAGTACGAGCCTCCAGCTAGAAAGAGGAAAATTAACCAAGAAGCATGAAAAGAAGTAAAGGAGCGGATTGTTTTTCCAGTCCTCCAGTCTGCAGTGTTTTCAGCCTTCTCCTTAGTATCAGCTGTATTGCTAGTGCAATGTTACTGTTGTAAAGCAAACCAAAGTATAATCACACCTAGACATAGGGTAAAGCTGCAATAGTCCTCAGCTGAGAAATATTAAGTGCATTAGATGACTAACTCCATATTTATGCAGTGCCTCTTAACAGAAACAATAACTGTAGCTATAAAAGTAGTTTCAAGCACAAGCTCTTATGGTATGGACTTATTCTCCAAAGCTTCTTGTCAGTGCACTTTCATGTAAGTTCTGCGTGCGACATTTGTATTGGTTTGGCTGGATGGATTCTTCTCTGGGTTCACTGAAACTTTCTTCACTGAAGAAATAGTTTACTGTTGAGCGTAGAAGAATGCTTTCAGGCTGCCTTGAAGCATGAGTTTGTATTTTGCTTTGATTAAACACAGACTATGTGAAATGGCACTATAATGTGGATTTAGTAAGTTCTGTGAACCAATTTTTTTTTCACCTGAAAAAAAAAAAGCAATCCATAAGACTGCAGTGACTGTGAACTATGACTGTGATCATAGAGCTATGATCTATGTTTTTTTAAAAAAAGAAATTAAAAGAATTGCTGAAGTTTTAGTCTACTTATTTGAAATACTTCTGCATAAAAATCACTTGTGCCTCGACTATTCCTTTTAATTTTCTTGATACTGAAAGAAGAGGAACTGATGTGCTGGTATGGTGTTTGCCAGCTTTGTCTTCAGTTTTGCAGGTTTGCTGGGGATTGGTTTACAGAAAATGAAGACTGGAGTGGCTTAAAAAAAGTATTTGAATTTACTAATATCTTGAATGATGGAAATATACTGTGTCTGAATTCTGTCATGGTAGATATTTCTCACCTGCTGGGTGTAAAGTGACTTTAGATAGTTGTTACATAGATTCACCTTAAATAGTACTGCTTTAAGCTGGTAGTGCAGAACTTATCCTTTAACTGCTCTATATAGCTGAAAAAATCTATAATGTTTCTGAAAATGCAAATTAAATAAATGTAGCTTTCACTTTTATGCTCCCTCACTGTAATGATGATTGCACTGTTATACATTTGAAATGAATAACTATATTTAATTCTAGAAATGGCTTGCAGCTCTGCTTCAGTTGAATTCTTGTAGTAATACACCTGGAAATATAGAGAAGCAGATGCACAGGATCTGCAAAGGAGGAGACAAACTTCTGTAATTGCTCTTCTACTCAGTTATATGATTCTCAAAGAGACTTTTTGCTTTAAGTATTTGGCTATTACTTACTCGGTCCTACTGCTTGAGTTAAACAATTTCAGGATTCTTTCTCATGGCTGGAGGCTTAGTCATGAATAGCCACGTACTGTAGTATCAACCCTTTGAAATCTGCCTGGTTCCTTTTTTTTTTTTATTTAACAGCACTGACTCATACCAGATAATGATTTAGCTCAATCTTCTTTCACTTAAAAATGTAAAGAAGAATTTGACATGATTAAAGTTGTTCTAAATCCTCTAATAACAAAAACTGTCTTGCATTGCAAGTACACAGTTGGTTCACTTCTATAGACGCTGGGTGGATTTTTCTAGCCAAGCAAACTGAAAGGTGGAAGTAGTTGGGTCTTGAGGTGTGTGTATTTTTGTCATAATAGTAATTTTTTTTACCATCAGCCTTTTCATCAGTTGACCTTTGATTGGGAGGTAGCTCTTTTCTAAGCATTCTTTGTATCTTTGCATCTTTGTTTTCTGAGAGCCTAAGAAAACTGATCTTGAGTACAGGCTCAGTTCTGAGGTTGATGGGCAGGCAATTCTAGTGGATGAGGGACAGCAAGCCTGTTGGAGAGACTCTGGTGCAAAATGGTGTTTGCCATGGACTCAGCTACAGTGCTGTGGGAAGGAGAGCTATAGGACAGCAAAATCCCCATTTCTTTGGGATTATTCTACTTTTTTTAATGCTTTTTGTCCCCAGAAATTTGCCATATGTCTTTTTTTATGTTCCTGATAATGATTTTAATAATCTCTGTGTAGTTTGGAAACTCGTTTGCATGTCTAACTTTTTTTAAATCTGCATGCTCGAAAAAGAGGAATTTCAAAAGCCAGTGAATCCAGGCTTTTGCCACTGCTTCATATGAACCTATTCCACTCCTCCTCCCACTATGCTCTTCTACAATATCCCTTTACTGTCCTAGCCCTTTTAGACACACTATTACTCAACTATTAAATCATGCCCATCCTTTTCAGTGTTGTCAGAAGTCTAATATCTTGGAGAGATAAAAATGGTAGGAAGTCTTAACAGAGCCTTGAGGCAGTTTTCTGTGGTCTCCTATCGAGGAAAAACAAATACTGTAGCTGTAATGTAGTTTTCACTGAGAGCCAAATAATACGTCTCCTACCTATAGTATATATCCCTAAATTAAGGCATGCATTTAGTATCTCCTATTGACCAAGGGTGTTCTGCACACTACTTGCATCCAGGATACGTAGTTGAGACCTGTACTGCATGTGAGAGAAAAGAAAACTTTACCCTTGGCTTGGTATATGCTTACTACATGGTGAAAGCGGGTATTTTTGGTATCTTTGCTGACAGATTATATTTTCTGGAGAAAATACAGACTATAGAAATTATTACAGATGTGATGCAGGTCTGACTACAAATAAAGAAACTCTTAATACCTTACACGTCTCTGTTTTCTCTTATCAAAAGCAGAAGAGCAATGTTCAGATTTACTAGATAATCTTATGAAGCAAGCAATGTGCTTATGAGGTTTGTCATAATAAATGCATTATGCAGCACAATAATTCACATCTTTAAAGTACAGGACAATCAACATGGTATCTATATGTAGTTAAAACAAACTCACCACATTTTAGCACTTATCAATGATAAGTAGAAGGACACACAAACATGTGAAAGAACATTTGTACAACTCCTTTAATGAAGAAGAATTGGGTGTCTGTGGCTATCTTGCACTGCGCTTGCTATGTTTTCATTCAGGTTGATTATTGCAATTTTATTACCATAGTTGTGCTACTCTTTGTAGTGTAACCAAGCAGCAACACCTAAATTGATATTCACATGGCCACAGCAGGATGTTGTAAGAGATTGTTGAATACCACTGTTCATAAAGTTTTTGGTTCTGTGCAGTTAAGTTGGAAATCCCTGCTCTAAAATAAAAAAACCAAACCTGTGACTTGGAAACAGCCATCTTAATTTCATTATTTCAGAAAAATAAAAGCATTCTGTCATAATATTATAATTAAGAGTTGGAAATTCTTGAAAATTTATTCAATAGCAAAAAAAATGCACCCGAAAATTTTAGTCTCTACTCATGTTGTGTCTGATTATTTTTTAAGTATATCAGAATGTAGTACGTTTGCAATGGTAAGTATATAAAAATAGCTATGTAATTATTCTCAATATGCTTACCATGAAACATGCTGCAGTTGTTTTTTAAATGTGTGCTAATGTCAAATACAGGGGTTAGTGTGTCATTACTGATGGTTTTTCTAAAACAGTTTAATCTAAACTAGGGGAAAAAGATAAGAGGAAGTAGAATAAATTCTTGAAAGAATGTGGGATTCCCTCTAAATCTCTTGGTTACCCACTCAGGTCTCAGAAGAATTGAAATTAATGAAAACTTGGATATTGGCATAGCCTAATTTCTCTCATGGGTTCCTGCAACACATTTGTTAAGAGTTTGGGGCAATGAGGGGGAAAACCGAGCTGTTGATAATGTCTTCCTCACCTGATACCCACTCCTTGGTACTGCCTTCTACTGGGTGGGTTTCCTTGTCATCATCTTTTGGTGCCTCATGATAAACTCTGGCAGAACCTTTTTCTCTATTTTGGGTTTTCCAGAACAGAAAGTTTCTCTGGAGCCTAATAGGTTTTTAATTTGTGCTGTATCCTGCCTTTTAAAGGGAGCAGAAGTAAGGTCTCTTTCTCTGCTTCCAGAGCTCCATTCACAAAACCTGTTGGATGTTTTTTAAGAAAAGACCACTGTATCTTCACCAGATTTAGTCAACATGACCAACAATTTCTTTAATCCTTAGGGCTGAATGGACAAGCATGCATACTAACTGTGTTTGAGTGCTCTGGGGATCAAGAAATAGATACATATTTTAAATGCATTTCCTTCAGAGCTGTTCTTGTCTGCCAAGCAGATTTTCTTTGTTTAATTAACATAAGCAGCTTTTCTTTTTTAATAACTTTTCCTCCAGTGACTTGCTAGTTGGATTTTGTTATATGAGCTTGCTAGTTTTAACACTAAAACAATAGTAATTCATGTTTAGTTTGGGTTTGATTAAAACCCCGGTGGAATTACACATTCCATTGAGGTGTGGCTTTTGTCTTTTATTTCACTAAAGGTGAGTAGCAATGATAAATAATGTTCTAAAGAAAAGGAAGTGTGGGGTTTCATGGTTGTGTTGGTGGTTTGAATTGTGGTCCCCCCTCAGTTCCCTATAGCAGGAGGCCACATGGGGCAGATGATCATGAATCATTCACATGTGTTGTGAGAGTAGCTGGGTGTAGAACTTCTATGCAAGCTGGAAACTGAACCCATCTAAGCTGATTCTAAAACATTGAAGTAAGACGCTCCTGGTAGCTTTAAGGAAAACATCTTATGTCTGCTTTCAGAGTTGAAACCCATTTAGAAATGCCAGCTAGTGAAGACTGTGATCGCTTGCTTTGTGATACGAGGTGGAAGATGAACATTACTGCATTGTGCTGAAGACTTCAGTGCTACCTTCTTGTGTCCATAGAAGACTCTGAATTGTGTCCTTTGGCAGAGAGACCCTTTGGTCCTGCCCTTGGGAAGGAATAACTGCTATTCTTTGCACACATGCATTCATGTGCGCACATGCATCCCAGAAGGTTAAGCCCCTGTCTCTGGTTGCTATAGTAGGTGCACTTGCCATGTATTTGCTTAGTAAATATACCTCCTGCAAATGTTTTTTTCCCCTCATCTCTTTCCCATGAGATAACTCATGCTGAAAATCCTTAGCTACAAGATGAGCTATGAAAGCCATCTGCTTCCAGAACAGGGAGAGTGAATATAATAAATCTTTGCCTCATTGGTGGGCTATTGGCCCTTTCCCATGGCTCACTGTACCTGTTTATTTCCAAGGAGGACAACTGTGTTAGCCAGTGCTTCCTTGCCCTCTCTTGCTCTGGGATTACCCATAAAGCAGTGATCTTTAGTATTTCCTTCCAAGGCTGTTCCTGGGACACAGCTTGCCCTGACTTGTGACTGTTTACTAGGTATAGCTGACTTCAGATTTCCCACAGACTGCACACTGTTTTTTGTTTGTTTTTTTTTACTGTAGTGGAAGAGCAGACTTTCAGATCTGAGTATGTACAGTGGTGAGGATCTAATAATTTGCCTGATACTCCACCAGCTGAAGAAGTTTGTAATCCAGCAACCTGAAGTAAAACATGTCAGATCTTGTAATTCCTCTTATTGTATTTCCCAGAATTATAGGTACTTTTACACTTCTGTTTTGTTTAACTGAGCATTGACTTCCTAGGTCTATAGGCAGAAACAGGGAGTCATCTTGTCCTCTGTTTAGATCACTGAAACCTGCATGGAGCAACAGAAGCTGCACAGTTTAGGAAAATGGCCCTCTCAGTGCTGAGCTGCTTTTGCAGCTGCTCTTTTGACCTCTTATGTTTCTTTATTTACATGTATTTACTTCCAAACAGTCACATTGAGAGATCTGCAAAACAGAGATATCTGAGATAGCAGGGGTGCAAAGATCCAGTGCATCCTGGCGTCACCCCCATATTTAAGGAAATCAGCTTCATGCCATGCTTCCCTCTGGTAACTGCGTGAAACTACACGAGGCTGCAAATTTCTATTTGAGACACTGGGATGCCACCAAGTAAAGAGCTCTGTTTTGGCTCAGGAGGTACACAAACTCTTCCTTCTCTTTGCTAAAGCTGGCTTCAAAGATCAGTGCCTGAGTCAGGCGGCAGCTTGCTCGTCACTGTGCAGAGGAGCTGGATGAAGGAGAACAGACAGGTCTCAATCCAGGCTCCCAGGAGCAAAACTTTGCAGAAGGCACTCGGCTTCTACCTGCCCAGGGATGTTCCTCCCCAGGGTGGAGCAGCTATACAAGTCTCTCCTTGTGTGGGGTTGTGTTGTTTTGTTTATTCTTATTTAAAAAAAAAAAGAGGGTGGTGCAAAGTCCTTGCCTGCTCCATGTTCTCTGCCGGGCAGGAAAGCAAGTACAGTATTCCAGCAAATAAGTTTGGAATTCAAGACCATCCTTCAGAGTACCTGACCTCAGAAAAAGCCATTTTCTTCAAGACCAAATTGGCACATCTGCCTCTGTAACTTGATTTGTGCCTTCAGCCTTTTCTCCTCTTTCTTATAATGCAAGGAAACACTGAAGTCTGCAAGATAAAGTTAACCTCCAATATTTGGGGTTTTTTTCCCCCTGCTTTTTTTTTTTGTACTCCAGTTAATCTGTACCATTGTCTTTCAAGGTCACCTTTTTCCTTGCTCTGAAAAAAATGCCTGAGAAAAAAAAAATATTGGAAATTGGATCAGCCCTGTAGTCCCTGTGTTCCAGCACATTTGAGGCAACATGCTTTTCCTTGATATAGGCACACACCACCCCCCCCCATTATTGCATGTTTCATTCTTTAAATAGTTTTTCCTGTACCTGCAGTGTGTGTAGAAGTAGGATTGTAGAAACTACTGCCACATTATGATTCTGAAGCTGCAAAACCTGCTGTATATCATATATGCTAAATCCTTACTTCCTTGAAAAATCCCTTACTCTTGGAGATCAGATTATGTAAGTCCATCTGCCTTGGTAAGAATTAGGTTAACATCTATTTTGCCTGCTGGCAGGCTAGAAGGCTTTTTTTGTTTTGTTTTCCTTTATTTTTTTCTCCCTTTCAAATATCTACATCTTAGGCTATTGGATTGATTATTTGGTAAGTTAAACATCCAGCTAGGGAGCCTATTGAGAGACTGAGAATAACGATCCCAGCTAAGGTAAGGGGACTGCATACAAAGCTGATGACATAGAACTCCAGGATCTGCATGACCTGTGATTTGGAGGTACAATAATAAACAGATTATGATGTCCGGATACTAGCAGTTTTCAGTGTGCAGATGGTGATGCTGTCAGGAAATGTCAGCCTTCGGTCTCTAAACGCCTGTCACATTTCATTACGGTGCACAGATGACTCTGTTCCCTCCACCACTGAGACTCAACAGCAGATAACAAATGAGTTCTGCTGGTAATTGCCCTGTTCCTTATTTTGTGATCCGTTCATTTTGCTCAAGCGCCCATATCTACACAAGCAAAAACTGCTTCCACGTACGAATTTTCATGTTGTTGGTGACAATGAATGTGTCATCGCTCAGGGAGATGGCAAATGCTCTGTAGAAGGGCAAAGAAACCCAATTTCTCTCAGCATGTGTCTCTAGAGGAACAATGCATCAGCCTAAGGATTCAATGTATGTTTGCAGACACCTACGGGGAGACAGACAACTCCTCTTTGTTTTGTGACTGTCACTGTGGGCATGCGACCGACTATGTCTCCCCAGCTGTCGTTTTGCCTCTACCTTGAACTGAAACTCCAACAGTGCAGACACCAGGAGAACAACAGGTGAGACAAAGGGACCACAAAAAAGCCGTGGTTTTGCCCTGGCAGTACAAGAGCATAGCTAAAACCCCTATTCCCTCCCCGGTCTTCCTGGCATGCAGTAAGGCAGCAACAGCTGAACTGATGGGGTCTGGGGACCCTAACCTCTTCTGTTACATGACTTTCCTGATCAAAGTATAGGAGGACCCCACCAGACCACCCACATGGAAAGGAACAGGAAAAAAAGCCAGAAGTGGGCATTGAAGACCCTTGAAAACATCAGTCCAAACTCTGAGAGGATGCTAGAGCTGCAGCGATGGTCTGAGGAAGCAATTTTCCTACACTTTTTTTCCTATAGACCTTTATCTCTTATAATGTAAATCACATACAGTATGTTTTTGCAGAAAACATTATTTGGGGTGACATGAAGCAGCAGTCTCTTTTGGGAAGATAAATTACTGACCAACAGAAACTTGCCCAGAGCAGATCTTTACTGCTCAGTCTTCCTTGCCTGCTTTGAAGCTTGCATCAAAAAAAAAAAAAAGCTAAAAAACCACAAGATTTTCGTGTGAACACACTGTGATAGATGAAGTCTAGTGCCTGTGCGTGATAACAGAAAGCCTGTGATATTATGTGACATGAAGCCCAAGACTGAAAATATGTGTCAGACTGGCAGCACTGATTTCATAGTCCAGTATGACTCTGTATTAAAAGCCTTGCCCGCTACTCCTGGTTGTTTCTGGTTTGCTGATTAGGCTTTTGCATGTATATGTGTGAGAGAGAGACAGGTTGATACTGTGCTTTGTCTTTTTAAAAGGTCTTTTTTTTTGCTGGCAATGGAAAACCGTTAACTTACCTGGAAACAAAGAAAACTTGTTCTGGCTGCAGCTGAAGGAAAACAAGGGATGAGGGAGCAGCTATACTTTGTGTCTACGTTTGGTGCATTAATAGGTTCAGAAACCATTTGTAACTTCAGAAAACAAAGATTTCCGAGGGTGTTTTCTGGAGCATGTTAAAGCAGGAATAGCTAATAAATATTCAGTAGGCTTTACTTTCAAAAAACATCTTTCCTGCGTACTTATAAATGAACTTCTTATGATTTTAGTGTCATCCACGGTGGTCCTAAAACCTCATGTGAGTAGCTGCTGGTTTTACATATATTCTCAAATGCACCTCCTAGAGATAAAGCAACAAGAGGGAGTCATTATTTTATAGCAAGTGGCGTAAGGGATTCTTAGAAGTCATTTCTTTTCATGGACTAGCTCTACCTGTCCCTCTGCAGAATGGCAGCCTGCCAAGTCAGCCATTGTGCATCACTCTGTACCCATCACAGCAAATCAAGCAAGCAAGCTGCAGGCCCCAGCTGAGGTTTAGAAATTGTACGTGTTTTTTAATTTTGTTAAAGGCACACGATGTTTCTTTAAGAACAGCACCTGGTGGAGCCCTGGCTCTAGCTCATTCCTGTTATGAGGTCTGTAGTATGTCCACTTTTTAAAGTATTATTATTTGGGAAGATTATGTAAATAAATTGATACTTTGAACGAGGTGTAGAATTTTATTCCTAGTAGCTGAGAAAATCTTAGTCATGTTTGCCTTTATTTCTGCACCCGGTTGCAGTTAATGAGTCCGAGCTCCTGAAAGTTCCTGGCAGGATTCTCACCGTCTTGAAAGAAGCCTGGATTTCACCCAATTACACTTCTAACACTGCCTTCAAAGCTGCTGCTTCTGCTGCTTACGCGCTATACAAATCACAGTCCATATCTTGGCAGAAAACCATATGCAACAACGCACAATGAGCTCAGCCAAACCCGAGTTACCCATTTATGTCAATGTCTGAGGTCAGTGGTGGAGTTTTCTTTGCCTGACTTCCTAAGAAAGCGAGGTTTACATGCTCACATTAGCTGTCCGTGTTTGTGCTTTTGTATCTACTGGCCCATGCAACGAAACCTGTCAGAAGGATGGGACACCCCTTCCTGCAGGGAGATGGAGCATCATGGGAAAAATAGTGGGGAAGGCTGGATTTTGAGGGATGCTTTCAGGAAAAAACATTTCCCCCGAGCATGTCTGAGCAACACCCTCTTTTAGTCTCAGCTATATAGAACTCAATTACTCCAGGGTTTATGTTATTATTTATAATAGGTCTTACTTAATTTTAAGGCATTTCAGTACATCTGGGCTTTTGGGGTTTGGGTGGGTTTTTTTAAGGTTTTAAATTCTTTACATAAATTACAGGAGCACTCTTTATTTGAGACCTAAAGGCAATATTTGACAGATTTATGCCATCTAAGCCAATTTACAAAAAGAAAATATTCTCTCTATAGGTGCATTTGGCAAAGGACTAGAAATAACAAAACTCACACATTTTACAAAACGGAAAGAACAGAGCGTTCCTAAAACATGAGAATTCATTCACTTCACACAATATTCTTCATGTAAACACGGTACACGCAACTCTTGTCGAGTTTCATACCTTCAGTAATGTTTAAAATTTTGTAAGACACACACACAAAAAAGAGATCAGGAAAATGTAGCTGGAATCAAACTCTGAATACAGTTAATTTAGTACTGAGATACACAAACAAATGAAATGTCATTCCTTCTCTTCTCCTTTGCCATTATGTTTTTTACCTAAAAGACACATTTATGACCAAAGAACTCGTCATTTATCCTTTGTTGCATCTTACTCTTCAAAGAATGCATTGAGTGATAAGCTGCAGCAAATACAAGATCTGATTACTCTTGACATTCAAAGCGTATCATAAAAAACTCCTCATGTTGTAAAAGAAATATTAGTATTATATACTTATTCACTGGAGGTTTCTCTCGGTCCTTTTAATGTATAAAATACAAGTTGCGGCTATGTAGTCTTCACCTGACGCACATAGAAATACTCAGACCGTAGAAAACATGTTAAGATCCTTTCAACTGCAAATAAATTAACCACTTGGTGAAGATGTGCCTCAGCATTTCTGAATATTCAAGTGGAATATCCCTTGTAGTCTGAAACACTTGAAAAATGATTGAAAATTCAAATGATGACAGCATATTTTCCCATGACAATGCTTTCCTGCATTATTAGCCACCAAAGCAGCATTTGTCGAAGTTATATCACTGTAGTCAATCTTTAAATTTATAAATATTCCCAGTTCCCCTTCACTGCAGTCTGAAAGCATTCAGATGGTGGAGAATTCTCCTATCCTGCTAATGAGCAGTAACTCTTAGGAATATTTGAGTAACTCCTAGGAATATTTGGTATTTCCATGAATTTTGGCATCAGAGGAAAAACATGTCTTTCCTAAGGAAGTCTTTGATTCCTTTCTACATAGAGATTCCAGCAATACAAGAAGTTTTATTTTACGAGGATATATAGCTCTGCTTGTGTGTGGATGCTAGAAAACAAGGCTATTTCATTAGTGGCTGCAGTCAAGCAAAAGGTCGGTATCTCAGAAGGGGTTTTTTTGCAAAACTTTTCCATTTAGTTCTCCTTTTAAACATTGCTTTAACCTCAGAAGCAACACCTTTCCCTTTCCATCACAGAGCCCTGCGGCTTCCCCAGACATGCAGGCAGCACTGTGCCCTGCTGTGCCGTGCCGTGCCACGCTGCAGAACCCCCCTGAGCTGGCTCCTGCATTTTTGTATGGCTGGTAGCTCTGCATGGGAACTTCAGGGAGCTCTGGTGGTGGTGTCCCCCTAGAAACAGTTAGACTTCTCCGTAGGGTCTTTACTACTTCACTGAACATTTGCAATAGAACGTACTGAACTCAGTGTGTGGCAAAGACTTGTTGTTTTCAAAGTCAATTTTTGAGACATTTACTTCTTTGTGTATTTTTTTACCAGGATTGTAATTGCTGAAACAGTGTCTAGCAAATACAATGCAACAGGCAACTTCTTATGGGATTGTGTTGATGATTTTTGTTTGAGTGGTTTTAATTCCATCAGTACAAGCTGAGAATTTTTAACTTTATCATAGGTTTTCTTAGAGGATTTGATTGCCAGGCTTGCTTTCTACACTGAATGTAAGGTTTAATCAACAGTTATCTCAAATATAATAAAAGGCTTTTGCAAGACTAAGGGGAAGACCAATTCTTTCTAAGAGAAGAAGCAATGGATGGTTAAAACTGCAAGAAAAAAAAAGACTTTAAACAGTACACAAACTACAGGTTTTCCAAGTTAGGGTGGAAGAGGCTGCTGGGAGGGACTGTGGTGTCTCCATTCCTGGAGAACAGATGAAAGAAATGCCTGTCAAAACCAACTAGGCGTAACTATTCTTGTTCTAAGATCATGAACAGGTTAGAAACCTTTCCAGTAACCTTTCAGACATTTTTTTTTTATGATTCTTTGATTGTTTAGTATTGCTATACATTATATTGTGAGGGTGACTGAGCACTGGCACAGGTTGCTCAGGAAGGCTGTGGAGTCTCACACCTTGGAGATTTTCAAAAGCTGCCTCGACACAGTCCTGGGCAACTGGCTCTGGGTGGCCCTGCTTGAGCAGGGGGGTTGGAGCAGATGACCTCCAGAGGTCCTTTCCAACCTCAGCTATTCTGTGATCCTGTGAAATTCGATTGATTCAGTCTCTCCTCAGTCGTATGATACGTGGACGAAATATGGAATGAAAGAAATAAGGGACAGTCCTTGGACTAAGGGGTACATTCCAACAGGCAGAAGACTGTTAAAGAGACCCATGTGCTAACCTCACTCCATGAGAGGCCTCAGTGTGAGCTCAGCTCCTACTGCATACTACAAGTTTCCTTGGGCTGCAGGATAAAAGATTTAATGAATTTAAGGGGGAGAACAAACATGGAGAAGAAATCAATTGAGGGTTACTAAATACAAAAGTACTTAGGCACCTATGGAAATTGGAGCTGAAAATGCTTAGAGATTGGGAGAATATCCAAAAGCTCATCTTTGCTTGCTTGGTTTCTGCTCTTCCCTTGGTGTTTGCAGGAAGACAGGACCTTTCCCCCCATGCATGAGCCAGGGGAGGACCAGCCACATCCTCCTCCTGCCCAGGGAAAGCAAAGCCCAGCTGATGGCCCAGGGAGGACCTTGGCTGCCACAACAGATGCCCACACCAGAGATTCAGGAGACCTGTCATGGTTGGTGGTAGCAGGTAAGTGTATGTACAGCCCCTGTGACTGCCCTAGCTGTATATAAAGCATCCATCAGCAAGGAATCTGTCAGACATAGCTAGTGATTCTCCACTCTGCAATTTAGAAGTCACTGTTTAAGCAGACGACATGACAGGTCAGTTATTGCGGTTGTTAAAGTTTAGTGCTCTTATTTCAAAATCAGGTTGTCTGCCGCCACAGGTTGGTATTGTTCCCCTTTGCTGATGTAGAGCAGAACCCTTTTAAATCAATCAATTATAAGAGAAATATTTTCCTGTGCCCTGTACTAAGGAAATGTATTCTAACCCAATGCAAATGGGATAAAACTATTAAAAAGAGATTTCTTGTTCCAGCCAACGGTCTTGGGTTTCGTTCAGTCTTCCACTACGGTATTTTATCCTGAAATATGGACTTTGTTTCAGGAAATTAATATATTCACAATCACAGAGTCCAGAGGTAGAACTGAACAAGGAATATTACAGAACTCAGTATGGTGAGTGCCCTCCTTAGCTGTACCGACTAAACTCCTTCATTCGCTGAAGTTGTGTCCGTAGTCTGTAAGTGCAGGGCGACCGGCAGCTGCCACATAAAACACGGCATCGCATGATGTGCTTGGAAATGATTGATGGGGCACTGCCATGTGACGCTCAGTGTTTGTCCATAGCGAGTGCAGAGGTGAGAAGATGGGAGCAGAAGGGCAGGGCTCAGCCAAAACTGGAGTCACAACCCGCGCCTACCCCTCCCATGTCACTACCTCCAATGGCCCAATGATGAGATAAGGGAGTGGCTGAGCCAGGGCAGCCTTTCCCTCAGCGTCCAGCACTCTGCCTCTGAAAAGGAATAGATGCAAAAGAGAAGGGTGCTACAGAGACCTGGTGTTGAAAAGCTGCTATTACAAGGCCTCAAATAAAGTTTCTGAATTTAAATTCTTGATAAGTAGGAAGAACTGAGTGTTACCCAGTGCATTTTTTTTGTCAAAATGCAGAAAAAATGTTATTGAAATGCACAATTTATGCTGAATGTGTTTAATAAAACCAGTGACTCAGCTTTCTGGAGGAAAAGTCTTTATACAAGTTGTTGATATTCCTTGCAGGGAAAAAAAAACCAACCAGCAGTTACAAGACAGAACTAAAGCTCTGTGCAGAGGGGTTATCTTCCTTAACATTGTTTTCTTCTGGCCACTGCGAGCCATGTGTGAACTCTTAGTAAGTATTTGCTCAACATGGTTGTTAAAAAACAGTAGAGGATGGGAATATTTTCATAGAATAAAAAATATTTTTCCAAACTTACCATGAACTAACACTAGAAGTTAAAACTCTGAGATTATTAGAATTACAGAGTGACTAAAGACATTTCTGAGATATCAGTTGGTGAAGATGTAAAAATCAAAAAATAGTCAATTTTTTGACTGCGAAGTTACTACAAAAAAGAAAAAAATTCACTCATAATGAGTGGGCTGAAAATAATCAAGAACTAAACCTAAGAAAGATCCAGCAACTACAGATACATTTACATGAATCATACAGTGTGTTTAATTTCACAATAGCACAGGCTCTGATGTAAAATGTATAGTTTGTCTTAATGAAACTCATTTTAATATTAATGTGAAAGTAAGTTATCTGTATGATAATATAACCTATTTGTCCTGCTGGTTATAATTTTCTCTGTATTGGTCCCTCCCCCACCATGGGATGATTTATCTCAATTTCACTGTCATCCTCTTAATGAAGTTAGCCAAGATCCTCCAGCATTAAATTACAGAGAGCACACAGGCCGACGATTTGGAGCTCTAAGCTCTTTAAACTGGCAGTTCCTTCTTGGGGAAAACCTCTTTACTAAAGATTTATTTCGTCTGCCCTTTGAAACTAGTGAATTACCATCAATTTGAAAGTTTTGCTAAGGTTATTCCCTGGCAAAAGAGGGGAAGTGGAATCAATCTCTGCTGCTGCAGAGCTGTTTCTTGTGATATCTGTATGAAGCAACCTTTAAAGAAATTGGATTGTAGTCAGGTTTCAGACACAGCCATATTATATTTTTTTTTTTCAATGTGACTGCAGTCTGGTTTATTTTAGAGCTGTTTAAAATGGGATAAATAGTGCACCAATTAAATGGATGGTGAAAGGTTGCTGCTGCCTGCTGCAGAGCAGGCTGCACCCCGATCCAGCCCAGAAGGAACCGGGGGTGCAGGATGGAAGTTCCCATGAAGTGGGGAATGGCAGCACCTGATTCAGTTGGCATGCTTGACTGGAGCATCTTTAATTGAGCTCCTGCTCTTCTTCAGCCACCTTGGGGATCTCTGAAGCTCTGTGCTCGAGCCCCAGTTGCCCTCACAGCCTTGACATTTTCTGAACCATTTCCCGGGATGAAAACAGCGCTACAAACAAGGGTCCCAAATCACTGCTCCTACCCCAAGCACTTTCTTGATCTGACAACTCAATCATCACAGGTGGCTTGTGTCATTTTCAGCAGCCCTCCCTTCAGTATTTGCCCTGGTTTCAGCTGGGATGGAGTTGATTTTCTTCCTAGTAGCCGGCATAGCGCTGTGTTTTGGATTTAGTGTGAGAAGAACGTTGGTAACACCCTGATGGTTTAGTTGTTGCTAAGCAGGGCTTACACCAGTCAAGGACGTTTTCAGCTTCCCCTGCTCTGCCAGGGACACAAGAGGCTGGGAGGGGGCACAGCCAGGGCAGCTGACCCCAACTGGCCAAAGGGCTATTCCAGACCATATGACATCATGCTCAGCATATAAACTGGGGGGAGCTGGCTGCAGGGGACTGATCACTGCTCAGGAACAGACAGGGCATCGGTCAGCAGGCATTGTGCATGACTTGTTTTGTATACTCTATTTTTTTTTTCTCTACTGTTTTATTAAACTGTCTTTATCTCAACTTACAGGTTTCTTCTCACTTTCACCCTTCCAATTCTCTCCCCCATCCCACAAGGGGGGAGTGAGTGAGCGGCTGCATGGTGCTGAGTTGCTGGCTGGGATTAAAACACCACAAGCTACCCCAAGCACTTTCTTGATCTGACAACTCAGGTATTGCTGGTGGCTTATGTGTAATTTCCCTTCAGTATTGTTCAGCCCAAATATTTAAACTATTTTCTCAATATTTGAATGATTTTTGAGGCTCTATGATGCAATAGTTGAGGTTTCGAAAGTGGTATAGCTTCTCTGAGCACAATACCCACATTAACTGGTCCTTAAATAGATCCCTAAAGTTAAACTGTGTTGTGAACGCTTCCCCCTCAGCTTTGAACATGTGAAGTTTTAGTTTTCCTCCACTCACCCTCACTGTGTGTGTTTTTACAGCATAATCTGGGGTCTCGCAAGCTCTGAACATTTTAGATCAGTAAAGCTGCCTGAGTATCCTCAAACACTTGTGCGGTAACCGAGGGCTTCCCGCTTTTTGGCAGCAGGATAAGGCAGCCTCTGTGCAAGCAGCACTGCCCCAAGGTTCTCTTCAGCCCGCGAGAGGTGAACAAGCCGCCCCTCGGAATCAGCAATGCAGATGAGCTCTGTCTATTTTTCTCCTTGAACGAACATATTATTCTGGGCACTGCAAAGAAAATGGCACTCCACCAAATTTTTTATTCCTTTATTGCGCTTCAGCTAATTCAGAGCAAGTGGTATTTTAGAGCTTCCTCCAAAAAGAGAAACCCTATATTTGACACAGAACAACTGCCCATAAGCAACCGTGCTTACGAGGCAATCTGTCTCTCCCCATTTGTTACTGGTTAGGCAGGAGTCACAAGCAAATTAATATTATTTCTGAAAAGGTCTCCACTTGATACTTTTACCTATCTCTTCCTATCTGGTACCTGAGTAGGGAAGAGTTAGTAGGGCAGCTGGCGGTTTCACATGCGTAGACCCAATGCAGGTGGGACCGAGGGGCTGTGGGTGGCATGGCTCAGCACCAAAGGGGCACTGTGACAGCCAAGCCCATGCCAGCACCAGCTTTTCTGGCTGGTCAGGAAGGTTTCCTGATTCAAATCAGATGAAAATCCTACACATAGGGTTTGGAGCAGAGAACTTGCCTCTCTCATGAACATTGTAAGCAGGAGTTTTCTGCTCCTCATCCTGCGGTTGTGCACACCGGTCAGGAGAGGGTGCCGGACATAGAAGAAAGGAAGCATTTTGGATGCTCTGGCTTCCCTGTTGGTGTAGGTCTCAGTTCAGTATATCCTGACTCTTCTGAATTACAGAATCCTTCTGCCAACACACTGAGCAGAGCAGAGGTTGTCTAGTCTCTGACCTGCAGCCTGTGTCTGTCCTCCAAATTAAAAACTGTATTCCCAGACTCCTGCAGAAGCAGGTAAGGTATGGGATTGGAGATCCTTCTGCGTACCCTCCTAATACCTACCAAAGGCTTGAGCCTGGGTTTCCTGGGGGTGCTGCAGCTCTTCCTTCCTCAGGCATCTTTCTTCTGAAAATCTTTCACTTGGCTCATCAGAGACAGGAAAATTGATGGAGCAGTAGGGTAGGATGGCAAAAGCACAGTACCACAGTCAGGCCCACTCACGTGGCCATGCCTACATCTGAGGAACTCCCAAGGGAGGCAGGATAAGGGATGGGATGTCCTTTGGGAAAAAGATGCATGCAACCAGATGTGAATTCCTTCGCTTCACTGTTCTCTGAGCAATTTGCCTAAGAAAGCAAAACAATGATGCTCTTAGTCTGTGGTTAAATGGAGTTTTCCACCTTGCTGCAACAGTAGTAATAAGCCCATTTCTTGAGGTCCCATCTGAATGCTAGTGCAAATCCACCATTTGCCCCTCTTAAAAAAGGGAAGCAAAATACAAGAGTGAAATTCATACAAAGATGAAACAATGTGATTTTAGAAGGGCATGCCAATAGGTTTGAATGATACATCCCAATTTCATTGTTAGGTATTACAAAGAAACAGCATAGGACTACTGGGTTTCCACTAGTTACTCATCCTTTAGTTTAGCTTCTCCTCAGTTTACATGATAATTCAATTCAAAATTTGACTGTCTAGGAAGAAGAGGAATATCTCCTGTGATTCTTTGAGTGCCTTTAGTACCTTTCTTTCTGAGGGTATTTCTTTTTTTTTTCAGAGCACTTCAGCCACCCTCACAGGTGAAGGTATTTATAACAGCAATTGTCTCTGATTCCTGCAAGGAGCATTTAACTGGCCCAGAAAGGAGAGGAGTTGGTATAGTTGTCTCCTGCCTCTTTGACAGATGCCGTCCAGCCTCCCACATATCTGCTGCCCATCTTTGCCAGCCTGCTCTGACAGCCCCAGGGTGTTCCCCACGCCCTCGGTTACATTTCTGGGACCTGTAATTGTCTCTTATGGAAACCTTAGTGTGGGCTGCAAAGATGGAAGAGAGATAGTAAAAGGCTTTTTAACAGAAGCTAGCAACAGGTAGCAATCCTGATCACCAGCCAAGGGTTCATTTATTTTACACAGGAAAAAAAGAAATAGCAACAGAATGAGATAGTGTGTGCTCTTCAGCCCTGCAGGAATATCCCTCACTTTTGTCCTTCATCTACTGTTGTCATCTTAGATCAGAAATGAGTTGGATCCTTGCTAGCATAGAAAGCCAGTGGGGGAAATACAGATTTTCAGTGATGTTAGTGCACCTTTTCATCACTGTTGAAATAGAAGAACTGCTGCACCACTTGACAAACAGAGAAGATGCTTGCAAGTTCTCTTAATATAAAATGAAATAATTTTGATGCTTGGGAACTATATTCTATTGCCTTTTAGGGCAACTGGTCTGGAAGGGAAATAATGAATTTGACATTTAGGGATCCTGATGACAATTACTGTGCTCAGTTACTGAGACTGAGAAGCCACTTGCTGTTTTTACCAAAGACTAATAGCTTAATTAATATTTGTTTCAAGTCAGAGGTAAGTATCCCGTTGGAAGGTAGATCAATAGTGCCCATCACAATTTATAATGAGAAACTGTTGATCATACATGCCACTCCTTGACACAGAACTGAGGATTTATAGAGAATACACGAGGATATTAGAGTCTTGCACAGTGAGCTGCGGAGGGGGCAGGCAGAGAATACCTACTCAAATGTTAATTAAGAATTTTCCACATCAACGCACCTTTTCCGCTTCTTGCCATTGCATTCTGAAATATCACAGGATACTTCAAATCATTATTTTCCTTTTGCATATTTATCATAATCCTGAACATTTATTTTTAATGTCTTCTGTAGATAAAAGATCATAAATCTTTCAGCAGAAAATGTTTTCCAAACAGAACATTAAAACATTCAGAAGATTTTGACACCACTGAGCTAACTCTCCTGAATGATCCTCTTTCTAATCCTGATCTATGACTCACACCAAGGATGAGGGGGAGAGGTTTTTTTCTTCTTCTTGGAAACCCAAGAAGCTGGATTGGTCTTACCATACTCTTAGTATGTGGGAAGAGGGGAGAGGGCCTTCCGTGATGAGGATGGAAGAGACTGCCCTGTGGTTAGTGAGAATTACGTGCCCAAGTGAGTGGTAAATATCATGATGGGAAAGAATTGCCCTTAGGCACAAAGTTGGCAGGAGTGTAGTCAATAAACAGATCGATGTACTTGCACTATATCTAGTGGAAGACAAATCCCTCCAGAAATGACAGGAGAGACATTTGAGCAGTCATTTCATCTATGTAGCACATTTTGAAGACCTGGAACCTGCATTTCTGTGACTTTCACAGGGTGCCAACAAAGTCACTACATTACCCTGAAAAGTGAAATAACATCCCCCAAAACACAAGCCGCAGAAGGACTTCTCAGAAGTTATTTAAGGGCTTATTGTTGGAGGGAAAAATTCTGGAGTAATGAGATACTGTAAAACCAGAAAGTAAAAATTGTTCTGAAAGTGCAGTGTTAATGGGAACCAGCTTCAGAGTTGTAGTCTTATGGCTGATGTATAAAAAAACCTACTTTCCTTGAACGATGGCATCTGGAAAAATCTCACTTAAGTGGATTCTCCAGTGTCTGGTAATGTACGAGATCCTGCTGCAGACTTGCCCTGAATGGTCTATGCAGCCAGCTATTTTCACAGACTTTGCAAGAGCTTAATTTCTCTTCGATCGCTAGATCTTTGTCAAACCTGTATGAAAACAGACAAGACGCTCAGCAGACTTCTTCCCATTTCTGTTGACCTGAAAGCTCTCTAGCCATGTATTTACAAAAGCCTTAACTTGAACATTTATTTTAATGCAACTACCTAATGTTTTCTGGTAATAGAATTTCTTCATCTCACTTATGGCTCTGCAAGTAATGCCTTTTATCAATGGGCATTTTGAGAGCCTGTATTTTGTCTAACTTGTGACAGCTTAATATGGTCTGAGAGTCACAAAATTTTGGCCAGGAATCCTTTGAAAATGACTGCCTTGGAGAGATGGCAAATCAAACACTCAGAATCAGTCATCATTTTTAAAATCTTCATTTATGCTCATATTAAAATTAAAAAAAGGGGGGGGAATGCTTGTGATTAAGAGTGGCAGGATTTAGACTGCAGTAGTTGCCATCAGGCACAACCCCATGTAGCGTTTTTTTTTGGGGGGGAGGGGGCAGGGGGGAGCTGTATGCATGGTCTAAGCATGGACAGGCTCCAGCTGAGGTTTTTCTGGAGACAATGATTGCCTACAGCATCTCCAAGAAACGGCTCTGTTTGTAGGCACTTACATAGCCAGACCAGTGTCTACTACACACTTCCAATTTCAAATGTTATGCTATATTGCATGGTAGGGACTGAGAAGACTTCTGGTTCCAGCTGAGTTGTTTAAACACAAAAATACATGATGGTTTCCAAGTCCTGATTGTCTCAGGCATCTCTCACCCTCCCATAGTATGGGTAAATATTACCCATGAAAAAAAAAGATTTGAGTACAGTTAAATATTAACAACCATCTGTGCTCTACTGCTTTCAGGTCAAAACAACAAGAGCACAGTTTTCTTCCTTGGCTTCAAGAATGAAGGACAATGATTGCTGAAAACCTCTGTACGTGGTTAAGGTGGGGAATTCTAAATCACAGATTCATGAGAAGATTTAGGTTAAAAATTGTGAAATGTTATGCAGAGCCCTTCTGAATGGTCAAGGCAGAAGACCTAGACAGCGTAGTATTCAGCAGCATAAACCCATGACTGTATTTTTGGTGTCCCAGACCCTGCAGGCTTGGGGTGGCATGAATGCTTCAGAGAGAAACACGGGGTGGAGTCCATAGTGCATTTGGGTATTGCTCAGCATGGGGGAAATAATGTGCGCTACCAGCGCTTCCGTGTGTTTCTTAGCAATATATCACCAAGTTACCTTTGCTGAAGGCTGCAGGCTGGGGTTTCAGGTCAGGTCATTCTGCAATGCCATGCTAAGATGGTGATTTCCTGCCGAGTAAGGGAGATACAAGAGACGGGGTCAGGGATTATATTGTGTGTGTGTCCCCCCCCTCCCTCGCTGTGCTCCTGCTGACTCTGCACTCACGTTGCTGACCAGACAGTCACAAGCCTTTGACATGATGGCCCTGGGAAAAAGCACACAACTGTTTGGCTGATAGCAGAGAGACACATTTCTTTAACTGAGCAGCTCAGACGCCAGCCTTGGGTGATTCTTGGACGACTACTATCACCAAATTATGTAGACTGAAAGGAATTTATGTTCTTTTTGTCCCAGTAAACTGTTAACCTTATTCATGTAACTGGTCATCACTAAATGCTGGGAGTCCTTAAGGGTTACCTTGGAAGAAAGGTTCAAGTATACAACAACTTTTTATTTTGAACTGATGTCATGGGGGATGACAGAGGAGAGAACAAAAGGAAAAGGGTAGGGTTATTTTTGCAGCCAGAAATATAGCAGGATTTTCATTTAAATTAGCTGAAGAAATAGAATAGATGTTCATAGAGATGGAGGAATAAAGGGTAATAAGAGACAGAGACAAAAGAGCTATTCAGGCCTAATGTTCAGAGAAATAGTTATACCTGTTACGCTCTGTGATGATTAAAAATGCATTGCCCCGTAGTGCTGCCAGTAGGACTTCACATTATCTGCTCCTGAACTTTTGTGATGAACTAGTGAAAGCTGCTTCTATTTGTCTGAAAGTATGATATGACTGAAAACGGTCCAGTAAAAATTTATTTCATTAACCCTTTGAGGACTAATGTGGCACCAGGCACAGGCGGCTTCCTTATGGAGGCCAGAGACAGGCTTCAGAGGACTGTAACAGAGAAATTGCAGTGAAATCTTGACCAGAACTACAAAAGAAATCTGTGACTTATGTGATAACAGTAATTAAATTGGTATTATTTTCGTATAACAACACAATGGCAAGTCCTTCAGCTTTCCTTTGTTTTCCCAGAGGGAAGATGCAGTGCCCATGGAGAAGGAGAAAAGAGCATCTCTCCAAGTAACTTTGGTCGAATTTCACAGTGGATAAATTTGCAAGCAGTGACATGTGATGTGAAGTTTTCACCCAGTATTTAATTAGACATCAAATTTATGGTCTAGCTGTTACACAGAAATAACATTCTAATTCATTTAAAAGCTTAACTGAAAGTCACTTCAAAGGGTTCCAGTCTTTCCTTCTCCAAATATTTTAAAAGACTGTGTCTGGTTAAAAATAAGTAATTTTTTTTTTTTCATAATCCCATGTGTTCCAAGCCTGATCATAGTTTTACTATTAAATAGGTGGGGACAGAAATGAGTCTCTGGGATAAAAATTCCCCTTAAGGTTTTATGGGTTACTGATTATATAAATACCAAGGCCATTTTACTATGTGTTTAAAAGAAAGAATAAATCTTTGCTGATCATTCTGTAGTAAGCATAAGCAAGGCTGAGATGGGTTATTTACTGCTTAATAAATATAAAGCTGGGCCAGCACGCTTTATTTTGAAACTCAGTTTTGGTGTTTCGACCTTTCCACTTTGCTTTGCCCTTCCCTGGTGAGGTGTCAGGGTGCAGCCCCCGCAGTGAGTCTCTTTGGGCTGGGTAGAGACACATCAGCTGTGCTCCGCAGGTATTTTCGGGCAGCCCAATTGAGAAGGGTCATTGCTGTGGCTGTATGGGGGATGTTGAAAGGACCAATGTTTTCAACACCATTTCTGGGAAATAACTCTCTAAGAAGCGCTTGGATTGTAGAAGTGCTTGTAGATTTTTTGGACTCAGTCTGGGAAATGACAGCGCTGAGTAATTCCAGTCCCACAAACTTTAGTAGGGACAGAGAATAGGTGACACCTCCCAGAAACAGCAGAATAAAGCGATGGGAAGGGGACAGCCAGTTAGGAGAGTAGAAGCTATTTCACAAAAATCTCAGAATAGTTGAAGTTGGAAGAGTTTGTCTGGAAATCATCTAGTATTTATATGAACAAGAGGTTGTAGGAAGTTCCTGCTATGGCTGCTCTAGCACGGAAATCCTCACAAGCCTCTGTTGAAGAGCAATTTCCCACAGTGACCCTGAGAGGCATTTCAGAAAGCTTTCTCTTAAGGGGAAGGCCTGGGGACAAGTGGCTTTAAGTAACTGTGTTTCATCAAGCTGTTGAAAAAAACCCCACCATACCTAACTTGTACAGAAAACAAATTGACAGAGAATTTGTCAAAATATGTCAACTGCTGGATACATTTTAATTCCTGCTTCACTTATCTTTTTTTTTTTTCTTTCTCTTGAAGGGTGTAGAAAGGCCAGATGCAATGCAGATGAGCTCTGTGCAACTGGGTCTGCTGATCTGTTTGCTGTCACCCAGCTTCATGCCCCAGCTTCCATGGGTGATGCTGACCGGCCTGACAAATCAGAAGTATCCCACCTGTTTCCTTAATCTGGCGGATTTTTCACTCTTTGAGAAAGCTTTTACAGCCACTTTTTGGAGCCTGTACTGAAAAAGCAGGCAACACTTGTCCTGGGAGAAAGTAATTACTTTGCACATTTAGTTTATGTGGATGCAATGAGATAAAAGTCACATAACGCTCCCCAGACCAATGGATTCCCACTGCTTGAAAAACACTGGGTGACAAACTGGCTTTCAACTTTCTGACACAAACATTTTATGTCACGTACCCCACCTCTCCTTCTGGAAGAGGAAAAATCCAGCTTCATGTGAAAACCTGCCTATGCAGCATAAATCCACACCCAGCCCCCTGAGAAGTATTTCCCTGCATAAACGATGTGCTGCGCCCGTCTGGTGATACATATGAGAGAGCCAGCCCAAGAGGGGAGGAGAGAATCATAGCATCATTTAGGTTGGAAAAGACCTTTAGGATCATCAAGGCCAAGTTAACCTAACCCTGCCATCCCACCACCAAACCATGTCCCTAAGCACCTCGTCTGCCCGTCTTTTAAATACCTCCAGGGGTGGGGACTCCACCACCTCCCTGGGCAGCCCATTCCAGAGCCTGACAACCCTTTCAGTGAAGAAATTTCTCCTAATGTCCAACCTAAACCTGCCCTGTTGTAATTTCAGACCATTTCCTCTCGTCCTATTGTCCATTACCAGGGAGAAGAGACCAACCCCCACCTGGCTACAGCCTCCTGTCAGGCAGTTGTAGGGGGCGATGAGGTCTCCCCTCAGCCTCCTCTTCTCCAGGCTAAACAACCCCAGGTCCCTCAGCCGCCCCTCGTTAAGAGTGAGAGAAGCAGCCTAATAAAGGCCTCACCCCGAATAATTCATCGGATTGAAGATGCCAGGCGATGTACGCGTTTAACAAATTGCGTTTGTATTAATCACGCGAAAGGAAGCGAGCAGGGGGTGCCGGGTCCCCCCGAGGCCGCCGGGGCCGGCCGGGCCGCCCGCGGGCCCCCGCCCGGCTCCTGCCGGGGTCCGCGGCGGCAGGGTCTTGCCGAGCGGGGCTCGGCCGTTGAGGCCGTGCGCGGCGCTGTCAGCGGCTGCTGTAGAACACGAGGGTGAAGCAGGGACCGGGGCAAGCCCTATGCTATGGCTCGCTCGCCGTCACTGAAATGGTAATTATTTATTTGCCGTGGTAAAGCTACAGTTTAACAAAAACATACAACTCATCAACAAAAGATACTGGGGTTTCAAGCTTTGTTATTATTCTCTTTCTTTGAAGGTTTAACCTTTACTCTCCTAAATACTCAATTTCCAGCCCCCCCCCCCCCCCCCCCCCCCCAGCTGCTATCCTTGTTAGTGCTGTTATTGTTTTGGTGGAAGCAGACTAACCACCCAGTGGGAAAAGGTCGTTTGGTTTGTATAACTGTACGGTTCTTTGGGTCTGTTTGGTTTTTTATTTAGGTCTATGAAATTAATTTCTGTCCAGAATTCAGATGTGCAGTATCAGGGCTACTGTGCCACTGCAGTGGGGCTGCATTCCCTCCGGAGCTGATGATGCTCCAGAGCTGCTGGCCTCTGGGTACCGCTTTGTTTTGGGAAGACACTTGAACAAAGTGACTCGACAGCCCTGTGGAAGCTCACTGCAGCATCTGCATTTTTCGAAAGGGCAGACGTGGCTTATGTCTCATCTTTGATATTCCCTGTTAAGTTTATCACCTTTGTCCCGGTGGCATTTATACTCAATGTATGCCCAGGGCAGAGCCAAGGCCATTAAAAATTACTTCCCTTTCCTAAATTTTTAAAGCATTTTACTTTCCAGTCTCTTGAGCCTTATTTCCCATAGCAGCCTATTGTGGGTCACCTTTTTTTTCAGAGCATGCAAACTACAGATGTGGGGGGTTCCCCTCCATGCGGAGTGCGCTTTATCCCCCTGTCTTACTCCTCCTGCCTTGGCTGGCCTTGGCCTCTGGCTTCGAGGACCACCCTGTCCACACAGCATCACCTTTGCTGATGTTTCTCCACATTACTAGAGGAATGGTGGATTTTGAGACAGAGGTGTATTATGCAGAGCAAGGATTAAGCCAAATGTATCATTCACCTTTCCCAAGTCTTCAGAAGGCCTCCTGAGCCACTGCAGGTGCCAGTGGGGAAAAATGCAAACTCACAAGGTTCCTGTCTCACCCTGTGGTGGATCTGGTTACTGTAATTGTTGGAGGTGCTTTGAAGTGCTCGAAAGGGGAAGATGGGGAACCAGGGAGGATCCAGAAGCAAGAAGTAGGATCATATTACCTTGTGGAAAGAAGAAAAAGCAGAGGACACTTTTCAGCAGTCATCTACTTAGAAGGACCAAGAATAACAAGCCAGCTGCATCCCCCCCAAGCTCATTTCCATCACTTCCAGGTGTGAGATGGAAGAGCAGCAGAGGAAAGAGAAAGACAGTTATTTCCAGATGAAGTCTGAGTTGGGGCAGGTTTGCAACCAGGGCATGGCAGCATGGGCAGACCCCCAGCAACAAGGAGTAGGGGCTAAAGAAGGAGAGGATGACACTCAGGCAATGTTCCTAGTGAAGACCATCTGCTGCCTGAAGAAGGCAGTGCCACTGTGGGAGGTAGGTCCTGTCAGAAACTACATTGTCCTCAGAAAGCTGCCTGTTCTGTAAATCAGCTCATGGTCAGGCCTGGGGACCCCAGGTCCACCAGAGAAGTGCTCAACATTGTCATGTATTCACAGTCCTGCTGTGAATTTCCCCAGGACCCTGAAAGCATCAGACCAGCTGATTTCTAGGGACAGATGAGACATTTACAGTTTGGGACAGGAGCACAGTAGCAATGTTCACCCAGAGCCCACAGGACATGGTCACTTCGTCCTGCATCCGCCCACCTCCCACTGCCAAGCACTGAGCAATACCTGACACAAACCTTTCCCCTCAGCCAATGCTGCGGTGCAGAAAGTCTTGTCCCTGCATGCCCTCTAATGTCCCCACTGACCCCTATCACTATCTCTGAGCCCATCCCCAGCTAATCTCTCCTAACACCTTTCCTAATCTAATCTAAACAGCTGCTGGCAAACCCACTAATTCTGCATGTTAATTCTCCAGCCTCTCTGCTCGCTTGGGCTGCTAACACAAAGCTGTCCCCTTTCTGATGATGAAAGAGCCTTACTGCCAGGGCAGAAGTCACACATCCCTGGGCACAGTGAGAATTAGTGGCCTTCCAGATAATGGAGGTGGGATTCAGAGGCATGGCAAGGAAGAAGTGCATCAGCGTGGTACTTGGTCAAAAGATAGATGTTCTCCTGTTGAGATAAATCCTGTACACGTGCTAAAGATGACCATACGTAACCAAGTCCGCATTTCTAGTGTGTTTAAAAATGCAGTGCCCCTGCAAAGCTTGAGAGATTGGTTAGGGAATAAGACTTAGCCATCAAAGTCCCACCTAGGAGACTAAATGAGGGAAATGAAGCACAACAACAAATGTCTTCCTTTTCTTTTCTTTCCCCCTCCCCATTTAGACATGTTTCAGTATTCCTTCTGTGATTGTTTTGTACACCATTAACATTCCTGAGTTCATCCAGAGAGTAGAGCTGCTCAGCTCTGAAGCAGAGAGCCCACCAGAATAAGCATAACCCCCCCTGCTCTATGCAGAAGCAATAAAATCTGGTTTTCTGCATCTTTTTGCCTTTATGGTTCCTTTGATGGACTCTTTCAGTGAGCACATTAACAAGATTTCTCTTCCGTCAAGCATCTTGCTCTATGTTTCGGAGCATCAGCCACGTACCTCTGCTAGCTGCCTCCCTGAAGGTGCCCAGCAGCATTCAAAGGCTGTGGAAGAAGGAGAAGAAGGGGAGTGCAGCAGATACGTGATTTGATAGCGCAAAGCTAGTTTCATTCAAGAAAGAAGCTATTCTTTTAATTATTATTCCTCATGAAATTTATAAAAAGATGCAAGGATAATGATTCATATTCTAACTGGGAGAATTTTTCTGTTCACATTACTTTTAAAAAAATGTTATGTTTTACCAATGGATTATCGGGGTAAAAATACCAGAATGTTAAATGTGTTTGGTTCAGTGTGAAAACAGCTTCTATATTTGTATATACATGTTCTTATTCCTCATTCTAGAAAACAACGTTAGTGTTGTTTTCGTGCACAATTTTGTAGATATTTTAGGTATGGTTGACAAGTGGGTCCTTTTTTCCACTCCAAGACCCCCAAAGAACAAAACCTTTCGTTATTGAAACTATGCATATCTGGTATAGGCTTTAAGTCAATTCAATGTAAAACTACTTCAGATCCGTGAGTGGTGAAAATAGCAACAGCGACAACAAATCTCAGATATTCCCTTTGCATGACTGGGTCAATCACTTGCAAAAAAATCTAATTAACACACACCATCTTCCTTCTCACTCCTGCTCCTTTCTTAGCCCTTTAATTGCCTGTGAAGAAGTGTCTATGCTGAGCAGCTGCGACGTGGAAGGGAAAATCAGAAATGACACAAATTCAGTACCTCCACGGCTACCGAGGTAAACAGGAGGTCAAGTCACCACGTGACACTAATGAGTTCAATTATCGATAGAAAGGCAACAGGCTTACAATGCTCCTTTTTGCAGTTTGCAGGGCGGTGGGATGCAGCGCAATGGGGGAGGGAAAAACCTTCCCCCGCTCCCAGCCCGACGTGTCTTAACGCTTTCTGCCCGGCTGCATTCGTCACCAATTGGGGTGACACTTGACAAAGCAAACCCTTCCGGCAATGATCTGTTTTCCATTTAGCACGCTACAATAGTTCTTGACAAAACTTACCCAAATGAATTAACATTAATTTTAGGCTGCCGTGGAAAACTTGTTGAATCATAATTAACATGTTAGTATGGATTGCCCGAGTGATTTCGTATAACAAATATTTCCATCCCTTGAAACAGATGAGTGGGGTCTTTCTTGGTGGTGGGAAAATATACCTCTTTCTCCACTCCAAGACAGAAATGTGTCTTAAAGGGGAAAAAACCACTGGTTAGAAGCCTTCAGCTTGAATAGGGCTATTAAAAATATGCTGTAGAGAATTTCAGAGGCGAGCGGCAAGCATGTGCAAAGGGAGGCAGCAAAGTCCCCCCCCGGCTCTGAGTCACGCCGAGCTTTCTGCGGCTCGCAGCCTTCCCGAGATCCGGGGTAGCAACGAGCAACCCCAGCACCTCTGAGAGCGAGTGGTCGCTCTGCAGCTACGGGACAGGGCTGTGCTTGCTGGGAGGTCAGGAGAGCAGAGCAGGGCCCTGGGAGCCAGCCCACGGCCCGAGGCACGCAGCCTCGACACCGGCTTTTGCATAGCCCCCCAGAAGGGCAACTGTGGTTTGGTCCCAAAACAAGTGCATGTGAAATGCAGAAAAGGGCAGCAGGGCGGTCTGAAAGCTCCGTGTGTTTTTCTGACCTTCCGCAGATTGGTGCTGTGGTAAACCAGATTTGAATGAAGCTCTTTAATCTCACCAAAATTGGGTTCGATTCCCTTCCCAAGAACTTGTTTTCTTTTGCACTTACCCCCCATCTCAGGAGGACTATAGCCCCAGTCCCATGGGCAGCCTGGTTTGCAGCAGGTTTCAGGGACCAGACTGGTTTTGGTAGAAGTTCACGCAAACATTTGAACTTTCCAGTTCTCATTTTGACTGTCATCTTAAATTTGTGTGGTTCTATCCAGCCACTGGAATTAACTCTGTAAATTAAAAGAGCTAATCTTCCCTGAGGGTAAATGCTTTAAAGTATCTGTTGCAAAATGTGTCAATGAGGGGAAAATAGATGCTATAGATATTTGATAGATGTGTAAGGAGACTTACACTTCTGCATGCACTTCCAGTTAATTTCAGTGGAATCCTGAACATTTGGGGACTGGATTAGCACTCTGGCAGTGCTCTTCATGAGGGCTGTTCCCCAGGAATCATTTTCCAGACTCAGTTTTCTGGATCAGAAAATGCACGGCAATGAACAAATATGCAGCTACCATGATACGTGCAGCCCCGCATGAATCATTCTTCACAGCAAGAAAACACTAAGTTTTGAAAGGATTATGGATCACAGGAAAAGGGCATTTCTATAAATAATTAGATTAGAACTAACGAATATGAAACTTGTGTTGAAAAATGTGGCTGTTTATGAGATGTGATCTGTGGTTGCTGCTAAAAGAAATGTTCAGAGACAGATTTCAAAAGCAATGTGCACATTTCAACCTCCTTCGGCCACAAGAAAAAGCCTAGGTTGTGGGTTAGGGCAGAAGCCACTCTTAATTATGTAAATAGACATTGTAGAGATGCAGTGCTAAATGCGCTTTACACAGAGAACCCTGAGACAAAAATAGCCAGGGAAACTAATTTATCAGACAACATCTAATGCCTTTTCTTATACTTACCAATGGCCAGACTGGGCCGGGATGCACGTACCCTGGAGTGCTGCACTGCAGCCCTGCGAGCCTTCGGCTCCCCACCACAGCACCCATGAAACCTGGGCTGGGCAGGCACTCACCTCCATCTGGGGAGAGCAGTATCATGGAGGGAGCCGGGGCATTTCCCAGCCCCAGGACCAACCACCTGCCTTAGCCGTATCCTGGTGGGGCATCAGGATGCAGCATCCCTGCCTCCCTACGTGGCATGCGGGCAAGCAAGATGCTCTGGTCTGGGCTAAGCACACCAACTGTATAGCACAGGCATGGCCAAGCTGGCTCCAGACTCAAAACATCAGGACCACACAAAGGGGTGAGTTGTAAGGACGAGCCCATCCATGCTAGCCGAGCGTGCTTGTAAATCCAGCAAGCAGAGGATGCCTCTTTGGTTAGTGTTTGTGTGGTGTTCAGGGCCAGCTATTTGGCTGGTTTAAATCAGTGCAACTGCTCTGGCATTTGTGGAGTCATGCAGATTTACAGCAGCTGAAGATACGGCCCATTATCGGCAAGTAACCACATTCTGAGGTTGTAATTTCAGCCAGAGGAAAGCCCAAGTGGTTTATGTGACAATTATAGCTTCCTTAGGAGAGTGATGGCCACATGAAGCCTAATTTCCCTTTCACATAATGGACATTACATTGCACCTGCCTCCCAGACCCACAGCCCTGCCTGAGCTGTCACTGTTGCCACCTCATGCGCTTTTTCCTCCCAGCTCTGACTCTGATTTTTCCTCTCATGCTTCCACTCCTACTTTTTCCAGATGTGGCACAGTTGTGGCCGCGGGGCGGCACCATACAGCCCAACCCGCGTGCCATCACAGACTCCCCCCACTCCTTTGGGAGAGACCATCTGAGGTCCAAAAGCAGCATGCAGAGGTGTCCCTCGGGTACCACTGCTCTAGGTACCAGCTAAAGTCACAGATGCAAGCAAAACACACAGGTGTGGGCCCTGGGTACTGGGGCAACCTGAAGACCTCGTGCTACTTTTCAGCCTGGTGGTACTAGGGCTGGGAGGTTTTAGCTCTACCTTGCCGGTAAGCTAGGCAGCAAGGTATGCTGCAGTCACAGCTTTGTTACACAACTTCTTTTGTATTAGAGCAGCAAATCTCACCAAATGGCTTTCTGCTCCTAGCTGGAAAGTGAGAGAATCACACTTCAGAGCTCAGGGCTCACATTTGTTTTCCCCACAGTGTTGTCAACACTGCAATCTAGCTATTACTGCGTTTACTGTGCTATCCATCTCTCGATGCACTTACACGCCGACTCCTGTTTGCCCCTTCTGGACCACCTCGTAACCCCTGGTACACTCACATGCTGCACCAGTTTATCAACCATGAAAGCAAGAAGAAAAAGATAAGGAGCACTGCAAGGATGTTCTATGTGTTTATACTAACTAGGCATAGCTTAATCACTTGATTTTATTGTAACATTTCTGTTAGAAGTCCATACTGAGTTATTCAGGATATTTTCCTTAATAAGCATGACGAGCTCTATACCCACCTGTGAAGGATGGGTGAGCAGGTGTGCAGACCTACTTCATGTGCCTTTGGTGAGACAACGAGCTCCAGCTGGGACTGACCACTCATTTCCCTCCCACCCCCAGCTACAAGGGAGCAGGCTGCAGGGGGTTTTGTTAGTTGTTGTTTCTGCCATATTAACTGTTGGTTTTCAGTGTTTGGGGGCAATCCAGGAACCAGCTATACCCTGAGAACAGAACCAGGAAGCAGAGGTTGCCAGGAGAAGGTACTGTTGTTGCTGGCAGTGGGCTCAGAGCATCTGTGGTTGTAGGGGCTGTTTTGCCCTGTGGGATGGGGTCGCTTTTTGAGAGGTACTTCTCCTTTCCTGTGACCTGGCCTGCCTCCCCTCTTCTCCTAGCTGCTCCCCTTAATTTCTTGTCCTTCATTAGGCTTTCTTTAGATGCTGCTGATTTGATACTTGAGCATCATAACTCTGCTTGTTTTGCTTCTGTCCTAGTTTTTTTTATGCTCTTCCTCTGTTGGTTTCATGTATTCAGAGCCTAATGGGTCCTCAAGGATGAGTTGTTTGTGTGCTGCCTGAACAGTGGTTTTCTATCAGATGCTTGTCCTCAGGCACTGTTCTAACATGTACAAATGTTGATGATGTTATTTTACATAGTTTGTGACTTATTATTGTTATCCCTTCTGAAACTAAACCACTTGACCTGTGGTTGATTAAGTAACATCTAAAATTGTTTTCTCTTGTTGTGTTTGTAAAACAACACAAATATGGAATAATCTGAATTACTCCAAACCCTAGACTGCAGAAAATGGGCTCATGTCAAGCTTAAGCAAGGAGGAAATATTCATATTCAATTATTATGTATTAATCAAATAAGGAAAAAATCATAGAAGGAAGTTGTCATCTAAATGATTGTTACTTGTTCTGGAAAGGTGTAATTAGGGTCTACATTTAAGTGGTTTATTATGTCCTTTAACAAAAGGTTTCAGAAGCACCATGGAAATCCTCACAGGAAACAATGGTGTATACTAGAGAGCAGGATTTTTTATTTTAGTGTTTCTGTGTGACTACAGAAACAAATGCTAAAATTCCAAGGAGCACAATGTTTTTTTTAAAAAAACTTATTTGCGATATCACTGGTCATATGTTCAAATGAAAGATTAGAAAGAAACAGAAGGGTTGTGTTGTGATTTTGGGTTGTGTTTGTTTGTTTTTGGTTTGGTTTTTTAATGCTGAAAAGAACCCAGATAGCATCAAATTTGAGAACTGACCCTTTCTTTGAGTTTTTCCTCTTCTTGCCTTGGCAAATCCTGCATACTTGCTCTCTGGAAAGTAAAACTCAAAATCAGCAGCTATGAAGGGTCTGATTTTTAGGGAGCTATAGTGCTTTGTCACCTGTTTTCCCTTTAAGGTGTCTATGTGATGACTTGGAGGTAATACTGATGGCAGGGTGGTGGACCAGACCAGACCTGCTAGGGCAACTTCACCTCCCTCATCTCATGTTGGTGAGTGAGGAGAAAGGACAGGCCTGGGCAATGGGTGGGAATGTAAGAGCGCAACCTTCTGCTGCTGCAGCCTGCTATGGCTGCAGGTAAAAGATGACTGTCTTGCAAAACCTGTTGGATGTGTATTTAGGATGAGAATTCCTCATACTGCAAATCATAAAGGTCCATGCATCTTTTCCATAAAGCACCTATTGACTTTGGGTAGGACTTGCTACCAAACATCTTGATATACTTTAGTGCAAACTTTCCCTTTTGTCTTCTGACTTTTATTGCTACAATCAATTCTTGGTAATGATTTCTCTGCTCCTGAACAAATAATGTCATATGTTCTTGTTGCCTGTTTCCTGAAGTTCTAATCCACTTTAATCATTACAATCTCTGCACCAGAAATAAGAGTTGCTGACACTAGAGCAGAAGCAGAGAAAGCCCTAGAAGAGAAACACTTGCTTCCATGTGCAATGAAATGTTATAACAGGCTGGGAGAGGGAAAAGTTGCAGTGGCAAAGAAAAAGAATGGCTCCAAGCAGAACAGCATTTGCTCTTTAATGTTTTTCAGGGTCTTCTCCCCTGAAGTCAGGAGGAAGTCCTGTTTCAGAAAATAAATGGCACAATATGGCTTTTGAAGCTCTTGGTGGCAGTGAAGTGTCACAAATATTTCAGTGTAGAAATTGCAATTGGGTTCTGCACGCCAAGTTGAGAGTGGAGTCTGAGGATGTGTAACTTGAATCACCCTGCACTGGCCAGAGGCTCCATCTGTTATTCTTATGCATTATTTACACTGACTGCCTTTAAATATCACACTAGGGATTTGTCTGTGGATTGCCTGTTGAGTTTACATTCGGAGAAAGGGTTCAATACCTAAGGTAACCAAAAGCAAGGTATATGTTACACTGAAATCCCTTCAGCTTCTCTGTATGCAGTTGCCGCAACTCACCTCCCTGTAAACCTTTCTGGATTAGCGTTCAAGCAGTTGAAATGTACCTGGTGACTCACAGCCTGACCCTCTAAGAGGAGGAATACTACCTTTTTTTTCCCCCCCTTTCTCCCTGGAGATGTGACTGAACATGCCTGTTTTGTAAAGAAAAGCTAATGCCGTGTCATTCAGAGTATAGGCAAGCCATGAGCAACTTCGTGCTGCTTAAGGAAATGCCAAGGTGCTTGTTTAAGTCCCTTGCTCGCCCCAACAGTCTGGGGAGGGAGGAAGGGTGTGGGGACTCTACCTGCAAACTGGGCAGCAAGCAGTTACCTCCATTGCTGGCTGCAGGTCGGTGAATATTCATGCTCCTGTCTTCCTTGTCCTGATAGCTGCTGACAGCAATTAAAGGTAGGGAGCTGCTTGCTGTCTGGTGTAATACTGGCTGCAACTGTTTGCAGGAACTGGAGTGGAAGGAATTGGAGGTTTCACCTGAGGGCAACAGAGGGGAAGGGGGAGCTTTTATGAAGATAGATGAATTTAAAAGAAAAAGTGTTTACAGAAAGCTTGTAAAATGCTGTTTTCAATAATGATGGCATTTTGACCTGACTGCAATAAAGATTTCTAATTTGGTTTTATTAGAGAAGGAGGCTTCCTCCTCTCTTCCCTCTGCAAGGGGGAAGTTTCTTACTGCTGCTGAACGAGTTAAGTTGGTTGTGATTTATGCTTTGTATTTATCACTTGGAAAACTTTGCTCAAAATGTAATTATTACTTAAGTTATCCTGACCCAAAACACACAATCCATTGCTTCTACTGAGTAGTACTGTGGGACTTCTTTTTTAATGGGTTTCTGAGTTGCTTTAGATTCTTCTACGCTTGTTTTATTTGTTGCCTGGTTTTACTCAATTTTTACATTTGTTACTAAGGAGTTACAGGTGGTGTTGGTCCACAGCCTCTGGCAGCGCAGGCTGGCTTTCCTTCTGCAGATGTTGCAGTACTGCAGAACACACCTCATGGACCTTTTCAGCTTTCTTGGAGGTTGACATGAGACAGTAAATAATTATGGGCTCGGTCATGATTCTTTACTTATGTGGGAAAGCAAACTACTTCATGGATGCTGTCACAGTAGTCAATGGGACTATGTGATCTAAATGTTGTAGTGATGAGGGTTGTGGACCTGGATGTCAATGCCTTTGCGGGCGTGCCGAAAGTGTCTATGTAGGGACTCATTTGGGCTTGTTCATGTGCTATCCCGTCTTGCTGTTCACTTCCAAAGGAATGCAGCCTGGGCCTGCAGGCTCTTTCCTGCATTCAGGTACGTTGCTACTCCTACTTGCATCGGATAGGGACAGTTGTAAACTTGCAAGTTACAGAACAGGCATGAGTGATGGGGCTTAAATCCAGGTAGCTTTCCACTGGCAAGACCACAGTTAATCTTCCATTTCCTTTTTTTCACCTTCTTTTCCCCTTGCTTTTGCCATCTCCTGTCCAGAGGGAAAGCAGCGCTTTGTGTTTCCATGTTCAGGTGAATGCTTTCTTCACTAAGTATTTCAGAGAAGCCTTAAATGCTTCAGGCTGCTAGCAGGGTTTATCCTCCTGGGACAGCTGAAGTGTCTGTCTCACATCTGCTGGGCAGCACAGCACAGCCAAATCCTACCCACTAAGTCAGATATCATGGGGCAGTGTAGCAGAAACTCGCACCATCACAAGGTGCTTGGGCTGCTGGCTTAATTGGCCCTCTGCTAGGCTGAGCTGCTCTACTGCGAACACCTCATGCTTTTCCTGGAAAAGCCTTATTGAAAGAAAAGCTGTGTGGCAGTCAAGGTCTGGTCATCCCGCATCCCTTTTGTCCTCAGCAGAATACACAGCCTGATCTGCCCTGTCACTTACTCCTCTTGGGAAACCTCTTGCAGGAGGAAATGCGG
Source organism: Gorsachius magnificus (assembly GCA_034008185.1). Taxonomy (NCBI): domain Eukaryota; kingdom Metazoa; phylum Chordata; class Aves; order Pelecaniformes; family Ardeidae; genus Gorsachius; species Gorsachius magnificus. The sequence goes on along the minus strand of CM067082.1, from coordinate 55,041,671 downwards.
CAAGGCAGCTGTCAGAGGGCTGGTGCAAGCAGAGATGAAGATGCAAAAATCAACCCCCACACAGCCCCCAAGGGGTGCAGAAAGGCAAGGGATCTTTGCAGGAGCTGCGCAGCACAGCCCGTGCGGAGCAAGCCGTGCCAGCGGTGGGGTGGGCAGGGCAGGGGGGCTCTGATGTGCATCTCCTGTGGGAGTGGGAGCAGCTGCCTGGCTCGCAGGCACGATGCTGTCCTCATTGTCAGCACAGTGCTGTTAGCAAGGGAAAGAACTTCTTTTAGTTGTGGACAATAGCAAACTCTGGGAAGAGGATGGTGCTTGGCTGATGGTGCCCTGGGCAGCCAGCTGTGTCGCTGCCTGCCCCAGAGACAGCCCTGGGGCTGTGCACACCGGTGACCCCGGAGGAAATACCCTGGGGAGCTGAGCCCAGAAAGTGAGTGTTGCCAAATGTGGGCTTGCTTTGAGCACAGCTTTGATACAGCAGGGGAAGGATCTGTTCCTTGGTGACTCCCCTCCATGACTGACAAGTGCGAAGGGAAGGGTTTGGCATTGCAGGGCTTCACAGAACACAGCTTTCTGCAAAGTAATATCATGCCTTCAGACAAAGGATTGGAGTGACTTAAAAAGACAGCTTGGTGCAGAAAGGTATTAAATGCTACATCTAATTCTGAAAATTATGTGATTTGGCTTTGTTTTTTCTCTAGTCTTGTTGGGACTGGATTTCTTCCTGAGAGGTAGAAACAGAACTGGTGGAGCTGAGGTGTTGCTGGTAGATGCTTGGGTGTTTGGGGTTTTTTTATAGCAGGCACCTGGGTGTATTAACACCAGTCAATGATGTTCTGCTTGGGGCTTTTTTGAGGGATTGTATCACTAGCAAATCACACTAACAGATATTGTCAAGCACGCCAGTATTATAGCTTGTCTTAAGGTAACTCTTGGACCTGTGAGTGCAGTCTAGAAATAGCCTGGCGTGGCAGAAGGAATATTTGAGCCAAACAACTGTGTTCTAACAATCAGGGAGAATAGCATTTCTCATCTGCCTGTCCCCTCCTAAACAACTGTGTCCCTTGTAGTTATTCCTCCATTCTGTTCTAATCATGAACTGTGACAATCTAGCTAATGAAAGCTGAAAAGGGAGCTATAGGATGAAGTACAGTTTTGAACACCTGTAATAAAGTAGACTTAAATAGTGGGACCAGAAAGCGATACCCCTGCTCACAATGAGTAGTATCTTCTTTCTGTTAGCCTCATTAGCGAGAAATGGACTGCAGAGACTCAACTTCTGTTTAATATGAATGAATCTATCAACACTCTGGTCTGGGTTTAAAAGCAGAATTAAGTTTTAATGGAGCATAAACACTTTAAGGGTTCTCCATTTGTTTAGACTTCTTCCTTTCCTGAAGAAAAGGAGATAAGTGCTTAATGCAGACATGGGGCTGGGTAATGCACAGTGTAAGTGAGGGGAAGATGATTTAGGTGAGCCAATGAATTTTCAAATAGAAGGTGCAGAGACTGATGACAAGTGAAGTTAAACAAATAGCATGTAATTAATTCTCACAATTTTACCTAATGCTCTGTGACATGGCTGTCACTAACATTGTCAAAAGCTATAAGTGAAATGGGATTGAAAAAACTTCCAGGCAGCAGTAATCTTGGTGTGTTAGAAGAATGTTTTCCTAAGATAGATGTCCCCAATTATATACAGCTCAAGTATACATGAAAGAGGAGCTTAAAAAGCTTAGGTTGTTCTGTATTGACTTTCATCTTAGACTGCTACTCTCACTCCAGCTAGCAATGCATAACCCCTATGACATAAAAAAATGTATTTACTTCTATGTGACTGCCCTCCAGGGCACTGTCTGTAATTATAAAAAAGGCCACAAATGCATCTGATTATGCAGTTTTACCGATTCATTTATATTTATATCATTGTTGATGTGTCCTGTCCCCCCCCCATTTGAAACAATTTGTTTTCCCTGCTAATGCACCTGAGACTGATGTAGGCAATTGTGCTCTCTGGTAGGAGAATAAAACCTACTTTCTGGTTCACAAGCGCAGCAGGAGAAAACCACAGGGATGTTCACTTTCTATTTTAAAGGACCTCCCCAGCAGTATACATACTAAGAATTAATACTGAATAAGAATTAATGCTGCGTTAACCTTCCTCTTTGTTATATTGTATCACTTAGTTTTTAGTGACAGTGAAATCTTTGTTTGTTGAGGCAATGCTAAGTAGAATTATACGCGGATGATGTGCTTGCAGTGAAGGCTACATAGCACTTTTCATGTGAGGATATTTTTCTCAGTTACTTACCATTTTCCTAGTTCTTAATCATTCAAGTTAAGGTCTTCCTTCCCAGATGTCCTACTCTCACAATGACTTTGGTTAATTTGAGAAATGGAAGAACCATGTTAGCTGAAGACAAAGCTAGGGGAAAAATGTGTGTGTGTGGGGGGGGTGGTGTGTGTTTTTTGTTGGGTTTTTTTTTTAAATGGAGGGACTCTCCATTTCTTTAAGATGATTCTGTGCTGCTGGCTTGGTACAGGGATTTGAAATCTGGCAGAAGGCAGCCTTTGGAAGAGAGCCAAGGTTTTTGCTTTTGCCTGGGTTTGTGAAACACCTGAGGAAAAAAAATCAGTTTATATGTCCCCAGATGTGTGTTCATTTCTAAACAAGTTCTGAATTCTCAGAATATTCTGTCTGTGGGCAGCAATAGTCACTGTCCCTCCCATTCCAGTCCCTACATGCTCATCAGTCTTGTACATGACTGTGTGCGTCTTCAGAGTGCAGGGAGAACCCTGCGGTTGAGGAGCTGTTGTGACAGTGTCCACAGAGCAGAGATTAGTTTGTGGTTTGTCTTTTGGATCCACATCCCCCTGCTATATTTAGCTGATGCTCAGCTGGGATGCAGTTGCTAAAATCCAGCAGGTTGCAGACGGGGTGGGAGCAGTAAGGAGCAGAGCTGAAGTGCAGCAAGGAGTGGAAAATAGCAGAGGGAAGACAGGTGATCTGGAGTTGGTAGAGAAATGAGGAAGGGGAGAAAACGGAGGCCTAAGATGTTTCACACAGGAGTGGTTAAGGAGCTTGAGATGGAATAGGTTAGTGATGCGCCTTCCCCATCTTAGCTTTAAGCAGTGAGCAGTTGGGGCAAGGAACCGGGAGTGTGAAGGAGAGGCAACTGTGCAGGGACTAGTAGCTGTGCACCCAGAGAAAGGCAAAGGCACTGAGGATGGTGTTGCAAATCCAACAGCAGGCAGATATTTAGAAGATCTTGCCAATGGAAAACATGCATATGAAGATCCAGTCAGAAATGGAGTTCAGATAATCTCTTTACAGGCCTTGTAGGTTTTTCTGGCTGGACTCTAACCAAGGACTAACTAGTCCCTTGTGACTGCAAACACATCTTCACATTGGACCTGGAGACTTTGTTCACATCTTCACATTGGACCTGGAGACTTTGTTCACATCTTCACATAGGACCTGGAGACTTTGTTCACCTTTCAAGCAAACATGCTATTATGAACCCTAGATGGTGATGTTGAGTCCCTAGTTGGCTCAATTGGCTGTGTCCTGTTACTGGTTTACAGGAAAAATATCTGTGTAGAGAAGGTATGGCTCCTTTGGCATAAGCTACAAGAATAATAATGTTAGGCTCTGGGCCCACACCTGATGAGTGTTTGAATCTTACATATTTGTCTGATAAATCAAGAATATCCAGTCCCTAATTGTGCAATATTCTGGACCGTTTAGTAGACGTGGTTTAGAAAGTGTTGTAAGAATTTAGTATAAAACTAAATATGAACTATTATTAGCCTAGCTTTTAATTACTCTATTCTATTTATAGAAGCCAATAAGTAGAACACAAATTGTGAATGTGAATTTGAAGACAAAATTTCTGGAGAAATTTTTCTGTGGATTTTCCATCAGCTGATGCTAATTAGAAGATGGAACAAACTGAAGAAATGCGTGTTTGCAAGTGATGTCAGCTGACTTTGTGTGCTAAATGAGAATATGTACCAGCAGACAACTTGGATTTGTGATTAGAAAATATCTTGGCCACATCCATGCCTACTGATGGCTCAAGCATTTGAATCTAGAGATTTGTGAGAGAAGGTAGAGTTTTCTGGACATGACTTACATGGAATTACCCAGAGTGAGTTATTGTGGAAAATATCTCACCAAGTGGGTTTTGTTTCTCTTCTTCACCTTGTTAACTCAGATCACTACAGAAAAAAAACTCTTATTATAAATCTTAATTACTGTTTCTTACATCCTGGCTTGAATGACTTGTACAAGAGGTCTTCAATTCACTTGCTTTAATCCTTGTTCATGGAAAGGTGTCAAATTCTCACAAACTATTGCAAAACCTTTTCATCCAACAGAGATTGGTGTCTGAAAGACGGCATAGTTAGAGGTGAAGAATTCTGGCTAATCTGTTACTCTCAGGACTCTCAGCATCTCCCTCTAACATTGAAATATTCAGTAAACTGCAAATGTTAGCAGGCACATCTGGCTGGGAGATTGTTGGTCAGCCATAGAAGAAAGAGCGCACCAAATGAGTACTTGTATGATAAGAGCGTTGCCTCTCCCTGTTTTTCCTGCAAGTGGCAGGGAGACATGGCTGCCGCAGCTGCTGGCAGTGACTCTCTGACGGTCTGACAAGGGCAGTTTCTAATTTCCAAGGTCAACAGCAGGGTTTGAAATTCTCTGTTCTAATCTCTGACCTAATACTTCCAATTTACCAAGTCTGCAATAAGCTGCAGTTGTAATGGGGGTTACTCTGAAGAGACACTGCAGTGATGCCAAAGCCCCAGTGACTGCAGGGAGGGGGGAAAAAAGCAGAATTAAACCTCCTGACCAGGTCAAGACCACTCAGGGAACCAGGCTGTGGCCACTGAAAAAACACTAAAGGAATAATGAAAGGACCCGATCCACAGCCAGCAAGTGGGACAATTCTCAGTAGGAGCCCTTTGAGGATGGAAGAAAGATGCACCAAATGAAACCATCCTGTGATGAGACACTAACATCACATTACTGGTTACAGCAGTAAAAAAAAAGATTAAACTGAAACTTTATCTAGATTCTGGGCCAGTTTCTGAGGTGATAAAAAGCAACTGAGCAAATAGCTAAATTGGAAGCCAAAGAGACCTTTTAACTTAACTCGCACCAAATCTTCAATAACTGTAATCATTAAATAGAAATCCCTCCTGTTTTAGGAAGGTGGAAAACTTTGTTGCATGAAAACTAAAGACAGGCAAGAACTGTTTGATACTATGTGCATTTTTCAGTGACAGATCAATCCTGAGAGCTGCAAAATGGCTGGAAGTGTTTCTTGGGCAAGCTACAGAACTACACAACCTATAGCTGCTATGAGTTAGAAGGAAGATCTATGCAGATTGCTGTTGACTGTTCTTGGTAGAAAACTGATTTGCAGCTGTCTCTTGGGGATCAGTTACCTACAACCTGAAATTATGGTGCAGGAGGATAGTGATGACTAAAACTTCCCCATATTCTCCATGCCATCGAGGGACATGCAGTGGCCAACCAAAGACAGGGGTGGAGGTAGGCACCATATGAACTGGTGGGCCCTAATCTGCTGAAGCTGCCCCACTCTGCTGTGCTTCTGGCAGCAAAGAATGGCTTGCTGGTGCAGCAGACTACATTAACATCTGCCAGGTGGCTTGATTTTTTTTTTTTCCCTGCTTATTCCATCCCCTTAAGTAAGAGCTTAAAGGAAACTTTATTTTGTGGGCAACCATGGTGTTTGTTGCTACTGACGGGAAGACAAATGGTATTTTGCTTCTGTGGGGCTGGGATGTAAGTACATGGACTTGGGGACAAATTGGCCAAAGCGGTACAAGCTGTGATTTTTTTAACTTTGTGGAGATCACTGAGCTTGATAAATGGAGGCTTAAAAAAAAAGAAGTGTTGAGCAAAAGCATGTTGTAGTTGTACTGTGAAGAGTTGGCCAGTCCTTGGAGGGTGGGATCTCAGGTTTACCAACACCTGGCTAGGAGACTTTGAATGGGAGAGCAGAGGCTTCCCAGAGGAGGGGGTCTGCCTAGCATGGCAAACAGTGTCCCTCTTCCCCATCCAACGTATTTGTAAAATCATAGAATGTTTTGGGTTGGAAGGGACCTTTAGAGCTCATCTAGTCCAACCCCCCTGCAGTGAGCAGGGATACTCTTAACTAGATCAGATCATTTAGTCATCCTTGCCAGGGGGTTCCCTTGTGGGCCTCTTGCCAAGGACAACATACCAAGAGCTCTGTCATGAAGCTGCTGAGGCTGAAATAGTGGCACAACCTGGCTTGTACTGGGCTTTGTCTTGCTATGGAAATACTGGCCAGTGCTCCAGCAGCAGTATGGCCTGGAAGAGCTACAAAAACTGAGGTAGATATAAGCCTGTATGTTGAGGCAATAAGATGTCCCAGTGTCAAAGAGGGTTAAATTCTAAGTATCCCTATAACACTTCTTAGAACTGGTGCAAGATAACTAGCTTCTGTTTTAAAGAGCTTTCTATTACCACTGACACAAAAGTGTTTTGCTGTATCTGGTCAGCCCTTGCTGCAATGAAGAGCAAGTGTCAGCTGAGTTACTTGATAGCCACAAAACCTTTCCCAAAATCTGCCCTTGCTTGGGAATATTTGAGGGGATATAGCTTGAAAAAAAAAAAAAAAGCCTTGGGGTGACTGCTGCCCACACCTGTGATGAATGTAAAACTTGGACCTGACAATGACCTTTCTCCAAAGCAGTAAGAACCACCCCACCTCCCCGCCCCTGCTCTAAAAGGATAAAAATATCTTTAGATCCCCAGTAGCTCCAGGAAAACAGTTGCTTCACAGCATGTAAGTCTTTCACATACTCACTCATTTTCCCAAGAGTCTTGAATAGATTTTTACTGTTTTGAAGAACAGTGTGAGGCAGGTAAATTGTCGTGGGCTTTTTCTAAAGTTATGTAAATGTATGCTATGGGAAGACTTGTATGAAACATGTTATTTATATACTTGGGCGACTGTTTGATAAGATGTTATTGTCATTTGCTCTGTGATTCTAGACACTCTCAAAAGGCCTTAATGTCACATGTTAAACACAAATAGAGATGCAGCAGAACAGGGGAATGATTCATTAAGAATAGCACTGTGCTTTCCTTCTGCTTCTCTGCTCATGAATTGTAGGAAAGCTACAGTGAAAAGCAAACCTGTAGCTTTACAAAGGCTTTTCAGGTCTTAAATTACAAAAACCTATAAATCAGCTCACCTGACTGCTTCTGAGCTTTAAGCTATCCAATTTTCTTAGATGACCTAATCTGTGCTCAATGGTACTTCCATTAGCCCAGTACAGTTCAGTCCCTGGAAAATGAACTTGCTGCAGGCAGAGAGCAAATATGACTCTCCTCAGTGCTCAGGACTCCCAAAAGGGCAGGAAAGTTGGTGAGATGGCATATGCATATTGTATGAGAAGGAGAATTATGCTGGAGTCTGCTAAAAGACCTCAAACCCCCCAAAAACCCAAGCAACCCCCCCAACATTCCTTTCGCTTGGAGGCTAAAGCACCCAATCCAGCCTTCAACCAGCTGGTTGTCTTTGCAGAGGAAGGTGCCACGTGAAAGGTCTGGAATATGTCTACCCATTGATACAGACTGGTTGAGACTTTTCTGCTCCCTGCACGCGGGTGCCTGAAGCGAGGGTAGATATATCTGTGGGGTCATGGAGGCTGCAAACTCCTGCCTGACAGCATGATGCAAAGCTCAGGAGAAGGGAAAAGCTCTTTTTTTCTGCTACCTCACAGGTATCTGAAACTGTCCCCCACATGGTTAGCGGAGGAGGGAATATACAGGGATATCAGTATGTTCACAGATTCTATGGTCAGAAGACTATTCTGTTCATCTAGTACATTTTTTTTAAATATTATGGACCTTAGGCTTCCCTTCACATTGGATTGAGTGATCTCTTAGATGTTTAATCTTTAAAGACTACAGTCTCTGCTGACTCTGCCACCTACCAGATAAGCTCTTTCAACGTCTAATTATCCTCACAGCTAGGAAAAGACATCTTATTTCAAGGTTGAATTTGTAGAGCTGTTTCTTTATTCTGGGTTTTGGTTTCATGATTTCCTCTACTTTGATCTGCTTTTTTTCTATAAATTTTTGCTACTAGATTCAAATGGCAAAAAAAATCTGAAATGTATAGGTATATCTAAACCTTTTTCTTTAATTTTCAAAACTAAGTGTTGCCTATTAGAATAGCTTATTTATATAAAAAGCTGGAAGGAAGGGAATAATTAAGTAGTCTAACTAGTGAGTCTGCCCTCACTGACTGTATTCCAACCTTCTAGATTAACAAATCTCCACTGTTTGCTCACCGCCTTCTTCTGTTGTTTCTAGTTGCTTCTTGCACACATCTATTCACAATGTCTTTGTCAGCTCTTGAGTAGGTCTTCTAACTCCTTGTCTTGCACAGCCTGTGTTGTATTTTGACTCAAAAATGTATTTCAGCAGTCTCTTCTTGGAATGAACTGTTTAGCTGCAAGCTCTTTAAATGTGACATGAACGTTTGCCCTCAGAGAATGCAGAAGAACAGCGATACTGGTCAGACCAGAGGTTCATCTAGCCCGACAGCCTCTTTCCAGCAGTGTCCAAAACAGGTGCTTTTGGGAAGATGATTAAAAATCCCAAAACTTATCTCCTCTTTGGCTTTTAGCTAAGCCACCAGTGCAAGTTGGCGTAGATGCCAAAGCAAGTAGGCTTTTAGGCAAAAAGAATTCGGAAATAATTTTTGCTGCTAGGTCTGGTGTGAGGTTATTTCATGGGTGGGCACATCCAGAACCACACAGTGCTCTGTAGTCTGAACTAAATCTGCATGGTGATCAGCTTAGGCCTTGTGAACCCACAGTGTGTAAATTGAACAAGCTTGGTAAAAAACTGCATGAAGATGTTTTGGGTTTTTTTCTTTTACAGATAAAATAAAGCTAAGCTAAACACATAAATGAGTTCCTTTTCACTTTAAAGGAGAAAAATGCAAGGGAAAAATAGCACAGTTAGTAACGGTGAACAGGAAGAGAAGAACAGGAAGACAGATGTGGGGTTTTTTAGAACTCCTGAACGCTTGCATGTTTTGTTGACTTATTTGATTTCTAAATGGAGGAAGGTGATGATGCAAGCAAGCAAAATGGTATTTTCTGGCTGCTGATTGTATATATAGTTCTAGCTGCAGATTTTTTTAGAAGTTTCAGCCATTTTGTTTTGAGCTTACTGGTATTAAATACAAATTATTACTCCAGCACACATATCTGTGTAATCCCTTTCCTACATTTAGGATAACCAAGTTTCTCTGTACGATGAACTGGACTTGCCACTCCACTGTATGGAGAAGGTGAGAAAGGGCCATGATTTTGTGGGAGACAAAACCCCACCCTTTTTTGTAAGCTTCCTGCTATCATTGAAGAGCTGCACATAAAACTTATTCATGCTAGTATACAAGGGTAATTGGGTTTCAAACAGGCCTATAACACATGTGCAGGTGGCAGAACTATTGAAACAAGTGCAAAGTGAAAACTGGGAGAAGAGGAGAGGGGAATAAAATACAAATTATATGCACTGTCTAAATTATGCACCAGAGAACTCTGAGTGGATCCAGCCAGAAACACAGAACGAATGATGACTAAACACAAAATTATTTGCAGCACCCCAAATATAGCCTGGAATCATCAGACTTCTTAAATCACTTCTGTATTGTTGCTGATTAAGTAGGTCTGAGCTACAAAACCAGACTCTGTTTTTTCCAGCCAAAGCTGGACTTGAGGGTATTTGCTTTCCTCTGTTCCAGAGATGGAGGGCAAAAGAGTCATGCAGTTGAGAGCCAGATGCCAATGCTAGCAGGGGTCTGAAATGAGAATGGAAACAGCTTTTGCTGAGCAGAAGCCATAATGCCATACTGCTGCAGAACATAGTTTAGTGCTTCAGCAAACCCATATTTATAGAAAGCATCAGCACACAGTTATGGTCACATGTCTGAAGGTTGCCTTTCACCCCCTTGTAAATATTTTTCAAACACGACAGAGAGGGGTGGGAGATGGGAGAAAGCTCAGATGTTTAAATTTCTGCAGCACTGGAATTTCAGTACCTGCTGCAGAGCATCTAGTCTTTACCTCTTAAACTGAAATACCAAAACTCGCCCTCCTGAAGCTCTTGCCAGTTTACACGCCCCCCTCCCACCCCCACAGCCTCACCACTACCGTCAGCATTTGCTATGCCATTTTGCTTCATTGCTCACTTGCTAAATATAAGTCTGAGATTTTTCTTTCTTCTGAAAGCTCTGCTGTGCCATAAGCACTGAATTCTGACAACTCCCCCACCCCAATTCCCTGAAAGATATAGATTGTCTACAAAGGGGCATATGTCTATCTTAGGAGAAATGTTGGCTCCTGCAGACAAGAAAGCTCTTCAAACTGCCCATGCATAGTGTCATCCGGCAGTGGTGACCCCTCAAGTCCAACAGACCCTTCTCTTCAGGTGCTGAGGCAAGCTTGTACTCCAAGCTTGGGTATTCTTGTTTGCTAATGGCCTAGCTTGCTTTTGAGGCAGACCTAAAGTCCACCTAATCTCTCATCTTTGCTGGAGACACAGGTAGCTTTATGTTCAGCTTGTACCTAACACTACAGCAGTGAGTGGTGTTGTTACTGTTTCTGCCCACCTCTTGTCTGGGAAGTGGGAGACCTGGACCTGAGGCCCCTTCTGTTCCTGGATCCACAGCTCAGCTTTGAAGAGATACCCCAGTTACTAGGCTAGAGACCTGCTTGTGTACCCAGAAGGAAGATAGTTGCCAGCTTGAGTGGACCTCAACTGAATGAACAGTGGGACTACTACATAAAGGTGGAGGTGTTTTGCTGGGAGGAGTAGGAACTGGAGTCCTGTTGCCTTTCAAGGTCAATTAATGCTTTTATGGACATATATAAAAAAAGACTACATTGAAAGCAGGGATTGCAGGCAAAGTGGATTGTAGGATAGGTAGTTGAGGTTGGGAGGGACCTAAGGAGGTCTCTGGTCCAGCCTCCTGCTCCAAGCAGGGTCAGCTTTCTGATCAAATCGGGTTGCTCTGGGTTTTCCAGTCCTGAAAACCTCCAGACACAGACTGCACAGCCTCCCTGGTCAATGTGATTCAGTGCATGGCTGTCCTCAGGGAGAAAACATTTCTCCTTGCATCGAGTCTGTGCCTCTCACTTCTCTTTATGCCCGGTATCTTCCCACCGTGCACTACTATGATGAGCATGGCTCTATTTACTGGGTAACCTCATAGGTACTGAAGGACTGCTGTTAGATGCCCCTGGAGCTGTCTTGTCTTCAGGTTGAACCAGCCTGGTCCCTCAACAACCCTTCACAGGGCAAATGCTCTAGCCCTGATGGCCTTCTGTTGAAACCATTCACTTTACTGATGCTTTCCTATATTGGGGGCCCAAAACTGTGTACAATATTCTAAACACAATCTAACGAGTGCTTAGCAAAGAGGGATAATCCCTTCTTTTGATCTGCTGACAGTGCTTCTGATAATACAGCCCAGGACTGCTATATAAACTTCTGCGCTGCCAGGGCACGCTGCTGGCTCATGTTCAGTTCACTGTCCTTCGTGACCTCTGGGGCCTTTCAGATCTGCTCCACAGGCAGCAACTTGCCAAAGGATTCTGAAGTATTCTTTAGAAGCCCATATGTCTTCGCTGTCAATATGGAGAATTTACTTACATTAGGTACTCTGAAGGAAGCTTTATAAATCTGACTGTTTACCCTACTGGTCTTTGCTCAAGACCAGTACTAGGCCACCTTAAGCTGTTAATTAGGTGAAGTATGTGCTGCCTAGATAGTTTTAACTATGCAGTTCCCTGTTAGCATTTTCAGAAGTACCTGAAGACTTAATGGAAAACAATTATCCCCAATCCTATTCCTATTGTTGCATCAATGTAACTCATGCAAGTCTTCTACTATAAACAGATACAAGGGAGTACAGCAGACCGTGCATGTGCACACAAAAATTTGCTTGGTTACCACTGCTCCTGATAGTAGTAACTGCCAGTGTCAGACTGCTTATGCGCAGGAACAGGCATAACTACATACCCTTCTTCTTTAACCCCACTCCATAGTTTGTATCCAAGAATAACTGGATGGGGCAGCACCACTAGTCCTGTATCTGACTGCAGCTCATCTTCTTTCTTTTGTTCTCCATCACCTTTCAGTGTCAGCTCCTTTCCTTTTCTCATTTCTCTACCCCTTTCTTAGCTGTTCCTAGATGTGCCCTTTTTTTAGGATGAGCTTGTTCTGAGATAAATATACCATACTCTCATACTGCAGAGAGACAGATCATCATCTTAATCTCTGCTTGCAATTTTGAAATGCTGAGATTGGAGGTTATTGTCAAATTGTCAGGACAGATCAGCAGTGAGGGCTTATCCAAAGGTCACTATTGGAAACTCAGGATATTTCAGGACAGCGGATTCAGTATAGTCTGCAAAATCGTTGTTTGCTTGCCTGTTTGCTATCAAAAGCAAAGACCTGATGCTGTAGCTCTGCGAATGACCTTACTGGCATCAATGGGACTGTTGCGTGACAGGGGTTGCAGGATCAGATTCTTCAGGATTTTTGATAAATGATGCATGTCCATGGGGAAATTGGCTTGTTTAGCCATTCATGAATGTATGCATTCTGAAAGAGCAAAATTTTGCTTACAGTTTCTGAAGTAAAAGATCAAATTTCCTGGCTACTTCTAAAAATATAACTATCTCTTAATGTCAAGATGCCAATCTGAAACAACTCACATAATAACATCTAATTTAGAGTGAGGAATCATTATCTTCTAGCCGCATCACAGTTAGCTGCAAATAATGAAGTAAAGCTGTATGGCACTTAAACAGAGGGAAATGTTCACATTAATACAAAAAGTAAATTGGCGAGACCATATTCACAGTTAGTGTTCTGTCTGGTGTTCCCCCTCTGCCTCCTCCCCCACCTTTAATTTCAAGGATGAAGCAGTATGGGCTACAGTATTTAAAGAAAAATATAGTGCTCAGCTTCAAAGTGCAGGAGAGAAGTCTGCATCTGTTCTCTTGTACCAAACATCACAGTGCCAGGACACTAAGGAGGTCACTGTGGTCCTCTATCCAGCAAAAGATGTGTGAAACACCAAAAGGGTGGACTAAATTACTGGCCTTGATGTACACAGAAGTCTTAAAACAGTGTTGGAAAGCCGAGTGTCTTCCTCTTGCAAGCTTCTGAAAACAAGGTAAAAAGCTATAAAATCTGAATTTTGGTTACAGTATAAGTGGTACTTGGCTAATGCAGAGTGGTTTGGTCTCCAGGTGCAAATAAGCTATCCAGCTTGCCAGCTTTTTCCTCCGGGTAAAGGAAAAGCAAATACCTAAGCCAAGGGTTCAGGACCAATTAGGTGAGTATTGCTGCAGTTGGGTGCTGTGCAGGACAGAGCTGGAGGTGGCTGGCCTGGCTGCCTCCAAAGTGTGGGTGAGGATCACCTGACTTTCCCTGCCACTTTTGGAATCTGTCCCAGGTTCTGTCCTTCCCTTGGGGTACAATGGGCTGCCTGGGAAAACAGCCTGTTGCACTAGTAGAAATATATTCTAGAAGGGTGAAGAGCAGGAGTCAAACAACCTTGAAGATATTTAGTGTAATACTAGGTCCTTCAAGAGAATGTTTCATATTGGCATTCCTTTATATCTCAAAGGAATTTATGTATTAGAAGAGCTAAAACTGGTTTTGGTTTCTAGGTCAAGTTCTTGAGGGTTAGAAGTAGTAAAATGGGAGTTTGCTTAAGTATATGAGATTCTGAGTGGTCGCAGTGAGACTGTATGCTATGTTTAGACAGGTGTGTTAAAAGTGTCTGGGTAGTTTGTGGGTTGTAGACCCTGCCTTAATTTAATTTTTCTTGAATGTGGGAGATCAGATGACCTACAAGACAGTCATTTTTACTAGGTAGCCTAAAAAGATGATTTTGTTTAAAAACCAAACGAACACATGTTCTTGTTCAACCTAGGAAACTGGAACACAACTGAAGAAAACTTCTGAGAGTATCCAAACATCTGCAAGTATAAAACGGCCATAAAAAGCTGTCTAGGATCTACAAAACTCTTCAGGTGCTTCATATGAGTGCCTTATACCCATGTCTGTATTTGCTGCAAAGCCTTATCTGTCACAGGAACAAAGCAGGAGAGGGATAAAGATAGTGCCAAAGTCCTATTCCCCACAAGTGCAGACCATTAGTGGTATGTGTGGGAAACATACTTTAAGAGTCTGAAGCAAGCAGATGTGCCTCAGGCTATCCTGAAGCCATGAACACTGTCAGTGTATACTATTTTCCAGTTAGACTTTGGCTTTGTCAGTGCCTAGACCTTCGGAAGGATGAAGACCCCTACCCTGTTTGAAAAACCTAATGTACATCAGAGGAATAAATATACCTTTCTGGTCCCCAAAAGTGAGCAGTCCAGCCCAGCCACACTCACACACCAAACATGCAAAAGGGTCAGGTTGGGTCTCCCTCCTTCTCTAAGATATCATGAACAAAAGACAGTCTTAAGCGTTTCAAGAGGGAAGACAAATTGCCTTGGACATAAATTTCTCAATGTTCTTTGGAAGCTTTAGTCCCTTGGCTTATTGAATTTCTTCTGAAGCATGAACAGAGATGGTAGGCTTTATTAACATAGTTCATTAAAGGTGTTGGACTAATTATCTAGTTCCACATGGTATGTTAGGAGACATGGAGTTAATAAACATGGCTTGTTATTAAAAAATAAAAAATTGTTGAGGAGGTAAGATAAGCATGTACTGCAATATGCTTGCTTATCAAACCCCTTGATCTTGCAAACTTTTAAGTGTATCAGCATTTCCGGATGAATAAGCTTTTTCTGTGAAGTGCTTTCTGCACCCTGCTTGAGCTGTATGACAGAAAATACCATTGCCAGATATTTAATTTTCTTGAAGTTTAAGCAAAAATAACCCCAAACAAATCCAGACATTTAAGCACACATAAAACTAGTGGTGTCCCAAGGTGGTGAGATAAGATGTTTCCTAAATAAGTTGGGCTGGACTATATTATCTCTACTGTGCAGAGAGACATTGAGGAGTTCCTAAAAGCTTCCTTCCAGACAGGCTTTGGTCAGAGTCCTGGGTAATTTGGGTTGATGGGTTTGGGTGCTTGTTGTGTTTGGTTTGCTTTTTGTTTGGGGTTTTTTTGGTGGTGTGTCTTATGTGATTTTTTTGTAAGACTTTGGATGTGGGGGTGTTAATCTTCAAGTAACTAAAAATCTTTAGGTTTATAAAAGACTCATCATAGAAGTAATGAGACAGTCTTAACAAGATACCTGCTTTGAGCTAATTGTCTAATGTGTAATGAAGGGTTAATGTTTTTTTTTAAACTGATTCCTGAATCTGATTTGAAGATGGATGTATTAGATTCTCTCATTATGTACACCTGTGACATGTGCTCCTCTGGTAGATGGGTGATAAATATTCGCACAGTTTTCTGCCATTCATTTCTAATTAGATGTCAACAATGTGAATTGGCACTGCTATTGTTCAGCAACCTTGTGATTTCTCTGTCCACCCTAATTAACGAACAGCTTCCTTATAAGTAGATTAATAGAGGTAGTCCTACTACCTAAAGTTATTTCAGTCACTGTGCTATAGTGCACCTCATTAGCAAATTGTAAAATGAAGCAGCATTTCAATTAGCTATTGCACAGAATCTGATTCTTTTTGTTTTCTCAGTTGTTCTTTTAAATGGGTTTTTGAGAGGGCCCTGACCTCTCCCTGGCATTCTTGAGTACAACACAGCTTTCTGTGAAATGTCACTGTGCTTAAGAACAGCAGACATCGCTAACCTCTCACTGTATTGCTAGAGAAAAATGTAATGGAAAACTATGTTCTGATTAATGTAGAGAGAGGGATTTCTCTTAAAAAAAAAAAAAAAAAAAAAGTCAGATACAGGTACTTGAGGCATATGGTCAATCAGAACTTGGTACGGTTGCTTGGCCCAAATGCTAAATGACTATGTAAAAGGGTAAGACCATACAGTAAACAAGAAAATTGCAAGCAGCTTTCACATAGGAAAGTCAGAAATGGTGGCAGAAGAGATTGCCACTTCTGCCTGTTCTGACTAGTACTGCAAAACCACTCACGTGAAGCTAGTAGTGCTGTGTTGAGTTCTGGGCTCCCCAGTATAAGGGAAGACTTGGACATACTGGAGAGAGTTCAGTGAAGGATCACAAAGATGTCAAAGGGACTGGAGGAAAGGTTGAGAGGGTTGGGGACTGCTCAGCCTGGAGAAGAGAAGGCTCGGGGAGATCTCATAGATAAATACCTGAAGGGAGGGTGCAAAGAGGATGGAGCCAGGCTCTTGTCAGTGGTGCCCAGTGCCAGGACCAGAGGCAATGGGCACAAACTGAAACACAGCAGGCTTCCTCTGAACATCAGGAAACACCTTTTTTACTGTGAGGGTGACCGAGCGCCAGCACAGGTTGCTCAAGGGAGGCTGTGGAGTCTCTAACCATGAAGATACTCAAAAGCTGTATGGGTACGGTCCTGGGAAACTGCCTCCGGGTGTCCCTGCTTAAGCAGTGGGGGGTTGGGACAGATGACCTCCAGAAATCCCTTCCAACCCTGATTTTTAAGAACTCTTAGTGATCTAGGTTCTATGCAATAAATTAAAAAAAAAATAATCTAGATGGTAATTCATGTTAATTCAAACTTCAGCATGCTGAAATGACTGGATTTGCCTTTACATTACCAAACATGACATGGAGAACCTTTCCTCTCATAAGTTAAGCATCAGCCTTCGTAAAGTGTGAGTTCTTGTTCTGAATGGCAAGGTTAGGGTGTGCTCAAGTTCCCTGCCCTGTTGGCAGTTTGAGTTGAATTATACAAGGCAGGGTGAAGCTAGTGAAACCATTGCTATCTTGAATTCTTTGCTGTAGCTACAGACTTGCAAATAGTTCAGAGAGCACACAGGCAGGTGGAGGAGGGGCAGCGAGAAAGCAGCCTTACCTGCTGCTTTCTTGTGGTGAAGAGTTGCTCGTTAACTCTGAAAAATTCAGTCTAGGGACAGAGCCAGATGGCTCTGCACAAGGAGGATGGGTGGTTGGTACCCACTCTCCCTTCCTCTTCTGAGGGAGGTATCAAACCACTCTGATGTGGGAATCTAAATTACAGAATCATAGAATCATTTAGGTTGGAAGAGACCTTTAAGATCAAGTCCAACTGTTAACCTAACACTGCCATCCCACCACTTAACCATGTCCCTAAATACCATGTCTACCTGTCTTTTAAATAGCTCCAGGGATGGGGACTCAACAACTTCCCTGGGCAGCTCATTCCAATGCTTGATAGCCCTTTCACTGAAAAAAACTTTTCATAATGTCTAACCCAAACCTGCCCGGTGCAACTTGAGGCCATGGTGGGCATTGGCTCCTCAAAACTTAACTAATAGAGTTCTAAGTTTCTAATTCTTTCTTTCAAAGATGCTCACAACCATAATTTAGATCAATGCCGAATTTAGAAAGAAAAGCAGCCAAATGCTCCTTCTGGAAATGTTGGGGAAGGTGTGTCCTAAATACCTGAGCCACATCATTTCCTTGCAACATGAACACGGAGACGGTGATGGTGGCCTTGGACTCCATCTCTGGAAGGAAACCCTGATTTGAGGACAAAAAGCTGCCTCCATTACAGAACCAACAATAATGCACAAACCTCAAACACAGAGAAGCAAAACAATTCGTGGTGGTACAGAGGAGATTTTTTTTCTAAAAACTGAATCTTACAGTTTAGAGAAATGCATGTTATACATCTGTTGTATCTGTACTTCACAGACTCAAGGGTGTCATTGAGTTCAAAGGAATATAGTTAATCAAAAGGCCCTGCAGAAGTTTCAATTGTAGTTATAGGTGATATTTCAAGTAAAGCCAGACAAAGGTTGTAATGAGGACTACTGTCATTCTATGCTATTGTGCCTCTTCAATATCAAAGAATATAAAGCATAAAATGTTAATATGACTTGCAAGATTTTCCTTTTCATTTGTTTTTGCTATAGCAATTAAGTAGTTAGAGTAGCCATGCGCTAAGGGAACATCTAGGTTCACAGTGGTGTTCTTACAAACTGGAAGTTTAAACTAGAGCATAGAATAATGTAACACTGCTCCATGAAAAGTGGTTTTTAATGAAACACCATAGCATAAGATTCAAAGATGAGGGTGTTTATTATGATGCTGATGGTGTATAGAACAATGCAGAAAACTTAGTGTGATACGAGACTTGAACCAAAGCATGAAAATCTAATTGAATGGGAAGCTGCTGCTGCACTGAAATATTTGAACCAGAGTGTCTTAGGTAATTTTTTTCCTCCCTCAAGGCTGTTTACTTGAATTGCATGGTTGGATGAATGCAGCATGAATATCAATCCAATGGAAGTGCTGGTCAAATTTTAAATACAAAACTATCTTTCTAGTAATATACAACCTGACTGTATTTCTGGTAGTCTAGGATGATTTTTTTCTATTTGCTTATTTGGGTCAATATATATAACTACCATTGCTCTAAGGATTAAGCACTAGAAGGCCAAAACATTAGTCTATTGATTTAATCTCTCTTATTTTTGGTTAGAATCATTGCTGTCATAAATCTTTTTATCATTTGAGCAAGCTGAGTCAACCTGGGGTTTTCAGACTTATAGCAGACCTCACTTTCAATGTACATTTCTAGTTTGGAAAATACAGTTAAGGTAGACTCTTGCTTTTACCTTCAGTCATGCTTAAGTGAGAATTGACAATAAAACAGTAAAACTCAACAGTTCCTATGCAGGGATCAAAGATACAGGAGAGGAAAGTGGGGATAGAGCAGGGACTGAAGATAAAGCTGGATCATTGCTACTGGGTGAAATGGGAGGCATGGGAGAGGTGGCATCTATACTAGGAGCCAGTCCTTCAGGTGGCATACAGTCTGACCCCTCTCATACTGGTAGCACTGGGAACGAGCAGGTTGGTGTCTTATTTTATTCTTCTGTCTCTTCCTTAAAGTGTAGTGCTCAAAACTGGAGACTCAGTCATATTTTCATCAGAGTTGAGTAGAACAGAGAAGAACACTTTGCCTGTCATAACTACAGCACACCTACACCATTTCATCTGCAGTAGGTGGTGTTTTGGGTGAGAAGGACTCCTATTTAGTTCTGAAGCACTTGAAATTCCAGTCCTTGGAGGTTGTGGTCCTTGTTTTGCAGCTGGGTGTTAGATTTAGCAATGGGAAATCAATCACTTTGTTCTTTATTGCCTTTCATCTTCTTGCACTGCTTGTCCAATTTATCATAGTCATGCTGACTTTGTCCTTCAGAGTATTTTGCTACTTGTTCATCTTGGTGTCATCTATGTCATCAACCTCATTTTTTCATGGTTTTTGTATGAACATTACATTTATTCTTTCCTTAAAGTCTTTGGGAGATGAAGAGACTAGCTAGGGACACACAGATGCTGTGCATTGGGAGGGCTTTTCCCAGCCTGGCAATAATCACTGCTAGTATGTTTTGTTGCAATTAGTCATGTATTTCATCTATCCTTGTGCATATAGCCTCCCAAACTGACGTTTTCACTTCAGTCAAGGTCAGACAATACCATGCCTACTGCTTCCCCTCTACCATGGTTCCTGTATAATACTAATGGAGCACCTCAAGCCAGAGCACTTGATTAATGAAGTCCCTTGCACTTGCACTTTCAACAGTGCTATGTCTAACTATCTTTCAAAGCTATCTGAACTGTCTAAAGTAAAGAGTGGCTGTTAAATGCATCAGTCTGAACAAGGTATAACCTGACCAGTAACTGAAGTCTAATATGTCACAAGCCATTTACACCACCATGAGTTTTTTCTTTGAGCTCAAAGTAGGCTCAATAATTCCAAATTGTGCTAAGGGAATACACAGTTAAGCAAAATTTTTTCTTGGTTGAATAATACCTCCTAGTCTTTCATTATTCTATAAGGGTCTAAAATGGCAAGTGGCTTTTAATAGTAACCTAAAAAGTTACAGAAGTAGAACAAGGTTAATTATTTTACAGTTGCTGCTTCCTTTGCTTAGTCCCTGCTCAATGTGCAATGCCATTATCTTTACAAGTTCACAAAGCTTACTTGGTAATTATTGCAATCATTACAAGGTTGTGTTATCTACTTTCTACATGTATTTAAAATTTTATCTAAAATTTTAAAGCAAGTGATGAACTATTGTTATAGTTGTCTAGGAATCTTACTTGTTTTGCATTTCTTTCAAGCCTTATACTGTGCCTGAGCGGAACAGCAATTGCTTCTGATGGACTGTTTATGTAGAAGCAGCAAATGTCTGTCATGGTTTTAGCATAACTGCATGTTAATGAAGTATTACTAAGCAATAAACTGCAAGATATCTAGCCAAGTTTTTTCGAAATAGGTAACATTTTCTTGTGTTTCAAATGGGTTGCTCAATTTAACAGAACTTTATTGTTCTCCGAGATCAGAGACCTATTTAACGTCTGTCTACAATGTGGCTCTCTCCTATGTTGTCTGAAGTTGAATGCAAAGGTGCCAATTGCTCCCCAAAATCTGAATGATCATGCTAAATACAAGACACCTTTTGAAGTATGACAACAAATTTGTGGTATGTCTGTAAGTTACAGCTTTTGGCACTATCAAACAGTAAGGGGACCAAAGCTCTGCAGTTTGCAAGGATGTTCTATCCCATAAGACCAGCTTTTACACTCAGTAGAATAACAGTATAAAGTATTCTGTTTTGAAATCACTAAGCAGGAAAATTGAACTATAAAAAAAAAAAGCGTGGTTATGGGAAATTAATCTTGGAAGTGGAATTGAATAGCTAAACTGGTGGAATTAGTTGGGAGGAGAAGGACACTTCAGTCAGCTCTGAAGAGTTAGAGCTTTGGACTTTATGAAACCTTACTTGTTCAGCTGATTTTTGGAACAGTGTCCTCTGTGAGTGGACCTACTATTGGGGTATCAACAGCATCAGTTTTCCAAACATTGCTTACTCCCAGTATTGATGCCAAAAGGAGAAAACAGCACGAACATCTTTTTCCAAACATTGCTTACTCCCAGTATTGATGCCAAAAGGAGAAAACAGCACGAACATCTCCATGGCTGCAAGAGGCCATTAAATTTAATGTTTCATTTGTTGAGTAGGTTAGACTATATATAACAGTTTACATTGGGCCTTTCTCAAGGGGACAATAGAAATAAGATTCCATTAGGACCCTAGTAAAACTTGGTTTCTACGATATCCCTGTAGGAGTAATACTTTTGTCTTGTCTCTTGTTGATTTCTTCTTGCTTCTGAAAATATGGAGAAATAGTTGGCTAAGGAGAAAATCTTTGTAATTCTATACACTAGCAGTTAGGGACAGCTTAAGTGTGGCTCTTAAGGATAGTACGTAACACTTGAGTGTTTAGAATTTGTATTGCTTATTAGCTTTCACTGTGATATTGCATAATGATTTCATGTTTCATGCAATGTACAGGTAGCTAGATGATGCTGATTACAGACGATGCTGTAAACTGTGTGCTAATACAGTTTGTCAATATTGCACATAGGCACAATCTACTTTACTCAGGATGGAATAAGTCCAGGTTTTCCCCAACATGTCAGTAAAAGAAAATTAAAACAGATGGGCAAGAAACCTTCCCTATGCATAAAACAGTGCATTGCAAACTTGTCTGGAACTTTTGGCATTTTTTTTTTTAAACACAAGCAAAGGAGGATTTGAAGCAGCACCTGAAAGGGACAAGATGCAGAGTCAAAATTTTTAGAGTTGACCTCAGGAGGGCTTCTGTACAGGCTGCATGCTGACATAAAGGTAGCTTCACCTAGATCTAACCTAGCAGAAAGATAAACCAGACCTGTATACCACTAGTAATGAATGATTACTGTCTTGCAGTCTACAGTCAGCTCTGAGAAGGACTCACAGGTATCTATTGCTTGTTTGGGAACTACATCTCAAGGAAGTTGCTGGCTAACTGAAGTGCTGAAAGGACAGCAAAGACCAGGCAGAAAAAAGTGGCATCTAAGAAAAGACTTGAAAGCATTAGTCTTCTGTAATCAAGATGAGATGGAGGAAAGGAAAGCAAGTGTTCAGTATACAAAGGGCTGTTGCAAAGAAGGAAGGAAAGTGCCATCTATATCCCTGGTAGGCAGGATGGGAGGAAACAGGTTGTAATTTAAGCAAGAAAGTTGGATGTTGGAAATTACCTCCACTGGTGAGAGATGTGATGTGCAGCTACCTGGTGAACTTGTGGAGTTTTTACTATCAAAGCTCTTGAGGTACATGTTGGACTAGAGTAGTTTGGGCATAGTCTGTCACCTGCCAATGAGGCAGGGATCACTAACTGAGTTTTAGGACCCTCCTTTTCTGTGATTCTGATTTCTAGGTGTTTACTCACTTTGGAGGTGTACCTAGTAGCCAGGCAGAAAGCTATCCTTAAAATAGTCCCCTGAAACTGAAAAATTCTGTACTCTCCATGTTATGGGTGGAGAAGAAGCTGGATCTATCACTGTCCTGATCAAGAAGATATTGGCTTTTCCTCTGACTCCTTTTTTCTCCCCTGTGTCCCAAGCACCTTTACTCCCATGGAATAAGCACCTGGGCATATGCAAGAAACTGCATCCCAGTGCAGCCCAGTCAAGGGCTGGACAACTGGGAGACTAGGAACTGGAGGTTACCTTATTGCTCAAACTAGTTTTCCATGCAGTCCCTGTGGCCCACAAGAAGCAATATGAAACTTATGGTGATGTTATGGGAACCAATGTTTCTGTTAGCTGTTACACTTCTCCTTCAGCAAAAAAATTAGTTTCTCCAGCTATTTCAGTAGACAACTTGTATTAAGTTACACAGTAGCCTAGTTCATGCTTGAGTGTGAATACCTTTCAGACTAATCTTGGAACTAAGTGTTACAGGAAAGTACTTTGATTTAGTTCTTGCAAGCTATTACTCCCTGTTTTGTTCAACAAGACACAACCTCAAATAGTTCTCCCAGAAATTAAATTTTCAGGTCTGTCAATTGAAGGGCATAGTGGAAAAGTAGTAGCACAATTGTTTCAAGCTTCCTAAGTCGCCGTTCAGGTGGAGCTGTGCTGCAAGGAGGAAAAAACATAAGCTTTGTTATTAGTTTTCTTTCTACAGACAATTTATTCCAGTGTTAAAGTGACTGAAAAGAACATATTTCATGCCTCTGTGCTGCTGAAATAACTACTTCAGTACACTGTGGTGGAGATAATTATAGGAATGATGTTGGCAGATATGAAGGGCTGAACAGCGCAACCCATAGCTGGCAGTGTATGGAAATAGTTTGAGAAACTGCAGGAAGTTGTCTTGCTGGTGATGCTTTCACCCATCATTTTGATGAGACCATGTAAATGTTTTTCAACAGGACAAAATAAACTCTTTCAAGACTGGGTCTGAGCAAGTGTTACCACCACTACTTAGTGTGTTTAGATATGTTGAGGCCTGTAGTATATTTTAGTAAAATGGGGTTTGCTATTGGAAGTTTCTTCCTCTCTAGTTTTGTTAATGGGTGGTGGACTTTGAAAAGAGAATAAAAGACTATTACAGCTATAGTTGCCATTCTCTTCTCCCTTTTGAAGTTAATAAATCAGGCAAAGCTGTGAGGTAGCAGGCTTTCTGGTGGAGCACATCATATTGTCCTCCTATTTGTAAATTATTTTTCTCCTACAATGTCAAAGCACACTGTAAAATTGAGTTACTATGTTATGACTGAAATAAAGTGCTCTGAGGCTAAAGTGGGAGCTTTACTTCTGTGCAGAGATTTCTAGTGTGTGCTATTGCATGCCTCTGAGGACGCAACCTGTTGGATGTTAAGTTTTACCATTGGGTCTTGGCAAGACCTGTTTCAGCTGTATAATATTCTCTGTTTGGCTTCATTTTTTTTTTTTTCAGATGCTGGCAGTGACCTCTTTGTTTTCATCTTCTGAAGTGCTATTTTTCTGTAGTTTGGCCTTTCCCGTGGAGCCAGATGTTTGTTTGCAAAAGTTTGAATAAACAGAATTTCAACCCTTTCTGTCAGAGAAGAATGAACAGAGACTATTCCTCTGTTGTAAAAATAAATTCTGCTGTTCTATTTTTATTTGAAAATGGAAGTCTGGCAGGGAAATAATTTTGGAACTATGCATGACCTCATTTTGAAAAGGCATTGACTTTGGTTTCTCAGTCCTGAAATACACATCAAAAATAAAAAAAGAGAGCTTGGTGGGGGTTGTTGCTGATTGAAGAGAGAAGCACTATATTCATGCTAGAAGACCTTCACTGCTTGTGATCTTTTAACTACATTAAAATGCCAAGCCATTCTATGGAAAGCTATTGATACTGAATTCAGCAAAGAAAACTGAGAAGTAGAGAAGGGTTCTGGAGAAGAGGACCTTGTGAACTATCTAGTATGCAATGTAGTCTGTTGATAAGATACTACCTTTTTGAATGTCTGCATAGGGCTAACAGTCCAGTGCTCTATATAGGAGCACAATCAAGGATGCTCTAAGTCCTCAAAGTGTTGAGGAAAGTGGCTGGCAGAATCCCCAAAAGGACAGGAGAACAGTCCTTGTTTTAGAGGATTAAGGTTTAGAGAGGAAAGGACTTGTTCTCACAGACTTTAATACTAGCTTCACACTGTACTATTTAAGAATTTGTTATATGACAAATTCACGTGGTGTCTCAATGGAAATGGTGCAGGTGAGCACAGCCCAGTGCTTTTATGGAATCTGATTTGGTAAGCATGTGGCACTGTATTTGGTCTGAACCTGAGTGTTATTGGAAGGGGGTTGAATGCCCATCACAGGACTCAACTGTGTTTCTTTTCTATTACCACCTTTTGTAATGTGCCTTTGTCATGGATGAAGTGAGAGAGAAGCATAACCAGACTTTATTGATATAAAACAGTGAGTTAACAAGATTTGATGGTAAATATGACAGTGATTTAACAAGATCCTATGGCAAGGTACACTTGATTTACTACATAGAGAACAGGGTCAGACAAAACTGTCAGGGAGACCCTCCTGTTGAGTTGTGAGGTTCAGAGAGGACCCCCTTGCTTTCTAAACTCCTCCTCAGAGAAGATCCTAGGTGCCGCTGGATCCAAACAGAGTCCCAGACTTGGTCAATGGTTTATGTCTAAAAGATTATATATGCAAAATAAATTGTTTATATCACTTAGCTAAGATTTCAAAATTTAGCATGCTATTAGTCACTTACCAAAGATCTGTTGCAGCAAGGAATTGCTCAGCCTCAGGGAGTAACCTTGAGAGGTGTCCCTGCTCAATGGGAGATCCTGGTGTGCAGCCTGCTGTTGTGCAGGAGAGCTCAAAGGGCTCTTGGGCTGCTCACTATTTATGGGGGTAAGATGATTGACTCAGTCATATTTACATACCAACTGTAGATGTTAGTTTCTTCCAAATTTGGCTTGAGTTGGACATTGATCAGTTGTTAGGTGGACGCACTGCCATAAATTAGCCCTTGGCTATTGTGCCATCTGTCTCCCCTGAATCCACTTTGAGCTGGATGCATCCATCGCAACCGCCACCAGTGGTTATTGCTTGAACAGGGTTATGGGAAAAGGTTAGGTCAAGGGGGGGAGCACACCACCACAGCCTTGGAGCATCGGTCCCAAGTAAAACCTGGGACCAGGCCATGGAGTTCAAATCCTCTCTTAAAGCAACCAAATCAATATGTAGGTTGGAGCTGGGTGTACTGTAGGCCTTCATTGACACCTTGGCATAGGGCCTCCAAATCGGAGAAGCTTGATTTTTTTTTTTTTTTTTTTTTTTTTTTTGCTAGTCTCTTAGTATAAAAACCTTCTTTAGGTAGTGTGACAGGTGTTGTGGATAGTCCTGTGCTTATTTCCAGCATAGCTCCACAGCTTTAGAACATCTAACCTATGGTCAGCAGGATCAGTCTGATTGCTACACTTAGTCATCAATGATCTATCAACATATGATGAAAATAGTGATTCTAAGTGATCTTTTTGAGGAGAGGGGAAAAAAAGTGTTTAAATGCAAGTTAACCCATGCTTATCATACCTAAGTGTGGAAACAAGGTAGTTTTGCATTAGAAGTCATTCTGTGTTTCTGAGTGCTACTTCTGAGTTTGTTTTCAGGAGCTACCTTTTTATAACCCACCTAAAATAAATATTCTTTTCTATGCATCCTGAGCCTAGTTAAACTACCTCTCCAGGCTCGCAAGGATGCCAGACACTCTGTGTTGTTTCTGGACTGTTTGAGGGGTTCTCCTTGCAAAGCTGGTTGCTACCTATTAGCCTCTGCCCAATGAATTCCTTCACATCAGTCATCCAGATAAGCATCACTCAGATAGTTATACAGAAACTTCAAATGTGCCATAAGTTGCAAAAGGGAGGGCAAGTTAATAATAATAATAGAATGAGGGCTGGAGGAAGGGAGATGACAAGGAACACAAAAGCTGCTGGTGGACTCTCTCCATACCATTTTTTTTCATATTCCTTCTCTATTTTCTTCCGTCCTTTTGCCTCTTCTCTGCTTCTCTTTGCAACAGTGGTGACCTGCTGTAAAGGTCGCAAAACAAAAGGTAGAGCTGGATGACTTTATACCTGATATGGACTGAACACAACAGTTGCTCTGCTTTACTACATCTAATGGGGGTTGGAAGCAAATGTGGGGAAAGAATCACCTCAGTTCAGTTGCACAGTCCTCCCTTCAATAATCCTTCAACCCCAATTATCCTGGAGTGTTAATGACTGGGCTGTAGGAACTACAGAATGAAATACCCCTAAAATCACTTATATTAACAATCTTGCTCTCTAAGGGAGGTAGGAGTGTGCATCATCCATCAGCTCTATTGATCTAAGTCGGTCTCAACTATTTTGATTTGAGGTATTGACAATTTTAGTCTAACAGGGGTGGACTATTACCATTGGAAGCCAGCAGGGTTCTGGTGATGATGCATCCATAGAAGGAGCCTAATAATAACTTGAATGCTATTGAATCAATAGTGGAATTGTCAGTGAAAAAGTACTGTGTTTTTCAGGCTTTAACAGGGCTTGAAGGCATGCTGTATGTGAACCACTAGTGAAAAAGGGGGAAAGAAGGTCTTTCCCACTGTAGAAGCGGGGTGCTTTGTTATAGCAACAGCATTAGAAATGGTTTTGGTATTTAGGATAGTGTAGTCAGAAATCATTAATCGTACAAATGTGTCATGGCAACAGTCAGGGTGTCTCTTGAAATGTTTTCTGTTTTGTTTCCTTTTTGGAGGGCACTCTTCTTACGTTTTTCCCTTTTCCACTAACAGGCAAGTTCATTAGAGCAAAATAACCTCTGCCTTATGAACAGGAGAAGGCTTTTCTCATTGGCATTTTTGTGCAATTACTTTACGGCAATAACATTTGAGATAATAAGCCAGATTCCCTCCTGATGAAAGTAAATGTGGTTACATTGGAAGTAAACATAGTTATGCATTCAAGAGATAAATAAGATAGAAATCCCAGCTTTGCAAGAGACCCAAATAACCTTACAGTACAGCTTAATTCTCTGCTATTAAAATCAATGAGTAGGGCATAATGTTAATAACATATAAGTGAAATAAAGCACTATTGCTGTTTTGGATGTTTTGATTTGTGGTCTCTTGGTAGGACAGACAATGGAAGAGCTAGGAGACTTAGTGGGGCTTGTTTGCTTTTTGGTTTGCGGCTAATTTTTTCCCCAAATCTACACAGCCTTACCTACTTAATGTATCTGGCTGTTTTCTGGTAGTTGAGATCATAAAAAGACTCTACCTAGAAAACAAAAAGAACACTCATCAGATAAAGGGGAAGTTAAATAGATGCCTTGGGGAGTGTATTATATGAAATGAAGACAATGAGAACCACCTCCCAGAGTGGATGAGGAATGATCATCTATCGCAGACGCAGAAGATCCTTGCAGGATCTTCCTTGTTAAAGGACAAAGTCAGTGAAGATGCACCATCTTTCCTGAGTGGAATATTGCCCTCTGGGCTGCTGGCTCACTGACAGATACTTGCTCTTTTGGAAAGGTAGGCTATACTCTGCCTGTGAAATAATCCTCAAGACTGTTTCTCAGTATTAGATTAACTCTTTGAGATGTTCATTTGCAGAAATACTTAAAGTTTAAGTAAATGGGAAAAAAAAGTAGTAGTCTTGCCAATGCTTAGATTGCAGGCAGGAAGCCTCCGCCTGCTAACCCGCCTTGTTTTCCCTACCCTGTGCCAGTGTTGCTCCCCCTCATTTTTGATGGCTGAGCTGTGCAAGTGGGCAATGCTTCCAACTTGGGCAAAGCTATCTGGGTTGGGATGTGCTGCGAAGACCTGTCTTTGTGTGTTTTGATGGAAGGGGATTTGAGGAAGGCAGAAATCCCCAGCACCAGGTGCTAGTGAGCAGCTGGGATGGGCTGGCAGGAAGGAGGTGTGAGCTTCCCCTGGCACAACTGGTGGTGGGTATGCACGTTTATCTCCTTCCTGTGTATCAGCTTGAAAAAGCTTTGGTTGCTTTATTTTCTTCCTTCAAAATGAAGAAATTGCAATAGCAACATCGGTTCAAATTTGTCTCCTCTTTCTGCATATCAATCAGAGAATAAATTCAGTCCTTAATTCTCATGCATAAGCCATATAGATGCTGTGTAAATTGTGGCAGTATTTCAACCACTAGTGCCAGTTTCTACCAAACCCTCACTTTCAGTTCTGATTCTGCAAGCTTCTTGACCTCTGACATTTAGTTGGTTTGGTCACAAATCACCTTTCTGGTGGTGAACAACCAGGTATGCAAAGTCTCACTCTCAGCTCTGCTATAATGCATTTATTTCTTTAAGATATCTCCTAAATAAATTCCTAATATATTTATCTAGATTAGCAGAAGGCATGCTTGGCTTGTTTTCTGCCGTGTTTTCCCCCCTAAGAAAAATAGAAATGGCTGTGGGCTGTGTTTTGTTATACTTTGGATTTTCTTAATGACAGAAGCAGCCTATCATTGGCTTGTAATTTTCTTCCTTTTGACTTAATACTGATTAATACTAAAGAGCAGTTCACAGACCTGTTTTCACATCCCATGATAGCGTAGATAAGCTTTCTGTTTTCAAGATCCTGAGGACAGTAAGCTAAATATCTACACATATTGAGCTCAGTGTTGAAAACTGCATTTTACATTTGAGCCTGCCATATGTTGTGTCATGCTTACAGGTTTAGTGAACCACACTGAAGTGGCCTTCAGCAGCAGCTAGCTTTGCGGTTTGTGTGATAATTCATCCATTAACAAATATGTAGCATCCCTGGGCATATATAAGAATATAGTATACGTAAATCAATCCATCCATAAGCTCTTTGGCTGTGTTAGGTTGGTTTGTGGTGCATCATGAAGTCTCTTGTAGGACAAATTGTTCTTAGGTGTCAACGTAACAGAAATACCTGTTTGAGTTTGGTCCTTGTGTGACCTGATGGGTAATCTTGGTTATGGCTGTGTCTGGGTTGCCAGTCTCATTTCTGCCTTTTCTAAGTGACTTGGAGGAGAGCAGATCCAGTACACCAAAACAAAGCTCAAAGGAGAGGCTGCAGTGATGGTTCCATCATGTGGAACACAAAATGGTGTCAGTGGTTTATTCATGTCAAACTAAGTCACTAAGAGTGACTTAGGGGGATCAGGTTCAAATATAGGTCCTGCATCTGTCCTCTGCATCAGCATTTATTGTGCTGTAGGGGATTCTTTAATTGATAAGGAATTGTACCGATACATTTAGCAAAGTATCTACTAATAATAAGAAAACAAAAAAAGCTTCCTAGCAGCACTGTAATATGTTAACAGGTTTGGGTTTTTTTCCTGTAAACTCACGAAAGATAACTGTCTATGTATCAAAACAAACAAGACAGCTCAGCTGGAATTTAAGTTAGGAATGGTGCATTCATAAGCTTGAGAAAAACAGGAAAGGAAAAAAAGGCAATAGAGGATGGAAGATCTCTGTCTGAGTAGCTGCTGCTATTCACAGCTGTACAGAGAAATCAAGGAATCCAGTCTATTTCCTTCATCCTCCTCTTTCTGCTTCCCTGCAGATTTGTCTTGCGTACTCAGAGAGGTGGT
Organism: Gorsachius magnificus; assembly: GCA_034008185.1. NCBI lineage: Eukaryota > Metazoa > Chordata > Aves > Pelecaniformes > Ardeidae > Gorsachius > Gorsachius magnificus. The sequence goes on along the minus strand of CM067082.1, from coordinate 55,011,548 downwards.
AGTTGAGAATTCATGGAAGGAAAATAAGTGCTTATGCAAAACGAGAGGCGCATACTTTTGCAGGTTTCACCTATGCGCAAGGGACGGATGTGATGTGTAACTGTTTTATCTGCCAACTGATCTTTAAAAAAGGTGTGGTTACCACAGCAACTGCCACGTAGTTGTGATTTACAGCTTGACACTTCTTGCATGCTCCACAGCACAATCTCTCTCCCGCTGGTCAGAGCCTCTCCGGTTAACCGGTGCCTGTTTGGTGCCACCTCCACTGCAGCTCCCACCTCTCCCCACGAGGTAACTGACCTCTTCTCGAGGAGCAGAGGCAAGTGGTATGGACTGATGGCTCCTTTCATACCTTACTGCATTTTGGCTTGGCTGAAGTGTTGATGGCCTTGAGGTACAAGGGTCCCATGGCCGTGTCTGTGGTGAATGCAGTGTAGAGCAGCAGCTGTGAGAAGTTTGCCTTTCCATGCGAGAAGAGAAACAAGTGCAGGAATCAAAGGACAGCTTAACTGCTTGCAATTGAACTGAAGTGTCCTATCTTCTCTTCATGGCTTTCTCACCTTTGGCTTCTCTTATTTGCAAGGCTATTTTGTGTTTGTGCTGACAAGTTACATTAATATGAAGCTTCTCTGGTGATGGTGGTGCGAACGTATGCTCTGATCAGTGCCACGCTTATATCTGTTTGGTTGCTGAAGAGTTGCAGTTTTGGCAGTGTGTTACATAAGGGGTAATTCTGTTAGGTAATAAACTCATGAGATACAGGGAAAGGCTGCTGCTGTAGTAGATAGAAGCTGTAACAAATAGCTGCTATCCATGCTTCTAGAGACAGATAAAAATCATGCATGAAAGAGGTCCTGAGGCAGTTTCACTTCCTTGGTTTTCATAACTAATTTGAGCCACAGCTTTTAGTTTGGTCTCTTCCTTTCTGTTTTGTCCAAAAGCATTTTTATGTCTTGCTAAGGAGAAAAGCGATCTTGATGATTGAGTTTTCAGAAAGGTGTGTTTTAATTAAATCATGGAAGTACCTTGAGGTGGTGACATTGCAGGCTGGCTTCTTTATTGTTGTACCTCAGTAAAATGTGAATGTTTGAAGGGAAAGATGAAGGCAAGCCTCGGGGGAAGGCAGGTCTACCTTGCCCAAAGTAGCAAGGGGCACCCTTAAACCACTTTGGTTTGCCTTTGTAAACAACTGGATTAAGTTACCTCAGACTTTGCTACAGCACTGAAAGTGAATAATATTTTCTTTTAAAAGAAACGTGTATCTCTTCTAAAATAGGCAAAACCTAAGCATAAAAGACTAAGGAAAAAGACAAGAACAGAATTATGGGCAAACAATAGACAACTGCCTTACACTGGATTCAGAAATATATAAAAGCTCTTACAAATCTCTTATGCCAGTTAGTCCCTTCAGAGAGTAAAAGTACAGAATGGTAATTATGGCAGTTTTCTTCCTGGCTTTCTACTTTAGCTTTTTGCATGAGCAAAGCAGAGGGGATATGCACATTAATAAAGCAACATCCAAGGAAAACAACCCAGCTGGAAAATAAAGGACTTTCACAATACTGTGTAAAGGAACACAGGGAAGTCAGCTTAATAGCACAGATCCTGTTTGACAGAGAATTAGCCATCACTTCTGTAAGAGCTAGGGAATACTTGAATGCAGCACCAACATGATATTGTTACTCTAGCATACGTCTCCCAGGCTTCCTTGTCTCATTACTGGTTTAGATTTCGCATATAGCACTAATAATTTGACAAGCAGCATGGTAGCAAGAGACTTCTTACGTAGCTCATATCTGTGAGGACATAAGAAGCTGGGGAGCAATGACACTAATTTTGTGAGGTTTAAAGTTAAAGGAATTCTGCCAGCTTTCCCAAATCTGCTTGGAAAATGCTTAAGCTTTAAACAATATAGTTAGGAAAAAACTGTTGGAGAAAACTCCCACTAAGTTAAAGGGGAAGAAAGCAATTGGCTTTTTACGCATTTTCCACTCCATAAATATACACTTTCATGTTCATATACTACAAGATATTTATATAACACAATATTATTCACAACTTATGCAACAGTTATTTTTCATGAACTGAAGGCAGAGAATGTAAGGTGGAGCCAACTCTCCAGTACTTTAGGAAGGAAATAAATAGAATTAGGTGTTGTTTGCCATATATCAATCAGTAGCTTCTCTTTCTGCATTTATCTTCCAACACAGCAAGGCAGTCTGTGAATAGGCAACACAAAAGGGAATCACAAGACCAAGTAAGAGATGAAAGAGTTAAATGTTAAGAACAGAATTACACCAGTGTTTTGCAGCTGACTGTTTCAGCTTCTGCAACTGAGATGTAAGCAGGTATGCAAATCATTTGATCTCAAGCATTGCCAGTGGAGTCCAGCTTAGATTAATGCTGGCAAAAGTGAGATAAATCTTCTTGTCTGGTGTCAGATAGGCACATCCTTTTCCAGAGGAATAGGTAGGCTACATAAATTGGTTAAGTCTTTGACAGTACCTTTCTAAAACAAGCAAACAACCCACCTAAAAAATGCTCCAAACCCTGGCGACTTAGCTTGTGCTTTGTAGTTGGACTCCACAAAACAGAAAAAAGGGGGGTGAGGATTTAAAATGTAAATATGAATATGAAATAGAATTTCCTCAGGACTAGAAAAAAAAAGCTTATTAAAAATAGCCTGTGGATTTAGGTGGATTTTTTTAATGTTAATAGACCATAGCAATTTATTTTTAGCCATGTACCACTAAAAAAAAATAAGTGACGTGAACCAGTTAGGGTATACTCGTGACCATTTGGAAGACAGCTTGAACACAAATTGTATAAAGGAAATTATTTACACGTAAATTGCTTGAGGTAAATGTCTGTAAAGCTTGTATTCACCTGCAAAGGGGAGATATGTGAACATCTCAAGCACTTTGAGGCCTAGAGCTGAAAGTCTTTTAAGGGCCACTAGACCTCGTTGTCACAAGGGAGACTCCAAACATTTCTAATAACCACATAACAAAACTGTTTTCTTTGTGTAAAAAAAAAAAAAAAAAAAAAAAAAAAAAACCCCCAAAAACAAAACAAACCCCCAAAAACCCAAATGAAACAAAAACCCACCCCATATTGTTCAGCCTGTGTTTTTGCTCTTTATGCATCATTTCCATGGAGACTGTGACTGTTTTTTTCCCCATAATATTATCTTGACAATTCAGACTACATTCATTTCAGTGGAAATACTTCTTCAAATAAATGGACAGTCTGGGCAGTATTTCTTGCTTTGCTTAGTGGCTTAGTTTGTCTGTGAAATACTGATTGCAATGTCTGAGAAAGGTGTGGTTTCTATGCCTTTTAAGATAATACTGCATGCCAATACAAAATGTTCTTTCTAAAGTATTAATGTGTTTTGATGTAAGTGTCACCCATTGGGCTTCTGTGAAAACTGTTTGAAACTGTTAGCTTTGATTAGTGCTGAATAATTTTTTATTCAAGTCATCTGAATTGAACGTAGAGGATACCGTGTCAAACCCTTTTTTCATACACCTTTGTTCTACAACAACAGTACAGAACAAAAGGAACAATAGAAAGATGAACATGGATTAATTTTGGAAAATGCATGTTCAAGACCCTGTAAATGAAAGTGATTTGTTATATCACCTTTATACTGTCAAACTTGAACTTCTGTTGGACAACTTGTACACTTAGATGTTTGCACATGCTTAGGTAACATTGAATTTGGACCTCTACAGCAATAAAAATACTGATATGCAACATAAGAAAAAGTCTGGGAGATTTTTTCCATATTCTGAAAACTAGGGGTTTTTTTGTGAAACCTCAACTTTAAATCTTTTGACTGGAAATCATGCTCCTGAAGAAACTTTTCAGCATGTACTGCATGGGGCCAATCTTTTAATCTTAGACATATGAATTAGGTGCTCAGATCTAAATTTTACTGGGACCAAATCTCTGCTGTTTTGTTTCATTTCTACAGAGCAATCTCATTGCTTTGGTCTGATCCTCAGCAGGTGCCTGTAGGCATAACTGTGCAGAAGTCACTGGAGCTTTGACTTCCCTTGAGAAACTGAAGTAATCTGTGCATTTCAAAATATCTGACAGATGCTTGATGCAAAGTCAGTGTATGGCAAGTCAATTAATCTTTCCGTGCCTCAATTCATCCCTCCATAAAATGTCATGCTCATCTCCCAGGGTGCTATGAAGCTCAACAGATATTTATTAAGCACTCTGAGAATCTCTTATGGAAGGAACATAACTGTTACACAGCATGGTGCACCTTTGCCTTGTACTTGCAATCTTTAGGGTATTTATATAAGAAAGATAGAGAGAGACTTTTTATCAGGGCCTGTAGTGACAGGACAAGGGGCAACAGTTTTAAACGGAAAGAGGGTCGATTTAGACTAGACATAAGGAAGAAATTTTTCATGATGAGGGTGGCGAGACACTGGAACAGGTTGCCCAGAGAAGCTGTAGATTCCCCACCATTGGCAGTGTTCAAGGTCGGGTTGGAGGGGGCTTTGAACAACCTGATCAGTGAATGACTTCCCTGTCCATGGCAGGGAGGTTGGACTAGATGATCTTTGAAAGCCTTTCCAACCCAAACCATTCTGTGATTCTGGGATTTAGTTTCAGGCCTCATGCTCCAAAACCAAAAGCTACCCAAGGTCATTCATGTCTAAATAACTGAATTATGGACTGCCACTACTGATTAGACATGCAGCCATACTGACACTAAGGATTTCTCTCCTCTGGGTGCTACTTTTCATTTTAATCATAAGGTTTGTGATGAGGGGAGATGCACTCAGCTCGGAGTCATGAGGATGAGGCAGAGACGAGTCCAGCTCTGTCCTGTCTGTTTGCTCCTGCTCAGTAAAACAAACTTTAAGAATTTTATTCTGCGTGATAACTGGAGTTTCTAGAAAACTTTGCTTTGATTTTCCAAGGCAACTGCTTCTCACACAACAGCTTGTGTAAAATACTCTGTACCTGCATTAATTCTGCAGTCTTTTTGCTCAGTTTACAGCTTTTCCCCAGCTGTACCTTGTGGATCTGTTTCACAACCTGAAATTATCTTGGCATTACCCCAGTTATTTCATTTGATGTGATGCTTCTTGCACTCAGAGGACCTGGGAAAGCTACACGTAGCTTTGGAAGACAGGAAGCAAGAAAATGACATAATAGGCTGCTTGTTGTAATACCAGTTGTCAAATGGGCTGGAGATGACATATCTGGCAGCCCTGGATTAATTTCTTTTCTTCTGCATTTAGCTTGGAGGCAAAAAAGGATTCCTGTGTAACCTGGGAACTGCAAGATGTTTTGTAGCTTAGTTTTGATGTGGCATGTGCTTTTACCCTTTTCATATTTGACAAGTATGTGTTACAGACAGCCTAAGCCAAGTTCACATTCTTCGAAATCAGATTAAATCTGGAGTAAATCAGGCCTATTTTTTTTCCTTTCTTCCAGAATACTTCATCTGCCATTTATGTGAGGAGGTCAGCTAATTTTATTCCTTCTCTGGGGTAACTTGCTAAAACACTTGACTGTATCTGGCTATTTCGGCCACAAACCCTATGCCTTTACCTTGGAAGCAGAAGGTATTACTTTAGTATATATTTGATTTGTCAATTATTTCCTTTCCAGGTGCTAGTAAAACTTTCAGGCCACCAAATATGATGCAAGTACTGAGTAACTGTGATCCTTACCTTCTGCTGAAGTCCTAATGCAGCTGCAGATTCCAGATGTATTAACCAGAGCCTCCAAGTTTGTGGGTACAGTTGTTGCTAAAGGGAAAATGTCATTGGGCTGGGAACCTGCTTTAGTAAAAAACTTCCTGAATTTCTGTTTATTTTTTTAATTAACACCAACATTTTCAATAAATAGAAAAAAAATAAGTTAATATTGTGGGTTTTGTTTAGACAGCAAAATAATTAAATGGATTTCATAAAAAGGTTTTTTCTATAGCTGGGTTTAAATGTTCGATTTTCCTATGTTAGGAGAATAAATATATTCTTTGTGTGACATTTCTATGAAGGAAAACCAGAATTTTCTTTTCATTAAGGAGTTTTTAAACCTCTTATATTAGAAGTGCTGAATAAAATTTGAGTGAGAAGAAATCTGTAGAAATAAATTTTTAAAAAAATTGTTCTTTTCTTCAAGAACTCTAAACTTCTTTTTGGAGTTATTCCTTTTAGACTGTTGCCTCTTTGGATATGCTGAACTGTTCCATTCAATTGACCATTTTATGTTATACAGCATAAGATATTTCTGTAAGACTAGAGTGGCTGCCTTTAAAAATTAACTTCAATTTAGGTGTAAATTCGTCACCCAACTCCAGGTGTTGGACTGTCCACTCCATGTGGACCTGTTAGCTGAGACCTGTCCCTAAACAGCATAACCAGCCTGTTCCTTACAAAATTTCAGTGAAGAAGGAGGAATCATCTCTCTCTTACTGGGCAGCCTTGTAGATCAGGACACAGTCCGAGGACATGGAAATCTCCAGCTCAGGTCTTTATTTTGCCCAAATAAGCTTGTCTTTCTACCTTCTGTCTACTCAGTATCTCCTACCAAGTTTTCTCCTTTTTTGCATGTGTGCTGAAGTGTCTTTGTAATGGCAGATGGATCTCTTCAGTGATTTATTGAGATATCAAAACATGCTTTCTCTTAATAAATATCAAATGGTTCAGTGTGAGGAAGTGGCATAAATTGTGAGACCCTGTGAAGAAATACTTCATAATTCATTGGAATCACTAACAACTGATAACTTTTTAAACTCAGCTCTGCTATGCAGCCCACCTTGGTCCAGCCTCCCCTCTCTCCCTTTCCTCTGTGGCACCAATCATCACCACCTCATGTTTGCACAGCAGCTCCCAGGCTTTGCCTTCCCTACAACTGCAAAGCTGCAAGCCTCTGTCACCTGGGCTCCCCTTTGAGCAATGCCAGACATCCACTTCACAACTTTTTCTTCCCCCACAGTTTGCGTGTCTCAAATGCTAAAAAAAAAATCGCCACTGTCTAGCTCTAGCCCCGCATGATGTGTCACCTGCTATTACTTGTTCAGCACAGAAGCATTATGTGGACTTAGAAGTTTCTTCTGTTGTGTAGAAGGGCACAGGACATGCCTGTATCAGCATCAGGGAGTGTTTAGGTTGGTGGGGATCTCTGGAGGTATGCTCTTGCCCCTGCAGCAAGCATTGCACAAGTTTGCCTTGTGGCAGTGGTGGTGGTCTGAAAAGTCAGCGATGCAAACTTCAATTTACTCAGGAAAAATATGACTTTTGTGCCCAGGACTTTGATGGCTTCACTTTAACTACTTGTGTGCTGAGTCAAAAAGGGCACTATCTTTTCCCGCTTCAGCTGTACTTTTTGCATGGCTTGCTTTGGTTGTGTTCTCAGTGTGTGCAAATACAACTGACTTCTTTAGCTGTGGCAGTAGGAAAAAAAAATGATTAATGGATCCTAGAGGCAAAGGCTCAAACTAGGGACCCACATGGTTAGCATATCCAAGATTTGGGCAGTTCTGAGTAAAATGTTCAAAGTACATATGAGGTACTGTAAGACTCTGCTAAAGTACTCCAGACTAGGCATTGACTGAGAAGTGCTGCTGAGTACCTAAAGGCAAAGTGCTTTTGGGTACCTAGCCCAAAAGTAGAGGGCTACTTCAATAAAAGCTGGGAAAGTTCCACATTCTGGAATACCCTGAGGTGAATGGATTTCCTTAAGCTGTAACCTAAGTTAGACTTGAATTTGAGAGTACTCTTATACTATTTGAGATAAATTTAATCCATTTTCAGGTTTTGTATGGCCTTGACTTGAAGGGTTCCTCACAAGAGTGATTAGTGCATGAGCTGGAGCAGAGTGGGAAGCAGGCTTCTGGATCTCTGCTAATAAAATAAAACATTGGATCTGTTCCTGTGACTGAATTCATTTTCCCTACTCTCTCCAACAAACTGTCTTTTATCTAATAAGTTTCCTTCTGTCATTCACACTTCTTCTGAGTCACAGCATTGCAGGCAAGTTATTTAAAAATTAAAAACCACCACCACGCTCTGGAATGTAATGTGAATCTTTGAAATTTGGTTGGGCATTGCAATTTCAAGATTAAAGTAAGCAATCAAGCAGATGAGGAGAGATGATCATAGGTAACAAAATGCACAATTTCTGTGCGCTGCTGAAGACAGGGAATGTATTTCTCCTGTGGAGACTTTCACGTATAAGCTGTTGACTTCAGGTAAAAATGTAGAGGGTGGAAATATTTATCTCTGCCATCCATCAATTCCTACTTGATTAAGGTATTCAGAAGGATCTTTATAAATAGCACCTTATCTCCTTGTTACATATGTATGAAAGATTTCCAAAAAGAGGATCTGTTCCAGGTTGTACATTCCTTTTAAATGATATACTTTTTTTTTTTTAAATGAAAACTGAGTGTTTCTGGTATGCTGAGCTGAGGAAAGGGATCCATCCTATAACTGCAAAAAAATTACTTTGCAGAGCTGTACTGAAATGGGTGGTGCTCACCTGGGCAAGGTGGCCCTGTGGGTATCAGTAGGAGCCTTCCCACTTGAGGAACTGGGCTAAGCTGGACCAAGGCAGACAGTGATATGTTCCTGCACTTAGAAAATCCTCGCACCATCCTTTGGAAAGTGCACGTGGCTTGTTTTAAGTGCTGTGTGAGTTTTGATTTTCACTGCTCTTCTAGGAGCTGCTTTGTAGCCCAAGGGACAGTTTTTGACATTTTGTTTCTTGCTCCCAAGTTTTTGTTTGCATTTTTCAACAAAACTGTTCTGTGTACTATAGAAAAAGAAGGACTAGAACCAATGAAGGTGAAGTTTGAGGTGCTGAAGCAGGGACAGGACTAGCACCAAGTGTGGCTGAATTCAGGTGCGTAAACTCATGAGCAGAGAAGATGGGATGAGTGGGGACCTGAGAGCATGCTGAAAAGAAAGTTATTTGAGGTCAATACACTACCCTACCATGATTACAAGTTTGTAGAGCAGGGAGGTGGGTCTGAATCATACTCCATGACACCACATCTCTGCTGACTTGGAGCACCTGCCTGGAAAGCCCTCCTGATGGCTTGCAGCTCATCACTCCTTCCCACAATCCTCCTCTCCAAAAAGTCAGTGGAAACAGTCCTTTCTCATGAAATTTGCTCAGAAGGTAGAGTGACATTAGTCATCCTTAGGTAAAAAACTTAGTAACTGGATTCAGTAGTATAGTAAATTGCCACAAGAAGCTGGAGAAATGTCCTTGAAACATAAAAGCAAAATCCAACCTGTAAACTCAAAAGAAAGCTTTAGCCATGGGTCTATACTGGTGTGTTTATTTCTGACTCCTCTATATCACTGAATTACTAAATTATTTTCTGTATGGTTCCCTAAGTTCACAGGCTAAGAGCAGCTTGGTAGATTTAGGGTGGGTAAGTCTAAGCTGTTTGGGAGCAGGGGGGATAGAATTCAAACCCTTTTCATAGAGGAGGGGAAACTGAATCTGAAGTTTCTATTTCTTGAATAAGCATGCAAAATTCTGTGTTATTTTATTAATGCAGTTCTGTCTTAACCATAATTTTTTAAAGTTTTTTGAAATAAGTGGCGAGAAGAACTGATCACGTTAGTATACAGTAGTACCAATCCGAATATGGTTTTTTGGATTAAACTGTCAGAGATAAGGGCACAGAAACACTGAGCCTTAATTAGGTTTAGGTATGGCTGAGCACTGACCTGCTTCAGTATGGTGGATATTCTTTTGCTAGTGTACAGAGGTAAAACTTTAAAGAGTCTGAGAAATTTCACCTCCAACACCAGCTGAGCAGGTCTCTTCAGCACTGCAGGGTTGGAGGCAGTGCCTGAAGGCTGCTTGGTTGCTTTTTGGACCAAATCCAATGTGATTTCTCCAAACTTTTTTTCTCCTCTGTGGACAAAAAAAGATTTTCTTCTGCTTAAATTAAAGTGAGATGTGTGGATGCCCTGTACGCAAGCAGAATTTGTTTTTCTTTGGATATTCAGTGATTTGACAAAAATTATTTGGAAATATTTTTTTTCCTGTAGCTGTTTGTTAAATGTTTCAATGCTGTTGCACATAAGTTATTTTAAAATTTACACTGCAATGTCTTCTCTGAACAGACAGTTTGGAGAAGTCATTATTTAAAAAAAAAAAAAATTATTGAGAGGTAAGAAAAAACAGGGGTATTCAGTAAGCATTTCCTTATTTTGCAGTAATTTCAAGCTTGCTATTCCTGTATCTCTTCTTTGGGAAAACCAAGCTCCCACTGGACAGTACCCATCCTATTAATGCTTCTTCTGAAAGGGCTTGCCTTCATGCCAGCTGGTACTGGGGCTTTGCTGGTTCTGAGTTGTTTTTTCTCTGAAGAAAAAAACATTGTATGAGGACATGGGCCCAAGACGAGCAAAACAAAAAGTAAACTAAGGGCAGGCAAAAATTAGCAAGGCATGGGAAACTGTTGGCTCTATTTTGGTGAAGAATTTGTGAATGTTGCCTGTAATCGCTTCCTGTCTCCTTCAAGCGTTCACAGAGGTGCTGAGCTCAGGTGTTGGCTTCCTGGCTGTCCCATCTCTGCTCCTGTGCTTCAACTTGCACAGCTCATCTCCTGCCAAGACAATTTGTCTTGGTAATTCCAGTTTTCCTTTATATGTGACCGCCCTTTCAAGTTAGGTTAACCTGAAAGGACTCAAATCAGCAGTGACGATGCAACTTAAAGGACTTTGCCTAATATTGTGAGCTGGTGGCAATGTCCCTGGTGCTAACTTCTGGGACTTTTTTGTCCAAAGAGGTACTGTGGCCTCTCAATCATTTCATTTCATCTAGCTGAGCCAGTCCATGAAATGTGAACTTTCACAGTCCTCCCTCAATTACATGCTTTAAAACCCAGCACCTTCAGAGGGCTTGTGAGTAAATAATTGATGTGCATTAACCTTTGTAAATCTGTTTTGAAAATTCAGTGAAACTGCTGAAATGTTTCTGACACCTTCTAGAGCTCATCAGAGTTTGGTGGCGGTGTTGCTATGGTACCTATCAAGCAAAGTTTTGACGCCATTAGTGTCTCAGGGTTTTAAAACTCACCTTATTCCACAATAGAGACCAGGATCGCAAATTTCCTATGCACTAATATCCATAGATGGCATTAGCTCCATTCTGTCTTATTTAAGTACTCTGGAGGAAAAAGATCATTACTCTCATTCGCTCCCATCTGCTCATTGTAAACTCCAAATGGAAGATCCTTTGGTACACAAAATAAATCTCTTCTGCCAGGCATCAGTCAGTGAGGGTTTAATACAAATAAATGAATGCAAATAATGCTAACACATTCTGTGATGGTCTCAGATTTGCTTTGCAGATTTGTAGCAGACAAACCTCTGTAAAACCTTGAAATATTTGTGGGCTTTTTAACATTAAAATGCCTTACAATTCTCTTTCTACCTGTAAGCAGAGTGCTTTGTTCCCTTTACTGTCAACTTAACTACATACCTTCAGAATAAAAATAAAAATGGAATTGAAACAGTATGGCAAAATAATGGCTTCAGGCATGCTGCCACTGCAAACCATACACCTAAGCAGGACCTTTTCCTTTGGTTAGATGTGAGTTTTGTGTGCTGCCATGTTGTTGGGAAAAGCATTCTTAAAATATAAATATACATGATGCTATTATCACCACAGTTTGAATTTGGGTGCTGGTTGTCAGGGCTAGCTTAATTTTCAGCTGCTGCATAAAATACATTTTTTAGCATTTCTTAAGAATACATTAAAAACTCAGTAAGATTTTTTTTTTTTTTTTAAGCAGGGAAAACATGAAACTATCTTGAGTTGAATCCAGTGTCCTTAGCTGGAAAAAGAAGAGAGAGATCTCAAGTTGTCATTAAAATATGAGCTTGTCTGGTTTTATGATGAATGAACAAGAAGGACAAGAAGGAGGAGCAGAAAGCTGAAAGAAAGCCCTGAGGTTACTGAGATGATGCAGACGTGGTACAAGGCTTGCCTGGGCTCAGGCTTTACTTCACTGGCTCGAAAGATCATCCATTCTAGTAGCATTTCTTTTCTAACAGCAGGATGAGGAAGTGCAACAACTAATTTCTCCCAGTGCTGGGTCAAGGCCACTGGTAAACCTGAGACCCACTTCCACGAGTGGCAACACAAGGGTGGACTGGGCTGAAAAGGAAGGAAAGTGCACGTCTGAGGCTCTTGGGTTTCAGTGTCTGTCTGTGCATGTGTGAACACCCTACATCTTGCTACCATCTGCATCTGTGGTCTTGCTCGAGTCCAGGTTTACCATAAAAATTATCACAAGGTCACGCATAGAGACCACTACTTTTTCATTCTGCCTACAAGGTAGAGGCACTATGCATGTGCAGATCAACTCTGCACTGGTGTTCTCCGTATATTTGCTATGGAGTTTCTTGAGAGTGGTTGCATGGTGAAACAGGGCACATAGGGCTGTGTCTTAAGACAGAGCCATTACTAATCTAACAACCAGTTTCTTAAAGCCTAAACAAACACACCCTGTGTGCCACTTAGAATCATAGAATGATTTGGGTTGGAAGGCACCTTCAATGGTCTTCTAGTCCAACCCCCCTGCAATGAACAGGGACATCTTCAACCAGATCAGGTTGCCCAGAGCCCTGTCCAACCTGACCTTGAATGTTTCCAGGGATGGGGCATCCACCACCTCTCTGGGCAGCCTGTCCCAGTGTTTCACCACCCTCATAGTGAAAAATTTCTTCCTTATATCTAGTCTAAATCTACCCTCCTTTAGTTTAAAACCATTAACCCTTGTCCTATTGCAACAGGCCTTACTAAAAAGTTTGTCCCTATCTTTCTTATAAATCCCCTTTAAGTACTGAAAGGCCACAATCGGGTCTCTCTGGAGCCTTCTCTTCTCCAGGCTGAACAACCCCCACTGTCTCAGCCTGTCCCCATAAGAGAGTTGCTCCAGCCCTCAGATCATCATGGTGGCTCCTCTGTGCTCACTCCAACAGATCCATGTCTTTCCTGTGTTGAGATTTTTCTGATCTCATGTTAACTATGCTCATTTTGCACCCTTTTCATGGCCATTTTAGAAATATTTATGGAACTAAAATGACCTCCCATCTACTTTAATCAGATTTTTTTTTTTTCAAACTCCCTTACTGAGCCTTAATACTTGTCTTATTTGGAAGGTGGAACTTGCCTTTAGTGACTCTAAAAAGCTCCCAGTTTTAGTGATATTGAATATTACACATGTCACTGTGGGATTGCAAAATGATTCTACTGTGGCTAAAATTTCTGCTTTTCTGAAAATGGAATTCTAATGATGTGAAGAAAGCCAGAAAAGGAAAACACTTATTTGAAAAAAAAAAAAAAAAAAAGCCAGCTGATGTGTTAGACATAGCCTCAGCAAGGACAGATTAGTGTATAAGGATACAATAATGTGTTGGTTAGGTAAGATTAAAGAAGGTAAAAGGACAATGCAGTGTGTCACATGTCTCCACAAGTTTTAGCTGGTTATTCTTGGTGTTTATTAGGCATTTCCTTAAGAAGAGGCTTTGCTTCAAGGCAAGATCATGTCACAGTGACCAGCACAGTAATAAGCCCATTGAGTACTCTTAAAAGATGTGTGTGAAGGGAAGGGGGGGAAGGGACCTTTCTTCTTTAAGTGGTGATTTCTTAAACAAAATACCAAAATAATAGGGAGAACTGATTGAATTTAGCCAACTGTTATGTCACCATAGCAACCATACATGATGGCTCCACACTGGAAATATCTGTTTTTTTCAGGGATTAAAATGCTGTTTCTTTTTCTTTGGGAAAAAAAATGTGGCAGATCCACTAGGATCTTGCATTTGAAGAAAGAACTAGTTGTGTTTTGTTTTAAATATTGTGATGAGGAGAAAAGATGTGGATGCTTTGTGCACTGCATTGGCAGAGTTTCCTATATGGCCATATGTTATCTTCAGCAGGAGCATAGGGAAAGCAGAACAATTGCATGCTGCCTAGCCAGAAAAAAAAATGTCTTGACAGCTGTTACTATTTATTTATTTATTTAATACCTTTTACACTTAGGGGTCATAGACCTAAACCAGCAATCAATTAGGTTGGACTCTTTCTACTTACTGTCTTGTCTTCGGTTAGGTCAGGAAGCTACAGCTAAGCTATGCTTTTTATGATGTGATAAATAAATGGAATAAAAATTTTGCTGATATTTAAAATGTGCCTACTGATAGAGTGAGCCGTGGAGGTACCAACAGTCAGAAAATGACCCAGTGGACTAATCAAGTGAAAACGTCTTACCCAATTTGACGTGTTTAGTTGATGAAACTACCCCAAAATTGTGTAATAATAAACTGTTGGCCTGGGATCAGTATGAGACAATCTCACACACCTGTTTATTGTCTATTTTTGTATGACAAATGCAGTTCTCACTGACGGTAGCAAAGTGTGGTTTCTTATAGTATTCTAATAAGTTTGGCCAAGACTAGGAAAAATTATTTTAATACAGAACAATAACCATTCTTAATCAGCTGTATTTGTCTTTTAGAGAGGAAACCTTTAACAATTACTTTTGGAAAGAAAAATGAATCCTTTATAGCTAAGAGGTATATTTGTACGTATGTTGTACTGTAGTCAGAGAGGACAAATGCTCCTTTTTTTCTCCTCTGAGCAGGTTGTCACTAGGCTTTCTGAGCAGCATTTGTGAAGAACAAAGTGAGAGAATAACTTTGTAGTGAAGGCAGGGAAAAGGCTGTTGAGAAAACCAGAGTGGGGCTTGCAGGGGTGCCGCGGGCTCCCCTGAGGATGCACAAACCTATCGCTAGTGCTGAGCAAGAGAGAGCAGTGTTGAGGGCAGAGGAAAAGCACAGCCCTGCTGCTGTAACGCTAAACCTTCTGCTAACAAGCTTTGTCTCACAGCAATGTCATGCCGATGTTCTCCTCCTGCACCAAGTTTGGGGGTGCTGGATGTACGGAGGGGAGCTCTGCTTTATGCTGCCCAGTGTAGCCAATGCCGGCTTGACCACGGGCATGGTATTAGCCAAATCAGCAAAGACAGCTGCCGATCCTCATTTGGAAGTACAAGTGCTCTATCCTTTTAGGAAATGGATCATGGTAGAGACAGCTAGGGGTCCCAAGTCCAGGCATGTCTGAAAATGTTTTCTCTTTCCTTTAAGATCTTCATTAATAAAACATTAATACTAATAACAGGCTCCATCAGTGGGTCAGAGAGAAAAGGCAATCCCTGAAGCTTTGTATCTTCTTTCAAAATGCTGCTTCTGTCTCCAAATGATGGATTAGCTGCTGAACAGCTCTGTCAGAGCTACCTAGCAGTGAACTGACGATACCGCTTTCCCACAATTAATTCAAGTGTTGCAGCAAGGCTGACCTGGCTAATTAACGTGAAATAGCATTCAAATTACCACAAGTACATTAGCTGTCTCTTCATTTTTTTTTAATTTACTGATAGCAAAATCACTGAAAACACAGATCTTGGCCAGATAGTTCAAAGAGCATGATTATGCTGGAGCCACGAGTTGCAGTAAGGGCTGCCTTTGGCCATCTGTGGCTCTCGTAGCCATAGCGTTGAAGCTGGCCTGTTTTATCTCCCCTTATGTAGCATTTTTCCTTCCCTGAAGGTGTGACATCAAGTGTCATTAATAGCCAAATTGTCTAACATCTGATAAAAGCTGTGCATTTCCTTGAATCCCATTCTTTTGCTACCAGTTTTCTACAGAGGTGGCTATGGGATAGTGCTCAGAGGTGCAACTGTGGAGAAAATAGTGAATGGGAGGGGAGAAGAACAAGATGGATCAATATAACCCCTTTTCACTGTTCCTGGAATAGCGTAACAGGTGCTTTTTTTTTTTTTGTGGAGGTTTGAGTACTGTAATGACTATGCTGTATGCTAGAGATGATAGCTCACGTTGTTTTGCATAGTTGGAGCTACGCACGGGGAGGAATACTGCTTTCCCTCCTCCATTTGCCATATGCATGCACCCCTAATTACACAGTGTTTATCGCCAGGATGTTTCTCCTGTGCAAAGCATGGTATTCAGAAGAGGATTTTGTGCTAATTCTTTAGATGACGTTAGCCATTGATGACAGCACACTAGCAGCTATGAAACAAGGTGAGAGACATCCTGTGAGCAAATCCTCATGTGCAATTTCTTACTCTCATCCATCTCTGTGGATTTTGCTGTGAATTTCTGGAAATTTGTATTTTCACTCACAAAACAAAACCACAGAAGACGTTATCATTTAATAAATGCATTTCACAAAATGTGTGAATCAATAGGAAATTTTAGCAAGACGCCTGAAGCTGCTAAAAGAAAAGAGGTGGCTGTTTGGCAGGAGAAGGTGGGGAGGGCGGATTGCTTTTGATTGTAGCTTTTGCATCACATCCCTAGAGTCTTCTAGCTACTTTCCAAATTGCTGCACCAAAATGATCAATCCAATTAATTGCTAACTGCCTATAAATCCCTAACGTTTAACTGGATCAATAGTTTCCCATTTGCTGTCTGTTTTCACAGCATACCAAACACTATGATACCAACCTGTAAAAAAGGTCTAAAAAGAGCAAATGCCAGTGGGAGAAAACCATGTAATACAGAAGCAATTGCTCTATGACACAGTGTTTGCTACTTGCTGTACGCCATTCCTGGAAAAAAACATAAGCTATTGGTCTCCTTGGGCTTTCCAGCTGTCCTTCAGCCATCCCTTATTCATTGCTAATCTACAGTAGTGGAGACTTCACTGACTCTTTTTCCTAGGTGTCCATAAAACCCACAAAATTGGTTTTTTCCTTGTCTTCCTTCCTTCCTTGCTCTTCAGTGATCTCCTTTAGTTCAGATATAAAAACATTGGTATGGGAATGGGAGAGTTACTTTTTTCTACAATTAGCTTCAATAACATCTTAGGTCAATATTAACATATTACAGAAGGCTGCCATATGAACACTGAATTTTGTAGTATACCTTAACAGTAGTTCCAGTGAATCTTGTCTTGAATTTCCAGGGGATTTGAGTCACATTGTGAAGAAATACTTATTTTTAAGTAGCAGAGCTGATACTTCTTTGCAGTGAGTCTTTCTAATCATCAATTGGGCAAATCTCCTTTTTTAAAAAAAAACAACAAACCAGTAACGTTTTTCTTATGCATAAATGAAACTGGCTTAGAAGGCTTCAAAAGTATTTTTTATCAGTAAAATAATTTTTGTGTGTCCACATGATTGATTTGATGCCTTTCCTCATTCAAGGGAGATATTTTAAGCTGGTGTTTATTTCCTGTTTGAAGTCTGTGTTATGCCTTTTTTTTCCCTTTCTTTTTTTTTTTTAAGATTCATCATGCAGAATGATGAAGAAAATGCCCAGGAGAAGAGCTTTTGACTCTGTTTTTTCCTTCTCATTTTGGCTGGACTAATCACTCTGCATGTATATGGCTGATGTGCTTGTTTGCAGTCAGGCCTTGAATGACAAAATTCTCTTGAAAGAGTATTTTCTTTTAAAATATGATGGCTTTTGCAACAGCAACAGGAAGGCCTGTCCTGAACAGTAAACAGTGTTTAGATCGTTAGCACAATGATAGTGACCACAGCAATCTCTAATCAGCACATTTGAGCTCCGAAGCTGGATTTTTCAAAGCTGGCTGCTGGTCACTCCTTTTGAGATGTCCCCTTTGAGATGCCCTCATGTCCCAGCCAGGTGACTGCGAGGGTGAGGAGTGTGCAGGAGCCTCGCAGGCACAGGGCTTTCTGTTCTCCTCTGTTTGCCTTACAGCAAATGCTGATATGGCTTTGGCTGTTATGTGATTTTTTTTTTTTTTATTTTTTTTTCCCCCAAAACTTTTGGCTTCATGATCTTACACCTTCCTTGAAGAAAATCAGAATGGGAAGACAGCTCATGCAGTGGCAGCGTAAAAATGTTGTTTTATTCGTACATGTTGCAGCCATGCCTATAAGGCACATTGCCATTAGGGAAGCGAGAGCTGCTGCTCCCTTCATGTTCTTTTGAACTTTCCCCATTGAAGACTCTGGCCAGCAAATTTGTTTCCAAGTGCTGCTGTGCTATAACTGATGCAAAGCTGTCTCATATTGCGATGCTCACTATGGCACTCAAAACCTTGCATTTACAAAACTTACAAAAGGCCTGTTAGCAAATGCACAGCAAAACTTTTCTGCTTGTTGCAAGGGCTGCCCACCCTCTGCCTGCTCCATGTGTGCATTGGTCTGTGAAGCTTTGCTGGGCAGCTCCCCAGGCCCTCCTTGTGGGTCCGTCTAAAGGAGAGTTGGATTTGGGAGGCCAGGGATGGCACAGAACCCTGGCAGCTGCCATCACCCCCACTGTGGGGAGCGCCCGTGGCGAAGGTCCTGCTAGCCTGCAATACAGCTGTCTGGCACAAGCAGAGCGTCTCATCTTAACTCTTGTCTCGAGAGCCTCAAAATGGTACTCAGCATGCCTACTATGCTCTCCACTTCACATTAGGCTTGTTTTACTAGTCTGCAAGTGCACTGTAGCTGATATCAGCCAGGCTTTACGATGGGTGGTGGGAAGCCACCATCTGTGATGGTTCCTGTTTGGTTCAGGAGAGCCCAAGCTGGGCTCTTCTCCATGTGCTCATCAGAGGGCTCTGCGCATTTGCCTCTGCTGTTTTTAGATGCTCTTAGCAGTCAGGCTGTGAGACCAGGCAGCTCCTCTCCCCAGCTCAAGCAGTTTCCTCTTCAGATGGCTTTTTCTTGCCTGCAGCAAACAAGCAAGTAGCAGTGGTGGCCACAACTAGAGACAATTACAAAAAAAATTCACCAGGGTTTTTGCTCCCCACTCCCATGATTAAAGCAATTAGACAGAAATGCACAAATTATTTGGAAACCTCATTGCAAGTCACCAGTTCCCCATGCAGGAGTGACCATCTGTGGAAACAGGCCCTGGAAGGGTGGCTCCTTCCCCACCACCAGCCACCACCACCGGACCTCACGCCAGATGCACCAGGCTGGAAATAACCCACTGAGCTGGTCAAATGACCTTGCATGTCCCCTCCTTAAGCAATACCAACAGTATCTAAAAAATAGTTTGGTAGGATGGCATCTTCCACATTCCTGGGGATTAGGCAATGAGGTGAGAGCCACTTATGGACAGTGATTAAGGAGAAACACAGCATTTCTGACCTCTTCAAGAATATTTTTTGTGAAATGTTAAATTTCCAAGTCTTTCTCTGCATGTTATACTTCTCCACCCACTCTCCCTTGCTTAGAGGTGTTTAAAAATGCTTGGAATGGAAACACATATGAAAAATATTTAATCACAGCAACAGCCATGTGTGGAGTGTTCTGTTTAGCAAAAAGTCTGTATAATCTGCCTGTCAGCAACCACTTGGAGTCGTTACATGGGCTGTTATCTCTAATCACCCAAAGATGTTTTATAACTCTAAGAACAACATTGACAGCCTTCCCTGGACCAACACAGCATAGTCTTCACTACTTACACCATCTCTTGGAGTAGCAAGAGAAACATTGCTGTGCCTGATGCTAAGATCTGGTAGATGTTGGGTTTAATGGCAGTCAGCATACAGCTGTTTTCACAATTGTTTAAAAATCATATTCAGAGTGCTTAAAAAAACTGGAGCAGGAATCAGTGTGATCCAATTTAGAATGCACAGCAACATTGGTGTACTAATTATAATTTTGCCACAAGCAATTGTCACAGTCATAAAACTGCCAGTCTGTTTGGTGGTGGGCAGCTTTCTGTTTCACAGACATCTGGCAGAATCAGCAGAGGACGATTAGCTTGCCAGACTGCCGGCTGCGTGCAGGAACAAAAAATCTCAGTGTTGAGGTAGGCTTGGAGAAACCAGTGAATTCTGCAACAGAGATGGTGGGCTCAAGCGCTGCAAAATGGAGTATCATTTGGCATTCAACAAACAGGGCTGTGAATGCGTCATGTCAGTTCTTACAAAGCTTGTTGTTGCTCTCAAGCTATTCTGTACCCTTCAGAACACAAATAGTTCTGATATTTTTATACCTAAAAAATACTGGAGGTGCTTTTGTAGCATGAGGGTAAGCTAGCTTTGCCATGAATTTCATGTATTGGAGAGCATACAGTTGCACTGTTCTAGGACAAGACTGAGGGCCAATAAAAATTTTGCACTCTTCTGCATCCCAGAGATGGAGGCACACCTCTGGTAAGTCATATGCTTACCTGAAGGCAGTTGGGCATCTTCCCATGGCACAGACTGGCACTGAGAAAATGCTATTTTAAAACAGGCACAGAGTGAGAGCATTGTTCTTTCATTAGAGGACTTGCCAGCCCAATTTCAGTATTTAATTTCAATAACGTGGCAAATTTTATTTCAACTTTATATGATAACATGCAAAATGGAAAAATATCTTGAGCCTTTCTTACGGTTTCAAAGTATTTAAATTCACAAGAAAGGAGATAATTTCTTCTTTTTTTTTCCCCTGAACATGCAGCAGAATTCTGCTTTAAAATCTCTATATTCACCAGTTGGACATTACCATCAGGTGCAGTATGGGCAAGGTCCTCCCTTTCTCCCTTACTGATCCCCAGCAGGCAGTGCTGCCATTGTCTTGTTATTTACCTCTGCAGCAAACAAGTTCTGCCTCAGAGTGGGAGGCACACCTGAAGAATGCCATACCCCTTCTTTTCCCTTGGTGTATGATGTAATTTTCTCTATAATAATAAACTAATTTTTGAAAAATTTGTAACAGTTCACAGGAAGAAGTTCCAGTTGGTTACAGTAGACAAAAGTTATCTGGAGCAATGAGTGTTTTATCTTGCTGTGTTTGTACGCCTTGTCTCACTGAAGCTTGGGATCCTTTAATTCTGTTGCTCACTGTATGCACATCATCTGTGGAAAGAAATCTTTTCAGTGGCTGAATGACAATTGTTGATCAGCTCTCTGTATCAAATGGGTCAAACGCTTACCCTTAAAGCAAAACACGTCTGAATGCAATTTACCTACCTAAACATTGATCCTAGAAGAAGGAGGCAACTGGGCTCTTTCCTGGAGATATTTTGAGGCTACATTATCCATAGTCAGATGCTTAGTTCAGGATAGACATGTTTTCTTTTTAGAGAGAAAGTGAAGACAATAGCACAGATTTGTCATGTCTTTTTTCACTGTTGTGCTTAGTTGCATTTTTAAACTAGCAGGAAGAATAATAGTAAAATAATAAGAAATGATAATATAATAATTTAAGAAAAATAATAATTGTGAAAGGATTAAGTAGCTGGAACTTTGTCTGTGT
The DNA here is from genome assembly GCA_034008185.1 of Gorsachius magnificus. Lineage (NCBI taxonomy): Eukaryota > Metazoa > Chordata > Aves > Pelecaniformes > Ardeidae > Gorsachius > Gorsachius magnificus. Next base: position 54,990,304 of record CM067082.1, on the reverse strand, counting down.
TGGTTACTTTCCCTGGGGTCAGAGCCCCATGAGACCGTGTCTGCAGGTCCCTCCCCGAGTTCTGTTTCAAATTCAATGCAGCTTACCTCAGTTTTAAGCAAAGGTGCTCCCTAGTATCTATAGTAAACTAAAACTTTATCTACTCTTTAATTTGCAATGGTAAACTAAATTGGAAATTGGCAATTTTCATCCACATGTCATGGCACAAATAACTTCTTGAAAATATTCCACAAATATGAGTGCAGACAGACAGACTTTCACAGTAAGGTTACTGTTGAGATGAGTGACAGTAGGAGAAGGACTTTAGTCTGTTTGGCATGGAAACATGATTTTCTGAATTTCCAGGAATTTAAATGCCTCTTCTCTGCTTTCATCTGCTAGTGTACATGATTTTAGCATATTATAAAACTGTGGCTATTAACAAAGTAACACACATGAGAACTCCCAAAATTAATTCATATTTGAGAAAGAAAATATCTTCAGAAAATCACGTTTAACCTTTTTTTATGTAAATGGTGGTAGCGGATTATGGTAGATAAGTCTCAGCAATATTTGCAGTGGCTACTTACCGTGTGCTTATAATGTGTACCTTACCAAAATAGCAACTAGATTCAAATACCAGTTAAAAAGCAATTTTCACACAGGGATAATTACTCCAAAAAAAATAATTGTATTTCTTCTTCTATAGTTACAGCAATGAAAATAACCTCTGATATTTTAATGACTCCATGATTTAATAGTCTATAGCCAACCCATATAATATATACTAAGGACGTGAACATTGCAATGAACGTTGTATATGCCAGAAGAAACATTGGGGCACTCTTCCATCTCTCCTTCCCTTCCCCCACCCCATCTTTTGTGTTCATTCCTCGATAAAAAGTAAAGAAGGATCGAGGCTCTCTGTGTTGGCATTGTGAATTGCAGCACAGCTACAAAAAAACTCTTGTCCTTTAAATGACTGCTGCGAGTAGCGGACGGAAGTAGGGCTTGCTTTGAGCTAGGAACGGGCAGTGAGAGCAGAAAATAATGACAGAGGGCACAGATACTCTGCTGAAGGCAGCGCTTGTCCTGCCCATATGCCCTCTAACAGTCTACAAATTATTTGGTGTGGAAAACACTGGATACTTTTTCTGCATCGTTTTCTCAGTATAAGAGAGAAGATGTAAAGAATAATGTGATGTGGGGGAAGGGAAGGGAGGAGAGGCCTTTGCAAAGCAGTTTCCAGCATGCTGTCATTGAGGGCGAAAGGGAAAATGTTTTGGGAAAGCACTACTGCAGCTGAATAAGTGCATTCAGATTGACCAGAGTCTCTCTATAAGATGCGCCTCTTTTTCCTCCAGCCTTGCTCATCTTTAGTGTATGTTGGCTCATAGTAAGTCATCCTCTTATGGTGCAGGAATATATTTGCAAGGTCTTTCCACCACTTGTGAAAAGACTGACCCAAAGTTTGTGACCCTGTTGAAGCAGCACACTGAAAAAGGAAGCAGTGTTTGCAGGGAGAGGCAATACCTTTTCCTTATACTCATTGACAGAGCTGGAGCAGGGCAATACGAGAGCCTTTGTCTCAGAGTAACTTTATCAGGTTCTTAAGGAATGGTGGCTGCAAGCTTGCCTTGTTTAATCCAGGTCCCATTATCTGCTTTTCACTGCAAACCTTGATTCCCTTTATCCTTAGGCTATCACGTTGCAAATCTACTGCCACATATTGAAAAGATCACAACACATAGAGAAAAAAATGTTAAAGTCACATTCACTTTGGAATGTCAATGCTTGATCATCACCTGCTCCTCTTCCGTGTCTCTTGCCTTTTCTGGGGCAAGTTTTAAAAGGACCATGGTTGCGGCAGAGAATAAAGCCAGCTAAGCAGAATGTCAGCAGCGCATTAGGTCCTTAGCATGCTTCTGGGCCGATTCCCTTATCGTGTTACCTGATGTTTTTAACTAGCCATATCTTCTGAGATGGCTTTTAATCACATGTGTGAAGAGATATGTTATTGCATGCTTGTCTTAGTTAAGTCAATAATGTTAATCATGAAAATACTGTGTTAAATTGTTTTTTAAATATTATCTCTGCCAGGAATAGTGACAGAGATTTTGGTTAGAATAGGATGTGAAAACCTTAATCTTCATATGACTTCAGATACTGTCATTGGAGAAAAAGATTATAATGCGTTCAGGAGCAGGGAGAAAGAGAATTCCCTGAGGTTTCCTTTTATTTTGTAAATACTATCGAAGGAGGCAAATGATGGCCTCTTTCAGATGTGGAGTCCTCAGTCTTGGCGTTTGCATTAGGACTAATATTGGAAACACTAGCATCACTTGAATTATATACATGAACAGCGAAGCGCAAAAAGATATGCTTGCTGTTATCATGGTGAAATTATTGATGTTAACTGACATGAGATCACACGAATTTCAGAAGACCACTGCTAAGGAAAGAGGCTGAGAAAGCTTGGTAGGCTGATGTAGGGAAAATATATTTGGGACCACTCAGGCCCTTCCTGAGAGGTTTGATTGCAGTTCCGGAAAAATAACTAGACACCATCAGAAGAAAATTGAAGATGCTGTCATGCACAAAACCTGTTAATAAGAGTGTTGAAGGCATTGTATAGAAATATATAACCCTTTCTTATTTGAAGTGGATTTCTATAACTGGATTTCTATAACCATTATAAAGCAAAATGCCACTGTGCAATCTTTGAGTTAATGACTTCCTGGGGAAATGAGGAGCTTATCTGTGAAACTTAGAGCCACAAGTTGCTGGGACAAAGAGTTTAGCTGGATTCAATCAAGAAGCAAAAGCATACAATTTGACCCTTTATAGACAGCTATCATGACACCTTATGTAACTTAGTTAACTCGTTATCTAGAAATTTTATGTAAGTTCCATAGAGAGGGCAGGGAAATAATGAAAGCCGTGTAAAGTTTATACCCTTCCCCCCAACAGCAAAACTTTTCTGTATACACCAAAATTTTTAGATTAAATGACCCCTGGGGAAAAAAAAAAAAACAACCAACTCTGGTCCTGTGTTACTGATTGACTGGGGCGCAATGGGGTGCTTTTGGGGAAGGTCCATGGTGTTTGACTTTAAACCTGCCTACACATTCTGCACTCTTTGTTGAAGTTTACTGCCCCACTGGCTGCATGGATTGAGCCATTTGTGCAAGCTAAGAGTTTTATAGAGGACATTTTTGTGAGACTACTTCCTGTTTTTCAGTGGTTTGAGAGAAGCTGAATGAGGACACAAGGGAAGTAATGTTAACTTTGGGTTAATGAATTTGTGGGGAAGTGTTTAAACATGGACTTCAGTGCCATGAGGTACAAGGACAAAGAGTCTAGCTGGCTGCAATGAAGAAATGCTGTATAAAGTTTGGACCTTTGTAGAGAGCTACAGTGACATCTGCAGAAGAGTTCTCAATCCAGGAACTGATATCTGTAAAATCCTTAGCTTTGTCTTTCTACAGATTTTTTTTTTTTAATGCAAATGCACCGTAAAAATATTTTTTCTATTAGTACTTTATATGGAATATTTAACTGCATAAGCAAATCCTTCCTTGGTGGCGTGGTATTATGCTGCCCTGTTTCGGGATAGATGTGTCACACATGAAAATTAACATAGCAAAGGATTTGTCTAGTAGATTTTTTTTTTTTTCAAAGTTGAGAAGAAACTCCTAACCTGGAAAGGGTCTATTTTCAGTAAAATATTCCCAAAACTACTGGAGCTGATTAAACTTACCTATGAGTAATGGACCTTACCCTGTGATGGACTTAATAATTTGTGCTAGTGACAATGAAAAAAGTTTCTTGACAATGCCGTGTTCCCAAGAATGTGATTTAAAATAATTTTTCTGTCTTTTGTTGTTGGTAAGTGTCTTAATCAGTAATTTTTCAACCTACATTGTCATCAAAATCTGGAAAAATCCAGGAGTTCTGGGGAGGCAGTCTTCTAACGTTTGTCACTCAGCAATTTATCTTCACTGATTTTTTCATAACTCTTCCATTTCATGTCCTTTTAAACTGAACCCCTGGAAAATTCCCTAGAAATAGACTTTGGCTTAGGTTGCTTAGTTTCTTTAGCTTGCTTTTTTTTTTTTAATTCATTTCATGTAAAGAAAATTTGTATTCAAGAAAAATTAATATTAATAAAGTTTTAGAGCTGAAATGTAGGTATGCACAAGGTGGGGAACAGCTTTTGGTGCTCTATACTGCCAAAACAGCATTTTAATTCCATCTCTTTCTGAAATATGAAGGCTGAAGTTTCAGTGCAAGTTGTGTGCCTGTCTCCCAATGTTTCCTAGGTGTGCAATGGACATTTCCTTGTCCTTCATGCACTGACTTTCTCAAAAGTCTCCTTTCTGGAGCCTCTTGAGATAATATCTCCTCCTACTGGCTAATCCCCTCTCTCCTCTGGAAAATGCACAAGCCTTGGAAGACATTATGTAGGTCTTTGGTATCCTTGTGAACTCAGCTCTTTTCAGCTGGCTTAGGGAGCAAATTATTTGCAGTACCACTTAATGGAGCTGTGTAAACTTTCAATAGTGTGCAAATTGTTAACAAAACTGAGCTTTTTTTTTTTCCCTGTCTGTAAATTAAATCAAAGCATTCTTTTTTTGCTTATTTTAAAATTATGTCATCAAATTTGAAAACACATTTTAATACAATGGAGCGCTTGCTACTTCTCACATGTTGTCTTTAACTACTAATTTGTTCATTGAACAGGAATTTCGGATGTCTAAAATATTTAGATTGGGAGATAAGCATAGGCTTAAGATCATGATCTGAGCTCTTATGGTAGGATGGTAGGAACTTTACTTACTTTTTTCCAATGGTTGTTGTAAACAAAAATCATTAACTCCAAAACAGATTTCAGAGGAATTTTTAAAGGCCATAAATACCATCAAGGAAATCTGCCATCATCGTCTTGAAAGGATGCTACAGTGTTAAGAACTGTAAAAACACCTAACTAAATAATGATATTACTCAGCGTGTATTAGTGTTGTTTTTTTTTTTTGCCAGTGCTCCTCAGCATGTTACACAGCTATCAAGAACAGACACTTCTTGGATACTGCAGCAGAAGCAGAGAGTAGTGGTGGCAACTAAACCATGCAGCTGAGGAAACACGGCTCAAAGTGCTGTCTGTAAACCTGCATCCATTATGGTGTCCAGTCCTGCGGCACACGGGATTACCAAGCTTTGCTAAGTTTAAAAGTACGGTAATCCTCTTCCATGCAGTAACACGTGTAGATTCTTTATAACAGCTTAGATGGTAATTAGCAGGGGATTTTGGATTCATTGATTGGATACAAATATAGCATAGGGGAGGGAAAGACCTAGGCAGCAATTCTCAAACTAGGGGTCACTAATGCAATAAGGGTTGTAGCATTTATGGGGGTGGGGATGAGCCAGCAGAATTTCAAGGAAGGGTGAGTGTTTCTAGCATTTGGGATTGCAGACATAGCAAGGGAGTCTTAATCAGAAACAGATAAAGACTCTCTTGGCTGGGAGAAGTTTCTGTTTAGATCTGTGTTTTCTCTGGCATTTTGTAACCATAGATGTAAAACCTTTGGGGCTGACACTCCAGCTGGCTGTGTCAGCGGTTACTGTTCTGCTTTTGAAGCATTAGGAGAACTGTAGCTGTTGAATCAACCTTATTAACCTTGTGTATTTTGACATGCCTTACCAGAATGGGCCTGGGGTGAAAGAATGAAGTGAGTTGGTCAGTCTCCACCTGACCTTGTTTCACCTGCAGAGGCATTGCTACCACTGCAGTTGACTGACAGTAAATGAAAGATTTTACAAATTTTAATATTCAGCAGATCAATGTAGTCACCAAATGAACCTTACTGCAAATGCATCGGCTCTTTCTGCTTACAAGATTTCTGCATTTTAGCTATTCAACTGGTAATAAATCATACTTCTGGTCTCACTGCCAGCTAGCAAAGTTGAGCAAACACAGAAGAATTTGGAGGCTTAGGGTATAAGGGAGTAATGAAAATCGTTTTAACTATCTTTTAGTACTTGGGAGGAATGTTATTTTTGTAAGAGTAAGATTCATATCAGTTCCAGCTGCAAACTCAAATACTAGAAATATAAGCTGAATTCACATCCTTATGTGACTTAGAACCTATAAGTTCAGCTATTAGTTTATATATCGGCTGTTGCATGCTCACCTTTTTTGTCAGAGAGCAAGGGGCTGGAGTATATAGCCCTAGATGAGAGCTGGTTTTGAATTTAAAAAAAAATACTGTTATGAATTTATCTAAATTGGCTTTATTTTGACTCTTATTTTGACTTGTAGTGAGCTTATGTTTGTTTACCACGAATTGGCTTTGGCAACTGTGTTTTTTTTAGACATTTAATAAATGTCTTAATTTCATACATTTGTTAAATGTATGAAAAATTCTCCATTCCTTCTCTGTCCTGCCCACAAGACACTAACTAAGTAAAAAAAAAAAAAATTGTTATATTCAGTATATTGAATATTTTACAATTAAAAAGTCATCCTGTTTTTCATCAACACTTTTGTTTTTTAATGAATGTTTCACATCTCATTTTGTTCGATCCTTGCATTAGTTTCTCCCTCTCCCTCCCTTTCAAAGCACTGAATAAACAGTCATCCTGCTTGAGGCTGCTCCTTGATGAAGTCTGAAGTCTTACACTTTTTATGCTTTTATGACAGTATCTTCCCCTGTGCTGTTAGTGGCTTCCCTTGCTTTCAGTAGCAGCCCTGAAAAGGGCCACCAAGAGATATTTCAATAACTTCAAGACTGAAAGCAAAAGGGAGATGACTAAGTCTACGCTTTCTGGTTCAGCTGCCAAGACAAAGATGTTATGCGTGTGGTCAGAAAAGTACACATTGAAACTTTACTTTTACATCAAAATGGCAAGTCATGTGCTTCAGCAAAGGCAGTGGGTCAGTGATCGGGCACTCTCATCCTCTCCCAGGGGAGATTTGATCATCGGCTGGGTTTTGGCTTGGGGGTCTGGGCATGGGTCTCAGCAGCAGGGAAGGAGCTTCCCCTTGTGGGTGCTGAGCTCAGGCTGAGTTTGAGCCCCAGGGGTGCAGGTTGACCCTCTCAGGTAGATGTGAAGGTGCCTCCAGCTCCCAGCTTTTGGTTGCACAAGGCCTGTGAGCAGCTGCTTCTCCTCTCTTCCCAAAGCAGATGTAAACACTATGCAAGCCACCCACAGAGCTGTGCTGAAAAGCACATCTCAGGTTGGGCTTTTTTCCTGTTAAAGCTGTCTGTCTTGAGCAACTAATGTGCAGTATTAAATACTTTAATTTGCAAGGAAAGACATAAAATCTGTAGCTCTTTGGTGAAAAGATGAATCCAAGCCTTGATCTACTTCTGGTTTTTTATTTAGTTTTCATTCTGTCCAAAATTATTCTGTATTTTTAAGACCCAATTTCACAGATAGTTTCAAAACATCTGAAGCAGCATTTTTAGATCATGAACTAGTTGTGGAATATTTTGGCCTACTTCTGTAATGAACCCAAAAATCTGAAAGGAAAATAAATGTTGTCTTCAATGAATCTTAATAGTATCTATTTTGGAAGAGATAATTTCTGTTTACAATCTATCTGTGAACTTTGTCAAATCTCTATTGAATATTAACAGGGGAGAAAAGCACAGAAAGAAAATTCCTTTTTCTCAAACTTTTCAGCAGAAAAAGATTTGAGTGCAAGGTGTAACTCTTGTGCTGATGCCTTGTCTCTGCTGTTATGTTACTGCTTTGCATTTGTATCTGTGCCACCACTTAACATGTACATAGTGCCTGTAACTCCTTTGGGATTTACATCTAGGGACCAGAAGGCACACTAGTCTGTTGCACTGAGAAGACATATTAGTATTATCTCATCCCCAATGAAGTTCATAACACCCTTAATATTTCTTCTTGATGCTCAAGAAACTTAATAGGTCATTGAAAATGTTCACTTTCCATCATGACTGCTGCCATTGTTCTCCTGAGATCGCTTCTTTGCTTGCTTAATCACAGTTAAGCATTCTGGTTTTTTCTCACTGCCTTCTTTTCAATTGACTTTCTTAATTGATGCATCCAAGCCAGTAAGCAAATAGAGGGGAACAGGGCAAACTGTGGGGTAGTAATTTCTTTTGTTGCTGTGCTGTTGTGTTGGTTTCAGTTCCACGTTACCTCTGGTTCATATAATCTTTTTTCTTACTCCATATTACTCACAGGCTAAACAGAGCAGATGGGGGAGTGATTTCAGACAGTGACCTCATTTCTGCACATACTACTTCTCAAAAAGAGACAGCAATCAACCTGTGTCTTACAAAAAGAACATTGTTTTTTTTTTCCTTTTACTTCGCTATAGACATAAATAATTTTGAAAAGATAAAAGGGCAAAGGGGAAGAGTCTGAGCTGCCAACACCACCAGTGTGTTCCGCCATTCTGTGCTAGCGTAAAGAACACTGTCAAACCTTTGGGTCCAGCTACCTTGAAATCTCCTCTCAGGCTGTACTTTTACTGCTTCTCTATGTATGAAGTATCCAAAAGACTATTTTATTAGTGAAATAATTTTAAATTTAAACACATTAGAGAGTTTCTACCCATCTGTGTGTCTGAAGTTAATCGGGTATTGAATTGGTTGCAGTGTTCAGGTCTTAGCTGCAGACACTGTTGCTTCCAACAAATACACGTATTAGTGACTGCAAAGTGCTATCAAAAAGTATGAGTTCTCAAAAAAAAAAATCAGTCTGCAATGAATAACTGTGCTTGGTTTTTCCTGTGGCCTTTATTGTGATGACTAGTCCAAGAGAAAACACAGCTGGATGAAACCTGTAGGATAAAAATTTCCATAATGCTGGAAACATCTGACAATTTTTGTTTTCTGTAAATGCTACCCAATACATATCTAGCGAGCAATGACCAGTCTTGAAACCCTGCAGCAAAATATAAGATTGTAAGAGAAACACGACAATACAATTTCAGTGGCACCTTGGGTTTGCTATTTACCCTTGCTCTAGTAGTATTTGCATCATTAAGCAGACAGCGCTCCAATCTTACTTTGGTGTTAAGCTGGCTGTCGGGAATATGTCCTTGGAGCTCACAACGCTTTTGTATTTTCTTCAGATTTCCAACCCAATGAGTCACATTTTTACAAAAGAACCTTCCTTTTCAGAAGAGGAATATTAATATACTCAGAGGAAATCCTTAGAGAGAGGCTATCCTGAAGCTTAAGAAAAGAAGTAAATAAGTGCCTGTATTTTTAATCATTATTTAAAATGTTAATATATATTAAACTAGTCTTTTGAGTTTTGGAAGGGGTATGACATCATAAATGTAAAGTGTCATCAATATAAATAAGCTGTAACAGAAAGAAGCTAATTATTTTATTTAAAGTTAATTGCTCTCCATACAATTACTTAAGGATACAAATATTAGTGAATATTATACTTAATTTGCTTAAAAAGCCGGTAGCATGGTAAAACCAGTGATTTGCTGCATTATAATCACAAATATTTATACAAACACTTTTCAATCATATTGATTTATTTTTTAGATAAAAAATTCTAGAAGTTATAAAATTATAGAAAGGATGACATCCTTGATGGTAAATTACTTTGTGTGAATCTGTAAGGAATAATTATCAGAAGGAATAATTACTATGAGACACTGATAGGAGAGTGGGAAGTTCTAGATTTCTGCTGGAATAATTGCCCGATTCAGTAACACATGAATACATGTTATGTCCTGTGAGTTGACATTGCCTCTTTTAAGGGTAACTTTTGTCAATATTTGGAGCTTTATTATTAGAGGTGATCTCTGCCAAAATTCAAGCACAAGAGGGGGAATTCTGAGGAGGTAGATTTTCTGAGTCTGCTCAGTTTGTTTTAGAAAAAAATTACTTGCTAATTTCAGAAATTAGCATTCCTTTTGGTTTTCCTTTTACCACTGAAGGTATTTCTCTCCATTTGATATCTTTTTATTGTTCTCTGTAAGAAGAATTTGCAGGCATCTGGTAAGACTTAATCCTAACCAAAGCAAACAGAGACACGTTTATGCACCGACAGACTGCGCTCCACTTGTAACCAGTGCCGGGGGAAAGCGCAGCCAAGCTGAAGCCGAGCATAAAATCCACTTACTTTATTTTCTTGTAAAGGACCCCAAATGGCTGAGAAGACTGGTGGTTTGTGGCTTTTTCCTCTGTCCTGCCCTTCAAACACCGCACACAGCCTGCAAGCCAGTGCCCCAGATCAGAGGAGAGTGATGCCGAGGCCGGCGTTGCCTGGGGCTGCGTGGCCAGAGGCCCTCTGAACTTGCCAGTCACCCTCAGCACACATCTTTCCTAATCCCTGCTGAGGTCTGACTGGTACTGGAGGTGGGAGCTTCTTACCCTCATATTATTTCCTTTGCAAGACTTTAACGTCATTGCCCTTCATCCAAGAAAATGAGACAAAAGTAAAGTGACTGTAGTTTCGACATCATACAACAAAGGAAATAGGTGGTGATATATGATTTTATATACTTCTCAGAACATGTGTGATATGTTGGGTTTTGTGACCGGTAAGAAATATTTCCTTTTGCAAGAGGTGAACTTCTGTTCAAAGGGCACTGGAAAATCGATGAGTTATGAACATAGTAGCTGTGGTTGTATACATAGTTCTGCAAGTAACTTTACGAACATACAACATGCAAACAGATTTTTCCATTACTTGAGAATTACTTAAATTCTTTTAAATCACTGAAAGCTATCTGTTGTGGTGGGGGAGGATGAAAAGCACTTTTTAGGGTAGTTAGGAAAAAATCCCATTACATCTGTTATGTAAATACTGAGAAATCAAATTAGAGTAAAGAATATTGAAGAAGGGGGGAGGGAATATTAAGAATTTCCTTTTCTCACAAAGTAGGTAAAAGGCTTCATCAAGGATCTTCTCCCCCAGTGAAACTCACCCTGATTAGTTTAATTATGCAAAAATTAGTCTTTGCTTCATTCCTGTAAATCACAGTAATGATGGTACTGTCAGACTACAGAAGAGGTACTAAGAATCTTATAGAAAGTCCTTTCTAAACCTTTGCTATGAGCCCAGCTTAGAAACTATTATTCAGTGTAATATTTTTTTCAAAAATTAATGTTTCAGTAAATTAAATGGAGATACCACTCACATATTAACATGCAGATACTTCACCCATGGATCCATATTCCCTTTGATGTTAAAAATGGTTTAAATTTTGTAAATGGAAAAGACCATTTTATGACTGCCGCAGTGTCAAAACCAGCTCTTGTACAAGCACTGACCAGCTGATGTACTTCACAAACACTTTGCCTAACACGAAGGCTGTAGACATGACTCTGTTGGCATATAAGCATGGGGCAAAGTAGCCAGTTAGGGTCAACGTTTGTATAGAATCATGTAATGAGGCGATTAGTAGCAACTGTTTATAGAAGGGTTTTACTCACCAGTGAGGATTCATGTATGTAAACATCTGCAGTCTGTAAACATCTGCAGTCTTTCACCATGAAGCCCAAAAGTAAGCCAGTTGAATGTGGAAGATGCTGAGGCTGGCCACTGGGAAATGGGAAATCATGAGCCTGAGTCTCGTGCTGTGATGGGGTCAGATCTGACAAGTGGGAGCATTATCAAAAGGTGGTAAATTGTCACCTGGACTGCTTTGCTCACTCATCTAGTTGCCAGTTCCAGCTCCCGCAGAAATGTAATCTCATCTCTAATGCTTTTCCACTGTTTTTCTCTACTGCAGCGTGGTTCTCGATGGCTCTGTATGTTAAAAGGCTATTATGGGCAGCAGTGGTTTTCAAGCACATGTGCTGCTTACTGATGAACAAGCTCCGAGGCAGGGCATTTCCCCTCACTCGCTGCCTCTCCAGAAGGAAAAAAAAGTACTCGTAAGGGAACTGGGTGTCTGCTTGCTAATGGAAGACTGAGTGGAGCTTCTGGCTGTTTTCTCCTAGTGGGCCTGATTACAAGGGCTCACCTACGGGCACACAGAGGGAAAGGAGGTCATTACGCGAGAGAGCTGCTTGTTTGCATGTGTGCCTCCTTTCCAGTATTTGTACTTATGCAGCATTTGTACTTATTTAGTATTTGTACTATTTAGCAAATATTTGTACTTGCTAAAATATGTGTACTTGTCTATGCCAATAACAGAAGGTCAAATCCTCCCTTTGGAAAGCTCTGGGGGTCAGAGTACGACGAGGCAGCCTGCTCCCCACCTGCTCTGCACTCATGCCCTTGGGCCTGCCTTAGGGGCCCCATTTTCCTGATCTACCAGTTGGAGTTACATAAACATATACACATGTATATTGGTAGTGACCAGATATTTGAGGTTAAGCGTTAAAAATATTCATACAAAACAAAAGAGAGAGTCCTGTGACAAAAATCACACTAGAGGAAAATTCCGTTTTATGGTCCCCAGGGCTTAAAAGATGAGGATTGTCTGAAATATTAGCTGTAACGAAGGGAATAATAATTTTTTTTCTGATTACTGAAATATTTTCACAACTTCCAGCTACAAGGCACAGATTCAAAGTACTTTTGACTAGAAAAATAGCTTTTTGCATCACAATGTCCCTTCTTTGGGCACAGGGGATTAATAAGCTTTTTGTGAATAATAAGTCTCTTTCATGCTGTAACATGTGGATTCATAACAGCTTACATTATAATTATAGTCATTTAGATTCACTGACTGTATACAATTATGGTTTTCCCTTGTCTGATTTCTCTCACCTATGCTTTAGATTGGACCTTACAATGCATCTCCTACATTAAGCATCATTATAATTCCCACTGACTACTGATGTATTTTCCATGGTATTTAAGAGATTTCTCAAGGGAATACTGCAAATCCTGTAAGCAAAAAATACCACAGTGCAATAAATAGTCATTTTTAATGGCATCCGTTATTTCCCCAAGACGTAATGTCTCAGGGGGCCTGAGTCCAGCAGAGACTCTGATTAGCTCTAAGTCCTTTATAAATCTGCCTCCACTTGTTACATATTGCTCCTCCCCTCACAGGCATTTGAGATTGTTCCTCACTTAGCACAGCAGCTCCGCACAAAAGCTCCTTCCATTTGGTTTTATCTTGAAGTCCTGGGAGAGTTTCCTGATTGATGGTAGTGTGTTCAGCCAGTGGACATCAGTGGGTTGAATTATTGCCACTAGTGTGATGGCTTTCAGAAAAGTTTAGGTGAACACTTATCTTTGGCTGTGATAGTATTTCTTTATTGTAATCGGTTCTTCTAACCTTGTGTTATTTCTATCAAATCTGAGATTAATGATACAACCTGCTTTTCTGTTCTGTTATTGCTTGGGCACACCAAGTAGGAGCTATGATAAATATTGACCTGGAAAACTCCTAAACAGTATAGCTAACTCTTGTTAGCCTAGTTAGGAGGAGTAAACACTCTGACTGCATGGGGCAACTTATGAGTCGTTTATGAGAAGATAGTTTCAAAAGCCCTCAAAAACGTTGGAGATCATTGTGGTAATAAAGATAGAAAATCCAAATCCAGTTTTTGGTATCATCCAAAGAACATCATATTTGCATTATAACTAAGTGATATGTCACAAATGGATTGGTGGATACAGAATAACAGAACTCCAGTCACAGCAAAAGAAGAAAACAGAACTGAGGATGATAACACATCACTTGGTGCCGTTTTATGACTCATTTTCCACCCCATGATACTTAATCACAATGAAATGCCATAAAGATACACTGAAAAAAAGTGGAATAATAGCTGACTTTTAGCAATTTTTCAGGTAGCTTTTACTGGAAGCCATACTTAAATATTGCATAAAAATTAAAAATAATAAAAAAATCTGAGTTTCTTTAGAGAGACTGCTAAAGCTGCACATAAAATCAAACAATGCTTTTAAACTTCAAAGTCTCAGTCTCCTGTGAAATACTTTTGTACATCTGATAAAATTCTTGAGCGTCACGTACAAATTCTGTCTTGTTTCTGGATTGCTTCTCAAAATGTCCCTTTGCGTATTCACAGTAGATCATCAGAAAGGGGGTCTGTAGCGGAGAGAAGGGTGAGGAGAAGTGATGTGAATGTTTAATCTCCCTGTGATCGTCAGTCAATATACAGTCAAAATTATTCATAAAAGGCAGAAGCCTACCACTGAACACTGATGTACAATTCCCTTAGACTGTGAGACCAAAAGAGAGCACAAGAGGAAAACGCCGATAAGATGGGGATGGTATGACAGAGGAGAAGAACACTTTTTCCATTCCTTGGAGAAAAAAAGAAATTCTGATTACAAAGGAGCTTTCTCTGCACACAAGGCATAAAGTTCCTGCCATTCCATACACAGGCAGAGAATTTGTGTATTTGTCATCACTTGCATAACTAGTGCAAGAAATTATCATGGAACTAGCCCAGAAACATAACCTATTTCATTTTTAAATCAGCTGCCGATGGATTGGATAGCAAGTGTATCAGTAGTGCTTTTAAAGCTATTTGGAAGAGTAGAGAAGAAGAAGGAATCTCCTTTCTGCTTCCTTGAGAAATTATAGCAAAGTAAAGATGTTGGGAGAAAAATTTAAGCTTTTTAAGAGCTGAATTAGTATTCCAATGGTATTTCGACACTTCAAAGAGTTTTGATCTTATTGACTGCCACTGCACTTCCAGGATTTTCTTTTTCATGTATTTAATCCTTCAGGTAGATGGGTAACTTGGCAAACAACAAGAGACGGTTTAAATTAATATCCTGGCAGGTGTGCTTGTATTAAATAAAATACTTGGTAGATACCATAGGTGCCAGAGGATAAACTGGAAACAGATAGTAAGGAATCAAGGTAGAAGTCTTACAGATGTTTAAAGTTGTGCTTGTTTCCATGCATAAGCAATGTCACTGCTGATAGTAGGAACATTTTTGGTGACTAAGGTAATATGTGTTTGCAAAACTGGGACCTTAACTGCTTTCCATGGTCTCAGGAAGGTAGGGAAAACAAATTTCCCTTCAGAAAATTTTAAAAGCAAGTATGCTGTGAGAAGAGCTCTGAAAACAGATCCATCTAGATGGATTTTTATTTTCCTTAATTGGTAGAATTGTTCAGGGTTAGAAACCATTTTGCTTATAAAATGCTAAGTCCATTGATTGCTTTGAAAAATAAAGCAAGCTAAATGAATAAGTGTACAGAACTCCAAGCTTTGAATTATTTACTATACATAGATAGAAAATCCCCAGGAGGGACTGGAACAGTTGTTGTCTGAAGGTTCAGTTCACTCAGTTAATAAGAGCTTCTGGTGATTTGGTAGATATTTGGAGGAAAATAGATCTGGCGACAAGCCTGAAGACATTTCTCTAGCTTCAGGCTGCAAGAAATGTGGCACATCTATTTACAAAGGAGGGAGGGAAAGGGAGACTGTTTAAAAAAAGGAAAAAAAAAGTAGATAAACTAACGTTCCATTTTCAGCATCTCTCAGCTTGAAATATAGTGAAGCACATAATGTCCCTGTAGCTACAGCAGGCTTCCTCATAAATACTGGTGACATGCTGAATCCTTTAAGAAAAGGAATGGAAGTCATTAGACTTCTCATTAATGGCATAGCTCTTGGGTAAGAGTCCTAACGACTGCCGAAGCATGAAAAGACACCCTGGCAACTGCTGATCTGCCAAAAGATTTCTTCCTCTCCTCTGTTTCCATTGGATCTTTTCTTTATAAACAGAGAGGAGCTTGAAACATAAGATGTGAACCATGATGTGAAAGATGCAAGACCTAAGTATATACATTAAGCAAAGGCCTCATGAAAGCAGGAGCTTCTTTGCAGGTACCTTTCAATTCTCATTCAGTAACACAGTGCTTTTTTGTCTTAATGGTATGTGAGTGCCTACAGAAACTGTAAGGTATGAAAACCAGAATGCTTTAAAAATTGTTTTTATGATCTTTGATTTAAGTAATTTTTTCTGATGTCTGTGACAGATGGTGAAAACTGAGATAACACCACAACTGTGTGAGGCAGAAGTAAATGTAGATCTAAAAGGACTGAAAGTGCTTGCAAAGATTAATTACAGTAGAGGAATATGCATGCCATAGCTGGCACAGTGTCTCTATATCATGCGTAAGTATATTTGATTATATAAGTTCAAAAATAGCTTTTGTGCAGTGACTCAGATGCCTTTTTATTTTTGATATGCATTAACTTTCATAAATTCCTTTGATGTAAACCAAACTCCACATTCTCTGCATCATCAGTATGACTTCCTTGGATATTTTGTTGTAAAATGTAAGAAGGAGAATATGCTGCCCCAGCTGCACTTTGACAAACTGGATCATTCTTTATGTGCGTGCTTATAAACAGCATCCATGCCACAGCAGGATGAAAAGCTAGTACATTTTAACAAGAAACAGAGACACCATTCTCCCACCTTCTGCATCAGAAAAGCAGGTAGGTTGCCTAGGAGAAGACTGCGGGTACAAAATATTCTATGTTAATGAAGGGTATGAATTTGTAATAAATCAGATGTTCTAGGATTACTATTTAGTCATGTTCTGCCTCCTATATGTAATGCAACGTATTCATTAGGAAGGAGGGACTGACAGAAAAATTTGCATTTATAATAGGGTAATAGCATGGACATTGGAAATAATTTTACAATAGATTCTGGGAAAGTAAAAGAAATACCATTGGTTAGCAATTAATACCTTCCTGTTTGGAAGGAAAGCATCTATTTTGAAGATACCAAGTACGGAAACACAAAGAACAGATTGAAGCAGTAAGAGGACATAAAATCTTTGGAACTAGTCAGGATGTTAACTTTGAAAAGCAAATCACTTGCTCACAGTTTCTGTATTTTCTTTTGTCCCTGCATGGTCAGTTTTTTGTTTCCCTCACCTCTAGGAAATGGGCCAGAGGGTGGCTTTAAGTAACAGCGAAAGCGCCTTGTAGAGATGAAAATTAACTGATTCTGCTTGGTCAGGGCTCCTTGGCCTTGTCAACAGCATTAGCCAGCTGGAGAATGAACATCTGACTTTTCTGGGCCTCTGCTCTTGGTTGAGGAAGGGGAAAAGAAGGTTGTTCTACTCTATCAGTTGTAGGTCTAATGTATGAGAGAAAATGGGTCTGTTCTCCAAGATGTGCCCTAGTGGTACAGTTTTTGAGATATGCAAACATCTGCTGTTGCCCCAGATTCTGCTCAGTCAGACACTGTTCTGGTCAGGGTTTCAAAGAAGGTAAGGTCAGCAGCGTCTTACAGAGGGAAGCCAGAACTTGAGTAAGCTGCACCTTTTTTTTCTCCTGCCTTTGTTGCTAAAATGCAAGACCCAGAGCCAGAGATATTTTTGGAGTGGGATAAGGAAAAAATAGCAGAATTATAGAGGTTGTAGAAAGACCACTTTCCAGTCAGTTTTCAGCATAGTACCTGCATGCCTGCATGGGAAATTTCTTCTGTTCTTCCTATACATATGATACTTCTCATGTTTATTTCCTAAAAGAGAAAAACAATTGTAGCTTGATGCATCAGAAATCAGGACAACCTCTTTTTCTTCCATTTGGAAAATTAATTACTGGTTTTGATATAAAGTTGCTAAGAAAATTATTGCACTGAACTGATCTGTTTAATACAAAATTCCATGTTTTACTGCTAGTAGTTTTTATCTCCCTCAAAGTTGAAGGATGCATACTCTCTTGCATACAATTGCCTGTGCTCTTCTTTTTTCTTCATCTTGTCTTTGCTTGATAGTATAGCGCAGAAAGAATCAAATGTTTCCTCCTTTTTCAGGCTGATAATTAAAGACCCTTACTTTGGCTATTTAGGCATGCGGGTTTTTTTAGCGTAAACACGGTTGCCAAACAAGGATACAGGAAACAAATTAGCTATAACTCTATTTTGTTATTAAAGCAAAAATGTTGTTGACTCGGAACAGAGATCGACTTGATATTCCTCTAACATATTGTACAGTATACATCCTAAGGATGGTTTGTTATCAGGTGCAAGTAAGTTAACTCCTACCAGAATCACCTAATAGTTGAATCTGAAAGGCACCTCCAAAGGCCATCTAGTCCAACACCCCTGCTCAAAGCAAGGTCATCTAGAGCAGGTTGCTCAGGACCATGTCTACATGGATTTTTAGTATCTTCAGAGACAGAGATGCCACAGCCTCCCTAGGCAACCTGTTCTCGTGTTCAACCATCCTTACAATAAGAAAAGGGCTTTTTTTCTTATGTTTAAACAGAACTTCCTGTATTTCAGTTTGTGACCATTGACTCTTGTCCTATCAATGGACACCAGTGTGAAGAGTCTGGGTCAATATCTTCTTTCGCCTCCCCATCAGGTATTTATACACATTGATAAGATCTCCCCTGAGCCTTCTCTTCTCCAGGCTGAACAGACACATCTCTCTAAGCCTCTCCTCACATGTCAGATACCTCCATCTCTTAGTCACCTTCACAGCCCTTTGCTGGACTCACTCTGATATGTCCATGTCTTTCTTCTACTGGGGAGTTCAGAACTAAGTCTAAAGTTGACCCTGTGTCATGTGCACTAGGTAACTTCCTAGATTTTGCAGTCCTTTAAATCAACCAGACAAGTTTTCTCCTTGTCTGTCAGAGTGAGCTTTTTCTGAGGAGCAAGCAGCTCTTTCTTTCCCAGTGGGATCTCATATTGATATTGCTGACTGGACTTTGAGTCAGAATGCAAAAGCTATCTGAAGCAAAATACTGCCTTTGACAATGGCTACAAAAATGGCAGGTCTTCTGGTCTGGAAGACTGGGAGATGTAATAGTGAAAGATTGGTCTGAAAAACAATGGGGGCAAACTTGAAATGTTGCCTTAAATCATTGCTCATCAGAAGTCAAACTTAAGGAAAATAAATGGAATGGGGTGGACTAGACAGAACAGATCATTTTGATATCCCAGAATCATTTTACTGAACAGCGATGATGGAAGTGAGTCATTTTGCTCACTATGACTCAAAGACGTTTCATATAAAATCAAGGTCTGTAATCTCTCTGCCTAGTGTAAATTATATTTGAATGGCAATAGGAAGACAAATGCTATTTATAAAGATGAGTGAAATCAGTTAGTATGCTGATTGGATAGTAAAAAAAAAATCAAAGATGGAGATTAATCCCTGCAGATTTACACAGCTTAGAAGAAATGTCTTTCAGTTTAGTGCTGCGGAATACTGTGTACCAGTAGTGTGAGCTATAGATACCATAGGTCTCTTTACTTTCTGCTTTTTACCTCCAAGAGAAATGCACATGTCTAGAAGATGTGTGCTAGCCTGCTACTAAACTAGAAAAGTAGTTTTTACTCATTTTCCATTGAGTGAGTTAAAGAATTCAGCTAAACGCCCTGAACACGGATGTGCCCATTGATTCACATTGCAGGAATTTTCAAGCAGACAAAATATCATGCAGTGGAATTGTCTTTTCCCAGGAAAATGAAAAAACAAAACAAAACCCCTGCATAGATCTACAGTAGAGCCATTATTTCTTCTCACTGCTGTGCTGGAGTAATGTGTGCCGTTACTCTGAGGTTATTTCTAGGACCGCAATAAGATTCTTGCTCCTTGATTTTTGACATTGCATTTAGACACTTTCAGTATGAGTTTAAAGGCATTGTGTCTGGGTGCAGTGTCTCATTTACTCATTATTGTCACTGCTGGTTTCTTCCCAAAGTAAAGGGGTAAGAAAGAAAGGCGTATTTAATTAGGAATTGAGGGAACACAGTGAGCAGAGAGGACTCTCTGCCTGTTGCTCTAAGCCTTTGGCTGGGTTTTCAGTACAACGCTTTCCTCCCAGATACTTTAGGTCTTCCCAAAACACTTCTGGTTTGAGCTGTCTGAACCTTTCTATCTTGGGAAGCTCTTTAAGAGGAGAAATTTTTCTCCACTTCTTGCTTTGTCTCCTGCCTTTCCTCTCCTTTGGAAAGATCTTTTTTTTTTTCAGAGAACAGGAACCCAGAGATGAGATTCAAAATGTAGCAAGTGGCTCCCAAATTCTGCTTCCCTACTAGAATGAATGGGAAGAAAATTTCCAGGAAGAGAATATGGTGGAATTTTCTTTCTCTCATTTTTCCCACACTGAGGTGTCCCACGAGAAAGTAAGATTGTGTCCAAATCACCTGTTATGTATGGGCAACACCATTCACATTCAGCATTTTGGGATATGGTCCAGAGCAGGTGAATTGGTATTAATCTTCAAATGATGAATATTTAATTTTTAAATTTACAACTTTAAGGTAGTAAGTGAAATATCAAAATTTATTCTTGAACATCTACATATGAAATGATGAAAAAATACAAATTAAATCCAATTGTGCTCATCACTTCTTCCTTCCCCCTTAGGCATAAAAGCTCTACCAGATCACACTGAAGATCTTGCCTCTAAGCTGTGAACATCTAGGGACTGGAGTAAAATGATTGTGTAACTTCCACCAAACGCTCCTTGTCTCCAGTAATATCTTTCAGGAACTGTTTTCTCCGCCTCTCCTATGTGACTAATCATATTTACCTACATAAATGCTGAAACAATACTTCTGTTCTTTTGCTGTACTTCATTACAGAGTGAAAGGGACTGTGCATGGTTCAGTCTCTAAGGATTAGCAACCTAAATAAGCACATACTGTGTTGGAGTCAGAACTTTTCCACTGTATAAGCAACACAATTACTGCTTTCAGAAAAAAATGTCATGCAAGACCTAAGCCTTAAAAGTCAACTCTTTAAACCCAATTTTATCTGGTTTTTGTCATTGCCATTCATTCATCCATACCATCTCATGCTTTGGAAGGTGGTGGAATTTTTTTTCTTTTTTTTTTTTTTTTTTTAACTTTTTTGCTAAGATTTTATAGAGGTGCTGCAATAGCATGGTCTTAAAACATACTGGGTCTTGACACTTCTCATAAAGAGGATTCTGTAGTCCCTTTATAGTTGTTCCAAAAGGATTGCTTGCAGATGAATTCTATTGCTCTTCATCTTAAGTGGGACTAACTCCAGAATAAAGTGGTAAATTTTGCCTGCAAAGTTTTATACAGATGTTTTGTAATTTAGAATGATTCAATTGACATATTTTTACTCTGGCAATAACCATTCCATTTCAAGTGAATTAATTCAAATAAAGGTAACTAGATGTTACATTTTAAGCAGCTGTGAGTTATTAAATCATGTATATGCTATACCAGTTTTTTGATAAAATCCTGTGGCAGGTATTCCTTATTTTGATGCAGAAAAATACTTGGAAAAAAATGTGATAGTAAATTGGGTTTGGCCATTAAAGCACTTCTGTTTTTATTTAAAAGTCTATACTTTTCTGGAGACTGAATATCATGCAGTATATAATAATCTTTAACAAATAGAATGTATTTTTTTCTGTAATAACCAGAATGACTTGCTATGTTACACTCAGGACTGGAAGATTATACTGCTCCTACTATATAGAATAATTTACCACTAGAATCACCATATATGCAAAAAGGTCTGCTCTGCCAAGATGGCATTCATTAATCTTCTGTTCAAATTCCTGGAAAGTCTCACAGGAGTCTAGGAAGTTTGCAAGGATGCCTAGCATACAGTCATAAAATACAGCAACAGTGAAGTGAATGCAATGTCCTAACTGCCGGAGCGCCATATTCTGTTTGTCCCTGTAACTCTGGTCCAGCTTCTGTTGTTCCAAGTACTTTGTGTCAATGTGATCACTTCATTTCCCAGTTCTGATCACCAAGGATTAAATTACTGCCATCTGAGTACTGTTCAGAGTCTGTGGTGAGAGTTAATAGAAAAGTGAATCAGATTGATGGGCAAGTGCTCCCAATCAAACTGCGACTAATCTGTTGATTTTCCTTAGCAGAGAGAAGTTGGAGAGGAAGCCAAGCCTGTAGCATCAGCATGCTATTAAGTAATGTCTGTGCTAGGGCAGGTCCCGTCCCTCCATCATCCCTTTTACAGTGTATTTCAGAATTTTATACACCTATGAATGTGAGCTTATCTTTCTTCCAGCTCTTTGCATGTCCTGTGGGAATGCTGGAATTACTGCAATGAATCAAACCAAAGACCCACCCAGTTCACCACTTTGTGTATCTGACAGTTTAAAAATAGGTGTTTCAGAGAAATGTGCCGAATGAGATGAATGTGCCAAGTGCTTTAAGATCTCTTGAAGCCTTGTACACGAAGATCTGTTTCCAACCTATGGATGGCCACTTCTGCATGCTCCCAGCTGCTAGACCTCTTTCTGCTGCTTCCCATCCTTCAGGAATGGGGAACGCCAGAGCTGAAAGCAGTATCCTGAAAACCAGCCAGTGCATTGCCAGACTGTTTTCTTCCTTTCTCTCGATTTGCATCTATGAACAGCACTTGGTGGTTTGGTATTTCAGTCAGACTTTCTGTGGTACATGTGGCAGACCTTTAACTAAAATTTCCCCTAGATAATGTCTTTGAAGTTAGTCATCATCTCCGTGTTTGTCTTTGAACTTGTAGTTAGTTCATCAGTGTCCTGAAGTTGTTTTGGTATCTTTTTTTCAGAGCAGTTTTATCCTGGATGTATGTATTAACTGAACTATCCACAGCAACAGCACTTCCCCGCTACTATCTGGAAAAGCCGGGAGATAAAATTAAACCTGACTGAAAAAGCTGATGCATTGTTGTTTGGATGCCTTTGAGAAGCTGTGATAGGATTGCAGTGAAATCAAAAAATTTTCCCCTGCTGTGGCCTGTCCTATTTCTAATCATTATTCTTCAACACTTTGAGCACTGATTATCGCTACTTTGCCTCTGCAAGAACGGATGCATTTGCGAGAGGCGAGGTGAGGATATCTTAGCCGTATACTGCCACAGTGTTTTGCCACTGCCTGCCATGGCAGAAGTGAGTGTAGTGGCATGGTCTAACCCACTGTTTTGGTTCTCACCAGAGTCATGCTTTTCACCCATGCCAGGTCATCAGCAAATGGATCCTTAGGACAGGGAGGGAGCACTTTTTACAAAAATGTTATGTTCCCCAGGGCTACAGCAACAGGTAAAGGTTTTTGTCCCTGAGGACTTGGTTTGTAACAAAACCTTTGGGCAATTTTCTGAGTTTAAAGCAAAAATTAGTTCCAACAAAATCCTGTCTCTCATTAGCACAATGAAGAGGTTTTTGTACAAACATCTGATCTTGGCAACAGCATTGACAAAGAGGATTAAAAATAAGCCAAGCCTACTCAGCAGGTATCTCCAGACATGACAGGCAAAGAAGTTGATATCCTCATTAGAAGAGCAGTAAGCACCCCAAAGGACATGGTGATCAAGGAGGCAAACTGGACTTGTTCGGAAAAAAAACTGTTTCTGGAGGGAACACTTCTTGTCTTCATATAAACTTCCCTTATCACTAGAAAGCTGGCAGACTAACTTTTCTTTACATAAAGAAGGTAATACTCCTCCATCTGACAAGGTTTAGACGTTGTGCTATGACCACATGTGGAATTTCATGTTGGGATAGCCACAAAGAGCCTGACACTAGCACAGATTTTGCTTAAAAGAAAAAAAAAATGCATGGAGCGATAGCTAATTAATTTTAAAAGAGAGCTAATTAATTTAAGGCTTAATTAAAAATTAACCTGCTTTAAGACCTACTGAGAAAATTACTGCAAACCGTGATTCAGCTTAATATGGGCATAGCTACATCGCACATTCACTTGATAAAAACAGGTTTCAGACCAAAGTAAGTGGGAGTCTTCCCCCTGGGCTGGTAGGGAATCCATGTTCCAGAAGACTGGATTACTTCCCATCCTAAACCTGTAGTTTTCCTTCACCTAAGTACCACTAATATAACTGGGTATTCATGCCCTTTCAGTAGTCGTATATTTACCCTCATCCTTTAGTATGGCCAGCTGTGACAGGACAAGGGGTAATGGTTTTAAACTAAAACAGGGTAGGTTTAGACTGGATATAAGGAAGAAATTCTTTACAATGAGGGTGGTGAAACACTGGAGTGGGTTGCCCAGAGAGGTGGTGGAGACCCCATCCCTGGAAACATTCAAGACCAGGTTGGACGGGGCTCTGAGCAACCTGATCCAGTTAACGGTGTCCCTGCTCACTGCAGGAGGGTTGGACTAGATGACCTCTAGGAGTCCCTTCCAACCCAAAACATTCTATGATTCTATGATCCTGTGCATCACCCAAACGGTCAGTCTCATTAATATGTCAAACACAGGGAGATTCAGACTTACTCTCTTTAGCCTACTAATGAGAGTGCTCACCTCAGGGCGTGGGGGAATCCAGGGGCAGGCAGGAGTCTTGGTGGCTTTTTTGTAATGTCAAACGGATCCAACAAGGGTACTGAGAAAAGATAAGGGCTGTCTCCCATCCATGTAACCTAACCACTCAACTGCTCCAAACCAGTCTGTCTGTGTCTGGTTTTATAGTTAAAAATAACAAAAAAATGACCCCTGAAACGTTTTGATGATGTCCTGATAGGAGAGGGATTTAAAAAAAAAATCCTAATCTTGATGATTTGGGGAATATTTCTCTAACTGACGTCTTTTGTATTTTCTTGCACACTGTTTATCAGGAACACAAACTTGGTTCTTTTCTAAAGGGAAAGAATGATGTGAGCTTTTTAAATCTTCAGGACCTACAGAGGTTTCTACATATCTCAAGGAAAGTGATTTAAGAATAGAAGTTCCCCAGTAATCTCTAGATGTAAAGCCTAAAGCCACACAAATGCAACAAATACATTTTACCCAGACAATCTTGTGCTATTCAATAGCAGCTAGCTTTGGGTTGTTGCTTTTTTTCCTTAGCAAAGAGTAAATTCACAATTATGTGCAATTCTGAAGATACTGTGTGGGCAAATACCTTCAGCCAAAAAAGTGGAAAAGAGAGTATTCAAAAATGTTAAAATGTTCTAATATCTGAACACTTGAAATACTTTTGACATTTTAAGAAAAGAAATAGTTCATCTTCTCATGTTGAAATGGCCTTTTCTTTTTGAAATAAGTAACTGGAAAAGAGTGGGAGTTAAGAAAAAAGGTTAAGTAACCTTGAGACAAAATCAAACACTTGTCTTCCAAAAAACTCTCAACTTTAACTTGACCCGAATTATTATTTCTTCCTTGTGTGGTTTTCATTTTCCCTGAAACCTCTTTTTCTTCTCCTCTTCTGTGACCCCTCTCCCAATTCAACCGAACAAAAAAGGTCTCTTGGTAATCAAGTAGATTGCTTTACTATGGATACAAAATGAAGAAATCAGATGAATAACTCCACAAGCATTTTCCAAGTTCAGTCAATTGTGAATTCTGTTCATGGGGGAAATGAATGATTTGGAGGGTGTAGGACTGGAGCAGAAAAAATATTTTGTGCCAGCTTTAAACTCCCTTCACACAAAGTTTGTCCTTACTGCTTAAAATAACTCTTTTTCCCTTCCCTTTCTTTTTTGTCCTGGTTTCGGCTGGGATAGAGTTAATTTTCTTCACAGAAGCTAGCATAGTGCTGTGCTTTGGATTTAGTACTAGAAGAATGTTGATAACACACTGATGTTTTTAGTTGTTGCCAAGCAGTGCTCAGACTGCTCAAGGACTTTTTGAGCTTCTCCTGCTCGGCCAGGTGCATAACAAGCTGGGAGTACAGCACAGCTAGGACCCAAACTGTCCAAAGAGCTATTCCATACCATATAACGTCATGCTCAGGGGGTTTGGTGGGTCGGTCGGTCGTGGGGGGAGTGATCACTGCTCGGGTACTGATCGCTGCTCGGGATGGGCTGGGCATCGGTCGGCGGGTGGTGAGCAATTGCATTGTGCATCATTCGTTTTGTATATTCTGTATATTTTGTTATCATTCTCATTATTACTATTATTATTATTTTCTCTTATTAAACTGTCTTTATCTCAGCCCTCGGCTCTAACCTTTTTTCCCCTTCCCGATTCTCTCCCCCATCCCACTGAGGGAGGGGGGGGAGTGAGCGAGCGGCTGCGTGGTGCTTAGTTGCCAGCCGGGTTAAACCACAACAGTCCGTTTTGGCGCCCAACGTGGGGCCTGAAGGGCTTGAGATAATGACAGAGTAACCAGAGTATATTAAGGAATTTATATCTGTTAAATAGTTGTGGGTTGCAATTTGATTTATTTGTTCTTGATCTTAGCTTATCCGATCTGCACCATGCTCCCTCCTTTGCTGTACCTGGTTTAGAAGTTGGGATGAGTTTGCAGTTGTTCTTCTGCGGACAGACATGTTCTGTGCTTGGAAATTTAGTACTAAAAATATAACCATGATGTTTTTCTGTATTTGGGTTCATGTCGAAGTCTAACGCACTTTTGGTATCCCTGCTGCCGGGAAATCATAGCATTACAGACAGTGGACCCACTGTAAAAGCTTATTCCTACATAGAAATACGTCATGTCACTTTTGTCTGGCCTTCTTTGATCACTGCTCGTATTCCTCTCTCTCATCTCCTACAATAACATTTTGCAGTATTCTTGTAATCTTGTATATTTGTTAATGTATATACTTATTGATATTCTATTAATGTTAATCTCAGTGTTATTCGTTTTGTCCCAAGTTTCTCCACCAACTAATGAATGACCATCCTAGTGGTCTTATTGCCGGCACGGTTGGAACCACAAACGTCGTTTGGGTCAACCGGCCGGCAGACACTAAGCACCATGCAGCCGCTCGCTCACTCCCCCCCCTCCCTCAGTGGGATGGGGGAGAGAATCGGGAAGGGGAAAAAAGGTTAGAG
Organism: Gorsachius magnificus; assembly: GCA_034008185.1. NCBI lineage: Eukaryota > Metazoa > Chordata > Aves > Pelecaniformes > Ardeidae > Gorsachius > Gorsachius magnificus. The sequence goes on along the minus strand of CM067082.1, from coordinate 54,963,664 downwards.
CCAAGGGCTGAGATAAAGACAGTTTAATAAGAGAAAATAATAATAATAGTAATAATGAGAATGATAACAAAATATACAGAATATACAAAACGAATGATGCACAATGCAATTGCTCACCACCCGCCGACCGATGCCCAGCCCATCCCGAGCAGCGATCAGTACCCGAGCAGTGATCACTCCCCCCACGACCGACCGACCCACCAAACCCCCCGAGCATGACGTTATATGGTATGGAATAGCTCTTTGGACAGTTTGGGTCCTAGCTGTGCTGTACTCCCAGCTTGTTATGCACCTGGCCGAGCAGGAGAAGCTCAAAAAGTCCTTGAGCAGTCTGAGCACTGCTTGGCAACAACTAAAAACATCAGTGTGTTATCAACATTCTTCTAGTACTAAATCCAAAGCACAGCACTATGCTAGCTTCTGTGAAGAAAATTAACTCTATCCCAGCCGAAACCAGGACATTTTTCCTGATCAGGAAGGTCTAGGCTGCACCAAGCCCTGAAGGGAAAATAGGGAAGGTGTTGCTTCACATGGCTCCTCAGGCTATCCTCTGCCTGTTGCTGGGGTACACTAATGGCTTCTGAAAACGTCATTCTAGCTGAATGCTTCAGCACTAATTTAAAATTATGTTAAATTGAACCTGAAATATGCTTCTAGTGCTGCCATCCCCAACCTGCTCTCCTTCTCCTTGGCTTCAGCATTTCATTGCACTTTATGGTCCTTCTGTATGTTGGGTTGTGACTGACACTTAGCAAGCAGACTACAAATGTCTTCCAAAATGTTTCAGTGCTGGAACCTGTATCATCAGCTTCCAAACCGTTTTCTTCATACTTTCAATAAATACGATGTTCTTCACAAAGTGAACTTTAAGGGAATAATAAAGAAAATAGTTAATGGTACTAATATGTTGTATGCGTAATTTTTATTTCATGAAAGTATAGTGAATGATTTAGAGTTTGATTAGTTATTTAGATATTATATCATAGTTCAAAACTAAACTGCTTGTTTCCATATCTCTTGTTCATATGCATTTGAGTTATATATTAAAATTATTATATATATTGGCAGTACATATGTGATTATATGTCTTGCTGATCTGAATATGTACTAAAGTGGATTAAATTTATGGCCTAAGCATTTACATATTTATGCAGTCAGCAAATTAAAATATAGTGAATAAATAACTAATCTGAGCTATCCAACAAGTCTGATTAATGCAAAGAACAATTTGAATTCAGTCTTTTTGATTAAAGAATAAAACACTGCCACAAAGTAATTTATTACATAGTGACACATAAAGAAGGAATTACATGAAATAACAATCTATTGCCAATAGAATACTGTAAACAGAAAGCAGCTTAACTCTATTGATTCTTCCTTCATCACTCCTGTGCTGTTTGGAAACACGCATACATATATATATATATATATAATCAGCTGAGTTACTTGAATGTCCTGGTGTTGGCTGGGACAGAGTTATTTTTCTTCCCAGTAGCTGGCTTGGTGCTGTGGTTTGGATTTAGGATGAGAATAATGTTGGTAACACACTGATGGTGTAGTTGTTGCTAAGCAGGGCTTACACCACTCAAGGACTTTTCAACTTCCCCTGCTCTTCCAGGTGCACAAGAGGCTGGGAGGGGGCACAGTCAAGACCCAAACTGCCCAAAGGGCTATTCCATACCATATGATGTCATGCTCAGGATATAAAATGGGGGGAGTTGATCAGGGGGTAGCAATCGCTGCTTGGGAATGGGCTGGGCATTGTTTGGCAGGTGGTGAGCAATTGCATTGGACATCACTTGTTTTGTATATTCTATTATTATTATTATTATTACTATTATTATTTTCATTTTTATCTGCTGTTTTATTAAACTGTCTTTATCTCAACCCATGGGTTTTACTTTTTTTTTCCAATTCTCTCCCCCATCCCACTGGAGAGCAGGGGGAGTGAGTGAATGGCTGCCTGCCAGGTTAAACCACAACACTGAAGCATTGGCATGCATATCTACTGTATCTTTAAGTTTAGTTTAACTAACAAGGATAATAATTAGCAGAGAAAATGTAGCAGCAGAACCTTCAGCTTTAATTAGTAGTCAGAATAGGTACCTGGGGTTTCTGGCAGGCTTGACTTACTTGCACTACAGCCTGGCTGGCCTGTGTTCGCCGGCAGTAGCTACATTAAGGACAACTTAGGTATGAGCGTCTGTGTTGCACATGCTATGACTGCATTGCACAACCGGAGAAGATTGTTTTGGGGATAAATCTTGCAACAACTATAAAACCAGTTAAAATTAGATAGGTTCTCTTACAAGTGTATTCCATAAAGATGCAATATCAGTTTTTAAAACCTTTGGGATCTGTCTACAAGGACCACTTCCCAAGGTGTGTTTATCACAAAAACATGGGGGGGTAGAACTCTGTCTACAGTATAGAAAAAATACGGTTTTTAGGGTAATATGGCAACATAGCTGTTGTCACATGAGTTGGGCCTGATGAACTTTATCCTAGAAGACCCCAGAGCACTTTCAGAACCATTAAGGTCAAAAGTAGGCACCTTACAGAAGACTAAATACATATATACACACAGAAGAAACTTTTTTTTTTAGTAGAGAATCTAGTAAATTATAGGTCAGATATCTAAACTTCAATCCCATGAAAAATCAACTAGAATGAATAATATTATCAAATATTTGTAAGCATCTAGAAGATAAAAAGATGAGTGATAGCCAACTGGAGTCATATTAGCAAGTCAGATCAAACAAATTTGATTTATTTCTATAAAAGACCCTGTGTTCTGTTGTGTGTCTTAGCTCTAGAAAGGCTCTTAACAAAGTCTCCTATGATATTCTCACAGGGAAGGTTAAGAAATATCATCTGCAGTGAAGAACTGATTGGATAACAGTACCTGAAGGATAGATACCAGTGGGTTCACTGTCAAACTGGATGGAAGGATCTAGTCGAATTCAGCAGACGTGTCGCAGGTGAGGTCTTTTATGTTCAGTGTTTTTACTAATGATGTGGAAAATGAAATGAAAAGCATTAAACTTACCAAAAACCCAAACCTGGAAAGTTAGAACACATTTTATAATTCAAAATTATATTTGCAGATGGTTGAACAAAAATCTTTGTCATTAAAAAAAAACCCACAATGAAAGAGGTAGGAGTAATCAGGTTCACTAGAACAGATGTGGAACAACTGGGTAGGTAGTTGCTCTGAGGAGAGATTTTAGGAACTACTGTGGATCACAGGCCAAACAAACCTTTTAATGTCATGCAGGTACACAGAAGATCATTGTACTGGAATATGTTTGCCAGACCAGTGGAATAATTCTTTAGTAATATTTCTCATTGGTGAGACCTGGCCCTGTTTGATGTTTCAAGAAGCATCTCGGGAAGATGTAGGCCAATTGGAGTGCACTAAGAAAAGCAGCAATTGTTTGTCTAGAGATCTAGAAGGCATTATTTATGAGAAAAGAAAAAGAGCTGAGGCTGGTTTAGTAAAAGGAAGAAGAATCAGAGGGGGATGTAACAACAGGTTTCCAATGTGAAAAAGCTGTTGCAAAGAAAAGGGAATAATCTATTATTCACATCCAAAATGGGTAGAGACCAGATGTAATAGGTTTAAGTTGCAACAAGATCCATGTTCAATGTGAGGAAAACTTTTCACTTGTTAAGTGGGGCAGTGAAAGAGACTGTCCAGTAAGCCTGCAGGGTCTCCGTCACCAAAGGTTTGTGAGAGCAAGTAATGAAGGAATTAGGGATAGCTGATCCCATCTCAGGGATTGAGGATGAACTAAACAACCTCTCAAAGGCCCTTCCATCTTTAAAAAGGCCCTTTATTTCTTTTTTGTGAGCCTTTGAGGATTCTTCATTTTGTTTTTCCAAAGCAAGGAGCACATTCATCATGCAAGTTAGCATTTCCAGTTTATGGTTTTGTTTTAGGGAGAGAGGTGTTAGGTGAGGTTCTGACAGTGTCTCGTATGTTGTTATAAAAGTTTATGATGATTTGACATCTTTTTTTCCATTCATATCAACTATAGGAGAAGGAGATGTTGGGGTGTTAACTATGGCATCTTCACTCACTGACAAGTGAGACCTTAGAATTGTCTGCTGACTTAGACTCCTAAATTTCATTGAAAGTCTATGAACCGTATCATCTCCATGGGAGATTTCAGGGGTTTTTTTTAACTTTTGATTGAATAGAGTTCTGTGTTAAATTATTAATCAAAACTGTTTGTCTTCAAGATAATTTTTTATGTATCTAGATCTATATTTAAAATTAAAACTACAGTAGACGTAGCGAGTCTTGGTTCTCTGATTGCTTTTTGCAAAAGCAGTCCATATTGCAGCCTGCAACATAAGATGGTAAGACAGCATCTGTTTTTAAGGTATGCTCAGTGTCAATAGAGGCAATGGGGTCCATTTGTAGCTGGATTAAAATTAGTCTCCCATAAGCCAAAATAGCCCCAAATAAAGAACACTGGATGAACAATTTTAGTAAAATATGAACTAACCGTTACTTAGAAGCTGATGTAAGACTAATCAGATTTGAGACCAAGGTTCAGCTGTTCATATATTGTTGTACTCTACTCTCTCTTTCTTTTAAAAATCTTGCTGCTCCATTTATTTATTTTTGTGATTCTTTTCTGACTTCCATATAACAGACAATACTGGGAGAAAATTTTCAGGCTATAAGCAAGAAAATCCTAACTCAGTGTTCTTAAGGTGCAACATTTCGTACTAACTTTCTTGTGTAATTAAATAGAAGCCACTTGACTTTATCTTATTGAAATAAAGTTCTACACAGCATTGCAGCTGTCAATAAATGTCTTTGTTTTATTGTTTAGTGTTTATGTATCATTAAAGACAATGTCCTACAGATTGCAATCAAGATTCCTGATTATTTTGGGGTCTGTCAAGAAAAGAAAGAAAGGGGGGGTGGAGAAAGAGGGGGTAAGAACTATTATATCTCAGAGGTAGTCATAAAAAATTTCACCCAGCAATTTCAAGTAGTAGATACAATTCTGCTTCTCTATTATAGCATAAAGCGTTCTAGCTATACAAAAGGAGCTTTCAGGTGCTCTTGTACAATGACAGATAATTACTGCTATTGGATCACAGGGCCAAGCTGATATCCAAGGATTCTGAAGGTGCTTGAATTTGCAGCTACCAGTGCTGTCTGACTCATGGAAAATAGTTAAAGGGAGGTAAACATATACTCAGCATTTTGACAGGCAGGTGCTTCTTATACAATCCTCTCTGTGCTCCCTGTATTTTCTTCAGCCAGTTTGATTCCCACTTGGCTTCCTTTCTCCCAAATCCCTGGCTAATCTCCTCTATATAGGCTATTTTGCCACCCTTATCACCGTAGCATCTAAGCAGCTGCCAGTAAGGCATTAAGCTACGCAGTAAGATGTCACATGTGTCTCATGGTCTCTTTCATCCGCTTTCCAGGGGAAAAAAGAAGCTGTGTGGACAACAGGGTGTTGTAGCAGGGTATTTTTTTTTCCTTTTCATATGTATCCTATAATGTTTGAGAAATCTGGGCAGAAAAAGCATGCCATGCATTTGAGGTGGAAGTTGGAATGGTCACATATACTGATGAATTAGTGAGGAAAGTTTCCTAAGGATTGATGGCCTCTTCCTCCCCGCACCCCAGAAGTGGCAAAGATAATTGTGACTGAAATATCATCCACCAGGATGAAACAGAATGTCTTTCCAGACAAGAATGACTGGAGCCTTGCTTTCTGTCTTTCTGTGAACCAGAGTAAATCCATGGGCATTTCTTTGCCAAGAAAGCCAACTGACCAAAGGCGTCTGCGCTCTGCCCTTCCAGAAGCCCGGCCCAGTTCTGTGATGTGTGCTGGCCACATCCAGGTATTCAAAAGTGAAAATTTAAGCTCCCAAATATGAAACTTTAAATGGCGTTTTTAATTTTTTGCTTCAAAGTGATTTTTTTAAGGTCACCCAAATATACTGTAGTAATGTATTTCAGCTGGTTTTTACAATTGCAGTACTAAGAAAAATATTTCTTAGAAAACAGAAGCAGAAAACATCATGTAACCACTGAACACGAGCAACTTGGACTGTTGTAAGAACAGCTATCACTCCATGAAAACATTACAAGTAATTATGCACCCCAATGTATTTCTCTGTAAGTAAATCCCGGGGTACTTTGGAGCTGTAGAATGAAGCAAAGTGGTATTCCTACCTCAGGCTGCAGTTCCAGGCCATGTCCTGTAGCTCATGACTGCCTGCCACGTTTGGAAATTTCCCACCTGTGCAGAAGAGCCTTCTCAGGGCTTTCCTCCTTATTCTGCGTCTGTGACTACTTTCAGGAATGATGAGATTTAACTGATGGAAGAGGATGTGGATGTATCCACACTACACCTAAGGAGAAATAGTACAGAAGACTTGTAGCAGTCTAAGGCCTGAAGTAGTAACTTGTGATTAATACCCTGCAAAGTTTCCACAGTGATCACTAGCTGACAACCTGCTACTTGAAAGAAAAATCAATAAAAATAGATACCTTTGTTATGTCTGTGGATTAGCACCTGTCATAATTAAGCTTATAGACCAACACCTTAGCAGACATTGAAATTGCTTTTCTTACACTTATTTCTGTCATCTATGATGAGTCAAGCTTACACTTTAGGTAGGACAAACTTCTCTCATAGCTGTGTGGAATTTAATGTTAAAGTTTTAGATACAGGGAAACTGGATCAATGAAGAACAACACCAAAGTGTGTTTTTTAATGGCTATTATGTTTAGCTTAAAAGGGAAGAGCTACCATTTGTACCATGGTTCATAACTGATAAAGCCACACTATCACACAGTCACTGATCTGTTTTTATTTAATTTTTTAAATAAGCAATGACACCTCTGAAGTACAGGTAAAGCTCCAACAATATTTGGTGGCTTTAACAGACTTCTGAGAAGAACAATTGCACAATTTCCCTTTTCCATACATCATTCCCTCTAAGCAAATGGGGAAGGAGAGTGGTTTCTATGATTCTCTTAGGGATCTATTTTACTCGTGAGGATTTCTGGAAGAAACCTTCTCTTCAGTGAAAAATAGTTATGAGTTATTAACATATTCCAATTCACTTTCAACTAGCTGTGCATTTATCTTTAGGATTACTGTTAATGACTAGAAGTAGGGAATAGCAAAGTGTGACATTTCTGTCTCTAGAAAAAGCTTAGCTGAATATGAAGTGTTTCTCTGCCATTTAATAGCTCACACAATATATGTAGTCCTTAATAGAAGAGCTTCTCAAGATACAGAAGCCAACAAAGATTTGAGTCCTTAATCTACAAGAGTTGAATAAAGTTGCCACATTTAATTCATAATTCCTAACAAAGATGACTGAACTACAATTAGTGTGCATTAAACAATGACTGAACTACAATTAGTGTGCATTAAACTTGTTTTCCACCAGTTTCAGGTTAATATGATCAAGTGTGCTGAAGATCCCTGTTTCTTGTAATAGAAAGTTTAACACATCCTGATGAAAACAGAGTATTATGAAGGATTTGGGTCATGTAAACATAGAGAGGTAAGGTATGTCACAGGGCTGACTTCTCCAAAACATCAAATATATTATTTCACTGTCTAAGACTAAAGTAACCACACACACACAAAAAAAAGAGGATTAAAGACACCTGGAGATACAATTAAATCACTCTTGTTCAAAAACTGAGTGCAACAGCAACAGGGTTACTCTGCAGAACTCTCAACCCCAATAAGATAGCAAGAATACTAAAACAAAGCTAATTTAGAAGAAAAGTACAGGTGAAAAACTAATGATAATGCTTGGCCAAGTCAGAAAAACAGTAATTCTCTATCAAGCAGTATTTCTTCATGTCCAGAAGTAAGGCATTTGTAATACCTCTTTCTAAAATTATTGTTGTTAAAAAATGCTTAAAATAAGCATGAGCCTAAGCGAAGGCACTTCTGGCTTCTGGCAAGCCACAGAATGAGATTTTGTACCCTTGTCTAGGTTTTATGTCATATTGCATTCATTCTTGATCTGTGTCAAAATCTAACATGAGATATTTTCTAATTTTTCATATGCACATTAGCTTCACTGTGTCAAGCAAGCTTTTTTGGTTTGCCAAATATTGGAACTTTTCATACTGTAGTTTTTATGCAGGTTTGCACTATAAAATTAGAGGCTGCTTTAAGCCTTACTTTGGAGTTGGACTTTTTAATGTTGTTGAGTAAAACCATACTACTGTGGTCATTCCTGGTGAACTGAAAATAGGATATATCAATGGTCATCATAATAGGTAGTTCTATTCTTACATGTGGGATACCTTAGGGAGCTTTTTGTTTAAAATAGCAGTGCCATTTCTGGGTTTCACAAAGTGATTTTTACTTACAGGACACAAATACTGTTCCACAATTTAATGTAACTAGACAAAAATTCAATATACAACAACATTACCTTAGGAAGAAATTTTTTTTTTTTACAAAAAAACCTAAAGAAATCAAACTATTTCCTTATGCATATTTTTATAATAAATAATTTTCAAGACGTAGCAATGTTTTTTGAGAAAACTCATCTTCAGCTTCCCTTTTCACCATCTTAATTAGAATGACTCAGAATGAAATCTGCTGAAATGAACTAATTAAGCATGTTAACACCTTTGCTTCCATATATCAAATTGAAGGTCGTCTTGCCCTTGCCTTTACTAGTCAGGAGGTTTTTTATTACACTTTGCAACTATGAAATGTTCTTACTATTTTTATTTCTTCAAGACTTTGTAGATGCCATTGTCAGTTATCCACATGTATTTAACAAAATCGAAATTGATTTTTTTCAACTAAAATTATCTTTTTTTGTTAATCAGCAGGTCAGTATTTTCTATGGGTCAAGACTACTTCTCTTTTGCATTCCCCACTCACCTATAGTTGGTGAGTTTTTAGGCTTTCAAGGATACAAGAGAGACTTGATCAGCTGGCCTTGTATTTCTACCGGTCTGCACCTACCCCTTGTATTCAGCTGAATGTTACCAAAACTCATCTACACTTAAACCAACTTCATGTTTGCTCAGGGTTATCCAGTCAGGTCTCAGCCTCTTCAAAATATTTATGAGTTTTAAAAGAAGAGCATGTAAAGTACTCCAGTGAAATAGTTTGTTGGGTCAAAGTGTAAGACACTTTCATAATGGAGGTCTTAACCTGGAGGGCTTCACTGACTATTGCATAGCATCTTCTTACAAGAATAGTTTAAGTAGAAAAGGTAATACAGAGAAGATCCTTATTTCCAAGCCTTTCATTTCTTTGTTCATGTTTTTAGCCCAATCTCTTGTTGGCTATGAACCTTCTTCACTTATACCTCCATTCCTTCTTTTGTTGCCTCCTGAACTCTTCCCATCAACCTGGATTGTATAATTTAATTTACTGTCCTTTCCTAAACCTACTCCCATTTCCACCTATTGACGCATGGCCCCAAATTCCAAGAGATTATTGACAGTTGTTACTTCAAATTCCTCTCTCCTAAACCCACTCTGGACACCCTTAGCTTTTGCACCTTTCCCTCACATCACTGGAATTCCTTTCCTTCTACATAGAAGAATGCACAAATCATCAGTTCTGTCATCTCCTTTGACCTGCCTCTCATCTGTTGCTCATGTAAGTGAGCATCTTCATGAAACTCTATTCTTTTCTGGGGTTTCAGCCTCCACTAGTATGGGATTCCCTTCTGGCATTCTTGTTATAAAGTGCCAGAAAGGTACGTACAGTCATCTTTACACAAAACTTTGTCACAAGCTGCCCTTATCTAGGGGAACCGCGTGGCTTGAGGATTTTGGCAGTTGATGGATTACACCTTGATTTGCACGGCTTCCATCTTACAAAAGTTTTCCACAATTGCCACCTAGCCAGGGATTTCCTAAATTGGGATGAAAGAGAAGGGGGGGGGGTTTGTGTGTAATGTTTTGCTGAGATGCAGTGAACAACCAGAAGTCCAGATGAAAATTAATGGAAGCAATAGAGCTTCAAGTGGTAGTATTTCTGTCCTTGTCCTAGCTTCCCAGCTTTTTTCCTGTTTAGAAAATACACTGCGTGAGTCACTAGAAATGTTAATGACTACAGGATTTACCCTAAAGGGAAGATAATCTTGCTCTTTTATGGTGCTATGGCTTGGACTCTACAGAGAGGACATTTTTGTATTCAATATTAAAAAAAAAAAAAACAAACCAAAACAAAAAACATTTTAAAATTTATTTTAAAAGGTATTACAAAGATGGCCATAATATCACATCTCTAATACATCTCATTATTTTGAATTTGTATATTTTACCAATAATTTAAAATCTGCTAACAGTTATCTTTTTTTTTAATTAGCTGATTAAGCTTAGTATGGAATTTTTAAATGTCACTCTACCCCTCCTAAAATATACCTCCCAAAACAAATGTGTCCACAGGTTTCCAGTTTTCATATTTGCTTTGCCTAATTTTTTTACCTTTTAATATATCACTTCACTTTGAAGGTACCTGTAACTCAAGGGTTTTCAAGTCTCAGGTACTGGTTCTAAGATTAATTTCCCAAACAAATAGAACATGACTTAATTTTGTACAGTGAGAGTCTCCACTAATCTGCTTCGTCATTCAGAGCATCTCATCTTCATCACAGCTCTGCAATAACACATTTAAGAAGAATGATGTGGCTTGTAAACGACAAGTATTACTAGGAATAAGGAAGAGGAATAGATCACTGCGGAGATTAAGGGATGGCCATTCCAAGCTTCAAAGCCATTTTACAGGTGAACTGTAATTCTTTTCCTGACCCTAACATTTATCAGAAGTGTCTCGGATAACATGAAGAAAATTGAAGATGAATTTAAGCACATTTCCTTTGCTGGAAAATAGAAAGAATGCACATTGCTAGGCACATCTTTCATCTCTAACAAAAGGCTATGATAGTACTCAGTTTTCTGTAAATATTTTGCTTCAGAAAATTCAATAACGTCTTAAATTTCATTCTTGAGCAAAAACTCATATTATAGCTAATTTTCCCATTAGAAAAGTGTTCAAACCAGAAAAGGAATTGTAGCCCAATAAACAATGCTTCCTATTTACAGTGTTCAGGAGATGCACTTTAAGGTAACAGCCATAGCAATTTGGATAAGGAACTTGAACAGAATTTGAGTCAGCTGCATGGTTTAATATTTAAGTAATACCTGACACTATTGGCATACAAAAGAGAAGAAAATACCCTACTTTCTCTACCATGTAATGTGAAGGAATTTGTAATTGTCTCTGGTCAGGTATAAAAAAAATAAATAAATTATTATCCAATAGCAGTTAGAGAACCCATGCAGTTCCTATCCACTTTCAAGGGATTATCAGCAATGATGTCCCAAGGTTTTGCTCCCCATGGAGGAAATCCCAAATGTGATCCTAAATTTCAGGTTCCTTTTGAAAAATAGTTTGGGAGAAATCCTAGCAGCTTGTGCTTAGATCATGTAACTTAGTCTGACATGAATGGACAAAAATGTTTGAAATCGTAAGCAGCGTGATGTTTTCAGAAGCCAGCTTAAAATTGTAACAGGCAGAACCAAAATCCTGGCTGCAAAACTCCTAACCTCAAGTATTAGGGATCCAATCTATACTGAGATTGATTATATATAAAATTGAAAATAGCAAGGGAAACTTCACTGATTTTGAAGGACCACTGGCAGTGGGATTCTCCAAGATGCCCAAAGGAAGCCCATGGAAACTATTGCTCATCAGTAGAACCCACCTGCCCCATTCCAGAGGTAATAGTGATTTAAATCAGCTGCCGGTGTTGTTAAGACATTTTAAGAAATGGACTGGGCGGCATACTTTCCGCAGAAGGTGGATGCTAGCTGAAACATGGCTTTTAACCACATTTATGTGGGTTCTTATCAGAAAACATCTCAAATTTTTATCTGGAAAACATATTTATTCAGTTATTTTTAATCAGTTCCCTCTACTTTTCACTATTTTCCCTGTTGCCAGAATTCAGAAACAGTTCTCAGTGGAAAGACACATGCAAACAATTCAGGTAAACAAGACAAATGTGAATCTATGCCACAGTAATGACAAAAATTAAGCATTTAAATCAAGGTACAGATTTAAGGCAGGCAGCCTTGCCCTTGTTGCTGCAGCTGCTCCTGCCTTCACCTGAGCCAACTGCACCAATTGGCATCAGGAGTTATCCAAAGAGGATCTGCAGTTCTGAGAAAGGTGTATCCAGAGGGTATGTGGCTGTTTCTGCAGGGGGCTCTCAAACCTGGGCATATCTCATGGCTACCAGCTAGTGCTGTGTGTGAATAAGATTCTTACGGTACCTTTAGAGAAGTAGAAAGAGTCACAACTCTGCGACATTTTAAAAAGGAAACCAGTGAGTAATTAAGTACATACTTAGCTTTAAATACACAAATAGCTTTGATTAATTTTTTAAAAGTGAGTAATCCAATCACATGTGTATTTGCAATAATATGATGTTTTTTAAATAGAGATTCTGTATTACTGCTACTTGTGAATACATGTGGCATGATATTTATAGTTGCCTTTTAAAATAGAGACTCTCTAAGATTTAACAGGTGTTAATAGTTAAATATATAATTAAACTGAAAGGGATGTATGGAACAATACCATGAAGTAGGAGAAGAAACTTTAAACCAAAGGGTGAGTTACACAATAAACACTGGACCAGTTCACAGTCTAAGTAAGTAACTGAAACTAGAAAGGGTGAGGAAGACTTGTACTTCTCAAAATGTTGGAAAAAATGAACTTTCTGAACCACTTATGCTGTTATCTCTCTAAATCAACTTTTGAACTATGTCATTGCTGGTTCTAGCAGCTCCTCACAGAAGCCACCCTTGTAATCCCCCTGCTACCAAAACCTCACCACACAAACTCAATACTAATTCCAATGAGAAACTTGGAGTAATGTTGTCCTTCAGAACGGAATTACTGTGCTACTGATGTGAACATTACTGAAACATGTTTTGTAATTTTGGTGTCCATATTTCAAGAAGGATCTTGAGAAACTAAACTAGGTTTGGAAAAGAGCCCAGGCATCATTAGAGAGATGGAAGCTATACCTTACAGGTAGAGATTCAAGGATCTCAATCAATTTAGCTTATCAAACAGAAGATTAATGAGAATATCAATCAGTAAGTGCTGCAAATCAGACAAAGAATAATTCTGTCTAGAAAAAAAAGAGTAATAATAACAAATATCTGGAAGTGAACATAAACATAATTATGTAGACATTTGTGCCATAATGCTGACATCGAACTACTGGGCTAGGTGTTATTTACTGGGACTTGTAACTGAGGCCTGTGATAGACACTGTACGAACAGTACTTCTAAAATGAACACAAGGAGCTTTTCTGGAAGGTGTGCTTAACTTCAGCTCTGAGCATTAATTAATGAACACAAACGATGGAACTTCTGTCAATCAGGAATTTGGAGAAGATTAACTCCATTCTCTCAGCTGGCCTTAAAATCAGTGAAAACTGTAATCTTCATTGCTAGTGAGTTAAATCACCCAAATAAAATAATAAAATAGAGGGAGAGCTGGGGAAAAAAAAGGTGAAATGTGAATGGAAAAAAGTGCCTCTTTAAAGAAAATTCAATTTCCTTTCCGATAAATATAGCACACTAGTTGAATTCTGATTCTTCAGAGGAATGATTCACCAGTGTTCTTCTATTTCTGTGGGGGTTTTGATAAAAATTTTACCAAGGAGTGTTTCATGTCTTTCTATTTGGACAGAAAATTAGATAGAACTTTTAGATAGAAATGCTTCTTGGTTTTAGTAAAAATCGATTACTGACAGTTAAATGAAATTACCAAGTAAGTCTAAATGTTTGAAATAAAATTTCTCTGCCCTATTTATAAATCATTAAAGAGAAAAAAAACCCAGTTAGACTATCTTTTACTGTTGTCTTGTGAAAGCCTATTGTTTTAGATTAATTTTATTTGCAATCAAGCTGCATTCTTTAAACTAGTGTATTTTAGAATGGAAATATTTTTAATATAGCTATAAACCAGTATGCCAAACCCTATTTTAAACATATGGACTTTAAGTCTTGATTTCTTCTTTAATTCCATTATTCTTTCTCTAGTTATTAAATTCCTTCTCCATTTATAAAATGGTAAATGAAGTAAAGCAAATGGGTTGACCTTTAAAATGGAAATACAATAGTGATTAGTTTCATGCTTGGTGCATTACTGTGGTGTTTGATTTTGTTTCAGCTAACTGCAAACAATTAAAAATATTTGTTGAAAAAAAACCCTTTTTATGCATGTTATTATAAAAACTCCTAAATCAAAGAGTTTTCTCCTCTGACTAATTCTGGAAAGCAAAAACTAATGCATCAGTTCTGTGTCCAAATAGTCAAAATTATCTCTATGGAAATTCCTAGATGTTGATTGTGTAGTGGTACAGGACAAAGGTTTAAAATCTAGAATTTGTCTCCCTGATGAATGAAAGACCACAAGGACCCATTGAAGAATAATAGGTATTATTGAGCTCAGAAAGGTCCTGGGGCTTCATCTTCAATGTCTGCAGTGCAATTCTTCCTAGCAAAGAACTGACAGAGAAAATACAAACTTTCAGAGATGAACTGAGATTAGATTTTTAAAACTGCACGTGTAACTTAATCATGTGGAAATCTCTTGTCCACAGAGATTAACTCAGAGGACATCAAACACTAATTCTTCAGCCTTCCACCTTTTCCAGAAAGTTATAACAAGGTATTTTCTAATTTCACCCCTCTCAGAAGAGCAGAGGAATGCTCTGACTGGGCTAATTGGATTATGTTGTAAAGGTCAGCTCCTGGAAAGTCCAATAGAACTGAAGTACAATTAATATTATAGTTTTAATATAGAGAAGCATGCTTAAGAATTTCAAATAGTGTTTATGAATAAACACTTATGAATAAATGATTTCACTTAAGAATCTATTTGTAGCTAGAAGCTGGCCAAAAGAAAATGTGCAAATCGGGCAGAAATTATATTTTATGATCAGTCTGTGATAGGAAAAGTCTTAGCTTCTACTGAGGCAAAAGGCAACTGACAACCTGAACTTGTATGAGAGCATTACAGGCTAACTCATCCATAACAGAACTCATATGAAGTAGTTAGTATAATGGAGCAACAAAGAAATGCATTATCACTGAGCAAAACAAATGAAATCGAAAAAGAAATAGACAGCTCTCAGAAAATAATGTAAAGTTAATATCCATGAGATCAATGTTGAGTAAGGACTGATTTCTTAATTTTACTTTTCTTCCCATAATGACCAACAGCAAAATGCTCTTGGTCATAATAATACTCATGACACAGGATATCATCCAACATACCCTTTCCCCATTACTCTTACGATTTCTAGTCAAAGACATCTTTAATCCAGTATCCGAAAGGAGGTTGTAGTGAGGTGGGTGTTGGTCTCTTCTCCGTGGTAACGGGTGATAGGACGAGGGGAAATGGCCTCAAGTTGTGCCAGGGCAGGTTTAGGTTGGACATTAGGAAAAATTTCTTCACAGAAAGGGTTGTCAGGTATTGGAATGGGCTGCTCAGGGAAGTGGTCAAGTCCCCATCCCTGGAGGTATTTAAAAGATGGGTAGATGAGGTGCTTAGGGATGTGGTTTAGTGGTGGAATGGCAGCGTTAGGTTAACAGTTGGACTTGATTATCTTAAAGGTGCTTTCCAGTCTAAATGATTCTACGATTCTATAATATCAGAAATCAAGAAAATCAGTAGAAAGCTCTATATATTCATTAGTGACATAACCAGTGTAAGGTTATCTCTAAAGCTTGCATAGCACTTAAGTGCTTAACTTGGATTTGCCCCAAGTATTTTGATTCACTGAACTCCTACATGAAGACCTAGAAAGCAGACTTAGCATATAAATGTTCACAACAGAAGGTGAAGTCAATTCCTTTTGCCACTGCCACCTAAGGACTCTAGAGCTGACATATCACAGCTATCCCACCTATGAGCTTACTGGCATGTTTCCTCTTCCGTAAATGCCCACATTTTTACTGCCTCCAATATCTTATTTTGAACAGATGCAGAAGAGGCCAGAGTTGTGTGGGTTTTTTTATCTGGAGAGAGTAACTTTTCCAGAGTGCTCTCTGTCCGTGCTCTCTCCCAGAACACAGTGCTGGTATTCACTTCTCCAGGAATAAGGCTGCCTCAGGATGAAACTATCCTTGTTGCATTTACATCACAAAATGATGCCTTATCAGGATGTTGATTCAAATTTGGACAAACTGAAAACAAAATAATAATAATAATTCAAAGACCCCTAACACAGAAAACTGTTGATTTTTTTGTTTGTTTGTTTACACTCAAATTACAGAGTTTGGGATGTTAATGGATATTGAAGTCAGAAAATGGTGAAAGTTCTTTCCTTTGAGCTGTCTTAACACCTGGAAAAAATAAAGAATAAGAAATTTGAACCAAGGTGAGATAGAGGTGATGCTGTGGGAACAGGAAACGAGATATGTTTTAAGGAATTATCTGTAGTTGGATATTCAACATTTCTATTAAAAGTACATCTGTTTCAAATGCTAAAAATGTGTCAAAATGTATTTTAAATAACTTCAGTGTGACAGGAAACTCCAACTTTTTATTCCTTGCCATGAGATATGTCTGCTCCCATCTTCTTCAGATTAGAGTTGTTCCATGTTCTCTAACTAGGTAAAGACCACCTGGAAGACTTATTTTGGCTCACTAAGCAAGCCATCCCAGATAGGTTGACGGATTCATTGTATTTACAGTTAGATGATGTTATAAAGCCTGGTTTCTTCTCAGAATACTTTACCCTGAACACCTTTTTTTCTCCATAACTTGCATTCCATCTAGACTCATATTTCATGCTCTAGCTATTACTATCCACATTGAATTACTTAAGTTCATAGCCAGTACACTGGGGAAATCTGCACTTATTATCTGCTGGTGGAAAAATAGCCATCATTCAACTCCTCTTGTAGGCAGAAGGCCCATACATGGAATACCATAAAGTTGTGTATGTCAGCAAAATAAGGTGAAGGAATTGAACACCCTGAAAACCAAGAATAGCATGAAAAGAGGTCAATCTTGCTTTTTTTTTTTTTTTGGGGGGGGGGGGGGGAAGTGTGCAGATAACATTCTTAATTATGAGCAAAGTGAGCGAATGTGCATGTATGCTGGCATTTAAATAACTTCAGAGTGCCAAAAAATTCCCCCTCTCCATTTCTTGCCATAAAGCATGTCAGCTCCCGGTACTTTTCACATGCTGGTGCTGCTGCAGAGGTTGGTAGACAAGGGGTATATCAAATTAAGCATCTAAATAACTAATAAAATCTTCTCTTTTTAGAGCTGGGAACCTTTTTTCAACCCATGTACTATATTATGCCTGTATTGCTTTTATGTTAGACATTATTTCTAAGTAATTCTTCCATTATTCCTATATTTATTAGATAACCATTTCTCTTTTACATGCATTCTTTCAAATCTACTTCTATTGTTCAAATCCCCAAATAGTCTATGAAAAGCTAAACATAAGTTCAAATATGTTCTGCTACCAGCTTGAGATATATTAATGAGACCTTTTGATCTAGTAAATTTACAAGCTAATAAATGTTCAGTATGATATATCTCATTTATTGTATATTAATCTTCCAGTTTAGTTTTTAGTACCATGTAATTATTTTTTTTTAATTAACTATTAGCAACCCTCATGCACAATGAATACTTTGGAAGACATCCTCACATGATTTGTACTAATTCATAATTTTTCAATGTGAAAAAACACTTCTAAAATGTGTGTCTATATAGATACACTAACATAAAAAATTGAAGTGTACTGGACAGTTATATTACCAAGGATCAATTCTGCAGCTTCCACATGCTGTTACGTTGCCAGCTATCTTTATTTCTGGACGTAATATGCTTTTTGTAAATAGTGTGCAGTTAAACCTTTATTTTCTTTCATTGCACAGTTCATTTTTCCCATCTAGTTGCTGCTGAATATTCTAATGGTAAAACTGAGAATGGTAACTTCGCAGTTGATCGTAGTGGAAATGCAGTGCACAAAGGCAATTGTACATTTTGGCTTTCCCCTGCAGAGCAACAAGGTTCTAATTTACTCTGCTGTTTGACTGTGGGTTGTTTGGGGTTTTTTTTCAAATTCAGCAAGAATGCTAATGATGCTTTACAGTGGTGTCTTTGTATTTAAATGATAAATAGAAGAATCTTCCCTATGAGATACCATTAGCTGAAACGTTTCTGAAAAGTTGTAAAACTTAGATCTTGCACTTGATTAAAAAAAAAAAAAAAAAAGCCAGAGAAAATTGCATGCCTTTTTGTAGCTATTTACAGAATCAGAGAACATTATTATTCTCTGAATGATTTAAACTGTTGGTTTTAACCTATTGGTTTTCTGTACCTGGTAAATATGCATCACACACCTATCTTGAATAGAGAGGTCCCAATAAAGTACATAAATGAGCTTTGATGACTCTTCTACATTTTCCCTGATTGCCCTTGCTTCTGTTTGCATGGATCTGCTACATTTGCTTTCAAATGCAGCGTACCAGAGTATATTCTACTGGCTGAGTGGCAAAACTGTTCCAGGGAAAACATTTTTGGACCTTAGGAGTGTGAATTTCTCAAAATACAAGCTATTCATAAGGGTATGTCTTTGCTACATAAAGACATTTTTAATATACGCTCTTCCTCTATGTTTATTGAATACCACTTAACTGAATTATTGAATAATTCTTGCCTGTTTATTTTCATGCATTGCAAAGACCATTATAATAATTTAGTACTCTTTGTTCAGTAGAACAAGGAATTGCAGAAATATCACACAGGATGACTTGTTAAATAATTTTATAATAGGACTCCCATACCCCTGTTGGTTATAAAAAAAGTGTTGTGAGAGGTCACTAGTGTTAGGAATCAGGTCTTTCACAGGAGCAGAAAAAGTGAATCTGCCTGTGAGGAACCATATTCATGACATCGTTTCTCTTTCTGTATCTCCCTTTCTTAATTTCCATTTTACCTTTTTTTTTTCTGAATAGAATATTTTTGACATACACAAATTCAAGCATTATCATCTGCATCCTGATCATGCATAACTATTCTCTGCCTTTGCTGCTCCGGCCCGTGCAGTGAAATGAATGAGCCAGGGTTTGACAGAGACTGAGGTTTGGGTGAGAGTTAGTTGGTAGAGTTAAAAATGACAAAGATTAGAACAGAGCCTGGAGTTGAAAAAGGCCACTGGAAGAATTGGCATGAATTATAAAGTTACTTTTTCTGAGGACACAAATTCTTTCTTTATAAAACAGCTAAATAGGTCAGGAGTTTTAAATTTGATATCAAAGTGCTCTGTTTCAGAGGAAGGTATGGGCTTTGGTGAGGGACTTTGTGTCTGTATAGAATTTTAGGGCTTTACATTGCTTTAGTACTGTAGGATTTAGTACTTTAGTACTGAGGGTTTAGAAAGCCATCTACAGTCTAAGTGAATGGACTATGAGATATTTTACAAGATTTCAAAGCAGAAACCATGTTTTTTTTCCTGTTTCAGTATTGGCTTACTGCTAGAAAGGCCAGTTTAAGACTTTTCTTGGCCCCGGTGGTATTCATATGGGTGCGGAGGAGCAGGCCTTGCAGTCTTGACATGGCAGCATATCAATTATTGCCAGTAAAAAAGAACAGCAATTCTGCGTCTCTGGCTAATTCAGCACCTTCCGACAGCTCCCTGGAGCAAACAGCTTCATCCCGGGTCAAATTGGCACCTTGCTGCCTTGGAGGTGGCAGCTCCAGTCACCTGCTGAGTTCCTCTGGAGTGAGATGTCCTACAGTGCAGAAGGATCCAGCCCTGGCGATAGACACAAGATTTTGGAGACTCAAAAGTACATATTAAGCTTTATGGATAAGTTTCTTAGGTGGGGAGAGGAATTAAATTCAATGTTAAGTTAGCTAAGCACCAAGAAACTCCAGTTATGAGCTAGGAGCCTGGAGTATTAGCCATTGTCTAAACATGTGGTGAAAAGACTGTCCTATTTTGTAAAGTATGTGCATGTGACCAAAACAACTTAAGAAATATGTATTTATTAACTTTCTACTTTCATTTTATTTCACCTATTTGTCCACACAAATTGTTTTAACAGTATTAAAAGTTTAAGGCTTAGCACTTAAAAGGCCATTTATTCCCTTCTTTTGACACAGCCTCTTGATACAAGGATATGCATTCTTGTCTAAGAGAAAATACAGCTAACAAAGCATCAATGAAGCCAGCTAAGGAATGGCAAGTTGATCAACTGTGTTTTGAACAGTGCTACAAGGAGCTTCTCAGAGGGCAATATTTAAAACTGCAAGTGCTAAATTGAGAGTGTATGCTCCAGGACAGAGGCCAAAAACGTAATTCTATAAATGTTTATGTGCGTGTTCCACCTTATCCTTACAAGTAACCTTGCTGGCTGTCACTGCACTGAGGATGTACATCTAGAACATGCTGAGCACTGGGTGCACAGAGCTTCAAACTCTCAGAGAAATAATGGGACTTCATGGGTTACATTCTGCTTGTACCAACCTAGGAGTGAGACTTGTATGTGCTTCAGTGTATAAAGAAAACACTATTTCATCACACGGAAAAAAGCTTTTATCATTTTACTAAGGGGATGAAGAAAGCACCTCACCTTAGGGCAATAAGGTTACTTTTAAAATCTTACACAACTTTTCTCCCTGTCCTACTACCTCCTGCCTAACAGTCCTGCTCTTGGGCATACCACTGTGTATGGTTTTCACCTTCACCATCACACATATTACATATTATTGAAACATTTGAAGATGTAGCGAGTTCCTTCCCAAAATATGTGACCCCCTGTGGGAAAACCTTTCCAGAGAAGGATAAATTTGGTCTTATAGACCACTTTCTGTTTGCTTTGCAGTTGATTAATGTGATGCCTGTAAGAACATATGCAAGCATTCATTCTGATTAACTTTTATTGCACTGCTAGCATGTCCTTAACTTTTAAAACTAATTGCCCTGTTCTTGTGTTTAGATCTGTTTTATAAAGCGTAGCTGTTCATGACTCTTGCTACAACCTTCTCAGACACATGGATGATGTAAAATTTTCAGAGCAATCAGCTGGTTGAACTTTTACCCAGTCGCTTATGCAGATCAAATTCTTGTTCAATACAGGGAAAATTCTGAGATGCAAAAGTTTTTGACACCTTTCCATACAATGCATTTTTAAAATGCTTTTTCTAAGTGAATTCTGGGTGTTTTCACCTATATTTAGAAGCTGGAATGGATGCCCTGAACCCAGTTAACAAATTCTCAACAATAATATTAATAACATGTCTGATAGGAAGAGACTCTTCTATTAGCTGAATGAGTAAGTTGGCCTTAAGCCTGCAGTCTTTCCACTTTGATATACACTTGTTGCAGAGCTGGGCTGTTGTTGCCTTGGCTGCTTCAACCTCATTCTTTCCTTGCACTCTCCTACTTGTCTGTGTGCATATTCTGTCTCTAGTCTTGTTCTCACTTTATTAGCCCTCTGAAAGATACACTTTTGTTCTGTATTTGCAAAGCACTTGGCACAGGAGAACTGATCATCCCAAGCATGGTTTCTAGGCATTAAAACAATATGAATATTAAACAATCTCTTTTCTTGAAAGCCAACTACTATATTGGGGTGCAGTCTTCATGTGCAGAGAGCTGGTTTGAATACATGGGATGCAGACGGATGAAATTTGCAATATATAGTCCATATTACGTTCACAGAAATGTTAGAAAATAAGCAGGCACAAGATCACAAGCAATTGAGAATACATTTCTTAGGATTCATGCTACCTTTAAGTGGCACTTGTTATCATCTTATAGTGTGTAGTTCCAGGAGGATGAGAATGTATGTCTTTCTGCTGTCTGCTGACAGCAGGAGATAATTCATCATCCAGTAAAGCTCTTTCCATCCTAGGTCTTGGCCTAAATCCAGATTGTCCTAGGTCCAGAATACACTGGCTTTAGCTAGATCAGCTTGTAAGTGGCCTTTGGCTAACTCCTCTATGAGCCCAGTCTGCTACTGGGTTGTAACTATTCAAAGCTGTTTTATTTGATGCTGATTAGATTAGTTTGTTTTCATGGAAAAGGAGAAGAAACATTAATTTTCTGAGCAAATTTCAGCTTAGGTTGATTTTTTTTTTTAATATAAATCAAAGTATTAGTCCTTTTATAGGAAAAAAAAGGATGAAAAAAAATGAGACCATCTTAATGGCTCTTTTGGCCTTAAACTGTATGAACTTCATCCCTGAATGAAACTCTGTCTACTTCAGATAGGCTCTACTTCAAATGGGCACTACTTGCTTCTGTCAGTGAAGGTGAGAATATGGTTGCTGGTCTTGGGTTCAAAGTTGCCCAGGGGATTTAGAACAGCTCACCTATGATGAACAGTTTAAAGACAGCCTGTTGTTGGTTCTTATAGTCTGCTGCTGTCCATTAAAGAATAGTGGATGATAATCAGACTGTAGGGAGAAAATAAAGTACTAAATTATTGTGAAGGAGTAACACCATGCCCATCTGTCACAGAGATATTGGTAATAGCATTTATCTGTCTCTAGAATTTACTCCTTACTTTATTTTAAGGCTGCAAATTTATCCATTTAAATATGCATGAAAATCAATACCAAAAAAATCTTTGTTTGACTAGGCCTATTTAGCTACTTTTGCAGAACAGGAGTATAACCTCAAATGCTTTCTCCAAAAGAGTAGTTAAAGATGAAGAAAAGGGACTTCTACAGTTTCCCTCAGGAGTCTGTGCTGGAAACCAATAGAAAACCAGTACGGATGAATTAACAGGTCAGACTGGTGACTTTAAGGAAACTGTAAGGCATTTTGTCTCACTTCTTTCCATGTAAAACTTCCTTCATTCCTTTCCCAGGCCTCTTTCCCACGGCATTTATGGTACAAAATGAAATATGATGCAATTAAAACACCGACACTTTTTTACATAAGAATTCCTTTTTCAAAATTCTAACTATTATTCTTTTTAAAGACAAAAGCATATATTACCACTTTTTATTCTAGTTAACCCTGCAGAAACAATGTGTTCAAGACAGATAGGACTGGTTCGTACGTGTCTTAAAGAGCAACATTATTAAGTACTAAGTCAATGGCATACTCCTATGGCTTTCTATCCTTCAGTGATGCAGAAAGAACACCTGGTTGTCAACCCCAGCTTCAGTTTTTTAAGGATGGCAGTTTAAAAAAGCTCTTTGAATAAATAAATGGAGGAGGCACTGAGAAGAAATTAACACATTACCCTACAGTGCTATTGGTAGCAATGTCTTTTGACATTTTACTCGTGTTTAAAATATTCCATCCCCTTTGTTGATCTCTGGTCATCCCGGTGGCTTTTGGATCCTCTTGATCACAGCAGTATGCTCAATTATCAAATATTACATGATGTGAATCCTTTATGAACAAGTTCAAAATGGCACTTTTTCTTGCCTTCAGCTTCCCTCCATGGTAATCAATTATACCAGCTTTATGGCCTCTGTGTGTCACCGAAGCAGCACAGAGAAGCTATATAGAAGAAGATCTTCCCCATGGTATAACTAATCACTAAATTGCTGACTAAGCTGTGCTGTGGCACTTTTCATAAGTTGAGGAATCTGATTGCTTCTCATTGGCCAAACTCTTTTTCCTTACACCATGGTGTTGGACACTGCAATTTGCTAGTCTTGCTTTTGCCAAGGGTTTCTGCCTTCGGAGCCGCTGCATTATGTATTCATGGTGATTTATTTATGGTAATTTGCTGTCCTTTACTGAATGCCATTTTAACATTAAAATAAAATGTAATGGATATTTTAAAAGGAGCAAATTGGTGGTTTTATTTTTATTTACAAGCTGCTAGGAATGAAATGTTACCAGGTCAGATCAAAGCTTGGAGCTTCAAAGTGTTGGAGCTCTGTTGTGCAGGAGTGACTTATAGAAGAATGCTGTCAGATATACTTTATTGCAGCTGCCAAACAACTTGATAAAATATGCTGAGCCTCACAGCACTTCACAGGCACTTGTAGATTTCCAGGACTCTGCAGCTGAAGACTAATTACAGATTAGTTTGCTGATTATTAGAAAACAAAAATTTCTGGATAGCTGGTAGCTAGAATGCTGGAATGGAAGAAGCTCATAAAGGAGTTCTAAACCTTGTATCTTCCCGCACATATGTCCTGGGTTTGGCTGGGATAGAGTTAATTTTCTTCCTAGTGGCACAGTACTGTGGTTTGAATTTAGCATGAGAAGAATGTTGGTAACACCCTGATGGTTTAGTTGTTGCTAAGCAGGGCTTACACCAGTCAAGGACTTTTCAGCTTCCCCTGCTCTGCCAGGTGCACAAGAAGCTGGGAGGGGGTATAGCTGGGATAGTTGGCCCAAAATGGCTGAAGGGGTATTTCAGACTGTATGACATCATGCTCAGAATATAAACTTGGGGATGAGCTGGGCATTGATTGGCAGGTGGTGAGAGGTTACATCACTTGGTTTTCCTGGGTTTTCCTCCTCTCTCTTGCTCTTGTTGTTTTCATTATATTTTTAAAATTTTATTATTATTGTTGTTTTTGTTGTTGTTATTATTAGTCTAATATTCCATTTATTAAGATGTTCTTATCTCAACACATGAGTTTTCTTACTTTTGCTCTTCAGATTCTCTCCCTCATCCCACTGGGGTTTGGGGAAGGGTGAGCGAGCAGCTGTGTGGTGCTTGGTTGCCGACTGGGGCTAAACCACATCAACATATTAAAAGTCTGGGGTTCTTTGTGAGTTCAGAAGGCTGCTTCAGCTGTTTGGAAGTAAGTGTGCAATAGCAGAAGCACTGACTGAACTAATTGGGGGGTAGGTATGGGAAAGGATGCTGTCAGATGTTCATGGGGACAAGTGCAGTGCCATTCAGCAGCTTTCTTATGAGGAGAAAACTCTGAGGAGAGTTTATTCAAGCATGTTGAATAAACTGTCCTTCTTGCTCTTGAGGGGTAAACACCACCACCCCAAATACCTGGCAGAAACTACCATAGAGAATGCAGAAGTCACTTGTCAATACATGCTTTTTTCCATACCCATTAATAGAGAACTTTTGAAAAGATGTGCATGAGTTTTCGTCACTCCTGTAACAACAGGAACTGTATATGCATGCTTTAACAAGGAAGGACTTCTCTGGAATAGTGCAGGTAGAATTCAGCTGATGAGATGCAAAAGCCTGGGGATTTCAAGAGATCTGAGAAGCCCTCACTTCTTAAACTGCTAATAGTAACCCAAAACTTTTAGCATGGCTCTGTTTAGCATACCAGGACCCTCTTCTGTGAACAACTGTAGAACTGTACCACTACCCGAAAACTTTTTTCTACTTGAGACAAGAGTATGTTGGAATACGTTCTCATACATCTTTTTTAAATATCATAAGTAGCTTCTTCCTGTGTTGTCTTTAACTACAGACCCTCCGTGAAAGGCGATGCTTAATTATAATTAGCCTGTAACTGTTATACGCGTGTCAGTTTTGGGTACTTTACAGGTCACGGATGGAAAATAGGAAATAATATTTCCTATAATCTGATGAGATATTTTATCATCCTACTCTGCTGCTACCTTCATCGTAAAACTCCTGTTGACTTCCACGGGAGGAGAAATAAGCCTGAAATACCAATGTATGCTACCTTCATTGACGTTATCAGCTCTTAATTGTGCCTTAAAATAATTCCTTTCCCATACTTGACTGACACTTTTATTGATGTAAGTCTTCATTACTGGTCTTTCTGGAGTCTAACTCTGTCAGAAGTTCCTGTTAAAAGCTCTCCTCAGAAACACTCTAACTGTGAGATATCAGCATATCTTTCAGGCACAAAGTGGAAAATCATTGAGCATTTTATAAAAATGTGGGTTTAACCTTGAATATTGGAACCTTTTGACAGTTATGTAGTGCTTGCTACTTGATTGATCAGGATTCACATGAAAAAATGGTGAAAAATGGTTAACAAACCAAATCGTCTCCTTTTCCCATAATGTAAAAAAACCCAAAAAAACCCACTCTTCCAAAAAACAAACTTCAGGAAGAATGAACAACCCCATCTCTAAAGCTTCAGATGTCTTTCCTTCTGCTTTACGCACAATTTATGCTCAATTCCTCTTGCTTTGGGATAGGCTTACTAAGGCAGCAGACAACTTCTACCTCCCTACCCTCATTTCTGTATGAATGATAACATTATTGCACAACAGTAAATCTGGACAAATCTAGCTATCACTCTTTTCTATCCGGTCATTTAAGGAGAGGGAGGGAGTTGAGTTGTCACATCAGAAAGCCCTGTTCTTAGGACATCTCTCCAGGACACTGCTTTGTGAAAAGGCCTTAGTTTTAAAAACCTTTTGGTGGCTGAAACAGACCAAGCTAGATGCAAATGAAAACCCTACTGTTAAAATCTAAAACCAGAGCACAGGAGTCCACATCTTGTTTCTGCTTCCATTGATACTCAGCTTTCCACCTCCAAAATGGAAGTAATAAGTTTTCTTTTTCCCATCATGGTTCATGCTGTATATGATTAAATTATTTATGAAAAAGATTGCTTTCAACGGTCTTTTGTCCTCAATGATGTTTGAATTGATAGTATCACTAGGAAAATGAAGCCATGGTCTCAGTTTGGATCTCAGTTGACTGTTGTGGGGTCTTTGATGTGCAGTTGGTCTGAGTACATAAGAAGTACCTTCCACTGTTACCTGTTGTAAGAAAGGAGTAATTCTAGCTCACACGGTAGAGAACTGTGGTTTCTGTACAAATCAGTCATGGTAGTTTTCAGGTAGCTCTGATTCCTTTGTGCTATTTGTGCTGCCTGTTCAGGAATTAATGCAGATATAAAATATCATTTTTATCTAAAAATACCTCACTTAAAATCCTAAGTGACAGACAATCTTCTAGATGATTACTAGTGTTCTCATTCATATAAAGTTCTTAGAAAGCTTTCCCTCTTTCCCCACTTTTCTGTCAAAAGGAGCAAAAATACTGCTATGGTTGTATTGCACTCCACTTTAGAATTATATGCTCATACTTAAAAAACATGATCTCATATGTAATTATAGCCCTCCTTAGTTAAAAAATTGAATGTGCCTCCTTGATGCAGACATTTACAAACTGGGATGCACTTTGCCATTCTCTCAGGGCTTTGCTATATCTCAGTATCTGGAAAAGTATTCTCATTCTACTGAGGGAATTTCATGGGTTTATTGGTTTGAAATAATTTTTCCTCCTCTCTCTTTGTGCTTATTCAGAGCAGTGCTGTTGATACCACCAAAATACATCCTGATATCTGAAAACAACGGCAACTTGCTTGTTTCTAATACCGAACAAAGATCTGGGGGGTGGGATGGAAGATGTCATTCTCAAATCTTCTGTTTTACATCTTCCAAAATAGAGACCCTGCTGAGAAGCCTCTCAAGACAACTTCTGACTTATTCCCTGATAGAGGTTGAAAGTCACACATTTTGTGGAATTATGTGTTTGATAGCCTAATGATCACAAGAATAATACCTTTAACAAAGTACTCGTTTTACTTCTAAATCATAAAAGAATACATATCAGTTGTAAACCCATGCTTATCTTGAAGCTTTTTTCTTTCTGCATTAAGCAGTTATGCTGAACTGATGCTGTATTTGGATTACTTGCTACTCTTTTCCAGTTTCTCTGGATGAGTGACCAGTGGCTTAACAGGATTTGTTATCATCCATCTTTAACTGACCGGTCAATACTCAGTGTGGTTCCACAAGGTGAGCTGATGCCTGCTTACCTTTTCCTTGGAGGGAACCCGTCATTCAGGAGTCACTCATTGCGAACAACCACTCTACTCCATGCCCTATTAATTCCTCCATGTTATCCATTAGGCTGGGGAAATGAATTTGCTGCAGTGGTTTTTACAGCAAATAATTAGGTAACATGAAATGAGGCAACCCATGCAAGTCATCCACCTAGGATGTTACCGCCTTCAGTGCAACCCAATAAAATACAACAAACAGACCTACAACGGGTGTAGCAGATATGAACCCTTTTCAGTAATGACATTTCTAGTATTAGGGAAATGAAAATATTTTAAATAAAGTTTTCCAGGCAGATGTCTGCTTCAGGGTACTCAGAAGGGGAAAAGAAAGCAGAGTTTTAGGTTAAATGGCTCTGCCCTTAATCAGATTAGGGGTAGAAGCCACCAAAGCTATTCTTTTGCTCATGTTGAAGATACCCTCACAGCCACCCTCGTAATGCCTTCTTGCCTTGAAGCAAAAGCTGATGCCAGAAGGGAATGAGAAGAGCACACATGTGATCTTCATCTTTGTAAATCTGACCTAGATGTGGTGAAGTTAAAAACAAACAGAGAAATTGTTAGCATCTACTGTGTAGAAGACATACTCGGAGTTTAACAGGGAAACTTTCTTTACTGTACACTTTGAGCAGGCCTCATCCTTCACAACTCTCAGTGTGCCTTGGCGAAGTGTGTGCCTACCCAGCTGGAAAACTTAGTGTGTTCCAACAGAAACTGCTCTCGATGTGCATGAGTTGTTTTGACAGTAGGTGGAGGAAATGAGACACGTGGGAACTGGGAGAATATCACTGCTGTGCTCTCCGTGTTTCAGGTGTTCTGCTAATGCCCAGTTTGTGAGGAAAATGAAAATACAATAGAACAAAAATTATGTACTTTGGCAGTATTGATATAGACAGTGAAAGGTAAGTATAGAGGCAAGGTCAGAGTAGGAAAAGGGATGGAGGGCAATCTTTTTGTAAGGCAATGGAGGGTGAAACGAAGGATTTAGATCTGAAAGGCGGTGAGGTTATCTACAAAGTTACAGGCAAATACTATCAAAGCAGCACTGCTCGAGATTTTCAGTGTCTCTGATGAATTTAGATGCCTCTTTCCCAGAAGTTAATGGAAGACACACACCTTAAAATCTCAACCATTGCTTAGTCATCATTTTGCCTGTGTCAACAAGCTGCAGACAGCAAATTGTATGATCAATTATTTGAACTCACAGGGTAAAAGAAATCTTCTTGTGGATGCTGGCCATCCAGACCTTCGCAACTGTATGCCTCGGTCGTGGAAAGGTGATTCGCCAACAAATGAGGGCCACCAACAGCCGTTAGTGGCTCTAAGGCTTCCTACGAAGACTAATCGAGAGGTTCTGAGCTTCTCTCCAGTAGAGGGCACTGATAGACAAAAACTAACCGTATTTTCAAACTCTTAAAAATTTGTAACATGGTAAATATCAGTATGTGGAAGAAATCCATGTAAGCACACATATAGATTAATTACATAGTAGCGATAGGTGAGATGATGACCTCTTCTGCCATCAGACAAAGCAAAGAGAACTTCCTCCAAGAAGAAAGAGATCAAAGTGTGAGCATAGTATGTAATAAGGACATTTGCATTTGGGGTAATTTGATAAACCGCAGATGGCAGGAGATATTAATACTGAACTATCTCACCTCCCCAGGACGCTTATAATGTTGCTTTTCTGATTCCTACTTTTCTGCTCTGAAAACTATTTTGGAACATTTTTCTTCCAGGCTTTGCTTTCTTCATTTGTTTCTTGTTCACCTGTATTTGTTTACTGTCCTTACTGGAACCCTCTGCTTCACAGCCTCTTCTCAGTTTTGTTCGTGCATGCTCTCTCTCACACAGCCCGGTGAAGAATCTTTGCTCCCATCTTGGAAACCTCCCCTCCAAGTTGCATGTCTTCTGAGACACCCATGAGTACTAGGACTACCAGTACAAACAAGTGTTATGCCTCAAATCAAAATAATTAGTGGCCCTCAAAGACCATCTATGTCACGATATAAAGCAGCTTGAATTTCTTATTCCTCCAAGATGCACATTCCTCTAGATCAGTTCAGGAGAGAATTTATAACAAGATTCCCCTCTCCTACCCTCTTGGCCCAGCCAGACTGAAGTCAGGCAAACAAGGAGCATCCAGAAAATTGATTAAATGGATTTAGATTCACAATAGGGAATGCAAGTAAAACAGGGAACAAAATCTCCATGCTGGCTTTTATTTTGAGGTTGGATAATTTTATGCAAAGATGTCTCCTCTTTCATTCTTACTCTTCAGTCTTCAAGGAAATTGAGTCTACTTCATTTTCTGGAAGTTTGTATGAAGCCTAAAAATATGCTATCTGTTTTCATTACTACCCAGTTCTACTAACTACTGTAATCAACCTGTTTGGTATGAATATTTTCATAGAACTATCACACATAACGTGACTAAATCTGCTTTATAACTTTACAGGCCTACGGAGGGCAGGCTAAATCTTCACATAATTACATAGGAAAGATTACATAAATTCTACTATGAAGTCTTTGCAGACCATCATATTTTAAACAACAGATTATGTCAGATTTGAAACTAGCTTGAAAACACAGTTCCTAGTGACAAGTCAAAAAATTCTTGCTGAAAGATAAATGCTGCATAGGATAGATACTGCATAGGATAGTGCTATATGTATGACACCCCCCCCAAAAAAAAAAAAAAATAAAACCAGCTTGTACTATTTAACTTGTTTACCTGAGTTAGCTCAGATACAGCATCTATGTTTCAATTAAAGAACTAAAAGGGTATGCCTACCTTTATTTTATATAAACAAACAAATTATATGGCCTTGGGGCACAATTTGTTTTTTTAGCAATGTCATACCGACTTGATTTATACAACTTAGTAACAACAACTTTCATCTTTTTGATTTTATTGCAGGACTTCTGGGAAGTCTCAAAATATTTTATTGTGAGCAGCTAAATCTTAACAAGATGGACAATCTTTTCAGTGATTTCTTCTATACCACCTATTATGTCTACAACTAAAAAAAACCCCAACGATTATTTTTAAATAGACTGACCAGCTTTTTTGCCCACTCGGTTGATTGCTTGCTTATTAACATAATTATCAGTCGTCAGAATTTCCTAGCCTACCTAGCCTGTAGACATGACCTACATTTGTAATTAAAAATGTCAACACTATCCTTTCCTTCTTGTCTTACCCCTGAGACATCAGGTCTGCATTGCCCACTACAAAGAAACAAAAAAATTACTATAAACACTATACCTGATCTCCCCACCAAAACTTTTTTCATCCTTGTCATTTAATAAACCTTTTTCTACTACTAAGATCAACTTTTAGTCCATACCTCTTACTTGTTCTGTACAAAGAACAAAACATCAAGGACATTTTGCACAAACTTTTCCTGGTTTAGGGCTTAAAGAAATCACATCTTGAAACTTGCTGGGCACGACCCACTACTGAATTTAGGACTATACGGATAATTTGCTCGTTCTATTTTAGCTTTTTCATGAATTCCATGTCAAAATCTCATTTATGTGCATATAGGCGGCTATCTATCCAAGAGATGGGTAGAATATTTACTATTTAGCACATACTTGATTTGAACGTATTACCTCTGTTTGAATACCTTTTAGTAGGTCATATGCCGTGGTTGAAATTTGCGTGTACCCCACTGGACACACGGGTATGGGGGTGCCTGCAGAGTGGCCTGGAGTAGCACAGCCTTCCACCGCGCTTTCAGTTGCAATACTCGCGGACATATATATTCATAGTTCTGGCTATAGCTCCCGCAAACGCCCGGCCCGCGCTCCGCGCCGCCACCCCCTGCACCCACAGACGTGCCGCCGCTCCCCCCCACGCCCGGACAAGGGGTGACCCCATGTTTTGGGGGGGAGGGTGTCCGCTTGTCACGGCTCTCCCTCCGGCTGCAGCAGCACCCCCGGGTAACGCCGCGTCCCCCCGCTCCCAGGGCGCGGCGCTGCGGGCAGCCCCCTCCCTTCCCCGCGGCGGCCGTGGCCGGTCCCGGGGCATCCGGCTCGGCGCTGCTCGGCCCGGCTCCCCTTCGGGAAGCGCCGCAGCCCGGGGCCGCTCTCCGGGCGGCATTTTTTGGGCAGAAACAGGGGGTGTGTGTGTGTGCTCGTGGGGTTTTTTTTCAGCCGCTTCCCGCCAGGCTCGGGCAGCCCGGGGTGCAGCGGTGTCCCCGGGGGCAGAGGCCCTGAGGGGTCTCTCCCAAAGGCACGTCCTTGGGAGCGGGAGGGAAGGGCGGGCGGCGGGCCGGCGCGCAGGGGCAGCACGCCGGCGGCTTGCGGTGCCCGGCCGCCGTAGTAGCGAGCTGCTCCTCCGGTGGTTGGGCTGGGGAGCGCTGGGCTCCTCCTCCTCTTCCTCCCCCCCCCCCAGCAGCTCACAGCCGGGCGTGTGACTGACTAGTCTCCCCCCGTCTCTCATTTTTTATTTTTTTTCCTCCTTTTTTTCTGTCCATGGGTACACACACCGAGGTACGCACATGACAGTACTTCGGTGCAGGAGCCGGTGCATCGCCAGGAGGGCTGTGCTTCCACTCCGGGCACGCACACACACACGCCTGCTGCTGCTGCTGCTGCTGCTGCTGCTGGAAGTCTTTCTACAACGGGGATTAGCAGCCTCCTCTCCCTATATATATTTCTCTGTCTCTTTCTTCTCCTTTCCTTTCCTTTCTCCTTCTCTCCCTCAAATGCTTGACTGACGGACGGCGGGCAGGAAAAAGGTAAATGCGTGTCTGCTGTTTGCTGACAATACGGATGGGTGATGGTGTTTTGGCAGCGTGCTGCGCGCTGCGCCCTCCGCTTGCCAGGCAGGCAGCCCGCCCTCCTGCCGCGCCGGCGGCTGCGCTGCTGCCGCTCCCCGCGGCTCCCCGGGACTCCTGTCTTGGGGGATCGGGTTTTGCCGCGAGAGGTTTGGCTTCCCCAGCATCCCCCCCCCACCCCCCCGGTCTGTGAGGCAGAGGGGTTCCCGTTTTTGTGCTTCTAGCAGTTGCCACCGCGGGCGGCCGGCGTGTGGGAGCGCTCGGCGAAGGCTTCGCGGGACGAAGGTTGCTCTGAACGGCTGTGCGCGCGGAAGAGCGCGCCGGCTTGTCGCTTCGGCGCGGAACCTCGGCGTTATGCATCGGGGCCGGAGAGTGGCAACGGGAGGACCAGCCCCAACCTTCCCCCCACCCCCTTGCCCATCGTTTGCTGCATCATTCAAATGAGTAATTTCTAGCTGGCCTTGCGTTGCGGGGCTTTTATCCCTCCCGCCCCCTTCCTCCGCGGGTGTTTTGGCAGCCGCCGAGGGGAGCGATCCTCCTTTCTCTGCCCCGGGGAGGCGAGCGACCCAGGCGGGGGCAGCCGCGGCCTCCCCCCCGCCCCCCCCCCCGGGTCCTGCCCCGCGTCCCGCCGCCGCGGGCTCCACAACTACTTCGTCGCCTGTTGTTCGGGCTGAGTTTGTCCCGCGTCCCTCCTCGGCAGGACACGAGAAGCAGGGTCAATTTTTGCCTCCCGCCCCCAGCAAAGCCCGTGGGGCGGCGGGGATCCCGTGGAAGCGAGGGGAGGTTCCGTACCGCGCTCCCCGCCGTGCGGTGCCAGGAGCGGGGCGGCCTCTGCCGCCGGCCCCCCCCCCCCCACCCCCCTCGGTCCGTCAGATCCTGAGGGCTTTTTTTTTTCCTCCTCCTTGTTGCCGTTCCTAAAGCCGGCTCGGGATGCCAAGAAGGCAAGTGTTAGAGCGTGCTTGCTTCTAAAGGAGGCTGATGGGCTTAGTTGATCTTGGAGGCAATCTGCTGGGTAGTTAATATTTATCAGGGGGCACTTCGGTTTCACGCAGGATTGAGTTTGGATAATCCCGTTTCATTCATGTTGTTTTCTACACCTGTCAGGGATACGTAAACACACTGTTAAAGGCAGGAAGCGAAAAAAAGGAAAAAATAGTAACAGAAACAAAAATGGCGAGAAACTTAGTTATTACAAAAAAAAAAAGTAGTTGTTTAACCAGATAAAAGGTAGGTGTGCTTGTCGGCATGGTGTATGCTCAGCTGGTTGCGTTGGACTGTATTTCAATGTTAATACACCTTTAAAAAGGCAACACTAATTTGCACTGGTACGTGGGTCCAGCGTATAAGCTTAAGGTATTTCCCCTCACTTAAAAGGTGTTGCGAGTTTGATCAGCATTCACTGATCCAAAGGATCCAAAAGTCCAAAGGATATATATTCAAAGAGAAATTTACTGCTCATAGTAATGATTACAGGAAAATTAGGAATTTTTAACGGCAACAACACAGTTCCTTGTTATCTTTTGCATAGCTTTCTTGTCTGTCTGATATTGTGTATCTCGGAACTATTAAAATTAGGTAGTGTAAATTAATGAGAATACATAGAAGCAAAATATGCTGTTTATTAGAGAGGTAACCAAGTAGTTTCAAAATAAAGGGTACAATAGTGTTCCATTTTATGTATCTCCTCCTGAATTAAAGTTTTCTTTATTTTCTTCACCAGAACTGTGTATGTTAAATATACTTGTTTAATTCAAGGCTCATTCTAGTCTCTCTCTTGTGGGATTAACACTTAAAAGCGTATCAATGTAATCTGGTGGTGTTAGACTTTGCAATGCTGTCCTTCCTATAAAGGTGGTGCAGCCCCAGCCGGTGATGTTGCCACCTGGAAATATGAAAAGAACTGCATGAATAATTAATGAAATAGTGTAGGAAATAAAGGCAATCCTGTACCAAGAAGCAGTAGTAAGTAGCCTCCACACAATTTTTTTGTTGTTGTTGTAATTTTCACTCCGGTCTCGTACCATCTGGTGACTTGAGTTTTCACCCCAATTGTAATAGGCAGGTGCAGTACCCTTAGACTGGCGTTGCCGTTTTAAGACTATAAGAGCTCAAGGCACTTTAACACGAGATAGTTTATTCAGCCCTTAATCTCTGTAACCAAACTTAATTTTTAGAGCCTCTGTTGTGTTATCACTCAAGATTTAAGAAGGCTATTTTCGTCAGGGGCGCATAATTAATACTTGTTCTCCTCTTATGCTACATTTTGCACTCGTGCACAAAGCTCATCCAAAGAAACCTGAAAAGGGGATCTCCATGGTAACGAGAGAGAGGATTTTCTCCCTCACCGTAGGTCAAGACTAGACGCCTACCCATCCCTTAATTTGTAGCAGCATTCATTGGCACCTTCCTCTCCGTGGTTATTTTGTCTCCTGGGGTGTGCTTTTACCCTTGTCTCATGCTTCCAGAGAGCTGCTCCTGTGACCGGTGCTACGCTGGCTGAGCACAGCGTCTGTGTCTCTCCCCTCTCGCATCCTCCCTTCCACTTGCATCGTATTTCAGCCTTTCTGTACCTCTGCGATTTGACTGTGGGATTTCAGGAAACCACTGGTTTTCCCCATCAGGTTTTTGATTTGAAGACATATCTTGGCTCTGCCTGTGTGTAAGACCTGACAGAACCTTAGTCCTTAGTCCATTTCAGACGGAAGGGTCGTCATCTCCTTTCTCTCTTTTATTTCTCTGTGTTCTTTTTGGACAGTTTCCCCATGGTGTCCCAGAGGTTTTGTAGCAGTAAAAGCACTCTACCTTTTCTTATCAGGGAGCAGGGCTTCATTATATTTTTTGAGTCAGTATGTGATATGTGATACTGGTATTATTGTTTGGAGATGTTCACGATAAAAGAGTTTCTTTTGCCCTGACTCTGTCATCACAGAACAGTAATACGGAGCACTGCTTTCTGGGGTAGTAGTTGATTTTGTTTTTTTTTTTTCCCTCTCTCTTCTTTGAAGGACTGTCTGCCTAGACTGTGTCTCTGTCCAAGCTAAGATGAAGTGAACGCTTTTTATTCCCAATGATCCTGTAGTCAGACACTTAAAACTTTCATTGAGGAATATAATGTATTTTACAGTCCCCTGTTCCTTCCTGTATTCAATTTTTGTAGCTAAGACCTCATGAGAGGATACCAAATGGCTTTTTAAATGGCTCCCTTAGGCTGCTGGTGCACCAGGTCTCTCTGGGCACATTTCCAGTTCTTTTGCCTTTCCCTGTGACATAGCTCGGGATAATTTGAAAACATCTGCTAGAGCAACCATCTTAATATAAGACACCAGTCATCATTTGTCACTGAGCAATATGTCATTTGTGACTCTGTAATTGGAAGACAGATGCTAATGCTGACTTTGGCCTTCTTAACTTGTCTTGTTGGCAGATTGTCTATAGAAACACTTTGCAGTGCTTTGAAATCCCACAGTGTATTTCCACCTTTCTGTATCTCTATGTTTCTGAAAGAATTGCCTGTGTTGTTTGAAAATCTGCTCAAGAAACCATAATGATAGCAGCTAGTACATTTGTAATCTGGCTTGCCAAGTAAGCTTGACTTTATGCGTGTCTTCAGTGTCTTCTGCTAGATAAGAACTACTTTTGAATAGCTGCCTGCAAAACTTTAACCTTTGTATACGATACATTTCTGATGTCTTTCCACATGATGCCCTGTCCCTGTATTGGTAGCATTTCAATGAATGTCCCTCATCCCAGTTTTTTCCCTCCCTTTGAAAATTTTACCATTGCCTTTAACTAAGTGAAGAGGTTCTTCATCTGATTTCTCATACTAAGGAAACTAGGGATTTGAGAAATGGACTTCTAACTGTGTGAAGGAAGTGTACACTTCTAGATATCTAGATCCAGGTTTCGAACCTCAGTTGCTGTGGTTCAGATGACAAAAGTGTGTGGCACCAACTCGTAACCAAAGATCTCAGTAGTCACATGTCTCATATCTAGAAGGTGCTTTTTTTTAAGCTTCGTGTGCTAATTACAAATGTAGGTTGCAGTAGCTTGAGTTGACTTGCAACAGTTCACAGGTTTCAGCTTCTTAATAGCCTGATGTGCTGATGTGGTGCCTGTGCTGGATTCAGTCAAGGATTCCTTGAGTTTTTATTTCTTTTGGGGCAAAGGGAGATAAGGGGGTGAGGATCTAAAAAATTTTTGTTGAAGAATTGTGCTTGAAAGTCCATTTCATGTTCTGGGCATAAATCCTCACTGCAGGTAATTTAAGGGGCAGGCTGATGGGATGGTAGCTGAGTTACTTTTTCAAATGAAAGGGAGTAGTTTTTTCAGCCAGCTTCCCAAGTGTGACTTCTGTTGCTAATTCTGTACTTGTACACACTTTCTTCTTGTGTGTCTGTTCAGTTTTGCAGGCAGAACAGGATAATGTATCTGTCTGACCGGAGGTCAACAGCAGTCAGAGACAATGATTAGCAGTCTCACCTTCATCGTAGTAACTTCAGTTTTAGCAGTGTGCATCCAATGTTGAAAAGTCAACATTGGGAACTAGCATCACACTACTGTCGTCTGTTTTTCTTTTGTCTTGTCATCAGAAAAAAAGAAAAAGGAAGAAAAAGTTTAAAGAGAAATGGAGATGAAATCTAGGTTCCTCGGTTTTGGTAGTGGTCTCAATAGCATCTATGCATGCAAAACCGGGCAACAGGCAGCGTGCAGTTGCCTTTGTCTAGTAGTAGTATTGAGAGTCAGCGTGCTCCATGGACACGCAGTGTCTCACAGATGTCCCGAGTACACAAGAATCTCCATCTTCTTTTCCTATCCTGTAGCTAAAAGATTTTGGAGTCCTTGCGGTATACCATTCACATAGGGTGAGCTTTGTTTCATGGATTGTAGGAGAATGCAGCCGCTGTTTTTGTGGTGCTGGAATTGTAGTGGTGCAAGTGTTCACAAGGATATCAAAGGAGATTCCATGTTCTCATCAGTCTGTGTCTTCTGGCTATCCATTCATTGGGTGTAATGCTCAGGCATGGTTTGGTCCTTTAAAGTTGTCAACAGCTCTACATCTGGTTTACCTCCATAATGCTGTGGGATTTCTTTTTCTTTTTTTTTTTTTTTGTGACTGTCTTTTAGAGCGTCACTAAATTCTGTTATTGGATCCCATTTTGTAAGAATATACCATAGCAGATCATCCACCTTGCTGTTCCTTCCAGGAGATGTATTCTCTGCAGAGGAGTCCTTACTGTCAAATTTTAGATACAGTTTTGTAAATAATGTTGATGACTATCCAAATGTAGCTTTTTAGTGGCAAGGGCATGGCAGTGTAGGGGAAGAATCACCACAGCAAGGAACGAAGGAGGTAGAATTAGGAGAATTTATTGTTGTTTTGTACAAATGAAGCAAACATCATCATGTCAAAACAATTTAGACTAAAAATGAATGTTGATTCTGTCATTCTGTTCATGGAAGAACTTTGCAACCAAAAAATGTAATATTTGGGGAGATTATTCAAATGATTTTCTGAGGAAAATCATCCCAAATACTTTGATAGTTTACATCATTTCATAACAACAGTGAAATAGTGCTAACAATTACTAGGTTAATGGTACTTTGAAAAGTATGGTATGTATATCACTATGAAATGAAAGGCTCTAGAAGAAGAGATACAGTGTCTATTTGGGAATGCCTGTAACTTTTAGTGAAAAAGATGGACTTCTTAAAAAATGTAATATGGATGATATCTATATGATAAAATAAACTTGAGAGGAATTATAAACTGAAGATGAAACCTTTTTCTTACACATTTGGATCTCGCTCTTCCTTGGAAAAATGGCCAATGCAGGAATTTTTCTTAAAAAAAAATCCAAACAAGAAAAAAAACAAGCTACTGATACTGCACTCAGGAGAGGCTCCTGAACCTCTGGTGTTCAAACCAGCTGGCTGCCCTCTTATCTCAGGAAAAATGTTTATATTTTTAATTCCTGAAATACTACAAACTTGTTCATGTGAAAACTATGGTTACCTCTTCCACTTTGTTTTGGTTTGGGTTGGTTTTGGGTTTTTTTCATCAGTTCATAAAAACTACTTCAAAGCTGATATTCTTTATAGAACTGTACCCATGTGATGTCATTTACAGAATTGAAGTGGCATGGTAGTTGAAGAGCATTCATTTCACCTTGGGTAGAAGTGTGAGTTTATTTTTATATCTAAAACTTACAATTTTTCATTTTTTTCCAACTGCAAATCTATGTGGTGTTTCTTACCATACTGTGATGGTGTGTGGTCTGACTTCCAGAATACTTCTATGGTGTTTTACATCTCTATAGCATGATATAAATTTACCCACTGGGAATCTTCATGCTGTATTTTGCAGAGAGTTGTATAGCAGAATTATATATGAAGAAAGGTATTTATGCATGAAAAGGATCATTTGTTTGCTGTGTCATATGCTAATAATTTCTCAGTCAAGGGGCAAAACCAACAGCGTGAAGCCTGTGAGACCACTTGCATATCACAAATATTCTAATGAGCTCAATAAAAAGGACATTTTCTAATCTATTTGTATAGTTGCGTTCTTACATAATGTTTGTCTTCAAATGAAATGTATTTTCAGAAAAAGAGATATCTTTAGAAATAGGGATCAGGGCAGATAGGAAAAAAGAAGGAATAATTTGCGCATTCTAAAACCAGATTTTAATAATTATCAGAGGTAGATTTAGACAAAAGATGAGGAAATGCCATTCCCATTTTTACAAATTCATGTGAAAAAAAGCCTTGCATGGTTAGCAGTGAGATCTTAAACACAGAAAGAGAAAAGCTAAACACAAGGAAGTTCTGCAGTATTCGAGTACTTTGGTCAT
The DNA here is from genome assembly GCA_034008185.1 of Gorsachius magnificus. Taxonomy (NCBI): domain Eukaryota; kingdom Metazoa; phylum Chordata; class Aves; order Pelecaniformes; family Ardeidae; genus Gorsachius; species Gorsachius magnificus. The sequence goes on along the minus strand of CM067082.1, from coordinate 54,924,198 downwards.
TTACAAAGCAGGTACTATGTAAGGTACTTCTAAAATCAGTGCAGCATGCTGCAAAATAATTAATCTCTTATGTTAAAATACCTCCCAGAGGACATTTCTGACAGCACCAAGTCAAAATATAAGAGTATACTAAAGTTCTTGACCCAATCCTTTGCTTTTGATGCTGACTGGCGTTTTCAACATGAACTGCGGGAGCAGGTTGCCTGCCCTGTAAAAAAGCTGTATGAGGTTTTTAATGTTGAGGACCAATTGGTCAGGGCCATATTAGAGGGTTTTTTCATAAGAAGAAATGCTGAAATGCAGCAGCAATACCTGTGTGTGTTACATTTGTAGGGTTCTTCTGAAGACAAAAATATTTGCTAAGAGATTAGTCAAGGATCAAAGCATTTCTACAGGACCTAGAAGAAATTGCATCATGTTTCTTTATTCTATATTTCTGGTGCCTCCATGACAACACATAGCAGAGCATGGTGAGAAAAAGATGAACGTTGATCTTGGTGCCCATTTCAATTTCTTTTGGAGCTAAAAGGAAAACTTCCACATAGGATGAGAAGAAAATTGGGGACTTCAGTTCTGTGTGTCCAATAATCAATTTTCTAGCAGACTTTGCACATCTGTAGAAACCGTAACTTGATTTTTGCTATTCAACTTATCTGTAGTTTGCTTCCTGAACTGCTATAGGACCAAAAATAATTAGACCATTTTCCCACGGACTTACAGTCACTCTAAGAACAGAGACACTAATATGTAGGAAAGCCCACAAATGTCAGTCTGATTTGTTAAAGCTTCAATATTATTAATCTGTAATGGTGTCATGTTAAAGTTCATTTTCATGTTTAATACAATACAACATTTAGAACAAATCCTACCAATGTTCTTAGTGCAGCTCCCAGTGCTCTCTGTGCAAGATCTGCCCTTGATGCAAGAAGCAATACTTGAACATTAAGCTATTGCAGAAAAGCCCAGTATTTTATTTTATTGCAAATTAACAGATAGCGATTAATAAACTGGATGTGGCTTTTTACTTGGTTCAGCTGTGATTCTTCTTTGTTTGTTTGTTTTTATAGAGAACTGGGATCATTAATTAATTATTTGATGAGTCTGCCAGATCTAGTTTAGCCTTTTTGGCTTCCTTCGCCCGGCAGGGCCTTAGCGTACGGAGTCCTGGCAGCTGATGGCAGCATTGGTTTGAACAGTTGCTGAGTGTCTTGGTTTTGAGTGTTTGGGTTTGGTTTGGTTTCATTTAGTTTCATTTTTTACTGCTTTGTATTAGAAAAATGACATAATGTTGACTCCAGTATTGTGTGTACATGAGAGCCTTGTGTTATTGAAGAATGTAAATATAAATTATTTCAGATGTGTCTGTTGATTTTGCCTTAACATTTGGTCTAACCATAAACTGCTGCTCTGCTCATCTTTCCTTCCATATCCAGTTCATGGCAGCTACTGCCCATGTTAGCAATATGCTTGGTAAACATGGAGTACCTCTTCAGGCTTATATATGCTTTGAATTTAGGTTTAAGTCAGGATTGATCTTTTGATGGGGATTTTTTTTTCCTCAGCTGCAGGGAGAATAAAAGTGAGAGAGTGAGTTCCCTTTAAACACCCTTATTCTTCATGTTAATCTCTCCCTACTCTTTGGTGTGGTAGAGGAGGCTGAGGAGAAACTGAGATTAGCTGTTCAGGCACATGGGACACATCAAAGAGTTTTTCTTGTCTTTCTGGTGGAAGAAATGAGGACCTCGAGGAGGAACGGTGAATTCCTTTCTGGAAGGTCTTGAAGGCAGCGAGCGCCCACCTCACGTGCACCCCAGGGCTGAAACTGCCACTTTAGTTATTGCCATCAGGTGGCCCTGAGAACATGACCTTATGGTCCTGCTAGCTCAGATAAGTAGCGGGCTCAACAAACCTTAGATCAGACCTACTCGCTTAGCTGTATACATGTGATAGACCCAACTAGTCACAGGTCCACATCTCAAGAATAATTTCACTCTGTGGGTGTATGTTATTACACAATTTTTCTGCATAGTCACGGTGACTGTCCAGAATTTTTGGATACCAGCAGCACAGTTACACTGCACTCATGTTTTTGATTATAGTAAACACCCCTTACTCATGGAAAAGGAAATAGTATTTTTAAACAGTTTGATCTAGGCAGATGTGTGCCCTCTACAGATTGTAAATAGCCAATATGTTATTTAGTATACCATGATGTATGGCTGAATAAATAAACAAAAGATGACTATAATAGAGCTGTACCGTAAAATCTAATATGATAAAGCTTTTTCCACCACTAGCAGAGCTCAGTAATTTATTACTACAATTTGGTATCATGGATATGATTCATTTTGTTTTAGTAGATACAAACAAATTGCTTTACATTTGTGTAGTAAATTATTACTCAAATCTGAACGCATACTTTGTATGATACTGAGATACTTGAAATTCTGCAGAATGAGATGTATTTATTTATATGTATTTTTTTGAAAAAAAAATCTTTTAGCACATACTATTTAAACAATCATCATCAGCCAATGTTTAATTCAACAGTCACGAGAACAGTTCTTGATCCAATTGAATTTCAGTGACAGATCATCCCAGAGCCTAACTGGGCCTTCCCGACATTAGATACTGAAACGTGTGTAACCCAAATGCTCTGTCACGTTCCAGTTTGTTCATCTGTGATACGAATTTTTCTAAGGCAAGCTGCCTGCCGTGGGTTTTGTGGAAGAAAAAGTTAAGCCACAGTATTAGAAAGAAAATGTTTAAATAAATTGATCAGTATGTGCGCTGCACATCTTCTCTGTTTAAAATAGATAAAAAAAAAAAAAAATTTGCTTCCTTCTTTAAATTTGCAGATTAGGCATGGATTGTTGCCCACAATTTTATGGAACCTAATCATTATCCTTTCTTAATAGATTTTTTTTTTAAACCACTAAAGTAAATTAATTCAGGGACTAATTTTGTTTGCGGAAAATTAATGTGGCAAATGTAGTATTAACGGTTATTTTTTAAGCTTTTTTTTTTTTTAGATATTTTAAGATGATTTTAGTAGGATTAATTTTGTTATATTTATTGCTAGGTCAAATACTTTTTGAAAGTAGGATGAAATTAGTCATGCTTTAGGTCCTAACTACTTCTAACTAACTCTGCTTATGCCTAAGAAATAAACGTGAAATTAAACCAAAGATACACTGAAGAAAATACTCTGTAAAAAAAAATGCTCAAACCCATATATTTATCAAAACAGACCAGATCTTTTTCCTTTCTGCACACTGACTGGATAGCATTAAGAGGAAGCAGAAATGTACTTGCAGTCGACTTTGTCTCAGTAAATGCAAAATGCAGAAGACTGGATTTGTGACTGGTGCATTTGCAGGGAGGTAAGCGGGATGAAAGCAGGAATGGATTTGACTCAATGGTACAGTCAAGTAGGTATAAATGTAAATACATAAAGCCAAATGAAAACCTGTTTTTCGTATGTAATTACCATTTTTCAGCTTCTAGGATTTAGAGATTTTTAAATTTTGCCTCAGCTCAGATGTCTTTTTTTAGGAGGAGAGGGGTAAAAGTTCATCATTTGGATAGCAGAATATATGACAACTGGAGGGAGAAAAAAAACACAAAACCCAAACCAAGACAAAACCTAAGGTCACCAGTTACATCAGTTTTCATAGCCAATAAAGGAATGAATTAGAATTTTAGGACCTTAAGGGTTAGTGTATGAGACATTAAGCCTCAGAGTCTGTGGGTAAAGCAAGAGCAGAATGCGCGGAAGAAATGTCTTGTGCAATGAATATCACAACTGGCAAATCATTTGTGTGGTACTGGCCACAGTAATAAATGAGATGTGTTCATTGTCAGCTCCTCAGTGACTAATGCAGTATTGCCACCTCTGTTGCGGTAAAAACATGGTCACTGTTTGGTAGGATGCTGTTGTCAAGGTAATGAATTTGAAACAAGTCTGTGTTTAGCAAGAAGAAATGAGTTCATACAAAAATTATTGTTTTGAACAGTAGAAAATCACATCAAACTGAAGTAGTACAGATAATTTCTGAGTTTTCTTTGCCAGCTTAGTTACGAGTGAACACGCAGTTTGAATGACTTTTATAACATAAAATAATGACGATGTGTAACCAAGGACAAAGATTAAACAATTTAAAGTTATGCTTTTGGAGTCTTAAATATTTAGACTTTTATTTATCATATCAGTTCCAAATGAATTTCCTGTTTCAGAGGTGATAAATAGGCCTCATCTACACTTTCAGATCATGTCTGATTATATATGTTAAAATAACACAGTAATTTGAAATGGTAACGTAAAAGAATTACAGTGCTAAACAAATCGTAACACTCTTCATATTCCCTAAATAATTATCTGATAGATGAAGTCAAGACAGATTAAAATATTCTCACAGTTCTAAATTATAATTAATTTTCCATTCTATTTTGTCAACAGTCTGAATTTCAATTTATTTACATTAACTTTACCAAGTATCCTGTAAGGTCAAACACTGTTACAAGTTTTTTAATGGAAGGGATCTTTTGTGTCTGTCAGAGTTCAAGGAGTGTCTGGATGATGCACTTAGCCATATGATTTAGTGTTAGGTAGTCCTGCAAGGAGCAAGGAGTTGGACTTGATGATCCTTATGGATCCCTTCCAATCTTATTCTAAGATTCCATGATTTTACATCAGGTAAAATCAGAACACCCTTTGAAATAAATAGCAGAAGTCATCATGACTTAAATGGGTCCAGATTTCAATGTCTTCAGCAAGGTGTATAAAAAGAAGCATGCCCGGAAGCAAGGCAGCATAGCCTGGTAGAACCTGTAACGTGTACGCATATAATTTTTATTCCTAAAGGAATATCTCCTGGTTTAGCATATCTAGGATAATCCATAGGAGCCTGCTTGGATACTCACTGAAATCTGTGGCTCACACTGTGAATGTAATGTCTATCATTGCCTTAAGCAGGCATTGGATTATGTCAATACATAAGCACAAAGATCACATCTTTTTTTTTTCTTTTTTTTTTTTATTATGAGACCTGCTGGGTTATTGGCAGTTCAAAATATTATCTCCTAAATGCTTTTCTTTTCCATGTGAATTGTTTGAAAGGCAGACTTTATACTGCTACCTGGTCTCCTTTGTATTTGGTTAATATTTGTGGGTTTCTTGGCATTGCATGTGCACAAAAATGACACTTTTGAAGGGACAAAAAAGGTTACACGGTTGAAAAGTGTGTCTGCATGGTTAACTGAAATCCCAGTTCAGGCTTGACTTTGTATGTGATATAGACAGATATTCCAGGTTTCTTTCAAAGAAAAACTTAATCCCCACTCAGTAAACCTGCACAGAGCCTACATATTATCTTCGCCTCATTTTAGAGATGTGTTCAGTACTTAGCAGAGGTAGGAGGAGTGCACGAGACCATCTAAGCTGACTTGAATTTTACCCACAGAGTGTGGAAACTGGCTGTTAAGCTAAATGCTGGAAGATTAAGACACTACTTCTCCCACTAAGGATTTATCGTCGCTAAGACTGTCAAATTCATTTGTGTGTCAATTACAGTTTCAGAGGTGAAAAGTCAGACTGCCTCTCAAGACAAGTTTTTCTAATTAGAGTAGTGAACGTTTGATTAATATTCCATTAGTAATATGTGATAATTGTACACTGATGGGCTGTCACCTTCACCACGTGCAGAATAAGATCACAGGTGCATTTTTATGCTGTTATGCCTCTGTCAGCTTTGGTTCCCATCGACGGCCAGCTTTATGCAGATGCACGCGGTAATATTTCAGCAATGCATTTTGTCCATAAGCCTGTTAAATGGTGCTACACGTCTGCTTTGTAGGTCAATGCTTATCTCTTGCTTTATTTATCATTTCATCAGCGTTCTACACTTTGACATTCACCAGATCGCTCTTGCAGGCAGTAACTTTACTATTCAGGAAGTATAATGCATGGGGAGAATCCTGGTTCACTAACAACGAATAAACACAAATCGGGAAATGCAGTAACTTCATAGAACTACAGTGGAAAATATACATCTTTTGACTCCTGGAGGTTAAAACCATTTCCTGAGAATGATGGGTGTGGTAGAGATGTGTGCAATTAATACTCAGAATCCCTGAGTTAATGTGATGTGTCTCCCTGAGGGTGGTGGTTGCATTCAGCTTAGTTCTGTGATTTGAGAGTTTACAGAGCTTAGAGTGCTTTCCAATGAATCTCATGGTCTTTGCCTTCTGCAAGCAGTTTTGGAACTCACTGTTGACTGTGAGCATCCTGGTACTTGAGGCATATTAAGAGGGAGGGGAAAAAAGCTGTCAGGATTGCATGCTACAAATGGCGTAGCAGAATGCTGGAGCAGCAGACAGGGACTGCCGGGATGCACATCTGACCAAACTGACCTTTTTTTTCCCTTGCATTTTTTTCTATTCACACGAGCTGAGAAGACCATTTTCTTTGTATTGCAACCTCTACGTATGGCTGAAACCATGTGTCACAGAACAAGGGTGAAGTTTTCTTTCACAGCTGAAGAAAGGAAACCTAATTGATACTGGCATTCAGGTTTATGTGGGCCATGTGTTAATTAATTACCCATGGCTGCAAAGGAAGAGAGATGTATGCCAGTTGTGTGTGTGTGCGTGTGCATGCTACAGTGTATATAGGAACAATTTCAGTATTTGTATATTTAATTCATTCTGCACTGAATTAGATTTTTTCCCAACACTTTTAATCTTGGAACATTTTTATGGTATTAAATACTGTGATTTTAACCAAAACACGATTCCTTTTTTGCCTGATAGTATCATATAGGTATCCCAGGAAGTTAAGAACTCTAGTGCAGAGCTGTCTGCCTGTTGGAATAGCAAAGGGACGAGTAGCTGTAGAGGACTGTTACCTTTTCTGTGTCCAGCTGCGTATCTGAGAGAAGAGCTTTGCAATTACCTTTTGTAAGTACTAGCTGACAGCAGAGGAGGGGTTTGAGACTTCCGTTTTCTGGGCTCCGCTCCAAGGTCTGGAATGAAATATACTTCAGTGACTGTGTATCTCCCTGCCCCTGTCTCATCTGTCTCCCCTCGCCTGACACTTTGGGTCCTCATCTTGACTCATGTTCCTTCTGTGTGCACCATGCCGCTTTCTCCCCTTTTTCCACGTTTTCATGAATGCTACCTCTGCCTTTTCTTCCATGCTTTCCGTAAAGCATGGATGGAGGATAGAAAGTACAAGAACCAGAATGGAGGATATAAGTACAAGAACCAGAATATATTTTTATCTCATTTTTAGCATTCATGCTGTTGTGTCCCACTGAACAGCAATAAGCAATGACAAAAAGGCTCTTGCTCACCTGCAGACTGAGATGCGTTTGGTGCCTGATGCTGGGGGAGCATCTTCTGTGGGACTGGGGTACGATGAGGAGTTTTCCTACAGTTTCTAATGTACTCCTGTGGGGTGAGATGAAACGGCAATTTTCTAAGGCCACCTTTTGATGATTTTCATAGCTTTCAAACCAGAATAACCCTGTTGCCCTATTTTTAAGAATGGGAGCAGTAGCTTTTCAGTCAGGTATTTTTAAGAATTCAACTTAAGCAAAACTTTTTTTTTAAACTCATGCTCAGAAGTATCTCAGCTGCTCTTCTCAGAAAGTTTAAGAACTCTGAACAACTTGGGCCTTTCACAGTTTGTAACTCAAGATTATTTCACATCTTTTATTTGAACAAAATTAGTTGAATGATTAAATTGGATCTAAGATCTAGGCTGCCTATGGCAGTAGCTGGGACTGAAGAGATGCAGGCAATTGCCATTTCAGGTGGATTTGCTGTTGGTAGGAAAGACTCTTTTAGCAGGAACCCCTTGGTAGGATATCGTGGATGGCAGCGTGACTCAGTGCTGTGCAGAGCGTCTCTGCCACTCCTGCAGAGCTGCTTTCAAGGACAGAGTCCGTAATTCAGGAGTGGATGGTGCTAACTACTCTCAGGAAACCTGTGTTCAGAGATACTGCTGAAAAAGTGCTTGGACAGAAATGGCAGGAGGAGGAACTTGGCCAGGAAGAGCAAAAGTTTTTGGGTTATTGTTAACAGGCGTTACCAGGACTTCTGATACAAAAATTTATGGCAGTGAGCCAAGAGACTGAGATCAGCAGTGTGCCCTTGTTGCCAAGAAGGCCAATGGCATCCTGGGGTGCATTAAGAGGAGTGTGGCCAGCAGGTCGAGGGAGGTTCTCCTCTCCCTCTACTCTGCCCTGGTGAGACCCCACCTGGAGTACTGTGTCCAGTTCTGGGCTCCCTGGTTCAAGAAAGATAAGGGACTCCTAGAAGGAGTTCAGAGGAGGGCAACAAAGATGATGAGGGGACTGGAGCATCTCTCCCATGAGGAAAGGCTGAGAGAGTTGGGCTTTTTTAGCCTGGAGAAGAGAAGACCGAGCGGGGATCTCATCAACACATACAAATATCTTAAGGGTGGATGTCACAGGGACGGAGCTAGACTCTTCTCAGTGGTGCCCAGTGACAGGACAAGGGGCAATGGGCACAAACTGAAGCATAAGAGGTTTCAGTTGAATATGAGGAAGAACTTTACTTTGAGGGTGACAGAGCACTGGAACAGGCTGCCCAGGGTGGGGTGTGGAGTCTCCTTCTCTGGAGATATTCAAAACCCACCCGGACGATGTCCTGTGCAACCTGCTCTAGGTAAACCTGCTTTAGCAGGGACGTTGGACTAGATGATCTCCCGAGGTCCCTTCAAACCCTTGCCATTCTGTGATTCTGTTATTCTGTGTGTGAGATCCTAACAGAAAAGTAATTAATTAGGATTGTTTGGGGAAAAGATTACATAGCTGTTTAGAAAAGGGCTCTTTCTTAGTCACAAAGATGAAGATGACCTGATAAATCAACTTATGTGCTCAGTTGCGTATCCCTATATGTGAACCTGACAACAGAGATGTTGCATTAGACGTGATGTGTGCAACATATACTCCATGACATACCAGGCAGAAACTGCACTAGGTATTTCCACACCGTTAAGAGTAAACTGACCTTGTGACGGAGAGCGTTTGTAATTCAAGAGAGGCTTCAGTGGATGGATTCTGTCTTAAAAGAGAGAAGATCAATGCTACTAAATACTGCCATTTCTTGGTGGAATTGCACTGGAGAGACTGCAACAGTGCCTAAAATGGTAAAAAAGCAACTAAACTGCTTCCACGTGCTGTGATATATGCTGGACTTGCATATGGTGAATAGATTCATCATGTGGTGATATTGCAGCTTCCAGTTTTTAGAGTTTTTGATGCAGAAGGAAAATCATTTTGTTTTAATTCCTGCTAAAACCGTACAACTCTTAAACCAGTGCGATCTTAAGGTTGTAGCAGTAGCTTCATCTCCTGATACATTTCCTCATTTTTCCAGTTTAAAATGTCTTTTGTAATATTTAGGTAATTTTCAGGGTTTTTGTCCTAATAAATAAGTTCTTTAAATCTGCTTGAAATGGTTTTAAAGTATTTAAAGTTCTCCTTTTTCTTTAATCATCGTTAGTAGTTGGACGGAAGCATTCATTAACTTGATTTGATCAGATCTTTGCTCCTTAATGCATAAAATGTAATATAACATCAGCTTCACCATATAGGGTGAGTAATGATATACAGCAATTGTATTCACCCAAACAGAATGTAAATATTTTATTGTTTTAGCTGCTATTTTTCCATTGGAGTTCTTTGTACGAAAATCATGTACGTTGCTCACATTTTAGAGGCCTCTTGATACAGAGTACAGTTTATTCTACTGCTAATAATAAACTCTTTTCCTTCCCATCTGCACTATAAAAATGTTATTAATCTTCAGTATCACCATATTTCTCAAATCATGTTCGCAATTAAAATGCTATTGTAATGGTGACAACAAACGGTCTTTGTATTTTAGTGTCTGAGATAATATTTCCCGTGTTCTCAGTTGAATAGAGCTCTGGAACCTTGTGCGTTGTGTGGGGAAAACCATTTGTGCGTATGGATATTTTTAACGCTTATCTCTTTATTCTGCATTAGTACCTCATCTTAGAGGCAATACTTCAGAAAGAATGCTCCTGCTCAGCTGACAATCCAGGAGGTATTGCCGTCCCTCAGAGAGAAGATTAAATTAGGTCTTTTTGTTTAAGCTTTACTTGCATTTCTGTTTTCTGAGGTGCAGGAGAGGATATGGGTATTTTGCTCCTGTGGCAGCTGACCCATTAAACGCACCTGATACGATTGAAATAGATGTTCCAAAGAAGAACCAGTTCCTGTCCAGTTAATTACAGCTTTGTAACACGTCATTTATTTAAGAGTCTTACTGCAGCTTCTTGTTTTCTACAGAGCTCAGAGGTTACCTCTTAATTTGTCTATTTTTATTAAATGTGGGTGTGGCACATTGCAACAGAGGGAAATCAGTATTCTTTGTTTTCCTTGATGTTAAAAATGTTGCATTAGTAACCTCATATTTTAACAGTATTATTTGGCTGTGAACCGATTTTATAGAGGATTAAATTACACTCTTGCTGAGAATAAATAGATTTTAAGCTTCAGCAGTTAATATAAAATTAATGTTATTTGACAGACCCTAACATGGGTTTCAGACAGACCCAAATAAAGTACCTCTGCGATCATTTTGGTGGTTCCTTTGTGACACTGAGACTATTGTTCCTTCATAATCGCATCCTGTTAAAGACCATAAATAAGGTAACACCGATCATTTTATATCAAAATAAACTTTGAATATTTAATACTCCTGTGTCTCTCACAGGAGACTTCTGCAAAAATATTAGGTAAAAATTCCAGCATATTAAACAACTTCATGGAAATTATGACCTATTTTCAAATCCTTCTTAGACAAATGATAAGATGGGAAAAATGCATTTGGAACTAGGGTAAGAAAATGGCTTATTACACTCTATCATTACAGTAGCTGGATAATGATAAGGATTGGGGAAAAATTGATATTTGGAAGCTTCAGAGATTAGCTGAAATTCAGTGGATCCCAACTTGTCTGCTATTTGAAGTGATTATATCTTGCATTTGTTCCTGTAGTCCTCTTTCCAGGAATGCTTCGAGAAGAATAATGGCTTGGGGTTTCTATCTATTTGTGTGCAGAATCACACCAAGAAAACACATTTTTTTTTCTACAAATGTATGTTATTAAACACGTGGCAGTACTGTTTCATATGTAAAGCATTTGACTGTTGGAAAGATTTTTGTGTTGTTGATGTGGTTTGCACTTGATGACTTTAAGACTTGGTAATGTAGATTTGTGTTGTCAGCAGTGACCTAGATTAAAGCACACCGGAACAGTATCGCTTTCATTGTGGGCCACTGTGGCCAGAGGATGCTGTATTGGGAGCATTATATTTGGTAGACAAAAGTTCATTAGTTCTCTCCTTTCTTTCACTCCAAGTGTGAAAATTTTGATTTGTTAGACTCCTGAGGCATAGTTCCGGAAGGTTTTCTCCTCAGAGTTAGCAAGAGGAGCTCAGTTTATCTTGTGAATTAGCAGATGAAATGTCAGAATGGGAGCTAGTCTGAGATACACTGCTCATTTGGGAAAGGAGACCTGGGCTCAGACTGCATGCTGATACACAAATAGGTAATGTTTTTAAAATAAGCACAGTGGTATGTGACTCAAAATGCACATGCAATAAGTAATTCAGTGCCCTTTATCTAATTTTAGTGACCCTCTAAATTCCCTCCTTAAGAGACTAGCTGAAATTTTACAATGAACAAAATGAAGTATGCCAATTTTGTAACTTCAGTTCATGTTGAAAATTTGCGCATGTGTACGTAAATAAGAGTTACAAAATCTGCGTACAGATAGACACATGTGGTCTCCATATCTGCAGACCTGTGTCTGGATATTTTGGGATTGTGTTAGATCATAAAAATAAATTGAATTTTCATGCGATCATAAAACTAAATTGAGTTTTCATGCAACTCCATATATTTGTGTCATGGTGCTTAGGGATAACCTAGCTAATAAGTCCATCTCCATTTTATAAGTGGGAGGAGGCAAGAAAGGAGGCCAAATTCTGCTTTCTTTGGTACTTTGCAATCCTGTAAACCTTTAGTTAATATTTGTGACATTGCACCTTCTTGTAGAAAACCGTAATTCCTCTTGCCCTTTATTATCACTACCCTGTCAAGTTATAACTGTGTAAAAAAAACCTAAAATCCAACAAATTATGTGATAGTTGTGCATTTATATACTTGGACAAAAGACAGAATGGTATTTTACATAATCATATATTTAATGATCAATGTACACAATGAATACTTTTTATTGTCAAACTACACTCTCTGAACCTTATCTTCTTGGTTTCTTTAGGCTAGTGTTTAGAATATATTTTATCTTTCTAAAAACCTTGCTGGCCACAATATAATACACTGTACAGATGTTTTCACATATGTAAATGACACTTTTCAGGATGGTCATGGGCTCTCCATGGAGGCTATCAAGACAATCGTCTGAATATTGTCTTTCTCTCTGCTGCTCAGGTGTCCTACAGGTAACAGATATAAGGAAAGTTGTGAAGTTCTTTGATTGGTATAAGACTAGGTCATCAGTGAACTTCTTGCGAGCTAGGACTTCAAGTTGTAAGAACAAATTTCCTTCCCCATATGACTTCAGTAGGAGCCAGTCTCCTGTTACACAGAACCCCACAAAATTTCTTCCTGATTAGGGTTCCCAAAGATTAACTAAATTCACCTAAAATTCTTCTGTATTTCATGCTATTACATCTGTCTTGCTTAATGAATACTAGGTGGTGTCTTCTTAGAGGACACAAGGTCATGCACCTGGGTCGGGGTAACCCCCAGTATCAGTATAGGCTGGGGGAAGAAAGGATCGAGAGCAGCCCTGCTGAGAGGGACTTGGGGGTGCTGGTGGATGAAAAGCTGGACATGAGCCGGCAATGTGTGCTGGCGGCCCAGAAGGCCAACCGTACCCTGGGCTGCATCGGGAGAAGCGTGGCCAGCAGGTCAAGGGAGGTGATTCTGCCCCTCTACTCTGCTCTGGTGAGACCTCACCTAGAGTACTGCATCCAGGTCTGGAGCCCTCAGCACAAGAAGGACATGGAACTGTTGGAGCGGGTCCAGAGGAGGGCCACAAAAATGATGCGAGGGCTGGAGCACCTCTGCTGTGAGGACAAGCTGAGAGAGTTGGGCTTGTTCAGCCTGGAGAAGAGAAGGCTGCGGGGAGACCTGATTACGGCCTTTCAGTATCTAAAGGGGGCCTATAGGAAAGATGGGGATAATCTTTTTAGTAGGGCCAGCTGTGTCAGGACAAGGGGTAATGGTTTTAAACTAAACCAGGGTAGGCTTAGACTAGATATAAGGAAGAAATTCTTTACAATGAGGGTGGTGAAACACTGGAACAGGTTTCCCAGAGAGGTGGTGGAGGCCCCATCCCTGGGAACATTCAAGGCCAGGTTGGATGGGGCTCTGAGCAACCTGATCTTAGTTAGTGGTGTTCCTGCTCACTGCAGGGGGGTTGGACTAGATGACCTCTAGGGGTCCCTTCCAACCCAAAACATTCTATGATTCTATGATTTTCTTGATAAATTCTTTGTAGAGCAGTAAAGACCAGGTTATTGTAAGGTTGGCGAAGTTTGGCTTCCTCCCTCAAGTAACTAGCAGAATTTGGCTTAATATGTTTTTGTGCTAAAGAAACTGCTCCCCAGAGGACTTTATGAGCTGCTGAACCATAAATCTCCACTCTCTTCTGGGTAATAATCACTTATAACTTCATGCATTAAGAGGGAGACATGAATCAAAATGTGTTGACCTGAGAAGTTTATGTTGACTGAAGAATAATCTACTTCAATATTTACTTAAAGCAAAAGTAAATAGTGTTGCTTAGTAAAACATAAAGGCAAGACAGTGAATGCAAATTTCCCCACCACTTGTGCCAAAAGCTTCATTTCCTGCAAATGGGTCTCTGAATCTGGACATTACAAACAAACATTATCATAAACCATATCCTAGATCTGACTCTCTGGGAACTGTAAATTTCTCATAGGTAGATTCTGAGTTTGGGGACAGCTATTTCAATCTGTTAGTGCTGTGTTAGAGCTATCTGAAAGACTCTTATGGCCAGCTGGTAAATTTTACCTTGAGTTTGTCAGTGAACTCCTGAAACCTTAGTGAACCACCCAGGAACTTGGACTTGGATGCATATGTGTCATCAGACTGGATATAGCAAGGGTTCAGGGAAACCTATTATTGTCTTCTGAGGAGCTAAACAAGATGAAGTCATGTGCAGATCTGATCTCATTAGTTAACATTGTTCCTGATCTCAGTATTGTTGACCTCTGAGGAGGTCTAAATAATAGAAGTGTGTTGTCATGTGAATTCCCAAGCCATGCTTACTCTAGAATTTTACTTTCTTGCTAATATTCCTATTTATTACTATAATGGAAAATAATATCTATTAAAACAGAGCAAATGGCTTAATGTTTTATAACATATCAACACCTGGTAGCTACAGTTGTAGAGGCAGCTGCTTTTCAACAGTGTAATTTTGTTGTTGTTGTTTTTACGTGAGTATTTGTGTTGAAGAAGGAAATAGCTAGAACACAATTCTAGGGTGGTTTTTTTAAGTGTGATATTTCATGTTAGAATGTTTTATACTCCAGATATATTAAGTAGTTTGCTGAAGGGTTTGATCATGCAGATCTACAAGGTTTTTGATAATTAAGTTACTAGTTCAGTCACTGTCCAGTTGAATACATAGGTGAGGTAAGGGAAGGAAAGTAAGAAAAATACAATTTTCATTGCCCCGGTGAAATTTTTGCTTTGAGATCTCTACCTTCAAATGTATCTTAAAAGAAATGAAAAACCCACAGGAACTGTGTCTAAAGCATATCCTACCATAATAGATGGTCCTAACTTTTATGTTCTCATTCCCTTCTCCTGCTTAGGTTTGTTGCTCACCCTCATTTATTAAATTTTTCTTTTCTGTATAACTTCAAAATATTAATCAACCTAATGTTGAACCCTTACATTAAGGGTTCTCTTTGAGGATGAAGATGCAGGTTTTGTGTTTTCGGGAGGTTTTTTGTTTGTTTTGCTTGCTTCTTTTACAGATCTGTGATCTTATGTTCCCTATATTTTGTGAATATTTTCATAGAGTGCTTTGACAAGTAGCAATAGATAAATTATATTATTTGTAATAGAAACAGTGAAGCTTTGAAAAGTTGCTTTAGCAGTCATTTGTTGCGTGGAGGAGGAAAGAATGATATTACAATTTTTAAGGTGTATGGTCGCCTCGTTGTTGCTATGGTTAATTCTAATTAAGAGATGTTTCTTACATGTGTCATACAGGTCTGTAATAATCTGCATTTTATTCACATGCCCTTAAAAACAGTAATAGTTTATGGCTACACTGCTGCACCACATAAAACCACTTCAGGGTCTTGGATCTGTGTTGGCTTTGAAGGTACCGAAGAGATACTGGGAAACCATTGTAACATAGATAAATGAAGTTGGGAGGTTAAGTGTGCTTGCCTTATATATGGCGAAAAAACATTTTATGGGATGCTAGAGTGCATTTCTATTTTATTATTATTATTATAGAGTTCATCGTGTTAATAACTACTTTTAATTGCCTGAGCCATAGCACCTGCTGATAACACAAATTCTCCTAGATATTACATCTATAGTATTTTGCATAGCTGAATTTTCTTTTTGCCCATGGCAATAATATGCAATATCGTCACTAAACATACTGACAGCTCCTTAAAGAGAAAATGATTAATTAATCATGCCGTAGACTTGCAAGAAGGAGTAGCATAGGTAAAAAGATGCTGTTAGATCAAAATCCTTTGGGGAAGGATGATAAAAGAAATTGCGTTGGCTGGTGAAGAGAGACCTACCTGGATACTCCAGAGACAGGATTCAGTGTGGATAGAGATTCCTGTAGTGTTATGAGCAAAGATAAAACTCACTCGCCGAAATACAAAGGTGGAGGATGGGGAACAAATACTGTTATCAATGTGACAGCCTTAAATGCTTTGCTCTATAGTTGGCACATTGTGATTACTAGAGAAATTAATTTTATTTAAAAAAAAAAAGTTGTAAAATCCACCTTGAATTGAGTGTTCACAAGCTGATTCATTTTGACTTAAATAGGAGCATAAATGAAAATTTATTAGTAGTATGTTTCAGGTCTTCAGTTTGAAAGCAGAACATTTAGAAGAACTGGGAAAAGCAGAAGTTGCTGGACAGAGAAATTCAGTATTTGTTATGTGGGAGTGGAACACCATTACTTTTCTCATGGAAAAAGTCATCTGAAACTATTAGTGCAAGAAAAAAACTGCAAGAGGTGTTTCCTGATTTAACTAGGTGAAATGGTCATTCTTCAGAAATCATTTAGAATTAGGGAGTCTGTTTATTCTATTCATTCTCAGCTAATCACTGAAGAAAACCATTAAAGGATAGAATGAAAATGGCTAGAAGCAAGGGTTAGTTAGATATCATAGGAGATGCTTTAACAAACAGCTCTCAGCCAAAGGAACAAAAAATAAACCAAGGAATGAGAAATACAGAGGGGGTACTAATTAGAAATTCCATTATAGATATTTAGGTGTAGACTAAAAGGTGTATTAATATTCTGTTTCTTTTATCAATAAGGACGATACAGCTGGCTATGAGAGCAAAGATGAGGCATAACAAAGCACAAAAATGTTAGTGACTACAAGATGCATGCCAATGTCTGTCAGTTGGAGCAATGTCTTATGGGAGTTATGGAGAGGCTGCTGATACTTTTCCCCTTTACTTAAATAATATGAGCAACTTCAAGACCTTTATTTTGACTTGACAGTCTGTAAATACTTAGATAAAAATTTTGCTGGAGAGAACGGTTAGAAATGTGGAGGTAAATAAAAAGTTGCATAGAATTCTATACGGGCTTGACAGAGGCAGATGTTAAACAAACTCTACCTCTAAAAACGAGTCAATAAATAGTGTTTAATGCAAGAAAACATGGCAGATATGATCAATATGAACTTTAATAAAGGACTTATGGTGCTACATGAGAAATTATTTATTGAAACAGGAAAAGTGAGGAACTGTGAGATGGACAAGATATTGGGCTAAGGAGAGACTACTGACTATGGTGTTCCTCTCCCACATAACAAATCCTGAATTTCTCTGTCCAGCAACTTCCCTCTCTGCTTTTCCCAGTTCTTCTAAATGTTCTGTTTTGAAACTGAAGACCTCAAACACATTACTAATACATAGCTTGTGAACACTCAATTCAAGCTGGTTTTTACAACTTCTTTTTTTTTTTTTTTTCCTAAGTAAAATTAATGCCTAACAAACCTAGTGGCCTTCTATGATGGAGTGACTACATCAGTGGACAAGGGAAGAGCTACGGATGTCATCTATCTGGATTTCTGTAAGGCCTTTGACATGGTCCTCCACAAAATCCTTCTCTCTAAATTGGAGAGATACTGAGTTGATGGGTGGACTGTTCAGAGGATGAGGAATTGGTTGGATGGTGGCATCCAGATTGTATTGGACATCAGCTCGATGTCCAGATGGAGATCAGTGATGAGTGGTGTCCCTCAGGGATCTGTGTTTAGACCAGTACTGTTTAATATCTTCATCAGTGTCGTAGACGGTGGGATTGAGTGCACCCTCAGCAAGTTTGCAGACAACACCAAGCTGAGTGGTGTGGTTGACACGCCTGAGGGACAGGACCTGGACAAGCTCAAGAAGTGGGCCTGTGATAACCTCATGAGGTTCAACAAGGCCAAGTGCAAGGTCCTGCACCTGGGTTGGGGTAACCCCTGGTGTTTCTGGGGGATGAAGGGATTGAGAGCAGCCCTGTGGAGAAGGACTTGGGGGTACTGTTGGATTAAAAGCTGGACATGAGCCAACTATATGTGTTCGTAGCCCAGAAAGCCAATTGTATCCTGGGTTGCATCAGAAGAGGCAGGGCCAGCAGGTTGAGGGAGGTGATTCTGCCACTCTACTCCTCTCTAGTGAGACCCCACCTGCAGTGCTGCATCCAGCTCTGGGGTGCCCAGCACAAGAAAGTCATGGACCTTTTCGAGTGGGTCAAGAGGAGGGCCACAAAAATGATCAGAGGGATGGAACACCTCTCCGATGAAGAAAGGCTGAGAGATTTGTGGTTGTTCAGCCTGGGGAAGAGAAGGCTGTGGGGAGACTGGACTGCAGCCTTTCAGTACTTAAAGGGGGCTTGTAAGAAAGATGGGGACACACTTTTTAGCAGGGCCTGTTACGATAGGACAAGGGGTTATGGATTTAAACTAAAGGAGGGTAGATTTAGACTGGATATAAGGAAGAAATTTTTTATGATGAGGGTGGTGAAACACTGGGACAGGTTGTCCAGAGAGGTGGTGGATGCCCCATCCCTGGAAACATTCAAGACCAGGTTGGATGGGGTTTTGAGCAACCTGATCTAGTTGAAGATGTCCCTGTTCATTGCAGGGGGGTTGGACTAGATGACCTTTAAAGGTCCCTTCCAACACAAACTATTCTATTGTTCTATGACAGGAGCAGTATTGGTTAGGGGGAAATTTGAATTCCTCAGAGATAAGTCTTCAGATCTGTTGTGCTTTAGTATTTCATTGTTGACCCTGGCATAAAGTGTAGGAGTATGCTAAGGAATGAGTCAATGTTTTGGAGATATCTACAGTTTGGAGGAGGACTGGATTTGCAGAAATGGGAAGAAGTTTAGCTTTACAAAGTGCAAGAGATCAGTGTCCAAGCATGCAAGTGCTTGGGGACTAATTCACATAATTTCTGTGTACAGTTGGGAATTCATTGTTTGAGAGACAAGTCTGGGTGGGTAACTAGCTGAGAACAGAATCACTATGAAGGCTCATAGTTATGGTTTGATTGTAGATGAAGGCCACTTGTAACACAGAACATGCAAGGACAGGGATTTCTTTAGATGTAGGCCAACTGTGGTGTTTGCGTGAGAAGCCAGCGTACAGAGGTGGTAGGTGCTGCTGTGCCTGCAATGAAGGCTGCCGTTACCATAGCTCTGCTTGCTCCATATGCCTGTGAATTACCTGTCCCAGAGCTGCCCATTCTCAGAGCAGCAGTCCAGAAGGCACAGGGGGATGAGGCTGGGATGCAGTTTCAGACTGGGGCAAGTAGGTGCTGCTGAAGGGATGGAGGACCCTTTAGGAGGAAGGTAGTGTTTATGCCCAATGGGGCAGGGATGAGGGAGGTGGGTAGGCTCCAGTGCCACCTGTGAAGATGAACCTTCTGTCTCTGCCTGTCCCCAAAGCTTTACTGTGTGCTCAGTTCTTCCTTCTTCCCAAGGAAATCTCTATATTCCCAGTGATGCTACTTCCCCTGGGGACTGCCAGTCCCTGCAGCTTTCCTGTAGTCTTGCTCATCCTCTTCACTCCCCTGATATCCTACAATCCCTTTTACCCTCGCTGCTTGTGCTGGTGAAATTTCCATGATCCCTGCTACATCTTTATGGCTGTGAAGCTGAGTTTTACCTACATGGTGAGAATGCTTTGTTTGATATGGAAGGGGGAAAAACATGAATTTTATTGCAAAAAGTTAGTGGTTAGATTTTATCTAAAATACTGTGTAAAACTGATCAGCCATTTGAAAAAGGTGGCTCACATTTGGAGAAAGTCGCTTAAAGAGGTTGAGCGAGTTAATATTTTGTTCGGCTGAAAAAGTCGAGCTGTTTTGAAGGCTGGAAGGTGACAAAATGGCTCTTTATATTTGTGTGAGGAACTGAACTGAATACCAGGGAGGGAATGACTATTTGAGTCACAGGATAGTGTTGGTGTATACACAGATGACCCACCCATGGACCCACCAGTTGGAAAACAGATAAAAGCTTATTACTTCCAGTAATGGGGGGTTTTAGAGCAACAGTCCAAGAATGGTTTTCAGATTAAATTGGCTTATATGATGTGGTTGTGTGTGATAATGAGGGAGAAATCTTTGTGAACCTGGAGGCCTCTTCCAATCTAATAACAAAGACTTTTTATAATACATTCATACAGTAGATATTAATGATTTTGTAGAGTTAGTTCTCAGTCTCAAGAGTATCCTTAAGAGTGGAATTTAATTTATTTCCTTTTTTCTTTTTTTTTGTATAACAGGGCTTTTTCAGAAATGTCATGTGGTTTCCTAGGTTTTTCTTTACTTTCTGAGTTGCCCTTTTGCACTTTTTCACAATACACTCATGTACCATTGTGATTAACTTAAGAAAATTGACCTTCCAGGCTTTCATGATGAACTATATTAGGAAAAATTAACGTGCTTGAATTGTTGTAACGGGGGCAGAACTGAAGGAAGGTAATGCTGCGGAGGAAGCACAACAAACTGCGTGAAGGAAGAACAATAGGAAGATCAGTGAAACAGAGAAATCTGATCTGTTGTAGAGAAGCACCTGGACTTTCAGTGCTTATGCAAACCAAGCTTCTGAATATTCTCACAGTTGTTAGCTGTAGGTACCGTACTTGAGCAGTAAAAGCAAACAGGCTTCATATATGTCTTACCCTTGATTTTATGATTAAAGTTCTGCTAAATTTTTGGCTACTTGGATTTCAGTGAGAGTCTTGTTTTTCAGTGGAATCTGGGTTTGGCACTGTGATGTGAGAAACCATCTCATTTTAAAGAATACACAGGAGACTAATATAAACCAATTTACTTCAGTGTCCATAGATATGACATTTCAAATCCACGTGTAAAGTTTGTCACTGTAGCATCTGTTTTTAAAACCTGAATTCTATTACATCTCACTGTAAATTTACCAACTCAGAAATGTTTTATGCAACTTGCTATCCCTGAGTGAACATTTCTAACCAAGTTACAGACCGTGAACTGCAGGATCTGCAGTGAAATACCAACAGTTTAACTAACTTATGTCAGTAGCTATTATATACTTGATCTAGGTTTCCAAGTACTAAACTGTGATATTCATATGGTAAATGTATAATTTATAAGTAACTATATAAATACAGTAGACTTTTAGGAGCATACTAACTTTAATTAGTTAATCAAAAGAAGATTTTTCTCTTTGGTATTTGTATAGATTAATTTGCTATTCAATTTACCTAATCCAAACTATCTATTATAGAATGTTTTCCATTTCTAAGGGCCAAATGTTGCAGTCTTTAGGGAGAATTCTCATTCACTTCACTGGGAGTTTTGTTTGGATAATTGCTATGGAATTTGCCCCTAAAAGCCATTGAATCTGTACCTACATCAAGCTTTAACAAATATTGCTGTGTTCCATTAAAGAGCTGCCTCTCTACAGTCTGAATTAGTCCCTTCCCAGGCTATGGTGCTTGTCTAGCAAAATATTTTTCATTATGAATGTTTCTCACTATGTAATTCAGTTTTATTTTAATACTGTAGTGCAATGTATGAATAAGTTTGACTTAGTCCCAGTATTCTGGCTCCAGTAGTTAGCCATGATGAATACCTATGGTAGCATATAGGAACGGGTGAAGTTTATAGTGATGCTTTCTATGATATACCTTCAAGCTTCCTGACTCGGGAAAATGTCTGGGAGAAAGGCATCATGATCTGAATATTTTTTTGACAGAAGATTTTCTGTTGTAAATTGTTCTTTAAGGTTGTTTTAAATTTGTTAATAAGGTCCATGGCACTAAAAAGACCCAGAAGCAACAGTTAATCCTACCAACTGAGCTCTTAATGTTTACATCATATAGAACAATTCATGCACGTATTCTGTGGCCCATCATAATCTCTAGAAGAGTTTTCCAGATGTGGGATGAAGGCAGTTTCACAGTTTTTCTTCAGGAAAATAAAACCAAAAAAGATTACTTAAAAAGCAAAAGCTTAAAACCTCTCCAAGCTGTATTTCATCTTTATAGAACCTCTCCTGCTTAGGAGCTGCTGTGTGGCATTATATCATTGCACCTCTTGTTTCAGATAGACTTTATGAGCCATGCATCCAGATACATCTTGATAAATAATGCTTCTCTTCTGAGGAGATATTAGCAAGAGTACCTTAGTTCAATCAGACACCTAGAGCTGACCAACATAGTCCCATACCCATCCACAGGTATAATCCAGAGGCAGGTTATCACAGAAATGCATTACTGATTGTTTTTTTTTTCCCAAGAAGCAATTTTTCACTTGCTTTCTTAATAAGCAAGAAGGGTGTTTTGTGCAGGGGCTTAAGAAGTATTCACCATTTAAGATGCTGGCTTTTTGGCAGCTAGCTTTTCAGATCAGATCAGTCACCTGTAAAATCCTGGTTGCTTCATCTGGGAAACTGAACACCCAATATAAATCTATTACTGTGAGCTTTCTTGCTCCTTACTTTTGAAGTTTCATTTGTATTATTATCATCAACATTTGCCTCATTTGAATCAAGATGCTGCTTGTTACTCGGAGGGTAAAGGATGGAAAAGTGGGTAATGGTCATCAGGCATTCACTCTTTTAGATGGAGGAGCTGAGATCTTTTGGAATGGAGCTCTGTTCTGAAAACCTAACATTTTCTTCATTTCACAATCCTAATGTACTTTCTCTTGCCACATCCTCTGTGCCACATATGTTTCCCTATGCATTTAAACTGTGAGCTTTGCTTAAACGAAGCTGGTGAAGGTTCTGGAGCACAAGTCTGATAAGGAGCGGCTGAGGGAACTGGGGTTGTTTAGCCTGGAGAAGAGGAGGCTGAGGGGAGACCTTATCACTCTCTACAACTACCTAAAAGGAGGGTGTAACCAGGTGGCTGTCAGTCTCTTCTTCCAAGTAACAAGCGATAAGACAAGAGGAAATGGCCTCAAGTTGTACCAGGGGAGGTTTAGACTTGATATTAAGAAAAATTTCTTCATTGAAGGGATTATCAGGCACTGGAATGGGCTGCCCGGGGAAGTGGTCGAGTCCCCATCCCTGGAGGTATTTAGAAGATGGATAGACAAGGTGCTTAGAGACATGGTTTAGTGGTGGATAGGTATGGTTGAACTTGATGATCTTAAAGGTATTTTCAAACCAGATAATTCTATGATCTTGCCTCTATTACCCTGATCCTGATGGGAAAAATTGCATTGCTGTCCTTCAAATCACCACCCGTTTCACTTGTCACTTGCATTCCTTGATGAAGAGATGGATAAGGCTCTAGTTGCGTGGGTTGTAATCTACTTCTGTACCAAATGTAGTCCAGTCCACTGACCCAAGAAAACTTTTAAAAGAGAAGTATCTGAGATCGTTGAATGCAATGAAATAAATAAACAGATATTCAAGATGCAATCCTGTTTTTACTTCTCTTTCTTTTTCCAAGCATTTAGAGCATCAACTACGTATTTCCTTCATGACAATATCAGTTGCAGTAACTTACTGAAAAATACAAATAAAATGGCAGTTCCCTTGGGAGCCATTAGCTTCATGCAAATTGATGAAGCTGTGGAAATAAGAACATACTGTTAAAACTGGTACATGAAATACATCAAACTAAAACATATATGCCTCCAAGATTCAAAACTTATTCCAATTACATATATGATTTGGGGGGCAGCAGTATTTTGGATTCATATATTATACATGTGTTAGTAATATTTATGCTGTCATGCTCCTACTCATAACTTAATATTTGACTTTTTTGGCATCAAAGAAATATAAGAAATCTTTAGTCATTTCCATCCAGCATGGGGCTTGATGCCTGGCTATAGGGGACAGAGATATGTTGTACTTCACGTGTTTGGCTGACCTTAGGAGTGGTGTTAAACTCGAAGATTGTTTTGAGAGACCAGTAAGAGTCCCCAAAGGGGCTGAAACATTCACTCCTTTCATGTATTTCTTGGATGTTCTTTACAAACCTGTGCCAAATATGGCTTCTTTCCTTGGAGAACTCTTCTAACACATTTGATGGCACAGGGTTTGGACACCTTGCCAGTAATGACAGATATTAACAATCTCTCACTTAAAAGTTCATATCCAGAGTTCCTTTTGTTTTGTGTATGTATTCATACGGCGGTTTTATCTGTATATAAACATATAAAGCGTGCAAGTATCCTACTAACACAGGATATAAACCTTCAGTAGTTTCTGTGCTGTGAAGTTTAGAGGTTGGGCAGGTCTAACTTAACAATGCCTCTAGGACTCTGTAAAAGCAATTCTGAATATATGAATTATGTCAGATTATATGACTACATTAATCTTCCTATGGAATCATAACATTTTCAGTTTATCTTGATGATGTACGTTCTTAACTTTCTTACTTTAGAGTAGCGTGCAGGGGCTTATATTTTACTGTCTCTTGCTTGTTCCAGAAGAATCTGGCCTGTGAGGTATGTGCTCAGCAAGCTTGAAGTGTGATTTACAGATACTTTTCCCGATCCACAGGCAGCAAAGTAATAGATCTCACTTAGATGCTGTGGACTTGAGTATAAAAAAATATGTTGGAGACCTCCTTTTGCTTCAGGTTTTTATGCCCTACTGAACATCTCTCCGACTCCCTGGGATTTTGGAGTAGACTTTGCTTGTACGGTTAAAGTAATGCCTGTTTTTTCTCTTCTCATTTTCACGTCCATTCTAGTTACCACTCCAATTTGAAGCGCTACTGCTGAGGTGCTTAAGTGCTTGACTTTCTTATAATTACCCATAAATGTGGTAGTCAGTACGGTAGCCTTCCATTTTAACAGAGGTTACTATTGCCCATTGACGAAGCAAAGACACTGCTGCCCTGACACTACTGCTGTCTTCAGTGGCTGTGAGATACCTTTCTGCCTCAGGGTTCTTATTTGGTATTTTTTGACACCTCGGTGAACAGAAGTCAGTCAGAATGAACCTTTTGGATACCATGAAATATAAGAAGCCATCTCATTTTCATTTGGGGGATATTTTGCTTTGTATGTTTTAATTTTCTGCTTAAAATAGTTCTCAGCTTAAATGCAGCTGCAGGGAATCAGATTAGAAAAGGAAAAAAAAAAATCTCAAGGCTGAGACCAAAAGCAGAAAATTTTCTGTTGGGAAGGAACATTTTTCCACAGTTGTGAGATTGTGAGCCAGTGCAGCAAAATAACTGTCCTGACAGAATATGAACCTGAAAAGGTTTTGGTGTGTGATGCATCCTTCTGACTCACGTTAGTCCAGTGCACACCACTACTGCTGGCATGATGCAAAAGTGTTTCTTGTCTTCTTGTCCTGCCTGCTGAATGTTTCTGCAGAGTAGCTAAGTGCTTTTAACTCATTCTGTTCCAGAAGACAGTCTGCGTCTGAACGTGCCTGTTTGATAAAAAATACACTCTGTGTTACTTAGCGTTAGAGCTAAGTGAAATGCCGTAAGGGCGGCAATCATTTTGCATGCAAAATACATTGAAATTAGTAGGAATAGGGTGTGGCCTGGCAAGTTGAGTCATGTGTAATCCTAGACATCAAGCACTTAGACTGAATTTTTTCTGTGTTGCCCATTAAAATTAATAGAAGCTAGCTATCCAGATCGCTTACATGACTTTAAAAAACTGTTTTCAGTGTCTATTAGGAAAAAAAAAGTGTTGTCAAGTGAAGCCACTATTAGTTTGCTGTTTCTGTTTTGTACTGATTATGAAATGTAAGCTAGTATGAGAGGTAAAGGGTTGCCGGTATACAAAGCTTTGGTTTTGTGTGTTCAGTATTTTATTAAAGTTTGTGTAAAACTTGAAGAGGCAGTTGCAGAGCAACAAAGGCTCCCATTCATTTTCTTTCTGTCAGTTTGATTAAATCTGAAATGTCCAAATTATTACAATTTAAAGCATGAAAGGCATTTCAATATACTATAAATTCTGTTCTCCTGCTTTATAAATATGCATTATATTTTTATGGAGTTGTAAATAAAAATGTTAATCTTACAGAAGATAATGACTTCTGTACCAGATTGGTATCTGAATACTATCCTTGACATAATATTTTCTCCCAGTTAGCTTGGGTTTTGGCTATATGAATGATACCTCAGTAAGTCCTGGAGCATCTAGCATTTAAAGTGAGAAGTGACTTAGCTGAAGGATTTTATTTCCTTTGTGAAATTCTACTATTGTGTTGATTGTGTAGGTTTTCTAAACCGAAATACATGACAAATGATAAAGACAAATACTGGTTCAGATCATCTTTGAAAAGAGACTATTCTGTTAGCAGTCTGAGGTATGATGGTTTTGGGAGGCCTGTCCTATAGACTGAGAGCTTTTATTTCCTACTGGTGTTAGCGAGAAATGAGAATTTTCAGGACCTGCCATGTGGTGCTCAGCACTGTGTCAAATTAATTCTTTGCATATTTGTTTTAAATCAAAGGTCAAATGATTCTGGCCAGTGCTTTCACAGACTGTTTTTTTTTTCAAACCAGGACATATTAATCATAGCATAAGAAAATTTTAAAGTAATTTGTTTTAAAATACTTCTGTTATTCTGAGGAAGTTTTAGAGAAGTAGGTTGCTCAGCAACATCTAGAAAAGTCCTTCCACTAATTTCTCCCTAACGCATACTATAGCAGTAAGATGAATTGTAGAACTATGGGAAAAAAAAAAAAAAAAGCCAAGCCAAACAGTAGAACTGTTTAGTTTTCACTTTTTTAGCCAGAATTTTAAAAAAAATATTTACCTATTATTTAGGTTAGAGGACAAAAAATTATATTAGGTCTTAATTTCAAGCATGTTTTGATTTGTTGGCCAATTAATTGGTTTCTAAGTGAGTTGAGAACGAGCAAAGGAAAATGTGGGAATCTTAACTTTTAAGCTGAAGAGTTTAGAGTTCATAGCTGAAGGCTGATAGATGAGTATCCTCCCTCTGTGGGTAGAGGTAAAGGGGAAATGTAACACAAACTGACAAATTGGTTACACAGATATTTCAAATAAAAAAATCAGCATGAAGATCAGGATTCAGATATAATGTATTTCTAGGGTATGCTAGACCCTGCAGCAAAACACAGTCAAGCTTCGGATTAATAAGAGCTGAACCTGAGCTTTCTATACTGTTTCTGTATCCCTTTAGCCTGGGATTTTATCAAATATTCCATTTATTATGTCAGATGGAACTTCTTGAATCCCATCTTCTGTCTGGCAAAACGTACCTTTACCTGTGTTCCTAGTAACAGAAAAGCCATGACAAATAGCAAACAATCCTTAAGCACTGACAGAAGTCCTGACACCTAGCAAAACTGTCTTGCCAAATGCGTCTTCCAACCCACCACCTTTCAACAGATGGGCTAACACTGCCCGGTCTTGTATGTTTTCATATTCTAGTGCAGATTATGAATAGTATATCTGTCTTCACCATGAAGTTATAGAGACTATGTTAATGTGCTATGAAAATGTAAAATAATTTGGATGAATAACTGAACATGAATTTAATTCAGAAACCCTTAAGGGTATATTCTCATTTCAATGAGAGGTAGTTTATCCTTAATGAGAGGCTTATGCATAGCTGTCTGTGCAATGAGGTGAGAATACACTCAAAACTTCTTAAACACAAGAGCTATGAATAATCTGTTTAGAGGTTTTGTAGTCAAAAGTGCTGGAATTTAAAAAGTAACTAGTTAGCCCTTATTTGCATAAGAAAATTAGCTGAAATTCAAGTCTTGGAGGAAACTTCAAAGGGCTTTGTCACCTCCATTACATGCTAACTGATCAAATTGGACATGAAGGCAAATAGCCTGGGTTTTTTTTTCTATTTAAATCTTGCAAAGCACATTTTGTAAAATTGATTTTTTTAAGAATCTTGTTAGGAAAGAAAATTATTGCAAGTGGCATTTTTTTTTTTCTTAAATGGATCATGATTACATTGCAAACAGGTCTTTACCAAGTGTTGGCCATTTTTCTTTTAAAATAAAATTGCTAGTTGTATCTTATTTTGTTTAAATTCTTCCTCTTCTTGAGTCCATTTGTTCTCAAATAACATAATTTTTACTTCACAAAGTTTCATACATAAAGCCTAATATGTCTGACTTGTATTACAGTAAGGTACATTTTGAAATTATTTTACTGGTTATGAAAACATCAGGTTTATAAGAGACCGTGATTCTTTTGACAGGTGCATGCCCTAGAAAGAAAATTGGGTCCATCCATCCATCCATCCGTAACCCCCCTTTTTCTAAATGGGCCAGGTGTAATGATACTCCTTATCCACAAAAAGGCTTGATGTACCTCTTATACCAACAAGGCAGATGTCAGTTGTGCCTGGGAATTTATGCATTACATGGCAAGGAGCGTCAATTCTTTTTTTTGCTTTCAAGGACAGTTTATGCTAACCCAGCTGGCATTTTTACAATACCTTCTGATGGCTTGCTTAACTCAACCTCCAAAAACAAACACATGGATGAGTTCTCACTTACTCGCAGTTTCAGGTACGGATTTACCACGTGAATGTTCTGGTTAACTTTATTGGGTTTTGGAATAGACTGTTAATGCTCCTTTTCTCTCAGAATGTATAAAGAATCAATAAAGAGGCATATGTGCTTACTATCAGTGTGGTCCCTTCTTTGCCTTAGACTTAATCAAATTCTTATCTCCTATATGGGGTGAATCCAAAGGAGCTGCACACCAAATTACCCTGGATTTCCATAGCTGTAGCTACGGTCACAGTGTGCCTCTGGTTCTCAGAAAGATACTGGGGTTTGGTTCTGTCGGTGTTCAAAGTGGAGTTTTAGAGCAGAAGGAAAAATGCTAGGTCAAGATAATAGTGGAGGTAGTAGAGGAGAACAGGTTTACCAAATGAGAGCATGTTCCAAAAATAACTACTAGCAATACAGGAAAAAATGTATTTTGAAATGTCGTGTAGGAGCATCAGTACTTTAACAGCTGGTTATTGCTTGTGCCCACATGCAGTGTTTAAAATAACTGCAGTGTGTGTGCTGATTTTTTAATTAGTAAATTTTCTTTGGTTTGTAGGATGATGTTGCATGAATTTTCAGGTAACAATTAAATACAGTCCATTTTTATTGTTGCATGAAATGTACTGTGTTAAATATACAGATTTTAAACTTTTCTAATTTTTTTACTATTTATTGATCAGTAATAGCTAAGTGGATGTAACTACTTTTACAATTTTACCTGACAAGAGAAATTTATTTTTTTCTATCTTGAGATCATAGGTAAATAAAGTATTTCTCATCAGTTCAGGTAGAACTCATGTTGAGTTCAGAAATATGAAGAACATTCAGCATTTTAGGAAATCCGCCAGGTTCATACAAAGAAAAATACTGCTGACTTCAGCTAATCCTTACTTCAGTTACTCTAAAAGGTTGTTGCCGAGAATAATAGTTTTAATAGTCATATTGCCTTTTGAATCAAATTTAGGATAGTTTGTGAAGTTACACTTTTTTTTCTGCTTATTTAGGCAGCAGACACTCAATTTAAGTATGTGCTTAAATGCAGTCGTGCAGTTTAACATATCACATGCCTTTAATGGGAATTGACTTATTTTTAACTTTTTGGGGGGTGGGGGGAGGGGAGGTGCTAGTATAAAAATAGCGTCAAAAAATTGAGAAGTGAAGTGAATCAGTTCTGGCTATAAAGTAGGCTCGAGGATTTGGGGTACTTGTTTGAAAGGTGCAAACGACAGTCCACAGAGAGCAAAATCCTCCATGCTGAGATTGCCTCTGAGCTGTTGGGGATGCTTCTGACAGATTAATGTGCTCATGTTGTCATTAGTTCTTGAACTACAAAGCAGTTAAGGCACACGGCTGTAGAGAGGAGAGCTTTGAAGAGCTTCAGCCCCAGGTCTAGACCCTCTGCATCAGCACTGTAGGGAAGATTCGTTTTAAATGCTGAAATACATTGGAGCCCAGATGGAAACCAGACCATGTAGGGCATCCCACTGACTTTAGTTCTGCTTCGAAGGAGAGCACTTACAAGTTCGTAGAAGTGACCCGAGTTGCCATATCTGAAATGATTCCTGTGCTGCAATGATTCTGCTGTGTCAGTAAAGCAGAGACTTCCTTGCAACTTGAGACAATCCCCTCTCCTGTTATGTTTTATACCCAGGTAAGTCAGACGTGAAGGAGAAAATATGTTCTTTTTATAGATGCTTTTATGAGGCCTCTCAAACTAAAAAAGTCACTGAAGACTGATCCTGTGGCAATTGCAGTAGACTGTAAAGCACCCCTAAAATAATTTGTGGTTCAGTTCTCACACAGACATGCATGAAACTAGCTGATACCTGTGACACAGATCAGGAATGACAGTCTATTTCTAACTTGTTTTTAAACAGTTCCACAACCTATTTAGAAATCCCTTTTCCTTTCCTTACAGTTTTAGCTTTATTGGTAACTGAAATTTGTGAAAAAGCTATGCTTCCAGCTTTGCTTTCACTGTAAGCCTGACTCTCTGCAGGTTTTCTTGGCTAGGACACGATGAACTTAATCTTAGTTTGCTGTCTTCAAGTCTTAAAGTAGATGCTTTCTTTATTAGCTGTAGCTGCCAAAATACATTATTACTTTTCTTTGATGCACTTTCTTCTGTCAGGCAGGAATAAACCAGAACCATGCTCAAAAGGGAGGAGGACAGCTTTTCTAGAAAAGATAACTCTTTTTTTTAATCGGTATTGATATAATGAGGGGATACGTCATGGGACTGAAAAGTAGCAGAACTAGTGCAAAATGTGTGTACCCAAACCGTAATTATTTGAGATGTTGATAATATTGCAGATAAAATCATGGAAGGTGACCAGATTTCTTTGCAAAGGGACTTGGGCAAATGGGGCCCACATTGATTTGCACAGAAAACTGGGCAGCAGCAGAGCAGGACTGGTACATGGTGTGTGTGTGTGTGTGGCCATGCTGTGAGAAAAACACCCTGTCTCACTCTGTCTTCATTGAGTCTCCCAAGGTCATGCTGCTTTCATGCAGGATCACGCCAAAGGCGTTAGCCGTGCATAAGTTGTTGCCATCATGAATTTGGCTTAAAACAAGGAATGAATGGAGTCAAAGCTAGAGGCAGGATGACTTGCTAATTTTTACCTGAAAATACAGACCTGCCGTATTGTGCATACTCAAAGTACTTTGGGAACGCTCACTGTAGAAATATATATGCCTTTCTGCTCTGTTAGGTAAACCTTTTAAAATCCAGAAGATGAATGGCAACTAACAGGATGAAGGACTTAACGCACTGTGGAGCAAATGCCTGTGTCAAAGAAGTGTTTCGAAGGAGCTCAAAGATAGCAAGCGATAGATTTCATTAGTCAGCGAAGCTGACTCCCTGGAGGCACTTGGATTGCATCAGTTTTGTCCAGATTCAGAAACAGGTCGCACCTGCTTCTGCCATCCTGCTCTCGGGTAGGTCAGTGGTGTTAAAGTTATACACGCTAATGGGTCACCTGTATTAAGGGACAAGAGGGCATTTTTCTGGAAAAGGCTGGACTCTTTCAGCACCTGAAAAAGGTTTTTATAGCTTCTCCATTGCATCAGTACCTGGGATCAGTAAACATAAATGTTTATTTTCATACTGTCCTGCGGTTTGAATGTGTAGCGTAGGCAGTCTGTGTCTCACCAAGCTTCAGGGTTCAGGGAGGATGGATGGTCATTCTCTAGTGTCTGGAAATGGTGGGGTGCCCCGTGGTCAGCAGACAGCTTTTTGACATCAGAAAATAAAGGGATGCAGCTGGGAACTTTGAGCATTCGGGGAAGGACCCCTGGATTCAAGTGGACCAGGTCTTTTCATCTCTTTATTCACCAGCATGTGTCAGTGTGAGGTAAAGAGCAGAAGCAATTTGTTCGATGCCATGCTGGTAGCTGAACTCCAGCACCCATTTCCATGAGAGAGCTGACCTGCTGCAGCGTTGCCGTGTGCCAGAGCGCTCTGGGGTTACTGGTTTTGTGCTTCAGTAACACAGTGAATCGGAGAGGAGCCGCCTTGGGCTACTGGCCTGCAAAAAAGAAACTCATGTTTGAGTTAACGTGACACCTAATGGTTCTGTATTTATTTTGTGGCAGGTTTGTTTTTTTTTTTCCCTAGTGCATCTCTAATGCATTTTTTCTGGAGGTATAGTTACAGGATCTGTTACACTTGCTCAGTGTTTACGATTAGTTTTCAGTCAGTGGTTTTGAAGTTGGTCTCTTATAATTTAGGTCAGTGAAAGAAGTGTATATACATTGAACTAACAGCTTTCTCAGCTTCAGTTGAGACTACGAACAGGATTTGCCAATGTTTGTTTAAATATTTTGGAGGAAGGGAGTGGAAGAAGAGCAGTAAAATATTCAGTGTATGTGTGGTCTTAAAATAATATAGATGGTATAGTATGTGAGTCATTTTATCATCTTTTGGAACCAAAATGGATATTTATTATTTGAATGTTTTGAAGTATTTTCTACTTAAATCATCCGTACAAGGAAGCTTGTAGTAGGAATATAAAAAGAAAGGCTTCCAGTAATGTGAAATAACCATGAAACATGTACGTGCTTTTAGTCTTCAGGTTCTTGTTTACTTTTGTGAATCAAAAACATATATTAAATCATAATTAAATGTCTTTAATTATAAATGCAAGTAACTTTTCAGGTTTTCCTGTGTAATGGGAAGAAGTGTTTATGGAGACAATTGATGTTTGCGAGAAACTTATGCTAAGGTACTGGAAAAGTAAATGTGTCTTTTTTGTCTAGTCAGCTATATCTGTAATCACATAAGGTCTACAGGCCTGATGAATGCTTGAACATCTTAGAAATGGTGAATCCTCAGTTCTCTTTAAATGAAATCACTGATTTGCTCAATAGAAATCATAAAGAAAACATAGAAAGGCATCTACCATTTGGTACATGTGTGAGGAAAAGAAATGGTCTGTTGCTTAGTAAAGAAGTCATTGCTAGCACCATACCTGACTGTTTATTTAAAATTAACAGCAATCACCTAATACTAAGTGATGTTTCTTTCAGAAAGCTGCAAGAAGGTTTGCACTTTGTTGAATAGTCAGCAAATTTAAGCTCTGTCAGAGTAAGGGAAGACTAGGTTATTGTACTGTAGTAGATTTTTGGTGAAGGTGCTCTTGCTGGCAGTTGCATCCCACCTAAACCAAGAGACTGGCTGCTTGACTGCTTGGATAGTCTTGGTGGTTGAGGCAAATAATGAGAAATAAGTAAGAGATACCGGAGTGGAGGGATTAGAAGAAATTGAGTAGCTAATAAAAATGTGACATGAAGGAGCACAGGGATGCCAGGGTACTGGTCAACACAAATGAATTAATACTGTGTAGTCTAGCACACAAAATTTGGCTGTAAAGTTTTATCTTCTTTCCACAAGTACTACTGCAAAGAAATCCACTGCAGAAAGGGTAGAATGAGTGGAACTAGTGAAAAAACTTCAGGGTTTTTTTTCCCAAAAAAAAAGTGAGAAGAGAGAAAAGTAGCATTTTTCTAAAATTTCCAACTATTATCAAGCACAGATGGCTGTTTCCAAATGGTTTGCCTCTAAAATATTGCCTACTTCTATGCTAGCTGAATTTTTCAAATATTTTCTAAGTTCAGAGCAGATTGCAGTGATCCAAGTGGAAGGTACAAAGAGATAGCTAGCCTCTGTAATGTCTATTTCTGGAAAAAAACTGGCAACACGTCAGCTGTACATAAATGGAAATAAATGTTACTGATCCTTTACTGACACCTGGTCATCCAGAAGCAATTGAGCAGCCCCAGTTCAGATCAAATTCCCTAGCAGTTGAACTGAAATAAGCTCTACAATTTTTTTTTTTGTTTTTCTTTCACAATATTACCAGCATTACCTCAGTCTTATGAAAACCCAGATTGCATAAATTGCACCCAGGAGGTCCTCATCCAACCTCATCTCCATTAGGACTGTAAAATACTGTGTCTGAATCTATGTGTATGTGTGTATTGTATTGATACTCTTTGCCATCCATGACCTAGTTTTGAAAACCTCTCTAGGTCTGCGTTGCAAATAGTTAGGTACATATGGTTCTCCTCCCTCAAGTCTTAGTCATACATGCACACGTGCTGTGTGGTGATAATACCAAATGATTAATATCTTTTGTTTTTTCTGTTTGAACGACGGTTGTTTCTTTATTTTCTTTAAGGTGCACAGATTAACTAGTTCTGTGATGTTAAGGAGCATGTTAAGTCTTGGACAAAGCCTAGCAGGGCACTAGGACTTTTGAGCTGAAGCAACAGAGACTGCTGTGGAGATGTTGGGGATGAAGATGGTCAAGAAGCTGGGGGACAAGGCAAGACTTGCATGAAGGGTTTGCTTGCTGTACAGAAGATTGAAGTGGCTGAGGCTCCAATGGTACTCAAGTCAGGGTTTCTAGCAGAGAAGCCCTGACATGTAGAAGCTACCTGCACAAGGGAACATGTACTGAATAAGCAAGAAACTTGAGGAAATAAAAGGACAAATTCATGACTGGGGTGGGTGAATGGATTTTCAGAGCTGTATTTAACTCTGCCAAGGTGATGGTGTGTCAGAGTGGACTTCTAGGTAGGTGATTTCTTGACTCGAGAATATGTTGCAATTTACAGAAGTGCTAAGTACTCTCAGCTGCTTTGGAACATAAGCGTGCATGCAGCAGTAATTAATTTGGGCATTTCCAAACATTTGAGTGAATGACTTTGCCATCTTCACATTTTAACACAGGGGTACTTGTGTGTATATTACCTATTAAAAAAATAAAAATTACCTTAACGGTCTGTTGCAGCTAGTGGATTCAATGTACATAAGCTGGAACATCTTGTACATGCCATTGCTATGAAAATCTGTGAGTACTTAATATAGCTTGCACAACCTAAATTGCCAAGTGATGCAAAGCAAGATGAGGCCCAGCATGATTACAGGATCCCAGACTGAGGTACTGGAGTGATAAAAGAAATATCTTTTTTAGACCTACTGCATATAAAAGACTGCAAGGCAATAAATATCGACCCACAAAGACAACTTTTGAACCTGTAGGACAGACAGACACATCTCTTTCTGGTTGAAATGTGTACAAAGTGCTGCTGCAGGACTGAAAAGAGATATTTAGATTACTTTTGCAGTCTTAGATATGAAAAACAGTTTTTAGCCCAAAACTGGGGACATATTTTGGGGGGAGGAATTTATCAGTTAATGACGAACAGAAGGAGCAGACTGGCTGATTAGAAGACAAGAAAGTACATACTGACTCTGCCCCAGGGATGGCGAAGCATGGCTAAAGATTCCAGACAGACACTCCTCAAGAAGAGGCTGCAGAGGTTTTTTAATCTTTTGGGAGTTTTTTTGTGTATGTGGGTAGGAATAGAGAAGGTGGTAAAAAGAGATTGTAATGTCATAAAATAAAGAACTTAATGTTTCCAGGTTGTGGCTGTCCACAGGTGAATTTATTTAGTTAGGTTTTTTAATTTAGTTGTTAGCATTTATAATGTTCTTGTCTTACATTTTATTAACCTAAATAGCTGCTTTGCATAATATTATGCAATATGTTTGCATTTTTTAATATGCTCAATTTCGTCTATAGCTTTTCCCGCATTTAGCTTATATGGTCTGGTTTTAATTAAATGCAGATTTTCAAAAAAAGCATGAGAACATTTAACAAGTCAACTCAGGCACGCTGGTGGATGGGAGAATAAAATCTGACTCCTAAAATCTTGTGAATGTGATACAAGTGTGTAAATGTAATAGGCTGAGATGAAAAAAATCAAAAGATATATTGAATTGGTGGTCATAAGCCTGGCAGCATGTGTGGTTCTCTGGTAGCTCAGCAGAGGACCACTTCTTCCCCTATCCCAGCCCAAGCATTCCCTATGTGGACTGAGAAATTTGACTCCTTCTGAGGTACATAAGCAGCTGTAGGCATAAATACTAAGTATTCATGTTTTTTATGTAAATGGAACCTCTGTCTTCTCAGTTGTAAAAAGAAAAAAAGAATAAAAACATCCTCTGAACCAAATTTTATATGAGGACTAGTGAGGGGCAGTGAAAAAAAATTCAGAACCAGCTTGTAAAATGAGTCTGCTAATTGCCTGAAGCTGTTGCTGTGACTAATGATGTGCTGCTACCTGCTTCCCTACGTGGGGGCCAGGAGGGTGGATTCTCAGAGACTTCAGGTGCCCTGGTCATGTGTCTGCTGTTCCCCAGCAAACCAGATGCACCAGCTGTGTGTTGCTGTGATAAAACACTGTGGAACATGTGGTGGTGGTGTCTGAACTATGTGTGTGGAGCAGGAGATGTTTGTGTGGGGCATGGGCTGCTTTTGCTTTCCTCCTTTGTTATGTAGCCCTACCCATCACAACCCAATTGAGTGGGCAGCTCTTGGTTGTTGGGGGTTTTTTCATGTGGTTTGTTCTGGAAGAGGGACTTGGATAACCGTCTTAAGCAGGTAAAAATCATGTGTCAGGTTCTGTTCAAATGAAGACGTTTATATAGCTATTACAGGTGACACTTCCATCTTCTGTTCTGATTATTTCTTGCAAAGCAGGAGGAGAAGCAGGTGTCTTAAGTTCCTCTCTCATGTTTCTGTGCAGCCACAAGACCTTTTTACCTTTTCTGAAATCTGATGTTTTTAAAGGCCAAAGTTTAAAGGAAGAGACACGTACTGTTATGGAACTAGTAGTCCTTCCCAGTGTCTCCATTCTTTCATCGTTGTGTGAGATTTCTTTTTTAAGTTCCTCTGAAGTGATTGCACTTGGAGGGGAGGCAAGGGAGGCTGCTTGTTGGCTCTCATTTGACCTCACTGGGGCTGACCAAAGGATCAGCAGCTTCTGAGTTTAATCTTGTATTTTGGGAACACTGCTATGGTGTCCCAAAGCACTGGGTGATGCTGCTGTTCCTTGTCAACTAAAAATGTCTATGGAAATAGTTCCTGAGTTTAGATGCACCTCAGAATTGGCTCTCTGATTTGCTCCTGAACCAATTACAGTACCCTGAGAAGAACACAGCAGGACTAATCAAACTGTGTGTACAGTCTGCATTCAGGTGTACCAAAACAAATGAGAAAATGCAGATTAGGTAGCTATTTCAGTAAATGTTTTCTTAACGTTTTTGTATTCTTTGTTCAAAAATCACTCAACGCATTGGCAGGAACTGAGTGGGATGTGATTGTCCCCCATATATTTTCTTTGTACCGTGGGGGTGTCAGGAGGGCACTTGGGCAGAACTGGATGCCTGATGCTGACAGCACCCATGGTTGAGACTGAAATTTCACAAGTGAGGAGGAATGTTCACAGTTCTTTCCCAAACTGAAATAAATTCCCACTGGAAAAGGAAAATTCTCACCAATACCTTTGCAGTATGCCTTCTCCCATTCCCCAGGAAGCTGCTTATGGAATGACAGAAGCTAGCAGTCAATGGCAGTAGCCTGCAACTCATAGCTCAGTAGTTGCAATTTCTGACATCTGCGTGCCAGTGGCTTGGGATACTGAGCACCTCTACTGTAATTAGTAGGTCTTGCTTCATTAGTAATTTAAGTCTACATTTAGTTACCATTTTACACTTCTTTAAGGATTCCTATTTATGGTTGCCAGCGTTCTGTTCTGTAATGTAATTTCTTTGGGTTGATAAACAGACATTGCTCAGTTTACAAAATGAATACATAAACAAAGGAAGACATTAAGTAAACGTTCAATTTCAGAAGCTGCTAAGTCAAGGTAGCTGTAGAGAAAGTAAAAAATGTCCTGCCAGTAACATGAGACCATTAACAGTTGAATGAAGAGGTTCGGCGGTTTTAGCTTGCAAGGGAAAAGTAGTTGCAGGAGTTCTGTAGTTTGGTTTTGTGATACTTTCTGAAACTTTAACCAAGCTTTTAATAGCCATCTGTGTTTCCTTTTAGTCACTGTTACTAAAACCATGGGATGAGCTTTAGACTTGATATATTTTTCTGTTCAAGAGTAAGAGTTCTCTCAGTAACCAGAAAATTACCAAGGTCCTGAAGATCACAGTGAAACAAAGCTCTTCATCTTCAAATAATTGTCACTAGAGAGAAAAATGTACTCTTGGTGTATGTATTAAGTACCTCATCACGGGCACTTTTCCTAAGAGGATCAAGTGTATCTGATTGCACCCAAGTATTTCAAACCCGAGACAAACAATAGGAGAAATTATTTAATACATTAGCATTTTTTCTGTTCTCTTCCCTATTGCTGTCACAAAAATAAGA
This sequence comes from Gorsachius magnificus, assembly GCA_034008185.1. NCBI lineage: Eukaryota > Metazoa > Chordata > Aves > Pelecaniformes > Ardeidae > Gorsachius > Gorsachius magnificus. The sequence goes on along the minus strand of CM067082.1, from coordinate 54,886,179 downwards.
CAGTTGGGTGGATGATATGCAAAAAGTAACTCACTGCTGGTGTAAATATTAAAGGCTTAGAGGAGGCTGTAGTGCACTCCATCAAAGCTTCTCATACCTCTTAAACTGGTGGCCTCAACAGTAGAGGTACAAAGGGGACCTGAAAGGATGGTAGCTTCTCAGTGGCACTTCTAGCAACATATCTAAGGGCATTAGCACAGTCCCTGCATCCAGCCCTGGCATCTTTGTTGCAAATGAATTGAGGTTTAGAATTGGTGTGTCTGGCCAATGGAAAATTTTGGAGTTGTAAAGAAAGTATCTGCTTCAGAAAGTATAACTGAAGACCAAGATGCACCGCTCTGGGGAAGCTCTTCGGTATGGGCCAAGAAGCAAGATTTGCAGTGGCTGATGTGAACTGGCCTGTGCCTGTACTGTACAGATCTTGGAGCATGTTATCTTTGCTTCTGTGCTTACTGGGGGAACTGCTTGGATTGCTCTAAGTCTGTGTGCAAACTAATATGTATGCAATGTGGACCCTGAGAGGCCAAGGGCTGTGCAATGAAACAGAAAGGGAAATAATTTGACAGTGTAGATAGGAATTGTCATGTGTGTTGGGAGCTAGGAACTCGAAGAAGGCTTTCCCAGGTAGGGTGCTCTGCAGCATCCCTGGGAACCTTGGAAAGACACTGCTTCCTATGGCAGAAAGTCCTGGATTCGCCAGATTTAGGACACTTTGCATCCCCAAGGTCTTGGAGAGGCTTGGCTTCTGACTTACCTGTCTCCAGCATGGTGGATGTGGAGTGGCATGTACCAGGCAGAATACAGTAGACTGCTGCTTAAATTTTTTAGAAAGTTCATGAAACCAGACATATTTTATACCAAAAAGTTGCCTAAAAATCAGCTAGTTCCAATAAAAGGCAGTTCCAGCAGAAAATTCTTAGTCAGTTACAATATAAAAGTCTACTCGTCAATGTCATCTTAATTAAGGCTAGATGCTACAGAAATTAAGCTCCTCTGAAAATTAGTTTAAAGATAGAATGTTTAAAGATAGAAATGATGACACTACTCCTGTCCACAGGGATGAAAATGGGTATTTGATCTAAACTCGTAATTTGGGTTTGGGTTTGGTTTTTTTCTACTATCTTATAAAATGACTACACTGACTCAGTCATAGTTCTCTGGAACTTCCAGATGAGATTTTAAAGCCATATGTATAATGATTTATATAAATTAGAGTAAATTACAAGAACCTCCTTCAAATCTGTCAAACTTAATTTTCTGCTCTGTGGAGCACAGTGATTGAGACAGTGAAGCTGAATGACGTTTTACACTGTGCATAGTGCCAGCTGCCAAAAGCCTATGGCATTAGCTGAATCCACAGTAAACCCACGGACAACCAGTCAAGAAGACAGGCTACGTAATTCCCTCTCAACAGTGCTTCCTTGGGAGCTTCCAGCATCGTTTTGCAGTGCCTACAATGGCAAAAGTGGCCTTCTTGATGAGCAGTGTGACAGAGCTGTACCTATACCTAGCTATTTGAAATACTGGTTTGGATGCTGGTAAGTGGTTTAAGGGTCATATTTTCTTTGGGTCTGTTTAATATCAGAAACATAAGTTGGATCAGTGTCATATTCAACTGTAGTCTAGCCATATCCAAAAGGGAGTGTATAGCATACTCTCTTTTAAACTAAATGGTTAATCAGTATTCAACATCTTATAGGTTGTTCTGTTGGGAAGAAAAAGTGATGAGAGAATTGCCTATAATCTTCGATGCATCTTTATTTGTTTGCAAAACAAATCTTCATAAAATTATATCTTCCTAAATAAAAATTGAATAGGAATAATAAAAGGAGCAGTCTCTTTATTCTGTATTCTCTAAATTCTCCTTAGTGCCAAGATTATGCTTGAGATGCACTCTCTGAGCTTTCTTCTATGCTTGTATTACAAGTGTTCCTCTGATATTTCATTGTTTTCCATTGCCTTTTCTGACTACATCTGGTGCTTTTGTCTTTGTCTTTTTGCATATACAGTCATACCAAGAATTTCAAAATTGCTTTTTGCCACCGGGAGAATCCCTCTCCTTGTATCACATAACAGCACCAGAGCAGCATCTGCATGAGTTAGAGTGGTAATTTCTTCTGCTTCTAAGGGATCTTAACTTTATGTTACACTGACAGTGAATTAAGGAATCCCTTTATGCCTCCAAAGCCACAGATTTGTGGTACCACTTGGTACCTCTGATATGAAACTACTCTTACTGCTTACTTCTAATGTATGCCAGGCTCCTCTGAAACTGAGGGCAGACATACCAATGGCAATGAATGGTATCAGATTAGACATCAAATTGATGTGCCTGGGGCAATACATAAAATTCATCTTCCAATGTTTGGGGCTTTTTTCCTCTCCAGAATTTCCTGTTTACATGTAAGACCTAAGACTGTAGGGCCTTGGGAGTCTGTAATTTGCACATTCTATGGAATTTTTTTAGGCTTTGAGTGTTGATGTAAGGGTTAATACCATTTTTTGCAGGGCCTTCAGGAGGGAGCTAGGCTGCGTAAACAGATCTTCTTATGTCTTACCTGGAGTGGCAGGACGAGAAGTTTGGGAGCTTGTCTTCTAGTTAAAGTGGCATCGGTGTCATATTTTTTCATGTTCCTGGTACTGGAATGTAAGGGTAATGTCACAGAATAATTTTACTACTTGGTCATTTACTTCCTTTTCTCCAGAATAAAGGTAACTTGGAGTTTTCTTTGAAGATGGTTTACGACCTTGCAAACCCTATCATGAAATGTTTAATACCATGCTCTGCTTTTTCATGTGACGCTGGATTGTCATCATCCACAGCCGTTGGCAAGCTGCTTTGCCAAAAAAGTTAAAAATGCTTTCAACTGCAATCTTCATTTAATCTGGAGAGAAATTTAGCATTTGATTCTTCATTTCCTTTGATTTAAAAAAAAAAAATCCCCTCATATGCCTCTCTAAAATAATTTTTAGATGAAAGCAGAAAGGAAGAGTGGACACAGAGGTGTGGCTTGTTTATGATTTATTACTATTATTAATAATAATAACATTATGGTTTTTAAAAAACAAAGCAATTAAAACCTTCAGTGTATAGAGAAGGAAATTTTCAGGTCCACAATATGCTCTCTTCCTTTAACTAAAGTTATCAAAAAATCAGTTATAACTAAGTATAAAGGACAGTAGGGCAATGTACCTTAGCAAATTTGATCCACCGATGTATATGCAGTTTTGAAAAATCCAGAAACCTTTGGTCTGCGTACAACAAAAAGTTCTCCTTATGCATGACATCTCTACTGAAAAGTAGCCGTACATGTCCTGTCTCACATTCACTGCATTTGTTAATCATAGTTGAACAGACAGGTCATATATTTCATTTTATTTTACTGCAGTCAGAAAGCAGCATCTTTCTCACTGCACAACTAGCCGTGGAAGAATTAAGTTGTATGTAGCTGATTCAATTCTTAGTGACAGAGCTACAAAAGAAATACATGAATAAGACATCATTATAAATGTGCTAGCATCAAAGCTACTTTTGTATCATGTAGACATTTTTGAATTGTTAAAATCAACTGTATGAAAATAATCTTTTAAAATCTTTTTCAAAAGCTGAACTTTATTCAAAAGATTATTTTTTCTGTTTTATTTTCAAATTCTGTGTTCAGTCTTTGAGACCAAAATTTTGGATTTCGCTTAGAGAAAATTGCTTTTTCTTAAAAATAAAATAACCAAAAAAACCCCACAATACCCATCCACAATGATTTATTTGTGAATTCTTTTTTAAAGTAGAGTGGATTCTTTGGCTCTATAGAGTGAAGAAACTGGCTCCACAAATTTGTTGAACAGATATATTATTTGATATCCTTAGCGGTGAGTGGAGGTGAACTTCCCCAGTGTGGTCTAAAAGAAAACATAATTTATTGTGAGTGGAAGTTCTAATCTTGTAATCTAATTTTGATTTTGCCTCAGTCTCTGCTGTGTGGCTTTGGACTTGTTGCATAATTTCTCTGTGCTTTAGTTTTCATTTTCATTTGTGTGCCTTTGCCCAAATCAGATTGTAGAATAGGACTTTTGGTATAGGTGCCTTCATGGGGCAGGTAATACATCTTTTAGGAGTAATTTCACTAGGTGACTGTGCAGAAACTATTTTACTAGGTACTAGAAACTTGTCTAAATAGAACATAGGATCCATTCTAATGTGATAAAGCCATCCATGCTGAGTGCATGCCAAACCAAGATCATCTGTGGGTTGTTTTCCTATTGCTATCTCTCTTTATTTAAATTTGTAGCTCTGTAAATTTATATATGCTATATAATATAGACACACATGCATATATAAACGTATGTATATATTGTTTCCTTTACATACATATGTTCATTTCCTTTATTTTTTACAGATAATTTATTTCAGTAGTAATTCTGGATGCAGCTGTTTTCCGTATCACCCCTTTAAGTTAATTCTGATTTTAAAATAAATCTCTGGATATCTCTTGCCACAATTGGGCAGTTATGGATTTTTGGAGTATGAGATGGGAGATGCTCTGATGGAGATATGTAGCCTAGTTTAGTCAAAGCAATATTTTACTTAGTTTGTCTTTACTTTGGAAATGCTGGAGTGGGAAAGTGTGCACAGCTGGCGGGCGGCTGTGCTGCTGTACCTGTTCTGAGTCAGCTGAAAAAGGTAATGATCCAGTGTTCTCAGGATAGCACTATTAAAAGCAAAATATAACACAGGCACTCCCACGCCCCCAGTGGTAAATGGTTTTTATAACAGAATTAAACATGTTCATGTGTTGCTAACTCTAATTTATTCAGGGTAGGCCCAACACTAAAGCAGACAGTTTTTTATTTGAGGGCTGGAGTCTCATTTGCCTTAATTATGCATTCACATTTCTGTCTGGTAGTAAAGAAGTTCAGTAAATAGGCGTGCTGACTTTGGTCATGTGTGAGGAAAGCCCTGTGTAAATGAGAACAGGGTCCTGGAGATTTGATCTGGTGAAACACTTGTATCGCAGGTATAACCCTATACCTCCTTTAGGGTGATGAAAGGGAGCTTGCTGGTCTTTGGTTTAGTAGATGCTCTGTGGCAAAGTTGAGCTAAGTCTCCATGTTGCCTGAGTATTATGCAGTTACTTTCTTTTTTTCCTGGCATTCAGCTCTGTGACCTCTTTTCTTTTTGTGGGTGATAATTTTTTTTTTTTTTTTTTGGTGACTTGCTACCACATAGCCTTCAGTATTTATAAACTGTCCCTCATGAATAAAAATGTACAATGTTTTGAATGAAATCTTAGCTAGGAAAGAGAATTATCTGAAATGTTACAAAATCTTATGTCTCTTAAGTAAAATGATACTAACCTCATTTTAATTAAAAGGAATTATTTCCAAGCTGAGAGTTTATGTCAATGTAAATGGTAATGGGCAAGTTGTGAACAGCCTACCAAGTCTGGTATGGTTATACTGTCAGGGTCAGTGCAGCCTCAGCCAAAGCATTATCTTATTAGATTGTCCTAAAATGTCATTAAATTGCAATGTAATCTTCTCTCTTTCCACATTTTGTCACTGCTGTGGCAAAGATGTGTCTGAATAGAAGCAATTTGCTAATCCAGCTTCATTTATTAAGTGTTTCCGTAACTCAGTGTTTGAAACTTCTTAATCACCTGTGTGCATTTAATGGCGAGGTCTAGATGCTGCAGGAAATACCCTGTTCCAGGGTGTCATCTCTGGCCAGCTCTTGTGGCCGTGCTTTGGGTAGGGGGGAAGAGCTTCTGAACACATGTAAAATAATGTGAATACAGTGAGCCCATAACACAGGCCTGGGGACCTTACGTCTTCCATAGTGTAGACAAGCCAGATTATTTTGTAAAAATAACTTAGTTTCTGATTAATAATCCTGGGGCGCTGACATAAGTTCTTCATGGATAGGCATCACTTCATTATTCCCTCCAGTCACTTTACACTCAGAAAACAAGGAAAGGATTTTAAGTGTTGCTTTGTCACAGCTGTGAATGGAATCTACTTTTCTTTTGAAAATCTGTAATTAAAAAGAAAGAATCAACAACAGAAAGAGGAATTCCATGTTGTGTTGATACAGAGTTTTTCATCAAATTCTGGAGCAAAAAGGCCCAAAATAATTCAAAATCATACACAATTGTTTTCTTCCCCGCTATAATAATTTGTCACAAGTTCTTTTGTAAAAATCATATTTGTAAGTATTTAATTGTTTGAATGAATAATTTGCTTCTGGGTGAAAGCTGGCACACGTGCTCTCAGCTCTAGCACAATTGTTGGCTTTTCTGAAGTGCCTTTATGGTCTGTTCAGTAAATAGATTTTTTTTTAATTTTTTTTTTTTGGCACTGGTAACTTGAAAATGTTTGAAGGGATATTATTCCATAAAAATTTTTAAATGCTATGAAAATGCAGAGGAGCTACTCTTATGAATGAGCGGGAGGAACAGGCATGATAATGAATTAGTGAGAGGTATATGGTGGGACTTTGGGGGGTTTAGTTTGTGATTGGGTTTTTTTTTTTTTACTGTATTGCTGCTATTAGCTCTTCTTGAAGACAAAACGGCTTGTGGAATTTTGTATTGGCTTGGCAATGCCACCTAGACAGCAGCTTCAAAATGCCACTCTCAGAAAGTTGTTAGTAGCAGAATATGATCTATTTGGGTTGTGGAGAAAGGGCAGCCTTTCACTGAAGTGCATCGAGAAGCTGGGGTAGGATCCCATGGTACTGTGATACCGAGCCAGAGATGACACTCGTTTGACTTCAGTGGAGTCCCTGGTGCTGCGCAAGAATGATTCACAATCTGATTTTCATCAGAACTCACTGAAATTTCTGAGTTTCAATTCAGAATTTTTGAACAATTTCATAATTTCTGAAACTAGTATAATTTACTGAAGTGCTGTCAAGTTTGAAGATTGCTCATCTGTAGTATTTTTGAAGAATTAAGCAGTGACAGTACACATACAGCTTCTAAAGGCCAATTAATGAATAATTTTATGGCTTTTCTGAATGCAAGTGGTCAGATAAGTGACAGCTCTCAAATGACAGTGTGCTACTAAACGTTTCCCATTAACCTGTTGCTCCACATTGAATATCTGAGTATGAGAAGTTAAATTAATTAGTCAATAATAAAAAAAATTAATATAATCTAAATTTTAATTTCCAAATTAGAGGAAGAATTTAAAAAATTGAGTATTCTGTAAATAAAATTGTGTTTATCACTTGAGATTTTAAAGAATGTGGATGTCATTGGCTTTTTGCATTTATATAAATAAATTCTGCATTTATTAGTGCCTACATAGAGAAAGTACATAGCTGAAATATATTTGCCATTGGAACAATGCATGACTAGTACAATCTCATTAGAAGATCTGATGTGTATTTTTCAATCCATTGCCATAAATGAAGAATTTGTGAGTTATTCATTAAAAGCAAGTTAAAAATGATCAAACGGGGTTTTTTTTGTAGGTGGGTTTACTTCACGTGATGGGTTCACCCTGGTTGGACACCAGGTGCCCACCAAAGCCACTCTATCACTCCTGTCTTCAACTGGACAGGGGAGAGAAAATATAATGAAAGGCTCCCTCCCCACCCCACCCTACCTTCTTCCCAGGCTCAACTTCACTCCTAAATTCTCTACCTCCTCCTCTCCAGTGGTGCAGGGGGACGGGGGTTGGGGTCAATTCATCACACACTGTCTCTGCTGCTCCTTCCTCCTCAGGGGGAGGACTCCTCACACTCTGCCCCTGCTCCAGCCTGGGGTCCCTCCCACGCAGGTATCCTCCCAAACGCGGGTCCTTCCTCGCATGGGTCACCCACATGATAACCAGCCCAGCCAGCAAACCTGCTCCAGTGTGGGCTTCTCTCTCCATGAGGCCACAGGTCCTGCCAGGAGCCTTCTCCAGCATGGGCTTCCCATGGGGTTACAGCCTCCTTCAGGCATCCCCCTGCTCTGCTGTGGTGTCCTCCCTGGGCTGCAGGTGAAGATCTGCTCCACCGTGGACCTCTGTGGGCTGCAGGGGCACAGCCTGCCTCACCATGGTCCTCACCAGGGGCTACAGGAAAATCTCTGCTCTGGTGCCTGGAGCACCTCCTGCTCCTCCTTCTGCACTGACCTTGGTGTCCACAGAGTTGTTCCTCTCACAGATTCTCACTCCTCTCTCTGGCTGTGGTTGTGCAGGTTTTTTTCTCCCTCTTCTTAAACATGTTATCCCAGAGGTGCTACCACTGTCACTAATGAGCAGCTTCTGGCAGCTTCTCACAGAAGCCACCCCTGTAACACCCTCTGCTACCAAAACTTCACTATGCAAACCCACTACACTTTGGCATGATGATTGCAGCTGAATTGTCAGTAGGAGCTCCTGTGAATAAGATGATGACATTTGATTTGCCTGGACTTTGTGCAGTACCTTCTTGCTGGCACCTGCTTCATTTGAGTGAAGTTATAAATGTCACAGCTGCTGCAGATTTAGTTCTTGTTCTATTATTAATGCAATCTTAACTGAATTTTTTCTAGTGTATTGGTGGCTCTAAGGTGATGATAAATATGTAAGTGAACGTGCTTATTGGAGGAAAACGCCTTGAATGCTGCTGTATTTTGACCATGGTCTTGTACGAAATTACCAGTGATGGGCTGGTAGTTTGTCCTGCCTGTGGTGTGGCAAGCTAGAGGGCTTTCCTTGTGAAGTTTTGAGGGACAACTTTCAACTACAGTATTGACTTCAGTGCTTCTATGCAGCCTGTTTATAGTTGTTTTTCAGAGGTTTGGAGGAAGAAGCTGGTTTGAAGGAGAAACAGGACCTTGTGGACCATGTACTCCTCTGTACTCTGGCAGGTAGAATCAGCAGGAACTGGAATAGTAGTTTTAAATTAACTTAGTTACTCTTGGCATTATCTCGAATGTTTTATCAGAAAATAATTTTCCATCCTCTCTCTGCCTATTAAGACATATTGCTAAACATACAACTATGTGATGGTTTTGAAATATTATATCCTAGGTTTCTTTTGCTGACCCCAGTAGTTTGCTTTGCTCTACATATGTCTGGAAGCATGTGCAAATCTTACTGATTAAAAATGAATTGTAGAAAAATGTGTCACTTAAGAATTTAGAACACTGTGGTTCTGCTTTTGGTCCCTGACGCCTTTTTTCTTTTCCTTTTTTTTTTCCCCTCTTTTCCTGTCTTTTGAGGGAGAGGGCGGAATATAATTAACAAGACCGAACAAGTACTTGTAATTAAAAGCTTCAGATGTGAAACGTACTTTATCAGTTCAATTCATTGTTAGAGTTCAATTCTAGATTTGAAGTGTCTGGGATTACTCCTGCAAATTAGCATTATGGCCAGCAGTGGAAAAAGTATTTATGGTGGATATTTCATGTATTTTCATTAGTGTTCAGTGATCAGTCTCCAGCATGGGACAGTCACCCCAGCATCCTGTTCCATCCTTCCTTTCCACCCTTTTCCTTTTAGTGGGAGTGCATTCACATAAAAAAAAAAACTTTTAAAGCTTATTGGCTCTATGATAGTAGACAGGAATCAAAGGTAAAATTACTGTGACAATGTCTGAATTTAAGATTACGTTTTCTGTTGGCCTTGACAACAGAAAAATTAAATGCTTGAAAAGGTTGGATTGTTTTAAAGTTACTTCCACCTGAGTGTATCATCATGGAAGAAAAAGACAGAATGGTCTGCATTTTTGCATTTGGTTCAATTCCGGACTCCTTTTTTGTCCTTGTGGTCTTACCAAAAGTATTTTTTGGTGAAGGCTAGCCTACTTCATCTTAATGAACAAAATATCAGTAAAGCTGAAACAAATTTGGCAATTTATGCCAGGTATTTGTCATAGGAATTGCGATTAACACATTGCTGATACATATGCTTTGAGGGTTACTGGAAATTAAGTTTTGTCTGTTTGCCTGTTGTCCTGGTATTAATGATTCTGGGTATTGATATCCCCAGTAAAGCTGGATAAGGAGGCAGCATTTAGATCAAATGTTTTTGATTCAGTCTTGCAGTAATACTAAATCTTGGCTTTGATGTTTTTGAAAGTAAGTACTTTGACCTTGCCCAGGAATAGTTGCTTTTGCATCCACATTCAAGAAAATCCATTAGTTGTCATACAACATTTTAAGTCTGTTGAATCCATGTTTTCTTCCAGAAAAAGACTTGGAAAAATTTTAAGCATCACTTTGTAGTTCCCATGTATCTAGCAAACTTCTAGCAAAGGTAGTTTCATTATTTTCCTGTTGAATGATCATGTGCTTCCATGTTTGTCTAATAATAATAAGGATAACAAGAAGCAAAAGGAAATGTAAATAGCCATAAAATTCAAGCATTCACACTCAAGTATGCAAGTCAGTTTTGCTAAGAAAGCCTATTAGAAATTGTTGACTTCAGGAAGGGATCCAAGTATGTGAATTTTGTACTTCATCTCATTTCAAAAGGCTTTTGTCTCTTTCTGACTCTTCCAGGATTTAATTCCTGAGCAAATGTTTAGGTCTGATACTTAAAAAAAAAATAAATTAAGAAGTCTTTTAGTGCAGTTTCCAATCTATATTTTGTAGGGGAAATAATTTTTTTTTTCAGTTGTTTATAGCTTCATTACCTGCCATATATGCAATTGAAGATAGGGTTCTTTCCTATCCTTTAGTCAGAAGATGTATCTGTAAATAGCTACGGACACAGAAGCCTAGGCCTCCTCTTGCTTTGAGCGTCCTTGTAGCTAAAAGTTATTTGATTCTCTCCTTCACTTATTGCAAGAAACTTCTACAGGTTCTGTTCTGAGAAACCTGCTGGCATCAGTGGTGAAAGCTGCCCACACATAGATGTAAGCTCAGTTTCTGGAAGGACTCTATTTTTTTTTAAGATTATATTCTGTGGGCAAGAAGCAACTTACAAGTCACAACCTATAAAAAGTAAACCCGAATCATGGGCTATTTTGGAAAAAGTAGCAAGTTGAGAGGCTTGGGTTTGGAGGGTTTTTTTCTTGATAAAAAACATTGGGATTTATGTAGGGGTAGTTTTACTAGGTATTTAGATATGATTCATCAACAATTATAGAATTAATTTTAAAAGAAAAGAGGGCATGCAGATTTCCTTGTGAAAAATTACCAAAAGTTGTTTTTGTCTTTAACTAAGTTATTCGTCATTCTATAGCTAAATATATCCTGGGCTATATTTTTATTTTATTTGTATAGATTATATTCACTTGTATAGGTCATATACATCGTTTATCCTAATTCAAACAGGCTATGTAAGGTAGATGTCGTAAGTATAAACTACGGTCAGAACTGGGTGTTGCAAGAAGGATCATCAGCTAAAATTTGTGTGTACGTCATGAGAGTGTTTTGTGTGGGAAAATGGATGGCAGAACTTTCTCCTCGCTCCTAATGTAGGTTTGTGCGTGATGTTTAACCCATAATACAATTTAAGTCTATGCATGCAGGTCTAAATGTGATGTAAATGATATTCATCTATTTAAAAACAAAGTCCTTATTTTAGGGGTCTTGCACCTACCATGCCCTTTTTCTTGATTCCATAAAAATAGATTTAAAGCCCTGGACAGTCCTATGCTGTTTCATTTTCTTAAAACAACAAACAAAACCCCTGCTATTGATGTACAGATGGCATAAAAATCTCTGCTGACAGCTTTCAAGAATACATCAAGGACAATTACTTCTAAGCCTTTATGAAAATAAGAAAAAGCAACATTCGCTACCCCATTTTCCTGGATAATAATTAGAATATTTAGAGATGCTAGCCGGATGGTTTTAGGTGTGACATCTGGAAGTATAGTTTCTTGCTTAGTTTTACTCTCTGCTAATCAAATGTTTCTGAACCTCTTTGTAAATTGTGATTATTTTTTTTTCTACAGAGTAAACTGTGCTGCCTTCTTTCCCCTTCTTTTTACCCCCATTCCCCTCCAGACAAAGTCTTATCCATGCAAGAAGCTGTTTTTTATTTTATAAGTTTTGTGTTTGAAGTGAGCAACATAAGCCTCATCACCTTTTCCTCCAAGCAGAAGGAGGACCTGCCTTCAAAAGAACAATAAGAACACATCTAACTTTGCTCTTTAAATTAAACCCAGAAAGTCCCAATACTTGCCAAAGCAAATGATACTCTTCATGCAGAATTCTCTTATTGGAGAAGAATCAGAGATAACAAAGATTTTGAGGCAGATGAGTCATGACACTTAACGTGCCAATAGGATGTGCCAGGAAGCTATGATGTGGTGGCAGTATGAAAGTGTTTGTTCAGCTGTATGGTTAAAGTCAGTTTGTGTGAGCTGAATGTGATCATTCACAAAGAGACTGCAATATGTTGTAACATGGAATACAATTGCATTGCAAAACTCCAAACTACAAAACTTCCCAAGTGAATTCCAGTCTCAGCACCAGGTATATCACAAACATTCATGTAGTCAGCCTTGAGTCACTTTTGAATTACATCACAGTTCGGTGCTGCTCTTGTTTGTCTATGAAATGTTGACAAGATTGCTGAGAAAGTGTTCCTTGCTTATGAGCATCTACCAGTTTTTCAGACCGTTTATCAAAAGACTCTTCCAGGCCATGCCTGATTTACGCTGGCATACCTGTAAATCTCCTCTCCATTGCACGTGTCTAGCCTCAAAGACTGTAATTTGGAATATCCATTCTCCGAACCCCCACGATGCCTAAGGAAGTTTGTGTTTCTTTTTACTAGTTGGTGGGGACATGGCTGTTATTTTGTTGATCACATCCATTGGGACCTGATGACGTCTATCTTGCCATATTATTCCTAAAAACTGGATCTCTTGTGCAGTTCCTTTGACCTTACTTTGTTTTATGGCAAAACCAGCTTTTAGAAGGATTTGGTCTATCTTCTTCCCTTTCTTGAAAACTGCTGCTGTATTGCCCCATGCAATGATGCCATCAGTGTATTACAGATGTTCTAGAGCCTCACTGTGTTCCAGTGCAGTCTGGATCAGTCCATGGCAAATGGTAGGACTGAGTTTCCACCCCTGGGGTGGAAGTCTATTCCAGGTGTACTGGACTCCCCTCCAAGTGAAAGCAAACTGTGGCCTCCACTCTGCTTCCAAAGGGATTGAGAAAAATGTGTTAGTGATATCAATTGTGGCATACCACTTGGCTGCCTTTGACTCCATTTTGTATTGAAGTTCTAGCATGGCTGGCACAGCAGCACTCGGCTGAGGCGTGACTTCATTCAGGCCATGATAGTCTACTGTTAGTCTCTACTCTCCATTAGACTTTTGTGCTGACCATATGGGACTGTTAAAGGGTGAGCGAGTCTTGCTGATCACTCCTTGGCTCTCCAGTCGACAAATCAGATTATGGATGGGAACCAGGGAGTCTCAGTTGGTGCAACATTGCCGCCAGTGCACTGTTGTGGTAGCAATCCGTACCTGTTGTTCTTTGACCCTCAGCAACCCCACAACAGAAGGGTCCTCCAAGAGACCAGGCAACGTGGATAGCTGTTTAATTTCTTTTGTCTCCAAGGCAGCTATACCAAAAGTCCACCTTTTGGGTCCTTGAAATACCCTTTCCTGAGGTAGTCTGTGCCAAGGATGCATGGAGCCTCTGGGCCAGTCGCACTGGCCACTCATTCCCAGTTAGGGTCACTTCAGCCTCCAATACAGTCAGCTGTTGGGATCCCCCTGTCACTCCAGAAATACAGATGGGTTCTGCCCCTGTATAGCTTGATGGCATTAAGGTGCACTGTGCACCCATGTCCCCTAGAGCTTTATACTTCTGTGGGTCTGACGTGCCAGGCCATTGAATCCACACAGTCCAATAAACCCGCTTGTCCCTTTCCTCCACCTGGCTGGAGGCAGGGCCCTTCTAGTCCTGGTCATAGTATTTGCTATTCACTTCCCTTCATGAAGATCAGAAGTAAGATCAGCCCTTCTACTCTGTCTGGGGAACTGCCCACTGAAGACTGGAGCAGCAATTTTCCTGGAAGACCCCCCTTCCGTGGTTGTTTTTTCCTTGCAATTTACGTACCTGTGCCTCTAGGGTTGAGGTACATTTTCCATCCCAATTCCTCATGTCCTCTCTGTGGTCATGCACAGGGTGGCCCATGATACGTGCTCACTATATCCTCTTAAGCAGAAGGACGCTGACTCCTAATAGCTGAGGTACTGGTCCATAAAGGTGGGGAGTAGGGCATACCACCTTTGAATGGCTGGAACTCCCAGGACAGTTTCTTCACTGCCCAGATGCAGGCTCACAGGAAAGAAGAGAGAGACTTTCTCTGTATTGCTGGAGTTGGCCAGCCAATTCATCCACCGTTTGTCCCTCTCCATCTTTCCAGGTCGTTACTGCCAATGAATTGGCATAGGATGATAGTGTGCTCCATACAAACTTCTGACACGTGGGTCATGCACTTGACTTCGTCTGGATCTTTCAATAGCTGTTTGTTGTCCAGGTCACTATAAATCACCTCCAGCATGACTAGTTAGCTCAGGTACTGGATGTCTCTCTCCATGGTGGTCCACTTGCCTGGGTGACATATAACATCTTCCTTGAAGTGATCCCTTTCCTTCATGCCTGATGGGAGCCATCTCTAGAGGCTGAGGACTTGTGCTCCTTTTCCAATTGCTTTGTTGATGCCCCCTTCCCTAGAAAGGGATCCCAGCTGCTTGGCTTCCTTACCCTCTAGTTCCAGACAACTATCCCCATTAACCCAGCGTCGGAGCAGCCAGGTGACAATGTGCTCACCTGGATGACAGCCGAAATATTTCACATATCTCACAGCTTACTCAGTGATAGGGATCAGGCGGTTACCATCTTGTTTATGAGTTCTTTCTCTTCCTCTTCACATGATGGCCTTGCTTTATCATCATCCCTTACTAAACGAGCTGACTTTTGTTTAGCAATATTTCATCTTGTGTATAGGGGTGACATACTGGCACAGGTTGGTTCTCTGGTTCAGCCACAGTGCCTGTTGCGGGGGTTGGAGTAGCCGCATTGCCTGTCGTTTTTTCATTAGATCTGGAGACCTTCTCTTCCCCTTTAGCGTACTGAACAATGTTGAACAGGGCTTGGTAGGCATGGGACAAGCCCCAGCATGTTGCAGTGATTTGTGTCCCTCTGGAGCTGCCAGGGTTACAGCATACTTTTTCCAAATGCTTTACTAGTTTTTCAGGATTCTGCACTTGTTCAGGGGTGCAGTTCCAAAACACTGGTGGTGCCCACCATCTTAGGTACTTGCCGATACTATCCCACACACTCTGCCACTCATAACTATCCAACCTCAGGGTAGATCTCTGGGTTATATTCTTAAATAGTTGTATAACTTTAAGCAAGCAAGATTTGTGGGTTGAGATAAAGACAGTTTAACAGGACAGAAAAGGAAGAAAAAAATTATAATAATAATGGTAAAAGAATATACAAAATGAGTGATGCACAATGCAATTGCTCACCACCTGCTGACTGATGCCCAGCCTGTTCCTGAGCAGAGGCCAGCTATCCCCTAGTTTCTATACTGAACGTGATGTCATATGGCATGGAATATCCCTTTGGCCAGTTTGGGTCAGCTGTCCCGGCTGTGCCCCCTCTCAGCTTCTTGTGCATCTCCAGCCTTCTCAGTCGATAGAGCATGAGAAGCTGAAAAGGACTTGACTTAGTGTAAGCACTACTTAGCAACAACTAAAACATCAGTGAGTTATCAGCATTCTTCTCATAATAGTAAATCCAAACCACAGCACTATACCAGCTACTAGGAAGAAAATTAGCTCTGTCCCAGCTGAAACCAGGACAATGATCAAAGAGGTGTGATAGCTGATTGCCCTGATCCTGAACTACAGCCACCAGAGTCTGTGGGATAAATCAGTTTGAACAAACCTCAGTAAGAAGAGTCCATCTAGGGGCAAGTTTTATCTTGCTGCTGAAACAGGTATTGAGGCTCCTTTGTTTCACCTGGTGGATTGCCATTTATCAGTTGCATGGAGACACCTTGCTGGAGCAATGCTTTTGACCTTGATGTTCACACCACTCATCTTCAGCCATTCCCTGCCAGCCAGGGCTGTTGCTGACTGCTGCCACTGGCTGCCTTCTCCGCCAGTTGTTCTTGCTCACTCTGTCTGCTGCTTTGCTCCGTCAGCCAGTCTGCCGTATCCCGTTTCCCTTTACTCTTGCTGTTCTCTCCTTCCTGGCCACATTTCTTTGCAACCCCTGTAGGGTTTCAGCTCTTTTAGAAATGATACAGTGATATCGATCAATCCACCTGGAGCCTTCCTTTTTTTCTTTCTGAAGTGTCAACCCCTTCTCTTTATTCTTTTAGTCCAAACTTTTTCTACAAGGGTGTAAGCTGCAGCATTCCTGTAGGATGACTTATCCAATCTAAAACAGTGGACGTGCTAAGCTGTTTATGCTTTCTTTCCAGCTGCATTTCCCCAATTTAGCTATGTTTAATAGGAATCTTGCCAAGAATCGCAAGAATTACCTAATCCACGGGAAAATCAAGTTTGATCAGCCGAAGCTTTTGGTCAATTCCAGGCAGCTTCCTTTGCTGTCCAGCCAAGGTCAGCCCAGCCCCTGCCTCGTGGGACTTCCCACTGAAGTTTCCAGGGAGAGACTTCTAGTGTGTCTCAAGATCTCAGTAGAACAGTTACTTGTGTCTTATACACAGAAAATACTGATTGTACATCCCAGTGGGATGTCTGATTAGATTTTTGTTATTTAAGAGTATGACCCAGTTAATATACATTCATTTTGTGATAGATTGTAGCCACCAGGTCCTGTTTTGTGGAATCTCTGACAGTCAAACCTTTGCTGAATTTCTGTCCTGAATTGGTGCAAGTGATCATTCCTGTATCACTGCAGTGTGTTGTACTCATCCATAAGAAAGCTGTAGCTTTCGGACAGTTTCTCTGTTTTCTTGAGTGCCTCTTAAATTATAATTGTGGTCTCCAAAATGCTTGTAATCCCTCCCAGCTTAGTGTGATCTCTGAATTTAATAAAACATACTCCCTGTTCCATCATCTAACTCACTGATAAAAATAATAAATAACACTGTACTGAACATCGGCTCTTGTGAACTTCACCCAAGTAATCCTTGTGTTTGTCAGTGATTAGATGTTGTTATCAATAGCTGTAAGCCTATTTTATTGTGATTTGCCCTAGACCGAGTCTCCCTAGTTTTTCTATGAGGATATTGTGTAGTAACTGTGGCTTATTTGTACACACCATTTTTTAGCCTGTATAATCCTTTCATTTCCAAGGATGTTGTTTTCACTATTTTGGAGTAAAACCTGCAGTATCGTTTTTCCTGGACTCTGAGGATTTAGCACTGTACTTGTTTCCTTTTACTCCCAAGCTGATACTTTAGTGGATGTGCACTCATCGTGAACTCGCAGCCATAGGAACAAGGGTCTCATATGGCACAATGGAGTGCTTCCGCCTGCTTATGTCTTTGATTTGTTTTTAAAATGTAAATTGTTGCTATGTTTAGAAGAGCTGTTCACTGCGTCTTAGCAATTAAGGTTGACACCACTGTACACAAGTGCCAGAACAGTTCTTTTTAATATACAGTAAATGATCTCCGTGTCAGGTGTAATGGATGGTTATGGTGTACTTGTCAGTGGCATCCTTCTTATTCTCAGTCTAAGTGAAAATGAGAAGTAGTGAGGGAATGGTTGTTGAATATATTTTTCTTTCCTGTTGAGTAGCAGTTTTATTTTAAATGACTTTGCTGAGTTTTATTTTTAATTCACATTTTCACCTGAAACTGAAAGTATTTGTAAATTTTTCTGTTAGCCTTTGTGTCTAGTGATGCTTGGGGTCCAAACACGCAGTGCCTATACAGCCCTTTGTGAGTATTCCTGCTACTGGGGAAACCCTGGGAAGAAATTTGGCTTAGAAGACACTATGCTCACAGTCAATGTGCAGCTCTTACTATCATCATCTCCCTTGAAGTGCTGTAGTGTTTTCTTTCATGTTTAGTCAGCTTCAATAGCTAAAGATAGATAGGGGACCAGTAATGCTCTTGCTTAGTTAGCGTGGCTTATTTGGCATGGTCGTTTAAAGGGAATATTTCTGCAGTCCATCAGGCACAGAGACTTCAGTGCTCCCCAGCCCTCTGTGGGAAACACAGAGGGCAGCCCCTCTCCCAGGCACCACAGGACATTGATGGGGCAGTTGGGAGACACAGTGTGGCTCTTGGTGAAGGAGCTGATATGTGTATCATAATGGTAACAAGATTAAATTTGATCTATATTTAATGCAAGCATGCATTAAGTACTGCTCTCAGAAAATATAAGATTCACCAGTGCATCCTGGGGAATGACTAGCTGTGTGGCTGGAATGGCAGGGTTAGGTTAACCGTTGGACTTGATGATCTTAAAGGTCTTTTCCAACCTAAACAATTCTATTCTATTCTATTATGTGGAATAGCAGGGTCTATTTGTTTGGACCTCAAGCTGAATGGAAATCTGTCAGTGTGATGCAGTTACAAAAAAGGCCAGTGTTACTCTTCTGTGAAATGTGGGGAGGTAATTGGTCTACGCAACTAAATAAATGTCACTCAGGTCTCAGATGTACTGCTGTGTCTAGCTGTGGTCACTGCACTTTACGTAGTAGTTGAAGAAAATCTTTTGGATGGCAGGAACATTTGTTAGAGATCTAGAAATATATCTATGGGAAAATGTTTTATTTTTATTTTTAAAAAAAATTAATTGGGGAGTGCAGTCAACATCTGTCATTGTATAAGGTATTGCTAGAAAGACGGCAGGCTACCTTTGCAGTCTTCCTCACTGAAGATTTTAAAGATTGGATTAGAAAAAACATTTTTCAGAGGTGGTCTATATATGTATCCTTCATCAGAGCAAAAGAGTCAGCCAGATGTCTTAATATCCCTTTGATGATTTTGTTTGTCATCCTTTTGCAGAAAAATGCCTCCTCTTTACTTTTGTTGGGACTCTCTATTTTTTAAGGGGTTCCTAAGAAGAAAGTATTTCCACCCTGTACTAAAAGTTTTCCTGTTACCTGATCGCATTTTACTGAAACAGTTTTACCTGGTGTTTATGCCTTTTTGCACAGAGACTGATGAGCTTCAGATTCAGGGGAAAGACATGAGAACATCCTTAAAGCAAATTCCTCTATTTTTCTTCAGCAGAATGAGCAGAATATTAGGTCAGCTAAAAATATGCTGCACTTCAGAGAGCTTCCATGGATGTTGGGGATGTAGATGTTGAGGACTTTCAATAACATGGTACTAGGGATATCTTTTATTACCTCTGAATGAGAGGCAAAGCTTTCTTTTCTATCATCTGTTTTAAATATATTTGACATCTGGGAGTAGGGGGGACACTAAAGCAAAAAGGGGTTCAATTTGAAGTATCCATTCTCTTCCTGCTACTCGTTATTCACCATTTCTTTGCCAAGTTGCTTCGAAATGGGAGAAGGGGTGACATCTGCATGGAACCTGAGAGAATACACAAAAAAGCCAGCTTAAATCTCAGATAATATTCCTGTAGAAATGTGGTGCCTGTCATAGATAACTCAATTAAAAATACTGTATCATTCACTGTGCAAATAGCTGTATTAGAACTACTCTGTATTGCATTATGGTTTTGAGCATTATCTGAGATGAGCTAAAGAATGAGGCTGGTTTCTCTCCATACAGCAAAATACAGTGGGCAGCAATAAATTGAGTCAAAGAGGTAAAAGAAAAAACAATTACATTCCATACTGCATCCAGACATCTTTGATTGCTTTGTGTCTGTCTTATTCAGGGCAATATGATCCTTCCTGCTAGAAGGCATGGAAGAAATCAAACAGAAATACCAGCTCTATCCAGATGATTAAGTTTGGGGAGGGAACAGAAGGCATTCAGTGTTCTGTTGTTCTTCTCAGGAATAGCAGAATTCCCTCTGTATACCACAATAGTATTGGATCCTCCATTTGTTTTGTTTTGGTCTGCTGGGATGGGGCAGAAGGGGGAGCAGAGGAGCGAAGGTAGCCAGGTGGATGTGGAGAAGTCAGTACTTTATTTGCCAGTATTTTTCGCAAGGAACATGTAAAATCGTTTTCCTTCTTAGAATATCATAGAATGTTTTGGGTTGGAAGGGACCCCTAGAGGTCATCTAGTCCAACCCCCCTGCAGTGAGCAGGGACACTGCTAACTAGATCAGGTTGCTCAGAGCCCCATCCAACCTGGCCTTGAATGTTCCCAGGGATGGGGCCTCCACCACCTCTCTGGGCAACCCCTTCCAGTATTTCACCACCCTCGTTGTAAAGAATTTCTTCCTTATATCCAGTCTAAACCTACCCTGCTTCAGTTTAAAACCATTACCCCTTGTCCTGTCACAGCTGGCCCTACTAAAAAGATTTTCCCCACCTTTCCTATAGGCCCCCTTTAGATACTGAAAGGCCGTAATCAGGTCTCCCCACAGCCTTCTCTTCTCCAGGCTGAACAAGCCCAGCTCTCTCAGCCTGTCCTCATAAGAGAGGTGCTCCAGCCCTCGGATCATTTTAGTAGCCCTCCTCTGGGCCCGCTCCAACAGTTCCATGTCCTTCTTGTGCTGAGGGCTCCAGACCTGGATGCAGTACTCTAGGTGAGGTCTCACCAGAGCAGAGTAGAGGGGCAGAATCACCTCCCTCGACCTGCTGGCCACGCTTCTCCTGATGCAGCCCAGGGTACGGTTGGCCTTCTGGGCCGCCAGCACACATTGCCGGCTCATGTCCAGCTTTTCATCCACCAGCACGCCCAAGTCCCTCTCAGCAGGGCTGCTCTCGATGCTTTCTTCTCCCAGCCTGTACTGATACTGGGGGTTACCCCGACCCAGGTGCAGGACCTTGCACTTGGCCTTGTTGAACCTCATGAGGTTCACACAGGCCCACCTCTCCAGCCTGTCCAGGTCTCTCTGGATGACATCACATCCTTCTGGTGTGTCAACCGCACCACTCAGTTTGGTGTCGTCCGCAAACTTGCTGAGGGTGCATTCGATCTCGCTGTCTAAGTCATTGATGAATATATTAAACAGCACTGGTCCCAGTACGGACCCCTGAGGGACACCACTCGTCACCGGTCTCCATCCGGACATCGAGCCATTGACCACTACCCTCTGGATGCGGCCAGCCAGCCAGTTCCTTATCCACCGAACAGTCCACCCGTCAAATCCATAGCTCTCCAATTTAGAGAGAAGGATGTTGTGGGGGACCGTGTCAAAGGCTTTGCAGAAGTCCAGATAGATGACATCCATTGGTTTTCCCTTGTCCACTGATGCTGTCACACCATCATAGAAAGACACTAGGTTCTTGTCTCTGATAAAATCCTATTTCCTAAGCATGTGGACTTATGGATAGACCAGACAAAACATATCCAGTTGACAAAACAGAAAAACATTTTCGTACAGGTATTGCCATTATCATGAGGCATTTGATATTGAGATCCACTCCTCTGGAAGCTTGCTGCTTCTGTCCTTGAAAAGTTCACTGCACAGTGTAATAGTTTTGGTGCAAACTGATACCAAGACTCACAAAACTTTTCCTATTTTTCAGTCTAGAGGATCACTGTATATAACTTGTTGGTTTTAATACATACATGTCATTTGTTGCAATTCAGCAGAGGCTTTTTCAAAATGCTTCCAACAGAGTATCTTCAGTAAAGCTGAAATAGGAAGGCTTAAAGCATAAGTTGCAGTTGCCAATTTATGACAGCTTGGTTCCAAAGTAATCTGGGTGAAAAGGGGTAAGAAACCACCTGGTGGCATTATTTGTGGAGAGGTCTTGCTCTCTGCAGGTTGTCACCTGGGTGGCTTAATATCAGTATCATAAAAGAGTCTTGTTCTTGCTTTCTCTGCTTCAGATCACTTACTTGAAGTGAGCCATTTGAAAATTTTAGAGCTCTCAAAGAACACTTCCCTTTCCATCCAGTATTTTCTGAAGAAATAGATAAGTTGTTTCACTAAACCTTGAGGGAAGCTGGCAAAAAAAATGGAAGGAACTGGGCAGAGTTACAGGTAGGTGCACAGGTGCACAAGCTAGGGAGGTGATAGAGTGTCAAAAAAAAAAAAAAAACCCTAAAAGCTGGTAAGAACAGGACCCCAGGGTGCCTGTTCAATGTCTTTCTCTAGACTTGGACTCATGTATTCAAGTCAATTACCCTTCCTTTCTGAAACCCATGAAGTCAAGCATTTGCAAGGTAGGAATGCTGGGCCTGTAGTCGAACCATATAGGATTAATGTAGCACCTTTGTGCATACACATTACGATGCATCTGGTGAATTATATGCTTAAAGAGACTCTACCCCCCCTAGTTTCCACAAAAGCTTTGCTAGCTCGCTGTATGAGGTGGATTTGCTTTAGGACTGTATATAGAGGGGGTGACTCATAGTGAGGAAAGTAGAGGACTCCAAGGGGTCTGTGTTCACAACATGGCTAATTTGGTTTCAGCTTTGCCTCTGCCCCAGAATTTCTCCATGATGCTGGGAAAATCGAGCAGATATAAAAATTCTCAAGTGTAACTCCTCTGTGTTGCTTATTTTTTGAGGGCTTCACATCAGGAACTACAGGTTGATTTACTTAAGTTTGGAGCACTTACAGCTGTAACTGGGGCCAGTTTAATGGGAACTGTGGTCTGAAGGTGAAAAGTGCAATAAAATGTGAAGTAGTCTGAAAGATCAGGCATAGGCTTCTTAAATTTGGTTGCCCAAAAAGGATCTGACACTTTTGATCATTCTGTCTTAATCTTTGTGCTTCTGTTCTCAATGTGTCAGAGACATGAAAGAAAATGTGCTCAGTCAGTTGTAAACAATGGAGGTAGACAAAAACTTTCATTAGGGTATATGTATGCCCTTCACTTAAAAATACTTTTACTTGAAATGTGTTTACATCTGTTGTATTATAATTCAATTGGTCTTCACTTATTACAGCAGAATAAAGTATTTTTAATGGTGGCTTAAGGAGAACAGGAATTATGTTTGTAGGTTGTTGGGTGTTTTGGGGTAGGGGGTGCTTTTTTTTAAATTTTTTTTCCTTCAGGAGTTAGGGGAAGAATACAATGGTATTTCATAGGAGAGAGATCCCTGGGAAACTCTAAAGGACGCTGTGGGTGTAAGAGGTCTAAGCACTGTTGTTAGACTCTGAAGCCAGGGATGAGCTGTGTAATTGTCCAGAAAATAGTGGAAAGGCACAGAATGGGAACACGTCTGATGTAAATTACTGAGGGGTTTGGGGAGATTGCATGGCCTTCGTGAACACTAGCTCCTTCATATTGACGGTTGTCTGGTTTTGTTCGTTAGTGCTTTGCTCCCCGCTCCGCCAGCTCGCAGAGGAAAGAAACTACACAACTAACAAAACACATCGGTTCAGTGAAAAGGCACTTTATGTTTTGTTTAATCACCTCGAACAGTGACTTTGTACCAACAGCAATGGGCGAAACAGAGCAAAGAAAGTGTGGGCAAACCTTGGGTTCTCCCTCTGGTAAAACAAATGGAAATATATACTGATCTCTCTACCTAATTACCTAATTCTTTGAAAGCTCAGTGTTACACCTCCCGGGCACTGTGTTCATTTGTCTTTGCAGAGAGCGAGGACGAGCTGCATGCCAGGATTCCCCGAGTGAAGTGCTTTTTGTTGTTGTCCAGTAGAGAAAGTCTGCAAAGAAATAATAGGCTAGTGCATTTATAGTCATACTATTTGATTTAACTACATCTTGCTTATTTGAAATATTTATTAATTACATTTCAAATGCTTCTTCTGACTTGCTAACTTGTTTTTAATTAAATCCTTGTTAAGTTGATTGACTTAATTGAAATAAATGCAACACCCTGATGAGAACTGGGTTATTTTGAATCTAGTTAACCTTCAAATGAAGGGTTTTTTCCTGCAGTGTAATTACAATTGAGATTAGCTTATTATGCACATAATGAGTGACCTTTCATCTTGTCCAAGGTAAATAAAATAAGCAGAGGTATTTGCTGCATGAGCAGAAAGTATGCAAGTTTTAATATAAGATACAAACTTACTGTTTGTTTCCTCTTTCGGGGCTCTTTGTTGTTCAGATGGAGATGCTATTTTTATTTGTGAAGTTCTGAAAGACACAAGCCAGGAGAGTGGGCCTCGTGTCAGGTGCTATGCAGAACCTCAAAAAGAATAAATGGATTCAGCTACTAATCAGGCTTCATTTCTGACTGTATCTTGTGTTTCCTAGGCTGCCTCTGGATGTCCTTGTGCTACGTCTTGAATAAAAATGAAGCTTCAAAATTGTAGTTTCTCTCACTTTTTCCTTCCATCAGGCTTGTCAATTCGCTTTAAAAAAGAAAGATGAAAAGCTCAAGTGATTGCTGTGTATAGGCCTCAAGTGCAGAATCATTCCCATCAAGACTTCTCTTTGTTTTTCAAGGCCCCATTCATTGGGTATACTTCTTTAATTGTATTGTTATATATCCTCATACTTCATTTAAATGCTGACATGGGATACAGTACTGCTGTGTTTTAATGAGGTGCAATGATGACTTGAGGCATATCATGCATGTAGAGGGAATAGTGATGAAAAATGTAATTATACTTTAATTGACAGCGTCTGTCTAGTAGAAAGCATATAGGTAGCATCACAATCTAGCTGACATAGGTAGCATCAAAATGTGAAGACTCCTGCCTTTATGTCAGGATGCCCTTCCTTAGAAAGTCATAAGTTGTGTTCCTTTACATGTTGCGCAATGGCTCGGTGCGTTGTTTTCATCAGCTATGAAATAGGGAATAGGCATTCTTATTTACTGTTGCAAAGTAACTCAATTTAAAGCCTCCATGTAAATATCTTGGTACTATTTTTCCTGTCATCATGGCAGTGTGATATTAAATACTGAAAGTAGAGGCCATGGGGTCTCCTTCACTGAGCTTTGTTAATACCAATATCATCAAGAGCTGTTAGTCATCAACATCTGAGGAAAGGACAGGCTGATGCTCTCCAGTTTGTAACTCCTTATAATCAGTTCCCTTTGTTCCACAAAAAAATCCTGCATTAGTTTTTTATGGTCTGCAGAATAGTATCAATGTAAATTCTATAATGCCTCTTTTCACTATGCCTGGAAGACCTTCCTCAAAATGCAGAATAATATCCTGCAATACATGCATTACTTTCTCAAGACTAATGGGAGAGTTTAAAGTTAACAATCAAATCAAGGTCTCCTTTAGAGGCAATCTTTATGTTTTAAATGATGTAGCTATACCAAGCCTTTTCTTTGATAGGTTGGAGGCCTACCGGATCTTTCTGTTCAGAAGAATACTGTTTGTGCATATTAAAGATTCAGAATACATTCCTTTGTAATGTAATGGAATACTGGTTTAGGCCATATGCTGGGGAAGTGAGAAGTTTTCATTCATTTGATCCAGGTGAAGACTATAGATGAGGGAAGGGAGATCAAACTGGATTCCATATAAAACATCTTTGCATGGGCTTTTCCTCAAATTCAAAAGCAAAAGCTGTAGGAGGTAGTATTTTCCTTTTGTGTTTTAACAGCATGGTAATGGTCACACACACTCAAATTCATTGCTATTGTCATCTGTCTCTGCTAATCAGGTTTTCAGTGTGAGCTGATATTAAGTTGTTAAGATATTCAAAGCCAGGTGACAAAGATTTTAGGTGCTGATTAGCTTACGGAATGATGACGTCCATAAGCGTTAGTTTGTCTACAGGAAGGATTTAACAATATAAAAGTCAAAATTGATAATTTCACAAAGCAGGAAATCAAACTTTTTTTGCTTCAGTTATCTGTGGCAAATATTTTCAATAATCTGACCCTGAGCGTCCCCAGTCAGTGATCAATGTCTTCCTCTTTTACTTGTCCCATTGCCTTATGGGGATTTTTTTCAAAGAAATTGCAAACAAGCATTTAAAAGGGCTAAATAAAGACCTTTCTATTGTATAATATGCATCATGATGTTGTAAACGTAACAGTGATCCAAGTCGCTAGTTATTTGTGCCCAGTAAGATACCAGTGCAGAATTCAGAATAGTAAATACAAATAAGTACAAATCCTTAGGAACAGCAGGGAGTGCAGAGATGTCTGAAGAACCAGCTGAGGACGATGGGCTGCCCCACCTTCAGACAAACAACTGTTGTAAAGAAACTTCAAGGTCTGACTCTGAACTCGCTTACTGTGGAGATTTCTTTGGGTTCATTAACTTTACATTGACTCCAGGTTGTAAACATTAAAGGTGTTTTATGTAAATACAACAGAGTTGAGGCACCAGGAACCCGAGCATGTGTGGCAGAATCAGGCTCTGTAGGCTCAGACATGAACACGTTAGTGAAGTTCCTCATCGTGTAAGTTTAATCCTTTAAGGTACAGAAGCCCTTAGTTAGAGATGACATTAGATCTTCTTTTAAACAAATTAGTCTTTTTTTATTAGCCTTTACTACAGCCCTTGTTGTTTGAATGGTTTGGAGGAAACAGCTGATAAATGAAATCTGTAAACTGCTGCTCCTTTCCTGACCTGATCTTAATGGTCAGGCAGATGGCAAAACTAAGCTTACCACATGGATTGGCTACTTATATCTAGCTTATAAAGGTTAAAGCATCCTGTTATTTTTACCTCATCCTTGCCATAGCAGCCTCTTTTCTCCTCTGAGTTTTTGAGTCTGTTTTCTTGTTGTAGTTTATTTAAAGATTTTCATCTCTTTTGGAAGACAGAAGAGTTTGCAGTTAAGGGGCTCTGAGTACTACTGTGTAGTGCTTGGTCACCGGTAGTAACTGAAAATTATTGTCACTCGGCTGCTGTTGGAAAGTCTGCCTTGTGACTTGGTTGGGGATCATCCCAGTCAGCTCTAGGTACCACCTGCCCCAACACTTTCAGGAGGCATCGCTGCTACCCCTTGCCAGCCTTTTTAGGGGAGGTCAGCAGTAAGTGGTATGGCGATGGCAGGTTGCTTCTAGGTTAGGGATGAGGTGTATTTCACAGTTGGTTTGAAAAAGCATCCAGTGCTTCTGGCTGGGCAGTAATTTGTTTTGAGGACCAATATAGGATCTGAGTTTCTTTGGCTAATGCTGTAAATTAATATTAAGTACACTTTCAAAAGTCAATGATGTAATTCAAGAAAATATTCTTGTAATACTTTTTAATATTGGGTTAAGTGGTGGTAAATTATATTGTTAAAAGAAAAAAGATACTCTTCAAATCTAAAAGGTAAAGCAGAAATGAAAAGGCTGAAGCTACTACCAATTTTGTGTATTTTATGCCACTTGGTCTTCAGGTGAATATATATGACTACTGTTGTACCAATAGATGTATATTATTATTTTAATTCCTCTGATGTAGGCAATCAATTAAAATATTATACCTGTCAGCTTGCCTTTGGTCTCTCTAAAGGGCTCTTATTTAAGTTTCCTTGCTCCTTAATAACTTGGTTCTACTTGGCTGAAGCTTTGAAGAGATAAAAATTCTTTTCTCTGAAAAAGAATAAGATCAAAGTTACGCTAGCTTGAGGCGTTGATATTTTCTTAATTGGAGCAAGTTTTCTTCTCCTTCTTAGAAGTCTCACGTAGAAATTAAAGTACAGCTTTTTTTCCTGTCCTCTGTTGTTCTTTCTCATCCGTATGATCAATTGCAAGCCTTATTTGTTTGCAAGGCTTTAGACCCTGTGGTTTTGGAATGTGGTCTCATCTTTTTCTTCTGTAAGATCTTCTACTGGGAGCCTCTGGGGAGGAAGCGGAGCCTCTTTTCTTTCCATCACAATGCTAGAAGTTGTGCTGTTGTGGTTTTCCTTCAGAAAAGGAAGTTTCTTCTACTTAGATATATTCAGGTGGGGAATGTTTCTAGAGAATATTATAATGTATTTTTCTGTTCCGTTTATTCTCACAAGAGTTAACCCACTCCTAATTTATGTATATTGTATTCATAATAGGCTAAAAATTAACCTGTGATATTCCCATTCCGTCAGAATGTTCTCTTTTTTCTTTTTTTTTAACCCAAAGTTACAATGTCTGCTAATATTTTTTATATCTAAGTATGACATCTGCAAGTTCGTAGCCACAGGCAGAATGTGTATATTTGTTCTAAACTCACATCAACTTGAAAATGTTGTGATTTTGATACACTTCAAGTACTTTGATTAAAAGAGTCAATGCACAATAAGTTTTGTCCATGGTTGTTTCTTTGATAAATGCGCTTGAAATACAGAGTTGTGATTTACCAAATGCTGCTGCGGTCAGGGTAGGTTCTGTCCTAGAGTTTTGGTGTGATATTGAGCAGGTGAATTAAAATTTCTATTTTAAGAAATCTGCTTCTCTAAAAGGGGAGGCAGAGCCTTTGTTATTCTCTCATTTGCTGAGAATGTGTAATCTCAATGACGAAGACTTACTTTCATGCAGTCTGCAATACAGTTGTCCTCCATCTTAGCCGGAGTATGTAGGACAAAGAAAGTTTTAAGTTACAAAGTGCAAATAATAACTATTATGGTCTTGTTAAATGTAGACCACTAGAAATGCTACCAAATCCGGAATCGCGATACCTTACAATATCCACAGGACAGGGAAGAGACTGTCTCTGTTCTGAGGCAATACACTGTGCGTGCCTTTCCAATTGTATGGACGCCCAAGTTGCTTGGCGTGGGGGAATTCCTATTTTATTCACCTGTAGCTTACTTTATTCATTGTAGAGGTCACTTAGCGACCTCTGTTGTGAACTTCAGTTCCTATCTGTCTGTTAACACCAGGGCAATAATGTGTCTCTTACAAAGTTGATGATGCATTTTGCTGATGTTGACTTGGCTCCCTTTTCTCTAAAAGTACCCAATCACTTTATCTTTGTTTTGTGGAGAAAAAAATGTCACTGCTTGAACTGCATTATTCCGCATTGAACCTGCTTTGCCCATTCAGTTTTAGGCGCCCTGGGGGGAGAAGTCCTTCATTGCTCAGTACATTATCTATTGCTGTAACACTGCATACAGAAATGAGAGGAGCTGCAACAGATCTATGTGTCCATTATTAAGAACATCCCTATATTTCTAAGGAGTCTGGAATACTTCCTTTGAGTGGGACTTACCATTGATGCCAAGGGCTTAAAACAGTAAAGATCACAACAAATTACTCTGACATTTTATCTAGACCACATTAAGCATTCTTTTAGGTCAGCTTTTTAGCATATTTCCTTTTAGTTCCAAAAGGTATTAATTAAGAATTTAAATACTAGAATGTCTCAGGATCAAGGCTGGTACATAAAACCACAGACAAAAATGTGTTGTTGGAGAGATTTGGATATATACAAGAAAGAAATAAACTTTTCACCTTTCTTTCTTTCCGGTGTCTGATTTACTCTGTTTCCCATGTGACAACTTGAAGGTCCTTTTTTCCATTAACTTAAAGGACTTGTATATGCAAGTCCAATTAATGTCTAAAGAAATTACCTACATCTTCCCTCCTTGGGAATAAGATACAGACACTCTTCGATGCTGCTGCCATTGATAGTTTCTGTGAGCCAAGACCTGTTTGCAGGTAAAAATAAAGCACAAGAAACTGAGGAAAGTTATCATGATAATCCACTTCTCAGTGCGTACTGCTAGGCGGTGGGGGTGGGGGGGTGTCTTTGAGAGACGGAACTAAAACATCAGTGCTTGGTCACGTATACCTAGCTAGGGTATAAGTACAGTAAGAATCAATTCGGTATTGGCAGTAAAGTGGATTAGATTTTTTTTGGCTTTGGCTTGTTGAGGAAGTAAAAGCACTGTTAGCAAAGCAGTCAGAAAATGCATGGATTTAAGTAATTTTCCCTCAGAAATGATAGGCAATAGTCTCAAAAGGCTCTGTTATCACTGATTTCCATTAAAATGAAAAAAAAAGGGGATTGAAAGATCTTACTGCTTATTTTGTTTTAAAAATGCATCAGCTCGAATATAGCTGTGTGAAATTCTGGACCTAGTGAATTGATGATAAACGTCTAATTGATGAAATTCAACCCTTTGCTCACCTTCTTTTTTGCTCTCTGGTTTTCTGAAGTGAACATTTAAATTTCCCAGTTGCCTACACAGGTCACACTTTCAAAGGAGAAACCCATTATTCAGAGGAAAAAATTGAATAAAGCTGACACTGTCTTTACTGACTTTGATATGAGCACACTGCTTATGTGAGAAAAGCGCCAACCATATAGATAGAGGCCTTTTTGTTCAAGAGTTTCTAAGCAGCTTAGATATGTTTTGAAACCAAAGGTAATAGTTTATTAACTCTGCATGATCTCTGTCCTTCAGTCTACAATTTGATCTCACAGTTGCACTTCTTTCATAATTCTGAATTATAATGAAACAAAATGAGGCCAAATTGTAATTTTTTGGTGAGCCACATGACAGTGTCTAGTGCAATTTGAATGGGAGGAGAACCAAGGAGACTCTACGTGGGCAGTTACCATTGATCCAGGCATGGGTTTACTGGGGCCTGGGGTTTTTTGATTGTTTGTTTCTGGATCATGGTCTTCAGGGACAACTCAAATAGTTTGAGCTTCTTAAATTTTTCACTAGGAAATAAGTTTTACAGATCTCAAATCATTCTTTTACTTCCTTCCTATAGCTCTTGCAGGTTTTTAGCTTGCTTCTGGTTGGAGCACTGTGTTGGGCATGTTCTCTGGTAGGGGGGTTCCCAGGTGTTCTGCACAGGGAAGGTGGCATCTTACTGTGTCCAGATTCAAAACTGTGTCATCTTAGTGTCAAAATTACTATGAAGGAAGGTTAAATACAGTATGTAAAAAGCTAGCCAAAAATAAAGTAGAAGTTTGGGGGTTTTCTTCTCTTTTCAAATCAAAGGTGTCAGGAACAAGTTAACACTGGACTTCTGTAGGTTTCAAAATGAGCCTTAAATGCTAGCTCTTGTTTGTAGAAGGACATCAAATTAGATTTTCATTATCTTAATACAGAAGTTTAGTACAGTGCATTTCTGAATATAGTATGGTCATTACAGCTGCTTCACCTTTCATTCAGACTCTTCAATGAGGATGTCACTCTTTACCTGAAGGGTATTATCTTACAGAATGAGGTCATCCATTCCTCTGCCCTTCCAGAAGCACCCGTTGCTCATAATCATTTAAGCACACCAAGGTGTCTGTCTGAAAGAAGACTTTTGAATGTTTTACAGTTGTGTATATCTGTCACTTACTGACAACACCACCAGTAAGTCTTAAAACAAACAAACAAAAAACTTCACAAGAAAATTCTCTGGTTTTACTTTAACCTAAATTCAGTTATTATTTTAGTGTTGGGGTTGCTTTAATTTTTACAGTGAGACTTTAGATTTAAACTGCATTTAATTTGTTATGCAGTGCTACAGTAGTTGGACATTGTAGGAAAATATGCCTCCCTGTCTCATGGGCCTGTTGTTAAACAACATGCTGCTCTAGCAGTGATTTCCTAATGTAGGATTTCCTGAAGAAGTAGGTAGGGATGAAAGGACAAAATGGTGGACTTTTTCTTAGGAGAACTTTCTTCTAGCAGAATTTTAAAATGTAATGTTCTTGGCAGAAAGCCTTATTTCTGGCTTTTTGCTGTGATGATTAATGAGACTGATAAAAAGTTTTGCAATTTCTCCTCCCCATCACAATAGATTATTCACTCTCACTAAGAGTGTGCAAACAGAATCTGGAAAAAAACAGCTGAGGCTAGGCTACATTTTACTAGTGATGTTGCTCCAGCATGTCTGATTTACTTGCTTTTAAAACTTTTGGTAACATTTTCTGCTGCTTAAGGATGGAATTTAGTTTTGCTTTAAAATGTGGGGTATTTTGGGCTACATAGGGGAATACCTAAATTCAGTCTCTAGTTATGTAAGTTAATGGTGTGGGTTTGTATTAAGTTTATGGACTGTGTTTGCAAGATAACACTCGAATGCAGGCATCACCCAGCATTGTAGGACTGATTTCTTAGGTAAAAAACAAGGGGGGTCTGTGTGTATTATATAGCATATGTTTTATAACGTATACATTGCTCTCTGAATTACTGGTTACACTGGGATTCTGCAGTGGTCATAGCTTCTCACCGTGTTTTACATACTCTCTGATTACTTTGGGATTTCTTTTGTAGCTCAGCATATTTTTAGTTAATTACCACTGTGTATTGAATTACACAGAATATAGATTACAGCTCTGAATATATTAAGTCAGAACTACTTTCTGTTACTTACCTTCCTTCCTTCTGTTTACTAAAAGTCAATGGAAATAGGATTCCTTAGGAATGAGGTTTGGTGAGACTTGTACTTTCTGAGTTACAAAGCTCAAAATAAATGCAAAACCATCCAACTACCAGTAAAATATGCATAACATTTAATTTAGTACTATAATTCTTTACTTATTTTTATAGTGGGAGATGAAAGCTGTAGAAAGGTTCAATATTTCTTTTGATCTTATATTAGAAATACATTTTAGTCCACTCATTTTAGGAGATTGTGTGTCTGTGGAGAAACACTAGTAGTTTGCCCAGAATAGAATGAGCCTGAGATTGTCTCTCCCTTAATGCTGGGACAAGTTATTGCACAGCTGGAACAGTGTCAGAAGGTCAAGACTAAGGAGTGACAGCTATTGGGACACATTTTATCTAGGTCATTTGCTATCATTCATCTGTCTGTTTACAGCTACGCACCAGGGAAGTTATAATAATAGAAATAATGCTCTTTAGAATACTACTTCAATTAGGTTATGTTTATTCAAGCAGCTGATTACATTATCAAAATGATATTTAGAATAGTTTAAAAATACACAGGAAAATAGAGAGCTGTATAGAGGAGGCATTTATTTATAACACACATTAAAAATCTACCGTAATTTGAATGTTTATTATGTCAAACCTGATAATTAAATTATTAATGATACCCAAACAAACATCTTTCCTTATTGTGAAAATCAACTTGTACCATATTTTTCCCTGGGAAAGAAAGTAGATTTTGTGAAAGAGATGGAAATTTGGTGTTGCTTTCTTGTGCAGGTCGTACTGCTTCTTTAGGGCCACCACACTATCTTTACCTATCTCTTTTCTGATAACTGTTAGAAGACAAAAAAATGGCTCAGGATTTCATACTCAGTAAGAAGCAATGACATAGCAGTAAAGGTCAAAGGCAACTAATGCTTTCTGCAATCGAACTGCTGTGAAGTAACAATTTGCCAGGCTTTATTTATGTTTCTCAGAGCCAAAAAAAGCTCTAAGGCCTTGGACTGTGGGGCTTTTCCCAGCAGTCCCTTCCTCTCCCACAAGATGCATGAGATTATGCTAGTCCCAAACCACCCTCCATAATGACGTTTTGGAATTCAAAACTCACATCCCATTTTAAGCGCTTGCTTCAACACCTTCCAACTCTTCCCACCAATGAAACAAATGCTCCAGCAAATGCTCAGGGGATCCAAAGCCAAGCAGTTCTGGGTGTTTGGACAGGAGTATCACTGTTAGCTGGTGTTATGCTGTTACAGATAACTTCACTGCAGTTCAAATTGGCTTTTGGCTGATGGTGCCTTTCAGGTGGCTTTGCCTGCAGACTCTGGTTGATGGTGTTGAGAAGTGCCGCTCCAAAAGGCAGATTTTTGTGGAGGAGATAAGTGCAGGGAGTGTAAGGATTTTAAACAATGCATAGTGCACATTAAGGTAGCTGAGGAAGAAACTAACTGCAGCTCATTAAAGAAAAAGACCTCTGACTTCTCTTTACATCTCCCTTCTTCCTCCTTTCCTTTGCCTTCTTTCCTTAAAATCACTTCAGGAACCTATAGGGCTTTACCCAGGCAATCAGAGGAACTGCAGAATTGATTGCCATTTTTAGTTCACAAAAAAATGAGCAGTTAAGATTATACTTTTTGGTCATTTACCAGATGTTAATGACCTTGAAAGACCTGGAAGAATAAATCAAACAAAGCACAATTGGTGTTTCTAGATATCTGCTTCATGAATTTGACTTTTCAGTAAGATGGATGTTGCCAGTTGAGAAGCTTGTACATGACAGGTACCGTCCTCTCCAGTGCTCTGCTAAACGTAAAAGCTGCCATACTGGGTGGGACCAGAGCTCGTCTTTCTCTTACTGTGACCAGCAGTGAAAGCTTCCAGAAAAAGTATAAGAAATGAGGCACACCATGACTGACCATCAAGGGTTATGGAGCTTGCCTCTGTATTTAATAATAATTGGTGAGCTTAGTCTCCATGAACTTGTCAGTCTCTTTTTGAATTCTTTATACTTTTGACTTCCTTAATATCTTAAGCAAATGAATTCCTCAATTTACATGCACAATCTGTGAATTTTTTTTTTTTCCTTTGGTTTATCTTAAACCTTCTATCTGGTAATGTCATAAGACAGCACTGAATTTTTGTGTTATAGATGGAGATAATAGCTCTATAGCCACCTTTTGTGAATTTCCAATGGTATGTAGAGCTTTAACTGGTGTAAAAAATAGTTTATGTTCTTCTGAAGACTACAGGTTTACAGATTGCTTCATGTGGGCATATATAGAAAACAGTATATCCTAGTAAATTATATATTTAAAACAAAAAAAAAAGTCTGATATTGCAGAGAAAACGTATTCCAGAAGATAGTTCCATAGAAAATCCTTAGAATCTCAAATGTATTCCCAACTTGCTGGTGATTTGATGTTTTACCTTAGGCAAGCTATTCGGTTTTGCTGTGCCACTTCTTAACCCATCCATTGCATGCCTTGCCTTTATCAACTTTCAAAAAGCAGAATTTTATTATATCTATTGACACAGAGTATATCAAAATTTTAGTTCACTCTTAGGTGTCTGCTAACACTGCAATAAAGATGAATTCCAAGACAACAGTATGTGAAGCAATTTCTTGCTTCATCTTTCTGCCAGTGGCTGCAAAGATTCTGTGAGGTTATATGACACCATGTGTGACACCCTTCTCTTACAGTCAGAAGAGAGAGGTATATAGCTTAGAAATCTGTCTTAATTATGTCAGATGGCCATAATTTGCTGATACCACTTGTAATTCTTGTTTATTTGCATCTTTCAGGAAAATTTCACCTTGAGCCTGCAAGCTGACAATATGCAAATCCTGCATGTTCTGTATAATCACAGCTCCCTGTTGGCTTCTCAGCTCCCTCTTCTGTTTTGTTACTTATTTCACGTGCTGAAACAGCTCTAATTGATAATTTTTCAGTCCTGTGATCCACAGGCCTCAAAGGTGTGTCTACTAAGGAGCTTTGGAAGGTGCAGGGAAACATATATGAATGTATATTCATAGAATCATAGAATCGTAGAATGTTTTGGGTTGGAAGGGACCCCTAGAGGTCATCTAGTCCAACCCCCCTGCACTGAGCAGGGACACCGCTAACTCGATCAGTTGCTCAGAGCCCCGTCCAACCTGGCCTTGAATGTTCCCAGGGATGGGGCCTCCACTACCTCTCTGGGCAACCCCTTCCAGTGTTTTACCACCCCCATTGTATAGAAGTTCTTCCTTATATCCAGTCTAAACCTACACTGTTTCAGTTTAAAGCCATTACCCCTTGTCCTGTCACAGCTGGCCCTACTAAAAAGATTTTCCCCATCTTTCCTATAGGCCCCCTTTAGGTACTGAAAGGCCACAATCAGGTCTCCCCGCAGCCTTCTCTTCTCCAGGCTGAACAAGCCCAACTCTCTCAGCCTGTCCTCATAGGAGAGGTGCTCCAGCCCCAGCATCATTTTAGTCGCCCTCCTCTGGACCCGCTCCAGCAGTTCCATGTCCTTCTTTTGCTGAGGGCTCCAGAGCTGGACGCAGTAAAGTAAAGTAAAGCTATTATATAGCTCTGTCTGCATACAACGTTTTAAAAGATATTCAGACATTAGCTTAAAATTTTTGAAGTGATCTGCCCTGTAAAAAGCCATTGAGAATGCCATTTTCAGGCTGTAAACCTCGCTATAGAACAGCATGTCACCTACCTACTCATCATGGAAACATGGTGGGATGACTCTCACAACTGGAGTGCTGCAATGCATGGCTATAAACACTTCAGAAGGGACAGGCAAGGAAGGAGAGACAGTGGGGTAGCCCTGTATGTTAGGGAGTGTCTAGAGGAGCAGGTTATGGAACAGAACATCTTGAGTGACATCAGGCGGCACGTACAGGACAACCAGGGGATCAGGCCCAGTCAGCATGGCTTTATGAAAGGCAGGTCCTACTTGACTGATCTCCTTCTATGACAAGGTGGCCTGCTAGTGGATGAGGGAAAGGCCGTAGATGTTGTCTACCTGGACTTTAGTAAAGCCTCTGACACCATTTCCCACAGCATTCTCCTGGAGAAACTGGCTGCTCATGGCTTGGATGGGTGTACTCTTCCCTGGGTAAAAAACTGGCTGGATGACCAGGCCCAAAGAGCTGTGGAGTTAAATCCAGCTGGCTCCAGTCACAAGTGGTCTCCCCCAGGGCTCAGTTGTGGGGCCAGTTCTGTTTCATATCTTTATCAATGATCTGGATGAGGGGATTGAGTGCACCCTCAGTAAGTTTGCAGGCAATATGAAATTGGTTGGGAGTGTTGATCTACTTGAGGGTAGGAAGGCTCTACAGTGACCTGGACAGGCTGGATTGATGGGCTGAGGCCAATTGCATGAGGTTCAACAAGGCCAAATGCTGGGTCCTGCACTTGGGTCACAACAACCCCATGCAACGCTACAGGCTTGGGGATGAGTGGCTGGAAAGCTGCCTGGTGGAAAAGGACCTGGGGATGTTGTTCGATAGCTGGCTGAATATGACCTGGCAGTGTGGCCAAGAAGGCCAACAGCATCCTGGCTTGTATCAGGAATGGTGTGGCCAGCAGGACTAGGGAAGTGATTGTCCCTCTGTACTTGGCACTGGTGAGGCTGCACCTCGAATACTGTGTTCAGTTTTGGGCCCCTCAGTTCAAGAAAGATGTTGAGGTGCTGGAGCGTGTCCAGACAACGAAGCTGGTGAGGGGTCTGGAGCACAAGTCTTATGAGGAGCAGCTGAGGGAACTGGGGTTGTTTAGCTTTGGAGAAGAGAAGGCTGGGGGAAGACCTTACTGCCCCCTACAACTGCCTGAAAGGAAGCTGTAGCCAGGTGGGTACTGGTCTCTTTTTCCAAAGAACAAGTGATAGGACAAGAGGAAATGGCCTCAAGTTGTGCCAGGCAGGTTAGGTTAGACATTAGGAAAAACTTCTTCACCGAAAGGGTTGTCAGGCACTGGAATGGGCTGCCCAGGGAAGTGGTCGAGTCCCCATCCCTGGAGGTATTTAAAAGACGGGCAGACAAGGTTAGGACATGGTTTAGCAGTGGACTTGGCAGTGTTAGGTTAACAGTTGAACTTGATGATCTGAAAAGTCTTTTCCAACCTAAATGAGTGGCTGATTGGAGAGAGTCATTCCTTTTCCTTAACTCAGCAGTGATCAGCCCCTGACTCTCGCTGTGAGAATGATGACTATTTACCTGCTATTATCTGCTGTGAGCAACTGGAGGGAGCAGGAGTGGAAGCATATCGGCTGCACTGCACCGTCTGTTGGGAGGAGGAGTAGCTGAGAGCACAGGATTAATTCTGTGCAGCATTGAAAAAGGGAAACACAGGTGGCTTCTCCCAGTTAACAGTAATGGGCTGGTGGGGAAGAACTGATGCAGGTGTAAAGGAGTTCTTGATCAGTGCCTCTTTTAGGGAAGCTGTGGGTTGCTTCTTACCTGGAACAGGTTGTGAAGAATTGTTCATATTTATGCTTATCTAGTGGCTATTGAGAGATGCAAATGCATTCAAGTATTTGAGTTTGAGATGAAAAATGTGTTTGGGAATATGCAGCATCAGAAGAGGTCTGGACCCAGTTGATACTGGTTTTAGAACAGAGGAGAGACAGTTCGTACTATGCTAGGATTGCAGCACTTGGAGACTTGTTACTATTCTGACAGACTCCAAAACAGGTCCTTCACATTTGCAGAGCAAAAAGGGGACCATCTGAGAATGAGTGAAAGAAAAACATGTGTGAAAGAAAGAAAGAAGGAACGGAAGAGAATATTCTCCAGAATGCATATTTCATTTTAAAATGTGTATTTAATTAAAAGAGAGAGTTCTGTTAGTGATAGAGTCGATCCATTTCCTTAGTAGATGTTAACTTCAGCTAAATATTATCAGAACATGCCTTCTTTATTTAAATATTGGAAAGTTTCTTTAAATTGTACTGTAAAGCGCCATATAAATGGAGCTTTTCAGGGCATCCATCCACTACTGTCCGTAGACTGAAGTGACAGATTTGGCGTTAGGAGACAGCTCTGCAGTGCTCTGTCTATTGAAGCTCTTCGTAAGCAACAGTATACTCTCATGAGATTTTAAAGAAGATCACAACAGAAAGTTTAAAATGTATATTTATGATAGAATAAACCTTTACAGTAAAAAATACATACATAATTCATTACCTAAAGAGCTTCTTTGTGGTTGCAGACCTCTACAATTTCTTTGTTTTGAAAGTGAGATTGACATATTTTAGTTTCTAAGAGAACCCAAAGCAATCAAAACTAGAGGACTGAACTGTAAAGCATGTAGGTCCATCAGTTCACACAAGTATTGCGCCTTTTCTAACCATACTCGTAGTGACCCAAGTTTCAGACTGGATGTCAGGCTTGTATCTCAGTTCATGTTTTTTCTCGAATATGGTTCAGTGTATTGTTATGATGTAAATATATTGGGGAGCTTAATAAAATAGTAACATCCATTTTTCTCAGTGTGGGAGTGTGAATTAATGGTTAAAGACAATGAGCCACGATTCCCTGGTTCTATTCTGGGCTCTGAGCTGACTCACTGCATAATCTTACTCAAGTCATTTAAATTCAGGTGAAATGGGCCTCAGTAAGCTGATGAGATAAT
Source organism: Gorsachius magnificus (assembly GCA_034008185.1). Lineage (NCBI taxonomy): Eukaryota > Metazoa > Chordata > Aves > Pelecaniformes > Ardeidae > Gorsachius > Gorsachius magnificus. The sequence goes on along the minus strand of CM067082.1, from coordinate 54,847,433 downwards.
GCATGTTTCAGCCTTTCTTCCTCAGTGGATTTTTCTATACAATTCTGCCCCTCAGTCATCAACAGAAATTTATTAATGTTGTTGCACAGGATCATTGTAAAATGTGTTTAATAAACTTGTTTAGTGTTTTTTAAACTTTTATTGAAAGGTACTTTTTATCCTAATAGAAGCAGGCAGGTAAATGTTAACCTATTCTGTGGAAATATTTTTTTCTAAAATGATTCTCTTCTACATCCAGATGAAACGACCTTTCAAAAAGCATTGACACCTGCAATAGTTAGTTGCCCATCAGTAGGGTTAATACGTAGAGGTATCATTGACTCACGCTTAGATCTCTGCAGTGAACTAAATGATCCTTTGTGATACACGAGTCCCCAGTCAGGCCGCTGAACATTTGCTATCCACTATAAAGAGTACCTCTGTCACTGATGTGTGAAAACTCAAGAGATCATGACTTTCTCTTTAATTGCAGTATGTGGAGCAAAATCATAATACTGACCACTTTTACCAAGTAGATTTGTTTTCCAGCATGCTGTAGTGGAACGTAACATAGAACAAAGCATTCTTTCCTTTCCACTTCCTTCCAGAAACTGCACCCTCTTGTTACTGTGTTCTGCCTTTCCAGTTGCCTTGTTTGTTCCAGCAAGTACTATTCTTTCTTGAGTTAGCATTCAAAATTAAAAACCGGAGGTATTCAGAATTCATCCAGTAGCTGTGAAGTTGCTCTGGTCTTTTTGACGGACATGTTGGATGACCTGTGAGTTACTTGCAACTCTATAGTCCTTCCACTGTCATAATCCACATCTGACTGAGGAGGGTAAGAAATTATGGCTCTGAATGACTACGTATCCCAGCAGTGTGAATGGCAGCACCAAGCGGTGGTGATTCATTCCCTCGGCACGGAAAGTGCCAGTGTTCAGAGGAAAAGGATTACTTTTGAACAAAGAAATGCTTTATCCAACAGAGAGTACAGACATTATAGAGTTATTAATCAGGGCAGTCATCCTGAAAGGAGATTTAACTGCAGGATTTCATATAGAGGGAAACTAGAATTACAGTAGGAAGCGATTGAGGACTCAAAGTAGTAGATAGAATTGCATATTTTCAGGGCTCCTTAAATTACACCTGGGGAAAGGTTGCCTCTGTGGATGCTAATGAAATGGTTCCTGTTTCTGTGGTTCAGTGTTTTCTTTGGATGGCATCTCCCCAGTATGGTAATTGCAGTTGGTTTTAAAATAGGAAGGCAACCAGTTTAATTTGCTGTTTTCTACTTCACTATCACTGCAGGCTGTTTCTTTGCTAAATCTTGTATGCAAAGCCAAGTCAACCTCATCATTAGTGAGATGGGAGACCTCAAAGGAAAACCCAGATGTGGCAGGTAACTATACTGGTGATTTTTGGCTGCTAGCAATCCTTTGGAATCACTACTGAAGCATGAGCTGGGAATTAAGGATTTTATAGCATTGGAGCAGCTATTGTCTTTATGAAACATAAAACTGAGGTGCTTTTCTCCTATGACCATTGCAAAGCAATTCAGATAATTTGGAACTCCCTGGCTCAGCTTCACTTCTTTTTGGAAAGTGCCTGATGTAGAGCAAATCAAATTCCTACCTTGTCTTCTGGATATTGCTGTGGTTCAGCTGAGGACAAAGTAGTTTTGCATAGATTCAAATGATAGTTTATGTTACAAGGGGCTTCTGGACCTCAAGGACAATTTCAGACCTAGATCAGGTAGCTCAAGGCCTTGTCCCATTGAGTTTTGAATATCTCCAAAGATGGAGGTTCCACAATATCTCTGAGTTGCTTGCTCCAGGGTTTGGCCACTTTCATGGTGATAGAGGCAGGTATTGTCAGTTCCTCTGTAAATGTTCCATATAGAAGGGAGTTGCTTTGCCTTTCCCCAAATAAATTATATTTTGATACTGCCTCCTGGATGTCAAAGTAATGTGTAAGTGTTAAGGCTTTAGTGACCTTCAGGTTAACAGACCTCTACTGAAGTTATTGGAGTCCTGGTAGTCCAGTCTGTTTATCTCTGTGGAGATTTTCAGATGTCCAGAAATTTAACTGAACCAGGTAAGGCTGGTGTTTGGTAGAGCCCTGTCATCAAGTAAGTCTGAAAGTTTAATGAAGTTTTCACTTCCCAGAATGGAAGGGGTGACTGCGTGTGTACTGAAAACCGGTCTATGTTCTAATAGAAGTTACAGTAGGCCAGGAGAAATAGGAGAAATTCTGAAGGGAACTCTTGGAAGCTTAGATGACCTTTCAGAGGTGTATGTTTAGCAAAGACACCCTGAAACTCACTAGTATTTATCACAGTTTATGACATTGCAGATTACACCAACCTACATTTCTGGTAGTTCTTGAAGGGCATGAGGTTTCACCATTTACTGATATCTTAGGTATTTCTTTATACCTGTAAGAAGTAAGTTGTGAAATGTAGTCATCTTGATTTGCTAGTGCTTTTAGCACCCATTCTGCACAAGTCAATGTGTCTTGTAAAAAGTAGGAAATACTATGTAATCATGCATTTTATATTTGCTTACACAACATCACAATATTTCATTCACTAGAGTCTTTAAGGACTTGCTTAGAATTTGTATAGCGTTGGATATTATATTAGTTTCCTCTTTCTGCTTCTTAAGATGTTGGAACTTGGGTAATAAAATTCTAACCTTGCATAAATGGGCATGATTTTTGCCAAGTATCTGAAAGACATGCATGTCAAAGGGAAAAGTTGCTCCGAATGTGTCATGGTATTAATTTTTATTTAAAGACAAATATTTCTGTCCTTAGTAATGTATATTATACTTGAAAGCTTCCATTTAATTTACTGCTGTAAAATCCTGTGTCAAACAGTCTGTAAATTCTTGGTTTGCTGGTTTCAGCAAGTCAGGAGACAATATGTTATTTACAACCATGGCATTGGTTGCTCAGGGAGAGGTTTCTGCTTGGTCTTAATGCAATGTTCTGTGATCAGTCCATGTTATCATGGAGCTCATCCTTTCTCCCATTGATTTATGAGATTATTCATATGGATATCTGTTCTTTCTCTGGTGTTACAGTGGAGATGACATCTTGGCAGTGCTATATTTAGTGAAACAAAGACTTAGGAAATAAGAAATAGCTACAGTTCTGGAATATGCAGTTTCAAGTAGTCTTTTCTTCGCAGTGCACATATTTGTTAAACTGAGGTTGAATCTGTAGATATGTCTTAACTGCAAACTTAATAAACCATTTTCTGCAAGATCTAAAAGGCAAGTTTTACTAATTTCAGCACCAAATTGTCACTTATCTGATTTCCTGATTGGCACTTTTTAATTAACTCTTTTCCCTCTAATGTACCTCATTCAAAAAAGCTGGCTGTTTAAAACACGTTCTAGGCCAGTCACTCATATTACTGAGACTAGGGACAGCTTTTCCATTTTGTGTTACCTCCCTCCTGTGATTATGGAGTATGTGCTGTATCTTCAGCTCCTTGGGAGATATACAAGATTTCAGTAAACTCACTGTATTCTTCTGCTGCATTTATGGGGGCTCACAAACAAGGCATGGTCTGAAAGGAGTTAAGTACTGAGAAATTCCTTCTGGAATCAGCTGCTGTAGAATCACACCATTAAAACTAAAGTTTTTCTTCATCTCCTTGTTTTTAGCGAGTCTTATTCCTGAGAGTGTGCAGCTTATTCCCTCTCCATAAATAATGATTGATTTAACTTGCTGCATAATGGAGATATGGGAACCCCTTCCCAACTTTCCCACTGGGGCCTTTTATACCTCTAAACCTGCAGAAAGGAAACTGTCTTTGGTCATCATATGTACTAATGCCCAGTTGTACAAAGGGAAAGACAGCCTAAATTTCTGTCTCAGTTTTTGCAGCAACTTTAAACAGTCCAGTCCTCAGCTGACAACTCGTTATTGCATGCTAATGGCAGCCCAGCATACAAGAGGATCTAGAAAATAATTTATGTGGGCGGGAAATCTCACTGGTTTCCGCTTTACTGAGGAAGAATAAATGGTTGGTTTAACTACCAACATTTCTGCATCTGGTTTTTCATCCTCACCTCCCTGGAAATCAATTTGTCCATCTATACACTATGTGTGCTTGCCTCTCTGTGTGTGTGATTCTTATCAGTCTACCCTTCATGGCGCTTCTTAGCTCCTGCTAAGAGCAACACAACAAAGTGAAATTTCATTTGATTTGCTGAGGTTTTATTCGCAGCAGTTTCAAATTCATTTTGTTGATACGCTTTTGGGCAATTTCATGTCTGGAGAGAGGTAAGCAGCGAGCTAAAACATTTATGGATGTTCCAGTTCATTCAGTATGGCAGTTATTTAGAACACATTTCAAATATCACATTTGTAAATAATGCTGGTTTGTCGTATTTCCTATAGAATGTCATATTCTTTAAAACTTATATCATTGTAACAGGATATCTGATCACTATGCAGCTGCCTTAGTGTTTATTATCCAATGTCTCTTTCTTTTTATTGGACAACCAAAATGTATACTCTGGTGTTCTCAGTGAAAATGTTTTATTTTTGAGGTCAGGGACATTTTTATCATGTTCATCACAGACCTCTATCACTTTTTGTTATATAAATACATTGTGCATTTTTTTACAATTTAGCAGTTTCTTTATGAAGAAGAAAATAGTGTCCAGTTTGTAATAATGGAGATGCCTCTAAGTGAAGTCCACTGATACTGGAAGACATAGAGTTGGTTTGCTGGGAGGTGGATGATCATACTGTCTCTCAGACAGTGGGTTCACATACAACATGTTCATGAGTGTATTCATGACTTTCATTATACTGTATTTGCAAATAAGCAAATGTAGCTGGGCACATTAAGCGGAGACAAGCAGCTGAGGGCCCGTGGCCCTCCATTTCATATTGTGAAAAAAGTGGGGTATGTGAAGCAGAGAGAGTGCTCCCTGGGGGAAAGAAAGGCCTTGAATTTTTTTTTTTACGGAAATGACATTAGCATGAAAACTAGCACGAGGCACTGATATTTAGAACAAACATACTTTGGGGTTTCCCTCTTTTCTGAGGCAGAGAGGAGGATTAGGAAAAATCTTTCCATCTGGGCTTTATCTTGTATTCTCATATAAACATAAATTGCTCTGTTTTCCTAGCTTTTTAACATTTTTTTTTATTAAGTTCCCATTCATGTTTACATTATTTCACACTTATTTCCTCTTACACGAGCTATAATTACTCCTCTATTATCAAAGCATGTTATTTTGAGTTGCTGGATGCCACTGCTTGACGTTTATCTCAATCTCCCTTTTCCTTTCTTTCATTACTCCAATGGGTGTTAACAACTTCTAAAAATCTGACAAGAATCTTGAATGTCTAAATCGTACATTTGTTCTAAGGCATGTTGAATATACCAACAGCGCAACAAAAAGAGATAAAAAAATCGTCGAAATGAGAGAGAGAGAAAGGTATCCAGTTTACCTGCCGTTGCTGTAGTGTGCAGTATCAGATGGAGGATATGAATTTTATTTGTTGTGTCATTATTTAAACAAGCAGTTATTGCAGAAACAACTATCCATCTTCATATGCAACTTTAGTTAATTAAATGCTTTGTGGTACCTGCTGGCGTTAGGAAATTGAGTGTCTGGTGAGTCATAGTTATCTAATTTCACTGTTACTTTCTAAACCCAATTCTGTCTTACTTTGCTGTGTGTATTGAACTCAGTGTCTGGGCCCCTTCACTGATTCCTTGTGATTCTTTCCATATTCAGCAACGTTGCGTTTCGTTTTCTGTCGGGAGCTTTTAAGAGTGACAGGTTATGCAATTATTAGTTGCAAGTCCAAAGACTATTGGCTCACTTTAGTCTTAAATCCCAAAGATTTTTTCCTGAAAGTTCAGGGGTTTCTTCATAGCTGCAAGTTGTCTCCAATCCGTTAAATGCATTCTTTGTTATTAGTAATTGGTTTCAATAAAAGTGCCTTTTTAGCTTGTTGGCAAAATGCTCACGTTGGGTGTTTTTCACAAGGGCTGCTCTCAAAGAAGTTTGAGAAGTTCTTAAAACAGCATCTGAAAACCACATCCAGCATGTTCTCCCACTTCCATCACCTTCTCTACCAATACTTGGCTGGTTGGGTGGATCTCTGTGCCCTGGCAGTTGTCTGCTCTGGCTTGGTCCTGGAAATCTTTGACCATCTCTGTGTCCCAGTAAGCAGAACTGGTTGTAAATTGGCAGCATGCTTCAGCAAATGCTGTATGTAGTAGAAGCAGTTGTGAAAAGATGGCAGATTCTTATTTCAGTCAAAGTTACTATGTATGGTTCACTTTCACCTGTGTCTTCTACTTTGCTAAGTATTCTGGAACATGTGAGTTCCTTTTAGCAAAATAATTCCAGATTACAGATAAGTATATTTGTTAAAGAGGGGGTTTCAGTAGTTTAAAATTAAATTCCATCAATCAAAACTCTTCTCCTCTTCAGCTAACTTTAGATTTATTTGTACGTGTATTTTTTTCCTTGGCAGCCTAAAGCATCGCAACGGTCATATTGTTCAGGATTTCACAGAGCCATCGTTTATCTTTGTGGATACAAGTAAACGGACAATGGTGCCCCGACCATCTGCTCAAGCTGCTTGAGAACAGTCTTCTGTGCGAATGGCATGAAAGGTAATTTAACCTCAGAAGGTACCCACAGAGCTTCAGTTCTGTTTACCATTGTCTCTTTGCCAGTCTAAAAATAAATCATACTGAACAAAAAAAAAAACCACAAACAAACCAAAAAAACCCCTCCGTCTTCTTTCCCAATTTAAAGAACAGATCATCAGAGGAGCTAATTTCAGCTAATTTCACTAGCAAGGAGTTGTTTAGTATTTTTCTAAGTGGCAAAGAGCTTTTCTGGGATAAATGGTGGCTGTCTTATAATTGTTGCTGTAGGAGGCTGTTGTTTTTCAGAGTACAAAATGGGGTATAATCATCAAGTGATACTCAGTGCTGGGTGATACACACTTTCAACATATCACATGCAATTCTGCCATGACCCCTTTGTTACTTTGCTTTGCCAGCCCATGTGTTTTAATGAGGAAGGCACCTGTGTTAGTAAGCAAGAAGGTTTTTTTGTGGAGGGATATCCTGTCCTGAAAATGATGAGTGCTTTCTCCGCCTGTTCTTTTTCAAAGCCTCATTTGGTAGTAGTTTCACTCTCTGGTCCAGGGGAAACTGTTAAAACACATTTACAAGCTTTTAAAATTTCACTGCCAGTAAAAAAATGAGAGTAGCAGTTGTAAAATATGTATCTGTATATACAAAATAACCAAAAGAGGGAAAAGGGGTTCCTTTCTAAATTTAAATATGTATTTCAGGATAGAAAAGAAGGACCTGACATTCATCTCATTGTCACTGGTTTTACAGTTCCTCTTGGCTGCAGTGGTTAGTATCAGGACTAACAAGAGTAGTCTTCAAGTGTTGTCCACAGCTTTAACCTCTGTACTATCTTCTGCCATCTACTGTGCTAATATCTTCAGTTCCCACCACTACAAATAAAGCAGTTTCTGGCTCCTTCATGCTCTCTTACTGTTTATACTCCATTCCTCCTGCTTTATGATAGGTCAAAGTAGTCCCAAGATTTGAGACTGTTTTCTTGCAAAGATCAGAGGTCAGATCAGACATTATGGAGCATATTCTCTGGGATGCTGTGGCTCTGCAGTCATAGCATCATAGAATTGTTTAGGGTGGAAAAGACCTTTAATATCATCAAGTCCAACCATTAACCTAACCCTGCCATCCCACTGCTAAACCATGTCCCTAAGCACCTCGTCTACCCGTCTTTTAAATACCTCCAGGGATGGGGACTCGACCACTTCACTGGGCAGCCCGTTCCAATGCTTGACAACCCTTTCTGTGAAAAAAAATTTTCCTAATGTCCAACCTAAACCTGCCCTGGCACAACTTGAGGCCATTTCCCCTCATCGCCCATTACCAGGGAGAAGAGACTGACCCTCACCTCGCTACAACCTCCTTTCAGGCAGTTGTAGAGGGCGATAAGGTCTCCCCTCAGCCTCCTCTTCTCCAGGCTGAACAACCCCAGTTCCCTCAGCTGCTCCTCATAAGACTTGTGCTCCAGACCCCTCACCAGCTTTGTGGCTCTCCTCTGGACATGTTCATCTTGCATACTGCTATGGGAGGAGAAGTAGAAAATGTGTTCCTGGCTGCTTTCTCAGATAGCTCGCTCTGAGGGCATGTGGAAATTTCAGCAGCAGAAAGAAGGTAAATATAATCTGTATTCAAGAAATGAACTTGAATTAAAGTAGCGGTGAAGATAGTGTGTCCATGAGAAAAGACGTATCTCTGAGCTGGTTTTGTTGCTGAATTAGCTACATTGGTTTAGCTAACCTAATAAAATGTGTCTTATTGTAATAGATACATTCTGGACATAAAAATGGACCAAGTTCTTATATTTAATTGTGAAAGAGTATCTGCTCTTCATGGTGGCATAGCTTTTGCTCCAACTTAACATAAGCCTGATACATATTTTTCTTGGACATTTTCACTTAGATTTTTTTAAGCAGAAGAGGTGGAACATGACAGATTTGAAAATGTTTTATATAGCTTTCAACAAGAAGCAATTTATAGCAACTTGAAGTTACATAACTTCTAACTCCATTTTTTTCACAGCATGATTTAGATAGTTCTGGTGCTTTCACAATAGTTCAAAGGAATATCAGTCAATCCATCTTATCTATTTTAAGCATTTCCAAGGAACCATCACTGTAGTTTCTAGGTTCTAAATCTGAATAAGAGTGACAGTTTGCCATAAACATGCATTTTGCAAAATATCAGAAAGGAAAATGGCTTTATTCGTTTATGAAATGAAGACTTCCTCAAATAAAGGGATCCCACAGTGTTGCTCATTGTATTCCCAACACAGTTAGTATTAATTTGTGCAGGTACGTTAGGACAAACTGCATTTGTCATAGGAAGATGATGGGTTTCACCTCCAGCTTCATGTAGATCTGTAAGACTTCACAATTATCAGAAAGATAATGTAGTATTACACTTTTAGCACACAAAAGCACTGGCCTAGATATAGGACAAATGAACACAACAAAATTTGTCACAAAGAAACTTTTAGAATAATCTAGGAGAGCATCTAGGAATTAATCCAGATGGCTTCAAAATACTTACAGCCAGAGGTAGTTCAAATAATATCATAAAATAGTTTATTCAAATTGTTTTGTGGTATTGTTCAAATGAATCATTTGGCTTTTAGTCAAGTGAATAATTAATGAACATTCATTTAGAGGAATTTAATCAAAGTATCTGTTTATTATTTTCACAATTCATTTGGTTTTACCTAGTACTATAAAAGCAATACCTCAACCTCATCTGGCACCTTTGTGCAGTTTGAAAGTTTCGGTTTTGCATCGCTTGAGCTCAGGAAAATAAGGTTGACAGTACCGGCCAGAATTAGATTCCTGTCTGGGACATAAAGTTTACCCAGCTGAGAAGAACAGACTATCAGACTTTGAGAAAAGCATGAGGAGAAGTATAAATCAAGAGCAAGAAGTTTGGAGTGGATGAAAATACCCCTAGTAGACAGAAAAGCCGTGTCTCAGGACTGTTGCCTGTTTCTGACTGCATTAGCATATTCATTTAAAATCTTTAAATGTTCACTACTTGTTCATGATTGTCTCACGGCTGTAGAGCAGATTTGGATGATTTTAGTGCATTTTTCAATCCATATGAAAGTTTTATTAGAAAGGAGTATTAAAAAAAGATATCATAATTAACTGGAGTTTTTTAAGGGCAGGGACTGCCACTGTAATTCAAAGTAACAGTCTCAACAACAGATGGAAATCTCTGCTACTCTTGAGCTAAGAGAAAGACTTCTGGAAGACCCTTTTAGTATTCCCTGAAGTATGAAAGTCATAAAGATTTGAGAGCTCGGTTTGTCTTCTGTTTCTCGAAATGTACATGATAGTTCTGTATGTTATCGTTTTTGACATTTTACCAAGCCAATTACTTTGGGCCACATATTATTATTGGGTTCACCAAAGGCAGGAATTAGAGATTAGGTGGGATTTGATTTCTACCTCGCATCTCCTCCAACTCATGGACCATGGTTGGACTTCATTAGTTGTTGCTTCTTGAATGGTATTCTATACTGAGATGAAGCGGTCAGCAAAGAAAAAATGAGTAAATATTGTTGCTCTCCCAAGCAGAACTTTGTCTTAAATGTGCATTTGATGGAAGGCCTGAGACAAAATGTGAAGAAGCTATTTCCCAATGTATACTAATACCATTTCAAGCATCGTCCTCACCTATATCATGTAGCACGGACATTTAATTTCATGAGCTGTAATTATCTGTTGTTATCTGCCATGATCTTAAGCTGTGGTTGGTTTTCAGTTTATGGTGAGGATACTTTAATGCAAACATATGTAAACATCTAAGTGTGTGCTAGGTGTCTAAATTCTAATACATAATCAATGGATTGTATGTCTTTGTGGTAGTCAGGCTGAAAGAATTACTCGAATGATCAGGTCCTATAGGTTCAAATCACTGACACCTGTGTATGCTGCTAGTACCATTTGAAATGCTGCAGGGTATGTGGGACATCCACATGGAATGGATAAATACATCACAGGACCTGTAGGAGACCTGCAGCCTCCAGAAGCAATAGCTGGAGGCCAGTAAGGAATATTCCAGGGCATCTCTGAGGGCAACCAAATTGGGGCTTAGGTGTCCAGGTAATGGCAAACATAAGCATCTTTCTTGCGTGTAAACAACAGACGTTGGCTGTGATAATCTGAAGCTGAACTCCATCATGTGTAACTGTCTGTATTGTATTTTATGCAAACAGCCTCACTGACATGAGAATCACCTAGAGAATTAAAAAAAGTAAGGAAACTTATCCAGGTTTTGCCTCGTTTGATTACTAGGGTCCCTTGTAGGAGTAGGACGTTACTATCATATACCAAAGAGAAGCTTTCAAGAGCAGGCCCATGAAAATTTGGTTTGAAGCAGCTGAAGCAGCTGCCAGTGGAAACTTGCTGGCAAACTGAGAGGCAGAGGCAGGAGGCTGGGTGAGTGCCTGTAACAGTCCAGTGTATTGCCTGATGCAGTCAGGAACAATAGTCCCTTGGATTCAGACTTTGGTGGGGACCTTGTGCCAATGGCTTGCAGCAGGCATTCAGCTGGGCACGTTGTCTCCCACCAAGGATCCATTGTGGGGAACACCTTATTGGAGCGGGACTGCAGCTAGCATGACCTTGTCCATTTAGAGACCCTCAAGAGGGCTTTGGTGTCTGGGGCAGTAAATGGGGCCTCAGATGTTTCAGGACCATAGGGGCCCAAGCAGGGCTTTGGCCTCTTGGGAGCAGCCAGGGGTGGCCAGGAGGACTTGACAGCAAGTGATAGTAAAGGCAGCTAGCAGTGCTCCAGCAGTAAAGGGGGCCCTTTGGAGGGTAGGGCACTTGCAGGTGGCTTGGGATGCTGCTCCGGTTAGTGTTTGCTGTTGGTGCTTGGAGTTTGCCCAGCAGGATCAGGCTCTGCTTTTAATTCTTTTTGAACCAACTTTTGAGGTCTTCCAGGCTAGCATGGAGAAAAGCTGGCTTCTGATTAGGATGTGTCAATTCTAATACTTCTGGGCCAGTCTTGGGCCCCCCAGTATAGGAAAGACATTAATAAACCGGAGCAAGGCCACCAGGGTGGCCAGGGCTGGAGGACTTGTCCTTTGAAGAGGAGTTGAGGGACCAGGACTGTTTCAGCCTGGAGAAGAGGAGGCTTTAGGGGCACTCAACAGCAGCCCCTGGTACCTGGCAGGGAGGTCATGGAGCCAGGCAGTGATGCATAGTGGGGGGACAAGAGTTAATGGGCACAAGCTGAAACAGTAAGTTTAGACTGGATATAAGGAGAAACATTTTCACATTGAGGACAGCCAGACGCTGCACTGGGTTGGCAAGACATGCTGGCCTAGCTCCCTTCTCTTTTAAGTTTTCAAGACCCAACTGGACAAAGCCCTGAGCAACCAAGTCTGATCTCACAGCTGACCCTGCTTGGAGCAGGAGCTTGGACTAGAAACTGCCAGCTATCCCTTCCTACCTGAATTTTCCTATAAATTTAAGATACTTTATTTCAAGAAGTGAAGCCAGTAGCTTCTCTGTTCAAGCCCAATTAGAAAAGGCAGAACTATTTTCCCTTAGCTGAAGATGCAAGGACAGTAATTTTGTATTTCTGGCAGGAAAAGACGTGTCCACAGAATTAATTCAATTAACCCTGTTGTAGTACAATATAAAATAAAGGTTGGGAATTAAAGTAGTTTGTGGAATCTTGTTACAATCAGCATTAAAAAATTGTGAAGGCACAGAAAAAAAGAAACAGCAGAAAGATTTAGGGTGGGGTTTCTTGTATTTTGTTTTGGTTTTTTATGTGATACCTTTTTTGCTGTTGAAAGTTGGGAAAATTAAATCCTTCTCCCTTATATAAGTGCAACAAGGCAAACACACAAAAAGGATAAAGAAAATGTAACAGTTTGACTTGCAACTAGAACTCTAGCCCTTCCTCAAAATTAGGAAATCCCAGGAAAAAGAAATTCCAAGTCATTCTAGGAATTTTTTTTCTCTTCTCTCCCCATCTCAGTGGGGCAACAACTTCCCTGTTAAGGAAACATTGAAATAATTTTTCTTACCTCTGTAATTAAAGCCATACTTTATTTCTTTAATCACAAGATATGTATTACAGATAACCCAACATATACTGCTAGCTATGCCTGTGCAAAAATAAACAATTACTTTTGATTTATGACACATTTGCATAGGGTGACAGCTGCCTTACACAAAAAGATACTGAATTACCTTTTGCCTTTGCTACTATTATAAAACGACTGGTAAACCTGAAAAGGAAAATAGAAACATCAATTTCATTGACTTGTGAGCACAAAGGAAGGATATTTCAAAAGTATGTAAACCACTGTGTAAATACAGACCCTGTATTATAGTAGTGTTTCAGATAAAAATCATGTTTTTAAAGAAAAAAAAATTAGAAAACAAATACAATAGTAAAGCATAGTTATCACAGAACAATAATAAAATCAACAGTGAATTTGATGCATTTTGTATGAATTCTAAGAGCAGGATTTGAGCAGGCTCTGGAACGCAGTAACCATGACCTTGCTGTGATGTTTGTTATTTAGCCAGTTGCATGCTTGAGTAGAAAGAGAGTGTTTGAATTTTGGTCACTCCTATCTATACCAGAGGCCATGTACTGCTGAGCTGGTGATCTCCTTCCTAGAAAAGCCTGACATTTACAGCAAGATTAGGTAAGGTGCCAGAGCTTGTGTTGCTTCAAGAACAGCCACAGACAATTTAGAGCATGCTCATAATGCCACAGTCCTTTTCCTACAACTTAGAAAACATAAAACTGGAGTGGAGTGTAGCCAGGATAGGCATGGGATAATCATCAAAGGAACTTTTCTTAATTGCATCAGAATCTTGAAGGATGTCTGCAAGAACTTAGCTACTCTCAGTCATACACTCAGGTAAGTACAGGTCAGTTGGTATTAATGTCAGAATGACAATGGCCATGTCCCAAAATTATTTTCATACTTTTTCACCCTGTTGACAGTATTTTAACTATTGTAACACTGCCTTATACTAGTTTATGAGAAGCATGCCATTGTAGTTCATAAACACTCGATTACAGCAGCACTGTTATTAAATATGTTTCAAGATTGTTCCCTTCAGTAGTAAGTAAAGCAAGTAGTGTAAATTGGTGATGACTAAATCTTTATGGCGAGATCTATTTTATTTTGCTGTTTTAATATCCAACTCCCACACCCTTAAGTAAGATTTATTTTGGTTTTAGTTCTTTTCCATTATTTTCAAGCTACCACCTCTGACGTTTGTTCTGGTTGAACCTTGAACTGATCAAATATGTTGTCAATAGCATAAACTTGCATAAATGTACAGATAACATTGTATTGGTTCTGGAGAATGTGTGCAGAAGACATTTTGTGCATTCATAAATAGTTTAATAAATAAAGGAATTCTTTATTGGATTTTTTCATCTTGCCTAGTAAATTGGGGTGAAACATTTAATTATTTCTGATTTTTAAAAGTTTTTAATTATATGCAAACGTTAGTTCTAGCTGGAGGTTTTGTTTATGTGAATGTGTGTATATATATTAACAAATATATGCTTGATTTCTGATTGATTTGTTCTTCTACTGCATCTGTCACCTACTATTTGATTTTTCTTTCTTCTAATGCATTTTGACATTTGCTTGAAATGTTCTTCAATAAAAACATTGCTGACATTTCTCAGATATTTAGAAACATGTTACCTTTTAATCCTATATGGCATATCTTCATAGAAAATAACCTAAAGCAGAGATTTGTATATTTAAAAAGAAATCAGTGGTAGTTTGGGGGGTTTTATTACTTGAGTGGTTTTGTTTTGCCAAGGGTAGGCTAACACTGGTCAGCTGCGACTGCTGCCTAGAGAAGGTATCAGCCTAATGAGAGTGGTATTAGAAGTGTGTATTTTGAATTCCTGTTCAAAAGGTTTGATGTTCGTAAATAAATAATAATTTTGTTGGTACTTGAATCAAGTTTTATCAGGCAAACTATCTTAGACATAACATTTGGATCGTGATTTTTTTCCATTGTGCTGAGGCTGAAAGCGCGGTAGGTGCCTTAGCTGCAGTACAGAGCTACATTCATATGCCACAGCTGGGAAAGTGTGGCTGTTAGCATTTGGACTCTTGGTTGGAAATGGTAGGGCAAAGCTTGTAAGCTCTCTCGCTCTCTCTCTTTTTTTTTCTTTTTTTTTTTTTAGTGCTATAATAGTTAAATCAGTCTCAGAATTATCTTTTGCATCTCTCTAAGTTGAGGCCAGGAGTTTCCAAAGCAGAGGGGTTAATTCTCATACATGATTACCTTTTGAAGTAAAAAGAATATGGGGGTTCCATAGTCAAGTCTCACGGCAGGAAAATCTTACAATCAGAAGGGGACGCAGTGCTTTCATGCTTCTTTAGAAATAAGACACATTCCTTTTACAGTGTTTATTTGCAAACTTGCAAGTTGAAATGGACACGAGGTCTTCCACTTCAAAACCTATTAATTTGACAGGTGTTAATTCATGGGGAAAAAACAGCTTTTTAATATGCTTTTGGAGTGCTTCCATTTCAGCACTTTAAATCAAGTCATTAAATATTTCTGATGGTTCTAAATTTTTTGAAGAAAAATAGGTCAGCAAAGTTGGTAAATCATTCTGTCTTTAGCAGCGATGATGTCTTGAAAGATAGTAAAGTGATAATATTTATTCTTGCTGCATGTGGAAAAACTACGTTTCTAGCATGATAGGTTGCCTCTAGAATTAATACTACCTTTGAATTAGTGATCGGTGCATAACACAATGACATTACAAAAAGTAATTTAAGAATTGGAATGTTAAAATTATAGTAATTTATAGTTTTAATCTTGAAGTGACATTTAGAATGCAAACAATACCGCATCACGAAAAGAATCATGGAAGGATAGAATATACATGGGAGCATATGAGCGACAGGAACAAGGGATTTCAGGGCATTATGCAATAAAAGGGTTGATATCAAATAACTTTGGTATAGTTGAAAGTTACAATATGCTAATGGAGTTTAGAAAGCTTGGGTTAAATTATTTAGTGATTTTACCATGCTGATGGAATACTACCTGTTTCATTAACTATATCCATTGCAAATGGAATATCTCTTTTCTAGGCAAATTTAGCACAATGGTTAACCATTAAAATGTCAAACTGATCCTCCCTTATATTCTAAAATAAGGAGGTTGGTAGTCAGTTTTGCAGTACATGAGTAGGAATTTATAGAGGTGGGTTTTGGTATGATGTACTTTTTTTGAGCTTAGAGAAATTCATTCCAAAAGACGGCAGTGTATGGCTTATTAAAGAGAGTAATGGTCAATAGATGGTGGTTTACTTCTTTTTTTTTTTCCTTTTTTTTCCCCTTAGAGTGTAAATATGCTACAGAATTGACTTCTCTAAGGCACCTCAGAATAACAGCAGTTAGAATTTAAGTCTGATTAGGGTTTTCATTCTATAGGGTAAGCTTGTTTGGATGATTCTTCCAGAAAAGCAGTTTGCAATGGCAGGAACACCATGTTTCTGGACATCAGCGCTCTACCCCTGACAAAAAATACAGTAGTGATAAAACAGAGGTGGCTCTTTCCTTCCCCTTTTTTCATGTTCAGTATATATACTGGCTCTCACAAAGTTGGTTGTGAATGATGACAATTAGAAGGAAACTTTTTTTTTTTTCCATTCCCTAGGGTTTGGTGGGGTTTTTTGTATTAGCTACAACTTAGTAGTTTTTCAAGTGGGGAGATTATTTTTTCTGAAACAGAGGGACTGCTTTTCTCTCAAATGAGTTGTTCTGTGTTGGAAGCTTGTCCTGAAAGTCAACCAGATTTCAGAAAGAGTGAGAAAAGGATAATGGTATATGTCCTTTTTTCCCTCATATTATCATCAAAATTATCACTTTGAAGTATTTTATTTTAGCATTTGCAGCTAATATGCTCAACATAAGTCACTATCTGGAAATTACATTTTTATAGATGCACAGACTGCTGACTATTTGTTTCAGGTATGAATTCAATTTTACAAAATAGCCACAATAAAGTTAAGATAAACTCTTGTAGCTACTAACATCACAGGAGAACGTATAAGGCTTATATCTGAGGCAGAATGTATACAGGTCATAATGTATAGTCAGTAAGTTAAAATAATAAAAATCTAGTGTTGCTGTGGGATTGTCTCTGTTAAGGGTACTCAATAAACTATCCCAGGTTCATTTTACACACTTACTGTTCTTGCATTCAATATCTTTTGTATAATTCCTAAACAAATTCACCCCAGCTTCTTGAGTCACCTACATTAATGAAACATAATGTAGCTAGGTATTTCAGTATTGGAATTGAGGGGAATATAATGAGCTAATAGTAATTAAAAGGAGATTAACAGCTCTGTGTTATGTTCATTAGTACTTAAGTAGACTTTTTTTTTCCCCCTTTTTGTTCATTTATTCCAAGCAACCTCTCTTCTGAGACTGACCTCTGATGGAAGCTTTACCTTGTTTAACAAATGAGTGTCATCAGAGCTGTTATAATTGTATAAGCTCTCTTCACAGGCAGCGAAAGGAATTTGAACCTTGAGTGTACTTTGGGAATAGAGCTCCGACTTTTTTGAAACACACTGAAGGTTTCTTGGAGAAAGGCATGCCTCAACGTACTAAAAACATTGGGGTACAAAAAACTTAAAGGCTGAAAGGCAAATTGGAATTTGGTCATTTCATTTCCACCAATCGCACAGGAACTCTTGTGGAAAGGTAGGCTAAAAGGAAATCAGATTTGCCTCTCTTTGAAATACATTGAAACTCATTCTTGCACCCCAGATATGTCACTCAAAGAAAAATTATTTTCTAGTTAAATGTCTTTTGACCAGAAAATGCCAACTCACTGGAAATGTTTTGAGCGGTTTTATTCTCAATTCAAGAAGTACCTAAATTTTGTTGACAAACCTTTGTTTTGCCCTTAAGTCTATCTCTAGTGTTTACTTAATCGGATGCACTAGTTTTATGTACTTTATGAGGCATTGCATGTATTTTGGAAATGATGACTAAGTCAGAGCTGCAAACAATTTGCAGTCCATTTACAATTGTGGTGTATTATTACAGATTCTGATAGTGTAATATAGCTTAGTAAAATTATTACAATTTGAAATAGATTTTAAAATATTTGGAATTTACAATAAAAACAGCTGAGTAATCTTGGAGAGCTGACCTGAATACTTTACTGAGCTGAGGTCTTGAGTTTGATGAGCATGTTGTCTTAAAAAGTTTATATCCTGGATTTTTAACATATTCCTGAATGGACCAACTATGGACAATACTTGGTAAATTGTCCCTACTATTAAAAAAATCTTCCTTTTATCTGAAATCTGAATTTGTCTGATCTTGGCTGCTAATGACTCGTATTATTAAATTTCTGTTGTTCTGTGGCACAATAAACTGTGACCAGTTTCTCCCTTAACTTTTTTTCTGAGTGAGCTTTTGGTATCAAAATCAATGAGCTTTTGGCTCAGGATGCTTTGGTTCTGGTTTTCAGTATCTCTGTGTGGCTTTGCAACGGTAAGTTGGGAAGGGAGCCTGGGGGAGGAATGTTCCCTGGAATTATGAAAATCACATGAGGAAAGAAGGTGTTCTTTGTGCCATATAAGAATATGAATCGTAGTCCTTATAAAAATGTAAATGCATAGTGATGGAAAATAATTTTCATTTTTTCTGATGACTAGATATTTTACTTCTCAGAGGAAATATGAACATCAAAGTAGCTGTTAGCGTCTTTTCACATCAGCAGATAGTATTTTGGCCACAAACTAATATACTGTAGATGCCTTGAACTATGCAAAGTTCAGGCTAAATGCTTTGTTATTGGTGTCTGTGAGGTAGTTGAAAATTGTAGTCTATGAATCACATTTTCTGGTACTTCCTAAAAACATTAGTTAAATACAAAATGCATAATGGATAGTGCACATATATAATTTCCAAGGGATTATTATGCGACATATAAATTTCTTAATTTTAATAATTTAAACTAAGCGATTTTCTACTCCACTGATTCTGCAGTGGTATTGCTTGGGGTCTGATTCCAACAAAAGCACTTTTACTGACCTATTAGCATATGTTTAAATAAGTTTTAAGTATAATGTGTTTAAAGTTACACATTGTAAAGTATTTTGATTAACTGTGTTCTTTCCTTCAAAAAAAGAAAAAAAAAAAACTTAAGAAACCAATGTGTGTTTTCATTACTTGAAGAGTTATTTGGATTTTTTTGGCAATATTAACAATCTGGAAAAGGATAAATGATCTTAACTGGACTAAGATAATACATAATCTAAGAAGTTCTTTAATTCTTGAATGACTTTTCTTCAACTACCTTTTTATTTAAAGGATAAATGTCAGAAACAAACATCTTCTTTTCTACCAAAGAGTTATGTAACTTGCATCTTTTCATCCAACCATGTAATTTGCAGTGTGGTGTTTATATTAGAAATATTGATAGTCTTAGCTGTAGCTGTGTAATTCCAAGTGTGACTACAGTTAAGTAAAAAAAGAGCAGTAGCATTAGCCTGGACAGGTAAGGAAGCTGAAAATCTGGACTTGTGGATCAAATAGTGAACAAGAAATATGCTTTTTTTTCGGTGTTAATGTCTGATAAAACTAAGCCCCAAAGGATTTGAAGTTCTCTCTGACCGCATGAGACTTGTCAGCTTGTCGTCAGGTGGGCTGCTATACGTTTTCTGTAGATATGAAAAGAAACAAAAAAAAAAAAAGGAAAATTAGTGTACTTTTAGCAAGCATTTGCAATATGATTTTGCCAATAGTCAATGAGAAATCTGTTTGTGAAATTAATTGTATAGTAAACATTTACATTGCCTTTACATTCTTCTATTGTTCTCTATATTCTGCTAAAAGTACATATAGGTGGATATTTTTTGTTTCATCTTTGTTGTTAGCTCCATTTTTAACACTACATCACCTGAGATCTATAGCATATTCTTACTGGAAAAAACCTTTTAAACTGTTTTTTACTGGTTTGTGGCTTAATTCATGTCTGAATTAGCCACAAGTGAGGTTGCTAGGTTTAGTGTAGCAAAATTTGCAGTTCCGTTTTGACATTGACTCCCTTTTCAGTGGTCTTACCCCATCAGTGCTGAACATTTCAGCTGCAACCTGGCATCCACAAGAGCACAGGGGATGCGTAATGAGTGTTTCCACTGTGGCCCGCTTCGCTGCCTGTAGCAGTGTCTTGAGCAAGTAATGCCGCAGGAAAGCACTGAACATAAATAACGAGGTACAGAGAACTGTATCTAAAATTAAAGTCTAGGCTACCTGTACTATCTCTGTATTTTTGGGAGTCGTCTTCAGATTTGTTTCTGCATGCCACTAGAGTTCCATCTCAAGAGTCTGAAGCTGAGTTTTAGAATTAATATTAATTATGATGAGGGCACCTCAGATCTTTCTTGATAATGTGCATACTTGTAACTCCTTCTCTATGGAGGTTAGTGCTTTACTCTGTCACATTGCACAGTTCTAGAAAACTGAATTGCATTTCAGCATCTGTTGCCATTAATCTCAGACTATTTCTACACATTTTCCTAGCTTTAAACGTATTTTAATGTAATATTCACTAGAAATTAGCAACGCTAAACAAATTAATCTCACAGAAGAAAAAGTGCCCAAAGAAGAATGTAGAAAGAGAAAGTATAAAATGCCCAGATTGATCATGACAGCATAAATCGATCCTACAGAATTATTATGGGCAGTTCTTACTCATCATGTCTAACAAAATTACGGTCTTTTTCTGAGCTTCTGCAGATGCATATCATAGATGCAGCCTGTTTTTGACAGTAAACAGTGATAGGCTTGAGTGATGACTGATTTCTTTTTGTACTTTCAGGAATAACAGGGTGCAAAGTAACTGTATGAAATGGGAAATTTGTCATTAAAGAGAAGACCAGTGCTACGTTGAAGTCATTGTCGACATTGGCCAGAAATAATTCCATATCTATTGTATAACTGAGTCTGTAGAAGAGCGGTTTAAAGTCCCAAATCATATAAGTATTTTTTTAGTTGTACCGTTCTGCCAAACTTCCTGTAAAGCTGGCAGTTTCTAAATAAGCTTTGTCTAAATTAAACATGTGGTAAAATCTCACTGTCTAAACTATAGAGGAATTTGGAGAAATAGAATGTTGTTAGGACAAAAACTCCGTATCTCTCTCCCCGCCACCACCACCCCAAATTGGTACATGTATCAAAGGCACACAACACCTGCCTTAATGTTTGTGCAAAACCATATGCTTCTCTGCTACTGAACTCTTCATGCTGGTTCATGGACATTTTTCTGACACATGGATAATGTGAGGCTTTGTGGAAATTAGAGCAATATTATATATGAAGAATCTTCCAGATCAGCCTTTTTTTAAACATTAAAGTTTTGAGTAGACAGTGTGATGGCAAATATGAGCCAGTTTAGTGATCCCGTGACTCTGAGCTCCCAAATGTCAGCCAAATCCCATGTGATACCTTAGAGGAGCACAAGGGCTTCTCTGCACTGTGCCTGTGGATCTGTGGCCATTTGGCACAATAGAGAACTTCACAGAAGTGATTCTCTGGCCCCAGGAGGGAGGAGAACAGGGGCTGTCCCTGTGTTATGTGGCTGGTTGTTTTTTTTTTCTCCTTGGCCAGAATAATTCGTAATTATTGGATAACTGAATTTAAGGGGTTTATGCTGCTAGAACAGCCTAGAGCAGCCCCAGTGGTCCCAAGAAGGCACTGTCTATAGGCTGTTATGCAAGAGGAGTTGTTGTACAATACTTTCCCCATTACAAACCAGAACAACCTAGGCCACTCCTTCCTGAGCGAATGCCTCTCAGGTATTAACAGTTCCCATTTATCTGCTGAAGGATAAATCAATTTCTGCAGAAAAACATGAGTATCACAGAACCCCACAACGTGCCCACATGGTACATGCAAATTCTCTTGCAGTGTGCCATTTGCATACTTCATACTATTGCTTTTAATCGGGTCTTATGGGAAGATGAAATAAAAATATAGGATGCCTTTTGTTAGCATAACGCCTATCCATAAAAGAATCAAATTTGAGGAAGTTTTCATAGAGAAAAGGAAATAACTTTGACAGCCATTTATCTTATTTTATGAATTCTCTGGCCTTAATAAAACAAAGCTGACTTCATGGTTGATGATTTCTGAGTGTGAAGTCAACACAGGCTTCATCAGTAGCTGATGTTCTTGTTAGTTGCCCTTCATACTTGATTGCAATTATCAGAAGTAAAAATCTAATAATTTATCATTCTGACTCTAATCCATTGATTGTTTTATTCACTGATAAAAATAGTTCTGAGACAAAATTCTACTGAAAAGGAATCACCTTTGTTATGGCACAAAAATTTTGATTTAACATGGGGATAAAGCTGCAATTTGGGAGAATGTGTTTGTTTACCTTTTCCACCTTCATTACCTTGGTGAGTGATACCAAGCATAGCTGAGAGTTCAAATAAAATAAAAGCTTTCTAGACTTATTCTTGCAGGTGCCTTTTCCATTTCCTGCCAGGTCTCTTAGTCATCTCAGTTTCCAAATGGCACTGAAGATTCCACGGAGCAACTCCTGTGAGGAGCTAAGGGCTTGCTCTTCTGCTTCAGCTAAGTGCATCCCTGAACACTAAAACTTCAAACTTTAAGGAAGCTCTCTTTTATGATTGACTATGGAGCATTACGTAATCTGCATTACATAGGTTTTAGTCTTCTCACTGCTGCTGTATTCAGTGTGCATTATTCTCACCCCAGAAGAGCGCTCCCGTCTTCATTTTCTTTGCCAGTCTTTCCAGCTTGATGGTTGCGATTTTGATTACAGTTTATACCTCATTTAACCTGCCTGTCCTGAATATCTTCCAGCAAGCAATGGCTTATTTTTTACAATATTTTCTTCCTTAATCACCATGTTACTCTTTTCTAGACAGAATTGTCTTTCAGATTTATATTTTCAGTCTTAGACTTTCATCTGTAATGTCTGAAGATAGAATAGAACAGAATGTTTCAGTTGGAAGGGACACCTATGCTGACTATCTAGTCCAACTGCCTGACCAATTCAGGGCTGACCAAAAGTTAAAGCATATTGTTAAGGGCATTGTCCAAAGGCCTCTTAAACACCAACAGGCTTGGGGCATCAACCACCTTTCTAGGTGTCCTGGTGTTTGACCACCCTCTTGGTAAAGAAATGCTTCCTGATGTCCAGTCTAAACCTCCTCAGAGCAGCTTTGTACCGTTCCCATGTGTCCTATTGTCAGATCCCAGGCAGAAAAGGAAATGTAACTCCCCTCCTTCCTATCTAAGTCTGTGATAGTCTATACCAGTACACCAGTGGATCTTTTGTTTTAAGTATAAAACTTTACTTTGCCTGTTTTCTGTCTATAAACTTTTAACTTGAGGAATTAGGGGAGGAGTCGTGGGGAGGAGGAGTGACTGTGGATGTTGAAGGAGGGAAGGAAAAGGAGTTGAAGGAAGTCAGTCATGAATAAGATGTGGCTCAGTGTTTTAGCAGAGTGCAGATATTTCTAGAAAGATGTCATCACTGCCAACATTTGTTGGTAATCCAAAAGTAAAAATAGCTACATGGTGGCCTCAGCTGGGAAGGATCAGTGCATGAACTTTATCTTCAGAGCCAGGTGATGTTCTTCAAGCAGTGGCTAGTGTCTGAGCCAAGGAGGGATTTTTGCAGCTCATGTCAAAGGAAATCTGTTTTATGTCTCTGTTTTATGAGAAGCACTAGTTTGTAATAATATTTATCATCGTTTTGGCAACTGCTTGGTGGTAATTCTATCAGCTTTCTTGTTTTGGGAAGCCCAACTCAGTGAAGTAATAAATAAAATGGACAGTGCTGTGACATAGGCTAGCAGGATAATAGGAAGGTGTCTCTTTGAATTCCTTTCATATTGACAGTGCCTCATTTCCAATCTTGTGCAAATAATGAGAAAAAATTAGTAATGGCAGTCATTTTTCATAATGGAATGGAGCTTGTAAGCATATTAGGGAACCATAGGCGCTCGTATTCCTGCCAGGACAGGCTCCCTACTTTGTCACCCAGTCATACCTAGCTCTTGTTTTTCTTTTTCAAGGACATTTGATTTGCTGTGGTTGGGTTTTGACAATAGAGGGGGAATTACTTTCCAATGACTATTTGATTGCAGTGAAGACAGAATAGTGGTTCTTAATTGCTGAACAGAAAACTTCAGTTTGGATGAAGAGCATGAACTTGAAGTAATTGCTTGTATTTAGAGCAATAGTACTAACAGTACAAATTATTAGACAGAGAAGTGTAAAAATCAAATATTTTCTAATATTCTTTAATTTGCTAAGGCAGCAGAATAAGTAATTTCTAGCACTTTCTAAGGAGCCAGGGAAATAATTTACCCTTTTAAAAACATGACAGACCATCATCTTATTTGCAGTAGGTTTTAAAGCCTTCTGATTTAAAGGTAGTGCCACTGTTGTAGGTTAGCAGTGTGCTACACCCCTTTATACTGCACAAGCCTTCTTAACGCTGCCCAAGACCCCATATTTGTTTTCTATGCGCAAGCAGGAGCTTTCCTGCCTGATCGGGAGTGCAAGTGAATTCATCTCTCTTCACTGCATATTGCTTTGAAGAATTCCAAAACGACGCCAAAACAAAGAAACTTGGTATTGGCTGTTATGCAGGTTGGTAGCAGGACTGTCCATCAGCAGAGCTTAACTCTCATGTCCTAAATACAGAATGCTACAAAGAAATGAGTTAGGTAGTTCGTAGGCCTCCTTCTGATCATTTGTCTGTCTGTACCTAGAATTTACTCTTTACAGGCATACCCTAGCAAGAACTTATGCTGCCAAGTTTTCACAGATAAAAAAGAAGCTACATAAAATACAAGGAATACTGAGGTGCCCAACTGCAGTAAACACTTGGTGGGTGTTACTGTTCCACATGTGATTAAAATGGGTGAATAGTACTGGGGTAAAATTTACTCTGCCTCGCAGTACAGTGCAGTGACAGAAAGCATACCTAATATTTCTTCTAAAATGAAATAATACTGCATAGGGTGTTTCACTGGAATACAATTTAGTATCCATAATGTGTTTTTGGAATCCATATTTCTTAAATGTCTGTGTGATTTAACATATTTTTTCATTTAAGAAGAGGTAAGAAACCCCCACAATTTGCAACCTAAAGAATGTGTACAGGAAAGCTAATAAAAGCAAAACCAAACAAACACTGTGGACATAAAAGCTCGAGTAGCCAGCTTTACACCTGTCTCCTCACTATCCACTCATCAAGTCCTTGTACACAAGCATTCGGCGTGCAGTGCTCCCTTACCCATCCACAGCAGAGAGGTGACCTGGAAAGGATGCAAATGGCTTCGCTCTTGCCCCTGTACTCACCGGCACAGCAGAGCTAGTGAGGCTGGAGACTGTTTTCCTGCAGCTGTCAGCAGCAAATTTCTATCATCTTCCTTCTGCACAAAGGAATTGTGGCTTATTTCGGAGTGTTGAAGCAATGCTGTTGTCCCTTGCTAATACAGGCTATGTCCCTGGAATACAGATGGGTGTGGAGCAGCCAGCAGGGGAATATGAGAAATAAGTGTTGGGATAGGTACATCAGAACTGACAAGAACAGTTTTAGCGGGTCCAGAGTGATGGACACTTGAGAAATGTGCGAGTTGTATTGATAATGTGACTTATCCATGTTTCATCCTTTAACACATACTTATTTAGATGATCCATTTTTAAAGTAAAAGCTTCACGTCTTATGTAAATGTGCTAGTGGATTTCAAGAACGGTTTGGAAAGGTTCCCAATTCTGCCTGTCTCTATCTGGCCAAATCTGCCTTGATAAATCCAAACAACCTGGTATGTTTTCAGCAGACCCTGCCAGAAAAGCAAACAAACCCAGGACAGAAGAAAATAAGGTGATTTCATCCTGCTAATAGGATATGACAGCACACAAAGGCATGGACTGAACATGGCTCAATGAAACAGAGGACAGGCTCACTCATGGTACCAGTTTTATTAGCAGGCTTTCCCAGGGTGTGAGACTGGACTAGGTGATTACTATCATCTCCTCTCTCTGTATGTTGTTAAGTTTCATGCTTCAAGATAGCTTTCTCTTTGGCCAAATGACTTTATTCCGACAAAATAATGTCCTTCCCTCAGAGACTAAATTTGGGCGTCAGAGAAGAGGAAAGATCAGAGTATCTTCAGTGTGCAAAGCCACTGTGAGAGTAGGGAATTAATTAGAGAAGAGCAGCCTATATGGTCCTAGCAGGCAATTGAGGTCCTGTGCTGCAGAAGACGGCTGAGGAAATACTAAAAAAACCAAGAATGTAGGAATGAATCTCGCTGTTTTATACTCACTGAGGAGATGACTAGAGATTAGATGATGAGATAAAACTGCAGAAGTTGGCATGACAGGGTTGCACAAATGTGAGCTGAGGCTGGGCTGGCAGACTGTCTAGTTCCTAGGTGGGAGTTCTCCCCTTTGGTAATTGTATTTTTGTTTTTTATTACAAGGCGTGGTACCTTGAAGGAAAAAACTGGATGACTACACCTGTGTGGTTTATGTGCTGAGACATTTTATAATGTTCTGAAAGGAATTCAAGCATGAAGTGGTTTGGGGTTTGGGGGTTTTTTAAGTCTTAAAAAATCAAGTATTTCAAAAGGTGTGTGTAGGTATAAGAAACAAGTGAATAAAGATAATGTAGAGAATAAAAGAGTTCTTATTTTAACCAACGATTATGTTTTAACAATTTTCTTTTGTCACAGTCTTTGAATATAAAGTAAGCACAGACAAATACAAATGACTGTACAATGACAATCAAAGTATGTTGTGACTTTGAGTGTGGAAGTATCTTTGTGTTGTACATCTTTTTATTATGTTTATAAATATGCATGCATCTATTCTCATGCATAGAATTAGAGACTCAGAACTTTTAAATTAACTGTTCTTAGTGTCTCCTACTTAGCAGGCTGGTTTAAGTAGAAAAGACAAAGTTTTAGCTCAATGGCAAATGATGAGGAGTTGAGTAAGAACACGCTTCTATAAGGTAGATTATAATTTGTCTCTGAGCAGTATGAAATATGTACAAATTAGCTGAATGTTAGTGCTCAAATGGTCACTTAATTAAACTGCAGTTACAGAGATACCCTGGCTATAAACGCAGTCCATATTTAAAAGGTGTTGCTGGAGAACACTTGTAGTTATTAAAAATACACTGTACAAGGGCTAACATTTATCTTACTGATGGTTCTCATTCTTAAATTTCTTTTGAAATGAGTAAACTTGTTCTGTACAGATTCAGATTTTTTAAAGTTAGTAGAATAATAAATTTTATAGGATCCCTTTCTTTCTTCCTTCTTCAGGAAACTGAAACAAGTAACATACTTGTTTCCCCTCAAACTCTTTGATTAGTTTCACCGCAGAACAAAACGTGTGCTCCATAGCATAAGGACTTTCTGTAGAAGCATTGAGGAAACCCTTGATTTTCAGACAGTAGGGAAGTCAGTAGCATTCCTGGTGGCCATAAAAATGAAATCTTTTGAAATGTCTTACGTAACTTGCTGCAAGCGCAGAAATGGCTTGGCATACATGTTTAATGGTTTCACCTGTGGTGATGCTTGAGGGCAACCTCCAAGCCTTAATGCTGAACCTCTAATTAGTGTAGACAAGATCACAGCACTGGATTTCAAGGGAATGCAAGATAACCTGCAGACAAATTACTACTGAAGTAACATGACAGGTCTTGACAGTATGTTCAAATCATTTACAGAAAAAAATACATCCATCGACTCCAACGTTTTCTAATGTTTTGGCTACCAAAACATTTTGCGCCCAATAGGTAGCTAGACTTCTGGATAAGTATAGAAGTGGCACTGTAGCTGGAGGGTTTATGGTAATTCCATAAGCAGCAAAGTGTCTCTGTAAAGGAGAGATAAACAGCTAGTAATCCTCATAATTCCCCACTGATAGCCTATCCATCTCCTCTATAAATTAGAAAGCCCAGAGATTAGGAAGGCTAGGCAGGGTGTAGCTCACAGCATTAATCACAGTATTAGGACAGCAGTGTGCTCAAATTCTGTGTCCAAAGGGCTGCTATTTCTCTCTAGGTTAAAGTGACATAATGTAGTTTGGAATACATATTGATCAAACTGCCAACCCAATGCAGAGATGGTTTTACAGAAGACACTGTTATACACTTCTTAAAACTAAGCTATCAACTGCAGACTTGGGAATAATGCGTTAATTTGCACTTTGTAGCCATGATTTTGTAAGCTCTTCAAGTTTCCAAATTAAGATTGGTTTTTAATATGTGTTTAGCATTATTTAGATGGAATTAGGGTCAGTTTGTCCTCAAACCTCTTGGTACTGGGAAGAGAATGTGCAAATACTTCTGATCTTTTTGGAATCTGCATGTGGCCTTACAAACTGCACTGGTAATGTGGTCATTGTCTGTGTGTAAATTCCTATTTAAATGTACAATGTGAATGGGCACCTTTAAAAACTAGAATTTAGTTGAACTAAATACATTTCATCAGAAATTTTCTTGATAATAACATTTCATTGTGGTGGTAGTCAGAGAATGAAGAACTGTGAGCTGGCCTCCATAATAATGTGGCATATATTCCAAATCCTATACCATATTTTATTTAAAATACTCAATTTCAAAAGTGGATATTTTGTTCTCTGCTTTTTATCAGATACATTTTATGTATTCAGATCTTTGCTGCCTCATTTCAAAGTCTTTTTAAATATATTCACAATAACTGTACTCTGGGAACGTAGTTGATGTATTATTGTCACTATTGTCATGATTGTCTTTTGAATGGATCTAGTTCAATACACTGTTGCTTGAGGAACAGTTTTGAGGAAGAGTCTTTTCTAAAATTGACAGTGCATCAACAAACTTTTTATTCATGCCTGCAGAGTAGCAGTGTAAAAGGCTTTTGAGATAGTGGAAGTGTTTCCATCATCTTATATGTTCTTGCTTTGGAGCGGTGATAGGGTTTCTGGTTTTGCAGTCACGAGAAAGGCTAAATGGGAATTTCTAGAAAAAGAAGCTCACAAACTACAATATGAAAAATTTCTGCTCAGCAAAGTGAGAAAAACACTTTAACACATGTTCATAGGGAAAAAAAACAATTTAACTGGAAGGGCCAGAATTGTAAGGAAAGCGGAAGATTTCACCTAAGTGTTTGTAGTATTGTGAAGGGACATGAATTGACATCTGACTGTTAAAAACTAATAGGAGACTAAGAACAGGCATTGGCAAAAGAAGCACCATTTTATTGTCAGCACAGAGTAATTTAGACTCAGCAGATACTGTAGCAATGTTGGAAGATTCACATAACTGCAAAAAAATGTCTGCAAGATGACAGCATTAGACAAAAAATGTAAAGTTCACAATTGGAAACTGTGAAAGATGAAGCAAAACACCAAGCAGCAACGCGCAGAAACTTCCGGCAAAAGGTGAGACGTGCATGTAAGACATCAGTGGAAAGGTGTTTTGCAACACAGGCAGGTCCAAAAGGGGATGTTAGCACTGGGTGACAGCAAAGAAATACATCTTCAGGAGCATACAGAATGTCTTTGTATGCAGATAACTTCTGAAACATTGTCACAAAACTTAAAATGTCAGGTTGTTAGTAATAGTGGTCTGATTAGCCTTCCACCGGGCAGGTGTTTGAGGAGAGAAGAGGAGATTTTCAGGCAGTTTTTTAATTGTCTTAGTGGACTCTTCTACAGCGTATCGGTCACTGTGGTTTGCGTCTGGACTACAACCAGCAGAGTTCCTGTGGGAAGGTGAATTAGGATTCTTGCATTTGTTGCAGTTGTTAAGCCTGAACAGAGAGGGCTACCTAACTGAACGTGAAAGAAGCTAAACCAAAGGTTGGTGTTGATACTTTGAGTTGTTGGAAAAACTGGCAGAAACCATTAGGTAACAACCAGAATTCTATAAATACTTTTAGAAAGTGGTGTGCTTCAATCTTTATTTTTTTCCAGGACACCCAGGAGAAAACTGTGTCGGATCGTGTGGTAATCGGGAATTAAAATTCTCACCTCCTTTACTTCCTCAGGGAAACTCAACAGGGGTGAGAATACACTTTGGAAAGCTGTTCAGACCCGTCTTTCCCTTCCAAAGCACTTTTAGGAAGAAAAACATGTAGTATCATGTGGCCATTTTAATGCAGATAAGTGAGCATAATATTTAGGCCTATGGATCCGAGGCAGAAGATTATATTCCAGTTGTATTTGCATGTCTGTAACAATACTGGTGTGGATATGTAAATGATCTGTAGGTCCATTACGCTCCAAATTATTCAGCATTGCACAGTCAAAGCAAAGCTGCCGTTGGTTCCGTGGTGTCCTCAGTTCTGAGCACTTTGACAAATTATATTAGAAGTCTTGTTCAAGACACCATTGAGATGAGAAACTATAATGCAGTGACCATCTATGGAAAGTTTGGTTGATTTTATTTGCTCTAATTTGATATAATTTGATATTAGGGACCTGGACAGGCTGGATCGATGGGCCGAGGCCAATTGTATGAGGTTCAACAAGGCCAAGTGCTGGGTCCTGCACTTTGGTCACAACAACCCCATGCAGCGCTACAGGCTTGGTGAAGAGTGGCTGGAAAGCTGCCTGGTGGAAAAAGACCTGGGGGTACTGATTGACAGCCACCTGAATATGAGCCAGCAGGGTGCCCAGGTGGCCAAGAAGGCCAATGGCATCCTGGCTTGTATCAGGAATAGTGTGACCAGCAGGAGTAGGGAAGTGATCGTGCCCCTGTACTCGGTGCTGGTGAGGCCGCACCTCAAATACTGTGTTCAGTTTTGGGCCCCTCACTACAAGAAAGATGTTGCCTTGCTGGAACAGGTCCAGAGGAGAGCAACCAAGCTGGTGAGGGGTCTGGAACACAAGTCATACGAGGAGCGGCTGAGGGAACTGGGGTTGTTTAGCCTGGAGAAGAGGAGGCTGAGGGGAGACCTCATCGCCCTCTACAACTACCTGAAAGGAGGCTGTAGTGAGGTGGGGGTCGGCCTCTTCTCCCTGGTAACGGACGATAGGACGAGGGGGAATGGCTTGAAGCTGCACCAGGGCAGGTTTAGGCTAGACATTAGGAGAAACTTCTTCACTGAGAGGGTTATCAGGCTCTGGAATGGGCTGCCCAGGGAGGTGGTGGAGTCCTCATCCCTGGAGGTATTTAAAAGAAGGATAGATGAGGTGCTTAGGGACATGGTTTAGTGGTGGGATGGCAGTGCTAGGTTAATGGTTGGACTCGATGATCTTAAAGGTCTTTTCCAACCGAGGTGATTCTATGATTCTATGATCATATAGGAATTCTGTAGTTAGAAAGAATGCAGGTTTTTGAGGAGGAGTATTTGGCAGTTTTAACCATCAAACAGTCCTTTTTCTTTCTGAAATCTCATGCCCTGTTCACTCTGCATTTTTCCAGGTTCAGCATAAAATAGGGAATGGGCACTGTAGACATCATGCTCTTTGCCTGGGCAATTATGTTTCATTGACTAGGCAGACACAGAGTGTCCTGAACAAGACACGGTCATTGGGAAAACATGTGTTGTTACGTAGTTGTAAAAAGTATTATAATGATCAACAGAGGGCACAGTAAGCTTACAGAAACAATAGTATGGTGTCCCATACCTTTTCAGACCTTGTTTTCCTAATCTCTCTGAAGTTATTTTGGGGAGTTCTAATGATTTATTAGTCTCAGTAAGATCCGTGTTTGCTCTTGATTTATTTCTGATCCCTAAATTTGGGCACTACATTGCAGTGTAGCAGTGATGGATATATACGTTGCTTTTTTGTTAACAACAACATTGCCAGCTCATTTCCATGCTATAGGTGCTTGCTTGAGGAACTAGTTCACAATGATTCAGAGATCTTTGTCTTGCTAAAAATACCTCAGTATCTGAAGCTAAATCAATTCTCTCTTTTGATTAGCCCTGATGAAACTTTCTGGAGTAGGGTTACAAACACTGGCTGAGCAGATGCTTACACTGTCATGCCTGGAAACAAAACTGGTGAGACATGACTTCTTTTGTGCAATATGGTGCCTGAGCTAACAAGTCCTTCCAAAACAGCCATCCTGCTCCCAGAGGCTTCAACCATTGCATGTACAGCAGCACTGAGCTGTGCCGTTTGGATTTGTGGCTCAGGCTACAGATATCTGCCCCATTGTCTGATACAGGCACACCTTCAGTTCTAGTTATAAATACCAACTTGATTTTCTGATAACAGATGGTTAAGTTGAAAGGAATCATTTTTTGGGAACTTAAGACACGTTGAGGTTATCCAAATATGAATGCCAGGCTTGTAAACCTAGGAATGAAGATTCTTGTGTTACTTCAAATGAAGATACGAACTTGTCATAAACCTTAAATATGATAAAGGCTGTGTCACCTTTTATTTAACTGACCCTTTGAAAGCACAGCTGGAGAACAGACTTGACATTTACATTTACACCAAACTGGAATACTATATCAGACACTTAGCTATGTAGTTGAGCTGAATTCTTCAGTGTAATATGGCTGCAGATCTCCCTGTAACTAACTGCCGTCAAGGGAGAGGAGGGAGTGTTGCTAGGTAAGTGGTTAGTATTCATATGTCAGGAATAAATAAATGGAGCAAGCAAAATGTTTTAGAACATGTCAAAACCTGCAAACATTCATTTATGTAAAGCTATATGTCAGAATGTAGTTGCTAAAATGATGTTGGTCGCAACAACCCCATGCAACGCTACAGGCTTGGGGATGAGTGGCTGGAAAGCTGCCTGGCAGAAAAGGACCTGGGGGTGCTGGTTGACAGCTGGCTGAATATGAGCCAGCAGTGTGCCCAGGTGGCCAAGGAGGCCAACAGCATCCTGGCTTGTATCAGGAATAGTGTGGCCAGCAGGAGTAGGGAAGTGATCCTGCCCCTGTACTCAGCACTGGTGAGGCTGCACCTCGAATACTGTGTTCAGTTTTGGGCCCCTCACTACGGGAAAGATGTTCCGTTGCTGGACCATGTCCAGAGGAAGCAATGAAGCTGGTGAGGGGTCTAGAGCACAAGTCTTATGAGGAACGGCTGGCGTTGTTTAGCCTGGAGAAGAGGAGGCTGAGGAGGGAGACCTTATCGCCCTCTACAACTGCCTGAAAGGAGGCTGTAGTGAGGTGGGTTCCAGGTAACAAGTGATAGGACAAGAGGAAATGGCCTCAAGTTGTGCCAGGGCAGGTTTAGGTTAAACATTAGGAAAAATTTCTTCACCAAAAGGGTTGTCAGGCACTGGAACTGGCTGCCCAGGGAAGTGGTCGAATCCCCATCCCTGGAGGTATTTAAAAGAAGGGTAGATGAGGTGCTTAGGGACATGGTTTAGTGGTGGGATGGCAGTGTTAGGTTAACAGTTGGATTTGATGACCTTAAAGGTCTTTTCCAACCTAAACGATTCTATGATTCTATATACATTGGAAAAGGTTATGTTACTTCTAAGGGCATATAATAGTCCTTTGAAGGCCCACAAAACGCCTGTGAAAAGGAATTTCATGTATTCCTAAGGGTGACTGCATTAAATCTGGTGCTCAAAGTCATTAAAATAGTGAAAATTCCTTCCTAATCAGTCTGCTTACTGAGTGCTTACTAACAGCTCTGCACATATACTGACTTCTTTTTTTTTCCAGGAGAACTCAATCAAACAGTATAGGTCACGTCCTGCTATTCATTTACATTAGATGATAATGGTTGTTTAAAAAGTGTTTCCAGTAACACTGTAGATATTTTTCTGGTTAACAGCTGGTGGTCTAAAACTTTCCTGCTTTGAGTCTCCTGCTTTGTTGTTATGTTCTATCAGAATGTCCTCACATCTGGACTGTGAAGAGACCCTACTGTGACTGATAATTTTTAGGCATAATTTTTGGACTCCTCTTTCTTGAAAGAGGTTGTCTTTTCTAAGTTGCTGAGTTGGGTGCTTTATTAGCAGAATCCTTTTCAGAAAGGTGATGGGTCATTCCTGTACTTCATGAAGTTTGTTAGATTTTTCTCTTCCTCTCCCAGTGTGTTGTCAGCATTTTTGTCTTTTCCAGTTTCTTCCTAAGCAGATGTCATTCCCTGTGATTCCCTTGAGCCTCACCCTGTTGAAAACCTATTGGATCTTGGTTTCGTTTTGCCTACTCTCCTGAAAATAAAAAAGTATTTTTGTCAGATAGTAGCCCATAACATTTCTTGAAGGACAGTGTGGCTCAGTAAACCACCCAGCTTACATCTTGGACAACTGAGAACTCTACCCTTTATAATCAGCCTATGGAAAAACCGGAGAACTGAGGTATACACACATTGGGTTCTTGTCCAGAGTGGAAAAGCAATGATTTTCACTGAAATTCTCAGTCTCTTCTCCTTTCAGTTCTTGTCATCTGTTTGCAATATTGAATTTTATACAATAAAAGGGATTTTTTTCAGGTATTGGAAAACTCTGCTCATAGTTGAGAGTATTTTGATAGGGAGGGAAGGGAGCATTTGAATAACATTTGTTGGTATTTTGCTTTAATTTGGGGAACGTCTGATATTGCACACATTAAAAAACCTTGAAACTGATTTCAGCTGGGACTTCATGTGTGACATTATGAGATCAGGGTGGGGGGAATTTTGTCTTTGCTTGCTGGAAAAGCATCATGTTTTCTTTACTTCAGACCTTCATTTAGAGGTGAGAGACTGATACTCTTACATCCTCTGTTATTTTGTAGATGCTAAGTTTCTTACAAATGTACCATCTGCAGGTAGTAAGCTTCAAGGTGCTTGGACATAAGCAAAGTGTAATAAAGGTGGTCTGAAATGTAGAAGATGTGTCAAACAGCAAGGGTGCTTTAGGTGATAAATATTCTAATTTAGCTGTGTGTATTCTAAATTGTTGTCGTAGTTCAGCTGAGAAAGGCTAATTTTTCATGCTCTAAGACTAGGCAAATGTCAGCCAGTGCTGAATTCTCGGGGCATAATTCCACTCAGGATTGCAGATAGGTACTTACCGGAGAAGTCAGAAAACTGCGCATGCGAATCCAGAAGCAGAATTTGCCTTTAGTTGCAAGGCTTGCTTGAGTCAGTGTCATAGGAGATAGCATTGCACCTCGGGCAAGAAAATGTGACTGTTTAATGTTGGAGGCAGATCTCATGCTTAAGCCCAGAATCTGAAGTATAACTGTTGTTTGTTTTCATTTTAGCAGGGAAAAAGAGCAATAATCCCAACTGGCAGTCCAAAAATAACCAGATTGGAGAGTGGAAGGAAAAAGAAAGAAAAGGGAAGAGAAAATTGGAGAGGCAAATTGTTATTGTGTAGCCACAGTTGCCTTGCAAGGAGGAGCAGGCAGGCAGCATTTTATCAGGAGTACGTGGAAATTGAGTGTTTCAGTGGTGTCAGGTGACTCTGAAAATGACCAGCAGAGACACCACTGCTACACCACAGCATTTGAAATGGTTAATGAGATATGTGGGGCAGAGAGGGGAGCACACCATCTCCAGTTCTCTTTGAAGATGTTAATATCTTGTGGTCAGTTGTCTCATAAATTTCCTTACATTCCTCCTGAATATTGGACTACTACTGTTTCTAGTAAGTCACTATAATGTTATGTCTCCCCATTTTTTGGTAATTCTTGGTCTCACATAAATAGTTCTAGTCTACGTGGTTCAAGCATTGGGAAAGACTGATTCTTTGCAATGAAAGATGGTGGTCCAGCAGCAAATTCTTATTTGTTGTTCCTCTTTCCTTGATCGTCAGATTATTGGGTGTTGTGGATGCGGTGGGATAATGGCACGTTTAGGCCTGATACACTGATAATGTGCATTTTCTTCACACTTGTGCAAATGATAAACTTCACGCACAATGCAAGCAATGTTACGAGCCCTGAGATGGCTTCTGCCATTTTTTCTGATTCAGAAGTGAGCTGTGATGTGATACTATTTGGGGACTGGAAATGTGAAGGAGAAAAGTAGAAAATGTGAGACTCTAAAAGTTCTCTGAATCCACTCTTGATGTCTGTTGCTTTTTTCCTTATGAAAATAAATTTAAATATTTTCTTCCTGAACATTTTAAAAATTCAATACATTATTCCTGGAAAGTACTGCTGCTAGATATTATATAGGCTGCCTTTTTTAAGGTTTGAACCATAAATACAACACAGTGGGATATTTTAGCAGTAATGCATAATATTTCTTTATGTTATTTTAATTTTATAGCTTTGTTTTATATTATATATTTGGAACTTGGACCCTTTCTTCTAAATTTTGTATTAGTGACTGCAGTAAAAGCTCCTAGTTTCCTCTGGCCATTTTTCTCCCCTGTGCTATAAAACAATAGAAGGCATCGTGTAATGATACTCCTTCCAAGCTGAGTGGTCTGGAGAAGGCTGAAATAACCCAGATTCCACTCAAGGACTGTAAATGTTGCCTCTTCGTTTTATTGCAGAAGCAAATGCGGAGTCCTGTGTCTGGGCTGGGATAACCCCATGCAACAGCACAGACTGGGAGGCCAACTGGCTAGAAAGCAGCTTTGAAGCTGCTGGAGGTATTCATGGACAACAAGTTGTGCATGAGTTGTCAGCGTGCCCTTGCAGCAAACACAGGCAATCACGTCCCAGTCAATGTTAGCAAGCGTAACCAGCAGGTCCTTCCCCTCTATTTGACACTTATGAGGCCACATTAGGAGAACTACGACCACTGTGGTTCCCCAGTAAAAAAACTACATTGAAATGCTGGGTTGAGTCCAGTAGAGAGCTACCAAGATAGTCATAGGGCTGGAGCACATGTGGGGTTGTGCAAGGTGAAGCTGAGAGAACTGTTTGTTTAGTGTTAAAAAGAGATGGCTGATGTGAGGTCTTATTGCTATCTTCAGGTACCTGGGGCATACAGAGGAAACAGGGCCAGGCCCTTCTCAGAGGTGTGTAGTGAAAGGACCAGAAGCCACAGACAAAATGAAACATGAGAAATTCTGACTAAGTAGTAGGGGTGGGGGAAAATTACCAGGGGTAAACTCACTAGAGCAAATGTCCTGAAAGGCTGTGGATCTCCATCCTTGGAGGTATGCAGAACTTGTCTGGACTTGCTTTGAGATGGGTTCTTGGGCCAGACAAGCTCTAAAGATTGCTGCCAACTTACACAATTTTTTGCATACTGGTGAAAGGACAAGAGAGAGATAAACTAAATTCCCAATGGAGCTATGTAGCATAGGAGGCATCTCCTTAGTTAGAATTGTATGAATGTTTGTGGGTTGGATTTTGTTGGGGGTTTTTTTTTCTGAAGCACTTCTGGCTCTTAGTTTTACTTTAACTTACTTGAGGACTTTTCTATAATTTCTTATTTAAGGTAAGTTTTGATGATTTGTGTATCTGTCAGATTTGCAATCATAACAGATTGCAAACATAGCATAAATCTTCTTTCTTGTAATAACTCTAGCAACTGCTGAGGACCTTAATGATCCAATGCCCCATTTCTTTGTAAGCTTTGATCAGTGTAGGTAACAAAATAAACTTCTAAATTATTCTGGTTTGAGTTTAACTTGGATACTGTCCGTAAACAGGAGAGATGATTTACACTTACCTGTGTCTCAATTTCTGCTTCAGGCTCTCAGCAAGCTCCAGCAGATATCAAATGGATATGAAAGGCTACAGCAATATTTAGAAGGCTCTTTTGGGAGTGATGCTTCTAGAAACTTGGTTTGCATGTAGTGACTTTAAGTTCTGGAGGACAAGATAAAAAACTATCAATCTTCCAAACAGGTGAGACACAGTGTAATGCAGTCTTGGATGGCATTACTTTGAAAGAAGAATGCAAAAAGTATATTTTATGTAGCTTTATTTTAAATCACTCACTTGCTTTGAACCCATTTGCAAAATGTTATTTGCTCTCTGGAGTCTGCTTTCACAGACCTTCTTGAGAGATGAAGTTCCTCAGCAGTTCACCCACACAGACTGGGCAGCCATCCAGCTAACAAAAAAATCTCCCAAGCAAGGATTTCCATGTATTAATGTGACTTATCTGACTCAGATGGTTTCTTTACTGCCACATCTACATCTGCACATGTGGGCTTTGCACTGTGTTTGGGCCTCTCCTTTCAGGAAGGGTGCTCGGCGCCTCTCCTGAACTCAGTTGAGGACTGTTTATTCCTCCTGTAGTAGTCTCCAGGTATCCCTCATTTCCTGGGCCCCCTTGGAGCAAGGTGTGAGCTGCATGAGCTATTCTGATGGAGGCAGCTCATCCACTGATCCATTGACACAGGAGCTGTACGGCCCTGCTATGCCCCGTCAGATGAGATTTTGTCCGTGTTGTGCACAGGTAAGATGCCAGGAAATACATCGTCACTGCTGAACCAGCTCATCCCACTTGCAGCCTGTTCCCTTTGCAAGTGGTTTCTGGTGGGCAGGGCACCAGGAGCTTAATGGCAGGGATTAGCCTAGCAGTGGCTGCCCTCCTCTCAGGGGGGCGAGTGCTGGAACCCGAGCGCACGTGCTGTGCAGTGCCGACGGACTGGACTCGGCGCAGTGTCTCTGCCCACACTTGCTAAACCCCGGGCTTCCCGGGCCCGCGATTGCAGCTGTGTGCGCGGGTGGGCGGGTGTGTGCAGGAGACGCAGTCAGTTCACTGATGATGGCCTGGATAGGCTTTTGGTGTAGCTGGCGTAACTGTGTGATGCAGCCTGGTCGGATGCTGAGGGCAGCAGTCAGGTGCTGCACTCCATGCTGCTTTGTACTCCTTTCCATTAAGTAACAATGGAAAGTGCTTGTGGTGCTGCTCCCACTGAAGTCTGTCCGTCGTGCTGGAAAAAGAGATAGCCCATTCTCCGTGTTAGTATGATTTGGATTATCCTGAGAGGGTAAGAGGGAGAATTGAAAAAATGAACTGAAAGGAGGGGATGTCATACAAAAATAAATTCTTTTTGTGCGATTTTGTAGTCAGTGCCTCATTCTCTCTCAGATAAGTTGGAATTACAATTTTTAAATAGTAATTTAAAATTAAGCTGATATTAAGTTCATGTGTAGTCAGTTCTTAAAAGTATGTTAACTAGTATTACCCTCCGAGAAACTCTAATGAATTGCCAGCTTCTTGAAATGTATGTACCTCCTATGAACCACCCAGACTGCTGTAAAAGAATTGTGTCATCAGTTTGGCCAGCTGACAAGGCATATGGCAAACTCTTTTATGATGCCTGTTATCTGTAATGATAGCTGTTTGTGTAGCTGTGCTATTCACTGAGCGAGAGTAGAACAGTAGTGCAGCAGTTGCTACTAAGTGGAGCAAACTGCAAGAGGAGGAAAAAAAAAAATAAATTGAAGACCAGCGTTTTAGAAATGTGAGAAAAAGAAAAGCAGCACAGTCACCCAGGGGAGTTTCTATAGCAGCAGTAATCTGAAACACCCAGGCACATTGCCAAGAGCTCCAGTAGGCTGTTAATCAAAACTTCCAAGTCTCCTGCCAATCCAAGGCTCTTTCAGCATCAGAGGGGAAAACTGTCACATAATGATGTGATACTTAACTTCCATAAAGAAATTTTTAATTTTTTTGGTGAGGAGTATTCTTGTCCTAAGCAGATTTTTTTCTTTTTTGCCCTATAAAAATATCCTTCCCAGTGGACTCTCAACTGAAGTAATGTATTTTTATACATGTTAATAAACATACAGGATGCTTTCTGATACCCTAGAGAATATATTCTCTTTTACTGGCTGCAATTAGGTGTTTCAGTAGTCACATGCAAATCTTATAATTCTTCCTAGGAATGGAGTAAGGTAGTATTGAGAAAATTAAACAGGTGTCTGTGTAAAGCAGACACTTCGATTGCAATGTAAAATTTAAGTAAACTCTGTATAAGCGCTCCAGTTATCTATGTAGTTAACAATAACATATGGCTTTGCTTCGGGCATTGAATTAACTGAAAAATAACGTCAGCCATTTCCTATTTATAGGGGTAGTTGGTTTCTTAATATTATCACACAGTAGGTATTTTTTTTCAGCTGATGCTGACAAATCCCATTATCTAGGAAATTTTTCTATTGCGTAATCCTAGCAACGGTGAAGGCAGCAGTGATTTCAGTCTTTTCCATCTTAATTTTCTGGGTGATGGATTTTTCAGTTCACTCGGAGGAGGACAAGAAGGCGGCAGGACATAAAAGGAAAGCATGCTCCTTGGCATGGTTTTGCCTTCCTGCTGCTTGCCTGGCAAGCCCTTGGTGGTCCTGGTGAGGATGCCGGTGAGAGGCAGGAGGGAGGCCAGGAGGCAGCGGCGGTAGCCGCCGGCTGTTCATACCAAGAGCGTTCCCCAGCACCTCAGTATTTGCTACACCTGTGGTGGGGTCAGCATTAATTTATACTGTCTGGCATGTATTGAGGGGAAATTCACTGTTTAAAGGAATGGCTGAGAGTACACAGGGATGCCGGTGAGCTTGGAGAGCTGTGTTTTATAGGAGCTGTGCTGCCATAGAAACTAAGAGATTATAAGTAAGCATTGGCTTTCCATGTAAATAGCCATAATTGCCTTTGGCCTGCCTAAATCTTGGGAGAGAGAGAGATTTATGGGGCTCAGGAGAGAAGTTCCCTCCCCCATGACCTTATTTCCCAAAAATACCATATGCCAACAGGATTCTTTTAAGGGAACTATTAAGAGTATTAATGAAACAGAGCATCCTGTGGGTTTTGTAGAATAACCCATGTCAGTTGATTTGGTGAAAAGATTTCACCAGTATAGTTTTCAGCCTGTCAAAATGGAGAAGAGGAGTTTGACAGGGAAGTACAATTCTGTATATTGCTTTATAGGTCTCAAATTTCATGTTATAGTTACTATTTATCCCCTATATTTCTGCTTACCAGAATTCCAGCTATTGGCAGTAGAGTCGTTACGACCATAAAGATCCCTCTGTGACATGATAAATCTGTCTGTTATGGGCCAGAAGGCATAGTTAATGGCCTTAGGCAAAATTGATGCAAAGCAGTAAACCTAAGAAGCTGGTATGTATAAACTGAAACACTTTCAATCCAGCAGGGACACTCTTTAACTCAGTAGTCATTTGGCTTTAGTTTAGTTTGCAACACTTATGCTGTAGCTATGTAAGAAGTTTACGGTGTGTCTTGGTTCACTCACTAGTTCCGAAAGAACCGACGTGTTTTAATGCAAACACAGGATGAATAAAGCCGAGGCTCCCAACTTCAGATTTCCTTGAAAATGAGGCTTTACCCAGGGGTCGATAAATTAATTTCACTGTTTTGCCTGACAACTCTCCTGAAAGGCACAGCTACACTTCTGTCAAACACGGGGTGGCTGTCGTTGTAGGTAGGTGCAAGAGGACATTAATCCAGTTAAGGGACAATTTTGAGCATCATGAGTTTTGGTGCAGGCTGGAGCCCCCAAGTAAATACTCAGAATAGTGAGAAGCCTGTAGTGGAGCGTGTTTGAGTGCAGTGCTCAGAGTAATTGCAAACAAAATTAATTTCCCCATTTGATTTGAACATTTTAGCTGTCTGAAAAATGGGCATCTAGTCTGAGCTACTGACTGGGTGCCGTTTCTAGCCACTGGAAAAGTGGTGATACATCCTGTCTTAATGTGGCTAGATGAAATTACGTGTGCTGAATATGACACTTAGCGTGTTACCAGCCTGAGTATGCTTTTATGTACTGCAGTCTGTCACAGCTCCCCCCCCCCCAAGTGGCATGTGTCTTCATGTATTGCGCTCTTGCTTCAGTAAAGATGATCAAAAGATCACTTTTTGAAAGAAAAGGGTAGA
The DNA here is from genome assembly GCA_034008185.1 of Gorsachius magnificus. Taxonomy (NCBI): domain Eukaryota; kingdom Metazoa; phylum Chordata; class Aves; order Pelecaniformes; family Ardeidae; genus Gorsachius; species Gorsachius magnificus. The sequence goes on along the minus strand of CM067082.1, from coordinate 54,806,067 downwards.
ATTGCAATTTTGATGGCAACTTTGTGTTCAGGATAGACTGCAAATTGTAGTTTTAAAACCAAATCCATCAGTCACTTCCGTGACAGACACAGTCTAAATCATGCTTGTGATGCTGACAGTCCACTTGTACAGCCATAAATTGTTGATCTGCTTCCTGCAAATATTTTGCCCTTTCTGAATGATAGTTAAATTATTTACTGCCTCATTCTTTTTCCAATGCTTGTGTCATACAAGCTGCTTTGTTAAAAACGGCACAGGCAAAGACTTGCTGAAGGGGTTTTGAAAGATAGAAACTCTGTAAGAGAGTTCAGTCTTCGAGGTGATACTGGGTTCATCAATTTACTGAAGTCCACTTCTTCATGGTGGTCTTCTTCATTTCCACTTCTTCATGGAAACAAAAAAAAAAATAATTGTACAGCAGTCCAAAGTTTTTTGGATCCTTTTCAGCAGTGTTTTTCTAGAAATCCAATTACAAAATGATCAGGAAGCTGCTCTAACATCTTATCCCTGTAAAAGGATTCTTTCCTTTGCAGCAATGGATTTTTAATGATGAAGGTGCTTCATATTGGACCTGTTTTAATAAAATGCAGTAACCCATGTGAACTTTAAATGTGACTGAAATTGCTGCTTTTTCTTTTTTTTTTTTTTTCCTTTTAATCTGGCAGAAGCTCATGGTTTGATTTTCAATTTTAAACAGCTGTTCCTTTTATGAAATGTGTAGTGAGTGACAAATGTAAATCTCATCTAGGAAAAGTACACGAATTTTCTCCTGCAATTGGTCCCCTGGCATTCTGCCTCAGAATGGGGATAAACAAGGACATACAGGCTGAAGGAAGAATGTACCTTTGATACCAAACGTGGTTTGGTTTTAATGTCATGGTTATTGCAGACCCTTGAATGACCAGATTTTAAAGGCAATCTTCCATGCACTGTGCCAGCGTTAGGAAGGGGGAGTGTGGGAAGGGCTGGACCATCCCTTGGGATCAGTGATTTCTCTCACAGGTGTTTCCAGCTCTTCCATGAGGGTGGTAGAAACAAATAATGTCACCGTAATCCTTGGCTAGAGGAAAAACAAGTTTTGTTCTGAGACCCACATTTACAGTCATCACTGATTCATATCATTGTGTTACACATTTCAGCTGGGCTCCTATTCCCATAATTTGTACTAACAAGAAAATGAGTCTCTTCTCTGAATCGCATTTAATATACCATTTCTGTTTTTCACATTCAGCCCACATGGTGCTATGTCTGAATAAAAGCAGATTGGCTTCCTTTTTTATTCAGACACTCTGGCTAACCCTTATATACATAAAAGAACTACATCAAAGTTACCACCCACTGAACATACACATTTATTTCATGAATCAGGTCCAAGTCCTGTTTAAAGGAGGCTGTTTAAGGGTTTGGGTAGCTGCTTTGCATGTTACGCAGATTCCTTCCCACTTTCCAGATTCAGCAACAGCTATTGTTGGGAGCTAAAGAAGCCATTTTCCTACCAATTCAAGAGAAATATTAGTCCTGCTCCATAATAAGATTAGTGAGTATTTACTGGATACTGAGGTAGTAAAGAACCACTAGAGATCTTGAGTGGAATATAAATAGATTACCTTTTATTGGGTCTCAATGAGAGGAAGCTGAGAAATATGCCAGCTGTTTAATTATTAACATTCAGTATAAATCAATAGCAAAATAGGCTTTGATGGTGATCTTCAAAAGGGTTTTAATCATTACTCCCCTCGGATACAGAAAGTAAGCCTGAGCACTGGGGGGTTAGCCCATGTTTCTCTTAACTGTACTGGAAGGTTACCATCGTGATGTTGTACCAATATCAATAGCAATAATTAAGATAGCACCAGTCATTTAAACATATTGGCATTTGGGGCTTTATTGGTACCACATGGTATACCTAGGTAATTCCTGAAGCACAGATGTCAGACTAATGAACAATATCTACTTAAATCCCATTGAAATTAATTAAATTGTATGGTAGGACTGTAGATTTTGGGCCTATGTGGTGCACATGCACGGCACAGAGTGAAGTCGGACAAGTTTGCGGTTCCGCTTCAGAGCAGTGTTCCTCTGCCGGGATAGCAATGAGCACACAGGGTCTTGAGGATATCAATGGATCCTGATTCCTTCACTGGCCCACTTTCACAGCTTGAATTTGCACACTTGGTTTTGCATTTTATTTGATGTTACAGAGAGATAGGGTATGTAAGGTCTTGAAGAGCGTATTCCCTATTTGTATACAAAAGGTATTCTAAGTGTAGTGGGGTGGGGAGGATGTTTGGGGTGCGAAGCAGGGGCAGGAAGAACTGTTTAATGCAAGAGAAGTGACTTTGAGAGCAAAGAGTGACTTTTAGTCAAAAGTACAGAGTGAGGGTTGCCAGACTTTCTGGATCTCAAAGCCATGCTGCAATGTGTTTGAGAGCCACAGCTTCCTGATGGATTCCCTCTAGCTATCTGAAAGAGGATCTTTTGCTATTCCTGCCTAAATCCCACTCCTTCATTCCATACTTCTGCTTCTTCAACCCAACTCCACGTCCTCCCACCTTCCGGCTGCTCTAACTCTGTATTGCCTGCCCTGCTTCTCATCCCTAACATACAAGCTGTACTCATACCAGGTTGCCAATGCTCCAGAACTGCCTCCGCCTCTAAGCTCTCCTCCTATGACCTGCACAGCTCCTTGCATGGCTCCTTTTCCCCAGCGTCTCTATGAGCAAGAAGCTGGAGGCTTGGAAGATGGACTTAGGGCTGCAGGTAGAGCTCTGCTTTGAATACCCGCAGTGTCCCTCCAGCCATAGCTAGTCTCTGGCTCCGAGATCTTGTCTGCTAGCCCAAAGCGCTCAGCCTGGTCCATGGTCTGCCATGCAGGCTCCCAGGAGGGAGGGAGGCCGCGCTGTTTGTGCTGCGACCCTGCTGTCAAAAGAGCTCTGGTAGAAAGGCACTCCTTGCAAGCTGTGCCTCGGCACCGTGCTCCCCCCTTTCCCACGTTGCCCGATGTGCCTGCAGTCGGGTGGCGGTCTGCCATGTGAATCCTGCTTCGTATATGGAGTCTTTGGGGGAAAAGAAGGCAGAGAAGGGATGGGGAGGGCAGCAGCTGCCATCTGTGAACCACACAGGCTGGCAATCCAGCTGGTGGCTGGATTTCCCTTTCAGTGTCACCCAGTGACTTGGAGGTGGGCTCACTGCTGAAGTCATTAGGCCATCTGGGTTGCCTCATGGGTCATGTAAAAACATTTATCACCCACTGGGCTTTCTGATACATTTTTTCTTTTTTTTTTATTTATGGTGATGCAACCTAAACTGAACCAGTATATGTAACTGTTCGTATCGTCAATTATACTACCTTTGCAGCTCTGACAGATACTATTTAAGCTATAGCTTATGTTGTTATTTTTTTAATCCATCTGTTTCAAGGGGTTAGATAGGAAATATTTTCACAGGCTAGTTTGAGAATAATCCTCAAAAACTTTATTTTTAAGTTCATGCGCTTTATACCGTATGTGCAATTTGCTTTGCAAGATTGCTTTTCCTTTTGTTATTTTCTGGTCATAGGAAGAGATTATTTTTTTTTCTTTTGATAAACAAACCTCTAACCGCCACACTAAAAATCTCAGAGAGCGTTCTTTTCTTCCTTCTCTTACCTCCCCATACATGTGCTTTGATATTACTATTGCAGTGCCTCCTTCAGTTGAATAAATAAGTGAACACCTTCCTCTGCTCATGCCAGCACATATTGCTCGGTGAGGGGTTAATGGTACACACCTACCGCTATTTTACCGCCTATTGCCAAGTCAATGTGAGCCTGTGCGGACTCTATATCTCCGCAGCATCAGAATTTGAGCTCTATTGCCTGCTTTCAAATGTGCCTCTTGAAAGAACAAAGTACTTCTGCCAGGACGACAAGATTTCATACACTGAGCCATCCAGATCATCTTACCATAATCACACAGTAATAAATCTTCCAAAGAAACATTCTCCTCCAGAAGTCCTGCTAATGTACATGATGTTTGCTAAGGAAAATGGTTTAGTGCTATGAATCATTTTATTAGAGTTGTACCATTTTTCCACAAGGGGAACTTGGAGAATTACTGATCGATACAGAATAGCATGAAATGAAATCCAGTTTCTTTTTTTTCTTATCATTATCTTAAATTTCACTGTTTAAAAAAGATTTTTTTCATGTTTCTGTTCATGAAGTCATACTTGGAAGTGACTTATCTTTTCCATTCGGTTCCCTTCACTTTTTTCCTTTAGGCATTTTTACTACTGATAACGTCATATTTTAGTTCATCTTATGTATAGGATATTGTTATGCTGATAGTTACACAGCATTTTTTTTAAATCCCACATTGGATCACTAAATTGACAAAGCTCAACAGCAAGTCATTTGGGAAGACATGTTACTGGGGTGTTCTTGAAACCTCCCAAACTGATGAAGTGATTTCACAGGTAGGTTTGCTTTTTCACTCGAATTTCCTAAGCCCGTATGTATGAGCGAAAAAGTGTAGTGACTCACCACACGCACAGTTTTTCATTTTGTATCATTTGATCAGGGAAGATCATTTTACTGAAAGGGTTGATAAATAGTATCCAGGGCACTGATTAGCCAAATCAGTGAGAGTTGGAGAAGTTCCAGCAGCAAGGGTTTGGTTTAGCAAATATGTCTTACCCCAAGGATGTCCAAGCAGATCCTGAACTATGTAATACAAATGGTCATGATCAGTCCATGGAATAGTACAAGTTGATGTTTTTCAGTAAACGAGTGTTAACAGAACTGTATTTCGGAACCTAAAAATACGGTATTTAAATTGGCCATCATCTGTTATGGAAAAGAACCATTTTTCATATCCTCAAATATTTAACAGTCTATGACTCAGTCAATTATCATCTGAATCATTTTGTTTCATTTTGTATCCTGGAACTGTAAACTTAAGGAAAATCGTGCACCAGGACAAGAAGAAAAACGCAAGAACAAATCTTAGAGGAAGTGCTTCTCTGTGGAACGTGACTCCTCAGTTCATGCCATTACATAAACTTTTTGCCTTAAGGATGCTCTGTTTCTTTTTTCAGCACACCTGAAAGATTACTTTCATGCATTACCTCTTCTGAGGTGCTTGCTGATATTCAGGATAATGTGTTTTTTAGGGACTATGGTTTTGTTCTGGTTAAGTTAGTAATTATTCACCAGATTTCTTTGTTCCTTTTGTCCAAGTCCATCTCCTTTCCTGGCATCTGTAGGAGCATGAAAAACGTGTCCCTTTCCTTGGCAATCAGCAGCATGGCATCGGCGTTACTAATTTGCTGTCAGTTTTTGTAACTGGAGTTCTGGCATGCTGTTTGGACTGTTAAAACAGGGTTGATCGATATGCTTTTCTTTGGGGCTTTTCACATGCTTGGGGAAAGGCTTACCTCCTAGCATAGCCAATTTATCCTTTTTTTAGCTGGTGCTAAACCAGTTGTATCTTGATTAATCCAGTGTCTTTATCTAACTCTGAAGTCTGAAAATAAAAGTGGAGATTTTACTTAACTTGAGGTAAGAGCTAGGTAGGCAGTGGTGAGAAAAGGATGTTCACGAGGTATCATTCTTCCCATTTAAAAGTACTTTCATAATTTAGAGGATATAGAGATGCCTGTTTCTCTCAATTTTCTATTAAGGGAGCCCAACTTAGACCAGATACCAACTTCCGAGATTAGTGATTCCAATACAAGCTGTATTTCCACGTTTCTTTTAGTTGTGCAAGACTGAATTGTAGATATACCTGGGCATCACTGTCTGACCAGGAATGGCATATTTTGTGGCTTCTGTAAAGGAAATAAAGGAAATAATAACCCAGACACATTTAGAACAACTGATTGATGGATGTAGTTCCAAAAGCAGCCTGATAAAGACATTGGCCCGTAAGTCTACTCTTGTAAATCATATCCACCTGCAGCCTTTTCCCACCCTATTGTTAAATGCCATTATCTGGAGTGAGGGGTGTAACTTGGATTGTTTAAACTTCTGGACACCGTCTGCAGTTTTTACTATTTTCTCTGTGATGCCTAGTACATTTTTTTGGCACTGCAAAATATTAATAGGAGCTGTTGGAGGTAGGAGAATAGGGCTATCAGCACTGGCAGGTGGTCAAAGATGCTTTTTTCATTCCATGCTGTGGAAACAAGTGCTTTCTGCCCCCTTGGTTATAACAGGTTGTCTCTGCTACCAAATGAAATGTCCATGGCCCCACTCTGTATGTGGTTGGCACACAATTACTTTAGGCAGGTGATTTGCCCCACTGAAATGGTTAAGTCTTGGGATGCTTAAAACTAACATTACATGTAGAAACATTTGACAGACTGGTACCTAAAGTAAAACTGCCCGGTTGTGAAGATACAAGACCGTGGTTAGGAAACTCTTGCAAAATGGCTTGTTAAGCTTCTGCAAGTGCTGTTTATTTCTGGTAGCTGTGGCCTATATATCGCTTACCCATACAAAAGAGCTGCACGGAGGCATGTCGAGCTTATCAAATGCAGAACTGGCATTTGATATGCTGTATGGTCAGTGCTGTCTTACTGTTGCTGGTCAGATACAAAGAAAGACGTTTTGAGTACATTAGAGGCCAAGCAGCCTGAGAATGTTGGTTGTCTCTTACCATACCTGAAACTATGGTAAAAGTTATCACCGCTTGCATCTTTTACTCAGTAATAACATTTTCTATGAACTTTAATGGTTTCATTTCTTTTACTATCATTGGAAAACATTCTTCTGTTCTCTCATCTGTGAAAATTCAGATCCCTTTACCCAGTAGCTAGACATAATTCTTTCTTGTGAATAATATTTTAAATATCTCATTTTGACTTCTTTGTTTGTCCTGGCTATAAGAATCATATTTGCATAAGGAGCATCAATAGTGTTTCTATATTTTGTTTACTGTTTGACATATGTCAAATATGACCAATGAACAGTAGCTCTGCAAGCAAATATTTGTATAGTATTCCCACTTATAAGAAGTTTAATGTTGTTTTCATTATTTTGTTTATATTTTTTCTTTAAGGTGCACTAGATTGTACCACTTTTCTTAAAATTCTTGACCAAAGCATGTAAAGTTAAAGTTTTTATAATATTTATTGTACATACCTCCTTTCATGCTTAGGCATAGAAGCATGATGTATTTTTCTCTGATCTGAATACATGAACTTCTTTGATGCAATTGGTAATTGCACAAGTGTCTTTGAAGCTTAGACATTTGTATTCATTCATAGGTGTAAAAGATTACTTTAGGCAACCTTGTCTGAAGAAACAGATCTTGAAAATGCTTTATCAACTTAGTCCATTAAGAAAACATTCACATAAATGTAAATATATGTACAACCACAAAAATTATGCACATACACAGAGAGATAATAATATATACATCTTCATGTGCATATATACATAAATATAGAACATGCAAAAAGCATTTGAAAATAGAAGAAAAAACAAGTTCAAAATCAAGAAGTCTATTTAAGGTGGCTTTAGGGACAGAGGGAAATCTTAAGTGCTAGGAATATATGTCATATGCCATTTGCTAACTTTTTTCTAAAAAAAAAGAAGAATTGAAAACAAACACCACTAATTCCATGATATCAGAACGTATTGAAAACCAGATGTGTGATAAACTTCTTTCACTCCTCTTCGCAAGTACTTGCGACTACGAGGTTACAGAGTGGTTTTAGCAGTGACTTGTCCTATGTGTACTAGCCACTAGAGGGGGGATGAGACACATGTTTTGTCACAAAGTTTTGCAGATATTTGATTGCATAAATCTTGAGATTCTAGAAAAATTTCTTCATTTTTAGGCTGTGTAGAGTATGGTCATATGGCTACTCATATGCAGTCTTCTAACTTTGTGTTCTCGGGGTCTAATCCTTGTTTCAAATTCAAAGAATCACAGAACAAGTTAGTTAGGAACGGACCTCTAGAGGTCATCTTGTCCAAATACTCTGGCCCTCAAAGTGAGGCCAGCTTCAAAGCTAGAGCCAGTTTCCAAGCTTGAGTAGGTCTCTTCCAAATACAGGCTTCCACTGACTGCCATCAGCGGCAGCTGCAAGCACACTGCTATGCGAAATGCAGAGTGAATACAACTGCAGAGATTGCATTTCACCATATGTTGCATGAAGTTGTTTACCAGTCCCCCAGCACAGTTCTTGATTCTTTGTTCTCAATGAGGTGCACAGGCTCAGTGCAGCCAGAAGAATGTGATTTATTCTTTCAGGTCATATATGAAGTAGATTTATATGGATTTATAACAGATTTATGTATGGTTTGTATGGAATAGATCAAAAGGATTGCTGAAGTGAATGGAATGTTTCTAAGAGGTTGAGATGCACTTTAATATTATCACAGTATTTATTTTCATTTTTTCTCTGTAGAGAGCTCCACCCATTTCCCTGGCCACAAGGTGAAGTGGTATTTTTCCCTACCTTCCATATTCTGTAGCCAAGCAGAATGTGTATTTCCAGGCAGAAAGAGATCTGCTTAGGGAATCAGTTTGAGCTAATGCAAGAGTCCTCTGGGTACGATGCATCAAGGCATATGAAAATGCTGTTAGTTGAACATAATTGGTAGTACTACAAATTATAATTCAGTCACATTCCATTAAAGGATTTCAGTAATTCTGCTAGAGTTTTAAGGATCTCTTGAGTTGACCAGATGAATCTTTTAATGTACCTCCCACTTGACAGTCTGCAGCATTGAGTCCTGAGCCAGGCTCTTGCAGTACAAATGTTAGGTGAATTTAGACCTATAGTCTCAAGAAGAAAGACGACAAGGAAGACAGGCAAGTGAAATTCTCTATTCAAGTGGTTTAAAAATCCTTTTAGAAGTGAAAATAAAGTGTGTGATTGCAGTGATGCAACACAAAAGTAAAGTGTATCACTTAGGATCTATTCCTAGTCACTGTTACAAGACAGGAGTCTAAGTGAACTATTTGAATCTGTGGTATGACTGGCGTGGAAATTCATGTAAGTTTACTCCAGGTTCTTAATATGGGAGAGGAGTGCAGAAAAGAATAGTAAAAGTCAGTCAAAATATTAAGAGTTACCACTCAGTCTGGTTGACAGGCTGAGCCAAGGGTTCCCTTCTTCTAGGTTGTGATAGGATTCAGAGTTGAATCATTTGGCTTTCCTTCTTATTTGGGAAACAGGATTGTTTGTGTGTTTGTGGGGGTTCAAGAGTAGTTATTAACACTTAGGTACTAAAACTGAGACTTTCTGCATGTATGACAGCTATATTAGTGCTGTAGTCCACAACCCAGAGCTCTGGACACTATTACAAATTCAAAAGTACATGTAGGAATGGAATTAGGTGGCGTCTTTGTTCAAATACATAAAACTTCACATTGTGCAGAATAAGGAAGAAACAAAATACTGCAGGTAACTCTGAGTAAAGGTACTTCTCAGCAAAGATAGCTGCAAGCGCTAACTTATGTAATGATGTAAGTATGCCACAAATTTATTGGAAAACTGCTACATTATTAGCACCTATCATTTGTAATTACTGTTATTTCTACAGACATTCCTATGTTACTGTTTTTGATACCGTGAAATAGGCATGCAGTTAATTCATACCACCTATATAAGCATTCTGAGCTCTTCACTTGTGGCTACATTTACTTCTCAATATGTGCTGTATTAATTTGTACTGTGCAGTCCACAAACTCAGCAAAACTACAAGTCTAAGCTGTAAAGATTTTCTTCTTTTACAGAAAGAAGTTTATGTTGAAAAGCTGCTAGTTTCTTTGACCTTATAAGATCTAAGAATATAAATATGGTTAGGTATTAAAAAAAAAATCTACACAGAATAATGTCTCTTCTCGTAAGATTCTCAAGGTTATAGTTTAGGGAAGCATTCACACATCCCAGTTCAAAAAGAAAGAAAAGTGCTAAAGGATTGTAAAGGACTGTAAAAGAATCTTTCTTATCTGAGGGCTGTGTGTGCTTTTGCATCTTAAAAGAATTATAGCTCAATACTTCTGTTTTTCAAAAAAGAAGTTGTCATCCCATTTTATAGAGGGCAAAAGTGAAGCAGAGAGATGAGAAGTAATTTGCACAGTCATATAAAATAAGACCTTCAAAAAAATAGGGTATTAACCCAGATTATGTCAATTCCATTCTTCAAGTTTAACAACTAAGTACATTTCCTCTTTTAAAAGGCATTAAACTTGTACAGTTTTGATTTTTTAATAAATCTTAAAAATGTTATTTGTGATAAAATTCTAAACTTCAATTTACCCTTTTTTGTCTCTTTGGGAAATGTCGTTATGATGTTCTTTTTTGCGTATGCTAGTATGCTCAATAATATTTCAGAGATAGGCAAGGTATAATATAGGGCGTTGCTAGGCTGCACTTATATAAAGCTTCATTAGAAACAAGCAGTGATTGAGAGAGAAAGCACCGAGACAATTCAGATTTATGATGTCATACTTGAAAAGTTACTCTAGAGAGAACCTCAGAGAGATCTTGAACTAACATAGCGTTCCAGGCGTAACTGTCCTGTATTCTAAAGCTCCTTCATTTTACATTATCTCTGCTGTTTACATAGGACATCTGAATTAAAACTACTGCACCCTTTAGTGTATGTCGATTACAGTGGAGCGATTTTTACCCAGAAAAAAACAAAACAAAACTGTTTTGCCACATATAACTTTCAAATACTTTAGGTCAAAACCTCAACCTCAACCTCAAATCAAGATAGAGTTGTGGAAATATGTCTTATGGATGCCTTGAATTTCATCTGGTGGATGCTTTTCATGTTTTAAGTCAAAGCACAGTATGCAGCTATTTTGATCATATATTTCACTAAGTTCTCCTATCACTACAACAGTGATGTCATCAGAACAGATACTGCTTCTCAGAGTGGTATTTCTTACTACAAAGCTGTCCAGATTTATGCTGTTTACTACAGTAGGTAATAAAAATATCAGACTTACAGTGAATATAACATTAAGGTTGAATAAGGAAGTTGTATCAGATTTTGGAGAACTGTGTTTCTGGCCAGATTGTATTTCCTGTCTACCATGCCAAGTCTTATGTTCAATAACAGACTATTGCCTAAGGAAAAGATGAGCAAAAGCCATTCATACTGAGGAACAAATACTGAAACATTGTACAGTTAGGGTGGCTGTGGTGGCTTGAAGGTGAGAAGCTATAATTCAGTAGTAGAAATGCTCCTTCATTTCCCAGGTATGAGAAGGCTTCCAGCTGTGTCCCCAGTACCCTGCTGGGTGAGGACAAGGAGTGCCTCTTTCCTCCTGCCCTTCTTGCCAAGTCCTGTTTTCCATCGGAAGGAAACCTCTTGGGTGATTGGGCTGGATGGGAGCCACCACTCCTGGCAATAGTAAATGTAACCAGGAACCCAAAAAAGGGCAAATTCTGAGTTCAGTCATGCTAGAACTTTATTTCCTAGCTTCCCCTCTGAGTCATTCCCCCCAAAACGCGGGACTATGACTGATACCTTTGTTGGTACCAGTTCCCTTTTGTTACTATACTAAACCTTCATATGTGATTCAGGGCTGTTTATTCCACTTATTTTAATGTATTCCATCTTGAAAGTTTCCTGAAATAACCTTGGAAAATAAATTAAAATCTAGAATGACTTTTTTGCCATGTGGAAGGTAGTGGCTATTAAAAGCTGACTGACAGGGTGCTTTCCTGCCTGTTGTCAAATGGAAATAGAAATTAAATTTAGCAGAGTTCACGAGTATTGCTACTCTAAGGAGCTCTCAATCAGTAGTAAAGTAGATAGGAACTGTCATGCCCATTTGCAACAGAAGCTGGGATCTGATGATATAAATTTGCCTTCAGCCAGCTCTCCTTGAACCAGCCTAGTCCCCATCAGATTAACGTGCCGTTGCACACAGCTGCATTTAAAGACTTTCGGAGTTCCACTCAGGCTTCCATGGTTTAGCATATGATATCTTCCCTGTTTCAAATTGAACTGAGTATCATTATGTATTTAAGGTTTAGCTCAGTGTCACAAAAATACTGCTCTTTCTAATAGTGAAAGAGGTTTACTGGATCATTTAAAATTCTGGTGTTCGAAAGCATGAAGTTTTTGCAGTTACTGCATCTTCTGTAAAAAGTCACAGATACATCCTTAAGGATGGCATTAAAATCTTCTTTCCACATCATCAGCATTTAACTCATCATAATTTGTCCTGATATCTGATGTTCCTAAATGAGAAATGCTCTCTGTTTCTTTCGCTAACGTTCAGAAGAAATTCTATAAGGGAGAGATTTATTTACTGAGCGGGCATATCAACTTGAAATAATGCACTGAAGAACTTGTAAGTGCCTTTATGATAATTTGGAGAAGGTAAAATCAGCAATTTGTCTCCCAGATATTGCTAAGTCAAATGGAATTAGATCCTTTAGGCTACATCTCCATGGTGATTGTAAATATAAGTTGGCCATGATTTTAAAAAGGGATTAAAGCTCATGGGTTGCTTCAGGTTTTGCATAGGCAACTTGAGTTAAAGGCTCCACTATAAAATGTTTTATCAAGAGATTCTAGATTAGGTTCTCAACATTTTCACATGCATCCTTTTTTTTTTTCTTTTGGAAATTTTGGTTGTTCATTTCTGTAGTATTACACCCTTATGCAAAACTTTAGCATTGGGAATTAAATGGTGCTTATTTTAGCATCTTAATTTCTTTCTCTAGAAGCACTTTCAAGTACTTACGTTCTGTGCTAACATTAAGCGACAGCTTGTTCTGTTTGTTCTGTGACAATGTGAAATTAAAAAGCGGCTTTGCAAGCAGCAGCTACCCCAGTAGATTAAAAGCAAAAGATCCAGTTTTCTGATGCAATTTGAATCATGCTGAAAAAGTGGACTCTTTTCTGTTCCTGTACCTGTTGTACCTGTTGTAAAAGCATTGAATTTGGTTTAAAAGGCAACAAACAGAAATAGTGCATTTTCTTCTTTCTCCAGGTAAGCTCAGTTCCTGGTTCCGAACAGTACTAAAAGAAAGACCTGAAACCCAAACTATTCAGTAAAGCAGAAAAGTCTCATTAGTGGCCTGAGCTTCCGTGGCAGCTCCGTGCTGGCATTTGATCATTCGACTGTAGTGATTCAATCATTCCACACAGCTAATTTAGTGTTTCTTCATTCACGTCACAGGAGATTAAGTGAAAGTCTTGACCAGTGCTTGCCTGCGTAGGCAGAATGAACTAATCTCTATTCCTGCGTGCAAAGAATAAGGTCTTGGCTTGTGATCAACGTTGTTAACAACCACAGGGAAATTCTCAATGTAATTTGAAAGTTGGAAATTTTGGGAATGGAAAGAGGGGAGGTTGTAAGAAACATTGCATACCTTCCTGTTAAACGAGAGGAAGATATTAGTCCGATCGAAAGCCTCCTAGTTCAAGAAGCTTTGTATTAAACAGAAATATTCATCGTCATAGTTTGTTTTTACAGGACAAGATGTACAGAGGGGACACAGTTTTTTCAGTGAAGCAGCTGAGTCACTCAGCTTTAAGATGAATTTGGTTAGGAGAAGAAAGAAATTGAGAAGGAAGCTAGGTAACAGCAAGCAGTTAAATATAAAGAAAGGTAGCTAATAGCACAGGTTTGAGGATGGTAGTACAGCTGCCAAATGGCTTTACTGAAACAGTTTCACATTGCTACTATTAATAGTACAGAAAAAAAAGATACTCCTGTATTGCTTTCTCGTGCTTTTGTAAATTCTCTAGAGTAGTAAATGCCTGTTGTCCATCTGATATATTGCGGACAGCCATCTTTCAAGGAGTTTTAGGACAGCTTTTATGGTGACAGTTCAGCTGAACTACTTTGTCCTCCAGTAGTTGCTACTATGATACTTAATAGTCGTTAACTGCGGATGGACTGACACTCGCTGTGCAAATGTGATAGTAAAAATTTCAAGACCCGCTAAAAAGCCTAGTGGAAAACAAATCTATTGTAAGAGAGAGACTGCTGATGAAAGACAACAAAGTCCTTTGTACATCTTTAGCAAGTCTTTGCATTTTTCCTCTTCTCTACTCTTACTTCCAGCCTCAGACCCGTGTTAAATGTTTTTTTGCCCTTCACATCTTTTTTTCCTATGCTTCTAGCTGAAATATGGTCACAGAGTCTCTAGACTCTTCCATACGATGACATTTTGTAAAACAATCATAATAAATTATCCCTCATTTCCTCTTTCCTGACAGTAAGAAGCAAGAGAAGAGATAGGTAAACAAAAATAACATCAGTACTGAGATAAAGTTCTCCAAGGTGACTTTGTGACCTGATTATTGTTGATGTCCTTTCTCTCGATTCTAAATCATTTTGTGTTTAAGATCCCACTGCATCACAATGAATCTATACTGGTGATTCTTGGCACTTTTGGAGATAATTTGTTTGAAAGATAGTTGCAGTCATATTTTATGTCTAGAAATTGCTTATATTCAAATCACTGCTATCGTAGGTTTTATTGTCTAGAGTAACAAAAATAGAGCAAACCACTTGATAAGATGTTCTGTATTAAAACTATGTCACTGATCTCAGGAAAAATGCTGTTGTTCTTAATAAAGCAGCTTGAAAATAGTCTGAGAAGTATTTCATTAAGCACACAGCAAAAAGCTATTAATATTCTTTTGTCTTCCCTGACAGGCAAATTTTATGTCACAGCAAGTGCAATGCTCTTCTTGAGCCTCTTTCGTGATGTCACTTCACTGCGATATTTGTCATTTTTGAGTATTATGGAAAGTTTGGTCATTTTTTCATATGTTTTACCTAGACTCTGGCCTCTAACAGGTTGAAGGGTAAAGACAGAACCAAAATCTGTCCCGAGCATGCTGAATGACATCATCTTATAGGAGAGGGGAAAATAAATACAAAACAATCTTTTTTCTATGGTTCTTTAGCCATTTCTCCTGTGGTTGAAGCCTAAAAAGAGCCGTTTCCCTAATTTATTGATGAAATAGATTAACAGAACATTTTAAAGTGTACATGTGCTGTAATAGCTTTGGATGGTAAATGGATTTTGCAAGACTACATTTATCAAATGTGGAAACTTGGACAGATGTGGTGTACACCAAAATCTTTAAAGCTGGAAATGCTATAAAAGAGGAGGATTAGAAAATAGGCTTTTTATCTCAAACTGCTAGTAGCCTTTCAAAGGTGAATAAAAATTCTCTGCAATGAAGCCACAAGACTAATATTAGATTACTTGGTCTTTCAGATGGTGAAGATGATTTGATATTATTTATGGAGCAGCTGGCTCCTGAATTATTGGATATAAACATTAACAAAAGGCTCTATTCATAGTGAAAAATCCTCATCCTGTCACAATAAGAGTGCCATCCAAAATCCCAAATGAATGGATAGAAAACAATTATTTTGAAGTTGCTGAGCTGCAGAATAAGATAGAATCTTGCTGAGGCAAACAAATGATAAAGATGCTCTACAGAAAATTCACATGGAACTTTCTTTTCCAACCATGAGTTCAATCTTCCAGCAAAATGCTGTCTTACACCAGTGAAAATTACTTAGAATAAGAAGTAGGTTGGAGCTATGTTTCTTCTTCCTACAGAAAGTATGTCACTATTCGAAATGAAACCTTGTTTTTTATTTTCATTTCCCCTTTGAGGGGTCAATGCCAACTGAAAACTATGAGGAAAAGACATACATGCACCAGTGTCTGATAGGCTTTCCCAGTCCTGCCTGGAAAGCAGGACTCAGCTGCAGCTAAATACCCTAAATTGGAAGGATGGACTTCTTCAAACCAGTCTTCATTTCAGAGCCTGGATACTGGAGGGCTCTTCAAATACCAAGGTTGTGCTCTTGACCTGAACCACATGCCTGCGTTCTCTGCTGACTGCAAAGAGAGCTGTTAAAGACTAGCTTCCTGCCTTACGCACCAAAATTCAGTGACCAAGAATAGGCACTATGAAAACTTTAACAAAACCTTAAAGTTGCAGCCAAAAGTTTAAAACAAAGTTTAAAACAAAGATAGTCCATGGAATCAGAAGCAAAAGGTTTTCTTGGGTATTTCAGCCCCAGATCCTGGCACTCCTTTCAAAGGACTTCTAGTATTCTAGTCCCTAATAAAAGTATCTGTCCTTTGTAAAGGAAGGTATGAGGCCCTGTTATTTAAATGCAGTCTTCAATGAGATGATGAATGTTGGTAGAACCCTACAGTGTTCTACTGGTCTTGGAAAACTAATACGTTGGTTCAGTGATATTTTATGCTCGAGTCTAAAGTCATTCTTGGGCAGGTTTTGTGGCATGCATAGGAACAGCACTGTGTTATTTTATTAGTTTGTGACTGACTGTGTCCCAGCCCCAGGTTGAGAAGAAATTACAATCACAGTTTCAGAAAAATCAAGCATAATCTTGATTGTTAATGTCATAAAGGGACAAAATTATCTGAGAAACTGGATGCATTCAACAAATTTTGAAAATCTCATTCTCTGGACTTCCTAAAAGACATAAAGGAGGTTATAAATACAGGTAGGTCAGATACCTTAGGGATGGAATGTGTAACCAGCTGGGTATCCTGGAAACCTCCAGAAGTCTGACCAAAGTTTTTGAAAATGTTCTGTGTAAACAATCCAGCAACTATTGGAATAATGACAATTAGTTTTTTTTAAAGTTCTGACATGGTGGATGTCTACAAACATTGACAATGTGCATCAGATTAAAGCTTGCATTAAATCCTTAATTTGCTGCACTTGAAAATGACTCAGGCCAAGTGTACTTAAATCAGTATCCTGTTTCCAGCAGTGACCAAACCCAGAAGCCTAGAGAAACATGTAAAAATTGTGAAAGCTCACAATGAAACTTTCCATAATATTCCCTCAGCTTCTAACTATTTGCTTTAGACTGGGTTCCTGGACAAGGACTGCATTTGACAGAAGTGGTGTCTTTATATTCAATGGAAGGACGAATTTCACCCATGGACATTTTCAGTTTTCTGTTTGAACCATGTGAACTGTTAACATCCTCAAGAGGGCAAGGATGTCCACAGATTAATGAGATGTTACATGAAGAACTGTCTCCTGTTTGTTTGAAACTTGTGCTCTGGCAGGTTCATTTGATGACCTTCTCAGTCTGTATTACAACGTGAAGAACAGATCCCTTTTCACACTCTCTATGCCATGATTTCAAAAGTCACTTTTCCAGCCTATGTAACTGCTTTTTTTTCTGTAGAAACATTTCCAGAACACTGATCACCCTCACTGCCCTTTTCTAGGTCTATTGGGTCACTTTGAGATGGTGGAGCAAAGCTGCATGCAGTGTACCAGATGCAGGTGGGCCGTTGATTCAATTAGTGACCTAAGGAAGTTCTGTCTTTTTCTTTATTCCATTCCTGATAATTCCTAACATTGCTGGTCACTCAGTTGGCATTTTCCCAGAGAGACAATAGCTGTAGGATCTAGCTGCTAAGTGGTAACATTTATCTTAGAAGACATCCTTTTATGTGTAAATACTGTGAGTGTGTGTGTGTTCCCACTTATGTCACTTTCCATGTATGTGCACTGAATTTCTACAGTCACCCTACTGCTCAATCTGGTAAGACCTTTCTGCAGTTTTTTGCAGTTTGTCCTCATTTATTACCCAGTAGAATGTAGTATCATCAGCAAACTTCAGGTGAGTTCATTAAACACCTCTTTTTCTTGATCATTTATGAAAATGCTTAAGAGCATATTCCCAGATCAGATCTTTGATTTTTATGGGTGGTTTCTTTCCAGTGTAAGAACTTTCCTTTTCCTGTTTTTTAATCAATATTGTATCTGGACGAGTATCTTCCTTTTTTGTCCTGCTGCTTTTTTCTTTTGTGAGGAACATTTTTAGAATAATTTTGGAAATCTGAGTAGAAATTCAGTAGAGTAGATGAATGGATCTTCCTTATCCACATGGTCATAAACCCCTTCAAAGAACACATGCTGCATAATGAAGCATGACATCCCTTTGCAAATGCTGTGTTGGCTGTTCCCCAATACTTTATATTTTATCTTCACATCCACCACTTCTATTCTTACAGGTCTGTAAAATTCTTGTGAAACTTTTAAAGGTCAATGTCACATGCACCACATTCCAGGCGTGGTACCAAGGCCATGCCCCTTGCCTTATATTTCCTTGTTCCTACATCTCTCAAAGTATTTCACAGTGAAAGTAGTCGTTTTTCATGTTTGTATTGCTTCCAGAGTAGTCATCTGCCTTCCTGAATACATGCAGAAATTTGCCATTCATAAATGCTAGCATAATACTCCAAGCCACTCTGCAAGCTACATGTTATCACCTGGTTTCTGGTATGACACATCACACTGATTTCACTGTTAAAACTTGTCAGCAATGGCTTCTACTCTGTAGTTATGTAAAAAATGAGCTATTTACAAAACGGGTTTCTATCTATGTGAGTGTGTGTGCAAAATTAGGGGTTTTATTTTCACCGGTGTTCCTAAACCTGTGCTGCTAGGAGAGAGGGGACTACATTATATTCCTTCATGCACGCCTTCTCCTGTGTTGACTAAGTGCTTATGGGCCATGTTTAAGCAAACTCACTTGTCGTGTGGTTGTTTGGCATGTGCGACGGTGATAGGCAAGACAGAAGGAGCCTAACAGCTCATTAAAGTCTGCATCCAGTTTGCATGACCAATGGTTGTGGTGGGAGAGGGCATCAATAGCAACTGTCTGTGTTTCACTTCACTGCAGAATAATAAACATTGAGCACTACTGTGCCTGTATTACCGCATAGAGCAAAGATGGACCAACAGCAGCAATAACAGTTGTAATAAAAACTCATCTCTTCATAAGAATTTGCCAAAACAAAAAAACATTTTCCTAGTCATAGCAGCAAAAATTACTGCTGGTGAAAGGGGAAGTGTAATTTCAGTTCACTCGCCAGTAGGTGGAGAATTGGAGCACTGTGATCCTTTGATGTTGCTGTGATGTCAAACAAATTATATGAGTACGCTTTGGTCAGGTCATTTCTGTAGTTAGTAAAATCTTATCTACCATAGTAGATCAAAGGGAAAAATGTTTTGCCCTTACTGAAAATTCATGTTTTCTTAGGTAATGATTATGCAGCTATTATATATTGTATTATTTTCCATCAGCTAAATGTGCACTGGCCCAATTATAGCCATGCAGCTTGCTGTGGTTTTCCTGAAGGGCTGATCTTTTTTTCGGAACATTTTTATTTTCCTTGGTAATATTTACTACTTTATTCTTGGAAATATTTATCTCTAACTGAAAGGAAACCTAGTGAGCTAAGTAGTTGATAGCAAGTTTATTTGCTGTCCATTTAAATAAAATATACCTTATCAGTTCATAGTCTTGAGACACACTTTTGAGAGATAAGTGCCTGTGTTTAAATTATAGAAGGCCTCCTAAGGGTATGTAAACACTGACAAGCGTACTCCTCATTACTGCAACATTAATGTCTGCCCTTTTCCTCCTTTATCAAACCCCAACGTGCTTTCAGGGGTGTAAATTTGCTAAGCACAATGATGGGTTTGCAGTAATGTTTTTTCTCCGCTCCATCTGTACTATCTTCTGTTTGTTGCTATAAGCAACAGTCCTTTGAATTGCTGTATTTATAAAGCTTTAAAATAGGATGGATTGGATCTTATAACCTTTGCAACAGGCAATTTTTCTCCATTTTCTCCACAAAAAAGATGGCTTGGGGAAGGATATGCTCCCCCACCTGGGCTTACAGTAGTCTTTGTTCCCTCCAGAAGCCCAGGAATTTGTTTGCCCTTTCAAGGACAAATCTCTTTAAAACTGGCAAAAGGAGGAGGCTGCATGTCAAAACTGATTAAATGTGTCAGCTGTGATAATCTATTGCAGAGGTCTTTCTAGCTCTGTATCCTCAGCATCCATGTTACAATGTGGGAACCTTGGCTTTCTTTTCTCATGCTAAGGAAGTTGCAGTCTTCTCAGAGTCCTTATAACTTCAGACTCAGACATTATCAAGGTAAGACCTCCTTCCATTTAAGTTTTAGGAAATTATTACTATTTCCCTGAAGTGTCAACACCGACTGTGAATGAGAATTTGGTTTCATTGGTTCATTTAAAGAGGAGTTCAAGAATAGCTATGTTTTCACTGATGGTTGTGTCAGCTTTTATTTCATAAAGAGGCATTTCAGCTATGATGTAAGAAAAACTAAATTTCTGAAAGCTTTTGCAGGGTTCTTATAAATTCCTTTGCTTTTCCTACACTTTCAACTGTGGACCATAAGATGCAATAACAACAGTAGTTTTTAAAAGATGTTTAAGCAACTATTTCTATCTAGAGGATGACTTACTAGAACGTAGCAGCCATCTCTTGGCTGGAGATACAGTTCAGGAGAACACAACTGTCTTGAAATAGTCAGAAGAAACAATTTTACTAATTTTATAATGTCCAGAGGATATGAGTGTCATGAAATATCTCCAGAAGTTCTATTTATTAAATCAAGTTATATTTATATCTGCACCCTTTTGTGACTTGTTCCAGATGCATTATTTCAATGTGGGCAGTACATGCAAATATGAATTTTTAATTTTAACATCCATAATTACATCTCTAATATAAATATATTAAAATAATTTTTGAAACATTAATATAGATGTCACTTTCTTTAAAAGGGACACTTGGGCTTGTATACATGAAAAACAGGCATAAAAAAGAGCTTTTGTTTACTTTGTCATGGAAAGATAATTTGAATTGAATCAAGCACATTGGTTTCAAACCAAAGTGCAAGAGAATATAAGTGTTAAAAAATTATTAAAAGACCGTGAATCATCCCTTTCATAAATGATAAATTACCCGTTTTTACTTTCGTAGACTGTAAGTTTGTTCAGCCTTTATAAAATGTTACACCTGTTCAATACAATGAAAAAAATAGCATAGTATTTCAAAAGAGCTTTTCAAAAGACTGTAAGGGGCAATGAATTTAGGTATTTTTAGTTCAGAGAGTCTGTGTCTAAAAGAAGACCTTAGATGAGAGATCATGTTATCTGTAATTGCTTCTTGTTTTATCTTACAAGTAGCTGATCCTTCTTCTGCCAATAGCAGCTTTTCTTTGTCATACAGAAGAGTGTGTAGTTTGGATGGTGTTTAGTAAAATCGAGTCAAATATGCTTGGGAAGTCTGGGGGCTCCCTAGCCTTGTTTTCTCTACAAGGCCTATTTTAAAAACAAAAGAAGAAGAAGAAAGTCAACAATGAAGAAATAATAAAGAGAAAAGAGTTCAAGCTCAACTGTGTTTGGTGGAGTAGGATTAGGGAGTGGCTACAGGTGCAGCTGAGTCAGCAAGACTAATAGAAAGGGACTCACATGCAGCTGAGGGGAAGCTGCAGGTGGAAAGGCTCTTCAGCCATGTTGCTACTGCTAGAATAGCATGTTTGTGCTCTTACCAGGAGAGTCATCTGTTAAACAGTGAGGATTGAAAGACTACTTTAAAGTAAACTCTATCTTCACATTCCTCTAATGCATTTCTTTGCTGGGGGGCGGGGAGAGAGAGATACTTGGTTTTCAGTGGTCTGAGCTTGCAGAAAGAACTGCAGGTGGGTATGTCTGAGTGAGAAGTTCCTACCCCAGGCAGCTTCCTACTCTGCAAGGCCTTCTTGGAAATGCAGTTTATGGTATGTGAACAATGTAGGCTTACCGTTTTCTTCCCCCGCGCCTTCCCCAGAACATATCTACTGGTGGGTTTGTTTCTGAGGAAATTAAGATTTGGTCATCTTCTTATGTTGTTGGTGAGTACAGCATATAGGTATACAGAAAAGGATCCTTGTGGGATGTATGTGGGATGTCCCAAAGAATGCAGAACTTGGAAAAAAATTCGCCCATTCCTTCCCCTGCTGCTTGCATCTGACTTAAAAAAACATGCTTTAGTCTGTGAGCTAAACCAAGCATTTTCTGTTATCCTGCTGGGTTCTTCTGAGCAGACTGTTGTCTGTTATCACTGGGAACTTTGAAGTGCTTAGCATTTTTCAGGGCTCCTTCCACTAAAACTGATCCAACTGGTCCAGCGTCAGTGTAGTTATTTATCCAACTGCAAACATATGGTCACCTGCTTAAGTACTAACACAAATAAATTTTACCAACATGGAGCTCAGAGCATAGCATGTCTTGCTGTATCTTGTGTTACCATGACCAAACTGCTTATTCTATCCAAACAAGTTCAAAAATACCTAGGTTGTGCTGCAGGCTATAGCACAGACTGCAATCTAGACAAAACCAATAGCAAGTTTCTCACAAGTTTTAGAAGCTTTGCACTTAAGCAGTTCTGAAAATACTACCTTACCCTAAACTGAGGTTATTTTCTGTTGGTAAATGATACTATAAGCAAGACTCTTACCTCCTGAGCAAAAATGTGTTTTCTTTGATTGCTTGATTGAAGTCCTGGTATCACATTCCATACTTTTCCTTCCACCCTTTCTCCCAAAGCCCTATTTTAAGCCAGTTATCTTTCTATTGCCATTTCATCCCCCATCATCACTGGTCTTTCAGTCTTTAAGAAGATGTCAGTAACATAGCACAAAACCTTTTTGTCTCAGGGACTACATTATATACTGTTCTCTGCACCAATATTGACAGATTGGACTGTGTATAAACCAGCAAAACAAACAATGGGGGAGAATATTCCATGAAATGGATTCAGATTGGGGTTTTTTTGAGTGTGTGACAAGGAAGTATTTGTAAAGAAGAGCAAATGGCGTGCATGGGCAGTTAGAGTACTCAAAACAGCTCACAACCTTGCTTTGGGCAATACTGTTCCACATGTGTATGCGCTTTATGACTTTTTTTTGGCTGTATATTCATTTAGAAATTGTAAAACATGTTCATCCAGCCTCTGACAGATCACAATGTGAGAGAGTTGCTCTGCCAATAAGTAGATGTTTTTAAAAGGGAAAATAGAGTTAATTTTCAATTGGAAGGGTAGAATGAGGGAGGTGGAACTTGGAAATGTGGCATTTGAACTATTGATTGTAGTATCCCTGAAGGTGAGTGACGGTCAGCATAAAGCACTTAAAATATCTGATGTTGCACTGTAAAACAGGACAAAGTAAAAAGGCACTCGTGATTTTTTTCACAGCAATATTTCCCTTTTCTCCCAGAACAAGTATACCTAGGGATGAGATGGTAGTTAGGTGTTTATATTTGTTCAGAATGACAACATCTTTGCAAACCTATGCAGACAGGCAGGCTGCTGTAACGATAGTAAGAAGGTTAAGAAAGATTCCACCCCTTTTACTAGGGAAAGAAAAAGAACTTGCGTTTGTTCCTAGAGAGGTAACATATAATGAGGCATATCATCTGGCAGGCTTTTTTTAAGCTACCAAGAAAGTGGGGAGGAAGGATCATAAGATACCATCTTTTTTAGGCATTCAAACAGAGCAGCTTTCTAACAGTGATCTCAGTTGAAATCAAGCGGAATGTAAACATTTCATCTCTTTTTGGTACCTCTGAACATCTTATCCTGCTAGTCTTGCATCTGCCTTTCTAGAGTTTTGAAGGTCTGGCATCTAGGCTACTCTATTCCATGAGTAAAGTTAACATTACAAAGTTCCACACCATCTTCTCAGTGGCAAAAAGAGTGTCTTCTAGCCCATGCTCTGTTCAGGCTGGCCATTTATTAGACTCCATGGGGCTTTAAAAGTCAAGGGGGGTACTCTTTCTTAGAACTACCTAACTACTGTTCTGTGTGTCCTGAAAAAATATTTTGCTAAATAGACTCTGAAGTATTGATTTGATCTAATGATATGCTTTTTCTTGACCTTTCTGAGGGAAATTTATTTTCATCAGAAACACACATATACCGTTATCTATGAGAAAACCTGTCTAAACGACCAAGGACAATCCCTTGGTTGCACAAAACAAAATTAACCTGAAATATCTGACAAATATTCCTAGCAATCTGATTCAGCCCTGACTGAATTCCATTTCTTATCCATCCCTTCACCCTGCAGTCAAAGTGAGCTCTGTTGAGAGAGCTCAGCTGCATCTGGTATTAAAGCATTTCCTGCTTCAGTAGCGTTCTCCCCTGCTTTAGCTGGCTTGCTTTTCTCATACGCCTATACTGTGAATTGGGGGGTTGTCTCATTAATACACTGCTGTCAAAACAGACTCCTAATACTCTTATGGTGCTGCTATTTAATGCAGAGGTCACTGCAGTATGTGGGAAGTCCAATCGATAATCAAAGACCTATTGTTTTAGGCATTGTATAAAGAAAGACAGTCCCAGGCTGGAGAATTGTTAAAGAAATGCAATCATTGAAAGAATCCCTAAAGAACTGTAATCCATTCCCCCATCCCCAAATCCAGAGCACATCTGCCTCACGTGACAAAAATAAATGTGTCTCTTAGGAACACACAGACACACCAGCCAGTTCTGTATGGCTCTCTGGATAGTTAAAGGAAGGTAAAACGCATCAATAATTGTTTTGTAACCAGTAAGATTAGAATTTCTGACCTCCTCATGTGTGGCTGTCCAGTACTCATAGAAAGCAAGTCACTGTCAAATTAAACTCTGCAACTTATTTGCAAATAGTGAAAATATGAGCAACTTGGGAAAAGTAGAAAAATTATTCATCATCCTCCACTGCCAAAATTTGTTCCCTCTGCTGCTGATGGGATGCAAACTTTCCTTGAGTCTGAAGAGTTTGCTAACCTGAGACTAAAGAAACTGAGAAAACCAAGACTGTCCTATTGCAGTAGGCTCTGCCCCTGCACTACAGCTGCCTATATAGCCTTGCACAGGCAAAACTGCAATGTATTTTTTCCAAATACCTTGATTTTAAGTTCAGAGGCATTGTGAATTCATGTATGCGTGTGTAACTAACTTAAAATACTAAAAGCATGGTTAAAATGGAGTGAAAAGGAATCCTTTATAGAATTGAAATAGCTGTCATTTGGAGAAGTACAGGTTGTGCAGATACTCTGTAGTCTATAGAGGACATGAGGGCCCTGCAATTGACTTCAGACTTCAGAGAATCAGTGTTTAACTGGGTGGTGAAAAAAAAGAAAAACCGCTAATGTTTTTGTGTTTCAGAAAAATTTAAGCGAATGCTATTTTGCATAATAGATGCTTTTTAAAAAAACCCCACAAAACGGTTGTATATTGGTATTTGAGTTGGGATATTTATAATATCTTGTGTATCTCATAACACGGTTTACTTCGTCTGAAAACTGATTTAACCTTGTCAATATGCTTGTATGCAGTAACTAAACACAGCAGAGTTCCAAGGTAAGGCTGGACAAGTGCACAACAAAAATTATTCTTACACCTTCTTTTTTGCACCAGAGAGAGACCTGACCCATGAATGTATAAAATATCTCTGCCAAGTTTGTTGCAAAAAAGGTGCACTTGCTTGCCGTGCTGGTGAGCAGCTTGTGAGGTGAGCAACAGCCCTACGAACACCATCCTCCTTGTTATTGTGTATCAGTCCCTCAGCTTTTGATTACAGCTTTAATAGCTTCCACTTCAGTACTGCAGATGAAGTTGCCGATTATGTCGCTCCAGTTCCCCTCTCCGTATGGAATAACACATTAATGAATTGGTTTGAAAACAAATATGATCACAGTTCAGTATTTTACATGCAAAATGCTTTATCCACCAGGATTTCTGTATTGTAATGTGTATGACCTCAAGATACCAGTGGATTTCAATAGTTTTCTGACCTTCCCAAATTGAAACTTGTCAACTGTATCTTTTTTGCCTTCAAAATGGAAGAAAGTATTGAGGGAAAATGTAACTATAGAAAAGGAGATTTTAATTTTGATAGTGAGCAAAGAAGAGGTAGGAAGGATAACGATCTCATAGATGGGGTAGATTGGCTATAGTTCAGCAGTTCAATCTCAGGCGTTACTTTAGCTGGACCTTCTGGAACTGAAGTAGATCAGCCCTCCTACTGCAAGGCACGTGGTAGCAGTTCTGTACCTTGGATCTTCTTTGACTTTCCTGACTTTGACATCTGTTGCGGATGTGGTGCTAGGGTATATTGACTTGCTGGTTAAATCTAGTGGAGGAATTGCTACAGAACATTTTTCTAAAGAATTAGTCTTGACAATAAATTCTTCCCAAAAAAGAATAAATTTGTGCTATTGGGATAGTGGGGTTCTACGGAAAAGAATTGTGATTATTGTTGCAGTCAGGTTTGGTAAAACCCCTGGGTTACTGTATAATTTTTTGTTGGCTTGGCCAACTGTAACACATTAGGCTTATTGATACTGGGATTCCAGAAAGGTGTTGCACAATAATAATTCTGGGTAATGTGTAGAAAGACTCTTGTTTGAGTTCAATAATTAGGGTATTGGTAAATATGGTATCTGTGTTTCTTGCCCTGATGTGTTTGGTTTGAATGTTTTGGCAGGGGTTGTAATCAGCAGAACGGTAGATACGGGTTACGGTCAGACTTTCAAACACTGGTTTAGAGATTTGACTCAATTGTTCATCTTGTACTCAAAAACTTTGACTGAAAAAACTGCCTTTACAGAAAGCCAGAAAATAGTCAGCCAAATAATAAATTTAATTTTTATTAGTCTAGTAATGGAAAAAAAAAAACCCAAACCAGATGAAATCAAATCATCCTGAAGTCATTTGGTGAAATTCTATTTTACAAAGTTTTATGCAATTGTAGTAGCTATTTCTTTATAAAAGTGATCTACAATGAATGCAAATCACACGCAGTGATGTCATGATACTATGTCTTATACAAGGATCGCATTAAAAATCCTTAGCTGTGACTATTCTGGTTGCAAACACAAAATCAGGCTCACAACTTCAGTGCTACAGGCTACTCAGAAAAATGCTAGGAAACTATTTAAAAAACATCAAATCAAACTTGTTTATTGCTCAGAAGGCCAGTGCTCATTGTAGTTGCAAAATCAAGGCTTTTTTTTTCCCTAAAGTTGTTTTGTTTTCCTGCTACCATTATTTTAAAAGAACAAATGTGTCTTCTTATTAGGAAACCTTATCCATTTATAATACTGCCATAACGTTTTTAAATACCAAGTGAAGTAATTCAATCGCTTTGGGCCAGAAATCTAATTCGCAATCTACTAATATAATTCATTCAGCATTCAATGTAGTGATTTGAATTTTCACAACAAGCTTTTGTTTCTTCCAGTTTTTACACTTCACTCATCACTTTGTTTTTAACTTTCTGATAAAGAGAAACTTCAGGGGAGAAGTCTGTCAGTTTAAATGAAGGTTCCTCCAATCTGAAGATTTCTTTGCTAACCACAGACTAGGTTTTATGGATGGGCAGTCTTACCACTCAAGCCGTGTCTATAATATGCCATGGTGTGAGAAGGTTTGAGTGCCGGCATATTTAAGTGAAAGCTATCATTCGGTGATGGATTCTGCATGACAGTCAGCTGCTAAATACCTAGACAGTCATGGTTTGTCAAGGAAGTCTGTAACACAAAATGTATTTACCAAAAGCAAGCAAATATGCTCATTTGATGTTTGTCTTACAAGTAGCTGCTACACAGGAAGTTATTCAAGTGCTGGAGCACTTAAGCATTGTATTGCTCTGGTATTTTTGTATTCACTAACCTGGAATGAAAGCACCTCTCATCTGATGTCGTCTTCTGTAATCTAGCAGACAGAAGCCAATGTTACAAATCAACAGTTCAGACTGCAAAAGAACAAAGTGAACATATTCAAACATTCAGCCAACACTGTATGGAGACTGTGCCAGAGGCATTTATTGCGTATTTTCCCAGTACATTCATTAATCACTTCTTCAAAGGCTTATGGTAAAAAACCCCTCTGAGTTACCCACTTTTGAATATGTCATTATATAAATATTACTACATTTTACATAGCAGGATTTTAGAGAAATGTGGTTAGCAAAAGAGGAATCTGAAAATTCTGTAGCAAGAAAGTTCCAAATAGGAGAAAAAATTGTCTAGCAGGTTAGGGAGTACATTTGCATGGGTTGGGAAAATTAAAATGGGAAAGACCCTGTACTCATTCAAAAAATTTGTTGAAAGGAATTTTCTCATATCAAGAGTTGATTTCTCTGTCACAGTAACTGGTTAACTATTTAAAAACTGGAAAATGGCAAGAGCCATCTGAAGAAACAACTGGTATTCTTGATATATTCTTGATAATATTCTCAAAATAAATATTTTGAGGATGGTTTTTGTTCCTAGGGTTTTCATTTGCGATTAGGGCAACATTTACTAATTGAACTGTCAAAACCAAGATGGATATACTTAGGATACTGTCAGTTCTGTTATGAAGTCTTCATTAGGACTGTGGGTCATGCACCACGTAACATCCAGCATGTCATTATAAACTTAAAGTATAAAACTATTTTCTGTAGCAGAACATTAAGGTTCATCTGTTGGGAGTGTTTTCTGAATTCTATAGGAATTTTATGAGATTTGCCAGCCTGGAGACACCAAAAATCAGCTGTTCCTGTGCAAACCTAGTAGGAAAAGCTGCCCCAAATAATTTTGTTCTTTGTGTAGGGGCACATAAACGCACAAGGTGCATAGCTGAGCAATGTGTATGTCACTTTATGCATAGAGTGATCAGTTCATGCCCCACATGGTCAAGTTTTAGTAGGTGGTTGTGTTCAGCTAACAAAACACAAGGTCTGTTGACTGTGGACTTTCTCCAGATGGCAGCAAAAAAAAAAAAAAATTTAAAAAACCCCAATATTTTTTTCTTTCACTAAGACATACACAATTGCAATCTATTTACAAAACTTGGATTAACTTCAAAAAGGTGCCAACTTGAATAAAATGGAGCTTTAAAGTGTGAAGAAACTGAAGATGTGCATTTTGCTGTGTAGTGTTCTGGAAGGATTGTGAACTACAAACAAAAAAAAGCCCCAAAGCATTTAGAAGTAATGCTCAGCTGCATTTCCTTAAAGGCTAGAATGAGCGACCATTCAAAGTATATTTTCCTTATGCTCAAAATATGATCATGTAGGGTCTGCTAAGCCTCACACACTCCGTTTTCTTCAGTGGGGCTTAGATCCACCACATGAAGAATGGCTCCTGGATTCATAACTTCAGCTTCTGAGAAAGAAAATGGTTTCTTGCTCCATCATTTTGGTAGAAACCTGTAATCTGAGCATAATGCAGGTTATGATGTATTCCTGAGTCTGGAGACAGCGTCTGGGAGAGAAGGAACAGCCATGACCACGAATGAATAGCCTGTTCCCCATCAGCAGCCTGAGGCTAGAGTGGGCCTCTATTCCTCCAGCATGGCTTGATACAGGACAAAATTTACTTGGAGACTGGCACGTTCTTGGCTTACTAAATATGACCCCACATCATCATGTGGGGAGCATGTAGCTTTTGTCAGTAAAAAAAGTGCAAGTACCAAAAGTGCAGCAATGGTGCGCAGGGCGTTTCGACTCCGGGTGCCACGTGCAGCAGCATCTCTGTCTGTTTGGAAACCACTGCAGCTCAAGAGGATGGGATCAGTGCACCAAAACAGTTGATGGTGAGGACCTGGAACTTCCACTGAGGGGTTTCAGCTTATTAACTAATTTTTCCTACGGGTGCTCATAACACCTTCCAGAATAATAAAACTCTGATTCCTGCAGGCTTGCCCCTTATTATGGTAAACAATATAAAATATAGAGTACCTAACAAGGTTCATCCTTGTTTGCATTAGCACTAGATCTCAAACAGAATTTCGTAAATAATAAATAATAGCCCATGCTAATTCCCCAAACTAATAAAAGAAAGACTCGGTAGGACGTGATCGCAAAAATGAAATATAAAAAGGGTTAATAATGTGCCAGAGCAAATTAATTGAAAATTGCAGATGAACTCTAATGGACTTTTTATGCATTATTAGGCAGACTTAACAATGGTATCGCAAAATGGTTTTGGCTTCTTTATCTCTTAAGGTACGCGTCCATCAGATTTTTCAGCATTCTCTATATTTAAAGCAACATAATAAAACCTTATGTTGTGCTACTAAATCATCTCTGCAGGCTGTTCTACATACACTGGCAGGCTGAAGAAAATAAACCAATCAAAATTAAGGAAGAGAAATCCACCTCTTCATAAAGTTGTATTAAAATTTTCTTTAGTATTGTATGGAAAACTTTTGATCTCGTAGAAATAATAGTATTTAAGACTATGTATATTCTTACTTATGATGACCAATATGTTAATTTGATTTTTCATCTTTTGTTCAATTAGGTTTTTTTACCTTTGAATGTCTAGCTGTACATTTAAACTCTCATTATTATTCATTGTATAACTTTACCATTGAAAGTCATGGCAGGAGCATCTTGGAAGGGTTTTATTTTCACTTGCAGAATTCTTTAGCCTTTTCTTTCTTTCTGTGGAGGTTCAGTATCAAGTGTTTGACTTGGCATAAATAATGTGAAGTTTCTTCTCATCCTTTGCAGGTGTTTTTATAGAAATCAAATTAACTTTATTCTTAGAGCAGCAAGATATATCTCTCTTCTGCATGTTTCATACCACCACTAAACCCTTTCTCCTGCTTTTTTACCGTCACTAGGTACTCTGTTCCATTTGCTTCATCCATTTATGCATGATTTTGGACTTGGAAAAAGTGATAAATGCTGTCGCCCCTTTATCACTCAGCTTTTAAGTCACTCTGACAGCAGAAACTGCTGTTCCAGTTAGAGCAGGTTCATTAGGTCATCAGAAAGTCCTAGCAGGAGCACCTCTCCGCCTCCAACCTTACCACACTAAATGCTGCGGCATCAAATGATCCAATTCATGAGTTGGTCTAAGACAGCATCCTCCAGAGCTTATAATAACACACAGAACTATTCTGTCACAGTGGATGTTGGAGTTATTATCTCTCATTTGCAATTCAATGAAACTGTCATTTTTCCTTGCTGTTCTGCTTCTTTTCCACCATATGTTCTGCTTAATGTAAGCAGTTGGGCAGCGCTTTTAGTATCATTCATTCACCTCATCTCTTGCTTCTGTCACTCTCCATGAAGCAGGCGTTCTGCAGCTCCAGCCTAGCATTTTCTGCCCGTGACTGCTCTCTAGTTCTCTTTTTCCTGGTGAAGGAAGTTCACCAGCAATGTAGGCTTGTTTCTTCACCGTTATGCAGTTCATGTTTTTTTGTTACATGTGTACAATTTGCAGCTGTAGTTGAATGTCACATAAATAATATAATTAATTAGCACTTATTACTGCTTTACATTTCCTAAGTACTGCACAAACTAGCTAATCAAGCAGTTAATAAACTAATTAAGCAAAACCAACATGCAGTTACAGGAGTCGTAGTCTCACTTTGTCCTTGCACAATCCTCTTGCATGCTGGTACGCTGTGAAGTCTATAATCAAAAATATGTCTAAAAAGTTCTCCTGATTAGGTGATTTCTTCAATTTTCCCACAGTAAAATATAATTGAAAACCAGTGCTTGTGCAGTTAGATATAATAAACCTGATTACGCTGTGTGGGATTTTTAAAAAGCTTTCTCCTTAAACCTATGTTCCCATTCAAATCAACAGCAATATTGACAGCCGGTGTGAGCAGAGGCAGGCCAGCAGTAAACTCCTGTGGCTAAGGTACCCCATTCATGAGTCTGTAAGATTGCCTTGATGTGTCTTGCTTATTAGCACAAAATAAAGAGAAAAATCTTTGTTAGGATCAACCTGGCAGTATTGTCTGTTATTTTGTTTTAAATGAAAAGAATCCTAACTAATTTATAGCAAATGAAGATAAGCCTGGTATACTGTAATATTTCATTTGCCTGTATGTGCACCAGGAATTTACATATGTCCACTTGCCATAGTTTATGCCAGTGACATACAAGGTCTTACGAATCGGCTCTATTGGGAAGGTGGTTTGAATTTGCCCAGGTCTTTTGTTCTCATCTTGCTAAGGTGGAAGAATACATGGCTTACCCTGATTTTTATTTTTTTTTTAAAAAAAAGCAATTTCTCTGCTAACAAAAGGAATGTTTAATTGCGCAGGACGTAGCACACGATCTATACTGTGCCTTGACTAAGAAAAAGAGTTCAGTTTGGCAGGAATTCATGCAGGAGTAAACTTTCTCCATCTTACCACTCAGCATAGCATGATGAAAAGAGAACAAATTTTCTGTTGACACCTTTTTTTTCCACATCCAATCTAGTATCCAGAGCCCTTTTTGTCAGGTTTGAAGGCTTGAGTTTAAGTACAGCCAACGGATGATGACTGAACAAAAAAAATTGCATGCTGTATGGGAAAACCATTACCTAGCCATATATTTTAACCATGACAATTTGCAGGGATGGACTCTGTCATATATCCTCAGTGATGTTTTGCTTTGGCTCCAAAGCAAGTATGGAATGACATGGACCAGGTGAAAGAAAATAAATAGGACACTTTTTCACCAGGAAGTGGTGAAGAGAAACAAATGTGCTCCTAAATATTTTGAAAGATGGTCTGTAACATGGACTGATCTGTGTTATGAGAAATGTAACCTTATGAAAACTGTGACTAGATTATCAAAGCATCCCTGTTTGCAGATTCCTAATTGTGCTGCACAAGTAGAGTTCTTTATTACATGGCGTATTTTCAACCAACTGTGTAACTGAGAATTTCTCTCTGCAACAGCTGGATGCAGTTTTTTAACATGTTCAGTATCAAAAACTGCTCAAATGCCTCATGATTGCTACTTAGGCTGAAAACAGATTTTTGGCATTTCAGAGCAAAGGGATTGCAGGAGTAGGACTTCATACAATACAAACATGAGCTGGACATGTTCAAAATTCACATGCAGATCTGGAAGATGTACTTTGAAGCCACCTACTTTTCACTGTATACTCTGAGAAAAATACACCTTGGGTTTTGTTTCCTGATTTTTTTTTTTTTTACTGCCTGTCATACAAACTTGAGGAAGAGGGATATGAAAATTTACAGTGGTTTAAAACCACAATAATTCTTACGATGCTACTGACATGTTTGCTTCTACACACGTTCCCAGAAGCAAGGGTGAACTGATGCAATGTAAAGGTTTTGTGAGGAACATGGAGACCAGTATAATTTGGGAAGGAGTGTTGCATATTTGGGGAAATGTCATTTGAGGTACACAGATTTTTAAAAATTGGCAGAGTTGTGTTAGAAGCACTTCTATGATGTACAGATATTTTTTGGCAGAAATTGCATAAAATTTACAACAGTATGTGAAAGAAAAAAATGTGGTTCGTTCTTGTAACATTTCATTTGACTCTGCAGGTACAGTGTAGAGGCTTCCACCACTTATGTGGTGTGAATAAATATATCTGTATATATACATATCAAGTGGCAAGGGGAGATGGATTGGCCAGTCTCTGTGCAGTGCTTCACACCGAAATTACTTTATATATAATAGTTGTGGGCTAAAATATTTCTTTCTTGTTTTCCTTCTATAGGAGCAAGGGACAGGCTGACTGATTTTGGCTGTTAATGTGCTCTACAAATTTCTTGAGTCTGTTTTATGTATTTTCTCCCCTTGCTCATGCTATTAACACAGTTGACACTGGGATGATGTTGCATGCGTGCTAGATGCCTAGTTGCTAGGTCTAGACACTTCTCATACTTCATTCACCTTTTTGCGCGGCAGCCATGATGCTGTTTGGGTTACCTGCTTGGCTCTTCCTCTGCAGTCGGTGCGAGGCGAGAGTTTCACCTCGCTCAATGTACAATGAGGTAAACGGCAAGATCGAGTGCGCCCTGAGCAAGTTTGCAGATGACACCAAGATGAGTGGTGCAGTTGACACGACGGAAGGATGGGATGTCATCCAAAGAGACCTGGACAGGCTGGAGAGGTGGGCCTGTGTGAACCTCATGAGGTTCAACAAGGCCAAGTACAAGGTCATGCACCTGGGTCGGGGTAACCCCCAGTATCAGTACAGGCTGGGGGAAGAAAGGATCGAGAGCAGCCCTGCTGAGAGGGACTTGGGGGTGCTGGTGGATGAAAAGCTGGACATGAGCCGGCAATGTGTGCTGGCAGCCCAGAAGGCCAACCGTACCCTGGGCTGCATCAAAAGCAGCACAGCCAGCAGGTCGAGGGAGGTGATTCTGCCCCTCTACTCTGCTCTGGTGAGACCTCACCTGGAGTGCTGCATCCAGCTCTGGAGCCCTCAGCACAAGGACATGGAACTGTTGGAGCGGGTCCAGAGGAGGGCTATTAAAATGCTCTGAGGGCTGGAGCACCTCTCTTATGAGGACAGGCTGAGAGAGTTGGGCTTGTTCAGCCTGGAGAAGAGAAGGCTGTGGGGAGACCTGGCTGTGGCCTTTTGGTACTTAAAGGGGGCCTATAGGAAAGATGGAGACAATCTTTTTAGTAGGGCCAGCTGTGACAGGACAAGGGGTAATGGTTTTAAACTGAAAGAGGATAGATTTAGACTGGATATAAGACATTTTTTATAATGAGGGTGGTGAAACACTGGAATGGGTTTCCCAGAGAGGTGGTGGAGGCCCCGTCCCTGGAAACATTCAAGACCAGGTTGGATGGGGCTCTGAACAACCTGATCCAGTTAGCAGTGTCCCTGCTCACTGCAGGGGGGTTGGACTAGATGACCTCTAGGGGTCCCTTCCAACTCAAAACATTCTGTGATTCTATACTTGTGCCTACCAGCCATGAGCAAGGCAGGGCGTGGAGTTATCAACCAGAGCAATGCAGCAGCTGTTAGGAGTGAGCATGACCACAGGTGTTGCCTGCAGCCTTTCTTTCCTTGCTCTCTCGCTTGTTGCGCTCAGATTTTTTTGCTTTCTCTCATCGCTTTAGGACAGTTTTTAGTTTTGTATTTTGTAACTAGTCCTGTTTAAAATACATAGACTTCTCATGGTGGTGGTGGATACAGAAGGTTGTGGGTTTATGTTGTTTTTTTTAAAAAAATTTGCCTCTGTTTTAGTTTTCTGCCTGCTTTTGAGCCAAGTCCTTCATTCCCTTACCATGAAAAACTTCACAGTGGGGCAGTCTTGGGTGAGGAGCTATGGAAGCCTCTACTTATTGCAAAACAAGTTTGGAAGTATTAAGGCTGTATAAAAATTCTTTCACATACAATGAAGAGCAAATTAAAACCATTTACCTCCAACTAGAAGAGACTGCAGAACTTCCCACTGGTGCTGATGCAGGAACATTTCATAGAGAATATTTTATTCCTCCTGTGACTGATGTTGGGGGAAAACCTGTACTTGGGATTTTTCCTTTATGTCACGTGCAGCCTTATAACTCAGTTTCAAAAGCAATTAATATTTATGAGGTTGGGCTGAGAATAATAATACAACTGCTGTGAGACAGTGAAATGTCTGCCATTCACATGCTGCTATATAGTGGTATAAATACATATTTAAGTTTGAATGAATTAAATTGTATTTAATCCTTTCTCTGTGAGCTTGTAAACAGATACTGGCGCATATCAGCACTAGTGTACTTTGTTTGCAAGTGACATGTGCTGTCAGCATAATTTTAGACACATTTCATTTCTTGCATAGTACTTATCTGAAGTTATCACTGATCCAGAATTTTAAACTTTTTCCTCATTGGTGTGCTAGCTACTGAAATCAGGTTTTCTCAAGGTACGGATTGCTTCTGTTTTGGATGAACAAAGGAATGCCAGCAGTGATTGTCTAGTGACTTCCTAAAGTAGCATAATTAAAAACCACGCTTTACAGAGCCCTTTAGTCGGCATTGATTTTTAATTTTTTATCGTTAAATAGCTTCAGGTTGGCTTCTTTTCAGTTTAGAGTAAAGTATAGTCAAAAGACTGTCTGTATAATTGGTGGCAAATACAATCAGGCTAAAAGTGCTCGTCTTCTCTGCCCACCTTCCCCGGCAGGATGATAGAAGGTACGAGTAGCTTATTATTGGCAACATGGGGCTCCAGTTGTCTTGGGGAAAATAAGCAGTTTGCTCTGACTATGGACAAAATCTTAATGTGTTATTATTACTGTAGATCAGGAGCTGAGCTGTAGACATTGAAGTATTGCATTAATATTTGCTGTGCTTGGATGAGCTGAATTGGCAGTGTATTTAAGTAGGGACTTGAGCTTTCTTATTATTTACTTAATTATATTTGTAATTTACTGTGGCTCAGTACTCGGCATGATTTTTAATTGTCTGAGGGAGACTTAATTTTACAAATGAGGTGGAATAAGTGTGTAATATTGCAATCTTGGCTTTATAGGAAGAAGGTTGAGTTTTGTGCTCATTGCTAAGCTTTATGGTATTCCCATTACTACTACACTAGTATGGTTCTAATTAAATTTTTATTTTATTCGCCAGTAGTTACTAGGCAGTCCTCATTTCTGTAATCATTACTACTTTGCTATAATTTGGGTAGCAAATATATGAGGTTCCTACCTAGTGTTTAAAAAGTAACAAATTGTTGATGCTAGTGGTTTAATATGCGCTAAATCATGTTCCAAAAGAGGCGTCTTCTGAACATCTAAGTTTATCTGCCATTTGCCACCCTAAGTACCCTTATTGAAATGATGCACTATATATAAAGCCCCTCTAAGTACATATTTGTAATGGAACAGATTTGGGCTGTTAAAGTAGGTCGGTATCCTGATATTGCTTACCAAAAAATGGATAGTCATGCACTTTCACTATGAATTACTTAATAAAAATATGAGAAGTGGGGAAAAAACATGGGAAAGAAAAAAATCAGGTAACAATTTGATCCATCTCCTTTACAGTATTCTTTGTTAATTAAAAATGGCATATGACAGCTGAACCCCAGGAATGTAACAACGCATCATGTAGAAGAGAAATCAAGTGGCTTACTATGTAATAAAATACTTGAAGACCTGCCCTTCATTTGTGCATTGAAATTTAATTTAATGATAATCATCACACTGTGAATTGACGTTCTGCGGAGTGGTACAGATGTGATTAGAGTCTATTTCTTAGAATTACAGAATCACGGAATAATTTGCATAGATAGGAATTACAGGCGGTCATCTAGTTGAAGCTCCTGCTCAAGCAGGGCTCATGTCAAGATTACATCAAGTTGCTGAGTGTCTTGTTCAACTGAATGTTCAGTACCTCCCAGGATGGAGATGCCACAGCCTCCCTGGGCACCTGTTCCAGGTTATTCTTTTTTCCTGTTCTTCACTGCACTTTTTCCAGGTGTCTTTCTGATGAAATCTAGCTAGAACCACATAGTGGCGGTTAAGTTACTATTTGCCACCTAAAAGCTGGTTTTAGAGACTCTGCTTTTTGTAAATGATCTGCCATACAATACCTGGGTAATGTGTCACCTTTATGTGCTAAAACTGATCCAGAAGCTGAGGGGGTTTAGGTAAGTCTGATTCCTGCTATGGTGGTGAGTGCAGGCCATGAAGCAGTTTCAGGTCAGGTTGTTGAGTGAAAAGTGAATTCATGATATCCTCTTACTTCACGAAAAAGCAACAGTGAAACCAATCAGAAAGGATCAGATACCCGACAGTTTGTACTTCTGTACTTCAGTTAAATGTCAAAGTGTTGGAAACTTACCAGTCTAAAAAAGCAGCATTTGAATCCTGACCACCACCTTTTCAATTGCCCTCTTTTCCCTGTATTCCAGATGAGGATGTCAATGTGCACAACTTGTTGGTTGTACCATAAAAAGATCATAAAACTTGCTGCAATGTCAAGGTCAAAAGTCTTTTTGTTCCATGTCCTGTTTCATGCATCAGAGACCAAAAGAAAGAATATAAGCACGTGGCAAGCGTATGTTCTTAGCCTCCAGCTGTCTTGAATTTTGGGTCTCTCCGAACTGGATGTTTCTGAACATTTATAGTTAGCTAAATTCAGGGGATTTAATTTTCCCACACCTGTCCAAACTCTTCAAGGCATGACCTCCCGTGGCAGCAAGTTACACAACGCAACTTGATGCTTCATTTGATGCCCTCTAGTTCTTGCATGGGGCAGAATGAGGCAGTGAAAAAAAAAAAAAAAAAAGAAATATCTTTATTAACCCTCTCCATTCCGGTCATGTTTTCATAATCTTCCATGATTCAGTTCTCATTCATGATGCAGGTGGTACCTTCACATTGCCTGGCCTCAGTGTCTTCGTCATCACTAAACATATCTGACAAGTTAAAACCTCTCTTCCCCAAGCAAATGCTGTCAACTAAGAGAAACCCTTCTGAGTCCAGCTTCATCAGGGTTCTCGAGCACACACCTTCAAACATGGGAGTTTCAGTGGGTTCAGAGAAGTCCTTACAACTGAAGGCTCTGCATAAAGACCTGCCCAATTTGATTCTTTAGAGATTTATCTTTGAAAGCTCCCTGAGGGGATCTTATATGGAAA
Source organism: Gorsachius magnificus (assembly GCA_034008185.1). Lineage (NCBI taxonomy): Eukaryota > Metazoa > Chordata > Aves > Pelecaniformes > Ardeidae > Gorsachius > Gorsachius magnificus. Next base: position 54,767,875 of record CM067082.1, on the reverse strand, counting down.
AATCAATCCAGTTTACTTGTTACAATTAAATATACTCTGTCAATTTTATACTCTCAGGGGAAAAATCTAAAATGGTTATGATGTAGTCAATATTGTAGCCAAATTAAAGCCTCTCTCAAAAGAGATCCTGTCAACGGGAAATCTATGCATTTCTGAAATGATTTAAAAGCAATTTCTAGTTCTGTACCTCTCTCTTGATCCCACCATCAATCTGATGGTTTTACCACCACGTTTTCCTGATTTAAACATATTTTTCTCCCCCTTATGACACAAAAACCTGCACAACCAAGAAAGAAAAATTATTTAAAGACCAACTGTATAGAAATAACTGGGAAGTTAGATTTAGAGTTAAGAAGAAATGCACTAAAGATGGTTATATACCTCAGGGGAGAGGCAGGCCCTCAAAGCCAGCTATACACGAAGAGCTGTCATTGGAGTACCAGTGGAATGTATTTCTATTCTGACATTAATTTCAGAGACTCTGAACCACTGTCAGAATTGAGTTAATCTTGGAAATGGGCCTCATAGTAAATAAAAAGATAGTAACAAAAGGCAGGATGCAGCCTTCACCTATTTGACTGCTTTTGAGGTTAAGGTATTCCAAGAAATAAATATATCTTGTGTACAGAGGCTGTTCCTGTCCTCTTAGTGGTTATTTGGAAGAACTTCAATCCACAGATCGATGCTTTACTAAGATGTGCATCCCATTTCCAAAGGAGTTCATTTAAGAAAGTTTTCTAGCCTATGGGAGGTGGGACATCAGACACTCTGCTTGGGTTGGTCTCTTCTGGCTTTATAAGCATGAGTATGTAATTATTTGCAAGTTCTTTTTGCTCTGAAAATTGTTACTTGCCTTTTCTGACAGCTGGTGCCCAGTAGTTAACTGTGGTCTGTGCAAAGGTGTTTCTTCAAATGAGTGTCGAGAGTAAAATAACTTAGGAGTTTTCAACATGTCAAACAAGTTGTTGTACTGATCATACCTCAGTATACTCTGAGGCTAGTATCAAAGCACACTTAGCCAAACTTTTTTTTTTCCCCTCTTTTTGTATGCTTTTCAGTAAAAGTTTGATTGGATCTGTTAACTGCATTTACAAGAAAAATGGTTTGTGCTTATTCTGGCTTGTATTTACGAATTGTTCATATGAAAATACCCAGAATAAAATAGGCTAGACCTTTAAGTGATGAAAAACAAAACTTGAAATAGTGAGATGACTCATAGAGCTCAAATATAGAGCACAGAGGAAAGCCATTTATTTCCGTTAGTCTCAGTAAGTAGTACTGGAGAACTAAGAAGGGAAAAACGTATATATCATTTCCCTTACCAGACAAAAAAAAAATGGCTTGGAAATGAGTATTTTCAGTTTATATAATTTAAAAAATTCATATATTTAAATGTGCAGTGATTTGCCATTGCAATTTTCTCCAATACCCATCAGACATTGGTGAGGAGGCACTGTGTATACAGCTGGATGGTTCGTCAAGTTTTTTCACCATTCTCCTGTGCTTTTCCAGACAGAGGCAGCAGGACTCCACAGTATTTATGTAGGCTGAGAAAAGGTTGTATAAAGATGAGACCAGGGTAGAGGTGTGTGTGCAGAGAGTCAGTAGATTTACTGAGGCAATCACATGTAGCTAGTCTTTGTATTTTTCTGTAAAAGAACTGACAAAGTCTTCATGCATTTGTGCAGGGAGAGTAAAACGTGTGACATGGCACCACAAATGCAGCATTATATAACCTAAATATTCTTTTTTTTGTGCTTTTTTTCTTGCAATGAGGAGAGTGTGGTACCGTGTGAAAATTTTGCCACGGACCGTTGATAAAAAACCTCTCACCATTGCTGTAATTTTTAATGAATACATAGCTGCTTGCCGTGTTAATAATTTTATCTTGTTTCAGGCTAGTAGTTTTAACTGCTACACTTTGATTGTATTTCAGAACAGTCAAGCATCAAATATTGGAACTGACACCTGAATTAGAGTGTGCAAAAAGTCTCTTCCCTCTTTGACTATTGAAACAAACTAAAATGGAAAACTGACTAAAGGAGGTGAGTCCTTTCTTCTTACTCTGATCGTTCTCCTTGAACTGTCTCTGCATTGCTTTGATTCATTTTTCTCCAGAATTGCTTGTAAAAGCCAGGAAGCCAAATGATTGCAAATTCTGAACTGCTTTAATGGAAATGTAGGTAGCCTGATAGCTTGCTATTTTGGCTTAGAAAATTATATATATGATAAACCATCTTTGTACTTATTTAGGTCTGCAGGCTGCAGACAGTGTTAATATCAGGTGTCTTTGAACGTTGGGTGAACAATTTTCATGAGTCTGACATGAATGTAAAAATGTAGCATATAATCTTAAATGTTGAGTAGAGCCCCATAGGGCTAGAGGTGCCATAGCTATGGAGCAATTTTAGAGAGTATGAGAGGAAAAGATTAATTTGGCCTGGAGGAGTATAATGAGAGGGAGAGATCAAGATCAGAGCCAAAAAAGAGGTACAGAAGACAGCGTGGGGGAGTGGTTGCAGTATCTTGGAAGCCACATTGAAATGGCCTAGAGAAGCTCTGGTAGGGAAAGAACTTCCATTTCCACAGCTTTTTTTTTTTTTTTTTTCCCTGCTTTTTTTTTTTTTTTTTTTCTAACAAAGAGCTGCAAAAAACCAGGACCATACTGACCTGGTAGACATGCTGAAGATAAGCAGATCTCTAGCAATTCTAGCCTCTTGAACACAAATTGAATAGTAGTGAAATGTCTGTATAGAGTGAACTATAGATATTTTTCAAAGCTAATCATATCAAGACAAATTAAAATCAACAGTTCCATATTCTGTTTCTTTATTCCCACATGACAGACTTAAAACATACATGATAAAAATTTTTTTTTTTTTAAAGGGGTTTGCTTATGTTTTTTTTTAAAAAACTCTTAGAACTATGCTATATTCAACTGTTTAAAGTTCAGTAACAAGCATTTTAATTAAATTGATAAATTAAATATATGAATTAATTACATAATTGATGGGTATATCGGGACTAGTTAGGTATGATACTGTATTTCAACTTGTAAATTTCCCTGCATAGAGCGTAAGTTCAAGATATTGAATGAAATGTTTTACATCTCTGGAATACTGTTGGTATCGCTCCAGAGTGATCTTTACTCATTGCTTTCCCTTTACTTAAAAAATTTCGATGGATACCTCACTTGAAAAAATTAATCTCTTACAATTAGACTGTTATCTAATTTTCTAGCAGTAATTATTGTTTTGTATTTTAGTAAAGTTACTATAAGAGGAGAAAATACTGATGATGATGCAGCCTTTCAATAGCCATAAAACTGTATCCAGTTGTCTATATGATTCTGTATGTTACATATGTAGCATATATATATGTACTTATACATTACAAGTTTGTATTTCTAAGGTATGTATGCATTAGAAAAAGTGCTGCATTTTCTTTGCAGAATAGGACTGGGAACTAAGGTGTATTTTCTGACTATGTAAACTAACTGGGTCAGTTCAGCTACCTTTGCCTCAGACTGGCCTTCTGAAAAAGTCTAACACTTCATTGAAATGGTGATATAGTGTTTGCAATGATGTGATTTTCCCAAGTAAAATTTGGATTTTTAGCTTAGGAATTGTTTTTTGTAATAATACATTTACTCATCACTTACATATATTTATATAAATAACTATGTGTTTTCACACACACGCAAATCTGTCCCCTCGGTTCCCTGTAGTTGGTTAAAATTGCTGTCTCCAGCATTCCCAGTGTTCAGCTTCTTAGAGCTGTGCTCAACTTTGGCTGTTGTATGCACCCGGATTTGGGCACGTGTCTTTTCGAAGTTAAGAACAACTCAGTAAGAATCTTATTAAGGCTGTGCAGTCACCTCTGCAAAAGTTAGGAAATGCCAAAATGCATGTTGTCAGTTTGCACACATCGTGACAGATGATTTCCAACAACAATTCATGTACCATTTTTTCCCTGTAGTTTTAATTGAAGTTCACCTGAGGTTTCCTTTTCTAATGATTAAGAAGTAAACCTGTGATTTAGTTGTATTAATAAATGTGATCCTTCTTATGATGTTTTATAGAGGCCACATATTCAGCTGATCCACCCAGTTTTGGTTAGGGTATTTGTAGATATATTCAGACACACACATTCCTCCTAAATAAAGCAACCCCCCTCTGCTTACTCGCAACAAGCAAAGGCACCACCACTTGGGGGGCGGAAGAGAGACTTTTTTTTCACTGCGTGTTGGGAGAAGAGGGTCACTGGGAATTCTTTCAATATAGAGGATTGCATTGGAGAATACAGAGGGGAGTGATTTTTATTGTAAACACTCTGTTTCATTGGAGAATGAACTGATTGCTCATAAAAATGGGAAGCTGAAATACTGGGGGATACAGCAGCATGAATGTGACCAAAACATGCTTAGAAGCAGGTAGATGCTTATCAGAAGAAACACGTGTTTCTATGAGGCTTCCTATCAGTTTCTTGCCCTTCTGTAAAGGGGAGTTCTTGCTTGGGGCAAAAGGATGTGAGGTAGGGGCGTAAGAAATCTCTTAACGAAGGAATACAAAAGAACACATTCTGTCACTGAAGAAGGTATTTTGACTAGTGACACATGTATTAGAAAGAACAGGGTGTGGTCCATTTATTTTCATAAGGATATCGTCGATGTATGTTACTCTGTTGTTGTGAATTTTGTTCAAGGGAGATGCAGATGGAAGTTAAATCAGCCATTAATTCAAGACATGTCTATCAGCAGGGAGAAGGTGGCTAGGCTTTGAAAAAGTCAGATGAGGAGAATCTATATGAAGTGTATTAGGGACACAGAAGAAATTGAACTTTAATGACACCAAACAAAAGGAATATAATTAATCCTGTACAGGGAGAATGTATGAAAAAATGTAAATCTTAAGGTCTTCCTGTCTTAGTGGGAGATAGGATAGCGGATGCTTTGTATGATCTAATTATGCAGCAGTCTTAGGCTCTTCAAAATATCGTTCCTTAGGGAAAAATGACAGAGGATACAGAGAACAAATTACCAGTTAAAAGATATGATGATCTTTGATGCAGTACAGGAAGTGTAGGGTATTTTACTAATACTGCTGGTGTGAAGGTAACAGCTGTAATGAAAAAAATTAGAAGTATTGCTTCAGGTAAAGTACACTGAGAAGGCACAAAAGCTTAGATAAGGCAAAGGTAGTGTGATCAAATATAAAGAAAAATCAGCTTCCGGGTGCTAATTGAAAACTAATCATGACTTGCTTGGGGTTTTTTAAAGAAAAATTTAGACAAGACTTTTTATTATAGCTTAAATAGTAATTCCCTGATTGGATATACAAAGCCTATGAATCAGAGAAAAGAAACTTAAATGACAATGAGATAGATGGGTGAATTATCTCGTCTATTAGATAAAACGGGAAAATGCAAGTGAAAATACAATTTATATATTCCACTCCCTTCTCTACTTATGGGAAGAACAAACATCAAAAGAAAAGATAGAGATAACTCTTTCAAGCAGCAGCGTGTAGGCAACAAGAGAAACGTGATGAGATGTAAAGAGCCAAATGCATTTTTGCATCCAGTGGCAAATTAGGAATCCAGGGAATATGCATAATCCTTTGGGATGAGGTGGATACTGAAACTACTCCTGGACAGTCCTTCGATTTGAGTGCCGTAGTCATAACTGAACAATTGTGATCCATGCAGGCATCAGGGAAAATGGAGTTCTAGTATATAGATGGAGACTATATCAAAAACTGCAGATAAGGAGGTGCTGAGATATAGAGTAAAATGTTGTGTCAAAAATTTCATTTCTGCTGACAAATAAGGAAGCAATCATTAATAACTAGAAACTGTAGAGGCTTATCTTTAAGTAATAAAACATTGTGATGAATTTGCTTACACTAGTTAAATATGTAACTGGGGAAAAAAAGAACAAAATAAAGAGGAAGGTTGAAACTGGATAGGCCGTCATTTCAAAGGCCGTCATTTTTTCTGTATCAGTCTGAACAAAATTTCACTTCATCACATCTAGCAGAAATACATGCCAATTCCTCGCAGGTATCATTATTTTTGTATCAAAATTTATTTCAGAAATGCACCTTTGATCTCCTGCCTTCTGACAATTGGTGTCTTCCAGATATTTATTGACTGAATTCTAGAACAAGGTGTGGTCCTTCTTCCTTTGCCATTGAGATTGATTTTTTTTTTTTTTTTTTTTTTTTTTTTTTTTTTTTTGTGTGGAAGATGGGAAATTGGTAGAGGAAATTGTCCTAGCATGCCAGAAGGCTCCGTTTTCTATAGTTGACCCTAACTTCTCTAAAAACAGAGAAATTTTGTAACCTTCAGATCAGTTATTTTATTACACTGTCTTTAAAGCATGACTACATTACACCTGTAGGATTTAATCAGAGAGTAGTAAAGAAACTTGCCTGTTTATGCTTTTATATAAACTATGCCAAGGTACCAAAACAGAGTTTTTTGTTTAGTTTTTAAATCATTAGTATTTATTTAATTTTTTTTTTCATTTTATTTCAATAATAAAGTGAACAGGTTGGTAAACTCAGAGGAACAAGCTCAGGAAAAGAGAAAGTAACTTCAATGCAGCATTGCCTGCTTCCCAGCCCGCCTCCCATTACCTTGATAAGTATGAGGTATGTAAGGAAGTGAGGCTAAATATCTACGCACGTAGTCCTTTGTTATTTATTACACCTTTTCTTCCTATTTTGTATAGTCCTATGGAATGCTAAATGGCCCTTTAATTTTAAAATGCCTTTCCTTGCATCTTTCTTTTCTTACGGTGAAAGCCACAGCCAAATTAGACCAGCTCGTGAGTGCATAACTGTTGGGTGGCAGCCTGAGGCCAAGGGACATAGCATTCGTGATAGATAACACTATTGCACAGTCTCAAGCCTCAGAAGAGGTCATCTCTAGCTCAGGAAATACCAGTTATTCAACTTTGCTGTGCTTTTCTGTAATCTTCCTTAGGCATCTCCTTCCACCATTGTGTATGACAGTGGCTCAATGGGCCTTTGAATTCACTCCGGCATGGCTATTTTTGTAAGTGCATACTATTGGCAGTAGATGCCTGTAAGAAACTTGCATGGTGGGTCAAAAGTAATAACAGCATTAACTCTGAGAAAGGGAACATTTCTTGTATTACCATCATTCCCTTCCGGTAAAAACTTTCAAATTGAGCACAGTGGGAAATTCTATTTATTCCCATGGTATAAAATCTTGTCCCTGAAATGATTCACCTATCTTAGAAACAGACTGATCTGTGGAACAGGCATGGGTTTTAGGCTGCTGAGGCAGGGAGAGATGTCTGTCTTAGGTTTGCATATCATAAGCAGACGTAGGCACAATGATAAATATCTCACAACCTCCTGATGCCTTCATGGAATTTGGGGCTCCATGTGTATCCTCAGACTGGAAAGATTACAGGAAGCACAGTCTGTCCTTACATGGTCTCTCTTTAACTTTGTATACGGTTATAACAGCTAAAGCAATAGCATCATAAAAAATTCTGATTCAGATAATCTTTTTGGCTCAGTGTTGCAGGCACGGAACCTGCACTGTGCAAAATGAAAAGATAAATTTGTCCTTACTGAATAGTGAAAGTCTGGCCACGGTGCATTAGTACCCTCTTTCAACTCATTGGGTAATGCAAAACGGTGTTATTCTGAAAGCCTTATTTTATATGAAACTCTCTCTGCCATATGGTTATTATTTTAAACTGTTTCTGCAATCTGTTTTATTTCTGCTGTATAGCTTCTACTCATCTTTTGTTTTGTTGCCCTTTCCTGCCAGCTCCTTTACCTTCTTTTTACATGCTGCAGGCACAGTTTAAAGAACTGGCTAGTGATTTGGAGAAGGAGCAGGATAGCAGTGGGTCACAGTAGGTATAGGACAAAAAAATCTGGTTTTCGGGACTTGAATGGTCAAGAGACCACAGTCATTGTTGGATGCAGTGACTATGTTCTCAAAACCACAGAAAAGAAGTAGGGAAAACAGTTTTTAAAAGTATCATTCATCAAGAAAAAAATATATAATCCTGTATATTATTGAAGCTTTCTGAATTGCCTTTGCTCTTTAAGCATGGATTTATCTGAGAACTTTGATGAAGTTTAGTTAAGTTAGAAATTTCCTGCAAATACTCATCTTATTGTTTTTATTTTAAAAGTGGGAAGAAATATTTCAGTGTTACAAAATCAGCACAATGCAATACTTTGCACCTAGGTTTTATGAGCTGGCTAGGAAGTTCTTTCAGCAACTAAAATTCAGATCTTGCAAATCCTGGAAAACAGGACAATTTCAAGGAGTGGAAGAAAATGTAAAATCATCAAAAGGAAAGTCTGGAAATAGTTCCAAAATTGATGCAGTGATAAATACCGAGGAGGGTGAGTTGCTTAAAAGTTTTGGGTGAGTTTATATGTAAAGTATTATTCTGTATGTTCTATATTGATATAAATATAGACAAATATTGTAGTTAAGAATTAGGCAGTACAAGAATAAAGGAGTACAAAATGGGAATGCGATCCCATAAATGAAAATTCTGAAGAGCTTTTCGAGGGTATGGCACGTTACCAGCTGTAATAATATTCTGCGGGTGGCAGGTTAATGCACTACTGTTCATGAACTACTCAGGCTTAAAAATACAAGAGGATCACCTTTCTGTTCCAAATATGGCCACTCCAGGACATCTGAAAAAGTTGTTGAAAACTGGAGAGACTTTCGGAGAAGCCACAAGATTGGTTGAAATGAGACTAAAAATAATGGCCAGTTTGGTTCAGTCTTTGGGGGGGAGTCAGAAAACGGTTTTCTCACAGTGGAAGGCAACAAAATACTGAACTTCTGAGACTCACAAGTAATGACAACAAAGATCCAGTACGTGGAAGTTAAATGTAGAAATGGAAGCAAAGTGCATATTTTTAAGCAGAAGTAAATACACACTGGAACAATTTACCAAACAGTGTTGTGGATTCTTGTAACTTAAAAGATTTCATTTGGAATTAAGGCCAGGATTGCTGAAGCAATTTAGGGAATTAGATGCTCAAACATCCTTGAAATGTACTCATTAAATTCACAAAGATCTCTTGGGTTCCTCTAGAAATGCAGCAAAGCTAAGAGCAGTATTCTGCATTTGATTCACAAATGGGGCTTGATCAAAGGTGCTGTGGAGTAGTATGAGATGTTCTGAGATACATTACACAGCAGGTTAGACTGTATTGTACCAGCGGCCTCTCTTGTCCACAGAGCCAGTGAGTTTATTTATTTCTACATGAGAACAGCTAAAAACTGTTCTAACCTAATAGCAACTACTTGAGATTGCTGTTGAAGGACTTTCAAAGTGTTTTCTCACACCCCATCTGATTATTAAGATGACTCTGATTCGCTCGTGCTGTAGTCGTAGGATGCTATTTCACCTCCATTCTGCTTCTGCTGGTAGGGAAAAGACTGAAAGACTTGGCCTGTGCACATAGGTGGCATCAAGCAGCTTAGCGACAGCTTTGTTTCTATTAGGCTTTCAGCAGCTGCTTTAGTTTCCAAAGCAGAGATGGTCAGCCACGTTTCAGGACCTCCTCTGTGATCTGAGTGTGTTGACCAGAGGGGGTCCTGAAATATGACTAGATAGATATATTAACAAAGCATTTCTTGGTTTTCTGTAGTACTGTCTATATAAAGAATTCACTTCAGATCATTGTCTCTCACCAGGAAAACTTTGGTCTTAAATATGTGAGTCGGGTTGGCTCGATTTTACCTCCGTGAGAGCTGCATTGAATTAGAGGCTACATAGATATATTGAACATCTAGTCACGCACCAGTACAAGCAGTAATTTTGCTGTCAATGGACACTGTAGCCCTTACTGTAGAAATGATCTTTTTTTACACTTCACTGCTTAGGGTCTGCATGGCTAAAAGCCACCTGTCCTGTCAACCAGGTCTGTAATCGGTACAGGTACTATTTGCAAGCCAATTTCCTAGTATTGCATTTCAGAAATATGCATCTGAAATAGGATAGTCGTACAGAATAAAGTAAAGCTCACCTATGGATGAGGAAGATGATTGTGCCCCTTGAATCAGAGCTGGATTCTGGCCTGAGTTTTGTTTACTAACGAAGTTGAGTTTTGTGAGGCTCTAGAAGTCCAAATTCTGACTGATAAATGCTATGTATGTATAGAGCAGTAGCCTAGAACATTGAGGTTTTAGGGGGGTTTCTTGACTTTTTTTTATTTTTTTTTTTGCAAGAATGCACAAATTAACAACATGGAAACAACTAATGTAGAAAATGAATAGTCTGCTTGTGGTTCTTAACACTTAATGAAATTATAACTTGTGTATCCTGCTCAACAGTTTTTTAAACTTACTTTTTGTTGCATAAAAAAACAGACTTATGTCAGCCCAGTGTTAAAAACTCAGGGTTTATACAGTTATAATTTGTATAAAAGTGATTTGAGTTGAATATAAAGTACAAAGAGAAATAAGTGCCTATGTAGTGGTTGATATATCATAAATATTTTGGAAATCTGTTTATCCAAGACATTGGTGTGACAGCAAGGTTATAATATTGGGTTGTTGGAGCTGTATCAGTATACCTAAGCTATTTGTCAGCTTTATGAACTGTATACCATTATCAGAACAAAAATTATACCAATGACACTGCTGCATTTTTCATCATTATCATGTAGATCTTCCATGTGGCCTATCAAGTCCAACAAGGAGATGAAGCAAAATGTGTTTCAGACAAATTATTTATGACAACTGCTGTGTGTTTTCTTTGTGCAGCTTACAGATGTTCAAACTAAAAAACAGCTCTTGTGATGTCCAATGCTGGAAAAGAGAATTAAATGTGAGCCAATTTTAAAATATATTATATTTTCAAGATCAAGACATTCCAGCCAGGTGCTTGAGTTAAAGGTGCCCAGTGTCCAAGCAGTTGGTTCTTTTATGTTGGTGACTGAGAAAATGAAAGCGCAGACGTTAGCCGTTAGCCATGCTTTCCTGTAAGGCTTTTGTGATTTTAGCTTCAGAGCACTTGAAGATGCCCTCCGGTCTGGAGGATGTACTGCTTCCGGGTGGATAGACTTTGATGAAATTAGGTTTTCAACACAGTAAAAATTGAGTTGTGCTGCTCTATGGTAAACTAAGTAAGTTCACTTCTGGGTTTGGCCAAACGAGTCTGAAAAATGCTGGCACAGAGTGAGTCATGTAATTATTATTATCACATTTCTTTACATTATATTTTATATGTGTGCTTAAGCATATATGTACATTGAGTTTCCCTAAAGCATTCTGTCAATATAACAAATAACTGTAATTTTTTCTTCCTTTCTATCCAATTTGAAAATGTAACTCAGAAAGTGTGTTCAAGGAGATGAGGCAACCTAGCTGTCCCAGGAGGTACAAATTGGACTGATTAGGTCAAAACATATTTTCTTTAATACATGATGTGGGATCTGCCCAAAAGCAAAATAATACCAGGCAGGACTGAAGGCAGTCAGTATGACATCAAGAAAGAAATAATAGAACTGGGTTAAAATATTACTTTAAGTAACTATAGAGCCTCTTAGATTTAAGATCAGGAGCAATCCAGTATGAGAGAGACATCTAAGCAACTTTGTAGGTGATGCAGCTATTTTAATTCACCAGAAAGAAATGAGCTGTGATACTAAAACCAGCACCTCCATGCAGCTGCTGTTGAACCATTGTAGGATCATTCTTTTTTCAGTGGAAATTTGTAACAAGGATGAACTTTGTCCTGCAGCAAGATTTCTCATCTGGCTTTGACTCTTTGATACTTGGTGACACCAGTCAGATTTCTTAAAGTATCATGACAAGAGTTAGTGTCTTAGAGCAACAATAAGCAAATAAGCACGTGCTGTGGGGAAAGCATGACAGAACAAGATATAACATGGCATAGTTTTAGAAATTACCTTGCTTGACAGAGCATATGGTTTAGGGTTAGACAAATTAATACCTTGAGACTGTTTGGGTAATTAATTGATTTCTTGTTGAGATATCAATAGCCTGAGTATCTGAGAAAGCAGAAAATAATTGCTTTATTCTGATACCCTTCTACTACAAGAATTTATTCTTCCTGAACTGCCTGACTATTGTAGCCTTCAACAACATGGTGGGATTTTTATTTTCAAGTGCTAATCTTCACCGCACATGATATTACGGTAAGATTGTGTGCTTGTAGCATGTCTACTCTGAGTAATTGGTTAGCAGTCAGGGAGCAAGTAAAAATCAATAATACCAATACTTTTTACATCTTAAATTCTAAATTAAATGTTTCTTATATTAAGCAGCTCTCATTATATGTGCAGTTCTGTACAGATATTTTATTTTGATTGTATTTATTTTCTCAGTGGTTTCCTCATATTTTATCAAATGAATCATAATGTTTTAATAAAACCTTTTTCTTCCTCTTTCTAAAATGTTAGATTGATTACTTTCTGGAAACACATACCTGGCATAAATGGAATTATCTGGTTTTAGCTTAGATTAGGTACTTAATTTGCAATTAAAATCCAAATGGTAAAACAAATTGAGAATGACAAATGCAGTTTATTGAATCAGTAGACCACTACTTTCCTGTATTACAGCTGTTCTGTCTCTAATGCAGTTCCATTTGATTTACTAATTATATGCAAAAATATCATTATGTTGTGGTTCTTCATAACAATTTTGATACTTCGTCAGAGATCCTTCATGGTTAGAATGATTGAAAGGATTGGCAGAATAATTTGTATTGTTATAGTTACTGATAGTTTGTGCTGCTACACAGTCTGTCAGACCAGGTTCATTTCCTGTACATTCAAGAAATGAAAACCTATTTATTTTCTGTGAGAAAATATTGAATAAATTGAATGCTTTGCTTTTTACAGAGATGTGATATAGTGTACTCTTATAACTTTACAGAATGAAATGCCTTCCTTAGAGGACTTGGACCTCTGTGCAAAAGGAGGAAAAAATTCTGACTTTGAAATATTACTAGTTTTGGTTATCCTTCTAAATGCGTATTAGCTTATGGTCTTATTCATAGCTATAGTGGTACTAAAACAAGGGAAGATGTATAAGACATGATTACTGTGTTGTCTTCTTTCAGGGAAAGAGAATGCAAATTTGTGGCATATTTTTCAAACTTGAATTATTGATATATCAAACATTACTCTGGCAAATCCTGATTAAACTTACATTAATACTCTTAATTTCTTCCACAGTTTGCCCTGCAGTTTTTAACAATCCTCCTGACCTCCCAAAAATCTGTGAAAGCTGGGGCTTTGATATACCAGTCTGAATAAATACTATTTAGATCCCAAAATATCTCTAGCTAAATTGATATATATATCTTTTTTAATTAAAAAAAAAAAAATCTACCTCTTTATAGCTAGGAAAAGAAGGCACTATTTCTGTGCAGAACCTCTTTAATCTGTTAATTATACTTTTTTTATTCTGGTCATTATGATAGTACCTGATATCCTGACACACATTAAACAGTTCTCTCTAAATTCCTCTAGTGTGAGGAGTGATCTGAGGGTCTTCCAAGAGGAGATTTATTGTTTATGGCAATTCTAGAGGGCAGGTCGGTGTCTCAGGAAGGCAGTTCCGTTGTGGACGACAGAGCCAGTGCTTGAGCGATCAGTGTCTCTTGGCTATCAGGCAAGATGGGAGTCTGTGTCAATTGAAATACCTCTGGAAAATGGACTTGGATTTGCACTGTTTACCCTCCAGGGAACAGAGTAAACTTAGTGGGCTGCCTCCAGCCTTTCATTATTCCCACTGATGCCATGAAACCCAGGTGTTTGACAAGACCTAGCTAGCACAGTGTTCCTGCCATCACCGATTTCTGTTGGCACGCTTGTCTCCTGTGGTGTTACCGTGGGCTCACCGTTGAGGAAGTCTTTTATCTGATAAGGCCAAAGAGAGCTTGTTCTACAGTGGGTGGGACTCTCTGGGAGATAAATCTATTGCTGAGCACCATTAACTCTCACCTGCCATCATCACTTAACCCACAAAGAGCTCGTGTCAACACTAATGTAATTTTTGTTTTCTGCTTTGATAGCTGAACTTCTGCTTGGGGGTGTAATGTAAAGGCTGACAGAGGGGTGTACTCACGGGGAAGGTTGTTAGCTCAGAAACCATTATTCTTTGGTCAGCCGAGGATCATCTGTTTATCTAAGCATGAATGAGTGTTAAATTGGGCTAGCAAAATCAGCAATATAATTGATGAATGTTATTGCCTAGCATAGCATAGCATAGCATTATTTATTTTGCAGTTTAAATTATGTACAGCTACCCAAAGACTGTAGTTGATGAGAATATGGTAATCACATCTATAAAGAAACATTTTTATTCAATGCATATAATGTTTAGCTTTTCCTACAAATAAATTATTTTTTATTAAAACATGATGGCACTACCTATTGCACCAATTCTAAAATGATCATTTAATATCAGTCGCAAGTTTATTTTGCTGCATTGTGGATACTCTAATAAGTTTCATATTCTACTTTTCCTTCTCAATTCCCACTCTCAAATGCTTCCCACAAGTGGCATTAGTCAGGGTGCTACAGATCAGTACGTGTCACCCAAGGTGAGCAGTCCAACACTGGTTTAGTCTAAGATAGTTATCTATGGTCTGTCTTTAGGTGGTGGAAATAGCACCAACAAAGAACATTTTTGACCAAATCCCTAAATGATGAGGAAAGATTGCCACACACACACACAGATGTGCCTGTCTCTCTACAGCTCTAGAGGAACCACTGGTAAAGAGCTGAGATTAGGTGACTGATTTTTGAAAAGATGAATCTAATTGGGAAGTCTTTTAAATCACTGTTATTTAAAAATAGGCTTTTTTTTGGAGAGCAGCTGAAAGGAGAAGAACATTTGGTTAAGCCCAAAATTTGTTTCTGGTTGTGTGTGGCTTTCCAATATGAGTTAAAATACATAATTTTGTCATCCACTATTCTTGAATGAATAAAGAAATACAACAGCACAAGAAACCACCTGAAAGTGGTCCTGGTGAGTAAGAGAAATCTGTCTTTCGTTCCCTTTGGTTGTTCTCAAAACGCAAGTTAAAAAACCCAATCATCAGACCTGCAGCATCTGTATTACACACCCTGGATGTTCTTTAGTGAAGTACTAAAATACTTGTACTCTAGTATCTGATGTACATTTGTGAGCCCTGGTTTGTGGCATTAAATGCCAACATCTGGAGCATTCTTCAAATGTCTTCTTTCTCCTCTGTGTGGTTTAAGCAACAGGGATTTTCTCCAGTGAGGTATCTCCCCTGTGTATTTTTTTCTGCTTTTGAGAACAGGAAAGTTTTTGGTAGGCTTTTTAGTTATGTGTTTTCCCATTGGCCTGGAAGTCTCTAAAATATTTTCCTCTTCCGCATTCTTTGTCCTTTCCATCCTCCTGCCTTTTCAGGAGTTAAGGAGGATGGACTAAGTGCCAGCAGTCACCCCAGCCCTTTCTGTTTGAAGGAGAGCCTCCCTGAACTGCTTGTGTCTAGCAGCAAATGCTTTTTTCTACTCACTTTTCCCTTCATCCCAGTAGGGATGATTCTTGCCCCAGAACAAGATTGTCTGGGTTTTGAAATTTATCCTGCAGTGTGACCTAACAGCAAGAAAGTTACCTGGCCTGGATTATAGGGACAGGAGAAATGGGTTTGCAGAAGAGCAGAGGCATTTGCTGTCACTTAGCCTGTTACGTAACAGAATTCAGGGTTGCCTTTTTATGCAAGAAAAGAGATTTTAAATGGAAACCTACATGTCCTGTTTAGCAAGAGAAAGTCTAGTTATAATAGAGGATGAGCTGGACTTCAGGGGGGAAAAAAGACTCCCAGGTATTTTTTAAATATCCTTCTTCATAGAATACAACTTACTGTACAGAAGTGCAAGTCTGGCAGTTTTCAAAAGTGCAATGAGCTGTTTCTTAACCCAGAATATTAATAGGCCTAGGAACTTACAAGGCAGGGTATGCACCTCTGGTTGTCTCTATTAATCCCTCTTTTAATTATTAAAATAAAATAATTCATAATTTCACCTTTTACATTACTGATATGTAATCTCAGACTGAAAAACTGTTAATAATATTGTGTAACTAACTGTGAGTTTGCAGACCACTTTAATTTCCAGTAGGAAATATTACTATCAAATACATGATATATGATTTGTTCTGAAAACTGCATGACTTTACAGAATGTGTTATTCAAGTTGCAGCCGAAATGGTATGTAAGTGCTGCTTAGGCCTTGGGATGGATCTGCAGGATGCTGGAGAGGGGGCTGTGGTGGGGCGTGAGGTTCGCTCTGCTTGCACTTAGCAGATTCCTCTTCTTTTTTTTCTGAGACTTGTGAATCTTTATGCAAGTGAATTTTAAAGGTGCTATACCATCGTCACAGAGAAATTTACCTCTGACTTGGAAAATACGTTCCACAGAGTTAGGATTTCATTATTAATATTTTTATACCAGCATGTTCCTTATTGGTGCTTTACTGGTGTTTCCTTTATAGAGTAAAACCCATGTGATAGCATACTAAAGCTATCACATACGTTATTCAATACAGAACAACTTAATAATTTTGGCTTTAAAACAGGACACCTCATCAGTTTGTGTCTGCGCTTAATGACTACTATAATTCTTCACCAACCACCTCAAAATAATCATTTGTGCGTAGGTAATTTTTAATTTTTAACTTGTGATTTATTTTGTTTGTATCTGTTTTCTAAGGACAACTCAAGCACAGATTATTTTTGTAAACTCCTAACTTGTCCTAAAACAGGAAAAAAGGATTTACAGATATTATATCATGTATACCTGTAATGTATACATTTTTTTTAATATAAACGTATTTTGTATAAGAGCCTATTTAGGTTGCAGTGCCTAATCCTTTCTAATCCATTCTCTCCTTCCTTTTTTCCATATTATCTCAGTTTGGATGTCACACTTCTGCAATGTGCAACCAGGCAACATGCCTGCTCCTATATTTAGCCCTTTCACAAGTCCCAAGTTAAATGCATACTTGTAGAATGTATTTATAAAAAAAAAAAAAAAAAAAAAAAAAAAAAAAGAGTTAAAATAATTACTGGATAATTACAATGAATAAACTCAATGAGGAGTAAGAGTCACACAGAGCCTTTTCATATTGACTTTCTGTCAGATTAGGGATTAAATATATGACATTCATTGTTTGATTGCTCCATTTCCAGTGACGATAAGAATCTACTTTTAACTGTTTCATGCAATGAATGCATTCTTGCATCTTTGATGGTCTTTAAGAAAATAATTGGGCATCTTGGTAATGTTTACTTGCAAGGTAAAGCCTTCTAGCAACTATAAATATAAATTCTAAGTAAATAGTTATCGTTGTTTTGTCAGTGTTCTTCAAATGTCACAAATACTTTAAAGGTTACTTTATAATAAATCTCTTAATTTTGGGGGGATATTTTGTAGACTTTGCATCAAGAATACATTTTTGATTGAATGCATACAGTCTTGATACATTACATATTTCTGAGAAAATCCTTCAGTCTAAGTATCAGTTGTAATTCCTCAAGTTCAAACGCTGTTCACTGACTTTTATTTTGCTTCTTAAATCGGTTTCTCTACAGTGATTCTACCTAAAGGGGCTATTAAAATTCAGAGTCACTGAATCATGCAGAGCAAGAGGTTTTGTGCACGTGTCGTGCAAGTTAATAAGCAAGAAAGTTTATATGAGCAAAGACTGTCTTGTTCCATACAGATGTAATCAGAGAGCTTTTTCAATGCACAGCTACTTTGTTTCCACTTCACAGTAGAACTTATGTTGTGATTAATCAATTACAAAAGTATTAGATAATAACTTCTTAGATAGGTAATTATTAATTAATAATGTTACTCTGCAACTGCAAATTACTGTGCATAAAAAAACATAATCTGGAACATACAGTCAGTGAAAATAGAGTTGGGTAAGTGATACCACGCTGCCATAGACTGAGAACTAGGAAAGCTCTGGAGAGGTAGGAAAGCTAAAAAAAAGGAAAAGAAAAGAAAACTTCTTGCCTCATTAACATTTCTTTTACAATTTTTTGTCCTCAGTAGGCACTCAACTTCCCTTTCGTGAGAAGTGCCTTGTTTAAGAAGGTTGATAGGTGGCTCATGCTAACATATTCACAGAGCAAATTGTTTGCAGTCAGTAAGTGTATAAGGATGAAATAAGTAAGTTTAGTTTAAATGTTCATGTTAATACAGTGTAGGTGGTAATTATTCAATAGACTGCTTTTCCTTGGTAATTCATCTTTTCAAACTGAAAACAGATTGGGGAGAACCCATTTCCTAAAGAAAATCAGAGGTTATAGGATCCTAGTATCTGGAATAATGAGAAAACAACCCCAGATCCTCATGTGAAAGGAGAATGGCAGGATCA
This sequence comes from Gorsachius magnificus, assembly GCA_034008185.1. NCBI lineage: Eukaryota > Metazoa > Chordata > Aves > Pelecaniformes > Ardeidae > Gorsachius > Gorsachius magnificus. Next base: position 54,749,462 of record CM067082.1, on the reverse strand, counting down.
CAGCAAATGTAATGTGGTCTCAACATTGATGGACACAAGTCCTTGTCAGGAACATTTATTAAAATAGTCAGTCTCCACGGTTTAGTACTTTCATTGCCACTGAATGAAGTAAATTTATTCTTAAGTAACAATCCCTCCTTATTAGGCATTATAAAAGCCATGTGCTGACATTCTGCTAAGGCATGAATGTCATTTCATGTCAGTACATTTATTTATTTTTATTTTTCTATATTTGGGTGGCTTAAAATCAAAGAGTAAGTGAAGGCTGTGATGTATTTAGTGCATCTTTGGTATTTCTTACGAGGAAAATAAGTGTGTGTGAGAAGGAAGGAGCAGAGACACTAAATGTGTAAGAAATCCTGGGAATCTTAGAAATCTTTGACATTTTTGCATTGTTTCTTAAAAATGATCCTTGTGACAGTAGGATACATGAATCCCACAGTGCAAATATTCAATTTGATTCTGAGAGCTAGGAAGGTAAGGAAGAAAATTTAAAAAATAGTTTATAGACTTTACCATAATTAAACATATCTTTCTCATGTGAGAGTCACATAAAATTGGTGTCCTTGTAGATGTCATCTGCATTAACTATCAGGTTTGATCTAATGCCCCAGGGAAAAACAAAATCATTTTCTCACAGAAATACGTAAGAAGAACTTTGGTTTAAATATTAAACATGCAGTAAAATGCTTGAATAATGCAAATAGGGTATTTGCATCTTCTGTATTTGAAAAAGACTGATACAATGGCAGCAGTATGAAACCATAGGGGTTTTTTAACGGTTATATTTATAGTCAGGACCTTAAATTTGAACATTGAGGATTGTCAGCTTGTTGCCCAGCTATTGGGAGGTCTTACGTAGGACATAAGACAGACATCCGAGGCATTGGAGCATGTCCAGAGAAGGGCAATGAAGCTGGTGAAGGGTCTGGAGCACAAGTCTTACAAGAAGCGGCTGAGGGAACTGGGGTTGTTTAGCCTGGAGAAAAGGAAGCTGAGGGGAGACCTTATCACCCTCTACCACTGCCTGAAAGGAGGCTGTAGCCAGGTAGGTGTTGATCTCTTCTGCCAAGTAACAAGTGATAGGACGAGAGGAAATGACCCCACATTGCGACAGGGAAGGTTTAGAATGGATATTGGGAAAAAATTCTTCACTGAAAGGGTTGTTAAGCATTGGAATGGGCTGCCCAGGGAAGTGGTTGAGTCCCCATCCCTGGAGGTATTTAAAAGATGGGTAGATGTGGTGCTTAGGGACATAGTTTAGTGGTGGACTTGGCAGTGTTAGGTTAATGGTTGGACTTGATGATCTTAAAGGTCTTTTCCAACTTAAACAATTCTATGATTCTATAATTTTGAAAACTGTGTTGCAAAACATAACTCCTCTCAATATGCAAGTGGGAATCTACATTAACAGTGTAGGAGGAGCAATGTCTCAGAGCAGAACCTTTCTTCTCTCTTTATTAACATAAAGTTTTCTTTATCCTTATATGCAAACAGGTGTTACGTATTTCAAATCCTCTTAATCTATATGGGGCCAAAATATGTCAGTTACTAACACAAAATTTTTAAAAGGAAAACAAATCTCTTGGTTTTCATCTGTCAGGATCATTTGCTCCCTTCACCACACGTCAATTTTGTTCTGACTCCATTTTTTTCTGGTCATCTTATTTGCTGCTGCCATAACTGAAGTCAAGCATGGTCTAACTTCTCTGTGCCTTTTATGTATGCTTCAATAAATGTTCGTTTACACTGATTTAAGGGGTTTCTTATAACATACTGTGTTTTAAACTGCAGCTTACAAGAGAAGTTGCTGTTAGATGATGTATCTATATAATGTTGGGAGTGCTATGTTTCAGCAAGCATCTTACCCTTCTCCACATCCCTTCTCAAAAGTTACCTCTATCATAAAATAGGTATACAACTTCTATCACATAAAACTTAGATGGTTGCTAGGTTATCACTGATAGTCAACAAAGCTCTGTATATGCACTAAACCTGTATTAAGAAAACATCTTATTTTTACCCTTATTACATCATCTTGTGCTCTTATCTGTGGTTTCTAAGGGCAGTCACATACTCTCTTTTCTTCTGTGCCTTATCATACTTGGATCCAGAAGTGACTGAACTTACCTGTTAGTAATGCCAATATTTGTCCAGGCTGTGTTTTGTCTTCCCTGGAGCATCTTGTTCAGTTGCTCCAGGCTAAAAGTTTTGGCGGTATGGGGAAGGACTGGGGCAGTACTTTAAGAATCCTACATACCTAATACTGAGTATTTTTATGAAATAATTTCTTCACTTTCTGTCTCTTCTAGTGTTATTATGCTTTTGCTGTTTCCTTCAGTTTAAACATTCACTAATTTCAGGTGCACTCTCTTGTTCAAATAGCACAGATCCTTCAACTACTCATTTGATTTAAGTCTTGGGAGTGTGGCTTTGACTAGGGAGTTGAGGCGGTGTAGGTCCAGTGAAGACATAGAAAGGCAGGGAGGCAGATGGGTTTAGTTCACCTGAGCACTCTATAGGCAACTTATGCTACAAATGTGGAAAAAAACTCCTATATGCAAGCAGTCACTGACTCTTTTCTGGTGTATGGCTTTAGATGCAGAATTTTGGAAAACTGCTAGAGGGAGCCAATGCAGTGGTCATTCTTACTTATACAAAGATTATTTGAGGCATCTTTAATTGTGTGTCAAGATACAAGGCTGTGCAAACTTCAGAAGAAAATTTTTGGCCGAATGCCTCAACTGCTGTTTTTTGTAAGGTTGGCTGGCTTAGGGAAGGGCAGTGAAAGGTGTTCAGTACCTACCCATTGGAGTATGAGTTGGCTGTTCCTTGTGATCTTATAATTTAGGAAAAACGGCCAGCTGGTCTTTACAGGTTTAAATTCATCTGCCTTCCAACTGCCTTTTCTTTAGTATAATAGTATAATAGGATTTAAATGCTGTATTGTACAGAAAAAAACAAAAAACAAAAAATGACCATCAGACAGTACAGTTACCATTGCCCTCCTTGTCCATGTAGTTGGTGACGTGGTACTAATGACATAAATTTAAACTGCAATGAGAAACACTTTGGGAAATACTCATGAAAACCTTTTAAATACTGAGTGGTTTTATGCTTGCTCTTGAGATGCTTAACCTGTACAAACTTGGTTAAAGTGTTTTGGTTTCAAAATCCAAAACTAAAAACCACTTTGAGTTAATTTTCATTTGTTTTGGAAGGAAAGACAAAATTTGTGACAAATTACAAATTCTGTGAACACTTAAAAATACTTTAATGGCTAATTTTTTACTGTTACTGCTTCTGCTTTTCACCTACATATTCCCTTTCTACCCCTAAATAATAAAAAATAGAGGCTCCTTTTTGATAAAAGAAATACTAGTTAATATTAGGTGAATGGTGCAGGGATCATCACACCAGAATCTCAGCTGGTACTTGTAAGCTATGGTACGGGGAGCCGTGATGGTGCCAGACTGGGCTCATAGGATGTATCCTACCTCCCTCTCATCATTCCTATCTGAAAATCAGTACCATGTTAGCAGATCTACACAGATCTCGTTTTGTGGTGGCTGACCTCTGTTTGCCTGCATCCACACCTGCGCGTCCACATCTTTTGTCCTGGTATGTCTGACCCACCTAAAACTAGTATTGTGTGGGGCTGAGGCTTGGCTATTTTGGAGAGAAAGTGCGTTAGATTGTCCTGTTAGTTGCTCTGCTCTTGGTCTGAATGAGCTCTGGACAAGTCAGCTCACCTTTCCTCAGCAAGTAACGTGGAAGTGAAACCCTTCGAGGTTGACTGAGGGAAATGCCCCATAAGAGCTCTCGTAGAGCTCTTACAGAGCACTGATGTAGTGTCCTGATGAAAATGAGGATCATGGTTGTCCCCACTTGCAACGCAGGAGTGCACAAGGCAGAGAGAAAGTGTGCTCAGACCCAAAGCCTTCTGGAAAGCACGTGTGATGTCCAGGCATCAAAAGTAGCTACTTGTATCTATGATGCAGCACCATTATTTGTCCTGAAAGTGTATAAAGCATGACAAGAGATCATGTGTTTTGATAGTATCTTGTTTCTGCTGCTTGTGAGGGAGTTTTGGGGGTGGTTTTGGTTTTTTCCATTCATGCCAGCTCTTGCTGTTGAACCCTGGATCTAGCCTATGCTGGGGAAAAGTTGATGTTCCTTAAATTAGTGGCAGCACTTTTCTCTGAAGGATCTTTGCAAGATTTTTCTGTCACGTACTGTGGTGTAAACATTTCCTAAGGCATTTTTCTTTGGGCCAGGGTACATTTCTACTAATCAGAAGTGCAGGTCCTGTCTGTAGCTGTAAGTTTTAATAAAGAACTCGTCCCGTTTTATTTCCCCTGGTTCTTATTATGGAAATGAAGTGGATTTCTTTCCATCAAACTCTACGACCATGAAGCTGTAGACAGATTTCTTTCAGTTCAGAAAAATACTGGTACCATAAGAGTATGATCTGATGATGGCCTGCACTTCGTCCTTCCCCTGTTCTTAAACTCTTTTACATCTTCTTTTCCCCTGTTATGATATTTAAGTTACCAATTTTTTTTGGGTCAGTCTAGTATTTTCACTCACTTTTCCTTGAACATATGCCCCATATCACCACTTTGATACGTATCTTTCATTTCTTTACTCTTTTATGTTAGCTCTGGTTTTCCCTTTTAATCTCTTTATGATACCACATATAAGAAATAAATATAAAATACTTCATGTTGACATGTTTAAGGATCTTTAAGACGGTGATACGTATTGAAAGCTCAACGATACACAAATTATTCAATACAGTAAAGAGAGACTACCAGATTCCACCAAAAAAATTAAATTTTCATATAGTAAAGCCTCTCAAGTTACCTACTGTAAATTAGGATTAGGAGAACCATATATTCACTGGAAACATCCTCTGTGATATTAGAATTAAGGTTTTACCAAAAATTTGCATACTAGAACTCACGTGTCTGTGTTACATATTCTGACCTATGGGAACATCAAAGCAAAATACTTTTGTTCTTATTGATACAATCAAGTTTCTTAAGAGTCAGATTGATCCTGTACTTCTGGTGAATTGTACTTTATCCCACAAGTTGATGTTGATGTGAATGGGAGCAAATTCTGTGTGACCTGTGTTAGTGAGATTTTCATGCTGAACAGATATATCTATGCAGTTGTAGCAAGCTCATAACAGAACATACTGCAAAGGTTGTCAAAGATGAGCCATTATCTTTCATTCATCATTTTTTTCTTGCAGTAGATAATATGGTTTTTTATTCTCTTCAAGTAGCCATCATAATCCTCCCACAGTGTTTATTTTTTGTCTTTTTGAAATCCAGAGTTTAGTGTCCCACTTAGGGTCTGGTGCTTGGAGGTAGGAAACATTCTTATTTTTTTACCCATGTAACGGTTCTGAATCTGCAAGTCTCTTCCAATATATAAGCTTGTAACAATATATATGCTCATGAGTGTTATGGATGGAAATGCATGAGTTTATTATTTCTAAGGGTGTTCTAATGTGCCTAGATTGTATTTATACACAGGATATGTTTTGCATATCAGACCAAAAATACCAATATTTTGAAGCTTGAAATCTTTGCTAGGAACTCTTTTCTAAAAATAGATATTTTATAGACTAGTTAGTCAATCTTATGTAAAGAACTGGAAATCTTATGTTGTCCTTGCTGTACTGTAGATTTGAGTATGGCAGACCCAAAGTTCAAACCAATAATCTTGGTTTATTATTTTTTTTTATAGCAGGTGGGATGAGGAAGCTTCTGGGTGTACTATTTTAGCAGTGCCTTCATCATAAGATGAAAAATATTGATGAATGAATGATCAAAGATTTGATTATATAATCATGATGAAACGAATCTACCAGAATTGTGTCTTCTGCTTTGCCTATAGGTTTTTCCATCAGCAGTTGGACAACAAATTTGAAAAGTGGCAGAATCAAATTTTAGCAAAATAAATTGTGATAAATTGTGTAGTATTAGCTGGTGTTCTATCCCTGATAATTCAGTGCCTGATGCAAGTCAATCAACCAGTCTTCTGTTTTCCAAGAGGTTTTAAACCGACGATCCTTGGTCACTCACGGTCAATAGACAACTCCAAGGAGGTCTAGGAAAGAACACTAAGAAAAATAAGCTTCTTCTCAGCAGGCTATTTACTATATGGAGTACTGTACACTCCCAAGAAAGATTTGAAGCACTGAGAACCACTGAAAACCACAGGTCTAAAAACGAGGAGGAAAAACAGAAAATTAAAAATATGCTGATTATTTAGTTAATTTATTTGCATCACTGTATGATTATTAACTTTTTTTTTTAAATGCCTTGTTACTAATGGAACACCGTATCTTAATCATTGTTCATGTTCTGGAAAGTTCTGTTGCCTCATGGCAAAATTACTCAGGCCAATATTTGGACCCTTGCCAAGCTGCTTCTGCTTGGCGGTTAAATGGATTGTGAGAGTCAACTATCTCTTTAATGATCTTCTGTTTATTACCAAAGAGGATATATAAAGTACATTTTTCTGAACGCAGGAAGAACAAACATCAGGCAATTTCCTTGCCTGAAATGCCATTGTTGCCTTTTTAGCCTGTCCTGTGTACTGTGGGTTTATTTTTTAACCTCTGTATAAGGACACATATTTGCACTTTTCCTCTAGTTTCCTGATATCTGACCCTTGGCTTTTGGTTGCTGATGAATTCTGAAGGTATGGTTTCATAATACAAGGTGTTCTAGAATGGAGTAGTTAAAGGAATTTCTGCCTACTTCATCATGCAGACCCAGTTGTTTCATTGCAACAAAAAGTTGACTTCACCGTGACACAGCCTGAGAGGAATAGGGTGGGTACGGTTGGGAACTCTTTCAGCTCAGCTTGACACTGAACAGTTTGATCTGCTGGAACTGTGGCTTGACATTGCTAAGAATATAATGATAACTGTATTTTACAAGGTTAAAAGTCCATTTAGCCACATATGCCATATCGTGGTTTCACCTATGAAGAACAGCAGCTACCAGGGAAAAATACAGAACTAGGGCAAAGCATGCAATGAGAGGTATTGCTCCAAAATTTTCTCCCAGCCTCTAACAGTTTAAGGATTAGGGACTTGGTGAGCCCAAATTTCCATATTTGTGTTAACTATCCTATGATAGATCTTTCTTCTGCAGATGTACCTAGTTACCTGTTGAAGCAGTATGGGCTTTTAGTATCTTCAATATTGTGCAAAAGTATCTCAGTTTTGTACCTATTAGCTACTTTAATCTGATTCCCCATATTATTCAGAAAAGACAGTAATCGGTCATTATCTGTTGATCCTCTTTATGCTATTTCAGATTTGATAGACCTCCATTACGTCTAAGCTGCCAGCTGTTTCGCAATGTAGCCTGTATCATCACCACCCCCCAAAAACCACAGCCCCCAAGAACCTAGTAGTTGTCTTGGTGCATCAGCAATTAGCATCTGTTGACTTCACATCTGTAGCTCCATATCAGACCTTCAATGAGGCATCCATTTAGCCTTAGGGTAGGAGGACTATCATACAATCATAGACTCCTAGAATGGTTTGAGTTGGAAGGGACCCATGGCAGGGACATTTTTCACTAGGTCAAATCTGTGCCCAACCTGACCTTGAACACTTCCAAGGATGAGGCATCCACAAATTCTCTGGGCAACCTGTTCCACAGTCTCACTACCCTCATTGCTGAAAAATTTCTTCCTTATGTCTGATCTAAATCTACCTTCTCAGTTTAAATCTGTTGCCCCTTGTCCTGTCACTACAGGCCCTGCTGAACAATCCCAAATCTCTCAGCCATTATTCATAGGGGAGGTCAAACCTGCCTGCTTCAGGAAAGTCTGTGGTCACCTATAGATTGTCCTTAATACTTGGCAGCATTTTCAACACATACGAATTAAAAGTATATCGTAACATATACCCTCAACTATCCTCACAACTCCTTCTTGCTTTTGTCTGGGAAGACTAAGCTGTTATCATTATCTCATATGTGCTCATGGAGTGTTGTTTCATGTTAATATTTCTACTGAAGCTCCAGTTGTCTTAAAGTGTGGGACATCAGTTGTGTGAAGAAGTGTCTAAGGATTTCTTTCTGCTATTCTCTGTCTTTAGTTTAAGTTGCTTTTTTCACATTTGTCTCACGGTGTTACAACACCTATGCTTTCTATTCCCTGAAAAATTTCTGGCAACTAAATGAGACCATTTCTTAATTTTCTTGTGCTATAAAAATTTTTTCTGAAAAAAAAAGTGAGTTCTTGCATGAGCCTTGTTGACCTTGACATTATTATCTGCTGCCCTTTCAAAATAGCTGCTTAAAATGAGACCAGAAGACTACAATCCAAGTGGTCCTTACTTATTCCTTTAATTTTCTCATTTGATCAATGAGCTCAATAAATTAATATTTCTGATCCATCCTAAGTTCAAGTTTGTCACTTTATTCTCAGAGGTAAAAGTTTAAATTTTTTATTTGTTTTGATGGAAGTCATGTAATATATAAATTGAAAAGAGAACAAAATATTCCTCCTCAGTAATAAATATCTATAAAATGTAACCTAAGATAAAACAGGAAAAAATTACATATCTGAAACTGGGAAATCCTCAGATGCTGTAAAGCATCCCTTGTGAAATGTTAAAATTGGTCAAAGGAGGTTCTTTAAATCGGGGATAAGAGGTTGCGTCTCTGCTCTGTGCCATTGCTAGTGAATATTAGGCTGGTATTTGACTGCAACAAAACCCTCTATTAGTATTGAGCTATTGCAATTTGTCTTTAATTCCTATAGAAATTGTAAATTGGTATGAGTCTGCAGTCTGATTTAATTGAGACTTGATTCTCCTTTTACTGTGCTTTATAAGGGTCCCTTAAGTTATAGTGAAGGGTCAAAATATATTATAAAATATAACTAGTTTCTGGAGGTGAAGCACAGTTAGTGATTTCATCTGTGATGCAACAGAAACAAGCATTCTGATGCATCAGCTATGATGCAACTTGTCTTTCCTTACACAAGCAAGAGACTTATGTAGCTTTAGGTTAAAATCAGGTGTTTATGAAGGTGGTCACAGCTGTGGATGAACTAATAAAGTTCCATGTCCAACCCATTTCCCTCATGCTCCATACTTTTCAAAGAGACTCAAGTTGGTTCACTAAATAATTACGCTCTTGATTTGGAAAAAAAAAAAAAAAAAAAAAAAAGCTGACACTTGAAAAGGCTTTGAAAGTATTTAAGTAGCTTATTTTTTCCCTTTGGAGGAAGCTCCAAGTCTTCCATTTACTCATTTAATCTGTCATTCCATTGCACCCAAGGGCAAAGTGTCATTTCTGTGTGCTTCAGTAATTTTGTACAGCACACAGAGAACAAACAAATATCAAGTGACTGAAGCCAAAGTGGATTTCATGCAGGAAGCTATGTTTCCTTTTCTCCCCATACATTTTTAATAGAGATTTTCTTGATTGTAAGGTAGTAAGTAGGCTTCTGCCCTGGATTTTATAAATGTGTTTATAATAGCAGTTGATATAAATCATAGGTCAAATCGTGTTCTCAGAATACGCTGTTTTTTCATCAACTTACAGACAGTGCTTTGATAAATATCTGGATGCAGTGAATGAACTGCCTAGCAAATCAAAAGAATCTTCCATATCAGTTTTAAAAACGGTCTTAGATAATAATATCTGTAGTCAGTTCTCAGTGCTTTTTTAGAACCTTGTACTGCCCAGCATAATGATGCAGAATATCAAAAAGATCTTAGAATTCACTCTTAGGACTTACTGGTTTTAAATTTAACTAGATAAGATAGTACAATGTTTTGGTTATTTTAGAGGCTTAAAATAGAGCTTTGAATCTGAGCTGAACAAAGCTTATTAACTGACGTCATGTTTCTGATAAGCAAGATGCTGTGCTATTTGACTAGAAGGTACAAAACATTTTAATGAAATAACAGAATTTAGCATGATTAATATTTTAGTAGGATACCATGCCGTCAGAACTAGGTCTTGGGAGATTTATGATACTAAAACTACAGAGTTTGTTTATTGAACTGGCATTTCATGATCACTGGTAGTATTAAAACGATGAATAAAGAAGTTCATTTAAGAGAAGGAAACTGTAATAATTAAAAAGCACAAATCATATATAGCTAACTACACAAAAAGATATAAACAAGTTTTATGAGAAAGTCTAGTATCATTTAGAATAAGTAGTCTCTATTAAGTAGCCCTAGATTGCCTTTTTGTGGCTTAAACAGATGACAACCATTTATTGATCCAGTGTCATATTCTGATTAACAAAATGGCTCCCTGGTATGTTCTATGCATCTAAATTTGAAATCAGGAGAGAAGTACATTATTTTTTATAATTCGTACCCAATCTACATAACTGAGCTTATCCTTATAAAGGATCACTGTATTTAGGCAGGTAGAAAGTAGCTGTAAGCAGAACAATTTCTGGAGATACGTTTTTAGCAGCTGTCAACATTTAGGGGAAGTTGATTTAAGACTGGTTTTGGCCTACTGTGAAGAACCAGAGCAGTTTTACTATTTAGAATTTAATTTTGTTTCGTTGTTTGAAGTCTGGACTGCTACCTTTTTAAGATTATCTACTGGTATCTCATGCTAAAAAAAAATAAAACTGCATAGTTATGACTAAATCTCTTTACATTAGCTGATCATTAATCCAAACATTAATGTAAAGATCGAGATCAAACACAATTCAAGCAAACTGAATCAATAGTAACTTCTAGTACAGACAATATTTCAGCATCTTGGTGCCTAGAAGCTTCCCTCAATTACTTTTGGTGGGGGAGATATCTGATAAACTTGATCTTTAATTAGTATTAGTAGTATTCTTAAGCCATCTTTCCAGCTCTCAGTGCTATTGTGCCATTGCAGGCTTCTTTTTAGGCTGTGGGGAGACCTGGCTGCGGCTTTTCAGTACTTAAAGGGAGCCTCTAGGAAAGATGGGGAAAATCTTTTTAGCAGGGACAGCTGTGACAGGACAAGGGGTAATGGTTTTAAACTGAAGCAGGGTAGGTTTAGACTGGATATAAGGAAGAAATTCTTTACAACAAGGGGGTGAAACACTGGAATGGGTTGCCCAGAGAGGTGGTGGAGGCCCCATCCCTGGAAACATTCAAGACCAGGTTGGACGGGGCTCTGAGCAACCTGATCCAGTTAAAGATGTCCTTGCTCACTGCAGGGGGGTTGGACTAGATGACCTCTAGGGGTCCCTTCCAACCCAAAACATTCTATGATTCTTTGTACCTGGCATAATAGCATGCTTTGGAATACATCGCAATGCCCCTGTAGCAAAGGTTTATCCACCTGCTTTTCCAGCTATGTAAACTTTTTATGCTTTTTATGCGCTACCAGCTTATTTTTCTGCAGCAGACTTTCCATATTTGTATTCTCAAATAAACTTTTTATTGGTTTTTTTTTGTTCCACTGTATTTTTAAATGTCCTGGTTAGAGATGTCAGCCTAAGAAGCAGCTTTCACTTCACCTTTCATTTTGTATTTACAGTACTTGCCATTTTAATTCTGTTTAGAAGAAATTCATTAGAGTAGGGTCTTATAAGTACTAAAATGGCCTGTGCTGGCCCTTTCCATTGTAGGAAATACTGCCAATAAGGCAATAATTCTACTGCCTATCAAGCATGAGCTATTGAGGGATTACGGTTCATTTGTTCCAGTGAGCAAAGAAAAAAACCACCTAATGTTTTCAAGTTACTTTTTGAGGTGGACAATCCAGAAAGCATAGACACATTCAAAGTGGTTGTTTTGAAAGAAAGGTCTCTGAGAAGGTGGTAGCATGGTGTGACAGAATGGAGAACAGGGTAAGAAGTGTCATAGAAAGGGATTAAAAAACCTTCTTATGTAAATATAACTATTCCTGGGCAGGGGGCAGACTAGCATCAGTCATCTAATTTGGATTAAAAGATATATCTAGCTTGGAGATGACTAACCTCTGATTCCATTGTAAGAAAAAAACCCTGTAGCTCAGTTAGAGTGATTCCTGACGACTACACCCTTTGGGGAATTAAAGGCTGTGCACATCCTGACTGTTATTCAATAGTTTCTTCATTCAATACATTGTTTACAGATCTTCCAGCAAGTGGTAGCTCTTTTTTTTTTTCTTGTGACCATTTGTTATATTTTTTTATCAGAAATTCCAAATATTTTTGAAGTCCCAGTTCCATAGCTTGTATTGCACAAGTCTACAATAAGAAAAAATTAAATAAGCAACTAGGTTTTCACACAATTTATACTGAGATCCTTGCACACCTTTAAATTTTATGATATGATACTAACATGCTTGAGAATTGCTACCTGATTTCTTCACCAGCATTCAGGGTTTGATGACAAAACACATGACAAAGACATTCTATTGCTTAGCAGAAATAAAAATGGAAGCATAAAACCGGCATAATGAGAACATTTGCAGAATTTCTATTACTTCATTTCAAACCCATAGAAATTATTTTAATGCTTTGAAGATCTGCGTTCATGGCATATATCAGTGTTTAACATCAAAGTTTAGCCCCAATGAAACAGAAAACAATGAAACTATTAGTTTAGCAATGTGTAGTGATAAATACAGGACACGTGAGATGGTTTGGCCATGTTGCAATCAACATAAATAGCTAAATACATAAAAGATGCTTCTGAATATTCCATTTTGGAGTTGGCAGTGCCTAACAAAAGAATAAGAAAGAAATGGCATAAAATTAATGTTGATTCAAGCAGAAGATGCAATGGCTCGTCTTAAAATATGGTTGATGGGCTAGAAACAATCATTGGGAGATAGAAAAGGATGACAAACACTACAGGCTGCAGGATGCTATTTTGCTGAGATGAAGCAGAAGTGTCGGTGTCAAAAGGCACACCCACATATAAAATGTCTCTAGCTTCTGCATTTAAAGATGTCTAAACTGAAAATTTATGGAATTAGATGTTAATTTTGATTAAGTGGAACTGCTGTAATAACTGTTCACTGAATTGCTAGTGGGAGACTTGACACAGGGTTGCGAGTTAAATTATTGTTAAAAATGCATTTTGTGGCTGTCTGTACATTGATCTCTAGGGTTCAGGTCTCTTTCTCTGTGAAGCTTTGCATATTTGCACATTCCCTGCTTTTCAGCCAGAGTTTGATGTGTGAATTCACAGCAAATTTAATGGGAAAGAGGAAACATAGCCAGTTGATAAGCTTGGCTCTTTCTGTCAGCTCCTCGCAGCACCCCAGGCGAGCTTAGTAGCCTATCACATGGTGCAGGAATGCTTTCACCCTCAAAGGGAAAACCAGTGTCAGCTTAAAGGCTTGTGACAGCAAGGAGAGAGCAGAGAGCCTGCTCTCAGAGACTTCTTTCCGCACCCGCATGGGGATTTAACAGAGCAATTTCATGACTGGCAGAGAAAACCTGATGGCATACTCGCTCCTCGCTTGATAGAGCAGCTTGGGCAGGATATGCGGAGGAGTTTATTTTAAGTAACGAAATAAAAACTTCAGAAAAATTACAAATATTAACCAACAGCGTAACCAACTGCCTCCGTCTCGAGAATGCTTTCATGTATTTCCAGTTGAAATGCAGCACGTCTCTGTGAAGTGAAATGATCCGGCGCACTGCTTTTGAGACATGGCATTGCTGATGTTGTCGCCAACTTTGGCCTGGCCAGCAAGAGCCAGTGACCCTCTTTGCTGCCCTTTTCTCCTCCCAGGCTTTGAAAGTGTCGGATGCGCATAGGGGTGAGGCTGAGCACTGTTTTGTCCTCCCAGTTTCCTGCTGTCAGAAATTTGTTCCCTTTGAGCCTAAAAACCTTGGGAGAAATAGTCATTAGTGCTGGTGGGGACCACCCTCCTCATCTTACAGCCAACGTGTTTGTTGGAAATGTGCTTCATGGTCTGTAGGGGGCTTAACTCTCCATATGAGAGTAAAAAGATGCCCAGAGTGCTTTTCTGTCCACTTCTTACATCTCAGAGGGCTGCCACTCGGGCTTGGTATGGGTAAAAGGCATTGTTCAAAGAGGATGTAAAGTTGTCAAATGTCATGCTTCTCAGCCAGCATCTTGTGCGGGTAAAGAGATATTGGGTCCATCTTCTGCATGGGACCCAAGAGGCTAATGGGACTTCCAAAACAGGCCAAATGAGGCCTTCAGTTCTTGGAGTAAAAGACAGTCCTTTACTTTTTAGTTGTATGATTAAGGATCAACAAATAGTGTCTAGTAGTTTTAAGTGGAAAACATTATTTCCTTCCTACTCCTCTCCTTTTCATTATTATTTCTGTCAAATCGCATGTACTGGCTTTGGTACAAGTATGTTTAAGAGGTTTCAGTTAATTACGTTACAGGAAACATTTCCAGATGAGCCTAAGAAATTTTAGAAACTGAAGTCACATTGAGCTCATACTCTAATATGTTTTGTCTGATGTTAAAATGTATACTCTGTCATGACATATTAGACAGTGAATCATCATCTTATATGAAAATAAGAATATATTAAAAATCTTATCAGAAAAGAAGGGGGGAAGGATGATTTCAAATGTGTTCACTCTTTTACTGCCATTTTTTCCAGTGGTACAAAACCTCCCATTAAGAATTGTTGTATCTCTTTTGAAGTTTGTTTATGGAATATGGCTACACCTGCAAAACATATATTGCACTGATTCAGATCAGTTATTATCAGATTTTAAAATCTTAATGTAATGAGGCCAAGTGGTTGTTTCAAATTGCTCCCTGTCAATATTTTGTGATTTTAATTTGGGAATGCCACAGGGATTCATCCTACTCTTGTATTATTTCTGATCTATGACAGTGTTTGCTGGTGGGTGGCTGTCATTTGTTGACATGACGTGTTTGTTTTATATGTGTTTGCTGATGTTATGCAACTGCTTGGCAGTTACATTGTCAAAGGAGAAGTGATAAAAGGCTTGTGAGAAATATTTATTATGACCCTTTCTTTATCATAAAAAATGCTTCTGTTGCTCTTCTTCCTTATTCTGTAATGATTTTGTGGAATCATATCACATTTTGCATCCTAGAATGC
The DNA here is from genome assembly GCA_034008185.1 of Gorsachius magnificus. Lineage (NCBI taxonomy): Eukaryota > Metazoa > Chordata > Aves > Pelecaniformes > Ardeidae > Gorsachius > Gorsachius magnificus. The sequence continues at coordinate 54,734,412 of CM067082.1, read as the reverse complement.
AGCTGCATTTTTGCCTATATCACTTTGTCCCAGTACTAGAGTAATTGGGTTTTGAAGTTAACATTTATTAACAGCCAATTTGTACAGGTAGTGCAGTATATGCTTACAATTGTAATGGGAGTGGCTGTAAAATCTTCAATATTGCAATGGTAAGAAATGCTTAATTTGTAATTTTGACCTTGTATACACAAAACCCAAAAATTTGTGATGGAAAGCTTATCGATGGAATTCACTTCATGAATGGTACTTGGCTGTGGGGAGTTAAAGCAAGATCAGCTTTTCATAGAGCAATAGATGGCTGTGGTAGAAATACCTGGTCACTCAGGTACTCAAAAGCTGTTCCTGGAGTAGTGCAGTGAATGGGTTTTCCCACACCACTGAGTTGCTGAATTCTGTAACTCTAAACACAGAGATAACTTTCATCTCTATATTTGTTTATAAACCTTACACATGTCAGAAATATGACGTGCAAATTAAGTAGTGCAACTCTGAATACTTAAAACGGTTCAAACGTATACCTCTGTTCTGGCTAGAATATATATGTTGTGTGTGTGTATATATATATATATTTGGCATTTACCTATTTGCACACGGACCAGAAGTTTGAACCTATATGTCTGATACATTTAGTATCTAGACATATAACTGCAGTTGGTAGATACAGTATGCGTATCTTTCCAAAGGATGACTTAGACTTTGACATATGACAGCATCTAGTTTGTTGTCTTCCAGTAATGACTTCATATTGCTATCCCAGAACCATCAATATACTGTCTTCATTTTTTGTGCATCAGTAATTTCAGGTGCAATATAATGTTTGTTCAGCTGTGCTTGCCATCTCTGAAGAACATTAATGTACACTGAGAAGACAAAGTGAGTGGCACAGAAATGAGTAATTACAATAATGACTGGCTGTTATTCTTGCTTATTCTGAGGAGTATTCCAATTAGCTGCTCAGGAAATGGCTACTTCCTACATAGCTGTCATCCGTATTAATTCCTGAGGTGGAACACCATCAGTTTAATCCTGAATCCTCCACTTCACCTAGAAATAGTGTTGACTCCTATACATACCTGTTCTGTAACCGTATGCCCATGTACAGCTACTCCCACTGCCACCGGGCTGTGGCAGCTCCTAGAGCAGCTTTAGAAGTGCTGTGGAAGAAGGGGCAGGCTGGAATTCCCCCATGCTGTGAATTAGGAATATTTCCATCCAACCTTTCTACTCCTGTTTCTTGCCCTCAACTTTAGTTCAGGAACCAACACCAACGTCCTGCAAAATCTATGGCTATATAGATCCTTTTTGGATCTTGCCTGTGCGAAATAAGGTGCTGTTGATAAAGTGGATCAGCAGAGAATTGCAGCGGTATGTATAGGCAGAAGTCTTACTTTGAAAAGTAGCGAGGTAAAGTAAAACAGCAGAGGAAAAAGGAGAGGCTGGCCACTGAACTGGAAATGTACTGAAATCTGAGGTGCTGAGCAAGTGTTCACTTGCCAAATGAGAAAGAGCACGGATGAGTCTCCCACACTTAAGAGCTAAAAGATGTTTCAGTGCAATTGCATAAACTAAGTTTAGCCATGACTGATGAGTGGATATTGGAAGATGTGGTAATGAAAATCAACATGATAAAATAGTACATCTTATTTTCTTACCGGTCTTTAATGTTTTTGATTGTCCTCTATTTTTTGATGGATTTGATGTCATGATTTTCCAAAATGTTTTCCTTCTTCCTCTTCTTTTTGGGGTCCAAGGAGAACACAATTTTATCATTTGCATAAAAAGGAATAGGAGTTTTTCATCTCTGCTTTTATCTGACATGAAACGTTAAGCTTTTACAAGTCTTCCCAGTATCTCAGATCTTTTTTAGTCCATGTGAACTAGAAACCTCTTTTTTGGTGATCTAAAGATAAGCAAAGTTTGGTAAATGAAGAGATACAGCTTCCACCATGTCTTTCTTCTGCTTGTATTATCTATTTTTGTATGAATTATTTTGATTTATTTGCTGTTTTGGAAGGATTTTTCATAGAACTTTTAACAGGAGGGAAAGAGGTGGCATTGGACGGTTTCAGATTAAGTATTGTCTCTGCTTCTAGGCCCTTTGCTTCAGGAAAGATTAGGGCCTGTAGGATAAAGTTCCGGAGAGAGCAACTGAAATTACACGGAAACTGATTATTGAGAGGAAAGGCTTCATTAACAATGGTTGCTTAGGAAAATAAAAAAAAAATGAAGAGGAGAAACTATAACCTTTACTTAAACAGGAGGCTACTACAGAGAGGAAGGGAATTTATTTTTCCATTCTGTAAAGCATATGATAAAAGCAGAATTCAAATGACAGCATGTAAGAACTGGGTATGGGAAAAGCAGTTAATTCTCTGGGGTTTATTTAAAAGCCGTATTTTTGCTTAGCAGGAAGGCTTTGTGAGGCCCTGTAAATTTAACTTTTAAGAATTAACACTGTAAAATTATAAAAAAAATTAACTAAGAAGTGAAAAATAGAGGGTTTGGAATTGTTTGGGATTCCTCATTCTTTATGGTGATGTTTTGTCAGTAAGTTTTGCAGATCAGCAATATGCCAATGCCAGGTCTCTAGTTAGCTGGGAGGGTGATTCACATTTGACATACGCGGTTGAGCTGTCAGTTTGCAGCAAAAGAACGGGGCAGGTCATGTTTCCAGTGTTAATTTAGATTTGACATCTCACTTATACCTGGGAAAGACTGTTTAGAAAATATTAGAACACAAATAATGCTGGCACAGCGGGGTTTTCAAGAAGAGATTGTGTTGACTTTCTTCCCACAAAGATAGGAAATAAATGCACCTAATATTAGACATCTCTGTGATAATTATAGAAAGATGCTGCACTAGATATGGCATTCTTTAGCCATTGGTTTTCTTCCTGGGGAGAAAGAGGCGAGACCTACTGAGTGCTAACAGTAACAAAACTGCTTCCAGTAAAAGTAAGCATGTTCTAATTTAGATAAAATTTTTGCGCACACTCAGATATGAAATATTTCAATTTTATTGTCTGTGTGTACTTATAGCAGAAGAACTAATTGTTATAAGCATCTCTGAACACCATGCACTAAGAAACTGTAGCGTTTAGTGTAACTTACTTTTAATGCCTGTACAATTTTATAGAAACTTTTATTTAAACTTGTAATATAAAAAAGTAAGTTTTTACAAGTAGCACCTGTAAAAGTGGGTAACTTTCAATCTTTCCAGTCTGTGCTGATACTTATAGATGCTACCATGATGCTGTGGTTGGGATGTGTATGCTTATTTCCCAGAAGACAAAAAAAATCTGATGTTCTGGCCATCCTTTTGGAGGACCAAAGGACACTCCTTGAGAATCTCCATGTGGTTTCCTCCAGTGAATTTGAATGGTGCGTCACCGTTTCATGGTAGCTGACATTCTGGATCTCTTGTAAGAAAGCAAAAAAGGACAAGGGCAAGTATTTGCATAATTTTGTACCCTTTCAGAAGACCCTAGAATCTGAGGACAAGCGCAAAATTAATTTCACATGCACCATTTTGAATCCTATAGATTCATCTCGAGCCTGCATGGGATGCTTGAAAGCAAGTCACAGAGAGGGAAACAGGAGTAAATGGTGTTAATAGGAAGACTTCAATCCCCTGAAGTCACCTGCTAAGTTTGCTCCTTAATTTCTGTTGCATCATGATAATTATGAATGCATAATACAGCAAAGTAGTGCTATTTAAAAAAAAAAAAAATCTCTATGAGTACAGCTGCATACAGGTTACTTGCACCAATTGCGCTGTTGTACATTCTGAATATGCAGAGTGTTTAAAATACCAGAAACATTAAGAAAAAAATACTAAAGGTAGAGGTATTCTCAGCGTATTTGAGCAGGAAAAAAATCAGTTCTTTTACTACCAAAAAACCTGAGGGAGTAAAATACATCTTCCAACTTAGTTTTGTGCACTCAAAGTAGGAATATATGTTATCACTGGTAACTCCTAGGCTTAACACCAGATTTTTCCAGGCAACTAAGTAAGCTTTAGATACAACACAAGATAGTCACAGTGGACCTATCACAGTTTAAATGTGTAATAAAGACAGCAATGCCAAGTTCAGATGTTCAAAAACATCCATCAAGCTCCAGAAATCCTTGATTTACGTTTCTTTTTATTCATCTGCTGGTTCCTAAGTTTTTTGGACTCCCTTGGATCTTGTTTTCACACAGCTGAGGATTAGAAACTTATTTTATTTTTAATGCAAAAAGTGAGTTTCTCACATTCTTTGCCACATAACATAAAATATAACTGTACTGCTAATGCAAACTGGAGTTTTTTCTGGTAGGCTGAGGTGGTACTGCTTGAAGAAGCTACATATGTCTAGTAAATGAAACGTGATCCTGTAGTACAGTTAATTTATAGGTCATCCAAAGATGTCTTGGAACTAATGGCTTGATTCATGAAAGGGGGTAACAAGTGCAATAGCAGTAAATGTAAGATAATGTTTCTCTTTAAAAAGCTAAATTAATTACTTCCCCTTTATAGAGATTTTTTGTAAAGCTCTTCAGGAAAAAAAGTCCTTCATAAAATTGATAGTGTGCACATATTTTACTTCTAAACGAAAAAAAAATTTTAATAAATTCACTTTAAGAATTTTTACAAGTCTACCTTCTCTAATTAAAAAACAGTTCATAGTAGAAATCCAGAAAAACCAATATATCCCCCATTTGTGTAGCAGAAAACATTGATATGTGTTACTAGGGTCTGGGCAGGGGAGTAATTCACTGCTGAAAAGGCAGAAAAAAGCTTAACATTTAGCAATTGCTTAGGGAAAAGTTTCTTCACTCCAGACCACATCTCCATAGACAGCAGATACAGTATGTTTATAGATAGAGAGGTGCCTGTACAGTGTGTTTGTGCAGGCAGAAATGGGGGAATTGGTATGTCATCAAACAACAACAGCAGGAACCTTCCATATCACAGGAAGAAAGGAGTTATTGATGAAAAGGAAAATTGAAAAAATTAGACTCCTGATTTAAAATCAGGAGAAGGGTCTGAAAAACAGAGCTGCTGTCTTCTATAATTACAAATAGTCCATTTTTTGCAGTTTCTTCAGTCTCTTTGAAGACGTTAGTCCAGTGTTACGCTCTCTCTACTTCTCTAGCAAGATAAGCAGGAAAATAATTACACTGTTGGGGGATTTTACAAACATTGGATCCAGTTTTCTTCTTCTGTTTACTTTCTATCAAAGTTGTTCCTGTCAGTCCTGCAAGTTGCTTCTGACTTAACCGCCGGCAAGCAAGGGAACAGGCCGTCATGTCTGATGATACTCTTAAGGCACACAGTTGACAGAAAAAGGAGGCCTGGAGAATTCCACTCAACAGCTGACATGATTGATCACTTTGATGTGTATTAGTTTTCTTTAAACTACTCTCAGAAAATGACAACTCAAAGTCCAATTTAATACTCTCAGTGCTGTGCTTCCTTTTAACTGAACATCCCTGTTGAGTTTTATAGGACATGCTCTTAAACACATTTATTGCTGATTATAGAATCAGCATGATACTGACATAAAATTCACCATTAATACATTTAGTTCCATACAACAATTTTAAACTGTTTCAGTATTATAAGACTTAAAGTCACATCATATAATGAAAGATTATGTTGATATAAAGTATACAGTTTAGATGCCTGCAGAAAAGGCAGATGACTTGACAATTGTCATGTTTCCGTATTCTAGTGGAAGCAAAATCTAAACACTTTTTATCTGTCATTATTCTAATGTTATAAAAAGTCTACACCAGTATTTTCAGGTCTAGCTTTACCCTCAAAATAGCAGTAAAAGTAGCTTTGTGGTGGCCCATGTCACTGTGTCTCAAGTCTTCATTTTGCAAGTAAAAAAAAAAAAATGAGTGTTGCAACCTCACTTTATTTCCTGAGACTCAAGTGGGATTTATTTTATTTCCAGTTATTATCATTAATGGTTGAGTTTTCCAACACAAATGATGCCTCATTTAGCCAATGAAACCCTAATATTTGCCCTTTTTCTGGTAAGACCCCTTCTAGGAGAAGGGAGAAGCTTTTATTGCTATGGGAAAGATTATAATTTTTTTTAAGGTTTTTTTTATTATTTAAGAAGATGAGAAAAGTATCTTCAGTGAAATTATAATCTGATTTACTTTTAAACTGAAGGAATGTATTTTGAGTCTCCCTTCTTAAAAGTTTTTTCGTAGTTAGAAAGGGAAAACCAAAGCACCCTGGTTTAGGGAGGAAAAAGAAGTAATCTGTGTGCCACATTCTGGCTTGGACCTTCAGATTTCTATCATTTAATATTCTCAGTTGCTCTCATTTATTTCATATACAGCATTACAACAGCCAGAGCACATGATTTTATCTGAACAAGAACAACTGCGGAAGAGACACAGACAGTCCCTGTTATTACCCCTGTTATTATGTACAAAGATACACTTGATAGGAAGCCCAGAAAGCATAAATTTCAGTTCCAGTTCTCCTCCTAATTGCTGTTAATATTTCTATTTCCATCACATTAAACATGGTTCATATTTCTACCTTTGACAGTATCTTTCAGTGGTTCATTTTCAAAAATAAAATATTGGACCAGCTTCTTCAAGGTCACTTCAAGTAGAGCTGGGAACAGACTTCAGATTTCTATTACATTGGCATTAAGACTCATCTGCTTTGCCAGTCTTTCAGCAGGATTATGGAAAATAATTTTTATATTGCAAAACATTTGCTCTTAGAAGTGAATTTGGATGGTGTGATAATGTTCATTTTTATGTTTCCAGCTAAGAAAAACTATTCCTCTGAAAATGGTTTTGTATTCATCTGAATGTGTATACTCAGAGCCTGTTATGGGATATTTTACCCATATCTTATAAACAGGACATCTGCTGATGTAAGCTACAAAAATGTTAAGAATTGAGTTAATAAGCTTGTCTTTCAACTCATTCTAAAAGATGTAACCTAAGTTCTTTAAGGAAATGGGACATCTCAGGCTATTTCTAGTCATGTGTAAACCCATTCCCTTACAGGTCCAGTTTGATTCCTGTGCAGCTCAGTGGGTTTTAAGTGTCATTTCCATCTAAGAGATACTTAGCATCTCTGTGCGATGAGTTTTTGGTGAATTTGTGTTCCAGTTCGCTGTACAAGGAACTTTGTTAGCTCTTCTGTGCAGCAGCATCGCTTTAGCATTTGCTGGATTCATGGCCCAACACAATGGGATCCTGATTTCGTAGGAAGAGCTCATGCCCCTGGAGGCAAACTGAACTGACTGCGCATTTGCAAGGAGTGACAAAGTGATTAATACTATGCTAATGTCTGAAATGAGGTAGAGAATTAGAAGATAGATAAAATAAATCTGGCTTGACGTTCTTTAAAGCCTCCATTTTTTCTTTTGCCCCACCTCTTGATTTTTGGGTCTGACTTACACTTTAATAATTCTGCCTTGGCCATTCTCTTTTGTTAAAAAAGCGCATGCAAAATGTGACCAAGTTCAAAGTTCATACCATTGATAATATAGGCATTTGTTACACAACAGTTATCCAGATTTAACTCAATCTGGTATCATTCCCTTTTCATATTACGTTAGGCCCTAATCCATCTTTCAAATTACCTTTGGCAATTAACTGAAGTGGCTATTTCAGGGGCCCAACTACCCTCTGTTTTTCATGTAATCAATATAGACAAGAATTAGTTTTGCATACTAGATAACTACATTTAGGTAGGTAACTAAATTTAGCTCAACAGTCCCTACTAGAACCAAGCCCAAGGAGGTGACTTTCCCATAGTCACACAAGAAAAATACAGGGAAGAGAAGCAGAGCTCAAACACCCCAAGGTCCAGGCCATTATTGCAAAATAATTCTTCTCCTTTCACAAGAGCCCTTCACCACTGCAGGTAGGAAGCTTCAAAATAAGAGAGGAGTAAAACTGGCAACAGGAGGGCCATCTAGATGACTGGGGGGGTTTGCAACATGGGGAGTCTGAGAGCTGGATTTGCTCAGTGCAGCTTAAGAAATAGTGGAAATATATTGCTGTCTTCTGCTATACCAGTTAACAAACAGATTCCAGTTAGATGTTAGGGAAAATAATTTACAGTTAGGGTGGTCGAGCACTGGAGCAGATCTCTGGAAGAGGCTGTGGCACCTCCATCTTTGGAGATACTCAGGACTTGACTGGACATGGCCCTGAGCAACGTGATTTTACTTTGAAGTTATATTTATCCTTGAAGTTGGCCTTGCTTTGACCAAAGGGTTGGACCAGGTGACTTTCAGAGGTCCCTGCCAGCCTAGATTATTTTGTGACTCTGTCCCCTGAAGCTGCCTGACTTGGCAGAGCATAGCTGCACAGCAGCTAAAAAGGAGCTGCTGTTCTACCGCACATCCCTGCCTTGCCCACGCTGGGCCACTGCCTCATGCTGGGCTCTCAAAATTTTTTGCTAAGTGTGGATGGGAAGAGCACACGCCAGTTGAGCCACAGCACCCTTCTGCTTCTCCTGTGATATGGGCGGCTCTGTGGTACCGGCATCATTATTTTGTTCCCTGTGCAACAGAGGACTGAATATGAAGAGTCAATGCCTTTAATTCATCATTGGAACTTTGATCTTTCTGTTTGAAAGTACTTTGACAATTTCTTTTAAAACACCTGACAAGAATAGCTCAGTCTGGAAGCCAGCAGGTGTTTCGGCACTTTTAAAATGCATATATTAATAAAAAATGAAGTAAAACCTTACCGTCATTTTTGTTAATCTGTGTTAGGCTATTACAGATCTGTTTGGTACTGCATCATGGAGATATTAACCAGGAATATTCAAAATTTTTATGAGGAATGCTTCACTGTGTTCAAATATGACATTGGCAACATCCTTATGTCAACACAGATAAAGACTTTAAAAAAAAATGGGGAAAAGTGAATATGCTTCCAGTGTTCAGGCATGGACATCTGGTGTCAAACAATTAATTGCATTGAGAAGCAGGACTCTGTGTTCTGGGCTGCCATAGACTGAGTATAAACAGCTCCAGAAATTGGCCTCTGGTCTTCAGGAAAAAGTAAAATGAAAGTGCAGGTAAAACTTTTTATATAAACAGTTGTGTGAAGTTCTGATTTCTTTTTCTATCATGCCACCAAAATTTGCAACAGATGCGTAGTAGAGAACTACAGAGAATGGTACGTTACCGTCTGCTTGCTAATCCAGTGCTCATTGTGCTTGCTTTGTGTCTGCTGCAGAAAAGGGAGATAAGGATGGGACGGCTAACATGAAAGCCTCAATTTTTGCTTATTTAGAACAGAGAACAAAAAGGTTGCACTTCAAAGGCTAGACAAATTTTGTTTCATGTTATTCAGCCACAGCACAGAATTACGTCAGTAGCATGTTTTCCAAGATGCTTTGCAGCATTTAGTGTGACTGGGCTGCAGAAAATACATAAGGACATTAAAATAAACAACCCTTCTTTCTCCCTGAGCACCCCTGTCAGCAGCAGAATGGTTTAAGGCCTTTGCCCAGAAATGCAGCGCCTGTGTGCTTGATACATCACAGGGTACCTCTGCTTTCTAAAGCAGTGCAGCCTTTGATTTCCACTCCAAATATCTTGCAGTGTCAAGCAGGCAGATTTTGATTTGAGCTCCCTTGCAAATATTTTGTCTGATCCAAACAGAATGCTGAAACCTACAGGGACAGATATATGTGCGTGCACGTGTACACATACAAAATTGCACTGGCTGCACTTTTTAGTGTTTTACAACTATGTCAAGATGGAATTTTGTTCTTTTTAGTCCTATGATTGTAATCAACGACTTCTTTTCAGTGTTGTAAAGTGTTTATGTAGGTTCCTTATGATCAGCAAATAAAGGAGCCCCCTAGACTTTGTAGCAGAAAAACTTTTCCAGACTCCCTGAAACCTAGTGAAGAAGGGGTGAAAATTAGTCTAAGAATTGTGTGTCCCGTGTGGTGCAGAGCACAATGTATTTAAGGGAATTTAGAAGAGGTACATATGCAAAAACTGTCAGTACCTAGGGATGTTATCGGTTTATGCCTCATTTACTTGAAGTTTTTCTTTCATAGATTTTTTTTTAAGTAGATTCATAAGAAAGAGATAAACCGAAAAAGTAAGTGCAGTACAGTGCACCCCTTTTATATGAAAGTGTATCATTTCAAAGAGAAGTTTGCTTTTTTTGTATTCATTTTCAACAGAATTCATTTTCCAGATTTTACTTTATATTAAATATAATTTGCTTGTAAAATAATAAGGAGTTGAGGAGGTGATTGCACAGGTCACCTGTCTGTAGAAGAAAATCGGGAAAGTTGAAACTGACTCATTAACGCACATTATGTTCACAGCTCTTCATACGAAAGAAGAATTTTCTAATGATGACCTGATTCTAGCAGTGTACCAGCTTTCCACTGCTTTTTGCAAGCAGAGCTCAAAATCAAACAAAACCAAACCCAAAAGACACATTTTCCTTAGTTTTCCCTGTTTAAAATACTGGAGAGTGTTTTCTGTCTCAGTCATGAAGCAAACCCAGGTTGGACTCAAGTTTAGGGAACTGAGCATCTGTTGTCATTTTAGCTGCTCTAAGTTATCCTGCCTGGCTTGAAGCTGTTGCCCTGGTAGGGCACAGCTCAGGTCTCACTCCTAGTTTGTACTTGCCAGCCCCACACAAACATCTCAGAAACTGAAGATGTTTAGGGCATCCAAAACAGCACAAGCTGCCTACGTTTAGGTACCTGAATCCTGCCTCTTACTGTACCACATGGGGGGTGTTGATGCTAAGGCACCAAACTGAGTTTTCACTGTAGGCTTTCTGCTTAACTACCAGCAAATTTCTTCCCATATACTGGTGATTTTGCTCCAGTTCCATGAAAGGACCTAATATTTCCTTGTTCCTGCTGTTCATTTGTCTTGACTAAATCAACTGGAAGGTTCCTGTGGAAAGATCTTGGACTGGCATGCACCACAGCTTTAGCTGTGATTTCAAACGGGTGTCTCTTGCGCCTAAGTAGTACCAAGAGTAGTAAATGAGTGAAAAGCCGATAAACAGTTTGGGAAAGGAGCTCTTTGTTTTGGTATTTGTAGATTAAGCTCTTGGGACTTAAACTGCCCTAAACCATAAATGTCAGTTCACCCCATGTAGGAGTTGTGTGTGATAATAATATTAATGGTGTTAGGAACAGTAAATCGATTACTTTTGTATGGAAAGTGGTTTCATACTGCTAAGTACTGTACAAGCACTCTTGTACTTAATTAATACATTAATTTCTAGCAAAGGGAAGTTTTAATTAAATAAAATAAATGTACAGCGGTCTTAGTGATTCTGAGAATTTTGACCCTTACTGTCATCACTGAAAAGACTTTTATGTATTTCTATGACTGTGTCAGCTCAACAGTGATACTTCCATTTTGGAAGAGGATAAAAAGGGACATATATTTTTATCATCTTTGCAAAGTTGTCAAGACAGCTTACCAGCCTATGTGCAAAATCTTTTTCCCGCGTTCTACTATGATGATTGAAGAAAATGTTGTTCTCTGTCAGTGTCTTGGCCTACTTCTTTGTAACATGAGCCTTAAAAATTATCACTTAACTGGTAGGTGTTTTGAGGAAGTACGTCCAGAAATAAAACATGTTAAGATCCTCAGATGAAAAGGCTATATTTGTCCTCCTAATTATTGTCAGTGCTCTAACTAGTAAGATCTGGGGTCTGAGCTGTGACCTTGAGGTTAAAAAACCCACTAATTACCAGTCTTTGAAAAATGCTAATTAACCCAGCCAACCATTAAATTTTTTAGATTGCATTTGATAGTATTTAATTAATACAAAATATAAACTCAGACTTTGTTAATGTATGAAATGCCATTTAAATTAGCACTTGCTACTAAATAATGTTTCAGATTTTTAAAGTTTTTTCTCACTAATGTAGACATTCTCATATCCTTTGAAAAAAATGTCTATTATGTAAGATATTTTATTAAAATCCAAATTCATCAGAATACTTAGGCATTTCCTTAATTTCAACTTCTTATTTGCAAATTAGTGTTTGCTTGTTTACTAAGTAGAGATCGGTGTTGCATTCCTGCCCAGAACTGGCTGACCAATTAGTTAAAACAATTGGTGTTGGAGCTTCTCCCTGTGGTAGGGAAAGACAGCCACGGTGTTGTCCTCTGTAGATTTCTTTGTAAGACCTGGTGTTGGGGATGTCTTGGGCAGTATTTAAGTGAAGGAGGAGAGATCTGGCATTAGACAAGAGCATCCTTAGGGAACCATGCAGTGTGGGACAGCCTAGAGCTACAGCAGATCAGGTGTATGCTCAACACACTCTGAAGGCCATTTAAGGCTTTCAGTCAGATCCCAAGCAGAATTCAGCCCACAGAGAGATGGATTAAAGCCAATCTTCTTCCCACCTCTAAATGGGGTGCACAGTGTGTTCCCATAACACATAATGGGGCAGAACAGGACCTTTGTGTTGTTTTAAGTATATGTTACAGGAGGCAGAAACTGCTGTGAGTGTTTGTCCTTAAAAATAATAACAAACTATGGCTTCCCAAAGGAGCCTGTGTTCCTGTAAGGCTTTCTAGTACAAATCCCAAATCTTTGGTTTGCACCTGCCTTGTGTTTGATCCTGTCTCGCTCTGTGGGGGCGCCTGTGCCGATGGCACGCTGTGCTCCTTACAGTACACTGCACCCCTGGCCTGCCTCATGGACCGATAGCTCACAGGGCTGGTGGGAGACAATCTCTTTTTTTTTCCCAAAGACCATGGCGACTTAGCAGTTTAATTGTAGAAATGATGTTTCTTCTTCCATTCTTCAAGAGGGGAAGGGGCGAAAAAAACCTTAAAAAAATGTGAAAACTTCTAATAGTAGGTCCCTTCAGTAGTTAGGTTGTTGTTTACTAAATAAGCTATATTCAGAAATATGTAGGTTGTATAGTTCCTTGCCACAGAAGACCGTCATATTCATTTAAAATTGCTGGAGGAAGTGGTTCATTGTTTGCATGGATTGCTAAGAAGCTTTTCTTTCGGGGGCTGTGAGAAGGAAGCCTTCCCCTTAAACCTCCAGGAGTTAGCCATGTAATTTGGTTAGCCCTTCCCACTGCAGCAGGCAGTCACCACGCAACCAGCTTCAGCTGAAGTACCCCTGTTTGTGCAAGACAACCTTACTTCTGAACACCTTCCTCCTGGTAGACTTTGTCCTAAAAATTAAAAAAAAAAAAAAAAAAAAAGAGACATCCCTGAACAGGATAGTCTTCCTAGCTGCATCATAAAGAGACAAATCCAGCTGCTTTTTGTTTAATGGTCACTGTGGTCCCTGTGTTAGAAATCAGAGGAATTAGAACATGGGGCCTCGAGCTTTGTGGTTCTCAGCTCAGTGCAAGGCTTGTTACGTCTGGAGCTGCATATGGGTTGAGATCAGTGAAGGAAGGTGTGGATGAAGACACTTTATCTGAGCAGGACCTGCTGCAGCATCTCTCAGGCAGGCGTGCAGTGTCTGCAGTCTGAACGCTGTAATTGTGGCTGCCACCCCATGACCAAGAGAGGAGCGTCTGCCTCCCCCAACTTTCCACAGAGCTGGCAGACAAACCTAACTAGTCCTTTGATAATTAAGGGGTGAAAACACCAAATCCCTAGACATAGCCATTAGCATCTTTTATACTGTCAAGTAAGTCAGCAGCGCGACAGCAATGTGACAAGCTGTGAACATGTCTTTAGCCCACAGTGCAGTAGGATGGTACGTGGGAGCACTGGAATGAAGGTTAATGCATGAATGGTGGAACATAGTGTTTGGTAGAGTATTTCATTCTAGGTGGTATGGTGTAAGTATCCTTGGATGATAAGCAGTTTCTGAGCTGTCCAGATTACCATAAACTATCAATATCCCAATAATACAGCACCCACAGATACAGTTTTTGTCTTTCTGGGGCAGGCGAATTTGCATTTTTAATTCAGAGGAATCTCATTACTCTTATACCAAAGACTGAGAAATGCTAGAACAAGATAAACAAGGAAAGCCTTCAGCCCTGTTGCAGTAAATGTTATTTTTACATTTCAAAATTGATTTAATTGAATGGATAAAATTCAGTTCCAGAAGCCCAGCAACACAACTGAAAGTGGAGTAATCCTACATTTGATCATCTTTTTTTTTTTTTTTTTTCCCTGTTAAAACTTGTCAAAAGCATAACGTCGTTATGGCAGTAGCTTTTTCAAATTAAATATCTGCAGCCTTCTCTATCTGCCTAGGCAAGAACAGCATATTGGAAAGTTACAAATGAAATGATGAAATGAGATAAGACATCATTCATCAGGAGGAGACAAGCTTGGCAGTAGTGTATGAATGGGATAGTGCTATTGTACTTGGCATCATGAGTGGGACTAGGAAAGGTGGGTGTGCTGGTTTTGGCTGGGGTAGAGTTAATTTTCTTCCTAGGAGCTAGTATGGGGCTATGCTTTGGATTTGTGCTGGCAACAGCATTGATAACACAGGGATGCTTTCGTTACTGCTGAACAGGGCTTACACAGAGTCGAGGCCTTTTCTGCTGCTCACCCCACCCCACCAGTGAGTAGGCTGGGGGTGCTCCAGAAGCTGGGAGGGGGCACAGCCAGGACAGCTGACCCCAACTGACCAAAGGGCTATTCCATACCATATGACATCATGCTCAGCATATAAAGCTGGGGGAAAAAGAGGGAAGGGGGGGCATTTGGAGCGATGGCGTTTGTCTTCCCAAGTCACCGTTATGCGTGATGGAGCCCTGCTTTCCTGGGGATGGCCGAGCACCTGCCTGTCCATGGGAAGCAGGGAATGAAATCCTTGGTTTGCTTTGCTTGCATGCAAAGCTTTTGCTTTACCTATTAAACTGTCTTTATCTCAACCCATGATTTTTCTCACTTTTCCAATTCTCTCCCCCATCCCACCTGGGGGGAGTGAGCAAGCGGCTGCGTGGTGCTGAGTTGCCGGCTGGGTTTAAACCATGACAGTGGGATATTTGGGAGTCCGCTAAACCCTTCCATGAGGAGAGCTGCAAGCAGCTGGTTCACATACTTGAAGGCAGTGAAGGGGCATGTTGCAGATGTGTTCATTAGTAGAAGCATACACCCTCAAATGTCGTTATCTGTAGTGTTACAAATGGTGAAATATAATGGTCTGGGCCAGATACACAATGGGACTCCACATTCTTACTATAATAGAATATTATTAAAATAGAATTGAAAACATAACATTGCCTACCATGGTTTTTAAGTTACAGTATGTCATTCTTACTTTCTGGACTCCGTTCTGTCTTCAAAAAGTAAAATGGCTTGATGGCTTTTTCAAAGATAATATTTCAGTAATGTAAAATAGTGCACAATGTCATTCTGGTCTGAAGAAGCTCTAAAGAAACCCGTCTAAGCATTTCACCATTCATGTTCCTTGCTGTCCTTCATCTTTTTCATAAAATGTTGCATTTCAGATTCCAGGTCTGTCACCTCCACTAAGTATCTAAAATTGAAGCTGGACTATTATCTTCTTACTCTTAAGTATTTTCTTCAAATGTGTTCTTTCAGTGATATCTGAACAAGCCAATTTGTTTAGACCTTCCATTCATTTTCTCCTAAATTATATGTAGGTCCAAACCCACAGAAATAACTTGAAATGAGTTTTCTTTTTTAACCTCTGTAGATCTTGGCTGAGGCCAAAGTCCTGCTATTTATTATTTTCGTTGTTCGCATTACTGACAAAGAATCTCTGGAGTGCACAGTCTGGTGCATCTGGGATTTGCTGTGCAGTCTCCTTCACCCATCTCACCCAAAACAGTTTTTGCAGAGTGCAGACTTACACCCATTTAGGTACAAATATGTTGAATATTTTGTGAGGATGCTGCTTGTTCCTCTGGAGCTGCTGAAGTGATTATCATATTAATATAAATCAGTCTTGAAGGTGTTTGAAAACTGCACAGTTGGAAATCATAACTAATTCAGCCTCACATACTTAGACTTTTTGGTTTCTCTTGTGGCCATGTGCACTTCTGTAGTGGTGCTGCTGAAGAGTAATTCGGGTTTTTTTCTTTCTTTTTTTGGCTTGGGAAAAGTGAAAGTTTTGACTAGGATAGGTGCACAAAAGCATTTAACAATTTAGAGCTGAAAAAGACCTTCTGTGTTTGAGAGCTTCCCTGGTTTCCTTCCACTCTGTCAGCTGGTCTAATAAATCTGCACAAATATACTTTTAAAAATCTACCATACCTCTTTTTTGTTTCTCTCAGAGAGTTTTTGGTTGGGGTTGTTTTTCTGGTTTGTTCTTTTTTTTTCAAATTAGATCCAAGTTATATTAACATGAGACCCTGCCTGAAGTATTGCATCCAGCTCTCAGGCCCCCAGCACAAGACAGACAGGGACCTGTGAGGAGGCCAGGAAGATGATCAGAGGGCTGGGACAACTCTCAAGTGAAGAAAGGCTGAGAGAGTTGGGGTTGTTCAGCCCAGAAGAAGAGAAGGCTCTGGGGGGACCTGGCTGCGGCCTTTCAGTGTATAAACGGGGCTTATAAGAAAGATGGAGAGAGACTTTTTACCATGGCCTGTACTGACAGGACAAGGGGCAATGTAAAACTGAAAGAGGGTAGATTTAGGCTGGATATAAGGAAGAAATTTTCTACAATGAGGGTGGTGAGATCCTGGAACAGGTTACTGAGAGAAGTTGTGAATGCATCATCACCAGAAGCGTTCAAGGTCAGGTTGGATGGGGCTTTGAGCAACCTGATCTAGTGAAACATGTCCGTGCTAATGGCAGTGGGGGGTCAGACTAGATGATCTGCTGACCCAAACCATGCTGTGATTTTATGAATAAGGTAGCTCTGAGCATAGGGAGAAGGCAGAATTACCTTCAATTTTGTGCATTATAACCTGGGGTTTCAGTTAAGAGCCAAGCTACAGGAGACTGAGAAGGAAATCAGATTATTGCCTGAGAGCTGCTATTGGCCTCTGTATTTATTTTTCTTCCAACAGGAACATAATACATAGTCAGGCTAGGCTGGTCATAGGTACAGGAGCCTTTGATGTGCAAGTGCAACAGACACCATGCATTTTGAAATAACTTTTCCTTTAAATTTTGTGCTGTATAGTCATGGATTGGCTCATCAGCAGTGGGCCAAGGATCACAGTAAATTTTAATCAAACAATTTCCTCTTTTGTAGCTCAAAATAGGCCTGACTGTGGTAAAAAAAATGTATTGACATCTGATAAATGATCTTTTTCTTGACTGATTTATGTGATCACTGCATTTTTCCTAACAGTAGTTATCGGATGGTGTTGCCTAGAACTCAGGGAGTTTCCTCCTTGAAATAAATTGTTTACATATTTTCTAAATAACCTCTAAAAAGAGCATCAATACTTTTCAAATAGCATGAGGTAATTAATGTCACTTTCTTTTTGCCCCAGGTGGTTTAGTCTCGTATGGAACACTCTTGAGTTACAAATTAATAATGAATACAGAACTGAAATTTATCCATAAAACTGCTCAGAATAAAAATCAACTGTGGATAAATTCGTATCACTTGTCACAACATCAGAAACCTTTAAAATATCAAGAAAGTTTTGCTCATTTAAATAGGATTTTAAGGTTTATGTCAGCATTACTGTAAGACTAAGGATCAGAAAACAGGATTACTAGTGGTCAAACTGAGAAAGTAAGGAAGAAAATAATATTTTTATAGCACATAAACAAGTGTAAACCTGTTCATTGATCTCTTCTCCCTGGTACCCAGTGATAGCACGCATGGGAATGATTCAAAGCTGCACCAGGGGAGGTTTAGACTGGACATTAGGAACCGTTTCTTTACCAAGAGGGTGGTCAAACACTGGGACAGGCTTCCTAGGAAGGTGGTCAATGCCCAAAGCCTGTCAGTCTTTAAGAGGCCTTTGGACAATGCCCCTAACAACACGCTTTAACTTTTGGTCAGCCCAGAAGTGGTCAGGCAGTTGGACTAGTTGGTCGGTGTACGTCCCTGCCAGCTGAAATAGTCTGTTCTACTGAGCGTGGCAGATAAGTGTTACTTTGAACTTTCATTCTACCTTAACAAAAAATAGAAAACCAAACCTAGGTCCCATCAGTGCCAAATTATTTGACACTTTGTCAACGATGCTCTAAGGAAGAAGATGTCTAACATGAGGAGCATGCTTTCGCCTTAGACACATGAGTCTATTTCTAAATTCTTGTAATCTTACTAGAAAATTAATTTTACTTTCTGTTCCAGTTACACTGTTTATAGCTTCTGCAAGCAGCAACTTCAGAGTTTTAATATTCTGTTCTATGCAGAAGTTTCAATACTGGTTGATTTTAGTCTTTCAGCACAGACCTCTATAGAAAGAATAAATGAAATGACCCTTTGATACAAAGAACTAAATTAATTGTGGCTTTCAACTTACTTTGAAAGATGAGGTGTAATGAAGTTATTTTCATACTCAGGTGTATGCTTGAGTTTTTGAAGTACTTTTTGATGTTGTCTACCTACATGCCCTAATCTTTTTCTCTGACATTCAAGTGAATTTCTGAGCTTATGGTACCACCTAATGGGATGACATCATAACATACTATTTATCATAGAGCAGTAAATGTAGATATTGTGAACTGTGCACCTTAAACCTGTCTGGTTTCCCTCAAATTCTTTGTTTTATTTTATTTTTTGGAATCACTTATCAAGTATCTCAATTTGTTTCTGTCCAAGTGAAATGACTTTTTTAGTGAGGTAAGTAAAGCAGCCAGCTGTGTCACTGTGAGTGTTCTTGAGCTGAACTCTCAAACCGTTGTTTTGCCAAGAGAAAAGATACTATTTTTTTTTAAAAAAGACTTCTATATAGCATAGCTTATTACCTTTTGCTCTTTTTGTTTCTGTATTGGGTGGCCATGCCCAGGTGCTGGTGGGGGGGTGGCCGCAGGGGTGGCCTCTGTGAGGAGAAGTCAGGGCTGCCCTGTGACAGACACAGCCAGTTTCAGCTGGCTCCAGCAGACCCACTGCAGGGCACCGCTAAGCCCAGCAGTGACACTGGTGGCACCTCCATGATAACATATTTAAGAAAGTGTAAAAAACACTGTGCAGAAGGTGTGAGAGAGAGGAGTGAGAAAAATGGGAGTATAACAGCCTTGCAGACACCAAGGTCAGAGAAGGAGGGGGAGGAGGTACTCCAGGCACTGGAACAGAGATTCCCCTGCAGCCCATAGAGAAGACCATGGTGACACAGGTTGTCTCTCTGAAACCTATGGAGGACCACAGTGAAGCAGATATCCACACTGCAGTGCCTGGAGGGCCCCACACTGGAGCAGGTGGACGTGCCCTAAAGGTAGCTCCACCCCATGGAGAGGCCACATCAGAGCAGGCTCCTGGCAGAAGCTGCAGCCTATGGAGAGGAGCTCACACAGGAACAGGTTTTCTGGTAGGACCTGTGGCCCCAGGGAATGCCCACACTGGAACAGTCCATTCCTGAAGGACTGTACCCCATGGGAAGGATACATGCTAGAGCAGCAATTTAAGAACTTCAGCCTGCGGGAAGGACCCCATTGGAGTAGTTTGTGAAGGACTTTATCCTATTGGAGGAATGCCACACTGGAGCAGGGGAATGGCATGGGGAGGAAGGAGCAGCACAGATGAAGCATTATGGACTGGTCATAACTCCCATTGCCTGTTCCCCTGCACTGCTGGTGGGCAGGTAGAAGAGTCAGGAATGGAAGAGTGAAGTCGAGCCAGGGAAGAAGGGTAGGAGTGGAGGGAAGTGGTTTTAGTTTTGTTGTTGTTTCTCACCATCCTGCTCTATTTTTAATTGGCTATAAATTAAATTAATTTCCCAAGTCAAGTCTCTTTTGCCCATGTTGGTAGTTGGTGAGCAATCTCCCTGCCTTTATCTTGACCCATGAGCTTTTTTGTCTTATTTTCTTCCCCTTTCCTTTTGAGGAGTGAGAGGGCAGGGAGTGAGAGAGCGACTGGGTGGGTGCCTGGTAGCCATCCAAGGTCAAAACCACCACTACTTCTGCAAAGAATTTGGGCTGTATCCCACTAGCTGAAAGCATGCACTAACGTAGCAGAATGAAGATTGTATTATCATTGGGAAATTTATGTGTGACTTCAATCCATGAAACTTATGTGTATGCCACTCTGTTCCCGTGGCACTCACAAGGAAGAAAACACCGTGGAAAGATTTGTAAGATGTTGATACTGGCAGTGGAACACTCTCACCCATTTAAAATTAGTCCAATGTTGCCTATTCTCACTTTTCTGAAATTTCATCAAATCTACTTGTTGTGTGGTTGGTGAGCATTGATAAGACAGTTCTAAAGATGCTGCTACTTTTAATTAAAGCATCAACTGGTGCGGGCTATTAAAATACAGTTTATATATGTGTGTTTGAATGTAATACCATTTCAAGCTCAACTTGCACTTGCAAGTCTTTCAGGACTGAAAAATACGAACTGTGTTCTGCCCACCATGAAAGTCTTCTGTATACAGCAAGTTTCTTTTCAAGCTGGGGTATTCTTTGAATTAAGTTCAGGTCAGCTGCAGTCAGCTTTTAAACAACGCCTGAGCTGTACCCCCATTCTGGAGCTATTGTCTGAAGCTTAAGCAAGTCTAAGCTTGCCTACAGCAGCATGGTTTGGTTTTGTTCCGGTTTTTGCTTTGCCCACCCAAAGCTTCTCTGTCTATCAGCGGTGATTCTTTTTCCATTCTGTGTTGTGCCTTCACTGAGTTCTTTCTAGCTGTAGGAGCTTCCTTAGTATATTCTCTGCTGTCAAAGTGCTATTGCTAAAATGAAGCATGGTCTTGCTGTTGCTAGGCTAGAGAGTACATTGAACTCTGTTTTGGAGACCTTGCAGCAAAGGAAGCTTAACATTGACAAAACTGTGTGTGACATATATTTGTCACAAAACAAATTGCTGTAATTGCTTCCTCATACTCACTCTGGCTCCTAATCTCTGCATGGGCTTATTGCAGACATCATCATGTAATAATGTAGGGCAACTGGATGCAACAGAGAGAGGGTAAAGTGTAAAGGTCATGTAAAGCCACCTTTGTTTCTCCTTACTTTGGCTGTACCAATGACTTTGTCTACTGGCTTGCACCAAAATGCTCAATGGTAATTTCTGCTACTGAGCAGGAGAAGTTTCACAACATTGTAATTACGGGCTCTTGCTTGGAAGGTTTGTATGCTGTGATACTAGCAGGATGAAATTACAACTCCAAAGTATGAAGCAGTGGAAAACCTAAGGATATTCTATACTAGCATAAGTGTATGCCAAATTATACTCAGAGTTGACAATGTTCCCACATTTGGGATCAATTTTCAGTGATATAAAATGCTTTGGTTTAAATACACATAGCCAGGACAGTTTCTTTACTGAGTGACTCAACTGTGATCTGCAGCTCCAGTAATTCATAGAGGCTGGAAGGGAAGGGAATCTGAATCAATAGAGCATTCAGTGCAATATTCTTGTTTTAGAATAGGACATACAATATCTACTGTAATTACCTACATTATATTGAATAGAATACTGCTCTGTCCTGAAACCAAAACTGAGTTGGGAAATTGCATCAATGTGTGTGAGATGTCTTAAAGAGAAAACCTAGAGATAAGCTTAGATTCAATATCATTAACATTTAAGTGAGTGTTGAGGAAAGAAAATAAAGTGTATGCTGATGAAGTATGCAGATTTTATTAATTAGAAAGATGTTGCGAGCACCTCTAGGAGAAACAAACAAATAGACCTAAGTCTGTTTCTCAATCTAGATAAAATATCAGATGTTCAGCTTGAAAAAAATGAAAACTGATCAAATTGAAGAAAGGCAGCCAACAATATGCACCCTTAGGGAGGTCAGAACACTTGGAAAGCAGTTTTGTCCCATGAGAATTACACTAGAGGATGCAAGATGCATTCCGAACTTGCTGCTCAGTATGTCAGAAAAGAAACGTTCAATGCAGCTTGGTCTTACATGCCACATCCCTGAGTAGGGTGTTAACACATCTTTTTTCACATGCCTCTAGTGAGAGCATGTTTGGAATTTCGTATCTGACCCTCAGCAACTGCAGGCTAGACAGCTGCTGCTAAATTCAATGTTCAAAAACCTCATCAAATCAATGTATACATTACTGGAAGGACTCATCCTCATTTCAACAGACTTTAGGTAAATATCAAAGAGATTGAAACACCTATCAGTAAATTCAATCACAAATCATTAAAATTGATTGTTAGCCAATACTGTTCGTAAACAAGATTTTCAAAAAAGGAAGGTAACTTTGAAAATACTTGTTATTTACTCATTAAGAACAGTAACGTTGCTAACATTTAGTCTGTGTTTACAAGAATTTGCTGTTCAAGTTTTACACCTATGAGTTGTCTACATTGATAAATTGCCTTTACATTCTTTCTTTCAACTTCTGAGTAGAAGTCACATCACTTTAGATTTTTGTCAGTAAAAGGAGATGAAGCTTTAGTAACAATATGGGAGAGTTTTTAATATATTATTAGTGGTGCTCATGAGCAGTGCATAGCTGTGTACATACATACACATCCTTTTATCAAAATTTTCAGCATTTTTTTCTTGTCTTTTGAGTGATACCTGAAATAGCTTTCAGTTTTATTTGGGAGTTTAGCATCTGGTGAGATTAAATTTACTAAACTGTTGAAATATTAATGCTTCTTAATACACCTGTATGGATTCCCACTTAAACATTTGGCATCTCTAAAGGTCATAAGGTTATACTGAATTCAGGAAGTATCTTCCATTACTTTCTACTTAGAGAGGAAAGTATTAAATTAGTTACAAGATCATGTATATCGATGCTGTCACACACATTGAATTCCTCTCTGAATGTCTTCTGGAAAAACTTTTCCAGTATTTATAGGAGACACAGATAAAGAATGTGTTCTGGGGTGAGGCCATGATTTGTGTTTTTTCCCTCTGAAGAGCTCTCACATTTGACAGATCTCCAGTTTTCGTTCTCTTTTGCCTGAAGCTAGAAGCAACTTAACCACTGTGTGTGGGGGGGATGTATGCTCACTGAATGTAGGCTTGAAAGACCTGCATTTGAGTTTGAGCCACTGAGTTATCTGGTGTAAGCATATTGGCAGCATTGGAAAAGCCCTACCGAAGCCACTGCACCCTTCCTGTGCTGCATGTGCCGAAGTATCTGTTGTACTGCATGGTATACGTGGGTCTGAAAGCTTTGTTAGGCTGAGCAGCTGCATATTTTTTTCTTTGTAGAGAAGTCTAGGACTTGATTGTCCTGCTGGCCACAGAGTAATAAATCAGAGAAAGGCACTGGGAAACACACCGTGCTCACATGGCTTGTTCTGCATCCCCATTGGGAAAATTTCAGCTGGCCTTCAGCCCACAGCTCAAGAGAGCCTAAGGTGAGAGTGTCGCTGGAGTCAGTGGGGAGTGAAGGAGCAAGAGAGACAACCCTTAGGTCCAAATTACTTCAGAAAAACAAAGTAACCTCCGAAAGAATGAGACATACTTCAGGTAGATCAGCTCTCTGAAGTACATTTACTGATGTATTGTTTTGAAGACTGAAGTATTTTGTTCTGAGGATTTAATTACTAAAACCACTGAAATGTATTGGAAGGCCACCCAATTGTTGTAAATCTCTATTCAGATATATGGAAACTAATTTTTACTTGTTTGCAGATAAATTTCCCTGTGCAGAATTGCCAAATGACACTCAATTTATCAGCCTGCCAACCTCTGAAGCAAGAGAAAAGGGTATTAAGGCAGAATATATTGTCATTTTCAGATGAGATACCATCAGCAACTTAGGCCAGTGTAGCCTTTCCATTTGTAAAGTACATAGCAGAAATTACTTTTGTCCATTAGTGTAGTTTAAATTATACTTTTAAAGTGATTTTAAATGTTCTTCTTCCCAGCGCTTTTGATAGGCCCAGTGGTCTAATTTCCCCAAGGCTTCCTTTCAACCATACAGCTTGAGACACGATTACTGTTTACTGTGATTAAAAAACATCAAAGCATTGATTGTCTATTTCAAATTCCTTTACCAAGCTAATTTGAATCATTAACTACCCCATTGAAGTCACAACTCAAATTGTTTCTTTAGCCTGTTTTTCTATTTTTTCTGCTTCTTTAAGTAATATTCCATTCTCTTCATTGATTTTAAGACCTTTTCAATTTAGTCAATACGTGATGTGAAATTTAACTGTCAGGTTTGTTTCTTAAAACCTAAAAAAAAAAAAAAACATAACAAAGCATTTTTAAAATACAGAACCAGAAATCGCAACAAGATTGTAAAATAATAAAAGCAATAAGTAATTTTCCTTAGAGGTCCTTAGATGGGTGGATGAGTGTCATTATACCATTTGTAAAAGGTCAATAAATTGAGGCACAGGCTTCACAGAGGAGGAACACAACCTGGCAGCTCCGCGCAGGGTGAAACGCAGTCAGTCTGCTTTACCTTGAATGAGCCAGCAGATAATGCCAGAATATCTTCCTCTCCACCCTTCAGGGCATTTCCAGTTAAGGTGGTCAATGGTGGGACAGGAATTTCAATTGCATACTGCAATCAAAAGTGTGCATAAACTTGTATGTTGTTTCATTTTTTCCCACAACTCCTTGCTTGGAAGCAGAATGTGGAAAATGAAGGTGAAGCCATGTGTGGTAACCTGCCAGACTGATGTTTCTGTCTTTGCTGTGTACCATAATGCTGAACTTGATTTAGATCTTGTGTCCAAGAGAAAAAGATTTTTGCTATAACTTGCATTGTTTTTAAGCCAATTTCATTAACCTCATGAAGGATCTGGCTGGATATGGATACTTACTTGTGCTCACCATCTTCTTTTTAGTTTTGTACCAGCATGTTTTCTTTCTAATGAAACTGTCTTTGAAACAGGTAATAGTCAGCTAGTTCATGCTGTGATTGTAATTCCATCAGCTCAATCAGATTTAAAATAATGGTTTTTAAAACATGTGAGACAACACCTGGCATTTGCAATACTATATAGCTGGGGCTGAGGAATCGCATAGGAAACCCCAGGTGTCCAAAAGTAACAATCTAAACTCTTCAGTAGAGAAGTTGTTTGTATTGGTAGCTGATTTTCAGCTTCTATGCCCACATCCAAAAGGAGTACAGGAAAAACTAGCTTTTCCCCAAACTGCCTTCTAAATGTAAAACCAATCTATTGTGTAGACATGGGAAAGAATCTCTGATCTGGAAGATATTGCACATAAATGTTTTATTCTGGAGCTTAGATGCTGTAGGGATAAGATCATTAAAAATGCAGAAGTAGTGTATATGCCTGTGGGGAACTGACTCAAAATAGAGAGGTAAGGGGAAGCAAAGTGCTTCTGCACCTAAGAGAGAAAGGAGAGAACATAAATGGAATGAACCTTTAGTAAGAAGGAAAGAAGACACCTAATGGTCAAAAGGAAATTAACAGAATACAGGGCGAATCCCAAAACAAATGGCAGGACTATTTGCTATCAGTCTTAAACTGTGCTTCCGTTGTTTGCCACAGACTGTAAAAGTGTATAATATAAAGAGAAAAGGAGCATGTGTGTGTGTTTATACATATTTTCCATATCAAACTGCATGCTGGATTGTAAATGAAGCATCAAAACCCACAACTACAACAGAAAACACAGTTCTGATAATCTGAAACGGAAAAATGGGAATTTGAATCCTTGTTCTTAAATATATCCACCCTATTTCAGATTATTCAAGATAGAAAATTTGTAATATATTATATAATTAAGATTGCTTTCTCTCTCCTCACTCCAAAAGATACAAATAATGGATTTTTTAAAAAATATGAACATTCATGAAGTATGATGTGAAATAGTGTTTTCAATGGAGTCAGTAACCTGTTAAAATCTAGATCTAGCTGTAGGTAATCCCCCTTCACTAACTGAATTTGTCTCCTCAGACGAACATTTGGTCACAAATAGGCCTTGCCATCTGTCTTGAGCTCAAGGGCTTCACACTTTTAGGGGTAGCAAATAAGTGCAAGAGATGTGTCTAAGGAATAAGAAATGAAGTAGGGATGGAGTTTCAGTATCCCCAAAATTGATGGAAAGCATTTGGATGTGCCACATAAACTGCAGGAACCAAACCAAGAAAACAATACAACCTTTAGTGAAAAAACAGAAGTTGGTACCTGATGCTACATTGTAGCAGGCTTGAAAATAGCCTAGGAGCTGCCCCAGAAATGTTGGGGGCGGTGTGTGTGTGTGTGTGTGTTTTCTCCAAAAAGGACATCAATATTACATAGATTGCATTGGAGAGAGCATGAGGCCAATGGGGAATGTTTAATCTTGTACAAGCTAAGCAGTGATATGATGCTCCTATTTGTTTATTTAGTTATCAACTTCTAACAATTATTTAAGAGTATATGCCATATAACATCAATCAGTTAAATGTCATTGTACTGGCTTTGGCTGGGACAGAGTTAATTTTTTTCTGTAATAGCTTGTACAGAACTATGCTTTGGATTTGTGCTGGAAACAGCGTTGATAACACAGGGATGCTTTCGTAACTGCTGAGCAGGGCTTACACAGAGCCAAGGCCTTTTCTGCTCCTCACCCCACCCCACCAGTGAGTAGGCTGGGGGTGCACCAGAAGCTGGGAGGGGACACAGCCAGGACAGCTGACCCCAACTGACTAGAGGGCTATCCCACACCATATGACGTCATATTCAGCCATAAAACTGGGGAGCGGTTGGCTGGGGGGCCACTGCTCAGGCACTGGCTGGGCATCGGTCTGTTGGTGGTGAGCGACTGTTTTCATTTGCATCACTTGTCTTTCTTGGGGTTTATTTCTCTCTCTTTGTTATTTTCCTTTTCAATGCAATTATTTATCATTATTACTATTATTGCCACTACTAATATTATTAATAATAATAATAATTTTTCATTATAATTTTATTTTATTTTAATTATTAAACTGTTTTTATCTCAACCCACGAATTTTGTCACTTTTACCCTTCTGATTCTCCTTCCCCATCATGCTGAGTGGGAGTGAGCAAGCAGCTGTGTGGTGTTCAGTTGCCAACTGGGGTTAAACCAGGACATCCATGAAGCTCCTAGAATTTGATTTCTTGTTCTAATACTCTGATTTCATACCAAAATAAGACCTTTAAAAGACATGAAGCTGCAGAACTGTGCTTCAGGCACATTTGTTTCTTTATTTTTACATCAAGAAGATCTGTTTTGTTTTCTTCTTTCTATCACTTACCTGTGTATATACAGATACAGAACTGCATGTCTTTGAAGTCAGTTCCATCTTTCAAGTAAGGGCTTTTCAAGTCCTCTTCAAGCCAGTTTGGCCTACTGTGATGCTTTATCATTTAGACTGTGACTGCAGGCCCTACTTAGCATCCACTGTAGGAGACTTCTCCCAGTGTTGCTCATGATTTACCAACTTTGTTCTGTCTTTAGAAACCACTCTTGTGCTTCAGTGTCACAGAGATCCTCCATCAGCAATTTCAGTTTTCTGCTTCTGCTTTCTGGCCACTAATTTTGTCATTTTCTAGTTATCTGCAAGTAGAGCAATTCTTGATAGAGAGACAAGTGATTCATAGCCATATTTCGTACTACAGGATGCAGAGAAGCCTGGAAAATATTGGTAAAATTGAAGAAATACTGTATAGATGAGTTTGGTATTTCTTACAAAGTGTGATACATACCAAGAAGGAGAGTTTGTGTGACTTGAATTAGCAAAGAACAGCAGCAGTGTATGTCTTAGTCCTCTTGAAAAGACTCTATTTGTAAAGAAAAATTTGATTGTTAGGCAGTTCTGAAAGCTGGCAGACATTGAGACATCCTGTATTATAGCTATCTACTGTATTCGTTATGAGCAAAACTGATTTTGTCCATAGTAATGTTAAACATTTGATAGCCCAATACTGGTTATGGAGAATTTCATTGTATCATTTGTGAGGGACTGTCTATATGGAGATCATATTATGCAAGAATATTCATATTCTGTGTTAGCAGAAAAGATAGAAAAATAAACTGAAAATATTCTTCACTGTCCTTCTTTGAAAGACATTTCATTGCTTATTCATCACTTTTGCAATCACAGTGAAGGTAGAATAAACTTCATCCCAATCTGAAGGATCTCTTATGCCATGGTATATAGAGCTCCTAGTTAGAATTACTTACCTAAATATTAACGTATTTCCAAATTCAAGTGTTGACTATACTGTCTTTTTTTTCTTTTTTCTTTTTTTTTTCTTTAACTGTTCCAACTAATTGCTGGTGATATTTATGCTGGTGAAATCCATCACTTGGTGTTACTTTCCCACACACAGGAATTATTCATCCGTCCATCAAAAGGTTTGTGTGGGTGATAATGATGCACACACAATAACATTAAGCTGCAGTAGCTCACCTTCAGCAGTGCTCTTTCCGTGGACTCTGACAAGCTCCTGGTTTACAAGTATCCATCACAGGCAATGAATATTGTTTTCCAAAACTGTGCAGAACATTTTCTAGGCAGGGGGTCTTCACAAGGAAACTCCACTTGGGTAAATGGAGCTACCACACAAATTGGAAGCCGTGCTGTTTCTCAGCTTTCTCCTGCCACTCTTACTGCCTGCTCTGATAGTCTGTGCTCAGTGCTCAGCCGAAGGAGCAGAAGCCATGTAGAATCCGTACTTGACAGAGCTCCCTCAGGGCATGGGGTCTTCCAGTTGTGACATTAATGAAACCTGTATTCCTTGTGTTTAGTTTTGAGTGCTTTATTGTCAAAACGACATCAAGAAGTTAGATGGAAGTTCTGGGTTTTGCTTCTTGCTCTGCAAGAGATTTCCCGGGTGACGGTGGGCAAATCTCCAAGTCTGTCAAAGTTTCTTTCTAGGCGTTGCTGTTTTGAAGTTAAACTCATTTGAGTTTGCGAGGACTGATGCTGTCCATAGATGTATCAGCATAAGCAATAATGTATTGCAGAACTGAAAGGATGTAAATAGCAAAGGGTAAGATGTGTTGCTTGGAATACGAAGGGATGAGAACTACAAGATGAACAGCGAGGAATGGCTCCTGGGTTGCTGTTTGGTTTGGATTTTTTTTCTTTTTTCCTTTTTTCCCCCCTGTTTTTAAGACTGGGGGAGTCTACTAAACTCTGGAACACGTATTTCACACTACATAACTGCAACATGTATAGGTAATTAATTTTAAGAAAACAATTCTAGGATATTCAGGTAACAATGCTTTTTTCTTTTTTCTTGAATGTCTAAACATCTTTGTCACTCAAAGAAAAGCTTACAACAAATGATCCCTTTCATTTTTACTTAAAACTGCATCTCTCCATAGTGCAGAGATTACTGCCACAGACCCTTCTCATTAGGAAGCACTATTTAAAATGACTGCTCAAATATACAAAGGAGAGGCCTTAGATGTCCTTTGGAAAAAGTGAAGTGAGCATAAAGGATTTAAATATTACATGCTGCCTAAATTGTCTATTTCAGCTAGTAGAGAAATTGCCATGGCATTATTATGACTAAATGCAATGTATCTAAGTTAACTTAAAAGTTTATATTCCAGGGAAGAGCGAAACCTGGAAAGCATCCGAAGTGATCAAAGCTGACAGCATGATCATTTTAATTCTGAAAACTGAAGCAGCTAGAGCAAGCACTGCAAGTGAACAAAACCACTGCAGGTGAACAAAAATGCTGCAGCTTCTTCAAAGGATGATAAGTTTTAAGTAGAGCAATTATTTGGTATGCCATTTAATGCATGAAGTAGAATACTTTTTCTTGCTTAACACCTTAATTGAGAAGGCTAAAGTTTAAAATTACCTTTGGAGGAATTCATTAATAAGATAAAAAGGCATTTAATGCAAAACCAATTCTTGAATCAGTCCTTTGAAGATGGTGAGCAAAATCCATGGGAGTGATTACACAATGTATTGTAGGACTGACACATAGTTACAAAGCCTTAATGCAAACAAATACATTTGAATCGATTTTGTGGGTGGTTGTTCTGTTTCAGTAAATGAATCAGAGAAGTACCAAAGAACCTGACATTAACAGGCTTCAAGAAGAAATTGTAGATCAAGAAATGCAGCGGCCGGCAGCAGAGTGTGCAGACTTTGAGATCCAGCGGGAAAGGAGGGATGACGTTGTAAGGTTCTTTTCCACCTCAGAAATCCCTGTCTAAATGCAGGTGCTGTAAAACCAGCATCAGCCTGTGTTGTAAAGCCAGCTCAGTGAGGCTACTTGGACCCAGCCCAGCCAGTGTTCCAGCTTTTAAATGGTACTTCACCTATTCAAGGTGTTTCACCAGCTCTTGACTCTTTCATCCTCACACAACCCCTTGGCTGTTAGCGCCTCATTGATAGAGAACACTGAAATAGAGGAAAAAATTTAGATCCCAATTTTTCATAATATCCACCTCCAGTTTCCTTAGATACCAGACTCTGTCACAGATAAGGCATCAAAATGAAGATGTGAAAATAGATGCTTCTGAAAATACCTGATCATCTGCATTCCCTGAAGACAAGATACAGGCGAAACATGGATCCATGGATTTCCCTCTCAAGTCAGGGTTGCCAGAGCCAGTGCCTGCTTTGTGCTTATCTGTCTCCCTTTGCCTTTTTTCTTTTTCTTTTTCTCATCTCACTGAAGTGTTAACCTTCAGCACTGACCTAGACAGGATTTCAGAGAAGAGTTTCCATGTTGCAATAGCAAGGGATTTCTTGTAAAGATGCCCCCAGTCACAACAATTTCTTCAAAAGCTACTTGTTGTCATCTTATTTCTCTGCTGATGAAAACTGACAGTCTGGTCCTGTTAATCATTTAATGTCACATCAAATATCTGTAATTAAGGGAGAAGGAACCCTTACAAATGATGCATGTTTGAGGCTTTTTTTTTTCCCTTGTGTGACTTAAAAACTAATTTGTTACAGTATATGCTGTGTTTTCTGGTAGACTGTTCTTTTTCTCACTTTAAGGCTCAGAAGTACAATAATAATGTACATTTGTAGTGCAATTAAATCTCTTTCTCATTCCTTTTATTTGCCCTGCCTTTTATTTTTCCCCTCTTTTTCCAGATTGAAAATCTGTACATAAATCACATTATGTGTTTCTGTATACTTAGTATGGATTTTTCACTTTAATTTCTCAAAATCTATCAAAAAATCCATGTAACTTTAAAGAACTTTCTTGAATTTTAATGAAGTAACTGCCGATATTTTGAACATCTGCAGTGACATACTATTATTTGCTTTCATATTGAGTTAATACTGCAAAATATGATGTGTCCAAAAACATTTTTTTGTTGTTTTTTACTCCCCTTCACAAGAAAGGCAGATGCACTATCTTCAAAAAACAGAAAAAGGATAAACTAATCTCAGTATGTGCTCCTTAACAGATTTCATCTTTCTAAGAAAATTGTATTGATACCTATTTATCAGTCTCTTTCCAAGTACCCATACACCTTAATAAGGCCTCCGTTGTGCAAGTTACTGTAAAAGCATACAGACTTTACAAATGCCTCTATTGCAAAGACCTTACAATTTAGAAAATAAGAGTAATTATATTTACATTATAAAAAATTACAGAATTTTTCATAAGTTAACAGTGTGCTTAATTCAAAACCAAATGGTAATAGGGAATACATAAGTGTAATTGTTCCCATCATTAGTTTACTTGACAAAGTCTTCTGTTAGCTTTAGAAATCAGTACCGTTTTTCTTTCAGGGATTTTATGGGATTTTTTCTTTATGCATCTATCATTTCCACAAACCATGCTGGGACTTTTTTTTACATAAAATATCAAATCTGACTTGGTCTTCTTCATCGACCTTTATTTCTCATTTATTTTCCTTACCACAGTAAAGTTCATGACAAAATTGTTTTCGACTCTATGGTAGATAAACTTTGCTTCATATCTTTTCCAAATGGTAATGACTCCATGAAGTTTTAGTGTTAGGAGAAAATAACATTATGGAACAGAAGCAGCAAAAAAGTTCTTTTTATTTTGAAGGTTTATTCCAAAGTGAACTTTCTTAGGAGGGCTTTTAGTTTCTCAGATATATGTAGTGTACTGGTTATGATTGTAGGATACTGGCACATAGTGAGGCATTTGGAGGTGATCAGAAAATAACCTTGTCTGGCTAGAATTTAGAAATTATCTAATTTAGTCAGCTTCCTCTTATTCCTCTTTCCAAAAAAAGGTTACTTGGTGAGAAAAAGAATTTTAACATAAAATCTATGTAAAAGAAGTGCGAAGTCCTCACCAAACATAAATCATCTTACTACATCGATACTTGATTTTACAGATAATAATTTAGCTAATAATTTTTTTAAATATTAAAGCTGGAATTCAAGTACCAATTTACCTGAGAAAATGTATTTTGACATCTCATCTGGTATTTTCAGCTCACGTTTTTGCTGTTATTAATAACAATCCACAAATTCTGATTTCCTTGGGAAATAAGTAATGCATGCATAGCAGTAAGAACTCCCAGGCTGAAATGACTACCTGTGAAGTTTCAGGATTACGTCTGCTTCAGATGTGTATGGTATCCTGCCAATCCCGCAGAGAATACTTGAGATTTAAATGAGTCATGTGGATGATTTGACAAGGCAAAGCCAAGCGTCTCTTTAGAAGCGTATTATTTCCTTTTGTTCTGATATGGTATCTACTCATTTATCAAATGCAAGAGCAAGTTCTTTTTACTGTTCATAGACTTGGAAATATCTCTTCTAAATTCCATAAATAGTAACAGTGGATCTATTTAACATAGAAGAAAGTGGGAATGTAATTAAGAGTATATGATAGCATTAAAGGAGGAAAAATCCAGGCTGAGCATTAGGAGAGTCTTTCTAATGTCAAAATCCAGTAGACAGGTAGTAATCTAGTCTACAAAGTGGCTGAAATTACTTTCTCTCTTCTTTTTTTCTGTCTGAGAAAAGAGGAAATGCATGGTAAGGTGAAAGCTGAATCAGAACAGAAGTTTGCTCAGGATAGGAGACATCCAAATGAATGTTTAAGAGTCAGCTACACTGTCTGAGAGCATCACCTAGTCTTGCTTTGTGATCAAGGAATGGTGAGAGTTCAGAAAGCAATTCCATGTCTCAGCTAACTGTCTTAGGAAGGGATATGTCACTCCCTAGAGGAGCTGCACACTCTCAGTAGGCTCTTAGAGAAGCCACCCTAACAAACCTGTCTTCTTTTGATTTTTTTTTTTTTTGAGTTTGAAGAGCAGGAGGAAATTAACAGGGATACCTTCATTACCTGCAAAAGTAAATATGCAACAGTATTGCTGAAGAAAGCCCTGTTTAGCACTTGCATGATTTCAAAGCATTGAGCTGCTTAGATCCATTTTGAGTATTGAGGTTGGGCAGGGACAGTTTTTTTGAGATGTTTGATCAAGCTGCTCTCCTGAGCAGTCTGCCCCCCTCACACTGTGTGAACTACTGAGCTTTTTGTGAAGCATCTCCTGCTGCAATTTACAGCCCAGAATCAATTTCGGTTTGCTTGAAAGCGTCAGGCCATAAATTGTGATGGTTTCAGGATATGCTTCCTATGTGGTTTGCCCATCCATGCAGTGTTCATGGTAATCCATTGGAGAGAAGTAGAGCAAACAGCTGAGGTTTGGTAACTGTTCTCCACCATCCGAGTTTAATTCACTGTGTTGGTGAGACAATGCTTAAAGGCTTTTAAATTAATTGCATCCTTTTGCGACACCTAGCCCAGTATGCACATTAAAGTACCCGCACTGAAGAGATACAAAGCTGAAGACCGCAAGTTTGTGAACTTTACCTTTGTAATTGTCCAGATGGATGGAAAGTCATTGGGCACTGATCTGTCTCTGGGCACACAATGCCTACGGTCATGCTAGGAAGACTTTCAGCTGCATGTAGACTATTGACCTACAGCTGAGGCTATTGGGAAAATGTACAGCTGTCTTATTCCAAGCAAGTAGCACTGTAGGTTTAATACAGATATGAAAATGTCATGTGCTATAGAATACATATATAAGGTTGGAGAGTGAGGAAAGGAGAGAATGAGAAAGGGAAGTTACTCTTGATTTTTCTGCCCCCTAATCTGGGAATACAAAGTAATTTCATGTCACTGCTGCAGGACGTGTATTTTCAAACATCTTGACTGATTTACCATTTGCTTTGGGCTGTACGTCTTCCTTACACCTAACTAGTGCACAGAAGTTCAAGGTGACTTTGATTCAGTTTGAGTGTTCTGAACAAAGAGGAAAAATCTAACTGTCACTAAACCCTGTGGAGAGAAGCATCTCAGACCAATTTCTGCATTTTTAGGATGTTTAAGATGAAAGAGACATATCATTACTTTGTAGAAATAATGAAGCTATCCATCTAAAGTCAATTTTGTACTTCCTGTGTCTTGTTATTTATTCTTCTGTGTAAGAAACAGTTGATTTAAAATAATTGACTGCGTAAGCTAAGAACTTTTGATTATGGTTTGCAGTTTTTCGTTGTTGTTGCAGCAATTTTTGATGCTTGCATAATTTTTGTAAATGTACTGCAGTCTTTTGGCTTCGGCATGTCTCTGTGGACATTGCCACATCTTTTCTGCATACACACAACAGTCATAGGCAGTTAAAGCTAAAAAAGCATTTTGCTGTGCCCAGACTCCTGACCCAGAGTCGAGGCGGGTTTCATAAACATGAACATTTGTAATCCCCTGTGCTTTGAAACACAAAACGTACGGTCCTCTTCCCTTTCCTGAAAAGTTTCTTGTTTTCTGTTATTGCTCTTCTCCTCACAGTTGGGCGTAATCCCTTTCACAACAAGATAGAGTTCAAATAGTGTGATCTTTACAGAACAGTATTCAAATCCTGCCCCAGCGATGCCTGTGCCTGTTCCACTCCTAAAAGAATTTGACTATTTGGCACACGGTGGTGTCCACAGAGCAGGAAGGGGGTTGCGGGCCAGGTGGGAGCTTGATTCAGAAGATACGGTTCATGAGGATTCGGTCACTTCTTGTTGCAGGGGCCTTCTTGAAGGCTGTTGGTAAGAAGAGGGGATTGTCTGTGCTTAAAAAGTAATTGTTCATACTCCACGTGCAATATGAATAATTTTTGCAAAAATATGTGACTTCTGTTTGAATCATGCTTATTGGCAAGAATGAGAGACATACTAGGTGAATGATGCACTTTATTTTCCCAATGAACAGATGGCATCTGCATCTTTTATTAACAAATTTTGCCCTCTGCCTCCTTGATACAACAATTGAGGTTCTGCGCAAAGCTTTTCAATCTGTGACTGTTCATTGTTTTGAGATAAAATCTTTTTTAGCTACTGCAGTATACTCACTCTTTTTGCAAATACGGAGGAAAGCAGAATGAAAGGAGCATGTTGCAAAGCACCTTCCTTAAAATAATTGACTCCTTAGTGGCAGCACATATTAGAGCAGAAGTTGTTTGTCCACTTGCCATTTCCTTTCATAGGCTCCAAGCCTCAAGGAGTCATTTACATCTTACAAAAGAACAGAATAGCTGTGAACAAAAGTTCATAGACTGCATTTGACATGGAAATCAGCAGGATCTATGTACACTCATTTCCAGCCTGTATGAGTGGGGAGTGGTTTTTTTATTTTAGTTTTGCCTGGTTTACTGGACAGATTTCACAGGATTGTGGGACTGGATGAGTGGATGGATCACTGTAAAACTGTTAAACCATCAGGAAGGTAGGTGTACTTAATTGGATGTCACTTTAAGCCCCCAACTCTCATGCACTGATGAGAAGATAAAAAAACCCAGTAACATAAGGTCATTTGAAATGAGAGGTCGTGGTCTGATTGGTTAACTGATGGTAGAAGAGTATTATCAGGGATCATACTAAAATAACACAAAGTACCTGTAGTTCCTGGATCTTTCTGTATTGATTATCATTATGAATGTAGGATTTTAAAGGATTTGGGGAGGTTATTGAGTCAAGTCTTTTTCTATTGCAAACAATCACATCTTACATAATTCTATTTCAAATATATCGCATACCATTTCAGAAATTATTTTGATAATGTAAACAAAGGCGTAGAATACTGGACTTCTGAAACTGCTATTAAAGCAGTGGCTTCTCTCTCTATTGAATGTTTCTGAAGGAAAATAGAAGAATTGGAAAACATTGTAAAGCAATTTAATTTTTAAAGCCCCTCACTATGGCTGTCCTGTCAGTGAGTGATTCATTTTATGGTTATCTTTCACTGGAGGTTCACCAAGATATCACAATAATGATATTGTAGACCTGGTTAATTGTTTAAGCATACCTCTCAGTTTTGAAGGAATGTGTGTGTTGTTCTTCCTAGTGAAAATCAGGTCAGAATGGGTCCAGACCCACACAATAGCCCTCTCTAAACTGTGTCAGTTTTCTGTGACAAACAGTTTCTCAGGAAAAAAAATAATTACCTGAGTATTTTTTCCTTAGTTGCTTTTTTTGTTTGTTTTGTTGGTTTTTAGGGTTTTTGGGTTTTTTTACATCAGGTTTAATCTGAATTGAGAATTTAATGAAACATGTACTTTAAGCAGGGAAGTCAAATACTGGTTTCTTGGATCCTATGGCTCTGAATTCCTTAGCTCCTATGTCAACTGACTTTTCTTGATTGCTTAAAGATTCAAATAGATGATGAAAAACTCTTTAAATCCTGTCCCAGAGTAACTTTGCAAAGGCATGCCCAAAGCCTAGTGACCTTCAAAGGTGGACCTGCGTAGCGTTAGTTACAGTCAGATAGATCAGATGCTTTGTTCTTATTATGCACATGGGGTTGTTTCAGCCACTTGAGTTTTGTTTGAGAACTGTGGATCTATGTTGGGGTTTTATTGTATTTAAGATTAAAAGAATTTCTGTTTAGGAAGGCAGGATGTGAGGCTCAAAGTAAAGTCCTGACTTGTACAGTACATTTCTATTGCCAACAATTCTGCTAATAAAAAAAAAACAAAAAACAAAAAACAACAAAAAAAACCCAAATAAAAAAGAACCAAACCAAGATTTGAGTGATGGACGAGAATGTTGATGAGAAAAAGGTGGTTTGTTTTATTTTGTTTTGGCTTGGTTTAGCTTCTTCCAGGAAGGCATGCCTACTTCATCTTTTGTCTAGATTTGATTAGCTTTCTGAATCACTGTAGAATAGAAGAGTTTTCCAGTAAACAGGAACAGCCATCCTTGCTAATGCCTATTAATCTGGCTCTTCAGATGTTAGCACTGTTCAGCAGTTCTGTGAAAAAAAAACAAAGCTAGCATTATTAAATTAATAGAAAACAGTGGTGGTCTAAAAATTGTGTCATTACATATATTTAAGCAAGAGTCTCTGGTGTTTGCCTGGTTTCCTATATTCAGATCCACAGTCTACTGCAAACGACCATTGTGTCTCTCAGTCCGCAGATATGGAGTAAGGAAATGACCTCTGTTTTTTGCTGCTACGGAAATAAGTTTCTGCTATTTCATCATTTTAGTACAGTTCCTGCACTTCATTCTTGTGCCTGTTGCAGTGTGTTCATTTAACTGTATGATTTAAAATGGAGAGCATTTGGCTAATTAGCAGGCAGCTGTTCACTTAAGTAAATGACTCATAGAGTGATATTTATGGTGCATAACTATTTTTCAAGCCTGGAGAAATTTGGAAAAAAAAAAAGACACAAAAGCAGATGTTTATGCTTCTACATCCATGAAAAATGCTGTGAAAACTGTCTGCTGCTTTAATTTCATGACTTTTTTCTCAAAACTTAGTGATAAAGTGGTAACCCCAGCTTTTAACTAACTAATATCTTTCAAAATTAATGAGATAGCACTGTAAAGAAAACATCCAAAATACTTTATTTCCAGTATTTGTGTGAGCTGAAAATGTAAAATGAATGATCAGGCATCACATGAAGAGGCCTCAAAGTTTATGACATGCATAGGCTCAATTAACACTTGGAGTACAAGAATTTGCAATTTGGCAAAAGCCTATTTGCTTTTTTTTGCTTTATATTACAAAACAATTATGTATAAAATAGTTCAGCTACAAACTGGAAAATATCGATCCCCGTAAACATCATACAGGTTCGATTTTAAAATAGAATTATTACAGCAAAATACCTACAGTGTTTTCTTTGGCCTGCTTTGGGAGTTTATGATGTTAGAGACTCCAGCATTTCCAAATTGAACGGTTAGGGTGTTCCCTGTGAAGCCCACCTTCTGCCCATACTTCTCCCCATTAGCTGGTTATCTCAGAACTGAAGACATCAACTTGGTGTTTGGGGAATGGGTTGGGTTTTTCTCCCCTCTTCCCTCCCCTTTAATTTGCCTTGGCATTCACCCACAGTGTCTCTCCTGCTGCCGAGTTCTCTTCCACAGCTCCTCTCGTCTCTCCTCTGCCTGCTTTAGGGCATGCTCTTCTGGGGGCTCAGGTCACTCAACCGTAGCTCAGGTACAGTACTAAATCTGTTCTGAACAAAGAGAAAATATAAAAGAGAACCTTTTTTTGTGTTCTCCCCTACTCCCTTTCTCTCCTAAAACTGGGTAGTGCCAGCTGCTAATTTAAGATTTCTGAGACTATACCGAGTTCTGAGTCTGAAGTTCTGTAGCATTGCTGGGTGGATTAGGCAGGGGAATAGTTTCTTTTCTTTCTTCCTTTGTTGCACTCCTGCACCCTGCTTTCACATTCTTCTGAGACTAGTTTATAAAAGCTGTTGGTTAAAATACACAGGGTTTGGTTATTTTGAAAGGACTTAGTCTTTTTTTCTCATATAAATAAGGGGAATCTGGCTCTCTAAAAGTGGCGTATGTACCACAAAATTTGTTTCTAGGTGTTTTTATTGTTTTCACTGGGACAAAGAGAAAGGACATTTCCTCTATGTAACCAGAATGCAGTTTAAAATCTTAGCAATAGTCTTTAAGAAGGAGAATAAAATTGTTGTAGTATAGGTAGTCCCTTAAATAATGACTACATCTTTAAAGAGGAAGCTGGGGTGGATCACTGTTTGTGACTATGGATTAATGGGCAGCAGGATTCATCTGTAGTTTATTTTGATTTTAAGCTAGATTTGCTGCTGATTGGATAGTCAGTAGTAACCATCAAGGAATTGTAACCAGTCTGTCCAACCCTATATAAATTGGAACTGCTTTACCATGCTTTGTCATTGTACCCTCTGTGACTAATCTGGAGAAATGTATTTCAGTACAGTTTGGAAACAGGAGGTGTACCAAGAGGGAATGGAAAAACATGTAGAGCCTAGATTTATGCAACAGAATTGGAGGTTTGTTACTCTTTTATCGCTCTTTTTATTACCTGTTTTATAAATTCGCAATCATAGTTCACTGTGTTACATTTAATTACCTTGGCATATACAATGACGATCCTTATTTCCTAAATAAAAAGGGAAAAGACGGCAAAAGATTGGAGAAGCACATGTTATTGTCAAGGTAAAACCTTGAGCTAAACTACCCGTCTTCAGAAGCAGAATGACCTCCCCAGCTTGAGAGTATTTTAAGATTTCATTTTTCAGCACTCTCTTACTTCTCAACAGCTTTGGAACAATTCCCTAAGTGAGACTTTACAGCTGTTGTAATGGTTATTCTGTGATATATTTGAAATATAAAATGTCTTCTTATGGAGCAAGATTTCAGCAACCTTAAAAAAGATAATGAAAAAAAGATCAGTTTAAAACCGTGGAAGCCTCTTGTAAAGTGCAAGATTGAACTTGTTTAGTACATAGTTGCTTTCTTATTTCTCTGAATGTTAATTGACTTGGGAGATTGCCACAAATTAAGCAGCAGTTGAACTGAAAATGCAAAATAAATTCTGTTAGAAATACGGTTAGGTGAGTTGCCATAGCCAGCCATATTTTTTTATCTGTAGCAGATAGAAGAATGTTCTGCTAGGTGGCTCATCTGTAATGCTGTTCAGAATGACAGAGTATTCAAAACTTGTGTGAAAAACGTGTCTAGGCGCTAGTGATTTAAATGGAGGGTACAAAAGACTTCATGGTAGTACTGGAACTGTAGTGTAAATAACAAAGCATCTCCACAGTGTCATGGCAATATATTCTCATGTAAACCTCTATATATGCACATTAGATGAGTAGTTAATAGCTCATCCCAATTTATGTTATTTTTTCTGATATTTAATGTTTTAAATGTTGTGACTCGGTCCCTCAGTGTCTTTGTAGTAGTGACCAATCTGTAACAGGAGCAACAGCAAACTCCTGTTTTATTCACCAGTGAATTCTGCTGACATCACTTCATTATACTTTTTAATAGAAAAGTATTAAATCTCTACGATTTAATATGGCACACTGCATCTCCGTTGGAACATAACAGTATAATCTGTGCTTAACAATTTCTAATAAAGGGTATGTGTTCATCTTTTTGTTACAGGGATAAATGATAAAACTTTCAGAAAGAAAGGAATATTTTTTCCCATCTTATTTGAAATGTACTGCCTTTATGCAGTCCAGGCATTCATGCAGGGAGCTGGTAGCGTGTAGAGTATTTGGGGACAGCTTTCTCTCATAAACTTGCATTATTAATGAAACTAGATTGAGTTTGGGAAGGAGTGCACTTTCAGCTGTTGACACCTGTTGCTCTGTTGGTATATATCTAATAATATCAAGGTAGGAGTTTCTTTAGCACCAAAAAATGTATTTATAGAGGAGAAAAATTAATCTGGTATTTCGCTTTTTGTGGCAGATATAGTGATTACTGATCAACTCTGCAGCTGACTTTTTTTTTACTAGAAAGTATATTCTTGCTTATCCAAGCAAAATAAAAAAAAAAAACAGACAATACATAAGGTACATTTGAGACAGTGAATTTAAGCTCACAAGTCCTCTGAAAGTGGATTTCAATCTAAGCAGGTCATGTGCAAAACATGACGTGCAAGAGTAGAAAAAGGCAAATATAGTAGGTTGGAAGAGGAAAAAAAGAATGAGAATCAAATTGTTCATATATTGAAGAGGCAAACTGAATGAATCTACTCAGCAAGTAAACCTAGAATTTTTTGAAAGAAAATTATTTAAGCATATTGGCATCCAAACACAAAAAAAAAGGCATAGATTCTGATGTTACACAGAGATGATGAGAATGAGATGGAGGAAAAGAGAGTCCTGGTATTCAGAAATCAAGTATATCTGAGGTAAATAAATAGCACCTAAAACCTGAAGAGGATCCAAATTAATAAGGGGACAATGACCAGAGTGAATATACAGAGATCATGCGAGAAGCCTACTAGCTTGCTTTCTTCTTTGTCAGGCTTCAGTATTTCTTACAAAAATTAAACAAAAGCCAAATCCAAAATCTGTTCTTTAAATCTGCAATTTCATAACTCTCACCCTCTGTAGAAAAATTCCATGAATTTAACAGTTTCCATTGAAAATGCTTAATTGAGAAGCAGTACGGTGAAAGCTGAGGCGCTTCCCGTCAGACCAAACATAATTATCTTTGCTTTCAAGAAACACAGTCTCCCACCACTAGATTAGAGGAGTAGCTCTCCTAGGTGCAGTGACACTGAGGGGCTTATTTATTTATTTATAGGCTAAGATTAATCACTTGTTAGTGCACTAGGTTTGCTAAATACACCATTGCTGGTATAAGGCAGGTGGAAGGCAACCATTTTTACACATCTGCCGTCCAAAGTAATAAGGATAAATGGCAATATACACACCACAGGGCGTTATTTCAGTGCACAGATATCCCTGGTCATGATTCCCAATGTAATGAACGGAAAGGTTTTCTTAATGCATATGCATCCAATCTACACCAGGCCACCTTGAAACAGCAAGAAGGCTGCTGACAGGCAGGTACGACTCCTGTCCAATTTCTAGCTAGAGCTGTAGCACTTCAAGGCAGTCCGTGGAGGAGACGTTTCAAGTTTCTACTCATAAGTGGCAGGATTTCTCATAGGAAAAGAGCTTTCTAAAACCCAACTTGAACAGTGCTAATTACCGACAGGAATTGCTCCTGTTATATAGACCGTTAGTGCTACGCTTAGCTAGAGAACTCATACACAGGTTTAAGGGTTTGGCAACACAGAGGCTTTGCTCTCATGGGTATTTGCAATGGAAAGCAGGTGCGGTTCCACTTCGCTGGAAGAGAGAGGCTCTGGAGAGCCACCAGCTAAACACTGCGGAGAAACTGCTGTATTGCCAGAAACCAGTGGGGCTGGGGCTGCCACTCTCTGTTTCCTTCCAGTACCCCTGCCACATGTGGCTACTTGGAAAGTCTGCAATAACCTGAAATGGCTCTTCCCGGAGGAAAGCTTCAGGAGAAGTGGCAATATTGCCTCTTACTGTCTGCTTGGAGGAATTGAGGGAAATGCGTGGTAGGAAGAGTTTAATTTGTTTTTCCCTGATGGCCCTCCAAAGTAATTCTAGGGGATAAATGATTTAACACAATTTCAAGCTATTGCCCAAAGTTCCAGCAAAACTGCATGATTTACTTTAGCCTAAGTACATGAGTGATAGTTTTACTTAGTAAATCTCATAAACATATTTTCGGTGAGTTGTTAAAGTGGTGCAGGAATACACGTGTCTCGTCCCCATGGCTCGAATGGTAACTGAGTGGATTATGTTTTCCTCTTTGACTCTGCTCCATGTTCTTCACATGGAAAATTGGCTTCCCTTGTTTTCCATACCATCCTTCTTTACACTTGTGATAGGAAAAGCGGGTGTGTTCTGTGAAACTTAGCTGTAGGTGTTCATTGTGTGCTTCTCCAGGTCTTTTCCAACCTAAACAATTCTGTGATTCTATGAATCTATGAATAAATCTTTTTTCCTCCTTTGAAAATAAATAGTCACAGTTTTGCAATCTCTTGCTGAATAAGCCTCAATTTTATCTAGTTTTAAGTAATTTATCTTTTTTTCCACTTTTTACATCTATAGTAAATGAAGTCTCAGCCTGAGAAAATGCCTTATTTTGCAGACTGTCAGCAGTAGGCAATACCTCTCCCAATCATGTGTATAGGACTGTAGAGGAGAATTGTTTCAACAAGCATTAGACCTTACAAAGTGAGTAATTCCTTTTTGTTCAAGAGCAAACAGTGAGAAGCAAGGACTTAAAGAGTCTTGAACCCGGGCTTTGGGGAGGGTGAGAAATGAGTTGCTGACTTTTCTGCTGAATAGGCTGCCTTCACACTGGGCCAGGATCTATCAACCTGAAAGGTCACTAGTAGTTTCAGCTAAATAGGGACCTTAGGACATGGTTACACTTGGATTCTGTGTTTGTCACATTCCATAAATGTAAGTTTTTATATGTTTATCGATTACCAGTATCGCTTTGCAAAAAGAAAAATATTACCATTACCATTCAATAAAGCCATTATGTCTGGGAGGTTTTTTGCCCAATTAGTCTCACCAGAAGTATTGGATAAAGTCACCAACTCACTTCAGAAGAAATCACTAAAATCAAAGCAGTAGTGTGCCTTGTTTATTTGTACTTACACTGGCAGAAAGCAAGTGGTGTGGTGTAAGGTGACTTCACTGTAGGAAAAACTGCAAGAACGCATCCTTGAAGTCTACTTTAAATATGAGTTGTTTCAGCTGCTTTGGCTGTGACTCCATTGTTGAATTATTCAGGTACTGATCTTGCTGGCTATACTTTTGTCACCATATGTCAACATTTAATATATGTCAGAAAGGTTAGCAGTTGTTTCTAAAGGGAGAATGTCAACTTCCCATACAGCTGAGGTGCTCAGTGGTCTAGAACATGGTGGCTGGTAAATCTTTTGTAACATCCACTTCTTTTTCCACAGTAGCATTAGTATTACCTGAGAATTTTGGTTTTTCTTTTAGGAAAAAGGAGGGTTTTTTCCCTGTGAAAGTAGCAGAAATTTCATTTTAGTCCAAACTCTCATAGGAGTGAACACTAGAAATAGCCCAAGTGCTACTGAGGATAAAACACAGCTTACACAACTGGAGCGAAACACAATTTATATGAATCCATAATGCAAGCAGAGTTTAAGAGGTACTGTGAGGTGACTCCCCATACTCTCAACTCACAAGAGCAAGTTAAGTGCAAATCCTAGTCAAGAACAGCATAATCACTTTAAACCCAGAAAAGTCCTTACCTATCTGAGAAAGGCAGGAAAAGAAAGCAGATAAATTCTCCCCAACCCAATCTAGTTGTGTCTCCTTCATAAGGTTAAAACTCGCACCTATGAGGCTGCAATTTTGGCAAAGAATAAGATTTTTTTCTAGTCCCTGTAACATAGCTGTTAGACTGGGCAGCATGTAAATATTCCCACATCAGTGAAAATGCTAAATCTCAATAGAATAAAACTTAAATCTCAATGGAATAAACTCTCAATGGAATAATACTCGTGTCTGTTCTTTCTCGTGCCCTATACCCAGAAGGAACTTTTACCCCATTTTTGGTGGAAGGGGGCAACCATCAGCTCATTAAAACATGGGCATACCACAGAGAAGCCAGCAGAATCCAGCTCTGTCACCTCAGTCTGTCCAGGACATAATTTGTCTTCCTCAGTGCTGTACTCCTTGTCCCTTCAGCAAGCCAATTTTCTTTCAGTTAATGGCAAAACAGTCCAATGCATTGGTAATTATTTGGCCCTCACAGGACATGCCTTCCAGCCCTTGCACCAGCTTTGTTGCCCTCCTTCTCTGGACACATTCAAGAGACTTCTTAAATGGTGGGGCCCAGAACTGCACACAGTGCTCCAGGTGAGGCTGCACCAAGGCTGAATACAGCGGGATAATCACCTCTTGTGAGCAGCTGGTGATGCTGTGTGTGATGCACCCCAGGATGGGGTTTGCCCTCTGGGCTGCCAGGGCACGCTGCTGGCTCACACTGAGCCTGCTGCCCACCCGCACCCCCAGCTCCCCCTCTGTAGGGCTGCTCGCCAGCCACGCCTCTCCCAATCTACACTTGTGTCTGGCGTTACTCCATCCTAGATGCAGAATCTGGCATTTGGACTTGTCAAATTTCATCCCATCTATCCAGATCTCTCTGCAAGGCCTCTTGTCCCTCAGGAGAGTCGACAGCACCTCCCACTTTGTTATCATCAGCAAACTTGTTAATGGTGCATTCAACTCCTACAT
This sequence comes from Gorsachius magnificus, assembly GCA_034008185.1. NCBI lineage: Eukaryota > Metazoa > Chordata > Aves > Pelecaniformes > Ardeidae > Gorsachius > Gorsachius magnificus. The sequence continues at coordinate 54,689,457 of CM067082.1, read as the reverse complement.
CTAGATCATTGATAAATATATTGATCAGAGCTGGCCCTATAACTGAACCCTGAGGACCACTACTGACTGGCCACCAGGGAGCTGCAGCCCCATTCACCACAACTCTTTGAGCCCTGCCATTCAGCCATTTCTTCACCCAGCACACTGTGAACCTGCTCACCTCATGGTTCAATAATGTGAAGGACAGTATCAAAAGCCTTACTAAAAATCCACCAGCTTCCCTTCATCCACTAGGTGAGTAACCTTATCATAGAACAATGTCAAATTAATTAGACAGGGCTTCACCTTCATGAACTTGTTGACTTTGATAATTGCATAGTTCTTTAAATGCCTTTCAACAGTATGCAGTATAATCTTCCATAATTTTACCAGGAACGGAGGTTAGACTAACAGGTCTGTAGGTTCCTGGCTCTTCCCTCATGCCCTTCTTATAAACTGAAAGAATATCGTCTAGCTTCCAGTCAGCAGGGACCTCCCCAGACTCCCAAGACCTTTGGTAGGTAATTGAGAAGGGTCCTGCTGTAACATCCACTGACATTGGTAGATGAAAAATTAGATATGAGCCAGTAATGTGCGCTTGCAGCCCGGAAAGCCAATTGTATCCTGGGCTGCAAAAAAAGAAGCATGGCCAGCAGGTCAAGGAAGGTGATTCTGCCCCTCTGCTCTGCTCCTGAGAGACTCCACCAAGGAAGACATGGAGAGGGTCCAGAAGAGGGCTACAAACATGATCCAAGGGCTGGAGCACCTCTGCTGTGAGGAAAGGCTGAGAGAGTTGGGGTTGGTTAGCCTGGAGAAGAGAAGGCTCCAGGGAGACCTGATTGCGGCCTTTCAAGTAGTTATAGGGGGCTTATAAGAAAGATGGAGAGAGACTTTTTTCCAAGGTCTGTAGTGACAGGAAAAGGGGTAATGGTTTTACACTGAAAGAGGGTAGATTTAGATTGGGTATAGGGAAGAAATTTTCTTCAGTGAGGGTGATGAGACCCTGGAACAGGTTACCCAGGGAAGTTGTGGATGCCCATCACTGGATGTGTTCAAGGTCAGGTTGGATGGCGTTTTGAGCAACCTGATCTAGTGGAAGGTGTCCCTGCCTATGGCAGGGGGTTGGAACTAGATGACCTTTAGGGTCCCTTCCAACCGAAACCATTTTATGATTCTGTGATCTTACAGAATTTTGAAGGAGTATTAATAATAGCTCTGGTGACCTGGTAAATTCAGATTGTGTGAGCATATTTTGCCCTCCTAAATTCTTCCAATGGATATTTTTTATCTTGCTCAAATAACACATGCCTGTTTTTAGGATTGTTATGTATTATTGTGTTCATAAACAAGGAAGAAAGCCAAGTATTTTGAACTTTCAAATTTATCTCTTATATTTTTGTGAATTTTAGGGATATTTCTCATTCTTCACTATCATCTCACCCTTCTCTAGAACAGACCTATAAACCTTCTCTGAGGTCAGCTCAGGCACCTCTTAAAGAAAGGTTTGGTGGATGCTTTTGTTCTAATTCCTTATCTGCCACCTCTTAACTTTGTTAAAATGATTACTGAGTAGGGTTCATTTTCTTCATTTTATTCCAGGGGGGTGTCTTTTAAAGGCACTTCATATGTAGCCATTTTTAAGTTAGTCTTACTTTTACTGAGCCTTACCTTTGTGCATGTATCTACCACATAGATATACGTAGCAAATATGTAGTTTCAAGCCACAGCTGATGGTACAGTTAGCTTATAAATACATATAGCCATGAAAATCATGGCTCAGGATGCCACAAGAAGTATTAAAAAAGTGTAATGACACCCAGTCTCCATTCATTCTTATACAACCTGTATTATGTACAAAAGCATAGGAAAGACTCATAACGTCCAAGTTTGCCATTCACAAAGGGCCAGCCACAGCCTGACTTTGAAAAGAACTTTAACTTTATTCCTTGTGTCTGGCCTAAAAAAAATAGTTTGAAAAAAAAATGTCATTCTCTACTGAAATTTAATTTTACAATGTTTCTAAATGTGTGATTCCAATCAACCATGTATCTTGGGGAAAACAACTAGGCTTTATATCACATTCTGGCTTTGCACAAAACTCTAGATGATATGCTCAGCAGTTCATGCCAAGAAAGAAAACAGGTTGTTTCCAAATAAAATGCATCTTTGAAACAAATCTACCATTTATAAAGCAGAGAGAGATTAAAGCTTTAGCCCAAGCATCTTGACTTTTCCTGAATCCTTAACAAAAATTCCAAATATGCAAAGGATGCCTTTCTTTTTGCTTTTTGAATGCACTCAACAGTGTTAGAAACATTACTCAGACTCGTGTGTGGTATTTTTCTAAGTGGTCACTTGTTATGCAAAAAAAATAGGAATTTAGATTACAAGAGGTTTATCTTCTTGCACATATTATTGCTTAAATTTTTTATGAAAACTCTTCTGCCAAGACAAGAAAATTGCACTTTTGGAATCAACACAGCGTTGCTTTCTTATTCCTTAAGGTGTTTTGCATCTCTTATGTGTTAATGGGTGTCTCTCCAACTCCACTCAAAGTTTTTCAAAACCCATTTTAATCGTGATATATCACCAAGATTAACACTTGATAAAAGTGTCTGGCCCCACTGAAGTTGCCATCAAAATGTCCTTTTGACTTCAAGAGACAAAACAGCAGAATGAATCTGATGGGTTTTCAAGTATAATTTGAGTTACGCCAGCGAAACAGTGCAGATCCAAGCCATCTCATTTCTCCTGGTTATGAGGACTGGTTCAGCCGGGAACTAAAAATGACAGTGAGATTTCCCACTGCTCTGCTGGAGCAGTAACGTACCTGGCCCAGGAGGTGCAGGCATACCAAAACTTCTGTGGTTACAGTATTCTTTTTGTGTGGTTGCTCTGGTACTTCAAAGATCTGTTCTGTCTGTCCTGTGTGTTTTTCCACATTCAAACCAATGGCATTAGTGTTAGGTGAGCTTCCAAGTACATCCTAGCAATACAAGGGTGAGGGCTAGATCAGCCTTTGGAAGAAGTGAAAACCTTCTAAATTCTCCAAAAAAACTCCACACCATCTCAACTCCACAATTACGCTTTTTGTCAATTTAGTGGACAACATAATCTGGGCTCTGAGTAGGCAGTTTTGCAACCTATGGCTTTTCAAGTGCCTGAGGAAGAGGAATATTACAGTCACACTTCTACTGCATCTTTAAGAATAGTCTTTCTGCTTTAAAAAATCCCCTACTAGAACACTGAAAGGTAGCAAGATAGGGATTTAACACTGAAATAGCAATTTTTAATCTTTCCAACTGTGATTATTTTCCTGATTGCACATTAAAATGTATCTAATGCACTTGCACATAATTTGATTATTATTTAATTCTTTGATGAGGATAAGAACTTGTCATACTTTTTTAGGACTGTGTTTTGCAATGTAGAGTCCTGTTGTGGCAGTATTTCAGATATTTGTAGTTATTTGATGGTTTGGTCAAAGTACTTTTCCACTAAAAGGTTTGTATTTTTCACTAGAAACTGTCAGTAATTTGATGCTGCCATTGAAATTGTCACGGCGGGGGTTGGGGTGGAGGGAAGACTAATTTCCTAGTGATGTGTTTGCACTTCTTAGTTCAGTATTCAGGCACAAGATTGTATTTTCCAGTCTGTTAGAAGTAAAAGTGTAGGTATCTGATGTAAAATAAGAGTGCATAAAATCTAAGGTACTGTGAATTATAACCGCACCTTTATTACTAATTACATAATGAAAAATCTGTATCTGTGATATGAATTGTTGGAAACCTTGTCTTTAAATCAATACACTTCAACATGTAGGTAAACTTACAAATGTTTTCCGTTTTATGATAAATTCATATCCTGAATTGATGTTACCTGTTTCCAATGATGCATGCATTCGGCTGTGTGTGAAAACAGTAGCAAATATGTAGAGCTCACTTGAAGTGAGACGAAACTGAATTACAAATTTATTATGTGACAACAGCTGTGGTACTGAGATGAAAGTAAGTAGTGTCCCTAAATTTCAGTACTTGTTTAATGATAGGACAGTTTCTTGGTATTCTATAATCCCTTATTTGCTGTCAGTGAGGTGACCAGATACTCAAAGTTACTTCATTTTGTGTTATAAGAACAATTCTAGACAAAATGTAAGATGCAAAATAGTCCTCAGGCACTTAAAATGCAACTGAAGCAAAAGCAGTCCGAGCTCTAGAAAGCAAGAGCACACCTGAGCAGTAAAATGCTGCAGCACCACAGGTGTCTGAGTTTCCCACTTAAAGTTTTTCACACATCCAAACCTGTGTTACTGTATGTTTTCATACAGTCAGTGGCTTAGCTGGGCCAACAGAGGCATCCACAAACTAAGCATCTCCTGAAGGTCCTGATTTGCTAGGTAGACTCAGAACATGCTTGGAATATGCTGGGCTAAGCTGAAAAAGAAAATATATGCCTGGAGAAGAAGGTAATGATGAAGTTTTGACTGATGATACAGGTTTTTGCCTAGTAGCCTCATTAGAGTACTCACCTAGGAGGCATGACACCTGGATTCTGGACTTCCCTCAGCCCCACTGTGTGTGTGGAGCACCCCAGCTGCCCAGCACTTCCCATGCTCTCTGCTGAGCTTACAGGGTCACTGTGCGATCAAGAATGCAAATTTTGAGGAAGGAAGCAGAAAAGAAGCAAGTGGGGGGACCAGATGGGGTATTTGTTGTGAAGGAAGAATATAGGTTCTGGGTTTTGCATCCCGATTTTTTTCAGTCGTTACAATGAAAAAATTCTCTTTGAATACTTGTAAATACAATTTAGGCTTGATTATCTAAATGACGGTTATCTGAATACCATTAGATGCCAAAATAGTTGCTGAAGAGAGTTATAAAACCAGTTAATTAAGTGTTAAAAGTGACACAAACAAGCATACGCTAAGAAAAAAAATAGTGGCCCAAGTGAGCACTGTCAGGAGTTAAACTATATGTTCTGCTGCAGATTCAGTGGTGTCGCTTTGTGGAGAATTGTGGCTGTAGCATAACGTGGCAACAGTCCAGGTGGACTCTGACATGCTTGAACTATTCAAATCCACCAAATGACGTACCTGCTGGTAAAGACAACAAAGGCTGCGTGATAGGAATAGGGATAGGGTTTGTGTATGTGGAGAATGAGACTCCAAAAATTGCTCCTTATTCCTGTCATTTTCTTGTGCACACACCTCAAATACTGCGTTTGGTTTTGGGCCCCTCACTACAAGAAAGACACTGTGTTGCTGGAACATGCCCAGAGGAATGCAACAAAGCTGGTGAGGGGTCTGGAGCACAAGTCTGATGAGGAGCGGCTGAGGGAACTGGGGTTGTTTAGTCTGGAGAACAGGAGGCTGAGGGGAGACCTTACCACCCTCTACAGCTACCTGAAAGGAGGCTGTAGCCAGGTGGGGGTCAGTCAATAACAGGCAATAGGACGAGGGGAAATGGTCTGAAGTTGCACCAGGGCAGGTTTAGGTTGGACATTAGGAAAAATTTTTTCAATTAAAGGGTTGTCAGGCATTGGAACGGGCTGCCCAGGGAAGTGGTCGATTCCCCATCCCTGGAGGTATTTAAAAGACACTTAGACAAGGTGCTTAGGGACATGGTTTAGTGGTGGAATGGCAGGGTTAGGTTAACGGTTGGACTTGATGATCTGAAAGGTCTTTTCCAACCTAAACGATTCTATGATGCTATTTTATGATCTTCATGGAGCATATGAAAAGAGAGAGAGGGAGAGAGAGATCATTAAGTTGTTCTCATAGGGATCTGACTAGTCTACCCTAAGCCTCCCTTAGATATCTCCCTAATCTAACTTTATGGGACAAAACTTCTAAGTGAAATCTCAGACTGGGACAGTCCTTCTCAAAAATGTAGAAAACTTCTCAAAAGCGTAGAAAACATCTCAAAGCTGTGAGATATGATGGATGCAGCCTCTGGAAGCAGACCACAGACTGCCTGTTCGGAAATTGTCTAAAGAGGAGCTGGAAAAGGTCTGCCCGTGACTCTCTTTGGAAATTACTCTTTCAGGGTGACGCTGTTCTCTCTCAGCTTAGTGTTATCATTCTTCCCTTTCCACTTATGGGGTTTTTCAGCAATGTGCTGGCTTGGGCTTTTCACAACAGTCCTGCGATGGAAATCAAAGCGACTTTCTGGCTCATACTCCAGGAGGTGCTAAGTCACTGTAATTCTTTGTTTGCCGTTCCTTGCTTGATAAATGTCTATGTTTCTTAGCTTTTCACTCTTGAATGCAAAGTTATGTTTAAGAAAATGAAGCTTGAAAGCAGTAAAAAAAAAAAAAAAAAGACAATTTTTCATTAAATCCATATGTTTCAGTACCTCATTTATGGCTTTTCTAGGCTGAATACAATACAGATTTCTTTCTCTCATGCTTGGAAAGGAAATCTTTGCCTGGACTCAGGAGAATAGTTATTGCATTTTGTGCCTTTATTTAAAAATGAACCAGGAAATAAAATACTTTCCCCTGTAATGGAGTAAAGTCTAACATATTAGTATTAAATTACCATGTCTTTTACAATTCAAAATGTGGAGGAACTTTTTGCTTAATGTAACACTAGAGAAAGTTATTAGGTTTTTTGTATTGAAAGCTCTCTTTCTTTTTCCTGTATTCTCTTAGAAGTAGTGGGAGTAGCACTTTAAAATGTGTCAAAAGTTATTCTAACTCGGGAATGGGCACTGACACAGAAACACAGTGATCATTTACAAAGTTAACCAGAATAGCACTTTCTTTTCATGTGTAATCCTAGCTCCGTTCGACTTCTTAGCACAGATTTTCTTCATTTTGCTGTGCTTTTAAAGCACTTACTGCTTTTCCATTGGGAAGAGCATCATCTATTATTTAGCTATAGCTTCAAGCAGCTTCTTTGCATGCTTCTCTCAAATATGAAGCAGCAGGCACTATTTCAGCAGGAGAGTAAATTTTATGGAATGCAGGACTTTGTTAAAGTTTTCAAAATAACATCTATGTATTGGTACTGAGTTGTTTGTAATGCTTGATTTTCATTTTGTTTTGCATAAGTAAAACCTCCATGCACCATTTTAGGGAAGGGCACATGCAAATGCTTTTTGGGTTTTGATGAAATTACCTGTTCCCTTCCCTATAGTAGTGAAAAGATGCATGTGCTGTCTTGTGACTTGAAACACAAGGAATTAATTCTCTCTCATAGGCCTTCAAAAATTGAAAACACAGAGCAATGCTGTAGTCTATCTGTAACAGTGTGGTAGAATTACATTTAACATTTCAGTCTGTTAGCGGATGTTGATCCTCAGACGAAAAAATAGGTTGGTACCATTGACCTGATAGGACAGGGACTTACTATGCTACTCAGACAGAAAGGAGGTATGGTTGGCACCAGAGAAGAATCTAGGCTACAGCTAAAGTTATGCTTGTTTAAGCCTGCTGGAAAAAAACAATTTCGGAAAAAGACAAACTGAAGTGTCAAGTATCTCAGTTAACTTGACCCATGATATTACATTGCTCAAGTCAGGATATTGTAATATAGAAAGCCGTATTCTTCATATAACACATTATATCTGCTGCAACAATATGTAAAGGAAAGAATGCGTTGCCCTGTGTTGCGGCTTTACTCCAACCGTTTACGTATTTCCAAGATTCTGATCACGGTCAGGTAGCAGCTGATTCTTATTTTCAGTTCCTAGAGATCTGGATTTGCTTTGCTTTATTTTGCTCCCTAAGTTTGTTACAACCTAGGATCCAAAATGGCCAGTATTCAGTCTCAGTCCAACGGACAGTATCTTGTCACTTGTCTTGTAGTTTGTAAATCTTCTCTGTTACTACAAGGTTGATAAGTACGGTCTCAGAAATATTTGAATTACTGCATAGAAGTACCTGATATACAATTTTAGATTATGATGAGTTTATTAGACTGTTTTGTAAAGTATGTATTCCTACTTCACATTCTGTCTCAATCCTCCAGTATTATGTTTACCACAAGATGCAGAGCCTACAAATATGCATGGAGGAATAGTCCAGTAAAGTTTTTTTTAAGTTAGAAATGCCATAAACATTTCCAAGTTTTTCATCTTTCACAGTAAATATGACAGCAAAATTGTGCATTTGAGGTATAATTTGGGAGACTTTGTCCACACTTTTTTGGAATAAGTAGCATATCTCAGGCACGCCTTGGTTGCTCATGAGTAAATTTAAGTAAATTTTTCATACAGAGTGAAAATCCTACCATAACCATTGTGCATTTGTAATCCTTGTGTCACACTATTACTTCAGTCACACACAGAATTACAGAAAAGTCAAAGTTGGAAGGAACTTCTGGAGATCACCTGGTCCAACCTGCTGGACCCAAAGCAAGGCTTGGATTAGGCTATCCAAGGCCCAGTCAAACTGTCTTGTATGTTTCCAATGAAGGAGATTCCAGCACTTCTCTGGGCAACCTCTTCCAGGGCTTAACCGTTCTCACAGTGAGGCATTTCTTATCTTATGTTCAGATGGAATTTACCCTGAAGCAACTTGTGCCCTTTGCCCCTTGTCTTATCACTTGGCGTCCTTGTGAAGTGAGTGCCTCCATCTGCTTTATGACTCCCTTTTAGACATTGCAAGGCTGTCGTTGGATCCCCCTGAGCCTTCTCTTCTCTGGGCTGAACATGGCCAATTCCATCAACCTTTCTTCCTATGTCAGCTTCTCCAGACCTCTGATCATTTTGGTGGCTCTCCACTGGACTCCCTCAGATTTTCCATGTCTCTTCTGAACTGAGGAGACCAGGGCTTGGTAGAGCAGAACAGGATACAGTGTTTCAGGTTTGGCCTAACAATTGTAGGGCAGATGGGACAATCCTACACCCCTCCATCTGCTGGCTGTAGTCCTGTTGATGCAGCCTAGGACAGATTTGCCTGCTGGTTCATGTTCAGCTTGCTGTGCACCAGGGCCTTTTCCACAGAGCTGCTCACCCCACAGTCAGGCCCCAGCCCATACAGCTGCGTGCAATTATTCAGGATGCAGAAGCTCACATTATCTTTGTTAAACCTTGTACAAATCTTCTTGTCCCAATCTTCCAGCCGTTTTACGTGTTTCTCTGTGGTGGCTCTTCTTTCTGGCTTATCTATCTCTCCTTCCACTTTGGTATCTGTCGTGGTTTAACCCGGCTGGCATCTAAGCACCACGCAGCCGCCTGCTCACTCGCTCCCCCCTCCCTCAGTGGGATGGGGGAGAGAATCAGGAAGGAAAAAAAAAAGATTAGAGCCAAGGGCTGAGATAAAGACAGTTTAATAAGAGAAAATAATAATAATAGTAATAATGAGAATGGTAATAGAATATACAGAATATACAAAACGAATTATGCACAACGCAATTGCTCACCACCCACCGACCGATGCCCAGCCCATCCCGAGCCACGATCACTCCCCCAGTCGCAATCAGTCCCCGAGCAGCAATCAGTCTCCCCGCAACCGACCGACCAACAACCCCCTGAGCATGACATTATATGGTATGGAATAGCTCTTTGGACAGTTTGGGTCCTAGCTGTGCTGTACTCCCAGCTTGTTATGCACCTGGCCGAGCAGGAGAAGCTCAGAAAGTCCTTGAGCAGTCTGAGCACTACTTGGCAACAACTAAAAGATCAGTGTGTTATCAACATTCTTTTGGTACTAAATCCAAAACACAGCACTATGTTAGCTTCTATGAAGAAAATTAACTCTATCCTAGCTGAAACCAGGACAGTATCACCCACAAACTTGGTGACGGTGCAGTCACTCTAGTGCCCCAGATAATTTCTAAAGATATGGAATACTATTGGACCCAATATCCACCCTGATGAACTCCAGTGCTGACCAGCTGCCAGCTGAACTTTAAGCCATTACTCCGCCCATCTTGTGGTTCACCTGTTCAGTTAATTTCTTACCTGCTTGTCCATAACAACATGTGCATGAGGCATCTTGCTGGAGCCACTGCATATACACAGGTGTGTACATGCAGACACACGCATTTATAAAGAGGGACATATATGTCCCTACATATATGTTGTGTTTTATCAATACTGTGTTATCAATACAGTTCTTCAGCAGAGGTGATAGGCTCATGAATAATCTCTGTCAACAAAAATTGTCAGTCTAGTAAGAAATTCTGAAGATATTTAAATTCCAGATTATTGCCTCAAAACTCCCTTAACATCTCTTCATAAAAGTATTAAGATAGTAGTTTTGCTCCGTTGGTATTTAGACCATCACACTTCCTTCATTTTAGGAGTCTGGTGTTATGAGTTCCTTTTAAAAAAATCAAAGTACAGTAAGTTTAAACAGCTAAATCATCTTTTTGAAATGTGTTGTATTTGTTTTATTGATGCCTTAATTAACAGCCATGCTACTAAAAGTGTTTCTGTCTCTGTGACAGATTCTAGTGGATTCATCACACTGGACAAAAGCATCCATTGTTAAACCACAGAGCAATGCCAAGCCAAGTTCTTATCTTTGCAATGCCATTCTAACTGAGCTTTAATTTTATGAAATGGCATGCAGCCCATTACATTATTTTGTATGAAGCACAAGCGGTTTGCTTCTTAAAGACATATAGTAAGTTAAGTCTGTCATTTCCTGATTGCAGACCTCAGATTTTGCCCGGTCAACTGTATCGGGGGTTTTTTTGCCAAGACAACAAATGAAGGCTAAGACAAGGGACCAGTGTGCTGTGGTATCAGAGATACTCAGCAATAAAATCTCTCAGTGAAGATGTTCTCAAACAAGAAGATACCTACTGCTGTTACCTCAAAGGAGGTAATATTTTCTCATACCGATGCTGCTAGTGAGAGCAGTTGTGTGTTCAGATTTTCTTTGGAGTGCTGACAGGGAGAAAATCTGTAACTTCAGAACCCTGAAGCTGGAGAGAACTGGCTCTGTCAGCCCTGGCATGTAAGACATGAGGAGGTCTAGCATTAACATACCACCTGCCACTCCTAATTTAATAGACATAGTCATACTCAGTCTTAATAACACAAGAGAATGTAGCAACTCTAAAGGATTTGTAAGCAGTATATATTATGAGGTCTCAAATGGGGAAGTTGCTTTCAACTCCATTCTTATTTGGTTGGCTGAGAGATTTAGAGTGCATAATATTGATGTAGATGGACACTGGAAATTCACATGTTCTAGATGCTGTAAATGAATGCTCCAAAAGAAGCTCCAAAAATTAATGCTCTCCTAGTTATAACAAAATCTCACAGCTCAAGTCACTGGTCAAAGTCCACTCCTGCTTTTCAGTAAATGATTTGGAAGCAGGTAAAAATTAATCATTTAGTACTTTGTTGAGCTTTCATTCAGGTTTCAGTGGAGGCTATTTTCAAAATTTGGGCTTAATTTGTTGAAGTTTGACATTTTTGAAAGTAAGACAAAATACATATTACCATGTGTCTGCTAGAAATTCCTTATAGATTAGTTATCCCAAAGAAATACCAATTTCTATAACCTGTTTTCCCCCTCCCAGAAACAAACAGGTGAGGCCCTCAGTGCATAATACCTCTGACTGGAGCATACATTGGCAATGATATCCACCAAGTCTGTACTCACTAAGGCTACATTCTCATGTTTCCACAGTGGATTTGCTGCCAGAGTAGCATAAAAAAGCTTTCAAGCAGATGGGAACTGAGCTTTGTATGATGCATGTCCATTTATTTTAAATTAAAAGTTACTTATTACCCACCCGGGTTTACTCCTGTTAAGCCTTGGTTTACAATCCAATTGTCCTGAGTTGTGAGAAAAATTTTGGTGGTTTTTATGATTTCAGTGGCAAGATGCCATCATGTTCCCTGGGTGTTTTCCACCTTCTTTTTCAATTCCAAATTATTTTATGTTTTATTGTCATGACCAGCCCTTAGACTAAAGATTGCCTCAGAATCAGTTAATCAAGAACTTAACACATCTGCAACTTGTTATGATATTTTTGTTTCGCTAACGTGGTAAGAAACTGTGGAAATCTTCCTGGGAAAGATCTTGTGAGAGGAAAACTTTTTTTTTTTCTTTATATATATATGTGTGATAGGGGAGCAAATAGAAAATTTTCTGACAAACTGAATTTTCCAGACCAACCACTTCCACAAGCTGTATCGGTACTGGCTCTTCTGATGCTCAGGATCCATCTGCCAGACACTGGTCTTGTCCAAAGACTCGCTACAGAAAAGTGAATCTATTCAGAAAAAGTTATACTGTTATTTTTTTACTGGAGAACCTCACTGTGTGATACCAGGCATCTGCACTAGTCTTTATGCTATTTGATCTCTCCCGGTGGGGTTGTGGTTTTCTGGAGGAATAGCGCTGCTTGTAAGCCTCTGCCCTCCTCTCTAAGGACAGGTAAGATTCCCAAGGGAGAGGTTCCCTTTCTAAGGGAAATGATCAGGTAGGCCCCCAACATTACTTAAGATTTCATTCCTTGAAAGATCAACCTCCTTAGGAGAAGCTTATTTTGGTATCTAAACAATAAATTTTTTTGGCTGTTCACATTCCTTGTTTTATCCTCCCAGTTAAGCTGCATATTTAGATAAACGTGTTTGAAGGACTTAGCTGCCTCAGACTGAGATACCTCATGTGCTTCTGACCTGCTATCTAGAGGTATCCTCAGTCAAGCCCCTGTCTTCCTAAACTCCTGAGTAGAAACAGGCTGAATTCATAACAAATCTGGTTTTCTGGTTTTGTGGACTTTCCAAGGAGACACTGTGAATATGTAAAATATTTTTTTTCTTAAACAAATCTCTGAGTAACTCTTGCTTTTACTATTATTTATATATTTTTGGCCAAATGAAGATGTCAACATTTGCTGTAGATTTGAATTTAAACTGAGATACAGACTTATTCTAGTAAGGGACAGTAGCATCTAAAAAAAGAGAATCTGGTATCTTTTCTTAAACTTTTATGTATTTTTGCATTAAAATATGCTTTTGAACCTGTAAGAGGAACGGAAATTTAAGAATCTTCTCCTGATCCTTTTTAAACTAATATGAATAAATGCTATGTAGATTCAAACATTATTTTTCAAATCTTTTACAATAAAATAATGAAGATGCGTGAAAAGAATATGCATAAGATACGGCTTAGCATGACATGAAAGAAAGCCTTATTTCTAACATTCAGGATTAGAATTGCTGCTCTAACTAAATCCCAGACTGCATGAGAGATAGCTCTTGGAAAACAGCACCATTGACAGAGAGAGAGGAAATTTTTCTTTCTTCCATTCAGAGCTCAGATCACTTCTATACCCTTTGCAACAAAATCTTGTATTGGTTCTTTCTAGCAGCTGCCATCTGTGTTTTGGATTTTATTAAGTGAATTTGTTTCCCTGAACAAAACAAAACATTATTCAGACTACAAAAATGAGTAGACAGGTGGTCTTCATAAAAGATATTTTTCCCATTGTGTTCTATACCACCATTTAGTCTAATTATCCCTATCATCTCACCCCTCATATTGTGATTTTTTCCCCCAGAGGAAAGAAATAATGGCATTTCTTTCTGAGAACAAAGAATTAACTTGGAATTTGTGCAAAAAAGCAACACTGCCCATTGGTAGCCTTGCAGAGATGCTTTGGCAACAAAATAAAGGACATAAAAGGGCATTTAAAACCTAATAAATTTGAAAAAAAATTAACTAAATTATTTTCAGGTTCTGTGCCTGTCCTTGAGTTATCTGCCAGTTCACATTAGCTTTTTATGACCATTTGTGTTAGAAGTCTGAATGCAAGAGGAATGCTCATTCAGTTGGGGGGGGGGGAAGCAATGCTCTGTGTGGGGCTGTAGGAACAGTGCTGTACATTAGGAAATGAGAAACAAAAACTGTATTTCTAACTGCCATGAAAAGAGGGAGGTTACTGTGTTGTAATATCATAACTTACCTTTTGATACTTCTCTGATTTCCACTTCTTTCCTCCCCACCCTACTCCATGCCAAGACTACCACAGTAATGCCTTTAGCACTATCAGTGCCTGGCCAAATTAGAAGTGATCAGCTCCAACAGTGTAATTCTGTTAAATATATCCATTACCATGCGTCCCCAAAGAAAATTTTACAAGCCATTACAGCCCACTCCCTTGCATGAAATGGGGACAATGCCAAGAGCAACCACTGAGATGAATTGTTATCGAGTGTTTCATTTGGCTTTTAAAGAAAAGAGAAAAGAAAGCTTGGGCCAAGTTCTTAGACATGCGATACATTTCAGTTGCCTTTAGATAAAAATAAGCTGAGGTTTCAGGTGCTTCTGTCCCTCAAACCCTAAATAAAATACACCAATTTCAATGCATGTTCCCATATGCTTACATTCTAAAAATGTGCTTTCTGGAAGTATTCATGCTTACATTGGTTTTGTGACTGTTATCAAAAGAAAGAAAATTCCACCAATTAAATGTGTGCAAAAAATGAAAAAACGCATCTAAGCATTATTAGAATGAGCTGGAATAAATAAGTGTGTAAATGTATTGCATACATCCAGGTCCACTTGGACATTTGCACCGCTAGTAATTAGAACAATCTCTCAACTCGGTGCCTCAGTGGAGTGGCTAAGAAATGAGAACAACGTCATTGCTAACAGAGCGTAGGGTGTTATTATGTGGGAAATGCTGAGAAACAAGCCAGGATTAAAAAGAGAACAATTGCAATGGGAGTCCAATTCCCTTTTTGGTGAATTGATCAGCTTTACAATCTATTCAGTTATATAAATGAAGGAAGAGAGCACTGCACAGCCCTCTTGGTCACGGACAGTCGTCTTCATTGTAGTAGAGGACAGGCAGTTATTGGTGCTTTTGATAAAAAAACATGGTCCTATTGCAAACGAAGGGGAGGGCCAGGCTGAAATCCTTCTGCTGTTAGATAATTTCAGGTTCTTGTGATATATAATCAGAAAACCTACAGGTACTATATAAACCCTCCTTCTTCACAGGTATTACAGATGTCGAATAAAATAAAGTTCTGCTTGCAGCGCAGCCTGAATTACTCCACGGTTTAGGCGCTGTTGTAATCTGCACAGTGGATCAGAGAATCTGGCTGCAAGGTCTGTTGTGTTAGACACTGAGAAACCGGGGAGGGGGATTCTCAGTATATATCATGAAAAAATTATTAGGTGGTGTCACAGCAGGGTTTCGCCTGATTATTTCATTTAGACTTTGTTTCTCAAAAAATAGCAATGGATATTTGTGGGGTTGAAAGGTGCGTTCTGGGAAACATGTAGCATTAAATTAATGAATTGTATAAAGAGAGGGCAAGCTAGGGAGTGAGATCTTGCATGTTATCCAGTAAGAGAATGGAGTGTATTGCCCTTGAGGTTTTTCTAGAGAGCATATTGACTAAGAAACTAAGAAAGATGAAGATCAAACACAAGCACTCTCCCCTTTTCCTCCTCATTGCCCCATTTGCCTGTGATGGTAATTGGTGAGTGACCTGTCCTGTTGAGGAGGGGAAGTGAGAGAGCAGCTTGGTGGGCACCTGGCAGTCAGCCAAGGTTAACCCATCACATTTACGCATTGCCCTTTCCACCGTGTGGTAGGTAACACGCTTGTCCAGTGCCTTTCTGTCACTTGTATTAGAGGTATTTCATTTTATCCTTACATTGCTAACACTTAATGGACTCATTGAAATATTTACAGAATTATCAGGGCTGACTGGCTTCCAAATACTTCCCAGAAGGTGTTACACAGTAATACACTAATCACTTTGACTATGTCAAAATAGGGATCATGCGGTTTTTCTCAAGTTCTTCGTACGGCATCTTTTTAAGAAACTGGTAGCCAAATAATTCTTTCTCCTAGTAATACAGCATAGTCTACCCAAGATGCATTTTTATGTGTATACATAGCCCATTTTTGAAATGTTATAGCATCAGAGAAGTTGTGTATGTGAGAAAGTTCTACCATGTATACAGCACATCCATATGTTCAAGACATAATTTTTCAGAGCTAGAATTGCATAGCTTTGTGTGTTCAAAACATTTGCATTGCATCTGCAAATGTAAGCAAGCCCTGGGGTTGAGGAACTGTGGAAATGTAGTTGTTAAAACCTAAGTCTCACCATGTTTTCTTAAGTCTTCAGTCTGAGCAAATACTAGCAAGAATGGGTAAGAAGTGTCTGGCAAATTTTATATCCTTGTTTTAAAGTACAAAGGAGCTGATGTACATAATTTTCAAACATCACCACCTTTTTAAGTGAGCAAAACAACATATTTTCACTAGTTTTGTTTGCAGAAATAGTGTGATTCTTTTGGCTGAAATTATCAAAGAGTATTCAGAGCAAGGGAAAACTCCCAAAAATGGAAAATGTCAGCCCATATGCACAGAGGTGTGTCAAGGTTACAAGCAACTGGAAAGGAAATGTTATAAAGTATTTGGCAGTCTTTGTAATAAGTGGTGCCGCTAGCCTCATATATAAAAAATACTGCTGCGATGCATAGAGTTTGAGTACCACCTGTTTGACATGATGGCATACTCAATCAAGTCAGCTATACTTCATACTGCATTTTTGCCAGTATTTCCAAGTGAGTTCTTGCATTGTGTGCAAGCCAGGGCAAGTTGTACCCATGTCTAATTCCCTCAAGTTCAATGGTTCTCTCAGCTCAATGCTTGCCTGGTCAGATACTGTTATGACTAGAGCAATAAATGGATGAATAAAAAACAAGACCTCTGCTTACAGGTGCCTTTCATAAAAATGGAGCCTAAATCTGAAAGTTTTCCAGAACTTGTCATTTTGAATATACTTCAGAGGACTTATATTCACTTCTCTTCTAAGAGCAACAAATATTTGTTGCAGAAAAAATGTTTCTTTCCTCACTGCCATATTGGTTTCACCTTTGTGAAAAATGCTGAATCTAAGCCACCATATTGCAAATTTATTTTAGTTTGTAAGGACACTTTTGAGTGTAGACAGGGAGTGAAGGGAAAGTGGCAGCTCTGGCAAGATTTTGAATGCTGTGGGAATCTGCTGTGTGCTGAAGTTGACAGTGTGGAGCTGGAATTTGACTGTGTAATCTGATGATCATCTTTGCCATACCAGTAAAATGTTATTAATATATAGTCACAATAAAGAACTTGAAACAGTCTGATAGGGCTTTAGAAAAAAATTCAAAGTAGCAATTTTTCAATTTATCTGGAGATTTGGTTGCATGTTTATAGAAACATTTGCATATTTGCCTCGTACCATATTAAATATCATGCAGTTTCCCTTATATTACTTACCTATATATAGCTGTGGGACCTGACAAAAATGACATGATGTGAAACCTGAACTTGAATCTGTGTCTTTACCTCTGTAAATATGGGAGTGCTTCATGAATGTCACCACTGTGCAAATGAGGCACAGCTGAGAGCACATTGCCTTGAACTCTTCCCACAAGCAGTCTGCAAGTAACTGAAAAATTCATCAACCCGCTGTTATCATCTGTCACAGTTCAGTTCTCCTTCCTTTTTATTTATTCCTCAGTTGCAGCTGATAACGTATCAAGATCTTTTCCTGTGGCACTGCTAGTGCTGATGGCAACCCATAGGTGGTTCTGTGGTAGCTGTGAATCCTGCCCTCATCTGCTTTGCTGCATTTAAATTCTGATTTATGTGTGCGTGCTTAGGGTTTTATAAAAAGAAATTACCCTTTTCTTGGAAAGGGATCTTGTTGGTGACTATACTTGTAGGAGAAAGTAAAAAGGGAAGCTTTATGTATCCAAAGACCAGACATGAGTGTTGCTGATTTGAATACAAAATCTGAAGGGCAGCATGGGCTTGCAGGTGGTGTTCTCTAGGCCTCACGTGTAGTTGGCCAAAATGAGGAGAACTTGAAGCTGACACGTGAGATAGTAAAACAGAGGTTTTGGGCCTGCTGGCCCCTTCGATTTTAATCTATGGAATTCACTGAAATGCTGGGGTGGGGCGGGGGGAGGGGGGAAAGAAAAATCCAGAAGTTTGTATGCTGAGTATTTGTATTGATTTGGCCCTTGTTTTTTTTATGAAATGCTAACCTGGTTATAGGCATTATAAATATGCTTATGGAAGTCTGGCATTTTTCTGTAGGGTGAAAACATAAGTCAGTGTGGGTGTTGCAATAATTTACATGTAAACATATTTTTCTACAGTATTGTAAAATGATGAATAGATTTATTTTTAGCCTAATCGCATAACAATGATACAAATGTTTTAGTGATATAAGTGTTCTGCAGTAAAAATGTTGTGTTGCCTCACTTGATAGGAAGGATGTTCTTCTTTATTCTTTTTCTTTTACACAGACAAAGAATTTTTTCAATTAATTCCTTCCTAAAACCACATTAAATGTAATCTCGAGAAGAGGTAAAGGGTGGAAAGCAATTCTTTTTCCCCTCTTATTTTACATCTGACTTATTATATTGCAAATTCATTCTTATTGACATTCCAACTATTGAAATGCAATAGTAAATCACAGGCAATGGCACATTTCACTGAACAAGTAGTCATAATCCAACAATATATATCGTTTAAGAGGTGGGGTTTTTTTCCTTGCTGTGTAAGGAACGGCAATTTAAAAGCAGCCTTTCAGAATGCTAGCTGCCAATTCCTGTTAGCCTCCTACTAATGGGGATGTCTCCCCGTGTCGAGATTTGATTCACAGGAGGCTGTATGGAGTTCCTCATGGCTGCATAGCACCACAGCTGTTTGAAAGTTGCTACAAGGTTAGGAGGAGGACAGATGGGCAGCGAGGAATGCAATGAACAGTGTGTGAGAAACTGTGAATCATCATTTTTGGTCTGCGTCCTATCTGTAAACACCTAGGAGTCACTTTGATATCTCTTAAGCCAGTGAAGGAATCTGGTATTCTATAGGTAATTCTGGATTCAGGACAGGAATTAGTTGAGCAATAAGTCCTTACCGAAAAAAAAAAATCTTCTGTAAATATAAAATAACATACTTTAATGAATAATTAATAACAATAAGAGAATGCTGAGCTCATGTTTCATTTCATTCTTTTCACGAATAGAATATGGTGGTCTTGAATGAAGGATGAAGATGCAAGTTTAACCTTTATTCTGGTCACTGACAACTGTCCAGGAGAAAAAGTGTATTTCCATTTCAGAATGCAAAATTCTATGAAGGATTATCTTATACTTAGAGGACCAGTAGTTTCAAATCAGTTGGGTAAATGAATATTCATGAAGAGGATGAGTAAGAACACGTGTGAATGTGCTTGTGTTGTCATGAATATGGCAAGCAGGTTTTTTTCAAGATAATGTAATGCATAAGCCACAAATATCTCTCCCTCATGGGAATACAGTATATGTGTACATTGGTAGACTGATAATTGTTAAGATGTTAGATGTTTGAGAATATTTTCATAGTTCTTAGAAACTGCAGTATCTGTAAAACTTCCAGTGTTTTGCAATTTGTCATGCATGGTCATAACACCTCAAACCCTCATGAAATCCACGGTGACATCAGTGGTGTGTTCTTTTATAGGCTTACAACTTCATCCAGTACACCTGAAGCTTAGTGTAAATGAACCTTAAAGAAGTTGGCAGTATAATCCATGTTCATTCTAAGGTCTGGTGTCAGCAGTGGAGCTGCATGGAAGTACCTTTGTTATAAATGATAAAATTATGCTCGAGAACATGATGCTCAGTGTAGCTAAGAGCTGTTAGGAAAATATGTGTGTACAAAGTCAGGGGTTTTAAAAGTGGTTGCTCAGTCTCTACGAACAGCGTCTTGCTATGGCCTATTTACACATACTTATTTTTGTGTACCCAGTCTGGAATGATCTTCATTCCAATATTTCCTTGTGCAATCAGTGACTAACTTTTGTGTGTAGGAACAAACAAGAGGGATGTGAAGACTTGCCAGAACAGTTAGGTTCCTATAATTAATATGTTAAATCCTGAATGTGTATGTCTTGATTTGTAGGTTATAAAGAGAATGTTTCCAGATTATATTGTAAAGATATTTTACGTGCAATAATTTGTTTTATATAAAATTACTAATAGTTGTCAGCATTGAATTATAACTTTAGCAAAGAATGTGATCAGTCTTGCAGAATGCTATACATGGCATTTTTTTTGCTGAAGAGCAAGCCTGTGTAGTGATGTGTAGGTTTTTTTTTCAACTCTTGCCTGAAGTTGTATGCTTAAAGTTTATAAGGGAGGAGAGGTAGTTAGAAGTACTCCTTTAATGAAATTTTACGTAGCTAATTGTTATTTTCAGTTTTACAGGACATTTAAGTACTAAGAAAAAATGCATTGATACCTGATATGAAGACTAATTGGCTTTAAAAAGACATTTCTCTATATTAATTGAAAAGATGGCTAATTCCACTGTGTTGGGTAATAGTGGTTTTGGCCTGTAAGGTAGACCACAGTAGTAGTATGCCAGAAATAAACATTGCATATGTTTGCATTTACATTGCAACTAACAAGATTCTCTCCTCTGAGACTCCTCTGGCTCATTGTTAATATTTAAAGAGTTCTTGATCAAATCATTTCTGCATGCTGCCAGTGCAAAGGAAAATTCAATTAATATGCCAAAAAAATGGAAGGCAAACACTAAAAGAATATTTTAAGTGCTGTATTCAACTGTGAGTTTGGCATGAACATTTTGTCCTCTATTTCACAAATATTTAATATTATGAGGTTTTAGTTGCATTGGATTAATTTGCATAGGATTATTCAAGTTAGTATAGTTAATCATGTGTGTTTGCAGAATGGTGGATGTATATGTTAACAAGTATTTAACTTACTATTTAACTTTTGTCCCATTTTATATTCTGCTTCCTGTTTGAAGTGGAACAAATGTACATGGTTGCCACTGTTATAGCCATAGCATATTAGCTGAAAACATTCTTAGATCTCAGAGTTGTAATATAGGTTATGTACTGGGATATAAATAACCAGGTCAGCTGCAAAAGGAGGAACGTTTTATATAACTGTATTTTTAGTTAATTTAGGCCTGATGAAAGTTAGCTACTTAGTCAACTGCAGTACAGGCTAGTATATTCTGGTTTGCTTAGTTTTGCCAATATACTGCAAATTTGAACACTACATTTCTGCTGGAATAATCTCCCATAAGGAAAATACATGAAAATGTACTAAATGGCTTGGTCATTTTGCATCACAGATAATGGCACTGCAGACTATACCACAGTCTGTTTCTAGAGAGGCCAAAGTTGGGTCGTATGTTGTGCTATTCACCTTCCAGGGTTTTTTTACGGCTTGGGCTTAATGTTTTCCTAAAGAAAATGAAACTTGAACTATCCAATTCCACCAGACTTGAAGTTTTCTCTTCCGAATGATACAGAGCGTTTTTTCACAAAAGGTTCTGGGCAGTGTGTATCTTTCACTAAAGCACTCTCACCTGGGGAGGTCATGGAGAGCAGGCTTTGCAAAAATTGCTGCCGTATAGCCTGCGTGAGTTGTAACAGAATGAAAATCCCCTGTAGTGTCATCCCTTGGAGGAATTTTACAGAACTGTCAGTCACATTCACTTGACAGAAGGGAAGGGTATTCTCTTTCACACCTCGGTTCATGGTCTCAGAGGTGTAATCGCAGATCACATGAAGACTTTCTCCGGGGAGGTACCACAGAACCTAACGGATACAGAAGGCAGCAGCAGGCTTTTCCGTGGAAGTTGCCTGAGAACTAGCCCTTCTTCCCGAAGTCCAGGAGGCTACTCACAGTGGAAATATTTTTTTCCACTGACACAAAGCTAGACTAGATATGCATGAACCATGTGCTTCGCTAATCTAGTCTAATGGCAGAAAGCCTAAACTATCCATATGCTCGCTGTGGTCTGGCATTGCAGAGGCATGCTGACAATTTGGCGATGGTGACTGTTGCTGTGGGCGTCACTGAGACATTCCTGTTTCACTTCATCTCTTCGGTATCATATGATGTTCTGGGAAGCTGTGTACATTCTGTTTCTTCATGCTTCACAGAGAACACCATTACATACCCCAAACTCCAAGAAGTTAAGAAATATGTACCACAAGTTGTAACTGACCAGGAGGTGAAACAGAAAAGGTTTTCTCCAGCTGGTAGTTTAATACCACCAGCCAATGTCTTTGCTTATTATTGACTCCTCTGCCTCTGAGGCAGCCAAGCTCTCTTAGCCATGGACCATTTCATATTTCTCTCACTTCTCTTCATGTTTCTTATCATACTTCACTACGTCTTCCCTTTTAACCAGAACATTACTCTTCAGAACCGTAATGCTACTTATGTGTCCCTGAGCGTGTACTTCTGAGGGCAACTCACCTGAAAGCAAAGGGAAGTTAGCTGTGTGCTGAAGTTATCTGTGGAAGCAAAAGGAAGAATAATATCCCTTGTGTCAAAAAAAAAAAAAGTCTGTGGAGTTCATTTAGGACTGCAACTAGCTTGAGAAGAAGTCCTATCATTAAGTGTTTAACAAAAAATATTGTTACTGACAATTAGAATCTGATTTGCCAATTATTCTAGCTTCACAAAGGGTGTCTCATTGGTCATTAGAAGACCTTTGAAACAGGGGCCTTAGTTCATCTCTGAATGTTCCTGCAGTGTTGTTGCATTCCAGGTAAATTTCATCCATGACATCTTGGGCTTAGCCATACTATTCATGACTCATGGCATGAAAATTGGCAGCTTAGGGAAATAAATGTAACTTTGTTATTCAGTGCACTTTTAACAAAACTGCTTTGCATTCTTGCCCTCATTCTGTTTTGTAATCACAACTAGTGTTGAAGAAAAACAACATGAACAATTGCCAGGGACTTCAGGCCCTGAGAGAGTGGCGACCAAAAAGTCTGGTAGCAACAGAGGTTTATTGTCCATGTGAGAAGGAGTAGGCAGAAGCCTGAGATTCTCTAGTCTAAGATTTCCATGAGTTGCCTATTGAGAGGGAGCGCAGCCCCACCTAACTAAACCAGAGCAGGATACTGCACCAAACCTGCCCCCTTGATAAGGGGGTGGCGTATCCTCCAGGAGGAGGACCAGGGTTGTGCTGTGAAACATGGGCATCACCCAGGACACAATCACTTGAGTCTGATCCCAGCAATGGAATAGTGCAACCTTTCAGAACTTCTCACTTTGGCTAAGGTTTAAAATGTGTGGAACAAGGATGGATTAATTTTGCCGGTTTGTTTTTCCAGATGCCATGGCTTGTTTTAGCTACTTATGAGAATATGGGTGAGCTGGAATTGAAGGTTTAAAGGACTGTTTTATTTTGTTACCTGCATGATTGTGGGACAACTCTAGTTTCTTGAGCTTCTGTCTATGAAAAAAAAGAACTGTCAAGAAAAGGAGATAGACATAATGCTTTCTACAATTGTCATAATTAAACTCAAATTATCTATTTATCATTCTGTCTAGTTACTTTCACAATAATGCCCTAAGCGTCCAAGTTAGATGTAAAACAGCAGAACAAATTTTTACTAAATTGACTGCTTTGTCTTTTGGACTGGTAGGTAGCGGAATCCTTGTATTATCCCATCATTACGTTTAAAAAAGATTAAGTCTTATACACCTCATTTTGATTACTTTTCCCAATCCAGACTTTAAAATAGGGTTAAAATACCTGGGAAATTTACTTTTTTTTCTCAAAGTTTTTTGACCTGCTTGGAAGTTGTGTAAAAAAGTGGATGGATTTTTACTTGGATATTAATAGATTTTAAGCCTTTCAAAAGTCTAGAAGATAAAAACATTAAAAGTGCTGATACTAATATGTTCATTATCCTAACATAAAGTGAGTAAGTGTGCAAGTAAAGCATGGCTGCCTTGACTGGGAAACGTGACTTTATGTAGCTTTGTGTGTGTCAACTGACTGCGTAGTTAATTTAATCGTGGTAGTGGTTTTGTTACTCCATATATATCTTCAGTTTTTTCCCATACCATTTTTTTGACAGCAGCAGTCGGGCTGTTTTCTTCAACTGGGGTAATCAGACATGGGAATAAAAATATACAAGAAGTGAACTTGTAAATGTTCAGACCTGGTGCGAGTTCCTATTTTTTATGAGACCTGTAAGAGTGTAATCATTTTACAAGTGCTATGGTTCTTAGTCAGATCTGAGTTCAAAATTTTATGAGAAATTGGCAGAAAATGTAGCTGCATATTCAGTCCAAAGAGTCACACAACCCTTCAAAACTAAAGGGGAAAAATGTTCCTTTGCATGGTTCCCAATGAAGTGAGAATTAACAGAGGACAAGTCAACCTGAGCACATGGAGGAAGATTCCCAGGCCTGCTGTAAGAGTGAGCAGTACAATTAGGAGATGCTCAGTCAGCTCAAAGGATTCAAACTGCAGGACCAAAGAAAACAAATTAGCTGGCCACATCTGAGCCTGACGGCAGTTCCTGCATCAAGCAAACCTTGAGGGCTGATTGCAGGAAACCTGAGGAGGGATCGATCCATGGCTTTCCTGGGTTCCCAAGCAGTGTACTTGGGAGGCCACGGCTTTCTGAAGGAAAAAGAAGGGAAAGCTTGGAGGATGCATGATGTCCTCTGTGCTTTTTGCTCTTATTCTTTGATCTTCAGATGCCACTATTTCTGATGTTGTGAATCTTGTCTCTAGATGGTGTCCCTGGTGCCTTGTACCACTGGAGCCCATGCCCAAAAATAACAGATTCTTTCATCTCTAAGAAGATTCAGGCTCCTTTTATATTTCTTCCCACTGTCAAGAACTAGGTGGGATTTGCCTCTCTTTACCAAAACTTTCAGGGGTTGCACAAATCTTGTATTTCAACCCCTGCCAGTTTAAATTTGAAGTAGAGAGGCAAGGCAGGAGGTAGGGTGGTAGGTGGAAGAACGGACACAAGTGCACAAATAGGGGGATTGTATAAACCTTATTACAACAGGAAACCTGGCAAGGAATGCTTAACAGATCATTTTTATTGCTGTCCATCATCTCTCCCATAGACTTCAAAGATGCACTGTAATTGTGTGAGATCACGCTTTTGATGGCTATATTAAGACCATAAAACCTTCCCTTTAAATCACAGTCTTACGGAACTAAACCAGTGTTAAGAGCCTTAGCAGGCTTGCCTTTTTTTTCCTATTCACTCTAGGGTGGAAGACATCACAGACCTCTTCATGCTGTTTCCAGGGGTTTATTCTGAACTTTCTCTACATATGTCCTTGACCCGCCAGTCTCTTTCCATTTAGTAGAAGAGAGGAATGAGTTTTTTAAAGTATGCAAGGCTCTTCTGAACACAGCTTTATAATTAGCCAATAAAGTACTTATCCTAAAAAAAGAAAGAGTAGGATCATCACTTTTTAACACTCTACACATTCACTCATGTAAAGAATAACAGCGTTTGCCGGATCTGCTTGCGTGCTCTTATTTGGTGTTTTCAGTGAGGTTGTGGAGTATAAATGTTTTGTTTTGTCTTCTGCTTCACACTGCTCTACAAAAATCCATTATGGAAATGGTGAAATAAAATCATGGGCCTTCCTCTCGTCTCACCTTAACTACATTTGTTCTCTAACCTGAAATAAAATGGAAGGAAGAGACTGGATAAAAGAACTGTATATCCCAGCATTGCTGGAGCCCACCTTATTCCATACAGCCGTTCTGGGATGGAAACAAAGGAGTTCAAAGTGCAAAAGGCCAAACTGTCTGTGTCTGTACATAGGACTCTGCCCACTTACAACTCAAGATTCAACCCATGGCTTCATTCACTTGTGTTCTGCAGCTGTTTTACCTTCCTAATTCAGATAATAATGAGGGATTTTATAACCCCTTTCAGAACTAAACTCTACCCTAAATGCTCATTGGCTAGCAGTTCTTTAAATAGGTACAGAAGCTCAATGCATAAAAATCATAATTGGAATAAAAATGCAATTAGTTTACGAATATCCTTTAAGCAGCTGTCACCTATAAGCTAAAAAAAAAGTAATTGATTTAGCTTTTCTAAAAATATTTCTTTATTTTTAAATAAGTTTCATGCTCAAGTAGTTTCAAAATGGATAGTTACTCAAACCAGTGTCCTTCGTGTATCTGCTGGAAAGCATTGCTACGGAAATCATACATTTCTGAAAGCAACCACCCATGTTATCCAAAATTCCTTCCATGGATCTTCTCTGCAGTCGCTTAAGTAGTACATTCTGAAAAGACACTGGCTATTATAGCTGCAGTAGTGCAAGTTTTCTAACAGTGATGCCTCCCGTTTCTTTGCTAGCGCTCACATGCATTGGTGTTTCAGCAGGGGTTAGCCTGACTGTCAGAGCCGATAATGATCACTAGGTCTGGCTTTACTGTGAACTTCCCAAGAAGGAAGGTAAACGTGAAATTTTAGATTGGCTACAGTTTTATGGGGCTAATGTAATTTTATTTCCTTTTTTCCGTACAGTACAGACTTAACAGTGGCAAACAGTACTGGCTGAAAATATGAATGAAAAATAAAATTCATTTACTTGAACATTGCGTATTTTCTGAGTTATCTTTGTGAAAATACAGGTTAACGTGACTGGTCTCAAGAGAAATGCTTTTAATTTACCTAATTATTGGTAACATGTGAATCTGTCTGTCTGTGTGAGCATGAATTCAAGAATTTGAAAATTGTGGTTTTAAATTAACACTCCAAATCTAAACAAAATAAAAAATCTATTATGTGAACTGAAGACAGCTGTGAATAAGTATCTTGTATGTTATACATTGTACTATTACTAAAAGCCTGAAAATCTGCCTTCAAACGTGATTGAAGAAACCCAGTCAGTTTTGTTTATGACAGAGAAGGGCATGAAATAGTTCTGTGTGGTATCAGCATGAGGGAATGTGGCCTCTTCGGACATCTGCTTGGTAGAGTACCATGAGATAAAGCCCTGGAGGGAAGAGGGGCCCAAGAAAGCTGGTTAATATTCAAGGATCACCTCCTCCAAGCTCAGGAGTGATGCATCCCAACAAAGAGGAAGTCAGGCAAAAATGCCAGGAGGTCTGCATGGATGAACAAGTTGTTCCTGGACAAACTCAAACACAAAAATGAAGCCTACAGAGGGTGGAAGCAAGAACAGGTATCCTGGGAAGAATACAGAGAAATTTTCCGAGCAGCCAGGCATCAGGTTAGGAAAGCTAAAGGCCCGATAGAATTAAATCTGGCCAGGGACTCAAGGACAACAAGAAAAGCTTCTATAGGTATGTCAGTGATAAAAGAAAGACTAGGGAAAATGTGGTCCCTCTCCAGAAGGAAATGGGAGACCTGGTTGCCTGAGATATGGAGAAAGCTGAGTTGCTTAGCAACTTTTTTGTCTCAGTCTTCACCAACAAGTGCTCAAGCCACAGCACCCAAGTCACAGAAGGGAGAATGAACAACCACCCACTGTAGGAGATCAGATTTGAGACCATCTAAGGAACCTGAAGGTGCACAAGTCCGTGAGACCTGATGAGAGGCATCCACGGGTCTGGAGAGAACTGGCAGATTAAGTTGCTAAGTCACTATCCATCATATTTAAGATGTCATGGCAGTCTGGTGAAGCTCCCACTGACTGGAAAAGGGGAAATATAACCCCCATTTTTAAAAAGGGAAATAAGGAAGACCCGAGGAACTACAGGCCAGTCAGTCCCACCTCCGTGCCCAGCAAAATCATGGAGCAGATCCTCCTGGAATTTATGCTAAGGCACATGAAAAATAAGGAAATGATTGGTGACAGCCAACATGGCTTCACTAAGGGCAAATCATGCCTGACAAATTTAGTGACCTTCTACAATGGGGTTACAGCATTAGTGGATAAGGGAAGAGCAACTGACGTCATCTACCAGGACTTGTGCAAAGCATTTGACGCTGTCCTGCATGACATCCTTGCCTCTAAATTGGAGAGACATGGATTTGACAGATGAACCACTTGGTGGATAAGGAATTGGCTGGATGTTCACACTCAAGGAGTTGCAGTCAACGGCTCGATGTCCAAGTGGAGACCAGTGACAAGTGGCATTCTTCAGGGTTCAGTATTGGGACCAACACTGCTTAACATCTTTGTTGGTGACATGGACAATGGGATTGAGTGCACCCTCAGTAAGTTCGCTGACAACACCAAGCTGTGTGGTGCAGTCGACACAGTGGAGGGAAGGGATGTCATCCAGAGTGACCTTGGCAGGCTTGAGAGGTGGGCCCATACAAACTTCATGAAGTTCAATGAGTCCAAGTGCAAGGTCCGGCACATGGGTCAGGGCAATCCAAAGCACAAATACAGGCTGGGCAGAGAATGGATTGAGAGAAGTCCTGAGGAGAAGGACTTGGGGGTCTTGGTTGATGAGAAGCTCAACATGACCTGGCGATGTGCACCTGCAACCCAGAAAGCCAACCGTATCCTGGGCTGCATCAAAAGCAGCATGGCCAGCAGGTCAAGGGAGGTGATTGTGCCCTTCTACTCTACTCTTGTGCAACCCCACCTGTAGTACTGCGTTCAGTTTTGTCATCCCTAGCCAAATAAGGACATGGACCTGTTAGAGCAGGTCCAGAGGAGGGCCACAAAGATGTTCAAAGGGCTGGAACACCTGTCCTGTGAGGACAGGCTGAGAGAGTTGGGGTTGTTCAGACTGGAGAAGAGAAAGCTCCAGGGAGACCTGATTGCAGCCTTTCAAGTAGTTAAAGGGGGCCTACAAGAAAGCTGGAGAGGGACTTTTTACAAGGGCATGTGGTAAGACAGAGATAGTGGCTTTAAACTGAAAGAGGGTAGATTTAGATTAGATACTAGGAAGAAATTATTCAGTATGAGGGTGGTGCAGCATTGAACAGGTTGCGCAGAGAAGTTGCAGATGCCCCCTCCCTGGAAGTGTTCGAGGCCAGGTTGGATGGGGCTTTGAGCAACCTGGTCTAGTGGAAGGTGTCCCTGCCCATGGCAGGGGGATTGGAACTAGATGATCTTTAAGGTCCTTTCCAACCCAAACCATTCTATGATTCTATGATAAGGTGTACTCTATGTGAACAAAAAATTGCGGCTCCACAGTAGCAGTTACGGATGGATTTTATAACCCTTGTATTATGTACAAGGACAAATAGTGTAGCAACCATGGCTCCTCCTGAGCTTACACAATAATGCTGACATTTAACATGTGATGAACCTCATGCTTTGAAAGGAAAGATGAGAATTCTGTTGAATAGCTAAGAAGTAATAAAGTGAGAAGGCTGTGTATCTTTCATTCAGGTTTAAGGGAGTATGGCTTTTTAGTACACAAATTAAAGTAGATTGTATGAATCCACTCACCCTTCACCCTGAAATGAAATTAAATTAGGAGGAGGAAGTAACAAAGAATTATCATCAGTTTGATATATATAGTGGTCTGCTTATGGTGTTTCGCTTTTAAAGAACCATTTTTCTGAAGTATTTGCAATGCTATGGAAATATTTAATGCACACTTACATATTATTCCTCAGGCAATTTTTACAGAATAGTAGAGCTTAATTTAATTAAAAATAATTTAAAATGCATTACTTAAGTGATTTTTTAAAATACTTATGATGAGATGCTTTGCAGTAGAACCTAGAAATAAAGCATTTCACCTTAAAATGTGTTATTCCAGTAAATGTACACTTTATCATTTACCATTAATTGTAAAACAAATTTTAGGAGCTCCTCGAAATTTATTTCATGGTAGTTCTGTGTGATGAAATGATGAGTTACTAATACCAATCTTTTCTAAAGTGTATTATTAATGGTTTTGAAACTGTACCTACTAAATATTGTGGAAAATACTTATTCTTTATTATTACTTTAAACTAGCAAGTATTAAAAGCAGAAATTAAGTTCATTCCATTCACTTTCATGATATTCATGCCATTCTCACTCAGGAGTAATTCCACTGAGAACTATGAAGTTATATCAGTTGGGGCATTGCTAGAAATAGTAACACATGAAAAAGAGAATTAAGCTCATACTTCCTTTTCCTTCTTTTCATTTAATGCTTTCTCTTCCACTCTTTCCCCCCTGCACTTAGATTTACCTGTTTCGGTGAATACTCCTTAATACAGTGAAGTTCAAGTGAAATGGAAATATTCTTTACTATATTTTACCTGATTGACATCTTGACTCTCTCTACATATAAAGAAAAGTTTTAATTCTATTCTTTATTATTGTATTTCATGTCAGCAATATTTGACGTTCTGTCAAGGCTAGTATAAAATAGTGGAGTCTGGTGCTTTGGTATTCCCCCTGAGCCCCCAGGAGTGAAACATGCAGTGTATAAATGCCTGACGTGCTGATGAAGTCAGGCATCCTTCAACAGTAAGATGTTCATTTAACGTTTTGTATACCTCAACACAGCAATTTGTGATAAGCTTCTGCACAGAGGGCATACAGTGAAGAAGTCATCTTCAGATCTGAGTTCTTACAAACATGTATGTGAAATACATGCACAGGTATTTTAGGTGGCACCCAACGTGAGGGTACCACTGCCATATTCTTCCCAGTGTCAAAGCCTCGGAGTGAATCCTGTGTGACCTCACCAAATTGATAAAAGATCAGTCACGAACTGTGCAAGTAAAGATCAATCAGTCAGTCAAGTACAAATCACAGTTAAATTCCGTGACATTACAAAGCTGACCTGTGCAATTCAAGCTATCAGCAGGTTTATTCATTCTTCATTTTCAGCTATGCAACATCAGACAATTATTCATAATGAGTAATTTTGTCAAATAATTTTTTCATTTATTTTTGCCTCTTCCTGATTTAAAAGCTATTCTGAAATGTTTGAGGCATGTTCACTGTTCTGAAAAATTTATTTCTATGAATAATTTTTAACATGCTTGCAGGGGTTCATCGGAAGTGTTCTGTATTCAATTAATCTTTGTTTCGCTTTTACCTGCATATTAATAGAATTACTTACTGAATAAGCATAATTCCTACAATCAGATCCTTGTGATATGCCATTTATATGCATACTTCAACATACATGAACAAAGTTCAAAATAAACTTCACAAAAGTGTTTTTTAATCTTTAAATTTTTTCTAGGTATGTGTGGACCATTGAATCTCTTTACTGAAAAATACACAGGGAAAAAAAAAACAAATGAGGCATGAGCACATGAGCACAGTGGAAACAAATTACATGTTCATAAATAATAGCAGGAAAATCTGAGATACTCTCTTATTTTTTATGTTTTCAATCAGAATCATATCCAAATAAAATCAAAGTTACTGTTATGGGGTTTTTATAAAACCTTTTAAATTATTGCTGTTGTAAATTTATAGATTAAATGTAGCTAGTGGTTTAGGTGGAACTGAATGAAGCCTCAAAGCCGAAGTTGAGATGTTGTATGCTCAACTCGAGGGCAGAATTCCATCCCGGAGGGGATGCAGCCACTACCTTGTGCCATGCTTCAGGAAGACCATTTTGCTCACAGACTTGCTCTTCTGCACTTACTTTTGCTGTCACATTGTACTCTGTGAGGTACTTGATAAACTTCAGTAGCTTTTTGAAAGCACCAGTATTTTTTTCAGACATTCTTCTTAAATTAAGGTTTATTTCCCAGTTTGCCGTAGCTCACAAACATTTTTCACAGGATTCTGTGAAAAATAGTCCACATTCAAAATGGTTGCCATTTGAATTTCTTAATAACTAGAGTTGCATAAAAAATATTTGTTGTAAATGTTTTCCTCTGACAAGATTTTTCTGTTTCTTCTTATTTTCTATGACAATAGAGGTGAAATTAGACAAGTTGATTTGAGCAAGTGGCTTAAAATTTCCACCAAATCTAACTCAATTCCATAGCATTGCTATAAAACCGGAAATTATTTCCATTCCATCTACTGTGTGACAACAAATATTGATCAGTTACTAAAGTCATCAAAGATAAGGTGGTTAGAGTTCTTTAACATTTATGTACCACAGTATATCTGAAGGTTTGGTTCAATTTTTAGTTGGTGGTTTTTTTTAAAACCCTAAACTCAGGAAGCTCAGTGTTACAGCCCTGTTTTAGGGAACACTTGCAATAGTCTTGTTATTCTCTGCCTTTTAATCAGGTGTTTGATATTCAATGGCAAACCAAGCTTACGTTTGCTCGTTTTTTACTTTTAGATTGAGCTGGAAGGAACAGGTTAAAATGAGTAAGATTAAGTGTTGATCTAAGCATGACTGTTTTCTTCCAACACAATGAACTTTCCGCCTTGCTTGCTGGGGTCTTTTATCTCATACCTTCAGAGAGGGCTTTTGTTTCTTCCAAGAGTCAGTTTTCTTTCATGTAGAAGTTCATTGGCCTTGGATATGAGCAGAATGTTCTTGCCACTGTTTGCCTTGTCTCTTTTCCTACTGCTTCGCTGAAGAAACGTGGCTTAGGCATAAGGACCTGGAACATATCCATGACCGGGCAGGTTGATCATGGCAGTGACATTTGTTAATACAGTCAAAGCTCCATAATACGAATATGACTATGAAGTTCTTACAATATGAGACATTTTCACTGAGGCTTTGCAGGTTTTTTTCTTTCTGGTGGGCTAGTGGATGTAGCATGTGGGCTGTACAGCTGTGAAGACCAATAAGCCCTGTAGTGTCATTCTGCCAAAACTAGTATCTTCACAACTCTTACCCTTGGTCTCCACAGAACTTCTGTAAGGTTTCCATGAAGTTTCTCCATTAAGACACTTGTACATTTCTTTCTCAATTTTCATTAGTTTCTGAGGCTGACAACAGATTTTCAAGGGTGACACCATTCAAATAGAGCTACCAATTGAAAGCCAAGATGAGAGACCATCTGCAAGCATAGAGACTCTGATGCTTGTATGTTTTTGTAGCATTCACTTTTGCTTGGACTTAAAGATCACAATGTACTTGGAAGAACATTTTTCAAGGAAATCAATCTATTTCTGCTAAACGAGGTCAAGGTCTGTGAGTAAGACTGGAGCTGTATAAAGAGTCTCATAAAACTATGCTTCATTAAATTAAAATGAGTTGAGTGATTTTTTTTTGGAGAAAGAAATATTTAACATAATGTTTAGCTTAATTTCTAAATAGTGAGGAATGAAAAGCTTAGGGCCAGTTTGAGTCATGAGAAGTCCTGGTCACGACCAGCAAAATGACATAATTACATTGTCACTGCCATCCTAGAAATAAAAGTATGGATTCTCTGTTGTGGTGTGCCTTGAGTGGACTCTAGTGCATAGGACTATGAAAAGCCAATTGCCTGGCTTGACAGTGAATATTGTCATTTCAAGGTATGTGTAGAAAAGCTCTTGAGACCATGAAAACCTGTAGCTCAGGCAATAATTTAACTGTGATGCCTGTCGCAAGAGTGCCATGCTACAGGATTGCAGAACACTTGAAAAACTGGTAGAAAATGAGCTAGTGAGCCGTGCAGCCGAGGATTGTGTAA
Source organism: Gorsachius magnificus (assembly GCA_034008185.1). Taxonomy (NCBI): domain Eukaryota; kingdom Metazoa; phylum Chordata; class Aves; order Pelecaniformes; family Ardeidae; genus Gorsachius; species Gorsachius magnificus. The sequence continues at coordinate 54,656,239 of CM067082.1, read as the reverse complement.
TGTTGGTGCAAGGTCTGACTTAGATTAGCAGCTTCCATTAGATTGCTGTCAAACAGTCCCTAGATGCTATAGTAGCTCCTTTGCTTGGTCACATTAGTGTCCTTGCAATGAGAATCAAGTGCTTCTTTTAGTACAAGGATGTCCATTTTCACTATGTGAACACATTGCAGAGAATGAAATCACTTGACTTTGACTGGAAAGATACATTGCACACATTGAATGTAGGTTTTATTTGCTGATCATCTAATTCCTACTAGAAAAATAAGCCTTTGACATTCATAACTGATTGGCTTGCAGGAATCTATATACGTACCTGAAATCTCCACATGTGTATTAGTCATTTAATGCTTTGTGGTTTATGCCACTGTGGTAACCCCTCTATTTTTATGAGATGTCAGTGCTGTAGGAACGTGTAGCCTGTCCCTCCCTATTGTAATCCTGAGATAATATAAGTAGTCTGAATCACATCGATTATCTGCAATTGCTAGAAAGTAGTGACTGTAATCCTTCCATTTTAAGAAATCTTCTGTGAGGAAAGCAAATAAAAGATCTCTAGAGTCACAAACTTAGGTGTGACAGTAGGGTACCCAAAAGAGAGCAACCCAGGTATGTATGTGTTAACCTTGTTCCAAATTTTGGAGTATCTTCCTTTTCATCCCCTTTTGCTGTTCCCCCAGCCCAAACAGCATTCTGGAAACTCATTCTAAGTACTTCTAAAAAAAAAGAAATATTAAGGCCATAAAGTTCATCATCGTACAGACTGAGAAGAATAAAATGCAACATCTAAACTTGTATATGAGGTATATGCTTCGATACTGCCTATACGACATTTGTCAAATGATTCCATTTAATATGTTATCTTACATGCACGTTATACAGACATGATCTCCTGGTCATTTTCTTTTTGGGAGAAGAAAATGTTGATTGGCAGGTCTGAATTTGCAGTGGAATTCACAACAGGCCCTCCAACCGATGTGCTGTACCTTATTGAGTCAGAAACTGTGTCCTACACCACAGAAAAGGCATGAGCAGTCTAATTACACAGTATATTATTACTCACTGGAGCAGATCAAAATTTTTTAAAAGCTGACTCTTAATTGTGTGTGCAAATGAGGAGAGTGGAAGAGCAGATGATCATGGTTTAGTATTTCTATTCGTAGAGCCAAAGTTTTTGCACGCAATCCTGCTTATTGCCAGTCTCAGTCTTAACAGGATCAAAAAAATCAGGCTATGTTCAAAATTTTGCTGACATATTACTGCTAGAACTCTTGCAGACCTTATAATGTATTTAGATATGACTCAGAGATTAATTATGTGTTAGGTTCCTTCAGTGACTACAGTTTTAGTGACATTCTTAGTGAAGAATCAACTTGCTCTTAGCCACAGAGATGAAGAAAAGAAACCCAGACCCAAACCTTCAAGGCAGATACTACTACCCTGGTGCTGACCACCACAGCTGCTTACCAAAAACACATTGATGAAAACAGTCATGAAATGTAAATGTGAAACTTGTCACCACATTTATATGCAAACTAAAGATTGTTGGATGCAGACATAAAAAAAAAACCAAACCCATCCATTTTTATGACATTGTTGGTAGGATGCCTCTCTTGTTTTTTCTGTGTGCATACCATTCACAAGGGATTCCTCACAGATCAGCCAGAGTGTAATTACTTTTTTCCCCCCAATTAATCCCACTTATCAATCTGCCCATGAACTTGGAATGAGTTTATGTTACTGGCCAAAACATTTCCCTTTATGACCCCCCATCCACTGTTCAAGATTAAATTATATTGTATCACTTGCCTGGTGTGGTTGCTGACATGGAAGCAAAAGCCAGACATTCTCCTGAGAGTTTTACCCAAGGCGCAGTATCTTTCATATTACATGACAAAATGTATTAGGAAGATAATTTGAGATCTCATTTTCTTCTGAACACCTTTAATAAAATATGTGGATAGATGCATTTGAGAATATGTATCTTTTTATTGATGTCTAGATTTTCATTAATGTGATATAACATACCACAAAGGCCACACGGAGTGGCTGCAAAATATCAGGACCTTTGGGATAAAGCAATATGCTACATGAGGACCATATTGAAGTTTGATTCTCAGCAAAAACATGTCTTCCATGTGTTTGTAAAAGTCTGAGAATCGGGGAAAGGAATTTTCCTCGGAACATCCCATAGCGTGTGAGTAAAAAATAAACAAATGCTGAGAATCTTTGGTGTTCAATATGGAAAGGAGAACCTCTCTTTGTTTACCATAGACCATAAAATGGGAGCACAACTACAAATAGTACTGCTAAAAAGCCTAGTTTATGTCCTCTCACTTCAAAGAGTAACACAGCATTTCTTTGAAAAGACTGCTGTGATCTGAGTACCAATATGGTCCAAATTTGTCTTTCAGTTTGTGCACATGATTAAATGCCTTCTGGACTCAGAGCTGTCCATACATGACATTATGTGCTTACATTGCCTTCCACCTGTGTACCAGCCCTTTCAGTTTCTGGACCTGGCACAAAATTGAGGGTTCAAAAGCGTCCTCTAACTCACTGAATGTTGTCTTAGAAGAACCACATTCACTGAATGAAAAAAAAAAATTCTACATCTCTCATTCCTTAGTTTCTGAACAGACAAGGATACTCGACTTAAGGTGCTGAGGTCCTGATGATGCTTGATTAGGGTGTCTCTGTTGGTGTTAGGGTTAGCGTTGGCTGTTAGGGTGTGTCTGTTGGCAACTGCACAAAATGTAGTTGCATTGCCTTCCTTCTGTATATTGCTAATACAAATTGCAAGAGCATGTTTGTCTGTTTCTCATATATATCTTACTTGCATGTTTTTATAATTAAGCTACACACCTTGACATAGATATCACTGCCATTCTGTCAGTTATCTTAGCAGTTATTGACCTTACACTTTACATTACATTGTGTATATGGCAGTTTGCCTTGCTTTGAATCTTGAACTGCTACAACATTATCAGATTACTGAAAAAAAAGAAAATTATGAATGCTGGCTCTTTATACTGATCCTATAAAATACTTTTCAATTATGAAGATTTCTAAGTCACTAATGGCCATTAACCATTTTTACTATATTAGTCATTTTGAGTTATTAATTATCCATTTTGTACTACCTGCTACGTTCTCCTGTATTATCTACTTACTCTTTATATAGCTATCTATGCATTATTTTAGTGAAAACATTTGTTCTTAGAATCATAAAATCGTTTAGGTTGGAAAAGACCTTTAAGATCATCAAGTTCAACCATTAACCTAACACTGCCAAGTCCATCACTAATCCATGTCCCTAAGCACCTCGTCTACCCATCTTTTAAATACCTCCAGGGATGGGGACTCAACCACTTCCCTGGGCAGCCCATTCCAATGCTTAACAACCCTTTCAGTGAAGAATTTTTTCCCAATATCCATTCTAAACCTTCCCTGACACACTTGAAGCCATTTCCTCTCATCCTGTTGCTTGTTACTTGGCAGAAGAGACCAGTACCCACCTGGCTACCCCCTCCTTTCAGGTAGTTGTAGAGGGTGATAAGGTCTCCCCTCGGCCTCCTCTTCTCCAGGCTAAACAACCGCAGTTCCCTCAGCTGCTCCTCATAAGGCTTGTGCTCCAGACCCCTCACCAGCTTCGTTGCCCTTCTCTGGACATGCTCCAGCGCCTCAGCATCCATCTTGTAGTGAGGGGCCCAAAACTGAACACAGTATTCAAGGTGCAGCTTCACCAGTGCTGAGTACAGGGAGACGATCCCTTCCCTGCTTCTGCTGGCCACACTATTCCTGATACATTTCTGTACCTGATTGTTTTTCACAGCTGTGAATGTAAGAAAAATGTAAGAAATGTAATTCTGCAGTCTTGTGAGATGAAATTGGAGGGGCTATGTGGCATATCAGTAATCTTCTATACGAGAGAAGATTTCACATCTTTCTAAGGGAAAGAATGTGTTTCTTAAAGATGTGTTTTATCTGGAACACATGAGTAGACAACTTAGTTAAATAAAATTTGTAAAAGTGTAGGTAATTTATGCATTCAGATTTTGTTATTTTGCATGCATTTTCACTTTAACTACATAAGAATTAATTACGCATTTTCCTAGCTACTAAGTTATTCCAACAAATTATTGTGCATTAGGGACACCATGTTAGCAGCAAGGATGAATATATTTGTGTCCTTCTTACCCAGGGCATCCTCAAGAAAGCAAAAGAAAATGTAACCTGAATGTTGAAAGTAATAAGCATTCTTCAGGCTTACAATGCTGTATTTATTTAACATCTCATTTATTCCTATGCCATCAAGTGGTTTTGGACTGCTGTCCATAGAATTGCTATTATTTCCACTGTTTATTAATACGCAGTATGTTCATCAGTTATCTGGTCTTATTTCATGAGTAATTAAATGTTCCTAGTTTGGCCAAAAAATAACAATACAATAAAAATCTTAATTGGCTTCCTCTCAGCTATTCATGGCATGATCAGACAGCCCTGTCTCCAGCTGTTAATTGCACTAAACATTGATTGATAGGTTCAGCCAAGACAATTATGGAAAATGATGCATAGTTTTTGAAAAATACTGATGGAACCAGAGGCTGCAGAGTATTTTTTTTTTCTAGATGTGTATTAGCATATTAACATATTAAAGCAGGACTGAGGTGTGAGAGTGATTTAGCAATTGTGTTGGGGTTTTTGTCTGTGCAGGAGAATTGTCTACTAAATATTTAAGAAAAGCACCACTCCTTTCTTTGGTGCAGAGCATATTATACTTATTCTTTCCTTCCTGGAAGGTGCACTGTGGTACATGCTTAGGTTTTTTTTTCTAATTCATTGCACTTTCAACACTGTAGCAGCAGTAATATAGTTAAGGTAAAAAGAAGCTATATTCTAGTTAATACTTATAAATACTGATAAAATAAATGTTTTCAGCTATTGCAGCAGAAAAAAAACTCATAATGCATACACCAGTCTAAGAGTTTGAAATAAAGAGGTTTTACTCTGAATTTCAATTTCTCCAAGGTTTTGGAGCCTTTACCATCACTCCTTTTCTTTACACAGGTTGGTTGCTCCCTTTTGGTTTTCGTTTGGTTTTTCTATCACTCTCTGGTCTTTTCTACTTCTTTTTTCCTCCTCTTTTAAATCTGCTGCTCCTGCAAAGCTTTAGCCTCCTTTTTTTTGTAACTCTGTGATCTTTTGCTTTCACAAGCATATTTTCTCTGTTATTCTCTGTATCTGTTCATCTGATTCCTCTTGGGCAGATCATCCTATCTATTTTCTGCTTTTTTCTCCAGTGCTTCCTCATGGAAGATTCACTGACACCTCAAATTCAGAATGGGTGTAGAACTAAATGTTATCTTTTCTCCTAAACATTTCCACCATCCTACTTGCCATCCAAGCTCATATAGCAGTGCTTAGCCAATCTTCCTCCACAATTTATGGAAAGCCTGTCCCTTTCTCTCTATACAGACAAATGTCACTTTCCATAAGCTTTTTTCACTTTTTAAGACTTCTTGCACATCTTCCTTAGTATCCATATTGCCAGTCCATCCAAAACACAGCTGGTAACACTGCTACTCTCATCGGTCAAGCCATACTTCTATCTTTTAAGCTCATCTTTATCTTCAAAATGTTCCACACTATTCTGTCCCAGCCTATAAATCAGGTCAAGTGTTCCCTCATCCCAGCCATTCTGCTCTATCAATATATTAAGACTACATATTCTTAATAATTCCATGACATCCCTCGTGCCTGTCATGACTTCACTGTTCCGTAAATTATTGGTCCTTTCAGTTCTTTGTCTACATGTACTCTTTTTCCACAGTACACAAAAATGAAAAATTCGTAGCCCTTTGGTTAATGAAAAAATGAAAATAAATCACTGTTTCTGGGCATGTCCCACTTTACTGTACTTCTCTGTGTCTTTCTCATATCTTTGGGGCAAGGTTTTACTATTTTTATCTTATATAGCACACTAGTCTATTGTTAGCCCTAAGATAATTTATCAATCATCTTGAGGACTGTTGCATGATTGTAAATGGATTTAAATAAAAATTAACTGGCTGAAGCCTTGTTTTCACAAGCTTTCAAGTGTGAAAGATATTCATAGATGCCAGAGATTGGAGTATTTTTATTTGGTCGTTATATCCTTTAGTGGTATTCTTCTTGATGGGATATTCTTGGTCATCACATTTTCAATGATCTAAGTAGTGGATCTACTACTACATCCCTTCGGATGTTTCTCTATTACACAGTCTAATAGATTACGTTTTTAAAGGAGTTGCTAGGGACGTAAAATGCTCTTTAGAAGTGCTAAGAATTGTCACTACAGTATAATTGACAAGTTCAACTCTCTGAATATACTATTTTTGTGCTTTTAAAAGTGCCTTTGGCCATTCTCCTCTTCAGGTAAGCCAGTGAGCTCATGCATTTGGAATATTTCAAGTGTCTTTTGTGGTATTTTGAAAACACTTTTTTTTTTTTTGAATTCAGGGTCTCCTGAGAATGAACAATTTCTGCATTGCAGGGATCCGGTGAGGGGGAGTGAAATGCAGGACATCCACACTAGCTTTGAAGCATGTTGAAAAGAACTCCTCTTTAGCTCTCTGCAGATTCAGAAGAAAATATAAAATATGTTCTGATGAAATTCATAGCATGCTTTTCCAGACTGACATTAAGTTAATGCTATTTTAGAAAACATCATTGTTGCCAATTTGCCAGTAGGTACAGTGTCTACAACCTGTTAAAACATGAACTTTATCTGAGAGAACACTGGAGGAACATAGTGGAAAACTATTTGCTATGCATGTCTAGCCATGCTCCAAGAAAGATCTCAAGGGTGACATTTCCAAAAGTATTATGTGATTAGCCATGCCGGAAAGGAATAAAGTAGCTGAGTGACTCCCATTTCAGTTGTGTGAGATATAAGAGGGCATCCTCTAAGGAGTCCTCTGCCCATCCGGAGCTGAGATGGCACCATGAGAATGTTTTGCCACATCTGAAACCCCATAATTTACACAGTAGTAGCTCAGAGGTTGCAGTAGAAGTTGCATCCAGACTTTTGCTAGCAGTGAGAGCTGAAATGAGGACACTGGCCTCAAACAAAGTGGTTATTAAATCACTTGTGATGAAGGTTTCCATTTTCAGCTTGTCATAATCAATAGTCTGTAACATTGTGAGTCAGTTCAGGGCCAAATAACTGCAATCAGGTATTACATATTGAAATCCCGCACACTGTTATAGCAGTGTGCAAGTTTTGGCTATACCAATTCCCCTAATAGTAGAAGGAGTAGGTAGGGATATTTAACACTCCTTAGTACTCTGAAAATGTATGGAAAATAAAACCAAGCCATGCACTGTCAGAATAAGATTTTTTATTTTTTTTTAACAGGAGCAAGTAATCATTAAATACAACGACCACAAATATATAGGTTATTAAACAGTTGGCTTGGCTTCATTTTGACAGTTAGTGTAATGTATTATTGTTTTATTCTTAATTTGAAAAGACCTTAAGAAATAATGTTTTGATGTTGTCTTGAGATACAGTCTGGGGAGACAACATGGAGATCAAGTAAAACTGCACTTGAATCATGAACAGACGTGCATCAAAGGCAGAGAAAAGTTTCCCACTAACTGCACCACACTTTGTATTTGGCCCAAAGTAACCCAGAGAGCGCTCCATTAAGGATGTGATCTTTTTTTTAATGCCTTTATTTGGACCTGAAAACATACAGATGAGTAATTAAGGCCTCCTGGGAGATCTCTATCCATGAAAATTTTCAAGACTGAGGTTTTAGACTATAGGTGATGGTATTTATCTTTTAAAATTTATCAGCAAAATTTTCTTGTATCTGTTTTCTAGCTGGTGGAATAAGATAATTTTTCTGGTGTATTATTTAGGTAACCCTTATCACTATGTTGGACATGGGCAAGACTAAGAGATAAAAAGAATCAGAGAATGTTTATTCCAATTATTTTTATAATAAGAAACAATGAATGCTAAATATGCACATGTTGTTTTTTCTCTTAGCATGAATATCTTATGACTTCTGTTGGTTTTCGTTCTTTTAGGCCTTTCTCTGAGAACTGCCCGTTGCATAGCCATACGTATTAGATGACTTTGGGACTTCCTTTACATCAACGATGAAGGGATTATCTAGCAGCCGTAGTCATCATCACGGGGTTGCCTGTGACCCTCCATGTGACAATCTGCCACACCACCCGGACAGGAAGCCATATTTATTAAATCCAGTGGACCCCCATCCTGCGGACCACCCTTACTACACTCAAAGGAACTCTTTTCAAGCAGAGTGCATGGTGCCCTACAGCGATCAGATTGCCAGCAGCACGTTTCCCCGGAGGCATTACAATTCCCACCACGAACTCAAGGACGAGTGTGCTCTGGTTCCCCATGGAACTGCCAACAAGACCAACCGCATTCCTGCCAACCTTTTGGACCAGTTTGAGCGGCAGCTGCCTCTGAATCGGGATGGCTACCACACTCTGCAGTACAAGCGGACTGCCATGGAGCACCGCAGTGACAGCCCAGGGAGGATCCGGCATCTGGTTCATTCTGTCCAAAAGCTCTTTACCAAGTCCCATTCACTGGAGGGACCATCCAAGGGGAGTGTCAATGGGAGCAAAGCGAGCCCGGAGGAGTCGCAGACGATGAGGTATGGGAAGCGCAGCAAGAGTAAAGAAAGGCGATCGGAAGGTAAGCCCAGATCCAATGCATCAGGATGGTGGAGTTCAGATGACAACTTGGACAATGATGTTTGCATTTATCATGGTCCTAGTGGGGTCATGACCATGGGAAGATGCCCTGATCGTTCTTCTTCCCAATACTTTATGGAAGCCTATAACACTATTAGCGAACATACTGTGAAGTCATCCAGAAGCAATAATGATGTCAAATGCTCTACCTGTGCAAACCTGCCTGTGAATTTGGACTCCCAATTAATGAAGAAAAGTTCTTGGTCCTCTACATTAACCGTGAGCAGAGCCCGTGAAGTTTACCAGAAAGCATCAGTTAACATGGACCAGACAGTGGTGAAGGCAGAGACGTGTCAACAGGAACGGTCATGTCAGTACCTCCAGGTACAGTGGAGAACTGATTGCTGTTAACTGTGCTCTGCCTTGTCTCAGGTGTTTGTGGGGGATGGAGGTTTGATATTTCAACTTTCCCAAGAGGTCACTGACCACCAAACAGGGGGTAATGCTGCTGAAATTAAAAATAAATCTGATTATTCTTTCCTTTTTTTTTTTTTTCTTTTTTTTTGCCAGCATTCAATATTGCAAAGAAACAGTTCATGTTGAACAGGCTTAATTTTCTCATGTGGGAAAAATAAGACCTTTCTGTGTACTTTTTGAATTTATAAGGCAGTCACAGTAGGGGTATAGGGAACTTGATGTTGTAGTGCTTGCACTTAGCATTACAATGTCATTTAACTGAATGTTACCAGGATACAAATTCTTTGATTTCTGTAATTTCAAGATTTGCCTTCATTTGCTGCTTATTTTATTGTGAAAGCTTTTGAGACCCTTTTGAGAAACTTTTGGGTACCTTAATACTTTCTCCACCAGGAAAACAACCTACTTTCCTTTTTGCCATAGAATATAAATTCTCATAAAAGAGTTATTGTAACATGTCCAGATTTGTTTATCTGGCTATTCCACTTTTTCATGGCTTTGAGTCAAAAATAAAAAATAAAAAGGTTGAAATTATTGCTTGTTCTGATTATACATTTTAGGAGTACATCACCTACTCCCTCACAAGCTGTTTGCTGTTAATACAGCGTCACTATTTTTCACCAGTATTGTATCTTTAAATGTCAAGAATCAGATGTCTGCTCTTGGAGCTATCATACTGCCGGTGAATGTTTGTGGCAGGAACATGGATCAGAAAATATTAAAACTGTTTCATTCTTAGGAGAGCTGGGGATAGCTTTTATGCACTTTAAACGAAGCACTTATGGCACATCTAAGTGTGTGTGTAAGATGGAACAACGTTGCACAGAGAAGAGAGAAGACCATGAGGAAAAAAGAGGTTTGCTAAGATGATTTGGTTTCATTTTAATGTAGTGGGACTCTTGTCTATTTGTATAGGAACTATCTATTTGTATAGAAACTGTAGTGAGTTTTCTCATATGGGTGCTTTAATGAGAGAGTCAGCTTCCACATTCTGTTGTTTAAGTCAGTACGCAGAGAAGGCACAGGACTGAGGCATCCGTGTTTAAAAATTGATCTTAAAAGGTTTTATTGAATGGCATGCAAAATAATTTTGAATGCCAGCCTCTGGGATTCTAAGTTTTAAATGTAAAATAAATGGATCTGTGTATTTTCTATTAACTTTTAGGAGAGTGGGGTGGGGGGAGAGGGGGAAATACAAATGCTTAGCGTGGGTTTACAGCTGTGAGTGTGAACTGGGGAGGGAGAGGGGTTTCAAAATAGCCTCAGGTTGCGACCTTTTGAATGTTTTTTTTTTATTAAGTCTCTTTTGTCTGAATTTTGCGAGTGAGAAGAAATTGTAACTTTAGGCTTGATTGTTATGGTAACTTTGGACCCTGATATTTTTTTTGTTGATGTTTTTGTTTACTCCTTCAATCTTCCTCTCAGGTTTAGATAAAATAGCTGACAGTTCAGTATGTGACCAGATGGCTAGAAAAGAGCAAAAAACTGTGCCAGCATAAGCTTTAAATGAACACCTCCATGGGGACTTTTAGATAATGTTTAACTGACAGGAATAGACTCTTGAAGTGGAATTAGAGGACATTATCTGTGTCTGTATGAAAATATGTCCAACAATTGTCAAAGGCAGGAATTAGAATAACTAAATTCTCACTTAGAATAACTAAATTCTCACTGTGTTTCCCATCCTCACTGGTAGTTTTATTTTGGTTATGATTTAATTTTGTTTCATTTTTTGTAACTGTATGCTTGTTTTTAAAAGCCAGGGAAATATAACTGGTTTAATATTGGTTTTTTTAAAAAAAAGAAAATCTTGACCAGGCTTCGACTAACATTGGAAATAATATTCAAACAGAGTAGGGTAGATTTGAGGAAGCAGGTCAGGATTATTTTTCTCTCCTGGCAGCCTGGAAGGATGACAAATGGATATAGGTATTAAAAAGTCAGTCTATTTTGAATGCACCCCATTGCCTTTCTCTTCACTATCTCACTTATCTTTTTACACTACAAGCCCTTTGGGGCTTGGACTTTGTTCCCTTTTGTGTTTCCACAGCACCCAGCACAATGGGCGCAGAACCTAATTGAGGCCTTTTGGCTGTCCTGCAATACAAATATATATTAACAGCAACAGAGTATTGCTCTGTTAGTGGGCTTCAGAGGTATTCTCTCTACCTGTTATTTTCCTGGTGACCTTCTCATCATTGTACCAAAAGGCTGGTGTCCTATGTTAGAACAATTAGAAATGCACTAAATGAGATGAAAGCTGCAAATTCATGACAGTACTGGAGAACTCTGATAATTTAATTTCATTATTATCGTGCTTCTTTGTTGCTTTATTTAACTGATTAAATGTTAAATAATTGCTTTTATCAACTCACTTGTAATTTAAGCTGTTGTTTATGGTCCAAGACATCTCTCTGATCCTTGAAAGAAGTAACTATTTTGTTCCTGCAAACTCTTCTTGTGATAGTATCTGAATTCAATGAAGGAGCTTTTTTTTTTTCAACTCAGGGTACTCAGGATAATTTTCTTTATACTGATAGATCTGAGTATATCGGAGATCACAGATGACATTGACTTCACATTTGCTTGTAAGGGCTTTTATCACAAAAGTATCTGGATGAATTCTCAGTGTAAAGACATGGAAATAACAAACAATTATCTCACTTGGTGTGATATTTTCCACATAACCATTCTGTGGAAGGAGTTGGCAGTAGTTTGTGTTACAGATGGGCTTATTTCTCATAATTTGGAATTTGGATCGAGTGCAGAGTCCTCCTGCATTGCACAGTCTTTCTTTACCCCGGCAGGCTCCATTTCCAGCCCGGGTGCTGAGGCGCAGTGTCCATCCTTGGAGGTCTAGGGGAGGCTTGGCTCAACACTGTGCATCTTCAGCAAGAGAGATTAGCTCCCAGACTACTCTAAAGACTGCCAAGCAAACCTTTTCCTCTCACCTGCATTTTGGGAATGGAATTGTATTTTAATCTTCTCTCTATTTCTCCTTTAAGAATGAGGAGCTGGATAAGTAGAATGATAAGGTCCTTTTTTTGAGCTGCTTCTTACTTCAGGAAAGTGCTTTTATTTGATCCAGGTTTACAGTTGGACTAGTTTGAAGGAAGGTGAGAAGGAACTGTTTGTGTTTTCTCAAAATTACTCTTCCGAATGGTTTCCCTACCTTGAGAGAATAATTTATAAAGCAGTGGACAGCCTCTACTTCTCTGATAGCTTCTCCTCTGGAAAAATTAACATTAAGAAAACTATCGAAGACGAAATGTAAGCAGCAGTCTTTTTCTGAGAACAATAGGGTCTAAATACACAGGTAGATATTTTTGACACTCTTGTTTTCTATAAATTCATGATTGCTGAAGCTAATAGAGCATCAAATACACTGCAGAGTTTGTCTCTGATTACAGTTTTGCCGTTCAATGTTCCCTGTAATTACTATTCCCATGGTCCTTGGTCCATTAGTTAAGAGACGGAGAAAAATACAAAGGATGCTATTTTTCATCTTATTCCTCTTCTTATGTGGGTCAGTCATATGTTTTCTTTTGATCCCATTTGATGAGACTAAAGTCAGTTGTATCGGGTACTTGGGGCTGAGGATGGAAATTTTACTTCTGAAAACTGAGGCGCAGTGGGTGGGGATGAGGGTGCAGTCATCTGAGTTCTGCATTTGCATTGCATTGGTGGAAGACTGTAAAAAATATAAGCCAGGTTTCTGGGTATAATAAGCATTTTCTGGTGGTAAATGGTTCTGGTTCGCACGGTGCTCAGTTTCCTGTGTGAAGGTCGTCTGTAATGTGCATTCTTATATAATGTGTAGTGTTAAGAAACTCAAAATTTGTTTTCCCGTCTCAGGACAAGGCATTTCCACAGTTTCTTAGGAGATACTGCTCAGTCCCAGACTTTCTGTTGCCTGTGTCCATGGATGGCCAAACAGAGGGCATCGTCCTAGGTCAGGGTGCTAATAAAGACCAGTATTTGTCACATGATTTGTTAAATTACAAAGTGTTATCCTTAGGGCACAGCAATTTATGTTAGATTTGTTATGCTGGGATTATCTATGCAAGTGTATCTGCATTTTCAGTTAATCTCTACTTTTTCCTCATTTGTAGTGTTTGCATTTCTGTTGCAACTACCATAATCAAATTAATCTTTCAGTATGTCCTTGCATGTACATAGATCTATATATATATAAAAAAGTTGTATTTTAATATCCATTGATATTGATCTTCCATTTTTCATATATCTGAAGACCTGCCTTTTTTGCTCTTATTCCATTACAAATTGAAAATGAATGATGTGTCTGTTATTTCCCCTTCAATTTTCCAGTCAGAACTACAAAGTATATGAGGTGTAAGTTTCAAATTTTTTTACTGAGCTCATATGAAGCATACTTCTTGGAAAAGCTAGTAAAACAATTTGTGAAATAAAATGTCAAATGATGTAATGTATTCTAGGCCAGCTTGCAGGTAATGGAATCATCATGAAAACATTTGGAAATTCTTAAATGTTCATGAATATTAAAATAAGCTTGTCTCTAAGAACATTAAAACTGAAAAAATATCATTCATGGAAATGTAATTTATTTCAGTTTTAAAATTGTGAGATGGGTAATATGAATATTGAATAAAGTTAGTGAACTTGTGGGCACTTAGAAAATATAAATAAAGCACAAAATAGCTTATTTGCAAAAAAATATATTAATAACAAATAATTCCGTTGAACCTACATCTTGGTTATTTAGCCTACCTGTAAACCTACCCAAGATATCTTTGCTATATTAAGACAAATATGTAGGTGAGTGTTTCAGTATAGCCATTCTCCTCATCTTTGCAGTACTTTAATTTACCTTAAAAAAAAAAAGAAATTGTCAGCTGAGTTGGTGAGAATGAGCCTGCCACATATTTCACCTTAACAACTGCTGTGTTCTCATTCGTTTAATTAAAACCCAGACTGACCTTTAGTGTCTGAGTAATGCAGTAATGGGGGCCACCAAAGTACTGAGAGAGCTTGTTCTACCTCAATGTCAGTGCTTCACATTTAGCTGCAATTTTATCTGCCCATGTTCCTTGGGTAATAATTTTCTATCCTTTAGTTTTATCACCGTTCTGTTACTTCTTAATATTGGATATACTGGCAGTGATCTTGTTTTTTCTAGATTAACTTGAATTACTGTCGGTTCATTCTGTTAACATCCCTACATTCTAATAGCGCATCCATTAATGAACATAATTCTGGTAGCTGGATCCCCATTTTGTGTTGCTAGCATACCATATATAGGATTTTGCAACATACTTGGGTGACACTACATTACATATACTGTTATGTCAGAAATGTTTATGAAAATTATGGCTGCACATAATAGCTGACATTTGGTATCTATTTCAGTTCCTTCGTGGATAAGATTTGACTCAGTCCTGGATCAGTCTGACTCCTTTCTGTAGCCTTAAATATCTGGAGTGTTCTAATGTTACTTTCAGTAATTCACTGTAAAAAAAAAAAAAAAAAAAAATGTTCAAGGCAAATCAAGTCCAGCAAAAAGAATCATTTCAATCTGCATCTGAGTTTGAAATACTTGATTTTTATTATGGAGACATGCAGAGTAGGTGGGGAAAAAAATACTGAGCAGTGATATGTTTTCCTGAGTCACTGCAAAGTAATAAGGAATACTTCCCCTACATCCAGTTATTGGTTTTTTTGTTTCAAAATGAAATTTGTAGTAGAGGTCTTGAGTGGGGAAATACTACAGTGCCGGAAGAGCGGTCTGAGTTGGGGGCAGCCGGCCACAGTTTCTGTTCTGCCTTACAAATGCTCTTGCGCTGTGCTTGTTGCACAGCTGGGCTTCTGTCACCAGTCAGTGAAGCACCAAGAACATGGATCTGTTGTATATTGTTTGCCCTTTCATCCTCTCACCCTCAGCCTGTGCAGTGGACTGTCTTGTTTAGACTTCTAATAGATATGTGTTTGTCTCACCGAAGGCTCAGCAATGCGCCACGCAGTTGGATGAGCCACTGTGACAGTTCTGATGGGCCAGGGCTTCCAGAGACGGCCGTTGAATTGTCTCTAAGAGTCTTTTATGCAAATAAGTTTGTGTCTAATTTTGCTTTGCTGACATAACACCAGCCTGCTAATCAGTGTGTTCAGAAATCTTTGAGATTTCCTGGACTCTAGCAATTCAGTTCCCAGCAGATGAGTGTCAAGACCATGACCTTGGTTTGCTATCCAGTGGGACACTACTGTAAAGCAGAGGTGACAGTTTGGAGTCACTGTCACTATGATGTTCTGAAACCAGGAAAGTTTCCTTAGAGCCAAATGAAAGCTGCTTACGCAGGTATATTTCACTGCTGTTGTCCAAAGGAAAGCACTGTGGAAGTTTCAGTCAAGTCTGTCCGCTGTACACTAAAATGTGGCAGAAGCTAATAGCCAGCTGGAGACGGTAGCTTGACTGCACTACGTACAGCTGCTGCCTGCAAGAGCACAACATTAGCAAAGCACCAGACATTATCCAGTTACAGTCAGCCAACAGAAACAGCATAAGGGCTGTTTCTAAAAACGCTCTCCCCGCCACATCTGTTTTCTTCCAAAGATACAGATTCAGTGACATGTTCTCCATCCACAAGCCAGTTTCCTGCTGGCTGCTCGATAGTGGGCTTGTGGTCATGTGTAGTGAAAGAAAGGTAAAATGATGTTTAACTCATTTAACAGTTTTGGCATTTGCCGCCAACTAGTCACTGTATGCAGGTGCTGAAGTGATTAGAGAGAGAACTGATTCACCTCAAAAGAAGGTATCTAGAAGTGAAAGAACTTTTCTCCATTGCTAGTCATTGAAAGTGTCCTTTCAAGGATTGGTATTCGTGTTAACCGTCATCCTGTCATCCTTACGTGGGCAAGGAGCCATATCTCATTATAGCCAACTGCACTGAGAGCTTCAAGGGTACTGAGAAAGATGAGAATGAATGTCTGCCCTCTGCCACAGAGAATATCAGCCCTGAGGATCACTGAAGCAGTTTTAGTTTGAGGTCCTGGCCAAGAGTCCAGCTGTGTGACCTTCAGTTATGTTTCCTTCAGCTGATAGATGTGGTGGTTGCTGTTTGGCTCCCTTTCTGCAGAATGTGGTTTGGGGGTGGCAAACTTGCAAGGTCCTTGGCTGGAATCATTGTATCCACGTGGCTCTCTTCATGGTTGGTTGGATTTTTACGCACAGAGCAGGAGGAGAAAATTTATCTGGAATCAAGCCGTGGTTGTTTTGTGTAGGAGACACACATTCCTCTTCATAAAATAGGATGTGAATCAAATTGACAAGCTAGTGGTCAAGGCACGTTTTGAGGAATGAAAATTATAAACTGGAGCGGTGCTTGAAGAATTTTGTCTATTGACTTACTTGGTGGGGATTCATACTGTTTAAGAAGACTTTCTAAACTACTGTTATGTGAAGGAAGATCGCAGTTCTTCACACTGCTTGTTCAGGTTTGATGCAATGTGTGGGCACTTAGGGTTGAGGAAATAATGTTCTATCTTGTTCTATCTCGGACAGGGTCTTTGTCTTGGCTGTTAATGCTCTTCATGTAAAAAAAATAGGGAGATAAGTAAGCTAAATTAAATTAATTTATAGTAGAACCTGATTGCTGAAACAGGACAAGCTAAAACAAGTATTGCTGCAGATATTGAGTGTATTAAGTTTGCCCTAAACAGAAGCAACATTCCTACCTGCCTTTTTGAAGACTCTAGAGGCTTATTAAACATACATTGTTCTTTAAGCTTTCTAAGGCTTCCTTTTTTTTTTTTTTTTTGCTTGCTTCAATGATTCTTAACGCATGCACATTGATAGAATGAAATGCTACTCATCTTTATTGGTCTGATTAATTCAATATTCATGAGTGCTAGGAATAGGCTTAGTAAGTAGAAGATGGCAATTGAAACTTCCTTAACAGCACGCAGAAGAGGCATAATAATGGCTAAGAAAACCAAATTGCATGGGTTTGAAAATCTGCGCTGAGCAGTCATTAGGCATTGTTCTTCAGTTGTGTGATTTCATTTCATTAAGTATTTGCATACTAATAGAAAGCTGAAGTTACAAGTCTACTGCTGTGAGCGATGGTTAGCCACTCCTTCCAGTCCTTGTGTTTACTTCTATAGTCATCCACATTGCTTTGGCAAAGCACAGGGAGAAGCTTTAATGATTTCAGCTGCAATAAACCAAGTCAAACTAGAGATCAGTAATGAACTTAATTTGCTATAGAGACAGTCTGTTTGCTATTTCATCCAGTAAGGTAAGTTAATAACAATTTGGGGCAAAAAAGAAGGAAAGCAGATATTCTAACTTTATTGTTTAGAAATTGAATAAAAAATGTTTTCTTTACCTTTGTCTTTACATGCTGGGTTTATTTCACATACCACTACGTGTGAGCTTTTGAAATGAATGTTTGAAAACTGGGGGGCCAGTATACCTGTTTGCTTAGTTTCTTTATTTGGGGACTTAGACTATCTATTAGAAAAATTCAGTTCCTTTATATCAAAAAATACATTGAAGGAATTGACCAGTCAGTCCAGCCTGGCTAATGACAAAGTGTGAACACTTCCAGAGCGTCATAAACTTAGTTGAAGATCAGGATATGTAATCTATACACTAAATGAAGCTGAATCCAGGTAAGATGCTGGCTGGTGGCATTGTAACCTGTGTAGTCTGTTCTGTTTACAGAAGAATCTTATATCTGCTATTTAATCAGAAGAAAGAAACTATAGTCAGGCTTAGTTTCTATACCTGTAACAAACATTTTATTTCTAGGTGTATGCTGAAGTCTTATGTTTCAGTAAGTTGCCTGGCTGAGAGGCCTTTGCTGAATATTTTTTATGTATTTTCAAGTAATAATGGTGTTCTGTTTCACTGCGCTTCTTGTATAAGTAAAGTGCACTCTTGATTTTTAGGCTTGCAAAGAAAGAACTGTACGTGATCTTAAAGATCATTTGCAGAATGAAATGTTTTCAGGATCTCAATTGCTTCAATAGTATGAATAATAATAGTTCTATTTTAATAATAACAATGATATTCATTGTTAGATCTGAGTTTAGCTCTTCCCCCTTTTTCATGAGAGTAAAAACAATCATACAAGTGATGTTTCTGCTCCATATTCTGATACCGAAAAAATGTTATTGCCAATGGAATTGGATAATATGATTTTCTTAAAAGCACGAAACAGCTTTATCTCAGGTATATCGCTCTTAATGCCAGTAATCCTCTGAGGCATCAGATACCATGCATATGCACTTGCATGCACTGTAGTGTGTGACCTTGCAAGACATAATATTGGCCCTTCAAACAAAGTAAGAGCCTGTGGGAAAATTGGTGCAGACCTCCTGACTGAAAAAAATAAAACAGCTGGAGGTTCACATAGACAATTTTCCCAGAATTTTTCCAGATTGGCAGAAGGAAACCCACTACAGAATGTTTAGTATCATATGTATAGAAACAGAATGGATGAAGTAATGTGATCAATTTTATTTTTGCAATTTGTACTTCTGAGAGGGCTTTATGGTTTACTTTTTTCCCATGATATGAACCACTTACCGTGGCAGTAAATTGCATTGTCTGATATGACCTGTTTCAGCCATTCCTTTTAGGCACCGAAGAAAGCACTCTGAAAATCAGGTCACTTCTTTTAGTAGGTATTGCTTGAGGTATTTGACTCTAGGCACAGAAGTATTAAAACGTTGACATTATTTTATCTGCCTGTAATTTCTAAAGAGCAAAATAGGTGCAATGAAAGGAAATGCTGAGCTTTAAGGGTTGTTTGTCCTACTCAAGTAATACACAGACAGTGCTCTCAGATCCTTTCATAAAAAGTATTACAACTGTTAATAGCCAAAGCAGAAATCTCCTACTTCCAAAGGGATTCTTTACCCTGCAGGTGCTCTCTACTCGTTACATGAGGTCTTACTGTTTTCTCCTACTCCAACTTCTGACTCTTGTAAAATTGACACAAGATTAAGGGGAACTGGACCCAAATTTTTTTCCCTAATATTCTCTTAAATACTGAAACCTTAATGAAAATAGTTTTTTAATCAAATATCTATTGCATTTTTCTACTGCAGCTTTGTCTAGGCAGGCAAGATATTTTTTACAAAGACTCTGACTTCCTCAATGTGTTAACTGAAATTAAAAGCATATCTGGGTTGATATTTTAGGCACATACAGGGTTTACCCTTAAATCTGTAATATGGTAGTGGAATTTGGGTTGCTTTTGTATCATTTCTTTTGCTATTGTGCATGGAGGTAACTTCCAGTACACAAACCAGCCAGTGGGTTTGTGCACTCCCTGTGACTGCTTGCTCTTGGGCTCTGTGTGAACAGCTTGGCTTTCTTTTTCTGCAACTCGAGTGTTTAAAAGGCGGAAAGATAGCATGCTGGTTTTCAGTGGTTTCTCACTTCACTTAGATATCTAGTATCTGCCTGAAAACTGTATTAGTTTCCAATAGTGCATTGGAAATATGCTAGTACATATTTTAAACTTCTGTCTGAAGTCCAAGCATGTCATCAAAATGTCATCAGAGCTTGATTTTACTAAACCTGTGTTAACTTCTTCGTACATGAGTGTTTGAAAAGTCAAGGTTTTACAGTTGACAAGCAGAAGCTGTAGGTTCCAAAATGTATGTGAAGGGTGGTATGAATATAGATTCTATTTTTGCTGTTTGATGATTCTATAGGCCAAGAACCAATGCAAGAATAAGACCTGAAAAAAATATTATCCTCTGTCTGTCATGAGTGGTTGGAGGAGGAGTGTAAAATGCTCCGCGCTCTTCTATGTCAAAAATCAGACTCAAACCCACTACCAACTATTACCTTCATTTGTACTTTATGAAAGTATACACACCAGGAAAGCATCAACTTTCCCGATCTGGGGCCTAGGCATAAAATTAGAAGGCACAGAATTGAAACATTGCTGCTTCTTTTTTTATTTGACATGGAAATATATCAGAGCCATATATTCAATCTTGTTCCTCCAGTGGGTTCTGTTAGTAGTTAGTACTCTCAGTCTGTAATACTCCAGTTCTTAGTTAGTCTTACCCTTTTCTAGAGGAATATTTTAAGTGGTTTTAAGTGGATGGATACACAATTCTGCATGCCATTGTTCGATAAGAAAACTGGACTTTGAAATATATTCCTGCCTTAAGGAATTTATGTTCTTGAAGCCCAGGCAAATATCAAAAACAAAAACAAAAAAGAAAAAGAAAGAAAGAAAAAGAAAACAGCAACAAACTTTGTGTGCTGCTGGAAGATAAGAATTCAAATGTTTCACAGAAGTAGAGTTACCAGAGTCATTAACTAAAGGAGATTTAAAGAAAACATGGCCATTTACTTTAAAAAGGCACAAGGAAAGAACTGGTTAAATAAAACATGGAGCAACTGAGAAGGAAGTCTGAGACCCAAGGAGGAAGACTAAGTCATAAGAAGAAATGTTGATAAAGATACAAACTAGAGTATACTTCCAGGATTAAATCTTGAGTCCTCTGAGGAAAATATAAAAGCTTCAGGTGAGTTTATCAAGGCCAGGCTTGACCAAGAGAGATCTGGGAGAGTAGAGAGAGCTTAGACCAAGCACAAGAGGAAAGAAGGACTGGTCTGAGCCTGGAAGTTCAAGGAAGGCCCTAAATCATTATTTCAGTTGCAGGAAAAGAAGACTCAATGAAGAAAGAAAGTTGGCAAGGTCTTGGGTTTGAAATCAGCAGTAAACAAAGCAATGGCATGGCTTATGAATAGTTTGGTTAATTATCTGTAATTAGTAATAAGCCCATGAATGCTTAGGACCATTAAATATCTTTGTTCCTTTGTATAGCACGGTGGGGTTTGGACTGCAGTTTATAGCAGCATAGATTGATAAAATGCCATAAGAATATGACCTACATTGGCAGTAACATTTGAAAGGCCTTACAGCCTCTGCTCTTAGGCTTATGTTTCTAGTGGAAATCAACAGCTAAGCTCACAGCAAACAGTCCACTGTTTCAGTGTTGTCTAAACAAGCTGGCATGTAAATGCTCTGGCTGAAGTTTGGGAAGCAATGGATGCACAAGATACTCAGCAGAAGTTAAATGTTGTTGAAGGACAAACTTTCCTTAGAAAAGAGACACTCTGTGATTATCCTGGTAGATGCTAGTATTTGTAAGCTGTGGGACTGATTTTAGCAACCTAGATTTGAGACTCCTTGTTTAATATTGCTCATAAGGGTTTCTGAGCATTGTAGCTATAGCTTGCTTTATAGAGTTGATTCACTAAGAATAATCAGAAAAGTATCAAACTAAAAATTCACAACCACTTTTATTTAAGTCTAACAGAAAATATGTTTAACTAAAAAGCTCTTTTGCAGTTTCACCTTTACTATAAAAAACGGGGTTTCTGCAACATAACTTCAGGACAGCTCCTTCAAGGACCCTGCTCCACTGCATGTTGTTTCTGCTGTTACAGGAAAGAGAAGGGTGTTGGTTTACAGTGGGCAGAAGCCCCACGAGCAGAGGAAGGGAGAGGATGGGTGGGCACAAGCACCAGGCTCTTAGACTGTCCTCTGCTATGTTCCAAAATCTCATGAATCCACATTCCCAGTGTTCCAGATTTCCAGTGCAAAGAATGGACAGCACTTACTTCAGATCAAGAGAAATAATGCACATCAATAAGAAGAAGAAAAAGAAGGGAATAAAGAGTAGTATGACTCAGACACTCAGACTAACATAATTCAAAAAGAGGATCCCCACAAGCTGGCAGGTGTTCAGTCGCACTAATTATGCTTTAGAAGCAACAGTAGTATAATTTCACACTTGCAAACTTACTTTTGTGATGATTAGTACATAGCTCCACTAATTTTAAATGTGTCTTGAACCAAAATCATCTTGGTGAGTGTAGCCATGCACA
The DNA here is from genome assembly GCA_034008185.1 of Gorsachius magnificus. NCBI lineage: Eukaryota > Metazoa > Chordata > Aves > Pelecaniformes > Ardeidae > Gorsachius > Gorsachius magnificus. Next base: position 54,634,146 of record CM067082.1, on the reverse strand, counting down.
CTTTGTCTGAAAAGATTGTGATATAGGGATCCATATTTCATCTTTTGTGCCTCCCCAAAGGTGTTCAGTGTGTTGAGCTGAACCAAGAGCAACCGATGGTCAAATGGGATTGAGGATGGGCCCTTGGCCGTAAAAGTTTTTGTTACGGTTCTGTTGTGGCTTAACATGGTCAAATCTTGCTGTGCAATTACATCAGGGAAGCATGTACTAACAAGAGAATTGTGTTTATCATCTCAGGTTCCTCAAGATGAATGGACTGGATACACTCCACGAGGGAAAGATGATGAGATTCCCTGCCGACGGATGCGTAGTGGCAGTTACATCAAAGCCATGGGGGATGATGACAGTGGAGACTCGGACACAAGTCCGAAGCCATCTCCAAAGATTGCTGCACGAAGAGAGAGCTATCTCAAGGCCACCCAGCCATCCCTTACAGAGCTCACCACCCTCAAGTAAGTCCATGTTTCACATCAAATGGAGCTGTCCATTAAGACATACAGTTTCTGTCCTGTTTGTTTCTACTCTTTACTTCTAGATACCAGTTAAGGAAAGTATTTAAACAAGTGTGTTTGGTCATGCTTATTTTTGGTTGGGTTTTTTTCTGAACAAGAGTAGATTTGGGAATGTATCTCAGTGTTATTCTGAAAAGGGACCCTACTGCTCGTGCTTTGAATTTGCAGTATTTCAACCTGCTAGTGTTAAGTGAGTGTTCAGGTATGAACAACAGGTCTGTTCTTTAAATACTTTGCTGAATTAGAGCTTTGGCCTGCAAAAGCTTTGCATAATTGTGTATTTATATATACTCAACATGTGAAATTAGCCCTAAGCTAAGCTTTGCAACTCATCAGAGAGCATCTGACATTTAATTAAAAAGAACAATGGCCATCTGAAAATAGGCAAATCCGTGGTTTCCACTCTTTAGTTCACTCAGAATTGCATTGTATTTTGTGGAGAAATATAACCAAAACTGAGGTTTTTTAATCGTTTATGAAACCTTTAGTCAGGAGGAGTGATGAATTTATGGTTTTTTAATATCACTTTGTGTTTTTCTTTTATTTGGACCTTTTAAAAGAGCCACCCAAGTTCTCATGAAAATTGCACAAATAGGCAATTTTGGTATTAGTGTTTTATTTTAAATTATTCTAAAATGGAGAGGTCCCCTAAAGCAAGAAAATAAATTATATCCATAAAAGAAAATAGTGTGGAGTTAAATCAACAATTGTTTCTGTCTATCTTCTGCAAAATTCGTAGCTATAAGAGTGAATCATAGTTCACTGAACCAAAAATAACCTAATTTTAGTGTAACTTCTCTAAGGCTGTAGCTTTAAAATGGGGGAAAAAAGAGCTGTATCTCTTCTAGTATCCATGATTAGTGACAAAAGACTCCTTCTGCATTTCCCTCGTTAATTTCCTCTCCTTCCTTGTCCTCCTCTATCTCACTTCTTTTTCCCAGAGACCTTATCTGAGAAACAGATTTTAGAGAAAAGCGTTTGATCCTCGTTAAGAATGTCATGCTCTTGACATCAGTGATGAATAGACCGGAAGACAAAACCATGCTTTTGCAGCTCCCCATAGCAGCCTGCCTGACTTTGTCTCGGGGGAAGCCAGGAGTTGCCTCTGCTCTGTCTTTCCATTAGTGCCCACAGGAGAAAGCAGTCTCATTTTCTGCAGGGATTTTCATAAGCTAGCTGGCGCTTGCTCAAGGGATCCAGTGATTCCTCTCATCATCCAGCAGACTTTACCACAGCTTCCTGAGCCAAAACGCCTCCTCTGAGATCAGTTATTGCAACCTCTGCAAGGTGAACATAAATGTTACGTACCGCCACAAACTCCATAAAGCCACACTTTATGCATGGACACACTATCAGGCATGGAGCTTATACTTTTTGAGACTTTAGAAACATATGTTCCATAGTTCTATAATATATATGTGAAGTACAATGCATCACAGCGAGTGTATTTGCTCTTGGTCATTTCTGCTCTCTGTAGATATGAGATTTGCAAAAGAATATGGAATTATTAAAAATAAAAAGTCCTGCATGTCACTGCTCACCCACAGAGGATGTTAGATCAGAGGGGCTAGGCAGCAGAAGCTTTTGGGTTTAGCTTTGAAGTCACTGTAATTCAGCAAAGTGCTTGTACGAATACTTCATTTCACATATGTTTTCTAATCCCTTCCTATTCAGGAAAGATTTTAGGAATGTCCTTAATTTTAAGCTGCACTCTGTAAAATTCATATAAGTTTAGGAGCTGTGCAGAAGTAGGATGTAGATCACAGGGTAGAAGGAAGGGGAAAATGGTAAATGGTAGTAAAACAAAAAAGAGGACAAAATATGAAATAACTTTTCTTTTTGAGTGACTTTTCATCACAAACTGGGATGAACAGAATTATTTCTTTTAATCTATGATAATGCTTTATAGAAATATCTCTTCCTGGGAAACCTTTCCACTTCCAGAGACAAATTGTATAATACATAATTAGGCATTGCTTTCATTCCTTTCTGCTGAACGTGATAATTCGGGAGGAGGGTGGGGTGGGTTGTGAGAACTAGCCAAGTGTTTGCTCTGGGAATTAAAGTCTTCTGTGAAGCTAGGTCTTTTTTGCAGGCTTCTTCGTACTTTCTTAGTAGCATGACATGACCTTGACCATGACATTGCTTGTTCATCCCAGGGCTACCCTGATTACTCTGAGTTGTGATAGAGTTTTGCTGGCATGCCAGCCAGAGACTAAATTAGGGCCCCTAACTCAATGAATATAGGTCATCAAGCAATCATGTAATGTGTGATAACAAGTTATTTCCTTGGCTTACTGTTGACTTGAGTTCAGTTTGCACCTGAGTAAGAACTTTATGGAAATGAGCCAAAAGCCACTCTGGTCAGCAGGCAGCCTTTTACTGACACTAGTGGACTTTCTAGCTGGCCTTGCAGGGCATTATTCACACCTTAAAGCTGAGTGGTATTTCACCCCTTTAATTATTTTTTTTTCCATCAGTGAAGAACAAGGCACCTTGTGAAAGCAGTGTTTCTATGTTGGTAATTGTCAGGGATCTTCTGCACTTCTTTCTGCTACTCTTTTCCTCTGTTTTCTGTATGCAGTCTCTAGTTGGCTTCACTTTCATCTTTGGCAGAGCAAACAACTTAAAAACATGTTCCCTTCTGCTTTCACTGTCGTTTTTGAAGGGATTTTTCATCTTGTGGGACTTTTCCTCTCTGAGTACTTTAAGTCTAATATTGGTCTCATAACCCACGCCGTTCCTCCCACCTACCTACCTACTATTGCTCATGTGCCTACTCTTCTAAGAAAGGGTTTTCATTGTTGTGTTTCTTTTTATATAAGGAATAACTTTTGAACAGCACAACTGTGTCATATCTCCTTTACGTAATACAAATTTATTTTCCTGTTTTTGCTGAGGGTTTTTTTTCTTGCTGTACCTTACAATCTCCCTCCTACAGTATTCCACCCATGCCATGGTTTCCATGGGGTTACAGCACATGTGTCAAATGCTGTGGTACTGTTCTGAATAAAGCACAGCTTGCTGTGATGTTGAAATGCACACCTCCGCTGCGGCACTCTCATTATCCTACCAGGAAGCAAGCAGCTTTTTCTCTGTCTTTGCTGGCAGTATCCCCTTGGTGTTTAATCTTTCGCAGCCTAGATAAACTGATCCAGCTGAAAAAAAAAGTAACATTTTCTTGCCTATTCCCAAAAAGTGGCAAAAGTTTATCTTGCACTGATAAACAGATGGAAAATGGACTGGTTAGCTAACTTCTAAAGAAGGTGCAGGCAACAGATAACTGACATTTCTATTACAGCTGAGCTTGGTTCAGGACATAGTCCTTCACTATCTGTATGTGCCTTGGTTATGTTTAGCCTGGTTTTCGTTGGAAGAAAAGTGTGCAATTACATTGTCTGTCCACATGCCAACCTGTCACCTCCACCTCCCAGTAACTTCTGAATCCATTGGCCAACTATAAGTTTGCTAGAAGGATTGAAGTCTGAAAGATACGAAGTTCCAGCCAACTTTATGAAGATCTGTAGCTGGATAAGGCAGAGAAAGATCTGCAGCCATCCCTTACGATCTCTTGAAGGAATATGGGCAGAGTCTCTCATGAGTCAGCACAAGGTATAACTTGGTGGCAGCACTTCCCAGCCTGAAAGATGAGCAATATAGAAGGGACTGGAAACTTTTGTTGAGGACAAGAGGTCTAAGAGATGGATCCTGTTACTAGAGTTTTTCTACCTCATTCTGCCCCTTTCCTCTTCTCTACTGCAGGCCCACTCACTGCTTAAAATACAGGTTCAGATTCTGCTTCCCAACTCAATATTGGTGCTACTGTGGGGACTTCAGCCGCTGGGAGTCTTCTGCACTTCTTTTTATTTTTTCTAAAATATTACAGTGCTTAATGGTAATCCATTTGTGGACATTTTACATGGATTTACGTTTATATACGGTTGCAGAATTGTTCCTTTGAACTCATATTTGACCATACAAGCTTTTTTCTGAGACAAGTTATACTCTGATCACCAGTGTATTGGCAGTTTCAGTCATCTTGGTACTTTGGAGATACATTTGTAGAACTCATGTAAAAAGGAGAGAAGGAAGAACAGAAATGAGTTTTTTTCTTAACAAATATTTATTTTCAAGGTATTTTAATAGTCATGTCATGTTTTTCCAGTCAGCTGTGACTTGAAGAAACACAACCATAAACACCACAAATGCTTTTTAATGGGCACCAAGTTAGACCACTGAAGATGAAAAGAATATGTGAGCATACAAACAAAAAGCATTAGGCTTTTCTCTGGTTTTATTCCATTGTAAAGAAATTGTGTAAATTCCATCAGAGCTACATCTGTTCCTGTAATTTACTGCATAAATGAGTGCTACTTAGAATAAACCAACCAATTCCTAACTTTAAAGTTTATCATAGACATCCTAAAAATAATATCTCAAAATGTGTGAATGTTATTTTTGTACACCCAGGCTTAAATTTTTTCTGTGCTAATGCAAATAGCACAAGTACTTTCTACTTGTATGTTTATAGGAATCTGAAGATAAAATTGTTTTGAAAACCTCTGTGCTATTTTTTTTAATAACCTATAAAATCACAGTAAATTATCAAGCTCAACTAAGAGGCAGAATCTGGTATCAAATTTAATACCAGTGACAAAAGCAAGAAGAAGGAGGTAGATCTGATTTATACATCCTGAATTCCAACTTTTCATCACCTGTCTGAGGATTGATCAGGTCAGTTCCTGGAGGACCAGCCTTCAAGTTAGGGTCAACCTATGTTACAGATCAAATCTTGACAGAGTTGCAGGACCAGCTCTGCTAGGATGACTTGCAAAATAAATCCAACCACCCCATTGTTCAATAGTAGAAAATATTTCTGATAGAAAATCGCCTAATTCTTGTAAAAGTCAAAGAAATTATGATAAAAATACTTTTATAATCCGAAAAGCTCCCAAATAATCTTGTCTGGTAGTAATTGGTGGTGATTGGGAAGAAGGTGATATGCGCACATGGGCACATCCATATAGACTGATGGGAAGGTAAAGTGCATCATCTGCACTGAGTGAATTAATGGTGAATTTTAACTGATGTGAATGGAAGGATGAGCAAAGGTCCAAAAGCTTTTTATGCTAAAGACACAGAAAATTAAATGTCACATGGCAAGGATGTTGTTAAACATTATAAGCAAAGCTGAAGGTCATTATAGCTTTGATTTTCCTATAGTGATGCAACACATGCTTTTGTCTACATAGATATCTTCATGGCTTCTCAAACTGAAATATGCAGCTCTCAGAAAACTATGGAGTAATATAAACTCTGGAGATGGTTCTCCCATTTTCTCAGCTTTTCTAAAATGCTGCTCTTGGGAAATGTCTTTACTGAGGGAAATGATAAGGGATGTAGTAGGTGTAGCCTGACACACTGGCTCGCACTGTTCTGGCATTGGAGCAAACTGAAGCTGATGTCCTTGCACTGCACTTCACCATACAACGTAGCATACATCCTTAGGTATGGAAACCATCTTGGTCTTAGGAATGAGGTCCTGTTTACTTTAAGGTGTTTCTATATTACTATAACATGCTCAAAAATATCCCCAGAAAAAGGTGTCATGTAAACAAAAGCATACTTTATTTTAAATGGAGGTGTTGTCCTCATTCTGTTAAAATTAATGAAAATGTCCCATTAACTTCACTGGCCCAGATCACAGACAGGGGGAAGGGAGAGGGAAAATATAAGGTGATGCAATACCTCATCTTCGTTATGGTGAATATTTTTAGATGCACGCGGGGAAGCTTGTTAATTTTCTTTCTTGTTGAGTGACTTCCAATTAGGGAACAATGATTTTCCTAATTAGTACAAAAGGAATAAGTCTTATTAATCTTTTATTAGTGTTTTACAGTATGTTTCCAGTACAGTGTGTTTCATTGTTTTGTGTTGCAGTCTATTTCATTTTCAACAAACCTTTAGCTAGTGAAAGAATTGTTTCCATTTTCCTTGAGATGTTATGTTTGTTTGCTTGAAGGAGGAGTTTTTTGCATTTCCCATGAAAGAGACTGGAGCATCTCCATGAGCTTTGGACATGAAGCCAAAGGAAGAGTATTCTGGAACTATTGTTGGCCTAGGTAGTAGCTTACCCAGCCTGCAGTCACTGATGCGTGATGCATTACTTAGCTTTTTATTCATATTATTGCAATCCCTTCTGTCTCTTCTCTGAAAGCTAGGGAGAAACTGTTGGACAGGTTTCCCACTTTTCAGGCTCACGTGTCAGGTATGATTAAGTTCAGTGAATAATTTGTAAGTCAGAAGAAAATTTTGAAGGCAAGACCATAAAAATACATTTATTTTGAGATAGTAGGTGGGCATACCTCTGGAGCCAATGGTTTCCTTATGGCAGCTGACTCTGTTTTGTGTACATGATATTTAAGGAGCAGAAGATATTGATTTATTGAAGGAATTTAGAGCTTGGAGCTTTTAACGAACCGTTGCAACTTCCCAGTGACGGATATATAAAGCATGTTCAGGCAGTTAGTGCTTAATATCACTGATGGGCATCTGAGAAAGCTTGTGCCCCATGGCAGGTTCCCTTCTGGGCTTTGTGTCTCCTCACACAAAGGTCTGTATGCCTTTGCAGCACAGAGATGAACTCGCTCATCTCACTATCCAAGCCTCTGTGGAGACAGGGCATTCCTACAGTTCACTGCATGGTACGTAAGTAGGATGGGCACTCCTCCGCTCCGCTTCAGAGGTGATCCTCACCAGTTTTATCTTGCAGTGAAAGTGAGATGCCCTAGCTATTACAGTCTCACTGCTAGCAGACGTTGCTTATCTTGTTGTAAAACTTACCCTTGTGTCAATCCACACCTAGCTCCATATGCCCTTATGCCCTGTTATGTCAGTATTGTCACGTTTGTATAAATAATGTTATTTCTTGTTTCTCTAAGATGAGCAGTCAGAATTTTGTTGTAGCCTGCGACCTATACTACAGTTGTTGCCTCACTTTTACAACTACTTGCTGAAATTTGAGGCAATGAAACAGTTACAACTTATGTAAGAATAAATGTCAGCCAAAAAAAAAGCCTTTAACTTTCCTAGTCAAAGTTAGATCTTTTGGCAATACTGGAGCAGAGTTTTGGAAGTTGATAATTTGTTAAAGAAAAGCTGCAACCTCATTTAGATGATTGCCTTACTTGCAGAAATGGAAATCCTTGTCCTGTATCTAGTCATCTGGCTCAACTTTGCACAAAATTTAGCTTTACGTTAGACATAGCTACAGATCAAAGTGAGGACTTCTAACTTTTTAGCTTCTCTCAGCTAAATCCTGTAAACATTTATTCATTTTAGAGGAAATTATTTTTGTGAATTCAAGCCCATCCCATTGCCTGTTTTAAAAAGCAATACTTTACACTATACTTCATGGGTTGTATGGGCGTTTCTAGGGCTTGCTTTAAGAAACATAACTATCGTCACTGAACCAAGATGTGGTTTTCAGCCATCTCTTTCAGGGTATAGTTTTTACACAGCCAATCTGCATGTTTGTGTGCAAAACTGGTCGTATTTATTTATAGCCCTACTTCTGCCCACCTATTTTAAAGACTGCCTCAGAAAGAAAGTTAATAATGTCCAGTGGGGACAGGAGAAGAAATACTGCCTTAGACTGCAAGGACATACACAAGCTATATGTTAGGAAAATTTTCCGAATGGTAATGATAGTTAAGCACGGGAGTGGATTGCCAAGAGAAATCACTTCACTGGACATTTTCAAGAAGAGGGTAGAAAATGTCTGTCAGGACACATTTAGGTATTGCTGATCCTGCTTTAGGGCAGGAGGAGGGACCAAATGACCTCATGAAGACCCCTCCAGACCTATCTTTTATGATTCTCTGTCTGTCTTTCTTCAGGCTGATGAGCATACGCACTTATCACTCTTCTTACTTCCTTTTCTTAACTTATCTTTTAAATATAAAAATAAAACTCTCACCAGGACCAAATTATTCCTGAAGGCCTGCTGTTGAATAGTAAATATAGATACCCCACCCACAGCAGTCCTGTGCAATTCTTTCATGCATTTTAAATGTTATTTGATTGCTAGCATTTTGAAATTCTGTTCCGACTGCTGCCAGCCATACCATGCTTGACTCTCAGTATGTGATCTTGTGCTATCTGGTTTAGTTTGCTAAGGGGGGCTCAGCTGATGTACTAAATCTGCCATGCAGAAAATTCACAGGCATAAAAAGAGATGTGCGTTTGCACAAAATTCAGTCTGGAGTCCTTACTGTCCAACATAACAAGACAAGCAAACAGGCAACAATAATTAAGTTAATTATTCATAATAATTTTCTGTTCTGATCAGCTAGAAGTGCAATATTCTTTCACTGTGAAATGCTGGAGCCCTTTTAGGTTAAAAATGGAGAAAGTTAAAATAGTGTGTTTTGCTTTCATTTTAATGTGGAAGTACAAGACAAACAGTGTTTCTACAGGGATGCTTTGGGATCTCCTCTTAATTTACATCATGTTAGGGTGAGAGAGAGAGACGTGAAAGTGAGCAACGGTTCTGCCCTTGCTAAGAAAGGACACTACTAATAGCTAAGTCATGTTGATGCCCAGTCATTTGTTTCTTGTATTTTCTTGTGTTTGTATTACTGCTAAGGTGGAATAACTTTCAATTTATTTTAGTAATTCTCTGCTGCCTTGGGTGCAGTATGGGAGGAAGGTTGGGGGCAGGGGGCAGCAAAGAAAGTGCATGGTCCCTGGTAGCCGAGGTGCTGAAGCAGGGCAGCATCAAATACCACTCTGCTCCCAGTGGCACATGTGAATGAAAGTTCATCTGAAGAGACTTGACTTTTTAAAATCTCCTCTCCTCCTAATGAAGTTGTAAGTCTCTTCAGGGGGGGAGAAATTAGGGAAAATCCTTAAATACTTTCTTACATTGTGCCTGCTTTCTTGCTCGTTGTACACCACAAAGGTAGCGAACCGTCATACAATCACTGCTTGTGTTATTTGCTACTGTGGAAAATGTTTGTTTTGTTGAAAGCACCTTTGCAGCAGCTACTGAGGTCCTGTGAGAGATATCTGTGGTTGCATCTGTAGCCAAGTTGCACAAGGATTTCCCGTTCCCCTCCAGAAGGGCTGTGCTACTGACCAGCCTGCGCCCCAGCTGCCCAGCAGCTTTGCCCGAAACAAGGCCAGGGACCGCAGAAAGCACTAACTGGTTTTGTCATCCCCCAGTGCCAGCAGCCACGGTCACAGCACCCAAATCCTTCCCCCTATTCAAGTGATGTCGGGGTGGCAGCCATGCTGGGGTTGTGTCTGGGCAGCGCTGCACGGTGACAGTGATGCGTCGTGCTGAAGGCAAGCGCAGGAGCTTTCAGGACTAGTATATAAATCTCTCCTGGTTTATACCCGACAATTGGTATTGCGAATCTGCACTAAGCTTTCATTATTCTACACGTGAAAGAAAACCTTGAAAAACTTCTTTGGGAAGGTAGTCCTCCTTGGGCTAGTCCTAAAAATGTTCACAGTTGTTATTTATTACTTTATCACACCAAAATGGGCATAATATAGATGTTTATTAAAACTCCTTCTTGTCATAATCTGTCCTGGTTTCAGCTGGGATAGAGTTGATTTTCTTCACAGTGACCCCAGCTGGCAAAAGGGATATTCTATACCATATGACATCATGCTTAGTATATAAGATGGGGGAAGAAGAAGGAAGGGGGGGATGTTCGGAGTGATGGCGTTTGTCTTCCCAATTCACCGTTGCATGTGATAGAGCCCTGCCTTCCTGGGGATGGCTAAGCACCTGCCTGCCCATGAGAGGTAGTGAATGAATGCCTTGTTTTGCTTTGCTTGCGTGTATGGCTTTTGCTTTCCCTATTAAACTGTCTTTATCTCAACCCATGAGTTGTCTCACTTTTACCCTTCTGATTCTCTCCCCCATCCAATTGTGGGGGGAGTGAGCGAGTGGCTGGGTGAAACTTAGTTGCCAGCCGGGGTTAAACCACAATATAATCAATATTTATTATTGTCTGCATATCAAAAATTGGAAAATGTACTAGAATGTAAAATAATGCAAGGTTCTTGCTTCATTTATTTTAGTTTTACAAAACTTAAAACTGCTACTTTGGTTTTATCACTTTTACAGAAGTAATTTGGTTCTGAACTTTGCATAAATCTCAAAACCAAGGATACATACATAATGCAGAAGGCTTACAACCACTCTGGGTGAAATGGTGTCAATGACGACATCAACTGAGTCATGACTCCATCTCATAATATTTATGTTTGTAGCAGTCACAGAAATTATATTTATAAAATCTGGAATTTTGAGGGAGAGGGGCAACTTCTGACTTTGAAAAGGTCTTTTTTCCTTATTCTAGTGGGATGTAGCCAACATGTCATTCAACCATCCTCAGGAAGTTGCAGAGATGTTAGAAGTCTCAGAAATGTTGGCACTGCCTAGTCAACGGGGTCCAATCTAAATGTCTAGCCATGGATTTCAGACTGGTGCAGAATCTGTTGGACTCATCTCAGTCATGTGGCTGTAAGAGCCGTGAGACAACAGGGCTTTGGCAGAGATTTGTTGCTCAGACTTACTTGAAATGCTGGTGAGTCAGGCTGTGCCACTGCACTTGTTCAGCCGTTTACTGTCAGATAGAATGTAATTTCTGGCAGAGCAGTAACTCTCTGTCTATGACCTCCCCCACCCCACCCCACCCCCCACTACTTAGAGATCATTTGATTTGGGCCACAAATTAATTGCTGTTTACCTGTGATGAATGAATAAGAATTGAGAGGGAGTGGATGATGCCTTATTCAAATAAGATGTGAGACTGACAGTGGCTGGAGTGAATGTCAGCACTATGTCACCATTTCTGTTGTCCTTTTCTCTTTTCTTTTCTCTTTTTATTTTTTAAATAATTCCTTAATAATCCTAAATAATAATCCTCAGTACTTAGCTAAGCATCCTTTCTTCTTGAAAAGAGCCAAGATTTGCATGAAGAACACCACATCTGGAGTCTCTGTCCCTTCACACAGTGACAGAATGACCTGCTGACTATCAACTCTTCCTATATTCCCACCTCCCCACTGCTTATTTTATTTCCTTTCTTAATGAATTTCACAGCTTTGAAAATAATGTGTGTGTAGCATTCTCTTCTGCTTTCATTTATTATAGCCCTGATCCTGCTAAGATTTTCATCAGTGGTGATTTAATTATTAACCTTTGTCACTAGTCCCATTACTAATATCATCCTTGTGAGTCTTTTTGCAGTTCTTTTATCCCACAGTTTCTAGTCCTGACTAGAGATGGTCTGTTGCTAGCACTCCTGGATCCTTCTCTGTGCATCCTTTTCTTGGCCAGGGAGGCACACAGCTTGTGTTGGAAAACAGCTAAGCCCTCCTCCATTTCGGCACTGCATTGCTCCCGCCGTACACGAGGTGGTTGGTGGCACTCAGTCACGCTTCGCGCCATCCTTGGGGTGATTTCCTGGGCAACTGGGATCTCTCCCTGCTCCAGTTCCCTGGGCAGAAGTGGCCGCGGTGGCCGACGGCCGCAGCCCGGTGGCTGAGGTGCCCTTGCCATCCACCAGCAGTCAGGCAGCCCTTGTGTGCTGATCCCTGTGTGAACACCCGTGAATGCCAAGGAGGCTTTATCCTATCGGCTCTAATTGTCCCTGCTCCAGAGAAGTTAATCAGATTGCTTATATCTCTGTGATGACTGCGGTATCTGCCTGAGTGTTTTGCCTCTGGCAGAAGATTGACAAGCCGTCGTTTTCTATTGAAATCGCATGTTATGACTATATTTCCTTCCCCCGTTCTCCAAATCCCTATGTCCACATAATGGTAGCTTGTTATTTAATGTAACTACTTTCCTTAAGGGCAACAGCCCAAAGAATACTAAAATCATCCATTTGAAGTTCATACAAACAATGAATCGCGTTAACAGCTGTCTCCTTAAAACCAGGGCTGGAGTTTGATGTTGATGTTGCAGAGATTCTTCATCTTTTGAATAAGTTTTCAGATTATTTTATGTGTTTATTTTATGTACCTCCTTTAAGTGTTGTACGTAATAGACAATAAATAATCCACAGAGGAAGAATATTTATTTTTAAGGAATATTTTTAAAGAAGAGGTTGAAGTATAATTGACATGTAAAGTAATACTTAAAACACTGGTTTTAGAACTTCTTGATGTTTATTTGCAAGCCTGTTCCACAATTTTTTCAATTAATAATATTTTTTTTAAATCTAATCCCTTCTCATAAATAGAATGTTTGTATTTCTAGAGAGGGAAAGTAAAATTGGTCTTTTTTTTTGTAGAAAAAACAGGTAAAATCTTGCCTCTGAGTTGAATCTTACAGGTTTTGTTGTACTATCTTATATTTCACAATTTCTCCCTCAGTGTTTCTATCATGGGCAGCACTGAAGCCAGCCAGAACGGGAAGGCTAGTTTGGGTCTGAGATGAATGTAAATCACTTCCCTGCTCCCTGGGCTACCCACTGCCCCCAGTATGGGCCTGAGACGCCCACTGGGAGGGCATCCTGTTCCATGGGGAGGTATGAACTAATACTTGAAACCAACATTGGGTTTTTTCCCTAAGGCATGACTTAATAAGAATAAGGCACAGAAAAATGATTGTCGCCTGTTTCTCTGAAAGTCCTTGGGAATACTGTGCAATTGGGATCTGGGTCCTCAGTACTGGATTCTGCAGTGGGTTGTTGACAAGTCTCAAGTGTAGTGTTTAAAATCTGAGCTCTGGAGGTTTTCTTTTCCCCCCTGACAAAGTACACACGAAGTTTTAAATGTCAGCCTCCTACCCAACACAATGGGATGATAACCTCTGCCATGAATTAATCAAGCTGCTTGTTAAAAACATTATCTTGCCACTGTTCTTCCAAGTTCTTTTGAATTCAGACAAATTTAACAGCTTTCTCTTCCATAAAATGATACGCTAAGGTTAATTATAGTTCAGGAGCCCTCTAAGGTATGATTTGGCAGCTTGGTGTTTCTCAGGTCTAAGGAGAGCATGAGGGGTGCACCTGGAACGAGTGCCTGGCTTGCCTTGTTCCCACAGGGAAGGGGAGGATCAGTCGAGCGATTATAACAAAGGACTGAAATTGCAAACCTCTCAGGTGCAGCGCCCCTTTTTCTGCCAGAGGGGAGCTGGGTGGTGGGAAAGCCTGGCCCCCGCACCCACGTGCTGTGCCTCCATGGCAGGTAGGCTGTGGCCTCGGGAGCGGGGGGCTGAGGAGGGAGTGCTGGGCACCCCACCACCGGTGCTCCCTGCCTGGCCTCTTCCCAGCTGCGGATGTCGATGTGCCTCCAGCTCTGGGTAAAAAGGGATAATAACGCTCACCTCCTGCACATCGGGGTGTCACGAGGATTGATTCATTACAGTGAGCGCAGCAATTATGGAGCCTTCTAAAGAGGCTGCAGAAATGCTAATACAGTCATCATTAGTCATTGCCCCCTTGCTCTTGGCTCCTGTTTTTTACTCCTGAAGCAAGGCTTGCAGCAGTGTTTCCTTATGCTCCCCAAGACACCTGGGAAGAGCCCCACCATATTGCACAAGCAGTGAGGCACAGCACAGGGAAGAAGTTAAATCGTCCTTGTACTTCCCTGCTGGAGGAAAGAGATGCAGAGGCTGGCAAGACCTCAGCCAGGGGTAAAAGGGTCAGTTCTTGTAGTCCCTCCTCAGCTGTGCTTCCCACGTGCATCGTGGTGCCAAGATGCTCTCTTCTCTCTTTCCCCCTGCTGTACGTATTTGCTCTCCCTGTGATGTGTGAAAGCCCAAAGGGGAACACACTATGCCTAGGAGTAGCAGTAACTCATGTTGCATTTTGCTGTGTCTGTTGAAATTCATAGGTACGGTCTTCTCATAACTTGACACATCTCCCCCTCGCTTACCACTATGCAGCCCACGGCCATTGCTAACATATGTCCCAGAGGTGGTTCAGATACTTTCACAGGGAGTCAATGATAGACAGGCATGCTTCCCTTCAGCTAGTCCTACCTCTTCCCTTCCCTCTACGCTGTGCCTATGTACACCAATGCACAGCTTCCCACTCGCATCGCTATAAATTTTCTTTGTATTTGTTACCCTTCACACTATAGCAGAAGGGAATCTTAAAATGCTTTCCCCCTCCCCCCCCCCCCCCCCCCCCCCCCCCCCCCCCCCCCCCCCCCCCCCCCCCCGGTAGAGAAGGCCTTCAGAGCTAGGAAAAGATATTTTAATACATCTCTGAGCTTGAGCTGCCATGGTATGTGCTGCACAGAGCAGCAAGCGCACCACACGCTGAAAATCACAGTCTGGCTGAGTGGAGGGGGTTCCCACTGTATGCTCTGTGCATGCCTATTCCTGGAAAACCTGTGAAATTTCTGATGAAAAGCCATTTGGAAGGCTGTGAGAAACGTTTGTCTCTGTTATTGTCTCCTTATTTCTCTTCTTTGGAGAGGGTAGACATCAGCACCCGTGGTCCCATACTGACGGCAGCCTAATCGACCACTAAGAGCACGGTGCTGCCAGGGACAGTAAAACCCACCTGAGCTGGTGGAGGGGCAGTTTTCTACTTACACCCCAAGATCTTAGTGCACTCACAACAGAGAAGATTATCCACAAGCTTGATACGGTCTTCTTATGGGGAATATGGATCCATTTTCTTCTGCTGAGGTTAAGCTTGTTTTTTTCCTGTTTGGAAAGGCAGGACTGGGCCCGTTAACTTAAGCAGAATTTGTCTAAGTTGAGGAAAAAAACATGACTCAAACTTTCCCATTGATAGACCTTCAACAAAACTCCAAGATTTTACCTGCTAAACATCTAGCAATTGCCTAGCTAATTAATTGCTTGCTTATCTTTAGAGAAAAACAACTTTTTAATTTTATTTAGCATTTTCCTGTTACTGAATATCTTCTCATTAGTGAGTAGTGAATATCTGTACACAAAAAACCTGCCTTCACATATCCAAATTGCTTCCTTCCTGCTATAAATGGATATTTAGCATAGCTATCTGTAGTGAAAGGAGCAAGATTGGAAATACAGCCATTGAGAGCGTATTATTGTGTTGGGCTTTTCTTTGGTTTCTACTTTCAAATAGCTTTATTCTTAAAGAATATGGAAGTAATGTTTTTAGCAAGTTGCCAGAAGGAAGGAAGGAAAATTCCTTTTTCAACCCCAGTGCTGACCTGCCCTTTCTAGTCACCAGGAAAAATACTTTCATTCATGAAAATCACATAAAAAAGCTTTAAATCCTACCATTTTTGTAAAGATGTGTTGAATGCTATGAAAGCAAATTGCCCTATGAATCCTAATTAATTGGAAATCAGGTCCACAATTCATCTGGGCTGTAAAAATCAGAATGTATTCTAAGATATAATAGATGTGCAGCATGCTTTTTCTATGCTTTCTGTTTCTTGAGTCCTTGAACTTTGTGTTTGTGTGCTTTCTTCACCAACTGCGATAACTCGAGGGTTTTTTTTCTTTAACTGGAAAGATTTTGCAAGCCCTGTGAGATGAGCTTTAAGAAAAACATAATGCATTGCAGAAGCGTAATAAATAGCAATCATTGGCAGCACTAGATTATTCCTCCCTCTAGTGGCTGGCTGGCTCCAGTGAGAATAAATGGAGCTCTTTATTAACATCTCAAGGAATTATTCCTTTAGCTTAGCTACTGGGAACTTACTTTTTTCAGGCTTACATCCTCCAGCTCCCTGCCTGCTTGGTAATCCACGGTGCCTCTGTGCACACATCCATGGCTATGTTACATAACCAGCCTTTCAGTTTTTCAAGGCCCCCTTTCTACAGTGTTCTCAAGCTTTCCCAGTCCCTTCTATACATTATATTACATGATCATAGAATGTTTTGGGTTGGAAGGGAGCAGTGAGCAGGGACATCTTTAACTGGATCAGGTTGCTTGGGTTGCCCATCCAACGTGGCCTTGAATGTTTCCAGTGATGGGGCCTCCACCACCTCTCTGGGAAACCCATTCCAGTGTTTCACCACCCTCATTGTAAAGAATTTCTTCCTTATATCCAGTCTAAACCTACCCTGCTTCAGTTTAAACCATTACCCCTTGTCCTGTCACAGCTGGCCCTACTAAAAAAGATTGTCCCTGTCTCTCCTGTAGGCCCCCTTTAAGTACTGAAAGGCTGCGGTCAGGTCTCCCCACAGCCTTCTCTTCTCCAGGCTGAACAAGCCCAACTCTCTCAGCCTGTCCTCATAGGAGAGGTGCTCCAGCCCTCGGATCATTTTTATAGCCCTCCTGATTCTCAGTAACAGTCATGTAAAGAAGGTTGCCCCACTTCTATTGCATTTCTGTGGTTCCACATGGTACCTTGCACTAAATCCAGGTAATTTATCACAGCTGATCTCTGATGTACGCTAAACTGAAAAAGTGATGAATCTGAGGCAGCTTAGTTTGTCTAGTCATGGTGCAATACTGGGAACTGTGTTTGGACAGTGAGCAGGATATTAGGCTTCCTCCATCTGCCTGGATGTGTCAGTGCATGCCCATACACCAGTGGGCAGCTCAGGCATGTTCATGTCATTAAGGGAGAGCAAACACTTCCCTCTGTGGACAGTTCAGGAAAATGTAAAGGCGTTGCAGAGCTGGAATGATCCACTTCATTTTGCCTAGCAGCCACCCCTGTCTACTTAGTCAGAAGGACAAAATCCAGTGGGTTGACAAATTGGCCTTTACCTGGCACATCACAGGAGAAGCCAAAGCCCCAGGACTCTGAGCAGACCTTTGAAGGTGGCCCTGTGCATCCCACCTGCATGCAAAGATGTGCTGGTGTTCAAGCATCATCAGACACATCTCTGCCCTGTTGCTCCTGACAATAAGAAATGGATTAATATATTATCATGGTGTTGCTGTTTTCCTAATCAAGGTGCCAAAAAATCTGAGCAGTAAAAATAGCTGCTATAAGTACAACAGCCATTTAAGGAAGAGGACATCTAAGGAAGAGGGTACTTCTCATACGACTCAAATTATGTAACTTCAGGGCAAAGTTGCAGCCCCCCCTCATAAGTGTTGGGAGGCTTGAGAAAGTAATATAGGTTCCATTACACTTTGCTTAAAATTGACATTTTGGGCGTTAAACTTTTCCATAGCTCACTGAAGTTTTATTAGGCTGGAGAACTGTTCAAGGAGTTCTGTCTTACCTCAGCAAAACCATTGACTTGAGATGATATCATAAGTTACCATCCATAGTCAATAATGGTTTTAATCGAAAAATGCATTTCTTCTAAAGTACCTTTTGACCATCACACCAAACACTCTTTAATCTTTATTAGCCAGCTATTCCGCTTTATATACAATATCTGTCTTGGGGGCTGAAGTTTATTATTTTGGTTGTTCTATCACCTTTGCCTCCAGTAATAAAAATACGGTGCCACTATTCTCTTCCATCAGAGAGCCTCAGTCATGTTTGCTAACTTTAATTCAGCATCACAAAGCCACCTGTGAGGTGCTGTAGGGAAGTATTAACATACCTGTTTGCTGAGCCTGAGAGTTTATATGACTTCTCCAGGTCACACAGCAAATTTCTGTCAACATTGAAATCCGAACCGTGAGCCGCAGTCCTTTGCTGGTGGTTTTAAATGCCAGGTAGAAGTTGTTTAGCCAGAAAAATTTTAGAGTTTATCTTTCCTTTTTTTTTTCTGTTATGGTGTTTTAAACAAAAACATAGATATCCAGATATTTTCATCTTCTGAATAAAGCCAGAAGGCCATCTTCAGCTTCACCAAGTATCCTATCATTATGTTTTGAAAAGGAGAGAGGTTTTTCTTAACTCACTCACAGGTGGTTGGTTGGTCTGTAATTTATACAGGATAAACCGCCCACTATTAATCGGTCATCTGTAAGGAACTAGCTTTGTGCCTTTCCCTATGCAATCACAGAAGTTTGGGCACTTTTTCTCTTTTTCATCTGACCTTGCTGGCTTTTTTTGCTTTAATTTTTCATTGGAAAAGAGCAGTGTCCCAATTCAGTAAAGCACATATTTTAATTCTGACAGTTACATTCAAATAAATATTTTGAAATACTTAAAAATGCCTGCTATTACAGGATGAGTAACCAGCTGACTTTCTCAGGAATTAAAGGCTTTCTTCCTTTAAAATGAGGTGCAAAAGTCCTTTGAAGATCCTCAACCCTGAAGAGCATCCACTTTTTGGAAATATTTTTTATATCCTCATTGTCTTTATCTGAATCATTGCACTTGGCATGAACAGCATGATGAATGGGATGATAATGGGTTCTCCATTCCTTTACTCCCAGACCCAAATAAATGTTTCAGGGTATTTCTTTTTTATGGGATTAAAAGATACCTATTTTAAATATTTTTTTATTTAAAAATCCCTTTCAGTCCCCAGCTGGGTTTGGCATTATTATGCAGCGTCTCAAGACATTTTTTTCCTTTGTTCTCTCATAGTCCAGAATATAATCAGTTCTGCTTTATCAGGATTCATGCTGTACAAGTTTGGCCCAGCGATAGCCAGAAAGCATCTGTTTTTAAAAGAAAGGGGGGGAAAAATCTAAAAATGTGTATTAAGCGTCATTTTACATCTTTTGAGCAAACTTCTATTGATCAGAAAAGTTTTCATAATGGAAATCAACTGCAGACTTCCACCTTAGGTATTCGTTTCTTTGGCCCTGTTTATAAAACCATTGACAAACCAGCTTGCCCAGACCACAATATATTTCACACATACCTGAAGCAACCCCTCCATGTCATATCTCAGTAGAGCAGACAAGTCTTTTTGTAATCACTGCAGAACAAAACTGGAAAGACTTTCGAATGGAAAGAGAGAGTTATAAAATACATGGACAGATGGGGGTTTTAATTATCTGGGTTTCTTTTGAGGGATTTCGTTTGATGTAAAGGCACCTGAAGGGAAAGTGGTATCAGCTTCTTTTTTCTGAGGAATAGCTCTATAGTAACGTTACATGGGGGGAAAGCCTCCCTGCTCCTGGGGTATCACTTTTGCTGTGCGGTATCAGTGATAAAAGGGAAAATCTCCTACAGCAGCAGAGACTGATGCCCAGAGAATCAGTAAAGAATTTGCCAGAAACTCTACTGCACACCATTATTTTTCCATTTACATATATTCTAGACATTACTTTAAATAAAATTATGGAAGAAAAGTTAGTATTGCCAGATTCTTTGGAGAAGTGGCAGTTGTTGGGTTTTATCTTAGTCAGTGATAACTCTATTTGAGCAGTTCCTCCAAAATCTTTGCTTTTTTGGGTGGCCGCAGGTCATATCTGAATGCCAAGCTGTACTTCTCCAGACACAGCTTGAGAAACTGGCTGTAGAGTTATCCAGGAGGTCACTGCTCTCTCTTCTCACCCCCTTTCAGCCCCTGTGCTGCCAGGAGTAGCTTGGAGTTCCAGTCACCACCTCCCCAGCGTCTGCAGAGAAACAAAATGTAGTAAGTTGGAAGTACTTGTTTAGTAAAGAGGAAAAAACAGTCTTCTCTTCAGGCACTTTAAACTGCTTAGCGTTCTTCAAACGCAAACCAGCTAAAATAGAGGATACTGAAATAGCCACTTAGTAAGAGTCCACAAATGATCTTTCAAAATGAACCCATCAAGAGAGAAGAGGAGAGAAAATCCACAGTCACCGCCAGCACATATTACAGGTCCAGGTCAACAGTTTTCAGGCATTATCAAGAAGTAATATGTGCCCATAGCAGGTGAGATACTCAAAGTATTTGTCACATAGCATCCCTGGGCCTATATTGAGTCTTGCTTTCTCAAACATTCATTTGGAGGTGATGCTGTTACTTGGAGATGTAAGAAGGTGAGCTCAGCCCCTTAGCTTAGCTGGACTTGGGATTTTTTCCTTTCTTCCTTATACAGTTACTAGCTTTCATGTTTAACCCAGCAGGCAGCTGAACACGCAGCTGCTCACTTACTCCCCCCTCCCTCAGTGGGATGGGGGAGAGAATTGGGAAAAAAGTAAAAGCCATGGGTTGGGATAAAGACAGGTTAATAAAACAGTAGAGGAGAAAAAAGTAGGAGGAGGAGGAGGAGGAGGAGTAATAATAATAATAATAATATTAATAGAATATACAAAACAATTGATGCTCAATGCAGTTACTCACCACCCACTGACTGATGCCCAGCCCGTCCCGACCAGTGATCATTCTCCCCTTGGCCAACTCCCTCCGAGCATGATGTCATATGGTGTGGAATGACCAGTTGGGGTCAGCTGTCCTGGCTGTGCCCCCTCCCAGCTTCTTGTGCACCTGGCAGAGCAGGGGAAGCTGAAAGTCCTTGACTGGTGTAGGCCCGGCTTAGCAACAACTAAACCATCAGTGTGTTACCAACATTCTTCTCATACTAAATCCAAAACACTGCACCATGCCAGCTACCAGGAAGAAAATTAACTCCATCCCAGCTGAAACCAGGACACTAGCCTACCCTCCTCATTGCTTTAAAATGTACTTGTTTTTCAGAGTTCTCCAATAGTTTGGTTTGTGTTGCATGTCTGTACAGCTGGTGTTGAATCTGCTTTTTTTATTTTAGTAGGTATCTGAAACT
This sequence comes from Gorsachius magnificus, assembly GCA_034008185.1. Taxonomy (NCBI): domain Eukaryota; kingdom Metazoa; phylum Chordata; class Aves; order Pelecaniformes; family Ardeidae; genus Gorsachius; species Gorsachius magnificus. Next base: position 54,613,094 of record CM067082.1, on the reverse strand, counting down.
TTTCAAATGGCAGAAGACTGAATAGGAAGTGGGAAAATGCTGCATATGGAAAATGCATTTTTGGAAAATGCAGGTGGCTGTTTATTTATGTGAAGATTTTGGAGTAACGGTGTTGACTTGCAAAACTAAGATGTGTTCCTAATCTCACTAGGAAATGTTTATACAGATCTAGCCCGGATGTTTGGAAATGTCTTTCTGAACTATGTGACTCAGAAGCAGGCACATGGCAGGGCTTGCAGGCTCATGGCCATGCAGTGTGGGGGTGACCATCACCTGGTTTCAGGTCCATATGGAGCTGAGGACACCGACCACTGAAATTGCATTGCGATTTGTCAGGAAAAATTGCTCTTAAATAAACACTGCAGTGACATCCAACAGCAAATACTTTTTTAGTATTTACTGGAAAACATTATTTGTAGATAAATACTGCCCAACATTGTAACTTGGAGTAGCACAGGAGGACTTTCAGTTACGGGAAGTCTGCCCAGAAGATGCCTTTTAGCTGAGCTGGAGCGCTATCCTCCCACTCCCGGCAGCAAGCGAGAGTTCCTGCATAAATCGCGGTGCTAAGCAGGGAGGGCTGGGTGTGCAGCCAGCTCAACACACGGCCGGGTGACATTCCTGAAAAGTAACTGCTTTCCTCCTGCAGTTTGGCAGAGAGCTGTAGTTCTTGGTTTTTCCCACTGGCAGAATTAATCAAACTTTTAATGTATGAATGGGGGAGACCTGAAAATTAAATTAAGCAGGTGAGGTCCAAGCTTGTGGAGACCATGATTTTTTATAGAATAGCACAAGTACTGTAATGGGGAATATCTTGATCTCAGATACCCTGAGGGTAAAAAAAGAAAAAAAGCTGTCTGTCAGTATTTTGAGTAGGAGTAAGCTGAATATTAGTACAGACTGAGACTTGAACTTCAGTTCTCGCCACAAATGCGTCAGGAAGTACAGATCCGCAGGTGTGTGAGAGGATGTTTTGAGTGTGCTACCAGACACCCAAGAGGGGGAAAATGACAGTATGATTTGACTCACTTGTTATAAAAGCAGCAATTACAGAAGTGGCAGTGAAGCAGTCCATGTCCAATGCCAAAAGCTGTGCCTGAGTGGACCTGGAGGCATCTTCTTCCCTCCTTCTTGGAGGGCTTGCCCTCAAACACATGCTCTCAGGTGGCTAGCTGGCACACGGAAATGCTTGAATTACTAAAATGAGAGTTTAATCTGAGCAGGCTGCGGATGACTTCTGAGTCTCACTAGAGGGGAGAGGTGGCACATAATTATTTAGGTTGGAAAAGACCTTTAAGATCATCAGCTCTGACCATCAACCTAACACTGCCAAGTCCATCACTAATCCGTGTCCATGAGAGCCACATCTACCCGTCTTTTAAATACCTCCAGGGATGGGGACTCGACCACCTCCCTGGGCAGCCTGTCCCAGTGCTTGACAACCCTTTCAGTGAAGAATTTTTTCCCAATATCCATTCCAAACCTCCCCTGGCACAACTTGGGACCATTTCCTCTCATCCTATTGCTTGTTACTTGGCAGAAGAGACCAACACCCACCTCACTACAGCCTCCTTTCAGGCAGTTGTAGAGGGCGATAAGGTCTCCCTTCAGCCTCCCTTTCTCCAGGCCAAACAACCCCGGCTTCTCATAAGACTTGTGCTCCAGACCCCTCAGCAGCTTCATTGCCCTTCTCTGGACACGCTCCAGCACCTCAATGTCTGTCTTGTAGTGAGGGCCCCAAAAGTGAACACAGTAGTCGAGGTGTGGCCTCACCAGTGCTGAGTACAGGGGCACGATCACTTCCCTGCTCCCAGTGGCCACACTATTCCTGATACAAGCCAGGATGCTGTTGGCCTCCTTGGCCACCTGAGCACACTGCTGGCTCATATTCAGCCGGCTGTCAACCAGTACGCCCAGGGTCCTTTTCTGCCAAGCAGCTTTCCAGCCACTCTTCCCCAAGCCTGTAGCGTTGCATGGGGTTGTTGTGACCCAAGTGCAGGACCTGGCTCTTGGCCTTGTTGAACATCATGCAGTTGGCCTCGGACCATCGATCCACCCTGTCCAGATTCATCTGCAGAGCCCTCCTCCCCTCAAGCAGATCAACACATTCTGTGATTCTGTGATTCTGTGTGATTCTGTGACACTCGTGCCCAATTTGGTGTCGTCTGCAAACTTACTGAGGGGGCACTCGATCCCCTCATCCAGATCATTGATAAAGATATATAAAGTATATTTCGGTGCTGGTGAGGCCGCACCTCGAATACTGTGTTCAGTTTTGGGCCCCTCACTACAAGAAAGATGTTGCCTTGCTGGAACATGTCCAGAGGAGAGCAACCAAGCTGGTGAGGGGTCTGGAACACAAGTCATACGAGGAGCGGCTGAGGGAACTGGGGTTGTTTAGTCTGGAGAAGAGGAGGCTGAGGGGAGACCTGATCGCCCTCTACAACTACCTGAAAGGAGGCTGTAGCGAGGTGGGGGTCGGCCTCTTCTCCCTGGTAACAGATGATAGGACGAGGGGGAATGGCTTGAAGCTGCGCCAGGGCAGGTTTAGGCTAGACATTAGGAGAAACTTCTTCACCGAGAGGGTTGTCAGGCTCTGGAATGGGCTGCCCAGGGAGGTGGTGGAGTCCTCATCCCTGGAGGTCTTTAAAAGAAGGATAGATGAGGTGCTTAGGGACATGGTTTAGTGGTGGGATGGCAGTGCTAGGTTAACGGTTGGACTCGATGATCTTAAAGGTCTTTTCCAACCGAGGTGATTCTATGATTCTATGATTCTATATTAAACAGAACTGGCCCCAGTGCTGAACCTGGGGAGTACCTCTTGTGACTGGCCACCAACTGGATTTAACTCCATTCACAACTCTTTGGGCCCAGCCATCCAGCCAGTTTTTTTCCCAGCAAAGAGTACGCCCGTCCAAGCCATGAGCAGCCAGTTTCTCCAGGAGAATGCTGTGGGAAACAGTGTCAGAGGCTTTACTAAAGTCCAGCTATGAAACACCTACAGCCTTTCCCTCATCCACTCAGCAGGTCACCTTGTCGTAGAAGGAGATCAGGTTAGTCAAGCAGGACCTGCCTTTCATAAACCCATGCTGACTGGGCCTGATCACCTGGTTTCCGTAATGCCATGTGATAGCACTCAGATGATCTGCTCCATAACCTTCGTTGGCACCAAGGTCAGACTGACAGGCCTGGAGTTCCCCAGATCCTCCTCCCCAGTTAGCCAGGAATGCTGATAAATGATGGCAAGTGGCTTGGTGAGCACTTCTGCCATCTCCCTCAGTACCCATGGGTGGATCCCATGTGTGTGTCTAAGTGGTATAGCAGGTCACTAACCACTGAAGTAACCAAGAACGTAACTTGATGTGGGATCAAGTGGGTGAGCTTGGCCTCACCAAATGGTGCTGAAGGAGTGCCTTCTGCAGGAAGGAGGGTTTGACTTTTGTGCTGGCAAAGATGTACTCAGTAAGATTGGCCATAGCGGATGTGAAGGCCCACAACTTTCCTCAGAGGATCTTCTGAGAGGAAAGCTGTCCTTCTCAAGCTGGGCGCTCTCAACGATGTTATATCTTACCCTGCTAGGTGTGACAAGAGAGGCTGCATTTCTCTTCTAGTGTAAACAAAAATTGTGTGGTGTTGTACAGAAATGGCTTAGCCTGGCATCACTGAGTTGAGCTGGTTCATCTGGGTTGAACTGTTTCTACACTTCAGTATCTCTTTTCACCCTCCAGGGTGGAACAGAAGAGCACTCAGAACGATTCCACACACACACCCCTACACATGGGAATCAGCACCAGCATGTAGACTACATTTCTGATTGAAGAGAATTGTGTAATGTCTGTCTGCATCATCTTCCATCTGCTTCTCTTACCACCTCAATTGCATATGGCATTATGTGCCCTTTCTGTGCTGTGCTCTGTTCTTTTGCCGTGTCTAGAAAGCAGGGAGAAGGTACAGCACATCAATGGCAAGGGAAAGGTTCCTTCAATTCATTAGCCTAGGAGGATCTTTGAAATAAAGGGAAAGCTGTGGTTTAATGTATATGTGAATATTTATGCAGTAGACAGCTTTGTTTGCTAGCATTTTAACACTTACTAAGGACTAAATATGCTCTTGAAACATGGTCATACAACCTCAGCACCCCCACACTCCGAAAAGAAATAAAACAACCCAAAGATTGCGTGCCCTTTGAGAGGAAAGCAGGTTTGCAATAAAATCACAAAGAACTGGTTTCATGGCTGATTCTGAAGCTGGCAGTAGCCAGATGTGGAGAGTTTTAAAAGGGACTGGGCTTTTTAGAAGCATTTGCTACTAAAAAATGTTGATCCAGTTCCTGTTGCCCTCTATCAAACAGACAGGAGCTCTCTGGCAGGACACTATGTGCTTACTCAAAAAACCCGCAACAGCTGGAGATAGACACATTAGAGAGCTGCGTGACACCAAACTCTGTGGACTTCTGGATTATTTTTTTTTTTAAGTGTTTTCCTCTGCAGCCCTACCAGAATCTGTAAAACCAGGCCGAGAGACAAATACACTGGTGCTGAAGTTTCTGCCTCTTCTTGCCCTGTGACAAACCCTGTGACACCGGCACATCCCACACGGCTTTGTGGTATGTGTTGGCTGGTCCATGCAGCAAGGACAGTTTGTAGTCTGATCAGCGGAAACTTTTATAATGCAAAAGGAAGCAGATGCCAATTTTGTGCTGGTAACATTGACTTGCTCTTCAGCAGATGAGCTTTTTCTGGTTGTTCTCAAGTTTTAGACTTTTCTTTCTCACACTTGGCTCTGTAGCAACACATTAAGAACTTGAAGAGAAATTTTATTTGTTTGGGGTTTTTTTGCTTCAAGGTAGGAAATCCCCATGAGGAGATTCACTTGATTATAAACAAAAAGGAGTTCTTCAAAACCCAGAAAAATCCCTGGTCAAGGGGAGGAACGTTCAAAACTGTTTACGTGCTGCCCTCGTCCCTGTGGGTAGCATGGCAGATTTGTATTCGCTGCACTGAAAAAGCAGCAGAACATAGGTGCCAACATGATGGAATTACCCCAGCCTGGTGACCCATATCATGACCAGGATCAGACAGATGCACTTGAATGGCTTTGTTCCGTACATGTTTCTCCCTGATGTCCTTCAGTGTTTGCCTTGTGTCAGACTGCCCTGATTATTCTACCTTCCAGCAACACTAAAATGCAAATAAAATTAAGCCCAGAAATGTACATTGCATGTGCCCACCAGCCACGCTGGAGGTGGGGCATTCAGGCTGGGATAATTGAGCCCCAGGGAATGAAGCTGTCCGTTGTAGGCTACAAAAATGGGAGCTGGGATATTTAGCCATAGTGGTGGTTCTGAGGTTTATTTTGTCTTGGGTTTGGGTTGTGTGTGGTGTGTAGTTGGGGGCTTTCTGTTTGTTTGAAGGCAAATGTTGGCACACTCCTCTGCTATTCAGGACATGTTTCTGGGCTTTCACTTTATTCTGCTTTGTCATTTTCTGTTGGCATAGCACGCTCCCCATCTGGCACAACACCGCATTTTGTGCTAGGAATCCGAATGCTGAACTTGCAGAAGACAATGCAGTCTTAGGACTATTTTTCATCGTAACGCTTTTTTATATTGTGTCTGCCCTAAAGGGGAAAGAAAGCAGCCATTGTCAGTCTTGTCTCTCCCTTTTTTCATTCAGAAATGAAGTGTAATAAATGAAAGTGTTTTTCATAAAGAGCACATATATGACAGAGCACATTGTGCTTTCCTAAATGAAAAGGAAATATTTGAAACTAAATTTGCCTGCTCTTGTAAATCCCCGTTGTCTATCTTCTCTTTGGCATTTGAAAGCTGTTGTGAAGGCAAAGGAACGCTTCCAGGAACATATTCAAAGCTATTCCTCTCTAGGTCTGCTAACACTGCATTTTAAACCCTTTAATATATATTTGAATGAATTATGGCCAGCATATACAAGTCAGAAATGACAAGGCGGTATGTAAGGATAGCGTATAGCTTTCCTTCCCCCTTTGGTCATCCTGGGCCATTACCTGAGTTGGGCACTAGGCTAGGGCTGTTTCCTGCCCCTGTCTCAGACTTCCCTGCACAAACCAGAGCAAATCCGCTAAGCCTAGCTCTTCCCATGCTCACCTATGCTGGCCAACTCCTTACTCTGTAAATAGACAATTAAGCAAATTAGGGACCAAAATGTGTTTCCACCTGAATTAAGACTGTGTAAATGCAAGCAACTCTGTAACAGTTGGTTAAAAGCATTTATTAACATGCATGTTGCAACAGCGATGGGGGTGATTAGGTGTGTGCGGTTTAAATCTTTTCGTTTCTACATTTGAATGAAAATAGGAGAATCAGCCCCAGGATGTCTGAAATTTGCAGAGCAGAAACCAAAGGCCAGTATGCAAAGGTAGCTTGAAAATTTCCTTTACATACCTACAGTATCTTCTGGTTTAGATGCTTCGTTAAAATATGCTTTCTGCTTAAATGAACGCTCTCCTGCCTCTCAGAGCCCCTCATGGGCTTTCAGTAGTGTTTTACACTCACGGGCAGAGTGCCTCAATCTCCCCTGAGACACAGTGTGGATCAGAGGCACTTGCGTTCCTTTATCCAGGGGAGCCTTTATTTCTCCGCCGGAACTCGGCAGACTCCATTTCTGCACACCTCAGCACAGGGCTGGCTCCTTTTCTGGTCAATCCCCTTGGGACACCCGCAACGGCAGCCAGGCAGAGTGGCAGAACCCAAAGCCTTCATCTTCTCCTGGTGTCTCCTTGCTGTGGTTCTTGGGAAGCAGGTCTGGCATCGCTACTCCTCCAGCCCCATCCACCATCGGCATGTTGGTTGACGTTGTGGCTGTGCTCCCATCCTCCGGGGTGAGGCCTGGGGCAAGGGCAGCAGTATGGGGAAATAGGACGGTGCAGCAGGTTTGGGGACCTGCCACCTGTGAGCGCAGCCTGTTACCTTAGGGGACTTCCCACCCCCCAAAGCATGCCTGGCTCGCCATGACCACTGCAAGCTCCCTGAATGCTGCTTCAACCAACACCATCACATCGTGTACCCACATGGGACTAGAAGCCTCCCAGGCAAAAATCTGTCTTTTACCATAGCAGTAAGGATGAGCCGTGTATAAGCCCCTCTGAAAGGGCTCTGGCACTGAGTTCAGGACCACCCTCCAGTGCTTGTCCCATGTCCCGCCGGCAGGCACAGCAGTGCAGAAATGATGCAGCATGCTTGAGGAGCTCATTCAAGATCTTTAATAATTCACATCCTCCTTCTGCCAATTAATATACCCAATGCAGTTAGTGGAGCTATCAGACCATTTTGTATTGGCCAAAGAGCTGTCCCAGAGTCTCGGTCCCTTGTCTGTCATACTTAGTTGTGGAAATTATGATGGCACAAACAGAAGTTTAGCCAATGCAGGGTAAATAGAATACAGAGCTGAACCCTTAAGGAAGAAAATAATATTTTCATTTACAGGTTACTGGTAATAGTAGCTCGGAGAAAATAAATTTGACGTTCAGATCTTCCCGTCATACATAGCCAGATTTATTCCTAAATGGAATGTTTTCAAAATTTCCAGTGGCATTTCAGCTGTTCATTAAAGTGTACTGTAGAATATGGTGACGATTTATTACCCAGCTATAAAAGCAGTAGCAATCATTACAAATGCAAACCTTGAGTTGTGTCTTTGTCTATGCTTTAATTCCTTTTTCTCCCCCCCCTCCCCCATCACTTCATCTAGTGAAAAAATGATTCTAGCAATCAGTAAACAAGGAGCCACCTCTTCCAACAGCTGCCAATATTCTAGTCTGTTTTATACAACAGATGGGAGCTATGCGCAGGCTAAGATGAGTGGCAACCTGTAAAAGATGGTTCTAGTTATAGAATCATAGAATTGTTTAGGTTGGAAAAGACCTTTAAGACCATCAAGTCCAACCGTTAACCTAACCCTGCCATCCCACCACTAAACCATGTCCCTAAGCACTCTCCCTGGTAGCAGACAATAGGACGAGGGGAAATGGTCTGAAGTTGTGCCAGGGCAGGTTTAGGTTAAACATTAGGAAAAATTTCTTCACAGAAAGGGTTGTCAGGCACTGGAATGGGCTGCCCAGGGAGGTGGTCAAGTCCTCATCCCTGGAGATATTTAAAAGATGGGTAGATGTGCCAAACTGGGCAGTCGTATAGTCAGGAACAAAACTAGTCAGAGAAAGAAGACAGCTGTGCTGACCACCCATATCTGAAACAACAGGGAAACATTTACTGTCAGGGATGGATGCCCTTGTTTCAAGCAAAGTTGAGAAAACGTTGTTATGCAACACTAATGCATACAGAACATTAATTTCTATACCTTTTGTGGTGGCTTCCCATGACACTTGGAGCATCTGATACGATCTTGCTGGCACAGCAAAATCTTGCTGCTATGGGTACCTGCATCTTGTCCTATTGGTTCCAATCTTTAAAGGGCACCTGCCTCAGCACTTGCAAATTTTTGTCTGGCAGTATCTGTGCACTGAATTTGATGATGTGCTGCAATCTTCTTGTGAGCTCAGCTAATCAGTGAGCAGCGACAGCCCCAGGTGACGTATTTGACTAACTGGCAGCTAATCAAGCATATTTGAATTTTGCATGTCACATATTGGCAGCAAACTATTCACAACATATTCATAAAATACATTTTGAATTAATTTAAGAAATGCATTTCAGGCAATGCTTATCAGTTTACAGATCTGCAGGGTGGTGAAGTAGCTCACATGCATCTGAAAAATTCTCTGTTGAATTATTCTTTCTATTTTATATTTTTTCATTTTTTATTTCTTTATTTTTGATCAAACAGCAGACAAACTTTTTCCAAGAGTTCCATGGTCAGTGTTAGTTATCAAAATGTAGCTACCTGCTAGTAATGGTCACCTTTTCATCATTTGCTCTTCCTTTTTTTGAGTTTGGAACACCACTAATTATGATGTCTAAACAGCTATCTACATTTGTCATGTGGAATCAAAAGGCGTAAGGAGTCAAAGCGTATGAATATGGCTGTTGTGAGAATTGCGCTGTACGCACAGTGACAATGGCAAGCAAAGACTTTTTCTTCATCTTGTGACAGGAATATTGACTAAATAGCATAAGTTTATGTATTTTTATTAGGCAGGTAATTAGCAGCCAGAGAATATGGTGTTGTAGAGGTGACCTAGATTTTATTACAGCATTGTACCATTCAGAAACAGACCCAGTTTCTGAACTACTTAGGTGTGCGATTACACAATGGAATTGTCCTCCTAAAGTACGTTGACAATTACCAGAATTGTGCATGCCACTGGGAAATTGCTCATACTAATTACCATCATTAGCTACTTGAATACAAAATATCTGCAAATGCTTGAGGAATTAAGCATAAAATGGATTCTCTTTCAGGTCAGCTGTGTATGTATTTCTAAAGACTAGGGGACCCAGATTAAGCCTGTAATTAGGTTACAGAGTTTTTCTTTTCCAAACCTGAGTTTAAATTTAAAAAGGAATTTAATTTTTTAATTTTTTTTAATTGGATAATATTAAAGGTATTCCAATAAAAATATTGAAGAATCACCATTTCAATTCTTTATCCATTGATTAACTGTTTAAAAAGAAATATCCCCAAAATGAATTGTATTGCATAAGGGGCATGCCATGGATCACTCTTTGTGACTCACATCTGTATAGGATGCTTCAGATTGTGAAGACAGAACTTAGCCAGCATTTTCAGAGGATAAAACATCTCACAGGTGGAGCAGTGTGGCTACACATTATAACCTTTGCTAGTTGACTCTAAGCATATATGGCATGAGTACTGTAGTTTGCGCATGTTACCTGTGGGGTTTTTTTTTGTTTGTTTCTGACTAGTTGTGCATCTCATCTGTCACTGGTATTGGAAAGTTGGGGAATCTTATCACTTCAGAAATACAACTGTGGTTTTTAACCTTCTAATTTGACATCAAGTCATGTAAAGCTACTTCCCTAGCCTACATTTTCTCAACTTTCAGCTTAAGCCAGGAATAAAATAAAATTTAAAGCACATCAAACTTTACCAGGTGCCACAAGTTCTTGGGATAATTTCCCAGGTTAAGATGTACTATGAGTGCATTTGCATGTTGTGTATGATCTGCCCACCCTATTTGCCCATAGACCCTTGAAAGCTCCATGAGAAACAGCCCTGTTACATGGGTACGTACATGGGTGTCAGAGTCACGGCACCAGCAGGTCTGATCAGCACCAGGTTTTCACAGAGGAACAGCCCTTCAGAGGAATAGAGCCCCTGCGGTTCCTACAAACTGCATTTCAAGAAGTGCATGTTCAGCTGATGTGTTTAGGATCATGCGGCCCATCTTACTTTGGGCCTCTCTTTTCTTTACCCCACTCCTGGTGAGGCCATTTAGATTTGATGAAATATCCATTTTCTTTTTTTTTGTCTTTATTTCTTTTTTCCCAAACCTCCCAGGATATCCAGTGAACACTCGCCAAAGCTTCAGATCCGGAGCCACAGTTACCTGAGGGCAGTGAGCGAAGTCTCCATCAACAGGAGCCTGGACAGCCTGGACCCTGCAGGGCTGCTGACATCCCCTAAGTTCCGCTCCCGTAATGAGAGCTACATGAGAGCCATGAGCACCATCAGTCAGGTGGGTGACACACACCCGCAGTGGCCCAGAGAGCAGCCACCATGCTGGACACCAGCCGAGCCCTTGCAATAGGAGAAATTTGGGTTTTCTTTAAGTGGAATCAAGCTGCGGCATGCCACGCATTTCCAAAACGTTTTTAAGAAAACAGAAATGTTTTCACACAATCTTGTTTTTGTAGAGGGTAACATTTGATAATGGCATAACATGCCCTTTGCAAATGGAGGAGTGGCACGACATGCAATTCATTTGAAGGAGCAGTCTAATTTTTTATTTTCTTTTCCAAAAGCAGGTGCTCATCAACAGTGTCTTTAAACAGGGTTCTCTTAAGCACCTTGTGCTCAGTACCTGAAATCAAATTTTTTGGAATGCCTCCAAAGTGTTCACATGCTGAGTGAGAAGCTAAAGGAAAATCAAGTCCATATTATTTCGTATTTCACAATTTTAGTATTTTATTAGAATTTTTAAACCTTTCTTTATGCTATTGTACACATTCTTAACCCCGGACACTTCTGAGCTTTTTACCTATATAGTACAAATGTTCATGCTCATTCTAAACTAGAAAAAGAAGAATGGCCACTGTGACACACATGAGTTGAGAGTAGGGAGCCTATACAGAGGGATCTGGACAGGCTGGCTGGATGGTCTGAGGCCAGCTGCATGAGGTTCAATGAGGTCAAGTGCTGGATCCTGCACTTGGGTCACAACAACCCCATGAAATGCTCCAGGCCTGGGGAAGAGTGGCTGGAAAGCTGCTTGGCAGAAAAGGACCTAGAGGCATTGGTCAACAGCCAGCTGAATATGAGTGTGCCCAGGTGGCCAAGGAGGCCAACAGCATCCCGGCTTGCATCAGAAATAGTGTGGCCAGCAGGACTAGGGAAGTGATCGTGCCCCTGTACTCAGCAAGTACAAGAAGGCTGAGGGGTGACCTTATGGCTCTCTACAACTGCCTGAAAGGAGGCTGTAGCCAGGTGGGTGTTGGTCTCTTCTGCCAAGTAACAAGTGATAGGACAAGGGGAAATGGCCTCTGCTTGTGCCAGGGGAGGTTTAGATTGGATATTGGGAAAAATTTCTTCCCCAAAAGGCTTGTCAAGCATTGGTACAGGCTTCACATGGAGGTGGTTGAGTCCCATCCCTGGAAGTATTTAAGAGACTTCTAGATGTGCTCTGGGACGTGCTTTATTTGTGGACTTGGCAGTGTGTTAGGGTGATGGTCGGAGCTGATGATCTTAAAGGTCTTTTCCAACCTAAACAATTCTATGATTCTATGACACATTGAGTTTCTGAGTTTTAGCATTATAAAATAGCCTGTCCTTGCATATAACATGCTTGTACAGTTGCATTGGTCAGGGACAGTTCTGAAAGAAATGCAAAAGTCCCAGAACTCCACAGGGCAGTGGGCCAGTAGTTCATCTGCTAAATCCTGCAGCTGCTTGGTATGATTTTTGGCTTGTTTGCTGAAGTGGATCATTTGGACAAATCACTTGGAAAAAAAAGAATTTTCTTACACTAGTCCAGAAGTGTAGCAGGGCAGGATATATGATGCCAGACACTGGCCCCTTATTATTGGCATGTCAAGTCATTGCAATATCAAAAAACCACATGACATCATTGATGCCAGGATTTCAGCTGTGGCTGTAACAAATACATGCGCTGTTCAGAATGGAGCTGTAGTTTGAATTTCTGTGGTATTCTATATTTGGGCATTGCAACCTGAGTATTCACCTGTGTTTTTTATAGTGAGGCGCTTTGCACAGGTTATGGGCTGATGCTGTAGAAAGAGGGTCAGAATGTATCTAGGAGGAAACAGCACTGAAATCCAGGTCTAAGAGGCAACTATATGAATGTTAGGTTAGGTTAGGGTAGGGTAGGTTAGGTTAGGTTAGGTTACTTCTTTAGCTGGATGCCTACTGCTTTTAAAAAGCTGTCTGCCAATGACTGAGTGTTATTTGCCAATATGAAGAAGTTGTGAGGGGGGGTTTTAAGCATTAATTCAGAGATATTTCTTTGGGGGTATGGCTATTCTCCACCATTGTAGGACTGTTCTTGATGATGTACTACCCACTACTCTTCCATGCTCTTTTAATCAGTTTCCCTTTGAAAAAAATATGTTCTGCTCTCAGAGATTTCCCTTTTCATTTATGTGTACAAATACTTGGCATAATATTTTCCCTGGTAAAATTCATCCTGGAAAAGAATTTCTAATTTTTTTTCCACCTCCCTAATGCAGTCTTATCTTCTCTTACAGTCTTGGCCTTTTGCATGCTTGAAAACTTAACAAAATCCTCAAGTGATGCTTTCCATGTGCCTATTTCCTGCAGTGATAATTATTGTGCTTTAATGCCAAGCTCAGGGCTCTATTCTCAGTTTAGAAACATGAGCATCCATTACTAATTAATCTGAGGTAAATGGTTTCCAGGTTTGTGCGACCTGCAGCAAGGCCACATGCTTTTAAATGTTCTTTAACCTGCGTGAGTGCAAGTCTTTGTCACCACCTAGTGTCTGCTCCACAAAGGGTCTAAGGATTCCCTTGCATCTCTCACTCTCAGCCAAAGGAGTCAGCCCAGAGATGTGGTTATACAAACATTTTTCCCCTGCAACAAAGCTGGTTCCCTTATCAGGCTCCCCTTCCCAACTGCTTGTTACCACTTCTACGCTCGAGCTTCCCAGCCCCTCAGGTTTATCGCTGTGATTGCCCATGGGTTGCATTGATTGCATACCAGGGTTAACCTGACCTATTTTTTTTTTCTCACACACAACCCCAAAGAGTGATTTTTGGTTTTCAGTGTAAGGGTCATAATGTCCAGAGATTCAACCTCTGCTGTGGGCCCAGGGTGAGATAAACCAGATGCTGCTGTGAGGACTACCGGCTTCCCACCAGTCTTGGCAGGAACCAAGAGCCTGAACACTACTGAATCTCTGTCTAAAGCCCCTGGCTCCCCTTTTTGTACTTTTTTTTTTTCCCCCTAACAATTGTTGCTGTGTAAAATGGGACGTGTTTGTGTTCCATTCACCTGTTTTTCATGTGTGAAGGGATCTTCTAACAGATGTTGGTCACTGTGCCACTGTAGCTTGTGAGCGTTTGCACCGGGGAGGCTGGTGTATGGGATGTACTGAACCTGACCGGTCTTTGCCTGCAGGTGAGTGAGATGGAGGTGAACGGTCAATTCGAATCCGTCTGTGAGTCGGTGTTCAGTGAACTTGAGTCTCAGGCGGTGGAGGCTCTGGATCTGCCCATGCCAGGCTGCTTCCGCATGAGGAGCCACAGCTACGTCAGAGCCATTGAGAAGGGCTGCTCCCAGGACGACGAGTGCATATCACTGCGGTCCTCATCTCCCCCACGTACAACCACCACGGTGAGGACCATCCAGAGCAGTACTGGTGAGTAACAAAAAGGGAAATCCAGAAGGGTGGTGGCAAGGGAAGGCACCTTTCTGTGCAGCTCCATCAGATCGACAAGGAGCTCTTCTCTGTCAGACACCTAGCCCATAAGAAATTCTGTGTTTCACCAGAGAGCTGGACAGGCTAATCAGCCTAAAACTACGCATAGATCAAGGCTGATGCAGTTGTGGTGCCTCTTACATCCAAGCCAATTTATTCTGAGCTAAAAGCACATAGAAGGGAAGTCCAAGATCATGTCTCCTCATGCTCTCCTCCCCAAAAGAGTAATCACAATTTGGCAAGGCTGAACAAGACAGCTCTGGGTTAGCAGCTCTGCTGGCTCTTACCAGCAGAGGAGGGTCCCTCTGCTGAGTTTTTCTACAAAGATGAGGTGATCTTTGTCTTTTCTAAAAGTTGCAAGTTATTGGATGTATTGTTTAACGGCTCAGAGAGACTGTTACAGCTCTCTAAGCCATATCTCAGGGGTGGGAATGAAGAAGGGAAGAAGAGGTCTGCAGGTCAAAACATGCATATTCACAGCCTGCTGTTATTCCTTCTGCAGTTCAAACTATTCAAGCCTTGCAAAAGAGACAGGTTTTGGTCTAAATGCAAGACTTACAGACCTTCCCTTTAATGTTTGAGGTTACTTTTCTTTTGGAAATAACCGTGATGAATTCCAGATTCTGTCAGCAAAATCAGTGCTTAAGGGGAAGAAAAAGCAAGTCAGAAACCAAAATCCAAATCTGCCTCTCATTCAGGAAAGCAAGAGGCAGGAACCATTACGTGTGTGTGCCCTTCCCGGCGGGAGGATGAGAGAGGCCCTCTTTATTTCGACTTCTCTGCATCCATTCTACCGCTTTACAGAAGCTTCATTTACTATTCATGTACTATTCATATTCATGACTAATATTTACTATTATAAGTATTTCACTGTACCTACTATTTCTTTTCCCAGTTCTCTAATTTCTGTTTTCTGTACTTTAAACTTTTGCCTTTTTGTGTGTTATCTCACAGGTGCAGTTGTTTATACCTTGTAAGTTCCTTATCTCCCACTCCAGTCTTTTTTAAAGCCACTTGTCAATTGGTTTATGTCATCAAAGGACACTTCCAATCCTTTTACCAAAAATGTTCGTCTTACTTCATGATTCCTTGAAAAGTAACAAGTTATGTACTATTGGAAATATATTGGAAGTACATCACAAACTCCAAAGTGTTTTTAATAAATGCTGCAGAGCAGTTCTCACCTAAATCACTAACCCTTAAGAAATAGTATTCATGTGACAACATTTCTGCTGTAAAAGTAGTACTTGCATGCACACAGGGTTTGCATCACACCACAAGGACAGGATTTACATAAGGTGCGTGTTACTTCATTGTACGGTGTTAGCTTACGTTGAACGTGTTTTGAGGCAACAGCTGAAGGATGGGAGTTTTCAGGGATTTTTCAGTGTGCATTTGCCTTTATTAGATCACCGTGGGTATCCCAGAGTGGTTTTTCAGTTCTTTGAGAATGGCTCTGTTAACACTTTTCCTGTATAAAAATAACTGTAATCATTAATCCAGAAGACAATAACTATTTTTTCATTATCTTTATGTAAGAAGTTGTTTCTGTCACTTAGGAAAATGATGCCCGTGTTTGGGGATGATGGGATATAAACGAAGAAGGTTGGCTCTATGTATCAGCCAAAAACACTGGAAAACCTGAAAGAGGAAGATAATTATTATAAGCTTTCTCTTGTTTATGCTCCTTTTTTGTAGTACAACCACAGAGGCCTGGTCTCTTTTCTGGGTAGCTGGCTTTATTAAAAAATCATATGAACAAAGTTATGTTATTGAAAAATGTAATCCAGTGGGTCTGTCTTGGGTTACTGCTTCTGTGGTCAGTCCCTTAAAATGCAGAGAGAGTAATGATTTGCAGCCCTCCCGTTGGACATCCATCAAAGCATTTAAAAACTGCTGTAGGTATCCATTTTCTGCTGTGGAAATTTTACTGAGTTATCTTCCTTGGTTTTTAATTCTTGGGCTCCCAAGGGCCCATCCCTTGCACTGGTAGCATTTCAGACAACTTGTCTCTTTTACTACCTGACTTACACACCACTATCCGATTAATGGGGATTAGAGCTGAATTCATTCCATCCAAAAGCATCTATATTGACTAGCTTGCTCTTGCCTGTGGCTGGCTCACAGAAGTGAAATAACATGAAAGATATCGTTGATGGTTTCTATTAATATCTGCTTCAATAAAATGGGAAATGGCACAACAGCTGGGCAGGTGTGAAGAAAGGAGAACGGTATCTCAGACTTATCTTCACTGAGGTGACGTTTCAAATGCTTTTGTGGGAGACAGAAGGGCAGTTATGATCTAAATTACAGATTTAACATCCCCAAATGAGAGAGCTGTCTCCCTGCCTCAAAAACACCTCTGCCTGTTCAACCAAGTAAGGTTCCTTTCATCAACATTAGCAATTCCCTCAGGAACCTGGCTTTTCATTCACTTGTGCACAAAGTGATCATACACTGATACTGGGAATTTCTTTGACTGCTGGAAGCCCAGGAAAATTCCAACTTGATGATGACGGAAAATACAAGAGAGCCACCTGTCCACTGAATTCAAAATTATTCTTGCAAAGTAATGACCTTCAATTTTCCAGAGCATCTGGATAAAAATATTAAGCAAGCACTATGGACAAAAATCACACTTACCTCTTCCTGTTAGCCTATGCTACAGTGGTTGCATCCTCAGGTTTGAATTTCCTTTTTCCAGACAGTGTTGGAGGTGTAGTTCTGCAATTAAGGATACATCTCTCTTGGTGTGGGTGTTCAGTTCCTGAGGATGTGCTCAATCCAACTATAGATCCAGTGCCAATGTGCTAGCTGTGGCACAGAGCCCAGCCACGGTTGACTGCCCAACTGGTGGCCTCTGCACCACCTGTGCTGGTCTTCGTGCTATCACGGCAATGCTGCGGGTTGACTGCATCTGGCTGAAACCGAGCCCAAGTGTGAAAACGGGGCTATAGGCACAAACCTGTTGTCATCAAAGGGATGAAATGTTATACTGTGAGTGGGGAAAAAAATCTTAACCTCACCTAAGTGAAGGTTCTTCATGTGTCTGGGAGATGAGAACTTTGTTCATGAGGCAGTCTTGTATGTGAAATGAATTTTTATCCTTGTTTTTTAAATGAAGGATTTTGAAATGAAGAAGAGAAAATACGATCTTACCATTTTGTATGGAAATAGAGACATTTGGGAAAGAAGTGCCGTGGCACAACTCCATCATGCCTTGAAAGCTAAGCATTTGAAAAGGGCCATTCGCCCTCACATTTGCTCAGCTCTTGGCATGGGTCAGACCCATGGAGGCAGCTCCACCCTGCACCAGCCGGGGCCCATCCCTGGGAGCAGGGCTGTGCGGGCTGGGTGCTACAGCGGCTCTGAAGTACTGGCATATGTTATACACCATAGCCTGCACTAAAAATTACCACCCATGTCATTTGTCTCTTCAGAGGAATTTAATGAGGTGTGAATTATGATATAATTTGATCCCAGGTTATTTGCAGATGCGACCGTTGTAGCTGAAACTCTTCAGCCAACAGATTCAGTCACTAAATAGGTAGCCTTTTAACAATTTTAAAAGTCTGTAAATCATTTCAATGAGCAGTAATTAAGAAGCAGAGGAATTTTAAAACAGTCTAAAGAACATCTTTCGCCCACATTTCTTGTGTCTGTGTTTCTAAACCATGCCTGTGCAGCCATGCACATTCCTTTGCTGCAAACAAATCTTATGACATTGTGAGGGCTCAAGCATTAGCACGTGTGGATACAAGTGTATAATTGAGATTGGATATGTTTAATTTGGAAATGACGCCTCTGTAATGGAGCTGGGGCAGAAGCATCAGCAAAAGCTCTGCACTAGATTGCAATGAGTATTTTCTCAATATCTAACCCCTGCACAGTCAGGTAAGCAGGAATATCGAAGTTATCTGCAGCAATGCCATCTGGTGATTCTCAGTAATATTGCACTTCTGAAAACCAAAACAAACAAAAATCCCAAGGAAATCATGCTGTGTAGCCAGCAGGTTAGAGAAGGACTAAGAGTTATCACACTATATGCTAATTTTGTTGCTTCAGCTGAGCAAGCTGTTTTCCTTCCGTTCATTTGAACATCTGACCAAGAGAGGTCAGGTATTTTGTGGAAACTCTCTACGGGGATGCCTAGCCAATTAAAAAAAAAAGTGCAGACAACTTTAAAAATAGACTTGTGCCAGGCAGAATTAAAAAATAAAATCAAATCCTGTGCAAAAGGAAGCTGTAACTGACTGTATGCCAGCTGCATCCAAGCTCTTTTGGACTCCCCTGAGCTGTCCTCTCAGAGACTGTTCTGTCCAAAAAGAAGCAAGGAATTAGGATTTCAAATTTGATTTCCAGTTGAAGCTAGGATTGGTTTCTGGATCTGTACCAAAATTAAGATATTTCCGCAGAAGGTCTGAAGAAATATAACTAAGTTAAAGCCTTCATGCAGATGTTGAACCTTAAAATAGATTTGAAGAGTGTAGAAAACTGTTTGACAAAGAATTTACGTGGTTCATTTCCTCTATTTCCTTGAGTAATCCTGAAATGCAGTCTGCCTTTGGATCCGCTATCAAATTGCTTAAACCAGCACTTAAAAATGTTTTCTGTTACTAATGAGGAGCTGACCTTGGAAGAGAACACTGTTTCCAATTTCAGAGGCATCTGAATGTAGCTGGAGCAAGTTTCATCTTGTCTATCCCAGAAGTCAGCTTTATGAATGTTAAGCTCCACGTCACACAAAAAAAAAACCAAACCATGTTTATGAAGCCAGTGGAAGTTTATAATGAGAGCTACTCAGAACAGAACTCTTGCTGGAACATTTCTAACTGACTTAAAGCACGATGCAAGGCACTCATAGAAATTGCTCTGACAATAAGTGCCTGAGAAGGAGCAGGACCGAGCCGTGAGAAGAGTCAGCCATGGAAAGGCTGCCCAAACATTTGGCAGGTTGCACCAGTCAGTTTACATGTGGTGTAGTTTTATGCAAATTGAGAACAGGAATTGAAATAAGTTTGTTAAATTCCATTTTACCTTTTGGATGTAAAGTCTGTATGTCCTGGACACACGTGAAACTTTGTGGCCTGAAAGACAGGCATTACCGGAATAAACATTACACATGCCCCTACTTTAAGAATACTTGGTTGTTACAGCTGTTTCTCAATTTACATGATATCAGATAGCGGAATGTATTACATCACTTTTTCATCATCCTTCCTGATTCTGCCTCTTTTCACTGTGTGATTATGAATATTGTATTTAAACTGTTTGGTCCTATCTGAGACACTGCCCAGATCTAGAGGCAGGTGACCTGTGGCATTCACCCTGGTGCTTGGTGATTTGGGTTTCTTTATGACAAGTCCACTTTCCCTCACAGCACTTCAGGAAAGTGCTCAGTCTTTGCAATTTCAGATAAGGCTTGAGGCAACTTGCTGAGCATAAGGGCACAGCAAAAGCTCAGAAATTCCTAAAGAGAAAGAGTGAGAGGAGGACTTTGTTTTGTAGGGTGTGGCCTATTTGTTTTTTCCACCTCTGAAAACATAAACCTCAGAGGAATCAAAAGTGGTCTCTAAAGTTATAAATGTGTTTCAAATGCAGGAAATCAAAGACTTGTAATACCCTTTGGTATTCGATCTTTGCCTACTATTCTTGCTCTTCATTTGCTTGATATGCTTCTACACTTTGGGGCTAAGGCTCTTAGTGAGGTAAGAATATGAGAAAGATTTTAATCATTCAAAACTGTGATCTTAAAATGTCTTGAAGGAATGTGTTATCTTACTTTGTGGACATTTCCAGAAGCACAGAAAAACTCTTGCTATTTTGTTCAGATAACACTTGTGTGGTTGACTTCTTCAGTTCTCCAAACGACTTGGACATCTCCAAGGCTGAAAATGGGTACATCGCACTCCAGCCCCACTAATTCTGTCAATGTCCACGTGTCTCTCATGCTGGGGAGTGTCACACTGGCCACAGACTCGAGATGTGGTCTCACCAGCACAACACCTACCTCAAACTGCCAGCGGTGCTTTGGCTAAGGCTGCCTGGCATGGAGTCAGCCGTCTGACTGCGGGCCTTTCCTGATTCTGGGAATAGGATGGCCATCAGACCTCTAGATTTGACAGTCTCAAATGAAACAGGAAAAAACATGTTTTTTCAGGAAAAGGAGATCTTTAACAGAAATCTATATTGTTCTATGAAAAGACTGTTTAAGATTGTTCATCTAGTGGCAGAACAAATAAAGAGGATGCAGTAATTAGTTACAGAAAATGTAATGTTTCATTATTTGTTAGTATCTTCTTAATTTCTTTACAGAGATGAAAAATTGTATGGAAGCCCTTTGCATATGTCTATATGGAATGTGCCTAAATGTATTGTGCCATTAATTAATTTCCTTTGATTATACTGCACACACTAACGTGATAATAATTTCAGGTGATCAGATTTATATAGTTTTCCCTAAAGGAGTACAGGTCATGTTTGGATTTGAGCTATGCTTTTGCTTCAGACTAGGTACACGTGCCATCAAATGCACCATTATCTGGAGATTGTTGTAGGAGTGTCCAGAGCCCCAGTTAGATGGAGACCCCCTGGTGAACTAATGCGAGACAACCCTGGTCCCACAGTTGTGCACCCCACTCCTGCTGGTGTGTATGTGCTTCGTATAGGTACCCCTGAAGGAGCCTGCAGCCACGCTTGTCTGAGTATATTAAAGCACCTGAATGTCCAACGCCTAGCTGAGAGAAAATATCGCTTGATTTACTGTAACAAATGTACAGGAGGGTATGACAAGCAAAATAGTAATTTGCAGGTTGCTGTGTTGGCTGAGCACTGCATGCCTCCAGTCTCATTAGCTGAGAATTAACTGTTTTCTAAGCCTATAAACAAACATGAAACCTCAGTGATTTTGCCACAATCCAAGAAGCGGTGGCTAAATCAACTGTCTCGTCTGCTCGTTGCTGCAAGGCAAGTCTACATTGTGCCGTCAAGCTTAGGCTGGCTGACAGGTCTACCTCAGGTAGGAGCAGCAGTTTAGCTCAGGTCTGGTGTCCTAACAGTGAGCTCAGGTGCAGGGCCAGGCCAATGTGACTTCAACAGCTCTGACTTGGCAGCCTTGTGTATCTGCAGTTTTGGGCCCAATGTTTTCTGACTTGCAAGCAGGAATAGGAACCAACCCTCTTAGAATATGCCTGGAATTACATTGCAAGGAAGCAGATTTCCTGTAGCAGTGATGGCTTAATCACAAACTAATGGATAGAACATGCAGCAGAATATAAAATAAACCCACAGTCAACTTTGACTTGCATATTGGAGGAGGACAGTATAGCATTGTGCTGGTTTTGACTGGGAGAGAGTTATTTTTTTCCATAGTAGCTTGTACGGGACTATGTTTTGGATTTGTGCTAGAAACAGTGTTGGTAACACAGAGATGTTTTTGTTACTGCTGAGCAGTGCTTACACAGAGCCAAGGCCTTTTCTGCTCCTCACCCCACCCCACCAGTGAGGAGGCTGGGGGGGCACAAGGAGCTGGGAGGGGACACGGCTGGGACAGCTGACCAAAGGGCTATTCCATCCCGTATGATGTCATGCTCAGTATATAAGCTGGGGGAAGACGAAGGAAGGGGGGACGTTCAGCGGTATGACTTTTTGTCTTCCCAAGTCACCGTTACACATGATGTAGCCCTGCTTTCCTGGAGATGTCTGAACACCTGCCTGCCCATGGGAAGTAGCGAACAAATTCCTTGCTTTGCTTTGCTTGCATGCACAGCTTTTGCTTTCCCTGTTAAACTGTCTTTATCTCAACCCACGAATTTTTTCACTTTTACTCTTCCGATTCTCTCCCCCATTCCACCGGGAGTAGTGAGCGATCAGCTGGGTTGGTGCTTAGTTGCCGGCTGGGGATAAAACATGACAAACCTTTATCCAAAATGTTGTTCTCAGGGATGGTCATTGCTCAAACAAAAGAACTCTGAGGATTAAGGATACAGTGTCCCTTAGCTGAGATGCCAATAGCAGACGAAGGGCAAATAATTCAATTTTCACTTTATGGAGAAATGCAACAAAGACCTGAATCTTTTCTTTGTTCTGGCTTATTTCCAGTGCAATGTTTTTGTGATGGCGGTGACAGAAGTGAGCTGAATCAGTAAGCTGAAGACATGCCCCAATTTATATAATGCAATCACATTTTCAGTAATAATTCCTACCATTTTCCTAAAATAGACTAATGTCGTTGCTTTTAACTACAGTTGTCTTTTGGGAAGCAAGATTTAGGCCTCTTTCCTGAAGGGGCTATGCTTAATGAATACATCCAGTGTGTAAAAATAACTCAGGTTGTTCTTTTCAGTGTGTGCTACTGTCCAGTCTTCAGCAGTATGCTGCCACCCACCCGCAGTGAGTTCCACACAGTGAGTTTGCCAGTTCTTTCTTACCTGCACTGTTTGTCTTTAAGACAAACCTGAATATTTTGGTTGTCCTCAGATATAATAATTACACAGCTCTCTTGAGCCATAGCATATTCCAGGAAGTTACAGATGAGATATTTGGTGATGATGGGCTTTTTAAAGTGACTGAGTGATTTTGGATTTTCAAAAAACTAAGTAAGGATTTTTAATAAGTGGGTTTAATGAGTAAAGCTCTGCAGGGCCCCTCTTGTATTACAGCAATTCGTTTGGAGCTGTTATGTCTCATCATGTCAGTAATTCCCATTTCAGGGCTCAGATATGATGCATTAGGTACTGGATCCAGTAAATAATTACACATTTTCGTGCGTTTTAAATATGTGTTTACGCAGCGGTCTAACATTGGCTCTTTGAAGCTATGGTGGGCTATGGGGTGCGTATATAATTAACCACTTTTTGAAACAGGGACTGCCTTCTTTTCTGTAGTAATACCATAGATAAACCCAAAGGAAATGTGGCAGCAAAGAAATCTGTACATTAAAAAAAAATTACGGAAGCTCTGAAGTATACACAGAGATGCGATTTACTCTTTTTATTTCTTGCTATTACACCGATCTTAGTGCACTGCTTTTTACCATGCTCAATAACAAAGCACAATGCAACTCAAATCCTGGGATCTGGAAACGCCTAATGTTATTTTGCAAAGAGGGACAGTCTAGCTGCCATTACAGTCTAATAGTCCCTTTTATCAAAGGCACACTGTAGGCAGATGCTGGTAATCTGTTCTAATGCTGCAACCTTTGTCTGGCCTCTCAAGGGGGAAATGGCTGTGTTGGTCTTTGGAAATTGTTTTCCCTTACTGAATTTGGCTTTGGTCAGATGGGAGAGTGCTAAATTGCATTCCACTTAAAATGCAGTAAGCCATCTGAGCAAAACAATTCCTAGTTGCTCTGATCAAGGATTTGAGCTAAGCTACCAGAGAAGAAAAAATAAAAAACAATAAATAATATCACAGAACTCTCTACTATGACAGATCTCTTGCTTGTTCTGTTGAGAAAGACGCCTACTTTTTGTCTCTGCGCAGTCAAGACAGTGGTGGCTTGATAACCGTTCTTTCTGCTGTAATGATTTTTTCAAATTAATTCTGTCTTTAGCTAAAGTAAAATGTAGATCTGTATCCCTCTGGGAAGGTTTAGATGGAAGTCAGAACACTGTAATAGTGTAACAGAATAAATGCTGGCAGACTCTTTGTTTAAACAAAGCAGGCTATTTCTGTTTTGAAATTCCTTGCTCTCAATTTCTTATAACTCTCTTCTCCTGAACTCTGCTAAAGAGTCAAGTAAAATGATGTACATCTGTGGTGGAAAAAAGCCAGGGTCTTAGTAGACCAAAAATAAACAAGCTATGAATAAAACCCAACCTGTCCGTGAACTACTAGCCCCAATCTGCCTGCCTCAGGAAGTCCCGAGAAAATCTGCTGCTTTCCATTTTGAGTGAAGGGTAATTTACACCCAAGTGACAGAACTAGCTGTCACCTGGCGCCGTGGCCTTACGCTGTCTTATCTCACACAGTTCCCTGAACTCTCATGTGACATTTTACCATTTGCCTCTTTAAAAGGAAGAAGCAGGGGAAGAAGGTATTCAGGGAGATGGAGGTGGTGCGAGGGGAAGTTTTGTGCCTGTGTTGGAAGCTGTGATAGTGTGGTTTGCAAGGCTGCATGCTCTGTTCTAGGTGAAGTCTGTTATTGTCTTGTTATGTACTTCCAAGGGAGCTGGCTCTATCCTCATACGTATCGCTTCACACCATCTCTTTCCCTCTTTGGGATGTTGCTATGGGGAAGTTAGATCATGCTAAAAGTAACATTAATGCACAGCTAGGGCCAAAATGCTCATTCTCTTTTCAGAAAAAGGGAGACGAATAAGGGTAAGTAGTTGTTAGTTAAGATTTCCAATACCAACATTCACCCTTCCCAAATCTTCCTCTAGGGCTTTATCCACAGCTGAAAAGCTGCATCACGTTCATCCGAAAGCGTAGAGCATCATTTCGTGTAGATGGGCGGTTGTGTTTAACCCCACATCAGCTGCCTGCAGGCCAGTCCTTGTCTATGCCAACACTGCAGCCTGCAGCACATCAATGTCTGTTCTGTTGTCGCGTGCTTCCAGAGATTACACATGGCATTATGAATGAGAACACCCTCCCATAATCTGGTTTACCTTCCCAATCATCCCCCTTTCTGAACTTCAAATACGTGCTGCAATCCTGAGAGAACCTTTTCCTGTTTCTGTCAATGCTTACTGAGAATGTAAATATGTTTTTTTCCTTATGGAGAGCATGCACAACTAAGTTAGTTGAGAAGACTCACGCTGAGAACAAAGATTGGTCTTATGTCCTGTGAGCTTGGGTGGGATGGTTGAGTAAAGGATAAGGGGAGCCTGAATGCATTGGGGGGGGAGGTATTTAATAAAATATAATAGCCCACTCTACAGGTGACATGCACCAATGGAGAAAACATGTATCTGTAAATAACTGGGAGTTAAAGAGGTTTTTATTCTTAATATTATACTTTTCAACATAGCTGACTTTTCAACTAGTTCAACATAACTCCTTTCATTGGAGGGCAAAGAGTTTGATGGTTAAGAAAAAATGGTGAGAAGTGACGGAAGGGAAAAGGACAAGGAAGAAACTGATTTTGAGTAGCAAAGTGGGTCCAGAATAGTTTCATGAAACAGAAATATGTCATGCACTTTAAAAATCATTTATTTCAACAAAATGTAGAATCAGTAACACCTTTCCCTGTGTGAATAGTTGATGCTGATAAATAGCTGCAGAACTTTTAACCTGAGTTTTTCCAAAATGCTTTGTCTTCTCTTCCTTCATCACATCCAACTTGGTCTGTAGACTAGAATGGAGATGGTGTTCTATCTAGCACGTTTTATTGATGCTGTTTGACCCCCCAGTGTAGCCAGTTTTTGACACTTAATTTAGAATGTGTATTCTGGTTATGATGAGTCTCCAGTTCCCCTGCAGGTAGGCGATATTGAGTGGTATGAGATGGTCATCAAGTTAATGGTGTCCAGAATCCCTTTATTGCATTCAAAAGGCTGGAAAAACTAGTGAATGGGAAATAACATGACAGGTAAGAGTAGGAACTGGATAGAAAGCTTAAAGAGCTGTGGGGAATTCTGGGACCACAGCAGCAGTGTTGGAATCTCATCAAGTGAGAGGCAAGTCCTCCCCCCATCTGTTTTGCAGATACATTTTTTAATATTTTAAGTACAATATTGCAGATCAGAGCAGTTTGTTAAGCTGCAAAAGTAAGACAGATCTTTCTTTTCCTGCAAACTTTGCTCATTGAGGGTCTAATTGTAAAAGGTGCTGAGTGTCTTCAGCTGCCAGCATCGTAGAATCAGCTCATAATTTCCATACGCCTGGTGTCAGAGAAACATCTGGTTCCTCTATTTCACTGCAGGTGCCTTTACAACCAGAAGAGTCTGGGTCAGGAGCATGAGTCTGTTGGAATCCAGTTTATGATATTTTTTAGAAGATACAAACCTAAGCGTTTCTAGTCCGTTTTCTCTTGAAAGCTTAAATCATGCAACCAGATCCTGAGGAATAATATAGAAATGGTTTGCAAAACAAAATTGCTGGGCAATCTTTTCAAATGCTGTGGGTTTTTTCTGTTACGCTGCTACAAAAGACGAGACACTGGGAAATGTCAGTGAGGTAAATATTTACACTTTCCCTATGCTTTAGTAGCAAACAAACTTGCAGCACAAGAAAAACTGATTTTTACCCAATGTCAAGATTGTTTTTGCCACATTCATAAATGGAAGAGACAGAAGGGGTGGCTGTATCTTTCTTTTCATCCCCACAATTAGCAAGGAGATCATGCTTAGCAGAATGAGATGGAGCAGTCCCAGGTGCCTGGCACCTGTTATCCATAACATCGTTCTTGCGAATTGACCCACTGCCACCATATTTCATATACATGTGCTAAACGATGGTAAAAAAAAGACCACCCATTGCAAAACTAGCATGTCTTCATTAAAGAGATTATTTCTATTTGTACTGCAACCATGTGCACTTCCTGCAAACCATCTGTGTTTTCTCCTCTTCAACACATTAAGTTTGGTACATGCATGTCCTTCATGTCACCTTTGAAGAACTGGTAAAAAAATAACTTTGCCACCTGATGATGATGAGGAGAGGAAACCTTGCTCCATGTTCAGCTGGCTGCCTCTCCAGCATGCATGGAGAGGAGTCGAGGACTCCTTCAGGGTGGCATTCTGGCTAAAGCCTATGCAGAAGCATATGGAAGAAGGTCTTTTTATCCCAAGCCAGATCCTGTGTAATTGTAAATTATTTCCAGTTACTATCACTAATCTCCAAAAATAAACAGCGCGGTTATCAAAAAACATCATTGTAGTAACTGGGGACATGTGACATTAATCACAGGTGCCGGGTTAGGCATACCCGCCTGGTCTAGGCTTCCCCTTCCAAAACCACTTTTCTTTTTCTCACTTTCAACATGATATTAACTTCTCTAGGGCTTGAGGCATTGTCAGGTTCTGATACTGAAGTGTGCTGGCTGCATTGGCATCATCTGGCATCATCTTCTACATCTAATTTTTTCTCCTGAAAAATCTGTTATCGTTATTGGAGCATGACATTGTGCTTCTTAGGAGAGAGAAAGAAGCCCAAGGAAATTATTAATTCAAGCTGTCAGCAATACCTAGCTCATTCATCTTGGTATCAGAAACATTTCACTTGTAAAATAAAACTGGTGCGTGTTTGCTTTTTGATAATATAGCAGGAAGAAGTGGGTATCCTTCTACTGGGGCAGTTTGTAGAAATTTTGCAAAATCCAAATTACCATACATCTTCCTCAAAGTGCAGTAAGTGAGGAAGTCATGGCTTTTCATCATACTGGAGGAAAGTGTTGCACTTCTCAAATAAGCTTAAGTGAAAAGAAGATCACATTGCAGAAGTGGTAATGTCATTAAATAATTCTGTAGAAGGAGGCCTGCCATGCTTCATGTGCTGCCGTTGCACAAGTCATCTGCCAGTCAGCGCTCCAATATCCACTTTAGTTGCTTTGCTGAGTCTTATCAGATTGTCTGCTTAAAATGTGGTTTTGTAAAGAACTTTGAATTTCCTGCACTTTGAATCATCTTTACTCTCACTGCGGTTTCCAATTCTATCTCCATTGAAGCCATATTTTAATACTTGGCTGATGTTGACGGCAACTGTCATGTCTTCTCCTAGACTTGTATTTACACCGTGATTTCTCTGGCTCTGTCCTTGATGACTCCCCAGAATAATCAAGCCTGAGCTGTTTGCCATGCTTGGCAGAAGTGGTTAGTTAATGAAGATTTGTTGGGGGACAAGTTGAAGCTAATAGTATAGCTCATTTACTCAATAAAAACTGCTGCTTAGTAAACTATATCTGATGGCCTCATGACACTCACGTCAGTCACCATTTTTCCTAGGCCATTTATTCTGATTTTTGCAGATAGTGGCTCTCCAACCATTCTATAATACTGCTTTGGAGAAAACCAGTGATGCCTCCATACTTATTTTTGTCACATAGACTTTTATCTTTCACCATTTCCTGCCTATGAAAAACGCAGGTGTCTTTGAGTTTGTCAGCCAGCAACACCTCCAGCAAAGAGTCAAACAAGACTTTCTTGAACTAACTCTGCGCGATTGACATTTTCACAAAAATTGAGGGACTCCCACCCAGTAGGGCATGACTATATATTCTGAGACAAACTGTAAAGATGTGCTACTAGTCTGCATCTGGCTTAAAGATGCAAAGTAGAATATCTAAAAATTATGAAAGTATTTGCTGCGTCTGGTCCAGTGATATGTGCAGAATCAATAAAGGCTTTTCTAGGGAAGAACTCCCAGACAGTGTCCCAGATGCCCTTTGCCCATCGGTTATGGCATACAGATAGTCAGAGGCATTATTGCTACAAGGCCTTTAATTGAACTTCCACCTCTACAGCCACCTCTTGAATACAGCTGCTTTCTCTGGAATCAGATCCATTAACATCATATTGTATATCTGCTAAATGCATTATTGTATCCTAATGTTACTGGTCTGCAACTCTTCCTGCCGTGCACGCACGTATTAATCACTCATGGCTGTAACAGTCATTTCCTCTCAGTTTTGCCCGTATGTTAAATTTCTAGTTTCTCCCAGTTGCACCCTTGTGATTAGCATGAAGGGGAACCCTGTCCATTCGCAGCCAAATGTGCTGTTGGACAAAGTGGGCAGCTCCAGCAGACAAGTGCCATTCCTGGCTGCAGAAAGGGAACGGGTTACATGGGAGGCTGCAGGGAGCAAGAAGGCGATGACAGCGTTACAGCTTTGACAGCTCAAGAGACTTTTCTGGGCCCCTACTAGTAAATCAGATTTTCTCTTTCCTTCTTTTCCTTTTTATGTTTTAACTGGTGATTATTTTAGTGGTTAGGATTAGAGTGAGGCCATCTCAGCAGACTGGATATGGGTGGCTTGTAGTAGTACTGCAGCTAAGATCACCCACCCAGTCGTGAACTATAAAATCATCACATTTGCAACATCTATAATAGAAGAAATGGGGAGAATTAGCAGAGCAGACTGCATTTAAGGAAGGAGTATTGCTCATCTAGATGCATACTAAACACAGTCCTTTTTTTTCCCCTACTCTTTTTAGCTGTATATAATTATCTTTCAGACAAGCTGTCCCTTTTCATAGCGTCTTGCTTTTGTTTCCCTTTCTGTTTCATGTTGCTCATTTGAATAATTATGTAAGACTTTCTGACTTTTGGAAAGTAGAAGCACTGAGAAGTTTTAGACTCTTATAGCTGTGCTCCCGGTTCCTCTGTTACCTAACTCAGCTGCTAGCCCACGGGCCAGCAATGCCCACCTATCGCAATTTCATTGTCGCTATTTCACTGCACTGGGTAACGCTAAGGGCAATCCCCCCTTCTCATTAGGCGACGTAGCCTGTTCCCTGTTTTGTGTTAATGACCCTTTTGTATCTTCTCAGAATTACTATTTTGTCTTATTACTACTGCTCCACTTGAATTAGGTAGCAATGAGAAAGCTGTACTCCAAGCTGTGAGTTCCTGGCATGAACAGAAGCTTGCAGTCAGAGGCATCCTGTTTTGTTAGCAAAAACACAGGGATGTGATTCACAACAACGTGATTGCTTTTGCGACAGGGCAGAGTTCGGGTCATGCTAGCAATGAACCATTGCAAAGAGGTTGCCTTACAAGAACAGCATTTGAGATTTAGAGGCTTTTGGCATCGCAACTTGCCAGGGATGTGTAAAACTCATGTGTGAAATTCAATGATTTTACTCCTTGAAATGAAAACTTCTGTTACACAGCAGCTAGTGGGCTATTGGACTAAACGAGCTAGTGGGCTATCAGCCAAGTGCTGGTAAGGTGATCCCAATACATCCTTCCACTGTCTAACCTTTAGGGAGAAAAATTACCAGGTTTATAGAACCTGATCAGCCACATCTCCATTTTTCTTAACAGGACCTTCATTTTGCATAGACTAGATAGAAAAAGCAGATTGTGCAAGAGTGTTCCTTCTGGCCACTTGAGGAATTTAACAGTAGAATAATGGCTAATTCCTCATCCTGCATATAATTATGGCAAATTCTGCTGAGAGGGTCAATTTTCTCCAGTCTCCATTTTCCCTTTATCTAATCATATTCAGCAGGAAGCTTTGCCAGTAATCTGACTGGCTGAATTCCACTTCATGATTGTTCTTTTACAAAAATCTCTTTTTGAACAAGTTGTTACAAATACAGTACAATTACAGTATATTGTGTTCTTTCAACTTACAGATTAAAAAATGTAAAATTTATGGGCAAAAGTAAGGCCTGTATTTCATTCAGATGCATGGACTGTGTGGCACAGGGTCAAGTTTTTTAATCACTGCATATGCATGTGCTGATTTATCTCATTTGATGCCTTCAGGGAGCCCTCATCTCATTAATGGATCAGAATTGGCCAAAAGGATCTACTCCAGCACAAGACACAAAACTGTTAACTAGGTTTTAACTAAATACAATTCGCTTTACAAAAATTAGGTTGATAATAACAGCAGTAGTAGGAATTAAGCCTAGTTCTGATATCTGAAAAGTAATGAGCTAATCCCTTTTTTCCTTTTATGTATTCTAACTGAAATGGTAAAAATTATTCTTGAACACTGAAGGCAACACTGTTTCCGTAGCCAAAGCGAATTTTGCCCTGAAATAAATAGATCCTAGATTATCCTCGTTGGATAGCAGAGGTAAATCCATTATTTCATGTCTTTTGAAGTTGAGCTGGGGGTGTCTGTGAAATCACAACCCAAATCGTGCCAGGTGTGCTCAGCGCTTGTTCCTTTATAGCCCGAGTGCTTGACGGGCCGTGACGCGTGACTGTGCCATGCTGTAGCTAGCTGCCGCCGAGGCGCAGCTCCGAATTTCGCAGCTGCAGCAAGTGCTGAGGACAGACAGTTCCAAGGAGTGAAGTTCATCTGGGTGTGAACCGCAGCGCAGCTCGAACCCCGGCGGAATGCCCTTTGTCTTTCACTTTTCTGGAAATTGTGCAACCGCCACGAAACCATCATACCCTTCATTTGCAAAAACGAAAACTGTCCTTGCAACATTTAGAAAAACGGACAGACATGCTTGGAAGGTAACAACTAGCAAGCACTGCTGAAAGCGTAGCAGAGAGCATTATCTGCTGCACCTCCGGCTTCCGAGGAGACTGACATCTGATCCTGGAAACCAGGAATGTGAAATGATGTTTTTGATTTGGAAGGCTAATAAAACTCTTCAGCAGGTGCTCTACTTGAAATATTCCCTTTCTATTGCAGAGGTCTGCAAATTTATTACTAAACGCTTATTTTCTCAAAAGCTGCTGTTGTGCCTCAGTTTTGTTAATTTTTAGTTTTTCAGCTTTATTCAGTCTTGAAGGATTTTTTCATGGATCTTCCTGTTTACATTACTTGCATCAATCAATCCCATTGCTTCTACCCCTAATTTAGGGTACAAATTGGTCCCAGGTAGAAGGTTCCAATCTGAATTCACATTCCCCTGAAGTATACATGCTTGTGGTTTTGACAAAAGATCATTTCAAACTAAAAATGAATAAATGAGAACTTTTTTGGAGGTAACTGCAAATCTGGCTTAAAGCTTTCCTAAAGACCAATGACCAAAATGAGATGTGGCTGCTTCCTCCTCCGACATGATGGCTCTTCACTAGCATCAGCAGTAAGCCCTACCAAGCAGTGCTGTAGCTCTCCAGCCTTTCCCATTGATGCAGAAGATCACTTTTGCAAGACCTGAGAACGACTGATTTTACTTATGCATATCATGTTGGAACAAAGGGGATCACACAGAGCAAATAGCTAATGATTTCTTCCAGAAATCTTCACAGGGATGCCTGGCTCCCTTAAAGTCATTTTGCAGCAAGCATTGCTGAGTGAAGAGTCTATACCTGAATGCAAATACTTACTGTCTTCCATGGTCATCTTTAAAAAAGAAAGATAAGGCGTAACACATTCAACAAGATGGTTTTCTTTCCAAAGCTGAAGATTTTCACATGCTGAGGAAAAAAAAAAAACTCTCAAACACCATACCATGCCTAAGTACTTTGTTTAAAGAAAAAAGCCCATGTTGAGATTTTCACCTGAAACCTTGGAAGACGGATGTTCAAACCAAGAGCCAAGGTTTTGCCTAAGCAACCTCTCTCAGTGAGCTGCAAGAGCAACATGTCAGGAAGACAAAGCAGTCACCTCGTAGGAACCTATAAACTGCTGATGTCTCTGAGATGAACCAGGTGAGCCAGAATGGCACTGTGGCAAGCCTGGGACTAAAAGTTAGGAGAGTGGTGACTGGCCGGGCAAGATGGCTGTTGATGTTTTGAGGTAGATCAGCCTCAGCCTATTCCTCACAGTGAACCCAAAAAGACCCAGAAAAGCTTTTAAACTCAAAAAGATAAGTTTTTCCAGACTATAACCTGAAGTAGTTAGTTTTTAAAACACAGAAAACTCAATGTCACCCAGGAAGACAGCACAGAAATTTCAAAAGACTGCATAGAAATAAAAAAGGCTGTTGAACCTTTTGAAGTTGTTCTCCTCTGAGGCCAAGGTTCATTTGTTGCAGAAGCAAGGTGTGTACCAAATAAGACCAGGGAACTGCAGCGATAAAAAGGATGGTCTCACAGTTACACCCATGGAAAGCTGCCCTGGAGAGCTGGATTCTGCCCCACTTCTGACGCAAAGCTCCTGTGTGATGTTAAACAAGTCATTTCCCGCAGATGTCATAGACTCACAGAGTGGTTTGGGTTGGAAGAGACCCTTAAAGATCATGTAGTGCAACCCCCCTGCCGTGTGTAGGGATGTGTCTGCTTGCTTTGAGATCCTTTTTTTCATAGGTCTTTGTCTGGAGATGCAGACTTGATTTGTGGACGTGCTGGGAACTGAAGTCACAGGGAGCTCTCCCTTGCATGTAGGAGGTTATACAATTGGGAAAATTAGGTAACATCTCAGACTGGGCACTAAAAATTGTAGGTAATCTTAAATTTGACTCTTCTGCTTCTCATTTCCCCACCTCTGAAATGGGAGTAATTAACATCCCTTTTCCTCATATGGGTGCTTTTAAAATACAGTAATTTTTCTGAAATAAAAGGTTATCCACCAAGAATATAGTAATTCTGTCTTTTGGGTGTAGTGTGAACTGTGTTTAGTAGATTTATGATGGGACTAGGCATTGAACAAGAAGGAAAACCCCATGAATGACAGAGTTGCTGATAGATGAGCACTGCTTTTCCTGTGCACTGAATTATTAGCCATTTTGTGAAGAAATAGCTAAGGGGGCTAAGTTAAGGCTTATAAGGGCTGCAATTTTTTTACATTTTGAGTACAGGGCATTTATTGTTCTTCCAGGATCCTCTAGGAAGTCTTATATATAATGTGCAGATGTCTGGCTATATCAATTATATAGAAAAATATATAATATACATTTTATACCTAATCTTCTGTCCTCCGATTTCTCCCTAACTCGAATTTAGTTTAAATTGTAGCTTATGACCCTGTGTGTGCGTTTTCCCCTGGGATCTCCAGTGCATGGGGTTTGTAACCACTTGCGTTCATATTGAGGGTTGCTGCTTTCACGCTAAGTAATTTCAAGTATCATATGGAGTTCTTTTATAGGCAGAAGATGCAAATGAAGGTAAGCACTGCTGGAGATCCTGTAGTACTTGGTTAGCTCTGAGAGAGGTCCCCCCATTTTTGAACACTTGCAGAATTCAGTACCGGTATACGTAATGCACTTCTGCATGCTCTCTCTGCAGTTTTTAAGGGTCTACAGGTATGATGAATCATCATAATAAATTTACAAATATAAAAAAGCTATTATTAAAATAAAATGGCAGAGCTTGAAAAATGCTGGAACAAAGTGATCCGACAGGCTGTTACCATTTTTCTTTTGGGTTGTAAGAGTTATTGCACACAAATGCACTAGAACACATTGTAAACAAGGCTAAAAATCAAGTATTTCAGAAAAGGTATTACTAGCAATAATGTTTAAAAGGAAGACTTACACTAGGCTGTTTCAAACATGTCTGCCATTTCAAACAGTTTCCAGCTTTAGCCTTAATACACCCCCAAAATGTTTCCTCTTTAAATTTGGCTTTACCCCCAGAAATAATTTCCCTTCTTGAAACCAAAAACAGCAGTGACAACTCTTCTGCATGTTAAGACGTCACTACTTAAAATCTGATATCTCATATCCCTGCAGGCTCAGAAACTGGAGCTTTATATCTCTGCAGAGCGTTGATCTCCAGCTGCCTAATTGTTCTGTGCAGCTGCTTCTTTCAAATCCTGTGAGGACCTGATGTATCAAAGTTGAAATTATCAATTTCTGGCATGAAAAGCTTTCATAAGTTTTATACATATATTTGGTTTTATGCTTTCAAAGCTTGAGTCATATAGAGTTGGGCACGTAACAGCTATACAAGAAATCATTCTTTGAAAACTGAAACTCTAAGATATTTTTTGGTTGTTCTCATAATATGTCTTTATTCAGGAAAGATGCAGCTACAGAAGCCTTGGGCCGGTGAAAACTTACACCATCTGACATTTGTTGTGTGCTTTTGGTAGTACAATGTAATACAATATGGTGTTGACTGCAAAATATTTTTCTTGCACAGCTGCCCATTGCATTCAGTTACTTGATTTCAGTAACAACAAAAAATACCCCGTCCAAAGTAGTGTTTCATAACACACTGTAAACAATATAATTTGATCTCAGCAACATTAAGATGGTCAATTAAACAGAAAGTCAAGCGACCAGCCACCTGTTAAATCTCTTCACTGCCCCTCCATCATCGAGAAAGCTCACCCTGCGCTCAGGCTTGCCCAGGGTCTTTTAGAGAAGGTGAAAGCCCAGAAGGTCACCCCAAGGGGCTGCCAGGAGCATCCCGACCCAGTCCTGCTGTGGGCGCCGCTAGAGCTGACCAGCTGCCAACAAGCAAGTCGGTGCTACTGCATTTAGTATCTGCCAAAGTTGTTGAGTTTTAACAGATCTGACAACACTAATCATGTGTTTGGTGTTAAAAGCTTGGGATTTGACATAATGATAGACCTGCATGTCTTAACTGAAGGGTTTAAAGCTACTTTGAAATGACAAAGGATGACACCTTCATGGATTTTATGACAGCCAAATGGTATCATACATTCTTCTTTGTTTTTCTGTGGAAATTGAATATCTAGACCAATGCCTATCATTGAAATATTTTTCTTCAGATAACTGTCATGAATGCAATTAATAAAGGATTAATTTTCTGCAGAAAAACAAAACACAGTTGTGGTATCATAGTGTTGTACTGAACATGCTGGTTCCTTTTAAAATTATTCCAGATTTTAATCAGACAGGACAGAACGGTGTAGCACCACACAAGTAAGCGTGTCAGCATGCAAAATCTGGCAGGTTTACAGTTGCTTTTCAAATCCTGTCATTTTGATCTCATCCTCACGTTACATAGAATACAGATGGATCCTCAGGTCATAAAAAGCCTTGACACGTCTCCACAGCAAATAACAATGTGCCAAGGTAGACCTTTGCATATACCTTGCCCTAGGTTATCCATGTTGTATCCTTGATTCACTTAATTGCTCCTGAAGTTTTTTTAGAAAGGTAGATAAGATGACTTTGAGTTTGCCTTTGGAAGAATAACTAAATCAGTTCCATGTCCTACAACCCAAACATATCAATTTATACCAAAAATCCCATTGGAGAGTAAGCCTCCATATTGATCTAGAAATGCCTAGAAGTGTGAAGTGGGTTGGATCTTCTGTGTTTCAGTCATAAATGCAAATGTAAGATTTGGGTTTTGACTGTCTTTTCTGAGAGGAAACCCACCAGTTGTGACATCATTTTGAATGACAAGCAGATGCTTGTTGGTGTGAAGTTTTGCTGAGATTAGGAGTAAGAAAGTTAAAGGGCCAAATTTTCCAAAGCATTTCACTCCTATGTTCATCAATGGAGTCCTGAAAATCCACTGTAGAGAAGAGGTAACTAGGTGATGTCATGATGTGAAAAAAGGAGTCAGATCATTAGCTGATATATAGCAACACGCTTTTTAAGGCAATATAGCTAAACTAGTTTACAAGCAACTGATAAATTGCTGTAACTTGTAAGGTTTGTCATTCATCTTGTTCTACTGATGGCTTGGAAAAATAAAAAGCTGATTATGCTTGTCATGTGTTATCTTAAATTGTGATGGATGATTTTTGCTGGCATTCATTTTAATATTTTAAGGAGATTTTTTTTCCTTCTGTAGTTAGTTACACCATTATGCCACTTATGTTCCCCGTGAATTCTCTAGGTGGGAGAGTTTTAGGTATTTTTAATACAGTTAGGTAATTAAATAGGGCTTTGTAGTTTCTTTTATATGTATCATTGGGTATTTTGAAACCCATTTAATTACAACATTTTACTAGTTCCCTACTCCTGTTATTTGTCTGTACAACCATTCTTCTATGAAGTGAAAATCTTAGACTCTGCCCATACATGCATCAATAGATAGTTGCACCTGCAATAGGTTTAACCCTCAAAAATTACTCTATAAACCTATTCATAATGGACTTCTTTAGTGGGAAATATATGAAAAAAGTCATATGGTGATTTCTGAATTTTCATTTCCTTGCCGCTGAAGAAAAAACATTAATTTCTTTTCCTCGTCAGACTGTTATTACTTTCTGACGAATACAGTGTTGTGCATTTATGGTTTCAAATACCTTGTTTCTTTACTTTTCTGATATACCTTCATGATTTAATTCATACTTCTAAAATTAATTATGATAATACTCAACACTGACATTGTCTTTTTCATCCTTGAAACAATCAATGAATGAGAAAAGTAAGGATTATTAGCCCTGTTTCACTGATGAGAAAGCTGAGATAAAAGGGGAATTAGAGCCTGAATTGTAATCTGGACATTCTGATTCCAGCCTTGTAAGTGCTGATAACATTAAGCTTCTCGTCTTAATACTAAAGTTTTCTTCTCCTCATAGTAATAACATATATGCAGTGGGTTTACATTGGCTTCTATTTTAATTCTTCTTCACTTAATCTCATTTCAGTTAAGAGTTAAGATGAAAGAAAAATAATATTAATTATTATTATTACCTCTATTACCTCTTACCTCAATAATTTGTTTTTCAATCAACATTAAAGCAGTGATTCAGGAATGATTACGCTGATTTTAAAAGTTCAGAAACTGAACGGGGCGACATATTTCACAATTTAGAAGTTGTGTTATTCTAATCAATACACTGCTAACGAAGTTTGGCAAAGTGATTGCTTAATTAAGCTTTGGCAAACTAGAGTTGCTTGTCATCACCTAAATGACGACTAAAGAGAGCAAGCATGCTCCCCGTAACAGCTGGACTTCTAATCCTCCTCAGAGAGAGGAATGGAGGAGATGGGGTTACTTCTTTTTTATATGCATTGATGCATCTACATGAAAAATTTAGTTTTGTGTCTCCCTAGGAATCTTGCTTGTAACCTTGGTGTTCTACCTCGCTTTTTTCGACTCACCAAGTTAAAACTGGTTCCTTTTGACAGGTGTTTGCCTTCAACGTTCAGAATCTAAAACTTCATGCAAACAGTAAAGTTATGCAAGTGTTTTATATCTATCTGGAGTTTCTGAACTTTCATATGAGACAGGAAAATTAGCACTTATAGTTGATAAGTTAACTTTATTTCCTAAAAATGGATTAAATACTTGAGTTTCTTATTTTTTGCAACACAAATGTTTGCACTCATGAGAAAATTCAGCTGACTTAATTTTGGCAAATCAAGGAAATAAATGGCAAAAACAGCTGTAAGGAAATTAATATTTGGCTAGTTTGCTTGGAGTACAGTGAATTTCTCAGTGAGAGTGGAGTTTTTCTCTGCTAGAACCATTAATTTTGCTGATTTACTGTAAACATTTGAAATGGCATAAGAGAGCCTAATTTCCTGCCTTTCTTTTAGAAATAGTACTGCCTGATTCCCACGTGCAGCCCACTTCAGCTTGGAGTGTTTATCAGTACTATTTATTGTTCTTGCTATGCCTGGGTGGCAGTCTTTGAGCTACGGCACATGTGCTACCGCAGTTCACTGCAAAGAAGGACCTGCAGGTCTGCAGGGCATCCCTACATCTCCAACAAAGTTCAGAGCTGCTTAGGCTGTGAGACCACCAAGACACCTTCCCTCAAACTCTTTACACTGGGGAGTTTGCAGGCAGGTTTCTGAGTCATGAGGAATAGGTTATAATCTGAACAAAGTAAGTGCAAGGTAATTCTGATTTTTTATGAGGATGAGAGTTTCACAGAACATCAGGAGAAACTTTAAGCCTCTTGTAGTCACAAGATTAAATGACGAACACTGTGAAATGTTAACTCAGGATGCCAGAGAGCCGTGCTGTGTAGCTCAGGCTTATTTATCCATCATCCCCAGGGCAGCTGCCGTGAGTCAGCAGCTGACCCAAAGCCCACGGCTGATCCCTCGCTCTGCCTGCTGGCCCAGGAGTGGGGAGGGCAACATGGCTGTGTAGGCCAGATCAACACAGAGGGGTTGCAGGTGGGTGACCCCTGTGCCAAAGGATGGTGGGGATCACCTCCCAGCAAGGGCAAAAGGAATAAAACGCCCCAAGACCTCAGCAGTACAACCAGGATCTGTCCCGCTGGCAGCAGACCCTGCCTTCAGTAAAAAGCAAACCTGGGGAAATTTTTGTGCTTGGTCTTTCAGGGAGTGAGTGAGGCAAGCTGGCTGGGCTTGGACAGACAAGCTGAGATGGTCTGATCAGCAGGTTGTGGTGTATCATTCGAAGCTGTACCTCCACACTCCGCCTAGCTTGCTACAAATTCCTCATGGCAATGTGCACGTTTGTCAGCAAATAAAAAGATTTTTTTTTAACTCTTAGGTTAATATTCATCATGTCCTGCAAGTAATGCAGTTTATGTCATTTAGGATCTTACATTTGACATGATAAGGCTCACATTATAGTCATCACCTGTTGTTGATCATTTAAACAAACATGCTGATCTGATGAAGTAATTCTAGTCTCAACCTCTACCCCTGACTTAAGGTGGCAATATTTAAAAATCTTTAATCTTACAATAATGAAACTTTGAGTAGCCGGTAGCAGGCTTATAAATGCCCAGGTGCCAGTGCTAGGGGTCCTGATTATTACTGCTGAGGTGGGAATTTTTTTTTTACTAGCTTGTTTTAGTAGCCCAGGACGAGACATTCTTAAATCATTCTAGATAACTAGATTTTTCTTTTCTAATTCTCCGTTCTACAACCCAAATAGAAAACGCTGTTCCACTTGTTTCCTGTTACCTCTCCCAGAAATGTTGTGCCTCTGTCGTGACCAAACAGAAAGTCATCAGGCTACCATTCTGCTGGACAGCTAGAAACTGTTTACTCATTTTGTTGACCCAGTTCCAGCCAAGCAGTGAATCTGGAATACGACAAAAAGCAGACTGTTGTGGTCAGAACCAGAGAATCATGTTTCCTATAATATTTAAGTTGCCAGTGCCCAGAAAATGGATATGAATAATTTCCAGAAGAAAAGCTTTCAAGAGCATATGTGATTTGAGGATTACCACATGCAAGAGGATTATTATCTGAGAGACAAAGGGGATAAGAGATTACAGCACATTAAAAGGAAGTTGTTTTACATCAAAGGAGTAGTATGGTTACACACTGTATAACACAAGGCCTTGGCCAGAGAGCCTTCTGCCACAGGGCTATTTGTAACAAGGGTAAGGAAGCCAAGCAGTCAGGATTTAGTATGAGCTTTCAAGCTCATTTAACTTTTCTGATTTCAGCTTTATACACCAGTGTTTGAAATATGCAAAGATGTTTGCATTCAGAAGTGAATTAACAGCAACAGTAATCAGCTTACAGATTCCTGTTCTGTGATATGCTGAAGAGAAAAACAAAACAAAACAAAACAAAACAACAAACTCCAGACATTTAGGTCAAATACAAAAAGCCTGGGGGCTGCTTGGAAAGAGCATCCAGCTGAATGATCACGTGATTCTTTGGAAGGAATTTCTATTAAACTGCCCAGTAGAAGAGCCCTTTCTCTTTGGCAAAAGGCATACCTCAAACATTTAGTTTCCTTTATCTTGTCTTGCAGATTTGTTTTCATCAACTGATTACAGCAAAAATCTGGAAAAAAAATATATCAGGTGTTTACTTAAAAATTATCATGTGATGCACTTTTAACATAAAAAGTTGACAGATTCTTGCAAATTTTGCATTAGAAAAGTATACTATGGCAATCAGTATACTATGGCATTGGATAGGTAAGGTCTAGTCCTAAGGAAGGGAGCTTAATTCCCTTGCATCCCATTTTGTTTCCTCTGCCTGCAGATATAGCTTGAAACTCACTCATAGGCCAGAGTTGAGCCTTGAAGATGTGACAGCATTCCTGTAAATAAGTTGGCAGCTGAATGACAGTTCCACACTGTCTGTCCCAAGAGCAGAGCACAGCAATTCATTAACTCTCAACTATCATCCACCCACTCGACATATCCCTATATGTATCCTGACCCGCTCGGGATGGGGTGGGTAAGTTCCAGTATTCATCAAATAAAGTATCTAGACACATAGCAATAAGCCTACTGTTGGTGTAATTAAATAAATGGATGGAGCATGTTAATGTGTCTTTGGCACCGGGAGCCGCTGGGCAGCAGCGGGATTTGGCAATCCCCTTTTCACCGATGCAGCAATGCTCACCTGCAGACGCGGGCGCCTCCGGGGCCAGCGTGGGGCTGGCAGGCACACACTGTCCTTACTGCCCCAAGCCTAAATTTACCATCGACCAAGGAAAGAGGGTTTATAGCACGAACATCATCTGGCAGGGTCTCCCAGGGCTGTGGCTGAGGCAGTAACAATAGCAGACAAACACCAGAGGGAGTTATTGTTCTACTGGAGATCTGGGAAAGGCACACTTTGGGATACCGGACTTGTAAACAGCATGAGCGTGGGTTCTAACCAAAGCAAAAAGTTCGGGTGACATGACTCTACAAAAATGGGAATGGTGAAACCACTCATTCTAGTGATGGTTGACAGAGTTTGCATCCGTCGTCATTTTTCAGTGCTGACACGAACGTACTGATTCTTTGTACCGAGGAGTTGCTGCGTAACACCCGTTTGTGGTCCAGTAACGTTTTAAGATCTATTTGCAATACCGGAGGCTTACAGTTCCGTGTCCAGAGCCAGATGAGCAGGCAATAAGAAATAACCATTTTCACTTGTTTATTAAATGAGTCTTTTCTCCTGGTCCACCCACACATGCCCTCCCTCCATCAGAGCGCCTGTGTCTGAACTGGTGAAGTCCTCGGACCCTGAGAGTTCTGGTCCCCAGGTGTGCTGCATGCTGGGAAGGGACCAGGATGCAACCATCTCCCCAGGTGAACTGGTTTTCCATGGAAGCAAATCTGGGTACGTAGATAGGGAAGAAGCGAGCAGGTTATCTACTCACTAGAAATGAGCTGCCCTTTCAGCAGCTATAGCCTGTATTTTGTGCCTGCTAAAAGTCTGTCCTTCTTCTGCCCACCAAGTCTCAGCTGGCCTGAACCAGGAAAAGTGAATCCCCTGGCCTCTCCATGTGGAGGCTCTTCCAACTGCTCAGTTTTCGGTAACTGATTGAAAGAAAAAAGGCGGACAGCCCCAAGGTGAATCTATGCCAGTATTTTTTTAGAAAAACATTTCAGCAAACAAACTGACCCCACTCCATTGCGGCTCACACAATGCTGGGGCAGGTGGGAAGCTTCTCCGGTTCGCCATTGAACTTCCAGTACAATAAACTAAAATGGAGCCTCACCCTCTGCTTTTTCCCCACATGTAATTAATGCTTCTGTGCTGGCTGCTTTTAATTTCTGTTATTTACGCAGTGCTTAACTTTCCACAGCCACTACACTGAGGTTCACCTGTGGAATATGAAGCAAAGATCAGCTCATTACACAATCCAGCTGTCTCTGCAGCAGAAACGACTTCAAAGTTCTCTTCTGTTCTCAAAAGGGTATTCTGTAAAAATCATCCTTTCATTGACGAATATCAAAGTAAATCCAGGCTGAGGCCGACATTGAATTTTATACCCCTGGCTTTCACAACACTGCCAAGGTGAAAACTATTTTTTATTTACAGTTTTATTGCAGGTGTGTAAGATCTAATGGGAGATGAGTCTATTCTCTTCTTAGGCGTGTCAGCTTCACAGAGCTCACCAGCACAAAAAGAAGATCTTGGCATTGTTATACCGGTAAGCGTAGAAGATGCTTCATACATTCAGGTGGATGACTTGCATTGTAGAGATCTTTTAAAAGATCTGGGCGTTATTAGAGGTGGGTGTTTTAATTGTTGATTCATTAAATCAGAACCATACACAAATTATCCAGGCAGTAAATATTTTTCTTTCAATAGGTGAAAAAGAACCCTGAGAGAGCTAGAATCAAATGCTCATCTTAATAACACCAACATAAATGTATAAGAGGAGAAATGCATTTAGGTATTTAATGATAGGTGCCTGGTAAAATTCACAGAAACCCCTATGCAGACCAAGTGTGTAAGTAGGATTTGGGTTTGTAAATCTGTTTAAATATCAGTATGTCTGTGACTTCAGGTCTGATTCTTTGATTGCAAGGTAGTACATTGCTCCTGCTTTTGAAGGTAAAAATCAGTGTACAGATTTGAATCTTCCTACAATATGGAGAGCAGTAAAGGTTATACATAAAGGCCCACTTCAGCCTAGGAAAACAAATCTCCCTGGGCTGCTCTCATGGTCAGTGTAAAGACAGGGGCTCTTCCAATGCACTTAAAGTTAGGCTGTAGTGACAGCGCTCTGTCTTCAGAAATGATACTGTCATACGGTACCCTGTCCCTACTTCCCACTTTATCGCTCCCTCCAACTCTGCTAATATGGCTATTTTCTGGACCTGTGCTGTGAATCTGGCTTTAAAAAAAAAAAAAAAAAAAAAAAGAGAGAGAAGGGATAAAGACCTGAATGTAAAAGCAGTGATGTGTATCAGGTCCCTGATTTTGTTGACAGCAACAT
Source organism: Gorsachius magnificus (assembly GCA_034008185.1). Lineage (NCBI taxonomy): Eukaryota > Metazoa > Chordata > Aves > Pelecaniformes > Ardeidae > Gorsachius > Gorsachius magnificus. The sequence goes on along the minus strand of CM067082.1, from coordinate 54,570,020 downwards.
CCAACTGATGCGTTTTAGTAGAGACGGGGATGTGACGATGCAGAAATGGCAGGAAGCAGCTAAATGCTTGAGTGCTGCCACCAAAGACAACTGCTGTCAAACCTTGTCCTTAACACATGCTCTGAAAGGAGCTGGAATGATCCTTTGTGAACAGCGCATTCATTGGGACCATTTTCATTATAGACTTTAAAACATTTTTGTGCAACATTTCTACGTGAGGCTAAAACATTTCTATGTGACTTGCCTACAACTCCTGAGTAGTGCAGGTGTTTCTTCTGCAACAGCATTGTAGCACTGTGGTAAAGGGAAATAATTTTTTTTGTAAAGTAGCTTTTCTGACAAATTCTGCTGGTTGTCCTGGAGAACACTGGCTTGCTGAGGAATGGGGATAATCTGCACAGGAGCTTTTGGATCTGGCAACTGTCCTCCATCGAGCACAGATATCCAAAACAAGATGGTTTATAGACCTGAAGCAATATGTTATCATCACCCAAAAAATAAAAACACGGTAAATATCTCCTAAGACCAAAGCGCAATAGCAAACACAGGAGCTGGGCATTGATTTGTTGAGCTGTACCCATCGGTGCATGACAGAAACAACAGAAATTCACATGGGTAGATCAAAAATGCTAGATATAGCACAGAAAACCTCAGGGTGTGACAGTGGGGGGGGGGGCGGAATATGGAGTGACTATTTTTGGTTAAAGTATGTGCTGATAGCAGCTTAGATTTGCAAGACCAAATCTCGTTCTTTGATTCTTCCAGAGTTGAAGGAAGGACTCTCTTTATTCTTTGGTAATAAAGATTCGGAGGTTGAGGCTTACTCCATTGCCACAGTCCCTTCCTAGCAATAGCAACCATCTAATCCAAAACTGACTAGCATCTCAAGTCAAAACGGAATAGCAAGGTCACATGCTTATGAATGGGAAATTTATTCATTAGATAAGCATGCCTGTGGAAAGGACAAGTCCTCTAAACTGTTGGAGCCATCGCATTTGTGTAAAACCAGGCACTACAGTTAAAATCTGCAATGCCAAGCATGACTTACATTCAAAAGTAATCATTGTTATGTTGCCTTAAAGCTTAGAAGGTTTTGCCAGGTGGCATGTACGGACAGCAGAGGAGGCATTTGTAACATGGAGAGTTATTTCTCACTAGGATCTTTCAGGATCTGTGTCTGTGGAAAGAAATCCCACACCTCAGGGATAAGAACAAGGCAAAAAAGGTCAGCTTGCCCTTGGGAAAATATGGCTTGCAAAGCTTATATAGTTCCTCTTTAATAATACATTTTTAGAAACCTGTGCTTTTGAATGCCTACTTTGAACGCAACTCACCCTTTGGGGCCCTTTCATGAGGACTCATAACCTACAATAAATGAATCTCAGTCACAGCAGTGTGTGCCCGCATATGTCAGACTGCAAACAGGGAAGAGAAGCACTGGACAGTAGTGCCAGTGACAACACAGGCACTACTAATTTCCAAGGGTGAAACTCTTGAGTCACACGTGTCTTTCTCTATAGCCAACTTTTGCATTTCTTTCATTTCTAGCTTATGTTTTTACATCAAGGTATTAGGAGACTTAATCTGATGTTTGTGGTCTTCTGAAACTGTAGCCCTTCCAGAAATACACTTCATCTACCTAAAATAGAGTGTCTCCTACACCATATTTTCCCTAGCTCAGCTGGGTTCACACCCATTTGCCAAGCCAGTGTCATGTCTTTTTCCAAAGGGTTTACGTATTAACAAATATTCAGTACTCCTTGACTCCCCTGACCAGTTATTCCTCTAATTTTAATAAAGAACATTTGTTTAGAAAGTTTACCGGATGCCTTTAGAGTCTGATGTAATTTTATCACTGGTGGGCTGTCAGGATTAGTTAGCAAATTGTTTAATCAATACCTACAGATGCTGAGCTTTTAGCATGCTCTCAACCCCCTTCCTACAACACCTTCATTTCATTTATGGAGCAGAATTCGCTTCAGAGAAGTTGCATAGGCATCAGCCTAGGATTTGCCCGAGGCTACTGACTAAAAACGTGTTCAGGTTAGCCAGGAGCAGCCCCAGAGGCAGCTCTGCTTTGCCTCTGCTGTGTCCAGTCTAATCTGTCACTCAGTGGAGCCTGGATCCATGCTGGGTCCTCTTGGGAACCCAAAACACGTCTAGCTTCTTTTGCCAAATTGGAGAAGCAGAAGTCTAACCGGTCCACCCTGAATCCAGTCTTACTGACACAGTCTGGGATCATTAGGGACTTTATTTCTCACCCCAGCTCTGGTGTGGGCTAGAGGAAAGACAAAATGTAAGCAGAATACACTTTTGTAAGTAACTTTGAGGGACCTTTTCACAGTAAGGTGGTGGGATAGTGCAGTAACGATCTCAGTTTCAGTCTGTTTTCCTTCATCCCTAAAATGACATACAAATCACCCGTGTTCCAGAATGTAGCATGATTCATATTAAAGCCTATCCCTGGCCAAGCCCGTACTTGACAGTTCTTGTGCTTTGCAGAGGATTATTTCAGGGGGCAGTCAGGGAGAGAGCAACCAAAGACTGAAGCTATTTGTATACACACAGATGTGTATTCCTGGGGTAGCATTTCCCTGCCTGACCTCAGGAAGACGTGATGAAACACAGCACTAGCTGCTGAGCCAGGGAGGCTCTTTGAACTGATAACCGTGGCATGTTCTGTGATGTGGTTTGCCTGGAAACCTATTTGTTGCTTTTGAAAATCCAAAATACCAAAATGACATCGGTTGTAGTGTGCACTGAAAAACCCAGGCTGAGATGGCAGACTGTTTTATCCCATAAATGATTGCAGATGTTTGGGTGAAGGCTGCAAAACACGAGGCCTTTAAAACGTATACATGTAGAGAAGGAAACTCGGGACATATATAAACATGAACATATTTGTTATATGCTACAGCCAGTCATCTGATCCCATTTCAGATTGGAGATTATTAGAGATGTGCAAAAATAAGTGGAAACTATGATAGCTGCAATGCATCTGGTTTAGTGAGTGGTTTTTATTTTGGACTCTATAGGCTTACCTCCCTTCGTCTGATGCCAGTTACATAGACACATAGAACTGTCAGCAGTCTCAAGAAGAGGCTTAGGAGATATGCTGCTGGTTTTTATTACCACCAGATTGCAAAAGCATATAGCCTGAGCTGGTCCCAGCTCTACATCCCAAGAGCCTAAGATCTGGCTGGTACCAATTCAGGAAGCTGTCTTAAGTATATGATGCCCTTTAAGTGACTAAGTCATTTGCCAGAGTCACAGGCATGGCAAAAAGATAGGAAGAAGAGCTACTAGCTGAAGAATTACTGGTATTAGGTCTCCCTTCTGATCTCCAAATTTGAGCTGTTCGGCATTGAATTCCAGAAGGAAGGTCCTAATAGTTCTTGCTGATGCTGCATCAAGAAGGTGAATGACAGGAGCTGTTGGAGGCCATGGCCATGGCCCCAGCCATAGGAAAAAATATCGTGTGCCTTCAGCTTCAAAAAGCCAATTGCAGGCAAAATCTGTCATGGCAAAAACTTGTGTCATCTCTTTGGGCCAAATTCCAGCTTATTAATATGTTGCTATATAATAATTCTGATACGTCCTCCAGCTGACTTGTCAGAGCTTAACCCTCTATGCAGCTGTGGACAGAGCGTGAAGAGGGCTTTGCTGCTGTATGCTTCCAGTTGTTCTGCAGAGTTATCTCTGGTCATATTAGCGTTAAGTTCCTATAAACCCAACTGACATTTCTACAGCTTGTGTGTTTATTACTGATGACAAATTAAAAACGAGGTTTCAAGCATTTACGCAGCAGAAAATCTCATCATTCAGTTCTCGTAAAAATTGAAGTGTCAACTACTTTTTTTAAAACTGTCTTTTTTAACAAACTTTGCATCTTTTGCAATGTGCACAGTTGGAAGATGGAAAACATAATTTCCTTCCTCATCACTGTTGTTCTTTTCCATTTGACAGACATTTTATTTTAAAGTATTTCCACATCTGAAATGTCCCCTTTCTGTTTACACCTCTGTCTTTGCATCAGTCAATGTTGTCAGCAGCAAGGTGAGCAATTACAGGTAGAAAAAAGCAACGAGGCAATCACACACATGGTATAGTGATATGAGTGTGCCAAAAAAGCTGGAATTGAATTGCTCACAGATAGGGAAGAAAATTCACTGGTTTTATGAAATGCAATACTGTTTAGATGTTTTATTTTTACTGTATGTGTTCAAGAAGCAACCATACAAATAAATTAATTAAAATCCACTAAGGGCTGTAATTGTGAAGAACACCACATCAGACTAGGGAAACTGCTGAACTGGAAATCACTGGAGGTGGGAGAATGGCTGGGAGAGAGAACATACTTTGCCTTGTTCCTGTCTTGAGCAGCCTTCCTTAACCACTGTCCAAGACGGCTGTACCAGGGTGGAGGTCTGGCTGCTCTTGCAGGGTGGCAGTGAGGAAAACAGCTTCTTAAAATTGATAGAAATCCTAATTGTCAGCACAGGTTTACTCCAGCTAGGAGTTCCACCTATGTGTGTTGCCTTAATTTCAAGTAATCGCACACAATTGAGACAGTGTCTCAAGTGAAAAAAAATCAAGTTTCGGGTGCATATATTCAAAAGGGACCCTACAAAAGTTAATAGTGTGTGCTAGAAGGCAAAATTTAGCCAATGGTTTCAAAACTCATTGCTCATAATCTGTGCTTTGTTCTTTTCTCAATACACCCAACTTCATAAATGAGTTTATGTTTAAAATGTCTTCTCATGTGTTGCAATGTCTGATAGGTTCAGTAAAACTTAGCAATGGGGGGGAAGCACAAAAGCAAGTTCTGTCCACGTGAAAAGCAGCAGGCAGCATTACAGATTGAAACTGGTGCCCCAGGTGGCACCAGGGACTAAGGGTTTCATCAAGAGCAAGTTGAAGTCAGTACAATAATGGCTGGAGACAGAACCTGACCCAAATATCAAGGCTCCAGCGGAGCTGAACATGGTGAAAACAGCACAGCTGGTGCAGTTGTTATTCCACAGTGTTAAGCTATGACCTGGGAAAGAGAATTAATAAAGAGCCACCCAGTGCATCTTGCCGAGGACCCACCTGAGAGAAGTTGCCACTGCTGTGCAAGTAACATTAATGCAGAGCAGCAAGTACCTGATAGCAAGATGGAAGCATTACTGAGAAGTGCTTGGGTGAGTTAACTTTATGGGACCATCCAAACTCCTGAGCTGGTACTCCTAGCGTCTTGCAAGGTTGCATTCTCAGTAGTGATGGTGAGCATCAAAAGGAAGGGGAAGCGACGGTAAAAAAGGTGTTGTGCTGCAAAGAAGATAAAGTGACTTTTTGGTCATGCAATGCAAAAATATATGATTAAGCTTCATTAGAAATAGAATGTAGCATGTTTCTGTGCTTCAAATGATGAGACTTTCAAATCCTGGCTGGTTCTGGGGTAAGATGCAAGCTTGGATTGCATCCAAGGAGAATTTACCTGCGGTGATTGAGATAGCACATTATGCTGATAAGTACTAAAGGCATGCTGGTGCTGGAGGAAATTCTGTATACTCTGGTTGTTCTGGTCTGAGAGCTGAGGAACACAGCTGCCTTCGTGTTCCCCTTTCTTGAGCAACACCACAAATCGAGCAGGCTGGTCTTCACATCAGTCTATGCTGAAAATTGTTGGCAATTATTTTGGAACAGCTCATTCTTTAGTAAGCACTATCTCGATGGCATCATTTGAGGTACAGGTCTGAAAGCCATATTCCTATTTGAATCTCCCAGTCACAACAGGTAAGAGCACACTAAAATTTGGGGGAGGGCTTTCTTGGCAAAGGTGCTATGCAGACATGGTAGTTCAGCGGTAGAACCAATGGGTTTGTTTAATTCATCAGTACACTAGAGGGGGTTTTATGAGGCTTTGCAAGATGTAATCCAGAGGACCTCGTGGTTTCTTTTTTTTTCTTTTTTTTTTGACCCGCCTTGGACAAGGAGATAATTTCAGATTGAGGCATCTGTGGCATATGTTTTCTGCAGAGCTGGTGATAATAGAAACATTTCGGTGAGGTCCCTGTATGAGTTACGTCACTTGTTTTTTGACTCGGCAATCAGAGAGGAACCAGCAAGGAAGCCTGCTGTCATTGCTGGAGAAAGGATATAGGTCCTGGCGGCAAGCCCAGGCCTGCTCGGTAGATCAAAGGCTCTTCCCTTGGCTCCCAGAGCAGCCGGAAAAGCAGCTGCCCAGTACCCTTTCAGCATCCTTCGTTCCTTTCCCCCGTGCCAGCAAATAACAACTTCTTTTCGCTCCCCACCTTGGCAATAGTCTTATTTTTTTTCCCCTCGGTATCCTGCCAAGTGAGGTCCTTTTAGGGAGAGCGTGTGTGTTTACTACCTGCGGATCCCCGGGCCAGCCAGTGGCAACACACTGGGGATGCTGCGTTTCTGACACGCTCCTCCCAGAGACACTCCCAGCTGCTGACTTTAACCTAGGAGAGGAGGCAAAGCTGAAAGGAACAAGCCGTGGTTATAAACCACATGCTGTTTTCCAAGCCAGCCCGATGGAAGATTTCAATTTGGAAAAGTGCTTTTTGTGCCAAAACAGCATAGCAGCCACACTTTGAAAGTCTTCCCACTCACCTCCCAGAAAAATAAATAGTGTGGCTTTTTTTGTGGGCTTCTTGGTGGTGGTTTTTCCTTTTTAAATACATGACTGCCTTCCTCCAGAGCTGCTGCTTGTCGGTGCTCCTGTCATCCCTGTTAACCGGTTCCTGCCGGGAGGTTTGTCCGCTGTGAAAGGAGAGTCGTGCAGACGTGCTGGAGAGCTGCAGGCTCTCTGCAAGAAGAATATTATGTCTGCTATTACAGTGCCGTTTCTTAAGTCGCACGATGGGCTGGTTGATGGGAGCCTTTAAAAACAACTGCACTGCACTTCAAAGGCACACGCAGCCCTTCGGTACCCAAGTGCTGCTAAAAAGGGGGTGAGCGCCTGACCCCACAGGCAGTGTCTGCATCACCTGCACCTTTTCTCCTCCCTGGTTTTGTGAGTCAATCAGGCCAGTAGTGGTAGGTGAATAAACTGTCCTGCCCGGGTCTGCTAAGGGTCTTGAAAATATTTCTGTAATTGCTTTTGTTAGCACTGTGAGGCACTCCAGCTTGCAATCGCAGCTGCAGCTGTGGATATGAGGTTTTCCTTGGTCAACGAGCAGTCCCCAAGCATGGGTTTGCTGACTAATGATCTGCCGTAATTAAAATGACTATGGGAGCAATGTTTTAAAAGATCTCTGTTCCCAATGTGCGCTTCTATGGGCTATTAAAGCTGCAAATCTTTCAGGAGCTCCTCTGGGGAGCAGAAGCTCTTCTTGCTGTGTTCGCACGCTGCTAATAAGGCCTTCATATGGGTCTGCCTACTACAAATTGCCAGTAATTAATAATATTCTATATAGAAGCATCAGAAATACTTAAAGCATGTGACTGTGGACTGGCCTGGTGCCTAGCCCAGCTGCTTGGTCAGTCCATATCTGTAGGCAAGTTATTCTGTGCCTCAGTTTCTCCTCCAGCAAAATGAGGAGAATAAGAGACTCAGTGATGCTTGCAAAATGTTTAATGTCTATGGGTGGGTGGTGGAAACCACTGGAAATGACAGGTGTAGAAGCAGTAAAGGAAGAGAAAGGTTATTTTCTTATATTTGCTTATTATACCTGATGCTGTTATAATGGCATCTAATTTTCTAACTAATCTTTCGCATAAATATCCTATATTAGACGGCAGTGGCACTGTAGGGGGAATTAGAGTAAGTGGAGAGAGTGAACTGCAGGATCATTATCACCAGAAATACATATCATTGTTTATTATCATAAAGTAGCTCTAACGAGACACAATTATGCCTGTAATTTTTTTCCTCGTTGTTGTTCTTAATTGTTCTTCTCCGTGTGTCTCCAACCACTGTTTCTTTATTATGTGTGTTGCAAAACTCCTCAGGGGTCCCAGCAAGGCACCAGTATCGCAGAAAGGCAGGGGACCCTCCCGAGTACATGGAGTCATTTCGTTCTGTCTCCCTTATCTCTCTTCTCTGCCTTTATTGGCATCCTCCCGCTTGCCTCCTCCTTCCTCGCTACGAGTCTGGTTTTGTCTTCACAACGCCCGAATCAAATTATTTTGACAAAATGAATACAAAAAAGGGAGGGCAAAACACCCTCTTGTGTTTTGTTTAGTAGAAAAACGTGTGGCATTACAAAATATCGAAACTGTAATGACGCTGTAGGAAAATTCGGGTAACAAGCAAAACAAATGGATACCCAAAGCAAATGCGTGGATGCAGCGGACAGGATTCAATCCAAGACCACGCCATATCTTTACCCCAGGAGAGATAACACGGTAGTTATGAGCCCTGATCTTCAACAGATTGTAGAATTCTGGAAAATTAATCATTACAAGAAGTTTTTAAAGGATTTCAAGGAGTGGGTGAAGAAAGTAATTTGTCTTGAGAGGCCAGCTCAGCGCTTCCTTGATCTTATTACTGTCCCGGTAAATCATTTATTGGGGCAAACTTTCAAAAAACTCCCACACAAACTATGCTAGGCAGAGCGTCCCAAAAGTAATATTAGTCTCTGTTTATGCTTTCCAGACCTGAAAAAAAGAGGTTGTAATACCAGGGTGGTACAGGCCCCTGTCCGATAGCATGGGGGCTTGAAAGCTTCTCTTTTCTGAAAAAATATTTTGTGAATTGTTTGGGACTATGAGGCTGTTCATTTCTCATTTAACCTTGCTTTTATGTGTTCTGCTTCTGTGATACCTGATACAAAATTCCAAGTAGTACCACAGTCTGAGATCATAAACTGCCACATCTTTTCTCTTTTGAATGAGTAAAATGAAATATAAGATTGGGGGGTTTTTCCTGTAAATTGTTCTCGTTGACTTTGCTGGCTTAGAGCAGAGGTGTGGTTTGAAAGGTTCAGATTTTAAAATATTAAGGGGAAAAAAAGAGAGAAAAGGAGGAATTTCTCCACGCCCATAAGAGGCTCCCAGAAAATCTGGGAGCACCACACATGACTTCTGGAAGTCACGTAACTTATGAAAGAACACATGTAACTTGTATTCATCAGTTATGAGGTTTTTCTCGGTCTAAAATATCCCAAACCATTCATTGTTATTTGTATGTAGCATCAACTCCTAATCCAGAAGTATGATGAGTACCTAAAAATTATGAGATGTAAAAAAGGGATTTCTTTCTGATTATATTCCGATTTATTACAGAAATATTGACCTAATTTGAGGACCAGGTATTTTAACAAAATACCTTCTGATAAAATGTCAAGATTTGGCAATGCTTACTAGAAATGGGGCTACTTGGACACTTGGGTAATTTCTGTTACTGCTTTCTACAAGGCGGTGACCATCTTCCCATCCTGTATGTTAGCACGTGGTGAAAGGGAATAGTGTAAGAGGCACAAGGAATAATTTTGTGTTATTTTTCTGCAAGAAAAAGAAAAACAAGTGTTGAAAAAGTTTTGTGTAAATTAAAATATATGGACAGAGAAACTAGCTATACATGCAAGTGGAATGTACCTTTTTTTTTATTTGCACATAGTAAGAACTGATGGGGTTTAGTAAAGCTCCTACATCCAACATGTGTAATCAGCTGCGTTTCGCTGCAAGATCCAACCGGCAGCAAATGGTGACTTTTGCTAATGTTTGTTAAAATGTAAGCTTCGAGTGACATATGCAATTCCTCATGGTAGCTCCTAACAGTTGAGTTTTGCAGGAATCCATCCTCGTTCTCTCACGAATGAAAAGGTGCATGTCCTGACTGCCATTCCAAAACTCGCCGGGTGAATAGAGAGGGAATTTCTGACAATGCACAAGTGAAGACAGCCCAGGAGTTCGGGGGTGACAGTTCATTAGGAGTGGGTACTGCCAGAGCTGCCCATGTCCGGCATGTCTGTCACAGGCAGTGTTAATGACAGAGTGTTACGGATGTGTCAAGCTTCCCATCATTGCCATCTCACAGCAAAATTATGAATCGGCTGCTTCTGAATAAAGTTATTTCTTTTTTTATAAGAAAAAAAAAGGAATAACTGATGTTAGCCTGGCTTCCTAAACCTGTATTCTCCCACTGCCTGACAGGCAAGCAGAGGCCAATAACCCATTCCCCTTTGAATAATTTTTTTAACCATTTTAGATCCATTTCAACCAAATTTAAGTGAGGAAAAGCTCTTGGAAGTGCTTATGTTCTGCTGGGCTTTGTGAAAATTGGTGGTGGGGTAGGAAAGCGCAACTGGGGTTTGCATCCTAGCTGGAAAGCCCGGCAGCTCCTGCCCTGGCAGCCCCAAAATAGGTGAATGGGTGGGTGCTGCTTGCCCCGCCTGGCCCTGGTGAGCTGGTGGCACCCTGGGCCTGGATCGAGGGACCCAGAGATACTGAAAAGGGGTGAAGCAACAGGGCATTGCCAGCCTTCAGACTTGGAGGTGGCCTCAAAGTAAGAAGTTTGTAGGTTTTTTTCATTCAGAGAATGAAAAAAAAAAATCCTGCCTACCCACAACACCTGTGGAGCAACTATAGTTTTTTAAGCTCTCCCAAACGTACAACTTTAGGGCTACTTTTCTGGAAGAGCTAATTGAAATAATGCGACAAGGGCCTATATTAAATGCTGTCTAACATGTAACCCAACAAGTGTAAAATATGGTATTAAATATTCCCCCCCATATCTATCAGTCCTCCAGTTCATCACCAAAACTTGATTCCCCTTGCCCCAAATAGCATCTACCTGGGACACAGACCTACTCCTCGCGCCCTTACTCATCTCTGCTCCCGCCACTGCTGCTCTAGGGCTCTATCTGCCTCTATTACCTCCATGTCTCACGAAGACGGTGTTAGCCCTTGGCCAGCATTAAAGCAAACGTGGCTGCAAAAGCACTTGCACACAGCAGCTATTCTAAACAAATTGCTGTGAAGGAATTTCTACTAAAAACAGAAGAGAAAAAAAAAATGAGCTGGTATGTCAAAATACTTCCTTCGCCGCAGCAGTCAGCTGAGGAGGAAGGTCAGGAGAGAACGGCGTAATGCTGTTCGCAGGTAATGTGGGGGTAAAGGGAAGAGGGCAGAAGGCACTGAAATTTGTTCATAAAGGAGTGGAGGCAACCTCTGGAAGCACAAAGAAGAGGAGAAGCTAATGTGCCTTTAAAGTACATTTAACGTGGGATTGCTGACATGTCATCACAAGCATCAGCATAGAGCTATTACATGGGTCACTGCAGGGACAGGGTTACAGTGCCCTTCTGTAATCTTGTTGGATTTATTTTATATTTAACTTTGCTTCTGAATTGCACCTTGTATAAGATTTGGTTTAGGAATAAGTACTGTCGCACTCCGGTTTTTTAATTCTGACCTGGTGATAGGGACTTTTAACCCCAACCCCCCTATATAGTTTTTTGTCTGAAAAGTAACACAGAGTCTCTTTGGGCAGCGTTCTTCGCTCTTTCCAGGTATTTTTCATGGAGTGCTTTTCATTTCTTGGGTACTTGGATTGTTTTTGCAGGCATTTTGCAGTTGCAAATCTCTCTGCCCTTTACAGAAGTTTCCCATAGCAAACCGAGAACAGTAACAGTCAGGTGTGATGAAAATCGCTCAGCCACACACCGTAAACACTGAATATGCCAAGATACAGTTGAAGCGAGCTGTTTATAAACAAGTGCTAAAACCTGACCTATATCCATAAAAGGTGTTAGGGAATGATGTTGCATAACAAAAAATGTCAAAAAACTTTTTGCAAACTTTGTGAATAGAAAAAGGGGTGGCTACATTCATTATCAGTTATAAACACTTTAGCCCAGGCAGCTTCTTAATATAGTTTCACTGGCACAAGCACAGCCTTCTACTTTCCAAAACACAGAGCCATCCCCATTCTTCCTTACCACAAAAATGTGTTTTTAAGAGCAAGCAAAAGAAAGGAGAAAGCGGCAGGACCTCAAACATGCTACTGATGTCTGAAAACTTGTGGCAAAAAACCAGCACATCCTTAAACTGCAAGTTGTCGTTGGGTTTTGGCATGGAGATGGAGGGAGGGCATTAAGACAGGGTGAGAGTCCAACTTGTCTGTGCACCAAGCATCTGCAGGAAAGCTGGCAAACCCCAGCTGGCCTTGGGTCCTGGGAAGCTGCCCTTGAAGGACGAGGCCGATAGCCCTGTTTGTTGAAGACACCTGGCCAGCAGCAGTCACCAAATCCCATCCATTGTGTCCCCTTTGGTGGCAGTAGGAAGAACACCCAAAAATACCTGTGCCTGAGTTCAGCCTTTTCTGTCTGGGTCCCTCGCATGTGAGGCCACAACTCTGAGCTGTGCAGGTGCTTGCTGGAAAGATTGTGTTATCAGTACAATGTACAACGTACACCCTGGCTGAGGCACAAACCACACTCGTCAAGCACTGAAGCGGTCCTGAGCACTTCGTCTATTTGACAGCAGTGGCCTTGACAACTCCTTGCATTGACTCAGAGTTTATATACTTCTTCAGAAATGCTCTCTTATTTAATTTTGAAATGAAAAATAAGTAGTGGATATTGCTTACTGCTTATTGCTTATTGATATATATATCAACGATTGTGGACAAAATGCAGACAAAATGCCTGTGGTGGTTGGAGCAGAATCCATTACATTTGCAGTAGTCCTCGGTGTCTTCTGGAACAGGAGGTAGCTTGCAATTTTTCTCTTTTTATTTTTAATGTATCAGACCCATGATGGCAGGGATTTATTTACAAACCTATCTGAACAAATAGCTCCAAAGACAAAAGGTAATTGCCTAATGCTCACCACTGTGGTAGCAACAAAAATTTTATTATTAATGGGAAGGCTTAATCTCCACCATTTTTGCAGACTATTATGCCTTGTGGGATAGGGAATGTGCTTCATTATGGACTTCTCTTAAAAAACAAATGCAAACCGTATGCACATTCAGCTCAAGGTCTTTACCTCACAAATAATTATGTCCGTAGCTACACGCTGCCTGTTAGCTAAATGTCATTCAAGGTCTTCCTTGAAATATTAGAAGCGTAAGTAATACCAGATTAACCAAGTTCCTGAAAAGTATTTTGAGGGTTAGTCTTTAAAACAAATAAGATTGCGAGACATGGTTCAGGGCAGAGAGAGAAGACACTGGAAACCTACAGGAACAAAGCAACCCCCCCTTTACATTTACTGCAGGTTTGCCTGTGCGTTGTTACGCACAGGACTTTTGCATGTGACTTAAGAGCCACATGTACATGCAGGGAGAGTGAAAAAAATAAAATGTGTTTAAGGAAATTAGTTCAAATGGTGCCTACACATTTGGGATCTCTAGGGTTGAGGGTAGCAAGTACACAGAGTAAGGTCCAAATTCCCAGAAATTCGGAGTCTTATTTGACAGAAAATAAAATACAGGAGCATGAATGTACAAGCATACGTATTGTGTTATAGGGTTCCTTAAAAATAGTTGCTGCTGGTAAACGAGAATTTCTCCTACAAAGAAGGAACCATATCTTCAGTCAGTCCTTTGGCAATTTAGCTCCTCTCCATTTGGTCAGATAGGGGCAATATCCCCAGGAATCCCTCTGACAAGGGGTTCCCCCAGAGCTGGGGACATTATCCAATTTCAGAATAAAGAAACTTAGAGCAAGGATGACTCAGTAAAGACAGAAGTCTCTGAGAGCATTAGGAAAAGAGAAATAAAAAGTGTGAGGGAGCAGTGTGTGAGAGAGCAAGCTTCACTTTCTCATATGAGTAAAGCTAGGAGAATTATACCTGTCCTTGCGTTTTTGTGGTGAATGGAGCCCGAGTTCCTGGTATCAGGTCTGGACCTGCTTGCTGTCTTTTCTTTCTTCTTTTTTTCTGCTTCTCTCTTCTGTCATGGACAGACTCCATATTTAGATTAAAAACTTGCATTGATTCTTATGGAGGCTTGTTAGATTTATGCCCATTAACAAAAAGGGACTCTTAACTGAAAGGGTCTGTTTGGGGCAGTAGCAGCAGAGAATAAAAGCCTGCTCTTGATCTGGGCTGAGTCAGGGGAGTGGTAGATGGCTCCTTCCCCCGGGAATGCAAGGGAGGTGCCAGAGAGCCATTGCCTTGGAAATCCACCAGCAGATGTATGAAGAGCTACCAGCTCTTGCAAGCTCTCTCTAGGTACTGGTCCCAGAGGCAGTGCCACCCTGGAGGGGCCCAACCAGAAGCATCTGAGTTTGATCAGGATCAGTCCATTTACTCTTCTTTATTGCTACCGGCTCCCACCCAGGCCCAGCTCACCCTTAGGCATGGCTGGGCAAACCTTGCTGTTTAACCCTTGCAGCTTCGGATCTGACTGCTGCTGCCAGCGTGGCCATGAGGCAGTGGAGTGGCAGCAGCTCTGCCTTACAGCGTAGCACAGTCCCATATTAGATCACCCTACATACAGGGCAACGCTTCTCAGAGGCTTTGCTCTTTGTAAATTAAATGTTCATTAAGTGATGTTATACGGGATTATCGTTTTATGAGAGCTCTAGCATTCTTTGGGCAGGCTGCCCTGTTTGTTTGGAAAATCTGTATTTGAGTTGTCCCCAGTTAAGACAGGTTTGCTCTCTGTCAGGAGCTGCCTGCTGTCTTTCCACAGTGACCCCCCATTCCCAGCAAAGCGCCGGCGCATGGTGGGTCAGTGTGCTGCCGTGCCCTATGGATATGCGCTTTCCAACAGGCTCAACAGTTTTACTGCAAAAACCATAGTGTGTTCTTACGACACGTTATCCATGTACACAAAGCCAGATCTGGATCTATTTCTTTTCGATTTATACCTGTGCAGGTCTGTTGACCTTGGTAGATTTATCCAGGTGTATGTCAGACCAGAATCAAAGCCTCTGCTCTGTCAGTGAAATGGAAGTCAGGAGCTGAGCTGGTGTGCTAAACAAAACACATGATTACCAGGAGAAATGACTTGGCAGGAGTTGAAGCACCAGACATACAGAAAAAATGTTTGCTTTGAAATTCCAGAGACTTGACTGTCCCTTTGGTTTTTCGGAATGCTTTGATTTAGTCATGCGGGGTGGGAGCAGGCTGTAACCTCACAAGGGCACTGGGACTGTACCTCTTGCACAGCTACATGAGATGTGAAGGGAATTAACTGTCAGCAAGCTTCAGGGAGACAGCAGATGTATACGTGGTTAGGAGGAGTTTGGCTGGCTTATAAAATTTATTTCCACCACAGGATCAAAAGCAATTATGTGTATAAAATATATAATCCTGGATGGGTAATGTATAACAGGACATAGGAACTTCAGTGAGGGAACAGCAAATTCATTGCATGCAAATAGCTGAACAGTTTCACTCTTAATTACTTGAAAGCAGAAGACAAGAAGGCTCCTACAGTTTCCACGAGTGCAAATTATATATGCCCATAAGGAAATCAAGATTTGGTGCATTTGAAATAACCCATTTTATGATTCATTTTTAGAAGTAAACATTCCAAGCCAACTCTGCTTGCTTTTGGGTGCAGCTTACAGGATAGCCCTTGCATCAGCAGAATGAGCTGTTGACACAAATCTACTTGCTGTACTTGACTGTCTTTCCAATTTGCTCATGCAGTCAGCAGTTAAAGGCAGCATGCTTATATTTTCTGCCTTTACTTATGTTACTAGCTCAAGTGTGAGTGTAGTTTGTACCCCCCAAAAAAATCTCTGAGTGTCAGAGAATCTGGGGCTGGATGCTGTTCCCGTGTTGTTGGGAAGCTCCTGATAGACCCCCACCCCAGAACTCCAGGACCATGTGTGTTAATGGGGCTTGCACAAGAGGAGAGAGAAGAACACCTAGTTGAAATTTCCTCATAATAACTTCAGTAATTCACTCCTCTTCTATGGATTTTATATAGTTTTAATATGTTAATAAGTGTTTCCATTTATTTTTCATTATTATGTTGGCATATTGTTGCTAGGATGAGAATAAAAATAGGATAAGGGAAAACCACTGATTAGAAGCTTTAAAACTGAATTTTACAAAAGGAAGGAAAATTTAACAACGCCATAAAAACATGCTCATGTTCCAACTCCTTAATAACCCAACTGTGGAGAAATGTTCTGATTAGAATTTAAAAAAACATGTTTTCCCACTGATTTGCTAGTGGGCTGCAAAACTTCTAGAGCTCTATTAAGACAGCCCAAATTCTACCTTAGTCCCTGAGACTAGTCACATGGATAAACCTTGCAGAAGGTCTCTGATGATCGAATGGGAGGGCACAAGAAATGGGCTGAGCAGGAAACCAGCACAAGCCAGGTTACAGAAGAAAGTCAGGTTTTCTCTATATTGGACCTGTTATCTGAGATCACTCATTTGATGCAAGCTCTGAGGTCTTTACTGAAGTGAGCTTCACTAGATGGAAAAAAAGAATAGGTAGGCTATAATCATTGATTTCTTGACTCCAGGCTTGTCAGTGAGGCATCTGCCCATATTTTGAATCTCCCTTAGTTTTGGGTTTTTTTGAACAGGCTTCCTAGGGAGGTGGTCGATGCCCCATCCCTGCCAGTGTTTATGAGGCCTGTGGACAATGCTCTTAATAACACGCTTTAACTTCTGGTCAGCTCTGAATTGGTCAGGCAGTTGGACTAGATGGTCGGTGTAGGTCCCTTCCAACTGAAATTTTCTTTTTTCTTTTCTTTCCTTTTCTTTTCTTTTTTTTCTTTTCTTTTCTTTTCTTTTCTTTTCTTTTCTTTTCTTTTCTTTTCTTTTCTTTTTTTTCTTTTCCTTTCTTTTCTTTTTTTCGTTTTGTTTCTTTTCTTTTCTTCTCTTTTTTTCTTTTTTTTTTTTTCTTTTTTTTTTCTTTTCTTTTCTTTTTTTGCTCTTTTTTTCTTTTCCTTTCTTTTCTTTTCGTTTCGTTTTGTTTCTCTTCTTTTCTCTTATTTTATTTTATTTTATTTTATTTTATTTTATTTTTTTCTTCTCATTGCAGTTTACCTTTAAGCACATCTTGAACCCTTGTGAGAATATAAAACGTGCTTTTACAAGGTCTTAAACTGTGTTAGGAGGTGGGACAGCAGCTACAACAAGCTGTTTGCTCGGAGGATTTTAAGAAATGAAAAAAAAATGGGGGTTAATTGAAAATGGAGTTTATTTTTGGTGAGCTGGGTTGCCTTAGCTGTGTCTGAGAATACTGTGAGCCCTCTGACGATGGGTTCTGCAAACAGCACAGTCAAACTTGTCCACAGCAGCCAGGGAAATTGCATTTCATACATAATTCACAGTGTGCTACAGTGATTCCATAAGGTCAATATCTGTCATTAACTCAGAGGAAATCAGAGAGGAAAGAGAAGAGTGTTTGTTCTCACTGATCTTTGAAAGAGCTATCTACAAACTGCTGATTTCCATTGCGCAGCACTACACAAACAGCAAAGCAGGGCCTTTCTGCACATTTACAAGCACCGCATCCGAGACAGATAAACTCTGCAGCTAGAACAGTATCTCTTTGTCTCTGGATTTTCATCTCAGAGCTTGATAAAAATGGAGAAAAGGGACCAAATACAAATAGGGGCAACTTTGTGCAGCAACGTGCTGGAGTTGCTTAGTGTTGGGATTCCTCGTGCCTAGTTGGCCATCCAAAATTAGTCATCTGGGCCTGCCATTTCGTACAGGGTGGGAGACAGACACTGCCAAAGGGCAGTTCATCCCCTCCAAATACAGCTGTCTGTAAGGAGGGTGGGATGAGTTGCTTGCCCAGAGTGCCTGTGTTTTCTAGGCATTTGTAGCCATTTGTACAGGTTCTTCCAGATTTTTCCTCTCTTTGTGTTCTGGAAATATTTGCTAAGTGGATTGTGAGTGTGCTTTATATTTGTTTCAGATTTTCTGTCACAGCAAGGAACTGAAAATAGCCAGGTTGAAATTCCCCAGCATACAGGAGTCAGGTTGTAACTGGGGTTTTCAGAAAGACAGTACTGCAACAGGGCATGAACAGCATGTTGGGAAACTTCAGGCGTTTTGTGCATACACTATGCAGTGAGGGGGCTTTATCCTTCCGGATAATGAGCGCGACATTTACTGCATTATTACAGAAAGCAAAACAGCACATGCATCAGAGGCTAGCGATTGCATGGTGCATTGAACTACAAGGCAGAAATGTGGTGCCCTGAGAGTCCGTAAGGAAGGAGGAATTTGGCTGCAGTCACACTGGGTTGCAGGAGGCACTGTGACTGAGGGAGAGCATCCGAAAGGCTGCGATGTGAGGCAGGGCTGAGGAAGGGGTGGAAAGCTTGGAGAGAGGCCATGGCAGAAAACACTGTGAGTGTTTGTCCTGCAGAGAGAGAGACGTGGACGCCCTGAGGTAAAGCACTTCTTTTTCCTACAGGCGGCATGTTTTTGTTTACCTAGATGCTTGTTTGAATGGCAAACCATTCAGGAATGGTCAGGACAAAGTCAGGAGAATGATGTGGGTGTCTGTGTGCGAGGGAGAAGGGAGAAGTATTTCTGTGAGCAGGGCTCACATGGCCACATGAGGGCTAGCAAACACTGAAAAGGCAGCTATTCTCTCTGGATGTAATTTGCAAACCGTCATTAATTAAATAAAGCTGTCCTTTTTTTTCCAGACTAGCTTAAGCTGTAATGGAGTGTAATCTGTTGAATAATAAATATCCTCGTGTTTTACCAAATGTTCTTTTACTACATAATGATGCATGTCACGAAGAAATCTGTGGTTCTCCTTGAACATCTCCAAAGTTGTTTAGATTTGCCTTTTTAACAAGCTTTTAATGTAATAACTACAGAGGAGTATCATAAGGCAATGTTTCCCAAACTGTGAGAGCTGCCAGCCCCTGTAGGTGGCTTGCAGATGGTCTGGAGACCATATTAAAATACTAAAATCATAAACTGGAGAGTTAAGACATGGGCAATAAGAATGCCAAGCAGGCCACAAATGTGTGGCAGGAATTTCATTTACAAACGTAAGGGATGGGCCACCAAAACTGCTTTCTGATGGAAGGACCTATGAGTTTTCACCAACTTCTCCAGCATTCTGCACGGGTCAGCCTTCGCATCCACCAAAAACCTTTTGTAAGGTGCGAACAGCTGGGAAGGAAATTTGTGGGACTGTCTGCTTTATGCTGTTGTGTAGGGCAAGGATGTGGCTGCATCTGAGCAAAACCAGTTTTCCATCAAGGATGAGCGAATGGAGCCAGTGAGCCACTGAGGCTGCTTCCGACCTGCATCGGCCACGTGCGGTACATCAGCTTCTATGGAAGAAAGCCAGCCTACATACCGGAATGGACAGTAGGGTGGACTCAGGCCTTCCCCATCTCGCCTGCAGTTCTGGCAGCAGGAAAGAGCTGTGAATCTCATGGGCGCTGCCCATCGGGCTGGGGTTACGGCTGCTTGCTAGCACTGGAACGGGTGTTACTGGCATACTGGTGATCTGAGTATTTCTGAACATACACAGTTAAATTTTCACGCTATAAATAGCCTGCAAATAACAGATATCCTCAAATGCTGGTCCTTATTTCAAATTCAAACCTGTTATGTTTTTATGAGTTCCAAAGGGAAATATGTACTCTGGGCAAATTACCTTTTTAACCCATACATGACTAATAAAATGTTTATAATCTGTATATTCTACTCAATAGCACATCCCAAATGACATGGATGTGTGTGTTTCTCCTCTCCAAGGCTATGCACCAGAATGAACACAAAATAGCTACTCGCCATCGTGCTCCGGCCTCCTCAGTGACTAACGCATTTGGTCTACAACAGAAAGCAGGTCCATATCTGCATTCTGAAAACAACAGCCCTCTTCTGAGCAGCCAGACAAAAACCCCAAATCTGCGTACCTTCAAATGCTGGGATATAAAAACTAGGGGGTTAATTTTACTTTCTAAGAGAAAGTAACCTGCAAAGAATTTCTGTTCTTTTTACCCTGTGTTAGACACAGATGATTAGTCTGAAAGGTAAAGAAATTTTTTTTTCAAGTAAATGAATCTATTCATACTTAGATGAGCTATTCTTCTGCTTTGGCAACCTGTGGAAATGGTAATCTAATCATGCCACAGTACTAGTATCCAATATGCTGAAAGCTTGTAATTCACAGCTCAAGGGGAATGTGGAAGATAGTTGAGAATGCAGTAATTATAGGGCTGGTGCTCGAATGAGCAGTGAAATAATGTGTATTATTTTGCTCGTAAGCAGAATTTTTTTTTTAGCCCATAGCAAGCAGGTTGTGCGAGCAACCGGGCTGCGGGTTTTCTGTCTTTGACACAAAGCCATAGGACATCTGGTGCTATTAACTATAATTCCCTCCATGTCCCAGTAACACCTTTAAACAAATATATGCACTTGCATGTACACTTACCTTAAAGCTGAAGAAAACTGTTTCCAGAAAAACAATTTCTTGAGTATCTCTTCATATGCTGTTCCATGAAGTGAAGAACTAGCAGGGAACTAAATTGTGTTTGGATTCAAAGCAGTTAATGCTGGGGACACCAACCTCTTTAGCTCCAGTCTGTGGTGTCAAATAAACTAGTTTACCTGTAGGAAAGGATTCACCCTCATCTAGAGTAGCCCATGACACAGGCCGAACCCTTGAAGCTCTTCTGCTCTCTTCCTGTAGCGTTTCATTGTTGAGGTTTCAGCCTTCTTTGCTGCAAGTTCTATGTGTTTTCATTTAGTTTTGGGGTGTTTTGTGGTTTGAGTCAGAATGGTTAGTGTTACAATATACTTCAGGACTTAACGTGTATTGCATGGAAGCTACAGATAGATCAAATAATCTCTCCCAGCATCATATGCCAAGGAAGTTGGGAATGCCACCCAAAAGGAGCATCCTGTAGGAAACCAAAGATACAAATCAAAGCTCAGGAGAATAGCATGCCTTGAAATTTGTTGCATCGTATGAGATGAAAATGAAAGCAAAACTCAAAGGCAGAGCTCAAAATGAACGTAGTTTTGTATGTGTATGCATGAGTGGCTTTATTTGTGTGTTCGGACAAGCATATGCACACAGGTATTTGTTGTACTCATGGACTCCTCTTTCTTACCCCACATACACTTCCAGCGCCTCACCTACCTGTCACCCTAATGCATATTATACAATGTGGAGTAAGATTTTCCAAATGCATTTCCAAGAATAATAACGCCCATATTTTTTTAACCAGAAAATTGCATGTGCACAGTAACAATTCATCTTGACTCTGGCTCATCTGGCAAAGTGCAAAAAAAACATTGTGCAGACAGGAACATGTGTTAATGATGCAACTGATGTTAAAATTGTCACGTAGGATGGATTTCACATATGGCAGGCTCGGGAAGCTCACGGGAAGCTTAGTTCTCAACCAAGTGGCATGCAGCAGCCTGAAGAATGTGAAAAGTAGCCTTTTTAACCCATTTTTTCTTTCTACAACATCTGATTTGGGGGGGAGGGGGAAGTACCGTTGGCTCAGTTCTCCTTAGTGAGGCTAATACGATGATCTAGGAGGTCTTACTTTTAACTTGTACCAGTGAAAGTGAGGAAAACAAAGCTCTGGAACATTTCAGAGCAGCTTAGGACACTTTTAAAACTGAAATCTCTTTGACTGTAATATTAACTTAAATTAGAGTGAGTAGACCTCGAGTCCATTGGGTTGCGTGAGCATGGCAAGATTTGAAATTATCGTCTTCTCAATTCTGTCATGACAGACTTTTCACTTTTCCCTTTATCCTTACAGGACTGTTCATAAATATAGACACTTATTTTCCCTTTTAAGGGAAAGGCATGTGCTTAAAAATAGACACAAAGGGGTTCCACACAGACCTATATAAAGAACAGGAAGGGTATGCTTTTCCAACTTCACAATTTAAACTTTCATATAAAGAAAAATGTTTCTGTATTTTTTTCTTAAATGACCTATAAATATTAGAAAAGAATAAGAAAATCCTCTAGACCAGTCACTTTTTACCTGGCTTTATGGGGTTAAAAAGAAATTGCTCACAAGAGGAAAACAGGGAGGAAAAATATGAAACAATCTTGTCCTGTTGAGATGACACTTTTCCCTTGATAAACAGGTCAAATCAGCAGGTTCCCAATCTCAAAGAAAACTGCAGTGGTGGCCTACTTGGCTGTTAATACATAGCGCATCCAAGACATGTATAGAAAAGTCAACTGAATGGGATAACAAGGAAAATATGACTCATCCGCAGTCCTAAGCACTAAATTTGGGAAAACTGTTAAGTTCGTTCCCTTTTATTTTATGAGTAGATTTCACTCCAGCTGTACATGGATTAAGCAGCAATTTCATACACAAAAGGATGACACTGTGGATGTAATAAGCTGCCTTTGAAATTATTAGAAACTAATCATTTATGCTTTTTCTAATCATTCTGCAGGAAGGGAAGTCTGTCCCCTGAGAAATTTTAGATAGAGGCGAGTTCATGCACACACTTCATTGCTGTTTTCTTCACCCAAGTCATTCAGCCAAAGTACCTTGAATATTGCCCTTTTTAGTCTTTAAAAGCTGAAGGGAATCAGACCTGCCAGCACTTTGATGGTCTCTGAAGAAAACAGAGGTCGCGGGAGGAGACTGCTGGCTCAGTGCGCCGCACTCCTCTCTGCAGCAAAGTCTCCCTAACTCTGGAAATTCTCCAGAAGTACGGTGGTTATTCAGAGTAACTCTTTGTCTGGATACCCTTAATCCCAAATAAAAAGTGTGGGGTGTAGTGATTCAGTTTAAACCACTTCCAAAATGCATAATTACTCCAGAGTAATAGCTCTTCTGGAAAACATCCAACTAGCCTTAAACCGTTCTCTCAGCCGGGTGCAGCGCCACCATGGATGATGCTGCGGTGACCTACAGCTACGCGCACTCTGCATATCCTCTTAGATCCCTTATGATAAAAAGTTAATGATACTAATAGTGTTGGTAACCAGAGCTGACTGATTTACTCACTGGGACTGATATTAATCTTGAATTTATAATTTTTCCCAGTTCCCAAGCTGTTTGCAAACAGTCCTCATGTATTTGTTTATCATTTGTTAACAGACAATTTATGAAAAGCAGACCCCGGCCTCTGGATTATTCATCATCTGTCTATTTTAATTATTTGCTTTTTGTGCTGGGTGATTGGCATTTGACAGTGACACTGCTCAGAGTCTGCAATTTGATGAGAATAACAAATAATGAATAACCACATGTTTCAGCAACGTTAACTAGGCAGATAAAGGTGCTGGTATTAAGACAGACCTTCTTCAAACATCCATACAAACAGAAATTGAGGTCATGTAAAGGTTTTCGAGCAAAGCAGGTTGCCTGTTGCTCTGCTGAGCATCCTTGTTTTCATAGAACATTCACTGCTATTTCTATTAGTTTATCTTTTTTTTTTTTTTTTTTTAACTGATCAATTTGGACAAGAGGATACAGACCTGATTCTTCCCCTTTCTTTCACATCCCGTATGCCTGCGGGGGCACCTTCAGTCAGGGGCTTGGGTTACCTTCTGCTTCACAGTGAGCCAGCGAAGTCTCAGAGACAGATTTTTATTCCAAAAGAAATACCACATTTGTA
Organism: Gorsachius magnificus; assembly: GCA_034008185.1. Classification (NCBI taxonomy): domain Eukaryota; kingdom Metazoa; phylum Chordata; class Aves; order Pelecaniformes; family Ardeidae; genus Gorsachius; species Gorsachius magnificus. Next base: position 54,546,545 of record CM067082.1, on the reverse strand, counting down.
GGAGGAATAGCTGTGTGCAATAGATGGGTCTTACTAGAGGGGTGATTAAAGAAGAGGAAACTTCAGCCTGGAGCAGAAAAAGGTAGGGACAGAGCTCAAAGATTGGAGCTTTGGTTAAAAATTTGATCTTTCCTGCATCTCATGCACTCAGAGGTGTGAAAGATTTGCTATGTGCATATGTAATTGCATTGATTTGTAGGATTCACTTTGCTGGTGTTTGCAAAGATTTTGTATTGGCCTTGTGATCTTCAGAAAGCATTTCTGTAGTCTAGAGATTCAAAAGGTCTAAATACTTTGAAGTGTCAAAATTCATTTGGGTGTGTTTGCTTTCTCTTTTTCTGTATTAAATAGATGGCCTGGGTTTACCTTTTAACTTAGCCAGCACAAAATGCCTGGCTTTACCTTTTAACTAAGACAGTACAAAATTCATCATTCATTTTTGCAGTTATGTAAATGTAAGAAGTACTAATATTATTTTGCTTTCTAGGGGTTAGGGAAAAAGAGCATTTATCCCAGGCTGAGACCATGAGCACTAATTCCAAAATCTCGACCTAAAAGAAATTGTAATTGAAAGATAAATCCTGTGCGTGCTTGGGAGAGAAGTTTGCACACATTGGTTCTTCGCTGTGGCAACGCTTTTTTGTCCTTGTGGAAATTATATAAAATAAACCTCTGGTTTTTGCCACTGGAATGATATCAGATGAATTCAGCCCTCAGGGTTCCAGGATCGTGTTGGCAAGTTTTAGAATTTCCACCTCTACTAGACTGATGCTTTTTTAAATAAAAAAGAAACAAACCAAAAAATAGAAAAAAAAAAGCTGCTGGACTATCATCAGACATCCAGCTGATGTCTCCAAGGAAGTTACAGGAGTTTGTGTCTGACATCTCAGACAAATTGTGAATCTGAATTTCTTCAAGGCCTGTTTTACAGGCATTTCTTCAATAAACGGAGTAATACATGGTAAGAAATGAGAATGTCTTTCACTCAAATCTTGTTTAAAAGTAACACAAGACTGGTCTATCCTCTTTCATGCGTGCCAGAGCCTGTCTTCTGGGAACTCATCCTGTCCTAATTCAGGATCCCAACAAGAAGTGATTTTTGTGCTCAGATTTGTTGAAACGCTCTTATCTGTACACTGTGGTGACTGCAGATGAGATGCTAACATTTTTTGTGCTCAGGATACTCAGGCTGATCATTAGGAATTTCTATTGCCGAGGCAGTATTTTCAGCTGATTTGTTGCATTATTAACTAGGAGTCTTGTCATAAAAACAAGTGAAGATATAAAAGGATGAGGTCACTCACAGTGACCTCAAACCTGTCGCTAAGCAAGAACTTAACTTGCTAATTTGACTGTAAAATGGGAAGATAGAAGTCAGGTTTTGGTATAGATTTTAATTCCTTTCAACACAGAATACATATTTCATATACATTCTTCATACGCCTTGTTCACCAAACAATTCAAATTTTTCTAGGCTTTGAAAAATGTTAATGTCCTGGGGCTTGAGCCTGTTTTGCTATTTTACATGAAATTAGGCCAAAGAGAAGTATAATTTCTTGTGTAAACCCTTTGCCTACATTTCCTCCTCATTTGAGAAAAGGGATTGGATTTTCCCTCACAGTGCTAGAGGATCTGGCCCAACGGGTGACTCTTAGCAGGTCATCTGATAACCTAACCAGGACCACAGGGGAGGCAGAACTTTTGAGTTGGGTTGTAATTCTCTCTTTCTCAGGTGACAAGTCACTGTTCAGCCCAGAGTATGGATTTAGTAATAATTTTCCCTCTTCCCTTCCTTCTTCCTGCTACAAGTGGCTCTTGCTTTTGGTTTGGGTTTCTTTTTTTTAGGAAATACACGAGCATAACTTGCTTGTTTTAGACATTCCTGCTTGGACTGGAACACCCCAAAAGAGATAAGTGTGCTGAAAAATGCAGTACGGGCTGCATAAAAACAAGTAATTTCTTCCCTGGCTGAACAGATGTTCTTGCTCAATACCCACATGATGCTTTCCTTCCTGAATGCTGGTTTTCTACATTTATGTTTATTAGTAGTTCTCTGTGAGAATAACATAGGATGTTGTTATACATACTGTCCTGGTTTCGGCTGGGATAGAGTTACAGTGAAGTACATCAAAACAGATAACAAAATTATATAAATCAATTCTTGTACTGCTTCATGGCAATTAATAATACCTAAAAAGCTGGTCATGTTGCTTTTATCAATCACATTCTTTTTGTTTGTATTGGCTTTTATTTTCTGGTCTTTGGCATTTGTACAGTGTCTTCCCAACTATCTATCTGATTAAAACACAGCAGCCCTTCATCACTGCTGTCATTTGAATAACTTTTAACTCCTAGCCAAACTATTTAATATAATCTAAGATATCAAGTAGCACAAAATAAGATTCTTAAAACAAATTGAAGGGTAGACTTTTGAGATGATGTGAAAGCAGTAAAGCCTTGATGCCATTGGGGACTGAGCAAAAAAGCTTCAGCACATACTTTCTTCTAAGGGTTTGAAGAGATTTGAGTCCTTTGCTTGGATTGGGTGACAAAGTGCTTTCTGCTGTGAGGAATCACAACCTATAAACTACCATGAGGTAGTTTGCTTAATAAAGTAGGTGACTACTTTACCAAAAATAGTAAACTCCCTCTCATATAGGTTGTATTAAACACATTTGAATATTCTATGTCAGAGCAATGACTTTCTTGATTGCTTAAGATTCTGAACAGCCCTGGGGTTGAATAACATGCAAAACTGGTGTACCTACATTTCTGTACTTGCTGTGTATACCAGTCCCCTCATGACTGGAGGAAAATAACTGTCCTATGTGTCTATATTACACCTGTCTCATAGCTCAGAACTTCCCCAGTGTGGGTCAGCTTTGAAAAGTTCATTAGAAACAATGCTGCTCACTGTGTTCTGTGTTTTATTGTATCTTTTAAAAAATCCCAGATATAAAAGTAACCAAACCACGCGGGCACAGCAACCCTGAGAACTGATTTTGACTCAGAAAATTAAAGAGGGCTCTTAAACTTCACCAGTTGTCATCAAGTTAAATTATACCTTTAGAGTTTTCAGTGGATTCAACTGGATGCAATTGATAACAATGTACAGCATGTTTGCGCACCATGGGATAAAAGGAAATCAGTTTAAAATCAGTGAACTGATACAGTTAATTGGGATAAACTCTTTGAATGAATCACTCTTATTTCCACCGCATTTTCATTTAAGTTAAAAAAAAAAGACCTTATCAGTCATACCTACTTCCAAATATGTCCACATCAGGGGTGGGTTTGCAGCAATTTAAACTAATTGATTTCTAAGCCAATTTAAATGCATCACTAATCAAATTCTGTGAGACCAGCTTGATGCCAATGTGTGCAATGATACAGAATTCTGCTTACCCTACCTTAAGTTTATTAAGTATTCAGAAAACCACTGGGAGTAAAAACCAGCAGAAGCTTGTTTTCTTGCTAGCATCAGCAGTGAACAAAGAAGGTACATGTCCAGATTGAGGGAGAGGGAACAACTTTTACAGCCGTTTCTTTATTATACAGGAATCACACTTTGAAGTGTCAGCACCCCAGCCAAATATTGCCCTTTGAAAGTTAGTTGCAGTGAAAAGCTTAAAAAGAAAATCTTTGCAGTAATGTTGAAAACAGTGATGTCCATCTATGTTAATATCTAGCTAGCTTAAATGCTAGATGATCAGATTACTCAGAGATAATTGGCTTGCTTAAGTCTCCTCTAGGTTCACAGGTTAGTATCTGGGGTTCACAGATCTAGAAGAGGAGAATCCTAATTCTTCTCTAGTCCAAACTCCTACATGACAAAAGCTGTGCAATTTCAACCTGCAATTTCTCGATCGAATTTGTGACAAGCTCATCCTAAAATGACTGACTGCTAAACTTGCTTTATCATCAGTCATCTCCATTGGCATTGTGGGAGGATGAGAGATGGGCAGCAGAGGCTCAGGAAGGACAAAATGCAGTGCTTCTTAATGAGCTGCGAAGGAGGGCACGACCCACAGTACTGGCTTCATGAGTAATATGTGGGCTTGGTTCTGACCACACATCTGCCCTGATGTATCTCCAGATTTCACAGGATTCAATTCTCCTATGCATTGGCTGCTCAGATATTAAATACTCTATTTGTAACTGAGGGGAACCCATGATATTAATGCGTCCAGAACCAGTAGTTACAAACTTACATGATAATTTCAAGACATAGCACCTGTGGTAACATGCCCAAACAGAGTGGCAAGTGAGGGCTCCACTTTGGCATGCTCACTGCACAACTATATGTTGAAAGAGCTACAGGTACAGCCTGGAAATTAGGTTGTGTATTCACAGTTCAGGTCAGGTTTTCAAGAATCCAGATCCAATTTAGAAATGTAAATGAGAGACAGGTTTTCAAGTGATTAGCCCCAAGAACTTGCAGTGTGCACTTGCAGCTCAAGTCTTTACATTCAACCATTCCTCAATAGTCAGAACAAAAAAAAAAAGTGATTAGTTTTTCAGAGTATGCTTGGATTTGAAACTTTTTAAGTACATCTTCCTTGATAAGGTGGCTGGATCCTTGCAAAAAGTTCAACCCCTTGTGTTTCTGAAAATCCAGGCTTTGATTCTTGCACTGTGTTTTTACTTAAATAGCTGTTTACATATATGTGCCTGTATTTGGTTAGTACAACTCCACATTAAAAAAAATTGCCTGTTTTGTTTTATTAACAGTATTGCCAGAGGGAAAAAGATGCAAATTCTGGAATTTGAGAGTGATGCAGTAACAGATAACAAAGTGTTATATCAAAGTGCCAGTGAAGTTGCTTCCTGGAAAATATATGGGAAAAGGATCTGATTTCATCAAGCTGTATATTATTACATTTATTTACTGTTACACATTCTTGGTCTAAGTGGGATATATATTTGACAAGGTTTCCTCTGTTTTCCATAAATGCCTTTTATAAGATTAATGTATTGATATCCAGAAGGTTTATTAATTTCTTACCATGGTGATTTTATGACATGTAAGTTCTGAAACATAAAATAAGTTTAAGTATCCTTTTTTTAATCTAAATATCTAAAGTTTCTCGTTTCCCATGAGTGCTCTGAAAGGGGGGAAGCATGAAGAATTTGGTTAAGTACTTAAGTGCAGAAAGCATTTGAATGGTTTGCTAGACTTAGTTTAAGCTATAGATCAGCATTTCCCTGATTTGCTCAGGAAAAAAAATGCTGTACAGATGAAAAGAGATGGTAAATAATTCATATGCTAAATGAAAAAGACCACGCTGCTGTATTGTTTTTCTTTTTCCTCTTCACTCTTCTCCAACATGCTTCATTGAATGTTGAGGTTGAGGTTCTGTATCAGATGCTTTCTACCGTGACTGTTTTAAAGCACTTTGAATCTTCAAAGCTCTTGGAGAGCCTCTGTCTGGAACAGACTCACATCATCATCCCTGCAGATTTTGGTGGTGTTTTTCCAGATGCCTTGCTGGTAGCCAGAGTTTAAGGACAAGGCCAAAATAGTTTCACTTCTGCCTTCCTTCTCAGTCAGACTGAATTTCAGTTTGAGCAGGTATTCCTACGATGTCAGTGGGTACATAACTGCACCACGTCACGTCGGCCAATGGCCAGGATCGAACCCATCTGTAAAGCACCAGCTCCACGGGTACGGTGCAGTTCGACCTCATGGAGGCAGCTGCTGGCGAGGCAATGGCAGAAGCAAATGCGACTGCTGTCCCCTCCAGCCCCTTGCTCCAGGTGAAAAAGCAAGGCAGTTCATATCCATGAACTGAAATTAAACCTAGGGTTTGCACGTGGCCACATTCTTACCTTTTTTTTAATCTCTGTCTTCAGAAAAGATAAGGCCGAGTCCTAATTGCTTGACACCAGTAAAGATCACAGGTTTCAGGAGTGTAGTACCACAAGCCATCCTAGCAACGATCGACTTTGGGTAATGACTTTCAGTTTATGTGAAATCTTTTTTCCAGAGTTTCAGTTGTTTATAGACTTCTTGGCTTTGAGGCCAAATAAGTGGAGCTGCTTAAGCTGTATGCTGTTAACATACAGGTAATTTTTATGTATAGAGAAGTTCAGTTATGGCTATATAATACAAGAAGTGAAGTGGGTCTCACAGGAAGCCTACATGCACTGAAATTTGTCTGTGCATCCATAATTTGTGTGATATCCCAGCATTTAGCAGACACCTTTGGCTGTCTCACCTGTTCTCTGTACACTAATTCAGCTTTCCTGGGATAGCAATTAAACTTCTGACTGGCATCAGCAGCTTCTAGCAGCAGACATTTTAAAAAGAAAAAATCTGCTGGAGAAATATTCACCTGTCATGCACTGATTTTGCATGTGCAGATTCTCTCACTCGATCCATCTGAGATGCAGGATGAGCCATACTCAGCCTCACCCCTCTCTTATGTTTCAGGAGGTCCTTTACTGTACCCAGCTACAAAGCTGGAGACACCCTGCTTGCGAACAAAAATGTTCAGATTTATGAAAAGATCACCAGCACTGTCTTTTAGACCTCAGAGTACAAAATCTTAACACTGTGGTGCTATTGTGCACAGTAAAGATAGTTTAGATACTTTGTATAGGTTTCTGCAGGATTTTAGTTATCAGTTATGCCTGTTTCCAAATCCAGTGTAACTTAGGCTTTTCTTGGATAAGGTATCTGGCTTTGCAGTGGTGGAGGTACAGAAAAAGCATGGCCCTGGCAGAAGCATGAAGATGGCGTGGTACAGAGATTTCAGTAGTTCTCATTTGGGATAATGACATCCATAACTCACTCTGGTATTATTCCCTTGGGCAGTTTAGAACTTCTTATGAAAATCTTTATTTCAGTTTTTTTAATACTGAATCTCTGCATCCTCAGAAGCCATCTGCTGTATGAAAATAGTTTTTTATTAAGAAAATGCGTGCTCTGTTTTCATACCAATTTTTTGCATGTAAAAATAACAATACGAGATCTGAAACCCCATTTCCAAGCGTTCCCCCCGAAACCTCAACAAAAGCAAGGAAGTGCTTTAAGTGCGGAGTAAAGAGAATAACAGCTCTGTTTGAGTCTTAACAAGCCAAATCAAGCACTGCACCTTTGTGTGGGGAGGCAGGGGGGCGGCAGCTGCAAGGCTCAGGCCTGCTTGGTTTGCGTTGCAGTTGCATGAGATGCAAGGGTGCTGCTGTTAACACACCTATTTACACAGACGGTAAATCAGGAGACTGAGGTCCAACCGTGCCGGGTGGAAGAACTCCTGCCTTGTACCCTAATAGTTGTGCACAAGTTGTATCCTTTGCTGCTCCTTTCAAACTGTGAAGTTAGTCCTTTTTCTCAAGAGAAACACTATTATTTTAATTAACTTTAAATCTGCACTTTCATTTATTCTTGTATTTGTTAACCCAGTTTATATGAGACTGCCAAATTAGAAAGATATTGCTTGCATATCTCATTACTTGAACTGTTCAAAGTACTGCATGAATTTGATCTCTTCACAAATATTAATCTGCCTTGGGGTTCTCCTGAGCACCCATTCACTGAGCTAAAAATCTGTGTTTGCGTGCTGATGTTTGTTCCCGAGGGCTCATCTCCCTAGTGAGCATGTTTAAACAACTGAAGTGCTCTTACAATGAAACATTCAAATTCAAGCCTTTATTATTATGCAATCTGGGATTATTTTTTTTATCATTAGACTTCCTTCTGAACTGGGTGGTTGACACTCCCTGTTCCAAATTCCTGTCCCATGAGCTAGTTGTTTGGAAATACTGGCTAGAAGGACAAACACCAGGACTTCTTTTTTTTTTTTAATCTGGAGAAAGTGCTTTTTCACTAGGTATTTGGGATTAAACTGTAACCCAAAGGCAGGCCACGGAAAGAGGATAAAGATCAAAACGAAAAGGAGAGCATTGCTTAGTGGATTGATACAGCTGGAAATGGTGGGCCTGGTTCAAGGTGCTTTGGGAGTCAGGATTCTTGCACATGACTTAACTAGTTTTTGGATTAAACCTTGCATATGCCCTAGGAGAGGAATGTATGCCTGCTCCAGCAGCATGCGTGCTCTGGAAAATAATACGAAAAGTTTCTCCGTATTGTGACGAACCAGGGGTTCATATACATGTTTGCTATTCAGAAAACGATATTCCTGATTAACTCCATGTCTAAACAATTTTAATGAAAAACAAGACTACTTTGACTTGGCCCTCCAGTCAGATCAGTTTCCGTACAGAACTTTGCTCCTTGATCCATGTCCAAGAACATATTTATCAGGGAATTTATACAGCCCTTTAAATTCACTTCCTGATGTGAATTAAACTAACTTTCATGTGCAAAACCCTTTGAAAGTCCCCTGTGTGTGAAGTGAGGACTTTCTCCATCTTTTTCACGCATCCAATGATCCTGTAGTCTTCTCCCTCAGAGTCCTCCTGCTGGGCAGTCCATCTCCGCTCTGGGAGAGCTGGATGGATGAGCTTCCCCTTTGCCCGCGGGGACAGAAGACAACGTGATGTGCTCCTCCCGCGCCAACCGAACGCTTAGACTCCCTTGGCTGCGCAAGGGGAACGCCAGGGCCTTGCCATTTTCCTGGGGAGTGCTTATTTTGTTCTTCAAGCAGCTTAGCATTTAAAATACTGTAGCCACTTGAAAAGCCAGCAGATCCTTCAGGTTGCCATGTCACAAGTTGCCAGGCTCTTGAAAGTGCCCGGAGAAAAACTGATGCACCAAACCCCTTTCGTTGCTGTGCTTCAGCCGTTTGGAGGCCTCAGCCAGCCACGACATTTAGAGCGCAGCTGCCTCCGACGGCGGCGGCGGCCCGAGCGTTGTTTTGTTGTCGTTTCTGCAGAGGAGCGGCGGGAGCTTACATCATTTCCAGTAATGAAGTGCCTGGGGTTCTTTTATGACTTGCACACTCCGCTTCTCTGGAGCTGTACAGTATGTGCTGCATGACTCCAGGAAACTGAGGATTTGTTTTGACTTGCTAAAAGAACGTTTGCTGTTTCTCTTTACAATTTCACCGTATGACTTGTCAATTCTCTCCCCCTCTCAAGAATAACTTCAGATTTAATTAGCTGAGTGCAAACATCCTTCAGTGCAGCATGGATTAGACTCCTCATTGAGTACGTTTACCAACAGAATGAAAGACATCTTAATCAGGCGTTTCTGTATTTGTGCTGCTGTGTCCAGAGTGCCCCGGTAGCTGTCGATAGCCAGTTGCTATTGACTCTCTTTCTAGGGGGTGATGACCAGTGATGTGGAGACCAGCCTTGTCAAGGCTGGCTTTTTATTTCTGAAGCTCTCTCTCCTACCTAAGAGCATTTTTCCAGTGTGTTTCATTATCATTTCCCTGTCTGCTTTGTAGGAAAAATGATACTTACGTGCCTTGCTGGGATGTCCTGAAAGTGCTGGCATCTCCCCAGGAGTTCCACAATGACCCTGCCAAGCATATTTTAAATGGGGCAGTTTATACTTTGCTGAATTGCAAAGTAGCATTGCATACAAACCTCTATCAGACAAGTTTGGCACCAGCTTCCCAAAGTGTTACCTGGATATACACATGTGTATGTGCTTTGAATTCTTCAATGGTGAGCTTCAGTTTGCATTTCCACCACTCAGAGGACATTCTCCACAAACACCTGGGTCGTTTCTGGGATATCATTGCCCAAGCAGCAGCCTCCACAATTCTGCATAAATCCTGGACTAAATGTTTGTGCTGTAGCACCTGCAGCTGATTTACCTAAATGTGTACAGTCGCAACAAATGCTTTTGGCAGGATCAAAACCAATGAAGAACGGCACAAAATTCACAATCCCTTTTGTTAGTTCCAGGTATTGGTCTTGTCATAAGCCCTTTAAAAAACACCTTTAGCCCCTATCAACTATTCACTTCCCTGGAGTTAAAATTTGACAAGTTTGTTTTTAGCCATCTCTTCTCTCAAAGATGCTGTGCTTTCTGTTTGATTCTTCAAAAGTGAATCATAGTTTCAAAACCCTCACTACCTTAGTGAAACACTCTTTTTCCATCAGCATTCAACGTGTTTAACACGGGTTCAGACATGTTATCAGAAAGTTACACTAGAGTCCTTAAAAAAAAATCCTGTGTGATTTCATGCCCTGGAAACCCCTTTTATGCTATAACTATTCCTACAGCCATCGGGAGATATGAGGCATATGGATCTGAGCTAGTCAAATTAATACCGTAATGGCTTCTGGCACAACAAGCACGTACAGTGCAAACAGAGAGGAGAACAGCTGTAGTGGAGTTACCTTTTATGTGGGTGGCATAGACGTCTGCCAATTAAAATGATCTGATGAATCATTCCTTGCCATATGATTACTGTTAATAAGAATTTATGTTAACATGTTTGTGTCTGAACTTTGCGCAGGTTCATGCCTGCATTTATTTTCTTAAAAAATAGAGTATATCATGATTGTTTTTTGTTCTTAATGGACTTTCTTTCCTCATTTGAAAGCATTCCAGGACTTCAGCAATGCAGAGCTGCCAGCTATCCCTTAAAGGAAGATGTTTTTATCTCCGTGTAGTGCTTTCTGCACATAATTCCGTAAACACAAGCCAATAGTTATTAACCTGGGAACCTCAAGCTAATCTTCTAAATCCATACAGAAGCACTTACAAAGAGAGCATGACCTTCAAAATATGAAAAGAGGAGTCCTCAGAAACTTTTATGAAAGCATCTGTTACTGCAAACATTTATATTACACTTTCCTTTAAGGAGTCCCACTGACCGACAGGCTTGTAGCCATTGACTTTGTTACGCTAACTTCCTGTGTGTAAAATTAAGCATTTTTTTTTCTAGAACTGATATGTTACATTTATGATGAGAAATTTAGGTGTGGCAGGATGTTGTTTTAAATATGTCCTCAGCAGCTTACAAAGCATTTCAAAGTTTTTGAGAAGTCTGTGCAACAAGTGAGATGTTTTATAGTAAGAAACGCACAAGTCCAAGTATGGTGAGTGTTAACAAACTTTGATGTGGGATGGTTTGGGGATCTCCCTCTGGTGGGAAAAATTTAGTTTAAAATTCTGCATAAGCTTGGTAAATACAGTAGGACAGGGTAGAGAGACAGAAAACTATTGTGATAAAACTGCATGAAGTACAGTTGAGCTAGGATAAGTGGTTGGAGACTCATCATCCTTGTGAATCTTGTTCAGAACCCATGAGCAGAACAAACATTCTGGCGGAAGGACTTGTTCCCACGGGACTTAGAACAGTAGATAGAAAATATACGGGAAAAAACAATCCTAAAAAGACTGAGGAGGAACTCAGCAAATAGATAATTTCTTTCTTTCCCTCTGCTGGCAATTCTGCCACTCACATCAGTAGGAACAGAAGATGCTGATAAGCAAAGTATTTCCATGGCACTTACATTGGAGCTTGTGGGGACTCTTCAGCTAGCAGTGTCCTCCTTACATCTGCTCTGTCCATGCTCACTGATACTTTGAGAACATATTTGCATCCATTTTCCCTGCAGCATCGATAAATCAAGAACTTTCATATGTTTTTTCCAGTGTCATCCTGCATTACCACCTACAAGAAGACACCGCCTCCAGTCCCACCAAGAACTACCACCAAACCGTTTATTTCCATCACTGCCCAGAGCAGCACAGAGTCTGCCCAGGATGCATATATGGATGGGCATGGACAGAGGGGAGACATCATCAGTCAGTCTGGACTTAGCAACTCCACGGAGAGCTTGGACAGTATGAAGGCGCTAACAGCTGCTATCGAAGCTGCCAATGCGCAGATCCACGGCCCTGCCAGTCAACATGTAGGGAACAATACTGCCACTGTCACCACCACCACAACCATTGCCACCGTTGCAGTAGAAGACAGAAAGAAGGACCACTTCAAGAAAAACAGATGCTTATCTATTGGAATACAGGTATGGTACGGGATGTGGATTCTACGCGTGCTGCTGTTTTGGATTTCTACACTTATTTTACTGCTCATTATGCAACATTTTGTGTATTTTTCTTCTTTTCCTGACAGGTACCTATGTAGAAATTGCAGCGGCGTGATCATTCCGCATGGTACTAATGATGTTTTACTAATTTATCGTAAAAACATCAGATGCGAGGATTTGTTTAGGTCTCCTTGCTGCTTGTTATTCAGCTCTGTTAGATTACACACATGAGCACTAATCTATGAATCATAACACAGCGGGGGTCAGAAAGGCATGAATTAAATCATTGAAAGGGAATGTGTAAAACAATGATTTACATTACACTATCACCCAAAAAATGTTTTCGTCCAGCCTCACTGAATTAATTGTCACTGCTTATTCATGCATTTCATAATGACTGGTAGCCGCTTGAATGAGGCAGCATTGTTCCTATCTCAGCCTCAAGAGCAGAGGGTAAGTTCCTTCTGATTTGCCCTTGTTAAAGAAAACTACATTTTGTTACCTCTAGTGGAATGAAACAAGAAAACTAGCCCTGCCAAAGTTCACTCCTATTTACAGAAAGGAGAAGAGCAAGCAAGCTAGACCAATTTAATCTGCTTTCTTAACGAATCTTTCCCATACCCCCCAAAAAGAATGTGCATGAGACTCCAACTATCTGCTTGCAGGATTAGCATTTGCAACAGAGTACTTGAACTTCCAATCAACTGAGAATCAACACAGGTTTTGATGGGAGATGAATCCCAAGCAAATAGAATAAGCAATCCACAGCTTATCAGCCTTCCCAAGAAGACATGATTTTTTTTCTCCTGGCAGATGGAGGTTGTAAGCACAGCACTATGTGCCTGGGCAGGCTTATCTGATTAGCAAAGCCTAAGAATTTGCCGTGAATCTCTGCACCAGCCTGATGAGATGAGAGGCGCTGTGCAGAAGTATGCCACCCCAGGGGCAGCTCCTGGAGAAGCGGTGACTTTTCTCTTACTTCTTCTTGGAAGGGCAGTAATTACTGTTGCCTGTGGGTTCAGTTTGCTGCCTTTGTTGTAGCCTTTTTCTGCTTCGCAGCTGTTTGGTTTGGGTGTATTCTGAAAGAAGGGCTGATGTGCAGTGTTAAAGACAGAAGTAAGATCCAGGTGGGACAGGGATAGAGGAAACCTCTTCTATGACTTATTCCCATGGCCAGCCAAGCCTAAGGTGCCGTTTTATTGTCATAATCCCTCATTTCACTGAGCAAAGCAACAAAGACTCTTGTAGCAGGCAAGCACCCTGCAAAGTACTGGGTAGGAAGAAATAATTTCCACATTTTCAGAAGCCAAAATGAACAATGGTGTTGTGAATCGTGGCTCTTGAGACACCATCTCCCTTAAGGTGATGTTACTGAAAGTAACAAATGCTGCTTTTGAGAGGTATAGGGGCCTCAGTTTCCTGAGCTCTCAGGAAACCAGAGCTGCAAATGCTATTCAAGCCTTTGAAAATCTCCCTCTAAAATGCTGAGATTTACAGATGAGCAGCATAATCATATGCGGTAGCTGCCTGGGGATGGTACGTTGGGAGCTGCCAGGGTAGGTTTCGTGTATAAACCAAAGGAGGTGCTTAAAGAAGGGATTACACAAAGTGAAACCTTCAGCAGTGATACAGCCTTACAGGATTCCTGCCCGTGCACCATCTACCCTCCCAGTTGTGCCCAGTGAGATTTTTAGTCAGTCAGGCTTCACAAATAAAAGAAAACTACCTTGCCAGTCTGCTGTCTGGCCCATTTTGCAGCATCATTGCACAAACAGTCGTGCTGGTACAGCTGAAGGGGTAGTGTGGGAGTGGAAATACCATAAGGTTGCTGTTGCTGCCAGAAATGACTTCTCTTAGAGACAACTGCCCTAAAATAGGTAGGTAGGCTGTCAGCCCTGACTGGCAGTATGAAGTCGGTTTCTCTCCACTGACTGTAAAGGGAGCCTAGTTTAGGCTTAGACTGAACTCAGACCAGGTATATACCTTATTTAGTCTGGCCCATCTCTGTAAAGCAGGGCAAGCTGCTTTAGCCAGTGGCATATTCTTGATTTGCTTCCTCCTCTAGCAAATAAACCTAACGTGCACTTGTGATGAACCTCCGTGCGTGTCCTCCGCACCCCTCAGTCACACTTAGGACACCACAGGCCTTTCCTGTAAATCTGTTTAGCAAACAAGTAAAGCAAAGCAATGCAAAGAAAAACAGTTCCATCAAAAGGTTGCTTCTGTCAGTTATGGAATTTAAGGTGTAGTTATCTCCCCAAAAGCCCCAGTATCAGGTAAGTACGCTGCTTCACTCTGTACCTCTCATCCCTCCTTCAGCACTTTTCTGCACAGGCTCTCAACAAGCTTATTTACCAGTGGAACAGATGCTAACTACAGCTGCAGATTTTGCACACCCGGGGTCAGAGTGGATCCACAGGTCACTTCGTAACACTGCTGTGGTCCAAAAATTCTGTGGACCGGAATTTTTTTTCCTTGTATGACTAACAATGTCATATATATAACATTGGGAATTAACAGCTACACTGCTTGGACCCCAAAGTTTGTGATTTTGCTCAAAGACACATCTGTGGTTGAATTTTAACTTTATGCCATTGGTATAAATCTCCTCATGGTGATGGAGAGGTGGTATAAAGTTCCTGCCTGTATTCCTGGGGACCACCTGTTTGCATGACGAAGCAGCAAAGAAAATGCATTCCAAGAGCTGCATCTGCTTTCTTTAAATGTTATCTGCACAGTACTCTGATTCAGGGCACTAACATTTAAACAAAATAAACACATAATTTTGACATGAGTTCACATACGCACGCACATACAGACTAACAGGTAAAATGAAACAAATGGCAGAGCGCAGCAAGTGGCATTCCAGCTGCTCAGAACATCCAGCCTCCATAAAATACCGGATAAACTCCATCTGCATTTTGCAGGCCAAATGTTGTCTTACCAGAAATGCTTTATAGATTAACAAAAATGATTAATATTCTCTAATAACATCAGAAATGGGCACACCACAGATAAACTGACTCGATGAAGGTACTTCTGGTACAAGCTATATGTGCAGACACTTCGTAGTTATCGTGCATAGAAATTGTAAGTAGCCAGGTGATCTCTCTACTAAAATGCATTCTAATTAGCTGGTTAATTTTTTTCAAGGTTGATGGTGCTGAAGAATCCACAAAACCAGGTGAAAATAAAGCAACCAGTAAGTTCCAGTCCATAGGAGTTCAAGTAGAAGAGGAGAAGTGGTGAGTAAAAGTTAATACTGTTTTGCTAGAGTAAATAATTATGCCACAACTAATTTTTAAGAGCCCTAGTTCCTGCATGCATGACCATATAAACCTGCTTCCTGGACGAACTGTTAGATCACCCAGCTGAAAAGCCGAGTCTTGTAAATGCTGGAGCTCTTATTTCTCAGAGGGGAATTTTCAGGATCAATGGGAGAACTGGAAGAGAAGTGCCACATATTTTGAAGGTCAATATACATTTCATAAGTTCTTTTTCCCCAGAAAATCTACCTAATCAGTGGAAGGTGGTGCAGCTGGAGGGTTAGTCTCAGGATGACTGCAGCAGCATAGAGTTGATGGGGAAGTTCACCCTGTTTCTCAGCAAAATAATTTCAGCCACATACAGAAGTGCAGTGGCAGAGCCAAACTGATTGCTTTTGCTCAGGTATCTCACCCAGACATCTCTGCATTACAACTGCTCCCCTGCAAAAATTGTTGAGATTAAAAAGCAAGCCTGTAAAACTCGTTTCTCCCTCCAATCTGCAGCGTAACTTGAATTATCGAACAAATATGCTCCAATAAAAATGGAAAAAAAAAATCTAGAATAGTTGATGTCTTCAAGGGTTATGTTTCTTTTGCATGACAAATTGCAGTTACGTTGCAGGGCAGCATAACTGTGCATGGCGCTTTCCAGACACAAAGTCTGTGAGCACTTGACCGCATCTGCAAACCCTAATTCCTGCCCAAAGCTGGGCTCAGTGCCCGAAGAGAAGCCGGATGCTCCCCTCGCCTCTGAGCATGCAGGCCTGCCCATTGCTGCTGCCGCTGCGAGCACCCACCCAAGTCTCTGTTCATTTTTCGCAAGCTGTTTGGGCACAGCATAACTTTTGGATCCTCATTTTGTTGACAACTCGCTGTACCGTAGTGTTGGAGAAGCCTTGGGCCAGTATCGCTTGTTGGTGAGGGAAGGGTTGCCCTTAAAATCTCTCCAGAGAAAACCTGGGTGCAGCAAATCTGAGTTGACAAAATTAGGGCCCTCTGTCCTCCCCTGGCCCGCTGGCTGCAGTAAGGAGTAGAGATGTCCATTTTCACACTGTAATTTTCCTACATCTGCTAAAAAAGCTCAAAAATACCACGTTATCTACACCATTTTCAATTCAACAAAACCTCCCTGTAAAGTAGCAGAGTATTTTCCTGTGGTTTTAAAAGGCTGAAGTGATTTCAGCAAAAAGAAATGCGATTTTGCAATGACCCTGCTAGGCTGTTACCAAGTTCCTCATTAACCTGCTAAAACATCTCTTGCTGGCAAACATTTCTTTATGTATTAGACCTTAGCCACATCTACCCACAACTCTTTCAGCCCTAGGTAAGTGAGCACATTCGAATAGATGCTGAAGGACCATTCCCCTTCCGCCTGAGCACAAAGGAAATAACTACACTGAAAGCCCAACCTTCCCCCTCCCCTCAAAAAAAAAAAAAAAAACCAGCCAAAAAAACCTAGAAAAACAGAGAAAGAAAGAAATGGCTGTTTGCAAATACCTTACTTCCAAAGTCCTCTTTCTATTGCAGTTTTTATTGCTCTGGAGAAAAAGGTAAGATTTGCCTGTGAGGTTCTGCCCTGAGAAAGCAATATTTCTGCATTACCTACTGACAGCTGTGTTTGGGGGTTTCCTTGCTGATAAAGTTGTGGTTGCTGCTGTTTGGAGGAGCCGGGCGAACAGCAATCTATCATGGACTTTCAGAACTGAACTGGCTGATAAAGGACAGCCCCTAATCCTTAGAAAATGAGTGCGCTCAAGACACAAAGGGCTTATCATCACAGTTTGGCACTCATATTCCTTTTTTTTCAACACAGCAGAGCACAATGTATTGATTATCTGTTACAGGAATAGAATTGTAAATACAGTGCATTCTTCCCTGCCCCTGCACCGTAACATCTGCAGACCCTCAGAAAAGCCCTTTTGAGTTGAATCTTTGACAAATGACTGTTTTTAAAAATCTTCCAGGCTTCAGAAATATTAAATAAATATAAAATAAGAAGAGAAGAATGACACGGCAAAGAGGATAAATACTGTAAATTGACCATGTTTCCGCGCCCGTCTTGTCGTCCGAAACCAGGACACTGTCTAAGCTATTAAGTGCACTGCTATAAAACAAGTTCTTTGCTTAATGCACCAAAAGCCTACACACAAAATTTGTTTCACTCCTCTTCTTTGCTTCCGGCTTTTTCCTCCCCCTTTCCCTCACCTCATATGACTGTCATTCTGTCATTCTAACTAAGAAGTCTTACCTCCTCACGTCCTTTTAATGATTCCTGCTTCTGTGCTTGGAGCAAGTAAGCAAAAGATTTTGCCTCTGTTTCTTGATCTAAGTAGCTCAAAACCAGAGCATCTTCAGAAAACAGCTCTATCTCTTCCATCTTCCATCTCAACTCAGACTTTTCATTAGCCCTTCACTTTCTGTAACCTGGGCTTCCTGCCAAGACAAATGATTCTGAGTCCTCCTCCAAGTCCTCCTCCTCTTGTACTGCTCAAAGGATAAATGTGCCTACCACTACCTGACCATATTACAGCTGGATCCATCACCGCTATTTGTCTTATCTTTAGTTTTTTATGCTGCCTGCTCTCAATAATCTTTTTTTCTACCCATTCCCTAAGTGCAGCTCTGTGATTTCTAGCATTTATATAGAGTACCTCTGTCCAGTCCTTCTCGTGGAGAAAAAATGGTATGCATTTCTTTCGACAGTAACCTCATGATCGTTGTGCTGTTATGCTTTTATCTCTCACCTGATCTCCCCCATGATGCCAGCAAAACCCCAGCCAAAATGCTCTTCCCCTTTCCTCACATGATCCACCCTTTCCAGGGCAATTTTGAAATGTGTATCTATTGAAGCTGATCAGTGCAATCTCAGGGGTCTTCCATTTCTGTCCATTTCTGTTTGTCCTTTCTCTCTACCTGCGACTTCTTCTTGACCTCAGGGGACCACCTTCCATTCCTCACTTACAGTAGATAATTGAGTTGTTGGATGTCAACCAGTTCTACTGAACCAGAAAAGAAGAAGTCGTATATTGTGCCAGGCCAGTTAGCACACATTCTTATTGAACAAGGGACTCTCTGTCCCATAGCTCTGTAATCACTTTTAGTCTCTCTTGCATTTTACCTTGTCTGCCCCAAGATCTCATCCCATTACATCCCCACCAGAAAAATTGTCTTGCTCATTGCTCCTAGTCATACCATCAGCTGGTTATTGTAATTGGTTTGCCATCATAAGAATTTATGAATGCTGAAATAATGGTAGTTTCTGAAGCAAGAACACTGCCATGGGAGACTAAGACTATAGACATATGGTTCTTCTCCATTTTCTCTGGCTTCTGTGAGGCCCTTGGCTGAGGGGTGTCTGGCCTGAAAGAGACCCCATCTGGAGAGAGCAGGGTGCTGAGGGTGCTCTGCCCCTGCCCAGTCCCACCCTGGTGGGATCCAGTTTCTGCACCTCCAGCCACCCCACGCATGGTTGGGGAGGAACTGCACTCTGGTCAACAGAAGGTGAACCAGCCACTGGCTCTGACACAGCCAATTTCCTTCCCCAGCCATGGCTGCCTGTGATCAGAGCAAACCCTTACAGCCCTGGTGGCTCTCAGCCTGCTGCTGGGCTGCCCCAAGCCTGGCATTTGCAGAATTTGCCCTAAATTTCTGATCAGACCCTGCTCGTTGGCAATAGCCAACCTCTCTCCTCCAGCCCTGGCCCTGGTGGGAGGCTGAGCCAGCACCCTCTGCTCTGCAAACCAATATATGGTTTAAAAAAAAAAAAAGTGCTTATGGGATCTCTGTGTGTAAAGCGGCCAAGTGGTGTCCCCACACGGCATTAGATATTTCCTTTCCCTGGAAACCTCCCTGGTTTCCCCACACTCCCTTACATCTTGGACTTCAAGCCTCTGTTGGATACCAAACAAGGAGGGGTGTCCTGCCAGGGCGATGGGGCTGGATGGCTGCCCACCCTCTCGGTCACTGGGAACCACACCACGTGTCAGCAGGATGGATAGAGGGGAGCACAGCCCTGGGGTGGGCCGTGCAGCAGCTCAGCGCTCCCAGGCATGGACAGCTCTGTGGGCATGTAGAGCAGGGACGGACTTGCTGCAGCAGTGGCAGGTTGAGCCCTGTGGGTGTTGGTTCCCAAGCCTGGTGGGCTCTGCTACTGCCATGCTAGGGGAGTGGAGGGGCCATCTGAGGATGGCAGGTCTGCAGGGGACAGTGGGGACATGGCAGTGGCGAACTCTGCTAAGGCCTCAGCTTCCTGCCACAGCATACCTGCTTTCTTTGCCCCTTCTTGGCTGCTCTCTGCTGGGGGGATGACCACTGCCGAGGAGCTGGGCCCATGTTGATAGAGTCTTGGGTAGGTCTGGAACCTCTCAGTGCAAAGGGCTTTCTTATTCAAGCATAGCCTGGCATCAGCGTTGCAGTACTATCTCAATGAGTGGTGAGAGAGGGAGAAGCTGGGCAGAGCGTGGAAGCAGGGACATTAGTTGAAATTCTGACATTGTTATTTATTAGTAGCGGACCCAGGTCCTGCAGGCACTGAGACAGCCATGAACGCGGCACCACTCACCCTGCTCCTGCCTTGTACTGTTCCGCCCCTGTGTCCCAGAATGGGACATTGTGGTCTGCAATGGGGCATTGTGGTCTGCAATGGGGTATCCCCAGGGACACTGAGTGCACCAGGGGCTCCTGCCTTTCCCTTGGGGATCCCAGGGGAGACAGGGAGGAGGCTTCAGGTGCCATGGATCACAAGCATGGCTTGTGGCTTCTGGGCAATGGATGAAGATGAGCTGCTGTGGGGAGTGGGGTTGGAGCAGGAATATTGTTTTCTTGGATTGCATCCATTTGTTTGGGCACTGACATTGTAAGGGGCTAGCTGTATCAGCTGAATGTTCACAAGCCCGTGGGGCCTGATGGGATTCATCCCAGTGAACTGAAGGAGCTAGTGGATGTTATGGCAGGACCACTCTCGATCACCTACCAAAGGTCTTGGGAGTCTGGGGAGGACCCTGCTGACTGGAAGCTAGCCAGTGTTATTCCAATTTATAAGAAGGGTATGAGGTAAGACCCAGGAACCTACAGACCCATTAGTCTAACCTGGAAAAATTATGAAGATTATACTGCATACTATTGAAAGGCATTTAAAGGATAATGAAATCATCAGGCACAGTCAACATGGGTTTAAAGAGGGAAAGTCCTGTTTAACTCATCCGATATCCTTCTATGAGAAGGTCACCCACCCAGTGGATGAAGGGAAGGCAGTGGATGTAGTTTTTCTAGGGTTTAGTAAGGCTTTTGTTACTGTCCCTCACAGCATCCTTCTGGACAAGTTGTCCAACTGTGGGTTGAGCAGGTTCATGGTGCACTGGGTGAAGAACTGGCTGAAGGGCAGGGCTCAAAGGGTTGTGGTGAATGGGACAACATCTTCTCGGTGTCCAGTCACTATTATTCCTCAGGGTTCAGTTCTAGGGCCAGCTCTGTTCAGTATATTTATCGATGATCTGGATGCAGGAGTTGAATGCACCATTAGCAAGTTTGCTGATGATACCAAAATGGGAGGTGCAGTTGACTGTCCTGAGGGACAAGAGGCCTTGCAGAGAGATCTGGATAGATTGGAGCACTGGGCAATGACTAGTAGGATGAAATTTAACAAGTCCAGGTGCTGGATCCTGCACCTAGGACAGAGTAATGCTGGGCACAGGTATAAACTGGGAGAGGCGTGGCTGGCGAGCAGCCCTACAGAGGGGGAGCTGGGGGTGCGGGTGGGCAGCAGGCTCAGTGTGAGCCAGCAGCGTGCCCTGGCAGCCCAGAGGGCAAACCCCATCCTGGGGTGCATCACGCACAGCATCACCAGCTGCTCACAAGAGGTGATTATCCCGCTGTATTCAGCCTTAGTGCGGCCTCACCTGGAGCACCGTGTGCAGTTCTGGGCCCCACCATTTAAGCGCTGTGAAGGGCCTTAATGCTCCAGGGAGGAGGGCAACAAAGCTGGTGCAAGGGCTGGCAGGCATGTCCTGTGAGGGGCGGCTGGGGACTTTGGGTTTGTCTAGCTTGGAGAAAAGGAGGCTGAGGGGCAACCTCCTTGCTCTCTGCAGCTTCCTGAGGAGGGGAAGCGAGAGGGAGGTGCTGAGCTTTTCTCCCTGGAATCCAGTAACAGCACATATGGGAATGGTTCAAAGCTGCACCAAGGGAGGTTTAGACTGGAAGCATGAGGAAGCATTTCTTTACTGAGAGGGTGGTCAAACACTGGGACAGGTGTCCCAGAGAGGTGGTCAATGCCCCAAGCCTGTCGGTGTTTAAGAGGCATTTGGGCAATGCCCTTAACAACATTTTTTAACCTTTGGTCAGCCCTGAATTCGTCAGGCAGTCAGACTAGATCATCATTGTAGGTCCCTTCCAACTGAAACAGTCTAACATTGCCATAAGGGATTAGAGTTTCCCTGCTAAGACTCTAGGGTGATGAAAAAAGACTATGTGAATGGGAGAAGGGGTACGGATAGAGCAAAGCACAAAAGATTGCAGAGCTCAAAGATGTATGGCTGAAGATCCTGCCACTAGAAGACATGGTACCATATTGCTAACTCCTCAGTTTATTTTGTTCTGCTGACAGAGGCTGCAACCTTAGCAGGAAAGCCCACAACCAAGAAAGAGTACAGCCAATGGGTAAAGTGAGGGAAGCCGAATTTAATGTAAGCGCCTCCGAGGCTCACCATGCGTCAGTCAGTTTGAAACCTAGATCTTTTCTGGGTTTGGGGATTTTTTTTTAGGAAAGAAAGAAGTTCTCAGAGTTGAAGTGTAAACATGTTTTTCAAAAGAAAGCAAACGAAGACTTAGAAACAGTCTCGAATGCTAACAAGTGACCCCGTTGTTGCTGTTCAAAACACACCGTGCTGTTGTTCTCCATACTGGTTTATCCAGTCTGAGGTTTCATGGCTTTCTGCACCTTAGGCCAGATATCTGCTGTCGTTCTCTGAAGCTGTAATTATTACACCTTGTGCCTGCAGGGCACAACTGATTACAAAAGCGCCAAGCCCGAAAGCAGAGGAAGAAGCAAATCCCTGTTTTTAACGATTACCAGCAATTTATGAAAGCTTTTTTTTTTTTTTTTTTTTTTAGGTAGACCTGTGAGTGTTTTCTATGTGCAGAAACAGTGAAAACTTAGGCATTAGCTTCAGCCACTTTCCTGGGGTATGGAGTTCTAACGGAGAGCAGAACAAAAAAAAAGGCTTACGTGGGACACAAAAGATATTTTGTAAGAGTAAAATATCCTGGAAGTGAGTGAGGAAGCTAAGTCAGAGACTAAAATTACCATCTATTAGGCAGTTTATATGGATGTGCTGGAGGTAGGCAGATAATGGGTGTCTTCCTGCATTTCCATTTCATTCAACATACATTTCCTTGGCAGTATTTTTTTTAATTTTGAACCAATGCTATATTCTATTGCCAAGTTGCTTTTCTTTTGAAGACAGATAGGCTACAAAATCCAGTGCCAAGAAGCTGTCGAGCAAGCCTGTAGCATACTATTATATAGATAAAACAAAGGAAAAAAAAAAGTAGGTCATTCTATTTTATTTATTGAGCAGAGTCTGGTTTTGGTGGTACTAGTGCATACTGAACCCAGTAAGAGCACACTCCTGAAGGCTTTGAAATGTGGTGCCTCCAGCGATACATCCTTTTGGCAAGTAGACCTTGATATTTTCACATTTGGGATTTGGTGTGCGCTGAAAAGCCAGGGTGTTACAAATGGTCATCTAAAATAGAAGGCTAGCAAAGTGTAGGGCACTGGGGAAAGTAGAAGGCAGCTGTGATTTGGAGGTAGGGGCGCAGAGAAGAACGAGGCTGGATTGAGGGATTTGCTTTTCTCTCCAGTACCCTGGAAGGTGTAGAAGAGTACACCATGTACTTGGCTCTCAGTGAACCCTGACTAAATGACTGAAAAGAAATCCCGTGTGAGTATGTGCCTGTGTGGGCACACACATTCGTGGGCCTGTGTCTGTGTGTCTGTGTATGCATGCACGCACTTCAATGCAGATAAGGGATTTGTCGGGTTGGTGGCCAAATTAAGGCAATTTTTAAAAAAACTAGCACAGGCTGGACCAGAAGATTTTCATTGTAATGTCAGCCTAAAGCTAAAGTCTTTCAAACCACTAATACCAGTCTAACAGCTTTTCTCTGCCAGGGGCCAGTAGCAGATACTTTGGGAAAGTATAAAGGAGTGTGTGTAAAGGAAAAGTATAAAGGGTGTGTATAAAGCACTACTTCTCCCAGTAGACCTTCCCAATTTAGCAGTCTGTTGTTCAGGGACTTCCTAAACCAGATATGACATCTGTGTAATAGCTCTTCCTGGACCTATCTCCTGTGAATTTGATCAGGTTTTCTTTGAACCTATTTTTACCTTCAGTTTTCCCAGGATCCAGTGGCAATTTAATTACACATTGTGTGAAGAAGTGCTTCCTTTCACTAGATTTAAAACTTTATACCTCCAAGCCTTGCAACCAGCTGCCTTCCTCCTCACGGTTCTTGCACTCTGTGAAACGGTGAAGCATCACCTAGTCAGGATTTCATAGGGCTCTCATATCCCTCCTCAGCCATCTGTTTTCTAAACCAAGAAACCTCTTTCCTCCTGTGGAAGCCATACCATATCTCCAATGATCCTTGTCCTCTCTTCTGAACTTTTTCTGCCGTATTGGTCCATAGCAAAATGCTTTGCTCTGCTTGTCAAAAGATAAATACTATCGAGCTGAAGAGTTCTGCTCGCTCCATATTTTCCGGTTTGCTCATGCAAAACGATGGTGGCATAACCGTGACTTTTGCATCATTTAACAACACCTGTTCCAAAAGAACTGCAAGCAGCAGGTGCTACATTAAGATGTTTGTATTCTAGGCCATTATAAAAAAAATACACACAATCTATTATTAAGGTTTTCCAGGGATTGGTGTGTCTGAGAAGCTACTTGGAGTTTTTTTCTGCAGAGGAACTGGTGTCTTTTATTAGTTCAAGTACCCTGCTCAGCTCCTGTTTTGCTTTGCTCTACTCCTCCCAAAGCCTCAGATCAACAGCAGCTAATTTACTCTAGCAGCAGGACTCAATGCAATCCCCCCTGAAGCACGCTGCACTCCTCCTGAGGTATCTGGATGCGTGAGGTATACAGGACATGAAATTCTTGCTCAGCATCCTTCCATCTGCTCCCTCCCCAGCTGCAGACTAACTACACTTGACAAAGTTTTGCTGTCAGTTGGACTTGTCTAATGGGCTATTGCTTTTCAGTGGAAGGTGGCCTATAAAATGGTGCCCAGCATCCAGCGTCACTGTCTCCTCAGCATTTTCACTGCTGCTTGAGCTCAAACTAAAAATAGAATTGGTAAGGGAAAACCAGCCAAAATATCACAGCAAAATGGGTCCTAACACTGGTTTCAAGAGTTAATGTGAGATTGTGAACAAATTAGAAGTGAAGTACCAGCTGCGTGAGCGCGCAGGCATCCTGGATTCATAAGAAGAAGGGGTGGGAATCTGTCCCTATTCGGTTCAAAACTATGCTCATTCTGCAGCTTAAAAATTGCTAATTTAAGTAGCATCTACGTTACTTACTTTATGATTCTACCTTCTTTATCTCCTTTCATCATGGGGCAAGACAGATAGATGTCTGCCTCTCCTGTACTTTTCCTGTGTTCCTTGGTGCATCAGTTTCTAAGAGTTACCCCAACCCTCTGTAATTATTTGCCTGCAGATTTTCCTCTCATTCCCTTCACAATTTACTGCTTGTCATATCTGCTCTCATTACCACCCCCTGCAATAGCATTAGGCGCCCCTCACTCCTTACACTTCCCTCTGCTCCTTCTCTGTCAGCGTCTTCACCTCAGATGCCTTGGACTGCAGAATTTGGGGTGCTGTTTACATAAAGAAAACCCACCCAAAGCCCCAAATCTCCTCTCTCCCCTGCTTTTTCCTTTACTCTCGGGGTTTGCTCTCTGTCTTCAGAGGCTCCAACATGGGGAAACAATGCAAAGGGAAAGGCAGCTACCTAGGGGGTAGCAGCCATCATGACGAGGGTAACAGAGGCAGCGACTGAGAACACCAGCTTTGGTGAAAAAGAGAAGGCCATTTAGAAACTGAGAGTTGGATGTGAAAAACAAACTGCCTTAACGGTGGGAATGGGTGCTAAGATTGTGAGAGAGGGCAGTGGTATTTGCAGAAGTAGTAAACTAGCAGGTACATGATTATGAAGAAGTAATGTAAAATACTTATCTGGGTTTAAATGCTTATCTTCTTTATCAATGGAATGTATAACGTTACATAGGTAGCGGATTCCTTGGTATTATTATCCTATTCATCTCACATGTAGGATTTTTAAATGTCACTTGTGAGTTTGGCTGTGCAACTTCAGAGGGGAGTGAGTTTTAAAAGTCAAAAGATAAGTCACTTCTTAAAATTGGGCCCTTTCAACTTCTCATTAATTGGTAACCTAAAATCCTGAGCTACTGACACTAGGAGCCATCTCTTGGGCTAGCCTCTGGCTTTGTTAAACCACACAACAATTAGGGGTATTTGCCTATATAAACAGTGATCTTGCATGGAAAAAAGGGCAATGTTTGTTTGTTGGCTTGCAATGACAAAAGAAGTTTATGCTGATCATTTCAAGAAAAAAACACCTGAGTGTAGCCTGAGACCCGTGACTGCCAGTCTTAGGAGGAGTGGCTGAGTAAGTCCTTTCTTACCGAGTTACCTAGAAAAAGCTTTCTCAATATTTTATGTTTGTGCTTTCCAAAGCTTTCGCAGGTTTACACGATCTAATAGTGTAACAACAGCTGTGCAAGCAGACCTGGATTTCCATGAGAACTTTGAGATAATCGACCCTCAAGAGGACAATACATGTTCTGGACAAATATCAAGACAATTTTCCCGAGATGCAAGCACCTCTACCGTTAGCATACAAGGGTCAGGAAACCATTACCATGCATGTGCAGTGGATGATGACTTTGATACAGATTTTGATCCATCAATTTTACCTCCTCCTGACCCCTGGATTGACTCTATCACAGAAGATCCTCTGGAAGCTGTTCAAAGGTCAGTGTGCCCACGAGATGGCCACTGGTTTCTGAAGCTACTTCAGGCAGAGAGAGATCGTATGGAGGGCTGGTGCCAACAGATGGAGAGAGAAGAACGGGAAAACAACTTACCTGAGGACAGTAAGTAACTGCATACAATAATATTGCAACCACAAAAAATTATTTAATATAGGTCAAATTTACTTGAGTGAATTCTGGATCATGACCTTTCTCATTTAGGTAATGATTCTCAAAAGGACTGTATGTATGTATATAATAATCCTTATCAAAGTTGACGGGGAATGCAAATGCTCGGCACTTCTGAAACTCCAGAGGTATTAGCTTTTGGGATTGCATAGTTCAACAGATAATTAGGAGATCGTGGTTGGGGATCTTGTAGTATTAATGTTTCTTAACTCTTCCACTTGAATCAGTTCTCATAACCTTAGAGTATAATTGAACAGATCCTAGTTCCTTTCCATTAAATTCATATTTTAGCTGCCTTTTTAGATGGTGATTGGCATCAGAGTCTTCAGATGCTTCTCCCAGCTGATAAGAGATTTCAGTTGTGCTTCCAAGTTGTTTTCCCCTCTCTTCCCCTCTCCAGTCTCCCCTCATCTCCCTTGCAGTTCTCATTGATCTTCCCAGTAAAACAAGCTCTACATATTCTGTGATAAAAAACACACACATGCAGACTACATCTCAGTTGTCACCACTGTCAGAAGTATTACCGCACCTGTAAGGTAATGGGAATGCCTAGTGAGCCCTCATTAGTAAGAAGGGTTGGGTAGCTCATGACTTACTCATTCACTCTAATTAGGGAAGCTGAGCTGAACATGTGGCTCCCTGTCCAGCATTTTTTCCCCCAGTAAAAATGGAAGGTTTTTTTTCCATTTACTTCCATTACAAGGAGCAGTATTATCTATAGAGGTCAACTTTTGGACATAGGTAAACCTGTGAGCTTAGGGGCATGCTCCTTGTGAGTGAAGCTTTTTCAAATTCTAGCAGGGAGCTTCTAGAAAACGCTGAGGACCAGCTGCATATAGAGAGTACAAAATTGTATAATTTAGGCACACCTAAGTGTATTTTCCTGGATATAGCAAATAACACTTTTCTGACACCCCAAATCAGCTCCTACCAAAGCAAGGACTACTACTTCAGCTCCAGGATTGCTTCTTCCAAATTTCTAACCCTTCCTCTCAAGAAGGGAGGCTCTGGAAGTCTTTTGAGATGTGAAGGTTTTGATTTATGGAAGGAAAGGCATTAACACTGGTAAAAAATAATTTTTTTTTAAATTCTTAGAAATGCATAGGCCATTTCTGCTGGAATTTCCCATTTGACTCAATGAAAGAAATAACCATAAAGAAGTTTGATCTAGGTAGTTGAAGTCAGACACTATTGTAAGCAACTGGAAATTGACTTCTAATGGAAAGTATGAGATAACCTTAACATTAAGGTATGTTAAGGTTTTCTATTTCTACAAAATTTCTATTACATAACAGGGTAATGATTTCTTCTGAGGGAGAAATGCAGAAGGATTAGCCTTCAAAGCAGATCCACATTCCTCATGTTTTAGAGTATTTGAACATCATTTTTAATTTACATCATCAATACATTAAAAAATCTCTTTGAACATGTATCAGAACACAAAGGTTTTCTGGTTTTAGTATGCAAGAAATAAACACCATGAACTAAGAGATTTTAGACTGAAAAAGAAGTGCTAGCACATAACAAATAGGAAATACACAACATTTGTAAGTCCAAGCCGCAAAACACACTTGCTTTCTCTTTGCCTCAACAACTTAGATTGGACATAAGGAAGACATTTTCTATGATGAGGGTGGGGAGGCACTGGAGCAGGTTGCCCAGAGAAGTTGTGGATGCCCCATCATTAAAAGTGTTCAAAGTCAGGTTGAACAGGGCTTTGAGCAACCTGATGTACTCAAAGATGTCCCTGCCCATGGCAGGGGGCGTGGACTATATGATCTTTAAAAGGTGCCTTCCAACCCAAACCATTCTATTATTCTATGATACTATAAACAGATAATGATGGAAAAACCTACAAGTATTTTGTTTGTGCACCAAAGTAGTTACTCACCTTGGGAAAAGAGCATGAAGTGAATTTTACAAGGCTGATACATGCAGGATGTGCATATCTGTGTACAGAACTTTCTCTCGGTGTCTTGGTGTCTTTGATATATGATAGTTTTAAAGGGCTCTTCTTTGAGCAATCGGTTGGAGAAGTCAGTTATGGGGACGACGAAGGAGTGGTTAGGCTGGTTATTCCCCAGTGCCTCCTTACAGCGTACATGACAGGTCCTGTGGATTATTCCTCCTCTTCATTTTCCTGACTGGCACTTCTCATCATTGCTGGAAATGGGAGGAGGAAAGGGGTCACCTGGTTTTTGTGGTCACTGCCGAGATGCTGATTTCGGTATGACGTCATCGGCCGCTCTGGCACGTGGCAGCTGCCCCCCACAGAGGCTGCACAGGGCTTTCCGCTGCGGCTCAGCACGCCGGGCTCTACCTGGTGCCAAGGAAAAGCATATGGTCGGGGCCACACTGCCCACTCAATGGTGCCAGAAACAAAAGCCTGGCTGTTACAAACCCTGCCCCAAAATGTGTCTTTTTCATACGTCTATAAACTTGGAAGAGAGGGAGGAAAGAAGCAGAAGAGGTGTGTTCGCCTTGGTTTTTCCTAATGAAATATAACCAGAGCAGGGAACGCATCCTTTGTTTTCAACCTGACATCCCCAGCATGTGTTTGGCCAGATAACAAAATAACAAGAACGTGTGACGAGCGAGGTTTTCTCGATGCCATGGCAGCTGACAGAGGGCTCGTCCCCCCGGCGCTCCATGTAAAACGATCCACGTTTCCTCCAGACAATGCGGCCCTTGTGCAAAACAGCTGTCTCGGGGAGACGGCTCGCTGCTGTTTGACAGTGGCTTGTACGTTACATAGATACGTTGGGTATTATCTAGCTGGGAATGAATCTACCAGATGGGATTGAATGTTTCTAGCTGGGAAATGGAGTCTGCTGCTGTGTATAAAAACAAGCTGTGGTTCAGTGGCTGCACGATGAAATGCCAATATAGAGAGAAATGTGGCTCCCCTTCCGCCATGAATTATTTATTGTGTAGTATATTCTGGTTTTATCTGAAATCATTTTCTGATAAAGCCGCGGCGTGTGTAACAGGCAGATGAATACCACTTGCACTTTAAGCTAGGATACTTGATATGGTTTCTGTGTATTTTGCTGTTGGAGGGGAGTTAGCTACAAACTCTAGGGCTCTCATAAAAAAAAAAAAAAAAGATGTTGGCGATACGAGGGTAAACACCTTGTGAGAATTGATTGATGCTTTGGATCAGGCCTCAAGTGAAATCACTTGTTTACTTTTTTTTGGGAGGGGGGGAGGTTCTCCTCAACCCTCTGCTCTCTCCCCTGCAAAATTTCATATATTCAGAGCCTTGCTGCTGATGTTGGTGACTTTTGGCTCAGGCTTCTGGAGTAACCATTTACACACAGAATTAGCAGCAACAGGCCTGGCTCCCTGTGCAGCACTGTTGTCTAGCAGCCCCCCGCCTCTTTTTTTTTCACAGCAGCAGTGGGCATGGGAACATGCACCTACCCCCTCAGCCTGGCTTTTGCTGGATTTTTTGCTGTTGTTTTGATTTCGCACGGGGTATTATTAACTTTTCTGGAAGAACCAGAGGGCTTCATTTTGCCCCCCTTCAGAAATGTTTCTGTTTCACATGGGGTTGTAATGTGGCTTCGATGCGAAGATAACTATCAGAAGCAACGAGTGGGCCTGACTCACCACAAGTCAGGTGTAATGTGGGTTTAGTGGCAAGACAAGTCAGGCCAATCAAGTAAAAACTAAACTAGAAAACCAAGGCATGTCATTACAACTGCCTTGCGTGTGTATTACACTCCTCTGGGCTAGTCTGCGAACAAAGGTTGACCTCAAACCCGCAGTAACCTCGCTGCTTAGGACCAGGCTCTGCAAATACAGCCAGTTCTGGCAAATGATACAACGCTTGCACACTTTCCGCTGTTTTGGTTTGTTTTGATTGTTTCAAAGGAAAACTTAAAGAGCAAAGTCTAGACACAAGAGAAGAAAGTTAAGGAAAAGATACGTTTTTCTTAATAGTTGGGTATGGCAAAAGAAAAGGACACCCATCAGTTTGTTCTCAGCCACGAGCAAGGAAAACCATTTGCCAGTCCGCTTCAGGGCTTCCCCAAGCCGTCCTGGTCCCTGCCGCTCAGAGGTGCGAGGCGGCCTCGTCCTGCAGGGGGCTGATGCAGCCTTGCAGGGGGACGGTCGGTCACCGGCCTGATGCGTGGCCAAGTCCTGCTAGAATCCCCCTGGCTACGTTCCTCTGGCCGACCGCCCGTCTCGTCCTTTTCTTCCTCCAGTTTTCTTTTCTCCCCAGAAGGGACTTCTCCATCTGCAAGGGTTTCTCCAAGGAAAGCCAGCTCTGGGCTGGAAGCCCTGCCAGTGTCCAAAGGCTAGCAAAGAAAAAAGAGAAATCTGCAAGCAAGGAAACAATATAGTCAGGGGGAAAAAACATGCAGTATGCTAATAAAAGCCAAGTAAGTCAGAGTGCACATGGAAACTGCTTTACTCCCAGTGAACAGCATTTATTCATTAATTTCAATGAGATCACTCCTATAAGTAAACATGACTCAAAGCAAGGACTGCCCCTTCCATAGCTTGCTCCATTTGGCTGTTTTCTCCTTAATAGCTGAGCTTAACTCCTGAGCAGTAGCTTTAACTTTGAATTTCCTGGCTTTTGTCATGCTTGGCGTTATTTAAATGTAGGTCTGTCAACATGAATAGGCTAAAATGCTGGTCCATCCTGGCTTGGAAATGGATTGTGACAGCTCTATGGCAGGATTTCTTCATATGCACAGTGCCCAGCCAACATCTGCAACGCAAATGTCAGGCAGTGTCCCTGTAATTTCGGCTATTGTTCCTGCCGCTGGCTCCTGGGGCAATGAACAAGCTGCTGGGTTTCTGCTCCCTAGCTTGAGCCCTGCCTACTGACCAGGTGTTTTTACATTGAGAGCATTTGATAGTCACAACTCTAAAGTGCCTCCTTTGTCACTTGTTAGACCCTGGGGCCTGTCAAAGCTGAAAGGCAAAGAGATCAGCTGGCGGTATAAGGCCAGCGGCTTCTATGTGATGGCTTTTCACATCACTTTAGGTGGTTTTTGCTGTTGTTTTCTTGTATTTGGTTATCCTCATTAGACACACAGTCTCCTTCCAAGGTAGAACAGATGACAATATCACCGATTCTTTGCTTGTGTTTGAAATGCTTTTTTCTGTTATTTCTTTTCCCATGAAAATGGGGGGAGAGGGAGGAGATACAGAGAGCTCCACAATCCCAAAGTAGGTCCTATGCAGTTCTTAGACCCAAGAGAAGCAAGAACTAACAGCTTGAACAGCACGTAGTCTTAAGTTTATATTTAAGAATGTTTTAAAAGGAGACCACGTTGCAGAGTTAGAGACACAAGGAAATTCACTGGCATGTGTCGCTCCTAGAATACCATTCTGCCACCCCTAGTCAAAAACAGTGATAGCGAGGAGGCACTCCGCAATAGCTGAATTATATCAAAATAGCTATACCAAAGCAGTTCTTCCAGAACAGACATAACTGTCTATTCCTTAAAAGTCATCACAGGAGAGAACTGGATTTTCAAGGAGGAGAGGTCAAAGCAAGGAGGGGGGGGGGGGGGGGGGGAAAAGGAAAATTCAAACTATAAAACCAAAACACTGCAGTAGACACTCTTGTCCCCCTGGGGAAGGGGTGACAGCAAAGCATATGATGGATGTTAATAATGTTCCTTAATGCATTACTGGAAGGCATTCAGACCCGACAGTGCTGAGTGTGCTGTATAACCCTGTATGGAACAGAAAGCAGATATGAATAACATTATATAGGTGTTTAAGTCCATTATGATTGTATCTTGATGGGTTGGTATTTTTTGTTGTTGCTTGGTTTTATACATTTTCTTGTATCCCATTAGCTGAACACATAGATTTGAATGTTTATATGTTTTCCTCTCGTACCCCACCTCCCTTGCTGTTAAAGATTTCTCTAATTCTTTTCTTATGTATTTTGAGCATTATCTTTGCAATTCCACTTATTTTCTTGGTATTTGGCTTCAAACCTCTCAGGATTTTCTCCTCAGAAAGTATGGGTCTATTTTTACTTTTCGGGTTTTTACTACACTTTAGCCTTTCTCTTTGGCACTGGAGGTTTTGACTGAGTAAGCGAAACGAGCACTCTGCCTTGAAACACTAAAAGCAACATGCGTTTGGAAACAAAACTGTTGATAAGGCTTTGTGCCTTCTGGAGAGATGCCGTTCAGTCTTGCTTTGTCTTTTTTTTTTTTTCCTGCCTCCACACCCCACCCCACCCCAACTTGCGTGACAAAGTTGGTTGTTGACTGGTTGCACATTAAACAGACTGCTTGCTTTTGAGGGGCGAGGAATCAGTGACACTTGACTAGATACAGCCGGGGCTACAGCAGGAGTGGCAACAATAGAGAACAGCATCAGCATGCATCCCACAGTCAGCTGGGATGATGGTTTTTAGGCAAATAGCCAGTCGCTAGGCAGCCAAGGACAAGGACTTCCTTTTCCCTCTGCTGAGATCTCTGAATATTAAGCTCTTCTTCCCTCATAGAAAGGGGCACTTTTCCATCCCTCACCAACAAGGTGTATTTACATTTCCTTCGTGCTCGGGACGTGATTTTCAACTCGGGTGGTGCAGGTTTCTGGGAAGAGGCACCTCATCTTTTTTTGTCCCAAGAAGTCAAGAGACCGTTTTTTCTCCCCTTCTCAAGTCTTGGGAAGCGTCAGAGTGGCCGAGCTCCAGATGAGGCAGCTGTTCCCAAATATACTCAGTGGGAAGAGTTTTCATAACAATGGGAACCACATGAAAGCTCCCGGAGAAGCTCCTCCTACTATTGAAGAGTCCTTTCAGTTGAGTGGTTTGCATATTGGGTTGCATAAATGACTAGACACACCAAGGGGTCCATTTTCAGCACTGTGCGCATAGAATTAGACACGCAAGCCTTGCTAACAATAACGAGAGTTGTGTGCAAAACTCCCTGCGCAATATGCTGAAAATATTCTGCTTAGTGAATCTTCCAGCTCACGGCTTTTTCCTGGCAGTGCTGAGCTGAGTTCTGGGAACGAAATGAAAGTCTGGGCTCTGTGTGTGTTCACAGAGCTCTCTCCTATAGTTTCTGAAAAACATGTGAAAAGACTCTCTCTTCCCCCCCCACCTTTTTTCCCCCCTTTGTATGTCTAAAGTATAAATGAACGCCTCATCCCTCTTTTCCTTCAGCAGCCTTAAGGAGCGAGCTTTAAGGCTGCTGAAGGAAAAGGCACTTGCCTTGAAGGAGCAGAACACAGACTTTGTACTACTCTGTGTCTGGTTTCAGTTCATCATGAGTGTTTGTGCCAGTTTGCTTAGCGTGTGGCTATGCAAGTGAACCCCTTGGAGAGGCCTTTCTCTGACCAAACGCTGCACGGGGGCTGTCTGGCTGCAAGCTGCTGACACGCACTGCTGCAGCCAGTCGCAGGACCGTGAGACCCTAAAAATGTTGTCAGAAGGGGTTATAGCAAAGTTGTATTTCTTTATTTGTATACTTATTTGTTTTTAATTGTGGAGAGTCAAAATACTTTGCGGTATTTTCCCATTGGAGCTCTGCTAATGTTGTGTTAGGTTCCATACAAACCGTGAGCGTGCCCAAGGGATGGTGCAGAGGATGGCAGCTTAGCACTGGCATCTTCTCTAGGCTCTGCCAACAGTTCACTCACCTCGAGCAGGCCACTTCACGTCTTTGTTTTTCCTATTCCTCCCTCACCTGCCTCGTGTATCCAGACTGTAAATTTGTCATAGAGAAGTTGCTGTGTTTATATGAGGGCTGGGACAATGCAAATATCTATGAGTAGAAGCGATAGTGAAAATTATGACACAGTGGCTGCCATTCATGTTTTCCATTAATGAAGTGGTAAATTTTTTTTTATTAAGTGAAATTAATTTTAAAATAATAATTTAACCAAAGGATTGGGGGATAATAAGTTGCTTCAGCTGAGAGGGAAGATGAATGGTGGAGCCAGATACATCCATGATGCCAGCCTGTTTATTTAAAGACAGTGTGTAATGCATGGTTGTTCTTGGTTTCTTGCCTGAGCACTGAAAGTCTCAAACAAACCCGTATGCTGCTTCCTTGCTCACAGCAGCAATTTTCTTTCAATCAGCAGTCCCTAAAATCGCACTCTCTTTTCTGGATTCACTGTCCTACCGCCAGTTCAGGCCATGTCTGTCTTTCTGCTCTGTTTCTGCATGCTTGCTTCTTTTTTCACATGCACACGCGCTGGCGCGTGCACACACGTGCGCGCTCCCCCTTGACCAGAACTCAGCAAAGCCCCAGAGAAATGCAGGTCTCTGGATGCACCAGGGTATGCCTCAGTTTCAAGCAGCTTATTCTCAGCTACCCTTGCAGCAGTAAAACCCCTCCGGTTCAGTGAGGTTGAATGCAAGCAAAACAGTGTGAGCTCCTGTTTTATTCAGAGGCATTTACTATGGGCTGCCTTCTGGTTCACTGCAGTCCTTCACAGTACTCAGTCAGTCCAAAGAGACTGTAAGTACCCAGCTGCCTGTACAAAGGAGTCCCCAGACAGCGCAGGAGCTGGGCTAGGACTCTTTGACGCCTCCCTCCAGGTCTCCAGCAAGGAGGAGAGGCCAGGGTGTGATTGCTCCCCGAAGTATGCCCTGGGCATCCTGGTTCAAAGGCAGAAGCCGCTTCAGATTGGGCTCATGGAAAATACTCAGAGGGTCTGCATGAGATTCATCGATGTGCGTTACCATCACCGTTCCCTTTCTGGGGCTCAGATCGAGTGACGCTCAGCTAAACCTGAAAACAAGGCACCAAGTTGCTAAGTGAGACAGCAGAGATGCTGGTAGACACAGGGTCTTCCAAACAGTGTAGATGGCATCACAGGGTTTGAAAGCCACATGTCTTTGTGCAGGGAGCTGGGTTTGTATTCAAAGCCTGAGCCTAGTCACAGTGATGGGGAGAGGTGTAATTTCTGGAAAGCTTTCTATACAGGTTGCAAAATCTTTTGATTACCCATATTTATACTGCCTTAGAAGTGTTCTTTGCTGGTTGGAACTGGTCTTACTGGGGGAATGAGAGTATGCTGCAGTAATAGATGAGTATTATTTTTGCCAATGCAAGCTGCCCTGGGAGCCCTTGCAGTATGCCTGTGCCTGGTGCAGATCCGGCCTCAGATTTATCAGTTTCTCTCTAATCCATGACTGAAAGATAACATGCCTTTTGAAAGCCAGAGCTGACTACTGCGCAGCTTTCTCCTCTCTTTTTAAAGGCTTGTAGTTGCCCACAGCAAAGCAAGAATTGTGACTTACATTTCTTTTTCTCTCAGTTCTAGGGAAAATTCGAACTGCGGTGGGCAGTGCTCAGCTCCTCATGGCCCAGAAATTTTACCAGTTCAGAGAACTTTGCGAAGAAAACCTGGTATGTAACTTTTCTTCCAGACGCTCTTGTGTGCCTTTTACTAACCCTGCGAATAACCGTACCTAAAGTAGACAGATTTTCCTAACACGGTAATTTTTCCAGTAAAGGCAGCATTGAATTTGGGAGTAACTCTTGTCAAATCTGGTGGAGTCAGCATGCATTTCACAATAGCTTGGGATCCTTAAAGACAGGCAAAAAGCTTTGGGTGAAATACCACTAAGACTCTGCTACTAAGTTCAGAGTAGCAAGAATCTGTCCCTTGACCTCTGAATTCAGTTCACACGGGCAGAGGGATGTGTGAGTGCCTCCTCAGGGTCTTTCAGTGTGGGCCAGAGTCTCATGAGCGGGGCTTTCCCACCTAATTCCAATGCCACCTCTATTCAGCAAGAAGGAAACACCAGGAAATCTGACATTGAAAGTTGGTGCCTCATGTTCCACAACCCCAAGAGCCAAAGTCATTTTCCAGAGTGCTAAAGGGGCAAAGAGGCAAAAAGCCAGTATGTTATCACTGTTATTACTGTAGGTAATTGTTATATGCTACCACTATTATTATTATTATTTGCTATTTTTATGCTGTTAGTAGTAGTAGCATCAGAATGATATTCCTGTTGATAAATAAAAATACATTTCACACCATATATCCAAAGCAGTATTCTCAAAAATTCCAGCACTCATAAAGATTTTCAAACTTTTTAACAAACAATCCATCCTTGTGGAGTAGATACAATACATTTAATTCCCAATTTTGGCATAAATTCCTAGAAGCCCCGAAAGCAGAGCATTATGCTCTATCAGCACAGAATAGGGAAGGGAAGGCAAACCCCGTGATATTCATCAGAGTGGGGTGGCCATCTTCCACTTCAGTTAATGCACCTCTGGAAATCAAGCCCCAGACTAAAATCTGCCACAGCAAACAAATGCAACAGAAGTTGGCTCTGTCTAAGCCTTTCAATTCTTAATATAAAAATTGAAAAACCATTCTGGCTGCACATCTTTGTGAATAAAAGCAAACAACTGGGCAGCCTGCTAAGTGTCAAGCACTGAAAAATGAGGAATCCAAGTATAAGCTCTGGTCTCCTTATGAATCTGAAGAGATATGCTTTATTGTTTGCTGCTTCGGTGGTACAATCATCCTATCAAAATCACTTGTCAATGTTGCTGTGAAAAGCACAAATAGGAATTTCTTAACGCAAGCAACTGACTCTTTTGGGTTTATTGCTCCTGGTTGAGGGAGAAAACTTAAACACAGAGTAAAACTTGAGCTATGTAAAATGACATGCAGGGGGATAATAATAATTTATTTATTCTTTATTAATAACAATATACCAGTGTAATCTTACGAGGCCACAGCAGCCACGAAACCTTGCTGACTCAGATTGGCATAGGGACCTCTCAGCATTTACGTAAAACACCTTGAAGTGAGTGTATGCAACATCTCATTTTATCTGAAGAGTTTCCACTGGGAACCAGGTTGCAGATAATACACATCCTGTAGAAAGCTTTCCCTCATACGAACTTTGCCAGAGCAGCAGGGACCATTTCATATATCTCCACTGCACGTGGAACGTGTTCAGAGCTGGGTTGCGCTGAAGGGACACAAGACAGTTCAGAACCTCTCAGGTGACCAGCCTCTGGCCCATGCTGTGCTAGAGATGCTGTCAGTCCGGGTGTGCTCTTCTGTGCCGTACTCTGGGGCCAATGAACTGGACTGAGCTATCACACTCAAAGCAATGCTCCCCACCTGTGTCCCAGTCTCACTCTTCCCAAAAATGCACCTGTAAAAATGGGACTACTGTGCTTCTGCATGTTCTCGTCTGAGCTTTTCACCCCACAGAGGTTATTCTTATTTAAAAAATAAAAAAAAAAGAAAGAAAAAATTGGCCTGAGGTCTATAAGAGGCAATTTTACTTGAAATAGTGTATTTTTATAGCCCTCAGATTCTCAGAGTGTGGAAGAAGTGTTCGTGTGTCAGTCTATCACTATTTGCACATGCAGCAAATGTACCTTTGCACAGGTATTGGTCATTCTACAAGCGCGGACACGGTAGGGAATCCTTCTTCACAGAAGTGAAGAGGAGGCTGGCAATTAATTTCAATGTGGTTAGGAAGCCACCCTTGAACCCGCCAGTTGTGCCCAGGAACATCCTTAGGCAGATCCTGTCACAGGGGACCTGCCATGTGCCCTTTCCCTGTGGTCTGCAGCAGGTAGCCACTGCTTTTGGTGAGCAGGGGCTTGCAGGGGCAGAGGGGCTCGACACCGAGCCAGACTCCTCGCAAAAACCCCTACCAGTAAGTAGCGCTCGGCTTTGTTTCTCTCTCTGTGTCTCACCCATCACTGGGATCTGCTGAAACTGCTTTGCTAGCGAGATTCGTAACCACTTGCACAAATGCTTTACATTAAGAGGTACTAAAGCCAACGTGTTTTTTTCTTCTGTTGTACAGAATCCTAATGCACATCCACGGCCGACCTCCCAGGATTTAGCAGGGTTTTGGGATATGCTGCAGTTGTCCATAGAAAATATTAGTATGAAATTTGATGAACTTCATCAGTTAAAGGCCAATAATTGGAAACAGATGGATCCTCATGACAAGAAGGTAGAACATTGTAGATTTTGTATGCTTCATTTAAAACCCTGCGCAAATACTGGACAGATTAAATAGGCCTCTGTGTTACAGTGTTGACGTTAAAAATGTGAAATGAAGCTCATATCAAATTAATTTCATTGTAATAACAATGTTTACATAATAATCATCTGGGATATTATCTGTAATATGTTTCAGGCATATTTTTAAACCAAATCTGTCTTTGTGAATCGGATAATGGGAATGTGGTACTTTGTTAAGCTTTACATTTAATCGTATTAGACGATAAATCGTTGGAAGGAACTGCCTTATATATTGATTCTTAAAATTAAATAAATCACATTTACGGTTCATATTATTGCATATAGCAAGAGTTCTAGGTTGTCTTACTGAAAACACTAGGGAAGCACTGTAACCACCGCTGACTTTGGTAACCAGATTACAAACAGCGCGACATCAAAAAATATGCCTTCCAAAATGTCACATGAAAGAACTTCTACATCTTTTTTTTTTTTTTTGTCCGTTTGTTTGGGTTTTGTTTATTTGGGGTTTTTTTTAATGGGTTATTTCATAACCAGGTTCACTTTGCTGGTAGTGTTGTTTACCCAAGGTAGCATAAAAATCATCTGGAGCTTCGGTCTTTTTTTAAAATGTAGTCTTCTTCTGTCACCATGAAAAACTACCACATCTCCAAGTGTAAGCCACATTTCACTTTCCATTCTCATTTGGCACCATTGCCTTATTTTTCTCCTCACTATCCGCATCGAGACAAACAGCACTTGGGTGAGCCAAAATGCACAAACGTTTCAGAAAATCCTTAAAAGACAGACCCATTCCTAGAGGAATCAACAGCTTAATGTCACGCTCCTATAGGTATGTAATTTGATGGCTGAAGTTCCACTGTGGCTGGTCTGATACCAATGAATAGAGCCACCAGGTAGGGTCACTGGAAGGAGGAGGAGCATGACTTACAGGTACAGGGGCTCAGACAGGAGTCCGGGCTGCCCCAACTTACAGCCAGCTGGCTGCCAATGACCAAAGCAATGTTTTCTTTCGGACAAATAACCATAATAATATCGCACCCCATTAATCTTGCAGCAGGAAGTTTGCAAAGGCAGTGTTGGTAGCGCTCTCCCTCCTCCTCTTCCAAGCAAGACTAAACACTCATTCCTGACTTAGGAGTGCCATGTTCACACCATTTGTGCACACCTAGCGTGTTTTGTAGGGGAATGGAGGGGAATGTGTTTTCCTAGCCCGAGGTACTGAAGGCAAGTCATGTTCTTATCTTCTTTTTTTTTTTTCAGTATCTGTCAGAAAAGGAAGTTAAAACCGTCAAACATGCATGCACAGAAACGCTGGTGTATGGTCTTTCATTAGCTTTTACAGTAAAGCGGGTAGGCCGAGTGTTTGCATATGCAGCAGTAAGAAACGAGAGCTTTCCTTAAAAAAAAAAATGTGCCTTTTCTTTGCTTCCGAAAAATGTTTCAAAGCATTTCCAACAAAAAGAAGACTATAACGGGTTAAAGGAAGTTAAGTAGTGCTGAAGAAAGGGACCTACAGTAGGAAGGTAAAGATTTTAAAGAATTACACTGACTGTGTTCCCATTTCAACAGCATTTGTCTATGATTTTAGATGAAACAGATCATCCCCTTTCTTAAAGAGGATAAAAAAAAAAAAGAAGAAAAAACTTTCTGTGGAATTAGGATTAAAAAAAAAAAAGAAGAAAAAACTTTCTGTGGAATTGATATTTGCAGTTGCCTTTGGCCTTTGCCACTGGGCCCTTTTTAAGCAGCGTAGATTAATCCTTGGACGGAGAGAAAAAGCAAAGTATGAATAAGTGTAACTAAGCACCTTTATATTTCGAGCCATGGAAGCTGTTGTGAGCAGCATGAGAGAAAACGAAAGGGCAGAATGGGACCTTTGTAGTGCGATAAAATCCCTTCACTCAGAGACCGTGTTCACAGTTGGAAGGGGATGTAACTTAAAAGACAATCTAATTAACTTGACAAAGTCTTTGTGGCCGCCTGAAATTCGGACCTGAATACACTTTTCTTTTTCGGGAGAGATCCTTCTCTGAGGGGTTTTTTTGTTGTTGTTGTTTTTGTGTGTGTGTGTACATGCACCAGGGTATACATGAAAGTCCTCTTTGTTGATCGCGTATCTGGAGCTAGCTGCCACCCTGATGATTAATGCATGTTCTCTTAACGGTTTTTAAGGTTTTCCTACCAGTTTTTTTCTATTCCTAGCTGACTGTAGCTTGTCATGCCTATTTAGCAGGAGGCTAGAGTTTATGAGAGCTTGGACAGTGAGACCCGAAGCGCGGGGTTTTTGAGCAGTCGTTAAGCCACTGTAAAATACATACGTAAATATATGGTGGGGTTTTTTTTTTAAAAAAAGTATTTATTCTGATGCACCAGCTGCAGGCAGCTAGTTCCCACCTGCATTTGGGAATGCCAAACCCACGGTACCCCTGTGCTGCCAGAGCGCCTAGCGTTACGCACATATAGAAGAGGGTGGCCCGGGAGCCGGGGCTCCCCCTGGGCTCCTCCGCCGAGAGCGGCTTTCGCTCCCCAGCCGCCCCCGAGATGCTCTCCTTTCCAGCCCCTGGTACCCGGAGGAGACGCCTGGATGCTCCCCGCCCTGGGGGGGGCCGCACTAAGCGGTTGGCGAGGGGGGCCTCGGCGCCGGCAGCGCCGGGCGTTTCACAGGCACCGTCCCCGAGGAGAAGTCGCACTGCGGCCGGCCCTCCCCTCCCTTTTGCCCTTGCCCTGTGTTTATGAACCCTTGAGCACAAAAGCCAGTTCACTGAAGACAGAAAGGCAGATAAGAGCTAACAAACCTTAGGTAAAATGTGTGTTCTAACTACTGACGTATCCTAGTTTTTCCCGCCTTTCCCTGAGAAGCTGTATAATGCCATTAACCTTCTGCTTTGATCAGGAGAGAAGGGTCCCTCCTCCAGTGCCAAAGAAGCCATCGAAAGGTCAGGTGCCACTCATACGAGAACGCTCTCTGGAAAGCTCGCAGCGTCAAGAGGCCCGGAAACGGCTGATGGCTGCCAAGCGCGCTGCATCGGTCCGCCAGAACTCAGCTACCGAGAGCGCCGAAAGCATTGAGATATACATCCCCGAAGCCCAGACCAGGCTATGAAGGGATCCAACTGGGAGGACTCTCTCTGGCAAGACAAGCCTCATGTATAATCTGCCCCTCTAGGCTCCTGCTCAAGGTCACCACGAAGTATTTGTACCTCCTCCTCCTCCTCCTTCTCCTCCTCCTCCTCCTCCTCCTCCTCCTCCTCCTCCTCTCTCGCTCTCTCCCCCCTCCTCTCCCCCTCCCCTCTCTCTGTACGCAGCCGCCCCGATGCTCCCAGTGAACTCCACTGCCGTGGCGTAGTTGTCGGTCCTCCGAGAGATGTCCTCTAATCACCCTTGCTTTCTGAAGGTTCGCCCATGTCATCACGATGCTTTGTCACATGTACTGATGCTGCCACTTTGCCTCACGTAAACGAGTACGATCCTTTTTTTTTTTCTTTTTCTGTTTGAAACCAATAAACGCAGCGCTCAGACTTCCACACACCTGCACACCTGTACAGTAGATGCTCCGTTTGACTTACTCATGATCTTTAGTTGACCTAAAGCTAGTCTGTTACCCAGTGTACAGCAATATCAAACTGTAGGGGACTTTGGAAATTTCAGTCATGCAGGGTGATCCTTTCGGACTCTGCCGTCTTCCTCACAAAAGATGAAAGGAGCTATGACTCGGATTCCCTTCTTTTTATTACTGTTTTTTTTAAAGCAGATGGCGCACTTTATTCTAAACCTCCGAATCACACCTTCTCACCTGAATTTAAGGAGTCACACGAGGGGAGGGGGCTGGGGCGGGAGTGGGGAGGGGGGGGCAGAAAAAAAACCACAGATCTGTGGGGGTGAGAAAGTGGAAGTATATTCCGCAGGTGAGATGGCGAGGGATAGAAAAGATCCTGTGGAAAGATACCTGCACACTCACAGCTGCACAAACTGCCTCATTTTTATCTCATCAATCACTACTTAAACATTTCAATCAGCAGAAGATTGTAAATTCGATCTTCCAGGGAAATAATCTATTTTGAAAGGCAATAAAAGAGTGAAAAGGAAGGAGATAAGAAGAAATGACAGTTGAAGAGATAATATAAAAGAAGGATTTTCTTGTCCAAGTATTAAGAATTTTTAAAATTGTACTGTATTGTCAATTCCTCTTGTATTGTATTGTATGGATTATATTGGTTAAAAAAAAAAAAAAAGAAAAAAAGAAAAAAAGCTTGGTTTTGTTGATGTCTTAATCTCGGTGGGACCATCCGATCTCACATGTCCACGCAGCCACACACGGACACCTGTAGGCGAATTGCTGCACATGGAGCCTCTGATGCTTTTCCAGGCCAGGCTTGCTTTGCTCTATCCACAGCCGGTTGTACGCTACAGTTCAGACTGCTTATCACCAAACGCTCCATATCTAGGAGTAAGCTTCTAACTCGGCCTCCTCCTAATAGTATAAAATACCCATTTGAAGAAGAAGCAGCAAACTATTTTTCACAAGTTATGGGATCAATATGAACTTAATTTTTTTTTTCACGACAGGCCTTCCTACCCTGGCTTCTGCCATTGTTTTGCAGTCACAAAAAATGTGCATCCCAAGTAGCTCATTAATGCTGGGGGGAAATGGCAGACAACAGGGCTGGAGAGGAGCGTGAGAGGTCGGCCCCTGCGTGTCTGTCCCCCTCCCAGCCGCCCCCAGCTGAGGCAGGAGCTTGTCCTCCACCTCCTCTGACGGGGAACGACTCTGACCACGCCGCTACCGAAACCTCTTGTGCCAACGCCAGGAAAGCTACGTCAGGCATCTTGCTGAAAGCAAGCCGTGCGTGTGCGAGCGAGCGTGCGTGCGCACGTGCACACGCGTGCCTAGCTGGCGAGTGCTGCCGAAAGCAGAATTAGCCTGAGCTGGTTTGGATGATGGGGCTGGTCCGGGACGGCCCCGCGGTGATGCTTTCCGGACACCTCCGCTGGTCCCTGCTTGCCCTTCGCCCTGGCTGCCAGGGCAGGGGCACGCGGGAGAGGAGCAGGGAGCCCATGCCCCAGCGGGAGCAGGGGCAGGGAGAGCCCCCCGCCATGGAGGGGCAGAGGGGGCAGCCCTTGCCGCACGCCAGTGCTGGCTGCCCGTGCCCGCAGCTGGTTAAAACTCTTATGGACGGTCCAACTGGCGAAAAATCCCACTGCACGGGTGGCGCAGGTCTGCAGCTTGCATTTAGAAAGCATTTAAAACGGTCACCAAAAAGTCGAGCTCTTGCTAAAACTATTCATCAAGATCATGCCAGACGGCTTCTTTTCCTGCGACATCATAGCCAGGTGCTAATTTAATTTTATTCAAGAAAATAGGAGAGGTAATAGGTTCTGGCACCAAGTATTTTCATGAGAGCATACTAAAACCACTAGAGAATTTGCTACCTCTCAAAGCCATTGATATCTGAGCTATGTCTTTATAAACAGGGCACAAATATTTACTGCTGTGGTTTACAAGATAAGGGCTAATAATTTAATATATAAAAGACTTTTAACTAGAGTAATCAGAAATCCAGTGTAACCCTAGAGTGCTTTGTGTTACAGGAGCTTCAAAAGGTTTGACCCTCTTAAGCGTTTGAATACCAGTGTGTTTGCTAGTTTTGAAACACCGCGTTTAACTTTTAGCAGCAATGAAACATCACCGTGTTTGCAGTACGTAATAGTGCCAACTGCCACTTTTGAACATATATAGTCA
The DNA here is from genome assembly GCA_034008185.1 of Gorsachius magnificus. Lineage (NCBI taxonomy): Eukaryota > Metazoa > Chordata > Aves > Pelecaniformes > Ardeidae > Gorsachius > Gorsachius magnificus. The sequence goes on along the minus strand of CM067082.1, from coordinate 54,502,403 downwards.
TAGGAAGTATTAATTATTTGGAACTCATTTGTACTGAAATATTCAAAGCAGTATCCAGGCAAGAGTCCACATTCACAACTGTGTCGCAGAATTATTTAGTTTTGTGAATGTTTTATGAAAGATGAGTTAAGACTTTGGTTGACAAGTGGCTACAGAAATTCATACCCAGCAAGTGTCCCCCTGAAAAAAGCAGAAAAATGAAGACTGTCTGGTCTTGTACATTACGAATTATTGTATTTGTATACCGTAGAATATTTTTCGTATCTATTTTAAATGAATCTATTCTTAGCTGAATGCCTGTTGGTTCATTTGGTACTGAAAAGGGTATTACAATGTTTGCTTAGTTTTTTAGCAAAGTATTAAAAATACAGCCAAGACCAAGAAATATAAAATCGAATAATTCTGCCCCTCGAATGCCACTAGTTAACCACTTGACTCATTTACCAACACTAATGCTAGTGTATTTGCTCTATCATCTGTTTCAGTATAATTTGTAACTATTTGTTTTTAGTCTAACCTGCCCAGTGTATATTAAAAATGCCTATATTCTGTTTCACTTTGGGGCTAAAGTATTGGGGTTTTTTTTTCCTTGGGGGAAATTTTAGAAATGGTTGGTTTTGTCTCCTGCTTCAAAAGTTAAAAAAAAAAAAAGAAGTATTTATTATATTTTTTGCAGATGTTTCCATAAAATTCTCATAATCTTTTTGTAAAGAAAGATGAAGAAACGGATTAAAGATTTTTAATATTTGAAAAGGTAAATAGAAATAATTTATTTGTAATATATTTCAGTTTATTTATTGGTGTTCCCTTAATGCTTTGATGTGCACTATCACTTTAATTTAAAATGTATCTTTGTGAATTTATTGGTTTTTTGGTTTGGTTTTCTTTTTTAAGGAAAATGGTCAAATGCATATTTTAAGTAACTGGAATGTAAATCACTGGCCTACTTGCATTCCCAATTGTGATTTTAAAAAATGTTTTTGATTTGAAACAAAAGACACAAATTTGAAAGCCTTTAGACAGAGAGGAGTGTTTTTATGGCTCAACGATTTGGGTTTCCATAGGATTATCTATCTAGTTTGTGTGTGGACAGGAAAATGTAAATAGATGAATGTTTCCCATAATGTAAAAAGAGCAAATTAATAAAAGAATTAATGCACTGCTTGTAAGATCTGTGGGTTTTCAATGCAAATTCGTTCTCCCAGAACTGCCAAGGCATTTCATTTGATGTGGTCGAGGATAAAAGCACGAGAAGCAGAACGTTTCTCTTAAGCACTCATTGCTTAAGACCGATCCTGCAAAGCCTCACACGACGAGTCCTGCCGAGCGCCCTGGAAGCGCTCGTCTGCACAGAGTTACCCACAGGCCTAAAAGTTGCCGTGACCAAGGCCCCGAGCCTTAGCAAAATCTTCAAAGGCTCTTCTGCATGGAGCCCGGCCAAACCCCGCTGAAGATGTCAGGAGTTACGCTGGTGACTTCAAAAGAAGCAACGAGAAACCCCCAGCCTGTTTCTTCCCCCCCTCCCCGACCCATCCCTCACTGGTTCCCTTCATCTTGTGCTTATTTCGGATGATGGCTGAAACTCAGGGCGGGGAGGGGGATGGGACAGGGGGGCCAAAAGAGGTCCCTGGCAGAGTTAGCTGGCTTTCCCTTCACTGGAGTCCTGCTTCCAGGCTGGGTTTTTCCCAGCACGTGAAATAAAGACAGTCACCAAATCCCACAGAAGTATGTCCTGGATGATGTTGTTCATGGCTATACCAACATTTAAACAGATTCCGATGCAGTCTATAACAGTTATATTAATAGCATAACTAATAATAGCAGCCAGTGCTGTACCACACACTGTTTGCCCACGCTTAGACCCTCAGCACAGGAAGGCCAGAAAGATTTGTGGCAGGGAAACTTCTGCTTAAAAGTTTATTACCACCAAAATGAAGGGTTTTCTCTTCATCTGCTGGAATTGATGTTCCCGTTGGTCACTGATGAACTGATACACCGGGGATGGGGGGGAAAACAAAGTTTTATTACTTAAAAACTTTTCTGAGGTGGCTGGTATCTTTTTGTAATGAGAATAGATGAGGGAGCATAAAATAGCAAATATGTTTCAAGCTGTTCTCCGTCAGAAGAATGAAGAAGTCCAAACCATGGCTCATAGCCCTGCCTTTCACGCATGCTTAAGGTAAACTTTATCCCTATTTATACTCAATGTTCCCTTCCAGATGGAATCATGAGCCCTCCCCACAAGCGTAGATTGTTGTCGGTTTGCTAGATGATTATTTTTGCAGCACCCAAAAGGCAAAATAATACATTTCAACCCTCGGTCTGGAGCATGCTTGCCTATCGGATCTGTGGACAGTCGGTGTTGACTTTGAGCTGATATTTTTGATAGCAATTAATAATAAATATATCAGCCTCTCTGTTGCTATTGGCATTTGTCGTTGGAGTCTTAGGTTTATACGTGATTTGGAGTGCAGCCGACAAGTGAAGTTCTCCTTTCCCGCTATGCGTCACGTAGCGGGGTCAGATCAGCCCCGCCAGCCTGGGATGCACAAGGTGGGCTTGCACTGAGCAAACCTGGGACCCGCACCCACAGTCAAAAAATACTCATCCCCTTGCCCTTTAGCCTGATGCTATGCCAGTGACCTACGAAAAAATTGCTCTCCAGCCACAGCAAGCTCATTCACAGCCATCTTCCCTTGCCCATGCTTTCGTACGTGGCGGGGAGGTTTTTACAGCCCTGCTTCTGCACTGCTGTGCTCAGCCGCTGTTGTGGCAGGAGCCAGTAGCTGCTGTCATTTGATTCATCAGGATGCATTTGGATGCCAGCTGCAAAAGATGAGGTGCCTGGCCTCTTCAGCCAGCGGTCAGGCTTTCCCATGCTTGGGTCCCATCGGTGGGCAGCACCCTTTTCGGTAGCGCGGGCAAATACAGCGGGTCCTCTATTGCTCCGTGAGTCACATGCCCGGTCCGCAGCGAGACAAAGGGACGAGGAAAGGAGCAGGGCTTCCTGGTAATTGTGTTTTTCATGGTTCTCTTCACTGATCCGGTAACAACATAATCATAGAAATTAGAGACAGAAAAGCTCTGCTGGGGCATTGTGTTAACACTCTGTCAGCTCCAGATTGCGATCTACCCAGCTGTGGCAGGTAAGTCATCACCTTCCCGGTTCTGCTCCACCCAGGGGGGAAAAAAAACAACACTTGAAAGGAAAAAAAAAAAAAAGGAGATATATTAAAAAACAAGCTGAGCTGTGACATTGCCACCACCTATTGTGGGTGACTCCTGGTGCAGAGGCCTTCATTGTATCGACCCCGCACTGAACAATCCCTGTGTCAGGGGGCCGGGCTCTTCCTCGTTTTTAGCCAAGCAGAATGGAAGCAATTATGGATTTTGCCAGCTCTATTCAAAGAGGAGAAATACTGGAGTGTGGCAGAGCCCCCGGAGAAGGCAAACACTGCCGGGCCCCAGAGCCACACCGACGACGACGCTCTGCCACGTTTCAAAGCTGTCAAAGGTTCGGGCAAAGGGATGGGCCTTGCCTGGAATTAAAGGAAAGCAGTAGGACGGAGTGTGACGGATGTTTTATGGGCATCAAATGTCTCACCGAGGTAAGATAAGTCACTTGAGTAAACAACCATGAGCTGCGGCAAACATCTGAGTTTGGAGACAGTAACGAGGGAGCCGAGATATTAAACAGCAAAAGGCAACCCCTTCCTGTGTAATTAACCTATTTCCCCAGTGGGAATGGCCAGCCTGTCACTTATACCTGGCTTTTAACTAGAGAATTATCAAAGTCACGTCCTTAAAATAGTATGGCTTATTTTTTTTCCCATTGTACTGGCTGCCGGTGCTCAAAACTGCAACCTGGACCCACTCAGCGAGCGGCTGTTCTGCGACGGGTTGCTGCAGTCCCTGAACCAGGGCTGCCATCATCCCTGCTTTCCCTGCACGCACTCCGCGAGGTATGTAGCATAGTAATGCATTGCACGAGCTGGGCTATGTTATTTGTCATCTTATAGCATGTTCTTTTTTCCTTTTATTTCAAATGAGCGTTCGTAATAACAACTCGCTGTGCTCCAGTTGTTTTGCCGATCTTGGGAAGAAAACTTTCCTACCACCTGAAAAAAAACCAGCGCTGAAACTTCTTCAGCTTGTAGATGGTTCTGGCAAACAGCGGCTACGCTGGGCCTAAGGGGGCGGGGAATGGAGATAACTGATGCATTTTGGTGTGTGTCATCCCTCACCTCTGCACACAATAATTGAAGTGAAAGGGAAAAAATTGGTACCGGTCAGGCAGCTCACAGACAGTGCACCAAAGCTGTGATGGCATTTTGCTGTGCTGTGGTCTTGGGGTGAAATGAGCACTTGAGAGCATGGGCCATGGTACCGAGAGCCGAAACAGGATGAGCCACCAGTGGCCCTAGGGAAGGAGGACAGCAGGAGGAAGGAGAGAGACTTGGCAGAAGAGCCTGGATACCACCACTAAAGGTGCAACAAGTTCACCTCTTGCAATCTGCAGCAACAGCTGAAGGGGGAGATTCCTTCCCACCTTGGAGCAACATTTCCTTAAATAGTTTCTAAATATCCGACATCCCTTTCCAGCACATCCATGCCACCATAACCACGATTTACATGATGTGCTGGGGCAGTATCGTGCTCTCAAGGAGCCCCTGGGCCCCCAGCTGAGGGCAGGGGAGATGCAGGTCCCTGGGCAACACTGGGGCTTGCACAGGACAGGGCTACCGAAATGATGCCTGCTCCAGGGAAACGTGGCAGGGATTTAACACAGGTGTCGTAACTCAAAAGTAACCCAGGTCAGTTCACGGCTGTTACTTCCATGAAGTAAGCCTTCACGGTGGGAAAGAGTTTGAAAGGGTGGGCCTTGTTTTCATCTCACTAGCAACTGTTTTAATCCAGCATAAACACCAGTGTTGGATTTTTAGTGAAGTTACACAGCTGCATTTACAGTGTTGGGAGAGAAAGGCTAATTGCCAGCTGTGAAATTTAGCCGAGGCACAAAGATGAACCTCTAGCAGCTTCAGTGGAAGCACGTCCGTGTGTCAATCTCCAAGTGAACTCAGAAGAGCTGTGCCTAAAACACCTGAATTTTAAGTCATGATCCTATGTGAGAGGATCCTATGACCTTGCTCACGGCCCTGACTCACCACAGTAAATACCGCTGTGATTTAAAAAAATGTAAAAAACAGAGGCTTACATCAATGAAGCCATATGACTACATATAGCAAACAGCATCTCTGATAAACAGATAGCATGTATCAATCTGAGAGACCCCATGAAGTAGTCTTTTGTGTCACCAACCTAATGCTTCAGCTGACAACGAGAGGTTTCCTTTTGTTTACTTCTTTCCTGGCAATAGCATCATGACAACGGCAGCCTGTCGGCAAGAATGCACATGGACCTGGGAACCCAGCCATACGTTAGCAAACTGCGGTGCACTCCATGCGTTTCTCTTTGCTTAATAGCCTTGCGCTTGTATACAAAAGGGGAAAAAAGAGACTTGTGTGCAGTACCACATTCGTTGCGATGATTCGTGCCGATCAGCTTCTCCCAGGCAATGCTGAGATCTCAGGTAGGAAGCAGCCCACCTTCCGTATTTGTCCTCTCTGAGCTAAATTATTTCTTAGTAAAAGGCAAGGAATAAAATGAGGAAACCGAGCAAAACCCAAAGAAAACCTGTTGGAGCACGCAGAGTTTCATTAAAGTGTAATCCAAGCAGATTTTGTTTGTCAACAGTTGCATGAGCCAATATAACAATATTCTGAAATTAGTTTTAACTGGAAATGTTTTCATGTCAAGTAGCACGCGTCAGCTTAACGCTAATGGTCCAAGGCTTCCCCAGGTGCCAAGCGAGCGCCATGCGGGTGCGGTGGCAGCATCTCTGCCACACGCGTTGGCTGTAGCCCCCAGTGCCAGGGTCTGCCAGCGAGGCACCGCGGCCTGGGAACCTTCCCTCATGGCACGTCCCCCACTCGTATGGTTTAGAGGACGTTGTGCTGTAGGAGCCCCATGTTCTCTGCTTTACCTTGCGCTGATGCCAAGTCAGAAATCCCACCAGAGCAGGGAGGATGAATCTCCTTAAACACCAATAATTACACTCACCTGGGGCAGAGGTTTAGCTTTCAGCTCATCCAGCTTTTGTTCAGTTACCTTTACACCTCATCCCTCTCTCTCTCTCTCTCTGATTTTTCAATAGACAACACGAAACTCTGCTCTCACACCTCGGGAGCCAGTGTGTTATATTTGCTCTGGACTTTCAGCATTATAACTGGGAGCAGAAGTTGGATCCTCTGGTTTTTTCCTCTCTCAAAAGGTCAAGGAAACATGAAACTGCAAAAGTCTAATTCTTCTCTGTGTCACAACTGTGTAAGCCCAGAGGGAAACACGGCAATGGTATTTTTAATGCTTTCCCACCCCTCCCCGCCTTTTCAATCCACAGTCCTTGGCACCTCCGGCGACAGCTCACACGGTAACGCACTTGCTCTCACATCGCTCCTTCTAAGAAGTTGCTTCTGGTGCATCTTGACAGCACCAGAAAGGGTCCCAGCCACCGCGGCGCACGCGCGATAAGCAGAGCACGGGGTGAGCGGGGGGCCATATCGCAACGCTCAGCCTCATCCCGGGTTTTCTGGCTCCCGTGCTTCACGGTCACAATCCACAGCCCTGGGCACACGCGTGCACGGTTGTTGTTAGACTGTAAATATCGTAGGAAGGTATTCAGTGTGATTTAATATCCCTATTAGCATCCCTCCAAAGCCGCAGCTAGAGAAGCTGGGCTGGGCTGAACACCGTGCAAATATTGATGGTTTCTGTCTTGCAGTCTTTACAATCCAAGAAGGAGCCCTGCACCAGGGCTCTCTGCTACGATTTTGTTATTTGTCTTTGGAAATTAATTGTATGATTTAAAGCCTCATAAATGAGCATGTCCTTTCTTTTGCCACTACTAGGAGAGCAATTACTTTACAAAGAGCTGTGAAGGCAAAGTCCTATACCCAAAGACCCTATCATCCTGACCAAGAATTAGTCGTTTGATATAAACCCAAAATCCAATACTTTTTTCTGCAGCTGTAATACACTATAATAAAATACGATCTCACGGTTCCCAGCCCTTGCCAGGTAACAATGATTCAGCATGAGCAGGGCAAGGCATCACTTTGCTGCTCCGGAATGGGGCCACGCTGTCTCGTAAACTCACTCCAAGCCTTAACGGGAGAGGCTGCTCCCAAAAGCCACCACGTTGGTAAGACATGGATACGTGGTAGCGGCTGTGGAGAAGCCCCCAGCGAGAACCAGGCAAGCTGACATTACACATGTACCTAGTACGAGCAGGCGCTGCAAGAATGGCTTGTGGCCCGACGCCAAGCGCACGAGGCGGCTGCGAGCACCTTGCTGAGGGTGTCGGTGTTTGGAAAGGAAATGACATTTTCCACAGCTGCGAGTGTCGGCGCTGGCGCACAACGTGGCTATATACCCTTCCCTCCAGGTGGGGATAATACCTCCGCAAGGGAGTCGGGTGCTGCGCTGCCCCTCGGCGTACAGCCAGGCACCGCCGCCATCCATCATGCATGCACAACTCCTTCAGAGTTCAAAGGCAAAGTTGCAAAAGACTTGTTATTCCTCAGGGTGCTCTGAAGATTTATGTACTGTCACCTACCCGGGCAGTGGGAGATGTTTACCAGTCTCCCGTGTCAGCTGAGCTCAGGGAGCAGTAATGTGATTACAACACTCGCGCGCTTGCTGGCTCCTCGTATCACCTCGCCTGATCTCCAGGACAGCTCACCAGTGTTAAAAAAGAAATCACCACCAAAACACCACCCAGATCCAAACCGCCTGAGGTGCGAGCCCAGAAGCATCTCTAGCATTCCCCTTTTCCCCTGCCATTGCAGCCCTCAATGTCACAAATGGTATTTGTTCTTCCCACAAGCCTTACCTCATTTGGGGGGTGGGAGGGCTTAGGGTCAGGGGTTTCACCCCTGCAGGGAGGTTATACCTGCGAACATGGGAGCACGGGTGGAAGGATGGCCTCGCACCACCGCCACCACCACCGTGTTGCTTGCCAGAGCACTTCAACGAGAGCCGGAAACTGAGATTTAAGCTCTCGGCCTCTTCCTCGTGTCTTTGTATTGCCTGCCCCCCCCCAATACACCCAACGCCTCGGGGCCACTGCCAATGCTTCCACCCACGCTGTGCAAACACCGCTGCGCCCTTTCTCCACACAGGGTAATGAGAGCGCAGCCCTCATTCCCCCGCTCCCAGGAGTGATGGCGTGGGCACCGAGCGGCATCTACAGACGGTGTCCCAAGGTCTGGTTAATGTTTCAGCACTTGCCCATCACAAGTTGCACTTTGAGCCATATTGAGCACATTATTGGTGATCCTGGCGTTCATAGGTTTGTTTCCACTGACTGGTTGGGTGCCTTCTCTTTTTTAAGAGGAGGTTGACACCAGAAATCTCAGGTCATGTCAAAGCGCCTGATCTCCACCCACACTGGTGAAAAACCAGTAAGTGCTCTGCCATCAGCGTAACCTTGATTTCCACAGACTTTGGGGCTTTTTGCACGTGAGAAAAGGCTGCTGCACCACCGGACGCCCTGCGAACAGCCGACAGGGCAAAGTTCTTGTTTCCTTTGTAGTGAAAAAGTTCAGGGCCGGATTTTGATTATCACGAGGAGTAGTAAAGTACACAGAGCAGAGATCGCGCATTGGGTAGGAATTATCACCGAGGTGAAAAAACCAAACAGAAACAGCAAAACAAACTCGTGCCCGGCTGAGGCAGTGCTGCCCCACATTCTGGCGTGCTCAGGCCCGTACCTGTGCGGCACACGTGGCTTACGACAAACGCCGGACCGTGCCCTGGGTGCAGCATGGCTTTCCCCGGCACGGGGCGGCACTGCGGCATGGCTGCCAGGGGAGTCCGGCCAGGGCGGCTGAGCGATGGAGGGCTCAACCTGCCCTTTTGACAGCTTTCTTCAACATGCAAATTGAAGTAAATCAGGTGAAGTACCAAAGTCCAGTGTCATGTCACTTGGCTTACATACCAAAAAAAAAAAAAATCCCAAACCAAAAAAAAAAAACAACAGAGAAGGGATCAAGGGATGTCTAGTTCTATTTTTCAGCAGGACCCACTACCCTGAGCCAGTGTTCGGATGTAAAGCAGAGTTGTTTCAAACGCAGTGGTGGATGTACTCCCACACTACAGCCAACCTGACTCTTTACAAGGGTTTGAGTATTGTTTTACAAGTCTGGGAAAGAGGAAAATTCACATTTTACACAAAATTAAAGTCCTGCCTGACAGTTCCCCAGCTGCAGGGCTGTGCCCCCACTGTGTTGCTGCTGCATCCTGCCTTGGTTGGGCTCTGGCACAGCCTTGGCTCCCCCCAAGGTTCCCAAAGAAACTGTTTTGTTGCTTACCATCAGATTCTCCCACCCCCATGCAAATATCCCCCAACGTGCAAAAGTCATGGGGATTTAGAGGCGAAACACGAACATTGCAGCCGCTGTGGCTGCTTGGAGAAAAACGCAGCCGAAGGACCCAGCTCGCAGGCTCTGCTTGCAAACGCCACTGGTGTACACGAGAAGAGCTCTGGAAAAAAAATCTTGCTGCTCTGGGCTTGCACAACTGTGCTGCGAGCAGCGAGGGGTAGAAGCCGTGGGAACTGGCAGCAGGGTGACACAGGAGAGCGTCAGGACTGCCCAGCTATTCAGCTGCAATCCAGAAACTGAGCTGTTGCAGCAAGAGACATCTTCCCCTCCCTCCAGCCCTGCAAAACATTCCCTCTCCTAGGCATTTGCATAAGGCTGTGTACATTTCCTGCAGTCCTTGGGCAACAGATAGAGCTGTGGTTCAGCAACTGACGGGATCAAAGGCAGATTACGATCCTATCGCCGGAACAGTTACCGGTTTTTTTACATGCAGGCTTTTTAGATAGCATTTCTTAAATATTGAACTCTGAGGTATCCCAGGGAAGTGAACTTCAGCAAACCACATAGCTGAGGAGGGGGAAGGATTATTTTTTTTTCTTACACGTAGTCCACAGGTTTATTAGGGCTTTCTCGAAACACACAGCTCTAGTCTTGTACCCAGCCAGGGCTGACTGGCCGCAGGTTGAAATCCCCAGGGCGGCTCTCCCGGGCTGCCTTGCAGCAGGGGATTTCCTCGGGCAGGAATCGTGTCCTGCGGGGAGGGAGGCTCACCCTGCTCTTCTTTCCATGGTGGGGAGGACCAAGTCACCGAGGGCTGGGCTGTGGCTCGCACAAGCGCCTCGCCTGCGATTTCCCCCGCTCTCCGACCAGGCCCCCAGCAGCTGGAGAGGAAGCGGGACGTAATTAGCCCCAGGTGGAGGGAGCAGCTCCAGCCCTGCATCCGCAGCTCCGGGCACCCCACCAAGGGCTGGGGCAGCCCGCTTCAGCCCTGGCTGGACAGCAAACATGGAAGAGGGCTGGGGTGAGGCCAGGATTAAAGGCAAATCTTCAGGGAAATAGAGGATCCGAAGTCAAGCTCCCTCTGAGTCCAGCGAGCATCACAGAGCATCAGGGTCACACCGCCGAGGAGTTGCTTTGCCAGATGGGGAGAGTCTGACAGGAGTAGGCATCGGCTGGTCTGCGCTCCCCGCCTCGCCCCACCAACCCCGTGGAAGGAAGCCTGAGCTTCTGTATCACCACGTCTGAAAGGAAAGGAAATGAAATTTCTCTCAGCGGAAATACCTGTTGCTTATCAGCATAAATAGGAGGGAAAATGATGCACATACACACACCCCCCAACCCTCCCTGTGTGCTGCTTATTTAAATTCAAGTTGTCACACCAGAGGAGGCTCAGAGAGCGGTGCTGGCTGTCAGCACGCTCCCCTCCCCGAGACCACCAGCACCCTCTGGCCTGGGGTCCTGCGCCGCTCCCTCTGCTCCCACGCTCACACCCAGGTGAAGGAGCAAGGTGTTGCAGGATGGAGTGGGAACTTCTCCCGCGGAGAGACCTCTATGCTCACGCTCCCACCACCTCCTCTTAGGGTCCAAAGAGAGGGTAGGGGATGCCGCTTTCCCTCCAGAGGGTGACTGGGATGTTCCCCCCTGCCCCAAGTGTCACAGACACAGCAGGTGAGAAGTAAGACCATGTGTCTCTCAAAGACCCAGAGCACATCTATTATTTTTCCCACCAGGCAATGAAGGAGACTGCCCACATCTGAGCAGCCTCCAGGAACTCAGAGGCAGCTCCCAGAGCCAGGGCAGCTGATACTGTGGCAAGTCCCAGCAGGCAAGGAGATGAAGTTGGCTGAAGCTGCTCGTGGAGGACAGAGGGAGCAGGGGGTCAAAGAGGCCTGGTTTGGTAGAGGAAGGGAGGTAGAAGGACTGGTAGCCTTGCAACATTATGTGCGTTGCAGGTATAAGTCTGTACACTAAAAGGAGATATTTACTGGAGGTTTTCTCCATGTATCACCAGCTAAGGAAGAAAGACTTTTGAGGAAGCCCTTGGAGAAAGTTGGCAGCACATCACTGGAAATACCTTGGCTGAACGCAAGCCAGCTGAATTTAACATGAAGAATGAGTTACAGCAGCGACTGCCTGAATAGTGTTTAATACAATAAACTGAACTCACCTTTTAGTCAAGGTTGGCAGAGGAACATCTGCTTCTCGCCTCACCTGGTGGGACGTCCACCTGGGGAAGGCCCGTAGCAGCAGAGCCAGGACTGCGTGCTGAAACCAGAAACGCCACCGACTCGAAACTAAAAAAAAAATCCCTCCATTTTTAAAAATGCCCGATGGATTTTATTACTAGTTGCTTCTCTCTTTGTCTTACCCCTGTCACATCACAGAAAGCAGAAGTTAGAACAAGGCCGAGCAGTCTACACAGGGACGTTGTGCTTTCTCTCATGAACAGAAGTTGATTTGTTTGCATCAGAGCAAGATTTGCTGTTGTGGTTAGTTTAGTGGGGTAGCAAGGATCAGATGACTTTCAGAACAGCACAAAACTAGTCAAAATAATCTCTAACCTCGTTAAATGGACTACGTATGATATTAGTGTGTAGACACTCTCAAGTCACACAGGGGGAGAGAGGATGGAGGGAGAGTTCAAACAAGGAATGAGACTAGAAGTACAAGAGAAAACAAAATAAGACATTTGGCACAAGGTCAGGCAATCAGAACATTGCAAGCTAGAAAAGGAAGTGAAATTACAGGCTCTGGCAAAACAGCTGAACGCTTACTCAGGAAAATTACAAAACTGTTGTGATTCTTACCATCAGTTCTGTGTCTGCTATCCAGAACAATTTCCAAGACATGCTACACAAATTCATAAAAGCAAGCTGGAGGACATGACGTTCTTCCCACAGTCAGTCAAGTGATTTGGGGTTTTTTTTTGTACATATATGTATATATAAAAATAAAAAAATACAAAGACTAAATGTATATCGTGTCCTTACTAGGATATATACACACACAGAGATAGAGATAGATAGATAGATATATATACACAGTGTCCTGGTAAAATCTTTAAGCTGGTGGTAAATTACAATCAACATCATCTTTTCCATCAACAGCTTCTAAAGGAGAGGTCAAAAGGCTGAAAGCCCCCAGCCAAGCACTGAAATCTATTCACCAATCAACAGAAAAAGTTTTGCTTCTGCAGAAGACCTAGGACACTAAGAGGCAAAGTTGGCATAGGAAAGAACGCTCAGTTTTACGCTGAAACTAGATGGGACGTATCAGTTAAAGAAACTGAAGCCACTTAAGTGTTTTAGCAGAGGAAGCAGAAGCAGGCTTGAAGTGGAGGACACATCATTTCCCAAAGAGCTTTTAGACTGTAGGGACTTCAGAGGTGGGACCAAACTTTTTCTGTATCTTCATTAAATACTATAATGGTAAAACTTAGAGGCCTCACAATTGGGAATTATTTCCTTACTACTGATAAAGATGAATATTCTCAAAGAGAAGCTGAGCTCTGCCAACCCATGAAATGTCACTGATGGAGGAGCTCCAGGAAGGCTTGCCAGGGCAGCGTTTTATTTCCCCAGCAGCATGGCAGCGGCACAGAGAGGGAACGACCCAGAGAAGACACACCATCACATAAACCTCCTGCAAACCCCACAGCACTGGGACTGGCCTGCCCTCGCTGCAGTCAGGCTGATCCTCTTCACCAGCAGCTGAATGGTTTGATGAAAGGCTCACAACAAAATCCACGTGCGGGCTTCATATATGCCCAGACAAGGGTTCCTTGCTGCAAGAGGTTAACATTACACACCTAGAGACAGGGCTCATTGCCCAGGGCAGGCACTGGCTAGGCTGCAATTAGAGAAAGCAGCCGCAGCCCTGGTCTGTGGTCCTACAGAAGTTGCCCAAGAATAAACAGGGTTAGATAGTTGTCAGCTGCACTACTCAGTCAACCCCTCCTCACAAGCTGCCACCTGCCCCCCAGTTAATTCACTAATTTAAAAGCCCTGCTACCTGTGTGCATTTTACAAGTTTGTTATGCCTTGGTGTAAGCAGCTGGAAGACCAAAACTTTGTCAGTGGAAGCACGTGAAATTTGGTGGAAACCCTGCTGCCCAGTGGAACAGGGATTAGCTGGGAGGCAGATGTGATTTACTCGTGGCTGCCTGAGCTTCAGGAACCGTGATTCCTATCACCCAGCAGCGCTGCAGTGCTACGAAGGGCTGTGAAGTTTATCTGCTGTTGGAAGCTACCCTTGTCTGTGAGCCCTGTGTAGCAAGACTTGTGATACTTGCCAGTTTTAGTCCCAGACCTGATGCCTCAGAGCTGAAGACATTAAAAAGATTCAGAAGGAAAAGGGAGTTTTAAGGCAAGTAAAGCCAGTTTTGAAGGGAAAGGCGAGGAGAATGGCTAAATGCCGTGGCTTTGAGCTGCCAGTGGGAATGCATGTAAAATTTAGATGGAGAAGGTAGTCCGAGTTTTGACTTTGTAGTACAGCCAGCATCCCTGTGTGTGATTTTGCGTGTGTGCAGAACTGCAGGCACTCACTGTCCTGACAGGGACTGGAATAGACAGTGAACTGCATACAGGACGCGTGGATGCAATTACTATGTCTGGAACAGCTTTAAGTGACATTTTGCTAGAGAGAGTGGCTAATCTAATCTCTTTTCCTTCAGTCTGAACACTGCAGCTTACGGGGGAAGAGCCTGCTGAACCAGCGAAACAGGGCAAGAGACATAACAACTCCAGCAACTGGTGAACGAGAGACTTAAAACAAGTGAAGTCCTGAAAAGCGAACATGTGCTGCATTTGTGCCAATAATCCCTATTTGGCAAAAGCCAGGAGGGAAGTTGATGACTGCAAGATGCCAAGAAGAGGAAGAAAAAAAAAAAAAAACAAAACCCAAATGAGCTTTAAAAGAACTATGAAGTACTCCAGGAATAAGTTTTAAGCATTAACAAGAAAACTGCATAAGTGCTGTGAGGAAAAAAAAGCAACAAACAGAACCAGGCTTTTGACAGGCAGTACAGAGTTAACGCAAACGGCCTAAATGCCATAGGTACAAAAGCGAGGCTTAACAGGGTCATGGCACACCTGGGCTCCCAGCTGTACCGCACCCTGCATCCCGCTGCAGGCTTCCCTCCTTTCCAAGGGGAAAACCATCATCCTTCCCCACCACCCCCCACACTCTCTCTCCCCAGTTTCTCCTGCCCCCCCTTTTCTGGTGAGGTTATGGCCTGCACCCCTCTGGCCCAGGCATCAGCATCCCTCTGGCCGCCCGGGAGCTTGCATGCCGGCTCTGCTGCCCTCCCAAAGCCAGTTATCCCGCTGCTGTGCTTTCCCTGCACCCCTTCCCTCCCCCATAGCACGTTGAGGCCAGCTGTTACAGCTTCAACGGTTTTATAGACGTGTACATTGACCTCATGGCAGAAGCCGGGAGACGTGTGGGATACCACAAGCCACCCCCACACTCCCCCCCGAAACAGACAGCGAGACACCACCACACCCCCCCCCCCCCCGTGCATGCAGGCGGCGACGCCAGTCTCGAGATTCCCTCCCCATTGTAATTATTTTTGCTCTGTGCAGAGATTTATCACACGCAGCTGCCACAAGTTGTTTACAAGACACAAAAGCTATGAAAACAAGGTTGACAAAGTCCGCCTGCGAGCTGCTTTCCCTGGCGTAGATTTGTCGTACCTCTTCGCTCACTTACGCCCTGGCTGGCCGCGCCGCCTCCAGTAACGCAGGGCAATGCCTTCCCTTCATCTTCAGAGCCAAACCTAAGCATCTGTTTTCAGGCAGAGGTTGGGGTTTGACACAGCTGCCTTGCAATTAGGCTTATCACTGCAGCAAGAACAGCAAAATTGCCTGTGTTGTCTCATTGCTTCTTTTTACTGCTTTTTTTCCCCCCTTTTTTTCTTATTCCATGGTAAAACAAGTTTCCCGAAATAAACTTTTCCTTTGCTCTCCCAAAGGTAAGTGACCGGCACATGAAGCCTTTGGTTTGTCAGGTGCAAGGCTCCTGCTCAGTTCTGGATCCTAGCTCTGCCTGATGCCCTACATCTACCTGCCTTTGATAATTTTATCTGGAGTTTCTGCTCTGAAAGAATGGACTCAGACAAACTTCAATAGCCCGCACCAAAACTATCAGTGCTAGATTACAGGAAAGCAGAAACTCCCTTTTGATATTATTTTAGTGGGTACTCAATGAGTCATTTTCTTCCTCCAAGTTAAGTAACACCTCAGGGTAGGGAAAAGCTTTTACACGGTGCGCCAGGTGCTACTCAGCCAAAGGGGTTTGGCTTGTGACTACAGCTGAACTTCTAGGTGTAACCTTAACACAAGTAATAATTAAAAAAAAAAAAAAAAAAAAAAATTGGCCTCAAGCAAAGCTGGTCACAAGTGAAGTCCCCAGGGTAAGTCAGTCAGCAAAATGGAAATGCAGCGCTCATCACCAGGGCAGGACTTTGGTGCTCAGTTACACTAATGCCATTTTGTGTGGCATAATGGTAAATGAAAACAGCGCAGAGACCACAGGCTTTTACTTTCAATGAAAACTGTTAACCTGAATGGCAACAGCTTTCTTCCTCATCCTATTTTCATTTTCATTGCTGCAGCTGTTCTAGCAGAATTACAGAACTGGTCAGCTCAGCAAGCAAAGCTCAATTTTTTTCTTTTTCTAAACTTGCTGACTTTTTTTTTTATTTTAAAGGGCAGAGTAATGAAGAGTAAAGACCTCTGAGAATGCTCTTTAATGACCTGAGTCCCTCATTTTTTCTCTACCCCACAGCACACGAGTAACCTGCTTTGGAAAAAAAAAAAAAAAAAGAAAAAAAAGTCAAACAACTCAAATCAAACAATGCAAACATTTGCATGCAGTTGTTTTTCCTTCGTCAGTGCTTGAGGCGTGGGCGTTACGGAGTGTTGCAATAAAGTTCCGTCCTGCATGTGGACAAGGAAGCATCTTCCAAACCTTTACCGAAGATGACACTCCTCTTTGGCTGTCTAGCACCCTTTGAAAACAATCATCTATAGCACAAAAGGATGTCTATTGCCCAACTTTTCCCTCAGCATTGACCTCACAGTTACACAAAAGCATACTTCCATTTTATTTTATAATTAGCCATTAAAAAACCCCAAACAAACAACTAAAGAAACCCCATACATAGATATATCAGGAAAAATAGCCTAAAAGTATAAAGTACAGTATATCCAAAGAGACAAGACACAAGGCTCTTTCTGGACTCACATGCTATTCCTTGAAGACGAAGGATACAGCCATCTCTGGCTATGTTAAAAAATATTTTTTGTAGCTTTATTTCACTATAAAGTACTTAAAAAAAAAAAAAAAATCTATGTTTACCCAGTATATTAGGATGACAGTTACTGAAGCTGATGCAGACATGCGTAAGCCGTGGTGTTTACTATTTGCCTTTTTTTTAGATATAGTCTCTGATTTTAAACTTGAAGGTTAAAAGAAAGGCAGAAGTTCAGTAGAATTCCAAAGAGTACTCCAGACAACAAATCCAAGAGTATTTCTGAGACCGAGAAAAGATAAAGGCTACAGCAAAACAAAATGCATACACACTGCGGTCTGAATATTGCAGTCTTGTATTCATAATGATATCCTCCAACTCATCAGCTATCCTGCTCCACAAAGCCACCCCAGCCTCCCAAACAGACAACTGTTTTGTTTTGAAGGATTAGCCGGAACTGAATTTTCTCCCCTAGCGGTCTCTTATTTCACCATTGTTGGAAGGATAAGGGTGGGTGACTGACATTCAAGTAAGCTGAAATGTGAGCAGCAAGTCTTCACATTTTTCAGTTGTAAGTCATTTTGATAGCAAAGTCCTTTTCTGAAAGGTAACTTAGATTCTGTTGGCCAGAATATACCCCAATACAACAGGGATCTCTTGTAAATCTTAGTCAACCACCTGTTTAAGCATCTTACCAAGACCTGGCTCCCAGAACTCCAATTTCAACCTAATATGGTCTCTTCTATTTCAGTCTACTAGAATTACAGAGTCAACACCTCGTCATTGCTAGTCCAAGAAGAGTGGGAGCCCTTGTCCTGCCCCCTCTAAATTTGTCACCAGCGATGTCTAGGAGCTATATCACAAAGACCAGCGAAGAACACTCACCCCACACCCTCTTCTGGCCTCCTCATTTAATCTTCAGGAGAACTTCCCCCAGGCTGTTGCATCTCCCAGCCCCTACGTATTTCGAGGAGTCAAAAGCTGGAACTCTTGAGGGGCCTAAGATATCCCCCCTGAAATGTAATGAGAGTTGCCAACACAGCTCCTTTTGGCCCCTTTAAAAAATTTCAACATAGCAGACACGGTCAGGTACTTCTGGCCCACTTTGCAGCATTCCTTTAAACATCTGGTTAACAACAACTGCTTAGCATAGCTCTCTAAACCAAACAAAGTCAGTATGAGCTCGAAAGTATTTCTCACTGCCATGTATTTCAAGAGTAAAGCTGTGTTTCCTGCAAAGCTCGTATTCAACAAAATGACTCTGTATGCATCCGTTTTTAAAGAAAATATTTTATTACATTATGGGAAAAAGGCATAATCATCCAAAGTTCGTATTGTTAAAAAAATTGAAAATTTATTTTAGACAGCGTGTCGGTATATTCTGTTCCGCATGGGAATGATAAGAAGACTCTATATCATTACTAGATATTGCACAGTCTGAAAGAAACAAAAACAAATCACATGATCTTGGGAACCATCTCACATTATGAAAAACCTACAAGAAAACATTAAAAAAAAAAAACAAACACACAATCCTTTCTTTCTACAGTAGCTTTAAGTTTATAATTCTTGGAATGACCATATTTCACTGAAGACCATCTCAGTGACAGGAAGCTTCATTTCAGCAATCCCTTGTGCAAATAAGATTAATAAAAAAAAAATAATAATAATGCAGTGAAGTCTTTTGATATTGTGTGGGTGGCAATAACCACACAGCTGTTAGATCCCTGCCTGGAAAAACAAAACGGGGAAGGAGAAGGAAGGGGACTTAGGCCATAAGTTTTGCCTGCAACTCCATCTCTGCCGCCCTTTTGAGTGCAACATCCACCAGTAGCTGGAATCCACTAAAATCCTGGTTAAGATCTGGTGGGGTTGGGGGAGGAGTGTTAAAGAGCCCACTTTGTGCGTTGGCACCGGGTCCCAGTTTAGATGCGTCCTCGTGGTAGGAGAGGGAGTTGTCTGTGAAGCCGTTGGCCGGGGGCTGCTGCAGGTCCGTGGTCTGGCCTACATCAGCTGGCTGGCAAAAGTGGAAAGGGGCGTCTTTCAGTGCAGTCACAGTCGTGTGGCAAATCACCGACGGCCGAGCCAGGACCGATCCCGGGGAAGCCGGCTTGGAAGAGGGCACAGTCTTGCTGAGCGGCGCAGCAGTGGGAAGGAAGGCGGTCTCCTCCAGGCCAGGAATGTAGTTCTTTGTGCTGATGGAAGACTCCACCAGGCCGCCCTCGGGAAGCTTGGTCCCTCGCCGCGAGATAGTGAATTGATTTGGGTCTTTGCCATCCTTCCTCAGCATGTCAGGTAAAAGCCTGCGGCGTGCATTGATAAACCAGTTGCAGACCTGGGAACATAATGACATCTTAATTTCTACCTTCATTCATTTCCAACTATGTGCCATTAGAGTCGTTGGGTTAGATTAATGAAGCCCTCCAAGCAGTTTCCTTAACTGCAGAACAAAAGAGAGACCTAGTGACAAGTTCTGACTTGCCTGGCAAAGGCCCTTCCCTTGTCCCAGCTCTACCCCCAGCTCCCTGCTCCTGTTACAGAAAGCCCCGGGACATCTGAAGACTGCTAGCACGGAGGAGTTTAGCTTTTAACTCTGTGCACACACATTAACCTATTAGCTATTGTTCCCTAGCTTAGGTTAATTAACAACAGGAAAAACCTTTTCTCTCTGAAGAGAGCCACTCCTCCCACAAATAGTTACTGATTTTCCTTGTTCAACTGACTGTGTCGACAGACATAACACGAATTACCTCATTTAAGTTTGTCCTTGTTTAAATATCAAACCAGTTTCCTGGGTGATACAGGATAGTTTATAGTTTAACGTCTTTTTTTCTGTTTACTGCATAAAGGAGGTTTTCTTTGTGATGTTACATTAAGGAAATTTTACTTTATAGCCAATTACGAAACTTGTACAAACTAATTAATCTGGAAAAATAAAGCCTAGAAGTCAACAGGAGCACTCTGTATTTAGCACCTCTCAAAGCCAAATCAGGGTTTACCCAAGTTCTCATGCAGCCACCCTCCCACAAGGTGGAAAGCATCAGTTGTCAATAGCTGTTCCACCAACGATGACCATGGAAGAAATGAATGATGCATCCAAGGGACATCGCAGCTGCCAAGCAGGATCCCAGGATGAGAATCCATACTAACCATACAGAAGCCTCATCATACCTATACTAACACACTTGAGTAGCTCTATCCCATCATATAGGCTGTTCCACTGATCTTGCTGGAAGTCATCATACACATAATTACGTATGTGCATGTTCTACAGGAATGAGCCTCAAGTTGGAGTTTTAGAAGCAAAGAGCCGTATGTTAAGCTGCATATCTATCACCATAAAACCTCTGTTGACAAATAAATACCTTCTTCTCACAATAAATTGCCTTATACAGACACTTCATGTCTTTTGGGCCCCGATTCCACAAAAATTAGCATGTATGCTTGAATTCATGACTGTCTCTTCTCCCAGAGAAGTAATTTGATTCCCAATAAACAAAGATCATCGTAACACACAATTCATTTGTATTTCTCCTTACAAGTGCTGCCAGAAGGAAAGTAACAATAAAAAAAGCAAATGTCACAAGCAGCATAAACATTTGTATCTGTGATTAGACCACAGGTAAATGAGAAGAAAACAGAAAGCACCTCCTTTTGAAGTGAGAACTACTTTTTTTTTTTTTTTTTAATACCTGTAGTGTGGAAAGGTGTGTCTGTCGGGATAACAGCGCTTTTTCTTGCTCTGAAGGATAAGCATTGTATCGGTGCTCATACAGCCAGTCCCGAAGAATCTGCACGGATTCCTTGGGCAGGTTGCCACGTCTCCTCCGTTTGCCTGAGCCAGCAGATGAGGAAAGATCCAGTGGGACATCCATAGTGTCATCATCCTCCGTTTCACTGCCTGATATTGCAATTACACCTACAATCATAAGAAGACAAGAACAATCAGCCTCCTAAATCCGTAAATTGCTCAGCTCCAGCATTCTATGGTCCAGACACTTTTTATTACATTAACTGTCTTTCCTATGAATCATGGTATATAGCCTCCTATACTGGAGATTCATCCTGTAGCGTTAACTTGTCAAGCTGTAGCTTTCCTGTCAGCTGAACAAAAAGTAGCACCAGTGATCTGTGGGAATTTTTCTCCGCAAACCCTCATTTTCTCGTTCCCCTGGCAACCTTTTATCTGCTGCATGTTATCAGATAGCTTCAATCTAATGCCAATATTGTCCAAATTTGCTTGCTATGGTATGCATCCAACACTCTTCTTCAAGGATAACTATCCAGTGGCTGGGCAAAAGGTCAATAAGCAAGAACTTAAAAACACCCAACTCAAGCAATGGGTTATTTAATTACTTCTTAACATGCCAGTGCTTCCCTCCTGGGAGGGATAGCTTGTAGATTTTATAAATAATAGTTCATTCCAGATCTACTAATAAAAACTAATGGAACAAGAAAAGAAGAAAGGGAAAAATTGTGTCTGCCCCCACCCCCTGAGTGGATTTTCACTTAGGAAAGAAAAAAAAAAGTGCTGGAAAAGGGAAGAACCAGGTGCCTAAGAGTCCAGCAGTTTATCAGGAGATGGACTTCTGTAATTTAATTGCACTTCTGTACTGAAGAACTACAATAATTTAATGTTTGGGCGGGTTTGTTTGTTTTAAAAGTACCACTTTGCACCCTGATTATTTTTTCAACTTCATGGCTTTCATCTCATATTTTAACCTGTGGAAGTATGTGTTCTGTGCTATGCTTATTACGAAGACTCCAGATTTACAAGTTAACTGCATACCTTTTTCCTTCAACACAATGGAAGAAACAGATTTCGAAATCTGATTATCCTTTTATATATATGCCACGCTACTAGTAACATGAAGCTATGGTACATAATTAAATAATAAGAACAAAAAAACAAACAAACAAAAAAACCCAAAAACCCACCAAACAAGTACTCAAAGTTATTAAGACTAGAATTCTACTCCTTTGGTTGGTAGGAGACAAAAGTCACTGAGGAAACAAATAGTACTGTAAAACACAAAGAAAACTATGCTTTAAATACTCACCAGGTTAAGCTAACCAGAAATTTTAGGAATCTTACAAACTATATATAAATCCAAGTAAGATACCACCCATTTTCAACTAGTACAATTAAATACTAATTTCAAGTTATACTGGCTTTCAGAAGCATTTTCTAGAAACTACAGAAGGCAAACAAGCCCTTTATCTTTCTGCGTTTTGAACTTAAGGGGGGGGGTGAGAACAACTTGCTCATTCATAACATCTAAACTAAGAACCTTAATAGTAAAAACAAGTTAAATGTCAAAAGCAAAATTTTTATGTGGGCAACCACACATAGTTCAAAAATTCTGTGTAAGGAAACAAAGTCAGCCCTAACATGAGAAGTATGCCTGTGAAAGTATAAAACTATAGTTATATCCATAAATAAAGAAATAGAATGAATTAACATCATTAAAAAACCCCAAACAAAACAGAAAAAGGGGTGGGTGTGCAAGTTTTGCTTACTACTTGGGGATGGAGGGGGCAGCAGGAAGAGAGGACCTCTCCCCAACGCTTTCAAACTTCAGCCACAGCTGACATGGTGAAATTGCTCTTTCTTTCTCCCATTTAAGAACAGCTCCAACATCCTTAAATTTAGCTTAAGTTGCCCAAATTTCAATGCATATTTTTGACATGCAAGCATTCCCAGAAGGATGATCAATCTGCAATCTGTCTGGCGTAGTTACTTCAGTAACTTACTTAGCATTGTTTTCATTCTCCCAATTGCTGATTTATGTAACCGACAAACACCGAACTGACATACCAAATTTTTCCTGTCATGATTAGCTACATAAATTATCCAGTTATGGAACAGGAACAATAGGACAATATTTAAATAGCCAACACAAGATAAACTCCAAATTATGTAAACAGGTTCTTAATTCAAGTAGAAAAGTATGCCAAGTTGGCTTTAAAACGATTCCAAGCAAACTGCTTTATTTTTGCCATAGCCTGACGGGACGTGGTGTCACACTTGCTACCTAACCCAAGCACATCCCTCGCACAACGGGCTCCCGGGAGCCACGAGGAGCACTTCTTGGAACAAAGACCCTGCACAGACAAGACGATGTCTCTGCAAAGCAGCTCATCCCTTCTAAATTGAATTTAAAAGTTAGTTAAAACTAGCCTACACTATTCAGACAATGTTTTCAAACACGCCGTTCTCGTTTGTCAGAAACCAGGAGCGTACTTCAGCAGGTTGGGGTTTTTGTTTGGTTTTAAATATACCAGGACCTTGGGAAACAAGGACAGGCAGGCAGCAAGGGCTAGACGTAATTGGGAAGGAAGAGAAGCTGAAAAAAACGCACCTATGAAAAAGTTAGGTGTCTAATGGTTTGTGAGCTGTATTTACGCGGCGTAACAACAAGAGGTCCTCCAGACGCACGCCACCCCATCTGGAGCAACCTCTCCAAGACCTAACACACAGGTAAAAGACTCCATGGGCACTTCTCCGAATTTGAGAAAAGCAATTTGACAGCAAGACTTCCTCTAGAACCGTTGCTCTTTTTCACCCCGGGGGGGGGGGGGGGGGAAGGCAACAAAATACTGCCCGAAAGCCAGCAGCATAAACCCCTTTCTGTATTTTGCAAACAAGACCTTTTGCTAAAGTAAAAGTTGCCGTCTGACTAACCGTAACCTACCTAGCAAGAAATGAGTCAACAGCGGCGCCTGCCCTTTGACCCACCCGCTTAAGTGTGTCACATTAATTGACACAGTAGGTTAGTGACACAAAGCAGGTTGGGGCTGAGCAGGAAACCCAGCGTAGTAGGGACTTCTC
Source organism: Gorsachius magnificus (assembly GCA_034008185.1). Taxonomy (NCBI): domain Eukaryota; kingdom Metazoa; phylum Chordata; class Aves; order Pelecaniformes; family Ardeidae; genus Gorsachius; species Gorsachius magnificus. Next base: position 54,478,879 of record CM067082.1, on the reverse strand, counting down.
CTCATTTAAATGAGCTCATTTAAATAGAGCATCAGCCCTCTGAACCCGCGGCGGATCTCTCGGGCGGCGCAGTACAGGGCGAGCAGCAACAGGAAGCCAGGGCTAGAAATCTCACACTACCCCAGCTGATATTTTTTTTACTAGAGCAGAAGCCACGTTGTTGCTGTCAAGGCTCTGTTTTCATTAAAGCATTCCTGCTGATTACAGCCCAGCTCTGTTTTTCCGTCTTGTTAGTAATCAGGCTATTTGCTGCTGGTTTCCTGTTTTAACAGGGCCCAACTGAAAAGGCTTCTGGCCAGGCTCCACGACCGGACCATTGGCTTACTGTTATTTACACCCAGAATAAAGGCTTGTGGACACGACGAGTAGCCCCGGCTGACCTACTAATTTGCTTCCTCTTAAAGAGCAGGCTACCACCAGGCTATTTTATGTCTTCTCCTAAACGTGCTTTAATCTAGACTGCAGAAAAACTGTTTTTACAGGACTAAATTAAAGCAGCACCAGCTCATTTGCAGAGAGATCTGTGAAACAATACAAAATCCCAGTTCGCTCCCTCCATCGCCACTTAGATGAGCGGTCCCCGCTACTAACGACCGACGAACTACATGACCAGCACCCCTTCTTTATAAATCACTTTATCCTCCTGGCTTCCCAGCTGAAGTCATACGCATGATTGAATGCAAGGTTGCATCGTATCACAGCCCAAAGACTTTACAGGCCCTCCCGTAATCAGCTCAGGGAAGATTACACCTAGGATCTCCAGTCTAGGCTCAACACTCAACCCTTAACAGCTTGAAACAACTTGAGTACAAGCAAGGCGATGACTAAAGTTGATTTCAAAATAAAGTATTGCTACTTAAGAAGGCATGCTGAAACGCTTTGAGGGGGGAGGACAAAGTGTTTAGAGAGAGGCTGAGACAAATGAAATGGAAGTTAAGCAAATAAAAAAAAAATGTAGGTTGAGTATCAAAAACTGAAATAAAAACAATTATCCCACTGCATCGAGGAAGAGCTTCACCAAGGAAGTGGCAGAAGCTGATTGTTATTCAAAGCAGGACAAAGTATACCACAGGGAACAATCTCTGCCCTCCAGAGAGGGGATGGACTAAAATTACCTTACGGAAAACCTCCCACCCCACCCCCTTAGGGTTCTCTGGATTTCTTAAGCTGGACTTTTTTTTTTTTTTTTTTTTTTTTTTTTTTATGAGCACAGATTAATAGAACCAGTTCCTATCCAAGGCCCCGATCCTGTGGCAACCAAGTTCAGTAGGATTCCTCACATGTCTAAACTTGAGCACATGCCTGTGTCTTTGCAAGATTGTATTCTAAATCAGCTCATTAACGAGCTGGATACGTTCAGTGCGATTGCTATCACATTATTGATATTGTAAATGAAACTACCCATAGAGGAGTCCTTGGGGTTTAAATCCACAGCCTGTTAGCTAAAAAAACCCAAACAACAAAACAAAACAACATCCAACCAACAAAAAAAAAAACAAACCCAACAAAAAAAAAATCCAACACACAAACAAAAAAAAGTTAACAATATGAATTTAAAAACCACCAACAAAAAGTAATTAGTTTAAAATTATTCATACATCACCAAGAACTACAACGATGCAGAAGGGAATTTCCACAGTGAAAAACACACCAGAACTTTTTCCTCTGAATAGGTTTCAGAATTGAGGAACCAGCTTACTTGTTTTCCTCTGCATTTCACAGCTTGCACTCCATCGCTTGTAAAGCAGCCAGACTTGGCTACGCTTCGTATTTTTTTTTCTTTTAACAGGATTTTTCTAGGAGCGCAAGCAAGAAACATGTAACAAAGTCACTCTTTGAAACTTCCTGAATGAGCCTCAAATGCCAGGAGGTCACAAATAACTACAAGCCCAACCTTTAATAAAACAAAGGCACCTAGCCCTAACACCTTTTAAAAAGTTTCCGTCTTTGTCCCCTCACCTTTTAATTTCTGCCACGCAAACCCCAGGCCCATGGCCCCTCTCAAAAGTTCTCCCTCCCGCCTGTCACCTTTCATTGTTTCCATTGTTTCAGCCCAGGACTTGCAATCCTCAAGGCAGAAGATCTTTCCCCTCTCTTCTCTCATACACACACAAAGCCCTACACATGCATACCTAGAAACTACGTCAGCGTTTTTCACACGCATTTATTTCGGGGGTGGCGAGAACAACAGTTGAAAGTGCAGGGAGTTTGGTATTTCACCAACCAGCAGCTGCCCTCGGGGAGAGAAGTCTGAACAATGGAAGCAACAGCAGACAGGAAACCAGCTCACCACTGCTGTGCAAACAGGGAGCATAGGAATGTCCTAAAAATAACCGGGCTAAATTAATTCAGTTAAACCATAAAAAGAAAAAAGGAAAAAAAAAAAAAAAGGAGGAAAAAAACCACCAAACACCACCCCCACCCCCCAACCCTGCTCGCAATAAGCAGCTCAACCTACCCACGACAACCGAAACATGTTAAAGTCAATGCTGTCAGTGTCTCCAGGCGCAGGCGGCTGAGCTTGGTATGCAGCACATGTTGCAACCTAAAAATCCGTGCCGTTCGCTCCCAGGCGGGAGGTCGGAGCGCTTCCCGCCCCCCCCCCCCCCCTTTCCAAACACCACCCTGCCCGCCGCTTAAAACTTCGTCTTTGTGCCTTAATTCCCTTTGTGTGCGGCTCCCCTCGGCCGAGCGGCGCGTCCGGAGCTGCTCGGCAGGGCTGGCGAACCATATTAGTACATCACGTTTCCAGCAGCCCGATGATTTCACTAACTACTTACGCATTAATTGCTCCAAGGATGTTAACAATGAGCGAGGCTGCTCTACTACCGAGCCGCAGGAATGCGTAGTAGGGGGGAAAAAACAGGACAACTCTGGAGTACTGAACATGCGCACTGCTCCCCTCTATACCCTCCACTTTGGGTTATTTCATGGTCCTTTGAAGGCGAACAGCCCCCCCCCCACACACCACACCACACATCTACGCCACGGACCGGTAAATCGCGAACTGAAAAAGTCCTGCTTGGCCAGAAACTTCTTTCCAGCCAGCGCAGCCGTGTAAAACCTGGAAGCGCGTCCCGCGCCTTTGTGGGCAAGCTCCAATTTAAAGGCACTTAAAGCACCGCAAGCGAGAAAGAGTAACCGTAAAGTTTGTCTGCCTCTAGATGAACACAAAGAAAACTTAAAGAGAGCCTTATTTGGGGGGCGGGGGGAGTCTTCCTCCTTTGAACCCTAACCGTCGGAACTTTGTACTTTTTTTTTTTTTTTCTTCCCCGTTTTAAGGGACAAAGGGAAGGAAGAGGCAGCAACTTTCGGCAAAACAAGGCAGCCGAGGGCGCGGAGGGGCTGCCAAACCCGCCAGCCGAGCCCCCCCCCCCCCGCCGTCGTGCCCGCTCCCCCCGCCCCACGCCGCCGGGAACAAAGAGTTGCCAGGGCCCCGCGGGTCGCGGCGGTGGCAGCCGCGGGCAGCCCGCGCTCCCCTCAGCCCTAAGTTGGGGAAACGATCCGCGCCCCCCGTCATCGGGACGGCGGGGCTCGGTACAGTTAAAGCGACAAAAAAAGAAAAAAAAAAACACCAAACCCCACAACATTTTGGCAGGGAGCAGAGGCTCGGCGGAGGGAGCAAGCAGCAAACTTCGCGGAGGCACAAAGCGGGCGGCGGGGCATGTTTTTGACAGGGAGCCAGCGGCGCGGAGAGGCGGCCGCCTGCAAACAACAGCCCCGCGTGTTTTGTCTGGGAGCGAAAGCATCCACTGCCATCTTCCACGGGAGCTCGGCCGGGGGGCTGGGGGCACGGGGGGGGTAAGCAGGGTCGAGAAGAAAAACAGACTCCGTCTGGCTGGCCAACAGCCCCCCCAGCCCCCAGCCGGTCCCGTGGGGAGAGGCGCGGGGGACCCCCGCTCCCCCGGCGGCCGGGCGCCCCGCCACAACTACCTTTTTTACTTTTCATCTTGATCGCGAGGACCGAGCCCGCCGCTGCCGCCGGGAGCCAGGGGCGGCCGCTCGCCGACCCAAGTTTCTCTCCTTTTGCCGGACGCTGCTCCCCCTTTAAACTCGGCGAGCAGGAAGAGGAGGACGACGGAGGAGGAGGAGAAGCAGCAGCAGCAGCAGCACCGCCGCGGAGCGCGGATCCAGGCGCCCAGCCTGCGCTGCTGTCAGCGGGAGCCTCCGGGCTCTGCCTCCCCCGGGGGTTTTCTGGTGCGGCCGCCGCCGGGGTGGGCTTCCCTCCCCCCCTTCCCTTTGTTCCCTCCAGCCGGCGATTGGCCCCGGCTCGTTAAAGTGGGGACAGGCACGGGAGGGAAAGGTACGCCGCGCCCGCCCTCCCCCACCTTCCCGCAGCGAGTACGGGAGAGTAACCCGGCGCTGCACTGGCACCCGCGGCCGCCGCGCTGCCTCCTCCTCCTCCTCCTCCTCCTCCTCCCCTCCCCTCCCGGGCTGCTGAGCCTCTGTCAGACGGGAGGGGAGGGACGGGCCAGCGCCGCGGGGGCCGCCCGTACCCGCTCGCTCATGCACACACAACAGCGGCGGCGGGGGGAGCTCTCCGTGCCTCCCGCTCCCTCGCCTTTCTTCCAGGCAGACCCTGCCCCCACCCCACGGGGGGGGGGGGGGGAGATTTTGACAGCTGCCCTTGACTAGCCTCCCCTGTTGTGCCGGATGAACCACCCACTCCTCCGCGTGAATAGAGAGGGAGAAGAAAGGAGAGTACGTACGGGAGGAGAAGGAGCCCCCCGAAGACCGGCGCCTTCCGCCCCCCCGGCCACCCCCTCACAGCTGCCGAGCGGCCCCGCCGGGGGCTGCTTCGCCTCTTGCCTGCCTGCCCCCACCCCACCCCCGGCTAGCACCGAACGAGCCCCGGCCGGCCGGCGCTGGCCAGCCCCCTGCCGCGGGGGACGGGGACCCCCTCGTTACACCAGTTTCGGAAGGGCTGCTTTTCTAACAGCAACACACGCGCGCGCACACACACACACACACGCAGAGGCAGAGCCGGCCCGGTGGATTTTGGTGGCGACGCACGCCGGTAGCTGTTAAAAGCGAAAAAGCCCCGCATCCTGACTCATCCCGCCCCGCCGAGCACGTGCTCCAGCAACAGTTTTATGTTCCTGCGGGAAGGGAAACGCGGGGCCCCGCTCCTGCGCGGAGGGCTCGTTCCAGCCTCCCACCCGGCGCGGGGGCGAGCAGGGGACGGGGACGGGACACGCCACGCCACACGCCACGCCGCCCTCCCCGAATGGCGGGCGGGCCTCGGCGGCGGCTCCCGGCGCTCCCCCGCCGCCCCTCTGTCAAAGCCAGCTGCCCTTCGGCGCCGGGCGCCTGCTTCAAAGCGCCGAGCTCCGGGCTGAAATTTCACGCGCGAAGGATTTTGGCGTGGAAAGTTGAAATGAGCCCCGAAGCCCGCGCGGGCGCGCGCGCGGATGTAGCGTGCGTTTTACGCACGGGAGCCTGTATATATTTATATTACTCCCGCGCCGCCACGTGCTGGGCTGTTTGCAAGGAGGCGCGGGGGCAGGCACCGGGGGCCGGGACGCAAGCGCTCGAACCGGCTGATGAAATAATGAATTTCGGCGGCGGAGCGAGGGCTCCGTCCTTCCCCCGCCCTCCCTCCCGCTCGGCGGCGCGGGCACCCGCACAACAGCGCATTCACGGCCGAAGAGGAAGCAACAGCGTTTTAACAGCAAATCCTCCCGAGTGCCTCGTAACTATTTTTTTTTTTTTTTTTTTAATGTGGCGTAATTACAGCGACCTTGCTGGAGATAAAGGGGGGGGGCCGGGCCGTTGGGTTGGCTCGCCGGTACCTGGCGCCTCTGGCTGTGGGTCAGCGCGGCGGGCCGGGCCGGGCCCATGGAGTCACGGCGCCGCGGGCCAGCACCGAGCCAGGCGGGCGGTTCTGCCGCGCGGCGCTGACTGAGCGCCCGCCGGCGGCGGCGGCGGGCGCGAGCCGGGCCGTTACCCGGCGAGCAACCGCCCTCCGCGCGCGCCCCGCGGGCCGCCTTCCCGCCGCGGTGCCTTGCCACCCTCCCCCCTCCGCCTCAGGCACTGGTTGTGTCCGGTTGGATTCGCGCCCGGGCAAGGGTGGGGGAATTCGGGAGGACGAGCCTCGGGCAGGGGCGGGTGTTTTTAACGTGACAAGAAGCGAGCTCTGTCTCCGAGGGACCGGTGACTCAGGGGCGGGGGGAAGGGAGGGGGGTGGGTGTGTGCGCACACGCTGCCGTATTTTCTTTTTTTTTTTTCCGTTTTGTTTTTGTTGTTGAAAGTCCTGCTTGCCAGCTGTGAGGGCTGACTCTTCAAACTGGTGTTTTGAGCGTCCAGGCATGGTCATGCCAAAAAAGTAATTACGGGAAGTTAACAAAAGACACGTCAAGGATTTGAAGAGATTTCCCTTTCTCTGTACTGCCCAAGCTGCCTCACGCTTGCTTATTGTCCTTGGGACTGCCAGCAAGTTCGTGAAACAAACTCTTTCCTTCTCTTCCCCCCTCCCCTTTTTTTTTGTTTTATTTTTGAGGTTTGTTTGGGGTGAGGTTTCTGGGGTGTGGGGGTTGGGGTTTTTTTGGTTCTTCTTTGGCAAGGTCATTTTTATGAGGGGAAAAAAATTTTATTTTCACACTGAGCTCAGGCTTGCTTTTAAGAGCGCTAGAAACAGCCTTTCTAGCTCTGCTGGAACATGGGTTCCCAGGAATTTTCTCAAAGGACGCTAGGAAAATGCTGAATTTGCCCTTGAGTGGCAGCTTTTTAGCTAGTGGACCAGTGGGTGTTCATTCCTAGCTCCCCGGGGTACAAAATTCATGGAGAGGTATTTTTTTGAACCAAGTTACTTCATGGGTGTGAGTCTGGAGGGGTGTATCCATAGTCAGGACCGCTGGGAAAGACAGAAAGTGGGCTTGTGCAGTGCACCTTGCAGTACCTCGGGGCTGTCTCAAATTTGGTCCCTCTTTACCACCTGAAGACTCTTGGTATGTGTTCAAGGTGGTTGGGTGGATAAAGTTTGCAAAAAAGTAGGGTGGGTGGAAGAAAACCCCGGCAACCTTCTCTCAAAGCCTCAACACACCTGAAACAGGGTTGTATCTAAAGAGAAGGCAGGTGAGTTTCTCGCCTGTCCTGAGCTCAAATCTAAAGAGCAGAACAACTTGATTTTGCAGTATGTGCAGTAACCTGGTGGACTGTAAGTTGGTGATGGGTGTTGGTATTGGCTGCTGCTTGCAGGCAGAAGTAGATGGCATGGAAGACAATTTGTAACTTTCTGCAGTTCTTGTTTTCCCTTCACATGTTGGCGAGGCTGTGATTTTTTTAGTATTACTTAATCTGCTGGAGCTGCATCAGCATGAATAATCGTATCTCACAAGCAGCTCACGCTCCTCACTGAGCAACTTTGGCATCTGTGCAGCTCCTTGGGTAAGTAGTGGTATACATGTGCATCAAGATACATCTGTGCCAACAGGTTTGAACAGCTTGGTTTAGTCAGAGCAAGTTCAGCTCTGTCTGGACCCATCTGCATAGGCAATGCTTTAAGTATTTGTAAAACTGGGTTCCAAGAAGGGAGAGAAATGGAACTGGAGGGGCTAGATTTTCAATTGCCAGATGATTGTCCATATCAGTGGTTTATCAGTGTTCTGTGGTGATGCACATGTGTTTCTGCCCTGTCACACTGCCACGTGTGAGATCTTACATGACTAATTGTATGTCTCTTACTTTACAAGTGCTTTGCTTTCAGGTGCAGGGACTCTGCCTAACTACCGCTGAAGTCTCTAAGGCCATGGTCTGGGCATAGAAACTCTTAAAGGAAGAAAATGTGAAAGAATTCTGGAAAATCAGGATCTAGGCACCTCAGGCTTGTGGATGTTTGTTATCTTAGCCTGTTTGTTCCAGTTTCCCATTTATAAACTGGAGAGTATGATTTTATTTTTTTTTCTACTTTATAGGATGTTATGAAAATAAACCCACTGATCTTTGTGGAATGCTCAGATGCCATTGAAATGTTTGTGAGAAAATCTTTTCTTCCTTTATATTCAAAACATAATTAAGTAGCACACAGTAAGATAAGCAGGTCATACCTTTGGCAACGAGAATAAAGCAATGCAACAAATAACTGTTTTTCCAGTGAATAACTCTGTCCTATGTGTGGAAAACCAGAAATTGCTGCTGTGGGTCACACCCATTCTTCACCTTTTGTTACCTGTAACACCAGCTAGTCTCAGATGTATCAGAGGGAAAGGAGAGACTACAGAAGGCAGAGGTGAGGTTGTATTTTCCCACAAGTGTCCCATCCAAATCTTTAATAATTAGATACAAGCACTGGAGCAATAGTTTAACATAACTTGGAATTTTGTTACTGAGATAGCTGGATAGCCTTCATACTGGTATAAATGCCTATAATGTCTCTGTAGCATTTAAAGTCTGTAATGGCAGTCAGTGGCAGAGTAGCATGTTCAGTTGTGAATTACATAAAAATGCATTTCTTCTGATTTTTTTTTTCCTTATCTATTTATTTAAATTTTACCTTCTGTGTACCATTCATTATTTTATATACTTCCATCATGTCTGCTTTCTGAGATAAAATTTTTCACTCTTCTCAGTCTCTGTTCCTATGAGAATTACTCCCAGCTTTTGATCATTGCCTTGGTTCTCTCCCCAGTCTATTTAGTCCTACAATATTCCATTTTTCAGTAAAGGTGACTTATGCTGCATGCAGTATTCTAAGCAAGGTTATACCTCTGATTGCAATGTATATGTATTTGATATTACTTCCTGACCTATTTCTTATGGAATCCAGCATACTAGGCTTTATCTTTGGCTGCTGCTACATACTGAGGATGGGGCTCTATCAACTTTGGCGGTTATATGGCTTGTTTGAAGTTTCTTCTGTGCACGGTTTCATACTCATCTCAGTGCTGAATTTCTTTTGTTGTTGCATTATTCATTCATGTAACAGAAGTCACACTGAAGTTATTCACAAATCTCCCTTTTCCCAAATGCATTTTTGATAGCTGCAGACTCTGGCACCTCACTATTCTTTACCTGTCCCTGTTTCTCCCCATCTCACTGGTCTGAGTTAATATATTCAAAAACACTGGCCTGAGTATGGGACCCGGAAGCACCCTGTTGTTAACATTTTGTCATAATAAAAACCAACCATTTAATCTTATTCTTTGATTCTCTTGCTCCAGCCAGATATTCATTCATGGAAATCATTTGCCTTTTTCCCCTAGCATCATCTTAGTTTCTCCAGCAGCTCCTTGCGTGGAACCTTGTCAAAAACCTTTTGGAAATCTATATAAATTATGCCAACCAGCTGTGCTCCCATAATTAGAGCTCACTTTGGCGCCTTTGTGCAAGGGCAAAAAGGGTAAATCAAAGCGCGAAGACAAACCTAAGGTTTCAGAACTTCTGCCTAATAGACTGCAACTTGAACATGCTTTTAATTTTTTTTTTTTTTTTTATGTGGGCATTCTTGTGGTTATCAAAGATCAAACAAGAACAAAAGCCCCGGGAATTCCTTGTGTAGAATCGCGCTGGCTCCTGTCTGGTATAGCATCAGGTTTGCAACCTTTTGGTTCTCAGCATGGCCTTTAGTGTGGACTCAAGGTAACAGGCAGTAGTTGTCATTCCTGATGGGGGTCAGCCACTGGGATTTCCTGCCAGTCACTGGCAGAGGAGAGCGATGGCTCCTCTAGCAGGTGAGTCTCTCTCTGGGGCCTCTTTCAGCTCTTCCCTGTGCCAGCCCTTGCTCCCTCATCTCCACACAGTCCTCCCTTGTGTTTGTGCCTCAGTATATAAGGAAATAGAATGTTATGATTATTACAGGGCCAACTTACGTATATACAGTAATGTTAGTTACGATTATTAAGACAATGCAGAAACTTCGTAAGTGGCACAATCACGCTCTGAGACTAAGAGCTGTGCAGCTACTCTGGGGAGTGCCTTCTGAAACTTGCATCAATGTAAAAGCAATTTCTTCTCTGCAGTTCAAAGTCAGACCACTGTGTAAAATTGAAACTAAAAAGAGGTGAATTATAGATTTAATCTTGCTTGGAGTAACAGTGTTCACTTTCAGGTTTTAACTTAACAAAAGTACAAGTTTGACAAGGAACAGACCTCATGTATTCCTTCCAGTTATGCAGAAATGGTAATTTTTGTCCACCACTGGCACATCTCGTAACTGCTATGCCACTTTATCTAAGAGGGGGGGCTCTGGCTTTGTTTTTTTGTGGCACACAAGTATGCGTATCAAAATCAGCATGACAAATGGCATGATGGTTGACAGTCTCAGTTTAGCTCAAGAACTTGGGGCATGCAAGGAAACAGATATCTCTTTCCTGAAATTTGAAACTGCGGGTGCAATTTTGCAGTCTATGTTATCAGTTTTTGCTTATCCGTAAGAAGTGAAGCAAGTAAAGTGGGTATGGCTGACCAAATAAAATATGTGGGGTTAGGTTTGGTTTTGGTTTTGGGTTTGTTTGTTTTGTTTTGGGTTTTTTTAAATTGTGGGATGCCTAACTTGCTTTTACCGCAGACTGGTTAGCGCGTACTGAAGACAAGGCAGGAGGTTTACTGCGAGGCACCCTAAGCAAGCTTGACCTCACTTAGCTGACCTTGTTTAACCAGATACTAGAACGTCTATCTCAGCTTAAGGTTTTGCATCGGTGAGCCATATCTAACTATACAAAAATCACTATGTAAAGCAACAAAAACAAAGCCTAAGAGATGTCTACATTTTATAACTTTTTTTTTTTCAGGGAAGAATATTAATTTAAAATGAAATAACTCTTAATAACTGTATCTGGGCACTTTTATTCTGTTTAGTGTAGTCTACTTAATGGTCAGCCAAGTAGTTGCTTAGTTGAGTCTAAAAGTTTGGTGTGGGGGTTTTGTTTTGGTTTGGGTTTTTTTAAGAATTATATTTTAGGAATGTTGTCTCTAAAGTTATTTCTGTCCTCTCAAGACAAGGTTAAATTTTACGTGCAGAAGGATGAAAATGCAATTGTAATGAATGAAATATACTACTTTACACTAAATCTTATTTGGTATAACAATAAATAACATAATTAGTTTTCTTTATAAGAAAAAATGAATTTGGAATGCTTGTTATGCCTGTGTACTAAGGAAGCGATGGTACCACATCTTAATACTTCGGGAAATAGAAAATTCTCACTAAAGATGCGCTGTCGCCATTCCCTGTCATTAGGGTGGAAGGCTTATGTAGGAGATAAGAATGCCTTCTGGGACTGCAGATTTTCCATGCCTTTTTAGCAGTGGATGTTGTTTATTAGGTATAATAGTATCGAAAAAAGTACTCAGATATATAAACTCATGTTCAACAAAGATTGGAAAGGATGCAGACTAGTTAAAAAGTAGAGGGATTTTACAACAGGCCATAATTAAACACTGTATACTCAGTTTAGAAAGGCTTTCACCTGCTCTGAATATAATGCTGGGAGCTTTATTTTCAAAGTTGTCAGCTTTGTACTTTTATAGGTATTGCATACACTTTGTTGCTGCTGTGATTATTTTATTAATCCTTGGTGTTGCACAACTTAAAATCGATGCTTCCATTATTCTAAGTTAGCTGTAATTTTCACATATTTCAGTGCAAACAGAATATTCTTAATGTATTATAGATGTGTTACAGAGATTTTGAGTGACCAGTCAAATTCACAGCATTATGGTACAGCTTCATCAAGTGAACATATCAAGTTATTAATGTCATTTTATTTACTGAGCGTTTCTGTACATAGTACTCGGCTGAAAAGATCCAGTGCCTGCTTGAGAGGCCCAGCCTAAAGAAGCAAATTTGTAGAATTAAGGACTACTGCATCTGTCTTGCAGGTGATACCAGTGAGCTGATCTTTTCACCTGGGTGGAGCCATGAAAAGGATGTTTGATGACTAAAAGTGAAGTTTTCACAGCTGAAAAAGGTGTGTAAGGTTTTTACAGTGACAGGTAATGGGTGTTGGCTACCCTTCTATAAAATCCTAGGCATAGCCTGAGGCCCTAGCCTTCTGAAGGCAAACACATATTGTGATGATTTGGAACTGTGCCTGTCTGCAGTTATGATTCAGGGTCCTGAGGTAGATAACTCAACCTGCATGTGGCCTGTCCAGGTGTGAATATTAGGAGCCAATGAGAGCACTACAGTCTAAGGAAATTAATTTCATCCAGGTTTTGTTGGGTTTTGGGGAAGATCACAGCGATTGGATGAGGGCTGCTGCTTTCTCACCCTCAGTACTTTTGTACTAGGGAAAATAAGTCGGGTGTCGGTGCTTTATTTTAAAACCCAAACCCTGAAGGTTTGCAGATAAAGGAGGATTGAGCAGGGGAGAGGAACAGGAATGCATACTGTCTGCCTTTCGTAGTGCTGACATTTCTGAGTCTGTGTGGGGCTTTCTGCTCTCCAGGTAGTGTGCTCTTCCTACACAAGATCATCAAGTCCAGCACTTCTTAGGACAGCCTTCCATTTGGATGTATAGGATCCAGCTTGTTGTAGGGAGAGGGCTACTGTGCACTGAAAGAAATAGCCCATTTAGCAAAACAAACACAAAAAAGGGACACCATGAGAAAAGCAAGACGGGGTCAGGGCTTTTTATATGAGTATTTTGTCTATGTCAGGATGTTTCTTGTGAATGCTGAAGTAACGTGGTGCAGCCTACAGAATTGTAATATTCAGGTTTTGGGGTTTTTTTTGTTTGGGTTTTGTTTGGTTTGTTTTTTTTTAAACTATGATGTGTTGGTGAAGGGTAAACTAACCCAGGAATATCCCCAGGATTGGATTTTTGGAGCATGGCACTTAAAGACATGGGCCTCCTGTCCATAAGCAGCTTGAGACAACTAGTTTGTTTTGTGAAGGCCAAAGACAACCTGTGGCAAATTAATCTTTCACAATGTCCAAAAAGGAGCACAGTATGGGGGACCTGTGACAACGCTTAACTTTAAATAGCGTGAGAAGCCTTAACTTATGTAAAGTGAATGGCATTATGGCAGGCAGTCCCCAAAACAGGGTATATTCTAAGCATTTACTTTTGTCAGATTTGGGCATTGGGGTATTTCTAGAGTGTAAATGCTCAAATCCTCCTTCATGTACTAAAAGTTTTTGTGATAGTCTTCATGATTCTGATCTTCTTTAGGTGTAGTAATCTCAAATGCCAGAAATCAGGGGGACGTTCCTAGTACTTCATGGGTGCTCTGTGGCCTGCATAATTAGCTAGGTGCTAAGAGTCGTAGCTAATTGTGCTTTGTTCTGCTGTAGGCAGAGCCGCGTTGTTCTTTCAGAGAAGTGGGGGATAACTGCCCTGGGAGCTCAGGGAAAATGTAGAAATGCCTTAGGAGACACTGAAGGTACAAGTAGTTGAGCTTGGGTCCCCAATGTAGAAGCGAGTAGATTATCAGCCTAAATTTACAGTCTGGAGATTTCATGTCTTGATAAGAAGGGGGTCTCAGGACACTTAAGGAAGAAGTAAAACTAGATGAACAAACATCCTTATGGAGCAAACATAAGTTTTCACACAGCTGTTAACCATATGTTGATTTCTTAACTATTAAGATGCTAAAATCTATGGTTTTCCTCCTTCCATTGCAGTTAAAGAGGTGTAATAAGAGCTACCATCCTAATACCAGCAAATATTAGAATCTCTTATACCTACCCCACCTCTGTATGCCTTATGAGGTGTGACAAAACATGACAAGTCTAAGTAGGGTCATTAGTCTCCTGAGGAGCTGGAATTGAATCACCTGGATGCTCACAGCCTTATGCAGGATCCTAGGATGGCAGAGGATCTGACTTCAACTGTTCTGAGATAAATCTCAGGTGTGGACCTGTTTGATTAACTGGTTAGTCCTGAAAAGTGTAACAGAAGGCTACAGCGAGTTTGAAAGACTTTCAGTCTTTGTGTTGAATTGTTTACAACTTTACAAGGTGCTAATTGTCCATCTTACCTGTGTGCAGTTAAGGCAGATGATTGACATCTGTTTCAACCTCTTGCAAGTGTGCCTGCAGTCACAAAATCTAAGCAAGCTGCATATAGCTAGGTCCTGGCTAGCATTTCTGTTGTTGAATCATATTAGTTTAAGACTAAATAACCTCCCCTTCTAGCCTTAAATGTGAAACAAAAACGTTGAAAGTTTAAAATATCCCATATTTATTTTTGACTTCTTAACTGAAAGCTAATTGATATTGAACAAATAAACATATTCTCACTCACTTCTCTAGAAAGAAACTGCTGACAGGTTTACTACTAGATAAATCACGTATACCTGCAGTATAGGATCATAGAATGTTTTGGGTTGGAAGGGACTCCTAGAGGTAATCTAGTCCAACCCCTCTAGTAAACTAGTGGAGGCAAAGCACTCTCTTGTACTGTCAATGTGTTAACCTATTCATGGTTAGCATAGCATGCCTAACATGCTAAAATATAGAAGTGCCCAGCTGCATGTGGTTATGTCATGTGGTTAGCAGGACCCAAGCTGCCATGAGCAATGCCGCTCAGGTGGGCAGCGGAGCAACCGCTGGTTCTGGTGACTCTCGTTTCTCCTTCTAGAATAAAGACCCTGTTAGTCAACAGTGATAACTGGATAGACACTACATCATGTGCGATGTACAACACTGAAATGGACGTGAAATCTAGGGACAAAGCGGCAGTAAGTACTTACCCTCACTGAGAGTTTGGAAGATTTTTGGGGAAAAGGGGGAGTTTATGCATAGGCTTACAATCTGTTTTCCGGTTACAGAAGTCAGAAATGCTGAAACAAATTTAGCCCCCCCTCCCTCCTTTTATTTTTGGTTGCTCCTTTTAAGCTGAAGTTTTAATCTGAGTCTTTAACACAGCCTCTGAACCACATATTTGAGAGAGACAGAGATAAGGATTGCATAAGAGACCATACTCATTGCTTGGTAATTAATGTGGTGGTAATATCATCTTCCAGAACATGATTTCTCCAATTGTTTGCTTTTTAGAAGTGGAATAGCTTTGCATTGTATAAAGGTTAAAACTCTGACAGCTATTATTCATTCTGAATAAGGTTGTTAAATGACATTGTATTACACAGTATTTTGTTAAATGCAGAAGTTTAAATAGAGCTCAATCTATGCTATGGAGATAAAACACTGAGAGAAAAATGCTGGTTTCTTACACTGCTGTATTGTTTCTTGCTTTATTTTGTAGTAATACAGTTAATGTATCCATAGTCTTGGTATGAAAGTATGAGCATTGCTAATAAAATCTGAATTCATTGGTAGATCCTACCAATCTAAGAGGAAAAGAATAATAACACAGAGTGCATTTATCTGATCTTTTTTTGCTGCCTCATGTTAATATACAGAGCACTTCAGACTGATGTTCTGTTCTATACGTATGGCTATGTCCTGGGCTTACAAATATGAATGTGCTTATGAACCTATATATACAATGCAGTAACCTGTCCTGACCTTCCCTGTTGGTGTAAATCTCGGAAGAAAGCGCAAAGCAGAGAACATTAAGCACCGTTTGCATAAATCTGTGTATCTGTATGCACAGAAATACGCACACAGTGCTGTTAGTTATATGACCGATTCTTGACAGTGGCATTTTATCGATGTTCCTTGTTGTCTTACTGCACTAATAATATATGTGCAGATGGAAGATAGTGTTTTGCAAATTTGGTAACGTTATTTTTGGAAGGCTTAATGAATGGAATGCCTAGCAAAAACAATCGTTCTGGTGTGCGTGTTGTGCCGACATCTGCTGGGAAATGAGACGCCTCTGTAAAAGTTCTCTGTAGACTGGCCAAAGTTTAAATCCTGACCAAGTGACACGTGTCATGCTAAATTAATTTTGAGCATTGGTAAGACTATGATCTTGTCATTGTGGTATTCCTGCTTCACTAATTAGCTGCGATGTAAGGCTTAGTGTTGATGAAACACTGCACTAATATAGCCATACTACTTTTCACTCTCAAAGCCAACTTCAACCTTTCACGTCCACATAACACAGAGTTATGCATAATAACTGCTAAGAAAGTCATGCTGATGATTATTTTCAGCAATACACTTTGCCTGAAAAGTTGGCCAAGCAATTTGTTAACTGCTGTTTCAGAAGTACAGTGACACTGTCAGAAACACCCGTTATACTTCAAAAGGGCAAAATTCAATGCAAATAAGATGAGGCTTTTTGGTGGCCCAGTGTCAGAAGTAGCTTAAGGCAGCAGAAAGGCAAGCAGGTGCTGGTGGAGACCTCCTGGGACTGCAGACAGCATGGACGAGTAAGTGTCTTTGAGCGGGGGGACTCAGCGTTACCCAAGCGGCTGCACTTGGTGTTTAAAAGGTCTTAGAGTTTGGAAGTGAGAACTTTGGCCTAGTTCAGATTTATGGAAAAACTTCTATGGACTTAAGTAAGGTAAGGTGCTATAACTTCTAGTTCTGCTAGCACTCAAAGATGCTGCACTTCTCATTAATTTATTTTCTGTGATATGAATGGACCTGATCGGCAAATTAATAAAGTGTAACTTGCTTTGACAGAGCCAGAGGGAGATATAAAAGAGATACACTGGAGACAGGAGAATGAGACATGCCAGGGAAGAAACGGTGAGGCTGCTCATGAATGCGTGGTGATGGCATACTGTGCTTTGCTGTCAGTCTGTTGACTCATGTACACTTCAAAAGAGCTCTCCGGGGAGCCAGTTATACGAGTCACCGCCTGATGTGTTGTAAATCACAGCACTACTTTTTTTTGTTTGGATGGGCCTTGAGTGTTCTGCAACATCATCTAATGCTGTTGGAACTTGAGGATTTCAATAAAAGTGGGGCAGAGGGATAGGGAAAACCTGCCCTCACAGGTGTGATCAGTCAGAGCTGCTTCTGGGTTGGCTGGTCATCTGTTCGTTAACGTCGGGTACTGCTCCTGTTCAGAGCTAAGAAAGCAGCAGGAACTGTGAGGTTCATGGAAGTTGAATATAGAGATGAAACCAAAAACTTTGTGTGCTCTGTCTCCACGGCCTGTCTCAGGGAAGCTGTACCCCTAAGGCTTGGTCAGAAAACAGGGCAAAGGCTTCAGAGGGTCAGCGCAGGGGTTGGTGCTGCTTTGGCATGGGGTTTCCTCTTAGGGACAAACAAGTGCTTTTCCTCTGAGGAGAAGGCAGCAAAGGGTGCTCGATGGCACTGAATGAACCTTGAAACGTTACAGTCATAATGTTATAGGAGAACCAGGCCAGGAATTTTAGCTGGGATTCCTAAGGAAAGGAGGAAAAGAGGTTTACACGGCTGCATTGCCTTTGTCTGCTGGTCTGCCTAGGTTCCTCAGTAACTTCAGCAGCTGTAGGACAGTTTCAGATAAATTTTACAGAATTAAAAAGTCTTAAAGATGCTTTGTTCTTAATGAAAATGATTGAGTGGGTAAAGGCCTGAGTCTCTCGACTAAAGGAAAGGCTTTGACAGGAGTTCAGTTATGTTCTTAGACAGTGACAAACCCAGAAGGGGGAAATTTGGAATGTCCCAAGCACAAGAGAAAAGGCGGTCAGAGTTTGTATCTTAGTTGAAATGGGATAATACACACATGAGACACAAAGCTGCAGGTAAACATGAAGAGCGCTCCACTCCCTGTGGAACTATTTGGGCCTTTAAAAGATTTGATGGATCATTTGTGTTTTTAAAGACAAAGTTGGGCTGCTTACAGTTGCAAACCCACAAGAGTTACTATGGTGATTGCACAGATGATGAGTGACTTGACTTATTAACAACAAATCTGATGTCTAGTTGATTTCTCTCCACAAAAAAACCCCAAGCCAACCAAACAAAAAATCCACCACACCAAAACAAATACTTGTCTTGGTGAAGTTAGTTTTGTGCAAAGATGTTAAACCAATAGCTTGGCTTGTCAGGATTCAGTTTCTAGGGTCCAGCACAAAGAAGTCAGTAATATGTTCAGTTGTCTTCCTCTTCTTTTTAATTACAGTAGATCACCAGTGGAATTTAAATGATGGGTAACTGATGACAAGGCTTTTATTTCAATTGCTGATAATAGAACAATGCCTTCAACTATGTTGTTGGAAGGATTTCTTTTTAATTTTGAATAAGTCATGGAAATCAGTTCTCTCTCAAGCTAGTTGAAGCAGTGGCTGTTCCTGTAAATTCAAAGCACAGAACTGCCTATGTAAAGACTTGCAGATCAAAGAGGATATGGTTATAAAACGTTAAAACAAGCTGTAATATACAAGCCAGAGATTATCTGTGAACCTCTGGCACTGGCAGTCCAGTAGCTCCCAGAGCTGTGTGGTTTTATCTCTTTCTTTGGTGCTGAGAATAATGGATGAAATCCCCCTTCTCTTGAGGGTGCCAAGGAGATAATTTTCATGTATTTTAAAATTAACAGGAGTGAATATTTGCAAGGAAGTTAGGCTGTTCAGCTTCTTCTGTTGCTTCACAGAACCCAAGAGGGTTATTTCAGATGTCCTTAATTCAGTGATGTCATGATTTCCACATACTTACTCTGAGGACAGAAGAGGTTCTGATCTCTGACTCCCAGTTTACTAACTCATTCTTTCATGGGTATCAAAGCTTGTAGAGTTGTTTCTGTTTTGTTAATAGCAGTGATCACAGCAGCAATAGCTTGGAAAAAAGTTACGTCCAGCTGTAAAGACACAACACAACCACTAGTGTCCAGACCTCAGATTTTAACATGGTTCTAGGCTTCATCTGGTATTTGCAGTGTCAAATTGCAATGCTTGCTCTTAATAATTTACAAAACACTTGGAATATATCTTAAGTATGTGGATAATTGTCATTAGAATAGGGGAATTAAGAATCAAGAGACCTGACTTCTATGTCTGATACTGAAGGACTTGGCACAGGGAAGCAGCAGTGGTCTTTCCATATCCATAAAACCAGAATGGCTCTTACTGCTGGGCAAATATTGGGGAAAAGGTTCTCTCCAGTTAGCACACCACCATTTGTATTGCCACAGATGTGACCAAGCTTGCAAGATTACTTTGTCCTGTTTTGGTATGCATCCTTTGCCTTTGTGTAAAGCTATTTGTCCTGGTTTTGGCTGGGATAGAGTTAATTTTCTTCATAGTAGCTAGCATAGTGCTGTGTTTTGGATTTAGTACTAGAAGAATGTTGATAACACACTGATGTTTTTAGTTGTTGCCAAGTAGTGCTCAGACTACTCAAGGACTTTTTTTGCTTCTCCTGCTCGGCCAGGTGCATAACAAGCTGGGAGGGAGCACAGCTAGGACAGCTAACCCAAACTGACCAAAGAGCTATTCCATACCATATAACGGCATGCTCGGGGGGGTTAGTCAGTCGGTTGGTTGCGGGGGGAGTGATCGCTGCTTGGGGACTGATCGCAACTCGGGGAGCGATCGTGGCTCAGGACGGGCTGGGCATCGGTCGGCGGGTGGTGAGCAATTGCGTTGTGCATCATTTGTTTTGTATATTCTGTATATTTTCTTAGCATTCTCACTATTACTATTATTTTCTCTTATTAAACTGTCTTTATCTCAGCCCACAGCTCTAACCTTTTTTTTTCCTTCCCGATTCTCTCCCCCATCCCACTGAGGGAGAGGGGAGTGAGCAAGCGGCTGCGTGGTGCTTAGTTGCCAGCCGGGTTAAACCACGACACTATTGTATATGCTGAATATTTTCTGGGCATTTCAGGATGGCAGTCCAGCCAACCAGGCAGCTCAGAAGTTACACCGTAGCAGTGAAATGGTGCTCAGTATGTTCTCTACTACTTACAAGAGGTTCTTAAGGTCACACAAGAAAGTGCCTCATTGGGTAGACAGAGCATGGATTAACTGCTTGCCACTTGGCCTGTTCGTGTGGACAGTGAAGGAATAAAGGCTGAAAACAAAACTATGAAGCACTACCCAGACTCAGGAATAGAGGGAGGAGATGGTGTACAGAAGGTCTTTAAGACAGGAGCAGGAAGCGATGACAGTCCTTGGTTTTGGGCTCTGTGGTTTGCAGACTGGCAACAAAGGAAAGTATATCCGAGGCCAAAATATATCTGGATGCCTCAGAGAGTTTCTGGGCAGAGATTGTACTTGCCCTAGGAAATGAGCATCGGGGGGTTTAGTCCAGGTAGACATCTAGCATGGCCAGATGTCTACCTGGACTTCAGCAAAGCCTTTGTCACTGTCTCCCACAGCATTTTCCTAGAGAAGCTGGCTGCTCATGGCTTGGACAGGCACATTCTTTGCTGGGTAAAAAACTGGCTGGATGGCTGAGCCCAGAGAGTGTGGTTAATGGAGTTAAATCCAATTGGCGGCCACTCACGGGTGGTGTCCCCCAGGGCTCAGTTTTGGGGCCAGTTCTGTTTAATATCTTTGTCAATGATCTGGATGAGGGGATCGAGTACACCCTCTGTAAGTTTGCAGATGATACCAAATTGGGCGGGAGCGTCAATCTGCTCGAGGGGAGGAGAGCTCTGCAGAGGGACCTGGACAGGCCAGATCAATGGGCTGAGGTCAGCTGTATGAGGTTCAACAAGGCCAAGTGCCGGGTCCTGCACTTGGGTCACAACAACCCCATGCAATGCTACAGGCCTGGGGGGAAGAGTGGCTGGAGAGCTGCCTGGCGGAAAAGGACCTGGGGGTGTTGATCAACAGCATGCTGAATATGAGCCAGCAGTGTGCTGAGGTGGCCCAGAAGGCCAACGGCATCCTGGCTTGTATCAGGAATAGTGTGGCCAGCAGGAGCAGGGAAGTGATTGTGCCCCTGTACTTGGCACTGGTGAGGCCGCACCTTGACTACTGTGTTCAGTTTTGGGCTCCTCACTACAAGACAGATGTTGCATTGCTGGAACATGTCCAGAGGAGAGCCACAAAACTGGTGAGGGGTCTGGAGCACAAGTCTTACAAGGAACGGCTGAGGGAACTGGGGTTGTTCAGCCTGGAGAAGAGGAGGCTGAGGGGGGAGACCTTATTGCCCTCTGCAATGACCTGAGAGGAGGCTGTTGCGAGGTGGGGGTTGCTCTCTTCTCCCTGGTAACAGGTGATAGGATGATGGGGAATGGTCTGAAGTTGCGCCAGGGCAGGTTTAGGTTAGACATTAGGAAAAATTTCTTCACTGAAAGGGTTATCAGGCTCTGAAATGGGCTGCCCAGGGAAGTGGTCGAGTCCCCATCCCTGGAGGTATTTAAAAGATGGATAGATGAGGTGCTTAGGGACATGGTTTAGTGGTGGGATGGCAGTGTTAGGTTAACAGTTGGACTTAGTCTTAAAGGTATTTTCCTTAATTGACTTGTCAGTGTTAGTTTTACGGTTGACTTGATCTTAAAGGTCTTTTCCAACTCAAATGATTCTATGATTCTGTGATTCTATAATGTGGGTGTGCACGTGATTCTGAGTTCACTCCTTATTGTCAGTTGTAAATCTGCGATCTCTCTGTTGGTGTACCTTCACTAATGTGGCTAAGTTACGGTTTGCTAGAATGGTTTTGGGAAGTGGTAGTGAATGTAGAACCTGCTGCAAAGACTGGGGACTTTTTTTTTGTGATCGTGCTATCTGGTTGTCCTCTGAGTCAGATATGAATGTCCTAGCCAAAACAAAACAAAAAAGCCTGTCCTTATCTGAGCTGTGGTTTCCTTGATTAGTATATCAGGGGAGCTGAACTAGTAATGAATTACATATCTGAATTCTAGCAAGGCAGGTGCTGTCTGCCAAATGTGTGCCAAAAGCCCCAGTGTCAACACTGAGGGTGAATGATGTAATGCCACCTGACAGCCAGAACCATCCTGAGATCGTGAGCTCATTTTGTATTAAATAATGATCAGTTGGAAATAGTTCTTTGTCATTACTAATCTGCCAGCAGATTTACTAGTTAATTTTCTCTTGAACACGGCAAGGAGACTGGGGCAGCTCTTGCTGGTAGAGCCTTTGTTGGACCCAAACCACTGAATCAGATGTTTTGGCCATGCTGCTGCCAGTATCTAACCTAAAAGTCAATTTTAACCATTTGTAGAATAATCATCCAAAAACCCAGTGCAGATGTAAAGATTGCAGCAGGAAAAAGGAATGGGAGGCGGTAACCTGATAGGGAGTTTTGGCGAGGATTCCCATGTGCTACTTATATCTTTAGCTGTATTTTCCAAGCTCTTCTAGTTGTTACAGTGAATGATAGGCTTGGGAGACCTCAGAACTCTCTAGCCTTTCATGAAGAACTTGGGTAATTCTCCTGTTAGGAAATATTACGTTATTTCGGAGTAGTAAAATTCTGCAGAGATGGATGTAAGTGGCTCCATAAAGATAATTGTAGTGAATTTTATGGATTTGGGAAAGAAATTGCCTCTCCCCCTTCCCCTGCCCTGTGTTTATATAGCTCAGTAGATTAGTGGTAGAGTGGAAAAAGAATTTCCCCCCTTTTTCCCTTATCTTTCCCTCTCCCCTCCTTCCTTCTTCCTTTTCCCCCTTTTCCCCCTCTTGCTAGTATTTCCCCCCTTGCTACTATTTTCCCTCTTGCTATTATTTATTTGAAGAACATCTGTGTTTATTATTTATATTTGAAGAACATAGTTGTTACTGCTATTTATACTGTAATGTGCCAAGAATGAACTAGAGTGTAAAGTAATATTATCTTTCACAGTTCTAGGGTTTGTTGTTGGGTTTTGGTTTTGTTTTTTTAAGTATCAGGTTATTTATCAGAGGCATGGAGGCTTCTTCTAACCGAAGTACATGTTGTTTCTCTACTACTGAAATATCAGTGCTAAGTAATTGCTGAAATCTTTTTCATTTTTCTTTTTATCTTCACTTGGCCTTCACAGACTTTGAAGTTTGGTTCAGGTCAAATTGTACATTCATCTTTTAAAGCATCTGAAGTGATAACCTCAGTTTGTCCTTTAGATCCTGAAAGCTTACATTTCTGTTCACCTTTAATTCAACTCTACATGGTCTGTACCAAAATTATTAGAGGTATTGAGTGATTTATTTTTAATGAAAAATAAGAGGCGTGCATCAGGCGTTGCACAGTCTTTGCAAGGATGTATTTTTGGCAAAAAGCTCTTTGATTTTGCTTCAACTGTCACCAGTCAGTTTGCTTCCTAACAAAATCTGATTTATGGACATGAAAACAGGGCCCTTGAAAGGCGCCTGTCCAGTGAGCACAATTTATTAATTAGCACTTCTTCGCTCGTGATTATAAGCAATGTAAACTTAGGTCTTGGAATTTCCTTTTTCCCCCCTGAGAGTCTAATCTGTATAGCACATCTGTATCTCCACATATGGTTATATGCACCAGGGGAAAAAAGTGTCATAGATACTTTATAAAATTATCTTTATATACTTTATAAAGGTTTACATTTTCTGCATCAGCATCATAATCTGCCTGGCAGATTTCTATCATCATTCTACTGCAGAATTTTGCACTCTCCAAAATGGAGACCGCATTAGGACATCCATTTTGAATTATAAGCTGTCTTCCCAGAAAAAACGTTTAGACATCTTAGAGAACAGGCATGGTAAGACAATTTTTGGTTCGATCTCAGAACTGCTGGACTAGGCCCTTGAAGTGGAGTGCTCTAGATACTTTTTTTTTTCTTTTTTTTTTTTTTTTTTTTACAGAAGGGCACCAGCATGGCTGATAGACCCACTGCTTCTCAGCAGGAGTGCATAACAAACAGAAGGAGAGCCTGCTTGGTGGAAGAGACAGGTAGGAGGGAGACCTGGATTCTCTGTGAACAGGGGCACCTGGAGAGAGGAAGCAGGCAAATCTTTGGCTTGAAATGCTGACAAAACTTGGACTGCTGTGGAGGCAAGGCCAAGCTTTACCGAATTCCGGGACTGTGTAGCACTTCTTAATAATAAAGCGACTGGTTGAGAAATTCCTTTTGCTGAGCCTAACTACCATGTGGTTTGGGTTGTTTGTTTTTTGGTTTTTTTTTTGTGTGTTCATTAGAGTGCTTGGAGGTGTCAAACTAGAATTACAACACTGAGGAGGAGTTCTGAGAAAATATAAGAAGATTACTGAATGGGAGAGGGGAGTCTTGGACATACAAGGCTGCAGTTCAAAGCTCTGTGATAGCTGCGTGATAGTCAGGAAGCGCTGTGGCGCAGGGAAGGGTTTACACAAGGAATCTGGGCCTGGGTGAAAGCAATGCTGATCCAGAGGTAGGAAAGGTAACCAAGTCAGTTTAAAGATAGTTAGCTTTGGATTCAGCTGACTTTTCTGGCAAGTAAACTGTTATCCCAGGCCTGGGGGTTTGCCCTTAGATTTCGGTGAAGAGTCGTAGCAATCTTTGATCCTGCAGCTCTTAATGCTGTGAATAATCTTGATTTTCAGAAGAGCAGAAGTTGCAGAAATGACTGCTGTTGTCTTCCATGGCAGCTTTTGGGCACTTCTAGTCTGGCTGCATTCATGGAGTGGGAGCATCATGATACTGTGGTTCTTTGCAAGTCCTCATTTGCCATGTTATTGTGGGCAGATCATGATCCCCATTTAAGAATGGAAGATGGAGATTCTTATGGAGGAGTTAGGTCCAAATGTTAACATTAGAGTGACTATATTTAGGTACTGTATGTTCTTACTTAGTGCCTTACTAAGGAGGTGACACATGTGTCCTGTGTAATGAGCACTGGGAACACATTGGACTTGCTCCCGAACTGATAGTATTTTAGCATGATTTTAACTTTGATACCAGTAAAATTATTACTCACAATTTTTATCCTCTGAAGCAGAAGAATTAGGTTTTATTTTCTCTTAACTGTGAGGAGGCCTTGACATTGGTTGTAGCCTTCCCTGACTCTGTACAGCTTCACCTCTCACAGATAGCACTGAGATACTTCTGGAGCTTAATTGTAACAGCTTTTTCAGTATCTGCTACTAATTAGCTGCCAAAGTTCAGGTTTGTGAAGAATCACTCCCTTTTTCTGTAATTAACAGAATGCCTTCACAGACATGGACAGACACATAAACTCAGTGCTAAAGCATTACGATAAGGCTATAATGATCATGCACCAGCTTGTAACTGATGAGTACTTCCTCCATGAACTTTTTATTTCACCATTTAAGGAAGAAAAAGTGGAAAAGGTAGGAGGAGAGGGTAAAAAGGGAATATTTTTACTGAAAATAATTACATTAGCTTTTCTGAGACTCATTCCGTGTAAGAAACTGACTCTGGAAATCTGGGTAAAGGTGACACATTTGAATTCCTTTGCTCAGAGAGTTACTGCGTGTCAGCTGTGTTGTGGTAACTGCCATTGTGTATGTGCTGCTAGGCTATAGGAAGCCTAAGGTAAAATGTGTTAGCGTGAACCTCCAGGAAAAAGGTTTTAGTTAAATCATTCTGTCTCCTTTTGATAAGAACCTGGATCTGCAATGTTTCTTCTTTGGTGCCAGTATCGTTTGTTTTCAAAACAGTGGATTAAATGAGGAAGGTTTCGGTTAGATCTAGCTATTCTGTTAGAAAGAGTGATTATGCAATTTTAAAAGTATTTTGGTACCAGTGACCTGAGTTCTTAGCGCTGGTCATCCCTGCGTTCACTGCAGTGCAAAGTCTAGCTTTGTAAATGGCATTTGTTTGACTGGGCAGTCAGCCCTGGCTTAATCCCCAACACTGACTCTGTCCAAGGAAGGCTTGGCCTGAATTTACTTTAAGGAATGAATACGCGCAATGATATGCTTGCACTCTATGTCCTCTTCCTTCATTCATACCAAGTGGGAAAACGGACAGCGTGTACACCAGTTCCTGTCCGGCTGTCCCACATGAAAGGAACAGCATAGGGAATGCTGACTCATGTCAGAGCTCACCCTGGTGGGACACATTTTCTGTAATGTTGCTGGAGTGTTTTACCCCTTTACAACCAAATTAAAAAGATGTCTAAACTGACTGTTATTTATCCTCCCCTACCCCTCGTGTTTATTTGTATCTGCATGTGTTTGTTTACAGAAAGCTGTTTACATTGTGCTTCGTACCATTTCGGATGCCTTGTGATCAACTCTCACCCACAGGTTGTTTGATAAAAATCAGTGATCCAGAGGTCTGGGTCAAACATGCCTTTGTGCGGTACATAACTTTCTCCTTGATCTGTGACCTAGAGATCATATTGAAAAGGCCGTGATTTAGAGGAACTAAAATTGGGCAACATTGATTTTTATATTTTCCAGAGGAAGAATTCAGTGTTTCAGGAGTTTATATCCAACATGACAGGAGAGAGGAAAGGAAAAATAAGGTTGTGGTTAGAAACTTTTATGTTTTCAGACCATCCTGCTGATTTCCTCTGCTTGAATTTAAACACTGTGAGGTTCTAGGGAGTTTTGTTTTTGAAGCTTCACACGCACACACACACACACACTTAGTTAACTCTTTGTCAGGGATTCAGTTTCATGTTTGTCTTGGTGACTGTTGAAGAGACGTGTTGTCTTCAGTCTACTATGTATTTTTTCAGTTTCAATTCAGATCATAGGGTCACTCTTGCCTGTGAGTAGGTAGCTAGTCTTACCGTTGCATTTAAAACCTCTTTTGGAAGGATTGCTGTTTTCCAAGTCACTTTACTCAGCTGGCTGTGAACCAGAACAGCTGTGATTTCCAGTATCACGAGGACTATTCAAGTCCTCCTTAAGGCTTAAGGTTGTAATCTTTCTCTCTCTGTCATCATCCTCTCCTGGAGCTCTTTCCCCACCATACTGTGGAAATTTTTTTTTTTTTTTTTAAAGCTGTGATCTTTAAATCTGGCAAGTCATTCAAAGGTAATGCCAGTCATTAGCTAGAACAAGCATATGCTGCTTAGTCATGAAGTGACACACATCCCAAGGGAATGTTCCTGCTCCCGGATTCCTGCGTGCTCTGTAAGAGATCTCTTCCAGTCTCTTGTAACTAAATATTTATCAAGTCAGAGAGAGAGAATGACTTCCTCTCTTACTCAGCTGTGTTGTCACTGAGTGCGGTTCATCTTTTTGCTTTAATGGATGTGTAGTTATTTATACAAAGCTATATAGAGTTATTTAAACAGCTTACCTAAGAGCAGCCTGTGTTACACAGAGTTACAGACCCCTGGGTTAAAGTCCAGTTTAAGGGCCTGAAACAAGATCTTCCCTGGTAGCTGTAAATAACCACTAAGCTAATATGAGAAGATAACTGCTAAACGTGCAGGGGGAAAAAAAGTCTTGTTTTGGCTTTTGCAAGAACTGCGTATAGCTTAGGGATGTTCAGAGCTGATCTACAGGCTCCAGTTGTCCATATTCATGCTAGAGGAAGAGCCTGGCTTCTGCTTTGAAACTTCAGGGGTTTGCTTCAGTCAGTGACATACCTACGGAGTGATGATAGGATGAGTTTGGGGACATCAAATCATGAAAGTTCAAACCCTACCTGCAGGGTTAGAAAGCAGCTTTTGCAGAAAGTAATAGTGCTTACAGTGGCCTTAGTCAGCTTGTATCACTTGAAGTT
The DNA here is from genome assembly GCA_034008185.1 of Gorsachius magnificus. Lineage (NCBI taxonomy): Eukaryota > Metazoa > Chordata > Aves > Pelecaniformes > Ardeidae > Gorsachius > Gorsachius magnificus. The sequence goes on along the minus strand of CM067082.1, from coordinate 54,451,544 downwards.
GGAGCTTTTCTTCCGTGTTTATATGTAGTTTAGGTTGGCGTTACTGGTACAGGAAGGGATTAGTTATGTGTGTCCCAGTATTGCCATTTTCGAACAAAAGCCAAAAACAGTAAAATGGTCCTTGAAGCATCATAAAAGTATCTCAGTGTCCCGGGGAATAAACAGATCTAAGTAACTATTTGTAGATTTTTAGGTTCTTGTTCCTAAGAAAGAAACACTTGTTCTTGTTCCTAGATGTTTCTTGACCCATTTAAAACTGTGACTAGAAAAAAGACTGACTGCTTTTCAACAAATGATATAACCATGGTAAGCTTGAGGGAGCACCACCTGCCCCTTCCTCTTCAAAAGGAAGGATTTAACAGTCTGGTTTGGTTGTTTTTTTTTCTCTCGGGAACATTTTCATAGACTCTGGAAGTCAGGGAAATATATAGGCTTTGCAGCATGGACAGAAGATTAGTAAAGCAATTGCTTTATTTCAGTCTTGGTAGGCAGTGGGAAGCTGAGCAACCTTATTAGAGAAAACTGCCAGGCTGTACTCACTCACTGCCCAGAGCAGTATAACCTGACGGATCCGAGGGCTGTGCAGAGCGCTCTAGAGCAAAACCAACAGCTTAAATTCAGTCTGCTACTAAATAAGTAACCCATGCAGATTCAAAGCACAAACCTTTGATGCCTGTGAAATCTATGTTCCTGTAACTAAGGAACTGCCCAACTCTGCAACAGTTTCAGTGTCTGGATATGTTTAAAATGCAATGTGACCTGAAGGAAGGGGAAGAACATTTTTTGGGATTATACTTTTGTCTGTGCTTCTAAGCCTAACTGTTAATTTAACATCAAGTTTAATTTCATTCCAGGTCTTCGTTTACTCAGTTACCTGGGGTAAATGCAAAGTGGATTTAGTGGCATTGTTTCAGACTTGTGCTGACTTAAATCAGGATGTGAAATCAGGATGTGGCCTAAACCATAGCGAGTACAAACATATTTTTCCACAGTTCTCTCTTCAGGGCTTATTTCAGTTTATCCTGACAAATACTGCATGTTTTCTCTACTTGTCATTTTTTGCACAGTTGTTTTGAAAAAAGGCATGGTGGTTGTTTAGGCCTGACAATGATTTGAGTTTAAGGGGTTTTTCCCTTGTCTCAACAACAGCAGAGTAGAGTTAGGATGGGATTAGGATACTTAATTACATGTAAAAATAAATCAGTTCAGTCACTCTTTTGGGGAGGAACTGCATGCTGCTCCTTGATATGCTTATGAATATTAATTCATCACAGTTTCTAACATGAAGGCTCACAAACACTCCCCACATCCATGCCTTCCTTCTGATGGCACCCTTGAGCAGTGGGACTGCACAGCCAAGCTGCTGTAGTACATCAGGCATCTCAGTTGCAAGGCAAAGCCAACGCAGCTTTCGGTTAAACCTTCAAAGGGCTCTATGGCATTCTTGATTTGTGCTATATGCAGGTAGGGGTCATGCCTGCAGTTGCGGTCTTTGAGAAGGGTCTTGGTACCACTGCCTCTGAACAGGGACAGTTTTCCTAGGGGCAGGCGGTGAGGTTGGGTGTTTCTGGGGAAGATGGTTAAGGAACAGGGGCTAAAGCTGTCACGGACATTTGCATGCAAGGCAAAAGCTTACAAGCAGTGTGCCACCCCCGCTGTACGGAACTGGTGAGAGGTCTATGGCTTGGCTAAACCTGGGACAGCCGCGTGGGAACACCTCACACAAAACCTGGCTGAAGGAGGGTCTGTACCTCCTGGTGGAGGGAACAGGTCTGGGAGAAACCTGCCTAGCCAGGGCTTACCCTTCATCTGGCACATGGAGCTCTCCTCCACTAGAAGTAGTGGTCTTGTTGATCGTTCCTCCTCTGTGAGAAGGACAAAGCACAGTGGCATCTCAACAGGGAGAATTTGCTTCACCTGCCAGAGGGGACAGAGAATAACAGGGGCTTATGCTGTTGACTCCATGTAAGCAAGACAGGTCTTATAGGTATGGTGCTGTGCTACAGACCTACACTGCGTGTTTGGGCTGGTGAGCGTGAAAGGTTTTACCTTCCCTGGTGGGACACTTTGCATGCAGTGGTGATGTAGGAGGTTCTCCTTGAGCAGCCAAAGCAACAAATCCAGTAGCACCCCATTTGAGATGTGTGTCCCCTTTGCCCAGCACACCCAGCTCCACCAGTGAAAGCAACTTTGGCAGTAGGTCAGTTTGTGAGATGAGCCCAGTCCTGTGGCATGGCAACAGCTTCAAGACCTCAATTCCCTTGAGTTCCCTGTTCTGTACTTGGGTTTTCCCCAATATTCAGGGCAGCAGCCTTCAGGGTGCACAGTGAAGTGTGTGACCACTGTGCCTTATCCGACTGTGGAGGGGAGGGTAGTTTTGGCAAGGCAAGGACTGTGCCAACAGGCCTGTGAGGCAGCACTGAGGGCTGCCAGGCTCCACACAGAAGAGGACTTCTGATTTGGCATGTCCTGATACAATGGGTGCAGGGCGTTCTCAGATCAGAAAGTGGCACTCACAAAATATGGATCCCTGTTTAAGATGTGCTTCCTGAGTACCAGATTTGATGTGGCTGTTTTAATTTCCATTTCTTTGTGAAAAACTTTGGGTTTATCAAAGAACCCTAGCCTGCTTAAAAAGACATGTGCAATGTGCTCTTGCAGCCCAGAAAGCCAACTGCATCCTGGGCTGCACCACAAGCATCGTGGCCAGCGGGTGGAGGGAGGTGATTCTGCCCCTCTGCTCCTCGCTGGTGAGGCCCCACCTGCAGGGCTGCGTCCAGCTCTGGGGTCCCCGGCACAGGAAAGACACGGAGCTGTTGGAGCGGGTCCAGAGGGGGCCACAAACATGATCCGAGGGCTGGAGCACCTCTGCTGTGAGGACAGGCTGAGAGAGCTGGGGTTGTTCAGCCTGGAGAAGAGAAGGCTGCGGGGAGACCTGACTGTGGCCTTTCAGTACCCGAAGGGGCTGACAAGAAAGATGGAGAGGGACATTTTACAAGGGCAGGTGGCGATAGGGCAAGGGGTAATGGCTGTAAACTGAAAGAGGGTAGATTTAGATTGGATGCAAGGAAGAAATTCTTTACTATGAGGGTGGTGAGAGACTCGAACAGGTTGTGCAGAGAAGTTGCGGATGCCCCCTCCCTGGCAGCGTTCAAGGCCAGGTTGGATGGGGCTTTGGGCAGCCTGGTCTAGTGGAAGGTGTCCCTGCCTATGGCAGGGGGGTTGGACTTAAATGATCTTTAAGGTCCCTTCCAACCCAAACCATTCCATGATCATCCTGTTGGTGGTGGGCAGCTGATTTTGATGGAAAACTTTTAAATAAAGGTTGTGGAAGAAGTGTTTCCCTAGGTTCAGAATGCTGGTTTAGTAGAATGGCAGTGTAATATGTTAAAGAAGTTTTGCCCAGGAATGCTGGACACATTAAAGATTTCCTTGGTACTCAAAGTTGTTAAACAAGGTGTCTGTGGAAAGAGAAGCAAATTATGTGTTTAGTATCTTGGCCTTTGCTGTACCATGCATCCAGCAACATTAATATTTACATTGTACATTATTTTCTCTGGTCTGGAAATGCAAATATGTACTCTAGCTGTAAGAGCATGTTAGTTTTATCAGGAGATCCAGTTTGCCAAATCTTGCTATTGGACTATTGCCATGGTCATGACTTACAATCAAAGAGGAGATTTTGGCTATGTCATGAAATAGGACTCCAGTGAGATTGGTCAAATATATAATAGATGAGGCCTTGAACTGAAGAGACTTAGTGAGTCAGAGTGATTTGGTAAGTGATACGTTTTTCATGGTGCCTGTATAAGAGAGTGACTAAGAAACCCAAACCCCACTACGAGTATGCAAATAAAAAGGGAAAAGTCTTTGCTCATATCCTGACCAAATGGGAACAGTCCAGGTCAAATATTTGGATCCCCACTTTGCCAGGCCTTTTTCCAATGTTCAGAGATCTGCACCAAAAGAAATGGCATTCTACGGTTCTGTTCCAGCCTGTCATCCTCAACGTCCATAGATTAAAGAACAGCAGGAACACTGACAGCAACAAAATACCTCCAGTCTGAGATAAAAATAGTTTTTAAACAAACGGAGGAGAAATATTTCTCCTTTGGACTCAGACCACAAATGGGACGTTTCAAGTATATGAAGGTAGAGTTAAAAATGGAGATCTGCAAATAATTTCAGCTAATATGGCTTTTGCTGCACGTGTTCTAACAGAGTGCTTGGTGCAGCAATAGTGCTGTGCAATAATTACTTGCAAAAATAACCTCTCTCTCTGTTCATGTTCATCAGTCATCACTAAAGGGCTCCTGTAACATTAAATGCAAGTCTGCTGTTAAAGTGATGGTTGTAATGAGAAAAGGAAAAGATACTGGGTTAACATCTGAATAAACAAGAGGAGATGATCCATGAGTGACTGATCAAGATTATTTTCACCCATCATTGTTTTAATGTGCAAGTCAAAAGTTTTCTTAGTAAAGAGAGAGCGGCTTTGAGAGATGGCTGAACTTGTAGCGAAATGTCATTTTAATATTTGGCTATGCAGAGAAGCCTTAAATTTGGAGGGGGATAGCTTAAACAGCAAACTATTTTGCTGCTACTATTCCACTCAGGCAAACCTTCTAAGTGTAATCAAAACCATATCCACCATATAGTGTGTCTTTTCCCTGTTCCTGCTGAAAATATTTCTATGCAAGTCGAATGTTTTTCTTTCTAATCAGAAAGAGTGCTATGACCTCCAGAGGGCACCCAGCCAGGAACTCTTCCGTTTTAATCTCGGCTCTTGCGTGGCTTTTTAGCTTGTTTCCCTTCTCTGAATAGCAGCAATAGCTGCTCACATAACTCCTCATCTCCCAGGATGAGTCCTCGTTCTTGTCTGCAATGTGGAAGGGAGCAGGGAGCCAGAAGAACCCAACCGGGTCCAATGTTTGGTCAGCCACCGAGGAGGGAGGAGGAGTTGTTCTGTCGAAGCCCCGCTGTGTCAGGTCCTCTGCGCATGAACACTGACAGGCGGTACCTGGTTCAGGTCTGGGTGCCACCTCAGTGTTACTGTTTTCTGGACTTGGTTATATATTTTGTGAATACGCGAGGATTTCTACCTACATGTCTCCACTGGATCTACTTGGCATTTGGGTCTTCAGCTGCCTGTAGCATTTTCTTCACTGACAGTAGCGTTTGTCCTCTCCTGAGCCCTGCTAGCTTACTCAGTAGCTGTATACAGCCGCCTGCTGTAGGACCTCACTGGCAGTATAGGCTCCCCGCCTCTGTGGAAGCCCATGCAGGATAACAAAACGGCCCTAACCAGCCCAAAGTCCTGGTCATGGTCATGTAATGATGTTGCAACACAGCGTTGACAACAAAACCTATAAACAGGAAATGATTTTGTGTAGTGAATATTTATCCTACATATTACTTTTAGGTCACAATTTTACCTTTAAATGCTCCATACGATGCATTTGTGTCTGTACAGTTAACATCCGAATTGAAATCGGTAGGGTCACTTCCAGGGTAGGAATGACTCTGCATGAGTAAGGATGACAAATGGCTTGGTAAAATTCAAGAAGCAAAGCAAGAGGAGATTAGAAAAGAGGGCGGTGCCACCCCTGCCAGGTAGGTCTGTCACCTTCTCTTGCCAGTTGCAGGAGCAGGCAGCTGGGTTCCCAGCCCACCTGCCCTGGCCACCCGGGCCCCATGCTGCTGATCACGGCCACTGCCTCTTGCAGTGCCAAACCATGAGCTCCACAGGGCTGTTCTTCCATCCCTCCCTCTCTCCCCTCATCTGCTGGCACCCTTTGGCTGATAACACCCCCTCTCCCTGCAAACCTTTGCCTTTCCCAGCCTCCATCCTCTGTCCCAGGGCAGCACACAAAGGACAGTGTTCATTAGAGGGAAAAGAGGCGGCTTGGTCTATATACCTATTTTCTAGGTAAAAAAAGCAGGAAGGCAGTAAAATTTTAACTTGATAGTGTAACTTTATTTTTTGTGTGTGTTAGTTGTATACGCATCTGAATGGACTGTGCCAGCCGTACGTATAGCAAAACTTCTCATTTCCAGGAAGTTTCCTACTTTTGCTTTAAAATGGCTGTCAGAGTTCTGGGGTTACATTGTTAAAACTGACCAGAGAGGACTGGCATAAATGCAAGCTCTTGATTTTCACATGAGATATTAAGTAAACTCCTCACTGAAGCAAATCAGCAGAAAGAAGCCATGTGGTTTGATCTGAATTTTGTGGTTTCTTTTGTCTCAGTCTGATTATGCTCCTCACAGTCAGTTCTGTTCTTGCCCTAGCTGGAAGTGATTCTCTTGCTTGTCTCCCAGAACTGCTCCTGGGCTCACCTACCTGATGCTCCTTTTTTCCGTATGTTTTTCCATCGCCTCATCACTCTGAAAATGACCAGCCAGTGCCTTTCTGAACATGCCATTCCTATTTCAGCCAGATTTCACCATCTTGTTCCATCCCTGGCTCACCATTCTCCTCTAGCCATTATGAATGTGAACAGTTACATTTGGCCTATTGGTATCTCCTTTCGAGACCAGGAGCTTTTTCCACGCCTCAGAGTATCGCAGCACAAAGTAATTTGGGATTCTCAAGTAGGAAAGACGAAGATAGTAGCTCTCCTCATCTGTCAGATACACTGATGCCACACTGCTCTCTCAGCAGCACACTAATTTCTGCCATTCACTGCTATCAGAAGACACTAATAATCACAGAATGGCAAGGGTTGGAAGGGACCTTGGGAGATCATCTAGTCCAACCCCCCTGCTAAAGCAGGTTCTGCTAGAGCATGTTACACAGGACTTCATCCAGGAGGGCTTTGAATATCTCCAGAGAAGGAGACTCCACAGCCCCCCTGGGCAGCCTGTTCCAGTGCTCTGTCACCCTCAGAGTAAAGAAGTTTTTCCTCATGTTCAACTGAAACCTCTTATGTCTCAGTTTGTACCCGATTCAGTTTGTAATCCCAATTCCCTTTTCAATACCAGCAACTTTGGTCTCTCTACTCAGCTTGTCTTCCCTGTTTGGCCTTTTTCTTGAGCCACATGCAAAGAATTTTGATCTTTGTACTAATCTAAATTCTCTCCTTCCTTCAAACTCCGCCCCCCCAGCAACTTGTACTACTACCAGTTTGCCTCCTCCTGACTTGTACCAGTAGGCTCTTATGCCTTCCCGTCGCTGAAGAAACCCCCTTATAACACTCGGTCCGGGCTCGCCGTCATCACTGCCCATCGCGCAGATTTCCTGAGCTCGTTCTGTAGCGGGAGCCCCTCTGCACTCTCCTCTGATCAATTGCTCCTTTCATGTTGACAGTCCGACTGCTTCCTGTTGGATCTCAAAAGCTCCCTTTTCAGCAAGCGAATCATGAAAGCACCTTTGTTTCATCTTTCTAGGTTTTTCAGCAAATACAGCTGAAACTGATTTTAATCTTCATTAATCTTTCGCAGGAGGTAATTAATAACAGTATTACTAAGGCTTTCCTTTCTCTTGATAGTTTCTATGTGTTCTTGAACTTGGTACCGCCTTGTGTACTAATTATTGCTTATATGCTATATGCCTTCCCTGTTAGGATACCCGCTTCCCTTAGTCCGTAGTGATGCCCTTTTAGTACCATGACTTCTTTCCCATGGCAGCCTGGGTCATATCAGACTGTAGTGTTTGGTCCTAATTCCTCCTCCTCTGCGGTCATGTCAGCCTGCACCAAAAAGTACTTCAGTTGGGCATATTCTGACTTCCTGGACTGGATGAGGAGCCGTGAACAGATTATCTTGAGCTGTTTTGTGGATTCACAGGGCTTAGGTAGAAACTGGGACTAGAAAGGCATGGAATGTGGTAAGGGCTGACATCGCTGAAATTGGCTTAGAAAGCTGAGAGGAGGCAAGGCTTGTATAGAAACGTGCCAGGAGAGGGGGAATCTGCCAACTTGCCTAGCAGCAAAGCTAAGAGCAGGATGCCTTGGGATGCAGCAGATACGCAAAGGGTGGCCTGGGTCAGATGGCTGAAAATGGATCTAGCTGGAGTGTGGAATAGGCTCGATGTACCGATTCCAGACAATTTAAAAGAAGGAGAGTTGCAAACAAGAAGGCTTGTTGCGTAACTTAGACATACACAGGAGAATGAACCACTGGATCAATGCCTTGCCACCCATGGAACCACAGATGGGGAGCCAGAACCAGTTCGCTTTCATGCCTTGCCATACCCATGCTACCTCTGCCAGGATCTGGGGTAGGGACAGATGAATTCTCCCACAGTATGCTGTAAAAACATTGACAGAGCTACACAACTTGCTGCAACGTTACAAACCCTCAGCACCACATCTGGAAAAAATGAAACAGGGTGAATACATGACCTCACTCACGCAGGCGCTTGTACACCCCCTTCCCCTTCCACCCAGTGCCTGGCCATTATCCTGTCCTTCTCCGTTACAGTAAGCTGACATGGGAGTGTATTGAAGGTATCCCTCTCTCAAATTAATCCCGTACCAGAGAGGCAATCTGGCTGGGGAGCTGAAGGCAGGGAAAATCCACGCATGGAAAAGCAGCGTTATTTAAAGGCATGGAGTCCTGTGTGCTGGCAGGCTTGGGCTGTGGATAACAGCTCTGCTGAGAGCGAGCTAAAAATTGCCAAGGGTGGTGTCTGAGGGTGGGGTCGGGCAGGAACCTGCGCAGAAGCAGGCATAATGTGTAGCTCAGGCTCGGTATGTTCCTATGTACCACCCCCTCTCCCCCTGCCTTTTATTGTTATTTAGGCTTGACAAACTCTAATCCTCTAAATTTGGCTTAAAACTTGAAACGTTGCTTCAGGTGCTTTGACACTGAAGAGCATTCTAGGAGTCTGAGGAGCTCGTCCACAATTTTCCACATGTCATAGGTCTAGGCTGTACCTGCTGTATAGGGCTCTGGCCATCTTTCTGTTGAATGTTTAAGGACTGTTTGAAGAAGGGGTGGGTCAAGAGAGAGAATGCATAAGAGGCGTACATTGCAAGTGTTTTACCAGGAATGGCAGGCCCAGATTTGCCCTGTGACCTTTCCCCAGCTGGGGGGGAAATGTTTGATGTGCAGTTGCTTCCTGAGTTATGCAGTGAAGGAGTTCATCCCTTGCCTGCACACACCTCAGCAGCAATTAGTTATAGCTGTGGTGGAGGTTACACTTACGCTCCGCTGGCTGTGTAGTGGAGGAGACTGTAGACATAGGGCAGAAAAGAGCACCGTTCAGTCAAGCCCCCGTTGCCTGTGTATTCTCAAAACCCACAGATATTCACCAGCTAGAAGCCTAGACCCAAGTGGGAGTGGGAAGTGTAGACAGCCTCTTTCTCTTACAGCCTCTGTCCTTGCGGAACACCGTATCCAAACCTAACCAACAGAAAACCAGGAAAACAGCACCTTAATTCTGTGTTTCCATTAAATCCAGACAGAACAGTTGCCCTATTTAAAAAAATAAATAAATAAATAAATAAATAAAAGTTCTTTGTCCTGGGATAATTTGATATTAATGCATCAGTTTTTGCATTCCCATCTGCCCTCCAGGTAGCCCCATTTAACTGGGGCTTATTTGCAATGACCTCTGGATAGCCTGAGATCATGCTGCCATCTTGGGATTTTATCCTTCAGGAGAGGCCCTGTTAAGAGTTCCTTTTCATTTATGCAATTTTCTGTCCACAGAGTCATAACATCTATTCGTACACCAGACCTTCACAAATGAGAATAATGTGTTCCTTGAAGTAGGACATATTTAAAGTGCAGTAATCCTTAATAACTTGGACCCTATGTTAGGAATTGCCATAATGACTAATGCAGCATATGAAGTCCCATCACCCCATTTGCGTCTGCGGTTCCCAGTACTATATCCAATAAAAACATAAAATTTTGTGTGCAAAACCGAGACTGATGTCAACCATCACACTAGGAAGGGAAACCTCTTAACTGGACAAAAAGAAATGCCAATAATAAGGGTATGTACAAAGTAGAAAAGGGGGTGGAAAAAAGAAAATAATTCTGAACCCACTTTTACAGTTCAGTAAGAAGGACACTTCCCAGGAGAGAAGGCAGGCCTGACTGCCTCTGAGGAATTCTCTGCTTTGAACAAAACACACAAACTGCACTGGGCCTCACGCTGAAGAAGCCCAATGTCAAATTCTTCAGAAGCATCTGAGTTACAGAGCCAGGCACACATGCTGTCTCTTCCTGTCTTCCCTCCTTCTCCCATGAATCTGGCCTTCCTTTAAAAGTCCACCTTCAACTGGAAGAGCAGAAAAAGGGTCTTGATCTAGAAGAGCTTCTGGTGTAAGCTTCTCAGGCTCAAAAGGAAATCACACCCAGGTCTCTACTGGCGTATGTATGCTCTAGATACCGAACTGGAATGCTGAAGGCATCAGTCTCATCAGTCGTGATTTTGCATGAGCTGCCACTGTGCTTGTGCTTAACTCAATGCTGTCCACCCTTGCTAAATACGGTCAGCACAATTGCTGGACACTGGCTGTGAAGAAGCAGGACACGAGTCAGGCCCAAAGACACCATTGCATTGTGGCTTTAGGTTGGAAATAATAACAATGAAGCTGTTCAGCTCAGCCTAGAACGTTAGATATGTTACGAGTCTTCTAGGAAAAAAAATATGAAAAGGCCTCTCCAGACAATCAGGCATGTAAGCAATTAGGACAGGAAAAGTACAGTACACTCTGTTAATTAAGAGTTCAAAGTGTAAGTTCAGTATGGATTGAAACCTGGAAGTTTTAAGTTCCTTTGCAAAACCTGTGTCCATGCTTAAGGGACATTGGTAGATGATGAAGTCATTTGTTACCTTAGTTATCTCTTGTTCTCAAAAACAGAAGTTCCTTTCAAGCGCTTTAGGATGGAAACATATCTCCACTTGTTAAAAAGTGAGTTGCAGGCACAGAGCCAAAATTTGCCTGTCAAACTTGTGCAAGTACTGGATTTGCTTGTATGGATGTAGACTAGGATTTGGCCAATGCAGTTTGTCCCGGTCCCAGATGTTTTAAATGGCAGTAACATGCCGTACTCCAGCTAGCCGTTAGTGCAAGGATTGAGGGTGTCTTGGCAGTAAGGTCAGTAAAATGTAGTTGGACTCAGTTCCTAGGCATCTAAAACCAGTCTTGCTGAGGCTTCGGCACTACTTTCACCTACGTGATTCATGCTCACAAAGCCGCCTGCCACTGTAATTACCTGGGTTAAGCGTGAGGCTCTCTGGAAGCTGCTCTGATGGCTCTTAGCAGCCCACTAATTTGTGCTACTCCAGGAATCGATTCAGATCTCTTTTCCTCTTTCTCTGTGTGGAAGGTCTTAGCCTGCTGACACATTTAACCCAGTCACCTCCAGCTACAGGTTCTGTACCTTCAAGCATGGTGCCAAAGCAAGACCCCAGCATAAAACGGAATTCTTTTGCAGCTGCAAGTAGCAGAATGCAATAAAAGCTGCACAAGATGAGATGAGTTCATTCAAGCCACAGTTTCGGACACCCAAATACAACATGAGGTCTCTGAGGGGGCGTTAGAGCTGCAGATACACCAGAGTGCAGACCTGTAGGCTGTGCAGGACAACTGCCGTTAAACAGCTTGATTACTTAGTCATTCATGCATAGAAGGTCCAGCAGAAACTTCAGCACTTCCCCAGGGAAACAAAATCATTCTGGTACTTTATGAGCAGCTTTCCCTGATTCTCTTCACAACAGACCAACACGGAAGCCTTAACTGCTTGAAGCAGATTGCTGCTGAGGCTGGAAGGTGGCTCTCTCACCTGACTGCTTGGAAGGCTGTGGCTCAGCTCCAGCCAGAAGCACACAGACCATATGGTGCCCAGATGATGTATAAGAGCGTTTATGTAGTGGCCTGGAGGTCTGATGTTCCACTGGCTGGCAAAAGGAACAACTTCCCTCTAAACACCAGTCACCGACAGGTGCCAACGCTTGCGTTTGCTCTTCTGTGGTACCGTGCCCGTGTAACGCAGCCAAGAGCTGCATGGAGGAGCTGTGCAGACAGTGTGACAGAATGATGATTAGCAACTTGATGAGAACATAAGCCAAAATGCAAGATAAAGCACAGCATGTAGTTAGCAAACAAGGCACAATCGTCTCCTTTTGTCATTAGGCCGTGGGATAAGGAAGGGTGAGGCAGCCTTGGAATTATTTGGGTTGCCACTTGTTATCTAGACCACTGCTAACAGAAAGCTGCTAAATCAGCCTCGCCACAGCCAGAGGTGGAACTGAGGTTCTGATGAATTAGAGAGGGCCTAAGCTGTGGAAGCTGTTCGAACAAACGCAGCTTTTGTCACCTCGGCTGACAAAGTGCTTATTACTTTTATTATGGAAATGCCTTAAGACATTATATTTTCACACACATGCACACCCTACCCTGTTTGATAGATGCTGTACAAACACAGAGACAGACCTGCTCACCTGTCTGGAGCTCTGGGAGCATTGTGAGCGCTGGCACAGAAGTTGCTCTTCAGCCAGCTTTTTTCAGTTTAGTAAGAGGAAATATGCTCAGCCTAGCAGCAAAGGATCTGCTAAAGGCAACGCAGGAGTCTGTCCCTCTCTCTCCCAGTAAAGATGTAGCTTTTTTCAGGAGTCCAAACTACTTCTGACTATGGATTACAGGACAGACTGGCTTTGCCCGAAGTTTCTGTCTTAATTCTGCTCTTATTTATTACTTGGCTACTGTAATAGCATATTGTATAAGATTATATAAAACAAGATTGTACTGTGCAAAGGGCCCCAGTTTATTTAATCAATATGTCTCATGGTGTCTGGATGATTACATACAGAATGCCAGGGGCAAAAAAGCAATAAAAGCAACAAGACACTAGAAGTATTGTTCAGATAGCTGTGTAATAATCTTAAGCAATTTAATTTTCTGTGTTGAAAGTTAATTACTTACTTTAGGGAAAGACCAATTTAACGTCTTCAGTCAACTAAGTGGCTAAGATTCATTAAAAGGAACCCATATTACAAATACCTTCATGCCACATTGCTTTTATTTCCAGGTATAAAACTTCTCGCCCCCTACCCCCAACCAAGTTCTGTTCTAGACAGATTTTATGCAGTCCTTTTCTCCATAGCTTCTGGGAACAAAAGCTTGAAAGAAACCTTTGTGGACTGTGTAAGAACATGCCCGGATATCACAGGTGGCTGACATCAGCCGCATATAGCAGAGAAATGCAAGGAGATTCACCAAATAATGAAAATTTTAACTGCCACAGAGATGACATGGGGCAAACTGCATAGGAAAGTAACTAATGTAATATTGATTAGAGGCTGAAACTCAAGCAAACTGTACCTTTAAAAAAAAAAAAAAAGTAAAAAAAAACCCAAACGCAAAACTAAGAACAGCAGAGTCAGGAAATGAGCCAGAATTACGTATTGGTATGTAAAGGTAAATATTGGAAAGCCGCATAATGTTGCTGAAATGGCCTTTTTTAGGTGAGCCTTGCTGAATTCAGTACAATTTCACTGTAGAAGGAAAGCCTGTGAATAGGCTTAAGGGAGGCATGGAGGGATTGAAAGGAGAAGGAATAACGAAAATAAACATACCCTAACCTGTTCATAATAACAGCATCTCCCAAATGCTCTCCTTGCTTTTACAGTCACTTTAAAAACCACCAGTAGGTAACAAAAACATTCCTGCAAAGGGTGTGTGTCAGGACTAAATCTGTCACAGGTAAGAACAATCCAGAATCAGTCACATAGGTGTAAAGTACCCTTCCAGTCTGGAAAGCGGTTGTGAAAATAAGCAGCCGGCAGCCCTCCGTTTGGTATTTGCTCTTTCGTAGCAATACTTGAGATCAGTGGTGGAAGAGGCGTAATTACCAGCCCCGAAAACCTGGCATAGGGTAAGATCTTCCAGGCATCATCACTGGGTAAGAACATCAGCCAAAACAGCCTCCTGTTCTCCTAGCACACTTACCCACCGCCCTCAGATGACAGTTTTGTCACGCGGTGCCCTATTGCCGTACATCCAGAGATGCACACACGAATCTGATTTGTGCTTTCAGCCAAGAGCCTGAAATGTCTGAGGTACCAACGACGATGTCCCATTGAGGTACTGCCAGCGTTGCCAAAGCTGCCACCAAATTACTCCTTAATCCTGGAGGTGCCTGAGTTTTTACTCACCAAAATTTGCAAAGCCTGCCTTGCAGCATATTACCTGCTTTGAATCTTACCTCCAGCTAAGGCCCACGGTGTGGTACACAAGGCAGGGAAGGGAATGGCTTGAGGGCCTCAACCCTTAGGCATGTGTAAAGCTCGTAACAGAAGGGGTAGATGCAGGCCCCTGACATGTGGAAGGCATTTAAATGCCTGCATGAAGGACGGGAGGGGGCAAGAAAGAGAGAGAGATTGAAACATCAAATATGAAACAGAGCCCTGGAAGAGCTGCTGTGGGTTGCCAAAGTAAGGGGCTACCTAAGGAGTTGACGAGGCATTGGCGTCCAGCCTCTGGAGAAGGCTGACCACCAGGAACTCAGCTGGAGAGTCAGCTCCCGGATCAGCTGCATCAGCTGCCTCGGCCCCTATCTATCTTCTCTCCTCTTTCTGGTATTTCAATCTTCACTAGTTTAGATGGCTACTCAGTTACACAAATTCTGTGTCCAGAGCTTGGGGCAGAAAATTTCACGGGCAGCATGCTGCCGGCATTGCCACAGGAACAGAGTAAACCCACGTACTTCCAACAGGCCCCGGCACGGTCTTCTGATTGCCGTCCCACCCACACTGCCACTCGGCCCCGCGTTCTGCTGCAGCCGCTGCCCGCTGGGGTTTCTGCTAATCGCGCGGTTGCAACTAGCACTCCACGGCAACAGCTCATCCTCCTCTCTGGGGCTCAGGGTAGCCCATAGTCATCTTCCACTCAGCGAATCAGAGTCCTGCATTTTTGCAGTGTGTGCCTTACCCATCCTTTTGTACAAGCGTGACGACGCCTCCCTTCCTCTTAGGCCCGCGTGCAGCAGGACATCCCCACAGACAGCTGCAGCAGCGCTGCTGCTCTCTGCCTCGCCTCGGCAAAGAGGCCGGGGAGTAGATGGATGTGCTGGAAAGCACGTCTTGCACCGCAGCACGGCGCGTGCCGTTTGCGTACCTACGCTTGTCACAGCAGAGAAACTAGTGGCTGTTAGTTAAATTCTGAGACTGGCTTCAATTAGTTACAAAAAAAGGCAAAAGTCTGAAAGAAATGTTGCCTTCTGACAACTGAAAATTGCATTGCTACCTTTTAATTTATTTATTTAATTAATTAACTAGCAGAGGAGGAGGGTAAGCAAAGTAGAAGGGTTTAGATTCACCGCCAAGTTCCCCTGTTTGCCAACAGGATAGCAATAACAGTGTTATAACCTGTGTTTTGCACAACATATTATCTCAGGCTCTAATAAATATACAATACCTTATCCCTTGAATCAGTAAAAGAAACAGGCAAGCACTAACTACAAGTAATCTTGTTCCATTTAATTATCTTCCAAAAATGTATCACAAGGTTCACGAGCTTATCTCGCTGACATGAAACCTGCCAACTCCTGTTTTAACTGACTCCAGCCCCACAGCTTTGAACCTTGCTAGGGCCGTGGGGCACACAGCTGAGCAGATTTCTCAGGAAATCTTATGTATGGGGGGGGGGGAGGCAGCGTGCAATGACTGTGGTCTCGCTGCAGCTTTTTGCAACCGTTCCCAATGTCACAGTGACCTGCAGTTACTTGAAGAGGAAGCTTCCAGCTGCAAGTATCTTCAATTTGCAACTCTTAACCTACTCACTGAGAGAAGCCTGCTGGGACTGGTATGCATCCCTACTGAAGCTGTGTGAATGCTTTTTCTGTATTTTTAAACAGTCGGTTTACATGACACTTCTGATCTCATGATGATTACACAGGAGCTCTAGTTAGGTTTGCCTTTCACAGCTAATGAGCGCCACTAGAACAATTTTTATACTTAAGCAATAGGATGCGTAAAGTGGAACCAGAGATGAGTCAGCAGTTGGCGAAGGTTATTTGAATAGCAACACAAACCATGCCGGCCGCTAGGAAACCATCCACAAAGGTCATACTGAGTGCCTAGTATTTAGACGCTACCACCCTGGTGATACGAATTCTCTTAAGACACTCACGTTTTTTTAGACCAAGCATCATTCTGTTTGACATTTGGATGTTGTCGTATTGAATGCCCGCGACTTGGTTCCTGGATGACAGGGACGGATGCTTGACATTATCGGTACTATGCACAGCGAGGCGTGCCTGCCAGATTGACAGATGCTGCTCTCTCCCCACCGAGGGGAGTTAGGCACTAAAATTAGCAACTATTAAAACAAGCATGCCGAGCAAGGATCTGCTGAGCCTCAACAAGAAATACTGAAGAGCAGGCAAGGAGTCACCATGGCTCTTTCTACAAGGAGTTAGGGCTGAAATTCACAAGTACGGACAGCACAGCTTACAAAATTACTGCCCCCCCCCCCCCTCCCGGTACAGAGGTAGCCGAGGTGCTCAAGGATAATCAGGTGCTGAGCCACGGCAGCTTACAGCGCCCAGCCTTAAAGCAGGGCAAGGGCAGTGAGAGCCTTTGCAAGCTACTGCCGGCGCCGACGGGAGCGGCGGTGGGGAGGGGTGTTAGGCCAGACACAGGATGTGCCAGACAGTTCCCTGGTGAGGCGCTGCTTCTCGCCAGCAGCCCTGGAGAGGAAAACGTTTACAAACAGCCCTGGAAAGGAAATGGTTCATAAGCTAAAGCTCACTTTGGCTTCAGCTCTTTTGCCTCCGCAACCACAGGAAGCAAGCATACCGGCCCCACTTGTGAAATCATAGCTTTTGGGAACTTTTACCTTGAAGAGCTGGAAAGTCTTTCTTCAGGTAGAATAGATCTCTTTAATCCCTTCTGCTGGGATCATTGCCTAAGCGCCTTCATTTGCCAAAAAGAAAAAAAGCACAATAAGAAACACAGCTGCTCGTGATGGTTCCACCCTCCCTTATTCAATTGTTCAGTGGTTTAACATTCAGCCTGAATGTTGCAGACCTACTTTTAATTCTCTCTTCTAGCTGAAAGGACTCAAGGCCACATTGTTCCAGCCCTCCACTCCAGTGACCTAGCTACAAAATAAAAAAAAAAAAAAAATAAAGGCAAAAGACATCCCACCATAAACGCCTTCACATTCTGCTGACCCACTTCAGTAAGGACACTTGGAGGCTTCTGCCTGCCTCTCACCGAGACTGATGTTGCCAGGACCGAGAGCTGCCGTTACTCTATAAAACCAGCGTGACTGGTCGCAGGCAGACACAGACTTTACGGCACCTTCCGCATCAGAGGTGAGCGGGGGGGTTTAAAATGTCCTTGCGAGAGAAACCCCGGGCCTCTGAATTACCCACCAAAAGCCCGGTTTTAATCAGTCTCTCTGGCGTGTTTGCATCAGAGCATTAAATGCCATTAAGCTTGAGGGGGTAAAACAAAGATTGTCCCAAAGGCAAGGCTAAGAGCAGTAGCATTAGTGAATTACCATTCCCGTCATCACAGGACCAAATGGCATATAGGCTACACGGCATATTGCTACACGGCAACCTCGCCCTGGCCCATGAGCAAGAACTGGGGTTTAACGATTGGCATTTATTGCTACAGGTAAATACCAGCTGCCTCACTCTGAGTTTAGTTTATATCACAGGTTTTAGTCTTTCATATGTAAACAAAGTTATGCAAACACATAAATTTGAATTTGGGGTAGTTTTTCAAAGCTAATCTTACAAAACAACAAGAGCCCTTAGCGAGATGCCGAGAAATGAGATGCACGAGCAGCCTGTCTGGTTTGAGTTACAAGGAAAGCCTTACGTCCTTTTGAAACCCAGTCTTTCTCAAACATACACCACATGTGCGTTTGCACATACATGACTGCAAGGCTTGCAGAGACCTCTCTTTGCTCTCTTCTGTAATGAATGCACTTGATTAAAGAGCCAAAAAGCTGCAATTTGAAAAATCCCGACAGCCTTCGTTGCGGTAGGCACAGAGCTTCTGTGGGAACCGACCGTGTTTTCCTCCGTACGCTGCGCCAAATGAGCTCTTCGGGACTCAAGAAAAACACACACGCACAAAAAAAAATCCCAGCCCGGTGCGGTGAAGCCATTTGCCGTCCAGCCCAGCCCAGCCCAGCCCAGCCCGCGCCAGGAGCTGCAACGCCCCCTACTGACGGCTCCCGCCCGAGGGAAGCCGGGCGGCCGCCGCCTGCGGCGCGGAGGGAGGGAGGCTGGCGGGGACCGGGCCGACCTCGCCTCCCTCAGCAGGCGGGGGAAAATTACTTTCACTGATAGTTGGCAGAAGTTCTTTTTCGAGTTTTTATCTTTGCCCCCTCTAAATGTAAACGTTTTCGGCAAAAAAGCAGCAACTGAGAGAAAACTTGGGTTTGAAGCCTTTGGATTTCTTCTTCCATCTCCTCTGAAAGGGTTTTGAACCCTTTCCCCCCACTCTGTTTTTCAGCGCCCCCCCCACTCTTCTTACAGGCCTATGGTCAGCACCGGGTGGTCCGGCAGGTGTTCGCACAGCTCCCGGACCCTGGCAAGGCTCGCCAGGACTGAAGCAGAGCAGAAGCTCCGGAGCTTTCTCTTACAGGTACCAGTGAACGATTTTCGTGGCACTGTCCTCAAAAGACAACAGTCCCGTTAGGTTATTCATGAAGGAACAATGTATTGCTAAAGCAAATAATCACTGTCCTCTAATGACATTTATTAAAGGCTCAGTTCGCAATAGCAGCCTATCAAGAAAAAGCAAAGTGCTCTCAGCCAAGCGACACTTCTTAATTTTGTAACCTAAATTCTTAAGGGATAACAACGTAATTCCTAGAAGTGACAGGAGCAGCTCTGATCACCCTTTCTCTCAAGACCAAAAAACCAGAACCGCAAGTATTCAGATTATGGCAAAGCTCAGAGTACTGTGGCAAATCTGCTATGCATTCCATACCACAAGAACGAGGGGATATCGTTACGAGCAATGGGACAAAAAGGAATGCCTCCTTCTCACGCACCCAAAGCACCGCTCTCAGCAGAAGCTCTTAAAAACATATTGTACATTCTTCCGTTTGGAAAGCAAGAATAACATTGTCAGAGAGAAAACAGAAAGGACCGAGACAGCACACCTTCCTCCTTCATCCAGCCCCGTTCTCACTGTGCTTTGAAAAAAGATGGGAAGAGAAAAGATGGGAAAAAATAAATGGTTGCAAAAAAATGTAACGAATCCTGTATTGTCAGTCCTGCAGAGCTGGCAAGAGGCATCACTCAAGCATTCTGCTCACATACGGCATCTTTTTTTAAGAACACACTAGGATTTATCATATACCCTTTTAAAAAGTAGTGTTAATATTGAACTCAGTGTCAAGAAATGAAGGCGCTAGGGTGGTACAATACCCCCCCCCAATTACATCCATAGGATTTAAAATGTTTAATGTGCAAGTCTTGGACAAAAATCATTAATTTACAATGTACTAAAATTTGAAGGATGGGAATTTCTTCATTGTATATGCTCACAGTAGTAAGTGAAATACTCAGTTGCTGAAGTACAAACATCAGTATGCTTAAGTGACTCATGCTTAATTTTTAAGGCAAAAATAGGTAACAACACGACTGCATACAGCTGAAAAAATATTTACCAATCTGATTAGATAAACAGCCCACCTCTAGCATGAAAATTCTAATTATGTACTTAATATAGTGGTGTTTTATTTGGAAGTTACCATTAAAAATGTAGAATTAATCTATCTAGGATGAGTAGCGCTGACATTTTTACCTGGGCCTCCGCTCTCACGGATCTTTGTCCCTAAACCCCTCTCCCTGTAGGCTGTCCTCTCTCCCTGCCCATTTCCAGTCTTGTGACAAAGGTGCAGGTGTGCCCGAGCAGCCCCAGAGTCCACAGAGGAAAAAGCTGGAATGCTAAAAATGTAAGCAAAAGGTCCCAACAAGAACAAAAGAAAAAACAGATCCTGAGAAGTAAAATTAATGGGGGGTGAGGGGAGAAGCTATCTGCAGGTATCCGGGGATTTGCTCAGTCATCCTTGTCTTTTGCTCCGTGTTTCAGGATGCGCGTGAATTCGATGTAGTTGAAATTCCCCTTTTTGTCGATGGGCGCCTCTCTGTACAGCTCATCTACCTCTTCGTCTGTGAACCTGTCCCCCATCGTCGTCAGCAGCTCCCGCAGGTAGTCCTCCTGGATGAACCCTAGAACGAGACGTATAGAGAGAAGCACGAAAGGGAAGCCGCTTCTCAGCGGAGTCTTCAAAAGCTGTCAGCCAGCCATACCAACAGACATGCAATTAACTAATACAGCATGTAATAGATGCACTTGCACCAAGAGCCCAGTGCTTCAGTTTCTTAACTGAATTCTAAAGAAATTCCTTGAACGCAAAGGGGAAGGGGGAGAAGTCTGATGCATTTCACACAGATTTTTGAAAAGAGGGCCTGATCCGCTGTGATCTAATAACATCTATTTCCACCTACTGATCTTCAACAGCTCAAAGTAGAAAAACAAGTTCCTGTCACTGCTAGTCTTCATTACACAAGCTGTTCTCTTAATTGAATTATATTTTTCTTGACTTAATTAGATGTATTTGCGCATCCTTTATAAACTGGTTTCCTCTGGGGACTAAATAACCACTGGCTGGCTCTTCACTGCTGCACAATACTGTTGCTGGAGGCGGTTTATGTGGATACAGTGAATTGCTGGCAGGCATCCAGGGAAAGAGTCTATAACAGAAAAGACTTTCAGACAGGACTGAGCAAGTTAACTCAGGAGGGGGGAAGAATGTTTACTGTGGAGAGGTAGAGGTGGAGAAGCTAGTCAAAAAAAGGTAGGGTATATAAAGTTACTTATTTTCTGCTAAAACATTAGCAGAAGATTTTGGAGGAAATTAACAAGGACATAAAAATGAGCTGTTGTTAAGTATGTTCTGTCAATTCAGTTTCAATAGATGGGCAGAACCACCAGTTGCCAAATAATTCCAGGAAAGGTTAGAGACGAAAAAAAGGAATGCGCGTAACAACTGGTAGATAGAAGAATGCAGAAACTGCTTCACGTTGAAGTAAGACCTACCATGCCTTTAAATGCACGACAGTCGCTTCATTTGAGAATGAAATTGGTTATTGAACTCCAGTTGGAGAAATATCAGTAACAGAACAGAGGAGGTAGAAGTATGTTCCAAAAAAAAAAAAAAAAAAAAAAAAAGACACGTAAACTCTGCAGAACAGCTGAAACACCCACATCAACTGATGTAGGTTCAATTATAATGTGATTAAAAAAAAAAAAAAGTTCTGCGTTGGAAGGAGAGTTAAATAACTTAAGCAAACAGAGTTCATTAGAGACACAAAACCAAACAGGGAATCAGGGGACCAAAAGGCAGTCAATGAGCATGACAAATTATCATGGGGTTGGTGTGTGCTGCAGGGAAGGGGAAAAAACCCCATGTTTCAACATACGCTAATTAAAACAGTATCATATCCCAGTGTAGAGAAGCCCTTGACTACTGACTCCAAATGAAGAAGGCTAAGAGCACCGTTCCAGCTTAAAAATGGGGAGAATGTTCAGTTAGCCAGGCCCATCTTAACTGGGTCAAATTTTGGAGTTGTCTCTTTGCAGACCGATGTAAAGAAGGGGAAAAACCTGCTAAGCAGATCAGGCGCTCTATTTCTGCCGTCCTACAGACACCAAGGAGTGATGAGAGATGACCTAAGGATTAGTATTCAAAGAATGCAAGGCCTTTGGTGCTGCAAGTTTAACCTCAAGGATTTATTTGCTTCTTTCTGAACAGCTAGGTGTTTAAATACTGTCCTAGGTTGCCAGACAAGGAATACACTAAAAGTTTTAGCAGCACTGGAATTGTAAAGCAAACAGTACTCCCACTCTCCCCTCCCCCAGCTTCAGTGTAGATGGGGAGCAACAAATTAATGAAGCAAAATTTAAGATTCAGCCTCTGGCAGATACCACGAAACAGATGACAATGCAGAATCAAAGAGCAGACAAAAGATATACCAAATGCCAACAGATATAACTTTTATACTATATTCATAGTACTACATACGATAGTAATGCAGAAGCAATATACCCAACTAGATTGGCAATATAGAAAATGTAAGTAAAACCCAACAAAGTACAACTACCTTATCCTCATCAAAAGGATCTGATTTGTATTATTCTCTTTCAAATAAACTACATTGATGTAGAGCTAGAAAATCAGGCCTGTAACACACACGCACATGGAGATTATGAAGCAGGGGGAAAAAAAAGGAAAAGGTTTGACATAGCTGGAAATGCTTTTGTTCATTTTTGAAAGGAACAAACTGATCAGAAGCCAAATCTGAGAATAAAATGAAAAGAAGGAAAACATAACATGGGTTCTGCAAATACATCACATGTTATTTTGGAGACTGCATTTTGACTATTATGAATCAAAAATCAATAAAACCGCGTAACTATCTAACATGTTTCCTTGTTAAAATTTGACAATGGCGTAAGACACAAAAGGGACTGTGGAACCATTATCCTCAAATCATCCTAGGACTAGACTAAAACGTTTACCACACAGAGTTGAAAGATAATAAAATCAATCTTATCAGTACATGGGGGCCTCAACTAGTAACTTATTGTTTACATAGACCTAGAAGGTTACTGTTCAAAAGAACGGTAGCACAATCATTTTCTTTATATCGTAATTCACAGGCTCTTGTTTTCGTGCACACAAAAAACCCCTATAGCACAGTGAGTCAGACTACCTGTGGAGAGAAAATAATTAACCTACTAACAAAACTTCCTTCTCTAGGAGATGGTAAAGAGATTTCCCTTGAGAGGGAGGAAGTCAATTAACATTTGAAAAGGCCTTACCAACAGAAAGCCTGTTTACCTACACCCCAGCAGGAAGAGGATGCTCTTTGAAAAGGCAAAAGGTGCTAAAAATACACGGACTGAAAATAGCTGTTTGAAATGGGATAATGTCCTTTGAAAGGTTCAGAGCACATATCCACAGGTTAGGCTGAAATACTGTGGTGGACAGTTGTGAGCAAAGTTATAGGTGCAGCGACACCTCCAGTACAGAGGCTACATAATTTCAGCGTGCACTAGCAAGATGTGTTCACAACATGTTGAAGCGCTGATATTCTGTAATTACGCAGAACTGCCCTAAGGATTCATCCCTGGTTGCTACACACTTCTCCAGAATCTTAGCCTACATGAATAAATAAATAAAAGCATAAACTCTAACCTTGAGATTACAGGCGCAACCTTGAAAGCCTGATGCAGTAAAACTGAGCTCTGCATTTTTGTCTTTCCCCTGATCTTGCTCAGTCCAATATGTCATTTCTGCCTTCTAGACCCCACCCGGTTTTTATCTTTAGATCATTCAGGCTACAGCCCTTCCTGCAACCTGAAAGCAAACAGAGCTGCGGGTGAGGGCATGACACATGGCAGTTGTCATCAGAGCCATAACATACAGTAGGCAAGATGAGGGTTCAAAACAGTTTACATAGTCTGGACAGCCTGTCTTGAAATATTAAAAACATGGAAGAATTCCGATGCATCTCAGATCTACTGCAGGGGGAGGACAAACTCGGCTGGATTACAGATTGCACATCCATTACCTTTTCAATGCCATAGAAAATCACATATTACCAATGTGAATTCCTCATCTTCTTAGAGCAAATGCATCTTATTTTGCACTTTGAGGAACATACACGCTTTCCAGCTGAAACACCCTTCTTCAAAGCCTCACAGAAGAACATTACTAGTAGCCCTCGGGTCTCACACAGAACAGCCAGACAGTTTTTACTCTCACTCAGTAATAAGTCAAATTCTTATTACTTGGTAGAACATGCCATCTAGGCGGTTTACTGTGTCATACTTCGTTTATAAAGGTGCAAAAATCAGCATAAACAACATAAAAGTACCCCTCCACACCCCCTGCCAAGCGGCCGAGTTTCACCCACATACCTGTTGCTTCTTCATCAAAGCACGCAAAAGCATTCCTGATGACGTCTTCCGGATCGGTGCCATTTAACTTCTCACCAAACATTGTCAGGAACATTGTGAAGTTGATGGGGCCTGGAGCCTCATTCATCATGGCATCTAGGTATTCATCCGTTGGATTCTTCCCTACAAATAAAGGGATTCGTATTTGCTTTAGCTTTCAAACAAAAAGAAAAAGTAATCTGAATAGCGTAATACAAACCAAGACACCTCTCGTAAGCTATCCCAAACTCAGCATTTTAATTACAACAGTGCCAATTTGCTTGGCAACCATCAACAGAAAAGCAACATTACCAAGGGAGGCGAGCATATCGTGCAAGTCCTCTTTGTCAATGAAGCCATCCCTGTTCTGGTCGATCATGTTGAAGGCCTCCTTGAATTCCTGAATCTGCGACTGATCAAACATGGCAAATACATTGGAAGTGGCACGCTGAGGGCGCTTCTTGGTGGCCTTCGTCTTTGCCTTTTTGCTAGACATGTTGATTTTTGGACACTATGGAGAGAAGTAAATACGGTAAATACAATACAGATCAGAGTTAGGACTTAAAAAAAATGTACTAAGGTTTAATGTTAAAGTTCACAGATAGAAAACACCTCTAACACTTCCATTTCCTCTCATTAGAACGTATTTCCCTAATCAGAAAGGGAAAAAGAGAAGCAGAAAATAAGGACAAATGAAAGACAGACTCCTAAATTAAAAAAAGTCACTAAAAGAAGATGTAAGTTAAACTTCAACTTCAGTCTTCAAAGGGACAGCTTTTGTCTGGGATCCCTTCTTGACACATGCACCTGCAAGAAGGGAACTTGGACCGGTCTCAAGTCTGAAAGAGCAAAGCAGGGTTTTGAGAGCTGTCATTCAAGCCTGTGAAAGAGCTCGGTATAGATATGGATATATGATAACTGTGTGCAATATTAGGTAGCAGGGGAAGGAGAAACACAACTCAGTTCACCTGAACAGGCCCTGAAGTGCCTATACATGACACCTGACAGTGGTAAGTTGTTGCTATTTTGCATAACAATGGGTGTCTGTCCTTGCCTTGCCTTCCATCACAAAACACCCTCAAATTAGAAGAAAACTGTGCAAACTGCATTTCTGCTCATACCAGTAAGCTCTGCCTGACCTCCATTTACTTTTATGCATTTCATTTTACCTAAACTATACTACAGGTCTGCTGTACCTGAAAGCTGACATCTGCTGCTTCCTCTTTTAAGCAAAAAGGGAAAGCAGCCAACTCACACTGCTTTTGCTCATGTCCCTAGAGAAAAACTGGTCAGAAAAAAGGTCTCGTCACCTGTAACGCTCAAGCTCACCGAGCTTGGGTCTGAACAACGCAGAGCAGAGCAATGGCCATGCTTTGGTCCATTTCGTTGTTATCACTGTCATATTAATTTACCTGTTGCTAAGCCTGCTAAGGTTTCCATCGTGCAGTGCTTTGGAGCAAGCTTTAAGATTCTATAAAATGAACTGGGGGGGGGGGGGGGGGGGGGGGAAGGAGTCTACATTTCTCCTTTAGGGCAGGCGGGAGGGATGGATGGGGGGAAACCTTTCAGCTTTAACCACAGGCGGCTGTGACCTACAAACGACCTCGGCAGCCGCCCCTTGCCCTAAGCTTGGGGGGGGGGGGGGGAAATCAAGCCCAGCGACAACGCTCAGCTCTCCAGCGAGCACAACACTGCGATTTGGGTTTTTTTAAAAAAAATTATATACATATATATTTTTTTTTTTTTGGGGGGGGGGGCCCGGAGGAAGGCTGATCTCACTTCAAGAGCGGCATCCGGCCCTAGGCTTCAAGGGCGCCCAGGGACAAAGAGCTCTTGCCTTCCTCATGAAGAGACGCCCGCCACCAGCGATGGCGCCGGAGGGACCCCCCCCCTCGCCGCCGGTTGAGGCTGAGGCTCCGGCAGCCACGTCCGTGGCTGCCGGAGCCTCAGCCTCAACCGGCGGCGAGGGGCGAGGAGGGGCCGGCGCCATCGCTTCTCCTCAGCCCGTTCCCGCCCCCCAACACCTCCCCACCGGCAGCCTCACCCCAACGGCCGCTGCCGGGACTCGGTACCAGGCAGACGCGGAAGAGAGGAAACGGCGGCAGCGGCGGCAGCAGCAGCCCCGGTGCTTCCCGGAGAAACCATCGCCCTCCTGAACGGCGGGGTGGGGACGAACGGCGGGGCCGACAGCGGGAGAAGCGGCGGAGGGAAGCGAACAGGCAGCGAGGCCTTTCCCCTCCCGCCCCCCCTCCCCTTAACGATCGGAGCTCACCCGCTCCCCGGGGCGGGTGGCTCGGGACAACCTCGCAAACCTTCTCCCCCCGCCGGCTCCGGCAGCGTTGGCGCAGCCCGGGGGAAGTCGTCGCCGCCGCCCTTGGTGCTTGGGCCCTGGGCGCCGCCTGCAGGTGCCGGGCGGCGGGTAAGGGAGGAAGGGATGGAGCCCCGAGGCTGGGGGTGCTGTGCGGGGGAGAGCCCAAACAGTTGATGCGGAAGGATAAATCCGAGCCGCCTTAAAAACGCCTGTGTCTGAGGTCGGAGGGTACACGGGGCAGCTCCGGGCCGCCGCGTTCAGCCGGGCACCGGCACTCGACCTGGGCGGCGGGACGCCCCGCTCCGCTCTCTCATTTCGAGAGGTGGAAGCGTAGTTCTGGAGGGCTTCTTCGGGTCAGCGAGTTTTTCTCGTGTCCTTATTTTCTATGTATCACGTTGAAGTTGGAGCTTCGGTCCGTGTTCCTGAAGCCTCAGCCGGCGACCGCGGAGTTACCGGGTCATGATGTCATAGCAGTGAGGTAAATGAAGCCTGATCGTTTGGTAACATGCTGCCTGAATTCAGTGTAGGTGTCATCCTTACATTCACTCTTACTCATGTTTCGCTTAAGGGATCAGAAAAATTATAGTTTGCATCTTTAAGTCTTCTAAATGACTACTCCCGCATGAACAAGACTTAACACCTCTGGCAGGAATAGATTATAAGACCTCTTGGAGGATTTATTCTTGCTTATATTTTCCTCATGAAAACAGTGCAAAGGATAACATAATTTTTTCTTCTTCATTTACTGATGTAGGATCTCAAAGAAATTGAGGTACGAGCTCTTCTTAGTGCTCTTCTGAGGATGGGGTCTGAAATGACTTCAGAAGCAGTTCCTTTTTAGCTCATGTCAGCTTCTGAATTTTTTAAATTTTCCTAAACAGAATGCTTATTCACATGTACCCATATAAATCACTTCGGCTTCAAAAAGCTGTTCTTTAGTACACTAAAAGATTCTGAAATATTGTCAGATGGGAAAGCTGCACTGTCAGTTCATCATTCTTTTAACTCCTTTCCTGCCTGTTATCAGTTTTGCTGGTGTACAATTGGTATCGTGGTAAACAACAACTCATAAGGAGGAGAGAAAAAAATAGATGAACAGGCTTTTGCTGATCTTGCCAATTGTATTTACAGATGTAAGTGGAGTACATTTAGGCACTGTACATACTGAAATTAATACATAATCTAGAAGTTGCAGTCCCAAATTTGAAGTGAGACACTAATTGCTAAAAGGTCCAACTTTCTTGCCATGCCTTCCCCTCAAACCAGAGGAGTTAGTTCATGAGATCTGAGAATTTGGCCTAATTAGCTTATAAGAATACTTTCCCAATGAGTTTTAATATCACTCTTGTAAAATTTGCCTTGAAATAAAAGGGAAAAAGTACTAAATGCTGATGAATTGAGAGCGTGCTCATGGAAAAAGTATTGGGGAAAAAGTCCTCTGTTCTTCCTAGACAAGGTGTGTAGTTTCAGGGTAATTATATGCAAAGTGTGAGTGGGCAGAAAAGCAGCAGAAACACCAAGATGGTAATAGAGATATTAAAATACTTCATGATAATCTCCAACAACTGAATCGTGTGTTGAAATTTAATTATGAAAATAGTTACTTGATATCTTAATTTTAAATCCTTTCATCGTTTATTTTAAATTGAACCAGTGCTGCAAACGTACTACTCAATGCTGTATTGTTTTGCATGCTATTAAAAAGGTGTTACATGAAACCTGTCAACGTGTATGTTGTTCCCAGTGTTTAATTTTCAAAGATGTGGGAATAGGTACAGTATTATTACTCGCCCAGTATGAGATCAGTTCTTAGTGATGAAATTGTCTGGCGCTCTCTCTCTCTCGCTCTCTCTCTCTCTCTCTCAGTTTTTGTCTACAATTTGTCACATCATAATGGAATGAGAAGCAGTTGATAAATGCAGACCATTTTCTGTGTGATGTCAATCTAGATAATGCTTTTACAAATGGTTCAATTTTACTTGATTCCAGCATACATGATATTACTAAAGAAATTTAAAGGGGAAAAAAGGGGTTTGTTTTGCCTCTTACAGTAGTTGGAGAATTTCTCTTACTCATTGACATAAATCTTAAAAAGAAAAGAAAAGGTCTTCTTTTGTGAATGTATTAGCTTGTGCTTCAGCTCTCAGTTAAGATCTGTTGTGATGATCTCTCAGGTGAACAGGACTTTGCTTCTGCTGTTTAAAACTTGGTGTGGAGAGGATGCTGCTTGAGGATGGTACCTATGAGCTGCCCGCAGCCCTGAACAGTGCTTAGTTCCCTGTGACTGTGCATCCCTGGCTGCTGCTGGAGAACAGCATGGCTGTAATCCCATTTCCTGCTGCCTTACCGACTGTTTCTGAGATTACAATAATGCCATGGGCTGTTTCTTCAGTACGCAGGCTCCTTTTCTCCAGTGTGCAGACTCCTCTGTGCTCTGATAGCACTCCCGGACTGCACAGAGAGCTGTGCTTGCAGATCAACATCTGAAGGCGGCCTTCAGGCTCTTCTAAAAGAACAGTCCAGGCACATCCTAGGGAGAGCACGTTCTGGGAATCCGAGTGATCCATCCAGCCTTCTGCCAGCACACAGTGCAAAGTATGTCCAGAATGAAGTGTTTCCACAGCTGCTCTTTGGAGAGAGTGTGCCCTCCCTGCCATCCTGTGTGCAGGCTGGGCACTGCAAGAACATTTGGGGCCAGGGAGTTCTCAGGCTGTGTGTGTTGGAAGGACGCTCATGTAGCTGATGATACACTACCAAGAAACAGTGCCACTTAGTGATGAGCTTTGGTTTTATAGAGTGTTTGTTTTGTGGGCTGGAGAAAAATGCTTGCGCTACCACATCCAAGAATATGCCAAAAATTTGTTTATTTCTCGGTACTACATAACTCCCTGCAAAATGCATACAGAATAGGAATTAATCTATCGATTCTGAAAACATGATTCTTTTTTAAATGATGACCTCTTAACTCCTTCAGTTTTCTTCTTTCTACTACTTTTTCCTTCATTACTTCCACCTTCTTTCTCATTTATGTCATTCTTTAAGCAAAAACCCTTTTAAGCAAAACATATAGAACTTTCCTATCCTTTCCATCTAAAATACTCAAATACTTTGGTGCTGTTGAAATGTTTTCCTGGGCTTATTTTCTTTGGATTGTCTAAAAGCCTACAAAATCATGTGTTTCGTACTTAAGTTCTAAGGCTGCTATGCGCAGCAAGCAATTTACTGTAAACCTTTTCCCTCCTTTCATTTAATTATCTCCATTTCCCTGCCTCTTCTGAGTTATGATGACAGGGCAAATATTTGTGATTTGCTTGGTTGCTTAATGAAGCAGAATCAGTCTTTGCCATATGATGTTTCTTTATGAATCTAATTAATGTTAGAGGAGCAGCTGCAGTGTCTCACAGTAAAAGTCTGCCTGTGCCAGTGTGCCCTAGCTGTAAAGAGATGCATATTCTGGATGTGGAAAGCAGGGAGCAAAGTCTTGGCCGTGCTTTGGTGAGCTGCCATTCCCATGGACTGTGTCTGTACTGCCTGCTCCACAAAGGCAACCGCACTGAATGAATGGGAGCCAGGGGACTGGTCTACTTGTTTGCAGTCATGGTATGCTGCTTGCTTGCTGCAAGGCCAGAAAAAAATACCAGGATCGTCCCCAGCGGCTGCATTTGGCCATACTCAACAGCAAGAAGCAGAGCAAGCCTGTCAGGATTGCTCTGGCTGGAGTTTTGCTCAACGTTCAGATCTTGCTGCCTCCTGAGGCGGTGAGAACCACGAAGCTGGGGTTAAATGACATTGTCCAAGGCTCACCCTGATTTTTCAGCAAGTTGGAATTGGCCCATGAAGTGGGGAAGGGGAAGCCCAGCAGCTGTTTCCTCTTCCTGCTTCTTGCAAGAACACCGCTGGGGTGTGTCTACTGGTTCCTTGTATGCCTTCAACAAGTAAAAGATGCTGTGAAGTTTCCCCTCCCAGGTCCCTGGAGGGTTTTATTGGTTTGGTTTTGGGTTTTTGGTTTTTTGGCTGGTGGTTTGTTTTTTTTTTTTTTCTGAAACTTGGAACCATCAGGTTTTTTGAAAACCTCTTTGTGCTTCCTCTTCTTTTTGGAGCAGAGAGAACACTGAGTGCTTTTAGCCTATTCTTAAGGGGGGGAGCAACAGTGATGGCCATATGCAGGTATCAAGGGAAGAATAAGAATCAGGGAAGCCTATCATATCTTCCCAGAATCCGTTCCCAACCTCTACTAGTTTTAGCTCATGGAGGGGTAAGCCACCCCGAGCCAGATGTGGTATTTAGTAACCCGTGATGAACTTCCTTCGTGAGCTTGCCTAATATGTAGTCCTTGAATTGATGTAAATTCAGCATCCACAGTGTCCTTTGTGGGTGTTTTTGGATTCCTTTGCAAGGTTGCTATTTGTTACATGAAGAACTTCACCTTACTAATTTTCAACCTATCTATTCCTATTTCTATTTGATGCTGTAGACTTTGTATTGGAAGAAATGCTGAGGCTGAATTGTGTGTCAATCTCTTCTGTGTTACTTTTGCCTCTAGAGAGCTCTTGCGTGTTTCATCAACTGTAGCAAAGTGTCCTGCTTACGTAATTTTTCTTGTATAGAAGCTATTCCATACCCTTGGTCGTCACAGAAGTAAGACTGAAGATATGCATAGGGAACAAGCAAAAGAGTGTAAGAAAGGAGCCTAGATGAAAAAGCTCATTTGTGATTTTTCACATTGAATTAAGAATTAAAAATGTGTGAAAGTTGGGTGGGTTTGCCACTTAAGAGATTTTTCTGAGCATATTATCACTGTTAACAAAAATAGCAAATGCCACTTACAGAGGTTAAGTATTGACAGCACAATCAAATACTTCCAAATTTTGTTGTAAGTCATTTCTAGGTCAAAACAGTCATTGAACCAAAGCATTTTGACTGTCAGTTGCTTTACCTAGTATTTTGGCTCATCCCTCTGCCTTTCCATCCCTTCTTCCCTGATTCCAGCAGGCATCTGTTGTATCTGTCAAGCTATCCCGAGTGCAGTGCTGTGTCAGTCAGTGTGACAGTCTTTCTTCTTGTGATGCTGGGAGTGTCCCAGAGTTGTTCTGGAATTTCTCCAAAAATAGCACCAGTGCTGTGATCCAAAGAGAAAAAGTTTGAGAAGTCATGAGTGAAAGAAGGGATTCTGAATCCATGTCTTCACTTGGGATTCTTGGAGAGCCTCTGGAGCAGGACTTCTAACTGGCTGTGGGGTATTTCCTGTTTTCATTCAAAGACCTCATGAATAAAAATCATGTTACTTCTTTCCCCGGTGGTCCTTGCTACAATGTAGATGCTGAAGCATGAAAAATAAAGGCTCTCAGAGAATGTACTCAAGCTTATAGAAGGAAGATATATTCTTTCTCCATACTGAAAATGAAAAATAGCTCTGTTTTGACTTTCTGTCAACTTCCAGTGTGCATATCTGAGGAAAAGGCAAGAACCTAAGTTCTCTAGAGCATCGTATGACAACGATATGCCAGGGCCAAGGACAAAGTAGAGAAGTGTAATGAGGCATAAATAAAATAAAATCAGTCTCTGAAGTGTTGTAGAACAGGAGAAAACAAAAACCCTAATATATTATTTAAATCCGCAGCTCGATCACTGTATGAATGGGTGCTGAGACGTGTTTGACAGAGTATCGACAGACTGGACTTGGCAGACAAGATGCTCCTTGCGTTCCCGAGTCCAAAGTTTTTCATATATAAGAACACAATTTTTTTTTTTTTTTTTAAAAAAAAAAAGAAAGAAAAAGTTGAAAAGTACATCTTGGGCTGTTGATTTCTGCTAGGTTTTTGTCCCTCACTACCTGTTCTCTATGATAAAGAAGTCACTGTGCTGTCACTTGTGCTCTATGTCCATCGCTTGTTTTTTATCCCAACTGTTAAGTTGCAATCATTTTAGTCAAATTTTTGTGGGTTTTTCTCCCCTTTTTGCACTAGTTTTAAATACAAGTATACAAGTATTGCCAGACACCATGATTCAACAACATTTATGAGTGAAATGCAAAAATAAGTGTTGATGAAGTATTCTTAGTAAGAAGAGAGTGAGGCCGCCAGTCTTTCAAACACATGTAATTAATTCTGCTAAACCTAAGGACATACATGTGTGCCCTCTCCTTGCATGTTAAATTAGCATTTGTATCTACCTGGCAATGTGTATGTACAAATAAGGAGGAAAATGAAATGTGCTCAATGCTTGGCCAAGGGCCTAAAATGGTATTTTAAAACATACCCAGAAAACAAGGAGGAGCGTATTTAGTCAGGTGTTTGACATAAAAAGTAAGCTGTTACCGGTTTTGTTATTAGCTGATGCCTATGCAAGTTTGGTTGGCTGGTGGAGCAATTTCAAAATCAGCGTGCTGCTTCAGAGGAGGTAATACATTGCCAGTATAAAACCTATTGTGTTAGAGACTGTTAGCTCACAACTAAGGAAGGAGAATTCAATAGAGGAAAAAGCCCAGTATCTGTTAGATACAATGCTAAGTCAATGCTCAAGTTACTCATGTCTGACACCAACTCTATTTTAGCAAATACTAAGACAGGGCTCACAGGCCTTGTATTACACCCACTCAACTTGAATATGCTAGACAGAGCATGGAAATTACCATGAAATGCTGTCTCTTAACTCCCAGGAAGCTATGCCCACAACATTCATAAGGAAAAAGCCAAAACAAAACATAGTTTAGTGTTTGCTGAGGTTGTACTCACTGATACCCTAAAATAGTCTAAGTGAGGAAATTACAAATTAAGGATTAAATAAACCTTGCAAAATTGAGCGGTGACATCTTACAAGAATGCTAAAATGAATGCTGCTGTTGCACACCATCTGCTCCGTTAGGCACACGTATTAAAAGTTAGTCTTCACCTGCCTTATCCTGTAGTTTTTGTAACTGACTTTCAAGCTTTAGCAAACTTGGTTTGCTAAGGGACGGAATCACGGTTGAGGAGTCTGCATGCAGCAAGCAGTTGGGATTTTCCAGGAGGCTGTTTGATTTCCTGCTCCCCTGTTAATTACACGCTTCCGAGAAGCAGATTTATGACATTCAGACAAACTGCATGACCCCTTAAGCCCTGTGATGCAACGTCTATTATGTACGATCTGTTCTCTAGGGAATATCGTGCATTTGGCCTGAAAACATTCCTTAACAGTATGGTTTTTTTCTGTATTATTGAAATTTGCAATACAAGTAATTCTTTTTCAGGGTCTAGAACAGGGGTTCTGTAAGGGTGTGCTATCACAGCAGCCTGTCTGCTTTGTCTGCCCGCAGCAGCTGAGCTTGCTCCTACCCAAAATGAGTGGTTCCAGGGAACAGGGAACGATGTGTGCACAGGCCCATAGGCTGCAGAGGAAAGTGGGAAGAGCACCCATGTGCTGCCACTTTTTTTTTTTTTTAAAGATGAAAAGTTTTCTAATAACTCTATAAAGTTTGGGAAAACAGTGATCTCTATGGAGTTGTTGATCAGAGCACAAGAAAAATGAGCTGTGTGGAACTTGTTTTTTTCCCCAGGATTGCTTTTCAGCATTTCATGATAACATTTTAAAGTGCGTTTTGAGAGGCATTTACTTACACTTCTTTGTGCCTCTATATTGTTCCCAGCTTCTGTAATACTGTTTCTGAGTTACTGTTATCCTAAATCATTTTTCTGAAGGAGGAGGTTATCTAAAAATGACAGCAGAGTTTGAAAAATTAAGCAAGCAAGCCAAAATAGGAGCATGGGTACAGAGGCAATACCAATGGCAGATTGATATCCGGTATCTGAAATGTTCCTGACTCTGATTGTTACTCACCCGTTATTTGGACGTACATTGTCTGAATGCCTTCAGGACGGCAAAAGAGCTATTTGTTGCCATTTGACACTCCCCAGGAACATACCAAATAATAGGTTGGTAACATTCTGGACAAGAAAAGGCCATGGCCATGAGAAACACGCGATGATAAGATTTCGGCTATTTTCCAGCTTTTGGAACAAACGCTCTGGGCGGGACACAAAGGCATACTGTTACCCACGGTCCTGTGCCAGGATGGGGCCCCTGCGCTACATTTCGTTTCCCAATATGTGATAGCGATCCCAGACCACAAGCCATCTAAAGATAGTTCCTAGGTCAGCGCTGAAACGGATCCTTACTTCAGAGCGTACGAACACCACCTCTGTGACATCAGTTCATTGCTGAGCTAGTATATGAAGCTGACTTCATGTTGTGAAATGCTCCAGTCAGCTGATCGCTGTGTGATAAAAGATGGTTTTATTTGCTTAAATGCAGCCTGAAGAGCAGAAACAAGGGTATCCCAAGCGGTTCAAATGTTGCGTGTTACCAGTACCTCCAGCGACAGCCGGGGGAGGGGAGAGGCAGCAGCAGGCAACCACTGGCAGCACTTCACACAGATGCAGTCCCCTTCGGAGGTTTCTCACGCAGCTGCAATAGCTCTTTGGCAGCAGTTTGACCTTTGCGGATGTAGCCTTAGAGCAGGGTAAATGGGTCATGTAAAATAAATCACTGCTTTTCAATAGTGCTTCGCAGGGCATTATATATCAATCACCGTAGATGTAAGACTATTAAATGTGTGCATCAGCCTATGAAAATAGGTTTTCATCATAAGCTTAGTCTGGTGTGGAGCTTGGAGACCATTATCTATGAACCCCAAGGGAGAAAAGATTAGGTTCCAAGATTTTTGACTGCAAAATGCTAGGTCTAAGTCATCAGAATCTTAAGCCGTTCCAGTGACCAAAGTTATTTTTATTTTTGGAAGTGGATTATTGATGACACATCCCTAGAGCCCTCGGCACGCAACCTCAGCTGTCTGGACATTCCTCGCTGCCTAGCTACAAAACGCATCCGATGCTCTTATATGGTCTCTTGGCTGGGTCTGCAGGTCTCACAGCCTTCCAGCGGTTAAGGGCTTTGTGCCCGCTTGCGGGTTGACTGGTCTCCTACGTTACGGTACTAGGGAAACCTGGACTTGGAAGGTCATTGTTAGTTATACTCAAAGATCCTTGGAAATTCTGTCTCGACAACGTGTCTTCCTGAGTAGGTATCTTTACGTTAATACAGTTCTCTGTCCCCACCCCCTAATTAGAGAAAGCAGCCGAGAACACAGCACCCACACAGTGCAAGGAACAAAGCAGCTACATCCCCCCATCCAGCTGGCTGTTCAGAAACTGAGCAGCAGTACAGAGGATTTTTAAGAGACAATTTCCTCTCAAGGAGGTTATCAGATTGTCTTCTACGTAACTTTTATTTATTATTTAAAAAAAACACTACTTCAAAACTTATTTCCAGCAAGAAAGATCCAGCTGGCTTGTCTGCCGACGACTCAGTGTAACTAACATACCAGCACCTGAACTGTGCTGAGAAGACAGGAAGAGGAGACAAACCCAGTGTTGCTGACAGAAGAAAACCAATCCTCTGAATCTCGCACCATTTTGGTATTCAAAGGGAAGGAATAATCAAGGCTGCCTAACATCTATCCCTAGCGCAGGCTGCGTGCGTGGACACAAACAATGTTGAATTACATAGATGTGACAAGATCAGTCTAAAGTAGTGACAGTGCAACTGTTCTTTGGCTTCGTGTTACATAGCAACATTTCAACAAGACAGGGTTTCCTAGATCTCTATGCTGTTGTCTTTGCCACACAGGCATTGTAGGTGAAAGCTTCCATACCTACTCGTAAACAACCTTCCAAAAAAATCAGCTATTGCTAGAACCTTGCAGGTATCCCACAGAGAAATACCTCAGCAAGCATACTGAAGAGCACAGAGGCAGTTTACAAGCAAACTTTTGAGACAAGGAGCAGGTGTGGCAGTCTGAAGCAGTATAGCAAGGAACAGTCTGGGTAAGGAAAAAAAGACAAATATGAGGCTAAGTTCCAGTTTTCAGATAACACACAAAACTGGGAAAAGAATGGCTGAAAACTCATTTTATTTAAGCCCAGAAATAGAATAAACCACCCAGGAATTTAAAAAAAAAAAAATAAAAATCAAAGTATGCCTTTGTATATTTTGTATGCTAAGTATATTTTGTCAAGCTAACTTACTTACAGAGCTAAAGCCAGAGTACATTCAAGAACTGCCTTGCTGGGAACACAGGCAAGATTGAGTAACTAAGCCTCCGTGCTATGACACGGGACATGAGAGAAACCCTCCTCACAGTATATGCTGTCCCAGCTTTTACAAGCCCTTTACCCGAAATAAAATTCCTATTCCTTGGAGCCTTCTAAGTCAAGTGAAATAGCTCAGGGCATGGTTTCTGGATAAGAGGTCATAATTTCAATTGATAAATATGTAGGTAAGATAAATTCCCCTCATACTTTTCAGGTTCCAGTAGCCAAGAAAATGAGACACATGGAAGGACCAGTCATGCTGAGAACTAAAAGAACAACCTTCTTCTCTTGTTTGTATTTGAGACAACAGCATCAGCACTGCTGGTTTTGAACAAATGAGTCCTGCTTGCTTAAAAGCCATCTTATCAATGTAGCAGAAGAAAATGTGTGATCTTTTTAAAAGTGAGAGGCACTTCAGCATAACTAGGGGGTTACCAAGTTAATTCTCAGAACTACTTTGCTTGTGTTCTCACACACAGATTAAAAGCTGTAGATCAATAAAGCCTTCTGGCTCTGTATCGCTGTTAATTAGTGCCAGCACAGACAGTGTAGGTCAGGGACAGATTCCTTTGCACAAGCTTCCTTCAGCAGAAGGGAAGAAATATGCCCAATTCCCATTTATTGCCAGCATAAAAACTTATCAAACAGGAACACAAACTTTTGACGTGAAAAGATTGCTAAGAAAACCCTATTAATCATAGAATCACAGAATGTTTTGGGTTGGAAGGGACCCCTAGAGGTCATCTAGTCCAACCCCCCTGCAGTGAGCAGGGACACCGCTAACTGGATCAGGTTGCTCAGAGCCCCATCCAACCTGGCCTTGAATGTTCCCAGGGATGGGGCCTCCACCACCTCTCTGGGCAACCCTTTCCAGTGTTTCACCACCCTCATTGGAAAGAATTTCTTACTTATATCCAGTCTAAACCTACCCTGGTTTAGTTTAAAACCATTACCCCTTGTCCTGTCACAGCTGGCCCTACTAAAAAGATTTTCCCCATCTTTCCTATAGGCCCCCTTTAGGTACTGAAAGGCCACAGCCAGGTCTCCCCTGAGCCTTCTCTTCTCCAGGCTGAACAAGCCCAACTCTCTCAGCCTGTCCTCATGATTAATATCAAAAGGAAATAAAAGCTGGGCATGATATCTGCTTAAGAATCATAGATGTTCTCTGCTGGCTGTTAG
Source organism: Gorsachius magnificus (assembly GCA_034008185.1). NCBI lineage: Eukaryota > Metazoa > Chordata > Aves > Pelecaniformes > Ardeidae > Gorsachius > Gorsachius magnificus. The sequence continues at coordinate 54,413,986 of CM067082.1, read as the reverse complement.
GCAATTGTAACAGTCTTCCCTAACCACTGCTTTGGCTAACTAACACCAGTCAGATGCCACTTCAAAAACCAGAGGCACGTGCTGCTCAGAGCCATTTCAGAACTGCATAAAACATTATAAAAACTGAGTTTTCCAGCTTGATTTGCACCTGCAAGTGAAATACAATTAACACACCTGCATTTGTAAATGCATTATAGAAATGTCATTCTTCACAAAAGAATTTGAGGTATTTTATCTATATAGCAATCTTTATTTCAAAATGGCATTTATTACAAAAAAATGTAAAAATCCAGCTAAACCAGAAACATTGAGATTATTTTCCTGGACTACCAAGTCCATGGATCTTTGTCCCCATATCCCTTTCCTCACAATATTTTCCCCACTTCCAGTCTGATTACACAGGTGCAAATGTGCCCAAACGGCCTGGAATAGATAAATACATTGAGAAAGGCAAAAGCTGTAAAGCTAAATGCATGCAACAAGTTCTATCAGGAAGAAACCCTCAAAAATAAACGTTAAGTGGAAAGCAGAGGTAATCTGCAGGTATCCAGAGATTTGCTCAGTCATCCTTGTCTTTTGCTCCATGTTTCAGGATGCGCGTGAATTCGATGTAGTTGAAATTCCCCTTTTTGTCGATGGGCGCCTCTCTGTACAGCTCATCTACCTCTTCGTCTGTGAACCTGTCCCCCATCGTCGTCAGCAGCTCCCGCAGGTAGTCCTCCTGGATGAACCCTAGAACACAATGTAAGAGGACATAAGAAGTTTTGACATTTATCTGCTAATAGATGAATGATAGTATCTTTCTTTGAATTCTTTTTTTTTTTTTCTTCAATTAAAGAGACCCACAGTCTTTGTTGCCAAATGAAAACAAAGCCATTAAAGCCTGTTACTATAATTGCCAAATAATTACAAGCATTCAATCAAGTCAAGCCTCTTAGTCTGCATGTTCTCACTACTTCAAGTAAAGGCCATTTTATGACTTGCCTGTGTTGTTTCAAAGAATATACAAATTTGTCACTATACATATGGGACCTTCTACCAAGCTATGCTCCTGGTAGTGCTGAGCCTTCTAACAACTGTGTATTTTACACAAAGGGGATCCTTTTGTCTTGAACATTCCTAATGAAAACCACTAAAAAAAAATAATAATGATGGAACCTGACTACCATTGTGTTCCACAAGTGCATGAAACATGGAAATTTGAAATACTTCAAAGATTTAAAACTGATCTTAAATCAGTGACAACACTCAGATTTACTAGACCAGTTGCAAAGAGCACATTTTTGGCATTATTTATTAAACAAGCAGCCTTATGCAACTTGTGATGCCTTCTATCAGCACTCTTGTGAGACACACACGCTTTTTCTTATATGCGTTTTCTTCTCCTTTAAGAGCAGCTTAACTAAGGGAAGGTGGATACAAATTGCAGACAGAAAACAAATTCTTCATAAAAGCACAACAGCTTTGAAGACAAGGATTCCCCTTACAAAAGTTGCCCCAAAACTGAATTTTAAGTGAAGAAAAATTTAAGACCCTGGTTCCCAATCAATGTTTATCTCCCCCCTCCCCCCCCCCCCCCCTTTCTCCTGTCTTGAACAACAGAACTGAAGTGCCAGAAGTTTGGGATGTTCAGTTTTACAGTGCTTGAAAAGGTAATTTCAGGTGCTGAGGATACATGGCAGGATTTTTAGTTTGCAGAAATCAGAACTTTCAGAGTTAAAAATTCATCACCGCTTTCATAAATACAAATATTTCTGGTACTTACTTTTGTAACCATCTTATTTTATCCACATACCTGTTGCTTCTTCATCAAAGCACGCAAAAGCATTCCTGATGACGTCTTCCGGATCGGTGCCATTTAACTTCTCACCAAACATTGTCAGGAACATTGTGAAGTTGATGGGGCCTGGAGCCTCATTCATCATGGCATCTAGGTATTCATCCGTTGGATTCTTCCCTACAAATAAAGGGATTCGTATTTGCTTTAGCTTTCAAACAAAAAGAAAAAGTAATCTGAATAGCGTAATACAAACCAAGACACCTCTCGTAAGCTATCCCAAACTCAGCATTTTAATTACAACAGTGCCAATTTGCTTGGCAACCATCAACAGAAAAGCAACATTACCAAGGGAGGCGAGCATATCGTGCAAGTCCTCTTTGTCAATGAAGCCATCCCTGTTCTGGTCGATCATGTTGAAGGCCTCCTTGAATTCCTGAATCTGCGACTGATCAAACATGGCAAATACATTGGAAGTGGCACGCTGAGGGCGCTTCTTGGTGGCCTTCGTCTTTGCCCTTTTGCTAGACATGTTGGCTGTTGGTTCTGGAGAGACAGAAACATAACCAAGATTTAGCCTTATTAAATCAGATTAGGAGTCTTTGGGAGAGAGATGGATAAAGTAGTATCAAATTCTATGCTATAAGCAAATACCCCAAAGTACATATTTAGTATCTCCTGTTCTGTGTTTTCTTTCATCTGGACTTTATTTCAGCGTAATGTCTTTCAGGATTCAGGGACTGGCACTGTTGGCCAATAGCAGGCTACATTAAAAAACAAATCTGATCACAGTTCTTGAAGTGAAACTCACAGCACTTGTATTGCTGATTCGATACTCTATCTCCATCTTTCACAAATTAAGACGACTATGCACTTAGCAGTTTAGGAGGCAGCGTTGACCTACCATGTAGAAGGATATGGGCTGCTAACCTAGCATAGTATGTAGTGGTTAAGTCAGTCAAGCAGTATGCTAAACTTAACATTTGGGAGAGGGGAAGAAAAAAAAAATATTTTAGGCTCAAAATGGCATTTTGTTGGAATAGCTGCTGTTAAAAGAGCAGTAGGTCTCAAGACACAGAATGACCCTGATGAGAGCCTAATGTTTTTGTGAAGATCAGAGCATGGTGCTGGGGCCAGGAGAGATCTGGCAAAGAACTCTGACCAGAGCGCTTTCATCAGAGTCAGCCTGAGGACTGTGTGTGTTAGAAAAAGGACACTGACATGGTTCAGAAGCACTACATTGCTATTCTCTTACACAGTGGAACTATTACACGGTACATATGCAAATGTATTATGTCGATCCATTTGAAAATAGTTTTAAAAGTCTGAAGATTGTTTCTTTTAAATTATCAACCCTTTAAGACATTTATATATCCTCACTGAATCTTTATATAGTTTCATGTATCACACATATACAAATGTAATTGTTTCCCTTGAGCTATCAAATGAAGAAATAAACATGGTAGTTTACATGTTGTAATACTAATATAACCAGGGCAGAAGTGAGGCTTTCAAGCTAACTGCTTCTTTTTAGCCCGGAACATACATTTAGTGTTCAGCTATGGTCGACGGTACAAACACAAAAAGCTGAGTCATTCACTGCAATGCAAACACAAAACCTCAACATTGCTATGGGATGAAAGTAAGGTAGACCCTGTTTAATGTTGTTTCTAAAAAGTCTTGTACACCCCTACGCTTTAGTTTTATCTACTGCAAGCAATCCATGCTGCTATAATCCTTTATTATGCCCAAAGCACATTATGCAAACCAGATTCCTTCCATCCTTGATTTTGAATTTTACAGGAAGCACCTGCAGCAAGTGTCCTGAAATAGGACAAATCTAAGCTTCACCCGTAGTCACAAGAATGCCAACATTTTGAAATTTACACTACGTATTAATTTTCTAACTTAAAAAAAAAATTATCTGGTCAGAAATGCAATTCTAATCAGAGTCACAGCACAGCTCTAACAGTTTCTCAGATAGTTTGCTCAAAGTTACTACATTTTCTGTTAGACTCCTAAAAAACAAGACTGAAGTAACTAACTCGTATTCATCCTTAAAAACAAAGGCAGAAAAACTAAGCAAAGTAACTCCCTCACGTGGTCAATCAATCTAATATTCAGAGAAAAAGCAGTTAGTTTTTTTTGGTTTTAATCAAAAGAAAGATTTTACCTTGCTTTGTATCAGATACATGACATGCTGTACCAAGCATCTGGATCATAAAAGGATACTCCATGGTTACGTCCTTCTCAGTCTGTCTACAAAGAGCATTACCGATTTCCCCTGCTAATTCCACACTTTTAAATCCTAGTGCATATACAACGTTCTTCTGACGTATTAAAAAACCGTTACGTCCCACACTAAAAATAGCCTATGAAATGCAACTGTGCATCGTTCAACAACACTGAAGTTCTCTTCATTGCATTCACTAACCACAAACTGTCTGAGATATTTGGCCTCCAACAACACTCCAACAAATAAATATGAACTCCTGACATCTAGATATTTATGAAGACAGCTGACAACAAAGGTAGTTTGCTTTCAAGCTGCAGTCCAGGGTCATGCATAACTTTAGTCTTTCTCTTACCTCTGTGAAAACACTCATACTAACACATGTTAATAACTGTTCTCTGAAACAATTCATAGCTTTCAGGACACGGCCTATTCAATGTAAACTAAAAAGTTTACTTTGCACATGCTGCAAAGCAGCACTCCCAGCAAGCCACTACCTGCAGTTCTCTCAGGTATAATTCAATCCTGATCAAGGGGAAGTAACAAAAGCAGACTAGTGCTGACTGTAGCTACTCGTGGGGGGAAGAGAGCCCATTTCCTTCTAATTCTGTTCAGAAGATTGCCATATCAGAATACCGTACCAGAGAAGAAAAAATTGCCAATGCTTGCATTACTGTTTTCTGAGTTTCTCTCAACCAGGCTTGGGAGGCAACCATACAGAATGCAGACGGCACGACTCTCTCACTTGAAGAGACTGGTCAGGCTGCATATGGAGAAACATTAGGTCTCACAAGACTAGTGCCTTTCAGCTCAAGCTTGGTGCAGCTATGCTTGAAATGGTAAAAAACTGGCTGGCTGCCCAGGCCCAAAGGGTGGTGATGAACGGAGTTAGATCCAGCTGGCAGCCAGTCATAAGTGGTGTTCCCCAGGGCTCAGTTTTGGGGCCAGTTCTGTTTAATATCTTTGTCAATGATCTGGATGAGGGGATTGAGTGCACCCTCCGTAAGTTTGCAGATGACACCAAATTGGGTGGGAGCGTCAATCTGCTCGAGGGGAGGAGAGCTCTGCAGAGGGACCTGGACAGGCTGGATCAATGGGCTGAGGTCAGCTGTATGAGGTTCAACAAGGCCAAGTGCCGGGTCCTGCACTTGGGTCACAACAACCCCATGCAGCGCTACAGGCTTGGGGAAGAGTGGCTGGAGAGCTGCCTGGCAGAAAAGGACCTGGGGGTGTTGATCAACAGCATGCTGAATATGAGCCAGCAGTGTGCCCAAGTGGCCAAGGAGGCCAACAGCATCCTGGCTTGTATCAGGAATAGCGTGGCCAGCAGGAGCAGGGAAGTGATCGTGCCCCTGTACTCAGCACTGGTGAGGCCACAGCTCAACTACTGTGTTCAGTTTTGGGCCCCTCACTACAAGACAGACATTGAGGTACTGGAGCGTGTCCAGAGGAGAGAAACAAAGCTGGTGAAGGGTCTGGAGCACAAGTCTTATGAGAAACGGCTGAGGGAACTGGGGTTGTTTAGCATGGAAAAAAGGAGGCTGAGGGGTGACCTTATGACTCCCTACAACTGCCTGACAGGAGCTTGTAGTGAGGTGGGCGTTGGTCTCTTCTGCCACGTAACAAGTGATAGGACGAGACGAGATGGCCCCAAGTTGTACCAGGGCAGGTTTAGATTGGATATTAGGAAAAATTTCTTCACTGAAAGGGCTGTCAAGCATTGGAATGTGCTGCCCAGGGAAGTGGTCGAGTCCCCATCCCTGGAGGTATTTAAGACAGGTAGACAGGGTGCCTGGGGACATGGTTTAGTGGCAGAATGGCAGTGTTAGGTTAACGGTTGGACTTGATGATCTTAAAGGTCTTTTCCAATCTAAAGGATTCTATGAAATACTGCACTCAGCTCTGGAAAACTCTATTTAGAACAAGGGTGATAAATTGGAAGGTGTTCAGAAAAACAAGGGCATCAATCCAGTTAGCCAAAGAGTTTACGATGGAAAAAGTTCCAAGTACTTACACTTAGTGTTATCTGTGTACAATAGTGAATGATGTAACAGGCAAGAACTAACCTAGTTTGAATCAAGCGCTGCACCCACTAATTTTAGAGAAAATAGTATTTCATCCAATAAATTCACCGGGTCATTTATTTAGAAAAAAACCCATGCTTTTATAATTGAAAGAGGGTAACTATAAGCTGAAAATAGAAGAATTTCAGTATACAAAGAGTGGAAATACTTCACATGAGATAGTACAAGTGATGACAAGCAGGTTTAGTCTGTTGTTTAATACTATGATACACTGAATGGTCTGGGCCTTGGTTTGGAATCTGTTCAAGAAACTTCTCAAGTAAGATCTTGCCTGTAAAACTTACTATATTTCCAAAATCATAACCTTCATTTAGGAAGATTTTCACAAACTAAAAAAATGAATAAATTGCACCCACTGGACTAGAGAGGTAGTAACAGCACTGCGCCACACTGTGCTGCTTGTACATTTGCTTCATTGAGCAACAGCAATGGGCAGCAAGCTACAGAAACACAGGAAGTCATCTCACACTCCTTACCTCTTGCAAAAAGACGAACCCCAGGAGGAGACAAAACTGAGCAACTAAAGAGCTTGAGCCACACAGTAAGATATCAAACTTTAAAAGCCACTAACAGTGGTGCCAGTTTGATCTGTTTAGAGGCAGTGACCAGAAGTTATGCTTCAGAGAACAGCCCCGTGTTTCAACAGGGGTTTTGTAATGACTGCGAATGTTTTATCACTCAAAATTAAAAACAAACAAAAAACCCCCACAACAAAAAACACACCCAAGAAAGTCTCTACATAAAATCTAGTACTGAGTATTTTATTTCAACACTGCCAATTATTTGGGAACTTTATCAAACTAAGATGTAACACCCACCTTCTCTTAAATCAGCAAGTTCAAAACTCAGCCTCAAAGCTAAATCCCAAGTTCTGTCCATGTAATCAGTTACAACCTCAGGTACCACCATCACAGTCTGGGTGGTAGCAGGAGTGATCAGACCAAGGCACTCCAGCGGATCTGTGGCAAAGCTCAGTAAAGAGCAGATTACACTTCAAAAAAAACCCAATACCCTGCATAATCTCACCTAGTCTTGAAAGCCATCTCGATACGTTAACAAGTTTTCCTACATCCTTGTACGAGGAGTCAAACCTGCCTCAAAATCTAGTTTTCGTGACTCGGCAAAGCCTCTGTCCGCAAGTTAAGAGAGTGGAAACCACTACAAACCGCCCCGAATGGCTTTGCCGAGGCCATAATTATTTCGAAGCGCAAGCAGCAAGGGACAGACTCACCACCTCAACCTCTTCCAACCGAGGAGCTTTCGGACCAGCCCTTCCGCTGCTGTAACAACGGTGAGGAAGCGGCTGGAGAGGGCCGGTGCGGCCGGAAGGCAGCTGAGCCCTTCCGACCGGCTGCCCGGGCCACCGGGCGCGGCTGCCTGTAAGGGCCCACCGCCCGGCTCGCAGGGCAGGCGTTGAGGCGTCCCCCCCTCCAGCCCCAGCCGCACGGGCGGGGCGGGGCCCGCGCCACGCACGCCTCCAGCCGGGCCCGACAGCAGCAAGGGGAGGACCGGGGGGGGGGCTGCGCCCGGGGGGAAGCGGCCCCCGGCCTGGCACTGGTCAGCCTCCTCAGGCGGCCCCGGCCCGCCGCACCCCTCACCTCCCCCGGCCCCAGACCCCGCGGGCGGTCGCCGAGGCCCCCCCTCAGGGCGGCGGCCCCCCCGGCGGCGGCCCCCCCCCGGGGGGGGGGGGGCAACGGCACTTCCGGAGCGCGAGCGGCCACCGCCCCGCCGGCGCAAAGGAAGGAAGGCGTGGGCGAGACCATCTGTGCGGGGGGGTGGGGGGTGGCTCGCCGCTTCGGCGGTGAGGCTGCACGAACCGTGCAAGGCTGTGTCCCGACGTTCCGCGCTTCCTCTCGGAGGCCTCTACCCGCCTCGGGAGGGTGAGGTCAAGGCCTGAGTTTCGCCTCCGTCCCGTCCGTGTGTTCCCCCCCCCCCCCCCCCGTCGGAGCGGAGCGTTGGTGCAGCGCGGTGCAGTCACCGCATTCCGGGCGGGGGGGCGGAGGCAAGCGCCGCGGCTGCCCTTGTAAGGCAACGGCGGGAGTTTCCTGCTCGCCCGGCTCGCGGCGACGGGCGGGGCGGGGGGGCGGGGTGAGGCCGGGCCGGGCCTCATCTCCTCGCCCCGCCCCGCGGCCAGGGTGTCATCCCCCTCCCTGGTTCTGTCCCTTCCGCCTGCCATCGCCTCACACCGGCCGCGAAGCTGCTGCCCCCCGCCGCCTGCGCCGCCTTTCCCAAGGACCCCCCCTTGGTCGTCAGAGTTACCGGTGCCTCACCAAGCGTCAGGAGACCTCGGCCGCTCCCGTTTCCTGACAGGAAACGAAGTCGCGTTCCCTGTTGCCGTTGAGTACCCCATGGTGGTGGTGGTGGTGGGGAACCAGCCCCCCAAAAAATTACATTTCACTACGCTGCGGTGCTCAGGAGGCGGTGTGTTGCCACGAGGGATGGGGCCGATACACCTGGAAGCCTGTTTCTAACACGTTAATTACTCCTCTGTCTTGGTTTCAAAGATGACCTGGCTGGAGAGCAGCTCTGTGGAAAGGGACCTGGGGGTCCTGGTGGACAGCAGGCTCAATGTGAGTGAGCAGTGTGCTCCTGCAGCCAAGGCCAACAGGATGCTGGGGGGCATCAAAAGGCATCACCAGCGGGGATAAAGAAGTCATTATCCCACTCCACTCAGCGCTTGTCAGGCCGTACCTGGAATACTGCATGCAGTTCTTGTGCCCGATATACAAAAAAGATGTGGACAGGGTGGAGGGTGTCCAGAGAAGAGGCACCAAGATGATCTGGGAAGCCTGGTGTATGAGGACAGGCTGAGAGAACTGGGTTTGTTCAGCCTTGAGAGAAGGAAGCTTAGGGGGGATCTCATCACCATGTACCAGTACCTAAGGAACAGCTACAAGGAAGATGGAGGCTCCCTTTTTACAAGGAGTCACATGGAGAAGACAAGGGGGAATGGACACAAGTTGCTCTCTGGGAGATTCCGATTGGACATGAGAGGGAAATTTTTCACAATGAGGCAGTCAACCACTGTAATAATCTCCCCAGGGAAGTGGCTGACTCTGCCACATTGGACACTTAAAACACTCAGCTGGACAGGGTGCTGGGCCATCTTGTCTAGACTGTGCTCTTTACCTAGAAAGCTTGGACTAGATGATCCTTGAGGTCCCTTTGCAACCTAGGATTCTATGGCAAGCAAGGCCATGTACCTAGCCTGCTTTCCTAAGTAAAAGGGCTTATGCTGGTCTGTGGTCTGGGTGTCATCCCACCTGGCCCTGGCTGAAGCTGGTAGGTGTAACAGGCAGCCGGAGCTCCCAGCTGTACTCAATTCTCACAGTTTGTGAAAATGGTGAGAGGTTACCCATATTTCTGACTTTAATGAGGGACGTAAATTCAACTGAGTGACTGGGAGGTATGGGGCAGTCAGGCCAGGGCAGAGAGGAGGGGCTGAGGGAGAGACCCCAGCTCCAGGAGGGAGCATCTCCTCTGCCCAGCTGCTCAGCACCCGCTGAGTCAAGAAAAACTGCTGGCACAGTTTCCCCCGTCACCGGTACTGCTGTCGGTATTATTTTTACTTACTGGGAAGCATGGTGTTTTCCGTCACACCTTCTGCCTGTCCCTTGGTGCAGTGGTGGGGATGCTGCAGGCTGCCTGCGTGGGGCGAGTCCTCCGCATTGTAGCGGGCCATTCCTGAGCCCAAGCACATGCATTCTGTCGCAGAGTGGCTGCCCCGTGGAAGCCGAGACCACCTTTCCCCTGGTGGTCCAGGAGTATGTCGTTCCTCCTGCTGCATACAAAACCCGTGCCGGTTCTGAACCACTTTTTTCAGTCTTTGTTTCTATTGTTAATGGATTCCAGTACTTCTACTGCTGGAGTCAGTGGCAAAATTGACATGCAATTTAGCAGAGTTAGCCTTGGTAAGAGCAGGAAGGGGACTCGTTATCTGTATTACAGGATGTATTTTTGTCCAACAATGAAATGAGTAATACTCCATAACAACGATTTCCTAACTTTTTCTTTCAATACTTGATACAATGTTAACTCAATGATTTATATTTATTTTAATGACCTATTCTAAAATAATTTTTTAGTTACCCAAAATGGAAATAATGCAAAAAATGTACAAATAAAAGAACAATCAAAGGCTAAAATGTGAATAACAAATATGTAGGAAGACCTGTCAGAATAAGCCTTCAGACCTGGGATCTGTGCCTGAAACATCTGGATAGGAGCAGCTGCCAGGTTTAATATTTAACATAATGAGCAATACTTAATGTATTGACTAACCACAGAGGACTTCAGCCTATACTCTAAAATAGCATAGCTGAGTTTACCTTACTGCCCGTTCACCTTTCACAAGATTCTTCTCTGAATCATTTCTTAATGGGAAAAGGTGTGCAACCTTGTATTTTGAGAAGCAGGGGGAAATTTAGAGACTCACTAGATTTCAGGCATCTAAGAAATACAGACGGCAGTAATATTGATTAATGAAGAGTGATCCTGTTTCCATAAAAAAAATAATTAACCAGTTACACAAAAATACAGGATTTGTTTGTAACGTTCTTCTTCATTGGCTCTCATTAAACTTCTTTAGGCAGTATAAAAGCTTTTTAAGTTCCACTTTACTGGTGGTGAAACTGAAGCACAGGTGGGCTAGACAACCAGCAATACATAAAGGCTGCAGGTGGGAATGTAAAAGGATAGTCAGTAAGTAGTTTCGGAGTCTACCTTCAATGGGATTTAGAAGCTTTGTACGCTTCCAAGACGCCTATAAACTTCTGATCTTTGGACACCTAAATAACTTTAATATCTACCTTAAAGTGACTTACCTGCTGTTCAGGAGGCCAGAGGTCCCTAAAGAAGGAAATCTTCCAAGGCTGCTTGTAAACTCAGTCTTGAATATATGCTAGACTTAGGCTAATCCTTCTGGGTTGGCGTCTCTTTTGTATGCGTGGATAGTCTCACTGCAGTAAATATGCTATTAATGGAGCAACCAGGCTTCTCTTTCGGCTAGCAGGCAGTCTGCCCAGGAACTCCTCTGCGGTGGCTTCTTTGGGGAAGGGTCTGCCTTCCTGGGCTTGCCGGGCACCGGCATCATCACATTTTGCATCTTCCATGTCTTTTCATGCTCCACTGCTGTAAGGATGTCCACTGCTGCTTTCTGTATACTTTTGGGGAACTTCTCACCCTCAATAATACCTTATTCTGCACGTAGATCGGCATTTTCCACATACATACAATACGATTCCCCCTCATAGAAATGACCATATTGCAATGGCAGTCTAAAATGAATTATATCAATTTAGCAAGAAGAGCCTGCAGCCAGCAAAATCCTGGCCATACGGAAGTAAAGGGCCAGAATGTCACACCTCTTCATCAGCGTCTCCTCTGCAAGGATGTATTTTACTGGGAGAAGTGTACTTTAATGAACTGCATTTAATGAAAAGCATATGAAGCTCATGCTTCATAAAAACCAAACAATGCAGTGGGACCTAGAGCATTCAAAGAAACCAAAGCTGAGCCCTGTCCTCAAGTCGATGATTTACCTTCTCTAACCATATGTCAAATATAGCAATTTGTCTAATGCTTTTCAAATGTTTTATCTTTGTCTAGAAATAAAACAATTACCAAAGTAGTTAAATAATAACAATAACAAAATAAAATATAATAATAGCTTAATAAATTTGCAACAAAGGTCAGGAGAATGCATTATTTTATGGTATTCAGTTATGTAAATGGTATTATAGTCAGACCATTAAATAAAATAAACCAAGGAAGCTGAACTACAGTTACATTCCGGGAATCGCCAATACTGACAGTCAGTGAATAACACGAATTTATTTAAGCAATGCAACTCCAGCCTGTACCAGCCCATGGAAGGGCAGGAGCCACATCGCGGGCCTGGCGGTGCCGTTCCCAGAGCATTCCCAGCACGGGAACACAGCCCTGCGCCTCACTGACCCACAAAGATGTTGACTATGGAGAAGCCAGAGGTGCTGCTGCTTGCTCACTCCCTGCAGGCTGAGCTGCTTTATCCTTACTGTCCGCTCGCTTCTTGCTCAACTCGGATTGGGTCCCACTCACAGCTGAAGTAAAGAAACGTTTTGAAAATGCAAAGTGGCGCCAATACACTTGAGAAGAAACCCAACAAAACCCTAAGCTGAGCTGCTGTTCTCCCGCACTGTGAGACTACAAGCAATAGCACACAAAAGAGAAATGACCAAAGAGTCAAGTGTCTGAAGTGTAAAAAAAAAAAAAAAAAAAAAAAAAAAAAGAGCACTTTAGTGGGCTGTCCATACGGAACAGCTGCATCTACGTAGTGAGTTAGTCCTCTGGCACTGCTGAACAGCAAATGACTACGCAGTAATGATTAAGAATCCAGTTACCTTTGATTACAGTCTGCTGGATAACATCAGATCTTGTATTTATCTTTCTTGCTCTTTCCGGAGACTTCTATCTGCTGCATTACGTTTTTCCCAGGCCACATTACTTTTTTTCCGAGCCATGATCGGTACTGCAGGAACGCTTTTAGTCTGACCATCTCTGCAATGTTCTGTTCTTTTTAATCTTGCAAATGCACCTCTCTCTCATTTTGTACCCTCGCATTACGCCTGAAGTAAGCTTTGTCCTTTCGTTTTGGGACACCACCTGGTTCTAATGCCGAATGCAAGGCGTCCAGCCACGCACCAGGCGTTTGCAAGCACTGGCAGCCAGAGGAAGAGCGGCCCATCCACCCTCTCTGTGCCCGTTCTGCTCCGTGACAGCTTCTGTCACGCCTGCCTTACCTGTGGGCGGGTCACGCAGGTGATGCGGGAACTGGGGGGTGCTGGTGGGAGCAAGAGGGGGCTCGGGAGCGGTGCGGCCACGTCCCCGCTCCCCGCAGCAGCGTTCCTTCCTTCGTTAAGCCCCCCCTGTAATCTTTATCCCCTTAATTTATACACGTCTTGTACTAGGAATGTATTCTTTCTTCCCCGGGCGGCTGCGGGCGCTGGCAGTGCTCCCGTTCGGGACGAAGCGTCCCCCGTGACTGCGCCGCGGGGCAGGAGACCGCCGCCTGCTTCAGGCCCGCCCCCGAGCCTAGGCCCTGTGCCCGGCCTCAGAGCCCATCCCTCCGGGAAGCGCCCTTGACACCCGCCCCGGAGCCCTGCCTCTGCCGGCTTTCAGGCTCTGGCGAGGCCGAGGACGATTTACTCGCCCCGGTTTCTCATTCCGACCTTAAGCCGGGCACGCTGGTGTCACACGCTACGACCCGCCCGCCCGGCCGGCGGGAAGATGGCGGGCGGCTGCCCTACCGGCTGCCGCCAGCCAGGGGAGCTCCTCGTCCGGGTAGGAACCGAGGGCCCGGCGAGGTCCGGGACCGCCACAGACAGGAGAGGACGCTGCAAAACGGCATTAGATGGATTTTGGGGCTAAATCCTCCCGCGGCCTAGCAAGAGGAAGGGGCGAGACCCTACAAGTGCCGCGGGCCCGGGGGTGGCACCTGGGCTGCTTCAGAGCCCCTCTTTGCTCTGCTTCACTGCTGCCAATTTGTTTTTTCCCAATCCCCGGGAATTTACGGAAAGCGTCTCCAAAGCTCCGGTTGCTTCAGAAGCTTTCCTGGCAGCTTGGTTTGTCACGGCTCTGCAAAAGCTCGGTGAAACCTGACGTCACAGTTTGACCTGTGACGAAACGCCGAGCCGTCTCTCTGGTTTCGCTACAGCCTGGCAATCACTGTGTTCATTTTATGAAAAGCTCAAATACTCTTTTTCTGGGATGGAAAGCGTTCTGGTTTACGGTGCTGCAATCAAAGTTACAAATGCAGTAACAGGTGCAACGTCGTAGTAATCAACAATGCCCACGGTAAAAACATTTTCTGCTTGGATGCCAAAATTCGTCTCCTTGTTTTCAGCAGAGGTACCCACGTGAGCGTGGTGAGCCAGAGGGAGGTTTGCAAATCATCCTTCATATCTGGATTGAATTTAGAACAGGCCAAAAGGAAGTTTTGAATAAACTTAGGTTGAATAAAATACCTAAATGCTTGGAAAGTATTTATGCAAACAAATATTCTAGAGTAGGCCCAGGAGATGGAAAAAATGAGATTTGGGGTGAGTTTCATTCAAGCCTGAAAGCCAATGGAGAACTTGGAGTTTATGAATGCTTTTCAGCGAGAACTAATGAAATGAGCACATGGACAGCGGTAAACAAACAAGAAAATTACAATGAAAAAAATGAGCAAACACACACGACAAATTAAACCCAGCTTCACAAAGCTCTGTGTACACCTTCCTTCTCCTGCCATGCTTCCTAGTTCCAAGTCTACCTGGATAGCCCACAGGAACGAGTTAACTTTGATGTTAAGATTAAGAACAAGTTCTCTCCCTTGTGTAGCATAGGAAAAGGAATGAGGACTTCATGAAGACTGTGAAAAACTGATGAAAGACATAAATGCTTTGGAAATCAAATATTTTGAATTTTTCCTCTTTGTAAGCCCGTCCCACTGAACATTCTTTGGATGTTCTGCTTGCACCCAGGACTCCACTGGCTCCCTGTTGCCACCTAGGGAAGGAAATGCCATTTTTTCTGTCGATGACCTGGGAAGAGGTCTCAAAAGCCTGTGTTCAGAGAGCTGGCTTTTGTGCTTTTTAAAAGGAAATCTCCCTTTAAAGACAGTAAATAAAATATTAAGTCTCTGGCCATTTTACACATGAAAGCAACCTTGAGACCAGAAACCAGATGATAAGGTGAAATGGCATATGTAACTTGACTCAACTTCTGCAACTGAAAGTGGGGATAACGGAAAGCATAATCATTTTCCAAACACTCCACCCAAAACTGTAATCCGACCTGTGGCTCTGGAGTGATAATAGTGAACAGGAGCTGACTGCAAATGGTAGGGGGAATCGAAAAAACTGTTTTGTGGTCCCTCTGGATATTCACTTCTTAAAGATAGTCTTCTTGTAGGTGTCTTGTATTGCAGAATAGCTGCTTACAGACCATGCTCCCCCCAAGGCTGCACCCTAAAAAGGCTTCCTTGGGGTATCTGACAGATGTAATAAAATCCTTTTTTCCCTCTTCCTCTCCTTGCACCGATATTTCAAGGAAGAGAAAAGGACAAGCTCCCATTTTTCCAACTGGAAGTTTTGAAGCCCTTGTCCCACCCTTTTCCCACCAGACTCTGCTTGCCCTCGCGACTTTCTCTGGAGCAGCTGCTGGGGCAGCACGGGACTCCAGCTTCCTTGCTGCAGGTTGGGTTTCTCACTGCTCCCGCACCCTCCTGGGGAGTTACCCCCCTGCTAAGGCAGGCAGTGCGTGCGTGCGTGCGTGCGTGCGTGCGTGAGACCAGGCGCTGCTCACTTGAGCTTTGCCGGTAGGCAGACTTGTTCTCCTCTTTGTTAGCAACCCAGCAGCAAATAAATTTAATTGCTCCACGAGGAATTTCTGGAGCTCAGCAGCAGCTGTTATTAACCCTCTAGCAGTCAGTATGCAGCTGCGCTCGGTTGTGAGTCCCTGCTGGCGTTAGCAGAGAGAAGGGACATATTCCCTCTGTATTTACCCTGTCAGCTAGTGTAAGCTGTCCCAAGAGAGCTATAATGAAAGAGGAAAATTTTACTATTATCCTGCGGATGCAGGAGGGTAAGCAGAAAATCAGCCCTGCCGTCAGGTAGCCACTAATACCTTTTGCAGGGCTGTTCTCAGACGTGCCCTGCATTTACAGCCGGGGGCTGAGGATTCAGCTGTCACCCACGATCGCTGTCAGAGCAGCACACGCCCTTCCACACTCTGAAACCCCAAACACAGGACCTTCTCGTCGATGGGAAATGTAAAGTACCGCGGTACGCTTAGTAAGTTCACTTTTTTTTCTGTAGGCAAAATGAGAGAATTCTGCTGTCGGCTGAAAAATGTCCATTGCGTCTTTTATTTTAATGACACTTTCAGACCTGCAGAAGTAATGATACATAGATGTATTAAAAATTTCAAGGTGTCTCTGAATGGCTTCATGAAAACTGTTTCTTCAACATATCTAGATAAATACAAGAAAATAGTGGCAAAAATCTTTATGAATAATGTTTCTGGTCCCAAAATACTGCCATTTTCTCCCAGTGTGGATAATTGCAAAGATTTTTCCCCAAATCCAATCAAAATCTGAAATTTTCAAGAAGTTCGGCCTCTGCAAGTTAAGTAACCTAAAACTTTAATTCATAAAACCACAGAATGTGAAAATAGGCTTGAACTATTCAGTTTAATCTCTCCCTTGTAGCTAACTTTAATTTTCTTTGGCCTTTGGCCAGAGCTAAAGCAATGTTTAAGTAAACCTTTTTTTGCAAAAGCAAATACAGTAACTGTGGCTAAGCTTCAAAGAACTGCCAGGAGGTGATAAATGGTCAGCAGATGGGGTCAAATTTGGACCATCTCTTAGAAAATAAGAAACATCTATTGGACAAATGCTTCCCCTCTGTTTTTGCATTGACTATAAATAGTAAACAAAGATATGCCCCACATTTTCTGCTGGGCACGTTTAGTCCTTGAGTTGCTATCAGCTCTGTAACACGGTGAATCACATGAGCTCCAGCCTCCGCACTCTTCTAACTTTGTCGAATAACTTGGAGTGTTGTGGGTCTGTATCGCTGTTCTAATTATTCCTGCAAAGATTATGCCGTTATCTGTAAGACTGTTTCTAATTAATCCAAAGACTGTATGTATATAGAGATAACAATTCTAGCGGCTATCTTCCGTCCATTGGTTTTCTCATGATAGGTACAAAGATTAGAAATCGTATCTGTTGGGGTTAGCAATGTAATGGGCCATGTGGAGCGGCATCTCTTGTGGTAAAGAGATTGTGTTGCAATTATGTTAGCAGGCATTTTAGGATCATGTACAGTGCATGCCTATCCATAAGGAGTACAGCCCTCTGTGTGTAGCTCTTTGAATTACTCATCTAGCCTGCTTTAATACACAGGGGATGCGTGCTGGAGGAACTATTATTACAAGAAGTTCAAAAGCAGAAAGTACCTGGGCAAAAGAGACTTTTCCACCCCGTTGCCAGCTCACTACCAGCAACAGTGAGGTCAAGTAATAAGGGCATTTGCAGAACAATTCAGAGACTCGCAGAAAGACAAAAATCAGGATGCTGGTATCTCTCCCGCTTCTTGAACTGGAGACAGCTAATGTTAATCGCAAAAGACGTGTATGTAAGGACACCAGAATGAAGGACATTCTGTGACAAAAGTGCATCATTATTGATGCCAGATCCCAAGCAGGTTTCAAATGGCTGCCAAGCTGCCCACGTAGCACCTTTACTAGGTGAGCAGGAGAAACCCAAGCAAAGCAAGGAGATCAACAGCCTTCTAGTTGTTGCAAAGAATTAGGTTGCAACATCTGCCTTGGCCAGCAAAGTACTGGTGCTAAATAGGGGTGGATCTGCTCTACTGAGCAAACTCTAAGAGAAACCGTTTCTAGAATAAAATGTAGCTATGCAGCAGCAAAGTGACTGCGACTCAAAAGCTTTTAAATACCAAATAGTTTGCAAATGCACTTTGGAAATAGATCTCCATTTAATTGTGCTACAGGCAAAGGAGAGAAAAAAGAAAGGAAATGTTACAAAGCCAGTTATGTGGCAGGATTTTAATGTTTGCAAATTTGACTTAGATGACTGGAGGTTGAAATGCATTACCAGCGCTGTATTTTCTGGTCAGTCTTGCACATATTTGGCTCTAACGTCGCATCTCTTTGTCGCCTTCTACCTGCACAGGCAGACTGAAAAGACAGAGAACACAGTGTGGAAAAGGCAGGGAGAGGACAACCCCCGTGTGCCTGGACCCTACCGGAGCCGTTCCCTGAGACTGTATTCAGATTTGGCAACCTTACATCTGCCTGCTCAAGTTGTGATAATGTTGAATGAATCTTTAGTTCCCCACCAACTCCAAGTCCACCATTATAAAAAGCTGGCTGTTAATTAAGTGTATATGCAGCTCACCTAGTGAGTGCTGTTCACAAACTTCCGGAATACATCTTGAACAGTAATGCCCTAACGTATAGACTTTCTTCCTTGAAGTATTATGGGATTCTTAAGATGTGTCTTTCCCAGGTGTCGTGGTTTAACCCCAGCTGGCAACTAAGCCCCACACAGCTGCTCGCTTGCTCCCCCCCAGCAGGATGGGGAGAGAATTGGAAGGGTAAAAGTGAAAAAACTTGTGGGTTGAGATAAAGGGACTTTAATAGGGAAAGCAAAAGCTGCACATGCAAGCAAAACAACAAGGAATTCATTCCCTGCTTCCCATGGGCAGGCAGGTGTTCAGCCATCTCCAGGAAAGCAGGGCTTCATCACGTGAAATGGTGACTTGGGAAGACAAAAATGCCATCACTAGCTACTATGAAGAAAATTAACTCTATCCTAGCCAAACCCAGCACAGCAGGTAATTGCTTCTCCTAGGTACAATTATTTGAATTCCATGATCAATTGGACATTACAAGCTTGTTTTAAGAACTTGTGCTGAGAAGGGACTGAAACTAAAGAGCTTTGTGAATTGTACAGTTGGTTTCTGTTTCCTCATTACTTTAAAGTTATTTTCAGTGAAATAATATTATGCTTGTATCTGACCCTTGAAAAGAAAAACTAAAAAACAAATAAGGCATTGCTATGTATGCTAGAGATTGTGGATATCAATATTGCTTTCAGCAGTTTTCACTGATCTATGCAAATAACTGCGTGGTTGATTAGCTGGTCTGAGCTTACATTCAGAATACTGATCTATTAGTTATACACATAATTCAGAGATGCGGCGGTCTGAAAATTAATGTTATTCAGCAATTTTAGCAAGCAGATTCAAATTCTAAAATGCCTATTCTTGCCACAGCTCCGTGTTTGCACAGCTTGTGATACCTGTATGGCTCAGTGCTTTCAGTGTTAAAGAAGGTAAATACAGATTGCTGGGCTCTAACACTGATGACTGTTATCAGTGGCTTTCCCTTGCCATTGTCCAGCGTGAAGAAGTTAATCTTCCTTCACATGGGTCATTAAACTCCTGAAACCACTTCAGCTTATGTGGATTGGTACAGAGCTTTTCTAGAACCTGTAGAAAGATTATTTCTGTCTTCTCAGGTCCACATCCTTTATCTGGACATGCAGCTGAAGGCCTAACTATGTT
This sequence comes from Gorsachius magnificus, assembly GCA_034008185.1. Classification (NCBI taxonomy): domain Eukaryota; kingdom Metazoa; phylum Chordata; class Aves; order Pelecaniformes; family Ardeidae; genus Gorsachius; species Gorsachius magnificus. The sequence continues at coordinate 54,394,774 of CM067082.1, read as the reverse complement.
TCTGGGCATTATAGGCTTGCTAATATTAAATGTCTGTAACCCTGTGAGCCCTCGTGACAATCTAGCAGTGATGTAGCTCTGACCTTTCCTGGAGCTACGTCCGGGGATCATCCAGATGTCAAGGTTTGCCTCTTTGGAAAAGCCTCCCCTCTGGTGATAGAACCCAACTGACTGTAGGGAAACCTGTTCTGAGGGGCTTTCACCAGCTGCATCCTTTCAAATGCCCCCAGCCCAATGACTTGAGCTCTGCCACTGATTTTCCAGGGTAAGGCAAAGCTCAGAAAGCATGAAATAGGGAGATAGGATGGGAGATGGAAAATTGGACATGTAGGTCGCTATCTAAAAATACCTTTGAAATCTTCTTTAGAGCCTGACACTGCCAAAATTCAGCCCTTGGGTTGAAGAAAAGCTTCGCATTCATGGGTAGACACTAGAAACTCGTGCAATGGAGCAAAATTGCTTTGCTTTGTGCCATTAATGAAGTGCTGGCTTCAGGAATGACTTTGGTCCTAACAGATCTGAACCAGTAGCAATAGTAAAACATAGAACTGTTTAAACTTCAGAGATTTTTAAGACAAATCTGTCATCAGACCTCCACTTGGTCTGCTGTTATCGTTCTGCGACTTTCAGAATGCTGGCAACCTGTGTGCATTGGGGTTATCTGGAGGAGTTCAAACTCCTCCAGACTGTAGAGCCAGAATCATGTCACAGTTTTTAAAAAATGCAAACAAAGAATCAGACTGTGATTCTGTAGGGGGACCCCCAAATTTGTGAGCATCTATTGATGATGCTCCCATCTCTCAGCTGTTAGAATAGTCAAGGGCTAGCACAGGTTGCTCAGGGAGGTTGTGCGGTCTCCATCGCTGGAGATTTTCAAGACCCAACTCAACAAAGCTGTGGACAATCTCACAGCTGACCCTGCTTTGGGCTGAGGTTCGGCAAGAGACCTCCCAGGTCTCTTCCAACCTGAATAATTTTGTGATTCTGCAATTCTCATTGTAGATCCAAATTGCCATTCAGATGCACTTTAGTGTACATTGATAGTAAACTAATTACTAGAAATTATTAGCTGGACTAGCGTTATGGTACCCTGAGATGAAAAAGAGTATGCAAATTTCTACAAACATGAGGTTAATTAGAAATAATGGCCAATAGAGAGATCACAGTAAAATGATGGGACACTTATGCTCTGTCTAGCAGCAGCAATCTTATCTTACAAAAATATATGACCAGTTTCTGAAGTCCTTCACTTACACATAGGCTTAATTTTTTCCAAGAGAGGTTTTTCCTCTGCTTAAGATCAGTAATGACTTTCTTGGCAACTGAATATTGTTCCAAATGTGTAAATGCAATCCAATAAAAGTAATAACCACTCTTTTATTTTACTTCAGGCATGCAAATCAATCAGAGTAGATTAAAAGGCTGGTCTTATACTGCTGCACGCAATTCAGACTCATTAGAGAGAAGTGTGATTGAAAACCACAACTGAAGTGGAGCTGGATTTAGAAATTCTGCTGGTGGTGCATTGTTTTAAATAGTAATTCCCTCTGGTGTAAGGAAAACTTAGAAATCAGTGGTTTGTGGAGACAAGCAATACTAAGATCCTGTGAAGAGCAAAATACTCAGGGGAAAGAGGGGAAAAAGAGAAGAAAGTAAAGGAAGAACACAGAATAGCAAGACAAAAAGTGCTATAAAAAAAGAAGAAATATGAACTAAAGTCTTGTGATTCTTATGGTGGGGGTAGGATGCAGCAGTGATGGTTATGAACTGGGAAAATTTCCCAGATTCTTATGGTTTGGTAAAGGGAGCAGTACCAAATACCAAGTTGGTGGGCAAAATGGTGGTGTTTTGCCACAGCGATGGGGTGAGTTTGTTTTCTTGGACTTGAGAAAAGAATGGGTAGTTATTCACATCCTCAAGGTTCATTTTTTATCTGGTGCTGAGGTTGTTTTTGTCTCAGCCTACTAGCAACTCTTGACTGTTACTCACTGGTGAGAGCCTCCAGCAGGGTTTCTCCAGCTCATGTTTACTTAGTGCTTTAGAAAAGCCAGTGGCTGCAAGAACAGGACTCACAGGCAGGGAGAAAATCAGTTTTTCCTTTTGCAAACCATTATGTTGCAGCTGGGTTTTCTTTCAGATTCCACATTAAATTATTTTCTTTGTCTGCTAGACTGATCTTTGATGTTTTTGAATAAAAGACTTTTAAAAATAATTGAAAATAAATTTCATTTATATTTGCAGTCTTCCTGCCTGGTTTCAAATATGGCAAGAATGTAATACTTGATGGGCCAACATTCAGAAATTCTTTATTTAAAAATTCATAAAATGGGTAAAAAAGCGCCCAGCTATTATTTCAAATGGAAAGAGGTCCAATTTAAAACATATAGGGTATTCCAGTTTAGCTGGGGTGGCCATGACAGGTACGATGTGGAAAAGTTTTGACATAAGAAAATAACAACTGATGAAAAATCCAGGTTTATAAATAAAAGCTAAATGAAGCAATATTTAAAATATAAAACAACTGGGAGATGTGAGATACAATGTCTTAACTCTAAAATGGTGATTCTTTTGAAAGCATGTCAGCATGCGGAAGATTTTTGACAAATGACTTCACACGGGAAGCTTGAATCTTATATCTCTCCTGCTCCCACAGCTCTGCTGTGATTTATGCAAAGCAACAGTAATCACCATCAGAGTTAGGGGGGAAAAAAAAAAAAGAATGAGAGAATGTTTCTTCTTAACAATTTGCATATTCTGAATAAATTTGTGTTACATATGCCTGTCAAATTTACAGGCACGTATAAAATCTTTGTGCAGTTTCCGCACAAAGATTGAGCAGTGACAAAGCGTGGAAGAGATTCAAAGACTGGTGTGAAACATTACAAAGATTTTTAACAAAGATTTTTAGCTAAGTTGGACAATGATTCTTCTTCAGGATCCATTTTAAATGACTAAAGCACTAAATGAGAAATACTGTAGATGAGAAGCTGGGTACACAGAACAGGCCAGGCTGTACACTCAACAGTACTACAGCCCGTGCTTTGCACATCAAAAATGGCCCACCTGTCACTTGTTTCTGCCATATTATGTCATACCTCAGCCTTTTAAGACCTTATTTTAGGTTTCAGAAATTGAGCTCCTGGGATACCATTTGCCTGTTTGACAGCATGTAGAATGGTAACTTTATATACATAGGTATTTGTGAGACCAAGTAAGGCATGCCAAATATCATGGTTTAATATTTTGTCACAGGTTGTGAGGAGCAACATTTGCATGCAGAAAGGTGAAAACTTGGAGGGAAAACTTGGAGATGAAAAGTAAACAAGAGTAGAGGTTTTAAGAATAGCAAAGAAGAAGAGAGAGAGGGAGCAGGTGATCAATGTGCATCCACATCCAAGTAGCGTGGACATGCTGTGTACTGGGAGAAGTGGTAGAAAGTGTAGACACTTAATGAAACACAGGGATGGAATTAAGGCTGTATAAGCACAGCCTTGACTTAATAGCACTCTTTGTGCTAGGTAAGTGATTTTCTTTTTTGTTGTTTTCATTAGGAGGCAGAGCTTTTTCATTACGTTGTGATATGCCTTATCTGGGCTTTAACAGAGCCTTGATGACCTCGAGTTCTTGCGCTGAAAAAATAATTAACCATTTGCCCACACAGCCATCATGTAGAGATATATCTGAGAGCGCTTTAAACTAACTTGTTCATTTGAGCTAGATGTACACCTGCGGCAGTGCCGAGATCAGGGCTGACTGAAAAACTCACCCCAAGCTGATTAGCTCAGTGAATACTGGGTGAAAAGGTCCTATGCTGAGCTTTGTGTTGCCAGATGCTGGATCACACCATCACTGATGCTGGATTTAGTTAGTTAAATCTAGCTTGCATAAACCTATGCTTTGTGATAGCTGTTATCAGGAGAAAAAAAAAAAAAAAAAAAAGATGTTCTGCTTTTTAAGCCAGCTGCATGTGTAGGCAGAGTAGGATATTTCAAGAGCTGAAACTCACCCCCTGCTTGGCTCGACCTTGCCCTGTAAGTTGCTTTTGGTACCTCCTCTTAGTTCCCCCTACCTGCAGTGACTGACATTTCTTTCTCTGGCAGTGAACCTGTGGTCCCTTTTCCTCAGGAGCCACAGCAGCCAGTGAGGTTTGGGCACATCTATTGCCCATATGGTGTACGTCTTCCACTCAACATCGCTGCAGCTTACATGGTAGAAATACCAAAAAGTGGTGTAAATGACACACCCAGAAGTAATTATTTTTCACTGGTGGCATACAGAAGAACAGCATTTTGGTGGAGCGCTTCTGAAATTTTGTGTGGCTAAATGACTTGGGCTTGCTAGATTAGGATTCGCATTTTGCCACTGCTGTTGTTTAACCTTGCAGTGAGTTACAAGGCTTGCTTTGGGTATAAAGGAGCTGGGTTGTGAATCCCAGTCATTAGAAATGAGGCAGTGGTCCTTTGCTCCTTTCCAGTCACTGTGGGGGAAGACTGCTGCCACCTTGCTAGCGTGTCCTGCTGAAGGAGATTTCAGAGGAAAAGGCACGGACGTGTTAACAGGACATTGACAGCTTCTGGTGGAAAGCCAGGAGCAAGCTATAGCAAGAGAAAGACAGATGGGAACCGGTAACTTTCAACAGCTCATAAAGTAACTGAATCCAAACTGATTTTCAGAGAGTCAGTAACGGTTGAGTTCTCAGCTGTAGGACTAGCGTTATACTGAATTCTGAAGTTTTACTATAAACAGCTATTCCAAATTTTTTTTTTTTTCAATAAAGGACTTTGTTAAGCCACCACAACTTCTCCTATAAGTCACGTGAGTTATAAGATGGTAAAATAACCGATAAACAACAAACATTAAGGTGAAGCATCTCCTTGGAAAGGATATTGCATACCTGTCCACTGTGTGATTGCTTGCATCTTTTCCTGAACCATCTAGTACTGAACGCCATCAGTCAGGAAACCAGACTGATCTTGCCCTGCAAATTCATGCAGTCTCCAGTCTTTGAAGCACCTTATTTTAGCTGGTGCTGGTCCCTTCTGTCGAGTCTCCAGACTCGAACTTGCTCAGAAATGTAGGAGACTTGTGGGTGGAGAAACAAGAGTACTGGCCCATCACATAAAACCCAGAAATGATAAATTTCCAAGTTAAATGCACTGCTGCCCTCATGGAATGTGACTGCTCTGCAGCCTGAAGCCACCAGCTATAGCAGATGTTTTAAGTGATTGGAAAAACTATTCAAATAATGTGATTAGCTGCCTAAATATTTATAAAAAGTCCTGGTGGGTTCGACAGTTGCCTCAAAATTATTTTCTGCTGCAAGTTATGTTTGAGCTTCTTAATTTAAAGCTAAATCACACATGGCAAATAATCACCAGAATTATGTCCAACTTGTGCCTTCACCCATCAGGTCCTTCTAATCTCAGTTCCTTCTTTTCTTCAGATACAAAGCTCCAGCTTATTTTCCTCTCTTTGTTTTCACCAGGTCTTTTTACATTATGTCCCCAAGTTCTGGAAGAGTTTTACATTCATAACTGATGTTTTAAATTTGATGGCTTTGTCCCACAGGGAGTATTGAATCAATCAATCAATTTCTAAATTTCTGATGCAAATTTTCCTCAAAACTTTGTTCAGCTTAATTATTATATTGGAAATAATTTCCAATTTGGAAACCCATTTTTTTTTCTATTAAGACATTGCCACTATCCTTTCCTTTAATGGAAACATTTGATTGATTCAAAAGTATTTCATCCAATGTGAGGACAAGGAAAATTAAAGTTGTTATTGCATACTGAGTGGTAAATTTGTGTTAGCGATGCCTGAATGATTGTGGTGTTAATCATTGTAATACCTGGGACAATTACATCATATTATTGCAATAGTGGCTTAAATCTGAGAGAGATGATATCTGCTTTTTTTCTTTGTAAGGAAATAGTGCAATTAAACAGACTTTTGATAACAGGAAAGGGGAAGGCAATCAATACAAAGTCACTGTTTAAGTGTCCGGGCTCCCCGGGGGCTATGGGGGCTGCCCATGGGGTCCATCAGGGCAGGACCTGTCCCACCACCCCAGCCAGGGGACACCTGGGCAGCCCTAGCCCTGGCCATCAGGTACCTCCTCCATTTGGCCAATATCCTGGCCAAACTACTTAACTCACATTTTGAAGTACACGATCTGCTTGTAAAAGCTGCATAACTAAATAGCAAGAGCTCAGCTGTTATGCCTCTGCCAAGTTTTCTGGCTTTGGGTTATCTGCAGTTGGAGCGACTCTGGCCCTTTGGCAGACGCGTGCAAGGTGTTTTGGCCACTTTCCGAGATGCAAAACTAAATAGAGTGAGGATAACAGAAACTATCCATCGTTATTGGAATAAAAGTATTGAAGAACCTGCGGTGTTTAGGAAAGATACAGAATGGGACAGCATTTAACAGCCATCTGTTTTGGTATGCCATTTAAAATGACAGGAGATACTCTGGATTGAAAAACCATGTAAGTGCCAAAGGCACTTAAAGAAATTATAAGACTTTTCTGTAGGAATAGCTCTAGCGGTCTGCTATAGACTCTCAGGGTGAGGTTTTAATGCAAACAGAAACCTTTAAAATGTTACAAAGGAAAATAAATGTTGCCCACAACTGACTTGTTACGGGACTCTTCCAGTTCCTAGAGAGACACTGCGGAATAAATGTTACTAAGAATGGTGAGGCAAATATATCTGTGTAATGAAAAATTGATCTAGGCACCAACAGTCAGTAGCTTGAAAGGCTTCTGGAAAAATTATGCTTTAAAACATCTTATGGCCTTACACTTTGTTCTACTGAGTTTCATCTCTATTACTCTAAGCCTTACTCCTATATAATACTCTAATCCTTCCTTGCAGGGTGGATGCCCCCGTAATTTACTATAGTCAGTAAATTGCATTAGCACCTTGTTATTTTTTTATAAGACCACCAGCAAAACCATTAACTATTGGTCCTCTTCTCCTGGCAGGTTCTGTATGTTGTGCTATATGTGGGTTGGAGTCCTGTTTGAGGCCACACAACTTGGGGTTCCCAGCATATAAGGGGATGTAAGATTGTCTATACTATTTTCTTCTTGTAGTGTTAGCTCTAGTACATAACATTTTGAATGTCCGAATGCCTTTCTTACTGGGATCGTAATGGACCAGCACCTCCTGATGCAAAATGTCAGCAGTAACGTACAGTATTCCTAATGAAGAACATGCACCAGTGTCGCTTCATTTCATACCTCATTTATTTCCCCCTACTTTTGCATGCTATTGAGGCCAAACTCTCAAGCTGCAGTAGGCTGCTCTTAGTCCCTTCTGTTATAAGTCTGACTCCATGTGAAATATATGAACTGAGAGTGACACAGAGAATAAAAAGAAACAGAGATTGACTTTACCTGGAGATTAAGACCTTCTCATGGGTGAAGGTAAGGGACCACGGATCTCCCTTGTGTTCAGTGGGTTATGAAGACAGCTTGTTAGGGTATAATGGAGAACAGGACATCTTCCCAGAGTGTTTTATTTTTCTGGAGAAACAAGTCTTTTTTGGGGGATACATTCAGAAAATTGGACCCAAGTTTGAAAATAAATTCCAGAAGACAATACACGTAGTCAAAAAATCTGTCCTTCACAAAATGTTTTGCTAGTTTTATTTAGGGGACTAACGAAAGAGATGGACTTGGATGCTGTGGAATTTGACTGATACCCATAGCTACAGGGTGCTGTAGCTCTCAAAACTTCAATAGACAAACAGTCTAGAAAGCTACTTATGCTGCTGTGTCAGGTTCTAAATTCATCTTCCAGCTTTCCCATTCAGAAAAACAAACTGGTCTCTGGCACTATGTAATTCTAATTAGACAGAACCAACATTTCCAAAGGCTCCATCTCCCAGGACTGATGTGACTAAATGTGGATACACGGTGCTGCAGGGATTCTGAGACTTACAGAGCTCCAAGTGGTTTGAAACATGTGCTTTGATATTGAAACAGGAGTTAAGTGGTTTAAAATCAGCTGTGGATATTATCTCATTTTAAAACCAAAAAATTTAACCAAAACCAAAAGATTTTGCTGTCACTCTCTATCTCCCATTTTATTTAGCGAATAAACAGAGTCAGCGCAGAATTTGAAAACTATTGGACTTGGTAGTGCCATTATACCCAGAAAAACACTGAAAAAATATCTTTTAGATTTTTATATCCCACTGATGACTTATACAAATTGTATTGCAATGAGAGCAGAGAAACAAGATATTTAACTGTTTTCATTTCTCTACATCTCTGCCTGTCATGAAGTCTTTTAAGATGCCAATGCAAATGACCCATGGAGAAGGATTGGATCAGGAGTCTGTTATAGAATCCAGGAGTCCATCCATTGAGGCCCCTACCTTCTCTAATCAAAAATGTGTATTATAGCCCAGATTCTATAGCTCAGCAGCACTGCCATTGGCAGAGAATTGGGGGGAATAAAAGGTTCTATTAGGGTTCCCATTTTTCATTCTGCATGTTGCAGGTTTGGACAGTTTCCTGAGCCAAGATACAATTTCTATGACTGTACAACTTTTTGCTGGCCATACTTTCTGTGCTCAGGAGCAAAGACCAAAAGCCCATACAGTTAATGTAGCTGAGCAGCTCCTGGTGTGGGAGATCATAGAATCATAAAATCATAGAATAGTTTGGGTTGGAAGGGACCTTTAGAGGCCATCTAGTCCATCCCCCCTGCAATGAGCAGGGACATCTTCAACCAGATCAGGTTGCTCAGAGCCCCGTCCAATCTGGCCTTGAATGTTTCCAGGGGTGGGGCCTCTACCACCTCTCTGGGCAACCCATTCCAGTGTTTCATGACCCTCATGATAAAAAAATTCTTATACTCTTTCTGAATCTGCCTTCTTTTAGTTTAAAACCATTACCCCTTGTCCTGTCACAACCAGCCCTGCTAAAAAGATTTTCCCCATCTTTCCTATAGGCCCCCTTTAGGTACTGAAAGGCCATAATCAGGTCTCCCCACAGCCTTCTCTTCTCCAGGTTGAAAAAGCTCAACTCTCTCAGCCTGTCCTCACAGCAGAGGCGCTCCAGCCCTCAGATCATTTTTGTAATCCTCCTCTGGGCCCACTCCAAACAGTTCCATGTCCTTCTTGTGCTGCCGACCCCAGAGCTGGATGCAGCATTGCAGGTGAGGTCTCACCAGAGCAGTGGGGCAGAATCACCTCCCTCCACCTGCTTGCCATACTGCTTTTGGTGCCTTTGGTTGCCTTGTATCAAATATAACACCCTGTCAACAAAACAAAGAAACATTTTTGTTGAATTGTAATACATTGTATGGCTTTATAGAGTTTTGCTGCTAACCACTTCTCTAGGTTGTCCATCATTAAGCTGAAATATCTGCATTGCATGCACTGTGGCTTGGCATAAAAAAAAGAAGAAAGAAACCCATAAAACATTCATATTCTTGTACCATTGCAAAGGTCAATAGAGGGACTGGTTTCTACTTTCTGGTACATGACACACAACTTTTTTTTTCTCTCCTAAATCTGATCTAACTAAGGAAAAAAATCCTAGAAATAATTTGGAATTGGAATGCTGATTTTATAGTGAATTTAGTGAAGATACTTAAAATGGAGAGCTCTCAGTTTGAAGCTGCTGTCATCATGTCTTTGCACAGAGATAGCACAGGGTATCAGTATCTGTCTCTGTCTCTCTTCCTCTTCGATGCTATATTTATCACCCCCCTGGCCATAAAAGGTCTGGACTGGGGCTCTGACATTCCACTGACTGCAGGCATTATTTTTGTTCTGGACCTTGAAGTCCAGTCCTTACCCCTCGTCCTGACTACCTCTTTCTTTGCTGGCTTCATCACTGCTGTATTTTTCTGCTATTCATCCACCTGATAGCTATTCCATTTGCTGCCATTCATTTGGGCCCTGGTAAGTGTTCCTTTATCACAGTAGATTTTATGTGTTCAAATATTTTTAATCTGAATCCGTAATGCTGAGTTGATAGTAGCTTCCTTTATCATTCTTGGCTCAGCAGTTATTTGAGGGACTTGTGGACATGAACAGAAGACATCTGAGGGTTCAGCTGTGAAACAAAGCAAAGTAGTGCAAGGGTTCACTTATCAACTTAGCTACCCTTGCGTATTGTCACAGTACTCTCAAATAAAGCATGGGTTACTGAGATACAGGAGGAATTTGTCATGTAACCTCCTGTGGGCTTAGAGAATGTGCAAATAATCTAACTATTTTCTAGTTGCATAGCATGTCTTGTGATTTGTAAAGCCATTGACTGAGCTGAAGGAAATGTTACAATTTTTTTTTTTTTCCCTGCTTCTAAACATTTCTGGGGTTTATGTATTTCATAATTTTCACTGATTGATGGAGTAGATCTTTAAAGAATTACACAGACTGGTAAACTGTGCAAAGGTAATGCCAATAAAATGACTTCCTTTAATGTGTAGCCACAACCTATGAACAAGTACAGAGCTGTCTGTCTGCTCAATAGTAACTGTGAAAACTCAGTACAACAACTGCTAGCATATAGCTCCAAACCCTGCATGTTCATCTATGGCCACCAATATTTTTAGGCCAAGCTCTGCAGTTATGAAATCCTACACAGATCTTGAGCTGGAGTGTTGCCCTCACACTAAAGGGGGCTGAATCAGTGGGTACAAACTAAGGTAGCACGGATTCTATTAAACTTCAGAGATGGGAGTCAACCCAATAATCAGACAGTGCTCCAAATAGGAGCAAAGTCCTTAGGAGGTTCGGAGTTTCTTGTCATCTCCAACGGCATCACACTACTATATCTGATCAGAGTAGCGCACCCAACTGATCCTGCCCTGTGAGCAATGCTTGACGTTCCAGAGGAAATACACAATACGACTCATAGTGTGTTAAAAGCTATAAAAGCAGTTTCCTCTTATATGATGTGAGTAAGAGTTGGCCTTTGATTTGAACCTGGAGAGCTGACTTTGTGCTCAGCTCCTGCCTTACTGCCTTAGTTCTTACTCCTATCAGAGGCTCCTCCTCTTACTGCTGAGGACAGTGAGGTTCAGACCTTTTATGTTTGGAAGAAAAAGGTTGCCTTCGTACATTTTAAATATGCTGCCTTTAAGTCCGCTGCTTGTTCTTTTGCTCTGATAAGATGTAAATTAAATGCCTCATTTAACTTCTCCTTAATGGGCAACACATGCATTGCTTTATACTTTTGGATCATCTTCCTTCCTTTGAAACCTGGAAGGGGGGTTGAAACCTGGGGGGGTCCCTGAGTGACAGGACTGAATGGCTGTTAGCATTGTGGCTTTTGGACCCATGATGAAGGCAAGCAACACCGCAAATAAAGCTGGTGAAGACGAAAAGAGACAACTGTAGTACTCTACAGAAGGAAAGCAGGGTGTTCTCATGTTCTTTCCCTTTCAGAGTGCAAGACAGTACTCATCTATACACCTTAACTTTGCTCGGCAGAGATCGCAATGGCTTGCAAACCCTGAACCTAGCTCTGTGGAGCTGGAAGAGAAAGCAATGAAGAAAAATGGAGAAGAAATCTTCTGAAACTAGGGAAATTAGGAGGAACTATGTACTACTGGAAGCTAACAAAGTGAAATCAATAACAACACAAAATACTGATAGGTATTAGAAACAAGGATACGAGACAGAATAATTGTGTTCTTTAGACTTACATGAAAAAATAGCCAGCAGGAGAAATAAGGGAATTAAAAAGGAACATTAGTTTTTGCCATAGAAAACAATATGCTAACACTCTTTCCCATTCCTCCCCCTTCCTCAGATAAAGTAAATGCACAAACTGGTCTCCTTGAAGTCACAGTTTCACTGTGGTCAGGTTATCAGCGATTTCATTTACATACTGAAAGACATCTGAATAACTTTCTTAATCGTTGACTTTCTGCAAACAAGTGATCTGTTCTGTTATCATACAAAGAGCAGCTCCCTTAAGGAAGCCCTGAAATATAAGAAAGAAGAAACATTGGGGTTTTTTTTCATAATATACCTTAGTCAGGGTGAGTACCTGAGCAGTTAAAAAAAGAGAATAGTTTGTAATTTGTTGTCTCACTATCAGAACCAAATACTAAAGGCAAAAGCAAGGACTGAAATCTAGGAAGCATAAAGACCAGGGAAAAAAAAAATCTTGATTTTCCTGAAATCATGATTACGCTCCACCTCTGTAAGTGTATTTTATGTCAAAACATCAGATCATTGTTCATTAACATGAACAAAACCAGAAGCAGGACAAGTCTCCTATTCTTGTGATTGATATTAAAAAAACCAGTAACAAACACCTCTCACCATTGTTTTTGGATCTCCTTTAAATTCTTCTAAACATTTCCCCACTATAGCTCATTGCTGTTCATAATCATGTACCTTCTCAGGGATAATCCTACCCATGTTGTAAGCCTAATCACCAGTAGTAAGAGAAAAAAAGGTTGTCGTAGGGATTGTAGAGGCAAGATTGCATGTGAAAGAAAAAAAAAAATCAGTTTTAACAACAGCAAAGTAGAACCATGACAAAATAAAGACTGAATTGCCAGCTTAAAAAAACCCCAGGGAAATCCTTTCTGCACTTAGCCCTCATCCCATTTTGAGAGGGGAACTACCTCTCGCCTGATCAAATTTCCTACTACGAGCGACTGCAAGACAATCTACTGATGACTGCGCAAAGTAGAGCTTAGATGGGACTATGGTCTGGAGGAAGTTTCTTGATGATCTTGAACATGACATTCTAGGTTAAAAAAAAAGAAGGGTCCTTTGGACTGAGGAGAATGATATTATTGTACTGATTGCATACAGACTGTATCCCTGATTAAACTGTAGAAGTATGATAAGCCATTTTAAATGGATCTCTAGTATGACATACAAAATAATCAATGGAATGCATGTTTACAGAAAAAGTGACATCCTTTTCAATCTTCATATTTTTAATTCACTGTTAAAATATTAAATGGAATATTAAATTCAATCTGAAAATTGGATTATGAAAATGAATGAAATGTTAAAATATTTTATTTCAGCTTATATAGCCTTGTTGGAATTGCTCATGCCTTTTAAAATAATGTATTACTTTTTTCTCACTTTTGTAATTTAACAAAAATATTTACACTATCTCTGAAGAAGCTGAGCACATAAAATTTCATTATTTCACAGTAATGAGTGGAGAAGTTGAGCACCTAAAACCTGAGTAGTTTGCAGTAACAGGGAGACCAGCTACAATTGAACAGATACAATAGTGCAAGGGTTTCTGGTAATGGTGAATGACATATGAGCATCTTGAAACTTAAATACGAACCTATCTTAAAGTCTAAAACACATCATAAAAGGATAACTCTAAAGTCATTGCATTTGATTGTTGAAGTTCTAAGTTCTGTGTTAGTTTGTATTAAGTTGTGTATTATTTGTGTGCTAACTCAGAATTTTCTTTGACAATAGTCCTTATGTTTGATCTGTTCTTTTTCAGACACTGTCCTGTTTATTTACATTCAGAAACGTGCAGTAAAAAACAAAATTAGACAACATCCATGATGTCTTTACCTTTCTACCAAAGACACCATGAGCACTATGACCGTGCGTACCGCCATAAAGCGCTGCAGTCCACTGTAAGCCAGTACCAAAAGGAAACAAAGAGCAAATCTGCTGTCTATGCTCAAGGATCTACAGCTTATGCTAGGGGCTCTGCAGCCTATCGCCATGCATCTGCAGCAGACTTCAGCCTTGACTCTTCAGCAGCATATAGTCATGGCTCTTCAGGCTATGACCTTGAGTCGGCAGCCTACAGCTATGGATCTACAGCCTATGATCACTCTGCTGCCCAGAGCAAGAGATCTGCTGCCTACAGCCTTGACTCTGAATCTCTCAGCAAGAGCTCAGCTGCCTACAGGCATGGATCTGAATCCATCAACAAGCTGGCTGCAGCCTACAGGCTGGGATCTGAAGCCTACAGTCTTGGGTAAGTAAATCCATCTTTGAAACAATATTCCGAAACAAAAATGTCCAACCACCTCCCACTGAAATCAATTACAAAACTCTCCTCCTCTTCCACAGAAATTGCCTCTATAACCTGGTGTTAATATGTTTTCCAGGCTTGGTGTTTTCCTTTGGCTTTGGCAATGAGAAGGACTGTGGTCAGCTTAGTTTGTTGGACTAATTCATGTGCAATGATTGAACTGGCATAAGAAGAGCACTGGCAATGCTGATGTGGCTGCATGAGGACATATACATGCTCCAAACTGGTTAGGCATGAGCCACCTCTCCTTCCAGGTTGTTTAGCCATATTAGTACAGCTGAATTTAATATGCAGTGTTGAGATAGCTTTTGGTTTGAGGCTGGCTCTTATCTGGCCAGGTTGGAGCAATAAAAGAACTTAGGGCTGTTCATGCAAGTTTGAGCTGACATGTCCATATATCATTAAACCATTCTTCTTTGGCCTGATGGTTTTACTTCTGTGCTGAATGATTCAAGAAATTGATATTTTTCACACCGTATATTGGTTGAGGCATACTATTTCCAGAGTAGGAATACCATGAAGTGTTCATCTTGCACTAGAAGAGCAGTTATGCTTAGCTGCCATGTTTTTTGTTTAATTCAGATAATAAATATTGCTTAAGCAATTACATTAGCAGAATGTTTTAGATATCATAGACTCACATTATTTGTATGTATCTCAGAGATTTACAGAAATTAGGGGTGTATTAAAGATTAGAGCAGCTGTTAACAACAGAGGAAATGATCAACAAATTATAGCCCAAAACACCTGTTTGCTGTTATATTAATACAAAATTTAGAATATTATTAGAAAAACTGATCAAGACTTGTCCATCAGAAAATTTAAATTTTGAAAACTGAATATCCTCCAAGGAGTGTGGGTAGAGATGGAATTTTGGCCAAAGCCACTGAGGGAAAGACTACCCGTACCGTAGTAAACTATACCTTGTGAGTACAGCCTTCGCTTGGCTTTTGGGAAGTTCAGGGTCAAGTCTCTATTTGCTAGGGTCTGTTCAGGAATTTGAACCTCAGGCTGTTAGGGCCCAGATGAATGACTTGACTTCTTGACTGTCTTGGGCTGGGTAATATCCAGTCTTTACTATTGAAATAATTTCACTTGTGCAAATAATTAACCACTGAGTGGAGCAGCAAGAAGCTCATTTATAGTCTGCTGATGGGACTGCTGAAGGGAAGCAAACTGGAAATGCTGGGACTGAGGGTTATGTTTCCAGAGAGAGTTGGGTAGAGGAAGATATCCCAAATTTCTGCAGTGATGCAGCTGTGCCTACATGCTGTTGCTGATCCTAACCCAAAGCTGTCTCCTTCTCAAAGAAAATGTTCCCACAAGAAATGGGAGCATTACTTGAAGTTGCAAAAAATCATTGTGAAAAACCTGCTTCTGAGTCCCAGTTACAAACACTTCAGTGACTCTGGCTTGTCAGATGAGTTTCTTCTCAAACCTCTATATTCTCACCAGGAAGAGCTGTAATATCAGCAAAGTAATATTAAAGGAAATGGAATTGCTTAATTGGGAGAGAACTTAAAACATTTCCAGGTTTCCTGAGGTTTTGTTTGAGATAACAACATTTGTTTTAAAACAGTGTATTGGGTGATGCGTCCAAGCTACTCTGTAGTACAAGAGTTGCCAACAGATTGATATATGATCCTGGTAATCAGAGATAAGAGCTGTAACTTTTTTCTCTGTGACGCTGTCCTTGTGTTGGAGGTTTGAGAAACTCAGTGCTGCTATGCAAGACTAGGACTGAGAAGATTAGACCCACGTGATTTAAATCTCTCTTGCACAAACATAATTAATACATGAGAGAATACCATTCTGAATGATAATCTCAATATGTACCTAGTTTTATGGTTAATATGGCCTCTATGTTGGTATTTACTTGGTCTTTGCAGCCCATTTTGCTGCAATTTGCAAGAGAGAAATAGAACAAATACTGTGACCATACAGTTAAATGTAGTGCCAATTTGAAGTAATTCTTTCCATGTTTGTACTGTCTTCCCCAGCTAGCCCAAAACACTTCAAAGGATAATGTGGAGACAGAAGTTGTTACTAAAACAAATTGGGCAAATCAAAGACTCTCTGTTTTCATCCATATGAAAGGAATGGTGTAGCAAAAAAACCCCAACAAACCCAAAACAAAAACGAGTTTTCAAACTCCTTCAATTTTCAAAAAGTAGAAAGGGCCTTGAACTGAAATGCGGTATCTAAATGACCTTACAACAGTGGTGGTTGCTTGAGAACTGAATGGACACACAAATCCAAATCCAGATAAAATTCTTCAGCTAACAACTGAGTATTGCATATCACTGGATTTTAACATCAAATATACATTTATGTATAATGGATATAGTTTTGAGGATAAACCCCATTAAGCCCAACAGGAAAAGTACACTATTCAAATACTAAGCTTTTATTCAGTTGACTTCTTATTTTTATCTAAAGTAGCTTCTGCTAATCTTTACTATACTTGCAAAACTTAAGTCTCATCCTTTTCTATAGCCACTGTACAGAAAAGAACGTTCATATAGCAACGGTGTTCACATACAGTTAGTGCTATGTGAGGAATTTATCACAGGAGAACAGCAGAGAAGGACTAGGGACTAGGTAACCTGCAAGACCTTGACCCGAGCCCAGTTCAGTGACATTGAAGGCTCGCTTGAGTGGAGAACATGCCCAGAGCATGGACATAGGCAGCTTGAAGGAGATGCAGCTTGCTTTTTCATGAGGACAAAGAGTCTCTGTTTGAAGGTGGGCTGTCCCTTCCCCACATTTCAAGTCTTCTTCACACCATGACAGCTTGAAGAAGTAGGAGGAGAGAAATGAAAACTGGCAAAACCAAGAGCATGTACGGAAGCTTGCAGCTTTGCTGGTTACAGTTTGCCAAAGCTGCAAAACCCTGGGCTCCTAAAAGAAAGTGAGTCTCACCATGTAAATGTTGCCACTTCACACCTAACCCTCCCTTACCAGCTCATGGGGCCATCTCTAGCCATTTTTGGTCTCTGCAGAGCCAGGAGAAGCGGGTTGTGCTGCTTCCCCTGAGGAGCAGGCAGGGTCTGTATGGGCGAGGGGTGGCAGCTCTTTCCCAAAAGCCGTTATTGTGGCCACCCGTCCTCTTCTCTGTCCCATCCTCAGGGGCTTCTGGCATGGACAGATTGGCTCCTGTGGGAGAACCTTCTTCCCAAAGCACCTCTCCATCTTCCACGTGCTTCTGAGAAGCTTTGGGTCAGGTCTGCCAAAGCTGCTTATGGCACTACAGGCCTCTCAAACAGGACTGCTGGATTAAATCCATTTACCTCTTTTTTTTTTTTTTGGCAGCTCAGTCATTTGCCTTTGCTCAAACTTTCACAGCTTTTCCATGTGTTATTTCCCTGGCCAGCGGCATCAGATCATCCCACTGTGCTGCGGGCAGGTGATCTGCCACCAAATGGGCCAGGGACTTGCTTAGAGAGAAAACAGAAATTATTGGTGTGGCTCAGGCATTGGCATATATTTTGCAGATCAAGCAAAATAGCAAAGAAGACATGGCATAATCCAGGTGAACCAAACAAACAGGGGAGAGATGCCTTACTAACTTGCAATTAATTAGGCTGCCGTAAGAGTGAATGCTCTTCTGAGTAATATTGTAACCAGAATTGGGACAGGGATGCGTAAGTAATACACTTTAAGAAACATGAGAAGACCATGATCTTGGCACTGCTCATCCTTTGGTTTATTATAGGTGGAGGTTAAGAAGGTGGCTTCCAAACATCATAGCCAAGCACGGAAATTGTTTTAATGAGACCTGCTATGTGGAAACAATTCCCCTTTAAAAAAATTTGTTGTGGAAGCCGTGTTAGGGAACAGCGTGGTTATTGCCAGGAATATTTCCTGGGCCTGTGATGAATCTGTCAGCAACTTAAAATTAATATAGTCACCAGAGAGAACCTCTCATGTTTAGAGGAGGGTTTTAAAGAGCTCTCTTCTGAAAATCCTTTTTTTTTTTCTTTCCTGTAACTGGGTTTGCCAATCCACTGTCTCCTCTCTACGCTGAGTAAATTCAAACATTGCGTATTAGGAAAGAAGCAGCTGCTAGAAAGAGAGCCTGGAAAATGTCTCTTGGCTAATGGAGCTCCTCCGGCAGGTACGGCTGGTACAGCCATGGTGTACACCAAATGCATCCCTTTCTGCTGTCAGAGTAATGTGAGAGAGAGATGCAGCAAAAGCATGCTAAGAAAATTATACATGATTTTCTAGAGGTGTAAAAGAGCTTACAGATGCCTTTTCATGCCGGGGTGGAATAACTAAGGAATAGGGTGTTGTGGTCCACGTCCACTCCTAGAACATGTTTCTACATCCGCTGGGCACAGACTCTCTTTGTGCAGGGTAGGAAACTTGTCCCTTCAGGCACAGAAACAAGGGCAGTGCCAACATATTGAAGTATATTTCTATCTGAGAATAAGACATCAAAACAAACCCTCTGTTTGGGAGTTTCGGAGGCCCCACAGTGTTGTTGTCTTTAGTTCCTCTGTTGGGCTACAGAGAAAAGCTGAGAGTGTCGATCCATTTTTTACACCTCTACAGGACAATATCTGTGCCTTTAGCATTTACAGTCACCTAACTCCCAATTCAGTGACTCTACTGAGAAACTAGGAAAGCTGGCATTGATATTTTAACGTGCTGAAAACCATCAAGAAATGAGGACAGTAGGCTTGGGTCACCAACCTTGATAAGGCAGTACAGATACTATCTGACCAGGAAAAAAACATACATATGCTAGCTGGACATATCAAATGAGGCTGAAAGCTGTTAAAAGGTCATGGTTCTGTTTCTCCCTGTGAAACTAGAGAGCACTGATACCCTGCTCCTTCTCCTCCAGGGAGATTCTGTTCCACATATCAGGTAAAAGGTTGGAACATTTTAAAATAAAGGGCAAGATTTTAGAACCTGGTTCAAGAAAGCAGAGTCCTCCTTTGGGCTACCTAAATAATGGTTGTAGGCAGGGTTTGGTTTTTGTGTTGCACAGGAAGAAACAGTAATAACAAAAAAGGAAAACAGGGAAATAAACCTCATGGTAGTAATAGTGATCAATTTGTTTTCCCATGCAAAGAGCTCCATTTGAATATGCATTTCTGCTAGCCTCCCTATAGCTCTGCCGGAAGGGAAGCAAATGATAAGAGCATTTGGAAAAGAGAAACATTTCTAAAATGTTTAGAAGGAGAAACAATTCTAAAAAAGATTTTGGAGTGACTCTGGATACCTCTCTGAAAACAGAAGCTGGATGCTCTGATGTGGTCATGAAGCAATTAGAAATTCAGGAACAGCTGTGAGAGAAAGTGAAAATAAAACAGAAGCATATTGTGTCAGTGTGTTAATCCAAGGTATGTTCGTAGCTGAAATACTAGGTGCCATTCTGATCACCCCATCTCGAAAAGTACAGTCTGAAACTAGAAAAGGGTCAGATAACAGCAAGGAGGGTAGCAGGAGGCGTGGAATACCTTCCGTTGGGAGAAGGTAGGACATGGGGGCTCTTGGAAGCAGGCAAATGTGAGCATGTAACATTAATGCACAAAATAGTGAAAGATGTGCAGAGAGTGACATGGAACAATTTTTCACACAGAGCGGGATGCATGCACAGAATCATAGAATCATAGAAAGTTTTGGGTTGGAAGGGACCCCTAGAGTTCATCTAGTCCAATCCCCCTGCAGTGAGCAGGGACACCGCTAACTAGATCAAGTTGCTGAGAGCCCCATCCAACCTGGCTTTGAATGCTTCCAGGGATGGGGCCTCCACTACCTCTCTGGGCAACCTGTTCCAGTGTTTTCCCACCCTCATTGTAAAGAATTTCTTCCTTATATCTAGTCTAAACCTACCCTGGTTTAGTTTAAAACCATTACCCCTTGTCCTGACACAGCTGGCCCTACTAAAAAGATTTTCCCCATCCTTCCTACAGGCCCCCTTTAGGTACTGAAAGGCCACAGCCAGGTCTCCCCTGAGCCTTGTTTTCTCCAGGCTGAACAAGCCCAACTCTCTCAGCCTGTCCTCATAGGAGAGGTGCTCCAGCTCTCAGATCATCTTTGTAGCCCTCCTCTGGACCCGCCCAAGAGTTCCATGTCCTTCTTGTGCTGAGGGCTCTAGAGCTGGATGCAGTACACCAGGTGAGGTCTCACCAGAGCAGAGTAGAGGGGCAGAATCACCTCCCTTGACCTGCTGGCCATGCTTCTCCTGATGCAGCCCAGAGTATGGTTGGCCTTCTGGGCTGCCAGCACACACTGCCAGCTCATGTCCAGCTTTTCATCCACCAGCACCCCCAAGTCCCTCTCGGCAGGGCTGCTCTCGATCCTTTCTTCCCCCAGCCTGTATTGATACCGGGGGTTTACCCCGACCCAGGTGCATGACCTTGCACTTGGCCTTGCTGAACCTCATGAGGTTCACACAGGCCCACCTCTCCAGCCTGTCCAGGTCTCTCTGGATGACATCCCGTCCTTCTGGTGTGTCAACCGCACCACTCAGCTTGGTGTCATTCGCAAACTGGCTGAGGGTGCACTCAATCTCGCTGTCTAAGTCATTCCTGAAAATGTTAAACAGAAGAGATTATAAAGTGGCAGACTAAGACAGATTCAACAGAAAGTGCCATTTTCATATATAAATAAATTGTAAGCTCACTGCTACAGCCAGGATGCAACCTCTGGCTCACGATGTCCCTAGGCCTTTGCTTGTAAACCAAAAAGATTTATTAAGGGAGGTATTTCTCTACATAAGCTTTCTTTTTTCCTGCTCTTGACCATTGCTGGAGCAGGAAACTGGTCTGAAAGCACCACTGGCATTATTCAATGAAACACTCCTCACTGAGGCCTTGCTTAGTCCAGGTCAAGTTTCTGGAAGAGCAAATGACTGAAGTAAATTGGTTGGAGTGTTGTGTTAGCAATCTGAGAACAGCAGACAATTGCAGGATCCACATAGATCCATTATTCATCTCACAGTTATCATCTGCGCTTTTGATAGCTGAGTGGTCCCTCTTCCGTCCCACGACAAAGTATCGGGACCCAACCCTTGCTCTTAGAAGACAGCACAACGACTCTTGCTGCAGCTGTGCCTTCCAGAGAAAGAAGAAGAGAGGAAAAGGCATCTAGAAAGGTGCTTTTCTGCTCCTCAGCACATACACACAAGGGCCGACCAAAGGATGCAATAACATGAAGGCTCCAGGAGTAGTAACCTGGAAAATAATCAGGTGGCTGCAGTGAAAGGTGCAGGAGACATATGGTTTAGAAAACTCGGAAGAGCATGTATGGTGTCACCACATGTCAATAAAAGTCCCAGTTCCATCCCTGTTTCTAAAGCTCCATTGTGACGGAGATCTCTGGCATTAATCTGAAGGGGGATATTTTCATAAAGCTGGCTGTGGGAGGCAGAAAAAAGGAACAGAAATTCAAGCAGAAAACATTTGGGAGCAGTCCAGGCAGGATAAAACAAAAAGGAAGAGACAGAGTGAAACAGGGTATGCAGTGGCCTCACTCCTGGGCTGGGCAATGATGTGGTACCATCAGTATGGCCAAGCACAAATGCGTTGGGAGAACTCATCATCAAATAAGTGGTGAGAAACATCAAAGGCAAACTATTCATTATTTTGCATAATTGAACTACAGTCTGTAAGGAGCTGCAGTTCTTTACTTAGCAGGTGACTTTTATTCCTGTCCTATTTTAAAATGGGACAAACCTGGAATTTTGACTCTGACTGCCATCAGATTTCCTAGGGGCTTTAGGCTGAGCCCTTTAGGAGGCCACTTGATTCTTGGTTGTTTCTAGATCAAGAAGGATCACAGTAGCATTTGAACTTCAGTTTAAACATCAAGAAGTTTCTATTTTCATGAAAGTAGATGAAATGTCATGAAAATTTCAGCTCAGGCACTTTTAGCACTGTTATATCCAGACTAGCTCTTTGTTCCTAAAGGAGAATTTGGCTGTCCTGTCAGGGCAAAGAGATGAGGGCTGGAAAGCAGATGTGGGAGGGGGTGTGAAGTTCAGGCAAGAAACTAGGTGGAGAAGGAGAAGAGATGACAGTAAGAAAGCCATTAAGAGAGCTAGAGAATGGGAGACTGATTTAACAGGTACTGGGTAGGGAGAGAACTCAGTCTGAGCAGAGGGACGGGCACAAAGAAGCGAAGGAAGGAAAGATGGGAGAATGAAACTGGACCCGTGTGAACTCACACACAGTCTCACATGGACAGGTTATTAACACATATTTGTGAAATTAAGCACTTTTTCTGGTATGACTTACATTGGCAGCACCTCTGGAGCATGGTTCTTTTGCAGGGCGGCAGCCTAAGGAAAACATCAGCCCAAGTACGTATCTGTAATCTTGCATTATCCCTGTGTAACATTCTCAGGGGCCCAGTGCGAGCATGAGTTTCCATGAGATGTGTACAGCACGCCGTGCAGAGACACTGGTGTCAGCTACCCAGGGTATGGGAAGCGGGTTAGCCATGTTAGTGGTACGTGTCCGGGCTAACAAGCCTTGCTGAGAAACCCCCTGCCTTAATTCTGTTCCTGTATCCGTGCACGTAAGGGGTAAGCTTATGCTGTGTAGACAGATCTCCAGACCAGAAGCAGACTCACATATGATTTCCCCTGGTGAGGTTGAGACAGAGATGAATAGACACTTTAGAAGTGGGGATTAGGAAGGGGACTTAGAAAAGGCTGACAGCTAATTAGGATATGCCATAGATCTGGGAGTTGGAGATGTGTTGCAATGGGAAAGGAAGACGGAGGTATTTGGAGCTTTGTTAACACAACTTTTAACCATCTTAAAAATGAACCCAAAATGACTGCCTCAAATACACTTCACGCTCTCCAGAATCCCTCCCAGGCTGGTGGGGAGGGGAAGCCTTCCCTTTGGTTTGCTCTTCTTTCTTTCCGTTCATTCTCCATTTATCTGTGCTGTATTAAATGGTGTTACTCCACTCAGCTCTGTGCTTTCAGTGGGTTGGGGTGGCATGGGAGAGCAGTGGGAACAGCAGCACTGGTTGCTGAGCAATACGCTTCCCTACAGTTTCTGTAGAGAGACTTAAATGCATTATTACTCCAAATATATTTGCACACCAACATTTCGGTTGGGGACCAGACAATTTCAGGACTATAAATTTTGGAAAAGTAGATGTTATGAGTTCAGATACAGTCTTCAGAATCACTCAGCGGCCGCAGTGACTTCAGGATCTACCGAAAGTGGGTATACAAACTCTGCAAGTCCCAAACCAAGAAGCTATTCAATGTGCATTGCTATCAGGTGTATTGTTTATTCTCTCTATTTAGATTCAATATCAAGGGGCATCAGTGTTATATTTGTAATGATGAGTTTGTCAAAAGTTCATGTAGTTATCTGTTTAATAGCTCTGAAGCCATGGCTATTAAAAATAGTATTTTCTTGCTTATCAAACAAGAGAGCAAAAATTTTTAGTACTTTAATCTTATTTTGGAGGGTTTCTTATCCACTTTTTTTTCTGAATTCAACAATATTATTTTTATTTCAGACTGAAAGATTCCAATTTAATGATTGAAGATCAATCCTATAAGATGAGTCCCAAAGCAAAGAGAGCAAAACAGAACTTGGTATCTGAGGACAAAGAGAACGAAGCCATAGACTACTCAGTGCCCATATTCACAGGACGGTATGTGTTTTCCTTTTGTTTGCTATCTTATTTCTGATGTTTTATTTACAAATTGTGAAATAGAAAATCCATTAATCTTTTTTTATACTCATGGATCTCAAGGTGATTGTTTGCACTTCACATGAGTGATAAAAAGACACAGAGAAGTCAACTGACTGGCAGAAAATCAGGCATTGATCATCCAGAGCCAGGACAAATGAACCTAGGTGTCTGGACTTTGTTTTGAACACATCACCAGGGCCACTTTCTATGAAATTAAGATATATTTATAACCCTGCTTATGGGAACTGGACAATCATGTTGTCCACATTATTTAGCTTATTCTTTTGGTTTGAAGTCTTGTTCTGTAATTCAACATCTCTTACCAAGCATTAAACATAGAAACAATGAAACGATGTGCTCATATTTTGTCCTGGCACAGGGAAAACCTGGAATGAAACCAAATACTTTCTCAAATCCTTCATAATGATTCATACTGATCTCACGTGTTGGTGGTATTTATTGCATGGTTACTACTGATGTAATGCATCTTACTGCAGCAGTGTCCTCAGTAAAGCTGAATGTGAACTTAATGTGGAAGCCAGAACCAACATGAGCAAGGAGGGTCCCCTGCCCTTTTTGGGGTGCGGCATACTGATTTTATTAGAAGTCTCCAGAGGTTTGAGCATAGTCACTTTTTCAGATTAATACATACCGGGGTTTGGTGTGGAAAATTCATTCCTCACTGGAGGCCAGGAAGAAAGTTTCTTGCCCAACTGAAACCTTTCTTCAACTTGTCTTTCTTCTGCAGCACAGCATTTTTCATGGGACACTTCCAAGCTGTTTCTGGGAGCCAGTGCTTTTCTGTCTACTGCTTAATCAACCCCCAATATCCCTTCTGCTTTGTGTCCAAACTTGTGCTTTCATATGAAACTGAGTTCCACGTGGTCGATGGGAGATGTCATTGCTTTGGCTTTTGAGCATTTGTGACACTTTTATGATGAGACCTGCAGTTTTGGTTTTTATTAATTCCCTCCCACTGTCCTGCAGGAATTTTTCTTCTCACCCCTTGTACATTTCTGTGTTGGATTCACTGCTCTTTGACCCAACCAACATCCAGAAACACACACTGTTGCCTTTTTAAACCATTGCCATGGAGTTTCAGCTATATCTTCTGTGACAGAAATGCATAAATATGTCTCACA
Organism: Gorsachius magnificus; assembly: GCA_034008185.1. Lineage (NCBI taxonomy): Eukaryota > Metazoa > Chordata > Aves > Pelecaniformes > Ardeidae > Gorsachius > Gorsachius magnificus. The sequence continues at coordinate 54,369,942 of CM067082.1, read as the reverse complement.
CAAAGCATGCGGTAACATATCTTCAAGGCTTCTCACCTTCGTATCTCACCCCATGTTTCTGCTTGCATAGCAGTAGATTTGCAGATCACCATTACCTGTCTCCCATGCCCTCAAGCACAATCTACCGTGTCTTGAGTCTACAAAAGTAAAATTTATAGTGTTGGTCAATAGTTGAAAATCATGACTGATGGCTAGCACTCCTGGATGATGATCTTAGCTTTTTTACAGGCCCCTGTGATCTTAACACATCGTGTTAATATCTTAACAAATCTTAACAAATCATCTTTTTTGTTTTACTTTTTTGTAAAATGCATACAGTAATATCTGACTTGGTGTGATGGTGTGTAGCTTCATTTATTTGTGTCTGTGCAATATTTTGGGACCCTACATTAAAAGATACTGTTGGAGTCTTACATCCTTGTCACTATTCTTCTTACAGTTATTGGTATCAATCTTACTTTTTGCACATGGCAACTCAGGAAGTTGTGTGTGCTTTTGTGCCACTGAAATGACCCAAGTAGGGCTTTTTTTATTTAGTTAAAAAAATATAGAAAGGGCATATGAAGATTATTAGGGTGCCCAACTCAACATGGCATGAAATGGTTGGGGTATCTGTTTTAGGCTTTTTTTCTGTTGGCATCATGTTCATAACCGCATGCCAAGACTGCAGAAGTTGCATGCCACATTCCTGTCAGATACTTATTTTTGTTTGAAAGATAACAGCTGAAGCCCGTTGAACCATGTGTATGTTATATGTCATTCCCAAATTCCCCTGTGAAATTGATGTGTTGTTTCCCATGGGCAGATAGCTTTTACAAGGAATAGTTATTTATAAAGATCAGCTCTCTGTGGGTTCATCAGAGCTATTACCCGTGCTGCTGGACGACCTTCAGCGCTGTATCACTGTTTCCATTTTTTGGTTCTATTTCAGAGCCCTCAGGTTCTGCTGTAAAAATTCCCTTGCTCAGATTATTCACTTCACAACTGTTCTTCTTAAACACCTAGCCTAATCCTGGCAAGATAAAGTTAAGGACAGCCAGCCAATATTCTAGATAATAAGCAAAGGACTGCAGATGGCAGATACCCTTTAAATAATGTTTTGTGAGTGCTACTTGGGGTTTGATCCCATTTTTTCTGTTTGAAAAGTGTTTTCTACTGAAACCCCTGAGACTTGACTACCGAGTCAATTCTTAAATGGTACTGCATGCTGTTTCTGATGCATTCATCATTTTGGGGAACATGTTTCTCTTTGATCTGGGAAGATTATAATAGGAAGAAATGATTAGTAAATCTAAATGTTTAATACTGTTGATCAAAGGCATCTTGGGACCACTACTGCACACCACTAGGCTGAGTCCTACGTTAGTCTGAGGGTATTCATCAGCTCCCAGAAGATGCTTTATGCCTTGAGGAGCGGGTCCATACTGTGAAGTTGCTGAGATCTTAACTAGTGTAATTAAGGAGGAAATAATGTCAGCTTGGCTTTGAAGGCAAATGCCACTGATTCATTTAAACTGAATGTAGATAGCTACATTCATATTCATTAAACTGAGTTTTCAAAATTGTCTTTAGAAATCTCTGCCATATATCTGCAGCTTCAGATGATATTCGTGGGGGGAGCTGATGTGCCTCAGCGAAGGGAATCAATCATCCCACTGATACTTTTAAGGATTATCCTGCTAAAGCAGCCTGAAACACAGAAAGTTCAAGGCAGAGTTTGAACTCATGAGGGAGGTCAAATCTCTATGCTGTTAAGTAAGTTTTTCAGTCCTTTGAGCAATTTTTATGCATAATTAAGTTTACAGCACATTCCACCGCTTGGCTGTCTTGCGTCTCACCGAATTGAGTTCATAGTCCAAAGGTAAGGGGCTGGACAATTAATTATGGGCTTGAATCCAAATTTTCTTGAGTGTTGAGATGAGCTATCAAATACATGTTAGCAATCTTGAAGAAAACAGAAAAAAAAATCATTCTTCCTAATATTTTTGCTTTGTAGCGGTAGTAAGAGTTTTATGATAAAATAGTGAGGTTGTGTTTGAGTGCATTCTGGAAATAAACAGAGGCTGCTTTCTCTATAGTGTTTGCAAGACAGTGTTCAATGAGAACTTGAACAGAACCTCTTGTCAGTGTGCCATCTAAAGTTACCCTAAAGTAACTAAACTCAGCAGAAGGATATTCATGCTTCTCCTTAAGTCAAGGAACTCTCGTCGTATATGCAGTACTATAGCAGCTATTCTGTCCTAATGGGGCCAAACCAATATGGCTGCAGTGGTACCTCCACATACGCATATGGAAACAGGACTGGACCCATTGAGAGTAACCGTTCTTTGCATCACACCTCTGTGGAAAGCCTGAGGAGGATGCTTCAAGAAAATCATTAATCATCTTCTTGAAAACATTTGGCAGAACAGTCACCCCCCCCACACTAGAGGATTGAATTTTCTATGAATAGAGAGAACGTTTTGTGACATACAGTAATGAGGTTTTTTGTATAAATCACAAATGAGGATGTTGTTATACAACTACAATTACCTCCTGCCCCTTTGGTAGTGTTATTATGAACACTGCAGCCATAAGTCAGCACCTGAAGATCTGTGGGTATGCCTTAAACTAATCTTTATAGCGATGGAGATAAAAAACCTCAGCAGGATAATGGTTAAACTGAAAATGTGTATGGCATAGTTATACAGAGAGGCACTGAAAACAGCCATGACTTTAGACAGTGAAATACTCAGTCATTCTGCAGTATCCTTCCATGTTTCTGCTTTGAACACATGAGGCTGTAATAGCAGAAATACATTACAAAAGATTGTTGGCCACTGTAGTTGGCTAATTTGATAGAAAGTATAAATGGAATGTGTTCTCAGCATTTTCCAATGGGATTCTGCTTTTTAAAAATTCTTTCAGAGAAGTGAGTATCAGTGGGATCACAGACACAGAAGAAGAAAGGATCAAAGAAAGTGCTGCGTATGTTGCCAAGAGGAACCTTTTTGCCACAGGTGAAGGAGTTAGTGTCAGCAAGGTGGCCAAGTCAACTTCTGAGGAGGAACATCACGAAAAAAAATCAAGGAAAGTAGCAGTCCGGGAGTCTGCTGAACGTGTGGCCCTGAAGAAAACGGTAAAAAAGTAGAAATTAACACCTAGGCTGAAAACAGCGTGGGTCTTTTTTGTTTGGTGTTTGTAAAGTGCCTACCGCAACAGGGCCCTGATTTACACCATGGGCAATCACAATAATAGTAGTAAAAAACCAAAGTATTTTCAATGGAAACCTTTTCAGTGACTGAAAGTCTTGTTATCTTGGTGCTAGGTGGATAATTAAAGGGGCACTGTGCGTGAGGTAGGCACCAGGAACACTTCTGTTGTGCTAGGAATAAAGGGAGGGAGAACAGGGCCGGGGAACACTCTCTGGTCATGCCCACACCTAGTTAAATGGCACAGCATCCTTCACCTGGATGATGAGGCAGATGCTGGGCAGAGAAGAAAGGTTCCAATATATGTATCTTGCCAATAAGAAGGCGATAGGGTAATTTCTGGATTTTTATGGCCTGGGAACAAGCTTGTCCAAAGTATTTACCCCAGAGTTTTAATCACAGGATGTAAATTAGGGAGGGAATTGCCAAAGACATCTGGAACTGAATCTTTAATTGCGGGTAGCTTTGATATTATTGTGCAACTTCTTAAAAAATAATACTCAGAGCGTAGTTACAAATATGTTATGACCAGACTGGCAGAATATATGAGGTGCAAATATGTTTCATTTAGAAAATTTATTAATGTTCTGAGCAGAAGAATTTGTGGTATGCTTATAAAATATCCTCATTACATGAGGTTGGAAAGGGTGTAAACACTCTGAAGGATGAGGTGAAAATTCAAAATCATCTCAAAAATTGAGAAACAGTGAAGGTGAAATTTGGTAACAACCAATGGAAATTACTACACACAGAAGGAAAAGAACGAGTAAATGAGGAACGCTTGGCTAGGTAGAAGCACCTGAGGATCTGGGAGTTATAACAGGTCGCAAATTTAATGTCAGTCAATTTGATATCAGTCATTGTTGTATAAAAACGAATGCTGTTCTAATTGTGTGTTAAATGTATTGTCATTAAAACATAGGGGGCAATTATTTAATTGTGTTGGAGACTGTTGGACCTCTGATAACGAGGAGTTACTGTTTTACAAATGTTGTGCACAAGTAGAACCTGTCCAGAACTGAGAAACAACAACTGTAAGGAAAATTGGTATTGTGCAGTTTATAAAAGACTGAGAGGATTATGAAAGCTGTCATCTTTTAATAACGTTAATATGGGGACTTGTAATTCTCCATATATGTGAAAGTTAGGGCAGAAAATAAAGAGCTTAGTTTGCAGAAAGCAAGTTTTATAGTATATTAGGAATTTTTTTTCCAGCTCTGTGGATGGCCAAGCAGTTGAAACAGTTACGCTGGGAGGACGAAAGATCCCCTCAGCAGGAAAAGTTTGAGAGCAGGTTTGTCAGAAATGATCTAGGCATACATGATCTTGCATTAGAGCAGAAGTACAGAGGACATCTGAGTTTCAGACCTATTTCACCTTTCACTCTATTAAAAAAAAATATTAAATGTGGAAAATTATTTTACCTAGAATAGTTTTAATGAAAAAGAAAACCAGTAAAATCAAATCTAGGTATTTTGGAAGGAGAACTTCTTGAAGATGAAAACTTTGTTTTCTGTGTCCAGGTGAGATAAATACATTAATTATGTCTATTGGGATTTTTAAATAAAAATTGCATAATTTTCACTGCTCTTGAAAAAAAAAAAAGGGGTTTGTGTATTAATTTGCACTTATAACTGCTGGAGTTTATCATCAAATGTTTCTTTTCCAGCTAGAAGAGACTCAGGCATTCCACAAAAAGTTGAATCAAGATAAACTTTTACATCCTCCTGAGTTTGTTATCGAGCCTCGTTCCCACACTATCTGGGAAAAGCAAAACGTCAAATTTCATTGTTCCGTGGCTGGCTGGCCAGCACCCCGTGTTACATGGTAAGTTCGTATCTCTAGCACTGAAAGTCACCACATAACCAATATCTGAAGTCATCTCAATGCGTTTTTTTTTCTGGAAAGATAGAAGTTAAATAAGAAAAATCACGTACAGGGGCCTGTCAAATACCTTTCAAGTCACCTTGTACAAAAAGAAAACAAAATATTAAAAAGCAAAATAATACTTTGTGTAACAACAATAGGAATACAGGTGTTATTTTTCTTCATAGAGACATCCAATATATTCTTTTTTCTGCCGATGAAGGAAAAATAGCGGTTTAATTTATCGTCAGTACTATCCTTAAAATAATGTTTTCCAAATACTTCTGTTTAGTCTACAAATGCCTTTAATGTCCCTGAAGCATGATTGATTACGAACTGGCTGCTTGGCTGCTGAGCAGTTATAGTACTGAATCTCCATGAAACTGGAATCTCGTGATGCAGGGTGTTCATAGCAGACACATCATTATTATTTGAAGTCAAATACTTCAGATTGATACAGGACCATCCAAATCTTCTGAAAGCTTTGGAGTCTATTGGGAACTTTCTATTCACTTGAATGGTCTTTGTGCTAAATATTTCCTGTAAGAACTCCAAAATATGCTCTTAGCCATAGCTGAAGGGCTAATCTGACTCTTGAGTTAAAGTCTACCCTGACTGGGATTTAATTTAGCTTAATTAACAGTGAATTGTGAACTTTACTGTCTGACCATCTACTGAGCTGATCTTTCTTATCTGTTTCATGCCATACTATCTGTTTCATGCTAACTTTTTTCAAACACAAAATGCAATTTGATGCTCATTATTTAATTTAAAAGATTCTGCTAGAATGTGTATATAAAACATATGTATGTGTTTGTAAAATGAACAAAGAATAAGCCTGTGTTCAGCATTAAGCATTAATTAGGAATAAGTCCTATGAAGATTTTATTTGTGAAGTCAAGAGAAAACATCTACTGTATCATGTTAAGTAATACTCCTATTTTTCAATTTACTACTTGAATTGCTTAAGGGACTCTGTATTTATTTAGGTCTTAAAAACCTTAATGTCAGGGCTTGATAGAAAGTGCTGCTAAGAGGTACATTCATAGACCAGAGCTGATGCCCATGAAGTCACTTGATCCCTCTCAGTCTGTGGCAACCAATAGCCAGGCTCTGCACGGACACATTTTTCCCATCATGTAAGGGTTGCAAGTGCCCTGTTTTGACATTCTTCCTAGAGAGGATTCCAGACAAACCCTTCGAGTCTGGTCTCAGCTGGACATAAGGAATGGTCAGCTATGCTCATGGCTGTAATGCAGCTCTGTAACCCAAATCCTAACGAAGAACACGAGAGCTGGGCCATTTTCACCTCGGCTGAGATTCACCTTATCCCCAAAACCTGACATGGTTAAACCAAGCCTTCAGCTGTCTGCCTGCCTTTGCTCTCGCTGTGAACCAGCCTTTCATCTAAGTGCTAAAAGTGGATGGTGGAAATTAATACATCATTTTACTGTACATCTGAATTCCAAAGGGATTTCAGTTCGCCACAGGCTACCAATGGAAAAAAAGAGTTCACAGCCATTTCAGCAGGTGTCTTTGCTCTGAGATACAGAACAGCGCTGACCTGGATCTGTCAGCTTTCATTCAGCACTGCTAACGAAACGTCAGTTGTGTGTCCCGAACAGTCATTCTTTGTATAAGCAATGAAGACCTTTTCGTGTTGTGCCTGAAAAATTATGAAGCTTCATGATCTTTCTCTAAAGAAAACCTTACTGTCTGATGCAGCTGTTCTGACTCCCTTGGAAAAAGCATACGGAAAACCAGGGACATTTGAAACCAGTAGCAGAAAGCATAAACTATCAGTGCGTAATGACAGTGGGAGGTTGCAGTCCAACATTAGCTAATGACTTGGCTGTTCTGGAATTTGCCTTTCCAGAAATAACAAGTGGTTCTTCTAACACGAGCCCTATTCTTTCCATAGATGAATATAAATAAGCGAAAATCAAATCAACCATTTTTTACTAACCTGATAATGAAGACAAAAGAAGTGTAAGTCTTCTCGCTGCTGGCACGACTCAGTTAAAGCTTGTTTCTGCACAGCACCACATGCTACCAAATTCCTTCCCTGCCAATAGGATCCAAGGGTTGCCCAGCCCTTTGGAGAAAAGTTAAAGAGATGATGGAGTCAAGTCCTGTTTCACAGGGTTTCATATTTCCTGGAAAATATTAGGAACTGATGGCATTATTCTATTTTCTAAACTATTTTAAATACTGCATGGAATATACAAATGCCCAGATGTTCCCAGGCAGACTAGTCTGTGGGGCACCATCGTGCAGATGAGGTGAAGAGTGGTGGCGAATGGACTACTCTTACTGAACCCATGCATTATTCTTTGCTGTAAGTCAGGATAATGCAGTAGGAGATCTGTAATGAGGTCAAGCATCTCTGCAAGTCTTTGAAGTCCAGAATAGAGAGTATTGCCCTGCATTGAGTCCCTTTCCATAGAGATCTTGCTGAGAGGAAGATCAGGATGAAAAGCATTAGGGTTTATAATCCTCGCTCACTTTGGCACTTGGAAAAATCCCAGCATATTACCGTGCCCAAATATTTGCAGCCAAGGAAATATTCTTTATTCCACAACACTGAAAGTGCTGAAAGGCAATTTTCAGGTTTATTGTGGACATGTTAAAACTACCAATATTCTTGGTAAAAATAAAATTGCCTATTACTGACTTGTTTGGTGAAGCGGGGCAAGCCACTGACACCAGACCAGTTCCCTCTCCCGATTGAAAATCATGAGAGATTTAAAATTTAAAATCTGAAATGAAGATTTGGCTGGATATCTGTTATGATTTATGAAAGAAAGGTTTATTTAAGCTACATGAAAGTAAGAGATGAAGATACTTTTGTCTATCATCATTTATGTTTCCACTTCCCTTCATATAGGTACCTTATGGAGCACAGGGAAAGCTACGTTAAAGCAGGACACTATCTTAGGAAACGTTCTTTCCCTATAGACCTCAAATCAATCCCAAATGTACTGAACACAATTTAGTGTGTAATTTTATTAGACTCCTGTCACCAGTTTGTTCCATATTACTAGTGCTTGCTTAAGACAGGATTCACTCGAACATTTACTTGGTTACATCATGTATTGTCCAGAATGAGTGATGTTTTATGCAATGGTTGGTGAGGAAGAATTTACCATGAACCCACTGAACTCTCCCTCTGTAAGTCTCAAGCTGTTTATATAAATTCTGAAATTAGCAGTGCCAGCTGACTACTGATCAGTACTGGTTCATTCCTTCAAATTACTTACTGGGTATTTTGAACAGTAAACTTTTCCAACCTGAAGATATACCTGTACCAGAAAACACTCATAGCATATACCTGTAAAGGCAGAGAAGTTTTCAGTAGCACAGTGTTTGCCAGATCCCTCACTGCAATGTGCTTTTACCAGCAAAACAATTCTTCTTTACCAGTCAAACCCCACTAGGGCTTCTGTCAACTTAGCTATGCAAGTATAAAAAAAGTTAACTTTCTACCTCACATTTTTGTGAACATGCAGGTTTTAAAAGTGGATCAAATATGCAAATCAAACAAAATGTGCATGATACCTAGTAGATAAGGATGCTACAGAATTTCATTGTTTGCAATTCACAAAACTCTTGAGATGTTGCTCATGTGATTCCATTCCTTTACAAGTAGTAACATGAAGTTCATGGTAATATAAGTTGATTCTCATCCCATTCAAAACTATTTTCTCCTTTTAATTAGAAAAGAAAATTCACCTGGGACGGGTCAAAGAAAAAGAGAGAGAGGTTAAGCTTCCAAAGATATGTAATGTCTTCCCAGGAAATTAGACTACAGTTTATCTAGGAGAAAAAGGCAGAAGCTGGTGTTTTATTATTTCAAACATCAAGCACTTGACCTTTTGAAGTATGTAATTATACACTTCCATTTGTGACATACTGTTCCTTTGCTTTTCCATAGGTACAAAAACAATGTGCCCATCAATGTACAGACTCACCCTGGCAAGTATATCATTGAAAGTCGATATGGGCTGCACTCACTGGAGATTAGCACGTAAGGGAATAGTAGATAATTTAACAAATAGCTTAAGCTGAAATGTTGCTATCAATTGAGGCCTGCAAAATGTGAACACATCTCTTGGGGATGTAAGAGATCAAGTCTGTACAGCTGAGGTGAATGCTGTCTACTGAATGTTGAAGCATTTCTGGTTTTCCTCAGTAGAGGATATGCAATTTACCTTTGTGAGTAATTTATCTGTATTATTTTTCTATTTATGGCTGAGTCAGAAACATATGGGACATTTGTGATTACTTTTTCCATTTGTCTGCTGCATGAGTACAGTTAAACATGAGAAAAATGTAGTTCAGGGTAAAACTATGTGAGTTAACTGTTTTTCAAAGTTCCTGATTCTTACTGAAATGAGGAACAGAACTGAGATATACTCACTTATACACAAGAAAGATCTTTAACAGTACTCATGCTCTGAATGGGAAATTTTTGCAGTCACTTTGTATTAATAAACATTGAAAACCTAAGACCTAATCACCTAATTTGACAATCAGCAACAATCTAGATCTGATAATTTAATACTGGTAGGTGCCCTTTGAAAATATTTTATTATATCTACCATTTCTACAGCTTCCATGGTAGGCATCTCTCCATAGAAGACAGTAAATTAGAGAGAACTTAGAGAGAATTTAGATGATATTCTCAGACAGTTTTTTCCTACTTCTGCTGTATTCTCAATTGTAAATCAGTAAGTGATATTTGAAAAGAGACATTTATTTCAAACATTGGATTTTTAACATTGAGAAAAACTTCATGGCTACAATCAGTTCAGTGTCCAATGTGTCTGTCTCCCAAGCTTTTACTTCTTTATAGATGTTACCCAGATTTCTGAGGGTTTCTTTAATCTAAAACATAGGAGAGGCTACACCAAGGAGTAAATGGGTGCCCTACCTAATCATTTCTGTCATTTCAGATGTGACTTTGACGACACTGCTCAGTATCGTGCCTCTGCTATGAATGTTAAAGGAGAAATTTCAGCTTATGCTTCCCTCGTGGTGAAGAGTAGGTTTGCAAAGTATTTCCTTCAGGTTTTTCTGTTAAGATGCACATTGACAATTTTGGTTTTGTGGCTCAGAGAGCCTTTGCCTCTTGGTGATAGTGACTGGTGGTGTTCTTTTTCTGTCTAGGGTACAAAGGAGAAATTGATGCAAGTCTTTTGCATGCTGGAACTGTTTCCATGCCTCTGGGCTGTAAGTTGCCATATATGTGTTTGACACATCTATTTACAGTTGTGATATCATGACAAATGACTAAGCAGAGTATTTTGTAACATTGTTTAAAAAGGAGCAGGTCTGATTTACAAAGGTACTGAGCTCTATAATTTCAGGTGGTGTTAGCCTCACCTATAGGGGAAAATGGCATTGCCTTCTAGGTCTATGGCTATTGGCTGTATAAGAAATATCCTTTTAATATCGTACTTCACTGTGGAATAAAACCTGTCAAAGAGAGAGACATTTCATCTTTCGTGATATGTAAAACATGGCCTGGGAAAAAGCTAGGGGGTGCATGTGCATAAGTAGAGTAGTTTGACTTAATCGTTCTTGTCTGCTGCTCTGTGAATCCAGGCGTTGCAAAATGCATAGAACAGATCAAATAGCCAATTTGAATATTTTGGATATATCAAGGTAAAAATCGTAGTTTGTTTTACCTGAGAACCTCACATTTTGAAGTGATTTACAGTATTGCATAGATACTTCCATGATGTTAAGAAGATCCACCCACAGATGCCATGTGGGTGAAGTACCCTAGGGGCCCTGTGCATGGAAGTCTTAACAGATGAGATCTGTGGACATTTCTTTTATTGTAGCAGCACAAACAGAATCAGAGATATGCTGCAAAGGCATACTAGCTGGCATTTATATACCAAAGCTCTGAAATAAGAGAAACAACATTATGTACCACGTTACAAAATGCAAGGCCACACATTTCCAGTATGATTTGGGATTTATCACTTGGTTATGGGAAAGGAAGGTGATGATCTGCTTATGTTCATTGATCACAGGAAGTCTGAGAGCTACCAGCGTAGGGCAGTTGTGGAAAAGGAAAATGTGACCCGAGGTTTTATCAGCTGAGCTGTTTTCAAAAGAAACATGGAAGCTCCTGTGCCATGTATGTGCAGTACAAGTGTAAGGCACTCTCAGCTGGCAACTCAGCACCACGCAGCTGCTCGCTCACTCCCCCCTGGTGGGATGGGGGAGAGAATCACAGGAGTAAAAGTGAGAAAACTCATCAGCTGAGATAAAGGCAGTTTAACAGGGAAAGCAAAAGCCATGCATGCAAGCAAATCAAAACAAGAAATTCATTCCCTGCTTCCCATGGGCAGGCAGGTGCTCAGCCATCCCCAGGAAAGCAGGGCTCCATCACGCGTAACGGTGACTTGGGAAGACAAACGCCATCACTCCTAACGCCCCCCCCTTCCTTCTTCCCCCACATTTATATGCTGAGCATGACCTTATATGGTGTGGGATGTCCCCTTGGTCAGTTGGGGTCAGCTGTCCCGGCTGTGCCCCCTCCCAGCTTCTGGTGCCCCCCCAGCCTCCTTGCTGGTGGGGTGAGGTGAGGAGCAGAAAAGGCCTTGACTCTGTTTAAGCCCTGCTCAGCAGTAACAAAAACATCTTTGTATTATCAACACTGTTTTCACTGCAAATCCAAAACATAGCCCCATAGTAGCTACGATGAAGAAAACTAACTCTATCCCAGTCAAAACGAGCACAGGCGCTTAGAATATTCTGTCTGGAATCCTGCACAACTTGGGTCACACAGCATCAGAAAAGATAAATTCAGGAGCACGTACAGAAACAGGCTACCTGAATGCCTGGGGGAACTGAGAGCTCATTTTATATTAAAAGCCACCCCAAAAGGCTTATTTAGCTTATAAAAATGAAGGCTGAGTGGACACATGACTGCCCTGAGATGGAGCAAGGAGTGAAAACAGGGAAAGAGAAGAACCATATAAGATAAAGATCAGCTTGACCTGAACAAATCATTAATCATAAATAGAAGCCTTTTTAAGTTATAAAACAAACCTTATGATAAAATGATAAAATGTTGGATCTGAAGTTTTGGAAATTCTGGAACGAAATTCTGCAGGAGCATCTCCCTGATAAAATGAACTAGCTGTAAAAACTAGAATTGTATGAATAAAGAAAGAGTTGATTCTCTCTGATAGTAAGGGCTTGGATTATTAACACTGCAATTACCTCTGAAGATGATGAATGAATATATATTGTTCTTATTTATACCTTAAACTTTACCTGAGATTGTATTCATAATCATTAGGTACTTTCATTTCCTACTCTTCTCACAAAAGGAAAGAAAAAAGTAAACAGCCAGATTTTTTTTTTTCCCCTCACACAGTTGGCGTTACCCCTCATGGCTATGCTTCCAGGTTTGAAATCAGCTTTGTCGACAAGTTTGATGTAGCCTTTGGGAGAGAAGGCGAGACAATGAGTCTGGGCTGCACAGTTGTCATCAATCCTGATATCAAGCGCTTCAAACCAGACATCGAATGGTACAGAAATGGTAAGAATGTTTGACAAGAAGAAATATAAACTTCTTTCATGTAAATCTTTACTTAGTTCAGCATATGTGAACGTTATGATTTTGTCATCACTTTCTCAGATTTCCAAACAGTAATATTTTCTCTTTTTCAATTAAAAGTTTTTCAAAATTTAGCATTTTGAAGTAGAACTACAGTTAGGAAATTTATGAAGCACAGTGAAAATGTCTTCTAAAGATGTTTTCTTTCTTAAAAAAAAATTTACTTTAGAAGCATTTCGACCATCTCCAATATCTGTGTGGCCCATTTACATAGACCACATAGCTTTTACTATTTATTTATATGCCAAGGCATTTCTTAAGTAGTTGTACAAATGTGTTGTGCAACAGCTGATAAAAAAGCTGTTGCTTTCTGAAGTTACACTTTGAAAACGAAGACAAAATTGGCATGAGAGCAGAATTAGCTGTAATTTATGATTGTGTTCGAAGACAGAGTTGCATAAGAAGAATGGTCTCTTGTGTATTTCCAATCTATTCCAATAATTTCTCCATAGTCAGAATCTATTCTTCAGTAGATCCAGCTCGTTCTCATCATGAAATTCTCTAATTTCTAGGTGTTCTTATTACACCATCCAAATGGGTCCAGATGCACTGGAGTGGGGAGCGAGCTTCATTAACACTGACTCATGCAAACAAGGAAGATGAAGGTCTTTACACTCTACGAGTGGTGATGGGAGACTACTATGAAGAGTACAGTAATTATGTTTTTGTTCGAGGTAGGATACTGGCTTGTGAATGAAACTCACTACAGAAATGAGGAAAACATGCTGGCAAAATCAGTCTCAGACATTTGAGGTGCTTTTTTCCCCCAATAGTAAGAGAATAATTATTTTCTATTAATAGATTCTAGCAATATAGCTTCCAATTGTTATCTCTGGAAAAAATGAATGTATATCATGTTTTGGTGTCACATGCTAGAAGACTTCTAAACCCCATTGGCATTCTGAGGAGGAAATTTAGGGTATTCACTACTCTTTCTCAATTTCAGCCTGTGAAGAGTACTGAACATAAGTCATAAAGAGGAAAAATGTACATAATAACATAAAAATGTGGTTTTGTAAACTTCTCACTGCTAGCTAAACTGCACTGTTTTGATCCAGATTTTGTGCACCATTTGAGGTGTTCCCTCTAACATCCAATGCAGGGAAAAAATACAGTGGAAGGGAAAAACAAAGATCTGCAGCTGGGGGGGAATAACCTCATGCACCAGTATAGGCTGGGGGCTGACTGGCTGGAAAGCTGCTTCTCAGAAAAGACTCAGGGAGTCCTGGTGGACACCAAGGTGAACATGTGCCCTCGTCACAAAGGACAGCGGCATCCTGGGCTGCGTTAGGATGAGCATCGCCAGGAGGTGATCCTTCCCCTCTACGCAGCACTCATGAGACTCATGATTCTATGATTCTATGATTCATCTGGAGTGCTGGATGCAGTTCTGGGCTTCCCAGTACAAGAGCACCATGGACTCACTGGAGTGAGTCCAGTGAAGGGCTCTGAAGGTGATTAAGGGCTTGGAGCATTTCTCATATGCAGAAAGGCTGAGAGAGCTGGGGCTGTTCAGCCTGGAGAAGGGAGGGCTTAGGGGGAGTTTATCCATGTGTATAAATACCTGATGGAGGGGAGTAAAGAAGACAGAGCCAGGCTCTTTTCAGTGGTGCCCAATGTCAGGACAAGAGGCAATGAGTACAAATTAAAATACAAGAAAGCTCATTTAAACATAAGAAAACACTTTTTTTACTGCAAGGGTGGTTGAACCCCGGAACAGGTTACCCAGACAGGCTGTGGAGTCTCCATCCTTGGAGATGTCCAAAACCTGATTTGACACAGTCCTGGACAACCCACTCTAGCTGACCCTGGTTTGAGCCAGGGGTTGGACTAGGCGATCTCTGGAGTTGTCTGCCAATATCAACCATTCTGTGGTTTTCTAACATAAAGCAGCAATGTGTAGAATTAAAATGTAATTTCTTTGTGTGTTGTGTGCTTGTACCATGAAAAACTTCCTTGACTTCTATTAGAGAAATATTTCTTTAAAAGGAGCCATGGCTATCAGGTTGTATGCTGATTCTATATCTGTCCCAGCTGCTAAAAGCAGCTGAAGTGTGTAATGCTAATTTAAAAGGCTCTGGAAATGCTTGGCTCTGAGATCATACCCAGAATGGCACTCTGTTGCTGAGTCCAGCAGAGCTGTGTGAGATAGCAGCCTGCTCAGAAAATGTGACTGAAGCAGATGTTTTCGTCACCTGAAGAGTCTACTGAAATGAGCATCTTTGGCAAGAAATAGGACTTGTCTTTCTTGCTTTGTTTCAAATTGTGCTGCCGTATAAATAAATGATCACCCTAGTTCCTGTTACATCTTCTAGCAATGCAGGTATGACCTGACTTTGAACCCGCTACCCCTTTTACTGGAGCATCTTACTAGCCAATCGGTGTGTTTGCCAAATTCTGATTAGAATTAATTATATTCTACATTCCTACTTAAATGGCCCCCCCAGTCTCAGTTGGCTAGTGCATTCCTCAGTGCTCCTCCTAAATTGTAGGCAAATTAGCTATAGAGGTCTAGCTATGGTATTTAAGTGCAAGCAGTTGTATTTCTGTGTCATGCATAGAAATCCCTGTGTTTGGATGGAAGTGAGCAAATCAGGCTCATGATGTTAGTTCTTTAGACAGGCTTAGAGAAAGTGTGTGACTATTCTGCCATGGCTCCAGGTTGACATTTGTCAGCAAGCCATCAGGGATGAAATCCTAACCTCCCTGAGGGTGATCAGCAATGCTGGTTGTTCCAGCTATTTCCCAGTCTGTCTTGGAAAGAAACTGGGGTGTCTCATGTTCCATCAAGTGGTAAATATGGGCAATTAAAAACCTTTTGTACGGAGACCACTGAAGACATATTGTTATTATTCTTAATGTTCTTATTGTTTTGTTATCTTAACTGGTTTGCTTACTCTGTATCATAGTTGTTTTTAAAAATGCATCGAGATAGCTGTAATTAGAACCTGGACTCAGAAACTTTGGCGCAGCTTCAAAAGCTCCATGTGATGCTACTCTGCTTATAAGAAAAGACACAGTGGAAAGTGTGGTGGTTTTTTTTTTCTGAAGACTACTGTTTTACTTAATGAAGCATGTTAAATACTCTTATAAGGTGTTTTTTTTCTGAAATCCGAAAGCATAAAAAATAGGGATTACTGTAGATTGCAATACAAAATCCTGTAATGCTTTGAAACATCAAACTTTTTTTAAGAATCCTGAAGTTCAGATGGAATGTATGAATAATATTTATTAGCAAAATATTTTTTTCTTCAGGTAGATACATCTTGTTTAAGTCAGGTCTTCTTTTGAAGTAGCTCACAACAGGGCTTGAAAAATATTACATGTGATTGTACAAATTGATGTCATTCTGCAGAGAAACCACCTCTCTTCTTTGAAACTCTTTCATACAATCTTTCTGCAAAGGTTATTTTTCTCTACATGAAAATTACCCCATCCCACAAATCAGACTCTGGCTGCATAAACAGTAAAATTCCCCAATGCCCAGCACTGTGCTCTGTTTTTTAAAGCCTTAGATAAGATATGTCCAGAAGCTGATGCTGGAGTCAAGGCCCCTTGACAGCAGTCCCAGGTTTGTGAGAAACACTTGAAAGGAACAATATGCTCATCCTTATGAAGGTTATATTCCGCAATGGTAATGTATGTGTAATATAATTAAACTTCAAAAGGTTTTGATACCTTTGCAGTTCATAGCTAACCAAAAACAAACCATGAAGAACTCTGTGTGGAGATAAGATACTTAATTTGGTCTTATCTATCCAATGGGTGAATAGTTTTGATTGAGCTATTGCCTGGGTGTAAGGCAAGATATCAGCCCCTTCTCCTAAGCAGAATAGCAGGTAAATACATAGTCTGCCAAGTTTTTAGTTCAGCTATGTCTCTGGCAGCTACCTAACCAGAACACACATTACTAATTTTATTTAAAATGCCTAGATGAATTAGATTTACAATATGCTGTAACATATTAAGCGCTTGTAAATGTGGCAAAAAGAAAACCAAAACCTAGAAAAACACTGGCAATATAAAAACAAATGCTTTTTGAAGCCAGTGATGGAACTTCTTTTTGCTCAGCAGGAACAGAGTTTGGTCCTTAAAGATTAAAAATTGTGAAAGAACTGTGGTTGACTTTTGGAAACGTGTGTCTCCATCCGCATAGATGCTGATGCTGAAATCCCCGGAGCCCCTGGTGCACCACTGGACGTGCAGTGCTTAGATGCCAACAAAGATTACGTCATTGTCTCCTGGAAGCAGCCTGCCGTTGATGGTGGAAACCCCATCCTTGGGTATTTCATTGACAGGTCAGTGAACACGCCAGATGGGAGAACTCACATTGCTGCGTATTCGAACTCAAAAACCTAAAAGCGCATTGAAAAGCATGAGAAAATGGTCATTGTTATTTTCATTCTTGTTGCTGGCCAGAAGAAAATTACTTTTTTTGTTTTAGATTGGCTGAGCCTGATCTAGCTTTCATGGAAATAATTACATCTTGCTTCATTTAACTACGTAGAAAGGATTCTGTGAGACACTGCGTAGCTCAGCCCTTGCTGCTCCCCGGTGAGGCTTGAGAGGCCTTGGGACTTTGCAGTTAGGTAGCTGACAAGATCGATTCCTTCATTGGGCAGCTGTGGCTCCTTCTGTATCAGTGCTCCCCTGTCCCTTTCCAAACAATTACCACATACCAGAAAGCAAAATATTATCTCAAAGGGAGCTGGATTTCTTCTACATGCTGCTGTTTTCCAAGCTCTTAGATTCACAAGCTTCTTGCAGATCATGCTTATGTATTTTTCTCTGCAACAATAAGATTTGGAAATAATTTTTAAAAAGATGAAAACTGAATATGTCACACAGTGGCAGGACTCCAGAAACTCAGGATTTAAGAAATTCAGTCAGTATTTTGAGACTTGCAATGATCTGCAGAGCTGGTAATATTTGTTTGAATTTCACTAACAGAATACATCGTTAATAATATGGAGTTCCTGTGGGCTTATTCAGACACATGTAAAAAAAAAAACCAAAAACCCAAACATTTTATATATATATATATATATGCCACTATATTGTGCCATTGTATATATATAAATTATATGTGTGTAAACAGAGAGCATTGCTTTGTGAAATTTAACATCAGTACATTCAATTCAAATACAATTTTACTGGTTTGGTAACTTATGAGTGTCAGCTGCTGCTGTAACTAGGTAGTGATAGGTCTAAGTACAGCTCTTTAATGTTCATTGAAACATCCTAAACGAAAGACAGGACTAGACTGAAAAATAATGTCTCTTTTTAAAACTAGGCTATTGAGGGATGTTAGCACTGAGTAACTGCAAGACAAATGGCATTCTGCTTTTTCTCTTGTGTTTACCTCCTTTATTCTACATTTGCTCCTAAACTCAAAGCTTTCTCACTGCTCTCCAGTATTTGATACCATCGACGGTATTTCAGCACCCAAATATTCAGCCAGGGTCGCCCCTAACTGCCTCGCAGTGTGAGTGGGTTGCCCAAGGCAGCAGGACCGGTCTGTGCTAACGCTAGAGGCGAAGCTCGAGCATCCTTTGCCCCCAGCAGAAAGCAGAACCACAAAACTGTCCCGAGTGAGACGGTAGCAATTCCCAGAAAAGAGACATTCGCATTTACCAAGAAATCCGGGTGGGCACTGTAACATTCACTTTGGCGCATACCTCAGCAGCAATAAAAAGTCTTTCCTGAGCTGCGGGTTCACGTTCCTGCCGAGCATGGTGCTGGGTACTGGGAAGCCTCCCCACAGGCTCCTCCTGTACTGCTGAGGAAACTGGTATGGACCAGCCGATGAACACAAACAGATGGTGAAGCTGTAAAAGGGGGTGGGTGCCCCCAGTTTGCGGGGGTTTTTCTCTTACCAGCACTGCTCTTGCTGTTCGTATTTTTCAGGTGTGAGGTTGGCACCACCCACTGGACCCAGTGCAATGAGACTCCCGTGAAGTTTGCTCGTTTTCCTGTCACTGGTCTGATTGAAGGCCGTTCCTACATTTTCCGAGTCCGAGCTCTGAACAAAGCTGGCATTAGCCTACCATCCCGGGTGTCAGAGCCCGTGGCTGCTCTGGATCCTGCTGACAGAGCCAGGCTTAGAAGTAAGATGTGCAGGTTGCCTCAGACGTTTAAGAAGTCACAGCTGATTAAAAAAAAAAAAACAAAAACAAAAACAAACAAAACCCCACGATATCTACTCGTAAGCCTTCAAAATCCCACTAGAGGGAGCAATGCAAAACCAAAATATTCTTTGGAAACAGCTTTGCCAAGAAGAAATTATCTCAGTGCTCTTTGCACAAAGTGCTCTGTGTGCTCCAATGGCTTTTGCTGGCTGCGGTGCTGCGCTCCAGTCTTGCAGGAAGGGGGGAAAAGTCACAGGAGAGCTTAATTGCCCAAAGAGACCTGCTTTTGTTCAGCCAACAAAATAGCTGAACAGGCCTTGTGAATAGTCTCTCTCTGTGTCACAGACAAGGGTGGCTGATTCTGTGTTCATGTGGTGATCAAAGTCTCACAGTAACATCAGCACAATACCAGGGTACCCAACAGATAATTGATCCCTAGCTCTCTGCTTTTTTCCTGTGGCCTGGCAATGTCCCAGACATTTTGCTTCCTAATACAGCTCTCTACCTGTATGCCAAAATCATATGCCTAAAATCCAGTTATTTCTACTTTTTTTCTCAAATTTTACTATTTAAAATGGTCCAGTGTGAAGGGGTATTGTATGCAAAGCTACAGGGCTCACACAGTCCCAGCTTGTGTGTTTTACCATCTATAACGCTGCAAGCTACAGACTGCAGTCAGATGGTCAAGGTTCCCATTCAAAATAAAACCAAAAGGACGGAGGAAGGAGGTTTGGCATGGCCAGGGAACACTGTGCTCAGACAGACATGTGAATCCTGAAGCCTGGGGGAGGCTGGGGAAGTGGGGAAGTGTGGAAGCTGTCTCAGGAGATAAAGTCTGGTCTTGGTGGCCTATTCTCATTATATCTCCTCCTCTTTTCCCTCATGATCCTCTTTTCTCCCCACCTGCTCCCTCTCTGCTCGCATCTCCAAAACAGATCAGCCAACATAAGGTGAAGCATGTGGTGGGAGAGAACAGCATTTGCAAAAATTATCTCTGAAAGGGCATTGACCTGGTTGATAGCTGAACGCGTAACTACAATAATATGATAACGTAGAGGCACTGAGAGAGCCACCCGAATCATATCAAGCAGATATGTTGAGTCAGGCTGAGCAGCTTCTGTTTGTGACTGTGACCCATGATTTGAAAGCTGTTGATGTGAAGGAAAGTGGTTAAAAAGAGACAAAGAGTAGCCTGCAGGGATTTGGCTGTTCCTTTAATGAGTGAGCTGTTAAACCAAATGAATAGAGTATAGAAAATAAAGTTGAAGTTAGTTCTCTGAAACAGATGAGCTGAGTGAGCCAAATACCTCTGCTTGTCACCTAGGTGACTTCAGTAACATTTCAGAAAGGAATAGATGTTTCAGTGGATTAAATTTGCTAGCTATATTGATTGCTGAGCTGCTCTCAATATTCAGGATGGTCAGCCTACAACTAGCATGGGAAACTAGCTTGCTACATGACCAACAGTCACAGCAGTAACCAAAAATGGAGCTCACATGAATCTTGCAAATGTTTGTTTTGAACCACAAAAGGCAGTTTTCTCTTTATTTCAAAAGTTCCTGAAGTCTCCCATTTCCATGATACCTCTGACATTTGTTTCAGGTCACCCTTCTGCTCCATGGACTGGACAGATTATTGTCACTGAGGAAGAACCTGCAGGTAAACACAGCCCTTTTGCCTACAAAAGTCTAATGTGAAGCTGGCTGAGTAATTAGGAAAACTCTCAGTGAGTTCCGTGGACTTTGGCATGCACCCAAAGTTCGTTGTTCTGAGAGTCACTTGATCTTGAATAACTCCCAACTTGGTTGTCAAGGTGAGGGTTCATTTTTCAGGACCTATTAAATAAACATGCTTAGAGTTAAAAGAAGGACATTTAAAATCAATATTTAGAAGACTTTTAACTCCACTTTTTAAAAAAATATCAGATGTCAAGGTATATTAATACTTCTATATTTTAATTATGGCACTAATCATGATACAAATATGAAGGAATTAAATCCCAATTCCCTTTCCTATTCTTCTCCCCTGTTCTTCAGAGGGTGTTGTTCCTGGTCCACCTACAGACCTCCAAGTCATTGAAGCCACCAAGAACTATGTTGTGCTTAGCTGGAAACCTCCTGGACAGCGGGGCCATGAGGGTATCATGTACTTTGTGGAAAAGGTAAAATTGGACAAAATCAGAATCATGTGTCATCATTTGTTTTGCCATCTCTTCTGGGATTCTAGTTAACTTCCATTTCCAACTGAGACTTTCAAACTAGGGCCAGGACTAGAACTTCATCAAGATAACTGTTACTATAGATTAAGATAAACTAGGAAGAAAAGAAAGATGGGAAATCGGAAAGTAGATGCAGAATGTGCCACATGCTGTAATATCTTTTTATGAATTATGTCATTGATCCACCCTGGAGTAGACAGGCTGACAAACTCCCTCTATAATAAGAAAGCACAGAGCAAAGTCACATGTTTAGATATATATTTACAGAAATATATTTAAAAATATATATACCTATATATAAAAAATACAATTTGTACAAATGAAGCTTGACTGCTGGTGGGACATTTTGGATGGAGGCATTCTGCAAGAGTTTCTTGGCATCAGCACTTTCTCCTCCAGATGCCTTTTCATATTTATCCTCTACATTAACTTTCCATTTGCTTCACCAACTCAACAAAGGTGACAAAGTTTCTTTTCTAGAACAGAATCAGTTTTTATTTCAGTGTTCTGCTTTTCTGAGATGTTTTTTGAGTGGCTGCTAGCCTAGAAAATTCTTCATGCCATCACCCTTTTTACTTGTATCTCATGGCTCATGAACTTTTTTATCAATGCTTTTCCCTATCAGTCTAGAGGTGTCATCAAGGGAGACATAAATATCTTCCCATTACATGTTTTTCATCTCTCTTATGAAATCTGGTCTAAATAAATGGGTTTCACCTAGCAACAGACTTAGAGAGGATGAATATATGAATTTTGAATTCCCATGTAGGAAAGCTTTTTAATAACGTATTGCATGCTGAGTACTGAGCACTAATGTCACATAGTCAGATAACGTTCTCTGGAGAATTTGAAATCACTCAAAAACCAGAACTATTACTTGAAATTATCCTTAATGTAAATCACAGGCAAAAATTAAACACTAATATTAATGGTATAAGTGATCATGGTAGGTAGAGCTTCTATCCACAGAAATAAAAACAATTCGCAAATTAATTGTGCATGTTAATTATTATTTTTTTTTGAAAATGAAGGTCAGATCCTGATTAATTCTGGAAGCCACCTCAAAAACATTAAGAGTGACACAAAAGCATCTAGAAGCAATGGGGTAATGTTAGAGTTTTGTTCTTTGATGTCGGATGTCTGCAGAACTTATTTTGAAAATGGTCCAGAACTGGATGCAGTTAATGATAACATCGCTTCCTTGTGGTGGAGAGGAGTTTAGTTTTGATACATTTAAACCAGCAAGCTTTTATGTATGTTTTGTGGAGTAGGTGGGCATCTGGGATTCATTCACTTTGAAATACGCTCATTCTCTGGAAAGGCTGAACAAAGGAACGTGACTGCCCGTTCTTCATAGCAGACGCACATTTGGTGGTCTGGGTGGAAAGCCTTGTTGGGTTAGACACTCAGCTTTCAGAGACTCTTGTTCCAAATGCGGTTTCTGGGTTTGACTGCAGTGTGTTGCTGGCACAGAGGACTGGCAAAGGGTAAACACTGAGATCCCTGTGAAGTCTCCTCGCTTTGCAGTTTTTGATTTGGCTGAAGGCAAATCCTACTGCTTCCGAGTTCGCTGTTGCAATTCAGCTGGAATCGGTGAACCTTCAGAAGCAACTGAAGCCACTGTGGTGGACGACAAACTTGGTAAGCATGTGGTCGTATGTAGTAAATTACCTCCATGGTACCTTTTCAGTTTATGATGTAATTGTTTTCTCTGAAGACAGATAGCTGCCCAGTAACTAATTCAAGTATGAAGAGCAGTTAGTGATTTATTCCCTTTAGCTAAGATAATTTTGGTTTGGGTTGTTGAATCTTTAATGTGTAGTCAAATGACAGATGCAAACCAAGGGAATTAAGCTGCAAATAGCAATGCCAACAACTGCAAAGGCTGCAATTAGTGAAAGAAAATGAAAACTCATGGAAGTATAAAAATGTTTTGTTTTACTTAGAGTCTTTATTGAAAATAAGCCCAGCCATCAGCAGAGTTTAACCTTCTTTGTTTGCCAGATTAAACAAAAGTGAAGAATTTAATACTTACATTAATGCAGAGACTATTTACACTGGAAGAACAGCCAAGACATTCACCACAGTAAAGCACCAGTAGCTATGTCTACATTAGCAATTTGTTTCCAAACAGCAATGTAGATTTGAATCCAATTCCCAGATTTCTCCGTTTACTTCATCTTGGTTGAATTCTTGGAACAGTTTGATGCACATGGAATATGTTCTTTAAGAAGAAGAGTAAAACAGCTCTTGAAAAACACTTTAGATGCATTTTGCTACTTAACAGGGGCATTTGTTTCTGGTTTACTCTGTGGGCTGCACAAAATCCTTCAGTGGGCACCTAATACATTTTCCCTTTTAGAAAGCTCCAAATCGCATCTCTGGTGCAGATGTTCAGCACAAGGGAATAAACTAAATCTCATTTGAAGGAAATGCCCATAACCATAGGCAACAGAGATGTGAGGAACCTCACCATCAAGGGCTTGAACCTATTGATCCTGTCATGCTGTGCCAGATTACTTGATTGAAATGAGAGGAGTTCGGGGAGGGTAAATCTGTATTAATTGTGCTAATATAATCAGGAACAGAATGTCATTCATTTTATTGTAAATTTTGACTGGCTGGTCACTAAATTATTCTTCTTTCTCTCCCACAGATATTCCCAAAGCTCCTGGGCGTGTTATGCCAACTAGGAATACAGACACCTCGGTTGTTGTCACTTGGACAGAGCCCCCAGATGCCAAGGAGCTGGTTGGGTATTACATTGAGTCAAGTGTAGTTGGATCTGGTCGTTGGGAACCATGCAACAACAATCCAGTGAAAGGCACAAGGTAATGGATGTTGAAGCATGAAAATTATGGTCACCAGTTTTTGATTTACTGGATATATGTGCTTTCCAGCCATTAGTGGTAGTAGAGTTAATCACTGTGTGGTAGCCAGCAGGCTGGAATCACTCTGGCAGGTGAAGTTCCTAAGAAGTTAAAAAAACATATTTCACATTGTGAGCCTTGTCCAAAAGGAATTTATAAGCAACCTTACATTAGAAACAATTAGTCAAGGGGGAGGAAATGTGGACATTGCTAGGCAAGAAAAGAGAAGCAGCTCACTAGTTCTAGCTATCGTACAGCCTTTCAGTTTGATGAAAAACAGTACAGCAAGGAATGGATGAAGTTACAAATGTGGAAAACTAAACCGCATAATGTTTGGAAGCGAAGTCTTTTGTTTTGGAAGACTGCAGTAAACATTTCTAGACTGTGTATCTAGAATGTCAGGAGGACATGTGGACTGTATCATGCTAACAACATTGCTTACTAACTGCTCTTTTGCTTGCAATCAAGATATCACTGAACACTCTTAAATATTGGGTATAAACTTACATTTCTTATGGACATGAAGCTCATTCTCTAGTCAGAAAAAATAATCCAGATTTAAAACTTTGCAAGCTAAATCAGATATGGTTTTGTTTGAATAAGGATGTAATCTTCATGGTTTAAAGGAGTAACTGCAGAACTTGATCCCAAGTGGATTGATGTCAATCCAGAAGCAGTCCCTGCTTATTATGAATGTTACACTTACTTGCCATTGCTATCCATGACAACCCTCATTACAATAAGTAAGGCTCTGCTAAATACGCTTCGACCAATTCTGTTGTTTAGAAGGGCATTATAAATGCTTAGTATATCAAAAGTATCCGATGCCCCACTTGTTTGAACACAAGCACAACAATTTCCTTTAAGTATTCTTTTGTGCATTTATATTGCAACAGCTCTATGTGCCAATATCATATACTTTCATGTTTACTTCTATGATTTATATTGTGGTTCCATTGAGTTTTGGGGAAGTTTCATGCTGTTTGGTTATTTTAAAATACGAAACGTGATTTTTATTCACTGCAGAAATAAAAATATTGTTCTGAGTTACTATACATTGTGATGTAACTACACTGCTTAGGTTCCTATCACTGCATTTTTAGTCAGGGCAAGACATGACATTATGAAGTAGAAAAACATAAAAGCAACATGAAATGAAATACACTTAAAATACCTATTGAAAAATAAATGTTGTTTTAAATAAAATGTTTACATTTCCAAAACACAATTTTTAAAAAAAAAATTATTCCTGACTTGAGAAATTTTGTGGTTTCAGGGTGGGCACCAGAGAAAATGAATGAGTTTTTTTATGTGATCATTAGGTAGTCCAGCAGAAAAACTAATCTAATAAAATAATAAAACTATTCTGACTTAGATTACTGTGTCATGTATAGAAGCAAGAAAGTGAAATAAAAAATAGGAATCTTTTTTTTAACTCTTGTACAATGCCCTGTAGTTTTTTTGAACACTGCAATTTTTCATTTATGATTGGAAATTAATTATGGGAACTTGTGCTACAGGTGTCTTTTCCTTATGTCATGAAGATATCCCACAAGCAAATATAGACCTTATCTTTGCAGATCTTCGCATTGTTTCCATTAGGAAGTATGGATTTTATATACTAGCAGAAGCAAGGTAGACACTCTGGTAACACAAAAACTTGTGTAGTCTTAAGAAGGGAAGAGTGTTGGTAAACAGTATGTCTAAAGAGACATGGTTTTAGACATTGTCTTTGTTGCATGAATGAGGTACTTAGATACATTCTGCATTCTCTGACCTTCATTTAAGTTACTGGGGTCATGCATTATCCTCAGTTTTCAGAAACCAGAACAAATTTTATGGAAGAAATGCTTTCTTTCCCCCCTTAAGACTTTTATTTTCCTCCTAATACTTTCTAAGTATTCCTTCACTGGTCTGTTTTAGATTCATTTGCCATGGGCTCACCAATGGCGAGAAGTATATTTTCAGAGTCAGAGCTGTTAATGCAGCGGGACTCAGTGAATTTTCAAAGGATTCGGAGCCTATAGAAGTGCAAGCAGCCATTGGTAAGCTATTTTCCATTGCTCTTTTCAATGTTTTTGGGTTTTTTGTTTGTTTGTTTTTAATTAAGATGTTTTCAGCAAATATTTGTAATTAATTGTTTTGTTTTTCAATGCTGTCCACAAATAATAATTTATCCATAGATCCTACGGTCTCACAGCCATAGTTTCACAGTCACTGCACTCTTGTAGACTGTTCACCTTCACCATCCAGTCTTCCTCAGGTGTTTTCTTGTGAACCACTGTAAGAGAGCACTGCCAAGTTCACTTCATAGGCATCCTGGAAAATGGAATGTCATTCTGATTCCGTAATGTGGTATTTATCACCTCTAATGCACACCATCCTATATACAGTCAGCTCCTGAGAAATTTGTTTCCATACCTAAACCTAATAATCAGCGCAATGTGTCTCTTGTAAACCTTCTATAACCCTGTGTGTTCTCCCTTTGTTGCTGAATTATTTCTGTTTGCCACTGCCTGAACTAATCCATAAAGATTAATGAGATCATTGGGCTAGAATAAATTGTATGCCTGCAACATCCTCACTCTCATTTGTATCAAAACTGCATACCTCACAACCCTAGAGCAGAGAGATGTTGCCTAGGGCAATTTTTTGAGATCATCCTGAAAGGATCAGAAGTACGACTTGGAAGATCTAATATTAAAATAACTGCAGCAAGCAGTTAATTACTATTAACTTTCCACATTTCTTAAATTGAGAGGTATTATGCATTTCAAATTTTCGTGACTTCAAGTTTAACATTTTATGTGTAAAACCTGTGATTTGTCACACTTTGGCTATATTGTTCGCTGTACGCATTTCTTCATTCTGTTGACTAAATGAGGAGAAAAGAATGCATTCTAATTCAAAAATGTCTTTGCTGTTTTCTGGCAATTATAGGGGGAGGATTGCTTCATGGTGTGTGTCCTGAACTGAGTGGTAAAGCTGGTGGACTAACAGACTGCACTACCAGCTGGGAAGGCATGCATGAGTCCTCCCAGCCTATCTTTGACACAGATGCTTTGCTAAAATGCAATGCTAAGTTTAATAGAGACACACTGCCCAGTAGCGCTGACAAACTGAGGAGTACAGGAGACAGTAACATGAGAGAAATGGTTAAGGACGCTGTCACATCTGCACCACAAAAAGTTGCTGCTAAGCAGGCAAGTAAGTCTCGACCCAGGGATCTTTTGACACTGGAAAAAGTGACAAAGAAGGAAGATACAGGTGAGAGTTAATAAAATAAATAGATTTCACTGCTTTGGTACATCCACTTCAGGCGGTTGTAACCTCTGCTCATCTGCGCCACAAGTGAACGTGCTCTCCAGTGATGCATCTTCCATCAGACCCGTTAATTATGTGCTCAACTCTCCATTAAGGTCATTATGCATGTAATGGTATCAGAGACCACTTTACAAACTCAGTGGCTGCTGAAAGTGAGACGTATAAATCCGTTTACTAATTTAATAGCTTGTTTGACTACTTATTAATGTATCCAAGATACCGTATTACTTCTAAATCACTTTGGTGATTTGTTAGGAGTCTTCTCACCTAGTCTCTGCATTATGTGCGTGTGAAGGAAACAAAATCTGATTATGATGGTAAGCATGAAAATCTGTGTTGTGTTAAGATATATGAAGATCCTTTGTGGATTTACACCTAAGCTACAGCTTATCCTCTGAGACACAGTGCCAATGAAAGTTGTGTTGTACCTTTGACTGACAGCAGTGTGTAATGAGGAAAACCTATTGAGTTGAAGGCACATGCACAAAATCACATTTTATGTTGTCAACACCTAAACACCCATTGTGCCCGAGAAATGTGGGGCTTGAATTTCATTTAAGTCCTGGTACCTGGCCAGGGAACTGAATTCCTCCCCAGGCCTCTGAAGTGAGACTCAAAAGGCTTGTGCAAAGTGTTGAACAGAAAGTGAAGTAGAGGCACCTGGGTCTAGCTGACACTGATATAAAACATTAAAGCCAAAAGGAAACATCTACAACGTAGGATTTCCCACAAAAGTAGGTCTTCAGGGTCACAAGCAGGGCTCTTCACTGGTGCATGACACACTGGGTGTGGGCAAACATTTCCCCACTAGATACAGAAAAGGCTTTATAAGAAAATGGGTTGGCATTAAGTTAATGATTTCTGTATTGTTAAAAAAAAATTAAAAGAGGATTATGCAGCAAATTTTTTAAGTTCCAGTAACAGACATGTTCCATTTCTGGTCAGTCTACAGTGCCCATGATCACACTTCCTTCCATTAAGGTAAGATCATGCGATGGGTGCAATGATAAAATCTGCACAGTCTATAAATTAAAAAAAAATAAAAATCAACACATAAATTCCATTCTCAGAAGGGAATAATGCGGGCCTATTTAAAAAAAGGAACTAAAACAAATATTATATGTGTGAAAAAGGGTTTGCTTTCAACAAAAGAAACAAATCATTGCATCTCCATTTTTTTTTTTACTTTTCCTGTGTTAGTTTTAGTTCCTCATTCTTCACAGTTTTAAAGGGAGTCCTGCAATTGCAACACATTCTTCTTTCACTATGTATCAGCTTGCTTCTCAAAAAACAAATGATCCTGAAAACTAATTCCCATGTAGTTTGGACTTTTTCATTTGGTTTATTTGCTTTTATCCTGCATTTCTTATACCAACTCCAGAAACATCCCTTGGCCACATAAATATTGTCCTAATTAGGAAATGCAGGATGGGAGCCACCTGAATACGGTAATTAAATGCCAGTCTGACTATTGAAATATTACTTCCTACTTATGTATCATTCACCTTGAAACAGCTGCTCCATCTCCACCTTATGACATCATGGTACTTGAGAGTGTTCGTGACTCGATGGTATTAGGATGGAAACAACCTAAAGTCACTGGTGGAACTGAAATTACCGGCTACTACGTGAACTATCGTGAAGTGGTTGATGGAGTTCCTGGGAAATGGATGGAGGCCAACATTAAGGCCATTAGTGAGAGGGCGTACAGGGTAAGAGGTTAACGTCTGTTATTGCTGTGGGCGCAGACAATATTTCCAAAATAGATCTCAAAGACAGACTGGGATGAAGTATGATTCAGTGTACAGATTGCTGCTCAGACAGTTTTATATCCATGACGATAAATTTATTTAGCTCTGTTAAACTTCTCTGCAGAGTTATCTGTACGCTTATCTGTTAGTCTGGCACCAACCGTCATCTGTGAATACACTGTTCTAGACAAAGCCTGAATTTTCGTAAGTCAGGCCTTCACAACAAATGGCATTCCTACAGGGCTTGGTGGACCTACCCCAGTGCTTGCTGGTGCTGGAACCAGCTCTGTGCCAGCTGTGTTTTGTGATCAGTTCTTGACCCGATTTATAGATAGTGCTAGCTACAACCTCGCTGAGCTGCTTTACAAATAAAAAGCAGTGCCAGGACTGAGTTTCACCCCACTGTGAGGACAACTCTTGCTCTGTATCACAAGACAGATTAATATGATGGTTGAGCAATGCCCTGCTCTGTCCCCGACTACCAAAGTGTCTATCAATAGGAAAAGGGGTTTACAAATTGAGCGTGTTAAGACCATTCATGTATGCTCCACCACCGATTAGAAGAAAAACCAAGATAATTATCACCTTATGTATGATGTCAATAACACTTTCATCTCTTCAGGCACTTAAAAGCATGGTCATGTATGGAATAACACATAACAACATAATTGTCATTGTAACTTTCTCCTAAAGCCTTAATCTGAAGTTAATAAGCACCATCTTATTGATTCTGCAGATTCAAAACCTGAAGGAAAACATGGTGTACCAGTTCCAGGTGGCTGCTGCTAACCTGGCTGGTGTTGGGACACCTTCCTTACCCAGCCAGCCCTTCAAATGCGAAGAGTGGACCATTGCTGTACCTGGTAGGATCCTGAGTGGGAGGGGGAGATTACTCACAGCCCAAGGGTGCTCTGTGACCGATTATCTAAGTTCTCAATTACTTCAGTTTCCAGGGGAATCAACGGGCACTGAAGTTCATACCCAGGCTTGAATGTCCATCACTTTGATTTAGTACATTTACACTGATGCAGTCAATGACCCCCATTTAATCAGTATCATTTTACAAGCAGCTTGTATTTTCTTCACCTTTCCTGCTTGGTTTCTGTGCTGCGTCTGCCACTTTGCTTCCTAGTTCAAATGGTAGACATAAATACCTGCCTAAGGTACAAGGCAGAGAAGAATGAGGTCCTGTAACCCTTGTCTAAATGTATCATTTCAAGGCCAGATTGCTGGCCTTTTAACGCTCATTGAAATGAATGAAAACAGCCTCCATTGACTTCAGTGGACTTCAGAGCAGTCCTTGAAGCAGCACATGAACTTAATTATTAACTTATTTCCCTGAGTTTGGAGATTATTTGTCGTTTTTGTTTGTTCATGAATATTTGATCAAGATACCACATCTCAACAAATTAGATTGTTTTTTGGGCTAGTCTTTTTAATAGGCATGGCTTGTATTTATATTGGGTCAAGATACCATACAGAGGAGCAACACGTGTTATGTCAGCTCTGGGTGTACAACATGGTGTCTGGTTTTGTTTTTTGAAATCTTATGCATTAGCCCTTTTGGGATTTATTTTGATACCACAGTTCCAACTTTTACTCTTACCTTTCAGGGCCACCCCATGATGTCACATGCACAGAAGTTAGGAAGGACTCTTTGGTTTTACTCTGGAAGGAACCAGTTTATACTGGTCGTAGTCCCATAGCTGGTTATTATGTTGATATGAAGGAAACTGAAGCAAAGGAGGAACGTTGGAGAAGTGTCAATGAGAAGCCACTTCAAAAGAAATTCTTGAAGGTAAATAGCTCAGGATTCAAATACTGGTATAACAGTATAATCTTGAGGAAGATAGCCTTCGATAGCACCATCCTGTGCTGATCATGGTTCCGTTTAATGAAATACATAGTAGTTTACGTTGTGCTGAGGATACACATGTGTAATGCCTGTGTAGTCAGACAAGACAGCAACTCAGAAGACAATCTGGTATGACAAGCCTAAAAATAAAAGAAAGCACTGCTAAAACCAAATACCATTCTTAGAACACGCGAGGCAATCCTAGCATTTTCTAGCCCAAAGGGCAAGATCGGTATCACTACACAAAAACAGATGGCACAAAAATAGATGTTGGGATAATGTGGCTGGCAGGTGGTTCTTTCGAGTACAAAATATTCTCTCCTCACATTTCATGGCAAGTTAAACCCAAGCTTTTTGTACTATTATGCTGCATCATTTTGTGGGATGACTTCTAAATAAGGGATCAGGTGTATCTCTGTTCCAGAGATAAGTCTTAGATAGGTTTGCTATTTGTATGCTTTTCAGAATATTTGAAAGACAATTCACTTTTAAATGTGATCCTTTTACATATGTTTTAAAGGAGTAGTTGCAGGTGTTACAATGTCAGTATGATTCCTCAACTCACTACAATTATCTGTACAATTATCTGTTTCTAAATAGGTGCGGCTGGCACTTATTACCCTGATGATTTCATTTTTAAAAGCCAGAATTTACCTGCAGTAAAAGACTACGCTATTTCAGCGGTCAATGTACATGAGTTAAAAACATCCTGTTCCAATAACAATGGTCCTTTTGCAAAGAAATCAATGACAGTAATGATGATGTCTAAATGTTAGCTATGCATACAAGGAAGGAGCAAGCCAAACACATCAGTCATGTCACTCTGGAATTGAAAAGAAAAAAAAAAAACCACGAGGAAGAAATATTTGGAACTGGAAAAGGAGCAAAACAAAAAGAAAGGAAATATAATTGTCAAGTATTCTCATCCCTGGAGGTATTTAAAAGAAGGATAGATGAGGTGCTTAGGGACATGGTTTAGTGGTGGGATGGCAGTGCTAGGTTAACAGTTGGACTTGATGATCTTAAAGGTCTTTTCCAACCGAGGTGATTCTATGATTCTATGATTCTATGATTCTATTCCAGACTGGAATTGTAAGAAGTGTGAAATGTGTTTTGTAACGCATCATGCAAGTACGTATATTTGCTTCCTCCAGATAGGTGGCCTTAAAGAAGGTGTGAGCTACATGTTTCGTGTGCGGGCAGCAAACCAGGCTGGTGTTGGGAAACCATCAGATGTCACAGATCCTGTTGTAGCTGAAACACGACCAGGTTTGTTAGAAATACTTCCTCTTTTTCGTCAGATTTAAACAGATTCCTGGTTTTGCAATGTGTTTATATGCAGCCTGCATGTGAACTGTCTGACCCTTCTCAAGTCAAACTTTTTTACTAAGCAGAAGACGAGTTGAGGGTCATATCTTACTTTCTTGTCTGGTATATTTTAAGGTCAGAACAGATTTTCTTACTATAACTACAGCTTCAGGAATATAACTACAATAAAGTTGTAAGATTTGCTTATCTCTATAGATAAATGCATAAGCAGAGGACCCACTAAGGTCAGCTCAATCAAAGCATTCTACAGATGTAGATTTTGCCCTTCATACAGTAAATCAGTTGTTTGTGTTTTATCTCCTTTCTTTGACTTACATGATGTGCCTGAGGAAAGGGTAAAAGAAATTACGTTCTTCTCTTGGCTTTAAAAACATAATGAAATCAGTTTGGAGATGACTTTTAGTAGGAATTGAAGTGCAATTGTTTGCTGGGGTCATCTTTGAAGGCTGATTCCAGCATGTCCATGAAGCCAGCAAGAAACATGGGAACCAGTGCAGAGGCAGAATCTCCATACCAGGAACTTCAGAAAACCCCTGAGTTTTATTTATCTATACAGGTAACATAGGCAGCTTTGATCGGAGTCAGCACCTTTTTGTCACTAAGTCCTTACAGAAAACACGAGCACAGGCTTGTGACTTACTCATCTACAGACTGGTTTAGAAGTGGAAGGTCCTACGAGGTGGAAAAAACAAACTCCCAGATGTTTTGACCAGATATCTAGTATTAAGTTAGCATGACGTAGCAAGGTGTACAGGGGGAAAACCCAGCCTGGATCCACCATACACCCTCTTTTCCTCTGACAAGTTCCCTTCCTCTGCCTGCAGACTCTCACAGCTGAGCCCACCTGGGAGGGTCCCTAAGAGCCCTAACAGAGCAGGAACAAAGGTGGGCAGTGGGCGGGCAGGGCAGCGTGGGGGGCCTGGGGCAGCTGGGCACAGCAAGCAGTGCAGGGGCACGGGCAAAGGCAGTGATTACCTGGGCAGGCAGCTGCCTACCTACCCTGCCCCAGTTCAGGCAGTCAGGTTGATATCTGCTCCTGCCCGGAGAAATAGTCAGGGTTTATTTGGGATGGGATTGACTCTGAGGTGTTGAGCAGATGCCTCAGCTGCAGGGCTGCATCCAGGTCTGTTGGAGTGGGGCCAGAGGAGGCCACAGACACGATCCAAGGGCTGGAGCACCTCTGCTGTGAGGACAGGCTGAGAGAGTTGGGGTTGTTCAGCCTGGAGAAGAGAAGGCTGCAGGGAGACCTGATTGCAGCCTTTCGGTACTTAAAGGGAGCCTATAGGAAAGATGGGGACAAACTTTTTAGTAGGGCCAGCTGTGTCAGGACAAGGGGTAATGGTTTTAAACTAAAACAGGGTAGGTTTAGACTGGATATAAGGAAGAAATTCTTTACAGTGAGGGTGGTGAAACACTGGAATGGGTTTCCCAGAGAGGTAGCGGAGGCCCCATCCCTGGGAACATTCAAGGCCAGGTTGGATGGGGCTCTGAGCAACCTGATCCAGTTAGCAGTGTCCCTGCTCACTGCAGGAGGATTGGACGAGGTGACCTCTAGGGGTCCCTTCCAACCCAAAACATTCTATGATTCTATGCCACAACAATCAGTTCCCATTCCCAGCCCAAGCTGCCTCAGGAGCATTACCATAGGAACCTTTCCCTGTTTCTGACTCCCAGGTCCATTTTTACTTCTCCCATTCCTGCAGTAGCACTGGCCCAGCTCCCATAAGTGCCTGGTCCTTATGCCCAGGACAGTAAAAATCCTAGGAAGTCTGGAGTAAGCTCTCAGTGAAGCTGTAAGTGAAGAAAGTCTGTAAAAGGAGGTCTGAAGCTGGGGATGTAGAAGAACTGGAAAACTCAGAGTGAGGAGATTGGGGCGACTGCCGGTCAGGCTGGGATGGGAAGAAGGGACTGGAAGGAATAGATGATAAGTTGAGAGGGTGTAAGATTGGGATACGAGGACAAAAAAAGATAAGTGTGTGAGTAAGAAGGGCTTGGGACAGGATCTTTCAAAAATACAGTAGCCATAATTTCAGAGCTACAAACTGCTGAGGCGCTAGGGCTATTTCCATCATCTGCAAGTGGAACAAGGCAAAACTTAAGACACTTATTCTTGAAAACAGCTTATATGCAGCAACCACTTCTAAAAAGACAATCAAAGCAGTATTAGTACTAAACTTTTGGATTTACTAATCCATTTTCTTTGAGGGTTTATAGCTATCTGTCAGACTTTTGATAAAAACTTATGATAACAATCTTCAAGTGTACTAAAAAAAGAATTGCTCATGCCATTACAATTCCAAAAATATAGGAACGTAAACTCTTGTAAAGATAATCGTTGTGACAAAAAATTCGTACAGCATTTTCAATGTTCACTCAAATGAGGTGCATGCCCCACCTTGCAAGATGAACTTGAGCAGAACATTTCGTTTACAGACCTCACCATTAGAGAAGCAGTTACATCTCAGGCTCGTGGCCCTTCTGCAAGCGAGGCTCGGGTTCAGAGGTGTAATGTCTGAGGGATGACAGGGAAGTCAGGGTTTGGCCCAGTGAAATCTCAGAGAAGCTGAAAATTATTTACTTGTACAAATCTGGTTGACCCATATTTTGAGCTGAGATTTGCAGATACGGCATCCAGCAAACTAAGCTTCTTAGAAGTATTAAGAAAGGACAAAAGGCTTATTAAAAAAATATTTCAGAAAGTGGTCTCTTGAGCAGGCTTCCACCTTTCTCACTCAAACCACGCAAATCTCAGGAACAACTGTACCATTTTTTAAAACTACTGCAAATCTTTTGGTCTTGACCAATGAATGCCGCCTTTGTTAACTTCTTGGATGGAGACAAAATATTGTCAGGTCTCTCTAAACAATTCCTGCTGGAATGTTGCTTTTGGCGAATGTGTAAAATGTGTTGCTAGATGACTGAGCTTTCTAACCAAAGTATGTAAGTAAATTATATCCAGAATGAAAATATTTTCTTTAATACAAGAGGCACCAGTTTTCTTTATCAGGTGACATGTGTAAATATAATGATGCGATACTCTCCATCCACCTTCTCTTATTTGAAAACCATATTTAATTCTTACAGTTAAGTTTTAAAATTAAATTAAAACCACACCCACATAAAAAAATACCAAACTAGGCTGTAACTTTGTCTTTAGACAAAAGCACTTTGGTGGGTCCTTCAAATGGACTCTCTGGCTGTAATTCTTTGCACATAAGCCACCATCAAAAGATCCATGTGCTAATGGTCTACAGGAAACTAAACACTAATGAAATGTCACGTGATGAATTTGCATGTAGTAAATTAAATTATAAAAAATTTTCAAATCTGCTGCTGCCTAGAAAAATATTTGTAGACCTTAGACTTCATTTATCATATACTGGTGCTTAATGTGCTTCATTACTGCAAGGGCTGGCAAATAACAGTATCAAAATGGGAATATTAATCTCATCTTTCATTAAATGGTTATGGCAAATTATAAAGACTAAGCAAACTGCGTGTACACAAATTGTCATTACAGGAGCTACTCAGTGCTGGAGAGGACATAGATAGTATTAGGATGATGAAACACAGAAATCTCCTTGTATGCTTGAGGCTCATTAAGAATTATGCTGAAAATAAAACATTTAATCTCAATGTCAGAAATAAAGCTTTTGTCTTTAAGGTACAGTACTTTGTGGAGAAAGTGTGTCATTAGCATTCTGGGCAGCCTGGAATTGTCTTAAGCTAAGTAATGTAAGGCAAGTGCCCTATTCAGATGCGAGATCCAGCTCAGAGCTGTTTGGAAAAGGGGACTGGATGTTCTCCAGCACCTCTCAGTGCACCCGCTCTCCCTGACATTCTCAGACAAGCTGTTGAAATGAAAGTTAACGCCACAGATGATGAGCGTGCCGAATCCCAGGCGAAATTCCCTCAGCTTCACAGGGGTGCGAGGGGGCAGGATAGAGGTGCCTTCGGGTTTCAGAGCTGGGATTCACCCTTAGGGCCTTTTAAAGGACAAACTGGGTCACCTTACCCAGCTCAAGGACTGTAGGTACTGGCAAAACAGGGTGGGCGACTTAGGCAGCTAATTGCAAATATTCACTCCCTTTGTGGGTCTGGGATTAATGCTGCAGAAGGTGGCAGGGCCGGATGCCAAGCACAGCAATTAAACCAACCTCCCGGAGTGAAGCCAGAGTCACTGAAAATGTGCCTGGGTTGCACAAGTGAGTCCTGATGGGGCAACTCGATTGTTTCCTCTTCTGCCTCCTGCACCGCTTCAAACACCTGCATTTGCACGCGGTATTCCCTTTAGAGCTCTTATCTTATTAGGGAATAAGGAATTCATGCTGCATTATGAAAGCTCTGACTACCCCTTACCATGGAAAATGCTGCTGTTTAATATTTCAAACATTTAATGGATTTAGAGGCTTGCGGGTTTTTTCCCCCCTTCAGGTTTTTCCAGTGCAAATATCTAACTCTCATGTGTGCTTAGACTTGCTCAAATAAATCAGTTGATTTATGATGCTCTTTACTCTGTTCCTTATTTTTATGGATTAGAATAAGAACTGTTCTTGTGAATCAAAGACAGATGATGCCAATGTTTGCAGCAATTTATGTGCCGACTGAGAAAATGGCAATGGATCTGCCTAATCTACCCTATGAATTATAACTATATAAATTTGTTTGCTGGCTTCTCTGAGAAAGTGGAATCGCCTTGTTCTGGTCTTTCAGGAACCAAGGAAGTGGTGGTTGATGTAGATGACAATGGTGTCATTTCCTTGAACTTCGCATGTGATCAGATGTCTCCAAACTCTAAGTTTGTCTGGTCCAAGAATTATGAACCAATTGAGGACGACTCTCGACTGAACATCGATACCAAAGGCGGAAAGTAAGAACCCTCAGGGGTAGCAATACTCTTGTGTTTGGGAGATCTAGGCTGGTCACAGAAATGCATCCTTTGCGATGTATGACGTCAGTAGGAGTTACAGCTGCCTCTGTTGCTGGAAGGCTACTTTATGAGTGCACTGGTCTCCAGCAAGTCCATATGCAGACCATTTGGAAATTGTACCTCGCACAGAATGAGTCAGGCCTCCTGTTTAGGCAATTGAGTTGTGTTTGGGCAGAGGGAGAGAAAATCTGCGCTCTGTCATCTTGTAGCCTGTCAGTCAAGGCAAACTATTATTATTCCTATTGTTGTTAATTTAAATCTCCAAAGGATAAAATTATCTGGCTGCTTGCAAAATGCTTTTACCATGTAACACTGTTGCAATCTTCGGAGGTGCTAGAGTAAGCAGGACTCTTCTGCCAGCGTCACCACAGCCTGATTTGGTAACTTCTGTAATGCTCTACAAGCCTGCTCTGTTTCTTCAGGCTTTTAAGAGAGAGGAGGAAATGGGAAATGCACAGGTTCAGCCTATGAAGTACCTATGTGCTCATCTAGTTATAGAAACCATACAGCAAGAAAATGGTCGTTCACCACACGCTTGGTATTGCATGTGAAAATTGAATCACCCTGTGCTTACAGAATCCTTTCATGTTCATCAAAGACTTGACAGCATGTTTTTAAGCTAGGCTGAACTAGCAATCTCCAGTGCTTTTGGCACTGAGAATTGTGCCATCTCCATTTGTACCACACATGGTAGGACCTACCCCAGTTTATACCATCCAGAGCCCCACATTTCCCTGTTCCATCAGAGCAAAAACTAATACAAGACTATTTTTATCTGGTGTTATAGACATAAAGGAGGGGTTTAGTTCAGACCGATCTCATCTTTTTATCAAAGTGCTTATTTTTTCCCTAAAGGTCAAAAGCTACCTTTAAGGATCTTGGAGAAGATGATTTGGGAATTTACTCTTGTGTTGTTACAGACACTGATGGAGTTTCATCAAGCCACACAATTGATGAGGAAGGTAGACACAATGTCTATTAAGCATGCCTGGTTTGCTTTCCCATCTGTTTTTCCCTGCTGCTGTGTCTCGTAGATCCATAAGGCATGCTCACCTTATATTATTTCTTTTACGTCTTTTGCAGAAATGAAACGCCTGCTTGCTCTGAGCCACGAACGCAAATTCCCAAGTAAGTGAATCAAACATGTCTGTAGGGGAGAGTTTTGCATGCAGTGGGTATCAAAAAGTTCCTGCCACCATCAGGTGGGGAAGTCACTATAGTAATTTCAAGTGAAAGTGGTTTTGAATTGAGAATCTAAGATTCCCTTTTTTTTTCTTTCTCTTTCTTTCAGTACATTTGTGTGTTACTGATGTTCTTCCTGATCTGTTGCAGGCTACTGGTCTAAGCATATAAAAAGTCTATATAACACTCGGAAAATAAGTATCCCATTGGCTTTGTTTCTTCTGCGGAACAGCCTTTTATACTTACTCAGCATACCTAACCTGATTTGAAAACCTCAGTTTGAAAAATTCTCTAACTGCACTCCAATTGGAGTTAGCATAAGTTAAATTTAAGGCTAACAAAGCAGGCAACTGTAGTAAATTCAGCTGTAATGATCACTATATACAGAATTTTCCTGCTGAAATTCATTCCCTCCCTCTTCCCTGTAACACTCGATAATATGAACATCCTTCCTTCGGCTTGGGATGGTATTTTTGTCAACTCCACAGACCTCCCATACCTTTGTGATATGCTGGTAGTAGCACAACTTGGTTATTTTCATTGGCATGTAACTTCAATAATTGAAAAAAAAATTGGATTGTACAATGAATCCTATTACACACAACAAGATGAGACCTAAACCTTGTCTCACCTTCTCCCACTACATTCTCTTCTTCTTCATTCCAGGCACTAAAACTCTTGCTTATGTTTTAGCTTCTCCAGCTTTGTGTACACATTGCTGGCACCTCTGCCAACTCAGCCCATGTTGTGCCTCTCAGCCCAATCAAAGCTTGGCCACAGAAATGACCTGTCTTTTTGCCCACATCATCTCTCACTCTCATTTCCTTCTGTGTCTTTTCCATATCAACTCTACCCTTCTCAATATATTGTATCACCTTTTAACAGCTTAATGACAGCCAGGGCATCCCCTTGTTTACTCCCACTCCTCCCAGTTGTTTCCTCCTAATGATATATTCATGCTGAAAGTTAGTAATCACAAAACCTTAGTGCTGTCACACATCCTTAACTTGCCCTGACCCTTCTGGGTGCTTTTCCCTGTTCTGTGTTCATAACTGATGTAAAAAAATCAGATCCTCAGGACACAGTGCATCTTGTTAGGTAACAGTACGCTTCTGGCTATGCATGAAGTTCCAGGAGGCACAGGCAAAAATGAAGATCACTGCAGAACATACCCCAATGTTTCAAGGAAGAAACTCTCTTACTTGCTTTGGCTACTCTAGGCCCTGTGAACACCAAAAAAAAACCCAAAACAAAACAAATAGGGGTTGAGATACATCTGGCTATGGCTATGAGGCTAGAAAAATAATAATGAGTGCCTATGGAACAACATGAAACTTAAGTCATATCTCTGGATAATCTTGTCTGAGGATTACTCAAATTCTCTACAAAAAAATTAGTTGCTAGGCATTTCTGATTCAACGTGAGCTCTTGCATGTTGCTTTGTTTGTACTTCCAAACTGCATTTAATTGTAACTTCTGCTTACAAACATCCGCAGCCAGTAACTCCATGAGAAAATGGGTTGCTTGAATCATGCAGCCTTACAGAATGCAACTACATATGGGTGCAATACTGTATTGGTGCTAGGTAAAAATAAATTGTTCCAACTCTTTAATTTAGCAACTGCCGGAGGACTCCCTGTCAAGTGCTGGTGGTAATTTGTGATGCTATACAAATAGGATGTAAAAACTTGTAAGCATGATGGCTGCAAAATGCCTAAAGTAGCTGTCAGTTGGTGCTTATGGAAATACTTTAAAATAAGACTTTTGCTTGTGGAGGACTGTAATGCAGATTCATCCAGTTCCTTTGGGCTGGGGAGTGAATGGCCTTTTCCCAAAAAAGAATTCTTTTGCATCCTTTTAACCCTTTATTTACCAGATTCTGAGATATTTTCCTCTCTTCCATGTTAGACTAGATATTCATAGTTAATTGCATACAAATCAAGTGGGGGTTTAAAATTGCCGTAGAGCTGACAGTGAGACAAAAGCAGTGCAGCCTGGTGTTTATTCACACCCTCTCCTTTTTGTTTCCGCTGGCTCCTGTAGCATTTCAGTTGCTTTGTTTTGAGAAATTATGCAAGACATGAGATTCCTTTTGTTTCTTATGAGCAAAGTGATGCACTGGGTGTGGAGGCTTCACACAGACCATTTGCACTGCTGGGGCACACTCCTATGGGGTTGCCCTGCTCCCTCATGGTAATGCTGTCCCTGCAGGCTCCTTTGTAACTATTTTCCTCTCTCTGGTCAAGCCCGTGCCTTTTTCATAATTATCTTTTTTTCATATGACTATTGCCTCACCTCCTAGAGACGACAGGTCCTGTGCCACTCAGGCACCAAAAGCATATATGCAGGTGTGGGAGGGTGTATGTGCAGGGAAGGGGTGAGTTTGGGAAAAGAAGATGGGGGGGGTGTGTCCTCACCCCCCCAACTTTTTTTGGCAGCAGGGTGGGATGGCAGCTGTGCTCCAGAAGGCACCCCAGTCATTGAGAATGGTGCAAAAAGAAAGATTAGAGATGTTAGGCACTACCTCAGTCCCAGTCCTCTCCTGCTGTAACTAGGCCTTTGCATACATGAAGGAATATATTAGAATAGAATAGAATAGAATATTTTCAGCTGGAAGGGAAAACCAACCTTGTTGTGGGATTTGTCTGGAAGGAGGTGTATCTTTACACTGTCACCAAACTACATCATCAAGCACTTTGCAATGTGTTTGCACACTGTTCCATGTTACACCCTTGCAATGCAGACTTTACACTGCTGTGAAAGTGGAGATTGGGGTAGAGTTCACATACAGCATACATACTCCCTAGAGTATGATTTGTTGAAAATCTGAGCAGCCACTAAGACAGCTAAGATTATGGAAGCCAATAAAATGAGCAGTATGCCCCAATATCAGTGTCTAAATGCTCTTTACATGTTTTTTTTTTCTGCTAACAGAAGGAATTGGTCTATATGCGTACTGGTGAGATTGAGGGTGTGTTGTGATACTTAGTGAATTCTGGGAGATGGAGGTTCCATCCAGGAAAGGATTGGAGTGCTTACCAAAATCTTCCAAACTGCAGCTCAGCCGCTGACTTTCTGATTTGGCTTCGTGCTTGGGTTTTTTGGTGGTTTTTTTCTGCTGAGTCAATTCACTGTCTTACAGTAACATTGTTAAGCGCGTCATTAAACATGGGTCTGTGCCATACAGACTCAGATCAT
Source organism: Gorsachius magnificus (assembly GCA_034008185.1). Taxonomy (NCBI): domain Eukaryota; kingdom Metazoa; phylum Chordata; class Aves; order Pelecaniformes; family Ardeidae; genus Gorsachius; species Gorsachius magnificus. The sequence goes on along the minus strand of CM067082.1, from coordinate 54,328,458 downwards.
GCTGCAGAGATGCTTGCAGTTTACCTTTGAAATAGATTTAGCCTTGTGTTAGAATGGTGGGGCACCGGAATAACTCAAATCCTGAACACCTAGTGATTGAAGGAGCAGAAGATTAAATCTTGTCTGTCATCCTATGTATATGTGGGTGGAGAGGCATTCTGTCTATATGAAGAGCTATCATAAGCTCGTTACCTTGCATACAGTATCCGAGTACGAAAGGAAGAAGTGGCTTTCTGATTACAGAAGAAATTAGTTGTTGGGGCACAGGCAAAGTATGTGCTTCATTCTTTTCTTTCTTCTTTGTAGCTGTCCCGCTTGCCTCTGAGTTGGCAGTGGAAATTTTGGAAAAAGGAGAAGTGAGATTCTGGTTGCAAGCTGAAAAACTGTCTGGCAATGCAAAGGCCAACTTTGTATTTAACGATAAAGAGATTTTCAATGGAGAGGTAAGCCTTTTCACTGCTTACAGGTGTTTGCATTTTTATGAGTATCAATGTCTCTGTCTCCAATATCCTTCCAGCTAGTGTTCCGCACTAATGCATTTTCATGAGAAATAATGTGTGTCATTGAAAACATCTCTAGAAAGATTTTGTCTGTAGTTCTGTGCTCCAGCTGAATTCTACTGGATGGAGTTTATAAAGTGGAGTTAAATGACTTCCCAGCACTTTTGTAAGTGCCAAGTGTTCTGTTAACTAGTGGGGATCATAGGAGTTCCTGCAATAAGGCAGTCCCAGGTAAGCAGCTACTGTGGTCTTCAAGGAGTCACTGCAGTAGCCCAGATTCATCCTATTTATCTCCTTCATCTATGGCCCTAGCATACCCTCGTGCTCTGTTCTGACTTCTCTTTGCTGTTTGGATGAATTTGTTACACCAAGGAAAAATTCCCGAGTGGTTGTTTCCAGCAGCAGAACTTGTTACTCCCAAAGACGTGACATGGCATGCTTTTGTTGCAACATTGATGTTGGTTAGAAGGCAGAGATGGAGCATTCTACACAAAAACTTACTGAAATATCATCGTCTCAAAGAAATTGCTGTTCTGAAGAGATGAAAATCTAAACCTTTCTAACGAAAAAGAACATGATACTCACCATAGAGCAGGAATGCCACATGCTTACATAGCATTAGTAAACAGGCTTCACCTTTAAAAGATTTCTTATTTATTTGGTTACATGTTTAGAGATGGAGCTAGAGATAGTGTCAATTTGAGTAAGTGGAAATCTGAATAAAGAAAACAGAATTTCACCTACAGATACCATATAATATTTGGCAAATATTTTCTGACTCTGATATCCATTAATTGTTGCTTTACTTTCCATTCCTGTAGAAATATAAAATGAAAGTGGACCAGAAGACTGGCCTTGTTGAGATGATTATGGATAAACTTGAGGACAAGGATGAAGGGACTTACACTTTCCAACTGCAGGATGGAAAAGCAACCAATCAATCCAGCCTTGTCCTCATTGGTGATGGTAAGCTCATGTATATCGCACAGTAGGCTGGAAAAACTATACCGAGGTCAGCTCAGTTGTCATCTTGACTTTCCACTGTTTTCAATACCAGTAGATGTTCCAGTGTTTTTTCATATCACAGTGCTTGCCTGCCTCATGTAGGACAGGGCATGTGTGTGAACTGAAATTTTTAAAGTGCTGGGAGGAAGGGGGAATTGTTATAGAAATGTGAAATAATGCAGCCTGTCATGGGTCGCTTTTCTATGGGTGGAATGAAAATTTCCTGTGTAAAAAGGCCATTCAGGCGGGAACAAGTAGCTGCACCTCTCAGAGCTCAGTGGCTTGCTGACTCTGCTGCCACTCGTTTGCCTTCCTACCGAGAGCAGAAAGTAGCTGCGTGATTGGGGACTACACTTCATCAGACGTGACACGTTAAACTCCCGATGACTGCATGCAGCTAGGAAAGATGGGCTAGCCGTAATCAGCTTCTGACACTTTGAAATGTTCAGTGAAAACCTGACCCTACGGCAGGATTCTCACTGACCTCCAAGAGACGGAGTTGAGCCTGTTATAGTGACATTCAGTACCATATAAATGGCACATGATGTTTAACCTTATGTTACTTTTTTAATTCCTAGTATTCAAGAAGCTTCGGGATGAAGCAGATTTCCAGAGAAAAGAGTGGCACAGGAAACAAGGTGATAATATGGATATTTATAAGAATCACATACGTGTTAGTCTGTTAAGACTTTGTTTATGTTTCCATATGTTAATTTGAAATAGAGGGGGTTTTCTCTGTTACATGGTTGTTTACCTTCTGAAGGAGAAATAGGAAAAATAAAACCACATTAAAATCTAACAGTATTCTTGACAAGAAAAATACATTTGTCTTTGGTTTTCTATCGTAAATACCATTGACGTGACCTTTAAAAATGTTTTTATAATTTTAAACAGGTCCTCACTTTGTGGATAAACTGGGATGGGAAGTTACCAATGACTGTAACGTGATGTTGAAATGTAAGGTAAGGGGCAAGGAAAACACTGAGTACAATGTTCAAAGCACTTTGACCTACCACTACTTAGGCAGTGAGGGTGGGAAGGGACTAAAGACGTGCCCTTTGCTTGTGTACCCCCAGCTGCGTATTGGGTAGCGACAGAGCCTCTGAAGGCTGGGCTGACTGCTCGGTGCGTGTAACAAAACACCTCGGAAAAGACCTTGCACTTTTTTCTTCGGGTCTGTCAGCCAGCCAGCCACCTGGGAAAAGGCACCTGAATAGGAATGACAGGTCTTTGTAAATCCTGGGACTTTCTCATTTTTGGCTGGTTTATGTCTGTAGACATCCCGTGGGCACGATCTGCTGGTTCCCTGGGCTCCTTGAGACTGTTGGCAGCTCTTTTCTCTCTCTTTTCATCCCTGCTGTTTTCCCTCTTGCATCCCCCATTTTAAAATGGAGGCCTGCAGTAACTCACGGTGACCAAAGCGTAAAGCTTGCTGTTCTTCTCTGAGAGACTTGAACAGGCTAACCCATGCGACACTAAGTTCCCCTGCTCAACTGAAGAGAATAATTACAATGTGGTTTTTATCCATCTTAGGTGGCTAATATTAAGAAGGAAACGCACATTGTATGGTACAAAGATGACAGGGAGATAATGGTAGATGAAGAACATGACTTTAAAGATGGCGTGTGTACTCTGCTGATATCAGAGGTGAGTGACTGTCCTTGTCAGCCCTCAGCTGAAGTTAGTGCTACGAATTCAGATGAACGACACAATCTAATCTGTTATTTCAGCAGAACAATCAAAAAAGGAAGTGGGTTTTAAAAATGGAAAAACTTGCAAGGCGTCTGAGTTTTAGCTAAAGCAAATGTCTATCTATAGCTGCTCGTTCAGATTTTCAGGAAATGACGACAGGAGATAGTAAGCTTGTCCTTTTGCATGTCAGTTTAACAACAGAATGAGACCACATTTATGTTTCGAATAGCGTTTGGAAAGCGCTCGTCACTCAGGTTTTCAGAGGACCACGCTCTCAGAGTGACCAGAGAGGTCTTGCTGCATACTGGGTGTGTGATCTGCATTCACCACTTCATCTCTTTGCACTCGGTTTTTTGGCTGAGGAAAGGAAGAAGTGTTGGGCCCTGCTGGGGCCGGGTGCTCCTCAACAGCCACAAGCCAGGACCTCCCAGCCAGGAGCAGGGCAGCCGGGGGGCACTGGGGCAGCCCCAGCCCTGGGCATCAGGCCCCTCCCTGGGGACAGGGATGGGACATCAGCTGAGTTCAGGAATAAAACCTAGATTTTTCTACTGTAACTGTTCTGAAAACTGGTTTTACTGTTGCAATATTGCAGTTTTCTAAGAAAGATGCTGGCACTTATGAAGTCATACTGAAGGACGACAGAGGAAAGGACTCCAGTGAGCTAAAGCTTAAGGACACAGGTCAGACCCACTTTCTGCACTGTCAGCCACACCAGCTGACAGCCTGACTGCTCGCCTGCAGGCAGGGTCCTGTGGCTTTGTTCCTCCTGTGTATGAGATGGTATCATTAGAAAAACTGAGATTTTTCAGTTCAAATTATATTTGAATACAGCTTACTGCATCTGGTTTCTGTATAATTTGGGGGGAATACAATGGCTAATGCTAAGCAAAATCATAACAGGTTTCCTCAGGGGGCCGTCAGTAGTGTAAGTCTACAAGTACAGAAAGAAATTATAGAACTAGATAATTTTAAAAGATTTCACATTTTTATTATGTTTGACCTTTTTGCATTTATTTAGGGGCCTTTCCACTCATTGTGATTACTATATTTTTAAAATTTCTCTTATATTTCCAAGCAAGTGGCTAAAAACCTATCCATTAGAATGTATATAGACGGGTTTGCATTCCAACTGAATGATGTCATTTGTGAAGAAAGAAAAAATAATAGTTTTGTTCAGCTGCAGCAGTATTCATCAAGGCTGCTGTTAAATAAAGTCAGGAAATCATGGAATAACAGGCTATATTTCCGCATTACTTAATTTCTAATATGCTTTAAAAAGTAGGTCTGATTTCTTTTTCAAACCTACTGGGGAGAATGTTTCAGAGCCAGTACTTGTCCTATTATTGACTGTGCTTGAGCTGCAGACACAGAGTCTTAGTCTCTGGGTTTTATTTCCACAGCTTTTGCAGATCTGATGAATGAAGTATGCAGAAGGATTGGTAAGCACTTAATTCTCTTTTCAAATGAATGACTCATTGTGACACTCGGTGAATGGCTGCCTGGCTGCATAAACCCATGTGCTATTCTTTCAGCTTTATCTGCGACAGACCTGAAAATCCAGAGCACAGCTGAGGGTATCAGACTGTACTCCTATGTTACTTATTATGTGGAAGATCTGAGAGTAGGCTGGGTGCACAAGTAAGTATGCAAAAGCTTTGCAAAAGTCAGTGTGATTTTGTTTCTATAGACTCAGAAAGAACCTGGATATATGACAGACATGAGGCCCAGGTTTCTTCTCATCTCTTATGAGTCCTTCTGCCCAGGTTTCCTCTCATCTCTTACGAGTCCTTCTCTCATATGGGTTAGTTTCGGTGAACTACACCCATGTGAAACCAGTATGAGAGTCAGGTGTTGGTGGTGCAGGGCCCTCCTGTCATTTCCCTTGTGAGACAGATAGTCCCATGTCATGGGATGCTGTCAGGGCCAGGCTGCTTCAGCATGCTTCTCACCTCCTGGGTGTGAGCTGCATCTTTCCCTGCATCTGTTTTAAGGAGTGATGCAAGTATAACCTGAGAGACTGACAAGCTTTAAAAGAGGCTAGCACCATGAGTTCAGAGATACCTAGCCTGGAGGTCTGCTTGTCTAGAAGCTGCAGTTCACAGGAACTGGGAGAAGAGGGCACATCCTCTGAACTCTTGGGTTCATTTAGGAGGCAAAGCAAGTTTCAGCGTGTGCCCAGGGCAGTAGAATCAAGACAGCCCCTCCTGTGAGAGCTACGAACCTAACCAAGACAAACAGGAGAACTGAGACTTTTTTTTTAAGTATTTGAATGCCCAGCTCCCCGTGAAATTGATGGGAGCTGCATATCCAAATCCACGAGACAGTTTTGAATTATCAGCCAGTGCAAATAGCATGCACTGAAAAACCCAGAGAAGTAAACAGCTTAGATTTGATTTAATAGTAATAACATATTTGAATCACTTCAAATCTATTATTACTATTCTTGCTGCTTCACTTCCTGTGGGCATGGTAGTGGTTAGTCTTTAGGATGGAATCTGAATTAGTGATCTCTCAATAAAACTCATGTAAATGAGGCACAGTGTACCCAGGACATGCTGTAGCAGCCTGGCTGTAATTATTGACACTGATGCTAACCAGCAACGCTGTGAGAGAAATGAAAGCAGTTTGAGGTTTTCCTGTTTCTTGGCACCCATTTTGACCTGGTATCACCAGGAATCCTAAGCATTTCAACACTGGAAGTGAATATGAAGTATTCTGGATTTCTCTTTCTCTCTTAATTTTTCCCCTCTCTCTTTCTCTCTCTCTCTCCTTCCCCCCCCCCCCCCCCCCATTTTTAGAAACTCATTTAATCTTGAAGCACATCAAATCAATCTAGTAAAAATGTTCTTTGACCCTCCAGTATATTCAAAGTTATCAGCTTAAAGATAAAAAGAAAATTAGTAGTTTATTTGACTAATATCTTTTACCTCATCAAGGGCAATAGGGCAATTAACTGCTTATCTAGGAAGCTGAGAAATTTATATTTTTTGTGGAAGAAGACATACTTATGTCAAAGTAGGTTTAATTGTAAATGCCAAAGCATAGCAGAGCATCAGAAAACATTCCTACAAGGCAAACACCATTTGTGACAAAAGTGTGGGGGGGTTGTAGGTACAGCTCTATATAGTTTTGTTTTGCCCAAGCAGAAATAAACCTATGCTAAGAAGACAACATGAACGTTTGAGGATGCATGGATTACCCTTCAGAGATCTGGGTTTTTAAATCTGTATAACTCTTCCATGGCTCAGGTCATAGACTAAGATGCATAACCTTGCTGCAAGCTTTGAAGAGAGCTAGACCTTGAACAGGGAAAGGCTGTCACATCGGTTCTGCCCCGCTGGCCCACAGCTTTAGTGAGAATTTGACTTCAAAAGTTTCAAAATATGGTGGTATGCCATAGCACCTTGGAAATAATTTCATAACTGTAGACATACTCAGGGACTCATCACGAGCAAATCACATTTATACTCCAGCAAAATGAAAGGCTAACATTGCTGTGTATTTTTCAGTGATACCCAGATTAGATTTACAGACCGAGTGAAGACTGGTGTCACCGGGGAGCAGATCTGGTTGCAGATCAATGAGCCAACTCCACAGGACAAAGGCAGATATACAATGGAACTCTTTGATGGTAAAACAGGACACAAAAAGACCGTGGATCTTTCTGGACAAGGTAGGCCGTTCCCACCAATAACATCATCTGTATGTGGGGAAGGAGCATCTACAGCAGGATCTGGCCACAGCTCTGTTACCCTTTGGGCTGTAGGCTCTGTGTGTGTACCCAGCACCCTGGCAGTCTTTGTGGGGCCAGTGCAATTTGTTTATCCCAACCTGTGCTCAGTCGGGTCATATATTACAAACAGCATTTTCCTAGTCCAAATACCCAATACAGTTTGCCTACTGAGATATCAGCCCAGTTTCTGAGCTATCTTACAAACCCCCTTGTGTTGCTGGAATTGATTGGCAGTTTTAAATACAAGTTGTAGCACTGAATGCCTTCTGTATCTCTCCCTTCCAAGTAATATTTGGAGGAGGAAGTGAGGGACAAGTTCATTCTGTTGCTTTCCTACTGCATTTCTTTGATGGATATAATAGGGCTCCTTATTCTTCAGAGATGTCAAGACTGGTCCCTTTCATCAGCATGATGAAGGAATGTTAGGGGAACAGCTAAAATTATTTGGATTGACTGTTGGAAGCTTTTACTCTGAGAGACCTCTGGGATCCTAGGGAACAGATTAACTCCTTCCGAATTGCTGAGTTTCCATCCCCTGCCGTTCCCATCCCTAAAGCTTCACTTTGAGTCTGCAAGCTCTGTGTAAGGGCAATAATCTTACAATCATCTCCGTGCCGCTCCTTCTGCACACTATCCCTACTTTCTGAGGAAAGAGATTTCTTCTTCCCTTTCAAAGTGGAGAGGTTGACCTCCCGCATGATGGTAGCTTAGCCTGAATTTACAAAGGAGACAGAAGTTTGCTGTCTGGTTTGTTCATAGCCAGCAGTGTGATGCTTCAGAGCAGATGTGACAAGAACTTGGAAAAATCAGATCTCTCGTATTCCACAAGCTAGTGGTCTCCAAAGTAGGGTGCATGCAAGATGATCTGCTGGGGTGTGGGAAGAAAATACGAGAACTTCAGTAGTACACCTATATAATTTACAAATAAATAAATACACATATATTGGGGGTGCATGCTAAAAAAAAATCTTACCTATAGGGGTGCACAATCAAGAAAGTTTGGGAGACTGCTGCCGTAAGCTATCATTTAGGTGGTGTACTGTGGGTTTCGGGTTTCTTCCTGTTTTGTGAGATAATTTCAGCCTATTGCCCTCCCACTATCTCTTTGTCTTAAAGCCTGACTTTTAGAAGAAAAAAGTGTTTATGCATTCATACGTGTATATAAAACAGCTGCCATATACACAATGGCCTTTGTTGGTTGAACCATTCAGCATTTTAGTGCTTATATGTACACATCATACATTAATATTTCTTTAATGATGTCTACATTTTTAACTTAGTTCTGCATTCTAAATTTAAACTTGTGAGAATTTATCTCTGAACCTACCTTTAAAATCAACTTTTCTCTTTACAAAGCATTTGATGAAGCCTTTGCTGAGTTCCAGAGATTAAAGTAAGTATTATATCATCTAAATACAGAAATGGCAGCCATAAAATAATAAGTATTTGTTTGTTTTGTGCTGGAGCTAAATATACGCTGTGAAACAAATCCTAGTCCTGCAGAAGTCTGTAGGAGTTTTGCATGTGACTTCTTTGGTGCAATTCTTATATAACAGTTAGGTAACAAAGAATAAGCGGTATTGCCAAATGATGAGAGAGATTTCCTTAATGGATTAAAAGCAATTAAAAAGATAAGCTATTTTTCAATCACTGTAAGTAAACCTTAACTGACACTGGACTTTCTTTTTGCTTCTTCCACCCCCAGGCAAGCTGCGATTGCAGAGAAAAGTAAGTGGGCCTTGTTTGAGAGTAGTTGCAATAAACTGTTTACGAAGGCTTTCTTCCTCTCCAGGAAGGTTGTGTGTTAGGAGAGAGAGGGCATGTATACATGTGTATGTGCATGTGCTCATCCTAAAATGAGTTTGTCCTTACACCAAGGGGAAGCAAGTAGAGTGACCTTTTAGTGATTTAACATTGGTGCACATTGCAGCTAATACCACTATAGTTACGGGTTATGTTGGTTTTGCCAGGCAAGGCTCCTGTTCTCATTACCAGTTAACCTTCTCCAAAAACTATCTTTATTGCTGAGATATTTCATGCATGTTCTCTGCACAAAAGTCACTTTGTTTTCAAAGACGGAGGAAATCACTTGGCTAGTTTTGAACTATTTAAAATGTCAAATGGCTCTGTGTTGCATTCATAGATGGGTAAGAAAGCAACAGTAGGTTTTGCATTGCTTGAAGACCGATCCCTGAATCTCCTGATATGTTTGCATGTATGTCAATTCCAACATAGCAACTAAAACAAAAGTATGCAATAATTACTTAAGGAATAAGTCATTAGAATTCAACTTGAATTATTAAGTTCAATATTCTCCCTATTTACAGAAAAATGCATGGAAAAAATGTAACACATCAAAAAGTTCTCCCACAGCAGATGGCTTTCAGACCTGTTTAAAAATGACGGCAGAATTGGCATTTGAAAAGTTATTGGAGAAAAAATGTGTAGAGAGATCCGAGCTAACTCCCCCTGGACATACACTCCAAATAGAGCGGGGTTTGGAAATGTACAGTGATCCCTGTGAGTCCCAGCAGAGATGGCACGAAGGGATCAGTAATAGCCCTGACCTGGGCATTTCATTTCTAACCCAGGACCATTCATAAGGGGCTGGCACGTTAATTGACATAACACAGTCCTGTTCCTGGTCTCGTAAGGTTGTTATCTCTGTGCTCCAGAGCACATCTTTTACAGAACACATTAGAGAGGAACATTCTGAGGAGTCATTTCCTTCCTCTGGCAGGCTCCACCAAGAGTTATAATGAACAAAATCCATACTCCAGAATAAGTGCACCAAAGTGTGATCAGCTTATTTGTTTTTATGTAAGATTCCTATGGGACTTCGAGCTTAAAACTTAGACCAAGTATCGATCTTACTTACACCCAGATACGTACAAAGCGGTGGAATTTCAGTGCTGTCACTGAGACTGTCTTTGTGTTTAGATCAAAACGTGACCTCCACACTTTATTAGCAGTCATTCATTTCCTTGTGGAAACGCAACATTTTTAGTGTACAACACTAAAAATTTAGAGCATTAGATCTCAGAAATTCAGATATTTTTTTTTGTGCACCTAGAATTAACACGGAATTGATGGCAAAATCTGCAGGACACAGCACATGTACTTTTAATTCCCCTCTGTAAGTGATTGATGCCAGCTATTAACACATCTTTTGCTGTGAATTCAACGTTTTTTAAAGTCCAAATGGTGTGCTAAAAATGCCAAATAGTTCTCTGCTAGCACAGTTATCAGAGACAAGTTATACGTAAATAAGATCATATGAAAGAACTAGAGGGGAAATAGAATCTGGGGCGATGTTGATTTTGAGACACTAAAGAAAATTATGCTTATTTATTTCCAGATCGTGCACGGGTACTTGGAGGTTTGCCCGATGTTGTCACCATCCAGGAGGGCAAGGTACAGTAAATTAACTGAAGCTTTACACAACAGCCCAACAGCTTGAATGCCTTTCAAAGATGGGAAAATATTCACCTTTTTTTTAAAGATTCCATCTCTAAAATCTGCTACCTTACTTATTCATCCCCTGCCTTCTGTACATAATTCAACAGTCTTGCACAGATGGGTTTATGTATTCAGGGCAGCATCTTTTCTTAAGCATTAGATAAAAGTGAGATGACAATGTGAGTTGAGACTAAAACTCCTTACATAACCAGCTCTTTAAAAATTCATGCACAGGTTTCTCAGATTTTTTTTGTAACAGGCTATCAGGGAAGTTTGATTCCTTATTTACAATATAGCTAGTCATTCTATGTCTTACACAGTTAACTTCCTCACAACGTGGCAAGATAGTCACCCCTGTCAAGGCTGGCTTTTAAGCAGTGTAAAGCTAGTAAGCCATTCTAACTCAGTTCTCTCCCAGACAAAAGGAGATAGTTTTCTCTATGTCATCAGGGTAAATGGGAAGGAAGTCAAAAGAAGTCACTGGTGTTGCACTGGATTATATCAGCAGAGTTTAGCTGAAAGATTATTGTAAGGTAACCCCAGAGGAGCATCGATGCTTGAGCACAGAGCAGATGACCCAGAAAGGCAGTTCTCAATCTCGCAACCTCTTCCCAGCATGCTGCTTCTGCAAGTTGCTGCATACTAGTAGTACTGAGACCAAGAAGTGCCCGCTCTCCAGTTCCCACTGGTCTGTCCCTAGCCGGTTCCTCTTGAGGGTGGGTGAATGTTGAAACAGGGCACGTGAATGGCATTGGAAACCTGTAACATGACAGCTACAGTAAGGCACCTTCCTAATATTTCTGGCTGTATCAGGCAGTAGGTCAGCTGAATTAAAACTGTTTGATCATAAGCTGAGCAGAAGTGCTAAGAATCTAAAACCTTGGTCTGAATCACTTAACAATGAGAGATACAGCATAGCCAAGCGAGAGTGGACTGCCGTGCTTCTGGGAAAATTAACAATGTTGGCATTATGTAATGAGATTAAACCTTTCATTAAAGTATTTAGCAGTTTGGGAAATGCTGTAGAAGTAAGTAGCACTCATATAAGCATTGTAACTAAAGGTAAAAGGCACAAAGAAATGGAATGAATTTGTAGATTCTCAGCGAACAGTGCCTGTGCTTGGAGATGAGATTCTGCCGAAGGGAGTTGATATGAAGTCGGGTTGATATGAGCTCACTAAAACAAAATGGGTAGAGTTTATAAAAAGGGAGTTTGTAAAAAACTAGTTGCAAATTCTTACCCAGACACACATTGTCCTTGACAGCAAGGACATTTGTGATGTTTGAATAAGTGACTGAAAAACTCCCAGAACTCGAGACAAATATCCTTGACCTTATGTTTCTGGATTCAGTAGATGATCGTTTTGAGAATCAGAGTAGGACAGAGAGTGATCGGGGTAAACAGTGCTTGTTTGGGTGGTGTTGGCTCATCTGTCTGTTATTTGTTTCTACGCTGGAGAGAGGGGAATGCAGTTCTCCATTGTGTAATTCATGCAAATTGCACAATCATCAAGGATTTTGAAAAACAGTAAATGAGGTAGCAGAGGACCGGCAATTGCAAGCTTTGATTCTGCATACAAGCGCAGCCATAACTAGAGAGTTATATGAACAGATTGGTATCCCTAGATTGAACTTCCAAGCATATGCATGTCTTAAACTTAAACTTAACACCGTGACTATGATGCTATTTATTAGCTTTGTACATGTGAGCTGAAGGATATGTGTGAGAACGAAGGAACCAGTGTTTACCCAGTGTTAATCAAACAGCGTTCCAGATGGCCTAAGAGGCTTCCGCTGATAGAAAGAAATGCTCTTCAGCAGTGTGACATAATTGGAAAAGGCTAAGTGTCAGTTCGTATTAGGGAGGTATTTGACCTGATAGAGAATACTAGCATAAGTTTTGTGTAAAGCTGGCCAAATTAACTGAAGTGGCTCTTTTAATGAAGGCCTGTAAGTGAGTAAGGGGTTTTATTTTTGAAAGGAGAGGCTTAGGGTTCTGACAGAAAGGCACTTTTAGACCTAGAAGCAACATGTTGCACCCTTCTTCCCGCCAACTACCCTGTTCTACCCTTCTGCCAGGGGTAGGTGACCTCATGGGTAGGCTGGAAGAAGGGAGCAGGTTCCTCTGATTGAGCTGCTTCAATTCACTCGCTGGCATCTGAGCCCAAACCACCCATGAATGTGAGTTTGTGCTAATATGCAAGAGGAATGGTAATACTTGAAGCACAGTGAGACATTTCCCTCTGCCACCTGTACTATACTGTACTCATGATAATCTGCAGTGAAAGGCAGAAAAGGTAGTGGGGGCCACAAAGGGTCTGGACTTGCAGCTGCTGGTTGTTCCAAGTGCACATGCCTCGGTGCCACAGGTCCAGATTTGCCATGGGAACCTCCATCTGGATCTCTGAAATACCGAGATCCAGCTCAAAGAGATGGGGTTTACTCACTCAGGGTTTTTCAGATAGATCAGATTTCTTCATAGATTTCATTCACTCACCACGACATCTAGACAGGTTTACAGTCCTTCCCCTGCTCCCCCTGCCCCAGATAATCATAAGAGCCAGACAACTACTGGAAAAGGGGGATTATCTTGAAGAAGAAAGGTGCCTCTTCCCCCCAGGAGTATAGGACATGCTTTTTTTTTTTTACCAGGATGAGGATTTCAGGTTAAATACAGCATTATAATCAGGGGTTTCAGTGAGTAATAAAGATACACGTGAGCAAAGACAATTTCCTGCACAAAGAACAGAAAATCTGAAACAGATAGGTGCATAGTGGGCAATCACTCCCCCTTGGCTAAGGCTCCGTAATGATGGATTTACCTTCCAGAAAACCAAAGATCTCACCATCTACACAGCAAACGATAAGATACATCTCTGCACATTAGTAGCTGGAAAATAAATAATAGGAGATGGGAACATCAAGAGGAGCACCAAAGTCAAATAGGAGCTAGTGACACAAGGTTAAGCAAAATGCAGCTATTTTAATGAATGATTTAGAAGAAGAAAAGAGTCATCACTGCTGCTCTGAATCTTGTTGAATTAAGGAGTACTAATGCCACTTCAAACACCCAAGGTTTGAATGATGCCACTAATGGAGCTGTCTGGGCATGGATATGCTCATTAGTGTCTTGAGTGGCAGCTGGGGCCCCTTGGTGGCAATCAAAACCACATTCATGTTCACACCAGTGGGCTATGAGAGAAGGCAGTCAACAGCTCCACAAGGTCACCAGCTGTAGGGGCTGCAGGAAAGCAGAGGGCATTTCCACCATGCTGTAACCACCTCTCACTTGGAATCTGCCATTCCTTTGGTACCAAAAATTATGTGTTTGTGATGGAGGAAGGACTTCCCCCTCCTTTTTGTTCTCATTTTGGTCTTTAGGTGATGTGGGATTTAATTTGATTTTTGTTTTGTTGTCAGAGGTACAAAAATCTTTCATTTGTATAGAGGTATCCATTTTCTCTATCTGCTCATTTCAACTTCTGGGTGTCTCTCTTCCATCCCATCTTCCACCATCACACTACCAGATAAGAAGCAGAGAGGTGAAGGGAAGGTAGCCTGTTAGATAGATTTCTCACAGTATATTTTTATCATGACAGCCTACGAGGCCAACAAAGCAAGTGCTCTTCAGTTGTCTCTATTTTTGATGTATTTTTATCACAAGCCTTTTAAAAAAGAGAAACTTGATTCCAATCAAGTGGAAGCTTCTCCATTCTTTACGTATCACTTAGTCCATTCCTAATGAACTGCTGAAGACCATTTTCTCTGCAGTAAAAATTCTTCAATTTCCATTTTAAAAAAAAAAATCTACTTGGAATAACTTTTAAGTTCAGACAAATGCACTATTTAATACTTAGACATAAATTGATTCCTTCCTAAATAAAGGTCCAGAGAAAGGCCCATGTACCGCTGAAGTTTCGTATGAACGTTTTTCATATTTGAATCTCCGTGTGATGTTCATTTTTGCAAATTCTTTTGAGAATGTTCCCATGGCACTGTGACTGGAGGAGGGGATTGTTTATGTGTATTGGTATCTCCCAAGCATGAGTTTCTCAGCTGAGAACAAAAAAAAGGAGGCCTGAACATTGTGTGCACGATAGACTCACGAGCGTATAGAAAGTATCCAGCTGCCAGTGATCTCTCTGACAGCTGGCTCTCTGACAATGAAGATGCTTCCTTCAGTCTGAGGGGACTGAACTCAGCCCTTAGCAACATCACTAACATCAAAGGGAAATACTTATATGAACACCAAAGAAAGGGTAAAGCCTGTTACTGGTTTCAGCTAAAAATAGTTTTATGGGCGTGCATAAACCAATTCAAGTCTGTTGGAAGAGCTGTCAGGGCATAGTTTAAAAGGATCCTAAATTAAACAAAATATTCCAGGGACACTTTGTTCTTTAGTTATTTAAAAAGGCAGGCACACTTTCTTTACTTCCTTGGTAAATATATAGTGAGCTTAACATGAACAAATCCATCTGACGGTTCCTCCAATTCTTATTTCAGGTCTAACACACACATGCAGATAATATCTAATTTTATATTGAACAATATGCATGGAGAAAGCTCTATTAATGAGAGTAGAGAAGAAGGTCCATAAAATATTGAAAGATATTAATGGAGGTTTTTAATTAACTGCATTCCTTCTTTTCCTTTATGATACAGAAGACTGATAAAAATTATTGATCACTGATGATGATATGCATCCATTTATTAAAAGCAGGAAGCTAAATGGAGAGTGGAACATTTGGAGAGTCAGGCACCAAAAAACACAGCAAATATTTACTGACTCTTACTTATAATCCTTTTGTACTTTTTCTGTAGGCACTTAATCTTTCTTGTACTGTCTGGGGAGATCCTACCCCAGAGGTCTCATGGCTGAAGAATGAAAAAACATTTGTATCAGATGCCAATTGCACCCTGAAATTTGAATCTGGAAAAAACGTCAGCTTTACCATTTCTACTGTGTCCACCCTCGACTCTGGGAAATACAGCATTGTGGTGAAGAACAAGTATGGCACAGAGACCAGCGATGTCACTGTAAGTGTGTTCATACCTGAGGAAGAGACAAAGCCTGAGCAAGGAAAAAAGAAAGAAGAAAAGAAAACAAAAGCGTGAATTTAAGACTAGGAGACAGAAGTATGGGGGAGGTTTTGGATGATAGGCTGACATAATCTGTGTGTGTACATGGCTTTCTGCTTTAGCAGACAGCCTTGGATTTCTCCATTGACTTCACCTTTGCTTCTAATGCACTTAATTGTGCCAGGAAAAACAGGGCCTTTCCTAAATATTTTTTTACTCCTAGCTTCACAGAACCTAGCTGTAGCATCTTCAGCCAGGCCAAATGCATGCTGGCTGTAAACACTTTGACCCTCTTCCTGGAGCATTTGACCATAACAACAAAAATGGAAAGGGTGGAGAAGCCTTTCAGCGGAGGCAACTGATGAGGTAGATGGAAAGATAAAAAAAGATCGAGGCATTTTTGAGCAGCAGTTTAGATTTGTCCCAACTTTGGTAAAGTAGTGTAGATAGAATGTGTTAGAGAATTCAGTCACGGAGAAATTAGTGCTGGGTTTTGTCTACATTAAGGCCCCTTTGTATTGCTGTGTTAATTTAGAGGCCTTAATATGGGTGTCATTTGCATCCATAAATACTGTTTAATCTGCCCAATTGGGGTAAAAGTACTGTAACATAAATGAAAATTAGGCTTAGGAGGCGAGAATACTAATGTGTGCGTGTCTGCAAAAATGTATGAACTCTCCTCTATGTTCACAAATAAACGGAATTCATGTCCTCCCTTCTATCACAAGCTTGTTGCACTGTGTCTTGTTTTACTGGTCACAGCTCTGGCAGTTGTGCACAGTATCTTAGTGTCTTACCGCTTTCACCGCTGTTAATTGCCTCCAGCTTTCCTTTAGATCTCTGTTAATCTTCACTTTACTGTTCACCACAAAACCCACAATGGCGTCTCTTCGCACGTTTCTGTCCAGACCTTCACTACTTCACATCTCAACTCAACAAGGTATTTTTGCAAATTCAAGGCACAGGAGTGGTCTCAGGAATTTTGATTTAAGGGTGTTACGTAAGTATTTTGTTAGGCTGAGACCTCAGCTAATTTCATCCAAACTTAGCACTGGAGATCAGAATTAACATATTTTGTCAAGACCTTTTAAAGCTACAAAAAGAATCTTCACCGGAACATAGAAAAAAAATGTGGGGTTTTTTCAGATAAAAATGTTTCAGACAAAAAATATTTGTCCAGATCTTTGAACACAGTAATATAGATTAAAAACTCCATGTCAGCTATTTTACAACAATGCCACTGATTATTAGTAGCTGAGGAAAAGCAACAGAATGTACACATATGTCCATCCTGCTGGACATATATATATATATGATATATATATACATGTGATAAAATATAAGTCATATATATATATATATATATGTATGATCAGAAGCAGTTACGAGCCCAGTTGCTACCTGGGAGAGCAATGTGCCGTATTAACAATTCTTTTCATTACTAGCCTCACAACAGCACAATTCTTCACATTAAAATCTAAAGAACTAATGTATAGATTTTCAGTATAAGCATGATCTGTGTGCACCTTTCACATCCTTTCTCTTGTCTTTTTTGGCTACTGTGACTGCAGAAGCAGTGCTGTTTCCTAGGCACTCGTTTTGGCTGCAGTACTGGCATTTCTGTGAGGATGCCACTAGTAAGTGCTGTACAGTTAATTCTCACTTAAACCCTTGCCATCTGAGGTTTACCATCGGCTAATGTTAAAGGCGAAGAGGAAGCATGAGGGAATTCCTAATGGCTCAGGTAACAACAGATGTGACACAGTTACCAATGGTGGAAGTGGTGATTTTTGAAATTTTTTAATAGTTTTTTTTTAATTGGTTTCTAAAAAGGGCTAATGATTATGATCTTAATCATTACCAAAAAAAAATGTACAGATTTAGATCAGATTTATGACCTACCAAAACACATTACCATGTGCTTAACTTTATGCATGAATAGTACCACCAGTTTCAAGGAAGATGTTGAGTTTATCTGGCATAATTTTTTTTTCTTCCAGAATAGATTTCACATCACAGGGATTTTTAACGTGAAATGATGTAAAACTAATGTTTTTTCAGCACTTCACGTAAACAGTGTATGTATTCACATAGCCTTCACATAGTTAAAACTCAAGTATCAAGTTTATACCTTATTCCAATTTTGAGGTTTAATTGTGTCAATATGTACATTAATGAATCAATATCTGTTATTAAAAAAGTTCAGACTATTTAGTCACAACAGCTATGTATCGGACAAAGTAAAACAGCTTAATTTTTAAATTTCAAAATATAATCATGAGAATATCTGTAATTTGAGATACAGCAAGCTTTCTGAATTTAAAGAACTAATGTCAATTTATTTGATAATTTCGCTTAGTATGATGTGAAGCCAATTCTGGGATGGCAAGCAGGTCTTGGTCCCAGGACATATACCTTAAAAGCAACAGCATCACATCTCTCTTCCATCCTCCAGAGCGCAAACAAGAATGTGACTTGCTCTTCACAATACTCGAGAACTGATGTTTATTACTTAGCATTAGCATATTTTCAAGAATGATTGCATTTTGGCAGCAGTTTGTTTCTACTGCTTTGTCTTCAAAAATCTGTCCTCCTGTGAGGGGATACAAGTGGGCCATCTCACAGATAACAGGCTGGATTCCACTTCTCTCTGCTTCAGGAGACGAATGTGTCCCTGAAAGTTAGAGTAATAGCTGCTTCTGAATGTATTGCTGCCAGGGACTCTGTTGTGGTGGTTTCAAACAGAATTTGTGATGCGTCTACATTTCTTGCTTGTGCGCTTTTTGTTCTTGCTTTGCTTCAGGTGATTGTGATTTCTGTGTCAGGACAGACTGACACTGCCCAAGGACTCAATCAAAATAACATAACTGTATCTAAAAAGAAAAAAGCGACGACAGCAAGCAAACGGAAGGAGGGGGAAAAGAAAGGTAAGAGCACCTTCACCTTTACGGTCTTCTACTCCAATGAAAAAATTGTTAAACATTATGCAGTTAATAGTCTGTGCCAATCAGTATTTCTCAGGTCCCGAACAATCAAGTTTACCATACGCATGCTCTTAATCAACAACAAATGCAAAGTATGAATTGCCAGGTTTAAACCTCTGTGAAAGAGATTTAAATCAACACTTTCAAATCACCTTTTCACTGGGCTGCAAGTTCTCACCTTGGCTCACCTGGCTGATGAAAGTTGTTTTTTAAGCCATAATAAATACTTTCAAATTTCTGAATGCAGAGGGAAGACCTGCTAAGCATGTATATATACACAGATGGTGTTATTTTCCAAAGTGAGACTCATTTCAGCAGCTAGACGCTTGACACTTAACAAAAAAAAAAAAGCCCTTGCTAATTAAATGGCAAAGTGCTTTAGAAAACCCTGATGGTATAGCCACTCTCTGAGATAAATCAATTATTCTCTCTTAGTTTTATTTCCATATTGAATGGTAAAGTTGGAATTATAAGTGACCATTTTTTTTTTCCAATGTAGAGAAAGGGTGGAAACTGAAAAGCTCTCTGGTGATTCAGCATTCTTGTATATTACAGATTTTTACTGTTCTTTTGGACTCTTACTGTATAATTGCTACTTGGACATTGATTTATTCTTCATCATTACAACTCCCTCACATAGAGCATTTTAGCTCCAAATAAGGCTTAAATTCCAACATTATCAGAACATCTGTTTTACATATTTTTGCCTAAGTATTTATTCTTTGTCTACAGGGTGTATACATGTTATATCATTGCTGACAGAACATTTTATACTCTTATTTCCCTCCCCTTTCTGCTCCTAAGGCAAGAACAAATATTTGACTGCATTTCTTTCCTCTCTTGCCTTACTGGTACAGGTAGCCTAGACATTTCTGAGCAGTCCTGTAAATGAGATGACTTATGTGAGAAACACTTATTTACATCTATATATATTTTGCAGGTTCTACCCCTTAATCTTTTTAATTAGAGACCATAAAGACTTGGGCTTGCTTTTGGCTCTGTAAAAAGTAGCAACATTATTTGTGATACTAAGTCTCATTATATGGGTATGGGAAGAGGAGAAGAGCATGATAACCATCCCTAACCAATGTAAAAGCAAAGTCTTACTCTACATACCCCTGTGTTGCTGAGCATAGTAAATGTAAGGGAAATTTTATTACTTCTAAATCAGATTTTATTAAGCCACATGTAGAAGAAATTATTGCTATGGAAGAGACACCCAATCCAAATGAAATTCCGCCTGTGGAAATGGAAAAGGATACAAAAAGCAACCAGAGAGCAGCAAAGACGACTGATGGAAAGGCAGCAGTAGGAGAGATGGTTCCTCAGCCCACAGAAAGCTTGGACAGGCAGGGAAAGAAACCGCTGGAAAAAAAGCCTTGAGTAAACCCCGCTGTTCTTGAATGAAGCCTGTGAGCTTGCTATGATCTGGACAGTAAGTTCAAGCTGAGATTTCATGGGTGGTAGACTAGCCATGATATTTTAACACAAAAGTTTATTAGTGTTTTTAAATGACATTTGTAATACTTCATAAATTTAAACGCATAGTAGATGTGCACTTATGTCTCAGTACCAGATTAGCTGCACTGTAGTAATTTCTAAGTATATTAATAACAATCCACGTACTGACAAGGTGATTTTAATTACTAAAAAATGTCCATGACAAGCAGAGGTCAGTAGAGCACATCCTGTCCAGAACTGACATATTTACTGCTCTGTAAAAGAATGTTGGTATCAGTTATGGGGCTCTGTTAATTGATATTTGTAGGCCATCACAGCTTGAGGCAGATCCTGCTTACTTTCTCAAGGAAACCATGCATACAGTCCTCTTAATGCCACGTGGGCTGTATTTTTCACCATGACCAATTTGGCCACAGGGGAAGACCTCCAGAAACACAACCATCTCCTGTGGACATAAGTAGGTGTTCTTTTGATCCACATTTCTTTCATGCATACCTGTTTCATCAGGTGGATCAGGATGACACCTGGCCATTTCTTATCACCCAGACTCACGTGACTGCTTTTCAGTCCTCTCCATCAATTCCCTCCTGGCCTTGGTGAGGTACCATGTATATAGCATTAACCCAAAAAATGTCAACTGCCCCACATGTTCATTTCTCTCCACCCTTTTTGCTACAAGCAATCACAGTTTTGCTTCCCAGACCTGCTAGACCCACTGTCCTCCTTCCCCTTCCCCTCAGTGACTCAGCCCAATGCTTTCCCTTCTTCCCCTCACTAGGATCAGACCCACTGGTTTCTTATAAGAGAGTGTAGCTTCATGAGGAATAAACATAAGCCAAGAACCTCCGCTTTAAATCATTACTGTGCTCATTCCTGTTTATTACTGTGTTCATTCACGTTTATGTACTGAGGATATAATAAAATATGACTCCTTTGTGGATGCTTAGATACCTTGGAAGAAGCAGTGTTCAAGCTGAAAAACAAACTAACAAAAACGAAGGTCAGAATTTATTTTGTTAATATGCAAGCTGAGTTTGACTTCTAAGTGACCAGAATTTAAATACAAGACATAAGATGTTTTAATTACTAGGAAAATATTTGATTGATTTCAACTCTTAGAAGGCTCAGTCATATTATATTGGCTTTTCCCAGATGGGTTCTTCATGAAAGATTACTGAACTCCACTGATAATTCTAGGGTGTGTTAGATCTATGACAAATGCGTAAATACTGAAAACACAAGAAATACCAGTTTCTGATTAGAAACTCATCCTTATAGAATTGTTAGCATGAGAAAACAAAGAATCTTAATAGCAAGTGTAACACCTGAGACACTAGTACTTCTGGTGGAAAGAAATCCATTTCCTTCCAGCAGAATTCCAACAGGGTTCTATTCAACCCTTTAAAATCAATAGAAAGATTCCTGCTGGATGAAATACTAGTTAGAGAGCTTATATGGAGGCAATTAGAGCAATAACATTTCTGTAAACAGGGAAAAGGATTTAAAAAATTTGGATGGTCCATTCTGAGCGACAGAGAGACGTTGGATGCAATAAAAAAAAAATTATGCGAATCAGTATACTGATTGCTACACAAAAAAGTGGCGGGAGAAGCATGAAATACAGACTGAGCTACAGCTAAAGGCACCCTACTAGACTGAGGTACTGTTTGACACATGGAGCTTGATCCAGTGCTGCATTACACCTTGTTCTACATCTCGGTATTATGGTTTAAACTGGCAGAAAACTGGAGTAGCCCAGCAGCAAACGACAAAAGCGTAGGTCCCATACAGAAATGCCGTAAGGAGCATTTCCATGGTAGGAGACTTTTTAAATGAGAACCCTGATGCATGTAGGTACTCAGGCAACCGTTACAGAAACTGAAAATCTCTGCAGATGTGCGATTACATCACTCTGCCCCAGAGCTACAGAGTCTGGCCTTTCAAAATGTTACAAAGCTGCAGGTTGTTTCACACAACTCGTAGCTGCTCTTTGCCATGGCCATTATTTCAGCCTGCCTCACCTCTCTCAAAATCCATCACTTCTTACAGCTCCTTTGGGTTGGGAGTCTATCGCCCATGAACACCAAGTTATACATAGAACAGAATGTACCACTGAGAGCCCGATCCAATTCCTGCAAAATGCCGCAGGGGTCTTTTCATTAGTTTTGGTAGAAAACAAGCTAGATCTCAGAAGAATGTTCTAAAACTGTCCCAAATCTCAGATCACAAAGCCCCTTTTGCTCACCGTGAAGCCAATGGCAGATCTCTCTTTTGTGTCGTTGTAGCAGAATCAGGTCTTAGCTTTTTGCTGAAAGAAGAATCAGTATTTTCCTGGTATTTCAATTAAAACCGACTGGAAATACTTCTAAAATTTAAACTAAAATGCACTAGGGTTTGGGGGTTTTTCGTTGTTAAATCTGGATTGTTCCTCAAAAGCTGGAAATGCCATCACATTGGTACTGTTCCACGGGAAACTATTTGCTATCCAGGAGCATCACGTTGTTATGCTTGGTAAATGAAATACACAAATAAACATATCAAAGATTGAGAAAAACCTTCACGGCTTTAATTTTTTTTTATTTAAACTGTAGTTGTTCACAAATGTATAACAATGTTCAAAATTAATATCAACAGAATTGTTGACTATATTAAAGTTTATTACGTTACCATGGTTGAATATTTTTTCTTGCAATCTGAATGTATAATTTGTATTCTGTTCTCCATGATAACTATGAAAAATTGTTTCAGTCTCTGTCCATTACATAATGATAGAAAGCAAATTATTTCTGAAGCAACAGAACCTTCCATCAAATACACAGAACCATCTGACTACCCTTAAAATCAGACACTGGTTGCAATGTTTATGTGAAGGATAATATATTCCATTCCAGCGTGCACTACTCTTTATATTCAAATTTATAACTCTATTATAAATTCTTATTTTTGTCTTATAACAACCATATTTAACAGTGTGAGAAAGTGCTGCATTAGCCTATATTATCTAATTACCTTCCAAAACTACAAAGGGTGATTTCTGAAGATGAAAGAAGGTGTGAAAAATAGGCTTTGCCTTCCGCTGTACTAAAGGTATTGGGATTCCAGGTCTCCTTGAGTTCTTCGGAGAATTAGTTCTGGATTTGTTAGCCAGGAGGATCTGTCTGTGGTCCGAGAGTGACAAACCATAATTTGGTAATACATAAAGCCATAATCTTTGAAGCAGCTAGTTGCAAGGTGAGATCATCCTCAAACTAGCATAGGGCGGACTTCTGCTCTGTATCTGTTGTAGTTTAACCCGGCAGGCAGCTGAACACCACCACACTGAAACCCAGACAGTATCCTTGAACAATAAGTGCAAGGTGAATGCACGAACAATATTTCATTTAAGCTGCACTTACGCCAAACAGACCGACATCTGAAACAAATCTTTCCGCACAAGTGTTTTTTTTTGTCTTGCTAAAAGGACAATAAGTTTTAAGAACTGAAGCAAAATGTTGGCCAGGGAAAAGAGCAACAAAAGCTGTAAAGAGAAAAACGTTGAGAGAAAACTGCTCCGTTCCCCAGGGGCTTCTGGAGGCAAAGGTACTGTGAGAGAGATGGTGAGGGGACGAGACTGATGGCAAGGAGAGGAAGGCAGGCGCCAGGTTCGGCTGCAATCTTCTGCTGACTTTTCCCCTTGTCTCATTTCCCATTTCGTTATGCGAGATGTCCTTCCTGTAATCTTTCTCCTGCACGTTTTCAAATGCAACACTTTTCCTTCCCTCTTTCCCCACCTTGCATCTTCTACCATCCATCCTCCCTGGCACAGTCATTTCCACTTACTGTTTTGTCACTCATACTAACAGGAGCAGAATAAAACCCACTTAATTAGGCTGTGATTTTGGCAAGGATAAGGAACCTCTTGACAGGAGGCCTGAAACCCTATGGTACCTACTATCAGAAAACGGTTTGTGAAACACCTGCAAATGATTGACAAAGAATGGACAAATATTGCTCACGTGAGACTTGATCTGAGTGTGGTGACTTAACCAAATACCCTAAACCTACAAACAAGTCCACCAACTACAGTGGGACTATCGGTGTGCTTGAATATTTTGGTGGTTCCTTACAACCCTGAATCCTTACTATTAACTTTCCTCATTTTTTTTTCCCAACTGTCTAATGGGATTAAAAAGATAAACTAAACTAAATTGTTACATCCCGTCATAACATCATTCTGATGTCAGAGAAGTTATTGAAACACTCCTGAGAGGACACGTGCTAGGCGTCACTCAAACGAAGGGACAGGAGTCTCTCAGTCTCCCAGGTTTACCAGGAGTACGATATAACAGATTGAGTCTAAACAACAATTTAAAAAAAAAAAAAATTTTTAAGGAAATCCTTAACTTAAGGCTGCTATAATATGAGCAGGGGTGATGGTGGGTATGGAATAAATGACTGCTCCAAACAATGGTTTCTGGGTGTTGCATGCAAACAAACAGGCAAAATGGTGTAACAATACCTCATCGCTGATGTCAGCTTTCTTTGCCTTATGCAGCCAAAGACTTTTTTTTTTTTTCCTAAACTGCTGTAACAACTAATCAAAAGGCTGTATTATATTTCATCTACAAAGGTCAGCAGCACGAGGAGCACTCAGGGACCAGCGGAAGCTGGGGGTTGGTGCTACATCCCTACACCTACAGCTCTCTCGCTACCTGCAGAACCACAGCTTTTCTGAGACTTCCCCAAAGCCATGCCTAGCACCCTCTATCCTCCCAGACCTGCGATTTACCCCTGGCACTCTCTGTCCTGACCTGCTGCTACCTCTCTCACGCACCAGTGTGGCTGGGCACGATCTGCCAGTTGAACAGCCGGAGATGTACGTATGGCACTGGGTAACACGCTTTCAAATTATTTCCCCCCCTGCCAAAAAAAAAAACCCAAAAGGTAAGGAGTTGCTCTCATCATGCCCTCCCCTGTCCCTGATGGGGAAAATAATAGTGGCGTTTGCGGTGAAAAGGCAAAATGAATGTAAATGAGGTGGCAGGTTTCCTGTGGCCTGAAGGCCCTGGTTTAACTACCAACGAGTCATGGTTCAACAAGGGCCGCAAATCATGCGTAGACGCAGAGAGATCCTGTCTGCACCACTCCTGCGCCACTGTAACTCCCCGCAACCAGAATGGAAACAAATCTCACTTGATAGCGCTGTGGGACGCACCAGCCGTCTGTACAGCTTGATTGTAACCTTCCACGTGTAAGTGCAAAAGCGTAGGGAACACCAAAGGCAAACGGTGAGGGCCGTCTACTTCTGTAGCCGCCTGATTCTCTGGAGACGATAAATTCGGAATGGAAAAAGTTGCCTAAAGGGAAAACGCTGTGTCTTCACATACAGGCTCTTTTAAACAGAACCGCCTATTCCAGGTCTGAAATAAGAAAGTATGGCTTACCAATTTGTTACCCCTTTTCAAGTTAAGATTTTACTCCCACCGAAGAAGCTGGCCTGGATTAGGCTTAATTTTATAATAGGATCTAGCTTAAAATTGATATTTGAGGCCGTATGATGGATTCAGCCCCCACCTCTCATCTCCCTGTGAACAGGGCTGTCTGGTGTTGGAAAGGAGAATCCCCTCAACTAAAAAAAAATCGCTTGCTGTTATGACGAGCGGAGATAA
This sequence comes from Gorsachius magnificus, assembly GCA_034008185.1. Taxonomy (NCBI): domain Eukaryota; kingdom Metazoa; phylum Chordata; class Aves; order Pelecaniformes; family Ardeidae; genus Gorsachius; species Gorsachius magnificus. The sequence continues at coordinate 54,302,897 of CM067082.1, read as the reverse complement.
GATCACGGAAACACAAATAAAAATATTCTGCTAGGGTAACCTCACAAACTAAGCAGCTAAGATGCCAGATAAGGAACTCGGTAAAGCAGGGAAATGGCCTACTAGCTGAAGCGCAGACTGCGCGTTTGCGAGGGATGTTATGCTGACGTGGTGAGGTAATTATTACATTATATGCAAATGGGAGGCCTCTTCAGAAAACTGCTGCAGCTGAAACAGGGTTGCACTGGAGGGTGGAAAATTGCTTCATTAGTCTGTGTTGTATTGGTGTATCCTGAGCCCTAGGTAGTGTTCCAAAATTGACTCAGTATTTCTGTCATGACAATAACACGGGCAGGCATGAAATCTGACCTTTCTTTCTTTTTACATATGTATAATACAGTCACCCTATCCACGTAATTCTGTGTCTTCTTCTATGAACTGCTTTCTTTAAAAATCCAGACTGCATGTTATGCAGGGATATATTTTTATTTTTTTTTTAGTTTCATGCTCAAAGGGATTTAAATGAATTATTTGCAAATAATCAAACTCACTGACTACATATAATCTTGTAGGCAGCTTGTCCCAGGAGGTACAGATGAATAAACAAATCTTATCTGTAGGACTGGTACAAAAGATTGTCAAGGAACTTTTTAGAGATACACGGACTATGACGGTAAACTTTGCCTACACACTACTTTGCACGCTCCCACATCCTTTTGTCAGTTGCGTTGAACCCTCTGTTAACTAGCCTGATTTCTTATGTGACAATTACACAAAACTTATGTGAGAGCCCAAAACGGCTCTAACACCGAGTGGGGCAAAACCACCTTTTAACAAAACTCGTCATCAGACCGGCAGATGAAAAGTTGGTAGACAAACAAAAGTAAAATAAAGAAGCAACATGGTTAGCAATAAAACACTTAATTCACATTCGTGAAACCTGGACTGTATTTCCAGTTGTGCTACTTCTCTTCTTATTTTCCTTTTTATACTGCAAGGTGTTTGGGGTGAGAGTATCACCCTGGTTTAGTACATGCTATGTCTGAGTAGCATCGGGGGCCTCTGGGCAATAGTGTGGCTCAAGTGAAGAGTAACACACAGCCAAGCCAACTTCAGTGAGCTGAATCACAAAAGCAATGGGCAATGAAGCTGCTGACCTGAAATACGCACCTGGCCTGCCAGACACGTTTTTATTTTGCAGTCCTACACTTTCATTTAAAAAAAAATAAACACAAAACCCAACCTAAACCAAGCAAGTTATTTTCCAGCCTCCTCTGGGTAGACCGGTAACTTTCAAAGGCAGGCTGGGGTGACCTATGAAGGGGCAGACACCCCGAACGCAGGGTTTCTCGTGAAACATCGCTGTCACGAGGTGTCAATTCTGAGACACACAGAGCTATAAATAGCTGCGGCGAGCGCTTTGCGGCCGATCACCTCAGCCCTGCGCCGAGGAGAGGGGCGGGAAGCGAGTCACGGCGGTAGGTACCCGGGATGCGTCACCCAAGCCATGACCGACCGTCCCGCGCTCGCGATACCCACTCGGGGCCGGGACGCAGCCCCCACGACGCCCCCCGAGAGGCGCTACGGCGCCGGGGAAGGGGGGGGGGGGGGGGGGGGGAAGGCAGGCAGGCCGCCCCGGAGGAGGCCGCCCCGCCCCGCCCCGCGGGTGACCGCCCCAGCCAGGCCGCCGTCGCCACAGCCTCTGCGACTCCGTCCCGCTTCGCTGGTGCCGCTGAAAGCGCCGCCGCACGCCCCGCACGCCGCACACCGGCCGCCACCGGCCGCTCCCGCCCAACCGCCGCCCGCCCGGCGCACGCGCACGGGGCCACGCGCCTCCGGTCCCACCCCCCCCGCCCGCCCCGCGTCGCCCCAAGGTCACGTGGCGCCCGGGGCGAGGCGGGATCGCGCCGCTGAGGTGGCGCGCGCGTGCCCGCCCACTGCGCCCCTCCGCTCATCCCTCCCTCCCTCCCTCCTCGGCGGACGCCGGCCCCGCCGGGCCTCGCCAGAGGTAAGCGAGCCGGGGGCCGCTGCCGCCAAGTCGGCTCGGGGGGGGGCGCGCACGGGGCGGGCGGGCGGGCTGCCTGCCTCTGCGGAGAGAGAGAAGGGGCGGGGGGCGCCAAGCGAGCCCGGACGGCTGCGGGGGAAGGCGGGGGGCCTGCCCCGGCTCGGCCTCGCTTCCCTCCCCGAAAAGGGCTCCGAGCAGCGGCCGTTGAGCCTCTCCTTTAACCCTCGCTGGGAAGCGGGGCCGCCTGGCCTGCCCGCCCGCGGGCGGTGCCTGCCCTCCCCGCCGCTGCCCCCGGTTCCCCCGCAGCCCAGGGTGGGCGGCAGCCGGGCTGTCCCGGTTGTGCGGGGAGGGGGAAGGGGACACATTCCCTCCCGCCCCCTGGCTGCCGATGCGCCGGGAAGATTGGGGGGGGGGGGGGGGGGGGGGGGGGAGGGGAGGGCTGCGACCCTGCCTGCCCCGCTGGCCGGCGCTGGGTGACCCCCCGAGCTGCCTCCCAGCCCTGCGGTGGCCTGAGGGCGGCCTGCCGCTTTGAAACGTCGGTCTCACCGGCTCCGCTTGACGCTGCGACTCTGCGAAGTGTTAAAAATCGCGATACGTGCCTCGCTGCCCGAGCTCCTTCCGTTGGACGGGTGTGCATTTCTCAAACTTCGGGCGGTTAACTTGCGTACCTGCGGGGCACTCCTCCCGGGTGTTTTCTGTTTATCTCTGCTGGTGTACGGAGTAGGAAGTGCCAGCCGCTGGAAGTACACTGCACTGTTTGTGTACGTATGCGAGTTTTGGCCAAGTTCACGTCTAAATTAACGTGCGCGAACTGCATCTTTCCTCTCCTTAAGTGATGGCTGAGTCCAGTGGTCGCCAATCCATCAGTGATTTTTAACAGAGCAAGACGATATGCTGTTTAACTGTGTGCACTTCCAGCCAACAAAATGATGCCATAAATACACCTATGTTTTGCCTGCACTTTGCATGTGTACATGGTCTGATTTCTGCAACCCCCCCCAAACAAAATTCCATTGTTGTCACAAGAAGGAATTTGTTATCCATATCCCTTAATGGCATATGGTATGATTTAGGATACTGTCAGAGGAGATGATGATAGACAGTCCTACAGAACTCTGTTTGTTTTTTTGAGGTTTTTTTGTTTGGTTTTGGGTTTTTTGTACTTTATAATAGCATTGCTCAGGACAATTTTGAATAGTGGGCTCTTAATGTTTGCAAAATACATTGAAAGAGGAAAAAAAGTGTGGTGTTACACACATTTTAAGAATGTACGGGTATTCACTAGTCAGAATGAAAAATCCTAAGTCGCAGTATGCCTTCACTATGTGTTACTGAAAGTGTAGACATGTCAGTCATTCTCTAGATACCTAACCATTGTTTGTAGGCATACGAGGCAACTAGCTCCAGCCAGGACCATCAGTCAAGCCTTCTGTCCTAGCCCCTGCTATAGTTTCTTTGCATCCCAGAACATACAGGAATGTAAACAGTTTTGCCATCTCCTACAAAAATTAAGGAAGATCTCTTCACTAGAGTGAAATAAGGGAATGATCTGTGAGGTGCTCTGTAAAACACGTTACTATTATACAGTAGAATATTAAACTGATAAGCTAAAGTTAAAAAGTTTCTGAATGAACTCAGGATGTCAGGAACTTTGAAAGAAATGCTGTATTTTCTGGTGTTCTTCATTACATTAGGAATAACTTCATACAGTGCTGAAAGGCTCTTGTAAGCAATCGCAGTATTAATTGTTAAGCTCATAGCATAACTTTTCAATTAAGCATATCAAAATGAATGGGGTTTTTAATGGCCTGGAGAAGAGGTGATGTTTGAACTTGTCTTAGTCTTAGTACTTAACGTTTTGGTTTGCTACAAAATTTAGTTCTTTGTTGTTATTTACTTGGAAGACATACATGCATACGTACATGTTCCAGTTCCGCAGTGCAGAGAACATTTTGTCCTGTCTTCCTACTTCCAGCATTTCTTTACATTTCTAGTGTAAAGTCATGATTAATTATGGGGAAATACAAACTGCATTTACTACGCTTGACACCCCCTTATGTATTCTGAGGCCGAGAACAGCTCTTCTTGGCATTGCATGCTTTATGATTTGGTCTGTGACCCAGAGAACTTGCAATCTAGATCAGCTAAAGCTGAAAGGATTTTGTTCAAAGCCACATTGGGAACCTCTGTCAAAGAGGTTAAATTAGTTGCATTTGTTTCTTTCTTCTTGGAAGATGCTCACATGGTTAATATTCCAGATTATAATATTCTTCTTTTCCAGTCTTTCACATCTTAAGTGCAAGATCACAACATATAGGAAAACAGACAGTTCTTCATGGTCTATGGGTGATCATAGAATATCTGTGCTGAATTAGAATCCTACCTTTTTTTTTTTTTAAATAGCTTTGGCTTATATAAACAATGATTAAAAGTTACTTTATATATCATGAATTGCAAATACATTGTACGTAACTGTCTGAAAAGGGTCAAAAGGACGCCTTCTGGTGTGCGATTCAGTGCTGCATGTTATATATGTCCACAGTAAAAAAGCTTTCAGGCTTATACAAAACAGTGAGTGATATGTTTGTGATCAAATTCACGTCTAAAGCGTATATATTAGACGTCTTCATCCCATACCGGGCAAATTCTGAGAACGTAACATAGTAGCACACTGTATCCCAATGATTTTTGCATCTGGCAGCACTGATCAGGAGTACTTTCCTTATGAACTTTTGATCTCATTGAAGTTGCATTTTAAGGTTCTACAGTAACACAAGGATGTCATCTCAGTAAATATCTCACTGTTATATACGCAAGCAGAGATTTTTTTTTTTAATTGTAAAAGAGATTGTTCACTTCAAGCATAGTAAAAAATGCTGCTGCTTTTGCAAAGAATGTTTCACTTAAAATGAGTTTTTATTCTGCCTAGCTGCTCTCTCATTTTGGTTGTTACAAACACTCCAGTATGTAGTAATATTAGTGCTTACATTTCAGTTTGTGCAGGCAAACTGATTTAATATGAAACTCATGCCAAGTCAAGCCAGATTGGCTTTGTGTTTGAGGACCAAGCTTAAACACACTTTTTTTGGCATTTTTAAAAAAATTTTGATAGAAATTTAATTTTTTTCTTATGTTTGTATTTCAAGGGAATTTCCAAGTAAAGGATTCCCCTTCCTAGTTAAGCTTCCTTTTCCTATTTCAGTGTTTTATTGTTATCGGTTTCTTTCAGCTTTGTGGTAATGTAATTTTGACAACATGCATTAACCACCAGAAGTTGTCCCAAGTCACTCTCTTCTCACAACTAAGGGACATTTCCTCTTTGCTTCTATCTGTACTGAATGAACAGATAAGAATTTTAACTGAGGAACTGGCCCATTTCTTTATCCAAAGTGCTTGAGTTCAATACCAGAAGTGTAAATATGCAAAGTAGTAATAGAAAAGTCTCCAGTATATACCAGGTGACATTTTTGTGTTGGTCTATGTGGCTGAAGCCAGCACATGCTAAGGCAGTCTTAGGCCATGTCTTTAGGTTTACTTGTCTTTTTTTAGACTACATAATTGTCTTCTCAGGAAATGTACTTCTCCTGAATTGATGGTTATGAAAGGTCTTTTAAAGGAAATGTGTAAAGGATTCTTTGCAACATTCTTTCAAAGAAGTGCTTCCAGTAATGAATTGTAGCTGAGATTCCATTAGAAATGGAAGTAATTATCTCTCCTTTGGCTAACAAGAGAATTTAGTTTGTGATGTGAACTGAAATACAGTGATTTTTAACAAAGAATTACTTAGTGGTGACCTAAAGTTGTTCATTCCCTGAATGAAAAACGTGCATGTTGGCCCCACAGATTTCTTGTTTGTGTTGCTTTATGGGTTTTTAATATCCCATATAGATGGTGCAGCCACGCTGTTGTGTGCTAAGGGTGAACAGATACATCCTTCAGCAGATGTGATCTCTGTGTTCATTAAAACTTAATAATGCAAGTAGATTGTGTTTGGTGAATGAGTAAGCATGTGCTGCTTTGCTCAGCTGTATCTAATTTTCCCCTTCCCAACATCTCATGCAATGAATACCTTTGTGGGGGAATTCTGTAAGACTAGCATTTTTACCTGATTTTCTAATAAAACAGCCAAGTCTTATATGAAAATTAAATTTATGGATGTTGTTCTATTTTGGTACATGTTCATCAGTTCAACAATATGGAGAGTCTTACCAAGTAAAAAAAGGTATCTTGTTTATATACACTATATTTAGAACTTTTGGGGTATTCCACACATGTATTTCTCTTCTTTCTTGTCAACCTGAAGATAAGCACTAGTCTCAGATCTTATATTCATGTATCCACTCTAAAGGTAACCAGGTTATTCGCCACTAATAGATCAAGATCTATTTAAGCATTTCATGCTTAAATACATGACTGTGTTCTTTTGCTTTGACTTTTAAGTCCTGGAAGGTTGTAAGAAAATATAAATACATATGAGGCAGATCAGCGCCTGGAAAGAAACCTTTTTAGATGGAGAAAATAGAAGGATAAGGGATTCTTCACTAGGGAAATGCTTGGTGCTTTCTAGAAACATACAGAAAAAGCTTCCTCTGCTTTCTTGCATGTAAAAATGAGGTAGATGGAATTTTTATTCAGAAACTTTGGCTTCTGTGGTATGTGTCTAGAAATAAGTTCAACCAAGGATGATGTGGCTGTAGTAAAGTCTGTGGTGCTGGAAATGGATATGTCAAGCGTGGCAGGAATTTGTGTGGGATATGCCCGTGCAGATTCCGAAGGGGTGTGTTCTTGGATTAGCCAGTTACTTCTTTTCAGTTCCTTGAAAGAAGTTAAGGTCTTCATGTACATAAGAACTTTTTGTGGGCATGTAACCCAAGCTTTTGATTGAACTGATCATTTTAACAGTAAAATTCACTTTATGGAATCTTAAAGTATTTTTTGTTCTCACTGAAGTTCCTTTGTGTAAAAAGAGGAAAAAAAAAAAATTCTCATATTAATACAAGCCAAGATGCCATAATAGCAGAATCAGATGATTCATAGTGGATCATACATATATAACTTCTGACATATTACAAAAGGGCCAAGTCCAAATAAACTGGATTTCCTTTCTTGCTATTTTTTTTTTTCTTGGAAATAAAAAAAATACTTATGCTGCACTGAAAAATATTCTAATTTGAATGGCTCTAGACTCCATCTGACATGAGATCTTGAAGGCATTGAACTTACCATCTTGCATCTTAGGTAGGAAACTAGACTTTTGATTTTACTAATTTTTAACCACCAGTTCAGTGGGCAATGCATTGCTTTTGTATCACTGGTGTTTCTCTAACAGCTGTTAACTGCTTGGATTCTTGTACTATGCTGTTATTACTTGTGATAGGTTTTTTTCATTATTTTTATTTTTTGGATGGCTGGGAATTGGCGGGTGAAAGCAGGTAACTGCCTTTTAATCTTTTTCAGCATTTTTCAACAGAACTTGATTTTTAGTTGCATATAACTTTGCTAAAATGGAAAATTTCATTCCAAGCTATATATTGGCCTCCTTATGCCTTTATGGAAAATTTTAGCAAGTATAGTCATTTTTTTATAAGAAATGAAACTTAATGGTATGTTTCCACTCTACGAGAGGAAAAACTCTAGCTGTTTTCTCTTAAAAAAAATGCTCATGTCTCTTTCAGAAGGGAGCTGAGGCAGATGGTCTTCATTCAGTATGTCTTCTGTTATTCATGTCTAAATTTATTTTATTTTGGCAAAGTTATTAGGCTTTGAATAAGGCTTAAAAGTCCATATTGAGAATGGATAGACTTCCACAGTTAAAAGTAACAGAGGTGCTGCATTAATTGTATTTTACCACAAGCTGGAATGAGCAGAGTTTTATTTGCAGTTTCAGTAAGCAGGTTCAGACCAGGGCTAGGATCAAGAACTTGGGCACAAGACAGTGTTTTCAGTCCTGGTCTGATTTTTGCAGTCTCACTGTGAGAACTCTTCTACTTTGTTTGTACCCAATTGACAAAGTGTAAAAACTACATGAAATAAAGAAGTGTGGTGGAATATAGGAATTGAAATTGAGGCTTGGGGAGAAAGGGTCAGGATGGGGTGTGAGACTGAGAACTGTGCTGCTTAAGCCTTAGTTTGTAGTAAATAAAAATTTGGGGCAGGATAGGGTGAAGGAGACATATAGGACATGAACAAAGGTTGTCCCATACTTGCTCTATCTGTTAGGATATGTTAATTAGAGAAGGATTTGTCTCATTCATTCATCTTAGCATATTTATCTTGATCTTTGAGTGAACTGTGATTGTGTACTGATAGAAGCTCCTGTCTATAGGATTTCTGCTTCCTTCCTTCCAGAACTTAGAATGACATATACTGATGAAAGCTAGGGGAAATGTCCTGTAGCTGTGTTCTGGCCATGCTTGTTCTGCAGTTCCTATACAGTACAAGCAAATCACTTACATGTAATTTTCACTGGCAATCAGGCTTTTTTTTTTTTTGTAATGACCATCTGGGATATCTGATTAGTGGCTACAAATGTAGCCTATGGAAGCAATGTTTTGAATATGCAAAGAGGTAAAAAAATGGAGGGAAACTTTGCAAACTCAAGTTTTAACGGTACTAAAAACCTCTGTATTTTTAATTCCTAATCTCCTGGCCTGAGTTTTCCATTGTATAGGTGAAAAAAACCAATGCTGCATCCTGGGATGCTGTAAAACGAAATTCATGCAGTCAAATATGCTATGAAGGTTACTATAGAAAAGTACCATTTAAAAATGGAATCATACTTCCCATTGGGGATTTTGACTAATGAGCAATGGAATAAGATGTGTAGACCCACAAAGAGCAGAGGAAAAAAAAGAACATAGGATCATGACTGATCTTTGTCAGCAGTATTGACTTGCATGAGGCTAGTGAAAAGACTCATGCACTTTCTGAGGCTAAACCACGGTAAAATTTACCCACACCAAAGAGCTGGGTTAAGGTTGCATGAAAAGCACTGCTTCTAATACTTCCAAATTTGGCGTGTTTGCTTTTCAAAACTAAAGCTAGTTTTCCTGTGTAAATTGTAAGTAATTAATGTAGTACTTAAACTTACTCAGAGGGAATTATATTTTATTTACCTTATTAATGTTGAGAAATAAAAGACAAGGAGGCTTACTAAATGTGCAGAGCTTATTACCTGTCTTAAATCTTAGCTTACTGCAGTGACCACAATGTTGTTTGTATTCTAGAAAGGCTGTCTTCCAAAATACTTTTAGAGGCTTTGAAGAAAATAATGTCATCTGAAATATGGAACAATACTGAAATAGAATAGATATAACAGAAAATTGTACACAAAACCCCCCAAACCATAAAGCTAAGTCAAAAGTGTTTGAAAAGAAGCACTGTCTTACAGTAAAAGTTGGCTTCAATTCTGCTTATAACTGTGTTTGTTATCATATTTTAATGGAACCCACATGATAAAGGAATGATGAACAAGCAGAGGAAAATTGAGTGTGTCCAGTAATTCTTAATATCCTGTGAAAATACTTGTCATGTCTGCTAACAAAACCAGTATTTTTACTTGTGAAGAGCCGCATTAAATATGAACTCATTTGGTGTATGGAAAAGGGCCCAGACATGGTCGCAGTTTATTGCAACCTTACTGTATGTGTAGAAATCCCAACACTCAATTTAGGAGTTTGTCATCAAGACTGATTTAGTTTTGGCCTTGAGTGTAGTACCCTAGTTATTTTGGAAACCTAGAAGCCATTTGGCTGCATCAAGTAATGTGATTCATTGTCCTTGCATCAAAGCCCAATGCATAAATTTACAAGACTTAGAGGAGGATAGAGTAAAGGTGGTAGTAGGATCCTAGATTATTTTTTAGTTTGTAATTCAAGTAGTACTCCACAGTCTTCTGTAGCAGACACAAAGTAACACCATGGGAGTGAGGAGAAGATGCATAGGTTTAAGGTAATAAGAATGTGCCTATATTGAGGGAATGTTAACAGATCTCAGAGAATGTCTCTCCCATTCAAGGGTAGAATTGTTTCCTTATGCTACACTTCCTCAGTTGCTTTGCCTATCCAGGGTACTATTTAGAGAAGTAATGACATTTCAAAATTCTCCAGATCAAAAATTAATTCTTATTCTCAGTCATGGAGCTGGGTATAAGCTAGGTATAATACATACGATAAGCTTGTATGTATTGTCCACACCCCCAAATTATAGTGCTTTAACAATTCAGTTTAAAGAAAGCAGGAAAATTGTCACAGGAAAAAATGTTTTTTCTGGTGTGCATTGTTTTTGTATGGTTTAGTATGAGCTTGACACCAGGTCAATTGTCTCCTTAGTATTATAATGCAATTTCAAAAAAGGGGGGGAAATAGCCCACAAATACCAGACGCTGAATTGCCATCAAGTTTGCCCTATAAAACCTGAGGAGCTAGCCCAGTGAAACGTCAGCGGAGGGAGCAGGCACACGGAGTGGCAGTACAGGCATTCTTGAGTTAGGTGTGCAACAGGCTGAACTAGGACTTTGAATGCTGCTACAGGTGGTGGAGTTGCAACGGTAGGTGAAAAGTCTCCAAGTGAGCTAATGTAGACTTTGCTTAAGAATCATTAACTAAATCCCTGTTTCTTTTCATGGGAGCTTCAGCTGAAGTCACGTGACCTGATGTAAAACAAGATCATTACCTATCAGTGCAAACATATGGCAGAGTCTGCCCATGTTATTACTTATCTCAAAGAGCGCAAGGGGGCTGTGACATTTCAAGCAAAGCCTATTGGTGAGGGAGTTTCTATGTGAGCTTTCTTAAAGAAGCACTTCCTTTTTAATCATAATACTGCGTGGGAAAGTATACCAAGCGAGTATATTCTAAGCGACCAGAAGATTTGCCTAATTATTCTGCTTCTATGGAAAGAGAAGAAATGCTGACACAACATTCTGTTATGGCTGTAAGCTTTGCATTTACCTCTACTGTGGAAAGTTAGTTTCCTGTTTTCTGAGATGCATTTCTCAGAAAAGGATGGTTTTGAAGATGACTTCAATAGTAATGGAGTTGCTGCCCATGAAAGGGTTCATTCTGGAATCTTGGTGAGTTTGACAGATTTATGGCTAAGTGTGGGTATATAATTTCCTATAGCATAGTTAAAATATGTAAAAACTGACTGCCTGTAAATACTATGTGGAAGACTTCATTTAGGCATTCAACAGAATTACTGTGTTTCCCATTTTTGTTCATAAGTACTCTGTGCAGTACTAGGAGCAATCCTATAACCCTAATTAAAATTTTTACTTAGGAGCAAAGAAGTTTTAGTTTGCTTGTTTTTGCTGAACGGACTTGATGCTACAGCAGTCATTCTCCTACTTCCCCCTCTCCCCCCCCCTTCTTTTCAGAGTACAAAACAGAAACTAGTAAAAAACTTGTTAAAAGATTTTCCCTGGTTAAGGAAAGCTCCTGCCTCATAAATATGTATATACACACACATCCAAATATAGGCAAGATGAGATAAATTGAGGGAAACCATTGCTATGCATGTTTTTTATTTTGTTTTTCTACCTAATCTCTTGAAACCAATGCAACTTCTTTACTGTTTACATCGTGTGGCATTAGACTATCATTTAATCCTCTAAATGTATCTCAAAATAAATGGGATGTATAAAGATTTACTCTCTTGTAAGCTAAGATCTACACTTAAGTAACTCTTTTTTTTGCGGAAAATTAACCCTCTAAAGCTGTATCTCTCTAGAGCAATCTGACAGCTTGCCTTTGAGTAACTTGCACTCTTTTTCTATTGTTGAACTGGGCAGTTTCAGTTTCTGCTTTTTGCAGTGTAATGGCTTCTTGCCAGAAAAAAAATCTCCTTTATGATATAGGACAGAGAGATCCTTTCCCCCATTCCAATTACATTTGCGCTTAGCTTAGTAGTATTAATATATTCAGCTACAAGAATTTTTGTAAACTGTTTATTGCATAAACATTCAAAAATCAGTCCCTGGAGCCTCAAAAGTCACAAAAAAGTGGTTTTCTGCTATGAGACCTTAAGTATTGATAGCCTTCTTATTTGCTATCCTAGAGGAGTAAGTAGTAGTGAGCTACATTAGCTTTTATGCAGAGTTCTGGAATTTGACTGCATCAGGTAATGTATGTACTCTGGATATCAAAATAAATAAAACTTAAAAGCTAAACAGTGTTGTGAAATGCTGCTGCGTTGCCCTTTCTTAGCTTGTCTTGTCCATTAGACTTCTGTCTTGAACTGCAGACTGGAAACTGGCATGCTTTTTAGGTTCTGACAGCAGGTTATGAAAGCATATGGCGCTCTGCTCTTCTCTGCTTTCAGGACAATGACATTTAACACGTTTACTAAGCATGAAATAGTGTTATCGAGGAAATACTTTGTCTTACTGGTTATTCTATGATCAGGCTATTTCTATTGCATTTGCAAGAATTAACCCAGTAACATTCTACACTGCTTCTCTAGTCAGATTCAGTGCTGCTCACCACAAGTTTGCCAAAAATATACAATAAAATTAAAGCAAATTTTAAAATCTCCTAGCTGGGGTTCTATTGACATTTGAGATAAATTAAACATCTCATGTTTCTCAGGTATGTAGTGACACACTATTTCTGTTTGATCATTTGCTTGCTACAGTTTGAACCTTCTTAAGTAACGTGTTTTTCTTACAAAATGAACCATTACGTTAAAAGCTGAACTACAACCTGGTAAGCAATAATATACATTAGTTTCTGATCTACAATTTTGTTTACTTACAATATACAAAACATTTCCGTTAAGACTTGGATCATAAGCTTCTTTCCTTATAAATATTGGTTTTAACACTCAATAGGTTCAAAAGTTCATAACTTTCACACATAAGAGGTTATTCTGTTCATGTATGATCATAAAAGTGGCTGTGCTGTGAGATACAGAAATGTAACTGAGATATAAAAGATAACTTTTGCTACAGGAAAGTAAGAATATATGTAAAATAGGTGAATGCCTCAGTCCTGTGGGGGGTTTTTTTTGTGATTTTCTATGGTTTGATAAGGTCAGTTAGCATGTATGTGAGGAAAACTAGATTGTTTATCAACGGAACTCAATTCTTAGCAGTCGCTGTGAAATTCCGATCTTCTAAACAGTCGCTACTTAAATGATAGAGAATTCCTTGCTAACGTCCACTTCTCAAGTCCTATTCACTGAAATGAAATATATGGAATGGAGACTCTGTTAAGGACTTCTATTCCTGATTGTGCCAAACATTTCTTTTTAACAAATTCAGTCTCCTTGGTGACATGAAGTCAACTTCTCTTTGTAAGCCAGTACCATAGACTCCTCTTGGAAGCGGCCAAGGTATAGCCATGAATGATAATGACTATGTGTTAGAGAACTTTTCCTAAGATTGAGAATAAAGATGACTGGCATTTCAGGGGAAGACTAATTGCTGAAACAGTAAAGCAGAGATATTGCCACCTTTCTGTCTTCGGTTACAGTTCCATGAAATGCAGCAAATACCTGGTATGTCAAAAGGAAGATGTTCAGTTCCCTGCCCCAGCCTTTTTTTTTCTAGCTCTCTGGTGCTGCTGTGTGCCTCATGACTCTGTGGTGTCCATTACGTTCTTCTTCATGAGCTGATCTAACTTGCTAAACAACTGAAACAAATGACAACAGAATGGGTAGACTTCTGCCAGCTGTGTCAGTGAGCGAAAATCAGCTCATTAAGAGGGTCAGATGGGGAAAGGTTGAAGTGAGACCTCCCCTTTTTAGAAAGAGTGAGCTATTATGTCATTAGCAAGCAGTCAATTTTATAGTTGCACATGAAACTACTTAGAGATGGAACTGAGTTTTATTAATCACTAATGTTGATAAGGAGTCCATTCTGTTAATCTCATTAGTCACTCAGTGACAGTCTGTTCATTTTGTCTTCAACCCAATTGTAAAAAAGCTACAGGAGAAAATTCTCTAGTGCCTTACCTAGCATAGTAATTCTGTGGATAATTTCAAGTAGTTTTAAATCTGTATTAGAAAACCCCGATCTTCCTTGTGGAGAGGAAGGAATTTTTTTTTTTCTAAAAAAAAAAAAAAAAAATCCAAGTAAGATTAGGTAATGTATGTTAGGCTTGAGAAGCCTGAGGTGGAGAAAAATACTTCCATAGCTGCTCTAAGTCTGTGAAAGTAGTTTTAAGATTTCCTGCATGTTTACAATTATATTAGTACTGTTAAATACTACAAGAGTAGGTTCCTTTTGAGTGAATGCTGTAAGGAAGAATTTGAAGACTCAGAGCAGAATTAGTTGATTAACTACCTAGGTAGTGAAAGCAGTATCAGGAGGAAGAACTCTTGTAGTGCAATCTAGTTTTGTTTAGAGGCATTAAGAAAAATCCTAAACCTTGTTCAGAGGCTAATAAAAATAGACTAGCAAATAGACACATTCACTGAAGACTTTTTTTGGTAGAAATATTATCCCCAAATAGAACTTTTACAATTTAAGCCCCATTATGTGTTCAGGGTTGTGTGTTTTGCTTGTTTGCAGTGGCTCTTTGTTCTCCCAAATAATACCCTTAACTTCAGAGGCATGCAATTGCTTGGATATATTTGAAACAAGCTTGTAGCAGTCTCTTGGGTGGGAGGCGGGAGACGGCAGAATGAGGAAGGGTTGCACTTATATTTCCATTAGAACACCTTCATGGTTTTCCCTTCTCTTTCTATTAAAGCTCAGATGTTCTGAGAAATCTTTGGACTTAATTTCTTATTGGCACTCATAGATCACATTGTATTCTTAGTCTGAAAGACTTGCAGTCATCCAAAATTCATTCATTCACTTAAGTATTTTTAATGGATTGGACAGAATTTTTGGTAAGAGATTCTATGAGTTCTTTGTTTATTTTTTACTATAGCATAATCTTATTGTGTGCATCTTTGTATTCTGTCCTGAACTCCCCACTCTCATCTGGTTAGATTCCTTCACCTAGACTACGTATTGTTCTTTCTCAGTTTTCTGATGCCAGGAGCATGAATAACCACAAAAAACCCTGTAAAATATTTGTTCTCTCTTGACTGAAACTTTGTGACATTGTAACTATAGATGATACCCACTTTAGTTTTATTTAATCAAAAGTTACTGGGAGAGTCTCAGTAACTTTGACTATCTGGAATCACCTACCACAGGTGGAAGTCTTGCTGATCTCAGTTTTAACTTGTGGAAGTCGATGGCGGTGCTTTTCAAGAAAGGTTTTTACAAGCTCATGATTTTTATGTTGCAGGAGGTTTTAGTACTTGTTTCATGGCAAATAAATTCACTGGTGGTGTGCTTTCCTTATATAGGAAGAAAACTGGATTTCTTCCATATTTGTTTTCTCCACTTGCATTCTCAAATTCCTCTGTCTCCCATTAGATCTTTGATAATTTCTTTAAGGTGACTCAGCCATTTTAAAAATACAGAGCTTTAAAGGAAGTTACATTTAATACACTCTACATAACTTTTCCTGACTTTTAAGTTTTTTTCTTTTCATCCTTATGTGCAGTTACCTCCATTTTCCATAGAGGATCAGTTTATTAAGTAGGCAGTCTTCAGAGAATGAATTTGTCTTTTTAGCTTATCTGAGTAATTAAGCATCACTTGAATATAGGCTTTGGGGTTTAAAAATGACATGCTTCAAAATTGACTTTAAAATTTAAATAATCGTAGATTCAAGTTGATAAACTATTAAGAATAGGTTTTATAACTCTGGAGACTGTTGGTAATATAAAAATTGGCTCAAAATTCTGTTGACTCTTGAAGGTGTTTGTGTAAAGCTTGTTGACAATAATCAGAGTAATTGATAAATGACATTGCACATCTATTTAGAGGTTTTTAAAAAATTGATTTTAAAAAACTTTTTATGTTTTTAAAATTTACTTACTTTTTTTTTTTTTCTCCCTTAGTCTCAGACTATGAACTACGTAGGACAACTTGCAGGACAAGTCCTGGTTACTGTGAAGGAGCTGTACAAAGGCATTAATCAGGCAACCCTTTCAGGATGCATTGATGTCATTGTGGTCCGGCAACAGGATGGTACATACCAGTGTTCTCCTTTTCATGTCCGATTTGGGAAGCTTGGTGTATTGCGCTCTAAAGAAAAAGTGGTAAGTTCAGAAAGTGGGCCAGAACAAAGTTTTGAATACCAGTGCGTCCCTTCCCCTCCTCTCCCCACCCCCTTTCCTTCCTTCCCCAGCCCCCCATGTAGGCAGTTAGCAGGCTGATTTAGTACAGAGCAGTTTCTCATATATGCTGTATAGAGTGATCGTTTTGGAATGCAAAACAGAACTTCCTGTGGTAATCTAAGGACTCTGCAAAAAAATACTGTGAAAGAAAAGCTTTGACAGCTCTTAAGCTGCACAAAAAGAATAATACAAACATAGACTTCACAGTCGTAAAATGTTTATGTGGCTATCTATTTATTTATTTGAGTATGCTGGGGAAGAAGTGCTTAATGCTATTTAACTGATCACTGATGTTGCAAGCAACTATTTTTGGAATGTCTGGACGACAAATAGACCACGTCTTAAGGGTTGGTGACCTATCATAAATATTACGCTTGTTAACTCAGTTCAAGGCTGATACACAGTAGAAAATGCAGTTATTAATATCCACAAGCACATAAAAACTGGGACTGAAGCTTCATTCCGATGTGGGTGTATTTGAAAGAACCTGGTAGAATTCTCTGTGCAGCCAGTCTGAGACTGTGGTGCTACCCGGGCAGATTGTCCTGCGATCCCCTTTCCATAGGCTTTAGTAATTGCGCCTAGGGAGTGAGTTGGATTGGGTTGTAAATTTGACTGAAAAGTGGCCCTGTTGTGGGGGGACTTGACATTACTGTCAGTAACAAGTACTGTGTCTGGCAGTATTGCCAGGGGGTGTGCTACTGAAGGATGGATTGATTTAAACAGATCATAAAACCTCAGGTTTATATGCTGCTTTTCTAAGAAGTGAAAGGACACTGCAGGAAACTACCTCCATCTTTATATTTTGTTTGTAAAAGGAGAATAGAGTGCAACTAAAAGAGCAGTTATTTTGGGGCATTTTTTATTAATGGTCCATACTGGGAGTTGCATGCATTAAAGTTGTAAGTTTTATGATAATAACACAGGCTAGCAACAGTTTTCTTGTTACAGTTTTCTTTCTACAACAGGAATGACCTGAAACTTGATCTTGCTAAACATCTTTATAATTCTGAGAAATTGAACCAAATTTGAGAGGATTTCAGCTTCTGGGTACCTCTAAAAAGCTGTTGAATAGTAGAAACACCTACTCTCAGTACCTGCTGTACTAGGTAGTCAGCATAGTTCTCAGCTTTTGCTTGAGTGGATGGCTGCTGCTTCTTGCTCCCTTCATCCTTGGGGTTGCCATTCTGCATTTGAGTGTTCTCTTGCTAGACAGTTGAATGTTTATTACACCCTTGTGTATGCATTTTTCTCTGGCATGTTATGAGGCTAAGATTGTTAGTCTCAAGATGTATGGGAACACAAAACATGCATTTCTGTGCTTCAGCTCTAGACTTAAGATATATATTGAAGTCTCCAGAAGCCAGTGTGAGGTACAGGTACTAAAATTAGGGATGTTTGTCTGTCTAAACCAGCATAAAGAAAAGTTTCAAAAAAGAAACACTAAGGTAGGGTTTTTTGTTTGCAGTCGTGTTTTTTTTTTAAACTCATGTTACTGAATTGGAAATTCATGAAAATATTTTAAGAATAAACTGTGTTCAGTAGTGAAATAAATATGATTTTCAGATAAAAACCATTCAGTTCTTGTGGGGGAGAAGAAAAGCTGTTATCTGTTTCCCATGCATGTTTGGTTATCTACCTGTAATTTATCATCTCCTATGGTTGGGTTTCCTCAGCTATTCTCATAAATAGGCAAATAATGGAGTGGATTAGGATATATGGATACTGTCTGTCTTAGCACTGTGGTGGTGTTTGTTTGGGTTTTTTTCTTGCCAGTCCATGTGCTAATCTTAAAATTAGTCCTCTTTCCTTTCTGACTGTCCATTTCAGATCATGATAGCTAGCTATGAATATGAGTATCTATACCACAATACTAGCTGTGTGGCTTGTTGTGTAATTATTTTTCTTTTGTATCGGTGGGAAACTAGAACTTGAGTAATGTACCTATTGGATATTTGATAGCAATTACAGTATTTAACTTGGTCTCCTTTTGACAGAAGTGTCTACACTATATATAACTTCAAATGCCATTGGAATTTTCTGCAGTAAGGGAAGCTGACTGTGTTTATATCTAACATGTATTAAATTATTTTTGATTATCTAGGCTAAATGCAGGTATGCAGATACCATTAGATAAGCAGATTTACTGAAAAATAAGGTAATTTTATCTGAATAGTTAACACATTTTGTTTGGAAAAATTTGGAATGGAACTTAACTGGATGCCCAGGATTTCACAAGGGGGAGGAAGTAAAATAGTTGTATCCTGGTTTTAGAAAGACATTTGTGGGGTTTTTTCTTTTATTTCATACATGCGGGGAAGAGTAATCTCTCCCTCCTGTGCAATGTAATCTACATTGAAGTACCTTTTTATGAGAATAAAAACATTCTTCCTCTGACAAAAGCACTATGGTTGCAGAAGGGTTGTGGTCCTATGTCATATCCCCGTAAATTTATGAGCTGGAAAACCTGAAACAATGTTAACTGAGTTGCAGGAATAATCGTGGCAAATCTCTATCCCTTTCAAACAAAGCCTGCCTCCAGGAGGCTTCCAGTTTGTCATCTTTAACTTTTGGTATTCAGGAATTGGATTCATACCAGGCCCCAATTCAGTCTGAGCTTTAAATATATGAACAGTCTCAATCATTCTTCCAGGAAATAAAGACTAGATCAGTGATTATTATTTTATGCTTCTAGCTCTCCAAATCAGTTGAACAAGATTCAGATGTTTTTGTTTTTTTTTTTTTCCCCCAATTTTTCTTGTAGGTGTTAGGCTCTCTGCTAGGAGCATGATGTATTTTGCAGGTTAACAAAATAAAGACGACTTTTTTCACAAAACAGCGGGAAGAGAGACATGATTATACAATGGAACAAAGTTTATTCTCAGAGCTAAGTGGGCCTTGAGGTCAGTGCTTTCCCCTATTTACATTAAATTGTCTTTTTCCGCAGATTGATATAGAAATTAATGGCGATGCTGTTGATCTTCATATGAAACTGGGTGACAATGGAGAAGCTTTCTTTGTACAAGAAACTGAGGAGGAAAATGTAAGAGCTTTGTGCTTCATGATGGCTACAATGCAGTATTAACAGAGTAATGCG
The DNA here is from genome assembly GCA_034008185.1 of Gorsachius magnificus. NCBI lineage: Eukaryota > Metazoa > Chordata > Aves > Pelecaniformes > Ardeidae > Gorsachius > Gorsachius magnificus. The sequence continues at coordinate 54,283,635 of CM067082.1, read as the reverse complement.
TTAAAAATGCTAAAACAGTGTTGTCAATATTGTAACTTTTATGAAAGCTAGATTTTCTGTGACTGAATCTTGACATCACTTTCATATGCTACCAAGGTGCTTGGTGCTTTGTACAATTCTGCTATAATAAAGTAACTAATTCTTTTTTTTATTAGAGCATTATTTGAAAATGTTGAATTTTTTTTTACTTTTCTTAGTATATTCATTCTTGTCGATTGCAGTTATACAGATTGCAGTGCCTTATAATAACTTTTGCCTTAAATTCTTCTACCTTTTGCTTCTGACCTCCATTCTTATAAAGGTTGTCTATTTTGGCATATTTTAAATTTTTCTTATAATTTTTTAGCACAGTTTTTCACAATTTTATGTATGAAACTTTCACCAGTTAGCAGTAACTTCTTTGACTTGAGAATTATTCTTGCATTGTAATACAGTAATTAATTTCCAAAGAACCTATTACATCTGGAAGCTAACGACCCTGTGAAAAACAGAAATAATGGTTCATTTTTAGTCCAATTTCCTAAGGATATGGGACCTATGTAATCACAGCAATTGTCAGTCCTGAGCTTTGGTTTTGATCACTTTTGAATCTATTGGCATTTTTCAGCAAGACAGAAGGAAAGAAGTTCTAAGTACAAAGTTCCAAAAGGTTTAATGAAAATAGTCAGTTTGAGGAGAGAGAAAAAAATTTTGTCTCAGTGAAGTAAAAGATGAAGTGTTAATTTCCTGTTGTTATTAGGAATACAGTGTCTTTCACAGAAATTAGCTTGATCCACTTTTTAGCTTAGGGTGCTACTTGTTTGCTGTGAGAGATCAGAGGAAGCTCTCATTTTGAAAGGCATTAAATATATTTTAAAGCGGAAGGAGAAAATAAGCATTAATAAATGATAACTTGGGGTAGGGACTCATAACATTTAAGAGAAAGGAAGGTTGGGCTCTGTTTTAGCACACACCATGATTAAAATCAAAACTGAAAGCATTTTTTTATACATGTAGGCTGTGTCAGCTGCTGATGGGAACAAGACTTTCAGAAGGCAAGGCTGGTAACCACTACCTTTGTCCCCAGTACAATGTTTTAAAGGAGCTATTGCACTTGATTAGTGTATTTTAATTTATAACAAGAGTGTCTTATCTGTGTATAATGTGTTATGGACAGGATGTAGTTCATGCTGAAACTATAGATCAAGTTAGCTGCAGAGCAGAGGACTGAATTGATTTTAGTGCTTTTAGACTTTTTTTCTGTATGTCTGCTACTGATCAACACGTCCTTGTGGTCACCTCTAGAAGCTATGCTTAGGGTATAAATGATAAAGCTCTCATCAAGTTCTTGGTGGATTAAGAAAGGTTCTTTCAAGTGGTTAGTTTTTGCTGTTTTCACATCTTGACATTTGGAGGTAACACCACATGCCTCAATTCACATATATCAGGACTATTATAATGGAACTTTCAGGCATTGTTTTTCAGCCAGTTTTCTTTTACTTTTCCTCTGTCTTCTAAATTTTGTCTTGTTATTCTAGATTACTTATCACTAATTGTATAGAATATTAACTTTGGTTTAGGTGCTATAATTTTATTTAGAGGTTTTTCACAATGTAAAATCTGTATGTCATTAGTGCTGTATAAGGCTGTGTTTTGTTCTCCTATCTCCACATCTCTCTACTTTACAACCAGTGGAACAAAACTTGGTCTGTAACTCTTTTTAACTCGGTGGAAAAATTGAATTCAGTATTAAATAATAGCAGTTCAGACTTTGAACGCATCAAAAGTAGTATCAGTCCTCTGGCTGGTTTTGATCACAGTGTAGTTCCTGACTAATCTTCTGCATGAGAGTCCTATAAAATAACAGGCATCTTGTAATTAGTTCTCTTCTTACCATGAAATTGAGCTCAATAACTTTTTCTCCTTGCTTTGCAAATTCCATTCTCTTCTACTTTTGTTCCACTTTGTCCCTTCACAGTGTGTTTCTTTCAGTCTAGGTGTCAATATCTTGAGGTTTCTTGTCATTATGTAAATAAACTCCAGGCAGTCCATTGGTAAAGCTTTTCCTTCATTTGAGTTGTTCCTTCAAAGGGCAGCGAGTTGTAATTAATTGAGGGTGGATTGTTTGTTGGTTCTAATGTGGGTAAATTATAGTTGAGCTTTTATTTTTGAAAGATACTTTACATAAATAGTGTCTGACAGGGATGACAGTACTGAATGCACCTTCACCAATTCTGTGGGTAACGCTGAAGTGGGAGGAGAGGTAGACAAGCCAGAAAATGAGCCATCAGATAGAGCCAACTATGGCAGGCTGGGAGGCTGGACCAACAAGATTCACACAAGGTTTAACCAGGATACATGTGAAGCCTTGCATCTGGGTTGGAAGAATCCAACACAGCAGTACAGGCTGGGGTCTGACTGGATGAAATGCATCTCTGCTGTAAAGGCTGGCAGTGTACCCTGGCAGCAAAGGCAAATGTGTCCTAGGCTTCATCAGCAAGAGTACAGCCAGCAGATGAAGGGGTGTGGGATTGTTGCACTCAGCGTATAGCATATGTTAGGCCAAACCTGGAACACAGTTCTGGTCTACCAAGTTCAGGAGAGGCATGGAAAATTGGAGGGAGTCCAGTGGAGAGCCACCAAGATGATCAGAGGGCTGGAGAAGTTGAAATAGGAAGAAAGGTTGCTGGAATTGGCTGTGTTCAGCCTGGAGAAGAGAAGGCTCAGAGGGATCTAACCACAGCCTTGCAATACCTACAAGGTAGTTACAGAGCAGACAGAGGCACTCTCTTCACAAGGATGCCTGGTGATAAGACAAGGGGCATAGGGAACAAGGGGGAAATTGCAGCTGGACATAAGAAAAATCCTTCACTATGAGAACAATATAACATAGGAATAGGTTGTCTACAGAAGTGGTAGACTCCCCCTCACTGGAAATATTCACCCTTTGGCTTGGCAAGGCCCTGAGGTCCTACTTTCAACAGAAGATTGGACCAGATGATTTCCAGATGTCCCTTTCAACCTACACCTTTCTATGAATCTGTTTCAAAATAAATAGACAGCAGTAGATTTAATTAGCCTATTTTTATTAAAACATTTACTAAGCATGGATAGAACTGGTGTGCTCAAGGACAGATAATTTCAAAAGCATTCCACTGGCTGGGTATTTGTTTTGCTAGCAAAATCAGTTGTTTATGTCTGAAACTGTAAGAATACTAACATTCATTTTTCTGAACTTTTTGTAATCCCTCTAGTGAACTTGGTTCCTTTCTGGATATCAGCTTCATGTTACTGGGCTCTTGCAGAGTCTCATGTCTAAATATAGATGCAAGGATTAATCTGTAGCTGAAAACTGCACGCAAAACAAAGTAAAAAAAAAAAAAATTGTGTTCTTTTCTTTGCTTAGGAAAAAGTTCCTGCGCATTTGGCAACATCTCCAATACCCACTGAAGACCAGTTTTTTAAAGACAGTGGTAATCATTTGAAATCAGGTGAAAATGAGAGGACATGTGTAAACTCAGAAATTCCACACTCTGTGGAAACAGAGACTGTATTCACCCCAGGTTCTGTGAAAAAGAAAAAAAGAAGACGAAAGAAATACAAACAAGATAGCAGGAAGGAAGATCAGATCTCTTCTACTGGGGCGGAAGAGATTTTTGAAATGGAAATAAGCTCAGATGATGAAAAAAGTGTTCAACCCCTAAGGTAAACTATCAGATACTTGCTCACTGCCTTGACTGTTACGACTGAACATTTAAAAGGTGACTTGTACCTTTCCTCTATGCATGTAATGCGTAAGTTTCAATAGGCATTGGGTAGGATTTTCCTCAAACAAACAAACTCCATTATCTTCCACATCTTTACAGGATCCTTCAAGTTCAGCCATTTTGTTATGAACAGGAAATCTAATTAAGCCCATTCTGGTAAAGAAATGTCATGATTTGTTGTGTGACTGAGAAAAAGCTTCAGTGTAATTCTCTGAGGCAGAGTGGTCTTACGGTGTGTTTGGTAAACTCATAAGTAAACTGCAGTGTGGAATGCCTGTAGTACACCACATTTGAATTTGACTTCTCTGTATCTTGAAGTTTACTTTGGTAACTGAAACCTACATAAATGAATGCTCCTTCACATTAGTAAAGAGAATTCTTCATGTGTGTAGTCATAAAGGAGTGGGGGGGGGGGGGGGGGGGGGAAACAGTCCGGTATTTTGAAGTGGATTAAAAAATTAGTACAGTGGAGCTTGCGGTAAAGTGGTAGCACGTACTAATGAGCTGAAGAAGCTTATATGAATAACAGGAAAGATTATAGTAATAGAAGAAAGCTATCAAACATATAAATGCTTAAAATCCAGGAAAGGTCGTCTCATCAGTTTAATGTGGAAGTTTCTTAGGCTGCCTAACAAAAGAAGTGGACTTAGTTTTTAGACAAAGCTAGCTGCTTTATTGGACAGCATTACTGTCAAATGTGGTACTGTCTGAATAAATTAAAGATCTGGTTTGGGAATTGGAAGAATGTTTTGGTGTAACAATAAAGTATAACTGAAAACTTCAGTATGGGTCTTGAAGGGAGTCTCAAATTATTATAATAAGTATCAGTCAAAAAGGTTAGTGCAACAGAAAAACATGAATCTAATTGTTATCACACTTCTAAGCAATGAAACAAAAACAAAATTTGGATTTTAAAGTGTTTTTGAGAATGTCCGTGGCTTTCTTAGTTAATTTGCCTTATTTTTTCACTGTTGTAATTTAGGTCAATGAATTGTCATTTAGATATCCATTGCTCTGTTTGAGTCTGGGAATTGGCATTTTGTTTGGTTTGAGATTTTTCCTTTTTTCCAGTTTAAGAAAAGCAATATTTTTTGTTCAGTCTTCAGTGTGAGAGTATTAAGACAACAATAACATGTCATAGTGACACCATCAAAAATAAAAATAACCATCAAATACAGGAAGAAAAGCAATATAACCCATGAATTGTTTATTCTTTATTTAATAAATTATTATAAATGTATGAAGAATGTAGGAATGTCACGCCAAGAATGGCTGTTTTTATCCAGTGTTTAGAATTCAAATAGCTCTTCTAGCAATTATCTTAATTTGACTAGTTATGAATAAAAAACTGTAGGTTTGATTGAAATGACAAATGTTTAGTCATAGCTGAACAGACCATGGTGTTTCCATAAAGGTTACTCTGGTTTTATTTTTTGTACCTTTTAGAATGAAAGATTGAAAAGGTTTTTTATTTGTAAATCATCTTTTTGACACATATATAAACAGAAACAGCAGTAGAAATGCATTCTCAGTCAGAGAAGAGTGTTACAGTGTGAAAGGAAGACTATTTTCTTAAAAGAATGCTGTTTCATGAATAGCAAGTAAATGCAGGACTAAAAAAATACATTGTAGTAATGGAAGCCCAGAGACAGTAGATTTGTGGCTATGTGTCTGTTAGTGGAGTTCATGTACAGTCACTTCAGTGGCCTACCAAGGCAGGAAATAAAATGCCTTGCAATAGGTATACACTGTTTTCTTCCCAGCTAAAGATAGGGTTGTGAAAAAATGTTCATAAGCTTTCTTTTCACATCTGTGGGGATGTAAGGTGATATCAGCAGGTTTGTTTTGTTTTAGTTGTGTGGTTCTTGGGGAAGGGGGGGGGGAAGGGGAAAAAAAAGAAACGGAATCTTGACTGCTGTTAGACATAGCTTCAGATTTTAAAGTGTAACTGGGAAAGGAAAAGGGAGGCTGGTGTTCCAACAGGAAGGTCAAAAATTCAGCCACAGGTACCGGTGTGTAATGTCTTATCTAGTTCTGTTCTTATAAAGCGAAAAACAAGCCGTTTCCTGTTTCTTGGGAAAATCCATTTCCAAGTGTTTATGCAACTCTTTAAAAACACATCCTTTGTCTTTTCTAGCTATGATTTAGATATGTTAGTATTGCTTGACTCATCTAAAATAATACCAGGAGGACTAAGATTACAGTGTGTACACTCAGAGAGAGGACATTATTTCTCCAGTGCTAAGGGTGTCAAAAAGTTGAAGTAGTTACCTGTCTCTAAAACATTACATATTTATTTAGACCATGTATGAAGTGGGTAAGGATGAGAAAAAGTGGTAGCAGTGTATATAAATGTTGCAAAATAAATAGCTTAGAATTGATAGTGCAACTCAAAGTTGATGAATACTGATTTTTCCTCTCTTACTTTCAATTATCTTTGATTGCATTTGATTTTTAACCTTCAAATTTATCCACTTAAACGTGAAATTTGATTTTTTTTTTCTAGTTTTGTTTTTTGATGCTTCATATGGACTCATTTAGTTGCAAATTCCCAATTAATAAAATCTGTTCAGTACCACCTGTGTGTCATCTTGTCCCCCTCTGAGGTCATAATATCAAGGACGACTCTAATAATTTTTTTGTGTGTTTACTTAATTGTTCAATAATACCTTTATCCTCTTTTGGAGATACTTAGCACTGGATACATAGCATGAAACATTTCTATCACAGCTTGGTTTATGAATGTAAAGGGTATACAGTCTCTGCAGCTCTCATCTCAAGTCAAGCTGTCATCATCAAGTTTCATAATACTTCTGAATAAGAAGTGGAGCTGCTAAGACATTTTTAGGGTTCACTATTTAACATAGTCTAGGCTGTCTTCCAAATGAAAGACTTGTGCAAATGAGGTAGATCACTGTAACTGCTTAGAGTCTAATGGGCTGTATTGAGTAAGCCTGTAAATTCTAAATATTTATGTACTTTATTTAATAGATAACATGAAAAAATCTTTTCTCCATCCATCAGAGAAATTAGCGTTGGCATTCCAAATGAAGTTAGTGCAACCGTGCTTCTAATGGAAGAAAATACCTCTTTTTTTCACAATAATAAAGTAATTTGTATTGCATTTTACACTCTAATTCCAAGTTTATCTTCCTTGTATTCTCTCCACTGTGTAGCCATGATGCCCTTGATCTAACCTCAAAACAAGATAGTTGTATCCTGAGAATACTAGCCGTTCAGTTGAATTCAGAAAGCTGTAAAAAGATCTGAAGTACTTATGATGCAAATATTTAAAAGGGACTTCTGTGTAAAATACAACGCATGCCTGCTCAATGGGTCTTACTGTTGTTTGGTTGGTGTTTGCTATAGATACTGAGTAGACTTCCCAGTGCAAAACAAACCCCACTGTTCAGAAAAGTACAGAACTTCTAGGTGCTTATTGTAGTTTTTGTTAATTTGTAAACTCATGGCTAAACTGTAGGGCTAGTACCTACCCCTGTTTTCTTACTGGTTTTAACTGGTGAAATGTGCTGTTGTAAAGTGCATTGTCAAAACTACCTTTTCTATTTAACTTTTTCAGTGTTTCTAAGATTTACGTAGTAAAGGTTATGTGTAAATATCTGTTCATCTTTGGGTTTTGATAATATTAGCTGGCTGTATAGAGTGGTATCATTTATGCTAATGTGACTTCAATATTAACTTACTATGTGTCAAGAGTAGTAGACTTTTAAACTTGCAGTGTTTTCAAGTATTAATAGTTTTTATATACATTTTAAGTTCTATGAAGGTGTCTTGCAAACAATGAATTCTTCAACCTATACATTTCTTTCTTTTGGTTTTTGGAGTTTTAATAAAATATATAAGTAACTCTTCTAACTGAATTAGTAATGCAGATTTCTTATAGATGAGTTAATGTCCCATGTATCTCCACAGAGGATCCTCAAATGCATCACCAAAGGGTGAAGAACAAAAAGAATCTCTGATTTATCACTCTAAGGATCATTACCCCTTATCTGATGGAGACTGGTCCCCTCTGGAGAAGTAAGTCACTTTGTAATGTCATCATATGTATAATGATTAATAATTATTTAAAAAAAAATAAATATGCCTTTTTATTAATTTTTCCCCTGATCTGTAAAACTATCAAACATGCCTAACCTGTGATGTGATATGCAGCATTTGATACTTGGAACTTTGGGAACTTTCCTGTATGTATAAAAGAAAATTTGTGTCTTTTTTTTTTTTTTTTTCCCCTCCCCCCCCCCCCCCCCGGTAAGCTTGCATATTAAAATTCACTATGAAAGAAAAAAAATATAGTTAATAATCGTTTTCCATACCCTTCTTTTCAAACCAAGAAAACCTTACGTTCCCTGTGATTCACCCGAGCATAAGCAGCTCTTGGTATGCCATAAAGCAAGTGTGTTGAATATGTAAATTAGAATTTCCCAGCTGGAATAATGCAAATTACTCGAGGTAAAGCGAGGCCCTCAACTTGAATCGTATTCCACTTCAGAACAGAGGGTTTGCTAGTTGCTGCAATACTAACCCAGAGATAGCCAGAACCAGTATCAGCCGACTGTGGATTCTTACATAGTACATGTAAGTACATAGTACAGCTTGACAGTCAGTTGGCAGTTACAGTGACTAGGACACTTCTGTTTACACATTCAAGCTCTTCAGTTTCTGATGTTCATGCTATTACATTCCTCTTGCATGCAGTTTCTAGATTTTTCAAGGCCACCCTTTGGATTTCACCACTCTTAACATCAATCTCTATTTGCATAAGAAAGCATTCTGTCCATATGTGGTTGTTCTTGAGGTAAATTTTTTACTTTTCCTGAATATTGGGCATGGGGAAGAGCGTATGTATATATAGCGCATAGCATGCCAAGAAGTATCTTGATTCATCTTAACTCCTTGAGTGTCTAGTTTTACTGCTTTTAAGTTTGACTGAGGCCTCTACCTCATAGCAGTTACATTCACAATGTCAGTGAGGACTGCTGGTCAGCCTTGTGTGATACCCATGGCTGCAGGTTAGCTGCTCAGTGCACAGGTGCCTGTTCTTCTGTATCAATAGATGGTAGTGCAGAATAGGAGAGAGAGCTTCAGAAAATACTTTTTGAAGTGCATATAATCTCTCTGCTTCGGGTGTTTCCAGGGCTGTGGCCTCAGTAGAGTCTGAATGTACCACACCATGCTTAATGCCTGCTAATTCCTCCAGTGCATAGCTTGTTAGTGAACAGAAGCAGTTGGACAGGAAATCCCATTATCGTTCCTTTTTATGTTTCGGGCTGACAACCACATCCTCAATTGTACTTGATGAGATGTAGTCTTCAAATGCTCCCCAAAGGTTTGTGGTTTGTGACTGAAAAGCAGACTCAGTGTTTGACCCTGAGGACTGACACTGTGTTGTATGGATTATATCACCTAGATAATTGTAAGCATGGAGGCTGATACTCCTTTTCAGTTTGTAAAACTTTATAGCTAATGTAGATGAGCAGGCTGTATCTGGGTGCCTCTCTTCTTGTTTACTATTTAGGGGATAGTCTGCTCTAACAACTTGTTGGTGCATCATGTGAGATACCTAGGATCTTTATAGTTTTGGGTTCGTTTAACAAGAAGCTATCCAGTACAAATTGCAGTGTAATGCAGAAATTGGCAATCCTCCTTTCCCTCTTAGCGGGGCGGGGAGTTGGGTGGGGGATTCTCTTGCATGAGCCATCTAAGAGAAGAGAAATTTTGCATAAAATTATTTCTCCTAAAGAAGAGTTCTCCAAAGAAGAATTCTATAATGTAGCAATTGTACAGTGAAAGAGAAATGGGAGGTTTTAATGTTCTGTCCTTTAGTTGAGGTTGATTGTCTTGCTCTTCAGAATCCTTGCAGGCTTCAATGCAGATGCTTGTGTTTGTCCTACTCACCAGAATAAAACCAAAAAGCATAACCATTAACGGTTTGATACCTGGTACCATTGATATTCTTCCTGGTTTAACAAGCAATGTTAGCATGACTTGATAACTATTACAAGCATGGGCCCTTTGACTGTAGACTTCTCCCTGAGGATTGATAATGGAAAACTTACACTTTGGGGGAAGTGGAACAGGCTTAGGTTCTCAAAGCCCCGAAGTATTCAGTCTTTTGCAAGTACAGCTGAAGATTAAGAAACACGTTAATGTCTTGCATGGCTTCCAGTTGACTTGTGACATAGGTGGAACAAGTTATTTGGCACATAGGGAAAATGAGTTCATATTCCTCCTGAAAACAAATATGTACATGTATTTTCATCAATGTGTTACTTTAAATAAGCCCTTCTAACAGTACAGGAAAATGTAATTTCTGTAGGAAATTGTTAAGGGAGAACTCAGAGAAAATCTGTAAATGGTTTCCTTTTTGTATGCCTGAATGAAGGGACCTCAAAAGATCATCTGGTCCAGCATTTCACGAAAAGGGACACTAGATGAGCTTAACCTAGCACTCTGCGCAGTCACAAATTGAAAACTTCTTGTGATGGGGACCACAACCCTGGGAAGGTTGTTCCAGTGAATGATTAATTTCACTGTAAAAAATTTCTTTCTTAGATCAAGATGAAACCTCTCCTGGTGCAACAAGTGCAGAGACACGTGCAAAGCCCTGCACCTGGGACTGACATAACCAAAGAGCCCAGTACGGGCTTGCACCTGTGTGGCTGGGGAGCAACCATGCTGAAAAGGACCTGGGGCTCCTGAGGGACAGCAAGCTCAACACGAGTCAGCAGTGTGTTGCTGCAGCAGCAAAGGCAAATCGGATCCTTGGCTGCATCTGCAGGGGCATTACTAGCAGAGAGAGAGATGTAGTCATCCCACTCTACTCAATGCTGGTCAGGCCACACCTGGAGTGCTGTGTTCAATTCTGGTCCCTACAATTCAAATTCAAATCTTGAAGTTTATATATATCATAAAAGAAAAACCAAACCAAAATCCTTTATGAATATCAAAGTGTAAAAAGAGCATAATTTCTGTAATATGCTATATAATTGCCCTGTTCAAGAAAGGATGGATTTGGACCTGTCCAAACACTAAATGCTGCTTTCCCCCCTAAGATCATAAGAGCAAAATGATTTTGAATCACACCTTTCTAGCATGTTGTAGAGTGAGGACTTCTGGCTTAAAATAGTCTTGGCTAAAGTAAATTTCAGAGGTCTGTTTCTGATTTATGGATAATAACTGTTTGAAAAATAGGATGGAACTTTAAGAGGTCATGTAGTCCAAACACATCTGAAAGTTTTCAAGTAATCTTCCTTCACTTTCCTAAGTTATCTTGTTAATGTTGTTTTCCCCGCATCAGGAGTTGGTTTCATTTTGTGCATTTGTGATTTTGGTTTGCAGGACTTCTATTACTCAAGTCTTAGCATAGCAAACTTAAATGCTGTATTTTTATAGAGGAAAGGAACTTAAAGCTAATGTCTGTCTTTTAGGTAATTTTTTTTTGTTTTGTTTGAAAAATGAAACATGGGCTGAGGGGAGAGCTATACCTACACTGCAGATACAGTGGAGGAATCAGTTTAGGGTGATCGCTATGTAAGTCCTTTAATGTGATTTTGGTTTTAACCTAATTTCTCACTGTCTGAAAACCCTGCTGGGCTTCTTGCCATGTTGCCGAATAATTGAAGCTCTGTTAAGCTGTAGAAAACTCTACCAACAGTAGCTGCACAACAAATGCATTTTAAACACTGTAGCTTTCTTTTTTTTCTTTTTTTTTTTTTGTTCATGTTGATTTGCTAGCCCTTTCTCTGAGCCAGTCTGCCCTAGAAGTGATTCAGAACTAGAAGTTAAACCTGCTGAGAGCTTGCTCAGATCTGAATCTCACATGGAATGGACATGGGGAGGATTCCCAGAATCAACCAAGGTACATTTATTTATTGTCTCTAACTTTGTGAACTGAGTTTTTGTGTATCTAAGAGAGGATTGGAAATCTGCGGCTGTGCTTCAGAGTAATTCAGCTGAAATAGGAAAGTAGCACCCTCTTGTGGCTGGCAGATAGTCGAATTTGTACAAATGCTGGTCAGTAAAGTAATTCCAGAACACCTAGCAGTAAAAATCTCTTTTTTTAATTTCCTTTATTTTAGGCTAAGTTCTAGTTCATTCCAGAGTAAATTTCATATCTAACATGACGGCTGGTGACAGAAGCCCTAGTACATCCACATTTATGCTACATTGTACATGTGTTATGCTGTATTGTACATGTGCATATGTACATGCACATTATGCTTTTTTCTTGCCATAGTTTGGTCAAGTCAGCACTTCCTCTATGCCAGTTTCTTTACTTAACTTGTAAATAAGCTAGTATGAAGCCTCTTGCAGGGAACTTTGCTAATGAGGTGGGATGTGTTTTATGTTGCTAAAATACATGTTTAAATTCTTATCCAGTTTACTTGTGACCACAAATGTAATGTTTGGACCAGAATAAAACAAACATGTGAAGTGAAAGGATTGACTAGAGTTTTCTTTTTCAGATAAGCAAGAAAGAAAAACTGGAACATCCCAGAACAGCTACCATTACTCCGTCAGAGAAGACTCATTTTAGGGTCATTCTCAGCTCTGATGAAGTTGAAGATGATGATGATGTGAAAGATTCTGTCTGTACAGTACTGAAACCTGAGCCAAGAACTCATCCTCTGCTTAAGCAGATGGATGTTAAAGAATCTCTTGCTTCTGCAATCATAGAACCACAGGATCCGTCGCCATTAGATGCTGATCATCATTCCAAACTGTTGGTGGACCCTTTACCAGAAACAAAGCCAACAGCAAAAACTGACTCTCCTTCAAAAAAGAAAGGTATATGAAGCTGTCAATTCTTTCCTTCAGTGTGATCTACCTAATTTGAGGCCATTAGTGGAAAAAGTATAAATGTGCCTTTTCAATTTTTGCTATTTAAAGACTTATATGACTAAAATTATAATTAAACTCTTGGATTTGTAAATGGTACAAGTAAGTCCAAATCTTCCAGAATTATGTTTGTATTTAATGTGTCTGGATAGCTTCATCTTGGTAATCTTAATTGTTAAAATTAACAGGTGTGCACAAGCGAAGTCATCATCAGGGGCCTGATGATATTTACTTGGAGGACCTAAAGGCTTTGGAACCTGAAGTTGCAGCACTCTACTTTCCCAAAAGGTAATTTTGAATTAAGCTTCTATGGATGGAGGCTTATATTGCAGTTGCGCTATGTGAGTTATTACATATATGATCTAGGTGTTTATGCGCCAGTTCTGATAAAAAGAATTGGACTTCAGGTTTCTAGGGTTTTGTGGAGTAATCAGTACTGATCTCATTGTGAAAGATCTGTATCTGATTTGTCAAGAAACACATTGAAATTTCACGTGGGAGGTCATTACTGAGAGTTTTCATCTTTGTGGAACCTGTATGTTCTGCAAATATGGGGGGGTAAGTTTAAACTGCATATTCCTTTTGCATCAGTACTCTATTTTGCCATATTGCTAGCTCTAGATAAGTGCACATCAGTTTATTTTTTGCATGCCCTGTACAACCCTTCCAACTTCTTTTTAATATCAAAAAGACCAACAAAAAAGAATTCCACAAGATCTTCATGCGAGGCAGCTCAGTCTCAAAATTCATTTTTTTTTAATGAAATCAAAGCATTTTATATTCCTAAAGTGCTCTCCAAATGAATAACAGTCTGGGAAGACCTAAAAATAGAGCTTAATAAGGAAGAAGTGTCTTTTAGCTTATGTTAAAACTAGAACTGTAAACTTTTCAGTACTTACTGATTAGATTACATGGGATCAAACTAATAATTCTAACCATAGATGACAACATGATATTTTTTTATTTAAAAGGCCACCTTTCTTTTCTATTGTACTTTTTCTAAACGCACATCAAGCAATGTCCTTTTTCCTTTTATTCTTATTATACAGCTTTCAGGTGAAGATTGAGGAGCATAGTATCATTCTGCAGAAATAGAATGTGGGGGACCTTTTCCTCACTTAAATCCATTTTTGTTGCATGCAAGAGAAATGTATTATTTCCCAATTTAGGTGGATGTTAGGAGAACTGGAAACGGTCAATCTGCCCGTATTATGAAGGGTTTGTGGGGCGAGGGGTGTTTGTGTCTGGTTTTTGTTTGATTGGTTTTAAATTTATGTTCTAAAATGATGATGTACTTAAAAGAAATGCAACAGCAAGATGGTGTTTTTTGAGTAATCATATAGCGTGTAACTGAAAATCCATACAATCTTTTGCAAGTGAAATACTTACGGAAAATGTGGACTTTTTTTCTTTAGTGATTCTGATCCAGGCTTCAGGCAGTGGACAGAGTCAGATACCCTTTCCGGTTCTCAGTCACCCCAGTCAGTAGGAAGTGCTGCTGCTGATAGTGGTACAGAGTGCATGTCTGATTCTGCTATGGACTTGCCTGATGTTACACTTTCACTTTGTGGAGGTCTCAATGAAAATGGAGAGATTTCCAAAGGTATGTGAAAGACTAAAACATAACAGTGAAATTCTTAAGCACTTGCCAAGCAGAGATAGCAGAATTTAACGTCAAATTAATCAAGAGCACTTGGTGTCTTGAGAAGCTGTCTGTCTCCTTTTTTGCACTACATGTTGCATATCTCGCCAACCACTCTTGTTTCTGGCTGCAATTAGTTGCTTACTCCTATATAAATCTTCACAAGTCATATGCTTTCCAACTGCCTGATAATTATTCTTCTTTTTTATTTTTTTTAAGTGATTAAAAAACCTTTGACTATTGTGTTGGACTACCTTTTCTCCTGCTCTACTTTTCTTATGCTAAATGTTTGTTAACCTTTAGGTTTTTTTACCAGCTGGTTCTTCTCTCTTAATGCTCTGGTTAATTTTAATATTGAAGTTGTATGCATTTTTGAGGGAGCTTCTAGGAGCACATAGTCTTCATTAACATGTACTGCAACATTTTTAGTATTACTTTTTAAATGGTCACCCAGTCTCTAATGCATCAAGTGAAATTTAAATGCTTATTAATAAAGGCTCAGAACAGCTCTCTTGGTAACGTGATAGTAAGATTGGATTTGATTTGAAAAAATTATGTCTTCCTTGCAGGGATCTTAACACTACAAGTTCGGAGAAATTTACAATTTATAGTCACTAGTCATGAAAATGCTGTTAGTAGTCAGTGATTAAACAAACCTGAAAAGCTGACAACATCCTTCCCATGCCCCTTTTAGTATAGTTTGTAGGTCCCTTACCTGCCATGCTACTTTTTAAAGAAAGCTTGCTTAGACAAGCGTAGCTCTCTTTTTTTTTTTTTTTTTTTTTTTTTTTTCCCAACCTGCGAACTGATTTCATTCCTACCTCCTCCTTATCCTCCCTCTTTTAACTTCTTAATTCTCATTACTGTGACTGTTGAAGTGGTACGAGGCTTTCCCTGTTACTGAGGAGGCAGTCACAAGACTCTTGACAGGTAGGCCTTATTAGCATATCATGAGTGGGGTTGTAAGTTCAGCAAAGACTCTGAAATGGCAGAAAGCATTTTCCTAGATAAAACCTAATCAAGCATCTTGGGATTTTGTATTATTATTTCTGATTAAAATCTGCTTTTATTGCAGAAAAATTTATGGAACATATTATTACTTATCATGAATTTGCTGAAAACCCTGGACTCATAGACAATCCTAATTTGGTAATAAGGATTTATAACAGGTAAGCTCTCTATATCATATAATCAGGTCATAGAAGATCTCATTTAAAAATCTATCCTTTAAAGTGATTCATCAAAGCATTTCTCAGCTTCCATTGCAATTTGTGGTTTTGATGTATCTGTTTCTCAGTCTCAAAGGGAATGATTTGAACTGAAGAGTTGCATTAAATTTAGCTTCAACAGAAGTGAGGTTTTTTTTTTTTTCCAGCAGTTACCATTGATGTTGAATTGTATATATTAAAATAACTCTGCTTGCAGAAAACTTTAATATTAGTTGTTGGCAGTAAATACATATTTTTATCAATATATTTATTTGACTTCTAGTCAGGTTTTGTAATATCTTATCAATAACATGTTTTAAAACAGGTATTATAACTGGGCGTTGGCTGCTCCAATGATTCTGAGTTTGCAGGTGTTTCAGAAGAGTTTGCCCAAGGTAAACAGATACATGTATATTTTTTTAAAGATTTGTATGTAGTAACACATGATTATCCCTTTTTGTTTTTCTATACAAATTAAAAACATGCCTAATTTTTCAGGCTACTGTTGAGTCATGGGTCAAAGAAAAGATGCCAAAGAAGTCTGGAAGGTGGTGGTTCTGGCGCAAGAGAGAAAGCATGACTAAACAGGTAACTGAAACCTATTTCAATTTTTTTTTTCTTTCTTTCCTTAGCTGTTAAAAAATGAAAAAAATTGTAATTTGTCAGAAGTGCCCCAGAATGCTGCTTTTGTAGCTCTGTGTCACTAATTGCCAGCTGAGAGCTACTCAATGCTGTAGTAGCTGTAGCTGCCTCTGTATGTTTAGTCTTAAATACCACATCATTATTTGCTGTTACTAGTTGCTTCAGCAAAAATTATTGTATTCATCTGTTGCACAATGATCTTAAAATGCTTTCTTCTAAGCCGTAAGTGTTGTCAGAGCTACTCTTCAGTCACTGCAGTATGTTTTAGGAATGTGTACACAAATAAGTGGGTGCTGTGCTGCATAACAGAAGTTATGCTGAGACACCCCATTTTAGACTAAATTAAGTTTTCTGAACCTTGAGTATGTGTCTTACTTTTCTGGGGGGAAAGTAAATTTGTATTTTATAAGCTTAGAGGTT
Organism: Gorsachius magnificus; assembly: GCA_034008185.1. Classification (NCBI taxonomy): domain Eukaryota; kingdom Metazoa; phylum Chordata; class Aves; order Pelecaniformes; family Ardeidae; genus Gorsachius; species Gorsachius magnificus. Next base: position 54,267,115 of record CM067082.1, on the reverse strand, counting down.
GACAGCTCCTTTAATGCCAAATTCATCATGTTGGACTAGTAGTTCTCAGCTTCTGGCGTGCAGTTTTGTTTCCTGAAATAATAAAAAGCTTTAATGGATCACTTATTCATAAGCATCCTTTTGTTAAATAATTTACTAATTGAACGATTCTGAGACTTAATATAGTTTATGTACTATATTGATAGCTACTTGCTTAAGTGTGAACTATGAATTCACTTGGATCAGTTTAAAATGCTTAAAATGACAATATGGTTTTTATTATCATGTTGCTTTAGATACCGGAGGCAAAAGAGGGGAAAACAGAGACGCAAAGAGCAAATGAACTGCCAGCAACTATAAAAGAGCAAGTTAATAGTAGGTGTGTTCCTGTCTGAAGACTATTTTGTGGACTGAATAGTGCCTTTTTTCTTTTTCTTTTTTTTTTCTTTTTTTTGTTTTTCTTAATAAATAATTTAGTGGGAATTTACTTTGGGAAGAAACATTTTCCTCTAAGCTGCTGAAGAGAAACCAGATGTGTTTGGCAAACAATTCAGCAAAATAATATGGCAGCAAACATTGTAGGAACTACAAACACACTACAGTTATTTCCTAAATTCTATTGTATTTACTTCTCAAGTTGTAACATAACTGACAGAACAACAAAGACACATATGGTAGCCTTTATCAATGGGCCACTACTCTGTTAATGTAGTGGTATTGTTTCTGAGGTAGTTTGTCATCTGTCCTTTTTTTTTTTTAAAGCCTAATTTTGTATGAGTAATTTAAACCATGTGCAAGTTTTTGTAACATTAAATAATTGAAACAATAAAATAGCATTAATTACAGTGCCTAAGTTGCCCAAGATTGTGGTTCAAAACTAGCAGTGTTTAGCACAGAACTGTCCCAGTCTAGATATTATTACACATATTCATATTCTCCCATGATTTTACAAAGATGTTTTCAAGTGTTGTTGGTGTCTTAAAGATTTAAGAAACTAAATATATCATGATTGAATACTTCAGAGAAATTAAATGCTGCTTTTAATCTTGAAATCTCTAACCAGCAGAGAAATAAGTCTGTGAATAACCTTAAAAGGTGAGCTACTCCACTAACTATCACTCATAGTTTCAACTGTATAGTAGCTCTGGCAGCTTTTTTAAAATACAAACCACTGTTACTCATTCAGTATCCCTTTTCATCTGTGGTTTACCTAATTCATCAAGACAGTAATAGTGATCACTTGACACTGTGTCTTTACTAAACTCATCATGCGTGGAGCCAGCTAGTAATAGTAGTATTTAGAGCTCCACCAATACCAGCATGCATTACAAGTCTTATTTGCTTACTGGCATATACTAGCTTTATCTGGGCATTCGCTAGACCATGGACTTTATTAATCTGTGCTATCAGCCTAGTAGCAAATCCTCAACATAAGCAGAAATTACTCTTGCATAAGAATCTTACACCATTAAAGAAGGATTTTCTGTAGCTTACGTTTTATCTCGGTTGATGTCATGTTAGACCTCCAGAGGATGATTCTTCTAGTGATGAAGCATCACAGGAGTTGAAGGAATCCCTGAAAATAGATTCTGCCCCAGTAGAGCATCCAACCCATGGGAATGTTACATCTTATAAGAAGTCACTTAGGCTGTCTTCGGACCAAATAGTAAGTGGCATGCCTTTCTTGTACATAGGATGATGCTTCATAATTCCGCTCTGTTTCATTCTAAAAGTCAGACTTTTTCTGCTTTTTAGAAATTACACATAAGTACATGTCACAAAGCAAAAAATGATCTTTGGGTTACTTTTCTAGCAGTAGAAAAAAGGAATGGGGAAATTCAAAATTTAAAAAGTAATTTAGAGTTTTTTCCAGTGCTAGTGTGGGCAGCTGCAGGGAATTTGGGGTTTTTTTTTCTGTTGCGTTTTTTGAAAATCTGTGTTTGGATTAAAAAATAAAAATTTCTTACAAAGTTCTGTAATTAAACTCCTGTATTAAGATGTTGCCAAAAAAGTGACATTGTTGGCTTCTGCAGTTTGGATGTTGTGGGATCTTAACAGTACAATAATGTACAATTAAATTGGTATGCAGCTTATTCATTGCCGTCTAACATACGAGTTAGTTCTGCCACTGTTTATCTAAATATGTGATCTTCATCAGGGAAGAATTCTGAGGAAAGCATCCACTAAGTAGAAGATACTATTGCATACTATAGCAAACAGGGAGATCCATTTGACAGTACTGGAAGTCTACTGTAATAGCAAGAATTAAAGTAGTAGAGAGTCAAATATCTTATATTACTACTGCAGTAGCCAGTGCTGCTGTAAGCAGATACAGGAGCTATGGACAAATACATGTACCCAGGCTACAAAACAGACTTTACCAGCAAAACTGTGCCAGTGTTAAACCATGGTTCACTTTTTGATGAGTAATCAAAATAGATAAGGAGGAATATACGAGCCATTTTCTGTAGCTCATTTATGATTCTAAAAATTTTATAGTGAGGACAACTTACATTTTCAATTATTTTGATTTATTCTAAAGGCAAAGTTGAAGCTCAGAGATGGCCCTAATGATGTTGTATTTAGTATTACAACCCAATATCAAGGGACTTGCCGTTGCGCGGGAACAATATATCTCTGGAACTGGAATGATAAAATCATAATATCGGACATTGATGGAACAATAACCAAGTAAGTATCATTGGTTTTTTTATTCTCATTGATATTTTTATCTTGCTTGTTTGATCCTATCCTCCTTTTCAAAATAAGATAAAGAAACTGGATTTAAGAAGGCTATTAGAGGATGTTCATTGACAGTCATGAACAACACTTGTTTTGTTTTCAATTTGTACTTGCATTTACAGCACACTAGAAAATGTCTTTTTTAAAAGAGTAATTCAAGGGTGGTATTGTTTACCATATGACTATTGGCCCTTTCAGTTAGACTTCTCCAGGTTTAGCAGCCTCAGGTTAACTTGGAAACTGCCTTGTGCTGTGTGGCTCCACTGATTGATTTGTCTGGAGTAGTTACTAACTCTCTTTTGAAATCACTAGGACCTTCTGCAGAGATATTTCTGTAAATACTCATTATAAATTATATATTCATTAATGGAGTCTCTAACAAAACTTGTATACTTAGTTATCTCTGATTTTACTTTTAGGTCTGATGCTTTAGGACAGATCCTCCCTCAGCTTGGAAAGGACTGGACTCATCAGGGCATTGCAAAACTGTATCATTCCATAAATGAGTGAGTATGTAATCCATGAAGCAATTAGGTTTTTCTGGCTTTTGAGAATTAATGGGCAGGTAATTGGATTGTTGTTAATAATTATGCAGTCTTACAGTTTGCTGGTCTAAATGTGTGGAAGTGAGCTACTTCTGTCATTCACAAACAAAACTAAGTGGGTTTTTTCCCAGATGTATACTTTTACAGGAATAGAAGCCACCACTTTTACTAGTTCCTTTATCAAATGTTTGATTTTGGTTCCTACAGACAGTTTTTAATATTGTTGTGACTACAAAAGAGAACCATACTATAGCAATAATTTCTCAGTCAGTCATGCGTATGCCTGTTTGCACCAACTCAGGTTGATCACAAAGCCTGTTACAAACATGGTACAGCATAAGTTCAAACCTAAGTAGTGTCCTTCCACTGCATAAGTATCTTATGTTTTAATGTGTTTGCTACCAAACTCAAGTAAATGCCTCCTAGGATAAATTTCATCATAGAATCGTAGAATGTTTTGGGTTGGAAGGGACCCCTAGAGGTCATCTAGTCCAACCCCCCTGCAGTGAGCAGGGACACCATTTCCTGTTCGGAAACAAGCCTGATGAACAACTTGCCACTGCCACAAAGGGAGAGTTGGTGGCCTGGCTCAAGTTTTCTGTACTTTGTTGAGCTGATATAAGCTGATGCAGTTCAGTAAAACAGTAGAAAAGTAATTCACCAGAACAGCAATTTCCCCTTCCTGTCTCTGGGTTAGTCAGCTGAACCTGCTCACCTTGTGATCTGCAATAACCTGCAGGGGCAGCCCATGTGACTGCAGGAGGGGAGGAAGGAAAGGAAAGATGACTTCACCCTTGCAGCGGTGGTGAGGTGTTTGCTTAGTTCAAAAGCATGAACCACACCCTTATAAATGTACTGTTCACCTAAGAGGTATATAGCCTTACAATATTTATGTCCTGTAACCTAGGCAGAATGAACCTACATTTTTTTCTCCCCTTTCAGATTTGGTCCTTTGTTTAGCCAAGTATTTTTCAAAAATATTATTTCTGGCATCACTATACTCCTACTGAGGACACAAGATGATCAATTGTTAAATACTCTGTGAGCCCCTTAAAATAATCAGCTTTTATCTTTCTTTTTAAGTTTAGTAGTCTTTCTTCCTCAAAAATATTTAAGGTCTTGCAATCTTTTGTTGACCTTTGCTCTGTTACACAGAGCTAAATTTCATCTGTGGCACCTAACAGTCCATGGGAGATACAAAACAAAGTTTAGGTTATTCAGTGCATAATAGTAGTTTGGGAATTATTTGCCAAATTGAATCAGGTCTTTGAAAATACACATAAACACTCAAGTCTTTTGTGCATGTGTACAGATCTGTGTAACAGATGAACATACAAAGTCTGCAGGAAAAATTTGAGGGCTTGATCAATGCTTCTTGTTACCAGTCCTTCACTCTGCACTGCAAGTTCTGTCCACAACCTGAAAAAATCCAACAACCAAGCGAGGAGATCTGGCATGCAATATTATGTGATGCAGATAATTTAAATAATTGCTATCATCCTACAGCTGGGCTGAAGGAAGCTGGATAAAACCAGTGTGGCATTTACTTAATCTCGTCCATCTAATTGTGTAATCTGAATGTTACCATCCTTTTGCAGTTCTTTTTACAGTTCCTGTTTCTCAGTTTTGATGGAGACATGGATTTAAACTATTATATGCCCTGTAGATTTTATAACAGTGGAACAGTCCTTTCTTTGTGTGTGTGCAGAGCACTGCAACGAGTCAGTACCTGAAGTGGTGCCTCTGGACATTGCTGTAAGTGTGTTTAGGTTTGCAAAGAAACTCTTCAGCAGGAATGTGAACTAAGGTGATCATTCTTTTCTAGAAATGGCTACAAGTTTCTGTACTGTTCCGCCCGTGCCATTGGGATGGCAGATATGACCAGAGGATACCTACACTGGGTGAATGACAAAGGAACGATTCTCCCCAGGGGCCCTCTCATGTTGTCCCCCAGCAGTTTGTTTTCTGCCTTTCATAGGTAAGCATGTGGGATTTCATACATCCATTCCCTCCCCATCTCAGAGAAAGAAGCAGATTAAAAAGATTTGGCATGCTGGCCATTACAGCTGTAACCAAACATTCTGCTCTGGGCTAGATGTGCTACTGAGACTTGATGTCCCTCTAGTGATCACTTACAAGCAATTTGCTTGGTCTGAATTTCACTTGTAGCATACTTCTGTTTCTGTGGGCGTGTTAAAAGTGGCTACAAACCACAAAATTGCAGTCACAGAGTAGCTCTCTTTCCCTTTTTTTCGTTCCTCTAGTCCATGACTGATTAGTATTGGGTTCTGTTTATATCAGTACAATTTTGTCTTCTTCAAGTGTAGCTGCAAGAATTATGGCGTAGTGCTACTATGCAAGATAGAGGGAAAAGAAAAAAAGCTGGCCAATATAGACTGTCATACTAAATGATCTTGCGATATTGGGGGTGCTCCATATATGACTACTTAAAAAGCAATGTGGAGTTTAGCTATGGTTCAACTCAGCTGATCTTTTGAACCAGCCATAGTCTCTACCTGTCTTTGATGGGAAGAACCAATAGTGGAAAAATCTTGTTGGCTTGCTTTGGTTTTTTTTTTTTAAAGTGAAAACCAACTGATTCATGACTAGCATGAATTCTATTAAGAACTTCCACTAAGGTCACTAATAGGCCTTCCACACTCTTGTCAGAGGCAGGAGTTGTAACAAGCTTATGTGTACTTGATTAGGTCTTCCAATTCAGATGGTTGTCTACAATAAAAGCAGTTCACAAACAGCATTCACAACTGGGAATTTCATCCCATTTGCTTAGCCTAGGCACAGGTTATTCACCTATTGTTTACTACAGATGTTGGAAAACAGCAGATGTTTTATTGCTGTATTGTCTCTTGTATTTTTCTTAGAAAACTACTGACCAATGTCTATATAACTACCAATGCTTGCAACATGAAGCAATGAGAACATAAATATCAGATAAATGGGGGAAAGAGGATACCCTATATCAAATCATGATTTAGAATTTGACTGTTGAAATTTTATTTTAGGGAAGTAATAGAAAAGAAGCCTGAAAAGTTCAAAATCGAATGTTTGAATGATATCAAGAATTTGTTTGCTCCCAGTAAACAACCTTTCTATGCTGCTTTTGGAAACAGGCCTAATGTAAGTCTGCCCCTTTCTAATTGAAGGGTTAAAATGCATGAAGTACTTGGGAAGCAAAAGAAATAGCCTTTTCTTTTTGTGTCTATTTGAATTTGAATAAGGAAATGGGACACTGGTGCTTTTATGGGTTTGGTCAGGAACACCCACGTGCAGATACCTTACATAAAAGCTGCTAGAACTGCTTATATGAGAAAGGTTACAAAATGTGTTGGTATCCTGAGGTTTTTATTAAATATGTGACACCTTTCCATATTCTTTTTCAGCATTTTGACAGCTTTATACCCTAAGGGTATTAATTCAGTGCTCCTCAGTCTTGAATCCTTTTCCCTGTTGTATGTTCCTGTATCTTCTCTGCAGATCAATGCTATCGTAATTGAGCTAGAGAGAGAGGGTATTGTAAGAGGAATATTGTCACAAGGAATGGTTTGTGTGGTTAGATTTTGTGCGTGTTTGTGCTCCCAGGCTTGGGAATATTTGATGGGGGTGGGGAATTTTTTTTTTTTTTTAAGGGCAGTTTTACTGTAGCCTTTTTGGATCAACTTTTCTTATTCCTTCAAGGAGTTGTTTGTTATATGGTATTCAGTAGGGAAATGTTGAAGCATGTGCTTTTGTTCATGCTTTTTGCAGGATGTATATGCTTATATGCAAGTGGGAGTTCCAGACTGCAGAATATTTACTGTGAATCCAAAGGGTGAACTGATCCAAGAACGGACTAAGGGAAACAAGTCTTCGTAAGATCATTTTTGTTATTTCAGCTAAAGAAAGTATTTAGGCATGAGATTACAAAATAATAGCAATTGTGACTGTGATTTGGTCTCCTATTACGCACAACACTTGAAAATCTTACTTGCCGGAGACTTACAACTTTGGATACGTAACAAAACTTTTCAAAAAGAAAAGTAAACTGGCAAAATAAAATTAAAAATTGCTTCTGCAGTGGTGATGCCTTATTTGACTATAGCTTTCTGGTCTAGACTTCTAAAGCTCTTTTTTGGCTACAGTTGAACAGTGACTAGACTGTTAAATAATGGTCTTTCTTCTCTTTTAATATAGGTATTACAGACTAAGTGAGCTTGTGGAACATGTGTTCCCATTGCTTAATAAAGAACAGAGTTCTGCATTTCCGTGCCCAGAATTCAGCTCCTTTTGCTATTGGAGAGGGCCTCTTCCTGACCTTAACATGGACGACCTGGCCTGAAAAATACTTCTCACCTAGAGATGGAATTTCATATTCGGCTACTCACCTTCAGTTTAAATGTGAAGAACTTTCTTAACAAAGATGCTAACTTATATTCTGGTACCATAAGTCTTACTAAGGAAATCACTTTAACTCTGTTGGTTTAAAACAAAGAAAATGCAAATCTACTGTCTATTTTTTGTGGGCGGTTTAGGTTTTTTGTTTGTCTCTTTATTGCTTGTCTCTATATACATGTTCTAAGGCACTTGAGATTGGCCTGTCATTGATGGTCATGGTACCCAAGTGCTTCAGGGCAATGCTGAGGTAAACTATGACTTTGCATTTTCATCAATACAGACCTTATTGTAAACATAGATTTTTTTTTTTTTTTTTAAAAAAAAAATAAAATTTATTAGTCTTAATAGTATATTTTCTAAAATGAAGCCAAAAAGTGTATGGAAACTGCCAAATAGAATTGTCAGATCTATTAATAAAAAACGTGGCTTAATGTTCAGATGAGCAGTTAGGCGGTTTTTTAAAGGAGCCAGAACCTAAGACCAGTGTGCTCTTTCTCAGCTAAAATACAGGAAATGTGAAGACGTTACTAGCCTGACAGACTGAAGGCATAAAATTCCTCTTTAAATGTAAACATGCCTTTTTTCATATGTACAAGCCTGTGCTCGTACAATTCACGCTCAAACTAACTCTGCTTATTACTTTTTTTACATGCAGTGCTTAAACTGTTTCATGAGCTTGCTAAAATGAAAGTTGTCTTCAGATACGTGTATGGCTTTTGTTGTTTTCAGGATATGCTGTCATGTTAAAGTTCCATCAAGAAACATCTTGAACGTTTCTGTAAGAGTTGGGGAGCTGGCATTTTTATTTCCTTTTTCAACACAGATGATGCATATATGTGCGTGTGCTGTGTAGGCCAGTAAAACATATGTACAGATTATATTCAGGGAATTGTAATACTAAAAAAACCTATGTATTTAATTTTTTAATTGTCTACTGCAGGTCTTTCCAGAATTCTGGAAAGGAAGTTTTCAGTAGCTGGGAGGAAATGTAGCTAACGAGTGAGATTCAAGGTATGAGAATGGTTAAATGCTGCAGAGCAGAATAAAACCTTTTTTTTTTCTGATTTTTTTTTCTTTTTTTTTTTAAACTTTTGCGTTATTCATAAACATCATGCTGGTCATTCCTCAGGTTCAGATCAGAGCCTGTGAACAAACTGCATTCCAGGTCTAGTGTTTACCAGCTGTAAAAGCAGCTAGTATTTCTCTCTCCAAAAATACTTGAAGGCAAAGGTAGTTCTGCTTTTTAAGTTAAGTTAGTGTACTTAACCTCCTTCAGAGAGAATGTAGGATTCCACCAGCCCAGAGAGCTAAAGGACTACAGTCATTTAAACATCAGTCATTTAAACAACATCACTCCTGGGCTTTCTGGGTGCACAGTCTTTTCTGTTACTCCTAAAGCAAGTTCCTGGGGCTGTGCATTAAAGATCCTTCCAGGGGCAACATCCAGAATTTCCACCAGGCTCCGGGGCGGAGGGCGTGCTCTCCCCCGTACGCAGCTCCCAGCGGGAGCAGGGACGCGTGCAGGGGAGCGCGAGCGCTTTAGAAGGCGTGTGTGTGGCTACCTGCTGCGGTAACCTCAGAAACAGCTCTTCTCAGAAAACAGCTTGGGCAGGCCCTTCTGCTTCAGCTTGCTTGGGCTGAACGGGGGAAAGCAGCTCGCTTGCTCTCACTGCCTGCAGAAGAGTACATTTAGAGGGTTTACACCCCCCACCCCCCCAGAATATTTTTCTTTATCAGGCTGAGTAGTCTTAACCCACATGTAACTGATGTAACACCAGCTAGTGCTAGACAGTTGGTGAGCTGCTTGGGCGGATAATTTTTAGATCACCATGTAACTGAAATGACTTTTTTTTTTTTTTCTTTGTAAAACTCTAGTGTATTCCTGTGTGTATAAAACATTAGATAAAGAGTGGGGGCAAGCAAAATCAACGTGGAACCTCTCTTTCAAAGCAGGAGTATGAGAGTGGGAAAGAAAACATACCTGTCTGTCAGTGTGCCATGCATGTCAGTGAACTGCAAGGCATCCTTGCCCTTGTAGAGGGAGAACAATCTTTTCTGTGACTGTTTCAGCAAATTCTTGGTCCTGTCACCAATCTGCTCAGTGTTTAAGTGGATTTCACAGGATCCAACTGAAAGGATATTTTGCTCTTACTGGGGTTTGGTTTTTTACTGTCAGAAGCTTACAAACACTATTCCATGTATTTATTTTTTTTTCCTTTTCTTACCTTTTATTCCATAGATGTCATTAGAAACTGAAATTTTCATGATCACTAAGTGCTTTGAATATCAATACTTAAATACTTTAAAATAAATAAATAAGAATCCAACATAATAAAGTTTTTTAATTACAAGATTAAATATTCTAGCTAAAGATTCTATTTTACATAAAGGGAGCGGAGCTGCCTCTCCTAAACCAGTCCTATGTCTATGTCAAAATTTTCTTTACCGTGCTTAACTTTTTCTTAGTGGCCCTGGTATTACACAGGCTTTCTGAGAACAAAAGCACTTCATGAAACTGGGATGGGTTTCCAAATGGGACAGGTTGTTACCAAGGTTTGGCTGTATCTTTCTTGGTTGGTGGTTTTTTTTTTTAAACTTGGTTATTTTTTTTCCTCTTCACTTCAGTTCCATTCATCTTTTCAAATTGTCATAAAGATAAGCTGTGGATTTTAAGGTGGGGACTTGAGTAAATGAGCAGTGTGGAAAAACAGTATCTGTGTGTATAGCCAAACGCATATGACTTAAGCTGGTATGAATATGGGGGTTGTGTGGTTGTTCTGCTAACCTGTTGTTTTGCATGGTAGGGATGTCCCAAAAGTTGCTTAGTTAAAAATTCTGCTTTTTTGCTCTGTAACAGCTACAGTTTTGGTATTTGTTGATAAAATGTAAAAGCTTTCTTGAGCGTTTCTAATGAGTAGGGCAGGGGTCTGTTTTGGTTTTGTTTTCCTGAATCTGGCTTGTATTTGAAGCTTTTCAGATTGTTTGTTAACCCTGTTTTGGGGCAGATCGCGGGGGCGCTGTACCTGTCACTGCATACCTATGTCATTTGGACTCCTGGGCACTTTACTGACTCTAGACAAGACATCTCCTTACTATCTAACTGGGCTTGTGCTGCAACGTTAATATGAAGTGGGGTAAATACAAATTACGCGTTAGCCTGTCCTTTCTTACCTTAGTCAAGAGAAGTGGCCTGAAACTAATGTTTGAGAACAAGTTGTGTTATACTTCTTTAAAATTAGCGCAAGCTAAATCATTCTTTCTGTGAAAGAGGAACTTCGAAGTGTGTACGTCTGTAGGCGCATGCACACCCCTGTTAAGACTGTGTTGTTGAAGATGCAGATCCTCTTAGCATTGGAACCGTGTCAAAGGCTGAGGCGACGATACCTGTCTGGGAATAAATAAGGAACATTGCAATTCAAAACCTGTTAGTAACTTGGACATTACCCATTTCTATAATGAGGTGAAGATCGGTAATTTAAGTGGTACACATTTCTGGAATTTTTTTTTTTACTATACCAAGCATGTTTGTACTTCAAAAGGTTGGGCTCTCATCCCTAACAGTATAAAATTGCATGTGCAGTCTTGGCCGTGTATCCGTAGCTTCCTGCCATCGGTATGCTCCTCCTAAAACTTTTTTTTTTCAACTGGAAATGTTTTAACACTTGTGTCAACTCCATTGTGGAACTTCTGAAGCACACTCTGAATCTGCTTATGGTAGAGACAAAAAAGATGAGATTTCATGTTAATATGTAGAAAATACTGTCTCATGAATGAGAGTTGTTTAAATGACTATAATGCAAATTCATAAGGAAACATCAAAAATACATAGTGAATCTGAGATGCCTTTAAAGCGTCACTTCTGCCCGAAGTTTTAGTTTCCAAAGTTAAATTCTTCTGTATAGAATGGAATTGGTTTGGATTTTGTAGTGTTAATTACTTCCAGATGAAAGTCAAAATGTTGGTTTATTTTGAGGATGGGAAAACTCTCTTCAATCATTTGTTTCATTCTTATGTTAAAGATGTGGAATACTTGATTGTTAAGCAACCCAATCACTAATAAGGTAGTGTGTTTTTTAAATTGTCAAATCTGTGATCATACCAATACAGTGGTTTTTGTTAAGACTGGACTATCATGGGTACAGCAACCCACACTTCAGTGCAATGTTTATTGATGTTCAGAACAATGTTATCACAATAAAAAACTTAAATTAAAATTTTTCTTCACTTTGTACTTGAGAATTCCATTCTTGTGTTGCTAATTTAGTAACTGTTATTTAAATTGTGTTCATATTTTACATGAAATTCAAGTTGCTTTTCTCAGGACTGTGATACATTTGCTTCCTCTCACACTCGGTTTGCTTTTTTCAGAGCATTTCTACAGCTGGTAAATAATTGCTGTCATCAAACTTACATTATGTGCCAGTATCAATATTGGGTTATAACTATAATGAAAAGCAAACGTGCATTAATAATATAGAATATCGGGAACGCAGAAGCTGCCTTGAAGAAAATCTGGCAACCGCATAGTTTGAGCTCTTGTAAATCTGCCCTAACTTGGAGTTTTATCCTAATTCCATCGAAGTTTACTTTTTCCTTTCAAGGCAAAGAGTATTGTCTTCCAGGACAGTTGTTCAGTTGCTTGAGGCCATTATTGTGAGACCATCCTGAAAAAGGGGCCTCAAGCTTTCAGTAGAAACTTACTCTTCCTGGTCTCTTGCTGGTTCTGGTAAACGCAGCTAACTAGCAGCCTACCTTAGAAAATCCAGCCGTCTCAGTCACATGCAGAAGTACGATGGAGCTGCATCAAAGCGTAACCTACGTTGTGCCTTCCGATCCTTCTGCAGTGTGCACCACGGCGCCCGCCAGCGCCCGCTCGCCCCCCTGGTGCCCAGAGACAGAGCTTACTGTGGGCGTGCCGTCATCTCCTGCCGCAGCAGCAGCGGCCTCTGCGTCTCTGTGGGGCTTCCCCTGTGGTTCTGGCACCCTGCACCCTCCCCTCCGCACCAGGGGCACTTTGCTCTTCACACCAGGCGCTCATCACTGCCTGTCCTTTGCACCCAGGTCTCTACTTGTTTTGTTGCAAGCAGCTGTGCCAGTGCAAGTGACAACAGGGTTGCTTCTCCTACGTATGCCAAATGTTCAGATTTGTTGCAAAACTGAGCTAGTGATGTTTTTCCTGTGTCCATCTTATTCTAACAGACTCCTTAATGGAGTTGTCTTGTTCTTGGTGGATGGATTTTCCTGTCCGGGTGGGTAAACGGCACCATAGAATCACAGTTTCCACAAATGGGCACTTGGTGTGCGTGCAGGGCACCGTTTCTAGGGTTAGGCCATGCAGTTTGGGCCCTGGGGGCGATGGGAGGCCCCGTGTGCAGCCCTGCACTGTTTTGGTTGGGAAGCATGTGTGTGCTCCCACTGGCTGTGCTTGCCGGCCAAGCTCTCAGGCCAGCGGGGGTCCCACACTGGGAATGCCCAAGACCCCCCTCATGGTGCAGCGGGCTGTAGCAAAGAGTAACAGAGAGGCTCCAGTGCCATAATCCCGTGCGGTGTTTTTCTTCATGGCCACAGTGGTTGCCAGGCCGGAGTGAGGCCCCGGGCTGGCGTGCGTGGGAGCATCCAGCCAAACAGCTGTGTGGCCCCCTCGGAGAGCAGAGGGCAAGGAGCTGCGCGAGAGCAGGGACTCGGGCGAGTGGCCTCCGCATATGGCGCTTTGAAGGGGGCACACCTGAAGTGTGCCTTGGGTAGTTACAAGCAATGCTGTGCCGCCTCCTTGGGAGCGCTGCACGAGCCTTTGCTGGTAAGGAAGTATGCCAGAGAGAGAGAGTTTTGACTAAAAATTCACCTGTAGTCTGAATTAATCTGAATTCTGCTTTAAGGACTGGGTGGCTGCTGGGTCTCACCCCAGCACGGGAAACTGGTGCACATCATGTTTTCTTCCTCGTCATTTCTTCTGTTGCAGTCTTTGCCTGCCTCCTCCTTTTCCTTCTGCCTGCCTCGCTATTCTCTAACCTTACGTTCCCTGCTTCTGGTGATGCTTCATGTGTACACATCGTGGTAAGAACAAGCAACAGAGCCTGAACTCTTCAGCCGAGAACTGGCTGAAGGGCTCAGAGGGTTGTGGTGAATGGGGCTGCATCTGGCTGGTGGCTGGTCACCAGCCGTGTTCCTCAGAGCTCAGTTCTAGGGCCAGCTCTGTTCAATACATTTATCGATGATCTGGATGCAGGAGTCAAATGCATGATTAGCAAGTTTGTTGATGATACCAAAGTGGGAGGTGCTGTTAACTCTCCTGAGGGACAAGAGGCCACAAGAGCTAGATGGCTTGGAGCATTGGGCAATAACTAATGGGATGAATTTAACAATTCCAAATGCTGGATTCTGCACCTAGGATGGAGTAATGCTGGGCACAGGTATAAACTGGGAGAGGCGTGGCTGGTGAGCACCCCTGCAGAAGGGGAGCTGGGGGTGCGGGTGGGCAGCAGGCTCAGTGTGAGCCAGCAGCGTGCCCTGGCAGCCCAGAGGGCAAACCCCATCCTGGGGTGCATCACGCACAGCATCACCAGCTGCTCACAAGAGGTGATTATCCCGCTGTATTCAGCCTTAGTGCGGCCTCACCTGGAGCACCGTGTGCAGTTCTGGGCCCCACCATTTAAGGCGGCTGTGAAGGGCCTTGAATGCCTCCAGAGGAGGAGGGCAACAAAGATGGCGCAGGGGCTGGCAGGCATGTCCTGTGAGGGGCGGCTGGGGACTTTGGGCTTGTCTAGTTTGGAGAAAAGGAGGCTGAGGGGCGACCTTGCTCTCTGCAGCTTCCAGAGGAGGGGACATGGAGAGGGAAGTGCTGGTCTCTTCTCGCTGGTACCCAGTGATAGGACGTGTGGGAATGGCTCAAAGCTGGAAGCATTAGGAAGCATTTCTTTACTGAGAATGTGGTCAAACCCTGGGACAGACTTCCTAGAGAGGTGGTCGATGCCCCAGGCCTGTCGGTGTTTAAGAGGCCTTTGGACAATGCCCTTAACAACAGGCTTTAACCTGTGGTCAGGCAGTTGGACTGGATGATTGGCGTAGGTCCCTTCCAACTGAAATAGGCTATTCTATTCTATTTGCCAGGAATCAGGGCACTGAATGAGCAACTAAGATGGGTAGAACTGCGCTGGTGGAACTTCTTTGTACCACAGAGCCTATGTAACAGTGCTTGACACTGAATAAACCCTTAAAATACACACACAAACTTGACTGAGAAGCCAGAAACTGCAGTTTTAAAGATGGTGAAGGAGAGAGCAAAAAAATTTGGGCTTAAAGTGCTGCTGTGTTCACTGGAAAGGAAAAGAGCATCGAGGCATCACACAACAGGTAGGCTTTATTTGGACGTATCTGCAGTTGTTTTCCATCACACAGTTTTCTTCACGTTCCTGGCTATTGCGCGCTCTCTATACATGAATATATGTATACACATGCACACATAAAGCATACTCTCAGATGTGCTGCTCTGCTGAAAAATTATAGTAATGTTCCTTTTTTTTTTTTTCCCCTGCAATCATGACAGCAAAATGGATAAATGCCAAAACCTGCTTATGTAGTAACATGTTACAAGATGTCCCCTGCCGTCTCCCGTATACAGAGCGCTGGCAGAGCTGCTGTTCCGCACCGTGGCGGAAGGGCTGCCGGGTAGGTTGCGGGTGGGCTGGTGCTGGCTGGAGCGCAGGTCTCTGTCTTGTGATGGCAGGGCACAGACCCTGGCTATTCCTGGTAACGTGGCACTTCCAACTCCCTGCCGTTACCTGGGAGCAACCAGGAGCCGAAGCGTGCCTGCTGAGCGAGGCGTGGGAGCACCAAGCCATCCCCGCGTTTTGCCAAGCTCCTGTGCGTTTGCGGGATTGGTGAAATAGATCCGCTACTTGCCGTAACGCAAGGACTGACTGGCTCGGCAGATAATACTCGCTTCGTGCACAACGTATCCTCGGGAAGCAATTAAATCCTGATTTGACTCTCCCGCTTGACAGCTGGGGAGCCCTTTACCTTGCATTCCCAGCGTGTTTTAAAGCTGCGTTGGGTGCCGAGAGGCGTTTTGTTTCAAACTGCCTTCCTATGCCTTTCACTCACAGGCCCCTCTCTTTCCTTGCCTATTTGTGGTTTTTCTGGAATGGCTGGGTAGCTTCACCGAGCTGACCGGAGTCTCCCAGTGAAACCGCACAAAAGCTGCTGCAAGTAACCTGGGGTACGCTGAAGGGCACATGGCAGAGTACCACAGAAAATCCTCATTGCTTTTAAGTGGTCAGTGCAGAAATGTCTCCACTGTCTTTGCTCGATAGCAAATTGAAATAATGAAGTAGCTTTTCACATGTTTTTGCAGTGAAAATTGTCATTCCTGCTTTACGCCAAGCTCCCCTGGGGCTATGACTGACATAGGTGTTGCTCGGTTGCCTTTCCCCCTGTCTACTCTAGGATACGCTTCCCGTGTTTGGCCAGAGCAGCGTCTCTCTGGCTGGCAGCAACGCCCACTTGTCTTCAGCCGTTCTGCTGCTAATGCCCTGGCTATGGGAGTCTACCTGTCTCACAAGTGAGGCTGTCCTGGGGACTCTGCTGGTTTTGGTATTTGCCCAGTCCCCGAGAGGCCACCTCACCCTATGCCTGGCCCAGGGGCTGTCAGACAGGCATCTGTATAGCGTCACTGGGTACAGTTTGGTTTTCTTCCTGTTGTGATGTGAAAGGGGAGCACCTGGCAAAACAGATACTGTTTTGCCCAAGAATCTTGTAATCCTCACACGCTGCGTTACAAAGCTACCTGCAAAGCAGATCTGAAAGGCTGTGCTGTGATTTACGAAACGGGCAGCATACCTGCCTGAGAGCTCCCACCTACAGGATTTTTTTAAGGCTTTCTTGGTTAACAGATGCTTCCTACTTGAGCTGGTGGATGCTCCAGGAACCCACAGTGTGAAATGTTCCTTTCGGTGCAGGCATTTCCTTGTTCTGCTGCTGCTTCTCACTGAAGATGTAAATGCTTTGTCAGGGGGGTGAGGGTATGCTGGAGCAGGGCTCTTGCTCCTTCCTTTGAAGTTGGGCTGTTCTGTATGGTGCAAACTCCTAGCAGGGGCATGACTGCGTCTGTGCTTGAGTCTCTTCCAGTTCCTGCTTTAATGAACATTTTATCTGTGCACTCACTGGAGCAGAGACTGGAACTCAGGCTCCCCCCTCCCTTTGCTATTCAGGGGCTACAGCATTGCGGTCTTCCCACCTGGGGGGGAATATTCCACCTTGTAAGCTCCAGGAAAATAACCTCATCAGGAGGAACTGCGCCATCTACCCTGAATACCACAATTACCAAGGAAGTGGTAATTAAGGATTGAGCCTCCCTCAACAAAAGCAGGAATCTAAGACGGAGAGGTTCCTTGTCCAAAGGTCATAGCTTTAGCCACCGTGCTGCTAGAGATGGTGGATGGGAAACTTATGCCTAAAAGCTCTAAAAGGTGTCCTCAAAATACACCCTGCTGAGACCTAGCTTAGGGAGTGCTTTATACCTGTATGCAAATACCGGTTACACTGCATTATGAGAGCTCAAACACTCTTGGCATCAGCAACAGCAGATCCTGGCTACAAGGAGAAACTTTCTGGTAGAAGATTGCCCTGTGTCATTAGCAGAACTGGGCTTGTGAAAATTTGTGGGTTGGATTTAGAAATCTCCTGGAACAGTTAGGTAAGAATAGGATGATACAACTTTTGCACCTCTAGCACTAAACTTACACTGCCGATTCTTAAAAATGTCTCACTTGGAGAGAATTAAAAAAAAAAAATAAATAAAAGGTTGTGTTTGCCAGCTAGGTCTCCCTAAGCACTCTGCTCGTTTTGTTTGTTTCCATGAGTCATTTTTAGAACAGGCAACAACACTCTAACAATACTTGAGTCACACATAGTCTGGAGCCAACTTCTTAGAGAACGCAGCTTTCTTGAGAAGAGTGAAAAATATCCTAAAAGGAGAAAGTGCCTCTCTGGCTTTTGTACATAACAAGAAATTATGTTAAAAATAAATAATAAAAAAAAAGTGGTTGATGTAATTTGGCTTTTGAAAACACAGAAAATGCTTCTTTCCTGTCTCTCCCTGCAATTTTGTGACCTAGAAAGGCACGGAACAACAAGGGGCTGTTGATTTAGGGTGAAAGAAAATGAAGCCTCCCCTGACCAAGCACATGGTTGCTAACTGCACGCTACTGCCTCACGCTGCAGCACAGGTCAAGACAAATGTGCAGGGAAATGAGAGGGGGGTGGCTCCCTCCATCCAGCTGTGAAGTGCAAGTTCACTGTATGAACAACTTTGGCTACTGACTAACAAACAGCTGCTTTTACAGCAACAGCCCTACTGCTACAAGATGTACCCAGTCCTACCTTCTGCTTATCAGTAACACTGTATGGTCTGAAAAATCGGGTGCCAAGAGATCTTCCTAAACCAGGTGCTTTAAAACTCCACTCACAATTTCCTTCCCACGCCCACAACCCCCCCAGCGCACTCCTAGCTGCGCCGGGACTGACCGAGAGCTCCTCGCTGGAGAGAAAGCATTTTCCACCCGCTTTTCTCAAAAGCGGCTCAATTCCCAGGATGTGACAGTTTGTTGTGGGAAGGCCCCATCTCATCGCCTGGAAACAGTGTTATGAGGCAGTATCTATTCCAAAACTAAGCAACAAAGTCATAAGTAAGTCTTCATCTGACCCCCTCCGATGGGAAGGGCTTCAGCTAAACGTACTGTGCTGCTTGCAGCATGGGGAGTTCTTCCTTCACCTAAAGGAATTGTTTGTTCTGAGGCTATCAACAGCTGTTCTGCATTTGTAAGAAGGAAAACCTACTATACTAACCACTATACTAAATACAACTCTACGCAGCACGAGTAGACGATTAAGAAGATCAGTTTATATATGAATATATAGGTGACAGCTGGCTAGTCCTGCTCTCAGTAAAACACAGCTGGATTTTTTTTTTTTTTCAGCCATGACAGAGATCAAAACGCTAACTCCAAAGAGCCAAACCGTAATTTTTGTTGCCTCCACTGAGAGAAGTGGCCAGTATGAGAAATAAAATGCTGTTGCTCCAAATGTGTTTATCTGTTTAGGCTAAGAAAGTTGCTTCATCCGTATCAACAGATGCTGAATATTAAAATGAACCTCGCCCAAAAGCACGGATGCAGGAGGCTGCTACAACAAAGACTCAGTGCAGATGGTGGGTTTGTGCATTTGACAGGACTGGCTAATAACGGTATTTTCCTGTATTGCCAATTTTTCCTCTGATTTGTCTTCTACAATGCAAAAAAGAAGAAAACTTCCTTTTTAATGCAAATGCTGTAGGAGTGCCAGAAACAAACTTTGTAAGATCTGTTAAACTTTTCAAAATTAACGTTTTTCCAGCTAGGCACAGACGACTCAGATTCTTCTGCCCTGTTTTATGAATTTCAAGCATCAAGCTTTGATCTCAAGAGCATCATGCCTAACTCATCGTCTTTTTTTACCGTATCAGTTGAAAACAACTGTTCTAAGTCTTTCAATAGCAGCAACTGCACCTTATGCTCACGCCTGCCCGGTGGAAAGCTGAGGTAAAGTAAGTTTCTCCCTGCACAGCTGCTTCCACTTGACTGGACTGAGTCACTCGTCTCTTAGCACTGTGTTTGGCCCTTAAGAAAGAAAAAAAAACCCAACCCTGATGCAGACAAGTATCGTTTTGCCTTGCACCACCATGGTTAGCGATTGCTTTGAATAAATTGTTTATGCGAATGCACTTGACCCAACGTATTATTAAATAACGCAAGGGCTAAGAAGTCATCGACCATGTCTAATACAACCTCACTTTCTTGCCCCTGCAAACACAAAAATAGCTGACCACAACTGTAAACTTCAGCAAAGATGTAAACTTTGATACACTAGGGGCAACTTGATAAACTAGGGAGAAGACTGCAAAGGCAATTTCATAAGGAAAAGCAAGAGCACAGTGGAAAAGTATCTACTGAGCATGTATTTGTTGTTTAACAGTGGTTCTGCTTGTGCAGGTAAACAAGGGTTTGGGAAAGAGTTATTTTAGCTACAGCAACGTGTCCTTTGTAGCTACCTCTGGAAACAGGGGACAAGGAAAAGGCCTCAGTATAGACTATAAACCCATCACTGAAATAAAATATATAAACTGAATATATTAAAGCTTTGAATTTTATTACACATTTTCTTCTGAATATCTTACCCTTCTCTCCTGCTCAAGGTAAACCTAAACATGAGAAATGGAAGGATAAAGGAGAACTCCACTAAACGTGGAGTACATCTCGTCAGAGTCTGTGTAGGCCAGTTTGCCTCCTGTTACGACGACGTTTACTTCATCCCCCGCTTTGAGGTGAAGAACAAGGTGGAAGGTCCCAGGACCACCACAGGTCCGTTTCCCCGAGTAGGGTTTGTGATACTCCAGCAGTTCCCTTCTGTACCCAGCCGTGTGGAGCTGAGCCACGCTTGCGTTGGAGACAGACAGCACTGCTTCTACGTACTCATCCCTCTCCGGGGCCAGCACAGCGGTGATCAGGTAGCGCCCTTCATACGGTGACGTGAAAATGCCTGCGGAAGAGAGACGGACTGAGCTTTTCAGAGTTACTCAAAATGGAGAGACCTGACCGCTCCAAGCATGATCACAAACATAAAGCCACGTGGGTTACCCGTGGCTACATGCTGGTAACTGTGACAAGGTCAGCCCAGGCAGCTGACAGCAGCCATGAAGGCAAAGGGTTGTTGCTTTTGAGTTGGAGCCCACCAGTCCTTTTGTGTTGGAGTCCACCATGAGCAGGTCTTGTCCGCATTCAGAAACCTCCTGGCCTAAGCAGCTGCCGTGAGTCAGAGCTGGGAGAAGAGGCGAGAGGCACCGGCATTGCTGTGCAAGTCCCCAGCAGGTTGAGGCACAGAACACCGTCAAGCAACACACTCTAGTTGAGAAGGAGGCAGCCCCCAGTTACCGCTACCGGGGAGGCAGTTCCTATCGCCCCCCTCCTTCCCTCCCTCCTCTCCCCCGGGTGACCCAGCTGGGTTAACCAGGAACCTCACTGCTGCGACCTGGGCTCCGCCGCCCAGGGCCGGGGCGAGGAGCACAACCCGCAGTGCTGGCAGAGCAGAGGTTGTGGAGAGCGGGGCCTTGGTATTCCTGGGCAGCTGTGCAAAACCAGCAGTGGCAAAGCGCGTGCCTGTCCACATCCACAGGAAGCTTTTACGTGGGTGGGTCTAGTTTAGCAAAGCCTGAGATAGCATCAAACCCCGGTAACCCAAGCGACTGCCCATCTGGCATCGCTGCGGGTCTGCCCTTGGGCTGTTACCTGTATTGGGGTTGTAATAGTCCCCGTCATTCACAAGCACTTTGTTGAAGTGAACCACGCCGACATCACTGGAGAAAGGCTTCTGTGTGAGCCCAGCAGAAAATGACACCAGGGAGGCCGCAGCAGCAGCAGGTCCTAAAATGGGTAGCAAGATGAGTCAGAGTCACATCAGGATGACAACACAGCCTCTCCCTGTGATGGTTTATAATCCGGTGTCTCTGTTCCTGCACATAATCCACTTGGACTAACCCTGTCACTCGAGGGATGCCATAATTAGCAGAATACGTATTGCTGGCCCAGGTCCCAAGTGTCCCACCACAAAATTTACTGAGCACCATAAAATTCCTGCCTTGGCGCAGCCTCCCTTTATTTTTTAGCCTTCTAAGGAAAAGGTACATGGTGTATAAATGCTGGCACCTCTCAATTCAGCAATGCTTCTGCCACGGACCTTCTTCAGGACTGAGGCTACCTTTGGACATGTCCACTCTCTGCCACTATCACAGGAATGCTGAAGGGGTATAGCCCCTGCCAGCTTTCCTAGCCACACCGAAAAGCTGCGCACAGCTTCGATCTCTTGCCTTCTCTGCTGAAGGGCAGTGAAAATAGCTGCAGGAAGTAATGCTTCGGTATTAAAGCAAAGAGAACCATCAACGGGGCTTTTCCCTCTCTCCAGCACTTCTCTTTTGGGGGACTTTTCCCTCCACAATTTGTTTCTCCTTTTTTCAGCAGATCAAACAGACACTTAGGTATTTTGTAGCGGCCATCTGCTTACTAACTAGCTAAACACTGCTGTTAGACTGGCGTTGGATGAAATACAATTTGGACAATTAAGACAAATTTTTACTTTTAACTGACTGACTTAATGGCAAGTGTTTAGTGATCAACCACTTATTAGTCCCACTATAGCTCCCTTCCCTCTCAACACTTCCCCTAAGGCAGGACACGCTGCTAGAAGTACTCAACTCTTGCTGCTTTGTTCAGGTGATTAGGTAAACAACAAATACACTTAAAGTTGTCAGCAGTTGCTCTTTCTGTTCTACCCTGTTCAGGTTAGTATCCATGTCTTCTCCATGCTGTTTCACCTCTGCTCCTTCTTCTGCCTTCCTTAAAATAAATGTTTGATTTTCTCTTCCTTTCAATCTGAGATGCCCATCAGCAACCAATGTTCAAATCAGATGATATCACTTAAAAATTGAAGTTAAAAAGTGACAAAACTTCATCTGAAATGTGCATATACAAATGCTCTGCTATCCATTTTTTTTCTGGTAACTTGGCACAGGGGAGTGGGAGGGGAAGGCAAGGGAAAGACATGCCTGCAACTTCAGGAATGGGAAGTAACTACCTTGGTTTCCCTCAGGGGCTAGTAACCAGCTGCCTCATCTATCTTTGGAAATCTCCTTATTCAGTATTTTGTCTCACACTCAGAGAACAGACAGAAGCCCTTTTTCATTACTCCTACCTGCCAGTGCGCCTGCAGGTGTACTCCTGTAAGCTAAGGTGAGGTTATTTGAAAGGACCAACATTAATTGCAGGAGTCTACTTACTTAAGCTGTTTCTGTAAAGCTCCACCATCTTAACACCACGCTACTTCCAGAAAGCATCTCTTCGTATTCTCAGCTTACCCTGGGACTCAAATCCACTGACAATGCACCTCAACTAACTTCTTGTTGGCTCACTCGGAAAGGTTTCTCTCCCCTGCAGTCACACAGCACAGACCGCACACGCTGTTTGCTGCCTGCCCAGAAACGCTGTCCTCTCCGTTTGGAGTAGCCACAGTTCTGGTTGGGTTGGTGTCACCTGAGTCAGGGAGCGACTCCTGCCCTGGTTTGCCACGGCTTCCTTTGAGATTTTCCTGTACTAATTGCTAGAATAGTTACTAGAGTTTGCTGCTGAAATTGCTTCAGACCTGCAGTATTTGTCCAAAGGAGAAATCTTAAACCCGTCCAAATATCCTGTAGATCAGTTCAATGGGGAATATAAGGAGGTGCAGTGAAGACCAACGTGTCTGTGCTCTCCTACCCTCCTCCCTGCTTCCAGCTGGACCTCCGCCTGTTTGAGGCTTTCACCAGTCCTACCAGCAGCGCTTTTGCAGAACCTTACAGAGGGTGAACCACCTTCTCTTACATGTCCCCACCTGCAAACACTTTTCCTCATGCAAAGATCAAAGTTCAGCTTCTCTAGGCAAGGCGCAGGCTTGGAAACTGCTTTCACTTATGCAGTTAGTGTTGTGGAATTACAACAATCAGGAAGAAAAGTTTTAAAGCATTTAAAAGCTGGGAACCACATGCACAGCTCTGATGAAGAAACTGCTAGGCAGACAAAAAGATTCAACCACAGCTTTACAGCTTCTGGGGGAGTGTCCTGGCTTCGGCTGGGATAGAGTTAATTTTCTTCACAGAAGCTAGCATAGTGCTGTGCTTTGGATTTAGTACTAGAAGAATGTTGATAACACGCTGATGTTTTTAGTTGTTGCCAAGCAGTGCTCAGACTGCTCAAGGACTTTTTGAGCTTCTCCTGCTTGGCCAGGTGCATAACAAGCTGGGAGTACAGCACAGCTAGGACCCAAACTGTCCAAAGAGCTATTCCATACCATAGAACGTCATGCTCGGGGGGGGTTGGTGGGTCGGTCGGTCGCTCGGGTACTGATCGCTGCTCGGGACGGGCTGGGCATCGGTCGGCGGGTGGTGAGCAATTGCATTGTGCATCATTCGTTTTGTATATTCTGTATATTTTGTTATCATTCTCATTATTACTATTATTATTATTTTCTCTTATTAAACTGTCTTTATCTCAGCCCTCAGCTCTAACCTTTTTTCCCCTTCCCGATTCTCTCCCCCATCCCACTGAGGGAGGGGGGGGAGTGAGCGAGCGGCTGCGTGGTGCTTAGTTGCCAGCCGGGTTAAACCACGACAGTCCTTTTTGGCGCCCGAACAGGGACCTGAAGGGCTTGAGATAACGACAGAGTAACCGTGGGTCTTTTTTGTTAACTTTTGGAGTATATTAAGGAATTTATATCTGTTAAATAGTTGTGGGTTGCGATTTGATTCATTTGTTCTTGATCTTAGCTTATCCGATCTGCACCATGCTCCCTCCTTTGCTGTACTTGTTAAAAGTTGGTGTTGGTTTTTGCAGTTTGTTATGCTCTGCGGTGACCAGACATGTTTTGCTTGGGAAACTTGTTATTAAAACAATGACCTTGAGCTTTTTCTGGTATTTGGGTTTCATGTCGAAGTCTGTACTGCACTTTGGGTACCACCTTGCGGGGAATATTAGCAATTATACATGGGACTCTGAAAAGTTTGTTCTGGAGGAAATACAGAATGGCACTTTTTCTGCCTTCTTTGATGATGTTTCCTCCTTCACTACAATAACTTTTCAGTATCTTGAGCATCCTTGGATAGTTAAGGTATATCTATTGATATCTATTTGGAATATTGTTTCACTTTTGTCCAAAGTTTGTAAGCAACTTAATAATACCATCCAGATGTCTGCCCCAGGGCTGGATAGTTATGAGTGGAAGGGTATTTGGGGTAGTATGGGTAAATGCCTAGAACGATGGGCACCTCCAATGTTTTGGAAATTCACTCCTGAACAAGTGCAGAATCCTGAAAAACTAGTAGAGTATTTGGAAAAGGTATGCTGTCACCCTGGCAATTCTAAGCAAACACAAATCACTGCAATGTGCTGGGGCCTGGCCCATGCTTACCGAACCCTGTTCAACATGATTCAACACATCCAAAGGGAACAGAAAGTCTCTGGATCTGATGATAAGGCCACAGCCACTGCAGCTACTCCAACCCCGGCCACAGCCACTGCAGCTACTCCAACCCTGGCCACAGCCACTGCAGCTACTCCAACCCCAGTGATATGCACTGCGGCTACTCCAATGAACCAACCCGTGCCAGTATCAGTCGCCCCTATACAAAAGAAGAAATCTTGGAAGCGAAAGTCAACTCGTTTAGAAAGGGAGGATGAAAAAGCGGGGCCATCACAAGGGGAGGAGGAAGAGCTCATAAACGAGACAGAAACCACCAGATCCCTATCCTTGAGTGAGCTGCGAGATATCCGAAAAGATTTCAGCCGTCGTCCAGGTGAGCTCATTGTCACCTGGCTACTCCGATGCTGGGATAATGGGGCCAACAGCCTGGAACTGGAGGGTAAGGAAGCCAAGCAACTAGGATCCCTTTCTAGGGAAGGGGGCATTGACAAAGCGATTGGAAAAGGGACACAAATCCTCAGCCTCTGGAGGCGACTACTGTCAGCCATGAAGGAAAGATATCCCTTCAAGGAAGATGTCGTATGTCGCCCAGGTAAATGGAACACTGTGGAGAAAGGCATCCAGTACCTGAGGGAATTGGCTGTCCTGGAGGTGATTTATAGTGACCTGGACAATGACCAGCTGCCCAAAGATCCAGATAGTGTCCAGTGCACACGACCCATGTGGCGGAAGTTGTTACGTAGCGCGCCAACATCATTTGCAAACACATGGGCAATGATGAGCTGGGAAACTGGACGGGGACCAACAGTGGATGAAATGGCTGGCCAGCTCCGCGAATATGAAGAAAGTATCTCTTCCCCCCTTGTTTCGGCTGTGGAGAAACTGTCCCAAAAGGTTGAACGACTCGAAAAGCGTATACCCTACTCCCCTCCTGTACAGACCAGTATCTCAGCCATTAGAAGTAAGCGCCCTTCTGCTCAAGAAAAAGAATATCGAGGGTACACACCACGGGGCACTCTATGGTTTTACCTGCGTGACCATGGAGAGGACATGAGGAAATGGGACGGAAAACCTACCTCGGTCCTAGAGTCACAGGTACGTGAGTTGCAAAGGAAAACAAGCACAAAAGGGGGCTCTTCCAAGAAACTTGTTGCTCCAATTTACAGAGACTGGGACGACTGTAGTTTTTTCAGACAAAATAGAAGGGCTGATCTTAATTCTGACTGTGATGAAGGAACTTCTGACTCATACACACAAACCATGAGCAACAGTGACCAGGATTAGAGGGGCCCTGCCTCCAGCCAGGTGGAGGAAAGGGACAACAGGGTTTACTGGACTGTGTGGATTCGATGGCCTGGCACGTCAGACCCACAGAAGTATAGAGCTTTAGTAGACACCGGTGCACAGTGTACTCTAATGCCATCAAGCCATATAGGGGCAGAATCCATTTGTATTTCTGGAGTGACGGGGATCTCAAGAGCTGACTGTATTGGAGGCCGAAGTGAGCCTAACCAGGAATGAGTGGCAAAAGCACCCTGTCCTGGTTTCGGCTGGGATAGAGTTAATTTTCTTCACAGAAGCTAGCATAGTGCTGTGCTTTGGATTCAGTGCTAGAAGAATGTTGATAACACGCTGATGTTTTTAGTTGTTGCCAAGTAGTGCTCAGACTGCTCAAGGACTTTTTGAGTTTTTCCTGCTCGGCCAGGGGCATAGCAAGCTGGGAGTATAGCACAGCTAGGACCCAAACTGTCCAAAGAGCTATTCCATACCATAGAACGTCATGCTCGGGGGGGTTAGTCGGTCGGGTTGGTCGAGTCGATCGGTCGGTCGCGGGCAGAGTGGTCGCAGCTCGGGCTGTGTGATCGCGGCTCGGGGGGAGTGATCGCTGCTCGGGACGGGCTGGGCATCGGTCAGCGGGTGGTGAGCAATTGCATTGTGCATCACTTGTTTTATATATTCTGTATATTTTCTTACCACTATTATTATTATTATTGTTATTCTTCTCTCTTATTAAACTGTCTCTATCTCAACCCACGGGTCTTACTTTTTTTTTTTCCTTTTCTCCGATTCTCTCCCCCATCCCACTGAGGGAGGGGGGGGAGTGAGCGAGCGGCTGCGTGGTGCTTAGTTGCCAGCCGGGTTAAACCACGACAGTCCTATTTTGGCGCCCAACGTGGGGCTCGAAGGGTTGAGATAACGACAGATCTGAACATTTTTAAAATGCATTTGTGATAAGCATTCGTTATATTCGTCTAATAGTCGCTGGTTGCAATGTTGTTTTATTTGCTCTCAGAGTTGCTGTCCTTGTTCATGGAGTTCTTTTATATATCACCTTACCTGCTGTATGCACTCCCTGTGCTGCTGGTTGTCACTTTTCGCAAGTGGATTAAAGCTACTGTTCTGCTGTACTGTGTAATACTGACTTATGCTATGATAAAACTATTGATCATCAGATTAAGCTCATGTTTTTACTCAGTATTGCTGTCACCTCTGTATTTTGGGAACCATCTATTGGGAATTATGAATAATTACACGTTTTACTTTTTATCCTCGGAGAGCCAGCCTGTGGGGGAGTCACCTTACTCCATCTTCCCCTTCTTCTCTGAGCTAATTACAACAGTTCTTGAGAATGTTGAATATCCTTGGGATGTTCCAACTAGCGTGGCCCTATTGCTAGGTCTCCTGAATATAGTTCAGCTTTTACTCAGGGTTAGACTCCTACGTAAATTATATACCATCCAAAGATTGATTCCTGCAGCAGGCCCTGCAGCTACTCCACCCGAACACCCCTGTAGCTCCTCCAACTGCGACAGGCACTGCAGCTACTCCAACCCCGTGACACCCACTGTAGCTCTCCAGCGTGGGCACGCTGTACTCCACCCCTGCAACACCCGCTGTAACTACTCCAGCTGTGGACGTAGGCACTGCAGCTACTCCAACCCCAGTGACACCCACTGTAGCTCCTCCAGCCGTAGCCACAGGCACCGCTGCTACTCCAACCCCTGCAACCTGCACTGCAGCTACTCAAACCCCAGCAACAGGCATTGCAGCTGAAGCAGGGAGTGAACCTGTGCCGGTATCAGTTGCCCCTATACACAAGAAGAAATCTTGGAAGCGAAAGTCAACTCGTTTAGAAAGGGAGGATGAATCAGGGCCATCACAAAAGGAGGAGGAAGAGGAAGAGCTCATAAATGAGACAGAAACTACACGGTCTCTATCCTTGGGTGAGCTGCGAGATATGAGAAAAGATTTCAGCCGGCGTGTAGGAGAGCATCTTGTCACCTGGTTGCTCCGATGCTGGGATAATGGGGCCAGTAGCCTGGAACTGGAGGGTAAAGAAGCCAAACAGCTGGGATCCCTTTCTAGGAAAGGTGGCATTGACAAAGCGATTGGAAAAGGGACACAAGTCCTCAGCCTCTGGAGGCGACTACTGTCAGCCATGAAGGAAAGATATCCCTTCAAGGAAGATGTCATACATCGCCCAGGCAAATGGACCACCGTGGAGAAAGGCATCCAGTACCTGAGGGAATTGACTGTCCTGGAAGTGATTTATAGTGACTTGGACAATGACCTAAAGATCCAGATAGTGTCCAGTGCACACGACCCATGTGGCGGAAGTTGTTACGGAGCGCACCAACATCATATGCCAACACATGGGCAATAATGAACTGGGACACTGGACGGGGACCAACAGTGGATGAAATGGCTAGCCAGCTCCGGGAATACGAAGAAAGTATCTCTTCTTCCCTCGTCTCTGCTGTGGAGAAACTGTCCCAAAAGGTTGAACGACTCGAAAAGCGTATACCCTACTCCCCTCCTGTACAGACCAGTATCTCAGCCATTAGAAGTAAGCGCCCTTCTGCTCAAGGAAAAGAATATCGAGGGTACACCCCACGGGGCACTCTATGGTTTTACCTGCGTGACCATGGAGAGGACATGAGGAAATGGGACGGAAAACCTACCTCAACCCTAGAGGCACGAGTACGCGAGTTGCAAAGAAAAAAAAGCACAAAAGGGGGCTCTTCCAAGAAACTTGTTGCTCCAATTTCCAAAGACGGGGTAGATCGTCATTTTTTCAGACAGAATAGAAGAGCTGATCTTAATTCTGATTGTGATGAAGGAACTTCTGACTCATATACACAAACCATGAGCAACAATGATCAGAATTAGAGGAGCCCTGCCTCCAGCCAGGTGGAGGAAAGGGACAACCGGGTCTACTGGACTGTGTGGATTCGATGGCCTGGCACGTCAGACCCACAGAAGTATAGAGCTCTAGTAGACACCGGTGCACAGTGTACTCTAATGCCATCAAGCCATATAGGGGCAGAATCCATTTGTATTTCTGGAGTGACAGGGGGATCTCAAGAGCTGACTGTATTGGAGGCCGAAGTGAGCCTAACCGGGAATGAGTGGCAAAAGCACCGCATTGTGACTGGCCCAGATGCTCTGTCCATCCTCGGCATAGACTACCTCAGGAGAGGGTATTTCAAAGACCCAAAAGGGTACCGGTGGGCTTTTGGTATAGCTGCATTGGAGGCAGAAGAAATTAAGCAGCTGTCTACCTTGCCTGGTCTCTCAAAGGACCCTTCGGTTGTGGGGTTGCTGAGTGTTGAAGAACAACAAGTGCCGATTGCCACCACAACAGTGCACAGGCGGCAATATCGCACCAACCGAGACTCCCTGATTCCCATCCATAAGCTGATTCGTCGACTGGAGAACCAAGGATTGATCAGCAAGACTCGCTCACCCTTTAACAGTCCCATATGGCCAGTGAGAAAGTCTGATGGAGAGTGGAGACTGACAGTAGACTATCGTGGCCTGAATGAAGTTACGCCACCACTGAGTGCTGCCGTGCCGGACATGTTAGAACTTCAATACAAACTGGAGTCAAAGGCAGCCAAGTGGTATGCCACAACTGATATTGCAAATGCTTTCTTTTCAATCCCTTTGGCAGCAGAGTGCAGGCCACAGTTTGCTTTTACTTGGAGGGGCATCCAGTACACCTGGAATCGACTGCCCCAGGAGTGGAAACACAGCCCTACCATTTGCCATGGACTGATCCAGACAGCACTGGAACAGGGTAAGGCTCCAGAACACCTGCAATACATTGATGACATCATTGTGTGGGGCAATACAGCAGAAGAAGTTTTTGAGAAAGGGAAGAAAATAGTCCAAATCCTTCTGAAGGCCGGTTTTGCCATAAAACAAAGCAAGGTCAAGGGACCTGCACAGGATATCCAGTTTTTAGGAATCAAATGGCAAGATGGACGTCGTCAGATTCCAATGGATGTGATCAATAAAATAACAGCCATGTCTCCACCAACTAGCAAAAAGGAAACACAAGCTTTCTTGGGCGTTGTGGGTTTTTGGAGAATGCATATTCCAAATTACAGCCAGATTGTAAGCCCTCTCTACCAAGTGACCCGGAAGAAGGATGATTTCAAATGGGGCCCTGAACAACGACAAGCCTTTGAACAAATTAAATGGGAGATAGTGCATGCAGTAGCCCTTGGGCCGGGCCGGGCAGGGCAAGATGTAAAGAATGTGCTCTACACCGCAGCCAGAGAGAATGGCTCTACCTGGAGCCTTTGGCAGAAAGCACCAGGGGAGACTCGAGGCCGACCCCTAGGCTTTTGAAGTCGGGGATACAGAGGATCTGAAGCCAACTATACCCCAACTGAAAAAGAGATATTGGCAGCATATGAAGGGGTTCGAGCTGCTTCAGAAGTGATTGGTACTGAAGCACAGCTCCTTCTGGCACCCCGACTGCTGGTGCTGGGCTGGATGTTCAAAGGGAAGGTCCCCTCTACACATCATGCAACTGATGCTACGTGGAGTAAGTGGGTCGCACTGATTACACAACGGGCTCGAATAGGAAACCTCAGTCGCCCAGGAATCTTGGAAGTGATCATGGACTGGCCAGAAGGCAAAGATTTTGGAGTATCACCAGAGGAGGAGGTGGTGCGTGCTGAAGAAGCCCCATTATATAATAAACTGCCAGAAAATGAGAAGCAATATGCCCTGTTCACTGATGGGTCCTGTCGTCTTGTGGGAAAGCATCGGAGGTGGAAGGCTGCTGTATGGAGTCCTACAAGACAAGTTGCAGAGACTGCTGAAGGAGAAGGTGAATCAAGTCAGTTTGCAGAGGTGAAAGCCATCCAGCTGGCTTTAGATATTGCTGAAAGAGAAAAATGGCCAGTGCTCTATCTCTATACTGACTCATGGATGGTGGCAAATGCCCTGTGGGGGTGGTTGCAGCAATGGAAACAGAACAACTGGCAGCGCAGAGGCAAACCCATCTGGGCAGCCGCATTGTGGCAAGATATTGCTGCCCGGGTAGAGAACCTGGTTGTAAAGGTACGTCATGTAGATGCTCATGTACCCAAGAGTCGGGCCTCTGAAGAACATCAAAACAACCAGCAGGCAGATCAGGCTGCTAAGATTGAAGTGGCTCAGGTGGATCTGGACTGGCAACATAAGGGTGAATTGTTTCTAGCTCGGTGGGCCCATGACACTTCAGGCCATCAAGGAAGAGATGCAACATACAGATGGGCTCGTGATCGAGGGGTGGACTTAACTATGGATGCTATTGCACAGGTTATCCATGAATGTGAAACATGTGCTGCGATCAAACAAGCCAAGCGGTTAAAGCCTCTCTGGTATGGAGGACGGTGGCTGAAATACAAATATGGAGAGGCTTGGCAGATCGATTATATCACACTCCCACAAACCCGCCATGGCAAGCTCTATGTGCTCACCATGGTGGAAGCGACCACCGGATGGTTGGAAACATATCCTGTGCCTCATGCCACTGCCCGGAACACTATCCTAGGCCTTGAAAAACAAGTCCTATGGCGACATGGCACTCCAGAAAGAATTGAGTCAGACAACGGAACTCATTTCCGAAACAGCCTCATAGACAAATGGGCCAAAGAGCATGGCATTGAGTGGGTCTATCACATCCCCTATCATGCACCAGCCTCTGGGAAAATTGAACGATACAATGGACTGTTAAAGACTACACTGAAAGCAATGGGTGGAGGAACATTCAAACATTGGGATACACATTTAGCAAAAGCTACCTGGTTAGTCAACACTAGAGGATCTGCCAACCGAGCTGGCCCTGCCCAATCAAACCTCTTACGTACTGTAGAAGGGGATAAAGTCCCTGTAGTGCATGTAAAAAATATGCTGGGGAAGACAGTCTGGGTTACTCCTGCCTCAGGTAAAGGGAAACCCATCCGTGGGATTGCTTTTGCTCAAGGACCTGGCTCTACTTGGTGGGTGATGCGGAAGGACGGGGAAGTCCGATGTGTACCTCAAAGGGATTTGATTTTGGGTGAAAATAGCCAATGAACTGAATTGTATAATGTTAATTGCTGTGTAATATAGTATGTCTTTATTTTTACTATTGCTGTATGTCATATCAATGGTATAACAGTAAGGATCACCCAGATTAAGAAGAATGAATTTTGAAGAAACTAAGGAAGTACAGCGGATGGAACCAGAACTGACTTCAGCAAGCAACAACCCAACACCAGACCCCATCTCTCCTGCCCTGAAAGACTGTTACAACAGATGGAGCCCAAAACTGTGGACTAAATGAACCCAATGGACATTTCAGAGGGATGGTCCATAGACTAAGGGAATGATACCTGTGTATGTACCAAAAAGATGAGAAAATGGTGGTGATTAATTGGAATGTATTGTAAGGGTAGGACCTAAGCATGACGTAAATGGTATAGAATAAGGGGTGGAATGGTAGCAGAGGACAGGGAGGAAAAAACTCTTTGACTTTAGACATATTCAAGAATTCATATACTTGAGATATATATACACATAAGCAGCAGCAGGTATGCATGTTCATGGCAATCTAGGCTAGTATAATGCATTTGGGGGAGTCAAAAGACCACAGACGATACAGGGGTGGCCTCTGTTCGGTTACATCTACTTCCACCTATCTGCTAGTTGTACTTCTGGTTCTCCACCTGTCTTTTGACTTCCCAGCACAGTTCATGCCTCCCATGGAGCCCAAGGGCCAGAAGGAGAAAAAGAAGAAGAAGAAAAAAAAACAAATCAAGCAAATATAACAGTCCACAGCACAGGCATTTTCTACCAAGATGAAAAGAGAAAAAAAAAAACAGTGTGATGGTGCTGCTGGAATTGCTCAGGAACTGGGATGAGGATTCTTCAAGAACCTACAAAGAACAGAGACCCTAAAGTATGTAATTCATTTGTCAGTATGCACTTATGACCACACATATGGCGGGAGTTGGGAGGATATGTCAGATTTCCTCTGCTTGGCCAATACTCCCAAATCTAAATGAGGACAAAATGCATAACTTCAGTTACAGCAAATGGGACAAAAATATCAGCAATTTATTACCTCCCTGCTTTTTTTTTTTTTTTTTTTTTAAACTCTCCAGTTTGACCTTAACACATCTAATTTTCAGGAACATTCCCTCTGCTTATGGGATGGCCACGTAGCACAGCACAGTGCCACATTCATTTCCATGAGCTGGGCCCATTAGCTCTGCTCTGCTAAGTCACAGTGTTTCTGATGCAGATGGTAACTCACTCCGTGTGTTACAAAGAGACAGCCACTCTTCTTCTGAGTCTGTTAGTAACAGCTCTTCCTGCTCTTACAAACTCTTACCTTTCACATCGCAGCAAGAGAAGGTTTGCCCTAGCACTTACCTACCGTTCCTTACACAAATATCCATCTCCTACCCCAGCTTTCAGCATGCTTCAGTGAATTTGAATTGCACTGTTCTTTCACGCAAATAGCAGCAAAACACAACCCCTGGTGCAACTGTGGGTCCTTACCCGTTCTTCACCTCAAAGTCAGAGGTGAGTTCAAAAGCACATTTTTCCCCTGTGCCAGACCACTGGTGTGTACTAATGAGAACCCTGCTCCCTGCCCAATGATCAAAAGAAAGAGCTAAACATGCAGGAGAACCCATCACAAGCAAGGCAGGGTAATTTATGTATTCAGTAAACTATTTCTTCAAATCAAAGAGCACAACCACCAACAAAAATCTTACATTACAGTAATATCATGCCTTTATATTTATTTGAAATGTGTCCTACAGGCTTGCTGCCTGGAGTCACACGGAGAAAGTAAAGATGGTTGAGTATCAGACAAGTAAAAAAAATTTAAAAGCCTGGGCCAAAATTAGCCTTTTATCTGCACAGATATATACAGCAGCGTTCGTGCAGTGGTAGGGCTCCCTAGCTCAGCTGTGTTCTTTATTACAGCTTACAAGGAGTTTCTTTTAGAGAGGAGCAACCATCCTCCGTTGGAGCTGCAGGGTTAAGGACACAAGCAACGCTGCAGACTGCATGAAAGAGAGGGTGGGGAAGGCAATTTGTGCTTTCAGTGAATTTTTTTTTCACTGTGACCCTCTGTATGCTGATCAGAACGTCCAAATCCTCTTCTTGGCTCCATCCTTGCCTAGTTGTGTGACCTGGGATCCTACATGCATTTTCTCACCAGTTCACAGACCAGTTCATTGGCCAATTCATTACTTCTGCCTCTGCAATCTTCTTTGCTCCAGCAAACAAAAATTCTCATAACTGTAAAATTGCCATGCCTCAGTAACATTTCCTGCTGAAGGTTCTTTAAATAACAATTGGTTCAACTCTTTCTGTATTAAAAGGGATTAGGTGGATGCACTTTGGTCCTGACACTTAACTCACCTTTCTCATAAACTCCTTGCCTGTGAAAATAGAGCTAATATGTAATATTGTACCTCATACTCTCTCATTAATTCTTGTAGATCCTTGAAGATCTTTACCTACCACGCTATATTGTGAGATGCATGCAAACAGATGGCTAATGAACCTGAAAAACTCAAGAAATACTTTGGTATTGAGCATATGCAAATCATGCCTCAGAATTCAAGAAGAGCACCAAAGTGGGCTAGTTTGATCCCAGAGGACAGAGTTGGAGCCCTCAACTTCTTCCTGAGCAGTGCTTTTATGTAACAGAAGCTATTCAGAAGCAGAAATGAAAGGGATACTCAGAAGGCCAGTTTAATAGTACAAGCTTCTTATTTTAGCAATTATAGTGCAAGAACGTCTGATCTTCTTTCAAATTTTAATTTCAGGACCACAAAATGTACTGGGTGAAGACTGGCAAAGACATCATGTGCTGCAGTCCTGTATGAACTGGATATTAAGGATTCCCTGATGCTTTATTTAAGCATTAAGTTCCTCCTCCAATAAGGCAAAAATCTTCCCTTCTCCAGCTGTTAATTACCACAACACGGTTAACTGCTGAATTCTGCCCCAGAGTGTTCTCTTTGCTGTTTATAAGCAGACACTGACAGTTAGGCACAGCGGATGTGAATGCCCTAACTCCACAGAAGTCCGGTAGCTATTTGCACCATCCTTACCTCTCGGTTTTCTATGACTGTTCCTGCCATTGGGGTTTGCAAGGCATTTGGGGCGAAGTTGTAGGACAGATCAGCAGGTACATTTTATATTTAGATAGGTCTTTAGAGGCACGTATCAGGAAAAGGAACTCCTTGGTCAAGCCCACCTCCCTCTGGATCCCAGGGTGATAACATCTCTTGCAACATGTTCCACCAAGCAGTGAGCAGGCGCACTGCCTGCCACACCCTACCTTTCCAACACTTTTAACATCCACCTACTGTTTCACACAGTTTTAGCATAAACTTATTAAAATACTGCTGTCTATAAGTGGCAATAAATTGTACAAAGTGGAAAAAACCCCTCAGGAAAACCATTTATCACAGAAATCTAGACATCTATGTTGGCTTTGCTGGCATCAAGATAAATTAACGTTTCTTTACTTCTTATCCTCTTCCAGAAGCCTCATCTATTGCTGATTGCTCTTACTGCCACAATCCTCAAATGCAAAAAGACTGCTTTAAGGCTATGACAGATTTTTAATTAGAAAGTATAAATATCTGAACTACAGTGTGAACTCTTTACAACCCTTTTTTGTGAGTCCCCAGACCAGTATTCAGGACGCGTATCTGTGATTTTGTTAGGGCCGTCAAACTAAGTCCCAGGGGTAGGATTTCGGATGCCATAAAGCCCTCATGTTTTATTTTAATCTATTTCTCATACTTCCTCAAACAAATTTAGATGAAATCATTCTTTTTGAAGAGGGTGTGGGAATATTCACTATGATCCAGGATACCATCCCCCAGGGTTTGATAATATCTTGAGTATAAGGTTGTGGGGCAGGCAGCACCCAATCGATGTATTTATCAAGGCCAACTAGCAGGTCCCACAGAAGATTTATACCCGTTTATCATCATCATACATGAACTGAACTATAAAAAATAAAAAAACCCCATCAAACCAAGAAAACTGCATTTTGAATCTTTTTAAACTGTGGTTGTCAGTGGCAGTGCTCCAGCTGTCGCTGAAGTCAGGAACACGAGCCCTCGTGATTCTAACAAAGCCAGAAACTCCCACAAGGAGGACCAACCAACTCATGCACTAGCTCAGGTACTAACACTGCTTCAAGATCTTAGTCTTGGCCTTATTCGTATCTTATTAAAGAAATACTAAAATTGTCAGAAAGAAATATGTATTTTCTCATTTAAAAAGGAATAAAAATTGCTAGGAAATAGAAACCCTCTGTATTTTAAAAAAAAAACCCACTGACATAAGTAACA
This sequence comes from Gorsachius magnificus, assembly GCA_034008185.1. NCBI lineage: Eukaryota > Metazoa > Chordata > Aves > Pelecaniformes > Ardeidae > Gorsachius > Gorsachius magnificus. Next base: position 54,230,769 of record CM067082.1, on the reverse strand, counting down.
ATAACCAAAATTAATTATTTTTCAACACCTCAAAACCCCCGTATTTTCAAAGGATGCAGACTACATTTTAATACTTAAGTATAGCAAAAATCCGTCAGATTTTCCTCAATGCTAAACTTAAACACTAAAAATCAACACACTGTTCTCTCAACTGTGAATTTCCAGGGACCAAAAAAAACATTAAGCACCTGTGTAAAGGATTTCTAGGAAACAACTGCCTTACCTTGTGAGTCTGTGGTAGGAGGAGACAACGTTGGATATCCTACAAAGGAAAAGTAGTATGTGTGACACAGTACATAATGGAATACATTATGACTACATTATCACTGCAGCCTTCTAAAAGGCATCCTTTCTTAGCAAACATCAACGTACCAAAATAGCTACCAAATAGCATCTCCTACGAAATGCTCAATTATCATTAAACTGGGATGGTCACGGCAAAGAAAATTCTTACTACAATGTACTAAATCCACTGCAAGCACTATGGCAAGAAAAAAAATTATTTAAGCTTCCCTAGTGGCAAAGACTGCTGTAGTTACCAAGGATTTTCCATCAGCCATGTTGACCTCATGCTTTGTGCAGTCTTGGCAAAGGCAACGAAACTGGCACTGACTGCGTTTCCCCTATTTCTGTAGCCAGCTGGAAGCTGCAAAAGCCTGTTCACAAATCATCTCTGCCGTAAGCCCGTTCCCAGCAGCGACAGCTACAATGGGCATCCATGAAAGGCTGAAAGGTGGCTGGTAAAGCACAACAGATCTCAGTGTCACCCCTCTAGCAAGACCTGGCATGCCCATTGCCCATTAAACAGCGGCGATTCACTGTTTGTTTGGTTCTCTCACCTGGTGCTCCAGCGTACCCTTCAGCAATGGGCATGGTACTTTGACCAGCCTGACCATCCACACTTCTAAGCCGCCCTCTTCCTGACATTAAAACAGTGCCAGGAGGCCCTGCCTCTCCAGTCTCCAGGATGATCCCAGTTGTTCCAGGCAAAAAGGGCACAGCTCCTGACCCTGGCAGTGCTGGGCGCAGAGGAGGTCTCGGCTGCAGCGGGGTCCTCTGTCGTGGGGGTTGTATCCTTGGCTGTGATGGCAGCAGGGATATGCCAGGCTGGGGCTGCAGGGGTGGTCTTGGTGGCAACGGCTGCCGTGGTACTTCTGGTCGCCCTTTGAAATGATGAAAGAAGAGGAAAGATACAAAATTATTTGCTTAAAATAGTATATAAAATTGGATATTTTTATTAAAAAAATACTTTAAAACAAAACAGGACTCAGTTTGAGGCCACCTTTTCCAAGACTCCACTGGCAAAACTCCATTCCACTCTTGCAGTAGTACAGGCTCCCCTCTTTCCCAGCCTGTGATGCAGGGAAAGGAATGAAGACAGCCTGGAGACAGCACAAGCAGCAGTCAAATAACCTGTGAGCATCCACCCACTAGTCCAGCTTTGACTTTCTGCACCAAGCGGGCTGTGTACCGCATCTATTCCCATCAGTGCCTTCACCTCCATTGCCGGCTCTCTCTCTACCTTCGCTTCCGTTCTCCTGAACCCTTCCCACCCATCGCTCCTACTTTTGACCCGGTACTCACGCAACACCTAGCGCAAGGATGACCCTTTAGCACTACCATGAATAAAAAGTATCCACAGCAAAAAAACTGAGTAAATGAATACTGGCTTACAGATCTTTTTCCCTACTTTGAAAAGCAATGAAGTTAAAATTCCAAGTACTCCCATTACTAATATTTTCTGACAACGAAGGCAGCACCCCAGGATATAATCTACCAGAAAGGCCTTTATTGTTTAAAGAGAAGAGATACCATTAAAAGACTTTTCCAGTAGGGCAGCCAACGCATATGACATCAGGGTTGAACAGCGCTGACATGGTTTCATTTCTGTATCTGGTCCAGTTCTAAGCCCTTTATAGAAATTACAGCTTATTCATAAAAATGAAGTCCTAGATGACATTTAAGGATGCAATGTCCTCCCAAGAATGAAGTTGAATTACACAGAATCACAGAATGTTTGGGGTTGGAAGGGACCCCTAGAGGTCATCTAGTCCAACCCCCCTGCAGTGAGCAGGGACACCGCTAACTCGATCAGGTTGCTCAGAGCCCCGTCCAACCTGGTCTTGAATGTTTCCAGAGATGGGGCCTCCACCACCTCTCTGGGAAACCCATTCCAGTGTTTCACCACCCTCGTTGTAAAGAATTTCTTCCTTATATCGAGTCTAACCTGCTTCAGTTTAAAACCATTACCCCTTGTCCTGTCACAGCTGGCCCTACTAAAAAGATTTTCCCCGTCCTTCCTATAGTCCCCCTTTCAGTACTGAAAGGCCGCAGTCAGGTCTCCCCACAGCCTTCTCTTCTCCAGGCTGAACAAGCCCAACTCCCTCAGCCTGTCCTCATAAGAGAGGTGCTCCAGCCCTCACATCATTTTTGTAGCATCTACATTAAGAACAGGAATTTACAAATATGTAGATTTCAGCAGATGCAATGACAGCTTTTACACAGAATAATTAGAATTTCACTCTAAATTAAACATTACCATTGGCTATTTTGGTTGCATTTTGAGACTAAAGCATGGCTTCAGGTGCAGGGATGGAAGCGAGTTTCTGGGGAAATGGACAAACATCCCATTGCAAATTTATCTGATGCAACCTGTCACACCAGAAGTGCTTGCCATGGTCCACAGTGGGGACCACCACTCCCAGGTCTCAGTGGTCAGAACGAAGCACTTCAATTCATCACAGTCCAAAATCAACCTGGGCGTATTCATCGGTGGCTGGGGCTAAACTGAATGGCTGTGCCTAGATGCAGTCGTGGTGTGAGGCTTCCCCTGGTTCTGCTGCACAGCTGGGGACCCCCGGGAGGGCCGTACGCTGCGCTTGTGGGCAAGAGCTTACATACAGGTGTTGTCCATGATGCGCGTCTGGGGCCCAGACGGTGTCGCTGGCAACCCACATGCCGTTTCGTGACTGCTCGACACCTGCACTTCTCAATCTCGTTTCTTGTTTTCAGTCTCATAAAAAGCCCACATCAGCCTTCCAGAGTACTGAGAGGCCGTCTGAAGTCACAGTCTCACACTACCTGCATTCATTTGCTAGATACGCCTGCTAGAAAAAAAATCTTCCTGGGCTTTGCCAGCTGACTTTTAACTGTCACGGGAATTGAAACTTACACAAGCAACGCACCACGAAGCCGGTCTGAAGCTCGCTCAGTAACCCTTATCCACAAGGCAGAGAACTAAGGAGTGAAATGTTCACTTCATAAAGATTAAAATTATCTTCATAAAAATCCCAGGATTAAAAAAATCTTATCAAAATTTTCAAAAAAAGGCTCAAAGTATCCAATAACAGAGTTGTTAACTTAGTGAGACATCTTCTGTCCACAGTGGCATAGAGTTAGACCTTCAACAAAGATCTTCAGATTAACCTCATCCCAAACACAAATTGACAAAATACTTTACCTTGGGATGCACGTACTTGTCATTTCTCTAGTCAATTAGGCCGAGCTTTATTAAGACAACAACTTGGACTGACACAGGGAAAATGAATACATTTCTCTGCTTGCTTTTCTAAACCTTTCAATAAAAATCAACAGCTCAAATCCTGTATCCTCTGCCAACTGCTTCCTTGCGTGCAACATCAATACTGCCATTTTCAGAATTACCCAACCACCTCTCCATAAACCTAAAACCAAAATTACCTGCCTAAAGCTCAGCTTAAAGTGCCAGTTAATCAGCTATGTGTGGGTTGAGAAGGATCTGGTCTGCCATCTCTGCCAACCTATTTGGCCGCATCACAGCAAGACAAAGTACCAACAAAGCACTAGATAAAGATGGAAACACTGGAGCCACCCTATCCCTGATGCTGAATTCCATAACAAGTGTTTTCAATTCGCAAGGCAATGAGAAAATAAACCCCTGACGAAGGCTGGGGTGAATCGAGCTGGTACTGCTTAAGCTTTGCTGAGCAGTGGGCAAAACAGAAATCTTCCCCATCATCTTCCCTCTATCTGGGAAGGCAAAGAGCAGAGCTGAGATCATTACACAGCTAAAAACAGTAGCACTGTCCTCAGCAGCGGCATCCTTACTGCTCCAGTTGTCGTCACTGGTGTAGGTGACAACTCGGTTACCATGTCACATCACAGCTTCTGCTCTCGGATGCCCATCCCCAACTGAAACAGGAGGAAAGGTTTCCTTCCTTGGTTGAAAGTAAGAATGCTTTTGCTCCCCTCTCCCTCTTAAAAAGACTTTCTTTTATTCAGCTTGTTTAGCCAGGCAGCTTTAACCTGCAAATTTACTTCACTGAAGGAGGAATGATTTGCTGGGAAGGAAGACGAGCAGCAACCTGGATGCACGGGGTGCATTGGTTTCTGGTATCATTCTGCCCCGACCATGCTCTCCTCAGCCCCCAAAACACACAGAAACAAAGGGCGTAAAACAAACCAGCGAGTAAATGAATCTGTGACTGCACTCACAAGAAGCAAAAAAGACCTGACTTGAATTTTCTTATAGATACCAAAGGGATTTGACAATTAAGTTACAAAGTACCATTTTGTACAAGCTCACAGGGAGCCCAGAAGAATTGACTATATGACTGTTCGCACCACAATACTAAGATTTTATGTTGCCCTTTTATCGATGCTGTAATGCAGAGCACACGCTTGGTTTCTACGACCGTAACTTCAGCAGACAGCATTTTGCTGTTGCTTTCAAAACCCTGCTACAGACACAGTTACCAGAGGAATTGCAGTTCAGGTCAAGTAATGGTAACCAAAGCAAACTGCACTCCCAGCACGGTATCTGGCTGCAAGACCACACTTCTGATTCCTGGAGAACGTCATGAATCTATATGAACAGGCAGTAAGTTAAAAGAGACCGCTAACTTTGACACGGCTTGCAGTTTCATGCCATTTGAAGAGCAAACCTACCCACAGAGAGGCACAGAGTGCAATGAGAACAACTTAAGCCTACGAGACGCGGAGCTGGGGGCGGTTACCATTTCACGTGGACGAAGAGCTGCTGCATGGTATTACCTTGGTGAGAACATCGTGCGGGGTCCCCTGTGCGCCCAGAGCAGACCACTGCCTGCCGCCACCCCGCCTTGTGTGCGGCATGGCACTAACCTTCACCGCAAATTATAAGGATTAAATAAATTTCTGGCCTCTGGGTCTGTATCTGACGTACAGTCGTTCACTAACGTGGCTTATTAGTTTGGACTGAGGCACTTGAAACCCCTTAATAAAAAACTGGAAGAAAACTCAGCCATATTCCTAAGATCAGGGTCATTTGACTTTGCTCAGGGTTACAGTGTACTGGGCTTACACTGCTTTGTAAGATTTTATATTGTATTTCTTGCAACATATCCTTGCCTTACTGCCCTCAACAACTGTTATTAGTAACAACTTGTTTCTGTTTTGGCCCTTCTGAAGACAAATGACATCATGCTACGATACGCTGGCAAATAGCGCAGAAGTAATTCTACACCAGTCTATGGCCAGGACTGACAGTCTTCCTTTCAAATAATGTCGGTATCAGAGACGACGCTGCAGCTCACGGATGTAAAAATAGTTAAAAGCCATACCCCAACTCACGTAACAGGGCTCCCAAACTACTTCCAAAGACGGCTCTTTTGCCAAAATCTTTCTGCAGCTCCAGCCACCAAAGCTTACTTGGACTGCTGTGCCAGACAGTGTTATTGTAATTGGAAACACTTAGGGACCGAAGTGTGTGCTTCAGGAATCCGCCAGAGCCAGAGGCACCTCATGGCAGTGAGGGATGCTCGGAGTGCCTGCACCCCAGATCCGGCAGCGACGTCCTTCCATCGCCTCTTAACACCCAACGGTGGATGGAGAGCTCTGCCCTGAAACGGCGTTATTTTATGGAAACCCAGGAGTGCTGAGGTTTTTTAATGCTTTACAACATTGTAATAGGGGCTGATGAATACAATGCATGAGGCCACTCGAACACCTGCTTTAAACAGCAGAAGAAAGATTACTGTGTGTATCTTGGATCTTTCTCCAGTGTTGGTCCCTAGTGCAAATTTATTTTGGGCAAGATGGATGAGAAACAGGATTACATAAATACATCATGCTGCATTTTTGTGGGGACTGGGTCTGCTTCTTCAGACAACCCTGCTGAATTTAAGTCAAGATTTCACAAAAAAATTATCTGAGAATTAGGGACCCCCTCCATTCCCCTTCACTGCTTCCTTTAAAGGAAGATAAACTTTTTTGGTTTTTTTTTTAATTTCACACAAGAGCTTCCCACCTCAGATCAATTTCTGTGTCAAGTACTGCAATACATTTGGTTTTAAACAATTAAACACTCAAAAGAAACATATCTGTCAACAGGCTTTCAAGTCTCCACTGATGACAAGGATATTCTTCCCTAAAGAAATTACTTTCAGACCCTTCATGAAGCACAACTTGTCCATTCAAGCAAGAGCGCTCACGGTCCCGCATCTGATCTCCCCCAACCACCATCAGCTGCAACAGCCCACAGGCTCTTCCCTCAGCACCACTTCTTCTGATTTAAGGCCAGTCACAGAAATCAGCCCCTCATTTATCTCATACGTGCACAGAATTAAAACCAGAAGCATCAACCAACTGAAGAGTGCAGTTTCAAAACAGCCTCGGATTCCTATGTTTTTGCGTCACGCTAAAAGAAACGGGAACTCGGCTTCCTTCTGTAAACTTTCACTCTCTCAGAAGAACAACCCATTGCTGAAACTGCAGAGGGAACTGAGTGGCATTTGGCAAAGCCTAAACCTTCACGGCAAGGTTCACCAACGTGTTGAGGTAACCATTTCACAGCGTTTTGAGCCAAAGGCAACGTGCCTCTGCCTCTCGGCCACTCTAATGCCAACTTTAAACCACCTTGAGGAGGTAGATTTGAGCTGGCATGTTGGACTACTAACAGAAGTAAGTGGCTGAGGCGTGAAAACACTGCCAGCTGGGGTGTGCACCTATTGCCAACTTGCCAGCTACGTTGTGGGAACACAAACTTCTGGGAGAGTTACGAAGCAGAAGTCTTATATTGCCACACCAAGATATGCCAGAGCTTGTCTGTGAAAAGTCCTAAATCAAAGAGTTGGTGCTGAATTATAATCATTAACTCATGCCAAGAACAAAACTTACAGGGAATCTTTCTTATCATAAATTTAAATTCCTTTGACTTCGGTGTTCTCCATTTACTTTTCAATTTCCCCTGAGGAATCAAGAATAATCTCACACAACAAAACAAAAAAAATCAAATAAAATGCACTGGAATAATACCCACAGATAGTTATTACTTAAAACTCACTTTAAACTCACTATCCAAAAATTTAGTTTTCCCACTCTCTTTATTCTGGCTCAAATTGGTAAACATGAAAGCATATAAAACTTTTTTTTTTTAGAATACTTTTAAAAGCACTCATTTTAAAATGCCACTCTGTGGCATTCTAGAGCAAAAAGCCAAAACTAGAGTCACTGTAAAAACAAAGTAGAAATTGTGTAATATTAAATTTTTCCTTCCTTGTTTAGTTCCTTTATAAATGACTCAAGAAAAGAAAGCCAATTGAAAAACAAACATAAAAAGCATTAAAAAAAGAAAAAAACTTACTTGTGTCAGACTGAGATTTCAGCATGCCTTCAATGTCTGTGGTGATTTTGGAGACCTGACTATAAAACTGTTGGACAGAATTTTTGAGGCCAGAAATATCAGCGGAATGAGATGCTATAGTTCCATTCATGTCACGGATGCAGTTCCATAAGCCACTCACATGCTTATTCAGACCTTCTTTTATCTTCTGCAAGCTACCTGAGACAGAGTCCAGCTTGCCGCAAACTTTTTCAACAAGTGAGACTCTGCTCTCAACATCCGAAACACCCTCCTGGATACCCTGGGTCTTTTCTTTGCACTTGCTAAGATCATTCAGGATATGGCCATTCAATTGTTCCAGTCTCTCTTTCACTTCACCACAGCAGTTATCATTGGGATGAGCAGTTTGATTTGCAAATGTCCTCTGCATTTGATCGATCTTTCGGAAGACACCTCGTTGTGTTTTTCTACAGGTAGAATTGACACCCAGAAGCTGCTCCTTGCAGCTACTCAAGCCATCCTGAAGATTTTTCATATCTTTATCCATGACATTTAGACTATACCGGAACACACGTATGTCTCTCTGCATTTTCTGGATGTCACGTTGGTTACCCTTAATTAAGCTGAGTTTCTCATTAAGAGAGCTATTTAGAGACTGCAGGAGAACAGCATTATTCTCTGTTTTCAAAAGCACGTGATTGTATTTGTTGTTACAATTTTCTAGCTCTTTCTGAAGGTCCTCCGTACCATGTGGTGCAGACTGACATTTCTGCCCACAGAGATGTTCAAGTGACAGTAGTTTGTTCTTCAGGAAATTAATCTCTGCTGTGAATTGCTCATTTGCAAATCCTGCATCGCTGGGCAAGATGGGCCCAGGATTAACATACATTCCATCTGGGTCTGTGGCATTAGCGATCTCTAAAATAGTGCCACCCAGCCTATCTTCTAGTGCCCGCAACTTTTGATCAAACAAGTGTCTCAATTCATCTACCTCAGCAGCTATAGCACCGCGGAGAGTCTCCTCAACGTAAAAGCAATGTTCTTCAGCATTTCGTTCCGTAACATTCATCCTTGCATCTAGCTCCTCCAACCTCTCACCAAGGATGTCTTCTAGATCTGGAGTTGACAATCGACTGATTTCATTATCTATTCTGACGTTCAAGATCCTGTGGGCTTCCGCAACTCTGTCAATCTTCCTATCTAAATTTTTTATCTGTCGGTCAAAGTCATTTCTCTCACCCTCCTTGCAACAACTGGACTTGTTTGATGGAATCTGAGTTCGGAGAGTATTTATTTCTTTCCTCAAGTCACTCTCTTTTCCTTTTATAACATCAATTATTCCTAAACAGTTATTTTCATTGTCATCACACTGCTGCTGGATATCCTGTAGTTTGTATTCACAGGAGTTCTTCAGATCTGCCATTTTCTTTTCAAATCCTTCCAGTATTTCCTGTCTGAGGGACTCAAATTTTGAGTCTATATACTCTTGATATATATTGTCACTGGGCATTGTTACTGTAGGTCCTCGTGCTGCCTCCTGCAGTTGTTTTAATTGTCCTTCGTAGCCTTTTACTTTTCCATTCAGTTCCTCCAGCTTGTCATTCTTCATCTTCAAGGCTTCTTTGACCTCAGCTAGCTCAGACTTTATATCTTCCATTTCAAAATCAATAAAAGGGTCTTTTTGATCTTTATTGTTGAGGAGTCCAGGCAGATGAATAGTGTCTGTTTCACCACCAACCGCACTATCAGGCTCTGGGCGGTCATAAAGATTGTTCAGCCAAGTGACCAACATCTTACTAGCATCTTCTTGGACAGTCAGCTTCAGGTTTTCATTCACACCTGCCACGGAGGACTGAAGTTCAAGCACTGATCGTGTAAGTCTAAACATTTCATCCTCAAGAAACTGCATTTTTTTCTCATATGGTGGAGGTTCCGGCACTTCTGTTGGTTCTGCATCTATTTCATGGAAACAACAAAGTCTGGATTTAAGTATTTACGGTGGTATCTGTTTTAATCAGCTGAGGCTAATTTCACTTTTCTTTAAAAGCAAACAATGATTTAAATTGCATAATGCTTGTTCCCTTTTCTAGTCTTGTTTTCAGTAGCTTATAATATAATAAAACGTTATCAAAACACTTCAAACTAGAAGTTTTAGCACACTGACCAATTACTGCCAAGATACGATGGCAATAAATAAATAAATTAGCAAGCAGACCCCCCCTTCTTGTTCAGCAGTGAATCTAAGCTATAGCATATATAACAGACCATTATAGACCCATACACATCACAACACAATCACCCAATCACCTTAGAGCCACTGCATCTCCTGTAACAGTAATTTGTGAGGTGCTGCTCCTGAATTCCCATTGAAAACTTAAGTGGAAATAATTTATGTGTCTAAAGTGGGTTTGTGCTCCAGTACTTTGCTGAACTGAGGTCCAAATGCTTATACTGGATGAGGTTCTGCAAGATATTCCAGTTATCACACTTGCTTCAAAAATACCTAATTACTTGACACATAATTAACTAGGCAATACAAATATGTATAAAAGCGTAAGCTTTACACATCCAAAATCATTAGATGAAGAGAACACCAGCACTACCCTCATTGAATGAAAAAAAGTAAAAGCAGACTTTTAGCTGCAATGTACTTTTTACCCAGCACAAATCAATCATAGAATCATAGAATTGTTTAGATTGGAAAAGACCTTTAAGATCACCAAGTCCAACCATTAACCTAACACTGCCATCCCACCACTAAACCATGTCCCTAAGCACCTCGTCTACCCATCTTTCAAATACCTCCAGGGATGGGGACTCGACCACTTCCCTGGGCAGCCCATTCCAATGCCTGACAACCCTTTCCGTGAAGAAATTTTTCCTAATGTCTAACGTAAACCTGCCCTGGTGCAACTTCAGACCATTTCCCCTGAATCTGAAACCATCCTTTCAATCCATTTGTCACTGGCAGTACCTCATTTGCAGAGCCACATATAATTCTGGATGCCCATTTTCAAGCAAAACATGTAACAATTGTAGAAAATCCAGAAGAAAGAAAGAAACATTATCAAAGGTCAAGAAAGTATAAACTACAGGAAAAGTCAAAGTAATTTGTTATTTAGGCTAGAGGAGAGGAGAATGAAGAGTGATATTCGGAAAGATATCTGCAAATTGGTAGGGAACAAACTGTTTTCCATATCTGCTACTGATGGGTACAGATGAACGGGCTTCAACTGGAGCAAGTGAAGGTGAGGTCTGATAGCTGAACAGGAAGTGAAATGCCAGAAGACATTGTCCACACGAGCAGCAGAACTTCCACCACTGGAGCTGATCCTACCTTAGGGGCTGGATCAACAGACCTCTTAAGATCCCTCTAGTCCTATTTTCCGAGATTGTCAGCAACAAGGCAGTGGAAAGTGTGATCCCAAAGAATCATCTAATATTAATCAAACCTGCAGCTAGACCACCAATTGTTTCAGTTTAACAAACACTTAATACCACTTTGGTGTGTAGATCCTCATGTCCATATTTATTTACATACTCCCATTTACCAGAAGGACGGGATGTCATCCAGAGAGACCTGGACAGGCTGGAGAGGTGGGCCTGTGTGAACCTCATGAGGTTCAACAAGGCCAAGTGCAAGGTCATGCACCTGGGTCGGGGTAACCCCCAGTATCAATACAGGCTGGGAGAAGAAAGGATCGAGAGCAGCCCTGCCGAGAGGGACTTGGGGGTGCTGGTGGATGAAAAGCTGGACATGAGCCGGCAATGTGCGCTGGCGGCCCAGAAGGCCAACCCTACCCTGGGCTGCATCAAGAGAAGCGTGGCCAGCAGGTCGAGGGAGGTGATTCTGCCCCTCTGCTCTGCTCTGGTGAGACCTCACCTAGAATACTGCGTCCAGCTCTGGAGCCCTCAGCACAAGAAGGACATGGAACTGTTGGAGTGGGTCCAGAGGAGGGCTACTAAAATGATGTGAGGGCTGGAGCACCTCTCTCATGAGGACAGGCTGAGAGAGTTGGGCTTGTTCAGCCTGGAGAAGAGAAGGCTGTGGGGAGACCTGGCTGCGGCCTTTCAGTACCTAAAGGGGGCCTATAGGAAAGATGGGGAAAATCTTTTTAGTAGGGCCAGCTGTGTCAGGACAAGGGGTAATGGTTTTAAACTAAAACCGGGTAGATTTAGACTGGATATAAGGAGGAAATTCTTTACAACGAGGGTGGTGAAACACTGGAATGGGTTGCCCAGAGAGGTAGTGGAGGCCCCATCTCTGGAAACATTCAAGGCCAGGTTGGATGGGGCTCTGAGCAACCTGATCCAGTTAGCAGTGTTCCTGCTCACTGCAGGGGGGTTGGACTAGATGACCTCTAGGGGTCCCTTCCAACCCAAAACATTCTATGACTCTATGATTTATCTTTGCCATTATGCACAGAGGGTACACTCTATAAGTACTTCACATATAGTCCTAATTGGGATTTTGCATGAAACCTTTTATGCAATGCATAATACCTTTGCACAGTGAAGGCATGCTATTGCAGACATTAAAAAAGTAAATGAAGTTAAGAAGCAGAAGTGAAGGAGAAAATATACTACTTTATATACAACAGAAAATAGACACACAAACTGTTAGCATTAGAATAACTCTTTCGGATCACAAGTGGCGTTATTAGTTACGTCTTCAAAGAAAAGAATTTTAGCAGTGGTTCCAAGCTATGCATGCTAGATATACAGTGGGGAGCAATACTGAGACAGGGTCTGAAGGACATGCAGTTGGAATTTTTCTTAGTTTTAACTGGACTTCAGCTTAAAGACATTACAAAGAACGTAGGAAGTCACAAACATACTCTTCCAAGACTGTCAGGGTGGCAGATTCCTTTAATAATAAAAAAGTATTCACACGCAGAGTGTAGCTATTACATACACACTGGTCTATTTTTGCATTGAATTACAGTTCATTTAGGGTTAGAGCAGAAAGGAAATCTCTAGACCTAAGTAGTGTGCAAGTTACTTAAAGATATCGCCGTGTTTAGTTATCATCTTTTGGAAATAATGTTTTAGGTGGGCTAACAAAACACTTAAAATGTTTGTTTTTAAAGCAGGTATATAATCTACAGGGCTGGTTTGAAACCATGTATTCAGTCCCAATCCATTCCACTATACAAAAAACATAAGTGGAAATCCGACCAAGCACTATATGTGACACTGATCTCCAATGTTGCTGGGAAAAAGGCAGAAGGAAACATCTGCTGATCATTTTTTGTTAATGTAGAAAAGGCATAATACTGCAGTAACAGCATTCCTTCTTACGCCTTCAGAAGACAGTATCTTACACAAACATCCTTCATTCTTTAAGGTGTTTTTTCAGAAACTGAGGCTTATCATCCCCTTAGTATTAAGGCAGGTAATCTAACATGAATCTGTGAAATCTGCACAAGCCCTTGAACAAACAAAACACTGTGAAACTGTTAGGGAACATTATATATCATTAAAATTAATACCTGTTATTTTTTGTTTTAATAGTAGTTCCTCTCAAATATATCTTTTCTTTTTTTCCCCTGAACACTGGAGAAAGCACAAAAAGCTCCTCTAAATTCTTACAAAACCCCCAACCTTAACACAAAGATTCTCCTGAACCATGAGTAGCCTGCTGGCATATATATGGCCGGTGTTCTACAGCCACCCTTCGTTATTCTTCAGGAAATTCTCTGTATCAAGACTGTTATTGCCTGGCTATTATTTTCCCACCAGTGTCTTCCATATGGCCTTTGTACCTGCCAGTAGTTGAGTTAAATAGAAACCTAAGGGTTCTTATACTTAAAAGACAAAGCAAGAAACCAGACGTGATCATGCATACCAAAATTCAAACAAAAAGTTACCCAAGCCTTTCTTCACAACAGCTTTTGCTGGCGTTGTGGGACGACGAGCAGTGTTTGGCTTTTCTGCTGGGCCTTCTCTGCAGTCTTCCCCTTTGTACCCAGGACAACATCTCCATTCCAGCTCTGTTACTGTCTTATATGCAATTGTGTACCGAGGTCTGAAACTTGTTCGGTACCTGCCAAAACAGAAAGCATTTTAAATGATCTGTAACCTAATCTGCTATTTAGATTAAAGATAAATTAAAACAGGGATTATTTTTAAACAAAAATCTATTACTTTCATCTATGATTCATTTTCTGCTTCAAACATCAAACGAACAAACGTTTCTGTCTAGGTTTTAAAGTTACCTACACTCAACACAGTCATGTCAAGGAGAGCAAATATGATTGTGAGCAAAAACGTGCAGAGGGGTAACATGCTGTGGGAAGTGAAAGCTCAGCTCATCAGACACTGCTGAGAGTAACAGTGACCACCAGTGTATTACCCTATAAATTCAAAACTTTTTTCCTCTAACTGCTTTTCATTGCAAACCCACCCACAGGGCTGCTCTGGAAGCAACTCTTCTGGACATCAAAAAAATGTTTCTGCCTGCTTTGTCCCACTTTTCTTTCCACAGTCTCCACTTAAACCATTCCTCGGAATCCATACGTACAGAGCAGTCAAAGCTAGGAAGAATATTCCAGGAAAGGACAAAACGCTGAAAGCGTGAGTTAGATAAGGACATGAAAGAAGGAGTCAGATGAAAGGCTACAACCAGCGAAGCTATCGACTCCTTCCTGCTTCACCAGTTAAGTTCAAGAGGGTCTTGCAGACATTATGTATGTACAATCTTAAGTTTCCCCGATTAATCACTCAGAAGTTAATAAATGGCAAACTGATTCTGGTTGTGCAACTTTCTTTAACCATTCTTTCGTAACTTCCCTCCAGTACATATACCGCATGTTCGACTGCAGTCAGACACTATGGTATCCCACCAGACCATAAGCAGAGGCTGTGCTATTTTATAAAAAGTAAATCAATTTAAGGTACAGCTCATTTCGGGTTGAGAGATGGGGAAAATAAGTAAAACAGGGATTTGCCAACCTGAGCCCTCTAAATTGGTATACTAGGAACACACAGAAACAAAAAAGTTTCCCAATTGCTCATGTGAATTCCTTTCTCTGAATAAAACTAGTATCATACTACTAACCTCCCTATGGCACTTGCAAATCCTTTTTTCTTAAGATTATTTCAGATTAGAACAACAGTTTGCATCCATTAATGAACAACAGGCTCACTTGACAGCTGAGGTGTCCCTAAAGTCGTAATACCAGCAGAATGAATACAGGGCAGCAGCAAAGGACTCAACAGGAGCTCTGCAACAGATTTCACTCATCGCCTGGCTGGGCTCATAGGGAGTGTATTTTGGGACAGAGAAAATACAGTACAGAATGGGCACCAGAAGCAGCCATGCTATCACACAAAAATCAACTGCACGATTGTCTTTTATCAATATACAAAATTCCTTAGTGTTTAAAATAATCAGTAATCAGCTACGGAACAGAGAGAGTTACATCTTAACACTGACTGTGAAACAGTTTCTGTTGGAAGTCACAGAATAAGAATTTAACTGTTACCTTTCAAAGCTCCTCTGGCCACGCATGCAAATAATTGCCGAAATAATTCTGTGGTTTTTTATTCAGCACCTTTCAACTTCAGAGACATAATTTTAATATAACGTCCCACATCTGATAGCCATTTGCTGCCCATTTGTGGTAAGCTGCTTAGCAAACTTGGGGGTGGGGGGCTGGGTGGGGGGTGGGTGTTAAAGTGTTAACTACTAATGATGAATTTGTTTCTTTTCCAACCATATCTTAGCCAATTCTGCCACAACATATTCTACTTTTTGCACTCGGGAAATACTCTGTGTTCTTTTGCATTGTTACTTTACCTACGACTTCTCATTTAAGGAGGAAGTTACTTTGACTAGAGACAGCGTCAGATTTTTTACAACTATTTTTGGGCCAAAGAGTAGTATTCCAATAAGCCTCTCTGGATTCCCTTCTCCTGTGAAACTTCATAGGAAGGCAGGGGCAGGCGAGGCTGTAACTCTATTATCTGCTTGTAAGTGCAATGGTTTGCTCTGGTTGTCAGCTTTTCAGATTCCGACTTGAAGCACATAAACTCAGACCATTTCCAGTACTTTTTTTTACCTTCGCAACACCATATATGAAACAGCTGTAGACTGCACTCCAGCTCATCATTTCTTTTACAGTTTTCACCCAAACATCTGCTGAATCCTGTTTACAAATGAAACATACAGACATCCCCAAGGTCAAGTCCTTTAAAGCTTAAATAGAGGAGTGCAATGTAGAGGGCACCGTTGGGAAGGACAACATCCCGGCCACCCAGGAACTTCCTTCTCCCTTATCTAAAGTATTGAACCACATCTTGTGTAGGTAATTTGAGTTTGATTTCTTTCCTTCCAGTGAGCTGCCAGAGTCAGAGGAGCGGCAGGATTAGCTAGATGCTCTAGTGTTTTGAAGTGGTTTTGAGAGTCATTACAACCTCTCTCACCACCATCACATTACTGAAATGCAAACTTTGAACTTCCAGATCAATTTTCACATGCCGGAAATGGTTGTACATACTTTTCTCCGATTTCCAGAAAGCCCTTAACTGCTCCAAACTTTGTGTGTGTTCCTCTCTGTACTTTCAGGGTCAAACTCCTTCCTGAAAATTACAGGCTTTGGTTATCTTCAAACACCACTACATTTCTCTATTTTTTCCTAACAAAGTTTTAACAATATAGCTGGAACAAATTTTACAACAGGAATAAGAACTACTTCTATGCAAACTGTGCACTCTTTACTCAAATTACAGAATGAGGATTTTCCTTGTACCGTTTCTGCCATTCCTATCATATTTTTGTCAAGTTTCTCTTTGTATACCTTCTCTGTAGTCATGTTCATCAATACAGACACCTTCAGATGGCTTCAACATGCAGACAAACCATGACACAATGAAATATAAAAGAAGAATATAAACAAATTAAAAGAAATCAATCTTAGTATTTTTCATACGGGCAAACTATTCCAAACTCCATCTTAAAAATAAAAAATAAGCAAATTAGACATTCTAGCTCTTTTTTATTTCATATTTTCATGATCCTAATAGGCATTAAATGTTTTAATATGATTTAATACAAAAAAAAATTTGAAATGCAGAAGAATCCTCCCATTCTAAATTAAAAAATATAAACACTGTATCTACAACTTTTAAAATGTCGTAGCAGTCTATTCCTTACAAATTCTTGCAAGTCTGAGAGCTCAAGCGAATATGTGAATTGGATCTGTTTTGATTTCAGCTATGGCACATTGAATACAGACTAACCTGAATCCTAAGCCACAATTCTCCTAGAGCAAAAATAAGCTAGAATCAAAACGCTTCAAAACCTGGATGTAGAACAGCTTTCATATTTTACATCTTGAACTATGGTAACAAGACAGCTATACTCACGGATGGCTCAGAAATTAAATTGGGATTTACTTACCAAGAGCTATTGCTCCTCTATACTGCCAGTCCAGCTGAAGGAATCACACAGCTAGTCCCATTTACTTCAGCAAGGCTAGTCACGTCAGGCTGGGAAGCAGAAACTTACCCTAATGCTTTTCTAATTTGAATCCAGTCACATAACATTTCTTAAAAATCACAGCTTGATTGCTACAGCTTCTCTACCGACGATAAGCTTCATACAGAGCTGTGGAAGTTGCCCATGCAAAGAACGGTGTCACTGTGCCAGTACCACCCACAGGCAGTGGTAAATGACAGCCACCGGCATCCATCCAGCCCAAGGGAGATTCTCAATCATACAACAAGTTTTTTAAAGCCAGAACTTTGCTCGCTCAGTGGATTTCAGTGGAGGAGCTGGAGAGTTCCAGGATTTTGCCAGGATGTAACAGGCTAACAGCACTGAACACAATTATATTCTTGGTTATGGTTCCAACAAAACAAACTGTTACTTTCTGCTCGGGACCACATCCTGAGAATAATTTGTGTTTCTACACATTTTAATGACATAGGATTGGGAGCTACTAGAGTATCAGACATGTCTTTATTTACATTTGCAGTATTCTGAATCCAATTGCCCAGTGACAGTGAACATGACATACAAACACAAACATACAAAATGCACTCCGTGGCTGGAGAGACGAAATGTTGCTTCTGTATGCAGCTGGGTAGAGTTACAAGGTTAGAACATAACATACCCAAGTTTCACATCTTTCATCCTGTAGGTGTGAATCTTTACACAATCACCCAGTGAGGCAATTCAGTCAAAAAGTTTCATAACTCTCTTAAAGAACTGAAGCTCCACTTTAGTGCCTGTATATGCTGGAATGTAATCAAAAAATAGTAAAACATTAAATCTTCCTCCAGTTGACTTGGACTTCCGCAATTCATGTAAGTGTTAATAAACACATTTATTTTTACAAGAGTCTCAAACAATTTTTTTTTTTTTTTAATATCTTACCTGGTTAAAATTTACATACAATACACCAGCATTTATTGTGCCTAGTCACCCCAACCTCTTGTGGGCTTCCAGCCTAAGATGACCGTCATATCCTTTTGGTGAATTGAGCTACATGCTACAAATGAAATCATTCTTTTAGAAAGCATGAATAAAGGGTGATTTCAACAGTCTCTAACCTTTCCTTGCAACAGAGGAGAACAGCTGGTTTTTAGGAGTCCTTCCATAACAGGCTTATAACTACCAACGCCTACTACCTTCACCATGAATTCAACATGCTAATCAAATGAGAAAATACATTCAGGACGCTAATGCAAATCTCCACTTTTAATATCTAAGTATTTCACAGCTGAAATAAAGTCCGACAGTGTGGCAATAGCATTCAAATATTCCTCCTCTTTCTTCGAGACAAATGTATTTTCTTAGGAAAACGCTTAATTAAAAATACATGTTTGCTGCAAATGCTAGACATTTTGACTAGGGAATGAACTGTAATTTTCTCATGGTGCTAAACCACAGAAGGAAGCAGTTAGCACTGATATTTGGAATGTCACCTAATAGCGATAAAACAAATCAGAAACATTTGGACAAAATTGGTGGGAAAACATATGGCTCAGTTCTGTAACTAGATATTAACATTGAACCTTTTGGGAAACGCAAGGAGATAAGTGCCTTCACCTCCTCACTGCGAGGAAGGGACTGCAGGATCAGCATATGTTTCTACACAAGCAGCATATAAAATGTTTATTCTGAGCACAAAACTTCTAAGGTTGGTCCAAAATTCTGTAGTCATTGGAACAGGTCCCACAACTTCAGCAGCCTGCAAATCATGGTTTTACTGAATAGAAGATAAAGAATCTTCACCATTTAACGGTTTATTGAATGTAGATCCATTCTCTGTAAATTATATAGTCTGCTCTTGCATGTCACAGTCATCCAAATCTTCAATATACTGCAACGGGAGTGCTGAAGCAGTACATAGGCACCCCCAAAAAATACTACCTAGAAGATATAATTAAATGCAATCATATTTTGACCAAGCATTTTTTATTTTGTAGGCTGCAAAGGCTTCCGCTGAAAATACACCTAAGTTGCCCGTTTATACTATGCGGTTACTAAACTAGAACCAGTAGATCCCAAGTTTTCCATTTCCCAAGAGTGCAGGCCCAACTGCAACCCTTACAAATGGTGGCAGAAATCCTAGTTCCGCTGAAATCATGGAGACTTTCAGTGAGTGCCTGTAACGATGAGTTTCAGCACACTTGAATTTCATGTGCCTACTGTGTAGGTATGGATGGGTGTTAGCTGTCTGTATTTCCATTACAGCCAACAAAAATACAGTCGATACAGCCAGTAGAGTCGACAGGGCTGCATCTCATCCTAAAGCTATTTACATCCAATTACGTAAAAAGAATGGAGAATGAGAACGCAGCACACCACCGACTTGCATTTGAGTCACCGCTACTGCAGGCATCTAAGCTCCCATGCTCACGTTCATCCCTCTGTATGGCAAACAAGTGAAGTTAGGGTGAGTCGAATCCCACCTCTGGCAGCCAGCTTGTGTTCCAGCGCACAGATGAGCTTAACTGGAGAAAACTATGTCTTCACTAAGACTTTATCCTAAGGCATTTATGGCAAGCAGTGAAAAGATGTTTTGACAGTAATGGATTAGCCTACAGAAGTCTAGGTGTTCAGAGAAAGCAAGACGTGGAGTCAGTAATAAATCCCAATTATACGTTGCAGCAAAAATCTATTTTAAAAGAATCCTAGTGAACCCCAGGATAGTTTCTGATTTTGATCTGGCATTAGAGACACTAAGCTGCTTCTTACAGATGGACTTAAGAACGTCTCATCTTTCCACTGCTACTCTCCCTTCAGCTTGCAGTTTTGCTTTCCAAAATTTATATAAAGAAGGTCAGCACATGTGTTTGCAGGCATTGGGGTCACGGGAATTACTTTTTCTTACCCACTAGCCCAATGCCTGGCCCACTCACAGCCCTCCTGACTGAAGTTCCCACAAGGCCGTGGTCAGGTCTTTATATAACATAATAATCAGGCCCTAATATACAAGATCAAAAGCAAGCAGAGAGCGTTTCAAAATTGTTTGTGCTGGGAAAAGCACAATTTTGAGGCACCCCTGTGGAATACATAAAGTTATGATGACCTCCACTAGCGCATATTTCTAAGGAGGCTCAGCTTCTCTGGGCTCGCACAGGCACATAAGGGTGCTTTCAATGAAATTTGCACTAATGTGTAGCATGGCCAACATTTGCACCAGATCTTTTTTGAGCTAAATCCTGAATGGAACTGCTACTGGCTGAGAGCATTAACAGGGACTGAAACTGAAGGAAAGCAAGAGAACAAGGCAAAGCACTATGCATCCGCAGGAATGCGACTGCCTCTTGTGTATGCAACCAAAAAATCACCCATTCAGGTCACTGCAAAGAGGGCTTTAATATCAGACTACGAAACTGTAATTTTACTAAATGTGCCATAAAATAGGAATGAGCATTGGAGACCAAGCACTTTTTCCGGTGTTAATTGCTTGTTCTGTGCCTTCATACCACCTGGGAAGCACAATGGGAGCAGAGATCGCCTTCAGTCTGGAGGGAATTGCGAGGGGGCAGAGACCCTGTGCACAGGTGACTTGAATTCCTCCCTCCTGCTACATTCCCAGCATATCAGCTCTTAGGACAGAGCGAGAAAATTTGATTTCCTCTACCCCTAAAGAACAATGTCCCCTCATCTCTTGGTGCCAGGGAAGGAGCAGAGAATCATGATGCTCAAATCAGCTTGCTACAGCCTGGTCTCTCTCACATGGTTCTCTTCAATGCTGAACATTAGATCAATACATCCAAGAGAATCTGGCTGAATTTTACTGCAGAGGGGTTTTTTTGGTTTGGTTTGTTGGGGTTTTTTTCAATGAAAGGGACAGAAGGTTACAGGAACTGGTAGAAGACAAAAATGCTCAACTCTTCTCAGACACCACCACAGGGTTTCACTTGTAGCTCCATTAAAAATCTCCCGAAGTGCCATTGTTCATTACTTATACAGTGAATTTTGATGCCACTCATCTCAGTTAGACTTATTCTATCAAAAAAAAATGAGATTCAAAACACAGTTTTCTCTCTCAGGAGAGACATGTTTCTTCTCGGGAAGAAACAACGAAGGGACTGCATACTCTGAAACGTGCCCCCCTGTCTCATGCTAGTTATTTCTAGGTTGTTGTGTGTATCTCTCTCCAACACACACCCCAGCACCCAGCTGCCAAGGATTTTATTTTTTAAAAAGCTGACCACTGAAGTTCAATAGGAAATGCAAAAAAAAAATAAGTTTCAGGTTTAAAATTTTAATACTCTTAATGCTCATGAATTACCACTCCTGAAAGTTAGGTAGGCATCCTCTTCCTATGAGCAGAGAAACCAGGACACAGGCTGCATTTAAGTAACTTAAAGCCATGGACAGTCTGTGGCAAGGCTGAAAGCAGAGTTTCGTTCTTGGGATTTAGAGTCTTGAATTATCTTACATGTTGCTTCCATTTTTTTCTGAAGATAAACCTGTGCCAGCCAACCACATGCTGACAGACCAACAGTAAGCTGCTAAAAACCCACTAAATAAAATGGGATAGGAGAACCCTGAAAACATAGTCCTTTCAAAAGGATTTCAGAAAAATTTTGTAGAGCAGCGCTGAGAGGTAGTCTTAACAGTGATGGAATAGGAGTGACTTTGCAACATGTTATGTGTTAACAAGATCCTCACCTGCCTCTTCCAGCAGCAGGGACCAAGTTTCTCACCTTGCACCAGCGGAAAGGTCAAGTGAGGATGCAGAGCACTGCTCCTGATAAAGCTGCCTGAGAAACTCAGCTCCAGTAGTATCTCTTCTGCTTCTCTGCCCATGAAATAAGCTTGTTTCTAGGATCATTCCAAGAAAGAGCTAGTGCTGACAGGTATTTGAAAACATACACAGATAGAACAGATAACCAATACTTTCATGAATGCAAGAGCTAACCTGTGGGATTAGCTGGGACCCCAAATTTCAGAATAAAATACAGAGCTGTTTTGAGAGCTGGTACTTTTCAAGACACCAGGTCAAAAGTGAACCAGAGGGAAGAGGAAAGGTGAGATGTGAATGCAAAAAAAGAAGTCAGATGGGAGTAATGATCTGCAGTGTGTAAAACTGGCACTGCCCGCTTGCTAACGGTGCAGAATGTTCCTTAGTTATTTGAGTGATTTGTGACAAAACAGGTCTTAAACAGGTCAGCAGCTCCAGGTCAGCAGCTCCCTAAAATTAACAATTTGTTGTTTTGGCAACAGCTTGGTGCTTAACCAGAAGAGGCCCCAGACCACCACGTCACACATTCCTCAAATCACAAAAGCATAAAAACTCTAATTACTTACATTAATGTGAACTGAAGAGCAGTTTGTGACTTTTTTTGAACTAATGCAACAACCTTGAATGATGTGTGAAATGAAAATTCCCTGTCTGGTTCACAGAAAAGACAGACTCTGTTGCATTCAGTGCGTGGAGGCAGAGATGCACAATTTCAAGCTCAGGGAGACAGCCAGGAAAGTTTACCACACCCAGCAGGCGCTCAAAGATTTTCAAACAAGCACTCCAGGAAACTGAAGTACGTTCTGAAGTTTTTTACGTTTCCTCACTGTTTTCAATGCACAACCCCTTAGGCTAACCTCCCTATGCAGTCAGCTAGCTGGAGCCTGTACAAAGGAATTCTGCTTCATACAAAATACATTATGTAGGGGGAAAAAAAAAATCCTAAAGACCTTTCTAGATATTTGGAGGGGAAACATTAAACAGCCCTCACTTTCCCTTCAAGTTTTTGTGCATCCTGAAAGTTTTTCTTATGAGATATGCACTGCTAGAAGCCAGTGGCAAACATGGGCTCTGATCTGTGCTGACTTGTTTATCTTAGGTTTGATCCTGCCTGGTGCTGAGCACTCTGACACTAGCCTGTATGCTTAATTTCCAGCAACTGAACAGTCTCAAGAGAAAACTGCATTGGGACTGTTGAAGGGTTGAAAACTACACGTGGATTTCCCACACGTTCCTAGACTGGGGCTGATGTGCTCCACCCAGGCCGTTCTGGTGTTGCCAGAAAATGGTAATCGATTAAGCCATTTAATTTGAAGTCTGATACGCTGCTTTTCAGCAATAAACTTTCCATGTTTACTCAATACTATTTTATTAATAAACACTGAACGCTCCTTATGAAAAAGCCATGTGTTATTCATAAGTATAGTCATCTATCCTGATACTTATGATTGCAGAAAACTAGCACTAAGTCTCTAAAGTTATTTCAATCTTTTGCCTTAAATCTTCCTCTTGGCAATGATTAAAGCCGTGATTAGTTTGGCAGTGGACTTACAGTCATTCGAAAGTATTAAATAACAAGAAATTGGAAAATACTGCTCAATGAGAGATTTGGAGAGGCTTCCTAATTTAGCTATTAATCCATTCATCGTTTTCTTGACTGTTTTCTAAGTATGTGGAACCTAGTGAAATAATGGGTTTGGTTATTATACATTTATCCTTAGTGTTAAGATGAGAAGCTCACACTGAATCATGAAATCCACTCGCCACAAGCTAAGGACAGGTGACCGGACTTGGTACACAACTGAGCACACAAATACCTTTACTCACATGAGCAGAATTAATGGGGGCTGGTACTTGAATCAGGGGATCTGATAAAATATCCTTTCTTCAAGTCCCTGAGCAGCCTCATCTAACTTTGAAGCTGGCTGTGCTGTTAGCTGGGAGTTATGGGGGGATTAAATGACCTCCACAGGTTCTTCCCAATCTAATTTTTTTTCTGTTTGATTTACTACCTCACATAGGGAAGTCCCATTTGCCACTTCTGTCGCAAAGATGGAAAGCCAGAAAACACCCCCCTGCTTCAGCCGCTTCAGTTCACGTCAAACTTTAAAATTAAAACCTTACCAGTGAAAGCGACTTTGCCCAAAAATTCTGGGCCATAAACTGGGAGAACCTATGGTACAGCCAGGTGTCCCAACATACTCGACAGTACAAGAGCAAAACAACCAGCTGGTATAACAACATCCTACCCTGGAGTGGCCACGTTAACCAGCGGCTGTCCAAGAAAAGCCACAACCCTAAAGCCTGTGTAGGACCTAGCCAGAAGGGCAATACATTTTTCACTTAGAATCAAACACTATTAGTTATGAATTGCTAATAATGCTAAGTTACTAAGCCATTCATAAGAAAGTTGGAAAGGAAATTCACAACAAAAGAAGTGGGGAGGGGTCAGTTATTTATGAAGCAATATTGAATTTCAAAACATACAAGTTATTTTTAGTGGGCACAACCACTAATATTTTTGTGTAAGTATCTTTCAGTCCAATGACCCACTAATAACAAAGTTCCTCCCTCCTTTGCTAGTCACAGTTTTAAGAAAAATAAATCAGGAGCCCCCCCTACTTCAAAGGGAACATACTTCAAAGAGCCCTTCTGCTTTTTCTTTCTACTCCCTCTCTTCCTATCTCTTAAGCAGCCACACTTCAACTCACATTTATCCTTGACACCTCAATCAGCCAAAGCATTCACTAACTTTTCAGTGAGGAAATGCGCTATTGAGCCCAAATACCTATAAAAAGTTAAACAATGAAGTGTAATAATTTCCTGAATTTCAGCTTAACATTTCAGGAAATAAACCCTCTGGCCAAACTGAAATTACTGAAGTGCAGTCATTCCAACAGTGGGGTTTGGTTGGGGTTTTTTCAGACAAATGATATTTTAATATTAGGCCCTAAAGGGTAGATAAAAAGGGTTCATGTACACATATGATTTTTACACTTAATCACCACAGCTTTCCATTTCTAACAAAAAAAAAAAAAATCAGCTCTGCCTATAATCAGTATCTGCAATACACACACTCTTGTATGTGAAGAACATGTGGAATTCAGGAGTACACTGTACGTTTAAGGCAGTGCAATGCTCCCAAATAAAACGTAGCGAGCTTTTTAAGTAATGGTTATGCATAACCTAGACTGTACCTGAACACTAGAAGGGCTCTTTAAACCTAGTCTTAAACTAAGTTAAAACAACAGTAAATCCACTGACTGATAAAAAAAGCCCTAATAGTACTTGAGTACTAATAAAACCCATATATCTATGGTACAGTTAACAAACACTTTGTTTGATTTGGATCTCACTGTCCCCACTGTCTGCAGCAGAATGAGCTCTTAGATCAACTACGGGTATCCGAAGGAGACTATACAGGGACTGTAGTTTATTCTGATGAATATCTGCTATTTAGTTCATTTTTAACTTCTCCGTGTAAGTGTATAAAGGAAAAAAGAGAGTAATTCCAGAAAAGTCCTCACAGTCATTTCTTTGTTGCTTTTGTAGCTCCTTCCTGTCCTATTTTTGTCAACATTCGTAAACACATTTTGTTATTCAGACCACTACTCCTACTGAATTAAACAATACTTTTCACACGAATGAAGTTACTCCTGTTCTCCGGGGTTTGCAGGATTTGAACCATGTATTTCAAACGCTTTGGATTAGTCCCTTTATTACTCTGCCACTAAGAGTATGTGTATACAGAAATCAAAATAAAAGTCATAGCCTACAAACAGAGAGTTTTGAACACAACAACATTTCAAGATTTCGATATTCCAGCTGTTTTCAGTGTTAATCAGCTGGTGCTGTGATAGGTACTTAAAATATTTTATGTTAAGAATAAGGAATTATTTTGCAGTTGCCATTATGGTTATGAAGAAAATAATAGTGATGTTCACCAAAGAAGTCAAATTGAGGAAACAAAGGCTTATGATAAGTATCTAATTCCATTCTCAAAAGAACAAAAAACCCCCATGAGACTGGCCACAGCAGGCGAGACCAAATGTCTGTTTAGCCTCATGTTCTCCCTCTGAGACAGCAGCCAATTCCAGATGTTTAGGGGAAGCACAAGGACAGACACTGCCATTTCACAGAACCACAGAGTAATCTGGAAGAGATGGGACTTCTTGGAGGTCATCCAGTCCGGCCCCCTGCTCAAGCTGGGCTTCCCCTTCTGACTCCTGCCAGATCTTAACCCGCTCAAGCAGTTCCTGGTTCAGGAATTTCCTGAGCTAGAAGCAATGCCTTTGCACTTTCTTCATTACCTATGAGCAGATAGTCCAAGAAAATCCTAATTTACCACCTCTGAAATTCCTTAATGCTTAGTGATTTATGTGTTCAAAGAGCTCAGTTTCAACCCTTCCTCACTCCACCATAGCTCCACTACCGAGGCTCCGCACAGCAGCGGGCACACCCCATTACACAGCTCGTAAGCTCAGTCAGAAGTCCAAAACGGCCAATTCGACACTCCAAAGAGAAACAAGGGCAATCAGGCAAGACTGTGTTACTCAGCTGTCTGCTGCCTTTGTTATTTCCCTCAAATTCCAGTCTTTAGATATTCCAATAGAGAAAAGCTTTTTTTTTAACAAAAATAACAACCCAAACAGAAAATAGTGCATTCGAATGCCAAATGCCCAACACCTATTGTCACAGACCCCCGGGTGGCAGTGTCATTGATGTCCAAAGTCTATTTCAGTAGCACCCAGGACCTAGCAGCATGTCTCATCCCGTTTCATGTCAAAATGAAAACCAGTTATTCTTTGTTGTAAAAGAATCCTCACCCTCACCTCAGTCCAATTTTGAGGCTAATCCCCTGGAAAAACCTATGGGTATCTTTCTATTGACTTCCGCGGGAGGCGAAATGGTTTCGCAGAGTGCTTATCACCTACAGCTTTCAAATGGAAGTGTGCAAATATTACTGCTGTTCAAGTGGGGAAACTGAGGAAAGGGGATTTGCCTGAACTGAGATAACTTAAGTGAGATACAGCTGTTCCCTCACTCCTGCTGTACCCAGGGGCTCACAGGGCCTGGCTACAGCACACCATGCTGAGGGCGGTCACTCTACAGACTACCATGTGGTCCCACTCCATAGCACGAAGGTTAAAATCAAACAAGTAACCCCGTAGAAATCCCTCCACTGGCTGCTCTCCTTGCCGGACAACTGACAGGGATACAGAGACTGTAAACGTGCCGGCTCACGTTCCTGTCTCTCCCTCGCCGCTGCGCACCGACCCAGCCACACAAGAGCAACCGTAAAACCAGTTTTGGGCGCCGCCGTGGGGGGTGCGTAGGTGCGCTCCCAGCAGGTGCCGGTGCTGCTGCCGCCCCGGGGAAGCGGCCTGCGCACCCACCGCCGCCCCGCCAGCCCCGCGGGACGAGGTGTGCCCGTGCGGCCGCCTTTCACCCCCGCGCAGCCGGCCGGCCCCGCGGACCAACGACGCGCTCAATCTGGCTCTAATTAGCTTCGGCAGCCTTATGCTTGCAAGAAGAGCGAGCGCTTTGTTCGGGGCGTGCTGGGGGCCAGCAGGCGGTACGCGCCCTCCTGCCCCGGCCGTACGCTTTTTTGGGGTGCCCCGAACGGCACGGGGGGGGGGGGGGGGGCAGCGGCAGCGCCCGGCTTCGCCGCCGGGGCTGGCGGTGGGTGGCCATGCGCTTTCCCTCCCGAGGTCGCCCCCTCGGCTACTTACACCGGGGTGGGCTGGCAGGGGAACTGGTTCCAGGCGCATTTGTACTGGGCCTGGACGTAGCTCTCCGTCCCGTCCAGCACCGAGCAGCTCACGTTCCTGTTCACGATGTAGGCGCACCAGTTCCTGGCGGGGGGGGGGGGAGAAGACAAGGGCCGTCAGGGACGGGCGGCGGCATGAGGGAGCCCACACGCCGCCCCAGCCCGCCCGCCCCGGCACCCGCGGCTGCCCCAGCCTGCCCGCCCGCCTCAGCCCGCCCCGGCTCGCCCCGCCGCCGGCAGCGGCTCCCGCAGCCCCCTCTGGGGCGGGCGGTACTCACTTGCTGCGGGAGCCCGGTCGGCTGTACCGCAGGTGCGGGGTGGCGTGGCTGAGCCCGGCGCCCAGGGCGAGGAGCAGCGGCAGCGCCCAGCCCGAGGGCGCCGCGGGTCCCGGGCACAGCTCCATGGGGGGGGGGGGACGGGGACGGGAGGGCGGCAGCGGGCGAGCGGGGAGGGCCGGTGCCTCTCCGTCCCCCCCCCCCCCGCCGGGCCCCCCCCCGCGGCCGGCCCCCCTCGCCGGGGCGCCCCCCCGCCCGGCCGGACCCGGCCCTCGCCCCGGCCCCCCGCCCGGCCTAGCCCCCCCCCGGCGGAGGCGCGGCGCTGCGCGCAGGCGGAGGGGCAGCCGCCCGCCCCACATGGCGCCCGGCCGCCATGAGCGGGGCCCGCCGGGGGCAGCCCTCGCTCCCCGTCCCCTTGCCCGACCCGAACGGCGACCGCCCCCGAGTGTGTTTTTCCCACTGGAAGGCGGATGGGGGCAGAGGGCCGGGCCCCTGGGGAAGCGTGGGGCGGGTAGGGGGCCCCTTGCCCGGGCAGGGAACCCTCCCCGGAGGCCCGGGGTCCTGGGGCCGAGGGCAGCCCCTGAACCGTGGGCACAAGTGGAGCACTGGGTTCGTGTTCAGGCAAGGCCAGCGCAGGCGCGATGGACTCCCAGTGCGTGGGGTGAGGTTTTGGCGGGCTTGGTGCCGTGCGGCAGCCCCATGGTCCCACTCGACACCAGCGCCTTGCCTTGGACACCGTTCCCTTGCGTGGCCCAAGGGCCCGTCCCGACTGCTGGGCTGGGCGGGCTGCCGGCGGTTCCCTCTGCACGCGACGCACGGTAGGACGCTGTTCATAAGGAGAACGGTTTGCTGGGCAGAGACAGCAATGGGTACTCAAATTCACTCAGGCGTGAAAATCTAACTCTGGCACCTTGGCGGGGTGGGCTGCCCATGCGAGGCCGTCTGTGATGGGTCCCACCATGGTCCAGACCACAGGGAGGCCCCTCTGCCCACCCCCCACCAGCTCCTGCTCTTCGGAAGCGATTGCTTTGGATTCGGGCAAAATGGAGCAAAGCATCGAGGCTGGGCCAGGGCCGGCTGCTCCTGCCAGAGGGAAGGCAGGGCAGGGAGCCTGCAGTGCTTGGGTGGAGAAGAGGTTGGGTGGGAGATTTGGGAACGGTGCCTGCCCCTGCTGCTGCTGATCCTGACCAGTCCCAACCCTGCCCATGTGCTCCTGGGCCTCCCGTGGCCACAGCAGACGCTCAGGCTTTCCAGGTCTTCTGTGCAGGCAAAGCAAGCAGCAGGGCCGGGTCTTGTCTTCTGCTGGAGGCAGCAGCCTGCCTGAGCTGAGCCTGGACCTCATCCGCTGCCCTGACCTGCTGAAACAGGCAAGGTTTCATCTGCCAGTCTTACAGTCGGTCTCACCAACGACTTCACACGGGCTCCGAGTCTGACAGGGAAATAAGCTTTAAATGCTGAGGTCAAAATTATGCTTGCAGACTGCTTTTTAGTAATGGTTTCACTGGAAACGAACATTAAAGCTTTCTGCCCCCAAGAGAAATGTGTCCCGCTTACAGATGTGTATGAGCACTTCGCTGGTCGTTAAGTAGGAACGGGAAAATATGAGATTATTACTGTCGCTTCCATCTGTCCCGTTTCACTTGAAAAAATGGCACCCTCCTAATGCCCTGCAGCTGCTTTCGAGAGGGTAGCACCTCACTCTCTAAGAAATTACACTTCAGACAAAGGTTAAACAATTTGCTGTGCCACTGTGTACATTTGCAAGAGCATGCCATTCAGGCGTCATTATTTGTGCCAGCAGAAATTATTTGGAGTTTCTGCAGCCTGAAGAAAGCAAGGCTACAGTTCAGTCCCTAAAAAGCCATGAAGAAGGCTCACTCTTCCTTTTTCTCCTCCTCATCCAGTCGAGGAACTCCTGAAGTTGGTCCTTTTCCAAAAGCGATGAGCAACATGGAAGAGCTGTACTTTGTCCCACAAAGGGAAAACCATTAAGCAATGAAAGACTGAGGTCATGCCCGTCTTGAGAATGACTGCATACTACAAAAATGAGTAGGGTGATTTAAACAAAATGAGCATGAAGCAACAGCATGTTTCCATACGCAAAGAGCTGAGCTTACACCTTGGCGAAGGGAGGTAGAGCAGACGTTACCTGATTTGCCATGAGGGCACCTCTCTAACCTGCAAACTGCAGGCTCGACTGCGTGGTCGGACACAACTCGGGACACCGTTAGAGTCATTACAGCCTTTTGCTTACCCCATGAATACGGCAGATAACAAGTCAGGAGTTGCCTGTAACTTCAGGACTCTGTCCTTGGAAAAATGCTTGTTCACCCAAGAACTGTGCAAGAAAGTCTCCTGTTTTCTGATACAGGGGAGTTGTCACTTTACTGGCTGGATCAACTGCTTTGTACATATGATGAAACGGGACTTTGATAGTATTTGCTGCCATTACTTCAAAAGGGTATGTGAGACTTCTTCCAGTGCAAAGCACAGTATGTTTTTGAGTTTTTTTCATTTAATATAAACCATAACACTGAAAAACAAAATCCTGCAGGACCATTCGCTTCTCGTCGCTGAAACCAGAGCTCTGTGGGAGTTTGAATGCAAGCGCTGCTGCAGGGAGTGAAGTTTTACGCGTGGCTGCGTGATGGCTCGGTAAGGAGTAACAGCAGAGGATGACCTGTGCTGAGAAGTATTGAGCTGAATAGAAAATGGATGAATCTGGGCAGATGCAGGGAGTTGACCTCAATTCCTGTGATATTCACACTGGGCCTATGATATCAGCCGATGCAACAACAATCAGAACAGAAACTGGGCTCTGCCAGGAGAATTCTTCAGCTCAGGTGCACACCGGACATGCGGTCCCAGCTCTGCTTATGGCTGCATTTTTTCTGTGGGTGTAACTAGTTTTATTTCAGAGTGTCAGTACGAAGGCTAATAGTGCTCTCAAGGAGACAGCAATGCTCACACTTTATTTTTCTGTGCCGTATCCTCTCATCTCTAAAATTCACAGAAATCCCAGATGATTCTTACAGTGCATGGAAAGCATCCTTCCCACCCCTCCCTCCAAGCGGGGCGTGTAGCCTGCGAGTGCACCGAGGAGGGCCTTTTAAAGTTCTCATTTCTTTACTAAGCAGTCTGCCTGTGTTTTCCTCACCAAGATCAACCGCGCTTTCATACTTCGTAACAGGATAATGACGGGGAAGCAGCTCGGGCCGCGTGTAAGGGTCTGCCGGAGAGAGAAAGTTGCACAGAGCAGCCACGCAGAATAAATAGCAAAAACATTACCAGAGTATTTACTGCAGAACTCCTAAAGAGAAATTTGTTTTTAATGGCGTGGTGCATGGAGAGGAATGGTGTTCTCCCTGCAGTTTACCTCTCTTACGTTGTCAGCTCTTTCTGTAGATTTCAGCAATAAATTGCTTTCTGAATTCTGGGTTCCTTTGCTTCAGGTTCACCACCTCAAAAAATTGCCATAATCACCTGAGGTGAGTGGTTTTTAGGAGAGGTTTTTGTACTCCCTTGATGCTTCTCTTTAATAAAAAAGCTCTCTTGTCTAGAAATACTGTCTGTGGCACAGAAGGTCTTTCAGGTACTCCCAACCTGGCCATCAGACGCAAGAAGCCAGCCTACAGCTGCGCGTAGCCTGGCTTTACCTTTGGTGCCGTATTAACTCCGTCCGTGAGTCAAAGCAGGTCAAAGTGTCCCTCTGGAAAGATGAAACTGGTACTAGGGAACAAAGAAAAGTTTGAAAGGAAGCTGTAGGAAACTCCAAGCTAACAGAGGAAGGCTTGGATTGAGTTCTATGACTCATGCTGGTTAGGATGTACCAGGAAAAGCACTCCATGGGGAAGGAGAAATTTGAATACGCTTTTGCAGAGACATGATACAGCCCTGTCCTATTCATTTGGCCTGGTGTATATGTCGCTACAGAGTAATCTTAACATTAATGTCAACATTAACATTTCTAATTCGAGTCTAGGGTTGGTGTCCTCCAACTTCTTCCCTCTCTGATCAGATCACGAGCTTTTTTTGCAGTATCTTTTCAAAAATTATTCCCCACTGCAAGAGTCAGGTTTCAATTTTGAAATGTTTATGTGTAATCACCTCTCTGAAGTCAGCCATACACACATTTAGCTGTGTATGTTTAATGAAAATTAATGGTTGAATGAAAAGTAAGTAACAGATGTTAATAAAATTATTGTTTATAAACACGTTTACTTAAAGAAGAAATCCAAGCCCTAGTCAGGAGTGAATAAATAAACAAAGGAGAGGAGGGAGAGCAGAAGGTTTTGGTTTCTTTTTACTGGAGAGCCACCTTGGAGGGCCATAGCAGTTACACAACTATGAAGATTTTGTTAATTCCACAAAAAAGGTCTGTAGCGGAGATCCACTCGAGCAGCTTTGGAGTATGCAGAGAAATAGCCACTGTGGCCCTGACCAGCGCTCAGGCCACATCTTCACCTAGCCAAATTGCTGTACTTGCCCATCGAGGCGCTGGCGGTGTGGTGTCGTATGGGCTCAGGGAACAGGCTCGGGATCTTTCAGCGCATGGGTGGGCAACCTGGCAACTGCAGCCTTCCTTCCTTGGTGTTATTTCCTTTTGGAGGGAAAACATTTGTGCTAAGTTTACTTATTTGAACAGAAAAACAAATCAATGAATTACAAGCAGCCCAAACATTGCCCAGTTGTGGCACGCATTAAGTGTTTGTATTAAAACCGATGTTCTTTATTGTCATAGTCATGGTTTTGGCTAGAGAACAAAATAAACAAAGGTTAGTCCCTGGGAACAGCTATCTGAGCGCACTGTTATGGTCTGGTCAAGGCTTCAAGGCAGGACAGCAGAGATCAGTATACATTATTCTCCATCAGGAAGAATGATCTGCCCGAGTGTTGGAGTGTCGTAAACCACAAGTATGCCACGCTTGTGGAACATCCTATCTGCTTTCTACTGCATAGTCATGGCAACTAAAGAAATAGCAATTAAAGTCTACACTGCTTCTATAGGAAAGATAAGCACTCTCTCATATTGTTTACTATACGATGTGAGCAGTCTGAATGACATATCATCTACTGTTACCATGGATTTCCGAGCACAGCAACTCTGGAGCCTGTGCAGAGAAGACACCAGAGTATTGGATGACAATCAGGAAAAAACATTTTAATGCTCTACAAGACCTTTTGGTGAAGAGCCCGAGGCTGGCTGACAGGCGCGCAAAGGCAGAAGAAGTTCGAGAGCACTGGAAAGAAGATCAGAGGAGATCAGCATTTCCTGGCAGATGGGCTGGGCTGGGAGGCAGGAGGAGGTATGGGGAAAAGGTTTCTTTTGTGTCTGCTTATCTTTGAGTTGGTGGAATTGCCAAGTGACCTCAGTGGAGAAGATGCATAATGCTCTTTCTTTCTTTCCACAGCTACTACTGCTCTAACCTGCACATAGAATAGGACTAAGTTGGTTCGTACAAAGCTACCTGCGCACAGACCATTCAGAAATCCTGCAGGCAAATTGCTGAAATGTACTTAAAGACTGGGTCTGAAACTGCACGCATTGTTTACCCTTGCTGTAAAGAGTTTCTTCCAATCTTGCTTGGTATAAAATGAAGAATTGTCATATTTGGTTGCAGACATATTGGTTGTTCTGGTTTTGATATCTCACCTCTGAGGGTAGTGCAATATTTCAGAATAAAGAATAAAACTGCAGGCAATAATTACTGTGCAGTCCTTAACCTCAGATACAGGGCAGCTTGCAGCATTTCATGGCATGCACTGCCCTTCTTAATGTGCCCCTCTCTGATGGAATATGTCAGATTTCAGCTTTCACTAGCTTTTAGATAGAGCTGGAAAAGAAAGAAAGAGTGGCATACAACTTTACAGAGTTTGGGACAAAGCTGTCAACCAATTTTTAAATAATTACATTGTTCCTGATAGAAAATGACGTGATTCTGGAGCTTTAATTCCTTGTTCATTGGTGTATCCAGTCTCTTGCTGAAGTCCCCGGTGTTTTAACTAAGGAAGAAGGTTATGTGAGTTTAACCACAACAGGTGCCAGTTTCTATGCAGCCATTATCATCTCAGTTTAGGCATAATAGGTGTTGGTTTATTTCAAGGAATTGACTAAAAATGCAGTAAGCCCACTTAATAGTAAAATAAGAAGCTCTTCCTGAAAATGAGAGGTGGAAATTCTTGATGTAGATAAGACCTAATACTGTAACTCACAACATCATTCTCGCTTCCTTGGAAAAATATAACGGCCTAATTATTTCCCTATCAAAAAAAAATGACCACAAGCTTTAAGGAAGCCTTGTGTCCATTTCTTCTGATTCATATCTATTTTGCGTTCAAAAGCAATGTTAAATTTAACTTCTGCTCAACTTGCATGCCGTAAGGAAGAATTAGGGTTCTTAAAAGAAATTTTGTGTTTCAAAGCGAGCTAACCAAACACAAAAATGCCAGGAATATTTTAAGTAAGACCTCATTAGGTAAAGACCACGGCCACAAATATTTCATGCCTCTCTGCAGTCACACAGTGTTTTTAGAAGAGGATTTATATAGGCTAGCTCGTTTTTCTGATTCAGCCATTTGGACACTAAGCAAATTTCTTCAGCTTCTCTAGTTTCTCCCTGGTAGAAGGTGCTGCTCGTTATTTGTCCTGTAAATTCTCATTAAGGTTACAGCAGCTCAAAGGTGCAAAAACCCAAATAAAAGACAAGAACAAACCCCAAATCTCTTTTTTTCATCTGCCTTCTCCAATCTTATCTTATGTTTTCATGGCATAATGATGGCATGTGGTTGTCCTCAATCTCAAAAACTACAACGCAAATCGTATGACCGCAGCTTCTGGTGAACAAAGTGAAATGACAGCTCCGGGCCCTGGTGCCTGCAGCCAGTGAGATTGCTCCCCAGAAATGCAAAACTACGGGGAGGAAGCAGGGAGGAGAGTCCCTTTTAGCAGATCACTCTTGTCACCCTTCCCCAAGGCAATTTCCTCCCCCTGCGCAGTACCCAAAGGTGCTTTCGTGTAGAATGGCAATGGCAGCTACAAATGCAGGATGAGGCTGTAACGCTTTTTTGTGCACAGACTGACTAAAGGAGCAGGACGCCCTATGTAATGGTAAGGCTACCACAATCCAATTAATAAAAATAAACACGTAGCTTCTACTCCGAAGAGTTTACAGTCAGATCAGACTCAGGCAGCAAATGATACGCTGCCTGTTTCTCAGCACACCTGTGAGCTCCAGTATTGTATTGTGGCAAATCGCGGCTTGTTTCATCGGAATGTGAAAGGCAGAGAAAACTAACGGATCATTTTTTGCAGTTGCTTTTGATTTTCTCTGTTTATCATTTGAGAGTTTAGAAGGAGGTAGCAATTTTAAGAAATGAGACGCTAAACAAAAGAAGGAAGAAGATGAAGTGAAACGTAAGAGGCTGCAGAAGGGTGTAACTGGGGATAAGGCACAAAAAGGCGTTGGAGGTAAGAAGGTGCGGAAGGTGTTAAGGATGGGTGGTGTAAGGATGGGCAGCATCTTGCTCTGATCATATGCTCAGATCCTGTGAAATGTTGTTATTCAAACAATTGCCTTACTGTATTGTATTGTACTTCCTTGCACTTCATGTACTCTGACATGAATTTCTGTTACTTGGGACTGAGGGGAAAGTGTTTGTTCTTCCTCAGGCCCCCTGTACGTTGGGGAGAGGCTGTCTGTAAATGTTAATACTGTTGAACCCTAAATACCTTCTGAAGGGATGTCTAGTTGCAAAGACAAATACACGAAGAAGCATATTCAACTGGAAAAAAAAGGAAAGCTTGTATCTAATTTTGTTCATAGCATCTACAAAAAATAATGTATGTTTAGTCTAGAGATTGTTCTAGAAATTACTCTCAAGAAATGTTTTGCATTGTGTCCTAATTGTGTGTCTAACTGTGTTAATCAGACTGCGCAAACCATTTGTATGGAATTTCCCAGGGCTTCAATTGAATAAACTGGTGATAGCAGTGCGTTGGTTTGATCAGTTAAGCAGGCTAAATGAGCCAATGGCAACCTCCTTAAAGTAAGTAAGTACTCGGCTCCATCGATTTTGATGGCAGTTAAAAGGCTGCATCTCCATGAAAACTAGAGGTTAAGCACGCAAGATTCGTTTCAGTCAAACCTCTGCTGGATAACATCACTGGATGCCATCTGTATGCATTGTGCACCTCGCTCTGTTGCCTCCTCTTGAAAATCTCAGGCAAGAATCAATAGCTTAATTAAACAAACCCAAGTATTCTTTTGTTCAGACATGCTGGGTTAAAGCAATGCCATGACTTGGTTAGCAAAGTCCACGGAGAATGGGGAAGTACGGAAGTGTTTTCCACATACGATGGCCTTGTTGATTGTTTCTTCCCAGTACCGGGAGAGGCGGGCAGATAGGTCTGAATGCATGCCTCCTAACAAGCAGTAGGCCTTGTAGTTAATTACAACTAGCAGAAAGTGAGGAATATCTAAATATATATTTAAACTGGCTCATATCTAACCACTGAAGTTTCCATTCTGCATCATAACATTTTTTAGCTAGGTATTTACTAACACTGATACTTAGTTTCTAGAAGATCTCAGAGATTTCAGTAGTAAGTTATTTATGAGATGAGTCCAGCTCAGTCCTGAATTTCCTTTTTCCCACCTGAGATCAAAACCTCGTGGTGACACCATTTCCTCTGATTCTTTCAGACACATCCTACACTTCAGCACCCTTCCTGCTGCAGGCTGTGCAGATGAGCATTCTTGATCGGCCACGGACTTGTATCCTCTTTGATTTGTCTTTTGTTGTTAAAAGGAAATACCCATTGCCAAAGGAGGATGTGTCTTTTATATCGTTTTGGAAGGGCAAGATCTACAGGAATGACGGTTGATGGAGAAGAAGTTAAAAATTATGAACATTGCTGGTGTGATTCCTGTGTGGTAGACTGAAAACCGGTGGATCAAATGACTGTAATACTTTCACTGAACAACAAGACTGTATGCAGTAGTGGTAAAATGAACTCATGGTTTCAGAATTTACTGAAGAGAACAGAAGATGTGAAGAATTTATGTATAGCAGCATGCGTTCAAGAATGAACTCAGTCATGGACGCAGTTCAGGGCATCTGGCATTATTTACAGCATTTGCTTTTAGGAGCACAGAATTTCAGGCTCGTAGAGTGTTATTTAAAATACTTTTTTTATGACAGTTAAAATGGAACCCAAACTTTAGGATGAACTCTGTCAGGGACTGTTAATACTCTTTGTCCCTGTTGGTGTTAGGCTTTTCTTTTTTATTCCCTTTGGCCGTTTACAGAACACCACACTGGGGTCATTACTGCTCTAGGATAAGAAATGATTAAGGAAGGAATCCTGTTGTTTTGTAGGTACCTGTCCGTGATGCTAGAGGATCTGAACAAAATCAGAGTCCTGTCGTCTTCAGTGTTGTACAGTCACAAGCCTTGCGCCAAGGCCTGGTCCCTACAGAGCATTTTGCCACTTCAGTTGTACTAACAGTGTTAAAGCCAGAGAAGGCTCTGTGGATACGGATGGGGTTATCATGCATAAAGTGGTATAGCCCATTTCAGTTTGGGAAGTGGTTAAACTCTGTGCCAGACGAAATTCCCCCATATTCCAGTAATAACAGCACCCACGCTAAGTGTTGTAGGCCAGCTGAGGCTGGGATGGAGGGGGAGGCAGTGGGAAGAAAGCAGAGGAGAAGGGGTAGGGAGTTTTGATCTTTTCTTTCACATTGAGTACCTCTTTCTGAACGAAATGAAAAGCTTACATTTGTCATTGCTCTTTAGAAATACATCAGCTCTCTTTTCTCTCCTTTCAAATTTAATGGTGGAGAAACAGGACAATTTCTGCTGTGTCAGTTTTTACTTCGTGTCAGTCCAGGCATTCGGTTTGAACAGTTTTCTGATGTTACCACCAACAGGCCACTTGAAGGCAAACATTCAATGAATACGTCCCACCAGCTCATTCCTACTGTTTCCCTGAAGTTTGTCATTAATAAAGAAATAACATCACAGAGGCTGTAGCCGTAGACATATTTTTAAACTGCACTAGGGGAAAATAAATTGTATGAAGCACATTAGGATGTTTCCTAATTGGAGGTCAAGGAAGTCTGCAAATTGTTACGCTGTAATTTCACTGCAAATAGTATACTGCAGAAAATTAGCACAAATTCTGGGGACAGTTCTTCACAGAAGACATCATCTGTATCCAGAGCATATAAAGTAAGCCAAGTGTCTAGAAACATCAACTTGTGTATAATTGAAGAGGGTTAGATGAGTTTTAGATAACTCACAAGAGCCACTTCACTGACTGTATCCCAAGACAGCCAAAACCTCACTGCCTCATGCATGAGTTGTCCTTTTTGCCCAGAAAAAGTGGGAATGCTCCCAAGACCTTTATTCCCAGAGAGGTCTGATCAGTTCAGTGGACTTTACAAGTTACCAGAGTGAAACCCTGATGGAGGAGGAATATCTTATCATGGTTAGATTATGGGATGTATTTTGTTACATCAGTCTTCTCTTTTAAAAAATGAGGTGCAAAAAAAAATCTCTGCAACTGCTGTGCTTCGTTTGTCTTTACATTTTGTTTTTGGTACTGCAGCATCTCACACATTTTGCTTTTTCATTCAAGCTCCAGTTCCTGGAATTCCAGTGTGATTTGAGCACTTCAGATTGTATTGCAAGCAAAAGTTAGTTCTGGCATTTCTTTGCAGAGAGTAATTTGAAAACCTGACTCAAAGCTGTCCTACAGACAGAAACAACAAGGCAAGTACAAAGAATTGTACACTTTTTAACTCTCCTGACTTTTAAGCCAGTCTCCTGATTTTTTTTTATGGCTAGAGCTTTGCAGTAACTTACTCTCTTTATCCAACTGCTTCTGACTTTCAGCTGTCCTCTGGAGCTCCAGTTCTGGAATTGGCAATGCAGATTATCTTAAAGCACTATTTGCTGTGTGGCATGTTAAAAGGCAACAAAGACTTTAATTAACTTCTAGATCTAATTATGGAATCAGAGTTCTTCACTCTTCTATCTTACGGTTCAGCCTTCCTTTACAATTACTTTATTCCATTTTCCTTGCGTGTAAGCTTTCTTTGGTACACAGTCATTTATCTGGGTTGAGTTATTGGTGTGAAACTGGAAGAATAGCTACTTGCTGTAACTTAGAGTAAAAGACACTTTCCCTTCTTTTCCCTCAATTCAGTCTGTGGTAACTGGGTATTTGTATTTCAGTTGCCCCCTAAATCTGCAGCCAGCACTTCATTCCTGACTCATTTCTTGGTGACTTGCAAAACTCTTCTGAGATGAGTGAGTGTTCAGGCTTCATAATTGCTTCCAGGTTTTAGTGATTCTAAGGGTGAGGAGCCCAGCTTAAAATTCAAGCCTAGATCCTTTGCATGGATATACTTCTTTGTTTTCAGGCAGTTAACAAAAAGAAAAAGGAAAAAAAAAAAAAAAGACAAAAGTCCACAGCCAAACATTGCAACATAGGTTGGACACACATCCAGGGGTGGAAACAAAACAATCCTTTTCTACAGACCGTCTCTAGGGTCTGGTCCTGTTTTGCAATTGGCAAAAAATGGTTACGAAAGATAGTACACTGACAACAAAACCTCACTGCTCTTATGGACAAGGTTGGCTTGGGCCTTTTGAGGGCGAGGGGCCTCGAGGGGTTCCACGCTCTGTGCAAAGCACATGCAGTCTGTGAAAGCGAGCAAAATCAGTAACTACAAAGTTGCCGAGTGCACATGCAGTTGGTGCTGTAGCTGAGATATTGCTGATAATGCACAGTACATCCATTTGTGGTTCTTAGACCACTAGCAGACTGGTCTGCAGGGTATCAAGATGTCGTGGTTTAACCCGGCTGGCAACTAAGCACCACGCAGCCACTCGCTCACTCCCCCCCCTCCCTCAGTGGGATGGGGGAGAGAATCAGAGAAAAGGAAAAAAAACAGGTTAGAGTCGAGGGCTGAGATAAAGACAGTTTAATAAGAGAAAATAATAATAATAGTAATAATGAGAATGATAACAGAATATACAGAATATACAAAACGAATGATGCACAATGCAATTGCTCACCACCCGCTGACCGATGCCCAGCCCGTCCCGAGCAGCGATCAGTACCTGAGCAGCGATCACTCCCCCCGAGCCGCGATCACACAGCCTAAGCTGCGACCACTCTGCCCGCGACCGACTGACCGACTAACCCCCCCCCGAGCATGACATTATATGGTATGGAATAGCTCTTTGGACAGTTTGGGTCCTAGCTGTGCTGTACTCCCAGCTTGTTATGCACCTGGCCGAGAAGGAGAAGCTCAAAAAGTCCTTGAGCAGTCCGAGCACTACTTGGCAACAACTAAAAGCATCAGAGTGTTATCAACATTCTTCTGGTACTAAATCCAAAACACAGCACTATGCTAGCTTCTGTGAAGAAAATTAACTCTATCCCAGCCGAAACCAGGACATTATCCACCCCTTATTCTATACCATTTACGTCATGCTTAGGTCCTACCCTTACAATACCTTCCAATTAATCACCACCATTTTATCTTTTTGGTGTGTAAACACAGATATCATTCCCTTAGTCTATGGACCATCCCTCTGAAATGTCCACTGGGTTCATTTAGTCCATGGTTT
Organism: Gorsachius magnificus; assembly: GCA_034008185.1. Taxonomy (NCBI): domain Eukaryota; kingdom Metazoa; phylum Chordata; class Aves; order Pelecaniformes; family Ardeidae; genus Gorsachius; species Gorsachius magnificus. Next base: position 54,190,290 of record CM067082.1, on the reverse strand, counting down.
TAGGCTCCATCTGTTGTAACAGTCTTTCAGGGCAGGAGAGATGGGGTCTGGTGTTGGGTTGTTGCATGCTGAAGTCAGGTCTGGTTCCATCTGCTGCACTTCCTCAGTTTCTTCAAAATTCATTCTTCTTAATCTGGGTGATCCTTACTGTTATACCATTGATAGGACATACAGAAATAGTAAAAGTGATGACATACTATATTATACAGCAATTAACGTTATACAATTCAGTTCATTGGCTATTTTCACCCAAAATCAAATCCCTTTGGGGTACACATCGGACTTCCCCGTCCTTCCGCATCACCCACCAAGTAGAGCCAGGTCCTTGAGCAAAAGCAATCCCACGGATGGGTTTGCCTTTACCTGAGGCAGGAGTAACCCAGACTGTCTTCCCCAGCATATTTTTTACATGCACTACAGGGACTTTATCCCCTTCTACAGTACGTAAGAGCTTTGATTGGGCAGGGCCAGCTCAGTTGGCGGATCCTCTAGTGTTGACTAACCAGGTGGCTTTTGCTAAATGTGTATCCCAATGTTTGAATGTTCCAATTGCTTTCAGTGTAGTTTTTAACAGTCCATTGTATCGTTCAATTTTCCCAGAGGCTGGTGCATGATAGGGGATGTGATAGACCCACTCAATGCCATGCTCTTTGGCCCATTTGTCTATGAGGCTGTTTCGGAAATGAGTTCCGTTGTCTGACTCAATTCTTTCTGGGGTGCCATGTCGCCACAGGACTTGTTTTTCAAGGCCTAGGATAGTGTTCCGGGCAGTGGCATGGGGCACGGGGTATGTTTCCAGCCATCCGGTGGACACTTCCACCATGGTGAGCACATAGTGCTTGCCATGGCGGGTTTGTGGGAGTGTGATATAATCAATCTGCCAAGCCTCTCCGTATTTGTATTTCAGCCACCGTCCTCCATACCAGAGAGGCTTTAACCGCTTGGCTTGTTTGATCGCAGCACATGTTTCACATTCATGGATAACCTGTGCAATAGCGTCCACAGTTAAGCCCACCCCTCGATCACGAGCCCATCTGTATGTTGCATCTCTTCCTTGATGGCCTGAGGTGTCATGGGCCCACCGAGCTAGAAACAATTCACCCTTATGTTGCCAGTCCAGATCTACCTAAGCCACTTCAATCTTAGCAGCCTGATCCGCCTTCTGGTTGTTTTGATGTTCTTCAGAGGCCCGATTTTTGGGTACATGAGCATCTACGTGACGTACTTTTAGAACCAAGTTCTCTACCTGGGCAGCAATATCTTGCCACAGTGAGGCAGCCCAGATGGGTTTGCCCCTGCGCTGCCAGTTGCTCTGCTTCCATTGCTGCAACCACCCCCACAGGGCATTTGCCACCATCCATGAGTCAGTATAGAGATAGAGCACTGGCCATTTTTCTCTTTCAGCAATATCTAAAGCCAGCTGGATGGCTTTCACCTCTGCAAACTGACTTGATTCACCTTCTCCTTCAGCAGTCTCTGCGACTTGTCTTGTAGGACTCCATACAGCAGCCTTCCACCTCCGATGCTTTCCCACAAGACGACAGGACCCATCAGTGAACAGGGCATATTGCTTCTCATTTCCTGGCAATTTATTGTACAGTGGGGCCTCTTCAGCATGCACCACCTCCTCCTCTGGTGATACTCCAAAATCTTTGCTTTCTGGCCAGTCCGTGATCACTTCCAAGATTCCTGGGCAATTGGGGTTTCCTATTCGAGCCCGTTGTGTAATCAGTGCAACCCACTTACTCCGTGTAGCATCAGTTGCATGATGTGTAGAGGGGACCTTCCCTTTGAACATCCAGCCCAGCACCAGCAGTCGGGGTGCCAGAAGGAGCTGTGCTTCAGTACCAATCACTTCTGAAGCAGCTCGAACCCCTTCATATGCTGCCAATATCTCTTTTTCAGTTGGAGTATAGTTGGCTTCAGATCCTCTGTATCCCCGACTTCAAAAGCCTAGGGGTCGGCCTCGAGTCTCCCCTGGTGCTTTCTGCCAAAGGCTCCAGGTAGAGCCATTCTCTCTGGCTGCGGTGTAGAGCACATTCTTTACATCTTGCCCTGCCCGGCCCGGCCCAAGGGCTACTGCATGCACTATCTCCCATTTAATTTGTTCAAAGGCTTGTCGTTGTTCAGGGCCCCATTTGAAATCATCCTTCTTCCGGGTCACTTGGTAGAGAGGGCTTACAATCTGGCTGTAATTTGGAATATGCATTCTCCAAAAACCCACAACGCCCAAGAAAGCTTGTGTTTCCTTCTTGCTAGTTGGTGGAGACATAGCTGTTATTTTGTTGATCGCATCCATTGGAATCTGACGTCCATCTTGCCATTTGATTCCTAAAAACTGGATCTCCTGTGCAGGTCCCTTGACCTTGCTTTGTTTTATGGCAAAACCGGCCTTCAGAAGGATTTGGACTATTTTCTTCCCTTTCTCAAAAACTTCTTCTGCTGTATTGCCCCACACAATGATGTCATCAATGTATTGCAGGTGTTCTGGAGCCTTACCCTGTTCCAGTGCAGTCTGGATCAGTCCATGGCAAATGGTAGGGCTGTGTTTCCACTCCTGGGGCAGTCGATTCCAGGTGTACTGGATGCCCCTCCAAGTAAAAGCAAACTGTGGCCTGCACTCTGCTGCCAAAGGGATTGAAAAGAAAGCATTTGCAATATCAGTTGTGGCATACCACTTGGCTGCCTTTGACTCCAGTTTGTATTGAAGTTCTAACATGTCCGGCACGGCAGCACTCAGTGGTGGCGTAACTTCATTCAGGCCACGATAGTCTACTGTCAGTCTCCACTCTCCATCAGATTTTCTCACTGGCCATATGGGACTGTTAAAGGGTGATCGAGTCTTGCTGATCAATCCTTGGTTCTCCAGTCGACGAATCAGCTTATGGATGGGAATCAGGGAGTCTCGGTTGGTGCGATATTGCCGCCTGTGCACTGTTGTGGTGGCAATCGGCACTTGTTGTTCTTCAACACTCAGCAACCCCACAACCGAAGGGTCCTTTGAGAGACCAGGCAAGGTAGATAGCTGCTTAATTTCTTCTGCCTCCAATGCAGCTATACCAAAAGCCCACTGGTACCCTTTTGGGTCCTTGAAATACCCTCTCCTGAGGTAGTCTATGCCGAGGATGGACAGAGCATCTGGGCCAGTCACAATGCGGTGCTTTTGCCACTCATTCCCGGTTAGGCTCACTTCAGCCTCCAATACAGTCAGCTCTTGAGATCCCCCTGTCACTCCAGAAATACAAATGGATTCTGCCCCTATATGGCTTGATGGCATTAGAGTACACTGTGCACCGGTGTCTACTAGAGCTCTATACTTCTGTGGGTCTGATGTGCCAGGCCATCGAATCCACACAGTCCAGTAGACCCGGTTGTCCCTTTCCTCCACCTGGCTGGAGGCAGGGCTCCTCTAATTCTGATCACTGTTGCTCATGGTTTGTGTATATGAGTCAGAAGTTCCTTCATCACAATCAGAATTAAGATCAGTCCTTCTATTCTGTCTGAAAAAATGACAATCTACCCCGTCTCTGGAAATTGGAGCAACAAGTTTCTTGGAAGAGCCCCCTTTTGTGTTTGTTTTTCTTTGCAACTCACGTACTCGTGACTCTAGGGTCGAGGTAGGTTTTCCGTCCCATTTCCTCATGTCCTCTCCATGGTCACGCAGGTAAAACCATAGAGTTCCCCATGGTGTGTAACCTTGATATTCTTTTTCTTGAGCAGAAAGGCGCTTACTTCTAATGGCTGAGATACTGGTCTGTACAGGAGGGGAGTAGGACATATGCTTTTCAAATCGTTCAAACTTCCGGGACAGTTTATCCACAGTAGAGATGAGGGAAGAAGAGATACTTTCTTCGCATTCCCGGAGCTGGCTAGCCACTTCATCCACTGTTGGTCCCCGTCCAGCTTCCCAGCTCATTATTGCCCATGTGTTGGCATATGATGTTGGTGCGCTCCGTAACAACTTCCGCCACATGGGTCATGTGCACCAGACACTATCTGGATCTTTAGGTCATTGTCCAAGTCACTATAAATCACTTCCAGGACAGCCAATTCCCTCAGCCACTGGATGCCTTTCTCCACGGTGGTCCATTTGCCTGGGCGATGTATGACATCTTCCTTGGAGGGATATCTTTCCTTCATGGCTGACAGTAGTCGCCTCCAGAGGCTGAGGACTTGTGTCCCTTTTCCAATCGCTTTGTCAATGCTCCCTTCCCTAGAAAGGGATCCCAGCTGTTTGGCTTCCTTACCCTCCAGTTCCAGGCTACTGGCCCCATTATCCCAGCATCGGAGCAACCAGGTGACAAGATGCTCTCCTGCACGACGGCTGAAATCTTTTTGCATATCTCGCAACTCACCCAAGGATAGAGACCATGTCGTTTCTGTCTCATTTATGAGCTCTTCCTCTTCCTCCTCCTTTTGTGATGGTCTTTCATCCTCCCTTTCTAAACGAGTTGACTTTCACTTCCAAGATTTCTTCTTGTGTATAGGGGCAACTGATTCCGGTACAGGTTTGCTCCCTGTTTCAGCTGCAATGCCTGTTGCTGGGGTTTGAGTAGCTACAGTGCATGTTGCAGGGGTTGGAGTAGCAACGGTGCCTGTCGCAGGGGTTGGAGTAGCCGCTGTGCCTGTGTCTGCAGTTGAGTGGGTACAGTGGGTGTCACAGGGGTTGGAGTAGCCGCGGTGCCTGTGTCTGCAGTTGGAGGAGCTACAGTGGGTGTCACTGAGGCTGGAGTAGCCGCAGGGCCTGTTGCAGGAGTCGATCTTTGGATGGTATATAATTTACGTAGGAGTCTAACCCTGAGTAAAAGCTGAACCATATTCAGGAGACCTAGCAATAGGGCTATGCTAGTTGGAACATCCCAAGGATATTCAACATTCTCAAGAACTGTTGTAATTAGCTCAGAGAAGAAGGGGAAGATGGAGTAAGGTGACTCCCCCACAGGCTGGCTCTCTGAGGGTAAAAAGTAAAATGTATAATTATTCATAATTCCCAATAGATGGTTCCCAAAATACAGAGGTGACAGCAATACTGAGTAAAAACATGAGCTTAATCTGATGACCAATAATTTTATCATAGCATAAGCCAGTATTACACAGTACAGCAGAACAGTAGCTTTAATCCACTTGCAAAAAGTGACAACCAGCAGCACAGGGAGTGCATACAGCAGGTAAGGTGATATATAAAAGAACTCCATGAACAAGGACAGCAACTCTGAGAGCAAATAAAACAACATTGCAACCAGCGACTATTAGACGAATATAACGAATGCTTATCACAAATGCATTTTAAAAATGTTCAGATCTGTCGTTATCTCAACCCTTCGAGCCCCACGTTGGGCGCCAAAATAGGACTGTCGTGGTTTAACCCGGCTGGCAACTAAGCACCACGCAGCCGCTCGCTCACTCCCCCCCCTCCCTCAGTGGGATGGGGGAGAGAATCGGGAAGGGGAAAAAGGTTAGAGCTGAGGGCTGAGATAAAGACAGTTTAATAAGAGAGAAGAATAACAATAATAATAATAATAGTGGTAAGAAAATATACAGAATATATAAAACAAGTGATGCACAATGCAATTGCTCACCACCCGCCGACCGATGCCCAGCCCGTCCCGAGCAGCGATCAGTACCCGAGCCGCGATCACACAGCCTAAGCTGCGACCACTCTGCCCGCGACCGACTGACCGACTAACCCCCCCCCGAGCATGACATTATATGGTATGGAATAGCTCTTTGGACAGTTTGGGTCCTAGCTGTGCTGTACTCCCAGCTTGTTATGCACCTGGCCGAGCAGGAGAAGCTCAAAAAGTCCTTGAGCAGTCTGAACACTACTTGGCAACAACTAAAAGCATCAGAGTGTTATCAACATTCTTCTGGTACTAAATCCAAAACACAGCACTATGCTAGCTTCTGTGAAGAAAATTAACTCTATCCCAGCTGAAACCAGGACACAAGAAAAGTGGGCAGTTGCTGTGAAACTAGGCAAAATACCAACACCAACCATTTTTATTTGCTTTTCCTACCAGGCAGTGCCTTTGATTCTACAATAAAGGAAATCAATTTGTACAGAGGGCATCTTGGCTGGTAGACTCTGTGAGCCATTTCAGATGGGAAGCCTGAATTCTGGCCGCCAAATTCAGACTTTTGGAACATTCAAGATTGTACACGTGTAGATGAATGATGGCTTCTGCCTCTAGTAAAGACATTTATCCAGTGCAGTAGAGGATCAGAGTGTTGAAAAAGACAAGACCCATCCACAGCTGCTCTCTAGTAATTATTGGAACCTTGGTTCTTTTTCTGATATTTTAAACAAAGAAAAAGGGAGAAAGCATTTGGTTTTAAAATCTTAAGTCTGAGTGCAGGTTACTAAATGACAGATCATCCAAACCAGCCAGATTTTGCAGCTACAACAGTCAATGAGCAGATCAAGACTACCGGTCATCATCGTCATGTACACAAATGGGCACCGAAAGGCTTGATTTTCAGTAGTACAGAATAGCCAGCAGCTCCCACAGAAGTCTACTGCATCACTGCCTACGGGAATGAATCCTATTTTAATCATCTTTAATTTCCATCCTGGAGGAATTTATACCAGAAAACTTAACCTGAAGTTTAGGAAAGAAAAAAATTAATCGTATGAAATGACATAGAGCACTTCATCTTCAAAGCCTTTCGGACCCTTTGGCAGAGATAATCAGATAGTTCTTTTTTTATCCTAAAGATTCTGTTTTTCCTTTTTTCTTTTGAGAGGAAATTTGCATTTACCATTCACAAATCTTTCTCAATCTTTACTAAATATATATATGCAGAGGATTAGGAAACAGTTCTTTTTTAAAAGCTGACAGAGGAAATCACGCAGATGAAAGCTCTAGATGTTATGGATTCTGAGTTGGCATTATTTATTTTTCACCCAAGTGAATTTTAACAGGATTTGACTACTTCTGTATGTCTCTCTCTGTGTAGTTGCTTTGTCAAAGTGTTCCAAGAGCAATAATGGGCATTGCCTAAAACCTGAGGAATGTTCTCACAAATTTCCTTCTTCCCAGGAATCAGGAGCACTGCTGGAAGGAGTGAAGGGAGATATACAGTCAGCGTGCATGCAAAATATGGCAAATAGGTTCCAAAGACAGAGCAGACGTAAAAGCGATAGCTGTAATTTTGAAATTCAGAAACATTCTGAGAGCTGAGAACAAAAGAATGAGGTAACAATTAATAAACATGCTAATTTCCAAAGCTCTAACCATATTGTAAATGTTTTGCAAAATGGCAATTTCATGCAGAACACTGAACTGCTTTCTGCTTTGCCAACTCTGGAAAAAGAGCCCAGATTTCTTTCCAGTCTTATCCCCTGGGAAGATGGCACATTTTTCATTATTATTTTTCACATGCAAATCTCTGCAGAAGCAGGAGAGTTTTTCAACAAAGGCAAGGCTCACATTTCAAGTAGTGCTGTGGAAAATGTTCCATATCATCAGGTCCTTGACACTCACACAGATGTGTCAGCATGTCTTTATAAGGATCTGGAACAGTCAGCCTTGGCAACAGAGCTAACCAGCAAATTCTTTGACCCCAAATTCCTCTATTTTGATAATGTTATCATGCATTTGACACAGGGTCACTGTTACATACAGGAAGCTTTTAGAAGAGAAACTGGGTAACACTTATTCAAGAGAAGTCCAGTTTGAAGTGATAAGCTGGACCCTAAATCAGATATGTTGCAAATATCCTTTGGTTTATGGCTATGCTGGTTTTCTTATCTGCTGACTGCAAGAGGATCTAAAATGTGAAACAGTTCTGACAGATCACTTGAAAATGTGGTTCTGCTATGGAGAAGATCCACCTGAAAAAGCAAAAAGAAAAAAATGGCATGAAAATATACCGTTTGATTCAACAACATGAATTTCCTTAGTAGCATCCAGAGTGCAAAAGTTGGACTATAAACAAATCTCAACGAACTACGTTAATTCCAGATAATTCCATTTGCCAAAATGCTAACAAAAACATCCACGCTCTGCTCTTTCTCCAAGCCTGGCAGAGACCCCTCCAGACCCTCGGAGAATGCAAGAGAGTTCAAAAGTTCACTCGTTATTTACACTTCAACACATTTGGTGAAAATAATGTTTCTTTCTTTACACCAAGAGTGACGTATATTCCCATTCTAAGATAAGAGGAAGTAGAGCACCTCAGAAAAAAAAAAAATCAACGTGAACATTTTAAATGTATTTAGGGAATTTAAGAATCAGTGTATCAATATATAAGGAGCAACTCTTCTCCAGAATACCTGACATTTTGTATGCAAAGCACATGAAGTATATCTGCATATACCCATGGTTATTTCTCTTTCTCTAAGCCCTCTTAACTAATTTTCTAGAAAATGCTCCTTACACATCTGAAATACTAACATAAACAATAAACAATGACTCGGACTTGCATAGCCTAGAACACGTTCCCACACTGTGATTCAGTGGGTGGTCGAGTAACTGGGGATTAGATGGCTCAGGGAGCCACAAAAAACCCCACAAGGAAGATAGAAAATTCCGGAAAGATCAGAGTGTTTTCTTTCCCATAAGAAAAACAGTTTCTTGTACCACCAAACCTTGCCTAAAATTGTGTCTCCGTGACCTTTCAGGAACCCAGGGAAGTTACATGATCAAAATTGTGCGGAAAAGTGGCTTGTAAAAAGTCTTTCGGGACAAGTTATTTGGCATAAGTTGCAAATCAACTGCATAGAGGTTCTGCAATGTATAAGCAGTAGAATCCTGAATCTATGCCTACCTGTCAGTGTGGAAACAGAATTAGCTTTAGGAGTCTCGCTGGTGAGGTCATCCATAAATCTACCACAGTAGCTCTCTCTCATGTTGACAGATGTGTCTATCTCTCAGTTCAGCTTTCACGTTACTCCTTGCGTACTTACCTGGGATTTTATTTTAAGGAATGCCAGCAGTTTCTGGTTTTCTGCTCATCTGCTCCGTACTGTCGGCATCTGATTGCAGCAAACACCTACCGCAGAGCTGAGTCTCTTGAGGGCTCCTGAAGTCATCTGCCAGTAGCCTCCATGGCTGGTTCATCTCTAACCCCAAGCTGCTTCAGTCTTGGAAGCATCCAACAACAAACAAAGGCCTAACAAACTGCCAGGTCTCCTTTTGGGAGGTGTGAAACTTCAGACCCAAGTTTCAAAGACAGTGATGTCCGATTCCTTATGCCTTCTCCATTGCTTCCATGCTTCCCCCTTTGCTGCCACACACTCCTCCATTCAGACTTTGAGGGCTCTTGTTTATATTTGAAATACATCAGCACATGTGGGTGGCAAAGTTTGGTAGAGGAGAGAGACTCGACCAGCATCACGAGCTTGCTGTCAGTAACGATTAAGAGGAAAAAGTAAAGACCCCTTTGGCTTTATGCAGTGTGAGATAAGCACAGCCCCCCCCAACCCGCACTCCTGCTGGCCTCACAGTGTTTGCAGAGTAAGGAGGAGGACAAGAATGGTCCAACCTCATAGGGGTTGGATGCTCGACACTGACTCCGGGATGGGCTCAATTCTGCAGGTAGGTAAAATCTCCATCCAGAGTCCAGCTGGATAAGTCAGTCCTGGCCTCACCACCCACTTTCCGAGGGACTTTTTTCCTTTCAAGCTGTGCATGACAATAAACTGCCTTGGGCAGCTGAAGGCTCTCCACTCCAAATGTAATTACAAACTTCAAAACGGTGGTTAAAATGCCAGTGAAGGACATGATTAGTTGCAAGCTTGCACATGTCTGTCTAGCAACACGCTGCAACAGCAACACACCATAACTTAGCAATTGATCTAACCTATCCCTGTTTTTACCACACTGTTGCAGCGGTTTAACTCAAACCACCTTGTTTTATGACCTTGCTTCGGGTCAGTTCAGGTGTGGATGACGGAAGATAAAGTTGCTATACTGAAGGCAGCTCTCTGTAGCCAATTTATCTGCCAAAACTACCATCTGCAACAGAAGCAGGCTGGATTTCAGCATGTGAAGGCTTCTCGTATGCGTACCAGTCTTCAGCATGCTTCCACTTCAGCAGCTCCGTTTGATTTCCCGTCACTAAATTAGCTCTGGTATGCATTACTGAAACTACACTCATGACTGCTTCTGCCAGAAGTCCCTGACATTAAGAGGATCCTAACCACCCCTTCTCACTTTTCACAGGACATTCTCTGTCCTAGAATTGCCCCAGGACTCTGCTGAAGAAAAGCAGCTCTTGAGCAACTTGTAGAGCAGCCTCCTCCATTGTTTCTCAGAAGAATTCTTTTCACTGCATTCCTCAGGCTGTCATGAATCTTCCTCTTGCACAACCAGCTCTTCCAGCTTGAGCAGAGCTGGACCTGCAATCTCTATCTTCCCACACAGCGGTCGTTAATTTAGGCCGCTATTATATCTGCACACATGCGCACGTATGTGCTAAAAGATCCGTAAGAGTTAAAAAGATGGGTTCTTGAAAGTAAGACAAAGCGGGAGCACACCAGTCCACCTTGCCTGTCTCTTATGAGGCAGTCTTTAATTAAGCACTATTTTTATGATACTACCATTTCATTTCTCTACTGTATTTTGGATCTAGGTGTAGGAACGTGCTAAAAGCAGGAGGTGTATGTAGAATGAAATACTTGTTTTCACTGACTGTTTACTGGAGAAAGTTAACTTTTAGGTTTTTTGGGATCATTTCCATTAAACAAAATAGCAGCAACTTTGAATTCATCAGCCCAGTTTTTTATTCAGTAACTTTTTAACCTACCAAGTTTTTGTGAAAAATGATGAATGAGAGGTTCCTGCAGTTAGTTAATTGGTTCGCCATTCTTCCAAGCTTCTAAGTTCATTGGGGGAAAATCAAGTCATTTTCCTGTTCTAGAAATTAGGCTTGAACGCAACAGTTTGTTATTTCTTGCATGATATGGCTTAGTTGATTTGCCAACAGGATGAAGGATAAAGAGGGAGTGAATAATAGGAAATGAGAGCCCATTAAATGTCCTTCAAGTAATTAGAATGTAACATACCTTCGCTAAAAAGAGTGCATATTCTATAGTTTAGGCAAAAATTCTTGGACTACATTATTAGATAACAAAAAAAAACCCCTTATGTAATTTGTTCTTATGTAAGACTGTGAAACAAATAGTTCTGGTGTTACTTTCAATTTTGGCAAATTGAAGGAAGGGCTAGTCTTTGTGGCCCATTTCTGTTCCAAACTACACGTGTGCTTGATTGTGCGCAGACAAACAGGGCCTAAATATTGTAGTCGTAAACAGCTAGCTGCTAGCATACTATAAAATAATTACCCACAAAATAACAAGTGGGGATTTCTTTAGAGCCCTCATAAATACTCAGTCCTATCAAAACTAGCGAGAGTGTAAGAATTCATTAACATACGTTAAAGATACAGTAAAAATGGTGGAATTAATATATTTGCAAATTGAAGGTGCTTGGGTTTTGCCTCTGACATCTGAAACTGTTCCTTATTTTTATATACAGATTGGTTTAAAATAAAATTGCATTCAATTATGTGCACGCATTTTTTATGTAAGTTTTGTTTGCTAAAGCTGAGACTGCTCTGTTCCTTGGAATCATTTTGTTGCTGCGAAGACATGCAACACAAGCAGAGACAGAGCATCCGTGCAGCTAAAGAACATCTAGGCAGCACAGGAGCTCTGATGCAATTTAATGCATTTCCGTAGTCACAGCGGGTGTGGAAGAGCCTGTTTATGGAAATACAGAAGAGTGGAGGAATTATATGTATGCATACACATATATATCTTTGTGTGTGTAGGCACATGCACATGTCTATACGTTTTATGAAACAGAAACGATCCCTGTTGCCGAAGCCCAGGGAGATGATCTGGTGTGGCAGGAATGTCAAAATCACTGGATACACCCTTCCCAGCAACAGGCAGAAAGGGAGCTAACGGCTACTTTACACTGAAAGATACTGTTACTGCTACCATCAGTACAATCGTTTTAATTCCTAGAGGATAAGCAAACAGTTTTTAAACAGAAAATACTAAAACTAATTTGGGCTTTTCCCATGCTGGGCTGCATCCTGGCAGGTGAAAAGGAATTGCCTGCATATCTGCTCAGTGATGGTGGTTGCCTCAGTGGAAACTGTTATACTTGCTGTGTGCTAATGAAACGCAATCCTAACCGGCTTTGTTTCCTAAACATGAAAAAAACTTGAGAGCAGAATGAACTGGGAGAAAATGTTGATGCATGAAGGCAGGCAAAATTTTAATGACATTCCTCACTAATGCTTTATTACATGTCCATAAAATTAAACCACCACAATCCCAGACACATTCTATAATCATAAAAGTCTTTGATTAAGAACCCCTCTTCTACTGGCTGAAGAAATGACCTTTAAAAACAATGCTGACTTATTTGCTGTGATCACATGGGAAAAAAAAGAAAATAAGAGAGAAGTACACTCGAGGAGCCAGAAAATATAAACTGTGATAAAGGAGGATGAAGGTATCAGTAGAAAATGACTTCTAGGATTAAAACCAGAAAGAATGGAAAGTCTGAAGCAAACGGACTCCTGGAATGGTACAGCATTTGCCCAAACAATTAATACTAATTTTTAATGAATCTTCAAAGAACTAAGCAGCACCAAGTAAAGCAGAGTTCTTCGATGAAATCAGTGTTTTGGGTTGGAAGGGACCTTTAGAGGCCATCTAGTCCAACCTCCCTACAATGAGCAGGGACATCATCAACCAGATCAGCTGGTTCAGAGTCTCGTCCCACCTGACTTTGAAGGTTTCCAGGGGTGGGGCCTTCACCACCTCTCTGGGCAACCCGTTCCAATGTTTCACCACCCTCATTGTAAAAAACTTCCTCCTTATATCCAGTCTAAATCTACCCTCCTCTAGTTTAAAACCATTACCCCTTGTCCTGTCACAACCAGCTCTGCTAAAAAGATTGTCCCCGTCTTTCCTATAGGCCCTCTTTAAGTAGTGAAAGGCCGCAGTCAGGTCTCCCCGCAGCCTTCTCTTCTCCAGGCTGAACAAGCCCAACTCTCTCAGCCTGTCCTCATAGGAGAGGTGCTCCAGCCCTTGGATCATTTTTGTGGCCCTCCTCTGGACCCGCTCCAACAGTTCCATGACCTTCTTGTGCCGGGGACCCCAGAGCTAGATGTAGTGCTCCAGGTAAGGTCTCACCAGAGCAGAGCAGAGCGGCAGAATCACCTCCCTCGACCCTCTGGCCACGCTGCTTTTGATGCAGCCCAGGATACAGTTGGCCTTCTGGGCTGTGAGCACAGATTACCATCTTATATCCAGCTTTTCATCCACCAGTACCCCAAGTTCTTCTCTGCAGGTCCCACATGGACTTCTCTCACATGGGTCCACTTCTCAAGCTTGTCCAGGTCCCTCTGGATGGCATCCTGTCCCTCAAGTGTGTAACAACTGCATGACTCTGCATACTGTCATCTCAAACTTGCTCAGGGTGCACTCAATCCCACTATGTCATTGATGAGGATATTAAACAGTACTAGTCCCAATATGGATCCCTGAGGGACACAACTTGTCACCGGTCTCCATTTGGACATTGAGCCGTTGGACCACTACCCTCTGGATGCCACCACCCAGCCAATTCCTCATCCACTGAGCAGTCCACCCATCAAATCCATCTCTCCAATGTAGAGAAGGATGTTGTGGGGGACCACATCAAAGGCCTTACAAGTCCAGATAGATGACATCTGTTTGTTTGCCCTTGCCCACTGATGCAGTCACTCCATCATAGAAGGCCACTAGATTGGTCAGGCAGGACTTGCCCTTGATGAAGCCGTGCTGGCTGGTTGGAATCACCTCCTTGTCCTCCATGTGCCTTAGCATAGCTTCCAGGAGGATCTGTTCCATGATCTTCCCAGGCACAGAGGTGAGGCTGACAGGTCGGTAGTTCCCAGGTTCCTCTTTTCTACCCTTTTTAAAAACGGGTGCAATGTTTCTCTTTTTCCAGTCACCAGGGACTTCACCTGACTGCCATGACTTTTCAAATGGAGGATTGCTGTATCACCAAACACACACGCCTTAGCGAGCTAGACCTGTTTTGAGTACTCACAACTTGAGTTGTGCTTCATTCACCAAGGACAACTGAGTTTGTTTCACTTCCCCCACCCCTCCAACCACACGACTGGATCCCAGTTATCTAGAACCACACAGCAAAAGGGATGGAGGAATAACTGCAAAACAGACCTGTAGACACTGCATCCCTGAAAAAAAACACATTACAGCAAGCACTAGTGCCACCATGCACTAGTGCCCACTGCAATGCACGCACCACCTCATGTTGGGAGAGCAGCACCATGCAAGAGTCTCTGGGAGTCTCTTGGAAAAAAAAAGGAGAAGGTGAGGTCCTGTCTCCCTGGGCTGAGAGAGGTGCCAGCAGACAAGAGGGAACCAAGGGGACTCCCAGTCAGCCCTGCTCTGTGGCTGGTGCCACCGGCTGCAGTGCAGTCTGGGCCTGACCCAACGTGCCTGCAGCCCACTCCTCCATCCCACCCCTGCTCTGCCTCCCTGAAGTGGCGGTGGGGTGGCAGGCAGCAGCTCTTCCCCACCTGGAGCTGCTTGTGGCCTCCATCAGAAACCAGCTCCTTCCTCCCATGAGCTGGCCCAGGCCACAGCGAGAACCCGCTTCCTCTCACGCTCCCACACCTTTCTCCACCAGCCCCTCATGAAATCAACGAGCACAACATAGACACCTTAGTTTTTAGTCCATAGTTTGCTCTGTTACATAGTAAAGAAAGGGTAAAGAAAAAAAAAAAAATTTGACACTTACCTTCTGGGCTTGAGTGTTTTGTCAGGACCAAATCAGCTGCCCTAAACAGCTATACAAAGCAGTAACTTGCACTGCAATAAACCTGCAATCACTCTGCTGAAAAATCCTGAAAATTCCCTGATGAATTTTCCTGGAATCTCCAATAGCTATTGCATGACTCTGGAAACCATCCTTAATTTCTCGTTTGCTTCTGCCAGCAGGGAGATACATCACATGACACGGGGGTACTGCCTACACTGACCATTGAAGGCAAAAGATGAGTTTCAAAAGAAAACATTTCTGCTAGAATAGGTATTGAATCAAATAGAATTCAAGGTCATCCAGAGGTTGGGGCTAGGCAGATGTCAGAATTCAAATAAATGCATTTAAAAGAAGTACTTACTGTGCTGGGACGATTTCTGACATGGCAAACCCTCCATTATGGCTGCCTGGTTCAAGTCTTGATGACTAATTTAGAAAGAACAGCTGAGGCAGGGCTAGCATAATCTTTGGCTGGTGTTATGTTATATTTGAATATATTTATTTTCTTTAAGAATAAGACAAATTGATGTCTAAAATAATTCAGACTACCTTTAAGACACGAGGTTATAGAAAACCTTCCACCACAGAACGCATTGCATCCTTAATTTGGAGAAACTTCATTTGATTAGAAATGTCAGAGATGGGCACCAGTGACCATCATTCTGAAACTTCCAGCAGGATACCATTGTGTCTTTTTAAGTTTGAAGTCCCTTTCCAGAAAAGCTGTATCCAAAATGCTTGTTGCTCAGTGAGTACAAATCAATAAATTTGGAATCAACTTTCACTCCAAAGCAGAAATTCTTTGAGGCTGGTATGAACCAACCTGTCCACATCCTTGAACACCTTCCCCTGCTATGTTCTTTATTTACATAGATTCAGACAGTTTCATACTGTCTCTCAAGTTTAGCTTTCTACTCTTGCCCCATCTTCTCCATCCATTCAGGCCTACTTCCAACCGCTCATTCTGACTCTGTATGAAACTGTATCTTTAATCAGGCCTGGTCTTTTCTGCCCTGTATATTACTAAAATCCTTGTGATGCAGATCACTAGGGGTGACCTTTGACTCTCCCTTCTTTTTTCTTTTTTTGGTCTCATTTACCTGTTGCCGACTTTCTCTAGCATTTTAAGACTCCGTTTCTTAAACCACAGAAAACTTTAATTTTCTTTAGGTATTTATGAAAGCCAATCGAATCATATTTTTTGTGGGTTTTTTTTTGGTTTTTTTTGTTGTTTGTTTGTTTTTTTAAAGCTGGACACAGCCTTATAAAGTAAAATTCCATCCAGGTATCTGCAGTTTCCCAACATGATTATTTTACCTCCAACTTAAAGTCTCCACTTCCAACTCTTAAAATGCATACACACAGTTCAACTGTAAGGATTTTCCTTTTTCCTTAGTGACATCACTGTTTCCTACTCAAGTCTTTCTGTCATGGCTACATTTTTGGTATCAAGGACCAATTTAAGGAAGAATTTTTGATCAGTGTAAGCAGTGCAGTTCTTTTATGAAGGTTGCGCTAGTACAGATGTTGAAAAGTGGTTATCATTGGTCCTGTACTATGTCTCATTTGTACCCATGAAGTATTCCTCCTCACTGCTCTCCCAATCCATAAAAAGGCTTCCTAGTAAACCTGTTACGTTTTTCATACTCACAGGTTACTACTTTGTTTTTTCCATTGGCACTGTCTGAAGGAGCTATGAATTCCCATGTCAACACCCTGAACACAGCCTTAGATACCAGCTTGCTGTTAACTGTCCGAAGACTCCACAAACAGCTGTGGTTAGATCTCAGTATATCGCTGCTCAAACCCTCCCTTTTAAATTGGTATTACCTTGACACCTCATCCATCACAAAAGAGCAGTCCAGAAGAGTTCTCTTCCCCAAGACAGCTAGGGATACTTTATAAATGAAAATCTCATTTCATGGCACAATCTGTTGACTTAATTATTACAATCAATTATAGTGGCAGTGCTTTGTATTGAAGCAGTTTTATTGAAAAGATTGATTTTTTTCATAAATAAAAAAGGATATATTTTAAACTTTTTTCACACATGAACATAAAAAAAATTTTAGAAATGAAAATTAACTATATAAAAATTGGCTATCAATGTTAAATACTTAAATTTTTGTTCCTACTAACTGAAATACATATCTATCAGTATAAAAATCTTCATAATAACGGGTAATACAACATGAATATTTCCTTTAACTGAACGTATTCACATTTTCAATACATAGCTATTTCCAGTAAGTCTCATCAGTCTATGCCTTTCTCTTTCGAGGAGTCCCATTAAATTCTGAAGGGTGTATTTGCAGTGGTTGCTGTTGTTGCTGCTTCTTTGTGGGAGAGTAGAGCCATTCTTCTGAGCTAAACAAAAACAGCACAGCAGCTTATAAACCAAGCCCTTTTTTCTATATATATAAAAATAAAGACGTTATATATATATATTTGATACAATTGGTGCAAAAGCACAGAGCTCCCACTAGCATAAATATTATAAACCCCGTATTTGTGCACAGCTTCTTATTCTTGTAATTATTTTGTTAAAATTAGGAATAGCATCAGCCTAATATTAGTTAAATACATAACCACTTAAGTTCTCTACATGTGGATAAAAAATTAAAATAATAACAAATATAAATAATAGAGACATAGTAATACAGTGAAAACTCATTCTTTTTACAGAACAAATAAGACCACAGTTCAGCAACGACAATGATGCAGTCATGAGAAGAAACATGAGAAATGAAAAGACAGTTCCATGTCATTTTAAAAATACAGACTTACAGATTTCTGTTGCTTTTTTTTTTTTTTGTTTGTTTGTTTTGGGTTTTTTTTTGGTGTGTGTGTAGAAATGTTCATTAGCTACAGAGGTAATGTAGAAGCTGATACACAGGTAAAGAGATAACTGTGTTAAATAATTTACCACCAGCTCACCTCAGACAGTTACGTAGAAATTATGTAAGCATGATTCTTTCTCTGTTCATCTGCCCAGTATTTGACATTGAACCTTAGAAGAGTTTACAGACTAAACCATCTCAAGTATTTCTGGGGTATAACAGAGTTGAATACACCAGAAAATACAGGGAATGTGAATGCACAAAGACACCAATCAATCAGTTCATAAACAGAAACACAATTAGAATTAGCAAGCAAATCTTTATATCAAGCTTAAATAACAGCAGAAACTTCAAAGGAAATAAAAGTTACCTTGAAAATCAGCCTTATGCAAACTCTACTCATTGTTGGTTAATGTATACAAATAAGAACTAAAAAAAAAAAAAATCTCCCATGAAAAAACCAAACTAGTTTTTGCTTTGAATTCAGGATATGGGAAAATGACGACTAGATGCAGAACAGACTTACCTATACAATTTTTTTACTGTTTCTCTTCGCATTCTTTTGGGAGGGATGGGAGTGTCAGACATATCTAACATTACAGGCTGAAGTAGTGATTCAGTGACTTTATCTGATGGAGTCATACCTATAAAAAAGTTGCAAGAACAAATTTTAAACAATATTAATCCTATTGGTTATAAATGTGTCCTGTAACACTAGTGTTAAACCTTTGAAGCAAGGCTCCAATTTAGACATGCCATAAATTTTGTAGTTAACCTTATGTCTGAAACTGAATTAAAAGATGACAGGTAAAAACATTTGCTTTATTTATAGTTGTCACAGAGTATATATTGGTTTTCTAAATATATTTTGAAATATCATAAATTATTTGATATTGACATGAAAAACATTTCTAACTACAAAATACTATCCTTGCAGAATTAGGGATGTTTCTTTTTGTAGTACAATGTTTTGATTGTGTTTCCTTAGCAAAAGCAATTCAGCTCTTTACTACGCAATCATTTCAAAAAGAATGTCAATGTTCTCTACGACTGGGCCAGCCAGACTAACAGTTATATAATCTCATATTAGTGAGATCATAGTTTCATGTTCACAAGACACTAACTGACCACATTTTTATTGTCTGAACACATTGCAGGGCAGTGCTGGTCTAGGCAATATCCACAGTATCACACTACGTACAGTTTTTCTATTCTTTCCCTAAAATGAGACATCTCTAAGCTCTTAATTTTAATGGTCTTCCTTCATAGTTGAACTTGTTAGTTTATAAGAGTAGAATATGTCTGGGATGAACTTATAAGTTCTCCTCCTTTAGGACAAAAAATACAATAACCTACCCAATTTTTGTTCTATTAGCTTGAGACTTTTCTCTTGTTCGGCAAGTTCCTGTTTTTTCTTCTGCGCTTCTGGAGTGTTAAGTGACTGCAAATGTAAATCAAGGTCCTTATTCACATTATCAAGTTTCACCACTGCTGCACGGTACTGCTGAAGAAGATCTAATTGAAGAATAAAATAATAAAACACAAAACAGTAAATACATAGTCATTTTGAGTTAGAAGTCTACCCAGCACAATCCAGACAACGTGTATTTTAAAAAAAATTTTTTTTGAGCCTGTATCTTAGATCACAGTAAAGTACCAGCAAACCGTGAAAATGATGTGGCAAACAGGAATTTCTTTACATATCTTGTTGCTTGTGTGCTCCAAACTGAGTTATCTACTTTTAATGCCATTGAATGTGCTTGTAGTATGTTTTGCTTTTAGGGCTACAAAGCTGAAGCTTGTATTACTGACTTGAATTCTAGTCCACCTTGTGGAACAAGAGAACACAGCTGAGTTTCACTTTGTCCCACCTATGGGAATTTAAACAAGGAGACAGCAACAGACTCCGGTAAACAAGGGCATATTTTGCTCATAAACTTTGTTATTTTTTTAACATGAGACAAAGAATTTTTCTTTGTTCAGGCATTGAATAAATATGTCAAGTATTAAAGAAAGGGTTCAATCACATTAACCCAGGCTCGTTCATTTTACTTTGTAGTGAATACGAGGGAGTTTGCACAAAGCTTAACAGAACGCTAAATTACCTTACATTTGCCACAGGGTGAAAGCATTCACATAGATAGTTACTGCAGACTGACAAAAGGCACTGTAAATTCTTAGTACAGTTTATCTTAGAAGTTCCTTGTCAGTGTAATCACAGTTTTAGTAACTATCCTTTTATGCTACAAGCATAGAAGAGGAGCAAGTCACAACTAATGTTAAGGCTGAAATTCAGTTCAAAACAAGTCTCGTGTAATGGAGTGCTGTCCTTTATATGGAATTTCACTATTATTTTCCTCTAAATGTCTAGTAACTATCCAAGTGAAATTAAAACACACCCTTTTCTTCTACCATGATTGTTCCTGTATTAAATTATAGACAATTCCAATTTAATTCAGATTGGGTAATAATTGAATTCAGCAATTGCAAATGCGTTGACAGGCAAATATAAATTGTGCTTAACCCAGCATATTTCAGTCTGTAGCTGAAATGCTTGCTATGTTTCTCCCACATGTAATATATTTTTATATGTATCTTTATATTTTAATATAATTTATATTTTAATATATTTTGCTATTTATGAAATGCCTAGGAAAGATATTTTTAGTCTTTTTCTCCCTCAACTGTTCAATGTTAAGTAGTTTGCTTATATAGAAGGCTACTTCAATAGGTACATGCATTCACTCTCATTCTCCTCCCACCCCTTCCCATTGCACATTTCTAGAAATACTGTCATGGAAAAACTTCATATCCTTTCTTTTGAAAATGAAGTATTTAAGAACAACCTTATTTGTGAATAAGACTTTTCAATGTTCTACAAATCAGTCAGGTCAGCTGTTACACATTGAAGCTGCCATCTTTTAACTTCATTTCTAACCTTCATTCTGAAAGGAAGACTCCAAGCACATAATGCAGTGTAAGTGATCCTGCAGGAAATACAAGGTACCTTCTTGTTCGGGAAATAATGTTAATGTTGTAGTGCGTGACTCTGATGAGAACAGGAATTTCTGCTTCACAGAGCTTACTTGCACAGTAAGAACTTCTAAATTGATGTATGGTGTTTCCAGAGGAGAAAGACTTCTGTTTTTTAAGGATGCTGGAATTAATCAGCTCAAGCTTCTCACACCTGCTGTTTGAATGATTACCACTGTTTATACTCTTTCTTTAATAAGACTAAGAAAAAGGAGGAATATCTAATGATGATTATATTTTCTTTCAGGAAATTTAAAAGCTATAAGCTTTTAAGAAAAAGGAAATTCATAAACAGGACACAGTACAGGTCATATTTCTTAAAATAACTTTATGCTAAATTGAAGTTTTCCTTTTTATATCATATAAGAGAATAACAAACATAGGTAAGCAATTAATTT
The DNA here is from genome assembly GCA_034008185.1 of Gorsachius magnificus. Lineage (NCBI taxonomy): Eukaryota > Metazoa > Chordata > Aves > Pelecaniformes > Ardeidae > Gorsachius > Gorsachius magnificus. The sequence goes on along the minus strand of CM067082.1, from coordinate 54,169,224 downwards.
GGGAAGTTCTCTGTCTTCTTGACTTCATTAACCCACCTATCTGTCCAGAGAAAGTAGAGTAAAGTTTTGGCATGGGTGCTCCAAATACCATTCCTCTGAGTTTGTCCATTGGAGGAGCTTTATTCTGAAGGCCTCCAAATTTTCCATTGCTGCGAATCCTGTCTCCTTCCCTAGTCAGCAAAGTAGGGCAATGTGTAATTTTTACAACCTACACAGGTATAAAAAGCGATACTAAATTAGTAACTCCATGGGAAAAAATAAATAAATAAATCTAAGTTTTCAGCAATGCTGCTGTGAAGCTTTGCATCTTTCAACTACGATGCAGACTGTTCTCTAGTGAGATGTATTTTATGAAATTATATTTCACAACTTTTGCTTTCAAGTAATAGAATGCATGTATTAAAATTAAACAGTACTGTTGATAATGATGACAACTAGATTTTTCAGGGTTTTTTGGGTCCTCAGATTTTAACAGAACTCTGGAAAAAGAGGATACTGGAGAACTGGGAAAAAGCTAATTATCAATATATACTATGAAGTAACGGCAATAAACAATAGTATTGATAAAAAACGTGAGCACTTATTCAATTATTTGATGAAGATGGCTTTTTTTTTTTCAAATGCACAAGATTTAAAGCATCTGAATTTCAAGGGGTTTATTTCTTATAACATATTCAATAAAACTTCCATATAGTTGCTTAAATTTACCTGTGGTGGGTGACTGAAACAAATGGGGTGACAGACTGACCAAGCAAAATGACCCAGACCATTTGAGAAATGACCACATACACTTTAAACTCCTTTTCCTGAACAGACACAGATGGTTGGTCTCCTGACACTGATTAACAACAGAGATCTGACTCTGTCTCTTCCGTTTGATTTTGCAGTAAAAAATACATACATGGTAGCTATTTGTTCACTTGATGAACAGTGAGATGGTTGTAAAACTTGATGAAAATTAAAATATTAGTGTCAATCATATGTTTTTGACTATGACTGTATCCATATTTCCAAGACACCCTTTGGAAACATTCAGGGCAGTCCTTGCTCCCAGGTTACCAGCTAGTGGTAGCCAATAAAAAGGGAATGCAATAACAGAGTAGAATTGCTGGTCAGGCCCAGAGCAGAAAATCCACGTTGTGCTAACTGTGAAAGAACAAAACAGGCAACCAATTTTAGATGCCACCAGAGGTTCCTTGTTACTTGTGGATCTCTTAAGAACAACCCTGCAGTACAACTTCTTATACTTCTGGAGAGGAAAAAAAGTAAGACTATCCAGCCCCAAGAGCTTAATGTTTAATTATTACAGTTCTACATTCTTATGCTCAACCATTATTTCAATTTTAGCATATTCATAAGCTGAAACAGAAAGTGCCCAGTGTCAGGACTTCTTCAGACACTCCTGCCTGCTAAAATGTGTCCCACTAAACTAAATAAAATGTTCAGAAGAAGGTCTAGTAAGTTTCACACCAAGATTTTGGTGATTTTAGCGGATCTGAAATTTCATCATGTGCCTCAGACTCCTGTGTTTTATTACACATACAGGTACTAGGAAAGTACTGAAGAATTTGCATCTAGCACTAACAGCAAGACTAAAAATGTGGTCCCATGCTTCATGGCAACATTCACATAATGGAATTTTTTGAATGGAGGTAATTTTGTCAGTGCCAATAATAAAGATTTCATTCACTGTTAACTGAATTGAGACTTACAGACAGTAAACACACTTACAGCTAATGCAGCAATAAACTTAGCAATTATTCTAAGTTTGGAATGTATTAAATATGTAGCTATGTAATATATTTGTTTTAAAAAATATCAAGAATAATTGAAACATACCTCTTTTCTGTAATGGTTGGCAGCATCCAAGTTATCTATAATGATAGTGTCACCCAAGAGCATCCCAAACACTGAAAAATGTAATTTTTTGAACCATGAAATTTCTCTGCAACAAAATAACCTGAGTTTTGAAAAATCAATTCTGAGGCACCAGTATTACAGCTTTTCAGTCAAGTGCAAGGAAAATAGCAGGTACGTGATTTTTTTTTCAATGAAATTTTTTTCTGAGATTGAGATAAATATGCAGCTTCTGTTTTCACCAAAAAATTAATGAAGAAAAAATTTAGTATGTTTAATTGCCTTATGGCATAACTGACTATTTTTCACCAAAGTACTCTCTTGATATCTTACATTTACATTTACAGAGAAACACATAATAAAATCCCAAGTTTTAGGAAATTACATAAATGAGAATTTAAGTCCTCCTTGAATGGTTTTCTTGGTTTCTTAATTTGTTTCTTAATATTCAATTGATTATCAAAGAAAAAAAAATTCCCAGGCTAATGATCCAACTGAATTTAAGACCTTTCTTCTGCTAATAAAAGACTGTTTTATGCAAAGTCTAACTTGATGTAGCCTTGCATGAGGTATGTCAAGCAATGCGGCTTTTAAACTCCCCCAGAAAAGCAATAGCCTATCTGCTAATGAGGGACACAAAGAAGAATTTATGCTTAAAGTCTCTGACCATATCTAACTTTCTGAAAATAAACTGGACTAAAAATTATTTTTTATTAACAGTAGAGAGGAATATTTCAATACTGGGAAGTTGTGAAGTAAAATGAAAAACTTATTGAACTAATTACAGATTCCAACTCTCAATATAAAGAAGTTGGTCTACTTAAATTAAGGAGTGTAGGAAAAGGTAGGAACTGCTACATTAGAAAAAGAAAGAGAATAATGGTTTCCTGAACTGAAATCTACATAAAAATTGAAAGCTTATTCTTACTACAACTATGTAAGTATAACATATATAGTCATGTAGTTTGGTCTGAGTGTATATAAATCTATGCATTACACATTTTTGAGAGGAATAGGACTGGAAAACAGCCTAACAAAAGCACTACCTACTGCAATATGAAAATATAAAACTAATATCACGATTGTCAGTTTCTGCTTACATGAGCTTGGGAATAAGATAATGCTGCAGTAATTTAAAAAAGAAAAAACCTCCAGTACATGGAGTAGAGAAAATAAAAATAAGACAACAAGCAGAAAACAGCAGTCATTGCTGAAATTTTCACAACTGTTGTTTGCAAATACTTAATGCTAATGTCATCCTCTTTTTGCCAGCAGACCTGACGAGGAATGTACACCTATATTTGCAAATGTCTCAGTGAAGATTACTGAACGGGTTATGATTTGTGATGTTTCTGTATTTCATTTATTAAAAAGAAAAGTAACGAACAATTTATTTCGTATCATTTACCTGTTTGACAATGCTCTACATTATCTGGAAATGTTAACAGATCTCTGGCAAATACAGGATTTCCAATAGGTCTGAAGAAGATTTTTCCATTTCTTAAGTGAGGTAAAGGCCTGGTCAAAGAGAGGCAAGAATGAGAGAGAAGAGGAGAAAAAGTAGTTTGTCATCATTTTATCATTGCTTCTGATAATCTAGTCAGAAATCTCAAACTGAATTGAATGTATCTTAACACTTCTACATTAGGTGCCAAATGATCCTAACATTATCTGAAATGCCAGTTATATTAAAGATTCTTTGGTGGAACACTAATTTGTACTGAGACACATATGCAACAAATTCATGACTAATTTTACAGACAGGTTTTAATACACTATTTTATAAGAACGGAGAGTTTGGACCTTATAAATACATTTGCACATCAGACCTTTTCTAGAAGGCATTCTTTATGATAATAGCAGTCATCTTCATAAGAAAATTATTTTCAGGCAAAAAATTACTATATTTTCCTTTATCTTCCAGGAAACCAAAACAACAGAATAAGTTTCTACAGATGATTTTAGGGAATGTACTCCGGAATTGAATTTTTTAAAAGGTTAGAATTTTATCTGAAGCACTAGAATGATTAAAGAAATGTTCCTTCTCTAGAAAACATGTAGAAATGAGGAAGAAAATAGCAGATTGTCTTATCTTTTTAAGAGAAACACCTTATTAAATAAAGAACAACGTGCTGTTAAAGATATAAACCTAGGATTTCAGCTAACATTTCAAGGGACATTACTGTTGCTAAAATTATGAAGCCAGTAGTTTTATACTTTGAATCTTTAATAGAAGTCAAGTTTAAAAAAGAAAATTAGACAAAAAAAAATTTGAAGTAGTATGTAATACAAATACAGAAGTTTATTTTTTCTCTACCTGTTCCAATCAGGGAGTGTCTTCTTGTAAATAGAATCAAGGGGTAGCACTTGTTGTCGACCTTGAGTTTCATCAAAAATAGAACGAGCAGCTTCAGTAGTCAGTGTGACTACACAGTCCATGTCGCTTGCCAAATGCCAAGAGATAACTTTTGCTGCTTCATTATCTTCAATTTGTGCTAAATGTGCAATCTGTACCACAGAAGTTAGAACAGTCAAAACAGAAGCCAAAGCCACCTCCCCTTTTCATACTAATCACAATCAACCTGAAACATCAATCAAACATTTAATTCCCCTGTTGACAGCGCTGTTAGAAGGGCTGGTCCTCTGATTGGTTGAGAATGCTATCTTCTTTTTAATACTCCTCAAAAATTACTTGCATATTCGGTTGGCTAATTTTTCATCAATACCACTTCCTGGAACCAACAAAACTCATTTGAAGGTGCTCTGAAAGAAAACTCACCTTGCCTAAAATATCCTGGTTGCCTTTTGGATAGTTTGGAAGGGTACATGTTCGCCTTGGCTGTTTCATTACTCCTTCTTGATCCAACATCTTTTGTTTTATAAGAGAATCCACATACTGAAGCTGAGAATTAAAATTTAAAGTCAGCAAGCATATATCATTAGGCCAAGCTGCAGAAGTAGTCACTTTACCTGTTGTCAATTAAGTTCCTAACAAAAACCATTCAATAATCTGAATCAGACTCTTAATATATAGAGGACCACTGCATATAATCTCAGAGGAGAGGAAAAGGAGGCACATGGCAACTGTGACTATGAACTTTTTTATTACTACTTTTTTTTAAAGACTTTCAGGGAACTTTTAGTGAAGAGCTACCTGAGCTTGATTAAAGCCAAAACTGAAGAAGTTTAAATCAGTAGGAAAAGGCAACCACAAATATACAAAAAGAAACCATTTTGAAGGGGACTATGTCCAGGCCTGAAAAATTTAGCCTGCTGGGGGAACTTGGGTATCATGATTGCACAATGTGTATAATTTAATTTTATTGATTTGTGATTAATGACTGTAACACTTGTTTCTATTTGATCTAACAATAACAGATAGTTTACATGTTATTTCCAAAATGTTAGTAGTTTGAAAATTTTCTTTAAAAAGTTTCTTTAAAATATAATTGGATCTTTATGGGAAATCAGCAATGGGATACATTGCCCTGATTACTTTTACATCAACTTTGGCAATAACATACAAAATTCACTAATTCTCTGAAAAGAAGTGTTTTTCTTTGGTCTACTTATGCCAGAATACATCCAGTGTGTATTGATCAGTCTGCAAAAACCAATAGTTAAAACTAGCAGTACCAGTAACACAACTGGGAACCTTAGTAGAAAGGCAAAACCAGTGTCAGGATGTAAAAGAGAAGCTCTTATTATTTCCCCAGTAGTTTCTTTAAGAGATAGTCACACTAGCAGAACAGTTAAAAAAAAAAAAAAAAAAAAAAAAAGAAGAGTTTGGCATTGATCCACAGATTTTCCTCATGGTTTAAGTTTTCAGGGTTTCAGTAACAGGTACTTGTGTATATACCAGTGTGATTCAATAATGTCATATAATGATATCAATTTCATATTAAGATTAATTTATTTTTTAAGATTTTATGGAGCTTAGTAAGAAATAAGCCATACTGTGTGTGTCTGTGGTAATTCAATTTGGTGTTTTTTCAGTTCATTCTTCAGCTGAGTTTCTCTTGTTTCAGCTTCTTTAACCTGACCTGAAACCAATAAAATCAGAGAGTAAGGAAATACTAGAAAGCAACAGAACATTTCTTACAGAATTTCTTACAACTTTTCAGAATTATGCCACCCACAGTTGATGGTATTTACTTCTCAATTTCAGCACAGAAAATCATGATTTCTCCACAAAGATCCTGTGATTTGTTCAGCTTCTAAGCAATTTCACCAGCTCCCATCTCCTTCAGCTTCTAGAAGCAATGGGGCAAGTCCTTAGATCAGTCTGAGAAGGTAAGCTCTTTCTTCTTTTCACCCTCAATTATCTTTCCAAATGGTTCTGCAACACGCAAAATGGCAAGAGGGAAGGGAAGAGTGGTAGCTGGCACTATCCTCTCTTGCCTCTTAAATGGGACACCACTTTCTGGACACTATTTCTTCAACTCTCATATCTGAACTGAAGCAATTTTGAAAACAAATGAGTAGACGGGTGAGTTGCTTCCCACTCTATTCAAACAGGTTTATATTTGGAAACTTTATTTAAGCATAAAGTATAATGTTGTGCTCTAACTTACTCTCTAGAGATGTGCAAAAATCTGCAAATATGAAGTAAAGCTTTTTGCCTTTCACATTGGAATTCAGAAATTTGCAACCACAATGGAAACACACAGTAAGCATAGCCCTGTACCAAAATTACAAGAAACAGCAGCATCTTCTAATCCCAGCATGCTTTATTTGCATTTTGTGATTACTTGTAATATAAATTCAAAATGCATCTATTAAAACAAATCTTCTGATCAACAGACAGGATGATTCAAACAAAAAACATAATGGAAAGAAAATGTTTCCTTCATCTCTCCCATTCCCATAAACAGCTGCCCTCACACTTCTCTGCTGTTTAACAGACTTTATAAAGGATTACATTTGCTGAAGAACATGGATATAAACAATGAATAGCTACATGATACTTCCAAATAATGTATCTAAGGTCAAATGTGGGGGAAAAAAGTAACATTTTGAAAATATAAGACTAACTTTTTGAAAGAGGATTATCTATAATTCATTCCCTAAAGTAGTTTTTAGGCAACCACTGAATTTCCAGATGGATGAGCATTCACATATCCATTGCAAAGACGGGAGTGCAAGGCAGTCATGAAAAAAGAATCAGTCCACCAACTTCAATGTTTTATTCCTCCTTTTGACAATTCTGACATAAGACATTATAGCTCAATTCAAGACCCTTTATAGGTAGGTCCATCCAAATAACTAGACGCTTCCCTGCTAATGCAAAGATACACTCCTCTCCACTCCCCTCTAATTACTCTCATGATTTCAGTACCAATTTTTCTCCCCCTCTCTAGAGTCTCAAAATTATTAAAGGAAAAAAGTTTAATTCCCAGGAAATTTATTTATATATTTGACTGAACTTACATTTTATTTCAGTTACAAGCTGATTAGTAGTATCGAACCAACTTCTGTAAACACCTATGGATTGAGATAACTGGTCTCTCTCCCTTGTAAGTGTTGCCATCTGTTGCTGCTTCTTGAAATCTACAGAATTAAATATATATATATTTAGTAGAAAATACAGTAGCATACTTCCTTGATTTAAACATCACCAAATTCTATTAAGCTATTACACAGTTCTGAAGAGGTATTATGGACCTAAAAATAGTTGGTTCTAAGGAAAAGCAAGCACTTAGAGTAATTGAAACATACCATTGTAAAACATAAATGACAGACGGTATGGTTCCAAAGGCTTTTTCAAAGCTGGCAGATCTGGCTCAAATACAAGAATATATTCAGTGCTGTCTCTTCCAGGACTGTTTTCAGCCAGCACTAGATTCTAATGAAACAAACAAACATACATACATACGTAAGTTTATGTTCACACTTGAGGTAATACAAAAAATAAAATAAACATTCTTCAAATACTAAATCTTAGAAAGTTACCTAACACATGATGTCTATACAACATTACTACGGTTTTAAGTATTGGTTTGGAAATGCCTTTTATACCTAATAAAAAGAAGAAAAATACAAAGATTTATCAATAACTATTTTAAGAATTAAGATTTTCATTTTACCTGTTTAAAGAGTCTTATTATTTTTGGCCATATATTTTGTTTGAGACGTGCTCAGAAAAAATATTATCTGCACTGTCCCATAAGCAAGATTTCCTTGGATGTACTTCATCCAGCATGTGAATAAACACAAACGGATAATTAAAAAGAAATAGCCAATGCATAAACACACAGAAAGAAAAACAAAGTATTCCCAGTGCTGAGTTAAAGTTACTGCTGTTACCATGGAAGTAGACAGCAGCTCCCAAATGGATGAACTATATATATCCAAACACTAACATGAGCATCCGATTTCATATAAATTCTTTATTGAAACTAAATCCTTTGCCTTTCTTTACAAACACAGGAAATATTATAAAACCATAAAGAATGGTAAACAGAAATAAAATTAGTATAGGTAATATCTAAATGTGCTGTTACTTTGGGAAAGGTATCATGCATAAAATGAATAATGCTTATAATAAAACTCATACTGTTTCCACCTTTAACATGTAGAAATTGCTACTCAACTGGCCAAATCAAGAGAGAGGTGGTTGCAGCCTAAAAGAAGAGATAGATATATAACCTTCAAAGACAGTCTTCATGGCTTTCAAAAATATTGCAGCTACATATTTAATCAGGAGGTGTCTGTAGTGGAAATACCTTTTCCTTAGAAAATTTACACCAATAAAAATCTAAACATTTCCCTTCATTAAACAAGTTTAGTATTCCTGCACCTCAGTGTAAGGGTAAACATGTCAGATTATCAGCTTCATTGCTCTGATGCTAATTGCACATGTTAATATTTATAAACAAGATGGAACAATTTGAAGATATTTGAAAAAACAAACAAAAGAACATTAATGTGTCCCCTCCCCATTACTAGTTATATGAAAAGTACATTGCATCACAACCAACAAATCCTTTCCACATGAGTTTTGTGAGCTGTCTGAAGTCAGAGAACTCAGTATAAACTAGACAACTGAAAACTGCCTGAAGAGGGGAAGAGATATGGGATTCACTGAAATGGAATTACTCCCAATAGAACACTAGGGAACACAAGTTACTGTCAAAAGCAGTAGGATCTCATCAGATCACAGTAATGAGGAAGCAGAACACCACAAATGCGATCCCCCAAACAAACCAGGAATATGTAAGTAGAAAGAAAAAGCATCTGCTTACAAAAAAAAAAAAAAAAAGTGCAACACAAACCAAACAAAAAAAACAAACCCAAACATGCCCCCTCCATTACACAGGTCATTAGTTTAGTCACTGAAGCAAGACTGGAGTATATAGGTCACAAAGGTTCAACAGCAGGTTACTACTACATGGAGACAAAAAAAAATGTTACTTCTGCATTGTAAGTAGTCTGAGAAATTATCCAGTAATTTTATCTGAACTGTCAGAGTCCACTCTCTGGGGTTATTCCCCTCAACAGTACGAAGTTTTAAACATTTATTGAAATTTCTGCCACAGGTGTAAATGCAAGATTTGTGGAAAAAAGCGCTATTTTATTAGACAAGTAGTTATAGCTGAACCCTTACCTATACTTTCACACTTTTTACGCACCCCACCTGCCCGAGAAAAATGTGTTCACAAACCAATTAATTTATTACTCCTGAAACATGGTTGGGGAACAAGAGTACACCATAAATCAATCAGTATAATAATGCTATCTGATACCACTATTCAGTCCATGCATTTTATTTTTCTAGCTTGTTTTTCATACATATTTTGTCACTTTTCCTTATGGATCAGAGTAGGCCAGAGTTTGACAATTTTGTTCAGTGAAAAGTGTTTGCCCATGTTAACTGGATGTTTCTGTCCCTAACTTCTTTTGACAGAGAATTATTTACCCTGTGTCATTGAGTTTCATCTATGTAGTTCCATAAAAGCAGCTGATGTACTGAGTAAAATGTATTATGAAGTATGTATGTAGGATCTGTAGATTTTAGTGATTCTACTAGGGTTTTATTGTGGTGATTTCCAAGAGGTACTGGGAGATTTTGTATTTGTTGCTAAGGCAGTGTCTGCCTCGACCTGGCACACACTGATGCTTGTCTGTTGGGAAGCTGCTTCCAATGAACGAGTTAGAAAATGTGGCCAAGAAAACATCCTTAAAAATTTGGATCTTCCTTCATTACACCTTCTAATTGTTTGAAGATTTCCATCAATTTCAGAATAGTAAAACATGTGACAAACAGGGGAACCAAATTAAGTAGGGGTATACTTTTGCTCTGCAATTCTTATACGATACTTCAGCAACTTAAAAAAAAAATAATCTATCTATATATATCTATTTCACCACGTGAATAGTCCTATTGACTGAAGTTCTCTTTAGGCTTTTAAGAGAGATATTGTGACCATTCCACTCAGAACAAATGTGTGGCTCTACACTCAGCTATTTTTTTTTTTTGGTGTGTTTTGAACAGCTTCTAGTTTTGTGCATGTTTATGTTTTAACTTGTGTCTTGTGTCTTTTACATTATACTTTGTAACAACTGTTATAAATGGAACTTATAGGTTTTAAAAATTCAATCTGTATTTGTTGAAGAAAAAGTGACTGTGACGATGTGACTACAATATGCAGTACTTTCAGAGGTATGAATGATGCTACAGCCAGAGATTCAAACTGAAATAAGGCAAACATTTTTAACAGTCGAGAGCATTAATGACGGAGATAAAGCATAAAGAGAAGTGGCAGTTTTATCTCTTATTCTTCAAATAAGGATAGGATGCCTTTCTGCAAAGTATATATAAGCCCAGTTAGCCTGACAAAATGTAAAGAGAACCTGGTAACATTTAATTACATATATATGAAGAGGTCAGACTAAATGATCTTAAGATATTACAGACAGATAGTATTAGAAATAAAAATGTAAAATACTGCTAATATTAATGGTTCAACTACAAATTGGTGAAGTGTTATTTACATGTGAAATTCAAATGAGATTTATCCTGAAACCCCCTGTATGTCCCAGTTCCTGAGGTTTTGAATATTCTTGGTAAACTTCCCTTGCTTGGCAAAGATAACCAGTTTAATGAATGTTTTTCCTTTAGGTTCTCTGAAAATCAGCAAACAAACAGAGAAGAAATAACGTTTCTGCTCATCAGTAAGGGAAGACTACAACATATGCTAACCCTCCACAAACCATGATGAGGTGCGAGATCCAACTTTGAAACTGTAGGAAAACAGGCCTCATTAGATCCATTGCTCATGGAGCTAACTGTATTTCAGTCACACTTACAATTTCAGCTGATCCTCTGTCAAACGGAAACTCAATTGTACTGACTTTCCCCTGAAACTGCGGGATCTCTGTATCATCTTCATTGGGGCTCTTAATTTTTGCGATTATTCTGCCAACTAGATCGATTCCAGTGTGATTGTTGTACTTATCCTGTAAGTAAAAAAGACAAAAAAGTTAGCTTGGAACATGAACTGAACTAAGTAATCCATTTATATACTGCATTGGATTTACGTGGCAAGGTGCTGGCAGTGGAGGGCTGCAGGGTGGCCTCTGTGAGGAAAGGCTGGGCTGCCCCGTGCCAGACACAGCTGGTTCCAACAAACCCACCGCAGGGCACAGCCAAGCCCCTAAGCCAAGATGGTGGTTCCTCTGGCAAAATATATTTAAGGGCAAAAATGCACGGGCAGAGAAGGGAGAAAAAAGGGGGGGGGGGGGGGGGGAGAGAGAGACAGACACAGCAGAGGGAACACCAAGGTGAGAAGAAAAAGCGGGGGGAGGCACTCCAGGCACCAGAGTAGAGATTTCCCTGCTGCCTGTGGGGAAGCCACGGTGGAGCAGGTATTCCCCTGCAGTCCATCAAGGACTACAGTGGAGCACATATCCACCCAGCAGCCCATGGAGGACCCCACGCGGCAGCAGGTGGATATTTCTTGAAGGACTGCAGCCCATGGAGAGGGCTCATGCTGTAGCAGTTCATGAAGGACTGCATTCCATGGAGGGACACACACTGGAGCAGGGAAACTGAGGAGGAAGGGGCGGCAGAGAGGAGCTGTGACGGACTGACCGTGACTCCCCATCCCCCTGCACCACTGGGGGACAGGTAAAGGAATCCGGAGCAAAGCTGAGCCTGGGAAAGGCTGGGGCGGAAGGTGTTGCTTTACTTGTTTTGTCTTTGTTTCTCACTACTCAAATCTATTATAATTGGCAATAAATTAAATTAATTTTCCACAAGTCAAGTCTGTTTTGCCCACGGCAGTAACTGGTAAGTGATCTCCCTGTATCCCTGTGAATGTTCAAAGTTCAGGAAACCTTATTTTTTGTAATACAAGATTTCTAAGAGAAACTGTCTCCTGGAAGAATCATGGAGAGAAACACCTGCTGTATAAATAAGTGTTTTCCCACTAGAATCTGTTTTTGAAACATTTTTTTCTGATGGCATCAAGAAATGGGTTTTAATTGAGATGCCTGACAGCAAGGATTGCATGTTTTAGTTTTGGTCATCTGTATGTAAACAGAACAAGATGTACCTGTCATATACTGGATATCACTGATTTACACCTTTTTTGTGAAGTTAATCTGCAAAGAGATAGCAGCAATGCCTTACAGCAAAATTCAACAAATTTTACCAGTCTTATGTATTTCCCTAATTGTGATTTTGTATTAAAATATAGTTACCATTACATGGAGGTATAAATCCTTGACCAGTGTACGGCTAGTAAGAGCTCGAACATTGGAAACTGCTGGAGTAGCTGGTAAAGAATCAGGTAACAAGCGTACAGGGTCATTAGGTACAACTTCAACTATAATCTAGCAGAAAAAGGAGGAAGAATAAAATAAAACAAAACAAAATAAAGACCAATATAATTCACTGCAATTCACCTGCACACATGGGTTGCTCAAAAAATAATGCATGTGAAATTTACTGACAACCTTGAAATAAATTAGCATGACCATAAACCAGTTCTACTAGGTTGCAAATTATGCAGCTCTGTTATTCCACAAAATTTCTGATAGTTATAAAAGCTAATGAAAACATATTTTGATAATCAACAGTTTGAAATAAGTAACTATCAAAAATGAAAATATAATTTTTTGCAAAGCTTGCACGTAAAAGTATTTGCATCCTGAATCTATGAAGTACCATAATATTTCTCCCAGATGATTCTGTATTACATGTTCTTGGCTACATATAATTAATTATAGATTCAAACCTGGTCACTGCTGAGCATATTTGTCTTATCCATTGCAAAGGTAAACTGGATACTGTAAGCGCCCACTCTCTCTGGAACCACTTTATCTCTAAATAAATCAAAAACAAAAACCAAGCAAAAGCGAGTCAATATTGAAGTGACATGTGTGTAAGTATGCAAGCAATTAACATTCTGAGTAGTCCTCTAAACTAATTAGCGAGTCCTGTTAAGGCATGACTTATTTTAGTACTCTTCCGTAATACTCCTCCTTCAGCAAGAATGCCATGAAAATTTCTAGACAACTAGAATAAGGCTTCTGGAAGCTTGGATGAGGAAAGTCTCCTCCAAGAGTTTGTCTCTACTAGCTGACAGGAAGCTTGTTGTGGCCCTATTATTCAGAAATCTGCAAGTCTACCTCATTTCACTTTCCATTCAATGAATTTTCATAAAGGTACTGAAACACCACGTAGAGATGTTTAGATCTGCAACAAGAACAAATGCTCTCCAAATTCAATTATTTTCCTCGAATTTACATAAAATCTGAGTAGCCAATTCCGTCTCTTACTCAGGAAGCGTACAAAGTTGGGTAACTTGGACCAGAGGCCAAGGTTGAGTACAGCAAGAGAGAAAAGAGTTTTCATTCCACCTTACAGCGTTCCAGAGTGCAGACTACTGGCAAAGAACCCCTAACATCAAAATATGAAGGGAAGACAGATGCCTGCACTTCTGCTGCTATAAACAGAACTTCACTGAGCAAGGAAGGCCACACAGCATACAGAACACTGCTGCAGTGTTCAACAAGGAATAGCAGTGACTTACGAATGCTTAGAAACTTTTGAGGAGATGCAAACAGCCTCTAACCAAGATTCAGACATTTCTCTGAGAGGCACTCAAGAGACTTACAGCACTCTTGAATTGGCTAATGAGGCTTTTGTTTTCAGCATACAGCATTTTATCTGTTTTGTCAATAACATTAAGCAATTTCTCTCCTCTTATTTTGCTTGGGAAGGAGTAAGATGCAAGGCTCCCTGGAATGCTTAACTTGTAAAAAACCAAAATACCCAAGCTTTACCTATTTCTAGAATGGGCCATGATTTTTCCTTTTTGTTTTCATATAGAGTAGGAATAATTCTACCTTCTTTTCTGCATTTTATCTAGGTTAAGATATAAAGTAGCATCTGCCTTGTCAGGATGCATTAAAAAACTGAGTTGTAAATAACCTGCTGAGTATCTCAAGGCTGAACACCATCTAACCAGACATATGCTTTCGAAAAAGAAATTGCACGATTGTGAAGAAAGTTTTAGGACTGCGCAATAGCATCCATGTTACTGACTGGTGTCGAACAGATCAAAACCATCTGTGATTGTGCCAAGAACAGGAAAACTTGAGAGAAACCAGGTGGTATACAGTGATGCCACAGACATTGGCAGTAACGAGTAATACATACCTTCTGACAAGGGCTGCTAATGGGTAGTCTCTACTTACTGTCTGTTTTGTTAAATTTTTCAATAAGGTTAGTTTTAATTCTGGACATTTGTGGACAACTAGTAAACTACAGGTACTAATGTTAACGGTTTCATAATTCCATATTAAACTGGATATAGGTTAGTTTATATCACGCTAACCACCATAGTACTTTTCACAGGACAACATTTATTAGCATGACTACACACTGGCACATTCATTCTGGTTTTCTTTTTCTGGAGATACAAATACATGATGCAGATTGCCTTGTTTTGATGATGTTTTAGGGAGTTCTTAATGTTTTAAGTACACCCATAACTAAGAATTTCTCAGAATGACGAAGGTCACAGAAATGCACCTCATACTTGGTCCAAGTCTGCTGTGATCCTTGGTTGCTGGAGAAGTTCCTCCTGTAACCTTGGACTAGCCACACAGAAAGCTCTGATCTGTTAAAAGCAAAACCACCCCTTTTTTGGGAGTCTCCTTGTGCTATAGCTGCCAAACTCAGCCTTAGAAAGCTCTGGAACTTTGAGTTCCTTCCAGGTAAAGGCAGATCTTGGTAATGATACAAAAAGCCATGCTTAAATAGCTTTTGGAATTAGTCCTGAACTCTATTACATGCCTCAAAAGTGCAGAGAGCCACAGCTGTGAGGCAAGTTAGGAAACTTCCTGTCACCTCTTGAAGTGCTGCCACTCAGATGCTTCTGGAATCCTGACACAGCTGAGCTGCAGCAACCTCTGTTCCTCTGATGCAGGAACCAGGATCAACTGAGCAACAGTGGCACCTGCTGCATCAAGGTGATCCTAAAGTCTGCTTTCTAAAAACAGAAGGAAAGTCTGTTCCTAGAAAGCAAGAGTGTGAATCAACAGCCAGTACCCACAACTATTTAAATGATCCCATAGCATGCCTGCCAAGAATAGATGTAGCAAGAATCTGGCAGTCAGGCACCAGCTTATGATGAACTTTAGTTCTGCTGCCTGTCATCTAAGACACCATCTCTGAATACATAACCCAAGGGAAGGCCGCTAAACCGACAGTGTCACTGTCATGGTTCAGGATTAACACACAGTTACAGAAGGTATGAAATCAGAGTTAAGTCCACTTTGTCCAGCATGCAATTCTACAGCAGTTGAACATAACATTGAAAAGAATTAAGGAACGTTACTAGAAAAGTGACAAGCAGATGATGTAGTCCCTTCATTGCTAGCATTTCTCATAATGTATTCTAATATATTATTTCAGACTCCTTTCTTCTACACTCAGATTAAACAAATGTCAAATGCATCCAGGGAAGAATTCAAACCTCATGTTCATTGCATCTTGCTAATACCTTTTATCATTTCATAGCACTGTATCATACTAATTCTATAACAGATTGTTATTACCAAACCCTAAAACTTGTTTCTATTTCAAACTACTGATGCAACTTATTGCACAAAATAAATAATTATAAAATAAATGTTGTTATACCTGAAGTAAAAGAAGCCATCTTCCTTATCATCCTTCACTTTACTACAGCTAAATGTTGTAACCTGAAAAGAAAGATGCAAAAAATTTAATGCAATATACTTGGAAGTTAAAGTACCTTACTTGTAATATGCTATGAAGTGTTAATGATTTGCAGTACTGATAGCATACAGAAATTCAATGAAATCACCTATAATTTCTTCTTCATAGTCTTAATTCTCAGAGTCTTTTCTTTGCAAAATTATGGGTGCCAACTTTTAAGTCCCCCTGCTATTAGTTGGTTTCTGCAGAGTGGTAGCATTTTTGTCCTTACTATAGTCTTGACATTTGAACAGTTTGACAACTTGTAACAGGACAGATACTGATAAACAAATATGGCTGATGTGTAAAACAGCATTTTGATCCAAGTTAAATGAAGGAAAGTTTCTACTGCAAACACGTTTGTCCTATGCCGGCATTTTGATATACATTTTGAAAACACATGTTGATGACTTACGTCAATTGGTATCCTAGTTCCGCTGCTCTGTGCTTCCCACATTTTCATAGAAATCCGTGCTGGATTAATATTTTTAATAATGTTGTCATCTTCAGAAAGAACACTAACCATAAAATCTGTAGAATGAAAGACAACATTTTTTCAAGATAATTTTTACTCAGAATTAAGATCAAACTCTGTGAATTTCTGTCTCCCCCTCATACCTAGAGGAAAACCACACAAACCCCACATTCCAAACAACCCAAAAAAAAATTTAAAACCAAAACCTTTTTTCCTAGCCCTTATTTATCAGGTAGCAATCTTAAAAAAAAAAAACCAAAAAAAACCTACTTTATCTAATGACTGCTTAAAAAAACCCCTCAAATTTCAAGTCTGCCTTCCCCAGATTATCATCCTTATCAAAATAGCAAGCCAGGTTTCATCTTGCTCTCAGGGAAAAACAGTCATTAACTAGTCAAGTAGCTGATTCCCTTCTTCAAGGATAGGAAATCCTGATGTCCTGGATTTGGCTAGGATAGAATTAGTTTTCTTCCTAGTAGCTGGCACAGCACTGTGTTTTGGATTTAGCGTGAGAATAATGTTGGTAACACACTGATGGTTCCTAAGCAGTGTTTTACACTAGGCAAGGACTTCTCAGCTTCCCCTGCTCTGCCAGGTGCACAAGAAGCTGGGAGGGGGCACAGCCAGGACAGCTGACCCCAACTGGCCAAAGAGGTATTCCATACCATATGACATCATGCTCAGTATATAAGCTGGGAGAGAGTTAGTGACTGGCAGGGCATTGGTTGGCAGGTCGTGAGCACTTGCATCACTTGTTTTTTCCTGGCTTTTGTTTCTCTCTGTCTCTCTTGTTGTTTTCCTTTTCATTAGAATTTATTATTACTATTACTATATATCAATTATTAAACTGTTATTATCTCAGCCCATGAGTTTTCTTACTTTTGGCCGTCCAATTCTCTCCCCAACCCCACCGGGACAGGAGAGGGTAAGGCTGTATGGTGTTTGGTTGCTGGCTGTGGCTGAACCACGACACCAAATTTCCCTCTTCCTTCCAAGTGCTTTAGCCACTGAACTGGATAGAAAGGCGCAGTAATTGGAAAGAGACTGTACCAACACCACTACCATTTTCCCCATCTATTAGCCACACTGTAATAAAAAGAAGGACTCAGGCTATGAATCTGAAGCTGAGTTTGGCTACTCCTTACAGACTAATATCACACACTTAAATCTATTAGAAGTAGAACATAGGGAGATGTTTCACTCCTCCATTTGCTGTTGAATGGTCCTACGGTCAAAATATTTGCTATTTTATAGGCCGATCTGAAAAATTTAGCTTTTCTTATATATTCCATAGAAACTTCAATGTTCTGAAGGAAACTGAACCCAAATTAGAATAAAGCTACCCTTTTTCTAGCTGAAAATGTGCTCTAAGCACTTTGACACTACAGTTACAGGTGGATTTCAAGCATGTAAGCGATGCTGCACTGCTCACATAGAACTGAATTTTGCACTTTCAAGAAAGGCTGTACTTTTATGTATGAAAAATTCAGGCATGACTTCCTCCAAGATTACAGTGCCTGCCCTCAGGTGTACCTGAGTTCACCAGTAAATCCAATAATTAGGGTGTTAATTAAATATGAGGCTGTTAGTAAGGGATTTAATATCTAATTTTATATCAAAATTTAATGTCATCTATACTATGTTATCTCCTGGGGAAGCTGTTTAATTACCTTCCTCTCTCAAAACCTCGTTGATTTATACTACACACTACATTTGAAAAAGGTCTGCTTGGCAGGGGGGTTGGAACTAGATGATCTTTAAAGGTCCCTTCCAACCCAAACCATGCTGTGATTCTATGATTCTATAGTATGCTTCCTCTAGGCAAAACTAAGATACCTTGTGAATTTAGTCAAGTTCTTAACACCGTGTGGAGTATTTTAAAGAAGAAAAACTTCTTTCTGTAAAGATGTTGGCTCATCAAGTTATGTCAGTATTATTATCTTTGAATACGAACCTTCTCTGGGCAAGAAACAAGCCCCCACACCACAGACCTCGTATATGTGGGAGATACTCTGCTTCTCAAACTCCTAGTACTACAAATAATTCCTTTTTGTTCTAAATTTTGAGTAGATGTTGCAGGTATTTCATACAGGCTTGGGATACAACAAATGGATTTGTATGAAGCAGATTTTCTAATTTTTTTTGTCACCTTTAAGAGATGTTTATCATCGGGGAATCTAGAAGTATTTACATAGGAGTACAGAGAATAGGAGGGAAAAATTCGGATGGTTGTGCTAAAATCACACTGTGAAACAATAACTGAAAACACAGTTTTAAGTCCACCTAAATGCAAAGGAAAGACTGAAGTATAGGAAGGACTGTGTCCTGTAGCAGCTTTCTTTAATAGTGTTTGGTTAAGGAACTTGCCAAAAGCTCTCTAAGAAACCAAGTACTCTACACCAGCAGGATCACTCCCATTCACACAGTTGTCAATTCCTTCAAATGCATTTGCAAGGCACCACTTTCCTGTACAAAAGTCACATAGTACCCAACCTGTTCCCATTTCTACATTTATCCATGTACCAACTTAACTATATTCTTTATATTCCTTCCAACAACTTCCCAGTACTGAAAACATATCTTCTGATGAAAAGTTTCCCTGACCAATCCTGAAACTTTTTGAAAACGGCATCAGATTTGCCAGCTTAATTTATTCCTTTCAAATAAAGGCCAAATTAAATAGTATTAGCATATCAGTTAGTAACTTAGCAATTTAATGCCTAAATTAATTTCTAATTCCTAAGTGAATACCGTTCACATCAGAAATTTGTTAGTATTTTCTTCATCAAATAGGTCTAAAAGTCATCTACTGAAGATTCAAATGTGGTTTTTTTTTTTTTTTTTTTTAAATTTTAAAGCCAAGGATGGGATCAAATGGGAAGAAAAATTAGTTTTGAAACTACCTTACTCTCACAGGTACCACTGACAAAATACAGCAGGCTTCCTAAGTCTCAAATGTTTTTTGTTTTTTTAATTTAAATAAATTCTTACCGGTCTTTTTTTTCCCCCCTTCCTTAATATAGTATTATATTTAAAGTGACAGAATAATTTTTCTTTCTATTTAACTTATTTAGACAGGACTTCAGTTTTCTGAAAATTAAGGAGGAAAATTTTCTGGAAGAAGGGCTAGTAAATTCATATACTTCACTGGCAAATTCAAAAACTGTATCTCCCATGGTTATTATAAAGATGACTTATTTCCTGAATTAATGGAATTAGTTAGTATAGGTCTCTTATTCATGCCAAAGTTTCCTTATAGGAAAAAGCAGAGGTTTCAAATTCTGTTTTGCTTTTGGCAAAATATGTTTTCTCATGTTCTCCTTACTGTGAATACTACCAAACGCTAATGAAAACATGAGATAGATTTTTTTCTTTTTTGACTCAGCAGCCTTAGAAAGCAAAGATCATCCTTTTGTGAGAGAATACATCGGAAGAGAAAAATACTCTGTACTATCCTTGGTGTACTTCTAATCACTTTTTGGTTCCTCTTGGCTCACACTTGGTCTATGATTTCACAGCTAGCTCCTTTGTTACTACTCCACAGAAAATGCGATGAGGGAAAACATGCATGAACTAGCTCAGATCATCTTTTGGGAAGATTAAAAACTGAAATACAGTATTTTACTAAGGACAGAGAAGTGATTCTGTAGTTTTACCATTTATGGACAGATAAAACCATTAATGTGGAAAAAATAAATAAGAGGTCTTTTGAAATACTTTCCAAAGGTTATGTATAATCTTTTCTCTCCAAGTGTTACAGAGGCATCTCAAATAAGGCAGGTACAAAAAACTGAGACAAAACTGACAAAAAAAAAAAGTAAGAAAATACACCAGGAGAATCATCAAAATAGTTTTTCATAGGTTTACAAAGCTCTTGAGTAATTGGTTTCCACCAAAGAATCTTTATACTTACCAGGGAAGGTACCTCCTGCTGGAAAAGAAGCATTTTTGTCATATTTAACATTCAAGCGGACAGGTTTCTCAGGATCAGGCAGGACATTTAATGTGATTATAGGACAATCTAATGTGATCTTGTTGTATGAGGCTCTAATTTGTAAAGTGTGCTCTCCCCTGAAATATACAGAAATCATAAAAACTGTTACAAAGTATCTCTTCTGAAAAGACAATTTTCAACAGACTTTAAGTCTGAATCATGTACATGAAAGCATGATTAAAAAAAAATCTAAAAGTTTTCAGTAGTAAAAGGAAGAAAAAAATGGAAGTGTTAATGAGAAGTTAGACCAATAAAATCATAATTTCAAGATATTCTTAAGATATTAGCTTATTAAATTTAATTTTGCTTTAACATTCACTAGCTTGATCATGTTTCATTGCCTGTCTGTAAAGACATTAAGAACTACAGCTTTAAGCTCAGAAGAGAGTAAGGTGGAAAGCAAGCACAGCTAATTAAAATGCTGTCTAAGGAGCATGCTGCTTTGACAGTTTCCAAAGAGTGAATCTGCATACAACTCGCATCTAGCAAAGTGCATTGCAAGTACATAAGGACTTCATTGCTACAGAATAACTGATTTCTTTACAGTATTAAAACTTAAATTTTACTTGTTTAAACAGAACAGGGAATATGGCATTTAACTACATTGAGGCTGTACTCCTCAGCCAGTTTTGATTATGCTGTAAAACGTAGGATATTACCACTGAGCACACCTGTTTTGAACCTCAAGGAATATATTGATAACTAACATTCATAATCCTTCTACCAATATGCAGGCATTATAAATACACTGAGCACCATCAATAGCATTTAAAATACACTTTCCTCCAAATGCAAAATAGTATTATGGGTCAAATCCTGCAGATATGAATGCAAAAATATTAACTGCCATGAAATACTTCAGAAGTTTAATAACAAGCACTTATTGCTAGCTTCTAAGCTACCTAAAGCCAACCTCGTCTTGCAAGGAAAGTTCAGGGATACATGGAGTGGGTAGCAGAACTGTGAACATGAGGAGGATATAGAAATAATGAATTTGGAAGGTCAGATGGGACATGTGAGTGTAAGGGGAGCCAGGGCAACTGACATGAAGAAGCAGGAACCACAAGACACACATCTGCAGGAAATGAGACTTCATTAGTTCTATTGCAAATAAGAAAAAATAGATATTTATCTTTAAAATTCTGTTGGACACTTTACCTAATCCTTTAAAACCATGGCTAGCACACAGAGGAAGTGGGATTTCAACACTCCTAAGATGTGTTCCTACTTTGAAAGCATAGCATCTGGATCTGGTCGCCCAAAGCCTGTACATTTCAAACATTTTAAGTGGTTTATGACACAATCTGCACTAGGTACCAGTTGACAATTATAAGCTGTGTTTTACCATAACCAGAAAAAACAGGATTCAGAAAATTAAGAGCAGCAGCTTCTCAAAAGACCAGAAGCAGCAGCTATTGGATTTTATTTTATTTAGTTAAGCACTTAATTTCTTAAAGCTCACTACCTGGCCTTCCACTGGCATATAAATAATAAATATTTGACCTTAGATTAATTCTTGGTAGGTACTTTATGAAATGCGCAGCTTAAATACATCTAGCAAGCGACATTTCAGAATCCAAATTTTTTCCGTATAGTTTTCACTACTTACCTAGGTGCATGGATACTAATAACTCCCAGGTTAGCCCTACCATTTTCATCTGTTTTATGTTGCTGGTTTGAAGGAACAATCTGTCAAAAAAAATATTTTTTATTCTTTCAATGATGCAGAAGGAGTATCAAGTCTTAGAATAAAATGTATATCTCATTTGCCTGCATACTGTCTTTCCACTTGAGCAATAGCTTCTTTGTATTTTTGCACTCTAAATAGGGAAAGATACACTATTATGAATACAATATTCAGAATTTTCTCTGCCACTTTTTTAAGACAATCACTTTATCAGAACTAGGATATTTTTATCCATTAGTATGTTCAAATATTTTGTTAGTGTTATTTCTTTAACTGCTACAGATGCTATGTCATCCATAGCACATGTTAATCTGAGTATATTTTCAGATTCTGCAACCTTCTACAAACTATTTATTCCCTTTTACAGTGTTTCTCCAGTCTGCACAGAGATTCCCAGGTAGCAAAAATTAAAGAATTAAACAACTGGATTAAAACCAACTAAAACATCTGTGTCTCTCTTCCCCTTCCCCCGTTCTAGTCCCACTGCCAAAAATGTAAGATTGCTAGTCAACCCAGAGAAAAGTGTTATAACTGATGAAGTACACTACTTCATTTATCAAAACTTAATGACAAACAAGAACTAATGTCTATACTGTAAGAAACTGCATTTAATCAAACACTAATAAGGATAGATAATTTCTTGTCTGTGTTGTTTTAGGGTAACACCACAAATGCCTTATACATCTCCTATTTATCTAGCACGTTAATTAGGTTTGATTCTAACCCCTTTGAAGTTAATATAAATTCTGCTATCGACTTAAAAGGAATTCTTGCCAAATCCCACTGTTAGAAAATAACTCCCTTTTAACTCACTGGTGTTTTGCAAGGTGTGTTTTCTACATGCACCCTGTCTTTGCCACACTTACTTTCCTGGCACTGAAAGTGAAGTCTTATGATTGGCAGTACCATTAAGTCATACTTGCCTTTACACATTAAATGGCAGAGAAGCTATACCTTCACTTTCCTCATGAACCACAACTTTTTGAAACTATGGACTCCAGTGCAGTGGATAGAGAATGCCTATCCACTTGCAGAAACTGGTATAAACGTTAAAGAATACTATTACACTCTTAAAGTAAGCAGAAGCTATTTCTTCTGCAAATGTGTGTGCATGCTACCTCAGGCTTACCTAAGAAATACCTTGCCAATGTATCAAAAGAACCTTAGATAGTAGCTTTAAAGTTTGGAGGACAGCAAAGGTAGCCACGGATACATGCTGAGTTCTTCTGTAATGAATTCCTCTCTAACATGGGAAATCAACACTCTCACTGATGATTTACTGCAACAATGTGGTGGAAATGTTTGTCATTATCTGAATAGTGTCTGGCATTAAATTGCTTTCCCTTTGCTACTTCAGTGCAAATTTCAGGAGACTAAGCGTCTAGTGTCCACATACACAAAACCAATGTTTTTGGAATACTTGAAGTAGGCAATCTTCTTCCAGAATTATTTTCTTTCCTATATCTCATGTCAGTAAGTTAAAAGAATGAAATTACGTTAAGAAAAAAAAATATTGTGAAAGTTGATTCATAATGGATCAGCTATGGGAGCATGAATTTATCCTGCCATGTTACTAGAGAAAGGCAATGGCAAAAATGTGCTTAATGGTTCAAATGGAAGGCAGCATTGTAAAGATATACTAAGAAATACTAAGAAAGTTACCAGACATTTCATAAACTCTTCTGCAGAGTATATTCCACTCAAAAAGTAAGTCCGTATTTGAAATTACTGCACATCGGAGAATGGAAAGTTTTATTTTTTTTCAGAAAACAGTGCTTTGTGCATTTCCACTATGGAGCTGCACCTGAGTTCAGAATGTTTCTGTTCAGCCATATGCATATAGTTTTGGACCTGTAAGATGGTGTGCGGGAAATGCATGCTGCAACTGCAGCATATCAGGCTAGGAGACAAAGGACGGGATGTGAAATACAGACAGACAGCTTATCTGACAATTTCAGTTCCCAAAAGCTTCACATTTCCTTTGGGAGACTGTGCATACAACCTATTTGAAATGTTAAGGCAAGACAGTTCTCTAAAGAGGTTCTCCAAGATGCTCACGAATACTGATCAGATGTCTGTTCAGCAAATAGTAGCTGGTTGCTCTGCTAATGCATGAAAGTAACTCTTAAAAATGATACGGTGTTAAGCTCTGGAAGAGAGCACTGTAATAAACACATGGTAACAATGATCCACTTTGGCTTTCAGAACACTTTCTCCTGGACATATCCCACTTGGATAGAGCATGCAGACTATCTAAGACATGCTGCTGGTCCTCCTGGAGGAAGACCTAATACCTGAAAAGACAGAGCATGCCACCACAACATAATTTTGATCAGGCAGCACAACCACACAGTGTTACTGTCAAGGTTGTATGTTCCCTCAGAACCAACATAACTAGAAGCCCTGAGGAGCTGCAGCTGCCACCGTAAAGGCAGTAGTTGGGGCAAACAAACAAACAAAATAATCCCAAACTGTGAGGCAGGCTTCTATGGCAAGAGATTCAAAAGAACCAGAAGAAAAATGTTCAAGATGTAAATAAATTTCCTAAAAAAAAAAAAAATCCCCCCAAAACCCAAACCAAATCCAAACCTCAATAAAAATAAGTAATAGTAATATAGTTAAACTGGGGGAAAGGTGAGGCTGTGGCACAGTTCTTGAGGGGTGAGCAAAAGAAAGTTCTTGGCTGCTGTGTGTTCTGAGAGAACTGAGGGACACAAATGCATGGCAAACATGAACAACAAGGGAACAAGACCAGCCCTGCATGAAAAATAGTCATGTCCAGAGGTGGACAAATATATCCTGTATTAATAATGCACACATTCAATATAAAAGTCTCTGCATCAACAATTAGGAACATCTGACAGTTTGACTTTTTTCTTCCCCAGTAACAAAAGCCAAAACTTTTAACGAATGGAGTATTCTGTCAAACTCCTTTCTTCACACAGACCAATGTGCAGACCATCTGATGCTCATACCTCACTCATGGAAAGGACAGAAACCACTTAATTTGGGTTAGATTTGCATCCTCGTTTTAATTTGATTTATACTGCCAATGCTTTTCACAGGGATACTGAAGTAGGGAGCAAACCCTGTGACTAGTTTTACATACAGACCATAAGTCATACACATTCAGGAACCATAATCAAAGAACCACCAGATAAAAATGATGTGGCTGCCATTTGGACCATGTGATCATTATTATTATTTTTCAGTATAGTACCTCAGATAAAGTGGGGTGGTGGTGGTGGTGGTATGCATACAGAATTTGGAAAAAGGTTCAGCAGAAAATCCAGAATGTATACCAATTACACTTGGACACTGTACTATAGGAATTTTATTATATTTGTGATTGTTATAATGAAAGGGAGCTGAGCAATCTCTCCTGGGAACTGTTTACATTACTCACTGACATTATTATATGAGATTAATTATTCTTCTGTGCCCTTACAAAATTTTATTCACTTTTCCAAAAATGGTTTGAAAATGAAGAAGCTAATGTAGGCACAACAACAGAAATTTGCGTTAAAGTTCACATAATAATGCCTATGCTTACCTTCAAGTTGTTATCCTTTGTAAGGCTGATTTTGACGTTAGGTTCAGGAGTTGGATTTCCCCACTGATCCAGCTAAGGGGTTAATTCCAAGGGGAATAGATATACTATTAGCATTATACTGTTCTGTTCCACATATATCAGATATTCGTAGCGGGTCAGGAATCCCCAGAGCAATATTGTCTGCCTTTTCCATACTATTTGTCTCCTGTAACAGCTATACTATGACAGAACTGTAAAACTCCGGGAAGGTACTTCTAGAGTTTTCCCATTTACATTCTCTTGTCATTATAAAAATGCACTACTTAATTGCATGTGTTACTCTTGTTGATGTGACCAAAAGGAAGGACATGCTTCTGAAGAGGCTTATCAATCAGATTCCTTGTTGTAGAAAGAACAAATGGCCTAGAACTTTATCTTCTGATATACCTTGACAGCTTTCTAAAGAGTAAAAATAGTTATGATACTCCCTGAACATTCTGTTTCACTTTTTTCTTCAATAGCTACTTTCTCCATTTTCCCAACACGCCAGTATTTATTCCTGTTCTCTGCTCAGAGATCCAGTTTTGTTTTACCTGCTTCCACTCTCCTGTTTTGCTTTCTGCTGCAACTTCAGCATTATCACTATAATAGCCAAAGTAAACATTGAAAAACAGACAAAAACACCCCCAGCAAATAAATAGATGGTACCTAAAAATCTCCATCTTTTTCATTTGATATAAGTACTGTACTCTCCCACTTCCTGGCTGTAAGCACTTGTAACCTTAAGTAAGTTTGGGACTACCTTCCTACATCCTAAACATTAAAACCCCACAATAACAGATAAAGGAGAAATTTTCTGCCAACTGTTACTACCATTAAGGACAGTATCTCTGGCAAACAGCAGTGGAAGGTGAATGTTAGGATACAGTCCACAGTCAGTAAAATTGTTGCACCAAAGAAAATAAAAATACATCTGTAGAAGGACAAATGGGACAGAACAGTTTAAGAGATATTAAGGAATACAGTGTTGTAAACACACACGAGTTAGGTTATGCCAAGAAGAGTTTACTTTTAAAGAACTAATATCGTTAGCTATTGTATGAAAAATGCTTCACACTTAAGTCCCATTTAAAAATGTATATATAATTAGTTGCAAAATATTATTATTTTGTTGTGTTACACTATCCTGTATAGAATAAAAAAACGTCTCTAGAGCTGTCATATTCTGAGAATTTTTAGAAGCATCAAACTAAGAAATCAGGGTTTTCAGCTTTGCATCCCGTGCTCTGGAAATAAAAGACCTGCTGACTAGTGACCCTGTTGGTCTTTTCCAAACAAAATACCGTTCAACTTACCTTTTCTAACTCTGGCCAATCCACAAACTGCAATTTAGCAGGGGATCCTGCAGTTAAAGTTACTCTGAGAAAGTCAGAAAATTCACGCCAAGCGAAGCACAGTTCCTTGCTTCCAAGTAAACAAGGTTTAAACCGAATACCTTTTACTCTCATTGTTAGAGTACTTTCCTATTGAGAAATAAAAAGATTTTATCAAGAACAAATAATGGGAAGTATGGTTTATTCATATTTTCGATACGCTATTTTAATATTTATGCCTGCTAGACACTATTTGCTGTTTTTATTGTGAGACAGTGGACTAAAAATTAAACTACAGGTTCTATGCCTTTTGTTG
Source organism: Gorsachius magnificus (assembly GCA_034008185.1). Lineage (NCBI taxonomy): Eukaryota > Metazoa > Chordata > Aves > Pelecaniformes > Ardeidae > Gorsachius > Gorsachius magnificus. Next base: position 54,141,757 of record CM067082.1, on the reverse strand, counting down.
AAGAGATCAATTTCAAACCCTAGCATTTCCCAGGAACCTGATTTTCAATGTAAAAGAGTTATGTAGAACTTAGTTATATCCAGCATATTTTAAAAGGTATACAATGCATTTTAAATTAAACTATGGCAGATAATTATCAGTAGTCCATTCTACAAGGTTCTTCAGAAGATCATAGAATCAACTGTACCACTATAAACAAACACAGAAGACTAAAAACAAGTTAGAAGAACAGACAGAAGAGTGGACAAGAAACAAACCACATCTGACTCAAGCACGGAGTGAACTGGCCCCCATATTTTACAGCTGCAGCAGTGATAAGGTTTTTAACAGATGCTGCTGTATTCCTTAGAACAGGATCATAAGATTTTAATGCTTTAAGTCTCTATCTTCTCACAGCTTACCAACTAGGGTTTAATTTGACTACCTTTCCACGGTTTTGGTTCAATTCTGTGTGACAGAATTAAGACAATTACCACACAAAGGCCACAGAGAAATAAACTATATGACATCTTACAAATACCTGCCAAGTTATTTTCAAATTTGATTTATCAAGTCCAGGCCCAGAAACTCCTAGGGAATTTATACACGCAGATGTCACTGTCTGAACCTGATTTCCATACTGATCTGTAATCATTACATCTGTTAAAAAAAGATGATGACAATTAAAATGATTATTAAGATGATCACCTCAGCAGCTGCTTTTAATGAAACATTATACAACATACAGAATATAAATGTATACAACAAACAGACAATACAGAGAAATTGTATGAGCATCACTGAATCACAGAGCGGCTGAGGTTGGAATGGACCTCTGGAGGTCACCTGGTTCAACCCCCCTGCTCAAGCAGGGCCACTCAGAGCCGGTTGCCAAGGCTCATGTCCAGACGGCTTTTGAGTATCTCCAAGGATGGAGACTCTCCAATCTCTCTGAGCAACCTGTGCCAGTGCTCGGTCACCCTCACAGTAAAAAAGTGTTTCCTGATGTTTAGAGAAAACCTCCTGGATTTCAGGTGGTGCCCATTGCCTCTTGTCCTGTCACTGAACACCACTGGGAAGAGCCTGGCTCCATCTTCTTTACACCCTCTCTTCAGGTATTTATATACATTGATAAGATTCCCCCCATCTTGTGGGTATCAAAAGGGTATTTAAAAAAAAAAAAGTATCTATATATCATAATCACACATTTGTGCTTCCCACTTTTTTAAAAATTTTTTTAAAAAAAAAAATATCTTAAAATTGCAACCTGTTAGTTTGTGCTTTTCTTCGCTCACACTCAAGCTTTTAATGTCCCAAAATACTGTAAGAATTTTTTATTACTATGCTATGTAGCAACTGTGTACAGAAACCAAAGAAGAATGAGAAGACTGATTGCTAACATGCCTTCCTCTCAGGTTGAAGTTAACGTTAAAATGTTTCACTTTGAAGTCCATGCCTTTGAAATAGTCTGAATGCTGTTACAGCCTGTAAGATTTTAGAATACATGAACTAAACAAAAATTTACCAACAACTTGAACTCAGTGTGATTAATGTCCCAATGTACAAACAGAGGCAAATTTTAGCGGAGAGTAACTCCAGAATTGTAAAATGGCAATTAGGGAAGTCTAATAATCCTTCCATGAATGAGAATTAATTTAAAAAATAAATTACAAAGTTGAAGATAATTCACTCTTGATGACATCTGTATAACAGGCTTATAAACTGCAAAGAAAAAGAAATGTATCCTACAAGATAATTGAAGAATATGCAAATACTTACCAATTTCACCTTGTAGTTCTTCACCCATCTGCAGTGTATTTGGTCCTTTTAATTTACATTTAATGTGTTTGGGTTCATCAGGAAGTGGTCTAAGTCAGCATATGAAAATTGATTTATTCTCATGAAGGTAATCACTTAACAATAGCAGGCATGATAAAGCATACAGCAGTTACCACTCATTTGTGACTGGATTTTGTTTTTATTAGTATTTTATCCTTGCACACATTTTGAAGATCAAGCCTCACGTGCACATAAGTTACATAGTAGCTTTCACCTCAATCTTATCAGAGGGAGCTTATCAGACACTACTTACATAACAAATCGCAGCAATGTGATGGTATTTTGCCTTATCTGTAATAACTTGCCTAACAGTATTTTACCGTAGATCAGATCATTAGCCAGATAAAGCAGAATTCAAGTTTGGAGTATTTTAAATCTTGAAAAAATACCCCAAAACATCCCAAACACCTCTAAGCCAAAGTGACATACAACCGTCTACATATTAAAATACATCTATCACTGCAAAACCAATTATAATATCAACACTAATCCTGGTATGTACATATAGAGGTATCACAATCTCCCTTGCTAGGAAAATATTTGCTGGCTTTTTGAGAACCTGATTACAACTAACACTGCTTAAAGTTTTTTGAGATACATTTTTTTCTTAAACGCAAAACAAAACCAGAGCACACTACAGAAGTTATGGAGAAGATGAACAACCATAAAAAAAAAATAGAGCAGAATTCATCAGCCTAAACTATGCCTAACACTAGTCTCTTAAAAATACTTTCTGGGGTGCTTTTAAAGAATCTCAGCCTTTCTTTCCGTTTACTTGATGAAGGTTAACAGATGTTATGTGCTGGCTCCCCAAATACTTAAGAGTTATCTGACATCTGTTAGCTATTTAAGATTTAAGAGTTATCCAACACAATGTTTTTTACTCCTTTTGTGTGTTCTAAGCTAAAAATTACCTTGAGATCTTTAAAAATCCCATTAAAATGACCTCCAGTTAATTCTTACAACAACTACAATAGAAAAACCCCTAAATAGAAGTTCCCTGGTCTGAGACTGCTTTTCAATGACAAGCAAAAATGTATTAAAAATATTTAATAAATCAATTGACTGTTATATTTCCTTTCAAGAAGAGAGGAATCGATTCAATAAGCATTTCTGCTGCTCTTAAAACAAAATACTAAACTGAATTTTTTCTGTTTCTGACAGTGCTGCATCATGAACAGGTTTTTACAAGCATTATGCTCCCAATGTTTTAAAGAATCTTAATGCTTGGTCATGTAATTTTTTTTTTCTACTGCAGATCTGTGGAATGTCTAATTACTGCAAATTTACCCTTGGCATCAGTATGCTGTGAAGTAATTAATTTTAACCTATTAAGAACACATGTAATATACTAAAGTAATTCAGAATCAGGATCATCTTAAACTTTATAAAGATACAATAAGTAGCGCTAACTGCCTCGACTTATTAAGAATGATAAAAAGGCAGTTTAGAAGTTCAGTTTACAGCCTGTCACTTTTGACTGAAATACCAGATGCAGGCATCCAGCATTTGGCTAGATAAATACTATCTTCATCTTTAAAGTAATAACCTCTGTAAGTGCAACAATGAACTTTGTAGTCATATTTATCTTTGGTAACCAGTGACCTGACTCTTCAGTAAAACTAGTAATTCTACAAGCTAACGTTTACTAAAAGTTTTCAAAGATAGCAATAATAATCTTCAGTGTGTGTATACTTACAAAAGCGACTATAGGGCTGGATACAAACAGATTGTGATGGAGTCCTTTACATAGGTAATGTTCTCATCTGCAAACAATTTGCATAAACACCTCCCCCTACATTCCCCTGTTAATTTGCCAACTGCTTTCATTGTTTCAGCTTCTGTAGAAAGATTTTTTTTAACCCAAAGTACAGATCTACAATCCTTTGCCAACAACATAATTCATAAAAAAGTATTTCAAATGGACAAACCTGACTGTGAATGCACTCTCCAAAGACACATGGTCATCAAGGTAAGTAATTAGACAGTAACGTACATCTTTTACTGATGTTGGTACTTTTACATCAGGTAATAATCCCTGAATCAACTGTTCTCTGTTAATTCTAGGTGTCCAGTTAACCTAAAATTAAAATTTCTTAAATTAATCAAAAGTTCAATTGTTAATGACTAGCTACATAATACATCTCTGATCATTCTAAATATGCTGAAGCAGCATACAGGCAATAGAAGCTTTCAATGGAAAGCCTGTGCATTTCCCAACAGTAACCAATGCTATCTTCCCAAATACAGAAAATTACTCTGAAAAAAAACCCAAACAAAACAAAACATACACTAAGTTTCCCTCACTTATCTTTAATTAGGAAAGACTGAATTCTGAAAAACCTCATCAAAAAATTGTCACATATTTGGTGAGTCTCTACTTTTGTATTAGGCTCCACATATGTACACAGACAGAGGGGATAAGTAAGGAAGTCTTCATGAAGGAACATGCCTATTCAAGGTTCCTAAATGTTGGGAAAACCCCAGATCTGAAGAATCATAACCATATTAGAATTATTTTACTGTGTTTAGAAGCAGCACTGGAAATCAGTAACCTGCTTTTCATAATACTACCCTGAAGCATTATTTAACATTTCATTAAATGTCTTTATCTCATTAAGGACACAATTTTAATAAAATGATTTTTAAAAATTTATTAAGCAGAGAGTGAAGTTCCCATGTTTAATAATACAGTCTTGAGGAATATTATTTCATAGTCTGATGTCTATGGATTTTAGAGAATCAGCTTTGTATCTCTCCTCCCTTATGCTGCTGTTTACTCAAAAGTACTTGCCTTGATTTTTTCTGCCACAGCTGGAGTTATGTGTATCTCCCTTTCTCCTTCATCATACATCTGAAATATGAGGTTGTGCATGACATCGCCAGCAACCCAATTTATTTCATCCTGATGTTTAATTTGTATAGCTTTTTGTCCATCCATACTCAAGACCTGTAGTCTTGCAACATGACTGCTAGGAAGAAGTTTAATAACCTTTTCCACTGGTGGCACATCTTTACAACTCTATACGTGGGGAAAAAAAGGGATATATAATTAAGATATTGAATATACATACATACATAAATATCACTCCATAATAGCCTATAGATTTACCAGGTATGACCAGGTGTCCAAACACAGCTTGACTTGTCAAAAATAAATGAGAAGGATATGCTAGAACACTTACAACTTTTAACAGATACTAGAATTGATGCTAGCTATTTAGAAAAGGTTTTCTACCCCAGAAGTACAGTGTTATACAATTACAAAATATTTCTTAAGAGTAATTGTAAGTATCCTCTCACATAGTTCATCTTGCCATATTACTATTTGCTTACACATTTTTCAGAGTCAAACACCACAGGTCTTATGTTCTCCAGTAGTGTGGATCGCCTGGCTACCAGAGAACTGGGATGTTCAACAGCATTTAAAAAATTCAAACTTCAAGAGCTTTAAGACTGAAATGCTACAAAAAACTACTGATTTTTAACCTTTGAAAAAATATATCCTTTACTTAAGTTCTGGGAAACATGTTGCCATACCTATTCTGGCTCTAAATGTTTATGCAATGAAGGCAATTTGTCAGAAGGATCCAGGGAGTAAAAAGGGGAAGAAAAATCCCCAAAATAACGTGTATTTCTGAAACACTTCAGGGATTTTGGAAATAAAGAGTAAGAAGTGAATAAAAAAAATTGAAAAAAATTACTTGCCTTTTTATGATTTCCCAGAGAAGAAAAAGGGCAGCCATCTGATTATCAAGCTTAAGGTAACTAAACCAATAACTTCTGGGGGTAAGTTGATTCACACAAGACTTCAATACGCTAGCAAGACAGTACGATAAACTGTTTTCAATTTTTTGTTCATCCAAACATCCCAGTAAATACTTACAAGTATTTCAATCCTTGCTTTCAGCATTTGGTCTTTCTTGATATTCTGTACATGTATAACTGGACCAGTTAAAATGTTTGTTCCACCATTACTACAGTCCACAGAATACACAGGAAGGTTTGAAGCACCTAAAAACTATTTAAAATGTAAAGTTAAACTTCAGGTTTCTTTTACAGTACAAGTCCAAATATATATAGGATTATTTACAGATAAATTTGATAGATTTTAGTTTTCCAGAAGTCTGCAAGATCAATACGTAAATTTTTTCACAAGTGATGTGGGAGAAAGGAAGAAGTTATAGAAGTAAAATTTACTATCTATTCAACTGTTTTGTATTAACACATAAACATTAGTTTCTTTTGCCATTATGACAATAAATTCAATTAAGTAAGCCTCCTTTTCATTAATTAAAAAAAACCCCAATCAAACATTAAACAGAATTTAAATATAAAGTTCAACATGTCATCATAGTACTGCAGACCCAGTCTACAGGAAGACAATGGACGCATATAAAGTGTAAATGGAATGCAGACTATTTTGCAGCAGCAAAAATTTTTTTTTTGTTTGCCAGTTCTTGCTGGAAGACTGATTTCACTAGAATTGGAGAAGTCACTCCCTTGACTTTAAAAAAAAAAAAAGGTCCAAAAGGGAAAGTTTTTTACTTATCCTGCATTCCATTCTGAATTTAGATAGGTGCTTATGATAATAGTCTTATCTAATATTATTTTTAGGCTTGCATTTTCATCTTCAAAAAAAATCAAAAGCTGTATGAAGTTTTCTTCCTGAACAAAGTTTAGCATTGCATATGGCAAATATGACCTAAAATACCTTAAAGTTGTAGCTATATATCCTCACGTAACTTTCTCTTCCATTTCTAAGGCTGGGTTCCTCTGATTCTGAAACTTACCAAATGACTCGTAATAGATGAGGCAAGAGAGTCACAGTTATGGCTACCACGCTACAGAAATTCCAAAAGCATTATTAAAGATAACAAATCCTATGCCTATGCCAAAATAGGCTCTTTTCCCAACCATTTAAAAAGGAAGTATCAAAAACCTTATGACACATAATAAAATGCAGTTTACCTTACAATGAACTATCAACTTTGGCTGCGCTGTTATATTTCCCGATTCATCCAGTACTTCAACCTGAAAGGGGAAAGCTGTACCATTTTCAATCTTTAGAATTTCAGAATCTGGTTTTACTTTCAATTGACGAGGAGGGCCTGTAAAAATACACAATTGCAGAACACTGGTTATATTTTAGATAACTTGTGAGACACTGGATTTCAGGTTTTGTTATCTCAAAAGGTTTTTAAAGCCAAACTACCAAGATATTTGTGATAACAAATCATTTAGATCAATTCAAGTGTGTTGGTTTATATCAAGAAGTTCTAGATGCTTCATGTCCTTCAATACATACCACCTGACAATCTTTTGAACAAATTCAGTAAGGAATAGTTAGACAAACATGATGAACTTCAGCACATACAAGGTATAAACACATAATATAGTGCTATATACATACTATATGGATTCACATTCACCAAAAAGAAACTTGGAGCTTTCTCCTGACATGTTAAAACCAAAGACAGTAATCTTGAGATATCTCATCAATCATGATGTGTAGCATTTTAATTATCAAAGCCGCCACAGCTACAACTTGCATGCAAAGAAAAGAAAAAGAAAATTTTTTTGGCATTACTTGGATAGTAAAGTGAAGCCATTCAAGTAAGTCTACCCCCTGGAACATACAGGTATTTTATCAGTTTTAAAAAAAGAGAAGGAAGTAATAGATTACTATGAAAAGTTCTGAAGGAACAAAGGCCATTTTTCAGAAACATCCTTTATGCATCATTCATTAAAACTTTATTTCAAACTCACTGGTTGAAGAACAGGAAAGACTGAAATAGCTTTTATTCACTCCTTCCTCAAAAAACAGCCAAGGATAAGTCCAATGAGAAGAAAGAGGTAGTGAAGTATCTCTACATTGCCAAAAGCAAGATTCTAATGAAGGATGATGTTGCCTTCAGTCCAAGGTAAATAACTAAGCAATACACAGTAAAATCAGTCTCATTCCACTCCATTTTCTACATGTAGCCTTAACTCCTCAAAAGATGAAGAATGATGGAATAAACTGCATTTTTGGTCTAACAAAGCTTGAAGAACAAAATTTCTCAGCAAAATGAGATGGGAAAGCCTAAGGTTTGGTAATCTGAGAGGTCAAAAATAAGTCTTCAAACTATACCTTATATCCCAAATCCAGAAAAACCCAGATAACAAGTGATAACAGGTGTCATATTAAGGGAATCCTCAGTATCAAGACACCCACAAAACACAAAATTCTGGTAAGAGCAGTGGACTTAAAGACTTCCATATTCCCCTCCTGCATTATGATAAAGTCAACATGCAACACTAAAAATTTCAGACACAATCCCAACTGCCAAAGCATCTCCCCTTTGCTGAGGTAGGAAACTGAATGAGCACTTTTTCCACTCACAAAATGTTTTCTACAGGGAGAGCAGGTGAATGCAGATTAGTACAGGTTAAAGGGCTTAATGCTGAAGAAAATTGAGAAGAAAGCAATTCATTCAATGGTGCTAGGTTAGAAAAAGATTTAAAATAATTTTAAAAAGTGAAAAAACAATTCTAAAGTACGCAGGCAAATTCCAGCTGCTAGAATATTAGAGAAGACTGGGCTGTGAGTTTGATGTTCTTCCTGCCAAGAACGACATGCCCTTAGCTTTAGTTTCAGTAATCACTTGGATGACCTAGAATATCCTTTTTTATGCCTCACTAAATATTTTACCTTCTTGGGAGAAGCAGCATTTCATTAATAGTGAATTTCTGTTGAACTTTATTCTGACACTAAACATTTTAAGGATACTTACCAGGCTGCAATCTTATTTTAACGATTTGTGTGTCTTCTTTCAAACCAGGAAGAGTAACCTTCAGATTAAAGTTCTAACGAAAAAAATATTTTAAATATTAACCTTAAACAAAACCAGATCATAAATTATCACACAGGCGTGTCAATGCATACATATGTAAATTTCAGAAGTCCATCCAAATTTTCTTGCAATGCTACATAAATCAAGATTATTTTCCTATACAAGAATCTGTCTTTTTCATGTTCTTATTCCCAGAGATGTTCAATCCAGGATTTGCATGTTAAGCTACAAGGTTCTGAAACCATTAAAAGCAGCTATCATAACTTGTGGTTTCCTGCTTAGAGGCTGTTTTAGTCAGGAAAAAGAAAGTTGAAAAAAAAGTAGTTTTAAAGGAAAGGGTCTGCAAGTTCTGTGTGCATTATTCCTTAGCTAATTGCCTGAAGCAAGGCACCACAATTACGATCCATCTCATCTTTGAATAAGGCCGTAAGAAAAACAACTGCTCTAGAACTGCATCACTAAAACTGATTTTCACATTAAAATCAAAGAATGAAGCAGTCTAATCAATCTTAAAAGCTCCATCTTAAAAAAACTAGTTGCACTGCAAATACTGCAATTTCATATTTCATATATTTGATATTTGAACATACTTAGTTGCAATTCATGAACTGTCATTTTTACACATTCAGAAACTGTGTCTCTGGAAAGGTTTAGTTTTCATAATCCCGGCTTATGCCCTTTACGCACCTTTCCACCAGCAATATTATTTGCTTTTTTCTAAGCAACAATAGCAACAGTATCATGGGGTATCTTCAGCTACCTCAGTTCCTAACTCTGCCTTTACTATGCTAGACTGCAAGACTAAATGAAAGGATTAGGACCTGGTGAGAATACCGTGTAAATATGCCACATACGTGTTTTGAAAATTGTTTTTTAAAATCTTCACATCTATACTTATCATAAGCATTAAGATCTGTTTTATGAAAGAAATCCTTTTAGCATGTAACATGGTTTTGTTTTTACTGTAAATTAGCAGCTTGACTAGGTGCTGAGAATCCATCAGTAACAGGTTGAATTTGGATGGCATGTATTTGCTACAGAAGTGAAAACAGCATTTTGGAAACGTCTAGAAAAGCGCAAGTAGTTACCACTCATATTAACTATTACTACTCACAGTCTCAACTACAAGAATGAAAGATTTCAGTGCTCCCTATGTTATTTCAACAGGATGATTTGACTTAAACCAATTTCAGCACCAGTTTAAATCAAGACAGCTGATTTAGCATGCTGGGTAAACTATACCACACACCAATGTGTTGCTCAGCCCCTCCACCTCCAGTCCCATCAGCTAACAGAATGCAGCTGTGGGAAAGACAAATCACTCCAGGTAGAGCTGTAAGAGATCATTTGAAAATATCCCAAGAAATACCTGTAGTCATTAGTGTAGACCAAACTTAGATAACACTATGTGACAATCCATTTTACACAAAAATTTGCTTTTTAAAAAATGTTACTTCAAGTTTAAATTAGCCTACCTTTCCCTGGCAACTATTTATACAGCCTTTAGCAGTGACACCTTTAATGATGCACTTTGTTCCTGCAGTTATTTCTTCATGCTGCAATGTCAATCCACTAGAAAAATACATAGAAAACAAAACAGAATCAAATTAAAAATAAACACAGTGTTTTAATATACAAGACACTTTCAGATATTCTTATGGAAATAAAAGCAAAAATGCCAGTTAACCTATGTGAAAAGTATCCAGTATATCACTTGGACAAATCCCAAAGAATTACTGTATTAATGTCACATGAAGAAAGAACTAAAAAATAAGAAAATTAAAAAAAAAAAAAAAAAAAAAAAAAAAAAGAGGTAAATGGTTGAATTACCTAGCTTCAAGAATGGGTTTAATGTCAGTTGTCAGCTGTGTTGCATGACCAAATTCATCCTGCAATTCCAAAGGAATATTAAAAGGTACTCCAACTCGAAAAGGAAGCTCCAAAAGACCCACTGAAAATTTCTCTGGTTTGCCCTCTAAGAGAAAAAAGAATACATTTTTAGAAGGAATTGCGTCCATTGGCTTTTTCTTAACTAAGGCTGCAATTAAGTCAAGTGGTTTTCAGCCTCAAAGTAAATAGGCTGTTCAGAATACTGTTGTAACCAAAATCATGGTTTATTGATTGATCCTCTTTTTTTATCTTACACTAACAAAAACTATAGTTAAAACATAGTAGCAATAGACCACAGTATAAGAAACACAACAGGACAGCCAAAACTTCTGAAGGACTTAGAACATCAATTACAGCACCTGAAAGTGGACAAGTTCCTTGTGGACATCTTTTCTTAAATGTTTAATTGCTTAAATTCTGTTAAAATAAAATAATTCATGCAACAAAACATTTTTATTCTACAACTATCCCAAATTTGAGAGATAAAGTTGACTAATGATGAGTATTTGAAAAAGAAGCGTGAGTGCATCCTTCCTGTGAAATCTGGCCCTGTTAGACTGCCTCCAATTAGGTACTAAAAAAGGAGACTAAACAGATCGGTACAAATGGGAGCTTGTAAATCAGAGTAATGTTTTGTGGAATCAAACTGTCTTGGCCAAGTGGCCTTTGAAAAAAGAAGCAATACAGTGCTGAGCTCAATGGTAGATAAATATTCTATCAAATTATTTTGGACTCAATTTAACAACTACTTTCACTAGCTACAGGTGTGATTATCAGGGAGCTTCTTTTGCACAAGAGATGTGAAAATCATGGAGGGGCAGGGGGGGAAAATGTTACCTTGTACTGGCCAAAATTATTTATCATTTACAATAACAAGATCACAGCCTTACAGTGTTTACAATTTTATTTACAAGTGAATGATAAAACTGTGAAATGATTTGACAAAATAACAGTAAAAGAATTTCTGCACTGTCAAAGTGAATAACTACCAAAAGAACATATCTGAACTAAACCCACAAAACTGATAGATTGACTTAGAAGTTCAGTTTTAACCAGCATTTATGATGATTTTTTAGCTTACCAAGAAGAGCTGTAAATACTGAGCAACAACCTGCTGTTGGAAGAATAAAATAATTTGTTTCTCAGACAAAAAAGCTTTTGATTTCAGTTCAGGTTTTAATTGTTCTTTTCTGGATTTTTGGAATCTATATACATAAAAGGACACACTAATGTTACTATTTCAGAATAAGAACTGTGAGGATTTATGGCTGCCTCTGAGACAACACACAACATTGCTAAAATAAAGACTTGAAATACTTTTCAAGACTGAAAATATTAAAAGTGTCAAATTATCTTCTGACAAGATAAAAAAGCAGCAATAGCAAAAGTTGCTTTTAGTACCCCTTGTGTTAAAAGTACCAAACTATTAGTTCATTAGATTTTTAGAGTGTTTAGAATTCCTTCCAGAGGAGAGTTGTTCACTTCAATTGTTATGGCCAAAGGAAATTTTGACTGAATGCTGCCATGCTGGGGAAAGCCCCAATACTATTGAAAAAGAATTTTTAAAATACAGAATGCAACTTTTAAGGTTCTGTTTTTGCTTTGATAAAGAGATAAAGAAGGAGCAGACAAGGTTAATTTATGTAAAGATAAAGAGATTTTTTTTTTTCTTGAAACTTCACAGAAGTATCTTGAGACTTCAATGCCAGGTTTTCAGACATATGTTTAAATAATTACTCTTTTCAAGTAACGCCAAACATTTTTTCTGTATTATCATATAGAAATAGCTCTTTATATTCTGCCAATAATACTTTTGCAGAAGCTGTTAGAAGAATATGCTACAAAGAACTCTTTTCTGCCTAAAGGGTTTGCATTCAAAGCCTCTAGTTTTGTGGCTACTGAAAGCATCCATTTTTTCTTGATCTTCTGGAAACAGATGTTAGCTCTAGCTCCTGAACTTGTGAGGAAAATACACATTTTAATATCAAATGCAAAGGAAGTAGTATTTTTTACTTCTCCCCTCCCCACCGCCCTCGTAAATAAAGCTCACAGAATGGTTGAGGTTGGAAGGGTTCTCTGGAGGTCATCTTATCTAATGCCCCTGGCTCAAGCAGGGCCACCTTGAGCCAGTTGCCCAGGACCATGCCCAGACAACTTTTGAATATCCCCAAGAATGGAGACTCCACAACCTCTTGGGCAACCTGTGCCAGTTGCTCAGGCAACTTGTGCCAGTGCTCGGTCACCTTTACAATAGAAAAGTGTTTCCTGATGTTTGTAGGAAACTTCCTGCGTTTCAGTGTGTGCCCATGCCTCTGGTCCCATCACTGGGCACCACTGAAAAGAGCCCGGATCCATCTTCTTTACACTCTCCCTTCAGGTATTTATAGACATTGATAAGATCCCAATGAATTTCCTCTTCTTTGGGTGGAGCAGCCTCAGCTCTCCCAGCCTTTCTTCATATGAGAGATGCTCCAGTCCCTTCATCATCTTCATGGTCCTTTGCTGGACTCTCTCCAGTATGTCCATGTCTCTGTGTTTTAATGCAATGTGCCCAGAAGTGGACACAGTACTACATCTGTGGCCTCACCAATGCTGAATTAGAAGGCAAGGATCACCTCCCTCAATCTGCAGGCAACATTCCTCCTAATGCAGCCCAAGATGCTGTTGCTCTTCTTTGCAGAAAGGGCACACTGCTGGCTCATGTTCACCCTGTTGTCCACCAGGACCCCCAGGGCCTTTTCAACAAAGCTGCCTTCTAGTCAGCCAGGTGCCAGCCTCTACTGGTGCATGGGGTTGTTCTTCCCCAGGTGCAAGACTTTGAACTTCCCCTTGTTGAACTTTATGAGGTTCCGTCAGCCCATTTCTCCACCCTGTTGAGGTCCCTCTGGGTGGCAGCATGACCCTCTGGTATATCAGCCACTCTTCCTAGTTTTCTGTCAGCAAACTTGCTGAAAGTACACTCTGCCCCATCATCCAGATCACCGATAAAGATATTAAACAGAACTGGACCCAATACTGAGCCCTGGGGAACACCACTTGTGACTGGCCTCCAACTGGATTTCACTCCATTCATTCTTTGGGCCTGGCCATCCCGTTTTTTACCCAGCAAAGAGTACATCCATCAAAGCCATAAGCAGCCCATTTCTCCAGGAGAATGCTGTGGGAAATGGTGTCAGAAGCTTTACTGAAGTCCAGGTAGACAACATCCACAGCCTTTCCCTCATCCACTAAGCAGGCCACCTTGTCATAGAAGGAGACCAGGTTTAGTCAAGCAGGACCTGCCTCTCATAAACCCATGCTGACTGAGCCTGATCACCTGGTTATCCTGTATGTGCCATGTGATGTCACTCAAGATGATTTGCTCCATAACCTTCTCTGCCACTGAGGTCAGACTGGCAGGCCTGGAGTTCCCCAGATGCCCCTTCTGGCCGTTCTTTTAGATGGGCGTCACATTTGTTAACCACCAGTCAGCTGGGACCTCCCTGGTTAGCCAGGAATGCTGACAAATGATTGAAAGTGGCTTGGTGAGCACTTCTGCCAGCTACCTCAGGACCCTTGGGTGGATCCCATCTGGCCCTATAGACTTGAGTGCGCCTAAGTGGTGTAGCAGGTCGTTAACCATTTCCCCTTGGAATATGGGGTCTTCATTTGGCTTCCTGTCCCTGTCTTCCAGCTCAGGGCGCTGGGTACCCTGAGAACAACTGGTCTGACTATTTAAGACTGAAGCAAAGAAGGCATTAAGTACCTCAGCCTTTTCCTCGTCCTCTGTCACTATGTTTCTCCCCACATCCAATAAAGGATGGATAGTCTCCTTAAACCTCCTTTGGTTCCTAACGTATTTACAGAAACATTTTTTACTGTCTTTTATGGTAATAGCCAGATTAACTTCTAGCTAGGTTTCAGTCCTTCTAATTTTCTCCCTTCATAACTTCACGACATCCTTGTAGTCCTCCTGAGTTGCCTGCCCCTTATTCCAAAGGTCATAAACTCTCCCTTTTTTCCTGAGTTCCAGCCAAAGGGCTCTGTTCGGACAGGCTGGTATTCTTCCTCACTGGCTCATCTTTTGGCACACAGGGACAACCTGCTCCGGCGCCTTTAAGATTTCCTCCTTGAAAAATGTCCAGCCTTCCTGGACTCCTTTGCCCTTCAGGACTGCCTCCTCAGGGACTCTGTCAACCAGTGTCCTGAACAGGTCTGTGAAAAGTCTGCCCTCTGGAAGTCCATCGTAGCAGTTCTGCTGACCCCCTTCCTTACTTCACCAAGAATCAAGAACTCCTACCATTTTGTGATTGCTGTGTCCAAGGTGGCCTCCAACCATCACATCACCCACAAGTCCTTCTCTGTTCGCAAGGAACACTTCCAGCGGGGCACCTTCCCTCACTGGCTCGCTCACCAGCTGTGTCAGGAAGTTATCTTCCACCCACTCCAGGAACCTCCTAGACTGTTTCCTCTCTGCTGCATTGTATTTCCAGCAGACGTCTGGTAAGTTGAAGACCCCCACAAGAACAAGGGCTAGCGATTGTGAGACTTCTCCCAGCTGATTATACCATATTCCATCTGTCTCTTCAACAGACGCCCAACAGGATATCTGCCTTGTTGGCCTTCCCCCAATTCTTACCCATGAACACTCAACCTTATCATTACCATCATCAAGCTCTAGACAGTCAAAACATGCCTTAATATACAGGGCTAGGCAACTGCCTCTCCTTCCTTGCCTAGCCCTTCTGAAGAGTTTATAAGCCTTTCTTGGGTAGCTATAAACAGAAACTAACCAGCCATTAACAGATAAATGCACAGAAATAAATTAGGAAATAAAATTAATGTTTTAGCGGATGAGAGAAACAGGACTGGCAAGGCTGTAGCAGAAACATTATGTAACCGTACATTGTGTATCTTAGGGTCTTCAACAGTGTCATCAAAATCATAACCTATGAATTTTGTTGGGAAGATATAAGCAATCGCATACTATTTTAGGCCACATACATGCATACCAGAGTGTATGGCAACATAGAGTAACATCAGACATGTTTAATAGTATTATTTCTATTCTGGTATTCCACTATTTTATGATGGTTAATCCAAAGATACACACCCATTATAATTGAATGACAATTTAGTTTTGCATAGGATTCCTCTTTTAATTAAAAAACCCAACTTCAATCTCAACATGCATATTTTAAATGCATAACCTATTTTTCAATGAGTTTCTCTCTGTGGTTTATGCATGACAGTTGGCCTAATGAATACTAGTTTTATGAAAGAATATTTATGCCAATGGCATGAGGAAGAAGGGTGATTCTAATTAAGTAAAAGTTCATTTTTATTAAGTACATTTAGGAAAGTTCACATCAGGGAAAAGCTTTTGATTCCATCAACACTTCATAATGTTTTGTAAAACTGACTGAGCCAACGCTTTACAGGTGAGATCAAAATCTATTAGACAAGAAATTATTTTTTCCTGAAAACACTTCATATTTGACATGCAAATGGTGCTTTTCAGTGCTGAAAGTTATCTCTCAACTAAAACATGAATAATTTTGATACACAATGAATCAAACAGAAACATTAGAAGTAAAAGGAAATTGGCATGACTGGAATTCTTACCTATAATAGTAAATTTAAATATTTTAGATGGTAGAGGCCTTCCTGCGTAAGTGTCTGCATTACTTTCATTCAATACTACTTGCAGTTTCAAGGTGTAGTTCCCAAGTTTCTGAAGGTTTTCTAAAAAGAAATACAAATACAATTAGAAAGCAAAAGTAAAATTATAAATAAACTGAAAATACTGCGTATGTGAACTTACCCATTTTTTTAAACCAGTATGGCCATTTGCCTCCATGCTGACTGATATGGGAAATTATTTCTTTATTCCCAGTAGTGCTGCAAAAAAAAAAATTACTAATTTTTAATTTTACACCTAAGTTTTTTTTAATTATCACTCATTATTATAAGTATTACTATCACTTCTATATCTAATACATACACATTCAGCTTCACAATTAATGAATTTTCTACCTAACCCCTTTTTAATTAAAAATTGCTAGTCTCAGACACATGAAACTGAAAGCAGTAGTTTGTAAAGTTGAATTTTATTAGCTCTTTGGTTATACGTTCCCTGTTAAGTTACGAGCACTTGTAGGCTGTGCACTCCCGCTGGCAACTGATTAACTCGACAAATGACCATACCAAATTAGCTTAAATGGGAGCAATGGTAAAAATGTACAGTTGAGTGAATGCTCCAAATTATTCTATCGTCTTTATAAACACCTCTGCGGCATTAAGACTCATCCAAAAAGAGAATATTCTGAAACTTCAAGGCAATTTTTTTAGTGACTGGTTCTAAAACTTAAGATAAATACAACACTAAGATTTATTGTTTGAAACTTCAAGAGGCATTAATACATTTGGTTTTCAAAATGTAATTTAGAATAAATACAGAATGTGACTGCAATAAGACCCTGCTGCTACACCAAACTGCATACATAAGATAAAGTAACAGTTGTCAACTTTCTTAGGTGTATTTCTTTGAATGTTGAATTCTGGAATACTGGGTTATTAAAATACATTTTGATGGTGTTTTGTAGTAAGAGCTAATTTGGTTTTCTATATCAGGATGTTTTTCCACCTTTGGTAGTTGCTACCACTGAGAAAACAGAAGTTCTCAAATGAGTGCAGTTTTCCTACTGCAGTGTCGACTGCCAACAGGTTAAACTGAGAGTCTGTATTATGCAAGATGCATACCTGGAAGATAACACACCTTTCTTCTTGTATTGCCCCAATACAGATAGATAATCTAACGTGGAAATTCATCTACAGGAAGTGAAAAAAGTCAAAATACTTCTGTGCATAGTCATACACAAAAGATGACAATAAAACAAATGGGATCTTGGAAGGGAACAAATGAGAAAAGCCTGGTTTTTAAAGGCAGGGTTGTTATGTTCTGATGTTCTCTTCTGAAAGAGGACACTGCTCTCAAGAGCATTTCTGCGCAAGAGACCTATCAGGTATGTCCAATGTTGTTGTGGGGGTCTCTGTGGTGAAACAACATCCTGATGTTTTATTTGAACAACAGACTAAATTATTTCAGCAGAGCTACACGCAAAGATTTAAAACTTTCTTGGGAATTTCTCCATTTTCCCTGTAGTAGAGGAAAAGCCCTTCAAATGTTATGTATTAGGAGTGATCAATGAACTCTCCTCTGTTGTTTTGCTAGAGAGCACCATTAGGACTTCCTAACGACCACGTTATTTTCTTGACACTTCCACGCAAAAATATTTATGAATAGTATCAGTATACCTACAGTCACTGAAATACAGAAGGCTGCACTTGGTGCAAAAGGTATACTGCAAACAGCACAAGAAATTAAGTTTTTATAGACACTGTAGGGTTTTGGAAAAAATACAAACCTGAGGCTGAAGTATTTAAATTTGATTGTTTTTCCTCATGAAGAAACAGAAAAGAATTCTCATTCATTGTTGCAGGGGGATTTTTGTCTATTGTCTGAAATCTTTTGGAAACAAATGGTCTAGAGATGAAAGGTACCTTTTACTCACAGGATTTCTACGGCACCAATGTTTGCTTCTCATATGAACAAGGTTTCCATGTATATTTTGAAAACAATGGGTAACTAAATGTCCCTGCTATAGTATCATATAAATCCATGGAGAGTACAGACAGAGGAAAAACATCTCTAATTTTGTTTCAAATGACGTATTAATAGCCAATAGCCATAGCTGTCCTGAACTGGGAGAATTCAGTGGTGCATGTGTGAGAAATAGAATCATAGAATCACAGAATGTTTTGGGTTGGAAGGGACCCCTAGAGGTCATCTAGTGAGCAGGGACACTGCTAACTAGATCAGGTTGCTCAGAGCCCCATCCAACCTGGCCTTGAATGCTTCCAGGGATGGGGCCTCCACCACCTCTCTGGGCAACCTGTGCCAGTGTTTCACCACCCTCATTGTAAAGAATTTCTTCCTTATATCCAGTCTAAACCTACCCTGGTTTAGTTTAAAACCATTACCCCTTGTTCTGACACAGCTGGTCCTACTAGAAAGATTTTCCCCATCTTTCCTATAGGCCCCCTTTAGGTACTGAAAGGCCGTAATCAGGTCTCCCTGCAGCCTTCTCTTCTCCAGGCTGAACAAGCCCAACTCTCTCAGCCTGTCCTCATAAGAGAGGTGCTCGAGCCCTCACATCATTTTAATAGCCCTCCTCTGGACCCGCTCCAACAGTTCCATGTCTTTCTTGTGCTGAGGGCTCCAGAGCTGGACCAGTATTCTAGGTGAGGTCTCACCAGAGCAGAGTAGAGGGGCAGAATCACCTCCCTCGACCTGCTGGCCACGCTTCTCCTGATGCAGACCAGGGTACGGTTCGCCTTCTGGGCTGCCAGCACACATTGCCGGCTCATGTCCAGCTTTTCATCCACCAGCACGCCCAAGTCCCTCTCGGCAGGGCTGTTCTCGATCCTTTCTTCCCCCAGCCTGTACTGATACTGGGGGTTACCCCGACCCAGGTGCAGGACGTTGCACTTGGCCTTGTTGAACCTCATGAGGTTCACACAGGCCCACCTCTCCAGCCTGTCCAGGTCTCTCTGGATGACATCCCGTCCTTCTGGCATGTCAGCCGCACCACTCAGTTTGGTGTCATCCGCAAACTTGCTGAGGGTGCACTCGATCTCGCTGTCTAAGTCATTGATGAAAATGTTAAACAGCACCGGTCTCCATCTGGACATCGAGCCATTGACCACTACCCTCTGGATGCGACCATCCAGCCAGTTCCTTATCCACCAAACAGTCCACCCATCAAATCCACAGCTCTCCAATTTAGAGAGAAGGATGTTGTGGGGGACCATGTCAAAGGCTTTGCAGAAGTCCAGATACATGACATCCATTGGTTTTCCCTTGTCCACTGTTGTTGTCACACCATCATAGAAAGTCACTAGGTTCGTTAGGCAGGACTTGCCCTTGGTGAAGCCACGCTGGCTATCTCAAATTATCTCCCTGGCCTCCATGTGCTTTACCTTAGCTTCTAGGAGGATCTGTTCCATGATCTTCCCAGGCACAGAGGTGAGGCTGACAGGTTGGTAGTTCCCGGGGTCTTCCTTTCTACCCTTTTTGAAAATGGGCAGGTGGTCACAAACCTGATCTTCTCCTACAGCAGGAGGGGTTTTGCCCTCCTGGTCCCCCTTATGCCATCCATCAACTTGGGAGGGGTGAGGAGAGAGGTTGCCAGTGAAGACTGAGGCAAAAAAGCTGTTGAGTACCTCAGCCTTCTCCTCACCTCCTGTTACCAGCTTGCCGGTCTCGCTCATCAGCGGGGGTACGCTTTCTTTAACCATCCTCTTCCGGCTGATATACCTGTAGAAACCCTTCTTATTATTCTTTGCATCCCTAGCCAAGTTTAGCTCCAGCTGTGCCTTGGCCTTCCTGACCCCATTCCTACACAACCGGACCGCGTCCCTATACTCTTCCCAGGATGCCTGTCCCTGCTTCCACTGCCTGTGCAGTTCCCTCTTCCTCCTTAGTCTGACCAGCATGTCTCGTCTCAGCCATGCCGGTCTCTTCCCTTCTTTGCCCGATTTCTTACACCTAGGGATTGAGCGCTCTTGCGCTCTGTGGATCACATCCTTAAAGATCTGCCAGCTCTGTTCTGTTCCCCTGTCCCTGAGGACCGTTTCCCGGGGAGTCCTTCTGACTATCTCCTTCAGGAGCTGGAAGTTTGCTTTTCTAAAATTCAGGGTCCTGACTACACTCTTTGTTCTTCCCATTTCCCTCAGGAGTGTGAGCTCTACCAGTGTATGATCACTGCAGCCCAGGCTGCCTCCGATCTTGACATCTCCGACGAGCTCACTTGCATTGGTGACCACCAGGTCCAGTATCGCATCCCCAAGGGTAGGGGTGTCTATTACCTGGCTTAAGAAGTTTGCCTACAGCTTGCCGTGTTGGTTTGCCAGCAGATGTCGGGGTGGTTGAAGTCCCCCAGTAGGACGAGAGCCTGCGAACGCAAAGCCTCCTGGAGTTGGAGAAAGAACGCTTCATCAGTCGGCTCCTCTTGATCTGGCGGCCTGTAGTAGACACCAACCACCAGGTTCCCTTTGTTGCCTCTCTCTCTGATTCTTACCCATAAGCTTTCGACCTGCTCGTGGCTATTCTTCAGGGACAGCTCTTCACACTGTAATGATTTCTTGATGTAAAGGGCAACGCCTCCGCCCCTCCTTCCTCGCCTGTCCCTTCTGAACAGCCTGTAGCCATCAATAGTTACATTCCAGTTGTGGGATTCATCCCACCAAGTTTCTGTAATGGCAATCAGGTCGTAGCTTTCTAGCAGCACGATAGCTTCCAACTCCTCTTATTTGTTTCCCATGCTGCGTGCATTTGTATAGAGGCATTTCATATGAGCTGTCGGCCTCATCACCTTCATAGCAGAACACACCTCATTTCCCTTGAGGTGTTTCACGGGCTTTTCCTTGTTGGCTCCTACCACCTCAGGAGCCTCCATCTCACCTCCGCCAGACTTCAACTTCGCTGCAGCACCCCAGGCACAGGTTGAGGGCTCATGCTAGCCCCTAGTCCCTCTAACCATTGCATATCATCCCCTAGCCTGTCGCTGGGAAGCCTGATAGGTTCCCCATCCCCCTTCACATCTAGTTTAAAGCCCTGTCAATGAGCCCCGCAAGCTCCTGGGCAAAGACCCTCTTCCCCCTTTGAGAAAGCTGGCTCCCATTTGACGCCAGCAAGCCCAGTGCTGTGTAGACCATCCCATAGTCACAGAATCCAAAGTTGTGGCGGCGACACCAGTTGTGGAGCCACGTGTTAATAGATTGAGTCCGCCTGTTTTGCCCAGTGTCTCTGCCCACCACTGGAAGGAGCGAGGAAAAAATAACCTGCGCTCCAGATTCCTTCTCTAACTGCCCCAAGGTTTTGAATTCTTTTTTAATCACCCTTGGGCTACTTACTGCAACTTCATCAGCAAAGACACATCTAATCACCATCTCCCATTGTGGTTTACAGGAGGGAAGTGGCAAGATAATTGGTCAGAAGAACAGTCAACAAAGTTCTAAAATAAATACTTCAGTGATGAAAGCAGTTCGCTGAAGAGCTCAAAAACCTGAAAAGACACCTCACTATTGCCACAGGACCCACTCAACTATTTTAACAGAGGTACCTGCAATTTAATTGAGTAATCAGAAGTGATTTAAAAATAATCTTCTGAGATAGAAATGCTTATTTCTCAACCTCACCTTACATAAGAACCACCCAGACATGACTTTGAAAAAAAATTTTCCAGAACCCAGCTTTCCTGGCAGCCCCCTTCCATTAACCCTAACCTGAAATTTTAAGAGTGAGCCTTAAAGAAACAACCTGCCAGTGGCCTGGGAAAAAACTCAACACATCCAAACAAGCAAAACCAACCAAACAATAAACCCTCACAGCCCTGTTCTCCTGGCAGTCTATGCCTCCCTTTGACAGACAATCTTCATAGGCAGGTCTCCTTCTTGTTACCTGGCTCTTTCATTTGGTAGCCCCTTTGTCTTCCTGCTCCACCTAGACCCTTTGGCTTTCTCTTTCTCTCAGCTCTAACCCATAAAGCCAACCTAATTTTTCCGCCAAACCTTACAAGCCCCACCTCATCATGGCCCAGATAAAAAGTTTCTCATATCTTAGCTGTCTTTCCAGCCCTTGCTTCTGTTATCCAAACCCTGGGCAAGGTGCTCCTGCCATGGCCGAGACAAGAAGTTTCTCACAGTCCAGTTCTCCCGCTAGCCCACCCTTTCTTTTCGCAGCTCCTTTTATCTCCACTGGACCCCTCAACTTTATCATTCTCTCAACCCTATAATTCAAGCTCTAATCTTGGGCTGAACCTTGTATAAGGCTCCCCAGTAAGAGACCAGATAAGAAGTTTCTCATAGCTCAACTGTCTTGGCAGTCCACAGTATATTTTGCCATTTATCCCATGCTTCAAAAGAGAAGAAAAACTTTTTCTACATTATAAGGTGTTTGCTGTTGGCCTTCATATGGGTGTAAACCATGACAGTACAAATGAGAGCTTTTTATTGTAAGAAAGACTAGGGATTTGAGTTTGACAGGTATGCCGTGCCCGACTTACTCCTTGTTCAGGTGAAGAACAGAGGGATTACACCAGTGATTCCTCAATTGACTAGACAAAAGTTAAGATAGGAAGCAGTAAGAACAGTTATAAGTATAAATTTCCATCAGTGAATCAAAGCGGTCAGGAGACATGAAAGGTCTAAAGAGAGACTTTTCAGTGATTGGAGGCAAAGGGCAAACAATTTGTATTACACCTACCAACAACACTGACAAAACACAACAATAGAAATGCCACGCCTCTGTCAAGTTTATATGTCCTGAAGTCAGGACAGTCTACCTCAGTTAAGGTTGCAAAAAACTGATTTGTCCCCCAGGCTACTGGCAAATACAATCTGATAATCTGTGTTACATGAACATGTTTTTTTTCCATTCCAACCTCTTTATGCCCCAGCACACTACCTTGGACAATGGACATGCACAGCAGACAGTCCCCACACAACAACTGCCATTAAAATACCACGTGTAGTCTTATGACACATATACTAAACTGTAGCTAAGATACTTCCATTTGGTTTCCTTTGACATATATCACTACAGTAACCTCAGTGCTTCAGAAAGGTATTTTTACAGCTCTTACCAGATAAAGGAATTGGATTTTCCTACTGTATATGGAAAGAAACAAGGCAAACAAGATATTAAGTTTCTGTAAATTTCTGATATATTTGACATGTGCAGGATTGGAGTTTTCAGATAATTTAGTGTTCTAATTTTGTGTCCAACACTCAACTTAGTAATTTCATCTGTCTCTGAGAGAACGCAATTCTTCAACAAATGCAATGTAAGAATATCAAGTGAAGCACCCATAAAACGGAAACCACAAAACAGTAACACACAAGAAACTTGATTTTTTACATTAGACAATAAACAAGTCTGGTCCTTACTTTTATGCAGCTCACATGAATTGCTGTATTAATTACAGAAACATCCATTTTAACCATGTTCTTATGCACATTAAGTAGGCATTCTGGAATTGATAGGCCCTCCTTACATGTAACAGAAGATGTAATCATAATATACAATTAAGACATTAAACATTTGGCATTGAAGCAATTGTCATTCCATGAAATGTGGCTTTGGAGTACTACGTGCTCTGATGGGATATTGTCCTTAAAATTCACAGCTATATCCATCTATCAAATTCTAATATGTATTATATGTATATACACAGAGAAATATATTATCCGTTATGCATTTTTAACATCATAGAGGCTCAGTTAAATATAGCAAAATACTTACAATGTAAAATAACCTTGAGTTCAACAAGAAGTTTCTTTGAACCTCCATGGCTTGTACCCGGAAGTTTTTGCATTGCTTCTCCTTTTTTATTCAAAATTACTATTCTTAACGCTCCTGTATTTAAAAGGAAAAACAATGGACTTTTAAAATATGCTGTGTATTGTAAGTGATTGAGATTTCTGTACGCTTTTTTTTTCAATTTCATTTTTTAAATTGACATTTTAATTTTAGTATTTGG
This sequence comes from Gorsachius magnificus, assembly GCA_034008185.1. Taxonomy (NCBI): domain Eukaryota; kingdom Metazoa; phylum Chordata; class Aves; order Pelecaniformes; family Ardeidae; genus Gorsachius; species Gorsachius magnificus. The sequence continues at coordinate 54,117,630 of CM067082.1, read as the reverse complement.
AAGAAAAAAATATACCTATTGGTGTACCAGCAAATCTTGTTTCATTTGGTAATAACTCATCTCCTTCAGGCCATGTTACTGATAATTTGTCAGGAAGCCTAGTGAAAAAGAAAGAATGAACAGTTTTTCCATGAGTTAAAAACCAGGGTAATTTATCTTTAGTAGAATATACATGAAGTTATTTTTCTGGGGGAAGAAAAACACTCAAAATATTTCTTCTTGGTTTAGAGTTCTAGGGTTTTTTGTTTCTACTGAAACACTTGAATGCTTTCCCATTTGGGAATAAAACTGGTATTTTTTTGCTGTTGTTGTTCATGAAGAAATACTAAAATTGTTGTTTGGAACTCCACAAGTAAATAATTACAATTCAGAGCTTACCTTGCCATTTCATCCTCTATGTATTTTTTAACAGCTTTGTCAGACACTGTTCTGTCAAGTTTTGATATTGGAATAGTTTTCATTTCAGCATACAAGGCCTGAGGTTCCTGAAAAAAAATTGAGCGCAGTTACAAACAGACAGATTGTAATATATCAGAGAAAAAAACTCTCTCTATTAAGACACTATACAAGTCAGCACAAACATAATGCAATATGCTAATAAATACTGTCTGGTGACACCACAAGACACTATTCTAAAATTTGCTGAAATCACAAGGGCTAAGAACGGATGCACGTCATACTATTGATACCAAATGTGATACTCTATTTCATATGCAAATTTAAATAAATCAGCACGTGGTTCATGAATAATAATTTTAATATATTTACATTAAAACTAATGTAACTAGATAGTTTAATTATTTCAAGATTCTGAACCTCAAAAAAAAAAAAAATCATAATTTTCAACAGGTATCTAAATGTCATTTAAATAAGTCTGACCCAGGATTATGTTTAAAGATTCTATCAGCATACTAGGTAAATGAATGCTTTTTATATCTGTCTTACCAAAGCAATTTGAACCTCTCCTCCAGTGGCATATATATCCCCATCATGGTCTCCATACAAAAAAAATTTCTCAATACTTCCATAGAATATTGGAAGAGTCTTAACAGTTTTCACCTGTAAAGAGAAGACAACAATTAGTGTCAACACATTACTTCTGCATCAAATGTATAGTATTTGCCTTTTACAGGGTTCAAAATCTCTATTACAAAATGAACAAACAAAACCAGAACATCAGTGAGCAACTAACTTACCAGCTGTCCAGTTTTGTATGTTTTCCCATCCCACTCTATTGCAGCATACATTGCCCAAGGGCTCTGCATTCTTTTGGATGGTAAATCAGTACGTGTAGTTACTCCTTTAAAGACTGTGAATTTTATCTGTTTGTCATATTTTTCATGACAGTCTTTGAGCCACAAAGCAAATTCTCTGTCAATTTTCATTCGCTGCTCCTATAAAGAGATTACAAAATAAATACATATTATTAATGTATTACAAAACTTAAATCTGACAACTTCAGAAGTATGAACAATTATAAGAGTACAGCAACACTACTCAAAAAATGGATTCTTCAGCTTGGAAACATTACAAAATTCTAGGAAAGCTATACTTCAAGAGAGAAAAAGTGTTTCCCCCCAGCACCCATACTCCTCTACGAAGAGGTTCTTTCCTCAAGAACTGCCATATAACTACATAAAATAACTGTTTAAGACAATAAAAGGAAAAAGACTAAATATCTTTTTTTTTTTTTCAGATTTAAGGAATCAGCTTTACAAGTCACTAAAACTGAGACAAATGACTGCTACAAGGTCCTGCAAAAGTGCCCAAGGTGAAAGTTCATCAGAAACTGGGTAATATTCAGTGGTGCAAACAAATGACCAATGAGTAAAGGTTTTTATATCATATGCATTAAACTTTGCTAAGAAGAACTAACAGAATAAAATTATTACCTGTCCATTGAAGATTCTCGTGAACAGAGTATTCTTGTCTTTTAGCTTCAGCTCCAGATCCATGAAAGTGAGTTTGTTTGTACTAACCTGGAACTTATCATTGGTAAATAACGCACCAGAAATTCTGTTGTAGCATTCAACTGGTGCCAATCCTCTCTTCTTTGGAGGAGCGCACCAGTCAAAACTTAAACAAAAGGAGAAAGACATTAAAACCCTTTTATAAAGAGAGGTTTACATTATAGAAACAGACTGGTTTACGTTGTAGAAACAGATTACCACTTACTCTTCCACAGTTGTGTACGGTATTAATCTTCCATTCCAAAAACATTCAAAAATAGGCCTTTTTCCTCTGGCACCCTTTTCTACTATAAAGCAGTCATCATCATCATCGTCATCGTCATTTAATTCTTGATTAAAAAGAAGATAGTCTCCATGAATAAGTTTCTTTTAAAAACTAATATAATATTGCAAAACAGAGCAATCTAAATTAAGGATTATTTATAGTTATTAAGTTAGGCACAGTAGCAGTACACATGATATTGAGCGAGGTATATACAATATTAGGATTTTTTGTTTCCTATTTAAGAAATACCAAACAGAAAAACTAAGGAAAAATTTTAAACAGGGATCAAATATTACCAAATCTGCCAAATTTGCAAATTTCAAATTTGAATAAATATTACTTTTTCCTCTTAGTTTCAACTGATGATCATAAAATCCTGTCAAATAAAAATACAGACTTTTGTCAAAAAAAAAAAAAACCAAAACCAAAACCAACCAAAAAAAAAGACCAACACAAATGATTTTAAAACCCTAGCATCTGAAAATCCATCAAGACTGGAAGAACAGATTTTAAATCAATCACTTAAGACTACATGTTGTCCTCTGTGGTATTCCAATGTTAGAATCTGTTGACAAACTACTGGTGTTTCACTACTTTCTCGGAGCAAAGATCTAACAGTTAGGAAAGTGGAAATATTTCAATCAGACTGCATTCCATAAGAGTTCATAGTTTGAAATCAGATGAGCTTATGTCAAAGATCAGGTTTACATAAATGAGTTACTACAACAGCCAAAAGGATGTGTTCTGCCACAACCCAAATTAGAGAGTAATTTACACTTCAATTCAAATTGTTCTAGTTTCTATTTCATTAAAACATTTACAGTAGTAGGACTGTCTATAATAGGACTGATAAGCAGCAAAACGTTTCACTCACTTGATGGAAAACATGGATCATCAGGGTATGTTTCTTTATCATACAGAAAAGGATGGTATCGGATGATGCCTTCCACTATACCTTCTCCTTCAACATGTGCCTTAAACTCAAAACTATCTGCTGCAGTATTTATATACAGTGTCTGCATGTCATCTTTGATCTCTCTAAGATTGACGATCTTTGGTACTTTCCCTTTTTCAAACATTGAAATCTGAAAAAATAAAACAAGTTCATTTTCATTAGACCAAAAAACCCTACAGTAATTAGCATTTGTGACTTACATCTTAACTGTTAGCAAAATTAATTAGTTCCTACGCTGCAATGATAAATAGTTGTTGCGGTTTAACCTCAGCTGGCACCTAAGCACCATGCAGCCGCTTGCTCACTCCCCTGCTCCTGGTGCTAAATCCAATACACAGCACCATGCCAGCTACTAGGAAGAAAATTAACTCTATCCCAAACAAAACCAGGACAATAGTATTAATTTTTAAAAATTAAATTACATAAATATCTTAAAGTCCTTCTGTATTTCAAAATGCACAATTAAAGAGAAACAGGCACAATATGAAGTAAGTTGCCATCAAAGAAGAATTTTGACTAATAAGTATAAAATCTCTTACCTGAATGTCAATGTTGTTGAAAGGGCTTATGTCTTTTGTTACAGCATTAGTTTCATTTCCTTTTGGTCCATGGATATAATAGTGATAGATATGTCTGAAATACATTTTAAAGGAAAAATAAATCTCAGAAATGGAAAGTAAAAAAATTGCACAGTATAATTTTTTGAAAAATTTTTCATTGCATTGTTAAAAATCAACTCCATGACAACATGTAAATCTGGTAGAGAAGACTTACTAAAGGGAGTAACTCCTTCTCACTCCTTTCAACTCTCATTTCCTTCATGCACAATCGTGTTAGGATCAATTTTTTGATAAAATAATTAGAAACATTACAAATTGGAAAATAATACATAAGTGAAAAAAAATTATGATTGTTACATGGCTACAGATCCTTTACATCAAAGTGCAAACTAATGAAACTACTGTAATTTTTTCTGCACTCTGAAGATTAAAAAGAACTAGAGCCAAAAATTTTTCCAGGCATTGTTTCTAATAACAGTTTTGTACTGATCATCTAATAGTAACAAGAAACATTTAACAAACAATCGCTATCCTTCAGTTATTTACAATAAAGTAAAGATTCCCCATTTGAATAGTGGCAGCAGTCATGGATGTATATTAGAAATAATTTTTCTATTTGCAAACATTATTTTCTAATGGCACTTGTGTTCATTTAAGAAACTCAGAAGAATCCACATGGTCAGATAGATTAATTATTTTCATAGAGATATGAAGTTTGAGAAAACTGAGGTTTAAATCCATTTACTTCAACTTTTCAGCAAGCTAGCTAATTCTTCCAATGTCAAAGATTGAGTCCTTAAACCTCAGGGTGGCAGTTTGCAGAAAAATGATATTATACAAGTCAATGGGACTTAAATGCATCTGCAACTGTTTATAATCGCTTTGCTTCTGACATCCATTGCACTAAATGCACCCCACGGAGAAACCTTGGTTCCCAGACAAAAGCTCATGGTCTCATTGCTCAGGACTTCAGAGCAGACTGGTATGTCCGAACTGCTTAGTATTTTGTCTGCATTTCTTCCAGACTTCAAAAGGTGCTCTCATGGCCTTAAAATGTAATTATTTTGGGGGTTCATCTCCCCTCCCTCTACTTCAAAGCACCTGAAACAATGAAGGCTGTGCTGTACTCCATTAAAGCAGAATGAAATTGGTATCATGCATGTGTGGCAGAAGGGTACGTCAAAGTGTTCGAGGGGAAAAAGGCCATCACAGCTGAAATAGCGATGCAGGACTGTGTAGCACTGGGAAGCTAAATCTGATTTGCTTCACTGTAACAGCTACAGGGCATATACTTGAATAAGTGCACCTGGGTTTCGTCTCAAATAGAGGCAGTTCTTCCAGTTCAGGTGATTGCTGGAATGAACTAACACACACCTAAGTGTGGGTGTTCACCATAAAAGCACCTAGAAGCTAAGGAGGGACCCAAGTTATCCATCTACACAGATGTATCCTACATTTTTATGAGGTTAAAAAGGGTTTCAGCCACAAGTTCTTACATGCAACCTGAATGATGTTTCATATAATAAGGTATTATCTAATCCATATGTTAATCCTTGTATTATATTCTATTATTATTAGATTACAAGTAACACAAAAATAAAATTACAGCTTGAAAATCAAGTTCTCTGGTTTGCCAGATTTCAAAATTGGGCTGTGACTTCATAGTTCGGTATACGTTCACAGATAGATCCATCATCTTAACAGATAAGCCCACACAATTCCTGGGTATTACAGACTTCCGACTGAAGACCCAATGATGACACTAATATAGCACTGAGTGAACAATATCATATAACATTCTCCCTCTTAAGCTGGGATGAAGCAGCAGCTTTTTTTGTTGTTGTTTAAAAAAAAAACCCAAACAAAACCAAAATACTGTAAATACAAAGATAGATATCAAGGTTATCAAGGTTAGGAGCACAGTTGTGAGAAAAGTAACTTATCGAGTTATTAATCATTAGATATCTAATTGTTACATTAATAATATAACTTAAATTGAATAGGTTATTAATATTAGATTGGATAATTGTGTATCAATTATCAAGTCACTTGAAACTGATGTTTGTAAACATCTTTCTTTGGGGGGCCCGTTGTACTAGTTTCTGTAAAATCAGTTAGCTAGGAAGACTAATTGTGTCATCAACAAAATCTGTATCAACAGCCTTAACAGGAATAAAGCCAATGACTAGGTACAAAAAGAAAGTAATTCATCATTATCTTTGTTAGTAGTCCACTTTTAAATCAAATCTTTTAAATCACCAACTTACGCCAGCTGCCTTGTCCAAAGATGAAAGTAGTTTTTCAAGTACTGCATGTGATCTGGTTGTACACCTGTAATGACAACTGCTGTGAAACTCTCTTTATCCCTTTCTTCTAATATTAGATTATGAAGAAATCTTTCATCATCACTTGTGATGTGAGTAGAGTCAGATGGCTACAAAAAGAATAAAATAATAAGAGCATGAATGTAAACTGAATTTCTGAACTCCCATCAGCTTTGAAAGGGACTAAAAAACAGAACAGGAAAACAATACAGAACACATGACGCTAAGTATCACAAAGGAATGCTTCCAAATTAAAATCAACAAACAGAATCTGACATCCCTGATCCAGTTCATTTCAACTCACTTTCATCACAGCATTTGAAGTGTTCAGTCTAGAAATGCATTTAATCATGTTTAATGGGGCACTGTGTGATATTCACAGTCTCATCCACTAAATGGAACTATTATGTGTATAAGACATAAGTCTTTTTTAAGAAAACCAACGCAGAAAACAATTATTTGCTTTTAAATGGATAGGCTGCTTTCTATAACAGAAATTGAAATGGAAGAAACACGCATATGCTGTGAAACAGAAAGGGCAAATCCTCAGTTCCAGCTGAAATATCCAGTAGTCTCACAGAAACAGAAATTCCTGATTCCAGAAAGTCCTGACTGTCTTTTCCTGGATGGATGCACTTCACTCACGATAGATTTCTAAGCTGCACAGAAACACAGAAGTTGATGTCATGCTTCATGCTGGACAAGTGGATAATCTTTCACATTTCGTGCATCCAGAAAAGGAACTATTTTTAATACAAAGATTGAGATCTTTATAGCAATTGCAAACAATTGGTACAACTTAAGAAAATACTCTTTTCCATGCAGCAGTAAATGCAGCTTCATGCTTTGTTTTGCAGGAAAACAGGCCAAAAGGAAGCACATCACTGAATTGGTGAAAGGACAAATCTCATACCTAACTGTAGACAGTGAAATATGTTAGTCAAGGGAGTTCTGTTAAGACTTAATTTCCCCAGGGAATCAAAGAACTCTCCTTAACCAACAGGATAATTTGACCAGTTGGGGGAACTTTCATCAAAAACTACTACAATTCTTTAAATGCTTTCTTCTGCCCACAGCATAGCCTCTTTTAAACCCAAGTCTTCCTCATTTCATCCAAGCAAGGGGCTGTTTCTATTATAGTGATGAGATCACAGAAAATAAAGAAAAGCCAGAGTCATCACCTCTGTATGATTTGACCAATGACCTAGAAGCTGCATGCAAATGTTCAACAAGTGCTATCCTGTACAATTTACAGAGTTAAAAGTACCTCCAAAATGCTGTTCCCAAATTCTTTGGTTGCCTTCCCACTACAGATGACAAATTACCATGGCACTTGCCCCTACATTCCTATAGCATCCATCTCAGCTAGAAAAAGTAATATTTACTTGTTGGCAATATTAAATGGTCCAGGGAAATGAGTGCAGTAAAGAGAGGTGCCTATTACCCCAACAGAAGATGATTGGCTGGGGTGCCATCAGTGCCACTTCTCTTCAGTGTTCTGGCCTTGGTCTAGAATGTCTGAGGTTTGATGCTAATTATACCTTGATTTCTTTGCAAAAGTAACTTCCTTTACCAACTCAATTCCTCAAAGATTCAATTATTCTTCTCACATAGCAGGAATTCATTAGAACTTTTATTTCTGCCATAGTATTCTCTCACTCACCTATGTGCATTGCAGACTATTTTTCAAGACATTAAACAAATTCACACATTTAATTTCACATTAGTATTACAAAACTGGTCTGGTTATTTCAGTGATTTGTAAAATTTGTTAGACCTGAGTTGTCTATACATTATATCCACACTTTCATTACTTGAGTGCTTCACATCACGTCTTCCCTCTTGGATACTTACAAGTTATTTTTTTACCTTTAATAGAGCTTTATTTGCAACTTTTTTTTTAATTGTGTCAGCTTAACATTCATTTCATACTATCACCACAACTTTTCAAACAGTTGATTGCACCACCTACGCATCTCATTCTGCTAGTTTCCTCCAACTAATATCTGTTTATTTTCTACTTTTCTATCCCCCATACTTTTTTAATATCAAATAAAAGAAAGCATTTTGGCCCTCTATAAGAAGCAGATTTTGTCTGCTTCTACTTTCAGTTTCTATTTCTGTGACTCTACCTTCTCATCTCATTATTGAAAGTAAAACTTGTACGCTTCTGATGATCCATTCTTTGTCACAAGTCACTGACCCAAGACTGGTATGATAAAACCCATATTCACCTCCTGTTCCTTTCTCAGCTGTACAAAAGGCCAAGAACACTGATACAACCCACAAGTTACGGGCTATAATCAAGATCCGATTACCTTGTCATACACAGCACCCACTTATGCTCCCTCTGCACCCTTAGCTATATCTTTGCCTTTATTTTCTTGCTCAAAAATGTCCAAAGAACAGTTCCTTTTGGTCTTCCTCCTTATCTTACAGCTTTTTGCTTAAGTTTTACTTCTTCATGAAAACCATCAGGGTTTTTGTTGATCTGGATGACTTTTCTCCCATATGCGGGGTAGTTCTACATACTTCTATATAACACAGAGTTTGTTTCCCTAATTTATTCCTTAATACTTGAGAGAATGGACATTTTTATGTTTCATACATAACAAAACAATTGCTGTTCTTAGAAAGATCTTTTTAGATACTTTTCTTAACCTAGTATGTCAAACTATATGGTGTTTCTGTCCTTTAACCTAAATGGAAAAAAATAATCACATACAAGTAAAGCTTTACGATACAGTGTCTCGAATTTTCCATTACTTCCTTCTACACTCCAGAGTGCAAGTGATTCATAAGGTAAAGATGTCACCAGATAAGAATTACAGGAATATTACACAGTGAAATCATGCTAACCTGGGAAAGGCTTTCAATGAGAAAAAAAAAAAAAAAAAAGTGTTAAGGCCTCTTTACCTTCCTGTTTCGAATGTATCCGCTATATATTGCTTCCTTGTTTTTCTCCTTCTTTTCAAAATCCTCTTTAGAAAGGACAAGTTCATGAACATCCTGAGAATCTGCAGGTTTGCTTATCATCTGTTTTTATTAAAGAAACAATATTTAAAATCAAAATAAGAGTTAAAGTGAACATAATAAAACAGCTTAATGCTGTGATTAAAAGCTAGGATAGCAACAATATTTTAAAACATTTTTACATAATCATAAAGATTGACATTTACTTACTCTGGCAGACTGTCCAACGAAGAACACCGCTTGTTTGCCTCCAACTCCAAAATACGAGATATCACTATTTAAACTACGAGGCACTGGCAAAGGGCGTACATATCCTGAATGATCACTGACAATAAAAATGGCTTTAAGAAACTTCCTCAAGAAGTAATTTTTTTTTTTAAAAAAAAAACAAAACAAAAAACCCCAAACCCCAAAAACGCCCTTCTGTCTGAACAGCCCGTATTAAATTCTTCCTGCAGTCACTTTGTTCAGAAATCCTTCATTTTAGATCTATTATAACTGCAACATTAAAATGTGCCTAAAATTCTTGATGTATTTTCTTAAAAGGATGTTGGCAGAGCAACTCTTTTTCTAAGTCATCTTATAAGACACTTCTGTCCCTTCTAGCAAACCAAATCTTAGTCATACACATTCAATTTTTTCATCTGAACAACTCTTTTGATTATTATTATGGAATTTATTTATTTATTTATTTTACACTGAAGTTCAGATGAAAGAGAGGAAAAATATTTGGCAGGGAGAACCTGACAGACAAATAAACTATTACCCTGAGAACTTTTCTCCATTGTTAACTCTGCAACAGGGACATGGTCAATAGGCCTCTGTGGCAGGTACTGCAGTAACAGCAATTACACACAGTTTTAATGGTAGAAGGTAAAAGGCAAATCCCTCAATGGTCTACCCTTGACTATAGTGAGATATTAACTGTGAAGCTGCTGCAAATTAAAATGGATAACAATGCAAGCCTGATCTTTCTGACACCATCCTTTCATAGAAATAGTTTTGAGTCAAAATGGGAAATAATGCCAACTATTAAATGCAGTCTGGGAGAGACTACATACGTCATCAATAATTAAATTCCATGTCTTTTGAGTCAGCTTTGATGGATGAAATGTCTTACCTAGTTTAAGCAAATAGTAGGACAAACATCTCGATTTAAATCATAGCAATCCCAAATGAAAACAGGGTGTGATGGCATCTTGGTATAATTTACAGCTATGCTCCCACTGTTTATCAACCCACATTTTAAACCTATAGCTTAAAAATACTATACATTTCTGCTGTTACTAAATTCACCTACGGCAATTTCAAAAAGCAGTGAATTTCTCTACAAATGACTAGATAAGATAACAGAGAATCACTTCTTATGCATTTATTCCCAATTGTTTGATAGATACTGATCGTTCTATTTGGAGATGCATTCAATGCAAAAAAACCCCCTCCTCAGCTCTATTATCACTTTAGCTCCATTACTTTCTACACTAGTTTCTCATAGGACAAGTTAGTTATGATTGAGGCTGTGATCCCTATTTTCAAATTTACTGTCCTAGGTTTAAGGTATTTAAATAAGTGACTAAAGCTTGAGAATTGTACATAAACTGCTTTGGCATTTTCTGCACTAGGGTTGTGCAGGTGGAAGATCTCTTAGGAACAGATTCAAGACTGTAAAATGCATTCTTATAAATGAAAATGCACCATAAACCTTTACTTTCTTCTTTAAAAGCAAAACATGCATTTTGCCTAGCCTTCTTCAATAAATAGACATCTTCAGGTATAATCTTGCATTACATTGTACATGATTAAGTTACAAAAAAAAAAAAAAAAGAAAACATAAACCAAAACCCTATATCCATTATTCCAGTAGCATGACAGACATTGAATGAGTTCCTTAATGCACTATTGAAAGGCTTTCAGGTAACAGGTAACACATAAAAAAACCACGTAGAAAGCCCCTAACTGTATGCAGGCAAGTCAAAGACAAGACAGCTTAGAAAAGGCCACAAGAATAAAAACATTCTCACAGTATCATATTAGAAGAGCATTTTTGTGTTATGAAGCTTCTCTATTTTCTACCTACAGAAAATATGTGTCTATTTAAATGCAAATATAGAATGACAGGTTTTAGCTAAGTGTTGGTATAGAGGTATGTCTTAAAATTATATTCTGTGAACCTTCACAGAGTTTGCTAATTGTTGTAAAAATGATTAAAACTTTCTAACCTCTCAAAGTCACCTTGTCTTGTAAACTTTGACAGTCTATATACAGCCCAGTTATTCAGCTGTTTAGAAGTCATTCCTCTTCCATTATCAATCACAGTAACCGCTGGTTTTCCTTGGGAGTCATCAAATAACTGTTTGGGGAAAAAAACAAAAAACAAGGAGCACCAGAAAAAAAAAATGCAAACTGCACCTGAAAAAAAGGAGAATGTTTTTATCTTACCAATTTTATCTGTATGCTCCGAATACCAGTATTTTGGGATGTAGCTGATAAAGAATTGTCAATCAACTCAGCAAGGGCAAATGCTAAAGAAATTGAAGAAAAATAAGACTATTAAAATCTTGTTCTCAAAAGACAGCACTCAGAAAACACAAACACAGTAGTTTCTTCCAAGCGATTAGGATAACTCATACCCTAAACAGACAAAAGCTAAGCACTGTCAGAACAACCAAAATTATATAATATCTTGATTAAAAAAAAAAGCTTTTGTATACTTAATTCATTATTTGTTTCATCGCTGAATCTCTCATATCTCTGTTGATGGCAAGAACACAATTACTGGAAGCACTCAGGAACAGTGATGAACTAACAGACTCCTTACCACAAGGCAAGCTTGTCTTTTTCCATGCTTAGGAATGAATTTGTACAACTCTCATATGAAAGTCCAAAATATGTAAAAAACTGACTTTGACTTGTTAAAATATGGAGGGAAGAATGAAAAAACCTGAACAGAAATGTTGCACAATTTCCAAAATCGAAAGAATTTGTTTACAAGAATAACAAAGAAAATTGTAAAAATGGTTGAAGAATTTAGTCAGTGGTAAATACAACCAAAGTTCTGTCAGATATGTGGCAATAGACAGTGGAAATAGTCATCTAAACTACTTGCACAAGTTTACTGTTTCTAAAGATTAACACTTGGAGCCCTTACCTAATTAAAGTTAGGAATACCTAACTTTAGGGAAAAATTGCATTTAATTTAAGACAACAGCATCAATCTGAAAAAAAAAATATAAGTTCAGATTAATTTATCCCAATTGATTAGCCCTAGCGAATAGAATCAACATTTCCATTCAGTCTCTCTGATAAGGAAGTTTTATTCCCTACAATCTGCAAGGTTTTTCAGAATGCTACAGTGCAAATTACAGTTGCCACATACTTCAGACACGCAAAATAAATCCCTTGAATATTACTATCATATAGCAATACTGAATTTGGCATTTTCCCTCAAGCTGTTTTTGAAGTAAAAAACAGTTCTCAGTTTCTTTGCAACTTTCTTCACTGCCAACAACAGGAGTTAAGCATCAGTTACATGATCTACAATCTTACTATTCTGTATCAAAGAACAATGGCCCTTCGTAACACATGAAACTGGTTAGGCAAGCCCTTAGAGATGTTGTAAATAAGGAGCATCAGCTACAGTACGCTTACACATGTTCAAAATTGCTATTTGCTCTAACAGTCAATTCTAGTACATAATAAACAAAAGTAGGCAGTTAATACAACTGGTTTGAAAATTTTCATTACTGGGTGTGTTGCAGAATATCACAAACTACTTCACCTGGGTCTCAAAGAGTGAGAACTAGTAACACATTAGGAAAAAATATACCAGTAATGTCATTACAGAACTGGATCTAAAAGTTAGTCTGTTTGTAGTCTTGATCACTGTAGTCTCTTTAGAATTGAAGAGTTATGACCATAAGTAGTACCAGAACTTTTAGACCATTTTAAAGGCTTTTGTGGTAGCAATGTGAACACATGCAGTACACTCAGAGCAGGAATCCTCCTTTTCCCTGTGTCACTATTGCAGAGTACAGGCAAGAATTGACTTAAATGCTATGAAAAGTTTCTCACAAACATCTGAAGCTTGTTCACTCTCTTTTAGAGAGAATGATGATTTAAAGCACCCAAGCAAGCTGCTTTAGCAATGACATGACAGAGGAAAATGTAGGAAAAGTTTACTTTTCCCTTAGTAGTAGTAAAGTTTTCTTTACTACTAAGAAGAAAAAAAAAAAAAAAAGAAAGAGACTTCAAAAAGGTAACATTGAGATCCCATATTTAAATCAATTCCCTGACTCGTGAATAAATATGCTTCAGGGTTTCGTGCAACAGTATGCAGGAAGAGAAAATAGCAAATGTATGTTGATGATACTGCCAGATGGACCCAAACAAAAGTTCAAAATGTTTTTAAGCTATAGCAAGTAGTCAAGGAACTTTCATATCTAGGCCCGCAGACACCGACAGGCACGATCAAAGTCTTTTCCTCTCCTGTGGATATATTTTCTTCCTGTTTCAGTACTTCTGTAACACAAATAAATCTGTCAAAGATGCTGATATATTTCACATTTAATCCACATTATAAAATGCAGTATTTTTACACGTGGATGGCAGATCTGACCTTGATATAAAATCTCTGGATAACACAAGAGATTATCACCGGAGTTATGTACAGGCAAGTGCTCATAACATGAGGCAACAGAAGTGGAAAATCTCTTTTATGAAGAAAAGGAGGGAAAAGAAAAAGACACGTGTGAAGAAAGAAAGGAAAGCTGAACATACGCATGCATTATTTTTTCATCTTGTATTATTCCGAAGCCTGTTGAAAGAAGGAAAAAAAAAAAGAGGTTTCCCTACCAAGGGAATGCTCAGCATTTCATGGGAGATGAGTGTTAGCTACAAATTACATGAACACTTATAGGAAATGCAGTATTGAATGACTTCATAAAGATCTTATGAGATGTAACAGTTCCTTCTGACAAACGACCTGTTTGTTTGCAGTTATTACCATGAAAATAGAGTGGGAGTTGGATCGTTATACACATACTGGGAAATTTCTCCAACGTAAAAAAGTTACAGTCCTCAGTATACATTGATTTCATTTCTTGATTTAGTAATTTAAATTTTGCTTTAGAAAAAAAAAAAAGGAACAGTAACACTGAAATCAAAACTCTTTAAAAGTGTAATATATTTCTAAACTGAAAACTTGTTTAAACATTTGTTTTCTTGACATAAGACACCATAAAAACAGAAGAAGGAACTTCAAGTTCTATTGTAGAACTCTATGACCAAGCATCATCTTTCATCTAACACACAAACCTGTTTGTTTAAATACTACCAATAGGCAAAGCTAAATGGATGATACTTGACTCCGACTCCAAAATCCTCTTCTCAGATGAGACTTTTTTCTAACAGAGGAATAGGGATTGGGAGTTTTGATAAACAGTTATAGGAAAATGGATACAAGAAACCACAGACTATGTATACCTCTTCAAAGCTTAACAGTTCTAATACAAGGTGGTTATAGTAATTATATATGGCAGACTGAATAGCCAGCCAACTGGCTCAAAGCTTGCTCTCCTCTGTGTGGCAATACGCGAAGATCAGCATTGCCACAGGCAAGGTGGCTTGCAGGCTTGCTGAAGCAGTGGACACCCAGGCAGGGCCGCCTGCCCACCAAGGCTTGCAGTTTGCCACAGATCCATGGCGGTGACTGTCTGCTTTCTTCTATCTGGACCTCTCGCTTGATTTCTTATCTTTCCTTCCTTCCTTTCCTATCACTGCTTTCTCTCTTTCCCCCGAACAGTTAATAAATGGGTGGATTTACGACATCTGACCTCATTTGTGTCTTAATCTTGCTGGAAGGGATTGAACCTGAAACAAGAGGTTGGTCCAGCCACCCGTAGCCTCCCAGATTCATCCGAGGTCAGCTAGAAAGCAAGGGGGCCTTCCTCTCATCCAAACAAAATTGGATCCTAACACTATATGACAGAGGACTAGATTTCTCCATTTTTCTACCTTTCATCTCTCCATTCTTGCAGTATAGGTCCTTGTCCCAAGTTTCCAGTTCTCACCATCTTCTTGTCTCACAAGCTTTGTTGTGCTAGTATTAGCAAAATAATATTAACTCCTCATCTAGCAACATTATATATATTTAAAAAGGAAACATGAATGGATAGTAACAGAATCCCTTCGTTTTGCAGCTGAACATCAAGTAACAGAAGGTTCTGTGTCCACACCATGGCACTCAACACCTCACATCATCTTGACATGCCACAGAATTAAGTTTTCTTTTGTTCATTATTTTTCTGTCTCAGTGGATGGGCTTCATGTGTTTTGATATTATTTCCTACTTACACCCTCATGCTAAAGTACTTCTTTGTTTGTTTGTTTTAAAAGTCATCCATTGTGATTGCTAAAGGTGCACTCCTTCAAATCAAGGCTGGACTGCTCTACTGTTTCAGGAATGTACTGTGGTTTGACTGCCAGAAGTGCTCATTTGAATCTCATCAAATTCTCTAACTGAAAGAATGGAAATGCTTCCAGTTAACATGAATCTAGCAACAAGAACAGTATTTCTACCTGCAACTTGAAATATAAGAATTTACCTAAAAATGCTACTGTCACACTTTTCCCCCTATTAGTCAGCATTAATGTCTGTAAACTAACAATAATTCATAGAATCATAGAACAATCCAGGTTAGAAGGGACCTCAAAAGATCATCTGGCCCAACTTTTCATGGGAAAGCAAGCCTAGATGAGATTATCTAGCACCCTGTCCAATCACATCTTGAAAACCTCCAGCAATGGGGACTGCCACACAGATCCAAGCCTGTACTGGGCTCTTCGGCTATGTCATCCCAGGTGCAGGGCTTTGCACTTGTCTTTGTTAAACTTCATACAGTTCTTGCTTGCCCACTCTTCCAGCGTGTCCAGGTCTTGCTGTAAGATGGCTCTCCCATCTGATGTGTACACCTCACCATTCAGTTTAGCATCATCGGCAACACTGATGAAATCACAGTGGAGAAGTATCTCATTCTACTGCTTTTGATCTTGCTTCTCTTGTAGTATCCATCAAATAAGGAAAAACACAGCTCTTAACCCCAAGTAGTTTCAGAGTCCCTTGAACCCAGGATGAGAGTGGAAGAAGAAACAATACAAAACATTTGCCAATAAAAAACCCAAAACCTGACAGGTAAAATTAACAAAAAAAATCAAGCAGCTAGAGATCAGAGTAGCCTAAGGTAAGATGCTAACCAACTACCTCAGCATAGCTTCAGGATCCATAACATGCACCTCCCAGTAAGCCACAGTGCATTTCACCGAAACATGACACAGGAGCTAGGAGTGTGATTTTACAGTATTTCATTTTCAGCAGAAATAATTACTACTGTTCAGCTTGAAGATCTATCACTGTGGCACAAATGCAATAATGAGGTATGGTATCTGCCAGCTTCATACAGTTATATTCTCCAAATGAACAGCCCCGCTGTTGACAAAACTTGGCTATGCAATCAATCTTACTGTCATGAAGAGCAGAGGGAAGAAAAAAAGCTTGACATATAAAGAAAAGGAAAATGTACGTTTGACAGACACAACCCACCCTAATCTACCCAACAAACCTTAGTGATCTATACCTTTGTGGCTCACTCTCTTTTAATTTACATCCCCTTTGCTACTTTATTCCTGTGTTATTAAGTTCTTGCCCCTGGTGAGCGTTTTTAATAGTTGCCCTGGATAACTCACAACAGCTGGTTGATCTCCAAGGACTACCTCCTCAAAGAATAAGAGTAGTTCACTCTATTGTGCAGAAACTCAAGTCAGTGTGGCAGAAGGGCCAGGACAGTGCGTAAGATTCCTGACCAAGTTCAGATGCCGATGGGAAGTACGCACGAGGTTTAAGAGGGGATGAGCTACCCAGGAGGCATACAGAGACACCAATCAAGTGTTGACCAGACAATCAAGGGAAGTGATTCTTCCTCTCTATCCAGGCCTTGTGAGACTGTATTCTGAATACTGTACCCAGCTTTAGGCTTCTCTGAAAAAGACACTGAAATACTGAAGTGAGTCCACGAGTCCTCCAGATAATCAGAGGGCTTAAGCACCAAACATGCAAGGGGAGGCTGCTGAGGGTTCTGGGGTTGTTCAGAATTAAGAAGAGAAGGCTAAGGGAAACCTTGTTGCTGTCTTAGTGTTAGGAGGATATAAAGATGAAGCCAGACTCTTCTCAGAGGTGCACAGTGATAGAAGAGGAAGCAACAGACAAAACCTGAAACATGGAAAATTCATTAGATAAAGACGTATTTATTTTATAAGCAAATACTGGAACAGGCTGCCAAAACAGCTTGTGGAATTTCTACTCTTCGAAGATATTCAAAACTGAACTGGACTCGACCAGCCACCTGATCTAATCAACTTGGCTTTGAGCAGGGATTTAGATGACATGACCTCCAGAGATCCCTTCTGACCTAAATTATTTCAGAATGCCATATAATAGTTCCACATGTCCAAGTTCTCCCAATCTTTCCCTGGAAAGTTCTTGGATGGCTATTGCAGGTAGTGTTTACCATACATAGACCTCAATTTTCAACAATTAAAATTTCAACATTTCAGCCATCAGCTCAGTGTCGCAAGGAAATGAAATAGTAATTAGCATTTCTTTGTAAAAGTCTTGAGCTGAGGTAGAGAGGCAGAAGCATCAAGTTCAACTTAAGAAGCTATGCATAGACAAGAAATGGTCCGGCTAGTTTGCACTGCTGTACCTCAGCTATATTAGTTTTGTTCAAAAAGTGAAAACAAGAACCTTAATTAAGCACAACAGAATGTACATGCCTGGAAAAATGAACTGCTGATATCCATGACTTGCACAGAAAATGTGAACAAGAGATGACAGAATCTGAGAATGGTTTAGGTCAGAAGAGACCTTCAAAGATCACCTAGTTCCAACCCCCGTGCCAAAGGCAGGGACATCTTCCATTAGATCAGGTTGCTCAAATCCCCATCCAACCTGACCTTGAACATTTCCAAGGATGGGGCACACCCACAACTTCTTTGGGCAACCTGTTGCAGTTCTTACCACCCTCATAGTAAATAATTTCTTCCTTATGTCCAATCTAAATCTACCCTCTTTCAGTTTAAAACTGTTATCCCATGTCCTGTTACTACAGACACTAGTAAAAACTCTCTCTCCATCTATCTTATAAGCGCCTTCATATACTGAAAGGCTGCAGTGAGGTGTCCCCGGAAGCTTACCTTCCGTAGGCTGAACAACCCCAACTCTCTCAGCCTTTCTTCATCAACAAGGCCAAGTGCAAGGTCCTGCACCTGGGTCAGGGCAATCCCCAGTATTAATACAGACTGGGTGATGAATGGATTGAGAGCAGCCCTACAGAGGAGGATTTTATGTTCTACCCACTACAAGAACCTCCTAGACTGTTTCTTCTCTGCTGTAGCACTCCAGTCATTGGAGTCATCCCACCAAGTTTCTGTGATGACAATTAAGTCGTAGCTATCCTGCTGCATGATGGCTTGCAGCTTCCTTGTTTGTTGCCCATGCTGCATGCATTGATGTAGGTGCATCTGAGCTGGGCTATTGATTTCACCTCCAACATCAGCATGCCACCCCTAGGCTCCACTCTAGCGAGCCTGGTTATATCCCCTTCCCTCTTTGAACCTACTTTAAAGCCCTCTCAATGAGCCCTGCCAACTCATGAGCAAGAATCCTTTTCCCCTTTTGAGACAGCTGAACTCCATCTGCCACCAGCAGGCCCAGTGCCATGTAAACCTCCCCATGATAAAAAAAAAACCCAAATTCCACTGATGGCACTCTGACACCTCTGAGCCACATGTTAATCAGGTGAGTTTTCCTGTTCCTTTCAGTATTCTTCCCTGCCACAGACAGGATTGAGGAAAACACTACCTGTGCTCCTCATCCTTCAACCAATTGCTCCAGTGCCCTGAAGTCCCTTTTGATCGCTTTTGGACTTCTCTCCACAACCTCATGACTGCCAACCTGCCTAGGTTGTCCTCAACGCAAGGAAATTATCCTCAATGAACTCCAAGATTCTTCTAGACTGCTTGCTTTTCCAGCAGATGTCAGGGTGGCTACAGTCCCCTAGCAAGATCAGGGCCTGCAAGTGTGATGCTTCCTGTAGTTGAAGTAAGAACGCTTCATTGACACCCTCCCCTTGATCAGGTAGTCTGTAGTAAACATGAACCACAAGGTTTCCTTTGTTGGCTTGATCTCTAATTTTCACTGATAAGCTCAACCTGTACGCTGCTGTTTTTCAAAGACAGCTCTGTGCAATCAATCCATTTTTTCTTCATGTAGAGGGCAACCCCTCCACCCTTCCTTCCTTGCCCATCCTTCCTGAACAGTTTATAGCCATCAGTTGCAGCGCTCCAGTCACGTGAGTCATCCCACCAAGTTTCAGTGATAGTGATCAGACCATAGCTTTCCCGCTTGCTGCATAGTGGCTTCCAGCTCCTCCTGTTTGTTACTCATGCTGTGTGCATTGGTATAGAGACACTTCAGCTGGACTGCCAACTGTCTCACTTTTCTGGTGGAAACTTTCTGGAGGGTTGGTGTCATTCCTCGCTACTCCGGTAGGTGTGCTCATCCACCCTGGTGCTTGTGAGCACATTAGTGTCATGACTTTGCATCCCAACCCCCAAGTTTGTTAGCTTAAAGCATGATTCACTGCCAGCCAATCTGTCAGCAACGCTTTATGATCTCTTCCAGCACACAAAGTAGGGTCAACAGGTGAAAAACCAGTAACTAGTTCAACATATACAAAAAGACATGACACTTCATGTCACATGCAATGAAGCTGGGAGCACAATATCACAAAATACTGTGAAAATCATTTTTGTTGCATCTCTGCATGGCCTTTCTGTTCTCCTGGAATTTCTCAGGTATCTGACACTGGCTGCTGATAGGAACAAGGCACAGATCTAAACAGAATACTTTGTGTGGTCCAATACAGCCATTCCTGTGCACAGAGATAACATGTTATCACTGACCAAACTATTACTGCACTTTCACCACAGTGCCCCCAAACCTCAATCAAAAAAGTGTCTTTGGCAGGATGGGAAACAAATGAAGTGCAGAAAGAGGGAGGAGGCAAAAGGAGAATGGTACTTAAAAATACAGTTGCTATTTATAGACATTGTTGAGATTGTTTTGAAACAGAAATCCCTGTGGGAATGGTATGATGCTTGAATCTTGATGCTTGCATTTTTTTCTGTACAATTTTGAGCCTGCTGTGCCTAAGATGTACATATCTAAAAAGTAATCATAGCCACAGACAGAATTTTCAGAGAAGCCATAAACAGAAATTAATTTTTTTCAATAAAACAATACAAAATGCTGGTTACATATTTGATATACTAGTTAGATAAAAACTAAAGCAGCATCTTTTTAAAGAAATACTTGCTCTTGTTGATAAGTTAAGCCCCCACAGATGGGACAGCAGACAAAATTCCATGGTAGCTCACATAAAAACTGGTCACCAAGTTCAAACAAGCCAGTACAGGAGACAAAAACCTGATAACACAAATGCTGACTTGTCTGGATGACATCTGCAATATTATTATGAAGACTGAAGTAATTTTACTTATAAAATATTCCAGCTTCTTAAAGAAATATTTGAGGAGTACCTCTGTAAATCTGGATTCTTACACGGCCATTTTGAGTCATTTTTAAAAGAAAAACTTGCATAAAGAACATAGGTTCTTTTTTAAAGTTAAGACTGTATTTTTTCACCAGCTGTAACTAGAAGTTAAATTGCTCATAGCCACATTATATTAATATAAACATCATTTACACAAAATTATTTTGTCAAGTACTTACGCAAAGGATTTTGCCCTTCGCTGGCATAGTACTCATACATCCCACTTTTGACAAGTGTATCGTAGTGGGGCAGGAAGTCGATTCGCTCCTTGGTTGCCGAAAGCAGCATTTGATCAACTGACTGTAGCAGATATAAAGTAACTCCATCTTGAACAAGTTCGCCTGCAGTGAAGATGAAATGTAAAGTATATTCAAGAGCATTCACTGTAGCAGTCAACTTCTGCTCTCAAACCACATACAGGTTTAGCCTCAGGTAATCTCTATATTTTCTTAGGCATTGACTACTCAGCCTCCTAGCAACAACATTTAATTTAAAATCTTTTCATGTTTCCAAGCTTAATATTGCAAGTTTTCTCAGGTGACAGCTATTTACTTGCCACTTTTTCCTATCATTTACGGAATTTGTGATGGAAGGTAAAAAACTACCTTGCATAACTGTCATCATACTATTGAGTACTTGTTAAAAACTTGCCTGTGAAAATCAATTTTGTAACAATTCTTGTCAAACTATTATAGGATTTGTACTTCCACTTATTTATTGCATGCCACAGTGTATAACCAATCATCATGTAGTCTTTACAATCAATGTAAGAAATAGCTTTATTTCTTTTGCCATCTAAGATACTTACTGAAGTTGTCTTCTGTAATTTCCTTCCTGTTTGTTGTGGTGATAACAAAGTTTTCATCAGTAGCTATGCCAAATGCCTACAAAAATTGGAGGTTATTCAGTTATGATAACTATGTACTCCCATAAAGTATTCAGATAATAGAAAGGCTGCTAGTTTTTTTTCATTTCACTTTGCCACAAACTACTGAGAAGTGACCAAATATTTTTCCCGTATTAAGTCAGAAGTAGAACACAGTTTAATTCCAGAACTTAAGTTCATTTGCTTTCTCAACTTAGCCAGAACTGTCTGTATTAGAGTAGTGTGGTTTTTTACTTGCTTAAAATACAGTCTAGTGAGCAAAAGGAATTTTAAGGAGGAGGAACTATCTTACAGGTAATCTGAGGAACGAGACTGAACAGCTCTACTTCAGACTGTGCAACTACAACAACAGTCATGATAGAGGGAAACCCATATTTACTTGCATTCTTTTGACACATTAAACCAACCAAATATTTCTTAATGTTGGATAGATATTAAAGTCTTTGTTCTTCAATTATATCATATATCTAAAAAAAAAAGAATCAAGATTTCTTTTAGAAATTCTTTACCGTTAAAACACTGAAGTGTATTCTTTTGAACCTAAACAATCTTTGCCACTTTGCTGCCAACTTTTGAGTATGTTTCTGTACCTTTGGACTTTTTATCCTGCTTTCTACATACATTTATATGCCTCTACATCTGCCCTCATTTTTGCACCCTGATGTCCAACACTAATCTCTTTCTCAAAATAATAAACTAAGCATCTGTATTTTCTTCTGCCTTTCCAGGTCTTTGAAACGCAAGTAAAAGTCAGCTCTGGTCTTGTTTAACTCCATCAACCCCTTCAGTCCTGTGGTCATGACTCCAGACAGGTGCTTTCTGCACTTTTACAATCTTCCCTGAAGTTCCTGTATTCCCTATAGCATCTTGCCCTCATAATTTCCTTCTTTCCATCCCTAGTACCCAGACTCACAAAAGTATTTTTGAAACACTGCTTAAGGTTTCATTAAAAGTCTGCTTTCCATCTTCCAGTTACCTTCTCCCTAGTTGCAACTATGTTAAAGATAGTTAGTATCCATCAGAAAAATTAGCAAAATTGTCAAATTTCACATAGCACTTGGTGCAAATGAAACAAATGGAGACGACATGAAGAGATTGATTCAAACTTGTCCCGATTTTGTCTGGGATAGAGTTAATTTTCTTCCTAGTAGCTGGCACGGTGCTGTGTATTGGATTTAGCATGAGAAAAACGTGGTAACACACTGATGGTTTAGTTGTTGCTAAGCAGGGCTTACACTAGGCAAGGACTTCTCAGCTTCCCATGCTCTGCCAGGTGCACAAGAGGTTGGGAAGGGGCACAGCTGGGACAACTGGCCCAAACTGCCCAAAGGGGTATTCCATACCATACGACATCATGCTCAGTACATAAACTGGGGAGAGTTGCCTGGGGGGCACCAATCGCTGCTCAGGATGGGCTGGGCATTGGTCAGCGGATTGCAGGCAATTGCATTGTGCATCACTTGTTTTGTATATTTTCTTTTTATTATTGCTATTCTCTTCCTCTGCTGTTTTATTAAACTGCCCTTATCAACCCCTGAGTTTTACTTTTTTTTCATGATTCTCTCCCCCATCCCACTGAGGGCGGGGCCGGGGGGCATGAGCAAATGGCTGTGTGGTCTCCAGCTGCCTGCTGGGTTAAACTACAAAAACAAGACTTAAGAGTCTGGAATAATTATTAATTTTTAGCTCTTCTACCTTCAGATCACTTCAACTTAACCTCTCACATTACACAAATTTCCACATAGCAAACCCGTGCAGGAAAAAAAAATTGCTCAAAGCAAGGAAAATAAGCAATAAAAATTATGGATATTATAAAACTAACACCCTACCATGCCATTCAAGACTAACTATTAATACAAAGTAACGGGAGTTTTACATTTGAAAGCACAGATAAGCATATTTTCCCTCCAGGTATAAATATAGCTTCGCTGTTTTTTCTGTCTCCCAAAAGCTCTTCTGCTCTCAAAACCTTATGAAGAGTGCAGTATTTACTTTAAGGCAGCAAGAGGTTAGGATGAGGTAGTGCCTGCACAAGACAGCAGCCTGCTAACCAAGCATGAGCAGCCCCCTCCTTCTGGTCCTCTCCTGCATTCCATGGGCGAGCCTCAAGTAAGCCTCCAAGGCAGAGCTATACCTGCATTTCCTGGGCAAGCCCAGCATTACCATATCTACTGGCAAGACATTCTTTCTGCTTCTCTCCAAATGGCTGACATTTTGAGATAAGCTACTAGGCAAGTAGTAGTCAAGTTTGACAGTTCTAAATGCAGATAACCTGTTTTTCTTGTTCATGATGGAATTTAAGAGGCCACATCCTTTGTAAACTTTGGCCAACTTAGAAATATTCTCAGTTTGAAAGATTCACTTGTAAATAAGACCTATTTTACTTCCTCCTTCCCTCTGTCCTATACTTCATTATCCCAGCCCCTGCCTCTTCCCACTATCCCAGGTAACAGTGAGGTGGCTGCACAGTTGTCCCATTATGTGGATGTGGTCTCTAGGAAGATGAGCTGGTCATACCTGAATAAAAGTGAACCCACTGGGTAATTTACTTGAACAGCTGATGAAATTTCATTTGATTCTGATAAACAATATTTGGTCAAATGTTTCGTTTCTCACTAAGATTCTCCCAGTATGAGACATGGTACCTTTTGTTGACTCTTGATATAAAGTTCAGGTTTCACTGCTGAGCCCCTTTCAGCCTAGCATTATGCCCTTTTTCAAATAAGCACTGAAGATGTACCCAATTCTTGACTTCAGAAGATTCACATGACAACCTAGCAGTACATTCAGATTATAAATCTGTTGGTTATTCTTTTGCGAATTGTCCAGGTGCACAACCATGATCTACCTTTTGACGTCATCAAAATCTTGAAGAGTACAACAGAATCACTGTACTCAGAAATGCCTCTGCACATTCACAATGAAAGCATGTTTGAAGGTTATTGTGCTAGAACAGCTAAGCAGAAAGATTTTATTTTGGGGAGGATACAAAAGAGAAGACTTTGGGGAAAAAACAGAGACAAGCTCCAAATGAATCCATGACCTAGAAGAAAAAAAAAAAAAAAAAAAAAAAAAAGTATGTTCTCTAAAAAGAGGGGTAGATATGTGAAAAGACACGGATTCCTAAACTATTGGTTGCATATGATCACTACATGCAAATGCAAAAGTCAAAATGTTGCAAAGATGAACAATTATATGCATACAAAAAAGAAAAAGCTACCTAAAACCTAAAAAGTATAGAAGATTATATCAATGAACCAAAATTCTAATAGTCTGGGAAAACAACCATAGCTGTTCACTAAGAGCCATTTAAATTGTTTGCTAAGCCACACTTGGAGGTATACTGAGCATACACCACAGGGCTTTGGTCCCACAGGGCTGTAGGGGTGACAAGTGAGGAGGTGGCCACGCATTGCCCTAAGCCAGTCATAGACAGAGCCAGATAACTCTCAAACTGATAAAAACAACCCACTGCACACCAACATTTCAACCAGAAGTGTACATGGTGCTTCTGTTCAAACATACTGGGGAAGAAATAGAAGAGACAAACGAGAAGCAACAGAGGAGATGCATCAGAGGTGACACTGCCAAGGACTGCGCTGGAGACACACTGAAAAGGAGGTACTCCATGCCAGAGCAGGGATGGTCCCACAGGTGCTAGGTAGGGCCCACGACGTATCCATGTCAGGGCAGGGAACTTCCCCTCTCTGTCCTCCCACTCCCAAAGGGCTGTAGCCTGTGGACAGCCCACTAGAGCAGAAGAGCATGAACGAGGAGTGGCAGCAGAGGGAAACCCTGCACATGACCCTGGCCTCTCACACTGCCTGTTGCCTCAACAAAGGAATTGGGATTGACCAAGCATTGCGTACAGGGAGAACAAGGGAAGCTTAAACTAGGAATGTGGGAAGAGAAGTGTATGACAGAAGATGAGCTTGGGGAAGAGGGAGGAAAGGCATTTCCTTGTTTGTTTAACTGCCCCCCCAGTCAATAATCAAAAGTTTGTATTAACTGGCAATAAGTTAAATTAAGGAAAATTCCCTGAGTCGAGCCTGTTTTGCCCACAGCAGGATGTCAGTCATTATACCTACGAAATGATACATAAGCCAAAAAGCTGTCTTTGTTCAAACAAAAGAAATGCATTCTTTAAAACTGGAGGCTCAGTCTGGAGCACTGCCTATGTTTCATGATAAATAAATAAAGCTAATAGCACTCAATTTGTCGGTGGATGTTTATGACAAGAAATTAATATAATGCTAAAAGGTAAGAATTTGAAATAGCCAAATGAATGCCAGATGCCCAGGAAGCTTTCAGCAGAGCAATTTTCAGGTACAACATATGAAAGTGTGAATGAATTGTGATCTCTCTAACCCTTAAATCTGAGTCAAGAAGCAAGATTCAATTTATATACTTGCTTCAGCCACAGGTTTTATTTATAAACTAAAAGAAAACCAACCCTCAAAACAAAACACAAGCCCACAAATCACAGACAACTCCTCAGCAGCTAAGACTCCTTCAAATAGGCCTCAGTTTCTTTGCACTTTCACACATTAGCCCATAAGCACCAAAGCAAATTCTGCTGCTCTTTGATCTCAACACACACTGCAAGGCTTATCTGGCTAAGTCTGCCAGCTAGAACACTTAACGTGATGTCAACATAAATTTCACCTCTACCTTTACCATCTGCCTTGGAGAAGGTGTTCAACAACCAAGTGTTCAACTTTGTGTGTATACCACCACAGCTAGCAATAACATGGGTAGGCTTGAAGCAGTTAAATAAAAGAGAAATAACACACTGCAAGCACAGAACTGGTCTGCTTCCAGTGGTCCTCCAGTCTTATTGCCATAAAATAATTTCTGGTGCTAACTTTTCGAACTAAAGGAATGGAACAGTCTCACACATAACAGACATAAAACTGAAACTACAGTATATTCAGAAAAGACATTTAGTCCCTTGCAATCCAAACTTTTCTAACACAAACAGTTGTTTCCTACAGTAAGCAACTTCCATACCTTTAAAATGCTCTGTCTCCTCCTAGGGTAACCATCCTCAGCAGGCAGACGCAAAAAAATGATGTGAAGAACTGGCCTCAGAGCTTGGCGATGTAGCCAAGGGATAACATAAGCGTAACAGCCACGCAGCCACCTTCCACAAAGCAGCACCTAGCCCAGAAATAATTTGCTGGCTAACAGAACTGTATTACCCATGTGAACCTCTTGAAGGGGACCTAAACTGTATCAGTAAAATGTAAAGAAATCTGGCAATGGCATTTTCAATGCTGTCCTTTATAGCTACTCATTTTCACAAAATTTATCTATGTACCTCAGCTACCTAACGTGATAAAAAGCAATACAGCTTTACTTTGAGTATTTCACGTTGATCCAGCAGTTCCTTTGCAGGAACTTGTTCAGGAATCTAAAAAAGGAACCTAAATGCCACATCCAAACTCTGAGAGGGCTGTAGCCTTCTGTAACTTCACATGTGATTAACTGAATGTTCCATCCTATTTGCCAATTTATCACCTGAATGATATAAATTTATCAGTTAGCTATCCCACTTTATGCCACATTAAAAAGAATTATCCACCCAAATTGAGAGAAATCATAGATCAACAAATGGATGAAACTATAAAACACATTTAAGGAAAAGGGGTTTATTCTCAAATTACATATTTTTCAAACCAAGAACTATCTTTCAGTAGTGCTCATGGATACTGAGATATTTGTATCATCTCTCTCCATTATTCATACAACTAGATAATATTAAGGGCACTCACACAACTTAACAAATACAAAAACTAAGATACAAACAGATTAAGTGGAGACAAAGACCTTGCTGGCAGTATTTGGGAACAACTATACGTAACTCATAGGAGTGCTAATCAGATAAACTTTTCTAGTCCACAGTTGAGGCAGTTAGTCTCAACATGATGGCAGCCTGCTGAGGATCTAGTGGCGAGGGTCCAGTACTGAGCACTCATGGTGGCACAGCAAGTATCATCTTTAATCATAATCTGAATGAGCTTGCCCAGTATCAGAACACAAACATATGTCATCTTTGGAAACCAACAGAAAGGAGATCCAAAAGTCTCTAGAAAAGCAGCTGCATTCAAAAAAGATAGAAATTATTTCTAAGCATTTCTTGGTCAAAGCAGAGTTGTATATTACAGAAATATAGGAATACCCCACAGCCCACATCTTCTGGGCAGATGGTCACTAGAGCCAACCTACAGACAAAACCCAGCGTTTTAGAACACTAGTGTTCTAAAACATTTTCCAACTATCCTTTATTGATGGAGTCTCCTACATCTAAAGAACAAATTACAGAAGACAGTATTTACAGAACTTTAAGTGCCTTGTCCTCTGTCCTACTTAAAAGTTTCACTACTTTCAGAAGTTCAATTGATGCACTTTAAATATTTACAAAAAGATATCAATGAAAGTTGTTAAGAAGTGTTAAGAAGGTTCAACAGAAACACTAAGAACATTGCTATCTATCACAGGATCCAGTAATAGAAGAAAATTTTATGCGGTATCTTAAAGTAAAGCTTTATAATTTTGGTGAAAAAACAGAGAGAAAAAAGGAGAGAGTGAAATTACGTGACAGAAGCTCTCTACAGAAGCCACATACATAAATCCATGAAATCTTGCCCAGAACAATGAGTTAACTCAGACACCTTTTCAATATCTGCAAGATTTAACAAGCTGGGGACTCTAGAATTTATGCAAAGAGCATGCTGTCATGACTAGACTTATTCAGAGTCTAAACAAATACAGTAACTTTCACCAGACCTTCACAAACCATTGTGTCTAAAAGCACAATCACAAATATTCATGTGCAACTATCAGACAAATTTTTGACACCTCAACTCCATACAGCTTCTACCACGAAAATACTTTGTATGGTATCACTTGTTAAAGTAACAAGAATTTGGAAGCGACTCTGCAAAAGCAAAAAAATACTTGGTCACATCTAAGAAGCTGCACCTGGACAACTAATGCTGAAGGAATGCAGATATTCTGCATCTGACCGTGTCACCAGCAATCAAATTTGAGCAGGAAATCAGTCAACACACAGTAAGTTAGTAAGTGCACAAAGGTATGCAAACCACATCCTTCTTCCCACTGAAATGTTAGTAACAAAGATGCTACAAGTGAAGCCTGAGATAAAATATGACACTTTTGGAAAAAACTCACAATATTGTTGCATCTTATACATACCTTACAGCACTTCCAACAGTTTCTTTAAAAATCAAGGAAAAATTTCTTTTGTGTATGCATGGCATGTTTGAAATATATTTGGTTTTTGTTTCTGATTATACAGAACCTTGAAAAGTGAGTAAATGAACGTAGATTTTATAATACAAAAATGTAATTATTGCAAGATGGATTGATTTCATCATTAAGAATGGAAGTACATTTATTGAGCAAATTTATTGGAACAATAGTTCCAATAGTAAACTAAATACCTCTTAAATACATTTAAGAGTTACCCTCTGGTGATACAAACTGCAGGACTTGCTAATACTTTTGTCACTGATCACAAATAATTTCATTATACATTATTTATTAGGCACTCGCAAACAAATATTCACAGAAAATAAAAAAAAAAAAAAAGACACTTATTTCTTGAGTTTCCACCACAGCCATGCTTCTTCTCCATACTCCCATACTCCCTCTTAATGAACACCCTCTTTTGCCTCTTAGCTTATTGATGCACTGGAATTTATTTTGGTGAACTGGCAAAATAATCTGTTTAAGTAGTAGGTAGACTGTTACGATACAATGGGAAGCTCAACAAAAGATGTGACAAAATATTAAAAGCAAAATATTTTGGTGTATTGCAATGTCTCAATTCTGAGTATTTACTTAAATGACAGATATTTACTTTCTATACAGATTACAAATCTATACTCCCTTTATATTTCTTCAAACAAGGAGGTCACAACAATGATGAAAAGTTTCAAAAGAATTAAAGAAGCATTTACAAATTTGTTCAATTCTTATTTCAGTAGTAACACTAATTTTAGTATCATCAGCTGTTTTCAGACTAGTACTTCACCTCAAAGCCTCTCAAAAACCCCTTCACACATAGGGAAATACCTGTGCAGCTTCCAGCACAGATACCTTTTTGCTTTAAAAGCAGCATGACCTCCGTAAGTGCCTGGCAGGATTCCTGCCAGCTTAGCAACAAACTGAAGTGCTCCAGCTTCACTGTATACCTGGACAATGTGGGCAAGGGATCCCAGGATGAGCTGCCAACAAAGTTTAGCTCCATTCTGCTCACTGCAGGTAAATATTTTCCAATTATACTCTAAACATCAGGACAAGCAGTGGGGCAAAGACCTAACAGAAGACAACAGGAAGGTGTACAAGCAATAGTACTCCCAAGAAAAGGTGAAACTCCATATTTAATTCACTTATTCACCTTAAAACTTCATGGTACTGGGGACTGAAATTACATGACTGCTCCACATATGCTTGACTGTTCAAATGGAATAATCAAGCTAACAGATCATATTTAATTAAGAAGTTTCTGCTTTAGGTTCGATCACTGCAAGGAAGAAGAATAAAGACTATGCTCCAGCTTCTTTGATAAGAATTTTTTTCCTAATCTTTCCCCCCTACACACACACTCAGAAGGAAAGGCTAATTTGTCAGTGTATAAAGCCACATACAACCACACTGCCATGCATTAACTTCTTGTTAGGCGACAGTAAAAAAAAAGACATGACAACAAATATTTGCCTCAAAAAAACCCCACAAAAGTTTCAAAAATTAATAAAGAATATTTTAATAATAATGGAGAAATATTTGATATGACAACAGACAGAGACGACATGAATCAGCTCCTAAATCAACCTCTCAGTGGCTGAATCTCTTGTCTCAAGAATCAGTTATTTTGCTACACAAACAGAAAAATACCTTCTCTCTGCATTATGAAAAAAACCTAAGGCTCAGAAGTAGCAGCCTAAGACCATGCCTTCAGGCATTCATATATTTTCAATTCAGAATCTTCACACACTGCAATCAGGTTTAATTTCATTATTTTTTTCAAGATTTACATTCTCCTTTGACTCCTACGTATCTAGTTATAGCCCAAGGAATTCTCTTACACCACAGGAAGATGTTCACAGCAGAAATAGTTCCAACAGCTTAATATTTCTGGCACCCTTGTCAGACATTACCACCCCCACAGCCCAGTTGGCAGACTGGAAAATGCATGTGCACCTTTGCTGCTACAGTAGAATCATTCAGTCGCATGACAAACTGCCAATGAAAGTCGATTTAAAGCTGAGCTTGCACTGAGGCTGAGCACAGGATACCCATGGAAAGAACATATGTGGCATTTGCCTGATCACACACTCAGATTGTCTCTAATAGCTTTTATTGGAGAAAAGTGAATACAACATTCCACTTCATCTTAGTCTGAACAATTCAAAACTTGCTTATCAAAAGAATCTTTCTTCCTGAACTTTCATCACTTCCCTGACAGTTTTCAGCACCATGAAGTGGGGAAAGTCTGTCCCTATCAGGTGAACCCATTCATTGCCTTTTTTCCTGAAAGGAGTCAGTTGCAGCTTTCCAAAGGCCAGAAATTCAGCACTTTGGAGTACAACACCCAGAGAAACACAAACAATGCGCAAAACTCCCAGAGGCACCGAGGTGCCAGAACGCTCTTCCAAAAGCCCAATGAGAACCCGCACACTGTTGGTGTGGGAGACATCAGATACCAAGCTTTCTGGACCTCAGTCTGTCCAGTTTTCACTGTACCAGCATTTGCTGGTCAGGTCAAACCGTCTGTCTCTGCATGCTTTCCAAGTTCGATGTCCCATATGTAAGATGATGAAAGCTCCAAGGTGCAAAGAGTCACCACACTGAAATTAGCTGTGACAAAGGCATCTCTGACTGAACTCGCAGACAGCCAACACATTACTGGAGACGGCCTTTCTCTAAGGGAATGATCATTTGAGGGTTTTGTTGCGCAAGTTTACAAAAGCACCAACTCTATTAGCCTTAATGCCCCAAAACAGCCACCAGGACTGGTGATAGGGATTATGGTGCTGAGAGGGTAAGAAACGACACTTGAAAATTTTACTTTCACAGGCACCAAATCCAAACACAACAGGCTCTGCTTTGCAGCGCCAGACTTTTCAAATGCTATGTTGCACATCTGAGCGGTCTGCCCAATGGCACTGAAGTACCGACTCCACAATGTCGACATGTTTTTCAGATAAGAAAACTCTGAAGCTGTTTGTAACCAAGATTTGTCACATCTTGTGATGATGGCTTATTTCTGTATAAGACTGAAAATATGCCAAAAGCTCTAGAACCACTGAACACCATGAAGATGAACGGAAAGAAAAGTCACTGGAGCGTGCACATATATAAAAAAGGCAGGAAAATAAAGACTCCCTTGTCTGCAACAAGTTGCAAATTAGTGTTAACCTCAGCCCATCAATTAATTATAAAACCAAGAAAAAAGATGGGTCAATCATCAACCTATTTGCCCTGAATACTGAAAATATGAAGTATCCTTGCAATTCACCCGCTAGGTACAGTTGAGATGGGATACATTAAGACAACTCTTGCGGGAAATCACGTCATACCAACCCTATAACGGTGCTCCATTAAGGAGGATGTTGGTTCTTAAAAGGCCACGAACCCACTCCACTATCTAACTTCTCAGAATGTTACATTGCACAAAGTGTACTGATTTCTGTCTTCCTGGAGGTAGTCATGTGTGACAGCTATTCCTGCTGACATTGGTAACTCCAAGCTTCCATCCCAATAGGAAACCATTACATTAAACACTTTCCAGACACAGCACAAACCAAGCAATGTCCCCAAAGAGTTTATATCCTAGCGAGCAAAGTGCAAATTACACTGGATAAAGAAACTAAAATAGAATGCTTTATCAGACTAAATTAGCGTGCCATTTACAGCTGGTTCTCATGTGTGCTTCAGGATATAAAACATACACAGGCAGCTAACTGGTTTATGGCATTTATTACTCCCTCAGAAAACGAAACCATGACGGAAAATGGGCGATGCCTACCGGTGTCGCTAGCAAACTAAAGTAAACAGCCCGTAGGCGGAAGGAAACGTCCACCTCCCAGAGAGCTGAAGACAGCCTAAGTTCTTATTTTGTATAGCAAAAGAAAGGATACACGAGACAGCAAAGCCCAGCCGGGTAAAGCCTTTAAAAGGCAGCCACCGCCGCGGCCTTCGGAGAGGCGGTTACGGGGCGCGCGACGGGAGCGACCAGCGCCACAGGCCGACACCTTGGACAGCAGAACGACCGCCGGCCCGCCCCTCCGCTGCGCCGCCCCGCGCCGCCGGTTCGCCGCCAGGGGGAGCTCCCGGGCCGCCCGCTCCCTTCCCGCCCGCCGCCAGGGGATGCTTCCGCCGCCCTGCTGCCGCCCCCGGCCGCCCGGCTGCTGCCCCCGGCGGGCGTTTTCAGCGAGGCGGGCCCGGTGTCCGGGGAAAGGGGGCACGACGGCAGCGGCCGCAGTCTCTCCTCGACGCCCGCCCAGCTGTCCCGGCAAGGAAGTTCGGGGGAGGGAGGGAGGGAGGCAGCCCGCCCTCCCCCGGTCCCCGGCCGCCCAACAGCCCCCCGGCCGGGACCGGCCCCCCCCCGCCGGGTGCCGGCCGCCCCCCGCGCCGCGGGCCCGGCCGGGGGGGCGCGGTGCCCCTCGGCCGCACCTGCCCCCACCGCCGGGGGGGGCATGAACGCTGCAGCCGGTCCCGCCGCCGCGCTCATCCTCCCTCCTCCCCCTACTCCCCCCCGCCCTCAGTACCTGGCAGACGGCGCTGCGGAAGCCGCGGTAGCTGTCCTTGCCGTAGCTGAGCACTTTCTCGTCCGGATCCGCCTGCTGCCGGCGCCGGTCGAAGAGGAACACGGTGCGGTCCCCGTTGCCGCGAGGCGTCAGCAGCACCGGCCTGCGACCTCCGCGGCTGCCTCCCGCCGCCGCTGCCAGTTGGGAACCGGCAACGGCAGCACTATCGCCTGGCCCGCGAGCTCCCCCGCCTGGCGCTGCCCGTCCCGCCCGCGGAAGCCCCGGCCGGGAAAGGAGGAGGAGCCGGGCGGGAGGCCGGGGCCGGGGCCGAGGCGCTGCCGGCACCCGGAAGCGGGGGTAGGGCCGCTGCGCGCGGCGACCGCCGTGCCGCCGCTAGGGGCGGGGAGCGGCCTGGAAGCGAAAGCAAACCTCAGCGCCGCGGCCTCGGAAAGAGTTCACGCCCTCCTCCGCACC
Organism: Gorsachius magnificus; assembly: GCA_034008185.1. Classification (NCBI taxonomy): domain Eukaryota; kingdom Metazoa; phylum Chordata; class Aves; order Pelecaniformes; family Ardeidae; genus Gorsachius; species Gorsachius magnificus. Next base: position 54,083,780 of record CM067082.1, on the reverse strand, counting down.
GCGCCACTTCCGCCGCCGGGGGCCGGGGCGGGGCGGAGCAGCCGCCGCTTCGGCGGATGAGGCGCCCGAGGCCGCCGCCCGCGGCCTTCTCCGCTCCGGGGCGGGTGGCGAGGGCCCTGCGGGGTGGGCAGGGCCGCCAGCGGTGTCGCACGGCCTGGCGGCCACATCCCCGACCCAGCCCGGGCAGCGCAGCCGGGCGGCGGCGTGTGTGGCAGTGCTGGCTGCGGCCGCCAGCGGTAGCGGTGGCGCAAGGGAGAGGCTTGGCCGTGGGGTTGGCGCGGCGGAGTTTGGCTTTCCGCCTGGAGGCGTCAAGTCCGAGGTCGCCTGCCTTAAAAGACGCAGGGCGGTCGAGATCCATAAGCGGCTGTTCATTCTTTTTAGTGGTTAATGCTTGAAACGCTTTCCTCCTCTGAGGGAAATAGTTGATGTATCGTCTTCAGTCTTAAAAATCAAATTTCAGTTGAAACTTAAAATCTGATAAATTTATTGTGGTTTTTTATACGGAAAACCCTGGTGACTTGCATTGTGCCATCGCAGAAGAGTAAATAGAACTACAGTAGCTGTGAAAGTGCAGTTTAAATAATTGAGGAGATACAGTCCTCACAGTCTTTAAGGAACCAGTGAAACATACTTGTTGGGAAACTCAGGAGCTTTTGGTTTGTCATTCATTGTAGGGCTTTCCCAATAGCTTTTCCTCCTCTTGTAAAACAGTTGGGACGTCGTTGGGATACGCTTTATAAATGAGCTTAGAGAGAGAAAACCAGTAGGTGTAATTAATGTGTTGGGGTTTCAGGAAGGTGCAGCTTACACTTCTGATGGGGTTAACTCTGAGAAACAGAATGCATTCTGAGTGTTGTGTGTTCTTGTGCTTGCAGTTCATTCTTTCATGCTGCAGGTTGTTCTTGCTTTCTGAGTTTATGCACAGCCTTGCCGTACTGTCAACTGAGCGTAACACTTTAAAGACTTTACTCAAGTGTTTGCTGTCATTTCTGAGAGAAGTCTTGGTCTAAGAATACATAAATGCTGTAAGTGGAAACATTTTTATTTCTAGTCACTCTTTGAGGGTGACGTTTCCATTGTCTGATAAAACTGCTTGTACAGATTGAGATCTAGAAGACATATATGGCTGGACACTTTGACCTCTAGAAGGATTATATCCCCCCCCCAGTTGTAAATGAATTACTTGCAAGCTTTCTTGATAGGAAATTGCGTGTTCACAGATCTCTCATTTAGAAGCACTCAAGGGGTACGTAGGGTGTGTAGTCTTCTTAGGAATATTAAATGAAAGACCTCCTTGCCTGGAAAAAGTACAAACAGGAATGCTCAGAAGAGTGCAGCTGCTTCTGTGTTAAGGACTCAGCTTTGAAAGGAAAGGATTGTGATGCAGGTAGGGGGGAGGTTTGTAAACAGTGAAAGTGACGAATAACAGAAAACAAACCCCATCGTGCAAGAACTGAGGTTCATGTAGTATTGCAGAAGGAGAGAGAGTGCACTTCACTCATAAGAGAGAAGCAAAAACCAGACTTTATTGATATAAACCAGTGCGTTAACAAGGTTCAATGGTAAATGCGACAGTGGCTTAACCGGATTCGATGGCAAGGTACACTTGATTATTTGCTGCATAGAGGACAGAGTCAGACAAAACTGTAAGGGAGACCCTCCCATTGAGTCATAAGGTTTGGAAAGGACCCTGAACTTGCTTTCTGAACTCCTTCTCAGAGGGGAGTCTAGGTGCAGCTGGTCCCAGACTTGGTCAATGGTTTATGTCTAAAGGATTATATATGCACAATCAATCCTTTTTATCACTCAGCTAAGATTTCAGAGTTCAGCACGCTATTAGTCACTTACCAAGGATCTGTTGCGGCAAGAAATCTCTCAACCTCGAGGGGTGACCTTGAGAGGCGTCCCTACTCATGAGGAGATCCTGGCGTGCAGACCGCTGCTGTGCAGGAGAGCTCAGCGGGACCTGGGACGTCCGCTATGTATAGAGTAAGAGGATTGACTTCTAGTCATCTTTGCAAACCAGCAAGACATCTGGCTCACTGCTTCAGCCAGCCCTTGGCTGCTGTGTTGCCACCCGTCCCCAAAGTCCCACACAGGCTGGATGCAGCCATCACCACCACCACTGGTGGTTATGGCTTATGGGGGGCAGGGGGGAGCACACCGCCACACTCTACCTCATGACTGCAGTCAATTCATCTTCCTTTCATGGAGCAGTGGTACCTCTGTGCCATAAATAGTATGTAGATCCACGGTAAGAAGACAGTGAAGCACTGCTATTTAGTTATGCGTTGTGTGTTTTGGGTGGTTGAAGTTGGGTTACTTGTTTTATCATGTACCAAACGCTTATATAGGATGCAATTATAAGCAATAGACTGAGTTAGTAAAATCACAACTGAGTGAAGCATAAGATTAAACACTCCCATTGCTGTTGGTGACCATCCAGGAAGAGTTTCCCACCTATGGTGTTCTCCATCCTTCTTCACTCTTCCCAAGATAATTGTGTATCTCTTCTGTATCATGATGAATGGTGATTAGAGTTTTGTGCCCATTGTTTTGGATGCGTTCTATCAGCTGACACAGGTCATTGTGTTGTGGTAGTTTCATCACCAATGTAAGATTCATTCTGACATGGGTAGGCAATAAATCTTGAGTCAGTGTATAATTAGATTGTAACAATTGATAAGATGTAACAGGAGCTGAATAATTAAAGTCATATCCCATGATTTTAGTAAAGTTACAAACACAAATATTTGAGCAATTGCTTGTATTTACAGTAATGTTATCTACAAATATAAAATCGCAAAGGGGTCTCATACAAACACATCCTTTTCCAACAGATAGTTTCAGGGGCTCCATCGGGATGTATTTCAAAATGATGTTCAGTGTCAAGACAAATATCTTGGGCTTTGATGGTGTTACTCTCACAAATAAATCCTCGTTCCCGTACAATGCATGTGTTGACACCAACAGTGTGCCGTTTGTTCCTGTTTCTTTGGGCCCACGCTCTATGTTCTAACGGATAGAGCATAGTTCCATTTGTTTTTCTGAGTATGTTTCAGTTTCGTGCATGACCACGGTGGAAAGATTTAAATCTCCCTTACTAGAGTGCGTTCCCATACTCCCAGTGTACTTAACATGAGCTTGAGACATGGGTTCTTTGACCACAGGTTAAGAGAAGCAGTATTGTCAGGGTTTGGAACAGTGACGTGACCACAGCATTTCCATTTGTCATCCTGCGGGGTGCTGTAAGAGAAAAATAGAAACTTGGTTTGGCGGGGAGAGTCCAAACAGGCTACGCCATTAAAAAGAAGGAAGAATTGTGCACGAATTCTGTGTTTTGCATCGCTGCTCTCAGCAGCTTCCCAGGCAAGTGGGCCGCCAGGTTTAGTCACAGGCACGGTGTGGATGGATGGCAAATTGACCATTACAGGCTGGCCTGGCTGTAATGTCGGATATTCGCTTTTCCCAGTAGGTGGAGCCCTAAGCTCAGTTTTTCTCAAAGACTGCTCGGCTTCCAGGGCTTCCAGAAGGCCCGCATAGATTATTTAATTGATGGAGTACTTTGGGGAGTCGCGGATCCCGTTGAGCCTCATGCGATTTGAGATTCCTTTTCAATAAGCCATTAGCTCTTCCTACCGTCCCATTTGATTGGGGGTAGTATGGGATGTGGAATACTCATTTAATTCCCTCCTGTTTTGCCCAATCTTACACTTCCTTACATGAAAAATGTGAACCATTGTCACTTCGGATAACATCAGGAGTAGGTAGATTTGAGAACCAGAATGATAGCCCTCGCACTGTATTTTGCCCATCGGTTTTCTGACCTTAGTCACCGTAAGCAAGCTGAAGACTACTTCCACTCCTGTGAAGATGTATTGACATCCCACTGAGGATTTGAATGGTCTGATATAATCAATTTGCCATGCAGACCATAAAGTTTTCCCTTCTTTCCCTTCGTTGATATGTAGCAGAGGTGCTTTAGCAGGATAATCTGCCTGTAATTTCAATCTACAATGGGGACATTCTGTAAGAATAGTTTCACAGGTTTTTCTAGTTATAGCCAGCCTTTACTCTGTGCAGCAAAGTGCTTCTTTACCTGTGTGGCCTAGGTTTTGATGTAACCATTCTCCCAAGTGATACCACTCAGGATTTAAGGTGATTTTCCTAATTTTAGTTAGCTCATCTACCTTTTGATTCCGCTTGGTGGCTGGTTGATTATCCTTAGCATGAGCTTTCACCCATCCCATCTTGAAAGGTGTTTTGTTGGCTATATCTAGTCATAGCTGCCAGTCTTACTTTCTCCAAACTGGGGATCTATTTACTTCCCAATTCAAGGTTTCCCATTGACAGAGCCACTGTCTGGCACCAGCCCACACAGCGTAAGAGTCTACATATAAAATTTTTGCTCCATTCTGTGCTGCTCTTATTTCTCCTAGTATTTCGCCTTCTATTACTTGTTTGTGGTTGTAACATCTAATGCAATGGCCTTATATTGCCATTTACCATTCACCCTTTTTGCTGAAGCATCCATAAACAAAATGTTTTCTGTTGGTGTACCCTCAGTGAGGGGCGGCGCATCCAGAATGGGCGAAGGTTTAAAAGGTTGTTGTAATGCTAAAGGCTGTGTGTCTATGGGCATCTGCAATTTGGAAACCTTAGTTTGTCCTTCAATTAATTGCATATTTTCTGCAATTCCTGTCACGTAGGCATAGCATTTTCTGACAGTGGGGGTTTGTGCATCTCCTTCTGGAGGAGCAGTCCCCTTTAGGATTGCCTCTAGTAAATTAAATTGTCCTCTAGTTTGCACAGGTGGTCCCTGTTGTATTTTCTCATCTTGTTTAACTGCTTGGACTAAAGATAGAAGTCCCTTTTCCCATTCAGAATATCATTGTTCTGTTTCTTTAAATCCAGTTGAGCTAAACAATGAAGGTCTTTTTGGCCCATCAGGACCAGTCTGGAACAGGTTACAGTAAGTACCTGTTCAGCAAAACCCCATTTGGCTATGATAGGGCCGCAGGGGTGTACTGGTCCCAGTGACTGATAGGGTTTTAATTCTTCAGTTAGAGTTTTGACTGCCTCTTTATGTTCTAATTTCCACTCTCAGGGTTTACCTTTCTATAAGAGTGAGTATAATGGATGGGAAATGATAGAAAATCCAGGTACATGCTTCCTCCAGTATCCTAAAGTTCCCATTAATTGTTGTAACTCCTTCCTGAAGTGGAGCATTTGCAGCTCTTCGATATTTCTTAGGGTGTCTGGAAGAATCACTGTACTGCCTGCTATCCACCAAGTACCTGGAATTTTTGCTTCTTTTCTTGATCTCTGACATTTTCCAGGTGAAATCTCAATTTCTGCTTTATTTAGTGCTTGCCATACACCTGCTGCCACTTCCCCCACCTTCTCAGGGGAAGTTCCTCCAATCAGGATATTATCAATATATTGGTACAGTTTCAATTCTTGGGAGAGTGAGACTGTCTGTAAAAGTTCAGTGCAGCATGAGCAATTGTGGGTGAATATTTATACCCCTGTGGGAGTCTGTTAAAGGTGTATTGTGTTCCCTCCCGAGTGAAAGCAAACTTCTCTTTATTCTCCTCCTTTGAAGGAACCATAAAGAACGTATCTCTTGCATCTAGCGCTGCCATCCAGGGGTGTGCAGCTGCTTGCAAAGTAGCAATTTTGCAATTGGTTTGCAATGTTTGGCGCAGCAGCTGTTGGCGGGGCTGCATTAGCGTTCAGGGGTTGACAATTGACTGTTAAACACCACCTCCCCTCTGACTTCCAAACCAGCCAGACAGGTGAGTTATATGGGGATTGGGTTCTGGGGATCATTTGTCATCTTTCCAAATCAGCTATGACTTTAGAAATTCCATTGTGTGCCACAGCAGAAATTGAATATTGCAGTGCGACAGCGATTTTTGACTTGGGGAGGGCAGGGGCTGGGCGCAGTGCCTGCACTGGAGCCCCCTGACTTCTGCTGGGCTTGGGGTCGATGTTCGAGCCAAAAGACCACATGCTGCCATTCAGGCAGGTGCCAGGTTCATCCACTTAAGACACCGAAACCTAAAATATTTTCATGATGATCTTTAATTGCAAAGCGAGCAGTCGCCACACGCTTCTCACCCAGGAGCGGTAAATTGATGCTGGCAGTTTGGCACACAGCACTCGCTCCATTCACACCAGTCATCTTAACTCTTGCTGTCTGGATTGCACATCCAGCTTCTCAGAATCTTGTTGTGTTAGTATTGAAATTTGTGCTCCTGTATCTATTAAAAATTTCACCAAGTGTCCTTAAGGACCAGCTGGAATTAAAATGTATGGTCCGTCATCACTGACCCACTGATAAGCCTCCACTTTCTGGACAGGCAGGCCCAATTGCTTTCTGGACATTACTCGTTTTTTGGCTTCATGCCCTGCAATTCCTCCCTAAGGGGGAAGAAGGAGTTGTCTCCCTTTCTGGGGACCAGCACTGGAGGAGTTGAAACACGCTCCTTCCTTTCACTGTTACTTTGTTTCTGGAATGCTTCAATCAGACTCAAGATGATGCCAGCAGGCTGACCTTGAATCACAGCTGGGGGAACATCCAGGGCTAATGTATTCCTCTGCAATTAGTTTCTCCGTTCTCAGGAGTCTGTTTGCGGGTTTTTAAGTTTGTTTCCCTTTGATCTAGTTTCTGTTCCCTTTTTCCTGGTTCTTACTTCATGATCTCCTCCCTGGGGTTTCAGGTTTTGTTTTTCAGCTGCTGCATCGTCCCACCCCATTTCACAGCTGTAATTAACAACGCCGTGTATTAATTCTGCCCATGTAGGGAGTCACTTGTGGGCATTTTGAGTGTTATCATCCAGCCCCTCGTCATGTTCTGTGTCTTTCTTGATTTCATCTCGTTTTGCAACTAGATGGGGTTTAAGAATTGCCGGGGCTCCTCTAATCAGTGGTTTTATCATTGCAAATCGACTGTAGCAGATAGTGGGACATCCTGGGGTCCTTGTTTGTGCATGGCTCATACGCAAGTGGCTTTTGTGACAGCTGTAGAGAGCTCACTTAGAGACTTAGTGGGGATTATGGAGGGTTCACCTTGCTCCGTGGTTCCTCTGTCCCTCCAGCCCAATAAGCTATTCTGCTGGCGATAGAATGGGGTGTATCTGCCAGGTCGGGTCCTAAATTTAAGAAAACTCCTGGACCCCAATAGCCATTTGCTTCATCCTCATTCAACAGTATTTGGTCGCTGCTGCTTAGGCAAACTCACCGCAAGTATTCAGTTTCAGTTTCACCTGGTTTCCTGCTATATCTCTCTTGCAAATTTGTCATTTGTAACAGTCCACAGGGGATGGTTCAGATGACCACCCCAAGGTCCCACAGTTCTTTCTGTTTTAATGAGTCTAGTTTCATATTCTGGAGGATTTGTGGAGAACAAAGGATCGTCTTCATCTGGCTCGCCATCACCTGCATCACCCCAGATATCTCCATCCCAATCTTCAGGGGATGCTATTAGTTTCCTAATCTGTACTATGTCAGGGGGACAGGGAGCCTGCCTAAGCATCATTTTGACCTTTTCTCCCAAGTTTTGTCTTTTCTCCTTTTCTTCCTATAATTGCTTTTGTAGTTGTTCAGTTTTTAAGGACAGTAATAACTCAGTTGCCTTCTTACCTTCTCTTTCTTTCTCTAGGTCCTGCTCCTTCCTGTTTCTTTTCTTCCTTTCTTGATATGCAGCTTCTAAACAGGTACCTAGCATCTTGCAGATAACTCCTTTCCCTTTTCCATCCTTTGTTCAGCCCCTAGTTACTTTTAGGTGCTCTTCAGCAGCTTCCCAATTATGCCAATTGTTACAAGCCCATTCTGAGAATTTGGGACTCAGATTTACTCCATGCCTCCATAAATAATTGGTGATACTACTTGCCAGCCTGCCGACTATGACAATTTGTTGCAGAAGGAGAGAGAGTGCACTTCACTTGTAAGAGGGAAGCAAAAAATAGACTTTATTGATATAAACCAGTGCATTAACAAGGTTTAATGGTAGATGCGACAGTGGCTTAACAAGATTGAGTGGCAAGGTACACTTGATTATTTGCTGCACAGAGGACAGGGTCAGACAGGGAGACCTTCCTGCTGAGTTGTGAGGTTCAGCGAGGACCCTGAACTTGCTTTCTGAATGCCTTCTCAGAGGGGAGTCTAGGTGCAGCTGGATCCAAATGGTTTACGTCTAAAGAATTATATATGCACAATCAATCCTTTATATCACTTAGCTAAGATTTCAGAGTTCAGTACTCTTAGTCAGACTATTAGTCACTTACCGAGGATCTGTTGCATCAAGGAATCTTTCAACCTTGAGGAGTAACCTTGAGAGGCGTCCCTACTCACAAGGAGATCCTGGCATGCAGCCTGCTGCTGTGCAGGAGAGCTCAGCAGGCCCTGGGATGTCCACTATTTATAGAGTAAGAGGATTGACTGCTGTGGTTTAACCCCATTTGGCAACCAAGCACCACACAGCTGCTCAGTCACTTCCCACTTCATCCCTGCCCCCAGTGGGATGGGGGAGAGAGTCTGAAGAACAAAAGTAAGAAAGCTCATGAGTTCAGATAAGAACAGTTTAATAATTTAAAGAAAATGTAATAACAATAGTAGTAATAACTATGAAAAATTTAATGAAAAAGAAAACAGAGAGAGAGAACCCAGGAAAAACAAGTGATGCAACCACTCACCACCTGCCACCCAACTCCCAGCCCATCCCCAAGCAGTGATTGCTGCCCCCTGGCCAACTCCCCCCAGTTTATGTACTGAGCGTGACATCATATGGTTTGGAATAGCCCTTTGGCCAGTTTGGGTCAGCTGTCCTGGCTGTGCCCCCTCCCAGTTTCTTGTGCACCTCCTCACTGGCAGAGCACAGAAAACTGAAAAGTCCTTGCCTAGTGTAAGCCCTGCTTAGCAACAACTAAACCATCAGGGAGTTATCAACATTATTCTCCTGCTAAATCCAATACACAGTGCTATGCCAGCTACTAGGAAGAAAATTAACTCTATCCCAGCTGAAACCAGGACAGTCTCCACCCCTTATTCTGTACCATCTACGTGATGCCCAGGTCCTACACTTTCCACTACATTTCAATTGATCACCATTGCTTTTCCTGTCTTTTAATATATACACACAGATATCCTTCCCTTGGTTTATGAGCCGTCCTCCTAAAATGTCTGGTGGGTTCATTTAGTCCATGACTTCGGGTTTCATCTGTCATAACAGTCTTTCAGGGCAGGAGAGATGCTGTGTGGTGTTGGATTGTTGCATGCTGAAACCAGTTCTGGTTCCATCACCACTGCAGTTTGCTTGCTTTCATCAAAGTTAATTCTTCATTAATCTGGGTGATTAATACTGTCATACTGTTGATATGGCATAAAACAACTATAGTAGAAATGACATACAGTACATAGCAATTAACATCATACAGTTAAAATTATTGGCTATTCTCACCCAAAATCAAATCCCCTTCAGGTACACATTGGACTGCCCCATCCTTACGCATTACCCGCCAAATGCACCCAGGTCCTTGAGCAAAAGCAATCCCATGAATGGGTTTGCCTTTGCCCGAGGCAGGAGTAATCCAGACTGTCTTCCCCAGCATATTTTTTATGTGCACTACAGGGACTTTATCCCCTTCTACAGTACGTAAAAGCTTTGACTGGGCATGGCCAGCTCGATTGGCAGGTCCCCTAGAATTGACTAACCAGGTGGCTTTTGCTAAATGTGTATCCCAGTGTTTGAACGTCCCAGCACCAATTGCTCTCAGTGTAGGCTTTACAGTGAATTGTATCATTTGGTTTTCCCAGAGGCTGGTGCATGGTAGGGGATGTGATATACCCACTCCATGCCATGTTCTTTGGCCCAGGTGTCTATGAGGTTGTTTAAGAAACAAGTCCCATTGTCTGACGCAATTATTTCTGGGGTGCCATGTTGCCATAGGACTTGCTTTTCAAGGCCCAGAATTGAAAGGTGGCATGGGGCACAGGGTATGTTTCCAGCCATCTGGTGCTTGCTTCCACCATCACCTGTGCAGGTCCCTTGACCTTACTTTGGTTTAGGCAAAACCAGCTTTCAGAAGGATTTGGACTATTTTCTTCCCTTTCTCAAAAACTACTTCTGCTGTGTTGCCCCACACGATGATGTCAACAATGTATTGTAGGTGTTCCAGAGCCTCACCCTGTTCCAGTGCAGTCTGGATCAGTCCATGGAAAATAGTAGGGCTGTGTTTCCAGCCCTGGAACAGTCAAATCCAAGTGAAAGCAAACTGTGGCCTGCACTCTGCTGCGAAAGAGATTGAGAAAAATGCATTAGTGACATCATTTTGTGGCATACCACTTGGCTGCCTTTGACTCCAGTTCGTATTGAAGTTCTAGCGTGTCTGGCATGGCAGCACTCAGCAGTGGCGTGACTTCATTCAGGCAACGATAGTCTACTGTCAGTCTCCACTCTCCATTAGACTTTTGCGCTGACCATATGGGACTGTTAAAGGGTGAGCGAGTCTTGCTGATCACTCCTTGGCTCTCCAGTTGACAAATCAGCTTATGGATGGGAACCAGGGAGTCTCAGTTGGTGTGATATTGCTGCCAGTGCACTGTTGTGGTGGCAACTGGCACCCGTTGTTCTTCAACCCTCAGCAACCCCACAACAGAAGGGTCCTCCGAGAGACTGGAAGGTCGGAAGCTATCTATTTCCCTCCATCTCCAAGGCAGCTATACCAAAAGCCCACTGGTACCCTTCTGTGTCCTTGAAATACCGTCTCCTGAGGTAGTCTATGCCAAGGATGCATGGAGCCTCTGGGCCAGTCATAGTGTGGTGCTTTTGCCACTCATTCCCGGTTAGGCTCATTTTGTCCTCCAATACTGTTGGGATGCCCCATCACTCCAGAAATACAGATGGGCTCTGCTCCTCTATAGCTTGATGGCATTAGGTGCACTGTGCACTAGTGTCCCCTAGAGCTTTATACTTCTGTGGGTCTGATGTGCCAGGCCATCAAACCCATACATTCCAGTAAACCCGCTTGTCCCTTTCCTCCACCTGGCTGGAGGCAGGGCCCCTCTAGTCCTGATCATTAGCATTTGCTACTCACTTCCCTTCCTTAAGATCAGAGGTAAGATCAGCCCTTCTACTCTGTCTGGGGAACTGCCCACTGAAGACTGGAGCAGCAATTTTCCCAGAAGGGCCCCCTTTTGTGAATAATTTTTCCTTGCAATTTATGTACCTGTGCCTCTAGGGTCGAGGTAGATTTTCCATCCCATTTCCTCATATCCTCTCTGTGGTCATGCAGGTAAAACCACAGGGTGGCCCTGTCATGGTTTAACCCAGCTGGCAACTAAGCACCACGCAGCCGCTCACTCACTCCCCCCTCCCTCAGTGGGATGGGGGAGAGAATTGGGAAGAGAAAAAAAAAAGAGCCGTGGGCTGAGATAGAGACAGTTTAATAAGAGAAAATAATAATAGTAGTAATAATGAGAATGGTAAGAGAATATACAGAATATACAAAACGAATGATGCACAATGCAATTGCTCACCACCCGCCAACCGATGCCCAGCCCATCCTGAGCAGTGATCACTCTTCCCCCTCTCCGACCAACTAACTCTCTCTGAGCATGACGTTATATGGTATGGAAGAGCTCTTTGGTCAGTTTGGGTCAGCTGTCCTGGCTGTGCTCCCTCCCAGCTTATTATGCACCTGGCTGAGCAGGAGAAGCTCAAAAAATCCTTGAGTAGTCTCAGCACTACTTAGCAACAACTAAAAACATCAGTGTGTTATCAACATTCTTGTAGTACTAAATCCAAAACACAGCACTATGCTAGCTGCTATGAAGAAAATTATCACAGCTGAAACCAGGATAGGCCCGTCGTTTGTAGCCCCTATATCTTCTGTCTTGAGCAGAGGAACACTTACGCTTAATAGCTGAGATACTGGTCCATACAGGTGGGGAGTAGGTTCTATCCTCTTTGATCTGCTGGACCACTTTCTCCACAGCTGAGATGCAGGCCCATAGGGACAGAAGAGACTTTCTTTGTATTGCTGGAGTTGGCCAGCCAATTAATCCACCGTTTGTCCCTCTTCATCTTTCCAGGTCATTACTGCCAATGAGTTGGCATACAACGATGATGGATTCTGTACAAACTTCCACCACATGGGTCATGTGCACTTGACTTCATCTGGATCTTTGGATAACTGCTTGTTGTCCAGGTCATCATAAGTCACCTCCAGCATAGCTAATTCCCTCGGGTACTGGATACCTCTCTCCATGGTGGTCCACTTGCCTGGGTGACATATAACATCTTCCTTGAAGGGATCCCTTTCCTTCATGCCTGACAGGAGCCGCCTCCAGAGGCTGAGGACTTGTGCCCCTTTTCCAATCACTTTGTCAATGCCCCCTTCCCTAGAAAGCTGCTTGGCTTCCTTACCCTCTAGTTCCAGGCTACTGGCCTCATTACCCCAGCATCAGAGCAGCCAGGTGACAATGTGCTCGCCTGGATGACAGCCAAAATATTTCACGTATCTCACAGCTCACTCAGGGATAGAGATTGAGTGGTTACCACCTTGTTTATGAGTTCTTCCTCTTCCTCCTCCCTGAGCAGCAGCTGACTCTCTTCCTCCTCCTGTTCTTGTGTTGGCTCTGCTTTGGAGTAGTCTGCCTTGTCCATTTCTTCGCCCTGCTCCCTCTTACGAGAAGCTTCTTCGTCCCTTACTAAATGAGCTGACTTCCGCTTCCAGTACTTCTTCTTGTGTATAGGGGTGACTGATACCAGCACAGGTTGGTTCTCTGGTTCGGCCGCAGTGCCTGTTGCAGGGGTTGGAGTAGCCGCAGTGGCTGTCGTGTTGTGGTCAGATCCAAAGACCTTCTCTTCCCCTTGTGAGTACCGAACAGTGTTGAACAGGGCTCAGTTGGCATGGGCCAGGCCCCAGCACATCGCAGTGATTTGTGTCTCTCTGGAGCTGCCAGAGCAAAAGCATACTTTTTTCCAAATATTCTACTAATTTTTCAGGATTCTGCACTTGTTCAGGGGTGAAGTTCCCAAACACTGGAGGTGACCACCATCCTAGGCATTTGCCCATACTATCCCACACACCCTGCCACTCATAACTATCCAACCTCAGGGTAGATCTCTGGATGATATTCTTAAAATGCTTATGAACCTTAGACAAAACCGAAACAATATTCCCAAGAAATACAAATAGAAGTATCTTAGCTACCCAAGGATGTTCGAGATACTGAAAAGGAATTGTAATGGAGGAGGAAACATCACAGAAGAAGGTAGCAAAGATGCCATTCTCTATTTCCTCCCTAAAAATCCTCTCAGAGTAAGAAGTATAATAGCTAATTGTCCCCACAAGGTAGTACCTGAAATACGATAATGACTTCAGTACAAAACTCAAATACCAGATTAAGCTCAAGGCCAGTGTTCTAATAACAGATTTCATAGGTAAAACTTCACTAATCACTGCAGAGCAGTAAACTGCAAAAAACAACACCAATCTTTAATACGTACAGCAAAAGGAAGCATGGTGCAGATCAGATAAACTAATACTGAGAACAGATGAATCAATATTGTGAGCCACAACTGTTAACAGATATAAATTCCTTAATAGGCTCTGGTTAATCTGCTGTTATCTCAAACCCTTTGTGCCCCACATTGGGTGCCAAAAAGGAGTGTCATGGTTTAACCCCAGCAGGCAACCAAGCACCACCCAGCCGCTCACTCACTCCCCCCAGGTTGCATGGGGGAGAGAATCTGAAGAGCAAAATTAAGAAAACTCATGGGTAGAGATAAGAAAAGTTTAATAATTGGAATAAAATGTAGTAATAATAATAACTAAAAAAATTGTAAAAAAGGAAAAACCAAGAGAGAGTAAGAGACAAAACACAGAAAAAAACAAGTGATGCAACCACTCACCACCTGTCAACTGACTTCCAGCCCATCCCCGAGCAGTGATCACTGCCCCCCAGCCAACTCCCCCCAGCTTATATACTGAGCATGATGTCATATGGTCTGGAATAGCCCTTTGGCCAGTTGGGGTCAGCTGTTCTGGCTGTGCCTCCTTTCAGCTTCTTGTGCACCTGGCAGAGCAGGGGAAGCTGAAAAGTCCTTGACTTAGTATAAACACTGCTTAGCAACAACTAAACCATCAGTGTGTTACCAACATTCTTATACTAAATCCAAAACACAGCACTGTGCCAGCTACTAGGAAGAAAATTAACTCTATCCCAGCCGAAACTGGGACATTGGCTTCTAGTCATCTTTGCAAACCAGCAAGATGTCTGGGTCACTGCTCCAGCCAGCCCTTGGCTACTGTATTGCCACCCATCCCCTAAGTCCCTCACAAGCTGGATGCAGCCGTCACCACTCCCACTGGTAGTTATGGCTTACAGGGGTAAGGGGCGGCCACACTGCCATGTGCAGCGACACTATGAGAAAGCAAATTGCATCGTAGAACCGAGCACTGCGGAGTTTTGTGAGACCATGGTGGTTTGACCCTGGCTGGATGCCAGGGGCCCACCAAAGCCGCTCTGTCACTCCCCTCTAACCGGACAGAGGAGAGAAAAGTAAATGAAAAGGCTCGTGGGTCGAGATAAGGACAGGGAGAGACCATTTTATCAGTTACCATCATGGGCAAAACAGACTCAACTTGAAAAAAATTAATTTATTATCAGTCAAAATCAGAGAAGGAGAGGAGAAAAACTGCTAGATCTTAAAAACCTTCCCCCCACCCCTCCCTTCTTCCTGGGCTCAACTTCACTCCCAGTTTCTCTACCTACTCCCCCCAGCAGCGCAGGTGGACAGGAATGGGGGTTGGGGTCAGTTCATCACACGTTGTCTCTGCCGCGTCTTCATCCTAGGGAGAGGACTCTTCCCCTGCTCCAGCATGGGGTCCCTCTCACGGGAGACAGTCCTCCACAAACTTCTCCGATGTGAGTCCTTCCCACGGGCTACATTTCTTCACAAACTGCTCCAGTGTGGGTCCATAATTTCCAGGGCTTGGCCGGGCCCCCCTATGGGTCCGCAAAGTCTTCCGGCGCAGGCTTCCCATGGGGTCACAGCCTCCTCCCTTCGGGCATCCACCCGCTCCGGTGTGGGGTCCTCCACGGGCTACAGGTGGAGATCTGCTCCACCGTGGACCTCCATGGGCTGCAGGGAGACAGCCTGCCTCACCATGGTCTTCACCACGGGCTGCAGGGGAGTCTCTGCTCCGGCGCTTGGAGCTCCTCCTGCCCCTCCTTCTTCACTGACCTTGGTGTCTGCAGGGCTGTTTTCTCTTGCATCCTCTCACTTCTCTACTCTCTCCGGCTACTGAGACGCAGCGGTGTTTTTTTTTTTCCTTCTTAAATGTGTTATCACAGAAGCACTTCCACTGTTGCTGATTGGCTTGGCCTTGGCCAGCGGTGGACACAGGGAAAACTTCTAGCAGCTTCTCACAGAAGCCACCCCTACCTGCTACCAAGACCTTGCCACAGAAACCAAATACAGAGGCCAAAGAGCATCTGTGCTACTGAGTGAAGAAAGAGTCTCTTGAGGGTTTTTATACAGGTTGTGACTCAGAGCCCCTCTAAGTGATGACTTGATGAAATTTAGAAGGGCATATCCAACCTCATTACTTTATGAATTTGTTAGACAGAATTTTGTTTTTCAGCATACTTGTAAAGTATTTCTAGACTTGAGACAGCACTTCCGTTCTAGAATGCTAACTACTTTGGGGAAAAAAAAAACCCCACCTGGTGAATGATTTTATCTAGTTTCAAAATGAATATGCCAAGGGGAGAAAGACAGTTCTGCCTGAAATGCAGGCACTTCGCTTGCATGAAAATAAGGTCCTTGTTATTCAGCCTATCCGCAACCTGGTTTAAAGGGTGTCCGCAGTTGCAAAGTTTTAATTCTGCACTATGAAGTATTTTGTTCTATTAACAACTGAGTAATCATTTTCAGTCCTCATGGAAAAGAACTTTCTTTGCTGGAAAAAGTAATATTGCTTATATCGATCTACTGGATTTTAAAGTCAGATGTCATGTTATTTTTCAAAATTAATAGTAGCAGTAGAGTAACCAATTATTTGTTCATCTTGCCATTTGGTATTTGGGATGATGCTCAGGGGTGTGTTTTTTATGTGTGTGTGTGAGAATGTATTTATCATTACATCCTGCCTGTGTCTAATTTTTTCATTCAAGGAATAAATTAAATATCTGATTTCTTTGTATTAAGGGAGAATATGAGCTAAGTTCCAGCACTGGACATTTTTAGATAGTAAATGTTTTGTATATATGTAATGAAAAGCAGCCTCTTCACAAGAATAAAGTGCACAGCCCCTTTAGTAGGACTTGTTGCAGCGGCACAGTCTATTGAGTGATACTGGATGCTACTGCCTACGTATGCTTTGGAAGTACAAAACTACTAATTCCAAATTATCTAACAAAAAGCGCTGCTCCTCCTTAAGGTAACAAAGGTTTTATATCTAAGAAGGGGAGCCTGTGTTATCTTGCATTTAGAACTCCATAGACCTTTGACACGACCCGTTACAAAAAGTGCCTTAGTGAGAACCCCTGAGGTGTGAAGAGAACAGCAGTGTTACTTGAACCACTGAGGTGTGTAATGACAGCATCGTTACTCAGAAAACCATCAGAGAGACAGAAACCAAAGAATAGAAATAAACAGCAGATTGTCATCGTAACATGCAAGCTAAGGTAGATGTGGAGAAGTGGGTTACTGAAGTGCTATCTGGTATTTTTTTTTTTCCAATTACTTCTCAGTAACTTGAAAAAAAAAAAAGTGAGCAACCAAAGTGACAGAATTCGTGAAACAATCCAGTTAGTCAAGTTGAGAGGACTGTAAAGACAGTCCATGGTTCTGAGATACCTGACCAATGTGACAACAGATTATTTATATTTTTAAAACTTGAAGACAACACAGGGAGAGATGGTGGAGGAGGGGAAGGTACAACAAACCGCTCCTTCACCCTCCTGTGGTCCAAATGAACTCTGTCAGCTGGGCTTTGTGAGTAAAACTCATGCAAATTCTCACTGTTCATGGTGTGCTTCATTAACAAAAATACAATGTGACATGCTCATTTAAAATCCAGTGGAAATAATGGCTCTGATGAGTACGGATAAGACATAACTAGTTGTGGAAAGTGTGCCTGAGATGACTGGGATTTCTGAACTAAGAAAATATTATGGAAAAAAATACAAAAAATAGGAAAGATAATCAGGAACTGCCAGTCTGTCTTATAAAGTGAGAAGGGACATGGAGTTATATTAAAAAACATGCAGAACTGATAGGAAGATATACTTTTCATAAAACATTTGATTGAACTGTGAAATATGTTTTCACATAATAAGAATTAATAATTTAGTGAGATTTAAACCCATTTTTTTATATAAATAGAAAGGAGATAAAGAACAGAAAAATAAATAATGACATTATTATCAGGAGACATCATATACTTTGGCAATAGAATAAAATATCCAAATATTGCTGAATTGGAAGAGTTTAAGTTGGAAAAAAAATCCTGCCGTACTGATTACTGTAGAGTTTTTTGCATCATTTTCCAAAGCCGTATTTGGAAGGAGAACACCAGACTGGATGGGTAATTGCAGGATTTAGCCTGGCAGCTCTCCTGGGATTATCATGAAACTTTGAGGGAAAAACTATGGCAATAGCAGGGAAACTCTGTGAAAAGTGAATAGCAAGAAGCTCCTGCCATTCACCCACCAGGGGCAAATGACTACAGGCAAAAATGCAGTGGTCATGAAATAAGTTTGATAGCAATTCATTGCATCTTGTGAGTACCAGCAACTCTCTCATGGGAAATGAATGAGCGTGGACCCAACCTTAAAAACTTTCTTCCTCAGGGAGACAAAGAAACATGAATGATTCTTGAACAAGTACATGAAAGCATGTATCTGACAAATAGACATTAAGAGAAAACACAGTTTTTAATTTGTGGAAAGGCTGTTGGAGTATAAGATTAATGTCTTCAAGCATTAATATTTTAACTGTTGCTGTTATGCTTGCAGAGAATTTTTTTAAGACCATGTGTGAAGTCCCTCCAACCACACTTACAAGTCATAAAGGCTGGAATCAAATACATTGTTCTCTCCTGTAAGATGTGTAAGAAATAGGAAAACTTCAGAAATACATTGTGACAGAAAAGGTCCTACTACATGTGTGGGACATTATGCTTTTCAATTCAAGTTGATATTGCTGCTACAGGGTCTTAATTTGACTATCTTCCAAGCCTTTTTTTTTACCTGAGCATCACTACTCCTCGCTTTTTCTCTGGAAGAGCTGGTTCCTCCTGTTACTCTTCTACCTTGGCTTTTGGCACTGTTTTCTCCCTCTCTTACCCTGGCCTGATGGCTGCTTTCTTCTGAACCATCATGGAGTGCCCTCATCGCCAGCTCTAGCAGCAGTGGCACCATGGAGTCCGAGCCAAAAGCCCAGGCAAGGCCGGTTGACTGCTTAGTCATTTAAATGTCTCTACATGGCATCACCCCATGCTCTGGATTTTGGGATGGTGACACAGTAACCATTGCCCTGTCTTTCTCATTGTGGACATCTTTTGCCGTGCAGAGATTCTGTAAGCATGTATCACAGAGTTCTTGTCGTAGCACAGACAAAAGACAGCTAGGATTTAACAAGCATTTGTGTGCTCAGCACCCATGATAAAACACATGAGGAGTATCTAAGTAATCAGGTGGGAAAGGTTGGTCTTTCCTCATTGCTAAAAGAGATCCTCAGCAATGCTGAATTGCCATTCTCTGATTTCTTGTTTATTCCTTTACAATTTCTATCTTTCAGGGTGCTTTTCCTCTTAAAAAACCCTACACTTGTCTGAAGTTCAACCTCTGGCTGTAGTTTTCTCTTCCTTATCTTGTCTGGCTCTACTCTGCAGCTTTCCTTACGATGTTCTTACAACTGATGGCCAAACCAGAGGACAGTGAGTCACTACATAGTATTAGCCAAGCAGAGTCCCTTACTTTGGTCTCCTCTCTGGACTTCAAATGTAATGTAATGACCCTTGCTAATTAAGACCTGGCAGATGCTTAGAACTGGTAACACCAGGTGCTCTTTTCCAGGCAGAATAGTGAAGGCCCTTCCTTTCAGCTGGGTGTACCAGTAGGCATGCATGACTGTGCTAGTACTGAGGGTTCTCAGAAGGGCCGTGTGGTTACTACTGATACAAAGGCATTCACTATTCTGGATCCTGTTATGAAAAGTAAAACAAAATTCTGTAGATGTTGCTTCTTTCAAAATGTTTATATGCATTCCATCACCACCAGCCTTTCCTTCTGCTTTGGAGTCTTGCCAAACTGGTAAATATTTCAGTGGAGGTAAAATTGGGGTAACAGACGCAGAATTACAGAATGGCAAGGGTTGGAAGGGACCTTGGGAGATCATTCAGTCCAATCCCCCTGCTAAAGAAGGTTCACCTAGAGTGGGTTGCACAAGGTATCATCCAAGGTGGCTTTGAATATCTCCAGAGAAGGAGACTCCCACAACCCCCTGGGCAGCCTGTTCCAGTGCTCTGTCACCCTCAGAGTAAAGAAGTTCTTCCTCATATTCAACTGAAACCTCTGATACTTCAGTTTGTGCCCATTGCCCCTTGTCCTGTTGCTGAGCACCACTGAGAAGAATCTGGCTCCATCCTAGTGACATCCCCCCTTAAGATATCTGTAGGTGTTGATGAGATCCCCTCTCAGTCTTCTCCAGGCTAAACAAGCCCAGCTCTCTCAGCCTTTCTTCATCAGGGAGATGCTCCAGCCCCCTCATCATCTTTGTTGCCCTCCTCTGGACTCTCTCTAGGAGTTCCTCATCTTTCTTGAACTGGGGAGCCCAGAACTGGACACAGTACTCCAGGTGGGGTCTCACTAGGGCAGAGGGGGAGGAGAACCTCCCTTGACCTGCTGGTCACACTCCTCTTAATGCACCCCAGGATGCCATTGGCCTTCTTGGCAACAAGGGCACACTGCTGGCTCATGGTCAGCTTGTCATCCACAAGGACTTCCAGGTCCCTCTCAGCAGAGCTGCTTTCCAGCAGGTCAGCCCCCAGTCTGTACTGGTGCATGGGATGTGCCTTTTAAATCTTAGCCCTGTACAAAGGGTTCTTAAGACTAAAATGCTAATCAGGTAAGACACTGCCAATTAAAACTGTGATCTCACATATGAGGTGCAAGGGAAAACACCATGCAGACCACACACCACAAAGGCTCCTTGTTACCACAAAGCTGTTGATAAGGACTTCTGGAATGGAGGGAGACCATAGTCAATCATCCTGTGGACACACATGTGATCCTGTCTGCTTCAGGCAAATACTGGTAGACCCTTATGAACTGGGGTTCACAAAAGGTCCACTCTCCAGAGTTGAGTGGAGCACAACAGACCTGGCATCTGTAATGTTTTACATGGTATCCTGTGGTCAGACCGGTGCCATGGAGCCTCTCAAGCATGACCAGTGACCAAGAGCACTTGCTCTACTTGGCAATCATTACTGTTGCCTGACCTGTGGTAAGTAACAGTTGCCTTTTATTCCTCTATTACATTTTTAATCTGCAAATCATGCAGATACTTGTTTGCCAGATCTTGCTGTTGTACTGATGCAAACTGACATCTGCTAGAAAAATCCTGTAAAGAAATTAAGTTCTACAGAAAAGGCCAGCAAAATTCAGATTTCTCAGGCTGACAGAGCAGTCTCTGCAACTCTCCTGATACAGGACTGAAGATGTCAGTGCACTTCCCTGAGATGTGACACCAGCCAAGGCATCAGTAAATAGTCCCTCATCCAGTGAGGACAGAGGGCTGTATGAGCCTTCTGTGCTCCTTCCATTCCTTAGAAAGGAATGGATACCATCAAAAACTTTAAACAAGCACCTAAAATGTAAAAAAACTCCAATACAAGATATAACATGGTGGAGATCTTTACAAGGGAAAAAAAAAAAAAAAGACCCGAACAATCCATGATTTCATCATGCCAGGACCCTTTCACAGCCAAAAATCTGGAGAGCGCAAGTGTTGAAAAAACAGGTCAATTCCCTGTTGTATACTGCTGCCAAAAGAGGAAGGTTAACTGACTCGAAAGGAGACGTTAAGGTTTCCAGTATTAAAACAAAACAGTGCTCCCCAGAGAAGAGTGGAAAGATAATACATTTAGTCTCTTTAGATTCTTTGCAGTGCTCAGAATACTCACATGCCAAATAATCTGTAGACATAGGCAAATAGTAGTCAGTAACCCTTGTCCACAAAACTCCATTGCTTTGCATAGAATGACTTGGAATGAAAGACCATGGACTTCCTTTTTCCTATACAGCATTGCTGTGGGGAGTTTCCCCTCTTCTTATGGAAAAGGGAATGTCTTCAGGTGTTGGCCTTTTCTTTCGTACTCTTGCCAGAAAGAAAATAAAAATATATACATGGGTTTTCAATTCTACCACAAAAGGCAGAGCAGGGATGAGAACTCCCATTAGAGACACAAAATATTAGAAGTATTACACAACCAACAAAGAACAACATATTGTTATCCAGCTTGGGACCAAGGACTTGCATAGACATGCAGCACCATACACTGGCAAAACCAACGAGAAGGATGTGAGTAGGCTCATGCATGGAAGCTGAATGGACACTGCACAGTTAAAAAAGCCTTATCAAGCTTGTGTGATGCACTCAAGAAGTACTCCAAAAAGAACTATCCGGTTCTTGACAGTGGTGCGAGTTTCTGACAACAAAATTTGAAAAATAACATACTCCAGGGAAGAGAACAAAGCTATACACAGCATTCTACTATGCTTCTCTACAGCGTCAAGCATAATTTTCTTTATGATTAGGTAAAAAAATAAATCAGATGGAAGAGTGGTCATGTAAAGGAAACAGTCCTTTAATGCTTAAGGTAGCAAAAGGTTGGTTTGGGATATTAACACCAAAGGGACACCTGTGTGCAATAAATCAGTTGTCAAAGTAAGCTTGGAGCTTTGTTCCTTAGTTTTTAAAAAGCCATCTCTTTTTTTGAAAAAGCTAAGACAATTTTTATTCCTTTGCAATTTATAGGAAATGAGTGTTTCTATATTTATTTTTCCTCTACACAATGCATGTTTAACAGCAAGGATAGTTAGAGAATTAGTATCTGCTGCTAAGATAATGACCTAGTTCCTCCAGGAAAATCAAATGAATTGTGCTTTTTATGCCATGTTTCTATACTTACAGTAAGAATCTATCCTTCAGAGAAACAGGTTTAAGAAATTTTATTGAGTATAAATACATAAACTTAAGGCATATCAAGTAAACTGTACAAGAGATACACTAGCAATAGGTGAGGGAACTGTATCCATACAAAAGCCAAAAAATTTACAAACGACTCGTGCTACTGAAATGTGCAGGTGCCAGTGGCGCATTCTGATTAAGACTTTACATTCTGGTAAAAAAAGAAACAAAACCAAAAATCAAGAGCAGTAATTCTGTTCTAGTGTCTGTTGTCTAAATTTAAAAGCCATATTCCAGAATACAAGTAACAAATAACTGACTACCTGACTTCAAATATCACGCAGGAGCCTTGTTCAAGAAGCATTGAAAAATTACCTCAATTTTAAAAAGTGAAGACATATTACCTAGTAAACATTGGCTGATGTTAATTATATTACGACATAAAAATCCCCATAGTATTTTACAGAGCCTAGGTCAAACCCTCAGCTTGTTCTAAAGTCAATTCAGTTTATCCGACATACAGACCAATAGCTCAGCCCAATAACAAGACCATGTTGCCAACATTATAAATGTGGCCTTTTTATTACTCAGACTACTTTAATTTCAGAATATTACATTTGCCAGTACATGAAGGAAGGTCATTGTGGCCTTGATTCTTTAACCCATTACCACTGGGTTAGTATTAGTCCCTGGAAGTGACATTTATTTTGCTTTCATTTACTCACTCAACTGACTACTCCACATGGCAAAGAACCTGCAGGTAGTAATGAACACAAGGTCAGTTAATAGAAGCAGAGACAAACAGGTATCAGGCAGCCAAGAGAGAGCGTAGCCCCTAAATAAGCACATATTTTAAAGAAACATGATTATTCTGTATGGTTCAGAGTTTTGCTTGATTAGAAGAATATTGCTTTAGATAACAAAAACGTTAGAAAGATCACCAAAGCAAAACAGCTTCTAAAGAGAAGGAGCTGAGATTTGGTAAGGATTAGGCTGTTACAGAAAAAAGGAAGAGCCTGTAAAGGTAAAAATGAAAGAGAACAACAGAAGAAAGCAGACATACTACCTACCCATCAGAAAACTTTTATAGCTGCCTAATTACACTTCTGGAGTACAACAAAAGGACAGAAAGTTAGAGGTTTAAATAACGCCACCATTATCATAATATCGGAAACAAAATGCTCATACCAGAGCCAGAAGATTCACATACTAGGTTAAGGACAACAGAGTTTTAGGTATGCTCTGCAAAAATAGCCTAGAATTAAAGACAGTTCAGTTTTTATTTGCAGTCTGTGTTCGGATAGTGCAACTTAAGTTTTGTTGCATATCCTAGGAATCTGGTTCATTCGAATACTGTGTCTAATTATAGAATTAAGGAGAAACTTCATTTAGCTATCAGCTACTAAAAACTTTTGAACAGACTGCAAAGTTGATTTTATCATTGTGTATTTGATTCAGTGATATTTATCACTGAATTCTTAAAACAACTCAATTACTTCAATACTTTTATTAGGAAATACCATCATAAACTAAACCATTCAAGACAAATGCTGATTTGCTGATTTTTTTTTTTTCCCCCCAAACACAAAGGTTCATATACAGAGTAGATGAGAAAATTCTACTTCCACATAGCACTGAACAAAGAAGTTCACGTTCAAGAGATGGGGTTACATTTCCTTCAATGTACTTGGACTGGAGCTCCCCATACACTAATTTTACTGCTACTTTCCTGAGGAAGAAAAAAAATCAAATAGAGTCTGTCCTACTGGTCTAACAAGAAGCATGCAGACTCATTTTAGACCATTCTAATGTATCCAGCATTAGCCAAATGTACAACCGATTAGCTACATTGCCAGAATTCATATTCTAGTTAGAGCTATCTCTGGTATACATATTAAAGAAGTACAGTGAGGTTTCATCTGGGACTATGAGCAGTTAGAGGCAGAACTTTGTTTTCAAACTGACTATCTTTCTTCCTCTAGACTATTTACAATACTACTGTATAACTACTACTGATTTTTTCAAAAAGGTTTATGTTAAAAAAAAGAAAAATCTTACTCATGTAAGAGAGGTCTCTGGGCAGTTTTAAGATAACTGAACAATCAGGAGACTGGGAGATATTTACATTTGTCCATTGCTACTAAAAGGCTTGGGGAAGGATGTGCACTGTCATGCATGTGCGCTAGATACATACATCTACTACGGAAGGCACAAACTATACTCCAAAAAGGAAAGTGTAACTCTTCGCAGTTAGCAATCTGACAAGTTTACAGAACCCACTAGTTATTTTTAAGTAGTAGTATTTCAAGTTGTCAATGCCCTCTGCAATTGTGCTGCCACTTGTGGTTCCATCTTTAAGTCCAGTCTGGCTTGTTATATTAAGAGGTTAACTGTACTCTTGTCTTGTTAATGTTCCTAGAAGAGCACAAATTATTAGATTACAAAGAAAAAATGAAATGAAGTTGTTCCACAGTTGTCACAGATGTTTGCAATCATGTATAATATATTGCAAGGAGGAAGTTTCAATTCTTTAATGTATTTGTGTCAATAAAACAGAGGAAGTTCATAAACATTTCCTTACACTTAAAACCAGTTTCACTGCTAAACACAGGAAGTACCCATCCTTTTAGAAGGCACCATACCAGAGCTTCAGAAACACAAAATTTCCATCTTCACCTTTTTGGTAATTACAGACTTTCAGCCTTCTTTTTATAACTGTCCAGAATTTCGGTCAAGAATGACAATAGATCTTCAGACATGAACTCTTCATAGTCTCTGTCAATTTTCACATTCTGTTCATCAAGATATGTCTAGAAAAGAGTTACAGAAAGTTTATTAGCACTATGATGGTCTCTCCTGTACTGGTTCTGCTAAAGAATTTTAAGCAGTCATTGCACAAGTTAAGTGATTTTAATTAAACACTTCTCTGAAAGATGTCTACCAGAAGTAGATTAAACCCGACAGGATGTCACTGCTGAAATGTAATGATCAATTCTGATTATTTATACCAAAGGTTTTGTCAACAGTTTATTTAACTAGAATCCACAGACTCAGTGCAGCAGCCCTAAATAACAGATAGTTTATGGGAAAGAGTAAGTTCTAATTTCCATGTGTTTAACACCAATTGCAAATGTCTCTAGAAAGATTTGATTGAGTATCAAATTTTACCTTACCTCTATAGATACTACATGAGTTGCAATCACTTCTAAAAGACGATTCAAGTTATCACCAGCTTTCCTGCTCTCTTCTGTTGTTGTTTGCATAACAACTTGATATCTAAAAGTAAAGACACTCAAAGTCATATGTCTGTAATTATAAAATTCTTGACATCCAAACCAATCACTTCACCAAGCCTGATATATCATCATGTTACCCATAATTTTTGATATTAGTATTCACTTGAACCAAGTTAGATTTGCATATTAATACTCAACTTAGAAGAAAAAGGACGGTATTGTGCTAATCAATAAGAAACAAAAGTACCTTAGAGTCAGAATAGTCTTTCTGGGCTTTAGGCTGTAAAATGTAGTTGTCACATAAGTTTGGAAACAAACTAATTTCCTTACCACAACCGTATACATGAAAAAATTACATGGAAAACAGGAGTTCTGATACAACAGACAAATATTCTAGCAAAATATTAAGTGTCGAGGAAAATCATCTTTCAACTGTGAATTTGTGAAATTAATATACTGAGACAGATACCCACTCAAAGAATTTTACGTTAGGATTCAAGAAAATGTCTTTGTCCTTAAAACATATAAAAAGAAAAATAAACTACACAAACAACTTGAAGTTATGGGCCTTACTGTCGTTGAAGATCATGCAACTCATTTGTGGCTTCACTGAGACCTTCATTGACACCACTCTCAAGTAATTGCTTATGCTTCTCTAACAATTCCAGTTCATTTGCACATTTTTGCTCTTCCTCTTCTGCCTCCTGTAAACATAAAGAAAGAGGAAAAAAATAAATTGCATAACTCAAGAATAATAAGGATAATTTTTTCCTTTATGTTACCTGATTATAACCTGATACTTGAATTCAGAATTCAAAAGTAATTCTAATTTCAAACTGAAAAAAAAAACCAAACCAAACCACCCTCCCCCCCCAACCTAAAGTTTCAGGTATTTTTGTATCATCTTCCACCCAAAACCAGCCTAACCTTCCCTTTATTTCTCTAAAGTATTTGAGGCTATTTTCCCTTCAAAATTAATCTCAAAGTGTTATTTACATAGTTTAAATAGCTTAGAAATGGAACACCATGAACAACTGTTTCCAGGTTAAAAAAATAAAATCACATTTGAGTAAGAAAATTGCTCTTCCCTTTTGTGTCTGAGAGATGAGTAGAAAAACGTAAGTAATCATCTCTGCAAGAATGACAGTGTTGACACTATACTTAGCACAGTTAAATGCACAAAACCAAACTAAATTCTGCCATCAACTAAACATGCAATTCCGCTAAGTTACTGAAACATCATCCTTCAAAAACAATTTTTAATACTGAAGTCTTATGGATAGCTTTTTAAAAATTACACTAATAATTACATGACTATGTCTCATTATAACCACCCAGTTGCAACTGAGTATTTTATGAGCTCACCTTAGGAGAAAAGCATATGCAGCAACATAGATCAAAAGCTAAATTTCAGGTGGTTTTGAAATCAATAAATGAGATTACTTGCCTTCAGCCACCTAAGCAGGTATTAGCAATGCAATAACCCTGTTCTGTGATTATAGTGCAGAAGTTTGGATCTGAAAAAGCAGGTGTTAAACACTAGCATAGTTCAAAAAGCATTTTTCTCCTGGGGACCACAGCCCCACCAAAGCCACACTGCTGGAGAAGTTGGGAGGTACTGGAGCAGCAGCTTAGTTGTTATCTGAGAGGGCTACGTTTTGTTGCTAAACTAGAAGTGAGGAAAAGGATAGGGACTGTTCCCTCCCAGCAAAGAAAAACAAAGCAAGCAACTATTTTATATCATTAAAACATTTAATGTGCTTTTAGTCAAATAATGTTTTCCTTAGTTTTAAATAAACTGATTAAACATGTTTACTAAAAACTGTATTTATTATAGACAAGGTGGATTCTGTTAACTCTGAAATCCCCTTCAAGCACATGCTTTGAGATATCCTGAGGTCAGGAGATGATTGCTGCTGCTTTTATTACTGGATGTAGTAGCTTATGATTTACAAGATCTGCCAAAGTATGACGCCAGATTCTTATACCAGAAAGTGAAAACTGACTCAACTTAAGGTAGCACTCAAATATGTCTGAAAAGAATGAGAGAATCCTGCAGGAGGAATGGAAGGAGGCAAGGGCAGAGGTCCAAACAAACAAAAATGCCAACCAAAAACTTATGCATAAATACAAAGACTAAGGATATCATTAATGATAAATTGTCATCAACCTGTAACAAATTCTACCTTAAGCAAATTCTACCTTAAGCTTCTGATGGTAAAGATCATCCAGCTTTTCAGCTTCTTCCTTCAGCATTTTCACACTGCTTTTCTTGTCCACTACCATCACATTCACCTAGAATGAAAACATGACCAAGACAATATTTAAGCTGGTCCAGGCTGGATTGACATTAACTTTCTTCACAGCAGCCTGTACGGTGCTTTGTTTCAGATAAGTGGCTAAAACGGTGTTGGTAACACACCAATGCTTTGGCTATTGCTGAACAGTGCTTGCACAGCATCAAGGCCTTCTCTCCCTCCCATAGCCCCTCAATGAGCAGGGTAGGGGTGGGCAAGAAGTTGGGAAGGTGCATAGGCAGGAGACAGCTGACCAAAACTGGCCAAAAGGATATGCCATACCATACAGTGTCATGCTCAGCAACAAGAACTGAGATAGGGGAAAAAGAATAGGGAAATAAAATTATTCTTCTTCCGATGCATGCTGAACCCAATATTGCTAAAAATCTTCCCTACGACAACTTGTCAGTGACGGTAAGCAAAACAACAGACTGGAATAGTCAACTTATTAAAAACAAATCTTTCTAATGCTTATGGTCAAATACGTGTTCACTGCATAATTTTTAATGCAGTGAATACACATTATTTCAACTGACAGGAGACCGTAATTCTCACAAAAACTTTTAGGTTCCATCATAATTAAAGCAATCTTCTCACAGCTTTCCTCCCTACCTCCTCCCCCCCCTCCAAAAAAACTCCAATCTCAACAAAAAACCCCAAACCAACCCAACAAAAACAACCCAAACAACCCATCACACCACACTTCACCCATGCAAAAAGTCATATGAGACCAGCAGATAACATTATGGTATCTTATTCCTAATCTTCATTAACCAACATACCTGTTCCAAAGTATCTTCCAAAGTCATCTTCCGTTGAGTAGCTTTCCTAATTTCTTCCTCAGTCTGGTTTATGATCTCCATAAGGGGAGCCTGTAATACATGTACAAGAAGATCTGGCTAATGCAATTTGTTAGTTTAAACTAAGATATACCTCAGCACAACTTTTCCCTCTCCTGTTTTTATTTAGGCTGCTGTACCCTCCAATATTAAATTTCCTTCCTATACTATAATGTATTTATGGCACAAGCTTTTCAATAAAGTCTCATGGAGAGGTTAAGAGAGACCTTTCCAACATTTCCAAAGGAACACACTTTTTTTTGTTGTTGAGAGTGGTAACGGAAACATTCTGTGTTCAGTGACTGTACTTACCTTGATCTGTGTTCTGTATTTGACTAGGCAATTTGGTCCTGCCTCAGGATTAAACTGAATCTCAAAGTCATGGCCTTTGGAATTCTCAGCACTTACTGGAATTAATTTCAGCTTTCGAGCCAGTTTATGATACTCTGCCAGCTGCATTTCGATCTGTTAGAGAAGAAAAGGGCAAAAATCATAGAAGAAACACAAGTGAAAAGCTTTGCAAGAAGTATTCATATAGTAATTCAAACAGGTTTTTGAGTTGCTCTGTACAAATGTGATTCCATGTCATGCCACAGTACACGGTACATACAAGAGCTGTATGTAGCGACAGTCCAGCAGTCTGCATTGTTTGGATTAAGAACTGTTTTATGATTCTTTCAGAGCTTGCTCTACAAAATTTCTCAGGATGTATGGGTGAGACTGAATGGTTTCACCTGTGGTTTTCCCTACTCATCTGCCATATTTTTTCCTGCCTCAATTTTGAGGATTAGTTGATAGAGAAGGAAAAACATGCTTGGAAATAATACAAATAACTAAAACAATGATCAGTCATCATGTTAATATGCCTTCTCTCAGGAAATGCCACATAGCCACGCATCCTAGTTACAAATTTGAACATACCTCTAGACAAAGCGTACTGAATGCTCTATGTTCTGATTACCAAATACTATTTACATGCAAACACCAAACAACATGAGTATTTTTTCCAGTTTTATGTGCTTCATACTTGCACACAGGAGTTTAAGTTAATACCAAGTGCTTGATAAAGCGTAATCCTGCCAAATGCAAAACACATTTGAAACTTTTTTTTAGTTCTCCATCTAGCAAAGCAGAAGCTTTTAAATCTCACCACTTCCAGGACCACTTCTTTCCATTCAGTTTGAAGGAATTGAATTTGGCCCTTAAAATATCTTAGAACTTCCACATAAGGGACCAATCTAGCCCCAAATGCATGCAGTGATATTGATTCAGAGCTCTAGTTTTGCATTACCTCCTTGCTATAAAATCTTAACATTAGCGTGAAATTGCTTGTGTTATCAAAGCAATTTCAAGCTAATGTTATCAAAGCTCTTGATGCTATAACAGGGAGAGCTGACAGTGGTGCATATTCTAGCTATGTCCCTTATGCAGAAAAAATGAAAAGAATGAATTTCCATTATGGTCAGAACAGAAAAGAGGCAAAATAAAAAGAGAAATACTTTTCAGAGATATTATAAACAGAAGCCATTCTTGTCACTTTAGTCTGTTAAGACATATCTGTGTTGTTAGATTATTTAGGAAAGAGGTTAGCAACAGTTCAAGTCCCAAAAGTTTAAGCTTGAATGATGAAAACTGATAGCCACTTCTCAGTGCAGTAAGGTTTTCACATACCGCCTCTTTATTCCTAGCATATTTTAGCTCCTCATTCCACAGCTGATGTTCTTCTGCTTCCACTTCCTTAGTCAGCTTGTTAATGGTTTGCTGCAACTCATTTCTCTCATGATTTATTCTCTCAATATCCGCAACTGAGTACTTTTGGTTATCAAAGATGTGCTGGAGCCGGGCATTCTCCTGCTTCATTGCTTCTACTTCCATTTCTAAGTTCACAAAACATTTATGAAATGGATGTAAAATACCAGTCTATACAGTTAAATCTAATCTTTCTGTATTTTTATGAGTAAATAATGTCTGTATTTCATTCCTCTAGTGTACAAACAGCTATCAGCCAAAAAAATCTCTTTATCAGCAATCCATTTTGGAAAGTTTTTTGTACCATCATCATGCACTAAGTATCTCACTCTGTCCTGAAGCTGAGATTTACAATTATTTTAAACCTATTTCTAGCTTTACCATCCCATTTGTGACCAAGGTCGTCTTACCCACTGTCTCAACTTCCTCATTGACACCTTCCAGTTTTTGATCAAGGATCACTATATGAGATTCCAGATTAGCCAAATATGCCTGGTATTTCTGGACATCTGCTTGAAGAGATGATTTCACGTTTCGTAGTGATACTCTACGATCCTAGTAAATGGATGGAAAGAACAACCACTATTATATTAATCTAAAATAATGATCTTACTTTCCAGACAAGACAACAGAGTAATTGGTCAAATTCAATAGTATAAATAAAACCTCAAAGTTCTTTAATTTTATATCTCTGTGACAGCTGAACCAAGTTAAGCATCTTTAAAATAATAACAAAAAAGTCTGAAAAGATGGTTTGTACCTTAATTCTTGCATTTCAGCATTTAGTCTTTGATTTGCATAAGGCATTTCATTAAGAAAGTTCTTATTACAGGTAATTCACAACTGAAGTATAATAATACATTAAGGGCAAATAAAACTAAGGGCAAGGAAAGCTGGGAACGCAAGCAGCATATTTTGCACAGTAGGCAGGAGGCTCAATTTGCCAGCTGCACAGCCACTAAACCATTTTTAAACTCACAGTGCAGAATCTGTCTTTTCAAACAAAAGATTTTCCCCCAAATGTATTGCTACCATTGAATCCCATGCTTTCTTTCCCTAAGAAGTTCTCACACCAATGCTTTTGGAAAAGACAATGTTGAAGTTCAAAAAAGAAAAAAGGTTCAAGTATTTTATTAATATTTCAGCCAATGCAAGACCTCTGTACCTGAAAATATCTGCACAATATCAAACAGATAGCGACTGAAGACTCCACAATAAAAGTCTTGTACTAGAATGATAGAGGGTCTGTAATAACCTGGTGTAATTAAAATCTCATAGAGCCCTGAAAATAATTCTGCATTTGTTGTAATGTATCATCAGTATCTTTATTTAATAATGACGACAATGGTCAATAATAGAAATTTCAACTCCACCGTATAAACAAACATAGACACAATTTACTAACCGGCTCGCTTTCCTTTTCTTTTTCTAGTCTTGCAATCTCTTCATGAAGTCTTTTGTTGTCAGCTACTAAACCTTCTATCTGGAATTCATCTATATTAAATAAATCCTCTAGGAGAAAAAAAAAAAAAAAGGAGGCGGGGTGTTTACAAATTAATCTCACTGAATATCATCAAGTAATCTGAATATCTGTGCTTCAGCTTTAGGACAGTAAATACCCATTATCTGGACAATTATTTTAAGCTAAAAAAAAAATCCCAAAACTCAAAAAAACCAGCAAACCCATCAAAAACCACCTTTCTTTACAAAGCAAATAGGCAGAAAACCCAAAACAAACAAGAACAGGAATGAGTTTTTCAGTCCTCATGTCATAAAAGAACTCAAAATCACTCCTGTGAGGTCAGAGTTTCCAAACTCTCATACAGCCCACACTATAGGATAGTGCTTGTTATATGTTTCATCTGTTCGGCTTCACAAGGTAGTTTGATTAGTATAATCCTTTCTCATCCACATACTTCCTCCCCATAGACATCTTTTGTGATTACTTTTTCCTACTAATGTCTAGTAATAGTCAGGTAGCTTATGTTTCCTCTCCAACTGATGGATCCAGCTTGCAACAGAAGTGTATTAGCCTGGCTTTTCATAGGAGGGCACAGAAAGTGAGAACTTTTTTCCCCTCCTTGTTCTCGTATTCTGTTTATATTTCTGTAGGTGATGAAATGAATGAGTCAAAAAATTTAATAATCTCCCTGAAGTCAAATACAGGTGCATGCTGAATCATATATGGGAACCTTCACAACAGAGTTTGGAATTCTTACAGACTGTTTTCAGTTTTTAAAATTTTTACTAAAGGTAATATTTTTTTTTTTCGAATTGTTAACTTTGTCAGACAGAAACAAGAATCATCTGCATAGATGGAATTTGTGTCTGAAGAACCATATATTGCTTTTCTGTCACAAAGCCATTGAATACAATAGAGTTACACAGGTACAGCTGTCTGCCTGTAATAGTAACAATGCATAAAAAGAAGAGAATTGAGTCAAAGTACCCCAAGAGGTACTTGGGAATTTCAGGTTCCCATACCTCAGACCACTTTCACTTGTAAACTGAGCAAAACTGATGCTAGGAGAAAAGAAAGCAGTAACACAATTAAAAAATTCATTAAAACATGAAAACTTACTTAATTTTGACTGCACTTCTGCATCCAATTCTTCAAAAGTATCTCTCCCTTTCATGAAGAGCTCATAGCACTTCACAGCGTAGTCCATGAAAAGCTGAAAACAATTTTAAATGTTTTCATTTCAATGATTCAAAGGGCTGTAAAACATCTAGATAGTCTAAATCTACTCAATCAATGGAATTAAACAGACACCAAAAATATCTTTCATTAGTTTGACTGCACTTGTGTAAAAATAAACTTTTTTTCCTCCCTTAAAACATAGAATGTTGACAAATTATATCCAGGCAGAAGGAGGCACCTAGAATTCACATTACGGTCTGGAAAGAGTTGATACATTTTTCTGGGATACCTAACAAGGATAGTAGATACAATGTTTAGGAATTTATTATCTTGAAGCATATAGAATCGCTTAGGTTGGAAAAGACCTTAAAGATCATCAATTGCAACTGTTAACCTAACCCTGCCATCCCACCACTAAGCCATGTCCCTCAGCACCTTGTCCACCCGTCTTTTAAATACCTCCAGGGATGGGGACTCAACCACTCCCCATGGCAGCCTGTTCCTATGCTTGACAACCCTTTCAGTGAAAAAACTTTTCCTAATGTCTGATCTAAACCTCCCCTGGCGCAACTTGAGGACGTTTCCTCTACCTCTATTGCCCATTACCTCAGAGAAG
Organism: Gorsachius magnificus; assembly: GCA_034008185.1. Classification (NCBI taxonomy): domain Eukaryota; kingdom Metazoa; phylum Chordata; class Aves; order Pelecaniformes; family Ardeidae; genus Gorsachius; species Gorsachius magnificus. The sequence continues at coordinate 54,050,192 of CM067082.1, read as the reverse complement.
AGGCTGACCCCCACCTCACTACAGCCTCCTTTCAGGCAGTTGTAGAGGGCAACAAGGTCTCCCCCCTCAGCCTCCTTTTCTCCAGGCTAAACAACCCCCGTTCCTCAGCTGCTCCTCCAGACCCTTCACCAGCTTTGTTGCTCTCCTCTGGACATCCTCCAGCACCTCAATGTCCTTCTTGTAGTAAGGGGCCCAAAACTGAACACAGTATTTGAGGTGTGGCCTCACCAGTGCTGAGTATAGGGACACGATCACTTCCCTGCTCCTGCTGGCCACACTATTTCTGATATAAGCCAGAATGCCATGGCCTCCTTGGCCACCTGGGCACACTGCCGGCTCATATTCAGCTGGCTGTCAACTAACACCCCTAGGCCCTTTTCTGCCGGGCAGCTTTCCAGCCACTCTTCCCCAAGCCTGGCGCATAATATGATCCTCTCGGGCTAGTTTAGTGAACGTGCACATCTGTTTAACAGACCTCTTCAGTAAATATGGCCACTATTCTTCAGATGTGCAGATGTCAGAGAACTGATCTAGAAAAATAATTTACTGGAGGCTTTAAATTACAGAACTTTAAGAAGCAATTACTCCAGTATTGTAAATTTTGTGTCAACATATATGCATATGTATCAGTGTATAAGCAGACATTTAATTTAAAAGCATTTTTACTTATCAACTGCCAGGTTTGTAACCTTAGTCCAAAATTCTGATTTAATTTAATTTTTACAATTTTCTAATTGAATGTTCTGGCATATCATACAACCCTTTCCATACATCTGCTGTGAGTTAACACTGAGTTAAATCTGAATAGCACTGATAATCTGTGATAAATTAGAAAGAAAGCTAGCTGCTGGATTTTTAAGTCCCTGAATTACATTGCCACCCTATTTTGTGGCTAGGAAATTAAACATTACAACCAATTTTTAAACAGTAAACTGAGCAGCTACTATCAGGCACCACCACATTTATAATTAAGTCAGTCTTTACACTGTACTGCTGTTTAGCACTTGAGTTTTCTAAGGTTAAGAGAAATGTACCTGAGACCCTGCTAAGACAATGAACAAACAGCATAATGCCTCCAGTCCTCCACAAAGTTGAACAGAAACAGTAGCAACTCAGAGAATAAGGCATTTCAATTTAATACCCAGTCTTCACCAATAGACTGGCCATGATGCCCGCACAGGAAACTAGTTGATCAGGCTTTTTATATAATGCTACTACATTTCCTAGAGAACTCTGAATATAAAACTGAACAGAATATATGAATACAGTTAAAATTGTTGTGTCATGTTTAAATTGTGTTGTTACAGCATGTGGCAAGATGCAGTTGAACAATTCTGATAGTCATTTACTTTTTATGGTACCTTATTATGTACAATTCCATCATCTGTCTCTCCTCCCCAGCTCTGTCCATCATCAAACGATGGTGCATTTTCCCTCATGGCAGTATACAGCTGAAAGGCACAGGTGTACATACAAAGAGCAAGTGTGAAGATCCCCATTAGTTTTCATATTAGTTTCACGTTCATGATAAGCAAAGTAACACTGCATTAGGATTTCAGCAAGCAGGGTGTCATGGTGCTGCTTCAGAATGTGACCAATCACATCAGGGTACTGAGCCTCTGTTTAGCCAACTAAAAGCACAGATGAAGAGGCATTCACCAGACATTCAACACTGCCAAGTCACCTTCTAAGCCATATGTGTCCTTTCAGCATAAAGGATGGGATTTTTGTGTGTGCCCCATTGAGCAGTGAACTTCTGTCACAGATTCCAAATTTTGCTTGGACCTCAGCTAGCAGCAGAGAGTTACCACTATTAAAACAACAAACAAAAAACCCCACCCAAACACAAACCACTCTACTCTATACAACAATCACAGGGCACCTGAATACTTGCTATTGAAAATTCCATCCTTAGAGTTCAAATTTAGGAGAAGATGGCAGATGTCACAAGAAGATCTGCACTGAAGGTACATGATTATACCCATTAACCTTCCACATTTTAATGTATGTATGTAATAATTTTTCCCCCTTCTCATACACAAAAAAAGTATTATCATAACATTAAAAACACAGTTTAAAAGTTACTAAAAGTAAGGCTAAGGGCTAGCACCCAGATGGCAGGTAAGAACACCTACCTTTTTCTTTACACAAATGTCAAATAGAGATGTTTAGAAAACATCTAAGAGATCGGTATTGAAACTAACATTGCAGCCTGAAAAGTGGAAATATTTGGCTTAAAGATGACAAACACTACCTTGACACAATCAATTAACCAAACCAAAGCTGTCACGATCTGAGGCCACGTGTGTGGTGCGCCCACTGTGTACATGGAGCTTTTTGACAAAGGAAAGGGGTACCTAAAAGGCAAAAGAAAAAACATTTTTAATAGTTGTGGCAAACAGTGATTAAAACAAAACAGTACACTTTTACGTGTAGATCAAGGCACAGAAGGAAGAACAAACTCAATTGTACTTTATACTGTACATCAAAGGGAGATAAGCTGAGTTCTTACAGCACTATTTTATTCAATTATCATGGGTTTCTCATTCTGTGATTCATAGAGTAACTCAAGCTGGAAGGGACCTATAAAGATCATATAGGTCAACTCCCTGCTCCTTGCAGACTACCTACAACTACACCACATGACTAAAAGCATCATCCAGATACTCCTTGAACTGACGTGCTTGGTGCCATGACCACTTCCCTGGGGAGCCTGTTCCAATGACCGACCACCCTCTCAGTGAAGAACCTTTTCCTAATGTCCAATCTGAACTTCCCCCGATGCAGCTTCATTCCATTTCCTCGTGTCCTACTGCTGGTCACCAGAGAGAGGAGATCAGCACCTCCCCCTCTGCTGCCCCCCTTGAGGAAGATGTGGGCTGTGATGAGGTCACCCCTCAGCCTTCTCTCCTCCAAGCTGAGCAAACCAAGTGTGACCTCAGCCACTCCTTGTAACTCTTGCCCTTGAGATCTTTCATCATCTTGGTCGCCCTCCTCTGGACATGCTCTAATAGTTTGATGTCCTTCTTATAATGGGGCGCCCAAAACTGCACACATTACTTGAGGTGGGGCCACACCAGTGCAGTGTAGAATGGGAGAATCAGCTCCCTTGACCAGCTAGCTATTGAATAAATCATTGAAGAAATGGACTTTTTTTTGCATATCCAAAGATTAGGAACAATTAAGGCCTTGTACAAAAAAAAAAATAATGTGTAAACTATTCCTTCACATGCTCCTTAGCCCCTTTCTATTCAGCTTAGTATGTTGCCTTGGTCTTGGTAGCAGCCAGACCTGTCTTCTTCTGAAGCTACTATGGGAGGAGAGATGGGCACTGTAAGGAAAAAGAAGTGGGTGCCCTTTGAGCATGAGGTGATTCATGATGAGACAAAGACCTCAAAGGAAAGGCAACAAATGCGAACGAGGGAATAATAGTCCAGTGGATGACGTTTAGACTTCCAAACTGGGTGTGCAAGCCTGAAAGATTCCCTAATACATGAAAACAAACTGAAACATAGGAGTCCCGTTCTTTGAGGGCAAGATTCTTGCTTATGTCAAATGCACTTTGAAAACAGAAAAGCAGCTGACAATCAGCTTGTTGTCAGGCAATTACAAAAAATAATTTCAGAAGAGTTGCATATCAAATTATTAATATTACCTATAAATATGGAACACACAAAGGCTATACTGCTCATTACAGGCATCCTCTCAAAATGTTCTACACATCAAGGAACACAGAAGTGCAGATTTTAGTCCATCTTTAGACTGACAGCTGCCCAAAGTTATTTTAAGAATATAGGACAAGAAGCTACCGATAAACTGACAGTTCTAAATAAGTGCTTGTGAACCATTCAGCCTAAGAATTTTTAAAAATTAATTATTTAGGCCCATTTTCTAACTCCCAAAAGAGAATTTAAAGCAAGTTCTCAAAAGAAGTCTTTTTATCTAGGATTACACAGTGCAGCAGAGTAAAGGTTCTTGAGAGCAACTGCCTTTTCAACGTTTCAGCTAGGTCAGCAGTTTCAAATGTTATAGGTTAAAACAATGTTTTATCAAAATACTGAGAAGTGAATAGAACAGACTTATACCTACATCTAATGAGCCTTGGCACTTTCATGCCATCATGGGCTCATATCTACAGAAGTAAAATATATGTCACTTTTTTTTTTTAATGAGACTGAGAAGTCACCATTATCAACAAGCAGAGGATTTTCTTTCTTGGAAAGTATTGGTGCATTAATGATTCCAAACACTTACTGAACAAAATTACAAATAAACCACCCAGCTGCTTGGTTTTTTTTTTTTTTTTTTAACCTCAGCAGTAATTTTTGTTATTTCCACCCCCTGCTTTGAAAACAGAATGAGAGAAATTACAGGAAAAATTACTTTTAACTAAGTGAACTGGATCTGACATTCTGTAATATTTTTTTAGTTCTTGGATTTTAACAGGACAAACCAGAACAGTCTATCAAAAAAATTTTGTCTGTCTTTCAAAGTTTAACACAAATAAAGATAATGAGATTTTACTGTACAAAGCAAGCTTCCAAGAGCCTATAGTTCTGCAAGTTCAAATATAAAATATAGAGTCTGAGAATCAGAGAGTAAACTTAGAGCTAAAAAAAAATGAAACAAAATAATCACAACATTGTATTTTCAGAGTCTCATCTGAATAAAGAAGCCTATCTGTTCTTCCCAGCTATCACACAGAATTCTTAGCTTTTAAATTTCTAGCTGTATCTTATCTATTTAGCACAAGAGACTAACAATAATGATCTTACCCAAGCTCTTTAAAAACTCTGGGAATTTCCTCTTCAAATTTTGAGTCAGGCAGTTCATAAGAAGGGCAGAGAAATCCATAGATAAAAGTGAAGATTTTTAAAAAGTCCTTAACTGATGGAGACTGTAGTGATTTCACGGAAACATTAGGGTTCTGACCATTCGCAACAAGAAACTGAGAAAAAACAACCATGGCATATTAGTCACTAAATAAAATCTAAAGTTGAAACCATGAAAAATAAATATTTTTATGCTCAATAATGTACATTTAGAATAAGTTACTAAGTTACCTCACAAAGCTGCTTGATACATTGCTGGATGAATGCCTTGTCATGAAGTGGCCTGGGATCCTTGATCTTTTCTGTACCAAACACACCATACTGGCTGTTGCGTGAACCTCCAGCCCCGCTAGTTCTAAGAACAAAAAACCCAAATATAGTTCTTGTGACAATACACGTAAAGAAGAACTCTTAATATTTAAGTCACTACAATTGCTATTTTTAGGTTTCTTTTGCATTTGTTATGCAAAGGAATGCCTGAAGGCTTCTCTTTATCTAGGATGATTGGAAAAACATCATCAGCCTGAAAGCCACGATGCACACATATAACAGATGCATCCGAGATGCATAATTTCTTTAGTTTATTGAAAGAAATAAAGTTTTATAGAGCAGAAAAATGACTCAAAGATGAAGGAACAAAATGATGTAGATGACTGAAAATAAAGACTAAAATATTTAAAGAATATTTAAAAGGCATAGCTCCCTGCAACAGTGGGGTCCTGTGAAGGAAGATACCTGCAAGACATCAGAACATAAAAAGCCATGAACTAAGCTGAAAGATTATAGAATTTTGCAAGGTTTGCATCTCAGAGAGAAGAAACTAAGGCGTAGTGTACTGGAGACACTGTTCTTCCTTAAACAGGCAAATACATTATGGAGCTCTTAAGGTCTGCAGTGCCTATCATTCCCAAAAGGATGAACAGCTCTCAAAACAATTCCTGCTCCACAGCAATATTTCATGATCAAAGAGCGGAGGAAGGCAGACCTGAAGAAGGCAGACATTATTCCCTATAATGAAAATCTGTCAAGAGAGAAAAATTACAAAATGATGTGGGACTGTTACTGTTTTAATTTGCAGTACAGAGATCTAAAGCTATTGATACCTCTTCCCAAAAAAGCTGACTTTTCTTTCCGAAGTTCCAGGTGTAGGTTTGCTCATGCTCAGCTTCCCAAATGTACCTCTGTCCTTCCTGGAGGATAGGGAGAAGGATTCAAGTGACTATTTCTACCATTTCATCTTTTGCTTGTGTAAGAAAACTATAAATACATGCACATAAGCCTAAGCATCTTCAGCATAGCAACACCTTAGAAAAGTCAACTGATTTTAATGCATTAAATGTCCGTTATCAAAACTACTTCTGCAAGAAGATTTGTAAGCATACATTTTATACGCACACACCCCCAGCCACCTCCTAAGAAATATATAAGAAAAACTGTTACAATCTGAAACGTCACAGGTATACAAATAGACTAAAGAAACTGGAGCAGTTCTGCAAATAACCTTGGCTACAGGGAGTTTTCTTCTCACTGCTCCCATTTTTTTTTTCCGTTGCTACTCACACACTCAAATACACAGTAAACCCTTTCAGAGTTTGTTTTATATACCTATTCGTAGCAAGATGATCAGCAACACTTACATCTGAGGTGTTTGAAGACCCATTTTGTTGTTGTCCTGCACTCTTAGTGCCATCATAGATTGCCGACCAGTGCTTCCCGCAATACTTGAGCTTCGTCTCATTGTGACTAAACTGTAAATCACAATCTCTCAGTATTGGAAAATACAGGATCTAAGAGTATTTTCTTATTTTAAACACCACAAAGACTTTCTAAAGGGTCAGAATAAGCAAGCAGAACTGTACTTTGCACCAACCAGTGTAACAGTTTACAGAAATATTGGGTTGTCTTAATAAAAAAAAAAAAAAAAGAAAAAAAAAAGAAAAAAAATGGTGTATGTTAGACTCCAGAACCACATAGCAGCAGGCACAACCTTTCAAATTAACCATTTTATTGATGAAAGTGCCAGTGCTTGTTCCAAACCTACTATATTGCCTTCATTTATATCTGGTCATTTCTAACCTACACGTTCCAAAAGCAAAACAGCTTAAGAAGTTTTTCATTCCAATCAGCTGGGAGGAAGGCCACACTAACATGACTGCTATTTCTAGCACTTCAGCCATCCATATGTTCCTTAGCCACTAATTCTGAGCCTGCTTATTGATTTTGCAAATGATCTCACAGTATCATAGCACAGTAACTGGAAAGCCTATCCTGAGATAACATTATGGCTATCTTTACATTACATACATAAAATAAATATCAAACCAGAAGTATTGAACTGCCCCCACAGCGGTATTAAGCGGGATTTTGATGTAAATAGAATTAACTCTGAAAAAAATGCCAACTCTTGCCCTCTACAGAGGATCTATTTTATTTGTGGGGTGGTCTTAAATGGCTAAATTATAACTAATTGAAAAACCTTTGTTACAAACGTTACCAAAACATGCTATCAGTATAAATTGTGTTTCACAATCACAGTTCTAGCTCCACTTTTCCCAAACCGTGACGGAAGTTTAGCTTAGGTCCACTTCATAGGGCAGCTTATCCATGACCTCATTTTCTCTGGGGAAGAAGCTACATTCTTCCATTACTTTACCAGGGATCCACGACAGACAGTAAATTGTTTTCATAAGCATACCAAGTGACAAGTTCAGGAGCAGGGTTTGCTAGAGTCAACACGTCAGCAGAAAAAAAGAAAAAAAAAAATGGTGGGAGTGCGGCAGAACCGGGCACCGCTACAACCATTTGCGTTAACAGCGCGTTTAAACGGTGCCGAAGGCAAACAGGGCAGCCAGCGGCGTTTACACACCAACACCGACACGCTCCCCACCGCCGCTGGGCTTGGGCCTGGACCCCTTACGGCCCCGGCTGTCCCTCGGTGCGCGGCCAACGGCCCCCCGGGGCACTGCCTGCCACCCGCCTGACGGGGCCGGCCAGCCAGCCAGCCCCGGGGGGGGGGCCGGCCAGCCAGCCAGCCCCGGGGGGGGGGGCCGGCCAGCCAGCCAGCCCCGGGGGGGGGGGCCGGCCAGCCAGCCAGCCCCGGGGGGGGGCCCCCGCCGGCCGGCCGGCCGGCCCGCCCCAGCCCCCCAGCCCTTACCGTTAAGGGCGCCGACCCCTCCTCGCAATTTCAAATCCGCCCGCCGACTACGTCACGCTGCGCGCCGCAGCGCCTTACGTCACAGCGGAGCGGCGAAGAAGCAGGGTAAGGAGTGATAGGGGGGTGGTTTGTTGTCACTTCCGCTTGCCTGGCCGCTCGCCCACACACACCGTCTGATTCCCCGGAAGTTCTTAGGAAAGGTCGTGGCCGTACAACAAGTGGCGGCGCTGGTGGGAAGCGGGCCGGGTGGTAAGTGCGCCAGCGCTGCTAGCGGGCGAGCCCCGGGGCTTTTCTGGCCGCGGGGGGGCGGGGGCGGGGGCGGAGGCGGAGGGCAGCCCCCTCCCTATCCACCTCCGTACCGGCTTGGAACTGCCGTGCCGAGCTCCGCGCACGGGCTTCAGTAGCTGCCGCCCTCCGGCTCCGCCCGGCTTGTGCCCGCCGCGGCGGTGAGGAGGGTGCTGCCCCCTCAGGCTGCTCGTCCCGCCGAGCGGCGGTGGGGCATGGTGGGGGCACGGTGGGGCGGTGATCCTGCGAAAGAACCCGAGCTCCCAGGCCCTGCGTGCCTGCGGGTGCCGGGGCCTGGCCTCTGCTGCGCTGGTGCCGCGGCTGCCCCTGTGCTTCTGTTGCTGCTCCTGGGTGCTGTCGTATAAAGTCTTGGTTTATAAAATTGGTGGGTCGTAATGGTGTTTTCTGGCTTGTTAAAAGCGTCATCTTAGAGTAAATCTGTACTGTATTGAAGGGATGCAAAAGGCTTAACAAAAGGACCTTTGTGAAGCCAACTGTAGATCCATTTTAAGTCGCTAGCATTGTGTTTTTCGTATGAAGTAAACTATAGAAAAGAAACTAACACTGTAGGGAATATGGGAGAGGAGAGATTAGTAGGAGATGGCCCATCTTTGTTGCCGGCCTTGGAAGGCACGTAGGAGAAGGAAGCGTCTGGCACTTTGTCGGTATGAGGATAGCCAAGGATGGGGAGCCGGTTGATCCCGGCTGTGTTGTTCTGACAGTGGAATAGGGGGGGTAGAAGCTGGAGTTCTCCAAAAGGACAAGGTGAAGAAGAGGGGCGGATGAAGTAAACGACCCCTGAAGACCACTGACTCAAATCACTGAGCATGCGCAGTTGGGAGGGACTTATGGAAATGACCTCTTGAAACTAATTTTAATACGAAGTGGGGACAGGTTATGCCTATGTATAGGCGTATTGGGAAACTCCACGTACATGTAACACTTTGCTACATATAAACAGGGCAAGCTGCCATGTTGCGGTGCGCACGACTTTGGTGGGACTACCCCCCGTGCTGCCCAGTGCTGAATAAACATACCTACTTTACAATCTTACAGATTGTGAAGGCTGTTTCTGCATGTCAGTATGATATTACAGAAACTTACTTAAAACTTGCTTACTATAAAAAAGTGGAAGAGGGAAGGAGTCACAGTGGGGAAGCCAGCTGAAGTCAGATGTTTCTACAGCGTGCGCGTGGACATGTCGGTCAGAATATAGGTCCCACTGTATTAAACAGTGATAATTCTGAAAAGTGAACCCTTAAAAAAATTTCCACAGGAGGAGTTTGCTCCAGGAAGGGTGTATGATTACTGGCTACGGCTTCAAGGAGTTGGTTTTTCTTCCTGAAGAGGGGAGCTATGATGTCTGTGGTACATCGGCTGACAGCGGGGTGGCTCGTGGATCATCTCTCTTTCATCAACCAGTGTGGCTATGAGGTCTGTGATTCCTTTGCATACCCTGATAGTGTCACTCTCAAACCTTCTGCCACTTCTACCGAAGATTGTCCTGCGACTTCTACCTTTGCTGCCACCTGCTCATCAAGAGATTGTCCCATTCCTGGTCCTAGAGATGCAATAGAAACAGAAGGTAAAACAGCAAAAATGAGATATGTGTTTCGGGAGGAGTTCTTTGACGTTTCTAAGCCCCATATAGCTGCAGCTCCTGAGGAGCAGTTGTGGCAGGGATGCCCTGAGGTGAGTCTCACAGAAGTAAAGGCCAACAACCACAGGGAGGAACACCAAGAAGGAACCAAGAGTGGTGTCGGAGGTTCTGTTGCCAGTGCTAGGAAGGTATGTTCTCCGTAATATAGTAAACTACAGTAATTCCCTGGTAAATAATATACTACTAACATTGTTTTGCATGTTTCAGTTTCCTGAGGTTATGTAGGAGAGCAGGAACTTTTCCACAATAGAAATAGATTTTAAGATGCACGGAAAATGTAAGCATTCATGAGGATATTCCTGTGTCCCTTACATCAGTAATGTGCATCCTGTGACTCAACAGCAGTGGGTTGCTTACAGTGGGTTGTGATCAGGCACTTGAGCTGAAACTGTGGTAGCTGTCAAGATTGTACAGATTAACCAGGAGGGAAGGACAGTATGAATTTATTCTTAATATGTAGAATGTTCAGTACTGTTCCTTATGGACCAAAAAGAATAAGTCTCAGGTCTAAACCAACAAATGTAATTGTGAAGACCTAGTTAATTTTCTCCTGTTATTGGTAAACTGCACTTGGCAGCTGAACACATACCTTTTAGTATGGTCCCAAAGGTAGTATGAACATGAACTGTGGCATGCAGTAGGTACCTTCAGATCCCAGTGCCCTGAGTAACATAACAGCTTTAAGCCTCTGCACCTTGAGAATGCCTACAGCAGCCTAGGTATTTTGAGATCATCTTTTTGCATATTGAACTTAAACTTCCAATAGGAAGAGATGGAAGTTTCTTCTGCTTTTAAAAGAGTTAATTTGTAGTTCAGATGTGTTTGATCTTTTTTTTTTCTTTAATCATGGAGTAATATGGATTTTTTTTTTTCACTGTTTGTTCATTCTGCAGAAACGTAAAAGGAAATGTGTATTCAACCAAGGTGAACTGGATGCTTTAGAATACCATTCAAAGGTAAGTCTGAACAAAAGTATATTTTGCAAGTACCTGATAACTGATTTTGGGCATGTACAGCGTGCAAGACGCGGTTACAAACAAGTTTTGTTCTTGTAACTTGTTCCATTAACAGGAAGGTCATCTCTCCAGTCCTTAAATGAATAAGTGCATACAGAGAATATCTTCTCTGTAGGTATAGGTGAAACAAGCTAGACGTGAAACTGCAGCTGAGACATTTTGGAGAGCTGGAAGCCTCATTCACAGAATATCTTTTGCTGTTATGGATAACTGAGCATTATATAGTGATGAGTTGAATATTAGTTGAACAGGAAAGTGACTGATTTGAAATAAACAGCATAACCTGTTCTGAAGATCAACTCATCAATAGTATATCAGGACACTGTGCTGAAGTTATTCAAAGCTTCTCTGACTAAATGTGCTACAAGATGTCTCGCTTCTGCTAATGAGAAAGAATTATTCCCTCTAACACTTTACATTGTCATACTAAAACATCATGAATGAATTAGAATTCACATCTCTATTTAGGCTCACAGCAGTGATATATTGGTGAAATTACAACCGAATTACACTGAAGCATGTTAGTAAATCCTAGAAATGTAATCTGCAGATAATGTTTGATGTATTCTTATTGCTTTCCTAAACAGTGATGTGAACCTGAACTAGGACCTACGCTTGTTTTCTTTTCTCTGACAAAGGTGTTAGTCATATTGGGCTTTTTGTTTAATTCTGTTCCTCTTGGACTATATTTAAATGACTAAATTTTTCTTCTTTTACATGGCAGCAATTTTGTAGTAAACATGTACAGTTTGCTATGATACAGCATAGATGTCTTGTAATTACTGTTGTGAATAAGCTATGCGTGTGCAGAATCGCCTTAAAGGAGAGAACTTTGAAGTTCAACATCAGAGTTTTATAAATATGAAAACCTTTCAGCTAAAATTAAGTCATTCAACAATAAGAATAAGGGAAGAAATGAAGAGAAGAAGTTTGATGTCTTGAATGCCTGTGTAACTTCAAATGATTTTTGGTGAATATGCAAAACAAGGCACAGTTTTGAAAAATCTGTGATTCCAGTTAGCTGCGATACCGTTCACAGATTAGAATGTATTGTTTTTACTGTATTTGTAGTGTTAAAGGTTGTAGTTCTGCAAGTCAATTCATATTATTTTGGCACTCATTCATATCTTTAGAATCATTTTCAGGGGAAAAAAAAAAAACAAACAAAAAAAACCCAAACCAAACCCAAATTTGTGTCTGCTAGTGAAAGTAGGCATTGAATCCTTTTATGAATTTCAGTCAGAGTCAACATAGGGAACAGTATAAAATTTGCTAAATTCTTTCAGCAGTCATTTGTTAAAACTACTGTTTAAATTGATAGTCAAGAGGCTTTGTTCACTTGCAAATTAACACATGGACATAAGAAGAAAAGCCATCTGCATTAATTCAGCTGTACAACTTGTAGCATTTCTATAGATATATTTATTAATTCTGTTAAAGCAGTATGAACTTTTACGGTCAAAACCTAAGTACTAAAAAATTATGACTCTGTCCTCTCAGATATCTAGATGGTGGTGCATTAAAGAAATTATTAAAAAAGAAAATCCTTCCCCCTCCCCTCCCCACCCCCCACCCCCCCCAATTTGGAAATTGTAATAAAGAGTGTTTTGTAAAAACATCTTGTAGAGTTGAGTATTCCATAATCAGGAGCTTTAGAAAACATAAGAAGTATTTGACACCTTTGATAAAGCCACTGTAACTGGCAATACTGCTATTTGAAATGAACAAAAATGCCTCATTGATAATTAAAACTCATAAAGGCTCAGTGATTTGGGAATAAACTAGGTCTCTAAATTTTGCAAAGGGAGGATGCTGAAGTGAAGGAGAGTATCTATAGATCCAAGAATCTTGTCTTCCTGGACTCGCTGGCAGATTACTTGAGAGGTGGAAAAGAAGCAAAACCAAATTCTAGTAATTTAATTTACTTATTTTACTTTCATATCACTTTTAAAATGCATAAACTGTTGTTTTTCAAAGTGAGTTAAAATGTTGCAAAAATACTTATTTTTAAATCCCAGCATACATCTCGATTACAAATATGTTTATGGGCACAGTAACTTGAAATTAGGTTAGAATATTAATTTATACTTCAAATTATTGCTTTGAAATTTATGTTTGTTTGGAACAATAATATTCCACCTCTATTGTCTGTGAAATGTTTTATTCAATACGTCTCACACTCTTGCTTTCTCCAGGCTTCTAATTATTGTCACTTTACCAAAACAACAACAACAAAAGTTAGCATGGCCTCATTATCATGTCCTGAGTCAATGATCTCAGTGTTTGGCAAGGATCCTTTTCACACCCTGCAGATTGAAAATGTTTTGATTTCTGTTGTATTCCCTGCATTCCCCTATTGCATTCATGTAGATGCTTGAAAGATAATTTTTTTCCCTTGTTTCTTTATGACCGTACAGGTCAGGAAGCTCATTTGGGAAGGCACTTTGCATTTAGTCCAAGAAGGACTCAGAAGTGGTTTTCTTCACCGCACTGCTGCAGAGCTCAGCTGCAGGAAGAATGTTATTCCTGGACACATTGGCTGTGGGTTGGCTGAATTATGTGAAATGGCAAAGCAGTTTCCAGCTGTGAATGAAAGTGACCATCAAGCTGTACATGTGCTAGATGATGAAACCTCCATTCTAGAGCAGGACCTGCTTTCGTGTGTTACAGAAAACAGCTCAAACTGTGCAAAGATAATTGTGTTAATGGGGCAGAAGTACTTGGTGCCACCAAAAAGCAGTTTCCTTTTATCTGATATTTCATGTTTACAGCCCCTGCTGAACTGTAAGTATTTTTAGGCATTAGAAATTACCACTTCTCTCCTGCCTGGGAAGGGCTGTTAATGTCAAGATGACTAAGGACTCAATGAACAGATTTTAATATAGAGTATTACACTGATAGGAAATGCTGCTGCAAGCTTTCAAAGTGTTATTTCTAACTTTGTGCAAATAGGTGAGGGTTTTCAAAGGAATTTTGAATGGTTAAGAGCCCACATCATGGGGGGGATTATCTGCCTCCAGGAGTCTCCTTTAAAAATCTCAGACACGGCATTTTGCATTAAGCCCAAAATATGTTGGTTTGCGAGCATATTCTGAGCCACTGTCAGTATAGAAGTCATGTAAATGCATTAAATTTGGACTAGCTATGCTGCTGGGTCCCTATCCCACAGGATGAGGCTTTAACATAGAGAAGTCCACGGTGCTGCTGGGGTGGCGTTCCTGCTGTCTTGGGTTTTAGCTAGATTAGATCATGGGAGAGGGATGAGATTAGGCACCTTAAAGCAAGAGATCCCTTACAGACTCATCCTGTTCAGCAGCAGGGTCTATTTAGACTGGCATAAACTGATTGTGAAACCAACCCCAGCATCCCACAGAGAGGATAACAGGTTGAGAGCCTGCTGCACCTAGCTGAAGGTGAACACTGATTTAGACAGCCAATGAGTAGCAAACATGAGTTGACTTCTCAGCTGCTACATTTCACAGTATTGTTTTAAGCTAAAATCAGTGACAGGGAAGTGGTGGGATTTTAGAATTAGTAACTCCTCTGTAAAATTAAATCAAAAGCTATCCAAGCCAGTATCCCCAGTCTTAATGGGACATACGGAGAAGCTTTAAGCTGACAACATGCATCAGTCTTCACTGTACTTCACTATTCCATTAACTTTCAATTTGACCTTCATTATTATTATTAGCAGCAGCAGCTAAGCTTCATCAGACAGTCTTGCCTGTGAGCAAGAGCTGGGGATTACTGCTCTACCCTCTAATCAGTAATTTTAGATTTGTTAGTTACATGTTTCCTCCCTTCTAATGATGCAACTTAGATGTTGACTGATTCTTTTTTATTACTATTTTTTATTTGTTATTAAGAAGACATACAGGAGGTGGAATCTTATTATCCAAATAATAATTTTGTATTTGAAGGGCAGAATTTAGCCAGGTAGCTGTTTTCAACTGTATGAAAGAAGGAAGATCACTGTCGCTGTGCTATCACTATGCTCAGCTGTTCATATAGCAAGCTTGGATTCTCACGAAGGTCAGAGAGCAGTCCAAGAAATTTGAGAAAATGCTTTTGAAGTAACCAGCAGTGAATGTTAATACAATGCCATGACTTTAGATTTTTTTTTTTTTTTGAGGAACTTCAGTGTCCATTTGAATTATTTTTCCTCTTCTCTTTCACCTGCCAAAAGAGAAGTATTTCTCACTGGTCAGCCCACTGTCAGGACAACACCTCCAATGTTCATAAAGGAATAAAATGTAGAAAGCACATTTAATGGGCATTAAATATTAAGCTGTTATTCTTATGAGTTATTTCAATAATTAGCATCAGACTCCATGAAGGAACAAATATGTACTGTGGAAAAAATAAAATTGGAGAGTCCTGTTTTTTCATGGATGTCTCCTGTGTCTTCTATCTACTAACTAAAGTAAACCCAGCTTCTCCCATGAAAACTATTCCAGTTGTCTTCCTCTTGTCCATTAATTCCTGTTTCATACACTGCATCTAACTCTCTGTCTCTTCACCTCCAGTAGTGCAAAAGACAGTTTTCCTGGGCTGGTTGGGAGCTCTGCATGTCCTGCTGAAAGATCAAACAGGACAGGATCTTGCATTCAGGGCTGCAGCCTTTTACTCAGCTGGGTGCTTATTACACCTGGCTTATTACGTAGCTTCTGTTAGGAAAGTCAGAGAAATTTACATCTTTGGGACTTGCACTCTGCTATCGTTTTTTTTTTCCTGAAAGTCCCCAGGATGTTCAAAATTGTTTGGAGGGATCTGACACAGTTTGCGTAAACATCCTTTCCTTAGGTAATCAGCCTAAAAAATCTCTGAAGTATATGATTATCTGAATTAAAAGAAGCATGCTAGAAGCCTTTTAACTTGTTTGGAAAGAACAGAAGAAAACTGTGGTTTTGCTGCATAGTTGATTCTTTAAATGTTGTCTGTATGTGGCTAGCTAAGCCTTTATCAGTTTTAACTAGTAGATTTATTTTAAAACTAATTTACTGGCTTTTTTTGTAATTTCACTTCCCAGACAAGAAGAAATATGATGTAATTGTGATTGATCCACCATGGGAGAACAAATCCGTTAAAAGGAGTAACAGGTAAATTTTACAGTAAAATCAAACAAACTTTTGTTACTTTAGGTTACAAAGGGTAATTAACGTTTTAATAAACTGAGGCAATCCAAAACCAATATACTTGTGAGACTGTAGCTTAAACTAGCAAATATTTTGGCGTATGCCTACCTTCAAGTCTATGAAACATCTCGGGAATTTCACTGAAATGGGTCGGGTACTTTGCATACAAAATATTTGCAAGAGTAGATCTTAAATTACCTAACTAGTAAGAGAATGGTAGTCCTTGAGACTTACAAGAAAAGCCTGGAGTTAACTGTTTTGTAAGGCCCAGATCATACAGATATTAATTTGAAATTAATAGGGTTACTTTAGTGGGCATAAAGCTAGATAAATGTGCAAGTATTGCTCAGGGCTGAGGTCCAATTTAGAAGTTTTAGCTTTGTTGGTTGGGGTTTTTTTTTGGTTGTATGTTGGGTTGTTTATTTTTTTTTAATTTGAGCTGTAGTTTGAGCTTCAGTCTGATGGGTAGAAGAGAGAAAGTGATAATGCAGCAGTAAAATCCTTAAGTGCAATAGGAACTTTCTGAGTGCTGTAGTTTATGAAGTCATTAACTTAAAATTTTATGGGCTTCCTTCTCCACTGAGTAACATTAGGCTTATGCCAGTGGAGCTCTCTTGATTACCATAGAATTGTATCCGCGTGAAAGAAGGGCAGACAGGAAATATGGCCATACAACTTTCTTGCATAATGTCTACTGTAGCTTTTGCAGCTTGTTTTGAAGACATAGATGGGTAGGTTTTACTTTGAAAGCCCTACAGAAACCTCTAGAAACCCAGAGTTAAACTCATTAAAGTGTCTGTCTTAACTGTGTAAGTTACTCAAAAGAAAACTGTATTTGTTCACAAGAATGAATTAGCTAGCAAGACCCTCTTTCCCATACAAAATAAAGGCAAAAGGTGGAAGAGCTATACTGTTGTTAGTTACCTTGCTGATGACTAATCTTTGTTAAACATTTCACATTTTGGGTTGTGAATCTTGTTTTCTTTGGTATTTTGGATTTTAGCCTTATTTCCCAATTTTCACTGTTGTTCTCACTGTTGCATCGTATAGGGATCCCAGGTACCCAGACGGTGGCTGTTGATTCCAGTAGACAGTGTGCCAATGTTTTTGATGCTGCAACGTGTAGGTTCCACAAATTTCAGCGAACTAATGGGTAGAATAGCATCATGAGCAAAATGGTAGAACAGAACAGAATCTGGAAAGCATATGTATTGACCGATGTAGCATACAGTTAGCTCAAAAATGTGTGGAACTGTTCTGAATAACCTGGAGAACTTTTACCATGAATGGTAATTTAAAAATAATGAATAGCTTCTGCAAATAATTGGAGAAATGATTACTCTCTTTTGACCTTTTAACTTGCCAGTCAAATTAGTGTTGCCCTCACACCTTACATGACTCACTTGTCATTTTCATTCAAAAGAGAGATTGCTTATTATGAAAAGTGGATAATTTTACATTGACTAAAGAGCTGCTTTTCACTAGATAGCTTTGTTCTGGTGTAAAGATGAGAGTATTGAACTACATATGATAGTTCTTAAATTAAACATGGGCTTTTAGACTTCTTCAGGATCACAACTCATAATACTTTCTTTGGGGGAATAGTAGAAATACCTAGTTAAAGGTTCTGCTCAGTAAAACTTAAGTATGTATGCTAATGATTTTATATCAGAATCCATCAAATTTGGCCACTGGATGTCAGTCTTGATCCATTTTTGAGACTTGTGTTCTCAGGAGATAATTCTTGAAACAGCTTGGCTGAATAATTTCTTTATCCATTTGTGTTGCTTTGCAATTTTTATGTTTGGTATATGCTAACTTGCTTTCTCACTGTATTGGCATATAGATACAGCCACTTGTCTTCATGGCAAATCAAGCAGATTCCTGTACCAGCACTAGCTGCTTCAAATTGTCTTGTAGTCACATGGGTGACTAATAGACAGAAGCACTTACGTTTTGTTAAGGATGAACTTTATCCTCATTGGTCTGTGAAAACACTTGCTGAGTGGCACTGGGTAAAAGTAAGTTCTCGTTTTGTTGCTTTCTTGGAGACTGAGAGGGCTTGCACTATGACACTTTATATTCTTAAAATTTTTCTATTTACTACCATGTGCCTTTGTGTTTGAAAGGTATGGTATCATCAGTGTCTTCCTTTTTATCAAAGAAAATGTCTTGAAAAAAATGGCTATGAAAATCTTCCACTGTGTATTTTTAATTCCTTTGTGTCAGATTACAAGAGCTGGAGAATTTGTATTGCCTTTGGATTCTTTACACAAAAAGCCCTATGAAGTTCTTGTATTGGGGAGAGTTCAAGGAGATGTAAAGGAAGCCTTAAGGTACGCCATGATATTTATGGTAAATGTCTTTTCTGAAGCTGCTAGGATTCTCTTTGTGTGTATCATTTGTTCATAATAGAGTATAATGTCCCAAAATATTCTCTTGGCATCATCTTTTGGCTGATTGTGGACCTAAAAATAGTCTTTATTAGATTTGGGATAAGGGAGTGCTTTAGTGAGATTAAAGGATGGAAATATTTGTCTTCTCGTTTTTATCTGTCTGTGTCGGGAAACTGTCTCAGATAAAAGCCTCGTGGACTGGGATTCCTTTGCTGACAGGTTTTCCTGGACCACGAGTCCTTGGCACAGGCTGATGCCGTTTTGGGGATGTTGGTGGTTTTCTACACATGAAAACATACAGGACTACATTGTTTGTTCTCAGTGGCTTTGTATGGCTAGTGTTAACCACGTTTTGTCAAAAGCCTCAGTGATTTCATAAATTGTCCTTTTATATATTATGACTGAGCAACTTTTAACTTCCCTTAGACTTATCTGAAGTTTAACTGTGAATGAATGTTCTATGTGTCAGCTCCCATCTGAAGTAGCTCTGCGAGAGCTGCAGCATCACATTTGGTGGTATTCATTCTCATACTTTTTTTCTGATTTGTACAACAGGAAATCTGAAGATGTACTTCCAATTCCAGAACATAAGTTAATTGTCAGCATACCCTGCAGTCTGCATTCACATAAACCCCCTCTTACTGGTACGTTTTGTTGCATAATGTTTCTGTGGGGCATTGGACTTGGATACCTGAAAGTATGTGCCTAGAATGTGATACCTTTTATATATATGAAGTGCATGAATTTCCCATATGCCAATCAATTTTGCTCAACAGGACTTGTGGTTCCTCAACATTTCTAAAAATGTTGTCAGTCACCTAAGTCTTAGTCTCTAAAAATAAAATATGAAAAGTAGAACTTCAAGCATTATTGTGTGAATGCTTTGGGTAGGCATGTAAAAAAAGTTGCATTTTTTTTTAAATTTGTTTTTTAAATGCCGCAGGAACAGTTTACAGGTACTGTATGTATGAAGTTATGCCAAATGATCTACAGTACCTTGCAGGGGGCAGAACTTTGGGAATATATAAACAAAATAGGATATCTTCTACTTAGTTAATAAAAGCAGAAATCTCTTTATTACATCATTCTGAAATAAATGTTTTTATTTTTGCATGAGGTGCTTATACACCTGTGGTATAGTTGTGCCTTTAAATCCAAAAACTTAATTATTTTAAAACTGTTGACTATAGGCAACAAGGCATGCCCAACTTATTTCCAAGGAGATGTATTTAATTTACTGAAATTGATGCAGTAACTCCAGTCAGCCAGTTAATATGGGTATGAATTCAACTCTTCAGAGTTTAGTCCAAAGATTTGAAGATTTCTGTGTGATGTGTTACCTTTCGCACAGTGTTCTGGAGCACTCTTACTTTGACTAATTCAATCAATAGAAAGTTGTACTTCTTTCATCATTGTAGCACCTGAGTGCCTTACAATGCTATGGTAAGAAACATATTTAATACCTCTTACAAAAATGGTTTCATCCTCCCCCAAGGGGAAAACTGATGATGAATCTGCAAATATTTCAGGTGTACATGGTGCTATGTAATGACATCGGAAAAGGCAGGTAGAAGAAATGCATAATGCTGTTGGAAAGGAGAGGCATCACAGTTTGCTTCACTGACATGCTTTCCTTTTTCTTTTCTCAAGAAACAGAAAAACTTTAGTTAGGAAGCTGATCTGGACAGCTGTTATATGTTCAGGGAGGCTCTAAAATTTGTATTTTGGTCTTGTATTTATGAAATTAACATACATATATACCAGTTTAGAAGCTAGTAGAAAACACATACTTTGGTTAGCTAAAAATAAAAAAAAAAGGCAATTCTAGGAGGATCTTTTTGCAGTTCTGAAGCCACATTTTTAAGAATTAGGGCTACAACAGGAAGTATGCATGTTGGTTTAAGGTAATGAACGGTAGAGTAGTGATTTGTGAGGCAGCCACCTAGGGCCTCTTCAGAAAACCAATACTTAGCAGCACACTCAGACACAAACAGGAAACTTGTGAGGTATCCAGGGGTGCAAACCAGCAGTTTGCAAGTATTGTAGAGAATTCTAGTGCCAGAATGGTCCTTAGAACCCTACCGGGCAGAATCTAGAAACCATATTGGGGAATCCTTTATAAATGATCATCCTGAATGGGCTTTGAAAGCAATTGTCTGTACTAATTTATATATTTCCTGAGTCTTTACTTGAATGCTGGGATTAGATACCATTGTATAGCATTTTTTTTTCTATTTGAAAAATGAATTTGCTGTTGAGCATTATCAGTGATTTACAAGGTTTTTATAAAAAATCCATGTGCATCCTACAGTTTTGGCAGCTCCATTCAGAACGTGGTTATGGAATGAAAAAGTAGACTGTAAGACAAAAGCTTGAATTGCTTTGAATTCAGTCTTGTAAAAGGGTATTGCTTTCATGACTGGACAATATTCTAGAGTGGCCAGTAGAGAGCAGCTGAGCTACATCCTAGAGTGGTTCAAGAAATTCAAACAGAAGCAGAGATTTGGCAATGGAGGAGAAGGACGCTTGATGAGTCACACACATTCTTTATGCTTTGTTTAAGTAGTAACAAAGCCAAAAATATTAGTATTTACTGATGCTGTCTGGCACTTCATTTCTTATTACTACTATAAAGGCTGTATGTTGGTACATATGTAGCCACTTAATGACTGATTATAACAGTTTATCTCTCTGGGGGAAGAGGAAGATGTAAATTAAAGTAAGCCATCAAAAAGAGATATTTGGGTTCCTACAGTGCATTTAACCATGAAATTGTGACTATAGGGGTTTTTGGTGATGCATGTGCTGTGTTCAATGCTTACAGTTTTAATATGTCACTGTAAATGTACTTAAGCTTCTTTATGCAAATGCGTTAAAATGAAATTTTATTACTCCTGGGTTTGATTCAAATAACAGGTTTTTTTCCTGATTCAATTCAGTGTTGCTCTTAGAAGACATAGAAGGTATTCTGTTACACAGATGATGTGAAGTAATGTAGAACTTCAAACACCTTTTTTCCTTTTCCTGTTTTATAGAATCTTCTTGTTATAGCCATTTCTCCTCCAGTTTTTAAGTATGTACATTTTTTGTTAGAAAATAATATTGTCATATAGGAATATGCCTAACAACATTGGAATTAATTCCTGGCTGTGTTCCGGATGCTTTGCATAGCTCCAGCAGAAGAGTGCAGTGGGAAATATTGGGAACTTCCTCCTCCTGTAGCAACCCTAGCTTATTAGGCCTTGCAATAAAAAATGTTCTTGGAAATAAAAGAAGTAAATGCCGTCTTGTTTCCTTATGCACCTTGTGACCCCTTACTGTTAGACAGACTGATAGGTGGTGCAGCAACATCTAGGTTTAACTTCAGGCTCAGGGAAGATGCAGAAATGTAAGCCATCTTTGTGCTGAGTTTCAGATCTCTTTCTGGTCCTACTCTGTTCAGGGATTAGACAAACTGGGCAATAAGGACCTCTACGTTGCAAACTCTTTTGAAAGGTTACTATGAAATTAGTTCAGTCATGTACTTTGTCCTTTGAATGGCTCACAGATCAGACAGTGGAAAGATGACAGTCATTTTCACTTTATGTATCCCATTTGCCATGCAGAACTTGCTATTTAGGTAATGAAAGTTCAAATTATAAGGGAAACTGTTGCTTGTTTCAAAAATTATTCCTCCTTTTGCTTATTTAAACATTTTTAGCAGCATGCATCTTCAGTACATGTTTGGGATTAAGAGTAGGCAGGTATGGCAGGTATCCTGCCTGACCGCTGGGCTGTGCTTCATAAGGAAGTGGCTTTTCTGGAAGACCGATGTTATATCTATCAACTGGCTTTGTGCTAGCTTCGTGTGTCCTAGCACATTAGATGCCCAAGTTTAGGTGCCTGAGTTGCTGTCATAGTGTTTATGACACCTGCAAGTGATAAAGAATAATCTATTTATCATCTATTTAAGATGCTTACTGTCAGTGGATAGAAGTAATAGTGTGTTTTGGTTTTTTTAAATCTATTCCTGTGCTAGAAAAACTTAATATTTAAGTTTTCTACTGATGTAGACCATCTAACCTGTTTTCAGAGGAAAAAAACTCCAGAGTTTGCTTAAGGGCTGCAAGTCAGATCCATGTGTGTTAGAATAGCCTTCTGGTGATATAAAAGCCTAACAAAGCAGCTATAATTTGTAACTTGAACACTGACTTTTCCTATTTTAAGGAAACCTGTGTAATGAGATTTTATGCCAACAAAACACAGCCACGTTATTGCCCTCTGGATACGGTAATTTCCATTGTGATGCAAGTTACTGCCTGATGTGACTGTGTAAATACCTACAACCTAGCAATGAAAAATCATACTATAATGGGATCTGGAATCGTATGCAATCTCTGTTTTTAAAAAAAAACTTCTGACTTTAAAAAAAGCCCCTCTCTGGCAGCAGGAGAGGGGGAGATTCCTGGGACTTCGTTTTTCAATTCCGTAACCAAATTGATCAAAAGATTGGCACAAACTTCCTGCTTCTGCTGAACTACCTCTTTTTTTGCTTTCTGGTGAACTAATCTTTAAGGTTGGTTGAATCTCCTGAGTGTACTTTTGAAATCTGTTCTCCTAGGAGTGGAAGTTTTGGGTGCTTAGTAAAACTGCTTTTGATTACTGGACTTAGTGCTGTGCTGATATTTTTAATCTATACATTTTAAGAACAAATGTCAATATTACAAATGTGCTTGTAATTAATTTTGTCACCTACATAATTGCTTCCTCTACCTAAAAGCCTATATAAAGCACAAAATGGTTCTATTTTGTTTTTATATGGAAGGGGGAAAAAGTCATATAAAGTCTGACTCTGCAGTAAGCTCTGTGTGATCTTATGCCCATTTGGATTTAAAAAATACCCTACAGATGTCAGGATCTGCTCACAGAGAGCTCATTGAAAGCTTTGGAGCTTTGCTTTCCACAGTCTCCCCCTTCTCTGCTGTGGAAAAAGTGCAACCTCCTGCAACATCGGCTTTCTTAGAGATCAAGAGAATAGATTTTTGGAAGACCTTTGTTAAAGTCATAGAATGGTTGGGGTTGGAAGGGACCTTTAAAGGTCATCTAGTCCAACCCCCCCTGCAGTGAGCAGGGACACCTTCAACCAGATCAGGTTGCTCAGAGCCCCGTCCAACCTGGCCTTGAATGTTCCCAGGGATGGGGCCTCCACTACCTCTCTGGGCAACCTGTCCAGGTGTTTCACCACCCTCATTATAAAGAATTTCTTCCTTATATCCAGTCTAAACCTACCCTGGTTTAGTTTAAAGCCATTACCCCTTGTCCTGTGACAGCTGGCCCTACTAAAAAGATTTTCCCCATCTTTCCTATAGGCCCCCTTTAGGTACTGAAAGGCCGCAGTCATGTCTCCCCGCAGCCTTCTCTTCTCCAGGCTGAACATAGAATCATAAAATCACTTTGGTTGGAAAAGACCTTTAAGATCATTGAGTCCAACCTTTAACCTAACCCTGCCATCCCACCACTAAACAACCCCAACTATCTCAGCCTGTCCTCGTAGGAGAGGTGCTCCAGCCCTCGGATCGTGTTGGCAGCAACCTGTGCACAAGAAAGCCTTAGCTAAATAGAGCATGGAAAAAGACCAATAAATTTTACCACTTTTTTTTAATATGGTGGGTTTACAAAATGGTATAAAAGCAGGTACTTGTAAGAGGTGTCTAATTAGATGAAATCCCGTGACACCAAATGGCAATGTTCAGTGCATCAAGTTTTCTGTCAGAATGTACATTTTCCTCTAAACCTCCCAGACTTTTCTCTGCAAATGTTAGATTTGTTTAAACATTTTAGCTTGCCTCTAAAAGCAGCAGGGTTTTAGAATAAGATTCCTGCTGGTAGCAGTATTTTTTATATTAAAAGCTGCCTCAATTCATGATAACCCATCTGAGACATTCATCTGACATTTGTTAAAGATTGGAGGAAGGAGAATAGATCTATATGCCATGCCAAAATACAAGAAAGTCTGGAAACACCCATTACAAAATATTTACGAAAAAGTTTTGATTGTGTAGGTAGGAAATGCATCTGGGGTTGGTTAACACTCCCGAGAAAGTGAAGTGGATGCTCATCTTTCTGCAACAGGAGCAATCCATGGCAAGATCAGCTGGGGTCTCACACAGGGAGTCTGTGACTGGCAAACTTGATGCAGAAAGTCAGAACTTGGATTGCACCAAAAAAAAAAAAAAAAGCATTCCTCTCATACTTGGATGTATGCTTATTGGGTGTATTTTTGCTTTCTGCAATGATCATATCTGAAGAGACTGAGTCAAGCAACATATTGTTGGATTTATGAGCTGTATTTTTAAGCTACAGAAATTCAGAAACCACTGATCAAAAATGACCAAGGTATCCTTTGGAAAAGGAAATGGTTTCATAGTTTTCTTCTTTTGTCCTCAGTAATAAAAATAAAAACTTCACATGTAATTTTTAGTATAGATGTGTTTTTCAGTCTTTCTGCCTCCTTTGTGTTGGGTACTCCTTAAACCTTTGCTTTTCTCATGCATATTTTTATGTGTAATACAGATTTGTTGCTATTTCCTGAAACCTAGTTGAGAATTTGGTTGTCCCAGCCACAGAGTAAATGGCTCTGTATGACAAGTAACACGTTTCACAATAAACTGCTTGCAATAATACTTCTCAGGCAAAATGCAAGACCTTTTTTTGTCACTCCAAGAATACCAGTCATAATCAGTGACACAACTGATGTTAATGACAGGCATCTATTGATGCTGCTATTTAAGCAGTAAAAATGCCCAACTGTAGAAGAAATTTGAGATTTATGTTGCTGAATGGAAGAACACAGTTATGTAAGTATTTCTTTAGTTGCCAAGTTGGTATTGGGGAAAAAGAAGTCCCTGTATTTTTACAGCCCTTCTAGTGCTATGCTTATTTAACTGGTATTTCTTGTTTTACTTTTTAACAGTTGTCATAAAAAAAAAATATGCTTTTATCCCCTTTAAGATGCAGAGGAAAAGAGTGTGATCTTAATTAAGGAAAGGTTTTATTTACTTATTTATTTTTAGAAATGTTGCCCCTGTGTAATAGGAGCTAAAGGAGTCTTTAGGAGGCGTTTGGTTGATATTAGTGAAAAATTCAGAACTCATCTATGTAGAGGCTGAAATAAATCCTCATTCCCTTTCTCTAAATGAAAACCAATAAATCAAGGCTATTGAAGGCCTTGACAGTATTGTTCAGAATCTCAAGGGTGCTTATTTAAAATGACTTTCTCACTATAAATAGTCCAGCTGTTTGATGAAACCCCTGAAATTAATTTGCTGTCTCTCCCTTTTTTAATGAAACACTCAGTTTTTCATCCACTAGCAGCACAGGGGAGGTCTTATTTGTTTACTGTTGTTATTTGTACCTTTGCCACTATTGTTATCTTCCTTTTTTTGTCTTGCACAGCGGTTTTGGCAGAGTTTATCAAGCCAGATGTGGAATGCTTGGAGTTGTTTGCTCGCAACCTACAGCCTGGCTGGACCAGCTGGGGAAATGAGGTTTTGAAGTTTCAGCACATTGATTTTTTTCACTCTTCTGCAGAATGAAAACTGAGTTGGGTCTTGTAGCTTAATTCTGAAATTCCGCACCTTCCCAGCAGGCTCTGGGACTTGCCTTTATTACTGATGGTGCTCAGAAGGTAACAGAAACCAAACCAATTGCACTTCAGTTAAAGTTCTTGAAGTGACAGGATTATTAGTTTAATGGTATCTCCATTTGTACAAGCTTGTCCTTTTTGTGATGATCTTGAGATATTTAAATACTGATGTTGGAGGGTAAGTCCATCCCTGCTTTTTTTCAAACCTCAGGAAAAGAAATTTTAAAGTATTCTCACTGCAACTATCAAATCTGAGCATCATAAATGCTACGGTTGCACTCGTAATGTATTATTTTAAAAGAATGATATTTTATTCTTTTTGAAGAGTGGCAATGGAAGTAAACACTTCTGAACTACATGTTTCCTTAAGATTGTTGCAAAACAGTGGATTTTGAACTAAAATAATTATGAAGGCAGTGTATCCTCCTACATGTTTGTATCTGCCTGTCTGCCTCAGAGGAAATAAAAGGAGCAGTGCTTATGTTGCAAATGAATTGTTGACTGACCACATTCTATGTAAAATTACACTTTTAAAATAGCAAAATCTCTATTTCTCTATATGGTGTTCATTCTTGAATACATTGTAAATTATCAGTTTCAGCATCTTACAAATCTGCATATGAAGCTGTTAGATTTAACTGAAATTTTAGCAGATTATAAGTATCTTAAAAATTCTTTTTCCTTATGTTCTTGGAACTTTAAAAAGCCATGCCAATGAGCTGTATCTTTCAGATAGCATAAAAATTATTTGGGGTTTGGTTTTTTTTTTTTTTTTAAACAGTACACTTTGTGTGTCCTTTGCTGCCCTTAGATTTGCTTTGAAAACAAAAAAAGGAGACTTAATGAAGCCTCTGCCACTTCCTCATTTTCACCAGTAGAAGCAAAGCTGCTGGACGAGCTGATTCTCCTGATGGCAAGCTCCTGAGTTCTGTTTGTAATGGGGAAAAAAAATGCATTGCATGCCTTCTTAACATTCATTTCTCTTTTGGTACTCTGATGAGCTGTGAGGGTTTTAAAATGAAATTTAAAATGTTAGCAGATTATTTTTTAATAACTTTGTAATAAAAATTAAAATAAAAACTTGCCAGTGTCTTATTTGCAGACCCAGTTCCTATATTACTGTTCAATTTCATGTTTTGCCTATTGGAGCAGTGGTGTTATCAAAACAAGGAAAATGCTTTTTTCCTTTTTCTTTTTTTTCCCCCCCACTAACAGTTACGCATGTACTCAAAATAAGTAAATAATGTAACAGTGAAAGTAGTTACCAGGCAAAACACTTCTTGCTGCAATATTTTATTTAGCCTACCTCTTAAGCTGTCGGTACATGAGCCACCTTACCTACAACTGTAAGGGATGAGAAGGTTCTTTACTTGCTTTCAGTTTTGCACGGCATTCCCTACCTGGAACTTCTGAGTTCCCAGGCAGAATTCCTCTGCCCTCCCAAGAAGGTCTCCTCCAGTACTAAATGAGTGTATGAGACTCAAGTATGGAATAAATCGTAACTGCTGCATCTCTTGTTTTCCCTTTGTACTCTATGAAACAGCACAAGAAATGATATTGTCCGTTCTGCGTCCACTGCTATGAATGGCTCTAGATTATCTTTGAATTGCAAGTAGAGGAATGGGATGAACAATCTTAGCAATCTGGAAACCACTTTTCTCCTCCTTTGAGCTAAGCAGCAGAACCCTTCTAAGGCAATGACCTTCTTCAAGCTGCTTAAGAATTGATGACCTATTTAATCTGTCTTTTTCTGTGGAGTCCCTTTGCAAGTCGCAGCCTTCTGGCCCTCCCTCTGCTCTCTGAGCTGCTGCGCTGAGAAGCTGAGCAGCTAATTCCAGCAGCTGGGAATCCAGCCTCCCTGAGTGTGGTTTGTATGTAGAGAGCACGAGCAGGCAGGCTGTAAGCTTCTCAGACTGGAAATGGAGTTGAAGATTGGAATCTAAATACTACCTGATCCTGTCATGGTTACAAAGTTGTGCCTTGGACAGCCGTTTGTCCTGCTGCTTTTCCAGCGCACTGGCTATGAAGAAAGCCTTGTGAATACAACAGAAGTGGTGTTCATCTGCAGCCAACCTGAAACTATTGGGTTTTCTCAGGAGGAGGTTCAATATGTCTCAGTTTGTTGCTAAGTCAGAAATCTCATGGTGGTATTAACAGCTGATTGTTTCAGGGTCATTTTTAAAACGTAATTATTGGTCTGTTATGCTTAATTAATAATTTAAATAGCTTACACTTTTCTAGCTGTCCAAAATCCCAGCTGTCCCCAACCAGCCATCAGATCCTTCAGCATCAGTCAGATGATTCCCCTGAGGCAGAATCAAGCGTACTGAAAAATCAGTGATGAGTGAAACCAGCTAATATAAAAGGACAACTTAAGATCCAATTTCCTTTTGTGAAAGAATAGTATTATCTACACCAATTGCTCTATATTACTTTGGTGGTGGAAAGATGCCCTCTGTTGTGTCAAGCCTTGTGTAAAAAAGGAAACCTGCTCGGAAGAGTTTACACACTCGGTAAGAAACGAAAGAACAAGGGAGAAGATAAGGTTGGAGGAAACCAGGATAGTAATGAGAAGTTGAGGTGAATATGGTAAGTAGCAGCCTAGGAATTACGCACATCTTCAGTGTTCCTAAGAAATTACAGGTTTCTCCCCCCACCCCTCCACCCCCCAATTTTTAAAGAGATTTTCTGTTTTTCTATTTTGGTATGTTAAAATCCACACATTCCAAGGAAAAATAGGTGAAGTGTGTATTTTACTAACAACATTGACAAAGGAGTTTTGGTTTTTTTTAGTTCTAATTCTTTGTTTGGCCATTTGGTGAAATGAGAACAGTGATTGCTCAAGAATTTTTGGAAAGTACTTTATTTGGTACATCTGCTGTTATTTTAGCCAGACAATGATAAAAAATTCTTTGGCTAGGTGTTCTCCACTACTTAAGGCCTTTTAAAGTTATGTCTTTCTTACTGCAAAAAAATCTCTGTTCATAAAGCAATAAGAAGTAATTTTAAGCTGCTCCTATATGTAGAGTACATCGTGTCATAATCAAACTTACTTTTATGAAGCTTCAGGTTTGAGTATGATTTTGAAATGTCAAATTAGCATATGACCTTTACTTGTATTTTTAAACTTTTATAAAGTAAAAAGAATTATACCAGTAAGATGTTTTTGGAATAGTGAGTGCTAGGCATGAACTCCTGTGGAAACAGGAAAGTTTCTTTTGCAAGATAAAACATTATTAAAAAAGTGAAGTAAGTGAGCAGCTCTTACCTCTCTATAGGATTCAGCTCAGGTAGGTGCCGGCAGCAATGAAGAGCTGGCTTTGAAAATCGATTTCTAAACTGTATAGACAATGACAACAGGAGGAAAATGCTACTATGCCTTGAGAATTGTGTTCATTAACCTCAACATACCGTTTAAGACTTGCTTACTGCTTATTTGGGGTTGAACACAACAGTAGGGGAATGGAAGATGTCTGGAGAATAGCCAAGGAATGAGGTTTGTTCAAGTTTCTGAAAGAAGTCTTGTGGTGTCCCAGCTGGCAGGTATTTTTGGAATGGTCTGGCAGTCTAGTGGAGCTTGCTTCACTTACGACTTTTGCTCCGTAACGTGTTTGGGTTGTAATGACCAGGAGTGTTCTTGTGCGGCCGCACATTGCTATCCCATGCTCTGCAGCACTTACCTGGATGGGGATTGCTCTTTGCAGAGGGCATGGCATGGAAAGGAGCTGCTACTTCAGAAAGGCAATGTCTAAACTGCAAGACCTGAAAAATGCTTCTCCAATCTAGCTGTGTGTCCTGACTCCAGAGGAAGGACTCCCAGGATCAGGAGGAACCCCACTGTACTTTGGTCAGGGCTGGCATTGGTAGAAGAGGGGCACGTTGCAACCTAGCGTGAATCAAGGGCTCTGCTGTTGCAGCAAACACCACTGTATAATCCCTTTCTGCAGAATGACGAGGTATTTTCCACTAGTGGTGGTACTTGAATGCTGACGTTACTTCAAAAATAGTGGGAAGTTAGAAAAAAAAACCCAGGAAGAGCAACTAGCGGGTGTAGATAAAACCTCTAACCATAGAACTGAGGCATGGCGAAGCCACTAACCATAATGAGTCTTGCTTATGGACAAAATCTGCTTTGTTGCATTGGCAAAGCTTGAGCCTGCAGTTGTTAAACAGTTAAAAATCACCATGGCGGGAGAGGTGAGTGGGGATTTTGCTGGTCAGAAGCAACTTGCATGGACCAGTCTAACTAGAGACTTTTGGGAGAGGATGGTCCTGCAAGACAGCCTTCCTAAATTGAGTCTTACATGTTGTTCCCAAGGAGAGAAGGGAGCTTCATACAGAACAGTATGATGGAAATCTTCTTGCCCAGAAAGCTGTTTCTATGGCTCAGCCACAAGTGCTCTTTGCTGCTGGAGAAGGCATCTTGGGTAACCCAAACTAAATGGTGGTCACCTCAGAAGGGAACAGGTACAATCCTGTTTGTGGTCAGATGTGGGAGGGCACGACAACAGATGCTAAGTCCATGGCCTGGTTTGAGAGAAGAGCATTTGTAAGGCTGTGATCGGACAGCACTTGGAGGGTGACTGGTCTGCCAGTATTTCATAGAGAGAATTGCAGGTGTGTGTATTTGTGCATACATGCAAAGCTGGTCGGTTGGAGTAGTGCGAATCAGGGGTATGCTGTCTTTTGAATAACAACCAGAACTGTGCATTGCTAGAAATGTAATACCTTTGCATTTTTACTTGTCCGTGCCCTAATGTTACTAATTTATGGGGAAAACCTACTTTTTATATGGTTAGAGATGCCCTAATAATGCACATGGTTTAAAAGCTTGCCAGGGGACTGAGGCCTAAAATGCTTGGGGTTTCCAGGCATCCTTTCTTGGAAGCACGCTGGCTGCCAAACTGCAGGCTGTCCTCCTCAGTGGTCCTCCCTTGCGGCTTTTTAGCTCCCTATCAGTCCTATGAGAGAGAAGTTCTATGACTTGGTTCAGAACATTTATATATTTTAGTTAGTAGTTTGCCATTACGACAAAGTAAGTCTGACTATCCATATGCTCTGGTTGTTGCTGTTTATTTTTCCTTTCTCCTTTTCCATCTTCTGTTTCCCAACTGATTTGCTTCAATCAAACATCCCTTTACACAGCAGTAACTTTATTTTGTTACATCAGAGTCTCATTGGTGTTATTGGAATTGCCTTGGATTTCATGCAACAGTTGAGAAGGCTTGGCCATAAAACGGTGCTGTTTAGGAAAACCCAATTTGAATTGATTCGTCACCCGTTTGCACAAACAACTGTACAAAACAGTGTAGTGTGGACTTGGAAATAAGTAGCTGGAGGTGAGAGAAGAAAGAGGGGTTGCTTAGTAAACGCAAGCAACAACGTCATTGAATGTGCAACCACAGCCATCCTGAGGCATCTGATGTAAATTGTGGCCACACTCTTGGAGTCGAGGATTTGAAATTGTGGCAATAGTGAAATTGGCTGCTGTCAAAAGGACATAAAAATGTGTAAGCCACGTGAGAGAAAGCTGTGATTTCTCCGTCAATCCCTGTGTTGCCTAATTTGTAGGAATGAGGATAGAAAAGGATCAACAGTAAATAAGGTAAACAGAACAACAGTACTGTAGCAGGATTGTTTTCCACACCTGGAATTTTATTTATTGGTTTTCTGGTGTTACCTGTTTGATAATAAAAGAACAAAAGCGAGGCCTCATTTGATGACCCTAATGGAAATGATAACCTTGCCTCTGAATATAGGTGACATTTTTCAGATCATCTAGGGAGATAGTATTCATGGTTAGCATACTACTAATAAAATGCTATGAAGGCAAATATTTGAATACGATTTTTTCCCCCTAACATTCAATATGCAGTGGCATGTCTTCTTTTTTCCCCTGTCAGTAAGTAAATTCTCTTAAAATAGCAGTATTGCTTACCACTAGTTGGAATATTGGGCACCCTTATTCAGTTTTCCTTTTCTTTTGTAAAAACCAAACGACATCTTCTGCTGAGGGTGCGGGAGGTCAGCCATTCTCGTGTTGTCTGTAACATTCCCCCTATTTGCCTCAGATTAAATCTTGTGGAGCTGATAGTCCTGTAGGCACCCGTAACTGGTGGGATATTCCTCACCTTGCCCTGTCTTAGACCTCTTCTTTTTTCCATTCTCTTTCCCTCCCTAAACAGCATTTCTTTAACAGTTTATGTATAAGAAAAATGAGGGACTGTGAAGAGGAAATAACAGGCAAAGTGGAAACCGATGCCCAAAATGCAGTGGAATAACAGGAAGAGAATTATACACTTTCACAGTCTAGTACACAGCTAGTGACACTGCAATGCTCATGGCACTCTTAAGCCACCATTCTGGACTAGTTTATAAAGATGTTTGAGACTTTATAATCTGTAAAGATCCGTCTCTTAGCCTCTTTGGAAAAGGTAGAGTTTTTCAACACAAATGAGTGCAGTTCCCCTGGCCGGCATCGTTGGCACAGTGGACATTGCATACTTCTGGTTACAGGTCAACTGCAGAAAGTACAAGAATCTGAATTTAATTTCTCACCATTTTCCCTATCATATTCTCCTTTTTTAAAAACTATTTTGCTTAAAGAAGGATTTAACCTTCTTTTTTACATTTGCAATTTTTAACAATTGCGTTATTCATGCAAATTGCAAGATGAGGGTCAAAAAGATAAAAATGTCATAGTTTTCTTGTCTGCTTCTTGGAGGCAGAAATTACTATATGTAAGTTTGAAATTGAAAGAATTGTTAATAATGTAATAGGTTAAAAATATCAGCAATGCAGGTCATGATTTTACAGGATCATTAGCTGAAGTTTGTAGCTAAATTTTACTGTTTTATTTAATTTAATTAATGCAGGCAGCTTACTGAAAATATTTTTATGACATTGTTACTGTCCTCAAACTGTTCAATGTGTGGTTTTAACTACATGACCTTTGTATGTTTCATTACTTTGTGCACGCCAAAAGTTAGGCTGAGTTCAGAATGGAAGTATGTGTCCTTTTCTGAGGTTCATGGTTCATCTATTGGTTCATATAACTTCAAAGAGACAGTTCTGATATAAAAATTACGTTTTCCCACATCAAAGTGACCCAGTCAAAACTTCCATCTAAAATTTGATGAGGCCTACAGCCTAACTCATTAAAAAAACCCAAGAGGGTTTAGATTATAAAGAGCTATTTCTGACCAACTAATGGGCAGGCAAAGTTACAAGGATTTCTAAATTTCTAATAAGGTCAAGGAAGTGCAGATCATAAGAGGAATCTAAATATTATTACAGTTTTCACTGCGTGATGCAACTCACAAACATATATATTTTTTTTGGTCCTGTGATTTTCAAGGTTAATTGTGGTAGCCCTCAAAGTTAAAAAAGCCATGGGAATCAACAATGTTAATGTTCCTCCTAACATTATAGGAGGAAACTTTCTGGTTTTATGGTGCTGAAAAGCCTCATTTACAGAGACTGGGAACTGTCTTACACAACAATTTCATTTTGTTGATATAATCATGGCTTTGTATAGCCATTTACATAATAACATTATAGGTCTGTAAGAGGAACAGGATTATATTATTCCATAACAAAGTTACTGAGGTTTTGGTATTATGCTAATACTAAGACTCTGCTTTTACATATGATTTTCATGAGAACGCTATTTAAAGGAAATGATTTATCCATTATCACACTGCTCTTTCTGAGGTCTTAAGTAGAACTCCAAGGCCTAGGCCTTTTGCTAACTGTCTGCTGGTGATAGTTGGCAATTTCACTCCAAATCACTATGGGAAACAAACTCTTCTTTTAAATGAGTAGCTTGTCTGTTCTTGTCCCCTGCATACACATATGAGAAGGTGAAGCACAATAGAATTGAATGTCTGGCTTTGTCACACGTGTTTCTTTACAGGAGGATTTGATTATTGTACAAAGTGGTGTGCGCAAAAGAACTGTAGAAACATAGAATGCTTTGGGTTGGAAGGGACTTTCAGAGGTCATTTAGTCCAACCCCCACCTTCATCCACTGAGGCATCTGGTACCAGCCAGTCTCCAGGAAGAAAATATCCCACAAATTCGTAGAGGAATGATGGGTGGTGAATAGAGATCAGGCAATGGGATTGGTCCTCTCTGTGGGGGAGGCACTTCCTTGCAGTTGAACCCTCCATAGCGGTGAGTACTCTGCTTGGAAAAGCTGCATCAATAACAGGGGAGTCACTTAAAATGAAGACATTGCCTCTGAGTTTTTAATTCTCAGTCATAAATCTTTGTTGGAAATCTAAATAGCTCTCTGAGTTTTCCAGGTCTGATCATTATGCAAAGCCTCTTTGCATGACAGTAGTAGCAAAAGCAAGTGAAAATAAATCCAAATGCACCGGTAGAGTTAAGACTCCCTTTGCAGCCCAGAGATGTGAGATGATATGTGTTGTCTTCATCATTTTTACTGTCTAGCCATTTATGAAATGCTTACCCAGTGAAGATGTAATAGTTTTCATTTAAAATCTTGGTAGTAGATATTTAGTCTGAGACCAGCTGTGACACTGGAGTATTTCCTGCTTTGATGAACCAGATGATGAAATAATCTAATTAGTCTCCTCATGAGAAGCAGTCAGAAGTATGATAGCTTTCCTATTTAAGAATCAATAAAATGGCAAGATGGTAAAATCTGTCAGGGCATCTGTAACATGAATGTTTTATTATGAAAAAATGGAAGCTTCATACAGATCTGATTATAGAGGATTACTTATCTTCCTTTGCAATAGCCAGGGATTAGCAAACAGTCCTTATCTTTTTCCATACTCTATGTATTTGTGTGTTTGTGAGAGAAGGGAGTATGTCAGTAAGATTTACAGATACAAGTATTTAGTTTTCTTTCTCCCAGTGGGTACCATAGGCGACAACTTCATTTTTGCAAGACCTGTATTCTTTCTCACCTTTCTGCATAGCAATTCTTGGAGGTACATGTGGCAATCCTCAGCTGGTATGAACTCAGAAAGCTTCATTGAAGTTGATGAAATTGTGATAGTTTACACGAGCAAAGCTGTAGCCCATTGCCTGACCGTTTCTGGTGTCCACTTTCCCCATCACTGATATTCCCTTCTGTGAATTTCTCAGTTTATTTGGACTGTAGAAAACAACAGACAGCTCCCTATAAGGCAGGCGTAGTATTTTCTAAACCATCTGTGACTATTTTTTGACTCATCTTTTTCCATGTGACCCCAGCCTTTTTACTCACCGCATCAGAAGTAGCTCCTTCCATGTCTTGAAGGGCAATGAAACCAAATCATCACTGCAGGCTGCACGTGTTTATACTTAATCCTTTGCCTTGAGGGAACTGAGATACTGCTAGCAGTTATGGGTATTTGGAGTTCACCGTCTTGTGAACCTTGCAGCATCTGCATTTGTATCCCACCTCCTGCAGAAATGAACTACAGCTGCTCTTGCTATCTGACATTTTTAACATATTTTATGTCTTTTATTGACCCTCAGAAACATCATAGACCACAGTTTTAGAAATACTGAGCTAAGTAGCAGTTCTTGCTTCTAGGTCGCACGGTGTGTTGGAACAATGCTCTCTATTTTATGGTAATGCTTTCACCTGCAGACATTCCCTTTTATCTACTTGTCCTGGTGTAGCTTGTTCATGTTGAGATATAAATCTGTTTAGATTGAAAAAGACCAAATATTTCAGGAGGCTTTCTAAAAGCAGCCAAAGCATTTATCTACTTCGGTTACAAATATTCCAGCTCTACCTAAGAGAGCTCTGTGTCTGGGGAGAGCTTAATATCATATACAGTTCTCCCACTGGATGGGTATCTTCAATGTATCATTTGTGAGCAGTAAGTTTCTTCTTTGACATTTACAGTTGCTGTTGCCGTTTCTTGCCTTCTAACATTTCCAGGCAGTGAGTCTTCCAGGAGGGCCTGAGCCACCTCAGGTTGAGTCTCACTTATCTCGTCTGGGAAGTTGTTTTGCAGTTTTGAATACCTCAGCTATTCATAAAAAGGCAATGCAACTTCGCTAGCCCTGAAGAGTACATCTGTCTCACTGACTCACCACAGAGATGCTGAAAACAAATATACTTGCCAGTCCCGGTAGCGGTGCTTGGTTGATTAGCTATTTCATGCGGTTGGAAGAACAAAAGTGAGACTTCTCAGGAATGCCTTTGGGCAGACAGCTCAGGCTGGCAGAGGCCCCCAGCCAGGACAGCAGCTCAACAGGAGCAAGAGCTGGACTTCTGCATCATCTGGTTCATTAGAGGAAGAAGCACTTAACTGCCATGGGTGTTGTCAGACAAAGTCTCTAGCACCTAGGAGAAGAAAGAGAATTGTTGCCTGTGACCAACAGGAGTTTAGGAAGAAACAACTGGTTGCATGCAATAAAGGAGCTTTTATGAGGACCTCCAAGAGAAAAGTAAGAAGTCTACACAAAGTCTGAATTCCAAAATAAAGGCTCAGTATAAAGGTTAGGATTCCCAGTGAAAAATGATAATGCATGACAAGCTTGTGTTAAAAAAAGAAGTTTCCACTATTAACCTTTAAAATATTTAATGAACCTTTTGCTTATTTCTTGAAAATTTTACCTGATAAAGATTTTGTTTAGCTTGTGTGGTCTGAGCTCATTTCTGCGTTTTTTTTCTCCTCACAGTTTATGTTGGCAGTATGCGCAGCCGTGCATGATGCAAAATGCTTAGCCATGTATAATGGAAAAGATCAGAAAGGCAACTGTGGCCTTCAGCTGTTGTTTTTGAAGAACCACCTTTCACATACTCATTACCGAGTAAAAGGCTCAGGGTCATCTATGCCAAGTCACTTTTTTGGTTTCTTTACTCCATCTTCGGGAGCATGTTTGTAGGTGAAGAATGAAAATTGAGGGTCCAGAAGATAAGAAAAAGCAGAAGTGATGGTTTGAAAACACTGCAGTGAAGGATAATGCCTAAAATAATGTAATTTAAAGGGACAGCATTCTATCAGGCAATATTGTGGTACGTTACGGTGGTCGCAGCAACTGGCCTCATGTCATGCAAGACCTAGATTTATTTGAGATTTATTTACTCTTTCACGTGATTTTGAAAGTCAAAATGTGGTCATCTGACTCTTACAAATCCAGCTGAGACAAGAGTATTGTATTTCTTTAGCTCTAAACAATAAAAATGCTTAGCAGTTCAGTTGGTACTTCCTCAGCCAATTAACAGAACAGAGTAATACTTATTTTGCTTGAGAACTTTATTTTGCTTAGCAGGTAATAGAGCCATCAGTCACTCATTGCCCGTCTAAGCTGGTATTTGCAGTGTGCATAGGTGGGGTTCTTTTGCTAGATGACCAAGATGGATGAACAGCCTCTTATTGCTCAGTTGTAATCTGACTATTGCTTACAACAACAACAACAAGATTACAGCAGAGAAAATGGTCCACAGTTGTATGAAAGAAGATGGACTGGTTACTGCATGAACTGAAAGCAGATCCAGATGTCACTGCCAGTTCTTTTACCATGTGCTCGAGACGAGTATCCATGGTCTCCTGTCTTACCTAGCATGTTCTTCTGAAAACCCTTTGTTGTGTTGAATCTGGCCGTCAACTGAATAAAAGCAGCAAATACTGAAAACCACTGATGGTGGCACTAGAGGCCTATCCCTTTATTATCCTCCCCAGAAAGCTAATAAAGGACATAAAAAATAGATGTTATTGGGCCATCAAGAATTAACAACAAGCAGCAGATGGTAACACCTACCCTTTGCTATATATCTAATTTTAGCCCAGACTATTTGCCAGCAAGTCATGGCAAAGGTTAAGGAATCCAGCACCGAGGAGTGGGAAGCGAGTAGAGGCAGGAGGGAGCGGAGAGGTTCGCTCTCACTTCTGGCCCTGTTTTAGGTTATCATTTTAATTAGTGGCTTTGTACACCATGATTACTCTCAGTGAAATGAATGAAGGTGATTCTTTCAATCCCAAACTATCAACTGGTAGTTAGAAACTACAGCCCTCGAAATCTATGGCATACCCAAGAAGCTGAAGCTATGTTTTATGGCTGAAACAGAAATATCTCCCTGAGAGTGTTATCAGGGGACATGCAATTATGTTATGCAGTGTACCTGTGGGGTGTGCATATAGGCTTATGTATTTTCACTCGTCATGTTTTGTCCTTACCTGGTATTTTATCTTTGCTTTATTCATTTTTCTTTCCTGACACTAGCAACTGTGTGATTTAGGACAGTAAATGCACATTGATGCATGTTGGATCTGCCACTCTTGTGATGGATCATCTAGACTGCGAGCATGTCTTCGCTGCAGGCTTAACTCAGGCTCCCACCCGCATTTTAGTACAAATCTCTCTGTCAGCAGAGCACTTAAACTTTTCACCTGGGCTTATCTGAGCTCTGAACAGGCGTCTGCTGGCCCAGCGAGGGGCACAGGCTAAAGCCAAGGTGCTGCTGAAAGGCGTCTGAGCATCCAACTCGGCAATGCAGTCATGCTGTGCCGAGCCTGGCATAGGGAATGGCTGCAAAATGCTGAGAGAATGAAAGACGTCGGGATTCTTCATCCCGGGATGAAGGATGCCACCAGCAGGGTCGGCAGGCCCCGCACCGGATGGGTTTGAGACCACGTGTTCTGGTTTTTCAACTGGGGGAGAAGCTGGTGCCATTGCTGGAGGTGTCCACACCGGAGGCTGCAGCCCCCCCAGCAGGTGACAACTGGTATTTAACAGCCTCACCTCTGCACTCCCTCCCCACCGCTGTTCACCGGGGCCAGACCATACCAACTTTGCTATTGACTTAGCTCATGGGTGTGCATGCTCACATCCTGCAGTGCAAGACCGTTGTCTTGATGCTAATCAAGGGACTGACTGATTCTCAGTCCCAACTTGCACCCTTTTATGGGCCTTTTCTTGCTCGATCCCTGCTAGGTTTTTGGCCATAGGCTTAAATTTGCCTATGAGTCCTTACTGGGAAGACGCAAGGAGGTCTGCAGATTAGAAGAGAGTTGAAAACTTCTGAGGGAGCATGTAAGCAGTGGAAGGATTTTCCCCAAAGCACTGGAAGACAAACCCTTCCTTTGCTCCTCCTTTGAGAGAGTCGTGTATGGATTTAATTTCTTTTTTGTTTAATTGCCATATCACAAGCTGTGTTTCCCAATGGGATGTTCCATATGCAAGATGTTTAAAATGTTTCTCTGCTGTGGCTGCTTTGCGTGAGCAGCACTTCAGTGAGAAACAAACTGCTCTGAATTGCACAAGTGAATAAAAACGGCCTGAATCCCTGGTTCTGATATACTGACTAACTACTGTGAGTTTTCTGTATTTTGTGCCTGGTTTGAAGTGCATGAAAGTTATTGGGTTTTATATTTATTATTTAACAGACTTCTCCTGGGAAGACAGCTCTGGCCTCTCTAGTTGGTTCAGCTATGTTTTTCAAGAATAAAAAGCTCACAAACTTGTTCATTTTGAAAGGTACATTAATGGAAAAAGGACTGTTGATTTTTTTAAGGTTCAGTTTTCATATTTACAGTTGGAAAGATCATTCCTAAGGAATCATTTGAGGAGTTTTGCCTTTTCCTTTATAGACTTGCTGCAAATTTCACAGATATATGCATTAAATTTCTGTGCATATTTCAGCATGAGTCATTTTTGAGGGATGCAAGTAGCCTTTTTGAGTAGTCAAAATCTGAAATTCTTGTCCTATTAGTTAGGCAAAGCACAATTTGTTATCAGAGTGAATCTAGTAGTGCTGGTGATTACAAAGTACACAAGAAGCCCCAATGATTCCAGTAACTCTTGCATAAGTGCTAACCCATAAGAGCATTTAAGAAGGACAGACAATTATTAAAGTAACATAACTTTGTGTATCCCAGGATTCCCAGGGCTTCAATATCTCTTCAGCTTGTATTTGCATAGAATTGAGTAAAATCAGTTGCTGGGCACATACTGCTGTTACAACTGAGTTCTTTGGTTTTTTTCTTGTTACTTAGATAATGCAAATAGTTGAGAAAACATAGAAAAAAAGAACTTTAACGATTCTTCTTCCCATGCCCCTTTAATTAAGATCTCAAGAAGTTAATAATTTCTAATAAATTCTATAAAAAAATAGAGAACATCTGGCATTTGACTTCAATAGCAAACACGGAAAACAAAAAGAAGAATTTTTGCCTTTATCCAGCTGACTGCACTATCCTTGGGCAATGAGCAATGAGCCAGGGTCTGATCTGCTTCCTCAGCTGCCTTAAACTGCAACAGGCCTTAAAAAGAGACTTTCTAGCACTAATAGCATTGAAATTAAACTTTCAGAGGATTCATTCAAGTTGAACGTTTGAATATGTTGACGCACAAGAGGCAAATGCCCTTTCTCTAAAGGACTTTATTCTGCAGCGTGCTCAGGAACTAGCAACAGCCTTGAGTTAATTGAATGCAGTATACAAGAGAAGTATAACATAGCATCCAGATGCAATACAATATATTCAAGTATTTGTCCATATGTAAGTAGTTAATTGACTGTGTTGCTATGAAGCACAATTCAAGGTTATTTTATTATCTTTAGCACAAAGCTGTACAATTACAAAATCATACAGGTTGCAAAATACATTTAAGGGCAAGGTAGGCTTAACTACAATATTGCAAATGACAATGGATTTTTTTTGCTTGTTTCTATCTTACTGTACTCCTCATAGCTCAGGGACAGCATCTGGTGCTCAGTGAAATCCTCATTCTATTTAGTTTTTCTGCTAGGAGGAATAATGGTAAAAGACATTGTGTGTGGTTTCCAAGGGCATGAATTCATGCTAAAAATGGTTCACATTTAGAGTCCCAATTCTTGACCTGTCCCAACTGTTCACGTATTATGATTTAAGCCTCTCAAAAATATGGAGATGTTAAAAAAGCATATAAAAAAATCCTGTGCAGGGGTTAATTTCTTTGTCCTCTCTTTCTAAACCTTTTAAACAGCTTTTCTCCATGACCATGAAGTCTGGAAACTTATATAAAAGCTGAGATTCTCCTGGAAAACATTACTCAAAGGTCTGGGGAGGTGCTCAAATTTCAAGACTTAATGAAATTGTGAGAGCTAGATTCTCCTTTTTCTTCTACCCAAGCATCCATCTGGACTGTGTGAGGCTGATGTGAAGACAAATGTGAAAGTGGTACTCCATCTTACATTTACAGTTTCTAGAGAGGTCTCTAGAAACTTTTGCATTTTTGGACTGGATTTCCTAATTTTTCTCCTGTCAGCCATCAGCACTGCACTGGATGAGGAACAACTTGGGGCAGCAGGCGGAAGGCAGACAAGACTTCAGGGTGTGTGGAACCTCCACCAACCTATGTCACTCCTGGGGTACAATGGTGAAGAGGGGGTGAAAGGGTCAAAGGGAAGGTTTTTTGGATGGTCAGGAAAAAGCTAAACCTCATTAAAGGCGTACAGCATTTCTCCCGGCCAAGTGAATGGCGCAAGCTTTCTCTACCTCGATTCCTATGCAAGCACAGATATACTTCAAGATGTACAATTTGTGTGTGTGTAGAGCTGGGGGAAATGACATAATGTAAAATTTTTAACTGTAGCTATAATTAAAAATGATGAGGTAGATAGAAACGCTGTT
This sequence comes from Gorsachius magnificus, assembly GCA_034008185.1. Lineage (NCBI taxonomy): Eukaryota > Metazoa > Chordata > Aves > Pelecaniformes > Ardeidae > Gorsachius > Gorsachius magnificus. The sequence continues at coordinate 54,008,506 of CM067082.1, read as the reverse complement.
ATACAGTATTTGGCATCTTAATTCCTTGCTATTTAAGGCGGGCAAAAATGTTTGCGAAACATTTCAAAAAGCTGTTGTTTTTAACAAGTGACAGGCTGATCTAGAACATAATAGCCAGGAGCTTTTAAGCAAGTCAAAAAGCATGATGTTCTTAGGATGAGCGTTGGAAAAGAGAAACTTCCCAGGAATGAGTATGTGAGGGCTAAAACAGGGATTTCATTGGGGAAGCAAAATTATTACAAATTATGTGTAACTTAGGGAAAGGAATTTCCATGCAGAACTCTTACCTTATCTATCTTACCTATACATTAGATGTAGTTTGTATCTAAGAGAATGAAAGCACTCCCTTTATATCTTCAGTTATAGTGTCTGTATCAGCTAATCTCCCTGAGAGCGCCGATGTCATGGTTTCCCCTAATACATTAAAAAAGAAAATGGATTGCATATTACTGTATATGTTCTTGGATTTTTTTCTTTGAATTTGATAGAAAGTTATAAGAATCTTTCCATTATTGTTGAGACCCTAAAGCACCGCACAGAAGCTAAGAAATGCATCCTACCTAATAAGAGAGGAAATTGAGGAGCTAAAACAGAATGATAAAGGAAGAAAAACATTGATGCCTGCATGATGCTGGAAAATTACTGTTATGTTCTGTTACAGAAATTAAAGTAACTTCAGTGAGGATTTATTATTGAAGAAAAGTAGATGTGGGACTAAAACCCAGAAAAAAAGCAACACCAAACCACTGCAAACAAAAAGCCTTTGGCAGAGAGAAGACACCGATCAAGAAAAAAATTGCGTTTTTAAAGTATTTCCAATTAAAATGTCTCATTTACTATGAGCAATAATACAAAAGAAGTATATTTGAAATTCAAAGCAGTTTTATTACCTATAGCAGAGCTTCTAGATGCTAGTTAAGGAGTTATGATTTATAATATCCGAAATTAACCCAGCTATAAAGACTTCTATCTGTTAATAGTTTTGCTAATGTGTCTGCCATTTTGGCACCTAAATACATTTGCTCTTTTCACTGGGGTAAAAAACCCAATAGCCAAGAACCTGTGGAGAGTTCACATTTTTTAAGGGTGTTCTAGCCCAAACTGTTTTGGCACAGCCACCTGCAATAATTTCCCAGCTTGGCTATTCATTAATCGTTTGTTGAATTTTGTTTCTATGACAACTTCCTATATTATAATATCTTATAAACTCAGTAGAATTCAGCCATCAACTTAAAACACCTAAATTTTTCTCTGAGTTGCATCTCTTGTTTCCTTGGCAACTTCCTCTCAAGTCACCCTAGGATATTTCAAGGCACCCAAGACAAATTCCATTGCATTGATCTTTTTAATGAATTTACACTGACCTGCAATACACACATTGTACCAAACTTAAAATATTAGATGACAGAATCTTTATTGATTTCATTCAAATGCTGCTTCTCAACTGAAATCCAATTACTTTGCCACAGTGCGTACATTTTCCCCATTAAGGCTGCAAAAACAATGCTGTAAGGCACTATCTATATGTATGCAGACCAATCTGAAGATTAAAAACAACTTTGCATACTAAATGCAATATTTATGACAGAAACAAGGACATGTTTTTTGCTGCTCCAGAGTAATGTATGATTATTAAGATAAATTCTAATGAGAGACAGTAAATGCAGAAGACACTAGAAGAAGCATTGACGCTTGCATTCTTTCTGGTACATTGCAAATGTAGGAGTTAAAAAAAAATCGTAACACAAGAAAAACTTCCCAGATGCTAAATCCCTCCCCTTCTTCCCCCCCACGCACCCCCCTTCAAAAAAAAAAAAAAAAAAAAAGAAAAGAAAAAAATGTAACACTGATTCCATGCTGGTCACAAAGTTGGTGACTGATTAGGTCTGCCCTAATTCTACACATGCTCTGAATTGTGCTGTCTTGGAGCAGTGTGAGATGCTGAAACAAACCAGCTGAATCTTGTATCTTGGTTGCAGCCTCTGCCTCCAAGGTTCCTTAAAGAAATAGTGCCCTGTTCCGAGCCAGTATTTAGTTTCTGCCATGGGTAAAGGCCATTTTCGTCTCCCACTTTTCTGCTTTGGCATAGATTGGTTCCATAGCATGAAGAAGAGGGTGAACCTGGATCTGTGATGTTTGAGTGGAAAAGTAGAAAGCAGATCAGACCCTGAAAATTAATTTCTTTCAGAGATAAGAAAGGGCTAAAAATCTATGCATGCACTTGAGTCTTATACCCATCTGCTTTATTTAATCCTACCATACTCAGTTTCCCAGTGTAAATCTATACCCTATTATTTCCCAAACTGTCCTACCCTCTTACATTGGCACCTGTACTTTGCTGACCTCAACTCTGGTTTGGCATCTTCCCATTTTTCTCATGGCTTCCTTTTATCTGGTTTATTGAGTATACTTCATTCTGAAATAAAACAAAAACCAAACCCAGACAACACAACCAGTGTGCAGGCTGGTTTAGGAACAGGTGTTGACTCTGGTAGGATACTTCAATCTTGTTCTTAAAATTTCTTCATAAGGGTGAAATAACCCTTCAATCTTGTTCTTAAAATTTCTTCATAAGGGTGAAATAACCCTTCCTATGTGCCAAGAACAACTTCCTCCTCTGATTATGTGTGACTGAGATGAGCTGGCTCCAGCAAGAGCAATTTTCTGAGTATGTCTGAATCCTAGGTTTTAATCTGAACCAGTCAGCCTTACCCAGGAAAGATGTCTGGGGTAGTCTCTTTTGGTGAATATCCTTTAAGTCTAGCTCCAGTCTGGTGCAGGGGAGAGCAGAAGGAAGGGAAGAAGCAGCAGAGGAAGGACCATATTTTTACTGCTGTGGGAACTGGCTGTCACGGTGTGAAGAAATACCAATATTTGTGTAAAGGAAATAGAATTGCTCCTGACCAAGAGATGAATGAAGGATGTTTTAAGAGAGAGAAGAGTGATTTTACTGATTTGAAGCTAGGCTTGGTGCTGAGGAGCAACCTGAGAGGAAATTAACTACTTTAAGCTTTTAAAAAGCGTGTCAAACAAACAGACCTTAACAGAGCCTTGAATCACAGTAATGCTAATTGATGGATGTGCAACACTTGGAAAAAAGATTTGAGACGTACAGTTATATATAAAAACTAAGCAACAGTGGCTTTGTAAGAGGTAACTGGAGGTGATTAATTCATACCCTTAAAAAAAGAATTAGTGAGCTGTTTGTCTAAGCCGGAACGATCATTCCTCTACCTTGTGTCTGCTGTTTTCTTACTTTTGCCTGGCAGGAAATGATCCTTTGAAGACATAATGACTTGTCTAATTTTCTGCATGTTAGAAGTCTCATTAAGTATAATAAATTATTAATGCCAAAGAGATTATGGTGGAGAGCATTTGTTGCATCAGAGCTACAAGTGTTAAGTCCTTCTGGAAAAAGCTGTGGCTTGTCTATGCCTATACAGTATCAGTTTACTGGGACCCCAAGCTTGAGACCCTGATAGCTGTGGGTAGGGTAAATAATAACATTTATAAGGAGCAGATTAGATGATGAATGTGTAATTTCAAGCAAACTTAAGATGTTGGACAAGTCGAATGCTATTAAACTTTCTTGTCTTTTGAGTTAAATGATATCTGTTTTTTAAAAAAGAATTGCACATGCTCTTTCCAAATCTCAAACACATTTCATAGTGTTTGGTAGATGACTTGCACTGCCAAGACTTGCTGTTATGCAGAATGCACTTTAATTAGGATTTTAATGGATTTCTTATGTCACCATTCAGGGTTATAATACGCTGTTTTCTCTGGTGTTTTAGCCTAGTGGTAAAATATTAATATTAAATTTTTAGTAGAAACTGGTTTTTGAAGGGTTTTTTTTTGTTGTTCTTGCTTTTCCCAGACTAATTGTTCTCTGATGCACAAATATTTCAACTTTATTTAGGTAGGTATATCAATACATGATAGACTGTGATTGCTGGAGGGGATTAAAGGACTAAGTTCAGGAAAGACTGAAAGTCTTTCCAATGATCTCTGTTGGCTTTGTATCATGCCAGAGCAAATATTTTAAGATACTTCTCTTCAGTTCCATATTGACACCAGTGTTATGGCAGGTCCTTAGTAAGCTATTTTCTTTGTCAAAGTATATGATGACAAGATGTATGACTAGAAGGAAGATTTCCTGAATGTGATTATCCGTTTGTTTTAGTCATAGTGTAGCTCTGAGCAAGCAATATGAATATATATATGTTTGAAATAAAGGGTGTTTGTTGTACGTATGGAATCAGTTTTTTGAGATAATGTCTTACTACACCACTACTTTCAAATCATTGGCAGAACTGTGGATATTTTAGAAGAGAAGGAACAATAGCAACAGCAGCTTTATTTACTCTGGAGACAGCTAGAAATCCCACAAGGTTAGAGAGAGGATGCTGGTCTGTGATTGTACTTTTGGTGTAAAGGAGTGTAAAATATATGGCCTTTATTTGTTCCATGTAGTTTCATTCCTGACTTAAATTCAGGGGGATTGCCAGAAACAGCAAAATACTGCATGACATGGTGGTACCTCTTTTGCAGCTGGGCATGTGCCAATGGCCTGAGGGTTACATCTGCTTTGCATATGAATGCTCACAGTATATTCATCAGAGCCTAATGTGCAGGGTTAGCCTTTATATATTTGTATGAATTATAAAGCAACTGCATAAAATATGTTTCAAGGGCTGCAGGGGAAAAGGGTATAAAAAGGAAAACTGACACTTCTTGTGTCCATCCCTCTCTTCATGCATTATTTAACATTCCTTCCACTGCCAATACCCATCAGGCTGAAATTCTTCAGGAAAGAAAAAGCTAAAGCTTTGTTTGGAAGACAAAGAACCTCACAAGTCAGATGATATTTGTCCTGAAGCTGAATGTTCACCCTCCTAGGTGAAAAGCAACATCAGAATAAAAGAAGATTTTGGAGCCAGCAGCACCCTCAAGTATATGAAGGAGTGCCTAGCCAGGGAAGTGCACCATTCACCCTCATTCCCTATTTACTTCTGATTTCCCTAGGTGAAGTCTTAAAGCAGTGAAGACTTTGGGGTGCAGTTTTCAAATTATGATTGGCCTCAGAAGGCCCAAGTTTTGGCTTCTCTCATGCCTGCAAAACCAGAAGGGCTTTCCACCAAGAAGTTCCTGGTGGCTGAGGATTCTCGTCCTTCTCTATCCCTTACTTTGGAGAGGGACCATATGAGAAGGTATGTTGAGGAAAAAGTGGCTATGACCATTTCAAGTTGTGTTCTGGTCACTTGGGGGCTTCTGCAAACATTTATTTAGAGATCCTCCTTCTCCCCCGTAACATCTCTTGTTGTGCTCAGAACAGGGACTAGGGATACCTCAGGGAAAGTAAATTCTTTGACCAGGAAGCTCAACAACATCAAATCACTTCAGAGAATTTCACTTCAGAGAGAAAATGTAGACATTTCCCTTTTGTGTGGTTTTGTTCTGTTTTGTTTTGTTTCTCTTTATTTCTTTTAAATGAAAGCTTAAATCTGTCTCAGTCTGTGAGGTGATCATAGAGTGACCCATGGGAAATGAAGTATTTTCTAATAGCACATTTTAAGGCCAGCAACCAGACAGAGCAAGGGCCATGCAGTCTAACATCATGTTAACAGAGAGGAACTGAATCTTTCATTGCACTGGTACAGCTGAGGTCAGCAGAAAGCAGTGCAGTGTCCTCATATATAACCTCTTTTCTTAAGAAATCGTAACAAAAGTAAGGTTGAAGTGTCAGATTCTGTGCTTGTGTCTGTGTTAGAGCCCCCCTTATATTTGTCATGGACACCTGTGTGGGTGTGCCAATGCTCTCGCTTGGTTATAAATCAGCCCTCAGCCCTCAGGTGGGACCTCAGCTGAGAGCAGCACCCCTACCCCAGGCCCACTGTGCTTGTGGGGCCTGAAGAAACAGATAGATATATTCATTACAGCAGAGTCCTGCTGCCATTAGGGCTTGCACACGGTATTCATTTGAAGAGGTCTATCTGAGTCTATTATAATCTTGTCAAAGATTTGCCTTTCACTTTGAAATAGTGCATGCTCATTGTCAGTCAAGGTTGCTTTTTTTTTCTGTCAGGAGGTTTGAGCTGTAGCAGATCTTTTCTGTGAGGAAAATGACGTCCCCCTAAACCACCCATATTATTTCAGTGCTAAAAAAGCCTTAGCAATTTAAACAGGAAAGTGCCTCATGATTTGGAACAGACACCGTAAATCTGATGGGAAGCAAGGGGCTTGGGTTACAGGTGTATGACCCAATAGCCTAGTGAAAATCCATTTTGCTTTGTCTACTTGTAATGGTTTTTACATCACACTTTCATTGCAGATGTTCTTTTTCAGAAGACAGAAAACCTCTTTATCTTTTAAACTGTTGATGTACTAATACTGACTGAATGTGAGCTCTATTTATGTTTGACTGAAGTGCTTTTGTCATGGTCTGATCAATCCTTCCTGAAGCTCACAAGAGCCTTCCAGCTGGCTTTGCTGAACTTTGTCTTCAGTCTTCAGTGTAAAACAGGACAATTTTTTATAACATAACTAACAAAATACTTGAAATTGAGCTCCTTATTTTTGCAAATACTCTTGACAGATATTGCTGTGCTTGCTATACTTTTAATTACACAAATTAACATAATGTAAAATGATGGAAGATATACTCTAGTGACTCCAAATGAGTATTTGCTCAGTCAGCAACTCTAATCAATGTAAAACTCAGAGGTTTTTATCCTGAAAAGTTACAACTTCTGATTTTTTTCTGCTTCTATTCCATGATTGTATTTGAATATTATCTATTGGCTGTGGAACAATTATACCTATATAGTAATGAGACCTCACCTGGACCCCTGCGTCCAGCTCTGGAGCCCTCAGCACAAGAAGGACATGGAACTGTTGGAGGGGGTCCAGAAGAGGGCTACAAAAATGATCCAAGGGCTGGAGCCCATCTGCTATGAGGAAAGTCTGAGATAGGGTTGTTCAGCCTGGAGAAGAGAAGGCTGTGGGGAGACCTGATTGCGGCCTTTCAGTGCTTAAAGGGGGCCTACAGGAAAGATGCGGACAATCTTTTTAGCAGGGCCAGCTGTGACAGGACAAGGGGTGATGGTTTTAAATTATTTTCACTGAGGATGGTGAAACACTGGCACGGGTTGCCCAGAGAGGTAGTGGAGGCCCCATCCCTGGAAATATTCAAGGCCAGGTTGGATGGGGCTCTGAGCAACCTGATCTGGTTAAAGATGTCCCTGCTCCCTGCAGGGGGGTTGGACTAGATGACCTCTAAAGGTCCCTTCCAACCCAAACCATTCTATGATTCCATTCTATGATTCTATGAAATTCTGCTGTAATAGGTGGTAGTCTGCAGTGCTGAACATGGTGGTAATCTCATGTGCCGAACAGCTCCATGCAGCAGTATTTTTTCATTTGTCTGTCTGAGGCAGATCATAGAATCATAGAATTATAGAATGGTTTAGGTCAGAAAAGACCTTTATGATCATCAAGTCCAACCGTTAACCTAGTATTGATAAGTCCACCACTAAGCCATGCCCCTAAGCACAACATTTACACATGTCTACCTCCAGGGATGGGGACTCAACCACCTCCCTGGGCAGCCCATTCCAATGCTTGACAACCCTTTCTGTGAAGAAATTTTTCCTAGTATCCAATCTAAACCTCCCCTGGCACAACTTGAGGCCATTTCCACCCATCTTATCACTTGTTACTTGGCAGAAGAGACCAACACCCACTTGCTACAACCTCCTTTCAGGTAGTTGTAGAGGGCAATAAGGTCTCCCTTCACCCTCCTCTTTTCCAGGCTAAACAACTCCAGTTCCCTCAGCTGCTCCTCATAAGACTTGTGCTCCAGACCCTTCAATAACTTCACTGCCCTTCCTTGAACACGCTCCAGCACCTCAATGTCCTTCTTGTAGTGAGGAGCCCAATACTGAACACGGTATTCAAGGTGTGGCCTCACGAGTGCTGAGTACAGGGGGATAATCACTTCCCTGGTCCTGCTGGCTGCACTATTTCTGATACAGGCCAGGATGTGGTTGGCCCTCTTGACCACCTGGGCACACTGCTGGCTCATATTCAGGCGGCTGTCAACCAGTACCCCCAGATTCCTCTCTGCCAAGCAGCTTTCCAGCCACTCTTCCCCAAGCCTGTAGTGTTGCATGGGGTTGTTGTGACCCAAGTGCAGGACCCGGCACTTGACCTTGTTGAACCTCATACAGTTGACCTCAGCTCATCGATCCAGCCTGTCCAGATGCCTCTGTAGAGCCTCCTTACCCTCAAGCAGATTAACACTCCTGCCCAACTTGTTGTCACCTGCAAACTTACTGAGGGTGCACTCAATCCCCTCATCCAGTTCATTGATAAAGATGTTAAACAGAACTGGCCACAATACTGAGCCCTGGGGAACATCACTTGTGACTGGCCTCCAGCTGGATTTAACTCTGTTCACCACCACTCTTTGGGCCCAGCCATCCAGGCAAGTTTTTGCCCAGCAAAGAGTATACCTGTCTAAGCCATGAGCAGCCAGTTTCTCCAGGAGAATGCTGTGGGAAATGGTATCAGAGGCTTTACTAAAGTCCAGGTAGACAACATCTGCAGCCTTGCCCTCATCCACTCAGTGGGTCACCTTGTCATAGAAGGAGATCAGGTTTAGTCAAGCAGGACCTGCCTTTTATAAACCCTGACTGACCCTGATCACCTGGTTGTCCTGTACATGCCACATGATGTCACTCAAGATGATCTGCTCCATAACCTTCTCTGCCACTGAGGTCAGACTGGCTTGGAGTTCCCCAGATCCTCCTTCTGGGCCTTCTTGTAGGTGGGCATCATATTTGATAATCACCATTTAACTGGGCCCTCCCTGGCTAACCAGGACTGTTGATAAAGTATTGAAAGTGGCTTGGTGAGCACTTCCGACAGCTCCCTCAGAACCGTTGGGTGGATCCCATCCTATGTGTGCCTAAGTGGTGTAGCAGGTCACTAAGCATTTCCCCTTGGAATATGGGGCCTTTTTTCTGCTTCCTGTCCCTGTCTTCCAGCTCAGATGACTGAGTATGCCGAGAACAACTGCTCTGACTATTAAAGACTGTGGCAAAGAAGGCATTAAGTATCTCATCCTTTTCCCCATCCTTTGTCACTATGTTACCTCCCACATCCAATGAAGGATGGAGATTCTCCTTAGACCTCCTTTGTTTCCTAATGTATTTATAGAAACATTTTTTACTGTCTTTTATGGCAATAGACAGGTTAATTTCTAGTTGGGCTTTGGCCCTTCTCATTTTCTCATTGTATAACCTCACAACATCTTTGTTGTCGTCCTGAGTTGCCTGCCCCTTCTTCCAAAGGTCATAAATTTTCTTTTTTTCCTGAGTTCCAGCCAGAGCTCTCTGTTCAGACAGGCCAGTCTTCTTCCCTGCTGGCTTGTCTTTTGGCACATGGGGACAGACTGCTCCTGTGCCTTTAAGTTTTCCTTTTTGAAGAATTCCCAGCTTTCCTGGACTCCTTTGCCCTTCAGGACTGCCTCCCAAGGGACTCTGTCAACCAGTGTCCTGAACAGGTCTGTGAAAAGTCTGCCCTCTGGAAGTCCATGGTAGCAGTTCTGCTGACCCACCTCTTTACTTCTCCAAGAATCAAGAACTCTATCATTTTGTGATCGCTATGGCAAAGATGTCCTCCAACCATCACATCACCTATGAGTTCTTCTCTGTTCACAAACAACAGTTCCAGTGGGGCGCCTTCCCTCATTTGCTCACTCACCAGCTGTGTCACAAGTTGTCTTCTACACACTTCCACACACTCCAGGGTGTGTATGTAATCCAGATGTGGAACTAACATCACTGAAATACATGAAAGCATTTCCATAATTAGTGTCTTGTGAGGATAGATTAGGATTTAATGGGGGATTCAAGTGTTAAGTGTCTTGCAAATTTCAATATATTGATTAATACTATCCTCTCAGCCAGAACATTATTTAACAGCCACCTGTTTCCAAAAAAATCCAGAAATCTATAACTGGAGTAGCCTAGTGTTTAAGTCAGAAAAATAAATGAAGTTAGATGGATACACTACAGTTAAACTATCCTTGTAAAGGAATATTATTGAAGCTGTGGTTGGTAAACATTTGGAAATTATTTTGAATACTTTTATGCAGGATGTATTCAGTAATTAGTAATGGCCCTCCAGGTAACCTTTCATACAGTAGAATATTATTTCAAAGTGGGAAATCTGAATTATTAAATGACTGAAGGGCACAATATTTACCAGATGTAATCAGAGTTTGAGAATGAAGAACAACCAAGATTTGCTTTTCTGTATAACTACTTCCTGCAGTAGTCGCGTGAGCTTCTAAAACTGAAATCAGAGTACATGTGCTGGGGCAGGGGAAGGTTTACTTCTATTGATCCTCCTCAATTAAATTCTTCATGTATGCTACACTGAAGCCATAGTCGCCCAGAAGGAGCAAACCTAGACAAAAGGAAAGTGAGAATGCCAGGGAATTTAATATCAGCCCATCTGTTTCTATTGGTCTTGCCTTTGCACAGGGTGTTTGGAGACCCATCTTATCTATTTCTTAGGGAGAATCCAGCAGCGATTATCAGAGGCATATCACTTCCGAAAGAGGTATGCAGGAGGAAGAAAAACGGATGTTAGTAGGCAGAGCTTGGTTTTGGGTTTTTTTGCTGTGGGAATGTTAGTCAAATATGGGTAGCCTGTTATTCTCTATTGAAGTGGTTCCCCAGCTTTCTTACCATCGCTTTTGCTACGTACCTCTGTGTCTTGGTTTGCTTTTGGATGGAAGATTTTTCTCACCTGTTATTTCATGAGGTGAGAAGAAAGTCAGAAGAAAATAATTACAGAGATAGTGCCCTGCTGGGCAATACCCCGTTGATTTATTGATCAGGCTTGTGAGGGCTCCACTGGACCTGAAGTCCTTCTATGCCCGAGTTTGCTGCCAGAGGACAGTGTCTGGAACAACTTCTATCTGCAATAGAAGACAACATTACTCATGTTTTTAACAAGGTGCCTGCAACTTAAAGGGTCTGTGAAAGGCGTGTCTACAAACTTCATCCATGTCCTTGGACCAACATTGTTTGTTCTAAGATGACTGAATATGAATGACCAAAATTTCAGAAGTAGAAACATTAAGCATTTCCCTTCTTGTTTTCTTAAAAGCACACAAGAAAGAGGTCTGAAAAGAAAGTTGCAGAATTTAATTTCAAAATACTTTCCTACCTAAGTAGCATAAAGAAGCAAGTGTAGGGTATGTACAAAGTCTGCACTAATTGGTTCAGGCCTGTGATTCTCCTTAAAGCAGTGACTGAGTTCCCCCTTTAGGAGACTGGAGAGAAGTGATTGGCTTCCCCTTGCAGACAACTCGTCTGCTGCACTTTATCTGATTGTCAGGAGGAAAAAAAAGGAGAAAAAATAGCAAGGGGAAACTAATATTGCTCATATATAGAGATTTCCGTGTCCTTTCATGCCCTGAACATTGTTTATCTTTATTGCTGCACCGTCTGAGGTCCTGTTGCTAGCTAGTGCCCATCAAAGTTCATGCATGGTCACAGCTCTCTCGGACTGTCTGTCACCTCACACTGGGAAATGCCTTCCCCTGTTCTCCTATCAGCCAGCTCTTAACTGTTATTGAAAATCACTCTTCAGCATCTTTGTGCTTTTTCCAGAAGTTCAGAAGACAAATATTCGTGTCTTTCTGTGCATTTTGCAATTTGCACAGAAAAACACAGTGTTATGTCTTTGCACCTGCAGCTCAGGAATGAAGGACATAGACAGCTATTGAAAAGTGTCTCAGGTAGTGTGGTAAGTGTGCAATGGAAAAGAGCCTTTGCTCCAACCACGAAGATCCTCCTGGTATTGTTACAGAGAAGACTAAGCTAAACTGAAAGCATTGCCCAAACTGCAGGTGTATGTGAATCTGCTTGGGCATTAGCCTTACACGTGAAGGTGACATTGCTGGGGCTGTAGACGTAGGAATAAAAGGGAAATAGCACAGGACGCTGCAGTCAGCTTCTTCACAAACATTGGTATGGCCCTGACACAAATGTGAAGAGAGGGCATACATTTTCTTCAGACAGAGCTTCAAAGAGGCTGGGAGATCATGGAGAAAAACTCTCCTGTCTGATTCTTCTTGCAGCTCAGGAACCAGGCTTCATCCCCCCATTACAGACGAACAGCTCTGTGTTGGTGAGACTGAACCCCATCCTAAGCTTCTGGTGAAAAAGGAAAGGTTATTCAACAGCTGCTTGGATTTATGTGGACAATATTACATTTTGCATGTATAGTCCTAAATACAGAAGTGCAATTAAACTTTTTTTGATGTAAATATTTTATACAGATGCCAAAAGAGTCAGCCTCTGGCACTATGTGAATGCAGCGGCAAAGAACTAAACCCTATCTCCTAGTGTTGGGCAGGACTGCTATTAGCTAAAACCACCCCTGGCACTATCCTGCATCTCTCTACCTCATTGCTGAGTCTTAGCTCTGAACTTTGCCTTGACCCTTCTTATCTGATCCTCATACAAGTGTGAAGAAAAAGTACATATCCAGTTTTTCTTAGGAATGTATCAGGAACACACTATTTTCAATTAAAACATTATGACCCCCCACCCCTTATATAAGACTTTTCTTTTTTTTTTGGCTTGTGTATGATCAGCCAGTGGAACTTCATCCACAAGAACAGTAATAAATCTGCCGGGAAAGCTCATTAGTTTAATTTATTCTGATTAAATACAAGGATTGTTCACTTCCCTGTTTCATCAAGGATTATAATCAAGATTTTAAATGTGGCCAGAAGGGACATTTCAGCTAGTGATTCAGTCTGAAAGACAGGAAGTGGGTTTTGTATAGGAAAACATGGTTAAATATGCAAGCACAGTATGCCTGTGTGTGAATTTGAAATACAGCTAAATAAGGATCTCGACATTTAACATGAAAATTTACTAGGAGGGATTCATTTGGGGGTGAGGGTTGAACACCATTATTTTTCCTCTCATTAGTACTGAGTTTAACATATAACCTTTTAATAAGAATATGAGGAAACTAAACAGTTAATTCTTTGTGATTCAGAACTGACTGGACAGAGAGCTGGGTTTTAGGTAAGCCGTTTTTTGTGTGTTTCTTGAATGACCCAAAACATTCCCAAAAGCAGATTAATGTTTTGAGGGACCTTTCGCATAGCAGAATAACTAGCAAAGAATCATCTCTCCTAAATTACTACTTATAGTGTCCGTGACTCAGCATGTGTTTTCTAGCAGTGACTTGTGAGAAAAATGATCTATTGGCGGCTTATCGACTAGCATCCTTCTTCCTTACACTGTCCTTATCCATTCCCTGAACCTGTGGGTTGAATTCACTCATGGTTTTGTCCTATCTCCCTCTTTTATCTCTTCCTCTTTTCCATAAACTTTCCCCAAGTAATTTCTAATCCCCAGCTCTCCTGTGGGTGGAAGCCATCAGTGAGGCAGCTGTATGCCAAGGGCCGGTGTTTTACCAATTGCTTCTGCATTTCTGTAGAGTAACAAAGGAAATACAGGAATTGCCAGAATGAATCAGACCCATGATTTCTCTCATCCACCATCCTCTGACCTCAGATATATATTCCTCTGAACCATATAAATTATCTGTACTAGTTTCATGTTTTCCCCTCCTTTTTAGAGGACGATTTTGCATAGTCTGTGGAAGTATAGAAACAAAGGTGTAATAGCAGAATACAATAGGATTTCAGCTGAAGGAGAAACATATTTCAGGGCTGTTCCATCTTCATAAATAAATGCATGAAAAGAGATATCTGCTGAAGCCTGAACTGTATAATGAATAGTGCACCACACTCTTTCCACTTACAAAGCTAGTTTGGGCACTTACCACCAGTGAGTGCATGAGCACAAGGTCATTCGGGAAACACAAAGCTAAAGAAGCACAGAAAGCAACATTACTATGGGATTTGAGGCAAACACTTTGACCTGTAAAATTCAAAGCATGTTTCCAAGGTTGAAAATCAGTTTTATCTATATTTAAATAAGAGGAAAATAGAAAATATGGTAGAGAAGGATTTAATTACTTGTTGAATGTCACTTAAGAGGACTTAAGACTGAAAATGAGCAATATTTGAAGAAAATACCCATATGGAAAGAGGGATATATTACATTCATTATCAAATGGAGCACATTAAACATCATTTCTGTTGTAGAGGAGAGTTGAGAGACCAAAATCCGAGAAAATAACAGTTTTGCTGGAAAACGCTAGTTTGTGAAAAGTAAAATTTGGAGGGGGTAACTTAAACCCCTGCATCATTAAAGCTGAAATTTTTGTTCTAAACCCAACCGATGCCCCCAGATACCTACGAACTTGGTCATTAGGCTACCGGGAATGGGACTTCAGGTGCTGGCTGCTTTAGGCTTGGGGGCTTCAGGCCAAGTGTGTCACAGTGTGAGGAAACCATTTTCCATGGAGGTCTGGGACAGGAACAAAGTGGCCACTGCTTTGGAGATGACCTCTGGGCAGCTAAGAGAGGCGTGGTTGCACTGGCTCCCTGTCTCACCAGACACCTGTACCCTGCCGCAGTGTGTGGGGTGGCCTGCCATGGAGCACAGGGACATGCTGCCCACCCTCCCGTGTGACCAGCTGTACTAAATATTTCTGCTTGGACTACACAACTTCAGTAATAGCTCCTGTACGCAGCCGTCTGTCCTGGGCCCTCAATGTGGTTGTGTTACTGTAGGCTTTTTATCACATGGAGCCAGGTGGCATACCTTCTACTGCCATTAAAATGCAATTCTCTTCAATGAATCCTTGCATGCATGCAGGGGCTGCCACACTAGATCATTTGCAAGTCCTGCCACCATCTGGGATTTATTTTGACTGTTATTCAAATGATACATGGTGGAGCCTCAGGAAAATAATGGCAGTGAAGAGAATGTACATTGAATGCTTTCATTGACCCTATTCCATCTGAAGAAATGCAGTCATTCCCAGAGGCAAGTTTTCTATTGCCTAGGAGGAAAAAGATAATCCATTAAACTCTTTTGATTATAGATTTTTTAAAACAATGATTGTTAAAAAAGGATTGTGCGCATTAAAGTTCATTTTACAAGAAAGAGAGAAAGTGTCCTGAATGTATCGATGGATTATTTTCAGGTTTGGGCCCATGTATCTGACTGATTAAAGAAAGCTTGAGGTTTTCACACAGTCTCACATGCGATGAGGCGGTTGTTATGGCAACGATACATTTTTTATGAGTTATAATAATGACAGAGCAATATCTTTTAAATTATCACGATTTAAAGTTGCAGCTGCTTTGTTTTGTCTTCCATACACGCCTTGAAAATACGGAAATATTTTCATGAGTATGTGGTACCATCTGTGTGCTTTTCTCAAGTATGTGAAAAAAAGGAGCCTTAAGAAGGGGCATACATTAAGCTAATAACCACTTTCATTATGCCTCGTGAATATGACTTTTTGCATCCCCTCTGTGATTACTTTTTACTATTTTTTAATCAGATATGTTTCTCACTTACAGTGTGATAATCGTAAGTGTAGCCAAAGTGCTGGAAGGATCGCTAGGTGTTCCCAAAATTAATATTGCTGCTACAGTAACTTTCAGTTAAGCTTGAAGGTCATAGATTTGGGGGATGCTTCGGGGAAGTTCAGGAAGCAATACACTTCAGTGACCCTTGTGACTCTCCTAGATATCCCTGCTGGAAAGATTTGATCCAAGGTGTGTTTCTCACTGCAGTCTCCCAGGATGAGGTCTTGCTCTGACTATGTCCGCTGCTCTCACTGAAAGTCCTGATGATGCTGCAGGAGTGCAAAGACAGACTTTTTTCCAAGAGAAGAAGGATTTTCGTCCTCTTCAATAGAGAGACAACAGGAGTTACATTCACACATAATTTGTATTTGCCACTACTCATGTATTAAGTAGAAATATCCAGATATATCTGTCTTCAGGCTTCTTTTAGGCCCAGTTGTCCTCAACACATCCAAGTTATCCACTTGAACAGGCCGTTGCGCTGTTGTTATTGACCAGGACGATTTTAGTCCTCTGGGTCAGCTAGACTCTGCTAAAGAGAAATCACAAATAGTAGCTTCAAATATACTAGCCATGGTTAGGATACTTCGGGTGTCTATTTCTGAGACTTTATTTTGTCAATTCTGTAGTGTATTTCATTCACATGCAGCAGCACATGTGTTTTCTCTGCACTGAATGCAGGGCTCCTCTCCTTGCAGCCTGAAGAAAAAATGTTTCAGCTCAGTACTTCTCCTTTCTACTGATGTTCCTCTGATGAATGCCAGAAAAAAGGGGTTGTGGAGGAATAACACAAATGTGAGTTATCTGTAGAACTGTGTAGAAAAACCAGAAACGGGACCCACAAAGAATTTATTCATCCCTCACTGCTAAGGAAGGCACACACTTAAATTATTAAAAAATACAGTGCATGGTTTGCTTTCTGTACATGTCTTGTGTGTCTAAGAAAATATTTGCTTATTCTTGAAAGTGTTTGAAATAATATTTGGTCCTTTATAACTGTCAAGCTTCTTTACCTTCTTGTTGAGATCTGCCTTAGGCCATTTGCTGACAAACGTCCATGTATCATTGCTTCTAAACACCTAAGAGACCATTTAAAATATTAAAAAAGCCCTTGCCCATCTGTCTTTTGAATACCTTTCAATGAAAAAACCCGTCATTTTCATGTAGAATTCGATCATGCTTTGTCCAGCACTGTTAATTAGCTTTTCTTTTTTTCCCCATTTAAAAGTGAGGTCGTCCTCAGTACTCACACTCCTTCTGACATCTAAAAGAAGCTCTTAGATTGAATGAGAGGTGTCTGAAAAAGATTACTTTTACAACTTGAGACCAATCATCACATGAATGAAAAAATGTCCATGATGTTTTTATTATGGGAGCTTTTTCTTCCCTTGTATTTTCAAAGAGCTACTCCATGAGCACATACACTGCTTGAAAATAATAATTTTCTGACTGTCTTCAAGGGACTGTCTGTCTGACTGAAAAACACCAGGAAAGACTTTTCTTTATATGTAGTTTGGGGGTGGAACAAAACATGTCTTTTCCTAGGTAGCTCTGGTTTTACATTAGTTCTCAGAACTGGGTCAGTAAGTGTTGTTCTAGCATGCCTGAATATTTAATTTGGTAGACATATAAATGCCGTATTATACACACATGCAGTGTCATCAGTTTGGGATTTTTTTCTCCTTCCCAGATTTTTTGAAGGAGAAGGACTGTTCAGAAGATGAGACTAAGTTCTGGAAGGGCTGGCAAAGGTTTGTCTTTGGAGAAGCACTCCATAAACTTAGGAGCTTACTAAATCTGGAGCTCCCAAGGATTGAAAACTTGTTGAAGGATAGGATTAGTTGTTTTTAACTTTTTTTCTCAAATGAGAGGAATGATTTAGAGAAAAACAGAATGCAATTAACAGAGAAAACATATGCAAATGCAAACATAGCTAGGGATAGTCATGTACAGATGCAGAATGGAGAATGAAGGCTATGCAGAAATACTGCCGAGAAGGCTGTTGGTTACAATACCTTTCAAGCTGAACAAGAGTCATGGGGTTCTGGCAAAGCAAATGGCACGTTATGATGTATATAAACTAATGCACTGTTCTTAAAATATATGAAGTCATACCATCCTGCAGTGTTCTGGCACAGCCTCCGCTGCAGAGCTGAGGCTTGTATGGGTGTTGAATTTAATAAGAATATGAATGACAAATAAATTTAAAAATGATATGCATAGACTGTAATATCATGCAGGTGTAAGACTGACCAGATAAAGACATGGAAGTTACTGAATACTCCTCCTTTCCTACAGTCTTCATTTTTTTTTTCATCTTCCCACAGATCACCAATTCAAAACTCCAAAAAGTAGCTACAAGGAGGAAGATAAAATTCTTTTCTACATCTTCTGGTTTTCTAAGACAAGGGATACTAAGTTGAGGAGTCAACTTCAGGATGGAGAATATTCTTGTAACAAAGCAGTGAAGCACCGAAGTAGATTGCCAGGAAAAACAGTGGAATTTGTCAGATTGCCTTTAAGAACAGGTTGGAGGGACATCTGTCTGGAAAGACAGTTGATCCTTAGGGTGAAGAAATAACTTAGATAACCTCTTCAGTTCTGTTTTATAGATTCCTATGAGTATTGGAGCATGCTGTTTTGACTTACAACATGATGCCATTCATGGCCTGTACAAAGCCAACCAAGTCTGTGTGTTTCAATTTTCTTCCACCCTCCTTTTTTTGTGAGTGATCAGAAACAACTAGTACATCCTGTAGCTGGTATTTTGAAATACTGGGTAAGTGAAGCTTTCAACAAAATGCTGTTTGAAAAAATTGTACTCATTAAATGACACTAAGACTTTTGCAATGAGGTGATACAATATAACTAGAATAAAATATTCCATTATACAGGCATATTAGCTTTAAACTGTCGCACCTTGGCTACCCCACAGAGGACATTAGGCAAGTGGTTGTTGATTGATATCAAGACTCCACTTTTCTTAGTATTAAGGCATGCATAAACACACAGGCTCCTATCCCACAGCTGGAATGCAATAAATTGCAATAAGGGTTTCTCTAGGGTGCTGAAGATGGGCTGTAAAAAGTTCTTAAGATGAGTGGAAATACCTTATTTCAGTTTTATCTGCAGTGCCTGTTGGATAGGGCCAGTCCTCTGTATCATTTAGTGAACCCTTCACTTAGTCTCTTTGGTGACCAGTTAATCACTTCCACACCGTTCATTTTAGTAGCAGTACTTTGTCAAGTAGCTTTTCAATGATTTGGGCAGGTATTAAAAACCTGCTCTTGCAGCACCTGGAGGACCACATGCTGATACCTTTTTGCATCAGAACAAACACTTTCCTTCATCATCGCCATCCTTGGAATCCATGAAACGAGGTTCACTGCAAAAGCAGTGAGTTGATCTCCACATTTTGGAGGCAGGGAGCAGGCCAATGCCCTGAGATAGCTGTGCGTCCACCCTGGTAGACCCACCCTGGTCCGTCCATGCTCAGCACGTGACACCGAAATCTCTCTGGACAAGAGACATCAGTCACATGTTTGCACACTATACAGATGACTGTAGAGGATGGCAGAAGGCTATATAGGAGTAGCTGGTTGCTGGTTTTCATAAGTGAAAATCCTTTAGGTATCTGCTTGGGTGGGGATAGCATCAAATGTTGGTTTCCATAGACTCCCTTCCAGTGCAAAGGTTTGCTTATACATGGTGGGACTGTGATGAGAACCATCCCCAAGGACTTGGCCCTTCTTGGAGGGCAGTGTGGGCATAGCGGTGCCTGTGTCTGGCCAAAGCAGTTTCTGTTTGCTTCACCTATTTTGCATTTACCTGCTATGTGTTTTTTCCTATCCATCTTTCTGATTATGTCTAGAGGTACTTTACTCCAATTCACCTTGGTGTTTGTATTTTCCTGCAAAAAAGTCTTTCTGCTTTGATTTGTATCTCTATACTAGTTATTGTCTGTGTTTTTTCTCTTTTCACTTTTCTGTTCTTTTTCTGATTACCTCTAAGTATTTAATAAGGTACTGGGAGATTCAGACCATAACTTTCATTTTGTATGGCAAAGCTTTTGTTCCTAGCTTAATATAACTGGTTTTTAATATTTTTTGTCAGTGTAGTGATGTAAAGATGTGGTTTTATGGAAATGTAGGTTCATCTCAATGAAGATCATGTGCAAAAGATTAAAACAAATGTTGCTCACTATGAAAATATTAGTAGGAGTCTGTTTAAAGATGGTGATACAGATCTATTGTTCTACAGTGGAAAGGAAATCCAGCTCATACTGCTACCTGGTAAAAAGAGTGCATACAGAGGTCTCTTCTTATCTAAGCTATGTGTCAAAAGGGATCAAAATTGACTTGTTCATTATTCCCAGTGTTTAATAGCCAATAAAATCCTGGGTTTAGATTTATGTTTTTTGAAACCATAAGTAACAAATTTAGAGTTAGCTCTCAAAATGTTCTTTCATTAGTATAATAAAAATGCCATCTTAGAACAACTTTTCTCAGAAGTCTGAAAAACATTTCTGTAGTCTGATTTTTCTAAAAGCTTCTAATAGTCCTAACAGTTCTGATGCTAATCCTGCTTCTTAAGTTTTTTTCTCCTACCTGGGTTCACTTTTTCAAAGTAGCTCCAAAATACTGAGTCAACCAACTGCACATGATCTCTCACACACACCGAACTTAAAATCTCAAAATCAGATCCACGTTCCTGAAAAACAGCAAAAACACAATAGTTTTTTCAAATTATATAGTTTATCTGTCTCATTTTTTTAGCCTGCAGGCAAATGCTGAAAAATCAAAGTTTTGTGTACTGCCTGCCTCGGAACTGCAACTTGCCGTTCGTATTGTCTCTAACATCTGTTTTACCTGCACAGCTAAAATGTTTATAGAAAACCTCTTATTTCAAAAGCTCTTTCTTTTTGAAAGAGCTTTGTGCTTTTAGACTCCTGGTTGCTAGTATTTGCAGAGGTATGAGCAAAAGGGAGATTTTCACCTGTAAACCCATGAGGATATGACAGTAACAAATGACTGGCTGAGGAAAAAGACGACTAAAATCCAATCTGATAGTCAAGAAGTAATGCCTCTGGGAAAAATAATTTTAACTATCACAGGCAGTGATGGATATATTAGTTACTACCACTCAGGAAAAAGACTTCTGAGTTGCTGTGAATAATTTTCTGAAGATGTCTATTAAGCAAGATGGCCTAGGTGCAAACAGTTTTTCAGGAAGACCTTAAACCTCTGATGGCCAAAGGATAGGAGCATATCAGAGGACAAAACATTCAGTATTTGCTTTAGTTTTTATATACTTTTCCTAAACAACCACGATTAACCACTTACAGAATCAAGACCAAATGATTTGATAATCTACCTCCAGACATAATCACTTTCTATGAGAAAGCTCGCAACGATGTTTCTTTACATTGTAATTACATTCAGTTCTTTTTCTTTAGTGCTGCCTTTGACTTTTGAAGGTGGAAGATGTCTTCATGTGTTTTGACCAAACAGAATATGACAAGAGGAGAATGAAGAATAACACTAAGAAACTGCTGTCACTTATAAGGGATGCCACCTTCTGGGGTTACACAGGTATCAAAATGGTAAATTACAGAGTGTTAAGATCATTGTTCCAATGTGAGTGTACAAACACTTATTTAGGTACATAGGTGTGTATTCAGCCACCTACTACCATGTGCAAACTTGTCATTTTTGCAACTGTCCATATATTTGGCACACACACCTCCAATCTCTTTTTAAAACTCAAACAGGATGGTGTCTTTTTTTTTTGTGAAGAGTGTTAGGTCTAAGCGCATGAAGACACTAGACTTCAGTGTGTACACCTAGGTTTTCCATAGCCCTGAGGATGAGATAGGTAGTCACGCAAATAATCTATGTATTGCTACACCTTTGGCTTCTGCTGTGTCTGCTCAAAGTAAACCTTGTCCTCCAGTCACTACTGCCTACGCCTGAAATGCTTTTTTTGAGGATGGCTGCACCCATGTTTCCATTATTGTAGCCACCCTATACTAGTTTTCCCCCTCTCTGGTTGAGGGATTGCAGAGAGATGTCCCTTTTTTCATTAACCTTCAGTTTGACACTAGTTTTTGCACTAGTTCTGGTTATTCTAGTGGGCATGTCTGGACTGCACCATGGTGAGGCAATGTGCACAGCAGCCTCAGCCTAAGATAACCATGCTACTGAGAGTTCATGATATCTGCCAGCCAGTCCAGTTCAGGTCTGTCTGTATGACCTGAAATAACCTCCAATTGCCATAGAGATTTGCTGAAGTTCCTGGGATTGACCTGTGGTCAATCAAATCTGTCAATTGGTTTTGTTTGGCTGCTTGCTTCCAGAAACACATCCTCAGGTGAAAAGAGTGAGCACATTACCTGCAATGGTGTGAAAGACCAAGCTGTTGATTTCATGATGTAATGGGTGTGGCTGTTTGAATTGCTGAGGGGCTTGCTGAGAAGTGAGGACAGGTATGTTCCCATTTCTAACATCCTTAATTAGTTCAACCAATAGCTGTTTTTCTGCAGTTGCTTTGGACTAGACAATAATTTTGCACTGTCATTGTATTTATTCACTTAAGAAACACCTTGTTTTTTGATTCCTTTGACATATAGCTAGATCTAAGCCTCTAAAGTCATATTCATGCATTCTCTCATTTTAAGAACAGATGATTTAACGGTTGGACTTGATGATCTTAAAGGTCCTTTCCAACCTAAATGATTCTGTAATTCTGTGATTCTATGATTTCCATAACTTGTTTAAAGTGTAGTGAAGAACAGAACCCCACAGAACCCCCCCAGAAAAAAACTCCACATAATGTATCAAAACAGACTTATGTTTATTAAGTATCTAGGCCCAATTTCTATCTTTTCTCTTGCGTGAATAAAACCTTCTACCACAAGTATTGAAATGGGGCCCTTATATAGTATTTATCTTTGGAAGATGGTCGAATGTTCTATAAAATTTGTTGAAAGAAGTGTGAATGCTTCTCTGTGAAGCATGAGATCTACTTTGGTGATGACACTGGGGAAGCCTGAAGTGCTGTGAGTTGTGATTTGGATGAAACTGCAAAAAGAGTTTGTAGAAAAGTGAGAGAGAAGGTCTATAAATCCTGACCTGCAAGCTCCTTCTTGGGTTAGTGGATCATGTTTCTTCCCAGCTGGTGACAGCTACTAGCTTCAGTTAAGGTGCAGTCAGATGTGCTCTTGTAACATGATCTATGTTGTTTAGGAAATTATTATCTTGACTTCTATTTATTTCTGGTTTTGGTGCCAGCTACCATTGCATCAATTTAAGTCTGGTACCTGAGTGCACTAACCCCTCCTTAATACTAGACTAACAACGTCTACTTTGCATTGTTGTGTTCCATCTTCTGACTTAAGCTTCTCCCAAAAACTCAAAGCAAACTGCACCAGCAATAAACAGGTCCTCCTAAACACCTCTTTTAACAAAACGCCATTTACATATGGTTGCCCACTGCTGTTCACATAAATACTTGGTGTGTCCTGCTTAGGAGTTTAAGTCCCATATGTATCCATTTTTTCCAGCCATGCTTGTGCATAACAAAGAGCTGATGTTTTAAAAATTCTTCAGAATAATAAAAATTGTTGACTCGAGTATGATACTGGGGCACAACCGCTGGAAGACTCAGTGTTCATTTTCATCTTGATCAAATATAGTAGTGTGTAGAGATGTACAAAGCATGGTGTATAATGAAGATTTCAGGTGACTTGTTCAAGGTGAACACACAGGCAACGTCAGAGAAACTGTTTTTAGAGAGTGGCCATCAAAAGCTCTGGCCGGTACATTTGTAGACATTTCACTCTCTCCTCCGCTGCCATGTGGTTATCTACTTGGTAATTTTACTTCTGGCTGGCTGAGGGTTGTGGGTAACCATACAGCCCCTGCTCTTCCCATTGCCCAGTGAGGATGTTCTGGCTTTCCTGAACAGACCTGCCATCTCACATCACTGGTGCCGCTGTGAAAACAGATCTAGGTACAAAGTAATGTTCTAGTGAAAGGAACAGGAACTGGCTTTCAAAGGTGCTGCGAAGAGTAGCAGAAAGTCAGGCACTGATGAGTAATCATGAAAATAAAAATGTAAAATATAAACCTAAATCAATTGCCATAGGAAGTGTTTTTTCTGAAACTGAAAATGTTGTTGTGGTAGTCCCAGTGCACTGGAATAATGGAACATTTAAAAACTGCTGTGCTGAGACGTGACTTGTGGTATGGGAGCTGGGATTACGCTATAGTATTAGCTTTATAAGAGTGTATTTGATGATCTGTCAGCTACTGAAGCTGTGGGCAACACAAAGGACACTTCTTGCTGACACTAGAGGCACAGAAGGGTAATTAATGAAAATTTCCAAGTGCTGAAACAATGCAGCTAATAAGATTTTGAAATTTTGCATGGCTGGGGTCAATATAGGTTGCTTTGACCTTCAGAGAGCTAAGAAACAAAAGGGATTAAAGCTGTAAGGAATGAGAGCACGTGACCTGAGCAGACATGAGGATTTGCCTGCCAGTATCTCCCAAGGGGACCAAGGAGAACTAACTAACAGCATCTGGTTTTAAGAAAGGCTTTTCTGTAAAATACTGGTACTATGCTTTGCATCAGATCTGGCTGGTGGCTGAAGAGCAATTGACACTGAAAGAAAAGACCAGGGCTGAGTTAGTGTCAGATCTCTTGCGATGATAGAATCATAGAATCATAGAATGTTTTGGGTTGGAAGGGAGCCCTAGAGGTCATCTAGTCCAACCCCCCTGAAGTGAGCAGGGACACTGCTAACTAGATCAGGTTGCTCAGAGCCCCATCCAACCTGGTCTTGAATGTTTCCAGGGATGGGGCCTCCACCACCTCTCTGGGCAACCCATTCCAGTGTTTCACCACCCTCGCTGTAAAGAATTTCTTCCTTATATCCAGTCTAAATCTACCCTCCTCTAGTTTAAAACCATTACCCCTTGTCCTGTGACAGCTGGCCCTACTAAAAAGATTTTCCCCATCTTTCCTATAGGCCCCCTTTAGGTACTGAAAGGCCACAGCCAGGTCTCCCCGCAGCCTTCTCTTCTCCAGGCTGAAAAAGCCCAACTCTCTCAGCCTGTCCTCATAAGAGAGGTGCTCCAGCCCTTGGATCATTTTAGTAGCCCTCCTCTGGACCCGCTCCAACAGTTCCATGTCCTTCTTGTGCTGAGGGCTCCAGAGCTGGATGCAGGACTCTAGGTGAGGTCTCACCAGAGCAGAGTAGAGGGGCAGAATCACCTCCCTCAACCTGCTGGCCACGCTTCTCCTGATGCAGCCCAGGGTACGGTTTGCCTTCTGGGCTGCCAGCGCACATTGCCAGCTCATGTCCAGCTTTTCACCCACCAGCACCCCCAAGTCCCTCTCGGCAGGGCTGCTCTCGATCCTTTCATCGCTGCAAACCCCAGGGTAGTTCCAACTCAGAAAAGTCTGTGATCTGGCAGGAGCAGCAAGAAGGAAAATGGCCAGAACCTGGGAAATGAGTGGGATGCTTTGCAGAGGCCACAGAGAGATGAGTAAAAAGAAATATTTTGTCAGTCTCCAGTTAATTTCAATATTGTGTTCTTGTGCTACAAAATGACAATGATTTTCTTGAATGTCATGATAAGAATACATTGTAATCATAAAACTGACCATAAAAACTACTTATGATAAAAGAAAAACTCTACAAAAAGGTCAGATAATCACTCTACTAGAAAAAATTGTGACAGCCATAAAGTCAGATGTTGAAAAAGTAGATGTATTTTAAGAAAAAAATATTAGTTTTGGCATAATTTGTTATACAGAGCTTTCAGCCAAAGATAAAGTGTAATTTATCCATAGATAAGTGTACCTTCATAGCTCAAGTAGCAAAATCAAAGTGATGAATGTATGTATGAATTCCAAGTGCCTTGGATTCCAAATATTAGGGCCTTGAATAATAGCCGAAACACATTTTTATTTCTTACAGAAATGCACTGATTCAAGAGAATAGCAGGATGGTGTCACCAGAGGTACTCTGGTGTCCTGAAAATCTGAAGGGATATAATTTTCAGTCATCAGATAACTTGCATTTGTGAGTTCTGTTTTTGTCTAAGGTGTTTCCACTCCTTTGTACCCATTGAGAGTCCTGTAAAGTACTGAGAACAGCCTGGGATCCCTGACAAATACCTGTCAGTGCCAACAACCGGTGTAGGCAGAGCATGAATTCCCCCAAATGGAAAGTCATCCAAAAGCACGCTTCCCAGATCCTGAGCCTCCTTTACTTCCTACTTTACTAAACCTATGCCATCAAAGTGAATTTGTAACAGTAAGTTAAAAATCAGTGTCTATGATGTGCTTCACGTACTCCTCTATGCAGGCTTTTGTATCTGTCCCTTATAAGCAAAAATGAGCTGAACCAGATGTTGTTTGCACAGTGATTTTTGATACATTTTTGTGATATGACAAATATTTGTTGACAGTTTGTAACAGGTTGCCATTGTGATCCCATGGACTTCCCATGGAGCTGCAGGAGAGAGCCTGAAGAGAGAAACTGGAGATCTAGAAAATGTAACTTCTGTGGAAAGATCAAATAAACTTGGTTAATTTACAGATAAGACTTGGATGGACATTGTAACAGCCTTCAAATGTATAAAGAGTCTCTGCTAAGAGAAGGAGCATTTTCTGGTACTGAATTTAAACTATAGACATGGTGATTCAGTTTAGGAATTTATAAGACTTATATTTATTAAGTATATTTAAGCTCAACAATAAAATGCTTAACAGAACTGGAAAATCTCTATTTTGGGGGGTTTAAGGAGCAGTTTAGACAACAGGTTGCCAAGAGTTCCGTAGATGATTTGGACTGGGGCAGGGGATGGACTGGGTGACTTCTGAGAGTTGCTTTGAGCCCCAAGTTTATATGCCTGTGATTTTCCTCTGTGATGTCCACCGTGCGGTTACGTGTCATCAATATCAGTTAATGAACTGAAGGATTCAGGGAATGTGGAGATGAAACTTTCTCATTGGTAGCAGCAGATCAACATCAGGTAAGAACTATGGTACTCCCCATTCCTATTTCTTAATGTCCTCAGCTGTTAGTGTCATCAATGTGCTGCTTACCATGCTACTAAAAACACTAAAGAAAAATGCCAGGATAGTATGGGAGAAGGGATACTTCATGGAATACCAACAATTTTCCATTGCTTCACTGCTTCACATCTCACAAAGCAGAGCCTTTAAACTGTAGGAGAAAAAAATGTTCAATCATTTTTATAGGAAGAGAAACATGTAAGTTACAAGCAAGAGTTTTGCTGTTATGTTTACTCAGGGGGAGAATATATGGAACATAGATTTTCTTCCTTGGATGATAAGGGATCAACTTGCTTTGTGCCAACTACTTCTCTCCCCATCTCACCATATAAAAAATTTCGCGATACTCTCACCATTAGATTCACTGAACTCATTAGAGCCAGTGGCTGATTTCAGGCCAACGTCTTAATTAGAGAAGAACATTATGTTATCATTTTATTTTAATCTTGTGAAGAGCTGAAGCAAATATACATTCAAGGCTGATTAGGCCTGCAAAATTCTTTAATTAAGTATGGAGTAGAAATGTATCTTTTTTTTCAATATATTTCAATGGGAGCTATGTGTTCCAATGTGATTTAGATTAAGTATATTTTAAACATATCACTATTCATTTTAATAAAGAAAACAGTACAGTTTCTTAGTCATTAGAGTAGTTCATAATTTACAGAAAGGAGGGTATAAATGAAGAAAACCAGATACCAGAAAGCTGACTTGTCTCTTTTACACCAACTCGTAAGGAGGCAAGACTCCATGGAACTCGATGGAAATCTCCAGCAAAAAACGTGTGGAAGACAGAAGAAAATCAGACCTAAATTTCTTTGGGGGTGCTTGTTGACCTGAGGAGTCGTGCAGATAACCTGTCAGTTTATGCAAAGGGCTGTATTCGATTTTCCCAAAAGGGCAGTTCATTTATGTGGCAAATCTTGTGTTCAACAGACTAAGTGTTCTAAGTTCACTGTGTGTATTAATTATGTATATATTAATTATATATACCTATTTGCAAGTAGTCCACGACAAATTTTAAATTGCTAGGATACTTGGGGGAAACATGAAATGGTAATTTTTGCTCCTGGAACCCTGGGGAGGATTTCCGCCTCTTCTACTCAAAATAGCAACATGGTCTGTTCCTGAGAAATGGTAAACACGTCTCTGCATTGCTGAGCACCCTTTTCTTCCATTAGCTCTTACCGGAGCTCTGCACGTTTTGGCAGCCCTAAGTGAGTGGAATGGATTTATCAGCTTCCAAAAGACAGAAAGAAAATGAATCCTGCAGATGACTCCACGTTTCTTGTAGCCTGTGAGCATTGATCTCTTGAAAAGTCCAACTGGGTTTTGTTTATTGAATAAAACATCCCCAAAGTGGAACCTCTGGATTTATTTCCCATTTGGATGTAACATGTAAGCACAATTCACTCCCTGTGGTGTTTTGTATTATTTTAATTGGTGTGGTTTTTTTTTTTGTTTGGTCATCTCTGTCCCTCCCCAGCCCAAGAGCCAACATTGTGTAGATAAGTTATTGGTATACTGAGTACTTCTAACTGCAGCTTTCAGCACAGGCTACCTGTATCAGAAAGCCTTAGTGGCCTTATAGAGTAACAATCCCTTCAGAATTTTGTAGTGGTTGAAGTCATGCGAAAGATTTTGTCATTTGTCATTATAATCCAATACAGCAAAACAGTTCCCTTATAGGGGTGGGGATGGTAAAGGCTTTTATATGATTACATCACAAGATGATAAATGAGAGCAATTTGTGTTCATTATGAGAACAGCACCCCAAAGAGAATGCTGTTATAAATTTTGTCCTGCCCTCCCTTCCTCCACTATAAAACTAGAATACCAGCTTAGAAATAAGCAAACAGTCTCTGACGACAATCTAGATGAAGAAAAGCAAAACCAGTGAAGATTTGTCTGTATTTTACTCTAGTAAGAGCACTGAGAATCAGAAAAGCAAAAGAAAAATACAGGAAGACACTCAGGACAATTCTTAAATTATAACTCCCCCCATTTCTTGAATAAAGAATATTTTTGTTTAGTAAAATATTCATCTTGTGTGGAAAATAACTGACTTGTTCCTGAAGTGGGACAAAATTATATTTTACAAATCAGTCAATGAAAACATTTCATTTGATAAACCGGAACTATTTAAATATGAACATAAAACCTGAACATTTTAGTATGTTAGTTACAAAATTAAAAGAAAAATAATTAAAAAGTACTATTATTTCTAAATTTTTTTTGAGTCCAGAGATGTCAGTCTCCCTCCCAGCAATTTTGGGTTGACCAATGTGCATTTTCAAAAGAAAAAAACATTTGACAGATAAGTTTCCAACCAACTCTGTAACTGACTGAGTACTGAGGTTAGCAGTTAGCTAATCCTTTCCTCCTTTTCCCATATGCATCACTGCAGCAGCACCAACATGCTGGGATGAAATCTTCCAATGCATTTGCTTTCTGTGGCCTGGTAATTGCCAGCTATTCAGCCATGATGCCTTAGTTTGTCTATGTAGTCTGGATTCTAGGATTAATCCTAGATCAGCGACATTCAGCCTTGCATCTTCATGTACATTTAAAAAGACATTAGCAGATCTGCTTGCCTTTTTCCTCCCTTCTTTTTTTTCTTTCCACCACTTCAATAACCTCTCCATCCTCCCTGTACTACCTATGACATTTAACAAGCTGGGCGTGGAAAAAGCAATGCAAATGCTCTTTGAGCTGATGAAGAAAAGATGAAGGGTGAGCTCAAACACCTGTGTCTCCTAAATCGTTGTGGACGTGTGACCTAAAGCTGATTGAAGTCGTTACTGGATAGTGAGTTGTCTGTGCAAGTAAAAGGAAGGAGTGAGAATTGGGTTGGTACTTGAGTTGAATAGTCAGCATTAATGCCCAAGGGTGTCATGATACTCTTAAAACCCTCATGTGGAGGGGTTTTTTGCTAAATTGTGGAGCTTACAAATAAGGCTGAGAGACTCTGTGAAGAGAGGAAATCAGGAGGGTCCAGAGCAGGTGGCAGAGCTCTAGGGATGAGGTGGTTCTGGGAAGACATCAACGGGGAGCTTTCCTTCCTCCCCACGATCTCACCAACAGCTGAAGATGCAAAGAGATTTAACTCAGGCTCCTGTCTGGAGATGGTATGAGAAGAAAGGCCCAGAAATGTGGCCAAAGGGGTATTCCATACTATATGACATCATGCTCAGTACATAAACTGGGGGGGAGTTGGCTGGGGGGCAGTGGTTGCTGCTCGGGGATGGGCTGAGCATCGGTCAGTGGGTGGTGAGTAATTGGATTGTGCATCACTTGTTTTGTATATTCTATTATTATTATTATTATCCTCTGCTGCTTTATTAAACTGTCTTTATCTCAACCCAGGGGTTTTACTTTTTTTTCTGATTCTCTCCCATCCCACTGGGGGGGAGCAGGAGTGAGCGAGCGGCTGTGTGGTATTCAGCTACCTGGCAGGTTAAACCACAATACTCCCTAATAGCTGTCAAGTCCCATGATCAGTGTTTGGAGAGGTGACTCCTAATACAGAAAAAAGAATAAAAAAGATGCTAAGGGAAGCAGGAGACTGCCTTGTATTATGTTATAGATCAACATGGGGTATCTACTTTAAATGACACCTTCAAGAGGTCAACTTTTGAGGATGGGTTTTATTTCCATGGTTATTCAAGTAATTGCTGTCTCATCCTTTTCAGATTTGGAGAGGCATGACTGGGGAAATGATGCTGTTCCCTCCAAATATCTTGGACTAGAGAGGGATAATTTGTTTTCCTTAGAATACTGAGAAAGAGGGGGTATGAACTAAACTGAGGTGCAGAGGTGTGAGCTGTAGAAAGACAAATACTTATTATGGTGAAAGAGAGCTGGTAACAGCCAGAGGATCTGAAATGATCTCTTTAACCAACTTTGCATCCATCTTAGAAGACTTGCATGAAATATCTAGATGATGAATATCTAGAAGATAATTGATTTTTTTGGGAAAAAAGTTACTGGTAATAGTTTTGGTTTTACTGATTGTTGGAGAGACTGGAGATCCCAGACATGCTTTCTATAGAAACTGCAATACCACGGTGTGTTGAGTGCTCATGGCAAGGTGCTGGCTGCAGGGGTGGCCTCAACCCCCATTCCCCTGCTCTGCCTGACAGGGGAGAGGGGCTAGGAGTGGAGGAGTGAAGTTGGGTGTGGGAAAGGGTGGTGGAAAGATGTTGTATTAATGTTTTAAAGTTTGTCTTTGTTAGTAACTGCTAAGCAATTTCCCTATCTTAACCCCCAATTTTTCTCATCTTATTGGCTCCCTGTCCTGCTGAGGTGGAGGATGAGTGAGTGCCTGGGTGGGAATTTGGCCCTTAGCTAAGGTTAATCCCCCACACAAAGTCAAGCACTCAGGTTTATTCATTCCCTGAACACATGGAGGTGAAGCTGAAAAAAAAAAAAACCAGCAGCCTTTGAAAACTCTTCAGTATGAAGTGGCTTCAGCATTAGACACTTCATATCTGTATCTTATTCCAGGATTTTTTTGCTGCCAGACAAATATTTTGACAAATTATAATAGGTGGTTGTTACACCTGAGTCAGAGTAGATGCTGTGAATTTTAATAGCAGTTGAAACACTGGTAGTTGAGCATAGCTATTTTTTATTTGAATCTTTCTCTTGTGTATAGATTGAAACTACCTCCGTGGCATAGTTTATTAAGCATCTACTTGTGAGAACAACCCTAACATCATTACTTTTACTTTATGCCAGACTTTGTGGACCTAGCCAAGCAAACCTGCTTTAATCATATGTATCACTACTGGCCTAAGTGAATAAGCTCACTTTTCTACTGCCAGCAATACATTTGCTCCTAACTAAACATTTTATTAGTACCTGGAATTTTCCAGTGTTTCCTAACACTGGAAGGAGTTCATGCATAATCAAATGATTTCTTCTCATCGTAGTTTTAGCTAAACTCACTAATCCTGGTAATATGGCACACTGCAGTTTTTTCTGTGCTGTTACCACATACACCAATGCGTATTATGAGCTACCCTCCTCATAGCAACATTGTTAAATCTATTTGGCAGGTGGCAAGCAGAAAAAAATGTATTAATTATACAGCTGTGAATTCTTCCAATCCTCCCATCTCACTTGGTTTTCTTTTACCTTTGTTTTTCAACAGAGTTCTGCTGAAGGACGTCTCACTTTGCTCTACTTTAGTTATTACCTTAATACTGCGACAGTATTAGCATAGGCACTCAGCTAAAGTATGTTTTTTTGAATTGTCTGTCTGTCTTCTAACCTTTGGTGGATGGAAACCAGTCAACTCGTTCCCCACTCCTTGTCAAGCTAATCTGTTCGTGAAGATGGAGAAACAAAGAAGCGTCAGTGAGGAGCTCCTTAAGTTAATACTGGTGGTTGAAATCTGGAGAGACAGAAATTAGCGGGCACCTTAGGAAAATAGGCAACTTGTGATGTTATTTATTTGCTTTTTATTCTTCTTCGAAGCTATGTCTGGAGCTCTCAGTTTCAGTAAATAGTTTCTAGGGCTTATTCTTTCATGCAGTAGAATAATTAAACTTGTGTTTCCTAACTTGTTCTTAACTGTATGGAGAGGAAGGAGAGAAGACTTGAACCCTGGTCAATATTTCCAGTTTACTAAGGCATAATCTAGTGATGTTAAAAAGGTAAAAATTGTGAACCACATGAATATGATAACCTTAGAGATGGTAATTCATTAATTTTGCTATAGTGAGCTCTATGAAAACTCGGTGCTGCTCTGGATTACAGACATATGAAATGCTAGTGCTGTCAGAGTTTGGGAATCCAATCAAGTTTGCGCAGTTTTTCATAAAATCTTAAATACTTTGCATATAGTTACTAAAATCATTCTTGTGTTGCTTTAAATGTATTGCTGTAAAAGCAGTACTATCATTTATGATACCTAAATTGCTTCAGGATTGATCTTGTTTTCCTTTAAGTATTCATCCCTGGTATTCACCCCTCCTTATTTTACCTGCCACTCATGTCTCTGCTTTAATCTTTCTAAACAGATTCATTAATATTCTTGGTATTATAAAAACATAATTTTGGAATATGCCTTGGAGGTTGAAGTTGGGGATCAGTAGTCCCAAAATATTACCGCTGTTATGTCTGGCTTCAATCAACAGCCAGTAATAAGCGACAGGTAAGTAATTTTTAGCTGTTTTTATCCTGCATTATTTTGATCTATAAGTTGATATAATGCCAAGTAGTCATCAAAAGCTGACAGGAGACTTTACATCTTACTGAAGCACAGCAATCTTTTATGGACAAGTTAGGTATGGAAAATGGCTCCAAGTCCAACTGAGACTTTCACATTCATAAGTAAAAGAAAACCTTTTGATTAAGATGATGGCTGAACTGATTTTTTTGTTTTTTGTTCAAAAGAACAGAAAAGAGCTTTAGGGTTAAAAATGAACAGGTCCAACCCTTCCCAGAAGTCTCAAAAGGGGAAACTGGTAACAGATGTGATGATAGGAGAAGAGGCACTGCAGCAGCAGAAACCTGGCTACTACCCTGCCAGAAAAGAAACACTAAGTCAGCTGGCTGAGGGAAAGAAATCTCTCTCTTACCTAGTCAGGGTAGACAGATTCAGTGTAATTCTTTTATTTCCCCTTTTGTGCCCTTTATAACATTTATTAGTCTTTCCTGTAAATTTTATTAAAATGCTTGTTTTCTTTATCTTTGTCTCAACCTGGATTGAGTCAAATGTGATTTGAAGTGTAAAAGCAAAGTTTTCTTCACCCAATGCAGTGGCGAGACTGCAGCTGGGTCCCTGAAACGCTCAGTTCCTAGGCATGTCCACTGCTGAAGCCAAGGGGCAGCAGAGTAGGTCCCCACTGGAGGGGAGCTGAGAACACACAGGTCAGTTGAATCAGAGCCCTCTTACACCTATTTTGGAGCATTAAAGGCTTTCAGGAGTGTGACAGGAGGCACATGCTTGAATCTCCGTGGTCAAAGGGAGAATGCCGTAGCTGTGTATTGGGTAAGAAGGAACCACTGCGAGGATCAGCTTCAACACTGGAGAAGAGTTGTTGCACACTAAGTAAGTCTCCAGCTCTAGGTCTTGACAAAATAAAATGTAAATTGTTTTGAAAAGAGAAGCAAAGGAAAAAAAGTCTATTCAGTGCAAGTTGTAAAGCATTTTTATAACATGTTATTTACCCTGGAATAGCACCTGGTATAAGGGGGCTACCCCTGGAGCAAGGCAGTCTTCTCCCTGGTGTTCCTACATTCTAAGGCGAAATGTAACTTGGGTGGCGGTACACTCTTATGACTGACAGCTGAATGAAGAAAACAGTGGATTGTGATTGTAACTAATAGTAGGCTAGCTGTGATACACATAATACCTTATATTGTGAAAATTGTACATTTATTAAAAATATGTAAATGCACTATATATATACAGTATTATATGTACGTTGTTACCACCATTGTCTTCTTGCAGTCCCAATCTCTTTCTTACCCCTCTGTTTCAGCTGTAAGAGCCTGGTTTTTTCTGTACTTGTGGGTTGCTGTTTATTATATCTGTATAGTGCTTTGCACAAGACTGCCATGACCTGTTGGGAAGCCTAAAGGCTTTATTGCAATTTGTAATAAGATAGAATTAGAGTCCAAAAATAAAATCAACAAGAAACTACACGTAAAAGTGAAATGGACTAGTCTAGTTTAATAGTGCAAGCTGGGAGCAACGCAGGAAGTAACACCTTAGACAGGGAGAGTAAATTAGATTCTTTAAACTCTTTTGATTTTAATAATCTCTTTATAACACAGACAAAATAATTTGTTAGAAAATAAGATATTTAACCTGACAATGTTCCTTTAATAATTTACCTATACTTGCTGGTGCTGCTGCGATCTCATTGCTGCTCTTAAATGTTGCTGCCCCCAAAATGCCTTTGCTCTCTCTGCTGTATTGGGGGTGCTGCCTCCCCAAGGACCATTTGCTGCAATTCTGGCTGCAAAGCTCCCACTTCACTCCCTCTCTTCCAGAAAAGAAAATGGCTGGTCCAGAGCAAAGCTGATCTGCATTGGAAACTTGTGGCCACGTGTCAGTAGCAGCAGCCCCAGGGGTCATCTGTCAGGGGGACCGATGAGCCCGGTGCTTCAGCTGCCTCTCCTGACACATCTGTCTCTCCTGGGGCAGAGGCACCTCCCTGGGTCCTGTTGGCTCTTTAAAATGCTCATGGGTTTCCTGGGGTGCCGTGTCAGCTGCCAGCCTTTTAACCTCTCCCTTCCCTAAGAAGTGCTGTATATTTTTCCATTAAACTATGTAGATTCGAGCTCTTGTTTGCCTTATAGTGACCCCAGATTTTTCTCCAGAAATGTTTGCACATTATAGGAAGAGTTAATATCCTGCTTTCCTTCCATTCTCCACTCTTTGAGGTTTGAGTATCTTTTGTCTTACTACCACTGTCACTAGGAATGTTATGCAAGCAGAAAAACATAAGAGGAGTACAAGACTCCATATGTGACCTCTAGGTGAAGTAAGAGATGATCACTGGATCAATGCAATTTCAATGGGAAAGCTTACTGGGCAGAAGGGAAGGGTGGAAGTCCCAGCCTTGAACATACAGCCCCATGGGCAGAGCTGCATTTCTGGGGTTTCCCTATCTAACCTGGGTGACAAGTGCCTCTCAGGAGGACCTTCATCCTTGGGGATGGCTGCTGCTTTATGTAGCCTTGCTTTCCCTTTTGTTTTAGCTCATCAGACCTTTTGATGTGTTCTGCCAGCTGTACTCTTTAAAAGCTGATGGAGATGTTTTCCAACAGGATCTCATTCATTCACTGCAGCTTACATCTTTCTTTCTCATTTCTGCAGTAGCTTGACAACACAGCTGTCAGAACAAATCACTCATCAGAGCCACCTTCTTTAACGTGTAGCTGTGTGTGCATGCACACACACATACTTACAGTTTTTGTGAGTATCCCCCAACCACTTATTCATAAAATCAGAAAACAATATGAGATAAAGCAACGAATGCAGGCCTAGGAGGGAAACTATGCCCCATAATCAGAATATATGTCTGTTTTCATGAGGGAGGGACCTGAAGGGAGACATAGAAGAACCCTCATCTCATGCAATTATTAAGAATAGACCCAAGCACCGGTTCAATTCAGCTGCCAAGCGTGTGTGATATGTATAATGATTCTTTTCCTCTATTATTTTTAATGAACAAAGTATTTTTAGAAAGGTGACAGATTTACTATTTGAGTGTCATTTATTAGGAGATTAAGGCCCCATTGTGTGAAACACTGTAAACATATATCATAAAAGGCAATTGCTGCTCTGCCCTGAGGACTTTATTGCCTACAGAGCCAAACAAAGGGTTGCAGAAGGGAAATGCAGTGTTCAGAAAGAAAAGCAGAAATGCAATCTGAGGGAAAGGGAGAAATCTTAGAATCCCACTCCCACTACAGGACTTTGGCGACAGCCGTATTTCAAAATTTCTTCCATCTAAGCCTTTTATCTGAGTTGCTAATGAATTTCTCAGTCTTTCTCACATGAATTCTTTTAGTGATTTATTATTTTACAAGTATGAGCAAACGTTCTATTACAATGCAGTGAATTTCTGATGTGCAATGCTTGGAAAGAGTAGTCAGTAAGTTGGCTTCTGGTCATTGGAAGACAGAAGTCGTTCACTAGACTGGACCAGATTTTGCTGACTGAGATGCACCTGGGAAAATGTACCTAGATTGTGCATAGTAACATCTTGTGTGGTGGGTTGACCCTGGATGGATGCCAGGTGCCCACCAAAGCCACTCTATCACTCCCCCCCTCAGCTGGACAAGGGAGAGAAAATACAACAAAAGGCTCGTGGGTCGAGATAAGGACAGGGAGAGACCATTGACCAATTGCCATCACGGGCAAAACAGTCTCAACTTGCGGAAAATTAGTTTAATTTATTACCAATCAAATCAGAGAAGGATAATGAGAAAATAAAAATTAAATCTTAAAACACCTTTGCCCCCACCCCTCCCTTCTTCCCAGGCTCAACTTCACTCCTGATTTCTCTCTCTCCTCCCCTCCAGTGGCACAGGGAGACAGGGAATGGGGTTGGGGTCAGTTCTTCACATGCTGTCTCTGCCACTCCTTTCTCCTCAGGGGACAACTCCTCACAGTCTGCCCTTGCTCCAGCCTGAGGTCCCTCCCACAGCAGACAGTCCTCCATGAACTGTTCCAGCGTGGGTTCCTTCCACGAGGTGCAGTCCTTCAAGAATAGACTGCTCCAGCGTGGGTTCCCCTCCCCACAGGGCCACAGGTCCTGCCGGCCCCGGGTTCCCATGGGGTCACAGCCTCCTTCAGGCATCCACCTGCTCCAGTATGGGATACTCCCCAGGCTGCAGGTGGAGATCTGCCCCACTGTTGACCTCCACGGGCTGCAGGGGCACAGCCTGCCTCATCATGGGCTGCATCATGGGATGCAGGGAATCTCTGCTCCTGGAGAACCTCCTCCTCCTCCTTCTTCATTGATATTGGTATCTTCAGGGCTGTTCCTCTCACATATTCTCATTCCTCTCTCCCACTGCAATTGCACAGCGACTTTCCCCCCTTCTTAAATATGTTATCTCGGAGGTGTTACCACCATCACTGATGGGCTTGGCCTTGGCCAGTGGCAGGTCTGTCTTGGAGCTGGCTGGCATTGGTTCTGCTGGACATGAGGGGAGCCTCCAGCAGCTTCTCATAGCCACCCCTGTAGCCCCCCTGCTACCAAAACTTTGCCACAGAGATGCAATACCCTTGTAGTTCTGCAAGTTTTGTAATAATCTCTTGGAATTCTAATGGAGAGGCTATCTAGAGGCTACCGGTTCCCCTTTTTTTACCACTCCACAAGGAGCTTTCAGTGTAAAGCAATCCAAACTGCTAAAGGGACCTTGTGACATTGCTAACTTGTGATTGACCAGGCCCAGGTAGTGGCCCAGGGCTTCTAGAGCCAAGGTATTTAAGGAAAAGAAGTTTTGAAATCTGTGGGAATTTTTACAAAGAATTATACAAAAAGCCATTTGATTTCCAAGCAGGAGGACACGACCATTGTTCTATCGGACCCCTGTTCCATGCAGCGATGCCCTTCCTTAGCCCGGGCTGTTTAGGGAAAATCAGTACTTCTGGAAGATAATTAGCCTTGTAAATCTTTGTGTGGAGTAGGTGAAACATGGCATCTCCACCGAAACCAGTGGCGACTTGTCTGTTGACTATGTGCATTTTTGTCCTGAGTAGTGCAGCCTATTACCTGAAAATTTGATCTGAAGACAGAAAGAATCTAGAAAAACTTGAGAAAGAAAAAAAAAATACAAATCCACCGAGAGCACAAAGAAATGGCCTTTCAGCAAGTTTCCTTTCTCCCTCTCTATTAATATTACATGGCTTTATTTGCTGTACTTTGTACAGTCTGAGAAAGCTTGTACTATGAAATATTTTACACATCCTCTACTTTCCTCTCCCCACTGCTAATGTTTCTTCTACTGCCTCACAAAAAAAATTCAAATTATTTAAATATTTTATGTTGTAGGACCTAGAAGTACAGTGCAATATATGTAGATACCATTGGGAAATGGATTTTAATATTACTTTTAGAGTCAAAAATTATTCATGCAGTGCAAATAACAAACTGGTGGAGAGCACAATCTGTGATAAAAGCACTTGCCTGTTTTTTAACATTTTCCAGTGTAGTTGGAGTTGACAGATGATCAGATGTTTAGTGCATCATTTATTAAATGTTTTAGCATAACTTTTAAGTATTCAGTGAACACTGAGTCCACAAAAGACATGGCTGACTGAAGATGCAGTGACGCTGATGATGGAAGCACGTTGCATAGTTTTCTCTACACTACCGCAACATAAGGTTTGTGTTTTATAAGGGACTATTTTTCTTTTGCTTGTATTACTCATTCCATCCTTTTGGGGACTGTGGTTTATGCTTCGCTGTGTTGAGAACACAATCCAATATTTTATAGACTGCTGTGCATGGCTTTACTGTATTTAACTGTGAAGATTAGAAAACATTGAAAGAGTTGCGCTGGTTAATGTACCAAAACAAAAGTTGAAGAAAAGGCATGTTCTAGTCTAATTTATGGTTTTCTAGGAAAGCAAAATGTGAAAAGCCAACAACTTACGTAATTTAAGACAGTGAAAAAATACACAAGAAAATAAGCAAAAGTGGAACACATCCTTCAGTTTAGAAATGTGCTCTGTCTGCTCATTCAGTTTGTCCTAGCACATTGAAATGAATGGGTTGTATATTTCTGAGAACATAATGTTTTTAATTTAATTTGTCTCCAAGTTTTTCGGTGTTTTATAGCATTTGCAGATTGTGCCAGAGCAATATGTAAGAACTACTTCGAAATTTTAGCAAGCCTGGTTCCCAACTTTACTGTTCACTTTTTTTTTTTTTAAAGAAATCCCCCATTTCTTCCCAACCAGATTCCTTGTTTGAGGAAGAAAGATAAAATTGCACTTCAGGTTTATTACTGTCATTAATATAATCTGTATTATGTAACCATCAACCTACTACAAGCCCAAAAGCCTGGTAGGGAACGTTAGAGAGGAAATGCAACCAAAAATAGCAGAATAGAAATCCTAGTGTAGTGAGGTTTGTTCCTTTTGTGAGTATAAGCACTGTTGTAAACCTGACCCTCTGGCAGTCACTAATTTGATTCCTAGTGTTGAACTGATGATACCGGGACTGCGTAGGATGGAAGGAAGCTTTGGTCTGAAATGGTTGACGTGTCTAACAGCATGGCATGGTTGAGGGATACATGCCCACATCAAAGTTGCTCACATCAGTCACATTGAGTTACGTTCTACCAGGGAACCTCGTACCTTGTGAGTAATACAGTTAGTTGTGGTGTGCTGTGGCCTGGGAAATTAAAAACCCTGAATCTGAAGAACCAGTTACTCTATTTAACTGTTAGTAGAGAAGGCATTAGAGCTAACTCTCTGTATCCAAGGGATTTTTTTTTGTTTTGCCTCAGGAACAATCAGCTTTAAATTATCTTTACCTGGCCAGCTTGACCATATCAAGAACAATGAATAAATGAACTCCTTCAGAGATGTAATAGTCACAGCAGCACTATAAAACAGTGCAGTGGGCCTTCTTTTACTATTAAAATTTCAATTTGTGAATTAAGTCCAAAGTCTCATTTCCAAGGGGTTGTATGCCTAAATCAAGGCACAAAGTACTTTTCAGTAGCTGAACCTTACCTTAAAGCCAATCTTCTTCAAAGATTTTCTTTTCTTTCTGATGTGTATTGGCAGATGTCAAGACCTTGTAGTCTCATTCTCTGTTAAAAGAAAAAATCTCAGTGATTCAGACTGGTGCTTTGTTAGCATAACCTGCTTGATTTCACCTGTTGAGAGTCCTTGAAGTTTGGTTGTCATACAGTGTATAAACCAATCCCAGTTTAAATAAACTCAATGAAAATGCCACTGTTTGATTATCAAGAAAGATTCTGGACCCAATTATTGTGTGGAAATAAAAATAAAAAACCCATAGGGCTGAAAGGCTTCCAGAGGTCACTTAGTCCATTTTAGTTTCCTATTCTGGCTTCTTCCCATATCTAGCCTTTTGATAGAAAGCAACCCCCAGCCTTTTGATAGAAAGCAACCCCCACCCCCTACCCCAGCTGCTTGCAACAGCTTGTCAATATTTATTGTGTCAAGAGTAGCAGCAATGTTCTTCTTTCTCCAGGAAGAACTATACCAGCCTATTGAAAACCCCCACACTTATAAATCTATGTGTGGTTTTGCCCCTGGTCATTTCTGCCCTAAAATTTTACTTTCTTTTCTTTCATCTTCCAAATTCTGTGTGCTACCAGGGTCTCTGCTGACAATGTGCATGTATTTTGTAGATGTTTCCAGATATTTCTGGGAGTTTTTATGACCAGGTTGGAGTAGCAGGAATTGTTGTGCAGACCGGCATTTTGGTTTGGATTTTTGGACTTGGAAGGCAGTTGGGACTCAAGATGGATGCAAAGGGGGAGATTACATCAAAACTGAAAGAAGCCAATGCCAGCAATCCTTGAATACTACTCCTGCCACTCATTCCTCTTCCCATATCTCCCACTACATGCAATAGCAAGCAAGGACCTTATCTGATTTTTCAGTCTCTGACCAGCAGGTAAGGTGATGCATATGGAAGGTAGGAACAAACATCAGGAAAAGTTGGCCAGCGTCATGGGACCCAGAGCCAGCCAGAGCCTTGAGGTGACTCTGCCCAAACAGTTTATTTAAAACAAGCATGTTAGCAGCACCAGGGGGCCTTTGAACAACAGGAAAAGGGTTTTACTGGAACGCACAGTGAAACACTGAACATTTTAAACCACAGAAAACTCAGGCTGAATCAGAATATGAATGGGAGGGGGCTGCACAGAAAACTACTGCTAAGCCTCTGTGAGATAGAGCCTTACCTCCAGCTCATTCCTAGGCCAGTGACTGCATGGCTGTCTGCAATGCAGCAGCTGTTAGATGCTACAAAAGCCACAGAGCTCTTGCTCTGGGTCATGAGGACAAACCTTTCCTCTCGTACCCAAGACCTGCATGTGTGCTGTCTCCCTGCTCTGCCTAGGAACCTTCCAGTCCTTGCCTCTGCCTCTCCTGCTCGGTCTTCCTGCCTGTCTCTTCCTTGCTTGGGTGTGGGGGGTTTCTCCACCAAAGGGAGCTTGGTTGCTTCCAGGAAAAGAGAAATGTCTCCTTTCTAGCAAGGCAAAGGCAGCTTTCCTCCCTGCTGCCCGTGCATGGCATTTTGGCAGAACAAATGCAGAGCAAACGTTCTCCTAAGCCTAACTGAGTGTAGGACGTAGAGCAGACATTGTCCACCCTATCCAACAGCAAATATCTCATGCTCATAGCAGCACAGGTGTTGGTGTACATCTATGCATCAAGTCACCAGTCATTCACAGGTTTGATACGCTGCACTAGCAGGTATTCCATTAGTGGCTGAAGTGGCGCAGATGTCTTACACATCACCCGTGCAATGTCCCCAGCCGCCCCTACCTGGTGGCCTGTGCAAGGGGTGCCTTGCTCTCTGGCTAGTTTGGCGCACACTGACTGGCTAGGCAACGTTCACATGCTGGTTGGCCAGCTGGCTGCTGCCATCCCCTCAGTGGGTGCTCTCATTTGGTACCCACTACTGATTTTATGATGCCATTTGTCAAATTTGACTGAAAGTGGCTAGTGGGCTCAAAA
This sequence comes from Gorsachius magnificus, assembly GCA_034008185.1. Classification (NCBI taxonomy): domain Eukaryota; kingdom Metazoa; phylum Chordata; class Aves; order Pelecaniformes; family Ardeidae; genus Gorsachius; species Gorsachius magnificus. The sequence continues at coordinate 53,966,672 of CM067082.1, read as the reverse complement.
AACTATGGAGGAGGAGGGACTGACAGACAGCTCAACAGATGAACAGGCAGATGGACAGTTAAGTGTGACTGCTTAAGCTTCCCTTTCATAGGAAGTCAGTCTGAAAATAATATAAAGTGAGACAAATAATTCCTTCTTTTTCCCCCTAGAGATATTAATCAAAATGAACAACTATAAAAAACTCTCTCTATTTTTACGGTATATTTCTGCAGACAGAAAAGTAACAAAAGAAAGAAACAGATATTTCAAGCCAGAGTAGTGCATTACTTTACAATGAAGTTGATGAGTTTCTTTGGAGTTGCCTTGATTTTACCTTTGCACTGAGTGTGATCACAGTGTAAACTTCTGAGAAAACTCCCTCTCTTACTACTACTACAGCTCTTCCTGCTCTACTTCTGCCTGGGAGAACTTCAGTGAAGCCCTGACAGTGAGGCAGGGAATAGAGGTGAGGGATGGGTGAATGATCAGGAAGTATCTGGAGAGAGGGTAGAGAAATCTAATTTAAATGGAAACCTTCAGATTCTTTGAAGGTTAAATGAAAATGTCTGTGACCGAACAGAATGAGTTTGGTACTCCAGCGTGTAGGTAGCCTGACTGTACTCCTGTTTTAGGTACTTGTGCAGTGCCTAAATGCCAAAAATAGTAATTAAAATTCATATAAAGATTCTGGTCTTACCTAACAGGGATGATTCACCAACAGCCGTGGGACCTGCCAGAGACGATTGATGGAGAACTTTCAGAGACCCTGAAGTACCCTGAGCATTGTACAAAGGACAGACTGAGACCTTTCATCTGAGGCACAGGGAAATACATTACGTACTGCTCATTCATATAAATTGAATGCTTTAATCTATGGGAGTTCTAGGTCTGTTTTGAGCTCCAGGATTAAAAATATCTGCATTTATCAAAGATCAAGGTTTATCAGATACAAAACCCACTGTCCATTCAGCCTATGTGCTTAATTCCACAACACTTTTTTCTTTCCTCCAGTGAGTTATCTGCAATACAGTAAAGTCAGTAAAGACAGACAAGTCTTTTGTTTCAGTATGCCCTCTGCTCTGCTCTGGTGAGACCTCACCTGCAGGGCTGCGTCCAGCTCTGGGGTCCCCAGCACAGGAAAGACACGGAGCTGTTGGAGTGTGTCCAGAGGAGACCACAAACATGATCCGAGGGCTGGAGCACCTCTCTTATGAGGACAGGCTGAGAGAGTTGGGCTTGTTCAGCCTGGAGAAGAGAAGGCTGCGGGGAGACCTGATTACGGCCTTTCAGTACCTAAAGGGGGCCTATAGGAAAGATGGGGATAATCTTTGTAGTAGGACCAGCTGTGACAGGACAAGGGGTAATGGTTTTAAACTAAAACCGGGTAGATTTAGACTGGATATAAGGAGGAAATTCTTTACAAGGAGGGTGGTGAAACACTGGAATGGGTTGCCCAGAGAGGTGGTGGAGGCCCCATCCCTGGGAACATTCAAGGCCAGGTTGGACGGGGCTCTGAGCAACCTGATCTGGTTGAAGGTGTCCCTGCTCACTGCAGGGGGGGTTGGACTAGATGACCTTTAAAGGTCCCTTCCAACCCCAACCATTCTATGACTTTAACAAAGGTCTTCCAAAAATCTATTCTCTTGATCTCTAAGAAAGCCGATGTTGCGGGAGGTTGCACTTTTTCCACAGCAGAGAAGGAGGAGACTGTGGAAAGCAAAGCTCCAAAGCTAGATGACCTCTAGGGGTCCCTTCCAACCCAAAGCATTCTATGATTCTATGATCCTTCAGCAGCACCGGGTTAGGAACCTGCTGCCCATCCCTGGGAGAGGTGAATGCACCAGCTCTCTGGCTTGGCAAAACAGGGAATGTTAGTAATGCTGGCTGCTTGCAATGCGAAATCTCTTGTACAACAGTAATCATGCAGAGGAATAGGTAGGAGCACTTGGCTTTTCTTTCACAGAAACCTATGTGAATAAGTGTAAGCTACTTATATGCGGGATCAAAGCCAAGTGGAAATCAATCATGGTAACATAATTGATTGACACTGTCTATACACAGATCTTTCACGGGCACTTTCTGTGTAACCTTTAGACAACAAAGGCTGGCCACACATGAAAGTGGGCTGGTACAAGTTTTTTATATAGCTCTGTTAGGATAAAATTTACAGTCCTGCGAAAAGCTTCTGAGGTGTCAAGCTAAACCATAGAAGTGCAAAAAAAAGTCAGTCTTGGGGCTCGCTAAAAAAATTCTCTGCTAATATACGCTATTGCCTAGCCGTCAGCCTGCCAAGGCAGCATTATTTCAGTTAAAGTTGCTCGTAATTCTTTGCTAAAGAGAGATTTTCATGCAGTATGTCCAGGCAACTAATACCAACAGTACTTATTACTCATGGATTAGATTCTTCTTTGAACTCTGCCTCTCTTTTATCATATTCCTTTCCATCTCCTTTCTTTACTTTAATTTTCCTTTACCATCACCTCTTCTAATTTTCCCAAGCCACTTGATTTATGGCATTTCAATAAATCTTTGCTGAAAGCAGTGTGCTCACAGTGCCTCACATATTCCTGCTGCAGTTTGCAGGGCCTTCATTTTGCAAGCACAAACATGGTGATGGAATGGGTCATCATATATCATATGCCCTTGCTCCAAGGTCAGGAGGCAGGGCATGGTTTGACTGACACTCTGCTGCACCCACCAGAGACCTGCTCAGCTCTGTGGATAACACACTTTCCCTATTTCTTCATGGCACATAAGACACTCAGAATTGTCTGTTCAGTCATTCGTGTGGAGACCTCATGACCACAGATGACAGAGAGGACCCTAATGAGAGCTTTTTGCTTTCTTTCCTTCAAGAGCCAAATATTGCAGAAATACCACACTGATGATGAAACCTCACATTTTTAGCAGCATGACCCAATTTGACCTCCTGAACTTTCAGAATGGATATAGAAAATAGATAAGATGCCTTAAGACTCCAGGTAGAGATTTTCAATCAGGAAGGAAGTATATTATTTTACTTACAATTTGAACGTATTTCATGTAGAAATCATTGAGAGACAATAAACACAGGAGCTCTTGGGGCTATTTTCAGTCATTTTTTCGGACTGGAACCTTTTGGGCCTGATACAATGTCTATTGACTTTATTTGAAGGAGTCTCATTGATCTCAGTGAGCTTTCAATCAGATATATGCAGTGTCATGACAAGGGGGAATTGTCTAGAAGCTCTTCATGCAGGTCAGCCCGATGCTGGCTCCAGAGGGGGAATTAATAATGGTACAAACTCAGACAAAATGTAACACAGAAGATGAGCTGTGAATGAAGAAGCATCAGCTCTGTAGCTGTTCAGGGAGGGGGATAGCAAAACAAGAAAGCAGAGGAATTTAGTTTTTCCTCATTTTCTCCTGTCACCGGTGGTTCCTGCTAAAGGGAACAACCTCATGCTATTTTCCTCCTCATAATCTTAGCCTCGCTTATTTCCCAAACCAGCATATTTCCCATTAGTCAGAGAAAAGGACATATTGCTGAAAGTCAGAGTAAAACCAGGATTGTTTCTCATTTACTTCCCTTGCAAAGCCTCCAAACTGTAAGAGAAAAAAGATACCAAACTCAATTTCCTTATCTTTGACTGAAAGAAAAATGCTCTCATGTTTGTAAAAAACAAAAAAAGGAGAAAGAAACTCCTGAAATGTTCAGTAAAGAAATCAATTAACACTCAGGAATTTGAAATGGCCTTTTTTAGCAAGATGGTTCTTATTGTCAAAGTTTCAGAAAAATGTACCCTTCATCATGAAATTCAGCCAAAAATAGAAAAAAGGTCTCATTGAAAAAACCTGGTAGCAACGTGCATAGAAGCAAAGAGAAGGCTGAATTTACTGTCCTGCAGTTTTAAAGAAAATTAAGTGTGTACAACAAAAAGGGATAGTGAAGGGAAATGAGTTTCTGTAGAAAACTGAAAGAGAAAAATGTCTTCTTTCTTACCTTTTCATCAGAGGTGGATCTGTTTAAGGACACAGGAAGCGATCCACAAGCTAAATGCAGTGTCCTCTAGAGTTCTTTGCTCACATTTCTGCATGCTAAGTTGTTTGAAACTGAGATGCATTTTTCAATATGTATTTTTTCCATGGAATCGGTTTTACAGTCCCCTGGAGGACTCTGCCTGTGGTGGCATCATACTTCTGGCTGCCGGTCCACTTGGGTTGCAGCTGCATGGGGTCTTTGGTCTGAGCCATGCCAGGTCATCTGGGAGTGGACGTTACCTTGTGAGCTATGGACTGGAGACTACTAAAGTAAATAGATGCAAAACAAGATAGACATGGAGCCAATGTGATGTATCCATATTGTGACACTGTTTAAGTTTTTTGTTTAAGATACTCCCTTCCTGCAGTAGTCTGTGAGACCCAGCTCTTTAGATGTTGAGGTTTTCAGGACAGGGAATTTCTCTTTGGCTAAGCCCATGTTAGTAACTTAAATTTGCTGAGAATTGCTCTGTGGTCTGAAGTCAAACCATCAGGAAAAGATGTAGACCCACACTCGCAAAACCTCAGCATCCAGAGCAAGCTGGCTGCTGGTGGCATGCCTTTTGGGACGGCCCTCAGCAGTCCTCATCTCTCTGTCTTTACCAGCTCAGAAGTAGCCACAGTATCTCTTATGGAAAAGCCCAGGGCTTTGGTTACTGTGTTCCTGTAGGTCACAGTGCTGCCATGGCCCAAGTGGTTAGTATTATAGCAGGTTCAAGTACAGCCTATTGTATAAGGTTTGCATCAAAGCCTTATCAAATATATTTAAATGTATTTTGAAAGTGTAATTAAACACAAAGGGGCATTGCCGGTATGAGAAGTAGTTGTTTCTGCATGTGTATAGATACTGTAAACACTACTGGAAATGAGTTGTTCACAACTACTTTTGAGGGTCACACACATACCATTCATTTAAAATATAATAGGGTAAAGGGCTGGGGCTAGTAGAAGAGATTTTACAACGTGACCAACATGATCTTTATGAGGTATAATAAAACACTTGTGTTTCTAAGTTATTTTGCGTGGTTTAAAATAAGAGACCTAGATTGAAGATCTGGACTTTTAGAGCTTTCTGATGGAGAAATCTCACAGTAAATATTAGACTGAAAACAGAAGAAAGGGACTCCCCAAAGGTTAATTTTTCTGACTTGATAACAAAAAAGGAGACTTCTGATATCCTCTCACAGGTGTGGTTGTTTTGAAGATTATGCATCTGTACTAACTTTGAGCATCTCACCCGGGTGCCCCAGTTTGGAAGCTAGTGTCTCTGGGCACTGAAGGCAATCAAGGGAGGGAAACGGGCTCTCCTGTGGGGCAGCCCAGAGACTTGCGTACCTAACCTGGGGTCCCTTCTTCTCTGGAGAAGCCTTTTGTCCTCTTCCAGAGAGATGTAGGGAAACTAACCTTCTGAGCACTTCAGGTAAGTGTTTAACAGCCGGTATCACAAATGCTTCCCTTGCTGCTTATCAACAGTGCAAAGCCAACACAGCCTCCCAGTTTTAAAATCTTCCATGGACTTGCTTTTGCTTGTCTTCCATGTCTCCTCTCTTTCCCAGCCCTTGTCCTTTCCCACTCCAGACTTTGCCGTGCTGCAGTGGGGCTGCCTTTCCCAGCAGCTTGGGCTGCGTGGAGGGGCCTCGTAGTTCACTTCAGCAGCTTGCTGGTACACCACTTGCTATGAGGTCCCCAGCTGGAGCATCTTTGCAGCTGCTCTTGTGCCCCAGTGACTCTCAGTCTTCGCTATTATCCATTTCCGAACATCTATTTTTTTAACTTGGGAAATCAATCTGAGCAAGTTTACATAACAGATAAAATGGCACTGTATTGCCCAAGTCTTAATATATTTTACTATTTGGTTTAAGAGGCAAATCTGTTTGACCGATCTGATGAAATGTACCTAGAAGGAGGCTTGAATGTGAAATTGAAACTGTATGTAGGATAATATCTTAAAAGAAAGAAAAATAAGGACATCTCCATGCAGGAGACAAAGGTAACAGAACTGCTTAGGCCAGGTGTCGTGGTTTAACCCAGCTGGCAACTAAGCACCACGCAGCTGCTCGCTCACTCCCCCACCTCCCTCAGTGGGATGGGGGAGAGAATCAGAGAAAAGAAAAAAAAGTAAGACCCATGGGTTGAGATAGAGACAGTTTAATAAGAGAGAAGAATAACAATAATAATAATAATAATGGTAAGAGAGTATACAGAATATATAAAACAAGTGATGCACAATGCAATTGCTCACCACCTGCTGACCGATGCCCAGCCCGTCCCGAGCCGCGATCACTCCCCCCGAGCCGCGATCACACAGCCCGAGCTGCGACCACTCTGCCCGCGACCGACCGATCGACTAACCCCCCCCCGAGCATGACGTTCTATGGTATGGAATAGCTCTTTGGACAGTTTGGGTCCTAGCTGTGCTGTACTCCCAGCTTGTTATGCACCTGGCCGAGCAGGAGAAGCTCAAAAAGTCCTTGAGTAGTCTGAGCACTACTTGGCAACAACTAAAAACATCAGCGTGTTATCAACATTCTTCTAGTACTAAATCCAAAACACAGCACTATGCTAGCTTCTGTGAAGAAAATTAACTCTATCCCAGCCGAAATCAGGACACCAGGTAATTTGATACCAGAGGCAATAAAGCACAAGAAACAAACTCTTACAGTATATTATTTTAAATGACAATGGTGGGAGACAAATAAAACATGTACGTTGACTGGAGGAACGATGAATGGTTCAGAGGCGACAGTAACTGACACAGAATTTCATCCGTATCATGACCTAACTTACTAGCACTTCCTTTTGATTCTTAAAACATAAAAATAAAAAAAGATACTTCTTTTCCAGTTCCCACCATGCCCAGGTCTGGTCTGGGAAACTTGTGTCTGAAATCCTATTTCCTTTCTGAAATTTCAGTCTTTATTGTTTTTTACACAATATTTCTAAGGAGGGCCTAGGATGGGTATTTGCAGCCGTAGTATAGAGAAACTAGAGCCACCACATCTAACATTAGAAAGTTGCACAGCGAGGATGAGCACCTAATGGACTAACTCCTCTCTGACTGGTATTGTTTGTTTAGAGTCAGGAATTGGCATTTGGGAAATGAAGAGACAAAGTCCCTGCCTTTTATTTTAACCTTTCCTTTTGCAGGAGAAAGGTTATTGGGTAGCAGAGCTCCTAGAGCTAGGCTGCAAATGGAACAGTGGATACCCTGGGGCCCTTACCTGATTTTAGCTTCCTTTGTTATCCATGACTTCCTCTTTCAAGATACAGATGCAAACTTTAGGATGAAAACCCAACACGCTTCTCAAATTTTGTTACAGTTGAGGTGTCCCCTTCAATCTCATGAATTCCCAGAGAGTTTTACTTTTGCTATTTTTTAAAGATTTTGATCACTTCTCTTTATGTGTGTTTCAATAATTATTGCATGTTTTTCTAAGGGCTTGACTAGAGGATGTATAGGGGTTTTATAGGAAGAGGGAAGGAGCTAAAATTTTGTAACTTTTTAGAAGATCTAATTTTTTTTTTTTTTCAAGGACTTGCAGAAAATTTTTGTATAACCTGCTGAAATACTTTTAATGTTCTGGAACACAGAGAATGGAAAAAATATGCTTTAATTATGGAATGGGAGACACCAGCAAAACCAGTTTTCCTGTTAATTTTTTGCAGTGCAAAATTATGAAATGGTGCTGAGAGACAGGTTGGTGTAGCTGAATTTTGGGCCTGATTGACACAAGTTTTTACCTGCAGCACTACAAATTATCTGGGAAATTACACCTTGTTGATTTTCATGTTTGTATTTCATGCATCTTCACCTCCTGCAGCATTTTCCCTCATAAATTAAACATCAGACTGGTGTTTGTTTAGCAACTGAAACATGATCAGGAGTAAATGATGGGTTTTGGCGGCCAAGCATCCAGAGAAAAGAGTGGACAGTTTCAGGCATAGCTATAATCAAAATCTGATTGGCTAGAAATGAGATAATTTCAAACAAAGCTCAGCTATCTGTGCTTGTGAATTAAGCTCCATACATCTTCAAGTTCCTACTATTTTATAAGGCGAGAGAGCATTGCTGAACCAGAAGTGTTGTGAAAGGCAAGGTGAAAACTTTATTGGCTCATATTCCTTTGACAACATTGACTTCCAGCCAGAGGGATTTAGTCATGATGTGGGCAGATGGGAAAGCTTGTGGATCCCCTGTTGTGTCCTGCCTTGAGAAGCCACCCATGGCTGGGCCACCTGAGTGGAAATTGCTCCTGGTTGGGTTGGCAGTGCTCTACATCCAAGTCCAGAGAAATTATATTAGCTCTACTCTGGCCCAAGTGATCTAAAACCAGCTATGGACATGGCTGCAGGTGATGAAACTGCTCTGTGTTGTATAGAAGAAATGATTTCTTTTGTCTCAAAGAAAACCTGTGTTTTATAGGCAGGGAAGTGGATGCCCGTGTTCTGCTGCTGAAAAAGCGATCTAAAGAAATAGGTGTTATTTTAATATATTATACTAACAAATCTCTAAACATGTGGAGCCATCAGAATTTTTCAGCAGCCTCAAGCTGGCATTGATTGTTCTGTGGTTACAAACATACATTGCATCCCTGCATGGTGCAGAGGGTACTGCAAGTTCCCTGTGCCAAATCAGAGATGTGGAAAGTTTAAGTCTAGAAGAGCTGTCTCTTCAATCCTCCTGTGTTTTCAGACCCAGCAGTGACACCATGGAGCTGTGACAGTGCTGGGAAGCAAACACCTCTGCCTCCTCGGGGCTGCTTTGCACCCTGTCAACCCCCCATGGGTTTGGTTTCTTTGACAGCCTTGGAGTGGGATGGTCTGTCTGGGTTTGGATATCTGGCTGGAACTTTTGGGCTGCTTTATTCCCTTTACCACAGGATATATGCCTGGCTTTGCTGATAAGTGAATAATGGCTGTTACAGTGATCCTTGCTGAGCAGAATCGTTTTTCACCGCATCAAGCAGCTGTAGAAATATAGCATTAAAGTAGGAGAGAAAACTAGGAACATTAAAAGTGCAAATTGATAGCGATAGCCTTTATTATCCCTTCACACACTAATGGCAATTTTTTTTAACAGCTTCTTCAGTCAGCTGATTGCATGAAGTAAAGCAATTATGAGCTAGGTAACATTCATTGCACAAACAAAAATCTCAGGGAAATGGCTTGTTTACTGTTTTCAGCATCTTTACAGAACATAGCAATATTCTCAGTAGAGCTGAAGGATACAGTACTAAAACTAGAGTCAAGGAGAAAACAAGTTCACACTGTCCTGAATATGTATGTTGTTGTAACAGAAAAAATAGTCAAGCTAATTTTTGATTTGTAGGCATCTGTGCAAGGCTTGTCGTTGCCAAGAAAAAAAATATAATCAAGGTGCGTGCACACCTAAAGAGCACTGACAAGGAGAATGTCATGTATATATGAAAACAAAGCTCCTAACATCCCACTTCAAATCGTAGTAAACAAGATTTAAAAAACAAAACCAGGAAGAGGTCTGAACTGCAGAAGTACTGTCGTGAATAATAACAACGGTATTATTCAGCCGTGGTTTAAGCTTCCCTGCACCAAACTGACCTATGAGTACTCCCATGCCAGCAGGGAGGAACAGCTTCCAGGAGGAGCTGCCACCAGCAGCAGGAGGTGGTAAGTGCTTGAACCTGATCCAGAGGAGCTGGTCGCCTTGGAGAGTCCACTTCACCCATGTGTGCTGGCAGCTGGCAGTGCTATTACCCCCACTCGCTGCCATCGGATAGAATACACGTTGGCCATGTTTTTCTTTTCACCCATCCTGTGTCCACCAAGTCTCTATCAGTTTTAATTTTCCTGAGCGCACTAGTTTCTTTGGTCACATCAGTGACAGATCAGTGCCTATCATGGTCGTGCTCATTTTTCACCTGCCCCCAGACATGAGTGGAATAAACTCCAGTGATGCTAATAGGGACAACGGGGTTTGCAGCAACTGAGCCGAGAGAGGCTCTAAAAGAAAATGGCTGTGAAAGTGAGCAGAGGGAAGTCCAGACTGAGGGTTAGTTTGGCAATAAGGGAAAACAGGCTTCTGAAATTAGTTCTAATGAATTATGATAAACGTAGAACAATATCTCCCCAGCTTCTGGAATTGAAGGGGTAATTAAATCTGGAATAAGCCACAGTTGAAATTCTGACTGGAATGCAAAGGATTATTTATTTCGTGAAGGTTGTGCTATGTCAGACTGTGCAGCTGTCCTAGTGACCAAGGAAATGGTCATTAAATGAGCTAATACTAGCAGAAAGCGCAAGGGAATCAAATGTCATATTTCCTTTCAAAATATACTAGGAATAATATGTTGGTGAGTCTTATGTTAGTACCAAGTAAATAAGGAGAAATTATAATTAAGAATAAATCAACTAAAGAGCATGATATCTTGGAGGATATTGGTAGGATTTCCACGGTAGAAATGTATGCCTGGTTAACCTCTTTTAATTCTTTGGACTGCTCAGAAAAATAATGAAGAACAGAGAATTAAGCTTTCAAAAATCCTTGGGCAAAGGCTTTCATAAGAGGTCATTGAAGACACTAATTATGCGTAAGGTGAGATGTAAAGTTTTCCTGCTGGATTAAGTACCTCTACTGAGTTGCTGAAATTTAAGGGAACTTCTGGGAGAAAACTAAAGCAATGGTTATACAGTCAACACTAACCAGAAGAGAAGCAACTTGCATTAGCTAGAGGAGCTTTGTCCCTTCCTCTGGTATAATTGCATCACATCCCTGTTACATTGGGGAAATTTATTACACCTATCCTGTAATTACTTGCAATACTTGCAATTAGCATGCTTTCAATTATCAAACTGTATGTACAGCTGTATTTATCTTAGCTAAACTCTACCTGTCTGAACTGAATTTCTTCATGCTGGTTATGTACCTGAGGCAACATCATTCTGGAAAATTTGAGCTGTAATGTCTTTTGCTGAGAGAAGAGATGAGGAAAAATTACCTCTTTTCTCTACTCTAATTTTTAGCATCTTCTTTCCTGTAAAATTCTAGAAGCCCTATGCTTTGGCACCAGTAATTACACCTTGTCTTGGTAGGGCGTCCTTGTTCGTTCAGCATTGCTCAATTTTGGACAAGTTATGGATTTCTGAGGGTAAAGGTGTGAATGCTAATTGTCGCAGAGACCAGCATGTCTGGTGTTCTTACAATCCGGCCCTTCTGCTCCCTCAGGCCCTGTAGAGGGAAGCTGCCCATGCTGGGTAGAGAGAGCTACTTTGGCATGATTGACCCAAATAATCATGTAAGATTGTAGTGCTGTTGTGTCAACTCTACTTCTATTTTTCTGGAGCACTGTAAATATATTAAACAAAATTGATATTAATACAAAATCTTAAGACATTCCCCTCTTCTTATAATGAGTTGTCTATTTTTTCTTACTCTTTATTTTCTGCCAGGTGGTCAAATTTTAAACCAATTCCACCAGGTATTGATATTTCTTTTTCTGACATTCAGTTTTGGGTACTCCTCCTTCCCACAAAACAGATACAAAGCCCAAACTAAACCCCACTGAATCCCCACTTCAAAAAGTTTAGTTGCTAGTTTTCCTTGGGTTGCTTGGCTCATAAGTTTAGGGTGGATCTTTTTTATTTTAAGGAAGCTTCTTTCACAAGTTCTTGGAAAAACTAATAAAACTAATAAACCTTCTGCAGTGAATTTCTAGAGAATCATTAACCAGAGATTTGTTGCTGTGGATACTGAGACAGGTAGGAAGCCTACTTAAGAAACAAAAAGAAAAAAAAATAGCCACATACAGATACAAAAACAAAAAACCCAAAACAATTTGACCTCAGCTCAAAAGTGAGAAGCAGCAAAGTTTTCCTCTTGTAACAGCAGATGTTGCAGTTACAGAGGAGCTGAAGAAATACAGAAAAGCAAAGTGGTAGTAAGGTAAGTCTTAACGGTTGCTTCTACCCTAATATAAAGACTATAACATAATCCTCACAAGCAAAAGACTTCAACAATGAAGCAATCTATAAGTAATGAATCAATCTTTTACAAGTCCAGAGATTTGGGGTTTGTTGTTGATGTTGGGAAATGCCCTGATGGACGCTGTGTTACACAAACTTAGAAGTAACTCTGACAGCTTAAGGGGTTTCCTTTTATTTTTTTGCTTTTGGGTTTTATGCTTTTTTTTCTGCTAGGTTTTTTTCAAGCCACCATCAATACAAGAATGCAGAGCAATGCACAAGAGAAGAAAATACCTTGTGGCACCAATTTCAGTGACAAATACACATGAATTGCAGGTGGCACCTGAGCTCTGCATCGAGGCTCAACTCCTGGGGTTGGTGGGACCTACACTGGCAGCAGCAATGGCCCAAGTGATTTGTCACCGCATGTGGAGGGCACGATGGAGAGAGGGGGGCAGCGTGTCCACTTTGGGCAGGCTGCCATGAGTAAGGGCTCTTTCAGATCACCCCAGAAAGCTGTGGCCCTGGAAGTGGGGTCTGCATTCACCCACCAGGAGGATGAAGCGAAACCAGGAGAGGCATTTTTTCCCCACTGGCAGCCTCTAATCAGGTGCAAGCCATTAGTGAGTCAGCTGGGGGCCGGGCTGATCCCTTCGCAGCGGGGGCAGGCAGGTTGCCTCTGTGCATTGTTGCAGGTTTCTATAAAAGTCTTTTCCATTTCCAGCGCTCACCTGAAGAGTTAATTAGGGAGACAACCATGTTTCTGCTTTTGGTAGCACTTAATGAGCCCCAAAATGCAAATAAAAGAAAGAGCTGCAGCTGTTTAAAATTTTCCTGCTGCTACGTTATTAAGTACAAGGGGACAAACATAAGGGCAGGAAGCCTCTGATTAAGAGCAGGTTTGTATGGTGTATGTGACTCAAACATCGACGTTGTTTGAACTCGTTGCTGGCTCAATTTTTGCCCCTGCCCATGAAGCCGAGCCTGTGCGTTTCATACATCTCTGCTCTTTGAATCAAACAGGATGCAAAATCCCTTTGATGTAAAGGTTTTAAGGCTGGTATTTATCCTACTGACATAAAACTGTGTTTGTTGGGAAATACCACATGGTGCTGTAGGCTCAAGAAAGTATGCATAAGTGAGAGATACTGTCTGGGACTGAGGACAAATGGAGTTAACTTACTGTCTCCTCCGTATTTGCTGTACATCATGTGGAACAAAGAACTAGACTAGAAAAAAAAAGTCTTGCTCTTTTTTGAACACAGGTCTTTTTCAAGTGTCTTCGTCATTCCCACTAAATAATGACAGTAACATGGCTAGTGCCTTGGGAAAGAGGTATAGCATTCCTGTTTAAAAAAGAGAAATAGAAACGGAAAGAGCTCAAGCGGTACAGGAGCTTGCCTTGGGCTACCGTGTTTTATGACCTGTGTTTGGATGCCTGTGTACTATCAAACTACAAATACTATAAATCCCACGTTTTCCATCATCTTGGTCTTTCTGCTCACATAAAATATATATAACTTTGCTAACAATGAAATAATATCAAATTCAGTCAGCCACAGGCAAGAAAGGTGAGAAAGGAAGATTTTTGCCTTTAGCTAATCCATATATGAAGGCCTGGAGAAAAGGATGCCATGTTTCGTCTTTCTAAGGCTAATGTGTACTATAACATTAAAACATCATTTCCTCTGACACTCCAGGTTAGCCTGGGAGAATTGGGCCTTAAAAACCTCAGCTCCCAAAAGACACCAGCAAAAGCTGAAGCTTTTTGAGGAACCAGGTGATGGGGAAGGGTGGCTCCCCTCCAGGAGCCACTTGGCCCGTCTGTCCTTTAGCACCACTAATATTTATTTCCATTGCAAGAAAAGCACCTCCTGCTGCTGGGATTCACACAAGCAGTTTTGGTATCCTTTCAAGGATTTAGCATGATAAGAAGGCTTGTGTGTTTACATTTCTTTTTTATTGTGCATAACACTGAGCCCCATCTTGCCCATGACCCCAAGTGGCAGAGCTGATGTGGGTCATGTGTGCTGTGGTTGTGATGCACGTGTTTCATGTTGGTCTGGGTCACAGGTATGACAACATGGTGGGTTGTAACTGCTGCCCGGAAAAGTGGCAACTCCCTGTCAATATAGCTAAATGTAATCTAGTTGACAGCTTTCTGATCAAGCTTGGATTTACATTATAAAAAAGGCTGACAGCCACTTTTCTGCACAGCTTTCTCCGCTGTTCCTGTGAGCGCTCCAAAGTGTTTGTTGGAATAAGAAATGAGCATGTTTTGACAGTGTCAAACTCAATGTTAATATTGTAGAAGCCTTTATTAAAAATAAGAGTTCCACGAGGTGTGCACCTGCTGGTTAAGGCAGTTTCAGGAAGGCAGCTCTTGGAGGGGTTGGTATGACAGCTGGAAGTAGGTTTCAGCAGCCACTGGGCATGGCTTGGCCATGCAAGGACAGCTGCTGTCCTGGCCAGCACTGGCCCTGTTCATCCAGGCTGCAGTGCCCCACATCACAGTGCAGCACCCCATGGAAATGCTGGCTTGGACCTGAGCATCTTGCAGTCGTGCCGATGGGGTTCTCTGAGCAGGGCTTCTGCCTGGGGCATCACCCTGCATGGCTGCAGAGAAGTCACTCGGGCTGCTGTGGTCTTTTACCTTTCCATCTCAAGTGCTGCTACACAGGGTGGACATATCTTCCTTAGCCCTCCTTTTAGCAGCATTTAGCTGTGAAGAAGAACACATTACAGCAGGTAACTAAAGTCGCTGTTGCCGAATTGTGAATAACAAATCCCTAACAGCAAAAGCTCTGTGCAGAAGTCACAGCGAGTCACGCTGAGGCCTTTAAAAGGACATAATATGCTAGCATAAAATGTCATTCTATAATACAAAGTAAATAACGAAATTACAGATTCATAAAAACTCTGAAGAAAAAGGACTAAAGCAGTCTTGTGTTGTTCTCTGGAAGTTGTTTCCTCCTTATGCTGCTTTCATTCATATTACTTTCATGTGCTCCTTAATGGCTTTTCCTCAGTGGTGTAAGTCTAAAATTTTAGTACAAGGAAATAAAACAAAGAAAAATGCATCCCTTGGTAGTCTGACATACAGAAATGGAGAAAAAACTCTGGAGATTTTTTTCACTGCTGGGCTGTTGAATTCACAGCCAGTCCAACCTGTAATTACTCTTCCCAGTCCAGTTCCAAAGCCCACTGAAATCCACGCTATGGCAGGGGCTGAGCTCTGACAAGGCTGAAGAACAGTTTGACGGTTCATCTGGAATTAATTTGTAGGTCTTAATCAAGGTTTGGGGTGACAAGCGTTCAGACTGCAGTGTGGGCTCATACCGTGCATTGCGTGACAAGAGCCACTGGCCCGTTACATGGGCAGTGCAGATGCTCGTCAGGGAGGCTCTGCAGTGGGAAGCACATGCACTCCCTTCTAGGACCTCCTGAAGAGATCTGGTCTGGGATCGTTACCCCTTCTTGAAGCACTGTAGAAACCATAGGAGTGCAGGAATATATCTTGTTCTATATTGTGCCTGATCCTATATCTGACACGCATTACTTCTAGTTCCTTGATAGGTATCAGGCCTCTTCTAGCTTAGGCTGTCTGCTTACGTGAGCAGCCAGCTGTGAGGACCAAAGGAGCTGCGTGGAAGCAGTTCCTACCTGTTTAGGAATCACTCTGGTGGGTGTTTCAAGGGGAAGGCATAAGGCACAGGAGACTTCCCTATGTCATTCAGGACTTTTTCCATGCCTGGAAACATCCCTGTGTTTTGGTACTTTTGCAGTGGGACCAGCAATCTCCCTGCCCTGGTGAGTTTGGTTTATATTTTGGAGAAATTATCGCTGAGGTCTTGCTTCTTGTCCTTGCTTTTGCTCTGCTAATTCAGCTCTGAGTTCAAACACACTATGAGGCTGCGGTGATTTTTTGTAATTGCATTGTGGGGACGAGGGTCATCCTCTTTGTTGAGAAGAGCTATGTGGTGGGAGATCTGAATTTAACTCACAAGGCATGACGGCCACTACCTCAGCACTGCTGGTGTCAAAGTGAGGCCGAGGCCAAGCAGGAATTGATGGCTGCTCCAGCCTTGTCTCCAGCGTGTCCAGGAGGAAACACCACTAAAAAGCCTCTTGGCAGGGTGGGGTGACAACAGACACCATAAAATACTATTGCACAAGCTGATAAAAACCATCCTGCCTTGGCTGAACCTGAAATGCATGTCCTTGCTGCATCTGAGTCTTTGCTCAGCAGCAGACTCTCCTGCAGTCTGAGCCGATGAAGCTGCTCAGTCATACTAAGCGTGCAACCAGCCCTACCTGCATGGCAGGCTTTTGTGCTGTAGCAGACCTTTCGCTTTCCTACCCTCCCTTAAGATGAACCATACTACAAGAAATTTGTCTCTGAACCTGAAAGCCATGCAGACTGAGAGTGCAAGGAAAAATCCTATCTGACCACACTCACATTTTTTGATACAGCAACTGGGAAAAAAGATCCTCACTGCAGGTTATGTAGTGGTCAACTTCTGACAAACCTTTATATAGTTCCATTATCCCTTCCATCAGAATGCATCTCACAGGCATTAATGAATCAGGCTATAACATTTTACAGGCAGACAAAGACTTCAGCAAGGCTAAATAAGGAATTTTTGAAGGGTCAGTCTTGAGGCATTTGGAGAGGCCAGTCTGGGCACTTACGTAAGACAAGAAGATGATGAATATGTGAGTACTGAGAGCTCACGCTGAGTCCCAGGCTTGTTCCAGGCTGTAACTTCAAAGACCACTGCCTAAGTGGCATTTCTGAACATTTGCTACACATCAGTCCTGCCGTAAGGGATGGAGCTCAATGGCTTTTCTCTTGTGGAAGAAGGAAATATGAATGTGTCGCAGCAGATATAGCATTCAAAATATGTATTTTACCCCCTGCTTTTGTAATTTTGGCACAGCCTTCTGCCAGCTGATTCTTTCTGGAGGTTTAAGACACAGAAATTTCTAAATAGGGTTGGACTGAAGACACTGTGTAAGCTCCACAGGATGCATGGGCAGAAGATGCATATGCGACCAAGGTTTCTGCTGAATCTGCTTGCCAGCAGGGAAAGCATAGCAAACCATAGCCAGGGTGACTCTCTGAAAAGCCTGCCACCAGTTTTGTCCCCACTGGGACAGGTGTGCTGGCTGTCAGGGAGGGTGATCCTGTGTGGGTGAGGGTGAGCATGCTGTCCAGCCCCTGCTCCCACGTCGGGGGTGTCATGGCTCTTCTCTGGCCTGAAGAAGTTTCACTTGGCTCATAGCCTGAATGCCATGAGTGCATTTACTTCTTCTATGGAGCAGGAAGGGAGAGACTTGTGCAGGCACGAGCACGGCAGGGTCACTGTCACTGCCTGAGATGCTGGTGTTGCTCCTTGCGACATGTTGCGTGGAAGATTTGTCTACTTGGCAGCTGGTTGGTTTGACTCTATTTAGCACATGCCCCAGTTCATGCCTGACATGAACATGACATTCCCCTCACATGCCTGAGCCCCAGTTCCTCAGGGTGTCATGGTAGCCTCATAAACCTTCCTCTGAAGCACCTTAGGAACAAAATCCCAGGGGTGTTACTTTCAGAGAAGGTCTCTGAGTCTCAAGGGGGACTGGCTGGAAAGCAAGCTAAAGCTCCTTCTGAGGAAAAATAAATCATGACCTCCCCACTGCACAGTGTGGGCACAATTAACTTCTGTTCTGGGTACAACACTGACACTTCCTCACAACATGCGACATGAATCCTGCGAATCTCTGCTGCAGATTCTGATATGAAGCTCCCAGCACCCTGCCCAGACCCCTCTGTAAGCCCCGTGACACTTTGTGGGCACTTGTATCGGCTGGGAAGGCCTCACTGATAGTGAATAGAAGTACACTGATATTCTACAATGTAAAGTTCACTAGATCATCTCAACACAATATTTTTGTTTTGCGAAAAAAAACCTCTCAGGTAACACAGATAGTTTATCACTGGACCTGATTCAGACCAGCCACTTGAACCTGAGGCTCTCATCACTCACTTCATCTGAGGATCTCATTAGTGAGATCCCTAAGCTAACAAGCTTATTTGCTTTCTTTTTTTTTTCTACCCCCTACCAGTGATTGGTTTTTGTGTTTAGAGCTGCTTCTGTGTGTTCATGATCCTTTGCTCTTGAAGCTGCAGCCTGGTAGGAAAATATCTCATTTACTTAACAATCTAATGTCTTCCTTTTTAGTGCAATAAATTGAATACCTTCATGAAAAATAGCAACAACAAACAAGCCCAAAGCAAATAAAAAAACTCTTCCCAAAATCCCAGCTCATGTTTTCATAGTGATGGTAATTTAAAGCACATATTAGCATTCTGTATTTTCTTTTAATTACAGGTGCACCAGAAGAATAAAATATTTATATTTGTGTGCACTTCTTTACTTTCTGACAGCAGAGTGACTATAATAAGCTTTTCTAAGACTGTAGTAAGATTAACATTTATCAACCTATGTTTATATACCTATGATATATACCTTCGTATTATAGCCACTGAAGATCTATCAAAGGTGAAGAAAGTAGGAACAAGTATAGGTCTCAAGCATTTCTCAAGATAATGGGCATATCTGTAAAGGATATATAGACACTCATTTCCTAGGGAAAAAGGGTGCTCCAGAAACCCAA
Source organism: Gorsachius magnificus (assembly GCA_034008185.1). NCBI lineage: Eukaryota > Metazoa > Chordata > Aves > Pelecaniformes > Ardeidae > Gorsachius > Gorsachius magnificus. Next base: position 53,948,072 of record CM067082.1, on the reverse strand, counting down.
AATTTCTCTGGCTTTTTCATTAAATCCAGTCATCTTGGGCAACACTATCACATAATTTCCCTGCTAAATGGGAAACATTTTACCCTCAAAGTTCTGTGTAAAGTCTCATTTTCCTCTTCCTAACATCCTCAGTTTCTGGAGAGGCAGGTATATTTAATTGCCATTCATTTTCAGTGCTGTATCTCACTACTGCTGGTAAAGGAGAAAGACCCTTGAAGTTTGGAGTTTCACCACATTGTCTCCTTGACTGCAAAGGAACTGACTCTCTGCAGCTGGGGGTAGTGCAGAGAACCGTTAGAGAGAGCAATGCGGTGCACAGTGCCATTTAATCTGAATAAAGATCAGATTAGATAAAAAGCTTTAAAAGTTTTGTATTGGCATATTAGAACTATAATCTTGCACCAAATCCCCTGGAGTAAATACATATGGTTACAGTGATTTCATCTGAGCCTCGCCGAGTTACACCGAGTAGAGCTCTGAATTCCTTTATTACAACGGTTATTATTTTTCATAAGATCATCAGATCCACCGAAATAACATAGGGCATCAGAACCATATAGGCCTGACTATGCTTTCATAGCCACTGGTGCAAATGAGAAATACCAATCAGTTATAATAGGAGTAATGGTGAAAGGGGGTAAAAATCAGTTTGGCGTGCTAACTGATAGCCCTGCACATTTTCAAGAAAAAGCAAAAATATTTTTTCTTTTCAATAACTGATTACTTGCAGACCGGTGAATTTTTCTTCCATATGGAAATCAGAGGAAGAATACAGAAAAGGCAAAAAAATAATTTTGAACACTGAAAAAAGGCAAAGGGGTAGTTTCTGAATCCTTCAGCTAGTCAGCTGAATACCAACCTGATCTTCTGTTTCCTTTCTTTTCTGCCTGCATGGCTCTTTCTAAGTCCTAAAATGCCACTTGCGTCTAAGTAAAAATGCCCCTGCTGAAGGGAGTGCAGTCTCTGAATCTTGGATGAAGCTGCTACCAGTCTATCTAAGGCTGCCTCCTGCACACAGATGATGCAAATATTCACTCTGCCTTTGATATGACCGGGTTAAAAATTACAGTTCTGTCATTATTCAGACGAAGTGTCTTTCTAGTCCACTTGTTCCCATTCTTCATTGACAATAGTTATTTATTTTCCTCATATGAATTATATTCTTCCATCCAAAGACTGTGGAGTCTAGCAGTTTTTCACAGACACAGCAAATGGCAAGAGCCAAATGCACAAGGCTTCCCCCCAAACTCCCTCTCTACTGCTAAATACACTTTCTTAGGCCAATTCTATCGTCCAGGGCCTTCCTCTCCAAGTTGTGCTATTCCAAGGCTGCCAGGCTTCTTGTTACTGTATTATTTCCTGAAATACAGAGTGCTTTCAGTTTCCTGGCTTCCTCAGCTCTGGAATCGGTTACCATCTGTCAAGTAGTCAAATGTGTACATTTTCAGCAGTAATATAAATAAATGAAAAACCAACAGGCAAGGAAAAAAAAGGAAACAGCAATTCTTTTTTTCTTGCTCATAGAACATCCTTAAACATTTCTCCTGTGTATTTTTAAAAGTGCATAAATTAAATTGGCTAATGTGCAGTTAATACCTGCATTGCTAGAAATGTGTGCATAAAACTACTTCAGTCACAGGAATTTTACAGAAATAAAACCTAGAAAATTTAACCCCACTGTAATATGTTTAATATAATAAGGATGTTTAATGCCCTAGCCACTATGTAAGCAATACTATTTCACAGATGATAAAATAGAATTGCTGCTCCCTTGGCTGATCCATACAGATATGGGAATTTTAAACCATATCATAGCTATCTATTAATTTCAATTAGTAATTTTTAGCTTTGTGATTACTTGCAACCTCCTAAGAACTTGCTGTGGGAGGCACAACAAGTGTGAGTTTATTGTGGTGAGTAACTTCTGAGGTCCCTTGGAGGCCGTATGCGGACCCCAGGAGTCCACCTACCACAAGCTGAAAACCACAAAGACAGACAGAAATACCACTAATGATGATGAATGAATTGACAAGAAAGGCATAAAAAGGCAGATATCAGCAATGCAGGAAACACCAGCCTGCTCTGAGTGAGTGATCTTTAATTCAGTGGCTTCTTCCTACCTGTGCTGAGTGCCAAGATTTTCAGAAGACAATATAAAATGAATCATAAGGGAATGTTGTTCAAGGGAGCCTTCCTGAAACTCCTTCTTTTATGCACTGAAAATAAAAATGTTTCTCTCCATTATATTATTTGCTATTCTTTCACTGTAACAACGTGTATACAGCACCAAAATAGCCTCAGCCTTCTAAATCTTTTAGAAGACTGCTGCACATGAGCTAAGTAAAATTTTGTGGTAAATGAGTTTGACAGTCCAGTCAAACCTTTTCACGTGAGTTTTGCTTTGTGATATATATACGATTATTACCTTTCAGTTTAGCGAATGGCTTCATACTGTTACGTGTATCTCAGTGGACACCTGGTTTCGTTTTGCACTGGATGTCAGGTTACATACAAGGCGTATTTTGATATGCTGCATTAAATACCTTCCATCTTTCACCTGCAGCTCCGGGATAGCAAAAGCCTGACTGAGAGGAGAGTTAACCAGGATTCTGCTCTTCCAATTTCCATTCAAATCAGAAGTTAGTCTTTCTGGTTATTTCCATGTTTTTCCAAATATTCAAGGAAAACCACACCAGGCATAGCAAAATAAGCATCTCTCTTAAATTCTGCTTTGCATGACAATGCTAATATTTAAATGTTTATGTCTTATGACTTTATCACCCTGAGCACAAACTGTTGACCTTGGTTACCAATGCACTGAATGCACTTGATTTGCTGAACAGAATAATAATTCATCCTTCACTTGCAATGTGGAAATTCAGGTGCCTATTCAACAACTTCATGACTACGGTTTAATAAGACAGCCTTCAGTAAGAGGAAATTCATTCAGCTTCACTTTAATTGTTTTTCTCAGTTGCTGGAACTCAGCAGGTCATGAGGGGTTAAAAAAAGGCAATTAAAAACATTAATTAGAATGTACTGTGCAGCCACATTTCAGCACAATGTGCATTATAAAAGAAAAGGTATGTTTCTGTGCATGGTCTGTGCCTCGAACAAACAGGTGCTTGGAAATAGGCAAATATGATTTACAGCTAAAGTTAGAGTACAGTTATTTTCTTTAACAGCTCAAATTCTGGGCAAGAGGGATGGATGATACCTTTTATATTTCTTCCATTCAAGTCCTATATCCTACATAAGCTCACAGTGGGAACTAATGCAGTTTCAAATTGGAAAGGGGCCCACTGTCTTGGGTTCATGCATTCCTGATGCATGTTTTGTTAGTTAAATGATAATTTCTATGGGAGCAGATGATCTACTAGAATAGGCATGAGAAAATTCCTTTTCTAGTGGTATTTTTGGCATTAAAACTGATCCTGAAAACAGTAACAGAGACCAAGGTGAGAGCTGGTCAGGAATTTTCACTAGAAAGTGCTGATTCAACAAAAAGGGAGTATTTCAAGGATGTCTCCCTGTTTTGACAAACCTGGTGAGAATTGTGGTGGGTTTTGTCCTGGGCCTGTCCAGGCTTTTCATTTCCGTGGCTCTGAGGTTGCTTTGTCAGCGTGATGGTCCCAGGTCTGGCAACCCTGGAGTTTCCAGGGGTCTGGAGTGTCTCTGAAATCCAGATTCAGCTGCTCTTGGTTCTATAACAGGGAACCTGGAGAGTACTTGAATATCTAATGCTACAGCATCTTATAAGTAAGAGCTATAAACACATCTGCATCTGCTAGAAACAGTCTGTGAAGATGTCACGGAGAAAAGAAATCAGTAACCACCAGACTGCAAAAGATTTATCCTCTTCCAGGTAGTAAGACCCCAGCTCAATAGTGAACAGGATTTTGTCTTTGGCTTCAGTCAGGGTTGAATATGGTCCACACTGAACCAGAAACCAATTCAAGGAAGAGTAAAAGAGGTATGGTCTCAACCTTAAATCAGAATACACTGTTCTTCATCCCAGTAAGGCATCCCTTGAAACAGATGGGACTAACTAAGGAATGGTAGTATGGGCTCCTCTGGTTCCCCCAGGGTCTTTAAGTTTTGCTTGTCAGTGTTCTTCTGAGATATCTGAAAACTCACATAGAAATCTTTGCACTGACAAAATTTCAAACATTTTCTTTAAGAACTATAACTACTAGAGCTATACATTGAAAAAAAATAGAAAAACAAACAGAAAAAAAGAAAAAATATCAAAAGCTGAGAAACCAGAGAAGATAACAGCTTGAGAGAGGTGCTGGTTTGTTATGCTGCCACAAAACAGATCAATCCATGCCTTGAAGTGAACACCCATGTGTACATCCTTTTCAGCTGAGGTGTCTGAAAAACTTAAATAGATCTTCTGCCACATTCTGCCGTCATGAATCTCTAGCCTCTCTCTAGCTGCTTGTGATCGTATTAGAAATATTTTTCAGGTCCTAGCTTTAATTGCCTGCAGAGCTAGCAGTCAGCTGACAAATACGTGTTGTTCTACAGTTACAGAAGTAGGGCTGCACCGCTAACTGGTAAAAATAGATGCCAGGAATTCCAGATGATGAGATATATCTACTGCCGAAAACACTTACAAAGTATGTTCTGGCAGTGGAAGTCATGTGACTTACAACCTCCCAGCACTTTTGTGGTCCTGCTGTTGTCATGTCATACACACAGTGAGCACGTAAGGGGAAAGAACAGATATTCGCAGCCTGTTAGTTGACAGGTGAAATCATAGAATCATAGAAGCATTCAGGTTGGAAAAGACCTTTAAGTTCATCAAGTCCAAACGAAATGCAGGCATCGTGTAACTGCTGATGAATGTGATATCCAGTACAGTACTATTCTGAAAAGTGGCTTGATAGGAAAGGCTCCATCTTAACATTGCAATTGAAACTACCATATGGCTGACCTATAGAAGTGTGTCACCTACCACTCTGAGCGGTGGAAATCTGCCAGATTTCCTGCTACCCAGCAGATAGACCTCTGGTAACAACGTGACACATCCTGCGTTGGGCCTTTTACCTTGAAACTTCTGCTTTTGAACGTGATAGTTTTGGTGAGTCTGAGGCATAGCCTAATCGCTCCCTTCAAAAGATGAATGAAGTCGGATTTTGGGCTTTTGTGTTACTGAGAGTTTATAAAATCTCCAACTATGTTTTATATTAAAAAGTTTATTGTATTCTCTCTTTCCACTAAAGAGTCTCCCTGGGAGCTTCTTGCACCTGAGTATCTGCTATATAATCCCCAAGAATTCCCCAGAGGTGCAGACTGTGGCTCAGGAGGGCAACTTCTGTCCTCCCAGCCTGCTCTACTTTGCAGCGAGAGATAAAGCAGGGCATCCTGATGTGACAGCATCTCAATATGTGTAGAGCCCTGGGCCTTTCTGATATTATTTGGCATGTAAGGCAGGAGATATACCTCCCTCGATTTTTATACTGCTTCAAGTACATAATAATACCCATTATAATGTTAGTAGTGTCTAAGAAGTAAACTTCCTAGGTAGGTATTTTTGAGACAACTCCCCTGAGTTAATTACTAAATCTCAGTGTCATACTTCTGCAACAGCAAAGGCAGAGTTCAGTTTTGTCTAGCAGGCACAAGAAAGACATTTTTCATATACATTGTGCTGCTTATGCTATGGCAGAATACTGGAAAGAAGGTATTTAAAAGATCTAGCTCTATTTGCTTTATAGAATCATAGAATCATAGAATCATTAAGGTTGGAAAAGACCTCCAATATCATCAAGTCCAACCGCCAACCCAACACCACCATGCCTACTAAACCATGTCCCAAAGTGCCACGTCTACACATTTTTTTGAACACCTCCAGGGATGGTGACTCCACTACCTCTCTGGGCAGCTTGTTCCAATGCTTGACCACTCTATCAGTAAAGAACTTTTTCCTAATATCCAACCCAAACTGCCCATGATGTAACTTGAGACCATTTCCTCTTGTCCTATTGCTAGTTACTTGGGAGAAGAGACCAACATCCACCTGGCTGCACCCTTCTTTCAGGTAGTTGCAGAGAGTCATAAGGTTTTCCCTCAGCCTCCTCTTCTCCAGGCTAAAAAACCCCAGTTCCCTCATCAGACTTGTGCTCCAGACCCTTCACCAGTTTAATTGCCTTCCTTGGACATGCTCCAGTGCCTCAATGTCCTTCATGTAGTGAGGAGCCCAAAACTGAACACGGTATTCGAGGTGGGGCCTCACCAGTGCAGAGTACAGGGGGATAATCACTTCCCTGGTCCTGCTCGCCACACTATTTCTGATACAGGATGTGGTTGGCCCTCTTGGCACACTGCTGGCTCATATTCAGGCGGCTGTCAACCAATACCCCCGGATTCCTCTCTGCCAAGCAGCTTTCCAGCCACTCTTCCCCAAGCCTGTAGCGTTGCATGGGGTTGTTGTGACCAAAGTGCAGGACCCGGCACTTGACCTTGATGAACCTCATACAGTAGACCTCAGCTCATTGATCCAGCCTGTCCAGATCCCTCTGTAGAGCCTCCCTACCCTTGAGATGGACACTCCCACCCAATTTGGTGTCATCTGCAAATTTACTGAGGCTGCACTCAGTCCCCTCATCCAGATCATTGATAAAGATATTAAACAAGACTGGCCCCAGAAAACATGACTGAATATATGACTGAACTCCCACTGAAGAAACCTTATGGTATCAAACAGCCTAGGTTCTTCTGAAGGTAACCAAATTCATTGTCATAGCTAGTGAATATTTACTATATTACTTCCTGTTCTTAACAAGGATTTTGACATTATAAATACAAACTTCTAAAGAGACATCATTACCATTTTGATATCAGTACATACCTTTCAGAGTGTTGCTGCTAAGGTTGATGTTGCGAGCAGTGAAAGATTATTTTAGGGAAATTTCCTAGTTTTCTTATCTTCAGAAGGGGAGAAATGTACTTGCACCATAAGGCTGTCCATGTTATCTCCTAATTTTCTTGGATCTTTTTGATGTTTTTAAACTGTATGTACTTCCAGTGAGTCAATGCTACTGCTGATATGCTGCCCGTACATTTTATGTAAAAAATAATTTTATTCTTAAGATAAGATTCTGGTGTTATTTAGATCTACAGAAAGTTTTGGCTTCTGTGAAGATTTTCCCTGGAGTGTTTTCTTAAAATTTTGAAATAAAGAAAGACTTTCAATGATGACATAAATGTTTATTTCATGAGAAGAGTAAGTTACATCTTTAAATCTCACAGTCTTTCTCTGTGTTTTCCTGCACATGCACAGACACAGATGTGATTTGGACATCTGAAGTATGAAAAAAAAGGCTAGTCTCTCTACCAGAATACAGAACACCATTACAGAAGCATAATGGCAATTTTTTTCCTTATACCAGTTTATTTCATGATCTGATGAATTACTCTTGACTGCAAGTGTTAGGATGGGCTCCTCTTGAGCAACTTGATTTCACAATATTTGAACCAGCACGGTGAGGAAATAGAAATGGCATTTATAACAAAAAACATAACCGAGAAAACACTTTGAGAGTACAAACAAAGCTCTGAGGAATAATGACTGCTCCTCTCAGAAGTCTAAAAATGTCATCAGTTACAGCTGTTGTAAAATAAGGTACAGGCAAGGTGGGTTTGATCCTGTAACAAGGGTGAAAAGGAACTGATTGAAACTGACATAAAATAAATTCCTTAATGGTTTGATTGGGATTTAATGTTTTCCAGGAAATCTGTGATAAAACCATTGAAAATCCATTAAGACTTGGTTGCTATAATGTATAACATAAAAACAAGAAGGAGGATTGAGAGACCTAATTAGAGCATAATAGTGATAGCAAAACACTTTTGGTAACATCCTGTAATTGATGTTGAGGCTGAAATTAATGCTTCAGACATGATACGCTACTAGAAGAGAAAATTTCAATTTGTCTTAGGTAGAGATGTGCTGAAAGAAAATTAGGGAACTCTGTCCACAGCTGATAACAAAACACTTTAAAACTCTGTACAGTGCTTATTGGATAATGTTTTTACCCATATATTTAGTTACTTTTAGTACTAGACTTGTTTCTTTGCTCAGGGAGCATACCTGGAGGCATTAAAAGCATAAAGGTAAAACATGTAAGTATGCGATTAGAGCTCTTACTGAATGAATCTTATTATATGTTTAAATTTATATATGTGTTTAAATGCTTTGCTGACTTCAAGCCACAAAGCAAGTTACTGTGGTCAGGAAACCAATCCATTCAAATTATTGGACTTATTGGTTATTCTTTTACATAGAAAAACATTGGCAGCTACAGATACAGAATTCATTCCAGCCTCTTCAGGCTGCAAGGATTGTTAAAAGAAACAATACACATTTTCAGAAATTAGTTTGACATTGTAAAAGTTCACCTTGACAAACTGGGAGCCAATTAGATGTGTGGCAATAGACAGCTACATGAAGAGACAGACCAAACTGGGTGTTTCTGAAAAGAGCAAACTTGATGCATAGAATCTAAAAATGTTATTTTTCATGATGGTACTACAACCAAGAAAAAACGTACTCACAAACCTCATCTTGGTGCAAAAGCAAACACATGAAAACTCAGAAAGGACTGTCTAATTTCAGTCAAAAAATGGTTAAAAGGTGACAATTTTTTGATAAAGCCAAATTACAATCTAAACCAGAAAGAGAACAAGAAATGAAACAATCACATACTAAAGCTGGTAACATATTCAGTAGAACTCAAGTAACACCAAGAGTAAATCAGGTTCCTAACATTACAAAAATCAATGTATAACTTCAATCACAAAATGACAACACAGCTTTGTGAGGTTCTGTTGCCTTTCAAGGTCCCTCTGGACTTAAGCTCTGTGCTTTGGGGTGTCAGCTACTCATTATCATTCATTAAGGATGGCATTTTCTGGGACCTCCTTTTTGTATCATCATATACATCATCAATGAATATCTTGAACAACACTGGCCCCAGTTTTGATGTCTGAAGCGGGTTGCTTGTCACCAGCCACCAAATGAGTGTTGCCCTCTGTGTACTTGATGATCCAGACAAATTTGCAGCCCATCTAGCATTCTGTCCAGCCCAAGGTTATTTGACTTCCTGCTCAGGAGGCTGTTGGGACAATGTCAAAAGAGTTATGGAAGCTGAGCCATATGACATGCATCACTCTCCCCATGCCCACAGAGCCAGCTATTTCATTGTAGAAGGCAATCAGGCTGACCAACCATTATTTGCCTTTGGTAAACCCACCATGACTGTTTTTGATTACCTTTTTGTCCTCTATGTTTGCAGGGCCAGGGGTAAGGCTGATCAGTCTATAGTTTTCTGAATTCTCATTTTTCTTAAAGATGGGCATATTGTTACTTTTTTTTCCCAATCATCAGAGACCTTACCCAATAGCCATTTTTTTTCAGAGACAATGGACAGTGTACCAGTCACCTCTTTCAGCACTCTTGGGTGGATCCCACTTGGCTCCATGGATTTCACAGAATCACAGAATCGCAAGTGTTGGAAGGGACCTCGGGAGATCATCTAGTCCAACCCCCCTGCTAAAGCAGGTTCTCCTAGAGCATGTTACATAGGACTTCATCCAGGTGGGGTTTGAATATCTCCAGAGAAGGAGACTCCACAACCCCCCTCGGCAGCCTGTTCCAGTGCTCTGTGACCCTCAGTCATATTCAACTGAAACCTCTTATGTCTCAGTTTGTACCCATTGCCCCTTGTCCTGTCACTGGACACCACTGCAGAGAGTCTGGCTCCATCCTCTTGACTTCCAACCTTAAGATATTTGTATGTGTTGATGAGGTCCCCTCTCAGTCTTCTCTCCTTTAGGCTGAACAAGCCCAACTATCTCAGCCTTTCCTCATAGGGGAGATGCTCCAGTCCCTTAATCATCCTAGTTGCTCTCCTCTGGACTCTTTCTAGGAGTTCCTCATCTTTCTTGAACTGGGGAGCCCAGAACTGGACACAGTACTCCAGGTGGGATCTCACCAGGGCAGAGTAGAGGGGCAGGATAACCTCTCTCAACCTGCTGGCCACACTCCTCTTAATGCACCCCAGGATACCATTGGCCTTCTTGGCAACAAGGGCACACTGCTGGCTCCTGGTCAGCTTGTCATCCACCAGGACTCCCAGGTCCCTCTCAGCAGAGCTGCTTTCCAGCAAGTCAGCCCCCAGTCGGTACTGGTGCATGGGGTTCGACCTCCCCAGGTGCAGCGCTTGGCACTTGTCCTTGTTGAATTTCATCATGTTCCTCTCCGCCCAACTCTCCAGCCTGTCCAGGTCCTGCTGAATGGCAGTGCAGCCTTCCGGCTTATCAGCCACTCCTCCCAGTTTTGTGTCATCAGCGAACTTGCTGATGGTACACTCTGTCCCCTTGCCCAGGTCATTGATGAACAAGATGAACAAGACTGGGCCGAGTACTGAGCCCTGGGGAACTCCACTAACTACCGGCTTCTAACTGGACTCTGCCCCACTGATCAGAACCCTCTGAGCCCTGCCATCCAGCCATTGAACACATCCAACTTCCTTACACTGTCACTAACCATGTTGCCCTCCACTACTGGCTGCCCCTCTGCTTCCTAGACTGGACTGGTATAGAAGAAGTTTGGGAGCAGGCTGTGGCTATGAACAGTGAGGCAAAAAGGCATTAAATGTTTTAGTCATTTCTGTATCAACCATCATGAGGTTGTTTTTTCCTGTTTGTTAATGGACAAATATCTTCTCCAAACTTTTGTTATGAGCACTTCTGTGGAATCTCTTCCTGTTACCCAGTATGCCCCTACCTATTTTTAGCTTCAGCTGAGCACTGGCCTTTCTGATGTTGTCCCTAAATGCTGGAACAATGCTTTTACATCCTCCTTTGTTGCTTTTCCTCATGTCCACATCTTGTATGCTTCTTTTTTTTTTTGCATCTTAATTCACTGAGGGGCTCTGTACTCAGACAAGTGGACCTTTCACTGAAATTCTATATTTCTGTCCAACAGTATAGTTTTTTCCTGAGCTCTCAGTAAGTTTCCTTTATAAAATCAACCCAATTCTCCAAGGCACTTATTTCCTTCATGGCTACTTTCCAGGGAATTCTGCTTAGAAATTCTCTAACGAATTCAAAGTTTGCAAGTTCAGACCCCTAACTCAGCAGGTCCCCTTCCCAGGCATCCTCTGGATCCTGGAGTCAATAATTGCATGGTCGCCACAACCCACACTGTTGTCTATAGACACATTTGCCATCTGTTCTTCCTTGTCTGTGAGCAGCAGGTCAAGTACAGCCTTAAATTTGCTGGGTCTGTTGGCATTTGTATTAGGAGATTGTTCCTAATGTTGTCTTGGACAAAAAGTTTCAAACTTTTCTCCTTAAATTTGGTTGGTATTGGTCTTCCAAAGTTATATCTTTCATCTTTACTCCTCATATTTAATTTTTTTTTTTTTACAGATAATGACACTTGTAACATATTGGAGTGAAAAAAACTAAAGCAGCAAACCCTGATTGTAACTTTTTTCTTTTTCTTTTTTTTTTTAGTTTGAAAAAGTCATTCCAGTCTTGGCATATCTGAAAACAACAACAAAATCCAGGCAGTCAATAAGCTTGCTGATATTTAAAAATTCCTGCTGTCTCTGTTTACAGGTTTACTGCTACATATTGTTAAGCTTGGGTGAGATATTCAGGACTGCATTCAATACGAGTAAAGACATTTCTTGCCATGGGGAGAATTAATCATAAAAACCCACACAGATAAAATAAGATGCCCTGGGAAAGCTTGAGGAAAGAATTAATAAAGAGGTTTCCATAGCTTTATTTTTCCTTTTCTGTTTTCCAATTTTTTCATCCTACTCTCAGAAGCAGCATGGAAAGAAAGCCTGTTGATACTCAGGTGTGGTTTGTGATCATTGCCGTCATGGAAAATAGTGACTTTTAGGAAGGATCTGGATAAAATGATTGTGTTGTCCCTGTGAAACTGAAAGCAAGATGGGTAATGGACAAAAAACTCGGGCAAGGAAGCGAAGGAAGGAAATTAATGCACTAGGGATATGAATACAGCTGAGGTGAAGAAGCTCTTTTCTGCAGGGTAATCAGATGGCTTTTTGGGTGCCAGAATAAACAAGCACCAGGAAACAGAGCATGCTGTGCAGGTCTGGTGCAGGGGAATGACCTACAGATCCGCACTTGCGCTGGGGAAGCTGGTTTAGCCGTCTGACACATGGCCAACAAGCCAGTGGGCTAGTCTGGTGCTTTACTTGGGTTAACTAACCCTGTCTTCGAGACAGAGTACTCTGCTCTCATAGCCACAATTCTTACATATTCCTGAAGCACCATGAGTTGTGCCAACCTACTGCTGAGCTGCATACTGCGGATATCCCACAGGAGATATGGGTTAGAAACACATCTGAGGGCGCAGGTTTCAGCTGGGAGGTGTGTTTCAGGAAACAGTTCCATTTGGGAAGAATGGTCCAATTTTGTCACTTAGTGAAGGGGGATTATCAAACCATTCTGACATTTCATTTCAACACAGTCAAAATGTCTGAACTGGTAATGCCCCAAAATGTTGTTTTGCCCCTTTTCCATTTGGACTTTGTTATGGCAATGTTTATGTCATGGTAATCAAGTATCTCTTAGTATTTTTTGTGAAATTCAGGACAATAAGTAAAAACATTGTCAACTAAATTTATTTTGATGAGCTTGCACTGAAATATATCAGAAATCAGGCTTCACAGTAGTGTTTGAATTTTTATTCTAAATTGACATGGAGAGAGACTTTTCAAGTATTGGAGTCTCATGAAATGTCACATCTTTTTCTCCACTAGGTCTCATTCTGACCTTATCCAAGAAGAGAAGATGTGTGACACTAGATTGAAAAAATCCCAGTTATTTTCTATGAATCTTCTTCTGAAATGAAGAAAACCATTTTCTGTCAACTCTGCCCTTTCTCCGATTAACACAGCCCTCTAGATACTAGCATAAGCAGATGGCACAGGTAGAGTAAATTCTACAGAGTTCTTGTGTAAATGGTGTGCAGCTTGCAGGGCTTGTCAGGTTTCTCTTTTTTTCACTTTTAAAGGTCATTGTTACATGTCAAAAAATTTATGATGTCATTGGAGAAGGTTCATCAGTGTGTACCCGCTTAGAAAGAAGATGGTGTGACTTGTAATTAATGCAGAATAAATACTGTATTACTCCCCACCAGGGTTTAATGTAGAAACAGAACAGGTATGCCCCTCATTGTAAACACATTTTGTTTCAAAACAGTTAATCAGGGACTTGCAGTTGCTTCCAGGTGACTGTGGAAGACAGGTGCCCACCAAAGCCACTCTATCACTCCCCTCCTCAGCTGGATGGGGGAGAGAAAATATAACAGAAGGTTTGTGGGTTGAGATAAGGACAGGGAGAGATCACTCACCAATTACCGTCACGGGCAAAACAGACTTGATGTGGGGAAATCAATTTAATTTATTACCAACCAAATTAGAGTAGGGTAATGAGAAATGAAGCCAAATTTTAAAAACACCTTCCCCCCACCCTTACTTTCTTCCCAGGCTCAACTTCACTCCTGATTTTCTCTCCCTCCTCCCCCCAGGCGGCGCAAGGGGATGGAGAATGGGGGTTGGGGTCAGTTCATCACATGCTGTCTCTGCCATTCCTTCCTCCTCAAGGGGAGGACTCCTCACACTCTGCCCCTGCTCCAGCCTTCGGTCCCTCCCATGGCAGTCCTTCACAAACTTCTCCAACCTGAGCTTCCCATGGGGTCACAGCCTCCTTTGGGCACCCCCCTGCTCCAGTGTGGGGTCCTCCATGGGCTGCAGGTGGAGATCTGCTTCACCATGGACCTCCATGGGCTTCAGGGGCACAGCCTGCCTCACCATGGTCTTCACCACGGGCTACAAGGGAATCTCTGCTCCTGGAGCACTTCCTACTCCTCCTTCTTCACAGATGTTGGTGTCTGCAGGGCTGTTCCTCTCACATATTCTCACTCCTCTCTCCCACTGCAATTGCACAGCAACTGTTTCCCCTTCTTAAATACGTTATCCCAGAGGTGCTACCACTGTTGATGATGGGCTTGGTCTTGGCTAGTGGCGGGTCTGTCTTGGAGCTGTCTGGCATTGGCTTCATCACACATATGGGAAGATTCTAGCAGCTTCTCACAGAAGCCACCCCTGTAGCCCCCTCACTACCAAAACCTTGCCATGCAGACCCAACACAGCAACTTTTCTGTACTCTCTGCAGATGAAGCTGCAGTCCTCTGAAATCATTAACCCACGCTGTGTAGTACAAAGTACTACAGAGTATAGAGAGATGGTACCACCTTCCGGCAGGAAAACTTTTGTCAACTGCCTTTAAAGCTTTCCTATCTGTAGAAATGATGGCCTTTCTGCTGGCAAAAGCTGGTTTTGCTCCATTATCTTATTAATGCTTTGCCAGCTCATACCAGCTGAAGATTTACCTGTAACCATGCACTTCAATGCTGTCAAACATTTCTCAGCAGTCACTTTTCACATTAGCCATTCCTCCAAACAAATGAAAACAGCTAAACCAAATAAATTTTCTGTGTCAATGGAAGCATGAGAAAAAGAAATACCCATGCACCTCAGTGTTTGTTATCTCCACTTTTCTCAGGAAGCTAAAATAGTTTGTGGTTTTCTTGGTGCATTTTATTCCGTCTTGAACAGCCTGTCTGACAGAGTAAGAACAGCATAATATCAAACAAAACGAGAAGAGCCAGGGGGTATTTATTTATATGTAGGGACAAGCAATATCTTTTTTCTAGAGAGAACAGGGCTAAACCCAAGAAATATAACAAGTCACAGCTAGTTATCTGAATGAGGTTCACATGGGGTTATTTCCAATCTCTTTTGTATTTTCTACCCTTTTTAAGGCACATGAATATCCAAGCAAGAAAAAGGGGGGGGTGGTGGGGGTGGTGAGGGGAGGAAAAAAGGGCACTGTTCCTCTTTTCCTCTTTCTGACTTGAGCAAAATTATTTATACTAATGTTAGGCATCCTCAAAGAGGCCACGTTCTGTAGCTGAAGCCAGGGAAGGATTACTCAAAGCGAAAATCACCAATAACAACTTCCTCCACATCACAGCTAGCCATTCCACTAACTGCCATCCTAGGAGGTACCAAAACCACAGCTAGCTCAACACATAACTAGCAATTATTTTCATCCTTCTTCCCTTATTTACTCTTGTAAAAGACTCATTAAGCTGAGGAATGACAACGTTTCCATACTGAGCTGTTTTGATTACTTTCCTTCCCAACCTGAATTTATTTCTCATGACCTTTAGAACTATCAATTTAGATTTTTCCCTTTAGTCATTTGGCCTTGTGCTTGATTGAAGCATCTTTCTAGCTGTGAACGTGCTAGTGCAGTGACCTGGTGTGGCCTCTACATTGGCGGACTCCATTTCAAAAATCTGACACTGCAGAACTGTCTAATCCAAAATCCAGAACAGACCTCTCCTTCCATGCAGTATTTATTAGATTACCTTGAGAAGTAGGAGGTTTAATAATGTGTTTTTCCCCCGTTACATCATAGTCCTTTTTTCCCCCTCCATGAATGATTTGAAGAAAGGGTAGATCCTTCAAATGAGTGTAGCAGGGAGAAAATATAAAAGGGTTGTCAGGCTCCCATATGAAAACCTAAGCTTGTTGATTTGAAGGTAAAATGTCAGTGCCTTGTTAATTAAAACTCCCAGGAGAAGTCTACATTTCTTAATCTGGATGTGTCTCTGGGTGATTGAGCTCATGAATATTTTCTTTGCAGCTCTCCCCCTTTCCCCACCCTAAAGAAAATGGATATATTGCTATGTTACAGACCTGTTCCAGGTTTCAAAAAAGTAAATGGATTTCATTCATTTTCCTCTTGGGCATTGATTTTGTCCTTCCTTTGGTTTGGCTTGGTTATTTCTACTTCTGTCTTCATACAACATTGTATTCTTCCACATTCTTATTTAGTAAAAGATGAACCTGTGGCAAGACTAAAAAGTGTGAAGATGAATTAGTGACACCACTACTCAGTGCGAATGTTAACAGCTTATGATAATGCTGATCAATGACAGCCCCTTCCTATTACGTTATAAGCACTATTTTTGTAACAAAGTGCGTTGTTCTAAAATGTGGATGCTTAAAAATCTATAGATCATTTTTCTTTCACTGATAATTTTTCAGGGTAATCTTTTACCTAGAAAAGGTTACATCTATCACTTTTGTATTTTATCAGCATGAAAAATATATCCTTGCTTTTTTTCTTCAGGATTTGTTATTATGTTGATGTGGCCTTACCGAAAGAATTGAGATCTTTGAGCTGGTAAACATATTACAGTATTTTAAGAATGTTCTGAAAGTCTAAATTTGATAGTTTGCCTAATATTTAGAAATGCCATGGGACTTAATCCTATTTGAGACCTGAACAGTAGACAGATCGATAAATACACAGTCACATATCTTTGATGTTTCATTGTACTTGGTACCACAATAAATTACCCAACACCATAAAAACAACTTTAAATGTAATATACAAATTCAATGAAAGGCAGGTTGAATTTAAGGAAAACAAGACAGTTTACATTCTCAGGCAAAAGGCTAATGTAATATTCAGAAAGAAACCGTTTTAGCTGCTGTAGCCCACTTGCACCTACAAACAGACACCAAGACAAGCAGGGATGTGAATATTGCTTATTTGCTATGTATCTGAGAACGCGGCTTTCTGAGAATAGAGCCTCAGAAAATGATTATAAAGTGATAATTTTAGCTCCAAGGAATGTGTTCCCTAAATCTCCATGCCCTTGGGCTTCTTGGGTCGCCTGTGGCTCCTGACTGCTAAATTCCAGCTGTAGCAGCAGTTTTCTTTACACAAACTACCATCCCTGACATTTTCTTCCAAGCTGAAATCACCAACTAACTCTATGTGGTTGTTTCATGCTCCATTTTGTTCCCTTTTAAAGCAGCTGATTGAATTCCATACTTCACAGTGCTCGGTGGGATGTCTTAATTAAACAGAGATATTTTCAAGGAAGACCAATACCATTCAGTAGAACATCTTTTTTCCCCCCGGTATTCTGAAATTTGTGCAGAAATCCAGTTTCATTAAAGTCAAGATTTTTTTTTTACTGGCCTGAGGTGAATTCAGAATTTTATCCATAGTATTTATTGCCATCTGCTGTTGCAAATTTCACACCTTATTACCCAAACACAGTTTATTCTGAAGAGGAGTCTTTTTACAGCACAAATCATAGCTGAAATTGTATAGTATGATCAGCACCTACTTTCTTGGGTTGCTTTCCACGGCAGATGAAGAAACATCCTAGCGACTGGCTGATAAATGAGATACTTTGTTCCTTCTGCCACATGGATTCATGTCTGCAGTAAATGCTGCTCCCTGGAAAGAACAAATTCAGGTGCATGCCTGAGTCCAAACAGAGCTCTTGGACACCAAGCAATTCTGTAATGCACTTGACAAGACATCCTTGCTGGTGCACTGATATTTTTTTGCCATCACTCTTTATGCATTTTGCACTAACATTTCCTTGCACTAGTATGGAGAAAGAGTCCTGGCAGCAAGCACCCGATTCCTGTTCTGAGCATAGTGTCCAAACCTACAGCAGCCTCCTCGGCTGCTCTTTCTCTACTCAGGCCCACAAATTTTGCAGGATGAGCTCGGTTTTAACAGAAAGTCTTCCCCCAGCCAACATAGTTAAAGCTAGTAGGTATGATATACAGGGCAGGCTCATATGGGTCTCATGTGGAAGCACAAAGGGGGGGATACAGATGTGACCAACCCAGTAGCAGCTAACTAAAGGGCAGCATTTTGGTGAAAGCAGGCCAATGTGCTTTTCAGGAAAACAGCCTTCTTTAAAAAACCTGTCACTGCAGCTATTTTTTTGATAAAATTACAAGTTCAGTTCTCAAAATAAGTGTGTTTTCATAATAGATTCTTGCAAGGGGTGAAATATGTTTCAAAATCATTTTCAGAAGGGAAAGAGTTAGGGCAATGGTGCTTATTTTACTCTACTTTGCTTCCTTTTTTACATAGAGCTATTTAGTCTTTCCCTCACTTGGCAATATAATTATATGTTTATTCACACAGACTTTCCTTTTAGGAGATATTTGTTCCGGTAGTACTAACTCATACAAAAATATTCTGACATCATGTGTGTATTTCTCATTGGACCAGAGGGGCATCAGCAGTTGCTCCAGTTTCAAACACAGTCATTGTTCATTCCTCAAACATCTCACTAATGGTATTTTTTGCTTTAGGTTTCTAAGCTGGTTTTTTTGTTTGTTTGTTTTGTTTTGTTTTGGCTGGTGCTTTATTCACTGGAGCGTTTTTCTTGTCAAACAGACAAGTATTCCTGATAAATGTGTTTCCAAAGCACTAAAGCTGAACACAACTGTCTTGCACTACATATGCTATGTCTGTTTCCTGATGCATAAGACCTGTAGGTGAAATAGCTTCCATGCAACTCAGCCATGCAAACATTGGCAATCTGCTAACAAGGAGGACTCTCTCCCTCTACATTTTAATGACGGCTACCAATGTCTTCCCAGATGCCACTTCCCTTCTCTTAGATACAGAATTGCTTGCCAGGAAGAGTCCTCTGAAGATCCAGTGAATGTCCTTCCCAGAGCTCTCCCACTTATGTCAGACTAAAGAATGAACAAGCTGGAGGTGTTGGTCTGTTCTGCCTGGTGGCCTGTGCTGGGCTTGGACATCAGAGCTACTGAGCAAATGAAAAATGAAAGGTTTGAGGAATGTAGCTTTAGGTTCCTGCAATGCCAAAAGAAGGTAAAATAAAGTCAATAGAGATAGCATTAAAGGAACCGTGTCTAAACTTCACCAAGGAAGATGGATATGGCATAAAGGCAGCCTTATCCAATCTGCAAAGCTTCCTCATAGAAGAGCTGCTGCAGCTGAGAGAGTGAGGAGATCACCACTGCTGCATGTATCACATAGCATAGCCTCGAATGGTGCATAAGGATTTTTACTAAGCAACTGGCAACAGACTGTAAGAAATGGATGAACATCAAAAAAGAAAAAAAGTTGTAAGAGCAAAGAGGCAAAACCAAAATGTGGGTTTGGTGAAAACAGCAGGATTCTGTTACACGTCTAAAGGTGATGAATAGGTTTTATATAGGGGGATGAGGGTCTGGTAAAATGAGATTTAAAAATTCCCTTCAACCCAAAGCTTATCTCACAGGAACTTTCAGTGCTAACTTAGGATGAGAATGTTGGGTACCTTGGTTGACAGCACTATCTGAGAAACAGAGACCACAGAGTTATGGCCATTCAACCCCAGCTCAAAGCAAGGCATTGCTGTAAGAGGTAAGTATTGCTAGAAGAGCATCTGAACATTGTTCAGCATCAAAGTAGTCTCAGCTTATTATAAGCCTGGTCTTCTGATTTCCCTTTTGGTTTCTCACAGTGATTTGACTTCCTGGCACATAGAGTGAGGTGGGAGTGTAGGATGCCTGAAGGACTTGATAGCGCTCTGTAACTATGCACTACTTTGAATTATATGAAAATGAGGTAATGAAATATCACTGCAAGAAGAAACTGAGTGGTAAAAATGCTCTCACAATAGTCAAGCCTAAGCACAGCATCTTTAATTAGCAACCGTTGTCTCATAGTGGCTGAGTTCAAAGTGTATACTTATCATTTCCATTTTGTGAAAGATGCTGCACTCTTGTCACCTACAGTTTATTGGAAAGCTACTTGCAGGCATCCATGAGAGACAGAAATCCACAGAAACACAGTCTGGAAGAATCATGCATTTTTATTGCCTTTCCAATCTGTTACCTTAACAGAGGTGGACCAGGTATTACAAACGTGCTTCAGACCTGAAAAACAGCAAAATGCCAGTAGTGTGGTTTTAATTTCAACAGCTCCGTCAAATACTGGGTATGTCAGTGGAAAACATAATATCTACTCAAAGAGACCTAGCAGCTATCTGTAAACGTAGCCTGATATTAAAAAAGAGATTGAGAAGGCTAACAGCCCTCAGTTGCCTCTTTTTGTTGTGCCCTGATGAAAGCCAGCACAGCGGGCAGTGGCAACTGTGCGAGAGGCCAGGACTAGCTGTTCTTGTCGAAACGCCTGCATTCGGCTCTGATGATGCAGCTGAAAGTCTTGTGCCCTCTTGGACACTGCCAGGTCTCATTATCACTCTACAGGGGACACATTGAGCTGGCAGAGCTATATTATGAGAAATTGAATTACCCACAATGCAGAGGTCCTGAAGCGCTCTGCAAATTACTGCTGCGTGCTCAGTAGGGACCCTCAACCCAAGTAAACTTTTACATGGGGAAGCTATGGTTTTCTTCTTCTTCTTCATCATCACCATCATCACTACGCACACACACACACAAGCGCACATATACACGTTTCCTGTCGTCCCCCCCCCCCCCCTATTTACAGCTGTGGAGGGAGGAGGAGATGTGTGCTCATCCAAAATAACTTTCACAGGCAGATATGGAGAAGAACTTGATCAACCTTTCTTGCCAGTCACCTTGTAGTATGTAGCTGGTAGAGAGGGACTGATGTTCTTCTGGAAATGATGCAAAGTTGGTCTTTTGATCCTCAAGACGCCAAAACCCTGGAAAATTTCAGTAACTATCTGCCCATGTCAGCTTTGTACCTGTGTACTACCCTCAGAGTCTCAAGAAGCAGAGCAGAGAATTGCTTTTGCTTGATGCTGCTTCTTGAAATCTCCGAGAAATGGCTTCCAGAAAATAGGATCACAAAAAATAAATCTAGGGCAACCTCAATATTCCGTTTTCCCTAGATCTCTGAAGAGGGGGCACTGTTATTATTCTCTTTATGAGCCTCATTTTGTAGAGCAGTATGATGTTGTGCTGTTCACCAGTAAAAGCACCAGACAAAAGGAGGCTTTTGTCCAAAGAACCAAAACTTGCTATAAGCACAGTTCAAAGCTCAGGGAAAACCAGTGCATCTCTTTTCTCACACTTTTTTCCAAAGGTTTGCTGAAAACAAATTAACTTGCACTGGAAGAGTCAATGTCCATTTTAGTAAATGCTTTCTTCATGCCTGCTTTCAGCCAGCCTGTGTTTTGGCAGTAAAACTGAATAAAAATGATTGAAAAATACCATTATAATGACAAAAAGAGTTGGTTGAATTAATGATTCTCATATTGTATTTCAAGTGAATTCATTGTGATAAACGCATTAAAAAGCAGGAAAAAAGTGGGACTATGGGGGACATCTGTGAGGAGAAATGGAATTTCCGTAGACTATATGCATCTGTTCTAAACAAACTTCCTGTTCTTGCTGCTCCTGTAGTATTCAATAAGAAGAATGTTGCTGAAGACTGTGTTACCTTTAGTGCAATATTTTAATTTTCTTGTTCTGATGAAGAAAGCAAAAGTAAACCAGCTTTACCAAAATTAGTTACCATAGCAATGAATAAGAGTGTATCTTTCACATCCTTCCATTCCTAAAAAACAATCCAAGTGCTTTTATTTATTGTATAGCACCATTGAGAAATCTTTTGTTATCTTGTGTTGTCTTTCTGCAGGAACAGAGTTTATACACCTAGAACCTTTGTTGTAGAATTGTTTCTAAATAATCAAAAGAAGGAGGTATATGAAGATTTGAGGAGCTTTTATCATGTGAATGTTACAAATAACAACAAGAACTGGGTATTTTTTTTCTAGCAGCAGTTAAACCCCAAAATGACAGCAGCAGAATTATATCATGTAGTCACTAAATTATCCTATGGCCTCTTTAATTGTCACATTAATAACAGAAGTGTACCCTACAACCCAACAGTGGAACAGACCTCAAATTACTCACTGTGTGTCAGGTGCAGTTACCGCACAAAGAAAAGGAGGAGAACAGAACACCTTAGAAACTAGATTCATTGCAGGGGCATGTGTTGTAAAAGGAATGCCCTACATGGTAAAATGAACCACAGTCCCATGGCAATATGATAACTTGCTCCTTGACTTTTTTTTTTTAATCAGTCCACTATATTCCTAGGCAACATGCTCTCTCTTGAGAGCTATAAATATGAAGGATAAAAAAGGATATTTTACTGAGCTGTTTTGCCTTCAAGGTTTGCTTTTGATTAATGACATAATTGCATTTCTTCAAAGGATGCTATGTAAATAAGATTTTCCCTCTGACATGATGGAGTGGGGAAGAATTTAAATAATTTAAAAAATCTCTGTCACTACTGACTTTTCGCTGCTTTGGCTTTGTGGAAAATGTCCGGTTGAAATCTTAGGAGGTACCTGGAGTGATCAATAGTAGTCAGGGACCTTGAAAAGTAATGAAGAAACCAGGAAAATATCTAGCTTTGAAATACTTAAAAAATTGATTGGACATACTCACGGGACTGGAGTCATTAATAAGACCCGGAGTCTTTCATCAGTCAGTCATTATGTTCCTATACAAGCTCAATACATTATTTGCACCAGTATACATGTAGCTAAAATACTTGAAGTTAGTTCTGCTCATTTTAAAATTAAAGCAACACTTGTTTAAAACACAATAAATGATGCTGAGTGAAAATTACCTGTAACACCCCTGTTTTATTGAAAATTTGTGTATTGATTTATAGTGAATTTTTTATTATATGAAACAATCTTCTTATGCAAATTGTCCAGATAGAATTCTTTCTCTCAGGGAACTGGGAGGAAAAATGTTTCAAATATTGTCAACCTGATATTCCAAAATTTTTTAATGTTTTGAATACATTTAAACTTGTTTCTGTTTGAAAATTTTAATTCCACTCCAGTTAGAAGAGTTCCTTATTTTCAGCTTACTCCTCCTTTATCCCATTCCACATCAATGAGCAAAAGAAAGGCAGAAACCATGTTTCCTTCCTAATTTAAAAGTTATATTTTATTTTATGAGAAAAAACATGTTGCTCCATAATTTTGGGACCATTCTATTGGTTGGTAGCACAGCTGGGTTTTACCCTTTGTTCAGGGCTTTTTGTCAGTGACTTTAAATGCTACATTTCTGTGGACTACATCCAGGTCACTTTGTAGTCTGCAAGGTATGGCTGTCACACTGGCAATTTGCAATCATATGCAATAGAAACTTTCAGCATGTGCTTAAAACCAGGAGAAATGTGCTTTTTAATGTAGCTGGATTGTTACTGACTCGAGATGCTTCCTCTAAGCCTCCCTGTTCCCTCATTGATAGTGAACAGTATTCCAGATGTAACAGAGAGGTTTGCTGTTGATCCAGATATTTCCATTTTTTGAAGTATTGTTAATACCATAGACTTTCTTGTTGTTAGACTGTAAAGAACACAGGTACACATAAAGGATCACAATTCCCCCACAGTCACATGTGCAAATACGGAGTTCCATTTAATTAAATTTCTCTGTAAACCATAGATTGAACTCTTGTTTTGTATTAACTTAGCGAGATGTATCTTGCAAACACATTGCTAGCTTTCTGGCACTGTACTTACTATTAGAACAGGGGGAAACATATGTTTTCCATCTGTAACACAAGTAATATCCCATCTACTGTACCTCCAAAAGCTCTGATTGAAACTGTTTTGATCTCCACACTGTTGACCTGGTGTTAGATTAGTATGAAATACTACTTTTTCCTACAGTGTGAGCTAAACCAAGAAACTAAAAGTGAACGACCCCTATATTCTTCAGATCGGGTTAAGCACAGTATTGATTGTTTTCTTCTTCTATATGTCCGTGCTGTGCTTCCACATATATCTCTTAAATCCCAGGTGTTCAGGAGCAAACATGAATAAGAAAAGCCAGCAGTTAAACTCTGGGAGCCTTGCCTCCCCCAGCATATATCGACAGAACAGGACTTTCCACTGCCCTATGTGCCTGAGTGAACATCGATCTCAATGCCTTACCTCCTGGCGGGCTCCTCTAGGCCACTGAGCAGAAGCCCTTGCTTTTACCAGCAGGACTCTGTCCCCTGGTAACTGTGCTAATGAGGAATGGCAGAAGAAGGAGCACAGCTTAGAGGAAGACACTCTTGCAGGAGCAAACCTCCTGAGTTCTATTTTTAAGGGTAAACGTTGTCTCTTCCTTTCCTGTTTTCCTTGCTTATCTGCTTTCCAGAGCGCAGGCCAAAGACTGCAAGGCAGGGGATTTGAGGTGGCTTTAGTGCGGCTAATTAAGTTAGGTTTGCGTTGGCCTCACTACAGCTCCCTGCTCTGTCTCAGGCTGCACTGAGAAGCTCAGGGGAAGTCTGCACGGGAAATGAGGAAAGGCGTCGGAAGTCAAGGTGGTGACATTGGCATTTGGGTTTCCTGAATGTCAACGCTAAGATGAGCAAACCGCACTAAAAAACAGAAACATGTTTCCTAAGCTTGTGCCTCCTTCGTGGCAGGTGGACACAGGGCTGCAGACAGTTTTGGTTGTGTATATAAGTTAGCCTCTCAATTCTTTTTGAGACACCTCTGTGATAGACATTTTCTATTGGCTTTATTCGGGAGGGATGTCATTGTGGGTGACAGGTGCTGTGAAATCCTAGTGGTGTCATTGGCATGTCAGAGGCATCAGAAGAATGGCAGAGGGACTGCAGAGAGAAGGGTGGAGGGGGAAGTTAGTGGAGTTTGAGGAATCCCATGTTATTTATATGGGAAGAAGTCCTGCACTCATGCATGGCAAGGCGGACATGCAACCTCACCTTCTGTGGAAAGGCAGTGCCCCGGCTCCCAGAAGTGACTGTGGCTGGTTGGCTTGTGGCAGAGACTAAAATGTGAAGGAATCTTGACTTTTCTTTCCTGACTGAGGAACATCCTAAAAGCAGTTACAATTTTGAATTATGACCCTTTACTAGCAACAAACCAGGAAATAACTTGCTTGTAAGAACAAAACACCTGACCACAGTACATAATTTGATCCATTTAGTTTGATAGCATTAAAGTTAATCTATAGATATAGTAACCCATAGAAATAGTAATCTGTTAGATAGAAACATGCTAGTAATCTATACTCCACATAGCAAGGCAAAGTAATTGCAAAAGAAGTCATAAGGGAGATTGGATGGGAACATGGAATAAGAGCTGCAGAAGTTAGGCAGAAATAAAAAGAAAAGCTTCAATTTCCTCACTAGAAAAAGGAGACGTTACAAAAGGTGTTTTTGTAAGCAATTAAAATCTTTCAGGTTCGTAAGAGAGGGAAGAACAGGTAGACAGATCTGACAGTTCATGGTGTTTCAGAGTGCGGAATGAAAAAAATGCTGTTTCTTGACTTTTAATTTGAGATGCTCCAACACAGCTGTCTGCAGAGGCCCCATACAGTCTTTAGTGGGTTAGTAAAATAATGATAAAAGTCCCTTCAAGATGTCAGTGCTTTCTGTCTAGATGTGGGAAAGTGTGCTGAGGCAGGACAGCCCAGTACATGAATCTGCTGGTTTCTGGGTGTCAGTAAATTATCAGAGTCCTTCTAACTACAAAACTCCTATTGTCTCCGAGTGTCTGAATGGCTGAATCTAGGTGGTGGCCAAGTAGGGGTGTAGCTCAGAAAAATCAAACCAAGGTACCTTCAAGGACCGTATATCAGAAAAAAATGTAATCTTTCTGTTGTAAATATTTCTGCTTGTTGTGAGCACATTTGTGGTGCAAATGGTTGAGTAACTAAATAATTCTAATTAATAAAGAAACGGGTGTCATAAACAATGTCAGCAGAGCCGTTAGCAGTTCTGTACAAGGGTCTGGACTGCAAGCGATGTACCATGGCCATCACCATGCCCCGGTGACTGCAGATGCACCTCTCCCACACCAGTGAGTAGAGAACTGCCAGCAGCTAACCAAAACACACCAATAGGTCGAGTGGTGACCACGTGAGCCAAACTACCAGTGCCTCTTGGAAAGGTAGCTATCTCGGATATGGGTGTCCTTTCCCCCAAGAATATATGAAAAAAAACAATTTGTCTTATTATACTTTTTTACATTTTTATTGTTTTTATCAACCGGCAATAGCAGAAAATTTGCCCATTCCGTCAAAAAGGAAGTTTAGGGTTGGTGCGCTATTCTGTTCTACAGGTTGAGAATGTCACAAAGGTTATTGTATTACTTGTAAATGCTTATTTCTTGGTTCTTTGCTGGAACTTATGACTATATATGTATAAATATGAAGGCAGTTATATTCTCTAACAGTGTTGTTTCTGTAACAGTCCAGAACCAATATATTTTTTTCCTAGGATAAAAACTGATGAATTTTTATTAGGTATCTTAAATTTTCCTAAGAATATTTACATCAACAATACCAGGTTCTGGTCTCGGGTCTTGTTTTAGTAAACATTACTTTAATCATGTAGTTTGTTTTTACAAATAAGTTGAAACATTTCTACTTATTTTTAATTGCTGAAATTTGTATTACCCTTCCCCCCCCCGCTCTTTCTATATCTTGCTTTTGCTCGCTCTTTGTATGGCATGTTCTCATTCCTTTGGTAGATACCCAGTTCCTTGTAACAATGGCAACCTGTATCATTTCAGATTTTGCTTGACCTCTGCCTCTCATCCACACATACCTGGCATAAATGTTTTTTTAGTGCCTCATTTGAGGTGTAGCTCATTGTATTCCAGCTTTTCTCTTTGATCTGGTCCATGTCCAGCTGATAATTAGTAAGTGCCTCAGTGTTCAGCCTGCTGTTCCAGTCTCTGGATATAATTTAAATTTTTGTCCTGACAGGTAGGTTGCTAAAATTGGCTTCCTTGCTGCTGCAGTGTCATTTAGGGAAGAGTATAAAAGCTTTGCTTCTTTACAGGTTTATTAACTTCCAATCTGTGTTTGTTTTCATAAAACCATTCTGTTTCCTAAAACACAGCAGGAAACAAAGGCTAAATGCTGCTCGCTTCTCAGTTTATTTCCAGGCCATATGCATGGGGCAAAGGCACTCCATTTGCCTTTTGTAGACTTCGCTTTGGAAGTAACACTTTTGCATTTTTTCTTTGTCTCACCACCTCTGTTTACTGCAGCATTAGATTATGTGTTTGGGTTGTCTTCCCATCAAAATTTTAAATCTGGCCCAGTTATGCTTTGCAGACTGGCAAATGTCCATTGTTTTTAACATTAAATTTGGATTTTCCAAGAGTCTGTAGGACTTGCAGGAAAGCAGGGCATTACTTTCTGTTCTTATTTGGCCTGCTCTCTCTTGTGTTAGCATCTCTCTGCTTGTGTAATGTGACCATTAGGCTTTTGTGGCATCTGATGAAGAGAGTGTTGATTTATGGCAGATGATTAGTTTAGGAATAATTTTTCAGAGAAATGGATTGGCACTGCAAGTAATTAATGCTAGAGAACCTGCAGGTATTAAAAAAAATTGCTTTAATTATTTGTAATAGACATTCAGGATGCCCATTCACCACCTGCCTTAATATGCTCAGAAAGACTTCACTAGGTTGACAGACAGCAGGGAACTATTTCACAGGACTGTAAACCAGCCATTCCTTGGGAAAATATGCAAAATTAAAATAGTTCCCCAAAACCTCTTGGGTATAATCAGGTTGTCATACTAAAAGATAAAATGAAATTTTCCCTGGATGGCAAAAAGAATTCATACCAGTCACTCTTTGTCCCTGTTGAACAACTATCCTGGACAGACAAAACTGGCATTTAAAACTAATAAAAATCTTTACAGTGTCCTATATAATATGTTTGTCTGAATGGGGCAGACCAGCAGGTTTAAAGTGTTATCTTCTTCCAGAGCCTTTTTGGCTTGTGTCATTTTGTATTAGTGAAATATGCAAAGGCTCATTTACACTGGGTTTGGATGATCTCCATCAGGTCATTTTTAACCATGATTTTGGTTTCTCACCTGTTCTCTGGCATCGGTGGAATTACACCAGGTCATATTGGTTGAAGATCATGCCCTTGTGGTTTGACAGGCTTTTGGTCATGAATATTGTCCAATTGATGCTTTAAAATTAATCTCTAAGTTAAAAGAGATCCCAGGACCTGGGATGGTGTGACCACGACAGCTGAATGAGCTCCCTTTTCCTCTACCAGTGAATCATCAAGTGCTGGAAGAGGCTGTGCTCTGCTTCTTAAGGTACTGGCATAAACCCTTCCACATTGTTTTCCTCTGGGTATGTTCTAATTTTCCCCTTAAATGTAAGTTTCTTTATTCTACTCTGTACCCTTTATTACCTCTAAACTCCTCTCTAACTTTTTCCCAAGGCAGTTCCTTACACTTGCATCTGCTTTCACCAGGAGGTACAGGCTGCTGTGAATGTGTGGGGCACTGATGCACGCTCTGGCACCTGAAGAGACTGCACGGGAGGGAACACCCAGAGAAACTCACATTCACCCTGCACGCGGTCTCCGCATTTGGGGAACCATGGGGTGCTTCTCCCTGGGGGTGGGTAAAAGTGGTTGAGCACTGTGGCAGGTGCCAAGCTGTGGGATCCGCTTTGCTGGCGATAGTCAAAATTCATCAGGACAAGGCCATGAGCGGCCTGGTCTGGATTTGTGGTTGGCCCTGCTCTCAGCAGGAGGCTACTTTAGATGCCACCAGAAGTCTATTCCAGCCTCTTTCTCCCTCCCCCTATCCCTTCCTCTCTCCCTCTCTCTTGCTCCTTATCTTTTTCTCAGTTTCTTTCTTCTCAATGGCAACAAAACCTTGCATTTTTCCCTCAGATGCTGAAAAATTAATTAATGGGCAAAATTGGCATTTATTAAAGTCAACAGTCAAAAGTGTTGACTAACTACAGCAGGACTGGACCCTGCCTGCTCCTGAGCTTTGAATAATAAACTAATTAACTGGCAAAAAATAGATGAAGTTTCAGCTGATTTTTGCATTTGAAGTCACACTTGTGACATTGTACTTCATGTTTACGAGAAAGCAGTGTTTTGGTACTGATGCGTAATTGGTAAAGGACAGCCAATATAATTAAACCATGAAAAAGACATAAAAATGCAGCCAAAGGACATTATTTATAGGCCACTCCTCATTTGTAAAAAAGGTTATTTTCAACCAGAGGTGTAGGAAGACAAAATCCAATCATCCTACCAATAAATCTTTGCCTTAAAGCTTTCCATCTGATGTTTGTGAATCTGCATTTCAATCTTTAGGTCTGAAATACACTATTTTTCCCTAGTCAGCCTGTTATCCTGAGTTCTGAACAATTTACTTCATGAATTTTAATTTTTTTTTCTGAGATGTTTTTAGTGCTAGCCCTCAATGACTAGATCATTTTCTACAGGAAAGTATTGGAATTTTTTGGATTTCAGGAAACATATTCAACACACATCTAGTCATCTGTTAGAATATTTTTCACACAGGTTATATACAGTTTTCCCCTAGAGGAAATACAGCAGGTGACTTTATTACATCAATTCTTGATTTAATAACACCTAGACTCATTTTTTAAAAATAAGACTAATAATTCCTTGGGAAGTTGTACTGCCTCAGGTAAATTCATTAGATGGTCCTAGACAGGCTTTCATTTCTCAAAAGCCTCAAACTTTATTTTCTTTATTACTCTAATAAAAGGCAAAATATATTCCAAAACAGTTTCGTAACAGACTAACAATTATTAAATACAATTTAACAGGAGAAATGGACCTTGGTCAGTCCGGTGATTATTTTTAAGGCATTTTAAAAATTTCATTTTACCTAAACAAGGAAAGCTGATCAGTGCTTGTAGGTGTAGAACAGTTATTCCCCTTAACAAACAGGTTAATGGTGACCCAGTTTGAGGGTGCCTCTCTCTTCATTTTAAAGATAGTGTCTGTTCATTTTGGATACTGAGTAATACATACTTTTAATAATTGACAATTCATGAAAATAAAGCCCTGTGTCTGAGATGAAATACCATGAGAAAATTCTGTGTTGCTGTTGCTGACCATAGGAGTACAAATAGATTCACCTTTTATTGGAAAGTGGTTGGAATCAAATTAACCTCTCCTGTCGTGGAGAGCAAGCCTAAGTGCATCCGCCTGTCAGATGTTCCTAGGTGCCATTTCCTAGCAACTAGAAAATGCTAATTCATGACTTTGATTAAATTGTCTGGGCTAGGCCTGACCTCAAAACTGCCTTTTTATGCTTTGGATTTATTTCTCTATTAAGATGCAAAGGAAGGGGGTTATGGCTGCAGTTCACATGGCAAAACAGCGTGGAGCATCATGAAAGTGGAATATAAGGAGGAAGAAGAGGGTGCAAATGTGTTGATAGTCAGACAAAAGTGTAATGGTGAAGAGGATGTTGGTGATAGGATCAGTTTCTTGAAGAAATTGTGGTTTTATAACATGACGCATAAAACCTGAGTGCACTTATTTCTCAAAAAGTGCAAAGCAAGAAGCACCTTTCTAAACACAATAATACATAAAAAATACAAGAAATACTGTAAAATTAGCCATCAGCAACCCCTAAACTTATAAATTAATCAAAATCTTCAAGGTGTGCTAAAAATGTAAAAATATTAAGTATCCAGTTCACTAGCTGTGACCACAAATTGGGCTTCTTGAAAAGCCCTTCTAAAACAGCCTTATGGGTCCACTGTTTTTCCACATAATCTGGTTCTTCCAGACTGAAACAACCCATTTCAGACATTGGTGTGGCACCAGTTGGGGCAGTGCCGTGCTCTCTGTGTCAAAGCCTGAATCACCCTGTGGTGGGTCAGGCAGGAAGGTCCAAGAAGGATGGCAATGGTGGGGAAGGACTCACAGGATTCAACAGGATGCTGGGGGTTAAAATGTTAAAACAGATTGCTTTTCAAATGTGACAGCATAAAGCACTGATGAGGCTTACATGTTGGACATTTCAAGACTCAATGAGGTCAACTTTTCAATGAGATTATCTACATTATACCAGGAATTGAAGACCATGGACAAGAAAATACATCTTATTTCTAAGGGTAGCCTCCTGCTGCTTATTCCTTTGGTGAAGTAGCTATTTGCAGCTGACTTTAAAATAACTTACCTATAACTATGAGCTCTGTAGCTATGAGCTGGAGGTCACAGAGAAAGGATTGTGGGTATCAAGTAACAGCAGTAGGAGCAGATAATCTCTCAAGAAACTAAGATCCTGTTTACATGCAAGTGTCTCTGATAACAGATTTTAAAAAAGGAGGAAAGCATTTCTTCCTCTCAGCAATTATGACATTGGCAAAAAAGAAACATTTCCATGAGGCTTTGGTAGGCTTTCATGGCTGTATTCTCTGGTGTGTGCAGCTGCTTTCATTAACAATAAAGGAAATTACACAGTTGCAAGGGGGGGAGAAGACTCTGTTCTACAAGGAAATGTTGGATTTGTCCCCTCCAGCCATCTTTTGAAATGTTCTTAGCTTTGAAATTGTGTACATATCAGAGGCTGTTAGGTACACAAAAATAAATCAATGTTTTCTTAAATAAAAACTTGGGCCAGCAACTTGGCAGAATTCAAGTATTGTTTTCCTTCAATGTGGGTTATGGATTCAGAAAAGTCCTTTTTTAATTTCAAGCACTTAGTGATTTCAATCTTAAGGTGCTGATAAGTAATTTAAATAATGCATCATCTTTAGTAGAAATAATTATTCTGCTTCATCTTCATTTATATTCTAGACAATCAGTCAATGGCTTAGCGCTACAGCAAGTTCATACTAACATCCTCTTGGGACTAGTTTCCTTCTTTGGCTGGAGCCTGTCAGCGTTCAGGGTGGCTCCTTCTGGGAGATCCTGAGCAAGGTTGAGCAGTGCAATGTGTAAAGCCTCATGAGGATTTCTTTCACTGCTATAAGTATGTGGTTTTATATCTATCTATCTATCTATCTATCTATCTGTGATTACTTGGAGGGGTAACAATTCTGGTTATCAGTGTATATCTAATCAATTGCCAAGTGCACAGAAAGTTTTTTTATGGCTTATTTTAGTTCCGTAGAAGAGCAAAAGATAGAAATAAATACAATGAATACGGCAAAGATGCTTAATGTTTAAGGATTTTGTTGTACCTGAATTCCTTTAGGGTTACAGTACTCTTAGAAACTGAAGAACCTTATTCTACCAGAAGCGAATATCTTAAATCATGAAGTAGTCTGCCACAAACATGGAGCATTAAATCTGTAGTGAGTTTATTTCCCTGAGGCATCTCAGCTGGCAGGTGATAGACATAATCTCTGCTGAGGGAAGCAGAAAACAAGATGAGTATGTGAAATTTCGCAAGATAGCAGCAATGTAAATAAAATAAGCATAACATTGTGCTGAAGTAGTAAAGGAATTTCAAACAGGTAATATGTGAGTATAGTATTCATCAGCAGAAAATTAGGCAGTTGCAAGCTAAATTATAAGGTCTTAAATGCCTCTTCCTACACTTCATTCTTTTCTTCACCTTGAATCGTACTCTCTTCTTCCTTGACCCTCACTGGCTTTTTGGCTTTGATCTTGTACCAGACCAAATTTGACTTTCTGAAGCCTTGCACGCATACATGCTAGTGCCCGTTTTCTCACTCACCTGTAAGCAAGAGAAAGGTGCAACTTTGGCTTCACTGAAGTTTTGTCAACCCATAGCTCTTGTCTGAATGTGAAGCAGAATATTGCCACATTGTGATCTTTTTTTTTTTTTCTCTCTGTACTTGTTTAACATCCTCACTTGGTTTCACTTTTGGAGCCTGCTTAATCCCTGAAGCATTATTTTTTCTACTCCACATATCATGGAATCATAAAATGGTATATGTTGGAAGGTAATTCTGGAGACTGACTTCTCCACTCAAAGCAGGGTCAGTTAGATCAGGTTACTTGGGACTGTGTCCAGCTGGGTTTTGAATATCTCCAAGGATGGAGACTCCACAAACTCTCAGGACAACCTGTGCCAGTGGTCAGTCACTCTTACAATATAGGAAGTTTTTTCTTATGTTTAAATGGAATTTCCTGTATTTCAATTCATTCCTATTGCCTCTTGTCCTTTTGCTGGCTACTGCTGAGAAGAGCTTGGCTCTGTCTTCTTTACCTCCCCATCAGGTATTTATACACACTGATAATATCCCCTTGAGTCTTCTCTTCTTCAGGCTGAACAGTGCCAGCTCTCTCAGCCTCTCCTTATATGTAAGATGCTCCAGTGCTTTAATCATCTTCACAGCCCTTCACTGGATTCACAATGGGGAGCTCAGAACTGGACCCAGCACTCTTGTGTCTCACCAGTGCTGAGTAGAGAGGAAGGACCATCTCCCTCAACCTGCTGGCAACACTTCTCCTAAAGCAGCCCAGGATGACACTGGCCTTTGTTGCAGCAAGAACATGTTGTTGGCTCATGTTGTCCACCTTATTGTCTACCAGGACCCCCAGGTCCTTTTTTGTGGAGCTACTTTCCAGATGGTTGACCCCCAGCCTATACTGGTGCTTGGGTTATTTCTGCCCAGGGGAAGGACTTGGTATTTCCCTTTGTTAAACTTCATAAGGTTCCTGTTTGTCCATTCTTCCATCCTGTTGAGGTCCTTCTGAATGTCAGCACAACCATCGGTGTATCAGCAACTCCTCATGGTTTTATATTGTTTGCAAGTATGCTGAGGGTGCACCTCTGTCCCATTATGTAGGTCATTAATGAAGTGGTTGAACAGTACTGGCTCCAGTATTGAGGCCTGGGATACACAACTAGTGATTGGCCTCCAGCTAGACTTCATGCTGCTGATCATAACCCTCTAAGCCCAGCTGTTCAGCCAGTTTTCAGTCCATCTCACTCTCTACCCATCTGACCCATACTTTATCAGTTTTTCTATGAGCATGTTATGGGCGACAATGTCAAAAGCCTTATCTAAAGTCAAAATAAACATTCATTGCTCTCCCCTCGTCTACTCAACCAATCACCTACTCACAGAAGGTTATGAGGTTGGTCAGGTGTGATGTCCCCTTTGTAAATCCATGCTGATTACTCCCAATAACCTTCTTGTCCTTCATATGTATGGAAATGGCTTTTAGGATTATTTCGTCCACCACTTGTCCAAAGATTGAGGTAAAGACAACCAGCCTGTAGATCTTTGGATCTTCCTCCTTGCTTTGAAAAAAAGGATTGACATCACTTCTAGTCCTCAAGAGCCTGCCTTGGTCACCATGATCTCTCAAAGATTGTAGAGGATGGCCTCACAATGACATCAGTCAGCTCCTTTGGCACTCATGCTGCATCTCACCAGTTCCAATGTACTTGTGAATGTCCAGTTTGCTTAAGTGTTCCCTAAGATAATCCTTTTCCACTGAGGGTAAGTCTACCTTGCTTTGGACTTTTCCACAGGAGCCTGGGATTCCTGAAAGTTGGTCTTACTAATGAAGACCAAGGTGAAAAGGCATTGAGTACCTTGGTCTCGGTCCATTTTTTGCAGGTCCCTGCCCCTTTCAGCAGCAAATCCACATGTTCTGTAGTCTTCCTTTTGCTGGTGATATAACTGCAGAAGCCTTTCTTGTTGCCCTTCACATTCTTCACCAGATTTTGCTCCAGATAGACTCTGGCTTTCCTTATCAGGTTTAAATCAGCTTCAACCATTCTTCACTGTGGGCTCAAGCTTATCTTGAGCCTTACTTTTGCTTTAGCACTTTCATTATTGTTGCCATAATTAAATATTTAAAAGGTAGTTACTTTAATTCACTTCACACTTCTGCTTGGCTTAAAGAAATAAGCTGCATATGGTATTTCAAGGTGCACCCTTACTAAACTCCTCTGAATACTGATTCTCTTCCAACTCATGACTATTTTATAACTGATAATGCTGGTATCTGAACCATGGGAAAACACCAGTGGCTTAACTGTTTGTGAGCACTCTGAACTCTTATCTGTGTTCTTCATGATCTGAGCAGTGTGCTGCTTCTATCACTGTAAAATGCCACCAAAATAATCTCGGCCTTTCCTTTTGTTTTGTTACAAGGTGATTTTATGTCACACATTCCATTTTTACTTTACATTAACCTTGAGTTCCCTATGCATGTGGGCATATTAATTACATGGGGAACTGAATGCATGCATACAATGACCCAGTGCATTGCCTAATGGAGGCAGTTGAGGATATTAGCTTGGATTGCTGCTGAAAGAGAGGACACATGTCCCTCTTCCATTTTTTTTTTCTGCCTTAAGCTGTAAATTTTCTGGTTAAATACAAAACCCTGCAGGTGGAAGAGCCAAATGGCACTACAGTGGGGGATGCAGAACACAAACTGTAGAGTACTTGAATGTTCTACCCACTTCCATGTAAAGCTGGGGAAAACTATAAACCTTATGGGAAAAAAATAAACATGTTCAGGGCTCCTCGTGGAATATAGCGTGTACAGGCTTGTTCATTTGGAATCTGAATGTAGCGGATTTCACCACTCTTGCTCATGCTGAATAGCTCTTACAGGAGTAGGACCATTTATTTTGAATAGCTTCTTTCTGTGTGTGCACTTTTCATCAGAGGAAAACATACAGAATACTAGTAGTCAGTTTACTTTGAGAAGGGAGGTTCACATGACAGTTAAGGACATTAAGCATTAAGCATTTTCTTCACCAAAAAGTTTAAAAGCTATTATAGAGTGAGGAAAGGACATTAAGCATTAAGCATTTTCTTCACCAAAAAGTTTAAAAGCTATTATAGAGTGAGGACCTCTACGATGCTTTGTGAATGGGATCTGCATGCAGAGTACCCTTGAATGTTGGCCAGAAATCTGGCCTTCCTTGCCCATGCTTCATAAATACAATTGGTTTTGTCCTAGCAGATCATGCGAGACTAAGACTGACAGATGGAGGTGAAGAACTCAGATCTGCTGCTGCAAAACTAGGTTACCTGTGTAAGATTTTAGGATTTTTATTCTCTGAACAGACAGGAGGTTTGAGTATCCAGGGGTAAGTAAATTGGCCATATTTCTGCCGCTTTCTCTGTGCAGCAGCACAAATAACCATGTCATCCCAAGCCTGAGTGGAAGTGGTGTGTGAGGGCCAAGAGAAACCAAAGAAACATCCATTCACCATTTGCAAGGGATGGAAGTGATGAGCAGGACTGGTCCATGACAGTGGTAGCTGCTGTTCTTAGGTGATAGTGGAGGCACTGCTTTAATTTCAGGCCTCTTTTTTGTTTAACCACGCACAAACCATCTGAAAAATTTGCATATGTGGCCAGAATTTCTGATGAATGTTAGAAGGGCAAATTGCAGTTTCAACTAGAGACGAGATTTTAGCTCTGCATACGCCCAGCAGTTACTGTATGGTGACTTTTCCCATACATATTAAGGCACATGCTGCCATGGCAGCAGCGGTTTTGAATGGGACAGAGCCTCGGTGATCTGTTACACGAAGAAAGATACTGGATCTCCAGGGACAGGCTTAGGATGATAGGCACGGTATGAGTATCACCTTGAAAGCGCATGCAGGTAGAAGTAATACAGCTCAAAAGATACAAAGCCATGGGGCTGAAAAAGTACTTCAGCCTTGTGTGTCCTGTGAAGGAAGGGCACTGCTGAAGTAAAGAGAAGAAGCTGAAGTTTTCTTCACCCTGCTTCTCTCCTAGATACCAGACTATTTCCCCAAACCAAGTTCAGGGTGAAGATTTTCCTTAAAGCATGAGCAATTACCAACCTATTCACACACCGCCAAGCTTTATAGCTCATTATATTCTGTGTTTAACTCTGTATTCTGATTACAGATGAAGACTCTGTTCTTTTTCGTTCATGTGTTTCTGGTGAATTTCTGAATACTCCTGGGATTCTAAAAGTTACCATTTCTAAAATACTATGTCAGCTCCTGTTGAAATGCTGTGATACTGGGTAAGTGTGGAATTCAACAAAAGCACAAAGCATTGGAATGGTGGCAGACAGTTTAACGAGACTCGCTGGCACTGCCATCAAGATTGAAGTTTCGTAGCAGCAATGGCTGGAGTAATCAATCTCTAAATTCATTTTAACCCCAAACCTCTCCAACCTCAACACAGATCTTAAACAAATAATTCTGTATTTTCAGAATAATTCTCAGAGGACATAGAATCACCTACTTAACATTCAATACAGCCACAAAATACTTATATTTATTAGTCCCATAACTAATCCGGTTTATATTAAAATCTCAAACAACAATTTACTCTCTGGATATTTTCCAATTTTTTTTTTTTTTAATATTGAACAAAACTAGGCTTGCATAAGCCAAACAAAATAGTGATGATTTTTCTTCACATCTGAAACAAACATTAATAAGTTAGGAAATCCAGAGGAGTTTAAAGTTCTATGAGCTTCACAAGCACTTGGCAAATTTGCAAGACACCTGGAGCCTCATGATACTTTTTATTTCATAAACGAAATAAAAGGGACCAGATCTTTGACAATGAAATCAGCGAAGCTGTGTGGATGACTGCTTGCTGTTATCTTTTCAAGGAGGATTCAGTGATATGGTCTTTTTCAGTGTGTAAAGATTGAGTTATGCAAAGAATTGAGAAACCCATATGTATTCTTTAGTCTGCTACAGTTTTCTACTCAGAAAAAAAAAAAAGCAAACCAAATGAGTGACCCTGTGTAAAAAAATCAAGTGGTAGTCTGAATGCATCAGACATCACCGTGCTGTTGGTGAAATACACTGTGGTCTGCTTCAAGGTTAGCTCATTTGGCTTGGATACACAAAGATGATTTTTTTTCCTCTGAGGCTTGAAGTATATTGTGCATAGTAAATGTGGCTATGGGCAGATGCCCAAGCTGAACAAGCTGTGATGGCTGAGGACCTCTGTGCCTCCCTGCCCTGCCTCCATGCACTCCATGTGTTGCCTGAGGCTGTGGTGGCCTGAGTTGTCCCTGCCATGGTTCTAACAGCCAGCTGGGTTGGTTTGCACAGCTGTGGAAATGGTGTCTGTCCTTTGCAGGGTTTCCAGCAAGTGCTTGCTGATCTCTTTCCATCACTCAACACCCCAGAACAACAGTTTCCCCTACATCTCTCCTGGTAAGCCAGACCTTCTGCTCTGGATGCTTTTCCTTGCAAAGACCCTCAAACCACTCCAATGGCATGGAAAGCATCCCACCCATACCCTCAGAGGGCTGGCTGCTGGGATTCGGGGCCAGTGGTCATGGGGGTGAGGGCAGCCCCTCTCCCACTGGTGATGTGGGGAAAGGCTCCCTGAGGCACTGTGGGGTCATCGCCACCAGGGCCCGTAGGAGTTGCTTCCACATGAGCCTTTGCTGTTTGGCACCTGCCAGAGCTACACCTCTTCCTGGATGGGGAGGTGGGATGGGCCCCGGCTGTCAGGCCCTGACCTGATGGACCCAGGGACTCCCCAAAGCTCCTGGCCCAAAGGGATCTCTGGGCTCCTGCAACAGCCAGGCAAGACTTAGGACTCATCTCGAGAACATAGCTTTCCTAATGAGCTAATAGGGGGAATGGACAGACAAAGTCCCAAATATGAGTTTGAGCTAACACTGCTGTATACACATACCCCAAATATTCCTGGTAGTTTAGTGGTTTGTAATGGGAGAACTGATGTATAACTTGATAAGGAACAGAGTGAGCAAGCCCTTATATACCCCATATAGCATGCTGGTATACGCTATGTCAACCTCAAGACAAGAACCTCTTCTGTTCTACAAAGCAATCTCTCATAGAGAGAAGGCATGAGTCCTTAAGTTAGGAGCATGAACCAGCATCATCAAGGACAACTAGGATCCCATTGCTGTACTACTCTACTCTTCTTACTCTCAGGGTGAAGCTAGTGAGAATACAAAGCAATGTTAAAAAACAAGGCACAAATCTGCCTTGTGAACTACCTTTGTAGTTGCACAGGTCAGAATTCACCCAGTCTCTCTGTGCCAGCTAGAGAAGGCTACCTAAAGGCTACTCTAGGTTTCTTGATGTGCTAGAAAAAAGGGTTTTTCTGCTTCTCTTTTTTTTCATAGCACAATGCCAGCAACAAGGATAGAAACTACCAAATAAGCCATAAAGGTGACCCTAAAGGAGCTCTCTGAAGTTGAACAAGCCCAAGGGACCGTCTGCAACAAGCTGATATTTCACTTATATTGGGAGTGAGATTCAAAATGTCAATACTTTCATAAAGATTCCGCTTGCATGGATAATGAATTCCTGGGAGTCTCACTTCTGCAAATGGTGTATGTTCTGCCATCTTTGACTGCAGCCTTCATTACTGGTCAGCCATGGAATTTCCTTGAATTAAATCCAGTCTGAATAAAAAGTTGCTGCTGGTCACCCTAGCAGTGCAAATGATAAACTGGCAAATTCAAGACAGCAGATCTTTCTCTCCCCTCTCTTTATTTAGTGAAAAAAAAAGTTGTATCTGGGAGATATTTACTAAAAAGAGAAGCACTGTGAGAAGAATTGCAAATCAAACCTATGGCTCAATTGGCATTGACATTACCTAAGCAAGATTTCTCCTAAGGCTGATGGCTGTGAAGTCCTGAATCACAGAACTACTGCTACTCCCACTGCTGGGAAACACTTGCTGGGAGCAAAGAAGCGAATATTGTTAGAACAGCTGCTGCTTATGCTTTGCTAATGGAGCCGAATAAAAAAAAAAATACTGCTGTGGCAGTTGCTCTTTGGTCTTTCCTGCACTCCTGAAATGCCTTATCATGTTATGGCGTATGGGCCAATTTCACTTTCAATGATACCTGCCTATCTCTAACTGGGATCGCTGAGGAAGTCCATTCAACAGGGTGCAAAGAAGAGAATTTAACCATCTGTTTACCATGAAGTCCCAAGGAACTTTGGACGTCTCCAGGGTGGTTTAGGATAAGAGCAGTATAACATGTCAGTCTGAGCACCTTTTAAAGCCTTCCAACATTCTGAAACAAGCAATCATTTTCTAAGACTGGCATGTTCCCAGAGCTGTATTTCTTCATCTCCATTTAACTGATCACAGTATTCTTTGGGAAACACCAAAGACTAGGTACATATCTTCTGTCTGGTTACTCTTTTATACATATTAGGACCTCCCTGAATGCCTCTAGAGCAGCAGTCCTAACTGTTGGGCTCTCTGACTGGATGGCTCTGGGTTAGGCTGAGCTTATGAGATGGCTTTCCTAGTGAGAAGCTCTTTCCAGTGAGGTGGCTGTCCTCGTGGGTCACTGCAAGCAAGAAAATGAACACCATAAAGATTTATCATCAGTTGCTTACATAAATAAAGTACATTGCTACTCCTAATTAAACACCTATTGTGCAACCAAGTTGGAGGTTAAAGAAGGTGCCGACTAGTTGACAGGTTCATGAGAAAATGTCCTTCCAAATATTTTGATGTAAAAGATCAGGTTTTTCAGATGAGAGATTTTTTAAGTGTGGGAAAGCATCCTTCCCCATCATATTTTTACTATTTTCTAGCTCTTTTCAATTAGGAAACACAGTTTGTAGCAATGGAGAAAATCTCCCCTTTTACTTACAAACCACATATGCACTTTTTTTTTTTTTTAGATTTATGTATTTACCAGCTACAAATGAAGCCGCTCCTTCACGAATACTCCTTGACTGCATAATTGGAAATTGCCCAGTTGTCTGGATCTCGTTTTGTTTGGGGGATTGTTTGAATGTGTTTGGCAACTGGATCTTTTGCCACCAGTGGCTCTAACTGCATTGTGTGCTTGACATACACACACAGGAATAATGTTTAGTCCCAGCTGACTGTGGCATTTAAAAAGTTTCTTCAGGCATTAGTTAATAGGATATTATGTGAACCCATAAGTAAACTATAAAATAGGGCTGCCAAAATGTATTCCAGGATTTCGGCTCTTACCTATATTCTTGTCCCATGTGATTGAGTTTGACAATTGCCCAGTGAATCAAACGAAGATATCCCGCAAAAAAAAAAACAACCCAGAAGCAAAACCCCTGAGGTAGACTTAGCTTGTCTTTTTCCACCTGTACTTAAGGCAAATGTGAGAGTAACTCATCTGAACTGGAGAGAATGCTTTGGTTGACAAGCTTAATTTTTTTTTCTTCAGTCTCCCTGAACAAGTGCTGATTTACTTAAAAGGAATATTTTGTGTTCTCAAAATGTTCACCTCAATATGAAGCAGTGTACTGTGGCAATGTTCTTTGAAAAAGTGTTTGCAGTGAAATGACTTTTTAATGCATTACAGTTAAAATTCTGCTGATGGACCAGACTTTTATCTTATTATATTACTAATAGATGCTTAGAAAATACAATGGCAACTTTATAGCTGGATTCTTCTGTCCCTGGCTGCTTGAAACGGGGCCATGTTTAAATGGGGAAGACTTTTTACTCACTGATCACAGTGTGGATCAAGTGGAAGTGGGATCTCGGGCAAAGCTGGGAGCGGTACCTTCTGAAAAGGGCAAGTAGTGGAGCTGGTACTAGGTTTAGCTGTTCCTTGGTGTGCGCAGGATTCTTCACTCTCCTGCCTGCATTGCTTCTTTTCTATATCACCTCACATGGTTTGCAGCCCATTTCAATATGCTGTGGGTACAAGTGTTGTCATTCCTGAAGCTGCATGGAACCTGTTTCTGTATGAGCCCTGCTCCCATCAGCTGAAGAGATTTATGAATTCTCTTCTGCAGGAAAGGCTTGGGAGAAATCTTGAATTAGACTGTAAACCCTTTAAATGATTGAGCAAGCTGTGCCATGAAAGTTAAGAACATCATGTACGTTCAGGTCATGGGCTGACTATCTACATTTATACCAAAAACTTTATTGCTTGTTGAAAGTAAGGTTCCTCTCATCCAAACTGAGTGCAGTGAGTGAATGATATGCTTGTAGAAAACTGAGTGATGGCTGGAGGGATTTTTCTTATTTTCTGTCAGAACAGAAGTTGTTGTGGTAGATTCACACACATTGCAGTTTCTTTTTAGCTTTTGAAGGGTCAGAGCAGCAGTGCACCACTTACGAAGCTGTTACAGAGGAAATAATTTCTGGAGCGATTTGTAAGCAATTGTGTATATGTGTGATTAAATGGTATTGATCATGCTTATATTCTATGTACAAGCAGAAGAGAAAAAGTCTGTATTAACTGGGCTAGAGATGAAAAGGTGTCAAAAAGTGTTCAAAATGACGTGCAGTACTAAACACCGCTGTCTGTAGGGTAAATCTTGCGTGGCGCTTTTCACATTGACTGAAAAACCATCATTGTTGTGGTAAAACGTGTAGTGTAACGTTGTCCTAGATCATAAAGTTTCCTGAAAACGTGGGACTTAAGTCTTGCAGAGTGGGGCATACCTAGTTACACCCTAAAAAAGTAGGTTTTTTCCCCCATGGTTTCCACCCACTGAGCTTTAAAATCCTCCTCAGCCAGATTTTCCTCCTGCTTGGGACATCTTGTGCAAACTGCTCTATGACTGGTTTGGAATCATATTTCCATAGCCTGACCTTTATTACTAAGGTTTTAAGCAAGAAGAATAGCCACCACCCAAACACTACCTTTAGCTGTAAACTGTGCCTGTTAGCACTGAAGGGGAACCTTGGACTGACATTTTCTTTGTGACAGAAATGTCAGGCTCTGGTACTCCCCTGCTAGCTCTCTGTTTTGAAATGGAGACTGAGATGGCTATAATGGGTTTCCTCAGCTCCTTGCTTGATTTTATGATGCTGCTCAGAGCACGTCCAGTCCTGCTACCCTGCAATATTGCCAACCAACTGTTTTTCTATAGCTCAAGTGATCCTTGGTATAAATATCACATACTGAGTAGATCCATGTAATTTTAAATTTGCTTATGGATGTGGTTTCTAGACTTTTAGTCTCCCAAGTCCCACCTGCCTGTTTCTGACCACTTGCCAAGTTTTGACTCCACCTAGACAAAGGTTTCTCAAGTTCTACTTGTGGCCTCCTATCAGGTTGTGTTGCCTGGTTACATCTTGTTGCCCATTTAAAAAGCTCTTAGTTTCATCTGCCTCCAATAGGAAAATGATTGTTAATTGCCTGCAAGATGCCAATCAGCCTCCTCTTGGTGGACCACGAATCTCAGTTGCAAAGGCACAGACACACGCAGGCATGGGGAGATCATCAGAGCAGATAGCCTCAGTGGGCCAGAGGAGACTCCTTGTGAAACACT
The DNA here is from genome assembly GCA_034008185.1 of Gorsachius magnificus. Lineage (NCBI taxonomy): Eukaryota > Metazoa > Chordata > Aves > Pelecaniformes > Ardeidae > Gorsachius > Gorsachius magnificus. The sequence goes on along the minus strand of CM067082.1, from coordinate 53,905,200 downwards.
TCTGGTTTTATCGTCTTTATAACTAGCTGAGATATTTCTGCATGTGAATGCTACGTATGCATGTTTGAAGCCCTACTATTAGCCTGAGTCAAGGTAGAGACAGATGACCCAAGCAAGAAAAGTTTCCTGTGACCTTAATTGTACAGAATGGGAAAATACTGTGTCTGAAGTGTTTTCTCAACACTGTGCAGCTTTAGAAGTAAAACAGGAACAAAAGACTCATGACAGGTAGCTGGTACTAATTGGATTTGATTCATTTTCAGTAGGAGGACTGTCCAGTTAAATTACCTTTTGTGTTTATTAGGATTTACTGACAAAAAATTCTGTTTATCAATAGCCTTGTGTTTTGAATAATGAATTTTGCTTTCAAAATTTGTATGACAAAATATGTCAATAGTTAATCAAATAAATCTAAATATTGTCTTAAAAAAGAAAGGTTGTGCGTGGCTAATGCCAGATCAGTAACTCAATACCCAATTAAAAAATCATAGAATCATAGAATGGTTTGAGTTCAAAGGGACCCCTAGAGGTCATCTAGTCCAACCCCCCTGCAGTGAGCAGGGACACCGCTAACTGGATCAGGTTGCTCAGAGCCCCATCCAACCTGGCCTTGAATGTTTCCAGGGATGGGGCCTCCACTACCTCACTGGGCAACCCATTCCAGCGTTTCACCACCCCCATTGTAAAGAATTTCTTCCTTATATCCAGACTAAACCTACCCTGTTTTAGTTTAAAACCATTACCCCTTGTCCTGTCACAGCTGGCCCTACTACAAAGATTATCCCCATCTTTCCTATAGGCCCCCTTTAAGTACTGAAAGGCCGTAATCAGGTCTCCCCTGAGCCTTCTTTTCTCCAGGCTGAACAAGCCCAACTCCCTCAGCCTGTCCTCATAAGAGAGGTGCTCCAGCCCTCGGATCATATTTGTAGCCCTCCTCTGGACCCGCTCCAACAGTTCCATGTCTTTCTTGTGCTGAGGGCTCCAGAGTTGGATGCAGTACTCCATATGTTCTCCTAAAATACAGAATTTAGAGGAACCAATAGAAATTTCTAGTTTGGTGCACATAACATAACATAACATGAAGAAGAATTTGCCAAGCTCATAACAAACTTTTTAATCATTATGTAAATTTCTGAGAAAGAAAAGAAAATCTGGATTAATTAAAAAAAGTATATGCTGACTTAAGTTCAGGAGTCAGGGCAAATTTGCAGGTGTAGCAGAAATGCAGAAGAATCTTGTACATCTGTGAATATCTAACTCACCACTTTCCTCCCCACTGAGTCTAGGGCATAAACACACCTCAGAAATCAAAGCCGTCATCTAGCTGTAACTAAAAGCATTGTTATTTTATCAAAGACTGCAGGTCTTTAAGTCTGAGACCTTTCTCTCTCCTAGAATTAGCATTCTGTAGAGTGGGATTCAGGATAAACTAGCAGGTTCTTCTTTAGTCTGTGATTAAAAGAAAACCCAAAAAACCAACCCTAATGCTTTCTAAGGTGATGTATTTCAGATCTAATGATCATCTGAACCCTTTGTGATTTTTTTTAATTTTTTGAAACACCTTTTGTCCTCAGGTTCTACTTAAGGGCCTTTACTTCTAATTAATCTTTCTCTGTCAGCGATATCAATTCATTCTTTTTGAACCTGATTATTTTTCCTTATCTTCTCCCTCCTCCAAAGCTGTGAGAGCTAGAACACAAATTAAGTATTTTTGCTCTGACAATACGCATGCACTTTTGAGGGGATCATTCATTTTGCTGAACTACAATTATGCTCAGCCTCAGCACTCTTAGGTACTTAAAAGAACCCATCAGACTCAATCTTCTTTGAGATTTCTATTTTATTCTGCTGTGCTTTAGGCCTTCTTGTGGCCTCTTTTCCCTGTTCCAGTTCAGTTTTACTTTACCTTTCTCTAGAAAAAAAACCACCTTAAAATGATAAGCTGAGATAGCTTCCTGTTAGGAATTTTCTCATGCTCTTGTTGCATGTAATTTGATTGTTAACATAACAGTTTTACCTTCATAATAAATTTATTTTAGAGATTCTTGTTTCTCAAGAACCAAAAAATTGCAGAGAGATGAGTATATTAACAGAGTCTGTCAGCCATGACCATTTTTAGTAGTCTTATATGTTTTTGGATTTTTTTGAGTTTCAAAGTCTTAATATTTTGAAATCAGTGTTTCTTCTTATATTGGTTGACAGTAAAGTAAAGGACCTCAGCATATCTGTAACAACTTTTCTTGCTGCTTCTGAGCCTATCTGGTTACAACTTTCCTTGACTTCATCTCCAAATCTTTATGCAAGTTAGCAAGCTAGATTGCTTGCGTATTCATCAACAGCTGTTGAGTTTTGAAATTCACATTTAGCTCGCTGTTCATTAGACTTGGGAAAAATAGGGAGTGTCTGAATTGTAAACTCAATGACGTGAGTGTTGCACTTGAAAAAAGAAAGGCAACTGATCACTGAGGCAAAGAGGACAGAAGTTAATTTAAATTTTATAGCTTCTACATTGTGATATTGGTTTTGTCTCTAAGAATAGTGTAATGTGATATTAGGCATTTTTTCAGACTAAGAAAGAAGAATGACGGGAGTCTTTAATAATATGGTAAAGTAAAATTAGTAAAAAACTTAGCTAAAATAATCTAGGATATCTTATGAAATCTCCTGTGACTCACTGAGCACTTCTCTGTTACTTTACTCTGTAAGCTTTACTTTTGATTGCATTTTGGAAATGCAATGAGATAAAAAGAGCAAATAATCTGCGTAACATTACATGAAAGGCAAACTGTCTTTTATTCCCTGTATTATTTTATAGTCAACCCAGCAAAATGTTTGTTATGTTCATTATTTACCAAGAACAAAACCTACTGGCTAGTCGCTGGGATTAACCATATGTATGATAATCCATGACTTCCCAAAGATTCATTGTTCTAGGCTCTGAGCGTGCACTATTACAGCTCAACAGAAGCTTTGGCTGCTTTAAGTCCACTCTAGATGCTTCAGCCATTTTAGATACTTTCTTTCCTTTTAGACCACCTCATTGGTAATTATTTCAGTGTTTAACTCTCTATTAGTTTCACATTCTTTTAATAATGATGCAGTTACTAAAAATGATGTTAATGTTAATAAATAGACGAGGCCCCAGGTTTTGCAGTGAAGAGTTTATATGCGGAATTATCTTCTGTTTTCATTAGCCGTATATATCTACATTTCAGTACTTTGGTTCTTATTTTAAATTATTCCAAAAAATGATTTATCTGAGCTATTTTCAGATTTTAAATTGTTTGTAAATAGTTTACTAAGATTGGAGAGACATTAGCGCTTTGACTATTCACTATTCCTCATTTGCTGGTTGTACAGGACCGTTGGTTACCTAAATGCTTTTCTGTTGTTTGCCTCACCTGATGGGATGACTCCAAGACTACAGATCAATTTTAAAACAGGCAGTTAAACAATTTTAGCACAAATAAAGGTTTACATTGGTTTCTCAGCCAGTAATTCACTTAACTCACTTATGAAAAACAGATAAAAAGAGAAACAAATAAGACAGGTGATATCACCCTTTTTACTGATGCCCGATGTCCAACAATATCTTACAGAAACTAGTTGGATTGTGGCATTCCCAGTACTGAGTCAAGTCTTCCTTTACATTACAACTTACAGCTTATAGCTTTTTCCAGTTATCCTAACTTCCATCAGATATAAGGAAAGCTATGCAAGGAAATATTTTAATATGTTATAGCCATGCTATTAAGCTTATTCCCTTTTGCTTTATTATAAGCACATTTCTCATATTGAAGGAGTTTTATTAGCTCATGTAAACCAATGTATTTCTCATAGTCTTCAATAGGGCCATACAGTTGTATATTTATATCAATTGATCTTTTCCTAAAAATGCTCTTTTGAGTCAAAATATGCACTATCATTCTAAAGGGCATGTGGGACAACTGAGAAATATCACAGATCCAAAGAAAGCCTCAAATCAAAATCCAACCAAGACCTATCTCCCTTAACCCAGCTATGAATGGGTGTGGAGGAGTTCTTGGGTCTTGGAAGCATACATGGCCAAATGTGATGCTGGAAACTCCTCGCATACCTTTGCCTACAGCAGTGGGGTTCTTCAGTGACTCCAGTCTAGCAGGCCAAGGAAGCTTAGTTGAACCTTCTGGTTTTGTTACAGTTCTGACTGTTCAATATCATCTGTGACAACAACAGCAGACAAAGGAAAACCAATGGATGTCATCTATCTGGACTTCTGCAAAGCCTTTGACATGGTCCCCCACAACATCCTTCTCTCTAAATTGGAAAGCTATGGATTTGATGGGTGGACTGTTCAGTGGATAAGGAACTGGCTGGATGGCCGCATCCAGAGGGTAGTGGTCAATGGCTCGATGTCTGGATGGAGACCGGTGATGAGTGGTGTCCCTCAGGGGTCCGTACTGGGACCGGTGCTGTTTAACGTTTTCATCAATGACATAGCGAGATCAAGTGCACCCTCAGCCAGTTTGCGGATGACACCAAACTGAGCGGTGCGGTTGACATGCCAGAAGGATGGGATGTCATCCAGAGACACCTGGACAGGCTGGAGAGGTGGGCCTTTCTGAACCTCATGAGGTTCAACAAGGCCAAGTGCAAGGTCATGCACCTGGGTCAGGGTAACCCCTGGTATCAATACAGGCTGGGGGAAGAAAGGATTGAGAGCAGCCCTGCCGAGAGGGACTTGGGGGTGCTGGTGGATGAAAAGCTGGACGTGAGCCGGCAATGTGCGCTGGCAGCCCAGAAGGCGAACCGTACCCTGGTCTGCATCAGGAGAAGCATGGCCAGCAGGTTGAGGGAGGTGATTCTGCCCCTCTACTCTGCTCTGGTGAGACCTCACCTGGAGTGCTGCATCCAGCTCTGGAGCCCTCAGCACAAGAAAGACATGGAACTGTTGGAGCGGGTCCAGAGGAGGGCTACTAAAATGATCCGAGGACTGGAGCACCTCTCTTATGAGGACAGGCTGAGAGAGTTGGGCTTGTTCAGCCTAGAGAAAAGAAGGCTCAGGGGAGACCTGATTGCGGCCTTTCAGTACCTAAAGGGGGCCTATAGGAAAGATGGGGATAATCTTTGTAGTAGGGCCAGCTGTGACAGGACAAGGGGTAATGGTTTTAAACTAAAACAGGGTAGGTTTAGTCTGGATATAAGGAAGAAATTCTTTACAATGGGGGTGGTGAAACGCTGGAATGGGTTGCCCAGTGAGGTAGTGGAGGCCCCATCCCTGGAAACGTTCAAGACCAGGTTGGATGGGGCTCTGAGCAACCTGATCCAGTTAGCGGTGTCCCTGCTCACTGCAGGGGGGTTGGACTAGATGACCTCTAGAGGTCCCTTCCAACCCAAAACATTCAATGATTCTATGATCTTGTATTTTGAGATTCTTAAAATAGCTATCTTAACATGGTAAATAAGAAGAATTTCTGCAAGCAAAAAGTGTAGCTTTGAAAAATATATATTTTTAAAAAAATTTGCATAAACAATGTCTATTGTTAGAATTGTACTACTACTTCGGGGCTTTTTGGTTTTTTTTTAAACTCCTTAGCACATAAAAGAGCTTGTAATGTACAGTCATGCTGTAAAAGTAAATAGATGTGTAATTAAATTTATATTTTATCTAGGCTGTATTTTCAGTGCTGTATTTAATATAAGAATCTGACCTATTAAATAGTCTCTGATTTAGGCTGTCTGTTAACTATAAAATGATAATCCAATATATTTCTACTTTGAGATGGACAAAGAACATTATTGCCTTGTTTCTGCATGAAAGAAGAGGTAAATGTGTAAAATTTGGGATTTTGACCCCACTTCACACATAACTTTTTATGTCTGTTTATTAAAAGTGGTTTTTTTTCAAGTGAGAAAACAGAACTAGATATTCTGATGTAGCTTATTCCTTGTGTTGAAATGGGAATAACTTTCATTGACGCAGGCAGATTTAGACTGAAACAGCTGTGTCCACACTGAAGGTGACTGGAGATGTTTTACCTCTTCATCTGTATTTCTATGGTTAAATCTATAAGATTTAGCAATATACCATAGAATATATAATGACATACTGTTGTCTGTGCACAGGTATAGACAAGATATGTGTCTACAAAACCCAACATTGATACATGGGATTTTTTACTCACATATGAAACCCTCAAACATTTCACATACTTAAAGTATCAGGAAATATGTCTTTTTCTTCGAGTAAGGAGTTTTGACAACTCCTCATTAAATTACCCAGCCCATTTATGACTCACTATCATGGTGTTAACTGCTTGTTTTACTGAATGGTTCCTTTTTAACTAAAATTAGAGAAGCAGAATTCATGAAACAGTCAGATAGTTCCTTTTTTTGGGCATTTTGCTGATCTTAGTGTTGACTTTGGCAAGTTGACGGAGAGGAATCAATGAAAACTGATGTAAAAATTCCTAGATGTTCTTCAGTTCTTGGGAATTTTAGAGAAGACTGTCCAGTGCTAACAGTTGTGGAAAAGGCTCATACAAGTCTTTATGCTATTTTAACTTATTTGACAGCATTGAAGAATGACATGACTCTTCTTGAAATGATAATGTAGTGACATCAGAAACTTCTGATACAAAACCAATAGCATTTATAATGAGATCAAATATCTAGTAAAATTCTAGTGACATTATAAAAAGCCCCAGATGTTCAGGAATGAGTGCTGTGACCATTGACTTTCTGCTCTGCTTTCCTCACTTCCTCATTATCCCTTAGATTCAGCTGTAGACGGGAAGCCTGAAGGCAAGAACACTGTGGAAATGACACCTTAGCAAGAACACTAACTTATATGTGCACTCCCACTCACCAGCTGTGTAATTCATTACAAGGAATGGTTAAGGTATTAATAGATTGACAGTGATGCAGAAACAGAGATCCCTGCCCAGATACCACAGAATGCAGAGCGGTGTGCATCGGTAGATGTTCCTGCCAAAGCTCCAGGGGATGCTGATACTGCCACTGGGGTAACGCTTTGCTGGTTTCAGTGGTGTGCATCTGCTTTCAGGTCTTCAGCCTCTGCAACCTCTGTCTGTAACCCCTGCTGTAAAAGCCTCGACCGGCCCCAAAGGCTCTAGCTGCCTGATGACCAAGTGTCCAGGATCCAGCTATAAGATGGCACAAGTGTGTAAACTTCACCCAGACTGCTAAGAAAGAGCACCCAGAAAGAGATGTGAGACAGTCTGTAGAGAGAAAAGGAAGGATTTCAGGATGGGATCGTTAGCAGATCAAGGATTAAAAAGGGGAAGCATTGATAGTGTTGATCTGCTCGAGGGGAGAAGGGCTCTGCAGAGGGACCTGGACAGGATGGATTGATGGGCCGAGGCCAACTGTATGAGGTTCAAAAGTGCCGGGTCCTGCACTTTGGTCACAACAACCCCATGCAATGCTACAGGCTTGGTGAAGAGTGGCTGGAAAGCTGCCTGGTGGAAAAAGACCTGGGGGTAGTTTGGCAGCCGACTGAATATGAGCCAGCAGTGTGCCCAGGTGGGCAAGAAGGCCAATGGCATCCTGGCTTGTATCAGGAATAGTGTGGCCAGCAGGAGTAGGGAAGTGATCGTGCCCCTGTACTTGGTGCTGGTGAGGCCGCACCTTGAATACTGTGTTCAGTTTTGGGCCCCTTACTACAAGAAAGATGTTGCGTTGCTGGAGCATGTCCAGAGGAGAGCCACAAAACTGGTGAGGGGTCTAGAGCACACGTCTTACGAGGAGCGGCTGAGGGAACTGGGGCTATTTAGTCTGGAGAAGAGGAGGCTGAGGGGAGACCTGATTGCCCTCTACAACAACCTGAAAGGAGGCTGTAGTGAGGTGGGGGTCGGCCTCTTCTCCCTGGCAATGCACGATAGGGCAAGGGGGAATGGTTTGAAGTTGCGCCAGGGCAGGTTTAGGCTAGACTTTAGGAAAAACTTCTTCACAGAAAGGGTTGTCAAGCTCTGGAATGGGCTGCCCAGGGAGGTGGTCAAGTCCCCATCCCTGGAGGTATTTAAAAGAAAGATAGATTAAGTGCTTAGGGGCATAGTGGGATGGCAGGGTTAGGTTAAAGGTTGGACTCGATGATCTTAAAGGTCTTTTCCAACCAAAGCGATTCTATGATTCTATGATATGAAAAGGTATGAAATCCTAAAGAGAAAAAAAAAAGGAATCATTAGGTTGTCAGGTCAAGGCATCTGTGTCAATGGAGCTGGTGAAGGTGGCAGCTCAGCAATGCTGAGGATCTGTCTCTGGGACCTGCGGTGGCTGCCCTTTCACCTCCTGCCTGCCTGGCAAAGACTCTGGTACCATGTCGGGGATGGTGACCACACTAAGGCTTAGCTCAATGGCTTGGTGAATCCTAGCTATCTTTTGTGTGAGGTAACCAATGGATAATTGGTTTCTACTTTTAAGTTATACACATCCTGGTTAAAATTGAGCCTGGCTAAAGATGCCATAACAAGTTGACCCCTAAAAGGGTCCATAACACCTCCAACAGTCTCCTTCATCAAATTAACCTCTTCCTCAGCAGGGCAAACTAAGCAAGGACATCGATAATGCCAGCTATCCCTGCATTTTCAAACTGGTCTGGGGGCTGTCCCTGGGAGTAAGGGAGTGCAGTTCAGTCTGAACAGAGGGTTTAGCAGGGAATGTGTCCGCACTGCAGTCAAAGGTAGCAAGGTATCTCCAGGAGCATGGACCCCACAGAGGGCTAGCAGCTTCCAAACCTACCTGCTTTTTCAGGTAGCCTTCACTTAGCTTCATGTAACTCTCTACTCATACCAGGTGAGTTTGAAACAAGCCTAGGCATTTTTAAATGGGCAGGAGATAGGAGGTAACAGGGATGTTCACAGACCCTTTGTGAACAGTTTGCTACAAGCAAAGCATAACTTATTTAGAGCAAAAGCCTTTAAGAATAAAGGATTCAATAAATTGTCTGTAATTATGTCTAGGCTGTACAGCGTGTGTCTATCTTCCATATGGTGACCCCGCATGTTCTCAGTGTCCTGAAGCACTTGCACAGCAGCTGGGATGCAGGTGGCAATCTCATATGCACCAGCCATTCCCGTCTTGCCTGGTGTCAAGAAAAAGGTCTGTCAGCTGTTTATAACCTTCCCTCCCCTCCAGGAGTGCGAGTCACTTCTGAGGTGTTCAGTGACACCAGCACTGTTCTCTGCAGTGGTAAAACATCTGTGTCACAGCTTGGAAGTAGGTGGTTGCTCTGATGCAAGTGCTCTTTCCCTGCCTGTTTATTTCAATGGCATTTATGCTATTGCCAAGGTGAAAAGAGTTATCCTCACCTTTTTCCGGTTATCCCCTATTTAGCTAGTCCATACTTTCACAGAAAAGACTAATAACTTCTTATGCAGTAACATCACTTCCCTGACTAGACTGCGTTCACTATTCATAAAATCATTGCATATCAATGTTATTAGATTATAAAACAGCAGCTTCTTGTTTGCCACCAACACATCCAGACAAAAGACTCTACCTGCATATATTGAGACAAATTCCTTCCTGTGAAATCTCGCCAGCTGTGCTTCATAATCCTAGACTGCCTGACACCTGCAAATGAAAAGGGGCAAAGAGGTCAAAGCACGCTCTGCAAAACACTCCAGGTGCCTGCTCCGTTTTCTGCTGGAGTCACAAGTCAGCTGCCTGGTGGGTTGCAGGAAAGCAAAGGACATGCTCTTTTATCACCTTGTTAGAAACTATCCTCTGGCTGGAATTCCGGAGTGAGCCTTTTGTGTCATTCTGTCCTACGAAATAAGTAAGAAAGCACAAATATAAAGGTAGCCATTGTAGTAAAACATTTTCAGCCAGGACAGCACAGCAGCATGCATGCAGAACTGTTAAATTTTGGTTGCATGTTCCAAAATAGATTAAATCTAATGACATTATGGCTGGAACAAATTTTGAGGTAAGGGAAGAAAGTGGGGAGTGAGAATGACTCTGAGTCATAGATGAGTCCTGATCTCAGAGGATGTGCACAGGCAATACTCTCATTGACCTCACCGGAGATCACTGCTTGCATAACATCTTCCGGATCAGGCCCATTTGGAGTGCCAAGTCAGCCTAAGCCTCTTAAATTTAGTTATTTTATCAAGCAGTTTGGAAAGTGAGGGAAGATATTTTTATTGCTTGTAAACTTTGTGGCTTTTGATGGATTCTTTCCCTCTCAGCCTGATGCTTAAATAATAACTTTTAAAAAAGTAAAAAATTTGTATAGGAAATTAAAGCAGAATGAGGTGATTATTCACTTAATTCTGTTTCTCAGTGTTTGCAGAGAATCAGAAGTATTACAGGGGTGCTGATATTCCAAATAGTGTTTCATGACAAAAGTCACTTGCTAGGATTATCTGAGCTTCTTTGCATTGGTAAATATTTCCTTTCAGCTTAAAATCTAAAAGGACATGTCTGAGAAAAGAAAATTATGTGGGCAAAAGTGCGTATCTTAGTATACAGCCTTTCCTTACAAAATCTTAACTCAGATCAACAAAAAACTGAAGTTTCTTACGGGTTTGTATATTCCCATAGCATTTCGGCATGGTAGGATCTGCATTATTTCTGTATGTATATTCTGTCCTGGATCCTTTACCCAGAAATCATCATGAGCATCAGAGTTCATGGCTGCCAGAGGTTTGTGTCTGTGGATCCTTGTGTTTCCTATGGCTTGTATCCCACAGAGGACTTTACGTGAAAAGCTGCTATAAAGAATAGGTATGTTTAGCATTAATATACTTGTGAGATAGATGTATATATATATACATGTAAAAGGAATGATGCTGTTATTTTCTTTAATTATGAATAAAAGCTGCAGATTGGGATAAGAGTTTCACAATGTAGACGTTTTTGTAATACTCTTCTGTAATAAGAAAATGCACATGATCAATCAGTAAAATGCAGTTGGTTCTTTTACATCCATTAGAAAGGAGGGGAGTGCATATTCTCCAAGCTTCCTTCATGAATATTTAACAACAGATTAGATCATTAGGGTTTGTAACTTACAAGCCATTGATCTGATTCACATTTGCAACTGTGATACAATGTTAAATTTATAATGGGCTGAAACAGATGGTTTTGTCCTAAAGGGAAAAAGCAGGGGGAAAAAAAAGTGCAAAGGCTGAATATGGATTAGGGGATTTAAAATGCAATACAAAAATAATGCCAATTTAAGAACAGTTTTTTATGGAAGATCATCCCCATAAGCAAGAGATGGAAATGTTGGATAAAGTCATGCTTACTATGTGAAATCAGCTGTCCAGTGTAGATAATATGCTTACAAAATCATTATGGTTGGATCCTGCTAATGCCTTCATTCAATGCCAACAATTTCAATCACTGGCAAATGACTCTGTTATTTGTTTCTGATTTGCCTAATTTTTCAAAATGGCTACAAGCTAGTTTCATGGAGAACACATAAGAAGTGTTCAACCTACTGGAGCGTAGAGGTGGACAGGAACATAATGTTTGCAGAAGGGTGGTTTCTTTTTTTTTAAATCTGATCTTTAAGACTGGAGTATACTTGCAGTCATGTTATGTTTGCCACTGGGAAAGCATGAGAGCTCTTGCAGTTTACTAAAACCACTGGTCTCCAGAACTGCTTACATCTCAGCTAGGCTACAGACTTCTACCTGTAAGTCTGACCTAGGTTCACACATCCTTGCATGCATTTGTACCCATTTTCTTTTTGTTCGGATAGGTGTAACTTTGAGTGAGTACCATTCAGATTAGCCTGCTGCTCAAAGGCCAAAGTCTTCTGCCAACCATTTTGTGTGGATACAACTCTCATGTGGACACTGAATTATTTATGTTAAAAGTGCTCTTTGGAAGTCAGATGAAATAAGTTAAGAGTGAGTTTAAACAATGGAAACATAACCAAGACATGTTCTTGACAAGCCAGTAAGCACATTTTCTAGAGGAATGAACCAATACAATGTGCGTAGAAGGAGACCTCCACTAAAGTAGGTCACACAACATTTCAATGAAATCCACAGAACAATTATAATGAACTTTACAAACAAGCAGTGGGTGGTCATGCAAATAAAATATTTTTTATTTCAAAATAAAAATAAACAAAATTAGTATTTTACCAGTCTTAAGCACAGTCCTTAGGAAGACAGGGGAATCTTCTCTCTCAGCTGTTTTTGCAGAAGGCTGCAGTGAAAACACATTTTCCCATTTGTATACCATAACATTGACACTAGCATGAAGGACCCTTCTGGTGCCAGACTCGATCCTCATACACAATACTTGCTTGGCAGCTCTAGGAGATACCATCCCTTTTGGGAGAGATGGCTTTGTTTCCCCTGGTACAGGAAGGACATCTTCCCCTAACAGCTTCGCTGCTGTTCTGGAGAAGGCAACCACCCATGGGCTCGCAGACAAATAGGATCTTCCCCACAGCAATTGTTTTTCTTAAGCATCCAGGCCCATCAGAAATGTTATGTGAGCTGAAGTTACCTGTCCCTATAACAAATTTAGCAGATGTTGCTGAATGGCTTATTTTGGTACTACCTGAAGATTAATTTCTCTTTCCCTTCATTGGCACAGTCACCATGGGAAGAAACTTTAGATAAATGCCCTTACTACCTCACCATGCTGGGAGCTGATGAATTTCCCCAAGTGTCATTTGAATGGCAAATCTGGCCTTATGAACCCATGGCCAGGTTGTGATGAATCCTTAAATATATTAAGGGCTTTAATAAAATTTTTTTTTCTAATCCTTTAATTCTAATAATGCTTCTTTAGTAATTTTAGTGGTGTCCTGAGCATTTGACAGGCATTTTCTTCATCATTGTTAAAGAGAAGAAGCAGAAGTTAAAGAAGCAGAAGTACCAACAGCTGCATTGGAAAGAACAACAGATAATTGTATTGCCAGAAAACAAGTAAACATGCTAGAAGTAGTTCAGGAGCAAACCGTCTTGCTATGTGGATATTTCTAGACTGTTTATCTGGTTCTGTGGCAAAATATTAATGTACCATGTTACAATACCTCTTCGGTAGAAAACAGGACTTGCACACCCAGATTTTTGTTGTTCCTTATGACAACTCAGTGCCATTCTATCTTACGAAAAATCATTATTTACGATTTACATTGCCTTGCAAAAAAGCGCATATACCTCCCAAATCTACTTTCCTAATACTCAAAAAGGGCATTAGAAACTCATTTAAAACTCATACTGAAGCCAAGTGCAGTTTACTCATGAGCTGACACAAAGCAGCACACTCTCTGACAATGCAGTCACAGCGTGCTCTTAATGGCTTGCCTTAGTCATACAGCACCAACAAGTTTTTCTGTAATTACCGCTAAGTCTGCTGTTACAAAACCAGCATCGTTCTGCCCTGTTCTAGTTCCTTGACTGTAATACTTCTCTTTTTATTTCACAAATAGTCAAAGTGTGGCACAACAAATTAATACTGGTTTACTGACGCCCAGCCTATTCATGCTGTACAATCCAAGTCTTCTAAATCTTCCAGCAGTCACCCTGCAACTTCTCAGATGATGAATAAATCTTCCTTGGTGCCGTGTGAGAATTCACATGCATAGAAGCAAATGCCCTCATGGGTCACACTTGCCATTGCCTCTCATTCTTTTCCTAATCTTCTGGTGCTACTTTTTAGAAGTTCTGCAGTTCTGAACGTGCAAGCAATGTGCATCATTGCTGAATTGGCAGGGAAGAGCATCTGTAAGAACATTACAGCTGTAGTTTGAGAAGTGTGGGTGTTCCTGCCCCTCCTTCCTACAGAAAAAGACCATCCAGGTCCTCCTTCCTGGAGGAGGCAGCAATACAGTTGAAGTGTTTGAGGACACCTACAGTAGTCTACATTCATGCCGGCAGGCTAAGGCACTTCCAACATACTCCCAGGGTTTGAGGAATGGGTGAGCTTGGAGTCCCCTCTGAAATCCTGTAGACAGCAGAGTTCAATATTAGCTTCACTTCTGCTAGCAATTGAAAGGGCCGGGGTCATTCTCTGACCCTTCGGACAAGTGGCATGGAACAACATCCAGCTGCAGGAATAAACACTGCCTCCTCCCCCTCTACCCACCAGACAGCATGATCTCATCCATAGGATTTATTTGGAACAGGCTCTGGATCTTGCCATATCCTGCAATGACAGTAAAAGATGAGGAACTCTAGTTCATTTTGTCTGTGGTGCCAGCACTGGGAGTCCATGAGGATCCCAGCAGAGCAGCAGGGCTGGTAGGGTGGCAGAGATGATTTTGATACACCTTTGCAGGAGAGACACAGCTGTGGCATGGATTTTGATGTCAGAATTGTTGGACTCCTTGCTTGTGATTCTTCTTCAACAGCTTGTGAAACTGCAGGGTGACACAGGAGCTTGGTGAATAAAGAAAGATGAAGAGACAAGATAAAAATGATTTTGTCATCTTTGACTGCCTTTCATGTGAACACAGGATCTGAATGGACAAACAAAGAGTGAGTCTGCTCTTCTCAGGCTACCATGTGAAAGATGTTTGATCCAGAATTGTCATCAAAATACCAAATCCTCATTCACAACAAGATAAAACACACTGTAACAAAAACCAACTTTGTAAAAGGCCCAGAAGGCCATAACCATGATCCACAACAGAAAGGCGGGAGAGTGTCTTATCACTGCCAATGTCGTAGGTCCCTGCAACTGAAAGAGATTTATTTATGATGTGGAATCCCCAGGTGGTGAGAGAAAATGGATATTGCCTTGTGCTACCAGGAAAGATAAGAAAATCCCAGCTGTTTCTGTTATTCTGATACTGCAGCTCCAAATTCTGGCAATCAGCTTAACCCTGACTATGTGGGCCACCCAGGCACAGAGCAGAGGTTAATGTCATTAGAAACATGGCTTACACCTACATCTTACTATTTTGGCTCTCGTCTTTCTCCACTATTTTTAAGAAAAGTAAAGAAAAAAATTTAGAAATCTGCTAAAATTTACATAAAAGGTAAGAAGAAGCATAATTAAGCTCACCACTATGAACAGTGACCCATATGGTGTTTATGAGGTCCCCAGAAACATTGATAGAGCTCCACTGAAAAAAATTATCTGCAGATCACACAGTGTGTTTATTTTCCCTGCCCTATTTCTTAGAACACTGATTTATCTTACCTGCATGCAAATAATATGATGTGATGACAACTCCATAAAAGTTTCATCGTCTCTTATTTAGCATTTGGGAAATTTCATGTGTCTCTGCCACTTCTAAGCTATTACTGTTTTACCTTTCCAGAAATGAGTTAAAGCATGATTCCTAAAAGAGGAGAGAGATCATTTATTTCTATGTAGATTCACTTTACAGCTCCTATATTCCAGATAAAACCCTCTTGGCTCTCACAGTTTTACCTCAAAATCTCTGCAGGACTTGAAACCCAGGGTCATTCAACTTTATTGTGACGCAGCAGCTCTCTTTAGCAGTCAGCTTTCATTTACCTCAGCAGGATTAACTGAATCCATTATTTCCAGCTAACATTCAGTGGCCCTCCTTGATCCTTTGTACACCTCTGGTTGTTTTTTTTTTTTTTTACAAAAAAGAAAAACAACTCACTTGTATTTCTCCACTTAAAATAAAAAGTCATGGAAGTCTCAATGGAAAAGAGTTTGGGGTCACTGTTTGAAATAAACACATCAATATTTAGTTACAGGGAAATAAAAGTCAGGTGGGAAAGCAGAAACATCTTAAGTGTCACTGTTAAATGGCGAGATAGTGATTTCTGTCAGAAAGACTTGCTTGCATTTCAGCTTGTAGGAGGCTTATAAATAAAGTTGTTCACCTGCGGTTTGTTCACTTTTGTTTGTTTCCACCCCTTGCAGATGACGGTGACTATAAATCACACTGCTCGGTCTCACTGCAGGCTGCCTCCAAAGGGCAGCTCTGCCTCCCTGCCTCCTCCCTGCCCTGCTCGTTCCCCTACGGCGGCACAAACAATCCTGGGGCTGGACAGCCAGCTGAGTCAGATTGTTCACCTGTCTGATAAAATAATATTGGGTTTTTACTCTCTTTTTTTTAACATAGGATGAATTTTCAGCTAGATGAGCTTTTTCCAAAATGCCCAGTATCAGAAGTGCACAGCCAATATTTTGGTTTGCTGTTCGTTATCTCCATATTGTCCAAAAACTTCAGCTGAGCTCAGCTCTGTAAATGTTGCATGCAAAGATCCCCGGGCCCTAGGCACAGCTCCAAGGCTCCTTCTCACCATGCTGGCTGTTAGCTGCTTCCTCTCCCAAAGACGACTGCATTCATGCCTACGCTAAGGCTGCTTTACTCCAGGACCTTAATGAAGATGAAATTCGGGCCCACAGCCTCGTGCCTTAAGGACTTGCCATGCACTTTACTGTAGGTGTGTTTGTGCTGCGCAGCACTGTGCCATACAGAGACACTTACAAAAGCCTCGAATAAGCTAGCTCTGGTCTTGACACTAATGGTCAGCCTTGTACTTCCCCTGGACTAATTATTCCCACTACAAAGCAAGATTAATTGCCTGAGGCACAGTGCCAGGCTGAAGCAGTTGTAACACTTCTGCGTCCTGAGCTCATTTGCCAGCGTGACACAGCACTGTCTAGACACACCAGCCTGGACAGAGCCAGTTCTGGTACCTCCGCACGATGTAAACACTCAAGTTCCTGTTAGTCAAAATATAGAACATTTCCAATGCAATAAGTTGGCCACAAAATAAGGAGATGAGACTGCTATATTAGCTGTTTCCAGAAATGTGCACCCTTTCCCAGCATAGCTGTGACGACTGATGCTCCCTTGTGGCTATTTTTCCCAGGTACAGCTACAAGGCCCCAGGATGAGTGTTTGGCAAAGGGCATTACGAAACCTTCCATTTTTTCTCTACTACAGTTTAAATTAAATACACAGGAAATTAATGCCTGACTGTGGCTAGATTTTCCACACTAGAAAAATCACTGGGAACATTTGTCCACAGATGGAGCTAGCTGAGACTCTTTCTAAATACTGAATTTGTGCTGGTTGTGCCATTTATACTTTTCATTGCTGTTGTGTTTCTGTTGCAAAGGTGTTAGTTCCTAAGGAGACCTCTAGGAGAACTTCTGCTTCCAACAAAGGCTGTGGGCACTCTGTTATGCTCTAGGAACAGAAAAGAAGAAAATAATAAGTTTTCCTCATAACTGTTCATAAAGTGATTTAAGCCAAAATGGAGAACAGCAGCCCTCCAAACTGTTGGTGCTAATGAATATGTATTGCAGTCAGATGAAGATTTGTGAGCAGAGTGCATATGACATTTTTTGCAGAGGGTGCTGCCAAACTCTGGTGAGAGTACCTAAAAAAGCACCAGTTTCATCAGGGGCTACGCTGGGGACAAGTCAGTACCTTGCTTCTTCTATAATTTACAACGCCATGAAATCAAACCCATCTCGGCTAAAAGGTACTAGGAAAATTTTGGAGTTGAGTCTGTCATTGTTCCTCCAAACCTGACATGACAGGAGAAGCTATATATCAGTTGTTTAAAACCGAGGTGCTGTAGAGGGAAGGAGGTGTTCCAAGATGCATTTCTAAGAGGTTAGTTTAAAACATATTGTTGAGGTCATGGCTTCAGATAACCCCCACGAAGCTGTGCCTTTGCCCCAGTGTTAGCTCAAAACCTAGATTTCATGGGGCCCCTGAGCTGGAAGAGAAGGCTCAGGGATGGCTATGCCTTCAAAAGCATGGGTGTTGCTGCATTGCCGTGGTCTGCACACTGCCTTAGAAAGTTCTGAAAGGAGGCTGGTTTTTCTTGTCTAGGTAGACTTAGGGCTTCGGAGTTTAGAGGCTTAGATTTTCCTGTTCTGGGACAGAAAAGGCTAGCTCAAGTGTTCTACAAACAAGGAATAGTATAATGAGTTGAGCTCAAGAAGGGCCAGAAAATCTCTAAGAGGTTTCCTTCCTTCTTCCCTTTCTCTCTTCATCACATCCTTCTGCCCTTCTAACCTCCCACCCTCCCTTCCCTGTCCCCGTATACAGGTAATATAATCATGACAGGCCCAAACTAAATATGGTTATTACTAAATACGTCTGTAGTGGAGGTAAAAGAATATAAAATTAAATGTTTTCATCTTCAGCATGGATGCAATCTGCCAGGCTGCATTTTATTTACTCATTGCTTGCATCAGTTGGCTTCTGTGCTTTTAAGTATGTAGAAATAGTAATTTATCAGTAACAATAATTCAGCAACATGTTGTTTGAGAGTGCTTGCTCTGACTTGTTATGCACTCTGATGATTACAAGCTTTTAAGGTGTCTGAAATGAGAGCTTTGTGTCATAAAAGCCTCTTTGTGAATTTGTGTGACTGCGCTCTGCAGGTATAGGGTGTGGATAGAGAAATAATTACCAAAAAATAGCAAGTCAAAGAGAGAAGAAATACATGCTGAGATGTAGTGCATGAAACCCTGCCAAGAGCTCATAAGCTTTGGAGACTATTGGATTCATCAGAGCTGATAAACTCAGGACACCACAAACCGGCCAGATCTGCACAAGGCCACCAGCACGCACCACCATCAACGATGGCTCGTATAAATCTGACTAATTCCAAGAAGGATTTTATGTGCTCTGTTCAGAGAAAGACTTTAGGATTATACATATTCCTGATGAAAGCAAGGGACCCCTTGAGGGATTTTCTGTCCCTCTGCTTGTGAGTCAACAGCTGGGTCTAGCCCCTGAGCTGCTGCTCCAGCTGGGCAGCCGTGAGAGTGGGAGCCTGCCTGTGAACTGTGTGAGGGAATAAGCACCGCAGGAATAGTTTTCTGCTGTTAATAATAACAGCAGCCTGATACTGTTAAGGATAACAGCTTGGTTATTTAAAGGTATACCCAGAAATGCATGGTCGGGACATGTGTCTTCCTTAACCTGACTGCCTGTCAGGGAAAAGAGAACTTGCAAAACCTGTGAAATGGTTTGGGGCAAACCCTGTGAAATAAATGTTCAAGTACAGAAGGTAAAGAGAAAAGTCACAGAGCGGTGCATCTGGAACAGCTAAAAAATATTTCTGCCACCCTGAGCTCTTGAGTACTATCATGACAGTCAATGCCAGGGACCTGAACTAAAGAAGCTGCTTTCCTTTCTGGGCTTCAGGGTCTCCCCAGCTACCACGGCTCCATGTACACAATTGTGCATGGGAGAAGACAATTCACAGAAGGTTTCCATATAGACCAACAATGTAGAACAGTGAAAAATCTGAGCAAACAAGATGGTCATCGATAGTTCCTCCATCCTTTCTCCACGCACTTCAAACCTGTCTTCTTTCCACAGCCTCCACCAGCCAGCCCTGACATACGCATTGATATATATGGTTCTGTGCAATAAGAAGCTCATAATTTGGGCTAGAGGCCCAACGTGAGGTCAATCTGCTGCATTCACAGGAAGGCTTATAGACTTGCCCCGGCAGTGGTGACTCTCGGACTCACCTTCTGCATCCTCTGGTGGCCAACCCGGGAGTTCAGCCCTTACCCTCAGTTCCAGAAGGTATGGGAACAACTCCTCAACAGCACTGGAGTGATCTTCCCCTTGCCTCTGGGTTAGACAGCAGCAGCTGTCCATTTCAGTTTTGTCTTTATTGCTTCTGGAATGAGCTTATTTCTCACTTTCAGCAACAGTGTTAAAATCTGGACAATCTGAGAATACCTGGTGGGGGGTAAACCAACTTCTTCCCAAACATGATTTCTGGGGGAAAGGTGGTTTTTTCAGTTTTTAAAAAAATCTTTTATTAAAATTTACTCATCTTTAATTTTTATATGACTGATCACTCTCAATACACTGTGAACTTCTGTCAGGTAGTCAAATATTTGTGTAACTACTTAACAGACACCAAATTAATCTCCCATTTGTAAGACAGCATTTGAAAATGTGATAGTGGTTTATGTCACACATCATGAACTCCTCTCAGGTCCCAAGTGCCGGAACCATGACATTCAAAGGATGTTTTCCTGATGAAATGTGTTAATACTTTACCATATGTAGCCACTCGTGATGAATTGCTTTGGCATTCACTGTAAGAACATTAACCGAGATGAACCCATTTGGTGTTAATGTCAGTGTAATATATAGCTCCCTAGATAACCCCTTGGAGTTTAACATTCATTTAGAAAACACTTTTTCAAAAGAGTTTTGTACTACGCTTTAATGTTTTAGAATTAGCAGACAAACCCTTTTGAATTATGTTTTTCAGTTCTGCCTAAATGCTGTACTCACTGGCTAACCTGCTTTTCAGGACTAAAATCTCTGTTCGTGAGGGAAAGCTTGAATGGCAGTCCTTGCAACATACTCTAAAATCACACATATAGATAGGAATCATGTAGCCTCTGTTAAATGGCCTTGAACTGCTACATACATCACCTGGTTCATACATCCAAATGTCTCTTTTCCATATTACTTATGCCTTTGCTTGTATTAAAGTCTTCTAAAACAGATCATATATACTCGAGCAACAAACATACGTTTTTTCCCTTCTTGATTGCTATCTAGTCCATGTTTACTATCTGTCAGCCCTTGTCTTTAGTCAACTGAAACAGTTTTATGTTTTATTTAATTTATAATTTGGAATGCACTTCTGGAAATGCTAGAAAAGCATCTCTCCATGCTCTCCCTACCTGCCACCACTGGAAGGTCTGGTGCACACCGCTAGCAATGGTCTAGCGTGTTGTGCATGGCACACGGTCTGGCCTGTGGGGCAGTAACAAATTGCTGTGTGTGCATCGCTGGAGTACTGTGAGGAGACACTGTGGAGTTTTGCCTGCGCTACCCAGGTAGTGGAGGAAGAAAATTTCTATGCCAGACCATAAATCATATTTAGATTGGATGGATCCTCCTTGGACTCCTATAGCAACACGGCCATTCAGGGATAATTGCTTGTTTATAAAGATGTTTTGTGACTGAGAAGTTGGCTGGATTTTAATCCATTCAAGGCGTTCTATTCCCCATCAAATGTCAGGCAGTGCTAGGTCAACTGCCTAATTTCATTTAAAAAAAATATAAGTTATTATGACAAGATTTATTTTCCATAAGCCATGTTGATTGATATTAATTATATTACCATCCATTAACTCTCCTCAATTGGCTGTTGCATTATTTAGTTCGTGATCAACATCATGGCAGGTCATCCCATTTGTCCTTTTAAAAATATTGTCATGTTTTCTTTCTTTCTTGCAGTTTTCTGGGACATCCACTGAGTTCCAATACTCTTTGAAAATTGACATTGCTGGCCCAGAGAGCTTGATCAGCATTTTAAAGAGTGGATTTCAAGTTAACTATGCCCACCTATTAAAAAACTCTTCAGAATATTGTAGTTTTACTATGTGTTTAACATTTTAATGTGTTACTGTTGGAAAGGAATTTATTTCATCATCATGATCTGGGACTTTGAAGTCATCACCTTTTCCCCTCATGCACACAGAAGAGAAATGTTTGCTGAACGCTCCCATCTTTTCTGCATAATTATTGATTACTTTTATAATTTTCTTCTACTAATGGACCTGTACTGTCTCCCAGGGGCAATGAGCTCAGCTGCCCAAAGAACTGCAATCCTAGATTTCTTCTTTCTCAAACATATTTGAAAGATCAAGAAAAAACAGCTAAGAACTGTCCCAAGTGTCCAAGGTCTCCTCTGACTTGTCTTAATTGTGAGTGTTAGGTAGGTCTTCACACATTCCTTGGCTTCTGCTATTAATTTTCTAGCTTGTAAATTCTAATATTATTAAAAACTTTGTCTTTGGTTCCACATCCTATATACATATATTTTCGTAGTAACTTTCACTTTTTCTCTAAAATAAGTTTTTTGTTTTGTTTTTATTTTCAACTAGTGTAACATTACCTCTGGATTCTTGATTTAGATCATGGATAAATAGACTTTTCTGAACATTAAACAAAACATTCTTCAGCTTTTCCTGACACTTTCGTTTGTTTGTTTGTTTATTATATTATTTATACCAGCTGAGATTATAACTATTTTTAGCTTTATGAATCTCATTCTTCAAGAACTAAGCATATATGTTGCTGGTTGACACTTTATTCTGTTTGTGATGTAATAAATGTAAGCACTGATTTAATGAAATCTCTGAGGAATTCCTTTTTCTTTGTCATAACAAAGTCCACAGAGTTGAATACAATTTTTTCCTGAGCTTGAAAGTTTTCAGAAGCTTTAAGAAATCCAGGCAATGTTTTAGCACTGCCAGTGTGAGACCCTCAGCATATGTCATATGGTAATTGTCCAAAAACCAGAGTGATTTTCATTTTATGATGTACTGAGAAGTGCTTAAGCAGTGTCTGACTAAGGGGATCAACACAGGTCAGAGTAATGTGCCTATCACGGCACCCTTAGGAAAGAGCTACCCAAGAAAGATCTCCCAAGCATAGCTTGGAAGAAAGGTGAAGCACAATGAGGATGTGTCTGCACCTGCAGAAGATGACAGGGTTGCTGTCATGCATGAAGAGAAATTTAACTTCCTTCTTCTATTTCAAAATAAATTTCCTTTAACAGATGCATTTTCATTTAATCTAAGACCTAATTTTGCCAGTTTCTTTTGAACAGTGGTGGGGATTCCAAGTGCAGAATTAAGCAAATGATGCAAACATACTACAAACTATTTTCACAAATCTTTTGCATTCATTTTCCTCCTAACTTTGATCAGGATTTTAAAATTGAATGTTAAAATATTCCAAAGGAAAGATTCAGCTGGAAGTTCTGTCATGCTGTTGGCTGGGTTACATAAAAAATACCACAAAATCAATGGCTAGCACATTATGAATAGCACAAATTCCAAACAAAATACTGGAAAATAAATTCAGGACCACAAATAAGTTAAAAAGTAAACTCAACAATAATTTTCAGAGATAAAGATGTCCAATAAGTTAGTTCACTACCAAAAGATCAAATAAAGGAAAAAATCCCACTACTCCTCCAAACCAATTCATTAGTTCTCAGCTGTACCCATAAATAAAAAAGGAAAAAACTAAAAAGACCAATATATGCTATCTTCTTTCCTTTTCTGAAGAATGTCTCAGCATAAGTCCATATATGAAAATTATAAATGAACCCATAGAGGAAAAGATAGAGAGACCCCCAAAGTAATATTTTTCCTCCTCTTGGAGGTTATCAGCAAGGTAAACAGCCGCCTTCTTGTTGCATTTAATATGACTTCATCTGGATGATTAGTTCACAGTGGTGTATAGATTCAAAGTACTGTGGGGTAGAACAAATTTCTCAGATGTGTTGTCATTCAGAAATGTTATATTCCATATGGAGACTGTAGACTGTATAATGATCCCAACAGAGAAACAGGATGTCTACTTGGGATGACTTAGGAAGTCTTTGCTTTGAAGTTTCATTCTCTCACCCTTCCTCACCTCAGCCATTCTCTAAGAACCATGACAGAGACTAACAACAATCCCTGTGGTCTTTATCAGGAAATTTGTACAGTAGGAAGAAGCTCAGACAAAGTCTGCTGAATTTGTTTCATAATGTACATGGCCAGCTGTGAACTTTGCATCTTCCTCAGCACAGAGGAAAGCCAGGTTTCCATTCAAAGACATTCTGTGGAAAAACACCAGCTGAGACTCTGCCCATGGCACCACTGGAGCAACAGGCTGGCAAGGCAATGCTGCTTTTATGTACAGGTGAAACTACAGCTGGCGAAACAAAGTATGTATTTGTGAGACATTATTTATGGCTTGCATTTATCTTTTATTCTTTTCTCCTTTTGGAGCTGTATACATAGTTGTGGTTATGGGTGGCAAACATTGCCAACAAAGATGTTGTCTGTGTCATTTTGCCTGAGATTTTGCTGAAGTCTTACTCTGTATTTGATAATTCACAAAATTAATTTCTACCCGTATGTCTTTAGGGAATCCTAATTAAGGTTTTGTTTGTTTGTTTTTCTCCTACAATGTTAACTTTGGGACTTTAATTTTATACTGAAGTCAGTTTAATCGACTTCTCAGTCTTTGTTCCCTTTGCATAGAAACTTTCTAACTGGAGTTTTTCCACTACTGTTAGTCCTTGGTTCTCCAGCATTGATGAAAAGTTTGTGTGTGACAGGGAGGTTGAGTGCCTACTGCTTCTCAGGCTGTCCAAATGGTCCTGATGGCAGGACATTTGCAAATCACGTACCCCATCCAACCCCTTCCTAACCTATGGCCCCACTCTCTCCATCATGTTCTAATGCTTGTTCACCTGTGAACCTGATCATGATGTTGTAACTGCATACTGGAGCAAAGAGGGGTGACTATGCCATGGTGCCATAGCACTTAGCCTTTATGTTCCTGTTGACACCAAAGCACGTGTGCCATGGATCACCCCTTTTCTCATAAGCCAAAGTACAGTGCATTTGAACACCTGTAGCAAATCAGATGAAGAGAAAATCCTGTGTATGTGCCCTGCCCATTTCCAATCAGATCTCAGGAGAGAAAGTCCACTCCCCACGCACAGACCCATGTCAGGGGTGAAAGTAGAGAGCAAGAGATTAAGTCAGGAGGTATATCCAGGGTTGTCATCCCAAGGCTATCAGTTGAAAGAACGAATGACTCAAACGGCTCCAGGTCAAAATACTTAACTATTGCATTACATTATTTTAGTGATGGAAAGGCACTATTACAACTTTGCTACAATGAAGCTGGCTGGCTCCCTGTGTCAAAATATACCACTATGCACCTCGGGACCCCAGACAATGCTATAGGGTGCTGCTACAGCTGCCACAACACCACCAACAATAATGATGTTGGAAGACCACAGGAGACACCCAGACCTTTTGAAACTCACTCAGCAGTAGGTAGATTGTGTGAATACTGGATCCACAGATACTGCAGGTCTTCTAGCAAAGTGCTATCAACTGTACAAAACAGGAATATGCCACTATTTAAGGTCTTGTCTAAGACTATTTGAATGTGAAGATGACACTTTTCCACCTTTGAAAACTGCCTTTTTCTTTGTGAAAGCTAGAAATTGCTTGCACCTTCTGCAACCTGTGACATGACTGTTTTTTCTTTTTTTAATGCAGCAGTAACTTTTTTTGCACAGCTCTGCACATGAATGCATTTGTAAGCCAGCATGGGATGGGGTGGCTACTAAACTGGATGAATTTGTGGCTGAGGATTTGGAGAATATATATGAAAAAACACATGTAGGGTGCATTCCAGAGTGAGAAAAGCCACAAAACCTGATCTCATATTTAATATAAAAATACAAACTTCCTGTCTCATTACATGATGTCAGAAATGTTAAGACAATCTATAGGGGTGGAGAACTTCACAAGCCATTATTGGCTGTAAGTGGAAGGTGTTTTCCTGTTGAGTTTCAAAGAGTTGCTTTACATCAGCATCTTGGTCACAGGCATTATTCTGGGAAGCCTCCACTGTAGCAGTGAGCAAATACATCCTTTTTGTCTTTGCCTCATGGGACCTATCATCATACTCAGATACTACCTTATTCTTTTTTTTTGCTACAGTTATATAAAATGCTGTAGTTCACTTCAGGCGTCACTGAAAAGTACAGTGGCTTGTATGAAGTGGCCACATGGAGATATTTTATTCACTGTTGCATTCCAGGTTCCTCTGCTCCAGATTCATTTGAACTGGAATTCTGAGGAAAGAACTGACTCCAGAATTGTCTTTCTGTGCATTCCTTTATGAGATAGAATCCATATTTTCTTTAAAAACAACCCCAACCTGACTCATTAAATAGGAAGATTCTTCAAGACTGGTTATTTTAGGGTCTGTGGGATGCTACATGTCTCTTGACAGAAGTGAACTTGACCCATTAAGTATTTCAGTAACTGCAAATGCAAGACATAACTTCAGTCCAGGCTTGAAAATTTGCACTTAGACAGGATGAACAACACCAATTTTTGAGCAAAAACATTTTGCAAGACAGAACTGATTCTGATTTTTTTTTTTATTAAACTTTAGATTACAAACTTGACAGAAAAAATACTTCAACAAGCAAGGGATGTTTTTCCTTTTTACAGAGTTGCATATAGGATTATTTCTACACAATCTGCCCTACTGAATGAAATGTTATTGTCATATCAGATAACAGATAACCAGATGCACTCTAAGAAGCAGGGTAAAGGAGAGAGAGAGAAAAAAAAGATTGGGAAATTGAGACAGGAAATGTTGCAGACAAAAGGAAAGGTATGAAGGTAGAGATAAATGAACTAAGGAATGAAAAGATACAGGCTTACAACAGTCGGAGATGTGACTTTGTCACACACCTAAAGTAAAGTGAAAAACAAGTGTAAAGCAGACAGCGTACCTCCCTGTGCTGTAATCAAGCCTCCTGACTACGTTGTGGGTGTTCTGAAGAAAAGAAGTATTAAGACCCCTGGTCATTCATGGATTGCAAAGGTGGGGTCTTTGTTCCCTAAAATCCATTGAATTTTTTGTATTTTCTGGAAAGAAAGGGAAAGGAGAAGTTGGAGAAGGAGAAGGAGAAGGAGAAGGAGAAGGAGAAGGAGAAAGAGAAGGAGAAGGAGAAGGAGAAGGGAGAAGGAGAAGGAGAAGAAGGAGAAGGAGAAGGAGAAGGAGAAGAAGGAGAAGGAGAAGGAGAAGGGGAAGGGGAAGGGGAAACAGAAGGAGAAGGAGAAGGAGAAGGAGAAGGAGAAGGAGAAGGAGAAGGAGAAGAAGGAGAAGGAGAAGGAGAAGGAGAAGGAGAAGGAGAAGGAGAAGGAGAAGGAGAAGGAGAAGGAGAAGGAGAAGGAGAAAAAAGGGGAAGGGGAAAGGGAAGGGGAAGGGGAAACAGAAGGGGAAAGTGAAGAAGGGAAGGGGAAGGGGAAAGCGAAAGTTTAAAAAGTTTCACAGGCTTTTACTCTCAGGGCTGTTTTCTCTCTTTTCTAACAGTGCAGGTGTTGGCACTCTGCAGAAAAGTCGAAACCATTAGCTTTCTCACAAAAAGACATTACCAGCTGGCTCACAAAAAGACCTTACTTCTGCTGTGCACTTCTTACATTGCTGCTAAACAGAAATGTTTCAAGGGTTACTGGTTGTATTTATTCAACTAATTGTTTAATTCTACTGTATTCCCCAAATCTCTGTAATTTAAGCCTTGTCTGACATCTATTCAAATAAAAAGAAGAGAGGGAAATCCCGAGGTGATTCAAATATCAACTTAGAGCAATCACCGTTTTGCATGCAGTCAATACTGACCTTTTCCATCTGGAGAACTTGAAGGGGAAAAGAATAGCTATTTTTTCCATTGTAGTTTAACTTAAATTAATATACACAGTGTCTTCTCATGTACATGGGAAGTTTTAGTAAGAAAGAGGGGACCAGTAAGTGTTTTTCTTCCTCACAGCATCTAGACGTTACAAGATATTAAATTTCACATCCACTCTTTTTTCATGCCCAGCTGCTTGATCCCTGTAGTGTAGGTGGTATACTCTTGATGCCCAGAAACATATTCTGTGGTGATTATAAATTGTCCCATTCCAAAAACCTGTGTTAGATTGGATATTAGCGTGTCTCACAACAGCAAGCTTGGCACTGGGGATGATGGCACCTGAATATACATTTAACAGGAATTTTTTCCTCCCAAATATCTTTTCAGATTTAGGCTACTGAGATCCCCAAGTGACTTGCATGTCCCTTATTTTCTTACTCCTCCTCAGGCATGTTTAAACACCAAAGTGCAGGGACAGCTATCACAACAGACCATTATCACAAGGTACATAGATGCCAGCTAGATAAAGAGCTTCCTCTTATCAGAAAGACTTCTTTGTTGACTACCTTTGGCCCATTCATGACCACTTCAAGTTTCCTGACCTGTGATAAGTCACCTTAGACGGTTGGAGAAGCCATGCTAAAGTATTTAAAAGATTATAATGCATGGCATGCTGCTCTCCAAATTAATTATCTGAAATTTGTTTCTCCCGATCACTGGGAAAAAATGTAAATAAATAGTTTGGCTGTGATGATCTAGATTTATCCCTAGTATGATTTTTCTGGAATCAGTGAAAAAAACTAATTCCCAGATAAAGTTTCTGTGAAGTTACACGAAAGATAGGTTTGCCTGTAGACATCTACTGTTAAGTTGTTTGTAATTAAATCATTATCAGTGAAATGTCAGTAAAGAAAAGACTGGGCTGAGCGCTATAGAAACAGGAAACCAGTACTTGTGGAAGGAGAATGTTTGCATCAGTGAGCTCAGCATTTACAGAAATGTCGGTGTAAGTTTCTTCCTGGGGCTTTACATCTCTGAGCTAAAGACTATGACAGTAGGCTGCCTCTGAAGGTGTTGATGTACGTCCGTCTTCTCTTTGAAGAGAAGAAAATAAACACCACACAGTCCTGTCAGGAGGAAAACATTTTTGCACATGCTCCAGACATACGCTTAACTCTGAAAATAACTGGAGTAGCAGGTTGAAGCAGATGATTGACTGATCTGACATGGAAAGATCTAGCTTTTATTTCTACCTCGAGTGTTTTTCAGTAGACCTAAGAAGAAGGGTAATGAATTGAACTATTCAGATGTATAACATACTCATTTTTTCCAGTTTTGAATTTGCTTTTTAAAATATTTTTTATTGTGAGGATTCTGTTTGGTATTATAAATTTTATATTTCAGAGACACCTCAGCTCATGCTATCTCAATCTCAGCAGTTCTGTAGATAAAAATGCCTCCAGTATCCAAAACATTCTCATGTAGTAACAAGTTAAAAATTAGCATCTTCGGAATTACTTGTTGTGGCTACAACTATCATTTTCTTTGTTAGTCTGCATGCAGCATCACCTTCAATATATTTACTTAATTATACTGCAGTCAGTGGAATGTCACTATTTCAATACAGGTTTATCTTCTGGACTACATCTAATGCAGACCAAATGCTTACTGAATGTTTGAAGTGCATCAGAGCATGGAACCAGCATTTTTTATTCCCAGAGCAAGTCAGAGAGTTAAATATCGGAGAGAAGAGGAGAGGAGAGGAGAGGAGAGAGGAAAAGAAAAGAAAGGAAAGGAAAGGAAAGGAAAGGAAAGGAAAGGAAAGGAAAGGAAAGGAAAGGAAAGGAAAGGAAAGGAAAAGGAAAGGAAAAGAAAGGAAAAGAAAGGAAAAGAAAGGAAAAGAAAGGAAAAGAAAGGAAAAGAAGTAATGTGCTGCCAGCCTGGTGTCAGGCTAAGAAAGGAAAAAGGAAGAAAGAAGTAAAAGAAGTAATGTGCTGCCAGCCTGGTGTCAGGCTGTGCTCTGCTCTTGCGCCAGTACAGGAGGGCAGCAGTGAACACCCCCGTGGGAGGTGCAACCAGGGAAAGGGTCTTCCCTGCTGAGTGACAGAGCTCCAGGAGGAGGTGGGTAGGGTGAGGAGTATCAGGGACAGCGAGTGAGAGAGTCAGACTGCTGCAATCATACCTGAGACAGGCCCAACAGGCAGACAGGACGCGTGACATGGAGGATTCCCTGTCCTCCCTCCGCCTGGCTGAACATGGTGACTTAAGGGGCAGGGGGCAATGGTGACAAGTTCCTGCCCGGCACAGCAGGCGCCTCTCCTCTGTGACTGCCCCACCTTCCCGCGGGCCCTTGCAGAATAGGTACGAGGTTCTGCGAGTGGAACCGAACAATGACGAAGACGGTGGGTCACTGAGGAGGTGTCACTGAGATTAAGTCGGCCTTGTGCACTGCATCAAAACTGCTTCTGTAAAGAAAAAAAGAGAGGTCATTGTCATAGAAGACTCCCTTCTGAAGGGAGCAGAAGGCCCAATATGCAGACCAGACCCACTTCTTAGGGAAGTCTGCTGCCTCCCTGGGGTCTGGGTTAAAGATGTGAAGAGAAAGCCTCCTACCCTGGTGTGGCCCTCAGACTACCATCTGTTACTGATTTTTCAAGTAGGCAGTGATAAAGTTGCAAGAAGTCTGAGGGAAATCAAGGGAGACTTCAGAGCCTTGGAACAACTGGTTAAGGGATCAGGAGCACAAGCAGTGTTCTCTATCCTTCCAGTTGCAGGGAATGATGAGGGAAGACACAGGAAGAGCCAGCAGATCAATACCTGGCTCTGAGCCTGGTGCCACTGGCAGAATTTTGGGGTTTTTGATCATGGGTTGGTCTACACAACACCAGGCCTGCTGGTGACACAAGGGGTACACCTGTCTCAAAGGGGGAAAAGGAGCACAGGAGTTAGCAGGGCTCATTGAAAGAGCTTTAAACTAGGTTTGAAGGGGGAAAGGGATAAAATCAGGCTCGCTAGAGATAAACCTGGGGGCAGCATGCCAGCATTGGAGGGACAGTGTACTAGCGAGGTCCTTCAGTCTGCTGCCTCAGCAGAGGTAGGGGATGGAGATCCATGCGGCAGCAAAGATGCAAGGGTTATGGATTTATTAGAAATCATGTAAACGCCTGAGAATGGTCACATAGGAATTAGGGCTTCTCCCCCCAAGAAGGTGGCAGGAACAATGGCCCAACTGAAGTGCATCTACACCAATGCCCACAGCATAGACAACAAACAAGAAGAGCTGGAAGCCCTGGTGCAGCAGGAAAACTGTGATATAGTTGCCATCGTGGAAATATGGTGAGATGACTCGCACAACTGGAGTGCTGCACTGGATGGCTATAAGCTCTTCAGAAGGGACAGGCAAGGAAGGAGAGGCAGTGGGGTAACCCTGTATGTTAGGGCATGTTTTGACTGTCTAGAGCTTAACGATGGCAACAATAGGGTTTGTGTTTATGGGTAAGAATCAGGAGGAAGGCCAACAAGGTAAATATCATGGTGGGAGTCTGTTACAGACCACCCAAACAGGATGAAGAGGCAGAAAAGATATTCTATAAGCAGCTGGGAGAAGTCTCACAATAGCTAGCCCTTGTTCTTGTGGGGGTCTTCAACTTACCAGATGTCTGCTGGAAATACAATGCAGCAGAGAGGAAACAGTCTAGGAGGTTCCTGGCGTGGGTGGAAGATAACTTCCTGACATATTTGGTGAGAGAACCGACTAGGGAAGGCGTTGCGTTCGACATGTTATTTGTGATCAGAGAAGGACTTGTGGATGATATGATGGTTGGAGGCTGTCTTGGGCACAGCGATCACAAAATGGTAAGAGTTCTTGATTCTTGGAGAAGTAAGGAGGTAGGTCAGCAGAACTGCTACCATGGACTTCTGGAAGGAAGACTTTGGCCTGTTCAGGACACTGGTTGAGAGAGTACCTTGGGAGGCAGTCCTGAAGGGCAAAGTTGTCCAGGAAGGCTGGGCATTCTTCAGGAAGGAAGTCTTAAAGGTGCAGGAGCAGGTTGTCCCCGTGTGCTGAAAGACAAGTTGGTGGGGAAGAAGACTGGCCTGTCTGAACAGAGAGCTTTGGCTGGAACTCAGGAGTTTATGAAATTTGGAAGAAGGGGCAGACAACTCAGGACAACTAGGAAAATGGCTTAGTGGTTGACTTAGTTAGGTTAGGGTTGGACTTTATTATCTTAGAGGTCTTTTCCAACCTAAATAATTCTACGATTCTATGTTTCTATAAAAGTTGCATGAAAAAACTTTGCAAAACTGGTCCTTATTGCTACTCCAAGAGTAACAGGCCAGGAACACAATTTTTTATTTCTTTTTTCTGTAAGACCTATTTTAGTGTACTAGAACTTAACTGAGGTAGGGGAGAGAGAGACTGCAGACCACAGTACAGAGTGCATAGCACAGTCTGTATGCAGACTGGGCACTGCTTCTTAACTGCTACGGATACAGTTGTCACTGGAGAAATAAATATCTCTGAAAAAATAGAGTTTGAGAATAGTATCTAAATCAAATCAAATGCTCAAATAGAAATACCTGATCATAGATATTACATACTAATATAGAAGCAATCAAAGGAGGCTGCTTACATGAAAAAGGAGAACACTGAATATTAGGGTAGAATATTTCATTATTCTTCATCATCACCAAAAAAATCCATTTCTTTCAAGACACAAAGGAATAATAATAATAGCAACAGCGTTAGTCCTTCATCTTTTATTTCTTAGCTATGTTTCAAAGTATTATTCACAGCTAAAAAATAAATTCAAAAATTACCAAGAGCTTTGGGCAAACAGAAGAAATAGAAAAAAATAAAAAAGCAAGCTAGGCTCAGTGATAATCCCTACTGAGAACACATTTTACAAGCACAAAAGAGAATACAAGTAAACTATTTTTAATTGTTTGTTTATGTGCCAAAGTAAGAAGCCAGGTGATTAACAATAAGATTGGAAACGCAAACTGAGAAATGAGGAGTAAAAGAGAGATTGTTGTTGAGCAAGGCTTGCTGGGAGGTTATGTAATGGGAATTAAAACTTTAGTGTCTATCACTTGTTCTGAATGGACAGTAGTAGAATTTTGGATGAATTTTTTTTTTTCCTTTTCAGAGATACTGTTGTCTATTCCTGACTCCTGGATGGTTCAGGACCACAAGTCCCCCAAAATTTTGAGGATTACCCTCTTAACCAATAGAATGGGACAGGCTTAAAGGGCATCTGTTACTGACTTTCTGATTCCTCAAGGGAAGTGAGTGACCACATGTGAAGTGTAGGAAAAAAAGTCTTTGTTTCATGGACTGCAACCTACAAGGCATCTGTTGATTACAAGCCACCCTTAAATAGTAATTTTCTAATACAGAATGTTCTGTAGGCTGAATGAGGTAACCAAATATTAGTTACAAATTGGCAGATATTCTCTCTGGTAGGAAAAGAATTAATTATTCACCTAAAATTAGCAGTTGCCTAAGTGCCAGAGATGATGATCATGTGGCTATGTTTATTTTCTGCAAATGAGTTGTAGTGCCCTTCCATTTACAAAGGAGTCAATACAAAATATAGTTAGTCACTGGCTGGGAAATCAACTGTGTTGCAAAGGTCCCATGAGAAGTGGCCAATGTCATCGTGAGAGTGCTCCCTATCACCTGTGAAAGGTCACAGCAACAGGGGGATCTCCCTGACGTAAAAGGAAAATGTCACACACCTCTTCAGGAAGAAAAGCATGAAGGACATGGGAATTATAGGCTGGTTAGTCTAATCTCAGTCCCTGGGAGGTATATAGAACAAAGAGAAATGGTCCTCTAGACATTCAGCAAAGACAAATGAAAGGTTTTCCACTAGAGGTGGAATAACCTCAGACAACAGGACAGATTGGGGGGCAGAATGGCTAGACAGCATCTTAGCCTGGTAATCCTAATACTCAACAGGCTGGGTACGAATCAGGAGTGTGGCCTTGCAGTGAAAAAGGTATCCACATATCAACATGAATTAGTGGGAATGTAGCTGACAAATTGAAGCAAATGATTATTCCCCTCTGTTCAGACCTCCTCTGGAGTACTGTATATATTTTTGGGTACCCTTGTTTCTCCAGGAGATTTTGTGATGAGCAACCAATCCAGCAATGGCAACCAAAGCCAACAAAGTGACAGCAAATATCTGTTAAGATTTTAAAAATCACAGAATGTAGAATATCTCAAGTTGAAAGGTACCCATAAGGATCACCGATTCTAAAACTGTCTTTCGCCATGACTTTCACAGTGGAAACCAAGCATTCTGGGGGTTCAGAGCTTCTCACTTCCCACTCTTCAAGAAAAGTCCACTTCACACTGACCTCTCAAATCCCCTGGTTTCTGTGATGTTGAGTTGCCCACCACTATGTTTTACTACCCCTCGGTTTAAAGTGTGATGCATCAAAAATAAAAGACATTTGCAAGGAAAATTGCACAGAGTAAAGCTTAAAGGATGCCTCAGATCTTGCTACATCCTTTAGAACTGTTAATAAAACTTCAAAATAGGAAGAAAAAACAACATTACTGAGCTTGTGCAAAATTACTTTTTGCTGATATTAAGGTTATACTGGAGCTGATGTGCTATCTGTGTAGGTTAATGTGGCAACATTTTTCACATGGAATCCAAGCTGGATAAATTAAATTGAGTAGAAAAGACTTTCCATCACTTCTTTTTCCTTTGTGTTATTCTCAGTGACCAGTATCATCGTATTTCTTAAGCTTGAACGTTATCATGAACAGGATAATGTGTGGGGAAGTATTCTCATTCATTGTATGGGGGTTTTTTTTAACTGCACGGACCCCATTATAACTGACAAGAACAGTGAAGTTAAAAACCCTGTTGATTGGAGAATACGCCATTCTCAG
The DNA here is from genome assembly GCA_034008185.1 of Gorsachius magnificus. Taxonomy (NCBI): domain Eukaryota; kingdom Metazoa; phylum Chordata; class Aves; order Pelecaniformes; family Ardeidae; genus Gorsachius; species Gorsachius magnificus. The sequence continues at coordinate 53,871,141 of CM067082.1, read as the reverse complement.
TAGTTTTCAAGTATATCACACAGTCATGTAAGAGGTTTCTATTATCTCATGGAGTGCCAAACGGGGATTAAAGCTTGACACTGAAAACCCTCGGGGAAATGGCTCCTACTGCAAAATAATGAATCTACTCATACCTGAATGTGTCCAGTCTCAATAGTGGTAAAAGCACAGGACGGGTCTCAACAGTGGAAAAAACACAGGATGCGTCTCGACAGTGGAAAAATCTTCAGTCCACCATTTAGAGTCAAACGATTGCATTGGGTGTGATATAAAAGAGACCAAGTTACTGCTGTCATAAACCTTTTTATATCAGAGGATGCCAGGGAATGTGTTTTAGGAGCATGGACCCCTACGGGCAGGCCATGGCTTTTTTGATGTTCTTGGTTCACTGACACAAGCAGCAGATGTCCTGAGTCCAGAGCCTTTTTAAGACGTTCACTGCCTCCTGCCCACACAAGATGGCTGGTCCCTGTCGCTGTCCCTGCAGAGCAGGCATGAGAGAGCCCTGCAGAGAGCTGCGACTGCTGCACCCAGGAGGATAAGGTAATATGATAGCTATCTTAATGACTGTTTGTAAAGGATTTACTGTACCATTTACCATGTGCAGTGGTTCACACTAAATACTACCCAGTACATCCTTTTCAGTCTGTAAATAACTGGTAATCCAACAATATGAATATGGTGTATAATAAAAATTCTGTACATTCCCATTTTGAAAATATAGTCAAGTTCATGAAAGGCTCAGCAGCACCAATTGTGCTCAAATGCAGAGGCAGCTGTCCTTTTGTGCTTTGTCCTATAGACCATAAGAGGTAGTTCAGATCTGTAAGTGCCAACTACACACAAATGGCAGCAGGTTAAGTGCAGGCATCCTACCCCTCACTTTCAAATGTCGAGAGACCTGGGACCATCAGCAGCGACTGGAGTAAGTATGAAGCAAAGGTGCCATGGGACACCAACCCGCCACCCAAGCTATCACTTGTATACCAATTAACCTGGACATTAGAAGCAACCCTTTATAGATTCAGTCATTTCTCTACCTCTTTACTGTCCTCAAACATAAAATCAATGCCTACCTATTGCTGGAGCCCTGAGACTACTGTGGCCTTGTGAGCCACAGCCCCTGCCAGAAAAGTGCTCTTGACCAAATGTTTTCAGAAGGAAAATGACAGGGAAATGAACACTAAATCTAGTTGTGGGGTTGCATGTGATGGATGTAGTTGAAGTATTGGTATATGTTTGGAAGGCCTATGCCTAATCCTGAACTCCAGACTTTACATTAGATGCTCACTTTTAGCTAGCTGTAGGAGACCAGAATAGAGAAAGGATAAACATAATTAAAGATCTGAGACCTGTAGAAGAAAAAAACCCAAAGAGTTGCATGATCCTTTGGAGACAGACTAGTAATTAAAATAGAGACAGACAAGAAATTCAATAGTTGCAGTCATAAATTTCACTCAGGGGGGAACATAAGACAGGTAGTTTGACTTAAAAACAAGTGTACACCAGTCCTAAAAGACATAGCAGTGATCATACAACAATGACAAATGTAATTCCAGCTACAAGGAAACTCTGTCATGTGCCATCAAAGCCAACACCTGGTTGAAATGCAGGAAAAAAAAGGTGATAAAGCTCTAAGGAAAGACGCATAGAGACAAAAAAGGAAAGGGCAACAAAATTAAAAAGAAGAATATTAACTTTATAGGCCTGTTTTATTGTGTATAATAGATAAAGATAACTGATTGCTACAAACTTGATTTGTGTACTGCCCACGTCTCCTGCACACTACCATAATAGATATAATAAAGACTAATATTACCATCACCACCACACACCCCCCCCCCCCCCCCATCACCCACCAAAATCTTGGGCAAGACCAAGAATATAAATGTTAGGAAATGTCAAATGAAGATGTCCCCTGCCACCCAGATTTGGTCTTTCAGGTGAATGAATGAATACAGAGTTTATACAATAGCACGTAATGATTCTTAGGCTCAAACCTCCTGGGTTCCAACTTAACAAGCCTACCTGCAGTCCTTCCTTTCTTCTCACTGTTCATTTAGTGCACTGCATCAGGCAAATGATTATATAATTAAAGACTGTATCAGAATGCACATGCACAAGGCCCTAAATTAATGCTGTACAGACCGCATTGAATCTGACATTTCCTAACACTGGAGTGCTTGTCTTTGAAACCCTACCTTTCTTCTCACTGATTAAGCCAGGGACTTAAATACAAAAATCTAAGTTAAAAAAAATTAAAATCTTAGCATTTGAAACTAATGATAATATCTAGGGTCAGAGCACAGGTTTTGTACTAGTTTTATACAGTTAAGGTAGTAAATATTTACAGTAGAAAGCAGAAACTGTCCCGTGTCAGTACATGAAGGTTAGCACTGCAATGCTTCCTGGAGGCTCCCAGCTATCCAGGTCAAGGCTGTGGGTGGACTGGGGACATGCTCCTTCACTTCCTACAGAAACTAAGATTCATAGAGACAGTACATGTCCAGATTCTGGTCTTTCTGTAACATGGACTCGGGATGCTGGCAGACACAGGAGACTGAGAGCACTCTAATACCCACCATGTTAGATGCCATCTCTGTGAACCATTTGCTGAGGAGGAATGTGAAATATTTTTGCCAGTTTACAGCCTTATTAGTTGAAGAAGATTAGAAATCTGAATTCCCAGTCTCCACTGACTCTGGTGGGGAGAAGACCTGATGATTATAGACCATGTTGTCAAGCTCATTTGGCATATGCAATCTGAAAGACGGTTGCTCTGCATATGGCACTCGCTCTGATAACATCAGAGGCAGTTGTATTAATGGTTCTGCCTAAGTGAATTTGTGAAACTCCCAACTACCCTGTTTATAAAAGAAAAGAACTGTTACTTCTCCTTTTTTTAGTGTAAGGTCATCAGGACAGACTATTCAGCGGAGGCTGAGTGATTCATTGCACGATCCATACCACACTGCGGAAGGTGTAAGGTTATAACCAATGATATCCTGATTCTCATTAAGTCTTTGAATGAAGGAGCGAAAGGATAAAAGTAAGGAGTGCAAGCTCAAGGTTTGTCTACAGAATGGGCAAAACTGAACTCTGACTCTACTCCTATCAGGAGAAGAAAAGGGAGAGGGGAAGAGGATAGAGCTGGGATAGACCCAGGCCTAACACTCCTGGAAGACCCTCTGCCTCACCCCAACCTCATTCAGAAACATCAGATGCCTGGCTTACACATCTTTGATACAGGCAAATCATGGTGGGTTAGGGTTTTTGTCAGTCCTGGCAGGTCTCTGACAGTCCTGGCTGTCTCTGACAGCCACTTTCTTGGGCCTAGGATTGGTCTGTGAAGAAAGACAACATTTTAAACTTAATTTTATTTTTTCCTCAAATATAGTATTAAAAACCATTAACTTAGGTTTATTGTTCGAAGTGGTCCTTATGGTCAGGCTCCATACACTTCAATATATCTTTAGTGGTTTTAACTCAGCACATAGAACTCCTGAAATGGACAACTGGAATTTACTTTAACTTGGGTTTCAGGCCTAGCAGAACCAGTAATTAGTACATTCCTGCCAAACGGTCGAGGTGTCCTGTATGAACACAGAAAGCATTATTTTTAGTGTTGTTTTGGAGGCAAGATAGGACACTGATTTTCAAAAACTAAAGACTGAGAAAACTAGGACTTGAAAGTAAAATGTTAAATCATTCCCTTTACCAAACTTCTTAAATACCTATCTGCTTAGTCACTGCTCAATCTGTCATTCCTCAAGTGCAATATTATGCAGTACATATTCAGATTTTTTTCCTCAAATTCCATCTCTTTAGAAAGGCCTAAGAACTCCTGAAAAGGTTTCTCTCTTTTTTTTTTTTTTTTTTTTTTTAAATCAGGAAGTGGCTGAATCAGGATAAAATATTTTTTTTTTTACTGAAGTGAAATGTGAACTTAGATATCTGAGAACCAAAGGACACCACACTGAATGGCATCGCTGTTTGTTCTGCTTTGCCAAGGTGTGCTTTCAGATAAGTCACATTTATGACTAAATGATTTGTCATCAATTCTTTGTTGTAGTTTATCCATCAGTGAGTGCTTTATGTCATACACTTCACTCCATACAAAATGAGGTGCTATTTTAAAACTGTCATAAACGTCTTTTAGCAAATTGTGAAATAGGTACAGTATTCAGTCACTGAAAAGTAGTCATCATTCCCAGCCTTAAAGAACTTAAACTTTTTATCTAGGTAGTCCATTCCTCATACGCAAAGGATTGGTTAATAGCTAAAAAATGGTCAGAGATCCCTTCTGGGTCAGCCTGGGCAGTATGGTTATGTAGGGTATGCCTCAGCATTCCTATCTGTTTGAAGCTGACAAAGTGAAATATCCCCTGTAATTCCGAAGTAGATGAAGAAAAGGATTGAAAACTCATATCACAGTCTTCGAAGTAAAATGGTAACTTTTAGCATGTATTGCAACATCGTGAAGAATATGAACTCACTAACTAATAAAGCAAGTATCTATGTAGATATTGTACCATTTACTTGTGTTAACATTATTGCTGCCAGCAGGGAATAGGGATATGTTCTCAAAGTTCAAACAATTTCACTGTAGCTTACTTTTAAATATTTCTAAAGCAACTTCATTCCTGTCTTGAAAATAATGAAGGACATGACAGATTATCCCCCCTTCAGCTGCGCAGCAGCTAACAGCTGTGAGAAGTATTTTGCTGTTTGCATGGCTTGAAAAAATCCCCATTTCAAACAAGCCTTTAATTGTTTTCTCAGCTGAAAGAAGTTCTAGTATGGTTTTGGCAATACAAGATTCTTTTATCCTATCAAGACATATCATTTTAGCTATGGGGAAATGTTGGAAAACAATAGTATTTAATTAGCTATCACAAACAAGTCTTTATATGAATGGCTTTGGATAACACTACGGTATAATTTTGCTGCTTCAGAGGCAGCTATGTCTAATTTGCTTCCATATTTTCACGGTTCCATATCAACAAAAGGTTTTGAATGTTTTGTTTTTAGCAGCCAGAGTAGAATTCTTTTAATGAATTGCCTTGTTTTCGTTCTGCCATATATCTGACATTCAACCACGAGTAACTTAGAAAATGACAGTAAGCGTCGAGCAATTATTGCTTTTTTTTACTGATCCACGCTAACTGCATCCCTGGAAGTGCAAGAACCCCTTTTGTTTCAGGTGATGTCGTAGCTTAACAGAATGTTTTTATCACATCTGCAGGCATGATTCTCACAGAAACCAAACTCAGCTGGCCAAAATGCACAAATAATCATCACACCTGAACTTCGATCATGAACAGACTGTCTCCTTTCAGCTTCCTGCAACTTATAGAGCTGGTAATGATAAGTATACAAAATTTATCGTTTTCTGATACCCAGAATCTGAATAATTAGGATAGTACCAGACATAGACTTCTAGGTGGGATAGAGTATTTATCGAAATACATTTCACCTCAGGATGCTTTTAATTTCCCAAGGGCAATAAAAAAAAAAAAAAGTTGTTTTAAAGGAATATATAAATATTTAGGAATTATGAAAAAATTTATTTCAGTATTGTTAAGTATTTAATGTTGAACTGTTGCATCTTCATAAATGGCTCATTGACTCATAGTAACTCATAGTAGCTGTAACAGCACACACGTCTCAGAGTTCTGATGCTTATTTTCTGCGCTATGGTCAGGCCCCCTGACTGAGCCACATGTTTTGTGCTGCTCTGTTATAACCTGACCAGATGAAAAGCTAGGATGTCTTAAGAGCGATAACCCCCTCAGTAGAGGTTGGCCACAAACAGAGGTGGTATTGAATTCCTACAAGGATTTACTCTGGCAAAGAAGAACAGTTCAATATTTTATTAAACTTAATTTTAAATGGTTTGAATAAAAATTAAAAAAAAAAAAGAAACATTCCAATTCTTAAAAAAAACAACAACAAAACCAGTCAAACAATAATCCTTCTAAATTGTCTCCTAGCAGAAAATTAGGGAGCAGTAAAATCAGAATTTTCTATGAATATCTGTACTTTTGCTCAAAAAATTGCTTGACAGAAAAATCCCAGTCAGCTCTAGTTAACAGTTTGCAAGCATCACGGTGCAGCATCCTAGAAACCGTTATTTTATTAAAAAACAGGTGAATCTGACAGTTTTGCCCTGCCTTAAAACCTCACAATTTGTTATAAGGATCCGTGTGATCTGATGGTGGCAGTGTGTGCCTGTGGCTGAAAGGACGAGCGAGAGGGATATTCTGAATTACAGAGGGAGAGCAGTACATTGGGAAAGATTCCTGTTAGCCACCAGGAAAAGGTTACTAATAAACCTGCTGGTCACTAACATGATGGGAGCGACTCTGACATGCTAAGCTAGAAAGAGATGAGAAGGAAAAGCCTTTTCTTTGGCAGCAAATTCACAGTCTCTCCTCACCCATCGCTTCTCATCGCCCACCCTGCAAGCTCCCTTGCAGCAGCCTGTTTCCTTTGGTGATGAAAACCAGGATAATGAACTCTGCCTGAGGAAAACACCGAAGGAGAGTTAATGAGGTTATCTGGCTTTACTCAGGATTATTAGACACAGACAGCCGTGGGCACAGGGTGCAGGTGCTGGGCTGGTGGGCAGGTTTGGGTGTGAGCGGGGACCTACTGGCTAAATTAGTTGAGATGAAATTTCTGTATCGGTGCTTCTGTAGAGTTTGCTTGTCCCTGAAGCCACTCGCCTGGGGTGACTCTGTGCCTGTGTGGGCAGCCCTAAAGGGCAAGGGGCTGACAAAATCCACAAGAGGGGTTTTCTTCCATATTTTGAAAGGCAAATATCTTTTCTATCCTCAGCCTTCGAGAGATCAAACAGAAGCAAAACCAAAACACACACACAAAAGACTGTTCCGTATGTGAAGCAGGAGCAGCTCTAGCAGTTAAGGAGGAGGAATTATCACCAAATCCATCTATTCTCTCTCTTTACCCCATTAGGAGCAATGCCTCCTTGGTGCCAGCCTGTGCCCCCCCCCCCCCCCCGAATCCCGTGTACCCCCATGCACCATGCAGGGACTGTCCCCAGGAGAGAGGGCAGCAGCCTTGGCCAAAGCTCAGGGAAGTTCATGGTGCTTTTCCACCTGCTCAGTGACAGCACCTATAGATATCCCATTGCTTTCAGACCCCATGAGCTTGAAACCACATTTAGAAATAAAAGAAAAATGCAAACTCCCAGAGTCGTCAGCTCCCAGTTTTCAGAAGTCATGATTCCAGCCAGAGAAAGCAATGAGATTTGCATAAGAGTCAGAAACTGTTTTTAACTTCTCTTGTTTCTCAGTTTAAAGTTTTGCCTCCCATACTGCCACTACCCCTCCCTTCATGTTCTGGCTTCCAGGACTGTAAAACACATTTGATTCCAGTATATTTGCAAATTTATAATTGCAACAGAGGATCTAGACAGTCAGAGAGCTGGGTTTTTTTTCTGCGATATAAGCTGAAGTTCTCATATAATCAAATAATTTGAGGAGTCCAGGCTTTAAGAAATAAAACCAAATAACATAAGGTGCAATAATACCACAAGAGCTGGCAGTCACAGCATGTGCCATGTTTTTTTGATCTCTCAGAGTATGTGCCAGGGGAAACACGTGCCTGAAAGGTTATATGAACATACCACAGGATCTCACCTGTTTTACATCCCTGTTTGGGCACTACTATTGACCCTGCAGTTGTATTACTGTCCTACCTGTAGCCCTGTAAAACCCCATATTTCTCCACAGGTAGGTATGCTGAAGGGTTCTATAACATATGAGATTTATGTGTAAAAACCAGTCTGTCTGAGCTACTTAGTGCTGCTTGAAACATAGCTTATGGCATGATTCAGAATTTGATCCAAATTCTAAAAACAGCTTTTTCTTTTTATTTACTAAGTGATATCATAGCGCTGGATCCTAAGCAGGCACATGAAATCCTGTCTTTGCTATGTAAAGGCTTATGCTGGATTAACCACTAGATAGTAATTCTCCGACCTTGCCCTTAGGAAGCCACCAAAATCTAGTTACACATTTTTTTCTAACTCCTTTTACATCAATAATGTGAAATTTATATGCACAACAAACATATTTTTCTACATTGATTTTTGCCAGTTCAGATTCCCCAAGATCTGAGAGGAGGAAATGCTGCATCCCTTGGTGCCTGTTCTCTGTTTTCTGCTTCATATTAAAAACAATGCTCTTTTTTTTTCCCCCCAGATATTTATTTGCCTAATTGGATTCACTGTGCACTTTGGAAAGTTTTATTTTACTCTAGTTCGTAGTAGTAAAACCAGCTCTGAATAGACCAATTTATAATGGGCAGATCAGATCAGTTATCCTCTAACTTACAGAAAATTTCTTATTACATAGAAGTAAACCAATGAGCATCTGAACATCCTGACTACAGGGGCATGTTTTCTCTTATAGCAGGCACCACAAAAACTGTTCAGTGTTGTTGAGGGGGCATGGAGGGTCACTGCGTGTATGTAAACAGGAAGAAAACATTGAAGAAAGCAAGCCCCAAAATCCAGGTCTTAAAAATAGCCTGCAGCAAAGAGAAGATGAACACAGAACTTGTTGATCTAAGTGACAAGAGGACACAACAACCTGCTGCAGGCTCTCGGGCGGTCTGTGTTCATTCCTGTGTTACCCATATTATCTGTAATCGGGGCAGCAGCAGACCAAATGCATGTAGATGTATGAGAATCTGGAGGACCTCTGAAATGGTAGAGTAAGCCCAAGTTCATGTTCACATAACTCAAGTTGGAACCTGGTAAAACTGTCTCCTTGCAAAAATATGTTAGTTCAATGAATAAGCATGCACTGGTCATAGGTACATTTCAAACAGTATCAGGCTACATATTAGCTTGCTTAGAAAAACCAGCATATTTGAGAGTTCAATATCTCCTGAAAACTTTCTATTTTATAATGAGCTGCTAGGTACAGTCTTTGCCATGCTCCACTAGCAAGAAAGTTAATCAGAGGTCTGACTTTCAAGTAATTATATGACATCTAATTCATTTAAGACCAAAATTGAAAAGACAAGTAAACAAAAAATAATCTTCCTTCCATATGATTTCCCTCTATTCTGACTTGTATTTCTGGAGTTATCCATGTATCCATAAGCCCATGTACAGATATTCTTAAGGGAGATTCAGCAATAACAGCTGCATTTTCAGTTCATACTTTACGTTAATAGAAATTACCTTTTGCATGTAAACAAATCTTAAGAAGTACAGAACTAGAACTAGGTAATATTACTGTATTCATTGCTTTACCCCTCATCTCACAAATCCATTTGGTCTGAAGGAAAGGTAGCTCATTTCTGTTATGGTTCATACAGTGTCTCCTTATTGTTTTTAATTATCTGAAGTTAAACACAAACGCTCAAAGATCCACCTGAAGACTTAGATTGTCTCCAGGGAAGAGAACCTAAATTTGTGGTTGAACATTTTATGAGGTCAACACAGATTCACTGCCTCTCTGGTGCAGGTACAGTACCTGGTGGTACTTTGGTACCCATGCCAAGGCTTCTTCCAAGTTTGGAATGTCCTCTTCTCTTCTCAGGATTTCTAGCCCTCAGTCCTAGCATTCTTCATGTTTCTTCCAGCAGCTACTATCTCTGACTAGCCTGGGGTGATGGACTTGCATCACTTATCTCTAGGTAGCAAGAACAGTTGGCAGGACCTGCTAGGAGTTTTGGAGCAAGTCCATTTCTCCTCATGGTGGGTTGACCCTGGATGGATGCCAGGTGCCCACCAAAGCCTCTCCATCACTCACCTCCTCAGCTGGACAGGGTAGAGAAAATACAATTAAAGGCTCGTGAGTTGAGATAAAGACAGGGAGATCACTCAGCAATTACCATCACGGGCAAAACAGACTCGACTTGGGGAAGTTAGTTTAATTTATTGCTAATCAAATCAGAGTAGGGTAATGATAAATAAAATCAAATCTTAAAATACCTTTGCCCCCACCCCTCCCTTCTTCCCAGGCTTCCTGATTTCTCTACCTCCTCCTCCCGGGCAGTGCAGGGGGATGGGGAATGGGAGTTGGTGTCTGTTCATCACACATTGTCTCTGCCACTCCTAACTCCTCAGGGAAGGGCTCCTCACACTCTGCCCCTGCTCCAGCCTGGGATCCCTCTCACAGGAGGCAGTCTTCCACAAACTTCTCCAACCTGAGCCTTCTCACAGGCTGCAGTTCTTAAACCGGGCCCCTTTCCGGGGCCTTGGGCTCCAACATGGGTTCCCCGCAGGTCCACAGGTCCTGCTGGCAAAATCTGCTCCGGTGCAGACTTCCCATGTGGTCACAGCCTTCTTCAGGCACCCACCTGCTCCGGCGTGGGGTCCTCCCCAGGCTGCAGGTGGAGATCTGCTCCACCATGGACTTCCATGGGCTGCAGGGGGACAGCCTGCCTCACGATGGTTTTCACCACGGGCTGCAGGGGAATCTCTGCTCCAGCACCTGGATCACCTCCTGCCCCTCCTTCTCTGACCTTGATGTCTGCAGGGCTGTTTCCCTCGCATATTCTCACTTCTCTCTCTGGCTGCAATTGCACAACAACTTTTTCCCCTTCTTAAATATGTTATTCCAGAGGCACTACCACAGTTGCTGATGGGCTTGGCTTGGCCAGCAGCGGGGTCTATCTTGGACCCAGCTGGCATTGACTCTATTGGACATGGGGGAAGCTTCTAGCAGCTTCTTACAGAAGCCACACCTGTAGCCCCCCAGCTACCAAAACCTTGCCACACAACCCCAATACACTTCTGAGAGCAGGGAAGAACGTTCAAAACCAGCACAATGTGAGGAGTCACGTGCTTGTTCCTCCTGAAGGTCATAGTGGAACAGTTCAGGTGTTTCACCATGAATCCAGAAGTGGAATTCTGAGCCTGACTCTGAACATGAACCCATCAGTGCTCTAGGCAACATACCTATGGATGATTTTTGTCAGGATAGGGAATCATATGGATCTGAATCTAATGCTGGTCATAATACTAACTTTCCTCAACTATGTTTGTGCCATAAACTTCTTATCTTGATTGGAGGAAAGAGAATATTCAGATGCTTTTCCAGGCTGTACAGGTCTCTTAGAGAAACCTTGGCTGGCACGCCTGCTAAAACTTCACTGGCTTCGATGCTCTCCAGGACAGTGGAGGATTTGACTTTATCAGAGTTCAGATTGGCACAGAAAATGTCCTGTCATTATTCTAGAAGGATGTTTTACTCACTTTCTGACATTTCACTATTATTCATTCACACCCATCAGTGAAGACAGGTATGCAAAAAATTAAAATTTTGCTTGCCAGTAATATGTAATTCATAGGCACATGGTGGATCAGATTCTTCTCTGATTTATAAATATGTTGAGTATAGCAAGGTTAGTCCAGGTTTGAAGTGGTGTAAAAGGAACTGAGGCCCAAACATATAGTATTTATTAACACATCATCAGGAGTTACTGCTTTAGCTCGCTTCATGTCAATAACAATACAGTTTTACAACTTGGAAAAGTAATTGTCTTTTTGCTTTCATTTCCTTTGATGGGAAAAGCAAAATTATTTTAGTGTCATTTCACATGACTAACACTTTCAGGAACACAAAGCAATGTTATAATCATTTGAGATGAGGGGGTAATGCGGAAGAGAAAACATTCTGCAGATAAATGTGATACATAGATTATATGCACAGAGAATGAGAAAAAAAAAGAAAGAAAGAAATGAAAAAAGCTAATAATAACGTTTCTGCATAACACTCTCCCAAATTAAATTGCTCCGATCTGGTGTCTCTCATGAATCATTGTATCAGAACCTGCCATAGCTAAAACAAGATTCTTTTGCTATCCTCAGTGTGAATTAAAACAGTAACTTGGCCTTTTATTCCTGAGCTTTACCATCAGCATTTGTCAAAGAGAAATAAATGTTTAGCCATGAGAAGACATCCCTGTGATTTTTGAAACAGTATTTAAATTTTGCCTTGGACAAATTCAATATAGAATATTGAAAATGTATCCTATGGAAGTGGTGTTTCTGATCCTTTTTATCTGAAATAAAATAATTCGCTTAATTTAACATGATGACAGATGTTGAAATGATGACTGTGTCTGAAAGTCTTTTTTGTGAGTTAGGCTGAACTATGTGTCTTGCATATACATACTCTGCAGAGCGTATGTATTGAGTTTACTAGAACATGCCCAGCGTCCTGCTGTTTCTAGTGTTACCTAGTCTCAGAAATTCACCCTGAGTGGCATTTCATGGCATTAAGACAATCCAGACATATAAAACAAACCCATTAAAACCACAGCATAGAATATCTTTCACCCAATAACCCAGTGTTGGCTTTTTATTTTTGTAAAGCATAAAGACATTGAAACACTCATAAATATTCTTGGCTGAACTACTTAATCTTATTACCAGAAAGAGAATTTGTTGCTTTTTTTTAAGAAAAAAGAGGTCAGTACTTTCCTCTGGCTTCAGATTGTGAAATACCTTACTAAAATCGTACATTTTCAACAAATACTAAAAAAAGCTCAATGAATTTACACTGCCTTGCTTTAGTTTGTATTTATGGCCCTGGAGCACGGCTTGCAGTCTGTGGGCTTGGTGTTGAAAGTGCTGGAAAGTCTCTGTCCTAAAGGTGTCTGGGTCGGGCTCTGTGTTCCTGAGGGAGGGTTTGGAAGATTCCCCGTTACCTCAGGGGTCAAGCAGCAAAGCTTTTGCTTCTGGTTTTGGCCCAGACTCTCATAACTTTATCAAGTAAAACTCCGGTATGGAATAAATCTTTGTTTCTTCTCAGGGATATTTTTCTTTTCAGGCATCATGCAACAGGCAGAGTTGGGTGCTGCACTGACAGGCAAATATTCATCTCTCTTCAGTTACGCTATACATGTGTTAATTAAACAGCAAATATAAGTGACAGTAGAAAAACCTGTGGTATCAATTTGGCTGTAGAAACATATTTAATGACATGCTTTTCAATTGCCATATAATTGGTTTGCCAGTTTACAGCTGTCATTCTTCTCAAACAGATCTGATGAAAGGGACAGAAAACTGTTTCAGCACACACACCTCACATCAGCACAGGAGGCAGAGTCAGAGATTGATCCCAGATAGTAAAAATTATCTAAGAGATAGAAAAAGCTACAGTAATTTAAAATTATGGAATGTGTAAGTTTCTGGCTGCTCTTCCAGTAAAGGCAACAGGCTGAACCGGTAACATGGGCTGTCAGAAGGAAAAAAAGTCTTTTTTTTTTTTCACTGGGTGGCAACAAACATAGAGCACTGAACAACCTAACTGGTATACTGAAACCCTTTTGATTTACTGATTTGTGTTAGACTACATGCAAATTGCTTTGTTTTGGATGTTAGCCTACTAGTGAAAATGAATGTAACCTGGTAACTGAGAAAAGGCAAATACATACCAGATCACTTATGTGACCACTGAGCAGTTGTATTCTCAAACCAGATACAGTCCATAGATTTTTTTCAGTTGAACAGTTTGGAAGCACACTAAAAAAAATTAACCAAAAGTTTCTACCGTGCCTGACATCCCCAATATCTATGCTGAGAAGGCAGCCAGGCTCCTGGTTGATTCTAGTTCGCAGCGTTTGGGAGCTGGGCAGAAAGAGACTTACCTGAGCTCAGCTCAGACAGCTCAGACAGCTCAGCTCAGATCACTTTAGGCAGATCTAAAGCAGCTAGCTCTAATGGGAGTGCGGGAGACCACTGCACCACGGGTTTTATCCACCTAAAATACTGGTCTATGTCTCAAAAGAACTATGTGATATCTTTGATAATGCTACATAATTCTCCATGATGTCATGAAAGAAATGTTGACTGACCAGCTCCTATTTGATGAATGTCAGCTTCTGTCAAGCTTTTGCCTTTTCTTTCCTCTAAGAGGAGATGAAACAGCAATTCAGGCTGATAGTGCTGCCCTCAGTTAAATACTCTCTCCTGCTTGAGCGTGGCTTAGCTAAACTGCTGCTGTCACATCCCTGTGGGGAAGGGGATGCTGCTGCAAGCATGATTCCTTACGAACACAAGGAAATCTAAGGAAATTCAAAACTGGTCTCTGTGTCCCCTGAGCCGTGGAGCTCAGACTACTTTGAATTGTGGCATTTCATAATGGAAGGATAATACACGATCTCCTCTTTACTCCAAAGACAAAAGTGCTACATGACATCCATGGGTTTTTTAATAAGAATGGAAGGGGTTTCTCCCTTTAGGTTGCTTTGCTTCACCAGCATGGAAGAAAAAGAAGTGAAATAATTTGTTGTGCACTGGGGTCCTTACCTACCAAAGACACAAAAGTCTTCAATGAAACTTCTGCTGGGTTTGCAAAGCAGTGAATAAAAGGGAAAAAATGCCATTCATAATTTATATTTTGTTGTTGGCAACAGATGGGATGAGAGCATTGAGATGACTGTGTTTTATTTAAAGTTAGCATTAGTCTCAAATAAGGTGCTTATTTCTGTTAGTCAATGTGCTTACATTCATACCAAATATATAACACGCTGTTGTCAATCAACACTCATTTTGATATACTTTATCTTATCTATGATACATGATATTCCAACACATTTCCTATCAACCTTAATATGTTCTTAATCACAATGTTCAATTAACAAATTCTGTTGAAATCGACTCTTTCTTTCGAACCATTTGTTATTGGCATTTCTTAGTAACATGTTTACAAGAGCCGAAAATACCACATCCAGCACAGAGATGTGTTAAAGATTTCAGGAGTGGTTAATCAGATTTTTTTCTATAAATACATCTTAATGGACTCTCTTTACTTAAAAGTGCCTGTTTGTGGCAGGTCACCTGCTTGTGCCATGGTAGGTTTTTGCAGAAGTGGAATCCAATCAAGTGACCTTTGATCTTGATGATTGCTAACACCAGTTTCAAGACTACTTTGCAAGGAAGAAGTTAAAATATGTAATGAGTAATGAGAGATGAGAATGTCCTTTATGAGCTCAAAGTCTGTCTGCATTCATAAAGCGGCATTTGCCTTCCCCTTGGCCCCTGAAGTCTGGCAGTGTTATATCCTTCTATGACTCCATGGGATTTAGCTTTGATACTCAAAGTTTTCAACCCTTCCTGTCCCACCGATATTCTCTGCATCCCAGTGACATGGGCAAGCTCACCTCCAGAAACTATTTACTGAATAAGAATCCATGCACTTACAATCAGAGGGCCAGGGGAAACCCCAAGAAATACTGGGAAATTTCAGTTTAAAACTCCACTTTAGAGCATATCAGCAGATCATTAAAAAAATGACTTAGCAACAGCAACAGCAAGATGCTCAGTGAAAATCCCTGCAGCGCTTGTTTTTGTTTCATAGTGTCAATTTTTCTCTTTTATCCTCCCTGTTGCTGTGATCAACAGAGGGCAGTTGGGCTCTTTCTATTTTCAGTTTCAATTAAAATTTCAAAACTGTTCTTGATTGAACTTTTGAACACACTGAAATGTGAAAGCGCCCCCGCTGTCGCTAAAATGGTCTGGAACGTGGTTCCTGGGCATGAACATTTCAAAGAGAAGATGCTGGTTGCAAGTGGCTCCACCTCCACTCTCTGCTCTGACACACTTGTTAAAGTCTCAGGAGAGCCCATTCCTTTTATTTTATTCTCCTAGGTAAAATCCGAATGGAGCGCTTTGATTTAACATTACTTATAAAAAAAAAAAAAAAAAAGACCAACACCCAACCAACAATTTAGGTAAAAGCTATTGAAGGCAGAGGAAACAACAATCCCAAAATGCTGTGGAAGCAGAGGGCTTCAAAGGGAGAAGGCTCAGCACAGCCTCAACAGTCTGGCTGGAAGGAGGTGTGTTCTGAGGATGCTATGAAATGCATGTAATGTAAATTCAAGCACCTTCCTGGCAGCTCTGCTTTGTGCTGGGGATATGCAGAGAGAGTCCTTGGGAATTTGCATTTTCTCCCAAGCTTAGCAGAGCTTTTCTTTAACAGAGAAGATTTTGAGTCTCTACTTCAGTGCAGCTGGGGATATTACATGCGGCCTTCAGCACACTGAGTTAGGTCTTTCTTAAGTCTATTCCTCATTAAGACAATGTATGGGCCTATATACATGATATTGCTTATGAATACAAATGTCTGATCTGTATTTTGCAATACCATTGTGATATTGTTTCTGTGGATCAAGGTATAAATTAATTCATAAAATGCTATGGATGTGAAAAGGAAATAAAGGAGCAATGACACAGGGCTATGACATCACCTCATGGGTCTTAATCACAGCCTAAAAAGACCATCATGTTATGGTGCGAAGCAGAAAAATCATGACATCTTTGGGTGATTCTTGAATATCCTAAAATTCCACTATGTACTAGTGCATTTTATCTTAATGTATATCATTACAGAAAAGCAAACTATTCAAACGTTTCTTGTTGCTTTGGGGCCTAACTGTGCATCAGGAATACTACAACAAACTTTAGAAAGCTGAGATTCAAAATAGTGGGAAAAGGCCATCAAGTTATTGTAGTACAATGTACAGAAACTAGTTAAAAGCAGAAACACAGTTGCAAAGATGGGAATTTATAAAATGGAATGAACAGTATTTAACACATTTTCAAAAGCATTCAACTCAGGAGATTAAGTCAACTCCCTGAAGATGTCTAATACCTACAGGACCTATCTGGATAAAAGTATGATTTTAGCACATCTGAAAGGTGCCATTAAATTAAAAATTTTATATAAGCCTAAGATTGTCATAGTAACCAAAAATAATTGGGTAGCAACAGTGAGCCAGTTGTAACAACTGATGAAATAAAGTGATGAAGAGCTCTGCTTAAACGGCTGGCTGGTAATGACCACAACCAGTTGGCAACTGAGAACCCCTGCGAGCAAGAAAGGACACCATGCTGCTCCCTCAGCTATCCCCCTCAAGGAAAAGAAAACTGCCTTTTACTAGATTTTTTTTTTTTTAATTAAATGAGACACATTTTTGCCATTCACTTTTGTGATGTGGCCTCCTCTGCGGGTCCAACAACAACACATTGTATGTAGGCATGAGACAGATACCTCTACACTTTTGTATTTACACACTGCTAATGATTGAGGCGCTTGAATGCCATCTTATAGGCAATGTGGCAGTGATGAAAATGTAAAGAAACAGAGGCCGTTGGTACCCAGAGGAAAGCCAGGGTTGCGAAAGGCTTACCAAAGCCTAGCAAAAGCTCAGACACTCCTGAAATAAAAAAAAAAGGGGTGATAACTGCAAAGCTTACTAAGAGACTGAAAATTTCTCTTGATGGCAGGAATCTCAGAATCATCCCTAAATTGTTGGCTTTGGAGTTTTTCCAAAGGGCCCCAAGGCGAAAGCACTTCTGTGACCATGAAATGTAACGAGTGTTTCCCTTTCAGCAACCAGGGGTACCCAGGGTTTGGTTTGTTTGGGGGTTTGGTATTTGTTTTTTTTTTCCCAAGTGATCCAGCAGCTTCAGAGCATCAGACACTCAAACACCACCTGAGTGTGTGTTGCTGGGAAACAACACACCACATCTCATTGCAGGCAGGCTGTCAGGGGCAGATCTACAGAACAAAAAGTTGACCCTGAAGCGCCAGTGGTAAAGTGCAAAAGTTCTCCACACTGCCAAATGCATGGGCTGTCACATAAATGCAATTGCTGCAGGATTTTTAAAAAAAATATGTTCTGTGATAGGTGCATCATACAAATCAATTACTCAGGAAGCAATAAAGCTATGCTTTTATAGCACGTTTAGCTGTAGAACTCAAAATGAAAATATTTACAGTCATCCTATAAGCAAGAAGACAATAATGCTCAAGAGATTAAAGGAATGAGGTGCGGATGACATGAATATCAATTTTAAACTTATTATTTTGGGTTCAGTAAACTAACAGTGCATGCACAGAGATGTTAGCTGTTTTGTCAAAAAAGTTTACTTTATTGTGAGGAGATTCTCCTGATGGCATCTTATTTAAATAGACATACCTGTTCTGAGTGACCTTATTCAGCTTATCACTCTCATGAACTTAACAGCGAAAGCTGTTCTTTTATTCTCATCTTGTTCTACGCAGCTTGCTTTGTAAAATGTGCTTTCCTCACTCTCATTGCCCTAAAGGTCTCCCTTGGTGTCCTCAGATGGAGCACTAGCTGTTACACTCAGGGGTCTTTTTCTTCTAAGTTTATTCAAATGGGAAATTCTGGATCCTTGTTCCTTCCACCAAGTATTTGAATCAGTAATTAAAAGACAGACTTTAAAAAATAAGTCATCAACCCTTTACTGGGGCTCAGAGGAAAGCTTGTGAAAGAGAGAGATAGTTGCATCTTCCCCATGGTCTGTAGAGGTTATAATTTAGTTCAGCCCCGTGCAAGCATTTTTTTTGTGGAGTACAAGGCTGGAAAAGACTACCTGCAGCTTACCCCCTGTGGCTGCCATTTCCATGACGTCAGCACATCATCTAGACCCATCCATAAAACATTCAGTCAGCTCAACTTTGCATAGCAGAAGTTACAAATATTTTCTAATGGGTCTAAGGTAAGTGCCTTTATTTGCATGTATATATTGGATCACTCCTAGCCTGAATGTTTGCTTTGGTGTTTCGATAAGTGTGCCAAGAGTTCAAAAATAATATAAAGTAACAAAAATGAAGAGAAGTTTTCCTTGCATAAAAAGCTGCCTGGCTTTCCAGATATCAGATATTGGGAAGAAATTCAGAAAAACATCCTTTAGATTAAGGATGCAGCAATTCCTCGGAGACATTTCAAATCTATGCGTTTGATTTGCAGTCTCTGCATGATATTAGGAAGACCTATGACACCCTTAATTCAAGAATTCTCTTTGAGAACAGAGATTAATGAACAGAATTACCAATCCTAACCCAGAAATATAAACCCAAACTGTTAATTTAAATATAATCGGTGTCAAAAAAAAATCCAAAGAGCCAAATGTTGTTGAATTTTACAGTGCTTACCACAGCTCTGCCTTTGCTGTTGCGAAGGTGCAATAAGTCTTACATTCACATTCAGCACTGATGGCAGTCTGGAATGAGACCAGGGGACACCTGCCCCCAAATGGCTCCTGTTCAGTCACTGAGCTGGCGTGGTTTAAAGCCACTGGTATTGCACCGTATCTTCTTTCAGAAAAAAGTAAATCCAAAAGCGTGTCCTGTTTCCTCTGATTTGCCACTTATGACAACTTAGACTCCCACAATAGCAGCTACTGTTATTATGTTTTATAATAGTTAATAATTCAAATACATTTTAAAATATTTTAATATACATGCTAATTGGGCTGGTTTCTGACCTGCAGTTCCACATCTGGTTCAGATTTCAATATAGTTCACAATTATGGAACAGATATCTCTGCTTGCACTGAGTGCTTTGGTCACATGTGGTTTTTTTTTCCCTAATGAGCTGTCAACAAGCTGTCAAATGCTGATACAAATGAGAAGGGTTGGTATATAGTGCTAGAATCAGTCCTGTAAAATGGACTCTTTCTCATAGCTTACACACGTGTGACTTTGTCTTCCTCGGGGAGTCATTCTGCTGCAGACACCTCTGTCAGTCCTCCAAGTAGGACCTGTTCACATGTTCAGGGTTTCCAGGGATTTGGCCTGGTATGAAGTAAAAAATCCCTTGCTTTTCTGTGTGCTCATCTTCCAGGTCTGTAACATTTTAATATTTCTTTGTCTGTATTTTTTTGTTTGTATTTTTACTGAGGGTATTCTGATAGAGGAGGGATGGGACTATAATATGCTGGTGGCTACTCCCCAGCAGCATTCGCGTGGTGCTCCATCAAGTGTTCAAAAGTGTTCTTCACAACAGATAACCTGGTGTAAGTAGCAGCATTAATATTTACCAGCAGAAGATTAGATCTAATGTCAAAAACTACACCAGGTTTTTCTGAGCAGCATCTGCCCCCCCTTGTGCCAGCCATCCAGGCTCCACTGTGCATGTCAAGCCCTTATTAGGGACCCGATACTCTTAACTAGATCGACAGTCAGCAAGCAGAGCAGCTTGGCCTGGATCCTCACGGACTAGTGGTTTAATAAAGGGGAATATTAATTTCTGGGAATGCTAAAGACACTGTCAGCTGTCATCTGCTTTTCCTCCAGGGCTACAACATAACACACTGTTGACACTTTACAGCCTTGTTCTTGCCCTGCACTTGAGTTTTGGAGCAAATGTTTTCCTGCTTCTGGCACTGAGAACCGAAAGTACATCTTCCTGTCTATTTACACAGACTCAGGCACCTGGTCTGAACCCTTTTTCTTTGGGGGGCAGTGAAAATCATCCTGTGGGACAGATCCTACCTGTGATACGAAGCAATTGGGTATTACTGGAAGGCCTGTTCCAAAGCATTTTGATAAATACTCACTTGAAAGTAACATGAAGTTACACCACTGTACAACTGCCCTCCTTTCCCACTACCATGTGGATATATATTTTTTTTTGCTTTCATAAGCTGTAATCCTAGAAGAATCAACCATGTTACCACATTTCATTTAGGTTTCTAATGAGCGGCTCTGACCTTTACCACAAACCCCCTCCCCACCCCAAACTCCATGTTAATAAAGCACTGATGTGAATTTGAAAAAGGATCCAATTCCCCAGA
Source organism: Gorsachius magnificus (assembly GCA_034008185.1). Taxonomy (NCBI): domain Eukaryota; kingdom Metazoa; phylum Chordata; class Aves; order Pelecaniformes; family Ardeidae; genus Gorsachius; species Gorsachius magnificus. The sequence goes on along the minus strand of CM067082.1, from coordinate 53,850,539 downwards.
GGTTGTTAAATAGCATGTTCTAGCACTCACTGACTGATCTCCACAGGATAATTAATTGACAGATGAGAAATATATCCACAGTTCATTTTTGGTGGTCTGGGATAAAAAAAAGAGCACTACAACTAACCTTCACGACAGTCAGTTTTGCAGGGATTCACAGTAGAAAAAACTTTGTTCAAACTAACTAATGATATTCCTGCTATGTGATCAGGCATTTTAACCAGTGTCTGATTTCAAATTGCTTTGTCACATCCTACTGATGACGCACTACAAATGTGCAGGACCGAGCTACTGGACTGAAACAATGCTGGTCCTGTGCAATCAGCAGAGGATGTAATAACATCAAACAAGGTACATGTCTTTAATGACTTGCTACGGTACAGTTTGGAAAGATACGTTCATGTACATGCAGTAGATTCACGTACCGATGTGCTGATCCAGTAGCAACTGCAGGATGAGAGTTTCATTTTACAGAAGCTTCTTCTACTTCCCTTGGTGAAAAAAATGTGTCACCAGAACTTGAAGCTGGTGCTTTATTCACAAGTGACAGAACAATAAACGTGCCACGCAGGCTATGCCCAATGAGTGTTTGAAAGCATCTCTCTTCGTCTCACACGCTACAGCAAAAGCAACACATTAGTGCAGGTTATGCTTATGACACATTTTATAAAATCACCTCCATGCTCTGAAGTGCTATTGTATTACATTTTGATGTGGTCTACAGCTGAGTTACTTTGGAATCTCCTTGCTTATAGCTATTTTAACCTCATCTTGGCACAATAGAAAATGAAGTAATGCAACATATTTGTTCTTGTATAGGATGAACATTTCCCATTGGTATGCACTCACTGCATACAGTAAGTCCAAAAGAAATAGCTCATAAACCTTCTGAAAGATTGGAGAGCAATGTAAAGGAACTGAATTCCAGATAATGCAATATTTTTTTTTTTAAAAATCAAGTTTGAAACAGTATCATATGACCACAGGATAGCAACTGCATCATTTTTATCTCAACCAAAAAAAAAAACAAAACCCACAACAAAAAAGACCTGGGACACTGTGAGTCTGCTACTCTGACTTCAGCACCATCTAAGGTTTTCAAACACATTTTGAAATAAAGAATTATGGAAAAACTGGAGGTAAAATGGAGTAAAAAGGCTAACAAAGATAAATTGTAATTGTAAGTTAATCTTTAGTTTACTAAAATATTAGTGAAGACATAAGTTGTGCAAGAAGAGGTCTCAAGAGGAAGAGACAACAGGTAGCATAGAGATAGGATGTAACAGAGCTACAGGGGCTCCTCTTATATCCATTACTGCCCTTCATGCAAACAGAGCAATGTACTCATATAATTTGTGAGGACCACACTCAAAAATCACTGGCAAAAAAAAAAAGGAAAACTAGCATATAAAAGTTCCGAGTGGCTTTGAGGACTGGAATAAAGGCAATCCAACTGTAAAAAGACCAAGATGAAGCACAGGAGATCTGCTAAGAGCTGCTAAGATCTGCAGGCTCCTCCACCGAAGCAAACTGGACCACAGAGGATGAGTTCGTGTTCCAGCTGCCCACAGCACGATGAGGAAATGGCTGTGTGAGGCTGCCATGAAAAAGGAAAACAGCATCTTACATGGAAGATTTCTAGCAAAGAAATGCAATACCATCATCATTCTTCAGGGCGTCTGCTAGACATAGGCTGGAATACTGTTTGCATTCTTCCTTGCCCCATTCAAAAAAGGGGAACTCACAGTGCAAAAGGAACGGACGAGAAAACGTGTCCAGGGGAACAGTGAGTGTATTTTATGAGAGACTTGAAAAACTGGGTTTCATTCTAGCAAAATGAAAGCTGAGAGAGAATGTGATTGCTTTCTATAAATTTGCGGGGAGGGTAAACACTAGGGAAGAGTTGTTTAAACTAAAAGGCAATGTTGGCATGAGAACAAATGGGAATGAGCTGGCTGTGAATAAATTTAAGATGGAAATTAGAAGAAGGCTCATAACCATGAGAACGCTGAAGTTCTCAAACAACCTCCCAATCTGGCTAGGAGAAATACTAACTTGTTTTAAGATAGTATTTGACACATTTATGAAAAGGTCTGTGTGGTATAGAGGGGGAACCTCCGTCACCCAAGAAATCTCTTATGTGCCATGTTTGTATGTTCCTACGGGCCTGCGATTGAAAAAGAAGAGCTCTTTTTCTTCCAGCTTTTGCCATAGCCTCTAAAATACTGGTTTAAATAACAGTAGGGTAAAAGTTACTAACCTGGACAGAGCATGGCGTTCAGTTGAGAAGCCCAAGACATATATCCACAGGGCTGGCAAGAAGATGCCATTGGTTTCAGTTGTGCACGTAGGTGTTGCTGGTAGAGCCTTCCCTTTGCGCCCAGGAATGGAGCACACCATTGCTGATTTTCCTATTTCTTCCTACCTTACTGGGAACATGCTATCACACAGAGGAGTGGGGCTGCTCTGAGCTCAGGGGCTGAAATTGTGGCAGGTCTTTAGCAGCCTTTTCTCTTTGTAACTCTTCCCTCTGTTTAGGGAAAGGCATAAGAGTTGTGCTGGGGGCCAGAAACAGGAAGAAATACTGGCATAGCAAGCAAAAAGCCCCCACACTACTACCAGTTCATCTTGTAGATGGAGGTGTTCTTCTGAGACTGTGCCACTCTGATTAGTCAGGGTTCCACTAATTAACTGAGGATAAAACAAATCAATATTAGCATTCAGAATTACTTTGACCCTTGGAAATGGTTACTTCCAAAACAGGGGACTACTACAAGAGCTTCTGATCTGTAAATTGAACAATGAATGTACTAAATAAGCCATTAAGTCAACATGAGATGAATGGAATTGCAGAATACTATTTTCTGGAAAAATCTCTTCTGGTTGTTGCTGAATCATTAGAACACACAGCAAGGAAACGTGACCTGCTCAAAGTATCAGTGCAGTCGCACATGTTATTTTAGATTTACCAGGAATGTATGTCTACGCAAAAATGATTTTACACTGTACACTTGGAAAACAGAAGGAGCAGCCCTTGCAGCAACCTAATTCTTAGCTAACAGTTTGTGTACCTTTACTGCATGGAAAGCAATACAACATTTTAATTAAATTTCTTAAGGTCAGTGAAATGCCATTGTTTTGACAATCAGCTGTGATCACATAAACCTCGGGGTCCAGATGGCTGCCTGTTTAATGGCAACACCGCATTGACAAATTCACCAATTAGATAGACATTAATATTACATCCTTGCAGATTCTGAGCACAGCCTGACCTCGCCGAAGTGGGATGGTGTCTTGCTTAATCCCTTGTGCATGCTTGCAGAATGTTATCGTGCTGTTGTAGTGGGTTCATCCATCAAAACCGCCCCGGCTTCTCAGCATGCTGAACATTATTGAGTTTGTAAAAACAGATGTCATAACACGCTGCTGGCAGAACTGTGCTCTCTCAAGGGACAGCAAAGGAAACCACCCCCTCCACATGCATGCATGCACAGACACACACTGGGGGCACTGGAGTATTGTGTGTATCCTCCCCTTGCTATTCTGGACCTGACTGGGAGGGGAAGACCCCTGATTTATAAGTATTCAGAGGCCTGTGGGGAATCACAGTAGTTAGGGGAATGCAGAACATCCCGGAACAGATAACTGCCCTCCTTGCCCCTGGTGGTGTATTCCTTACATCGAATTTGCTCTTATTACTTTAAAGGCTCAAGAAATACCACGTTGAGAATGCAGAATTACAACCTGCATTAAACAGCAGTGTTGTTATCTTGCATGGAGCAATTCCTCTGCATGATGACGAGTTCCTGGGGACAGAACAGCATTTTCCCCTTTCACCAGCTCAGAGGCCAGTTGTGCCTCCTGGAACATCAGGTTTCCAAGATTTGAGGGTTTACCTGAAACAGAGAAAGGGGCAATGAGACCTGCTGATGTTCACTTGTTTCAAATTCCCTCCCCTCCTCCCTTTTTTTTATGCAAGAGAAAAAAGTGTGTTGTTTTAAATAGTTTTCATTATTCTCCACCCTCTTCCCCTGGGCAGCAGTGGCAACAGTAATAAACACTTACAGCAATGCTTACAGCTTTTTCTTGTACCAGAGCAACCCCAAGCAAGAAACAGCTGTTACCCTAACATAGCTTTCCATGAGGCCAGCTCTCATTCCTCTGCTTCTCCTGTGGAACAACCCTTTCCTGCTTCCCACATGGAATAACTGTCCTGGTGTCCTGGTTTTGGCTAGGATAGAGTTAATTTTCTTCCTAGTAGCCAGCATAGTGCTGTGTTTTGTATTCAGCATGAGAATAATGTTGATAACTCATTGATGGTGTAGTTGTTGTTAAGCAGGGCTTACACCAGTCAAGGACTTTTCGGATTCCCCTGCTCTGCCAGGTGCACAAGAGGCTGGGAGGGGGCACAGCCAGGACAGCTGACCCCAAGTGACCTAAGGGCTATTCCATACCATATGACATCATGCTCAGCATATAAACTGCAGGGAGTTGGTCGGGGGGTAGTGACCGCTGCTTGGGAACTGGCTGGGCATCAGTCGTCGGGTGGTGAGCAATTGCACTGTGCATCACTTGTTTTGTATATTCTTTTATCATTATTATTATTATTATCATTATTACTGTTACTATTACTATTATTTTCCCTTCCTTTTCTGTCCTATTAGGCTGTCTTTATCTCAACCCACAAACTTAACATTTTTTTCCCGATTCTCTCCCCCACCCCACTGGGAGGGAGTAGGGTGAGCGAATGGCTGTGTTTTGCATTTAACAATAAGAAAGTGTTACAGAGGGTGTACTACTACCTTCTCGGTCACACGATGGTTAGTTACACTTTGAAACCTTCCCTTCAACAATGTGCTAGCCTGTCCTATCTTCTGCCATTAAAACGAGGGATGCCACTGGATTTGGTAGGTTCTCAGAACTAAGTTTTTCAGGTTCCTCAGAACATGACATTAAGAGACCCAGAATTTGCATTTTTTAATAACTTTGAGTTGTCAGGAAAGCATTCTCTCAAAAGTGCTAGGTTTAATGATGACCAAAAATGCTCAGTTTATTAAATGACCAGAGCATCAGGAGAAAGAATAATCCACTGATACTGTAAACACTGCAAACCAACATCCCTCATTTGTGATGAAAATGTGCACCCCAAGGATATACATTCCATCAAAATAACAATTCTCTACGCAGCTGCCTTTTCTGCTCTTCTTATTCACCCAAGACTGTCCTGAACTTGTTTCTGTCTGCAGTGGTCAAAATTACTTTCTGTAGATTGCTTGATTTTAATGGCAGTGGGAAGAAAGACATTTTTCTTTGAAAAAAATGAAAGGCATTTTCAGAAAAGACTCCTCAACCATTATTTTGAAGCAGTGACTTTGTATTCTATTGGTAACCCAAGAGCAAATACAGATATTAAATATCACTTTCACAGCAGTGGAATTTTCCTTGCAGAAGAGTAGAACTTCACTAATCTAAAGGTGAATTTTAATTCTAGAGTACATCTGAATTTAGATTAGTACTTAAACATCTTTGGTAAATGTACACTTATGTACCCATGCTTATTTATTTAAAAAAAGAGAGACAATCAAACGACTCATGAAATAAGTTTTTTTTGTTGATAAATGTGCAGTCCCATTATCTGCATTAGTAATTGGCCACTTTCTTGCTAGTCCCAAAAATATTTGCAAATTTTGAAAAGCTTGTAATTATTTCTCTGATAATTTGTACTAGGAGTGTGCTCTTCACTTAGTTTATTTTGATTTAAATGAATGCTCAGAGGCTATGAGGAGCAAATGGGCTGACTGCAATCTGAGAACAACTTCAATTTGCAGAAAGCATTCAGCAATGACTTTCACAAAGCACTGACTCATAGCTGGATTTAAAAAAAAAAAAAAAGAAAGGTGCTTAATTCCCTTCAAAATTAATGAGATTGGTGTGATGTGGTTTTAGAAAGTCTTTCATAGCGCAGAAACTGATTTTTTTTCCAGATGTCACAGAAGACAACAGATACACTTAAACGTGTTTTATGGTATAACTTTAATTTTGAAAAGCCTGAGAGTAGTACAATGTCTCCAGGAGATAAGGTACATGCTTGTGCCTTGGAGTAGAAGTAGTAGAATGAGCGCTGTATACATTGCAGCAGGGAAGTGTTATTTAACATGAAAACATTGTTTAATGATAGATAACAATAGGTACTATAATAGTCTTGTATCTCAAGAATCCCAAACCATAAAGTTAGTCCTGTGAATTTTTAATGTTTATAGAAAATTTCGAGGGAATTATGAACTCTGTGTTACTCTGATTTTTAAAGCTTTTGGGATAATTACATAATTTTATTATGTTTTACTTTATTTCTTGCACATAGCAGGCTTAATCCTGGGTGGGGTCATAAAGTACATAAAGAGAAAGACTTAGAGTAAAGAAGATGAAATTTTAATTTTAAATTCCAATGAATTTGCAGCCAAAAGAGAATGCAAAAATCTTGGTTTCTTCTGCAAACTGAAAGAATAAAATTCACAGTTTTAAATGCACACCCAAGTCCTGTTAAAAAAAAAAAAGGCCTCTTAGTATCAACTCTACCATTCAGCTGCTTCTATAGCCAATAATATCTGGGTGTCTGGCTGAACCGCTTTAGTGATGGAGTCAGTGGTGAATGTGGATGTACACGCAGTTTTCTACCATGCCCTGGCAGTGTAATAGGCAAAACTTCTTACTCTACACTTAGACATATTTTGTTGACCTCTTAGGCATTGAATCATGATGCCGTCTAAACCCTGCATTTCTTGAGATTTGGCTTCTCTGGGCCAAGTTCTGAGGGATCAGTCACAACTTTGTCCATCCATTAATCACAGCAGCATGACGTATGGTCTTAGCTCTACCCTTTCCAGTTTGCAAGTCTAGCTTCAAACATGAGTTTTCAGAAACTGTGGGCATGGATTGCAGCAATGCCATGGCTAAACAGGCTTAAAAGGCTCACTTCAAAGCTGTGAGGCTCTCAGACACACTTTTTCCTTTCCAAACTACCAAGTCATGACTTATATTGTCATCAAGGAGGAAGAAACCATAATTTTTTTTGTTGTTGTTTTTAAGATGAAGAATGCAAATATCCCAGTCATGCATCCCCAAACCATATCTTATTGCGTTAGAAATACCACTATTTGTAAAGAAGTGGCCAATAGAATTTTTATGTGAGTGAGCGGCATAAAACCAGAAATACCTTCTCTATGTAGTATAGCTCAGCATAAGAAAATAGAAAGACCCACTGCATTTCAGATCTGATTCTGCTCTGCTCTTCTGCCAGTTTCCTGGAGCTGCAGCTCCTCTGTAGGAACAAGGAGGAGGGAAGTAAGAAGCAGGTAGCAGGACCAGAACAGAAAAGGAGATATTTATTCACTCACTGGGCAGTGAAACCATGAAACTAATCATTACAAAGATGTTGTGCAGGCAGTCTGAAAGCAGTTAGTCAAATTAGTGGAAGAAAAATGCATTGGTGACTATAAAGACACAAGTTCAAACCTTTGTTCACTAAAACACAGATTAGTGGAAAATTAAATAATACCCTGGGGAAAATGTCAGTATGGCCTTGTCTTGGTCATGTATTCTTCATAAGGCATGTGCTGCAGATGGGGAGAGGTTAAAGGCTGGCAGGAGCTCTGGTCTGACCCCATGTAGTCATTCTCACATCCTTAAGGTGACTGTCACACAGTTCATGAAGGAAATGTGGACTTTGGGGCTACATACAAGAGGGACAGGACAAGAAGAGATCAGTTCACTTTGCTCTCACTCTGAGTAATTCACCCGTTTTAGATGTCTCATCTCTCAAATCCTGTCCATACAGAGCTCAGATCGTGTCACTGAATCCATCCTCTCATGCTGTTTCTGGTTCTCTGTTTCGACCATGAAGTGAGTTACAGACTAGAAAAAGCTTTTTATCTGTTAAGAAGGTGAAACCTTGAAACAGGCTCCCTGCAGAAGATGCCAAACCTCCTGCCCTGGGAATTTTTAAACCAGGTCAGAAAAATTGCTTTCAGGGAGGAACAGAGCACATTTTGTCCTGGAACTGAAGGACTGAGTAGCCTCCTTCATTTCACTGTACATGCTTTGCCCCAGAGCCCCTGTTTCTTTTTCAGTCCACAGTTTTGGCAGATAACCCTGCCGCCTCTCCTTTTTTTCTACTCAGCCCTGTGTCTTCACACTTGGTAAGGCTGGGGGAGGCTGAAGGCACTAATGTAATTCATAGCCTCTACCCTGCCCCATCTTAGACACAGTTTAAATGGGATGCAGTTCACTGTAAGTTATTCTTAGATATCAACACCTTATTGTCCCTTTATTTGATATACAAGGACCTTAAAAATAAAAAGACAATTAATTTAGCCAGATCCAGTTATAACTCCTTGGAGTTTCAGGGATTAATTTTGTCAAGGATAAGTAAAGATGCACCCCATTACGCTCTGCTCCATTTGGCTTACTCTGAGTGCTATGATGTCCCTCACCTCATAGGCGCCCCGTTAGAGAGGAGACCTGAAAATTCTGCCTTGCCCTCAGCAGTCACACAAACCAGCGCTCGGTGCTGCCTCTGCCCGCTGCCAGGGTCAAATCCCTTTTGCTACCTCTTACTCTATGAGGGGAGTCTATTGCTATTTTGAGGTGTGATGATATTCTTGTAAAACATCCTGTCTCCCCAGGAAACAAGTTCAGATGGAGTCCTTGGCACTGCTGATGCAAATACCTCACTGCTATCAAAGTTACTCTCTCAAAATACAGTTTTGCCTGTGTACAAAGTCCTTTCCTCCCTGTTAGGTCCTTAAAGAAGAGGAGCCCATCAAAATATTTATCTCATTGCCCAAAATTCACCCATAATAAATATCTCTCACAATTGTGTCTACAAACAAGCTGAAACTTCTTCAATGGATATGTCGCGCTCTTCATCTTTTCTGACTCCCTATATGGATGCTTTCTATGTATTTCATTAATGTTGCTAGCATATTGCTGAAAATAGGTATCATAAAACTTCCAGGTAGTTTGTCCTATTTATACAAACAGTTCTTCCCTATCCCTTGTATTCATCATCCTGATACACTCTGGTGTGCAGTCATGTTCTTTCAAAGAGCAAAGTTTCTGTATTTAAAGACAGGTTCTTTTCCCTATGTACGTGGTTGTAACCTTTTCTGTACCTCTTCCAGTCTGAGTTCATCTCTCCTGAGCAGAATACTGACTTCCCCCTGGAAAATCAGATATTGGTCATATCAGAGCTGGAACATTTACCTAAATGAAAAAATTATTAGTCCCATGGTGACTATTAGGATTTTCTGTGTCACTCGATATCTAATGATTAAAAAAAGCCTCATTATTACTTTATAGAGTATCAAGCAAAATTAAAGAGGATTCTATTCTGTTAATCAAGCAAAATAACTGCTGGGAAAACAGTCGGTCTTCTGTACCTAGGTTACAGTAGGCTGGCTTTTCATAGGTTTTAAAAATAAACAGGAACTGCTACAATTGTATAGATGGCAGCCAAATACAGACTGTATGCCTTTCCCTGGTACCGCCTGTGAAGGAATTATTTGTCTGCCTTCTGCAGGTTACAAGCAGATCCAGTCTTGATTTATGGACCAAGAAGTGCCAGCTAATTCACCGTCTTCACTGGAACGCTCCTGCCTCAAATGTACATGGAGGAGCATCGCTACACCCGTCGATCCAGACCGAATGCATATGCAGTCGTGCTGAGTTCCCAAAGATCCTTCCCTGGCATGGACTGTTTTGGGTAGTGATTGCAGCTGCTTTGTATCCAGACTCCCAAGGGTGCTTTCTTGCAAGAAGTAGAGCAGAAAGACACTGAAGGAGGAACAAATATCTATTTCCCTCATAGTTACGGAAATTTTCCTGAAAGTGAGAACCAGAAATTACTCTCCTGCAACCAGCCCTTACACTAATGCACAGAAAAGCCAATTTCATCATGTTCTGCTCCCAGTGGGTGTGGGGAGTTAGAGCTCACCCACCTTTCTCTAGCAAATTTTTCAGATGCTGGATGATCCTTGTGTTACCTAGAGTCTTCTCCTTTCTGGTCTAAGCAAACCTATGTCTTGGAGCCTTTTCCCACAGGCTGTGTATAACCTGTTATAGAATGCCCATTGCTCATCTCCAGTTTATGAAGCTCTCCAGCTTAATGCAACAGGTTGGCCCCGTATCCCTCCTGTTTAGGCATTGATTCTGCATGGGCAGGAGGGTTTATTTCAATCTTTTTTTTGTGGCTTGTATTTGTCCCGTGACTTTGATGTTTTGCATCTGACTGTGGTTACTCTGAGACCGTGATACCTTGACTGTCACAAGGAGGCGATCAGGCATGCCCATGAGTGACAGCTGGTCCTGCCCTGTGTACTTTCTCAAACTCTGCATTGCCACCAGGACATCAGCGCTCTTTCTCACAAGAAGAGCTGTGCAGATTAGCCCAAAGGACCCGTATGTAGCCCAGTCGTCCATCCCCCAGGATGTTTGTTCAGTGCCAAGAAATCCGGAGGAAATTTGGAGGACTTCCTGAAACAAAAGTTACATGTTCCTGTTTTGTAGTCTGTGAAAGATTTTTCTTCCATGAATTTGTCTGGTTGCTATTTGAATCTGGATGAACGTGGACTCCCACATGCCTGGTAGCAATAAGTTCAATAGTGTGATAGCATGATAGGTTGATAAACACCTCCCTTTATTTTGAAGCTGCTTCCTGAACATTTCCTTCAACCCTTTCCAGATCTGTGGTTTTAAGGAGTTATGTGACACAGTGAATGACCGTTCTGTCCTTGCTTCCACCATGTCTGATCTAATTTCTTAGGCTTTTATCACAGACACTATTTCCTGCCTGAAGAATCACTGCCTAATCCATTCTTGCACCTAAACTTTTCTGCATTTTTACCACTCTTGTGGCCTTTCTCTGTACTGTTCTTGGTTGTATGTACCTTTATTTGAGGCTAAACAGGATGGGGCATGAATCTAACCTGGCACTCAGCCAGAAAAAGGAAAGTCCCTTGACAAGACTATTTCTGTGCTTTACCTGCTGATTATTTAACAAAAAATGTTACTGGAGCTATCATGTACTGAATTTTGACCGGTCAGAATTGCACCCACATATTACAGACACAAGGTCTAGAGAAGAGATGGCTAGTATGCAATTGTAGCAGAAGAAATGTTTGAAAAAGCTGTTACCTTGCCTGCACTACAGTATGAAACTTTTACAAGGGAAAAATTAGACTTGTATAACAAAGGCAAACCTTTAGCTCGATTTGGAAATCTTGTTAAGATCCATATTGACAAAAAACCCTAAGCATGTTTGGTTCTGCTAGCTGACTTTTCCCCAGCTCCGCCAGAAATTACGAACTTACAGAAAATTTCTAATCTCACTAATACTCCACATGAACCTTTACAGAACAAGATTTGTTATAGCTCACCCTTATGGTGTGATCCATGAAGATTTTAGAAGTAAATTGAAAGAAAGCTTGTACAATTCACGTATTTTGATTGTGGCAAAACCTCTTCTGTATACTTGAAATAAACATGATGCAACCCCCCCCAAACTTTATTAATAACAATGCTTTTAATTTTAGAAAGAATAAAACTGGGTGAAATGACTTGTAAGGAAATCAACAAAAGAAAAGTTTATTTCATTAATTTTTAATTTTTTTTTCATATTGCTTTTACTTGATCTGAGTGTAACATTCTCTCTTTGACTGATTGGTTTTTAGGATATCAGTAAAGTCACCTTGCTACTTAAGATAAACCCCTTATCCCAGGAAGAGCAGCAAGCAAGTCCCCAAATGGTAATAATTTCCTAGCAGACACCCGAGTGTAATTAGCCTGCAATTAACACCAACAGACTCCTTTAAAAGCAGCATTTGAACACGTTTGTTCTCTATGCAGTGATTAATTGGGAGAAATGGTGTATAACAGGTATCAGTGCTCAACCCAGGACACTGGAGACAGCTGTGAAAACCAAGGAACAACATGCACCACCAAGGAAACCAAGTATCGTACAAAGAACATAAGGTCTTTTCCCCATTTTGAAGAATGACAGTCTCTGAGTATAAAGGCCAAAGGGTTAGAGCCACGATAATGAAATAGCTAAACCGAGGGAAATGTTTCACAACGTTTCCAAAAAAATAATTAGAATCTCTTGATGGAAATAATATGCAACAGTAGAAGGTGGGACTCTGCACGTTGGCTGTGGCATGAGCAGAGTGAAATGGTGACAGCACCCTGATGTGGTGGCAGAAATCAGATTGGAGGGGACAGCAAGGGCAGACTGAGGGCATGGTGGCTGCGAGGGAAGGAGGCTGGTGGGAGATGGAGGGGGTGCATGAGTTTGCTGGGGCTGCAAAGGCTGTGTCCACGACGGCAGGGCAGAGCAGGTACTGCTGAGGCTCAGCTCCCAGCTCTGCCAGATTCAGCATCCCTGGATGTTGCCAGACAACCTGGACAGCACAGTGGGTCACCGGTGGCACAGACAGGGTCCCTGGTTCATCAGTGCTCGGACCTGGACCCAGCAGGGACATTTTGGCCCTCTTGATGTCCCAGTGCAGGCAAAACCCAGCTCATCTTTTAGGTAGATTTATTAAATAAAAGAGTCAGTGCTTAGGGCCACTGTATCATATGGCTTTCTTGTCTTGTCTTTTGAAAAGAAAAGCATGTTTTCATGTTGTCTCATTAATTAGGCTTTAAAAGTTTGAATTTTTCTCTGCATTTTAATCTGATGGGATTTCATGTCTCTGTTTGCAGCAAGGTCTGCTTGTTTAGTGGGTTTTGGGGGAGGAAGTGAGATGAAGATAAACGATATTTATATCAGGAATGGAGTATTACTTAGCTTAATTTTTAATGTGCTCATTACTGTTCAGTGGGGAGCAGCTGCTGGGTTTCTTTTTATTCAATTTCATTTTTAAGTTTGGGAAAGGTACCTGAAGTTAGATTGGTCTTTGCTTGGTTAGAAACCTGGAAAAAAAAAATCACAGGACAGAACTAAATATTAATTACAACAACCATTTCATTAATCATTGACAATTAATTAATCAGTCATGTGGGCCTTAAACTGAATGATGTGAACAAGGGATACAGTCTATGTCTGTTAAGTCCCACAGGGTGTGTGGTGGAGAAAGATGGGTCACAGGGATCTATGTCCTATTCTTAGGACCTGCTAGCATGCCACTCCATCACATCAGAAAGCTAAAAAATGTTGCTAGCATTTGGTGGACTAAATCTTATTTACTTACTTATTTTCGTCTCTGTGAGCATAGAGGAAACAGTAAAGATGTTGTTTGTTTTTGTTTTTTTTTTTAATTAGACCCAAAAGAATACATCTGAATTTTGGAATTATTATTTTTATTACTGTGTTTTGTCACAGGCTTTAATTTTTAAAGTCTGACTTGTACTTTCAGTGTCCATGTGGATAGGATGTTAACATAGTACATAAAGATTTTGTAAAAGTAATTAATTAATTATATTGAAGATTAAATGAGGTCTGAACTGTGCCTTCTTCACCTAATCTGAGCACATATTACTTACACAACAATAGACCTGCAGATTTCAGTAGGCTGCTATGAGATTATGGTATTCATAGAAAATAAATTATAACAAACAAATCATACCACGGGGACTTCCTTCCCTTTTTTTTTTTAGCTTTTTTCCCACCAGGTTTATGAATATTTCAGATTCCCTTAGCAAAATTGGGATTTAACCTATAAATTCAATTTACTCATCTGAATTGTTATATATTGACTGTATAGCTTGGGCACGAATATTTGCATTTACAGATGCAAACTCTGGCACCCTCGCTCTCCCCACCATGCCATTTCTGTCTTTCAGCTATGCCTGTTTATACACACTTGTATATAGCTATATACATGCACAGAATAAGTATGCAGGCATGTATATATGCCTACTGGTAGTTGAAGCATAAAGGAAAAAGCTTATAGTTAATGCAGGTAAAAAAAGAGTAAAGCTAGTGAAGATAAAAAGAATCAGGCAGATGGGTGCTTGAATAGAGGAAACATCTGAACATTCACAGGAGGAGTAAACTTGTTAGGAAAATGTTGGAAACCTGTTGTCGGGAACAGTCGAGGTGGGGGCTGTAGGGACTGGAGGTCTCCACTGCGAGCGGGTTGTAACCCAGACCCCTGCAGTGGCAAAGGAGGGGAAGGGGTGAGCAAAAAACCCTCTCACTTCAATAACTGTTCCCTCTGCCTTTCTAAGGCTTTGTCAGAAATGGTTTTTAAAGCCTGGCTCATATTTTTAGCATTTCTGTAGATGAGAAGACTAATAATAAATCCTGATTTATAAGACAATAACTGAGGAGAAAATTAAGTCAGGTAAAAAAGGCTTAAAAGATTTTCTTTTCTGGCAACATAATCTGGCAATACACAAAGGTATTCCCAGTAGGCAGTAGCAGATGAAGACACAGTTTATGGAACAACATACTTTTTCTTTCCTCCTTAGTGTGTTTAAAGATTTTGAGTTAAGCAGAAGAGATTTTCCAGGTAATAATGACAGAGCTAAAACTGGGAATTAAGTGTCATTGTATCAGCTTACCTCAGCTTTGCAAGGAGCAGTGCTCATCCATGACCTCACATTTAGGCTACTGTCTTATATGGTCATAAGCAAACACCCTGAAGGACTTTGGGATGGTAAAGCTGTTGTCTGCTATTCCTTGCATCCCTCATGTAACTCATTGCCTGGTTTCCTTAAGTATGGTATTATGTTGATGCAAACACATTGAGCTTAATTTGTCTTTATGTAATTCACTCTCATTATTCCAGAGATCATTTTCTTCATGGTGACCAAGGCCAGCAAAAAAGGTGGAGTCTGTCCCTCACTAATGAAAGAATCCTTCTCTGGACAAAACCCTGCCAGAACCACCACACCTGGTTGCCGCTGCTCCCCAGGATGCTCTCTTTGGAAACTGGAGTGGCTGCTGCAGGGATTGTTTCTTTGATGGAACTGGTGGAGCTCCTTTGTCTTGTAGGCATAATATAGCTTGTGAATTTGAAATAATTTGTAACTGATTTCGAGACTGGTAAAGATATTGCCACCAAAGAACTGGCTTTTAGATGGGAGAAAATTAGCTTTTTTAAAGACTGAAGATAATATACATTTTCTTCTATGCACGATAATAATAATAATAATAATAATTATTATTATAATAATTATAATTATAATAATCGCCAGTATTTTATACTGACAGTCATTACAGAAGATTCCAATGAATTGACTTAAAATAGGCTATTGAATATATGGAGCAAAATCATCCATAATGAGAACACATCATCCATCATAGGAAGACAACAGAGTCTGAGATCTTTTTCTCTGTTGTGTTTTGTTGAGGGTCGCTTACAGCTGACATTTTATTGAAAGAAAGAAGTGTTTGATAAAAATCTTTGGCAGAAGTTCATTTTTGCAAAAAACATTTTCTATACTAAAAAAGGCCTTTCCAAAATAATTTTATTCATAAACCCACAGTTTTTGATGAACAGAAACAGTCAAGAATATGTTGATTATTATTTCAGTGATTTCTGGGTACTAGACTTGATTTAAATATTCATTTTTTTTAGTTATGAAATAATAATCTTGAAATCTGCTAGAGAGAAAGAATCACTATTTACATAACTTAGCCCTGCTGTTTGCTTAATTTGATTACCAAGAGAGTGGCCATGTTGGGAAAAAGAAAAAACTGACTGTTAAGCCAGTTGACCCAAGCTGACTATGGAGCAAAAAGATATCTTAAGCATTTATAGAATAAAATTTTTCTCATCATAGCATGAGCTTATTGCTTTTCTCCTAAGGAGGATGCTGGTAGCCAATTGAATTATGAATTCACAGAATCACAGAATGGCAAGGGTTGGACGGGACCTTGGGAGATCATCTAGTCCAACCCCCCTACTAAAGCAGGTTCACCTAGAACATGTTACACAGGACTTTGTCCAGGCGGGCTTTGAATATCTCCAGAGAAGGAGACTCCACAACCCCCCCGGGCAGCCTGTTCCAGTGCTCTGTCACCCTCAAAGTAAAGAAGTTCTTCTTCAAATGTTACTTCAAGCAGCTAGTCGTAATTTCATGTTTCAGAAGACCTACTGAAGACTTTATTTCATTTTTACTTATTTGCAAGTTAGCATTATAGTTTAGTTTAATAAAATAGATTTCTTGCAACAGTATTGAGTACAGAACAGAATCACCTTCATGCCAGTGAAACAAGATTTTTCATGCAAGTAAGATGTTGACCACTTCTTCATACTGAAATCCATCTCACCTCCGTGAATAATTTTCAATACAGTTAGAGTATGATGTGATAAGATATACAGAAGGTGAAATTATACTAATTGTTTCCCCAGAATTTCACAAAGGCAATCAGCAAGATTATTATATGTTGAACAACTTTTCCTGCACTAAAGCAGAGTAATTGTCACTTCCCAATTCCTTAATGCCTATTCTTTGACTTAACGTGTTCTTTGTTAATGTTTCCTAACCCATTAGAAATTAAAAAGTTTGTTATATTTCAAACATTTTTTTAACAACAAAACATAAAGCAGTCTTTTTAAACTTTAAATTTGAAGAAATCACCATCCATACACAAATATATTTTCTAAATAAGCATTTAAACTGAAGTAATTCAACAGTTATTGCAATATGCAGCCCAAGAGAATAAATTAACTTACCTTACCTCTGTTTTCCACTATAACTCAGCATCTACAACAAATTCCATGATAGGTTGTCTTTTGATGCTAATACTTTTGCCTGCAGAGTATCTGCCCAGAATCTTAAGATTATACTGAAATGTCATATTTGGTTAAAAGGGTTTTTTTCTGCATGGGAAATTTTGAGCTTTTCATTTAAAAAATGGGTAAAGTAAAAAAAAAAAAAAGTAAAGAGAAAGGATCATCATGATAAAATGCTGCCAGAGATGTACTGTTTGAGTTTGTAGCACAGCTGCTTCGTGTTCATTTGTTTGGGGTTTTTTTTTGGCTTGTGTGTGTGTAGGCCAGTTGCAAGATGGAAAGCATCCCTTCTGTAAGCATATCCACCTTCAAAAATTATGATGTGAACCAGTTCAAGCTGTCTCAGGAAATGTAGTGCAGCAGAAGACTCTGGTGAGCACAAGTGAACACAATTGAGCACAGAAGCCTTTGAAACATAATTTCCAGGAGGTACTGATGGAGCTTTTATGAACACTCCTATGTAGTTTTAGTTCTGAGACAACCACAAAACAGTTTCATGAAGCATTTTGCAGACCTGAAGGGGGAGGGAGGATCATAAATCAACTACCCCAAACCCTACTGTTTTCTCTTGAAGAGAATTCCAAAGTCTAATTATACCAAAAGCCAGATTATGACATATTACATAGACAAACACAGACCATAAGTAAACATCAAGGAATGTGAAATAGAGCTAAATTATAGATGAAGGGTTCCCAAGCATCCCTGCTGTGCATGTCCTCATCTCCCTTATCTCTCAGGTGAATTTTCCCAGCCAGATGCACCAGGTACCAGGTATGCTCAGGTCTGTTGTGCCAGTGAATCCTTCTGCTGAACATCTACAAGAGGGAAAATCTGGTTTTGAGCAGGGTGGATTGAAAGATGTTTTTGCTGACAAAACCAACAAAAGGGTCTAATGAGAGCAGGAAAGTAACAGAGCTGTTGAACAAAGTAGCTGGGTCCTCCAGCTCCAAGGAGTTTAGTCATGTAGTAGTCCTGGAGATGAAGTATTCGGCTTTGTTTTTCAGCTGTGGTCCCCTGATCATGTTGCTGAAACCTTATCCATTGTGTCTTCTTTCTGCTATGCCCTCTATGCCCTCTCTTCTCCATGTTCATCCCTACTTGAGCCGTCTCAGACTTAATTGCTTCCAGAAGGTAGATCCTAGTGATACATATACATTAAGGCCTGTCATCCTCATGCTGTCTATTGAAGGACAGTAGCAGATGTATTGAAGAAAATACACTTTATATTAAGATGCAAACCTGTATAAACAGGCCTATGCCAGTACTAGGGTTTCAAGAATGGCACCTAAGTTCAAAATGTCAAATCCTTGAACTAACTTCTTAATCCCAACCAAGCCAGGGTCAAGCACTATCATCCTCTCCACCACCTTACACAGAGCTAAATGACATTCTACTTTTTAGGATTTGGTGTTGGATGCCTTAGTAGGATCCCTGCTAATACCCAGGCTTGTGAGTCTCTTCCCTTGGAGCACTGCAGTATGATTCCCTGTATCACACTGTACTGAGGAATAAGGCACTGCAAGGGGCCAGGATCACACTGTCCGTCAAGCCCAAGTCAATACTGCACTTTTCCTCTGTTAGCTCCTTCCATGGCTAACATAGCAAGGAAACCTATATAAGTGGGCCATAGAGGGAGTGAAGTTCCCTGTAACTCTGTTATATGACTGCAATGGCTTTTGTGGACAGAAAAGTTATGTATGGTCACAAAGTCATCTGCAACGTACCTGCACTCTGGAGACACTTTCCCTAAAACCATCAATGCATCACAAAAACTTGTTTCATTGCAGCAATGGATACAACACGCTAGGAGGAATCACACTGTGAAGAGAACATCTCTGTTGGTAACTGCCTGTGGATTACGTTCTGTATGGAAACGGGAATAAAAAATGTAGTGGAGAGGAAAAGGGCATGCTTTGGATTTCAGTTCTCAAATGCCATATAATTTCGAAAAATTGCCACAACTATGGGGAGATGCTTGCTATCTGCACATAGACAAGGAGGACAAGGAGGAAAAGCCAGCAGGC
This sequence comes from Gorsachius magnificus, assembly GCA_034008185.1. NCBI lineage: Eukaryota > Metazoa > Chordata > Aves > Pelecaniformes > Ardeidae > Gorsachius > Gorsachius magnificus. The sequence goes on along the minus strand of CM067082.1, from coordinate 53,831,776 downwards.
TTTTTATAGGAGGATGACTGCTCATTTAGCTGGAACCAGATAACGGGAACTCATAAAGCAAAATACATTAAAAGCTAACATTTAAAAAGACTCCACTGCACAAGTAATTCTCAAACATTATTTTATATATGTTATGCATTTTTATAAACAGAATTTTGCTTGATCTACTGGGCCAAATGTAGGACTATGTTTCATTCCTAAAATGTACCACAGGTGGTGTAAGTACAGATCTTAACACAGACTTAAATGCAACATCATGTACCGGTTTTAAATGAGCTACCAGAAATTTTAAGTTTTGAATGCTACTCTTGGAAAAGATAACATTTCCTTATTGTAGTGTCAGGGAGGGTTAAATTATTGCTGGATTAGGCTACAATGCAGATCACTGTTTAGATCTTTCATTTATGGTTTTGCTTTATTGATTTTTCACATTATTACCACTAGAGCTTGCTACAATGCAATCAGATAGACTTTAATATATTCATTTCAAATCACTAAGCAATATAGATATCAAATTTCCAACCCTCTACCTTGTAATCCCCAAATTAAAAGAAGGATTTTAATGTGTAGGGAAGGTGAATTTCAAAGTGGCCATCAGATAATTATATAGGGCTGTTGTTAGGGGTTTCTCAGTATTTGCTTTGAGAATCCTATTAGTCTGGACTTATGAGACAAGCTGAGGGAGACTTAGACAGAACCATATTCCATCATATTATGTGATTCTGTTGAAATCCAATTATTTAATGAAATAAGGTATTTTTGGCTGGGCTTTAATTTTAAAAGAGCAGGGACCAAGTTTCAACAATGTCAAAATAACTGATTTTGACAATTTTGATGAAAGCTTTTCAGGCGTTGCTTGGCAAAACTGTTTTCATTTTAAAATCCTGTTTTGTTTTATAGCAAGTTTATGTTTTGAAGTTGAACACTGAAATAAAATTATTTGTATTACTATAAAAACATATATTTTTCTATCTCACCTCTTCTGGACTTTTTTTTTTTCAGATGTATATTTGAAAAGTTCAGTTTCCTTTCCAAGTGAAACTAAGCCATATTTCAAAATCTATAAATTTTTGGCAAACTGAAGTCATCGATCATTCACACAGCTCCTCCTGTGATAAAATTTGTTAAGTCATTAAATGACAGTTGGCAAAAAATGAGATTATTTTCTCCTCAACACTGAAGGTTTGCTTTCTGAATCTGAATGCAAAGGCTTTGCTTTAATGCAAAATTACACACGACTTCAGTTTGGAAGGAAAAACACCAGTGAAATCAAGGATAGAAATAAATGATATAACAGCCTCCCTCTGTGAATGCAGCATTTTTTGAGAACTCCACCTTCCATTGCTTTGTTCACTTTTGTTTTCAGTGGTCAAAACTATGGATCATTCAGTCAGATGACCATTTCAGATCCTAATACAGCTTAATGACTAAAGCCAACATAGTCCTCTCTTACTTTCTTCCTACTCAGCGCACATCCTTTTGAGCGGCTTTTGAAGGAATATTTTGTGTAAAGGCAAAGTTAAAATGGAGGCTTGTTCCAAGTGAGAAAATGGTAGAATCATTCATTTTTGCTCCTGTTTTGAAGACAGCAGTGTGAAAAGGTGAGAAAAGGTGAAAGATATGAAAATGAAACAGGGGGATATGTTTTCTTCGTTGAGTGAACTGCTGCCCTGTTAGAGAAACTGACCTTAAGAGTCAAAACATAGGAGAAAACAAAATTGCAAAAGCTCCACACAGAAAGGAGGACCCTGTCCAGGGATGTTAGGAAGTAGCTGGAGGACTTCCTACAGGGGACTATTTTCTTCTGCTTTCTCTTATATGTGCTCTTCCCAGCCTCCATTGTATTATTCAATTCATATGTGGACTTAATATTCTCTTTTACTGTGACTCACAATGCCATTGTGTTTCTTGTCCATCCTGGTTTTGTTTGCCGGTGCTTTTGTGGTGCTCGGAAGTCTTTGTGAGCTCCCATAGTGCTTCAGGCAAGGATCACGGCAGCAGGGTTTTCCCCAAGCAACCCAGAATTACATGGGTCCTTATTGCATGTTCCTTCAAAAGTTCTTCCATGCCCTGATGTCCTCAAGATATTTTTTTTCAGTCTTAATGTTTTCTAAATATCTCCTTACCACTGAAAGGTTACATCAAAAGCAATTAAATCTTTTTTCTTAGATTTCAGTAGGTCCAAGATGACTTTCTTTTCAATTAAGGGATTCTACTACAATAAAATTACCTGCTTTAGTCTTTTAATACTATTAGTTCAGTCTTTTTGCACTCTTTTTTTACTGCTTCTCTTTCTTCTCTGGTCATTGACCTTTATACGGTATTGACTTGAGGTTCTAGTGACTTACAGTGTTTTTTTTCTTCTGATCCTTAGCTGAGAAGATAATGCAAAATGGACCAGCTGGCCCATGCAGTACTTCATGGAGAAAACAGGAACCTGCAGTTTTCTGGTTGCTTTATGAATTCACTTGTAATACTTACACCATTATTTCAACAGGGATATAATTAACCTCATAGAATGTTAGTTTGAAGGATGCATATTTTAATAGGAACTGGAAGGAAAATGTTTACCTCCAAAATCCAGAATCCTGTTGGATCTCCTAATATTTATGCTTGGATGTCCTTTCCTAATCTAAGCATTGCTTTCATGTATATCCTAAATCACTCTGAAAAGTTTGATGTTAGATGTACACATCAGCAATGCAGTAATATTTTTTACAGTCATCAGAGCCAAAATTACACAATTTTACATTTTTTTTCTTTTTTTTTTCTTTTTTCAGGCATCTTCCACATCTCTTGCTCTGTGTGCTATTTGTGATCTACCAAGGATGTACAAAAAAAGAGATGCCAATGAGAGTTGTCAATGAACGTATTTAGCATTGCTTAAAAATAACTGTTTCCTTTGCATGCTCTTATTTATATGATTTACAGGCTTATAAAAGGAAATAGGGCTAGAAAAACAGGAAATATGGGTGAAAGAATCACTTTCCTGATTCAGACAATGTAGGATGATGAAAATACAGGACTATATCTAGAAGACTTCTTCACTTAGATCATGTAAAATAGTCCACAGTCTTCACAAATATGTCATCCTAACTCTGTATATGCAAGGCTGAACTCAGGCAGAACTAAATGGATCACCTCATATGATTTTTTTTACCATACTTGCTGCACAAAATAGCGTATGACAGTGTGCTAGCAAGTGAGTTGGAGAAGTTCAGATGTATCCTCTTTACAACACAGAAGCCCAATTTTAATTACTCTTATGGAAAGAAAACACCATTTAGAGAGGTGGCCATTGGATTTTAGAGCGCTATATATTAAATGAAAGACTCATAAAATGCTTTTTTGGAGACTGAAATGCATTAATCCATCGATTTTTCCTTTGATCACTAAAAATCAATGGCACCACAGCTCTGTGTTTTCTGTATACACATTCTGGCCATATCTGATTTTACCCGTTTCATTAACGCAGATAGTTCTTTTATGTGATGTTTAAGTATTTCTGAGATTCAGCTTGTACTATTTGGTGGGCTTATAATGAATTTTATGCTGTAGAGAGTTGTCAATGGAAATGGACTAGAGCATAATTATGTCACATGGCAGGATCCTTCCTGCTCCCTATGACATGGTTTCCATTCTCTACTGAAAGAGGTTATCTTCAGAGAAGAGTTAACACTATGCTCTCTGGCCTTCACAGAGCATCTTTTTCTATTCCAGTGTGCCATCTATGGAAGTAATTTTGGTGATGCAAGGGTGTTCCACTAGGAGTATTCTGGAGTTCTGCTTCATGGTATAGGATGCAATCTTATCTGTAAAAAACAGGCCATGGCTGATTCATACAATTTCATTTGTATGTGAAACCAAACTGTTAGGCGGCAGATGAGAGCTGTATTTAATCATGATATTGCAATGTCTTCTCGTGATTTTTTTTTTAAATTCTAGGCTTCTTTGGTTCTAAATTCTTCTTGTTTAGAAATACAAAGATAATAAGAAATGAAAACAATATTTTGTATCATTATAATCATAATGCATAATTTATCTTTATTAAAATTTTAAACCTTTGATTTTTTTTCCACTCAACATGAATTTCTTTGAAATTTCAAAATATTTCATTAGGCTGAAAACTATTTTCATACCAGTTCCAGCATCAAATTTATGCCGTGGACATCAGCTGTTATTCATATTTATTTTCTGATATTTCGTAATGCCTTTTTAAAAATTATTTAATAATAAAAATACAAGTACAACATTTTCTTTTTCATTATTTCTTCTTGCATTTAATGAAAACAAATGTTGGTCATTTTTTTTTTTTTTTCTAAAGATTATCAGGGTGATAGCCTCTTCAGTCTATCCAATGGCTACTTCTATCTATGGGCTCCATCACCTTCCTCCTCACAGTACTGAGCCTGCTAATGAATTACCGAATTTACTTCCCTCCCCTAATAAGATAGAGTAAATGCAGAGAGAATTCTGGTGGTTTGGGGCAACCTTCACTTCATCTGATGTTCCCAGATTGCTTCTTTTATTTCTAGTAACTGAGAACATGGTGCAATTTGTCTTACAAATATAAAGGAAGACAACAACAGTAGGCTAACTTTTCAGCCTGGTATTCAGTACGAATGACATGAAACTGCTCTGTCCTGGAAGCCACTACCACAAGGGAGTGTCTTAATTCATCTGACATACTTTTCTTCTGGAAGGGAGTAAGTCATTGCAGTCTTTTAACAATGCAGCTCAGTACCCCTTATTAAAGGACTTAGACAACTGACTTTCTGTTTCTTGTCCATGGCCTTTTTTTTTCTTTTTTTTTTTTTTTTCTGGGGAAATAGGATGTTCCCGAATGAGGAGGACTAACAGCTTTAATTCACGCGAAATAAATACAAGGCTATCTGCAACTTTCATAACACTGCTTCACTGTGCTGTCTTCTGTCCTTACAGTGTTTCTGTTCTAATTGCATCTAATTCTGGCATAATATTTTGTGGTATTAGGACATAGCGTGACACACATGCATGATCTGTGGGTTTATTTATGTCCATCTCCAACATTTCCTAACATAATGTCTCTTGGCTGCAGAACAATCTCTCAGATTCTGAATAAAAATAATAATCCCAAACCCTCAGAAGCATTGGTGCAGCAGCATGATTTCCTATGACATTTCTTTGATTTTTGTAGAATTCTATAATCTTTCATGAGCAATGTTATAAAAGTCCAATATCTTGCCATGTAAAATGGACTGAACGAATGATGAAGGATAAAAAAATAAAGAGGAAAACATCCCATGTTGTTGCAGGCCGTTCTAATATCTTCTTACACAGTTTCTACTCTTTTTCCATTTTTGCAGGGTATAAAGTATGCAATGAATTCTTGATTCGTAAAGCTGGATGTACTCCTACAAATTGTTTTAGAAAAAAACCCCAAATTATTTAAAGGATCTGGAGGTAGACAAATAGAAAAATGAGGGTAGGGAAAGGGGAGAAGCAATTGACATATGCTTTTCTTTACAATACCTTTTCAGACCTTTATAGTCTGATAAATTTTAGGATGTTTGCAATAGCGTTACTGAGAGATACCTTCAAATATAGATAAGGTAGTGTTGATTTCTACATAACCCCCCCCAAACTTTTACCATATATTCTGCTGTGTTGTCCCAATTTATGTCTCAGAAGGGCTGCTGTTGAGCGTAATGCTGAGTATAAAGTTCCCTAAAAATTCCACAGTTGCCTACTTTTGGATAGGTTTTCTTAAGTATCCAAAACTTTGCATCTTCCAGAAGACTGATGCAATATTTTACTATGTGGTTTGATACAGTGACATCAGGGCAACTTCTCCATCTGTTGCAACCTCTTTGCTGCCTTCCAAGGGCACCAGCCCTGCAGCTGGAGAGGCAGTCGTCTTGGTGATGGAGCTGCCCTTCTGCTGCCATCTTGCGATCCTCTCCCTCCTTCTACAGCCTGGGGCCTGGGTGAGTGTTTTATACTAGATGTTAATTAAGCTTGACTATATTTAAGTTAGTTTTCTTTTCCTTCTGTGACTTTTCTGTGCCTTTATTTACCTTCTCTAACCTCTGCACATAGAATCGCTTTGGTTGGAAAAGACCTTTAAGATCATCGAGTCCAACCTTTAACCTAACCCTGCCATCCCACCACTAAACCATGTCCCTAAGCACCTCATCTATCCTTCTTTTAAATACCTCCAGGGATGAGGACTCCACCACCTCCCTGGGCAGCCCATTCCAGAGCCTGACAACCCTCTCGGTGAAGAAGTTTTTCCTAATGTCTAGCCTAAACCTGCCCTGGCGCAACTTCAAACCATTCCCCCTTGCCCTATCGTGCATTACCAGGGAGAAGAGGCCGACCCCCACCTCACTACAGCCTCTTTTCAGGTTGTTGTAGAGGGCGATAAGGTCTCCCCTCAGCCTCCTCTTCTCCAGTTCCCTCAGCCGCTCCTCGTAAGACTTGTGCTCCAGACCCTTCACCATTTTTGTGGCTCTTCTCTGGACCTGTTCCAGCAAGGCAACATCTTTCTTGTAGTGAGGGGCCCAAAACTGAACACAGTATTCGAGGTACGGCCTCACCAGCACCGAGTACAGGGGCACGATCACTTCCCTACTCCTGCTGGTCACACTATTTCTGATACAGGCCAGGATGCCATTGGTCTTCTTGGCCACCTGGGCACACTGCTGGCTCATATTCATGAAGCACCCCCTCACCAAGTATGCAACAAGCAATCATTCACTTCCAAACTGACTGCAGATTAACTTGTTTTACTAAAAATTACAAAGCTGATCTCTTTGGCTGTACCATCTGCACTTAGATTTGCATGTGCTTCCTAGTGATTTGCATTGAATCTGCCAATACTAGATTGCATGTTCACAAAAGCAGGGCTTTTGTTTCCTTGACTAGTTTTGATTTGAATTTGAGTATGGTGGTTGGAAATCACAGATAGTTTAACTTAGGGACTTTCTGATTCTCTGGCTGAAGTTTGAAGTTATTTCTTTTATCCTAGAGGATTTTGTAAAAGTTTGGGCAACAGAATCTTGAGACTGCCCTAGCAGACATGCTCAGGATACAGTAATGAGAAGTGCACTGTGAGCCCAGAATCCTAAATCAGGGACTGAGTACAACATCCTCACCCCGGACAATTTGGATAGCTCGATATGACACAGAAGTTATATTTTAACTAAGATTTTGGTGGTAATCCACTTGCACAAAATATACTTTTTTTTAAAATTCCTATTGGAAAGGAGAAAAACTACGGCATTAGTCAGATTCTACAGACTTATGTTCAAAGCTCCTTTTTCTGTGGGGAAGGCAAAGACTTGTGAATGATTTTTGATTAGCCTCATTTATAACTTTTGCATCTGATGTCTCTGATGCAAAAGCAGAAGCTTTGAATCCTTAGCATGACACACACATCTCACAAATCAAAAAATAAAATAAAACCAGACAAAAGGCATGTAGCAGTGAAAGAAGGAAAAGTACTACTGCTAATAGCACATAGAGAAAGAGGATAAACTGACAGAGACCACATATATTTTTCCATAGCAGACAAGATCATGCAGCTTCTGCTCAGGAGATGTTATGTCCCTATGTAGAAAGGCAAATAATCTTTAAAGTCTTGTCTGCCATGTCTGCCAGAGATATGAAAGTGGGATTGATTCATATCTCATTTTTAACTCTAAATGTTCTTTTAATGAGCATTTTAACTGAATGCTAGCTAAAAGCATTCAGATGTATATTCAGGCAAGAATATCTAGGTTCTTTTTTATTCCCACTAGTATTTTCCTCATATTTAGTTTCCAGCAGATCGTTAAGGAGTGCTTGGGAGGTTAGCAGGTAAGTATAAGGTTCTGACAATTGGGGCCAGAAGGGTACCTGCAATGTCATGTTAAACCAAAGTCTTAGAAATAACAGTACTGCCACTTGACACATTTAAAAAGTTCTTAGGAGAAAAAATTTGACAAATTACTTAAAATTCAACTTTTATGCTGTGTATTTTTAGACTATAAAAAGTAGGTGGTGGTAACTTTCTGAAACTTTCCCTATAATGCACAGGAAGGGGATAACTAAGACAACTTTGATTACTCTGGGGCCTTTTTAAACCAAATGACATTTTATCAGTGCACAGCTTAACTGCACTACAGAGAAAGCAGTGACTGGCCAGTGTGTATTTTACATGAAAACAATAGATAAAGATCTGTGGTTAAGGTGGACTTCTATTATGAAGTCTGTTATGCACTGGGATCCTCAAATTAAGCTGCAGTCCATGACAGCCCTCAGCCCCTTTAAACAGACTTTACGGAGGCTATGGAAAACAAAGTTTCTCCTAGAAAGTATCCTGGATAGCAGGTACTGATCCTAGATATGAAGCCTGAGGTTGTTCCAAACTCACTCTGGTCAGTACATTGGGTCTCTGAGACATTAAATCTTCAAAGACATGGGTGGTGGTTCCTGACCAATTCCAGTAAAGGGAATAAACCACCAAAGGAAGTGCTGGGCTCCTGGAATAAGGACTTCTGAGGACTCTGCCTGTCCTTGGCTGAAAAGGTAGCTCAAGGGTTTCACGTGAGATTGCCATGCATCAGTTTACCCTGTGGGTTATATAGTGCTGTGTGGCTGTTTCAGCAACAGTATGGGGTCTGCATAGCAGCTCTGGAAAATCCAGCGGAAACCTTTTCTTTCCTGTTGCAGTTCAGGCCATGTCATATGGATTGACCTCAAGCTCTCTGGAGCAAAGCTCTTTGCACTTCACTGTCCTTCCAGCATGGCAGGGAGCACCGTAGCCCACTGATATATTCAACTGAAATGCAACTATCTCATTCCTACTGAAGGTAATTAGCTGGGAAAAGTGACATGGAAGGACAAGATGCAATAATTTTAATGAACACTTTCTCAGACAGAAACGTTCTCAGGCCAGAAGTGATCATTATGATAATCTATTTTGAACTTCTGTAAAGCACAGGGGACACAGTATTTCATTCAGAGAATCCTACAATAAGACCAATACTTAACAACAGCATCAATGAAATGTCAAAACTTAGAATTTCTTAAGGATATTCAACCCTCTAAGTTCAGAATAAGCACATATAAGATCCTCAAAGTGTGCTGTTATATTTTAGGAACAGATTTTCCTTTTATGTTCTAACTGAAGCTGGCATATGCTGTTGGCACTTCGAGTAAAATTGCTTTCCATATCATTCAAGCCTGGCATAGAAAAATGCCATTCTCTTCCTTCTCATTTCAGTCAGTTTTTAGGATGTTTTTTCTTCAATAGATAATTAATAATGTGCATAAATTTAATAAGAATTATGTCCTGAACAGGTGTAAATAATAGCTAATTAAAACTATCCTTTTTCTGTTCTCAGTAGTTAAGTCAGTGAGCTCCGGGAGAAAGTAAGAGTGGACATTGATATTTCTGACAGTGATAGCATACCTTGTTAACCTGAAGTGTGGACAAAATAAAAAGATAATGCATGTAATTTCCATGCTTTTTATGATATTGCCTTTTAAAAAGGCAAGTTTCGCTGATAATTCTTTTGTTTCAGTTCAAGAGACTTGTATCACATCTCTCCTTTGAGAAGTAAGATTCTTTGTCATGGTTTGGATCTTTCCATTCCCTGAGTCATGACTGCCTTCAATCTCTGGAAGAATTGTTTCAAATTAAAGTTGACACTGAAGTCATTTGTCTTTATAAATATAAAAGTCCCTTCCTTCCTCTTACATCAAGTATCTGCCCAGAGACCATTTGCCATTTGGGTTTTGTTGGGTAGGATAAAACATATGTGCAACTAATTGGCTGCTTTTGTCAAAAGAAGAATATTTAATCATAAAGGCAAAAGGCTTTAGTTCTCTGCAGAGAACAAGTTGTGCTAAATGAAGCTGCCCCTTCCCTTACCACATCATATACCAGCTTAAGATGTGTCTTTCCTTATTAATAGAATAGTAATTAAGGTGAGAAACCCTGAGTTTTAGAATTAGCCAAGAAAAGATAATGACCTCTATAATACTGTACTGCATTATACTACATTTGATCTACGTTATGTATGTCATTCTCATTCTCATCTGGACTTTTTTATGACTTGCCCCCTCCCCAATCTGTCAAACTATGTACTTCATGGGTTATGTTCTGTTAACTTCTCTGTTCTCCTTACAAGCCTAATCCTAAATCTATCCACATAAGTAGATATATTCTGTTGACCTGAAGCACTCTGTATTGCCCTTTCAACACTTAGCCTTCTTTTTTTGCTACCCTTGTTGGCCTTGAACAACCTCTTTCTTCACCTTGACTTTACAACCTTATGATCTTTCAAATCCTTCTCTTTAAGTACAACACCACACCCCCACACCCCCTCCCCCCATTTTGTAGTTTAAGGTTATATACAGTCAGTAATGCAAGTTTAAGAGCAGGTCTTCGTATAAAAAATATCCTTGTCATCCCCTCTGCTTCGTGCAACAGTTCAAAAGCATCCTTTTCTATAACCTGAGCATTCTCGAATTGTCATAAAAAAATCCATGACAGAGCTTGCAAAGCAGCATGTGTACATGAAAGTGGTCCTAGGTTATTTCATCTAGTTAGCAGAGTTATTGAAATCCTGTTCAGTATACATGGCTCTCTCAATTTTTTGCAAAAAGCAAAACACCCATAGGTTTTTTTGTTAGGCGTTACTGAAGAGTATTTTAAGCACAAAAAATCTGTGAATTTTTGTATAATGAGAGTGAGTATACCACTGGTAATTTGAAGATGAGGAACTGCTAGTGAAACCTGATTTTCAAGGGTTAAATTTAAGGGTGTTATGTATTGTTTTCCACATGTGCCCTTTGTAGAATTATGACCTTGCTGCTGAGAGGACTGCATTTGAAATGCATGAGAGACAGCTGTAATACCTCCCATGCTATAGGTAATCCTGATAAACAGGCTTCTCACCCTGATAGATAAATATATTAACAGAATAAGAAGCTAACATGATAGTATTGAATCATAGTAACTTTTTATCTAAAAAAACAATGACAATATCTGATGTTCATAACATAATGAGTTTATCATGGAAATACAAGGCTAAAACTAAAATTAAAAGAGGGGTAATAGAGATACAATGCAAAAAATAAACCCTCTTTGAAGATTCTCAATGTTTTGAGGAGACAAATTGGCATTTAAGTCCTTGATTGCTAGAAACAACCCTTCATTGGAAATGACTGATATTGTGCGTACCCTTGCATACAATGGGAGTTGGGCAATGCTTGTGCCCATACTTCCATCAGGTGTACAGCTGCACCTAGGTTTGAATGGCAAAGCTTAAGGGAGCCCCACAGCTCCGTGTAGCTCACCTCTCAATTGAGCTCCCAGGCTGTGCAAGAAAGCTGGGTTCAGAGCTGGTCTTGGAGACTCAGGGGCCGGAGGTGCACTTGACGAGATGATGGAAGCCTGTGTTTAACACCTCAGTCTGGCAATATCAAAAACTCTCTATGGAAAAGTAAATAAACCCCACTTTACCCAACCCTATGTGGCTCCACTGATGCAGCTGAAGCAAGTGGGTGGAACAGGAAGGCTGAAGCACTGGGGCTTTTGTTAAATATATCTAAGAAAGACTAAAAAGGAATAACTCCTCAGAAAAAAAACCACAGGTCATGTTGTACATAGAGCAATCATGGGCTGTGTTGCCTTGGTCTGAAACAGTAGGAACTGTGGGACTGGATTTTTGAAGGTTCCCAACTTTAAGGGATCTGTCTATGACACAAAATACTTTGGCTAGAGAAATGGAGGATTTGGTAGCAAATGCTCTGCGATACTCAGTGGAGTACCTATTTTGGCCAAGAGCCTCAATTTTGAAGATTAAATAGTGCTGATCACCTCTTCGGAGTAATTTGACAATTTATCTTAGTTAATTGGGCTTCAGTTAAGGTTGAGGGATTTAGCTTGGCCTACCATTTATCTAGATCACAGAAGCCAAAAAAATGTAACTAAAAAATAAATGTAGAGACTCCAATTTAGCTTTTGTGGAGGTCACACATGATTTGTTTTGACTTAGCTTTCGTTTTTCATAATTTTGCTCTAAAAAATTCTGTAACAATAATATTCAAACTTTCACAAGGAAACTTTTAAAAGAGACATCTAGACATCTAGGATGACTTGAATGTTTGGAAATATTTCATATAAATAAAATAACACTTTCCCCCTTGTTGCAAAGGTGTTCCAAAGGAAATTTTATGTTTGCATATTTTTACCTACATTAATATACCCTTGAGCTTTAATTCAAACCCTCCTTCCTTCCCTTCTCTTTCCATTACTCCTCCCAGTGTCTCACAATATAAACAGCAACAAAAAAAGTGAAAACTAATTTGCTCTACCACTCTGTTTCTTTCAGTGATGTTGAAAACCTGAGCAAATTAAGAAACTCTTATGAAGATGTAGACCAGTGCTTCCCAAGACGATCTGCAGAATCCTACTGATTACAGAGGATTTCCAGCTAAAAGTTTGATGACAGAGGTGAATGATGAACTGCAGGAATTTTTGAGCAATGACAGTGGTTGTGATTAAGAAGGACTTTTTTGAAAAGTATGTGTAACGATGACTGGTAAATCTTTGTCTGTCAAAATTGTTTTGCAATGGAAAATGGGTTTTGGAAATGAACTGGATTTGTGCATACTGCAGGAAATGACAGATTTGCCTTGTGGGACTTGTATTGTGGTTTTGTAGCCTCGTCCAGACTCCTCTGCTAGACTTCACATCATCTTCAGGTATTACCAGGTTCCACTTATTGCTAGGGCAGTGCTGCACCTGAGGTGTCATGGCCAAAAAAAAATCATGATTTTCCAGTCAATGTGCGTAACTCTTAAAACTCAGGATCAGAGTGTCCTGCTGTAACACTAATCTGAGACACCTTTGGCCCTCTGCTGAGGGAAACTGAGTGCCCATAAATTATAGTCTTTCCAGCTGGACCACTGGGTACTCTGAAGCTCTGAAAAGCCAAGCTCTTCCAGATACAACCAGTAGAAAACCAGCAGCCTAAGGTTAGATTTTTAAAGCTAAAACTACTTAAATGTTCTTATCATTGACTTTCAAACATTTTATTGATTTTCAAATTCATATTTAGTTACAGAAGTTAATGGTTTGATTTTCAGAGCTCTTTCTTTGACCTATGCTGCAGCTTCTTATCACTCGGCCCTTTTGAAAAATGAAGATTTTAATTAGATCCTAAGGGTAGGATTAAGACCCCAGATTATTCTCTTCTTTCTGGTTTCATCTTAACTCTGTGATTATATTCATTTCCAGGTGCAGGGCTGAAAAGGCATATCACACCTTTGGAACGAGGGGGAAAGTGCTATTTTCAGAGGGACTTTAAATAATTTTATAAAGTTTACTGTGAGTGATTATACTGTAAAGTCATGCATTCACCTAGGCAGTTTTCTGTATACCTATCAATGGAACAAGTCAAATATACAGATTGGGAAAACAAATGCGCTTTTTCTGAGGAGCTAAAAGAGATTTAGAGAGCACAACATGATGAATCCAGGTTTTCCTTCTGCAGCTGAAATCCTCCCTGCTCTTGGCTTCCTAGCAACAGCGCCTTCCTAACTCATGACTGGAGTCAGTACAGACATAAATCAGTCTGTCATTTGTCATATAATTGATCAATCTATTGGTACTCCTTACGAGAACAGATCTATATTTTTTAGCAAAGATATACAATGGCAGCAGAGAGTACCAACATCATGCAAACAATATAGAAAATGACATTTTTTGTTACGATTTTTGTCTGTCCTGTCCTGTTCTCTCTCTCTCTCACTCTCTTAGAATACCTTGAATGATTCAGGGGCTATAGATATCATCTAGCATGTCAAAAAACATCCCTGACCTGAAAGACAAAATGCAAAGGGAAAAGCCCTCTTTCAGTGCACTGCTGCCTTTCTCATCTTCTTAGGACACATCACACTGCCATTAAGGAAGGACTATGTGCTCTCACCCTCACACACAGTACCTTAGAATCCTGCTCCCTCTCCCCCCCCCCGGTCTTACCAACTAATATCCTCTCTATATATATTCCAATCACCCCACCCAGGCAAGCGATTAACTACAGCTATGTTTCCGGAATAACTGGGTGCAGAGTTGCTGGAAGCAAACTGTATTTATCTTACACCTACTTCAGTTTCCCTTTCACTTTAGTGATGCAACACTGAACACTCCCATGACCCCAGATATCTGGGATATTGGCTTCTCTCTGACTTTTGAGTACAGGAAGGTGATTTGAGCTGTCATCTTCTCTCTCTCACCACCTTCACAACTGCATTCTCCGCTGCCTCCCTTGTCTGATTAGGGGGAATCAAAAATCCAATTAATTTTTAAGGTGCAATTGGATTAGTTCATTGAGATGGATCTTATGAGGAAGCAATCTAGTACATTAGACTGATGAACTGATGATGAACTTGATCACAGAGATGCTTTCCTAAATTGTATGCTTGTACAAGCTTGGGCTGGCCATTGCTACATTGTTCAGTCAATTTTTTAAAATGAAAGCAAAAAATTATCATTGTTAAATCCACCTTGCTTTCCATTGATCAAATTCTAAGTCAGCCTAACCTTGCATTCAGCTTTCTTGTCCACCCCTGTCTGCCCTTGAGAGTTCTTATCTTTTATTTGTCTTTTCTTTAGACTGTTAGATCTTCAGGTCAATGACCTTGTCTTCATATGTTTTTGCTTCTCCATTCAAAAATGTTCATATTCATATGGAATCATCTCTGTTGCCTTGCAAATTTATGCACAATTCAGAAAGCTGCACACAGCTGAACAAAAAAAAAATGATTTGGGGATAAGGCAGATGTTTTCCTTCTTACAGGCGTTTTTAGCAGTTACCAGCATACGGCTTAGTTTACAAAAGCCTCTTCTAACTCTGAGAAGTGGTAAATCCCTCTGGCTGATGTTAAGGATAGAGATAAATATGAAAGTGGTCAAATGAAGAATAACATACCATGCGGTTTGATGTCTTCTCAGGGAAGTGGGTTTAGAATATTAATTCTGCAAGTGACTTTACATTCTCTGTTGTTCTCAATTCCACTCTCATGATCAAGAGTGGTAGGAGGATTTCCACTTCAGGGCATTTAAGCTGCATGCTAATCAAGCACTTTAAGATCTGTACATCAGGCTATATAGGAGTGAATCTTATGCATGGTTAAGCTTTTGATAACATATTTGTGTAAGATGAATAATTTAAGCTTTGCTTAGCACTGGTACAGGAATTTTAAACTCCCTGTTTTTTTTGTAGAACTACTTGTAGGATGACTTCACAGCATAACAGATATGGCAACTTGTCATATATGCTTAATGCTCATGCCTCAGTTTCTGTACTTTTAAGTATTTTGTCTTCAAGTAGAGGACACAATTCAGCTGCATATGCATAGCTCTTGCAGATACAGATCTCAATTCAGTATCTGTTGGAAAAACCTATAATCTGTTGGGATGGTTGGGGAAGGTCTGGAAGATGGGTATCACCATTTAATCTGCAAACACCAAAGAAACAGGGTTTAATGCTGAATGGCAGGAGTGGCTGTCAGACTACAGAGTGGCCCAGAGTCCAGCTTGGAGGGAAATCCATGTGAGCTATTTCATTGGTTCATGACATGGCTTAGACTATAGCCACCTGAATGTTTCTATGAGATATGGTTTTTGTCTTTCTTGATACTGTGTTCATGGAATTTTACTATTTTAAAAAGAAATCTATTTTTGAAGAGTCATAATGAGGAGTTTCCACTCATGGAAGTTAAAAAGTTAGCTATGCAATTAGGAGCTTACTGAAGCCATGGAGACTCCTTGCAGTAGGGAGGGGTCCCCAGCAGGACTTAACACTCCTGAATGTTAGTTCCTGAATGAATAATAATTCCAAAGGCTGAATAAATATCCTGCAGCTTATGTCTCAGATTTTCTATGCTATTCTGATACTGCCCATGATGTTGCAGCTTTCATGACAAGATTCTAATGAAAGTTTAAACTTTTTTTTTCTTTAGAAAACTGAATCAGGTTAGTATGAATGAAGGTCCAGAATCATTCATTACTTTTGCTTTTATTGATTTTAGAGAAAGATTTATTACCTTGGGTTTTTTTTCTTTTTTTCTGAGGGATAAAGCTATATGTATAAAAGAGTAAAGAGCTCAAAATGCCAAAGAAATTTTCTCAAGCCATCAGTCAGAGAAAATGTACAGCAAACTCAATTTGTTACAATACAGCAATGTCAAAACAGAAACCAGTTTATTCAGAATTTAAATACATTACATGAATTTAGACTTCTAACTAATAAATAAAATAATTGCTGTTTTCATTAAAGTAGCAGTGCAAAAAATCCAAAGATTTGACATCAAGTCTGGATAGCATGTGATGCTCCAGAGAGAGATGAAAACAACCCAGCTAGCTGCAAAGATTGCTATCTATTGCAGAGATGACCTCTAAAAGGTCATCTGGGAAAAATATGAAACAAGATAGAGACAAAAAGGGTCAAAATTTCAAATCATAACACTTCTGGAACTTTTGTTAACCCCTGAGCAATATTTTGAAGGGTTTTTTTAATGCCTTTTAAGTTCTCTACTTTGTCTTTGATCTTAACGTGGTAGCTTCTTGATCAAAGCAGTATTCTAAGATAAATGTAGTAATTGACTGTAATTGTAGTAAGAGCTGGTTGCAGCAATAACTCTATACTAGTAATGGTGTTGTAATCAAATAAGGAAACAGTCCAACCTTCCCTCATTCCCTTCTGCTTTTTTCCTTTATGCCTGAAATTTTCCACATCTTTCCAGATATTTGTTCTCCCAAGTCTTTTTCAGGACTTCCCTTATCTCTACCTTTTCCCCACTGCAAAGCAGCTTTGCTTTGCCTGGGGTAACGATTCCAAAGATGATCACAGCTATGATATGACACCTTTACAGGAAACATTTAAATGGAATAGGACACTGATGTCTGAGGGATGATATCACAAGTTTACACATTTCTCTGAGTTTTTAATGGGCAAGGTGAGAAAGGATGTTCAAAATAACCAAAGGAAGGTGCCTATATATCACTGCATGTTAACTAAGTTGTGGAATTCCTTCCTAAAACATGTTGCGCATGCCAAAAGTTTGCATGAATTCAACAACCAACTGGAAGAAAAAAAACCAACAAACAACCAAACCCCCAGCCTTTAAGGGTTATTCAATACAAACCCAATACCTCTGTCTTAAAGTTTGTGAGCTGCAAATTGTTGCAGCCTGAGATTCCTATGCCCAAGACATCCATTTGTGACAACTGTCACAAAGTTAAGAACCTTTGATGTGACCTGGTAGGTCAGTCTTGTGCTTCTGTGTGTCTGCTCTCTTTGATCTGTCTCTGTTTTCCACTTGGCTCCTTGCCTCCCCTTTGAAGCCACATTTATAATTTCTTCCTTCATTACCTTCGACTAGTTATTTGGGAATGCGTTTGCGGTCATTTCTGCTGCTGAGGTCGGACATTCAACTCACTGAAGTTAAAAGAGATTCCCTGAAAAGCAGACAAAATGAATTGTTTGGTAGGCATCAGAACAGCTAAGAAACATCTGTGATACTATATGCCCGCTGAAAGAAGAGAGCAGGGATGCCTTGCTTGCAGCACAATGTTACTTCGGTGCTGTTTGTCCTTCCCCCTTGCAGTTTCAGCCTAGAGTTTTACAATCAAGCCAATTTAGAGCATTTTTTAGGAAAATGTGTTACTCACATAATTCCTGTTACTTTGTCTTCCTAGAAACTCTTTGTAACCTACTCGCTTCAGCAACAAATACAGCTGCCCTGTGGTAACTTCCAGTATGAAGTCACATCCTTGGCTCCCAAGACCATTTGACACATGCGTGCTTTTCAGGTCAGCAGAACACACCTGACAGGAGCTGCCTCAGTTCTGAGCTCTCTTGCTCCATTTCCTGAACAACATGTTGTTGGCAAACACTTAGGCAGTACCGGGAAATGAGAGCACTGTGATGCTGAGGAAAACCTTTGCTCCTGCTGGGGAATCTCCCACGGCTTAGTTGGAAATGTAAAAAAGATAAGACTCTAAATACTCCCATGGAGACATCAGCTATAGTTGGCTCCTGCCACCTTCAGCAGAGCTGAACCTGAACTTCAAGGAGCAGGTGATTACTTTTTTTTTTTCAGGAGTGTGGTAGGTATGATCCCCCTGAAAGGCAGCTCTGACGGGCAAAGGAGCTCAGGAAATGTAGCAGGCCTTTAAGGATAGCTTCCCCCAAATGCAAGAACAGTCCATCCCAATGCTCAGGAAAAGCAGTAGAGGTGTCAGGAGACCAGCCTGAATAAACAGCAAATTCCTGGTGGAGTTCCAGTGAAGAAAGGCAGTATATAGGATGTGGAAGCACAGGACAGGCTATAAATGAGGAATTTAGAAAAACTGTCTGGCCATGGAGGCAAGATGTTAGGAAAGCCAAAGCTCAGCTGTAGTTCAAGCTTGCAATGGGGCCTTGAGGATGAGAAGCAGAGTTAGTGAGACATTAGTAGCAAAAAGCTGAACAAGGTAAACAGGAACCCATTGCTCAATGATTCAGGTAATTCAGTGACCAGAGACAAGATAAGGCTGAGGTACTCAATGCCATATTTGTCTCAGTCTTCATCAGGAAAGTCTCCCAGGAAGTCCTGCGGGAGAAGACAGTGTGCTCTTGTCGTTTCCAGATGACACCATACTGGGTGGTCAGTTGATACAGTCAAGGGGCAGGGCTGACATCCAGGGGGACCTAGACTGAAGGGAGGTGTGCACTAACAGAAACCTTATGAAATTCATGAGGACAGATGCAAAGTTCTGCATGTGCGAAAGAAGAGCTCCTGGCAATGAGATAGGCTGGGTACTGGGTGCCCAGGGAGCTGCTCCGCAGGAAGACCCTTGGTGTTTGTGGAGGACAGTGGGGCTGAACAGAAACCAGCAGTGTGCTCCAGCAGCATGGCAAGTTATTACAGCTTCTTGGGCTTCATTAATAGGATCACAACCAGCAGATCAAAGGGAGTGATTTTGCACTTTGTTAAACTACTGCACCCAGTTTTGGGCCCAAGTATGGGAAAGACCTCAGTAAACTGGAGCAAGTTCAGTGGAGGGACACCAGTTCAGTCAGGGCTTGAGCCATTGCTCTGTGAGGGGAGGTTGTGGTACCAGGGCTGGCTTAGCCTGGAGACAAGATGGCTTTGGGGCACCCAACAGCAGCCCCTGCTACCTGCAGTGAGGTTATGGAGAAGATGGAGCTGGGCTCTTCACAGCGGTGCATGGTGGGAGGATGAGAGACAACAGGCACAGGTTGAAATGAGGGAGGTTTCAACTGGATGAAGAAACTTAATGGGCAACTGGATAAAAGGAATGCCATTTCCAGTGCCTATAATAACTCTGATTGGTTCTCTTCTTTCTTAAATAAATTTGGACAAGTCTTTTAGGAAGGTCGGTTGTCACCAATATTAATGAAGTCAAGATCATCACACCTGTAATATTGCAGTTAGCTAAATCTATGCCTCTGTGCTGTGATAGAACTATAGTTCATCCTAGCACTCGGCGGTCTAAAAATCTGCGAAAAAAAAGTGGGTTAGAGTTCCACCATAAATCAAGTGGATTTGGAAACTACACTATCCAGATCTGGACTCTGTTCATCTGACCCGCTGTCTGTAAATCTGCTGTCTGCCTCAAAACGTCTGTTTTAGAAAAAGCACAAGTAAATCATACATGCTGTGACCACTGAAAACAAGCACAAAACCCCTACTCATGTATTTGAAGGTAAGCTTTAATTTTAAAAGGATCACATTTAACAGCTGACCTAAAAAGAAAGTTATTAAGTTGGGAGTAATAAAAGCTAAGGTCTATCATGTTCAGAATGAATATTTTTAACAGAGCAGTAGTCCTGTTACTGTTTATTTGTAAATCTAGAATGCACACAGTTTTCCAAATATTTCCAAAACAGAAAGAAGTTGTAATCTGGGAATTAGGAGATTAATATGCAGTTATGAGATAAGGTCTCCCCCCAAACCAAAACGGAACAACAAAACCATGAAAAAACTGTTAGACTGGGAGAAAGAATAGATTGTAGCAAAAGGGATTTGGAGACTGACAGCACAAAATAAAGTGTTTTTGTGAAAAGCATTGGAAATGTGAGCTGGCAGAAGGAACTTTAACTCATTGATTTAAAGGAATTTAACAGCCATACCATCCTAAATCAGCGTTATTTTCTTTCTAGGGAATGACATCAGATGTCTTATCACATATTCCACTTTAGTGAATCCAAAAGGGACTTTCAAGTCACCACATGGCAGTCTTGGGGTGGGCGGGGGACGAAGAAGAGATAGGAGAATTCACAATTTGGCCCTACTTCTCTGAATGTAACCACTTAAGAACAGTTCCCTGATGCAAATGGTTTACTGATACAGCAACATTATGCAAAGACCAGGGTGAACTTACAGCTGTGCATCTGTTAGGTTGCATTCTTCAGACCATGCCCATTCCCAGAGTTTGTCCCCATCGAGGAAAGCTGACCCACTTACATCAACCCCCTCTCATCATAGGAAATTAAGAATCAAGAATATGGGGCAAAGAGTGGGAAATGTCATGGAGCACCAGTTTGCAGCTGCTAGCTCAGTCTGAGGAAGAATGATAGCAATCACCACGTCTGACTAGGATCATGCTGGCCAGTGAATTCTCCCCAATAATCTTTTCACTGAACTCAGTGAGTAAGTTCAGGGAACCCTAGACAGCTTTAGAAGTGAAACAGAGACCACAGACTTTGGAAGAGGTGTCCAGACCTTAGTAAAGTGGAAGCTTTTATCCTTAATCAGATTCAGGCTCTGAAAGATGAATGTGGATGCTCTGTTTCTGAATCTAGGTCAGCCTGTGAATGCTTCTCCTTTACCCTTTCTACTGTACTTCATCCTTCTCCAGGCAGTGAAATGACAGTAGATCATCTTTGGCAAATTGTATACAGGGCTTGTAATTAGAAGAAAACTTCTGAACCCAAGATTGCTCCAAACCTCTCAAGCATTTTATGAGGTACTTAAAATGAGATTAAAGTAATCATCATCAATATGCCTTTTTAATCTCTAAGAAAAATGGTCATGTTGTCAGTTTGATAACTGCTCAGATGTAAATATATCCTTAGGAGCCACAAGCTCTTGCACATTTAGATGCAGGTCTCCTTTGCCAAGGAAATATCATTATTGTCACTTATAATAAAGCATTGATGGCCATTTGCAATATGTTTTATCCTCAAGTATCGGAGCAATAACAGCACAATTTTCTTACTGCTGAGCAACAAAGAGCTGTACAGGAAATTTTAATTTGACTGAGACTAAAGTTTTGCGGGAGAAACTAATACCCATTAAGTTTCTAACTAGAAAATGTGAGTTGATATGTGGACTTAGATATCTATACTATTTTTCCCTCTTCATTTAATCTGTATCTTTTCAAGTTATTCCCATTATGTATTACTAATGGTATTGCACAGGTGTTCCAGGCAAGACTGGGAGCTGATCATGTTAGGGATTACATGAACACACAGGAAAGTTGATTATTGCCACAGACACATGTCGATACCAAAGTCAGCTGTGTCCTAGGAAAAAACATGAGTTCAGCAGTCATTTCTCAGGGGTGGTTGCATGTCTGTGGTTTTGCTGCATGGCAATAACACTTAGCCATCTCCTGCTGAATCTGGCTTTTCTGAAGTGGAGACATATCCCTTGAGGACAGAGAGTAGACAAGGCTGTGAAACTAATAAATGCTATATATGAGTCCAAGTTGATGGATAAAAAGAAGAAGGTCTTGACTGAGACAAAGGTAATACCTCATGAAAAGGCTTAAGCATAAATAGACCATCAATGGACATTGAGAATTTCAGATAAGGTTTCATGGGAAAATTCCTGATAACTCTGTGTAAAGGTTGCTTGAAAGACCACAATTACATTCTCATTCTCCACTCCACCTCTGCTGAAGGAAGAGGAAGCTCTAAGTTTTATGTTGCTGGCAATAGTCAGATGTAACTTGCTCTCAGTTGATTTATCAAGTTGATTTATCAAACTTGAAATGGGACATTGCAATCTTGATGCTATTCCAATCAACATCAGCAAGCACCTGGGCCAGCTCCTCTGCAGTGATCCTGAGGGGCTGCCTTAGATCCAGGGCACTCTTTTTCTTTGGCAGGGAATTTCAAACTGTCTTGCATTACAAATCGGAAGTGCCACAAGATATTGAAATCCGTTGTGAGTCTACCATTCTCTGTCCAATGCTGCTTTCTGCTCTGTGTACCCTGGCTGTCAGCCAACAAGAGATTTCCTTAGATTGAAAAACCCTGTGCCAGCTGGATTCACCATGTACGTAGCCTCCTTGTACTATTAGAGTGGCACAGCAGGTCTCTAAGGCTCGTGAGAAACTGGCCTTGAATCTCCAAGCAAAGGAGCAGGGAACTTCTCTGCAGGATATTTTTTTTTTTTAGCAGATGGTGATAGAAGTCAGCGCTTGCCCATTGACAATCATTGTCATTTATTTTTATAAGAAAGGAATTTTTGAGGACCAGATAATTTTAGAAAAAACTTATTTCAAAACAACTGTGAAAGTAACTCCTGGTGTCATGGTATCAGAGAGGAAATGGTGGCCAAGGATACCAAGCATTTCTCTTCTTAGCATAGGACTATGCAAAGTTAAATCCAGCTATGGACCAGGTGAGTGGCTGTATGACAGGATGTACTACCACACCTTCCAATGCCGTAGCTGTGCGATCTCCTGGCACTCCTGGTAATTCTTTATCTATTCTTGAGTCTCCACCGCAGAACGATTTTAAATGAGCACACCAAACACTTCAGTTAACAATCTGTCAACAAGCACATGTCTTGCAAGCAATTTCCCAAAAGTGTCCTTGTCACATTTTGCATTAATGATCCATACAATCACTTGTGTCACAGGCCACATGCCAAGTCTCAAATTGAACCTATTTCCAAACGTAGCTTGTGGGATCAGCAGGTTCAAAAAAATAACTAAAGTTCTGAAGTTTGGAATATGTGGCTATCCTACCATTACCAAAGTTTGTTATTCGCTCATATACAAATTCTGACCAGTGCCAAAAGCACACTGAAATTGTATGGGAGAAAAGCTGATTGTACCATACCTGCATCTCCAGGGAAATAGAGAAGACTCTGTAGAGAGGAAGGAAAGGACAGTCTATGCGCAGTACCGTGACTCCAACTCAAGACTGTGGACTCCAAAGACTGGAATTATTCAAGGGTCTGTGGTACCAACACTTTTGGAAAAGTCTTAATCACTAGATGGGCATTGAAAGCTTGAATATCAAAGAAAAAAGGAAAATATTTAGCAGTGCTCTGTGGGCTATTTTAAATGACTCTCTATTCTCCAGGAGGCAATATCAGTAACCAACACATCTTAATCTAAATAGCTGTTTTGTATATACACAGAATTATCCTGGACACTGAGACTTCTTGTATTGGGAATGTGCATGAAATCAATTCTATGGTAAGAATTGGCCAAGGGCTATGGTCTTTTCCTGGTCCTACAAGAATGTAGGAAAGTTGTTTAGCCAGAATATTTGTACGAAGCCAAATTCCATTTAGGCCACTTCCCTCTGTCCATCATTGGCTGATGTAAATGCCTAAAGGGACGCACAGGAGCTGGGGAACCCATATGGTGGTTCTTTGCCTGGGTTTACTTTCCTAGTCTTCAGCGACTTGTGTCTCAAAGAGTTCCTGAGCTACAGGTAATGTCTTCATGTCCAAGTTTGAGGTAACGCCTCTTCTGTCCTGCAGCCTTGGTATGTGTATTGTTACATACACACTGCCTCTGTGTCCTAAACATAGGCTTTGAGGTTGTTTGGTGTTCTGAAAAAACACATAATTAAGCTAAATTTAGAAATTTTCCTTGCTTTTCATAATTGAAGGCTGAAGTGGTGGCTGTCCCCCATGATAGGTCTACTTCATGAGCTGAATGAAACTGTCTGTTGCTGGGAGAAAAAAAAAAACATATGCATTGAACGATTCCCATATGCTGTATTCACCGGGGAATGGGATGAGGGTGAGGACTTGTAGCAGATCTGAACGAACATTCTAGCATTTTCTATTTCTGTTTTTGCCTCTCAATACTGAAAAATGTCCATTTAATGTCATCACTCCATGGAGGACAACAGGATTGGGGGGGCCTTTAAGGAAGGTTCAACACTGCAAAATGTTCTTTTAATGTTATTCCTCTGTGGAGGACATGATCAAACCTTGCTGGAAGAACATTATTTATCAGTTTTCATTATTCTATTGAGCCCACTGTGGTACAAGGAACTTTGTGCTGCTCCCCTTGATTCTGCAAGATCACAGGATCTCTTATTTTTACTGTTGATGGACTTTTCAAGTATAATTTTCTTGTTTGCCCAAAATGTGGACATGTTGCTTGACATGGCTAGTGCCCACAACTGTTTTTTGTCAATAGCTTGTTCCTTCTTATTTAGTTTTGCTTTTTCTCTGTTTTCCCTAATTCTATTTACACAATGAGCTGCTCTATGGGTTAGCTGATCAACGTACACTGATTTAACCAGTAGTTTAAATCATGCAGCAGACTTTGTAATAGAGCTTGAAATACAGTTGAACTGGGTTTTGATGGATGTAGAGCCTCTGCTACCTCAGATTCTTCCTAGGCTCTCTGTTCACATTCATGAGGAAGGATAAGTTTTGTCACAATTTGAAGTTACAAGTTTTTAAAAGTTCAGTTTATTACATTATAAGTTAATGTTCAATGGCTGTCACTATTCTTCAAAAAGCCACATAACATAAAAAATATTCAGCTGAAAGCTTTGAATACAAACTTGATTGGCTGCCAGTGGGTTATCCCAAAGAGACGCAAGCAAAGAAAAACCAAAGAAATGTACACCATTTTTTCTTATATTTATTGATGTCTATCCAGAAGCTCGAGAGCAAGACTGAAATGATAATCAACCTCATAATGTATATTTTGGAAGGTTTCTTGTGCACCTTGGCACAGAAGTCCAATGTATAGAAGCTTGATGTAATTTTTTTATTGAATCCAGCACCAGGTGTTCTCCTATAATTAAGTGGGAAATATTGTAACACTTACAGCATATTCTGTCTTAAATCTTACTGTTTCAAAGCTCTCAGAGCTAGTCTTGTTAGAGTACTTTCACAACTTATTAATGTCATTCAAAAATAATGAGCATATTGAATTTATGTTATAAAATGTGAATAAGGTAGAAATGGGCAGGAGTTCTAATACCAATGCAACTCCTTTGTCATCAGATACATTGCCCATGTTCTCTTTTCATATGGGATATAGAAGTGATTTATAAAGCAATACAATAACCATGGAAGAACTGTATATCTTAGGTACATCCAATCCTCATTGTTTTATATAGCCATCATCTCTAAATTGTGCAATACAATGCAAGTACTCTCTCGTGCAGAAGTGTTTACAGAACATCCATAATAAAGGCATGTAGAAATGGAAACTAAAGAAGAAAATAATTATTAGACTGTTTCTCAAAATGACATTCAGATATTAGTTATTTCTTCATGTGATTCTGCAGTATAGCTCTGAGACATCAGAAAACTAAATTGAGCAATATCATCCCTGACAGGAAACAAGGAACAAGCAGACTTCATTTACAGAACCATATGCGAAAGAGAAGTTCAGAATAAGACATGAACATACTCATCTCTGATCTCGAAGTCATGTAAGGTCAATCGACCTATAGCAGGAATAGATCCCAACTAATAAGGACTGTAATAATGCATGTTATTTACATATTGGAACGGGATAGTCTTCCACTCTGTAAAAAGACCAGGGAAGAATAACGTATTTTATGGAAGCTGAATCAGTTTATTGTGATCTACTGAAAAATTACAGGGGAAGAATAGAATTAATGCTCATACGCGTGAAGTGTAACAAATTAGTAGAATTTACAGAAGTTTCTCACATGCACATATCAGCCTAGATGGTAGGATGTCCAGATGCTAAATTCTGTTCTTGTCTGCCTCCAGCCTGGCCACCAACATGGTCAGAGGCAAGACAGAGTCCACGGTGATCCCATGCCAAGAGGAAATTTCCTCAACAGGCTGAGGGTGAGTAAGGAAAAAGGGAAAGGAATGAAGCCTGCAGTGGGGACTCCAGCATTTGTACCTTAGGGTGTGTTTAACACCTTTATTCTTGTCTCCACTGCAAAGTATTAGCTGTCAATTTTATAAGGCTTCTCTAATGCAGAGGCAATGTGAGAGGATGCCAGGCTGACCATTATGCCTGCATCTTTGTATGTATTACTTTCATTTCATTCTGCTTTTTACTGTTCCCTGGGGTTGATTCTTTGCCTACTCATTTACAGTCTGTCATCTTTTCTTCTTCCTTTTGTCTGTTTCTCCCTTCTCCTAGCATTCCTTTCTCAGATTTCAGTTCTCCCCCCTGTAGTTCTTACTCTTTTTGCCCACTTTTGCTCTTTAGCACCACTCGCTTTGAAAACATCCTCCTTCTATTAGCACATTAACTCACTCGTGAGCCTCTCTAATGCTGAATTCCAACTGCTACCCCTTTCTGCCTTATCTAAAAGGGAAATAACACCACCACCACCACCACGGGCTTTGAAGAGAAATTATCAAAATACACTGCACTTAGGCAAACTCAGATTTGATCTAACAGTAACTTTATATGTAATTCAGCAACTAACTTAAAATAACATGACTCAGAAGAGAAAATCATGCAGTAAAACATTACATTGAATGGGAAATGATTCAGTGAAAACATTATTCAGAGAAGGCAATTACTGAGTGAAGATATTATCCACAGCAGACAATTACTCAGTAAAAATATTATACAGTGCAGGCAAATAGTCAAGCAAACATTTGACAAGGACAGCAATTATTCAATAAACAATCATAATTGCACCCAATGGAGCACACTTGCCATAAACAGTACAAATAATTAGCAGACTCAAAGGATGTTACTGTGACTGCCCGAGTTTTAGCTAATTTACATGGCAGCTAAGCTCTATAGGACAATCAGAAGCTGTCAGTGAGGGACAACTTGTTTTCCCTTTTTCTCTTCAGTTCTAGGAAGTAATATCACAGTTCTATCAGTTTTAATGAAGAAGCAAGTGTAGCTTCATCAGTTTTCTGGAGTTAGCTATCCTTTTCCAGGAATGAGCATTACTCACATGATTCCTTTCCTCAATTGCTTCTTCTGTCACACTTTTCATTCTTTGTTTTCCACCTCACTTTCTCAATAGCTCTCAGAACTTGCTTTTTTTTTTTTCCATGCAGTTGTTTTATTTTTCAGATTTTCCATTTTTTGTTTTCAAAGCACAAATTCACTTATTTTTCTTGTGCATAAAGACTTTTCAAATATTCCATTTCTATTTGTAGTAAAGCTTCCACTCATGCTCTGTCAGAGTCTCCCAGCAGAAGGAGGCAGCTCTCATTCTCCTTTAGTCCAGAATGATCACTTCTCCTTTTGCTTTGCTAACTAGATGAATTAGTCTTCTCATGCCATTCATCTTATGCAACTCTATTCCCTATTTCAGACATTCTCAAACTCTGATCTCAACTATTTTCTTTTGACTTAATCCAGGCATTCGTTATCTGCTTTCACCAGCCTCACAAAATATTTTTTTTTGTTTGAAAACCTTATATTTTTTTATGATTGCCTGGGTGAATGTATAGTTTTGTATCTCTCATCCTGCTCCATTGCTTAATGACAGGTTTTTAAGCAATCTATCTGATCGAATTATAGATTATTCTGTTGTTGAGTTATTTTTGTCCATGAAGATGATAATTCCTTTCAGTATGGTTTGGTTTTCTAAGAGCCTATATTTAGACATACATACCAAAAATGACTTGTACAAAAAAAGAAGTAATAGGAGAGTTCTTGGGATCTAGTAACTATAGTAGCCACATTAGTATAATCACACTGACTTCTGTGTCGTAGATTAGGATAAGTGATACCAGAATCAGGGTTCCCAAATTTAACTGCATCACTAAACAAGTGTAAGTATTCTGGTCTTATTTTTAAGGAGAAATTGTCAGCAGCACTCCAAAGGTACTACTGTATTGCAACAGCAAGGCCAGCAGAATTTCAGTATGATTTGGTAAAGTGAAGAACTATACTGAAAAACGCACTTGTATTCGTGCAGAAAGTGCTTGCATAGGGATTTACATCACCATAGCTACATGATTACTTTTTCCCACTAGAGTTCTGCTGGCCAATTTCCCTATGAAGACAGTCTTTAAATGATGTAACATTAGAAGTGCCATGGGAGTGGTCTTCAAAGCGATACAAATTCTTCCCTCATTAAAATTTAAAACTATTAAAGTCTCAGGGAAATCTGTGCATTTGAACAGGACATTTTTCATTTGAATACACCAAGTATTTTCTAGCTGTCTCTATATAAGCTTGAAGTCAGCGAAACTCAGCCAAGCAAGGCCAGAAAATTCTCTTTTGACTTGTCTCTTGATTATAATTAGAAATCAAACTATTTTTAATCAAGTAAGGAGACTTATTTATCGTTTGATGAATTACCTTACATACATTGCCAGTCTTAAGATCATAGAAATGGAGAACATCCAAAGTCATCCTAAATCTCCCATGCTCCTTATATAATCCTTCATTTAGCCCAGCTTTCCTAAACACTTGCTTGAACCTTATTACCAAAGCAACTTCAAAAAGGTGGGAAGATTTTTTGGGCCTGATTTCTTCTTATATAGCTTCAAACTATGACCAAATTAATGCAAGGGAAAAAAAACACTTAGCAAAAATGATGAGACGACTTAAATGAAAAGAAAGTAAAATACAGAATCTGTATTTTGTTCACTCTACACCAGCTACAAACACAGGCTTCAACAAATTAATTGCTTTAAACATCTTTTTCCCTCTCTCTCTCTCTCTTTTTTTTTAAAAAAAAATTCTTGGAACTGCTCATATTTCTACTTGTCTGGGATCTTTGTCACCTAATTTGTTACAGGTCTTTACTCACATAGCTCAACCCACTTTGATGCATCTACACTGTTGTAAAGTTAGAATCAACCCTAAAAATTATTTTCAGAAGCTACTTTTGCACTGATGATTTTCTGACTCTTTTCTAGCTGTGAGGAACAAAGGAAAATTTGTTAAAAAGCTTCACTAATTTTAGTGTCAAGTAAACCAGAAGCCTGTTCTGAGTCACTTCTTCCAGAGAGAATCATTCACACCCCATTGGACAGCTACTAGTTGTAGCTTTGAATCTGACCCCTGATTCACACCCCCCATTCATTGGCAAGTGATGTCTCTTTTTTCCTTTGGGAAAGGGACATAATTTTAAACCTTCAGGAGACTGGAATCATGTGGATAATGAAATATAGTTGTTCAGTTTTATATGACTTCTCGGCTGATGACTCACAATAAAATATCTCAAAATGTAAGCCAGAGGAGGAATGGCTTGTCCTGTGCTAAAAGCTAAGCTTCCACTGAACTGCTTACAAGTAAGTCCTGATCTCACTCAAAAAGTATAGATTATAGACAGTATGAGACCTTCCTTCACAGTTAAAGCACTTACTGCTTGTCTGATTGCATTCACACTCATTTTTGTGCCTATGGCTTACCATAAGTACCTGTGGGTACTTCTTGGGCATGGTGAGATCATAATGGTGCATTTGGGGTAAAACTACCTGGCTGAAGGACTGGGCTGAGACCCAAGAGACAATTGTTACAGCCTCGGTTTAATCGAAAGGTTTTCCTCTCACCTTGAACTGATTGCATAGCAGTAATGTCAGGGAACCACTCAGTTTTGTAACAGGGATGTAACAAAGCCCTTAATCCGAAGGCCATTCGTGTTCAGAAAAGATGAGTTCAAACGGGAATAGGAGACCCTCAGGCAGAATAAGGTCAGTCTTATGAGAAAAGACTACAAAGAGATCGGCCTGTTTAGCTAGCTAGAGGAAAGGCAATGTGGGATTTTTGCCTGTGTACATATACACAGGTACACACAGAGCTGGGGGTGGGGGGCAGAAAGAAATTAGGAAGGAGGGAAAGCTACTAATGCTAAAGGACAAAAGTGCAAGACCAATGGATCTGAAATAAGAATATCTACAATTAAGCTAGCAGCAAGTCACAAACACTCACAGGAGCAAGTTTGCTCTATGTAAGGAGCTGTGTATGGAAAAATCCCAATGTCATGATAAAATTGTGGTTATTTGTGGCAGCCCAGAGCAGGACTTGATTGTGCAAGGTCCCTTCTATGCTAGTTTGCTTAAATATAAACAAACACACACACACAAATGTTATAACCTCCTCTTTCCCAGCACCCTTTTTGTCTAAACTAAAGGATAGGAGAAAGAATTTGTCAGCTTTCTTATATATAATTTTCTGCTTCTGCCTCAGAGTTCCCCTAATTTCTCACTACCCTGCCAATCTTTTCTGCTTTTTCTTTGCTCATATTTGCATGAGTGACAGTTGCCGTCTACAGCTGTTATTGTCCTTTCCATGTGTCTGCCCTGTCCTTGTGATGATCTGACTTTTATCTCTGTTTCTGTCATGTTCTGATTTGCATTCTTCCCCTTAAAAGGCATCAGATTGCATCACTGACCTTCCCTCCTGTTACGAAAACTTGTTATTTAAGAAATCTAAGAATTTATTCAACACAGAAAAGGAGAATATGGAGTAAGGATGTCTGTTGACATTTCAACTCCTCTGAGCTTTCCCGGAAACTCACAGTGACAACAAACACCTACAGTTCTCTGGCAGACTGATCTTTTTCTTCGCTGCTTTGGCAACTGGGGAACGCCTTTGGCACCTGTGGGCTGACACCACCTGCAATCTAGACCTAACTTTACTGTCTTCAGTGAAGCCCTGTTAAAGCAGCCACCAGCCCAGACCAGTGCCTTAAAAACACAGTCAGAACCTAAGAGACGTGCAAGAAAATATTGAAATTGGCTTTAAAGACCGTTGGAGACAGTCCTCCCCCAAAACGGAGAATTTGGCCATGGCAGTCTCTCTCATACTGTGGTCCCATGTGTAATGAATGGACTGTGGTGTAGTCATAGTACTCCCCCAGTCTGTCCTCTCTGTGGCAGTCACAAATGCAGAGCAGCGTTAGGATTACAGGGAACCTAGGGAGGGACTAAGATGCCACTTACAACCAGGATGGAGAGATTTTGCCCATTATAACTAATCTGAACCATTGGCTTCCCTTTAAATCATAATTCTGCTTTCCATTCAGTGCTAATAGTTATGCCATTGTCAAAATACATGCATAGCTGACTACAAAAGACTGGAAACAGAGAAGACAACCTATTTTTCACTGTCATTTTACTTGCAAATACACTTGAGGTGGACACTGGATTCCAGCTTCTGCTTCAAACTAACTCTTTTATTTAGATCTGTTATTTAATTACTTCTGAGACACCCTTCAGAATGTCCCCTCACTATCTAAACTTTAGTTCCTCCCACATAATGGAAATGATTTGCAGGCAAAATCCCAGATTAGAGGACCTTTGTGAAAAAGAACACAGTTCTTGTTAGACCTCTTCCAAGACCCCAACTCTCATTAAAGCAAAACTTACATATGGATGTAGCAAGCCTATTTCTGCTGTTTCCTGATTATCATTGCACTGGTCTTTTCATCCCTTGGTTGGTAGTGATAACTCCACAGGTTTCAAAAGTCCTTTTTTGACATGGTCTAAATGGTATAGATGTAATTATGATCTGCTGTTTTCAAAGACTGTTTAGCTTTGATGGCTGCAGCTTCTATTTCAGACCTGATCAATACTTTTTGGGTTTAGAAACTTTTCAATTTTTTCCCAAGTCTGTCAGCAAGTTTAATAAAAAATATTAGCTCTAGAGCTTGCACTATTACAATCTTGCCTTTATTTTATTTTACATTGGAGGCATGGTACTATCTAGGGCCATGTTTAAGTTTTATTAATTTATTTAAATTCTCAAATTTAATTTGAGAAAGAAACTAAATTATTTACATTTCTTTGATTTTTCAAAACTTTACATCTGCAAATTATATATCTCCAGCAGGAGAGACAATGTGGGAATAAATATAAACTATTGTATTTGGAAACAGCTCTTGTCACCCAGTAAATCCTCCTAGTTGTTGTTCCAAAAGCTCAACTGTACCCAAACAAGCTAGAATAATCCCATCATCCTCAAGCAGCAGTCTTATATGCACAGTATTATATCGGTATGTTCCACAATTTATGTTCTGCTTTAGTCTTTTGGGCCTGAAAGGAGCATCAGAAGAGGTCTATATCCCTAGAACTGGAGCCCTAACAATTCTCTCTCCAATAATGTATATTATACTATGCAGTACAATTCAATAATCTATTGCTCACATTACATAACTCTGAGGGTAGAGAAGAAGCATCACATGCCAGCAGCTCAAGATCTTTTTCCTTTCTAATTCTTCCTTGTAGGATCCAAGTATTTTGCTGTATCCAGGTAGGAAAACCATTTCAGGCTGCATGTACATTGCTGCTCAAACCACTTCAGGTTGCTGGTCAAAATTGCCAGCTTGCCTTCCTTAAAAAAGAGACAGACAAATCAATAAAGTGTGGCATTTCAATTTATCCAGGATAATAGGAAAGTAAATTAGTCAATAATGGGATCTTGGAGGTAAGTCATTCTAACTCTGTTTGTTTCACACAACCTTTTGGGATAAATGTGCTTAATATCTTTATGTGGAATGCCTACAATTTATTATAATTTTATACTCCTTCCTCTCTGAGGGCAACAGAATCTTGGCAATGCTTTGGAAATGGGTTTAGAAGAGTAGGAAGGTTTAAAAATCTTTTTCACAGTAAAGCAGCGTAAAGCTGTCACCAGAGTAAATATCCTTAAAGGAATTTCTCTAGATTTTCACCGTTGTAAATGAAAAGTATAGTCCAATGAGTGAGAGGCTGGGGTTTGGCTTGCTGTGGGTAATCTATAATCTTACAGAAGTTGGCAAATGTGAACTGTTCTCAGTAAGCAAATGTTTTCACAATTGAGAAGATGCATGTGTCATAGGAGATATTTCTTCACAAGAACAAGTAAGCTTTTATTGCTCATTTCCATCTTATTTGCACAAAATGTTTCCAAAACATCTTGCTAGAAAAGGGAAAAATGTAAAAACACAGAGTTTAAATATTGTCAGTTAGTTTTGTCTTAACTGTAGTTTTTGGCGAGCCATTTGTTGGTAGCACAGCTGATAATATGTATATTAGGTTTTTTTAAAAACAAATATGAAGTGGTAAACATCCCTGTAAGTGTTTGTGCTAATGCAAACGAGACTCATAATTTTGTATCTGACCATTTGTGTGACCAGAGTTGAGTCACATAGGGTTCTGTTCAGCTGAAGAGCATACTCCCACTTCACTCGAACAAAAAAACTTACAGAAGTCCAAAGACCAGTTTCACTTGGTGAGCTATTCCATTCAAAAAAAGATTAAAAAACCAGAAAATTTATTGCGATACATCACTTTAGTCTCCTGTAAATTACTAAACCCAGTTCAACAGTGTTAAAAACCCTCTTGCAGAAACTGTTGCTTAGCCCTTTGTACAGCTGTGTTGATTAACACAAAAAAAAGCTGCAGTGGTGTTGGAACTACAGAGTACCCCAACAAAGAATGAGTTACGTGGTTAATTTTTACTTTGAATATTGATTTTCCCAAGAACATATTGTACATCAACACCTGACACTTGGTGATCTGAGTTTATTTCTTTTCATTGTGACAGTGAAGTCTGTCATATGCCCAGAAGCTAGAGTGATGACCCTTAAGAATGGCTTTGCTGTTGAAAAAGTCAATGTTATGAGAGGCTGAAGAAAATTCACTTCGTAAGAATGGCTTCACAAGAAAACTTATTTTGTTCATGCTCCAAATAGTTACTTGCAGCTGCAGCTGTAAATGCCAGTCTTCTTCAAGTTAAGCTGTATCTCTTTGGACAGACAAAAATCTGCATTGCTCTGTAGCATTCCCTCTGGTACCACCCTCACCTTTTTTCTGTGTTGGCTTCTCTGGATCGTAAGATCCGGTAGGGATGAGACTCATATTCCCATCTCTTCTATCCAGTTTCCTATCCTGCTAGTATTGACATACAGAATTGTATTTTCATAGTTGGGAGCATGAATCAAATTTACACGGTTGGGGATAAAGCCAATAAGTAAGAATATTTATGACGTCAAGAACACATTGTAAGATCTATCTTAATTATATTGCCAAATCTTTGGGCAGGAACTGGTCTCACCTTTGTTCTGTGATGCACAGCTTGATTATGTGTCACTGCATGGATAGATTATAATGGATTGCAGATGCCAACTTCACCAAGATCCTGACCATATTGGAGAAATATAAGAAACCTGTCAAGCATCTCTATGACTATCCATAGAGCAAGGAAAATAACCCAGTGTCAAAGCCTAAATTAATTTAAATCCCCATGTCTAAACTCTCATCCATACTCTACTGGATTGTTTTGTTACACATTAATAATGTTGACCTGTGCACAGGTTCAGATGAGAATTATTTGACTCTTACTTCAGAAAAGAAAATTCTTGGGCTTCAGCCCTCCAATAGGTAGCCATGGTACATTGGGTCCTCAACAAACTCTCCCCAATTTCAATGAAAAAATCAGCTGAGCTGTATAATTGTTTAACTTCAGTAGAGAGTCTTCAGGGTATATTGCATAATGTCAGTTGGAAGTCATTGGACATTTCATTCAGTTTTGTGCAGTCACTGATTAAGATTGACTTTAAATCCACAGGCTGAATATGCTTGCTTTCCTGATTTCTGCTGACATCCCAGGATTTAATTTTTTTTTTCCATGAGATTATTTTGGAGACCATGATTCACAAAATTTTACCACTTCATAATATGCTGGAATAATCCGAGAAAATGAATGAGACTAGGTGTAGGTGTGTAGTATGATTAAAGAGAGGTAGAATAGGGTAACATATTGCCTCAAGTAAAAGAAAATAAAATTCCAAACATTCACTTGAAGCCAGCTTACATATATTTTAAATAACCATTTGCTATCACACCTCTTCTAAAACTATTAAACAAAAGAAAATATGCTAAATTTGGATGAAGATTAAATTTATCAAAAATCAAAACTTCCCTACTGGCTCAGTACAAGACTTCAAACAGTTAATTACAAGTTTTTGAACAGTTTTTCAAACCAGCATAGAAGAAGGCCACTTTTAGCTGTGCATGGAATAGTCCCTGTTTTCCTTAATTACCTATCACAGAGGAAAGGTCTCCTTAAAATCAGGCTCCCTTGCAATGAGAAAGTCGAAGGAAGTTTCACTATGAGGCACAGGGAAAGAGAGGGTAATTCTAAAACAGTAGTGTAACATCTGTCAAAGAAAGCTGCTTATTCACAAGGAAGAAATAACTCTCTTGAACTTTTTTGTGAGGTCAGATGACAAATGATGTACCTTGCATACCTTAGGAGTCTCAAATAAAAAGCACTACTGCCATGTAGGTTCTCAAGCCCGAAACTACCTAGTCAACATCGCTACTGTTTTCCTTGGTTTTTTATATGTAAAACACTCTGAAGTAGCATTAAAGAATTCCCCCAATGTCTGCTTAGTGTGCTGTACAATTTATCACAACAAAAATAAACAACAGCTTGAGGAAGTTTTTCAGGAAGTGGCTGTTTGTTTATTAGCAAGATGTTTATGGTTTCTGTGGCCTTGTGTGGTCTCTTCAACCATTACAGATTGGCAGAAATATTATTGATGAACTGGAGAACCATGGGACAAATGAGTTACTTTCTGCACCTCACACCTCTCACTGGGCTGCAAGGGGGGAGAACATGTTGTGGTTTAACCCTGGCCGGCAACTCAGCCCCACCCAGCCACTTGCTCACTCCCCCCATGATGGCATGGGGGAGAGAATCAGAAGACTAAAAGTGAGAAATCTCATGGGTTGAGATAAAGACAGTTTAATAAGGAAGGCAAAAGCTGCACACACAAGCAAAGCAAAACAAGGAATTCATTCCCTGCTTCCCATGGGCAGGCAGGTGCTCAGCCGTCTCCAGGAAAGCAGGGCTCCATCACACATAATGGTGACTTGGGAAGTGTCCTGGTTTCAGCTGGGATAGAGTTAATTTTCTTCCTAGTAGCCAGCATAGTGCTGTGTTTTGGATTTAGTATGAGAAGAATGTTGGTAACTCACTGATGGTTTAGTTGTTGCTAAGCAGGGCTTACACCAGTCAAACACTTTTCAGCTTCCCCTGCTGTGCCAGGTGCACAAGAAGCTGGGAGGGGGCACAGCCAGGACAGCTGACCCCAACTGCCCAAGGGGCTATTCCAGACCATATGACGACTTGCTTGGGGGGAGTTAGCTAGGGGGGAGAGGGATCGTTGCTCAGGATGGGCTAGGCATTGGTCAGTGGGTGGTGAGCAATTGCATTGTGCATCACTTGTTTTGTATGTTCTGTATATGCTCTTACTATTATTATTATTGTTATTCTTTTCTTTTATGAAACCGCATAGTTAAACCACGACAGAACAGATGACCAAAACTTCAGCATGGTTTGAATCATGCACTTCAGAATGGTTACATTCTTTTTAATGCTCTCATTGCACAGTTGGCATTTCTGGTTTTAGCAGGTAACAATTTATCTTCAGCTTGCATCTACTACAGTTTTATAAGATAAAGCAAGCTTAAAAACTCTGTTTTCATGAGCACCAGCTTAAAATAATAAGCTGTGAGCAGAGTCCTTTTTTCAGGTATATTTTTGACTTTAGGACTGAAAACTAATTGGAAACTAAAATTTTGCATGCAGATACAGATCAGAGATCCTTGGGTTGTGTGGTTGCTGTGTTGGTCTTGGGCTTGCTACTCTATAAGCAAGAGAATTGTTTGATCTCTGTCCATTCCATTCCACTCACTCTTAAATCAAAGTTAATTTTCATATTGTTTTTGATGAAATAGCCACTAATTAACTGTTGGCTTACAGTTTTTTTGACATTCAATTGTAAAAGTCACCTGAGAATCTGCAGCACAACAGGTACATATTCCCAGCTATTTGACTTGAGAAAAATAAAGTTACGATGTTGGTTCACAAATTTCATTTCTAGAAACAGTATCAGGAATAATTCATAATGGAAGACTAATGGGTGAAAAGACTCATGAGTAAGTAGGAACAGGAGGTCTTTCATTACTAATATACCTTTTTAAGATCAGCTGCTTAAACTTTGAATTAATACAGAAAAGCTGGATATAGTTTGTTTTTAAGGCACAAACAAACAAACAAAAACCCCTTTCCATAGCAAACAAATTGTTTACAATCAGGTTTACCCTTCAACATTACCTAGGAAAGCTGATGCTACTCACAGCTCTGCTCCACATAATACTCCAAATTTTCATTTTGTTTTGCTAGAGAGCTGCCACAGTCTGTATACCTGGTGGAAAATGAAACTCACATTCTTTTGATTGAATCTGATTAATCATAGCTTTAGGACAAATAGAATTTTATTGAAAGGGATATCTAGAAAAATACATATTCTGTTCTCAAAATTCCTACAGTGACAATAAAACCAATGTAATGATTCAGTTCAAATGCAGAATAAAGTTGCTCTACTATAATTATTTTCAATAAAATTCCATTTCCAAGTTTTTTATTGCTAAGAAAAATGCTAAATTGAAATCTATGATTGTAGTAAAATTAGTAAGTTGAGAAAAATATTTGTTTTAATTTTTCTTTAATTTCTACATAAAATGATAATGA
The DNA here is from genome assembly GCA_034008185.1 of Gorsachius magnificus. Classification (NCBI taxonomy): domain Eukaryota; kingdom Metazoa; phylum Chordata; class Aves; order Pelecaniformes; family Ardeidae; genus Gorsachius; species Gorsachius magnificus. The sequence goes on along the minus strand of CM067082.1, from coordinate 53,794,077 downwards.
AGAAATTTCCTGAGGTGATCTAAGTGATCTTGTTGTAAAACATGATTTAAAACATTATCAGCTACCTCTACAATAATTTCCATGATGAAAAACTCCTAGTAAGCTTTCACCGAGATACACATTAGAACATCTTAAACTTAGCCCAGCTTGTCAGCTCTTATGCACAAGAAGAGCATTCTCATTAAGCAATGTAGAATATTAGTTTTAGGGAAATAAATTGGCTCCTGACATAGATACAGATATATCTCAATTTATGTCAACATGGACTTTCATCAAAACATAATAAATAGCTCGTGTTATTCAAAGATTTATATCTAATAAATGCTTAATGTTAAAGGATCAAAGCTTCCCTTTTTTCTTCTTCTTTAACATCTTTAGTTTTCCACTATCTCCTCTGGCACAGAGGTGCAGGGATATTCACACGGTTTTCCCACCCCAAAACACCAAGGAGTTTGAAGGATCTAGTGTGATTAGCCTTGAAATGTCCCTGAGTACAGATCTTTAGCACTGCTGTAAGGATTCTGTACTTTCTGTCAGAATGGCATTGGATATAGCCCTTTATTCCTATTAATTCTGGAATACAGCAGAGATTCAAGCTAGATAGAAAAAACTACGATTTTCAAAACTTCGTGTTGCATGGCATTGTAGTAAACTTCATGGAAGAGTGAAAAAAAAAAAGCTTTTTTTTGGTGTTAGGAAGAAGGTATGGTGTGCAATTCCAGCATATGAGGCCCTTCCACCATGGCCAAGAGACCCTGGGGAGAGTGAGAGGCATTGAGGGAAAAGACCAGACCAAATGACCAGATAGGTAGATATTGAGAGTCATAGAACATGAGAACATGAATGGAGTTTTGGTTATTTCTAGCACAGAGTATTTAGCACAGTTTTAGAAAAAGTAGAATTGTGGAAAACAGTATCTAGTAGTTCCAACTAACAAACCAGAGTGGAAAAAGGAAGGGTACTACTGGAAATCCTGTAAAACAGTGGTAAGACTTCCCTGAACTGAGTTTATAGCCATTCTAAAGTACAACATTGATAGATATATATATATTTGTTATGTATAACATACTATTGGGTTTTTGCACATACTGGCTCTATATTTTCATTGAGTGTTTGCAAGAACAAAAGTGAAAGGTGAAGTACTGAAAAACCAAATTAATTTCTTAAGCTCTTCAGTCCTCATCCACCAGAGACCAATGTGTCTAATAGGCGGCTCTTCCATAACACTTTGCAGCAAGACTCTGAAGATCTAGCAACACTTGAAAAAAGCAACAAAATGAGGTTTCCAGACAAAAGTTCCATTTAGGGAACCTGTAAGGACAGAAAAGCCATATAGGGAACCTTATCTCCCTGATTATATTAAATCTTATTATAACTGCATCAAATACAAATTTTCAACGTTGCTTCCAAAGCCTTCTTCTCAACTTATTTTTTTCTGAGCCAAACTAAAGGAAAAAACCTACCCCCCCCTCCTGCCCCCACTAGCTTGAGTCTCTTCAGAGAGCACACCTCCCCTCCTCTCCCCTTCCCTCCATTCACAGACTGAACATGAGGCTTCCTTCACCTTCTTCAAGTGCATGCTTTAAAGAACCAGGGATTTAACTAATTCAGCACACCTGAATCTAGACACGCACTCCTCACAAATAGATCTCTTGTGAAAGATATTGAATATGAACATATTCTGCAATCGCTTTATGAAAGATTTCTTGGCAAAATATCAGTAGCGGAATCTTATAACAAGCATGAAAAACACAGTATTGAGCAATACCTGTAGATTTAAAAAACATTCTAATGGAACTAAAATGGATTAAATAGGACTGATATGAGAACTCATACTGCAGGTTGCAGTGCCAGTGCTCTGGAGGTACTTAGAAGCTGGTATTAAGCTTTACTCACATAACAGATTCAAGTTTCCTTTAAATTCCTTAGACCATGTGGCATTTTGGGGTAGCCTGAATTCTATATGCAAATTGTCCTTTTTGAGAGCCTATGGTGATGGCATTCTTCTTGTGATGTTGAAAGCCTCCTGGGATCAAGAAGACTGCTCTGGTGGTGTGTCTACAGCTTTCCTTCTGCTCAGGAGTGCCCTTCTGCAGTGCGTTTTCTGACTGTCCCCACTCACTGTGCTGTGGTTCACAGCTTGGTGCTGTCTGAGAGATCATGAGCTGGGTTCATTTCAGATGAAACTAAAATGGGAGATGCTTTCCAGGAGCACTACAGCCAGAAATGGACATTCTTTCCCTAAGACAGGACTAGAGCTTGCCCAGTGTTAAAAACTAATCAAACACTCACCACCACCACCACCTTCCCACCCTGAAGTCAGCACTGCTTTCTGTTGTAATATAGTCTAACTCTTCTGTGTAATGGGGTAGCCAACACTGACCTCAGAAAAGGTTCACCTAAGTGCTGCTTATACTGGATGCAACTTTGAATTAAGCCCATGAGGCCTTTCCAGGTGCTGAAATGGTGGGTAGTGGGCTACATATAACTCAGGACAGTAAGTAAAAGTGAGAAGGGGACATCAGCTCTCCCTCTTCTTCCCATTGATTCAGTTTCTGATCTTTCATACTTCTATAACGTCATTTGACAAGATCAGGCCCGGTGTTTAGAACCCAATATTTATCAATACAATCTCTCAAAACACAAAATCACACAAAACTCTGTTGTCTTCACTGTTGCTTTTATGGGCATCAATCTTTGCATTAACAGACCTGGCTGCAGGACTTTGTGACTGATGACAATGTACAAACAAATGCCAGTCATGCTATATGTGCTCCACAGTTGTTATCTCTTCCAAGTACAGTTATGATAATAAGATCGTTGCAGATACTTTTGTTCATTCTGTGTCACAGGATTAAGTGCCCACTATCTCTTAAAATAACTTTGAAAATTGCCAAGGTTTTATTACTGAGAATAAAATGCACGCTGAATGATCCACTGCACTCGATCAGTGTAAGAATCCCACATCTGTCCATACTTATCCTTCAGAATGATACTCCTGAAGTGTCTCTTCCTCATAGGAAGGTTATAATAGCTCACAAAACATCTTTGTCAGGTGCCAATCTATTTTATAGTCACTCGATGGCTCTTCTCTCCTACACAGACCTGTCATATTAATTAATATTGTGTCTCCACAAGGTGGTAGAAGTGGGTAATTAATTCCACAGCATGTAACATTCATAGTTTGATTGCTTTCCTTTTTACTCTGGTAATGAAAAGATACCTTAGTCCTTTATTTTATAGATTTTTCTAAAAATGCCCAATTTTCTTATAAGTCTCTTGATAATCTTGTTATAATTTGTTGTAAAAAGTTTTTCATTCAATTAATCTCATCACTGTTTCCTCAGCTCCCTTTAATGTTTATTTTTTTAGGGTACTTTTATTTGTAGTTCAATTTTACTGGCAAAGCATGACACCTAACAGCTTGAAGCCAAGGTCAAGTAGCTTGGAATGAATGAATCAAACTCTTTGTGGGAAAATCTTAAAGGAAATACTGAGTGGTGAAGCTATGAAAAGGGAGACCAGGCCAAAATTGTCAATGGGAATGACTCATTCTATAATGTACACTTCAGAATATTCCATGATGTTGCCAACCGTCAGGGTAAAATAGTGGAAGAAAACCACTTCTTCTTGCTTCCTCCGTGTTGCTGAGAATTTAATGGGCATCTGAATTCTAACTGTCTAGTGGAGGACATCTTTCATTCCGTGTGTTCCAGCTTCCTCACTTATGAGCTTTATCATTACTCTCCAGAAATGCGTAGACTCTATTTTTGTGCTCCATTACCATATATTTGCAGTCTTTTTAGATACACTTTTGATATCCATACAGAGAAGAGATCACTATTATAGGATCTAATTAAATTAAAAGAAAATACTTATATGGATGGCAGTGTTACATCTGTAATTTCAAGCCTTTTCTCACATCAATTTTACTCTGTTTTAACACCCTTATCTTCTCTAGAGTTACAATTTATATGCGTGAGAAGGGTAGAACGCAGTATTTTTTACAGATTAAATATTCATTTTTGGCTGCATATCAAATCTGTATATTTAATTTAAGAGTAACGTACTCAGGGCTTGCCATCAAGATAAGCTTTTTTATTACATGGCTTCTAAAGTTATTTTTGTTATATATCTTAAAGTTTTATTATAAAATAGGGCTGGATAAGACTGTCAATTTACAGTTGCAGAAAATTCAAGTCATTGTGCACTCCTCCTCCAAAGAAATATAAAACCAGATTGCCAGTACTTTTGAAGCCTTGCCTATGATCAGATATCAATCTTGCCCATTCCATCTACTTTATCTTTTGAGACAATTAATTCCTGAATATAAAGAAGGTAGTCCAAGTACTGCTGAACATAAATAGAGTTGCAAAGATGAAGACAATCTTTCACTTCTCGCAATAATCTTCCCATGACATTCAGCATAACCAGCATACTTGGTCAAACATGTTTACCTCTTCTGAAGTTTGAAAAAAAAAATCTGATAGTCTGGAAACATCCTCTATATATTTCATGAAAAATACACAATGTAGAACTTTTATTAATACTTTTCTCACTACTGTTTATCAGTATTTAATGTCTACAAATTCTGAAAGAACTATTTGTATTTGATCTCATTCCAATTGCAATAACTTTAAAAGCATTAATATTCAAATGCCTAATATTTTTTATACAAGACATAATGATAGTATTTACCGCATTAAAAGTTGCTTGAAGACCTACCAACATTACTGGGACATTATTTGGTGTCAGAGGTTTTTTGAGCATTCCCTTTGGGTCTACTAGCAACCTGGACACAGAATTTCTATTGATTTCCAAAGGAATTCCATGGGAAGAGGTTTGAATTTTCAAGTAAAATTAGAGCCTTATTAATACTTTGCATAGCCAGAGAATATTAGCTTTAAGTAAATAAATAAAAAAAAATATAGTTTCCCTTTCCATTCAGGTACTTGTAAGCACAGCTTACAAATAAATACAGCTTTGTGAAATATAAACTGAAGATACAAAGAGTCTAGCACATCTGCCAAATTCTAAGCACCATCTAGGATGTTTTTCATGCAAACTGTTTCAGAAGTCCTGAATGAAAAATATTGTCTAACTGAGAAAAAAGGATCAGTTTAAAGGAATAATTTTTCACACCTCTTAGCCCCTGTTCAAATGGAAAGGAAAACCATTTAAACCAGAACAGAATGCATTTCTGTAATGAAGTTGCAGGTGGAATGAATGAACATTCAATTAAACAAGTGCTGTTTATCTAAATTTTTAAAACATTGTTCCTAAATGTTCAGCCTCTTACAAAAGGTCTTACTGAGTGATGTTACTAGTGCTATGTGGTTCCCAGGTTCTCATTTCTCTATCTATCTGGTATATGTCTTAAGTTGATGTCTGAGTTTAGAAAATGGGAATAGAAACTACAAATTCTCCTGCTCTTTCGGCCATATTCAGTGGCTGAGTTACTCTCTTTGGTATTTTAAACTTTGTCAGAGATTTGTACGTGTTTGGTCAAATTTTAGAACACAGAGCATCTATCTTAATTAGGGCTCTAAGCCCAATAAAAGTACAGAATAAACCCAAAGTTATTCCATAGGCACATTAAACAATATTAAAAAATCACTCTAAATTCCAGGTGAGTAATGCCACCTTGACTCATAATGACCGAAAAATAATTTCATCTTGGAGACTGTAAGGAAAGTAAGATCCCAGGCTGCCTGGGCATAAATAGCAGGGAAGAATTAGAAGCATCTATCTTGACTACTGCAGGTATAGACTCCTAACTAACATTTGCAAAGACAATGAAATACTGTTCATTTGCAGCAAGGGATTTAATTAGTATTTCTTATCGTAATTGAAGAAGTGGTTTGTCCAGTCTAGTGAACTTGTTTTACCTTTTAGAAAACTTACAAAGTGAATAATAAGGGGATTGTAGATAAACGTAATTAAGTTAATCCTACAGAGATGCTTTTTAAGTTACTGTGTGGGCAAGCACAGGAGGACTGAAGCTGGTCTTTGGGAAGCTGATGGAATAACTATTTCATCATGACAGCAACATGTCAAATTTGTGGTAGTATCATGTGAAAACTCGGATTCAACTGCATCTCTGTTGTATGCTTCCTCTATTAGTTTTGGCCTTCAATGGTGTATATAAATTTCCATAGTCTTCATCAGTCTCACAGTCTAAAACATTTCAGCCACAATGCCCCTTTAAAATGCTTTGTAGAAGAAGTACACTCAGTTTGGATGAATTAGTTAGGGCAAATAGTTTTGAAGAATGTTTGTTCTTGTGGAAGAGAAATGTCCTTAATTTCCAACTCTATTTTTATGGGACGTTTAGTAGCTTTTTATCTCAGTTATATTAAACCATGGCTGATTTTCCCTTCTAAAGATCTATCACTGAATAAAATCAGTTGATCACTAGAAGCAGTTCTGGTGAGCTTTTATGCACTATAGACATGAACATCCTCTGTCAGTGTCATACCGATACATTGGTTCACACACTGTTCTGAAGGCAGTGTATTTTTTGACCACAGAAACTGTAAAAAATGTATTCTCTATACCAAAGACAATATGGGATGATAAAAATGGAAGCATAGAAGTACAAAATGTTAATAAGAACCTACATATCCATCTCAAATATTTTTTCTATTTAATGGCTTAAAAAGCAAGGAGGAACTATTAGACCATCTTCTAGAAAAAGCAGCATAAACCAACCACATTTTTAGTGGTTGTTCAATGCATTCAGATGGTGTTTTGCAGAGAGGTGCAGATACATTTTGCAGAGGGCTGTTTGTGAGCCCTTGGTTATTGAACATACCCAGTGTGCATTGGCATCTGAGATTCCTGCCAGTTTGAGCATGGGCAGTCCTGTAGCACTTTGTGTATATAATGAGGAAGAAGCTGGCTGCTAGGGAATTCAATTTATCTCCATTAACCCTGTTATAGTGCCTGCCATAAAGATGTTTTCTCACCAGAATAATGTTGGAGAAGAAAAATGAATAAGCACAAGGCCTGCGTGTCTCTCATCTGTGCAATCAAACTGGACTTCCAGGAAAATAATGTGGGCACACATTATGGAGGCACATATGTGGCACACATATGTGGAGATCTGAGAATGCAGCACCTTCATGTCACCAGCAAATCCTCCGAGTGCAGAATTTTCATCAGTTCTGAAAGGCCAAAATTTGTCTTATGGGAACAAGCAGGCCTTTACAGCTACAAAGTATTCATTTATTTGATAATGAACTTTAAAAAGCTGTGGTTTTTTCCACAACAACTCTAAGAATTGTCACCTGCCACCATTGGTGCATTCGCTGAAGTGGATTAATTACTGGCCAAAGTAGATCATCAGCCTGCCTTTAAGAATGTTCCCTTCTGTGATTCAACATATGATGAAACTGAATAACTCACAAGGGCTGTGTGTGAAGATTTTGTTACACTAAAATGGCACCTGATAGTTTAAATACGGAATGACAACATTTTGTTTACTGCAATGGATCCAAAGCCCTCGCCTTTGGTCAATGGTAAATTGATCTGTCTTATACACAGGGGGAGATTTTCACATTTTAAACTAAGTTATAGTGAGCATATGGCAAATATACAAGTTCATCACAGTGCCAAAGAATGACACAGAAAGTTTCACCATTTTCTCATCAGGTTTTCTCTGTTTTGTGCCTTTTAAAAATCCAGACTGACACACTGAAAGCTATATGGTAGCTGCATCCAATAAACTATTCAATCTTTTTTTACTACAATCCCATGAGTCTGGGGAAAAATGCCTGAGAAATCTAATTGAAATTGTCACTCGTTTTATTGAAGAGCAAAACTTTCTGGTTTTCTGCTGTCTAATAATGGCTTGCATGACTCTGTATTTGCAATAAAGTGTAGGCTGCAGTGAAGAATTCAGATGAGGAGCTGAGGAAGTACTGGAGCCAAACCTGATCAAGACTTTTCTTTAAGTACATGTTTGCAATTCACCAGGCAAAATGTCTTTTGCATTTAAACTGATAAAACCAGTATTTTTTCAATTTTTCCTCTTCCCAAACTTTAATTTGATTCTCTACCCAGTCCTATAACTGGCAGTGCTGAGGGCTGCCTAGGGAGAGGACTAGGGACCCCCAGCACCTTGCCTGACATGACAGGAACTGCTGCCTGCCAGCACTCCTGCAGAACAGGTGAGTTGTGTAATTCATAAAATTGCACTTCTCTGTGATTAAAATGTTTTTGTATCTGAGCCCAGTTAGTCTCCACAGTGCCATTTGGTCTTGTCAGTACTGGGAGATGAGTTGCAGATATCTGTAACATGGCAATGGATTGGCACTAGGGCCCTGGATGTGCGGTTGTGTCAAGACCTTGCTCCAAAGATGGGGTTGGCACAGCACAGGTTGCACCCTCTGCAGCCTTTGCCTGAGGTCAGGATGACTAGAGTAACCTCATGCTACTCACCAAGACCCAAAGCTGGTGGTGGGAGTTGGTGTGAGTATGTGGTGTGGACAAAACTTTGTAAAATGTTTAAGAGCAAAACCAAGAGAAATCCCTGGTCCTTGGGCAGAAGGATGAATGGGAGCCCCCAGCACAGTGTTTGACCCAACAGTACATTGCTGTTGTCAGGGATTACAGGAAGGTGAAGATGGAGGCTTCTGGGGTATTGGGAGACCAATACAGAAAGGCTTCAACATGTGTCAGGGGAATGGGGAGGTGTAGGGTTGAGCTTTTGCATACTAGGTTTTGATGGAAGAATTATGGAAACTGGAGGAAGAGAAGTCTGATCTGGAAAACAAAGCAAGTGCATTAGAGCACAGCAATGGGCAGATGAGAGAAGCTCTGAGAACTGCCCAAAGGAGAGGGATACAAAAAAAGAGCAAAGCAGCAGTGAAGCTGGCTTGTCAAAAGGCAGGAGAGCTGCACTGCTGATCAAAAGGACTGAGATCCTAATGTCTCCTTTGGGATCTGGAGCACGGGAGCAAGTGACATCTGGTCTTCTTCCAGAAGCCTTTCCTGGAATGGCAGGGTTCTGGTGGGGTGCATGTTCCCAGGTGTAGCCAGCTGCTGGAACCACTGTGACCTATGCACAAAATCAACATCATGGAGGCATACAAATAACAGTAAGCCTTTCAACAAGAGACATAAGGAGCAGTGCAGCAGTGACTCTGTGCCCTGTCTGAGCTGGTGATAGAGTACAAAGTATGCTGTATATCTCCTCATGAGGAGTGTCCTGGAACATGCGGTGAAAGGACCCTGATGAAATCCGAGGCCAGTCACTGGGATTTTGAAGCCACAGATATTGGGGATGAGAAGCTAGCCACACAGCCCAAGCAAAAGAGATTCACTACACCCATGCTGCATTCCAAGAAGTATCTGAAATACTAGGAAGAGAATAAACACTTACATTAGTGCCCCAGTTGCCAGTACTGCACTGAATGTCCATATTGACTCCTGGGTGAAACAATAGGACAAATGCAGATGGAAATATTTAGGTAACCCACCTGGGCCACCAAGGTCAAAAAAGACAGCGTGACATGCCAAATATGTTTAGTTGTGCTTAAGAGGACTGCTTTGTGCTACATGTAGTGCCAGCATATGACATCCACCCACAAACACTTCTGCTACCATGACTCTCACAACAGACTGGTGGAAATGAGTGGCGGGGAGATTTGCAGAAGGGCAGGAGTACAACAATGCATGTTTAACAACCTGTGGGCAAGGCACAAGATGTCAAGCAGTGTCTTCCACAGAAGACCAAATCTTGACTCCAGTACGCAACAGCACTGAGAATGATAAGCATATTACAGGTAAATGGACAATTGGATATGTGAGTAATGCCACATTTGTAATAAATAATTTTACTCAGACAAATGTTCATATTAGTGGCATTAACAATTAGTTCATATATTAAGATCTGGAGAATGTCTCATTACATATAAGTAATCTCACAAATGGCAATGCATGGAACTAATCTGTATGGACGTTTATAAGAATGTCTATATAATAAGGGGTGGTCTGTGTAAATAGCAGAAATTAGGTCTAGTTGACAATACTATTAACATATGGACTTTAGTTAGCTATATAGGATAAGGGAGTAGCTTAGTTTTAGGAACAGAGGAGTAACACCAGTGTCAGCAAGCTAATGCTTGTTGCATAATCTTTGAGACAAGCAGCTTGTGAGCACCAAGTGACGGCAACAGTCATTGGGTGCTGCATGGATTTCAGTAGGACTACAAAGAATCTGATTTTCTCTACCAAATCCAATAACTGATGATCCTCAGGTTTGCTTAGGGAGATGACCCAAGGACCCCCAAGCCCTGAATAAGGATTACACATGACATGGCTAGAATCTAGCATAAGTCAATCAGCTTTTCTCCTGGACAATGTTGTCCCTCTTGCAGAGTAGAAAAGTCACATAATTTGTAAAATTGCATTTATCTGTGATTAAAGTGTTTTGGTGTCCCATTCCACTTAGTCTCTGCATTATCACTTGGTTTTAAACCACAAGAGGTTCTCACATTTCCCAGTCCATGGTTGCACCTGTTCACTAATTCATCCAACATTCAACCTCTTACCTCAGACCTGTCACAGTTGTGTTTGTATCTCTTTGAAGGAGACTGTTCTGTAAATATTGTTGCTTAGGTAGCCATTGTCACTGAATATTAGGAGAGCTAAAAAAACTGGCTAGCAGGCAAAGCACAGGCTCTACTAGTTATTGCCTGCTAGAGATTTCTTATCCTATATTTCTTTCTTTTTTTGGGCTTGTCCAGACAAGGCACAAGACACTCAGTGCCAAATCTCTTCCCTTCTAAGCCTTCAATTATCCTTGAGAGCTCAACCTCTCCAACTCTAAAGCTCAGTCATTGACTCCTTCCAAGCCCTGCCCAGTCTCCCTGTCTTCCTGATTTGACCTGCCCAGCCACCCAAGAGCTTCAAGTTCTCCACGTTTCTGCAGTCCTTCAGTCCCCACCCTCATTCCTCCCACTGTGTCCCTGCTTTGGCCTCATCTCCGTGTGGCTATTTTTGTTCAGACTACCCAAAAATCCCTGCTGCCAGTTTCCTCTGTTCTCCCAGAAAGACTGCATCTCTTTCGGCTGCTGCAACCTACTGAAACTCCATCCTTCTAACTCTTTCCATAGGCACTAACCATGGATTCATATCTGACTGCTATTTAAGACACTGAATAGAGGCACCATTTAATTCACATCTACTCTATTGGCTGGAAAAGATTACTTTGCTCAAGAAGAAGAAAAAGAAAAGGAAAAATTAAAAAAGGAGAAGCAAGTCAAACAAGATACACAGTAGCCCTATATTTTCACAGTAGCTGTTGAAGCATTGCTTTGTCTTCTGGTTTTGGAAGAAGCACAGTGCTTATGAAATTATTGCAGTATGCCTGCTTTGGAAGAAAAGAGGACAAGAAACAAGCTTATGCCCACACAAAAGCTGTGGCTAGCACAAGTCAAGGCTGTTTTTTAATAGATACCACTGAGGAACGGCACAAATTCCTTTTTGTTCACTGTGAATGCTTCAAGTTTCAGTCAAGTTCCAGTTCACATGTACTAACTAGGGTAAGAAAGATCACTAACAGAGTTTCCTTGGGCTCCTTTCCCTCAAAGAATAAAGGAAACAAAGGAACAAAATTAGATGCTGGTCTTTGAAAGAGCTACACTGCTGTCAGAAGTACTAGAAACTTTTGATCTGTTTTGTTAATATGACCTATCAGTGATAGGTGCTTTGGAATAGGGAGAACTGATCTTTTAACTCAAAGTCTTTCTAAAAAAGGGGCTTAAAAACGCAGAATGGTAATTAAGTCCCCACAGAACTGTTTTTATTAACTGTAACTAATAATTTCAATTGGGGATTTGGCAGGAAATGCCTGCTTTAAGAATGAATATCACTTACTCAGTGACACTCAGAAGTACAAGTAGATTTGTCAAAGCAGTATTTTATTCCAGGACAATTGAGTCATCCACCACATAGTCGATATATTTTCTAAGAATTACGCAGTGGCCTTGGAAAAAAAATGGAATATCTAGGTCTTATGCATCTCAATGAAGGAAGCAGATTGTCATAACAACTTTGAAAATGCCATTCTTTCAGTCACAATTAATTTCAGCCCATCCCAGGCACTTCACAGAACTGAAAACGAGAAATTCAACACTAAAACTGAAGGCGATTACTAAAGGGTGCAGGTTAGGGACTCTTTCTACCTCTAAGCATGTGAATGTATGCTGCAGCAGTGCTCACTCTAAGCATTAAAGAACAAAAGCCAGAGAAGACAGGAAAATGAAGCCCATGAAAAAAAATCTTATTCGTTGTACGTTATGGTGAATTTGAATAATGTGTCTTCAAAGGTTAGTGTTACAAGGAGAGTCTCAACTAATTTACAACAATTAATGGATTTAAAGCACATACTCAAGCTCTTTGCTGAATTAAAGCCCAAATGGTGGTAATACAATAACCCTGTGTATGAATTGTTTGCTTTTTTTTGAGTGAATAGTTTCTTCAGTATCATTCAGACACTTCAGTTTTATCACAGTAAATAGTGCTTAGGATGTGTGTGGCTCTCCCTAAGCAGCTAAGGCAGAGACATCAGTCTGTTAGTGTTAGTCTTACTAGTTAGAAGACTAACACTTCCTCCACTTTGAAAAATGGGCAAGCATGGAGAAGACCTTTGCTGGTAAAGTGCAGATCAGTATTCCTTTTATATTTGCATAGAAAGTTATTTTAGTGTATTTGCGTTATTTACAAGGCAGACAGTCTGCACAATTACAACTGTATAAGTAATACTGAAATCCCTTTGGAATTTTTTCTTTTATTTTTGCTTCTCCTTTTCCGTCTTTATCTTCTACTTTTCATTGTCTTTCCCTCCTGCATATCATCTCAGCCTAGAGCCCAGTAATGTGCCTTAAGGGGAAATAAGAGGTTCTGCCAAGAATTTCTCTATGTAAAATCCCCTCTCCATATTGGCAAGGCTCTCAGCAAATCAGTTTTTCTCAGTTGGAGTGTTATCTGCTTTGGCTGAGAAGTGAGTTTTGAAAAAAACAAGGTGTGAAAAAATGCCACTCTTTGTTTCATCCAGGCTGGTATCATCTGTCATACGTACTGCTACTATTTATTTACCTGGAGTGAACAGCACTTGCAGTTTGTTTCTGTCTGATCCCTTTGACTTTTTGCTTTGCTTCCTTTTGCCTCCCTTCTTCATCGTGCTTCTTCCTGTGTGAATGGCCTTTCAGCATCTGTGGATACCATGGTCTACCCTGTTTTCTGTTTTAGTCTTACAGGCTCAAAAAGGCAATATAAAACAAGGGAAAGGAGAAACACTCTGTTCCTGACTTGCAGAAAGGCATGTCTTGAAAGTTTTTTCATTTTCAAGAATATTGCTAGATTAAAAGAATATTATTCTTTCTGAGTAATAAACTCTGTGCTTATTACAAAATGCATTTCATCAGAAGATCACAAAATACCTTTCAAACCAAATTAACATCATTACCTTATTTTCATGAAACTCTGATTATTGGAGGGATTTATCTGCAGTGACTCAGCAGGTCTGAGGAACAGTTACTCAGACTGAGATATTTTTGAAAGAGGAGTCTGACCACCGTGGCTAAGAATATTAATTCTTTAAAAGATATTTCAGATGTTTTTCTTTTTGAAAATTGTTCTCAGTAGTACCAGTTTCCTTAGCACCACTGAAATATTTTCACAGTCAAAGTGAAAGGTAAAGTAGGCTTATCATAACATGGACAAGCCCACCATGGACTAAACCAAATATAGACTCTGCGGAAATATGGTGGTGGCTATAATAAAGGGAGTATGGATGACATTCTTGTTGCTATATATGGTCTAGTCGTGCTGATCTTCAAATGGATTTTCTGTCTCTGTGAGATGGTTCCACAATGATCTGTAGTCCTTCCATTTGGTTGTATCTCAAATGGACTTCAGGTGGTGTTTGCCACCACTCTTCTGTGTGTTTTGTGCACTTATATGACGTGTGTGGTTTTAGGTGAATTGTTCCTGCACGATGACTGTTAACCTTCATGTTAAAATACATTTGCTGTCATGAAAATGTTATTTCATAGCAACTCTTTGCTCATAATTCCTACTCAAGTTGATGTAAATCATGTTTTAGGGTAGTTATAGAATGAAATGTTAAGTAACTCATAACAGAAAATAAGCAACAAATGGGGATAGTTGATCATCTAATAATTTGCTCCCACTTGTATCAACTAATTCACTGTATTAACAACTGATTTTAATGGTAAACAGTATCTTTCACAGGTAAACAGTAGTATTTGTTACATAGTCTTCCTGCAGCAGGGCAGTACTTAATAGTTGTACAAGGTAGGTACTTTTTCATAGGCAAATGTTAGTATCTTTCCATCTGCAACAAGAAATTTGGAGGCTTAAGTTCTTTGGTGAAGCAAATGGACCTTAAGTGACTTAGATCAGTTGATCATGAGACTCTGTGAAACAGAGCAAATAAAAGAGGACAAACCTTCACCCACTACTCACTTAAAGAACAAGTTTAGTTCATTGTATAAATACGTGATTTTCTGTTAATAGGCAGCTGAAGGCAATCAGGTAACAGGCTGTGTCTGGGCTATCCTAGACTCTTAAGGTGTTTCAATTTAACCTCTTCTCAGTGACAGCAAGAAATCCAGGGCAGAAGTGACACGGAAACTACATTTTTTTACCTAGTGTGGAATTATCCTCCTTCTATTTCATGGGAAATGAAACAGTTGCAGTCCCACTACTGAAATGCAGTGCTCTCAGATTCACAGACAAGACTCACAAGATTACCAAATAAGATGTGCTGTTGTCTTCCAAATTACTTCCTTGAAACTAAAATATGAAGTATCTCTCCAAGGAATTACTTTGCAGTACAATGCTTTATTCCATCTGCCAAATAAAGTTGATTTATTTTAATGCTGAATGTCTATGGAAACTATTCTTCCAGCTGTGGCAACTGAAATGCCTATGTCTCAGAGGCTTGCCCCAAGACCTCAATTAGCAACATTTTCCACAAATACATGCATTCAGCAGGATATGAAAAAACAATGGCATGAATCTTTTAGACTGTCTTTGATAACAACCAGCAAGTCATAGTCATGACAGTTTTCGCATAGCAAGCTATAGGTGCATGAACTATACATATGTGTGTGATATATTAATATGCATATGCTTATATAAAAAAATACAGACTGCATTTGCTAGAGACCTGACGTTGGGTTGTAGATAATAATAAACACAATTGACTCCCGCAAAATGTAACCCTAAACAAATTGGATTGAAGTGTCCTGTCTCTTTGGACATGATATCAGAGTTTTGGGGTTTGGTTTTTTTGGAATGAAGTTCATCAGTCCTTTAGGGTATGAAAACCTTGAATGAAATATCGTTGCTATATAAGTTATGTAGCCCGGAGATAATCAAAATGGGCTTATTAAAATTTTATTTAATGTTGACTCCTTCATAACAATTTCAAAACCTATCAAACTTAAAAGCAGAAAATATGTAGGGAAAATTTAAAATACATCTTTATGTGTGGAGTAGAAGTATGGCAGTCTGTCTTGCTTAATGAGGATTTCCCAAATCTCATTAAACATTTCATTGTCTTTCTGTCTATGTTAAAACAACAACAAAACAGTTATCAGTTCAAGCTGCACAGGTAAAACATGAGGAAAATTCTAGAAATCTTAATGCAGAAAGGGTATTCCCATATGTCTTACATCAGTGAAATCAAGTAAAGAGAAAGAGTGCAGATTCTTTCTACTTCCATAGCAACAAAGGACCAGACATGCTAAGCTCTACCATCAACCACATATTCAATTTTGTAAGTCAGTCAGTCACTTAAAACCTCTTTCTCTAAGTCAACTTCTTTAAAAAACTTTTAAGCTAACTTCCTTGAGAAAGACAGTGTTGGATGGTCTCGAAGGCTTAAAAATTCTTTCCATGAAGAAGAAATTATGCCTGTTCCCTGCTGGAATTTGTGGCCATAAAATAAATGAGATTTCATCTCATAGCTATAGCAGTTTGAAAAATGCTGCTGGAATGGGTTGAGATCCAATCTCTTCCAGCTACATGTCAGTAGCTGATATTGACAGGAAGGACTTTTTTGCATGCAGATGGAGGGGAAGATAAACAAGGGACACATAACTGGCATCACACTGCAAGCAAAATAGGTATTGATATCAAGCTGGAGGTTCAAAGGGAGATTTCTATGCAGGTGTAGACAATTTACGTTCCCACAGAACTGGAATGAGAAAAACTCCTTACCTAACTCTTATACACACCTTGGAAAGAGGAATAGATCTTTTCTTGTAGAAATGCAGTTGAAGTTCAAGATTATTTCCCTATGTTAAGAATGCATTCATATTTCATAACTAATATACTTAGAAATACTTCAGAAATTCTTGAAACACATCAAACACATCAAAGCACTGGTTACTGCGAGATTGTATTTCTATACAGGGCTATGAACCACTCTCCATTTTGTGCTACCATACAAGAAAGAAATCGCTAAGAGTCTCTACTCTGAACAGAATTACTTTACACTATGGTCACTCTGATTCCTTTCACCTTGATAAAAATCCCAATGTGGCTGAATAGGAAACATGATAACAAAAGCACAGAGAGTTGAAAAGCTATTAGAAAGAGAGCATGAACTCAGTCAACTGCCAACAGTGAAATGATGGAGCTATTATAAATCATATCCCTGAAATACCAGGGAGAAATCTCACATGTCCTTACACCTGCGCTCCCTTTTAACTTCATTTAGACAGCATATTATTCACATGCAGAAGAGGGCTAGTTAAGAAAGTTTGCTCTCAACTCCTATTCTATTCTGCAGATTTTACACACATGCTCAGACAGACACAAAAGAAAGAGCAAACATGATGAATAACATATTTGCAAATGAAATGGATTCAAGCATATCTTGGGACTTAGTAACATTAAAGCCTTTCAAGGGGCACCAGATACCTTCTAGAGTCTCTGTGGCATCTAAGCATCTCTAGTAACATCCTAGAGTTTTAGATTTATTTCATATATGAGGCATGTTTTTCATATAAGATATGAAAGCTTTTTGCTTTCCTATTGCCTTTTATTCCCACTCTTTTCCACATGCAAATTTATTTTCCAAATGCAAAGCCTCAGAACTTCTTAGGTTATACCCTTACTGGTCTGGACTGGAATTTTTTTTGAAACTCAGAACTTACTTTTCTGTGTGGAATGGTAAAATCATCCAACAAAGCACTGCTGGTGCACCCTTCAGAATGATGGTGCCACAATAGCCTTTCCTAGCTCAGCATCAGTATTCATCACTTGCCTATCTTTTCCTTTTTTCTTAGGTAGCAAAGTGATTACAATGTTATTGGGGTTTTTTGCAGGAAGGAGAGAGGAAATAGACAAATTACTTTGACTCTAACCAGCTAAACATACTTTTTTCCCAAAAAATCATTCATTATAAAGGATTTTTTTCTACCTTCTCTCTAAGCTGTATGGTCGGAGGAGCTCACATCCTTCTCCCATAAGACATCCCAATATTTAAAAGCAGTAAAAAGTTGTCTGTCTTTGCACGGAATTTCCCATGGTGTAGTCTCTAGATCCACTTCATGTATTATGTGTCCCTTTAGAAATGTTATGCCAGATCTTTTAAAGTTTAGTTGGGGACAGTACTTCTGGACTTGCAAACACTTGATATCATCTGATCTGGGGGGATCTCCTCAGGGTTTAGTACCACACAGTGTCCTGCAATGAGCTCCTTTATTCATGGCAACAGAGTCTTATTTTAAGTAAGTCTGATTTCTCCTAGACAGAGCTTAAATGAGTTCCAAAATTACCATTCATAAAAGACAGTAATTTAGAATAAAGTTAATTTGAACCCTTTAAAAGGATGTACACTACAAGGGATAGTTCAGTCATTGTCTTTCAGTTTAGATTATTTTATCACAGGAGTGAGATTGCAGAAATAGTGCAATTGCAAACCAGAATGGTATGAAAACCAGCCATTGATTATAAATTTCACAGTTTTGGAGGAGAGGATTATCTTACAAGAATGTACTATTCCAAAGAAAGAGATTGTAACTACAAAGTGTCACGATAATGTGTGGTTTTAACTATACCAGCTATGTTGATCATGCAGCAGTTAATGAACAAAGATATCAAAGACATCAATATTACTTCAAACACAGGCTAAATATTTAATGTATATGTTGAAAAATCAATGGAAAAGTAAAATTCCCCAAGCTATATACAAGCAAAGTGTGTTAAAAAGATCTGAATGACAGAGATTGGTTAACTCCCGAACTGGAAGAACACACAAATGAAACCAACCACATATGTCAAAGTATAAATGAAGGAAAGGCTGTCACAAAGATTAAAGATTTATACAGCTGTTTCATCCATCTGGTGTTTAACCAAGCAAAGGCTGGTGGAGAGCATATGACTCAGATGCCTATATTGCAGGATAACTGACTGATCAAATGAATTTGTACATCCATCAAAGATCAGAAGACTTAAAATTAGACTTACCAAAAAAAGCCACATGAAATGTTTTGAGTGCACAGAGAGTTTGTAGAAGAGCAGGCACCACTTTCCAAGGCAGTTTTGGAAGGCCACAGAACAAGAGGTACCAGGATGGGGTTTGGAGCTGCAATAGGTGTTAAGTGCTTAATGGCTGAAATCTAAAAGTTCAAATTTATTGCCTGAAAATATTGTATGTAAAAAAAATTGATGACTTTTGAAATGTAAAATTAAATCATACAGTGGTGAGTTAGACTTACAAATATAAAGCCACAGAGAAAATTTCTTTCCTCACTGGACTTGAACATCTTATGCATAAAATTTCTTATGAATTTTGTTCAAATTAAGAAAAAATAAATGATGTTAACATTGCCATTGGTCAAATCACCTTTTCAAATGTTAACCTGTAAACTGCTCAACTGAAAACACTAAATGTCAAGAAAAGGTGTTGACTTAATTTAGATGCTTTTCATATATCAAAACCACCCTGATGTTCTGGTAATTGAGAAGACCAGTTTTTCAATTCTAAAAGCCCTAGTGACATGAACTGAGTAGATCAGCAGCTAGTAGTTCTCTGTTTCAAGGTTGGTATTTTTGCTTTAAGCACATCTCACCCTCAGCAGAGCACACAAAATCTGGAAACAGAAACATCCAGTCCAGCTTTACACACTAGTGAAGATGTTTTCATTTAGCTAAAATATCATACACATAAATGAACCTGAGATGTTTCTCTCTTGCATTTCTCTCCCATGCCTGTACTAATGAGGAACTTTGCAGACTGAAACTTTATCATGAAACAGTGACAGAAACAACAGGCAGAACATTCTTGATGAGCATGATGGGAGGATCAAGGCTAACATGTTGGATATCCTCATACCAGAACTGTCTAGATTTGCTGTGAGAAGATGTAGTGACACATTGTACTCAGATAACCAAAAAAAGATTTGTAAATTTTTTCAAGTTTTCTGTCAATACTCTCTAGTTTTTCCCCGATCTGTCACCCACAGGTATACTGCAGCAAAAGACACCCCAAAGAGTATTCAAACAAGAAATCCAAGAGAACGTTATAGCTTGGGTTGACAAAATTGTGGTATAAATGGTTAGTTCAAGGAATGCGCAAACTGCAGTATTGCAGGGTTGTTTCTAAGCAGATCTCTCTCCTGAAGAAACCTTTAGGACACAACACTTTTTCCAGCACTCTTTTAGTATTATCAAGGGTGTATTACTATAAGCAAAACTCTCATCAGGTTCAAGTCCTATCAAGGGAATAACTTGATAGCACTGATGACCAGTCCCACCAAGGACCAACATCTCACACACAACACCTGCCTGTTTCATTCTGAAAAATCTGTCCAACTATTACCAGTGTGACTTTGCTCCCAAGGAAAGAATGCAAAATAACGCCATCTGGGAAAACTGGCTCATTCATTCTATCCCATTAAAAGTTAGAATTAATCAAGGACAGAAATTCTTAAAGGTGCTCTTTCTCTTTCCCATTGGATTCAGACAGTGAGAAAAAAATAAAACAAAAGGAGGAAGATGATGAATCAGCCTCAGAATATGAATAATTCTGGGACCAAGGAGCTCCAGACAAAAGAAAATGCAATTCTCATTTTCACAGTTCATCCTTCATTTTCGAATACCCATCATCATCTACTGCTAAGACGCCAAAATTAAAATCTGTTTCTCCATTTGTCTTCCTGTATTGCAAGTGAGTTCAGAGGGATCACTGCTCCCAGACTGAAAGTGCATTAGTCTCAGAACACTCAAAACAACATGAGAGTTTGCAGGGAAGATCAGCACAAAGGCATTAATGAAATCATGATTTTTCTGAAAGTAAAGGTCAAGCAAGGAAAGAAAAGCTATACTTTCCTCAGGGTCTTTTAAACTGTCTTCTTCCTGTTTTTATTTATTCTGGAATCCTTATTTCTTTCTCAGTTTCATTCCTTTCTTTTTGCATCAGAAATTCAAAAAAGTATTCTGACTGCAAAGGATGCTGATCTGACTTTAAACAGCACTGGGGTACTCAGAATCTGGTTCCTCTTTCTACCACATTTCATGTATGATCTCTCAAGGTCTCATAGGCCATCAGGCCTCAGTTACACACTTGTGATAAGAGTTATCTTGTCCATTGAATTTTCAAGCTCTGTGTAGTCAAGGCAACCCTCTCACTTTGTGCCATTACCAGTAGACCCAGCCTCCCACAGCACCTCATTCCTCTAGAGTTGGGCCTCTAGATATTTCTGCATTCTACACTGTAACAATGGCACCATATTTCTTCTAGAAGATCTCGGGAAATCTTCACCCCATGTATAATATCTACATAGAGAAACTCCTTATATCATGGGTTTGATGACCTAAATATCAATGACCTGGCACCATGAAGAGCCAGAGACTTGTGTACCCACACGGCATAGAAAAGCCCAGCAACACAAAGCTACACAAATCTATTGCAAATGGACTGGCCAGAGGCACTGAAGCAGGAGGAGAAGGTGACTAAAGCACTGGTGGCTGGGAGGATGGGGGATGTGCTGTCAGTGCTCACACGGCCAGAGGAGTAAGGAAAGTAAGAGGTACCCCTTGCTTCTTTGGCCTGCTCTACCAACCTCATCTCTGGTGTCTTTCCCCCACAAGTGGCCAGCAGGTTCCAACATTCCTCAGTCCTGGTGGCAAACCATTTTAGACAGATGAATAATGGCCAGTTGCATCTCCAGCAAGTCCCTGGAATTTGCCCATCAAGTTGTGAAGTACAGGATCTCCCTGTCTGGATTCCCCTCGCCCTAGCACTGACACAGCACCAAATGCATGGATATGAGAGCATGCCCCACCAACTCAACTGGGGTGGTCAACGTGAAGACGCATTTATCACTAACAAACAATTGCTGACAATGTACAGACTTTGATACCAAAGACTGTTTAATACCAAACTTATGTCCTGAAATGGCAAAAGTCTTGGCATTAGCAGATTCCTGCCCAGCAGTGAGGCATTATAGGAATGGTTATGTGTGTCTTAAATTATGTTAAAAGCTACATCTTGCTTATCATCTTTCCCACTATCATTAAAAGTCAAATAAGGCTTTCTTCTTTTGCATCTTAGTTGGAGGTATCATTATATAAACATACCTGTGCGTATGCAGGGCAGATTCTAAGTATAAAAGTATATTATAAATGTATAAGTATAAATGTAGGTGGGCATGTAGATTAATTTTATCCTAAATACTGCAGATATACATGTATGAATACTGCAGATGTACATGTATGTTCACACATTATATTTATGTGCACAATAAAAATTAGACTTATGCTTCATATCTACTGAAATGATAGTACCTAACTACTGATATATATAGTCACACCAGAAATGCCTACAACAAAATAAAAGTCCAAAAGCTTTCAGATGAATGGGATTGTTGCTAGGAATGCTTATAATGTGGTAACATTATTTGTGATTTATTGTGCTCCTATACCTGTACAAAAGAAAAGGAAAAAGGTGAATTTTATTAAATATAACAAATTTGAACCTATAAAGATAAACCACAACTTTCCTGTAATTCTGTGCATGTGCAAAATGCCAGTATTTTATTTTTATTTAAAAAGATACCAACCATTATTATGTAAAATACATTAAACAAAGAACAGCCATTTCCCCTTATTTATTTTGTTTTTCTTTTAAAAGCTGTTTTCCAGCCTGGAAAGCATTCTAACAATAAAAGTATGAATAAAATACAAATAATTTCAAAATGGGCTGGGGCTCCAGGGAACAGAAAAAGAACTTGTATAATTAAAGTCTACATCATAACGCCTCTGAAAAGAACCGTTTGAAACATTTTTCATATGATTTCATAGTGCTGAGGCCAAAACACTTCACAGAAGTATAAGAGTTGAAAAGGACATTTTTAACAAGAAAATTTTTTATTCTAGATTCTCAACTCAGAAATGACCAGAGTGAGGGACTAGCTCCCATTTTTAGTGCTACAGTCATCGCAAGTTGAGGCTTTAGCTTCATTCTGTCCATTTCATAGAGAACTACCAGGAGATGGTCATCCCTGAAGGAAGGAATCAAGGGCTCCCAGCCAGGGTCATCACAATTTAGTTGACATCCTAATCACTTTGAAAACTCCCAAGAAAAAAGGGTCTCAAGTTTCATAACCCTTTTCCAAATGTTTATAAATTACGGCTTTGGATCTCAGGGTAGTCCAGCACAATCCTGCCTCCATAAAAGCACTAAAGAAGCTCAACACTGGAATGAAAAAAGGATTTGGAAAATGAAATATTGTCATGAAATGGAACTGCTGATTTCTTTCATCTTTGGAGCTAATAAAAAACTGTTCTCATCTCTTAAATTTTCAAGATAATTTGAAACCCCAACTTTCTTGTAATGACGCATGCTCTTTCCCTCTCTCCCTATATTTACATATCAACAAATATTATGCTGAAAGCTGTATCTTCATGCTTGAGTTTGAACAGAACTTGTTGACTTTCACTGAAATTCAGTGTCATGATTTTTAGAGGTTTTTCTGATTCATTACATGCAAGGAACAAATCAGGAATTCCTGATTCATGTGAGGACTACGTCCTGTGTTTCTGAAGTGTTTAATCAGCATTGTTTAGGAAACATTGCCACTCCGCTCTTTGAAGCAGTCACAGGGTACCTTGGATATATATTCAGAATGCAAGAATCAGAGCTATGCTCCCAAGTTTGAACCCTCCCTGCATCCCTCCTGGTAGGCCAGCCTGTCTAACTCTGTGGTGTAGCACCATACAGAGACACTACTGGCATCCCACGCACTGTACAGCCCTGGTTATGTGGCAACGGTGCCTATGGCTTACTGGGCCTCAGCAGAGATTGGGCTAAGTGTTGTGGTGACACAGCTCTTTTGCCTTCTGGACTAGAGCTAGATGAGTTAGAAGTAGGTTTACATATGGTCAATGCTCACTTATTGCCTCATAATATCTTCATGGAAGAGCAGCAACTCTAAATGTGCATGGTTAGGTTGTTCATATTAGAAAACAAGAAAGAAAAAATAGCCCTTGAGTCATAGCCACAAATCCGAATTGGATTCCTGAAGGCAGGAAGGGCATCTCAAAGCAATCTGGGGACCTCTAGTAGCAAACTGCCATGACATGCGGCAAGATGGCTACTGCACCATGACATAAGAAGAACTTATTGCACTTGTGAGCAACCACAGCTAGAGCTAGAGACTACTACAAAAATAAATTAATAAATTAATAAATGTCCCACAGAACCGACTTTATAAATTAATATCAGGAGGAAAAAATTTTTTTTTTTACCTATCTGTAAGTCAAAAAGTATGTACGTACAAAAGAAAATATTCTGGAGGAATAACTAAATATACAAAGACCAACTTCAAGCTCCTGACATAAAACTGAGAACAAAATACATCTCCTATTTGTCTCAGTCGATAACTCCAAAGACTGTAACAGCTGTTGTGGAGAAACTATCCTACATTTAAAAAGTGGAATTTACACAATGAAAACAAGAGTTTCCTCTTGGGTTTAACCAGATGCTCGATACAGGGCTTTGTGATAAAACAGAAGACCATCCCACACAGTGCAGAGGCAGGAATGTGTTTTGTGGCCCCATTCACCAAAGCATTTCAGACACATCTTTACTTAAAGGAGAAATTTTGTAAACACATGTACCTGAGGAAAGACAACTGAATTACAGGATGTCAGGAAGACATACAAGACCTAACAACGTACCAAGGGCA
Organism: Gorsachius magnificus; assembly: GCA_034008185.1. Lineage (NCBI taxonomy): Eukaryota > Metazoa > Chordata > Aves > Pelecaniformes > Ardeidae > Gorsachius > Gorsachius magnificus. The sequence continues at coordinate 53,769,841 of CM067082.1, read as the reverse complement.
AGGAACTTTTGCTGCAAAGTATGAGAATGGCACACAATGGACTCATTGGAAAGACTAAGAACAAGTTATTCAAGATCAGATTGCCTGTGCACTGGTGTTTAACAGTTTCAGTCCAGCATGCGGCTTAGGAAGCAAGGCAGTAATAACATCCACCTTGGCCAGGTCGTTACTGTTTTGTGTTCAGCAGAAGCATTAGAAAAAGATGGAATATCTTGAGCACAGCAAGTGGACAGGCTAATGCCCCTAGAGATCGCAAAGCCAAATCACATTTCAGCTGATATTGATCTGGGGGAGATGACCCTGTTAGAAGAGGACCATCAGTGGAAATTACAGAAATTGCTTTGCAAACAAACTTGACAGGTAGCCCAATTTTTAGGATTAAATGTTGGGTTATTACCAGTGATTCATCAAAGACTGTTCCAAGGTAGCAGGGCTACTTTTCATATTAACTGTCATAATATCAAAGAAAGAGGGGACAGAGGGCAGAAGTGTATACACCAGGCATTTTTCTGGACATGGAATACCGAGATCTGGAAATCAGACTGGGGCATGGATGTAGACAAAAGCAAAGTCCAGAAACAGGAGAGCAAAAATGTAATTGCCTATACTTTCCATAGTTTTTAGGTGGGAAAGAAGAGCAAGCATTGCCAGAGTCATGGTGAGGACAGGCCAGGTGCAAAAAGCCAATCTGGTCATTCAGAAGAGCATGGTTAAACATGACATCAGCATGCTTGCCAGGAGAGAGAAGAGCATATCCTCATATCCAGAGGTCCTAGTGTGCATTTTGTTTACACTCTACGGACATTGCCTGGCACAATCAAATAACAGTGAATATGTGCTGGTTTGTGGCTCAGGCACACCTTTTATATTTTCTTGTCTAATGTATTTAGGCATGTCCCATCTTTCAGACCATCTTGATAGTGAATTCATGCTAAGGGATGGTGCAATACTGAACAGAGGAACTTCATACTCCCTTTTTTAATGATTTCTATCTGTCTCTTCTCTCTCCCTCTCTTTTCCTCCACTGCCATTTTTCCTCCTCTTTCCTCACTTTTCTCACTCATTAAAGTGTCATTTTATTACTGCAAGGGCATTTGCAAATATATGCCACTAAACTGTGGCCTGAAAACAGCAATGTTAGAAGAACCCTGCAAGAGCTTGGGGGTATCTTCTGTCACAAAAAGCTGTTCCCTCTGGGCTTCAGCTTGGTCTTCTGAGATCTCTCCCCCTGGCTCTGTCAGTGTCATTATCTCTTCAGAGCAGTTTCTCTCTGACAGACCTTTTAGAGAAGGGCCAGGATTTTTAATTGCATTCTGAAATGAAGGATGCAGACCTACACTGTACCTGTCTCTGTTTAACAGGCAGGCAGCTATATTGCTGGATTTTCTGTGCAGCTTTCATGCCCTTGCAGACCTTTCCTCCATAAAAACTTAACAGCAGACTTTGCTTGATCTTGAGGGTTCACAGGCACTGTTGCTGCAGATTTCATACTATTTGCAGTTGTCTTACTTGGTTTGGAAAGCATGAATTAAATGCCTATACTAATTACACTAAGACAGCCACAGCAGTTGATTTGTCAAACCTAAGCATGTAAAAATTGTGATTTGAAATTAAATTTGCAAATCGCATAGACTGATAAAAATGAAAATGTGTCTGAAAGTAATTTCATTTGGGGAGACAAAGAAATTTAAAATTTTAATTTATTTCCTTTTAACCAATGTCAATCATACTGGTAGTAGAGTCCTTCAAAACACTCTTTAGAGGGGGAGAAGGGTATTTTTAATGTATTTCTTTAGCTTCCTATTAAATTGAAGGGCTTTCTGCAAGATTTTGCCACACAGTATGCTGGCTGCACTACTAATTAAAAGCTGGTAGTTTCTAAATTAACTTGTGAGTACCTACAGTGATGGAAATTGCCTCCTTAACAGTATTATTTACTGACAAATCAGGTGATGACCTGTTTGTATCTCCAAAACAAGTTCATTAGTTTGTCCTAATGGCTACTGCAGATAAACACTCTGATATTTCATTATCATGCTGCCTACAGAAAAATGAGCTAATAGAAAAAAGAAAACAAAAAAGAAAAAAGAAAATTAGAAAAAAAAAGCTCCAGCTTTTCAGCTAACTGGGGCTTCTAGTACGACCAGTGTGACTCATTCTTGGTCAATAGATGCATACCTGACAGCTGCCATTAATAACTATTAGACTGCCGTTTGAGCTCCAGGGCAAGACATGCTTCAATGTTCTAAAAATAAGATATCATTCTGCAAGAGTAATACTTTAGGCAGCACCCTCTTGGTCTGACTCTTCAAACTGACATCATTTAATCTAAATGTTCTGTCCTGCCAGGTCTCCTTTTGGGTATGCAGCATGATAAAAGAGCTCAGAAGTCATTAATACAAATGTTTCTATAGAAAGTATTGGTCAGGTACATCTAGAAGTGACTGTCTTGTACATTACCTGCTGGGAAGACAAACATAAATCCTAGGCCAGAAAACTCATCAACACCCCTCATGCTACCAAAAGACTGGATGACACTAGTGCACTGGAAAACTAAGCTTCACCACTAAATTGAAAGGAGATGAATTTGCCTCTTTCTGAATGCTGCTGCATCCTCTGGTAAACAGAAATGGCTTCAGAGAAATTTCAAAACCATTTTTGAGAACCCTCTTCAACTTTGTTTTTGGTTTTACTGGAATTTACAAATATAGATTGATGACTGAAACTCTCTAAAAGACCTTCCCACATTGTGTCCTTGATTTGGTTTACATAAGCTGATGCTGGGTGCTACTGTTTTATAGCTGATCTAATTTTAGGGACAGCCAAAGTTCCCTTCTCCTATCAATTTCAATAGTGTGTGGTCCATTTATATGTACGGAGAATTTGGCTTAGAACCTTCCTGGTCTAATGCATTTAGGACACATTTGTTTGCCAAATAATATTGACTTTTTCCATTATTCCGTTTACAAGTAAGACTTTGTATTAGATGGGAAGACGATTGGAAGGATTCACAATGTCCCTCTCTTTCTTCAATATCAGCATCTTTCCCAGATATTGGGTTCTTGGCTATTTCCGGAAAGTGATTTTTTGTGTCAATCCCCACGTTAAAATATTGGATCAATGAGCAATGAATAGTGCAGGAAATTAAGCCAGTTGACTCCACTTCTAGTTATGATCAAAAGCATTTCCTCCTGAGTAAAAATGAGGGGAGATACTGGGGAGCATTTTGTATAAGGTATCTCATCAATAACCCCTCTAGTGAGGTTTTGAAGGGTTGACTAGCAAAAGCATTTTCAAAGCCATGTACCTAAGTAATTTAATTTGGTGCTGACTATGTAACTGGAAAAATCCTATCACTTCTTGGCATAATGCTACCTCAGACACCAAATTAACCCCCTTCATTTAGCTTGCTTCCTCCTTCTGTTATTTCGAGTTTGGTGCTTAAGATTTGCCTACACAGCACTCTGCAATGCTGTCCTGTCATACCTGAAGGAGGTCAGATCTGCATGCACAGGATTCTCCAGGGTCTTGTACATTTCTTCTAAACCATTGGAAAGAGGATCTGTTTGAGGAATTTTAACTTCTTCCCCTTCCTTCTGCTCCATGTCTTGCACTTGGTGTATCATCACAGCCTTTCCAGTAGTCTCCAGACAAGTTAAGAAACTCCAGGGCTTGAAGTCTTAGGATACATCTAAAACAAAATATGGGCAGCTGTGCTTTGAGGTGCTCCATGGAGATTCAGCCACCGAGGTGTACACATCAGGGAACTGGCCTTGGAGTGTCAAAGCTCCTTTCTAACTTTTTTTTGCTGGGGTCTTATTCCCATGACTGAGAGCAGGCAGGGATGTTACATGCCATGCACTGGGATCTGATCCCAACCTAGTTAGACCCCATGTGTGTATCTGAATGAGGGGGTTAGAATAACTCTTGAGACACCCCAGTCATGGCCTGAGGTGTCCTATTTCCTTTTATGGTAGTTTTTTCATGTTAGTAGGATGAAGAAAACATCACTTCCAGGCTGCCACATGTGTTCATCCACACTTCAGAAATCTACATCTTTAACAACTTTCAGTGGGTTTGTTGGGTTTTGGTGTGTTGTGGGGGGTTTTTTTGTTTGGTTTTTTTTTTGTTTGGGTTTGGTTTGTTTGCTTTGTTTGGTTTATGGTTGGCTTTTTTTTTTTTTTTTTTTTTTTTTTTTTAGTTTTAGCCCTGCATTCTTTCTGCTGGCTGAAATAAATATGACTCCCTTCCAAGACAAGCTATTTGGAAGTGCTGATCAGAGATTTTTGTTTTGTTGCTGAGGCCAGATTTTCAGCTGGGCCTGTGCCACTCTCTGCAGTGAAGCATTGGCTCTCCATAGCCAGATAGTCCTGTGGAGAAGCCATGGAGAACGAGAATCCCCAGCATTTCTCCATATATAGTACTGCTCGCAAGGGAATTATGTAAATTATGGGTTTATTATTTTCTGTGGTTGAACATGACATGAGACCAAAGGTGGACTGTTCTTCTTGTCCCGTGTGTGCAAGATGATATTGCCGTCTTTATTACTTTGGAACTTCAGGGATTAAAGCTATTTGGAACATAAGAAGAAGCAACAAGTGACTCTTTAATTAATCCCTGGTTATCACAACAGCTGATAGAAATGGAAAGAACATTATGTTCTCACACAGAAAAACAAAACAAAAAATCTTATAGCTTCATTGTTTCCTGCTTACCTTGGAGACTAAAGAAGAGTTAAAACTGCTGTGAAATCACTGCAACGAAAGCAAGCTCTGATTGTTTCCAATGCTGATTTACATCCTTTGCAAGACTCTAATCAAGAGGAAAATTAACAGTGTAAAAATAAAGCAATGTTCTTTGTATTTTTTCTAACTAATTTCTTTAGGACCCTTCTAAAAGTTTCCTATGGCCTGAGCACTAAGGTGTATATTATCTGCAAGCGCAAAATGGACAGAAAACACTGCTCAGCAATTTAGGAAACACACATGACAGAAAACAGTTCAACAAGCTCTAATTAGAGAGTAATTTCCCCCTTTGCCTTTCCAAGATCAGAACTACTAAGGAAGTGCACTGAAGAAACAGCTTTGGTTCTGCGTATGGTTTTATAATACACCATATTAAAATTTTGAGATAAAATGAGTGACTCACATGTCTAAGGTATATGAGAAAAGGTTAAAGTATGCGTGGTGTGAATTAGATGTGGGTACACTCCTTTGAATTTTATTTATTTCTAATTAGATTACTCATTTGTATGATTTTTCTTCTATTTACGGGTCCACCTGAGGCTTATGTTTGAGCGGAAAAAACATCAGCTTCATTGTATAGAAGGAAATTAAACAAGGCTGTAAAACACAGTTCCCCTTGTATCTGTAATCCCCTCTATCTCACTAAATAGTTCATCAATAGCAAAATGTATTACACCACACTTCCATATTCTGCTTCTCAGAGAAGGTGGCAAGGTGACAATGGCAGAGCTCAGAGAGCTGGCGAGGAGCAGAAGGAAGAGAGGAATTCATTTGCAGGATAGAGCTCTAAGAGCAGCCAAGGAGACCAGAGCATCCCAAGCTTTTGTGGTTTTAACAAGGTCAGATTTCCGTTGTGTCCAGGAGAAAGATGTGCAAGCATTTTCCTCCAGCTAAAAAACAAAGAAAGCATTTTGAAAGTGGAAACACTGTACTGGAAAATATGAATATATAAACACATTTTTTAAAGTCTCAGTCCTGCTACACTCATGATGCAATGATGAGTCTAGCTTCTCCTTAAAAAAAAAAAAAAGAAAAAAACCCCTCTGTTCTTACAGATTCATAAAGAAAATCATGGTGGATACTAAGAAAAGTTAAAATGATGATAAGAAATAGAGAGGATCTTTCTGAGGACCACTATTAGAATAGATAAATAAAACAGGGGACAGCAGTATTTCTGCTGATGCCAACTTTATGAACTTTGTTTAATAAAAGAAACCTTAGAGAGGCTTGAAGAGGAATATTTAGAGTTCCAGCTGTAATTGACTGTATCACATTCCATTGCAGGACAGTGTTGGGTAAATAGCACAAAGAAAAGAAGCCGTTTAAAATTGATTTTTTTAATCGACTGAAAACCCAGGCTTGTGAGGATACTATCTCTAATTCTATCATCAGCAAAGGTTGTTTAACAGACTGTTGCTTCCAGAATGAGACAGTGTCCCACCAGGGAACAGAATAGTGATGTGCAATTCCTTTCTGGTACTTTTTTAAAGGTTTGGGGTCCATTTTGATATATCTGGAAATCCAGATATCTTCTAAGCCTTTTCGCCATGAATTCCTGCAATTTCACCACACAGGTTTCAGACTAAAAAGCACCAAAATTCAGAAGCAAAAAAATTTCACTCTAAAAAAATATTTAAATAAAAGAACTATCTTCTTTAGTTTGAAACTTTTATTTACTTTAAGAAGTTAAAAAAAGATCTCACTGCAAAATGAATGAACACTCCATTTCATGTAAAATGCTTCCACAATATTTTTTAATAAATCAGATTTTAACATGACCTGACTTTTTACCCCTTCAAAACAGGCAATGAACCAGAGTCAGGTTTTTGTGGAGCCTTAGCCCACTTCTACTTACCTTGCTCTGCTTTTACATCAATCATTTTTTAAATCGTCTCTTATAGACACATGCCTTTTACAAAAAAGCAATTCCTGCATAACTATGTCTGTCAGTCTGTCTTGCTCCTACCTCTGTCCTGTATGTTTCCAGCCCTTTGGCTGCTTTCAGCCACACTTGGTAGAATGAAAGAAATATAGAAGAAAACTACCTCACTGGAAGCAAGGTGGTCTGAGGCCTTGGAGAGGTCCATGACATACAGATATTACAGTATGATGTCTCACTTCGTTAGGCACCAAAGGTCCATGTGAAACAAAAGTCTTTATGGATGTCCTGAATACTGAAAAAGGGGTTGTGTAAGGCTTGTGAACTTCTAGGTTAAGGCTGTGACTGCAGGCTGTCTCTACACTGAAGGATATGGGAGCATAGGTGACTTGCAAGGTCTGGGGCTACATCCTGGATCCCTGGTGGGGTGAGAAGTGGTGGGCATGGCAATATCCGCTGTGCCATTGGCTTGTAGCTGGAGATGATCAGAGAGATGAGGCACAGATCTGTAACTGTGCTGCCTGAGAAAGGTTCATTTCTCCAAGACTTGTGGGCAGCGTGGAGCTCTTCATGAAGCACATCCTTTGCTTCTAGTCTCCTTTTCAGTTTTTTACTACAGCAGTTCTCTGTAGACCAAAAAGGAGTAAATAGTTTCCAGACACAACTGTAATACCCTTCCCTTTTATTAACTGCTTGGGAGGCACATCACACTCAACAAAGACTATTTGAGTCACATGTCTGTTAACCTTTCATCATCAATGGGAATTGAGATCACTTATTTACCTTGATCTCCATACATGCATGTTTCTTCAGTCCTAGCGTCTTGTGGAAGTCAGGGATGTCTGTGTGCTTAGTATAATACTGACCACTTTTCCTAGAAGGAAAGGGTATGACTTTTCAGACTCTCTACCCTCCACCCAGCCAAACCACCCAGATCCTGTTAATGCACATGGAAGTAACCCTCTTGACTGGTGACAGAGGGATACCTCATGTACGTCCAACAGCAGCAGCAACTGGTTTGGCACTTGTTTGTTTTGTGCTAACTCAAAAATAAAGAAAATATTGTTGCATATAAGGTGCATGCAATGTTTTCAAAAGAGCAGTCTCATTCTTGAACTTTCCAAATTAAGTAGAAAAGCTTCAAGTTGGCATGAAGACTGAGTCATACTGCATGCAAACAGGAAACAACAGGAGGCTGGTCCCTAAGAAACTGTCTCAAAATATCAGTTCAAATAAACAGCCAGACTAGGCAGTGGTGTCTAAAATTTTCATTATGTAATCCTATTTTTCAACAATTTTAAGCAACAAACATATGGGCTAAAGAGCAGGTCATTACCTTAGTGAAAATTTAACTTCAGATGTTTGCAAGATTTGGAACCTGAAAAACATTCATTTTTCTGGTCCCAGAATGTTTTAGAAAAGTTCTAAAGATAACTTGACATTTACTTTTGTGTTTGCATCTGACAGGGATTGGATTTTTAAATCAGTTACAGTAAGAACCATATTGAGAGGTAAATTATCTACCAAAAAATCTTGCCTTTTTTTTTTGTTTGTTTTTCAGCTCTTGTGTAGATGACAATACAGTATAAAAAACTGGAAGAGTTCATTTTCACCTGTTACTGAAAAATATTTACGTTAAAATATTTACACCACATGAACTCTGGCATGAATATCACTAACCAGGTGTTACCCCAAGCCAAACAATTCATAGTACTTGCTCATAACATGCCTCCTTTCTCTTTCTCATCACCAAGGAAGTGGCATACTCCATCAGAGAGTACTTAACAGTAAAGTTAAGTCGTAATGGAGACCGCACAACACCTAGAAAATGTATGCTGGCTTATACAGGAGATTTCTCTAATACAAAAACACAGTGCATGAAAATATGCAAGTGAACAATTAAGGGACAGAGTAATTTCATTCATGTCATATTTTTTCTCTCCCATGGCATGCAAATTATCATGAGATTATTGGCAAAGTATCCTTTGAATGAGGAATTGATTTTATAGTCTTGTAATTTGTTATCTTGACCTTTACATGTATTTTTGAAAATTTTGTTGGAGGCAGCGTTAAGGTTCAGTAGTTTATGTAAATTATATTGGGGTTAATGAGGCATGAAGGATTATACAGAAGTGAAGAGTTGGCTGGATCCTTTAGCTATTCATCTCTAGGCATTCTGTTGTTTGCAATAACAAAACAGTACATTTCAGGGGAGGCTTAAAGAAATTTCATCAGGGTTCTGATATGTTAACTGCATGTTTTTTAAGATATATTAATTTTTTTAAAAAACACCTTTAAATCAACAGTAAATTATATTTGTAATAAGGATGAAATAATCAACTGATGTAAATAATTATTTCTCAGTCTGTCTGAGATCAGAGAGGTTTTCCTTGCTCTCTTATATCCTTTCTTCCGTATGTCTTGAATTTTCTGTGCTGCTATTTCAGTTGCAAAATTCTTACATGAATGTAATGGTTCAGGTCATAGCTTTATGCAAATCCAGCTTTCTGTCCCCTGTATATGACCATATGTGCTCCTGTTTCATTGTTGTGTAATGTTGCCTTTATTTCTCTCTCTTCTTTCCAAATTTTCTTCCCCCAATATTCCTACCAAAAAAAAAAAAAAAGAAAAGCTCTCTAAGATCCAATGCTATCCAATGCTAAATCTGAGATCACCTGGATTTTAAAGAAAATGAATGTATAAAAGTAAAGATTTATCTCGACCAGATATTGGACTAAGTCCTTCACTGGAGTCAAGGGAGCCAGGCTGAGTTATCCCAGTGACTGACTCATTCTTAATTTTATTTTTCTAATCCCCCTAGAAAATTTCAACACTGGCAGGAGTTGAGTCAGACTTTCTGGAAAACTGTCTCCCTATGAATGTGAAAATCAGGTGTTCAATGAAAGACAAACTTCATTCTTAACTGTAAATTAATGATCACAACAACATAATAAAACAGAAATACAGCTAATTATGAAATTAAAAGAGTTTCAGTTGTGCCAATATAAATACAATGTCAAAGTGACCAAGAACAATAAATACACATGCTGTTGCATTAAAAAACAGTGCAAAAGAATATCTACTTTTGGTGAAAGAACTTCAGTGTTAAATCTAATGACATATTTAAATTCCTGAAAAAAACACACTACTGTGTTTTTTCTGTGTCTCTACTCATGTAGGATTGTTATTAGGTCTGGAAAAATGTTCCTCTTTTTTTAGCTATCGATTATTTTCACTAAAATTCTTTAGATTAGAGGCTACACTAGTGCTGGCATTACTGTTGCTTATATTGAAATTTGACTTATAGATTTATAGATTGGATATTTGGAATACTTTTCTTTCTTTAATTAGCCATCACTTTATTGTAATATGGTTTAGTATTCATAACAGTTACACATGCTTTATTTTCACTATGAAAACTGACATCCATAAGCGATGTTGCCAAACACAGACCTAAGCCAGTAACAGCTTCTCCTAATGTCTCCATCACTTGCACCCCAACACACAAGCAGATGCAACCTGCTGCTGAGCTCTGAAGCACCCTCACAGGAAAAGTGTAAGCTTACCTGGCAAATCATAAAATCATAGAATCATAGAATCATTCAGTTGGAAAAGACCTTTAAGATCATTGAGTCCAACTGTACTTGTCCACTACTAAACCATGTCCCTAAGCACTTTGTCTACCCATCTTTTAAATATCTCCATGGATGGGGACTCGACCACTCCCCTGGGCAGACTGTTCCAATATTTGACAACCCTTTCAGTGAAGAAATTTTTCCTAACGTCCAATCTAAACCTCCCCTGATGCAACTTGAGGCTACTTCCTCTCATCCTGTCACTTGGGAGAAGAGACCAGCACCCACCTGGCTACAGCCTCCTTTCAGGTAGTTGTAGAGGGCAATAAGGTCTCCCCTCAACCTCCTTTTCTCCAGGCTAAACAACCTGAGTTCCCTCAGCCGCTCCTCATAAGACTTGTGCTCCAGACCCTTCACCAGCTTCATTGCCCTTCTTTGGACACAATCCAGTGCATCAATGTCCTTCTTGTAGCGAGGGGCCAAAAACTGAACACAGTATTTGAGGTATGGCATCACCAGTGCCAAGTACAGGGGAAGGATGACTTCCCTACTCCTGCTGGCCACGCTATTCCTGATACAAGCCAGGATGCTGTTGGCCTCCTTGGCCACCTGGGCACACTGCTGGCTCATATTCAGGTGGCTGTCAACCAGTACCCCCAAATCCCTCTCTACCAAGCAGTTTTCAAGCCAGTCATCCCCAAGCCTGTAGTGTTGCATGGGGTTGTTGTGACCCAAGTGCAGGACCCGGCACTTGGCCTTGTTGAACCTCATACAACTGACCTCAGCCCATTGATCCAGCCTGTCCAGATCCCTCTGTAGAGCCTCCCTACCCTCAAGCAGATCAACACTTCCACCCACCTTAGTGTCATCTGCAAACTTGCTGAGGGTGCACTTATTCCCCTTGTACAGGTTGTTGATAAAGATATTAAACAGAAGTGGCCCCAACACTGAGCCCTGGGGAACACCACTTGTGACCGGCATAGGGCCAAGACCTTTCTGCCATCCAGACAGTGAGATCTGTTGAGGGGTGACATCTCTGCAGACCAGGGCTCAGATGACATAGCCTGGGCTCCTTGGAGATGCTATATGTTGAAGAAAAAGTATTGGGCATGGTGCTTATAATGAGAAAATGAATGCTTGTGCCCATGCTTCAGCTAACACAAGAGACATTGCCAACAGGATGAGCACAGGAACTTTCCATAATGACCGTACAGGTGGTCGCTAGCAACAGTATTTTAATGCACTGAGAATCTTTGGGAATGCATTACATCAGTGGCTTAATGCAATGAGTCACAGCAGTACAGGCGCTACTTTTTAAATTGATCACCAAGATTGATTGCCACTGTGAACACAGATTCCATCAAAGCTTTGTTTTAAAGGAAGTTAGATCACTCCTTTGAAAGAATATGTGAGCCCTGCTTTTCCAGAAAATTAGATGAAAAAACTTATCTGGACTTTACAGCAGTTTTGATAATGTGCCTCACTTGTGACTGTTGGGGAAATGAAATACTCATGTGGTGACAGGCAGAGTTCTCTCCAGATAGGAAACTGGGAAGATGGTAAACAAAGATACCTTGCTTTCCATGCATCAGTGAGTGACACTGAAATGGTGTTAGTCAAATGGATATGGCATTGACTAGAAAAATGGCTAGCCAGAAAGGAGTCAACTTTTCATGGTGAAGACAAGTTATATATAACCAAAATTACTAGGATGATGAAGTATGAAATGACTTAACAAAGCTAGATAATCTGGCAAACATGACAGCAGATTAAATTGACAGGGTAAAAGTATGGTAATGTGCACTGGGGCTAGTAATTTGCAGTACTCATATTTGTCAATGGTGTCTAAATTCACTGTGACCATGCAGGACAAAGACTTAGGGATGACTGTGGATAGCTTAGTGAAATCATCTGCTACAAATTAAAGGACCTCTTGGCCTCCTTCATGGAAAGGCACAAGATTGCATGAGTTCTTTATGAAACAGTTACGTAGCTCTACTTTGTGCATTGGGGTATTGCTGGTTTAATCACCTCAGATTTTCATCTGATGCACAGTTTAGGCATCTGAGGAAGATGTGTGGAGGGAGAGGGTGTTCAGGGTATAGCTGTATGATGTAAGATTTGCAGTCAGTTGTAGCCTTTACCAGCATGTTGCTTCCCACTGGCAGTTCCAGATCCCACAGCTAGACTACGTCTTTCACAGTGTCATTGTGGTGATAGCGTCCGTGAGAATTTGTGACCCTATTGAAGCAATCATGCTAGCTTCCCATCATATTGAATCTTGACAATTGGAGGAAATATTGGTAGATAAAGACAGAGGCATAGCTACAGCGACATCTGTAACAATGAGTCACAATTCTCTTGCAATATTACCAGGATAACATGAAATAATAAAAAACAGTAGTGCTCATGCTCTCTGTCACTCAAACAAGGTTCATTAACACCTTCTGGCTACTTCTGCAGACAAGTTGTTTTTACAGCATTAAGAGATCTTGTATGAAGGTCTAAGGAGCAGAGGTACAAATCTGCTGTATTTTGGTTGTTCATTGATACCTTCTTCCTCAAATTTCCCCTTCATGCCACAGAGCTGTGTTATCATTTTGGGAACTCATTTTCATTACCTCTCATGCAGCCATATAAAAGGAAGACAAAAATGCATTTTTCAGAATATTTACTTGGACCCAGCAGACAAAGGGTCTGACAGAGACCTAACAGCAGTCCCTGATTCTGCTCTGATCTGGGCAAGTCAAAATCAAATCGTGGTACCCTTTCAAGTTTGTTAAGAATAGGGCTCCAAGGGTCTTATTCCCCAGTCTTTTACCAGCACCTTCATGACCAGTGACTCTTCCAGAGGGGGTGAGAACTGGGGAAGCGCAATCACTCTTCTGCCAACTTTACGCTGCTCTGAGCTTCTGCCTTTAGAGAGGGAATTCTCTGTGTGTACACAGAAGTTTGGTTGAAGTTCATTAAACCAGAACAAGCACTTGCTTTGACTGTGGGATCTGGCTCAGAAAAGTCCCAGCAGTGTAAAATCAACATTTCAGTAACAGTTGTGTTGCTTCCTAACTTCATTATTCTCAGTTATTCCACACAGGTAACATTTTACTTAGGATAGCTATGAATTTTTGTAATTACAAGGATGTAGTTGAATTACTTTTCATTTCTGCAAACTGCAAAATGAGAAGATCTAATTATCATAACAACTTAGTAAAATTATTCTACTTTACCATGTTCCAGTGAGTTAACTTACCAAATTAAATGTGCTTGTACATTTGTTAAAGCACCAATAATATCAAACCTGAGTCAGACACTCCCTACAGATTATTTACTGGGAGGCTGTGAGAAAAAAAACCCCAAGCAATTCATACAAATGGAATGAAAATAAACAGCTTTGCAATCTCTCTCCCCACTTCCATTTTTCTGGTTTTACAGCAGAGAGTATAGAAAATAAATGTTCTGAAGTTATCTATGTTTGTTTAAATAGGTCTTCCAGATAGCTAAGACATTTGAAATTTTTTAGAAAAAGTTATCTACCACCACAAAGCATGATTTTCTTTAATGAAATAACATTTGTATATTTGCTAATATTACAATATGAATAATATTAGAATTCCTAAAACTTGGCCAAAAACTGGGGAAAGCAAGGCAGTACTTAATTCTCCCTTCCAATTCCCAACAGCTCTTTTGGTATTAGCCAAAGGAGATGTACCTATTTGTCTATGTGACAGTGACTGTTCTTCCCTAAGCCAAAGTACAAGAAAATTCCAGTTTTCCTTCTTGTTTCAAAAAAAAAAAAAAAAAAAAAAAAAGGAATAAAGAAAACAGGTGGTCAATCAGAGTCGTTCTTACTTTAATTTATCTGATGTAAAAAGATGTTAAAACAACTTTACCACATACGTGAACTTTTAAATAAAACTATGGTCCTGGCACAGGAAAAAAAAAAGATGACTATTATTTTAAAATGTGATGAATACCAACTGCAAAAGATATTTCAAAATGGAGTAGCCAAAATGGAGCCACCTGTATCTCTTACAAAAAGCTTTTATGGGGTACCTTCTGAGATCAAAAAGGGTAGCTGCTAAACTTTCCCAAGTAGTTCTGGAAACAAGATGCTGGCAACTTGTATCTTCAGGCATTCAAGACCTTCATTTCTGCAAACTTTTTACAGGATCACATAAAGCATCTGATTTTTAGAGACTCTGTACCCACAAGCTTATGTTCTCAGCTTCATCTTTCATCAGCCAGCCCCAGAAATGCTAGCACTTTCCCTTGACTCAAATGTTCAGCCATATCTCTTATGGTGGCCCCAGAGAGCACAGTGCTGAGCAGCGGAGATTTCGGTGGTGAAAACATTTCAGAGCCCCATGATGACTTCCCTGTTGACTGAGCCAAGAGAAAATAGGCACTGGAAGCACACGTTTGGGCTTGTTGAGGAACAGTGAGTAGGGGACCAGACCTGGGAGTTTCTAAGCATTAAAGCCTTAGCTCAAGCATTTGCAAGACTTGTTTCAGCCATTTCACACCAGGAACTATGCCAGGGGAAGGAATGATACATCATGTCACTGCTGATCCCACATGGAGGGTGTCTCCCTTCTCAGCCAGTCTGGATGAGATACATGCATCTTTACCATGGTGCTATGCACAGAATTTGGTCATTTATTTCAGCCTGGGAAAATAGCTACAACATGAGTAAAGCTTATAGATATTAGGTCAACACTGCATATAAAAATACAGATTGTTCTAGATATTGTTCAGATTCGTAATTGTTAAGCTGCTAAATAGAGATTGTTTCCCTTGAAAATGATGCTACACTGATCTGCTATATGCTAAATGTCTGGGGGTAGGAGACACTTTTCAATTACTGTGCTGATGCCAGATTTTTTTGGTTTTAATTATTGGCACATTCAAGACACAGGAAGATCTAGAAAAAGAGGAACTCATGGGACTCTGCCAAAATGATATTACTGGGTTTGATTCCTCCTGATTATCATTAGGAATGGAAATTAATATTCATGCTGTATTTGCTCCACCACCTTTTCACTTCTAATGCATTTAAAATCAGCTATGCTGGCACCTTCTATGTGAAATAGTTGCATAAATGGCCAGGATTCTCCAATCACCTTAGTCATGCAAAGGGCATAGTCTCTGGAGAGGTGCTGAACAATGTTTTTATCTTCCATTGGCAGGGCAAGGTTCTCCATCTCTTTTGGGATATGAATGTGACTTGTATCGGAAAGTGGCAGTTAATTTTAAACTCTCATTTTAAAAATCAAAGATGTTGAGACATCCTAGCATTGCTCAGATGGCTTACAAGGAGCACATTGCTAATGACACATATTTAAAAAATAAACTGCTTGAGACAACTTGCCATAACTTTTAGTGTAAAGTTGAAGGTAAGGCATAAATTAATGTAAAATATTTTTTGAAATCACAGAATCATTTTGGTTGAAAGGGAAGTCTTGAGAACATCTAGTGGAGCCTCCCTGCTCAAGCAGAAGTGGCTAGAGCAAGTGGCTCAGGATCATGTCCAGACAGCTTTTGAATATCTCTGAAGGAGGATTATTTTATTTTTTTTTATTTTTTTTTTTTAGATTTGTGCCGATTGTCCTGTCACTGGGAATGACTGCAAAGAGCCTGGTTCACTCATCTTCATTCCCTCCCATCAGGTATTTATACACATTGATGAGATCCCCCTGAGTCTTCTCCAGGCTGAACAGTCCCAGCTCCCTCAGCCTCATATGAAAGGTACTCCAGTCTCTTAAAACACCTTCATGTACCAGTATGTCCATGTCTCTCTTGTACTGTGGAGCCCAGAACTAGAACCAGTACTGCAGGTGTGTGTCACCAGTACTGAGCAGAGAGGAAGGATCACCTCCCTCCATTGTCTGGTGACCCTCTTCCTAATGTGGTGAGGGATGCCACTGGCTGCCTTTGCCATGAGGGCACACTGCTGGCTCATGGTCCCCATTACTGCATCTCATTATGGCTTGCTATTTAATTCACTGTTTCCACAGAATAATAGATATACTGGCTGCATAAGAAGGATATAGAGAGATTTCAAACAATTTTTTAAGGCAGAAATAAGTGAGGCTTAAGAGAAAGAAAGCGTCCTATCACTTAACTAGCCTAAGTTTTTTGATATCTCACTTGAATAAATAACCATCTAGTTTTCTTCACATAAACAGTGTTTTGAAAGTGTAATTTTCAATGCTTTGAAATGACAAACCAGAAATCATGCAATAGCTGGTAATACTGCTGAATTTTTTCTTAGATCTCAAAGAACATGCTCATAGTTTGAAGACTCTAGGAAATAAAACAAAGGAATTGTCAGAAGGATAATAGTTTTTTAACTCTTACTTTGATATTCATTATTTGTGAGGTGAAATACTTGGGCTTTATGTTGACAAAACAGTAATTGGGGCCTGCCATTAAACTCCTTCCTAACTTTGCCTTTGTTTTTTTTCATAGGCAAAGTTAGGGAAGCTCACATGAGCACCTACCATAATCTGATGAAGGTTATAATGCATGCAGCAGGAAAAGTCCTCTGAATATATGGCTTGGAAATGTACAACATATAAGAATTATCTTTACAGTTCAGTGGTCCTCAAAGTGTAGATATACTCAGTAACCACAAGACTTCTCTCACAGGGCTCTGATTCAGAAACACTTGTGATAGCCCCCCATTTCTTCGCTGTGAGTCACATTAAAGTACATATACCAAAGGCAAATGGCAAAGTCATATGAAGGTGCTGAACTTGGGAGGGCACTGGAGCAACAGTGTGGGGACAAACAACTCTAAAAGTATGCTGTTGGCATCTTTGACATTTCTCACTGTAATTTGGGAAATTTCTTAATGAACCTGAAGACATAAAATCAGAGAGATGCCAACATTTGAACTCTGATCACGCACTCAGTGTCTTTTCACAGACACTTTTATACAATATAAGTTCCCAACTATGAGAATTATATAAATTATGCATACATAAGGATCCCAAGTAAAATGTGAGGCCAGCAACAAACCCAATTCAGTAGAACTTTTTGGTGCAAATATAATTGTTGTCTTGAAGTTCAGTAGTTGAAAATCTGGTACCAATGTGAGATTCGGAAAATGCTTGAATACTATAGTCGTAAACCTATAAGGACAAATATTACCAGTCAGTGATCTCTTCCTCTGCTTCTCAGTTTTTTGATGGTAAAGGTCCAAGAAACAACATCAATTCCTTTCTCTTCATGAACCACCATTAAAAAAAGACAATTCTTTCTCTCTGTTCAGTGTTCACCTGGCTGTCTTTGGTTGTATTTAGTTGAATGAAAGAATCTAAGATTTCAATTTATACATAAGAAGTACTTCCCTAAGAGAAAGAAAAAGAAGTGGAAACAATAAAAGAAGAAAGAAAATGATAAATACAGACCCTTTGGGGCTCCACCTAGTCTTTAGTGAGGGAGAGAATGCATTGGCTGCACCTTACCTGAAATTCTCTGACATCCTAATATAACAGACACCACAGGTGCTTCAGCCATGGACTAGACCTACCAGTCATATCTACCAATTCAATTCAGAAAAAAATTCTACCAGCTGGGAAGCATTCACATAAGTTCATTACTTTCAGATGGTGTCTTATTGCAGTTCACTGGTCAGTCTGCTTTTAACTCAGCAATGAGAACTACTTTAAGGAGGGACTAAGAATACATGTGCAATACTCCCCAAAGTAGCTTTGCTCTAAAATCAGTAGTCTCCAATGTGAATCAGAAAACCGTAATCAAGAGTTGTCTCCACAGTCACAAGAGGTAAACCTGGAGACACTAAAATACTTTGTACTGTGGTATCGGACTTCAGCATCAACAGATTAATTGTTCCCAGAATACTCTCTGACTCCTAATATAACATCCCTGGTCACAAAGGTAGTTGAGAACATTCAGCATACAGTATTTATTGTTATGATGTCTCCTACTAAATATTCTATTATGACAGCAGAGATTTTCAGAAAACAAATCAATGCAACAGCTATATACCATGACACTGAAAAGGAAAAAAAAATCATTTTTTTCTGCATTCTTTGACTTCCTAGTGATAATTATATAAAATAATGAGTAAAGTTGATCAGGCATAGGACAACTTTTACACAACTACAGACTCACAGTGAACAGCCTGATTCAGTACATATCATTTTCATCCTGCTTGCTTTCTTCTTTTATTCCTTCCATTCCTTTTTCTGACTCCTGGGGGAGTGTGTCCTTTGTGTAATATGAAATCCTAGATCCTCTCATTTGGATTGACTGATATGTAGAAACTTCAGGTTAGTAAAACCTAGAAGCCTGGCTTCCCTCCTCTTTGCCTCTGTGGAGACAGAAAGATAGATAAACTCAGAAGGCACCTTTCCATGGCTGAAATCATGGGATTAGATTTGTTGCTCGGCTTTCATCATGACTCAGGGATTGTGACAAGGTGTGATGGTACCTAACTCCTCCCTGTTCTTTTCCTGCTGTTAGAGGAAAAGCAGGCTCCAGCATTTATTTCTTCCAGATTGGACTGGGATAGCACAAGGGACCTGCAACAGCCACATGAATAATCCATCCGTGTTCACAGATTCATAGATCAGTTGAAACTTTGCTGTTGTAGGCTTCAGTATCTTTCCTGCTGGACTGGATGATGGTGACACTACTCTGAGTGGTTGATGCTCTAAGCAAGCTATAATCTGGAAAGTGTGGAGGAGTTGGATGTGAAGCTTGTCCCAATATATGGTGGAGTTCAAATAGCTATGCAGAGAGTAACTTTGAATTTGCTACAAAGAAACACACATGAAGAGCCAAGAGTTTCTTCTTTTTTTTAATAAACTGGTTCACAGCAAATGATCCCTCCAGAATTGTCTACCGTGGTATGACAGAGATCTCTAAACTAGCTCCACATGAGCTGGTGAAACTACATGGAGAATGTAGCACTGTACAGAGATATAGGTTTGGAGCTGTATTGGGTTTGCATGGTAAGGTTTTGGTAGCTGGGGGACTACAGGGGTGGCTTCTGTGAGAACCTGCCAGAAGCTTCCCCCATGTCCAATAGAGCCAATGCCAAGACGGACCCGCTGCTGGCCAAGGCCAAGCCCACCAGCGATGGTGGTAGCACCTCTGGGATAACTTATTTAAGAAGCAGGGGAGGAAAACTGTGCAAATGCAGCTTGAGAGAGGAGTCAGAATATGTGAGCGAAACAACTCTGCAGATTCCAAGGTCAGGGCAGCAGGAGGGGCAGGAGGTGCTGCAGGTGCCAGAGCAGAGATTCCCCTGCAGCCCCTGGTGCAGCTCATGATGAGGCAGGCTGTGCCCCTGCAGCCCAGGGGTAGCGGAGCGATCTCCACCGTGGGGGAGGACCCCTACGTAGCAGGTGGAGCCCAAAGGAGGCCCAGTCTGTTCCTGAAGGACTGCACCGCATGGAAGGGACCCACGCGGAGTTTGTGGAGAACTGCAGCCCATGGGAAGGACTCAGGTTGGAGAAGTTCATGGAGGACTGTCTGCCGTGGGAGGGACCCCAGGCTGGAGCAGGGGAAGAGTGTGAGGAGTCCTCCCCTTCAGGAGGAAGGAGTGGCAGAGACAGCGTGTGATGGACTGACCCCAACCCCCATTCCCCATCCCCTGCGCCCCTCAGGAGGAGGAGGTAGAGAAATCGGGAGTGAAGTTGAGCCTGGAAAGAAGGTAGGGATGGGGGGAAGGTGTTTTAAGATTCAGGGTTTCTTTTATCCTCTCCTACTCTGATTTGATTGGTAATAAATTAAACTAATTTCATCAAGTTGAGTCTGTTTTGCCCATAACTGGCAAATGATCTCTCCCTGTCCTTATCTCAACCCACGAGACTTTTGATATATTTTTCTCTCCCCTGTCCTATTGAAGAGGAGAGTGATAGAGCGGCTTTGGTGGACACCTGGCGTCCAGCCAGGGTCAACCCACCACAGGAGCTAAAGTAGAAGAGTTGTGGTAGTGTGGCATAGAGTCCAGGCACTTATTAAGTCCTGTCTCTACATCTATCTCACCTAATGTTAGCTTAGGCATTTTAGTACACAGGACAGTGTTTGTTTATCCTTTAGGAACTTTCTACTCTGCTGGGGGCACGTATATGAGTCATTCCTTTCTATGCGGTGCAACTGGGCTGGCAAGAAGCTGCAGAAAACTGCAAGTAAAGGTTTCATAATCTGTTCCAATTATATTATTTTCAAAATATTTTCCCTAAGGCACATAGCTCTGTATTGCCTGCCGAGGTCTTATTCTTGGTCCCTGAGAATTCTGCGGAAATGCCATGGGTCTGTTGCCCACTTGCAAGAGAAGCATGAATAAGACATTAATGAGCACTTGGACATGCACTTAGATCAAAGCCCTACTAAAGAAAAGGGGAGTTTTTCTTTTCATTTGACTGGCTTTGGATCAAGCCTTTAGCATTGTCAAAAGTTGTGAGATGTTTCACTTGAAAAAATGTTTTGAAAATATGTTAGGCACAGTCAATAAACATACTGATAATGCAATAAATAAAAACTGGCTGGTATAAACCAATACTGGGATTCAAATAGCTAAACTTTATGAAAACAATATAATCTTGAATAAATCTTCACTGACAAGTGTAATTTGAGGCAGCAGACATGATTGTAGCTTTTCTCTCAAAGGAGTGGATATCACCAAAGTTCTCTATTATTGCTACATTATGTATATAATAAATTACTTTTAAAATGGTATGCCATCATATATTAACAATCCTGAAAGTCTACAGATTATGTATAGAGTAAGATATCACTCTCTGGGAGTATATATGGTAGAAGCTGGCTGTCCTGGGTTCTGGCTCATGCTCTCTTTATTAACTGAATAGTTAATTTACTTTCTATCATGGGAAGAATGAATTATGTTTAAAAAAGAAGCATAGCCTCAAAAATACTTGTGACAAAGAGTTAGCCAAAAAATGGCTGTAAATTTCTAGCTGCTATTACTTTGAACGTATATTATCTGTGGACTGTGACTTGGACAGAGTGTGCATTCACAACGTTAAAGGGAAGCAAGAAATTCTCACACCTCCTTTGCGGCCATCTGGATATGAACAGGGTGCTAGAGGGGAAGCAGATTTTATGGATCTGCAAAATACATCCCCTACACCCCAAAACCCACAAACCAGCAGGCTGGAGGGGTGCTGGTGGAGAGTGGATGTGGAGAGTGGGGTGATCCTGGGCTTTGCCCCTCACAAAAGCACTGTCTGAGGCACCTGGGCTAGTTCAAGGTATCTGTAATTTGCTTTTTGGCATAGACTAGTGAAACTACTATATTCTTCTCACAGATAGGGAAAGACATCTGCTACAAAGGTTTCTGGCTTGAGCATGTTGCACTCCACCCCATGATCAGGACTAAGCCTGTAGAAATACCTATGCAGAAATGGTTAGAGTTACTATTAGCCAGTTTGTAACATTGCAATGCCATTGATTTTCACTGGAAGTGTACTGGCTGCAGTATCAGCTGAAGAACAGGCCTGCAAATCTAATTTCTTTGCTGAGACCATAACTATTTAGGGGCAGGCTTCAAGAGAACAAATGTGCAGAAGCAACATATAAGTGGAATTTGATAAGGGCTTTATCAGCTCCTGAGACTGAAAGACACCACCGTAGGGAACAATTTTGCAAAGGCCAATGCTGTCCACAAAGCATTATTGTTCTTCTGAACATCGGGTAATAAACTCCTTTTTAGTTTTTAAATTTATAAACTGGCAATCCCTCCTATTATATGCTTGGAAATGAAGTGACTCTAATGGAGCACAAATAACAAATGTTTAGCCCCTGAAATAGTAAAGAGCTTTGGAGAAAAAATAAATTCTATCTCAGGCTGCCCCAGAAGAGTCTGTTGGACTACAGCAATTACTTCATTGCATATATTATTCCAGTGTAGATGCATGTACCTTACAGGGGCATCTAGGAACCACTTTTACCATACAAAAGAACAAACTCATACCAAACCAACCCTCTACTAAAACATGTCCCTACATTTTTCTTACTGCTACTTGCATTGGGACAGGGTCCAATTTTATCAAGATAAATGGGAAGGATCTCACTAATCTCGGTGGCCTTCGAATCAGATCTACTAAGGCTGTCCCAATCCCAATTGCCAATTTTTTCTCCATTATGCTCATGAAGTTTTGCTCTGGAAAACCTGGTGTCTCCTTGAGCACCTTCAGTCCTTGCCTCTGAGTACTCTGTTCACCCCCTCCAACAGTGTGCCTTTTTAATATGAGCTTTTTTCAGGTTCCGTTTTCTCTTGAGTGCTGCAGCTGGAACAGGGTAACACAGCTAGATGACGTATAGAGTCCCCGTTGATTCCAGATTGCTTGCAGATTTCTGCTAGGTCCTGCAGTTTGCTTCATGAATCATGCCAGTCTAATCTCCGGTGTTATGAAAGAGCTTTGTGCCCTGGTGAAGGCTTATGAATAAAAGCAAAAGCAAGACCTAGTGAATGGGCTGGATATGGCAGAAGAGTATGGCCTGCAGAAAAGTCAAAATGTGGATATAATCCAGAATCAATTCACTGTAAGAAAGGACTTCCACTGGTTTCAATGAATGCTGAATCATATCCCTATGTCATTTTAATAGATACTCTAATACAGTTTCCTGCAGGCATGCTGAAACCTATTTGCAAAGTGAACATTTCCTAGGACTGATGAAACTTCAGCTGGAGCTGGCAGGGAAACAAGCAGGCCAGGCATAGTATTCTTGAGTTTTCTCCTCACAGCAGTGTACTGTGGGATGACATTGTCCTAATTTGCCAAGGTGATTTTTTTTCTGAAGCAAAGACAAAATAGAAGAGGATAGGGAAGCAACAGGAAAGCATGCCTAATCGTAAGAATGGCTCTCTTAGGTCAGCCTTAGACTAGATCAGGCTAGAGGTTGGTGGGGGAGAAGTACAAGAAGAGCAAGCAAATAATTTTTCTTTTCTTTGTATAACCCCTTCAGCTTCCGGTATTTGTTGGCTGAAACGTTTCCCAAGCCAGAGTTTGGGTTTGTTATCTTTGCATTCAATGGAAAAGAAGGAAGGTGGTATGGAGAGTGACATAATAGCAAAGGTATTGCAGGAATAATAGCCTGACAATTCAGATGATGCTCAGGAAACAAGGATATGATGACCTTATTTTTCTATCCTCATCTGACCTAGTCAGAACAATTTTTAGGGCTGAGAAATTAAAGTCACAGCAGTGGTGCTGGTAAAGCCTTGTGGATTAGTCTAGTTGGAAGAGGTATGCTATTTTGAATATGCAGCCTCTCCTTAGGTTATAAATGGGGCCCCTCAGCACTTCTTTTTCATGCCCCCCTCCCCCCTTAACTCAGTCATTTTGACAAGGTAGGGGTAATTACAATTACAATGTTCATTTACTTTCCCTTTGGTTAGCTTTAAAAAACATGCATTTGGGATTCTACCTTGCAAAACAAACCAGTATACTTTTAGGACACTGATATTCAGGTACCAAATAATGTTTTATATCAAAACAAGGGTCTGCATAACACGCTCCACTCATTATTCTGTTAGGACTCTCTACTAAGTGTTTATACACGCGCAGCTGGCTAACAATCTCCTCTTTTTTGATTCTAAAGGGATACCAGCAGATGTGTTAAAATACACTTAGCTCTCAAAAAAAATCTCACAGCTGATCTGCTCCTGCTATATATCTGTCCTCGGTGAAGAAAAATTCTTTCTTGCTCTCAGTAACACAGTGGGCCTTAACCTATGGCTCTATGTCATGTTTTTACAGACAGGGTCTCATTATTTCTTATGTTTGAACCATCAAGAACTGATTACTGTGTCATTGTGACTGTCACTGTTACCAAGCAGTCATGTTGCTGTTTCTCAAAGTTAAGAATATTCAGTTTTGAAAGACTGATTTTCCATCATTCTCAGAATTAAACCAGAACATGAAAACATGTAACATGGCTTTAATACAAACATTCTCCAATGGCTGGAAACATCTGTAAATCTATCGCATATGTGATAGTTTATAAAATACAAGCAATGTTGTAAAGTGATATCTTCTATATATATTATTTTTATGAACAAAACATATCTGCAACTAGTAATGAGATAAGTTGTGAGAGAAGACAGGTTTTTTGAGAGGAGCTACATGGGAAAAATGAGTTCTATTTATTTATTTCAAGAGTTTGTTAAATTGATAAGATATTATAAGTTTTCTTGGATTTTGTTCAGAAGCCTTGGCAGTTATATATATGGTTGTGTGTGCATTTATGACAAAGGTAAATAAGCAATAGTTATGTCTAACCCATCAAGCTATGTTAGGCTAATTTCTGTAAGTAAATAATTTAACATTTTCTTCCTATTTCCCTCTTCCTTTTTTTTTTTGTTTTTTTAATAAACTAATTTTTCTTGGAACTAGACTTTGAAATCTATACAGAAGGAATCAGTCAGTACCTCTTTGTTAGCAGCATGGTCCAAGGAGATCCCAAATCACCTTAGACCTTCCACATGTTTCAATGCCACTGTTGTCAGGGGTCGTGAAAGAGGAAGGTTTCGGTGCTAACATCTAAGACAGCTTGAGTTTGAATTTTCCGTATTAGTGTCAGATTACAATTACTCAAACTACCCAGAATTAAATACGGGGAGATAAAGCCTAGTAAAAACTGCCGTTCATTTTAGTCTAACAGTGGTAAAAGGCTCAATCAGCAGCTTACTTATTCCTCTATTAAACATTTCCATATTTTCTTCCATTCCATTTGTCATATATGGGGAAAATAGTGGTGATCTTCATTCATGGCAGAGATTATTTTTTTTTCATGTCTTCACACTGGGAACAGGATCTGATTCAAAATCAGAAATTCTATTCTTTCTATTATTTCCATACAGCATGTTTAGTTTTCAACATATGTTGATGACAGAGGAAGTATATATCTACATAGGAGGAAGACAGTGTATACTGTTTTAAAATGAAGGTATATGTATTGAGTCATAGGCTGCAGAAGAAGCAATCACATGCTCACAAGTTGTTGAAGGCAAGTATAACAGAAAAATGCTAATTAATAAGCCATAGGGAGTAAAGGGAATGACATAATTCTCTGCAGGGCCATGTGTGGCAGGTTGACCTCAGCTAGCAGCCAGATGCCCACCCAGCAACTCACTCACTCCCCCATCCTCAATAGGAAGGGGGGAGATGCTAGGATGGAAAAGCTTATGGCCAATATAAAGCTGGGGAGTTCACTTACCAATTGCCATCACGGGCAAAACAGACTTGGATTGGGGAAAATTAATTTAATATTGCCAATTGAAATAGATTTGGGTAATGAGAAACAAAGACAAAAAATAAAACACCACCTTCCCCCTTACTGTCTTCTCAGGTGCAGCTTTACTCCTTTACTCCTTCACTGCCTCCTGATGAGGGGGATGGGGGATGAGGGGTTGTGATCAATCCATAACAGTTCCTCTCTGCCACTCCTTCTTCCTCACACTTTTCCCTGCACGAGTGTGGACTCTCCATGGGCTGCAGTTCCATCAGGAAATACCCACCTGCTCCAGCATGGAGTCCTCCATGAGCTGCAGTGTGAATATCTGCTCTGTTGTGGTCCTCCATGCACTGCAGGGAGACAACCTGCTCCACCATGGTCCTCTCCACAGGCTTCAGGGGAATCCCTGCTTTGGCAGCTGGACCACCTCTTTCTCCTCCTTCTTTTCTCACTTTGGTGTTCGTACTGCTGATTTTCACTCTTTTTTTTCTCCTCTTCTGCTTGTGCAGCATTTTGCTCTTTCTTGAATATATTTTCCCAGAAGCACCACCAGCTTGGTTGAGGGGCTCAGCTGTGTCCTGTGCTTGCAGAGGTCACCCCTGCAGTCCCCTGACCTTGCCACCTACATAGATAAACAGAGCAGAGGAGGGCTTCATGGTTATGCTGTCCTAGTTTCTCCTCAACTTATACCTCAAGCACAGAGGGATGCAGGGAGGACCTCAGCCATGGGACTTCACGTTGCTTCTGCAGCAGATCCTTGTAATGTCTTCTTTGGGGCTCACTCTGACTACATGATACGCCTCCAGGAAGTGAAACATGCGGAGGCAACCCTATAGCTAGATCTGGGGAAATGACAACCCTACAGGGAGCTGTGTATTTTAGTCCACTCTATGGAACAGCTTGGGCCTGAACTTTCTCCCCTTTGGGGTTCTTGAAGCTCATCCAGATCGTAACTTAGCCTCACCATATAATGTGGACATGTAGAAGCACAAGCAGAAACGATGGCTTGCATTCACCCAGGTGCAGTACAGAGAGGGTGCACAGAAAGACTGAGTGCATGAGTGTGGCTACAAGCTTTTGCACAGGGGTGAGTTTTGCCTTGTGCCTCTATTACAGCATTAAGCCTGTTCTCTGTTAAAAAACAAACAAACAAACTGAATTTCATCTTGACTGTGCTAAAATTACACTTTAAATATGAAGCTACTTACTGTAAAGTTTCATTAAAATACATTCCAATATGCATTCTGTAAAGGAACAACACAGTTCTCCTCCAAAATCTGAAGCAGGATTTCCCTTCAGTCAGATTTACACAAACAAACTGGTTATTTTCCTGCCATTTTTCCCCATAAAAAAAAATCTCATTTTGCTAAGAAAAGCACTTGTGAAACCCTTGTTCTTATCAAAAAAGTAGTCAATGCTCTTATTTCCAGGAAGGCAACGCTATCTGTGAAATATCAGGTAATCAGCAGATTACAGCTTGCTTTGGAATTTGACACAAGTGAGAAAATCCCCATATTATAAAAAAAAAAGACAGAATAAAATAGCATTTTATAACAGCATGTTATTATGAATAGAATTTAACTTCCTTCTCTGGCATTTGAATATTTTTTTAAAAAAACACAACAGAAAAACAGTGAATTTTTATGTATTTATATGATAGTTTTGCAGCCAGCAGATCAAACTATAAAAGCCATGATATGAGTGTGGATTGAAAGGAAGTAGCACAGAAGGGTGACATTTATTAATTTACAGATGGTATTACTCTAGCTGGCTGAAACCATAGTGATCTGGTAACAGACATGGAACTCCAAATGCCTGAAGCAACCCCAGATGTCACCGCATACACTACAGGGAATATAATTTAATAATAATTTATATGGCAAGTATAACACTTGTGAAATATGCCGTTCAGCACCATCGTTGTGCACATTCCCTGGTGGGTAATTTAAGAACATATAATATTTCAGAGCTTTGAATCAGGAAAGAGATGATAATTAGATTCCCATTTTGAATCAGGTATATGAAGGGGAAAGTTAATCAACTCAAAAAGATAATTTAGCAGATTTGGATTCTCTAATGACACTTCTAATTAGAATTAGGGCATAATTTGGGACACATATAAAGTTGCTAATTATTATGAAAATATTTTCAAACATGCTGCAAGCATAAAGGTGAAAAAGTTTATGCAAATCTTGACAATGAAACCTGTCAGATGCTCCATAGCATGGCATAAATATCTGTTTTGCGCAGCTATGGGCTTGCTGTTAAAAATTGTGGTTGGAAGATTTTCATTTGGGGTACCTGGCTCCTGAATAGAATAACTATGGCTACTGGAGAACCCTATGGTATTTTCTGAGAAGGGATCCCTTGCCTTTCTAATTGTGCCCTTCTGTTTGTGGTGCCTATAGTTTGGTAAGCATCAGGATTCACAGCCCTTTCCTTAGCAATAAGATTGAGGCAGAAATGTCTTCTGTTCCTAACACTGTTTAATGTACTCCATGTCAGAGGGTTAATTAACATTCAGACTCCATAGGAAAGAACTGTATGACTGCAGCAAATCTTAGAAAGCACTTTGAAAGTCATTCAGAAGAAAAGCAAATATATTTTAGATCACTCTTAAAGGAGGAAAATATTTTCAAAGTGAATATTCTAACCACTAGATTAAAGCGTGCACCCTACAGTGCATGTCTCAGCTTGCTTCTCCCAAGGAACTAAGTTTGTTTGGTGAGTAATAATAAAATGAGGAAGGTGCCTCAACACTGAGAAAAAGGGCTTGATCTAAACATGGAAAAGAGAAGAATGAGCCTTGCCCATGTTAATCCTGAATGTTTCTGCTCACTGTCGTAACTAGGGAGATAAGTCATATCAATGTTTTTCTTGACTGGCTTGGTCCCATTATCCAGGGCCATAGGAGTGGCTTTGCATTGTGCTTCCATCTCTAGAGGGCTTTCAGGCTACCAGATTCCTTGTTTAGACAATATAGCGTTAAAAACTTGTGTATTTGTTCAAGCACGTGAAGGGCCTGCTCCTGCTGACTTTACAATGCTTTGGATATCCCTGACCTCAGATCTCTCACTTTACTTTAGTCATCTAAAAGTTAGATCAACTAAGCTATCTCCTAGGCTTCCTCTGAAGTCAATGGAGAGCACTGAGGATCTTCAGGGGACAATTTATCCTACTTTTCTAGACACTTAGGACAAAATGAGTCACACTTCTAAAGGTGCCCACCTTTCACCATTAACTACAGAGAAAGCCAAGATGTTTAACTTTTAGTCAGTTAGTGAGATAAATTCCACCTACAGAGCCTACATTAGGAATTCTGATTTAAAGAAAACTTACACAATGTGTGACCTTTGCGTAGTCTTGCTTAAAGTATAGAAACAGAAAGGTTTTTACCACGCATGATTAAAACTCATCTGTAGATTCTTCTGTATCTAAGAAAAAGGAAGGTATTTAACAAAACACTAAGCCAAAATGTGCACCTTTGCCAAACATACAGCAATAGTTTTTCAAGTGCATTGTTATAAAACGGAAAGTTCGCTCCATCATTCAGTGATGCACTGGTGGCAATGCTCAATGCCATCCTTTTTGCATGAGTTGTGTATTCATGAATCAATGTTCAAGCTAAGGGTCAATATGGTCTCCTCGCTCTTTGAAAAGTTACATTACTGACAAGTACCAGAAGAGTGTCCCATTGTATAGCAAGTGAGCTACAGAGAAAAGCTAGGATTGTGTTCATTCCAAGGTAGTTTCACATACAGACTTTCTTGAAATAATCTCCAATACACTTCAAATGCCACTGAGCTGAGTAACTATCAGCAACACAAACTTCCAGAAAAACAGAAAACCCAGCCAGCCAAAGAGCCAAATCCAGGTCTCCAGGAACATGACGCTACCTCATGCAGGTACCTCTTGAATAAAAAAATCTGTTACCTTAACCTTGATCATGTAGAAATGCCAGGGTACCATCCTCATGCTTATGTGAAGTATCAAAATGATTTATTGCCAAATGAGAGTTTTATAGTTTGCTTCATATACACTAGGCCTTCCGACTATGTACGTCCTTTGATAAACACAGTTTTGCAAACACTTATTCCCTCTTGTGCTATAGCGTAGCTTTGCTCTTTTAACCATCTTGCGGATCCAGAGCCAGTCCCACCCATACCTACAGCGGGTTTTGAGGAACAGGAAAACCTCTGCTGGTGTAGTCTTTAAAAGGATCCCCACTCGCAAGATTGTTATTATAAAATAAGAAATAGCTTGGCCATGGCTATTGTTATCCCAATTGTGCCCTTATACAGACAAAAGAAATAGACAAATAACCCGTGGATATTCTGTGTACCAGGAAAATCTCTGCTGGTCATGTAAACCCATTTGATATCTGATATGTGCAAATAATGTGCAGCTCAGCAGTGAATGAAAACCTAAACCCAAAATTTTGTCATGCAACTGTTTTAATGATTAGATTTGGTAAGAGAGATGCAAGCAGTAAAACACAGCTTGCACCAATATCATTAGGGAAATAGGTTGACACATGGACAAAGAGGACCACCTCTATGAGGTTCTGGAGATAGATCCTTTAAAGAGGAGTGGAGAAGTCTAGATGGAGCTATTTAGTCTTTTAATTTGGATATTGTAAGGACATTTTATGCTTACTGTGGTTTGCCTTATAATGATATACCACTTTGCCATTAGGGTTATGTTTTCTATAAGCCAAACTGTCTGATGACTTATAACTACAAAAGATGGGAGCCCATTTTGTAGTTGCCAGAATTTAGTTCTGTGCTTTCTTTGCATCTGAGTGCTGAAGATAATGATGGTTTGTCTGAGGGAGAGAAACCACAAGAATAATTACATAACAGTGGAAAATATTAAAAATAAAAATCTTTAGAGTTTAATTTGACAATTTTAGAGTTTTAATGCTATTTGCTTCTAATCTCACAGTAATGATAAATGAATAC
Organism: Gorsachius magnificus; assembly: GCA_034008185.1. Classification (NCBI taxonomy): domain Eukaryota; kingdom Metazoa; phylum Chordata; class Aves; order Pelecaniformes; family Ardeidae; genus Gorsachius; species Gorsachius magnificus. The sequence continues at coordinate 53,739,447 of CM067082.1, read as the reverse complement.
AATAATGTATAGTTAGAATAATTTGCTTCTGTCACATCTTTTTAAACTTCTTTTTGTGTTAAAAGTTTCAAATCCTAATAACATATGTAGATTTCATCATAGCCAATTAACTACCCAACAGCAGAGAGTTTGAGAGAATTTCTTCATGATTATTTACAGGATCATTACAAAAATGAACTAAAGTGGGTTTCATATATAATTTTGTAAGTCAAACCACAAAGCATAAATGTTTTGAGACAAAATATAAAATTCCTTTTATGAAATCTAATCACTATTAGACTCCTCAAGATGACTTGCTAATGTTTCCTTACAATCTCAAGTCTCTTATGAAAATTAATTTGTTACTCAAATGTCTGATGCTTTTAGCTGACTTGCAGGCTTGTTTTGTTTTCATGCATAAGCATTTATTTTGAAGAGTCAGAATCAGAACCATTGTAAAATAATAACTCAGAATATATATATAGTACATATTTATTTATCAGTGTACTATTAAATGATGCATGCCAGGAAAATGCATTATCTAAAGCATTAATTTTTATCATGCTTTAGATCAAATTTGACCCAAATGCCAATCTTCCCATGAACCAGACATAAAACCAAGGCGTTATTCTGAAGTCTTCAACTACGACCAAAACCCCCAACTTTGTTGGTTACCTGTACAAGATGATGGTTCAACTACAACATTTCTGGGAGTTATTTCAAACCAACTCTCATCTGATCTTATTAAATGCATGTTCAGTTTACTTTCATCCAACAGGTATCTAACTTATGCTCCAAGACTGCTCAGCAATGTGAACCAAAAACCATCAGTGGGAGGGAGATTCATTCCCAGAGATGCACTTCTGACTGAGCGCAGGAGCCAGTTATGGATGATAATGCAGGCAGCCTCTACATGCCCCATCCAAACTCCATCAGCCTCCACATATGTCTGATTTTAGGCTAGGCTTTTCCATTAAGTCTGCTATTGGAAGAGGTCTCAGGAAACCAAGGGTACTCTTCGGTCTCTTTTCTTCTCTAGCCCTCTCCCCTTCTCTCCAGGCAGAGCACTGTCACCTCTCATGTTTAAGGACTAGTGCAAAGCCACAGCCTTCCTCCAGTTCCTCTGCTACAGATACAAGCATTAGAGAATGGTATTGGGCTGGGACCAAGCCACTGGTGGCATTAGGCTAGGAAATTGTTAAAATACCCTTTGCAGAAGGCCATGTCCCCTTTCTGCCTCCACTCCACAATCACTTCCAAAGTAATATTTTATTTATCTCAGTCACAAGACATGTCTAAAAAAGAAATTAAGCCAAAGCTAGTTCTTCATTTAACTCTTACTGTAAAATGTGTCTTTTAGGCCACAGGTCTTGTTTTTATTTTTAATTTTTTTTTTCCTGGATGCTATTTAATTAAATCATACATAACCTTCTTGCCTCCTGACTCTGTTACAAATGACTAGTTTACTTTGTGCAACAATCAGATTTGCATCAGCACAGATTTCTCAGTTTTATTCTACTGAAGAATCTCTTTATTTTCAAAAAGGTGGACCGATAAATCCCTGAGATAGGAATACAGTCAGTCTCATTAACTGCTGCTTTAACCAGTGAGCTTTATTAGCAGCATATCTGCTACTGGATACTCACTGAACTCAAGGATGCTGGTAGCTGAGCACTGATCTGCGGCTGCTTCCATCGCAAGGATTTTGTGCTTGGTTTGTAGCTCCTGTTTTGTTTGGTTTATATCTAAATACTCACCCTCAGGGAAAGCAATGAAACCCCCAAACACTCAAGAACAAGCCTGCAAAATATTCACTTGCACTAATAAATTGTCAGTTTAGAGGATTGAAAGATCTCATTCACCAAAAAATATCTAGTTCCAAAAAATGTTCAGTGCAGGTGGGTTTTCTTAAACACCGGACAGGCACAAGCTGCAGTCTGAGTTCCACTCTTTTGCCATTTCTCAAATATAAACATAGTTTAAGATATATTTATTCCTGTACTCAAGAAGCAGTTCTGCATTATAAATCTACATTGAAAAATACAGTAGTAGAGGGGGCTAAATACACTCACTTCTAATGTTTAGAAGAATTTTATCTCTAGCATGATACCATTCCTGGGACGTAAGGGCACAAAGAAACCAGCAATAAATACTAGGTGAGAAGACACTGTTTTTTTTCTTACTGTTAAGTAGGTCTTGGTTCTAAATGACCACAATAATCTTTCACTGGTGGTTTCCTTCTTTCACCTGTGAGAGAAGATTATGTCAAGGTGCTTGTACAGAAGACTTAAAAAACCCTAGTACATTTGGGATGTCTTCCTAATTGCTTTTCCCTAAAGACATTTGTATTACTTTGCCTTCAAAAAACTAAGATCAGTGGTGAAATTAAGAAAAGGGAAGATGTTTTTCTGTGCGTTCCTTGCTTAGGCTTTGAATCAGATCTATTAATGAATACTGAAAGTGAACATCCACCAAAATCAGGGGACTAATAAGTGAGGAAACTGCAAGTTCTTCAGTAACTGGTTGTTATCAAAGCTGTAAATCTGAGCAGTGACCAGCCATAGCTACATACAGCCCACCCTCAAACAGACAGGTGATAGACCCCAAAGCAACAGAAAAAGCAGCTGTAGAATGAAATCCTTCCACATGCACAGTCCATCCTTTAATGCTGAACTTAATCCAAGGCATGGTGCAGCACACTTATTTGTAAAGTAGGAGGTTCCCAAATTCAAAGCTAACCTTCCAAAACTTTGCTCATTTAAATGTACAGGAAAAATAGAATCTTATTACTGTGCTATTAAATATTCATGGGAACTTTCAAAGATGCAGAATTTTTAGTCGAGAACGCATGACTCACCCTTTTGCCTGAGCCCTCTTTAATATTTTTCTGCCACTTAGGCTTTATCACATAGTACAACATTTTACAGATAATCACTGTGCACTCCTGGGAAAAAAATATACATATTATTCACAGGAAACATTCGTAACATGGAAATATTTACTTCTTGATGTGGTCTACTTCAATTCATTTTAAGATGTTGCTGATGTTTCTGGAAAATGTTAGCAGCATTTCCCCCTTCGTGCATCTTTCTGACAACAGCTGAGTCAACTGTCATATGCTTTGTTAAGTCACAAACTATCTGTTATGATTTCTCCATGACATTTATTTTAGCTTTAAAAGAGTGTTTCTTCAGAAAGTTAAAATCGTCCCCTCCAGACTTGACAGCATACCCCAGAAGGCTTCTACGTGGAGCTAAGCAATCTGAGTGTTTCTGAAATACTGAGGGAGTCTTGCCAATTCTTACCCCCTGACTCTGTCACAGACAGACTCAACTCTTGTGTAAACATAAACCCCTTGTTTGTAAAACTGAAAAAAAAAAGATAATATCCAGGAGCTCCTCCTTTTTCATTGAAATCATTCATTCATTTAGCTTAACAGTTCACAGTATAAAACCTGTCTTTTGGGCAAAAAGTAATATCCATGAAAATTAATATAAGTCTGACTGGCTATGTGTGACTTTAAAATACACATTTAGATTTCCCCACAAAGATATATAATCAGGGACAATGGCATAAGAAGCATCCAAGACTATCTTCTAAGATAGTGAATAGTGAATTCTAGTCCTGGAAAGAACCTTCAGATGTTATGAAATCCATCCAGAGAGACTATCTTTTATCTGATAAATGTCTGACTAAAACCCCTTCTTATATGGAAGATTTCAGAATTGCCTTAATGTGCCCCAGGGCTTAACTGTCCTTTAAATGAGAAATGTTTCTTATTTTACTTAAGCCCATTGCTTTTCATTCTGTTCCATGTGGACAATGGAGAACAGATTGTTTCCCTTTTTGCAGCAGCCATTTATAGATTTAAAGACTACTATGTGTTCTACCTTAGACTTATTCTAAACTGTTTAAAATTTTTGAGCCTTTCCTTTGGAAACTCTTAACATTTTAGGTCATTGTCCTTTGCAATTGGGTCCCAATTATATTTAATGACAGTGCTGTAAATCAGACAAGGCTACAGCTGAGCCATTACTTTTATGCAAGGATTCAAATATCCAATATGTGGCACTTCTGCTTACACATTGCATTATATTGTATTAATGCTTTTAAGTCAAGCACCCTTTGGGGTCCCTTTCTCCTACGCTGACACCCTCCTTTCCCTGAGGCTCTTCAGGTTGTTGCAGTAGACCTACAGTAGGTGTTACGAGAAAGTACAGATTGCTCAAACATAACAGGCAATCCTTTTGACTCCTCACCAAGTGACAAGTATTTGGGGAAGAGGCCTTGGAGGTCATTGCTACACACTCACAACAAAGTTTCTCCTCCTGAAGACATAATCATTAGATATTTAATTGAGCTTTTTTAAGGCCTGGTTTGTACTACCAAAATGTTGTAAAAGACCTGAATTATACTGCAAAATTAAATGATCCCGCCCTATCCACTGCCACATACCTGTCTGTGAACATGAATAACGTCATCTTAAATAATTTGTAATATATATAAAGAAAATGATTCTATTAACTTGTTTGAAAATGTTAATAAAATAGATAAAACACCCATAATTATGGATATCTACTTTTTGGAATACAGCTTAACTTTCCTCCTGTTGAGTCTTTGAGCCACTGTCTTTGTCAAGCACCTGCAGACATTTCACCTTGTATTAAACAGTACAAACTTCTTTCTGCAATTCAAAAGAAAAAAAACCCTTCAGTTTCTCTATGTGTTTCTATAATTAGGCTAAATTTGGATGATTCATTATGTTAAATGATCCTCAAGGCCATGCTTCCAAATTCTTCAGTAGTACCTCATTAACAGCAAACCAATAAAATGCAATAGCTCTATGCATAAACTATCTCAAGGTCTTCTGATGCTTTGTTCTGCACATCTCAGCACAACATTGGCCTGGCAATACAGCTCTATCCCCTCAGGTTGTGTGTAACACACAAAAAGAGATTTTTCACCTGCAAATAAAAAATTAAGAGCACACAGGAGATAGCAGAGTGAAAACACCCATACAAGCAGCCAAACAGCCATCAAAAAGAAGTGTTACAGAAAGCTGGGTTTGCATCCTCCACTCTTGGATAAACTGTTTGGCTGGGATCCTGGTTATATTACCTGCCTGTCTATACAACCAAGCTGTATTTTTTGACAGTTGTAAAGATATATATTATATTATAGAGCTTAACAGCCTGTAGGATGCCCAGGAAGGCATTACCATAGGGATAAAAATAGGTTAACACTATTTTATCCTCAGGCATAGTGCAAAGCTGCAATGAAGTGCAACATAGAAGACACAACAGCTGGCTGTGCTGTAGCAGAGCAGGAGTCCAAGCTGCCTTTAAGAGTATGTGATCACAGGGACCAAAAGGTTCTGTGCTCCAGAATGCCCTTGCAGTATTGCTACCTACTCAGTTTCATTGAGATTGTTGGGGGCTCAGATTAACACAGGTGAAAAACTGTAGCAATGAGCCTGCAGCATCCCTTCCCCCAAGATCTCTTCACCTGGCAGGGGCATGCCAAAGTGAAAGGGGGGAGCAGAGGATGTTTGACCACATCTCTGTGCACTTACCCATATGACTCTTGTTCTTTCCACAATGTGGAAGTATAAACATTTTTAATCCTCATGGCCATGGCCCACTTTCACCTAACCCCAGCTTTACCTCATTTGAAAAAGTGCAGGTCTGCATACTTTCCAGTGCTTGCTATCATGTTTAGAATCTGATGGCAGTAATTAAAACATACAGTTCTTACCATCTCACAGCTGGAGTAATCCTGGTTTGTCCTGAGGGATGGACTTATTTTGAAACAGCCCATTAATAAGTATGTTACCATCGCTATGCACAGCCACCTGTCTGTACTCTCTCCTGTGAATGAAGAAGAATCATGAACCTGCCAGCCTCTAACTTTTTTTTTTTACTTCCTGATGAGTTGCTTCCAAGGATGTGGAACAACTGTGGGGAAGCCCCTGGACCTGTCAAGGCTTTCAGGAGATTCTTACAGAGAATCACCCAAAGGATGGCATACTCTCCATGTCTTTCCACAGACACAACCTATGACCACCAGAGCACAAATGGCTTTATAATTTATTTATTGTAATGTGTGTTACAGCACTCAAAAGGAAAACAATGAAAAAATTTTCCTTCAAGATACCAACTTGCCTGATATCAACAGCTCTTCCACTTACCCTTTAATTTGCTAAGCAGATGGCTTGAAGTACAGATGTAGTAGAATCCCCTCTTTTGGCATTGCAAAAGAAAAAGAAACAGATTTGGAAAATACCAGTGGCAGACTATTATTCTGATTTTATTTTTACTCCCTTATTCCTATAGGGAGACTTAAATTTTCCCCTCACAGTAGCTGAGTCAGACTGCAGTGCATCATGTAAAGCAAATGCAAGTAAATACTTGGGTAGTCTGCGCATGCTGATCACTGTGCTGCCATGGTAGGTTGCCACTTGCACTTCAGTGAGCCAGCTGAGGCATAGATAGTTTAAAATGTAATGTACTTTTCCAATAAACTAAATTGCACTACCCTGCTAGTGATTGCAATGTAAGTCGAGCCTCAGATACACTCTTTTCTAGCCATCCACACAACTGAAATTTGTGTGCACTCTGCCAGCTCACTTTTCAATTACAGAAATATACTTTTCTTGCCTTGACAAATGTAATCTGATCTTGCTGTTATCCATTTAGAACATGGCTGGAAATAGTACCTTCATAATCCACTCCTTGGGCCATGCTTCCTCCTGCTTTTTCCCTTTCCCCTACTTGTCCAGGATATTTCCTGCTGGCCCCCATCGCCATGTGGAGTCTATCACCTGATGCAGACTAAGAAATAGAGCGTCTTTTATGTCAGTTAGCAAAATATACTGTCAGCCATCACTATACATTGCTCCAACTGCTTTTTAACAACTCATATATGATTGCTTTCCTGAGTAGGACCAGTCCCTTTGCTCTCTGTTTGCACAGATATGGGTGCCATGGGTTACAGCTCTGTGACGGGGCTCCCATGTGTTATAGGGCACCCTGCTCCCCATACGACTGCCAGCTATAAGTGACATGTAAGGAAGCGAAGGCTACCCAGAGGACTGCAGCACTACTTGCTTAGTTTTGTGCACTTGATTCACTGGGCATGTATCAGCATTTCCATGATTACTTTTAAAAAGTTGTACAATTAATTCAGAAACTTTTTAATGGGGACATGTGGTTCTAGCCAGGAAATAATTTCTTTTCCCCAATCAAGTTTTTCTTTAAGTGTGTATTTTAAGTGACATAAAAGTAAGATCAATTACGATACTATATTGGCTTTGGACACATTTTTCAGATTTCTAATGGCTTTAAACTAAAAATCTGTCTTTGGCAAGTGATTAATCAATTATATTTGAAAATTAAATCTGTCAAGATAATGAAGTTCAAAATTAACTGCTGACCATAAACAATACTTTTGTATGCAATTTTCATAATTTTTAAGTTCTCTATAGTAGCATAATTACAGAGTAAAATCTAGGTTCCAAGGGAACTATTTTTATTAAGTAAATAAAAAAAAAAAAATTAGGAATTCTGTACATAGTCAAACCATAGTCCAAAATGGTCTGATTAATGTAACACTGTTGTGGGTTAACCCTGGCAGGCAGCTAAGCACCACCCAGCTGCTCGCTCACTCCCCCTCAGTGGGCTTGGGGACAGAATTGGAAGAGTAAAAGTGAGAAAACTCATGGCTGAGGTAAGGACAGTTTAATAGGGAAAGCAAAAGCTGCATGCGCAAGCAAAGCAAAACAAGGAATTAATTCCCTACTTCCCACGGGCAGGCAGATGCTCAGCCATCCCCAGGAAAGCAGGGCTCCATCACGCATAATGGTGACTTGGGAAGACAAACACCATCACTCCAAATGCCCCCCCCTTCCTTGCTCTTTCCCCCAGCTTTTATGGCTGAGCATGACATCATCTGGCATGGGGATCACCTGTCCCAGCTGTGTCCCCTCCCAACTTCTTGTGCACCCCCCCTCTCACTGGAGGGGCAAGGGTGAGAAACAGAGAAGGCCTTGATGCTGTGTAAACCCTGTCAGCAACTTCTAAACCACCAACAATGTTTTGGTGACAAATCCAAAACATAGCACCATACATGAGCTACTACGAAGAAAATTAACTTTATCCCATCCAAAACTAGTACAAACACTAATAGGTTTTGTAAAAGCTGAAGAAAAATAGAAGGAAACTGGGGGAAAAGGGAAAGCCTAATGACTAATAAGTTTCCTTGCTTCTTCTTGTTAGGTATATTTCCTAGTGGCTTCCATTGCTATGTGGAGTCTATCACCTAAAAGCACTTGGATGCAGAAAAGTCTCTTTCACGTCTAGCAACAGAAAGCGGGTCAGTCATGATTTTCATGTACATATCTCTCCCCCCGTATTAAAGCAGAGTGAAGGAAGTAATTAATACAAACTTTCTAGGTGCCTTGCTGAGGCTTTCTGCACCAACTACCATAGTGGATGATGCATCTAACTGAATATACCCTGGTGCACACAGTGGATGAACTATTATTCACAAAAGCTCTTTTAATCCTTGGATTAGTTTCAATTTGCTCTTTTTTTTACTATAGCTTGAAAAAGAAAAATACATATTTTCTAGCAGATTTTCCTCTGGCTCCTCCTGGGCCAAGATCTTTAACTAACTTATGCATGTACCACAGTTTTATTGATTTACTTCCTGATCATTGCTATTGTCAATCTTACCCATGAAAAGTGACAGAACTCAGTGAATGAAGTGTAGTATATCTGGGTACTGTTGGATGCCTAAATACCTTAGAAGGGGATAGATCAAGAGCTAACAGCGCCCATTTTCCCATTACTTTCTGAGTAAGTCAAGATGAGCACCTCAGATAGAGACACCTCCATTTCAGAAATTCAAATTGGGTCATGAGAATTGGAAGATTTTAATAAAGCCTGATGTGTTTCTAATTTGAATCTCTCCTATCCAAGCAGAAAGAGGAGCTAAGAGGGCAATTACTTCAGAATCCCTTTAGGTTATTGTTTTGATGTGGGACAAGACAATCTGGCAACCTTTTTCTTGCATTCAGCCTTAGGAAACCACAAACAGAGGAACATATTTACTTACCTTGTTTTGAGTGAAGAGGAGGAGCCATTTATTTCTAAGCAGTGTCTACAGAGATCAAGGATAGACTCATTAACTTTAGCTTCATCTACAAATCATGCTGACAGTCAGTATCCCACAGACAAACACTTCCCCACTACAGTGGCAAATTGGTAAATAATCACCTCTCCAACCTCCTCTCATCTTGCCATTCTCCTCTATTTTTGGGTAGGGATGAAGATAAACTGGCTTCTTCCCAGCAGAAAAGTGACCTATCAGTCAGAACCAACCGGGAGCACCATAGTCTTGGCTACATAAGGAAGAAATTTTCCTCTCTGCCAGGATATTTGAAAAGAGCTTGTTTGTCTGTCTGGATAGTTACTGCAGCTCCGGATGTAATCAGGAGTACCAGCATAACGGTGACTAACTGATGATATTTTTCAATGTGAGTTATAGAAACAATGCAGTATTACTTCTGTACTTTTAAAATGAAAATCCGTCTCTTGTTGAAGTCAACAGAAGTCATACACTTATCATTCTGCTCAGAAAACTTGTTCCTCTGAGTCATCTAGTAAGATTACTAATCATTTCACATTATGAATTCTCTTTTCAAAGAGAAAGCACATACTTGACAAGTATATGTTTCAATATATTTCATTGATAAATATTTGTAGACATTTATAAAAAAGTGTACATTAGCTGTCAAATTTTTCAACATATTTAAAGGAAAATATATATCTCACTATCTTACAAATACATTGCCATATGTTCTATTTCTGCAAGTATCCAGATGCTCTCTTCCTGAAGAATAGCAAGTAGATTCATTAGAGAATTCTTCTTAATAACTGATTCCTTTTCTTTCAGTTATCTAGTTCTTTACACCTGCCATCCTCCCCTCTTACCAATTGACTCGATATGGGAATTAAAGCTTTGAAAAATGCTTAAATTTAGAAGTGCGTGCAGCCTTTTTTGAATATAAAAAATGTATTTCTCTTTTTGAAACCTACATGTCTAACATCTATACCACCCTACATATAGTGAACTATGAAACAATGTCATTATTTTAATAGTCGACATGTCTGCAATAACTGATGCAGAAAAAATTGTAAATCAGCTTCCATTTTAACTCTCAGGCTTTTACCCACTCAGAACCCTCTGAAAAATATCTTTCTTTAGAGACCAAAGGTGTGACACGTTCATAAGACTTTGCTTTAACAAGATTTCATTGTCATGATTCAAGTGTACTTTAGATAGGTCCAGACACTCTATTCTTTGGTACTCAAGATGCATCCTGAAGAAATATTCTTCTCTCACTGGACCAGAAATTATGACGATTATGTCAAACATCCTTTGGCAACTGTCAAAAAAATCCAAGGCGAGTTTTACTTTTGTAGTACTCCAAGTGCTGGTTTTAATACTTTGTAAATGTGAAGTGGATAGGATCATCTACTAGCCAAGATATTACAGGTATTCAGGGTAGTCTGGATACCGTACAATTGTCATTTTTTCTGTGCACCCCAAAGTTTTAGCAGATCCAAGCATATTTTTCCTGTATTCCTAAATCAAAACAACCTTTGGTGCACTGTACTTCGGAGAAGACTTCCATTATTTTCTGGAGTATTTATTTTTCTTCCAGTTTTAGTTTTCCATGCTCAGTCACTTCAGAACAGAATATTAATGCAGCCTATATTCAGAAGATATGTCTGTAGTACAGAATCGTAGATGGCAACAGGCAGGAAAACAAGAATAAGATTACAGGTATCCACCCAAAGAGGTGGGTGATGACTTTGTTAGTGTTGATGTTACAAAGAGAGATCTCCCTGAAATACTGGATTTTCCCACTTAGGTATCTAAGTGAATTTGTGACATGCAATGAACCCCCTGACAGTCAGAGTATGAAGCATCCTGGTGATGAATCCAACTCTCCTTGCTATGGGGAAGAATGAGAGGACAGGTGAGGAAGCACAGTGAAGGTTTAAATACTCCATATGTTACAGAGCCATTTTCGAATGAGCCGTGCTAAAGTTTACTCACCACCTACCTCAGAAGAACTTCTGGAGCCCATGAGCTCCCTCATACCTCTTCCTCACCAGTTAATGGCCAGAGAAAAGAGAGACTATGATTATCATTTACCCCCTCAGACTCATGAAGGGAGTGGGAAGTATCTGGAATCAAGGGACATCCTCCTCCCCTCTCCAGACCTAGACCATGTTGTGTGCTTGTTCCTTTACTGGTTCACTCACTGCCTTCACACTCCTTTGATAAAGGAACTAACTTACTTTGTTTCTAAAGTGAGTTTCTTAGTCATGCTCAGTCAGTGGGCTATTGAGATAGACTACTCCAAGAAGCTGCATTGGCTCGTTTAAAGTAGCAGCAGTGGAGTTGTTCTAGGACACGAAGAAGCATTTTCTCCTGGTTGTAATAAGGATCTGTTAAGAAGCTGGATAGTGACTCTTTTTATTAGCTTTCAGTTAATTTTGGAAGGAGTAATGATTTTTAAAGATGTAAAATCTTAGGTGTCTGGACAAAATATGGACTTGTCTCACAGTTACCAGGAGAGGGAAAAATTCATCAGTTCAGATTAGGCCAAGGGAAGTGTATGTGGTACAAAGTGCAGTCTGTTGCATTGAATTCTTCAATGATGTGCAAATAAGACCATGTTCAGTTCAAAGAGAAGGGGCAGCAAACAGATTGTTATCTTCTATTGTGTATCAGGCACAGGCATATCAAGCTGAAATACCTCTTACCTATGTCTTATCATTACTGATTTATGTTAATGATTTCAATGATTAGATCCTTAGTTACCATGTTATATGGGGACAATACAAACTACACTTTTACTTGTTTTGATTCAGAGGCATAGACAACCAGAAGGCATTCCCATTTCTTGTCCTAGGTGTCCCTTGACTAATTCCAAGTATGCAAGTATACAACAGATCATTACTTTCAGATAGTAATCAGTAAGTAGTTTACCAATACTCAGAACAAGAGGTGAAAATTCAGCAGGAGAAATATGTTTTCCCATCAAAATGTTCCACTTCGTCACTGTTAAGGGGGGAAAAACAGGTCTTGCAAAAAACCTGCTTGTCAACAACTTTCGGTGAGGATATTTAGAATGTAATGTTAGGCACCTCTTTTCTACAACAGACGGGTTATAGGTCAAGCAGGCTACTTCTCCTCATTGTGTGGAGGTCTAGAATATGGTTACAGATATTGTTCAATGGGATAACCCAACAATTACCAATACGCACACTAACTATCTGCAAAATAACCTATAGCAGTGCTGCACAACTTTTATACCTTTCCTTCATATTCTGCAGTGGACCATTGTGTCAGAGCTCTTTTCAAACTGCTTGTGTCACCCTGAGGGTACTTGCAAAGGATTATATTCAACTGGAATGCTCTTTCTTGTCATCTATGTATATTATATACTATAATGATACTCCACGACATGTATTACTACATATGTTAATGCCTAACAATACAATACATTGTCTGGTGCCTTGCTGGTTTGGAAGCTATCCAATAAACTTCTGTGCTCACACTATGTGGACCAACAGCTGGACACACTATACGGTGCTATGATTTCCAGCTGCAGAACAGGAACCTCTTCCAAAAAGCTTATTTCTATTGACACTTTTTTCTAGGTTGATAGGAGATTCAAAAATTTTGGAAAGAGTTCCTATGCTGATTAGAAGTGAAATTTAATGGCTTTGTAGAGGATTATAGAATGAAGATGTGGCGACAGAAAACAGAAGTTGTGTTCCTTCTGGGTATTACCCACCAAGAATGAGCAGAGCTATGCTTTAAATGTATTAGTACCGAAGAAGTAAAGTGAGCATTGAAACATTCCTTTTTTGCTAAACTCTCTTGATATCATCACCTCATTCTCTTTTACTCCTAGCCTACTTGTCTGTTTGCCTTTCCTGTTATCTGGCAGATGGTAAGTACCTTGAGGAAGGGACAATTTTTTTATTATGTTTCGGAAAAGCTGCTCATGTACTTCAGTTCTGAGTTGATATTCTTAGGCGCTATCATAACACTTAATAATGGCAACATTTATCAATGAAGTGATGTAAAGGTGACCTATTTTGAAATAATTATTTCTCTAGCACATATTCTCTTTGGGGATTTGTCCTTTTGTATCTCTTTGTTACTTCTTCAGCCTGATTTCCATATTCTATGTATTACTTTTTGACTCCTGAAGCATTTAAGATTAAGAAAAAAACATTCCATTACATTATTTGGCTTTTTTTCCTACAAAATTTATGTTTCTAGAAACCCACATAAGAGATTCCAAAGTATATTTAGTTAGGAATAGAGATGGGCACGTAAGAATTTTTCCCTGTCCTATGTAACAAATGTTCTAGTAGCCTGTCACACATATTCTCATAATTAATTTGTTTTATTCACAATTTTCATATTTAGTTTATCAATTCTGTATTTCATGCTTCCAAGCTTTTTTAGAATCCATCTTGTAATCATGTCTTGAAGTTATTATAACTTTCTAATTTTTTGTTCTAATGTCATGCTGATAGCTTAAGTTAATACATTATTCCACAAATACCTGTGTATTTAACTGATCTTTCATAGGCTTCTATAAACTCACTGGAGCATATCCTTAATTTAAAAACAACTAACTGGTGTGGAACAAAATGTTTGGACTTTGAGTCAAAACCAGTTTGTTCTTGATTCAAGTCCATCCAACAATCCATTTGATTAATTCTCAGAATTTTTCAAAGTCAACAGGCTGTTAAGTGCTTGACTTCTTCCTGGGAATGAAACCATTTCCTTAAAAGTCTGAACCTGATGCTCAGAAAAAATGCATTCACGAAAAAACATTATGCAGAGCCAGAATGAAAGGAAATCTCTTCTGATAAGTTTACAGAGCTTCTAACTAACACTGCCCAAAGGATAGAAGCAGGATTCCTTAAACACCCTTGGATGTGATTATACTTTGTCAAATTAAGAACTGTACTAGTCAGAAAATACTTTCTACGATAACAATATTAATCAAAAAAATACATAAGGGAAAGAAAGTAAAAGAATCTGACTGGTATCTTCTAATTGGATGTATTAATTAAATATTTAGGTTTTGGGGTTTTTATAAAGATTTTTCTGTATCAAAACCATATGTGAGAATAAGCTTCCTATAGGAAACTCTCAGCACCAGTGTCAAGAATATGAGAACCCAGACAGTGGGGCACTTTTTTTTTTTTTGGCAGTTTTGCTGTTTGCAAAAGCTTTCATTTTAGAGAAACAGAGAATTTTAAAATGCTGCATACAGAACAAACCCTGTGCCTTGGGGATGTCAGAATGGGGAAGCCAGAAATTAGCCTCCACCTCCTTTCTTATATATCGTCTTTCCCTTCCACCCTTGTCTCCTCTTTCCCTGGCTGCTCTGTCTGAAGATGCCTCCTGGTCTCTCTATTCCCCCACATTCTTGTGTGGGACTGCACATATGTTCAAGGATCACTGCCTGATAGTCACTAACAAGGGGAATGTTTTTTAAATGACATGCTTTCACACATATAAGCTGCACCTCACATAATCTTATTCTCTTTCAAAGGCACCAGCCCCTGACAATGAATTGACCTGTACCTGCAAAGAACCAACATAACACTGGGGGCAGAAATGACAAACCTTAGAGGCAGGGGGATATTGTAGGAGCAGGATACACAAGCAGGGAAGTTATTGTAACAGTGATGATGCTACAGTAAAAGGCCTTTTCCCTCTAGCATCTACTTGCTTCTACTGGGCTAGAGTTTCCTGCTCAGGTATCTAATCCACTCTATTATGGAATTCCTTCTCTTATTTATAAAAGGTAACAAAAAATTATATTGGTGAATATCTTATATTTCCCTGCTTTTATTTAAATGATTGCATAGAAGGAGGATATGAGACTTTATGAGTGGCCAAGGGGATCAGGAAGTGAAGGCTGTCATAAGTATTTTGTACTTTAGGAAGCAATGAAGGAGAACAATAAAACGATGGTTAAATAAAGAGGGCAAACTCCTTCATAGCACTAAAAGTTTCCATGAAAACACAGGGTGATTTATCTCTGAGGCCACCACTTGAGACACTAACATAAGAACTAGATCACCATGATACAGATCTTGGTAGGTCTAACATGAAAAATATACAATCACCTCCTTTATGATACCTTTGTATCTGCTAGGATCCCCTGTACAAACGTTTTCTATAGGATCCTCTTCTCAGGAAGAAGACAAGAAACAGAAAATTTGTGCCAGGGTGCTATTATACACTAAAATTTAGCAGGTTCTCACATATTCTTCACTGCCAGCAAAACGAATAACTGTAGCCAATGAATTAACATAATGGTTTAATTACAGAATTAAAACAGAAAAAAAAAAATCTGTGGTCAGAATTAGTGATCTGGTTTTCTTATTAGTAATTAATTGGAATATTCATGATGGAAATGTAATGCTGCTGACCAGTCTGCTTGAATATAACATTCCCTTGACACTTTTATTTATTTTTCTATTTTTAATATTGATACTCTTGATAACTGTAACGTCCAACGCATCAATAAATTGGCTGAGATATGAAGAGGCCCTGTAACCTCAGCTTCTGAAGCTGAGAAATAGGTCAAGTATTACAGTAAATGCTGTATCTGGATGAAATAATAGGCATTAAAAAAATAATGTACATCCAAACTATGTTGATGTAAGTTTTCTGATAGTCCCTAATTAAGCAGACCGCTCTTACACATCTTCTTGGAATAGTCTTCTCAATATGCTAATTAATAAGGACAAATTTCCTCTGACATGTGTTAGAAACTTTTAAAAAAATATGTCTCTAGCTTCCCATGAGACTTGAGCATTACACAGATATGTGGCCAATTGGACTTACCCAAAGAAGATGATTCAGTGTAGATCTGAAAGAGGTGCTTTTCTATTTCATTATCAACAGATCATTAGCAAACCCTGGGTCAGATTCTGATATCCTTACTTGCATTGAGTAACACCATATATAATTTATACTAGATATTTAAAAACCCTTCTGAATTTAAAGAAAAACACTGCTGGATAAAGGTTTCTCTTATCAGAGTTAGAATACCAGACTCTGATCTATGTTTACTAAGGCTGACGTGATGATAAATTGCTTACCCATTGCTACTCTAAACATGTCCGTAAACGCAGGTTTGCAGTTACCTGATGTACTAAATGAAGAGACTCCATTTAGAAACACTGGACCCCATTCTGATGGCCAGAGAGAAGGTGACTGAGATGTGATCCAGCATTTTGCGTTATTCACACGGAGCCTTCAGATGAGGACCATACCTGTGAATGCTTACCCTGGGAAGGGTGTGAATCTTGCTTCGTGGGCCACTGCAGCTGGTGTGTGCTGCACCTACAGCAGATTCAGGTGGAGCCCACCAGAACAGCATCATTTCTAGCAGCAGCAACAAGGTACCAGAGGGATCTTACCAACCACTGGTACTCCGAAGGGTGAGGAGGACGCCACAAGCACAGTTCCCATGATGTGTGTGCACAGGGGAAAGCTGGGCTGTACTCACTAAACCCAGTCCCAGTGCCAAAGCGATACCTCATTCTCTGGCAGAAGCTCACCTGCAGAACGTGCATCTAGGCCTCATCTACCTAGGCTTTTGCAGCATTAATAATAATAATAACAATCATAATAATAATTAGTATCAATATTAATAATAATGACAATTAGTACAATTTACCATTCACATAAAACCAGCTGCGCTGAATCAGACCAAAGGTCCATTTACCCTCATGTCTTCTTCCTGACAATGATCCATGCAAAAACCTGGGAGTATATAATTGCTAGGTCACATGCAGTAAACATAAAGCTCACTAGGAGCTACTCCAGCTTATTCCAGTCTGGAACTGGCCTGCTGTTTCTAAGCAGCCCACTGAAGGCCTCCATCTTCTCCACGTGAAACCTCACTGCCTACTGAGTGCTCTATTTACATCTGGATGCAAATATACACTTGAATACCGCATATAAAATTCAACAAAAGGCATCATCCAGAATTAATAAATATCTGACACCTATGCAGCCTTTTTCATTTTTCTTTTCATGAAACTTCTGACCTTACTCTGTTTGGTTGAAGGATATGAGGCCTTTAAGGCAAGAAAGAGCTTTCGGTTGTACTAAGTTTCCATGCAAGTGTAAGAAGTTGAATATCAAACAAGTTCTTTACAGGGCTCAAATGTCAAATCACTACTCACAAATAAGCATTACCCTTGATTTTCCAAAAGGCAGTGATGAGACCCAGTGAACACCATATAATCATAACCTCCATCATGAGGATTTTTGATACAGGACAGGGTAGGGTAGCACCACACACAAAGCTACTTACTATGGGCCGAAATGTTGCTTAAGTGCAAGTAAATACTTGCACAAACAATTCACAGGTAATGTCCTAGATACCATAGGAAGCTGTCACAGTACTGACATTTATTCTTAGGTATGACCATGAATATTTAATGGCCAAGCAGATTAAAACTTGCCTTAAGTAATTATACTGAGCTGTTTACTACTAAAATCTCTGCTGAGTCAAAGCTGTGTTTTCTGTACTGTTTTGGTAGAAGATATACTAAATATTTTTTAATCAACCCAATCAACAGATATATAGCATGTGTTCAACTAAACTATCTGACATGTAGTAATTGAGTGGAATTAATATAATGAATTGTCATTGCTAACTATTAAAGTGGCTGCAGACAAATTTGCCAGTGATTCATTCATGCTCAGGAAAACAAGCTGAGTTTGAAAACAATAAAAAAGTTTATTATTCATGAAAACTTCCTAAAAGTTAACTCAAACACCCCCCCAATTCAAACATATGTTTGTCCTCATCTCACCTCTGAATCATCTGTTCAATCTGCCCTTTCTCCATCATGCTGTGCTGAACTGATTGCTTCAGTCATATGAGATAGGGAGCTGAGAGACAGAAATGTCTTTGCACAGTACTCTGGCCTGCTCCCATTCAGAAACAGTCAAATAAAAATTATATGAAAGGGTGTCCAGGATATAAATAGCGGGAAATTTTCTTTCTATGATCTGGGCTTACAAATAGGAATCAAAGCAGTATTTGGAAAGAAAAACTTATTTTTTAATCTAATAGTGCAGAGTCTTGAGTCAACAAACAGCCTAATGCTCTGTACGTACTTCATGTTATGGTTGCTTTTGAATAACAGGTGGAATCAGGGTCTCTGCACACAGTATCAAATGAGGTAGTCCTTTTGCACACCCACGCCCCTTCAGAACAGCTACTTCACATTGTTGCAAGCTCCCAACAAGACTTTGCTTCTCCACCTTACCTCAGGCAATTCCTACAGCTACTTTGGGCTTAGTTGTACTTCCTGGAAATCACTCAGAAGTGCTTGATTCTTGTTTTTCAAGAGACCTGAAGGAGTGCCAGGAGAGTCTGTCAGGGCACTAGTAGTTTAACTAGACTGACGCAAAGACACCTGTGAAAAACAATGAAAATCATACTTGGAAGTGGTTTGGGGTTTGGTTTGGTTTGGTTTGTTTTTTTCAAAATAGCTGGCATATAATTCACTGAATACATGAAAGGAAATGCTGTTACCCAGTA
Source organism: Gorsachius magnificus (assembly GCA_034008185.1). Classification (NCBI taxonomy): domain Eukaryota; kingdom Metazoa; phylum Chordata; class Aves; order Pelecaniformes; family Ardeidae; genus Gorsachius; species Gorsachius magnificus. Next base: position 53,720,786 of record CM067082.1, on the reverse strand, counting down.
TGGCAAATATGGAGATGAAACTCAATGGACCTGTATATAAAACTTTTGCTGTTCTTGATACATGCTGAAGTTACATCTATTCATAACCTATCAATATAACACACACATAGGATGAGACACCATGAAAATGACAGGAGAGAGGGACAAAAGGCTTTGAAATATTTTGATAGTTACTTAGCCTTTAGGGGTTTTCTATACTTTTGGAGGGAAGGGACATTGCAAGGGCAAAGCATCAGCATGTCTTCAGCCACGAGGCTGTTCTGCAGCTGAATCTCTGGTGGGTGCCAACTGTGGAAAGAAGTTTTGTGGTGTCCATCAGATATGTTTCTCCTTTGCTCCAGGGACACAGTGGACACGGTCACAGCACAGGCTCTTGAAGCCCCCAGTTGGGAGACTGTCCTTGGCGCTCGAAAATAACTTGTTTAATGGCTGGGCAAAGGCCTTCCAGGTCTGCAAGAAAAATGTGTGTCCTAGGGAGCCTTCTCCTTGTCTGGCTCCACATCCATCAGAGGAAGGAAGAGCCACCAGTCATAGTGGCTTGGCCTGGTCTCAGCAGCACATCCTGGGTAGAAAAGGCAAGAAGTGGGGTGTGGCATGGGAAGCTCTGGAGGCTCCCGCAGATCCCTTTCACTCTTACCACCAAAATGTCCCAGAACACTTTGCTGTGGGAAGGAGAGTTTGTTGTGAGTCAATGTCTTTATATCTCACACCTATCAAAGTCCTGAAAAAAACCCATCCTGCTGAATCACTATGCCATCTTTTACATTTTTCTCTTTTAATAGGTTTATTTAGGCTACCAGGAAGGTATCATAAATAAATTATTTTGGTATCCTGTTGAGAGACTTGCAAGGCCAGAAGGAAGAAAAACTATTTACTGCTTCTTTATTTTTCACTTATCTGGAGACAAAATCACCTTTTAGAGTAAATGGGTCTGGAATATGGTACAGATCTGATATTCTTCAATTTTTGATAAGCAGGAATTCATCTGCTTCCCCCTAGTCAGGATAATAGAGACCAATTCCACAAAAAAAGGTGTTTCAATCACAAAAAAGTTTTGCTTTCAGAGGGACTTCCTGAAGAACATGGCAAAAGCCATGCATATTGCGAGGCAGATGGTGCTTGGGATAAAGGTGTAAGGATGTCTCCCAGTATGGGTGTCTCTCAGGCCATTCAGCAGCTATGACATAAGTTAAAGAGGAAGAAACCCCACCACACCAAATATGGATATTCCTAACCCCCAAACATTTCAGGGGGTATATAGCTTGCATTCTTCTTCATTGGAGACTATTGGCATGACAAAGGTCTAGTCATTAATTTCAAGTATCTCCCAGGAACTGGAAGAGAGTGTTTATTCTTCCCAGCTGGGGATTTAATAATTTTGACTTTAACTTGGGTTCATTCCTTTTCTTCAAGTCTTTTACAGTCTTTAGTTCCAGATAATTATTCCTCAGGTCAATTACAGAAAACTGCACAGCCTGGACCTCCAAAGTAGTGAAAACTCAACATTTTAGTTAAATTCACACCAACTGAGAGGCCTCAGCTTCTTCAAAAATAAAATCACAGTTCCTTCTTTCATGTTGTTTTTATCAAATCAGCATTTAGGGACCGAAACAATATTTAGCATATTTTACATTAATATATTTGACTTTGGGGATAGAAATTACAATTGCTGAATCAAGCACCTCCAAACTCCAAGCAATTTCTCTTTAAAGCAAGATTTATTTCTTTACTTTAGCTGATAAATTCCTATTCATGCCACACATAGGCATGTGATGATGCTTAGGAAACTTCTAGAGCACAAAAGCAAGTGGGTGTGATGGGTGTATGGAATCTGCTTGGCATACAAGTAAAAAAAAAAAAAACAACCTACAAATGATAGTTGTTAAACTATGATAATTTTTTTCTTTTCTCTCATAAAATTTAGGAGTAGTTTCTATACCATAGAGACAAACATAGGTACAGAATTACAAGTGTTGAGAACCCATGCAGGGCAGGTACTAAGCACTGGATCTCTAATGAAGTATTATGGCTATTGATGAATGTTGGTGGAAAAATCAGAAATATGATTATAACTGGTTTTGTTTTTTACTATTACATTCCATGAAAAACACACTCCTGCTATAAAGCAAATTTCCATCTGAGTGGAGGATTCAATGTTTATAACAATTTGCACAGCAACATGATTAAAAATTCACTATGAACGTCAAATGATAGTACTAAATAACAATAGTATGAGTGTTAATTTGCTTTTTTGGCTTCACAGTAACTCAAATATAGGTAATTTCAATATACTACGCCAGAAAAACAAACACAATGATGATCTTTTTTATCTCTTATAATTTCCAAAACGTAATGTTAGAATGTAAATTTTGTTGAAAACTTGTTAGCTTGTAAAAAAATCTAACTAGAAATAGAAATAAAATATCTGTGACAACTATATCTGGTGTCATGCATATTTTTGCTGAGTTCATCAGCTGGCTGCAAGATACATATTATCATGTAGCTGAGACTTCTGGACACAGATTACCAGGGAGATGGTTTCTATTCTCTGTTTTGTTCATTTGGAGAGTTGCTTGCTGAAAACAGGTAAGAGTTTCTGATATAAATAGTGTTATAGGCCAAGAAGGAAAAAACCCAACAACAAGAACAAAAACAACAGAAAAATACGGAGTTCAGGACTGATGTTAAATTTAGAAGAATCCCATATGCTCTAGTGGATGTATATTTACAGGCAAAGTACCTGTAATTGTTCATTTAAGATACAGTTACAGGTGGCACTTTAGTAGTCTATGGACAAAGAAAAGAAGACACTAAATTTTTCTGAAGTCTATTCCAGGATATTTGCTCAAATGCATTGATACAGTGAGCAAAAGTAGGTGTGCATAGACGTTTCAGTGCATTATTTGACCTTTTATTACCACACCATTTATTGCACTTTTAGCTGACAGTGCCACTTTGGTAAGTCAGAGCTACCTTCCTGTTCCCTGTGGGATAGCTGGACCACCTTGTCAAACTTCAATAAGATCATTGAAAAATGAGTAAATAATGAGAGAAATGGAAAGCGCTGATAAAAACTGAAACTTACACATACATAAACTGCAGTGTGACAAATAGCAGGAATAAATCAGGCTTTAACTTGAATCAAATGAGTTTCTTTCCATCTTAGAATCAAAAAGGAACTAGGAAAAAATTGTCTTTTTATTTGAGTAATACCATAGGAATAACGCAACCTACCGAGACAGCATTGGAAAAAATTTAAAATTAAAAGGAAATTTTAAGTAATATGAAAGAAGTTATTTAATTAAGCTCCCAATAAAATGAATATATGTGGTTGTAGAGCATTTTAGAGCAGAGAATCTTTTAAGTTACAGACAGTTTATATATTTAAAAGGTAGGGAAATACTTAAAGAACTTCTGTAATCAAGAAAAATAATTACTTAAGGAAAAAAAAATAATTGTGGATTAGCTTTTAGGTCCAGGCACAATAAGACCTTTACTGAATCATGTCTCTATGTGTTCTATATCCAGAACAATTTGTTTGTTTCTTACAGTTTAATCCTGAGAGGAAAAGGCAGGCATATTGACTTTTCATGTGCAACTAAATTAGTTTTGTGAATGCATATTTACTTTTCAACAGAGATTATTCAGAAACATATTCAGAGAGTTTCAGCTGAAAAGTGACACCAACTTTCTAGTAGTTCTTGAGCAGCCTTCTTCTGGCAGACTTCTGTTTGCGACCAGAGGATAAAGCCGAGGATGCAAAGTGCCACAGACTCTGCTTAGTCTCAAAATTCAGAAAAAGATTTCACCTTAGTGCCTGGAGAAAGTTTTATTATTTTCCACACATATCTGAGAGGAAATACAATACCAGAGAGACGATGCATGATGCGTGCCAGTCTGCTTGACATGAAGGAGGGCTGCATACTTGCAGGGCTTAACTGGCCTTGTTGCAGATTGTCCCTACAAAGGAAGAAGCCCGGGGTCAAGAGGACGTGTCGGTAGGGCACAGCGGGGAAAGCAGGTAATATTGCTTGAATGAGAAAAGTGCTGCAAGTTACCCTTCAGTATTTGTTGATAGCAATGCTGTAAATTTGGACTCTGTGTTGCCATGGTTACAAACAGACTTTTGTACTGAGCAGTAGCAAAGAAGTGCCCTCCAGTTATTTGTTGTCTGTTTCACATGTTGCCCACTTTTCATAATGATTTATTCCAATTGCTTAGCACTTCTCATAGAAATATTCATCACCTGCTGGGGCTCCATTTTTCATTCTTCCCCAGCTCCCACTAATAACTCAGGACACTGAAGAATTGGAACAAGTGGTAATGTTTTAACTTTTTTTCCCCCCACAGCAATTACCTGGATGTTAACAGGTTAATTTTGCATAAAATCCAGGGATCATTAAGACAGAGTTTCAGCCATAACAAGACATATCAGAATATTTTCATGCCTTTTTTTTCCTTTTATCCCAATACATAAGTATTTTTAAATGATCATAAGCAAAGTAAGCTCCTTCTCCACTTTTTCAGAACTGTTTGTCAGCCTCGGTGCCTACTGCAGAGCACACAGGTGAGGCTGGAAAATAAAGTGAGAGGTGACTTAACTATTTCTAGCTCCCAAAATTAAAAATGTGCAAAAACATAAACTAGAAGTAACTGAAATCTTATTTATTCCTATAGCCATTGTAATAAACTACCATATACATTATTATCAAGGAAAGAGTACCACCAGGTCCAAGTCATAATATTAAGCATGTAAGGAAGGATATAACCTTTTCCACTACAACAGCGAAGTGGCTTTTGGGCCCTAACTTGGTCCCTGGAATGAACATTTCCCCTGGATCACAGAAATCCTGTGGCTGTAGGGTTGTCCTCTGTGCACTGGCACGGTTTGAGGAAGAAAGGATAGCCTGACATTCAGGATCCCAATTTTTAGTGAGCCTTTATTGTACTGCATGACTAAAGCTACAGAAGCCATGGAGGTAACATCAGGTCAACTTTAAGCTGTGACCACCTCAAATGACCAAACTGTGTGTCTTCCTGTGAGCGCACCACGTCCCAGGGGAGACTGACTGGGTAAGGTACTTACTCGCTGTTTCTCCAGATGCAAGGCAGCTTTGTCAAAAAGATGCTTCTGGCACTAAGAGAGTCAGGGAGAGTTATTTGATGTCCTCAATGTGTTGTCATCATGTGTGTCTTCACTCAGAATCCTTCAGTAGCACTCAGCATGCAATCTACTATCCTTGATTGTCTCTTGACTTCAGCAGTTGAACATCTGTCCACTGGGGAGAATAGCATTTTTAAAGTTAATCTGTATTTGCACAAGCTCTACAGAAGCTGTTTATCAAAGCTTATTAGACGTTTGAATTGCTTAGGCTGTCATATGGTTTTTATTTTTCTTTAATTATAAGCAATATAGCAAGTAATTTTTTCAGCAGACAGAAGTCCCCTCTGTATTATTACAATTTTATGATAAATACAATAGTAAGTCTTGATAATTTGTTGGTGTTCTTCCACACTTTTTAAACACTTACCTTCACAGCAGGTTCATATTTTCATGAAATACAGTTTTCCCCTCTCTGTTCCTTCAGATCACTGTTTCCATCACAGATAATCCTCCTTGCTCGTGTGGAAGAGCACAAAATGTTAAAGCTATCACCTTCATTGGAAGGGATCACAGAAGAGTTACTGTTCCCCATGGGCACCTGGCAGAAGTTCAAGGTGAATCAGCAGAGTGCTCTTTGGTGGGAAATGCGAGAGGCTCTGTTCATTGCAGCATTCATTGCCATGCTATTGCCAGCAGTTAAACAGCTGCACCAGTCCAGACTGGGAAAGAGCTTTTGACCCAGTCTTTTGGGGAATGTGTGGTCACTATAGGAGGGAAACACGAAGCAAAACCTTTCCAGTTATCCATGAAAAGACATAAACAAAGGGAAAGCTCTAGTTTTCCAGTTTGTGCTCGCTTAGATTGGTTTACATTTGTAATTATTCAGTGGTGCCTTTTGCACAGATCTGGGTTGTCATGCAGGTTTCTGGGTTCCCTTTTCACTTTCTTAGCATCTTGTTCTTCTCTCACCATAGTCTCAACTTCCCTGCCAAGTACGTTTCCTTAAGGTCATCACTTCTGCAAGGGTTTGTCTCTGTTCTGGCAAGTTTTCTGTCATGATCCTTATTCCCTTCTTTTGGGCATCTCACTTGTTGAACATCATTGATTCCTTTTTCTGAATTGCAAACAAAGTGATTATTATTGCCCCAGAAAAGAGAAATGGCTTTAGCATTGCCAAGGCTGGCTGGACATGTAAATGTCAGGAAGCTCATGGGACTCCTATGAAACCTCAGCTAGATTTTAAAGCTGTTGTCTTAGTAGGGAACAATGTCAATATTGCTGCCTGCCCTGTTCAAGGAATGACTTTCGCTATTGGAGCAGTGAGCAGCAGGCAGGCAATGACTAATGATGGTGTGATGCCCTGTATTACAAAAATCAAATCTGTTTGCCACATAGCTTATTGGGCTTCAGAAAACTAGCCAAGTTTTTCAGAGGTGATCAGGAATTCTCTGTGTCTCACTCTGGACATCCGCTGTTTCAAATACCTTGCTTGGCCTGTTTTTCAGAGTCAATACTTGGCACTTTCTGAAAATGGGGTTGTTTAGTCAATTTTTAAAATCTTGAGCAAAGCAGCTTTGATTGATCAAAAAGGCAGTGTGCCATTAATGCATGAAGATGAGTATTCCCAGGTTTTCAGACCAGCTCCTGAAGTAGAAAGAACATGAAAATATGTAATTCATAGCTCCTTTTGCAAGACCTGTGGTATTTAGGAGGTTCTACTCACTTGTGTCTAGATATTCACAAAATGCCAGTGTCTACCCAGTCCTGTCCTCCCAGAGGGTGGGAATTTTACTGATATATTTCTGCCTGTCTTCTTAGAATACAGGTAGAGTAACAAGCTGAGTTTTGAAGTTGCCACCACAATTCTCCAGTACGTACTGGTAAATGAAAGGCTGCTGTCCCTTAATGAAGGATGTGCGAAGTGCCTTGCATTTACAAGTATGTGAAATTATTACAGGATACACATGAAATTACCAGAGAGTATCTTACATGCTTGCAAGTTCACATTCCACTCAACTTCTTGATTCTCGTAGCTGGACCCACATGAAAATTTAATGTTGCTTTCCCAAGGAAAATGATTGTCAGTGCAATGCTGTCCCTGTATTTCATGTGAGTTAACACCATCATCTTCTGATAGCTAAATGATTAACTCATGTCATTGGTATGCTGCTTGTCTGGGCTAACTGACCTTTAAAATAATAACTAGAAATTAAAACCCATTCCTTAGAAATACAACTCACACTGCAACTAGGAAATGAGTTGAAGCAATTTATATGTATGGCAGGAGGTTACATACGTGTTCCTGCTACAGACTTCCCAAAACATTTCAGAGAAAGTGGCCTTTTAAAATAATTTCCCTGCGCATTTTTTTCCTGTCTTGGTGCTAATCAGCATACCTTACACTGTGCAAGCAACAGCAGAGAGCAAAGGTAGAAGCATGGGAACAGGGAAAAAAAAAAAAAAAAGAACAAAGTTTAGTAATAGAAACCATGAAGAAATTGCAGCTGTAGCCAGGCAGAGAAACCTCAGCTTTTACAAGAATTCAAAGTGTTTTCGTGTTTGGGAAATCAAGCTGCTGTATATTTAAAGAGCTGGGAAAAAGAGAACAGTTCAAATGAGGGAAGGCTGAAAGACAATGTCAGGAATAGTGAATAGAAGAAAATTATATACGCTGAGTTTTGTGGTTTTCGAAGACTTAACAACTTTCATTTTCAATCAACCTCAAACCTTAAATGAAAAAAAATGGGAATGTTAATACAATGATTTTCTATTCATCATGAATGATAAACAGAATAATTTACAATTCAGATATCTCAGGTTTGCAAATTAGTTCTCATGGTGAGTCAGAAGGCAGTGACCAAAGCAAATTTATCATGTGAACTGATGCAAGAATGTAGTAAATCCTTCACATTGCTCATAAATCACTGGGCTTATTGCTGTACCTATTTCCCTGAACTTTTGTTCTTTCAAGCCATTTGATTCATCTCAGTCACCCTGCAGCTATTTCACAAGAAAAAAAGTACCTGAAACTTAAGGGTTTCTTCTTCTGTGCCTGTGTGTGGGAGCTACACATGTATACACACATGTACGTAGAGACTGGTTACAGCACCCCCCACTTGCTCATCACTCAGTCACTTGGTATTTACAAGTTTAGACAATCACAGGCCACAGAAAAGACAACCCCATGATCAAAAAGTGGAAATCCTTTCCGTATACTGTCAACATCACTGGTAAAGAGAAAAAGAGCGTTTGGGTCCTCACATACATGACCAGCCACTATCAAACAGCCCAAGGTTGAGGCAGACCCTTGCAAGTTTAATCTCATCCCAACTTTTTCCCTATGATTAGTCATTTGTGAGTAAGAGATTCCTTACTCCAGACAAACAGAACGTGGCAGAGGCATGGATGCAGAGCACTACTTATGGGTTTAAAAGAAGGGAGGAGAAATTCATCCTGGGTTCAGCCTGCCAAATCTGAAAATGTGCAATCTAGAATGTATATTTCATGGCAAAATAACAATTTGAGACCAACATTTCCAAGAGAGATGAACATTTTGATTATATATTAAAAAAAAAAGCAAACTCAAAGCCTGATAGCTCAAAAATAAGCATATTTACTATTCTTTGAATTTGACTTTCAGTATTCTGTAGAGATTTATCTTCTAACAAGAGACTAGGGAAAGAAATTTTTCTTCAAACACCACTGCTTCCACTGCTGTTAATAATGGTGATTTTTTTTTTTTTAGGTAATAATTGTGGAAATCTTTGTCATTTCTCTTTTCACAAATATTTGCATGGGGAAAAAATATATTGAGATTCCTGTTTGGTTTTGAAATCTGGTCCCAAAATGTAACTTTCTTTCCTTTTTCTCTTCTTAATTTATCCCCTTGTGACTTCTTCCAAGATGAAGATAGGGAAAAGCAATTGAGAAGAAAGGAAGGAAAAATAAAGAGTGGGAAAAGAAACCACCAGCAATCCAACCTGAAAAATCAAGTCATCAGAAATTGAGGGTTTTTTCTCAGGGTCTCTGGTAAAATGAAGTAAATTTTCAAATCTTTCCTTCCTCTGTTTCTTGCCCCAGACTAACAAAACCCTTGATTTATATCACAAATATTTTTTCCTAGTTTACTTAACCTTTCTTCCCTGTATGCATTAGAAACCTTTGGATGTTAATTACACTTTTTAATTAAAACAACTAATCACATTAGGATGTCTACATGGTCTTTAATATTCACCCATGATTAATGGAGCCAGCGTGAGTCTTTTCAATTATTTCAATGAGACCTCCTTCAATGCCACATTTTTGGCTAGCAACCACTGCCTTTATACACTTTGTGGTAAAAATTAAGCTATACTCACATCTTAATAATGCTTTGAATAAAACAGGTTATAAAATACTGCAGAGGCACTCTGTCAGTTTTAGAGATCATTGGATTGCTACATCAGTTAGACCTTTGCTTCTGATCTGACAGCATGCTTAAATAGTCATGGGTTATCTACATTGCGTGTTAGTAACTCAAGAAAAGACATTAAGTCTTTGGAAAAATCTGTGTGAGAGAAACACTCCTGAAAGCCAAAACAAATAAACGCAACTTTTTTTTTTTTTTAATATTGTTGAGGTACACTTGAGAATTTAATTTGTTAATTCTCAAAAAATCAATCCCAAAGTCTTTATTAAAAATACATCTGCTTTAATTAGTTATGTAACTTCTTCATTATATCCCTGTGTACCAGAAGAACATGAAAGGAATGGGAGCAAGGAGCACAAGGAATAATAAGAGGTGCTGGGACTGCAATACACTTCTGAATAATTTGGCAGGTCTCTTTGCTTGGTAATGACAAACACAGTAACAGACATTATCCAGCCAGCTGCAGCAATATCGCAAGTTACTTTATGAAGGTAAGTTGACGTGAGCCAAATCATAGCAACGACCAGTATTCTTTTAACCCACTAATTCAGGGATGAGGAAATGCTTTAAACAAATTCACCTTTTTGCATTTTGGCAGATAATCGCAGCTTTCAGGAAGAAATGGAAAAAAAACCCACCCCACCTAATTAAAAATAACGTGCACATCATGTCCCCCTTTGGTAGGGTGTCTTGTTTTGCTCCTTCATTATTTGCAGTGTGTTTTCTGCTTTCTTTTGTTTGTTTGTTTTTTCCCCTGGAAGGGAAGGAACAATCAAGCCATAAGTAACACAGATGAAAGACAAACGTGGTCTTGGGACATGGGGGATCCATTCTCATCTCTCTTCTCCACAGAAATGCTGTTATTCCCCTCTGTCCCATAATTCTTACTTTAGCTGCTAGCCTGTTTATTTCGAGTAGCGCATGACGTAGACTGAATTGCGCTGTGCTCTGATAAGCAGTGGGGCACTGATGGAAGGTGCAGCAGGGTACAGCTGACTTCTTTGCAGCAAGGATCAAAAATGGATTCTGTTGCCAACATAGAAAAGGGGAGAGGATAGCCCGTACTAGAGGAGGAAGCATGGTCCTTGCTGGAGTGAAGTGGCACCAGTCCCCATCACCTCCGATTACCAGTAAGTCAAACTGTGAGTGCCACGGGCAATCGCTGCATACTTTGCTCTTCTCAGTCTTTAAAACTACCAATATACATAGTTTCATCCCTTCTGTGCTCTCAGTGGGCAGAATTTCTGGTTGCATGGTTTGAGCAATGCCCATGACCCTGAAAATAACCAAATCCAGCCCATGAGAGAGCTCCTGTTTGACTAATTGATTTTCTGCTCAGTGTCTCAAACAAAATTTTAAAGAAATATATTTTGGAAAAACTCTTCAGTGTCTCATTTTCATGACACTGATTTATTTTTTTAGCTTTGTGCTTTTTTGTTTTAATGATCTTAAAGAAATCGGTTAATTTAAAATTGAAAAATTTATTTTCTGTGAAAAGCCACAGCATTACATGGTGTACATTTTGAAACAAAATGGCTCCTAGAAAGTATTTCCTCCATTTCTTCTTCTGGATCAAAACTTCACACCAGTTTTGACCCAGCTTCACTAAGTTGCAAAATTGTCCTAGATCTGCCTTTTTTCTTTTTTTTTTGTAAACTTACAATTCATTAAATATTTGGCCCAGCTGCAGCTCTAGTTTAATTTCCCAGAGCCAGAAGAAGAAACATAAATGTGCATAGGTCATAGTCTAATCAGTTTTAGAAAAGGACCTTACACAGAAAGGTCCTTGTTCCCACTGTTGGCAGCTGGCAAAAGAGTTGCACACAAATAACAATGACTCAATGGGGAGGAAATGTGACTGTACCTGGGATTTTGTATACAGTGAACAAGCTGAGAAAATAAGCTCTTTTTTCAGTCATTATAATTGTTCTGCAGGGTTTTTAAAAAATATGTCAAGGAAATTTTGATGCAGACAGGTTACCGTTTAGTTCGTAATTACAGGTGTCATTGAAGACCAATACTGGTTGTAACAATTACTCACCCAGTAAAAACATGGCATTTGAAACATCTCCACAAAAAAATCAGATATGACAGATTGTTATAGATTGCAGGCCTTTCAGCTTAGTCTAAATAAGGCAATAGAATGTAGGCAACATTTTTCATTCAAGTCAGATCATTGTAATGTTTATGGAATGCAGAAATTACTTAATATTCTTGCTAGAAATCTGAAGGGGGTCTCCCACTCAGAAATTTCAGATGACATTACCATTTTTCTTAAATCTCCCAGGCCCTTTGTACAGGCTTACTTTCACTCTCAAAGAAAAATAGCTCTTTCTGGCTAGAGTTATTCTTCACATTTCTGATAAATTGCAAAGTGATTTGGCAATTACTCTGAATTAAAGATAGACATGTCAAACAGATCACTTAGAAGCCGATCAAGAGCAAGTTAAAGTGTCAGGATGTAAAATCGAATTAATTAAAACTAGGAAATGGCTGTAGATTTTTTTTCCATGAATAATTGTGATTCTGACTAAACAAAGACACACAAGCATAAAAAAGCCACAGTACATCAAATAGTTTATACCTCTTTTTTTTTTTTTTTTTTTTAAATAATACTCTGCTATTTAGAGGGTTCTGAGTAATTTTAAAACAACTGGCTTCGTGCACCAAGTGTGGAATTCTACATTGTGCATCTCTCATCTTGTATCTTCGCTTACCTTGAAAACGCACTGGAGTCCTCCAACAGGGCTGCTAAATATGTCAAACTCAGGAGTCAAACCACCTTGCAGGTCTCACAAAAGCCAACCGTTGTCCTCCTGGCTTAACAGCTTTGTGCAGGCTCTGGCACCTCATTTTAGGTTGGCTTATGGCATCCCGTGGTCCTGGGATGGGGTTTGAAAGTTGCTACCTTGGTACAGTGGTTTTATTACCACTCTTGGAAGCTGAGTATCAACAGGGTACAGAAATGTAATTATTCTTTCTAAGCCAAAGGTGGTCCCCATGGAGACCCTTTTGCTGCAACGTCTTTGGCAATGCGCATTAGCTGGATAAACAGAGCTAACAGCTGTCAGTCTGCTACTTTGTGCAGGATCTGTATTCAGATAAAATTGTTGTTTTAAATTGTTGCATATATATAGATGCATATGTATATTTATGTGTGCATTGATCATATTAACATAATTCAATTAAATATTTAGGCATTTCTTTGCGCTGTTTGTAGGCCCAGATGCAAGGATTCTGTTTTGGGAATTAACTTGATCTAAGCCACATTCATAATAATTTTGATTATAATTTAGAGCATTCTGCATTGAGTTAGAAAAGGGAGAAAAAAATGGCAGGAAACACAAGAGCTATCAAGATTGAGACACCCTTGTTAACCTCTGTTGGCATCTGTTTCAGGATGTTGGTTACTGAAGGAAAAGGTTGACCCTTATTTCAAGACCACTGCTATACTGTAATTAAGGATAAAGGCAGTTTTTTTAGGCTTCTTTCCAGCAAAAGCTCCCCAGAACTTTTTCTATTAAGAAGCAGCACTTTCAGCCCCAGCAAGTGTGAAAGGTTTTCTCAGGATGGCATTCTGGCAAGACAGCCACACCGTTCCCATCAAGAATAAGGACATCATATAGGAGAAGTGTAACCAAGGCGGTATAGTTCAGTTGAACCTTCTGAACATGCTGTGTGATGTAAAAGGAGCAAAAATGTGCAGTATATTGCCTTTGTGCAACTCAGGATACCTCTCTATAATTCACAGTTCAGTTTGTAACAATGCAACATAGAATAAAAATAGTATTTGCCATTCATTTGCATAGTGGGGATGTTCCCCATCCATGAGCTGATGGAATGTTAACTTAAAATACTATCATTTGACAGGAAGCACTAAAAAAACTTACAAACATTTGTTTGGATAAAACCTTCATATTCGCTCAAAAGTTATGGATGATCTTTCATTTATTTCTGCAAATACCTGTTGGAGTGCGTTTCTGTGTGCAATGTTTTGAATAATAAAATCAGTATTTATTCATACAAGTATTGGTGCCTGACTGTCTGGTTCTCCTGGTGACTCTTTTAGGACAGACTCAGGGAGCAGAAATGCCATGTGATTTAGGTGACAAAGTCCCCTAATTAAGATTCAACTGACTCATTCTAACAGCTGCAACAGAGACCTGGTGAGCAGTCCAAAGAATGAAATAAGTTCTTGGAGTATCCTCTTAATAATTTCTAGTATGAATGAATATGACTTATTATGACTGAAACAGGAGAAGAATAAAATTATTTTGAACCTTGGTGTCTTAACGTACCTACCCTGCAGAAAAGGAAAAGCTGTTAATGCTCCAGAAGTTGCCTTCATTAAATCAGTCATTTTTCTCCCACCATAGCACTTTCTAGTCAGATTTAGAGTGTAATGCATTTCACCATGGCAGACTACTACTTTGTAAGTCAGTTCTTCGTTCTTCTAATAGCGTTAGTATTTGATTTATAATATTTGTCTAGCATAAGTAAATCTGGCAGAAGGCAATTAAAATAAAGTTCTCTAAGTTTACAAGGGTTTCAAGCCTAGAGCAAGCTTAATTAAAGTCAATCATGGGAAAAAAGCACTTAGCCCTGCAGCCCTCCACATTTGTCAGACATCTGAATCATGGGAAAGGTTAATTAGAATCAAATGAGGAAAAAGTAAACACTAAAAGTGCTTTCTGGAGTTCATTAAATTTAGATAAGTCAAAATATGTAATATTCAGCTTTGTAACAATGACCCACACACATCTCTGTCTCCTTTCCTACAATCACAAATCTTCCAAACTTACTGAATTAGATCACTTGGAAAGGCTGACTTTTAGTTGCATCAGGCCTCCATGGCTCCATTTTGACAGTGAAAAGGGAAATAAATGATATTTTTATGTCCTTTACATTGATGGAAGAGAGTAAATCAACTTCTGTATACATATTTATTTCAAAAGCAGAATGTTATTTATCCTTTTTTGATAATTTCACTGTCCCCTTCTCTGTATCTCTGTCCTCTGCAGAATGAAGCTTTAGGAGTCCTATTATGGTACTCTAAAGAAACTTCCTAAGAGGGAGAAAAATCAGGCCTTGGATCAACAACAACAACAGCAACAACAACAAAAAACCCCAAACAAAACCAATGCTTATTGATTTAGTCAAATAAGTGAAGGAGTCTCCTGAGTGAGGGACGCAAGTGCTTGTTGTCTCCTGCCTGCACAAACCTTTGGGAGCAGAAGACCCTTTCTCCAGCGCCTGTTCCTTTTGCAAGGTGGCTACTTGGTTTGCTCCAGCTTGTAGCCCTGGAGTGAACAGGCATGTCAGCAGAGTCAGCACTCAAAAAGTGTGGAGGAAAACAGGGACTGCATCAAATCACGGTTTTCTAAAGAGTTTGATTCTGTGCAGAACAGAGATGAAGGTGCATGCCTGGCAATGAGGTGCAAAGAGAGGGAAATATGCTAATTGTCAAGGAGACAAAAAATGAGTGTCCATATTTCTGGGCCTCTCTGAAGCATGTATCTTCTGGAGGTTTGTAAGCCCCTGTTATCCATGGGAAATTAATATCTCACCACAGCATTTCTTAATAGAAACATAGAATCATAGAATGTTTTGGGTTGGAAGGGACCCCTAGAGGTCATCTAGTACAACCCCCCTGCAGTGAGCAGGGACACCGCTAACTAGATCAGGTTGCTCAGAGCCCCATCCAACCTGGCCTTGAATGTTCCCAGGGATGGGGCCTCCACTACCTCTCTGGGCAACCTGTGCCAGTGTTTTACCACCCTCATTGTAAAGAATTTCTTCCTTATATCCAGTCTAAACCTACCCTGGTTTAGTTTAAAACCATTACCCCTTGTCCTGTCACAGCTGGCCCTACTAAAAAGATTTTCCCCATCTTTCCTATAGGCCCCCTTTAGGTATTGAAAGGCTGCAATCAGGTCTCCCCGCAGCCTTCTCTTCTCCAGGCTGAACAAGCCCAACTCTCTCAGCCTGTCCTCATAGGAGAGGTGCTCCAGCCCTTGGATCATTTTTGTGACCCTCCTCCAGACCCGCTCCAACAGTTCCATGTCTTTCTTGTGCTGAGGGCTCCAGAGCTGGACGCAGTACTCCAGGTGAGGTCTCACCAGAGCAGAGTAGAGGGGCAGAATCACCTCCCTCGACCTGCTGGCCACGCTTCTCCCGATGCAGCCCAGAGTACGGTTGGCCTTCTGGGCCGCCAGTGCACATTGCCAGCTCATGTCCAGCTTTTCATCCACCAGCACCCCCAAGTCCCTCTCGGCAGGGCTGCTCTCGATCCTTTCTTCCCCCAGCCTGTACTGATACTGGGGGTTACCCCGACCCAGGTGCAGAACCTTGCACTTGGCCTTGTTGAACCTCATGAGGTTCAGACAGGCCCACCTCTCCAGCCTGTCCAGGTCTCTCTGGATGACATCCCATCCTTCTGGTGTGTCAACTGCACCACTCAGCTTGGTGTCATCAGCTCTTTGTCTCCCTCATGTGAATTAGATTCTTACTGAAGCAAAAACATTTCAAAATTATCTTATCTACCAGTGAGCTTGGCTGACAGCTCTGGATGCAGTGATGAGCAAAAAGAATACATAGATTGCAGTTGGAATATAATTTGCTCTAAAGCAAATCTCTTTGTTTTGTGTTCACATCAAGAAACTTCTGTGAAACACTAGTCTGTCTTCTAGTTTCCTTTTTATTTCTTGATAACCCCTCATTTGGTTCTTCATCTGCAACACCCACAGTGATGATAAATCTGTCAGGATCCCTTATAAAAAAAACAGAGACAAGTCTTTGCCTTGTTTACACAGGTCCAACTCTGACCCAATTTTACAGAATTTGGCAGACCCATAGATACAAATGTTGCAAATATGTCTACAAGAAAGCAGAAGAGGAGGGAGACTGCCCTTCATCTAGCAGGGCACCTCAGCCTCCTTCATCAACCACAAGCAGAAGATTCATCGTGCTTCTGTGCCACAGGGCTGCCGTCAGTGCAAGTGGTACAGGGTCCTTTAGGTTTTGCCTCACAGGTTATAAAGCCAGAAAGGTCCTTTGCTTTCTGCTCTGGGCTGACCTCCTCCATAGCCCAGTTGGAACTTGAGTGCTATCAAGAGACACGTGCAACCTTGATGGACAATTTTTCTGCTGACGAAGAACTTATCACAACACCAACTAAATTGTTGCAATTCTTAAATACCATCATATTTAGCAAATGTCTAGTCTGACTTTTCCTACTTTTACAGCTGTATGATCCTCATTCCACCCTTACATGGTAGACTGGTAGCAGCTGATAAAAAAATTCCTTATCCCAGCATGGGTAAATGCAGCCTTCCATTAAATCATAGTTGGTTACTACATCCAGCTATGGTAACCACAACTTAAAAGGTGTAAACATATGAAGAGAAGATTAAACTGAAATGCCACAGATGTGATCAGAGAACCTGAAAATCAACCTTATTGAGCTTACAGTGCTGTTGAAGTAGTTTGTTTTATTCTGTGCCTTAAACAACAAGTTGAGCCTGTGATACAGGCTGCAAATATTGGATAAAAGACATTTTGCAACATTGCCATTATTGGCATTGCACGAATCAGTGTCCAGCAGTAGAAGTCAGAAAAATTCAACTCTATAATAAAGTGAAAATGCTTATCAATAAACAGATTCGGGGGGATATGCTGTATTTTTAAAACATAGGGTTTTTATGCAACGTCACAGAGACTTTTTTGGCTTCATGACAGTCTGCCTGCATAGCTGTTCTTTCTAACTGTCAATAAATCTAAACTTCATCCTCTTCTTTATGAACTAAGAAATCTGATCCCATTTCTGTCTCTTTGTTCCACTTGTTTTTTATGACCTGGCTTCAGGATACCTTCTATTATGTCAATGTTCTCACAATGCATAAGCTTTAACCTAGTTATGTTAATCAGAGCTTAAGGATTTCAATTAGCTACTTACAGGGGGTCAGGAAATAATTTCCTCCTGTTTTTGTTTATTTCTTTTGTCATCTTCCTCTGAAGCATCAGTGGTTGGCAACATCTGGACCAAAAAACCAGAGCATTTAGGCCACTACTCCGAAGAAAATTTGTCATTCATGTGTCTGCTCACATAGTCGAGTCTAACCAGTTGGACAGCACTTTTTCTCCTTATAATGATGATGGACCATGAGGTTCATTTATTACATTTCTTAACCTTCTGGTGCACCAGAAAGTACAGCTTATCTATAGGAATCATCTTTGTTTAAGTTACCTGATCATTTTCTTACCATTGCAGAAATGTTGATCATAAATTGGACTCATCTATTCACTATCTGTAAACCACACATTTTGGAGTCTGAACTATCTGGCTTAGCTAGAAAAACTCTCTGGGCCTGATTTAAGGAAGTTGGGCAACTTGAATATCTTCTGAATACATAGATCAAACAATATGGGTTAATTGATCCTGCTGGTCTATGCAAATTGAATGTCTCACACCATTCCCTACAAAGCATAGCTTTCAGCCCTCTATTTATTCTTACAGCTTTTATCTAAATCTTCTGCAGCTTTTTAATACCCCTGCTGAATTGTTGACACCAAACTGGGCACAGTATCCTTTCAGTGTTTTCACTGTTATCAGTAGCTGTAAGTTAATGCGTTTGCTGGTAGCTTACAGTCTAAGTGCTATTGAGAAAAAAAAACAAAACCCAAAAAAACAACCTCCATTAAACATTTTCTAACTGGCAGATGCAATGAGGGGGAAGGTTTACATAACCTTCAGCAGGGAGGAAAGCACAGTTCATTATCCACTCAAAGTCAGTGCCCAAAGATACCTGGTGTGGAGAAATACTAAACTTGAAAGGAAAAAACAGGAAGAAGCTTAAAAAACCACCTGGCAGGAACAGTCTTACCAAGAAGAAGGCGAGGAACACCAGCGTGTTTAACGCAGAGGAAAAACTTGCTGTTTACGTGTTAATAACAAAAGCAGTAGCTCGGGTAAGCAACAAGTGTGCAATAGTGTCCCCCATAAAAAGGGACCAGAACCAAGTGGGTTTTGGGAAAAGTGTCAATCCATGGAGTCAAAGTGGAATGTCAAATCTGAAATACAGTGAGTTGAAAGGTATGGATATTAAGGTGGTGCAGGGTGTGATAATGTGCTGGTAAGACTTGCCATGGTTACATAGTGGTTCAGCAGTGGAAAAACTGAGCAAGCAGTCCAAAAGAAAGGATTTTTTTTGTGTGATGATGACAGGTTTTAGACCGTAATCAAACTAATCAGAAAATGAATATTATACACATTCTGAGGAGTCCTGAAGGTAAACTGAAAGAAGGAAAGGGGATGGTATAACATGATAATTCAATTGGGTGAAAGATAATTTCCTGTTTTCCCAAGGGTCTGAAAAATTTGATAAGTCAATTCCTTCTGGGCAAGCTAATTCCTGCAGCATCTCTGAAATTCTGCAACCAGATTACTTCCAGTCTTTCTGAAGAAATGTACTTCTGTGCTTTGGGACGTTTTCATTCCTGTGAGTAACACTTCCAGAAAATGCTGGTGTCACAAAGAATGCAACACCCTTTATGGTGCTTCAGTTCTCCAGCAGCGAGTGTTTACAGACACCTAACTCCGGTGGCTAATTTCACCTTCTGTAAAAAGCCTGCTGAGCTGGAAATACTTTCCAAACATTTTGTTTGTAATATTGCACAGCAATACAATAACATCTTTGCAGAAAAATTAAGTAGCAGTTGAAGCCAGCTGTACCTGCCAGCATACAGAAGACCACGACACTGTCCACAAGACACAGAGAGTCCAGGATCTCCTGAGTTAAATCCATGCCTGCAACATTCACTTGTTTGTGCAGCTTTGGGAAGACAAACTACCCTCTCTGTCTTTCATCTGTTTCTACCTGAGGCAATTCACATCAGGGAACAATTACACACTGAAGTACTACCACAGTGTATTGCAGTAAGTAAAAAAGTTTAAGATATGTCTTTTATTTCCTCCTCCCTTGTCCCTGCATTGTCATCACTGCTATCACACAGTAGGATTGCTAGCAGATAGGGAGAAGGGAGTATGGTACTTGTGCTGCTACTACAGATAGCAAGGAGGAGGGACAGATGGGACAATTTGCACTGAGTTTGTATATCTGTGTAATGTCAGGTACTGAAATCAGTAGGGAGCTTGTTTCATGGTTGTAAACATGGCTCTTTGAACCTCCTTTGGCAGTACTTGCTCCTGAGAGTGAAGCGTGACCGTGCCCTGCAGCAGTTCAGATCTTGATGTCATTCCACTGCTAAATAAACTCATCAGAACAACCTTTGTGTGTGCCTGTGCTCCAGCCCAGCACTGTGTTTGCCGAGCATTTCAGTTCATCCATTTGCATATGGAATACAAAGTGCAAGTCCAGAACTATGGAGAAAAGGAATTTAAACATGAGGGTCTTGCTGACCTAATGATTCCACTTATGCCAGGGCAACACCTACAGATAGTGAACATGGTAATTAAACTTATTAAGATCTTTTCAGACCAACTCCATTTAACATACAGTCTTTCTTCATGAAGTATGTCATCTGAATAGCCCCAATAGCAATGGCAAAATGCCATCAAAAAGGACTTATTTTATTCTACAAACCTATTTGAAATGAAAGCATTTAGCAAAACACAACACACCTTCTGTCTTTTTCCTTTCTTCCACAACAAAAGTAGTATTCTGACAGACAAGAATATCTTTTTCCACCTATTTTCCTTCCCAGTGATTAATAAAGCCAAAGAAAATAGGCTTTTTGTTTGAATTCAGAGCACTAGTAAATGTGATAAAGCATTTTAAAAGATTTAGTTATCAAACATTTCAATGATCTTCATGCCTGAATTCTTTCTAGCCAATGCAAAATGTGCCACCCTAGTAGCTTTCAAGGATTAAATATGAGAACACTACTGTTTGTATGTACATTGATATAAATGCACCATTAATTACATAAACTGTTAGCTGAAAAATTAATAATGTCTTCTCTCTCAAGTCAATTATATATAAACAAAGGTAACAAGTAACTGTTTATTATAACAGAGTAGGGATTCTGGTGCAATATAGATCATAAAAGCAAAGGCTTAGAAATTGCTTTCCAACCAGATATTGCAATATTAACTCAGAGTACAATTAAGAAACTACATCAGGATCAGAAAATTCAACAATCTGCTTTCTTGGATGTGCCACTTTATTTTAGAAACTTAGGCACATACTTCCTCAAGAAAAGAAAATACACATTCCTAATAGATAAATAATGGAAGAGATTGTAGTATAACACCAGTTCTTGAAAGGGAAAATACAGAGCATTTTGTGGAGGTCTGTGATGACTAAGTTGGTTGTGTGACTCCGCTTTCCTCTTGTTTTCACCTATAAATTACATTAAATTATAACTGTATCAATCACGACAGCAATCTTGGGCTGGTTTGCACCAACTTAAATTTAAGTTGTTTTGTAGTCTTACATTCTTTCATGAGCAACTGCTGCATTTGCTACAGGAATGTTATGCACCCTACCTTCACCCCCAAGATATTCTTTTAAAAGGTTTTCTTTTAAAAGGTACTACAAACAGTGAAGAGTTTGTATGATACAAAACATACCATGGCCCACTATCACTGGAAGCAAAGATCACGGCCAGATTTTGAAAGTTTTCCCAGAATAAAAGGATTGAGCTATTCTCTACTAAGTAAGCACAGTTTCATGAGATTTCACCATTTATTTCTGTAGCCCCATAGATGTCATTGGCACTGGAAAATTATACCTGGGATTGTACTTTCCTTTCAATATGTCTATGCAATGCTCTAAAGACTAATTTATTTAAGGTAACATATTTCAAATTAAACAACCTTCAGTTTGACTTGCGTATTTAAAGAGAAGTACTGTCTTAACAAGTGTTTCTGGTCCATGAAAATTCCAACCTGCCTTCATGTGTAAGTTGTAAGAGTAATTATGCCTTTGCTGGTGGCTGATTTCCCTTAGCATAGTGCCATTCCCCGACACCCTGCCCTCTGCTTTCATGCAGAATGGTTCTGCTGAGGTTGATGCCAGAAAGTTGCTGCACTGGTGAGTCTGTGTTGGAGCACTGATGAAGAAAACAAAGTGACATCTCATACACAAAGCAGCATAAGAAAAAAAAAAAAAAACTACTATACAAGTAATAGGTGCCAAAAACTTACATTCAGCAGTAATTGGTTTTTAACACACCACATACTAGACTGAAGAAGCACCAAGCTCTCCATTATCTGCTAGATAGACTCTTTCTTCATTTGCCATAATATCTAGCCTGTGAAGCCCATAATAGAAAATATTTGCATGTTACGTCTCCAGGTATTTTTCTCTGCAAGTTTTTCAAACACTGCAAAGAAAACATAGAGATGCCTTACAAGAGCAGAATGAAGAATAAAATCATGCTTGTCTAGACCGTCAAATTCATGTTGAAACAAACCCTGCAGGCCTGGGCCCGGTCCCAGATACAAGTCTCAGGAAGAGCTTTGTTGGAAAGAATCCTCTAGAACAGCTGCTGTCCCTGACAGATGTGCCAGTGCCAACACAGCAACCAGAGAGGCAGTTTCCATAGTGATTGCAAACTTTGCTTGTGTTCTTCCTTCTTCAGTGCCAACAAGCAGCCACTGAATTTCTCCGTATCAATGCAACATGCATGTAAGACTTTTACGAGCAGCAGTCTATGGATGTTGGCACAGGAGCTAAACTGACACCTGTGACACACCTTGGCTGTTAGTTTCCTCATGGAAGGAAAAAAAAAATCTTCCCTTTTTTCTCTTTCTCAATATACTGCTATTTTAAGACACATACTGTTACTGCTTTTTTATTATTTCAGGCTTGTGATGATGCTCAACACTTTCAAAAGTTGTAAAATAAGGTGACATTAATATTAAGTGGCATGAACAGCAGCAACAGAAAACTGTTGAAAATCTAAAACTATTGTGCACTTAGGTAATATTGCAGTTAACAAAAAGCTGTTACTGCAATATCTTGCAAGCTACTGCGAGACATTGCAGTATTCATTGCCTGTGTGTGGTTACTGAATCTTAGTACAGTGCACATTCATTTTTCTGTAATGCTCACTAAATGCTATCAGCTGTGGCTTGATCTTTAAGCTCTGCTATCTCCCTCTTCTTTATCCTTAATCTCCCTTTCCCTTTCTTCCCTTTATTTATACACACATGGTTATGTGTCTGCTCTTTCAAAGACATGTACCAAATGACTTAAGTCAGAGTCATGCGCATTGACAGGATTATCAGAGTTGAAAGAATGATCCACAGTGAATAATGTGCTCACCCTAATGCATAGCATATGTGTTATAGCGCAAAACTATAAACCATGGCAAGGGATGCTAGGAAATGGCAAAATGTAGATATGATATAAATAATAATGGAGAGTTTTCATTTGCATTTCACAGAAAATATTCATCATCTGAACTGAAAATATCTGTGGTGTTGCCTAATTCTACTTGAATTGATAGGAACCATGGATGTTTTCCTGGTGCTTGAGTGTCTGAGGACAATTAGTAGATTTAATCATCAGCTTTGTTTTGAAGGAAATCACAGCATCTTGTATCTGGGTCCGCTTACTCTGTATTTGGTATACAACTTTATCAAGACTCTTTAGGTTTTTGATTACTTTGGATTTCAGAGAAAGTCTTAATTTTTAAATTTTGGGAGTCTTTAAGCAGGAGATAGATTTTCTGACTCTGGTGTCTGAGGTATGAAGTATGGAAATTCAAGAACTTCAGATGTTCCCAGGGTACCTATGAGTGGGGTGATGTGAAGCCTAATTGCTGCAGTCAGCAGCATCTCAAGAGCTGCTCTGCTGGTGTTTGAAAGGAAAGTAGCTGCTCACAGTGCTGACATCTCCCAACCCTACTCTCAGAGGCAAACACAAAGGGGCCTCTCATAGTTGCATCTAAATCACTTCTGAAGGATGGACCTAGGAACAGCATACTCGCAAATTTACCTGCTTCCTGGAGTTTACCATCAATGTACAATCTATGTGCCAAAATATCCTCAGGAGACCCCATGGAAAGCCAGCTGGGAACTCCAATGGGGCATTTCAATGGTGCTGGAGAGCTTCTGTATGTTGTACTTGAGAGTTCACTTCCCAGTTCCCTATCTGGGCAGATGGTGAATCTGATTTTGACAGCCACTAAAGCGCATTGAGGAAGAAGATACCTCTTGAGCTTGGAGGTCACCAAAGTTAACAAGAAGCTGAGAAAAATGTTCATAGCTGTGAACCACAGACACCTCAGTTTCTTTTAATCCTGCTTCCAATCTCTATTTCAGGTGTAGATATTTGCACTTGCAAACTGGAAAGTTTTGCTGTAAGTTGGGAAATTACTGTGTGGAAGTAAAGGAAGAAGAAAAAAGCCAGCAGATCTGTGGATGATAGAATAACTTTGAGCCACGCTCTGTGGCTCTGAAAAAAACCCAAGCCAACCCTGATTCCAGTCTTAGAGTGTGAAGTAAGGTATTTTCCAGAGCAACAGAGAAATATGAATGTTTTGTGTAAGTTTTTGGAAAACCTCATTCATGCCAGACATTATTCACCTTCAAGAAACTTTTCCTCCAGCTGGAACAGGTACATGGAGCGACTGTGAAGCTAGAAAGGGAAATAAAAAGCCTGTCTTACACAAGAGAATAGAAGTGCTTCGCTTTTTTCACCTAACAAAATGAAGGCTGAGAGGAGATACTATTGCAGTCTATAAATATATCAGGAGGTAAACATTAAGGAGAGAGGAGAGGTCAGTGTTGACACAAAACAATATGACTGTAAATTGGCTATGAATTTTAGGCTGGAAATAGTAAGAGTCAGTACAAAGCAAAGTACAAAACAGAGAATCTGTCTTGGTTGATCTGGGCAATATTTTTTTTACCTCAAATGAAAAGATCTTAACCAGCTCTGTGGCAGTTTTCAGTGTTACCAGGTGAGAGAGCTCTGCTGCTACACAAGCTTTTCCTTTGCAACCTGTGATGCCTTTTCTTTTAAAAGGCAGATTTTGGCCCTTTATGTCTGCATTTAGTGTCAAGCTGCGGAATGAAATATGTTCACTTGAAATTAAGTTCAGGTTAGAAATCAGTTGTCTTGCTCAGGATTCAATTTTATGAAGGATTCGTACATAGGAATTACCATCCTAGCAACAGACCTGGGCTGGTAATCCTTCCTATAACAAAGCATTGCCTAACCTGTAATCAAGTGGAGAGGGAGTCCTCTTGATTTCTTCCTTTAATTGAGTAATCGCATGTTTTGGTTCACAGCCTAGTATTATTTTGTTTAAATGCCATCTCTTCTAGTACTTCATTTCCTCAGAGTATCTCTTCTTTTACTTTTTCTTATTGTAATCAGAAAGTAATAATGTGTGATGCAAATATATCACACTTGTGGCAAAGAAGCCGTTTACTTGTTTGTAGCATTCACATCTGCCTTATCTAAAAATCACTCAGCATAGCTGGCAACTTCCTTTTGCACTAAAGAGCAATATTGTTCTAAGCTTTACCTCAGCTGATAGTTACTGTGTCGGCTGATCTTAGTGGCAAAACCAAGGATAAATTAATCAGTGGAGCTATTTTACCAATTCATCATATACCAACTTATTCAATTTCATTAATGATTTACTGACTCACCTGGGGACTTCTCTTTTTACAATGGTGGTATAAAGGCCAAATCTAAAACATTAATTTGTAAAGACATGTACAAATTTTCTAGTCCTGTATTGATAAAAAAAAGGTGCAAAAAAATCCCCAAACCACACAATTGAAAAAACTCACTCAAACCCACAAACTAAGCCCTGCCTACTCCTCTCAAAGCTTGCAATTCAACTGGGAAGACTGTGACACTGCCTTGAGATCTGATTTCTGCAGAACCAATAGTCTAAACACAACATGACCTTTTTAATATTTCAGCACAAGAGACACAGGCAGATCAGGAGCAGGCCAAGTTGCTGAAGTGGGGCTATCCTGGTCCCACACCACACAGGGCGTGCGTCTAACACGCGCCGCAGCACAGTGCTGGGCTCCCAGCACACGGCACAGCTCCACACAGCTGGGGCTGTGGGATTGCAGAGACATCACCAGCTCACCTACCTGCACTGCCTTCTCCTACATTTCCAGTCCCACATGGGGCATGACCATTTTGGTTTCTGATGTCACTCTGTGTCTGTGCCCTGGAAGGCACCTGGGAGCAGAGTGATAGGAAGTATCCACAGAATAGTAAGCTCTTCATTTCAATGACTGGAAAAGTCCTCCCTCATCCTCAGGCTGTCTGCTAGTTTGCACATCGAACAGCTTTTAACAACATAAAACTGTTGCAATTTTTTATTTAAAAACTGAGATGACACCCTGACATTGCAGGGCTCCAGGATCGAGCCCTAGAGTATATGCAACTTAAATGTTTCTCTGTCCAAAGCACACGCAGGCATCGCCAGATGTTACAGTGAGGTAGATGTATTATTGCAAACTTGCAGTGTTAATTTTGCAGCATGCTTGCACTCAGCAGCCTAGAAATGGGTGTATTTCAGGTATAGGTTAGGTGGCGTATTAACACTGAGGAATTCCTGTTAAACTGCCTTTCTTGTTGAGCTTCCTCAGGCTTGGAAATGCTGTTACAAAAAATAGTACAGACAACTGCCATACCCTGTATTTAATCAAGCATACCAAGAATTCCTCAGCCTTGGCGAAACAAGATTTTGCAAAAATTTTTGCAAATCAGGATATAGAGGCATGAGAAGAAGATGAAATTTTCTCTGCAGTCTTGCGGTTCCCTGCTGTTCCGGAGAAGCTTTGAATTGTAAATTGAATGTGAATAGATTCAGGTTCGTCAAATTTGCCACATTGTATCTAGAAAGAGATCAGTGTGTAAATTTTTCCAGTTCAAATGAAGAAGCAGGATATCACAGTACTATTGTTAGGTATAATTTCACATGTGAAAAGATGAAATGTTGTACATCAGTATTTAGAAATTGAAAATATACAGCATAAAAACATACAGCATATAAATATAGTGACACACACAAAGTAGAAGCTTGAGAAAACAAGTAATAAAAGCAAGATTAAAGTGCTTTACCATTATTTGATAGGAACTTGTTCAGAAGCCAGCAAGACCAGCAACATCCTTTCAGTTAGAGAAATAAAGCTTAACTTTTCAAAATTGTAAAATAGATAATAGGACTTCCTAAGCACAGATTTGCCTCTGAAGGAATACAGTTCATCATAGTATCATCCAGGAATAAGTTTTTGATGGAAGAAAACCAACATGGTATGAATCCTATGACAATATCCCCCATCATCATAGAGGTATATGGATTAGCATCCACTAACTAGAGCTATATTGTTATTAGATGTGAGTTTTCAAACAGAACAGTCAATTGCTCTGACAATTGCTCTTTTTCATCCCCTCTTTTTTGAGATTAAAACCCCCACCCTCAAAAAAGAGATAATTTTCAGCCTTATTTGCACCTTAGCCAGAAGCCTTGTCTGCTCCTTGGGATCACAGTACAGAACTCTTATTTCATCCCCTAATGCAGACTTCACATCTTTTTTGTAAGGGTTGCCAAACTCTCAGTAATGTTTATTTCCCCTCAGCTCCTTCAAACCCAATATTGCTGGAAGAGGTCACTTTACATCACAAGTTAGGAAAACAAATCTGGCAGCATAGTAGTAGCGTGCTAAGGCTCAATACGCAAGTGTGCTACTGTTCACTTCCACAAAAGAGTAATAATGCAGGGCAGTACATGGTAGCAAACATCTGCATCCCACTTCAGTTATGGAGATGGGAAGCAGCTACAGAGGTGGGATGTGTAATGCTGGGAGCAGAGTGGATGTGTCTTGCTTTCTGCTGCTTGAGGGGTGGCCTCCTCAAGCAGAGCATGGGCTCAGCAACACCACTTGATCTGGTACCCACCCTGCAATGAATGGGCCTTGACTGTAACAACAGCCTGTTACCATCCCAGAAAGTAGCTTTAAACTAGCAACTTCACCTGCTCAATGCCTAAGATATAGTAGATGAATGGAGCCCTAAGAAGGCAAAAAAGTAAACAGCTTGTTGAAGTAAAAGCCAAATATGGATACTCTCCAAAAGAAACAAATCATACGGATGAGTTCCGAAATTTGCTGGAACAAAGTACAAAATTTGGCAAGTTCTTCTTTACTGCTATACATGCCTCTAAAAGCATTACAAAAATTCCTGTGTGGAAGTTTTAGTAAAACAAAATTGTTGCTGGCTTTTCCATTGTACTTCCTTATTTTCTTCCATATGCAGCCTCACATTCTCAAAAGTTATTTTAAATATTTATTATCATGATTACTGTTGTTTATTTAAACTTACAGATAAACAAACAAAAACAGTCCTTGTGAATTTCTGTCATGTAAATGGCAAAACAAATTTTCCCAATGTTGAATATCCTACTGGTAACAGAATCACAGAATGGCAAGGGTTGGAAGGGACCTCGGGAGATCATCTAGTCCAACCCTCCTGCTAAAGCAGGTTCACCTAGAGCATGTTACACAGGACTTCATCCAGGCAGGCCTTGAATATCTCCAGAGAAGGAGACTCCACAACCCCCCTCGGCAGCCTGTTCCCATGCTCCGTCACCCTCACAGTAAAGAAGTTTTTCCTCATATTCAACTGAAACATCTTATGTCTCAGTTTGTACCCATTGCCCCTTGTCCTGTCACTGAGCACCTCTGAGAAGAGTCTGGCTGTGTCCTCATGACATTCACCCTTAAGATATTTTTACGTGTTGATGAGATCCCCTCTCAGCCTTCTCTTCTTCAGGCTAAACAAGCCCAGCTCCCTCAGCCTTTCCTCGTAGGGGAGATGCTCCAGTCCCCTTATCATCCTTGTTGCTCTCCTCTGAACTCTCTCTAGGAGTTCCTCATCTTGCTTGAACCGGGGAGCCCAGAACTGGACACAGTACTCCAGGTAGGGTCTCACCAGGGCAGAGCAGAGGGGGAGGAGAACCTCCCTCGACCTGCCGGCCACACTCCTCTTAATGCACCCCAGGATGCCATTGGCTTTCTTGGCAACAAGGGCACACTGCTGTGTGTGTAACATCTACCATGACTACCATGCTGTCCTTTTCTGGAAAGATAAGTCATCATGCAGAAAGGCAGAATATCTTGCAGAGTGAATAAAGACAGGATATGCTTAAGATATTTTAATACTCAACCCCTTTTCTTTGAAAATCACTAGGGAGGTAAAGACATAAATAGTAGCAAGAAATTCTATTATCTGTTCTTGGAGCAAGATTCTTAACTAGGGTTTTTGCCACAATCCTGATGAACAATGGTTAAACAAAAGTGTTTGTAAAGTCAACAGCTAAAAAATGTCAGGCTTTTACAATATAATTTTAAAAAGTTGTGAGGCATTTGTGAAATGTTCTTTAAAATTTATATATGCCTGCTCTGTTGTTCAGAAGACTGCAGAGTAAGAAAAGGACATAAATAGTTTAAAGGAAAACTTCTGGTCCTCTAAAAGGTGAGACAAAAGTCTTTTATTTATTCCTCAGGAAAAAAAGCTTTGTAACTATGACAAGCACCAGACGAGATGGCACGATTCAAGCAGTAAAGAACCTGTGACTGGAAAGATATTCAAGCTCGTAAACCAAATTGCAGGTTTTTACATGGCTCATGCATAGACGTGCATTACCTTCACCAAAGCAGGGGAGGACTAGGTCCCTTGCAGATAACCCTAGAGTTTCCTCCAACTTTTTTGAAGAGTAAAAACTTTTGCAGTAAGCTAACAAGGGTGATTTAGTTCATTGTGCTGTTGCTGCATGGTCCTTCTCACCCTCTCTGCCCTGTCTCTGCCAGCTGCTTTTACCTGGCAGGCCACTCTCTTCCCAAGTAATAGCACTGAAAAATTCACGTATTCTTCTTGTCCCTAAGAAGTGTGCATCAGGGTCACCTTCAGTGATAGGCATAATGACCCATTTACTCCTCATCGTCCCTTCAAAGTCTGACAAAATTTAGGATGCCTATAAGTGTTTATGCCACACACACTTTGTATTGGAAATAGACTGAAAGCACTTAGTCATTTCGCATAAATTTCTACATTTTACCATCACATCTCATATTAAAATTTATGAGAGGAGCCAAGCAGAATGAACAGACTCCTCACAGAAATATATTAATTTATGTGAGGGAAATAAATGGCATCAGATTACCATTAATATATTACATTTATATATTGGTAATGCCTGAAATGTGAGCAAACTGAGTTCCATTATAAAAAACACCACGTAAACTTATGTCTGGGAGCCACAATCAGTTTTCAGTACCCAGACCTCTCACTGGTATAAATACAGGGAAAATAAAGCTGACACCCCCTCCCCCCCCAAAAAAAAAAAATTGGAAGTGAATCCAAAGATAACACAAGAAGCTTAGTGTTGTATATATTCAATCTGATCTCAGTATGAGAGTGTTTGGGATACTGATAAACTATTCACATTATACAATTACAGTTTTTGATTTCCCAAAGGAGTAAAGCTGTATGATGCTCTGTTCTGTGTACCTTCCTCCATACAGAGATAATTTCTACAGGAGATCATTAGTTCTGCATAAACTTTGTTATAGTTGCACCTGAAGCTCTTTAAAATCCTTCATGCTTGAAAGATTAATTGAGTTGGATGGGCCTGGAAATTTAAACCTTTTTATATGCCTCCCTAAGGCCTCTAACTCTTCTTAAATCAAGACTTTCTTTCCATTATTTTCAAGCCATTCAAACTTCATTTTCCCACTTATCACTTCAATCTAAAGAAATATCATGTATTTGTCTTTTGTTGTTCTCCATTCAGAGGTAGGTAGAGAGCCCTTGGGATGTACAGGATCATTAAGTTTCCTTTTGCTTGGAGAGAGATTTCATGAAAACCTTTAATTTCTGCCTTGTAAGGTAGGAAGCAATGTTCTTCACCACCAAGATTTAATTTGCAGTATTGTGGTCATCCTTAACAGCACAAGCTTTATGACTACAACTCATGACTAGAGGTACTTGCAGCCTGTTTTTTAAAGGTCTCCAGCCCTCTTTTTTCACAGAATGAGTTCCACCTCAGAAAAGAGACCTGCTAAAACCAACATCTCATTTCCCTGCTCTTAAGACCCACTTGTCTCTATATTTTTTTCACCAAAGTGTGTGTAGGGCACTGATTGCTGCTATATCCCTTTCAAATTACTTTTTTTTTTGTCACAAATCTTTAAACAAACTGTGCAGTAGAACAGTTATATTGTACAGAGAGTAACTGGGAGAGATTCACTAGCAATTTCTAAGCATTAAGGTAGATTTATGGCCGGACCGCCACAAAACAGCTGGGGCATACCTATAAATTTAGATTACTTTCATTTTCACAATGTCATAGGGAAGAGCTAGTTTAATGAGTCAGGTATTGCACTTAGGAGTTAATCCTCTGAAATCTGGTATACACAGCGAAGGCTTCCCCCTCACCTCTCCACACCCATCTTCCTAAAGTGCTTGCCTTCATGATTTTTTGGGTTGAATTTGACATATATTTTAAAAAAATCATCTCATATACATTTTCAAGCACACAATCTTGCCTTGTCTCAATTATTTCAAGCTCTTAATGTCTGCGTAATGAAACACGAGACTTCTAGTGTTCGGCCTCTGCCACCAGAAAAAGTCAGGCTGTGTGAGACAGGTTGATATTGTTAATAGCTGGAGTTATTGGCGCAATAAAGACTCTGGACCAATTCACACCAACATAAATTACTGGCTGCACTTATTAAAATGTTCATTTGTTCTTTAATGATGGCTTTAAATGATAATTTATCTAGTTTAATATCTTATTAAAAATTTAAGAGATACATGCATGGCCATTAATTTATGCATTACCAGAGATAAAATATAAGGAGATAAATTCAGGTAAATGCATGTGGGCATAGACCTTAATCATACTAATGTCTCTCCATCCAGGCTCAGTGCTCTGCCTGCCAAAAGCTGGGAGTCTAAAATAGCAACAAATCCAATGATTGCAGGGTAATATTCCTTCTTAAATGTCTTCATCAAAATACTTCTGATGCCTTTAAACCGAGCAAAATCAAATCAGTCTTCTGGAGGACTTGAAAGTGCTTTTCAGAGACAGAAGTAGAGATGTAACACTGCCGCAAAGAGGAGGAATTCCCCCTGGGAGGAATCTGGCAAATAGACCTCTCTGGAGTGATGAGTACCCATCTGTTAGGCTGTTAGTGGTGAAGAGATAGTCAGAAAACTGGTGCATCCATTGGCAAGTTACCTGGGAGTGTCCAAAATCCTGCGATTAATGGTGCTGAATGCATATTGGTAAAAGTTGGGAGAAAGGAAGAGGACTGCTGGATGGCACAATTTGCCATTGACTTGACATTCCTTAAATGAGGATTAGGTCAAGAATAAAGACGGAAGAACTGAAGGTTTCAGCCCAGGTGGATGGGGAAAGGAAATTTAGGTTCAACAACAGAAATTAATATACGTGAGTGTAACTAAAGTCTTCTACTCCAGCACCTGCCTGGGAACTCAAGAATATTGCCAAATGAAAGATTTTGGAGTCAGCGGGAAGCAGGCGATCACAAGTCTATGATGACTAAAGCTGTCATAATTCAGAACAATTTGGTTCTGCATCCCCAGAATAAATAATTCCAGAGCAGCAGTCCTCCTGCTGCCACTCCCTATCCTAAAAGAGACCAAACTGTGAAAGACAAGATAGCAGTAACCTGTTTAAAAGGAACTTTGCTACTGACTTTCCTACAATATCCTTAATTTTCTGCTCAGATTGGCATGCAGTTGCACCAAGGCTCCAGCTGCCCATCACAGCCTTGCAGGCATAAAGGTGGCTGCCCGGTCCCCGCTGCTGTGCACCCTACCATTGCGCTGGGCTGCCGCTGGGTGAGCTACCACCAGCAGCTCACCAAGCAGAAATAGTAATGGGAAGAGATGGATTATCTTCTGATATATGGGAATCACACATTTTGCTCATTATGATGCCACAAAAACTGCCCCCACAAGCTAACAAACCATAAGTGTGACTGATCTATTTTATGTCCACCCTGCTATATCATTCTCCTCCTCTGTATTGCTTGGGTCTGTTTCTTACATACACACATATATCTTGCTTATAGAAACACTTTTTGCAGAAAGTTTCTGATATAAAAGGGAATTGATGTAGATTGCGACAACATAGCTTTATTACATTTTATGAACTGGGAGGGTTCACACAGCACCAGTAAATATTTTCTGTGTCTGTGATTTGGGGCAGCTATATTTTCTATAGATTTTCAGTTAATCTTGATCTCACAAATACTCAGATATGGATCTCAAGGGATACATCCTTTAAAAAAGAAGCATGGCATTAAAGTGTATTATGCAATTCATGAAACAGCATGAACCAGCATGAACTGCATAATAAACTGATTATGCAACTAATGAAACTCATGAAACAGCAAAACCCAGTTCAAAGTCCTCAACACTGAGAGGATATCAGAGAGAGTATCTGCACTAACATAGCAATTTATTGCTGTTTAATGTATAATTAACTGTTGAGTAAAAAACGTTAAATATAATTTGACAAAGTAAAAAAATTATATGCACCAAACCAAATTTATTTTATTCTTTCTATATTACCCTTTTTTCTTCTTAAGTCACTCGTATCACAAGAAGTTGGACTGCATGGTTCATGCATTTATCGTGACTTCAGCTCCATTAAACTTTCAATCAATTTGAACACTGAACCTGCTGCTTTGTTTACTTCTGTGATTGGACTGCTTTTACTTAATGATCTTGTACAATGGCAAAAAATAAAGAAGCAAAAAAAATGGAGTTTGAGAGGTTTCAAAGACTAGTTTCCCCTATTCAATGTATTTGTGAAGTCTTGGTAATGAGAGGAACAAAAAGAGCTATGTTCATTTTTAGGAGGCCCTTTTTTTTGATAGAAGCAAACTCTCCTCTTTCAGCTTCATTGCCCATATTAAAAAGGAGGAATAAAGTAGATACTTTGTAAACCACAAGCGAGTGTAAGTTAGACTGTCTGAACTCTCTGCACTTCTGCCTCTTTACAGAAGGGAAGGTTCTTTATGTATCTTTATACCTGTTTATCTTTGTATATCTGTGGGTTTGTGTTGTGGGATGTCTCAAAGGTAGGGAGCTTAACTGAATACATGTTTTTTCCCTCTTGCCATCATCTGTGGAACCAACTCTGCTAGAAGTAATCCAGTAAGAGCAGTAGTCCGTGATAGTTGATTATTACTAGATTCTTGATAGTTACACAATATTTCTAGTTCACTATATTCATCAGTCTGTGTTAGTTTGGGGACCATTAGAAATCTTCCCAATGCTGATTAGTGTCTACTTTTGCATTTGTACTTTTGTCTTAGTTGAAAGATATACTGAGAGAAGGGAAAAAAAAAAAAAAAAAGACAAAAAGACCTCCATCATTTGTCTAGACAGCTCCACAATGTACTCTAAGATGAATGATTTGAGTGAAATGAAGCTCTTTCACCAAATGAGTTTTTATCCATCTTTCAACTAATTCCAAAAGCTAAATATGAACCCCAGTGCTCAGGGACTCTGTGATTTGTGACTCTAAGTCCATAAGCCAACAAGTGGATTAAAATGAAATATAAATATTGAGAATCACAGGAATCACTTTAGCTATTAGAAAAAGAACGGGTTTGTAACTATCCACAGTGGAAAAAGCTTGACTTCTGATCCTGCTGCTGCTAATATTTCTGGTACTTTCAGAAGAACATCCTTGTGAATAGAGTGAGACCCATGGAGAAATGTGAGGTGTTGCCTCAAAACACAATGTTCTTTAATTCTTTTGCTCCTCCGTTCTTTCTTATTTTTTTTTATCAGATATTCCCAACTCAGCAGCCACTGATGACTACTACTGTGATAGTGTTACATAAAACACAGAGGCCCCTAACCATTTAGACCTTTGCTGATCAAAGCCAAGATATTAAACTGCACCCCAAAAAAACCCCCAAAACCCCAAAACCAAAAAGCCTGCAAAAAACAGGCACAGCCAATTTCCAATATGCTTGTGTTAGGTATCCTATTAAGATTCTTTTCTCTGTAAGAGAATTGTCCCTTCTTGCAGTAATTAGGTCCCAAGTCAATTCGCCCTGTTCTCTTTTGCAGAATGTATTGCATTATTACTACTTGGAAGACAGCAAAGCCCTACACTATGGACACATTTCTCTAACAAATGAAAATGCTTGTATTTTCCTGCATGGAGCTCCTGAAGAGAACTTGCATTGACAGCACCACAAAGCGCATTATAGCTCAGGAACTGATAGGATGTTAACACCTCAACTTCATTAGGAGGATCTCTGATACTAGAGCCTTATTTTTTACTATAGAAGCAATGTCTTTCTATCAGAACAGGGAAGTGTTAAGTAACACAGAAACAGCACAACAAACTCATTCAAGGAGTCTCCACATCCTCTTTAGATGGGGATTGCAACCAACTTCAGTGCACCACTGAGATTGTTTAGATCTCAAAGGGCAGAGACCTCGTACCTGTGGCTGTGATGCATGCTTTTGAGGAAGGAGAGAGGTTAGACGTGTCCTTCTGCCTACCATTCCTATTGCCTAGCTCAAGGCAGCTTCTAACCAGTATGTACATTGCATTTCAGGGACACCAAACTCTTGATGAGAGGAGGCCGAGGGCCTCCCACAGGTGCTCTGAGTCACCCTGCTTTCCCAGGCTGGAGATGCCTAAGTACGTGCTCTGGTGATGAACAGACAGGGGAGCAACTGAGTCGATGAAAATAAGGCTCCTTTGTTCTCTTTTACTCAAAAAAAATTTTAGGACTAGGGAACAATTTACAGTTGTAGTGTGAATTCATGTCATACCTCTTTACACAGCTTACAGTAGTGATTAATGTCTGAAGACTACCTTTGTGTGAAAGGACTGGAAGAGACATCATCCTGGGGGGGCTTGGATCCCCCAACCGTCCTGATCGCAGCAGAGTCATAGAAAGGCTGGTCTCCTTAGGGAGGTGGACCTCCCAAGACACACGGAGACATGAGAATCACAGAATCATAGAATCATTTAAGTTGGGAAAGACCTTTAAGATCACCAAGTCCAACCATTAACATAACACTACAAGTACACCCCCAAACCATGTCCCTAAGTGCCACATTTACACAATTCTTAAACACCTCCAGGGATGGGGACTCAACCACTCTCCTGGGCAGCCTGTTCCAATACTTGACAAGCTTTTCAGTGAAGAAATTTTTCCTAATATCTAATTGAAACCTCCCCTGGCACAACTTGAGGTCCTTTCTTCTTGTCCTATTGCCTCTGAAAACAGACCAACACCCACCTTGTTACAACCTCCTTCAAGTACTTCTAGGGAGCAATAAGGTCTCCCTCAGCCTCCCTTTCTCCAGACTGAAAAAATCCAGTTCCCTCAGCCGCTCCTCACAAGAGTTGTGCTCTAGACCCTTCACCACCTTTGTTGCCCTTGTCTGGATGCATTCCAGAACCTCAATGCCCTTCTTGTAGTGAGGGGCCCAAAACTGAACACAGTATTCAAGGTGCGGCCTCACCACTCCTGAGTACAGGGGCAGGATCACTTCCCTAGTCCTGCTGGCCACACTATTTCTAAGACAACCCAGGATACTATTGGCCCTCTTGGACACCTGGGCAAACTGCTGTCTCATATTCAGCCGGCTGTCAACCAACCACCCCAGGTCCATTTCCACCAGGCAGCTCTCCAGCCACTCTTCCCCAAGCCTGTAGCGTCACATGGGGTTGTTGTGATCCCAGTGCAGGACATGGCACTTGGCCGTGTTGAACCTCATGCAATTGGCCTCGGCCCATCAAGCCAGACTGTCCAGATCCCTCTGTAGAGCCTCAAGCAGACAACACTCCTACCCAGCTTGGTGTAGTCTGCAAACTTGCTGACGGTGCACTCGATCCCCTCATCCTGACTATTGACAAAGATGTTAAACAGAACTGGACCCGATACCGAGACCTGAGGAACACCACTTGTGATTGGCTGCGACCTGGATTTAACTTCATTCACCACCACTCTTTGGGCCCAGCCTTCCAGACAGTATTTTACTCATGGAAAGGTATGCCCATCCAAGCCATGAGCAGCCAGTTTCTCCAGGAGAATGCTGTGGGAAACGGCGTCAAAGGCTTTACTAAAGTCCAGGTAGACAACATCTATGGCCTTTCCCTCATCCACTCAGCAGGTCACCTTGTCACAGTTTTTGTCAAGCAGGACCTGCCTCTCATAAACCCATGCTGACTGGGCCTGATCACCTGGTTGTCCTGTACGTGCCATGTGATGTCACTCAGGATGATCTGCTCCATAACCTTCCCCGGCACTGAGGTCAGACTGACAGGTCTGGACTTCCCCAGATTTTCTTTCCAGCCCTTCTTGTAGATGGGTGTCACATTTGCCAACCTCCCAGGACTGCTGATAAAGGATTGGAAGTGGCTTGGTGAGCACTTCTGCCAACTACCTCAATACTCTTGCGTGGATCCCATCAGGATCCATAGACTTGAGTATCCCTAAGTGGTGTAGCAGGTCACTAACCATTTCCCCTTGGATTATGGTGTCTTCATTCTGCTCCCCATCCCTGTCTTCCAGCTCAGGGGTCTGGGTACCCTGAGAACAACTGGTCTGACTATTAAAGACTGAGGCAAAGAAGGCATTAAGTACCTCAGCCTTTTTCTCATCCTTTGTCACTATGTTACCTCCCATATCCAATAAAAGATGGAGAGTCTCCTCAGACCTCCTTTTGTTCCTAATGTGTTTACAGAAACATCTTTTATTGTCTTTTACTGCAATTCTTCTTCAGTCGGGTGAAAAAAAAATAAAGAGACCTGTAAATCTCCAGTATGAGGGGTGAATATCCCATAGAAATTTTTTAATTTATCTTAAAGTGGTGTAAGAGAAGTGATAGGCTAACATTCTCCTTCAAGACCTTGACCCTCTAGGTCATGTTGTTCAGTAAATCCCATTAGGTTATTTTTGACTAATGTGGGAGACTCTACATGCTGGAACTGAAACAGGACATGGTTTTGCAATACGTTCTAAGAACCATATATCTTAGTTCAGCTGCACCAGCTTTATGGAGATGTTGGGTAACATTTCATTATTCTGGCCCATGAGGCAAGTCAGCTTCCAGTTTCTATTGATACATATTTCTCTCTCTTATATCTTGTTGTTTCCTAAGTAACTATTTATTGGCACAAAAGGGGCACAATGTTAGGTTGGTTAGAGAACTATTGAATTTTCCTTCTTAGCAATT
The DNA here is from genome assembly GCA_034008185.1 of Gorsachius magnificus. NCBI lineage: Eukaryota > Metazoa > Chordata > Aves > Pelecaniformes > Ardeidae > Gorsachius > Gorsachius magnificus. The sequence continues at coordinate 53,683,021 of CM067082.1, read as the reverse complement.
CTAAACACACGGGAAGAACAAATAATCATTAAAGAGCAAACTGACTTTCACTAAGGTGAATTAGAGGTGTTATGGCCACAGATTCACTACACAGAGTGGTATAAATGCCACCGAGTTCTCTGTTACCACCTGTGCGAACAAACAAACCCAAGTAAAATCCTCAGGTAAAAACTCATTAGAAAGTTTACATTACATATGCTGCTATGCTAAAATCAGTCTAAAACCTGTAGGGAAAGCTGTTTCATCTTCTCTCCCTATCTATTTGGACATTTGATAAGAAAGAACTCTGCCTTGGTGCTTAGAAGATCTCATGGTTTTGTTTTTCCCTTTTTTCCTGTCTTTTGAGTCTGCTTCACAAGACCTTTTGCATGATAAGACCCTGAGAAAAAATATTCTCCAAGGAGTCCGTACCTGGGCAAGTTCCTGGTGCTAATTAGACCTGGGTGCCTTACTGCTGCTGTGGAGGAGCACAAACATTCTGCATTTGCAGCCTTTGATATGTCGGTACTTCCCGTGTGCTGCAGAAGTCAAACTGCAGTGCTCACAGAATTAATCATGTCTAACATTTACCAGTCCATGACAGAAATTATTGCAACAAATGTCTGTTAATATGCAAATGAGGCATCTATTGCTTCAAGCATCATCCGTAATTACTCAGCTGTTTCTCAAGTCTGATTTATTGATTCAGCAATTTATGAAGATGGAGTGGCATAACCTAATTTACTTGTGTAGCTTCATTAATGGTTAAGGGTGGAAATATGCTTCCTGTCACTTTCATGATAGTATTTGTTAACACTAGAAGTTGATATGGGTCATTTAATTCGTCTATGCAAATTCACTTACAGTATGTTTTGGAATCCACAGCTCCTCAATAAGCTTGTCTCTCAAATGTTTCCCTTATTGCTGCTCGTGACTTGGGCATTTAGCTTAAAGACAAGCTCTGAGAAAACAGCAACAGCTGGTGCTAAACAAAAAGTAAATGGTGAGATTAATTGAGTAATACCAATATTTGGTAATTAGTGAGGAACTGGCTGCATTCCTTGCTATTGTGCCATAGCTGAACACAAAGCTAAATGCAAAATGTATAGGTATTCTAGAAGCTGAAACAACATATGTAAAAATCACAATAACTTTGCACTATGATTTTGTTCATTACCAATAATACGCTGGGGATGTGAGAGTTCAAGACAATCACAGATAATGTTAAACAATCACAAAAAGATGTATAATATGCACAGCTTTGATTCTGTTCCTTCAGTTGCTCCACACTGCTGAAAATCTCAGCTATAGGAATGGTGGGGGGAATGCAGATTATACTGAGAAGTCATGTCCTACAAAAATATATCTGTATTTTTTAATCACAGAGGTTCTTTTAATTTCATGAGATAATTCTGTCCTTGAATCCTTTTTCATCAAAGCAGTCTTCTAGTCTCTACTCCAGATGTCAACAAAAATTGTTTTTTCCACAGTTTCTCCATTTACCCCTCACTTCAAATTCTTTGCTTTATAAATTAATTTTGGCTACATTATCTTGATTTTTTGTGATGCAGGTTTGGCAAACCTGCCTGTAACTGAAACTCTTCAGGCAAGTTGAAGGATGGCCCAGAGTATTCTCTCGTGGCATTGATGACACGTTTACACAGGAAATACAGATCTTCTAATGGAAATCTATGGGTACACCATCATATTGCCTTACTCAAAATTTTGGAAGTAAAAGTCTTCATGCTTGTTTGGAAATGACTTGCCACAACATACAGGGCACAGCCAACAGAAGCAGAACACTTAAATGTTAAGGAATTTGTCATTGTAATACCTGCACTCACAGGACTAAGTTCTGAACAACAAATTTCTTCATGATATCTCCCATCATTTACTTCTTCATTCCAAGAACTGGGCTCTTGATTTATATGAGATCGGTTATACCTTAAAAGGTTATTCAGCAGAAGAAAAGATGATGGAATCTGGCCTTTATTTAACTAGAATATTTATTTAAAACATATTTAATTTTAAGAAGGTATAAAGAAAAGTGACCATGGCAATTAAACCCTGTTATTGCTAAAGGAAACACGATGTTTTAAAAAGATACTTGAAACCCAGACAACTATTTAGCATCCAGTATTTCAGACCTCAGGCCAGGGGAATGATTATTCCTTCCTTTCTGGTAAAATATTTGAAAACCTCTGACTTTGTGCAGGCAGCAGAAACACTCATTATTACACACAACAAAGAGCTCTCTTTTCAAAACGTATTGTTAAATCCCCAGCTGAGTTTGGTACCGAGTGTGAGTGTGGGGGAATAATGACAGCCCACAGCTTAGCTGTGTGCAGCAGGCGCCATCCCCTTACGAAAGGCCGGGGGAAGATTACAGCATGCCAGTTAATAACGCACATCTGAAGAAATGACCCTTACAGGACCATCAAAATCACAATGGTCTGTTGACAATTGTGTTTTGTTTTCTAAACTGGGCACTGACGCTCAGGTTTGTATCATGACAGAAGAATAGTATGAGATGGCATCAGAAATATTATTTCACCTCTTCTTGTAATTACTGTCCAAGGAGAAAATGGGCTTTACTGATGTCTCAAACAGTAATTTTTCTGGTTTTCATACAGGGTGACAGTGAAAAATGAGGAACAAGGAATTTCCTCAGAAATGTTTTTCCCTTAGAAAGACTTCTTCCTTGATCGCCCTGAATCTGGTCGTCTGGCAACCACAACTATAAGTATCTTTTCATTACATGATGCTTTGTAGTAGCAACATAGCATTGCTATTGTCAGCACTGAGGAAGGTGGGTATTGGAAGAGAAATTTAGACATGCTGGGGGAGCTGGGCAACTGGCTAATGGGCCACACGGTCTCAGGGACATTCAAAGAGTTGATCTGAGACAGAAACTGAGGTAGGAAATCCCCCAAATGCTCTTAAAAACCTATTCTTCCCTCCATTTTTCCTCCTCCCCTTCACTCCTCTGAGTATTTTCTTCTGTCCTTTCCTGATGACTGGGAGAGTGGTGGATCAGAGTTTGGATATCAAAGGAAGCGGATCTCTAGCAGGCTTCTCCATCCCACACAGCTCACCGCCTTCTTAATCATTTCACATGTGATGCTTTACCAAATTACAGTGCCAGTGAGGGTGAAAGGGCTGACCTCCCTGAGCTTGGTTCAAATGAGAAACGATGCTATTCAAACATTTACCAGGCCACTTCCTAAAAGAAGAGCAGAGGTACCAGCCAAACCTTTGCAATCCCCTTCTCGAGGGGTCAGTGGGCAGGAGAGGGTTGGCAACAACGGAGGTTGTACTTTTCTCTGTCTTTTCTCATTCAGCTTCAGTTCCCTAGACAATTTGATCCTGTTGGGCACCAGTGCGAACCCCTGAGGAACTTGCTTTAGGTGGAAACAGCCAGAGAGCAAAATGGTGCTGGGATCTCCTCCAACTCCAGCATCCGCTGCTCAGTTAAGCTCCTTCTCCATCCACCTGTAAAGTGGGATCCACCAGCACCCACATGTGCCAACACCTGGACCCTGCTCCAGCACAGCCAGGGAGGGAGAAACATCATCAAGTGCAAGGAGAGGGCTCGAGATACTGCCTCAGCCCTCCTCCTGTACTGCTGCTTGGACAGGGGGCAGCTCAGCCCCAGGAGCTGTAGGACAACAGGACAACAGGCGTGGGGCTAAAATTGTTATGTTATCACGCACAGTGTTGACATCTAATCATTTTGGCATCCTGCAGTACAGGGACAATTCAAACTGTGATATTCCTACAATTCCTACAATACCGTTGCCTATTATTATTCTGTTCCTAGCTCTGGCACTGGCTTGCCTTGGGAAAATTACACGATCTTTATGCTTCATTTTCCTCCATCAGGAAGCTAATATAATTCTAGAATTACATTATATTACAGTGCTACGGGGACATAATATGTCAAATCTTGAAGCAGAACACCTGCCTCCAAGCAAAACAGTGCTGCATATAGTAAGCCTTATCTCTTAGTGTATACTGCCTCACACATCACGCCCCTCACACACAACTCCTCTGCTACAGGGGACACAAAGCCAGCTTGGGTGTCTCTGTACCTACAGTATCAACCCTCCAACACTTTTGATTCACAAGTAGATCAAGTTGAATGTTCGCTGCTGCAGAGGAGATGTATAGGCCCTAAGATTCACAAGACTTGCTCTATGCTCATGAATGCGAGAAGGCAACCAGATCAAGAATTATCTCCTCCGAGGTCCATTTACTTACGTAAAACTACAAAAAAAGGTCCTTTATTAAAGATAAGCTGGCAACAGCTAATCTAAGACCATAGGATATGAAGTCTCACTGAATGTCCTTTGCTGAGGTCGTAATACCCAAGTCAACACAGTCTCTGCTTGCATTCTGGTCTCACCTCCCTTTCTTTTAAACCTTCATCTCAGCTTTTTCACAAGTTGAATGGCTGTTAGGACAAATGTGCTATAACAGGGCTATGTGTACCCAGATAAGAAGATAGTAGGTTCTTCATCCCACCTTCACATTTGTGGGGGATGTTGAAGTTCCTTAAGCTACATCATCAGAATTCCAAGAGCACAATGATGGACACTACTGGTTTTAACATAAAATAAAATCGCTGTTTTGCTTGCATAGAATGCCTCTAAATGTCCTATATGTGAAACTAAAAAGTCCTTCCCTTCCAGCCTCCTGTACAATGTAGCAAATGTACCACTGGTACGAGGGCATCTCTCTTGAGGAAAACAGTGGTAAAAGAGTTTGGCTCTCACCATCACACTTGTGGGCTGCTCATCCCTGTGAAATCATATGGATGGGTCTCCACCTGCCCTAAAGAATCCAGCACTAGCTTGAGACTACTTCAAATACACAAAGAGCTCTTTGTTGACAGCTGATGACTTTACACTGAAGACGACACCTTTTGCACAGACACAGCTTTGATTTTGGTCACACCCAGTAAAAATCCAGAGTCACTTCGACAGAGTTACTACAAGGATATTCCCACATATCTCCTTGCAGCTGGGAAGTGTTTACTCTTTGTGGTCTGTTCAGTGAGATATGAGGGATATCCTTTTATTCTGCTATCAGTAGACAGGAAGCATTAGGGAAGGAAACGAAAAGCTATGAGTTCATCATTCCTGAGAAAAAAACTTTTAGCTTTAGTTTAGAAATGATTCAGTTCTGCCATGGGATCGATGTCCTACACAGATGGACTGTGCTAGTACGATACTGTGCAGGTCTGGAAAAATCCTCTGCAGAGAGAGCTTTTGAATACTACAAATTAGACTCAAATACGCAGCCTGCCACAAATGGCAAATTAAGAAAATAAAAGGTAATACAACATCCAACTAATGAGAACCCCAGAGTAGTGAATACAAACAATTTAAACCAAGAAGTCAATGGCAGTCACAGCTTTAATAATTCTAGAGACATTTAAATATTGCACAGGGATAGAAGACATCTTCAGGAACTTGTCTTTTATCACAAAAAAGTGAAAGCCAAAGAAAAATCCTGCTTTTCTCAGTAACAAGGAGAAGTAATAAGAACCCATTCCACTTACAAAGTAACATAACGGGGAGATTTGCCAACTGCACTTCAGAAATAGGGAAGTAGAGAAAATTGTGCTACATTACACCAACACACATGAAACAGGGCCAAAATTATAACCCAAAACAGAAGAAGAGAGGAGAATTTACTTCCTAAACACTCTCAGAAATTATTCCCTGTCTTTCCAAGGTCAGCTTTAAGCAGTGAAAGCAGAACACAGAAAAGCAAAAGCAGAACATGGACATCTTCCAAATGTCCCATATCTTTTGCATCCCTTTCAGGTGTGTGGAGTACTTGGAAGATGTTAACTACTTTGAATCAGCATCTTACAATGCTGCTGAGCCGAATGCTAAGCAGTGAAGTAGAGGATCAGGTCCTCGGCATCTAAGCTTCAACATTTCCAATCTTTTGCCAAATCCAGAGTTAACTTTATGTTATTAATTACCATATAAGGCTTTCACAAGATATTAAATGCATAAGCAAAGGGGCTGGAATTGAGTTGTTGAAAATTATTGAGGGATGCCTTCTCATTTTACTCATTCTCTTTTGTCTTACTGCCATATTTCAAACTATATTAAACTTTGATTACAGAGATATAAATAAAACGTAGTTTTATGCCATTGCTAATTCAAATGCTGACTTGGAGTTCCCATCCTTTGGAGATCCAGTACTATCTCTGAAAGATTATAGAGAATTGTAGAAGTTAATTTTTTAAATTTTAGCCTCACTTGAACATGAGCTTCAAAACAAAGGATGGGTTTAAAGAAAAAAAATTGCTATCTGTCTCCTTAAACACGCAAGTTCTCCCTTCCTATATTCTCAAACTTTGAAGTTTTGGAATAAAGTAGCAAAAGCAATGAGTCAGAAATTTTGTTAAGTTTTGACAGTCTACCATCTCCAGGTGAACATATTTCATGAAAACAAATCCTGAATGATTGTTTGAGTACAAATAGTTTACATAAAATTGTAATAAAATTACTCTATTTTACGCAGGGTGTTTCTCCTGCTTTCCCATTCTCTCTAAAGATGGTCCTTAGAGCAACTCTCTGTAACTTGTTTCCCGTCTACACTAGCTGTCTTTAGAGTTTTTACAGTATATGTAATTCTCCCGGAGTTGTAAATTTAAGTTAAACATTTTCTTGAGACAAAATTGCTTTCTGAGGAAAGGAAATGTAAGTTTGTATTTTGAACTAGCCTGAGATTTTTCACTGTTGTTAATCAAACTGATTGCATTGTTTCTCACAGAGTTAAACAGTCAGGCCACCCGAGCTTCTGGCCCTTCTCACACTCACAGAAGAGCCTCTTTATTGATGTGAATCATGAAAGCAGTGATGCAAAGGGGTTTTCTTTGTCATTATACGCACTTTTCAGAATATCCTGTTCTGAGGACATTTCAAGCTATTTAAAACAAAATCAGAATCTCAGCTATACCACTGTTAAAAAAAATGGTCAAAGAAATATTATACACTTATTTAAAAATGGACTCTAACACAGTTTTCTTTCTTTGCCAGATGTCTATAATTAAAACAAACATTTTAAAACTAGGCTACACATTACTTCTACAAGATAAATTTTTGAAAAAAAAATTTTTTTTTAAAAAAAAATCGATTCCTTTGCAATTAAATTTTTATATTCATTAGTCTGTACTAAATTACTTAAATCCAAGAATCAAGAGGATTTGACCTTTAAGAAAATAACTTATATGCTTCCACATTTTTGATACACAATCTTAAGCAGCAGAGGGTAAAGCTTGCTGATGTTTGCAACCACTATTGAGGACACTTCAGGAACTTCCCTTCTGCTAATCCAGACTTGTTGCAATTTTAACTTGAGCAGCTGAGGATATTCAGAATATTAAGTACATCTCCAGTTATATAATATTGTAAATATGAGTTAGTCATATTTGACCCAAGGCCAGTATTCATATTTTATATTTGACAGGAACGGGATTGTTAGCAGAGGGGGATGAATCAAACACATTTTCTCTAAATCCAATAGAAAAAAAGAGTGGGATGCTTCTTTTGTTAATGTAGCTGTGTTTTGTTTGAAGCTCATCCCCAAAATGGCTAAAATTAAAGTTAGCCCATGCTCTCCTGACATTTGAATCAAAGCACTGTATTTGGATTTTTCACAATAACTGTACTGTTTGCCCCGTTTACTTCTGTATGCTTATTTTAAGTACACTCAGTCATCTGCTTTTGAAGGTCCTCTGCAAACTTCCTAGAAGATTTCCCAATTTCCCAGTACCCTTAACTTAGTCAAACAATGGTTACCTGCCAGTATAAGGTCCTAAATATTGCATTATAGATAAAAACAGAATTGAAAATTAAGTATGTTCCAATGGCAGAGAAGCCCCTTTGAGCCCAAGACCTCACTTTAAGAGATATGGTTACTGCTCTTTTCATCACAGCCTAAACAGGGATAGATTACCTGCAAACATGTATTATACATAACCAGAGCAAAAAATGAATCACAGACAAAATCACCACGCTCCTCTTCTTCCCTGAAGCCTTACCCAATCATTCTCTTCCCCCTATGCAACCCAAAGTAACCCTGATTCCTCAGGGGACGTCCCTACCCTGGCAGGGCTGTGTGAGGAGCTTGCAGAGGACAGAGGCTTGCCACTACCTCACCCTGCATAGACTAACAAATCTTTCTGGGTTTATCCAGAATGAGCCCTGGGTGGGATTACAGCTCCCGTCCTTTCCTTAGTTAAAAGGAAAATGTGAGAGGGAGGTAGATACCTGCCCAGGGCTTGCTCCAGTGAAAAGTGAGGAGGTGAGCAGAACAGGCATCAGCCCCACTAACCCAGGCGTGGAAGTATGGACTGCAAGTATCTGGTCTTTCTCTCTTGCTTTCTCTTCCTCACAAACATATGTGTGTCTTTGCAAATAAGACCCTAAGAGGTGAGAGACCGTGTACAGGCACTTCCAGTAATCATTGAGGGAGCTTAGTCTTTCCAGGGCATATCAGACAGCCTTATCATGGGTCATAAAAATATCACATTTACATTTCATACCTCTTCAAAAACTTTAGGCAGGGTCTGGCTCTGTTCTTCCAACAGTAAAACTTTAATTAAATGAGACTTTGTATTAGATGTGTCATCGTTGCTGATCAGGAAAACTGAAAAATGCATTAAATTTAAACATGTATTTAATTTTTAAGTATTGCAAGTACTTTTTTCATTTTTTTTCATTTTCAAGTATTTCATATTTTAAAAGTGCATTTCATTGCTGTTGTGGTTTAACCCCAGCTGGCAACTAAGCACGACGCAGCCGCTCACTCACTCCCCCCCACAGTGGGATGAGGGAGAGAATCGGAAGAGTAAAAGTGAGAAGAGTTGTGGGTTGAGATAAAGACAGTTTAATACATAAAGCAAAAGCTGCACGCGCAAGCAAAGCAGAGCAAGGCATTCATTCACTGCTTCCCACAGGCAGGCAGGGGTTCAGCCACCCCCAGGAAAGCAGGGCTCCATCACGTGTAATGGTGACTTGAGAAGACAAATGCCACCACTCCGAACATCCCCCCCTTCCTTCTTCTTCCCCCAGCTTTATATTGCTGAGCATGACATCATATGGTCTGGAATATCCCTTTGGTCAGTTGGGGTCAGCTGTCCTGGCTGTGTCCCCTCCCAACTTCTTGCCCACCCTCAGCCTCCTCACTGGTGGGGTGGGGTGTGAAGCAGAGAAGGCCTTGACTCTGTGTAAGCACTGCTCAGCAGTAAAAACATCCCTGTGTTACCAACAATCTTTCCAGCAGAAATCTAAAACATGGCTCCGTACGAGCCATGAACTCTATCCCAGTCAAAACCAGCACAATTGCTTAAGTCTCTTACGAACATTTAAACCTATTGATATGTATTGATATCTGACCATTTTACGCTTTTTTCTGTGATAAATGATAAAAAGTATTTGAACTATAATTATATTTAAAGAGTCAGTTTTGTTCAGGTGCTCTAACCGGTAATCTATCTTAATAATATGGAGCAAATACAGACAGTATACTTAAAGGACAAAATCCAATTGGTATTTTCTCTGGCAGCTTTAGAGGAAGAAAGAGACTCCAATCTCTTTCATGTTTTTGTATAGGTTTTTATATTTACTATGCAAAAAGTACAAGCATCTGAGTAAGTAGAGAGTTTCTCAGAAATGAAATTTCATTTAAAAAAAAGGAAATTTATTGGCAATTGCAAACAAAAGCCACTCTCTGCTGACCTTTCCACTGTAACTGTGGTCCATGCTCTGATGTTTTCTACCTATTGTCTTCTTGTTGTGTTAATACTGAGTGTTAAAGGGGAACTGGTATAGCTTTTGCAATATAAAAAGAGGCCACCAGAACTTATATAATGTTCTTCTCTCTCCCCCACAGTGTATCATGAAGCATGTAAGATGTGTGAGAAGCAAAGAGCCTAAAGCATCCTTCATGTAAAATTAATTGAAAAAAGGGCAAACCCCTATCATTATCTTCCAGTAAAAAAAAAAATGCAGATAGTACCATTTAGAGAAACTGATTACATCAAGAAATTCATAATTATCCCGTGCTTAATAAATCATCCTTTCATCTCCCTGTCCGATATGGCACCAGTACATATTGCAGCAAATTATAAGACATATGAACACGGGTGAAAAACAGAATATAAGTGAAGGGCTAATTGCTTGAGCCTTTGACACACTTGTGAATTACAGCACAGACAGACATTAGTATAAAGCCCACAGGTCCTCCTTCAGCGTTTGTTCCTCATCTCCCACCCCTTGCTTTTCTCCCCCATGAGTCATTTCATGTCCACCCTGGGCAAGCCACTAGCTTTGACCCAGTCCCACACAAAGATGATGTGATTTCTGTCTGCTTTGGGTTAAAGAAAGCTATGCTGAACACAGATATTTTGTAGTTGCAGTTTCCTCTTCCTATTCTTGCTATGAGCTCCATGTCCCTGTTTTCCACCACAGACATGGTTTTTACTCTGTGTATTTCTTCCTGCGGTCATCTGTGTTGCTGAAAACTAGGACCACAGGTGAACTGAGGAAGCTGGGGCCTGACAGGCTGCTATTAATCTCAGCTGTACCTGTCTGGTACAAATGGCACATACTGGACTGCCCTTTATACATCTAGTCTCCTTCCCAGATTCAGGTGATACCTCCTGAGTGAATCTCCTCATCACTCCTTCTGCTTCTTCCTTCCTCCACAAGCTCATACCACTTCAACACTTACACAAAGCTTTCAGGAGAGTTGTTCTGGTGGAAGTTTAAAATCTGATCTCCATAATGCCTGGTAATGTTGCTTCTCCTATCAGCCATCACTGATGTGTTGTTGTATTGATTACACATTTAATCATTAAATTAACATATCCAGAGTAAACCCTAGTAGCTGTCAGGGGTTTGTCCTACTAGAGAAATTTATTTTAAAATTTAAGTGAGTATTCGAAGAAGGGCACCACAGGAACCACTGAGATCCAGTGACAACTTGGCATGCTCTGTGTTGGGATACTTTGTTTTTATGGATGGTAACTACTAAAAAGATAATGCTGGCTAGCAGCGGTTGAGCTATGAATCTGCAATCATAGAAATCTGTCATCTGAATTTGCAGCAGAAGAATAATTTTCATGTTCTCATCTGTGTTATAAAATGTATGAGAATAGAATAAACTAATTTGCAGGTGCAAACAAAAATGATAGAACTTCACTATCCTTTCTGTACATATTACCATCAAGAAAAGCAAAGTACTTTACGAAATTAACATCAAATATGTAAGGTTTGTAACTTCCCCACAGTGCATAGGTGGGGGAACTAATCACCAAAATAAGTAAGAAAATTTTACTTGAACTTACATAAACTTTGTGTGTCATAGACATACGATTCATGGACTAAATTCACATCTTGACTCAGCTATTTGTTCAGGTAATGAACTTGTGCTTGTTTTATAAGGAAGACACCTGAGCATGACAAGGTGAGGAAAAAAGCTTTTCCTTTACAAATGATCATTGCTTCTTACACAGATACTTATTAAGTCATTAGGGGGATGGTTTGGGGGGTTTTTGTAAGGAGTCAACATTCTGCTGTTTTGAAATACTGTGGCAAGACAATTGTAAATCCTAAGCCTGAAATAGAAAACTGAATGTGAACCCAGCATTAAATCACTGTATAACCTAGACTGCTAACAAGCTCTATAGCATCATGACAAGTATAGATGAAACATGCAATATCTAATTCATTGCTTCAGTACCTACAATAAATATGCTTTTAATCTTAAACTGCTTGTAGTAAACACATAATGTGACAAATAAGGCTATAAACTTTTATCTCCTGAGAGGATAAAGATTTCAGACAAAGTTGTCAAAGAAAATCCATGTATTAAAATATATTTCATATAAAATGCATTGATTAAACACTGGAAAAAGAAAAAAAAAAGTGTTTCTGATACTTGGTGATGTTATTTCTTAAGACCTGGGTCTTGTCAAAGGATGCAACATGGGATTTCATGCCTGTTTAGGGCCTCAGTGAAGTCAGTGTGGTTGTACATGCACCCTTAAGTGCATGCTTAAGCCTCATGCAAAATCCTAAGCTCTGCAAATTGCTCAAATTTATAGATTTGTCTCCACTTTCACCTGATACTAACTGAAATGCCTATGTTTCTAGCAAGACATGAAACATCTGTTTGGGTTTCAGTAAGTGTCCTTGCATGGATTAATAAATTTACACCCATTAATAGCAAAATCATAGAATCGTAGAACGGTTTAGGTCAGAAAAGATCTTTAAGATCATCAAGTCCAACCATTAACCTACACTGCCAAATCCACCACTAAGCCATGTCCCTAATCACCACATCTACGCATCTTTTAAATACCTCCAGGGATGGCAACTCCACCACTTCCCTGGGCAGCCTGTTCCTATACTTGACAACCATTTCAGTGAAAAAAATTTTTCTTAGTATCCAGTCGAAACCTACCCATGGCACAACCTGAGGCCATTTCCTCTTGTCCTATGACTTGTTTCTTGGGAGAAGACCCACCTTGATACAACCGCCTTTCAGGTAGTTATAAAGGCCGATAAAGTCTCCCTTCAGCCTCCTTTTCGCCAAGCTAAACAACCTCAGTGCCCTCAGCCGCTCCTCATAAAGCTTGTGCTCCAGACCCCTCACCAGCTTCATTGCCCTTCTTTGGATGCGCTCCAGCAACTCATGTCTTTCTTGTAGTGAGGGGCCCAAAACTGAACACAGTATTCAAGGTGCGGCCTCACCACTCCTGAGTACAGGGGCAGGATCACTTCCCTAGTCCTGCTGGCCACACTATTTCTAAGACAACCCAGGATACTATTGGCCCTCTTGGACACCTGGGCAAACTGCTGTCTCATATTCAGCCGGCTGTCAACCAACCACCCCAGGTCCATTTCCACCAGGCAGCTCTCCAGCCACTCTTCCCCAAGCCTGTAGCGTCACATGGGGTTGTTGTGATCCCAGTGCAGGACATGGCACTTGGCCGTGTTGAACCTCATGCAATTGGCCTCGGCCCATCAAGCCAGACTGTCCAGATCCCTCTGTAGAGCCTCAAGCAGACAACACTCCTACCCAGCTTGGTGTAGTCTGCAAACTTGCTGACGGTGCACTCGATCCCCTCATCCTGACTATTGACAAAGATGTTAAACAGAACTGGACCCGATACCGAGACCTGAGGAACACCACTTGTGATTGGCTGCGACCTGGATTTAACTTCATTCACCACCACTCTTTGGGCCCAGCCTTCCAGACAGTATTTTACTCATGGAAAGGTATGCCCATCCAAGCCATGAGCAGCCAGTTTCTCCAGGAGAATGCTGTGGGAAACGGCGTCAAAGGCTTTACTAAAGTCCAGGTAGACAACATCTATGGCCTTTCCCTCATCCACTCAGCAGGTCACCTTGTCACAGTTTTTGTCAAGCAGGACCTGCCTCTCATAAACCCATGCTGACTGGGCCTGATCACCTGGTTGTCCTGTACGTGCCATGTGATGTCACTCAGGATGATCTGCTCCATAACCTTCCCCGGCACTGAGGTCAGACTGACAGGTCTGGACTTCCCCAGATTTTCTTTCCAGCCCTTCTTGTAGATGGGTGTCACATTTGCCAACCTCCCAGGACTGCTGATAAAGGATTGGAAGTGGCTTGGTGAGCACTTCTGCCAACTACCTCAATACTCTTGCGTGGATCCCATCAGGATCCATAGACTTGAGTATCCCTAAGTGGTGTAGCAGGTCACTAACCATTTCCCCTTGGATTATGGTGTCTTCATTCTGCTCCCCATCCCTGTCTTCCAGCTCAGGGGTCTGGGTACCCTGAGAACAACTGGTCTGACTATTAAAGACTGAGGCAAAGAAGGCATTAAGTACCTCAGCCTTTTTCTCATCCTTTGTCACTATGTTACCTCCCATATCCAATAAAAGATGGAGAGTCTCCTCAGACCTCCTTTTGTTCCTAGTGTATTTATAGAAACATTTTTTATTGTCTTTTATGGCAGTAGACAGATTTGGGCTTTGGCCCTTTTCTATTTCTCCTTGCATAATCTCATGACATCCTTGTAGTCCTCCTGAGTGGCCTTCCCCTTCTTCCAAAAGTCATAAACTCTCCTTTTTTTCCTGAGTTCCAGTCAAAGCTCTCTGTTCAGACAGGCTGGGCTTCTTCCCCACTAGCTCTTCTTTCAGCACATGGGGACAACCTGCTCCTGCACCTTTAAGATTTCCTTCCTGAAGAATGCCCAGCCTTCCTGAACAACTTTTTGCTTCAGGACTGCCTCACAAGGGAGTCTCTCAGCCAGTGTCCTGAACAAGCCAAAGTCTGCCTTCAAGAAGTCCAAGGTAGCAGTTCTGTTGACCCACCTCCTTACTTCTCCAAGAATAAAAAACTCTATCATTTTGTGATCACTGTGCCCAAGACAGCCTCCAACCATCACATCACCCACAAGTCCTTCTCTGTTTGCAAACAGGTCCAGTGGGGCACCTTCCATCATTGGCTCACTCACCAGCTCTGTCAGGAAGTTATCTTCCACCCACTCCAAGAACCTCCTAGACTGTTTCCTCTCTGCTGCATTGTATTTCCAGCAGACATCTGGTAAGTTGAAGACCCCCGCAAGAACAAGGGCTAGCGATTGTGAGACTTCTCCCAGCTGCTTATAGAATATTTTAGACAATGAAAACACTTCTCCACATACAGGGCTACCCCACTACCTCTCCTTCCTTGCCTATCCCTTCTGGAGAGTTTATAGCCATCCACTGCTGCACTCCAGTTGTGTAAGTTATCCTACCTTGTTTCTGTGATGGCAACTATATCATAGTTTTCCTGCTGCACCAGAGCTTCCAGCTCCTCCTGTTTGTTGTCTATGCTGTGGGCGTTGGTGTAGATGCACTTCACTTGGGCTGTTGTTCCTGCCACCTTCTTGGGGGGAGAAGCCCTAATTCCTATGTGACCGTTCTCAGGTGCTTACATGATTTATAATACAACCATAACCCTTGCATCTTTGCTGCCTCATGGATCTCCATCCCCTACCTCCACTGAGGTGGCAGACTGAAGGACCTTGCTAGCACATCTTCTCTCCAATGCTGGCATGCTGCCCCCAGGTTTATCTCTAGCGAGCCTGATTTTATCCCTTTCCCCCTTCAAATCTAGTTTAAAGCTCTTTCAATGAGCCCTGCTAACTCCTGTGCAAAGATTCTTTTCCCCCTTTGAGACAGGTGTACCCTTCTGTCACCAGCAGGCCTGGTGTCATATAGAATGACCCATGATCAAAAACCCCAAGATTCTGCCAGTGACACCAGGCTCAGAGCCAGGTATTGATCTGCTGGCTCTTCCTGTGTCTTCCCTCATCATTCCCTGCAACTGGAAGGATAGAGGAGAACACTGCTTGTGCTCCTGATCCCCTAACCAGTCATTCCAAGGCTCTGAAGTCTCTCTTGATTGCCCTCAGACTTCTTCTTGCAACTTTATCACTGCCTACTTGAAAAATCAGTAACAGATGGTAGTCTGAGGGCCACACCAGGGTAGGAGGCTTTCTCTTCACATCTTTAACCGAGGCCCCAGGGAGGCAGCAGACTTCCCTAAGAAGTGGGTCTGGTCTGCATATTGGGCATTCTGTTCCCTTCAGAAGGGAGTCTCCTATGACAGTGACCTGTCTCTTTTTCTTTACAGAAGCAGTTTTGACGCGGGGCGCAAGGCCGACTTAACCTCAGTGACACCTCCAAGCTGGATGAACCATCATCCTCATCATTGTCTGGTTTCACTTGCAGAGCCTCGTACCTATTCTGCAACGGCCCGCGGGAAGGTGGGGCAGTCACAGAGGAGAGGCGCCTGCTGCACCAGGCAGGAACTTGTCATCATTGCTCCCTGCCCCTTAAGTCACCATGTTCAGCCAGGCGGAGGGAGGACAGGGAATCCTCCATGTCACGTGTCCTGCCTGTTGGGCCTGTCCCAGGTATGATTCCAGCAGTCTGCCTCTCTCACTCACTCTCCCTGATACTCCTCACCCTACCCACCTCCTCCTGGAGCTCTGCCACTCAGCAGGGCAGACCCTTTCCCTGGTTGCACCTCCCACGGGGGTGTTCACTGCTGCCATCCTGTACTGGCACAAGAGCAGGGCACAGCCTGCAGCCCAGCGCCTGGCTGGCAGCACATTTCCAACAGAGCTCTGTCTGGGAAGCCACGTCAGTTGTGGTGGATGCAGAGCTTAGAGATGCCATGGCTTTCTGCTGGGTGGATACCATTGCTCCCTGGTCAAGCTGGCAGAGCTTCAGAGCCCTTCCTGCATGCGATTCCATGCAAACGCTGCACCATGCCCTTGCTGCTGCACCATGCCCTTGCTGGTGCACCAGGTCCTGTTGGCGGCACTTGTGGTCACTAGCAGTCCCCAGGAGCTTTTTTTTATACATGTGGGGAGCTTGGCCGTCATTGTTCCTGGCCTCACCCAAGTCTCGTCAGAGAGAGCTGTGGTCTCCTGGCAGCTCTCTCGGCTACCCTGAGGTTCCCCCAGTTCGGGAACACCCCTGTGCACCACGCTGGAGTGCTCCACTGCAGATTGTGCTGGCACGTACAGAAAAAAAACCCAAGAAATGAAATGTCACGAATAGTTGCATTTTTGTTTGTTTTGTTTTTACTTAAAGCTGTTTTACAGTAATGCACAGATCTTTTCTACAATTACTTGGCTTTCAGAATGAAGATAAGATTCTATTTTATGACTTTCCAGTGTTCTCACTTTATGTGTTTGAAATTATCCTGATTTGCTGCACAGAATTCAATGCAACAATGCTATTAAGAGCAAGGAAATACAATAGTCAGGTCTCCATAAGGGAACACAGTGAGGGAAGGTTCACTGATGGATGATTTTTTTGCCTGGCTTTATTCAAGCTGACAGGAGATCCTAGGATCAAAGGCGATACTAAATATTAATGAATGCAGGAACCTCAGAAAAGGAGGCGAAAGGAACTGATTGTCATCACTGAAGACAGAAAGGAACACAGAAGGGAGTTGTAGACACAGAAACCACAGTAGACTGTAGCTTTGTTTGTAAGCCCAGAAAGGAAAGCAAACATGGCTGATGGGAGCAGGCCAAAACTTGCAGATAAAGACCGGGAGTTAGGAAAGATATGAATATATGACTTTTTTATCATTTTGTTATGTGTGAAATGTGTCTTTGAGTGAATAAAAAATTATATCAATACATTTACAATCATGTGCATAAATATGTCAGAGTGAATAAAGCAAAACTTCATTTTGAAAAAGCCAGAGAGATGTAGGTGATGTAGATTCAAACCATAGCTTGCCCTATAATCTGGATAAGGAAACTGGAGGTGAATCTGAAGGAAGTATATCTTATCAAAAAGGAAAAGTCTATAAAAGAGAAAAATATATTTATAAAGGCCTAGATAGGAATAAGAATATAAGAAGTTTCCAGGGGAGAGAAAGAAGCCATAATTGAAGAATTTGGGCACATGAAAGTTGCAGAAAAAGAGGAACTAAAATAAGGAAAAGAGATTGGTTAGTAAGTAAAGCAGAAACAGCAATACAACATTAAGAAGACCAAGGAAGAGGCAAAGAGAGCAGGGCTAGAGAGAAAATATCCTGACCACAGAGGGGAAAAAGGACAGTGGGTGTTGGTTTTGAGACACACGGTGATGACTTTACATTGCAGATAGCTGTCAAGACACAGCAAAATGGATCTGACTGAATCACGAAAATGGAGGTTTTTTGGAACTGTACTGCTTCCAGACCAGTTTTGTCCCAACAGCAATAGATGAGAGGTATTTGGTGAACGAGCTAGAGAGAAACAGGCATTTTCTATTAAGTGTGTAAAGGAAAGAAGGGAGAAGCTGGGCGTTTTCCTCTATTCCATTATCTTGTTATGAAATTTTGTCTGAAATATTTTTCTTGAAATGGAACTTTTCATGGAAATAAACTACTGCTGAGGAGTGGCACATTTTCCAGGAAAGAGAAAAAGGCAGGGAAAAAAAAAATTTTAGACAATTCAGTAGGTCAATGGGTTGAACTAGGGGATAGTCAACCAGGATGTAGAAAGCATTTTCATATTCATACCTCCATACATTTTCTTTAACTACTGTTATCAATCTTTCTGATGATGTTCTTGTTTTAAATATGCACATATATATGAAAGGAAAAGCTGATAATGGATACTAATCAGATTGTTTGCTTTGCTTGCACGTGCAGCTTTTGCCTTCCCTATTAAACTGTCTTTATCTCGACCCATGTTTTTTCTCACTTTTCCTCTTCCGATTCTCTCCCTCATCCCACTGCGGGGGGAGTAAGTGAGTGGCTGGTGGTGCTTAGTTGCCAGCTGGGGTTAAACATAGAAATTATGAAGTGGTCTCCATTACAGCAGTAACTAGGGAAAATGTTAAATATCAGTTAGGCATTTTGAAATTATAGTATTTATATAGCATTATTTCTGGAATTGTTACTAGAGCTGGCTCTGGAGCATTGATATTTGATTTCAGCAGGTCCTGGAGCATGGCAGGCATTGTGGTAGATTGGAAGAAAGCTGCCATTGCACCATGCTCTGAAAAAGTGGGAAGGACCGTGGACATTACTGTAGGATTTTCAGTCTCTCAGTGGATCCCAGCAAAAAATAATGGAAGAAATTACTTGAGAATTAACTGTTAAACAGTTTAGAAACTTAAATTCATTAAGAGTGGTCATCTCAAGTTTACAGAAGGTGGTTCTTTATCAGACCACGTGTTACTGTCACCTCTCGAGCTACCCCAATGTGCTAACCTCCAAGCAGCAGTTCAGCTGCCCTGTCCTGAGTGGATCAGCCCTCAGAGGAGCTCTGCTCCCCTCCTTTTCTCCTGCCCTCCCTCCTGCAGCGGCAATCCTTATGCCCACACCAGTCTCTCACAAGATCAGGACGAATATCTCCCATTCCCCAGACCCTCCTCCAGCTCCTTGTCCTACCACTTCCTTCTCACACCATATTTTCTCATGAATATGAGAAAAATCTGACCCTGCCCGCAGACCCTTCACATTTGATAAATGCACATGGAAGAGTTGTTCCTTCCCTCCTTTCTCCCAAATCAAATGGCCAGGCATCACCTCTAGGCTTTTTTGTCAAAATTTGAAATGGCAAATCAGAAGTTAACCCATTGACTGCATCTCAATGTCAAAAAGTCAAGCAACAAATTATAGTGAAAATCACATTCAATGCTGAATCAAAGAAAGAAATGGCACGATTAAGGCACAAGAGAGAATTAAAGAGAATTACCAGCAGAGAACAGCTCACCGAATCAATTGTGTTTCCTTGGCTGCTGCTGTAGGTTTGTTAAGACAATGGTGTTAGCATGAAAAACAACTTCTGGAAAAGGGAAAAACTGAGTTAAGGAGACACCACTGTATCACAGTTTTCTTTTATTTTAACTTGAAACTCACATCCACTCTATCCTGAAGAGATTTTCAACCCTTTATCACGAAGCTTGCTGAGACTTCACCATTGTAAGGTCTGTAACCTATGCTTTAAACACAGCCGACTCAAACAAGATACTGGCTTTGGTCTATTTTTCTTTTGACTTTAGGCCCTAGCATATTCATTGAAAAAATGTCTTTCAGAGTGTTGGCTGATGTGAAAGGAGTTTTGGGGTTTACATCCATGGTATTATCATCCAGTTCTCCTCCAAATGTTCACAGAGCCCAGGGGAGTAAGGAAATTCTCCACTCAGCCATTTGGGTTCCAGTTTCACTGAGCCGTTCATTTTTTTTCCTTGATAGGGTCCAAATGGCCACCTCAAATACCTGAGGCTGCTCATCAGTGCTCTCCTCTTTACAGCTGACCAAGCAGATGATCACCTGTATGTCCAGCTGACAAGAGCTAGGTCACCATCCTACTCCTGGCAGTACCTTCTGCCTCCTCTGCCTGACAGACTAAAGAAGGAATATTTTAAGTGACAAGTGAAAAAAAACCCCAAAAACTTAATGGTAAAGCCATAAAGCAACTCAGCTGACAATTCACTTGGAGGATAAATATGTAAATCTAAATCTGGCCTCCTGCTGAAAGGAGGAGGCCAGATACCTACATTAGAATCAAGAGAGTGACAACTTTCTGCGCTTTTTGGATGCTTGTATCTTTAGGCTCAGGTCTTAGCGCTGTTAGATCCTCTAAGAGTGATTTTCAGAGTAATGACACACAGTCCTGCATGAATAGGGGCATTGGCTTTATTATTACTCTCTTTCCTTATTTTTTAATTCATGAAAATACAGGGTATATTTTGCCACATAATCTGTGACAACACAATGAAACTCTCTTTGCTTAAAGCTAGTAACAAAACCCCATGATGTCACCCATCTGGAATGAAGTTGTGTGCACATTTGTTACCTTCTGAAATCCTTTTAACAATCTTAGTAATGAATAATAATATGTATGAATGAATGTATAATGCAATCATCCATAAAATAACAAATTTATTAAATTATTTACCATCAGGTAAACAATCTGCTCTTCATTACCAATATTATGGTAATATGTGTTACAATATGTTATATTGTTACCAATATAAAGTGAGTTCAACAAGAGGAAGATGCAAAGTCCTGCACCCAGAGAGCAACCCCTGCACCGGTACATGCTGTGGGCCACCTGGTTGGAATGAAGCTTGGCAGACAAGGACCTGGGGGTTCTGGTAGACGCCAGGTTGGATATGAGCCAGCAATGTGCAAGAGAAGGCTAATGATATCCTGGGATGCATTAGGAGGAGTGTTACCAGCAGGTTGAGGGAGGTGATCCTCAACAGGAGAAACCTCTGTTCTCAAAACCCTTCCAAATTTGGAAGTAAAAGAAGAAATCTGAAATGCGCAGTGGCTCACATAGCAGAGGTTGCTGGTGAGGGGAATGACTGCTTCCTTTCACTGTGCAACACCTCCACAAGGATTTCATAATCTGCTTTAGTATCTCTGCTTGGGTGGACATAGCAATACACCCTAAAATCTTTCACACAGCTGTGTGGATATAAAAGTCATTCAACATGCAGTAGTTGAAACGTGTTGACCTTACACTGGTGGTAGCGTGCGTTTTTGTTATATGTGAGAATCAGAGAGAGTTAGCTTCAAAAGCAAGATATTTTTGCAGAGAGGAGAGCAGTGGCCTGACAGTGCCACTGGAAACATGGTACCAGAATGCTGGGCACACTCCCAGGTGCTGCTGCATTCAGTGGCAGTTGTAGCAGTGAGCTTTATTTTGCTTTTTGGCCTTGCAGAGGTTCACTGTAAGAAGGACTTCCCCAAAGTAAGCGCAATGTCCAGAGTACGAGTTTCATTGGGTGAGCCGGTGCAGCAGCGGGGTGCAGGCAGATGACAGTTCAGCAGGCCACCAGCACCCACCTTTTGTCCTGGGCTGAGCAGGTTACATCTGTTATACACCCAGTCAATGGTGCATCTTGTCGCCAGCCTATTTGCATGTAGATCTGAAGGTCTGAGGTATCTTCAGCTTCTGCTATTGTATGACCATATGCTGACGTTTGCCACACAGCTGCTGTGTGTTCATCAACTGAGGGGGCAATGGAGAGCTGAATCACGAGCATCCTCAAGCCGCAGATAGCTCGGTGCAGCAATTATGCCAGAAGTTTATTTGTGTGATTCTGAGATCATCACCAGCCTTAATCTGCCGTACCTGACTGTAATCAGAGATCCCAAGACAAATGTTGCCCAAGTGCTGCTCTGTAAATAAAGTTACAAATAAAGCTGCAGTTTTCATTACCTTGTTAAAAGAATTTTTCTCAGAAAGAATTTCTTAATTTCTGGTTCCCTCAGATAATACATACAAACTCTGACCAGATTTTGTGAATAGAGGCATAATTTACAGCTAAATGATAATTAAGGTAGTTAAAACTCCTCTGACAAAAATGAATTGACAGAAATGAAAATATAATTCTATCAGCTACATGGGCACAAAGCCTCTTCCAGTTACCTATGTGTCAAATGTTGCCACAGATTATATTTTCATTCATTACCATTACACCTTCTTTATCCCTTGAATCCCTTTGTCTGGTTCCTAAGCAACCACACCAAAGCTCCTCTTCAGAGAGAGCCTATATTCATGACCCCAAAATGGAATTCCTCTAGGTAGATTGGAAATGGTCCTGGGAATTTCAAATGCCTGCCACAGGATCTCATCGGGAACAGAGTACCTCACATTAAAAGCATAAACCAGAGACACCAACACTCAAAGAGAAACTAAATCTGGAAGCTTTTCCAAGATTATGCAATGGATAGAATTGCATTGGCCATTTAGCTATCTGCTGTAGCTTAACTTTGCGGTCTCCCAGACTAAAAATGACAACTCATTTATTTGTCATTTACTTACTAGATATGATCATAGCCAACCAGAAAGTGGATGTTCAACTGAATGTTAGCTGTATAGAAAGGCAATTATTTTAATGATTGTCAAGGAGGCAGGATTATTAAAATCTTCATTCCAATGCTGTCAATGGCTGACAGTTAGGATTTGGAATAGTTATTTTCATTCCACAGGTCTCAGTTTGCTAATAAAATAATGAAACATAACATTTTCCTACTTCAGAAAGATTGAATTAACAATTGTCCATTAAATTCTTGATGTTTCCTAAAACAACAAACAAAAAGAACCACATTAAAAAATACAAATGAGAAATGTTAGCAATATGATAACACTTGATCTGAACTGATAATGAAATGAGTTTTAGAATCATAGAATCATAGAATAGAATCATAGAATCACCTCGGTTGGAAAAGACCTTTAAGATCATCGAGTCCAACCGTTAACCTAGCACTGCCATCCCACCACTAAACCATGTCCCCGAGCACCTCATCTATCCTTCTTTTAAAGACCTCAAGGGATGAGGACTCCACCACCTCCCTGGGTAGCCCATTCCAGAGCCTGACAACCCTCTCGGTGAAGAAGTTTTTCCTAATGTCTAGCCTAAACCTGCCCTGGCACAGCTTCAAGCCATTCCCCCTCGTCCTATCATCTGTTACCAGGGAGAAGAGGCCGACCCCCACCTCACTACAGCCTCCTTTCAGGTAGTTGTAGAGGGCGATCAGGTCTCCCCTCAGCCTCCTCTTCTCCAGACTAAACAACCCCAGTTCCCTCAGCCGCTCCTCGTATGACTTGTGTTCCAGACCCCTCACCAGCTTGGTTGCTCTCCTCTGGACCTGTTCCAGCAAGGCAACATCTTTCTTGTAGTGAGGGGCCCAAAACTGAACACAGTATTCGAGGTGCGGCCTCACCAGCACCGAGTACAGGGGCACGATCACTTCCCTGCTCCTGCTGGCCACACTATTCCTGATACAAGCCAGGATGCCATTTTGCTTTGAAAAGTTGGTAAGTAAGGCACTATTGACCACGCAGGTGAGAGGACAGAACCTAGCCTTCACAGGCTCTTTTTTCCTTCAAAAATTCTCTATACGCTAAATGCAAAAATGTTAGCACTCATGAAGAAAGTGATTCCTGACTCTAGATTCTTCCACCCTTCCAGAACCAGAAGACCTGGCACACTTGGGAGGGGAAAAAAAAAAATCTTCTGTTTCCAAACACACATCCCAAACCCCGTGTCTGACATCTTCAGAAATGCCTGTTGCCAGTAAGGTCCCATGCTGTGATTAGTTACACCACTGTGCATTCCCAATAAATTTACCTGATTGTAATAAAGCTTCCTAAGGTTTCAACAGATTCTCTAGGAGACTTTCACAGACCTCCTGTAACACCTTAGAACAAGATTTGGTCTTAGAAAACAACACTGGTTGCCAACATATTTTCAGACAAAGATGAAACTGCTTGCCATGACAAAGAAGGCATACAAAATTTTGGAAAGAATGGACTTTTTTCAGCACTTTTCTCAACAGCATTTCAGGAAGACACATACTGGATTTCTCTTTTCCCTTTACTTCATGGAGGGAGATACTACATGACTTTGGACTAATACAGATTGAGGAGTAGAAGTAAATGCAATTTTATCTAATAGTGTGTGTCTTCATAGCCCTTTGGAACAACAAAGCAATAAGGAAAAAGTGTTTATCCTCTTTATTTTACAATAAGGATTCTTGATGCCTTGCTGTCAGTGGGGTTTTCAGATTGGTGGTGGGAATATAATCACTGTAATATGGTCTACTGTGGTTTTCTATAATATTAGTTTAAAGAGGGATAGAAGAGCCTTTTAGGCCCTGAAGTTTCAATTTAAAGTTAATTTTCCTTCTTTTGTCTTGGTCCTCAATTTCTGCATTGAATGATCTTTTCTTTCTCTTTTTCATTTCAGAGCCCTGAATGTTTCTAAAAAAAAAAAGACTATCTATCATCATGGATAATATTTCTCTCCACTGTGGGGCTTCTGATTTCGGCCCTTATCCAGAGTTCTGTTTCTGTTATTCCCTGATCCAAATATTTTCTTTATTGGTCAGCTGAGGTTGATGTTCCTGTGAATACAGTATCCAAGCCTATACAGTTTTCCCTGGCTAGACAAATCAGCTTATTTCCTTTTGTAACAAATCTTTTACCACTGCAGCCAAGAGAATTTTTGCTGTTGTTTTCATAGGAAGCAGGTTTCAGCCATTTATTTTGATTTCAGTGTCATGTGCATCCCAGGGTGCATCATTTTCAAGCCCTCCTGAGCTGCACAGCAACTACCCACAGAACACGCTCCCTAGGGAGACACAAGGATGGGAACCCAGGGCGTTCCACATCACCCCAGCCTTTCTACAGGAGACCATACCACAGCACCCCACCTTTCTACAGGAGACTGGTCCTCGTCTCCCTGGGCTCTGCCTTCAAATTCCTGTTCTCCACGAGACAGAAATTCAGACTATCCCGTTGCCAAACACTTGGACAATCGCACTGTCAACAGCAAGGGGCAGCCCCAGCACAGGAACCTCACCAAAGCTGCCCAAGAGCAGTGACATCCTAGCACTGCTGTCTTCATGCTACCACTGCCAGCAGTATCTGTCCCCTCCATTTTTTTTTGTCAGGATCTTGAATCTCCTAAAATCTGCCTAAGGGCTTCTCACTTCCTGCCACTCCCATTCCCTTTTCTCCTTTTCATGTATCACCCACATCCAGCTCCGCTGTCTGTTAGGCTTCCTCTTATTGCACGGCCTCCTTCCTCAGGAGTTCTGGGTCTACAGAAGTAGGAAAGCTCAAAAATGTAAAAGTGATTACGTTTAATTGGGGCAGCCAGGTTGCAAAGCAAAATGTACGTAATACACAGAAAAATGCAGTAGCTGTGACAAAGAAACAAAGACAGGCATTTTAGGCTCCTTAATCTCTTCCTGCTTTTGAGTGAAAATAGTTCTTTCTGATGCTCATACAGGAAACATCCAAATGTCTTAATTCACTAATTTTTATTGTTAATGAGAAAAATCATCTTTTTCTACTTATAATAAAGTCTGCTTTAAACAGTAGATTAAAAAGAACTGCAGCTGCTAAGATTATTATGAAATAATAAGGTTATTATGAAATATGTTTTGACAATTTGCACTTTATGTAATGTTTTGTGCTATTTTATCTCTATACTTTTGTGTCTCTTCCATGAATGCTTAATTTTATTTATTTATTTGATTAGAAAAGGTTACCTCTTATTACAGTATTCACACCTGAAGAGATTTGACAGCTCTGGTATTATTTAATTTGTTTGTTATACTCCAGAAAATGACACAGTAGATTTCAAAATTAACTAGACCTAAGACAGAAACAGAGAGATGGGAAATTTGAAATCCAGGTGCTGGATCATTTAAAGTACTTGGGCCTCCTGAAGGACACTGCTTTCTTTAGCTATATAACTATCATAAACATAACCATGCACTCTCAGTATTTGGTTAGCTGAGCGACATTCAGCTTTCCCCCAGTCAGTGTTGGAGGGGCAGACAAGAAAGGCTTTTTCTAAGGGCACAATCCTGGGCAGTGATATGGTGCCAGGCCCAGTACCCTGCAACTAAGATGTAAAATAAAGATGTAAATGAAATTATGTAATGCATGCTTACTGGAGAAAACCCTAGCACATTTACTTAGCAAGCAGCCTACCAACTTGGCTAAATTTCATGTTGGAGTTCCCAGCATTTTGCCCACTAGGACAGACATCCACAGCACGGTTAAACACCATCCCACTGCCTGGTCTCCACCAGTTACTGGGAAATGTATGATGGATGGCAGATTTCATTGAAATAAGAACTGCCTATCCCTGGTTATAGCAGGTGGTTTTGTCTACATGTAAAGAGGTGAGTAATAATATGTTGCTGCTAAATATATTTCATGATCTTAACCATGTATTTTCTTCTGAGGTACCTGCAAGGACCTCTTAGATGATGCGAAATGTGTATTCTAAGAAAATCCAATGAGTGGACTGTTCCCATGTTGTCTATACCTCGCATGGGGAAGATGCATGGAACAGACAAACGGGTTGTTTGGTTCTAGAAATGCAACTCTAGAAAAAGTGTTTATTTAAAATATATCATTTTGCAAACACAAATGTGATTTCATAACCCCTTACTCCCAGAAGAGTAGAAAACAGGTTGTAAATTAAAACAATGCCTTCTTCCAAATGTGAAAAAAAGGATATATATTATATTCTTTTTTGTATATTTATCAGAATTTAAATTTCAATGTTTGGAGGGCTGGGGGAGTAAAAACTTTATGAGCGTGATCTTCTATTGGGATTATAGCAGTCAGTTTAAGATGTCTTCTTTTTTATGGAGTTTGAAAATGGAGGAATTTTAGCTGGTCATTGTAGGGGTCTAACAGTGCCAACTCTTGAGAAGAGACTTCTGAGAAGAAAACTTTACAAACCTGGATAACCTTAGACTGCATTTTTCTCTTAGTACAAAACCAGTCCTACCTCTTGGGAAGTTCAGAGAGAGTTTGTAGTGTCAGGCAGGAGACACCTTTTTCAACAACCCGGAGAGGAGAAGAAATGTGACTTGGCCTGTTTCAGTATTTTCCTTTATTAGTGATTTGTTTGTCTCCTCCCACTCTTCCAGCACAATGCACTTTCTCTCTCTCATTTTGTTGCTTGAAACAAGCAGAAAAGTCACTTTGTCCAAGCATGAATTAACTGAGTGCCATATTTGGCTTTTTTATATAGTGCCAGTTTTTGCAAAATTGCCATAACTATATATGCAGCCCAGCAAAACAATTCTGAAAAAATGTGTATTTCTTCCTAATGTTAAGATCACCCTTAATTGCTTCAGTCAGGTTTAGAAAACCCAGGCTTGAGGCAATGAACAGAGATTTTTATTTTTATTTTCTTCTCTAATAAATAAAAATTAATAAAATCTATAGAAGTAATGTTTTAAAATGTACAAAACCCCCCATGGTGTTCCCAAATTTCATAGAAACAGCTGGATTTCTTCTCATTTACCTTGGATCTCCAACTGCGTAGCTTCACTGAATTCAGAAAACTTATGCTACCTGTCAGAGGAAAAAGATCCAAGACCAATTTTTTTTGTGTGATCCATGTAAGTAATACTAATAATGCAAATTTGTTAATACAAATCCCATTTCTTTTCAAAATTCTTTAGTAAAAATGAGAGGAAAGAAAAAGTGTCTCACTGGTAGGAAAAAATATTTCAAAAGGGTTCATACAAAAATTCTTGGATTTTCACTGAAAAATCAGGACAGAAGTTTTCACTAAAATATTTTTTCTAATAATTGCTATGCCAGCAATCTCTTCTTTGAAATCTGACCCCAAAAAATTGTATTAAAGTGCTCCTTACTTTATGCAGGTTTGGCAAATATTGTTGCCAGCTTTCTGACTCAACTAAGAAAGCAAATGATTATATACTACTAAAGAAATATGTCTTTGTTGTCTTGATAAATCTTACTAGTTTAAAATTACTAGCATCTGCTAAGAAGGTCAATTTCTAGATGGCTTGTACAGTCAGCAGAAATTTTGAAAGGCATAACTGGCAGATTAACAACTGATAGGAAATCAATGAGATTTAATGGCAAACAGAATTGGCCAAAGAACGGGGAGGGTCTGCTGGGGGAGGGAGGGGTTGCACCATCAGCAACTCCAGAAACAGGAGTGGGACAATCATAAATGATTGAACAAAATGCTTTGGTTGACATGTCCATTTATTTTTGAAAATGCAAATTTTTGGATGAAAAATCTGTGGTGGTAGTGATGGTGGTGTTGAGGTATTGCCAACTTCTATCCACAGGACGCTTAGAAGCCAGAAAGCTTATGTGCTCCTCAGAGGCTGAAATGCATAATCACAACACAATAATTTGCACCAAAGGTCAGGCATGAGAAGGTCCAGGACAAGGCAAATCATGCAAAATATGGGGTACAGATTTTGCCTTCACCCTGGAAGCAGTAAAAGCTGATCCCAGTCTGGAATGTGTGCTTGCATCTGCTGCACAAAGATGTTTAGGGAGAATACGTTCCTAAAAGTTCAGCAAGACATTTGTGGCTTGCTGAGTCACTGCTGGGTGAAATTCTGAGATTTGTGCTGTGCAAGACTCTGGACTAGATAATCACAATGGTTGCTTCTGGTATTAAAATATATGAATTTTTGAATAAAATAACTTAGATAAATGTGAGCTGAGGAAAAACTTTTGTCTCTGCCTTAGCTTAATGACTCTCTTGTCTCAGCTATTTGGGGGAAATGGAGTAAGTGGAATGCCATGACTGAAACAAATCATTGATATAACTTTTATAATATCTGTATGGAAAATAATGTGTACTGTCAGTTCTGTCACTAGCTGAAGGGGTCAGTAGGGACGGAAGTATGCGTTAGTGCACTCATTTGTTTTCTTTACAAAAGTATTTTAAATGAGAAAAGCAGATAGACAGATCATTAAAATTATCATTCAAACCTCATTAAAATTTGGAAGAAAAGGAAGTGCTTAAGACTGAACATTTTCCCTTGAACATCCTACAGTGCAAAAGATCAAATTCTATATTGTGCATGTTATTTCAAAGAGGTGATATGGCAGTTGCCACAGTAACAAGACTTTTTTAAAAGCTAAAATAAAGGATGTTGCTGACATGACCCATTGTAACAATAACTCACATGACCATGGGATTCAGGAAGATAAGATTATCTAGGGAAAAAAAAAATAACTGAAAAGAAAAAAACAATACTAGAACTGCATCTAATCTTCTAAAGAAGTTTCTTCTCTCTTGTATATCAATGAAAATAAACACATCTCACAAACACCTTCCTGAGTTGTAAGGAAATATGTATGTCTGCAGTTATTTTACTGATAAGAAGTAACCGTGATGTTTTCATTTAAATATATATGGTACTTCAAGTAAGGATCCATCCTGTTTTTACAGCAGAATTTATTTTTTTGTTCAGCAAAGGTTAGAAGGGTTGCAGAGCTCTGTGAGGAGAGATGGGTCTGCAAGGGTGTGCATCCCTTGACAATAGGTGCCTGACACGTACTGGAAGACATGAGGGAGTTTGAGGTGCGTAAGACTACAACGATGGCACCAAGCTCTGCAGCTGAGCAGAGAGCATACACTGTTCTCCCTTTGAGCATGAACGCCTGGTGCAGAGGAATAGAAATAAATCCCTCCTCCGTGACTACCTCCTGGCCTGAAGGCTGTGTCCAGTACTGGGGAAACACCAGTGTTGACCTCTACTGCTGATGACTGATTGATCTTCTTTCTTACTCTTTCTTCCATAGCTGAACATTTACCTGAAGGCCTGTTCTGCCACTGCTCATGAAGAACTTATAATCTGTTAGTAAGAAACCTGTAGATGTTGCAAGAAAGCTATAGTCAAAAAAGCACATGATGAAATACAGCAAAAAGCACAGTATTGTTGCAAATTACAAAGTTATTAAGTCCACATGCCTAAAGATCACCTTTGGCAACCCATAGTGGTTGCATTAAGCATTCATAGCAATCCCCAGAAATATGTCATCAAAGCTTGATAATTCTGTTATGGATGCACAGTCACAGACTGGGACAGTGAAATCTGTGTGATGGGGCAGCAGCCACGCAGCCCCTTGATCCCCAGCCTCATCAGAGCTGCAGGCAGCCCTCCTCTCTGACCCACCCGCACCTTTCCTGGCTGCAGGAATTAACAACACGGGTGGCTAGAAATCCCAAATGTTTTGTTGCCTTGGTGGGTAGGTAGACCTTTCTTCTAAGATTCCTTCTCTTTTGATTAATTTTGATTAAGATAATTTCTTCACATCTACATTGACATTTAAGACCACCTTTGACCTATGATGACAGAGGAGCTATTTCTTGTATAAATATATTAATATGCACACACACACACAAATATGTATATGCAAATATGCATGGAAAGATGAAGTTTTCATTCATTCATTCATTCATTCATTCATTCATTTACTTCCTATATGAAAGTGAACTGTGGTCTATCAAATAGATGTTTCCCAATCATATTTTCTGAAATACGATACATATATTCTC
Source organism: Gorsachius magnificus (assembly GCA_034008185.1). NCBI lineage: Eukaryota > Metazoa > Chordata > Aves > Pelecaniformes > Ardeidae > Gorsachius > Gorsachius magnificus. Next base: position 53,652,630 of record CM067082.1, on the reverse strand, counting down.
TATTATTGCAACCCTATGGTAAAAAAATGAAGACCGCATTAATTTTAATGCTTTGTATTTTAATCTTTTTTTAAAAATACCAGACCCAGTTAATCACTGTTTATAATTTCCTGAATGTTAAGCAACTGACACCCCAAAAATAGACAGCACATATGTTTGACTAAGTTATTAAAACTAATGTGACTAAACCGAAAATACAATAAAAGAAGAGGGAGTTTGCAGTTCATGTACAATGAAGGATCCAAAGCTTAGAACCAATGAAACAAGTTACAACATGATATGGTCTTCATACTATACATGCTAAGACATGCTATGCTTTTCATAACATAAGTAAGAAAACATAAAACTCAATCTCATATTCATAAAGAGACTGGGAAGCTGAAAGACATTTTTCATGAATCAGTTCAGCAAGAGTTTTGAAGCAAGGGACCACAGCTAGGTGCTCAGCCATAGGACCTTTATAAATCTCTGTCTTCTCCTCTTCAAATATAAGGAGAGGTACAGTGCAGTTTGTATTCTCTTTCTCCTGACAAAGTTAGCGCAGAAGTTTGCATAAGGACAAAGCTGAAATTTTGTGTAAACATCTAATTGACACATTTGTTTTAAGTCTGCCCATTTGGGTCTGAAACCAGAAATTGAGCCAGAAATAATCAGAGCGCTCAGCAGAGACTATGCATAAGTCATCTTCCCTAGCAGCAATTACAACCTATTTCCAGCCTATCATACACAGATTTTATCCTTTTAATGAACTTTTACTGTAAATACTTTTTTCCAGGTACCCATAACTTAAGGGAGGTATAAGTTCTTCTTTATACTTGTTGTTATTTTGCAAGCAGTTCTATTTTTGAAGCAAGAGATCAAGAGGGTGCTCAAAAAATCAAGAAGTTTTTAAGAAGCATTTATATTTCTTCTCTGACTATTGAAAAAAACAAAACAAAACAAAACAAAACAAAACAAAGCAACCACCCCCCAAAAAGTCCATAAAACTAATTTTCCTGGTTTTGAGAAAAATTGTCTGAGAAATAAAGGTTACAAGTCAAAGGTTATGTATGAGGCTTACCTTGTGTTCCCTGATATCGTATTGTTCTTGAACATCACCTTGTTTACAGTCACTGAGGTCAACTGCCTTATTGTACAGCAAATATAATGTGATGTCAAATGTAGGTCCTTAGTCTGAAATATGGACGTATCTGGTCCCAGCCATCATCATCTCCTGGCTAACCTTTGAAAAAATTCTGTATGCTAAGGAGAGCAGGTTAGATATTGCTTTAAATACTTTGGTGAAAATCCAAAATAATGTTGATATTCATGGAACTATTGGAATAACTCTGAACTAAAATAAATGTTGCTGAAGGAATGGCATACACAGTGAGAAAACACAATGGAGTTTGTTGGCAGTTACCTGCAGTAGAGGGAAATGCCAGTTAAAGGAAAAAAACCCCTTTTCTATATTGATTCTTTAAGTTAGTATGATAGACAATGGAAATTCAAGTTGTCTGTTCCAGTTAAGATCTTATGGAGAACTGTGGGATCTGATCTTGCAGTTTTGTTGCTAAAAAATATTTAAAATGAAATAGAGTTTTGATCAAAATATATTTTTTATATTTGATTTTAATTTCTTTATAAAAACTTCTGAATTAAAAAAATCTCTATAGTTATTCTCTCCAAATACTTTTTGAAAACAAAAAGGTAACACTTTGTTATAAAATTATTTTGAAAAATATTATGATAACATTTTAATATTTTCACATTCTATATCCCTCACCCATGATACAAGTTTTGTGCACACTGGCATATTGGCTTAGTGTCTTCAGTGTGCTTTCCAGCAAAAAAATTATTAAGCCAAACATCTTCATCCAACTGAACTTCAAACACTACCATAAAGAAATTTAATTCCAACCAGAAGAAGAAACTATCAGAAAACTGGGCTTTTGACCATCAGCAAGAAGACTGACTGCCAAGAAAACAGCAACCTACAAAAAACAGAGCAGGAAAAATCTGTGAAATTATAAAAATGTAAAGTAGCTGCAGAACGTTAGCAGGATTTTCCCCCTGATATTGCACAAGACCACTGGACACTATAAAGAAATATTGAAAACACAAAACAGCATTTCCCCGAATACTCTCCTGGCCTTCAGTGATTTTTGGCTGAGCCATAGGTGGTTTTTAATCTAGAATAGCCTCAAAAGGCCTCTTTTTCCACTAATTTCTCTGCTCTTATTTTGAAGCCACGCACATCTTCTGTCAATCATGTCATGCAGCAAAGAGTCCCAAGATTACCTATGAGCTGTGCCATGTCCCATCCCTCTGTTTGTTTTGAATGCATCTCTTGCTAATTAAATGTGATTCTCTCTCTTTTTTATACTGAGAGAAGCAGTAAATAGTTTTTCTCCTCATTTTACCCTCTATGATACAGGTTTTATAAATATGCATAACATTTCATCTTACCTCTTTTCCTGACTGGCAAAGTCCTTTTTTATTAACTGTTCATGAGTGCCATCCCATATGTCTTACCATCCTTGCTACCCTTCTGCCAAAAGTCTCCCAGTCCTACTGTACATTTATTGAGGTGGGGGAGCAGGACTGTACATAGCATTTGAGGTGTTGGTGTGCCATGGATTTATGTGATCTATTGACAATGCTCCCATGTTTCTCGCTGCTTCTTTCTAGGTTCCTAATATTGGATTAGGATGATGGAAGGAGGATGCTACATGGCAGGTGTCTGTGTCAGCTTAAATTAAATGAAAGGAGAGCAGCCACCCAGATGGAAACCCTTCCTGCTGCATTTACAAAAAATGATGGTGGCAAAAACATTTCTACATTTCCTTCTGCGTCACAAATGCTGGCTTCATTTCATTATTGTGGGAACAGCACCTTGGTAGTACAATTAATACCTCCCATAAAGCAAGTCAGTGGAAAGGCTGAAGTTCTGTATGCCTAGCAAAAAGTCAATACAGCTATGACATAATGCATTTTGCCAGAAACTGCATTTGATTATACCATTAAAAACTCTGAGGCAAACTTCTTAATTCTGAGGTTTATCCTCTGTGTGCAAAGGAAATTTTGTATAAGAAAAAACATTGCAGTTACTCAAAGTTTGCTTAGGGTATTTGTCTTCATATGTCTGTTCAAAGGAAAGAAAAAAGCTCAATTCCTTCAAGTTTCACTTGTTTCTTTGGCAGTGATCAATATATTTTTCTAGCCAAAATAAGAACCAGCTGAACACAGTCCATTGTAATTTTAAACAAATATATTTCCTTTTTCTTTTTCCTCTGCCCCAAAGAGTCACTTGCATGTGTCATGGTTTAACCCCAGCCAGCAACTCAGCACCACCCAGATGCTCGCTCACTCCCCCTGCAGCAGGATGGGGGAGAGAATTGGAAGAGTAAAAGTGAGAAAAGTCGAGGGTTGAGATGAAGACAGTTTAATACATAAAGCAGAAGCCACATGTGCAAGCAAAGCAAAACAAGGAATTCATTCCCTGCTTCTCATGGGCAGGCAGGTGTTCAGCCATTCCCAGGAAAGCAGGGCTCCATCATGCGTAACGGTGACTTGGGAAGACAAACGCCATCACTCCAAATGCCCCCCCCCCTTCCTTCTTCTTTCCCCAGCTTATATACTGAGCATGACGTCATATGGCATGGAATATCCCTCTGGTTAGTTGGGGTCAGCTGTCCTGGCTGTGCCCCCTCCCAGCTTCTTGTGCCCTTGGCAGAGCAGGTGAAGCTGAAAAATCCTTGCCTAGTGTAAACACTACTCAGCACCAACTAAACCATCAGTGTGATATCAACATTATTCTCATACTATGACAGCTACTAAGAAGAAAATTAACTCTATCCCAGCCAAAACCAGGACACATGTGCTGCAATCTGCCTTAGTGGTTCTGGAAATCACTGCTACTCTTGTTGCTCCCCTCAAGCTGGATGAATTTCTGGACTTTTCTCAGCTCAGAGAAATTAAAAGACAAAAAAAGGAAAAGAGACAAAAAGGAAAAAGTAACAACTGGAAATAAAGAATTGCTGCTCTCTGCTTTTTGAAGCAATTCTCTTGTTCACATATGAAAACCAGTGAAGTTGTAGATTACGAAATAAGTACTTCTGAAAATACATATTTTTAGAAATTAATATAAATGTGCACTTAACGTTCCCTGTTCTAGAGTAGGTTGCAGTGGTCTGTTCATACTCTAACAATAACAAACTAAAGAAGTTGTATGAACATTAAACTCTTGAACAATTGCTCACAGGCAATATTTGGTGATGGTGAAATTGAGGGATGAGGAGGTGGAAAAAGAGTAGGTGGAAAAGAGATAAGAGGAATGGGGAGAAGGGAGAATGGCAGAGGCAGTGGAGGGTGGAGAACTGACAGCAGTATTTGAGGTCTAAATTTGCTATTAGCTTGCAAGGAAATGAAGTAATATCATTTAAAACTAGCAAGGGGTGTTGCTGAGATACATGCAGAAAATAGAGACTTCAGGAACGTTCAAAGAAAACACAAATTATCTTTTGATGATCTGTGTGTCCTGTAGTCTCCCCATTCTCTTAGTGAGCATAGCTCACTGCATGAATAAAGAGCTACAGATAAATACATAACTTCAAGTTCAACTGTGTTTTACTCTCTGTTGGATATAAAATGATAATATTGCAAAAAGCACCCACTTTTATGACCTTGCTCGACTCTTTTCGTGTTTCAATCCCAGCTGGGATCTGAAGGTTAGTATTTTTCTGAGTATTTTACAAAACTTTGAAAATGTTAGCCCACCCATTCATGTGCTATCTGAGCCCCAGGGAGCTGAAAAGAAAACTCAGGCTGTGCATGGTTCTGAATTTGAATTATGATCCATCGGTGCTTTGGTGTGATAACTTTTCATAGGACTGAAAAGGCACAATGCTTCTGAAAGGGACTATGTGTGTTTACACTAGCTCATGCAACAGAGTCTTGATTTTTATACATTAATTCATTTCTCTTTGCAAGCCTTTCAGATCTCTTTGACAGTACCTTCTGAATCATAATGAAAAAATAAGGAAATTTTCATGAACCATGAAAATGTGACATGGCAGAATGCAATTCCATATGAAAAAATATGCAGAAGTTACAGTAAACCACAAAGATTTTGTATATAGTTTTTGATTTTTTTAAGTTTTTCAGTATTCAGAGAAGAAAAAAGCAATTTGTATGTTCATGAAGGTAATCCTTTCACAACCAAAGCAGTTATTTCTCTTTTAAAAAGGAAATGCCCACCTACAAGAAGGGCCAGAAGGAGGATCTGGGGAAGTCCAGACCTGTCAGTCTGACCTCGGTGCCAGAGAAGGTAATCAAGCAGATCATCTTGAGTGACATCACACAGCAAGTACAGGACAACCAGGTGATCAGGCCCAGTCAGCATGGGTTTATGAAAGGCAGGTCCTGCTTGACAAAACCTGGTCTCCTTCTGTGACAAGGTGACCTGCTGAGTGGATGAGGGAAAGGCCATAGATGTTGTCTACCTGGACTTTAGTAAAGCCTTTGACACCGTTTCCCACAGCATTCTCCTGGAGAAACTGGCTGCTCATGGCTTCTATGGGCATAACCTTCCCTGGGTAAAAATACTATCTGGATGGCGTGGCCAGCAGGACTAGGGAAGTGATCGTGCCCCTGTACTCAGCACTGGTGAGGCCACACCTCGAATACTGTGTTCAGCCCTTCATTACAAGACAGACATTGAGGTGCCAGAGTGTGCCCAAAGAAGGGCTCCATTAAAGCAAACCTGAAGCTGCAACAGTTAGATAGCAAAGAAATCTGAAACCATAACGTAGTAGATAATTTTGTCCTTCTGCTTCTGAGAAACGACAAACTATCAAAACAGGCACAAGCTGCCTAAAAATTCAGCAGCAAGGTTCTTTCAGTGACTTGGAAGGAACTCTGATATCCTTTAAATTTACCTTTTCCCTTTGCACATCTTTTGAAGAGAGTAGGCTATAATTTTCCCTCCACTAAAAAAAAAATTCCATGAGAAAATTTTTTTCAGGGTTTTGAAGTTTTCTCAGTTTTGGCAAAAAAATAAAATGCTCTCTTCACTCCCAGACACCAAAATAATTTTGATTTTAGATGACATGGGGATTTTTAATAGGATTTAATATTTCATCAGAAGACTTTTTATTTCAGAACTGGTGAAAAAAATCCAGTTCTGATGTTTAGCTATTTTGTTGAATGGAGCTAAGCATTTCTGTACAGTCTCATAACCTTATGGCCTGGTCCTTAGGCTACAGAGCTGAAAGAAGTACAGAAGTCGTCTAGTTGAAATAGCTTGAAATCACTCAGAGGCCATTTCTCAAGGAAAATCCCACTGATAGAAATCATATATATACAGGATCAGACATGTATCTTCAAGAGTTATTTATTTTTTATCTAAAATATCTTCTGATAAAATTTTACACTGTGAAGAGACAAGAACTTATTAAAGCATTATGTACAAACATGTTTACAATACATTTAAAAGCAAGCAAATATTGAGAATATCAAATCTGACACCCTGAAAAAACGCTATGTCCAAAGAAGATTGCTAGCAGAGCTGCACAGAGGGTCCTAGTGTACTTTCAAGTCTGCAAGAAATTTTAGTGACAAATCTGCTTTGACTCCAAATGGGAATGAAAATTAAAACGGAGACAGAAAACCTGATATGCCTAAAGTCACACTGGGTATCAGGCCAGAGAGGGACTTTGAGTGGAAGGTTTCCATCTCTCTCTTCTTCCAGTACTCTATGGAGCTGTTCAGCACCTCCACTTCATAGGTCCCAGGCATCTCAAATGAGGCATCTAGAAAGGAGGACAAAATTATTGTGAAAAATGTGCCTTTATGGAAGAGGTCAGGAGACAATTCAGTTTTCACTGGAGTGTCCTTTAATAGCATTATGGACAAGGTTGCATTTCTCTTCCCAGCCGTCATTCACTACACTCTCTAGCTCCTCAGATGAATGGAGTAGGTGCTTTACCAGCAAGAGTCTCATTCATTACATCAGCCTGAATCATTCTGTAGGAAACAACCAGAACATCACTGAAAAAGACAGATTTCTATGGGAAAGAGTACATGGTTGTATATAACAGTAAACCCTTTGCTGAAATCCGTTTTCCTTTTCTATGTGTAAGCTGAAGAGGAGAAAGCACTCATACAAAGTTACCACATTTAGGTAGAGTACTCACGTTGCTGGAAGAGCTGGGTTGTGCAAAACAGAATATTCAAACATCTCCAGTTTTTGCCAGAGGGGACCTTTAGTTACAATTTATTTACAGTTCAAGTGCCTACATTTTGGGGTTTCTTTTTTAGACTGAAAAATTGTAATTTTCCAGGTTTTTAGTAATTATTTAAGGATAATTATAATTATCTAAAGATAATAATAAACAGCTCTTTCCAAACAGTATTTAGATGATGTCAATAAACTTTAATAGTCTTTAAAAAATGGGAAAAAGCACAAGAATTAAAATATTTTTAAAGGAAAATACATATTTGGAACAACTGAAATAAATTGAGAGTTTAATTCAAAAAGTATTTAAATATTTTTTTGGCTATGAAAAATCTGAAAAAAGATTCAGAATAATTGTTGAATTTAATATGTGTATTAGAGGCAGAAACCAAGTTGAACCTAAATGTGTCTAATAATTATATGATCAAACTTAAGATGTTAAGGGATCAAGATTAAAATCCAAAAGGTTCTTCTTCTGTGTTACATATTCCTGGGGAAAAAAAAAAAACCAACCAACCAAACAAAACAACTTAAACTTTTCACATGATATCTCAAAGTAAGCCTAATTTCTCAAAAAGCAAAATTAAAGGGCATGATTCATTTATGGGGATTTTCTCCTCTTGATTTTTCACTCTGATAGGAAGAATAACAGTTAATTTTTAAACTGCTTTGAACTTATTTTTCATTTTGCCCAAATACAGCCTCACTTTTGATAGTACCAGGAAAAAAGAAGTCATGTAACTGGAAGATGACCATGAATTTAAAGGCAGTAAGTCCGTCAACAATGATAATGATATTTTAAGGCAAGAGCAGGGCATAACATTCAACTCCGACAGCATGACTTCTACATAGTAACAAGAACTACCTTTCAGCTTTTTCTTTTTGAGTTGTACAATGCTTTTTCTACAAAAATAACAGATGCACACTAACATACAGTAAGAAGAACTAGCAATGAAAAGGAATGGAAATATATCTAAAGAAATTATTTTGGTTTGGTTTTATTTTGATGGAGTGGCTTGTTTCTTATGTGAGCAATTGGGGCAACTATAATGGGATTTTATTCTGTGAGAGAGATTAGAGTCTTTGAGAATCTGATTTTTGATAGCAATTGAGAATATACATACAGTAGTAGCTGATAGAGGACAGATAGACAAAATCAGTAACTTTTTTTAATGTAGACATACCTCAGAGTACAAGGGCATACCTGGAATGCAGCTCCCAGAAGAGCAGCTCAAGTTTTAGGGAGGTCAAAGTACACACATAATGCCCAAGAGTTTATAAACATCTACATATGTGCAGTTATTGCTTGCAAATGTTCTCTTTAATGTACTTAAATCACTAGTAGAAGACATTTCTCAACCATCAGATGATTTTTGGTCTGTATGATGGATGGGTGAAGACATGAAAAGTAGCAGCAGTGCAACTGGAGCACCTGGTTTGTTGTTGATATTTTGGGGTTTTGTATGAGGGTAAAAGGAAGAGGCATGGACTTCTGAAGAATTTAATCTAAGTAATGAGATAGATGGTGATGCAATAGGCAATGAAAAGGCCCTAAACCAGTGAGTTTAGAAACACCAAGATTTTTTTTTTTTTAAGGGCAATTACTGATTCATTAAAGGTATATTATGTCATTCTACCTAGCATCCTTGTCTTAACACTAACTGGCCTAGTGGGTAATGTGACAGAACTCCACTTTAATAAGGGGTGAAATTTGACACTTGTCCCAGGTAATACACTCCTAAACAGAGTTAATATTTACAATCAAGACAAAATAACCACAATGTGGATGCATAGCAGCTGCAAAAAATACTCACAGATTGTAGATTGAATTATTGAATAAGAAAGTGAGTAAGTATCTTATATTAGAAGAACTATATTGAGTTTAGTCCAGGCAGTGAAAACTGAGAGATGATAAGAAAAGAGGTGGGGAGAAGACAATATGATAAATTCTTGACAGTAAATAAAAGATTATCTTAGAAAGGAGAGTGTTTAGTTGTTCTCTGTGCCCTGGGCACACAGGAGAAGAGAGAGAATCATTCCTTAAGAGGCAAATAACAAGTAGAATACTTTCCAGTCATGAAGGGACATCGTGTCAGCTATGGGACAAGAAATCTACACAGATTGCAAATCGTCCTAATCCAACAGGTTTTTAGAAAGAGGTTTTACAGACATAGATCAGAAAAACTACAAAGATACTTGGTCAAACCAAGACACAGACTAAAGGATCATTTCCCATCTCCTCCAGCACCGTGTTTCCAGCTTCACTACAATTTATTAGCAAAAAGGTCTATGGTATGGTATAAAGTATTATACTATCTGGTTTTGTAAGGCCAAGTAGCTCCCATGAAGTCAATAGCGATCATTTGACTTCTGACAAATGAAGATTTGATTGTAGGAATCTTTTTACCCAAACCAAACCAAAAAAACCCCACAACCATGTATGTTAAAAAAACAAACCAAAACAAAACAAAACCCCAACCAAACAAACCCGCAAACTTTTCTTGCTAACCATCAAAGAACAGAAAACATCTTTTAAGCTAAGGCAAAATAAGACATCCAACAAAACAGCTCTGCTTCAAAGGTTGCTTATGGGGTTCCCAGCAACACAGAGGAAACTTTATGAGAAGGAACCAAAGTACTCCATAGCAGGCAAGGGCAACTGTCCTGAAGTACTGTCTTCTGGCATAATTTATACTTTTAGTAGTATCTTCTTAGAAAGTCACGTTTTCTAAGTAAAAATTTACCCAAATACACTGATGTCTCAAACATCTTCCATTTTAGGGGAATATTGTTCCCCTAAAGCAAGCAGTTATTTTATAGTCCAACTCCTAAGTACAACTGCCTGTTATTACTCTCTTACATCAATTAAATTCTTTACTGTAGAAATAATTTTTAAAATTCTCTCATCTTCCCTTTCCAGGATGAAAAATGAAACCATGAGGTGCTAGAATGTGTAAATACACCCCAGGACTTTTTTTTTTCTAATGGGTTTCTATGGATTGGAAGTTTTTCCCCCTTCTCATTTACTTCTGGAACCGAAATGTGAAGTTCTTACGATAGTAATGTCGAGCTGCTCATGTAATATATTTCTTTGCCTCCCGACATTGTGCTCCTCATGAGATTTTTTTCAGACTAACAATTCCCAAGAGGGCATAACAATTTAAATAAGCTGTGAGTTATTAATCAGAAGTGAAGACTTTTATAGAAATCAACACAAAATGAAAGCGATACCTGTTTTTAAGAACAGCAGTAATTAATGAGGGAAGTAATGCAGGTCAATCTAACAAGATAACTATTGGAAACTAAGCATTGCAAAACACTATAATATTGCAGGAGATCTGGGTCTGACAAAATTTTTAATAAACAACAACTAAAAAATGCAAATTTTCTATTTGAAAAGAGATAAACATGTACCACTAACATTTTTGGAACAGGGATAATTTTAACATTGAGATTGTAACCAGAAGATGGAAATCTGTGAAGAGATTTTCAGACAGCTTCTGAATTTGTTGGGCTGGGCCCAGCTTTGCTTTTATAGACAGTAATGCATGACAGTAGCTGTCTGGGATATAAAACACAATAAAGGAAGGATGGAGGCGAGTTCATTTACATCTGAAACCACAGACATGTGACATCTGTGTTACCACAGATGTCATTTGCACCCCAACGTACCTGCTTTAATGGATGGGTGGCCTACAAATTCATCACTCTATTCAACTGGAATGCTCTTTAAGAGGCTTGGCGCAAGAAATTCAGAAACAAACAAAAAAAAGACGGGGTAAGGGTGTTCAAGTTAGATGAAAGTATATTCTAGGCACAAAACCTGTTAATAAATGGTATTAATAGGAAGTTCTTTCATGTGAATTGGGGTGGTGTCTGTAAGTTAGAACATCACAAATCAGGAAATCAGAGTGAGTCACCGCTTAGAAGGACATAAGAAGGGCAAGAGTTGCTCTAAAAATATATAGCAAAAGGAAACAAATGCAAGTACTGAAATTCTTATTTACAGGAGAAATTGTAACAAACAAATGGCAAGAATGAGATGAGAATAGTTATGGTTTAACTTGCTTCACTTCTCCTTAAATCCACAAATATATTCCTACCCTATGGTAATAATGTATTTAGAATAATAGCCAAGGAAGGTGGTGAGGCAAAGAGCAGAACAGAAATATAAATGAGGTACATAAAATTTGGTCTAAAATTTGCTTTTTGTCTCAATTACCAATGATCTGTGTTGAGTGTATTACATGAAAGAGAGTCATATTTAAAGATGAAGACAGCCAGAGAAGCACCATTCAGTATGGTTTATTACAGCTAACTAGGAAGCTCCTGGCAGAACACAATGGAGACAGAGCTGCTGCATGCCCCGACCATCCAGGCTGAAGACTGAAATGAATGCCAGCAGGAGATCATCAAACAAACATGGGACTACATGTGTACAGCGGCACCAGGGAGGAGAACGGTGGACCGTAATGAACTCCTCCTCCTCCCTTGCATTGCTTTTGTGCAGGCAAGGGTTCCTGCAAAGCAAGGACAGCTTTGTAACTGCTTGGCCAGGACTCCCCTGGCAGAAATGTTACAGGACAGTTGATACTACTGGGTTTGGGACTGGTACCTTTCTTTTCTCTTGAAAGTTGTGATAGAGCAGGCTCCTCTTGTTAGCTAACCACCCTGCCTCCTCTAGGGGCTGGCTGCCCCTGCAGCACCCCTCGTTACCTGTTCTGTGATATATCTCTCCCAGGATGAACAAGGATTGAGCACTTGCCTTTTATCCGTCTGTGGCAAGAAGGTGAGCAGAGGCTTGATAACAGAAGCTAATCAGGAAATTCCATTCAAAGGTGATTTGACACTGATTAGAAGAAATCTGAAGAGCGGGAAGTATGGAGCCAGTCAGAAGAAGAAAAGAAGCATGAATGCCAGCAATGCAGCAGGACACAGCTCATGAGAGCAAAGCTGGGGAACTTTGTGGGAAACAACAGCCTGGTATTTCAGTACCATGCTGTCACTGAGGAGTGTCCAGAGTGAAAACAGAGAGCAAGGAGGTTTGCCTTCCTACAGCAAATAACTGGAGCTATTACTGCTCTATCTGAGCACAGCTCATACTGTGTCCACTGTATGGAGACCGCAACGTGGCCTACCAGAGTTGATGTCCCTTCAATATGATCTGAGTGTAATGAAACAGCCATGGAAATTTTTGTTAAAAGCCAAAAATACTCGTCTAAGCAGACTGTTGTTGCAAACTATGCATTATGCACTACCTTCTAAGATGAGCTCTGATTTTTAGGCTGTTGCTTAACTTTCCCTGACCAGAGTGGTCACTGTACAGATTTCTCTGAGCTGGTAGTGACCATATGGGGATACCTTCCCTTCCTAGGCAGTGAACATTAGTTACAACTCAAACCCAAAGTTCAGAGTTGGTAAAACCAGCTCATTGGTGCTGGAGAGATCCCCTGCAGTTCCACAGGGCGTCAGGTGAGAGCCTGCAAGGTCAGAGCTGAGCCATTGGGTGATGCGGGCCACAAGAGCACACATTTATTATGCACCCCTGGAAGGTACGCTGGTAGGAGAAGGGAGAAACTAAAACACTTGGGAGAGGACAAATTTTTTTAAGGACTGTGTGCCAACGGTTTGAGAGGCAATAAAAATAAGATGGGACAACTCAACAGCCCAACTGTGCAAAACCATTTGTGAAGAGGTTGACACAAGCAGTCCTACCCATCGGTTGTTGGTGTATAGACTGAGCATGTTCAGTGACAGGAGTGAATAGAGAACTATACAATGTTTTGAGAGAGGGAGGCAAAATACTAAGACCTCCGATACAGACAGAACAACAAATTCAGGTGAAGGTAAGACCCAGGTATTTCTGGATTTGATAGCTGATGGATTTTGTTCACTAAATAGGCATTGAAATGATGGGAAGGGATATTGCTGTGCAACCGGAGAATAAAAAATTTAGTAGCTATATTAAGAATATGCAGTGTTTCAGACAACCACAAGTCCATTAGTCTGACCTCTGTGTTACACAGGGCTCTAGATCAAACCGTGAAAGAAAGAATAAAGAATGGAAAGGAAAGGGGAAATGGGATAAACTGCAGCAGACTAAATGAGGTCAATCTGATATCTGTATGAAACCAGGTAATTAAAGGGCTAAAGTAAGCAGGCACAATATACCTAATCTATGTGAACTTCAGTGAGACATTTAAAGCAGACCACACAGGAGAAGACAGGAGCTAGTTAAATTACAGAGCAAGTAAGCAACTGGCTAACGTGAACCGGTGAGAGGCAAACAAACCTCCCAGTGACATGAATTTTGAGGCATTGCCAATGTCTGAGGAAGACCAGAATATTTTATGGCCATAACTGAATGATCATGAGGCTTGGAAAGATAGAAATAGTTTAAATTCAAAAGCGCAATGTGCAAAAAGTGCAAATCATGCCTTAGTAAAAAGATAGCAAAAATGACTGCTCCAAGCTGACTCATCATCAGCTGAGCGCTAAAAATGATAAAAATGTCTGGGCAAACCAGTATGTTGTTAAGACAGCTATGATCTAGAAAAGTGTTGCAACAGAGAAAAAACAAAACAAAACAAAACAAAAGCAACCAAAAAAAAACCCCAACAAACCAAACCCCAAGGATATATAAGTTATAGCATTTCCAGGGGAGATAAAGATGTGTTAATGCGACTGCACAAAGCATTGAGGAAATTCCATCTGGAGAAGAATTTATAATTCCAATCATTCACACTCAAAAAAGACAAAGTCAAGCTGGAATGCAGGAAAAGAATAAGTCTGCCCTGTTTAGCTGAGCAAAAATAAGCTTGCAATCAAACAAATTTTCATAAAGTGGGGTAAACACCATGAAAAAGACTAACTGTGATTGTAGTAGCAGAGATAGGGGCATGAAAACAAATATACATGTTCCAAATACTTTTAGACTGCAGATAGGGACTAGTTATAGCATAAAATGAATAAGGAAGAGGCTAACGGGAAGTAGAAGAGTGAGATAATGAAATTTCCTGATGACACAAATTTTGCGGCAGGTCAATAAAATGGAGTTTTGGAATAGCCTTCTAAAATTAGGTTACAAGAATAAAAAGGATCAAAATTAAAAACCTTAATACATTTAAGATAGAACTCCATGAGTTCACAAAAGAAATATTGATATGGTTGACTAAGCTAGCAGGAGACTGGACTTGCTGACCCTTGTAGTCGTACATTCTCACATTGCTTCTTTAGAAATGTTAAAGCCTTCAAAAATCCATGAGTTACACTGGATTTTTAGAAACACCTGACCGCCCCAGATGTTTCTCTTCTAAGGAAAACAACTAAACTCCCCAAAGACCACTGACATATACCTAATAACGATGCAGATTTAGAAATTACTTTGTTGTGAGCAAATATATCTATCTTCATTCCATCTTTTTGACAGTTATAAAGTAGAGCCAAGGAGGAAAATTAACCTCTTTGCCCCCCTTCATTCTTGACTTGTAGGGCACAAGGAATTAGATTTCTTCCTGTTCCTTGTTAAGTGTGCAACACAGCCCTGTGATTTATACCCTTTAAAGGGATTCTACAATGAAAGATCTTTCCAGGAGCCCCAATGAAGGCCATTATATGCTCTTAACATGCAATTAATGTACATTTCAAATTAGTGGGTCTCCTTATTAATGCTCTGCTGTTATGCTTATCTGATGTTTCCTTATACGAAACAATGAAACAAAATAAATGAACCCTTGTTCAGCAGGAGCTGTCAAATTAGAAACGGTTACAAAGTAATAATTAGGGAAAATGGATCACAGTGTTCAGGCTTCAGCAATGATTGTCCCTCTGTGGGCCATTAACAAAATCTAGTCATTGGATCTGCATGCAATTTTAATGAAGCCACAAGTAAACAAACTGCAAAATGATGTGGGCAGGACTTTGCTCACTTTATGAGGCAGACTTTCATATGGTTTGGGGTTTTTTCTCCCTCCTTTGCTGCCCTTTGCTCCTTATGCTGGTGATTCTGGTCAGGGAGGTTTAATTTAAGATTTCCTCTCACACTGTAGTATTTGAAAAATGGTTATGTCTTCTGACCCTTGTAGTGTAGGTTAGCTGCAATTATATCTGTGGGGTAGGCTGTATTTTTTGTATTAAAATGCAGGAATCATGAGGACAATCTCGAGATGCTGCAACAAACCTACAGTTCCCCAGATGAAGCATTGGGCTCTGGTGCGGGGAGGATTGATGCCAAACACCAGTGAGGAACGAGCTCCACCAAGACACCCTTCCAAGAGAGGTTTGCACTGATTTCTCCCCGTTCTATGGCCACGCGAGAAGAAACGGCGGGCATTTGAGCCTTCAGCGTTTGCGGGAGGACGGGGGCAGTTTGCTCTTTCTCTGTTTTTTTGAAAGAAAGTTTCCAGCCGCCCGCCTGCCCGTTGGCAGGGCAGGGGAGGCGAGGGGGGTGACGGCCCCGGCTGCCGGCGCGGGCGCTGGGGGACGAAGCTCTCTCGGCTCCGCGGGGAGCGGAGCTTCGCTGCCCCACCTGGTGGCCACGGGAGGAGGAAAGCGGTGGAGGAAAGGATGAGCAGATCTAACGGGGGGTACGACTCTCCCGGGGCCGCTTGCTGTTTTAGCACTCCTCCACAAATTAGTTCTTTTATGGGGGGTGGGGTGGGGTGTCAAAGGGGCTTCGGTGCTTTTGCTTGCCTTCAGTGGATCTTGATAGTGCTTGAGAGTGTTGATAGAGCTAGTGGTGTTGTTTATTAGGTTCATTTATTTTCTTGATAAGCAGCTAAAAGAGAGATAAATCCCCTGGTTTCTTAAGCAGCAATACCATTGCTTTCAATATCTCTCATACTCCTTCATTTAAAGACTCATAAACTCTTTCTGTCTTTTCCCAGAAATTCCCTTTGGGGAATCTACTGAGAAATGTAAAGTGGCCTCTCCGTTTGGGCTGGAGAGCCCCACTGGTTCAGATTTGTTCATGAAAGGTCTGGAATTGGAAACTCTGTGCTCTGAAAAAAAATATTTTTGTAGGTTACAAAAAAAGGAGTTTGAGTTCTAAAAATATTTATCATCCAGAGAGCTTTGAGGAAGAAGATGCTCCAGTTACAAGGTCTTCTGTCTGTCACTCATTTTTTGGCAATGAGTGAGCTGGCAGGCCACTCAGCAGCTCCCGTGTTTCCTCTCTGGGGTATCCTTGGGCCACCACTGAATTTGCAAAGCTGCCACAGGTAGAGCCAGGGGTTCGTTCTGTCCCCTTGGGCAAAGGCTACACACCAGAGGGCTTGCTTCCCCCTGGACACATTCAGCAA
Organism: Gorsachius magnificus; assembly: GCA_034008185.1. Taxonomy (NCBI): domain Eukaryota; kingdom Metazoa; phylum Chordata; class Aves; order Pelecaniformes; family Ardeidae; genus Gorsachius; species Gorsachius magnificus. Next base: position 53,636,115 of record CM067082.1, on the reverse strand, counting down.
GGCTTGTGACAGCACAAGAGGCTGATATTAAGTGGCCCAGGGGTCACACACAAAGGAACCTATTCATTATCATGAAACAAAAGCCATTGCTCTCATCAGCCTATAAAAGCATGCTAAGGCAGAGAGGCCATTTGAAATGAGAGGGAAGTTGCTGTGGGGTTGCAGGGATGTGGGGATTTTTTTTTTCCAGTTGTAGTGATCTATGTCCCTGGGACACTGTAATGTGTGTTGCAGCGCTATATGGCAAATCACAGCTGCTATGGCAAAGCAGCGAGTGGCAAAGCTCTGGAGGTAATACAGTAGGAAATAACAGGGCATGGGTTGACTTTGAGTTAAGCGCCACTATCCCAAGTGTCATTGCAAGGCAGATAGCAAGTACTGAGATTTGAAGGGCATAAGCATTGACACTTGCACTGAGCCAGCTAGCTTGTGAAGTTATTAAGTGTCCTCTTTTTTTTTCTCTTTTCTTCAGATGTTTTTTGAGAGGTTTTATTCTGAGGCAGAGTCACCTGTAGGTATGCTGGATGAAGCTTATATTGTCCCTTGTGACAGGAGTCCAAATCTCGAGTGGCAGATTCCTTATGAGAAAAGAAAATGCTTGTCATTCCTTCACTCCCAAGTGCCATTGCCCCGACCACTGTTCATCCACCGTTTGCCTGTAAAGCCTAGGTGCAATTCAGCCAATATCCCCAATGTCCCCAATTCCAGCATCACATTATACATTTCCCTGGTTCCCTGAGCACGTTCCCTTGTGCCATATGACATGGCCAGTCCCTGTGGGCTACAAAGCCCATCCCTACTTGGATGATGAGTTTCAAAGTCAGGTTTGATAAACTATGCCAAGAAAGAGGATGACTGGACAAAAATAGGTTCAATTTAAAATTCCATAAGTGAATTAAAACTGTAAAACTGACAGGAAGTTGAACGCTAGGACTGTGAAGCCTTCACACATAACACAAAATTACTTTTATTGATTTATTTCCTCTAGCCTCAGATTAAGTTATTTCTCCTTATTTTAAAAGTCAGATTTATTTTTTTCCTGTCCTTTTCTGCTGTCTGGCTGTTCTGGTTTTGTTTTGTTTTTTAAAAATAGTCCTTTTATGAGATAAACCTCAACTTCTTAACACTACATTGACGCCATTGCAATGAAGTAGCCTCACAGAAATAACCATCTCCCTGCCACACAATCCTCCTGCAAGTTTCTTGTACAATAAATTTTGTACAAGCATTGAGAAAGACATAGGCTTTGCCAACAAGATGTAGATATCAAAAAAAACAAGAGAGAAACGAAAATTATGTTCTTCTTATCTTACTTTTCTCTTTAGTACCTGTCAGGAGCTTAGGCTAATGGAAACCACTGTCTCGGAGTTTTTAAAAAGCTTTTTCCATCATTTCAGCATTAACAAAACCCCTAAAATTAGAGGGTATAATTAGGCAAACTTAACAAAATAGATTCTATACCCAAACAGCCATAAAAATATACACTCTCATATCACTGTATGTCAAACCTGGAAGATTCCAAGCTTTGGGGCAAGCCCTGTCCTCATTCTAACCCTGTACCGGACCCTCAGCACCCCTCTTTCCTTGTCCTTCTTTGTACATGGTGGGAAGGAGGATGGCCAAGGGAGATAGGAGTTGTAGCCAGCTCCCAACGTGGACCACCAGAGGCCCATGAACTTGCAGGAAGCTGCAGTGCCCTCTACAACTTGGTGCTTATATAGCCACCAGGTCCTGCTTCAGGATCAAGAGTGCTCAGCCCTGGCCAGAGACATGATATACCTTGAGGGAATTCCCTGTCAGACCACTCACTTCATGTGAAGAAATATAAAAGTGTATCTTACCTTATTTTGGTGCCATTGGGTGGGTTTAGTTCCCACCACAAGATAAGGAATCCTATTCTTCTTGTGAAAATAGTTTTCTTTTTGCTATCAGTACTTATTTTCTAGAATAAACTGATAAAGAAGTTGCTCAAATAAGTGTGTCTGCAACTGAGATCACACACATAAATTCAACCACAGGGAACTTGTGCATATTCTTATTAAATTCCATTTACCCATCAGGGATTCCTGCAACTACAGAGAAGGACCATCCACTGAAAGATGTAGCAAATAAAAAATCTTACCACCTCTCATCTTTTACTCCTGATATGCTACATGACCTACTATAAAGACAGAGAATGAAGAAATTCAACTGTCCCTACGCCAGCTGAGCAACTTCTCTTTTTGCCATGGTAAGTAAACCACTTCTAGGACATAAAGAGATGGTGCTTCAAAACACATTTTCCTTCATTTTATTTTTAAAGGAAAAGAGCTTTAAAAGATTCTTGTGGCATGGGCCTGTACTGACGCACTGTATCATTAAAGGTTTGCTTTGTATTGATGGATTGCTGTGTGAAAACAAACATAAGGAAAGGCATCATAGCATAAATTCTGGTTGCTTTTTCACATCTGCTTTGCTTTTGTGTCTAATCCACAGCCTCTCATGGCAGCACAGGCCACCGTTCCCTGCAGGTAACTTAGAACAAAAGCAGGGATCTTGACTAAAATACTCCATGAGACTTGTTCCCATTGCTTGCTGGTGGAGATAAGTCTGTGCTTTCACAGTCATATGAAAGCAGACTTCTCTTAAAGGTGTCACTGTAGGCTGCCTGTTTGTTTCCACTACGAATTCTCTCTTTGTAAGTGACAGCTAAATAAACCATTTGGGATCGCTGTTAACTTACAGCCTGCTGCTGATCGCCGAGGAGGAAGCAAGTCAAATTCTACATGCTGTTTTTTTTAAGTAAGGATTTCCAGCTATGGTCCTCTCTACAGCACACATTTAGCACCATGTACCCACAGAGCACCAGCTTAGATACCGTGGTTTTTTCCTATTAGTTAACTCTTTTTTGGGCTGCATTATTCACAGAATATTGTGTCTAAGTAGATTTCATCTGTGACTGAATCCCACTGAAACAGAAGAATACGGGATATGAAAAGTGAGATTAATATATGGCACACAGACAATTTGCTGACAACCTGATGGATGACTTGATTGCTGCTTTGGAGGAAAAAAATTTATGGGACTAAATTCAGAATGTAAGTAAGCCTGGGGGCTGTCTAATGTACTGTGGCTTACATCAATTCTAAGTAAAGACTAGAGGCACTGTGCCTATGTCAAACACATCTAGATCTTCCAAAACCTGGCTGCTCTTGGTTTCCTTTATCTCTACCTGAAATTTCCTTAAAGCCCAGAGGTATGTGCATTTACCTTCCTATACATTGCCTGAATTACTTAATTTCTTGCCACAGTGAGACAGCAAATTTACCAAAGGCTTATAAACTAAACCCAGTTGCAAGAATTACACAGAGAACTATAATAATTATAAAAGTATAATTCTTAATAAATTTAATGTAATTAAATCCATAATTACAAGAATTACAAAGAACTATACAAGGAGGAACACCCAGATCAGAAAGCCTTGATCTGAAAATGGGAGCTGTGCCAAAACAGGTGCTCAATGAAAACAAGCACAGAGATTTCAGCTACTGTTGCGATGAAGCTATTGGTCTGTGGTAGGCTTTGGCAAGCCTGAAACTTTGGTAAATGGTTATAATCCATCCTCTTACATGGTTTTAGACTTTCCATTAGCTCCCTAAGGCCCGGGCACCATGTATGCACGGACTTGTGAAATGCAGTGCATGGAGATGGTTGTAAAAAGCTGCCAGCCACTCAGAGGTCAGTGCAACATGAGATGGCATCTGCTGTGCCTTTCAGAAGCAGAAATTCCTGCAGGAGAGCTGGTGGGTTGGTCTCCCCCAGGGCAGACAGACAAGCTCTGCCCTTGTGCAGAAGGCAGTGCCCTCCCTTTCTCCCCCTTTGCAAAGGCTTGCCCTTACTGGAGTTGTGCACTCCGCCTTCACAGAGAGATTTAAAAAAAAGGACATAAGAGGAAAAGTCCCTCCCAATATTTTTGTCTGAGGCAAAATCCCAAATATTAAATACTTGAACACCTAAACATAACTACCCTACCCCTGGGGTTAGCGAAAGTGAAGTCTGGGTCCAAATTCACCCCCATGCCAACCAGAACTCTGCATTCATAAACCCCTGAATTACAGCCCCAAAACCCCAGGTCAGGCATCATAGTCTGAGCTGAGCAGACAGCAACAGAAAAAGGAAAACATTCCTTAAAAAACATTCATCACCCCCAACGAACTGGTGTGTTCATGTTGCCAAGCAACCATGCTGCATCTCTGCACCTCTGAGACCCACAGGTCAAAACCCAATGTCAACAGAAAAGTTTGAGAGTCCAGTCAGGATTATGGCACATGAATATTGATAAGTGTCATGGTTTAACCCCAGCCAGCAAATAAGTACCACACAACTTCTTGCTCACACCCCCCCAGCCAGTGGGATGGGGGAGAGGCTCAGAAGGGGAAAAGTAAGAAAACTCATGGGTTAAGATTTGAACAGTTTGATAATTGAAATAAAATAAGTTATTATAATAATAATAATTATAATAAAGATAATAAAAATAATAAATTCTAGTGAAAAGGAAAACAACAACGACAATCAAACAAAAAAAAAGGAATAAAACCCAGGAAAAACAAGTGATGCAACCACTCACCACCCACCAACCAATGCTCAACCCGTCCCCAAGCAGTGATCGCTGCTCCCCGGCCAACTCCCCCCAGTTTATATGCTGAGTGTGATGTCATATGGTCTGGAATAGCCCTTTGGCCAGTTGGGGTCAGCTGTCCTGGCTGTGCCCCCTCCCAGCTTCTTGTGCACCTGGCAGAGCAGGGGAAGCTGAAAATGCCTTTGATGTAAGCCCTGCTTAGCAACACCTAAACCATCAGTGTGTTACCAACAGTATTCTAGTACTAAATCCAAAACACAGCACTATACCAGCTACTAGGAAGAAAATTAACTCTAGAGACAATAAGAAAAAAGACAGAAGAGAGTATATGTCTGCAGCCCTGTTTTTTTAATTAACATTTTTCTCAATGGGGCTACCAGTGCAAGAGCCAGGAGTTTTTCAAAACCTCAAGAGAAACACAGGTGGTTTTCACCTTGCAAAGAATTGGATATTCAATTTGCAGGACGAGCAGTTATTTTGCAACTACTACAGAAACACGTATAAAAACCCTAAAGAGTTGGGTCTTGGCCCTCACTGACTTATTCCATTGGGAAGCAGCATTGTTTTTCACCAGTAACAGTGGATATTTTCTATTGTCTTCCCATGTCAGTGTATTTTCTTCATGTTTCCTTTTGCCAAATGTTCTAGGTAGGGCCATGATGTACTAGAATATAAATTATTTCTGATGACAGATAGCCTGGAGTGGACTATACCTTTCCTTTGCACCGTTCTTGGGTGACATTCATGTCCATGTTCAAGGCTGAGCAGAAGTGGAAGGATGGATAGATGGAGATGGAATTGCCTGCTGAGCCCTGCTTCTGCCATGCCATTCACTGGTGAAGCAGCAGCCACCAGGAGAAAGACCATGGGCTGGAGTGGGGCTACAGTGGGGCCGGAGGCAGGTTATGGCAGAGGGGGGACAGAAGGCAGGAACTGAGTGCTATTTCAATAACCAGTTTATCATAGCATCATAGAATCATAGAATGTTTTGGGTTGGAAGGGACCCCTAGAGGTCATCTAGTCCAACCCCCCTGCAGTCAGCAGGGACACCACTAACTAGATCAGGTTGCTCAGAGCCCCATCCAACCTGACCTTGAATGTTCCCAGGGATGGGGCCTCCACCACCTCTCTGGGAAACCCATTCCAGTGTTTCACCACCCTCGTTGTAAAGAATTTCTTCCTTATATCCAGTCTAAACCTACCTTGCTTCAGTTTAAAACCATTACCCCTTGTCCTGTCACAGCTGGCCCTACTAAAAAGATTTTCCCCATCTTTCCTATAGGCCCCCTTTAGATACTGAAAGGCCGCAATCAGGTCTCCCCGCAGCCTTCTCTTCTCCAGACTGAACAAGTCCAACTCTCTCAGCCTGTCCTCATAAGACAGCTGCTCCAGCCCTCGGATCATTTTAGTAGCCCTCCTCTGGACCCGCTCCAACAGTCCCATGTCCTTCTTGTGCTGAGGGCTCCAGAGCTGGACGCAGTACTCTAGGTGAGGTCTCACCAGAGCAGAGTAGAGGGGCAGAATCACCTCCTTCGACCTGCTGGCCACGCTTCTCCTGATGCAGCCCAGGGTACGGTTGGCCTTCTGGGCCGCCAGCGCACATTGCTGGCTCATGTCCAGCTTTTCATCCACCAGCACCCCCAAGTCCCTCTCGGCAGGGCTGCTCTCGATCCTTTCTTCCCCCAGCCTGTACTGATACTGGGGGTTACCCTGACCCAGGTGCAGAACCTTGCACTTGGCCTTGTTGAACCTCATGAGGTTCAGACAGGCCCACCTCTCCAGCCTGTCCAGGTCTCTCTGGATGACATCCCGTCCTTCTGGTGTGTCAACTGCACCACTCAGTTTGGTGTTGTCCGCAAACTTTCTGAGGGTGCATTCGATCTCGCTGTCTAAATCATTGATGAAAACGTTAAACAGCACCGGTCCCCGTACGGACCCGTGAGGGACACCACTCATCACCGGTCTCCATCCGGACATCGAGCCATTGACCACTACCCTCTGGATGCGGCCATCCAGCCAGTTCCTTATCCACCGAACAGTCCACCCATCAAATCCATAGCTCTCCAATTTAGAGAGAAGGATGTTGTGGGGGACCGTGTCAAAGGCCTTTGCAGAAGTCCAGATAGATGACATCCATTGGTTTTCCCTTGTCCACTGATGTTGTCACACCATCATAGAAAGACACTAGGTTCGTCAGGCAGGACTTGCCCTTGGTGAAGCCATGCTGGCTATCTCGAATTATCTCCCTGGCCTCCATGTGCCTTAGCATAACTAAGTTTAATTGGCTCTTCTCCAGAACAGCCCTTGAAGGAGTTAAATGGAAATAGGGACTGCACTGGGAAATCAATGTAAGCCCAGGGAATTTCTAAGCTAGTATCTAAACACGACGAGATTAGAAAGTCAGATAATTTAAGAGCAGAGGGAGAGAGGGGAAAGTAGGCTAGTGCATTTCTGCACTAAAGCTCCCAAGGTTTGCTCATCAACCTTAGAAGCAATATACTGAACTTCACCAGGTGAAAGAAACATAGCAGTTTTTCAGGCAGATGTTGTGTTTTTATCACAAAATCTCACTAGCAAGATGAAAGTAGGCGATGGATAGAGCAGTTGGATAGCACAGCAGCATCACCTCTGTCAGCAGTGGAGCAGGATTAACCAGAGGGGTGAAGATTTGCAAGGGAGACCACCATGCAGCTGGTAGAGCATTTGCTGTGAATGCAGAGCAGAAACAATGTGGAAGCCAGCGGTGTGGTTCAAAGAAAGATGTAGCCATTACTCACAGATCTCCAAAATAACAAAAAGAGAGAACGAGATAAAAGTAAAGCAGGCCAGAGAGGAGGCAGAGACAATTCTTGAGGTGGAGATGGCCAACGCGGGGAAAAAGGTATTAGTCACAGGGTCAATGAGAAAAATGTTGTATTTCATTCTGCAAATCTGTTATCGAGAAACAAAATAAAGCTTTTAAATAGTATGTTTACAAGTTCAAGCATGATCAAATATAACTTAGGGTAAAAATCTAAGTTACTGAAAAGGTGATTTGAAATAATCATGCAAGCACAAGAAAGCTATTAAGCCCTTGATAACTCTGGCAAAGAGGGCAATAAGGGCATATCCAATTTAGATTACAAACAGTGAGAACCATCATATTTTAGACTGCATTATACATTGCCTGTGGAGTGATTTATTTTGTAGAGAGATTGTAGCAAGTGAGGTTGTAGCAAAACAGGGGATCACGCTCCAAACAATGCTGTTGTCTCTGTGTGTGACACACCATGTTTGCACATTTCTTATGCTTCCTCATCAATAACTTCTTGTGTAATTAACCAAAACTGGTGAAGCATGTGCTCAGATCCGACAGCTTCAAAAGAAAAAGGATTTGCTTTGGTCAGTGGTCCCTAGCCAGTGATCCCTCCAGTGAAGGTAAAGCACACAGCAGCTGAGAAGCAGCAGCTAAAAGAAATGTCATGGTTGTTCCTCCCATCCCCAAATTTGCAAGCACTTCACTGTAACAATGTAAGTCTATACAAACAGGCACGATTCATGCAGTGCAGTTTTTGGCTCTGGGACCTTGTTTTCCTCTGTTGTGGTCTTTCACCTCCTAATTCTCATTTTCCTTCAAATTCTCCTGCCTGAGCAGAGAACCCCAGGCAGCAGGGAGGCAGCATGATCCTGCACACCATATCATGCTTGGCAAGGCTCCTCCTGGGAAGGGGTAGAGGCCTGGGAGGGCATTGCTTCTGCTGTAGCATTTGAAAAGATGGTTCACTGGAGAGCACCTGATTTTGGGTGCTTTTCCTTTGCCCCTGGCACACATGTTTCCTTGTGGTTGTTGCTGAAGGGGGACACCCAGTTTGCCAGCAGAGCTAGGCGAAGAGGTTGGTGCATTTGGGGCTCTGTAGGACCTTTGAAGAGCAGACAGGTGATGTAGTTTGGAAACTTATTGATCTGTGGAGGCCAAATATCTTCCACCAGGTAGAAAAATCATAAAGTCCTCACCTTTATACTCAGCCTCCCTGAAAAGGAATGCCATGCTGCCCATGGGGATGTCACATAGCCATTTCATCCCCTGGAAACACTGCCTAGCAGTGGTTAATTTTTTAAAATGCTCATAGTTATTTGGAGACAAGGCTTTACCATGAGGGGAATGAACATCACCAGGGTACTGGGACATTATCTGTTGTTGCAAGCAAGAGCTCAGATAAACTGTGTCCTTGGTTGTGAAGCCTTGTCCAGCTCCTCAGCTCACAGTCACTCGGATCTCACTGTTAGGAGCTGGCTACACGGCATTACAACTACAGAGGTGCAGCAGAAGCCACTCATGCCCCTTGTTCCTCCTCCGCTGGCACATCACTGGCCCATGCCACCTGGGTGCCCAAAGGCACAGCTCTCCCATCCCAGACCAGCAGCCCAAACACACAACAGGAGCCCCTCCAATGCGGGACTGTGGCAGAGAGCCCCAAGCATCTGCCTACCCTCCCTCTGCAACACTGAATGCAACAATTGAACTGGGTGGGTGGGGGGGGGGGAAGACACAGAGGTTGCCCTGGTACAAAAGTCCATCTGCTCTCCAATGACCCCTGTTAAAAATTTCAGACAATTGAAGAGATTTTTGTCACTGGCTGGACAAATGTTGGACCTCGAGAATGTCAAATGTAGCACGGCTGTGATGATACATCTGCAGCAGCACACTGAGTCCAAAGCCAAGCTTACTTACAAGTGTACCATTTTTTTTTACGTCTCCATTTCTGTTATAAATTTCAGGAAGAGTGGACTGTAGATAGCTGTAGGGGGTAAGGTCAGCACCAAGAGAATAGACATCAAATATTCAAAATAATGTGATTACAGAATGTGCTGACCTGAGAAGGAAATTTGTACTTTGGGGGTGTATTAGAAGCAACTCAAAGGTTTTCTGTTTCAGCTCTTATGCTCCACATGTGCTGCTTTTCTTGACATTTTCCTGCAGCCTGATGTCCCCTGGAGAGCTGGCTGTGTTTGTTAGGTACAATAGGTCAGACCTGCCAACATATGTTGGGATAACAGGGTTTCTGCGCTTCCCCCTAGAAACAAGGAGGCGGGTATAGGAGAAACTCTCCATTCATTTAGAGGGAAGCTGTTCTTAAGCAAGGCTAGGCAAATCTTGCAAAATATTTAGTCTGAACATTACCACAAATGTTCAAATTATTTACCTCCAACATACTGTCTTTTTTATCTGTTCCCCTTCTGCAAATATTCATAAAACAGAGTTTTGCTGGCACAGCTATTTACAGGAAGAGAATATCAATATAACATGCATGAATATTCACATAGTGATAAAATTTTACATTTACAAGCACCAATATGTACACCAACACATTCATTAAGCCACATGAAAAAAATATTGCCATGTGACTTATCCAGCCGACTGCAAATAGTTATTGCATCTCAAGTACGGGGTGTTCACAAGGTACTATAAACGAGCAGTCCAAAGAGACAAATCCATTAACATTTGTAGAATGCACTGACTAATGCACAATTTTAATGAAATGGGATTGTGAAGTTATTTTTATTAATGGCATTTATGAATTAGAGAGCTTGTGCAAATGCTATAGCAGTAGAGAAAACTGCTATCCCACAAGTAGAGAAACAGGTTATAGTCACAGAATAAATTGCTATGTAATATTATCATTCTCCATAGTTTTATTTTCACTTTATAGTAGCACCTGCGATGAAACCCTTTCCAACTATCAACAACATTTCTTGACTTCCAGCAGACATAGGCCCCATCAATCTCATACAATATCAAAACTCTGGTGTATTTTTTATATGAAAGGGGGGGGGGGGGTTAAGCTAGTGTCTTCACCTTAATCATCACAGTATTCTTATATACTAAAACATCAAAAGCACATGCAAAATGGGGCTAGAAACAAATATTTTAGCACTTTATTCTTTAAATGTACATTTCCTTGAAGCAGGATATATAAGAGCGATAAAGGGCTCAGTCCTGCAGAGTGCTGAAGGACACTATAATGGTTAAGGAGATTCTGAAGCAATTTTATATAAAAGTCTACCGTCATCCCTTTATTCCTTGATGCCAGCTTAATTCTCATCTGAAGTACAGGTAAGAGCCCTAGCTGATAAGGACTTTCAGGGAAGTGTTGCAGAGGTAAAGCTCTGAGCTATTGAATGTAAAAGGCCAGGTTATTGGATGAAAAAGTTTTCAGTAAGTTTTTGAAAGAAAATTACTACATAGGTTCATGTGAAGTCAACATATAATAAAACTAGAGAGCTTAGGCATGTACATTGACGGTAATAAATAGTATTTGGAATACTGTCAACAAGGGTTTTTTTAAAAGCTCTAAAATTGTAAATCTACTTGTTCCTTATGCAAACTTTCCAAAGTACACCTAGCAGTTAATAACTAGTTCCCCCTTAACCAAAGAAAAACCTAATTTTACATGGAACATGCTGTGATTTCCCTCCCTGCCCATCTTTCCTCTGTCGGTTTTCTTGCTCCTCTCCCCTGAACAACTGACTGTTTTTCCCAATGCCCAAGCCTCTTCATTCAGAGCAAGCTTTGCGCAGGAGCCCTGGTCCCCTGGCAATCAAAGCACATGCTCCTTTGACATTCATTCAGAAATGCATGCAGCTGTACCATATTTTTAACTGCAATAATGCCTCAGAACCTCCCATCTCATGTTGGCACAGCATTTTCTGCACAGCCCTCCTTCCCACTTTTGGAGTGAAATAGGAACTCTGTATCTGAACATGTAGCCCCTATTTCCCCCTGTGGATCATCCGTTGAGGGTAGCAGATTTGGTCCTTGGGTTTTGCACATTGAACAGTTTCCGTACCATGTTGCTAGACCATAGTACTTAATCTCATGAGTTCAGCATTTTTCCATTTTGTTTCTTGTGAAGACAAGGAAGAGAGGGAGGAATTTTCTAGTAGCTCATCCTGTAGAAAAATTACAGTACCATTTTACTCCCAGGGAGAATTTTTTTTTTACTTTTACTCGGTGCACAACCAGTATGCTTTTTCTCTTCATCAGAACAGCTCTCAGCCCTACCACATTTAATCATCACAGTCATATTTTAAACTTTGGGATCGCTTTGTAACTTCTAGAGAGCACAGCTAATAGGCAGGTAAGATGCCTTACCACCTTACAAGTTTCTCTAACTTCAGTTAACAAATGCAGAGTTGCCAGCATTCAAGTTTGTCAGATAAATACTGATGTCCACCTGCTCTGGTCCTCTTTTTGGACTGTTTCTTTTCTGTTTGTTTAGCTCAGGGACTGGAGCAGTAAGGGTGGCAGAGCTCAAACTGTAACAGCATGGGACAAAGCCAACCTGGTGTTGCCTCCAGAATATAAGGAAACATATCATTGTTTCCCACCTGCATCCAGATACCATTTCAGGAATAATATGTCACATTGAGAATAATTTAATTTTTAATCTGGGTTCTGAGAGATCACAGCTCTCACATGGGTGAGGTCCATGATATGACTATAAACAATTACTTCATCAATATTTGCTTTGCCAAAGTTTTACATGTCTCTTAATTTATTTACAAGCCTCTGAAAAGTGTCTGTAACCTTAAACACTGAGACTCCCTGGAGAATGGTGAAAGCAAATTTAATTGGGTAGCACCGTCTGAGGCTGTTTGCCAGGACTCTGTAGAACGGTCTACTGAGGTTATGTATTTTGCTCTGCTTAGCCTGTCTGTCATTTAATTTATTCCTGGCATTGGGTAGACATCCAATATTGTAACAGTGCCTAGCTCCCTGTAATAAATACAGGATCTCGCCATGCTGGCTAGCCTCGTGCCTCGCACAGTGGTGACACAGGGGCTCTGTGATGGACAGACGAGTCCCTCAGCCGAGGTGTCCATCTGCGCTGTCCCCTACGCTTCATTCGCGTCCCTTGTGATGTGGTAACTGCGCAGAAGCTGTCCTATGCTTGCTCCTTGTACAGGATTGATTTTTGGAGAACATAGGCTTGAGATCCCTCTCAGCTCTGCTTTCTGCCACGGGGACAGATTGTCACACGCAGCTGCTGCTTTTATACAGATCTTTGTCTGCCGGGACAGAATAGGATCCACGGTGGGATCCTCTGATGGAAAACTAGCCTTTTTAACCATGTTAATCCTATTGCTGTGAAGTTTTATAACATTTGAATCACAGCTTTGGACCTCCTGGCCCTTTTTTTACATCCCTGATGCACAGGTAGTATTTCTTGGATGTCCAGCTATAAGAAGATTTCTCAGAATAGACTGAAACTTGTTTGTGCACGAGGAATAAAAGTACATTGTTTTCTTACTTCATAAGGTCTGAAATGAGGAAAACAATAGGTTCTACGGTTCAACAATTCATTATGGTTTCAGGCACAAGCAGCCTAGTTCTCTCTTGTTATTCCTTTCTTACAGTATTCCTATTTCTTCCTTACTTCTAAGAAAGAAACAGTGTTATGTGAGACATGTAGCAGTTTACAGCATCTTTCTGGGTTTTTTTTTTTGCTTTTGTCAACTTTTTCCTCGCTCCTGAAAGCTGGCTGATCTTTCTTTCTTCCATCAGTGTTTCAGAGAAGCAATTTCCACAGGGCCTTTCCAGGAGTGCAATCCTTTATGGCTTTGCATACTCAGTGACATACACTCTTTTGGTCTATAGTCATGAACGCACAAATTACCAGATACCTCCTGTTCCAAAACAGTCTCTTAGAATATACCAGGTCCTGTTAACATTGTTTTCCTCCATGCCAGAAAGCACGAAAGGTTTCCACAAAACTTAAGGACAGTCACTGATAACATGGTGGATACAATATTAGCATCAAAAAACATGACCACCGTTGTTCCACATACATTTATTCCTATCATTGATGGAGTGAATATCAAAAAGTTATCATGGAACTTGAGATGAATCTCATTGTGGCCTGTGACTGTTACACCAGCTTCAATTCTGCAGCCACAAATCTTTCAAAAGCCACTGGAGAGCCTGATTTTTATCTCTGCACACACTTACTGACTGTGGTGAACTTGAATAAATATGGATGTTCCCTTTCTGTTAACTTCTCAATTAGCCACTGAAATCAGGCTAAATGTGGCAAAAAAAGAGATGTACTATATATATATTTCTTCTCAGTTTTCCCTTCTCATTTGACTGCAGTTCCGTCCTTCCACTAGAATAATTTTCTTAGTTGTAGTTTCTTAGCAGAATATAATAAGTAGATTAGAGACAGTCTTGTCAGTATCTCAGTACCGTAATATATTTATCTTGACAAAGGCCGTGTGAGGTCAGGAAACATCTACTATACCCTGACAGATGCAAAACTGAGACACAGAGAGACTAAATGCTTTTTCTCAGGTTACAAGGGATGTCTGTGTCAGAGTGGGGCAGAGATCCCTAGATTAATTCCCTTAACCAGCGAAATGCCTTTCTTTTGTCACGGTCATTTGAGTAGATGATGAATCCTTGTTTACTTCTAAGAATATGTTGATGATATAAAGGATTTCCCATTTTCATTCATGCTGCTGAAAACCAGCATGGACTCGGGTTTCAAGCTGCAATATCTCGGTATGACAAGTTCAGAAAGGCAGTGAGCATCACTGCGAGAGCCAGGACACGGTCATGGGGTGCCTATCAGCCTCTTCCCAGGCAGGGCACCGAGAAGGGCATTTTTATAACATGTCAGGTTAGCAAAGAAGTGTCTTGCCCAGGGACACATAGAGAGTTCAAGATTTAGCTAAATTCAGTTCTTAATAAAAAATATGAAGAAAAGGGGAAAGTATCAATGGGCATACTGTGGAAAACATACTGAAATCTATCATTTCTGTTGCAGTTGATATCTGTTGTTAAAGTGCCCTGACAAATCATTTCATATATTGACAAAAAGTAACACTTTTGTTATTCTGTGGCATCAGCTGAAAATGAGGAAAATAATGGACTTTGCATTTAGGCTGCAAATGCATTTAGGATGAAGGATTTTCTTTTACTGCTTAAAATTTCATTTAAAAAAAAAAAAAGGGAAGCCAGCTTAGTGTAGAATCAGCACCTGGGGTTTTTTTCAACGTGGTTATGTTTTAGTACATGCTTTAGATAGACTGAGAGAGGAGTATGGTGTTCGAATGGCCTGCCCAAGGCCACATATTGACTAAGTGACTCAAACTGGGTTAGGATTTAGGACCTTTTTGATTTCTAATCTATCATACCATTACCCAAAGGAGCTCCACTGTACTTTTGGTGAGAGATTAAGACCATCTCTAGACTAGCTGCCATTAGTTGCTTAAACCTTGTGAAAATGCAGTGTAATATTAGCACATCAACTTTGTGGTTTCCACCACATCTTGCTAGACAAAGCACCTCTTACAATAGTTTTTGCAGATTAAAGGATTTTTTTTAACATTTCTTCAGTATCTTTAAGTCTACGAGGGGAAATAGGAGTTCATACACCCTACCTTCCCAGTAAGAATATGAGCCAAATTTTTAAACACAAAAACTGAATTCTATACATTTTAAGCAGAAAAATACATTTGTGAATTTCAACTTTTGCACTTAACAATGGATACTCAGAACAATGATGCCATCAGTCTTTATTGGATTTATAAAAGATTATTGATGTTGCAAAACCAACCCTCAAGCTCTCATTGACTTCAGTGCAAGTGTGAGCACTTAGTCTAGACTGGCAAAGATACTCAGAGGTCTTGTGAAAATCAAACAGTGTTAGTAGTCCCAATGCTTTTTTCTATATGGATATGAGGGTACTCACTTGCAGAAAGTGTGTTACACTGCTTAGACTTCAATTATTTGCAACTATGTGATATATTGTATGTTTTTATAATGTTGTGTGGTTTCAAGCCACCATTAGACACACACAGATTCCTCTCTGATATCTCTCACTACAGCTATGTAATATTATTAAAATAATTTCAATAGTATGTTTGAAAGCACGGTGCTCCAAAAATACATAACTGTAAAGCCTAAGACTCTCTCAATAACAAGGCCTGAAACTCTGTTTTTCAATAACACAAGGTAGTAGTAATCTGAGTTTTTTACATTTTTCTTCCAGAATCGTCTTGAAAATTGAAAAGTGTATTTTTGTTAAATAGACTTTTTTACTTTTTTCAAGTTCTGAGATTTTCTTTAGTCAAGAACACATAAAAATGAGGGTTCTTTCCTTTCCCTTGTTGTTCTTCCCTAATTATCACAGGGAAAATGAGGTGAAGAAGAAAAGTGAAACTATAGATGAAGCTCTAAACCACTAAAAGAATAGATATCCTGCTTTTCAAAAACCAAAATATGGTTTCTATTTCTATTTCATCACTGGGAAAACAAACAAAAAAAATTCTAACACTTCAAAAGTTTTAAAAAACTTTTTGAACTGTTACATTTTTTTATGCTACCCACCACAAATAATTTACATCTTATTTGTGATGAAAAGAGAAGTTTGCTCTTGATTTCGGGATTTTGTCCAGTCTTTCAAGATCAACTAATAAAAAAAGCTGTGAGATCATTGATGAGACAACAATTGCTTATTCAATCCATTCCTTCTTCCTTAATTTTTTTCTGCCAAAAGAATGGAATAAGTACAAGGGGGGAAAATAAAACAACAGGAAGAAAAGGTCTAGTAAGAATTCTAAGACAGACCCTAACTATAGTGAATTACATTCTTACATTATCAATTACAGGCTCTTTTAATTAGTTTACCACAACCTATGCTGTGGAATGTGCCATTCAGAGGGTTGTTTTTTAATTAGTGATGGGGCTTGCTGCAGCATCTGCTGTGCAAACCCCAAGAACAGTGATGTGTCCTAACACAGAGAGAAAAAACCCTCCAGAAAACTGACAGCAAGATCAGAAATCAATAACACGTATAAGTGCTTTTTTCCATGGCTCCACAGAGATGGGAAAAACAGAGCATGCCACTGCACATCCCTACAGAGGATTTAGGTTCAGGTTGGGTCCATTGTCTAAATATCAGCAATCCATTTCTTGCTCTTTGGTGTTGCAGCATTTCACACAACACAGGATCAGAGTGAACCAGCTCTGCTTCTATTTTAAGGCGCACTCTGCTACCCGCTGTGCCTTACTGGGTCCAAGGTGGAAGGACAAGACAAAAGCTTTCCAGCTTTACAACATGATGTGCATGGCTGCTGAATGAGATTTAGCATCCAGCATCCCTCTTGTCTTTGATCTACTGCAGGTACAGCAGAGCTAACCGATCCATCAATTTCTGAGGCATAACTGGGTTTTGGCTCACGTAGCTCGTACTTGAGCGAAGGTTTCCCTGTGAGTGGCGATACTCACTGAGCTCATGGCTGGGGAGATGCTGAAGGCAACAGTCTGAGGCTGACATTTAATAATGAGCTGCAATTCACAGGCGAAGGAAGACCACCCGGTTAGGTGATCTGTTGCTCAAAATGCTCTGCTTGCCATTGGTGGTCAGGGTGCTTTTATTTCCATCTCAGGTTCAAAGAAAATGGGTTATCTTCCATTCCCACCATAATAACTGCTTTGTTTTGTTAAAGTTACAGTCAAAGGTTTGTCTTTTTCTTTTTGTTTTCAGTGTTCAGCAACTTTGCTCCCATTTTGCTCATGATGATGTTCAATAATAGAAACTACCAGAAGCCTTCTATACATGCTCTGCTCTAATTTATAACATGAGGATATATCCATAGGCAGCTGAGGGTAAGTCAATCTATAAGCACAGCTAATCTGGAGACAAGTACAATGAGTAAGTTGAGAAGGTTGAAATCTTTCTGATACCACATAATCGACAACACCTCAAAAAGAGAAAACGGAAACATTTTGCACACCCTATTTTGAGACATGTCTCCTTTCCCTTTCCCTCCCTCCGTGCTCACACAAGTTTTATTTTTAAATCTGCAGGCACAGTAGTGCAATTTTCATCACTGTGATAGTCAGTGGCTGTGGAATGGCAATTTACATCACACTGGTATTTTGTGGGAAGCAAACTCAATTCTTCTTCATAAGGAACTTGTTCCATTAGCAAGCTCATATTTAATATCCTCCCTGCCTATAATAACTGGTGTATTTCAGATTTAATGCAATTTCTGTTGCAATGCAACCTATGCAAAATTGGTTAATTCACAACCATTTGTATTCAAAAGCATATTGGTGCTAAAGAAAGAAAGAAAGAAATACTCCATCACAAATACTTCCTGAGACATAAACATTAATGACATTTATATTTGGGGTGGGTGGGGTTTTTTTTTTGCTTTTGTTGCCAGTACCACACTCTCTCTTTCCAAGCACATTAGTCTTGCTCGGTGCATGCACAAGAAATGAATTACAATATCTCAATATTTGTGGTACTTTTTTCTCTCCAGAAGCTGTAAATCTCTTCTGGAGCTCCCAAAATGTTTTTCTCCAATGGTGTTTGAATAGATAGTCAAGACTGTTTCAAAGAACCTTATCTGTGCTTCCAGCAGAGCTACCTCCAGCAGTCTTTTGGGAGTACACACAGCTCCCAAGGACTAGATCAGGAATCAGAGCTCCTATTTTCAGTGCTCTTTGCTGCGCCGGTGTAATGTATCTGATATAATCTGAGATAGGTGGTGCAAATAACACCACTTTAAGTTATGAACTGGCATCAGTAGTGTTGGAATAAGAACACTCCATAATTTTTGCTAGCCTGGATACATAAATTACAGATATGCACTAATTTTCATCTGCAAACACCATTTTTACAGAGTATCTTTAAGTGCTTTCTTGTACAGCAAATCTCAGAAACAATCAGCTATGTGCAAAGATTCAACAAGAGTTGTGTCTTGTGCGATAATTTTGTTTCCTCTACTCTTTACAATTCCACTGTAAATCCCAATATAATAGACACACTTCTCTGCTACATCTTTGAGAAGAAAAAGGGATTCCGACCTCCTGGGTCAGCCCTGTGTGATCCAGCCTAACGGTCGAAGGATATTACCATGGATACTTGGTCCTTGGTGACTGGGGAAAGAGAGAAATTGGCTTTTGAGTCAACAATCCAGAGCGAAATTTAAAGCTTTACTTCAGAGGGATGTTGTAAAGCAAGCAAAACTGCTGTGAATAAGGATTCACTACTGTTGAGCAGAACCTTTCCTGATAAGCAAGTGGAGGAGATGGCAAGAAAGCTTACTGACACACGTACCACTCCCAAGCTTCAAGGAAAGTGTCCTTGCAGATGTTCGTTTGTAACATCACCTATTCATCCAGATGCTGCCTTGTTAATGAGCATCAGCACTGGCACGTTGGTATCCAGCACATCAGTATGACCAGGTGAAAGTCAGCCAGAGGAAAGCAGTCAGTGCCAAGCTCTGCTCAGGCACCATTGCTGTAACAGTGACAGAGCAAAACTGAATGCATCAGCCTGAAGTATCACTGTGTAAAAAAATTACCTGTGTCGTTCCAACAATACTGACCTTGTCGCAGATACAAATATTGTTTTCTGATAAGTGAGCATTTAAAGAAAGTGGGGGCGGGGGAAAGGGAGGAGAAGCCATTATTTTTAAGTAAGTAAATGCAAGGAGAGTAGTGATGATGAAAAATTACTTCAATTAATAATTGTTTGATGTAAGAGTGTGGTACTCTGCTACTGAGATGAAAGTAAGAGGATCAGCTGGGAAAAATGTATGTAAAAAAAGTGTGAAGGTCTTACATAAATTTGTGAACTACACCAAAGTGGAGAAGCCACAAAGGAAACAGCCCTTTCAGGACACCATCAAAGTCAGTAGGGAGCATTTGAATCAAGGCCAAAAGGACAGAAAGCACTGTTGCCTTCAGCTTTCACCCTGCCATCAAAGGAGGACACCCTATGGTTCACTTTTAAGGGAAACTTACTGCAATGTTGTGCATTTTGTCTTGCCTCTTTTGTTCCTTTAATGGAACATTAAAAATAGTGTTTACTATAAATGAGACTGGAAGTCCTGAGTGACACTTCTGAACAGGATTGTCAACAGGAAATGGTGGACGTAATTCTCATTTACACTAATGGTCTAGCAACAGAAAGGGGTCATCACCTTGGTTTAATGTAGATTTGCACTCACTTTCATCCTCTACTTTCAACAGAGAGAAAATCCTTTGAGTGAACAGTTGGATTCCTGATATGCTTTAGATCAGCAGGCTACAATGTTTAGTTCTTGGATTGCCACTGGCATGCAAAAAATTCCCAATTGTAAAAAAAATTAAAAACCTATGTGCCTCAATTTCCACATATGCACACAAGAAAACAAAACAAGCCTTGAACATAAGGGAGATTAACTTGCAAATTTAAGTTAAAAATTAAAAGTGCAACTTAATTTTTGCTGGTTTGCATAAAGATATTGTGGCAATGGAGAGCAGAAATGTTCTTGAATAATTTCTTTTTTAAGGCTTTTTTCTTTTTTTTTTTTTTTTTAGTTAAAGAGTATTGAGAGAAAGTGTTTACCATACCTTTGCTGTAAACACAAGAACTTGAGTTTTGGGAATACATGGGTAACAAGAACAAGGCACAGTGGAATGGGGGGTGTGCATGCTTGTGTAGAATGATTCAAAGCACTCGATTTTCATTAAGAAAAAACAAACACTGGACATTTGAGCGTATGTTAAAGCCAAAGATCATGTCTGCTGCAGCATGCCTCTGTAGATTCCTCTGTGTAGACCAGCCCTATAGCTTTCAAGCCAGAATAGAGCCCTCTCTTCCCAGCTTGCCAGTAATCCTTAGGCAATGCCACCAATTATTTTCATTACTGTTTGAATAAATCCTTATAACCAAGCAACTATGGAAGATGTAACATTATGAGACCATGTACCACATCACTTGCCTCCCTTTCCTGTTTCTGCATGGTGTAGATGAAGTCTATAGTTAGAGTTTGCTATTTTGCGATATAGTGTCTGAAATGAATTAAAGGTTTGGCACTTTTCACGTGTTATGCAGATATATTTCCCCTGTTACTACATTCTTCACCACACATTAGGTGTTAGAATGCACAGCACATTGCAGGCAAGATGGGTGTTGTTTCTACAAAAATAAAAACTGTGAAATGGAGATTTTTTAATGATATAGAATACAGCATATTTTTGGATCGTACAGATAATCTATGAGACTCTCTTAAAAATAAAAAAGCAACAAGTTCTGCCTTCTTTTTCTACTTATGCTGTAACGATTTAAATTTCTCAAAGCATATGGTGAGAATCAGAATTATCCCTTCTCCACCTACTACCCACAATTTCTTGCCTACTGATTTCAGCACCTAATCTATAGTGCTAAAACCAATTAGTGATGCATCAAAGGTTTTTGCAGTTGTAAATTTTGGACCACTACAGAACATTAGCACATGAGCTCCTCATTATAGGCACAGATATATGTGATCTTTGATCCATGTGATAAAAGATACTTTCAAAATATGTTTTCTTTGGCAACCTTACAATCTCCTAATTGAGGGAAAAACCTAATTATATAGTTCTTTGCAAGGCTGGAATCTTCTGTAATAAGGATTGTACACAAAAACTAAGTTGTAAATGAGAAAGGCTAATTTCACTTTTTTCCTTTTTGTCTGAAATTTTTGCTTTCTAAAGTTGTAGAAAGTTATTTTTCACAAATCGTATGCTCCAGTGAATGGCTTGAGCTTTCAAGGAGTTTGCTGGATTAATATTCTGGACAAACCCTCAGTCACGCAGATGTGCTTAACTTTTGGCACAGAACAGCCCCACCAATGTCAATGAAACTAAGTCATGCCAGCTAAAATTAAGCATCAGAGCATAAATTAGTAAATGCCATGTTTTCCTGTTGGCTGGTTCCCAGTACGCCTTTCCTATTTGCATGAAGTGTGTGGACCTAAAGCAAGTGATGAAATCAATGGTGAAGCTTTACTGCTCAGGCTGCTTGATGGGCTATTCATTTTCTCCTGCCATTCCCCATCCCTCCACAAAGTCCTTGCATAGTCAGATATAAAAATAACAAATGAAACATTGCCATTTGATGATAGATCACCAGGAACACTTATTTATAGTCCTTTTCTTCCCCAGAGAGGTATTTTTCCATTCTTTGGAACCTGTGCCCTAGCCCGGCAGGCATGAGTCTGCATTACCTTTGGCGGTGCATCAGGTGAGAAATAAAAATTGCTTGGAGATGATGGGGAAATGTGATGGACTGGACATGCTTAGTGTGAGTTGTGGCAACCATACTCCAAAGTGGGCTGGGAGGGAGGGGGAGACTGCAAGGTCTGCTTCCCAGGGTGAAAAAATGAAGTCTGTCTTAGGACAGAAAAAAAAAGAAGATGAGGGGAAAGAGGAGGGGAGAAGGAAGACAGGGATAGGGGGAGAGGGAAAGAAAGAAGGACAGAGGGAGGGACAGAGGGAAGGAAGTCAGGGAGGGAGGAAGGAAGTGGGGGGAGAGAGAAAGAGAGAGTCCTCCTTTCTCCTGCCCATGAAATCTCTTAGTCTCAGACCAAACTGCTTAGATTGGCCACTGAGGCAAACATTTTAGTTTTACAAAATCACAGAATCACACTGAAATTTCAGCATAAGAAAAAGCAATATCTAATGTGCAGTGATTTAGAAAAGGAATTAGAAGCCCTTTGCTACAACTGCAACACTTTACTACAAGAATTACAGAAATTTGTTGGAGGTTTTTTCACTCTTGGGAAAAGTTTTCTAAACACCATTTGCAGGAGGTGATTGCTCCTGACACTGTAGTTTCTTTGGGTTGGAGGGTGCAGAGATTTCTGTTAACAGATAAGGTAGGATTCTCATTTTTTTAAAATGGTTATTTCACTGCTGAAGGGGCAACACCCGAAAAAAAAAAAAAAATTAAATGTACTAAAGCTATTTCTTAACTTGTGTTCACATCAGGTTAATTGCTTTTTTCAGTTTTTGAACTATAATAGTATTCTTCAAAGTAGCCTTTAGGGTACCATCAGGTATTCCACAACTCCTTTTCCTAACTGCATCTTCCACACTTACCCTGATTAGCAACACTGGATACCTTCCAGATTGCCTAATTTCTCTACTAACAGTGTCCAGAAAGGACTCTCCCTGATATAATTAGGGTCACCACACTCTGAGTATCACTGGTATATGCTGATGAAGACCGTAAGTGAGTCAATAATGGGATCCTTTTTCTGGATCACTCCTCCCCATCTATTGAAACCCCCTAATATGACTTTTGAAATAGCTACATTAAAGCACAAATAAATAATCTAATCTCTTTCTATCTCTCCTGCCAAATGGCACATAATAAATCTAATTCAAAAATTAGTTCTCTGGTTCAGAGGCCTACACACAGATTTTTATACTCCTCCTCCTTTTTCAAGACACCCACTTCCTCTAAATTTCATTTTCTTTCCATGCAATAAAAATGAAATAACATTGATTTCTTTTTTATTTAATTTTTTTGACATGACAGTGAATAACAGCATATGCCAAGAAAACAATTACATAGCACCTCTGCATTGATTTGTCTAATTATATCTCTTTACTTAAAACAATGTTGTTTGCTTGGGCATGACTGGCAAACCGGAGTGGTTTGTGCACCTATTTTAACTTTCAGTGCAATGTAGTTAATTATTTCTTAGAATGGATACCCAAAGAAACCTCTTTCAGATACCTTTCTGTCTAGTGGGCTTCCCTACCCTGGTCAGGAGCCCATATGGACACCTGGAAAACTGCTTGCACCAAAGTCTTGTGGTAATCAAACATTTAAGTATTTCTGAGGATCTGAATAACAGATTGAGCCTGAATTTGGAAATGCTATGGTCACAGAGGATGGTGCCAATAAGTCCTGCACAGCTTTGCTACACCACACGCAGCACCTGGACAGGCACCTCTGTGTGCACTAGTTTGTGCTGTGTAGCCCTACCAGTTTGCACAGAGCAAGCTGAAGGGTATCCATGTAGCACCATGCACACATTTCGGTATATTACTCAGGTAGAAGAAGGTACCATCTCAGAGTAGGTTTCACAAACTGAACTTTCATTTGGAACGGGGTGTGTAAAGCCAGACAGTCAAGTACTGCCGAGCACCCTAGGAGCAGCGTGCTTGCCAGATAGCCGTAGCAGGGAGCACTTCACTGAGGCAACAGTCACCAAATTCAGCATTTTTCTTTGCCTGTAAGAACTGGAGCCCAAATCTCTATTAGTCCCAAAAGACTGCCCTAGTCACCATGCCATAAAATTTTTTAGTTTTCTTCTATTGAAGAAAACTAGTTACCATCACTAATACATTATAGGCAATGTCTTGTTGGCATAATTAAATATTCAGTGGGACAAAGGAGCACACCCAGTGTGGGCAGAGCATCTGGGTCCTAGTGCTTCTCCTGACCCACGAAGGAGTTCTATGTAGCAGACAAGGACTGTACCAGAGCACAGCAAGGTAGTCTCCCACCTGAAGGGGACCATAACTTCTAGCTGTCTAACAAAGAAATGTTTTCCAGTAGAGAATCTGCTATGCTGAGCTCATCTTTCCTCATTCTGGTTGGGCCTCATGGGTGGGGAGCGTTGTGTGATGGACGAGGCTGAGCCTCTTGGGTGGATGTCCCTGGGTGGTACCCTCAGGCCAAGTCAAGGGCTTTTCACATCTACTTTTCGGAGTTACAACTCCAAAAAGGCAAAGAGGCAGGAAAGCCGCCTCTTTGAATCTAGCCTGTTACTGTCAGCTGGGATTTTCAAAGTCACAGTGAAAGACAGTGGCAGATCAGGATGCCCAGGTACCTCCGCTTTTCCCTTAGTCATTAGTCTCCACTGCCCAGTACCAATTCCTGTTTCTGACTCACAGGTCATTGCTGCGGCTTGCCTGGGGACCTTTCAGGATGAGCTGACACAACAGAGCAGATGGTACTTACACTGAAAAATATTATTTAAATTTATTGCGGACAATAGTTCCATATAAATATGTTGCTGTCAGATTAATTCCTTGCCATCAAAACAAACAAAAGTGGGATCTTAGAGGCCCAAAATTACTTGTAAATAGAAATTATCTATTTTCAAACCATCTGCCTGGCATATTCAGTTTCTGTTTGTTCAGTCTTGTAAGAGGAGAAGGAGAGAGAGAAATCGAATGACATGAGCCACTCATGACCACTGTAACGAGGCAGTGTTTAACCAAATAACAAAGTTAAACAGAGCATAGCTGCACTGAAGTTCATTCTAAAGCTGTAGCTTGCAAACTTGGAAAGTATCCAAACTAGCCTTGTGTCCTCACTTGAAAAACTGAAATAAAACTATAACATACACACACACATCCAAGGAGAAGGAGTAGAAGGACATTCTTCATACAAAAGATATTCTAAAGATATTTTGTTGACACTGGTTAAACATAAAACATTCAAATTTTGAAAGGATTGTGGTGTGATTTGTTGCATTGCTTAATTTCAAACAGATTTCTAACACAGCACTTTCCTTCTAATAAAATGCACTTATGTATATATTCTCTCTTCCTCTAAAAGTTACCTCTTTGTATTTAATTGTTTTTTATATGATAGAAATTCTCTTGAGGTAGATCTTACACGTTAATTTGACTGTTTTAATGACAGGAACTGTGTAGGTAGATCTTAGATATTAATTAGTTTTCATTAAATTAATGGAAAAAAAGACAAAATATATTTAAAATATAAGCATGGCAAATCCAGAATCTGGGCTGCTACGAGTAAATGATAGTTTTGAGCTCAATAAAAAAGAAAAAAAAACCTCAATTTTGGTTACACTGGCAGGACATTAACTGTTGTACAAAAGCTGCAGAACAAATAAGCCAAGATTATTATTTCAGCAAACAATGCATTCGGCCTGGTTATAAGAACAGATCTTTTCATTTTCATACAGAATATCGTAGCCCACTTTTTTTAAACAACCACCTTCTTTCTGTTCTGCCATATTTCCATCAGAGGAACCAGCCTCTTTCTAAGGCTTTTTTTTTTTTTTTAATCAGGTAGAATTGAGCCTGTTTAAACTCAGTCATGTCCACAGGAAGATCTAGCAATGCCCCTTGTTTTTCTCAGCTAGGAAGAAAATTTGACCCGGGAATTGGAGATCCCATCTGGAATACCTGCTGGGCCCATCTGCCCTCCACGTCGCTCTGGCTCAGCCGGTACCTCGGGGTAGAGCCGGGCTCACAGTGGTGTCACCCAGAGAGTGTGTTCGCGGTGGTATCAAAGGGGGCACACAGCGCACCCCAGCCCCTCGATGGGATCTGAACTCACTTATCCTGATTCTCCTCTCCTACAGATTAGACACCAGTGTCATTCCCCTGCCTCGGAGGAGGTATTTCTGATTTTCCCTGGTGTAAAAGAGCCATCAGTCCCTACGCCACCTGCGGCAAGGGCAATTTATTATGATGGACATTTCAACGCCTTCTCCCTCAGCATCACTTCTCAGCGTTTTCCAGGGTACCTTGAAAATGCGATGCAGCCGGGCTTTCCACCAGCATATGCAAGCTTTACTTAATAAAGCTGAACAAACTAATTACAGCCAGGAAAAAAAACTTTTATATGCATTAGCATCCTTCTCTGATCCCAAATTAGCTGTTATTTAAAAGTCATCAATGAGTGGTTTCTGTAAACACACCAGTCTGTAGCTTGCTTAGTAGCGAGTTGTTTTGTTTTTTTTAATTATTATTTCTAATTCAGAATTTGCTATCCATGTGGTGGGGCTGATCCTCTGAATCACAAGGTTGTCTTTCTGCCCAAGACTCCTTGACTTGCAGGGAGGTTTTCAGCTCATCACAGAAGAGCATTGCCTCCCATATTTATGTAAATAGATGTTCACACATATTTTGTACCATTCTTTCAATGAATTTTTTAGAGACAAACTCAAGCCTTTAAATACTTACAAAAAGCTACTAGGACAAGGTTACAAGTGTTGTTAATTAGGGGGAAAAAAATCCAGAGAGAAAGTTTGGATGGTATTGATTTCCAAAAGGTACAGAATTCCTCCAGAAATTGGAGAGGGTTGGGAGAACTCAAATGGCCCAGTTTGGGTTAAAAACCAGATCCTTTTCCATTTTCCTTTGTCAGCTTGCCAAGGGGGTTCCCTGGCAACCCCTGTGGGGCATTTGAAGGCCCCAGGGCTCGTGAAAGTCATAGCTCAGTAAGGACCAGCGGTCTCTGAAACAACAACCTCCACCTTCCCAGCCCCTGACTGCATGGCAGCTCCCCAGCTTGATTTGGTAGGAAGTGCCGAAACTGGAGAGAGGGGGCAGAGGAAGCACCGCAGCTGCAAGACAAGGCTACACCAAGTTTTGAAGGAGAAAGTTCCTCTGCAAATCACTTCTCCCCCCAGCTATATTTGCGAGCAGCGTGCAATCAAGTACAAAGTTAGTTATCTTGTTTGCCTACTTCTCCCAGACTCCTGCTGTGTTTACTCAGCTGCTCTGGTGATTTGGTGATTACTCCCAAGACAGGGATCCTCTCACTCAGACCACTAGAGGATCCTCCTGGAAAGTACTAAAAATCTGCAAAATTCCTCTTTTGTGTTTCACCTACGCACATACAAATAAAAAGTGAGACTTATGAGGCACGTCTAGGTTTTCTTCTCTTCATTGAAGGTTTGCCTGGATATTTTTCTCAGTACAATCCTTTGGGATAATTATCATGGGAGACGTACACGCTAACTAAGCAGAGGGAGCTCTACATCTTTGCAGAGGCCTGTCAGACAAGACCAATACCCACAAATGTCTTATACCTCTGATCATCACCGGGATTTAGGGGATTTTAGGAGTGGAGAGATTGTAGGTTTATCATTCCTGCTGTATATCATAAGCTTAACAAATCTTGCTTAAGTTGACTCCCTTTTGGAGAAAAAAGAAAAATTGATTTAAAAATAAAGGCAAACTAGAATCATAAACTATTTCTAGTACTGCACATTCACAGAACCACCGAGATCATGACTTCATCCTCCACAATTAAATCTGGTGTTAATATTGTCAAACAGGTATAACTGTTGTACATGCTAACCATCTAAGCAAGTTAAGGGTTTCAGTCCCATTTTTTTTTTGATCCACAAGGGTTCTTTTGCGGAAATATCCCTACAGTGAAAACAGTAGGGACCGTTATCAACACAAATAAAAAATATAAGAATATTTAAATTTCTTAATACGTTCGCTAAGGGATTATTTTCTTTGTTTGAACCATTACTGCAGCAGAGCAGTTAAGGAGCTAAGCTAATACTGCTTATGGTATCATTCCAATTCACAAGAAAAAATGTATTCTAAGGATGAGCTCCAATAAGGGATGAAAATGCCAAAAGCAAGACTGGGCAGTTAAGTGCTTAAATCTAAAAATGAAACAAACTAGAATCCATCTGTGACTTCCTTTTTGACTGCAGCTTCTCCCAGGTATTTGCAGCTGTGTCGCTCTTCACACTCAGACTCCTCCAGCCCTTGCAGCTACAATTTCATCCGCTTTTATTCCAAGCCCAGTTGGGATCCAGAAACCACCCAAGCTGCCCATCCCAGGCTGTCTGCTCAAGTATGGGAAGCCTCTGTCTTCTCCCTTTGTCTTCATTTCTTAGCACGCTAATTTGCCTTGACCACCACTTCCAAGCCATGGAATGGCAACCTCCAAGTGTCTCTTGGTGTTAGACACATCTACTCAGCTTATCAGTCCCTGACTCCTTGCCCCAAAGTCACAGTGCTCAGAGTCCTACAAACCTTTCAATCAGTTCTTTGCTGCTTTTTCAAAGCCCCCATACCCATAAGTCTTGTATCCTTTTTCTCTCTGAGTCCTTCAAACCAACTAGTTACAAACTTCCCTCCAGAAAGCCTGCAGTTGTGTTTCTTTCCTACTTTTCCACCTCAGTTGTGAGCATGTAACCTTGTCTTGCTGTGGTGGGCGTTTTCTTGCTGTCTGAATCCTGGGTACCATTGGAAGAGTCCCGGACCATGCAAAGAAATAACATCTAACTTGATTAAGGATGAACAGATTTTTAGTAGAATGGTGAAAGTGTACAAGATTAACAAATTCCTTGCAATGAAAGCATGGGAGGTCTACTGTTTCTCAAAAGAAAGACCACAAGATTTTAATGAGGAAAAATGATCCTCTTTTTTGCGTTCTTTTTAGAAAAGCTAATCTATCTGGCCTATTATTTCTAATTAGATCAGCCAACTTAGTAAGCGACTTTCCAGTTCATTTATCCAGAAATGTAAACATGCAAGGATATATATGTGTGCATGTACAAATAGCCTGTTCAGTGATGTGCACTTTTTGCACAATATTTCTGATGTTCTAACTCTGCCTTGCCATCCCTCTTTCTGTCATTCCTCTGCTCCCTAATTTTTGCTTTCCTGTTTTCTTTGCCTCATCCTCATGCAGGTTCTTTCATGATGGTGGTGAGACTCTACCAGTCCTATCAGGCACCTCACTTTCTGCTTTCAAACTGCTCCTCATTTTTCATCTTTCTGCTTACTGGGGGTTTCTACGGCTCCCATGTTTGCATCCCCCTCTTCCCCTTGCTCAAAGGATGCAAGCTACCAGAATTTGCCCAGGATTTTCTAGTAGGACTGTAGTAGTCCAGCAGAGTGATGATGCTGGGTTGTAAGCTCTTGAAGAAAATGACTGTACTTGTGTCTCTCAGATAAATTGAAATTACTTTGCCACCTACATAATGCTTAATGAAAGGAATGGTAGTGTCCCTACACCTTCCCTTTGCTTCCTTTTCTGTAAGCTATTGTTGTTTATATTACATAGCTAACATAGAGTTTACAGCATCATTTCTGTCTTTATTGGATTGAGACTCATGACTTTTTCAGCACCATTGATATAAATGACATTATAAAATCAGAAGAATAAAAACTCTACAGTTCCATGAAGGGAGATATAGAGTCCAAAGCACTTTTATTCCAGTCTTATTTATTTCAGTTATTGATGTAACAGAGCTGTTGCCTGGAGTGTAACACAGCCAAAAAGAGAGTGTAGAGGTCATCAGCAACATTTTTGCTTTCCTTTGCTTGTTGCATAACCATTTAGGTAAATTCATCAAGTTTTAACACATAGCTGATGACCTCATGTAAGAATACACAGATTAAATGAGGTTTCTCAATAAATTACATATTATTAACCATCCTAACTATGCTTAAATAAAATCTACTTATATATTTCTGAATAAATACATAAAGAAAGTTCTGTTTGTGGAAGTGAGAGATAAGTAGTGGTTGGATTCAACTTTCTTAATCTTGGATAGTTGAGCTATAGGCTCTCTTTTCTCCTGTTTACAGCTTGAAAAGAAGACTTCCTGGCAAAATGTTTACTTTTAATGGCATTTTATTTTGATTTTCGGTTTTTGTGAGCATCTTCCCTTCTCTCTTAGTTCTTCAACATCTGCTGGTACAATATATGCCTTAATTTTTCCCATAACTCTTAAGTATGAAGATTAACAAGGGAAAATGGGCTTCCTTGCCAAGAGAAAAATTGCTTCTGTCCTGTATTTCCTTCAGTTTTATGAAATATCCCCAAAGAAAAGGCTACATACCTTTATATTTTGTCATAGGCAGGGCCCTATGCACTCTCTTCTTGCAAAACTATGGAATTTAACAAGAGTTTTCTCCTTGTACAAGGTTACCATCCCCTAAAAAAAAAAAAAAAAAATCACAGTGCCTGAAACCATAGCATAGACAATTGGGGACTTCTGATTTTTGGACCCACTGATGATTAACTAAATGTCAGACTTTACAAATGTCACTAATGGTTGTTTTAGCAAGACATACGCAATTCATGTGCTTATTTCATTACAAGCTTCCCACACTTGATAACTGCTGAAATGCCCCTATCCTTGTTGCCAAAACTTCCACCTTTCTACTTCTTCCAGCAACTCATGAGAAGTAAACTTTATTAATACATATCTTCAAAATACAATGCGGGGTACGTTAAATGTAATATGAAAATGCAAAACATAGCAAATCTTATCTATATATAAGATATATATAATATATATATATTATTATAACCTTTAAACTGCAGAAACAACCATTTTAATTTTTGAATTGGCAAAAATGGAAAAAAAAAATTAGCTTGTTGCAGAGCTCATAACTATTTTAATCTATCAAATAAAATGTCTGCATTAGCTCATTGCTAGCATCAAAAGGGAAGGGAGCGATAAATAATAGGAAGGCAAAAGGAAATGGTCACAGATTGAGATCAGCAGACAAAATCCGCAGACTTTACTAAGGCTTTTGGCACTGTCTACCATAAGATCCTCACAGAGAAGCTGATGAAATAAGGTCTGGATGAGCAGACAGTGAGGTGGATTGACAACTGGCTGAACCCAGAGAGCGGTGATCAGTGTTATGAAGTCTGGTTGGAAGCCAATGACTAGCAGTGTACCCTTGAGATCAGTGCTGGGTCCAGTCTCATTCAACATGTTCATTAATGATCACATAGTGGGGCAGAGTGTACCCTCAGCAAGTTTGCTGATGACACAAAACTGGAAGAAGTGGCTGGTACACCAGAGCTGTGCCTCAGTCCAGAGGGATCTCCATAAGCTGGACAAATGGGCTGGCAGAAATCTCGTGAAGTTCAACAAGGGGAAGTTCCAAGTCCTGCACCTGGGGAGGAACATCCCCATGCACCAATACATGCTGGGGACTTCCTGGATGGAAAGCAGCTTGGCAGAAAAGAACCTGGGATCTTGGTGGAAAACAAGCTGAACATGAGCCAACAATCTGCCCTTGCTGCAAAGATGACTAATGGTATCCTGGGCTATGTTAGGAGGAGTGTTGCCTGCAGGTCGAGAGAGGTGATCCTTCCCCTCTATTCAGCACTGGTGAGGCCACAGATGGAGTGCTGGGTCCAACTCTGGGCTCTTTGGTATAAGAGAGACATGGACATATGGGAGAGAGTCCAGCAAAGGGCCACAAAGATGGTAAAGTGACTGAAGCATTTCTCCCATGTAGAAAGGCTGAGAGAGCTGGGACTGCTCATACTGGAGAAGAGAAAGCCTGGGGATCTTATCAATGTATACAAATACCTGAAGGGAGGGTGCAAAGAGGACAGAGCCAGGCTCATTTCAGTGGTGCCCAGTGACAGGAGCAGAGGCAATGGGCACAAACTGAAACACGGGAGGTTTCCTCAGAACAACAGGAAACACTTTTTCTCTGTGAGGGAACCAAACACTGGCACAGGTTGCCCAGGAAGGTTGTGGAGTCTCCATCCTTGGGGATACTCAAAAGCCTTATGGACATGGTCCTCAGAAACCTGCTGTAGGTGGCCCTGCTTGAGCAGGGGTTTGCATCAGATGACCTCGCGAGGTCCCTCCCAATCTCAGCTATTCTGTGATCCTGTGATTCTCTGAAAATTTCAAATTAACCTCCAAAATCTGTTTTGTTATGGTGATAAGGATATAAAACAGAGGATATACATATCTGCTACTGATGCCACCTCTGATACCTATGACTTAGTAGCAGGGCTATTAATGTCTTAATCTGAACTGTTTATCTTGCACTCATACTATTATATTGTATTTCAATCTTCAGACAATTACTGTAAATCAGTATGTTCTTCTTTTTCACTGCTTTAAATCTCTTTGATTGATAAAGACTATCTAGACAATGTACTTTCCTTGTCTGAATAACTTTGAAAGGAAGAAAATATAGTTTTCTAATTTTTCTTCCGTAAAATTCAGAGAGCTGGTCTCTGGAGAGGTAACTGGAACCAGTGTGAATGGCACTTGGAGAACTGAATGTTTCTGACAAAGCTTCTGAGAAACAAACCCAAAGATTAAAAAAGACTCTGGCAGCTTGAGAGCCAAACCAGATGGCAGGCCATGTAGGAAAATGAAAATATTCCCATTCTTAATAATCAGTGTGGAAAATCCACTGAGGAAAACCCACATCTTTTTCACTTTTCGTTTCTACTTGGGTCATCAGTTTTCGTGATTTCTGGATGAGGCAACAGGCTCTCATCAAAATTGTCAGGAGACAGAGCTTTAATACAAGATATTAGAAATTCTAGGATAGGACTGAATTGTCAAAGCAGATAGGCCACAGTAAATCCCTTAAGCCATGCTGGAACAGGCAAATACAAACAGGCAGCAGTGTATGAGGCTCACAATGGTTCTGAAATTGCACTTCAGATCTTATGGGCTTATCAAGAAGTGCCCAACAATTCATCCTCTCACTTTGAAATGGATATTTATCCTGCAGCTACTATGGATCCGTGAGGCTATGTAGGTGCATTGTCATTCATTTAACAGAGAACAATCTGTTCATAAATAAATTTTTAAATGCATTTTTCACTTAAAATTTATTAAATGTGTAAAAATAAAGAAGCTAAAACACTTTTAAAAATATTGTGCAGTATTTGTTTATCAGTCCTATGACCTTATTCTAGAAAATTTTACATAGTTCTTTGGTATAAATTTTAGACTACTGACTTTTACAAACATATATGCACATAAGCGTATGGAAATCATCTGTCCAAACAGGGACTTCAGATTTCACAGCATTTGGATAATTTGCCTTGCCCATCTTTAAAATTCTTCAATAATGAAAATGGCCATCAGAAAACTTCCTGAGATCAAACAAATGCTTGTTTGAAAATGCGCTGAAAGTTCACACTAATAATTATTATTGACTTACACATATTCCAGTGTCCAGAGTGTTGTCTGGGAAACCTGGGACAGCAATCAGCACTCCCACGAGGCCGTGCAGACACTCAGGTCACCACTTTGAAGTACCACAGACCCAGCCCTCAAACACCGTATTGTTTAGCAGCTGGTGGAACTCTGTTCAGTATAGAAATGCACATAATGGAGGAGGAAGGATAGAGACCAAACCCTGAGGTA
Source organism: Gorsachius magnificus (assembly GCA_034008185.1). NCBI lineage: Eukaryota > Metazoa > Chordata > Aves > Pelecaniformes > Ardeidae > Gorsachius > Gorsachius magnificus. The sequence continues at coordinate 53,602,790 of CM067082.1, read as the reverse complement.
AGTATGCATGAGAGGTACAAAGAGAAACAAGGAATGAAAGGAGCTAAAAGGTAGTGAAAAACTGAAGCTCGTTTTTATTAAGGGCCATTCACACAGCTCCAGTGGCACTTGCCAGTTCAATGGGACATTGCAAAATAGAAATTTCCCTGCAAATTCCCCATGCTGGTACAGCTGCTGCAAGCTGGCTTGTGTGGGGCCAAGGCCCTTCCTGCTGCAGGAGGAACAGGAGCAGGGCAAAAGATGGGCAGCAAAGGTCTAAGAACAAGCTCTGCTGCTGCCTGCATCACTTGGTAGATAGGGGGACCATGGCGGCAATCATCACTGTTTCCGAAAGATCCTTTTAACCCCCAAGCAATAACTGTGGCCTCACACCCTTTTGCCAACCCGGGGAGTCCCTTATGAGCAGAGACCAGATACAGAAACGCCAGTTTTCAAGCAATTTGTTTCTGCCAAACTAGGCAGCAGAGCAATGATGATTTGCTTTTCCCAGTATTCTGCTGTCCTAGCCAGGTACCATCCTCTGGCTGATGGCTGGAGCCAGGCCTGACACAGGCTCACTGCTAGGTTGTCAGAAACATTTGTACACTTATTTAGAGAGCCACATTCCTGTCTTTGGCTCATGCTATCAGCTACACATATTCCAAGATGAGGTTGGGATGTTGTGAGGAAACTGGAAAAAATCTAAAGAGATGTTTTCATAGTCCTAACAATGGTCTGCTTTATACTTTGCATTAGTTACCCACTGGTTTAGAGTGCCCAGACATATTGGCTCTGAGGTTGCTCTACCTTTTGTAAGCACATGAAGAATCTTGGTTCCTTAATGAGTTGTCTGGGATGGAGTATTTAACCATCCTACATCCCAGGCATCTTCTTATAAAACATGGCAATGGTTGTGGAAGATGCCCCTGCAACAGCAGGGTGCCTTGATGTGTAGCTGACCTCCTGACTGAACACTATGTTGAAGTCTTCCAGTTGCATTTTATTTTCAGAGAGTAAATGGTGCAACTTCAGGAGGAATAGCGGTTTTGAAAAGCAGTGCATTAACAAGGGCCAAACGCATGTTATGTGCAAACAAAACAAAACAAGAAATGAAAACCTCATTGTTGTCATGGTGTTTCTAGAAACCTCTTCCTATCTGCTTTTTTTTCCCAGTGCCATTGATTGCTCACACCTTAGGAACACGGATTTGTCACTAATAGTTGGGCTGTGGGATGCACACACTACAATGTGGCTCACTCTGCCTTCTGAATGGGAACACACTTCATTCATAATTTACCAAAAGGTGGTTTTGAAAGCATATTTTGAAAAATAATAATAAATTCAGATTAAACTGCTTATTTTTATAATATGATGATGGGTCTCTTACCTTTCAAAGCCTGCATTTTTTTTGTGTCAAGAAATCAGTCCTTAAATATTTGCAATGTGATGTGAAGCAATTCATTTAGTCACTTAGCATTGCATTTCCACTTGTAGTCTTGGACTAGTGTCAAAAACACGAAAGCAAGCCCTTTCCAGGGAGAAATCTATAATGAACAAGCAAATACTGCTCCATCTGAGGTGAACTTGGAAACTGACAGCTGGGGGGGGGCACAAGAAAATGAATAAAATCCCATACAGGCACTGGACTTGTCATTACTTTCTTACTGTTGACATTGGAAAAGACTCATCCAGACAAATGCATCCATTTATTCCGCAAGACAAAAGCAGAAATACATAACTACAGTTACAACAAACCCAGAAAATAATCCAGCTGACAAATACTGCAAGTTTCACAGAAGGAAGTGCAAAAAGCCATTACAACTCAAACAATAGAAGGTGCTGAATACCACAGGCACATAGCTTTTTTAGTCACATTTTTTTGCATATTGCTGGATAGAAGCAACTGATGAAGTAGAGGAATGAAGAGAGGCAAAAGAACATAAAAAAGGGCCAAAGGCATGAAACAATAAAAGGTGTGAAGACTAAAGGTGTGAAACAGAAATAGGAAAGATCTCTCAAAAGAAGAGAGGAAAGAATGTTCACACACCAAACATTGACTGGGCTGCTTGGTGTCATTAAAGGCTATATCTAAGGTACCAGCTTTAGTAGAAGAGAGCATGGGAACAAGTAAAGATGGACTAATTTAATTTGAGAATAATAAATTGGTTGAAAATTGGGTTTCAGTTCCCCTTAAATTATTCACAAATTATGAACAAATCCAGTTAATGCTTGGGAAATAATTTGAAAGGGGGCAGAGAGGCTGATTCACTGTGTTGGTGGTGCACTGTCCTTCTTCACCTGAAGCAGCCAGGGGGCCAGGGGCACACCCTCAGAGCAGGGTGAGACACCTGCTCCCCATACCTCTGAGCACATATGTTGCTTACTCAGAAGGATCCTACCTACCAGGTTACAAGACCTTTGAGGTGAGGGCACTCTCCAGTTATTCCTAATGAAGCTCAGTATACAGTAGTTCAATTATTATTATTCTGGAGAGCTGCTAGGACAATTGCACAAGCTGGGGCTATCTGGTTTCTAGTCCCACCTCCAGTGAACACTGATCATGTCTATAGCAGAAACCAATAGTCCTCAACTTTGGGAGCCACTGTCTAGAGGCACCCTGCATGCCCCAGGGCCTGTCCCCTGCGTATTTACATTTACCTTAAGAGCCTGGCTAATGCATGCTGCACACTCCTGGTACACTCCCCTGGTGCATTAAAGGAAGACATTTTTTATAATGAGGGTGATGAAACACTGGAATGGGTTGCCCAGAGAGGTAGTGGAGGCCCCATTCCTAGAAACACTGAAGGTCAGGTTGGATGGAGCTCTGACCTAGTTAAAGGTGTCCCTGCTCATTGCAGGGGGGTTGGACTAGATGACCTCCCTTCCAACCTAAAGCACTTTATGATTCCATGAACTGACTGTGTTTTCTTCCAGGGGAAACCAAGGTACACCAGGCTGTGAAGTGATGTCCTACCAGGTCTCTGTCCAACAAGGCAAAGGAAAGCTATGGGGCACGTGTGTGGTCTTGGTAGACTGGAAATGCTCCTGAGCCCCACAGATTAGCAATAAACTTTTGAAACCATTTGTTAGCTGGGAACATGGCTCATACTGGCTTAAAACACAAGAAGTATATAAAAACAGTATCTTCCACATGTTAAGGTCATTAACCATTATTGGACAGCACTGATTTTGTTCTTGAAGCCACCTAAGTATTTACCTATTTGATGTTGTGTTACTATTACTATTCTGATGTTTTACAAGTACCAGGAAATGAAAGCTTCATTTGACATCAAAAGGCTCATTACATGTCAAACAGCATTACATTTTTTCAGATATTCATGTTGCTGTAATTACATTGTCATCAACCTGCTTTGCTTCACATTTCACACAGAAACATCGATTATTCTCACAGCTTAATTAACAAGAAATATGTCAGGATAAACTGTTTGAATCAGTTTAAATTATTGTATTCATCCTTATCAGGGTTTCATTTATTTTCAACATTAAAAAAGGACATGGGCTCTGTTATACTTCCATAGCACAATAAGCAGGCTGGCATGGTTGCATTTGTAGAAGGGTGTTTCATGCTTTCTGTGTCAGAGCTCATTTTCATTTGCTGATAACTTTACAATAGTTGAAATGTTTAGGCTGAAATTTTGCAGCGTGGGCATCTATTTCAAAACAATTTTTCACACACACATACCCGCACACACACACACAGGGTTACAGCTACAGCTGAATATTTTAGTTCTTTCTGAAAAAAAAGTGGGAGGGCTACAAGAAAATATATTATTTTGCCCAGCATAAAGAATGTTGATGATTTTCCCTCCAACAGGATTTACCTTGGAGTTTGTGCTTAATCCATAGCAAGGGGGTAACTTTCATGCTAGATTTACGGCTTTTAACTTCTGCAAAAATCCTAGCTGGTTATGATTTCTTATTTTTAGAAAAACTCTACTTCATAGTGCAGCAGAGAGACATCCTATATTGTTGCAGCTGAAAATGCCACAAAAACATCCTGTTCTGGGCTATGTAGGACATTTCCTAGGTCTGGACTGTGGTGGGGTGCGCTATGTCTGGGGTAAGTACGGGGTAACTTCTGCCCAGGTCCATGGGCTGCCATCACGTTGTACTGACCTGATTGCCCTCTGCCTCTTCCCTGCCCTATTTAGTGCACAACACAGGGGACGAACATGGGCTGTGAAGCAAAAGAGTGCTGGCTGCAGGACCCTGCCTGCCTTTGTGCAGAAACAGGGAGGTAAGGGAGGAACTGGGCAGGAGACAGCTCGTGAAGAGAGGACAGTCTCCTTGCACACTGATTGCATCCTTGCACTGCCTCAGATATAATACCAAAGAAAGGTGTTTAAACTTAAGAAGCTCATTATCTGGGGGAATCGACTTGAGCTCCTGGTGCCTGATGTTCTGAAGTGCACAGACAGATATGTCAGCTGGAACTACGCTTTAAATGTATAAAGTGTGAGTTTGGGCTGTTATTCCCCTGGAAAATTTGAAATTAGATGTCCAAATGAGGAGGATAGGTTTTATATTCCTTGCCACAGCTCCTCAGCAATAAACGTGAGATAATACCTCACAGGAATTGTGCAAATCAGCAAGCTAATTGTTAATACATTACCAGATATATTGATTAATTACTGGGGTAATACAGTGAGAAATGCCATTGAGAAGAGTGTGCAGAAATGAGCAATTCTGCCTGTACACCATTATATAACTAGTATTTGGTACGTTAAGTGTGAGGAGAAAGAGAATATTGAAGACTAGGAGAAAATAGGGTTTTTTGAATATATGATTCTGATTTGAGCATCACTGTTGCTGGCCACTAAATGAGGCAAGAACGATTTAAATGTGCTTCTGTCTTCAGAGTGCGGGGCTAAATGAAGATCAGATAAATTGATTTAATTTCAGCATTTCCTAACTTGTAAGTGTTTGTTTTTGCAATGTGAACAATATCCTTAACTCATTTCAAGTGTCCCCTCCAAAAAAAATTAAATCACATATTAATGATAAAAAATCCTCCTTTAGGCAATACTGTGGGTGTTGAGGCAATGAGGTCTAAACATTTCTTAAATTTTCTGATTGTATCGAACTCATATTACTTCACTATGTGTGGGATAGTCCAATATTTGCAGTGCTTCCTAGACATTTGCAATAGTACATAGTAGTGAAATGCTATGGAAAATAGACATCTCAGGCACTTAAGCTCAATTCAAATTCCAGTTATGGATAACCTAATTAGAAAGTTGGATTAAAACCACCCCAATGTGATGGATTCATCTCAGAGATTTCAGACAAATATCAGGATAAAATTAAAAAAATAGTCTTGATTTTAACTTCATGAATGATCATCTCCACAGGAATACAGATAGGACTGACTATGCAGAATGCTGTTTAAATCTTTAAATGCTTTTCTGCATTCTGGCAATTTTAGTTATTTTCCACTCCAATTATAATTTATTTTTAATCTAAATCACCTTGCTTGAAAACTTGTGAGATTTGCAGTTACATTTGGTTGAAAAAATGGAATAAAATTCACAAAAATGCTGACAGTATTCCCTTAATGCCTTTTTGTGTCCAAGTGCAATAAAATGAATGGTATCAAAGGGGGCTGTTTATGAGCTGTCCTTTTTTGCTTTCTTCCTTTTACCATATTGCTAGTTTTCAAAACTTTTATTCAATGGTTAAAAAAAGTCACCGACTGGCAGAATAAAGATTTGCATCATTTCCTTTGGGATTGCAGGGCTGTTGGGTATTTTTACTTCAGAACTCAGATTGTTTTCAAAAGTTGCAAAGTGGCAAATGGCAGCACGAAAGTTTTTTCTCTGTAAAAATTCTTACCAATGGATTTTATTTCTTGACAAAGAAAAAAATGTAACCAATTTTCATAATGCTTTTTAAACCTCTGAAAAGGTTCTAAAATATTTTTTTTCCTCAAAACTTTTTATTCTTTTACCTTCAAAAACTGGGGCTAGAGAGGTGGGAGTATTTGACTGATTGTTGCCCGGAGTAGACTGGAATGAAATATTGCCACCAACTCCATATCCATTTCCAAGAATATTTTATTTCCACAGTATTTCTTGAATTCTGACTTTAGTATGCGAATTTATGAAAGTAAAAATTAATAATGAGTTAGAAACAAATATATTCATTTTAGAGTTTGGTTGAAGGTCTGTCACTGACTTTCCGGGTACTTCCTCAGTAATCTTCTGTGCTAGCATTTGCAATAATATATTTAATTTAAAAATTGTAATGGAAGATTAATTAGAAAAAGCAGGTAAATGGAGATGAGGTAAGAGTAGTTGGGTTGTGCACTCTATGAGGGAGCACAGGCTGGCTCTAAGAGGTAAATCATCTTGAGAAGAAATTATGTTCCACCCTGGGAAGTCCCAGGAACCCAAATCCTGCACACTGGCACCAGATTCTTCCTCTCCAACATAAACCTTGCAAATTTCATTTATAATCAAAGTAAAGTGATAGGGATGGAAAGCATAAGCACTAAGTGAGCTTCAGTTCCAGTATTATACTCATTGACTGTCCTCTGTGAGCTTCACTCCTTGCATGAATAGATGTTTAATGAAGAAAAGGAGCAACAAAACATAAACCTTGAGCAAGTGGGAGGGTAAATGGAAGGAGAACTCCACAGCTGGCAAGATACTTCTTATGCGTAGGACATTTTCTATGGAAAAAAATGCATCTGTGTGATAGATCCTCCTAGCAACAACATTTGTGCATGAGCTTATTATATGTCTGTTTCTGCTTGAAAAATATCTGCATAAAAGCCAAAAAGCTGTCCAAATGCTGACCCTCATGAAGAAAACATGAAATTCTTGGTACACTAAAGAATGTGTTTAATGGAGGGGAAAAAAAATTATTTTGTACTCTTCTTGGGGGTAGGAACAAAAAATGTGATGCTGTAAAGAGAGTTTATGTGCTTATGTTCACCTGCACTAGTCTCCATAACTTGAAGAATGTGCCAGCTCCTAAATGTATGTTTCAGGTGTCTGATGTAGGTTTTTGCTTAATTTTTTGGCAAGTCAGCTAGGAACATTTCACATGCAGGAAAAGCACAGATGATAATTAGATAAATAATCCCACTGGGGAAAAGTCAGCAGAAAAAAAAAGTCTTGTCTGACTCATGGTTCAATTATTATGCAGGCATTGGTGTGACACTGGACAGAAAAAGGCCAGGTACTGTTGTCCCATCACTTTAATCTCAGTGGAAGTCCATAAATGCACTAAAACTACTCCTGATCCCTGCTGGTCAGGATCAGGCTTAACACATGTAACTACAGTGGCAAATAGCACTAGGTAATTCCAGTTGTGCAAAGTATATTGAAACAAAACTTCGAAACAAGAGTTTGTGTTTAATGGCCACCAATGTCCTAAAATACTATAGAGTCCAGTGAGGCCATAAGAAGGAAACATTTGAAGTTAAAAAGTAGAAATAATTTTAAAACATCCATTGGTCCTTTCTTTTTTCAAAAACTGTTGTTCAGTCTAAGAGTACTTAACTAGACTCCCTGTTTACATTCCTTCCCTTAGCATCTCTGTAGTTGTTCCTTCTTTCAGGAGGATACATCTGTAAGAATCACATCTTCTTCATAAATAATTATAAACTAAAGACTTAAAAATACTTCATAAAATATGTATGTATTTTTTAATGATGATCCCAGGCAAAATGTTAGTTGTTTGCCATCAAGTGGCCATCAGAATTTTTGTCCTGTGAAGAGCTGCAAAAGCTTTCTGGGGCAGTGCAGAAGGGGAGAATAAATAAAGAGCATGCACTGAGCCCCGGGAGACATTGCAGAGCTGTACAACTGGACAAACAGACGAGAAACTTGGTAGTTTTGATTCACAGGCTGGGGAATTGCATGCTTACGGGCAGGTACAGAAACACCTCCTAGCCGTCCTACTTTCTAAACATGAACATTGTTTAGAGTGTCATGGTAAAATGAAGATGAGTTGTCTTTTACTTCATGCTGAAGCCCCAAGTGATGCAGCAGTCTATCACATATAACCATTAATGTGCCTGGAGGATGCATCTCAAGTTTTCCTGCTTGCCATAGGGAAGGATCAAATAACGCGGTTACCACACAAACCGTAGAGGTGGCTCATCGTGCATCTTACAGGTGCTGTGCCTGCAGGCAGCCCCAGTGCCTTTAGGACAGTCAGACCTTTTTGAAGAAAATGAATTTACAGTCTTCGATCATACATGTAGCAGTAAGGAAACACAAGCTCCACCAGAGACAGGAGCACTCAGAATATTGTGTAGCCTCAGCTATGTCAAACGTTGAGCTCTAGTTTATGTTAAAAATCTCTTACAGCTGGGCAAGCATTGTCTAATGTAAACCACATCAAAAAAAGAAGAAATGCTGAAGTGCTTTTCTGAATCATCAGTTCTACAACAATTCCTTCCACTTGCCTGCAGAAGATAGCTCTGCTAATAGTTCAACATGCCACAAAATGCATTCAGTCAATGCTCAAACCTTGCAGGTTGTTTATTTGTTGTTGCTGGGTTTTCCTACCTTAGTTTTCTCTTTGCATTAGCAGCTTGGCAGTGGATCTGATGGTGGGAGTCAAATCTTACTTCACTTAGAGTCACAACAAAGACATTCCCTTGGGGTCCCTTCCAACCCAAGACATTCTATGATTCCAAGTATTTCCCTGTTCTAACAAATGACCGAATGAAACAGCAAAGTTTTCACCATGAGCAGAGAGGGAAAGCCAGATACCCAATGAAACTTGCATACACCTCCCTAATGCTATTGGTTTCTCCTGGAAAACACTCAGACATTATTCTGACAAGCAACAGGATAAAGAGCCCAAATGGCAAACATTTTAGAGATGTACTCTTAAAAGTGTGTGAGTGCTGCCTTTCCCATGCATGTCATCTGCGTGGTGTGAGTTATTTTTCTCAGTTGCTGCATGTTTCTATCTATTTTGCAACATTGATAACTAACAATTTTTGATTCAACAACTTCTCACACAAAAGCTCCACCATTTTCTGTGCTAAGCCTCTGGAAGAGGGATCTACTGGAGAAGCATTTTATAGATCCGATTTCTGCAAGCACTTAATTTTGATTGCACCCCACAGGTTCAAAAAAATGTGAATTGCTGGTCTGTTTTTACTCTTATTAAATCAGGACCAAATCCTATCATAAAAATAATCTTTCTATAATTATAATTTTTAATGTTTTGGCTAAAATTCTCAGCAGAAATAACAAGTTCCTAAACTATTTGGCTCCTGCTAAAATTAGATTCAGATGTTAATGCTCAGGTGAAATGAACCTTATTCAAATGCAAATTGAACATGAACCAGCAGAATAAATTGCTTTCTAGGTCTCTGCCTCTAGAGATCCTTGTTGCACCATTTTCCTTTTTCAATTTTAGATCTCATCTCTTACGTAGGTACAGAAACACAACGAAGAGGTTTTTTAAGTTATGGATTACTAGTAAAACATTAAATAAACCAGGTGTATAGCAGATTCTTTCAGTCTGGAGACTTTGGGCTTCTGACACTTCTGGGGTTCATTTGGCAAGAGTACTAATGTATCTTTCATTGCTTCTCAAAAATTGCTGAACTGTTTGGGAAAAGAATGCCAAGATGGCCACTGTTTAGTTTCTACAGTTGTGTAAACAAAAATGTGGCCCTTCAGATTTTGATAACCTTTGTTTAGATGCATTAATTGAAGCACAGAGTTTTTAACTCTTAACTTCTACAAGATGGAAAATGGGCAATAGGAAAGTGCAGAAATTTCACAAATAGGAGAGGAGCCAAGTCCAGTTTTAGGATGAATCTTGTATGTTTTAACTGAGAGATAGGAGGACTCATTTTCTGCAGACCTGCATGTACAGAAACCAAGAAGGAGGTTAGAGAGCCAGTATGCAAACATATTTCATAACTCAGGATTTGGTTTCAATTTATGCAGTCTCTCCCACTTTCTAAGAATGGCTTTCAATGAGAGTTTTATTGAATTTTGAAACTATTGTTTATTCTTTCTATACAATATTAAGGATTGTGTTGAAATATTTATGATTTTAGCCTTAGATCTGCTTTAATTGTGACACAATTTGGAACAGCACTGACCACAGAAGTATGTGTAACTATTTTGTGGAACATTTTTTTCTGCAAAAAATGAGGCTGTAAAAGGCTTCTTTTCGTCTCTATTGTCTAAACACTAATGAACTTTCCTTCTCTTCATTGAGTTAAATATTAAGAGTTAAGGAGAATAAAATTATAGAAAAACACTAAAGAATTAAAGAGCCATAGCTTGCCTACAGAAGATTATCAGATATACAATAGACTCACGGAAAGGATTTACTAGCTCTAGCTCAATTTCTAAATATGTTCCGCACTAAATGAGACTTGAAAATGATCTATAATCTCCTAGTCCTTCTGAAGATAAACAATATAAAAATATATGCCAATTTTTATTACTTGTCAGTACAATGTGTCTCTTTGCCATTATCCCTTATTTTTCAGTGCAGGTCAAATGCACATGGAGGCATAGATAGCACACACGCACACTCACACACACAAAAGGTGAAGGAAAGGAACATGGAGTTGATTGTGGTTATTTTTTTTTCTTTTTTTTTTTCTATTTGCAAAGACAGCAAGCATGAAGGCATCTGTGCCTGTCTAAATTCAGCCAAAACCATCTGCCAATAAGTTGCAGCTAAAGGGTAGAAAATCTAATCGTGACTCAGAGGAGTTAGAAGGGAATGTGGGAGCGAGGGCCCAGGCAATAAGTTGCAGAGATGTGTAACAGTCAGCTGGAAAGGGATGGGAAGCAGTTAAATGAATGGGGCCATCTATTCTTAAAACACTTACACTACATGAACCCGATAATTAAAAGAACAGCTATAGCGTAATGTACCACAACACATAGCGAGGTTTTCCAGATTCATGCACATGCTCTGCTCTTCCTCCCATCTATATCTTCCTCCTCCTCAGCTCCAAACCATCATCATTAAGAAACTCACTGCACAGTAAATTTGTAGTTCTGTACAATGGTAGTTACCTGAAATCAATGCTGGGTCTGAGTTATGGTGGCATCATAAATTGTTTGATTGCTTTAATGGAATTATTTATCATTGCAATTATTTATTATTTATCACATCAGCTCTTATTCTTTGCTATTGATCATATTATCCTGTGCAATTTATTTTTCATTTGTGTTGTCTGGATTAGAAACAGATGAGGGAAAAATGCAGATAATTATTAGTATGTTTTCCTCTTCAACAGAGAACATTTTGGGAGACAGCGCAACAAACACAGGATATAAGAACATAATGACTAAAACCTGCTTAACTCAAAAAGTGGGTTCATTGTCTGAGTTATCTCAAAGTAACCTCTACTCATTTTCCCAATTTCCAGGAATAACATTGGCCTTTCTGTGATAAAGATTGTGATTTTTACTGTAGTCATAAATGGGAACACTACTAAACACAAGAACAACTATCAAGAAGATGCAGAAAGCCCACCAAGAACAGAGCCTGAGCTGTGTTGCATAGTAGAGCACTTTTGAACACTTCAGAATGATCATTACCACTGTATACTTATATAGTGGTAATGTAGGTGTATAGTTGAATACAGTACACAGGCTGCTCAACTAGGATTCAAGAAACCTGGAATTCTGTTTTGGCAAAGACAGTCCCTAAATGCAGGGAAAGTCATGGCATGCAGAAGTCTTGTGGTTGTCTTTTGGTTTCAAATTTTTCATCTGAGACGTATTTTTCCCCATCTCCTTCCCGAGAGACACCATCCTGGGAAGTGTCCTATTCCCAGAGTTATGGCAGACATGCAGAAGAGAGGGCAGATGGCGCAATGCAGACTTCGGCCCCAACACAGGGCTCGCACCTTCTGTGTTGAGCTGTGTTCCCATTGCACAATTTCTCTCTTGCATTTTTAGAAATGTTCTAGTCTTTCTAGTAAATCATCTTAGCTTCTTATGCCTCTCTTACCCCATCTCCTCCCTGTATTGCTAGCTGAGAGTGCAAGCTATATGGAGGTGCTTGTCACTCATTTGTAGAGTGCCCTGTGCAGTGGGAAGTGAAGGGCTACCGCAACATAGTGATAGAAATATTGATGATGACAAACTTCTCTGTAAGGGAAATTTGGTGTACATCTAAAAATCATTCAGCAAGCAGAGAGAAAGGTGACTTTTAAACCGAGAATAAAATCTCCTAGATGGTCCCTTTCAGTCTTTGTGTTGATCTAATTATAGGAAAGCTATCATTTTACCAGAAGCTTCAAATATCAAAAATGACTAACACTTCTTCAGGTTACTGTGTTGGAACAGAACTTTGGAAGTCCTTTGCATAAGGAGGTTATATATAACCAAAAAGTCCAAAAATGAACTCAAATTTGAAAACAAATAAGAAATTGAATACAGAGAAGCATATTTATCAAATATTTAACATTGGTTGTTTCTGAAGAAGACTTCTAGGAATATTATGTTATTCTATATTCTCTTCAAGCATACTTCAGTTTCAACTAGGCATTTTTTTCACAGAAGATGTGGTTTCTCAGAATTGGCATTCCAATATACTTCAGACAGACATGTCTAGACCCACCAATGTATTTCACAAGAGGTTCTTGCCTCATTAGATGCTGCTCATGAAAGTTTCGCTACTGAGTGAAGGAAGAGTTTGTCCTGATGAAAAATTTCATTTCCATTGACTCACCCTGCATGAGGGCAGGTACAAATGCAGCTCGTACATTTCAAAAGCCATTTCACTTTCACATTTTTTTTCACATTCGTCTTCAGAAACAGTGGACCACTAGTTTCAAACCAATGAAAAGATCTTTGTCAATATTTAAGCGATTCCAAACAGAATAGCCCTCTGGAAAATTTCTGTTATTCCTTTTTTACTTGCTGATCACCAACACAAACAGGCAAAGCAGATAATGAATTTAATGTATTTTAAAAAATCTCAAAATTTTTCACAGACAAATCCATCAAATGAAAACAAAAAAGAAAATATACTAATAAACACAAGAAAATATACTAATACATTGTAATAAGCTATTGAACTATATAAATTAGGGTGATTCATTTACCCAGTTACAGAAATAAGACATCAGTCATCTAGCTTGTTTTCCTTCAGCTGCTAAAACATCAGTTGTATCCACCTTAAATGAAGCACTTGTCCTCTGACTCAAAGCTTTCACCCCACTACCCCTTGTAAAGAAATTAAATGCACATGAACCAGCTTGTATAATGCGATCATTTTTAATGTCACAGCTTGATTATTTAAAATTATTATAAATATATAGAAACATAATTTTTAATAATATAATTTTTACTAAAAATCAAATATTCCCTGCAATTTCAAGGTAAAATAACATGGATGCTGCCTATAGTATATAATAATAGCTAATATTCAAGTACCAAATTCTGTATTAACTTATTTGAACGATACCTGAATTTTCAGCCAAAGTAAGTATCAGAAGAATTTTATCAAGGTGACAAGTAGCTGAAGAAGATTTTAGGCAGAAAGAACCAAAAATAAATACATAAATGAAAAGCACTACTGAGATGTTCTGATTTTATTATATAAAAATTCAGGACCTCATTTTCAAGTAAGTTACATTCAGTGAATAGACAATTTACTAGCTGGCTGACCAGGAAAAGGGCTAAGCTTCTCAGGTAACAAAGACTGTAAAACATATGGTCTAATTGCAAATTTGTGTTTATAAATTATTGACTTAAACATGGGCTGAAGAGTTTTGATGAATCCATGTCTGAATTAGGAACACAAACGATGCTTTCTGAATGAAGAAAGCTCTAGAGTAGCTCTAGAAGACCTGGGGCCTCCCAGGTTTGAATGTGGTTTGAATGCCACTGCCACAAACCTGCTACTCTTCCAGCAGCAAAAGCATCTCCATTTATTTGTTGGACTTCTTCCTGACAGTGTCTAAAGTCTCCTTTTCCAGCTTTAAATTGACAGAGTCTGGCATAGGCAGCAGATTGCTTCCTGGCCTGATCTTCCACCCTGAAATGGACTGTGAATACTGGGATTTCCTTCCCACCACCAAAGCTTTTGTAAGTACAAGTAGCCACTTAAAAGCATGAGATAACAACTAATAGCAGTGGCAGTTCACTGGCTTTTGCCTGACTTCCCAGACTTGAACACAGCTGCTCTTTGCAAATCTGACTTTATAACCTTTTTATCTTCAGTCTTGCAAGCAAACAGGGGCTTAGTGCTAGCTCCATTAAGTGCTCTGGAAACCTTGCAGGTGTCTCCCATATCAAGTATAAGCTACTTACTTTTACCTTCAAGTTCAGTGAGGGACATCAGTCATACTACGTAGCATCCTGCCCAGCATCTCTCATCCATTAGCAAGAACTTGTCTCCTGCATCTGATCAGCCACCGCCTTAACGTCTGCTGTGGGCCTGCCATGTTTCCAAAAGGCAGCATTGTGCCTTTGCCTAAGCCCCTGCATTTGTAAGAAGTCCTATAACACCATCAAAATTTCCTCATAATACTCTGAAAACCCGTCTTTCAGAAACCCCAGAGCAGACAAAGCCTTGCTTGCTGGAATGACGGTCTCCTTGTTGACTACTCGTCAGACCCTCTGACGTGTCTATCTGCCGGCCTTTACCCACCACTCCAAAGGGACAATTCCATCACCTCTCACTCCATGTCTAGAGGTGTACCACTAAGCAAGCAGTAGAATAAAAGGAGAAGCACAACCAACACTTCCTCTTTATGTGACAGCGTTTTGAAAGACTGACCAACCTCCACTCTTGTTTGGAAAGAAAAAGCAGAGGCAGCACAATCCAGAAGGCGTTTCAGGGCCATGAGGTGTGAGCTGAAGGAGATATTTTTCTTGAGACCCACATGAAGACTTCTCTGTCCTCCAGTGAAATAATAATTAAGATGCAATCCTGATCTCAGTGCATCCCAGTGGAGAGTTCCTAACCCAGAATATTGGCTGAGGATAAGTGGAGTTGACTTTCATTTTCAGCAAACAGAAAATTAGCATACATATGAAATTAAAATGGAACTTCAGGAAAAGTAACACCTTGAGAAAATAGCTAATGGTTATGGTTAATTAAAAAAAAACAGAGGGGGCAATGTAAAAACTATAGAATTTTTTCATTTTTACTTATTTTAAATTAACTGATTTATTTCAGCATCTCTAATACATTTCCTGTTTTCTTCCTGAAATTTTTGTTTTTACTTTAAGATAGCTTAACCTTTAATGGGCAAAAAAGGCATGAAGAACATGTATATTTAAGGAAATGTTGACAGTTTATGCATTTCTTTTAGTCTCAAAGTGAAACATTGAAGTTTTGGGACAATAGAGATTTTTGTTCAAACCCTCCAACATCTCTGTTCTGACTTAATTAATTTCTCAGTTCAACTGACCAAACCAAAAACTCCATTTCTGATACAGTTTTATGGTAGTCCAAATCTGAGGCATCTAACTCTTCCTACTCACTCTAGTGAGCCTTTGCAACTAATAGTTTACCTTAGACGTACCCTTCTCCATCTATGCTGAGCACAACTGTAATTTAGAATAGAATTTATGAGCTCAGCCCAACTTTTGGGAAAGTTTAGCAGTATACTCTAATCACCAGTTTTGGGATAAGGGGATGGATTTTAACAAGGCATAAGATTTATGCAGGGGTAAATATAGACCCTCAGGAAGAAAATATGAAAGTGTGAGAGGCTATTAAACTTACGGTGAAAGATCTAGGAGCAAGAGACATGATGAGTGATTCATCCTACAGCTAAGGAGCATACTTTTTGTCTAGCACTGATTATCTCTGTATCTCTTGGGATGCAGAGCTTGTACAAAAAAAAGTGAGGACTCTCTCACTTTCAGAGGATATTCCTCCATAATACTTGAGAACTACCTAGGAAGTATTTATGTATATTTTAATTGTTGGAAAAATGTTTAATGTCTAAGAGCCTGTAAACATTTTAGAAAGCAAATCAAGAAATGGAAATCCATTTTAAAGAACTGCCTCTCAAGAGACTGACAGGAAAGCAGGTATATTAGAGTAAAGTTTATTTTATTAGGCTAAAGAGAAAGGAGAGATCAAATAAAAACATGAAATGTAGAAAAGTGGAGTCACTTGTTGGTCTTTCTGGTTTACCACCAATTTTATCCTCATTAAATAGAATGCTGAAGGTGAAGTATATCTTAGAAGGCTATTTACTCAGAAAAGGAATGCGTGTTTCCTCTTCTCCCACAAAGGGGAATCAGTTAGACCAAAAAGATACAGAACTTTCTACCCTCAGCTACAGTTAGAGATGTAAAAACATTGTTCCATGAACAAGCATGGAAAAAAGCTCTTATAAAAAGATATCCCACATTTCCTGGCTACTCCAAGCATCCCAAAATGACAAATGTAATGACAGTCCTTATGACAAATAAAGATTTGCCACATTTTTTCATTACAACAGGTGACTCTGCCTTATCTTGTGAAGAGACCTTACCATAAACATTGAAGTCCTACTAAAGACTGGGCATCCAAAAGCAGGGAGTTAGCTGCATGCCTGGTGGAGTGTCAGAGAACCTGAGCCACCATGCCATGCACAGCTTCTCAGTGGTCCAGAGACACTGGGCCATTGCCTGCTACACACCAGAAATTAAGAAGCTGAGAGTCAGATGAGAATAGTGGGAGTCACATCAATAATTATAATAGCGATCTTCTATGAATGAAGATGCAGCAAAGGAGGAACATTCTCAACATGACATAAAAGTAATCTGTGGAGCAAACAGGTTTTACCTAGTTCTTTATAAAGCAGAAGGGAGAAGAATGAAAATTTCTTTCCTTTTGAACTTATACGCACAAACACACATAAACAAACATATTCATAGATATGGCTATTCTCTGCTTCAGCAATTTTTTTTCCCAACTTTTTTATTGTCAGGTGACTATTTTTATGTCTGGCAGGGGATCTGCCATTGCTCTTCTTTGCAAGCCACAGTCACTTGCAATTTGCCAAGGCAATTCATCTGACCCATGAATCTTTATATAACCTCTTTTCTTGGGAGTCCTTTGACAGAGAACTGTGAGGTGGATGGATCTTTCTGTTGTCAGCATTAACATGCACTTGGCTACTGTCTTTCCTGGGAAAGTCTGCCCAGCTGGGTGATGGTATGTATCAATTGCAATGGCAGCCTAATCAACCCTGGAAAAAAAACAGAAACTAGTAATAACCATGAACTGGGTGGTTGCCAGTGACAGGAGAGTTCATTGCACTCACAGTCTGCTCCCTGTATTCATCCAAGGAGTGCTTGGGAAAAAAGGAAGTAGAGACTGGACAGCACAAATTTCCATGGGGGCACAGCACACAGTTTTCATAGCCATTATTTTCATGCCTACTCAGTCTTGGGCAGGGAGTAGATAGTGGGGACTGAGAATCCTTGGGCTTATACCGGATGGATGGGTTGACTGCATGGCTCATGCACATTTGGTATCACCATATAATAGGAGAGGACCAAGGTGTACATTCTTGGTCAGGAAGGCTCTAACTGCATCTTTATAACAGTTGCTGCTTATATGTGATTTTGTGTGCATGCCTTCCAGGGTGTGCAGCTATAACTACTAGACCACTTTGCTCACCTAGGCTTGGGCTGTAATGCAGCTCACCAGAGGGTGGTCTCTGTCTAACAAAGTCAGGCGTAATAAATAAAAAGGCCAAACAGGTTTCACAGTGCTACCTGCTATTTGGTTGACATAAAGAACACTGATTACATTTCTTGTTCATGGCATAAAGTCCTATTCCAGACACTAACATAAACTCTCTTAGTGATCAGAAACAAAAATTTCTTCTGGATATATATGATAGAATATTTATTTGTTTTCTGCAGTAAAAATTCAAGTAAGGATATGACATCACATTGTATACATTCTAAGTATTACACGTTATATCATGTAAAACATGAAAACTCCAAATTATGAATGTATGATTGATATAACCATTAGCAGAATTGCAGTTAGAAGAAATTTTAGAAGCCTTCACAACAAGCAAAAGTTGAAAAAAGTCTGATAATCCCCATATGCAAAATATCCCATGTGTGATAACACAAAAGAAAGCCCTAGCCATCAAGCAGGTAAAACTGCAGTATCTAGAAAGAGGTCTCTATCATATCTCAGACAACCCCTTCAGGGCTTATCTAAGTTACACTCAGAGCTGTTCCTCCTTGAAGCAGCAGAAGAGAGCAAAAGTAAGGGACAAATTCACCCTCCTCTCCTCTGTTTCTGTTTCCTGCCTCACTTTTTATTACTTAGAAAACATCGCACATTCTTACAAACAGAAAGCCTTTCATGCCAAGAAAAGGGCAATTACCCTGGGAAAAGAATTGACAATGCATTTTCTAAGACACGTAGCTATAAGATCTCACTGGTGAGTTGGGGAAGAACAAAAGTTAACCTAGGAAATCAATGACACTGGAAAACAGTAAGATTCTGAGCATCTCAAAGTTTAGAACAGTGAGCTCCTGAGTTACATCCATGAGGTCCTACCCTTCAATATAAAACTTGTAAATACTACCTTTGCTCTCTGAATCAATAAAGATTGATGCAGAAAGAGATATTGCTTTCTGCAAAAGAAAAATGTGCAGTAGGCAAAATGAGAAAAAAGATGTTCCATTAAATTTTACTTTAATTATTTTATCAAAATACTTACAGCCTTGAAAGCTGGTCCTGCTCCATGCACATATTTAGTGACTTTTCAGAAAATATATGAAGTTATTTGTGCAACCAAATGAAAATAGTGTATAGTTATATTAAAAAGTTTTACGAATGAGAAATTTATTTGGATAGGAGTAAAGCTATATATACAGAAACTACATCTGGAAACTATCTATTAGTTTGTAATTTTGCTTCATTCAAGCTATGACCCTTGTTTTTTCCAGCAAGGGTTTCTTTTGTCTGGACTTGAAACAGGGAGGAGGAGGAGACTCGCTTTTCTCCTTAGAAGGTACATCTGATTCTGGCGATTATACTATGTAATATGATGCTGCTGCAGTGGAGCAACATCACTTTGGTAGGTGCACTTTCAGTCAGTACCCACAGTTCAAGTCAGCTGTTGAAGTAGTAGATACCTCTGAGCACCTACTGCAACTGACTTGTCAAAAGACATCATAAAAGATTATAAGTCCTCAACAAGTTTTGAGATATTCTATAATTCACCTGAATTGCCTGAATTATTAAAAAAAAATCTGTAATTAAGATGAGGTTTTCCAGGGGACAGGAAGTTATTCCTTACTGGAAGCACTAACTCAATAACTCTTAGGAAGTCTAGAAGCAAACTGGAGCCAAACAAGATATTGGCAGATGTAATATCCCTAATTGTGCTAATTTATATGGTTTTATATGTGCTATCATCCATGATTCTCTTCAGATGGAATGCAACAGCAAACCTTTAAAGTCCCCATTGGGAAATGTAAAGTAATTTTAAAATAAGAAAACAGAATTTAATATCAGGTCTTGGTGCTTACTTCTTAGGGTCTTTGAAAATTATAAGCACATTAAATTGTTGGTCTAGTGTTATTAAACTAATATTTCATTTTTATTTTACAGCCCATGTTTTAGAAAAGCTTTATGAACTCTCACCAGTCTTTCAAAGGCTGGCTACTTAGCAGGGTAGATCACACTGCCTCATTATTGCAAAAAATGGACAAGTATTGCTGACAGCAGTTTTCTGTGTATTATTAGGAAGCTGAAACTGAAGGAGATACTGGGGTTTATGTCTTCCTCGAAACATTTCTTCACTGCTGTCACCAATGGGCTTTGACTTGCACAACTAATTAGTTGTACTAAAGCATTCTGCTGTAAGAGTTACTTCACCTTCTCTCCTTGTTTGCTATCCACCTGTTACAGCTTGTGTTTTCAAACTGTGAATGCTCTGGGACACAGGCTGGCACACGCCGTATGTTTGTGCAGCATCTACTACAATGAGGACCCAACCTGGCTGAGGATTACCTGTGCCAATTTTCATTTGAATAATTATAAACCTAGGCCTGTGAGAGTTCTTTCAACAACAAAAATGTGCTGGAGCAAAAGATGTAAATATTTTCCTCTGCTTCATTGATGGGATCTATTTAGTCAAATGTTGCATAAATTAGCATAGGCAGCACAGTTTATAAGACAGATGCTTTTGCAAGAAATCAGAGCATCAGCTTAGAACAGAAATTCCTTTCTTGGGGGAAATCCCAAAGATTTTATAATTACTTGTGCTTCAACAGTGAAAAATCAATATTTCTTGATATTTTTCTTCAGGTGGGATTTGAAAAAACATGTTCTTTTGGAATACAGAAAATATTTTTAATAATCTCAAATCACAGCAAGCATATTAAATGAATGTTATGTTATTTAAAATAAAATGTTATTATATGGAAAAGTTAACACACACTAAATCAAGCAGACATAAACACAGAGTTCTTTGTTTTTCTAGCAAAAGTAATTACAAACAGTCCTGTCATGAAACGTTTTGACATTTTCAAACTTCATTTCTGATCAAGAAGTGTCAAAATCTGAAGATGGAGACAGAAACAAGATACAACTCTCCTGATATAATGACTCAATGAAAATAACCTAGGTCGTTCAAGGGGGATGTAAACTGCAAATGTTTGAACTTTAAGATTTACAACTGAGTATTAACTTTCTACCTTTCATTTTAGCAGAAAACCTTGCTGTTGAAAAGGTACTGGTAAGATGGGGAAAGACTGTGTAAAGCACCACCACGTCTTCCTTCACTGTGATGCTGATGTGTGTGTATTAGGCTTTGATTCCCAGCCATATACATCTCACGTATAATTTTATGTTAAGTCACAGTTCCCCAAGCTGCAGATTTTTTAAGGTTAAGGTTTTTATTCATGGGCACTCTTAAATGATGAGAGCTGGAGTTTCTTAGGGTTACTTTAACTTACATAAGCTTTGGTTACCAAAGTGCTATAGATCAGCTGAAAACTAAGAAGCACGAGTTCTCAACCTCCCATTTTCAAATTACTCTTCATATTCTTGTCCCACCTCAATAACATCCATGCAGCATGAAGATGTAGTGTATGTGTAAAGTCAACATTGGCTGCAGGGCTCCCCATGAAAAGAAATTATCAGTGACGCTTACTGCTAGCTTGGTCAAGTGACACAAAGCATTTGAAATGACCCTTGCTAGTAAGAAGTGCCCCTGAAGATATGAGTGCAAAAAGACAAGGGAATTCACCAGCTAGTATGCCTACAGCTAATACTAAGTCACCTTGCCTGTACAGACAAGACAAAATCCTTCAGTCAGTAGCTATCCCTGCTACATCAAAGGGTTCTAGAAGTAAAGTGATCTTGGACTACACACAAACGTTGCTGCTTTTCCTCATAAACATATATATATATATATATATATATATACACACACACCCCATGCTAGGTGTAAATTACAGTATTATACCTCCCTGGCTGCTGGCTGTTTGGCTAAATTTATGGTTCCTTTCTTGTGGAGAGACTCTCATGTGGGTACAAGTGCACAGGTACTACAAGGAGCAATATTGTCTGTCCATTCCTATTTCTGCTCAGAAGCAGAGAACAGACTAGCCATGCTCTTCTCAGATGAGCTCTAAGAAAATAGACACACATTGTTTCGTAATTCCAATGTCATTAGTCCAACACAGAAGATGTTCAAAGTTTGTACCATCTTTTGTACCTCTAGTTTCAATTCTGAGATGACTTAAGTCATAAATTACTTTAGTGAAATGGCATCTCATGTACCATTGGGCTTGTTTTGCATTTTGACATTAATCTAAAAAAGGGTAGAATTAATCTAAAAAGAGAAAGAAGAGAAGAGAAGAGAAGAGAAGAGAAGAGAAGAGAAGAGAAGAGAAGAGAAGAGAAGAGAAGAGAAGAGAAAGCAGTTCAAGATGTGTAGCTGTTACTCTAATGGCTCTCAAAAGAGCCAGCTTGTACCATTAATGTGCAAAGCTGGAGATTTAGCTCACATCATGGTGATAAGTAAGAAAGCATTAGATGTCTACCATAATCCTTGCCTCTAATGATTTCAGAACAAGAAGAGTGCAATAAACTAAACACAAACAAACAAACAAACAAAACCCAACCCAGCCCTGAGTAGACAAATGGTAAAAGACCTGCTATAACAGAAAGTCTGAAAATGTGAAAGATTGCTGGAGAAAATCTAAATAGCCTTTCACACTAAATCTGAAAACACAAGATGTCAGTGAAAAGATAGGTAGACAGAAAATCTGAGCTACCATTCTGGAGTAAATCTGAGGCAAACCAAAGGAAGATCCAAGATTAATCCTTAAGAAAGCAGTTATACCTTGCAGAGTGAATTAAGTTGACTCTGACTCAGTGTGGGCGGGGACAAGAGTGGTGGTGGCCAAACTCCCCTCACATACAGGAGCAGCCACAAACAGGGAGTTTGAGCAACCAGGAGGGCGGTGAACAGAGCGGGCAAACATGGCGTTGCACATCAGAAGGGCATGGCACGGCAGTTTGAGCAGCAGTTCGTGTGGGCAGAGCATGTGAGCAGGACACAGTCCCCCTCCTGGCTCTGAAGGGTAACTCCATTCGTGGTCATCGCCCTCCCAGGAGAGGACCCAGCCATGTTTTCCACTCACCTGAAAGCCATCACCAGAAAAAATGTGGCAACCCAGATGGAGCTCCCACACAAACATGCGGCTGTCCAGGTCTCCGGCTGCAGGGAGTGCCTGAGCTTGTCACTCATACCGGAGGGCAGCAGAGGCAACAGCTGGTTTTGGTGTGACCAGGTGAATGATCTGCTCAGCATGGTGGTAGAGCTGAAAGACGAAGTGGAAAGGTTAAGGAGGATCAGGGAGTATGAGTGTGCCCTGAGGCCAAGGCAGCAGATGGAGGCTCCACAAGAAGCAGAGGATCCCCTACCCTCTTGACATCAAGCAGAAGGAGGGGACTTAAGAGACAGGGGAGAACAGAAACAGGTCCCTGCTTGGGGCAGCAGGCATATCCCCTCCCGGCATCCCTCACCTTCCCAGTTGCTCTTACAGATCAGATATAGGGCTCTGGAACTTGAGAGCCAGGCAAATGCGGATGTAGGTGAAGGCTCATCCAGGGGGTTGCCCAGGGTGAGTCAGTCAGCCCCACGCATTATGACTGCCTTTTATGAAAAAAGTCATAGGCAATTCCTCTCTGAGCGCAACAGAGGGCCCAATATGCTGACCAGACCCAGCCCACAGGGACGTCTGCTGCCTCCCTGGGGCCTGGGTTAGAGACCTTACTGGGAAACTCTGTGGTCTGGTACAGCCTTCTGATTATCACCCACTATTGTTTATGCAGGTTGGCAGTGATGAGGTTGTGGAGAGAAGTCCAAAAGCGATCAAAAGGGACGTCAGGGCACTGGGGCGATTGGTTGAAGGATGAGGAGCACAGGTAGTGTTTTCCTCAATCCCATCAGTGGCAGGGAAGAACACTGAAAGGAACAGGAAAACTCACCAGATTAACATGTGGCTCAGAGGCTGGTGCCATTGGTGGAATATTTTTTTCTTTTAATCACAGGGAGGTTTACATGGCAGTGGGCCTGCTGGTGACAGATGGAGTTTAGCTGTCTCAAAAGGGGAAAAGGATTCTCGCTCATGAGTTGGCAGGGCTCATAAAGAGGGTTTTAAACTATGTTTGAAAGGAGAAAGGGATATAACCAGGCTCGCTAGAGTGGAGCCTAGGGGTGGCACATCGATGTTGGGGGTGAAATCAATAGCCCAGCTCAGGTGCATCTACACCAATGCATGCAGCACGGGCAACAAACAAGAGAAGCTGGAAGCCATCATGCAGCAGGATAGCTATGACTTAGTCACCATCACAGAAACATGGTGGGATGACTGCCATGACTGGAGTGCTGCAACGGATAGCTATAAGCTCTTCAGAAGGGATGGGCAAGGAAGGAGAGTCAGTGGGGCGGCTCTGTATGTTAGGGAGTGTTTTGATTGTATAGAGCTCAACAATTGTGATGATAAGGTCTAGTGCTTATAGGTAAGGATGAGGGGGAAGGTCAATGAGGCAGATATCCTGTTGGGAGTCTGTTATAAACCACCCAACCAGGATGAAGAAGTAGACGAAGCACTCTACAAGCAGCTGGCAGAAGTCTCACAATCACTAGCCCTTGCTCTCATGGGAAACTTCAACTTACCTGACGTCTGCTGGAAATACAACACAGCAGAGAAGAAACAGTCTAGGAGGTTCCTGGAGTGAGTGGAAGATAACTTCCTGACACAGCTGGTAAGCAAACCTACCAGGGGAGGTGCCTTGCTTGACCTGCTGTTTACAAACAGAGAAGGGCTGGTGGGAGATGTGATGGTTGGAGGCTGTCTTGGTCTTAGCAACCATGAAATGATAAGATTTTGATTCTTGGCCAAGTAAGGAGGGTGGTTAGCAAAACCACTATCATGGATGACCGGAGGGCAGACTTTGGCGTGTTCAGGACACTGGTTGAGAGAGTCCCTTGGGGGACAGTCCTGAAGGTCAAAGGGGTTCAGGAAAGCTGGGAATTCTTCAAGAAGGAAGTCTTAAAGGCACAGGAGCAGGCTGTCCCCATGTGCCATAAGATGAACCGGCAGGGAAGATGACAGGCCTGGCTGAACAGGGAACATTTGCTGGGACTCAGGGAAAAAAAGGAGAGTTTACAACATTTGGAAGAAGGGGCAGACAACTCAAGAAGAGAACAGAGATTTCATAAAGGTCACACAGAAAGAAAATCAGAAAGGGAAAAGCCCAGATAGAACTCAACATGGCCACTATTGTAAGAGAGAACAAAAAATGTTTTTACAAATACCTTAACAACAAAAAGAGAGCCAAGGAGAATTTCCATCTTTTATTGGATACAGGGGGGAACACTGCCACCAAGGATGAGGAAAAGGCTGAGGTACTTAATGCCTTCTTTGCCTCAGCCTTCAATAGTCAGACCAGTTATCCTCAGGGTATTCAGACCCCTGAGCTGGAAGGCAGGGACAAGAGCACCCAAGAGTACTGAGGGTGTAGGCAGAGAAGCTTGCCAAGACACTCTCCATCATGTATCAGCAGTCCTGGTTAATATGGCACAATTGGAGGCTTGCCAATTTGATGCCCACCTATAAGAAGGGCTGGAAGGAGGATCTGGAGAACTACAGGCCTGTCAGCCTGACCTTAGTACCAGGGAAGATTATGGAGCGGTTCATCTTGAGTGCACTCACCAGGCATGTACAGGACAACCAGGGGGTCAGGCCCAGCCAGCATGGGTTCATGAAACACAGGTCCTGCTTGACCAACCTGATCTCCATCTATGACCAGGTCATATCCACAAGGTGACCCACCTAGTGAATGAGGGGAAGGCTATGGATGTTATCTACCTTGACAATGTCTCTCACACCATTCTCCTGAAGAAGCTGGCAGCTCATCGTTTGGATGGGCGTACTCTTTGCTGGGTAAAAAACTGGCAGGATGGCCAAGTTCAAAGAGAAAAGGAGATTGAGGGGAGACCTTATCACTCTCTACAACTACCTGAAAGGAGATTGTAGCCAGGTGGGTGTTGTCCTCTTCTGCCAAGTAACAAGTGATAGGGTGAGAGGAAATGGCCTCAAGCTGCACCAGGGAAGGTTTCAACTGGACATCAGGAAAAATTTCTTTACTGAAAGAGTGGTCAATGATTGGAACAGGCTGCGCAGAGAGGTGGTGGAGTCACTATTCCTAGAGGTGTTCAAAAAACATGTACACATGGCATTCGGGACATGGTTTAGTAGGCATAGTGGTGTTGGGTTGATGGTTGGACTTGATCTTGGAGGTCTTTTCCAACTGTAACGATTCTATAATTATATGATAAGTGACCAATGAAAAATGAAGTGTACAGAATGTGAACCAGTCCTCTGAGGTAGACATATAAGCCAATTATGAAAAAAAAAAGATGTCAGAGGGAAAAAGACCAATGAAAATATGAGTCAGAATCCCCCTACAACAGATGGAGCTGAACACAGTGTGGTAAATATCACAAGCCAATATGATACTGAGTGTTGGAAAGAGAGGCACACTCCACATTGGATTACACTTACCAGAGTTAACAAGCTCTGGCACCACACTTAAAACATGGACAGAGGATGACCAGACCAGTTGACAATTTTGCAGCTAGAAGCTAAGGATTATAAATCTGAAAACTAATGGGACATGAACACTGAGTCCATGAGCAAAGTGGAAATATAGTACTGTAGGAAAAGCCACATGCATGAAAGATAAAAGGTTGGAACTCAGAGAGTTTAAATAAACAGTAAATGCAGAGAATAAAGCCCTGCATAGAGGGGAACATACCCAACATCCAGTTATGAGTGTAACAGGCCCTTTGTCTCCTCCATTATGAACTTTCAGTAGACATCTGAGGAATTAAATAACTGGAAAAGTTTGAAAAAGTCTTTCAGGAGACAGGACTGTGCTCAGCTGAAGACGAAGTACATGTGGAAAGTTAGAAAGATCTTTACCCTATGGCTGGAGTTTAAATAAGAGACAGTCTCACTGGGAGCTGTAGAGCAAGCAAAAAAATGGCCAGCTTTGCTATATTTGCAATATATATGGGACTTCACCAACATATAGAACTAACATAAGCACTAAATAAATCTGTGAAAAGGAAACATTTTTATTACCTACCAGGAGATAAATCCTTGGAAGAATGGCACAAAGCCCAGCTACTAGGCTTTGCCAGACCTGTGCTGGGCCAATACGACTGCCTCTGCATTGTCCTCCTGCACACAGGAGCATGGAGGAGTGAGGTGACATCAGGCTGGCTCCAGACCCAGTCTTCTGGGCCCCACAGCTTGGCAGTGAGGAAGAGCTGAGGACGAACAACTGTGTTCCAAAGGTAATTAGAGCTCATCCAGTATTGTCTGGGTTTCTTCTTTTAAACAATCTCCTAGAGTTTCTACAAAACAGTGACAGCTGTGTGGAAAAGGTTGTGGGTTTTTTGGTTTGGTTTGGTTTGGTTTTTTATTTAGGAAAGGGTTTTTTAGGTATATCATATCTTTCAGCGGAAAGGGGAAGTATCAAAGTCATCTTATACCTGCATAGCAAACATACCTTTGGCACATGTGCTGTACAATAGATTTTCTCACTGTGAGACCACCTGATTTACTGGGGTTGATGTCAGACAGCCAGGTAGGTTTGAAACATTTTGTCATAAACAATGCGAGTTTGTCTAGGCAAAGATGTTACCTCTGGCTCAAAACTAATCTTTGCCTGAAGGTCCTTGAGGTGCAGTAGAATAGTCCGGTGCTACATCAATGTATGCTTGTGTCTAAATATGAGTCAGCAGTGTGTGCTGGCGTACTGGACTTTATTAAGAAAAACACAGCCAGTTGATCAAGAAAAGTGATTATTTGTCTTTATCTGTTACTCATCAGATCATGTCTTGAATACTGCTCCCAGTTTTGGTCCCCAGTACAAGAAAGACACTGGTAAACTGGTGTGACTTCAGCAGAAGCCACGAGAAGGTCAGGATTGGAGCACTTGCCCTGTGAGCTGCAGGACCAGGGTTGGTTCAGTCTGAAGACAAGATGGCTTTGGGGGCACCTGGTAGCAGCCTGGCCATATCTATAGGGAATTTAGCAAGAATTCAAACCCTTGTTATGGACATGCATGGTAGATGGATGAGAAACAACAGTCCCAGACTGAAAGAGGGGACGTTGCAATTATGTCCAAGGAAACCAATTGCCCAAGGCTGTCCATGAGGACAGCCAAACATTCAGACAGGCTACCCAGAAAGTTGTGCAGTTTTTGCCATGGAGATTTTAAACATCTGACTCAACAAAGCCCTGAGCAACTCAGTCTAAATGCAGCTCTGCTTTGAGCAGGATGTTGGAGCAGATGACCTCCTGAGATCCTTTCCAACCTTGAAGATCCCACAGAAGACCATCTTTCAAATTCTCACATTCTCAGCATTGGGTTATGTGAGCCACTGATTATTTCCTATTTTCTTAAGGAAGGTCCGAGTGCAGAATGTGTGCATGAAGAGTGTTCCAAATTATAAAGTGGAAAAATACCACAATTCTGATTCCAAAATGTTAATGGTGAATGGGATTAATAGCAGAATGTCTTGTTTGATTGCAGGAAGACTTACAATTGAGACTTTAGAAAATCTCCAGCTCTTTGGACAGTCAGATCACGTTTTCTTTAGGAACCAGTGTTGATTTCAGATTCTAACAGGAATGGTCCAGGTCTTAAAATTTTTGCCTTAAGTTCACATAGTCCATATTTTCATTTTAAAGGGCTGTATCTGATTAGTCCATCATGCATTTTCCTGTATTCTCAAATGTTTAATAATAAATGATGGAGAAAGCTGCAGGTCAGATTAATTAGTCTTTTTGAGCGTGTGTGTGTGTGTACATTAGCGATACTGAATGGTCTGTTACTGCTTAATTAAGCACGCAACATACTTCTTTATATTGATTCAGTACCATGCAGGTGTTCCAAGCTCAGCTACTGAAAGTTATGATAGACATCTACAATCGGATGCAAATCAAAGGACCAAAGTTAAATGCATAATTTTCTTATATAATCCATGAAGAAAAGTAGACACTTCCATGAAAGGCAATCAGAACAGCATTAGCTCATCTATATTAACTTGTACAGCCCATTAGCTACCTCCTAGCTGACATTTGTCATAACCCATTTCAGAGGACAGCTAATGTTACTGCTGTACATGATAGCAAATACACCAATTAGAACCGGCCAGGAATTTTCCAATTAAATGGAATAGGAGT
The DNA here is from genome assembly GCA_034008185.1 of Gorsachius magnificus. Taxonomy (NCBI): domain Eukaryota; kingdom Metazoa; phylum Chordata; class Aves; order Pelecaniformes; family Ardeidae; genus Gorsachius; species Gorsachius magnificus. Next base: position 53,574,075 of record CM067082.1, on the reverse strand, counting down.
GAGAAGCTTTGCTGGAAAAGTGCCATATACTTGATGAAAATCATCAGGCCCAATAGCCTTTTTTTTTTTTCTCTGAAATACAGCAGGAAACCCTTCCACATAGCGGATCGGTGCATTACAAACCTAGTGAAGAGACAAAAGTTGTTACTATAGGCAACATGGTTATGTGGATACTGGAGGACAGACCTCTTCTAGCAGGTTATATACCCATAGCTTCCATTGCACCCAGAAATCAATTCATGTTCACAAAGTGTGTACATTTTCCACAAACTCTGGAGGTGGGTTTCATCTCAAGTATCTTTAGACACCTACAACATGTAGGGATGTATCAGAGCTGCTCTGTTAGACTGCCTTTATTGTCAGCAGGAAGAAGCAGGTACCAAGAAAAATGATTCATCTGACCTGTCTTAGAGATCTGCTGAAGGACAAGATGACTCATACTTCAGCAAACTGTATTAGTCTCCATTGATAAGAAAAGAAGTTCAGAAAAGTAGCCTAGATGCAAGTAAATCCCACCCAGGAGTCTTCTAATAACAGGGACAAACAGCCTCATTCCTGCAGAAAAGCCAGATTTGCAGTGGTGTACCTGCTTCAGAGATTATTAAAACAAAACCAAAAAAAGCAGTATCACAGTAACATGATCAAAACCACAGGTTATACATTTGAAAATCAAACTTTTCTACATGTAAAAGGTCTTCCCACATTGGTAAAGCCACGGGAGAAGAGAAAGATCATTGCTTTTTCAGAATCTTTGTATATCTGAACCATTTTATATTAGCTTTATATCCCTGAACCGTTATTTGGCCACCAATCAGTGCAGCCCCTTCTGAGCAGTACCACCTTTCTATGAACTTGCAAAAGTATAGCTTGTGGCAAGTGGACAAAAAGAAGGAAAACCACTTTGGGCTCCCCTTGCTTCTCTCTGGGATGGTAAAGTTTCTCCAGATCTGAAATTTAAAGGGTACGCTCTAGGCAGCAAAGAGTCCACAGCCAGTTCACAAGTTCACAGCGAGTCTTTCCATTCCTATTTCATCACTATAGATAACTATTTCCTAGAGCCTTTCTTAAGGAGTTATGTAATTTGGTGAAAAACTGTCTTGATCTCTGACTCCTTTTCCTTCTTTTTTTTTTTTTTTCAAATGGAAATTTAGTTTTGCCTCTGATGGCTGTAGAGGAAAGTTAACAAATTTGATTGGGAGCAAGTGCTCAGCCACAACTGAAAGAAATGCACTCAGAAGTCCCATGGCTCCCCTGGCTGCCTGCAAGGCTGTCTCCCAACCCCAGAACTCAGCAGCACGGCTTGCCTAAGCCCTCTGTCCTCCTCCCCTCATGCTTAGCTCAGCTGCAAAATTAATTCCAGCTACACGGAGTGACCCTGGGGGTCATCAGAGCTTCAGCACCACGTAATGATGAAGGAAGGGACGTGAAAGGAGTAGGTGGAGACTGAAGGGGGAAATGCACACACTCCAAAAGAAAAGGGAACCCAAAATGGTAGGGATGAGCAATCTGACAGAATAACAGTGTGGTCACTGAACCAATGTGGTCACTGAACCAAGACATGACACAATATGCCCAGAAAGCTGGGGAGGAAAGGAAAAATTTGCCCTGGCTGTCATCACTTAAAGAAAACAATAGCAATGCAGAGCCCTGGGTGCGACAGAGGGAATGCAACAGCCACGTGGAGAGGTCATCACCTTCCCCAAGTCTGAGAAGAGTAACCAGAGAGTATGAACTTTCAGCAAAAGGGAGGTCAAAGCTCCTAGCAAGTTCAGCCTTTCAAAAGGTGATGACGATGATGACGAACATTTAGCAAACTGCAGGCAGGTCTAGTAAAACAGCAGGAAGTTTCTCCATAATTTCTTCTGGATCTTCTTAATAAAAAGAAATAACTTCTTTTTGAATACCGTAGTCACAGAAGAATGATGAGGAGTTCCCTCCTGTCTTGAGGATCAAGTAAGGGAGAAAAATCTGCTGTCTGGTTTCTCACAAACTAGCACATGAGCACCAAAATCACAATGCAAGCACCTCCAAAGGTAATTAGCCTTTTTGATCTGAGCGGCAAATCAGCATACTGAGGCTGTGGTCACACATCCTGGTCTATCTGCAGCAAAGCCAAGCAAAGAAGCTGTCAGCCCCAGCTTGTTCCCAGCTGCCTGCCACCACCACTTTGCTGGAGGTTACTGACTCATGGATGCACTGGCATTCAGACAAGCACTCTCTGCTTCAATAAAAACAAGCCGGATGAGCTGAAATGCCAAAAATATTAGGTCTTCTCTAGGCTGGACTGTTGCAACTCAGGGGATTGAGTGTGCCCTCAAGGGGATTGAGTGTGCCCTCAGTAAATTTGCAGATGACACCAAACTGGGTGGTAGTGTTGATCTGCTGAAAGGGAGGAGGGCTCTGCAAAGGGACCTGGACAGGCTGGATCGATGGGCCGAGGCCAACTGTATGAGGTTCAACAAGGCCAAGTGCCGGGTCCTGCACTTTGGTCACAACAACCCCATGCAGCGCTACAGGCTTGGGGAAGAGTGGCTGGAAAGCTGCCTGGTGGAAAAAGACCTGGGGGTGCTGGTTGACAGCCGCCTGAATGAGCCAGCAGTGTGCCCAGGTGGCCAAGAAGGCCAATGGCATCCTGGCTTGTATCAGGAATAGTGTGACCAGCAGGAGTAGGGAAGTGATCATGCCCCTGTACTCGGTGCTGGTGAGGCCGCACCTCGAATACTGTGTTCAGTTTTGGGCCCCTCACTACAAGAAAGATGTTGCCTTGCTGGAACAGGTCCAGAGGAGAGCAACCAAGCTGGTGAGGGGTCTGGAACACAAGTCATACGAGGAGCAGCTGAGGGAACTGGGGTTGTTTAGTCTGGAGAAGAGAAGGCTGAGGGGAGACCTGATCACCCTCTACAACTACCTGAAAGGAGGCTGTAGCCAGGTGGGGGTCGGCCTCTTCTCCCTGGTAACAGACTATAGGACGAGGGGGAATGGTTTGAAGCTGCGCCAGGGCAGGTTTAGGCTAGACATTAGGAAAAACTTCTTCACCGAGAGGGTTGTCAGGCTCTGGAATGGGCTGCCCAGGGAGGTGGTGGAGTCCTCATCCCTGGAGGTATTTAAAAGAAGGATAGATGAGGTGCTTAGGGACATGGTTTAGTGGTGGGATGGCAGTGCTAGGTTAACAGTTGGACTCGATGATCTTAAAGGTCTTTTCCAACCGAGGTGATTCTATGATTCTATGATTCTAACTCAGCTGGGTCCTGAGGTGATCACCTGAGAAGTCACACCAACAGTGCTGGAGGTCTCAAACCTTGTCTACCTCTGTTCAAGGACTGTTTCTGTATGGATAATGAAGACCAACCCTTTCCCCCTCATACTCTCGGATTCAAACAGCTCCAAGCCTCTTCCCTGACAACACTCTCCCTATAAGCTCTGTCTCTAGGGTTTTCCCAGATTAAAAATCTTTCTCTGACTTTCTGCTGCCTTGGTTGTCAGCATCTATGGTTTTTCTGCTGTCTCCAGCCTGCCCCCTTCCTGGTAGCTTGTCCCACGATGCCCATTCTCCAGCAGAGCCCTCCTCCTACATAGTTCAGATCCTTGCAGCTGCTGTGCGTTTTGAGTCATAGTTCCCAGTGCTTCAGTTGTCTGCTCAGTAAAGGAGCTTAACTCCTTTATGGCAGGGTAACAAAGTGCATGGGTTCTTCAGGGAAATGGTAAATTAGTTGGTCCTTGCTCTGCATTGAAACTAGGCACAGAGAATTAGTATAAGATAGAAATTTAACCAGCTCTCCCATCCAGGAGGTACAGTGGGCTGGGTTTTGGGAAGGGGCACTCTGAGAAATGTGCATGGAACATTCCTGTGTTTAAGAAGTCTTTCCCATCCTCCCCTGTGGTCTCTTACCCCAGCCACTGAAGGAAAACAGACTATTTTTGTTCTCTGGTCTGAACTGTCCTTTTCTTGTGTCTGAATTAAAGCCTAGTGGATGAAAGGCAACCTCTGCTGAGCCTGCCGGTGTGGGACCAGCCTGAACAGGGTTCCTCTCAGCTCCCAGAAACACAGTCTGTATCTTTAATGTAAGTCTCTGGCTCATGATTTCACTTTCAAATGAGATACACAGTATAATTAGAAGTGACAGCAAGAGTTATATATCCTCATGGAGGTGCATGCTGCTATGTATTACAGCTGATTTCTCCCCAAAATTTTCCAAAACAGGTGTTTGCTGACTGGCTTGCTTTATCTTGTTTGGTATGGTTTAACTAAGAAAACCCATACAAAACCCATAGTGAATGCACACGCTTGTAAACGAGGCAGAAATAATCAATAATTCTGTTTTCTTCTCATTTTATGACATGTTTGTATCTCCTGGCCTCAGTCCATGTTTGATGTGAGATGATCCACGACTATATTGGGTTTGCATGGCAAGGTTTTGGTAGCGGGGGGAGCTACAGGGGTGGCTTCTGTGAGAAGCTGCTAGAAGATAGATGCCAGCTGGCTCCAAGAAGGACCCACCACTAGCCAAGGCTGAGCCCATCAACTACAGTGGTAGTCCCTCTGGGATAATATATTTAAGAAGGGGGGAGGGGAGTGGGACTGAGCAAAAGTGGAGCCATAGAGAAGAGTGAGAATATGTAAGAGAAACAGCCCTGTAGACACCAAGGTCGGTGAAGGAGGGGGAGGAGGAGGTGCTCCAGGAGCAGAGATTCTCCTGCAGCCCCTGGTGAAGACCATGGTGAGGCATCCTGCACCCCTGTAGCCCATGGAGGTCCACAGTGGAACAGATCTCCACCTGCATCCCCTGGAGGACTCCACACTGGAGCAGTTGGGTGCCCAAAGGAGTCTGTGACCCTGTGGGAAGTCTGTGCTAGAGCAGGTTTGCCGGAAGGATCTGTGGACCCATGGGGGACCCATGCTGGAGCAGTTCCCAAAGGACTGCAGCCCATGGGAAGGACTCATGTTGGATCACTTCATGGAGGACTGTCTGCTGTGGGAGGGACCCCAGGCTGGAGTAGGGGTAGAGTGTGAGGAATCCTCCCCTGAGAAGGAAGGAGTGGAAGAAACAATGTGTTATGAACTGACCCCAACCCCTATTCCCCATTCCCCTGTGTCACTGTAGGGGGGAGGAGGTAGAGGAAATCTGGAGTGAAGTTAAGCCTGGGAAGAAAGGAGGAGTGTGGGGAAGGTGTTTTTAAAATTTGGGTTTATTTCTCATTACCCTACTCTGATTTGATCAGTAATAAATTAAATTAATTTCCCCAAGTTGAGTCTGTTTTGCCCGTGACAGTAATTGGTGAATGATCTTTCCCTGTCCTTATCTCGACCCAAGAGCCTAGCCTTTCGTGGTATTTTCTCTCCCCTGTCCAACTGAGGAGGGGAGTGACAGAGCAGCTTTGGTGGGCACCTGGCATCCAGCCAGCGTCAACCCACCACAGCAATACATCATGAGTGGCCACAGGAAGAAAGCACTGGCCCTGTCATGACTGAATCTTCTACCGTGAGATTTCTTGCCCAGTTTTTAAAGTTCTTATAGAGACTGAGCTGTCACCTGAACTTCTTGGTTTTCTCAGAACTGAATGAAATTTCTCGGACTTCTGCAGTGCAGTCATCATTATTCTTTGTCATTGTATAATCCCTCTTTGCTGAATGCAGACCTATAAAGCTCTTCACCTCTAGTTCCCATTTGTTTTTATAAAGCCTATTTTCTTGAAAGGTTTCCTTGTATTGACAGCATATAGCATTTTCTCCCTGAGATCTTTTTCATTCTGACCTGAAAACTTAATGCTCATCTCTCTGTTTTTTAATCTTTCAAACTGTATCAACAGAACATTCTCCCTTGCTTTCCTCAGGAATTTGGTAACTATTCGGCTTTGATCTTTCTGTGATTGTTATAAGATCAGGGCCAGGAAAACTTCAAACAACATAGAGTGGTTCAGTGATTTGAAACAGAGCTAAATTAGAACTGTATTTTTAAATACACATATTGTGTGAGCTTCAATGAAGCTCAATGAATTTTACTTCTATATTGGTTTACTTTTGTTCTTAGTCCACTAACCAACTCATGAAAAATTTTACTGAGCACAGGTCAATAGCTAAACTTGTTATCAGTCAGGTGTAAAATTGTAAAATCAATATAATCACTTTCTTGCTATCCTTCTCTCTTAAAAGCAGAGGGAATAAACATAGCAGGAAATATAACAAGCAGCATGGAACATACAGGGGGAGAGGGAGCCAGTGCGTGATTGTTTCTTTTTGTGCCCTAAAAGCCTTTCTTCTTCCAACTTCTGCTGTCCCAACTCTACCACAAGTCTAACTTGTCCCTCTATGATTGCCCCTAAACTATGGGAAACATGTACCACACACAGCTAGCAGTAAGGCTGCAAGTGCTTCTTCTAGTTGGGGAGAGAAGAGAGGTGGTGGTCTTCAGTCTAAAAGGGAGTACTTGAGTGAAAGGACAGCTGACCCTAGGCTAAACTAACTTGTCAGTGTGAGTGGGTACTCACCTGAGTAAAATGTCTCCCATACTGGGCTCAGCTCTAGCAACTGATTTCAGGTGGGAATCTGCAAAAATATATCCATGCCTGATGAAGTCTGGCAACAGCATGCTCGGTCCTCCAGCATGCACGTTGTCCTCGGGTACCTATGGGACAGAGGGGTCTCCATAGCCCCACACCCCCAGTGGTGTTGCTGGTATTAGTGTTTCTACTGTTCCTTGGTCAAAAGAAATAGCCTTGATAGGAGTCAGTATCAGGTTTTATGGAGCACTTGGCCACGGGCCAAGCCTACTATTTGTCTCTTTCCTGCTAGGTAGAATCCTCCTCCCACCTTCCACCCACCCTCAGCTTGGAATCATAACACCGTTACAAGCTTCACATTAATTAATTTGCTTTTGTAACACACCTAGTTTTTCTTCCAATACACCCTATCCTTCAGTGAAATGCTTCTGACATGGATCTTCTCTGGCATTAACCTGACAGTGAGAATATATAAGCATATAATAACTTGGCATGCTTTAGATCAACCTGACTTTCAACCTCTAAATTCAGCTAGATATCCCCACCTACTTTGTGAATCTCTTCTGGGGACATTAATCTTTTGAACACAACCACAGTGCATAAATGTTAAGCACATCTGCACTGGCATGGTCTTGTGTTTGCTTAGCTCAACCTCTAAAGTGTTCACAGTGCCTGGTCTGCAGATTATGCACATAGCAGTCTACCGAGGCAGGATGACTTCATGTTTGAAAAATCCCAGGCTGCTGTCTTGCAGGAGCCAGTATGCCTGATGCATATGTATCTTTTCCTAATTCAACCTGTCCACTGGGCTCAAAACTGCCTTTGATAAGAGTGAGGCAGAATGAAAGCAGCATGGAGTGCAAGAGAAGCAGAGCTTATGAGTGCTGCTAGATTTTTAGCAGCTTGGAAGGTATCTCCTCAAATCAGTACTGGATATGTGCTGAACAGAGCAAATAAACATTACCACACATTGAACACCTTTATCATGCAGCATCTTCTATGTAGAGTACATAACATGCATGAGAAACACCGTTTAATACAAGCTCTATATGTGATTTATATGATCTCTGGCAGGTAACTTTCACACCAGAATTTTAGTTGCTGTTGCAGATCTTGCTGTGGAAATGCAAAGTAATATAATGTTAGTGTCAAGATCTTGGAACGATAAAAAAATAAAATACATATGTTTTTATTTTTATCATACTACTTCATGCATTAAATTGTTAGTAAAATTTCTTACCTTATTTTGTTTTCCGTTAAATCTCTTATGATACTAAGATATTGCTTCTCTTTTATTTGTTTGTACTGTTTTTTTCTTAATTTCAGACTCATTCTAAATTGAATTTCTTTCACTAAAGGGTTTTAGGAACAGGTTAGACAAATATCTGTCAGAAACTTGCTAGGTAGAAGTGATTCAATCTGTTCTGCAGAGGGTTGCAATAGAAAAGTGATTGCCACCATACAAAAAGTTTCATCCAAGTTTTACTGCTACAGCTTTCTGTATCTCCTCCCCTCTCCCACTGCATCACTGTTCTTCTCTTTTCTTTTCCTGCCCTGGGTTTGCTGCCTCTCACTCCCTGGACCCTACTCAGTTGCTAACACTGATAACACCAGCATTCTAGCCAGTGCTGGGACTCCTGCTTCCTTGCCCAAAACCTAGATCCCTGCCGCTACCTCCTGGTCCTCTGCCTTGGCTCTTGCCCACCTCTTCACTCTTTCTCTTCCTCATCAGCTCCTTTCCACAAGCACAGCAAGGGCCCAAGTTGAGAAGCCTGCATGTACCCAACTGACTGCAGCCTGAGCTACCTGTGCTGGCGCAGAGCTGCGGTACAGCAAAGCCAGTCAGTGCTTCATGCTTGGTGCCTCCTCCTAGGTAGGAACTACAGGAACTGGGAGCAGATGGATGACCATTTTTCCATCCATGGCTACAGAGTGCTGTGTGTGATAGATAAGTGTTTATGATCTCAACATGGTATTCCTAGTTCAGCAGAAGTCAATGTACTTTTCTCCTACTCTGTGTAGAATGACATACTCATTCCATAAAAGGTATCTCTTCAAAAGGTGTAGGACAAGGGCAGCACACAGCTTCCAAAAGTGACCGGGTCTAATTACACTTTAATTCTGGTTTTGTCATCTCACAGTTCTGTGTCATGATATTACATTTTTTTTCTGAGCTCCCAGTGTAATATGATAAAAATAATAATAATAAAAAAAAATCAAGTCCTCCTGATTGAAGTGAAAATTCACTTTGAAGGCTTGAAAGCTTGAAGGTAGATTATAACAGATGTTGTTTTATTATTGCAAAGATTCACTATTTTTAAGGCAACCACAGAGCTCTTGGCAGGCCCAACATGAACAAGTTCAGAGGGTTTAGGTTTGGCAGAATTGTAACTTCTCTTTATACACTGACCTGAGAGACTGGCACCCATAAAACGTCTCACAACCCCAGGAAAACAAACCATCCTGTTGAAGTGACAACTATAGCAGCTAGGATGACCATTTTTCCTGGTACTTTTATCTTCCTGAAAAGCTCATCAGTCTCATCTACAGAGCAACACTAAAGCTTCCTTCATAAGCTGCTTTCGTGCTTTCACCCCAGTTGGCTGGAACTGGAATTGTCTTTTGACTATATGCTTGCTTGCAGGAGACTTCTAGCTCAAGGCCCAACCACAATAAAAATAATAGATACTAATGCCAAAATAGCTCTTTATGATCAAATATAATATTGACTTTTAGGTTTTATATGACTGATTGGACTTTTAGAAAAATAAATCCTATCCTGGTCTTCATATGGGAAGTGGTAAAGGACAATTATCTACTATCCCTTATGCACGATGTCGTTCTATTGCGTTGCTTCTCTATCACAGCAATAGACCGCATATCTAGCATCCAAGATTAGATAATTTTTCACTTAGTAACTGAGTGTTTAGAAGGATATGCATGACAAAATTATACTTCTCAGCAGGCACTTTTCATATACAGAGGCTATAATCCTGATTATTTCAGTACGACTGAGTGTATTATTTACTGACTGTTGAAAATTCTAGAGGATAAAGAGATGATATGGAAATTGCCATGGTAAATTATGACATGTTTTAAACCAAGGACTCATACCTTCTCTTCAGCTCCCAAGAGAATGTAAAGGATGCAAAACCTATCTTTCAATGTAATGTAATGTAGTGAAATGCAATGTTTTCTCTATTTAGGGGAGCCAGTAGCTGGAAAATCAATGCAGAACCACCTGATTCCTGACTATAATTTAGTTGGCAGCTGTGTGCAGAGCTCCATGGCAGAAAGATTTGTTTGGGCTAGTGACACAAAAGGGATTCAGCAAGTGGGTTCATACACAGCATGAATCCACGCACCAGAACACTCTTGGAGGGGAGAAACCAAAACAATAAACCTCACCCAGTAGCTGTGTAGTGTGACTAACAGCAACAGTCCTCAGGTAAACAGCATTTGCACAATGGAAGAGGAACTGGCCTATAACAACTGCTTTTTCTATGCACGAAGTTATTCTGTTTAGCCTTTCTTAATCTCCCAACAGTGCTGGGAGGAAGGGCTGTATATAATGAACTGACTTAGTCATTGGTACACAGGCTAAAAGGAGACTATGCTGAGAGATACAGGATGGTTTCATTGTACACTGTCAATTGGCCCATTCAGTTCTAGCCATGATCTGGCCCAAACTTGGGGTGATTTGGCTAAGCAGAGGCTTCAGGTTTTGATCATATACCTTCATATCATGGGATGCTGGAGATTATGTCATATAATAATTCTGCGTGACTGTGGAGAATTTGTGCCATTATAAAAAAGTTGGGCACTCTTTCTCAAACAAAAAACAAACAAATCATGTGTAATGTAGCTGTTGAAAGAAAGGTTATTACTAATAAAAATAAAATTACTAGGGCCATGTGAGAAAACATGGGAACAAATGTATACCCATATGGAAAGTCAACACTAAATCTGAAAGCTTATGAAAACACCTGCATCTAAATTTTGACCTTAGACTTTTCTCCTTGTTATTATTTCCCCAGGCTTAGCCAAAATCTGCAAATAAACAATCCAATCAAACTGCAGGACTTCTCCAGGAATTCACTGTGTCCATCTGTTTGTGAATCAGTCACAGGCAGAATCAAGTAAACAATAAATACACGAAGATAAAAATAATAATACTTTAGTGGAGGAAAAAAAAAGCATAGCTTCTCATGCCAGGAATGTGGTGTGTATTCTAAAACTGGCAGTAATTTTACACTTATTCTGGGAGAAGGAAAAAAGGCAGCAGCTCAGAAGGCTTTCTGTGACTTCTTAACAGACACTTCATCATTTATTGTTTATTCCCTTTATATTTCTTCCATAGAGCAGAATTTATGTAACTGTTCTTTATGTTATTATAATTTCCTCCTAATTTGAATGTTTGCAATGAAAGGGGTCCCATGGAGTTTAAAAGAAGATTCTTAATTCTGTCTGAAAAGTTGTTAGCTATTATTATTAAAAGAAACATTTATAAGGAGATACTGAAAGGTTTTGAGGCAATTTTTAGGGTGAAGAAGAAAAGACTAAAGGATGAAAATCTACAATTATGTTTAAAAGTTGCTACAGTGAAGACATATTTTTATCTCAGTACCACTGAGGATGCTATAAGAAAAAGTTTAAATGGAAGCAAAGGGGAAAATTTGTTTCTCTATTTGTTCACATTATGAATTTAACAGCAGCCCAGGTATCATTGCTGCTTTCTCTATGTAGCCACTTTTATCCTGCTGTTCACGCCATTCTCAGGAAGGGCTCTCTTTCTGCAGTTCACCTACTGCCATGTTGCTCCTTCTTCCCCACACATGCCCAGAGACATTCTTCATTTCCCAAGCAGCCCCAGCTATTCATACTATTCAAAGGCAGCTCAGAAGTGTAGACAAACTGAGATGTTTTGTCGTGGATGAGGTCAAAGCAGCTAAAGTAGAAGACAGTAAAATTCAATATTTTGATGGTACTGAGAATGGAAGGTGCTATTGGGAAGGGATCGTGAAAAGGAGTTTTGGATGGGTGAGTTTTTTGATAGGGGAAGGAAGTCTGGAGACATAAGCAGTGAACGGGTTAAGGAAAACAAAAGTCATTCTCAGGCTTTCAGGGAGATTTTGTGAGAGGGGATTGGAAGGTTTTCTTCTCTGAGATGCTGTTAGTGGAGACATCTTCCTCTCCTCATCCCCTCAGTCCTTCAGTATCACCCATATAGACCTCTCTTTTCTAGCACTGCAGGGACTCCCGGTTCCCAGCCATCCTATCCTCTCAAGTGTTCTCTTTCCTCAGTTTCCTCACTTCTTCCACCTCCCATGCCTCTTAAAGAAGGCTACCTCTCCTCTGAGAAATATGTTTTCCTGTATCATCCACCCAGCCCACCACATGACTTCAGACCAGGAGGAAATGGGCCATGTCCAAATGTGAGGTTGGGACACAATCTCCTTCTGAGCACTATGAAGTTTTCCCAGCAATAGCTACTGTCCTGCACATCCTGATCCCACCCCCAGCTTTAGCAACAGAGGGCTCTGAATACACAACATGAGGACTGACTGTTCAGGTTAAGAAAATATGGTCTAGAAGAAACTAGCATAAGGTACACACTCAGTTCATTCAAAATTGCATTCAAATAACAGTCAGCAAATTTCTATCATTACCTAACTAAAAGAGTTTATTGGATGGGTCTCTACAGAATCTGTTCTAAGCATAGCTCCATGTCACAGTGATGTCTACCTTGGAAGAGAGAATAGCAAGTATGCTTATCATATTTGCAAGCATTCTCTCCCAAGTGAGGAGTGGTTATAAGCACTTCAAAGAATTAAAATATTAGAGAAATAATCTAAAACAAATAACAGCTCAATAGCCTTAGGTAGGAACTGTTGACTTCATGAGTATACTCATGTACTATATATGAGTAAAGAAACAATAAAATGAGCAGGTTAGGTTCGAAACACTATGTAGATTTTTTTTTCTCTTTATATCACTGTGGATAATATTTTAAAAGGGCTTAAAGTGAAGAAAAGAAATTTAGGAAAATATATCCCAGTGGCAACTGTAGTTGGGTGCTGGAATAGGTATTTGGGGAGACCAGAAACAATCCGTCACTGGAGGTGTTTAGCCATTTTTTCCCCCTGTTGGCCAGTAGAAGAAAAAGATAACCTCTCATTGTCCCTTCCAGCCTTAATGTCCATCATGATATAATCACACTATTAGTAGAAAGCACAGCTTGCTGTTACTTGTGAAATACATCTCTATTTCACTCAGTGTTTCAATTTAATATTCTTAACAGAAAAAGTCAAGACTGAGACCATGCAATCTGGAGAAAATTTATATTCCACAACGTAGCATAATATAAATGGTTTTATTGATCCAAACAATAATATAACATCCTTAATTAAAATCACTCAAACCCTTTCAATAAATTCTTTTTGTTTATCATTAACAAATTTGGCCTCTTTTAAGCTAGCTGTCTCCATTAACAAATCTCAGGCATGGTTTGCCAGTCAGTGTGATCCAGGGACCATTCCCAATTAACAGTTTTTGTGCAGTCCTCTGTTTTGGAGGTTGAGATGATTTGTTAGACATGAGCCAGTCCATGCCAGCAGATCTCAGCGCCCAGTAAATTAAACTTGTCTGTTAGCATTCCTTGTATAAATGTCACCTATGTCTTGGCATAGTCATTGGCTTGGATTTGCAGCTGATGCCTGTAAATATAAAAAATCAACATCAAACAAAACAAAATACAAAATGTAAAAGAAGAGCTAGGTATTGAGTTTCACTAGAGCAGCAAGTACAATAATCTCTGAAGAATCTGCCCCACCATTTCTCCTACTGCGATTCAAAAGTAAATCTTCACAGTTTTGTTTTGTAAATATAATTTGTAGATATTTTGTAGATATTCAGAAACATCAGAAATCATTCATTCAAACATAATGCATGGCATTTAAATAAAAACACCCTAACAACTACTTGCACTATCATAAAATAGGCTCAGTTTACATACCTGAGAATACCAAAGGGCATAATCCATCAAAAGAGAATAATTCTCTGTTGTGTTATAAACACAAATCAAGGGAGTATAAAACCTATGTAATGTCACAGTTTTATATTAAACATAAATGTTAGCACCAGGATAGATCATGCTTTCAAGATACAGATCTGCTTTGCATTGCCCCTGGGTGAGCTCATTACATGCCAGGTCGACTCTAGTTTGGTTTGCAATGGATTTCAGTGAGCAGCTTTCTAACTGTATGAGGCTGATGATGTGTTCAGATTGCTCTGGCATGAAATATTTCAATAGTAGAAAATTCCTGGCTTGATAAAGACTGTAGACCTCCCCAGAAAAATTGTGTGCTTGCTCAGCCTGCACGGCTTCCGCTGGTCGCAAAATTTTCCGAAGCATAAGATCCTAGACACTGTGATGTGAATTACAGTTTGGAACAGGAGGAAAGTGTATTGACCCAAACTGGTTGAAGTTAGAGCCCCAAATTGAATCTCCTCTTTAGAATTTGAATTTTAGAAAGTTGTATCTTTGTATAAGTCAAGTATACTATTATACTTGTAACTGTATAGCACATAGTAATGTAAACAAATGAGGAATGTGGAATAATGATAGCAGTTTTGGTACATTTGGTTTATGAGGTACTAAAGCCGGCTTTCACCCTCTTTCAGGGAGATTGAAAGTGCAGCAATAGCACAAAATTATTTATTAACTATCCAAAGCATCTCACAACGTGCTTGTGTTACAACTTGCACATCAGTTTTACCTCTTCAGATCCTAATTCTCTACAATTTTGAAAGACCACTATGCAGTCTTTCCCTTCTAAACAAAATTACCTAGATGGAAGACTAATGGTCTATTTTGCCCTACATGAAATGTCCCTTCTGAGCTTATATAGATACCATCTTTGCATATAGGTTCCTTTCCCACAGGGTTGGCAGCTGGGGAGGAGGAAGGACAGAAAAAAAAAGATGTGAGATGAGAAGTGGTCAACTTTGCCCGAGCTGAAGTCAATGGGACTTTGAAAATCCTGACCTAAAGCAATATATAATATGGTTAACAAGGAAATAAGAATTCTTCTACTTGAAAAACTTGGAGTTTTCTACATTTGCTATTGTTTCACCCCATGATTCTTCAGAGTGAGGGGGAAGGGCAAGGGCAAGGGCAAAAGCAAAGACAGTTGAAGGCAGAAAGAAAAAGAAAGATTAGAGGAAGAGAAGGCTGTTCGTCGATGGCCAATAGTTCTTTCAGTTGTCAAGTTTCTGATAGAGGTGTAGAATCACAGAATCACAGAATACAAGGGTTGGAAGGGACCTCGAGAGATCATCTAGTCCAACCCCCCTGCTAGAGCAGGTTGTCCTAGAGCACGTTACACAGGACTTCATCCAAGCGGGCCTTCACTATCTCCAGAGAAGGAGACTCCACAACCTCCCTGGGCAGCCTGTTCCAGTGCTCCATCACCCTCACAGTAAAGAAGTTTTTCCTCATATTCAACTGAAACCTCTTATGTCTCAGTTTGTACCCATTGCCCCTTGTCCTGTCACTGGACACCACTGCAAAGAGTCTGGCTCCATCCTCTTGACTTCCATCCTTAAGATATTTGTATGTGTTGATGAGGTCCCCTCTCAGTCTTCTCTTCTTCAGGCTGAACAAGCCCAACTCTCTCAGCCTTTCCTCGTAGGGGAGATGCTCCAGTCCCCTCATCATCCTTGTTGCCCTCCTCTGGACTCCCTCTAGGAGTTCCTCATCTTTCTTGAACCGGGGAGCCCAGAACTGGACACAGTACTCCAGGTGGGGTCTCACCAGGGCAGAGTAGAGGGAGAGGAGAACCTCCCTCGACCTGTCGGCCACACTCCTCTTAATGCATCCCAGGATGCCATTGGCCTTCTTGGCAACAAGGGCACACTGCTGGCTCCTGGTCAGCTTGTCATCCACCAGGACTCCCAGGTCCCTCTCAGCAGAGCTGCTTTCCAGCAGGTCAGCCCCCAGGCTGTACTGGTGCATGGGGTTAAACCTTCCCAGGTGCAGCACTCAACACTTGCCCTTGTTGAACTTCATCAGGTTCCTCTCCACCCAACTCTCCAGCCTGTCCAGTCCTGCTGAATGGCAGCACAGCCTTCCCATGTATCTGCCACTCCTCCCAGTTTTGTGTCATCAGCGAACTTGCCGAGGGTACACTCTGTCCCCTCATCCAGGTCATTGATGAACAAGTTGAACAAGACTGGGCTGAGTACTGAGCCCTGGGGAACTCCACTAACTACTGGCCTCCAACTGGACTCTGCTCCGCTGATCAGAACCCTCTGAGCCCTGCCATTCAGCTCGTTCTCAATCCACCTCACTGTCCACTCATCCAACCCTTACTTCTTGAGCTTCCCTATGAGGATGCTATGGGAGACAGTGTCAAAAGCCTTGCTGAAGTCAAGGTAGACAACGTCCACCACTTTCCCCTCATCTACCCAGCCGATCATGCCATCATAAGAAGGCTATCAGATTGGTCAGGCATGATTTCCCCTTGGTGAATCCATGCTGGGTACTCCTGAGGTTCTTCTTTTCCTCTACTTGCTTGGAGAGGACACCCAGAATGAGTTGTTCCATCACCTTTCCAGGGATGGAGGTGAGACTAACCGGTCTGTAGTTCCCTGGGTCCTCCTTCTTGCCCTTTTTGAAGACTGGAGTGACATTGGCTATCTTCCAGTCCTCAGGCACCTCTCTTGTTCTCCACGACCTTTCATAGATGATGGAAAGTGGCTCAGCAATGTCGTCTGCCAGTTCCTTCAGCACTCACTGAAGGTAGGGTAGGGGCCCGGCAGAGTCTCTTCTGGTAAAGGTCAATGAAACCAATCCAAGGGACTGAAGAGAGGACATCTTGTTGCATTCACCTGTGGGAATGTGCCCTGTGACCAAGGCTGCTCACCTTGAGACGTCTCTGATAATGGTGGGGAGAAAGGTTCTGACCATGGGCTTGGAACATGAGCTCTGCATCTTCACCAAGGTCTACCTCAGCAACCTTCAGCATGCCAGGTAGAGCTAACCATTCTTGGCAAAGGCTCGGTGTTAACAGAGGCTGCAACAGGGATGGTGGTGACTAGTTACAGTGGATCTTCCCCTATAAATTTAATCCTCTGTAACTGACCCTGCTGGAAAACTCTCATTTATGGCATATCTGGCACCCGTAGCTGAAAATAGACAAGGACCAAAAGCTGTTTAGCCATTTTGAAAAAAGAGAAGGCTGGGAAAACAAATGCCCAGCAGGTAGGAAAACAAATCCGTATTGATACTCAATAGTCATCCGCTTAGAATGAATGCAGCCTTCTAGAATTAGCAAAAAAATCAAACAATGTTGAAGGGTAGCAGAGGGGCATCCAAGCGTGTGTGATTCACTTCCTACCAAATCAACCCATTTAGTTTAAATTTTAGCAATCTCCCAGTCATCACAGTTTCACGGTATTTTGGGGTTGGAGTTTTTTTGGGCTCTTATGTAACCTGCACATACAATACAGAAATGCACCGTTTTATCTTTGCTTTTAAGGGCAAAATTCGTAAGTTTTAATAAATTCCTACAAAAACCAAGTTTTTTTTTTAAGGTAACACCACTGCTCTGTACACTCTTAAATGATGGGATGTGGGAGGTCTGTTGTCTGTCATTGACAGATGCATAGATTTTGAAGTCAAACAGGAACATCAGGAGTTACTGGGAGATAAAGCGTACACAGTGCAGAGAAAGGCTGTTGCCACTTTTCAAATTAAACTTAATGGGAAACACATCAACAATTTTAATTGCCTTTAAACTCTGCTGCCCAGTGTTGCTTACCATCTCTACTAAGAGTTGTTCATATTTTTAGTTGAAGATTTTTCCATCAATTGACTTTCATTATGTGATTCTCTGTTAGACAATATAAATGCCTATTATTGGAAATTTCTTCTACGAGGTAAATACTAGAAGACTTCAACCTGCTCTTCAATAAACTAATCAGTTTGAGTTTCTTCATTTTTTTCTACCTAACATGTCTTTTCTAGACATGAAATTTTCCTGCTATACTTTTCCAAAGCCCATCAAACTTCTGAAAAAAGCAGAGTCCATAACCAGCCAGTACTCCATAACCAGCTGAGCATCTCTGCAGAGTTAAAATAATCTTTCCAATTCTAATTGATTTGTCCCTACATCTGTGTCCAAAAATTACATTCATCTTCTGGAATACCACTTTGCACTGGCAGAACATGGTCTCTACCTAATAGACTAACTAATTTTTAGAACCACTGCTTTACCAGAGAAAGACCACAATCTCATAAAAATGGCATTCTTTCTTTATTCTGAATAGTTCACATTTGTCTTCCCTGAAATTAGAGATGGTAGAGCCTCAGAATTTCCTTGTATTATTGCTGTTATTTTGTTATATTGGTGCATTGTATATTTTTGTTGTTTTACATTAATTTAAATATAAAATATCAGTTGTCTGTAATAGAAAGGCATAAACTGTATCATGACAAGTCATATTACAGTACTATTCCATTTACTGTAATGACATAATTATTGTAGATATTATTTATAGACAATGTCTCAATATATCAAATTATTTCATTACCAGAAAACAGGACATTTATTTTTACAAATAAATAAAAGTTTATACCTGTCATTTTCGGTGGAAATAAACCCTATTTTAACCTGTCCTGTGTACTGCTAAGGCTTTAACACTGGAAGCTAAGTAGTGTCATGGATTAACAGAAATTTTGTGATTCCCTAAGCCTTGTTCTTGATTTTCTAAACTCCCATTATAAGCTCTGGTACAGTAGATGGATCTCAGAATTGCTATACCTGCATAGCACTTTAGCTGAATATTTCAAAGAATGTTGGCTACAAACACAGAACATAATTTACCCAGCTGTTTTTCTGTCTACATTAGTGGAGGTTGAGATGTTCATAGCACAGTAGAGTATGTACAGAGGCTCTAGTGGATTTATGCCAGCTTCATATTGCATCCTTCTCCTTCACGTTCAGCTTACTCATGGGCAAAGCTGGGAAATTGCCTTTGCATTGAAAATTAAAATGTCGCTTGCTCTGAAGAGCTAGAATCCTACCTGCTGGCAACTTTATTGGGATATCCAAAAGCTCAAAACACACTGTTGGATAGGAGGTAGTGTGCCATTATGTGTCTTTGCTAAGAACAGTCTGAGGGCAAGTAGGAAATACGCAACCGAGCCAATGCACCTGTTTTCAGGTTTATTACATTTAGCAAAAGAAAATTCATCACAAAACAAGCACAAGATTTATATTTTAACAGACTTTGCTGAAACTAGGACCAGCCAGACTCCTGTGTCTTTTCTCATGGGCAGTGAAAGCTCAGCTCAGATGACAATGAGGAGAACAAAGGGCTATGAAAACTCATATTAAGATGCCAAAGGCAAAGCCAAAGGAAAAGATTTAGTTAATTAACTATGGCATGATAAACTTGAAAAGAGCCTTACAGTGTTGTACTCTAATAAAGCTGATGACTATGCTATACCTACTCTGTACAAGAACAGAACAAGAACTTTCGAGTATGCTGTTAATTTTCTTTTAAAAATAGCCTTTTTCTTTTCATTTGAGCTGAAGCCAAATCCTTTCTTTATAAATGAAAGATTGTTTAGTTTTTCTTTCATGACCTCAGTTCACTGTCCTGTACTTTCAAAGCTCAAACAGCTGAATCATCTAATGAATTAAACCATAAATATAATTGCATTTGTTTCCTCTTAACAAATCATGGGTTCATAGCTGCAATTCTGCTGAAGATTTCTATAAACCAAAAATTAAACAGTCTTTTAAAAAATATTTTGATTTTTAAAGCAAATTCTGAAACAAATTAACATTTTGTGATAAGAACAAAACATCGTTTCCATGAGTTGTAAATCTACACTTTTCAAGAGGACATAGGAATTCAAAGACTTCAGGGAGTGCTTAGGTTAAAGAGGGAAAGAGGTAAGAAAAGGCATTTGAAATTTGAGTGCTTTTATCAGTTCATCAGTTCAGCTCTAGAATGCAGCCAAACAACAGCAAGCGGTTTCTCTCCAATTCGTACAGTAAGTTATCCTTATTTTGAAAATAACTAAAGCTTTCAAAAGAAGGTCATCTGTCACCCAGTTTGAGATAAAATGTAAGATTTCAAGTGAGATTATCCATGGACCAAACAACAAAAGAGCTGGCTGAGGAAGGCTGGAGCAAAAAACCATAATGGCACTGGGGAAGGACTAGGATTAGATTGGAACAGGGAGAGGGGCAAGCTCAGACTGAGCCATGCAAAGGTAAAGGTGGGAGAAAGCAATCTTACTCAGCTTGGCAGATCCCAAATACCCCTCCTACAGACCACGCCTTAGCTAGACACGCATTTTTCTTCTGTTAGGTCAGTGCTTGTATGAGGCAATACCTGTGAACTGGAATCAGGGGACTCTGAATGACAGCAAATGAGCAGGGAGATTTATTACACCAGAGGAGAATGAAGCTACTGTGCATGTGACGTGAAAATGTGGTGACGGATTGACGTAAGAATCCTACGCATCTCTTAATACACGAGTCACTTGGCACACGTAAATGCTTCTCTGTGCTTCCCCTCCCTCTCCATCAGCCTTTTGTTTTGTTTTGTTTTTAAACACACACATACAAAAAATTGTGGAAAGTTTAGGCCACTATTAAAGAAAAGTCATCCAGTCTACATCTAAAGTACAGTCCTGCGTTATTCCAGTCTGAAACCAAATTTCTCTGTTTTCAGTAATGCTGAATACTCAGAGGTCTATTTACTTATGCAAGTGATGTAAGAAAGAACCTTGTTTTGTTTACGTCTTTCCCGCTGTTTTTAGCCTAATGATAGTTGGAATTAACTGGATTTACTGTCCTTTGAAATACTCACATGTACCAAAATCTCCCACAGAAAAGTGTATAAAATTAAAGGCTGACAGTTCCATTGCCCTTAGCCTGTTAGTCATTCTGCGCATGAATAATAACTTGTCTTTGTCCACCTTTCCAAAAACCAAGAGTTGGAAAGGAACAGTGCATTTGCATCAGCTCCTTCTTCTAAACTAAATTCTTACTGAGAAACTCCATATGGTGGAAAACAAAACAAGTACAATGAAAACCAGTGTTATGCAACATCTATTAAAAATCAGATGAGTCACCACACAGAAAGTTGCCAGGCCTGAAAGAAACTAAAACCCGGCTAGCTTCACTATGGCAAACTCCTGACATCTGAAGGAATGTTTGCTATTTTGGAAAGATGTTACCAGAAATGGGTTTGGCATTTGCCGAATCAGCACTGAACTAAAGGATTTTTTTTTTCTGGTGGAATTACTACAAATGAGGAGTTGCTATAACTGAGTCTTATCATATTGAAACTAAGGCATGTATCTAAAACTGGATTGAAAACATTCACATCATTTTACAGAATCAGTTTTGCTTTACAAGACTCATTTCTCTCAAATTTGGAGTGGTTCATTTCTGGTTTTACCTTAAGCAGGCCCTGAGGTGGAAACCTTAAGTACCTCCCTTAGGGGGTGCAAGGCGTTGTTCATCCTCTGCTTCTCCTAAGGGCCAGGAGAGGGAAAAGAGGTAGGGCAGGGAAAAGCAAGAGGGCAAACACTTTGTGGTGAGAAACATAGGGGTAAAACACAGGGTAAAGGAGGGGTACCAGCCTCCAGCCTTCCCTACTCAACTAAAGAAATTATTTCAGATAAAGAATATTGAGTTTTTGAGAACTGTGCAAACACTAATAAATTGTGCTTAGCACATAAATTGCACGTAGCACTTACTTTTTCTGGGCTTCTGCTGACTTCCTCAGACTTAGTAATAAGCAGCAAAATACACATGTATTTGACTCAGAGCTTATCTACACAGGAAAATGGACACTAATTCTGAGCATCCACATGGAGAGCTATTCTGGAAAAGCTATAAAGCTATTGCGGTTCCTGTCAATTTCCCCAGGCAAATAAAATCCTTCGACTGTTAATATTGATTTTGAACAGCAGCCGGTGAGAGCGCTATCAGAACAATACAGTTAAATGACAAATTAGACTTTCTTCCCCTCCCCCTTAGAAGCAAAATTAAAATGTCAAATACAAGTGAAAGCAGTGTACATGTATCTATATAACTGCATTTTGCTGCACCAAGAAGGAGAATATAGCCATGCCCGCAGCGGTCTGGATGGCTGAATCAGTTATATTCATGATATTCAGGATTCAGCACTCTTTCTCATATCTGGATCAATCTTGGAAGTATAATACAAAATAAAAGGTAATCATGCCCAGTTATCCTTTCAACAAGTTGGTAAAATTGGGCCTGCTATTAAAAGGGCTGAAATTAAAAAATATCTCTTTGAAAACACACTTACTGTAACTGATTGTCACCAAGGACTTTGTCAGTCCTTAAACTGTAGGATTTTCATTTCTTCTGCCACTCATCGTTACCCTTTGTCACCTTATTTGTTCTAGCCAATTTAATTCATTGATGTTGGTTGCAAAGGCTATAAAACTCTTTGTGATTCTTGGTGAGTTTGTCAGCCTCATACATGACAAGTAGAGTGTAGACCGTCAGACTGTCAGAGATGTTACTCTGTCCTTTTGATGCTATTAGACATGGATTGGAGAAGAAAGATACCAGAAGACTTAAAAAAGAAATCTAAGTATGAACTTTTACTCCCTGAAATGTAAGAAAGCATACTTATAACTTCTTTGATTTCTATTGAAAAGGAATTAAAAGGATGTGATAAAAAAGAAAAAAGTTAATTCAGAAGAGTAAAAACTTTTCAGTTCATTGGATAACCTCTTAAGATGAGAGCAAATCAGAACTTCTGTAAAGGACTTACTATTACTTTAATATCTCTGTTACAACACTCACTAAACACCTGACATATCAAGAGGAGACTCATTACAAGCCTGAAAACTGCTGAAAAAACTCAGTTTTCAAATTTCTTGTAGGTATCTGAACCTCAGCCGAGGACCATTGTTCAGCTGAAGCTTGCCCAATTTTCAAGCAGACCAAGAACTGATTTCAAGTGAGCCCTGAAGCAAATGTCTTTGCACTTGAACCTCTAAGTTTCAAAGCAAAGTCATTAAAATGGTTATAAAGCTGCACAATGTAGAACTTCATCTCTCTCTCTCTTAGACTGCCTTTGGGCAGGAGTAGGAGGCACCACTACCCCTCACCTCCTTTAGACAGTGAATCTGTGGCTTCATTTGTGAGTGGAACTTCAGAGCTCAAGGCAAAGCACCAGGAAGCAGAAATCCCTCTTTTATATAAAAGTGAAAGAAAGTGTCCATATTAATCCCCCAGTTAAATCACACAACCAAGTCTTCCAGAGTTGTATTGTATTGTTAGGCTCATAGAGATAATTCTGTTATGGTGAGATTGATGGATCAATTATCCCAGATAACTTTTTTATAAGCTGCTGATTAATAAATCTTAAAAACAGACAGCAGAATGAAATTCAAAGTATATGTATATCTTCATCTCTTATGAATAAATATTTAGACCCAGAAGTAGTCAAAGGGGAAACACAGAAATAAGGATGGAATATATGAAAAGGTACCTTCTGAGAAATAAGTCAAAAGCCAAACTATTTCTTAATTAAGCCTAACTCTGTTAAGACATGCGTGAGTGGTTCATTCAGCCAAAAGAAAAGCCATCTATGCTATGCCAAAGCTATAACTTTTCCCTCAGCTTTGCAGACAACATCTCCAAACTAACTCAACTGAGTGGAATGCAGTACAGAAACAAGACAAAGCCAGAATCATGTCTGGAGTCCACCAGGTTCCGACTAGTGAAGGAGCAACTAAATTTGCAAAACTACCTTGGTATGAAATGTCCCCCAAAGGTCCACAGAGACCACATCCCTGTCTCTGACAAGGGTCATTAGCTAACAGACAATGTCTGAAGAGCAGCAGAAGAGAATAAGCAGAGCATGATACATCCCGAACTACTCTCCCAGCTTCACAGATTTGTAACTTCAGATGGACTAGTCTTCCATTCATTTGCCCATTTATTTAATTTCTCTCACTATTTAGTTTAAAGCTCTATGGAGGGGATATTGGTTTCCTCAGGCATGAAACATGTTGCAAAAACTCTGAGAAAACACAGGACTGACAACAAACACTAGTTAAGGAGGCTGAAACTGTTTACCCTGCAAGTCAAAGAGAAAGGGGAAACCAGCACTCACCCAAACAAGACTTAATTTCCCTGCCTTTTAACCTCTTCTTTTCATCTCTGGGCTTTACCTCACCTTTCTGCCACTGTGAGGGGCCAGAAGCATCCCCAGCTTTGTCCAAAGTTTAAAAAAGAGCCCATTGCTCTGCATCTGCTTGGGGACCGGTCACCCACTACGAGTCATTCACCTTGATTATAGTACCTGGTTATTGCAAGACTGTGAAGAGATGTTTAAGGATTTAAGCTTGTTTAATTCTACAGAAGATTGAGGGAAGATGTCCTAACAATCACAAAACATGTAAAGAGGTGTTCCAGAGCAATAAGATAATGCATTGTTTGTTGTATAGGAATAGAAATACTGAGTTTAATTTGCAGCATTTCCCGGCGGCAGGGAAAGCTCTGGAGTACAATGTGCTGGGAAGCTGTGGAGTCTGTATCACTCAGCATCTTTAGGAACACATTAAGTGGACATTTGTCATAAATAACCCAGGTACAGCTGATCCTGAGTTAGCACATGGGTTTGGACTTGCTGACTTCTTACACTCTGGAGATTTGTATGATTCAGTGGTCTTCTATCATGACGGTCACAGCACTAGGCTTTAGTTTTGTTCAACACCTTTCTGAAATATGATTTTTAAAATAACTTCCTTTTATGTGGTATTACAAGGAAGCTGGAATATTTCTTCTGCCTCATCCTTCTACAGCTTCAGACTCAGCTTCTTGGGTATGTAAATTGCTCTCACTCTAAATATAACTCTGAGAAAAAAATCAAGCTATAGTCCAAAACGAATTGCAGACTGTTTTATTGCATGGTAGTTCTTCTATGTATGAGGCCTGGGGCACATGTTTCTGCCTCCTTTTCTCTTATCTTCTGAACCCTGGGTCTCTGGAACAGGCCATACATTTTCTATCACAGGTTTTCCTTCTCTCTCATCCATTTAAAAGTTTTTCAGTACCATGAATTATTTATTAATTATTCACTGAAGGAAAAGCCATATACATTGCATCCACAAACGTGACCAGCAAAAAGTAGCAAAACCATAGTGTTTAAATGGTTATTTATTCAGACAATAACTAACTTATACTGCCTGTCTCCAGTCAGGTATTCAAATAAAAACAAGCTATAATAATCGCTCTTAAACCACTGGTGAAGGAATTCCTCTCTAATGATGCACAAGTTGAACGTGCCGATGGTCTTAAAAGCCTGCAATCACTTCTGCCTCACTCGTGTGTTCTGTTCTCCAGGTGGACAGAAGCCAGCTATAAATCTCTTGGCTCACATACAAAAGAGACAACTTCCAGTCTCCCTTTCTGTAGGGCCATTATTTGTGATTTATGAGTATTTGGGCAATTACTAGCATTCCATAAAACTACAAGTAAGTCTCAAAAGCTGCAGAAATCAGTATAACAATGAAAGACAATCCTGAAATTGCAAAATTAATGATTTCCTGTTTTGTACTGATTAGGCTGTGGATTGAAGAGTGTCAGCCTTTTGTTGACAAATAAGCAACACTACTACATAACAATTTACACGCTGCAATTGTTTCCTTAGACCACACGAACACTAAAAACCTCACTTAATGAACAAAGGACAAATAACACCAAATGTTCCATCAAAAATCAAGGTAGTTCATTAATGGCAGATGAGCAGAAGAACGGACTGAACAATAGTGGCTGTTATTCACAAAGAGTTCCAATGCCTGTATCAAGGGGCTTGAGTTAAATCATCAAGGTTTATGGTACCAAAAAAAAAAAAGGATGAACATCTTTTCAGATGTTCAGCAATTTGTATATCGTATCACTATACATAATTTTCACCAGTAAATGACCACTGAAAAGGGACTACTGAGGTGCACTATTGACATCAGATGGGTTATAAGTTGTACCCTGATCATTGCTTTGAGTTGCCTATGGGAGCAGTAGAATTTTTGCAGTTCAGCAGTGCAAAGGCAGTAATTCCATGCTATGAGCTGGCAGGGAAAAAAAAACAAAACCTGAAAATCATTATTATTGTGCATAGGGTCTTATGCCACAATAACTGCTTTCTTCTCATTGGAGATGGAGACAGTGCAATGAGACAGCATCGTGTTCACTGACGTGGTGGCTGGGCTATCTCTCCAGTGACTCTTATTCATCCCATCTCTGAGTAAATGTATGGCTATGGACCCAAATGCTGCACAGAGTAGTTTCCCCAAATACCTCTTCCTGAGCATCAAAGTCAGCTTTATTATTAACTGTTACACTGTACAATACTAATACTTTGTTTGGGTCTAGTTTGGGAATATGGTACATCTGGTGCTCCAGCATCACAAATTCTTTGTTCCGGGGCTTTCATCAGAGCAATCAGTTTGACATTACATCTCCTTGGGTCACTTGAGCCAAATGTAAAGTAAGGTCAGTGGTATCACTGTGTAAGCATGTGTTTTAAGATAAGGGTAGGGTGTTATTCAAATGCCTGTTTTACCTGAACTTGCATAAATAAAAATCCTACCAAAACACTTACATGAGCAATATCTGGTCTCACAGATCACCTTAAAGACATAAACATTTTTGGATCAGGCCGGAAGTTACAAACATGTTGACAAAGTTTTTTGTAATTTCCCAGGCTGCCGTAATTTAAATACAAACACACAAGCCCATCAGATACTACATAGACCTACCTTTTAATAGCTAAACTCTATCCACTGCTTTATTAAATAAAATCTAACAGCATACCACTAATGGCTACTACATAATTGAGCTAGGCACATGGCCTAGAAGGGGTGTGCCTTGACTAGAATAATACACCGTCAATCTCACCAGCTGATCATACAAGTGTAATGGTATTTACAGTCAAGTAGAGAAAAAATACATGAGCAAAGGAGTGCATTCCTGCTTCCAAAAGCAGGGTTGGACTGCAGGCTAGAAATCCATTGTGCACAAATACTGTAGCCAAAGCTAATGAACGGCCCCTTCCACCTAAAGGTTGTGCTGGTTTCAATCCATGTATCAGAGAGGTATTTTAATCTCAAATTAATTTTCGGCATTACTAAGATGAAGATATGTGGATTACAAATATTGTCCACAGTTTAATACCTCAATATTCTCATCATGGGGATTTAACTTTTTTTTTTTTTAACACTGTTACATTTCCCTACAAAAACAACAATTGCCAGAAACAACATATTTTAACTAAGTGTCTTGAAATAGCAGCTTCCTATATAGGAAACTAAAGGTTAGTTTTAGCCAGTATAATGATTGTATTCCAGTCTTTTAGGCAGTAACTGGAGCACTATCTGTCTTATATAATGGAATATTTATGACATCTCCAGGAGAGATAATGGTAGTACTAGTCAGATAACATCAGAGTCATTTATCCAACTTTATTTCATTCATCTTCCACTCCATCACTACAAATACAGTGAGAAAATGTCTATGCTATATAAAGATTTCTAAAACAAGAGAAGTTGCTTACTGTATCTCCATTACTTGTGCAAAAATAAATCTCCTTGATTTATTGTTCCAGCAATTTACCATGAGTGACATGTCAAACTCTTTAAGTTCCTTTTAAAATTTGGCATCTCTTCTAGGCAACAGAGGGAAAAATGCCTGGGGACTCTGAAAGTTCAAGGTCTTTTTATTAACTGAAGTCATGATTTAATATGTCTCAATTGAAAGGCAAGAGTCCAGCTGAAGAGATCAAAAGATCATCTTAATGGAGAAAACAAATCCATAGTATTGTATTACATTTGCAGCAAATGTGTTTCACAACTGAATTTGGGTGGGGTTTTTCTTGGGTTTTGCTGTTTGTTTGGTTTTTTTAATGGAGCACTTTGCAAGTCTAATGCGGAAGATGGGACTATACACCATGGGCAGCACTGTCATGCTTTTTGGTGCAAGGTTAGAGCCACAGAAGTGTTCCAGTTTGATTCAAAAGGAATGTATTACCACTGGTGTACAACTCTTCAAATCCATGACACTGAATATGTTGGCACTACATCGACACTATGATTGCATTCCTTTTCCAGACAGGTTTCTCCATATTTCTGTTCTCAAGAGAAGAGACACGTAGGAAAATGAAACATTTATGTTG
This sequence comes from Gorsachius magnificus, assembly GCA_034008185.1. Taxonomy (NCBI): domain Eukaryota; kingdom Metazoa; phylum Chordata; class Aves; order Pelecaniformes; family Ardeidae; genus Gorsachius; species Gorsachius magnificus. Next base: position 53,546,331 of record CM067082.1, on the reverse strand, counting down.
CTAAAGATATCTTTTTCTAGCTGGAACCACTGGAGACATTTCACATATTTTGGTTTCTCATTTTAAAAATGCCCGAGTCAATTACCAGCCTGCTATAGATAGTTTTCTCATGAGCATATAAAAAAACGTGCTGCTGAGAAGTGTAATGACGGCTCTGCAACAACAATATTTAGGGCTGAATTTGTGCACTGAATTATGATTAGAGTTGCTACTACTAGATTTCATGACACTTAACAAGCATCTGCACTCCATGAATATATATCACTGAGCCTAAGCTATGTAATGGGATGCAGACAGAAAGGTAAATGGGTACTTCAGGCAAAAGCACTGAGGTTCCTGGAAACAAGAGGAGCAACACATAGCACACGGCTTTCCCTTCCTTGTCACAACTATTCCCTAGTGTTTACAAACTAGAGACTTGCCTTTGTTTGGTATTTGAATGTTCTCCACAATTCAGTAGCCAGAACTTGTCTCTTTCTTTTCAACACCTGATCTTCAACTCCAAAAACAGTTACAGAAAGGTGAAGTACTTTGGGATAGTTCTGGCTTTCCAAAGCATCAGCTGAGCAAGAGTTCTGTAAAAGTTACAAAGAAGCTCGTGATATCATCTCTGCTAGTCTCTTGGAGTCTCACCACTTTGGGACTCACTCATATGGATATGGCTTTAGAGGGGTTTTTTCATTCTCATCAAGATCTTATTTGAGCAGCAGAACCCATGGGTAAGACACTGATCAGTCCCTATTCTTTTCAGATCAAAATTGAGGATGTTCTGGTCTGGACATTGTCTGTGCCAAATTTTCATTTTGATATATGATAATAGATAGCCCAGTCACTCAAGTGTTTATCTTTAAAGCATTTTACAAATACCAATGATTTTCCAAACTCTTAGGATCTAGGTAAGTGATTATTTTACTGTTGGCAGAAGTGATTGAAACATTAAAACTTTGAGCCATTAAGTATCCAAATTCAGAAACTACAAATTCAAATCAGTTAATGACTTGGAGCCTGTGATGTCATCCAAAAAGGATGCAGTCTTTCAGTGATGATATGTGGATGAGAGCAGAAGAATCCTTTGTCCAGATAACGTGTTACTCATTCACCAATACTGTCATATGATCACCAACAAATCAATGGCATGAATAACTGCAAAAAGGAAGGCAAGCTCATATACTTACTACATCCTAACAAGAAAAGATGCATCAGCTTGACTTAACATATTAAAACTCCAATACAGGAAAAAGGTTTGTTTTCAATATTATCATGAAAAGGAGTGATAGGACAAACCAAGTTTTTAAGCTTACTTGTAAAATAAACATACGTCTAGAAAAATTAGGATAAGCAAAATCCAAAGGTTTATTTAGTATAGAATATGTTCTGGTATGTTGCTGGGAGAGGTGATGCTCACAATGCAACTACCCCAGTGGCAGCAATAATTTTAATTAAATAAAGGCTGCTTAAAACTAATTAATTGTCAAACCCAGAGAAACTTGAAAGTATGTGCTGAGGGCTGCCTAACTCTGAATACAGGGATGCAGACTACCTAAATATAAGCAAATTATGGTTTACCAGCGCAAGACCTACTGAAAGTTGGAACTGCAAAATACAGCTGCTCCCAGGAGTCAGGATGTATGCAAGCCCTAAGGATATAAAGAAGTTCATCACTACTGCTGCTATAATATGTTTTAAGACTTAATTGCAATTAATTGTTGCCAAAGTAGTAAACATAAACTATTTAATTAGCTTGTCTCTTTCCAATTACAGTCTACTTACATAAATGCACTGGTTTAAAAAGACACTAGCAAGTATTCAACAAAAGTAAACCATTATAATCCAATTTACAATGAGGATTACTCTTTTTCAGTGCAAAGCTTAGAACCTGCATCACGTCATCAACTTTTTTCTACGTTTTACCCATGAATAGAACTTTACTTCCATTTCCGCACCTGAGCTGGCTGGTACAGCTCCTTCACTAGGCAGATGCAACACGGTACCTGTACTTTATTGTGTTCCTGAGCCCTCCTAGTCTATTCCCTAGTGTGTGGATTTGGTGCCTGTATCTACCTCATTCCTTACCCCACCTTGCTGAGGACCCTCAGTGCAATGCCCTTTCCCTGAAACATTCCTACCTACAGATCCAGCCTGGTCTGAGCCACTGCCAGTCTTTTCTCCAGAACTCTGTGTGTGTTTTTATGCAATGATAAAGGATTCTGAAAAAACAACATACTCCTTGTTTGGGTTTTTTTTAAAGAACTGAGTATGAGAGGAAAAAGAGGCAAACAGTCTATGCACATACTGCCATCTTTGATGGTGACCTGAGTAGACCTACTTGTCCTGATACTTTAGGCAGTCTCTGTATACCTGTTTGATATATCACAAGTAAAGTATCTCTCTGTTGAAAAAGCCTTTTTATGTCTTACCAGAGGTCTTGTTTGTTGTTTTGCTCTGGTTTTGTCTTTATTCTCCCCTATGTCTTGGCTTTGATTCTTTTGGTCAAAAAACATTCCTGCAGGCTGCAAGAATCATCACAGCTCAAAAGCTCTGTCATTACTCTAAAATAGTTCTTACCTGTTTGCTGGTTCATTTTAAAAATTTATTTATCCTTGTCAGTTTTGCTAGACAACTATTTTCTGAGCTCAGTCACTGTGTTCATGTATGAACTTCCTGATGATCAAACTAGCTCAGTCATAGAACCATAGAATACCAGGTTGGAAGGCACCTCAAGGATCATCTGGTCCAACCTTTCTAGGCAAAAGCAGTCTAGACAAGATGGCCCAGAATCCTGTCCAGGTGAGTCTTAGAAGTGTCCAGTGTAGAAGAGTCAACCACATCCCTGGGGAGATTATTCCAATGTTCTTATGTCCAGTCAGAATCTCCCCAAGAGTAACTCGTATCCATTACCCCTTGTCCTCTCCATGTGACTCCTTGTGAAAAGGGAGTCTCCATCTTCTTTGTAGCTAACCCTTAGGTACTGGTACATGGTGATGAGATCTGCTCTAAGCCTCCTTTTCTCAAGGCTGAACAATCCCAGTTCTCTCAGCCTGTCCTCATATGCCAGGCTTCCCAGTCCTTTGATCATCTTGGTGGCCTTTCTCTGGGCTCCCTCTAGCCTGTCCACACCTTTTTTGTATAGGTTGGACCAGAACTGCACGAAGAAGAGTGGGATAATGACTTCTTTATCTCTGCTGGTGATGCCCTTTTTGATGCAACCCAGCATCCTAGTTCCCACTACTCAAAATTTCTCTACCATACTTCCAAATCCACCACAGGTATTTTAGTCAGTAGAGGTTTTATATTATTAGAGATATATCGTTCATATGTTCAGCCCAGAGGTCCAAACTTTTGCATCAAACCAGAGAAAGCTGTTTACAAAACCCCTTCAAAAATTCTAGAAGGGACAGATACTGTTCAGACAGCTCCCAAAAGGCAGATCCTTTTCCAAGACAAAATGAATCTCTACAGTAAACTTGCTCTTCGCAATAAGCCCATAATAGGTGCTATATCTGCAAATGAAAGCAAAATGTCACTTAAAAAAATTCTACTAGCCAAAGGAAGGTTGCTAGTCCATTCTAGATAAATGACTCTTCCTGTTTCAGCAGCCAAAGCCCCTAAAAATTCCATTTTTCCACAAGCTCTAGCTCATTAGCACATAAATGCAATAGATTTCTCTTGTTTCTTTCACGCTTCTGAATAACAAATTTGACAATGTGATAGCAAAATTTTCTATTCAGCATAAATACTGAAAGAAGAAATTAAGGAAACCTCATCTGGGTCATTTTCAGAGGAGTAACAGAAAAGTTAGTGAAGCTCAATTGCTTTGTTAAACCCCTTCAGGACCCATATTGTGGAATCTGGAGCACATTTAAACTATGGGAATCTTGGAAACACTTATGTCAACATCTACTGTTGCCCATATTTCTGTACCCAGATTTCTGAGACATAAGCTGCTCTGGGGCACCCTCACTCTAGACACTCAGGGTTTTGTTACCATATAGGCAAGAAACAAAGAGTGGCTGGACAGAGGGACAGCAAGAACAACCGTGACTCTGGAGTTTGATTAGAGCACTAAACTATGCAGAAAGTGCAGTTGCGGATCTCAAAGAATTACTTATGTCCCACAAAAATGAAATAAAAAGGCTCTAAAGCAGGGAAGGGACCTTATCCTAACCACAGAGTTATACTGTTATGCTCCCTTTTCTTACTTCCCAAGGCCTGCTTAACAAGTCTTGAAATCTTTTACATACCCTGAGAGCTCTCAAGAACCCAGGAAAAGAATGCTCTGTGCAACCCAGATTTGGTGAGATAAGCTGTAGCATTTTGGAGAAGTGATATGGTGTGGAATCACATCTTGTCTTAAACATTGGGGTTGTGAATAGGGCACCTGTCTTCACTAAAACTCATTCTGATTCTCTCAATAACTATAATTAAATTGTAATTTGTTTAGTTTATTTAAAAACACTTCCCTGTTATAACTCTAATAACTTAATTTGTAACTGGGGCATGAATTTGACAGCTACCAAAGAAATAAATAATTGAAACTTCAGCAAGCCACTGCACTTTCTTTCACTCTTCTGCTGCTTAAAGACTTGAGAAGAGTGTTAGAATTACTAGTTAATGAGAGATGCATGTAGTCTCATTGGCATTTCTCTTTTATTGGTACTTAATGAGATTAGATGAGAAATAATTAGACAAAATAGCAGTGCAAAACCCAAGGAGAATAATAAAACTGTAGGCATTTCACTGGGAATCTCAGAAATCCTCTATCAATTCTGGTTTGAGCTACCAAAACCAACATGCTCTATCAGAAAGTTAAGAAATTCAAATCCCTTTCTGATTTCTTTCTTTTCCTAGAATGTCCTTGTAAAAAATCAAAACTGATAGTGCTTGTCATGTTGCAAACCCAACAATTAATATAAAATTATTTAGGGGTTGATATTTGAGAACATAATCTTACACGCTAGGTATTTCTTTCAGTTTGAGCTCATGAGCGCTACTACAGATGCCTGTAAGTCCATTCATGCACAGACCTTTCTTAACAAACTGCAACACAATTACACATAGCCAACGAGAAAACAGGCACAGTGGCATGTGATCTAAGCAAAATGGTTTACTTATTCTTTTCAAGTAATCAGGCAAGATCTGTCTGTGTTTTTCCCCAGTTTCCTAAAGCCTTTGTTCTGAAAACAATTTTAAATAATTAATAAATCCAAATGAATTCATAGTTTGTTTGTAGATGAATACAACACACAGCAAAATAAATTTAATGTATCTCCTCTTACAAATTATTCATTCTGCTTTAGCAAACTCTTTCTTGAATTAAGAAAAACCAACAGTCTTTCAGTGCCTTAATTCAGATATGCATTATAGTAAGAACAAAACTTTGCCCTCAGGACATGGTCTAAGCCAGGCAGTTTTTTTTAAAAAATAAACTAAAACTAGTATCAAACTGGAATTCCTGCTGTCATATGTTTGTATTTGACATTAATTAATTCTAATGACATCTTATTTATAGTATTTCAGCTGGCTTTCATCAAAAAAAGGTTAATTTACACAATCAGGTTGCAACAGAAAAAAGGCAATGCCAGAGCCTAACTGAAACAGATAAAAATATTACAAATAGCATATTCATATGGCTGCTAATAGAAATGCTGTCAGGAAATATACCATTATATGGTATACATACTCAAGGCTTGAACTGTGTCAGACTTGGATTTGAACTGTCTCTTTCCAGCTGACCAAACATATTATTGTAAGGGCAGCCTGGTTTCCAAGTTACACTGCTGCTCAGCCTCAAAGGCAACTCGGAAGAAATGGATTGCAATGCAGAATTGAAATGCAGAGCATGACCCAGCTCCCTGCCTGAAATGAACACAAGAAGGTGGTCCCAAACTGTGTAATTATCGTTATGCAACTAAGGGCAATGGAAAGCTAGCTTTGGAGGAGCTTGCAATGAGTATTATAGAACTCAAGAGGAAAAAAAAAATTGATCCAGGATTTGATGTCTCCCAGTCACAATAGGTTTTAAGTGGAAGACCAGAGATGCCGGGACACAAGAGGACATAGCCTTTTTCCAGACTGACTCAAACTATTAGTTACAATCAGTGGGAAACACATGAAAAAAATTTCTTTCACAGCTTTACCTTAACTTTATATGAAATATAGGGTAAGAAGAAATAGCTGGGGGAAAGGTAAAATATTTAGAGGATCTTAACAGGGTGCTATTACTGAGAGAATTACTGTTACCAAGAGAAGCTGAGATGCAAATGTTACAGGTTACAGTAGCTCAGCAGCAGCCATGAAGCTCCAAGCCTAGCTCTTGTAAAAAAGGCTGTTAATCTAAAACTGGATATCTTATTTAGCAGTCAGACAAGCACTCTGGGCATTGAGTGAGTGACTAAGATAAGGAAGGCTTAAGACATTTAGATCAAAATTCTCCACTGGTGTAATTCAATTGAAAGAGTTGATGGAGCTACAGGGATCCACATGAGCCAAGGAATTGCTGTCGGAGACCACTCTCCGTCACATCTTTCTACTGATTTACATGTAACTGTGAAGAAAGACCTACAATTCACAAATTTAAGCCTCTGAAGTTATGAGGACTGGATAGGTGTTCCTAAAGAAAAAATTCTGACTTGCTTGTGGATTCCAAAACACAATTATTCTTCTAAATTCCTGTTTCAGTTACTTCTGAAGATATTTCAGAAATTTTCAGCTTTGGTCCAATTCATTTTTTTAAGCAGTCAAACAAGTGATTTTTTTCTTTACTGGTTTTGAGTTTTAGAGAGTCATTCCAGTGATGTAGGATCTGCTATTCAGAGAGAGAGAGTTCAGTTTCCTGGGCTGTACTTTGTGTGTAGCAGACTTAATCCTTACCAGACACACTTTGCTAAGTACTTTCAGATAATTTTTCTTCACAAATTTTTCAACTGTGTGAACAAACCAAGCAGCAAATTTGAGTCAAGGGGTCAGTGAAGAAAAACTTTGGGACATCTTTATTTTCTGAGTTTGAAAATTGCCTTCTTCCTCCCACACCTCTTATCCAACGACAACTCTTAAAATGAGTTGGATTTGTTTCCAGAGAAGCAATCATAACCCTGGTATACTGAAGTATGAGGAGGTTTTATATAGCAGTCCTAATCCTGTAATATAATGCTGCAAAATGGATTACTGCCAGTGAAGCTGGGATGATACCGTCAGATATCAGAAATGAGCCTCAGTTTACTCATCTGAAAGATTCAAACTAAAGGCTGAACCCAAAAGGACTGTTGTGGTTTAACCCAGCAGGCAGCTGAACACCACACAGCCATTTGCTCACCCCCCCACCCCTCCCCAGTGGGTTGGGGGACAGAATCGAAAAAAAAGTAAAACACGTAGGTTGAGATAGAGACAGTTTAATAAAACAGCAGAGGAAAATAATAATAATAATAACAGTAGTAGTAGTAATAATAATAATAATAATAATATTATATAAATATAATAGTAGTAGTAGTAGTAGTAGTAGTAGTAGTAGTAGTAGTAGTAGTAGTAGTAGTAAAACAGGTGATGAACAATACAATTGCTCACCACCAACTGGCCCCACAGCTTTTGATCCCCAGTCTCTGGATGGTTATTTATTTTCACCACAAGAGATTGCTCGTGAGAAATACCTGGCTGAAACCTAGCCAAATGACAAAGAGCTTTTTTACCTGTGAAAAGTGCAAAACTATGTAAATAAAAGAATCTGGTGTTGCTGTTTTCCTAAAAGAGTGAATAAGGATGACATCATTGTCACAATACGTGAACACAGCAGTCAGCTTTTCAGTAATACAAAATGGCAGTAAAGATAGCTCACAACTATTATATAAATTTATTTTTTGAATAGTATATAATCACGCTTTGCCAGTATTCTGACTGGGAAAGCAAAGTTATTCATTAAATATATACATTCTGTAAACAAAATAAAATTGTCAGTGATATTTTAGCTAGTTGAAGAAAGACAAAAATATCAGTTGCCTCTTCCTCTTTTTAGTCAGGGCTTGTTTTTCTGCTTTCATAATAATAATACTTAACATTTGCAAATGAACTATACCTACTGTCATACTTAACAATTACACACCTATATTTGTTCTTAAGATGTACCTGCTGCTTGATGTATCTTTGAGGTATGAGATAATCTCACAGTCAAAGCCACACAAGGCCTTAGAAATCGTAACTGAAGTGGATGAGGCAGAACCTGTTTGGAGCTTTATTCACACTGTGCCTTCCAAGGACCGTGGCCTGATGAGCCTGGGGCCCCCTGCCCAGCTCCAGCTACTGATCTCCATCCTCTTTTCCTGGGAGGCAGACCAAGCTCAACACAATGTTTGTATTGAACAGCTAATGGTGGCAGCCCAGCAGCTGAGCACCTCCCTAATACAGAGAGAAGCATCAGCAGATCCCAAAGCTCCTCTTCCAGTCTTCAGGCAATTTCTGGGGTACCCCAGTTGGAGGCAGCTGCCAGCTGAGTTAGTTTTCTAGGGTGACCCTCAGCTATGGCCTGCCTCCCGCTCAGTCCTACAGCACTCCACCAGGCAGGCTGACCTGCCTCTCCCCAAGGCTGCAAAACCCTCCAGCTGATGCTGCCTAAATATTAGGGCTTTACAGTTGAAATTGGGAAGCAACCCCCTGTACAACTTGCCATGCAAACTTGCCCAGCATCCCTGTCTTAATGAACAGGGTCTGAAGCACAGCCTCCAGTCTTCAGATAACTATGTACCCATACACCCTCTGAGCATCCAGGCTTTTAATGTAAGTGAATCCATGGGCACAGGATTTTATTGGGGGAGCTATCTTACTTTCATCTTGTAGATACTTAAAAATATCATCTGAATTGAATTGTGGGCAAATACAACCAGCTACTAAACTCAACTACCTCTTCCCTCAGGCCTTCCCCAAAGTTACTATTCCCCATAATGCCTCCTCTGGTGCCTAAAAAAAACAGAATGAAAAGAGGGAGGGTTAATCACTGCCTAAATCCATAGTAACAAACAGTCACAGCAAGGACTGTTTGGCCCAATGAACTTGCCATTCATTCCCTCTGAAATGTCACTAAACTTGGGCTGAGAATCCTGTTTCTATTTTTAAGAAATGCAGCTTGTGAGTGGGAGGCAGAAGAACCAGATACAAATAAGAAAAAGAACATATGGGGCAGCATGTTATGCTGGTAACAGAAGAACAAAAACAGTTGGATTGAGAGGTTGCCTTGGCTTAACTCCTGACTCTCAAAACCCAGCGTTTCTATAGTTTGCCCACCCTTCTGTGGACAGTCTTTACCCTTCTACCCACACCATTTCTAGGTGTTCTTTTTTCTCCTAAATTTGAAAACGAAACTTTTTTGATCAGAAATGGACAAGACACTACTTAGAACCTATGAACTCTCTCAGATGGTAGCACAGACATGGGTCTAAATGTTACAGGGTCCTTCATTACAACCACAATGAATCCCAGATCTGAACTTGGTGGACACAGTTAAGCTTCAGTTGGACATGATTTCCATGCACTTTTCACTAGTTGTTATTCACTCAGCATGGGTTGGGTAAGGCATAGATAATAAAGTGAGTGCAATTGCACACACCCCCAATTCTCTTTGTCTGGCACCAGTCACATCGCTGGATCTGCAGCCATGTCTGTCCAACACAGTCCAGGGCACTGGTGAGATCCCACAACTACCAAGCCAGCTCCAGCATTGGAAGCAGTACAGCATCATTAACATGCCATTATAAGCAGATTAATAAGCAGAGACGTAGACACACTGGTCTAGGCACAGACCCATAATATAGCTTTCTTGCTGCCAGCACCCAAAACGTGCTGGCAGCACTGCACTGTGCAGCATTAGGCCTTGCGATAGATATACTACGTCCCTGTAGCAGGCTCAGGGCCATTAAAGCAATGCTGTATTGCTTTGTGTCACTGATAAGTTCCACATCTAGATAACCAAAACAGTGAAACAAAATGGATCTTTTAAGATTATTGCTGGTTTTGCTGCATATTTTATTTCATTTTAGTACTACAATTAAATTAAACCTAGTACAGCTGCATACTTGTTTCAGTTGCATAAGCAGACACAGTGACACTGGTGAAAGAAAAGTAGGTGCCTAGCATTGCATGAACATGCATGCACACATGCAACCTTGGTAGAGTGCCAAAGTACTTGACTATGACTAACAGTAACAGATCGGTCACATAAATAATAGCTAAGGCTACAACTCTGTCAGCTACTGGGAGATGTGGTTCCTGTCCCTTTGATTGGGATGTGTCAGATGAATAGAATAGAAGAGAATAGAATAGAATAGAATATTTCAGTTGGAAGGGACCTACAATGATCATCTAGTCCAACTGCCTGACCAATTCAGGGCTGACCAAAAGCTAAAGCATGCTGTTAAGGGCATTGTCCAAAAGCCTCTTAAATACCAACAGGCTTGGGTCATCGACCATCCCTCTAGGAAGCCTGTCCCAGTGTTTGACCACACTCTCAGTAAAGAAATGCTTCCTAATGTCCAGCCTAAACCTCTCCTGGCGTAGCTTTTAACCATTCCCACACATCCTATCACTGGGTACCAGGGAGAAGAGACCAGCACCTCCCTCTCCATGTCCCCTCCTCAGGAAGCTGCAGAAAGCAATGAGGTCACCCCTCAGTCTTCTTTTCTCCAAACTAGACAAGCCCAAAGTCCTCAGCTGCCCCTCACAGGACATGCCTGCCAGCTTTGTTGTCCCCCTCCTCTGGAGTCGTTCAAGGACCTTCACAGCTTTCTTAAATGGTGGGGCCCAGAACTGCACACGGTGCTCCAGGTGAGGCCACACCAAGGCTGAATACAGCGGGATAATCACCTCTTGTGAGCGGCTGGTGATGCTGTGCGTGATGCACCCCAGGATGGGGTTTGCCCTCTGGGCTGCCAGGGCACGCTGCTGGCTCACACTGAGCCTGCTGCCCACCCGCAACCCGCAGCTCCCCTTCTGCAGGGCTGCTCGCCAGCCACGCCTCTCCCAGTTTATACCTGTGCCGAGTGTTACTCTGTCCTAGGTGCAGGACCCAGCATTTGGACTTGTTAAATTTCATCCCAGCACTACAAGACCCCAGACCTACACCATGAACTCCTAGCTTTTTCCATGTATTTCCTAGAAACTCACACACACACAACTTCTTTATATAGTAGCCATTGGTCTGGGGTTGAGGATATTTTGCATGCAATTGGCAAGCTGGAAGAGATGGGGACGTGCCTGGGCTCTTCAAGGGGCAGTGCTGAAGGTGACTCGATCCAGCTCTGCAGGGATGGGTGTTAAATCTTCCTCCGGCATGTTCTGCTCCCTGACACCCCCCACCCCGCAGCCATACTAACCAAGCTCAGCCTGCCAGGCAGCCCTCCTCCTCCTCACACCTGCCCGCTCAGGCACCATCCCAAGAACCACTCTTGGTGGGGGGGTGGTGGGAACTGTCAGTTTGGCAACACAACCTTAACTATTTCTGCCCTTACTCCTTCTTTTCCTTGCTCCCTGTCTTTGCCTTCCTGATGAGAGGCAGCTGATATAGAAATCAGCATGGATGGTTTTACTTGCTGTCCAAAAGAGCTTAATTAACAAAAGACAGTTGATTTCTCTATTGTCTAGAGGCCAAAACTATTCTGATCTGGAATCCAGCAACTCTGAGGGCCTCCCGGGTTTGACAGAAATGCTGAATGGCAAAATGAGCCTTCCCCCAAAACTCCTTTGCATGCAGGAGTTCTGTAGATAACTGGTCAGGGCACATCTATTGTTTTCCTGGTTTAGATTTGGTTTTCTTTTTTTCCTGCACTAAAGAGGCAGAAAACAGACCTCTACAAAAGACCCAGAACTGAACATCTTCAGTGGGCCTGGAAACCTTTTGCTATGATTTTACCTGTTGAAAGCTATCCTGTATGGTGCAGTTATAGCTGCATATATAGAGGAAGAAGGGATCCTTCCTGGTGATAGATGTCAAAGGCAAAAATGCATCTTGCAGTCTCCTGATGAGACACAGAGAAAATGTTCAGCTGGACAAGGCAGTACACTGTTAAAAAGATAGCCTGCTTGTTATATGTTACACACTGCACTTAACTGAAAAAAGCAGGTTTCCCTTTTCTTCTGATCAGTAAAATGCTAGAATTTCATGGGACTTAACTTGTTCTCAGTAGGGCTTAAAAACCACACAGGCAATGATCAAAGGTGAAACCTAATAGCAATGATATCATCCAGATCAGAAATTATTCATCACTAGTCCCAGCTGAAGTGTAACAACGAGAAGACATCACACATTCATGGCATGTCTAAGTGCCATCCCACCCTTCATGTATATCCACAAAGCCTGAGATGAATCTATTATTTTCCTTTAAATAGAACTTTAAATCATTTTTAGCAGATAACGAAACACCATTCTGAAACTGTGGTATCTAGTCAAGACAATGTTGTTTTACAAAAAGTATAAGCGTACATGCGAGGCACACTGGATGTGTTTCTGTGCATAACATATAAGGATCTTAGCCTAGAGATCCTTGGGTTCTGGCACTGCGCACACAAGTAACGAGTTCCTTCTAAATCCAGCAGTATATTCTTTTCTTTGTTTATTTCCATATTCATTGCAGCATTTGCCTTAGGCTTATATAATAAGATTATAACTAGAAATGTATTGCAGCAAAGACCTCAAAATCTCTCTCTCAGCCCACCGCAAAGCTGAGACAGCTTCATCAAACGTCAGGACTCTCAGTGCACAGAACACCAGGAGCAGACAGCAATCAATCAAACATGCAGGAGCATAAGCAGTACAGTGATTACCATAACTTAATCTAAGAAGACAAATGAAAACCATCTTTCTGTACTAGTCGTGCAACAATTTGTGTTTGATTATTGGAATTGATGCAACCAAAGAGGAAAACACATTTTTATGTCCTGACACCTCCACCTTCTTGAAGACCTTAACTTCTCCCAGGCCTGCTGAATTCTAAAGTAAAGTATTTGTTACACTTTCTTTAGTTTGCATTTTGTGATTTCTCACCTTTTAAAGAGATGGGAAGCCTTAAGCAGTTTGATTTTAAGAAGCTTGCTAGTATAAACAATCACCAAAAAATAGATACTGCTACTTACTGCAACATCTGTTTGCATCCAGCATTTATTCTTATATATCCCTGGACTTTTCTTAAGGCAGAAAGAGTAACTGGCCAAGAAATCAGGTCTCTTTCTCTATTAAACTGTAAGGAATGACCGCTTTCTCACAGTAGCATAAACTCACTCCAAAGGAAGAAGTTGCACCTCACTAATAAAATCACTAATAACACCATCGGCAGGCAGGTGCTCAGCCGTCGCCAGGGAAGCAGGACACCGTAATGCGTAACCGTGACTTGGGAAGACAAACACCATCACTCTGAAAGTCCTCCCCTTCCTTCTTTTTTCCCCAGCTTTACATGCTGAGCATGATGTCATATGGTGTGGGATATCCCATTGGAGATATCCGTTGGGGTCAGCTGTCCCAGCTGTGTCCCCTCCCAGCTTCTTGCTCACCCCCAGCCTCCTCACTGGTGGGGTGGGGTGAGGAACAGAAAAGGCCTTGACTCTGTGTAAGCCCTGCTCAGCAATAACGAAAACATCTCCGTATTATCAACACTGTTTTCAGCACAAACCCAAACCATAGCCCCATACTAGCTACTGTGAAGAAAATTAACTTTATCCCAGTCAAAACCAGCACAGGTTCCTAGTGTCATTTCTAAACTTTTTCATATGTCTTTCTTGAAGATGAGAGAGGCAATAGCAGCTGTCTTGAGAATGCTTTCACTTTAATAACTCGGGTCAACTTGACTTGATTAAGTCTTAATATGTGACTGAATTCAGTCTGCAATTGACATGAAGTTTGGATACAGTAAGAACTTGGGGAAAAGATTCAGAAATAACAAAGATTTTAGTCATTTTGACTATTTCTTTAATTTGCTGTATTTTCCTTTTCATATCAACCACAAAGTTGATTTTTGAGGGTTAGCCGACACAAATCAAACAATCACTATGGAATCAAGTTCTACTGAGGTGCGGGCAGATGCTCCACACCTCCAGCTCACGCTGTCTCTATGACTCTAATAAAATCAATAAAGAAGTCTGCAAGGGATGATGATGTGCATAGACCTCCATGAGATTTTAGCTGGATTTTGCCACAATAAACATGAACCTTAATTTTCTGCCTCTGCTTCCTCCAGAGCTATTCTTCAAATATAGTAAATGTGTCCACACAGAAAGTTAATGAGGTCTAGGAAATATACTGTAAATTCAAGCTCTTTCTTTCCTGGTAGAGAATTTACTGGGTAGACAAACGCCAGAATTCATTTCCATAATTTTGGTAATTTTAAGAAGCTTAACTTGACGATCCTGGCTTCTCAATTATAGAGAAGGTTTCATTGTTATACATAATGGCCTCTCAAAGGACTCAAGAATTAAAAGGAAGAAAACCTACACCCACTTTATAAATACAGAACACTCTTTAAACTGTTGAACACTACTAGTCCTATTCTAAAGGATTTTTGTTGTGTGATCACAGGAAATACTGAATAAGCAGCATGGTTCTACAGAAGCAAATGTGTATATAGAAACTTCAAAACATAATAAAAACCCACTATTATTCTTACTCAGGAAAACTATGAATTGTTTAAAAACAAATTTAAAAGTTCTTTTCATTTCTCTAGCAAAAAATACTTTCCTGCGCAGGAAACAAATAGTTTGAATGATCACAGGCAAGCACCCAAGTATATATTCACCGTCTTATTTATTAGTACAGGTGAAGCCTACATATATATAGGATACCACTGAGTAAAAAGGCTGTTCAAAGAAAAGGAAAATACTTTATTTTATTAGAATAAATATATCATAAAATTTAATTCTTCTGATGTTTCAAAGGGTGTGCATGTATGCTTAGTCTTTGCAGAGATTACACTAACCTCTGAACAAAGAGGAGACCTGAAAAAAATCAGCTACACAGACAAAACCATAGAAAAACAGAAGCAACTGAAAGACGTCCTATTCAAAAGCAATAATTAAATAGCCTTCATTTTTATTATTGCAGTATTTATCAGCTCCAATGAAACCCTGTTGTCATATTAACTGAAATCAGCTTTCCTAAATTCTTGTTGGTTTTAAGTAGAGCAGAGTTGTGAGCTTCTGCAGAGCTGAGCAGGGAGGCATCCAGGGCAGCCAGTGCAATATACTTTACACAAAGACTGGGATGGACCCTGGCAGCTCTCAGCCTTTTAATTAACAGGCAGGGTCTGCTGAGTCCTGTGGGTATGTTCCTACAGAAAAGGTATTTGGGTAGTAGGCTGTGTTTGTGGCGTTGCAGAACTAATAGCGCTTGCAGTAACTCTGGAGGTGGAAAATGAAGATGAAAATTTGTCATTATCAAGCGATATAAGAAGGAAACACAGAGATAAAAATCTACCCAGTGAAAAATAAATTGCATGCTGATACAAGGGAAAAACATAAAAACCAGTGACTTATTAACATATTTATTAAAACCATAATGATTCTGGTCTTTACCCCTATTTCCACTGGAACAGGCGGGGTTGAAATTAAAAATGAGGAAACCCACTAATGATGTGCTAGACTATACACAGAACAGAAGCATTTCACCCATCAGAAAAACTTCAGTTTGGGAGGACAGAAAGGGGTAAAAGTTATATACAGTAACATTGTCAATGCATATGTTTACACACATGCATACATATATGAAAACACTGATTAGCACCTGCAGATCACATGGAATACATCTGTATCCCCAATTGTTCTACTCACATACAAAATTAACACAAACACTCTGTATTTCCTCTGTACATACGTGTTCTTTTGCTGTCAGTATTAAGTTTATTTATTTATTTGCTGAAAAAAAAAAAAAAAAGTAATGCTATTTCAGTTTTGCAAGAGGAGCTTCAATAGTGCCAACAATAATCCTTAGTTGAGCCAGGCAAGTGGTAGTGTGTTCTCTAGTTTCATCTGTATGAAATCCTCTCACTGTTTATTGTTATTTTAAATTTCTACTAATTATGCTATTAAATAGGTGAAAAATAAATTCCAAGAATTTTATCCAACCTTTAATTGTTGTGCAAGTCATTTTCCAGAGAGCATTACTAATGCCTATTCTATGACAACCCAATCCTATAGATGCTAGTAATGTTTTCCATGTGAGTAACCCCAGTGAAACCATTACAATGATATACCTGAGTAAGTACTTTGAAGTTTCAGCCCTAACTTCATTCTTCCCCAGCTCAGATAATCCAAACTGAACAGATTACTTCTATTTTCAGGTCACATTAATGTTGAGACCTGAATGCTCCAAAACTAGTATTTTTTTTTTCTTTTTTCTTTTTTTTTTTTCTGACTGTAATCCGACCTCCCTCAGAAGCAGAATTATCAGGTGTTCAAACCACAGATATCAGCATCGAGCAATGAGATCTCTTTGATTGCACATTCCTGAATTAATTCCAATCCAGAAACAAAATGAACAGAATCGTCTAGTGTATTAGTTTTGCCTTGCTGCAATACAACACAGAAAACCCCAGTACCCACACCAAAGATTCAGTGAAAAAAAATTACCTTAACTTTTATTTGGGAAAAACACTAGGCTGAGGCCCTTTCACTCTATGCTCTTTAATTAATTATTAGCCACAAGATTAATTATCTGGATTGATATTACAAGGAATTTCAAACACAATTCCTGAGGCAAGTATCATAAGGCACAGACAGGAGCAAAGGCCAATGCAATATTAAAGGATACTGAATGAGGTCACGAAATTGAGTTCTTATACTTTATGAGGGATACAGTTCAGCCTGAAGCCTACTTTTCATTTAATCTCAGAATTTCAGGCCTTTTGGTACAGCTACAGCATTTATTTGTTTTCTTGGTTTTGGTAAGAGAGAGAATCACTAACTAAGATTAAAGAAGATGAAAAAATAATAAAGAACAAACCGCTGAAGGGTGCAACACAGAGCACTTACTATCTAAAGAAAGAAGCCAAGATCTGAGCTTCTTTGCACAGGCACAGATTTCCCAGGGAGGTCTGCAAGGGGCTGCAACTCTCACATTGGTGAGGGAGCATGTTTCATGTCTTGTGATGGGCTGTGGAAGCGAAGGAAAAGGGCAGACACAGACCCTGAACTACTCCTGTTTCCCCCATCCACCACCACAGCAGGAGCTATTTTCTGCTACTATGCAAGGACCTTATTTTCTTACACATCCCTATGCTTTCTGTTGAATAAGCAGCTTGCTACTACCGCCACACACATATTTAGAGAGACTGGGAAATGGGCGGCTTCAGTTTTTAATACTGTTCAGTTTCCCGATGCTTTTTTCTTAATTTTTTTCCTTAAAACCACACAGGCAGCATTATTAGATTTGGGGATCAAAGCATTTTTCATAAGGACACCAAATACCGTGCAAGATTTATGTGAAGTTTTAGTAACCATAGCAGAAAGAAATTAAGGAGCCAGCCTTTGTCCAGACCAGCAAGCAGCCTCTGCCCTCGCAGCCAGCAGGGACCGAGCATGGCTTCTCTCCGGCATTCATCAGGGGTCTCCAGACAACATGCTTGGTTCCTGCTGCCTGTCATGCTTCCCAGGGGACCGCCACTGCGGCTGAGGGCTGCTGATACATTGCCCGTCTCAGCCTTCACCCGCACAGGCTGGGGCCCCAGAGACTCCCTTTAGGAAGCTGTGAATAAGGGGGTGTACACAGACGGCATGCCCCACGGCAGGGAAACACTGGCTGCTCCCCCCTCAGCCTGCAGCCACAGTAGTTTTGCACCATTACTGCTGCACGGCTCCCATTTTCTTTGGGAATCCAAGGGTAAATTTTCTGCAGCGTGTCCTGGAGTTCAGATTTTTTCCCTCATTTCCAACATGTCCAGAAATAGCAAAGCCCTGCAAGATTGCCACTCAGGTGAGTTTTAGAATACATATCTGTAAGAGATGGTCTCTGAAAAAATACCTAATGACAAGTTTCCACAAAGCGCAACTCCTTTCCAACCATAAGCTGGTATTAGGCACTAGGGGCAACACTACACAAGTGTGCTGCAGGGCGCTGAGCCTAGGTGCAGGAGCCAGCACAGGGACCCCATCTCGAGTGAGGATCAATTTAAAACCCAACAGCAGCTTTGCAGTTACCACCAACTGTCATCAGTGAAGCCAAAGAGCTCAGTCACCAGGCTGCGTAGCCATGGATAAGTGACTCCAGCTCCCGAGGAAGCCCGAGGGTCCAGCACAATGCTCCGCTCCGAGATAGAGAGGAAAGTCTGCCAAGCCCCGTGAGATCCCAAGTACCCACTGCATCACTTTTGAACAACCAGCTTTCGACTCCCAAGTAATTTAGATGCCTTTAAAACTGTCACTCTAATTTCACATAAATGATTACTTGTCCACAGTCGCATATTAACACCTGTATTAAAAAGAGACTTTTAAAGTGTTTAATGTGTCCTCCACACTTAAGGAAAAAGATGTACTGAGTAGACTTTCTATTTTGATATTTTCTGCTATGGTTAACATCAGAAGGATGGCATGTTTTGATGGATTTTCTCCAAAGGCTTACCTCCCAGTAAGAGTCCTTCTGTGAAAGAGCTCAAATTGTGGGTGTGAATGAAAATGAAGGTTATAAGCTTCCACTCATACTCTGTTATACAACATTTTCTTGACTCTAATTTACCCTATTTGCGAAGTCGCTATGTTTGGTGTCTTGTACAGCCTACACTTGGAACATCCACTACATGTAGCAATTAGTGTCATTTTATTATTATTATTATGAATGGCACAAAATCTTGTTTGCAGCAGGAAGCAAAGTAATTTCAGGGAGAAAGAACAGGGATGGGAGACAGGAAACATCAACTTACTAGTATTCGTAAAGCCAGCCAGAGTTGCTGTTTTCTGCAGTACCAGCATACACAAACCCTCTAGCGCCTGTTCTTTTTGCTAAAACACAACTTTTGAAGATGTTAGAGACAGCTTTAAAACTAAGCATTAGAAGATAGCATTCAAAGCTTTCAAAAAGGCTCCAAAGTAAACCCCATCACCTTCTTATAGAGAAGGCCAAATATTTTTGCACAGAGCAACTTCAAGGGTAGATTTTAGCTGTTATGTACCTGTAGAACTACCGTCGAGTCACTAGGACTGCAAGTGTCCTAAGGCAAAATCTGTCCATAAGGTTTCCCTCTGTATTTTCCCTCACAGATGATGCTGAGCAGCAGAGTGGGGTGTTAATTACTGCAGTCTGTTGACAGTTTATTTTAAGGAACAGTTGCATCACGATTCAAGATCTTTACTTATGTTACAATCGTGATTACATCAGTTGCAATTTGCTACACTTGTAAGAAACACTTCATAGGCTTAGTTTATATGATTCTATTTGGGGTTTTAAACAAAACAATAAAAAATAGAAATAGCTTTCCCCTCAGCTTTCTCTCATATCAGTATTAACTGGGAACAATTCAAATTAAAAATTTCTTCATCTGGTAACCTTACTTGTTACGAAAGAGTCTGACTGTTTGAATATCTTTGACATATTTGTTCCTGAAAGATTTTTATAGGAAACATCTCTATTAGAGAGTTGTAAAATTTCTGCACATGGTGACAACAGGCATTCCTAGCTTATGTTGTGAGCTAGGTTGTAGACAACTCTGAGTCACAGCACCCAGTACTACTTCTGGAAATGGAAACAGGCTGTTTATAACTAAAGGAGCTCTCTCCCTCTTGCTCTCTCTTGCAGCACCAGATCTTTGATACCATATTCTCTTGGCTGGTTTGGACTGAATAGGGTTTAGGTGCCATCTCTTTAGTTTCTACTTCCTTTGCCTGTGTTTTTGACACAAGCAATGTACTTATGACCTGCTCGACTGTGAGTACCTTGCAGATTACATTCCTAAATCCTGAAACTGGGAAAGTAGATGGGTATGACGGCCAAGGGCCATGGGAGCTGCAAAGGCAGTGTGGCCGTGTAAGATGACAGAACTTGAGGTCCACAAAAGTTCCAAGCCTGGGAAGGCACACCTGGGCAGAACACAAATGCACAGATCCATATCACACGAATATGATGCCTGCCTTATCTCCTTTTCTTGGTATTTGACCTGTTCCTCCTAATTGCCTCTCCCATTTCTCTTGACTCTTCAAGTTTCTACTTTCTTTACCATGTGAAATTTCAATGCCAGATTGTTTCTCTAGCTTAAAGAGTATGTCCCTTTTCTCCCCACATTCTTCACATTTCCTTCTCTGTTCTCCTTTTCCTCCTGGGGATTTTCACTTCTTCAATCCCATCTTTTTTACACAAGAAACAATTTCTCTGAGCCTAGCCAACCTCCAGCAAAATCAGGCCAAGTTGTTCTAGGCAAATGACCTCCAGCACAGGAATATTTGCTGTATAAGCATGTGTAAGCATGACCTGGTGACGCAAAAACTGGCCTCAGAAAAGCTTGTGAGATCCTTGAGCAGTCTTTGCTACCTAACATTGGGTGTCAGGGCAACACCCAGCACCCACAAGGGTTGATCAGAAATCGCACACCTTTACATAGATAGGTCTCATGGACTGTCAGCTTTCTTCACAGGCATCTGTTCAATATTTCTTCTGTTTCTGCAACTCTCCCAAGCCAACGCAAGCATGGGGTAAGGGCAGTGTCTGTCCTTTTCAAAGTCGTATTAACAAAAATGATGCCCATCAGCTCAGAAGTTATGCTTTAGAGCACAATACATATAATCAACAGTGCTGTCATTGTGCCAAAGCTTGATCTTTTTTCCTTCTGACACACAAAATAAAATCATCCTTGTAAACATAAACTGTAATCTTATAAAACAATCCTTTCAGCAGAGCCCTGAGACAGAGCAACCTCTTGTAGAGCTAAACCTACCAAAGAAGGAATGGCTCTCAGTGCCTGGTCAAAAACTAAAAGCTCTATTCTTCTATGCAGCATATTCCCTCTTCCTTTTGCTAAGCCCAGCTCTGTAATAACAGGTTCTGCCAAGATATGTCAGGGTGCAAGTCCTTTGGTTAACATTACCCCTTGGGTAAAAACACTGGTATGGAAAATGTTACATCAAGAAAAGAAAATTCTGCTCAGCCCATGTTTTTGTGGAAGCGGTATAGCTATACTGACAGAAGAGTGCTCACAGACACTCTCCCTACGCAAGGACGTTCTGCTGACACAGATCTGATCACACTGATAAAGCAGAGACAGGTATGTAGCCTAGGTAATGGCTTTATATTGGCAGAGTGACAGTCAGAAAACCACAATCCTTCTTGGGTCATATGTACTAGACTATACAACACACAGGAAAGACATATCTTTACTGCAAAAGTTTTACTATCTAAGGCCTCAGTCCTACAGTCTAATTTATTCACAAAAACCTTTAGTGAAGAACATGGGAGTTTTCTTTGCTAACAGGGTGAACCAGTCCCAGATAATGCAGCAAAAGCATGTACTATTAAGGGTAGCAAAATTTGTGCTCACACCTGGGACTTCATTCTTTAAGGACCTTGCCTTGCATGAAAACAGAGCTTTCAGACATAGCCACCATTTGTTCAGCAACAGACTCTTTACAGTACTTGAGAGTATCATGTCATTGCTGCAGAAAACTGTAAGGTGTTCTCTCCAAGGAGTTAACAATGCTTTTGTGAACAAAATGCTGGAGACAACACAGCATCTCACTCCATCACACTGGAGATTTAGCAATCATAGGAGTAGCGAGTTCAAACAGAGCATCTGATTTAATTCTCCCATTCTTTTTCCCTGTATCCCAGGTATACTGCAGCTCCGAAGACATCTGTGAGGCTGTGAATCAACGCAGATAATCTCGTCGTTCATATGTGTAGACACGTTCTCAGTAACAGAGTAGGGAATCAGTGCAAATGAATCCATTGATCCCTTTCACAATTCAGCCGCAAACCAATTTAGTGTAAGATTTATGTGATGTTGAGAGCAGCAGTTGTAGCTTGAGCAGTGATATAATTAGGGATGCTTTAAGTGTTCGGGGGGGGAAATGAAAGAGTAGTGGTACTCTTAACAATGAGTAAAAAGGCACCGATGGAGCAATAATGCTTTTATTGTCCACATCATTCCAGTGACCTAACTGTTTTAGCCATAAATGGTCTTTAAGCTCCAGTAGTTTGCAATAAAAACAATCATTACTGCAATGGGCCATGTCATCATTAGAAACAGTTCTTTCTCTCATTAAAACTGGCCTCAGACAAACATCTCACACACATGGTGCAGTATGGCATCTGTAACACTAAGGAGGCCAAAAAGTAAAGCAAAGCCAATCAAATCATATTGTAAGAAGACGCGATACATGCAAAAGGAAGCTCTCTCCAAGCAACACACTGCCATCAGCAGGAGGTGACACCCTGGCAAAAAGTTATGAGGTAAAAGGAAACTAATTGCTAATACGTGTGTAGTGATTTATCCATGCAGGTACACTTTCACTTGTTCTTTCACTTGGCTCTGTAGAAATAAGGATAATTTCAGAAATATCCTGCACTCTTGGAAATTATTATATGAAAATGCTTCCACTGCGGTACAAAGGCACATGGGTCCTGCTTCTTTCTTTTCACCCCCTTAGTAGTCCAGATCCCACATTTCCTCTGACCAGATCAGGTTTGTTCAGACCTCCATAAATTGAGACACACAGGTGCACATTGACCTCTGGTCACACAAGCAATGCTCCAGTTGTCTGTCCAAAGCCATCATGAAATGGGTGGGATTCACTTTCCACACCGTGCTCTTCCCCACCTTCCATGCTGCAGATGGATCCCAGGTATCTTCTCACTTACTGGACTTGCAATCAGTTAATTGTCTTTATGAAGCATTAGAAAACAGATCCAGACAACATGTTACCCTGGTAAAATATCGCCCAGTGAAAGAATGTGCTTCTACTCAGCCATTTCTGCACAGCCCTTTCAAAAGTCTTGGTACAAACTGGAGGGGTCTCAGTAGCCCAGTGGTAGCAAGCATTTCATTCAGCACCTCGGGTATTTTCAGCCAAATTTTACCATCGACTTTATGCTCTTCTCTACTACACTTAGCTCTCTTTAAAGTTTAAACCTCTATTGGTCACAGTTGGTAAGAAATTGATTTTGTTAGCATTGCTTAAATCTGGTTTTTGATACAGGACTTTTTCAGACCTTTTTGATGCCTGTGTATTTATTGTATGCATGTAAAGATGGAAAAAGCTAATTAAATAAACGGCCCTTCTAAATAATCACCTAAGAATGTCACAGAAAACATTGCTTTTTTTTCTGTGCAAGACAAACTTTGACTTTTTTTTAACTAATAAGTAAGGCCTGATATTGCTAGATAGCTTAGCAGCTCACAGATAGCTAAAGACTGTATTTTGGTTTGCCAGAAACATGATAAAAAGGAGGCTTTTTGAAAAACAGTCTTACCTCTTGTTAAATCATGTTGTTCTTACCCCCAAGCTTCATAGTGCACAAACATGTTTGTGAACTACATTCATCAGCAGTTTTATATTATACTCAATATACTTTGAGTGGTTAACATCACTATAGTAATGTAACATTGTATGTTATCAGTGATATTAAACATGAACTCTGCAAACATTCTGGAAAGCAGCTTGCCTGCCTTGTCATACAAGAATACCCAATGCAAAGACAGGCCCATTCCCTTGCTTACAACCATACAGCAAACCACTTTGACATGAAGATGAAGCTTCTTTCAGTGAAGCTTGTAAACCTGCTTATAATGAAGTAAACTGCTAAGTATTTAATTTTATCTTACGTTACAAAAACTTTTAGCTAGACCTCCCCAAAAGCAAACATAGTTTGTTTTTATATAGCCTTACTGAAAAAAAAAAACCAAACAAAAATCCTTAGCATTAACAGCAAATAACAAAATAGTTTACACATATGAAAGTCCAGAAAATTGAAAGAGAGCCTGTATGTCACAACAACCAGCATTTCTTTTCCTTCACTCTTCTGAAGTCCCTAAATTCTCCCTGATTATACTCAAAAAGTTATACTCCCAGCAAAACAGATCAAAGGAAAGACCTGGGATGCTTTGACCTTGCTTTTGTACACATCTTTTCTCTTTGCTTTTCTGACCAGCATTATAATTTTCTTTTCAAGATAATCTAAAAAATAAAAAAAAAAATTTCAAAAATACCATTCTCCTATCAACAGTTCGAAGCTCAATTCTTTTGTAGGAAGAACAAAAAAATAAGCGTAGGAGCTAAGTTTGAATAGCTTTTAGCAAGCTGTGTGCCAGATTTAAAGCCAGTGAAACTGAGCTGCTTTTATAGACTCATCCTCGCTTAAAGTGTACAAAGTCCATAAAAATAGAAAAATTACATCATATTCTGCTGCATCATTCCCTTGCTGTTATCTGCATTTTCATATTCACATGTCTATGAAAAATGGCATGTGGGATATGAAAACATATTCGTCTATTCACCACGAGTCTTGTCAGGTTAAATACACACCTCTGCCAGCATTAGGAAACTAAGTCTTGTAATTAGTAATAGCAAGTAAAAAGAAATCTGACAGAACTAATTTTTGCCTTGATAACAACCTTCCAGTATGCATCTGTAATACAATAGCCCATCTGCTCATGCCAGGCAGAGTTTCACATTTTGCCCATTTTCACATTGCCCATTTTCCAGTGTCCTTTGGTTAACATTTGAAACACTGCAATTTCCTCATCAATCTCCATACAAGCCAAGGAGCTCCCACAAGAAACATAAGATTTAGGGAGAGTTTTTAAAACTCCTGTCCAGAATAGGAACATCTGTGCTTATTTGTCAAAAAAGCAAGCTGCTCCCCAGTTGGCAAATTCCAGTCTCACTTGAAGACGAGTTAAGATTTAACACCCAAAGTATCCAGGGACATGATTTATTATTCAATGTAGTGGGGAATCCTCTCCAGAGCCACCACCACTTGCTCGCCACTAATATTCACTTGCAGGCCCCCCCATTCCTCAGGGCAGCCCAAATGCTCCCTTGAGCCTGTGCCAGCGCCCCCAGGGCTGCATGCCAGCCAGTCCCGGTCCTGTCCAGCCCCAGCCCAGGCTGGGTGTGGGAATGAGCTGCAAAGGGGAAGGAGCTGCCTGCAGTAGCGGTGCAGCAGCCGGGCGCTCCCCAAGGCAGCTTTTGCTCTAGGGAGGATCTTAGCTAGCTGCTTTATCTCCCCTTCGGCCCCCAGCAGCAGTAAAAGAGGCTGGAGGCAATCAAATACCTTCTCATGAGGTGCATTGACATTAGCAGTAACATCGCTGCATTAAAGATGGTATTGGACTTTTCCACACATATTTTTAATTTCCAGAATGCTTTAACAACTGTAAGCATAAAGTTAATATATTGAAAGAAGTTACACGTACATAACTTGTGCAAGTGTGTAATAACTTTACTATCCTGTCAGCCTTGCTTATGTCTTCTAGGGTTTTTCAATAAAACACATAGGGTAGTAGTGTTTCTTTGACTGACATGCATTGCATTAATTTTTCAAAAGTTAATATTTGGTCTGTATTGTCTCATACAAACTATTCTGCAAAAATTAAGCAAAGTGGTTTTAAATAGTATTATCCTGCTCGCAATTTCATAGCTTTATCAGAGATGATCACAAATTCATATATTGTACCTGAATCTCTGGTTGAAAGGTGACAGAAAATGAAAGTCTCATGTAACAAACTATCACTTACTAGGCAAGTAAATTGATGGCTCAGACATAAGAATACATGCAATAGTTATTTACATTGGCTGCGTTTTTTTCCTATAGATTTACATTTTGGGAAGAAGAAACTAAAACAGAGTTTACCCTCCCACTAAAGCCAGTATTAACCATAACATTGCTAACAGATTGAAATCTGA
The DNA here is from genome assembly GCA_034008185.1 of Gorsachius magnificus. Lineage (NCBI taxonomy): Eukaryota > Metazoa > Chordata > Aves > Pelecaniformes > Ardeidae > Gorsachius > Gorsachius magnificus. The sequence goes on along the minus strand of CM067082.1, from coordinate 53,520,489 downwards.
GCAGCATCTCAAACCTGTCTGGTTTTTTTATTCCCTTCCTGAAGCATTACACGGAAGAATAAACTCTACCAGAACAGGCAAAATGAAGCACAGGAGGAAAAGGCAATCCTAAATGAAAAAAAATGCTGGGCTGGGATACTCTCAGCTAAATCTTGTTAGTGTTTCATATAAACCATTATTCATGCCTTCATTCAGTACATCATATTTAATCTGACTTTCCTCCTGATGCTCTTCCTGCCACATGCTCTCTTTCCCAGGACTCTGAATGACTCAGCTAATGTTCCAAAAACACTGGTTTTGCAGATAAAATCTCTGCTCTTCTCTCCTCTGTCTATATGTGTGATGCAAGTTTTCAGTGACTAGCATTATCTGAACTGTCCAGACTACAACAAACATGTACTATGTTTTTTCCCCTTTTTATAATCAGGGTCCAGAGTCTCAAACCCAACTCCCATTGAGGGGGAGAGAATGGAGCCCTGCCTGGGCGCTCAGCACTGTGACCCAGGATTTGTTACTTTCTGATCTTTCACATCAAGAGTCTTTCCACAGTGAAATATAATTCAGCACATCCTTTGTCTACTAAATCAACAGCGGTCTCTTTTATTATGTGCACCAACAATTTTGTCAAAGACTCTAAGTCGTTGCCCTCTGAGGCCAAACTTTTTTCTTCACGACTGAATTATGCTTTTAGATACATATTAACCTTAACTAAGAGTTACCTAATCTTGTTCTCATTTAGGTGTGTTAACATAGGTTAATAAATTTCTTTTAAATTTGCATGAGAGGAGAACAGAGGAGAACTACATGAATTATACCCAGAAGGCCAATCATACCCTGGGCTGCATCAAGAGAAGTGTGGCCAGCAGGCCGAGGGAGGTGATTCTGCCCCTCTACTCTGCTCTGGTGAGACCTCACCTAGAGTACTGCGTCCAGCTCTGGAGCCCTCAGCACAAGAAGGACATGGAACTGTTGGAGCGGGTCCAGAGGAGGGCCACAAAAATGATCCAAGGGCTGGAGCACCTCTGCTGTGAGGACAGGCTGAGAGAGTTGGGCTTGTTCAGCCTGGAGAAAAGAAGGCTGCGGGGAGACCTGACTGCAGCCTTTCAGTACCTAAAGGGGGCCTATAGGAAAGATGGGGAAAATCTTTTTAGTAGGGCCAGCTGTGACAGGACAAGGGGTAATGGTTTTAAACTAAACCAGGGTAGGTTTAGACTGGATATAAGGAAGAAATTATTTACAATGAGGATAGTGAAACACTGGAATGGGTTGCCCAGAGAGGTAATGGAGGCCCCATCCCTGGAAAGATTCAAGGCAAGGTTGGATGGGGCTCTGAGCAACCTGATCCAGTTAGCAGTGTTCCTGCTCACTGCAGGGGCGTTGGACTAGATGACCTCTAGGGGTCCCTTCCAACCAAAAACATTCTATGATTCTATGATTCTACCTCTTTGACAGAAACATGCTAAAGCCATATGAGGTATGTCATCATTTCATAAAGCTTGGAGCATTTATCGATTCCTTATTTCATTCTATATTAATAAACATGTATTTTTGTTGATTTAGTTTCAAACACAGTTATCATTACATCGTTTTTTGCTTTTCAAAACATAATAGACTTTTAGTTGAAATGTGCTGTCCATAGGTTTATGCAATGGTATGTCTTATACAGTAGGAGTGCTCTGCTAACACTGCTCTCAGGACTACTACTTTTTCAATGCTTTTGGTTCATACCAGACATCTGGATATATTTCTTCATTTTTTAATATCTCAGAGCCCAGAAAAGTTTCACACCATCACATAAAAATAGGATAAATACCTGAGTTAGTACAACAGTAGTAGGAAGCAGTTCAAAGAGGAGAAAAAAGCCATATGTTACTTTAGTTGTACCTTTGCAGTTACTAGCAAAACCCTGAAAGATACAGCAAAGGTAGGTTTTTGCACCAAAGTTCCACAAAACTGTCAATGAGAAATGAAACAGCGCTATTCTGGTGACCTAAACGCATCCAAAATATCAGTAAATTCAAAGTATCTTCAAGAGCCCTCATTCTGCACTTGCTCTCTTGCTTCCCTGAAGAAACTACCTGAATTTAGCATCTGGTTCAGCTGACGCCCATGCAAATGTCCACAATACACACAGCACTCGAGTCCTACCGGTGTCACATTGCCACAGCAACGCAACACTCTGCACATGCTGTTCCCATTTCTGAGGGTATGTACCAGGAACCTGAGTGAGCCACGCAGGAATTGTTTTTGTATTGAATCATGAGACTGCTTCTCCACCTTCTTGTGGCCCTGCGTGGGTGTGTTTTTAGCCTGCCAACACAACAAATTAAAACATTTCTGACTGCACACAATTTTCTTGTCTCTGTTGTGGCCACTGCTATGTATAACCTGCTAACTTCTTCTACTAATACAAGAGAGTTCAAATAGAAATACAAAACAAAACTTGTTGGAGCAGAAGTTCCCTGTTCCCATAGTTTAGTGGCAACAGGGTAGATCAAGAGCATCATGCAGGATGGATGAAAAGGTGAAGCAGAAGATACAGACTGCAATCACTTCAGGTTCTTTGAGGTAGTCTGGTAATTCACTGCTGCTTCTCAAGCAAGAACTAGGAAGCTTCAAATGAAGTTAGGAGGGTGAGGGACCAGAAGCAAAGATACATGGTTCTTAATAAACCATGTATAATTAAACTCAGGAACTCCTTGTCACTGATTGTTGTGGACGTTAAGAACTTCTGTAGTTCAAGAGGAGAACCCTGGCCAGGATCATGGAGAAGGAAACCTACGGAAGGTTCCTGACTGCATAGGGACTACCTTAAGTTTCTTACATGCATGCTGCCAGAGCCAATGTATTTAGGCCGATGGGCTATATTCTGGCCCACTGCAGCCATCCTTACATGCTTGTACATGATCAGTTTTTTAGAAGAGGTGCATCTTACAAGTAAATTATTTCTTAATCTGCTTACTAAGATGTAGGGTATATGACATTATCCTGGTAACCCTAACAGGCATTTTTCATCGGTTGAACTCATGACTGTTGCTAGTTCCTGGCTAGTGCATGGAGAATTAGGATACCATTTTCTGGTAGGCAATAGGAATTACATGCCTAATTTCCATGTACACCAAAATGAAAATGTACTTGTTAGTGTTTGCATATACAGACATGCTGCCAAGTGCATCAGCAGTTACTTGAGTCATAGCATCTGTTGAGTTTCTGAATCATGCTCTTAACCTTGAATGTAGTAAGATGTTGGAAACAGCTTCTGATCTGTGCTTTGACTATTGTATATTTACATACCATAGGGAGTGTGAGATATGCCACAGTCATAAGTATCTCATTAAGAGAATCATGCTCCTCTTCCCATCCAAGATACCTGGACAGGGACTGCAAAGAGGCTTTATGTGTGCAATAGGGTATGCCAGTGCATTCACCAGTCCCCCAGTGCAAAGGCAGTGTTAAAAAAAAAAAAAAAAAAAAAAAAGACATTTTCCCTCCCCACGCAAAAACATACCAGTATACCTTTTCGGCTTATTCATGAAAAGGTTTCAAACATTTAGCCAATGTATTTTCTTTATCTGATCCTTTTTGTATATTGCAGTACTAGCTGTGGTAGGCAGGGCTGCTATTCAGAGGGACCTTGACAGGCTGAAGAGGTGGGCTGACAGTAACCTCGGGAAGTTCAGCAAAGGCAAATGCAACGTCCTGTCCTAGGGGAGCGATAAATCCATGCAGGAGTATGGACTGGGGATCAACTGGCCAAAGAGCAACTTCACAGAAAAGGACCTGCAGGCCTCATGGATACAAGTTGAACATGGGTCAGCAGTGTGCTCTTGTCCAATTAGATATTAAGAGATTTGTACATCATAGTGTTGGTCAAATGCTGGTCCTTGTTGCCCAGAAAAGCTGTGGAATCTGTCCTTGAAGTTATTCAAAACACAGAAGAGCCTACTCTAAGCTGACCGTGATTTGAGAGAGGCAAGTTGATGTCCACACAGCTGATATCTAGAGGTGCCTTCCAACTTGAATTAAACTGTGATTCTGTTATTTCTCCCCAATGACAACACATTTTTGTGCCTTATAAATAATTTTCCACTTAGTACAAAACAGCTGCACTCACTCCTCCCCCCCATAAGCTCACCAAATTGCTACTAACAGTAAAAAAAAAAAAATCTTGTTAAAACAAAACTGGCTACAATTACAAACTAGGCATATGTATTCAAACCTATGTGTTGTTAGTGAAGGTCTGGAACAAACAGAGCAGGTCTATATTGCAGGTTTATTTTGCCAAATATCCTACCTCCAGCAGCATCCAGTAGCAGATGCTGAGGGAAAGAGCAAGAAATCTGGTTTGCATTTAACATTGGATCAAACAGGTGACTGGAACCTGCCCCCAGCCATCACTAGACCTCTACACAGGAATAGCTCAAAGCTTAAGAAGCAAGTCCAGTTCTCAAGCCGGCACATAAAAGTGAACTCAAATCTTCAGTAGCAGCTAGTGCATTAAAATCAACTAAGACACTGGAAGGAGTGGTTTCTGGTAGAAGGATCAGGTAACCAGCTCTGAATTTCATCCTCCAGTGGGGATATCTCAAAGGTTTGTTAAAAAATAGGTGAAGCAGAATGATCATTCCACTAAACACCTTCTCTGCATCTGGCTATCAGTTCCAGGGACTTCCTGAACCAGAAGTCACATCTGGATCACTGTGTACAAACAAAAAAAAGAAAAACAAAACCACAACACTGACACATAACATTTGCTCTATCCTTTTTATTTACTTTTTTTTAATGTGCTCACGCTTATAGCTCCTAAAAAGCACTGTGACAGAGAGTTCCACGATTTACTGGCACACCAAGCAAGAAAATACCTTATTCTTGCTCCAGTGTAAGAACACGTAGCTGATGATTTTGCCAGGCACTTTGCAGGTTTTGTACCCTGATGGCACAGCACGTGCAAAGGGGCTATGTGACGACTCTCGGCTCTATACGTCTGCACCTCTCGGTCTCTGCAGAACAGTGTATCTGACTGTCACACGTGCTCTCCCAGCCTCCTGCTAAAGACAAGTCTGACTTCGTGGATCAAATCAGTATTGTGCTCTGCATCTGACCTGGTCTAAATGACTAGGAAAGGCTTGGGGATAACGGAGAGTGTGACCATGAGTTTTGCTCACTGGCATCGTTGGGAAAGAGCGTGCCATTAAAGCGTGTTGCTCTCTGCAACAACAGGTGCTAGGGGCAGCCACAGGACACTCGCTTTACACTCCAGCTGGCTGCCTGAGGCATACCAAAATCGAACATGTGAATTCCCTATGAATAAAATATATTCATAAACAGAGTTTTGTTCCAAGAGTTGTCACTTGCTATTTGATGCAGAGAAGGCAAACAGTACAGTTGTGGACAGCAGCATAACCTGTAGCACGTCAACAACTGTTTTAATGTGGACTAACGTGGGAGGAAAGAACATAGAAAACATCTTCCTTTTTAAATGTTTGGCCTCTGTACTTGGAGTATTATATTCTTTAGCTCCACATAATCTTCTAAAGTATAAAGTAGCACCGGGCACATGGAAAAAATCTGACTACACAAAACCAAAGCAAGAGCATTAGATTTAGATATAGTCTTCTCAGGATTATAGCACAACCTCTGGCTTAATCCCTGTGCCAAAAAGGATGATCTCTGAATTAGTGTGTCATTAAGATATGTAAGTAAGTCTGCAGCCCTAAGCAAAAGAACAGACACAGTTGAACCATCCATGTGCTTTCAGATCTTTCTGTACATCAAGGACTTCAGCCACTCAGAGGGTTATCCTAATAATACTGGATGTTTATTCAGCCACTACCCAGTATTCCTATTTTTTCACCATCACAGAGAAAGCAAACAGATATATTTTGCACACAGATCTCTGCACTCAACATGTTTTGCCACATTATGCTCTCTTTTTTAAATGCAAAAAGGACTATGAAATAATTCCATTTACCCATGTTCCCATTTTACAGACCCCTTCAGGACTTGGTTCATTCAAATAAAAAATTCAAGCCTGGTCCTCCCATAATTGTGTTATGTTTGAACTATTTTCAAGAGGTTTTCTTCCTTTATGTGTTATGAATAATTCTGGTGTTCAGAGACTTTGCAGCTGTTCAAGTTGCAGCTCATCTCTGAGTAGCTTTGCCAAAATTTAGACATACACTTATGCACATGTGTACACACATACACAAACTCTTGACAAGCAGAGTGGTAAAATATAGAAAAACTAATCAGTTTAAAAATCTATTCCCAGGAAAAAATGCTCTGCCATATCTGGCATGCAGTGTTAACAAATTTTTAATTTTAAACAAATAATGAATCCAGAAGAAACAAACAAACAAACAAAAATCTGAGCACTTTGAAGGTTCATTCTGCTGGACTGGTTTCTGCAAGATGTGCTGTCCATCAGCATCCTGTCCTGTCCATCCAAATCTAACTTGAACCAACTCTTCCCCCACTAGTAACCGAGGCCATGGAGAAATCCCATTTATACAGGAAAAGCAGCAGAACAGGAAAGGTGGAAGTAGGGATTTTTTCTATAGAAGACTTCAGCTGTTCAGAGACAATAAATGGAAAGAAGGCCCAGTTCCTACGTCAAGCACTTCCGACTGGACTTTGCGTCTTCCCTGACAGTTTACTGCAGCTCACGCCTACATTTCTCTTTTTCAGTCCTCTCTATGATGGTATTTTTTTCCTTTTCCTTTCTGTCCCTTATTATTCTTACATGGAAATGGCTTTTCATTCCTGCTAGCATCCCAGCTACCTTCCTGTCATCTGGACATAAATAGTACAACCTAAAATCGGTGTAAACCTGACAAATTATATTTGAAATAATAAAGACTACAAACTCAGGCAACTGAAATCAGCAAACCTGTCCAAAAGCAAAGTTCAGCAATGGAATTCCAATTTAACTTTTATTCCCTCTTATATTTGTCAGGAACTAAGCCTGGGTACAGAGCGAAGCCTCACAAACATCTGACTGCAGAACAAGTTCTCCCCGGCTCACAGTAGCTTCATGATTCATGTGAGCAAAATATTTGCAATTGTCTAATAAAAATATTAATCCATTGATGTTAATTCTGTGCTATCATTCCAAAACGACCAGTTTGGGAGAAACTGATGTCTTTCACCAACTAATATTGGAAGCCTCAGCTGAAGAACAATTTTTTCTTTGCGAGCTACAGGCTGAATCTACAATCTTGGCTTCTCTGTAATTAAGGAAGAAGCTAATAACATGTAACTGACTGCATGCTACCATTGATTCATTTGGACAACTGTTAATACTTATTATTCAGAAACAGACTCCACTATTTGCATTTTTTACTGCAACTTATATTGATGAGGAATGTTGACCAATCACTCCCTTGCCATATGCAATAATTTTTTTTTTTAAAAGCATGCTAAAGAATAAAGGAAACAAAAATATCACAACCCTTTTCTTCCATTGTTCCTCTTATTGAATGACCTCATTGTCTTGTTCCAGGCAAGAAACTTCTTTTAATAAAGGCTATATAGTGTGCAGCACAAAATATTTCAAAATCTGGTTGGAGCCTTTGGGTGCTCTAGCAGTGTCAATAGCAAGCTACAATAATCGCCAGTAAAACGAGAAAATTATGTCCTGTGTGATTCACTCTTTGAAAGGAAATATGTACCCTGAACTTTCATAAAGAAGTATTCAGTGTACGAATCAATCTCTAGCCAGAAGGGAAAGAAACAGTAACTCGTCAGAGAATCCTTACAGTCGAGCTAAAAATTCAGGATTTCTGAAATGGAGATCCTTAAACACAGGTTGCTTTGCCTGCACAGGGCACACAAGTCATTTAAATGCCACACTCCCATACCGCCATCTGTCACTAGGTCAGTAAAGAAGTGTCCAACGAAATTGTGCTAACAATTTCTGAATGATCCTTAACAGATGCAGCTTTTACTTTGTGGAGGTGCTGAGGGCATAAATAACGGGCACAGTCCTGTTTCTCTTACTTTCAAAAATAGCTCTATTTTGAGACAACAGAGCTGTTTACTTTCTATTACTGCTTTGGACCATGCCAATCGATTCTGTTCTGTGATTTTCCTTCTACTACTTTATACAAGCTTACAGATATTTACAATCTGCAAAATTTTTAAAAACACATAAAGCATGGTTCTCTGTAGATAATACACAAGATGGGAGGCTTGGTTTTGTTTTTATCTCTTCGCAGGCTACTGCTAGCTTGTTTCCATACGTCACTGCCTTTGAATTCTGTAAGAGTTCTGCACAGTGACTGCCTTACATCAGCTATTACAATAATGCCTAGCAAAGAAACTAAGGTCTGAGCTGTTAAAACAAGCAGCAAAATACAAGGTGCCTTGAAAACTAAGTATATTAAATATGCAGACCATAGAGGCCACTCACCCATCCACTTTAAAAGCATGACAACAGGGACTGGGATTATTATAGTATCGTTCCGGTATGCAGTGTTATCTTCAGTTGCACTTTTCTGACCCAGATATTTTCAGTGTGGTTCTTAATGGGGAAAGCTCATGGAAACAGCCAGAAGAGGTCCTCATTCATACAGTGATGTCTCGTTAATTTTTGTGCCTTTCCAAATTCAGATGCAGTCGCTCTGACAGACAGCTTCTCGGGTTCAGGAAAGGAAGGTGGAGCAAAACAGCATGACAGCATGTTTCCATATCAGGGGATATTTGGGAACTTTGAAAACTTTACTGACAAGTTGTGCTTGACAGGAAAAGACTGCAGGGAAGGATGAGTAAAATTGGTCTGCTACAGGGAACTAGCTTAATTGCTCCTTGTTCTTGAACACGGAAGACAGCAGAGCCCCAAAGATCTTTTGTCAAGAGAGGTTCCCTCTCATCTTCTTGCCACATGCAGATGACAGTGTTAGTGAGAGGGACAGCACAGAAAGAGAAGACGAGAACTCCCACTCAGGAGCAGCAAACACAAAGAAATGCACCTACAGAAAAGCATCCATAACTCTGTGTGCAAAAATGGGAGCTAAAGTTATTATTACCGCACATGAGAAAGCATCAAGTCACTGTAGATAATTTGGGGGTTGGAATAAAAATCAAACTTGGTATTCAAACAAACAAACAACATAAGAAAGGAATTATTGCAAATAAAGAATATTACTATGTAACTACACAAATCTAGATGGCACGCATTTTGCATACTGAGTGCAATTTCAGTCATCCCATCTTGAAAAGGATCTAGCAGGCTTCCACAACAGCGATAAAAGGGTAATAAAAATTATCAGAGGCATGGAGAAAACAGTTTGTGTGAAGAGAGAGTGAAATTAAATTCTCCAATTTAAAAAAGCTACTGAGATTGACAACATTCAAATATGAAGAACAGTGAGAAATTATTCCTTATTTGTGTCTCCTATACCTAGAGGGCTATTTTCATGCATCAGGTTTAAATTTAAAAAGTTAAAAATTAAAAGGAAAAAAGGAAAGATTACTGATTCTTAATTATTCTTTTACATAATTTATAGCGTGTGTAAGTCAGTTGTGAAACATAATAGTGCCACAAGATGCCATTGAGGCCAAATTTATAAAAGAGTGCCAAAAGACTCATGGAAAATAAGTCCTTCAAGGCTGTTTGATCACAATAATTTGAAACCAGTTCAAGCAGTCCCTGACAGCTGTTTGCTGGCACCTGGAAGGAACAAAATATTCAGTCCTTGTCTTCAGCCCCTTCCCAAGCACTCTCACCAAAGTATCAGGATACAAGGCTAGAAAGGCCTTTGGTCTGACCCAGTACAACAGTTTCTTGTCTACATAGAGCAACCTGCTCCACATCTGTTGAGAGAATAGCTAAACAGCTATAAATTTGGTGGGACCCCTCTGAAGGGAGCATCTCTGTCAGGTCCCATTACCTACAAAATAGTAAATAAAAAGGCAAAAAACCAAACAGAACTTGAAGTACCGGGGAGGGATGGGGGACATATAACAACAATAAAATTGTAACTTCTTTTGAAGATATTTTAGGTATTGATTTTTTTCAGCAAGTTTGGAGCCTTGCAATCTTCTGCCAAATAAAATCAGACTGTGAGAGGAAAAAACTGGTGGCATTCTTCAGGGTTTTCTACGGATTTTTTAACATCCAAACGTATTTCCGCTGATGACTAGATGATTATTCATACTGCTTCTCAGCATAGTAAGAGAAGGAGTTCCTTCTATTGTTATTTGGAAGGAAGAGTACTTACCCATTCACACTGCATCAGGAGGGGGGAGGTCTGATTTCAAGCTTATTTCACAACATTCCTGGTGTTAATTAATAACATCTGAGCCCCCAAATAATGATCCATCCTGCCAGACACTTGCATCTGTTTATAAACATAACTGCTAGAATATATTAATGTATTGCACATGCATATACTGTCTGAATACATTACATAGTTCAACAACAGAAGAAAAAATAGTAAAAAAGCTGAAAAGAAGGAAGAAGCTGTAAAACCCCTCACAGTTAGCCACATGAATCTAACAGACCATCAGCTGGGCAAGACAAACCCTGCTAAGGGTAACCTGAGAGTTGTAACTGCCCTGGATTTGGTATATTTCCCAATATCTAAATACACAAAAGAATAATATTTTTCTGGTGATGATTTTCTCAGATCCATTTTTAAAAAATCCACTGTTTTTCGGCCTCTGCTGAAAATATACTAGTCCCAAACTTACCTATTTCATTAAGTTGGTTATCTATTTTTTCAATTGCTTACCCAATTTTTGTTTCAGTATATTTAGATAGCATCATTGAATCCTTCATTTCTAATTCTCTGCATAATTCTTCACAAAGCTCTTCTTATTTCTTACTCCTGACATGAAACCGGATAGCAGACTCAGAAAAGACTTTTCTCATGAGCCACCTGCTACTCTCTTGCCAAAGTCCTATATGAAAATTGAGGGCAATTTCCTGCAGAGCTCCCCTGACAGGTGGGCTCATTTGAAACTTGAACTGTAATAATTTCTTTCTATCAGCCACTCAACTGCTTATTCATTTCTTTAAGTTGCTGCAAATCCTGACAAGTGTTCAAGCTGGAAGGTAAAGGGATTTTGTTCTGTATAAGGACAATAATGAGAACTACAAACATCTCCCCTCACATTGGTGGGAAGACTTGGCTATAACTGGGACCTACCGTTACTCTTCAAAAATTCCCTAAAGCCATTTTTGCAGACAAAGGCAGATTCAGTACCAAGGAAAAAAAAAAAAAAAAAAAACCAAACCAATCCAACCAAACCAATCCAAACAAACAAACAATAAAACAATTAAATTGCTGTCTAATAATAATCTGCAAAGATTTTAATAAAATTTATGAAACAAGTTTAAAGTACAAAAGATCTAGGAAAAACAATCTGATAGATGAAAACACTATCGGTTTCTTTAAAATTAATTCCTTTACAGTTAAGAAAACTCTAAAGATTAAGCCTATCTGAATATTAAGAATTAATTCCTGAAGGGATTTTGAGAATGGAATGATAGCGTGAAGAGGGGAACAAGAAACTTTTGGAGACTTCTTTCAAGTTGGCAAGCTCACGCTGCACATTACTTAAAAGTTACAATTCATGTCATGCATTAGGTAAATGAACAAACAAGTAATGACCATGCTCTACCTGGTTCCCTACTGGCAGCTTGCTCTTGTGTTAATTTTGCTCTACAGCAGATCAGTATTTCATTAGGTGTTCACCCTGTAAGATTTGAGAGAAAGAAAGAAATTGCACGAACATGTTAGCTCATACATCTTCTGTTTTAGTGACAGAGTATCGGAAAACAAGATTTTAGTTTAGTAAAAGCTAGAGACAAGGCTCAGTTTTTAACCCCGCATACAACTTTACCTGTGCAACACAAATCAGGTATCAGTGAGGAAAGGAAGATTTGCATTCTGAAAGAACAAGAGAATTACATACAAGAAAGAGTACATAAGCATTTGGATAAATTACTTTCCCAGCTTTATAGTTCAATTTACAATTAGGAAAATAGGGGGGGAAAGAGTCTGAACATCACTTTCTGAGTCTGATCTCTTCTAAAAAGCCTCTGAAATTGTACTTTTAAAGGACAAGGATCAATTTAAATCTTGCTGTGTTGTATTCTTTGTGTATTTGTTCAAGTAAAACAAAAAAGGATGGAAAATTCACCTATCTGCTGTAGAAAAGGTTTACTCATCATCTGTAAGAGCTTTAAAACCTCATTTTGACAAGACAGCTATTCTGTGCAAACCAACAGCATGTTGTGAAAAGAAGGAAAGCAAGGAAATGCAAAAGCTGTGTAATACCATTTCCCTATGGTACTGGATGTTTTTCCTGTCAACTTAATTTTCATCACATTTTTCTAAATCAACTCTTTACAATGAGAAACTCTGCTGTCATATTAAGAAATGAGTGCCGTGCACATTGATGTGTGCTCGGTTGCTACAAGGATGTTTCATCCCTTGGAACAAATATGTCTCTTATTTGCATTCAAGAAAAGCATCCGTTTCTCATGCGTATTGAGACTTACTTTTAACTCTTATAACACTTCATTACAACTCTCCAAATGTTTGTTTTATTCTTAAAGTAAAAATAGCTACCAAAAATATTTGAATTATGAGATACTACTTATACTATAGAAACTATTTTTAAAGAGCCTCTCTGTGTGTGGGTGTGTTATTTTAGCTAATATTATGCTTTTAGCTGGTGTCAGTATTAAAGTACTCATTACAATTCATTTTAAGACATTCATTGAGAAAAAAAAAAAGTGTGTCCTACTGACTGCCATGACAGCTTTGGTAGAACAAGTATGGTATAAAAGAGACAGTAAACGATCCACAGTACTTCTGAAGACCACAAAACAAAGAAGAGAGTTACAGGTTTTATGTTCATTTGAGAGAGGATCCCTGCCCAGCTCAGGATGTACTTTGGGACAGAAGCCACACTGGTTTCTAGAATCACGCCATCCTCTTTCCATACCACCACACAAAAGATTTTTGAACAATGGTAGTGTGTAGCAGTTTGATTTCTTTAGCATGGAGGTAGCATAGATTTAAGTCCTGACTAGATCTGGGTATTTTTTTTCCAAGGGATCAAAATCAGAAAGTCATATGGTAGGGAAAAACATTCTTAAATGCTTAGACATTTTGTTAAAACTTTTAGTTTGAGCTCTCAGATTATATTAATCCCTGAAAAAAGATCACCTTTGAACTGTACCTCAGCAGCTATTAGTCTCACAGTTCTTAAATGCTGCTGTTAATAGAGATTCCACAGCCTCCCTTGGCAAATCTCTGCCTGTGCTTGGCTGTACTTTCTAACCCAAAGTATTTCCAGGTAAGCTCAGTCTTCCTTATTGCAGTTAGAGGCCATTACTTCTGAACTATTCCCAGCAGAGCAAGAAAGCAGCCTATTGCATTGTTGTTTGCACAGCCTTCTCCATGCTTGAGGATGCCCTCCCCTAAGTCTGCTGCTCTCCCTATTTAACTTCAGTTCCTTTAACCATCCCAAACACGAAAAATTTTCTAGGCCTCTGGCCTCTCTCCTTATTCCTGGCTGGATTCTCTGCCACTTGTCCAGGCCTTGCCTGAAGGGCAGCACCCCATCTTAGCTTACATAAAGTCTGAGTTAAAGCGCTGGTAGAAGTTAAAGCATTTGAGCTACATATGACTCATTTTTACCCACCAGTAATCTATTACATTGTTATATAAGTTTTTGCAACACTATATGACATTGCGGGGAGGACTGGAGTGTAATGTCAGAAAACCAAAAACAACAAAACCCAAAATAATTGAAATTTATATTGACAGCCTGGAGACATGAGCTGTGAAAAAAAAGACAGGATGACATTTGATGGGAGGAAGTACAATGTAGTGCACTTAAACAGGAATAATCAACTACATAAAATACAAAAAAATCCCCGGCTCAGTAGCAGCTCTTCACCATCTTCTAGGACATGAAAGATTGCTGTACAGACAGAAAATGGCCTATTGGTATCATCTGGATAAATCAAGAAGCATTAGACTTCAACTGCAGCAAAGTCTTAGGTGAGACATGGGAAAAAATTTTAATAGCAAGTGTAATGAAACACTGAACTTTGTTATTTGGGGAGATTACAGAGTGTACCTTACCAGAGACTTTTGGGAGCAGATTAGACAAACTTCTGACAAAAGTAAGCAAGGTAGTAGACATTACCCCAGTTTGGGGAAGGGGGGTGGATTAAATCCAGATCCTTCGAGCCCCTTGTTTCCTAACCACATTCCAGATGTTGATGATCTGCTGTTAATTACACCCCTGCCAATTAAAGTGTTTGTATCCTCCCCTCATTACCTGCAGAGTTGATATGAGTATTCCCTATGCCATTGCCTAGACCACATACGAAAATATTGCATATTTCCAGACCCAGGACCGACCCCTGGAGAGCCCCATGAGATCAGTTCTCTCTGATCATAAACTGCTGGTAACTCCTGTGACTGTGTTTTCCCCAACCAGCCACACGTCTGCTTTGTAGTAGATAGATCTAGGTTGTGTTTCTTGGCTGGTTTGGAGACTGCCATCTGAGGCAATACCAAAAGCTTTAATAAAGACACATTATTTTATAACAGCCTCTCTCTTCTCTATTCCACGATGTCACAGGAGATAATTATGCTGGTTTGGTACGATTTATTCTTGTCAAAAGTTGCTTCCTGTTCTCGATAAACATATCACTTATTCGCATTTCTCTGGGCTCAGAAGTTAAGTTGATCACTCAGTGATTCTCTGGGTCCTCCTTCTCCCCTCTTTCTTCTCAACTTCTCTCTTCTTTTCTCTTTAAAAACCATGATTATGGTTGTTCCTTCCCATCTTCTGGAACCTCATCCACCCTCTGTGCCATCTTGAAGCAGCAGGGACAGCCTCAGCCACCTCATTAAGTATTCCAGGGTGAGTTTCATCAGGCCCTGCCAATTCACAAGCATCTCTAACCTGTTTTTTCTGACGCTAGTTAGAGCACTTACCCATCTGTCACTGATGTTCATTGTGTTAGCCATCTGGCCACATTTATCCTGGTTAGTGAAATTGAAGCAAAAAAGGCACTTAAACACTCCAGTTTTCCCAATATCCAATCACAGTTTTGTCTTCTCATTGGGATTTTTTCAGTACTTCCTTTTCCTAGCAATGCAATTTTAGAATGTTTTTTGTTATCTTTCTTTCTCATGTTTAAGCTGACTCCAGCAAGCCCTGGCATTTTCTGTTTTGTTCCTATGTGCCATAACAGTATTTTTCTTTTTTTTTTTTTTTTTTTTTTTTTGTGAGCAAAATAACCCCATCCTTCAGTGTTAAATAGTAACTCAAATTAAATTAAGGGAAAAAAGGAATTTTGGAAAGCTAGATGGCCCCAACACAATGTTTTTAGTAAAACAAGTTAAATAAAAGAGTCCAGGTTAACATAAAAATACTTTTCAGGTCTGTTTGTTTTGCCAAAATATACACAAGTAAACAAACTGAGAAATATCAGGCTTTCCCAATGGAGCATTTTCAAAATGAACAACAATGGTTTTGGACCATGAAACTGAGTTGCAAGTTGTTCATCTACCTCCAGTGCTACTGGTAAACCTCAATCCCAAAGCCCAGAGGTTACTAGTACAGAAATCAGTTTCCTTTTCACATGTACAGTCATTCAGGCAAATAAAATCTGTATGCCAGTCCATAAAAACTTGTCTCGTACAGCCGTGTCAACTGCCGCTTTCTTAGAGTCAAAGCAAGGAGCTTTTTCTGCACTTTTATAATAGCAGTTAATATTTAGATTTTTTAGTCTGTGAAGACCTTATTCATCACCACAAAGCAAACAACTAAGCCTGATAAGATGTCACTGGAAGTGAGATTTTGCAACACTGCATCTTTTACCATAGCCAGCTTGTCAGAAACTGGCATGAGGAAGAAGACAAAGACCTCAAAATACGATGTAAGACATTTTATGAACAGGAGTTAAGGACCAGTAATTACCTCAGCATTTGAATGGAAAGTAGGCTCATACAAAGAGAGTAAGCAGACATGAAAAAGGCCTCCTGCCCTTACTGTGGAAAGCTAGGCAGGCTAAAGGAATGATCAGAGGATTAGGAAGGTTCCTAAAGTTTGCTGAGTTCATAAATTTATTGGGTCCCAAAGCATATCTTAGCTCCAATATTAAGTATTCACTGAAGTGTTTTTTGTTTGCCTTTGCATCATAAGACTCCTGAAATATTTGAATCATGACTGAACGCCTCTAAAACATCTGGGCGTTTTTGCCCGCAAGCTACTGTTCTTGGTATCAGTCATCCCCTGGACTGAAATTAATCACCTTTTAAAACTGTAGGTTCAAAAAGTGTATTCCATTTCTTTTTTAAAGTTTGTAATTCAAATGCACTTTTATTTTGATCTGGGAACATACCCGAGGCAATGTGCCCTTATCAATGAAAAAATACTTAGCAACAAACGTAGAACAGCTTCTTCTCTAGTATTAAAAAGACTTGATCAAGAGGAAATTCAAGGCACATTCATGCCATCTTTCAGATCCATTCACATTTTCCTTTCCAATGAATAACAACGTACTTCCCTCACAGCTTCACAAGAATCCTCCTTTGGGTCCTGCTGCATCTCCATCAGTTTGTCCCACCGAAAGTGTAGCAGAGAAGACCCACATTAATTCTGCAAGTATCAGGACCCTGACCACAACACCCTGCCCCTCCAAACCCTGGGGGCTTGGCTGCCTTAGGTCAAGGTCAGCTCTCACATGGTGCAGCTGGGTGGCCTTTTAGCAGGCTGCTGTGAAAAGAGCCTAGGGAGATACTCCTTGGGGCCTTTCCTACTATCACTCCCGACCTGCGTTTAAGCTCAGGTTCTCACCTGTGGTCCCTGTTTAAGCTTCATTGCAATCTGGCCAGGTACTGGCTTATCTGGACCACTGACTTGCTTCTGGATCTGTTGCATTGCTAGGGATGCACCTGGCAATTACTGGACCTCTTGGGTGGACCCCGTGACCACGTCCAGACCTGCTCTGTACTTCTAGTCTGAGTAGAGTGTGATGGCACCACTTCTCAGGGAGGTCACAGCACTGACTCCTTACTGTCACCCTTAGCTCCCAGCTCCCTTTCCTTATGGAGCAGCCTGCTTCCTGACATCAAGCAAAAAGAAATCCTGAAAGAGATTTTTCCCTCTCATTGTGTGAGCTTTTTATGGCAAAACCTGGGGATGATTAAAAGAAGGTCACAACTTATGCTGCATTTCTGGGACACCTTGGAAAAATAGGCAGCCTTCTAGGGCAACAAAACATGAGAAATATGCCCACACCTCATGGAACAGCACTGTCTCTGTGTTTGGCCTAGCTCAACACCAGCAAGAACAGCCAAGAAATTCACATATTTGGCAATTGCATCTTTACCTGCTGGGAGAAAAGGCCTAGGAAATAGCTGAGGAACATCTCTCCTCAGAGAGATCAGGGTTGGGAAGCTGGAGCATGGCTACACATTTCTACCAGCCGCACTTAATGATGTCACACCTATGATGCTGAGGTTGCTGAATGACATAGCTGCAGAAGGAATGGTCACCCTGATCTTGAAGCCTCTTTCACTGGCTAATCTCCCTGCCTCTAGCAAGCTCTTCAGCTACTTCTGTTTTGTCATATGTATCCATATATCTGGCCCCATATCTCTTGCTTTCTTCACAAATGGAAAGAAAATGCATCCTTTCCACAGCTACTCCCAGCTATTCCTAAGAGACCGATCAGGTGGGCAATGATGGGCAGGCATCGCAGTGTTCTTCCCTGTGCTGTTGCTCTTCCTTTTCCTGACTCAGTGCCCTCTCCACACACACAGGAAAGAGAGGCAGAACAGGGCCAAACCTCTTGCTGCCTTTTCTTGAGTTATGAGAATACAGGAAGTTTTCCTCCCTTCCATACTCACACTGGGGTCAGAGAAAAGGGAAAGTCTCTACAAAGGGCTGTGATTTATTTTGCCTTTCACTTGTTTTCTATCTCTCTAGGTACCGCCTCCCAAAAGAAGGCAAAGACTTTCCAGGGCTGACTTGTTGTTTTCTGAAGTAAGCTTAAGTCTGTAAAACAGCAACTCAACCCACTCCTGTTACTTCACAAATAAACATAGGGGCAGATCACCAGTAAAATAACTTAAGCAGAGAAAAAAAGGGGGAAGGAAATTGTAGATTTACCCAACAGTAAGTTTATGTGTGTGCCAGTACAGCGAAAAGGATGTACATCTCCCAGGCAAGGAGATGTTTGTGCCTCCTCCCAGATTTGTGTCTAAAATATGAGAGAACACAACAGATGTATGTTACATTGAACAAGTAACATACACATTTAAATCATATTTCTTTGCGTGGTGCAGCAGGGAAAAGTGTCCTTTTCTCACTGGTAGTTAGAGGGTGCAGCAGATGGTGGGGCTTACAGTACTTGGTAAGGTTCATTAAAGGAACCCAGGCTGCCAAGTTATTCTTCATTAGAACAAGCCTCTTAAGGTGTACCTAGGAGTTTTTCCTACAGTTTAGGAAACATTCTCGTGTATAGTAATATCCTGTCAAAAATTATTGTTCTCATTCCTACTGAATGGGTTTCCTTCTGTCACCAGGATCATTATTCTAATTATAACACCCAGAGGCACCAAACTGTATGTATACATGGCCAGATACAGTCTCTGTCACTACGCGAAAGAGCTTGTAAGTCAAGTAGAAGAAAGAAATATTAGCATCATTGTACGTATCAAAAACAAAGGCATACAGAAATTAGATCTTGTTAATATAGCAACAGAGACCCATAGACAAGCTGGCCCATAAACTTAGGTCTCAGATTGCCTGAGCCAAATACAAGCAAATTTCTCTACCACTAGCCATTTAGCCTTTTCAGTTTCAGCTCAAGCCACTGTATAAATCACCTCTCAAAAACTTCCATACCCTTCCTTGAGAAGATTCTCTTCTATTCCTTTTTTTTTTTTTTTTTAATGTGATATGTTCTTTCCGCTCTGCGAAATTACAGAGGTACACACAGAGATGTGAAATGAATGGTGGTTACTTCCTGCCATGTTCGTTGCTTGGGAAAAATAAGAATTAATGTCAGGGGGTGAAAAATAATCATTTCCCTCTGTATGTGAGTCACCCAATTCACTGCACCATGTATACCTCCATCCTAAATTGAAAGGGGTTATAAATGAAGCATTTTCAATATTCCTTATGTAGCTGCCATATAAGTTCTTAGTGTTTCTCAGGGGTGATGGACACCAGAAATCAACATTAATCTTTCCCCTTTAATCTAGTCATCAGAGCATTCTGCTAATAGTTTTTGCCCCATAACGGAAGAGGTAAAGCAATTCTACCCTCCCTTAAAGGGTGTTTGAAATATACTGGGAATGGCTACCAGCCAGTGAGTTCAAGTCAGTAGACCTTCACTTTGCACTAGAGAACTTTGGTTCAAAACACAAATTCCTTGCTTGTCTTTGCTTCAGCCTCCTCCCCAAGTCACACATGCTCCTACATAAGTATTGCATATTGCTTCTCATAGCAAATAGGAAGAAAAATCATATCATAAGCCCAGAACCAGATATATCAGCCCTTCTTGGCCCTTTGCTAGCCACAGCACAAACTCCTGGGGCACAAGTGTTGGTGCCTCCTTTTGCCACCTCCACAGAAACCAAGACCGTGCAGATGCATTTCTCACCTGGCCTACACCAACTGCATCCACACAGAATTACAGAACTGACATTTGCGGTGGTCACATTTCCTGCAAAGTGCCTGAACATGAGGTTAACAGGCCACAGAAAGATGTGTGTGATTATTTGCAAGACAACTACTGTAGGTGCCTGTACAAGATGGAGTATTACACAAAATAATGTCCTTGGTACAATAACTCCAAATGTGTGAAAGGTTCAAGTGCCAAATACGTGATCAACATTTCAACTACACAAATACATGACCCTACAGACATATACATGGGTCAAACGGTCACAAAGCACATAATTAACTCAACAGAATAGAACATCTTCTGGTAGAAAAGGATTTCTGAGCTAATTAATGTCAAGTCCCAGCTTCTGGACAGTTATGCCAAGCTGGTTATTGTTTGACAAAGAACGTGCCATTGGCGGATTGTTTTGCTGCCTGTATAAGGCTCATAAGTGATAACTCTGAAACTGAGCTGGACTCATTGCTGGAGAGGCCAAAGATCCTTGCCTAAGTGTTAATGCTTATAGGAAAAGCCAAAACCTATTGAATGAATTTTCAAGCTAAAGAAATGGAAAGGTTTGTGATCTAAAATGGCTGAGTATGTAAACACTAAGTACACTTATATATTAGCTTGTACAGCAGCTTAAACCTAAAAAGTAACAAGATCTAAACACTGCATGCTATCAAGTTACTCTCTGGGATAATTCAGAAAGTTTTCCTTGTAAAAGGAATTTCATCACCTACCTTGCCTATAATTCAGGTGGAGTTCCATATTTTCCATATTTCTGCTGATTTCAAGACTGCTGTCTCTCCAGAAAAACTGCCAAACATAGAGGGTAAGTAAATCACCACAACCACAGCCAGAACCACGAAGGAACACCAATAAGCTCCTCACTCAAAAAAGGATCTCTGAAAAACAGACCAACACACCAAAGAAGCAGATCCTGGTTCATAAAGAACTTACATCTAAAGTTACTATTTAAGGAAAAGGAAAAAAAAGAGAGAAAAATGTGTTATTTTTAGTTTGCCTCTCTGTACCAAGAAAGGATCAGTCATCTGCTTTGTGGGGATTTTCCTACACAGCACTATGCTTCCATAAAAAGAAGCCTGATTGCTAATGACTTTGGCAAAGTAAAGGTGGACTACAGGCAGTTCTGGAGGTTAAGATTTGCAGACAGGGGCAGTGCCTGCTCTGAGCAGGGTGCCCAGAGCCAGGAACCTCATGCTCTGATGCAGTTCTTCAAGGAGCTTTATGTGACCTTAGGCAAATAGTAATCATCTCAGCCACAGAGCAAGTGTGATGTGCTGGGAGACTAGGATATGATTAGGGCACTAAAAACACAGGCAAAGCTGCATCATATGAAAGCATGCCTGTATACCACCGGACAACAGTTAAGGTCTGCATTTCCTTCTCTGGGTTTTAGGTTCATTGCTTTGCTTTGAGTTAGCACATTGGAAAAGGATCTCTTAAATACAAAGTGAGACATAAACAAGTAAATTTTTATTTTCAGTATTCTTGCGTTTGTACACTAAACAATAAAGTTGTAATCTAATGCTGATGTAAAATGATGCAGGGGGCTCAAACATTACATGGCAGCCAGGAACTTCAGAATACTTCAAATGCTTGTTTTTTAACCTTTTGTGCATTTCTTTCCTTTGGCTTTGACCGTACAATGTAGCATTCAAGGCACTGGGGTTTAGAGGAGAGGGGAGGTTCTCTGGAAGGCTGAAGATTTTGAAATATAGTATAGTAAACCAAAAACTTAGAATTCAACCTCAATGCATTTTAAGCCAAGCTCCTTAACGTAAGACTATAAAAGTGGCTGAATTGGGTAAGACCATAGAGCATCTAGTGCACTGTGCTTTTTCCAGCAGGTGCTGTGTGAGAGTCCTGGAGGAACGATATAAGAAGATTTCCCTTTCATGAACTTGTCCAGTCTCCCCTGGGATGCACAGAAACCTCTAGTGTCCTCAGTGGCAAAACAGTTCTCCAGCCTTCCGCATGAAGAATGAAGCCATCGTGTTTGTCTTGATTATGGCTCCTACAACCACCAGATCACAGCCTCTTGTTCCCAGTCGGGAAGTGATAATGAACAACGGATTCTTCTCTACCCTTTCCACACCCTTCCATGTTTTGTACACCTTTGCTACAACTCCCTTTCCCAAACTCATCTCTTTCCCAGAAGAAACCCACTTTACTGAGTCACCTGTGATTTGGAAGCCATTATAGATATTTGATCATCTTTGTTGCCCTCCCATAAACTTTTTCTGGTTTTGCTCTACTCTTTCTGGGAAGAGGGGCACAGTATTTAAGCCCCAAGTTAGCCATGGATTTATACTGAGTCACAATAATGCTCTTGGTTTTAGTCTCTGCTCCTTTCCTCATATTTCTGAAAATTTGAATTGCTTTTTGACTTATACTAAGCACTGAGTTCATGTTTGCATGGAAATATGAGTCATAACCCCAAGATTTCACTCCTGGGTGATGATGGGAGCTTAAAGCCCATCTTCTCATATGCAAAGTCGGGATTGTTTTTCCCATGTGCATGACTTCATATTTATCAATTTTCAGTTTCAACCGCATCTTATTTAATAAGTGTTCCGCTTTGTATGAGCTATCCATTATTGTCTTCCAGAATATTCTTATTTACTACTGTAATTGTTTCTTTCTATTTAAAAGAAACATAATTTGTTTTTCAATAATAGTTGTGCTAGCAGTTTCCACAATACATTATTAACATGTATTTTAATTCAATTACAGAATATGAAGCAACACTTTGTATTTTGAATTAGAATACTTCGGTTGTTGAGAAACAGAAACATCCTTAAAGCCAAGTTCCAAAAGTCAGAAAAATCGCTAATGTTGATTCATGATCATAGATAAGAAACACCACATGCATTTTAGTTTGGAGAATGTTACAAATTTTCTGAGACTCTCTTTAGGCATGACTATCTGAGAGATAAACAATATGGAACTGGTATTCTGTTATCTGATATGGAATTAACTGACATGGAATAAGCACTTAATCAGTGATAAATGTCCATAGGCATTAAATAGTAATACTTACCTTATCAGGTTTTAGACTAAAATTAAAAGTTTGACTTCTTCCCGCTCAAAAGTTATAAGAAATTTCATCACAATAAATGTTTATATTTAGAAAAGTAGCAAATACAATTATCTATATCAAAATAAGTTTCTGATTTTCCCTCATTTGGTAATTTAATAATAAATATTGTTCTTGGGCTATACAGACTTAAAGACACTGAGAAAATAGCTAAAGAGGATTTAGACGGAAAACAGTGGGGAAAATTTCAACCACCACCAAGATAATTATTGAGCTGTTGGGTTTTGAAAGCCTTATTTATTAGCTGTGAAATAAAACTTCTGGTGATAATAATCACATGTATTTTAAACATATTAAAAACATATGTTATTCCAAGGAAGTGAGACATCAATCCAAGCTGTCTGTATGTCATCTTCCAAAAGAACAATAACAAGATAACAAGATATTTCTCCATTTACCTCAGTTGAGTCATGATTCCACTCAAGACTGAAAAGTCTGGAAATTTTAATATGCAGAAAAAGCTGATAAAACCACTTTTTATTAAAGACAAGTAAAACTGCAATTCCAAGAAACTTCCACTTCTCTGTGTGCTGTGCTGCAGCATGGAGGGAACACATACTCATGCCCTAGGCATAGACTTCGCGTGGTGTTCCTGGATAGAGGACTTCTCTTTGAACATCCTTTTGACAAGGAAACTTCAGAGACATATCTACATCTGAAGCTGAGTCACAGGGGTCCAACTACTGTGTGGAAGGTGATGATAAACTCTGTACTCCAGCTCTGCTATTCACTCCTTGCTTGTTAATGGGCAAATAGAATAATAGCACCACAAACTAGTGTCTGATAAAGAAAAGGAAAAAGAGTATTTGGCTTCAAGAACCAGAGGAATCTTGCTCAGCTTGATTAAGCTATTTGGGTAAACAGGAGGAAGTCAGGGGGTGTAAATAAAGTCTACACTAATATCCTTTTCAAAAGAGCTTGACGAAAGCTCTTTAAATTAACACAGGTCTATCACATAGCTGCATTCCCAGGTAGTTATGGAGGTAGTGATATCAGGCATTGTAACTCAGAATTTATACCGACATTTCATATGGAAGTTGTTTTAACAGGAAGCAAGATCATTTTCAAAAGAGCTATTTATTTTGCTGGATATCAAACCTCAGAGAGGAATTCATTACCATCAACCTTCAGAAGAAACATGGAGATCAGTCTTGCTGAGGTGCTGCTCTAATGTGGAAAAGGCTTTGTTCATTGGTAGGGAAGAGCCTGCTACACACTTTCAATAGGAAACCTGGCTTCAGTGTTCTTGCTGGAGGAATCACACTCAGCCCTGAATAATATCTCTTTAACTATGGTCAGGAAAACTAGAAAGAACAAGCTATAAGAAAATTCTCCTCCCTTAGAGGAAAGGCCAGGTATAGCCTTGTATGTCTGTGTAACCAGCTATGGGCCACCACACATCAGTTCCTGGGCTTTGAAATGAGGGTGAGGAAGCTGCAGTCCTGAGGACAAGCAGTTGTTATAGTCACAGGACTGGGAATGCTCTAAGAAGTCCTCCTGAGAGTATGTCTACACAGTAAGTCCTGGCAGATAGGATATAATTGAGCCCACACTCCATTATAAAAGACCATATTAACATGACCCAAAAAGTCCCATCCCCTGGGTGTTCATTGCCTCAGCCTCAGAGATGGACAAGCATGGCCACATGCTTCTTTCTTTTTGAACAATGGGAAGAGTGACATCCCATGTCAATGGCATACAACATAACAATTCCCATTCAAGCAGGACCCATTATTTCTAATGCACTAGGATGTGGGACCAGGGATGGCTTGCTCTCTGCTGTTTCAGTACACAAGTATCTACACATGACCACTCAAACATGTCTGCACCACAGGGGAGAGAACAAAACATGGGTGCTCTTCAGGACACATGTGAGGGAGGGAGGCTACCTGCTTCCCAAACTTGTAGACAGCTCATGCATGGATGTCTTTGCACTAAGGTGAAGCAGGTTAGCTCAGACCAGTGACTTTCAAAAGTTTTTTACTCCTTTCTGCATTTTTGGTAGACACATAGCTGCCACTTAATCATGGAGTGAACAGAGAAAGACAGTAGGATGAGCTATTTGATTTACCAATTTGCTTGATAAACTCTGGTAAAGCCATTTAACACTTGAAAAGAAAGAGAGTGTGTCCATGAAGTCTTGCTGATGAAAACAGAGCCTAATCACCAAAAACAGCCTGCAAAGTCAAACACCTTCAAAGATGTAGGCAGTTTGGCTCTATACATGGCTTCATACTGTTACCCAAAGAAGTCACTAGACAGATTGCAGCTGCATTCAGCTGAGGTTTAATGACAGTAGATGGTAAAAGCAGAGGGAGAGGAAAAGGAAATTTGGGGAAATATGCTCTCAAAGACACTGCCAGGACACCGCAGGGGCCAAGGGCTCCCTGGGGGCTACGGGGGTTTCCTTGGGTCTGTCAGGGCAGGGCCTGACAGACACAGCCTGTCCCACCACCTCAGCCAGGGAGTGGGCAGGGGCAGTCAGCTGGCAGTGCCTCAGGGACACAGCAGACACATGAGCAAAGCCCTGGACAAGTGCCTGTCCTGAGTGCCCCGCTGGCCAGGCCAGAGGATCTTTGAAGGACCAGGTCACCCGAAGCTGGTGACCCCCCAGCTTTAGCCCCACACTTGCAGCGGTACAAGTCCCGCCATTGCTTATACCGGTCCTGTGTGTTCAACTGCTTGTGCCAACTGCTCACACTCAGCCTGTCCATTCCAGGCTGTGGGCTGTGTCATTAATTGCCACATTTAAACCTCCCTTCTTCAGCTCTGCCCTGACTCACCCCATCCCTCTCCACATCTCACTCATCCCTCCTCATCCACAGCAAGAAATAGAAAACCCACTTCAGCCTATATGGAACTTCTGAAGTCTCCAGCTCAGTCCTGTTCCTATCACATACTACACTGCAGTAACATCCGTGCTTTCCTTTGTTGATACTTTCAGCTAATTGAGCTACATGGAAGTGTGGTAGATCACCTCCAGGTGCCCTGCTAATGTTTAAGTAACAGAAATGATGTAAGTAACAGAAGACGACACTTTTTCCCAGTGCAAGTTTATCCGCTATCACCAGATGTGGTCATTCCCTCCTCATTAGGCTCCAATTTTACATCTAAACTAGCCAATGGTTTTGTGTGCATTTTAAAGTAACTTTTGGTGACCAGTGATAACACTCAGCTGCCCCCTTCAGCCAAAAGCACTTCTGACATTGGTTGACACTTGTTTGAGTGAAGTTTTTCATTCTATCCTGTCCTGGCAAAAGGCAGTTGGGAATGCCCTTCTCAGTCCTTTTTTAAAAACTAGAGGCAGAGACAACCTCGCCCCGGTAGGGCCAGGCTGTAAGGCTGGCAAGCGTGGGGAGCCCATGGCTGGCCACGGCTGCTGATGCACACATAGGGCTTCATCTTCTGGCCTGCTGGGACCCACCCTGCCAAAATCCTTGTGACAGCTGGAGCAGTAAAACGGTGCTTAAGCAAGAACAGGTGTAGCAAAGATGTGGCCTGTGCTGGAATCACTCACTTTGCTTCCCGCTCAGGAAAAGGGATGTGTCAGCTGATCCTTAAAAAAAATCTACAAGCCTACAAGCTTTAACCATCTAACTGTCCTGCTTGCTTACAAAATTTTAGGGTCATTTCACACAGTTCCTCTGTCAGTGCAGTAAATCCCACACAGAACAGCAGAACAGACACTTTAAATACTCCAGAGCTGTAGCCAGCAAACTTTATGCGCATTATGAAATTTTGCTTCCTTTCCTGATGAACATCTTCCTAATGATATGATTGCAATGTAGATATAGCTTTATTTTACCAGGACAATTGAGCTTGTATTCCCCAGGCAGTGATACACTACAGTAAAGAAAAGCCCCGACAGACCTCTCTTCTCCCTAGGTGCACTTTGCAAATGATCCATCACACAGAAAGAGTTGCAGCCCCTTTTCAGATATGCTCATATGCTCCTTCATCTCTTCTCAAGATGTGTTTTAAAGAGTTGAGGAAAGCATAAAGATGTTTGAGTCACATTATTATCCTGTGCTGTTTTGTAGCACATTCCTATTAGAACAGCATGCACAAGGCTCCACAAATAGGATGTAACTGGAAAGTCTGGGCTCTTTACTGGCCTCCCACAGCACTACGGGAAATCAAAAGAAAGCTTAGCAGAGCTTGAAAAAAGTTTTTATTGTTGCCTTTAGAACATCCTTATAAATTAAGAGGATTTTAATTCAATTTTAATGCTGGAAGAACAAGATCTGCATTGTTCACATCTGCTCGTTAAAGTAAATAAGAACTCATTCTGGGGGAAGAAGATGCAGAATGACTGTCCTTCCTGTGCCGTCAGTCCATCTACTCATTCATTACACACCTTTTGAAGTTGAGAGAGCAAGGCAAGCAAGTACCAGCAGTGGATCTTTCACTCTGCTGGCGTGACTCATTCACCTCGCCTTACGCCATTACCTGCAGCAGCGGCCCCGTAGGAAAACAGCAAGGGATGAGGTTGTGAAAGACTGTATAGCACTGCACACACATGAGGAAAGACAGGTTGCATAAAGCCTGCTGCTATAGTTTGGCAAACAGTGTTTCACACAGAAATGCGGTACGTGGATCCCTCGAGTGGTGCTGAGCTGAGCCAGAGTCCCCAGTCACTGTAGCTGTGTTGCCCCCAGATGGGTGCATCTTGCAGAGCTACTTGGACACCTCTGCACCTGGGGTCCACTCAAAAAATTAAATATTCCTTTTTTTTCTCTGTTCAAGATGCCTCCTTTGTTCCTTTTCACTTGCCTGCACAAAGAAAAGATATTTATGAGCAGGTAGTTAAAGTTATTTGATGAAATCTACCTTGGGAGGGCAGGAAATTCTCTACAAGATAGTAAAAATGCTACAGCGCAATGTCCATGTCCCTTACTCTGAATATACAGTCCTGGAAGAGATTGCTATAGCTTGCTGCATCCTTTGCATTTCAAATTCCTTTTATAGAAACTTTGCAGCTAAAGGTAAAGGGATGCAAATGAAAAATAAGTATCATGCTAGAGAAGCTAAAGGTTGGTTTCTGGAATTTTCCCAGGGCTCACATGTATTTTGGGTAAGACTTCCTTTCTTTGATGGACAACATGCCCAATTGCAACTACACAGAAAAAAAATCCCAGGCGTAGGCACAAGGGTATTACGTCAGCCAGATTCCATTATCCTTTATCCTTCTGTCATAAGGATGGGCAATGTTTTCATCTTACTGACAGGAGGAAAGTAAGACTATTGCGTGACCATAACCACAGCAGTCATTTTTGTCTGTTCCTTGCCCCCCAGTTCATTGCCTCTCAAGATATGATTTTAGCCCTTTGGTCACGCAGCCTACTTATTCAGATTTCCTCTCCTCACTTTTTGTGCTGTCATGTGTATATATCAGACGTACATTCCTCACAAACCCATTGTGCTGTTCAATCAGGCAAAGAAGAGAAAATGCCAGAACTCTTTGGGGAGATTTTGGTGATGGGTTAAAAAAGGTCACAGTCATGGCTAAGGATCATCAAAGAGCAGAGGATCAGCATGGAGTTTGTACCATCAGCCTGCAATCAGATGCTTTGTCTCAGCACTCATTCATCATACGTAAAGCCTCCTAAACTAACAGCGTCACTCCTAAAAGGCAGGAGAATCTGTGATTCTAAATATAACATAGCTGTGCCTTGTTTGGTATTAAAATTATTTCTATTTATTGCCATTTCTCCTCCACGCTGGTGCTTGTGCAAATCAACACTGAACAACAGAGAATCTATTTTTTGACCTATGAAAATGACAAGACATTATAACTTTTCTAGAAGCATTCCATAAAAACATGCTAGAGCTACAATATTCTGGAAAAAAAAGCTCTTCTGTGTTAAAGAGAATAAAAAGGCAATACATATTTGAACTAGAAGATCTTTAGTTCATGTTTAATTTTAATTTTGCATTTAAAGTCACACATATGGTTGTGTATTGGTGTTATTCAAAATTTCTGGGGAAAAATAATTACTAAAAATAGTAAAACTGAATATCGACTTAGTGGTTTATTTTTTATTCCACTCATATGAATCAAATGCATTACAAATTGTTATACAGGTATGTATTTTTGGTTCAGAATGGTTTGCTTTTCTGTTTATCTTACAGTAAACTCCTCTATGCCAAGTCATCGAACTATGTTTTGTTGTGTAAGAAAATATATTAATATAGAAGATTTACTTCTGGGAGCTAGGAGAATATTACCTTCTACTTTACAAAGTTCCTTTGTATATCACAGTAAACTGTAAAATAAAATGTTATTCTGATATTAAAAATATTACAGACTTCTACTCTGAAGTTCTTACTTGACACTCAGAAAACTTTTCACACCTGCTCTAATAACATGAATTGCAAAGAAACTCTAGATGCACATTAATGTAGCTATGTTAATTAGTTTGCCAGGTACTAAGCAGAGCTGGCTTCGTGGCCATGAACTGTGGGAATGTGAAGGAAATGGAAAACCAATTAACTGGTTTTCAGCAAGACACATAGACTTGGAAAGAGTTAACTATTCCATCTTCTTTTAAGTTCTGCCATTAGGAAAAAAGGAAAAGGTAAAAAAGGATCATTTCTACACAGGAGGGAAGTGATAGACAC
The DNA here is from genome assembly GCA_034008185.1 of Gorsachius magnificus. NCBI lineage: Eukaryota > Metazoa > Chordata > Aves > Pelecaniformes > Ardeidae > Gorsachius > Gorsachius magnificus. Next base: position 53,491,090 of record CM067082.1, on the reverse strand, counting down.
AGAGCTGTGCATAAAAAAGAAGCAAACTCCTTACAATTCTTAGCAAACTATTAGAGTAGAAGAGGAAGGAAACAGAACAGAAACATTTTCACACAACAAGCATTTGCCGATTCTGTCTTCCCTAAACATTTGGAAGTCAAACTGTACCTTCAAAATGTCCATTTCGGATCTTCACAGAATCACATAACCACAGAATGCTTCATTTAACTTCTGTTCAAAAAAAGTCTGGCATGAGCACATATTGCTGGATAATAATAGTAATTTAAAATGGGAATTGCACACTGGAAAGATAACTTTTTAACTTTTAAGAGTACTGAATCACAAGCAGAGATTTCATATAATTTCTTTCATATAATTTCTGAGGTGGAATGAAAACTGGCTGAATGGCTAGGTCCAGAACATAATATCAGTGGCACAAAATCTAGTTGGAAGCCAGTGAATAGCAGTGTACCCCAGGGGTCAATACTGGGTCCAGTCCTGTTCAACACCTTTGATAATGGTCTGAATGATAGGGCAGAGTACACTCAGCAAGTTTGCTGATGGTAGAAAACTGGGAGGAGTGACTGGTACACCAGATGGGTGTGCTGCCATCTGGATGGACTTCAACAGGCTGGAGAAATGGGATGACAGGAACCTCATGAAGTTCAACAAGAGGGAGTGCAAAATCCTGCACCTTGGGAGGAACAACCCCATGCACCAGTACAGGCTGGGGGCTGCCTGGCTGGAAGGCAGCTTGGCGGAAAAGAACTTGTGGGTCCTGGTGGACAACAAGTTGAACATTAGCCAGAAATGTGCCCTTGAAACAAAGAAGGCCAATGGTATCCTCAGCTGCATTAGACAAAGTATTGCCAGCAGGTCAAGGGAGGTGATCCTTCCCTTCCACTCAGCACTGGTGAGACCACAGCTGGAGTGCTGGGTCCAGTTCTGGACTTTTCAGTATGAGAGCGACATGGACATACTGGAGAGGGTTCAACAAAGGGCCACAAGTATGATTAAGGGACTGGAGCATCTCTCCTCTTTCATGAGGAAAGGCTGAGCAAGCTGGGGATTATTCAGCCTGGAGAAGGCTCAGGGAGTATCTTATCAATGTAGACAAATACCTGAAGGGAGGGTGCAAAGACGACGGATCCAGGCTCCTTTCAGTGGTGCCCAGTCACAGGACCAGAGGCAATAGTCACAAACTGAAACACAGGAGGTTGCCTCTGAACATCACTTTTTTTACTGTGATGATGACTGAGCACTGGCACAGGTCGCCCAGGAAGGCTGTGGAGTTTCCATCCTTAAAGATATACAAAAAACGTCTAGAGATGGTCTTGGGCAATCGGCTCTAGGTGGCCCTGCTTGAGCAGGGGTGTTGGACAAGATGGCCTCCAGATGTCCCCTTCAACCTCAACTATTCTCCAGTTCTGTAAGAAATGTTTCTAACAAAATCAAACATTTTTTCCAGCTTCTGTGTTTTTACATCAGCAGAGAAAACAGATGAAACATGTAACTGGCAGTGCAAATGTATTTCTTCACTGAAAAATTTGTCTGTGGACAGAGTGATTTGGTGAAAGAAGTCCAAGGTGTAAAAACAAAGAATCTTCCCAATAAATTTTATTGAAGTGGGAGATCAATTTGGGACTATGTGTCTTGGAAACTACAGCAGTCAATGGAAGGTACCTATTTCACGAAGAAACAAAGCAAGAGGTATTAAAAACAATTACAGTAACAATAAGACCTTGATTTGCCCATTTTAAAAAGATCAAATTACTAAACAAAAATCAAACATGCGTCTTCTAATGTCTATTAGCCTTTTGCACATCTCCAAGAATGCAAGATTTTGCTGGAAGACCAAGCCTGCCCTTTGATAGTGACTCATTACAATATGCTGCAAAGTTCTGCTGCAAGAATATGCTGCTATAACGTGACCTTCTTCCTGTTAAATAATGCCAAGACTGAAGCAATGTTCTTGTTCGAACTTCTAAACGAATAAAATACAAGCACATTTTCCTAATTCTGATATTATCTTACAAGAGAGAGTGCTCATGTAACCAAGAACCTTATCACAACAGTGCTCTGTGGTATATTGTAACACAGCCTCATTATTAGAGGATCAGGAGTAGGAACTTGCATAGAAAGTACTGACGTTTAAAAAAAAAATTCCAAATCAAATATCTGAAATGTTCTAGAAAAAGAATTCAACTGTTTTCTACAAGATAATAGCTGATGCACACTCCTTGAATTGTTCCATCTAAGATTTTTGTCAGTTCTATTCTTAAATATCATCAAATTGCACCAGCTCACAGATACTGTGTGAAAGCTTTAAGCCTGAAAGCCCTTTTTCCTGACACAATTTCTCTGGACTCTGTTGCAGGTGCTTTGATTTATGCCATCTGAAATGAAATCTGAATCAGGACTAGTCCAAGCAACAACTTAGTTCCTGTAGATGTGGCTTTTCCTTTCCAGTGAGCTAGCAAACCCAATGCACAAAGGGAAAAAGAACCCCAAAATTGTTTGTTTGTTTGTTTGTTTGTTTCGGAAAGAAGTCAAACTGTGAAAAAATGTAATCTTTTTCATTTCCTCAGTTATATGGTATCCTGGCCACTAGAGAAGATTTAAACTTACTCAAAACTCTTTGCTCTTTGGAACTGTTGAAAGACCAGACTCCTAAAACTGATCTTTCCACCCCACTTCCTAAGACCCATGGTTTCCCTCCCCCCCAGCAGAACTATTTTAGGAGCAAGGCTGTCTTCAGCAAGCCAAATTCTAAACCATCATCTCAGGTTAGCAGCAATTTACCCCACCAGCATATCCATAGATTTAAATAGAAATTTGCATGAAGTAGGTCATTGTTTCTTTCATGTAGGAATATCAAAATACAGCTCACTGAAATTTTCTCAAGATTACTTTCAAGTAAGATTTTAAAATGAGCCCAACTAAGCCTTGCCCTCCTGGGACTAAACTCCATTCTTTAACAACCCTCCTGAAACCAGTTTTTTAAACACAATGCCTTACAGAAACGGGTAACTTTTTCAAACTACATACGTACGCTTTAACTCACACATTCCCCAGCACGACACTATTTCATCTTTCTCCAGGTAGCAGAGTATAGGTTTTCACATTTTGTTCCTCCGGCATCTTAAAAAAGATGGCTCAGTAAGTGGTGCCTACAACCCAAGTGATGCGTTACTGCTCTGAGCGCTGAAATGAGTGGGTCTGGGTAGGGAGGAGAAGGGCTGTTACAGCCAGTCTATTTTGTTTGGGTTTGCCTCCTGCCGAGTGCACTCAGCGCAATATTGGCTCTGTGTGCTTAAGAACAGCATGCTGGAGTGCAGGAGGAATAAAATAACAAGCCTTTTGAAGTATTAGAGAATATTTCTAGCCTGAAGCAGAGGACAGTGTCAGGCAGAAGATTTCAATGTAGTTTTTGCACTTTTCGGTCCCTTGCCACATTTTCTCCTACAGCTGGAAAATTCACTGCAGATTCAGTCCATTTCTCTTCATCCAATGTGTTGCCCAGGAGCAGGACAGGACTCTATATCCAGCTTTTGGCCACCACCACTTCTCTCCTCTGAGCACTTGCTCTAATCCAGAGGCAAAAAATACACGTTACTGGATACATACCAAAATCTAATTAGTTTAAAATGCACATTTATCATTTATTCCATTCATTTATCCCTATATTGCATCAACTAAAGGAGCGTTCAAGCAGCTACTATACATATATTAAAGAGCATACCATTGCAGTGACAGTAGGCCTGGGCTGAGTGTTACCAAACCACGGCTCTAGCAAATATGTGCAACATCTCCTTCATATCTGTGCTTAAATTAAAGGGTAATAGACATAAGAGAGAGGTGAAAAAGTAGCTCAGTTATCTGACATTTAAAACCCTGTGCACGCTTTTCACAAAAGCCATTCTGCTGCCTAATTAGAGGTAACTTTTTAGAGGTAATTATTCCACACCCTCTGCCACATTATCCCTCCCTTAAGACTCTTCAAACCACAAGTGTTGCTGTTCTTGATGCCAACCCTAGGGCTACAGGAGACGTTGTCCCTACAGAAACAAGCTGTGGTCTCTGAGGTGGAGTGTGTGAGTGGAAGGCCCATTAGTTCTGAGGAGAAAATTTCACAGTGTTACTGGCACCAACAAATGGAAAAGCAGGGTATTTTTTGGTTGCTTTTTTTCAGTCTCTGTCAATGATACATGGGAACTAACAGAAAATGATCAACCAGTGTTTCCTTTGAGAGAGCACTGACAAGTTATTGATTTGCTTCTACTTCTAATCTACTTTGTAGTTCTAAAAAAGTGATGCATGAGAGGGTGAAGTGCATAAAAATAGTCAGAGGCAGATCGTCCTCAGCAGCAGGAAAAAAGAGCAAAAGATGAGAAGCTTGAAAGCTCCAGAAGCCAGAGAAGAAAAGGTGTTGGGTGGAGATACAGAGAGAATGGCAGGCAGTGCCAGGACGTGCGCAGCAACAAGGACCATGGACCTCTGGGAGGGTGGTCAGCACAGGCAGAGAAGCAGGCTGGGCAGGGGGAGGAATCCAAACCTGAAGAAAGGGCAAATTGGAGCAATCAAATCACAACCCCGGGAAAGTAGAGATCAAAGTGTTACACCTAAATTCAGCTGGCAAGAGGAATGGAGCAATACGCTAACCGACCGGAGAAGATGGCATAGATGACATGCAGCAGGGAGAGGAAAAGATGACCAGAAAAAGGGCTGGGTTTCTGTGCAAACAGGAGGCAGGGAGATACCAAAGAGCTGTAGATCTGGATCATAGTGGAGATTTGCAAATAATGCAGTAGTAGGTTAAATCTGCCAGACACATTACAGAAGCGTTCACCAAAGGGAACTTGCAAAAGTTTGTTGATTTGTGAGTAGTCAGGCTTAATTCACCTTTAGCTGGCACGATGGATATTTTGAACTTGCAGTCTGAATAACTGACTAAGCATTTCCAGATTTGGTCTTTAAAGCAGATCATGCTTCTTAGCTTCTCAAATGCTATTACATTAAGTGGATTACTGGGAAAATAAATATGGAAGCATTTCTGCAGACATAAATATCTCTAAAATGTGCAGATAGGCTTTTGAAAAGTTTGCAGCTTGCCTTAATTCAAACATGCTGTGTGATGCCATTGACATTGCACATTGTAGGTGGTACAAAAATAATACTAATATGAAGGCAACGTCAATATTATCCTCATCAAGGCAAATCCTCAAAGGCACTAAGTTTCCCTCTAGCAGAGACTATATAAGTGAAGGTAGTGATTCCACCAGCCAGTTGCAGCAGTAGGTTTGTAACTACTAATACAGCCCAGTTACTATGTAGTTACAAATCCTGAAGCAAGAGGCAATAAACTCTCTGGAAAAAAACTTAAGTATGCTATTGACAGATAAATGCTAGCAGAAAGTTTGTCTGAAACAAATAAGGAAGACTGGAGAAATATTTTTTCATCGTTTTCCTGCTACATTAGATATACCATCCTTGTTCGTAAGTGTCATTTCCAGAGGAAGAAGTGAATGTTATTTCAAACTTATTTTGTGAGCTAGACAGACAGCGGGGAAATAAAATTGCAATAAGTAAACTCAGAAATTCATAATTTAAGCTTTTCAAAAGCATGACTAAAAGCAAGTTATAGCATTTTCTCTAACTGGAAACTGATGGAAGCTTATGAAACACATAAGCTAAATTGGGGAAAGTCCATGAGATTTGCTTCAGGCTTTGTTTCCCCATTCATTGTGCTGTCATGGAAAGTGCTAAAGCTTCGTTCAAGACAATGAGTAAGCAGAACAAAGGAGTCAGGATTAATAACCAGATAGTTTATTGTATTTTTGTGATTCGGGAGCATCTTTATGTCTAAAAAGAGGTTGTTCCACTGTTTAGCATGGCCTGAAAAACTGGTGTGAGATCTTGTATTGTGTAAATTTCCATATGTCATTTAGTCTGCCCTTTTCAGGAATTCATTTGCTGCTTACATTCATTTATGTTTCAGTCACTCATTCATATACTATAGAGTGTTATCATTCTCTTCCCACCCTCAAAGGATTGTCTTGTATAGCTAATGCAATCAATACTTCAGTCTGAGGGGATAAACTCTGTCCTAGACTTCCTATTGTTTTGTGGTTGATTTGATTTTATCTCAAAGTACAGCCATATCAGGCAATATTTTGTCATCTGTTTGGCAGGCCTATTGCTGGGATATTTTTTCCCTTCTTCATTGTTTGGACTGGGCTTATATTAGAGCACTATTTATTTTCATTTCTTAATTAGTCTTCAGCTGACCCAGAGTCATGTTATAGATACGACGAGAGTTCTATCTATTTTTTCCTCATCCAGGCTGTAACTAATTTGAAGTGATAATGTCGGTGCCAATCAAAGACACTGTTGATAAAATTTTAGTAATAAATATTCATAATTAACTTACTGGATAACCTGATTTCAGATGTAATTAAATTCGCTTAACTTTTAACATGTGATTCAACCTGTTTATACTGAACACTTGCAGTCAGTTGAGTTTCTAGTAAATAAGAAACAACTAACAGAAGTGGAGCCCCACTAAAATTCTAAGCTTTTGTATTAAAAATGGGGAACACCCCCATTAGGCACACAACTTAATGAAAAGTAAATTTTATTTCATTCTGAAGCCCATGCTCATGTTCTAAGGAAATTAATCAGCATGCTAAGTTAGTGCTGGAGGATGAGGCAGCTCTTCTGAAGTATCTTTAGAGACAATAAGCTGTAATTGCTTGTTCGTAAGCATACGTAGTCATTCTCATTCAGTATGGCGGAGTTTTTTGTAACTTGTGTGAAATCACAATAAGGATAATTTTATTTTAATCTTATTCAGTTTATCTTGACATGCTTGTGCCTCTTCTTGGCTCCTGTCTAGTAGAACAGCAGTTTATAACAACATTGTTGTGAATTTACAGAATTTAGGAGGAGACTCTTCAGCCCTTCAAGAGAGATCTTCCTGCCAAGATATCTTCTCTGCACTTTCTAAAATGTATCAGGCCTAAATACTCTAGATGTTCACAACAAGAGACATTTTCACTCAAGATTTTTAGGATGGATTCTTATTGTAAACAAATTGGAAAGGATAAAAGTACAGTTGAGGGAGTTCTTATTTATCTGTGTTTGATGGTATTATGAGACAGTAACGAAAAGTCTTATTTGTTTGACTTAAAGAATTTTCATGGTTCTTTTTTAGATTACATTGTCAACAGTGCATATTTATGTTGTTACTGACTCTCTAATCTGCCCTGTTATTCCTTGCAGACAATAAGATTTTTAGGGTAATTACTGTCCATGAGAAATACAAAGGTTTGAAATGTACTTTATTATACCGGTCTATGAAGAAGGAAAGGGATTATTTCAAATAAGGATCGGCAAGGTAAGAACACTCTTGATAACCAGACCTATCATGCAACTACTTTAAATCTTCTTGGGTTTTATAATGAAATGATATATATACACCTTCAAAGCTGTGACTGAACTTTGCATCTCAAGGTATAACTTACAATAAACTTTAAAACAAATATGATCACTTTCAGAAGTAAGAAAGTCCTGGCAAATATTACTTTTCGAAGTGATATTTCAATGTTTACCATCCTGAGAGGATTTTCTTTGTATTGAAAAATATACTTTAGCTTAAAATGGCCACAGCAAAAAATGTTATTGATTGTATTTCACTTTGAAAAATATAACTAAAATAGAGCAAAAAATCTGAATTTTGTTCACAGTGGTTTCAATAAATATAAAGAGCCACATAAGATAAATTTACCCACTAACTCTACTGTTTGCTTACTGAAAGTGAAGTACTCCAAAGAGATCTTTAAGAATACAAACAGAGGAGAGGAGAGGAGAGGAGAGGAGAGGAGAGGAGAGGGAGGAGAGGAGAGGGAGGAGAGGAGAGGGAGGGAAGGAAAGGAAAGGAAAGGAAAGGAAAGGAAAGGAAAGGAAAGGAAAGGAAAGGAAAGGAAAGGAAAGGAAAGGAAAGGAAAGGAAGGGGGGAGAGATGGAAAGGAAGTATTTGACTTCTGAAAGTTCATGTTCCAAATGCATCTTGGGTTTTGGTTGAAAAATATCTGTTTTTCATTGGAATTGTTAAAAGGGATACCATAATAAATAAATGAATAATTTTCTTTCAGGTCAAGTAAGTCTGTTCAAAGGCAGACTCAAAACCACCTACCTGCCTATGCATTCATATTTTGGTTGCAGAACCACCCAATTTATTGTTTCTGCAATTTTACCCACCATGGATTTCACCCACCAGAAGAATACGTGACAAAAGATGAAGAACTTTATCGCTGTGTATCCAAATATAGCTTGCATTAAAACCGAGGATTTGCCTCTCTACTTATGAGAACCATTTTTATGTGTGCTTGTCATCTAAAGGATTTTGAGGGATCATGGATGAAACATCTACAGAACCACTGGCTTAGCGCAGAAATTCAGCCGAGTGTCAGGGTGGGTTAGCTCTGCACACATCCGAGGGGTATTACAGCACAGCACAGAAGAGCATTGCCCATGGATTTTGGCTAGTTTTCCTCCTTTGACATCTCATTCCTGGCCTCCACTACCTGCAGTTAGGGACTTCTCTGATTCCAGCATAGCTCTTCCCAAGTTGCAAGACATACAGTGCGATCAGCTTTGATATGTAAGGACCACTAAGATAAAAGACAAGAGAAGAGTGGGAATTTATTTAAAAATCATGCAATTTGAGCCAATGATAGTAAAAAAGGATGGTTAAGCATGTGAGTTAACTTGGTGACCAAACCCCTAATTCCATGGGGTCTGCATGTCCAAAGCTTGTTCAGTCAAAAGAACAGGAACCCATCTGAATAAAGACTGTTGTGCATGCAGGGCAGATTTGGACACTGACTGTTGAGCTAGAATACATCAACTAATGGAAAAAAAAAATCCATCATTGGCTGTCAAAATTAACGGGCAAGTATACAGCAAGAAATAGAGTAAAATTGCCTGGTGAGCTAAACAAAGCTTGTTTTGTTTTAAATCACAGTAATAAAAATGTCACAGGTGAGGGAGATATAATTTTTGTCCACATTTTGGAACACAATCTGTTCAATCAAAAATTAAGACGTCTGTTCTGTTACTGCTATTTACATCTTTGAAACACACTGCCCCTTTATAAATCAGCTAGAGCAAAAAAAAAAAATGTACTAACATTTTTTTCTTTGTCAGAATCTGTTAGCTTTATGATTGTGTCAAATCCTGCCATTTAGGATCTGGGTTTTTTAATATATATTTAGTACATGTGTTTGATGCTTTTGTGTGAAACTGTTTTCATTTTGTGCTGTCTAGTATAATATCTGGAGTCATGCATCAGTTGTTGTGAATAAAGATTTACTGGGGAATGCTCAGATAAGGAAAGGCTGTCATGTCGCAGTGACAAATCTAATGTGTGAAACAATCATGTTCCTGTAAAAATAAAGTTTTATGTAGATATAATATCTTTATTTACAGCAATTATATTGAAAGCTATTTCAGGACAGCTGCTATCCAAAAAGCCTTTTCCTGCTCTCTCACTTCATGGGGATGATTGTACTTTTCTACATTTTTAACTCAAATACATGTGAATAAACACACTCTGAGTCATATTCAGACAGAGTATGTTCTTCCCAACTTTCTCTGCCTTATTAACACAGAAGTCCAGGTGTTTCTGATGACAGGCTTGGACAACTTGTGCCAAACCAGTGGGAGACAAAAAGGAGAGCGATCTGGCCAGTGCTTAGGCTGTCTAAAGAATGCCCCAAGGTCTGGTAAGGAGTTTAGAGTTTAGATCCGTGGTAATGGGTCTATTAACTCCTTTGGAGTCTGGATTAGGTTTATGAGAACAATTCATTTCCACTCTAAACAAATCTGCTTGTTGCAGAACTGATCATTATTCTTTAGTGATTTACAAGAAAGCAAATTGATGGATAGGAGTTTGAATATTCTCCTGATATGAAGGTTGCATGAGTTTTTCTTTTGGGGATGAACAGTTAATTACAGTTGAATAAATGGACCATATGTGCTGAACTATAGGAATATTTGATTGCAGAGCTGATTGGGACCTTCCATTTCTGAACACAGACATCAGAAGTGTGCTGGTTCACAAGAGGATGCAACTACACCAAACGTTATCTGATGTTTCTAAGGAAGCAGCTCATTTCTTTTCTGCAAAATGCGAGAGATTTTTCATCCGGGACATATATTTAGCAAGTGAAATATGCCATAACCAAAAAGGCCTATCCACTGTAACCTGTGTTTTATCATCCACCAGCTCTCTCAGCCTATTTATCAACTCTTGTTTATAGAAGATAGTTTTCCCTCATAGAAGATTGTTTTTCCTCAAATGAAGAAGACCTCTTTTCAAGCATTTTGTTCAGCCTTGTTTCATACTCTCAGCGTTTTTGTTCTGTTAAACTGTACATTTTAGCCTCTGGGTTGCACAATTTTTTGTCTGTTCAATAAAGTAAAACAATCTAAGTCATTACTCTTGGATTACACAGTTTTGAGACCACAGTGTTGCTTTTGTGTCTCACCCTGGGAAATAATAGGGGTTTCGTACACTCAGTGCTGCAACAGACAACTGCATTCACAAGAGAGCTATGCTTGCGATGGCCACTTAGGCTTTCAAGCTGATATTACTACTCTGCTGGGTTTGAACCTCTGAAATCAAAACATATTTAGCAGTGTCCACATCTGACTGTGTAAAAGACGAAAACGAAAAAACAATCTTTTCTGCATTCAGCCCCAGTATGACTGCAAAAATCTCAAAAGACAATAGCTAGAAAAGTAATAAAAGGGGAAAAAAAAAGCTGAGGAGGAAAAAATAATGCCTCAAATAGGCTTTACTGGCCATTAAAATTGAGGTGAGCTGCTTAGGCATACAGATTCTCATGGGTAAGTGATATGCAGCTTCTCTACAGCCTGTGGCTAGAGCTGGTAATAGACACCCAGCACACCTCTAAATCTAAAAGGCTTTGTGGTAATCCCATGAGGATCCCTCACCTCCTGTCTCAGAAATTTTCTTCATCTCATATTGCATTTTCTTTTGCTATAATGTCTATTTTAAAATCAAGCCATATTGCTTGTGTTTAAGTGGATTGATCCTCTGGGTAGCATATGTGTAATAAATCACTGAGAACCTGTGGGATTATATTAGCAACTTGTTCAACACTGCTGACCAAAAAAATAATCATAATAAATCAATAGATTAAGATGTACAGTAAATTTAGCCTTACAGCTTGATAGGGAGAAAGTGATTCTAGCAAAACTAGTTAAGTGGCTCCATAGGACTCGTGGCAGATTTTCTTGAAGACTTCAGAGGGGAAGAAAGGAAATTTAACAAGCACTCCTTGAAAAATGGAAATGCCTGCTAAGGCTCATTCCTTTTTGTTTATACTTTGCTTGCTGGGTATTGTTTTCTTCTCCTGCAATGAGTCAAAAATCTTCATACAGACCAAATGAAGAAGGCCTTAAATATTAACAGGGCACCCAGATAAAAAGCAGCAGGAGGTGGATTTACATGATCTGCCTCTGGGCTGGACATTTAAGGCTTTCCTACAGACCTATCTACCTCATACAACAAAGCTGTGTATGAGTGACTGGTACCATTCTGTGCCTTCCTGTCAGTTGTTATTACCACCATTTTCTTTTTTGTTCTTCTTATGTGCTATGTGGCATAACACTTAACAAACAGAACATGCACTAACTCCTTCGGACAATTTCTGACTAGTGACTTCCTTGCCTGACTTGTTACTGCATCTTTCTAAGCTGTGATCAACTTGACTAAATTAATTTTAAAGGAATGCATCTCTATGTTGGATTTTCCAGTTGATATTGATGGAAATTGTAAAAACAGATAAAAATTGCCTATTCAGTATTTCAGACTAGACAAGGAGGAGGCAAAATCTGTTATTCAAATGTGAATTTACTCACTTCTCTTTGACCTTGATTACACTTATTGATTTCCACCATTATATCTATAAAGAAGTAAGTAAAAAAATATGGGATACCTAATTTTACTGAGCAGCAACCGTATATATTAAAGTCAAAATGGCTTATTCATCAGTCAGCTCTTTTTTCATCATAGTTGGATGGAACTAAGTAACACCTGCAGTTTCATTTGCATTCTCATATCCATTTCTACATAAAGAGAAGGGAATGAGATTTGCCATCAAGTGTCGCACACTGGGACTGTTATGCATTTAATATTTATGGCACCTTTAACTGCATTCTAAAAATAACTGATTTTTTTTCCAAATAAAAGCAGAAGATACTTTGTGTGAACAACAAAAAAAAAAAAGGAGCAGTACTAAAAGGTCTGTTTGGGACATAGTTTCACTAATTTCTACATTGGTTTTGAACCAATGGAAGGGGGTTTTGACTGCTTTGACTAAAGAAGTCAAATACTTTTAAAACAGCTAACATGAGCTGCAAGGTGAATGATTCCAGGTTTAGATGTGTTTGAGTAGTCCTTCTCCACCTACTACATGTGGCCTGAGGGAAGGGGATGAAAAGCCATAAGATAGAGTACAGCAAATAAAAGCAATAAAAGAAGCAGTATCTGTAGAATTGTATTACATCCATCTTTGGAGATCTGTAAAGCCCATGGACCACTGCAGCGGCTGAAAAGCAACATTAAGCTGAGGCAGACAAAGATGCCCTCTACAAACTGAAGCAGAATAAGTTTTGATTGACAAGTTTATATGAAAAACATTTTAGTTTTACTGCCATGGGTGTAGTGAAATTGTCCAGCCATTGTCTTTTTTGGCTTTTATGAGATAGCTGTTCTATAAAATGTGTCATATGAAATCTTCATAAAAAACATCTTGACATTTTATTAAAAGCTCCAGATCTGGCTTCTAAAGGGAAAGTAGCTTGCCCATTCACAAAAATTTCTTCCTGACAACACTTATTTGGTGTATGCTCTTTGCCCTTTTGCAACTTGTTTACCAGCTCTTGATTTTTCCCTCGAGTTAACATACAGTCAACATGTTATCCACAAACATCTTGAGAAGGAATAGAAATCTCCATCAAGGTTTTTTAATCAACACTCAACCACATGCATTTCTGCTTGGTCTCCAGTAGTCGTGCATGAAAACGCCTTACTAGGAGAACCCTTGACAGATTTGGCAGAGACTGGGAAGATAACAGGCAAAAGTACTTTTTTATCAAAGAACTTCAATGAAAGGTACATTGAAATGTTAAAATGTCTGGTTTAGCCTTCTTTTCTTTTTCTTATTCTTTTCCCTTTTGTGGGCAAAATTATTTCTAAATGCACGGGGTTTTTCCCCCTGTTGTAGCATTGTTCCCATGGTATTAGGCAGGATTGATGTTAGCCAAAAAAATTCACTCATTAAGAGTTAAAAGGAGATCTGCATGGTGCCAGACTGTACCGCATCTGTCTAGCATGAGGTTGCTGTGCCATGCTCAATAGCATCTGGCACTGGCCACTCAGAAAAAGGATGGTGGATTAGATGGATCATGGATGTAATCCACTTTGACAAGATCTATGTTCCTGTGACTCAAGGAACATAATCCAATTATTCAAAGGAGCGGGCACACCGTACACCGAATTTAAAAACACAGTTTCTTGTGTTACGTTTCCACCTGAAGCAGTATGATAAATATAGTATGTGTTGTATTTAAATAATGCATTAATGAGACATGCTTTTTCAGACCTTATTTAAAAGTTTACTTTAAACGCGAATCTGTGTGTGCTTCTGCTAGGATTTTTGCTGAAAGGGGATAATGGTTAAAATATAATTCCTGACCCCCTAAACTTATATATTACAAAGTTTGATGGACCACAATTATAATGAAAAGGCTATATTAAAGAGGAAAACATAGATATAAAAATTTTTCTTCTGCATGATCCTGATATTTTTTAAGACATTTAGCCCTCTTGATGTCTAACTGTAAAGTGTAGCAGAAAATCCTGGTTGTTAAGCCGAATGTAGAAAAAATGCTTTTGTGTTATGTCCTTTGCTTTGGGGTTTTTTATTTTATTTTTTTTTTAAAGTGCATGTATTTATTAAGGTTGCAGTCTGACATCACTCCTTAAGTAAGGAATTGGCTGTAGTGCCAATTCAGCCTCAGAGCAAGCACTGATAATCTCTCTTACCCTCTGCCCTCATGAAATCCAACTAAACTATCAAATACAGTTGAGGTTGGCAAACAAGTTACTGAGAGAAGGGAGGGGGTGGCCAGGAAAAGGAAGGAAAGATAATAAACAATATGAGTGCATCCACTCTTTTCCCTTAGAAAATTAAGCTTAATAATGAAGCATCAACCACCATGGGTCATTGGATCATCAGCTAGTTAATATTTGCTATTTCTTCAAACACTTTTAATCAGCTGTGAATTGGGCATCACTGCATCACTGCAACCCTTTTCACCCTATGTGAATGATTTGTGATTTTAGAGGCACTGAGTGGCAGATACTCATAAGTATGCCGGCATACAGTTCAACGTAAATTGTTTCTCTCTATTCCACAGATTAAGCAGCTCTCTACACACCATTCAGACGGTTCTTCCGTGCTTTCCCATACACTGCTTGTTCTATTACTGCTTTTTTCAGGGTTATTTCAAACAAAGGAACCCCTTTTCTACATTCAAATCCCACCTTAAGGTTCACCTTTATAAGAAAGTTGGTAATCTGGTAGTCAACTCATAACGCCCAGAACAAGAGATGGTTTGAGACTTTCTAAACATTTCAGCAGCAAAATATGCATAATTAAATACTGTGCTATCAAAGGATTTGCCAACTTAAAATGGCATGTCTTCCTCACTTCTGAGGTGTCCATTTGGTGGTTATCACAAGTCATCACAAGTAGTTATGTAACAGCAGCACTGTGAGAAAAAGATTTACTATTATTAAAAAGGATCTATAGGAAATTCCCCTCTGCACGGGGGAAAAATTTAACTTAAACAGCAAATCAGCGACTTGTTTCTGGATATCCCATATGAGCCATTTAACTAGCTAGAGCTTATTACTTGCAATCTATCTGTGGGTCACAGCTCTTTTGACTGTAGTCCCAGCAGTAATATGTTCCAATAAGGTGTTATACAAATTGATCTAATGAATAACAGAGAAGACATGAACCAAAGCTGAATCTCATGAACCTCATTCTCTTTTGAAACATTCTTTTGAACCCATTTTAAGGTCTTTACATCGCAAAGCATAATGTAAACTGCCTATCTAGAGGTCAGGAACCTAATATTATGGGAACATAGTGGGGCATTTTTTTCATGATTTAGTTGTGCATTGTTGCTGCTTCCATCAGACACTGATGCAAATCACTCAAAAATATCCATAGCATTGACTGTTCACTGCCTAAGTCTTTTGGAGTAACTCACAACTGCTACTGAGATAATGTAGCTAGCAGAAAGATCTGAGCTACAACTGACTCCAAGCATCTTTGGAGATCTTTCCTCATCTGTAAAGTCACCTAAAAAACCTAGTAATGCTACCTGCAGTGGCACCACCTCGCTCTTTCCAATAATAACATGATCATGTTCTTGTTGTCCCATCTGTTTGATTTCATTCTTGTGTACAGAACAGTAATCTGGGATATAACCATATGATTGGTCAGTGTCAGGGGAAAAAAAAAAGACTCCCCAGTTTGAGGCTTCTATTAAACTCTAACCTAATCTTCCTCAAAAGCCCGGTATTTCATCAATGGACAATTGTCAAAGATACTGTACACCCAGACTTTGCATTGATTTGCATCTCAAATTCATTTTCATTTATAAGATTGTATTGATTCCAGTTGGGTAGAAAAAGATTGTTAGCTTCACAACACAGATGGAAAAACTTGATTTATGTGAGACAAATCAAATGTTGAGCAATTAATTAGATCCCCTTCTTTCGTCCCAGTATCCTTTTGCAATTATCAGCTTTACCTGAAGTTGGTGTCATACCTTCTGGGTGCTCATTTTCTAAGAAGAGCTTTGGCTTGGAAAGTGATAAATCTGCTTCATCCTACATACTTCAGCCCTTATTCCTTTGTTTTTATACCTGTGTACCTAAGTGGGGAACTTATCTTCTTACAGCCTTCATCCTCATGTTGATCTATGCCTTTCTACACAAGTCAATTCTTTCTTGACAGACATCTTCAATCACTCTGTATTAACAATTCTCTAGATAAAACATATGACATAGGAGACACATGAATAATTGTGAAAACTTTGCCCATGGATTATATGTTCTTTAGACTTCCCATAACCTATCCATTACTACTACTGATAAATTATTTTGGATTGCATGATAATATTGATGACTTAAACTTCATGGTGATCGGTAAGGGTAATGCAGGTGTAACAGGAGACATGCAAGACAAAAATGTAGTCTCCTACATATCTGATATGGTCATCTCTCCAGGTTTCCATTAGAAATGCTGCTTGCAGGATCCCTTCTCATTAAATTCTTGTAGGGAAGCACAGATACATGCCAACTGGCCGGTACACATGCATAACCACCAGAGGCAATAGTGCCTGTTTAATATATTTCCACTTTATATATAGTATCAAAAGGTACTGTAGTCTAAAATCCTATACATAAACACAGATTTCCTGTTCTAGGACACTGGGGAAGTCTCTGAGGGAAACCAGTCAGGAGTAATCATTGCTTTGTTTTGTTTTGCTTTGTTTAAAACCTCATTCAGTTAGCAAATCTAACTGCTAAAGGTGTTCAAGAGACCAGTCCATTATAATTCAGTATTCTTTTCCTGTCATTATGCAAGATTGCCACTTTGTTATTCAACCAATATATCTTATTCCTATTGTCAAGCATTGAACCTTCACACAAAGCTAACACTGTGTTTATAGTCCAGGTCTAGAAGCTTAAGGCTGCTGCAGAAAAAAATGAAACAGTTCCTCATGTAGTTTCCCCTTGCAGTTGGCCATCATAAATAATTACATCATGATAAAAAGGCTCTTCAGCCAAGAGAATTTTAACCTTTTTTTTCTGAAAAGTTTTTTTCAATGCCATATGTTTATATAAACTGAAGAGTTCAAAGCTGGAGTTTGATTCCTCACGCAGATTTTTCAAAGTTCTGCAGGCAACAACTTTTGCAAGAGGCAACCTCTACTACTCAGGCATATCACTGATGTATCTTAGGTGTTTAAAAAGGAAGGCTGGTAAGAAGTTCATTCAACAGGGAACTCATCATCAGTGGCGCAAAGGAAGTAAATACGCACATGTTGGTCTTCTGAATGTGAGCTGACCCTATTCTTGTACAAGGCGTGCACCTTGTAACAAATCCTCCTGTTCAGAGTTCTTATTCAGTCAATAACAGCTCTAGCTCAGAGAGCTCCAAGAAAAACACCCATGAAGGAAGAAAGCAGAATGGCTGGGAAAGAGAATTAAAATAGTCAATGTTACAGATTTGCGCTGCCCAGCACTAATAGCTGAGGGTGTCACTTTGATAAGAAGGCAAACCACAAAGCCATTTTCCTGGGTATGAGTAGAATTATAAGAATGAAAATATAAACCAGTGAGACAGTTCCAAATAACTGGAGGGTGGATCACCATGACTTATGGGTCACGCTTTTGATTACCTGTGCCTTTTCCCCTCCCCCTTTCCTCTACCTTTCTAAAGAGCTGAGGTAACAGGGCTGTAAGAGAAAAGGAAAGAAATAAAGTTAAAAGCAGTGTGACTAAATGAACTTGGCAGCAGTCCAGAGGAGCTGATATCAGAGTGGGGAGACCAGAGGCTCCGACGGCTGCAGGCTCTGCGGCTGCTAAGGTGGGCCATCTATCAGCTGAACAAGACAGTTTTAATGGATGGCTTATAATGAGTTCACTGCCAAAATTTTGGGGGTGGGACAAGGAAGTGCTTGCGGCGCTAATGCTCTGTTATGTCTTCTGTTGGACTCAGCATGAGCAGCAGAGGACTGGGGGCTGTCGCCAGCCAGGCGTGCCCTTCCCCAAGACTGGGGTCGGACACGCTTATTTAATTGTCAGCAGATGAACATGATGAGCAGGAGTCTCATAAATTCTCATCTTTGGTGCAGTTCCATTATTAATGTCGGCAGTAAACATCCATTCAGTGGAACGATTAGTCCACCATAAAGCTCTTTAGAAACCTGCTCCTATGTACGCGGCTGTCATCTGACTGATGGCAACAAGCAAGCTCTGGCTGGGCTTTCTAAGTAAACCAAACAGCATCCGTAACAAGCACCACAAGGACAAAGTATTTCTTTCATTGAAATTTTTCAGCTTTGACAAACACAGACTTACTTAAGTAAATATACATTGTAATATTACATCCATATAGAGGCTTTTTGCACTTTATGTAGTGCTGTATAAAACACAGAGGCTGAATATATTCATATTATAGTGAGGATACTACTTACTCTATATTAACCTTTTTTTTCCTATTTGAAACATAAATATTGTTGTAGCAATGGCAGTTTGCTAACATTTTTATAGTGATTTCTACAAACAACACTGTGTTGAGCAACTATGATCCTATGAATGCCTAACTTTCGAGCCAGTAAAAAATGTTATTGATATCAAGCACAGAAAGCTGCCTAAAATGCAACACACTTTCCCCCTGTTTACAACATCTGTGAACCTACTTGTTCTTTTTCTGCTTTACAAAGAGAGGTTGTTTCACACAAAATCTCAGTCAGTAATTATTTTTATAGCTTAGTTGCAGCCTTATGAAGATAGGGAGCTAACCAATTTATTATCTTTTTCTCCCCACTGCAAAAGAAGGGCCATTTTACTCTTTAAACCATTTTCCAAAAACCTTATTTGCAGCAGCATCCAGTTATTCCTATGCTATATAATTTCCGTAGCAACAGCGCTTACCATGAGAAACAAAGCCCTAATTGACTGAACTGTGTACAACAACCTACAAATGTTAAAAGAAAGGAAGTAACCTGTTGCAAGTAATTTTCTAAACCTATAAATCATCCCTAAATTTCTTTTCAATCTTTCTGGGAAAGTGCATCGCACATTGAAATTTTCCCTGGGTTTAGCAGGAAAAATAGGCAACGAGACAGTATGGATTTGCACCCACTTCCATTTACAATATATTTCATTTTCAAAATGGCTTGTGCAACAGTGTATCTGCTTATAGAATCACCTTTTTAAAAAACCACTGGTGTGTAGAAACTAAGATTATTTCTTGCTAATTACTAACCTTGAATGAAAGCAGTATTAATATTAATTCCTCAGAGCAAAACTTCAGCCAATCTCTGAAGGCACTCGTGCAATTCACATTATATCTATATCAATTCAAACAGGAAAAAAAAGGAACTTCTTGCATCCCCAGGCCTTCCTCTAACTTTCTCAGAGACCCCAACTTTCAACTCCCTAAGTACAGAGTAAAGTTAATATGTGAGCAAGACCACCACAGTGCATGCTTTGTCCAGCTAGAAAATTAGTTAACTAATTACATAGTAACTTTATTTATTTCTGGGAATATCAGCAGTAAAGCATTCATTTCCACTTTCTCAGTAACTTTCATGGCAATTTTTTCTTGCCTGAAGGTTCAGAGACTGCTTTTGCTCTCTATAAACGAGCAGGCTATGCATTAGGGACTAAGGATTTAGCAGGAAGAATGTTGTTAATGTGGCCAGCTCAAAGTACAGTGCAACTCAAAATGTGATGCTGTATTATATCTTGAGTATTAAGTTGTCATTGTTTCCACTGCTGAAATCTCCAAACTGATGATTTGTTTCCACAACTGCTATCCAACTTGATGTCTTTGTGACTTGCTTTGGTTTCCCAATGCACGATCACTACTCTACGCTAAGGTTTTTTTGCTTCACAGTGGTCTCTCTTATTTCCTTTCTTTGTTTTTCCCCTGTCCCTGATACCAGCCACTAACTTGCTTCCAGCTGCAATCTAGAAGGAACAAACCAGCTACTCCCTTCCTCATCAATCCTCTGAGCTCCTCCATCCAGTGCCAGCAGATATAGGAAGAGTCACAATGACGTCCTCCAGATGTCATGAGTTGCTCCTCTGGCCCCTTGGCTGTAGGAATAGACTGCTCCCGAGCCATTTACAAGAGATGTGCAGAGGTGGACATGGAACTTGTCCCTCTCAATACATATCCACAAAGGGAAAGGGACATCTCCCATAAGCAAACGTGACTCAGAAGGCATAAGACAAAGAAAATACTATAATTCATAGTGTACATCAGTAGTAAAGGGGCAATACGCATTTACTCTTCAGACTAGAGTCACATTCCGTTACACGGCAAAATAAAAGCAAAACTAGTTTTTCCTCTTAAGGAACTTCAGTGGTCAAGCACTTGAGAATAACTTGGTAAAGAGAGGGCAGAAGAGCCCTTTTACAAACAGTCCGAAAGACTATAATAAGGTTTGTGCAATGTACTTCCCACAACTGAGACTGGAATACAGAGACCTGAGGTTTGGCACCCAAGAACGTTTTATGCAGCCTCGCATGGTAGTCAGCAGAAAGAAACTAAAACTGCTTAAGTGAAAGGCAAACAGAACAAAATTAAAAGAAGCCACTGCCAGTGGGTTTTAAGAATGAACACAAGCCTTGGCTGTCACATTTCGGATTTTAAAACTAGCTTTAAGGGGGTTTTTTATATTGTTCCTCACAGGCTTTCCTCTTTCATTCATGTTGAATGAATTACGTTATCTTGATTCATTTGCCACCTGTTACCATCCTTACCTCTAGGGTAGGTTTTGTTCCTTAAGTGATCTTTTTTGTTAAAAAAGTCAACCAAATACAAATGAAAACTATACCTTAAAATGCACAGAGACCCTCAGTAACAGCCATTCACATCAGCACCATTTTCTTTGCCTTTGTCTAAACCAACTGCCATGACATGTTTATTTTATCAAGGGGGACGTCTGGCTTGCGGATGTCCAGTCAATGTCTACATCAACAGCAAAAGGTTTTCTCCAAACTCTGACATTTGGATTTCAAATACCAAGACATTCAAAATTCAGCATTAATGTTTATGCACTTCTGTCAGTTAACCCTTTGCCTGCTGACATATATACCAACCTTGTGGTAGGACTACTAGAAGTACTCCATTCTCTCCCTGTATTTCAATGCACCTGGAAAAGGCAGCCTGGCTTCACCAAAGCTGTCTCATTCCCTTTCTCTATCTTGCTCCATGATGTGCTGCAAGGCCCCAGGTAACATCTTTTTCATGGTTGTATACTTGCCATGCTTAGATGGGGTTCTTGACCATGGGAGTGTGATAAAGAGTGCAGAGACTGTCATCTTCGAGTGACATTCTTGATCTCTGACAAGTGTGTGGAGGGACAAGGTGCAGTTAGGTTTAGGCGTAGAGCAAAGAGAGTGTAGGCTGGCAGGGAAGAGGACCACAAAGGGTGCAATACACAGAGGGAGCGCACAGCTTCTGCCTGCCTTGGCCCCTGCAGCTCATCGGGAAAGCATCAGGAGAGGCACAGGAGGACCACTATGCCAAGACTCTCCTGAGCAGCCCTTCCATGGAGGGCTATGCTGGAGTTAGCTTAAGGTCGGAGAGAAGTTTTCAGCAGCCGAAAATTAGAAAGAGATTAGGCAAAGAGAAGGGAAGCATTAAGCAACATACAGGCAAAGCAGCTAAAGTAATATTTGCTACATAATGTGACAGTTCTCCTCAGACTTCTCTCCCTGTGAAGATCAGTAATATAGCGAAGGCAGGAAAGAGGATTCACTTCAAAATACCTTCAACATTGTTTTTTCACCAAAATCTTCTCTTCCCCTTACCTACTGCATTTTAAATGAGTTTCCTAAAGACCTAAGAGAAAAAGAACAAAGAGATAACTGTGGACAAGCAAGTGGGCAGAACTATTATTCATATTTCATAAGGGCAAATGGAGACTCAAGGGCAAAGTTCCTTTGTTTATTGGTTTTCAGGGAAAGAAGGAAAAAAAAAAACAAAACCCAACAGTCTGAGCCAGAATAAGCTTTCTAACATTTTGTTCTTCTTTGAGCAATGCCACCTCACTGGCTCTGCGAAATTCTACAGGTTTCATCTCAGGAAAAGTGAAACCAGTACTTCTTCCCTGTATATGTATGTCTAGTGTACATCTTATAACCTACATGTATGTCTAGTGTACCCACGTGTGACACCACAGTGCTGGTAACTGAACAGTTATAAAACCCAACGTAAGGGCTTGCAACCTAAGTAGACAAGACAAAGGATGAAGAGGGTGAGATTTCCCTTGGGAAATTCACGGAGTTGAAAGTAGATGAAGGCTAGGAGCCCATTAGGAGGACATATCTTACATGCTTGACCTCTTATTCTTCTGTAAGCATTCACTGAGCATTAGAGACAGGATGGGGACTACATGGACCTTTGGTTTGACCCAGTACAGCTGTTCTCTTCTAGTAACACAATTCCGCTTTCCATCTCTGTTTCTGAGACTGTTTCTGGCTCTTTACTGCTAAGTGGTAAAAACCAGCAAATCAGAAAATGCTGAGGCAGTCCGCCCTCTCTTAATGCTTTAGTTAGGCAACCACATTTGGAAATTTTGGCCATATTGGTAGACTGCTTGTTAAGATTCAGGTTGCCAGTGGATAAAAGACAAGATCCAGCAGTATGGTTTAGTGACCTGATGACTCATCAGAAGCAGCATGCAGTATGCACCTTACAATATGCTTCTTGATGCTTTCCAAAGTTCAGCACAACCTTCAGCTGAATGCCAAAAGTCAGATTTAATAAATGACCTGAGGGTCAGTAGTAGCTGAGTTCCTAGCAGTAGCCAGAGAGCTAGATTCACTGACATCAGTGCGGGCTTGCTGAAAGGCTGGTCCACTACCTACAAGAGTCATCGTTTTCTCGCTTTGTGATTCAGCCTTTTTCCACATTGCTGTGTGATTTAGTTGCTGGTCTCACCTGTTAGTTTCTACTGGAATTCCTTATCACAAGCTACAGATATCAAGCAACGAGCAAGCTGAGAAGTGATAATGAGATAGCAGTGTTCATCGTCCTTGTCCATCTCTGCCCCCCTTGACGTCGAGGAATGTTTTATCACAGATAGCAGTGGAGCAATTTGGTTGACTGCGGATGCCACCTCTGCTCTGAACAGGAGCAGTCAACCAAATTCTTTTTCTTTCCTCATCCCAATCTACATGACTCCCTGGCTGGACCGACATAAATATTTTTCAAAATCCCTTTTCCCAGCAGTAGCACCTGCACAGCCGTCCTGTCTCCAAATGTCTCCTGCTTCATATTGGTGTTTCTCTCTGTGCTCTCAGTGAAGCGGAAGTCAGTTCTGCACCTCAAGGGCTGCTTAGATCAGAGAAACAGCCCTTCACCAACCAAGTCAATAAACTCCCCAGATTTTCTTTCCAACCAAAGACTTAGACTCTCCAAGTGAGTAGTCAGCTACTTGATGGTGCTCCACTCAAGAATACATAACATTTTTAACACATATCCAATTTCTAATATGATTAGGTCTGCAATTATTTTGCCATTTAATATCCTGCTTTCATTACCTGAGTTTTCTGTATTTGTGCTTCCAACAACACTTTTCTAACCTTATGTCTTAAAAAACCCAGTGTTTCACAAAAATAATAAATAGCCTCGGGTTACCACTTTCACACTAACAGCAACAACTGTGCAAACCTGAAAAGAATATAAGAAATCAAGAGTATTTTTTTTTTAAATAAAGATCTCTCATTGCTTTTTGTTTGTTTGTTTTCCAAGAGAACTTACTAAGGATAAACTGAGTTGTAAGGCATGGTCTGGGGGACGAAGTATTGGAGGCAAGGCTGTGCAACTATCTACTCAGTGCTGGATAAGGGCAATATTAAATAGGACTAATGAGCTTGAGTGAGTCAAATGACCTTTCCTCATTTGCTACAAACAGCTTTGTTCCTATGATTCAGTTGGTTGCTCAGTAAAGGTTGTGCAGCTCATTTGCTGTATTTTTTACACCAGAAATTAATAAATGAGGCCACAGTGTTCTGCATCTATTTGGTGACCCACTGGTAAGCAATTTTAGCTACCTGCCTACTATCTGAATGAAGGCTTGTGCCTGCTGAAGCCTTTCAGTACCATTATAAGGAGCGATACATAAAGGCACTCAAGAGTGTCAATCATGCTTTCAAACAGCTTGTTCCATAGATAGTTGTGTGTACCCCAGCACCTTCATCTTCTCAAAGAAATGCTGTTGAGCAACACACTGGTAAAGTGTACAGGAACTGGCTTTCAAAAAGATTTTTTTTTACAAAGCAAGCCTGCAAACAGGGAGAAAAGGAACATATTAAACTCTGGGCATATGAACTCAGCATGACTGATCTAAGCAACCTCAAAAAAAAATAGGAGGGAAAAAGGATTTCAAACAAGTTGCTGTCCTGTCTTCACTGTTCTTCTCAGGACAGAGTAAATGTCCAAATTGTCATCTAAGATTGTCTTTCAAAATACAGTGTTCAGTATTCTCCATCATATGTAAATGTCACTTTTCTCTCTCTTGAAGGGAAGGAAAAAACGACTCAGGTAGTACCTTTTTGGAAGCATGTCTTTCTTAGCCAGTTTTGCCCAGAGATCTGACCAACCTCCAGGTACACTTCTTAAGACACTGGTATCCTGATTATTCAATCTATGCTGCTGTCATCTGGCTTATACATACAGGTGTCCTTCCTGAGGAAAGAAATGTATGTGAGGGATAGGAATGAGTGCCCACGCAGGTCTCACCCCTCCACAAAACTGGGGTCCAGTGGTTCTGAAACTTTCCTCTGGTTAGATGCAGCTATTTTTAAGAGGACTGTGATGAAGAGAAGGGATTTGACCATGTCTGAGGAGGTTTGACAAGCTATAATTGCTTTCTAATCTCTTAACAATACATGCTTGAAATTATGCATGTGTTTAAGTGATTCAGTGGATTGGGGCTACAGTTGAAAATCAAGCAAATGGCTTGGAAGGATATCTCCATAGATGGGGATATTAGCCTACATAAGGCTAGAATAGTCAGGCAGCGATGCCTCAAGTTCTAGTGCACATCTGTCTCTTCTGTTTCTTACTGTTTCCCATCTAAATTTTAGAACACATTTTCAGGGTTTTTCTTTTCCCTAAATAGCTTCTCCTGTAGGTGATATCAGAAACCCCTACCATGACATGCATATGCGACAGTGATACATATCTTTTGTTTCCCTTTCTCTTGGCTACCAGCATGGGATTTTATTTTCAGTAATGCTGTTCTCTCTTTCAGATGATGATAATGTAAATGGATATATGTCCTGAAAGGATAAATAAGGGTACTGACACTTAGCAGCTGATTGACAGGAACTGTTTAAGTGCTGTCATATGGTTGGCATGTCACTTAATGATCAAATTCTTCTCCTGCCAGTAAAAATCACATTGATGCCTCATGCGGATTTTAGCCTCTCCATAGCACCATAGCTCCATTCACAGAATTTACTATGCATCTCATGTTTAAAAAGCTTGGATGAGGAAACCACCTGTGTTTGCTCAACTTCTGCTCCATATTTGTCCCAGCTCTGCCTGCAGAATAACACACACCTCTGCTGGTCCACAGGCAAGTTCAGCAATTTATATGGAAACATGCAGAGAGTGGGGTCAGCTGGACACATTATAGTAATGTGTGGGCCCTTCCAGATTTTTTATGGGTACAAGATACCCAGCAGATACCCTTTTAGAGGCACCTTTTGTCACGTAAGAGCATGACTAAATACAGAATCCTGAAAACAGTTTGCTGAAAGTAATTAAAGAAACTTGCTTACAATATCATAGCTCAACCTGGTCGAGGAGGAAGAAACTGCGATTTCTTCTCTCTGTTAAGAGTTTTCAAGAGCTCAGGTTAATCCAAACTGCAATTATTATTAATTTCTCAGACAAAACACTGCCTTTCTTTTTAAGGATGCTAAGTAGTCTGAGATATTTTGCCAAAAATACTCCACACTCAATTCACTCCTATAAAGAAGGCTGAATTTAATCTGTCTTCCTGATCATGATAAGACAAGTATTTAAATACCAAGTACGTACACCATCAGTCCAGGTCATCCTGGTCATCACTTCATTTAATATTGCCACATTCTGCACTACAGGATGCTTTGCAAGTTGAACAAGTTGGGGCCACCCAGACACGTTGTGCAAAGCTGCAGATCAGTGCAGAAGAAAGGTGCCACCAACAAGCGGCAAGGAGCATTCCTGCCCCAAGGAGACCATGCACACCAACATGGAATTCGTATGCCAGAACTGGGGAGTTGTACCCTCCCTTCCTCTCTGTGCTCACGTTATTTGTGAGAGGCATATCAGAGCTTAATCGTCACCGTGGGAGGGAGGGAAAGGAAGCAACTAGACAAGAGACAGAGAGGTATTTGCAGATGGCGTAAGGCAGTGGAGGGTTGGTAGAGTTTGAAGACAGGTGGACTGTTTCAAAGGCAGTTCCCATTCCTAAACTGTTGGCATTGAGGTTGAGAGAGAGGAGGAAAGCCACGCAAGGCAAAAAGGCAGTGCTGTGGAAGGCAGCGTCTGAAGACATTGAGGGAAGGAGGGGAAGGCAGTGACATGGTGGCTCTACTTTGCATATTGGAAAAAGACAGCATTCATCAGTACACACAAGGTCTGGAGAGCTGGGATTTGATGATACCAAAGGAAAAAACAGCACAGAGGTGAAAGGAACGAAAGGCATAAAGAATTTTAGCGTTGGGCAAAGCAAGGCATCAGCATGTACACAGCACAGAGCAGAGATAGATTGGGCAGAGCGGAGGTTGCAGAACCGACATGTTGTTCCTATCTATTTCTGCTCACCATGGAAATACAATATAATCATCAGCTAATTCTTAATCTTGTCTGCTTATTAACTTTCCATCTAATTACATGATACAAAAATTGGAATTAACAGAACATTTATGCATTACAGATTTGTTTATTCAAGGTTCCCTACAGCAAGCTGAAAAGGAATTATTCAAAAAATTTGAAGTGAAACATTGATTAAGAAATCCTTGGGAAATAAAGTCATGACCTAAGGGAACAAAATCCACTTCAGGGAAGCTCTGAAGAGCTGGCAGTCATCAGATTTGTTAAAATCTGACTCAAATTCAATAAAGCTTTCATGAAATGTACACACATGTTCTGGAGCAGTTGAATTCTCACAGAAAACTTTGAAAAACATCCAGTTTAGAAGGAGTTCTGCCAAATGGCCTATATTTTAGCTTTCTCCCATTTTGACACATTATATAAAAACTGCTGATTACCCAGATGAAGTCATATTTCTCTGTGATGACAGTCATTTTACTAGAACTACATTTGATGCTGTAAACAACAGGGAATTAGTCACAGAAGCTGATGAACTCTTAAAAATCAAAGTGTTTTCACTGAGATGCTCTCCTGTGATGAAACCATGACAGTAAAAGATCCAAGATTATAGTCATACACAAGTGTCCTGACATGAAGAAAAATATTTTGTGACATTTTCCTGGAGGTATCCATTTTCCATCCAGATTCAAAAATGGACTAGAATGTTTTGAGAAGAATACATAAGAAAATATGTTCCTAAGAAAAATCAGCTTACAAAAATCTGCTTTTGATCTAGTACTTCAACCTAAAAAATACATGAGAAATAAACACTAGAAGAAAAGAAATAGTAAAATATTATTTTTCAGGTAAAAACATGCTTTATTTGAACAAGGAACAGAGACATCTCAATCCATTCTTTCAAACTGTGTGTTAAGAACTTCATCCCTTAAAAGGTAGAGGAGGTGATTAAAAAGCCTGGACACCTGCCCCTTAGGAAGGCTACCTTTAGGGGCAATCCAATAACATTTTGGCATCCCTACCTGTCCCAGCCATTTGAGGATGCTTTCCCTCCTCACCATGCCTGTTGTCAATCCCTTTCCATATTATCTGTGTTCACCCACTTCAGAAAGTTAATGCAAAGTAAGTCTAGCACCTACCAAACCAGTCAGCCAGCAACACAACCCACTCCTCCTTACCAAGCGATTCACAGGTATATACCACTTCCCTGACAAAACAGCAGAGCAGTCTTCTAAAGATTTCCTCTACTGCAACCATGAGTATAGAACTTCCCTCGACTTCTCCTTCCCTTCCCTTCCCTTCCTTTCCTTTCCCCAGGCTGACTACTGCAGACTTTCTCAGCACAACCGTCCAGTCACTGGGCCTCTCTCTCATTGCTGGGGTGCTTTTTAACCCTTTCCCAAATGGGTGGTGTCAGGGATTCTGCCCCATCAAAATGTCACTCCTAATTACCTCTCCTTTCATCTAGTTCAATGTAAAGGCAATTTTTCTTCTGAAATGCACTACCCACGTGCATAAATGTTGCATGATCAGGCCAAAGCTTGATACAGCAAAAAGATTTGCACTGCATCAGGGCTACAATCCTTCTCAGAAACAATAATAACCACTTTACAGAGAAATAGATGTTCTCCATCCCTACTTGAGGCAGTAAATAAGCTCTACTGAAGTCAAAGCAGTAAATACATTTTGAAATTTTGATAAGTACTTTCACAGCAAGTTTTACAAATCTATCTCATTTTCTAAAGCACTGCAGACTGTTGAGTTCATTGCCATTGAGCAAAAGGAGTTAAGTGCGGCAGCACTACAGAGCCCCCATTATATACTGACAGTGATGTTTTGACTTCAGTGCTCTCTTCATACTGTGGACAAATGCTGAGTTGTTTGCCTGTCTGTTCTGTGCTGAAAGTGTATCTGAGGTTTGCAAATAGAAAGGGTCTAAACCCACTCCAAGCGAAATCTCCATTGACTTCCACAGGCGCAAGAGAAGTCTTTATAAAAAGACCTTATAAGAAGACATAAAAATACCCTTGTTCTGAAACCCCTTCTACATTCCTGAAAGCTATCCAGTTATTCCACAATCCCAATCTGTTTAACAACAGGAGTAAGAGCTATCTCATCTTACAAAACAGCTCCTCTCTTCATTTTTTTTTAAGTGTAGAGTGAAGTATCACATAGTATCTCTGATGATAAATGGCAAACTGAATCGGGATTTTGACCAGCAGGATGCACTCATTTTACAACTACAGGCCTCTTTTGAAGACCTTTGCTCATCTGAACAGTCAGGCATAGTCCATTGGAAGCTAAACTTAGACCAGCAAGTTCATGTATGACATGAAATACAGAGAGAGATCATTTTACCACTGCGGACTGGAGGGACCATTAGCACACCGATCGAATTATCCCATATTCGTATTTTTTATTAAATAGTTTCTAACTCAGTCTGATACAGAAGAGATCTCTTCCCCTAATGAATATTCTGCAAAGCACTATCCTCCTGCCACGTGTCCTGCTGACCCAAATGAAGTCAGGGATTTCCACACTTCTGATTCAGTGCAACTACTAGGTAATACATGAGAGCTGGCTTTCTTGGTGAGCAATCGTGCCCATGATGGGGAGATCCCTGCCTGTCCAGGGGGAACTGCAATGCTGGGTTGCTTCATCCCTTTATGTGAGAATCCTGAGAGGCCTAAAAATTTGCCACTTTATCCAGCACAAAGGACTGTGTTTATGACACTGTTTTAAAGTGCTGCACAGGAAAGAACAATATCTGTTCCTCTTGTAAATGTGGTAATAAACACCTTTTGCAAAGTATCTCCAGGATGACTGATAAAAGCTGGAAATCAGTTTCAATAACCCCTTCACTCATGTTGTAACTGGCTTTACTTTGCTACAGCTCCCCCTTCCCACAGTAGAGAAATCTCACTCTGAATTTTAGTTATCCCACTATCACCAGTAGCAACAAGAGCATATTTGGTTTGGTTATTCATTTCTGAAGAGCTGCTGTGGAGTAGCCATGGGAGGGAATTGTAAGCACATCGCTACTGGTTTGCCTGACCACATTATAACAGAAATCAATTGTTCCTGTTGCAGAGGAGGTCTCAGAGGACAGAATAATGCAAGATCTGAATGTCACCCTAGTTATTTTATCTGTCTCTGTATCTTTGACAGCTGACAGAGGAATGAAAATTCGTTTAAGAAGGGACCCAATCAGATCATCCATAGACAGTTATGGTTTTTTCCCCTATCCACCTCACAGGAATGAGGACACCATTACAAGATTCTTTAACCTTTCCAGACAGTATGGCATGCAATTCAAAAAACAAATTGTGCTGTGCGAATAGACTGTGAGCACAAGGAGATACTATAATTCATTTTTCCACACATTTTTGTTACATCAAAGTCCCCTTCAATTTTTCTTCAATTTCTGGACAGTTGGAATTTGCAAGAAAGTGGGAGTGACAAGATAACTTGTGGAAGATGCTGGGAGGGACTGGGATCAACAAGAGGGAGTACGGTGGAAGCTTCCTGAGTAAGGAGAGAGGGTGGATCTGAGGATTCTCTTAGCTGAACTAAATCGCATCAGCAACATGTACTCAAACTTGCTGTGAGCTCCACTGAGAAGATACAGATGTAAAAGATAAGCCCAAATTACCTTTTATCAGGTTATGTTGCAAAGTTCAGGGAGGGTATTAGGATGATTGGAGGTTTCTGAGAGCACTGCGACCCAGTGCTGAAGTAGGACATTGCAAATGTAGCAAGCAGAATATTATTCTCATCTGAATCTAATGAATTTGCTAATCACATTGCTGTAATTTTCTTTCAAGCTATTGGTAGAACAAGTGGATACCTGGGGAGGTAGCATTGCCCATGGAACTGAGAACTTCTGCTGTTTATTGGTATGCGTGGGAAAGCAGTTTTCCTGGACGCATTTATTTGCTGGCTTTAAATACTTATATTTACTTGGGGACTGTAAATACTTTTATAAATGGTAAATTGTCATTAGCCCATCTTCCTGATGCATCCCAGATTAAAGCTAATGCCTTTCAGGTGGGTGCTATTAAATTAGCCTACTGCAACCTGACAGATATCCTCTAGTCAAAAATGTATTTTCTTCTCTGCTTAGAGCAACTTCTGCTGCTTCTAGGTAGAAAGATAATCCCACGAGTAGTCCAACTGTTTTCAGATGTGTGGATTTGTATGGACCAGAAACAAGCAGGAAATGTCTTGTCCCCCTTATTACTACAACTTGTATTTGAGTAGGACTTGTACTAGGAGGTGAAACACGGAGTGCATGATTAGAAGAGTCTGCTATCTCTACAAATAGAGGGGGACACAATTATTAACATTTTACAGATAGGTCTTACAAGACAAAGAATTAGTCTTCCCTTAAAAAAAAAAGAAAGATAAAAATATGGCCAAATAAGACAGAATCTGGCTCTGGGACTTCCTAATCTTAACTACCAGATAAGGTCTTTGTACTTTGCACTTTTTCTTTACATACATAAAATCTAAATTGCCAGCTTTGATACTGCAGCAGAACAAGTGGTGTCAATTTTCTAGGCCTTTTGGGGTTTAAAAACCTTCTTTAGGAATGGCAACAATTATGTTCATTAAATGGCTAAATTCCTTCCAATGTCCAGATAACTGGCTGCTCAAGAACACCAGAATTCTTCAGGACTTCTTAAACAGGATATTACACCTACCATTTACCACAATAAAAATTGAGTTGTCTAGAAAAATACCAGCCATAGGTTTTGGGATTTAAAAAACAAAACAAAACAAAACAAAAACATTTCTTTGTATTAGAAGAGGCTGAAATGTGGTTGAAGCACACTTTCTTCACAACCCATTATGCATGTGATGGGGTCCATGAGTTTATGCAGAATAAAAGAGTCTCTGTATTTCCATTTCTATTTGTGGGTAATAGCAGGCTTTTTGCTTCTGTATTTTGGACTTATTTACCAAGTACTGACAAAGAACAATTATATTTTATAATATGAGGTGTTCCTTCATCTGTAGTAAGCAGACAAATATTCTGATTTATTTCCACTAGAATTGTGATGAATATACTTTAAATTATGTGCAAACATTTCATAATAAATTAGTGGAATCCATAAAAAACACAAAGGTAATCATGAAGGCAAATTAGGAGTCTTACACACATATGTTCTTGCTGTAATTTCTCACCAAGAAAATTACACCCAAGGAAAAGAAAAAGGCAAAGAGGCCACTGTTATTATCAACATAGTAGGTATGAAACAGCAAAATGTAAAGTGGTCATGCAGTCCATCGACCTCCAAGTCACCAGAGCATGGAGCAAACATAGAGCCATACCCTTCTTGCAGGTGCACAGTCAAAGGGCAAGAGGAAATAGTCACAAGTTGCGGCAAGGAAAAATCCAGGTGGGCATAAGTGAAAAAATAATTGCACAATGAGTGATCAAGCACTGGAACATGTTTCCCAGGAAGACTGCAGAATTTCCATCACTGGCATTGCAAGACTTGCATGGAAAAGGCCCTGGTCTGAATTTGATGTTTTCCCTGGTGTAACTAGGAAGTTGGGCTAGATGACCTCCACAGAGCTCATCTAACCTAAATTATTTTGTGAGTCCATGAAAAAATAAAATCTATAGGTCAATAAGGGATTTTTCACCTTGGAAAATGAGTCTACACAAAATAGCATCACTGCTGGATTATTTTCTGGTGCATTAGAAAACTGACTGAGTTATGTGATCCCCAAAACTCTTTTATATAGAGCAAAATATCTAGTATTGCCAAGAGACACTGCTGGACTTAACCAATCACCTCTGTAAGGAAGCAAAAATAGGATTAATCAGCTAAAAATCAATGTTTCAGTGAATAAATTATTCGTTCACAGAAATTACCTGCATCTATGAGGTGAGTCTGGCAGAACACCATCTGTCCCCATCTCACTGTCTGTAGTGGGACCCCAGTAAGGCCCAGTTTTCTGATTTAGACAGGAAGGTAAAAGAGCTTACACATGAGGTGTCTTAGTAATGTAAATATGAAAGTCTATACAAATTCCAGTCTTAACTGGCTATGCAAAGTCTGTTCCTGAAGATGCTCTAAACTGCATCAACTACTGACATCCACCAAGTATGTTGAGTATAATAAATACATTTCAGCCATGTCTTGCTTTCTGTCATCGAAGTCTAGCCAAAAGGGAAATCACCTGTGGACTGGTATCACACCTAATGATTCCCCCGCATGAAGAGCATTCTTGTGCAGCCCCATGAACTGGCAGTGGATTAGCTGTTACTACAGTGCACCAGAGTCTTGCAGGTTTTTTTTTTCAAGGATGAGGGTTAACTGCTTGAATGAAAAAGAATGATGATCATGTTAATAAATATTTCTCAGTCTATGGGCAACTGGTGGCTTATAAGACAACAGAAAGTGATCTTCAAAAAAAATTGAAAACAAAACAAAATTCCTCTACGCCATTCCCAAACATCTGAGCAGGTAAAGAAAACAATTCATATTAGAAGTAATAAATGAAGATTTAAAATAGCTCTTTTCAACTCAAATGAAAATGAAACATCTTACAGTAATGCTGTGCAAGTTCATCCCATTTTTCCTCTCCCTAGACAACACAGGTAGTCCTGGGATAAAAACACTGAGAAGCTGCGATTGAGGTAGTTCTCCTAAGGCATGGCATAGGATTTCACATTGGGATTTCTGAAGTGAGATCAGTGGCTCACAGTTACTCCACAGCAGAGATTTTGCAAACTGAGAGAGCTGAGCTTCTTCCAAGTGGCATCCAACCACTGTCCAGACTCCTGGCCTTCTCCTCCTCTGCATTTTTAGAATCCAGTGTAGAGAAGAGAGAAGCTGCCGATGGTATATTTGGAAATCTCTTTCACTGAAAGCATACACTTTTCCCCTTTTTTGCTCTCAGTTCAGATGGTTGGTAACAGGGAAATAGCTGTCTCATTTCTTGAGGGTCCCTCAGAAACCAGTCCAACATGAAACAAAAGTGAATGGCCCCATTATCCTAAGGAGCCATCATTTTAAAAATACCAGGGATGCTTTTCTTAGTCAGTAATTGTAAATTCAATTTTAGTACTCTGAACGGCAACAGGCTTCAAGGAACAAGCATATTGCAAGCTGGAGTTTGCCAAGTGCAAGACAATCACAAGTGTTCTCTATTTCTCTGGTCACTCAATATTAGACTTCATTAAAGAGGAGAGATTGCATTGCAGAATTTGAGTCCTAGAGACAGCACCCACTTACAAATAAACAGAAAAACTAACACTGCAATGTACCATGTCAGAGTATAGACTGCCACCAAATCCAGAAAACACAACATTCTCATTCAATATGGCCTTTCTTCTGTGCTGTTTGCAGGATATTGAACACACAGGCAGGAGGAGTATATCAGTAATCAAAAGAAGGATTTTAAAATCAGATTTTGCAACAACGCCCCTATCTTACTGCTAAAAGAATAGTATTAACTTTATTTCATTTTTGCACAGGATCAAACTTTTCACCTTAGCATCTCAGGGGGCTTTATAAGAAATTCCACCCCACAGCAGTTGAAATGCTGCTGTGAATCCCTTCTGGTATCGAGCACACCAGCACTCTCTGGTATAACTAAAATAAAAACAAACGTGCAGAGAAAGCTCATAACCCTGTGCTGCACCTGAGATATGATGTCACCCACCTTTGCTGCTTGCTAACAAGCCATGCTTGCCCCACCAGAGATATATAATACAGTCATTGATCGCATGTTTCTAAACATGCATGTTAATTAACATGTAAAGCCTCCAGTTACTTGGAAGCCATTTCTCCCTTTCGCTTTCTTTAAATCCAGACATGTAGCTGTATTTCATGCCTTTTTATTTAAATGACAGACCTGCCATTAATTTATAAAGCAATTACGGGTCCACTGATTTTAGTGAAAGCAAAAACATATCATGCACCTGAAATGGAGAAAAAATCAAGACTACAGATGATTAACTATTCATATTTGTCTCTGCCTTTTGAATAGACATCCTCTCTCCCACGAGATCAGGGATCAACCACTACTTAGATATTTAGTCCTCGGCTTTGGCATTAAAACCTTCCCCATCAAGCACTGCCTTAGTAATGTTCTTTCTATTCTAAGGAATAAAAATAACAATGAAATTAATGATTAGACACATTATATATGGCATTCAGTGATGGGAAAGAATGAGATGGTAAAAAATATATTTATACTACTTCTTTATGCTTACATTTTGTTCCAAGAACAAGATGCTTTCTCTTTTACATTCTGATTGTGTTTTGTGACAATCATTATTCAGGGAATGAAGAATTTTAATGACTTAAAAATTAATTTGGCGGTCTCAGCCTGGCTCCCGGTGAACACGTGTCCACATAAAAAAAAAAAAAAAAAAAAGCACACTAATTGGCAGTTCATTGTCATTCTCAGCACAGAAGCCAGGAACTCCATAGATTTTAAAGCCAGAAGTGACCATTGTGATGATCTAGTCTGGCAGGTCATGGGACTTCCATGAATTAATTATTGCTTCAAATCTCAATAGCTGTGATAGACCTGGAGCATGTTTTTTAGAAAAACACCCAATGTCAATTTTAATGTTTCCAATAATGGGAAATCCACTACAATTCTTGTTTAGTTATTCTAGGGGCTGATTGTGCTCACTTTTAAAAAAAAGAGTGAATCTTATTTTTGCTCTGAATTTTTGTACCATAAGCTTTAAACTCTGTTAACATCTTACACCTTTGTTTACTAGAGTCAAGTGTCCTCCTAGGAAATTATTAGTGGTGATATGAATGTCAAGACTGGAGGATACTTTATTTTTAATACTATAGTCTAGTTGTTCCAGGAAACCGAAAGTCTGGATTCAATGCATTCCTAAATCTGAGGAATATGCAACCCACAGTTCCAATTTCCGAAGAGACCATCCCAATTGCTAGACTAACCACTTCTGGAAACTGAGACTGGGCTCAAGAATACCGCTTACCCTTCTTTTTGAAGCTGGGTCATTATGTTGGCCAAGAACACAGTGTTTCTGAGGGCAAAGAGAGGACACGGAGAGGCATGGCACTTAGCCTGATGTGCAAGGCCCTTAGTTCAGAGAGAGTATATTATACCATATATATTATATAATATTAAACATAATAGCTGGGTAATGAAATAACTCATAGAAGAGATTAAAACTCAGGGCACATCTTTCTGCCCTCCTTTCCCTGCAGAGTGCCTTGGTATTTTTTGCTTTTAATTCAGTTTTCATACTCCTTTATCATTTCACCCGCAGACAGTGAGGATGAAGCACAGCATGGGAAAAGCCGTGCTATATTGCCCGTGCCATACCTGTTTTCTCAGTACTACTTTCTGGATTGTACCTTACAAATCTGGCAGTCCAATGTATTCCATTGCCAATTACTTTTTGTTAAATTGTTAATGTTAGATTGTTAGTTGTGCAGTGTTAGAATATTACCAGCTAACTACTGGCACTACAGTACAGAAATGCAACTCCATCTTTTCAAGTAGTATAATTAGAGGTAGCTGGGCATTGCACATGCAGCCAATAAACCAACCGTATTTTCCAACAGATTGAGTTAATAGGGATTCACCCTAATTAAAAGCTTGAAGTTTTGATGAAAATATAAAGCCTTTCTTGGGAAAGATCTCCGCTTTGATTCACATTCAAGTCACAGTGGCAGCAGGGTTCTTAAGAGACCACCAGCAGAAGTGAGGCTGTTGAACACTCCAGGAGCCCTCAAGAGGACCAAGGTACGAAGCTTATAATAGGAAGGCATAGTAGTGGGTCAAGGTCTCTCAATGAATAAATGGTGCATTTGTGCTCTAATTAAAGCACTGCCCTTTCTTTCACTCTTTTTTGGTTATTAGAGTTTTATGTGTACCTGCAGTGTGTTGGGGTAGAAGCCCTGACCTCTTTAGCACTGTTAAGAGACAGTTTAGTCTAAGCAGACAAAACACAACTTTAGTCTATTTGCTCAACTGAAATTTGGGAGATTTTTTTTTTTTTGGATGCATAAGCTTCTCTTCCCTACAAGTTCAAAGAAAAGAAAAAGGACATTGAACAGCTGGTTACAAACACACACAATTCCTTAGTGTTAGGAGAATCTTCTTAATAGGTGCTTTAATTACTTAATAGCCTGGAATAAAGTTATAACCTTTTGGTTGCTGTTATGATTACTGACAACTAAAATATACAGCTCTGGCAAAGTAGCTCCCTCTCCAGAAAAGAAAGCCTCTGCCTCTGATACTACCCAACACTCCACTTAATTATGTTATCCTTCATTTAGATGGTGATTCTATTGCAACATCCAACAAGGAGAAGATATTGCACAGTAATAGCGAGTGGCTCGGGCAGCTGCTTGATCAAGGCATTATTGAATTACACATACTGAGGATGCAGCTGGACAGTGAAAACTGATGCTTTCACTAAGTGATGAAATTCTGCTCTGTGGTCATTTAATACAGAGTGTATTCAAATAAAGATTAAAAGAAGAAATAAGGATCATAACAGATTAAATGCACTGCGGCATTTCTACCCTGATATTTTTATTCAGAACAATATTATCTCTCTTATTATCTTCATGACACTTTATGACCACTTAATTGGGCCAGCTACAGCTCTACCAGTTGTCCCAATTAGGTGAAATCTTCAGTACAACAGATATCAAGTGGAGCTATTCAAAGCTCCTGCAAAGCCATTACAAACTCAACACAAGCCATACAGGGGCATCTATAAATGTTAACCTTTTAGAGCCAAGCCCCTGTTTCTCTCTAACAAGGGAGCTGTAAAACAGGATTTCGTAAGGAATAGGGCTCTCTGGCAGCACCTCTGCAGCGCACGGCGGGGAGGTGGTTAAGCTGCACTGTCAATGTAGCTGGGGGTGAGGGGCTGGCAGCACCCCGATACAGAGCGCGGCAAGTGAGCGCGGCAGTGAGCGCGGCGGTGAGCGTGGCAAGGCTGTGTCGATCCCCGGCCCGGTGGCTGCCCCAGGCTCCCAGGACAGCAGCCCTGTGCCGCTGCCAAGCCTGCTACCAGCCCATGTCTGGCATATGGGCTGCCCACAAAGGAGTACCCCAGGGCCCCACTGACGCAGAGTGGCACCAGATGATCTTTGGGGTCCAACAGCAGTTTTGGAAGGCCTTTGGGACTCTCTATTTTAATTACAAAATTAAGCCTGAACGGCCAGTGAAGCCAAAGGATAATCCTGGATCAAAGCCAGGAAAGACAAACTGGAGCAGCCCCAATACAGGCAATCAACACAGTCAACATTGTAATTATTTTAGAATAACATGGCTCAGCAAGTAGAGGTGGATTTAAGTTCAGGGACTCATATGCTCAACCTCTAGTTAGTAGCTATGCAAAAGACCTTTTCTGCAGTACAGACCACCTCTGGCTCCCTTGTCCCTTGCCAGCCAGGACAGTGTATCCATGTCCCAGGGTGCTTTAAAGTCAGAGAAAGGCTCAAACATCCTGATCTCCGCTGGAAGAAGAAGGTTAATCCATTCTGTAGTAATCAGAAAAGCTCCCCTCGGAAGGTACAAGAAGGAAGAAAGGAAGGGAGGAAGGAAAAGACATTACATTTGATGAACAAATGGGAAAAGGTAATAGAGAAACAAACTCAGGAGAGAGCAGCTGAGCCTTCCTGCTGAAACACTTCTCAATATTTGGGTTTGGCCCCAGGGACTTCATTTTTAAACATTTGAAGGGAAAACATGTAAATGCTTTAGAATAATACAGGTTAGGTGAGCTGTTCCACAGATTAAAGACTTTTCCTTTGCCTTACTTACTCCTAATTCAAGAAAAGTAGAAAAATTCTTTATGTGCATTTGGTATCTTTATTCAGTTACGCATTTATATATGTGTATATTTATATACACAGACATATGCAGACACAAAAGATCCGTGATCATCACTACCAAAAAGCTTTTAAATAAACAGTGCCCAGCCTTCTGGAAGTCCTGCCTGGTTACCCAGGGAAAGACACACGGCAGGGTTTCTTTTAATGCACTTAGGACAAGCCTTCAGACGTGACCTCTGAATTTCATCCAGACAACAGCTTACATATACACTGCAAGGGCCGGCTAATTGACCAAATGAAGCAACAAAGTCTAAATCCCTGATTTCCGCAGGACAGGAGAATATATAGAAGTGTAAGCACAACTGACATATGAGAGACATATGGCAACCCAGCCCAACTGCATTGTAACTACCAGAAAAATTGTATTTCTACTTTAAGCTCAAATCCTGCTTCATCACTGTCTTTGTCCCCATGTAGTCATTTACACCTGTGCAAAGTGAATGGAAAACACTACCAAGTGAGAATGAGAACAATTTATCATTCCTTTCTACAGCGACTGCAAAGCAGGGAGGCAGGCACTGAATTTATCAGGTTCAAAAGAAATGGCAAATTCAAACAAATACATTTCTACCATTCATTTTCAAAGGGAATTAAACACAAAATTGTAGCCTAATACAACATTAGCATTCCAAATATACCCTCGACCAGGAAATACATTGTTATGGTACCCTTAGTAGTCACGGCATAGTTACATTTTGGACATGTGAATAAATGCTCTGAACCCCACTGAAGTTCAATGAAGTCATGCATACATAAAATTGGCTTAAATAACAAGAAAATGCTGCTGTTTGAATTTCTGTATTTATACACATAGATATATTATATGCATATATTCTTCACTAAAGTTAGCACAAAACATTAAGTAGGAAGGGATGGTGTTTGAATTACAGTTTCAGCAACATTAAAAAAAATAGAGCAACTATATCAGAAAGCACTGGCTTGTACATAAAACCTCACATGTTATACCATATTAATATAACTGTTGCAGCAAGCTTTATTTTCATACAATTTCTGTGACCACCAGGCTGACCTAAAGCTGAATTACATCCTTGAATACAGTGATACAGAGCCTGGCTTTTAAATGATAATATAAATCATAAAAAACATCAGGCCTTTGAAATCACATACATTATATAATGAGAACAAAATTCACATTTACACGAACAGGTAATATTTCAAGTAGGGACGTTTCACATCAAGTATGTGAACCTGTTTAAATACATAAACAATAACTGGATTTTACAAGCTGCTAAGCACATTCACATCAGATCTACAGACTGTTTCACAAATGTTCATCTACATCAGGTACAGGATAACTGGAAAGAAACATTACAATAGTACAGCTATTTAGTTCAGGTATTAAATGTGCTTAGATTTATTTGCAGTTTTAATTAAATTTTCACTTTCTGTGGAGCACTTTCCACACATCAGAGAATGTAAAATAAGAAAGCTTGATTTTCTTTTCTCTAAAGATACATTATTATTTCAGGACTGAAAAGAACAGCAATAATATAACAGGATTTAAATTTGCCTTCCAGGTTTCTTTAAATACAAAAGAAAAACCTAAAGCCTCCCACAAATCACCTCTTATAGATCACAGCCAATTATTTCTACTTAATTTAAATGGCCAGCTCCCAGAGAGAAGCATGTTTGCTAGAATTTCATGTAAAAGTTCAACTCAACAGTTTTAATAAAATAAAGCATTTACTAGTATAAAATTTTCTGAATTTGTACGTTATTCTGTTAAACAGATTTTTAAAATGCTGTTGTCTTATTCTGTTAAACATTGTCCACAAGTAATAAAAAGTTTGGGTTTGGTTAGCCCATAGAACTGCATAAGCGGTTATATTTTTACAGTTGATTAACTGTGGAGGTTGTACCAACACTGGCATTTTCCTGTACTTATAGCAAAGGGGTGTTTAAATTAATCTCTCCGGTATGCAGGGAAATTGGTCTCTCATCACCTAAGAAAGTCTTACTTTCAGAAGATTGCACATGCTCTTTAAAGCTGTATTTGGAGCTCCTTCCCCAGAGACTGCCAAGCATAGCTTGAGGTATCCCACACACAAAAGTGTTAAAGGTGCATTAAAGAAGGGAATGAACTCAATAAAATGTTTACGATAGTAGTATGGATATATAGGTACATTAATAACCCCAATCTTTTGCTTCATTTTAATAAAGATTCTATTTCTGGTCTATTTCTTTGTGGAATTTCTAAGGAAATAAATCTACTGAGCAGCCATTAAACAACGAAAATATGTCCTGGAGTTTTTCACTTACACGTCTTTAAACAGTGTTCAAACTGAGCCAATCCTGACAAGAAAAAAATCTTGATTTCATATTTATGTTATAGAAATTAATAGCCTCCCAAAAAAAAAGTTTTCAAAATGGACTTTCCTTCATATTGAGTACATAGCCCACTTACTGATTTGAACAACAGTGCCACTGACAAATAAAGCCAGTATCCTCGCTGTCTCTGCATTGGGAACATTGTTTAACTCCCCTCAGTTTTACTTTCCAGAGAAGATCTGCCTGTCTCCCCAAATCTTCTAGTAGAGATAGAGTGTGCTAGCTGGTCCCGGGGAAACCAAATTACAAAGCCAGCTGATTTGCCCTGGGAGAAGACAGGGGAGAAGGGGGAAAGGTGGCAGCCTGACATCCTAAAATTTCTGGGAGACAGAAGAGAAGAATATATATTCAACATTTGTGTTTAAGAGGATGGTAAGGCCTGTTAGGAGGGATGGGGATGGAGAGCTGGGGAAGAAAAGGAACTTGGCTTCAGTCAACCTGATATGACTTTCTCTGAAGTTGAACCTCTAAGTCCTAGGGCTGGCTGGCACTGTGCAGCCATACTCCCGAGGAAAAGCTAACAGGGCGAAACATGCAGAGCTCTGTCCAAGACAGCTATACATTGCAGTAAGTGAGAGTGGGAATTAATTATTTAGGAAAGTATCAGCAGTATGAACAACGGTAATGGAGCAGAATTGAAGGGAAGCTGCAAGGAGGCAGAGCGTGATGAATTTATTGGAAACTCCAGCCTCCATCAGACACTATTCTTTAGTGGAAATTGAGAAGGACTCATAAATAGAGCTTTAATTAGCATTTTCACATAATTTTCAAACTTTACAAATTAGAATTTACAATCACAATGTCAATTAAAACTGAACAATTACAGTTGTTCAACTATGTTTAAAGCATACGCAGGAGGGAACAACCATATATTGACCCTTAGTATCCTCTTAATCCCAAAAGTTCACGCTCTTCCAGAAAATTATCAAAACTACAAAATTCTTTTATACAAATACAGAACACCTTGTAATCCAATGTATTCCTAACTTATGTTGAAAGCATCTAAATTAGGTGCTTTCTAGGTTAGCGTAAATACAAATCTAAAGGGCAACTACTGAAAAAAAACATTTCCTATATGTTTATCATGTACAAGACACCACAAAAGCCTGCTGAATGAAACAAAGTGAAATGATTTTTCATGCACAATATGAAAAATAAGCCTTTTCTTTAGCCTTGGAT
The DNA here is from genome assembly GCA_034008185.1 of Gorsachius magnificus. Taxonomy (NCBI): domain Eukaryota; kingdom Metazoa; phylum Chordata; class Aves; order Pelecaniformes; family Ardeidae; genus Gorsachius; species Gorsachius magnificus. The sequence continues at coordinate 53,448,978 of CM067082.1, read as the reverse complement.
TTTTGGGTTGGATTGTTTAATAATTTTCTTAGCAAAAATGCAATACTACATGAAACTAGAGCTTAGCAGACAGCAAAGGAAAGAAAGTTCATAAAGGGAAGGTGACTAAATTCTTTCTTTATACACATGTGAGAGAATACGTGAACATGTTTTAAAATGAGATTTAAAAAACAGCATGGCCTATCTGCCTACCTGGATTCTTCTACATCCACCTACCCTGCGGTACCTGCCCATCAGGGGGGGAACACAATTTCATTTCACAATTATTCTATGAAGTAGGGAAGCATAATCCAGTTCTTACAGATCTCCAAGGTGCAGAGAAATTATGAGATACTAAAGGTCAGAAAGGTTTTATGTGGGGAAGTTAGGATATCAACCAAAATCCAGTTTTATCAACCTCAGAATGCACAGAGTTGGGACACCAAACTCATTTTAATTTAACAGCTCCAACCATTTAATATTTTTATTATATATAGCTATCTATTTCTCTTCTACTTTTGAAATTCCAAGGTGCTTCTGCTTTGTACTTTTCATCTTCAAGTGCAGAGCTTAGAAACAGCTCTTTTTTTAAAAAAACTTAAAACCAAGTGTACACTTTTTACCAAATATATGAATATTTACAATTTCAATTACAATTTCAGCAGCTGAAGCATTAAGAAAAACACCACCGATTGTGATAAAGTCAAAATGTCAGGGGTAATGGTGGTACCGCATCTCCTACTTTATCTTTTCCTTTATTTTATGTCTTAAAAATGTTTTCTTATTTAGTTCTCAACTACTTAATGACCCATTTTAATCATTGTTTTTGGCATAATGCTTTATAATGCAACCCAGCCTTATTTTAGAGTGTTGTGTATACCACCAGGAAATCCTTAGGATTACATCCTTAGTAGAGATGAAAACAATGCCCATTCTTTTCCTCCTGAAGCCTATAAAATGGAAAACTCTGAGGCATAGTAACCAGTTACACAGAGGAAATTATTCCTTTGGATTCATGCCAATCACCAATAGGTGCTATTTCATCACTGGTTAGTGTGTTCAAACTACTTTTCCTGGGTGAAATTTGACACTTGCTAAACAGAAGGATATATAGGATATATAGATATATAAGTGCCAGTTTTACCGGAGAATCACCAGCCCAACACCACTGTAGTCCACACCAGGAGGAGAAGGGGCAATGGACACGAGTTCCAACTGGACACAAGGGGGAAATGTTTCACAATGAGAACAGTCAACCACTGGAATAATGTCCCCAGGGGAGCGGTTGACTCAGTCACATTGGACACTTTTAATGCTCAGCTGGACAGGGTGCTGGGCTGTCTTGTCTAGAATGTGCTCTTGCCTAGAAAGGTTGGACCAGATGATCCTTGAGGTCCCTTCCAACGTAGCATTTGATGATTCTGTGATTCTATGATTCTTAGCTCCAAGACACTGTAAAAGGGACCTGTAGAAACAGCCTCACCTCGAGACAGGTGATTGACTGAACCCCTTAAATATCTTCTTTGTTAGAACTAACAATAAATCTTTTTTCCTGAAGATGGGGAGTGCGAGTAGCTGCAGGAGCAGGTATGCCTGCTCATGAGCAGTTGCCCATTACGCTTTCACTGCCGCTCCACCTCTTGCATCCACTCATCTTGTCTGCCCCTGGCATTTGGTCTAGTCGTAATGCTTAAATCACTAGGAATTGCACCTGTTTTGCTATAGTACTAGAAAGAGATTGGCTGTGGGATTTCAAACCCTTGCACTTGCTCCCTGTGCAAACAACCTCTCACCTTAAACAGAGACAGTCTACTTTGCTTTAAGCATAATTTGATGTGTGCAAGGGAGCAGGTTTAGGTCTCTTGCCTTATTTCCAAATGCTCAGTTGTGCCCTGGGCAATTTTCAACACATGTTGCAAGTTTCCTAGTACACTGAGAACCAAAATAGTGGTTTGCTTTTCCTCTATACAGCAGAATATACCTGTCAGCTACAACTCCAGCTGTAGATTATGGTAAGGCTTACATTTTCTCAGCAAGCAGAGGCATTTGCTCTGATAAGGAGCATCGTTAGGAAATCCCATTCTTTGGATATAAATGATATATGGTTTTCTGCTCTGCATGTGAATACATTGGAGTGGGCTGATCAGTGCATGAAGAGGACCCTGCAGAGACCACAAATAATAGAGGGACTAAGAAAACAGAGGCAGAAAGACAAAGGTGGTACGGGGACATGAATAAAAGTTTTCCAAGGTTTTTAGTCCCATTCCAAGCTTTTTCTCTAAGATTTTGATCTGTCATAAAGAATACACAAACAAAGTGTAACAAAAACCACTGAAATGGCTGAATGAGATGAGTTATCTCTATAGTCTCAAAATTCTTCAGGAGCCTCATGGACCTGAAGAAGGACTAAAGGCCAAAGGTTTGCCTTTTTTTTTCCAGCTACGTCATATTATTTGCTCTAATTAAAAAATATTATTTCTTCTCATACTGTATAATGTAGAGGCAACATTAAAGGCAACATAAAATTTAAAAGTATTGCAATATTGAACAATCTTCCTCTTCAAAGTGCCTTACTAAGAAGTTTAAATGAATATACATATGCTCTTTTGCTTCTATGTGCAAATTAATTGAGGACTTGTTTGTTTGCAAAAAATAATGCAAGTCTGGGCTAGAGAAATCCTTGCTGTTTTTCCAGTTTCTCTGGATGAAAAATGGATTTATTTTACTGTGTTCTCCTCCTTACCTGAACATCCCTGCTTAGAAATCGGAGATATTACAGAGAGGATTCCAAGGTTGTCACTGAACTGATAAAGGCTCTGAGCAGAGAGTTGACTGGTGTTACAATTTTGTAGTGATGGCACAGAGTAAAACAGCACTCAAGACAGGCAAATACATACGTGAGAGTCAAACAAAGAGTGGGAAGCTGACAAAGCTGCACAGATCCTTATTCTGGAGTCCTAGGTCTGGCAAAGGGAACCATAGACTTCAGTAGAGAATACTCCTCTAGCAAGGACAAAGCAGGATTTGGCTGTAACTTCTTAATGTGTCCTCAGCTGCTCTTCTTTTTAGGCAGAAGTAACAATGAATAAATCGCCACGCATATTTTGGACTGCATTCCACTTAATGACATTTTCATTACATTGTTTACATTTTATTTTTAGAGATGCTGGTCACCACTGAACTGGCAGAACAGCTGTTCTGGAAAAATTAAAACAGTATATTTTCAATGAAAAGGGAATAAATTGTTCAATTTCTTCTTCCCCACCATTTAGCATCCACTTTTGTAGCAAGCAATGGTGTGCCCATTCTCTCCAGCAGTTGGAGAGCCTCCCAGGATGCTGGGCAAGGAGCTGGAAAGGGAACTATACCTTACAAATAGCCATCAAGCACGTTGATTTCTGATGTGAACTACATTGCTTGTACACAATGGATATATAACACCCTCACAGTCTGGCAAAGAGAAAGGAAATAGTTCTCCTGGTTGAAATGGTTCAACCTGTAACTGCAGAGAGCAGAGGGGAGGGAGCATGCTGACTAATGCACTTCATTAAAAACACATTCATGTGCTTCCCTCTAAAATGACAGAAAGGAGAGAGCCACATCCCTGCCTAGCCCACACAGGGCTATATGCAATGGCTTCTAGGCACAGCTCTTAGGAATTTTGTGCAATCTTGATAGGGTCAAATATGATCCAAATTTCCTTTTTAAAATAATCCAAACCACTATGATCCTGCAAGAGGTTCTTCCTGCAAGAAGGTCACAACAACCCCATGCAATGCTACAGGCTTGGGGAAGAGTGGCTGGAAAGCTGCCTGGTGGAAAAAGACCTGGGGGTACTGGTTGACAGCCGGCTAAATATGAGCCAGCAGTGTGCCCAGGTGGCCAAGAAGGCCAATGGCATCCTGGCTTGTGTCAGAAATAGTGTGGCCAGCAGGGGCAGAGAAGTGATCGTGCCCCTGTACTCAGTGCTGGTGAGGCCACACCTTGAATACTGTGTTCAGTTTTGGGCCCCTCACTACAAGAAAGATGTTGCATTGCTGGAACATGTCCAGAGGAGAGCCACAAAGCTGCTGAAGGGTCTGGAGCACAAGTCTTACGAGGAGCAGCTGAGGGAACTGGGGTTGTTTAGTCTGGAGAAGAGGAGGCTGAGGGGAGACCTGATCGCCCTCTACCCCTGCCTGACAGGAGGCTGTAGCCAGGTGAGGGTCGGCCTCTTCTCCCTGGTAACGGTTGATAGGACAAGGGGAAATGGTCTGAAGTTGCACCAGGGCAGGTTTAGGTTAGACATTAGGAGAAATTTCTTCACTGAGAGGGTTGTCAGGCTCTGGAATGGGCTGCCCGGGGAGGTGGTCAAGTCCTCATCCCTTGAGGTATTTAAAAGACAGGTAGATGAGGTGCTTAGGGACATGGTTTAGTGGTGGGATGGCAGCGTTAGGTTAACGGTTGGATTTGATGATCTTAAAGGTCTTTTCCAACCTAGACGATTCTATGATTCTCATTGTTATAAATTATTCCTATTACCACCACCACTACTACTACACTACTGTATTACTATGAAAAGTAGTAGTGCATTATTGTTGCTGTCTTTATTAATTTGACGAGATTCATCTGGCCCAGGCTCATCAGCTCAGGCTCTAGAGATGAGTTTTCCACCACACTGAGAGAATGACACATATTGCTGGTGCTTGCTAGCCAAAGCAGTAGGCAACCATAAGTGGGAGCCCATGAGGACTGAACCAATAGTTGCCATGCCCTGCGCTGCTGAGTCTGTGTCTGGGATAGACTGACAAGCCAATGATGTTTGTTACCTCATAGTTAGCTAGTTACAACGCAACTTCTGTTACATCTGCTTTGGACTGAGGTAAGCATCATGGTACTCGGCCTGGGTCACTTTGTGCCGATTCAGGGGTTTGGCTCTAAAAGACCTGGTTTTGGTCCATGACATCTGCTAAATGCTATGAAGGAAACACAACCACTTTGCTTGTTCTCCAACTTCTCCTTATGCTCCTTCAAAACTTTTTTTACTTTTCTTTTTAAGAAAGGCTTGGGAACAAGAAAGAGCTGCAAGAGGCAGAAAGGCAGGATTTAAAGAGATGTCATACATTTAGTTCTGAAAGTCACGCATAACATTTATACCCATAGGTTTCCATGCAACTTAGAAGGTGTGAAATATAAATGCCACGCATTTCCCCCATGAAGAGGGCAAGTTCAAATAGCCTCATGATTTTTGTCATAAAAAGTTTTGAAAAACTGAAAGGTTCTTTCTGACTTTTTCATCTTTTTCTGTCTGTTTTCCCCAAGAAACAAACCAAAAGGAATGTATGACAAACTTGCAGGTCCCTGTTTCACTGATATTCTTTTTTGCATATTGCATAACCTCTCCATGTAGATCCAGAAATAGCCTGATTAGAGGTAACTATTTTCCCTAATTTAGAGGCTTAAGGGCCTTAAGGTCTTGAGATAAAGAAAATAGTAATGATTTCCTCTACTTACTGAAGAATAAATATATTCCTTCATTTTGTTCTCATTTTATCTTCCTCTCCTCTTCCCTACACCCTTCAAAATTCATAACCCTACAGAGGGCCTAACTACTTTCTTATGGGTTGTTTAGTGTCAGTCCTTCACTTTTCTTTTCCTGCAGCCGGCAGCAACAGGTTGTAGGCACCGCAAAGGCTGGATGACCACCCATCAGAATGCAGACAACTCTGTTCTGTTGGAGGGATGGCTTTCAGAAGCACATTAAAGGAGTGCTCTTACATAAAAGTGCATTTTACTAGACGCATAAAATGGGTCAAAATATGAATTTAAACTGGCATTTTTCTTCCCATGAAGATGACATCCCCTCATTCAATTTACATTTCATGTATAAGGAAAACATTGGAAATTTCCACTATTTGTTTATCTTCACTGCTTAAACGGGCACTTGAACATATCAGCATGGAGTCCTATATTGCTGAACTCACCTTTTTGATGGCACAAATAAAAAGTAACACTTTGCTTTACGAAACCTTAGAGATATGATGTGGTCAGATTTCTGGTATTATTTAGGACAAACAGATTGTACACAAAGCCACTAGAGGCAGTTTTTACCTTTCTCTCACACCCTTCAACTCTGTTCTTGACATCATACAGAGCAAAGGAAGCTGTTTATAGCACAAACTGCAGTAATAAAAACCAGACACTGAGTATCTGGGATACAATCTGCATGTGAGGACGTAAGAGCTCTGAGATAAATTTAAGCAGAGGCACCACTGCAGTGGCTGGTTAGATACTTCCTATGTGTTGCTTAGCAAGATGTCCAGTGGAATATAGGCATCCAGTGGTAGCAAAGCATATAGCTGAAAAAGTGCAAACAAATCATCAGACACTTGCAATTAAGCCCAAACAGGAAGGAAGACCTGAGACCCAAGACCCCGTCCACAACTGCAGGCTGGATTACAAGTCAGCCAGCAGACCTCGCTGCATTGCTGCACTCACAAAACAAACACGTGCAAGTTGGAGACTCAGAGAGCTCCATATACACCCTAGGTACACAAATAGATACATTAAAATGTCTCATGTGTACTGCTTTTAAAGTAATTACTTCGTCCATAGAGACCTCTGTGTTTTTACGAATAGGAAAATGAGTGGTCATACTATAAATGGGTTCTATAAAAGCCATGTTGTACTAGTTTCCTAAATAGATCTTAAAACAACCTGGATACTTCAATTGTAACCCTTTCTTAAAAGGGAAGTGGGCTTTGATGTGAAGCTCTGATCATAAACAGAGTAAAACCCACTCTGGGATCTACCAGGACGTAGTCCTTCAAAGTGTCAGAACATTAACCTAGCTAATATTCATTAAATCCTGACAACAGGTAATGTCTGGAGAAATCTCAAGAGGAAACTAATGTTTTTCAGGTGACACAGAAGCTGTGTTGACTCGCTGACACACAGAATTTCATAATTTTTATCCATAGGGAGCTGCTCATATGTATTTCTGTTCAGTGACTCCATGAAAAGTGTATAGGTAAGTCTATGGGTTTTTTCGTCTTTCAAGCATGTGCAGAACAAAGATTTAGATTTCCTACAAAGACGGAGGAGAGAATTTTGTCTTACTTATGTGATACTTACTTATGTCAACCAACATGGGTATTGTTTTTCTTTTGTAAATACTCATTAAAAGTATTTCCATTCACAAATGTGTGCAGATAAAGTACTCATTACTTTTCCTAGAAGATACATTGCTATAAATCCTCCTGGGACCTTGGCACTGCCCAGAAAGTGAAAACCAAAAAAGGTCCAGACCACCTGACTCGAAACCCCTCTTTTCACTGTCTGGCCCTGTACCTTGTCCCACTCTGTTCACTCAAACTAGTCACATTTCTTCAGATTACGGAAAGACTGGCAAAAAGACCAAAACCCAGGCACCCAATTTCACATGTTTTCTTAGAAATGACAGGAGGAATTTTGAGTGAAGAAATTATCATTGAAGTATCTGTTGTATTAATTGACATTTTGTTAGTTTTGACCAGTTGATATCCTTTTATCAATATGTCTATGCTGACCTTAATCTCTTCTCTGTGGATTCTGAGATGTAAGTGGGTACTTGTCAAAGGAAACTGTTCTCTGAAGGAAAATTCTGGAACTTCTAAGAACAGAAACTCATCAGTCTGATAAACTATACCATCAAAAAATGTTGTAGGACTACTTGTTTCAGTCATTCAGGAATATACAACCTTTCCGCACTTCTCAGATGAGGTAGATCTGCAAACCGCAGAGAAGTCAAACTCACGTCCTTAAAACTGGTGTGCACTACCACAAGTCTGAACAAAAGCACCTTGGGATGGGGTGGAGGAGTACATCTCTAACAGGCAAAACATTTTGTGGAAATGGGTTGCTTGTGGAAAAATCCTCTGTTCACAGTTTCCGGCATTTAGAAGTCGTCAGAATATTGGACTTTGTTGTGGAATTTCTGGTCTGAAGAAACCTTGAGATATTTGAATTCCATCAGGAAAATAAATTTGATATTACTAATTTAAGTCTTTTGAAAAGGTCGAGATTCAAATGAAATGTTTCAAAATTCTAAACAAGGAGTTTTATTGAAAAGAAAATCCTTTTTTGTCTGGGGCAGGGATGGTTAATTTTGGTAAACTCATTTTTTGGGGTTTTGAGCACTTCGGGTTTTGTCCCAACTTCTGATCTCCAGCTCTCATGACTAAAATGAATGAAACTGAAACCTGTCCACTAAGTCCAGAAAAGCTCCCTGGGCATCTGTCAAGTCAGAACAGATATCTACTGTTTTTCACCTAAAAACAGAAAGCAGAACTCTGAAATGTTCACTGTGGTGTAGGCATATGTCCAAAAAGCAAGGAGCTGCATCGATTAAAAACACTGCAAGTAGAAGTGTGCCCTTTAAGCTGCCAGCATGCAAAGCTGTTCCAGTTGGGCATTTAGACACCATGACTGCATAAGGCAATTTATTATCATTCATCTTGAGACCTCTCCAGCACCTTTCCATCATTGAATGAGATGGAGGCTGGGTTTATTGGTGGCCCTGCTCACCAAATATCTTGTCCCAGGTGACAATGTCTTCAAAATTGCTATCACCATGCAGAAGGGATTTCAGAGTTAGACCCTCAGTCAGAAATGGGGAGGCAGATAGAGGAACATAATTGAAATAAAATCAGGTGAAAGAGAAACACTCAAACAGAGTTTTAGCTGTTTTTAGCAAGTCTATTTATACCTCGCCATATCCTTTGAAAACATAAAATTCTAGTCCTAATTTATTAATGGAATGTGCCAGCACCAAGTTATTTTTAAATTTAGAATATAAATGGCCTTCATGAACTAGAGCGAGCAGGCAGCATCTGACATGAGTCTCAGAGCTAGTGTGAAATTTACTTCTAAATTGCTGCTGCCTTTCCAAAAATTATGCACCGTGAGCATGTGGCTTCATTCGTGTTAGCTTTTTCTTTAATTAGAAAGCAGAACCGCAGGAAGTGGCACGTAGAAAGGATCTTGCCCTTGCTTGGATGTAAATAATCCTCTCAGCTTACTTCAGCTGTTTCTTCCCAGTTAAATTCAAGTTGTCAAAGGAATGTGATCCTGAAATGAATTCAGACATTTCCAGACATTTGTAAACACAAAAGGCAAAAATTATTTATCTTTTTTTTTTTTTTCCACCCTTTTCCTTCTTTTGTGGCAAATAGGAAGTGGGGGCTGAAGGGAACTGAAACAACGAATATAGAAAGGGAGTTTTTAGCTCCTGGGGAGTTTTATTCCCAATATCAAGTTCAATGAAAAAGGGTATTCTTCTGTAGAAGTGTTCCTCAAAAGAACCTTGCAGCTCTGTCTTCAGCCAGCCCAAATCATTCGCCCTTTTAGTTACACACTGTTGACTTTTTCCAACGGCTGTCCTCATCACAGCTTTATAAGCCCATTAGAGACACGCATTTGAGTGGTTTAGGGAATGACTAGACAGAGCAAATGATTTCCCATAAATAATTTATTTGATGACTTAAAAATTCTCGGTGTTCCTGTAAGAAGTGCCTGTCATGGAGGAATGCTGGTAAGAGACAGCAGCTCTCTTCCCTGGTCCCACCACCTGACCCAGGGCCCCCTCCACAAGCCACGGAGAAGCTGCTGCAATTTCTCCTGGGATTTGTTCCCCTGCTGTCTGACTTAGCGAGAATTTTCCTAATAACCTGAACAGGAACAGAATGAGACCCAGAACCTTCCTGATCTTCATTGCCTTCTGAGAATAAAAGCAGAAACTGCAATGTTTTGCAAGCAAACGTCCTTAAGCATGAGTCAACTTTAAGACAAAAAGCGTGGCAGCTAAGAGTCTGGTCTCGCAAGCTCCTCAGAGAAGCAGTGTTGTTATAAAGAGCAAAGATTTACAAGACTAAACCATGGAAGATTTTGCAAAGGTTCAGTAAATGCTTTTTATACTGACCTTAGCTCTATCTTCATATTTCCAGAATTTAGTACACATAAAAGTGGTTTTGGAGTTGCTTTAGAATAGATGAAAGAATTTCATCAATTTTCATACTTTTAGGTTAAAAGAACCCTGGACTTTAAATACTTGCTTTTGTGAAATACCAAAGCTCCTCTAAGATAAGTCTTGACAAGGGAAAAAGTACATATGCTTTGACACATAAAACAAACATTTGAAACATTACTGCATATGGGGACATTTACTGAGAAAGTCCTTCGTATATTGTACACATTGGGTTTCCATACACAGGCTGCAACCTCTAAAAGAACAAATTCCTACTCTATTAACTTTCTTGTATCTGTCAGTCAAGCATTTGAGGGTCCTCAAGTTAGTTTTGAGGTAAGAATCTCAGATAAGTCTTTCTCATTATCTTTGTCACTGAAATTTAAAAATAAGTTAAATTATTAATTAAGATTAAATGTAGTAGCTGCATAGTAATATGCTGGCAATTTATCTATCACTTTTATCAGTGAGCATGTTTAAATTATCTCACCTCAGTGCCTGATAAACAATCAATGGACTTTATTTAATAGCTTCATCTCCAGTGCTAATTGTATCCATTTAAATGAAATTATTCTGATTGTTATTCCATGTAGTGATTTGGTGATATGAGACTTCTGAAGAGATATTATTGATTTGGGGCAACCAAGCACCATCCATTACAGCTGTGAAGACAGGAATTAAATATAAATAGTGGGCTATTATTTTGTGGATGTCTTTGTGGACAAATAGGGTAGCGGAAGCAGGATAATTACAAATTTGCACTAATTTGTCTTCTTGATTTATGGCTATATGATTCCTGAAAATAAAACGAGGGCTACAAAGTAATCAAGTGAGTCTGGCAATAGATACAACCTTGTGACTCCTTTAGCAGAGAGGACAAACAATTCATATGCTGTCAGATTATAACAGGTATTTAGACAGCTAAAAAGAACTAGCTTAGCACCTGATGAGATTTACAACACTGCCTAATATGATTTTGGGACTGTTAGATAGAATTTAGGAAGCAGACTAAACAAAAAATAAAAAAATATTTTCATTGTTGCAGAGTAGATCTACCATGCTGAAAGGAACGATACAGAAAAACTTTTTCAAAGATGTGGGACAAAGACAACTTTTGTGCAACATTCCTGAGGTTGTGGAGCTATAGTAAGCACAACTGAAAGTTTTTACAGCACAGCTGAAGTTAAAAGTGAGCTGGACAGAATCAACAGGAGGTATGTGGTGTTGGAGATCCGCGAACCACCAAATAATCTGTCAAATGAGGAATTAAGGAAAAGATGACATAAGAACAGATAATGTGCTCCTTGCCCTGAGCCCCAGTGACGTCAAACTAGATTAAGATGGTTCAAAAGACACAGGAAGCAGGAAGGAATGCGAGGTGTGGGTTGTTTGCAGTGGTCATGATAAAGCCCTAACTGTACAGAAGAAATTCATTATGCATAGCACTCACAAGCTCATACGGTCTCTGTCAAGGAAAGAAAATAGAGAAAAGGAGAATTACGGAAAAGGTGATCCTGATTTAACATCATCAGTGAGCAGCACCAGTACTTGAGAAGCAGCACCAGAACCTGGGTTTGTCTATGGCAACACATATGATGTGATCAAATCCCACTTTGCATTAAATGAAGAGTTAATTTGACACATCCTGTAGTTGTTGGTAATAAAATCACACCCTGGTGATGTAGTGTGCTGCTGCATTTGTGCTTTGAAGTGATTTGGTAAGCTGCAAGGCTATTCATCCTTACTGCAGGGACTCCCTTGCCCACCTCCTTCATAGGGCCAGCTGTCCCCGAGCAATCCCTTAACTGGATAGTGCACAACAGTTGGGCCACTTGTGTCAAATCCAAGATATGCTTCCACTTCTGACCTGACTGTCAGGAGGGGCCAGCCAGCCTACTTCTAAGAACCGAGCCACTAAACACTGCTCCAATCCACTGTATTTCTTTAAGCCGTTCCACAACAGAAAAAGATGCAGTGTTCATAGGACCAGAAACATGCACAAGACAGACAAGAATTCTATGTTCCCAAGCAATTTCCATGCTTTGTGTTAAACAGCCACTGAACAAAATGCTTGATAATGCTATGAGCAGGATGTGAACTCAAGAGTCCATTCTTTTTTAGGCTGGATTTTAACTAACAGTTGCCGTTTTCAGGAGGTTCCCAAGGTAGCTGGTATACAAGTGCAACCTAATTTTGATCCCAGATAGCTTGGCAAAAATGGAATAACAGTGAGATTTAGATCTCACCCACCCAAAGGGAATGCCTGTTGCAGTCATGAATTGTCTTTCATGCCCAATATATCCCAACCCAGATATCCATGCATTTCTCCAAGTGTCCCATGGGCTGCTGGGCAGAGAAGTCACCACTGTAGATGCAAAGGTGGTTTCTAAGCAGTAAAACAAAACATTTCAACTAACTGTGTGATGAGCCCCAGGAAATGAGTCTGAAACCTGAAAAAAGTATTGTATAAGATGTCACTGGGATCTGTCCAACAATACCAAGACCAATGGGCTTCTCAATGCAACCAGAGGCAAAGATGATGTTGTCCACAGAAATACAACTTCGAAAACAGAACAATGATCTCTGGGAACATCTTGGATAGGTGGGAGTTGATAAGAGTTTTGAGAATCTAAATTTCAAACTGAGATCCTTTTGTGCATTTACCATCATGCAGATCACCCAAGGTTTTGTTTATATCCCCTCTAACCCCACTTTCAAGGCCAGGTTCATGGGTCCTGAAGACAGTGAGCCTACAAGCACAGTTCAGGCTAACTCCAGTTTTGCATGGGTATGCAAACCTGGACATATATAGTCAGTTAATACATATTGAAAGGTTTCTCTAGGTTGGTTGTTTATGGGTAGTGTGCAAGCTGCCTCTAAAGAGTTGAACCTGGTTGAAAAGCAGGAGGGAGGCAGAACTTGCTATGCTTACAGACATCTGGGAGTTTTTTCTTTCTGAGTCATGTAAGTGATGGCAGAAAACTCAGGAAGGTAGCTATCACAGTACATCTTTTAGGGCCTCATGGAAATCAACCCTTTGTAAAGTCATGGCAATAGAAGAATCAGCTAAAACATCTTTTCAGCACAAAAGAGAAAACTCTTTTGTTGGTGCAAACCCCCATGCAACATTCTATCTTTACAGTAATTAATCTCACATGAATTATCTTTGACTGGTTTTAATTGCATAGTCAGACCACCAACCAAAACACAAACCTCTTGTGAAATTTTTTGGAGTTTTTAAAATGGAAATGACGAAGGAATTTGACATTAATCTAAAGTTTTCCTCACAAAAATGAAGATATTCCCAGGGGTAAAAGACAATGCCTACTAACTAGGGTCACTTTGCTAGAAATCAGATGCCAGAGTTGCAAATCTCTGCGTATCATAAGCAACCAATAAGCAGAGGTACCGGTACACCAGTGGAAGACAAAATTAGTCCAAGAATGAAAAAAGATCATTTCAACATTGTCTTTAGCTTAAATATAGCATATTTCCATTCTTGGATGCATTTCAAACCTATTCTAAAAATAAAAAAAGAATAATAGGGGTCTAACATGGCTTTCCTAGTTGCAAATCTTTCCATTTTTAGTGATAAAAATGCCTAGCAAAGATCAATGAATGTTTATACAGAATCTGAAAGAGTACAAACAGAAGGCACAATCCAGTTATTCTTTTGAAGGCAAAATTCTGTTATTTACTCTGTATCTTGAGGCACATGAAAACCTTCTTTAGAATGTAATGACAAAGTAACTATTATACAGCGGCTACTCATGGCATAAAACTTGCTCTGTCTGATGCCCTGTTCTGCTTCCCCTTGATGCTGATGTCATATTTTGGCACCGAATTACAAGAATCAAGATCAGCTTGATCTTGACAGTTTGCAAGGAAGTCAGGGAAACTGCAACACACCATTTGCATGACGGAGAATAGGGACAGTGGGTGGAGAGGAACTGAAGCTTTATTTTTTAGGGCTACTTATTGCAAAACAAGCAGTATAAATTAATTTCTGATCTGTCTTATGAGTAGATGCAGTTCTTACACAGTGGAGCCAATACTATTCCACTAAGATACAGAATGGGGAGCATGAGCTCAGAGAGTGATTTTTGTAACATCCAGAGCAGAAAGAAAAACTCTATGGCAGTATCTTGCACAGTGAGGATTGTATGAGGGCTTTGGATGAGGAGTGCTGAAACAAAGCTAGGAGCTCAACTCAGTTATTCTCTGAATGATGGACTTAATGGAAAAGCAGGACATATGGGTCATAAGGGGCAAGAAATGAGACATTTGTGGGATGTTGTTTGCTGGGGCAGAAGCAGAAAACAGCTCTGAGGATACAGCAGTGGAGGTCTGCAGTCACGTATGGAACTGAAGGTCGTTCTGCTGAAACTAAGAAGGCAGGAGAACAGTACAGAAAGTGTGCACACAAGAGGTGTATCTGCTAACAGCATTGATTGTCTATACGTGACTTCATTACAGCCACTGAACTACCACTGCAGAGCCTGGGGGGGGAAGATCCCTCACAGAGCTCCTCACTGCACAGCTGGTACTGCACAGGCAGAAGAATTTCCACCAAAGTTATCACCTGGAAACTTTAGCACTGACTGGAACCAGCACAAATCTGCAATTGTTCCAGCCAAACTTTGATTCTGATAAAGAAATTAAATACTAAATACTCTTCTCTTGGGTTGAGAACTCTGCCAAGCATCAGCCTAGTGAGAACTTTTATAACAAAAATTTATTCTTTTCTGGGAGCTGGAGTTTTATAATGGGTAGAATGAGTCACTCTTTACTAGTACAGTAATATAGAGCTACACTCTAATCACAGATTCCCATCTGGACCATTTATTTGTGAATTTATCTTAAAATATGAAACCATTTCAGTCACAATTTGGGGTTTTTTCTGCCACTTTTTACCCTGTTTCCCTCCCTTTCCTTTTGCCAGTAAACATATTTCCCCCCCTTCTCTTCACCCAGTCATACAACTTCTGCATTTTTCTTATATTCTAACATTCTCCAGCAGCAAACAAAAGACTAAGTGCATTTATGAACCATTGGAAATGCCAGATGTATCTCCTTTCTTTAGCCATTAGTGTTATCTACCCTAAATTTACTGTCTATTAACCAATAAAACCTAGCATTTAAGTTCATTGCTTCAAGACACTCAGAATAGGTCTAAATTAAGGAGGAACTACCATGTAGTCCCGAGAAAAATAAGAAAGAAACTGTAAATTAGAAAACAAAGCTCTATTGTTTCTCCAATGTAAGTTTGGTTGGTAGATTTCAGTGAGTGCTGGAACTTGTTTAGTTAGAGTCTATTAGGGACACTAATTGTATTCAGATTATAATTTAAAAATTAATATATAATCACCAGGATAACATTTAAAGTTAAACTAACCCCATGCTTACCCACTATGTTCTATTATAAAAGTGACAACAGTATTATAGCAACTCAAACACAAGTGTTAGTGCTCACTTAGACTGCAAATAAAAAGCAGTTTAACCAAAAGCTGCTTATCTGTGTAGTGTTTGAGTTAGATCAGACTAATCCAGAAAAAAAGGTTCTAGCAATATATGCCTTCGTGTTGTTAAAGGTGCTTTTTTATTTTGAGTTTTGAATGAGAACAAATATCACAGATGGATAAACAAATTCAAATGGATGGTGGTCTATGAATTATGAGCCTCAGCCAGAGATAATGTCAGAATTTAGCTGACATTAAGTATCCCGTGCTGCCAAGACCAATGTCACTAGCTTCACGACCAGACAAGATACCTCTGTTGAACAGCTAAATAATTAAAGAGGAGCTATTAAAAGTCATTTCTCCAATTAAATAACTCAATTAGTAGGCAGTCAGCACACTAAGCAGTTATGTCAAGCAAGGAAAAAATGGTGAAATTTAGAGAAAAAGAGGTAACCTGAGCTCTCTTTACTTTTTGTTGTTGAGGCAGTTTATTTGCACAGGCTCCTCAACAGCCCCATGCACCAGCTTGACCACCTCATACATTGATAGCTGATATTCATAGCAGTGAACATATTTCTTATTCATTTCTACAGGAGTGAGAAAGGTTTAGGAAGGAAGACTTGATTATTCAGTTGCATAATTACTTGGTGTTTGACCATCACACAAAGTTGTATAGTGCACAGCTCCCAGAACTAGAGGCAAGTGGCATTGCTCCAGGGTAGCAAGCTACATCCTTGCACTGCAAGTGAAGATCATCCAAATCCCAGTTCAAGGCGATGTGCTGTGAAAGCATGAGTACCACTGAGATTGTATAGTCAGGTGACTTGATAGCAAGGGATTTATAGGCATGAATAAATGCAGGTGAAGAGCCAACTTACACTGGTAGCAGCACCTGAGAGCTGAATATTTATTTTTATTTGCACCTCTCTGGGGATTAAGGAGGTAAAAACTGTAATAAAGGCTAGCGTTAGTGATCACATGGACAAACATGATAGCCAGAAAGAGTCAAGTTTGGTTGAAAAAACCTCATGCCCCACAAATCTGTAAGAAATCTTGAAAGAAGTGGGTGTGCCCAAGGTGCTCCCAGTGGCAGAATATTCTCAGCTTATCAAAAAGCTCCTAAAAGCATCCCTTTTCCTAGTTATATTAAAATGTCATGCTACGAGAGGAAAGGTCTCTCATAGGTTCACAACATGTTAAAAGTTAGGAAGACAAAAGCTGGACTAGAAAGTCAGCTTTCACCAGAGAGAAGTTACACCTAGATCCTTTAAGGATCTGTGCTGGGAACTCCTCTCTTAGGGGCTTATAAATGGAAAGGATATGAAGAGTGAAAGAGCTACATTTCCAAATGAAACAAGTTTTTTTCAAGATAGTCAAAAACTAACACAACGTACAGAATGGTCTCACAATACTGGGTGACTTGGCAATAAAATGGCAAATTAAATTCAGTGCCAATTAATGCAGAGTAATGCACATAAGAGAAAAAAAAATCTGTGCATAAAAGCAATGAGAGACTCTAAACTAGCTATTACGACTTGGGGAAGGATGTTGGACAGTTCTCGGAAAACATTGACTTAGTGCTCAACGGGAAAATTGGATGATAGCAATTATTAAGAAGGGTGGAGAGCAAAGCTGAAACCATTATTTTGCTGCTGTGTAAATCCACAGCATATGGACATAGGTGGACATGAAATATAGATGTAGCTGTTCCTTCTTTAGGAAGATGTAGCCAACCCAGAAAAGACACACAGAGGATAATTACACTGCCACAGAAGGATAAACTAAATAGACACGGCCTGATCACAATACAAGAGCTGGTGGGCGTGTGACAAGATTGCCACGCACTGGAGGTCAGGAAGCAGCGTGAGCGGCTGCTCCTAAGGGGAGGCAAGACAGGAGCCACTGGTGACAGGGCAGGGCAATGGCCCCTCCAGCAAGGGTGTAGTCCCCCAGCGCCAAAACAAGGAAAACAAAGCAGATCCAGGGGCAGTCCCTGGTTTAGCCCCCAGTTGCCACCAGGCACATCCCCTGTCACAAGGGCATGTCCAAGGGCAAGCAAGCAAGTCAACAAGGCCAGGCACATCATACCCATGTACAATGGAGTTCATGCAAGGACCAAGCACCAAGTCTTGGACTTTAACAGGGCTTCTGGGACAGTGGGTGGGGGTGGGTCAGTCATTCAGATGGTGGCTCATTTTGTCTTTCACAACTGATGGAGAAAAAGGGTGTGCAGCTGTGAGGGGACCTTAGCTTGGGCACCTATGCAGCCTTAGAACTTATTAGGGAATGGACTGGTTTTAATGATCTTTGTAAATGAATCAGCAAAATGGAATGCACAATTTTACATCCCAAACTTGTGTTAATATAGTGACTAAATGATTTCTGATTCATTCCTGTCCTGCTCTATTTGAGCAAAGGATAAAAATAAGCTGCCACTATTTGGCCTTCTTTGCAAAACTAGAATCAATATTTTTAACTAAGAAAAGTCTAATGAGACTAAATGAAAAATAAAAAGACCAAAAATTAAGTAGGGAATTCTAATAGCTCACTTCTTTATAAAAAAAAAGTAATACAAATTTATTTTATAACTGTGAGTTAACCATCAGTTCTATGAAACCACAGCAGCTGGAAAATGCATTCCCCTTTCTGTGCATGTTGTTGACCCAGTCAGAGGTCTTACTTACAGTGAGATGAAAAGATGTTACATTTGAAAATAGAGCTGTTACTGTTTTCAAATTTATAGACATACCTAGAGGTAATTGTAAATCATTTGAGTGACTGCCATAAGCTATCCTGAAATGACTGGCAGCCTTTCACATCAGTTACTCAAAAGGAAGTTATAATCCCAATATGAGCAGATGAACAATTATGGGAACACCAGAAGATGTTTGGAACAGATTTTTGTCCAAAATTTTTCTAGCAGATTTCCTCTGGAATGTAGCATTGGAGGGGACCTCCTGAGTTACTGAATCCAATTTCCTATTATCACCACTAACAAAATCAGAAACCCCATGAATTTGGCAAGAGCTCTGCAATGGTAAGCTGCCAGTCTCCCTGGCTTGGCTTCCAGAAGGAAAAGCATAAGCAGGTAGCCAGCCATGGCTGAATTTACTGAAAATTGCTACTGAAAGGTAACAGTTTCTCAGGGACTGGCAGGAAACTGAAGATTGCAGGGCTGAGCACCAGGATAGAGCAGAATTCCAGTGGAGTGGAAGGGCTGAAGATGGCTGGGTGCCCCAGGGCTTGGGAGCCAGAAGGTAAGAAGAACCTAAAGAGCTCCAGGACAGAGGCTTAAGGGATAAGAAATATCTGTTTGTAAATTAATCATGCTCCTCCTTAAAACAAAGGAACTGGTGCAAAAAGCTCCTGAAGAGCCCCAGCTGTGTAACTTCCAAATCTTTAGGGCAGTTTCTGTTAACAGTCTTGTCTCCTGAGCCAGCCTCACAGACCTCGGTGCTGATTTTTAGTCTTAGACCTCAGAGGAACACTGGGTTTAGTTGAATCTTAAATGAAAGGCAAGGTAAATTTTTATCTAACCACCTTTGGGGAAAAATAGCTCAGAGAATGGTAACCCATCTGTGCAAATTTAAATCAATAGGTAGAAGTCTATAGTGAAAAGGAGTTCCTTGTAAAATGTTGGACCATAAGGACTTTTTTCGGAGCAGCCGGACAATGAAATGTCTCTCATCCTCAAGTGGGATTCCCCATGAGCAGTAGGGTTGCCGGAAGCTCTCCAGCTGTCAGGCGATGGGAGGGAGGGAGGGAGGGAGGGGAGGAAAGCTTCCTCCATGCAGAGCCAACCACCAGAATCTCTTTTAGTGATTCTTGGCAGCTTGCGACAGGATCACTAGACACCCCAAGGCCAGGTACATGCAGGAGGAAGGATCAGACTATGTAACAGGTTTTGGAGGCTAAAAGAGGGAGGATTATTTTCATGCTGCCCACTGTCTTGTGTACCAAATTAGTGATCCTGACTCAGTCAAGGCTGTGCACATGTGAAAGTAATGGACAAATATGCCATGGACTCCTTCCCTTGAGGGTGGTGATTTGAAATGCTAAGTCCTACCCCAAGGAGGGAAATAACCCCAGGCATCAATCCACTCCGGGGAGCAACCAGATGGACAGCAGCTTTGCAGAAAAGAACCTGGGGGCCCAGGGGGAAAACAAGGTGAACATAAGCCGACAATGTGCCCTTGCTGTAAAGAAGGCTAATAGTATCCTTGGCTGGATTAGGCAAAATATTGCCAGCAGGTCAAGGGAGGTGATCCTTTCTGTCTACTCAGCACTGGTGAGGCCACACCCGGAGTACTGTGTCCAGTTCTGGGCTCCCCAGCGAGACAGACAGGGACATGGACTCACTGGAGAGAATCCAGTGAAGGGATATGAAGGTGATTAACAGACTGGAAATATGAGGAGGAGGCTGAGAGAGCTGGGACTGTTCAGCCTGGAGAAGAGAAGGCTTGGGGGGATCTTATCCGTGTGTATGAATATCTGATGGGGAGGTAAAGAAGTTGGAGGCAGGTTCCTCTTGGTAGTGTCCAGTGACAGGCCAAGAGGTACTGGGCACAGGCTGCACTTTTTAGTTGTGAAGGTGGTTGAACACCACCTTGAAGAGGTGGCCCAGAGAACTGTGGAGTCTCAGAATTTGACCAGACATGGCCCTGAGCAACCTGCTCTCACTGAACCTGCTTTGAGCAGGGTGGTTGGACTAGACGATCTCCAGACATGCCTTCCAGCCTCCGTTATTCTGCAATTCTGCAATTCTATATTTCTAGGATTTTTACTTTTTTATAGTAACTGCCTCACACCCTAGTGATTGTGTAGAATATAGCAGTGATTTGCACAGCGCTACTTGGAACAAAAGGATAACCATTTATGAGCAACCCTGAGCAATTTTTAGTATGCTTTAGCACCTGTTAGGGAATGGGATTTTCCTGCCCCACAGTGAGGCAGGAAAGTGCTGTGACCCCTATTGTACTATCATGAAGTGACGAGGATTTATCCACAGCTGGGCCTTACAATTAGAGGTTTTATTTGTAAACATAAAACCAAACTCTTCTGGTCCTCCCCCTGTGCAGAAAACAAATGTAGGCTGCAGAAGACAGTCTCAGGACAGGAATTTGCCCAGTTAACTTGGCACTTAGGAATGCACCAAGTAATTTTATGGTTATTTCAACAAACAGGGCTCAAAAAATGCAAGATATTATTGTGATCCATGCCTACCTCACAATCCTCTCCCATTTCTTATATATACCTCCCTCCTTTCCTCTGACTCTGACCACACTGTCAGCGGTCATTCCCAGCTGCCTCGATGTTCACTGTCTCTCCGCAAGAGGCATCAATACTTTCTGGGTCTCCAATGCTCCTCCTGGCCAGGTCCAGGGGTGAATTAACCCCTTGCATTTCTTCCTGTGCAGTGCAGCACAGTGCTGGGAGCAACAAAGCTGGGGAGACCACAACCCCTGTGCTTCCTGTGGCCCTTGTCCCCAAAGGGGACAGCAGGTCCTGCAAAGGTAAATCTCACAGGAGCATTTTATCCTCTGATTCTGCTGTCCTGCTGCCAAGGAGAAATGGCAGCCTGGTTCTTTGTCATCAGGATGCATTTTAATGGACTGTCACCCACCCTCCTCCCACCCCACCAAGAAGTCCACCTGGTGAGCCCATCAAAACTGAGGAAACACTGAGTAGCACGGAGTTTGCTGGGCATCAATATGCTTGAACAACTTCTGAACCCACTGGTAACACTTTCTCCAACACCTCTTGGTAAGCAAGTTCGTTCCTGAAGATGGACCCGGTGATTTCACCACCCTGCAGTGCACCAGACCCTCAGGGCGTAAAGAGGATATCCTGGAAAAGACATCCCTTGCCTCCATCCCTCAGTACCGGTTGGATCCAGACCAGTCCCTGGGTCTCCTTGCCTCAGAGCAACGCTGGCACTGTGGGGAAGAGGGGAAGTTATCGAAACCTGATAAATGACTGTCTCCAATGACTTTCTCCTTTGAGCACAGGGCACCAGGCAGGGAGTTACTAATTGCTGGGAGTGGAGCCGAATGCCAGCAGGCATTCAGGCAGGAGGTCAAGCCTCACTCTTGCCTCCTGTGTATAAGGGGAAGAAAAAAGGAAAAAATGTTATTACACTTTATAGAACTCTTCAAAAGTGAAAAAAGTGTCACTGCCTTTAATTAGGTCTTCTTCTGACACTGTCACTTTCTGTTAGGAGTCAAAATCTGATCTCTACTGCAAGTCAAAAGGCCATAACAAGGTATCTGGCAGATTTATTTTGTCTGAGGGTTTTGGTTTTAATTAATTTTCTTCTAATGCAAAAAGCAAGGGGGAGGGTGTCCTGCAACAGAGAGATTTGCAGCTCATCTTGAGAGCTTCATTGATTTGTCTTCCTCAAGCACTGCCATATTCTTCTGTTTTCATATGGAAATATACACAAGTGTAAACATAAACACATAAACGCAAGTGTGTCTTACCAACTGAGGAGGAAAAGGATAACAAAAATAAATTCAGACCACACTTTTAAGGACCCTGCAGTATTGCTGTGTAAAGCAATCTTGACATCACAACACAATCAGTCAAATATCATTTGGTGCAAATTGTCCTGGGACTTCACTAAGCAATGTATTTGCTAATAGTTATGGCTAAATAATGCAAAAAAAAATCCCATATTGTAAATAATGTATTGATCCACTGATGGACAGCAATCAAGCAATCATCTAATACATTGTTAGATAATGTGTCAGCCAGCCACATAACTGGTAGACTAATGAATACGATAGTTCATATATAATTTACTCAAAGAAATATGCTTATTTTCCCAGATTTAAATAAATAATTCAGCTAGATGTGTTTGTTAGCAAAGAGCCATTTGTTAGCTAATACAAATATTTTCCTAAGGTCCAAGTGAACAAGTTCTTTTTACCGCATTTGAACAGAGGCTCTTTAGAGAGTTTACAGCATACCTGCCAACTCCTTTTTTACAGGAAAAAAATGACCACAGATTACAAATATACCTACATGCTCATGTGTTTCTATAAATTCAAGCAAAAAAATCAGCTTGGTATTTTTCCCATCAAAAAGCCTCTAAAGAGTCAGCTCTATAACAAACTCCAATGTCTGTGGATAAATGCCTGAATTTGAATGAACCATTGCAAGTCTTTATTTGAGCTGATTTGTATATTTGCAAATAATTTCTCTATAAATATAAGCTTCAGCTTTTGCCAAATGTGTCCGATCCAAGTAGAGACCAGAGCATAATACAGAGTTGTGTAAAACTAGATGGCTCATCTGGGCAAGGTGGATGTTGCAGTGGCAGCTGGAAGATCTGGGAGGACCTGGGGAGGTGTGTGATCTTCTGGAGCTGAGGCTTCCTAAATTTGTCGGAAGGAGCATCTGATTTGGTTAACTTCATGTTTGCAGGTACAAGTGATAAGATTAGGTCCAGAGGCTTTGAACTTTTGTTGCTTTCTCCTGCAGCTGATCTTCTGCTTCTCAAGAGCTTGCTCAGGAGACCCCAGACACTAAATGCAGGGGACACATGCTGTAGTGTGGAGTCATGAGGCTGTGACAGGGACCATCCTGAGTTTAGTACAGGGGTGCACAGTACTGTCTGCTTCCTTTGCCTAAAGATGAGGTTACCATGAAGCACACAAATCTCATCAACCCTTCTTCACCAAATTTCCAAACCTTGAAAAGAACAGCCATCATTTGTGGACAGTTATTTTACATGCTAAGAGGCTTCAGCACATAACAGAGAAGCTATCCATACATATTTCATACAAAAAAGAATTCCTAAAAGTGCAATATTTTACTTGCAAATAGTGCTGATGGAGTATTAGTGGCAATATATTGCACTGTCCTTTTAAAACTTGTTGAGAATAAATGGGCTCAAACCTATTCCTGCTGAAAGTGATGCCAAACTAGAAAGGTGAATTCATCCCTGCAATTGCTTACATGTATCATACAAAATAACACCCGATCTCTATCCCTGAGTGAGCTGCGAGATAAGCAAAAGGATTACAGCTGTTGTCCAGGTGAGCACATTGTCACCTGGCTGCTCCAATGCTGGGATAACAGGGCCAGTACCCTGGAATTAGAGGGTAAGGAAGCCAGGCAGATGGGATCCATTTCTAGGGAAGAGGGCATTGACAAAGCAATTGGAAGAGTGGCACAAGTCCTCATCCTCTGGAGGCGACTCCTGTCAGGTGTGAAGGAAGGTTATCCCTTCAAGAAAGATGTTATATGTCACCCAGGCAAGTGGACCACCATGGAGAGAGGTATCCAGTACCTGAGGGAATTAGCCATGCTGGAGGTGATTTATGATGACCTGGACAATGAGCAGTTATCCAAAGATCCAGATGAAGTCAAGTGCACAAGACCCATGTGGTGGAAGTTTGTACAGAGCCCATCATGATCATATGCCAACTCATTGACAGTAATGACCTGGAAAAGACAGAGACAGACAAACAGTGGATGAATTGGCTGGCCAGCTCTAGCAATATAAAAAAAAAGTCTCTCTTCCTCCCTACAGGCCTGCACATCAGCTGTGGAGAAACTGCCAGACATGCCAGCCGAGAAACTGTCCCAGGAGTTCCAACGATTCAAAGAGGATATGTCCTGCTCCCCACCAGTACAAAACAGTATCTCAGCTATTAGGAGTAAATGTTCCTCTGCCCAAAAGGCAGGATACAGTAGGTATACACCACAGGCCACACTGTGGGTTTACCTACGTGACCATGGAGAGGACATGAGGAAGTGGGATAGAAAATCTACCTCAATCCTAGAGGCACAGGTACATGAGTTGCAAGGAAAAATCGCAAAAGGAGTCTCTTCCAGGAAAATTGCTGTTTGTGTTTCTACTGGAAAGTTCCGCAGACAGAGTAGAAGGGCTGATCTTACTTCTGATCTTAATGAAGGGACTCCTAACTCATGTCTACAAGAAGCGAGTAATGAATACTATGACCAGGACTAGAAGGGCCCTGCCTCCAGCCAGGTGGAGGAAAGGGACAAGTGGGTTTACTGGAATGTATGGGTTTGATGGACTGGCACATCAGACCCACAGAAGTATAAAGCTCTAGGGGACACAGGTGCACAGTGCACCCTAATGCCATCAAGCTCCACAGGGGCAGAGCCCATTTGTATTTCTGGAGTGACAGGGAGATCCCAACAGCTGACTGTATTGGAGGCCGAAATGAGCCTAACCGGGAATGAGAGGCAAAATCACCGCACTGTGAGTGGCCGAGAGGCTCTGTGCATCCTTGGCACAGACTACCTCAGGAGAGGGTATTTCAAGACCCAAAAGGGTACCAGTGGGCCTTTGGTATAGCTGCCTTGGAGGTGAAGGAAATTAAACACCTTTCCACCTCCCAGTCTCTCAGAGGACCCTTCTGTTGTGGGTTGCTGAGGGTCAAAGAACAACACCAGGGAGACTCAAGGCCAGCCCGTAGGGTTTTGGAGTCAGGGATACAGAGGATCCAAGGTCCATTATACTCCAACTGAAAAAGAGATATTTGCAGCATATGAAGGGGTTCGAGCTGCTTTAGAAGTGGTTGGTACTGAAGCACAGCTCCTCCTGGCACCCTGACTGCCAGTGCTGGGCTAGATATTCAAAGCAAGGGTCCCTTCTACACATCATGCAACTGATGCTACGTGGAGTATGTGGGTCACACTGATCACACTCAAATAGGAAACCCCAATCTTTCAGGAATCTTGGAAGTGATCGTGGACTGGCCAGAAGGCAAAGATTTGGGAATATTGCCAGAGGAGGAGGGCACGTGCTGAAGAGGCCCCACTGTATAATAAACTGCCAGAAAATGAGAAGCAATATGCCCTATTCACTGATGGGTCCTATCGTCTTGTGGGAAAGCATCGGAGGTGGAACACTGCTGTACAGAGTCCTATACAGCAAGTCAGGGAAACTGCTGAAGGAGAAGGTGAATCAAGTCAGTTTTCAGAAGTGAAAGCCATCCAGCTGGCTTCAGATATTGCTGAACGACAAAAATGGCCAGTACTTTATCTCTATACTGACTCATGGATGGTGGCAAATGCCTTGTGGGGGTGGTTGCAGCAACAGAAGCAAAGCAATTGGCAGCGCAGAGGCAAACCCATCTGGGCTGCCGCATTATGGCAAGATATTGCTGCCCGGGTAGAGAACCTGGCTGTAAAAGTACATCACGTAGATGCTCACGTACCCAAGAGTTGGGCCGCTGAAGAACATTAAAACAACCAGCAGGTGGATCAGGCTGCTAAGATTGAAGTGGCTCAGGTGGATCTGGACTGGCAACATAAGGGTGAATTCTTTGTAGGTCAGTGGGCCTGTGACACCTCAGGCCACCACAGAAGGGATGCAATGTATAGAGAGACTTGTGATCGAGGGGTGGATTTATCCATAGACGCTATTGCACAGGTTATCCATGAATGTGAAACATGCGCTGCGATCAAGCAAGCCAAGTGGTTAAAGCCTCTCTGGTATGTAGGACTATCACTGAAATATAAATATGGGGAGGCCTGGAAGATTGATTATATCACACTCCCACAAACCCACCAAGGCAAGAACTATGTGCTT
The DNA here is from genome assembly GCA_034008185.1 of Gorsachius magnificus. NCBI lineage: Eukaryota > Metazoa > Chordata > Aves > Pelecaniformes > Ardeidae > Gorsachius > Gorsachius magnificus. Next base: position 53,422,988 of record CM067082.1, on the reverse strand, counting down.
ACAATAGTAGAAGTAACCATCAGATGGCTGAAAACATAACCTGTGCCCCATGCCACCACCCGGAACACCATCCTGGGCCCTGAAAAGCAAGTCCTATGGGAACATGGCACCCCAGAAAGCATTGAGTCAGACAACAGGACTCGTTTCCTAAACAACCTCATAGACACCTGGGCCAAAGAACATGGCATGGAGTGGGTATATCACATCCCCTGTCATGCACCAACCTCTGGGAAAACCAAATGATACAATTCACTGTAAAGGCTACACTGAGAGCAATTGGTGCTGGGACATTCAAACATTGAGATACACATTTAGCAAAAGCCACCTGGTTAGTCAACACTAGGGTATTTGCCAGTTGAGCTGGCCATGCCCAGTCAAAAATTTTACATACTGTAGAAGGGAATAAATTCCCTGTAGTGCACATAACAAATATGGTGGGGGAGACAGTCTGGGTTACTCCTGTCTCGGGCAAAGGCAAACCCACTCGTGGGATTGCTTTTGCTCAAGGACTTGGAGTACTTGGTAGGTAATGCGGAAGGGTGGGGGAAGTCCAATGTGTACCTCAAGGGGATTTGATTTTGGGTGAGAATAGCCAATGAACTGAATTTCATGATGTTAATTGCTATATAATACTATGTCATCACTTCTGTGGTTGTTATATACCATATGAACAGTATTACAGTAAGAATCACACAGATTAATGAAGAATTAACTTTGATGAACCCAAGCGAAGTGCAGCAGTGATGGAACCAGAACTGGCTTTAGCATGCAACAATCCAACACCACACAGCATCTCTCCTGCTCTGAAAGACTGTTATGACAGAAGTCATGGACTAAATGAACCCACTGGACATTTTAGAGGGATGGTCCACAGACTAAGGGAAGGATATCTGTGTATATATATCAAAAGAAAGGAAAGCAGTGGTGATCAGTTGGAATGTACTGGAAAGTGTAGGACCTGGACATGACATAGTATAGAATAAGGGATGGAGATTGTCCTGGTTTCGGCTGCGATAGAGTTAATTTTCTTCCTAGTAGCCGGCATAGCGCTGTGTTTTGGATTTAGTATGGGAATAATGTTGGTAACACACTGATGGTTTAGTTGTTGCTAAGCAGGGCTTACACCAGTCAAGGACTTTTCAGCTTCCCCTGCTCTGCCAGGTGCACAAGAAGCTTGGGAGGGGGCACAGCCAGGACAGCTGACCCCAACTGGCCAAAGGGCTATTCCAGACCATATGATGTCATGCTCAGCATATAAACTGGGGGGAGCTGGCCAGGGGGCAGCAATCGCTGCTTGGGGACAGGCTGGGCATCTGTCAGTGGGTGGTGAGCAATTGCACTGTGCGTCACTTGTTCTGTATATTCTTTTATCATTATTATTATTATTTTCTCTTCCTTTACTCTCCTATTAAACTGCCTTTATCTCAACTCACAGGTTTTACTTTTTTTTTTCCAGTCTTCTCCCCCATCCCACCAAGGGGTCAGGCGGGGAGGGTGTGCAAGCAGCTGGGTGGTACTTAGTTGCCAACTGAGGTTAAACCATAACACATCCACACTTCAGTTTCACATAAATTGTTGTAATAAGGAGAACTAGGAATTTAGAAACAGTCAAAGGTCTGGAAATCAGCATTATCTTTAGTTTTAAAATAACACATCTAAAATTAAATCTGCCCTCCTCTATCTAAGAATTTTATTTCCTTCATACCTGAGTGGATATTCATGGGAATAGTAGAAGTCACTTGACCATAGGTGTATTCCTTTGGAAAAATCTACTGCTATTTCACATGCTAAAAGAGCAAATTTTTAATAATGTAAATTATCCATTTTTCACTTAATCTCATTCTCTGAATGTCTAACCCATTTTCAGTAACAGTGTAAAAAATCAATCTGAAGCAATCTACCATGGAAAATTTCAATGTGACTTGTTAAATTGCTGTAAGGCTATTAGTAAGTGAAATAAACTATAAATAGGTTTACAGGCAAGCAGATTAGGCACTTCCAAAGCTAAATTTCACACTGCTCACTACACTTTGCCTAAGATAAAACACATACTACAATCCCAAAGCTGTGGTCATTGCAAATTGATGCACATTTTAACTAGAACAAGGCACTGGGTACCCATTAACTCATTTTATTTTAATTTAGCAGTAAAAGCTTTCATTATAGCCATTAGACAAGAGAGAAACCTTTGGCATTAAAGTAAGAGAGAAAGCATATATAGAAATAAAATAAAAATTTAATTTACAGCATGGGGACTGGTAAGTTTATATTAACAGAACTTAAAGACTTAGTTCTAAATAATTGAATCTGATTAATACAAATGGGAAATATATCAAACATAAAAAAATCTGGAGAGAATTCATTTTAGAGCTCTGTAGATGGAGACTAGCCTATGTTTTAATACATATTTTTCCAGTTATGGTTTGAGGAAATAAAACCAAGTTGCTTTCACAATTGTTTGTAGTGTATTTGTAGTGATTATAATTTTCCACATTTTCTTGTAATAGTTGGTTGGCAAATAGGGCAGAGAAATGTACATGTTTGCAGGCATGATATTCCACCTGTTCTTCTCCTCAGTTCTAGGAATGTTTCTTTTCCTTTCTTTTCTCAAATCTTAGCTTTAAAAAATACGTATTTTGGAGCAAACCTGGCCATCACCTTCCATTCACTATTTACAATGTCTGTTTAGAAGAATCATTAATTAATTACATTAGGTAATATGAATAAAGAAAAAAATTACGCATCCAATTCATATGAGAATGGAAAAATATCCCTCTGAAGCCTGGGACAGAGCAAGTTGGGGGTTTATTTTAATATAATTCTTCTTCTGGATGCTCTATAGAGCTTCAACACAAACAAACTTTGGATAACAAGACTTGATAACAGTCTCAGGTGCTACGACTGATCTGCTGTCCAGATGGTTTCTGCCTGACCCTGAGAGACAGAAAAGGGACATGCCAGGAGACAGAAGTGTGTTTCTTGTCCAATCCTGTCCCATGGGAAGTGGGGTACCAGGGCTTAGCATCCTCAGAGGCTTCACACCACCCCTGAGCTTGCCAGGCTGTCCAAAGCCTGGGGATGCCAGTGCTTACCCAGACTCCAGCAAGCACCCAAACACCAACATGTACCCAAATGCCAGGTGCCAGAGTCAAACTCTGTTTCCGTCTTTCTTGGACATGTTAGTCTTAAAAAAACAAAAGCCAGCCTCAGTACAGCTCTTAATTCTCCTTTCTGTGTCCACATTGTGCTAAGTAGCGTACAGGGCTCCTGACCCATGATGCAGGCTCCTCAGACACACAGACAATTTATTCTGCTCATAGAAATAGCAACTGTATGGAAGACATACTGAGCTCTGCTCATCTTGCCAATTTAAGCTTTGCCTATCAAGCAGGACACACATATTGTGTGATTCTGACATGGCAGAATCTGCTAAGAAATTCATCCTTCCATCACATCCTTCCTTGAATTTCCAGCTTACAATGTAAATATGTATAAAATGCATATTCTAGCTCTGCAGAGATGCCTTTTTTAAAAGAACATCGAATCCAGTTCCTGTAGCAATAACTCCATTTGCATACAAGTGGGCTGAGCTGCTCTTCAGAGGGATCTGAAGCCCATTTTCCAAGCAATCAGGGATTTACCGTGTTCCTTCTGTGGAATTCTCCATTTTGCTGTAGTCAACAAAGTCACCAGGACTCTGCAAAGCACTGAGGTCCACCCGCACAGAACAGCTTGCAAGACTGGGGCCTGGGCGCAAACAATAGCAGTTTTCTTGGCAAGCCTGAAAGACCTTGTTGTTGGCAGATTGAGGAAGCCCACGCTTCTCCTACTGCACTGCCATTGACCGGTATCAGAGAAGAGCATTAATCAAACATGCAATACCATTATTTTTCCAAATTGAGGTCTCAGGTCTGTGACAAGTCCTTCTCCTAACACAACATTGCACAAATATTATGCAACCACACTTCAAAACTGCTGCGTTGGGAAATCTGAATGATAATGAGTATTTTTTGGAAACATTGTTCCAGTCTTGCCTCTGGGCAGGGATCATGGGCAGAGTGCTACATGCTGCAGGAGTTAATTTGTCTTTTTATCTGCTTTTGGCTCATAACTCACTTACAACTTTGTGAAAAATGACAGAGTGTCAACATCTTGCCATTAATGGGCCATGTGACAGACGCCCAGCGCAGCAGGCTGAAGAGAAGCATCTGAGTCCTGCAAAGTCTCCTTACTGCTAGATTTACTGATGGATGACAGAGCTCCACGGTGCTGACAAAGATGCTGCTGACCTTACTTCCAAACATGCTAGATGCTTTGCAGTTTACAGCAGTACATCCGGGACATAAGATACAAAAAACAAGAATGATTTTAGGGGGGGAAGGGTTGATTTTTAAATCTGGAAAATGGTTCAGAAGCAGTGAAATCTCTAGAGAAATGTTTTGGAAATGTTTTTGTGATCTACAGAAAGAGCAGATCTCTTTTTAAAAGTAAATCCATAGAATAGTAGGCAATCCCCATCTTTTTCCCCACGTACCACCTCTCCTCTACTAGAAAATTTATTATCAATCTGTAACAAAACATAAACTGGCCAGATCATGTTAAATATTTGGAAAGAGGATGCTTTTATAAAGGGAGCTTTGCCAGTGCAACAAAGCACTTCTTACAACATTTCTTGCTAACTTCTATTTGGTTGTTAAACATTGTTTGTTTTCCTCCACACAGAACAAGCACTCAACTATTTTCAGCTTTAAAAAGGGAACAAGAATTAAGATGGCATGTGCTTTCCTTCTCAGCCTGCATTGTCTCTGAGAAGCAAATAAATACAGCCTTCCTGCCTGTGAGGACGAATACCAGAAAAGTAAAAGTAGGACACACAAAATAAAAGCATCACTGAGTCATAGCAACGTATGCGGCAAAACCAAAAGCTCATTCTGACAACTCAGAGGAGTTGTTCATGTACAGCCTATAGTGCATTTGCATCAGCGTTTTAGTTCAAGCCAGGAATTGCTCAAAGATCACTACTCTCCTCACAGTGACGCAGCAGCTGAGCACCTGGACTGGATTCCTTTGAGGTGAGGTAACCCCAGAGACGCCCTCCAGCAGGGCACCTAATGTACCCCAGCCACAAATGGGCATTCAAGCCACCGGACCAGGCTAGAGCCAAAAGGAAAATCCTTGAAAAGCACATCACGTTGACGTGTGGTCCTCAGCACCATTTCTTGCCACAGATCTACCTCCATTGTTCCTTTCTGAATTCAACATAACCAGTGAGTGCTGAGGAGGTCAGGAAAAAGCTTCGGGGTGTGTGAAGCTATAGTCAGGTCAGACACAACTTGCCCCCATTCTGCCCATTGGTGCGTTGCAGTGGTGGCCCATCAGGGTTTATGGTTGTTCTGGCCAAAGAAGTGAGGTAACGTCAAATCTCAAGATTGAGGGGCAGAGTAAATAATCTGTAGTTTTAATGTTAGCTTGTACAACCATAATGTTTAAGGGGAGCCAGTGAGACTCCAAAAGCTATATGGATACATTGAGTATGTTTGTACTAAGAGGGATCCTGAGTGAGCATTGCAGCTGGCTCTCTGACCTGAAAAGCAGACACAGAGAGGAGCTCTTCAGTTTGGGAAGAAGCCATGAGTTGCAGGAGAGAGATCCGTAAAATACCCTTCAAGACACTGAGAACACAGAAATGTGGACTTACTGCCACATACAGGTAGTGATGTAATACTAAGGAAAGGACAACTTTCTGTTCCCACAAACATGAGCTGCAGTAAAGGGTGGTGTCTCACCTCTGCTCAAGCCCAAGGAAGACAAATCCCCATGGATGTATCAGATGCCCCATTGTGCTCACATGGTGAGCATCCAGGCAGGGATTGACTGCCAGGTTTTGCCAACCAGCAATGCCAACCAGCAACACCAACCGACCCTCCCACTGGGGAGCTGGTGCAGGGTCCTTACAGAGCGAGTGCTGGGGAAAGTAGGCTTCCCTCATCAAAACTCACATACCCCGGAGATGCATTTGACCTATGTATCATTGATGATTGCCTTTACAGCTACATCATTATTGCAGTAAATAATGTGTGGATTTCTGTCCCACATAGGAGAGCTTTGATCCTAGACAAGCTGGGAAATACGCCTTTAACAATTTGGAGACAAGACTTTTCTCTTTTAGTGTTGCTTCTGTTTTCTATTCCTGCATGTACCATTCTCAGAGTTATAGCTAGACACAGAGAAGAGGAAACATCCATAGATTCAGCTTTGCCAGAAAATAATGATTCAAGCTTTAAAATGCAGGGGAGGGGTGGGGGGGTGGGGTTGGAGTAAAATAAATAAAGGCCTGTTCAAGTAAATTCTGGATTATACATGTCCAGATATGGTGGGTTAGGCTGGCCAGTAGCCAAATGCCCACCCAGCCGCTTGCTCACTTTCCATCCTCAACAGGACAGCAGGAAAAAAAATGAGATTAAAAATCTTGTGGGTCGAGATAAAGACATGGAGAACATTTACGTTTTATCATCATGGGCAAAACAGACTCAGCCTGGGAAGAATTAATTTAATTTATTGCCAGTTAAAACAGATTTGGGTAATGAAAAAGGATGACAAAAAATGTCCCTGAGGTGCAACCATTTTGGCTGAGGGGCTCAGCTGTGCCCTGGTGGGTCGGTTGGAGACGGCTGGCACTGGCTGTGCCTGGCACAGGGCAGCCCCTCCTCAGAGGCCACCCCTGTGGCCCCTGCTGCCAGCACCTACACCCAACATACCACATAAAACATTGCAGAGCATGAAGACCCCCTTCCAACTGGTTGTAAACAGCACAGGGATAACCAGGCAGCAGTTACAAGCCCAAAAAAAGTTAGTGCCATGGCTTTCATTCCAGAATATGCAATTAGATATATCATTTCTTAATAACTGTGAACTAAATACAAATTATCATAATCTCCTTTATCCATATTGGAGACCAGATCCTTTGAATGCAGTGTTTCCAAATAAAGCTCTGTTTTCTGCAAGGATCTAATGTTGCTTTTGCAGATTTAATTCTTGTGTATTAAATCTAAGTATCTTTCTATTTTCTACCTGGATGCCAGAGCATTTCCATATTTCATAACACAGGATTTAGAAGTTTCATCAAAGTAAATGCACCTGTTCAGTGGTGGTAAGGCTTTTGTTGTACATAAAGTGTTAGGATCAAAATACTTCTGAAAAGTCAGGAGAATCCACAAGATATTTTCATTCAGTCCAGACAGGAAAGAACCTACTTTATGAATAAATACCCTTCAAATAATTCACTCACAGCAGGAGAAGCAAATCTAGGAAAAAAATAAAGGAAATCAGAAACTTAAAAAGAAACTTATTAGCATGTCTCAGAGAAATAAAAGACCAGAGAGGTCTGAGTCAAGCAAAATCAAACTTCACATTAAACAAATTGCACCATTGATTTAGTCCAAAGTCTTGACTTTTCCTGGTAAAAGAACATGACAATAAACTGATCTCGTACATCTGCTAGATTGAGCCTTTCATGTAATGCATCAGAAGGTGTTTTTCAGCACATCCCATTCTGACAACATTAATCAGCAAAGCCCCTATCAAGCCAGAAAATTTATAGAATAGAATTGCAGGATTATTATTAAACCAGAGGCCCTGACACAGCAAGAGCCTACCTACAGGGACTAAGTGCATGACAAGCTATGTAAAGTGTTTTTCTGGGAGGCTGTGATTTTTTCCAGTACAAGTGAAACAAAGAAAAGATCTCTGGTGCCATGGAGGACTGAACCTCAGCTAAAATTAGGGGACTTCTACCCAGAACTGGAGACCCTCAAAATACTATTTCACTAACATGGATTGTCAAGGAATTGCTCTGTCCGTTTAATACATTTGCTATATTAAAATCCAATGCCATTACAAATTATGTACCAAATAGAAACAAAAAATTAGGCAGAGAAATTACACAAACTTTGAGATGGGGTGAGTATATATGTCTTCACAGTTATGGGACTTTTCAACGCTAAGCATCTTCTCCAGTTTGCAAGTGTGACTTGATGAACCTCAACCAATTGATAAACCCAAGCTAGTGTGAGACATCCATGGGGACCCAGTCTCCATTTCCAAAGGGCTGCAGAGGTGCAAAGGCTTTGTCACCCAAGTCCACTGGTGAAGGGTGGGACCACAACATACTCCAGGCTGCCTTGTGCTGCCCACTCCTGGGTGCGGCTGGCAGTCTGGACAAGCCAAGGGACGATTATTTATTTTGTTCAACAAAATGAACTTTTGGAGTGTAGGAAGTTCTGATCAAAATCTTGAAATTATTTTAATATGAACTCTCTGTTCAGGTATGTTTAGAGGATTTCCAAGAAGTTATCATGAAACACTTCCTCGTAATATTCCCAGTGAGGATTACTATGACATATACACTGGGAGAGAGACAGAAATAACTGAATTTGAAAGCTTACTTTTATGTTCCCAAGCTTTTCTAATGAATAGAAACGACCTCCATTTTCAAATCCACAATCCCTTGAATTTTCTTTAAACATTCAGTCAGAGATAGATGTCCAGCACAAAAAATATGAGCCTATCTGGCCAAAAATAGGAAAAGTTATAAGTGATTTGACACCAGGGGCTTTTCAGGGAAGGTTTTCAATTTGTCGGGGCTCCTATCACCTGGTGTTTATGTGATGCAAGGTGCCTAAAATGCTGTTATCTAGGGTGGCATTAATATCTGTTGCATACAAATATTGCACATGTAAGTTTTTCAGGCAGGTCAATTATAAATAGGTAGGAAAAAAAATGAAGTCTTTCCCAGTGAACTGATATGTCCCTATACTTACCACTTTTAGGTAAATAATGCAATAATTTGGACTACCCCTTCTACCACAGGAAATTCTAGTCTAGTTTAGAGCAAGGCATCAGCCCTTGACAGGTCAAAGATTTCAATTTACCCAGAATGAAGCCAGTTCCTGCATATTGATTGCTCTCCCTAGCTGTAAATTATCACTGATTACTTGGAGAGCAGAAGTGTTGATAGTTTCCTGCCATTACTGACCTAACTGAAATTAAGTTTATAGTATAATTTCATATTTATAACAACTAAAATATGACTGGGGTGCCTTAGTGTTTCAAAGTTGCTGCTTTCTTTTGCTTTAAAGAAAACCCTAAAAAATAAAAAATACCAATGTCAATTTCTTTATTGGTCAAAAGTAAGGTCTGGGGGAACTGATAATCCCTTAAAATATGTACATAGAATTCATATCAGTGATCTTCATTCACAATGCTTAAGAATTCAGCGTTCCTCCATATGTGAGTCTTAAGCACTTTCATGTGGCGTGGTGTGGTGAGGGGGAAGAGGAGGATTTTGGAAAGATTCAGTGATGGCAGCTTGGGATCCGTACTGAAGTACAAGCCCCCAGCCCCAGCCTGCTTGTCCAGAGAAGCTCAGGACGTGCAGTTAACACAAAATCCATATTCTGCCTGGTCAAACTCCCTCAGATTATTTCCTTCCAGACAGACTTCACAACTTCTCAACCACAAGATACCAGTCCCCTGTTGGGCTGCTCCTCAGAGAAGCCAAGCACCGACCTGGCACAAATTCTAACCTGTAGGGATTTCTCTAATAAAGAGAAATGGAGCATCTTAATGGGGTGAAGAGAGGGAGGACTGCACAGTCATAGCTCATGTTCAGTTGACTGAGTGAGTACAAGCCTTCAGTTCCCAGAGCTGTCAGTCTGATCTTTTTCACAGATTGCTTTTTTCTATCTTAAGAATACACATGTCCATGCTAGACCAAATTTTAGTGTCTCTTCTCAGGTAAAATGGGATCAAATGCATCAGTGTAGTCAAACAGAAAGAGACTTTTTTACCCTTTTCATTTGCTTTCAAATTGTGTATGGGAAAAATAACATGCCCAGAAAAACAGAAGTAGAGGCAAAAACAAATAGCTGAAAACTCAAACTCCCCTTTTTGGGATCTTCTGCTAACAACACCAATGTTCGTAAAGTAGCTCTCATAGTCTGACTCCTTCTGAAAAGTAGAGAGCAAACAACACAGTCAAAATAAGTATTTTACTAAAGGATCTTTTGCATGGCTGGTGATAGTAAGTAACTAAACACATAAAATATTAATTTATATTTTCACAATTCTCCATTCTATAGGAAGAACTAATGCTATGTGCAGGCAGAATAAATCATCAGCAGGAGAATTAGATCTCTACATATGAATGAATAACCATTGCTGTCAAATATTGAAAAATGAACCAACATCTCAGAAGGGGACCTTTGCAGCACGATCGCATAGAGAAGTCTATGCAGAACAGAGGAGGATACAAAAATCACTTCATTATCACTTCTAGGGAAAATATTTTTTAAAATCTTAAAATCTGCTTTCTTAATTCTATAAACTAATAAGTGGTACAAACATGCAAATCTGCAGTGTACCATCTGCTGCTCACTTTCTTGATATAGATGACTATGTCATCCTCCTGAGACATAGTGAATAATGAAGTTGCGTACTGTTGCTTTATATTGTTTGTGAGGTCATATCTGAGGCCCACTTTTTTATGTAAGAAGCAAAACCATAGTCACAGAAGCAAATTCCCAGACAAGGTTTAGATGCAATAATACTGACTAATTTGGAGCTCACTGTATCTGTTTGCTTCTTTTACATTCTGCTGGTTGTAAAAAAAAGAGCAAAAGATGTAACCAGGGCTGATCAAGGTGAGGAAAATACACTTGCACCCTTTGAAATAAATTAAAGAAAGAGTTTCTTTTTCATTTGACTGCTTATTCATGGTGTGATTTTTTAAAGAATTTAACTTTATAGAAATCCAGGCCTCATCAAGCCTGAAGAAGGGAGATGCTGGGGGGAATGAGAGGAGGGGGAGCTCCATCACAAGTACCAGAGACCTCAGTCTCAGAGCTGCTGACCATAATGAAAGTCATTCCATGGCCTCCTGTGAGCCTGAGGTCAGGAGCTGAAAGTACAGTAACAAGGAGTTTTTGACAGACAGCTTCAATACTCTTGGATTTTTTGCCATCAAAAGCTTAATTCTGCAGATGAATGTGCAGCATTGAGAACCACAGAGTAAAATGAATGGTGAAAATAGGGAATGTGGGGGGTTTTCCGCCAGCAAGAGAGAAGTATTAATAGGTTGAGGGCTTTCATCGTATCACATCTGTAGGCTTTTGAAGTGTGCTGAGCTCAAGCTGTAATCGTAAGCAGGGTCAGACGACTTAGATGAGTAGCACTCAGTACAGTCAATACAGCCGTGTTGGTTTATACCTCCTGGAGGTCTGAACCATTACCTGTTTATGACTGAAGGAGGTTTGGGTTAGCAGATAGCAACTGCTGACTAGAAAAAGATTATTGGTAGTACCTACTCAGAGCAACACTCATGGCCTAAAGCAGGGAAAAAAAGCCGCAGCAGAAAAAGTTCATCTGACCAGAATAAGCATTCAGCAAGACACTCTACCATCCATATCCATTTATTCCTAATATTGCTTTAAACTAAAATAACTCTTCAAAGTATAAAGGCTGGAAATATGCAGTAGAAATTTCTTTATTAGGGAAGCAATTTTTTCCTCTGTCATGTTACCTTCAAGTGGATGAGTAACTTGTTCCTGTGCCTATTCCAGCCCTTAAAGGTCTAGCTAACACGCTTTTTTCCCAAAAAAAACCATTCTAATGCAGCACTTGTTTCTTAGGCATGAGCAATTCAGCCTAAAACTGCAGAAATATTAATCATAAGACACTACCAAGGAAGAGCAACCAAAAATGTCCAATCTCGCATCAAATTTGGATTCAAAATCATTGTGCTCCCTCCTGGAACTCGCACCTCTAATGGGACAGTTAGGAGAAAACAACGTGCAGGGAAAATTCTTTTATCAGTGCCTAATTAATTTTAATTAATGGAAAGATATTTTTTTCTCCAGACTACCTTACCAGCCAGATTATACATATAAAGTCACACCACCAGCGACTTTCATTTATGCTCTTACTGGCGCTGAGTTTGAGCATTTTTACCTTATCTCTCAAGTGAGAATTATAGCTGAGATTTTACCCAAGACATTTAAAGGAATTAAGCCCTGCATTCCTGTTAGACAGCAGCTGGATGTGAATGTCCACATTCTCCAGGTAACTCCAAAGGTCTCATCAGTTGCTGTTGACTGTGCCATCATATTGCTGGAGCCTCAGAAGAGAGCATCTCTTGATGGTCACCCATTATTTAGCACAAAGGCTTGATACTCAGGTACTCCTCTGTGTCTGTGCTTGTCCCAGTTGGTTTCATGATATTCTTTTATAGGGCTCATTTTCTTCAGCAAAGGGGGAAAATGTCTGTAATGAGACAACACTTTGTGAAGAGGGGTAGCATCTACAATACACAGACAGGAGCTTCCTCTGGAGACCTTCACATGAATTCTTGCCACAGACAAGACAGGAAAATTGTCACTTGCTCCAGGACTGCCTCGCTGTGCACCTGGCATTTCAAAACAAGTTCAGTGCTTGGGTTCAGCAGACTAGATCCCACACACCATTTCTTTGGGTTTGTTGGGGTTTTTTCCTCTTGTTTTGGGTAGTGTTGCAGAGAATCCTCTTTGGGGACCAACTTTCCTAAGTTAGGCATGACTTCAGTCATGGGACCCCCTGGGCCCAATGAAATATGTTTCAAGTTTTGGAGGGAATGTAACGGTGGAAATAGTGATAAAGCTGACAAGATCCAGCTTAATCTAAAAATTACTAGCTGACTTTTTCTACTACGCAGTACCAGATTCATTTTTCTCAAAGTCTAGTTGCAAAATCTAATTCTTAAAGTTACCTGTTTTATTTCTTAGACCCCAAAGTGATGCACGTGAGAAAGGGGAGACCATTAGCTTTAGGGCATGTCTGTATTTATTCCTTTGCCCAACATTGACACTTTGCCTAACACAAGTGTACAGGCCAGTTTAAATCACAAGGTTTAGGGGTACGATCTTTCTTTTTGCTTTTGCTCTGTTCAATGCCCAACAAAATCAAATCAATTATTTTTAGGTGTTTCCTAAGTGCAAGTAATTAGGTAAAGAAAACATGGGGATTGAAGAGACCAGCTAACCCAAACTTCATTTTGGCATTCATTCTGGTTGTATTGTTGACTTTGAAGGCCGTATGTTTCGGTGTTTAAACATAGGTGCACCTCCAAAAAGGCTTCTTCGAAGGAAGCCCTTGGAGCACACCAGAGGCTAGCGGCAGTGTTGGCAGAGCCCAAGGGCTCTGTCCTTGTCAGTCCAACCAGGTACAAGACATAATGCTAGTAAAAAAAAAAATTAACACAGGTTTATTATTACAAAAAGACCATCAAAGTTGGAAAAGAAAATACTATATACTTGGGAAAACCACTCATTTGCATATGTAATCAAATGTTCAGTGGGGCTTGCAAAAGTCTCCATTTTGAGTGATGGACCCTTGAAATAGCACTAATGAAAACACTTCTGTTCTATATTTCCTGTGTGTACTTTAATTTCATTTATGAAAATGAAGGCTTGATTGTGTATTTTCCTCTGCCATTTGGTAGCCTGCCATCAAAACTCTAAGTGACATGACACACAATAGATTTATGCACCATGAAGCAGGCACAGTAGGGGTTTGGGGTATTTGTGTTTTATTTCCAGTCAAACAATACACAGGGGGCTGTCACACTAACAAGGTATATAATGATTGACTTGCTCAGCCACTCTGAGACCTTTCCTCTGAAACAACTGAAATCTCAATAAACAGGAAATTTATATTTGAACAGCTGCTTATTTTGAAATGCTGTGCTTTATCTGCTTCCTTTTCTGAACAGTACATATGGTTCATTCCTATTTAATTGAAAAAAATATTTCATTTGTTCCAGTTGAGCCACACTTGTACGTATTAAAGCTCTTAAAGCGAGGTTTTGCTTTGCTCTTTTCACACTTTTCTTTATTTAACCTGTCATTTGGCCTTTTGCTATACACAGTTTGCAGACTATCCTCAGCACTGTAACCCTGAACTCTCTCATGCTGCAACTCTCTTCTGTTGGAGGCATCATAGTACAAAAACATCAATACGGCCATCCAGTTGTGTGAAACCCATTGAATAATTTAACCATCGTGTTACTTAAGGTCTCATTAAACATCAGACTCACAGCCTTGTAATGGTGTCTATGCTCCTTTATCTCCTCCAACAGTCATAAGAAGATGAAGTCTCTGGGAAGAAATGTCATGCCTGGAGCTTGGTTGTGTGAGTTTCAGGTGCAGAGATGCTGCCTGGAGCCCTCTCCAAACCACCCCGGAACAGATTCAGGAATATGTAAGCTAGGGCTCTCCCGCTCTTACTTGCTAAATAAACAATCATCAGTAAAAATTAGCATTAGCAATCATACATCTAAAGTAAGGTAACAATTTCATCTTTTAACTGTGAGGAGGGTTTGATCCAGCTAATTCATTTTTATCCTCAAATTCTGAGGCATGAAGTCCTACTTCATAAGTATTAGGTTTTGCATATAAAATTTTAATTCCTTAGGCATTAGGGATAGACTTCTTGCTACTGGATCACACAACAGTTCAGCTGAGTTTGGGAGGCACCAAAGGAGCCATTTGTTCTTTATTGAGTGCTTCAATCTGCCTTAAAGCTGATCTCCTGGTCTAGAAATGATGAAGGACATCAGCCGTAACTGGTTACCATAATCTTTGCAACAGGCACATTATGCAACTTCAGCACACGGAGCAGGAGCCCACGCCTCCACCACGAAAGATTTACCTCAGCCTATACGTGCACCCTTTGCGGTTTCATTAAATATAGAGAGTGAGTTTTAAAACTTGAAAGTTCTCCTGTCATTTTTCTGTGCCCACACATTTGAGCCAAACAATGGGGCTCTGTGAAAAATGATCACTTGACTACTGAGCATTTGGCAAGTGAAGAGGCACAGGGCAAAATCTTCAGCCATGATAAATCAATACTCTCTGATTTATATTAGCTGAAGTTCTGGCAGTGCAAGTCTCTGAGTAAAGCAGCCACGCTAGACAAAGTGAGGAGGCGTGTGCCACTCTTTCACCATAAAATGAGGGCCAGCAGTCAGCTTCTCATCTCCTAAAATCATTTTATATGAATCAAAACAGGCTCCTGCATGAAAAGTTCAGGTTAGTTTGTCCCTGAGCAGTGATCTATCTCTTGTATCTTTTAATTTACATAAGAATACGTGGGTAATAAATCATTTCTGTCATGTGAGATGCGCAACACTCATTGAAATTCACTGGCAGCAACTGGAAGAAAACATACCTGCAAACAGGCAACTAGGCTAAGCCTTGTGGGTTAGCTCTTCTGGGTGTAGATGTGTAGATCTGCATCACCCAACATTCAATGAAGAAAGGTTGGCCTGTCCAGTTTTACACCAGCAAGGACTGGAGACAGGGACACATGGAAAAAATTGAGAAAGGTAGAACTGAGCACACATCATTTCCCCTTTCGAACCTGTGGAGCTTCAGCCCATTGATCTTTTTCCCAGCACTGGATATTTCTCTTAAAGGAGGGACTCTCAGCACAGGTAAAATTCCACTAACAACAGGAGCTTTTTGCATTGGACGGCAATGACCTTGCCTGTGGGTTGTTTTTTCCTTACTTAACTATTTATCTTACTATAAAGTTGCTTATATGTTACTTCAAAAACAATATGCAAGTGGGTAGTTTAAAGGCAGGGCTTAATATCTCATTGTCAGTGTTAGCCAGATGACACATCCCGTGCTTCTTCAGACAGGCTGGAGATAAACAAAGTGCTTCTCCTTAAACACAGTTTACCTCACATGGGCAATCTATAAGCAACCTACAGGTGTTTCCAATCCAGCAGCAGAAGTCTCCTCAGGTTTTGCCAGGAGGGCAACCTTCTCATCTTCTCTAGCCTTTTTGCAGTTGTTCTCTTTTAGTGTCTCCCTGTCTTTCAAGGTGGCCAGTGGAGGGAGTTGGCAGCACATTCCCCCTTTCCATGCTCAAGCTGCCCTTTTGATGCTCCCAGTCTATAACAGAGGTTGTAATATTCAGTGACATTCTGCACTGGCAGCTTTGCCGCCTGAGGCACAATATTAGGTTTGGTTTGTCTTGCAGTGGAGCATATATTTGTGATCCACAATTCACCTCAAAGGCCATAGCCACACTAGCAACAGTAGATTTAGGAGATGCTGCGATTAAATCAGCTGCAAAGACAAAAGAAACCAGAAATGAGCTTGTTGCTTGCTAGAGGAGCAATGAGAAATAATGAGCAGTAGACTGGGATGTCCCAGGTCTCTGTGTCTATATCCATGGTGAGTAAAACTGTGACGAAGCGCTTGCTCCTTTCGCCTACGCTGCTCTTCCCTCAAGCAAGGCAGCCTCACACAGGTTCATCCCCCCACCTGCGCTCCTGCCCATCCCTCCCTCAGCACCTGTGACCACCCTGCTCCCATCTCCACAGCCCTCCCACTACGTGCAGCCCAGCTCCTGCGGGGCCGGCAAGTGGCGGGGAGCCCTGCCAGGGGCAGAGCTGAGGGGCGGCCGGAGGGCAACAGCTTGCTAAACCGGAGCTGGCAGGGATGATGGACGGGGTGGATAGAGTGATGCTACTCAGCGTTTGCAGGCTCGGCATCCATATTCACAGCATTTTTACAGGTATGCTGAAAGCTTTAGCTGCCCGAGAGAGGCCCTTTAGGCTTCTGTGTTGCTTTTCTTGTTATCTGCGCAAAAAGCCAAACCAGAGCTATTTTCTTTCGTTATAGCATGGATAGTAGGGAATGAAAAATAGCCTGCAAGCCTGTACTCAGGTCTGTCAGCTGAATGAAGTATTTGCTCTCGTCAAAACTCAGAAATACTCTGACTCAGCCTCAGAGCCTCAGCTTCCCTAAAACACAAATGCGCTGATGTGAGCCCCTGGGTTCAAACTAGGAAAAAACCCTTGCACACCTCTTCCCAGAGATCTGGGGAGGGAGGGGTCTTTTCTTCCTTTTCTGTACTTGCATTGCCAAAGCTAATGTCAAGGAAAATGATATTGTGTGACTGCAATTTCTTTGGACAGATATATGAAGTCTGACTTGCCTTTCAGTTCTGAACAAATTGTTCCCTGTGTCACTTTCCATTACGAATATCTTGGGATGTTTGTTTGGTTTCTCCCTGGCTTGCAAATTAAAAAAATAAAAGTAATAATAAAGGAAAAGTATACTTACTTGTTTAAGCCATCTTTTAATCAACACTGCACCAAATTGCTTCCCTAGATAATTTAAATAGCAGCGCTGGAATTCTTATATACCTTTAGATACTGAATTTAATCAAATGAAATCTAGTTAATGTAGAAAAATACTCCTAAAATAGGGTTTAATGACTGAGGACTTACAAGAAAATCTTTGGAAATACACAAACGCAACAAAGCACATCAGATTTCAAGAAACATAGTCTTAGGAGAGCCACCCAAACTCAGAGTTTGTTCATGTACCAACGAATGCTACATGGTCTTGCCATCTTTGGGGAAAATCAGCTTTCGGGTCCTACTCTGAGTAACACCCCTGGTTAAGAAGGGTGCAGCAACAAGCACTCAGATCCCACTGAGGTCAACAGCACTTAAACAATACTGACCTGTGGGTATGCTTTCCTGGACAGGTGTGGGTTTCAGCTGGGCTTAAAAGCATCGCCCGGCTGAGAGTTTAAATGAACACTGTCAGCTCAGTCAGCAACCACTGTGAACCAAGCTGCGGCAGCAGTTTTTAAGAATTCCCTGTTCCTCTATACTCCTCATAAAGGCTAAAGAAATAAAGAACTGCTGCTTTACTCTTTGCTGATATAAAGCCTTCGCCTTTATGTTATGCGCTGAGAGAGCATAAAATGTGCCTTTCATCTAAGGCCTCCATTGATTCACCTTCAAAAATTCTTAGTTCCATAAGTATTAATTTTCCTCGTTACTTTAATATTTGTGTCCTGTTGAACTCCAGATGTCTAAATCAATACATTTTTGTCTTTTAAGCAGCTGACAGAACAGGCATGTATTGGAGCAAAGGTCAGGCCACTAAAACTTGTCTCTGCATGCCAAGGTAACTGCTGGACTCCTACGTTACTGGTACAGTGGCTAAAATGTTTCTAGCCATCAGACTGAGTCAGACATCTTTGAACAGTTCCTATTCAGTAATTAAGTATTATTATTCTAGATTACAAATGGGAAGTGAAGGCCAAGGGTCCCATCCAACAAGCTTTGAGGCTCTATGTCTCAGTGATTTACTCCAGCCTCCGCAGAAAATCAGTGCAGAGCAGGGACTTATGCTCATATTTCTGGCAGGAGTCTAACCCTTCATACCAACTGCTCAGGGAAATGAGCAGTATATTTATATTTAGTCCACACTGATCTAAATTTACCTCACAGCCTCCTAACACTGTGAACCTACATATCGTTTAAGAGTCTGTCACAAAGGTTATCTGAAACCTCATTCACTTTTTTCATAGATAAAGCTCTCCTAGCAGATGCAGCTTTGACATAAAGCAGGCAAGAATTTCAGATATGCTTTCCTGAGTGTTAGTAAGAGAGCCTTGAAACTTTCCTACCAGGAAGAAGGAAGCTTCAGAGCTGCAAATCAGGAGCAATCTCATTACCACTGGTGGCATTGGTCTCATTGGCACTGGTGGGATGGCAAAGGTACGAAACCAAGGTGAGTCCAGACACAGACCCATACCTTTCCCTAGTAAACCTCAGAAATGGATTGCAATGCAGTTGCAGCCAAGCCCATTTATGATGTAGTGCATACAAGAATATAAAGCCGACAAGCTTTATAGGCTGCAAAAGTTACAAGAAGGCTCAGGTTCTCAAAGAATTGGGAAATTTTAATGTTTTGTCCAGAGACTGAGACATCTCCAGAGGTCCAGAGAATGATCAGCTCCTGTCTTATGAACTAAAACCTCTGTTTTGAAATTCACAGATGGAAGCTCCCAAAATCAAAGTAATTTTCAAATATCTTGGTCACAGTATAACTTCTTGCTCTGTTTTTTTCTTAAGCCCGAGAACTATATCTATTTTTGTGTGTGCAAATGTACAGATTTGTATTTGGATATAATACTCAGTACTGTACACTCTAGTCAACATATAACAATAATTGCATTGGAACTGTTAGAACAACCTGTCCCTTTGTATTTTAGAAATTATTTTTTTTTCTGTATGTAGACAGGTGGCCACTGTGCATCAGGTCATTGCTTGAGGGTCTTTTTTGTACCATGATCAACATGCAGTGATGGCATTGGCCATGCCAAAGCACTTAGCAGGGAGGATCATGTAGAAGTTCCTTTCTTCCAACATATTCAGACAGAAAAAGAAATAAATATAAACTTAACTTTTTAAGGCTCCATTAAAGGTTTGTCCATGTTGGAGGAGAAAATTCAAATCAATTCACCTGTCCCACAAACACTCCTTAGAGTTCATTAAAATAAAAAAAAAAAAAAGGCAGTGCAAACTTCTAACAGTTATAACCATCACTTAGAAAGAATGAAAGCATCCTTATAAACTAATAAGTCTGTAAAATATCACATAGGGAATCACAGACCCTTTGCTTCTCTTAGCTTGTTTCCCAGCGATGGCTAGACATAGGAAATAAATAGAAAAATGGCATTAATCTGTTGTTATATTTTACCCATAAGCCTATTTACTTAATATTTTCTTACTGCAGGAGCTGTAAAATGAAGAAGTTTATGGCTTTTATGAAGCTCAATAAGGATGATGATTCATCTCTAGGACAAATATTTGGACATAAAAAAAAAAGGAAGATTCAAGAAATGACGTCTGCCCTAATATAGATCCCTTTGTGAAGAGTACTGTCCCTACCTCCACCACCAACTGACTCAGCCCACCTTTTCACTGGTGAGCAACCAACAGACCACTCACTCCTTTTCTAGATTTTCCTGACATAGGTAATGTATAGTGCTGTAAGGCTTCTTCACATTAGTTAGTTAGATTTGCCTCGGTCTGCACTCTGGCACTGAGACCTACAAGCACAGACTAGCCCTGTCCGTGCTGTTCAACTCTCCTAGCCTCCAAGAGGCCAAACTGCCTTTTGGGAACCGCTCGCTCCTGAATCACTCCATGAGTTGACTGTGAGCTGCTATTTTCTGTGGGTCACAAGTGTGCCGTTCATGGGCTGTTGCAGCAATAATAATAGCGAAAATCAGGTGCTTGTGCCCAGGAGCTTTCCCTGGCACCACTTAATTTCCTCGCATGGATGTAGCCATTTGTTCAGCCCAGCTTTCCCCAACTTTTCTTTTCATCAACTTTTCTTTTTTTTTTTTTTTTCACCTCTCAAAAGCAGAAAAGGTTTCCAACGGCTTCTCAACTCCTTCATAACAGTAAGGGCAAATCTTTCCTACATGGAAAATAAGGGCATTATATTTAGGCATGAACAAGATGACGACTGGTTTGGGGCCTGTGATCATCACTTATTTGATCTTTTAACAGCACTAAGAGTTTTAAAGCAAGGCACAGTGAGGGGCTGCCAGAAGAAACAGGGTCTGACATTTGTGAGCATGGTCCTGATGTGTCTCCACCACTGGATAAAGAGAACTAAACCCAGGAGACGAGAGACCCAGTGGCATGTATGTGCTATGGCATACACGTGACCACAAGAGACAACTTTGCCACCAGTTAATGGCTAGTCTTTGTCAGGTCACCTGCAAAAACTGGCTCTGGATGTCCCCCTTGGCTGTGTCAAGTACAAAACAAAACAGCTGAACACAGGCAAAAGTTAATGCCTTCTAATTCAGTCGGGGGGGGGGGTGGAACGGGACTAAATGCTTTCATGAGATGTGTAAATGCAACTCAGCTGACAAGTGTTACCTTTCTAATCTATAGCCACTCCATCTCTTTGTGTTTCTGCTAGCATTCCCTAAGATGAAAGATATTAAGGATCTTTTGAGTAAGAACAACATTGAAAAGCAGAAAAAGAGACATCACAGCTCACGGAGCTGACACCGTGCTTTGAATTCTCATCTAAAATCAAGCCAGTTTACTCAGTTTTCTGCCCATGAAGAAAGGGCTAGCAGTACTTACGTATGAGATTTATTTCTCAGTTGCAGTGATATAGCATTATCAAACAATCCCTCCATAAATAAGGATCAGATCCACAAGAAGTCTTAACAACTACCCATGAGAAATCTAGAGGAGTAAACATCAAAGTAAGGCACTTTAATTAAACCTCTAACATAGCTGAAAGACAGTTTTAGAAAGAAATGGCTGGGTTACGAGAACACATTAGATGACTAAGGGAATCCTTTCCAATGGAAGTGAAATCTTGTGCTTTTAATGGGGGGAAAAAAACCCTCTTAACTGGAAAATGACAGTGACACTTGTCATACATAAAGAGTCTGGCTTAGCAAGTAATTAGTTGATCTCAACTACATCATCGGATCAGTAAACATTCAGAATAAGAACGTGCTTCAGAGTTTCTCAGGATCACAGCAAAAGTCCTAACCTGCTGGGAAATCATGTAGCTCCTACTTCTAGCTAGGTATATTTGCTATATTTTATATATATATATATATGTGTGTGTGTGTGGTGCTACATATTTGTTCCTCTCTATTTTCTACATGCAGCGCTACAAATAAGAGACACCTATTTCAGTGTTAACCTTCATCGACATTACTCTGGCATTCATAAAAATTCTATTCAGTTTCCTTCAGTACATATTTTCCTGTTAATTCACAGTACCTATTGATCTAGGAAGCACTTCATGATTTCCTCGCCACTGACTAATGATTTAAGTTAATACATTGTTCAGTAAGCTTATTTTTATGTTCTAAGGAGCTTCTAGATATAAATGAGTGTATCACAGGCTCTGCGCTAAGGAGATGGCATTCTGGGGAGAATGTTAATGGGACTCCACAGAAAATCACTTTAATGTATTATGTATGGCCAAATTGAATTTTGGAGGGAAACATAAAAAACTAATGGGTAACATTAAGCTTAACATTAAAAAGCAAGCCATTGTTTTTAAGAATTATAAAGGCAATAGCATTATCAGAAGTATCAGAAGTTACAACTTTATTATGAAAAAAAACTCTATCTCAATTACAAGTGTTAGAAATCACAAGCTTTTTCATTGTCTCTAACAGTTTTAGACTTCTGTCTCTCTCTTCCTCTCTTCCCGGCTTTCATAGAATCATAGACTATCTTCCCTCACCTATGTTCTATACCTTCAAGTACCATGTAGATAGTACAACTAATTCCTTTTCCCATAGAGCAGCTTTGGTTTTCCATTTAACTTGCTGGCCTGGTTTGAAAATTCCTCTCCTTGCCTTGACAAATGAGCATCAACCACCTGTCTCCTCAGCTTACCTTGCTCCCATGCCTAGATCACAAGCATAGATAACCCTCCTTCTGCTCTTCCGTGTCTCCTGCTCCCCCCTTTCTCTTCCTTCCCTTATCACATGCTCATTAAGTTCTCCAGACCTTGCCTCCCTCCACTCTCACTTCTTTTTTCCCTCTTTCCCATTGCAAGGTCTGTCCCCCCACCCTACAGCACACCCCTCACCTGTTTCCTCTGTTCCTCCTCTCCCCAGCCGGGCAACACCCTCCACTCTGAATTCATTCGTTTCTCCTCCCTTTCTCCTTCAGTTCTGCTACATCCCTAGCCAAAAAAACTCTATGCTTCTATACTTTGAACCCCACGTTTCCAGAGCTGACAACTTTTCCCTACCTTTGATTCATTTCTTGCCCTTGCCCTTTCATGTTCCCTCCTCTATTTCACCCTTCCCAACCATATATTCTCCAGCTGCACAGAATTTCACCAACTTATTTTGAATTAAAATCGTCAGGTTTTCCAAAACTCCGTCCCTTCCAAAACTTTTCTTCTCCTTCTGCAGGACATGTAGGACATATAATCTTCAATATTCATTCTAAGAAGACAAGCATCTCATTAGTTTCTTCTAAGCTCGTCTTTTAATCCAGCTGGCACTCTTTCACTCCCTCTTTATTATTTCTGTTTCTCAATTTCCCCAGGATTCTCCAGCCCACAATATAAGTGTCTTTTTTAAAATAAGCCATCTTTGACTACACTCTTCTCTCTACCAGGCATCCCATCCACCTTTTTTGTCTGCAAGTGTATTCTGGAGCTCTTTCAATCAAGTTCAGACCTAAGCCCTCTTTTTTTCTAACATCTTTCCTTTGCCCTCCAGTGAAGAAGCCACATTTTTGCCAAAGTCCCTCATGAATCATTCCTCTGAAAAGCCAGAACTAACACCCTTTGTCACCCTCTCCAACCTGCCTGCAAGACTCTTCCTCTTGGAAAGCTGCTCTCCATGGACTTTGTTTGACTCAACTATGTCTCGATTCTTCTCTTTTCCCTCTAACCACACTTTGAGCATACCTTTCAAAGGATTTTCCTCCTTCTTCCCTCCAGTTTTCTACAGAAGCCTTCTACACCTGGGCTGCGTCTCTGTTTCTTTTCATGTTGTCTCCAGATAATTCATTTACAGATAATTATACAGATAATCAAATTTCAGATAATTTCATCTGAAAAATAAAAAAATAAAGTACCTGCTCCATGTTTCAGCCATCTGCTTAAGAGTGGCACGGTCAGAGTAGGGCTCTTCATCTTTCCTACATTCCACTTTTCCCCCCTCCTTTTACATTACAGTTATAAGTTACACACTTGTATTCTCATTCATAACCTAAAACACTCCTCCAGGCTCTCACCATCAGAATCCTGGCTAACATCATCTTCTACAAATTTGTCAAATATAACATTTCTACCTATTTCCATTCATAACATTACAGCGAAGAAAACTTTCCTAGCCTTTTGCTCTGAGCATGTGATTTCACTTTTCACAGCCTTCCCCCTCTTCATTCACACCAAACATCAGCTTCTTGTCTTCATTCTTCACAGCTTGTCTCCACAGTATTTATCATCTTTCGTATACTATAAGTGACAGTAACATTTAACACCCATTCCCACAGCACACTTGGCAGGAACAAGCATTCAGGGCCAAAAACGGAAGAGAGGTGAATTAACATCCCTTGCATGAAGCCGACGGGGTGTGCCCAAGCACCGACAGAGCCACTTATCCTATCTTTGCTGGTAAGGAAGGGAATTTACTCATCTGTAGCCTGGGCAGCTTAACTAATGCAAGATGAAGTAGGAGGAGGCATCCCTTCTGAATCAGCCCCTCAGCAGGTGGTAGCGTACGGTGATGACAAAGTCCAGGCGCCAGAGGCAAAGAGCCACTGGGCTGACATTGGCAGCATTGGTCTGTGTCCAGTTATAAAACATCCATCATAGGGATACATCAGAAGTATCCCTAAAAAGCTAAAGATGGAAATGACTGAAAATCAAAGATGTGTTAGTAACAGAGAGCTCGGGTACAGGACTCTGTAACAGAGTATGCCAAATAATCTCCAAATACTCAAAAGTACCAGCTCAGTACAGCTAGCAGGCAATTTTTTTTGAGTCAGAGCTGAGTCAATGCCTACAACCGAAAGGGGCTTACAAAAATATTCTCCAAAGCCGTTAGCATGTCGGCCTCCTAGGCTTTCTTTTGAACCGTCCTCCTAAAAATGTTCACAAAAGGCAGTCACCAGGCATGGGTGCGTAAGGTAGCTGAAAGAAAAGAGAATCTGTTCATCCCACCCCGTTAGAGCTCAACTGTGCAGTGCACGCAGCCTGGCCACTCATCCGTCCCTCCTTACTCAGATCAGTGTTATTCACCCACCTGGATTTCAGTCTCTGCTGCACATTTGGGGAGACTTTAGGGTCCAGTTTTGAGACTACCTTCCCCTCACCCTCTAGGCTCAGTCTGAAACTTTTATACCAATAAATGACAGCATTTGAGACTTCAGCTACCTAACCTGCTGATGTATGCAAACACAAAATCATGAAGGCTAAAGACTGTCATTTGACCTTGAAAATTTTCAGGCATCAATTCTGAAATGGATTCCCATTCGTTTGTCCATTAAGGACAAACTGTCTGGGTTAAAAAGCTTCATGCACAGAAACAGACATTTCCTCCAAATAGAGACTGAACAAACCTCAAAGGTTTGCCCTCCTTCAGTTGTGATGGTAATGTTTTTCATTAACTTTCTTTCTTTCTGGTATGTGTATTTTTATCATATAACAGAATGGACAGAAACTAGGAATGTCCTTATGGTATCCAAAGGGCCATGCTTTTCAAGCAGAGGAGCCCAGTCCATTTCTGTAAGCCCTGTGTCCGATCAGAAAGTCAAAGCAAGTTGCTTATAAACCCTTACTTGTTAAAAAGGAGAAGAAAATAAGCAAATCTCCCTGACTACGTCTTCACAGAAAGCTTAGGCCCCTCTCCGGCTTCAAAAGGTACTTTTAACAGGCTTGCATCCTGTAGAGAGAGCTCCTAGAAACTCGGGCGCAGCCTGCGGCGCTGGCCGGCTGTGCCCGCGAACAAAGCCAGGCTCCCAGCACCACAGCTCGCGCAGGGTGGATGAGAAAAGCCCCTGCCTCCCCCTTTCTCCCGGGTGATAAGTGAAACCGCTCACAAGCAGCAGGACTCCACGCCAGCTGAATCCCCCTTCTGCAATAATATTGCAGACACTCCTGTTTTCTAAGGTCTTGCTAGTTTGAAACACTACGCTTTTAGTTATCTCTTCTAGTTTACAGGGTGACTGGGAAGACTTATCAGCAATTTAGTGTGGAGAGAAAAGGGGCAGGGGCAGTGGGCTGTCAACATTAGACTGTTAGACAAGAACACATCCCTCACGAGCGTAGCGCCTTCAGAAGAAAACATGGAGGGCCTCCCTGCAAAGATCCTTACAGCAATTGAGTCTGAAGAAATATGCCTCCCTCGGGACCCTTCGTACAGCTGCCAGAGTTATGAGGGCCACAGGCTGCCACATCCTTAATATGGTGTGTTTAATTAGCACATACATGTTGTGGTTTCTTTGTTTTGAAATCATACAAAACTACATGCATCGTGCAAACTCCCCGCTTTAAAATGACAAAATAAATTGTGTCTTTATTTGGCAGCAAGTTGTGCCAGTAACACACTGCAGAAAAAAAGGTTGAAAGCGAGAGAGAGAGAAAAAAAAAAATAAATAGGAAACTAAAATAAAGAGATACTGAAGGAAGGGAAGGAGTTAATCGGGTTCCTCTTAAGGCACTAAAGATTGAAGGAAGATTTCAAGGCATTAACGGAGCTACCATTTCTGGAATGTAAAATAGCATTCGTGTTACACAGCTCAATACCATACTAGGAATCAATATTCTCTGAAATGCAGGAGAATTTAAGAAGGTCGTTGCTTTGTGTAATCATGGTCCTTTCGGTAGTGCCTCCCCATGGGATTTGCAGACTGATAGTTTCTCATGGAGGGTTGACAACTTTTCTTCTTAATGAATATGAAGGTTCTCTCAGGTCAATGGCAAGATAATGGGGAAAGGAATATTTCCAGATCCAAGGTTCATTAAAGCTTCAAACCTGTACTGAAGGGTGCTGCATGGCTTTCCTCACGTGAGGAGGTTGTGCTCAGCCGGATCAGCGAGATGGTCCCACTGAGCAGCCACCCAGCAAATGCGGAGGTGCTGCAGCGTGAGGTCCTTGGCTGGCCCTTCCTCCTTGCCTCAAGAGACCCTGAATTTATTTCCTTAAGGGCACAGCTCAAGATCTGCTGATAATGCCAGCATTTCTTCGAGGGGTTTCGGTGGACAGCCAAGTTATCACTGAGGGCCTGATTGTGATTTTATTTATCTGTTTGTATTGGAACTTGCTTTACATTTATTGTCTGCAATAGCATACGTGCCCTCAGAGACATTTTAAAATTAGGAACACTTTATTAATGTGAATATGAGCTCCTCGGCTGTTTCTCTTGTTTGTGCAGTTCCTAGCAGAGTGGGGGTTTTGTCTGTGACTGAGCTCCTGGTTGCTATGGCAATACAAGTAATAAATAAATAGTAAAAATAATACATTGGAATAAAATATTCTGATTTTGTAAGCATGTTCTCTAGAATGGTAATAACAGCACTTCCTGCAGTTTAGTGTTTCTGAGCAATATTTCCATACTGGGGTGCCCCAAAACACTTGTTAACGATGTCATAGCTTATAGACGCTATCAAATGGCAGTGCGGCTCTACCACGCATTGCTGCAGCTCTTTGGCAGTTCTGGTCATGGCTTCAATTCTCCATCGTCAGAGGTGTGCCTGGGAGAAGACAGAGCATCCTAGAGCCAGGCATGTCCAAACTGGTGAGTTTTCACATATGAAGGACGAGCAGTAACTTCATGGGCTTCTCTCTCTCTACAATACCATAATGTGCAATGTTTCATTCAAACAAAAACCCTTTTACACTTCTCTGGCTGTGCCAGAAGGCCACAAAACAGCTATAATTTGCATTTATACTCACTTTAAAGAATATTTTTATTTATCATATGAAGAAGAATTAAGCTCATCCAGCCAAGATATGATTTTGCAAGGTAAAGCTGTAAATCAAGAGTCATATTTGGAAGTACTGCAGAATTGATGCTTCCTGAACAATCTCAAAATTAGGAGATTTCTCTCTGTTTTTTCTGAGCATGTACTAATCTGCATTTCCTTTGTAGGTGGACATAAGAGTTCTAGAAATTGAAATCATGCAGAAAAATAGTGGGTTTTCTTCCTGTTTTGCAGGAAAATTAATAAATAGTGGTGAAATCTGAAGTGTCTGCAGATGTTTCTTTACTGAAACAAAATTATATTTACTCTAATAAGAATGGCACATAAGTACATACAGAGATAAATAGATATGTGCACATGTGTGTGCAATTACCTCACAGAAACTGCTGCTAGGAATATTTATAAAATAAGGCAATATAAACTTTCATTCTTGAACAGTGACAGATATACCTGATAATATCCAGCAATTCCGCTGGTCATTGAAATGCTTAGATATATTTTTGCCTGTGGACACGTTTCTAAAATATGTGAAAAATTAGATGTTAAAAATAAAAAGTATAAACATTGCTGGCTTGCAAACAAAAAGGAAGATTAAATCCATGGGGCTCAGAGACAGTAGAAAGACCTGATGATAGTGTGCAGGTATAAAAGGGGCTTGTATTTCTAAAGAAGAGCCTTGAAAAATTAAGTCAGTTGATAACTCTATGCATCTTCATTGCGATATATTTAACTACATAGGACTAAGGACCAGGAGTAACACAGCCAGTAGCATATGGGAATTGCAGTTGCTTACTACAGCAACTTTTAAAACGAAGTGACTCCTTCTGAAATAGTTATTAGTTACAGAAAGCATTTCTGAAGAATTTAAGTACAGCAGTAACAATATAATACTAAATAGCTTTTTTCAGCTTTCTCTCTAATTTCTTTTGTTTCTCGTAGAAGGTCTCAGTAGGGAAAAATGGGAAGTTAAAAAAAAAAACACATATATTTTTCCTACCTTTTCCCAAATTCCCTGGTTACAGAAAACTCTTCCCTCCAACTCACTTCTTCATACAAGTAGGGTGTAATATGACTTCACAACCTAACAAACGTTCTTTGAAAGAAGACATTACATGGGATAAAGTTAACTTGCAGCTCAGCCACAACCAAAGCAACATTCTGCCCTTCTGCTCCTTTGGGGACAGCAGGTTGTTAAAGATTGCTGTTCCTGATGGGAAAGCAAGTGGCCAAACATGCAATGGGGGGGGGGGAGCAATAGGATGTGACCCCTATTTCCCCAGCTCATGGTTAAATCACTGGCTTCTGCCTGATGCTGTGTCCTGCAGGTGTGACATCCCTCCTAAGCATGCCTAGCAGGTGACATCCTGAACACTAAATAGGTGAGGTAACATCTGGTTTGTGGATCCTGCCGAACAGCCAAACATTTGGTTATGTCAGGACTTCAGGCAATCAAGCTGATGCCTGCCCACAGAAAACTGTTGTACGTTACCAGGACAAAGAGAGACACCAGTGAACTTCAAACACCTGTACTGTTGGGTGGGAGGTACAAGAACATAGTGCTGCCTCAGGCACCAAGCCATCTCCTCCTCCTGGTGGCTCCAGCCCTCAATGTCAAACCCTAGGATACATCTACCACCAACTTACCTAGCAAATTTATCATGACAAGCACAGTTATCCAGGAACAACAGCTGCCCAGAAACTTATCCCTGCTTTCACTCAGATCAAAGAGACATGTAGCTTGTTAACAGCAAACCTGTGTCATTTATACTTATTAAGCCTAAAAATCAAGGTCTAAAATAGGATCTGCTCAGCCTGTTCAGAGTTAGAATAATCAATGCAAGTGGGTTCTGCACTAGCTTTATGTAGAGCATAACCTGAATTGTAAGGCTAAGTTTGGTTACTCTTCATCTTTCCTCCTAAGCAGAGAGTAGCTTCCCAAAGGGCCACTCACCCTCCCTCTATACTTTTGGCAAAGGCATTGGGCCACCCCTGCAGCACTGATCCACCAAGAATGTTTCCAGATTTCTTCCTTTCCCTGCTAAAACTCTTGAGAAAGTGCTCCCCAGCTCCTTAAAAAAAAAAAAAGGATCTGCTGGTTTTCTGTTGGCTTGGAAACATAATAAAATCCCAACACCCAATCTAACCTCAATGTATATGTCTGTTTTGATTCACCTGATATGAATTCAACCTTCTTTTCCACCATTCATTACAGAAGGAAGTCCACCCTGCGGCCAGCTTGGCTTTTCCCATGGTGGCTGACATAAGTTATTCACCCAAGTGATGGATCTGTTGACACAAGACAATTTGATTTGTGTGTGTCCCTATCAGAATGGACCTCAGTGCTGAAGCACAGCTCCTTGCCAGCCCAAACCATTACCTGAAGTTATCCCTGGCCATGTTGCCTCTGTGCTGGCACTGACAGATTTTGCTGGTTGGGTCGAGTCCTCTTGCCTGGAGGTATCTTCTTATTCTGCAGCACTGTTTCCCTCTTTGAGCCACAGCACAGAGCTCCTGCTGAATTCACGGAGTCCCACTCACCTTCACCCATAATCGTTAGAGACTCTTTGCCATGGAACATGCCCTGGTGGCAGCGCAGGTGGTATGTTGTGGAAGCATCGCCGACGTGGAATTGTTTCTCATCAAAGGGCAAAGGACAGAGCCTGTTATTTTTATCTTTCTAAACCCATCTGGACATCTTCAGCTCACCAGATTTTTTTTTCTGATTAAGGCAGCCAGACTCTAACAAACTCCTGCTGGCTTGTGTCTTTCACTGCGTTGCAGAGCATCTTAATACCAAGCAGTCAGAAAAAGGCAGCAGCATTTCCCTGCCCCTTTCACATTCCTACAGCAATGAGCCTGGGCCGATTGCTCTGCATGCAGAAAGTCGCTGAAAGCCAGAGGGAATTCTGTACTTGAAAGGGTTTCAGCCACGAAATGCAGCAAGCACTAGCAGGTCTCAGTGAGCTTCAAAGGAATAATGGGTGCATAGCATATCTGATGAGCAAATGAGCAACCTGATCTAGCTAGCAGTATCCCTGCTCACTGCAGGGGGGTTGGACTAGATGACCTCTAGGGGTCCCTTCCAACCCAAAACATTCTATGATTCTATGACATTCTTTGGGTATTCTGAATCTTGGCAGGTATTTTAGCAGCTTCTCTTCTGGCCTAGGTGGTAATGCTATCATGTCTGTACCACTGGGCGTGTATACATATGAAAAAGGACCGTTCAAAACAAAACAAGTTTTTGACTAAGCTGGTGAAAGTCTCAGACTGGGTGAAAAATTATGTGATTTCTTTAATGTTTCAGTGTAATCACTGCAAGTTCTTAGGCAAGTTGCTGAACCAGCTAAAGCGGGCATTCAAATAAACAGCTTTGTGTTACAAAAGTATACTGAAACACTGCTTGATTTACTTGTGGTTTAGTTGCAAAAATTCACTCCTAACTTTCAAACTCAGATGTTGGAGCAGTATGGAAAGGATAAGCAGGTTATCATGCAATGCTTTCTCATGGCGCTTGTTCTAGAGGCATTGTTACAGAAACAGAAGTCAGAATGCTCCTGATACTTAAAAAATAGCTGCACCGGGTATAAACACAAAGTGAAATCACTTGTAAGTCATAACAAGAAATTTTAAAAGGCTCTAAATTGTAAACCAGGCAAGAAGAATGGACAGGAAAGAATAACTCAGATAAGATGTAGGGGTTTTAATGAGCTGCGACTTTTCCATAACCTCCAACAACAGCCAGCATGGATCCTGACTGGGATATGAAATGATACTTTGACTATAGATCCTCAGAGTCTTCAGGGGTGGTTATGCATGTAACAATTTAATCTATCAAATAGCAAGAGCCTAGAGTGCATGATTAACATGGGAAATTCATTGCTAAAATAAAGTTAAAAAGAAAAGTGGATGTTAAAAAGGAGCCAGCAAATTGATGGAGGTCCACCTGGTCTGTTAAACAGTCATTTAAAGGCTGCTTACAGAGTAGCAAGTCTTTAATTTACTGATGGCCAGATGCTCATTTCAGGAAAGATGGTCCTTCCACATGCCCTAATTTGTAGACTTCTTGAACTTTTGGTCACCACCAGAAACAGGCTGCAGGGCTAGCCTTTGGCCTGGTCCATATGGATGCTCTTTAAGTTCTTGCCATCAGAACTGAGCGTGGAACTAGTCAGTCCCTATTTCTCACAATTCAGATGTGGAGTAACCAAGTTCTTCCCCTTTGGTGCCTTCACAAGGCCTCTGGATGGTGGGTACAGCATAACCTCTAGATACCCTCTCCTTCTGCCTCGCACTCCCAGGCTGTGCCCACCTGGTCCCCACGCAGGGGCACGGGCAAGGCATTCGTTGCCATTTAAAGGCTATTTTTCTACCTGGCATCTACCTAGAGCAGGGGAATCTAACAAACTCCCACTGGTTTCTGTCATCACTGTGACACCAAGCATCCTAATTCCAGGCAGAAGCATTTCAATGTGGAGTCAGAGGACACATTATACCCCTTTTATCTGTATACAACCCCAGTCATATGTATGCCCACAGGAAGAAATGTTTCCCATGCAGAGAATGACTCAGACTAGGTCAGAGCAGAGATAGAAGGAGAGTGGAGAAAAGCGAACAGTAACTGCTGTTTATAAAAGGTGGCATTTATCTTACCAGAGTGACAGATGCTCACTGTGAAGTTACGAGGCAGTATTGTGGTATTCTGGCTCTGAAGCCCACCCTTTAGGAACCACTGATCTGGAATATGAAAAGACTGCACGTGCTGAAAAAGTCATCTTTAATATGACAGGGTTAGATTGCGATGAAGCTTGCTCACATTGAGCAGCATTTTCCTTCTGCTCATGGCCCCATGGACATTAACGCCATCGTTATTGGCAAAGCAAGGCTGAGTTAAAGCATTGTCCAGCAGCGACTGCAGCTGCACTCCTGTTGGGTGTTCATAACTGAGAATTAATAGATTTCAATAGATTCAATAGACCTCAATATTTTTATTTTCTCTGAGAGTCCAGCTCTACTGGACAGTAACAACAGTATGGCGTTCCCCTGGTAGGACTCTTATAATGACCAGGTCATCGAATTGATGTTACGTCCCCGTCCCATGGTACCTCCAGCTGCGTTAGGGCTCAGGAGTGTGAGCTGCAACAACTATCAGGCATGAAGTTGACTCTCTGTTTATAAGATTAAACAATGACTAAGCTTAGCAAAAAGCATAAACAGTGGTGTAATAAGGCTGTCATTGCAGTATAACTAGAATGAAATGAAACTGTTATAAAACATAACTGCATTTTATTATAGCAAAGTCAAACGCAATCAGAAAACTGCTTCCTTTCAGTTTAAATGTTCCACCTGTCTGCATACAGCATGCTACACACAGTCCCCGGTTTAATTACCTCTTAGCTGTCTCATGACTCTTTCCTGATGCAAAACACAGCAATGCACCCAACCAGCTAGGGAAACCAGAGATCATTAAACAAGCAGAGTCTTAAAGAGTCTGGCCAGCTCTTCCTTAGTTTTTGTGTATTTATTGGCCCGGGGGAATAACAGAAGCTCTACAAAAGCAGATTAACCGTTCGATTTGTATCAGAGGTGGGTTGTGCCTTGTAATACCTGTCAGATTGTGCTGGGGGTGGAGAGGAACATGCGAGGCTCTAACCCAAGAAGGGCTTGCACAAGAAGAGCATCCCGGGCCTGGCGCAGAAGAGATGGGCTCATAACTCACTGGGAACGGCCTGGCCACAGCCTGCTTATGGAGGAAGTGCACTGGTTTTCCCTCATTCTGACAGTAGGTTTGTTTTCAGAGGCACCTCTCAGAGGAAGAACGAGCTGGATTTCACACAGGCTATGGTGCTCCATCACCTGCGTGATTCTCTTGGTCTGGCAGGAAAGTCATTGACCCACAGAAAGTCTCGGGAGGAAAGAAAGCTGAAGGGAATGATTATGTGTAGTTTTATAGGGGGCAGGTAGCAACAGAGGTTGGGCTGGGTGGGCTGGGTTGGACTGGTCTTGCTCGGCTTCATCTGCCTTGTTTCCTTGCAACTGGGGAGCATGTCTTTGTTCAGGTATGACTTGAACAAACCTCACCTTTTTCGTTTATGCTTCTTAATCTCAGCTGTCCTGAAACAGAGACATCACAAGGTAATATTTGCAAGGTCATGAGGTCACCTGATTTTAAAAACTCAGATCAGCTCATTAAATTGAACTTACTGGTTTACCATACAAGCCCAGAGAACCAAGGATACATAAAAAATCAAGTAAGAAAAGAAAAGAAATTGTGAAGAAAGTTTCTTCTTCTTTTTCTTTTTTTTTTTTTTTGGAGCACCGAGAATGTTTTAGAAAAACAGAGATGTAAGGGAGAAACTTGGAGCCAGAAGATCCAAACTTCCCCTTGATTCTAAACTTAGCTCAGCCACTGGCCCACCGTGCAGATGACTCACCGCACTTCCTTGAACTTAAATCATTCGTCTTACAAAACTTGTTAAAGAAAGACGTCAGTGTAAATTAGACGTTGTGTCTAAGTTTAGCTATGGCCAATACATAAATATTGGAACTTTAATGTGTTATCATTTTGGTCTGATTTAGAAATATGTGTATATATATGCACATATGCATATACACCCATAGCAAGGGAGTGGAAGATTTTTTTTGCGCTATTTTTACAATTTAATTTACATATATTGTTATTTTGCTGGTGACATAAGAGCTTGCTACTGATTAAAAGTTTAACCATTTTCAGAGCAGCCTGGTTCCCACACCACCCAAACACTCTTCATTCTCTCAAACTGTCAGGGAAGTTTCAAACCCATCCAAGCAGTGGGAGCTGAGAGAGTACACGTTCGGCATATAACATATATGATGGGTGATTTCTTGTGACACTAATCTTCACTCCTGAGGGAAAGGCAGTCATTTTTTCATCACTCTACCACTCAAAAGTAACCATTCTTCTCACCATGGAGATAAATGTCAAAACAGAGATCAGCCATAGGCTGAGTCTAATCTAATCTGTCCAAAATGAATATATATTTAGATCTTTTGTCAAATCTTGAATGGTAAACCCTTTAGCCTGGGCAGCTATTCTCTCAGTCTGCCCTCTCCACCTGTAAATATGCATACCACATTGGATATACACTGTCTGAGGACCATGTTAACCCTACAAAAATGGGCAGGATATGAGGCCACCCAACCTTTCTGATACGAGCAAAGAGTCAGAGGAAAAAGCCCAAGACTTTCAGAAATGTGTAACAGAGAGGAAAAAATACATAATGTTTGTTAAAATGTCTCTACCCTTCAACACCTATCAGAAATCAGTGGGGCCTTCACTCCCAGGTGGCTGATCCAACAAATGAGAAAAACAGGCTCCATCCTGGATGCCTGTTTTGAGGGATCTGTGGAAGATCGCAATGGAAATTCCCTTTATCATAAAACTGCTCATTCTCAATGCCCCTCTCCTTTCTCCATTCCCATTTCCACATTGGGGATGTCAGCCCGGAGGTGTTTGTTCGTGCTAAATCCTTTTCCATCCAAGTACACCTACGCAGTTCCTCATACCCTGATACTGAGATGCTGGAGGACGCCACAGAAGAACCAGAAGTGCTGGACATTTTTCTGTCCAACTTCTCTGCCTCATTCTGCTATAAATCTCCATGAGGTTCTTTTTGAAGTGGAATATCTGAAACTCATCTCAGAGCCTGAAGAGAAAGAGGTCTTCCCTTTGTGATCCACATAAAGAAATTACACTGTTTCAGAGATCAATACAACTATCTTAGATATTTCATTACTGAAGTTGTAAAACAAACACTCCTGTATAAATGGCAAACATAAGATTCTTGTCTCCACTGCTTGTAAACTGGCATATTTCTGGTTCTTAAATATCCTTGTCCAAAACTAAATCTCATTTTGAGGCTTGGATAAACCCTATCAACAGCCAGTTTACTAATTATTGCAAAAGATACATTAGGTTTTACACTTATTCTGTCTTAGCACTTCAACCACATTAACTCTAATGCATCGTGTACTACGGCTTCTCTTCTCTGTGGATTCCAGATAAGTAACTGAGCCATGGTCAGTTTTAGCAAAAAGCACTTCCAGGTATCCCATGCAGGTATAGAGTGAACAGACCTTCAGCTACAGCAGGATGGGATTGCTTCGAGGAACCCAAGTGCAAAAGAAGGACTTTTGGCCAGCAGCCTGCTGCGAATCTCTCTGACATGCACTGTCCCCGGATTTGCACTTAGATGGGGTGAAGTCCTTCTCTGCCATTATAACACAGATCTGTGCCAGAACTGGGCTGGGCCCATGTATCACAATGTACAAATACACAGACATTGCTGGAATGGTTCTACTCTTTCTAAAGGTGACAGCTGAGATGACAAAACACGGTAGCTGTGCAGGAAAAAAAATAATGTCTCCCAGAGTGAGTTCAGTAAGGTAAACTCTCTTGAAAAAGTGCTTTAATGCAACTTAACACAAAGCAGTAGCAAATAGGAACCAAGAACGACGGTGTCACTTCCAGGCCAGGGCTTCTGTGCATGTGAAGTAATCATCCAGAAAAGAAGCTAGGTGTGAGAAAGGATTATGAGCAGATCATGATCTCCCAGCATGACAAAATGGCCAAGAGAGCAAACATGACCCTTGTTAGCAATGAGCAGCACCTGAGGAAGAAGAGGAAAGTTACTGCTTTTTGCCATATCCTTGAGGTGGTCATTGCTGGGTACTGTAACCACTTTCTAGTCTCAACACTTTAGCAAGGATGTTAAGAAATAGAAATGGTTCAGAAATAATGCCATCTGTGGAAAACTTCCCTCACAGTGAGTGCTTAAAGATCAACCTCGCTACCTCAAAGACAGGGCACAGAGGAAAGTAAATCTCTGCCTAAGACTACCTTCATGGAGAGGAAAATCGACAGGCATTAGAGATTCTCTTGGACTCAAAAATGAGACAAACTGAAACAAGGAACAGAATGCTAAGCCACCACATGTGGAACAACTTATCCAACAAATTTGCCATTCCTGCAAGTCTTGCAATCAATACTGCTGTCATACAGAATAGCTCACTCAGAAATTAAAGGCTAAATGAAGGATTCCATTAAATACATAAAATACGTGATGCCCTATATTATCTACAATAGAGTAGATGATCATAAGAGTCCCCTTGGGTCTTAAAAATCTATGACTGTAGTTAAGAGGACATGTACTTCTAGAGGCTAAGCATGAGGTCCTTAAAATTTTCAGGGATGTGCTTTCCCCTGAAGGTTTTTCTTGAAGAAAGACTAAATGATTTAGCCTGGAACTGGAAATAAAGCTGCAAAAGTATCAAGTAACAAGCCTCAGAAAGATCAAACTTCCTCCTGATTTTTCTATTTTCCTTAACTCTAGGTGAAAACATATACAGCCAATAGATGAACTTTGTTTTTTGAAGAAGGCTGAAAGGCTTCAGAGGCACATGGAGAGGAGATCAGCACCCTCAAAAGCAAATCTTGTGAAAGGCAGATGCTGGCCACAGCCAGGTTTACACCAGGGCTCTACACAAATCAGTTCTTTCAGGCTCTTCTAGTTTTGATGACCAATGTAGGTCTGTGATGGATGTGGTGTTGCGACACATTTCTGAGGGCTGGAATCTAGAGCAGCCTGTCCTGCTCTGTTCAGCCTCCTTTATTAACTAACTGGAGTTTGTCACTTGGATGGAATGTCAGGAAGTTTTTACAATGCAGGGCTCTAGAATCATGTCTTGCCAAGTCATTCTTGCTTCCTCAGCCAGCTTCCTCTATTTCTGCTGCTAGTCGCACAGCAGCAGACAGGACATCAGCAATCCCCACAAAACTCATGCTTTAAGACTCAATATTGCACGTTTTCCAAGTGTATCATTTCAGGTGGCAATTTAAATCACTGGAAATAGAGCTGAGCTTCTTCCGGAAATCATATTTTATTTGGTAAAGAGGAATTTCAGTAGAGTGAGGCTAGGACCATCTCTACGTCATTTAGAGCAGCCTTTCCCTCTTCTCCACATCTTCAACAAGTGCCAGGACTTGATGATGACCTTATTTTTTGGGCAGACCAATCCCAAGTTTCATCCTTCAGCTACCAATACCAAGAAGGTCTCCAGCTTGGATCTCTTAAGCACATTTTCAGTTTAGATGGGCAGGAAATGCAGTGCCATTCTATGTACGAGCACTGCATAATTACTGAACAGACCTAACAGCAGTTTTTTCACTGTATGCTGCCTTTGGGAAGCAGCAACTTGACTTGCTTATGCTATCAGACCGGGAAATCATTGTCCTCTCCTCCTCCCCCAGTAGGTACTTTTTTGCAGTCATCTCTGACCCAATCTGCATTTAACCAGAACTTTTATCTCGCCTTGCATGAATTCCTAACGCATACTGCCGAGACCACCAGCTTTCTAAGTTCTCTCACTGTTTTCCAGTTAGTCAGTAAAACACTGATCCTGCAACTAGTCTGGAAGGTGAGTTCACCTTCCAAGCAGAGAGGATATGAGCAGTCTGTTTCAAATCCTGGGCTTCCAGTTTTGAGAAATAAATCGCTAGGAAATTGTCATTTAATTCCTGTGCTTTGATTTTTAATCGTATGGTCTTAGAAGGAAATAGAGTTTAGTTTAAGCTAAATTGCTGTTACTTTCCAACATGCTTGAGTAAAGTCCCTGAGCTACAGTAAAAATAATAAACAGAAGCAGCTATCACTAAACTAAAGTGAAGATTAAAGGTCGGAGATCCCGACCTCCGCTTTGTGCCAACAAACTGCCCTGCCTGGGCTTTCCCGTGGTAGCCACCTAGCACCCTGCAAAGCCCAAGTAACTCTTTGTTGTCTTGCAGAATCATTTTTTAGGACAGCCCGGTACATTTTTAATCCAAAGAAAGAAGCTGCCGTTGCCCAAGCCCGGTGCTGCTGGGGAGCACATTATCGCATGCGGAATGTTCATTAAACGCAGATTAGGTGGAGATCTCGCCAAACGTACCCATTCCGCTTAAGATAAACGGCTTCTAAGCACAGGAATTGTCGGAGGAACGGACGACAGCCACCGACTGGTTTGGGTTGCATATTTTAGGGAGCATTATGGAGCTGGCGGGTGTGGAACCAGGCTCTGCACTTCAGCAGTTCCGTTTAGTTTACTCGAACAGAGGAGTAAGCATCGGTAAAAATGTTAGAGGTTATTAGATGGTAAAATATGGAGACTTAATAAAAAGGTATGCCAGGCACGAAAAGTTGGAATAACACTGCTTAAAAATGAGCTAATTAAAAAAAAATGTAAATGAAATGCAGCTTTCACTGTTCGGTTCTAGATTTCTCTCCCCCAAACATTAGACGAAATTGCATTGTTTACAAAAATTTATTAATACAAATTTTACACACTTTATATAACAGTTATCAAAGTCCTAGTTATAGATATCATGTGTGTAATAATACTTTGTTTAAGTTCTTTTTATATTCATTTGCACACAAAATAAATTCTCCAAGACTAACATCTACCTAAACTATGACCGTATCTCAAATCTGCTCAGATTTTGGTAAGGCTGTTGGCGTTTCTAAAGAAAAAAAAATAAATAAATGAGTCATACAGAGGATAATAACCTAGATGATCACTTCATAATGCTTGCGACTAGCCACGGAACTCTAACGGATAAGGTCAGAAATAAAACGTCAAGAGAGCCCTATGTCATCATACCACAGCCGACACAAACACAGCAAACTGCCCATCGCCAAAGAACAGAAGAAGGTTACGACTAAAACGCAAGCCGATGTGTTGCAGCATCGTAGGGCCACTAAATAGCCATCCGTGAACTCGTGGCGATTTACAAGGTGAAGAGAAGGCACGAAAGCTGCCAGCGGCTCTCCGCGCCCCTGCGCCTCAGCGCCCGCTCCGGCGGCGGGGGCGGGCGGGGCGGGCGGCCCGGGCGGGAGCTGCCCGCGGGGAGGGCGGCCGGGACAAGCAGCTCCGGGCTCCGCCCGCTCCTCTCCCTCCTCCCCGGCGGCTCTTCCCGGCCGGGGAAAGAGGTTTGGTTTTTACCCGCGACTTTTTTTCTTTTTTTGGTTTGTTTTTTTTTTTTCGGGGGGGGGGGGGGGGTGAGAGGGGGGGCGTTGCTTTCCGCCGTCTTGAATGCGGGGCTCGTTTTGTGTCTTTGGCAAGACTCCTCTAAGGTTTGTGTGGTGAGCTGGAAGGAAGCAGGTACCTACGTGTCCTCCTTTCGCCCCCGGCCCGGGCGGAGGGACCGGGCCAGCCCCCGGCCGGGTTCGCTGCGGCTTTACCGTCCCCCGGGCGGAAGGTAAGATAGGAGTCCGTACATAGAGAGATGAGGTGAAAATGGTTTATCTCGTTAGAAACCCGACCACAGGTGAACACTACACATTCTTTTATGACAAAAGTTTGTTTTATGAAATAAATTTTACTAAGCAATAAGCCAGAATGTAGAAAAATACATTTTACCTCCAAACTCAATAAACAAGGAACAAAAACTTTCGTAGTAGTGCATAATTCTTTAGTGGTAGCTACAACAGGGGTTCCTAGACTTGTACAATAAGAGCTTGCATAAAACAGAACAAAGGAGTGAGAGAGCGTTCACAATCTTTTTTTTTTTTTTTTTTTTTTTTTTTTTTTTCCCCAAAAGAACATAACCCGAAAAGGTAACTCGGGTGGGTTAAACAGAGCTCGGAAAAGTGC
This sequence comes from Gorsachius magnificus, assembly GCA_034008185.1. Lineage (NCBI taxonomy): Eukaryota > Metazoa > Chordata > Aves > Pelecaniformes > Ardeidae > Gorsachius > Gorsachius magnificus. The sequence goes on along the minus strand of CM067082.1, from coordinate 53,382,969 downwards.
GAAGAGAGGATGAGAGGCGGGAGGGTCTACAAGAAAAAACAATCAAAGAAAAGAGCAACTCCGACCGAAAAAACCAAAAAAATGCAAAGGCGAGAACCCTGCTCATTACACACGATGAGAAGCATGGACAGCACTGGAGAGTAACACACTGTACTTTGCATCCAGGTCCAGTACCGAGCTGCCCGGGGCAGTTGGGTAGCGGATCGGAGGTGGGATCGCCTCGTCTTCCCTCGACCCAGCGGCTCCGGCCCCGGCCCCGGGGCGCGCCGGGGCCGCCCCCGCTGACTCCCTCACTCTTTCCAAAACGGGTCCTGTCTCCGCTTTCACTTTGTTCTGTAACTCTGCCCAGCCAGCCAGAAGAGCAGTGCGAGGGGCTTAGTACTTACTATCCTTGCTGCTGGTTCGGGATTTAGGGGTCGGGGGTTGGGGGTTAGCTTTTTTTGGTTTTGTTTTGAATTTTTTGTTGCTGTTTTAAACTATTTCTCCCTCCAATAGGCAACAGAGGTGCGCAATTTGGATCGAGCTGTTGTTTTCGCAAGAGAATTATCCTCTAAGCTCATTGTTTGAGGAGACACTAATACAGGTACCACTGGAATCAAAGAAAGCGGGAGGAGAAAAAATAAGTCGAAATCGAGAGGAAAGGGGATGCTGCCTCTTCGGAGAGGCTAGTGGCAAAGGAGCCTGCCTTGAGACTCACCGGGGGAAGAATCTGCTTCACCAATTCTCCCAAATCATTTTCCTCATAATCCCCTGGGAGCAGGGCATCCTTCTCTATGTACAGTAGCAAATGGTGAAAATTAATGTCTTCGACCCTGTCGCGGATAAAAATACTATCCTTTTAATTTCCGTTACAAAAATAGGAGTAATATTCAAAACAATGATTGTCTTTTTTTTCTATTTATTTTATATAAAAACATAAACAGCTCAGGCGAATTCTTGTTCTTTTGCAGGCTTTATATGAAGAATTGTTCTTTAGTATTCGTAGTAGTATTTATATATATATATTTATATATTATATATAACTTAATGATTGGTCCACAAAGTAGATCTGTGCGTTTCTCTAGTGCTTTTGTACAAAAGAAAAACAATATTATTATCAAAATATTCATTTAATGGCTTTACTTCATACATAAATACATGTTTAGGTAACACAGGAGCGGTGATTGTTCAGTCAGTTTGGAAATGACTTTTGTTTTTGTTTAGATTTTGTTGTTGTTGTTGGGTCTCTCTCTCTCTCTCTCTCTCTCTCTCTCTCTCAGGACTTTGTATACACGGGAGTGGCTGGTTACTCATCGCTACAAATACGCTACTCGGCGTCCTTTGTTTTTAACTCTTTGTTTATACCTTTTCCCCAGGACGGCTGCTAAGTATTTCTTGACAGCCATTTGTTTCCGGTAGCGGCTGTAGCTGTCCGTGAAGATGCCGTCTATGTGCCGCTTGGTCAGGGGCTCCGCCTCGTCCCCCAGGCCGCCGCTGGCACCGCTGCAAGCACCGAGAAGCACAGCTGCATCAGGCGGGGCCGCTCCGCCCCCCTCCGCACCGCCCCCGCCCCCCCCCCCCCCCCCCCCCCGGCGGCCCTGCGCATCCCCACCGCTGCCCCCTGCGCAAGGCGCTGCGCGGAAGATGCGCGGGGAGACAAAGGCGGCGCCGAAACCCGCTCCCCACGCCCTGCGCGCAGGAGCCGGCAGCGGGAGAGACAATATCTCCCCGCCATGAATTATGCATTGCGGCAGGGAAAGCGGCTCTCCCCGGGGCTTCATTACCGTGTTACCTTCTGCCCGCGGGCGGCGGGTGGCACCGGGCTCGCCCCTGCCCCGCCGCCGGCGGGGAGCCCCGGGGAGCCCCGCCCGGCGCCCGGGGGTGCACAGGGCTGCAGCCGAGTCCCCCCGTGTTCGCCCCCCCCCCCCCCGCTTCAGCCTCTGACAGACTGCTCCCCCCCATACCCCCAGCCCAGCAGACTGGGGAGGCTGCCCAACTTCCTAATTTTAAACCAGCCGGTTGCAAAAAATTACAGACATATATATAAAAATATAAATATATATATGCCCACACACATATATATAAACATATATATATGCCCGAGCGTATCAAACCAAACAAACCTCCGTGAACGCCTGAGCTGACAGCCGGGCTCACGCTGCGCCGGGAGCCGCGGCCGGGGGCGGCTGAGGTTTGGGGAGCCGGACTCCCCCCGCCCCACCGCCGGCGCAACAAATTCCCAGCCCCGGCCGGGGCAGCTTTGTTCCCTCCAGCCGCCGCCTTTTTGAGCGCCCCCGCTACGGCAGCACCACCGCCCACCGCGGGAAAAGAAAGAACAGAAACCCTTACCCGACCCGCTTGGCCATCAGGGAGTGCAGATATTTCCTGGCGGATAACTGGCCCAGGAGTTTCCTGTAGGCTTTGTTGAAGATCCCATCGGCGTGCCTGGGCGGAGGGAAGAGCCCGCGGATGAGCGGCGAGGCCCGGGAGCCGGCTGCGGCGCGGTGCGGGAGCCCGGGCGGCGGCGGTGACCGTCCCTCCCCGCCGGCGAGCCGAGCGCGGCATCTCCCCGCGCCCCCCGGGACCCCTCGTCCCCACCCAGACCCCTCCCCGCCGCACTTGCTCCCCCGACTGGCCGGGGCGGGTCCCCCGCTCCCTCCCCCGCGCTGCTGGAGGTAAGGCGGCTTTTCCCTCTCTTCTAGGCTTTAAACTGGGCACCGCGACCCGGGCAGCGCGGTCAGTTGCTTGCGTTCGGCATTTCTATGTGTTTCTGGGGGGCTGCCGTTGGCTTGTTGGGGGTTATTATTTTTTTTTCCCCCAATCGGCTCGGGCAAACCCGTCTTGCTCCCGGCTCAAAAAATCACGCCCGAGACACCGCGAGTTGCAGTCACCTCTTTTCCGGTGGGTAATACAAGGTGTACATCTCGCTTAGGACGGAGGACGGATTCGCTATACCGAGGGGCTCGTGGTCATAGGCGAAGTCCTGCAGGGTGTTCCCGTCCTCGTCGTAGACTTCATCCTCCAGCCTGGCAACGAGAGCAGCGAGGGGAAGGACTCAGCCGGGCTTCGCGGGGGGCTCCGCTCCGCTCCCCGCCGGCCGGCTCCCGGCTGCTTTGGTGGCTGCCCCCTCCCCCCGCCCCGGCGGAGCCGACCCGGGCGCCCCGGGAGCCCCGCCCCCCCCCCCACCCTCCCCGCCTTCCGCCTCCTCTGCGGGGCAGGACCACGGGGGAGGGAACACACCCCGCCGTCAGCGGCTCCGAGAAAACCCCTCCCCCCCCCCCCCCCCGTCCCCCGCCCCGTCCGGAGAAACAGCCCCCCTCTGCCACAGCCGCGGCTGCTGCTTCCCGAGCGGAGCGCACGCACGCACAGGCGTGCAGGCTGCCGGGCACACGCACACACACGCACACGCACACGCACACACGCGCGATGGTGTGCCAGGGGCTGGGCGGGAGCCAAGCAGCCTCCCCGGCGGCGACGGGGCGGTGAGCGGCAGCGGGGCCGGGGGCCGCGCCCCGCTCCTCCCCGCAGCGCCCGGCAGGCGGGGGGGGGGGGGGGGGGGGGGGGCTTCGCCTGTCGTTGTTTTTCGTTGAATGGTGCTTCTGCCCTTTGAGATCTCGCCAGGTTTTGTTCCCCCACCCCAGCCCCCCTCTCGGTTCTCTGCCTCCCTCTCTGCAGTACGATGTAGGTCATTGTGCGTTACAGGCAGCTATTTTTGTCTGCGAGCTTTAGCGGAGGTATTAATAATAGATGCCGCTAAAGTGTTTCACTCCTGCTAATTCAGGCGCTTGAATGAAGAGAGCTGGGTTGCTGCCGGCTAATGGCCCCGCAGGCCACTGAGCCCGGCTGCCCTGCAGCCCCTCTGCCCGGGGAGAGGAAAGGGGGATGCTATGAGCCAGCCCCGACGGGCTCCCGGTTCGTGCAAGGACACTTCGGAGCCCCAAAAAGGACACCCTCCCCGGACGGCCCGGCATCGCCCCCCGCTCGCAGCTGAGCCGCAGGTCCGTGTCCCGCGTAGGGCACCCCGGAATAGAGCCAAGCGCCGGTGGGGCAGGACAACAGCACCGAGACCAAAAATCCCCCCCAAGCCAAGCAACACCGGTCCCCAAGCCAAGCCACACCGGTCGCCCAAGCGGCTACAAGCAGGGTGGGACCAGGCTGCCAGCCGCCGTCCCCGACGGGGTACCCTGCGCCCCCAGCCGCGGCCCAACGCGGGAGACTCGCTTGTGCCAACGCCTCTGGGGGGGACCCCCGCTCCTGCCCCAAACACGGCGGGGTCCCGACGCCCCCGGCTCCCGGTGGTTAGGGGCAGCGCAGGCATAAGCCTGCGCCGGAGCCCAGCGGAACAACTCCGAACAGGCACAGACAACCCAACCCCCTTGCGCCGGCCGCTTTCCTCCTTGAGAAGGGAAGTCCTGTACAGACAGGTAAACAGGGGCAGAGACTGGACCCCCGTCACCTCCAGGGCCGCTACACGAACAGTGACACCTCTCGCATGCTTGGAGCCAACGGCGCGCCCGTGTCACCCCCCGCCCCCCCCCCCCCCCGGCCGCTCCCCCCGCTCCGGGCAGGCAGTGCTCGCCCTTCACCGTGCGAGAGCTGCGGGCGCCGGCGGGGGGCCGCCGCCCCGGGCGGGGTTCCGTGCCCCGCCGGGATGCGGCCGGGACCTCGGCCCGCTCCGCCGAGATGCAGCAGGGCAGGTCCCCCCCCTCCCCGAGGACAAGAGTCCGCAGGTTAACCGGAGCCGGGACCCCGGGGAGCGGCCCTGGGGAAAGCCAGTGCTGCAACCGGGGGCGGGGGGGGGACTCCCGTCCCGGCGGCTCCTCTCCCGGGGCGGAGCGGGTGGGCACGCAGCCGAAGTGGAACGGGGTTCGTTTGGTGACTCCCCCCCGTCCCCTTCTACTTTCCTCCCCGCTAAGATGCCCCTGCCCTTAGCAAAATCCCGAAAGCGTCCCGGCGGAGGCCCCGGGCGGGGGAGGCACCTACCTGAGAGCCGGGTACTGAAGTCCGGCCGCAGGTGAGCAGTAGACGCTGCAGTGCATTATTATGCCATAGACCAGGAGTGCTAGGATCGCTTTGCTACACATTGCCACTCTGTGCGGGAGGGAAAGGAAAACCGCTGTCAAAAAAAAAAAAAAAAAAAAAAACCAAAAAAAAAAGGGGGAAAAAAAAACCACCCCGCGACCCACCAAGCCCCCGGCCGAGCCTGCGGGGAAGGGAGGCAGCGCGGCCCCTGGGGACAAGCGCCCTGGGCAGCCGGGTGCCAGCGCGGAGCAGCGCGGAGAGGAGCGGAGCGGTGCCCGGCGCAGAGCGCGGCCGCCGCCGCCGCCCGCCCCGTCGGTGCCCGCCCGCCCGCCCGCCCCGGGAGCGCTGCGGGAAGGCCCGGCGAGCCGCCTCGTGTCCTTACCATTAAACTCTAAACACCCGGCACTAAGAGCGTTTGGCTGCGAAACGAAAAGGGCAGGTCTTTAAAAAAAAAAAAAAAAAAAAAAGACAAAAAAAAAAAAAAAGACCCAAAATGGGGGGGAAAATTCGAGCTGTCTCCAAGTTGCGGCCGAAAGGAGTTAAAACCCTCGTGGCATCGCCTGTCCGATGGGCGAAGGACCCGCGGGATGAAGAAGACGCAAAAGCAGCAGTTAGTTGTTTTCTGGTTTTAGGGGAATCCACCCCAAAAAGAAAAAGGGGGGGGGGGGGGAAGATAAAGGGAAAAAAAGTTTGCAGGTAGCAGCACGGATCTGGAATGGAGTCTGCAAGGGAAGGGAGAAAGAGGGATGGAGCGAGGTGTCGCCGGAGAAGGGAGCGCGGGGGAAGGGGGAAGAGAGCGAGCGAGCCCGGGAGGGAGCGGAGGCGGGGAGCGGCGGGCTGGCTGCGTGCGGTGTTGTCTTCCCCAGATCTCTCCCCTCACTGAGAGGCGCCTTCAGCCTTCTCCTCTTCTTCTCTTCCTGCTCGGTGGCTCCAAACTTGACCAGCCTTCCGCAGCCTTCCGTCTGATACGCAATTAGCAACAAAATCTTTGCAAACACCCCGCTTCAGCAAGAGCCCTCTTCGTAAACATTTGCCTGCTTGTTACCTTAGAGGACGGGCAATATTGTTTGTTGCCCCCGTGGTGGTGTCCGGATTTTTATTCATGAATCAAATGCCTTTTTTTTTTTTTCCCCAGTCACGTAATAATCGGGTATCAGAAAAGACGTCACCACCCCAATTCCTCAAGGAACACAGTTCTGTGTCGTCCTCAAAGATGAGTTTATCAGGAGTCATAAAGCTTCTCATAAACAGCAACTCACATTCCCCCCCCCCCCCAAAAAAAATAGAACAAAAAAAAACCCACAACCCCAAACCAGCAACCACACCGCAGCACACCGAAACTCCCCGCAACCTGTCCCACAAAACCTACAAGGATGCTCGCCACGGTCAAGTTTCACCTGCCGTGGGAAGGGACCAGGAGACGGAGGAGGGCGGTTTGGGGTGAGGGTCCCCAGAATTGCCGGGCTCCCCCGTGGCTTTGCTCCGCATCTCTCGGCGGGGCCGGCTCACCCCGCGCCGCAGCCCGGGGTCGCCGCTGGGCGCGGGCCCCCCCGGAGCCGCCCGGCGCGGGGAGCGCAGGCGGAGCAGCCCCGGCGCGGAACCCCCACTTCCACGGAGATTTGGGGATTGGAGTACCTTTTTTTTTTCCCCTGAGCCCCCTCTTTTTTATATTTTTTTTTCTTTTTTTTTCTTTTTATTTTTTTAAGGATTGTTAGCATTGTACTTATTACGCAAGGCTCCCCCCCGGGAAAACCAGCACCGCCGTTCTGCTCCGCCTTGTGCCGCAGCCTCGGGGCGCGGGGGACGAGACCCCACGACCGCCCCGCGGGGGAGGGTCCCACGCGCGGCTGTCGCGGCCCGGGGGCGGTGGAGGCGGCTTCCCCCCCCCTTCCCCCCCCTCCCCCTTGGCCCGACCCTCTCCCCTCCCCGCCTTGTGCAGAAACAGATGTGCGCGACTCGCAGCGCTCGGCAGAGCGGGAGGGGAGAGGATGGCCATGAGAGGGGGGGGCAAAAAAAAAAAGAAAAACCGAGGGAAAAAAAAAAAAAAAGTTGATTTGCCGGAGGGGCTGGGAGGGAAATCCCTTCTCTGGGGAGTTTCCCGCCGCCGGGATTATTTTCCCCCAAGTGATGCGGAGGGCGGCGAGCGCCGGGCGCGGACCACCGGCGGGGCTGCCGGCCGCTGCGATCGCGCTCGTCTCCGCGCTCTCCCTCCCTCCCTTCCTCCTCTCCCTCCCTCCGCGGCCGAAAATCAGCCCTTCATTTCCGAGAATTACCCAACGAAACACAGGCTGCGGGAGCCATTACTGCACATTTTAATTATTGGGATCATAAGCAGAGAGTTCAGGAAGCAGCAATAATTTAGTTCTCCTGTTTCCTATTTGAATGGGTTCGGTGTAAACACGCTTAGATGAGTTATTCCAGCCCAAATCGATTTCTCAAAAACAACAAACGACAAACACCACCACCAAAAAGCCCACCACACCACGCCACACAATTACGCCCCTATTACGGTCATTTAAGGTTTCGATATCTTCCGGAGATTTAAAGGAAATTTAACCTGAATGAATTATACCCGTAGTAGGAACGGCCACCGTCGCGATGCCGGGGCGGTGGGGAGGGGGACACGGGATTCGGGAGGCAGCAAGGCGCTATCCCTGCTGCCGGGTGCGTAGGACCGGGAAGGGTCCCGGGAAAGGACCGTGGAGGGAAGGAACCGGTTGGAGAAGGGGGGGTACCCCCCCACCCCCCCGCTGTGGGCTTCCCCGCCGGCCGCCGCTGGCGCAACCCCCGCCGCTCCCCGCACTCCGCGGAGGCGGAGGGCGGGGAGCGGCGGGGGCCGCCCCCGGGCAGATGCGCGCCTGCGGCCGCCACCCCGAGACCCGCCGTCGAATGGACCGGGGGGTGCCTCGATCCCCGGTTGGGGAGGGCTCGGGAGACCCCCCCGCCGGGCTCCCGGCCCCCGTTTGTGAAAGCGGCTGGCGGGGAAGGGGCTGCCCCTAGCAGTATTTTATTTTGGGGAGGTTCTTTGTTGGGGGGGGGGGGGCTGTTGTTTTTTGGGGTGGGGTTGGTTTTTTTGTTGGTTTTGCTGTTGTTGTTTCCTTTGAAATGACTCCGTGACAGTGGGTGTAAATATGGGCTTTTCTCCAAACAAGCGTGGCGGGGATTATGTGGGTAACTGCAGTCCACGGGCTCAAACCACAGACTCAGCCTAAAGAGCAGGAAAGAACTATCCCCTCTTTCCAAAGAGACCGGAATTGCAGGCAATACATTTTAAAGCCGTGTCTCTTTTCACTTTAGAAAACCTACTTTTGGCTACTTTTTATTTACAATGCCTCGTTTCCTCTCCACCCTTCCCATTCCCACTCCCCCAGATCCTTACAGAAAGTACCAGGACGCCCTGAAATGCCGGGCATCAGCAGCACAGAGATACAGATTCCCGTAAGATAGACCTGAAGCTCCAGAACCCGCGTAGCGGCCCGGTGCCATCCCAGTGGGTAACCGCGCACGCAAGAGCGATGTCAGGATGGTTTGCAAAAGATACAGCTTCTAAGCTCTCACTGAGGGTGAGTGAGTAACCCGCACATGATTCATGCCAATAAAAGTCTCGTAGCATCTCCGTCTACTTCACGGGTGTGTGCGTGTGCAACCGGAATATGCATACAGCATGACTGCAGTTTAGACTGAATAAATAAAGGTTTAAATCTGGTCTCCGTGTATAAGTAAGTTTCTAGAAAACTGTCATTTCAAGGCTGTGAGGGATTGAAGGTTTATGATACTTGCCTCTAAGGCAAACTCCTAAGGCAGCATCTGAAGAAAAGTAGGTTTTTTCACTGGCAGAATTTCCTTCATCTTTCTCCTACCAGCTTAAATTAGACCTTTTAATTTACCTGACTATGCTATTTTAAATACCAATTTTATTAACTAGAGCATTATAATTCTATAGGTATTTCTAGGGGAGCTTACATCCTCTGAGCCTTGTTAAGCGTGGCCAGGACCAACTGCTCTAAAACCTACTGCCATAGCTTTAATTCAAAGGAACATGTACCATGATGGGTATCTTTTCCACTCCCCAGAAAACCCCTTTTTTGCATGTTTATGCATCTTTTGTAAAAAATACCACAAGTAATCCATCAAACCATCAGGAATAGTATTGGTCCATAAAGCCAGGTGATACCTCACGCACACTTGTCGGATGCCCAGCCACTATATTCATATTTTCTCAGTATGGCACACCCTAGCTGCGTATTTTAAAAGGAACCTGAAAGATAGATGGACCAGGAATATGCAATTTTATCATGAAAGGGCCCGTGTTTTTCTGCCAATGTAGAAAAGGATGAATTATTCTTTCTCAAAAGCAAACAATCCCACCAACCCAGCTGTCTCTCTCTCTCTCTCTCTCTCTCTCTCTCTCTCACGTGCTATGGGTTTATCATGTGCCTTGTTATTATCTCTCCCCAGGCCTCCTTTCTTACTGGGATGGTTTGGGGAACCCACTGCAGACCAGTCTGCTCATGAGTACACATCTGCACCAGCTTCATGAATGTAACACCAGCCTTCATCTTTTCTTGGCTTTCTAGCCTCCTCCTTCCTGAGAGCTAGCTCCTCAGAAGGATGGATTTGTCAGAGGGGGGATAAACTCATCCATGAAGTCACTCAGGTGTAGCTGTGGTCATCTGACAGCAGCTTATTAGGGGATCGCCTGGCAGAAGAACAGAAGTTATTAAAGCTCAAGCAGGGGAAGCCAGGGCTTGGCGGACATTTCAGCACTTCCAGCTGAGACCTGGCACCCATGGCAGAGGCGGGAAAGCCCCACTTTCCTCCTTGAGGCCAGGTTGCAACTGACTCAGGGAGAGAGAGCACTGAAGCATCTATTTTGCAAAGTTGTTTTTCTTTTATTAAATTGTCCCCTCTTGTGCTTTCTTCTTTAAGGAAAAGCACTGCGGAAAGCGTATGCATCTGTGTGTTTCCTCACATCTGTCGCAAACCGCAGAAGCAAAGCTATAATCCAGCCCATGCTCAGGGATTTTCTGGGCAGGAGGTACAAACTATGGAAAAAATAGAGAGCGACAACCAGGGACGGTAGTGGGACTGCAACTCTCTCAAGACATGAGAGATGCAAGGCTTGGCTGGTGGCCGGGACCCTTACCGGCCTCTTTGCAGGTGACCACCAAGCATTAGCAAAGTCCTTGCGAGGATCTTCCAGATAATTCCTTGCTGCCTTTTGTCACCTTAATTATATTTCCAAGCAAACAGTTAAAAAACATTCTTAAGTAGACACACTCTGAGGAAAAGGGCTGGGATGTCGGGTTTTTTTCTTTTCTTTTTTGAAGTGAGGAGGCAGGACAGACTTACCCAGGGCAGTTTCCCGGGAGCACCAGGAGTGCAGTTGCCCCGCTCTTGCCCCTGCTTAGAGCTCATGATGAGAGACAAGGCCAGTGGGTTGCCAGTGTCTTGCAGGATTGCCCACACAGAAGCTCAGCATTCGACCTTGCGTGGTGGGCGTCCTCCTCCCCCTTTTCAGTAAATGAAGCCAGATGACTGTGACAACATAGAGGCAAAGAGTCATTCCCATCCAAACACAAAGGCAAAAAAAGCACTTTCCAGATGAACAAAAGACCAAACAATGGACTTGGTTCCACAAGGAGGTTCTACCACGCTATGCATGTGACAGGTAGTTTCCTTGGATGACCAACAGATACATTTATAATCTCCCATCTTTCACCCAAATAAATTCATACTCTACAAGAGGAGAAAAGAATTTTCCTTGCTGCTTTCTGACAATGGTTCTTTGATCAATCATTTATCCATGAAAAGTAGAGAACAAAATTTTGAAAGGCAAACAACAATGACAAAACAACAACAACAAAAAAATCACCTTTTGAAGATTTAATATTCCAAAGGCCTACTCTACACTAGCTCAGCAACCTACAAAATGTCAATAAAGGTCTTGCTAGTCTGCAGGGCAGAGTAAAAGCCTTCAGCACCGGCAGCAGGTCTAGGTCTATTCCCACCCTCATTTCCATTTGGTCCAGTGCTTCGGGGAGGGTAAGTCTTTAAGCAGATTGAAGATACCAAGTTTCACAGAATGCTGCCAAGCTACAGTGATTTATACCGGACAAATAATGGCCACAATATCTTTGTGTTCCAGGTTGTTTTAGATGGAGCTGTAACCCAGTGTGAACGGCAAGTACTGGTTTTGTACCCAAATGTGACAGTTTTGGGTACATCTTTAGAAACAGCGGGACTGTCATGTGCCTGCGTCCAGAAACTCAAATCCATCTGTAGTTCTGAGGTATTGTTAATGGCATAGCTGAAGTTATTCATAGTTTAGATTTACCAGAAATAGTTGGAACAAATTAATAATGAATTAGAACATTTCTTATCGTCGCAGAGGCGAGAGGGAATAAATAGAATCATCCATATTTTCTTATTACAAAACAGTGTGCGGCCTATTACCAAACACTAATTTGGTGTTGCTTGTGCTGGAAAACTGTGGAAGGGTCCCTGGCTCCTGACAGCGCGGCTTAATTCAGTCTGACGGGAGCAAGGCTGCGCAGAAACAGGCCGGGGCGGGCAGGTGAGGACCGTCCCCACAGGGGTAAATCCCAGCCTGCCAGAGCCAGGCGCCGCTCAATAATTCCAATTAACCACGCTAAAGACAACAGAGATGGGTCACGCAGAGCCCAGTAAATATCAATCAGAACTGCATATTGTGATGGGAGAGTAACAAAGACTGTCTCGTTAAGGAAAAGAGGAAAGACATTTGGTTGGGCATAGGAGCCTGTCCCTGGCGGCTCGTGCACCCCACACTGCAGTGTCTGCCTCGTGGGCTGCAGTCCATGCCGGCCACAGCCAAAATTGCCCTGAGCATGGGAGTCCTTCACGCCCTGTGGCTTAGCTCCCCGTTTGCCACGTAGTGAGCAATGGGGGAATGGCTTGAAGTTGTGCCAGGGCAGGTTTAGGCTAGACATTAGGAAAAACTTCTTCACCGAGAGGGTTGTCAGGCTCTGGAATGGGCTGCCCAGGGAGGTGGTGGAGTCCTCATCCCTGGAGGTATTTAAAAGAAGGATAGATGAGGTGCTTAGGGACATGGTTTAGTGGTGGGATGGCAGTGCTAGGTTAACGGTTGGACTCGATGATCTTAAGGTCTTTTCCAACCGAGGTGATTCTATGATTCTATCATTCTATGATCTCTTTGTGGTGCGGGGGGGGGGGGGTTACGGTTCGCAGCGATTGAGGCTTGCCAGCGAGGTGACGGGGGGGAGCTGGGTGTGCTGGCCTCTGTGCCGGGAGTTGACTGGTCAGCAGACACCGGGGCCACGAGCCAGAGACCAGGGCCAGGAGCCAGCATGTGCTTTTTGGCTGCTGTTGTTAACTGGTCTGGCAGAAAGCACTGGGACATTTGCTGTCTCCAGCGAGGCCGTGGGTTGGATTTCTCCGTCAGCAGCCTGAACTGACAGCCACTTCTCTGGCTGTGTGAGGCCAGGGGCTATTTTAGCACCCAATTGCCTTTAACTGCCCATTTCTGGGCTTCCCAGGCTCTGAAACATGTCATAATCAAACAGCATGAAATGAATATCTAACTGCAGGCATGACCCACGGGGGGATGTTTAAGGGCCAAAGCCTGTAATTATAAGGCAGCATCCCTGCTTTTATACATTTTTTTATTCATTTAATTTCAATAAAGTACTTGGGTCTACTTAGCCTAAAGGGAAATGGGTGATTCTTAGTTTTTGTATTTAAAGATAGCACAAAGAATTTCTTGTGTGTGGTCTTATGGCCTGATCCATCTCTATCCTCCAATAAAACGTATTTCTGTAACAGCTGAGGCAATTAATCACTTAAACAGAATTGGATTACAATCTCTGTTGCTTGAAAATCTTTCAAGTCAGGCTTGCTGTCTTTCTAAAAAATTCCAGGCTATTGAGCCATTCTTTGCCCTGCTTTATGCAAAGGTCAGATGGGGTGTTCGTAATGACCTCTTGTAATGCCAAAGATTAGTCTCTGACCCTTGCAACGCCACAGGACAGACTTTCACCAATTTCAGACAGAACTGCACTAGATTTATTGACCTTTCTCATTAGGAACGAAGATTGTCTGCAGAAACTCCTATGTGTTTTCGTAACTTCAGGTACATGTCCATTGGGCTCATTATGCAAACACTGCTGGTCCTTTTTGAATTTGGTAGGAGTTTACAGAGCTCAACACAACCAGAAGTTGCTAGGACATTGCAAGACTGAACCTTCTCTTTTGACCCCCAAATCTGTGTTGAATCTCCAGAGGTAACCAGATTCATCAACAGTAAGAACAACGTAACAAACTATGATACTCTGTAGATAGTTTAAAACCATGAAACTTTAATGTGATATTTTTCACTGTAGTGAAATTCCCTTTCCTGGGGCTTTCTTGCTACTAAGTGCAAGTATACTGCTGACTTTGCATATGGGTTTTCAGAAAAAAGTAGTTAACTGCATAGAATTTGGGGTGATTTTCTGACATACTTTGCTCTACAGCAAAACCAGTTTTCTTCTAAATCTCGGTAACACCTGAGATTGTTCTAAAATGTAGATATTGGTTTTAACCATCCAAAATGAATGTTTTACCATTGGATAAAGAACCTAATTTAGTTTCTCTGATTTAAAATCTGAGGGTGACAAGAATTCGCTCTGAAACACAATAGACAAGAAGTATGAGCAAAGAATTATAGAAATAGCATTATCTTATTATCTAATGCTAACAATTAAAGGTGTTTTGGCTTTGGGGTTTGAGGTTTGGTTTGATTTTTTTTTTTTTTTTTTTTTTTAAATAATGACTCCACCAGGAGATATCTTTATATGTTTCACTTACATCTCTGGGGAAAAAAAAACCCCAAACCCAAACATTTTAATCACATTCAAAAGAAAGCCATTGTCAAGAACATTATTTATTCAAACCTCTCTTCTATGGAAAGTAAATAACTCTGTTTTGAATATATCTCCTGACCTTATCTCCTCAGATCAGTTCTACCAGTTCTGTTCTGAGCCAGGGATTGCTTCTGATGTACTGTTCATTTCCACATATCCTCTGTGTCTTTCCTCCCGTTCCTAATGTAGAATATTTTAATGTAATTACCCTAGCACCTGAACCATAAGGTAAATACTGGAATATGGGTATAAAATTCTGTTTATGAAAGGGGCAAATATTTGTTTAGTACTGAGAAAATTATGATAAAAACCCCATGTCATAGATTTAGGAAAAAAACTTACCTTTTTTTCTGGATGAAAGATGAGCTGCATGTGGTCTGCTGATGATATGCCCATACTTATCATGGGTTCTTCATGTTTATAAAATATGCTACAATTATGTAATAACTTTAATCTGAAAGCTTTACTACTAATCTCACAATGCTCTCATAAGGCATATATTTACTAATATATTACATTTATTTTCCCCAGTACAGTATGAAATACAGAAAATTCAGTGACTTCCTTGGGAACACACAGTTAAAAACCAGAAAAGCTCTAAAATAAACACCTGACCCCACTGATGTCAGTGGGGCTTTAGTGGGGTCAGACAATCACTTTTGGTGATCTGACTCCAATATTTTGCCAGCAGTGGAGGTTTACTACTCAGGAGCAACACTTCCCGTGCCTCCAAACACTCTGTGCCATTAATCTATAAAGTAAATATCTGCTGATTAATTCTGTCATGGACTCAGGGGACTCTCTATGTTTAGTCTCTATGAAGAGTGATTTTAGTTGAAGAAATTCTTGCCCCAACCCCCAAAATAGTAGTCATCGGGTGATGGTCTCCACCAGTGCATGTAGAAATCAGCATCACTTAAATGGCAAAGAAAACTATGCCTCCAAAAAAGAAAATGTACAGTGAACAACATGAAACAGTGGTGAATTCCTGTAGTTGTTAGTCTGAAGATGATTAATAACGTTGAACTAAACTAAAAATAATGAAAACCCCATTACTCATCCTCAGAGAACAAGGTAAGCAAAGGAGACTTTGCAACTGAGCAAAAGCTGTCCTTCAAAAGAAATCTCCCCCCATCTTTTTCCAGTGTGGATTAGTGAACAATACTACTAGTCACGATGCTCGGTATAGTTGGTGCCCTTCCTTGATTTTCCTGAGGGGAGAAGAGGCAGTAGGGAGAGCTGAATCACGAGTTTTCCTCATATTTTTTCTTAATGAACAAGAGTGTGCAGTGCTGTTCTGGAACACAGCACCAGGTAACACCAGCACAGTCACCGGAGTGCGTTAGAAAGATGACAAAAGTTCCCAAGCATTGATCCACAGGCTAAAAGCATAAACTTGCTGTTTGGATGCGAAGGGAAGTGTAACATCCAATGATTCCTCCTCTTTTCAAAGTCTGCATTTGGTTTAAGTAGTTGAACCTATAGTAAATCCTTTGTCAGGATCATTCCTCCCCATTTCTATAGATACCACAGGATGGGAGACAAACCACCCCAGAACGCATGATTCATGGTTATAAAATTTAGGAATGGTTAACTGGGAACAGTGCTGCAAAACATCAAATCCTTGTGGTATTCCGTGCTGTGCTACATTAGTCCTTAAGCCTCAATGAGCCTGCAAGGAAAGGGAAGCACATCTTGAAGAAAATAGGTTCTCTGCTCCAGTTAGGTGATACAAAACTGAAAGGTCACAGAGATATTAAACTCAAATTTTGTGAACGAGTGAGAAATGGAGAAAAGGTGAGGGGGTTGTGGGTTTCTCTTTTCAGATGTTTTTGTGGAAGGAGCAAAGTGGAGTGAAGTCAGGTATGGCGCTCTAATTCCATGGAGATCTGTGAGCAAAGCCACTTACAGCCACTTTAACTCGCAGCTACTGCCTTACTGTTGCTGAGCACTGCATACCTGCAGCTCTCAGTGAACTATTACATGTCACTAATATCCTGGAGTCCTGATTAGAAATGCAGCAAGTTTTAAATATGTAAATACAACAAATGGGAGTGTTGAATGCTTGCCTTCTTGGGACTGGGCTGTTAATGGCACCTGCACAGTACCAGGTGTAGAAACTATTTATTTCACATTATCTTGCACCTTCAGATTGTCTCCTAAGTGCAGTGTTAAGGCAGGGGCCAAAAGGAAAACCTTCTGGGGGTAAGAGCTTTGCACTATTCTCCCAAGGGGACCAGCAGAATCTGTACCTCCAATGGAAACTCAACAGCATTTGTACAAAGCACCTGAAAATATGTTATAAGGAAAACCCTGGCTGTGAATGAAGCAGTATTGCACAGGGAACAATAAAGTTCATATAAATGTATTTCAAAGAAGCCCTGTGATGCACTCTTTACAAACCCAGCCCCAGATTCCCTCTCTTTCTTCACATCCTCGTCACTCAATTTTGCTTTGGCAAAAGCTACAGCAGTCCAAGATACATCCATCCATCCTCTCCTGTCCCACCCTGTCCTGTCCGCCCTCAGGCAGCCATAACCTGCTAAGTGTCACAGATGCATCATATAGAGCAGAGGTATCATCACTGTACCAAGGAGGGGGTTTATCTGTGAGAGAAAAACCCAGTTTTACTCCCACCACAGCGTCACCAGGGTGTTGGAGCAGAAGACTGTTGCAGCCTCCTGTGTGATTTTCTCATTTTGCTGGCTGTTACACCTGTTACAGGTTAGGCTGAGAACAGCAACATTAGAAGAGCTGAATTGGGAATACCTGCTGCGCGTCTGGGCTCTCACACCCCCCTGTTGCAGCCAGGTGAGCGCTGCAGGCCTAGGGTACGCTTGCATCAGCCGACACTGGAGCTCTGCCTAACTTAGTCCAGGGCTTGACGTTTTACAGTGTTTGCGAGGCATCTTCAGATGCCACTGACCTTGTAAGACAGAAAGTGGTGGCCCTCCCATAGGGTACCTGAGTGACAATGGGAAGGGAGGATTTGTGCAGGAGGAGGCATATGCCCGGGCTGGTCTTTATTTCAGCAGACTGAGAAATAGCAGCCCCAAGAACACAGCAGCCCTGGCGTTTGCGGACAGCAATCCTTAGAGTCCCCATGAACAGCTGTGCAGGCTGGGGGACATCAGCACGCAGTGGCCAGATGCTACTTTATGGCAGACATTGCACAGAGGAAGCGCAAAGCCGCCGTGCCACCTTGTGGCTGCTAGACTCCAGCTGGCACAGGGGGATGCCACCCCTCCTCCTGCTCCATAGACATGCTCTTAGAATAAAAGCACTTGGCTTCCTGCAAGCCACAGGGATGTCAATCTATCACTTTCAGGCGGGTGTGAGCCCTCACCCCAAGTATCTCCTTCAGGCACATTAAGGGGCCTGAGTCATCCTGAGGAACGCTTGGAAGAAGCAAACGGGTCTCCAAGGTGAGCGGGGGCAGGCACGAGTGCCGATCCCGCTGGCTCTGCCCGCGAGCCACACGGAAAATCGCCTCCCGGTTTGGGTACGTGATGTTCTAAGCTCCATGGCTGGCCATGGTGAGAAAAACATTTTCTTGTTCTCTCCCCGTGCATTATGAAAACCCACTAAAAGGAGCTTTTCGCACCACAAAACCTTTTAAAAGGATTCTGTCAGCACAAAAGCAAACACTGACAGCAGTTGCCTTTAAATGTACTTGAGTCTTCAAACTCTGAAGGACACTTCTTAATTCTTAAATTTATTTTTTTTTAAATTTTCCAGACTTGGTCTACTCTCAGGCTTCAGAGAAATGTTTTCTGTAATTGCATGAGTAAGAAAATGTATGGTGAGGTTAATTCCCATAACAATTTTTAAAAAAATTTGTAAACATATTCTTCACAAAATGGGTATTCAAATACATGGATCTTTGCCTCAGTAATAGTATAAAATTGCTGTAGGGAAAATTTGCCAGAGCTGTTGAGAGGAGCGTGAGTCCCATTAGCATGTGGTGCCCATGGCCCAGGTCACATCACCAAGTGGCCAATACTCTCTTGCTGTATTTTCTTCCTCTTCTGCTTTAGTCTTCATCCACATGTATCAGCATCCTGGCACTGGATGAAAGGATGCACAAAGATGATTTTTCCAACACAGATTTTCCTCCACTTCTGATGATATTAAGAGGCAAGTTGCCACACAGAGAGCAACGTGCCCATCTCATATACTTCAAGTACAGCACTACCATTGCTGTCTCTGGGAAAACATATGGATGGGCCACTGCTTTCACCCCTTTCATATCTCAGCAATTAGAGAAGTCATTTTTCTTAAAAAGGGGTGGGCACTCAGAGTTCTGTCTCTTGAAACTTCTCCCTTGGCTCTCATTCTGATCATCTCATTACTGTAAAACTTGTATAAATGCTTCCTATAGAGCAATTTCAGCATAGGAATTTGCAAGTCAAACCAGCCAATTAGTTTATAAATTACCAGTCTTCCATATTTCGGAGATTACTTACAGGTCTGGCCACTGCAGCATGCAGTTAAAAAGGAAAAAACTAGAAGATCTTAGTGCTGGTACTGCTGAGAAGGAATCATGTGCTACAGTCAGGTTTTGTATCGAGAGAAACAAGTAATACAGTATGAAGAGCCCACTATTTCAGAATAGTACCAACCATCAGCTTATTTTGTGTTTAAAAAGGTTTTTATTTGTTCATTCAATAGGTAGCATCAAAGATGTAGTTAGAAAACTAAAAATTAATCACCCTGCACCAAAATAACCTGCCTCCAGAAATAATCATGCAAGTGATAAAACCATGGGTCAGCTGTTGCTTTGCAAAGAGTTTTTAATCTCTAACAAGAGGGCAATCCACAGCTCGCATCAACACCTTGGTAATCAGAGAGTAGCCACCCTGGCTGGACAGCTGGTAAAAATGAAATTTCAGATGTTCAGAACCAATTCAGCCTGTGAAGACTTTGGAGCTCAGGTTGACAGCTGACCCTGACACCTGTCAATAACAGTTACTTTGCAATGTTATGCAGTAATGGATCCCAAAGGGGTTTTAATGTTTTGACCTTTTATGATGAGCTCAGAGGCAATCACTGGAGAATATCCTTCCTTAAGGCATAGTTATAAAAAATGCCAAATGCATAATACAAAATTCAACTTGGTTTTGGTTTCTTTTTTTAAGGATTAAAATAATGCTTCCAAGAATAAGCAGAACCACCTCATTTTGGTGCAATACAAACCCTGAAGAACTATAGGAGGACTGCAACATCCTAACCTTTGAAGAATATAAAGGATCCATATGGAACATTCTGCATCTGAGGAACATTAACTCTGGATCATGTGGAAACATCTAAAATAAGGACATGACTAAGCTGGCCTCTTTAATGACTAGAAAAAGAAACAAAATGGAAAATACGCACCTTCCAGGCCTCACCCTGTGCAGTGACCTGGAAAAGAAAACCTATTGGCACCAGCAATCAAGCTTTCCCGTATATCTTCCCAGGGAGTTGATTACACTCTCCTAAATGTGGGTGACCGCTTGAGGTCCAAAATTCTTTACGCTGTAGTTATGCCTCAGAAATCCAAACATAATTAGAAAAGCAGAAATATACAGTGGTGGCCAGTATACAGTATGGCATACAGTAACAACAGGTCAGAATTGCCAATCAGGAGGGGTAACAAAACAAGGCTACCAGCATGCCAGCTGTGACATTTATGATTTTCAAGGTACCTTTTACAAAAGGAGTAGGAAAGTAGTTCAGAAATTAGAAAAGCACTGCAGTATCACATCTGTTTCTCCCAAATGGGCAATTTTGGTAGTTATTTCCAATGCAAAAAAAAAAAAAATGCGCATATTCTCAAAGTACCATTCAGCAGAACTCATTCTCTTCTAGAAAAAGTTCTAGCTTTATTTTGCACACACAGTTTGATCAAAGGATGCTTGAAAAGTAAATTCTGAAACCAGCAAAAGCCTTTAAGCATTCCAAGTAGGTGATGGGTTTGTTTCATTCAGATTTCCAACTTAACATTACTCTAAGACAAACGAGGAACAGCGAATGTTCTTCCAATATTAGCTTATTACACTGACAGAGAGTTTCTCGATGTTCCCCTCACATTTTTATTCTTATTATGATCAAATCACAATGTACCAGCTAGTACAGGCAGTCTATTATGCCAGGCACTGTACGCACCTGCTTGAAACGGCTCCCATCCAAAGGCTTCACAAGCTGAACAGAGAGGACAGGCATGAATGAGAAGCTGCAGGCCCAAGAGAGAGTGCTTTCCCTGTGATTAGACAGGGAAATTGGTCTCAAAGTGAGAGATCAACCCCGTATCTCCAAGTCTGCTGTTCTGCCTCTTTCACCACACTACTTTGCGATTATTTTTTTTTTATCTTCTATTTTTTATGGTTTGGGCATTTAATAAGGCTTGGTCTCACTGGCAAATTCCAGCTAGAGATCACAGGGAATGTTTCCTTTCAAATGGAAGCCCAGTGTCTCTGGCCAAATTTGTGCCTGCTAGCTAACCCACACTATTACTATGGTGTTAACTATTTCACTTGCAGTGTTCATGCTTGAAACAGAGGTCAGATTGTATGGGTGGTTTTTTCCCTTCAACTTTGATAAACAAGCATTCCTGCTGCTTGCACTCCTGTGGGGAATTCACATTCAGCACTATCATTTCCAGTTCCTCAGCCTGTCAAGTCCTGTTGACGTTTTATTTCATAGCAGACAGAAGAGCATGAAGTGATTTTTTTACCTACGAGCTTGTAAATCCTCTCGGAAGCTTTAAGGAGGAAACAATATCAAGTTATATAAGAAAAGAACAGTAAAATTCACATGAAAATTGCATATATCCTTATTTTTATAACTGCAGTGGAGGTCAGCTGGTATTAAAAATGACATGCACTTATCCATATTTCACTTTGTATGCTAATTTCACACACTTTTTTTCTTGCAAGGTCTGGAAGAAAATACCCTTCTGTAACAATATGTTGAAACTTCACCTTAATCACATAACTTTACTTGGAAACTGTTCTTGGGAAAGATTGGTTAATATTTATAAAGTGCTTTAAAGATGAAAGAACTGCATACTTACACATTTTATTGCATTGATGGCATTATTATAAGCTTAAACCTGAAGAGAATGTTTCTGCTGTTGAACTGGAATCTGAACTGAGAAACTTTTTAGCAGTGGATGTTTTTTCTTCACTTTTCTTCACTGCTGAAAGCTTCGGCCCTGAATGCCACATGGTGAGAATGCCATTCAGTAAGCAGTGATTTTCTAGCTGGAAAGACCAAGAAAGTAATTTGTGGCCTTTTGCATCTTTAATGCAGGACAGAGTTTAGTCATTTTGGACAGAGATAGATTAGATGTGTCTGGGTGAGTAACCTGAGGGCAATTCATTAATTAGGGAGAACATGCAGCTGCGTATGGGAAAAATTAGGAAGAAAACACATTTGCAGATTCATGAATGACAGCATCAACAATTCCTTCTCAATACTCATGTTTATGCTGTCATAATGCTTGATATTACTCTGCAAATTGATCATCTATTTTTGGAGATTCTAGAGGTGCCTGTGTAAGTACCAGTGGATGAGCTCCACACAACGGAAATCCTATTCCAAATTGCTTTTATCCAGCTCCTCATGGTTCATTTCAGATCTGCAGTGGATGGTGGTTTGGCTGAAACAAAACCTGTGGTTAACTGACACATGAAACTAGGTTTGGGAGCTGAATAGCCTTTCTCATGGGTAGCTGTACCCAGAGCACAGGTGGTAGGTGATAAGCAAAATAAAAGATCAGACTCAGCAGTGAGAGAGAACAGGAGATGAAATAACTTTTATGAAGCTGTAAATATCTGGTGCTGTCTCTCAATTTGCAAATTTCCAATGAATAAGAATGTTTACAGAAATCCTATTTAACCAATACCACCAAAATAATTAATGCCATTCTACCAGTCACCATTTCCCTGTTCTCCTGAGAAATGATTGTTTAGAGACTACAGATTGAGGCAGTTTGAAATCAGCTGTCCTTGGACATGATGGAAGAGGAGGAAGGGTTGACAGTGCAATGCATTCTCATTTAAAAGAAGATTTTTCTCTATACACTGTGCTTCAAAGATCTGACATATAATTTCCATTTGCACTTAATTTCATTACTGACAGAAGATACTGAGAGAGGGGAAGAGGGAACAGCTAAGGAAGCAGAATTGCAAAATTATCTGTTTAACATGATTTTTGAGCGTATCTATTTTCCTCCACATGCTTTACAAATGAAGATGTCCCAGTTCTCACATTTAGACCACCTGGAATCTGCTTTGAGGTTCTAAAATATTGAAAAGAAAAAATTTTAATATGCTGAATTTTCTACTCATATTTCATGCCCTGAAATTTTAGCCAAGGTGTATGAATTAAAACGTCCTTAGACATCAGATGCAGCAAGTGAAGTACTTCTCCTTGTAGGCAAAGAAAGGAATGTAGCGTGGTGCTGTTGGTCTATTCTTCCCTAAAGTGATCAGGAGTATCTCTGGTTGAGATACTACTTCAGTCCCCTACCAGCTTAACTTTAAATTCACATTCCTCCCTAACCAAAAGCATTTGCAGTGAAGACAGATGATGAAAGTGAGAAAGGCAAATAGTGAGACTGGTGGTAAAACTGAGAAGGAGACACAACTGAAAGGGTAGGTATTTTAAAGGTCAGGCTCAGGTGTGTTGCCAGAGTTGGAGTTTACCCAATAGACTCATTTGCCATGTCTAATGAAAGGTTAACGTTATTAATTTTTGTATCAGAAATCAGTCAGATGTAATACAGGCTTAGAATGTCAGCGCTTCAGGTGGTTCCTGTGTACGGGAACAGATTTTTTTAATGGAATCCAGGACTTACTTTGACTGTGTTTAATTTAACATTGTAAGTCATCTTTCATTCAGGGCTATACATTATTATTATTATTATTATTATACATTATTTCGGAGCCTGCTGTCAATGAAAAGCACATATGAATAGACTCTCGGAAATACCCATCTCCCACTTGGGTATCAGAAGGGGTACGCAGATTTTCACGGACTTGGAATTGGGTGCTGGGTTTATTTGAAAATCTGGACTAAAATACTGCAAAGGTGAGTTTTTAAGGTCTTGAAAATCATTGCCTTTTTGCAGGTGGGTGCTGAATCCTTTTGATAATCTGTCTCTTGGTAAGTAGTTGAAAACCTTTATATTCAATGACATACAGAAGAAACTGTCAGAAAAGATAAATCATAATACAGTATTAGAGAAATAATTTGACATAGGTGTGTGCTGAAGTCTCTGTGACTCTCTTAAGCATGTGTCGGAAGTTAATATTCCTTTTTTTTTTTAGTATTTTATCTTAATTGCACAACAAAAGCCTATAAAACATCACAGCAGTGTTGGCTAATATTGGAATGGAAGCTACATACAAAAAAAGATGTAAAGAATCATAAAACAGAAATGCCTAAAAGGAAATCACTGTTACAAATGAATTTTGTATGTGTCTGTTGAGAAAGGGCACAAGAGAATTACTTATGTAAGTTGTGCACATACTCATGACAAAACGGATGCTTACAAACTTTGAGATAGAAAACCAAGTATAAAATTCTTCAGCTACCGTAGTTACTTTGGTACAGTGTGGATGGACCTCAGGTTAGCAATTTTGAACGTGTCAGAGTGATAAATAAAATCCTTGGCAGAATGTAAAACTGCGATAGCTTAAAAGAGGAATTCCTTGAGGAAATCTGAGAGGCAGAACAGATGTTCCACTTTTCAGACAAAATATGTTCAGTAAACCCATGTATCCACTGTTGTTTAGTTGAAGAACCGCCCATCGTCCATTTTCATAAGGTGAAGGAGACAATTCTTTACTGATGGAAGGAAGTTAACTGCTACTCCTTCTTTTTTCAATAAATATTTCATTATATAACTACAAAGAGTGACAAATTAAACCTCCAAACACAAGCTAATAGGTCCAAAGCTTAATGGTTCTTTACAAAGCAAAGGACACATGACAGTTCTTTCCCACATTTGCCTAAAATGATTAAGCACCACCATTCCTGGAAAAAAAAAATTATCTTATTCTGGTAAATTACTTCTGCAACATCATGAATAAAATAGATTTCTTTGCAGATATATAATAGTCTCTAAAGGCAAGATATTTGTTTTCAAGTAAATGTAAACAACAAGCTTAAGGTTGATACAATTCCCAGTTCATTTTGACTAACAAAGACAGAGATGAGAGCAAAAAATAGTAATTGTCAGCTGACAGTATACCATGTTTCACCTTGATTTGTAACTTTGGAAATTTAAGAACCAAGTTTTGAGAGAAGCTCTGCTTTTACTTAGTGGGCTTTATTCCTGTAGTCAGGAATGGCTTTCTTCAGCCCCCGCTTTCTAAGGGAGCGAAGGACTGTGATTCATACCTGCACCAGTGGGCAGGAGGAACCGTGGCTCTGCTCTTGGCAGTTCTGATCCACGCTTTTTAACTTTTTCTGTTTCATGCCAGAATGGAGAATTCAGCTGTTTAGTTTCACTTCTTCAGTCTCATTTAGCCAAATATTGACCCAAATAAATTATGAGTTGACCCAACTTCACTTTGGTGAAAGAAAAAGATAAGCCCCTGGGTTTGCTCTGAAAGACATTCAGCAACATAAAATTTGTTGTCTCTTTGTCACGGCTTGTCCCAAAGACCCTGTCAAAACTTTGAAAGAAATCTGACACAACCTGAAAATTATCCAGCCAATAGAATCATAGAATGCTTTGGGTTGGAAGGGACCCCTAGAGGTCATCTAGTCCAACCCCCCTGCAGTGAGCAGGAACACCGCTAACTGGATCAGGTTTCTCCGAGCCCCATCCAACCTGACCTTGAATGTTCCCAAGGATGGGGCCTCCACCACCCAGTGTTTTACCACCCTCATTGTAAAGAATTTCTTCCTTATATCTAGTCTAAACCTACCCTGGTTTAGTTTAAAACCATTAACCCTTGTCCTGTCACAGCTGGCCCTACTAAAAAGATTTTCCCCATCTTTCCTATAGGCCCCCTTTAGGTACTGAAAGACCATAATCAGGTCTCCCCGCAGCCTTCTTTTCTCCAGGCTGAACAAGCCCAACTCTCTCAGCCTGTCCTCATAGGAGAGGTGCTCCAGCCCTTGGATCATTTTAGTAGCCCTCCTCGGACCCGCTCCAACAGTTCCATGTCCTTCTTGTGCTGAGGGTTCCAGAGCTGGACGCAGTACTCCAGGTGAGGTCTCACCAGAGCAGAGTAGAGGGGCAGAATCACCTCCCTCAACCTGCTGGCCACGCTTCTCCTGATGCAGCCCAGGGTACGGTTGGCCTTCTGGGCCGCCAGCGCACATTGCTGGCGCATGTCCAGCTTTTCATCTACCAGCACACTCAAGTCCCTCTTGGCAGGGCTGCTCTCGATCCTTTCTTCCCCCAGCCTGTATTGATACTGGGGGTTATCCCGACCCAGATGCAGAACCTTGCACTTGGCCTTGTTGAACCTCAGGAGGTTCACACAGGCCCACCTCTCCAGCCTGTCCAGGTCTCTCTGGATGACATCCCGTCCTTCTGGTGTGTCAACCGCACCACTCAGTTTGGTGTCATCTGCAAACTTGCTGAGGGTGCACTCAATCTCGCTAAGTCATTTATGAAAATGTTAAACAGCACCAGTCCCAGTACGGTGGGAAAAATTTGATGGGATTCATACCTTACTACCTGAAGTACTCCTCATTTGATCTTAGTTTCAACAGTTTTTCATGCAAAGACATGGGGAGGAGACAACATCCCAGACAATTTTGAGACAAAGGTGGGTGTCATGCCTTCAGGTGTGCTTGGGACATATGCTGCTGAGCCCCTTGCAACTGCTGCTCCAGCATTTTGCACTCTGCTAAAATGTGACCCACCTCAGACAAAATATGGCTATAAAGATATTTTACCAGCATGACATTTTTCAGCTTTCCATATCTTGTGACACAAAGAAAGAGCTTTTGAACAAGTGTCCCTCATGCTTTTCAAAGTTGGACAACTCTCTGCTGAAAGGGACTGTGTTTCTTGTCTCACCAAAGTTGAGCTCTCTGCCTCACAAAACATAGGTGAAAAGAGTGTCTTAGTTGTGGCACTTGTGCCAAAGGTTTCAAACTGATTAATCTCAAGAGCCTTAGAGTCAGAATCCTGTATCCACCAGCTTTTAGTACCAGAAGTGTGACTAGTTGAGAAGGATGGAGCAGTGGGAAAGCTTGAAAATTCAAGCAATGCGATGGTCCTGAGGCACCCCGCCCTGCCTGTCCCGCCCCTTTGTCCCCCCACCCCCAGGCCTCCCACCCATGGGCCCCACTGAGCCGGGCCCACCTGCAGGCCCATGTCCCCCTGTCCACCCCAGGGAGCTGCCTGATGCCCAGGGCTGGGGCTGCCCCAGCGCCCCCCGGCTGCCCTGGTCCTGTCTGGGGCAGTGGGATGGGCCCTGGCTGCCAGGACCTGCCCTGACAGGCTTCACAAGGTGTCCCCATGGTCCTTGGGGAGCCCCCATCCCCTGAGGTGCCCTGACAGGAAGGGACCTCCTGAAAGGAGGCTGTAGCGAGGTGGGGGTTGGTCAACTCTTCCATGTAACGGGCAGTAGGACAACAGGAAATGGCCTCAAGTTGTGACGGGGGAGGTTTAGGTTGGACATCAGGAAAAATTTCTTCACTGAAAAGGTGGTAAGGCACTGGAACGGGTTGCCCAGGGACGTGGTCAGGTCACCATCCCTGGAGGTATTTAAAAGACGGGTGGACAAGGTGCTTAGGGACATGGTTTAGTAGTGGCCAGGTACAGTTGGACTCAATGATTTTAAAGGTCTTTTCCAACCAAATGATTCTATGATTCTATGAAATAATCTGTACAGCTGTGGGCAGATGAGCTGGGATTTCTAACATGTGCAAATCGCATTGGATTTTCCAGCTGTTTCCCTGAGGAAAGCTGCAATCCACTCCCGAGGTGAACGCTTTCAAGGGTCCCTGTGCTGATGCTTCAGCAGAGTGTGCTGTGGCAGCAGCAGTGCGATGTCTGCCGCAGCTGGAGACCCTGCGAGCCCAGTCCTGCTTCTCCTACCCTTCCAGTTCCTGCAGAGCAAGCTGATTTTGAGCTTTTTTTGGTATATTCAAGTCTTCTTGAACAATCTGTTTGATTAAAATGAACAGACGGGCACCCTGAGGCTACATCAGGAGTGAGAAGCAGCCATGGGAGGAATGCTCAGGGAGCTTCTCCAGCCCCCACAGGTGTTTCTGCAAGGGCTGAAGCCTGCCCTGGCTGACAAGCCCTTCATGGAGCTGGTAGCACTGGGGTAGCACCAGTGTGTCGACGTAAGGTGACCACAAAGTCTTATTTCTGGACTCGCTGACTTTCCCAAGAAGGAAGGATGCATTCGCGTGTGGAGTACGGGGCAAGCTGTGAACTGCTGTTCAGTGGAACAAGAGTGCTGTTGACGGGTTGAAAGAAGATCATGAAGACATCATTTTGATTTTCAGCAAAGATTAGCTAAGTTAGACATATGGAGGAGTTTCTACATGGAAAGACAATGATTCTCAGGACCAAGGGGCAGAGAAATGCTGAGGGACCTTCTTCACTCAAGGCATTAAGGTATAATTTGACAAACATCTTTGCCAGTGGCCTAGCTATACTTGATGCTTTTCACCAAAGAATTAGATTAGATTAGATGATTTATTGAGGTTCTTAACACATTAGATTTATATGATTTCTATTTCTACTTCTCCTAAGAGCAAGGTATTTTTGCACTATTGAGCTACGAAAAGTATCTTATCCATATTTCTTACACAGTATCTCACCACATATGTATTCTGCAGCATGAGCCTCCAGTGGCAGTCTGAAAAAAACCCAACCCAAAACCATATTTTCCTTTTCCCACTCCTAAAAGAAGGATTGTCTTTGATACCTCTGCATTAAAACAAAACTGTGAAAAGCAGAAAATTTTTCAGGTGCTTACCTGCAAAAAAATAAAACCAAAATAAAATCCAGCATGAGAGTTTGACTTATTCTTCCATTTAAAAGAAAAATAAAAGAAAGAAGAAATTATCTCTTCTGAAAGAGATCCCAGTGGCATTGTAAGAGCTGAAAAATATCTTCTTCATGTTCTCTATGCAAATAATCTTTATCCACTTTTAGATAATGACATTTGGGTAGAGAAGAATAGATTTCCTGGGGGAATGCTTTTATGTCACATGTGGTACTCAGTTCCTGAAAACAGCAATTGATCTGTGGGGGTCAAACCTACTTAAACCATGTTTAATATTACCAGAAATTAGTCCCTCAATAGTCTCTTTTTCAAGCAAAATATCAATAATCAGCTGGCTTCTTTTCCATATACACATAATACATACAATATTGCTATTATTTTGCAGAGTTTGTATTTAGCATTTTTCCCATTTTTGGATTCACAGTTTTGTTGGTGTTAATAGACATAAGCCCATAAAATGAATTTTCACCAAGATTAGTATGATATACCAGGCCCCAGGCCTTCAGTTTTAGCAGTATTTATGCTACATTAGTAATGGGTCTCTTGTGAGAAAACTGCCATGCAGAAATTTCACTGTGCTCACGTGATAGCTGTCCACTATGTGTTTGCAAGGTACAATCAGGTATGTCTGTAATTAAAGCATTTAAGGAATCATCAACAGAAAATGGCAGCTGTCAAAATCTAGGTTCTCCCCTACTCTAAGACAAAGTTCTGGTGAGAGGTATTTCTTGCAGGAACACTAATAGGAGACACTAATAGCAGTCTGCTGAGATATAAGTTTGATCTCTGCTCTGATATTCCAGGAGCACTCTGGTATTTGCTTGTACAGACATTGGACAAGTTGCACAAGACTTTATTGATGCTATAACTTTCTGTGTTTTCTTATGAAAACTGTTCTGCTTAGAATACTCATATGAAAATGCATACAGCCCCATGTCTGAGGTGTCTGTTTGTGGTGCAGGACACTCGGATTGAAGTCCCTGGGACTACAGGACCTAAGAGTTGTAGCGAGCAGAGTTGGAGATGTAAGAGCATAAAAACTACTGTAGTGTCTCAGACCAGTGGTCCATCAAACCTGCTTGCCTACCTCCAACAGCAGCTGCTAGCAAATGCTTAGGGAAGACTACAAGAACAAGGCATGCCTATGTTGATACTTTCTCCTCATGCTCTTATAGCTTCTGGGTGTCTGTGGCTTAAGGAATTATTGAGATATTCAGTGTTTCCTCATTCTGATGTTCTGTCCTTGGTTGACTTTTCCCTATGAATGTGTCTAATTGCATTTTGAACTGTTTTATACCTTTGACTTGCATTAGATATGTGAAACAAGTTTCACAGCTTAATTAGGAGTTGTGCCTAATCAAATGTCTATTCTGGATTGGACTTTAAGATTGTCCTCCCCCCTCCCCCCCGCCCCCATCTTATTTCAAAGGCATCTTTAGCGTGACTAGAATTTCAAAGTTCAACACTTCTCATAAAACAGAACTTCTGGCCATTTCATCCCTTTGCTGTGATGCTCTGGTATACAGGGCAATACAGAATTGCCCTCTGTGGATGACAACTAAATTCTTCATCTGTGTATTATTAGCATTATTGATTTGCCCCTCAAATATAAGCAGAGTGCATGGTGCAGCTTGGAGACTGGGTGCTGCAAAAGCTGGTGCCAAACTCCCAGCAGGGGCCTGAAGACAAACATGCTCAGAGCTTATTGCCAAGCAGGTTTAACTTAAACTACAGTTTTGCTACTGAGGCAGATGGGAAATAACAGAGCAGATAATGTCCAAGCTTTCCACACTGATCTTGGCTACACTCCCCTTATCAGGCAAGAG
Source organism: Gorsachius magnificus (assembly GCA_034008185.1). Classification (NCBI taxonomy): domain Eukaryota; kingdom Metazoa; phylum Chordata; class Aves; order Pelecaniformes; family Ardeidae; genus Gorsachius; species Gorsachius magnificus. Next base: position 53,353,263 of record CM067082.1, on the reverse strand, counting down.
GAAGAGATAAGCTAATTGTTTGATCAGGCTTAGCATTCTCAGTTAATACTGCATCAGCAATGCCTGTTTATAAGCAAAATCCAGACAATATTGTAGCTTACAATATTTACAAAATATTAATTTACACATTAATTACTGCTGTGAAAAAAGAGGACTGTTGTTACTCCACTTAACTACTATCCAATATTCACTTCTGATATTTATCTTACATCTATATAGCTGTGTAGCACAGACACCAAGTGATTTGATGTAGATTAGCGGAGACTATAGCAGTGTAGAAAATTGAAGCAAAATATGCTGAATCCAAGGAATACATCTATATTCTGTATTTTTGAATGAATGTAGCAACATAGACATAAACCTGCCTTCTTGCCTAGAATGAAGCTGGGCTTGCACTGAGGTGATCAGTTGCAGTATGAATGCCTAAACTGCATTGCTTATAATATCATTTTACATGGAGGACTGTGATTCTCTGGTCACTTTGCTGATCTTATGACCAAAGTACAAAATCCGTCACCTTGACAAGTAGGCATAGCTTTACAAGCAACGTTTTCTAGTGGAGCCAAGAGTAAACATTTTTGATATTCTTTGTTTCAAGGAATTCTTTATTTAAACGTCATTTTTGCAAATGCAATATGGGTTTTAAGCATCTTTTTTTGGTCTATTCTTAGGGCTCCTTGGGAAAGATTAAGAAAGGGACAATTTCACTGTTACAGAGACTATTTCACTTCACGAAGAAAACCGTATGCTGAAAAATGATACCCATTGTACACAAACAGAGCCAGGAAGAAGAAGGAAATGAAGCAGTTTGGACTATCAGTGCCTGCCATTTTTATGTTCCTCCTCTCTTCAGTTCTGAACGAGCCAGCAACAGGAATGGCAAAGAGCTACATCTCGGTTTTTACATCAGAGCAATATATTTTGCCTGCTCTATGCTGACAAGTCTGCCACCCTGGAGCACATATAGGCGTCTCTGAGACACAGAAATTCCCTTCTCACCGTTTATAAAGCACTCCTTGGAAGGCCCAGAGTTGATGCGGATCTGTCCACTTTTGTGTAGGTGAGGACGAGGGCTGAACAAGTATTTCACATGTATTAAGCCATCCATTTCAATGTTAGTGCTGGCTGGAAAGAAGACTGTGGCCAAGAGGCACACAGAATGAAACTAAAGAAAAGCCCACAGGCCACAGCTTGTCCTCTCTGGAGCACCTAGCACACGCAATGTTTCAGAGGAGACAGGTTTTGGTTTGTACAGGTCTTTCTTTCATGTCAGCCATTCCCAGCTGTTTCAGCAACCAAGAGATGCAAATGAAGCAGAGATTTAAAATAACCAAAGAGCCCAGTATAGGCTTGGACCTGTGTGGCTGGGGAGCAGCCTTGCTGAAAGGGACCTGGGGGTTTTGGTGGACAGCAAGCTCAACACGAGTCAGCAGAGCACCACTGCAGCAACAAAGGCAAATTGGATCCTGGGCTGCAACCACAGGGGCATTACTAGCAGAGACAGAGACATGATCATCCCACTCAGCACAGATCAGGCCACACCTGGAGTATGGTGTCCAATTCTGGTCCTCACAATTCAAGAAAGACATGAACAGACTGGAGAGGGTCCAAAGGAGGGCCACAAAGATGATCAAAGGGCTGGAGAACCTGCCCCATGCAGAAAAAACTGAAGGAGTTAGGTCTTTTCTCCATGGAGAAGAGAAGGCTCAGACAGACCTCATCACAGTATTCCAGTACTTAAAGGGCAGCTAAAAAGAGGACAGAGGCTGTCTCTTCACAAGGAGCCAGGTGGTGAAGACAAGCGGCAATGGGTACAAGTTGTACTGGGCAATGTTTCATCTTAATATAAGAAAGAAATTTTTTACAGTGAGAACAATCAATCACTGGAACAACCTCCCCAGGGACGTGGTAGAGTGCCCATCTTTGGAGGTTTTCAAGATGCGACTGGACAGGGTTCTAGATGATCTCATCAAGGCTCCCTTTCCCATGAAAAGTTGGGCCAGATGACCTTTCAAGGTCCCTTCCAACCTGGACTGTTCTATGGTTCTGTGATTCTATGATTTAAATGAGGGCCCTGCACGTAGGGCCACAGCAAGCTCCAAGGAAATTAGAAGGACCAGCCCATGTTTGTGCCATTTCCCCAGTCTCGCTCCAAGAGAAGATCTTGCCAGAGATACACTGGCTCCCGCAGGAGTAGTTTGCGTTTGGTTGCAGAAGGGCTGCTCTCTTTTGAGGCTGTGCGTGCAGAGCTGTTACAGCTGTGTGCTGCTGGGCCAAGTATTAATTTTTTCAAGGAAGGGGACAAGATTTAGCTCTGAAAGACAAGTGAGAGCTGGTTAATAGAGCTTGTTGGGAAAACAATGTTGGAATAGAGCATTTAACTTCATTATCATTGACACATTTGCAAAATGGCATAATATTCTGCACAATTTCACTCAACAAAGGGGAAAGAAAAGGGAGAGAAGTTGTGAAAATTTTGCAAAATTACCTTTTGTCACTTGTGGAAACATCCTGAGGCTTGTTTTTTTTCCTTTTTTTTCTTTCGTTTTCTTTTTCTTTTTTTTAAGGACTATTCATTTAATTTTATATTTTACTATAAAATCTAAAATGTCCACATCTCAAAATGAAATATCCAGGTTGACCTGACACTAATCCTTTATGAAATACCCTTCTGCATAGAATTTGTGAAGCTACTGGTGCCGTAGCAAATGAGGATGAGTGGCCAGTCCTTTGCCAAATGGAATTTCCATCTTCTGCAAGGCTCTATTAATAAACTGTGACTTCATGGGGTCTGGAATGTCATGATTTTTTTCATTGCATTCTTGCAAGAATCAGATTTGCTCACCATGGCTGATAGCAGCCTGGGACAAATGATTACTATACAGTCTCATTACCAGACTGCCTGGCCTGAGACAGCTTCTGCTGAATGGTTTCTGCAACCAGCTTTTGCTACCCATCTTCTAGGGTTTACCTTTTGCTGCTGCTGTTGTTCCCAGCTCACCTAGCATGGACACTCATTATTTCTCTGCTCTCTCGCAAGGATTTTTAATAGCACAGCATGGTATGGTGATAAGTTTAGAATTGCACCCATCCTTTTATTACTGTTAAAATGTCTTCCATCGCCCCATCACAATCCACTTGCTTTTCCCATTCATCTGCTGTATGTTGTCTCATAGCTGATACTCTCTCTGAGGCAAGTTCGGTCATTTTCTATGTGTATCTGAATGGCACCTACCACGGTGAGAGGCCAAGCCGGCTAAGAAATGCTGTTATGTAATTGTGTAATAATTGTAATTATAATGAGGGACATATACCTATTACTAATCACAAAAACATCTAGAATGTCCTTGTCTTTCTGCTTCCCTGTGGTGTTAACTTCCTTCTTACTTTTCTTTATGCTCTTTTTAATCCACATTTTTTTCTGAACAGATACAACAGGGTCCCTCAGTGGAACTCTCCCCTTTGTGTTTATCTGGTACAAGTGCCAGATAGCACCCTAATTCCACAGACAGTCCTAAGTGAGATTTAGGTGACTGGCTGAATGATGTCCATCTTCATAGTGTCACAGAAAAAATCCCACCCCGTACTGAAGTTAAATGTGAATGCACTCTCATTTACTGTGCTTTGCCTCCCTTCCTAGGCTCTGCAGCATCCTGCATCAGTGCCCCATGCCGGAGAGAGGCAGCTGCAAGCAGGCAAACATGCTGTTAGCAAGGCCATCACCTCATCTGAGAAACATATGGCTCCAAGGAAGCTGCAGCAGGTTTCATGGGGTGCTCCTGAGATAGAAATTTGACAATGTCCCATACGCTGCCTCCATAGCCTCAAAGCTCCTTTCTGGCCCAGCTCAGCCAGTCTGTCCCAGTTCAAAAAGCCCCTTCAGGCAGATCATTAACTTCTACTTCCCTTATTCCCTGGCAGTGAAAAGAAAACTAAATGCTTGGGAGGCGGTGGAAGTCTGATTACTCTTCTCAGCCTTTGCAGAAGACAGACTACACTCCTCACGCTCTGTTATTTTGCTTTTTGGCCACAAGATGTCCCTGCAAACCATGGAAATAGCAAAAAGCTGTCAGACAGACTGGGGAGGTGGACACCTGCACAATGCGCAGGCCTGGCACTTAAACTCAGTTTATCTTACACCTGCCTAGTATGAAAATTGACTCAGATTCTTCCCACTTGTTCCAGTAATTCCAACAACAAGAAGTCTGGAGCGTGGAAAGGATTTTTAAATTTTGTTTTAACCCTCATACTAGTTTCCTATAAAAGTTTACAAATGTTATGAAAATTTCAGTCCCCACACAGGGTAGTGGTAAAAAGAGAGCTTATCACAACAAGCAGCCTCCAGGGCACCACCTGAGAGGAGCTGCCCAACGCACGTCCCATCTCCCACCCAAGAGAATGGCCTCTCAGCCAGCAATGGTCAGCTTTGGGAAAAGAAGGGAAATCTGCTTAAGCTTCTTCGTGGAGGGACAGACTAACTGAAGCAATCTGTAAGCGTTCACAGAGACAGTTTATAGATACCCTATGTGCAATAAGAGACCAAAAGACTGACAGGCACAGGGTGCTGAGAAACGGCTGTGAAATACAACAGCATGCACAGAAACAGGAATTTCCTTGAACTGCAACATTTCCAGGACAGAAGCTTCAAGAACAGGCACAAATTGAGTTGTGTGAACACGGCGAGTATTAGGTTTTTCTTTTAGCGGAGTTATTTTTAAGCTTGCCTAGTACTGGTTATTGTCTCAGGCCACAGTGAAGGGGCTGTGTGCGTAGCCTGCATTCATCCTTTCCTTTCATGTCCAAGGAGGCCCTCAGCATGTAGCCAATGTTTTAGTTAATGCATTTCTTCATCCGTACACTAATGCTGCATTAAAGACCAGACTTGCCCTTGGACTACTCTGTTTCTAGTGTAGGTTCTCCTTTTGGAAATGTAATTGGCCATAACTTGTAAGGGAAGTGTCTGCTTTGAAGTTAGAGCTAGTTAGGATGCTTGAGAATATTCATTTCTAAAACTTTCCATTAAAAAAGAATGGGAGAAAAACCCCTGTATTTAGAAATTGAGCATATTTTAGTTAAAAACAAACAAACAATTTATTTATTGATATTTTTTCAGCTGAAAAGCTTGGGGGTTTTTAAAAAAAGGGAAGTGTTTCAGATCTGACAAAACATATACTTCTCATTGATTATCTTTTGCTGGAAGAAACTCGTATTGAATGAGTTCTTAAAATTTAAAGTGTCTGTTATATTAAATGACACACTCTTTTAAGTGTGTCATTCAATTCATATTTATAATTTATAATTGCAGCTTGTAAGACACAAAGGCATGCAAAAAAATGTAAGTAATATTAATTGCATCATACAGATTGACAGGAGAACTCATCTGACTTAAGCAAACCATAGAGAGGGAGGCAAGGAGGAAACCCTGCTCTCAGGATTACCGATGCTGTACCAGATGAACAGACCTGCACAGATTTCTGCATCAGGCTTCCCACCTGAAATCAGTGTTGAAGCAGCTGTTGCGGCTCTTCCTCAGCCAGCCAGCTCTGCAGGGTAGGAGCTTTAAGGAACAAGCAGCTATTGGGGATGGTGGCCTGCAGCGTTAGCTCCCAAAGGCTGTGCTTAAAACTAGAGCCACCACAGACAGGAGGCAAGATTGCTCCCCTCCTTCACAAGCCCTGCACTCTACTATGAGAGTTCCTAGCCCAGCCATAGGCTTCTTCTTGCTTCAAATGTAAAGATATTAAAGGCCCCCAGCCTTTCATGCAATTGTCTGCAATTTAGCTCTACAGGAAAAGCACGTGTGGTACCTGTAGTGGTATATTTGGAGGCAAAAGTGCCTGCTGCAGTAAGAAGGGTGTAACTTCACCTCCCTACTTTCCAAGTTACATTCCTTGTTGCTAAAGGGTACGCTCTCCTCAACCGTGTTTTCTCTCATGAGCAGCTCCCGTGAGATTGGTGAGACTGCTTTACAGGCTGTAGGATTCAACCCTTGCTGAATGTAAGTACTTACCCAAAAAAGGCAAGCCAAAAAGCCTACTGGCTTTTGAATAAAGGATTTATAAGAAATCTAAATGACACCAGGGGCTGTTCTGAGGTATAATACATAAACTGATTTGTGGTCTTCATGTGAAATTGGATCTATACCTCCGAAGTGTACCATTAAATATTATAATATGAAAGAATTGCTTTAAGCACTTTTGTATATTTCTATTCTTGAAATATTGATTCAACAATTTTGATGGGCCACTAGGATTTTCTATAAATACCAAACGAAGTTGGCCATGAAATTTATTGTATAAGCACAGACTACTGCATTCCTTTAAATATCATTATGCAATTTATTATTTATGTATAATACTTCTTATCCATGATGAATCATTGTTAAAAGGAGTTGTAACTCAGACTACTTAGAAAGATGGGTGAATGCATTTTAATTTCAAATTAACTGTGGAAAATGTATAAATAAATTGGTAATTACTACTGTCTGAGTTCTATGATGGTAACTACAGGACTAAATTAGAATTTAATTGAGCAGTAGTCATTGTCTTTACTGAAATTGGTAGCTAGGCCTTGAGCTGAAGTAGTCTGATTTTCTGAAGCCTTCCTGCAGTGATGCCTCAATTCCTCAATTTTCTTAGAGCCCATACAATTAACCACGTGCATGTACATATATATGTGTGTACATACATATGTGTGCATGTTTCCTGTATGGGACCCTGAGAATGCTGGTTAATGTTTGATTTGCACAAACACTTTTTATACAGGTGTGTGTTTGGTTTTCCTGCTGGTCTTAGCCAGCATACCTGACATCTGACTAAAACCTTTGAACACTTAAGTATTACTTATTGGTGGAGTCACAAACTATGTTCACTCAGAACCAGCTCTAGCTTTACACTGATCAAAATTGGCTTTGTTGAACCTAACCTCTTCTCTCCTTCCTCAAAGATACAATAGCTGAATTCCCATTAGGAGATCCCTGCCTCCTTTGTCAGAGCTGATACAGAAAGAATCAAGCACTAATCAAAATAATCTTAAACTGGTCTAAGACTTCTCCTCATCTTAGCATCTACACTTACCAGGTTCAGCAAGAAACCAAACTCTTTTGTACCAAAGTAGCAACAAATTAAGCCCTGCTGTACTTAACCTTAAATGTAACTGTAGAACCAAGTGTAAATAATTTCTTTGCTTGAAATAAGCTGCTGCACTTAACCTGAAGTAAACTGAGGGCTTTACCCCTCAGTGTCCTAATCCTTACACTTAACCACCATCCAGAAACTCCTCATTGACTCTGAATGAGCCATAAATTATTTGCCAGCGTGGATCATGTTTTTCCTGTACATCTTGCAGAATTCAGCAGCAAAATGAACCCTTCAGTTCCTGTTCTCCTGAACCCAAACCTAATCTCAAATCCTTGATATAAAACTAATTTTATCCTATTCCAGAATAGATCAAGCTGTTGAGCTTTTGTTACCCTGAACAGCCTACCCTTGCTTCATTGAAGTCCTACAGGTCTTAGAAGATCCTGCATTTTCCTGAATTCTTCAGATTCCTGTGAACCAAACCCTATCTCTAACCCAACCACAATGTTTACGTATATCCTACCAATCCCCTCCAATACCAGCCCAAACAGTGAGCTGCGGTCAGTCCGCAGCTTAACCCTTGTGCACCTCTTGGATCCAGCAGTCATCTGACTCTTCAGCCCTCTTAAGCTCTGGGTTAGGGCCAAACTCTAACCCTAGCTTTAATCAGAGCTCAGAGTTTAATCTGCAATTCTGGCTAGCACTTCTCCCTACTACTTTTCTGGATCAGTCCTTTCCCTCTGAATCTCTAGCTGCAACTCCAGCCTTCACTGCAAGGACCCACATCCTATCCTGTCCTGTTACCCTGAAATGTTCCCTACCAGCAGTAGTCCTCATTGTAGATTTAATGTTCTTATAGGAATACAAAATAAACACAGATTTTCATGCTTTCTTTTTCAAACCCCAAATCTTTTTCCCAATCCTAACACTAGGCTCAGAACTGACCCTTCTCTGTTCTGCCCCTGCCACCCCCAGCCATTGCCTCATTTCAGTGACAGCAAGGAATGCAGACGTTCATCAAGATCCTGCAGCATCCATGAGCAGAAGGACTGGGGTTACTGTGGGAAAGGACAATGTTTAAACATAAGGAGTTTGTGATTTTGGGGCCATGATGCAGCCAGGATTACAATTAGAGCTTAAATTCACCAGCAATGCGGAGGCCAATGCATCACTTTCCTTTCTAGTCCCTGGAAGGTGCATGGTACTTAGATAAGAGCTTCTGCTTGGAAGGCTGACTGACGCATGGAAGATTTGGGGGATGATTAATATTTCAGTTTGGGTTTCAGGAGGAATGAGCTGGAAAGCTGAGTTTTGCCAATTGTTGAGTTTTGTGAAGCCGAATGCTAGGAACACCCAACTACCTTAACTGGAGCACAAGTGGGGATCCATGGTTAATGTTTAAGCTGGAGGGCAAGATAGGATATTTGGAAAATTCAGGTTGCCTGTAAATGAAGATCTGGGTTTCTTTATGGATTTTCCAAGGCCAGAAGTCTTTTGCGGAAGAGTGCTGTTGGCACAGTGGATTTGTTTATGATGAGAAATGGAGGCCACTGCTTCGTAGCTATTCTAGGACAGAGATTATGGGTTCTGGGTGGAAAGGACTGAAAATTTTTGCTTCCTGCATTTCACAAGACCAGGAAAACCTAAAGCCAATTTCTGTTTAAAGCTAGGGTTGGAAGTGACGTTGCGTTTGGCGTATGGGATGAGGAGCTGAGGCCAGAGATATGGGGTTGTATCTGATAGAGGTGCTCAGAATTATAAAGTGGGGGATCAATGCTAGGAGTTGGAAATGGTTTTTTGTTATTTATTAGCTGCTGGTTTAGGTAGTTGAATCTGTTTGTAGAGCCTTGGCTTTCAGCAATGGAGTTTTTTTAAATGGGACTGGACATGCTCCTTTCCTCAAGGGAGACTGGGAAATCAGCTGAAATCTGCAGAGACATGAGGTACGGCTTCAGTGGCGAATTCTGGGTACATGAGCTTGAAAGAAACTCAGATTACAGAGGACTAGGTAACATGCCAGGATTTCAGCAGGGAGGTAACCTCCGTGGCAGGCGCCCAGGGAAACAGGCAGGCTGGTTCAAGCGCGAGGCACTGCGGTGTGGGATCATAGCTGAAGCGCTCGGAGTGATATAATTAACTTGAAAGAGGGATGCAGCTGCATAAACTTCACATCCCTCCTCACTCTAGAGAAGGAGCAAGCTCCCATGATTGAAGCGTGATAAAAGGAGCCCTTCTGCATCTGGCGGCACGAAGCCATGCGCGCTGACGTCCAAGAAGCAGCTTTCCCTTACATGAGGGTGCTCATAACCCTTTTTGCCGATCCACCTGAGCGTACTTGCACGCCCTGTGGAAAGACGTAGCAAAATTACAATGTCAACAGTCATGAGAGTACTTGACCTGTTTCTTTCCCTCTGTGACAGCCCACCGAGCCCAAAGCCAGCCGGGCCGTGTGAGCCACCCCCTCCAGAGACCTGCAGCCATAGCTGCTCTGCCTGGGTCAGCTGGTGCGGTGCCAAGCTTACCGCTGTTCTGCCAGAAATACACAAAGTACAGCGTACAGGACGAGTGCAAATATCCAACAGAGATATTAAAATAAGGCTCATATCCCCATCTGGGGTAAAGTACTGCATTCCTGACTGCAGAAACATACGCCATCTGAGGATGGTGAAGGGCCCTTTAAAGCACAGAGCTAAAGCACAACAGAGAATCAAGTAGAAATACAAAATTTAAACACTGTGGTGATTGCTACAGAACTTCGGAAAGCACAGAAGCCCTGTCACAGGTAAGGCAATGTTAGTATTGGACCTTAAACGCGACTTTCAGACCAGCATCTTGAATTCTGTTACCCCACCCAGAGGTGTCGATAGGTTGTATTTCACCACTCGGTGAGACATGCTGGCAGTGCAAGAACATGTTCAGGCATAAAAATGTGAATCAACTCACCTCATTAAATTCTACATAGGGGATCAAATGCTATATAAGAGTTACTTTTTCTTTTTTTTTAAATTAACTATTTGCAGAGAGCAAGACAAATTCTTCCAGCTTTCTAATTGACATCAGAGCAGGCTCTGGGTTAATTCTTTGCTCTGAGAAAGAATAGCAGTGCTGTGGCCCATAAAAACCAGCTGCTGCTTACATGGGAGATTAATGCATTTGAATACTTTGTGTATTAAAACTATATAAATTTTTTCACTATTGTTTCTTCAAAATTTACTCATGGAAAGTGATATTTTCACAGATAACTTGTTACCTTTGGGTCATTTTTACCCTTTTATCAGTGAGTGTCTCTGCTTATGGAGGACACGATGGATTATTATTTTTTTAAAAAATCTATATTCCCTTCATTTTATCTTAGCCAGAAAGTCCTTGTGTTCACACTAACAGTGGAAAAAAAAGTTTGAGGCTTTTTTTCAGGAAAATTAAATTCTTGTAAACAATTTTTCTTTTTTTTTTTTTTTTTTGTAAGTAAAGGAAATACTGTATGAGCCTCTCTCTGTGAGCCCATATACTGCAGAGTGGGAGCTGGACATGCCAATATACTTGCTTCACCAGTTGAAGGAGTTCTCACTTCCCCTGCCACCACTCCTCAAGAGACCAGAGTATAAATGTGTTCATGAATTTAAATGCACTTATTTTAAATAAAGTGTCCACAGGAGTTGCAGGAAAAAAATGACATGTTGAGATTTACAAGTGTTCAAAGTTAAACCTTTAATGTGCCACCTAACCTACTCCTTCACAAGCATATTTGCCTTTGGGAACATGCAATATTTCTATTAGTGCATACAGGGAGACTGACATCTGTGTTTGTGGATTTGCACATATATAGAATGAACGTAAACTGTTTTTCAGGTCCATGCTGGATACTCATATTGAATTATTGTCTTTAGACTTAGTTGTAAATGTACCGTTCCTATGCATATAGCCATACCAACTCCGTTTCTCCTAAAGAATATATTAAGATAGGGATCCCCACAAAAGCCAAGGGCAGGAAGGTCTCCCAGGGTGCCTTTGAAAGTCTTCGCCACAGAAGTTCATCTTCAAAGGCTGTCTGAGCTCAGACAATCCAAAGTTGCAGCTTCTTTTTTTGAAGTTCTCCAGGAAGCTTTGTTGCTGTGTGGCCTCAGGACACTTCTGCTATTTGTTTTTACTTGACTTGTTCAGAAAAAATAAACCAGCAACCAAAATAATCTACTTACTAGCTTCCACAAGAGGGTGCAGTTGCATTTTGTTAAATCCGGAGCTGACCCCAACTAATAAATGGATGGCAGCAACAGCTGCCTATCTGCCTACAGAAATGACTAACAGAACAATTACAGAAAAAAAATCCTCATCAAGAGTGATGAAGGACAAGAAAAATTGTATTGAAACACACTGAATGTATTAATAAATAGCACTGTTTGTCAGGTGATGTTGACTAAAAAAACCTAATACACTTAAAATACCTTTCCAACCTCAACGGGATCCATTTGTAATTTGTTTTCTTTGAGCTAGGAAAGAGCCACAAGTGTTCCAACGGGAAGCCCTCAACTATGAAATCCACTCTTCCATCTTAATTTGACTTCCCAGACATTCCCAGAAACATCATGCAGCAAGTAGAGCATTTTCTGATTTTACCAGCATAAATCTGCAATGACCCTGGGCCCTTCAATAGCTCACCCCACATTCTCTGGTGTGTATTGAAGCTCAGAGTTGTTAGTGGCCATTTTGCATGTTGGACTAGCCAGGATTGTTTATATTACCGTAGTTTTGATTATGGAAGCACCTAACAGACCCACCACGGGGATGGCCATCCCATTGTGAAAACTGTACACACAAAGAACAAAAAAAAAATTATACATGCCTGCAAGAACCAGGTGAAAGATCATATAACTTAGCTGACCAAACGATTCATGTGCCCACAGGCATGATGTCAAGAGTCACCTTCAAATACCCATCAAGCTCCCAATTTGGTTTGTTGCTTTCTTTTTCTTGCTCATTGGTCCCTTAAGCCCCCGCCACCCAAAGCTGCGCACTCCCCATCTCTCAGTGCCTTCTGACCAATATGGGACACTTTGGTCTGGCACTAGTGCCTGGGCTCAAGTCCGGTTGAAATCTGAGAGGTCGTGATTGATATTCAGAGCGCTTGACCCTGGCTGGTCTGTTGGTCAATTCTGCTCTTAAACTTGGTGAACTACCCATTTATTATACTCAGAAAAGCATGTGATTAACTTGGGTAATAGGAAATAACAGGCTGTCTTCTACCCGCTATTGTGAGGATTAAGCTTGCCCTGATAAAGAAGAAGCCTGGACAAAGTTTGTCACATTTAAAGCAGAAGTTGCCCTGAAAAATAGACATTGAGGTGGCCATCAGTTCTAGAATGTCAGTGACTCACGGCCACTTTTACAATCCCAAGGCTATAAAATGGCCTGACAGGTTATGCTAACTACCCGTATCCTAAAAGTTCAGTTACAGTACAACATCCCATATCTTTCCCCAAAATACTTTGCTGTTGTTGTTAAAAAGAGGTTTGCACCCTTTTTAGAATCAAATTTCGTGGTATGTTTCTAAATATTAAATAACGATGAATTTTGCTGTATGTTTGTAAAGCTAGGAACATGTTTCTAAACAGACAAGCTTTTGCTTGGTGGACAGAGATTTATTTTTTTTAAAAAGCAACGTTCATTTTTTTAAAATGCCCAGTCCTAGCAACACAGTTGTGAAATCTCAGATGTGATTTTTCACCTCAAAGGCCCAAGCCTTCCACCAGAGCTCTTTCACATTTTTTAAACAAACAGTTTTGGAGTGCCTCTCCGAAACATATTTTAAATGTGTTGAAACATACTAAGTCATGCCACATGGATTTCATCACGTTATGTTTGGTGTCTATGAAATATCCTTACCTTCATATAAAATTCTTACTGCAAGGCTGGAGCAGGAAGATTCTCTAGGGAGGACATTTTCAACTGCATTTGGTTTTGGCTTGACTGCTTCCCTCTATTGCTGCTCCAGAATTTTCTGTTCATGGTTTTTAATAGAAAAGTGCTTTCTGTAATGCTGACTTTTTTTCCACAGGAAGAAGTTGGTTATGCCAAAACAATGTAATGTCCCTTTGGGAAAATAACGAATCCAAAATGTTTTGAACTGTCCAAGCGAATCTAAATGTTTTGCATCAGGATGGTTTGTCATTACTCATCATGAGTTTGTCATGGTTTAGGTCCCTCATTTCCCCCCGTCGCCTGGGGTTCCTGAATGGATTACATTTTCCATCAAGAACAATAGAGTCCCTTCTAGCTGTGTTATGATGATACATCAAAGATGTCCCAAGCCCACATTTTAAAACCAAAATATTTTGGAACTTTCCATGTTTTATTTTTCTTCCCAATTAGAAAAACAAAAGCAAAAATATGCGACAATGTAGAACACACAGTCTGATTTTCAATAGGCTCTATTTTGAAGGCACAAGGAGTCGGACAAGCAAATACTTGTGCTTTGGAAAATCCCACTTTAACCAAAAGTGAAAGGAAAAACAAGCACAAGGAAGCAGCACGTGAGCCATACTAATATAACCTTTAATGCTATGTACTTTTCTTTAGCTAATATTTTTCTTCTTTTCTTTGGCTACATTTGTCTGCATATTATTAACTAGCATTGCCCCATTATTATGAGAATAATAAACTTATCTTTTTACCCCATCATTTACAATTTATTCCATGAGAAATGAAATACCAGATCAATGTTATCTGCCTTCCTTCCACAAACTGTTTAACGAAATGTAGGAAGCATAAGAAAATAGTGAAAAATGATGTTACTTTAAAAAAAAAAAAAAAAAATAATCAAAGATTTCTATATCCCCCCAAAGTTTTACAGTTTCTGAAACAACCGGATTAATTACTTGCATAGTCAAAGAAGAAAAAAAAAGGAATACTTGCCAGCAAACTTTCTCGGAATAACTCAAAATTTGGAGAAATGTGTGTTGGTAAAAACTCTCCTTTTTAAAAAAAAAAAAAACACCACAAAAATAAAAAAAAAATTTAAAAATTGTCCTTTTTATAGCTTCCAGTTCTGAATTCATGGCATGTACTTAGTTCTCTTGCAGTAAGCAGCCTTTTTTTCCCTTTTGAAGACTATGAACAGAAAGGTTCTGAGCAGCCGTGACGTATCATCACTGGCTTTACCACCCGTGGAGTTGGGTTCTGTTCTGCTCCTTTCCCCCTTTGTGAGTGCCAGATACTCAAGAAGCATGGCGATAAAACAGCAGGACAAATCAGGAGCCTGCAGAACAAAAAGTGGAGCAACTCTGAAGTAGTTTTCCTTATTTATTCATTCCTGCATGTTTTTTTCTTTTTAAGCAAGGGGTGGAGAAGGGAAAAGCTGCTACCCTTTTCCCACAATAGATGTTGCGTGGTGGGAGGTCCATTCCAGCTCTGCGTTCCTACCTAATTGCAAAGAAATGCTGGTTTAGCCTTTGAAGCCTTGGAACGGAGCATCTCCAGCCTCCTTGGTGAGTAGGACTTGTGGGAGGATATGCAGATGGAGTTTTTGGAGAATTCACCTTAGATCCACTAAGCCCCTACAGGTGAAGCGAGGCTGTGCAGAGGCTTACTTACCGCCAGGTCAGGCGCGGATGTGTTATTAACAGACACTGCAAAAGCCATATCCCTGACATCAGCGTGAGAGACTCGCTAAATTCCAAACGCCTGCGCCCAGTTTGGAAGTAGAGGTGCTTCCCTACAAATCAGCTGGCAAAGTTGCTCCCTTCTAACATGAGAAAGCCGCAGGTGTTCACGTTGCAAGTGTCAGAGCAGCAAGGCGGGCAACTGCCAAGAACAATCTTAGCCTAAGAAGTTGAAGCTGGATGATCATAGGCAACTGAAAACCTCTTACAAACAGTACTAGTGATCATTAACCGCAGGAAAGGCTGCCGGCTTTGCTTTCAATAAAAATGGAAGAGACTGTGGCTGCTTCGGGGACCAAAGCAGAAAGCGATATGGGAACAAGAGGATATTTATCTGGAGCAGGATGGGAACTGAAAAAAGACGCATGCAGAGCCACGTAACAGTTAAACACCATGAAAATGGCCATCTAGTCTTTCCTACTCACCACCACCACTGTTCTCTCCACCTATCAATGCAGTCACATTGGGGTTTTCTAAATTCTGAGATTTCGGAAAATTCAGACTGTTCTGGCTGCAGCTGTGGTGGGATGAGAAGTCACTGTCTCCTCCCTGTGTTGTTACCTCTTTCCTCATATCAGTGAGCACTACTGTATACGTGTCACTCCCTAGGAAAGTTGCATCAACATAATCTTGGTTTTTAGAAAACTATAAGGAGATTTAAACTTATTAAAATCATGCTGGCAGAACTGCAAAACTATGGAAAAAACCCTACAGTTGTAGTTATGCCAGCAGACCTGAGGGGACTGTAACATCCAGTTGAAGGAATGGTGGTAAGAAAATGGAAGATTGGGGAGAAACACCAGAGATACAGGGCATGCTGAGAAAAAAAACCCCACACATCTGATGGCTGCCCAGTTTTCTGAGACCTCTAAATGGTGCACAACAGTTATGCCCACCTGTACCGGTGAACACCACAACAGTGAACAGTCTCATCCTGACTGAAGCTCCACTCTAAGGATTTGCCTGGCATCCCAGACTGAGGGGGATGATTTTGTTCCTGGAACTATTCCCAAAGTAATAAGCTTCATCACATTAATCTCTAAATTAAGAAGGAAATCTTTCTGGTGCCCAGGGTTGTGACAGACAATTATCCTCAAAACATTAGGGCAAGAATAACAACCTGGCATGGAAAATTCAGATCTGTTAAGCATTAATGCATAATAAAGGGCACTGACACAGGCCTGAGGAATTTGTCCATCTTTAGGCAGGGTGGGAGCTCAGAGGAAAGGACCATACAGAGTCTTGAGCAAGGCTGAGCGTAAGAACTAACTAATGATGATGAGGAGGAGAATAAGATGGGGGAGTACAGCAGAGACAAGAATGATGGATGGGGTAGAGGGAGGAGGGGCTGATTAGGAAAGGCTGGTCCCACAGGGCCACATTAAGCCTCTGTATATAGTTGCTATGTCTTTGTAAGAAGTAAGTTGTTGAATTCTGTTTCACTTGGCTTCCTTTATGAAGTCATGTACTAAAGCACCGCAACAGCATGTGTTCAACAGCTAAAATTCAGGGTGCCCTGGAAGAGAGGACACTGATGCAGAATCCCCTAGCAGCACTCCCTAAATGCTGTATTAACTTGGATTTTGCAGCTCGTAACATTATTAAGCATTTCTTCCACAGTAATATCTTAGGCAGTCAGCAAAGAATAACAGATTAAGTATAAGCAATATATATATATGTGCAAGTCTCCCAAAGTCAGCAGAAATTGCTCCTTTGTACTGGTTACCAAATGAGGTCAGAAGTCTCTTAAAGGCTATGAATTACTCTAGCAATGATGTCAAAACCAAAATCAGTTCAGGTCAGCGTTACCACATGTAGTTCTTTTTCTCCTACTGTTTTTCCCTTTCCTTTCTGACTGAAAGTACGTGACCTGCTTTGTGAGGAGGAGAGCGTATGTTCCAAGTCTCTCAAAAGAGCACAGTGGCCTGGGTAAATGCATTAAATTTTTCTGGACACGTATGATTTCATAGGCTTCATATTTTTCAAATATGAAATTTAAATGAAAAATAATAAAAAAAAAAAATGTATCTGTGCAGCTTCCAAATTAAATCATGCAAGAACCAAAGATACAGGATGTGTAGCTGCTGCCAAAGCAGGGCTGAGTGTTAAGTGTTGATCATATATAGCATTGCCCTTGAAACAAAAGGAGTAGTTATTTAAAGTAACCATAAGCAATGCTCATGTGCAACTCAAAGGAGATCGGATATAAAGAGATAAAGATTAGAGTACAGCAATACAGCTTTCATTATACAGTGTAATCCAGCGTGTCTAATATAACTGGATGTGACACAAATGTAAATAGCAACAGGTTTGGAAGTAGGGGGTTTTCCAAGATAAAGTCTAGCATGCTTTCAAAAATAACTTTAAGTAATTTCAAAACCAATGTTTGAATCAATGTTTTTCAAAAAGAACCCTCCACGTACTTGCTAAAAGTACAATATGCACAAGTAATTAGTCATGTTACACAACATCAAACAAATGATATTTGAGAAAGAACGGAATACCTTGCAAATAGGTATGCGTACCAAACACAAAGATCACAGTCATTTGGAGATGCAGAAGCATTTTAAGGCAAAACGGGACATTTGCGACAAAAACATTTTGAAGTTTAATATAAATCCTCAGTAGAACACTTGCTCCAGAATAGGAAACACTGGCAGATCCATCACACAGTGACTTAGCATTCCCATTTCCTTACTGAACTATCATATTCATATGGAATTTGCATTATATACAAGGAAGATGGTTCATTTTTAAAAATAATGATTCTATTAATAGCTACACTTGAAGAAATTAACATGACAAAACAAAAACTACCCACTTATTTGACTAACACTTAGGATATTCAGATTCAAAAGAAGTAGCTATGCTTTGCTAAACTCCCTATTCTTAAAAATATTGATGCAAGTGTTTAAAAGGAACCATGTGACCAACACTAATTAATTCCAAGAACTGCTTTTTGCGATATGATCACACAGTACAATGAGCAATGGGAATTCTGGCCCATGAGTTTTGGGATACCATTGTTTTCCAGACTTCTAAAGAGTAAGTGGTAGCTAGGATGAGGCCTTGATGACCACAGCTGTTCCTCAAAATGAAGGACTGAATTTAGGTCCGGTTAGGTTTTATTTCTTTTAAAGGAAAAAGTTGTTTGCAGGAGACCATGAACCATGACAATATTTTTGTTTATTCCAATTTATTGGAAAACAATCCCATCAAGTGTTTTCAAGAATGTCTCAATGTTTTGAAGTTGCTATAATGTATACCATAGATTAACCTTTGGCATGTACTCTCATAGCTCTTCAGAAAATGAATCTGCCCATCTCCTGAACCCACATCAGTGCCTGAAATATCTTAGTCTGCCTTCGTCTGTCTCTGTTCCTCCTTCTTTTTTTCTGCTCTTACATATGCCCCCTTATAACCCCAAAAATACTTCATTTGGTGTAATGTGTACTTGATCCTATCAATCACTGAGTAATCTGAACCAAAAAAAAGGATTGTATAAATATAAATTATCACCTTCTTTAGAAATTAATTCAGATATATAAGAATTTTAAAAAATAGCCTGCATTTAGGAAGGCATCCTCCATATTTGCACAAATCTTTAAGATTATGTTAATGCCAACTAAGAACGCAACACAGTTGAGGAGTTAACGAGCACTGAGCTTGCCTGAAGGACTATTTGGGAAACTGTACCCAGTAAACATCAGCAATGAACCCCTACAGCAGTAGCATCTCACACCGTATTCTGGCCATGCTAAAGCATGTGAGCGCAGCTCCTCCCTCCCCTTCCTAGCCAAAGTGAAAAAAATATTAATTTAAACCAAAAGAATAAAAGGGATGGGAAATTCCTAAAAGCAGGCGCTGGCCTTGGCTGACCCAGAGCTGAGACCGGTGCCAGTTTCTGCTGACACCTCCTGAGTGACTGCTGAGGGGGTTCAGTCCACCTGCACGGCTCATAGCGCTCGCACTGCTGCAACAGATTTGCGAGCCTGCTCAGTAGCAGCAGAGCAGCAGCATAACGGAGTTATACCCAGGTAAAATGCGGTGACAGGTTGCAGGCTGGCTGGCAGGCAGGAGGTGGCAACGACGCCCCGAGTCCCCTCCAGTGCGGGATTAAGTGGACTGAACCACCAGCAGTTTGATGGCTTTAAGTCACCTGTTCAACATTTCCTTATAAAACCGAGAAACACTCAGACTGTCAGTAACAAGTGCAAGACAATTTAAGCAGCAGCCCATTTTTCTGCTGCAATGAAAGCACGTCTGGCCTCCAAGACTCCAGACTCAAACCCTCATCTAATTCTTTCACGCCCATATGGTGTGGATCTGAGCTTGTTCGCAGTTATGAGCCTGGTCATCTCGACTCCTTCACAACTGCTCTGCTATTTTAATCACACTGTGCTTGAAATCAAGCATGCCAGTCTCTCCACTATTGACCAAAGTTGATCACCGGTGCAGCCTCAGTACTATGGGTGGCACCCGATAGCACACAGACACCTACAACAGCAGTGGAGGCCATGGTTAACGGCTCGCTCTTCCAGAAACCCACCGACTCATTCCTGAAATTGGTGCCTTTTGGTGCCAAGCGGGCACAGCCAGGTGCTGGGAGAAAGGACAGCTATATAACTCCATCCATCGACCCTGGGCCCGAAACCTAGAAGTCAAATTACAGTGACAGCTGACATGAACCAATATGCCTCAAACTATAAAGCCTTAGCCCCATGCTGAAAAATTTCTTAATTAGTCATTTTGAAACATAACGAAGATGATGGCACACTTAGGGCTCATTCTGTTTTTCCGATATTAGTTAGTTACGATAGTTCTGATATAAAGTTAATCACACAGCAATGCCTGCCTGTATATAAAAAAAACCCCAACCGTTACTGGAGGTCAAACCTTGCTCTCACTCAAGACCACCGTAAGCCCAGCCGGTGCCGTGAAGCCGTGGCAGACCCAGAGCTCCGACCAGTCTGCAAACACTCCTCCTCAGTTAAGTAATTCATAGCCCAGGTCAATTTGTAAAACTCGCTGTTGATTTCCAAATTAAAAATCAATTTTGTATAATGTGATTTAGGCTCCCGACAGAACAGGAACATGATAAACTCCAGCACTCTAACAGGATTACATGAGTACAATTTATGGTAAGGAGTCTCCAAACCTAAAATGCTTTTGCTTTTCTGTATTTTGATAACTGCTTAGTGTATTTATCATCCCCTAAAAGCAAATACATGTATTTGCTTCATCTTAAATTAAAAAACACAAATGGCTTTACTCTGCAGCATTGCCTGGAAGATAAACTGGGCATCCTGTTTCAGTTTTTTAAGATTAAAAATATATGAATTCTCATTAGTGATTAATGCAATTACTGTTTTATAGTCAGCCTTTGAACCAAATAAAGAGGCAAGAGACGTAGATGCAGGAGACGCTATTCCAAATTTGACCATTGAGAGAGCTGAAAACAGTAAGATAATGCTGAATGAGAACTGCCTATTTGCTCCTGTAAACTTCAATAACTTTGGTTCTTTAGGGTTACTTTCTCTTTTCTTTTTTTTCCCGCTTCTTCCCGCGCTCTGCAGTTCTGAAGGCTACAATGCACTTGAACGACCTTTCTCCGCGAAGCCCACCTTGACACAAATCCAATTTTTTTACTGAAATGCCAAACGCTGGCCGCCGGAATTGCGACGAGCGGGAAACCCGTAACGTGCAATACCACGGAGCCGGCGGTGCGTTGTTCACAGGCTTGTTCTTTGTTGGCTCGGGGTCCGGGCGGCAGGTTTGTTCCGTGGCGCAGCACCGGGCTTTCCCGAGCCGCCCGCCCGGCTCCCCGCCTGCCGCTGCGACGCCTCGGTCCCCCGCAGCACCCGCGCTTCGAAAGGATGGTTCTGCATCTGTTTGACCCAGAGAAATTAAATTTACCAAGCCTAAGCCGCGGCCCACCTGGAGACGCCTGGCTGCGGAGTTTTAAAGTTATTTTTGTCCGCCCTTACTCGCACCGCGCCGAAGGGCTCCGCTGCCGAAATCTCTTCGGTTCAGCTTCTCTGTCGGGAGAGGCTTACCGGGCTCACCCGCCCGACACGGCGGGCGCCCCCCCCCCCCCCCCGGCCCAGGGAAACAAGGACGGCGGCAGGCGGCTGCCCTGGCCCGAGCCGCGGCCCACGCCTCGCCCCAAACCCGCGGGGCAGCGCAGGGGGGCAGGGCGAGCCCCGGCCCCCTCCCCGCCGCCCCCGCACCGCAGAGCCGCGGCCGCTCCGCGCGGCTCCTCCAGGTTGGCTCCGTGCGCGGCGGCGCGGGGGAGGGGGCCGTCGCCGGCCCGGCTCCGCGGGGTCCACCCGGCTCCTCCCCCGCCTCGGGCGTGGAGTCGCTGCCCCGGCCGGGAGGCGCGGCGAGCCGGGCCCGGGGCGCATGGGGCGGCCGCGGGGGCGGGGGGAGCGCGCCGCGGAGGAGGGGCCGCGGTGCCCGCCGGAGAGCCCGGCCGTAGGGGCGGGGAGTCTCCTCCTCCTCCCGCAGCGAGGCTCCGGCTCCCCGCACGCACCGGAGCGCCCGGCTCCCTCCTCCTGCTCCTCGTCCCTCCTCCCTTCCCCTCCTCCCCCCCTTCCCTCCCCGGGTCGCCGCGGCTCCGGGAGGAGCGGGGGGGGCCCCGCTTCCTTCCCTCCCCCCCCTCCTTCTCCCACCCGCCACGCCGAGGAGAGACAGGTGAGGACCCGGCCGCGGCCCCGCTCCCCCGCCCCGCGGGAGAGGCGGCCGCGATGGCGACGGCGGCGCCCGCCGAGGCGCTAGGCCCCGGCCGCCCGCCCGCCCCCGGCCTCTCCCCGCCGGGCGGCCCCGCCGCCGCGCCGCGGGGAGGGGGGCGGGGGGGGCGGTGCGGCCGGCAACTTTCTTCCGGGCCCGAGCCCCCACCCGCGGGGCCGGGGGGCGGGCGGGAGCCGGGCGTTGCGCGCCGCCCGGGGCTGGGCTGGCTGCGGGGGGGGGCGGAGGGGAAGTAAGTTTGCGAGGGGAGGCCCCCGCCGCGGCCCCCTCCCCGCCGCCGGGCTCCCCCCGCGGCCCCTTCCCGCCTGGCTGCCGCGATCGCGGGGCGGTTGCTTCGTTCCCCGGTAGTGGTGGTGGCGTGAGCCGGTCCCGGCTCAGCTCCCGGCCGCAGGCAGCCGAGTGCCGGCACAGCCGGCCGGGGCCGGGGGACGTAAACGGGAGAAATTCACAGGCAGTCGCTTTGAGTCGCCTGTAGCTCGGCCTGCGTGGAATTAATTTTCTATTAATTCTTTCCCCCCCCCGCCCCTCTGGTTTGTACCCCTGCATCGAGTAGGAACGCGACCGCCTTAAACGTCTGACTCATTAATTTAAATGTTCAATCATCACACTTCATCAAGCCTCCTCGTCGTCTTTACGGTTAAAAAAAAAAAAAAAAAAAATCATTGTATTGGACACACGCAGGCCTCCGCGCCGTTTGTTCCTGCGGCGGCTGCGCGTAACTTTCTGCGCCGTGTGGAGCCACGGGCTCGCTGTCCGTAAAGTTGTGCCTGCATCCCTCGGGCCAGGGGCTAGTGTGTCTCCCCCCTTGTATGGTATTACAAATATATGGGTTTATCGCCTCCGTTTCAGAATGGTCCATCCCAGGTGTCTGGTATGCATGTGGGTACGGGCCGCTTTCCATTGGGAAAACTAGGTTATAGATATTTCCGAACCTCATGGTTGTTAAGAAGGTGTATTCGGGCATACCTGCTGGAATTAACCCTAAGCAGAGGCTGGTCAGTAATTAAAAAATAGATGCTTGGATTTACTTGAGCTGGCAGAATGATCCAAAAGCAGTTTAAAACCTGGAGCACGTCGCCAAGGAAGGTGCATTGCCTTTCTCTTAATAATTCATAGGCAGCTGAGCGAAATTTCAGGCAAATTTTGCAAGCAAAATTGACCTTTAGTCAGGTCTTTTTCTTTCATTTTTGGAAAGTAAGCCCCTGAAG
Organism: Gorsachius magnificus; assembly: GCA_034008185.1. Classification (NCBI taxonomy): domain Eukaryota; kingdom Metazoa; phylum Chordata; class Aves; order Pelecaniformes; family Ardeidae; genus Gorsachius; species Gorsachius magnificus. Next base: position 53,330,574 of record CM067082.1, on the reverse strand, counting down.
AGGGATTTCTAATAAAATTGCCTCATCAGTTACGCTTGCTGTGTCTCTGTCAGTAGGTAGTACAGCTTTGCCATAACTCTCCATTTCTGCAGGCTTCACAGGTGCACGAGCTGTTCCTTTCCAAACAACAAAGACTCGCGCTCCCACCCGTGTTTCCGATGCGTGTCTGTAAATTTAGCTATAGGAGGTTCCTGCTGACCGTGGGCATAGAGCGGAGACTATGGGGGTGTTTTGCACAGCCTGGGTCTCGGCCTTTAGTTTCGGGACGAGGCAGTATCTGTGATGGGAACAGAAAAGAGAGCAGCCCTGGCACTGTGCTGAATTTCAAGGAAAAAGATCCAATGATACCAGGCATGTAAAACAGTGACAATAGTTGGTAGCAGCGATTGCCACTAATTATTCCATGGGTTTCATTAGCTTTATTTTCTCCAGAGGTGCAGCTCAAGTGCAACTGCAGCACCTGTGTGCCCATCAGTCCCTCTAATAACTCTTCTGGCTGTTAGCCAATTTCAAACAAATTTGGCAGCCGAGGTCTCCCAGGTGAGCAATTTCTACAAGATTCGTGAAAGTTAAAGAAGCCAGGTAGAAAAAGGGCTCTTAACCTGCATACAGGAGAGTTCACATCAACGCTTATCTCGAGCTGGAAATTGATGCAAGAAGTGGGGCCTCACTGGTTTTGCTGCTCGTAGAGCTACTTGTCCAGTTTTCAATAACGTTTTAATATCTGGACCCCAGTACTGCTCTTTGAAATCTGAAGAACTTCACTTGGAATGGGAGTAGTGAGCCCAAGGTAGCTTTAATCTGTATTTCCTATCGTAAAGAGAGATTTTCAAGGTAACTTTTATTACCTAACCACCGTTCTTTGGCTATGAAACAAATGGACAAAACTGAAAGTATATTTAAATGGCTGAGTTACGTGAAATCACTAGAAAAACATTTAATAAATCTTCGGGGTGCTGCGTACTGTGTAACAGAATTATTGAGAAACTGCCATTCACAGTTCAGGGTGTTTATCAATGTTCGTGTCGCAGAGCAAAGAACTGCGCTTCTGCAGTAGAGGAATATTCTTTATTTTGAGCTTTGTGTACTACTTGCAGCTCCCAAGGAATAAAATCGGTGCTCTGTTAGCTCCGAAAAATGATGGCCGTCATGTGGCAGTGATGTGAAAGTCTGCGGCGTGGCGCATGTCAGTTGATGTGGTCAAAGTTTACTTCATCAGCAAAGTAGCTGCATGGTTTTACTTTTCTATATGCACTGTCGGCGGACAAAAGCTGTATATTTTCAACAGATAATTCCTTGTGTTCAAACTGTTAGTTAAACGTTCTTTCATCTGTATTCCCTGCTTGGATCCAACTGTTTTGCCTCGTTCTTAGGTCACAGTTTGAGTAAGCTACCTTGATGTTAATTTAAAAATTGGTGTCAGTATTAACACAAAGAACACTTTAGGAACGCTACCTTATTCTGCTGTGTCACATCAAGCAGCCTTTTCCAGATGGGACACCTTTCGTGCCGACATACGCAGTCTTTGGCTTCTGTGAAGCCCTCGTGAAAGGTTTGGGGCTTCTAAGTACTGGCAGGCCTCTGCTAGTTGATGGAACAGATTGAGAAACTTCATTTCTCCTTTAAAAATCAAACTACTGTTAGAGTATGGGTTAGTTTTTGTCCTGGAGGAACCACCTCTGAATATAAGTAGGTAGCTCCGTCTTGGTATTCATTTCATTTTTGTTCTTCGTGAGAATGCCAGTAGGATGCTGCTCTATCGTGATAGATTTTTATGATGTGGCAGCCACTAATTTTTTTTTAATTTTTTTTTTTAAAATACAAACTACTTTACAGTTGCCATATGGTAACTTCTTTCAATCACTACAGGCCCTGGCTGCCTTCAAACCAATGACTTAGAGCTGCAGGGTTCCAGATTGTATTATCAATTGCCAGGTTTTGAAGGCAAACCTGGACAAATTCCCATGTGTGTGCTGAATTTAGTAGGGGAAAAAAGTCATATTGAAAAGATGCTGTCAACTAACTGTAGGGCAAGCTTAATTTTAGGTTTTAAGAGATCATTCTTACTGCTGTTTCCACCTATGGGGGTTTATCCTTAATGGTGCCAGTGTATCAAAGCAGAAACTGGCACCGAAGCAAGTTATTGAAACAAGTGGGACTGCACCCTTAGGTAAAGTTAACATCCGCAGCTGACTGCAGGATCAGAGATCAAGATGGTATTAACGTTAATGCGGGAAGATAAGTAAGCAAACGTTGTTACTTATGTATGAGTTTTGTTCCCTTTAGATTTAAACAGATATTCTTTAAAAATGTGAAGGATAACTGGAAGTAGGATCAGAAATACTCTTTCCTATTGTTGCTTCGGGTAGGCATCTGCATAGGGCACCAGGTTTCACGCCATGTCCCGAAAGTCAGCGGGTCAAAGTCGCACTCAGCTGAAATGAGCCCTTGAGCCGAGGGTCTCCTGTGGGGACTGCTAGCCCTGGCTTGCGTCCGAGCCCTGCAGCCCAGTGGGATACTGCCATAGGGATCGTTGGTAAGTGGATCCTTGGCCATGTTGACTGTTGTGGCCAAGACTGGGGTTTTGTTTCGATTTTTCTTGACTGTAGTGTTAGGTAACGTTACAGGGTATGGTTGGAGAGTGATGAGGAAGTAATGACCACTAAAACCTCAGACGGGCATTATCTGTGTTTCAGCTGCTTGAGCACTCTAAGATGTTGCATAGGAATTAGATATCTTTTTTTTTTTTTTTTTTGCTAACCTGTCTGTATTTTATCTTTGTATTTTTGGAAGGCAAATGCTATTATAATAGCGTTATATGAGACTAACAAGTATCTGTATTGACTACATCTGTATCTTAAATGTTTATGTAAATTTTGAATTCTGATGGTGCTACTGAACTTCAAATAATTTGTCTTTCAAATTGGTACTTCAGGGGGATGAAAAACTTCTGTGTCTTAAGATGCATCTTTCTGTGGTTTTTGTCACACCAGAAGTCTAGAGAAGTCTGGGAAAAATACACGGTTCTTCAGGAGCTTCGAGCCACCCCTTCAGTTCAGATTTCAGGATCAGCCAGAGCAGGCTTCCAAAAGTGAATAACTTCATTTACTTCTACTGTCAGTGAAGTTGTTGAGTAAACACACCCACATAGGTAAATTTTTGTAGATTGGGACCTTTAACCTGTTTCTGGGGAAACTTTCAGGAGCATTTTGTGGTGTTAATCAGATATGTAAAGTCACTCTTCATATTGGAAGGCTTTGGTTCAATGGGGTTCATTTCCTTTGTCTGCACATGCCCAAAGCACCTTCTCATCTTGCAAAACTGAGACAGTAATAGTGTTTTATTCATGGCATGAATGATGGAGCATAAATGTAGTCAGGTCTCAGGTATGCTTACCAGGACTGATGGCCCTGTAGCAAAAGAAGGGTCAGAGTGGAGGAAGGTGTTCATGTTCAGTCCCGTTCCGAATGTTCGCCCATAGTTCAGGCAAACTTTCTGATGGTGCGTGTAAAGTTCAGCTTCAAAAAGAAAAGTACAGTATCTGGAGCTAAAGGTTTTGAAATTTTCAACCATACTTAATGCCCTCGTGATTGTAAGAAAAGGCAGTGCTTGTGTGAGGTATTTAAAGAGTAATTAGAGGGTACTATGAATCTCTTGTGTATTGCAGTTGTAAAGCATTATAACTGTTTTGGCAGTCGGCCAGGAAAAGACGACTTAAAACAAATTAATACTGAACAATCCTGTTTTAATAAGTTACTTTAAGTGTGGTTAGATAACAAAATTAGTATTTACGCTTAAAATGCGAGAAAGGAAAAATAGGTTTGAGTTGTTATATGTATCTTCTTGCTTTTCAAGAACATTTTATTGGAAACTAAAATCATGACTGACACTTCTAAGCATGGAAGAATCAAAAAAACCCCTCCAAAGTCCTTCCATATACTTTGTTCTTCCTTTCCACACTCTTCCTGTTTCTGGTTGTTTGTTACCAGCTTAGCTTGTATAACAACACCAACGCTCATTTTTCCAGTAGCAGTACCCCAAAGTCCAGAAGCTGAAAGGCTGCGCCAAGTGATAGCATGGCCACAGGCTTTCCTGGTTCTTAGGCTCCCTTCCTGAACATCCAGTATTGCCCAGCATCTCAGATGGTGGAGACCAGTGGTGGACCTCTGGTCTGACTCCGAGGTATTTGGGCGAGATGGACTATTGGTCTGATTCGTAACAGCTGGCCTTTCAATAGGCTTAACTTAATGAACACGTGCCTCAAAGATGAGCAACACTGTTAAGGTTTGGGTGAAAGCATGGTCTGCTGAAAAATGAATATAGAATTAATGTCTTTGAAATACTCTTGTTTTCAGAATATACATTTATCTGAAACTAGCGTTCATTTGCCAAAGTGTGGGAAAGAAAACATTAACAAAGAGCTGTGGTTGAGGAAGCAAATCTGAACATAAATGCAAAAGTTCTTTATTTCATTGTGAAGGGTTTAAAACACATCAATAAGTTTAGTAGTACGTCTTCCAAGGTTTTTTTTTTTCCATTCTCTTATATCTCCTTTCTTTGCCTTCATTCTGATACTGTTTTTCTGAATGTCTGCAGTTTCAGATTAAAACCTCCCCTTACTGATTTCTGAACAGAGGTCTTCAGAAACATTAACAGGCAAGATTTGTAGTGTTTCAGTTAAAAGTTTAACAAGATTAGGCTGTGAGAAACAGAGAGTTAAGTGTGACATGTAGGTCTGAAATTTGTATAAAACAGTAGTCTCCAGACATCTTAAAAATTAAAAATCTGCACGAAACCTAATAGCAAACTTCACATTTTAAAAGTCTGTAAAAATGTGGCATTTGTATTCATGTGAGGACTAAGCAAGGGTGAGATGAAATGGGAGGAAAGCTTATTATGGTGATAAAAGCCAGTGGTTTGTGTCGCCTTTCCCGTAACTTCTTGAGCTGAAAACAGAATGTACTAGCAGAAGCAGAATCTTTTACTCCTCCTGGTGTTTTTGTTCTAGATAGTATTTAGTATTCGTGACTGGCTCCGATTCCAGTAGTTCAGTGGAAGTACTCCACCTTTCCTTAGAGGTGTGAACTTACTTTGGTGCTATTATGAAGCTGCGGGTATATGTAATAGTGCATCTTAAGCACTTGTAGGTAATTTCTCTTAACAGAAAATCTTGCAGTACTTCAGTGACAAGTGAACCTGAAAATACGGATTTTTTTTTTTCTTCCCTCTAATGCAAATTTATGCAAGGCTTAGATAAGATCCATAGGGCAAAGACCATTTTCAACTTTGTGTGATGACCAGCCTAGGTGGGTTGTCTATCGTTCGTGTGAGAGGGCTGTGTCCCATGGTGCATGAAGATGGAAGACCTGTGGTTTTCTTGTTTGGTTGGTTTTATCTTGAATCTTACAGTGCTTCTCCTCTTTGATGCACACGTTCATTAAGTAAAGCCTACTGAAAGAACAGCTGTCATGAGTCAGGCCAGAAGTCCATCTAGGCAAATATATCTCTTTTTTTATTCTTCCCCCTCCGCCTCAATTCAGGAGACATGCTCATTATCTCAAGTAAAAGTTTTTTGAAATTTAGTTAAAGGGAACATTTCAGAATGGGTTCTTTCAGCCACAGATGGCAGTTCTGATTCTGCCTGTTTTAAATAAAAAATATTAAGGTTTTCTTCCAGCAGTAAAATCTTAAAATATAAGTGTGCTCTCTGGTTTCTGAGGCACATGATACTGGGATTTTTGTCCAAGTATGTTCTTTGGTGTCATGTTGTGTCCCTTGTCTTCCCCCCTACCCCCCCATTCTAGGTCGAAGATGCATTTATAGAATGACAAAATCCTGAAAGCAAAGGGAGGGAGGGGTTTGTTTAACTGATACTGATGTTGAATATTTGTTTAAAGGTTTATTAAAGGTTGTAATAGTATTGGTCAGATCAGCTCATCTGTACCTAAGTGAAAATCATGCATTGGAGAGAGGAGAGTAGTATCCTGGTTTCACTGTGCGAATTAAACACCCATGTTTAATTCTGTTTTCATAGTAAAGTTAAATATTTAGGAACATTTACAGCATAGAGCAAAATGCTATTCCTTTCAAAAACAATTACTAATGAAGGAAAGAGAAAGGAAAAACTAGGATAACTCCTGAGCTGTTACTACTAGTCAGTTGGGGAAATTCTCCTGAGTAAAATTCTTTTTCTCAGCAGCCGCAATTTTTCAAGCCTTTTCAGGCAGGTAAGTATTGTATTAATACTCTGTAGGGGGTGAACAGAAGGTTTATGTTTGGGTTTGGGGGCTTTGGGTTTTTGGTTTTTTGGGGTTTTTTTAGTTCTGTGGTTTTCAAATGAGTGAGCAAAATGCAAGTACAAAATTCTTAACTTCCAAAGACCCCAAAATTAAATGCTGACTTGTATAAGGCTTTAGAGGCTAAGATGCATGGTAATATGGATACTTTTTTTTTACACTTTTAAGTACCATCCTGTGCTGTATTTTAAGTATAGTTACACACTTAAAACACAATTCTTAAATGATAGTAGTTGAGATTGTTTAAAGTGATAAGCTTTCAAAATAGCTTGCTGAATAATTATATATATTATGTAATTTGCTAAAGATACCAATCTCCTCTTTCATTTTAGGAAATATTTCTTAGCTTCTACGCTGTAGAAACCTGTAGAACTGATTGATTCAGGCTATCATGATATATGTAAAATGAGACAAGTGGTAGTTTATAGATGAAAAATTACTTCCCTGGAAACGTTTGACTTGTTCATACTAAGTAGGTGTATTTAAATATTCTGGAATTAATTTGCATTGGTTATTAAATCTAGGGCTCTTTGATTACTTCCCCCCCCCCCCCCCCCCGTCCTTATCTTAGGTCTGACATACTTTCAGAATACTATTTAAATTTGGTGCCTCCATGGTGAAACCATGGCCAAGTTAATACGAAGTGACTGACATTAACAAGTATGACACCTTAATTTTATATGCTTATTTTAGATTATTATTTTAACTTAGTTTTGCACTTATGCTGCTTCGTTCTTTTCCCAAAGAAGGAGGCTGAGTTACTGGTCAGTAAAATACATTGACTCTGTATATTAGGTTTACACTAATCCTGTTAGCTTTTTGCCGGGCATGGATTTTCTGCGTGTGTGTTTAATGTAATAATAAAGCCTTTAATAATTCTTTTAAGCATATAAATAATTTTTAACAATGAAAGCCCAAATTATATGCAAGACATTCTTTTTCTTCCTAATTTGTGTTCAGTGACATTTGAATGGAAATTCTGATTGAAATTCCTATAAACAACCAGGATTACATTTTAAGGTACAAGTTAATAGTATGTTGCCTTTTAGGAAAGGATATAGAAGGCAATAATTCTAAATGCAAACCACATTTTGTTTTAAATCTGAAGGATTCAATTACAAAATGGAATGTCAGCTTTAATTTGTTAATTAATTTTGGTCACAAATCTCTTAAGGTGTTAGAATGAATAGGTCTCATACTTGCAAGTTTTTGTTTTCTTTGAAAATATGAACAAAAATGTCTCCTCTGCCTTTTAACCTTATCTTCCCTAAATGTTTCTCAGATTCTAATGAGCCAATATCTAAGTAATATTAATTGGGGGTGGGATCTTCTACACATGTAACAGCTTATGTTATCTTAGGTATTTAGGTGTCCAGATTCAGATTCCAGGTGAGTCTGAATGAGCTCTGCTGGTTTGGTGGTTTGAATTTGTTTAGAATTTTGGTGGCTTACAACACAGCTTGAATAATTTTTAAATTCTGTATATATTATGCTAACAGTAAATTTGGGTGTTAATATAAATTGGTGTTACAATTTTAAAAGAAGATTTCTTTCTCCACTTTAATATTAAAAAGAAATGCCATCATAAGGGTAGCTTTCCATTATAACATGGCATGTGGTCACTTAGCGTATGACTTAATTTGGCTGTGCAGGTCTGTTGTGTTTTATTTTTGCTCTTATATAAATACTTAGAAGTAAACATTGTTTATGCATTATATGTAGTATAGTATACCCAGGTAACCAAATAATTTAGATGACTGAGTCAAATCATCTTCAGGCTGACAGAGTAACCTGCCAAAACTTTTGTGCCAGTGGACGATTCACAGTGTAAGATGTTTTTGAGGAAACCCTAACTGCCCTGACAGGGAATTGAAAAGTTTGTAAGTGTTATCGCTGCATGATTTCTGCAGCTTGGAAATCACGCCATTGAACTGTCGCTTCTCTTAAAGTGTTTCCTAGGCTTGGGGGATTGTTACTTTTTCCCCTTCAGTTCCTTTGAAACTGAAAAGGCAAGGCAGATGCATTAGATTGTGCAGTTCTACAGTCAGAAAATTTCAATGGGATTATATTAGTTTTTGAAAAAAACTTGCCATGTAAAACAACGTTTCGCATGCTTTAAACCAAAATGGAAATTAGACTTTTTTCCCCATTTTTTAGTTGTTCATTTCATCAAATCAATTGGGGTTTTTTTTGCTGCTCTTTAGTTTTGGCTCATTAGGAAGTGGAAAAATCTGAGCCTGTTTTTATTCACAGATATTTTAGCATTGCTGTTCTAGGACCTGATCCTTTTTCACACTGAAGTCAAGTGCAAAATTCCCCTTGACTTTAGGGAGAGCTGGATTAGCTTTACACAAAAGGACCAAATTGTCCTCTGGGATAAGTAGAGGCAACTGTATTGAAGCAGACTTCATTGGAATATAAAATGAAGACAAAGAAGTGTTGCCTGCCTTTACAGGCAATGAAATTGGATCTGTTAGCTCAAACAGCTAGGTTAATTTGGCAGTTGAATCAAAGACATTTTCCTTTTTCCAGTTAGATAGTACAGTTACACCAATACACTGCATGGAGCAGTGAAGATGTCGCTTATTTTTTACTACAGGTATTTTGCAGAAGCCAGAATCTGTTGTGAACTCTTTTGTCTAGGTGGCAGAGGAATTACCACGAGAAAACTCAAACGTTTTCTAAACTGTTAGCAAATGCTCAAGCAGTTTATCCTTAAGCAGCTGAAAGGGATCCTCGGACTGTTTAAATTTAATAGGCTTTATGTGACAAATTGGGTGGGGTTGGGGGGGGCTTTGTATTTTCTGCATCAGGCTGGCATCCCCAGCAGTGGCTTTCTGCAGCCTTGATGAGGGGGGAAGAGTGTAATTCGTTTACACCCACAGTTGAGCTGGATGTTATCCCGTGTGTTTGCCAGTGGTATCCAGAGTAATCTCACTGACTTCCACAGTCGCTAGTAGTAGCACCTTCGGCATCTTTTTCTTTATGCTTTACACAACGGTGAAGAAATAGTATTTGAAAAATGAACTGAGATACAGTGATTCCTGATGTAATACTCTGCTGTACTACTTGTCAAATGTATCCTTTGTTACTCTTGTGTATCGAGTTTTTCTTTCAGCGCTGCTGGTATCTATTGGGATCATGAATTCATTCAACAGTCTGTGTGGTTATTTTGACCTAAGCGCTGTGTATGGCCTTCTTGTACTTTCCCTTTGAAGTTTCACAAAGGGAAGGGGGGCTGGAACATTGTAATCTCCTTAGAATAATTTTATTAACGTTTTGCAAGTGAATTAAAATCTCCTCCCTGTAAAGAATGCAGATCCACAGAGCTCTTAGCTGTTTAGCATGCGTAGTTCTGCAAAAAAACCCCACCCACAAATAACTGCTGCTGCAATATTTAGCTGGTGTTAAGGGGTTAAGTAGTAAACTGAAATTCTCTGAAACACTTGAGGTGCTAAATTGACAAAACAAGACACAAGAACTGTTTTAAGATTAGTCATAGTTAGGAAGTTTATTGAACCACCAGCATCTTCCCAGAAACATCCTGTACTTTTGTTGTTTTCAGCTAGCTTCATCTATTCACGGTCTTCACTGCTTTTTGGTTTTTTAGAAACTCTTGCTGCAACTTCTTTGTGACTAAGGCGCATTGTCAGTCAGTCCCGTCCTCCCCATGCCAGCCAACTGTCCCCTTAATGCAGCAATTCACTTGGATGAATAGTGCTCATACTTTAAGGAGACAATTGCCTACCAGAGAGGGTGCCAAGTTGATTTAACTTTGCACAAGTGTGAAAGAGTTTTTAAATGGATGCTGTCAACTAGCATTGACCCAGGGCTTCAGCTGCCTGAAAATTGTTATAATCTGATTGGGAGGATATCCAAATTTGTTTAAAATATTTGTCAACCGCTTGGCTGTGGAGAGCATTAGTACCCCAGAAACTGTTGTCAAACGATCGTCCTTGGTCTTTCGGAACTACAGCGGACGTGTCCTGGCCAAATGTACAACGCGGCTTTTAAAATGGACTCTTTTTTTGGCAGTACATCACTAAATTGGTGAAAGAATACGGCATTCGTGTTGTAATCTGCTCTTCCAGTTCAGTTTAATGCCACAGCATGTGTTTGAAACACTTAGTCGGATGTTGTAATACAGTGTAAAACCACAACCGTAGCCTGCCATTACTGTAAGATTTTCAAAGCTGAGCTACCGTTTAGCCAAACCAGCTACTGGATTATCCATTAGAACCAGACAGAATTTAAGAAAACTGCATCGCTGCTTTGCTGGCCGGAATTTTTTGATGCATTTTTAGCGGAAGGTGAAAGGATGCTTACCTTCTAGGTATGCCATCACTTGAATGCAGGGGCTTTGGTGCTGTGCATTCTTTCTTCCCCAATATGTGTAAGCACAGGCCTTTTCTTAGCATAGTTTGGGGTCTGACATGGCTTCATTGTGCTTCCAAAGGGAAGAGAGGAGGTGAAAAAACTTAAGGGAAAAACGTGTGGGGAAGATGCTCCCTGAAAATCCAGATCTCTCTGTTTTAGGAAGGCCAGGAGATCTGACAAAAGGAGCTACTTCTTTCAAGAGCCTGACAAAATATGGGAATTAAACTAGATGTATAGAAAGGATGCTATTAACAGAATGCTCAGTTTAAAGGACAGAAAAAATCTTGCAGGCTGATGGTGGTAGTGAGTGTATTTGGGGGCTGGGAGGAGGGTGTTTTTCTTGCTTGCTCTGAGATCATTAGGCCATTACAGCTGCAACAACATTGCTACTGGTTTAGATACATTTGTGGAGTAAAAAAGACGCATTGTTATTTCAGTGTCTGGCTGGAATAAGGAGTTTGTTAATCAGTGCCATGAGATTGTTAGTCGTTTTAAGGACATCCCAATTAGTAGATGTGCAACTATTAATGAGTAAGTGTATTGTATACATCAGAAAAAAAATATTTAGACTGGAAAAGATGAAGAACAGGAGCTAGAATAACTTCCAAATATGAAGGTGATTGGGAGTTGTTAGCACAGCATGGGTTTATGAAGGGGAAATTGTGCTTAACCCGCCTTCTGTGATGAGATGACTGGATGAGAGCAGAGCAGTGGATGTTGTTTATCTTGACTTTAGTGCAGCTTTCAGCACGGTCTCCCATAGCATCCTTATAGACAATCTGATGAAGTGCACACCAGGTGATCGAACAGTGAGGGGGACTGGAAACTGGCTGGGAACTGCCAGGCTCAAAGGGTTGTTATCTGTGACATGAAGCCCAGCTGGAGGCCAGTCACTAGCCATGCACCCCAGGGCTCAATACCAGGGCCTGTTTAACACCTTCATTGCTGACCTAGGCAGTCACACAAGTTTGCAGAGGATACAAAACTGTGAGGAGTGGTTGGTAAACGCAGAGCGTTGTGCTGCCATCCAGAGGGACCTCCACAGACTGGAGGAGTTGGGTGACAGGAACCACATGAAGTTGGAAACAACCCCAGGCACCAGTACATACGGGGGGGCTGCTTGCCTGGAAAGCATCTTTGCAGAAAAGCACCAGGGTATCCTGGTGGAAAGATGTACGTGAGCCAGCAATGTGCCCTTGCAGCAAAGAAGGCCAGTGGTGTCCTGGATGCATTAGAAGAGTTACCAGCAGTTTAAGGAGCTGATCCTTCTCTGCTCTGTTCAGTGCTGGCAAGGCCACACCTGGAGTGCTGTGCTGCTTCTGGGCTTCCCAGTACAAATGAGACATGGACATAGTGGAGAGAGTCTAACAAGGGGCCACTAAGATAACTAAGGGCCTGGAGCATCTCTCCTATGAGGAAAGCCTGAGAGAGCTGGGGCTGCTTAGCCTGGAGAAGAGATGGGATCTTATGCGTATAAATACCTGATGGGGTGGAATAAAGAGGACAGAGCCAGGACCCTCTCATTAGTGTCCAGTGACAGGACAAGAGGCAATGGGCACAAATTGTCATACAGGAAATTCCATTTAAACATAAGAAAAAAAAAAATAAAGTGTTTTTTTTAATTATTATTTTTTTATTGTAAGGGTGATGGAATGCTGGAACAGGTGGCCCAAACCAGTTGTGGAGTCTCCATCCCTGGTGATAAGTCAAAACCCAACTGGACATGGCCCTGAGGAACTTGCTGTTGTTGACATGGCTTTAAGCAGGGGGGGTGGAGTAGATTACCTCCAGAAGTCCCTTCCAACTTCAGCTGTTCTGTGATTTTCATGACAGGATTTAAGAGGGCCACAACAGTAAGTGTGGTAGTTGAAATGAAACAAAGCACAGGTGTTGAAAGGCAGAATTTTTTTGTTTCTTTGTTTTGGCAGCCAAATATTTTGTGGTGTTGTTTCTACCAGCTTTCTTATGACCACTTGGGAAGAGGGGAGGTAACTCTTTGCAACTGCATTCTTCTCATGGGTTTCTTTGCTTTCTGGTATTAGTATCAAGTCTGTGTATGGCTTTCTTGTCCATTGTGTCCTCTCCCCACCCCTATGGCAGCAGTGGCGAGGAGTTGCGTGCTGTTATCTTCTCTGCTGCCTGGAAGACCGAGCAGCACCAGAGGTTTTTAAGTCAAGGAAATGTTTTGATCTCGTATTTGGAAAGGTGATTTTTCAACATCTGTGATAATGTAATTATTTTTTTTCTTCTTAATGCTGTAAAAACTCAGAATGTGAATGCTACACTTGCTCCAATGGTCTCTTTACCAATGGTGATAAGGTGGTGTTTTTGTTTTTCTCCCTATGTTTGACTGAACATACTGAGTTGATGAATCCATGCTGCTATTCTGTTGGTGTTAGAACTACAAACTTCTGTTAGACTAAGACAAAATATAGAGGTGAAAATGGAGCTGAAACAGTTGCATATGGATTTAAACACACTTATTTTTAACAGATTACCAATAAAAATACAGTCACAGTGAAACCTGGCATTTGAGCTTGCATTACAGAAAGGCACCTGATCAATTCAGTAAGATGGGACTTGTTAATTTTCAACTCTTTGACCTTGGAATTATGAATAGAAAATAAGATGAAAGTCAATGCTATACTGACGAAAAATTGGGTGAACTTGGACTTGAATTTATAGGGCACTTAGAAACCTTGTGAAACAAAACTGCAATTTCACACAGTTGGTGAGGATAAAAATACTGCGCGTATTGAAAATTGGCTTGGTTTAGTCCTTGTCTCAAGTTGCCTGGCTGTGTGTTGTAATTTCCACAGAAGTTCTCAATTCCAGTCTTCTAGCAAGACGTTAAAAGTTATACTTCCCTTTGAACAATATCTCATTTGCAAATGAATAACTGTTTTCACAAGCTCATTTGTATTTTCTGGTAATTAGGACAGCTATTAAATAGTTGAATGTCTACTACTGCACAGGAGCGCATATTTGTGGGACTATCATTTACAGGCTGGAAAGATAAGAGAGTTCTTTTGATACAACTAAATGTTTGTAATATTACCGTTACAGTAAATCTTCATCAGGTACTGATCTTCCCAAAGATACTGCTTAAACCTTCTAAACAAAAAAAAAGCCCAACACTCCCATCTCTTTAGAGATTCATGCTTGTGCACTTGGAAGTACAGCTTTCCAAATGGCAAGCAAGCAAGGGTCATTGTACTGTAGACAGTAAGCAACAAATACAATGTCTAGTTAAGATACAAATATATTTATGTATGATCCGTAATGCCTTAATCTGCATGTGACACTGATTTTATTTTATTTATTTATTTTTTTAAAAAAGGCTTCAGGAGAGATCTGGGAAACTATAGATCAGTAAGCCTGACAACTGTACTAAGTAAATCAGTCGAAATAATGAAGACAACATGGATAAACATGATATATTGAGGAAGAGCTAAGAGCCTGCTATGAAGGGATGTCTTGTTTTGCAAACTCATTGGAGGTTTTTGTTTAAAGCAAGCAGATGAATAAGTAAGATCTGACAGAAATAGCTTACTTGGATTTCCAAAGGGTATTTGACAAGGGCCCCCACCAAAGAATTCTGAAGAAACTAAGCATCCATAGGATAGGAGAAAAGGATTCGATGTGGTTAAATTTAATGACTAAAATATAAAAAATGGAGAATTGGAGTAAATAGGGTAGAGAGGGGTCCCGGGTAACAAGTCTCCAGGGTTATGTTAATGGAGAATGTTCAAGTTCATAAAGAATATAGAAGAAAAGCGAGCTTACAGACTTTGCTGGTGGGTGGTAGATGCAAAGGTAGACCCTAGCATTGCACAAGGACTTGACAGTGTTCAGCAACCAGACTGGATGTTAAAATGGCAGATGAAATTTCCCATAAATAGCTTCATGTGGTGTATTTGAACGTGGGGAGGAACAAGCTTACCTCTGCATCTCAAAAGATGAGCTCAAAGCTGACTTGCCACTAGAAATGGTTAGGAAAGAAAGGGAGCATAATGACTATACTGTTTAAAAAAATTTTTAAATTAATGATTTTATATAGTTCTGCCCTGCTCACCCCTAACCCTGTCTTTTTCTCAAAAAGAAGGTAGTTGAAGTTTTAAGGAAGATCAAATATGAAACAGTTTCTGTAAGAGGAGCAGCATGAATTCATGAGGGTAGAAATGGTGACTAAAAAGTGGTGTGACAGAATCCTGTACAATGTTCAGTAGCCAACAGGACATAAATAGGGAGTGTTTATTCACTGTCTTTTTTTAGTGCACACTCACTAAGAGGTATCTAATGAAACTAGCAGCTGATGAATTGAAAACAGACAAAAGGAGGTGGTTCTCAACAGAACATGTAATTAAGCTATAGAATTTCTTGCCTCAGGAATTTAAGGAGGCTAAACATTACATCAGTGCAGAGGGAACCTGCTGTTTAATGGAACAAGAATCATCAAATGCAAATGCCTATTCTTGTTCAGGAAATCCTGCTTCTGCAAACTGTTGGGGCTCAGGGAGTATTCTGGGGATGTATTACTGTATGTTTGTTTTGTTCTTACACACTTCACTGTATCTATTATTGAAGGCTGCTGTTAGTGAGAGGGTATTTGAATGGGCTTGGACCTTTGGGTCTTGCTCAGTACAGCTATTCCTTTGTTGTAAAGCCTGCTCCCTTTTTTTTTTTTTCTTGTTTTCCAGAATCCTTTCTACCAGCAGCACTCAAACTTTGCCCCAAAACGGGGTGCTAACCCATTCAGGGGGTGTTCTAGGGCCACTGGCTGTATATCCTTCTCTTTGTGTGACCTTGTATGTGCCACCAAAATATAAAATCTCCATGAAGCAAGGGTGGTGTTCAGGGCAGGGTCAGGATTGCAGGTACCTGTTAGTTGGTGGCTTTATTTCCCATGATTTTGTTGTCTCACTGCTGCATAGTACTTTTTTGGTCATGTAATGGATGCATTTCCAATCACCTGTGTCTCATGCACTCTTCTTACAGTAGGGAAAGAGGTGCTTTAAGCAAGAGGCATTTTTGAGTGGTTATTGATCAAACAAATGCATGGTCTGGGCTTCTGTAGGCTGATTATTTCTGCTCTCCTTTCAGACTCCTTTGCAGTGATTTTTGTATTGCCTTTCTCTCCCCCAGATACATATCTCTCTGTTGTATGTGACCAGCTTATCAATAAAAATATACTTCTTTGTGTCTGTAGTGACTACTGAAATAATCAAGGGACCTCTCTACTTGTAAATGGAGAAGTAATATTAAGAGGACATTGTGCTGGATAGAAGTACTGCCTTTGAGAAGATTCACACTATTTGAAACAAGAGGCTGCTATTTAATATAGCTGCCCTGTTCCTTTGGTAAGGTGGCAGCTGCGCAAATCACAGAAGTTTTTTTACTGTTTGGTTCAATCTTAATAGTTTATTTTGATTTAGTAGTATATTTTACTGAGCTACTGATTTTTGAATTCTGAGTCCCTGCTTCCTGTAGAAACATTCTTAAAAGTTTAGGCTGAGTTTTAGGCAATTAGTAGACTTAGTAATATATTTTCATCCAGTTATGCATCATTTTATGAAGATATGGGCTTCTGGATAGCTTTCTATATGTGGTTGCACTATTTTAAAATAGTTCTTTCATATTCAACAGGTGTTAAAATTTGTACAAAGATGTCAGATGGGGGGGTATTTGAAAGGTGTGCTTATTTTTCCGTGAACTAGACCTCGAACTGTTGTGTAAGGGAAAAATAGTGACTGCTAATGTTAACATACAACTTAAGCTAATTCCAGATGCTAATTTAGGGCAGTGTTGCTTCTTACCTTGTTGAAAGACAACATTTCTAGCCTAATTTTTTGATTCAGTGATAGAAGACAACCATTAGGCATGCTATGCAACGTAAACTTGAGCTTTAGCTATCAGGAGACAGGTTGTTGAATGCCAGCTTTGGCTGCCTATGCATGAGCTGTTCTGTAGGCTGCCTTTATAGTCAGTGGAGAGAAATAAGCACTTTCACTGCGTGATTCATCTCACCCCCAGATAGATGTCTAAATTTGGAAGATGAATTCCACCTGAAGTCCATTACTGCATATAAATGTCATTCGTTTAAACTAGGGAATTATTTGAAAGGACTCTAGCTTGACTGGCACGGCAATTGAGTAGTTTTTTGTTTTCTTCCATGAATTAGGTTTCAGACATTTAAAATGTTTCATATTTTGTGTTGTTTGTAGCTGCTCTGCTTTTATGGCAGATTTGAAACTTAACAAGTAGGGTATATTCATATTGGCTAACTTCTAAGCATCTAGGTCTGCAAGGCTGTATCTGACTAGTCTTGTTGCCAACTTGTTTGATTTGAGGGGCAGGGGGGATGATGACAGGGACTAGCATAATGAGAAGAGCATATAACACAATTTTCTTTCCGCTCTAAACTTTCTGTTAGGGATGAAAAAAAAAAATGTAGGTGTCCTTAAAATCATTGCGCCTCTAGAGGAGCCTGTGTCTCTCCACTGGTTGTACAGGAAGCCTGTGTAAGGTGATCCAGCCTTCAAATTTTCAGGACCAAAAGGCAGGCAGTGCAGATATCTTCCTTAATTATTGTTTCTGTTTGTCTGGAGCAGACACTTGGAAAGGTTGGTATCCTTTTTGAGTACTTTTCATGCTGTGCCATGCTTGCTCACTCTGCCATGCTTGAAAACTCTTCATTTCCCACCCTCCTTTTTTCCTGTTTATAGGTCTTGATTCCTGTCAGTGGCAATCTCCTGTTCTTTTCTCTTTCCTTCTAGAAACTCTTGCTTTTTGTGTTGTAATTTGTGGCAACTTTATCCTCTTGATCACACTGATCAGATCCGGTTATCAGACTCTATCCTTATACTTGAGTCAAAAATAAGAAACTATTACAATCCCATTGCTATTTTACCACTTCTATTTTCTGTCCTATTAATTACACTTGCGTTCAGTTATATATCAAAGGCTGATGGAGCTGTGTCAAGTTTGTTGTTTGGGGTTTTTTTTTTACATTAGAGTATTTTTTATTTCCTACATCAGCCTGAACATTCTAGAAAAGTAGTTTTGGATTAGAAAATAACTCACAACAGTGTTTCACGTTAGGTAAGCCATAGAAACCTCTATTCCTCAAACATTTTCCTCCACCAAATACAAACACGGGGGTAAGAGAATTTCCTCACTAGGAGCTTAGGGGAAGCTTAGTTTCCACTGGTTGGAAACTTGGAACTGAAGGATTATTGGAGTTCCTAACTGGGAGAACTGGGTGCTGTATAGATATTGTGTGGACTCCTTACTTGTACCGACAAGTATGTAAAACAGTTCTCTGCTCTCTAACACAAATAGCAAAAGTCAGAAGTCACAGCTGTGACATGCTACAGGAAGATGTAGGGACAGATGAAGCACACCACAAGCCCTTCTTTAATGCTAGCAGAGCATATGTTAAATAGAAATTGCCAAGCACCCCTAGAAAAACATGCCTTCCCTGCAAGAAGGGACATAAAAAACCTGGTAGTCGACCAGTTGGGAATGGCTGGATAATTCTCTCCGTCCTTAGTCTGGCAATTTAATGCTAGGTGTTGTATGAGCAGGAAATGCAAACCTGTTGGTTTGTGTGATAAGGAGCAATTGCTGAGCTCTCCACTTGATATCGAGTAGGACTTTGCTTAGGGACAATATCCTTTATGTTGAGTTACAACCAGTATTTGGTAGAAATATGGAGTGCTACCTATTCCTTCCCTATAGACTGTTTCAAGGAAGTTTCTTCCGTTTTTGTGTTTTTTTTCTTTATTCTTATTGTGTATTTGGGATTTAGTGCTGTATTGTGCAGATCTTACCTGTCTTTAGACCAGTGAACTATGCCACTCCTCTGGTGGCTGAAGGTACAGGTATTTACTTCTGCTAATACTGCTCAGGCTCAGGGTTATTGCTCTCAGTATTATTCTTTGTGAATAGCAGTGGATTCTGGCAGCGAGCAGTCCACAAATTGCTCCCAACAGCAGAACCTGTTTTTCAGCAGATTCATTTTGTGTTTAGTCTAGAAGACAGTGATTAAAAGTATGCAAAATTGGTTCTTAAAGCCAGCCTGTGGGATGATAGCGTTGCATTGCTTCCTGCTTGAAAGATGACGTTTAGAAGCATTAAGTTTATAAAACTGGTCAGGACTTAAGGAATTTTTGAAGTTTAGAAGATTTGAGGCTTAGCAAAAAAATCCTATTTCTGCTGGGTAGGGAACACGTAACTTTCAGATATAGCCTCCTATTTAAGCTTAGGAGAAGTGAGAAATACAAGTATTATGTATTTGTAAACCATTAGTTTAGATCAGTGTAAGAAGAACCAGAACACTGAAATAAATAAGAAAACCACATAAAAGGACTTAAAATCTCTCCCCCACCCTTCAGGAGACACATGGAACAAGGCTTTCTTCCTTTTCTCTTGTTTTATAGGAACACAGTAAAATAGAATTATTTTAAGTGTTTTTATTTTTTAATTTGTTTGCAATAAATACTTGGTTTTATTGAAATTTTCTGTTGGAGCTTGTCAAATCTGCAGCAAGGTACATATTTCAGCTCTTTCAAGCATGCTGCTTATTTTTGAAGATGAGAGGTTCTGTCACTGAAATGTTTTTACCTTAGGCATCATTAATTCTTTTTAAATATTGTTGATCTGTTGTTTCCTTCATTATTACCAATAACTTAAATCCTTCTGACCCATGACCAAAATTTAAATAACTCGTGGAAGTTACCAAGGAATATGTTGTTTGACATGCACGCTTTGGCTGAATCCCTAATATCTTCCTCCCACCCTTCAGTGTTTCAACCTTTAACATTTAATTAAAATGGAAATTGTCCTTCCTTCCGGTAATACTTTTAGAGTCAAAAGAGTATTGCTAAAAGCTCTGCTTACTGGTTAGGAGCAAGATAATTTGCTACAAAACAGTATTTAGCCTGAGGAGAATCTTGAAATATATGTTGTGTACTCCTGGAAACAAGGTACCAGAATGATTGAGAACACAAAGTGGCCAAGGCATTTTGCTTACTTATTTAGAAAAGTGTTATCTGAGCCTGTTGATAAAAGCTGAAGGACATCTTTGTGCTGTGGTGTACCCTATTGTAGGTTAACAGTATCTACCTACGTGAAACATGTCTGAAGTATTTTCTATTGCTCTTTTCTTTGGTTTTTGCTTACTAATATTCTGTTTCTTTTTTAAAGAGAACTCGTAGCACTCTAGTTGTTGCTCTAGCATCTCTTCACTTTCCTCTTCACACCCTTCCTTCATCTACTCCTGTTTTATTTTCTATCCTCTACAGTGGCTAACTTAGCAAAGTTAATCTCTTGTGTTCACTTTGCACGTTTTTGAAGAGTAGTGACTGATAATGTGTTCTACATGCTGCTGGCTTCTTCACGCTTGGATTGTGTTGCCTGCATGGCAAGGAGTAATCTGAGACGGAAAATGCTAAATTACAGGGAAGGCCCATTGCCTAATATGGAAAACCTCTTACAAGGATGAACAGAAAAATGATGTAATCTTTAATGTATCCTTAGAAGATGTCTGAAGACTTCACCATTTTTTTGAGCTATATTTTGATAAACCTCCCCATCACAGGAAATGCTGAGACGCTTCTCCTTTGTTTCACTCCATCAAATAAGAGCACCCTCAGGAAAAGTTTGTCTGTCTTTTGACATCTTTTTCAGAAATGCTTTTATGAACTATGTCTAAAGCCCTTTCAACAAGTTTTAAGTGGTAGAGGAAAAATCAGCAGAAGATGAGTCTAAAGGAAAACCAACAAGGAATGGGAAGCAAACGCTATGTGGTTTTCCATTACATGCCATCATTGCAGGCTTGGTACACCCCATACATGTCACTCTAATTGCTAGTCTGGAGCTGGAAGGAGTTGAGTATTTTGATTCCTTAGGCAAATGAAATAACATGAACGTGAGGGAAAGTAACGCTGTTTTTGAAGGCAAAGAATTAAGACTTTTTTTTTTTTTTTTTTTTTTTGGTAGTGAGCTCACAAAATAACTAGCAAAATGCCTACATTTGGAATAAAACTTTTCTGTTGGAGACAGAGGATACACCTGCTTTGCAGGAGCCAACCCTGGCCTAGGACAAGTGACTGTAACCTACAAATAAGCCAGTTCTGCCTCCCAAGACAAGAGGAAAGTGGGTGCTTTTCTTCTGCGGTGTGCTCACTGAGGCACAGCAGAAATGTCTTTCTCCTGCAGAAGCAGATGAGCCTGGAAGGTAGAGTTGCTGTGTGGCTGAGCTATGTGCATGTTGCAAAACATTGTGCCAGGTGCTCATAGGGTAAGTGATGAACAGGGCAATGGAGTATTGGAGATAAGCACAAGAAGCCCTGGGTTGGGATAATGATGAGACTTTTACTGAGTCTTGTTGTCTCCATTTTCGGATGAGCGATTTTTTTTTTTTGTCTCCAAATTTGTCTCTCATCTTGATGCTTGGAGTAATCCAGGTTAGTTGAGCGTCATTCCTGTTTGATACAGCAAAATGTATTGTTGTACTTTTAGCAAGAAGGATGTGGGCCAAGCTTTCAGGATGTGGAAATTTCTGTTCTAAAGCAGTACTGAAAAAGACACTGGAATCATAAGGGACATGGCTGCTGCCAAAATAAATATTAGAGTCTCAAACAGACCCATGTGAACAACATGAAGTTCAACAAGGTCAAGTGCAAGGTGCTGCACCTGGGTCAGGGCATTCCCCAGTATGAATACGGATGTGGGGATGAAGGGATTGAGCACAGCCCTGCTGAGAGAGACTTGGGGGTACTGGTGGATGAAAAGCTGGACATGAGCCAGCAATGTGCACTGGCAGCCCTGGTGGCCAACCCTACCCTGGGCTGCACCACAAGCAGCATGGCCAGCGGGTGGAGGGAGGCGATTCTGCCCCTCTGCTCCGCTCTGGTGAGGCCCCACCTGCAGGGCTGCAGCTCTGGGGTCCCCGGCACAGGAAAGAGACGGAGCTGTTGGAGCGGGGCCAGAGGGGGCCACAAACATGATCCGAGGGCTGGAGCACCTCTGCTGTGAGGACAGGCTGAGAGAGTTGGGGTTGTTCAGCCTGGAGAAGAGAAGGCTGCGGGGAGACCTGGCTGCGATCTTTCAGTACTTAAAGGGGGCCTATAAAGAAAGACGGAGGGAGGCTTTTTACCAAGGCCTGCATTGACAGGACAAGGGGCAACAGTCTTAAACTGAAAGATGGTAGATTTACATTAGATATAAGGAAGAAATTTTTTACAGTGAGGGTGGTGAGACCCTGGAACAGGGTGGATGTGGATGCCACATCCCTGGAAGTGTTTGAGGTCAGGTTGGATGGGACTTTGAGCAGCCTGATCAGTGAAAGATCTTTGAAGGTCCTTTCCAATCCAAACCATTCTGTGATTCTATGAAAGAAGGGTTAAGAAATATCCCTTACCTGGAATACCATGTCTGTTCCTGGTGATGCCTGTTGATAGGAGGCACTGAAAAAACTGGGTGACCTTGGAGAAAATGGGGTGGTTAGAATGACTAGAAAGCCAATTGCTAGACTGGAGTTTAGTGGAACTGCATCAGTCTTGCCAAGGGGAAGGTTAAAGAGTGCCATGACCACCTTATTTACCCAGGGAACAGAAACGGGGTGGTGGTAGGGCTCCAAGGCAGAGGTGTAGCAAGATTGCTGACTGGATGTTAGCGTTAAAGTCAGATGGGACATTGAGGCATGTGCTTCTAGTGGTTACCATGTTTAAAATTTGGGATGTGTCCAGTGTGGGTGGATTTTCCATAGCAGGTCACTTCGAATGAATTGGAGCATATGCATACATTCAAAACAATAAAAAAAGAGAAATTAATTCAGGGCAGCCCTATGGACTCTATTGTGCAAGAGGCCTGACAAGCTAATTGAGGTAATTTCTCCTGGTCTTCTTGCCTATGAACACTATTATATCTGTCAGTATAGAAAGCAATATAACAGCAGTAATGATAGCTATTAGGGTAATAATTCTTGTTTAGTTAAAATGTCATCCATCTCTTCCCTTTTAATAAGGGTATTATTTAGCAGGTGTCATTTTTTTTGTTTAATTTTGAATTTCTTTGGAATTTAATTGTACTTTTCACTTGGTTTTTTTGTACAAAGGAAAACACAAGCTATTGAATCATGAAGAACAGTGTACATGTGTGGTTGTAATTGTTTATACATACTTTTACTTTTTTAGTGAAAAGGTTGATATTTTCCAGCTGGCTTCTTGAAATTCCTGTTGTTCAGCAAAGAACTAATTGCTGAAGGAGATCTGGGTGTATGGCCCTTGAATAAATGAGCAGCAACATTTTGTCAGTAATTGGATTTAAATACTTTAATTACTGATTTTTGTTAACATGCTAATCATGTCGATTATATTTGGATAAAATAGCTTGAGACTAAAGGGGAATTTACTTGCAACTTGGGTGACATTTGGCAAACAGTGCTGGGCAAATTCATCTCTACAAAGCAGGTATGTGCAAATGTAAAGTTTGTCAAACACACACCAAATTAATTAAGTCTAAGTTCCATGAGATTCCCTAACAGTGTTCTTGTGCTATAATTTGGGTAGATATGACAGTCATTTATTACAGTCTTTTTCTATTCATCTTTTAAGTTGCTGTGACTGTTCCTTTCTTTGTGTTTCTAAGTTGACTAACAGAGACCAAATGAAGTTGCAACTGGATTCTTGCTGATATTGGATTCCTCTATCATCTTAAAATTTAATTGCTACTGCAGCTGCATGCCCAGTTCAGAAAATGAAAAATACTGTTGATTCACATGAATTTCAGTATCTCTGAATTTCTGGGAGCTTGCAAATTTTGCAATCCATTTTCTCAAGTGTGGTTTGTAGTTGAGCTTTGAAAGAAATGACTTTTTAAATTTTCATAGGATTTTTCAGAACAAAAGTGCTGCAAATTGTTCTACCATGTAAGTTTTACTTCGCCTTTTCTGTAACGCAGGTGTCTCTTGGGAAAGCAATTTGCATGCTTCCTGCTGTGAGAGCCAGAAAACAGAACATTGGTTTACTTTAGCTTACTTCAGTAAACAGTATTGAAGAGTTGTTTTTTAAATAACTTTTGGAAGTGTCTTTTTCAGAAATAATATGCTTAAATAGAAAACTGACTGTATAAAAAGGTTCTGTGATCAGGCATACTTCTTGTTGTTTTCCAGATAGGATTCAACGAAAACAAAATCTTTCTATTTATAAATCGGTTCCTAAATCCTGTCTGAAATAGGCTGGATAGCTTTAACAAGGTATGACATGCATCTTACTGTAATCTGAAACAATCTTTTGGCCAGACATCTTGAATATATCAGGCTTTTAATTTTTAAGATTGTAATTATTTACAAATTAATAAAAATAGCTATTACACTGGAAAAAAAAATTTGTCCTTTTCTGCTTGCATTTATTTGTTGACTGTGTACTTTAATGTTCAAGACAGTGGAGCAGCAGTAATGCTGTCTAGACAATGTATTGGTTGTTTTGTCTGTGGTATCATCTGTTGTCAGAGGAAATGTCTTTGTGTGGTAAAGGCTTGAAATTGTATGGCTAGATGTTGTAACTCGAAATTTTAAAAATAGTCTTGTGTATATGTATAATATATTTCAGCACATAAAATTGCTTTTGCAATTCTGATGTTTTAGTTAATCTCTCCCTTGTGCTCTTGACTGCTGGACTAAAGAAAATTAATCCATCAGTGTTGTGTTCCCATTTTGCATCATCTGCCTTAGGTTTGTCAGTAGGTTTTCTGTTGGGACGTACAAAAAAGCACAAATTATTTTTCTTTCTGGATATGAATGATATGCTTGAAAACTCACTGAAAATTCAGAATAGATCCTGAAAACAATCTTTCTTAAAATAGAAGTTCTATTTAGCAATTGGTATACTTTAAAAATGACATTTAAATTTGACAAATATTTGCTCTGCTCTCCTGTGGAAGTTAGAAGCAGCTCTCTCTGGCTGGTATCCCCAGCTAGGCTCTGTGCCTACTGCAGGTGGGTTTGGGGTGTTGGGTATTTTCTTGTTTGTTTTTTCCACCTGCTATCTTCTTTCTTTCATCCTTTTTGTTGCCTTGCACACAAGGTAGGCAGCTTCCAGCTGAATGGAGATTGCTCATGTGAGCAACTGGAAGACAAGGAGGTGGATGATGAAAGTGTGCTGCTTCAGCTGCTTGAACAGCTTCAATGAGGAAGCCTTGCTCAGGTGTATCAGACTACAGGTCAGGCCACTACAGCGGCACTTGGAAGATCTCAGTCCAGGTCTTGGCTGTGACACTCACCTCCTGTGGATTTTCAGAAGCCTTGTCTAGAAAGAAAGTTACGATGTTTAAATCTATATTATATATTATATATAAGTATTTTCTTGGATATGATTATTCTGACTTAACCCAGGCAGCATAAAACAATTCAAGTAAAGACATACTTATACTGGAATGCAAATCCTGTGCAGATGTTGCCTCAACATAACTACATTAGTTTAAAATTAATAAGCTAGGTCACAGCAGTAGGACTTTTCTCATCTAGCTATGTCCTTAATCTCTGTCTGACTGTGGACTTTCTGAGCTACAGACTGGTGGAGGTTGGGGAAGTCTCAGTCTGTGCTCATCCTGCTCCTCTCATCTTCCAGGGCATCTGCAGCTGGTCCTTCTTCCTACAAAGAGAAAACCTTATTCATTGTCAGAGTCCGTGCTCAGGCCCATAGTGAAGGAGGACCTCCTGGTTAGAGTCAAAGACCACAATTGAAGATCTATACCAAACTAGATCATCTTTGATTAGAAGTGTCTTTAAAATTACAGTAGGCTTGCTTTCTTCCACCTCTAGTCTGTCTTTCCTGAACACTTACTAGTTTGCTTGGAAAAGCCACCTTTTCTTGCTATGCTTGCATACATCTGGTCAAAGGAA
Source organism: Gorsachius magnificus (assembly GCA_034008185.1). Classification (NCBI taxonomy): domain Eukaryota; kingdom Metazoa; phylum Chordata; class Aves; order Pelecaniformes; family Ardeidae; genus Gorsachius; species Gorsachius magnificus. Next base: position 53,304,993 of record CM067082.1, on the reverse strand, counting down.
GCCTACAATATCTCAGATAGTATAGGCAAAACTTACTATAAACAAACACAATTTTATGAGTGTGTATTTTGCAGAGCCAGCCATACATCATCCCTGACATGATCATTTTCTCCAATACACTCCTGAAGCCTTTGCCTGTCTTTATAAGGAAAGACCACCTCTACAGATTCAGCTGTCCAAATACACAGTGAGTGGGAGGAGATCCTACTTGTTTGGTCCAGATCAAAGGAGGATGTGACTGAGAGGAAAAACTGAAGAGTGCTCGCATCTCTGTTGACTTTGCCTCACTGATAATCCTTAATTCCACTTAATTTATTAGAACTTGTTGTTGCAGTAGTTAATTTTTTGTTCAACTTTGTAACCTCACATCCAGTGAGACCTAGCAGTCGCATGGTAAAGCCTGGTGTGGATTGAGATGAGGGCTGTACTTCCTGCTGGGGCAGCTCCATCTCCTACCTGTTAGCTCCAACAAAGACAGCAGGGTTTCTTCAGGAGAGGAGCCTTTGTCTAAGACCATTCAAATTGGAGGACTGGAAATCCTCTGTCTCCTTCATAGGATGTCCAAAGGCTGATACAGCTGAGCAAGTGTCCTGTGTCTAAGCCGTTCAAACCTCAGAGGAAGCATGCTTCCGTCAAACTTCTTGTCTTCATTCAAAAAAAAAAAAGTAAAGAAATTATGGAATGACATGAAGGATTGAAGGACCTTATTTTTTCTTTTATACAATTCTTGCTTATCCTAATTTTCCAGGTAGTGTTTTGAGATCTGGTATTCCCTCAGAGCATGGTTGCTGTAGTAATCTTATCAGCCAGGTAACTAGCTCCTTCAGGAGAAGATTCAGTCTCAATCATTAATTTAATGCAAATTTAAAATCTGATTTCTTTAAAAAGCGTGATCTAGAACAGAAATACGTAATGAACAGAAATATGTAACATTTGCAACAGCTTTTAACTCTGAAATACAAAATGTCCAACTAGATAAGCAATTTTATACTTGTTTTTTCTCTCTTTGTGTAGCATCCTCTCTTTGCTACACTGGTTTTGCTAGCTGTAGCTTTATTAGCAAACAAGCTGGGGTTTGTTCTGCTTCTATGAAATCAAAAGCATTACCACAGCAGCCCCAGAATTTTTTCTTAAATATGTTTGTCTGGTCATGTTGAAAGCCGGATTTGGTCTGTAGAAACATTAGGATCAAAAATTTCAGATTGCATTAGTCAGTAATGAAGAGGATGTTTCTTTACTTTTAAATATATTTTTAGTGTATCGTCAACCTAAGATCTAGTAGTACTGTTTTATAGCTATTTTTCTGGGTAGAACTGTATGTAGATATGTGGTAAACTCTGGAATTCTAGTAACCTAAATCCTTACTTCAATGTCTTTTTTTTTTTTTTTCTTAATGCATCTCCCTTTGTTCCTTATAATATATTAATTACAAGGTCGTGTTAGTTGTACTTTAAGTGCGTAACGATGTGGCCTATCTAAGGTCTCATTACACTCATGTTATTGCTAATTATACACCTGAATCGTGTAGAAAATCATTCTTTGAAATGCAATGGGTTGTTCATAGTAAAATAAGCAAACTTTGCCATTTTTGACAGCTCTCATAAAATATAAATTATACCACATGATAAAAAAAGGCATAATTTTTAAAAATTGCTTATACTCTGCAAAGAACACGTGGTCATTCTTCAGTGTATTTTCTTTTACAAATGTGGTGGTTTGCTTTGTAGACAAAAAAAAAAAAGCTGGCTGATATTTTCATACCAAAGCAGTGACCCCTTAAAGATGAACTGAATGAGTTGGATGTTATAGTATTGGCCAAAGGGGTTGCTAGCCTCTTTTCTGGTTGTCTTCAGTCTATGCCACTTCTAATAGATGAGTTTTTGATACCACCAGCTGAAACCACCTGCTTGGCGGATACTCTGCATTGTTTGCCTAGCGTGTGAAAAGCCAGCCTAGGTTGCGTGTCTCCAGTGGCACACGGAGTCAGCTCTGCGCTTATGTGCTTGGAGCAAATAGTCACCTGTCAGCTAATGGACCCGTTAGTGAACTTTCCATAAAATACCCTGTCTTTGTCATGGCATGCAATTTTAATAAGTTTAAATCATGACTTAAGTTGAAAATAAGAGGATCTTTTTGTAACACATTTGTTTCATTTTTGAGAAGCGAAGGCACTTCTTTTCTTGACAGAAACAATTTTTTTTTCCTAACACTGAGAAGTGAAGATAGAGTAGCAGCGGAAATCTCCAATGTTTTTTTGTCTTAGCAGTTTGTGAACCTCAAATAAAATGCTTTTTTATGTTATGTAGCATGGAGCAGTTGTTTTTGTTTTGGGGGGGTGGGGTGGTTTTTTGTTTTTTGTAAGGCAGGGAGATATTTGCAGTCTTGCTTTATCGTTTTGGAAAGAGATTTGACTTGCTTGTTCTTCCAACTTGATTCTTCATAGTGAAAAATTACTTAGGTGCTTTTTTTGGCTGTATGAACAATTTCAGTAATCAAAATGAACGGTAAAAAGAAATGTTGCAACCCACCCTTCCCCTTAGTGATTTTTCTTTTGCCCTACCTCTTGTATGGTTTTAGTACCCACTTTAGCCTGGAGGTTGAAAAGAGAACTACTCCCTGGAGTGTCTTTCCCTTTGCGGAAGCCGTGTAGGCGAGGTGCTTAAGGACATAGTTTAGTGGTGGAATGGCAAGGTTAGGTTAACAGTTGGACTTGATGATCTTAAAGGTCTTTTCCAACCTAAGCGATTCTATGATTCTATTTCGGAATGGCTCTGTGCAGCTGTTGTTCACAGTCTTACATCGTGATGAAGTCTCCAGAAGCTATTTGGGGAAGTGCTGAATCGCAACAGAGGTGAGAGATCAGAAGAATACCTTCAATTGGCCTCAAGTGGAAAATCCCCATGTTTTCTTGGTTTTTGTTATCAAATTGGTGACAGCAAGTGAAACAAACATGAGCCTCTTCCAGTTTTTGGTCTTCAGGGTTTCAGAGACTAATCTCTGGCCCTCAAAATCTTGATGCTGATAGGTAAAGTATGGGAGGAAAAACAAGTATGGAGTTTAAAGACATCTGCAGACTGCTTCGCTCTGAGGCAGCTAGCTCTAACAGATTGTCAGTTTATCCACCTGTATTAAAATCACCTCTTTCAAAGAAAGCTCTAGCATCTTCCTTCACGCTGGTAGGAGACCTTTCTTGAAGCATTCCTGAGAACCTTGTGTCCCAAGGAACTAATGAGTAGATAACTTCTGTATCTATCAGCTGGAAAGAGCAAAGGTGCATTGGATGAACGAGTGGTTCTCTTGTGAAACCCACCTCTCCGGCGTGGACAGAGGCGGCTGCAGACACCCTGAGGGAACTGTTTGCCATTATCCTAGGATATGATGGCTCTTGAGGAAAAACTCATTTTTCTTGGACTGGTACGTCACCCTTCTGAAAGGAAAGCAGAAAAAAAAAAAAAAAAAAACAAACATGAAGACTTTACTGTCCATACTTTTCAACTGTTGTTGAACAAAGCTTTCCTTGTGATCTGGCACTCTGCTATAAAATAGAGTTGGGAAGATAAGAGGGCAGCATTGACTTTCTTGGAGCTCTCTTGTTTGGCAGAGGGGTTATTAAGGGTCCTCTGTCATTGTCTGCGGTGTTTGTAGAGTATTAAACCACAATGAACTTCTGCCCTTTAAATGACTTCTCCAAAAAGACCAAGTCAAATTAGGTGTCACTAAAATCTCTTTTGATGACTGCTTCCTGGAGTACTCTCATTCTTCTATTGATTTTTGTGGGCATCCTGCTAACCTTCAGCTGTCCTTCCAGCAACCGTTTTAGCTCTGTTTCTTCTTGAAAACATCCTAGTCATAGGAGTGTTTTTATCTAGAAAGCAGAATGTGGTATCTGTGCTTTTAGTCCATACCTTTCTGAACATGGTTTCCTGATAGACGTGACTCCTAACTCACCCAGCAAATGCGTGGGCATGCTGATGAGAACCAACAGGAGGGTATTTGTTTCAAAGAAAGAACAAGCTGCTGAAGATACTAGAGTAGTTTGCTTCAGACATCGGTCTGATCGAAAATAATGATTTAACTAATAGGATTGGATTAGTGGTTTGTGAATAACATTCCTTGGGCCAGCATTTCTTTGAATAGATGGACTTCTACAGAGTAAACAGGAACTTCTCATCTCTATCTCTTTCTAAAAAGAGTTCAGTGCTTCAGAAAGTGAGCCATGAATTTTATGACAGAAATGCATTCCTTAATATTTTGTTGCTGTTCAGACAAAGGGCGATGAAAATAGTTGTAAGTTGTTTCAGTCACATCAATTTTTAATAACAAATACAGTACCAGAATAATCAAAGCCAACATTGCATACCAGCTGCTTAGGGATTTTTTTTTTTCTTTATCCAGTAATTTATTACAAGACTAAAGAGTAATAAGTCATCGAGGGGGTTTTCCCCCCGTAGTGTAGGCAATCATTTTTCTCTTCCCTACTACTCAATTTTTGTCATCTTCTCCCCCCATTCCTGTAATTCCTTCTCATAAGTGCATAGTCTTTTATAGTTCCACCTATGTTTTTGACTTTTAAAAGCTAAGGAGTTTCCTTCTTTAATTTTATTTTGTGCGTATGCAGTTACAAAAGTAGAGCTTTTAAATTTTTGTCTGCTTATTTCTGAATGTCTTTCTCTTTGAAGTGCTGATTGAATCTCTGTTGTTAATCTCTTTAACCTCTGAAAGAAGATTACCTTAACAGTGAAGTGGCTGGGGAGGGGAGAACCAAGGGAGAGGCTGAATATATTTCTCTAGAATGAATTCAAGTCTTCAATAAGGGCTTTTCTTTGCGGGACTCAAGTATACCGGTGGCAACTTTTTATTGCTAGCCATGTGTGAGCACATATGGGTGATGCTAATTATCATTGCACTACAAGGTAGCCTTGTCACCAGCCATTTGGTCAAATCAGCAATACCGTGGGCAGGATCCAGCAGTTTTACCAGAATTGGTAAATTTGCTTCTGTCTTTTTTTTTTTTTTTTTTTTTTTGTTAAATCTTGAAGTCTTATCAGCCTGTTACAAGTTAACCAAACGCCAGAAGTAACAGAGGAAAAATATTTACAATTAATCGTACAAACGTTCATACCTTTCCCTTTTGATCTACTTTATTAACCTAAGTATTGTGCTGGACTTTTGAATTGTGTATGATGCTTAACTTTCAACTGAAGGCAGGGAATTGGTGCTATTAGCAAAGACATTTTAGCAAAAGTGATTGGACTTTTACTCAGTGCTAGCAGAAAACTTTGCTTGCAGTTTTTTAAGGAAAATCAAAGAAATAGGCCTCAGAGTAAAGCAAGAATTTACAATAGGCAGCCACATGGCCAAAACCCCCTGGTTCAAATTACAGTGTCTGTTTGCAGTGGTAGAGAAATTAAAAGGGTGCAATTGGGTGTTTGATTGATTCATATTCTGAATTAATACCTGGCTTTTCTACGGTAGATTGTAGGGCATCTTTTATAAGGTATTTAGATGCATTACATTCTTCATGCATGTATTTGAGTCTTGCTCTGTTAACGTTTGTGCAGTTAATAAGTTGGCAATAGTAGTATCAGAAGTAAAAAAAAAAAAAAGATAAGGTGTGCTTCTGTAATGATTTATTATTCTGTGTAAAACTCAGATGAGATTTGTAAAAATGCAGTTTTGTTGCTGCTTGTTTCTGCACCAGTAATTGTATTACATTATAGCATTAAGGGCTGAATTGATAGGGTGAATATTCTTAATTTTTATGAGCAGTAAATTTCATATGGTGTTACACAAGCTATGAACCACCTTCTTTCCAGGAACTCTGATTCACAGTTCCTCAGGAAATCACAGTATCTTTAATATTGTAATGGTTAGTTATACAGAGGGAATTAGTTTCTCACAGTGTGACTGTATTAAGGTAGTATTTGTTTAGTGAGATTTACTTTGTTCCATGTTTCTGTGTCTAATAGTTAACAAGGTAAGAGAGAATTGAAAAGGAAAAAAAAAATAGTTAGACACACAATGGGAAACATTCTGTTTCCCTAATTGCTAGTTAGAGTCCATGAAACTGTTGTAGTTATCAAAAGACATATTTTTAATGCTTTCAGACTGCTGATGATTCATTAGAGAACGTGGAGCAGCTGATTTTCTATTTTTGTGTAGGTTTCTACTTTTGAAGTTAAAGTAGATTTTTAACTTTTTTCTTCCCCGAAGAATACAGGAGTTTTTATGCTGAACTAGTGCTGCATCTAAGAGAGACTCCTGTTTTCTTGCGGATTTGTTTCCCAGCTGGGGTAAGCCAGAAAATCCCTGCTGTCAGTTGTCACCACCTGATAAATGGCAGGTGGTGACTTCTTAAGACACTGTCATTTTAATTGTTGGCGACATCTCTCCTCTCTGATTACCTCCATCTGCAGGTAATAGGTGTCCCCCTGGTAAACAGCTCTGGCACAATCTGCCTGTAGTGGGAGTTGGTGGCAATCTTGGGCCATCAGGGCTAGAAATTGTCACCTGTCTGGGCACAGATCAGTTTCTAAACTACTATGGATGTTGTAGTTACTCTTCTAATTCTTTTTTTCTAACTCTAGTTAGATTCTGGAGCTTAAAACTGTCCTGTGGCCGTGAATATCCCAGGTTTGTTTGTGTGTTGTATTTCAGGGGGCTGGCAATGGCTGAAAACTTCTCTACATCTTTAAAGATATTAGTGTAATACCACCAGCAGGTCAGGACCTTATTGCACAGGTACTTAAAAAAGAAAGCAGGAATGCCCCACTCATTTTCTTCATATGACTGCTTTGGATTTGCTTTGTGCAATTGACTCTGGATTTGTCACATCTGTTTCCGTTTTCACCCTGCTATAGAAGTCTTCAGTGTCTTTTCCTCATCTGTTGCCTGATTCCCTCTTTTTTTTTTTTCTCCTTTTTTTTTTTTCTTTTTTGTTTTTTACCATTTGCAGTCCAACAGGGAACTGGGGTAAAGAATAATCTGAATGTGCTGTTAGTATGTGATGTTTTAAGGGAAAATAATTAGGTCTTCTCTCGTCTGGGAATGGCTTAGATTTTTTATTTTTTTTTTTCCAGAACACTTTTGCATCAGAGTTTATAGTCTACCTATGGTAGCAATTGCTGGGTGTTGTTTTTTTTTTTTTATAAACAGTAATAAATTGGCATTTTTGGTAACTTTTTGGGAATCATCTGTGTTAACTATCAAACGATGCAACTGTTTTTTTTTTTTCTTTTTTCTGTTTTTTTTTTCCCCTCTCATTCTCACAGAAGCAACCATGGGGTGCATTAAAAGCAAAGAAGATAAAGGTCCAGCCATGAAATACAGAACTGATAATACTCCAGAACCTGTTATTTCCCATGTCAGCCATTATGGATCAGACTCCAGCCAAGCAACACAGTCGCCATCAATAAAGGGATCAGCAGTTAATTTTAATAGTCATTCCATGACTCCTTTTGGAGGGCCCTCAGGAATGACACCCTTTGGAGGAGCATCATCTTCATTTTCAGCTGTGCCAAGTCCATATCCTAGTACTTTAACAGGTGAGTGTTACATAAAATGATGCTGCTATTATCATTATTGTTATTGTTATTATTAAAGTTTGACATTCATATTCAAAAAAATACTATGACCTCTTGCCACACAGAAATAAATTGCATTTCAGGGATTTCTGATTTTCAATATCTTTACTGCTCAGATAATAATTCAGCCCATATTCACTATGACTGGGGCTTGGGGGTTGGGTGTTCTGGCTTTTGTTTTTGAGGGGGGGTTTAGGATCACAGCACAGAGAAATTTAAGACTTATTAAAGGCAGTAATAGGAATACTTGATAAGATTGTGTTAGAAGTTCTAAGCTGTTGAAGGGGATGCACATGGGATAATGGCTTTAAACTTCTGGAGAGAGATGCAAAATGAGAAAAACTTCAAATTAAGGAAATTGATATTTTAAACTGATTTTCAGACTTATTTGATCAGCTGTAAGTTACTTATATTAATGCAACATTGAATCTGTTCATTTATAAAGCTGAACAGTATATGCAGTATATTCTGTGTACTTTACTATATGAACGATATGTGTGAAATAAAAGAGCAGAATTCTCATTCTTGGTGGTCATATTAAAACCAAAGTTGAAAATGTAGCAACAGAATTTACAAGGCAGAGGCCTTCTTGGCTGAGATATAAAGTCTCTGAAGATACAGCGTTTTAAAGCAACATGCACATTTCATGTTATAAACCCACCTTTATGTCAAAATCTTAAAACTTCATTACAAAAATACTGATTTTGTGCACATGGCTAATTTCAGTAGTTTTGCTGGATATTTCTGAGAGGAAGCTGTAATTTATTCTTTTTCAGAGGAAGAGAGAGGAAAGAGTAATTTACTCTAGAAGCTTTGCACAGACACTTCAGAAAACACAGTAAATAATTCCTTATTAGTCCATTTCTAGTTTTCTCACAAACCTCTAATGTTAGCACAATTACAGCGCTTAAATGTTTGCTTCGTTACAGTGACATTTAAAATCTTTTAAACACAAGAGATCTGAGATCCATGAAAACCCACTTTGACCTTGACATTAAGAAATTCAGGAAACCAAATATGAATTGCCAGGTGATGATCACCTCGTATTCCCTTTTTGGGAATTCATTAAAAACCAAATAACTAAAATGAGCATCTATCTCTCAAAATTTTTGAGTCAGCTCTGAATCCCTGTTTTGGATGAACATATGCAGAAATGAAATAAGGGCAGCATTTCTTTTTATTCATTAGTTCTACTGAGGAAAATTTATCGTGCTTCATCTCCTCCAAGAGCCCCTGTGTATTTCTTCTCACTAGATCTGGTTCTTTGTTCACGTGGGAATCTCCAGCAGTGCGTGCAGGCACTCCTAGGTATTACCAGACATCAGGGACGTAGCCCCCTGCCAGGTACCACAAATCCTTTGCTGCAGAGACCAGAAGGGATGTTCTCTTGCCTGTTCCTGTTCCTGCTGGTAGTTAAGCATGTTATATCTTGGACCAAAGTCAAAGGAGAGATTTCTCATGAAAAGATGGTCTAATAAGTCATCAGTGTGAATTCAGTTATCTGCAGGCAGGCTGATTTGGGTGAATGCTCCCATTGTTTTGTGATCAGGTAGAATGATACTACATACATAATTATTCCTCCTCGTTTTGTAAAACCAGCCCATCCACAAACAATCACACTTCAAAAATAAATAAATAAATAAAATTGCAACAGCAGTTGTTTGGTACATTCAGTACTGATTTTCAGATCAATCAGAATTGGGTGTTTTTGTGAATGAATGAGATGGCGAACTTCATCTGGCTGTAAGCTTTTTGTATTTGTGACAAATAAAACACTGGGTCACATTCTATGGCCCTTTGTTTCTGAAGAGAGGAGAATAGACGGGCTTGTCAAACAGGATGTAAGTGTCAGTAGTACTTATCCAGTCCATCAGTGATGTCTGACAAGAGGATGATATGGTTGTCATCATGGCCTCTAGAGGCTGAAGAGAGTTGAGCCATCTTTTACTCCTCTAGAGCAGAAAAGGAGAAGAAATCCAAGTTAGTCATGCTGCTCCTCTATTACACATTCTAAGTCATCAGATACTTTGAATTCATAGAATATTACTGAAAATCAAAACAGAAAAATGGACCACTGTTCTTGCCTTCCGTGAAGCTGTGTAAGCACTAGTGCTCTATAATCCTCATGCTGACCAAGAGAGTAGGGTCTCTTCTCCAAAACCAGTCCTAGATTAGAGGATGGAAATACTGACCTAATGAAAGGATAACCTTTAAGGGAAATGTTATGACCACAAATAGCTTGAACAGCTAAACTAGATCACCTTGCAGTGATTCACAAAGAAAACAGCTGCAAGAGACTTCAAAAATCATTTGAGCAGTATCCGTTTATTTAAAACATTCTGTGCTGATGCTGTTCTCCTGAAGTATTTTATTATTTTTTGCTATGAAATAAATAACACTTGTGAGTGAGAATAAAAAGAGGTTTTGTGGTAGCTGAGGTGTTGAAATGAAAACTTTCCGACGACTGTATATTAGTTTTTCTAATTCTTTCTTTAAAAATAATTGAGTACACAAATATTGATAATTACTGATAATTCTTGTATTGCATTGCTTACATTTGAATCCATTAGTTTGACTAGTGCTACACTGTCTAGAGGAATTAATCTCTCTCTTGTTCCTACGTTAGTATCTTTCTATATGTTGTACAGTTTGTTTTGAAGTTCTTGGAGTCTCCCAGTTTCTTTATATGCAGTTAAAAACTTTTGTGATACTGTGACTTGAGGATATTGATTTTCTTTATCTGCTGAAGAGCTCTCTGGGGATGGTTTATTTCTGTAACATTTGGTTTCTGGTTTTGTGGATATGGTATGTATCCCTCAATTTTCTTGCTCTGTGTAGCAGTTTGTGTCACCAAAATAATGCAGTAACATAGTAATGCAGGCAAAAATTTGTAGAACTGTTTTGATTTTTAACTTAGATTAGGAACTGTTAACTTCTAGGGAATATTCTAATGCATTTTCAGTTCATAAATCACACTTCAAAACAAACCCTCAGTTACTCTAACCTCCTGTTGGGATTTTTTTTTTTTTTTCTGTTTTTCCTAGAGGAGCTGTAAATTCATTTCCAGCTGAGGCCCGCTGAGAGACTCTGATCACAGAAAGGCTCTAAATCAAATTAAAATATTTAAGTGATTAGGAGCTCTTGGGTCAGAAAGTGTACGCTGCAAAAGAATATTAGATGTAGACAATACCTGCTGTATTATGTACTCTTCCTTTCTGATCACTGTCATGTTAATTGTAAGATCTAAAATTAGATGCAAAATGTTTCTGTTGATCATCTTCCATGTATATCCTGGTACATATATGTGCATGTTAGAGATGTAATACTATACATTTAAAAGTAAGTTACTGCCTGGACTATCATAAGAGATAGTCCATTAGACTGTGAAATAACATTTCTAGAGCTTAAAAAGTCTTTCTGAATTGCTCATCTGCAGTTTTCTATTTTAACTTTCTCTTAGTTATGGTACATCATTCTTTATTTTTGCTTGTAACTTTCACATCTCACATAGCCTGTTCTCCTTTCCCTCTTTCTTGTAGCCCGGTTTTAGAGATCAGTTAAGTATAGAAAATGTTTTCCTCCATAAGTGTAGGAGCCTCCCTACCATCCATCTCTCACACATGTATTCTGTTTGTGGGACATGTTCGACAGCATGCCCTATACCAGAAGTGGAATGGGGAAGCAAATTCCTTAGGGTTGGTGGAGTGCAGCTGCTCATCCTGTGACATTTCTCGGTCCTTGTTCTCTAGAATGCACTGATGGATCATCCTCAGCAAAGGTCTGTTTCACTGATGGGGACACTTGGTGGAATTAAAAAAAATTCGTAGTCCTAAAGCAGGGAAATGTCTGTGTTTCCAACAGAACACTTTTATTTCTGGTTCAATTCTTTGAGTAGATCTTGTGTAACTTCAGAAAGTTGGGAACATCAATTACTTACACTTAAGTTCAACAGGAGACTACTTCTGTAAAAATTAGTGGCTGATGGTTCACCATTGTGGCGTTGTAGGGTCTTCTAGAATTGCATTTCTTAACAAGAAGCTAGCTTAATAAAGAAGCTAGCTTTTTTACTGCTGATGTGTTGTGCAGGTTTCTGTATATAGAATCACAGAATACCAGGTTGGAAGGGACCTCAAGGACCACCTGGTCCAACCTTTCTAGGCAAGAGCACAGTCTAGACAAGATGCAACCACATCCCTGGGGAGACTGTTCCAATGGTTGACTGGTCTTATTGTGAAAAAGTTTCCTCTCATGTCCAATCGGAATCTGCCCAAGAGTAACTTGTATCTGTTACCTCTTGTCCTCTCCATGTGACTCCTTGTAAAAAGCGAGTCTCCATCTTCTTTGTAGCTACCCCTTAGGTAGGATCCCCTCTAAGCCAAGGCTGAACAAACCCAGTTCTCTCAGCCTGTCCTCGTACACCAGGCTTCCCAGTCCTTTGATCAACTTGGTGGCCCTTCTCTAGGCCCCTTCCAGCCTGTCCACATCTTTTTTGTATAGCAGGGACCAGAACTGTACACAGTATTCTGGGCACAGCCTGACAAGCACCGAGTAGAGTGGGATAATGACTTCTTTATCCCCGCTGGTGATGCCCTTTTTGATGCCCCCCAGCATCCTGTTGGCCTTCTTGGCTGCAGGAGCACACTGCTCACTCACATTGAGCCTGCTGTCCACCAGGACCCCCAGGTCCCTTTCCACAGAGCTGCTCTCCAGCCAGGTGGATCCCAGCCTGTGCTGCATTCCTGGATTATGTTTTCCCAGGTGCAAGATGTTACACTTGTCTGTGTTGAACTTCATAAGGTTCTCATTAGCCCACTCTTCCAGCCTATCCAGACCTTCCTGCAGGGTGGCTCTCCCTTCCAGAGTGTCTGCTTCCCCACTCAATTTGGTGTCATCTGCAAACTTCATCAGGCTACACCTGATCCCGTCATCCAGATCACTTATGAAGGTATTGAATAACACTGGGCCCAATATCAACCCCATTTGAAAAAGAGCTATTTACCACCACCCTTTGGGTGCAGCCTGTCCGCCAATTCCCAAGCCAATATAAGTGCTCTAATTACTAATTTACTTCCAGTGATATATCTAGCTGCCTTTTGTGGTGTGGAAGCATATTTTTAGGGTGTCTATTTATAGGTGTTCCTCTGGCTTAAGCTGATTATTGATCCAGCTTCCAAAATGAGATGCAACACAGAGTGTTCAGGTGCTTCCAAATCGAAATTGATGAGTTGTTTCACAGACAAGTCCTTAAATCAAGTGTTGCAACATTACTGCTACATCATACATCTATTTTTTTTTTTTCCTTTTTCTTAAGGTGGTGTTACTGTATTTGTGGCCTTATATGATTATGAAGCTAGAACTACAGATGACCTTTCATTTAAGAAAGGTGAACGGTTCCAGATAATAAATAACACGTAAGTATTCTCATTCACTGACTTCACTTGCTTGTTGTTGGGAATAAGCAGATCCTCAACTCTTCTTGAAATGTGTATCCTATTTCAATGAAGAGCAGATTGATTATGTATTTATTTATTTATTTTATTTCTTGAATGCATACAATGTTCAACAGGCATGGGGTTAAAATACTGATATTGATAAGACAATAACCTTCAGGCTGAGGTCAGGGTTTGGATGCATGTGTAGAACTGTAGTGACTGGGGCAGCCTCAAGCCTCTCCTCCTCGGTTGGTTGGGTGGCATCCTTCCACTGCCTGCTCTGGCGAGGCACAGCTACCTCCTTCGGGGCAGTAGAGGTAGAGACACATACTGTCCCATCCCAGGCTCTGCACCTTGCAGATTCTCTCTGACAGGTTTCCATATCTCTCAGGGAGGAGGGTGCATCCGGCAGCACTGCATTGCAAATGCCAGAGGCAAGTGCACTGCCTGTAGGCAGGGGCATCTCACTGTGGAAGGGCATCTAGCTGGCCTCCACAGTAAATCCATGCTCAGATAGTCTATGAGTAGTTTGATGTTCTAGTTCAATTGCAGCAGCGTTACAGTATTACAGCCTGATTTCTAGAAGTCTAGTGAAAAGGAAATAATTTGTTCACCTTGGAGACTTATTTACACACAGCTTTTGGCTGCGGTAAATGCCTTTGCAATTAAAATAATACGTTCCCTAAATTTAACCTGCCTTTCATATGTGAGGATGTTATAGGTGCTAGGGAATGATGAACTGTTTGTATGCAGAAGAGATAACTGATGGTTCATTGCAGGGAAGGAGACTGGTGGGAAGCAAGATCCATTGCTACAGGAAAAACAGGCTATATTCCAAGCAATTATGTAGCTCCTGCAGACTCCATTCAAGCAGAAGAGTAAGACATTGTATCCTGTCAATCTGTTCTTATTATCCATTCTACACTTTGTGCCCTGTGGTGATACTTTTCATTTAATTCAGTGTATGTAACATTTAACGGTAAAGTAGGATAATACTACTAATTAAAAGGTAGCAGTGCTACTTGGATGATGTCAGAGGTGTACTTACTAGTTAGTGTGAGGTGGACACTCATACAAATGTTTTATGCCTGCTTGCTATATGAAGGGCTAAAGGAAAAAGGATGGGAGAATGCGATAATGCAGATAGGAACTGGGGGACATGCACTGTATTTCAAATAAAGCAAAAATGGATGTTTTAAAGAGTTCACACACCATCAACTCTAGGTTTTTATCCGTATTTTGCCAAATGCTAATTCAAGGTCAGCTATACCCTTGGTAGCACCTAATCTTACTTTCTATAAAAAAACATTTATGTGGACAGTTATTGCTAATCTATTAATCTATAACAACTTTTTTGGTGACAAAATTGTTAGGCACACTAAGAACTACTATGAATTGGGAAAATTGTATTGCTTTGGGTACCAGTACTTCCTACATTTATTTACAAACAAAGATCCAAGAGCACTTACAGAATCACATAAAGTTATTGTGGGAACTGTGAGTTGTGGTACAGTTTCAGGTGGTGCTTGTTCCAAGGGATTAATTGTATTGTTGTACTGGAAATACAAAGCTCTGCAGCTCTTGCTTCAATATACGGGTATGGTACTGCCAATAAGCAATTCCCTGATGCATGATCTGGGCACTTCTGCATTTGTCACTGCACTTCTGGGAAAAGTGCCTGATTTCCAAGATGTTTCCTGAATCTCAAGCTGAGACTTTTGCATGTTGCTGCTGCTCTCACCCAGCTCTTTGCTATTGAAAAATGATTGCATCAAAGATGCCCTGTTATTTTATGCCCCTGAGTTTCAGCTGCTTATAAGATTATTGACCCGAGATTTTTTTTTTTAAAAGAAAAACTTGAGGGTTTTTTAAGTTTTTTTAAACTATGCAATAAAAGCATTTTGTCATTACAACAGCAATGGTGGTAAAATGGAAACAGTAGCCCTTTGCAAACTAAGTGCAGTGTTTCTGCAAGGAAAGTATTGCTCCTAAAGACAGGCAAAATGGAGTGGTGGGATTTGTCATAGGTTTATGTGATGACTAGAGGTGAGAGTGAAGGGCAATGAGTGAGGAAGCTTTTTTAAACTGACTGTTTTAAAGAACTAGTGCTAATTTTATTAAATACCACCACAGCATTTGGGTAGAGTTCATTTGCTTTAGAGTTCATTTGTTAGCCCTGGGCTTTGATAGTGTTTGTAGATTTTGTGTTATGATTGCAGTTGGAGTTACAAGTGCAAAAGCAATACACAGCCTGGATTGCTAGGATTTTTCTTTAAGTGCTCTTTTCTAAGCCTGAAGGCATTTATATCAAACACTGCGTGTGACAGGATCCATATTATCCATGTGGCTTTTGAATGATGTTGTAATATAAACGTTTAAAGCTCATAAAAAAAGTAAACCCTCCTATTATTTTATAGATAATTAAATAATCTAATACTTTATAATATAGTTTGTGAATTGTCGTAGTAGTCCAGGGAGGAGCCATTTTGTGTGAAGTAATTACTAGGGTTCAAGTTTGCTTCAGTAAGATTATAGGTTACATCCAAATTGTCTCAAGTGTATGTACCCAATTCTAACTTTGCATATCTACTTAAACAGTCAGACCGCAGAGACAATAAAAAGTAAGAGTAAGTTTCAAATTCCCAAGTGATTGCGCAGGCCATTCTGTTCACAGGCCAACAAAATGATCCCTCCTTACCTATGTTTTCCCCCCACAAAATGTTTCACCCATAAACCCATTGTTTGCAGCAGTTTCCAATACTGCTTTTC
The DNA here is from genome assembly GCA_034008185.1 of Gorsachius magnificus. Classification (NCBI taxonomy): domain Eukaryota; kingdom Metazoa; phylum Chordata; class Aves; order Pelecaniformes; family Ardeidae; genus Gorsachius; species Gorsachius magnificus. The sequence goes on along the minus strand of CM067082.1, from coordinate 53,289,209 downwards.
TTTTCCCAACACTCACGAAGCCAGAGTTGCTTAGTGCTATGACAGTCCCAAATGAAAATGTTTGAAATTTACACTTTGCATCGTTTTGTGACTTCTGAGGTACACAATCAAAATAAAATATAATTAGAAATAAGTGTTATTCCAAAGTCTGGGGATTAGCTGGGAGATGGACCTTAAAATTATCATTGGCTCAGGAGACAGCTGTGTGCAGGCTGTTCATCAGGAGGAGCACACTTTGGGAGCGCTGAAGAAGAAATTCCTTTTGTGAAAGAACTTAAGGAAAGGAAAAACTCGGGTGTTTTAAAACGTCTGTGTACTTTTGGTATCAGAATGACGCAACAAAGAAGGAGTGTTACTCAGAGACAAATGATTCCTACCATAGGGTTGTTTCTAAATGATCAGTAGAAAAAAGTGCTCCCTCTGCTGAGGTGCAGAAGGACTGGAGGCAATAGACGTTGAAACAAAGGCTGTTCCAGCTGGTTATAAGAAGAAACCTTTTTATCCTGGGGACAGCCAGGTTGCCCAGGTTGGCTGTACAGGGTCCATCCTTCAACATTTTCAAGGCTGGAGTGGACAGCACCCTGAGCAACCAGGTCTGATCTCACAGCTGACCCTGCTTGCAGCAGCAGGAGCCTGGACCAGAGACCTCCCAAGGGCCCCTTCCACCCGAATGAACCTGTGATCTGATGATACTTATACACATCCACTTTGCATTAAATACTGGGTTTTAATGTTTAGCTGAAACTTCTTAGGGAAGGTGGTTTTGGTTGCTGCAGTAAGTGTGTTACTAACTATTTCATTGTCATCTGATTCAGCTTGACCTGTGAACTTCTTAACCATAAGGAAGGTGTTGCTCCCGATGATGAGCACTGTTCATGTCCATTGTTAAATCGTCTGAAAAACATAGTATTTGCAGATAGAGGCCTCTCTACATGTATTTTGCAAACAATAGAAATGAGAGTCATATAGAAATAGGTCATCTTAATCTTTTGATTATATGGATGTCATTACTTTTGTTGATCTGTAACTGCTTTGGGATATTAGTAGTCCAGTAAATGCTTGAGATTTCTAAACCTTGTATTTATATGATTACCAAAGCATAGGAAGCTTTTACTTACACATTTCCTTTAACATTTTCTAGGTGGTATTTTGGTAAGATGGGCAGGAAGGATGCAGAAAGGCTACTGTTAAATCCTGGGAACCAGCGTGGTATTTTCTTAGTAAGAGAGAGTGAAACCACTAAAGGTATGTATATTTATGTCTGTCCCTTCTCTCTCCCATTCCCACCCTGCCAAGGTGGACATGATGACCATTTTTCTGTCTATCACATTTTACGTATGCATGTGCACACATGTATGTGTATAATAACAGTTGGGGAGATAAGTTAAATAGGTTTTTAAACTTTTGGTGAAGAACCAAGTATGACTTGTTTCCTTAGGTGCTTACTCCCTTTCCATACGTGACTGGGATGAGGTCAGAGGTGATAATGTGAAACACTACAAAATCAGAAAACTTGACAATGGTGGATACTATATCACAACCAGAGCACAATTTGAATCTCTGCAGAAGCTGGTGAAACACTACAGAGGTAAGCCAAATTTCTAGTGTTCCAATGCTACTGTGTGCCTATCATGAGGAAGAAAAACTGCCTATGTAGCTTATTTTTAAAATTAATAATTTTTTTATTTTGACAAACAGTAGATGGACTAGATCTTTTCATCAACATTAGGATGTTACTTTTTTTATAGTCTTACCCCTGCTTAATGACAAAGCTTATTTTTTTCCATTTTCCAGAACATGCCGACGGGCTGTGTCATAAGCTAACAACTGTGTGTCCCACCGTGAAACCACAAACACAGGGACTAGCAAAAGATGCCTGGGAAATTCCTAGAGAATCTTTGAGGCTGGAAGTTAAGTTGGGCCAAGGATGTTTTGGTGAAGTATGGATGGGTAAGAGCTTAATGTGACACCTTTCAGTTGTTCATGTGAAAGTTTTAATATTGTTCTAAGTAAATCAGTTTTGGGATTTGAAAAGATAATCTGATAAAGAATTGAAGAGAAAAAGTACTAATTATGATCAGTCACATAAAGGTAAAAATAATATTCAATATAGCTCCAATTTATAATTATATTGTTAGCTAACAAAACAGAAGCGAAATGTAAATAGTTTCAGCAGAAAATCTCTTCAGTATTATAGGGGAGAATAAAATCTAATTTGTTTCTCTAGGAACATGGAATGGAACCACAAAAGTAGCAATCAAGACACTAAAACCTGGTACAATGATGCCAGAAGCTTTCCTGCAGGAGGCTCAGATTATGAAGAAATTACGACATGACAAACTTGTTCCACTGTATGCCGTTGTTTCTGAGGAACCAATCTACATCGTCACTGAATTTATGACAAAAGGTGTGTGACAGAATAGTTTGAAGATACAATGTTTAAAAGATTATTTAAGATCCCAGCAACAAATTAAATGTTTAATTAATGTTAGGTTTAAGCTGACTGGAGTATAAGTGGTAACTTTGATTAAATTAAAATGAGCAATGCTTGACCTACTTGAAGCAGTTCTGATTTAGATCGTGGGTGGAGGCATGATTTTTTTGCACATGTGTCACCCTTGCTAATCTTCCAAGTACAAGATTGGGGTTTTTTCTCCTCATTTTTGTGTGTACTGCCTGTTACATTTAAGTTGGATGGTATAGCTGGGAATATTATTATGAGAATATGCCTGCCTGTAGACAGATTGTGCTCACAGCAACAGAATCAGTTGAGTTTTGAGGGGTTTTTTCCTAGTTTTTCTTCTCCAGCAGTGTAATAGTAAATTTTAAAAAGGTTGAGGTTTTTTTCCCCAGACTCCTTCCTTTATCTCCTTGTTTCCAGTCTTTCATCCTTCGTCCCCCTGCTGCTGAAACAGAGATTTAGGCTGAATGTAGAAATAAACATCATAAGCATATTAGTGTTAAGAAGCAGCAGATTTTCAAGTCAATTATTCCAGTTTTAGAAAATGCAGGCTTCTGTTCAACTCACAGAGAAATTTTGCTGCCCTGGTATAGAATAGAAACTATGCTAAAGTCCAAGAGAGTGACTGCTTGTGTTCAATACTCTGCCGCAAATACGTGAGGGGTTTTTTTTCCTGTCTGGATGGGGTTTTTAAGCATTGTATACATTTTTGAAAAGGTAGAAAGGAATAGAAAATACAAAAAGTTCCTTCTGTGTTGTTGTTGTTCCTAAATAATGCTAGACAGCCTCTCTGTCAGATCTTAAAGCTGCCATGCAAAATCAGTTTTCATTGTTCAGAAATCAGTTTTTGGCAAGGAATCAGGAAAAAAAAATTGCTTTATAGCATTCTGCATAAGAAAAAGTAAAGATTAAAAGCGGAACTGGGATGTTACCTTGCAAAAGCGGAAGTAAAGAACTGGAAAACTAGTTGCATGTTTCTCTAAATTATGGATTCAACATGCCATTGGAAGTCTGTTTTCATCTGAAAAACTTCTCACATTTTACCAAAGAACATAAAACCTCTTTGGTGTTTCATATGTTGAATGTGAGAGCAATTTTTTTTTTTTTTTTCCTTTTTCATTCTCTTCTTACAAGGGAAAGAGGTGGGTGAGAACTGCACAGTTCCCCAGATTTTTTCCAGTGTGGACACATTACTAGAGGTCAGTGTGAAATCTTGGCTCCTCTTTGGTCCTTTTAGCTCATGAACCAAGATGGCAAAAAGCCTGCAAAACACGCACGACAAACGTCAGCAGCAGTGTGGGTCTGGCCTGCCACACTTTTACTTTCAATGCAAAAATACAGCAAGTGACTAAAACCACATGAGAGGTATCTAATTCATGGCTACAGCTGTGAATCCACTGCAAGATCTGCAGTTCAGTGGGGTTTTTTTTCCCCACCATCACCACACTTACAATTTTGTTGTTGTCATTTTGTCTGTGATGAGACTGATTAGTTAGTCTTCATCAGTTTCTTAAGAAAGAGGTCATGTTCCTGTACCCTTATGGCATAACAACACCTGTAGGGAAAGCTGTTATGTCAGAGACAAAGTTTTACCACGTGTGTAAAGATTACTGTCTTAAAAGGAGCACAGGTCCCTGGAACCAATTTCAAATATTACTTATGTTGTAGTGTTCTGAACATGATTGCATTATGTAAATGGGAGCAGATAATAGATCGTAAAGAATGGAAGATACTGTTGTTTTCCCCTGTAAGGAAGAAATAGCAACAAAGTAAAAGCAACAATTTCAGAATCTTTTATCTAGTATATAATTGGACCTGGCAGAAAAACTTAAGTAATGGATAGGAGGTTTTTTGTTATTTCTCACTGTGGAAAAAACCAGCTAGGAAGGGCATTGATACCAGGAATATTGGAGAAAATCCTTATGTATTGCCATATAATCATCAAGCGGCAGTCTGTTTTATTAGTGTTCAGTTATCTGAATTATTGAAATGGATTCCAAAATACTTGGATAAAACTTGCACTAACTAGTTATCAGGGCAGAGTCAACTCCAGGCATAGTCACTGAGTCATGTATTCCATTAAATGATGGGTTTTCAAACACAGATTTTTAGGAGATGAATGTGTAAATCATAACATCTAGGAAATAAAAAAATCTTACTCAGGTTTTCAGGTCAAATTAGTGATTTGGATTTTTCCTTTCTTTTTTCCCCAAAATGTGTAATCTTTTACAGGCAGTTTGCTAGACTTCCTTAAAGAAGGAGAAGGGAAATATTTAAAACTCCCACAGCTGGTTGATATGGCGGCTCAGGTATGTTGTATAAACCAAGAAAACTGTATTTTGTGTGTAGAGAAGAGATTTGAAACTATATGAGATACCAACTAAACATAAATACTGAATGCTCTGGCTATTGTATGCTGTTTTGTCTTACATTTGTCAAAAAGAAACAGTCCAGTTTCCATTCAGCAGATACTGTATAGCCAGACATGCTGTAATCAATGCTGTCACAAGCTCTTGCTATGCTATAATTCCCAGACTTATACAATGAGAATGGAGCTAAAATAAAGGGGTACAGCTTAATGCTTGGGATAAATGTATATAGTCATGAAAATAATCTTTAATAAAACTTTATTTTTTAAGATTGCTGATGGCATGGCTTACATTGAAAGAATGAACTACATCCACAGGGATCTCCGGGCAGCTAACATTCTTGTAGGAGACAATCTTGTGTGTAAAATAGCAGACTTTGGTTTAGCAAGGTTAATAGAGGACAATGAGTACACTGCAAGACAAGGTAAGACCGATTTATGTACTGAATAAATGAGACCAGTTACCTTCAAATTACTTAAAACTATACGGCTGTGTATTCTGTCTGCATGAATAATGATTATGCAATTAAGTGTGCTTTCACAGCTATGTTTTTAGGTGTCCCCCTCACCTACGTGCAATTTCAGTAAGTTTGAAATTATCTGGCTGTTTGCTTAAATGTTTTTGGGGGGGGGGGTTTTGTGTGAAACTTGCTACAGTTTTGAAGAGAGCCGAGATTCCAGAGAGGTTGCTCATCAGATTCTGAAGATCATCCCACTTTCTGAAACATATTTAGTTAAGAATCCCAGATGTCTTAAGTGCTTCCAAAAATTGTAGCCAGTAGTTGCTGCCCGAGTTTGAAGCTGCTTTCCAGTTTGAAATATTAAAACACTATACCACCTCAACTCTTGTCAATAAAGCAAAATGTACTTTTTTTAAAATATTTTGAAGTGTAAGCAAATGGTGCATAAGCAAGGGAAAATCTGAGTGTCTGTCATTGCAATATTTGTAGGAGCTAAATTTCCAATTAAATGGACCGCTCCAGAAGCAGCGTTGTATGGTCGGTTTACAATCAAGTCAGACGTGTGGTCATTTGGAATTTTACTGACAGAGCTGGTAACAAAGGGGAGAGTGCCATATCCAGGTAAGAGGAAAATTTAATAGATTTTTCTTTTCTTCATTGTATTCTGTGTTTCTGAAGTTACCTTTTGTACTTTTTGCCTTCATTCAGAGCCCACAGTTGACAAGCAGAGACAAAAACTTAGTCACACTTCACTGGTTCCTTTGTTTACAAAGCTACTTTGTTTTATTTCTAGATTAACTATTACATATTTTTAAAGTGTTTTAAGATAATAGCATATGTAAATGTGACTGATGGTTCATTTCAGATTAGTGGGTATCCTTATGTTTTCCTATCTGTCTGTTCCTGAAATGTCTACTTTTGACATTTTCCCAGGCTACAGTGAGCCTTGGTAGATTGAACCTGCTGGACCAGTTTTTGAAACTAAACATACGTAACATATTTTGTCAGATATTTCGTTGTGACTGGAATTTGTAAGGCAGTTCTGTTGGGTATAAAATGCCTTTTTCTTGGCCTGATTTCAAATTAAGTGGTCCTTGAATGGGACCTAAGGCAGGCAGAAGGTATTTGTGCTTGATTCTCCTTTTTGAAAGGACGGGCCCAAGGCAGTGGGAAAGTATAGAAATGAGAAAGTATACAAATGGAAGAAGGACCAGGTATTGAGGAATTGCCAGCGTAATGAAATAATTTTCAGAAAATGTATTTAATGCAAAATGTAAAAAATCCATTCATTATAAAGTGCATGCATTAAGGTTCTGTTATGGTGTGATGCATGTGCATTGCGGCTGGAGAGACACTTGGAAAAACCTTGGAAACTGTTCTTTGCATGATGTCGTTCAGAGCTAACGTGCCTTCCTTTTAGGGATGGTGAATCGGGAAGTTCTGGAACAAGTGGAGCGTGGATATAGGATGCCTTGCCCACAAGGCTGCCCAGAGTCTCTTCATGAGTTAATGAAACTGTGTTGGAAGAAGGACCCTGATGAGAGACCAACATTTGAATATATACAGTCTTTCTTGGAGGACTACTTTACTGCTACAGAACCACAGTACCAGCCTGGAGACAATTTATAAGCCAACAGTCTATATAACATGCACAAATCTGCCAAATGTAAAAGACTTGCAAAGAATTCCTGACTTCTATAAGGAATCAAAGGAAAGAAAATCTTCGCTACTTTGCATGCTCTTAATGGCAAACTGGAATTTCATAATGCAGTTGCACAAAACCACTTTTAAAGTGTTATAATCTAATTTACCAATGACATGTTTTTATTTTTTTTCCTCTTTCCCAACTTATTTTCAGGGTCCAAAGGAAGCTTACTGAAAATACGGGGTAGAAAAATGAGTGTTGGTGTGAACAATAGCAGAAAAACAAATGTTTCAAATCCTTTATTTTCCCAGCATTTGATAATCATTCTACTGAAGAGGGAATTATCTGGAATTAGGGATCTTGGGGTAAGATATTTTTAAAGCAGAAGAACTTTGTGGGACCAAGAAATTCTATTCCAGTTCTGTAAAACTCCCTGTGTTCAAAATGATGCGTGTATGCCCCCCCTCCCTGCAAAGAAAAAGATGGTACAACTATATTTGATATATAGTCTTGGTCTTCAAGCTTCCTCTTGCATGGACTTAATTAGGGTAGGCAGGTTAAAAGAGAAATCGGAACAGTGAATGACAAACTTGATCTAAATGGTAGGCCTCAATAGTGAAATTAGAGAGCATAATGCACTGTGTTAATATTTGTATTAATATAACTGGAAAGTAGCATGAGAGATTTTTCTTTTTTTCTTTCTGCATAGCTAATTAAGAATAATGAAGGTAACTAGAAAATGAGGTAATATTTTATAAAATTGTGTTGACAAAGTATGATGATATTTGAACTTGAAGCTATGTAATACAATCAGGGGGGGAAAGCCTTTAATCTTTTAAGCTCCAATCCAACAGCGAGCTTTTGTATGGGAAGACTACCTAAACAAAGCTCACCAGGAAAGCAAGACTGAAGCTGGTAAACGGCCACTTTTTAGTCCTTTTTCAGAGACAGGTTTGGTACTGTTGTACGTGGCTTATATTGTGTTAACAAGGGTGGGTGCCACAAATGCTAGCTGTCACTAGTTCAGGGATTTGATTGCACTTTTGCTTTTCTTTACTGTTAAGACACACTGACACGCAGTTGCTCTTCCCACTTCTGCCCTTCCTACAGAATTATTTAACTAAAAATAAACAAAAGAAAATGTGAAAGTTTAAAAACTAAAGGGATAAAGTATATTTAATATTGTCCGAATATAGTGACATTGAAATTTGCTGGCATTCAGCCCAGCCGACACTACATCTAGATTAATTTTCTTTGGCTACTGACATATCAAGCAATAACATCATGTCTTTTACTCAACGATCTGCATGAGGTTCTTGAATTTCTGATCAAGCTTATGTACTTTAGTTTTGAAACACTAAACTCCTCCTTAGCTACCAGGTTGGAATTCATATAATCAGTGTAAAGCTATCCAACAGATGAATTTCAGAAAAGCTGGTAATATAGTTCTGGTACTAAACTTAACATTCTTCACGGGTTTACACTACATTGAATCCAACTACAAACAGATCTTTGTAAGAACAGTGCCATCATTTTTCATTTTCCCTCATCATTGCTCATCACCTGTACATCTGTGGTTATCAAATTTTAAAAGGGCTTTATGTAAGAAAAACAAAAATAAAACAAAAAAACACACAGAAAAAATAATCATAAAAACCCCAAGAATACAATGGAATTTTAATTTTTCTAAATATTTTAAAATGAATAACACAATCATATGAGTTTATGTATTAATACAGTTATAACAAAAAATGCCAAAAATGACACTGGCATTGTTTGGATTTTTAATTACTGAATGGAACAGTTCATTGTAATAACACTTGTATAGTAAAGGAATAAAACACTAACTTAATGAACGTGTTCATTGTAAATGGTTGTGTATTATAAGACTTCTCCAAAAGAGTTTGTATGTTTATGAAAATTTATTTGTTTCATCTGAAGACCTTGATGTGGTTCTTACCCTAACAGAGTTTAAAATTCACATTCACACTTTTTATATAAATAGTAATAAGTTTAATTATGTAACTAAGTATTTTTATAAAGTATGGCATTGTTGAACTGTTTTGCAGAATTGGTTCAAAATAAATTTCGCCTTGATTGCATCTGCTTATTTGAGGGGAGGGGGAAGGTGGGAGGGGGACAAAAGCAGAGTAGCCTTCATACTGAGGGGAAAAGAAGGGGAATAAAACCTTCATGAGTTTCAGGTGTGTTTTTATCCTCTGTAAACTATTTTAATGTGCTTTCATACTAGATGTTGAGTTCATGGTGCATAATTGCTGTGGAAAGGGAGACATTTTCTAGAGCAGTCCAGAAGTCCTCGGCAGGAATGGGCTCAGAACAATTCTGTCTGGACTTAAAATGAGCCCGCGTGACAGACGGACCTGGGATTCTTGTGAGAGTAAATCTGGCACAGCCTCTCAGCTGGTGGTCACTGCCACACTGCAGGGCAAACGCATTTCCTCTCCCTTGCTTTATCTGGTGTTAGTAGCCACTGTTGAATTCTGTGCAATTTTTCAGGGAGTTTTTTACGTTTGTTCTTGTGATGGCTGATGTTTTATCTCAACTTCATTGACCATTACCTGTCTTAATGACCAGTACAACTCAAACGGCACATCCTGGCATGTATGTACAATGCCAGGGTGGATTGAGGAGATAGCACTGTTGGAGTTTCAATAATAGAGCACTAAGCCCATTCTTCTATACAAAACCTACAACCTGCAACATTTACTGTATTTTTAGTATTTCCGGTAATGTAATCAGCATTTTATTATTTTTGATGACAACGATCATGTCATTTCTGGTAATCTGTACTCCCCCCCGTTGTCCATTAGAACTGTGTGATAGCTATCTGCGTGCTAGGCCTGCAGATTGTTTGTGTCATGCGTTGTTTCAAGCTATAGTATTTTAAGAATATTTTCATACTATTTTTGGAGTAAACTTCCAAACACAAAAATGTGTACAATCCTACTATCTAGATAAAATACATCTCTCTTTTAGCATAAAGCATTATGAAAAGAACCTTATGTGTTCTTATCCTTGCAACTGCTGAATTGTCATTTCACTAGGTTTGTGAGTAGCTCTTACCACTGAAAAGTAGCCTTTGTTTTTGGAGTTTGGGGTTTTGGGTTGTTTTGAGGGGTTTGGGTTTTTTTTTTTTTGGGGGGGGGGGGGGGGGTGTGATGGGGGTGGGTTGGGTTTTTGGTTTTTTTAAAAAAAAAAAGTCTCCCAGCTGATGGGTAGAAACAAGCCAGAATGCTGTCTTACCTGTACACATCTACGATACTGTTTATTCTAAAACACATTATCGACTTAATGAGCCCCCACTTCTGTTATTTATTTGGTTTTGTTCACTCCAATAAACTTCTCAGGTTTTAAGTTTTTTGTGAAGATGCTGTAGATGTTTGTATTTGTGCCAGCTTTCCCCTAACACGCAAGAGTACGCTTAGAGCTGTGCAGTCACATTAGGTTTAAACCACAGGAGCACTCACGTAAGCTAAGCAGTACATTGCAAAGTGGAGACTCAAATTCTCACACCTTGCTAAGGAATGTAGGACTAAATCTGATGACTGATTGAGGCACCATAAGCAGGTCTGGGTGGACAGCTGCTGAAGTCCAGGATTGTGATTTGCCCAATAGCTGTTGTCTTGTGCAGTAGGTGCTTGGACTCTGTGTAAACAGAAGCACTGTGCCTTTGCGGCAGCACCTCTTGCTCCTACCTCGGCGTGATCCTAACGTGGGAGCAAGACTGCCACCGACCTTCCGAGCACTGCAGGAGGCCGGCAGCCGGTGCCAAGCTGGGAACCTTCATCTTGTGTATCTCTGGCAGATGCATTTTCAAGACAGGGTGGGAAGAGATGGTAGACGGGAATGGGACGGTTGTATCTATTCTTGATACAGTGGCCTAGAGTGGAAAACCTGGGCTCTGATCTAGAATCCTGGATTGCTGTCATGTCCTACACAGGTGGTTGGTAGGTGTGAGAGGTTGTTAAGAGGTTGCTAGTGGGGAGCAGAACCCACTGGAGGACTTCACCCACAGCTTAAGGCTTAAGCATTTGCATAAGGGTCAGGTTCCTTTTTTTCCTCTGTGCTCTTGCCTGCTGAGGCTTCCAGGGAGAGTCTTAGCTGGAGAAACATCAACAGCTTCCCTGCTTCTCCCATAGCATAGGGGAAGGAAAGGGAGAGAGCAAGAGAGAAAGGTGGAGGTGAGCAGCTGAGGTGCTGGGTTCTGCGCTCCTTCCCAGGGCAGAGGGAAGCAGGTGGAGGGGTTGTGTTGTAGCTGGTGCCCTCTGTTCTCCTCTGTCCTGTTTTGAAAAGGAGGTAGAAATGTAGCAGAACCAAGGAGTGTCCATTCCCTTGCTCGCAGTGGAAATGGAGCAAGGCCAATGCCAAGTGCTGCTTCTGTTCTCTCAGGTGGTTCTGGTCAGCTCACCCTGACTGGTTCCCAGCAGAGCCCCTTCATATTAGCTGGGGAGTCCCAAGCATTTTTCTGCTGTCATTTTGTCAAATTCTAATAACCATAGTTGTTGGGGGATCAAAGTATTCATAGCGCTGTGTACTTTTACAGAACATTGTCCATCTTCTCTTAGTATTTGACTTTAAATGAGTAGAAACGTGTTGGCTATTGTGTCGCTTTTGATTCGTTCTTCCTAAAGGAGAGAGGACAGTTACCTAGTTACACTCAGCGGGGTCTGAGGAACAGACTGGAAATTTAAAAGGGAAACCTGAATACAAGCACTCCTGATGAACCAGTCATGTACCGACACTGAAGCTGACTGCTGTGAAAGCATTCCTGTTTTTATCAAAAAGCTACTTGCAGTAGGAGCACTTCAGCCCTCTCCATTGTGCCCTGCTGCTAGGTTATTGAGTCTCTAGCTGAGGCCACAGATAAGTGCATACTAGGAAATGGATAGATCTGTGCATCTTACATTTGGCCCTGAAAACCCACCCCATGCGTGCTAACAACTCACTTTTTTCCTGGACCTCAACAAGTGCCAGCTGCTGCATTTACCATTCATTCCATACGCCCACATTTATTCGCATTTGGGGCAGCCTTGCAGGGGCTCCGTGGCTGATGACCCTTCTCTTGGCTTCAGTGTTTGGAAGCATCCGGGTTGTATTTGCTGGGTAAGAAAGCATTTCTGCTCTTTCAAAATCAAAAAAAGGATAAATCTCAATTCAGCATGACTCCTACAATAAAAGTGCCACAAATAAGGAGAACATCTAATAATTTGCTTTGTCATGAAAACAGTGAGGGTGGCTCCCTGCTCCTCCAGCAACTGTGGAATACGCCACTTGTGGAGATGCTCAAGGTGTGTTGTCGAACAGTGAATGACCGTGCTGGATTGCAGCCCCTGTTCAGTCCAGGCAAGGAAGCCAAGTCTGTGGTTCTGTCCTTCTGAAGAGTTCCCAAGACAAGGCAAGAGTGTTGGCTCACGTTTTTAAGAGTGGAAGCTGGCAACTAGATGACTTTCATCCCTTATATCCCCCCACCCACCTTCCTCTCCTCTCAGTTCTAGCCTAGGTGCTCGCTCTTCACCACAACTGACTGGCTTTTACTTCTCCATCAGGTGGCTGTGCAGTAATAGCATGAACACGTATGAGAATTCACAGAACTAAAGGTTAGAAGCCTTTAGCAGCCTTATGTACCTTCTTTTTTTTTTTTTAAATGGAAGGTGCCTGGCAAATTTAGCAGCCTTGATAGAGCAAGGTCAGATCCATATCGCTTTACTGAAGTTTTGATTTCGTTCTACATGACCCTCTTCACTTCTGGAATGGCTCTGCCTTTCAAATTGGCTTATGACTAATGTATATTATTTCCTTTGTGCTAAAATATTTCAAGTACAATAGAAATAGTTTCCATATTTACATTTTAATTTAGTGCTATTTGTTAAGGTTACTGCATCAAAATCTGTGCACTTAATCTTCTTGCCACCTTTATCACAGGACTACCATTTGCAAGGAGAGATATTTTTCCCTATGAAACTGAAGTTCAATCAATAGCTTCAGTGGATTAAGGTTATAATACGTAGATTACTAATAGGCTAAACATAATCTCTGGCGCCACTGTCATTAGAGCAGCCCCAGCCCTTTCAGGCTGCTACTAAGTGTTTTGAAGAGCAATTGTCCATATACTTAGCAACAGATACGCCCCCTGAGTTCAACTGATCATTAAGGTAGGAAGGAATGACCCTCTCTGCCGCTTGGGGATGACAAATGCCATTCAGGAAGACAGTGGGATACACATCCCCTTTGACAGGCCAGCCTGCCTCGTGCAAATGCTCTTGATTTATCAACAACATAGCACAACCCTCATATGCTCTTCGTCCCAAGACACACTGTCATGCCAGGCAGTCAGCAGAAATCTACTGATACACAGCATCTCTCTTCAGGGTTTCCAAGGCATCTGCCATCTTACCCAACAACCCTCATTGCCTAATATGTAGCATTTCTCAATCTCAGACGTGTCACAAATGAGATCAGTTTCATTATCTCTGGATGGCAAATTAAGGCAAGGGGAGAAGAGGTATTTTGACTCACCCAAGATCATGGGACATCCAGGATCTTAGGGACATGGTTTAGTGGTGGAATGGCAGGGCTAGGTTAACGGTTGGACTTGCTGATCTTAAAGGTCTTTTCCAACCTAAACGATTCTATGATTATACGATCAAGTTGAAGACCATGACCAAGCAGCAGCCAGAGTCTAATGTTTGGTCTACTGGGAATTTCCTTTCAGATGGGCAGCTTTTAGCATTGCCTACCAATCTCAACTCCTGGTTCTGAGCTTGGAGAGGTGATTTCCTAAGAAAACCCTGCAGTAAATTCCCATAATGCCCCACAATGGACACCTGAGCTACTCCAAAAAAAATGGAAAAACCTGGGTAAAGCCTGTGGGCCCAGCACAGCAATTTGGCTGCCACAAAGCCGATGTATCAATAATTAGGTGCAAACAGTGTGGAGCTTGAGCTGGGAAACCCTGCCAGTCCCTGCCATGCTCAGCCCAGGGCTAGCCCAGGTGGCCCTTGGGGTGCAGCTAGCCACCCCACAGACAGACCATGCGCGGATAAGCGCTTGACCTCGGCCTCCGAGGATGGCAGTGACTATCAGCAGCATCCTCCTTCCAGCTCACTGGGCTGCCACATCTCGGACGCCATGGCACACACAGCCAGATGGGCAGGAGGCTTTTGTTAGGCAAAGTGGTTTGTTACAACAGGACGCAGCTGCGATGATCTTCTATGAGCAGTGCCCAGTGAGCACACGTGCGAGTTCCTCTGTGGTTGTCGTTACTCCCTTCTCCTACCAGATGTAACTTCCGCAAGTAATTGGTTTGCAGCAGTGCTTTAGAAGGGCTTTCTAAGTGCCCTTTCAGCCAGCCAGTGCCCTAGACCACAGAACAAGCAATTCCTTCTCTGCCACTCAAGTGTGGTGTTGCACTGACACTGCTGTATATGTCAAAACCCTCTAAGCAATCAGCTGAACACCCACAAAACCTGTGACTTGATGATATCATGCCTCTTCCTCCTTCAATCTACCTTTGCAATTGTTTCTTACAGAAACGTCTACACTTTTTTTAAAATCACTTAGCAATCTGGCAAGTACATAGCCAGTTATTTTAAGCTTCTTTAAGGATTAACCATTATATTTAGTCTGCCTAAGATTGGAGTCTGTGTATCACCTGGTCTGTTATAATAGAAGATGCTGAGCACCCTTCAGTCGTCGTGAGTGAAATGTGCTTGGTACAACTCGCCTAGATACATAAATGATCTCAGCCGCTGTAGTACATGATTCATCACATCCAAGGAAAGTGGGATGTTCTTCTCATGGTGCAGGTAGGAACAGCAGAGGAACTGGGACACAGGCAAGTAAAGTGTCTTACCCAGAATCGCACAAAAAGGTTCTTAACAAAACTGAGGTTCAGACACTGGTTTCCCACATCTCAAGCAAATACCCTCAACAGGGGAGACTTCACAGAATTGGACTCGTGGTCTCATATTTCTTAAGACTCTCTTTATTCCATGCTGCTAAAGAAAACGATGGTTGGCATGAGGCTTTGTACTGTGTCTGTCCTTTCCCCACACTCTGTAGTTTGCTAGACATGATTTGTGTGTGGTTTACCCTAACAAAAAACCCTCGCTGGGAATATATGTTGATGTTGAGTAGTGGCACATGGGACTGGAAAGAAACAGAATTCAGCCTCAGCCCTGACTTCTTGGGGACTTGAAACAGCTGGACCACAACTGCCATTATCTCACTGCCAGAAACAGAATTCTTTATGAGGAAGTGAGAACTGAATGTGACTGCACGTACCAAAACATCTCTGGGAGATGCAGCAGTTGCTTGAAAGGGATGGTATGTAAAGGCTCTCTCATTTATAGAAATGCTGTTTTCCTCTGAGGAGATGTGATATGATGGCCTCTTGGGTTGGTCTAGGGTGGCTGTTTTCTTCCTCTGTGGAGTTGGAGGTGATACAGGAGCAACTCTTCACCTTGAAAGCCCTTTGCAATTATTAATTTTTTTGAGGAAGGGATCAGCGTCTGGAAGCAGGCAAGTATAAGATGAAACATGGCCTTGCAACTAAATTGACAGTGGCCACCCACCCACAAAGTGAATGGGTCCAAGCTGATACTCCAAATCCATAGACTGTCAGAAAAGGTTACTTCTCAAAGTATCAGCTGAAGAAAGGGTCCACAGTCATTCTGTTACAGGCATTTGGCTGTAATGAGGCAGTAAATTCTGTTATGCTTTGCAGTCACAGGTGTTGTCAAGGCTTTCTTTATTCACATGGTCAACAGAGATATGAGAGAAATTGTCAACAACTTCGGAGGCTTCTACAGAGAGCTCACCAGCAACAGGCAACTCTGCTGGGTAAGACGCATTGGGGGTGCTGTTGTGAAAAGGATCATAACAAACACATAAGTTGTGCATTTTCACAAAATATTTCTGGTTTTATTCTTGGAAATTGGGAACATATCTGGTGCTAAGGCAAGCCAGTGTGAAAGTGACCACTCAGAGAGTTCCAGGTGGGCATTTGACGCAAGCCACACATTTCAGCATCTACTACTTCTGTCATTTTAAACCAATATAGGTTCCTCTGTTTTTCCAGTATCAGTGACTTTTCCCCTTGATGTGTTATCAAAAGTGCTGTCCTCTAATCTCTGGTGAACAACATATCATTTAACAGAAACTGAGACATTGGTGAGCAACAAGCCACCATGGTGGATGTACATTTGTTTGCTCAACAGATTGGACCAGAGAAGGGTGCTGTGCATTTGGCCACAGCTACTGTCCTGAATGGTCTGTGGGCCAAGTGAGAGGGAAAGGTAATGCTCATGGATCTCAGTATAAGAATGCTCATTAATTCATAGAGTTTCCCTGCTCCTGGTTGCCCTCATTTGCACATCTGGTCTTGATTTTGCAGTAATTTATACATATGTCTAGCTTTAAAATATCAAATAAAGTACAGGCATCGCCGAGTTCTTGGAGACTCTGCACATGCTTAATTTTTGCAGGATAGAAGATTGCAGCAACTGCACAGTGCTTAGTGGTGGAATTGGTCAGAACCTTTCACAGGCATTTTGTTGGAGCTCTGGCATTTCTGAAAGAAAAGATTTTTGCCTAGTCCTGCTTATCAAATGTTTCTCTGTATGACCTTGTCTTGATTTCATCTTTCTTACTTGGAGGATTTAATCTGAGATTTTAGTCTTTTAGCCACTTCCCTACTGAATATGTGTCGTGGTTTAACCCGGCTGGCAACTAAGCACCACGCAGCCACTCGCTCACTCCCCACCCCCCCTCAGTGGGATGGGGGAGAGAATCGGGAAGGGGAAAAAGGGTAGAGCCGAGGGCTGAGATAAAGACAGTTTAATAAGAAAAAATAATAATAATAGTAATAATGAGAATGATAACAAAATATACAGAATATACAAAACGAATGATGCACAATGCAATTGCTCACCACCCGCCGACCGATGCCCAGCCCGTCCCGAGCAACGATCAGTACCCGAGCAGCGACCGACCGACCCACCAACCCCCCTGAGCATGACATTATATGGTATGGAATAGCTCTTTGGACAGTTTGGGTCCTAGCTGTGCTGTACTCCCAGCTTGTTATGCACCTGGCCGAGCAGGAGAAGCTCAAAAAGTCCTTGAGCAGTCTGAGCACTGCTTGGCAACAACTAAAAACATCAGCGTGTTATCAACATTCTTCTAGTACTAAATCCAAAGCACAGCACTATGCTAGCTTCTGTGAAGAAAATTAACTCTATCCCAGCCGAAACCAGGACAATATGCTGTTGATCTGGGAGCCAAATCTTGTATACTTACCATGTTGCTGGATATTAAAAATAACCTATTTGGGCAGTGATGTGAGCAGCCATAAAGGCAGCACAGTTAGAAGGGGAAATTACTGAACAAAAGATATTGTCTGCTCAAAAACACTGACAGAGAACGGGCTGCCAGCCTGGAACTGCGAGCCTGAGGACTAGCCCTGTGAACTGTAAAAAAGCATCCTTGAAAAGTACAGCTGGCCTCTTTGAAGTGCAGCTGGGGTACCTAGAAACCAGAGACATCCACAGATACCACTGATAAGCACAAAACAAGGGACTGTAAGAGCAATTTATTGTCTGAGAAGGTAGAAAACAGTCTGAAAAAAAATAGAATTGCTCTGAAGGAACAGAAAACAGCATCATCTGTTGGCTTTTACAGGTGAAAAATAGAAATTACAGCATTTATCGGCTGTTCAATGTCCTACTCCCTCTTATGTCTCTGTAATATTAAAAGAACTCAATTTTTACCCAAAATGGAGCCTCTCTCTTTCTGAGAACTTCCTGGTTGAATCCCACATTAACTTGCTATGAGCTCTTGGGCTCTTCCCTGGGACACATGCCCGAAAGCAGGCTCTGTGACATGGGTTATTTTGGAACTGGGATTCTGCCTGTTGTGTTACTGGCTTGGGCTGTCCTCCCCTCTTTTGGGGATGGTTGGATCCCCCTCTGGGACTGGTTTGTTCCCCCCTGTTGGGATGGTTTGGCTCCTTCTGAAGTCTGATTCACTTCCTATCAATATTGTATATATTCATATAAGTAATCTATCATAAGTATATCTGCTGTTATATTGTTGATAAGTTTGCTTCCCTGATGTAGTAATAAATAGTCTAGTACTATAGTAATGGTGGTATATAAATACTTGGTTGGTGCTGTTATTGGTTGTACTACAATAATTGACGCTATTATACCATACTACTGATTGATACTATATGATTGAATGAGACTATATTATCAATTGCCGATAGTAATTTGTAATAACTTGATATACATTCATTCATATTTGCTTTATTAAACACAGGTATCTGCTAGTGGTAACTTTTCTGGTATTTGTAATAATAGTAATTGTGTAATCTGTAAAAAATAAAGACATTTAGAGGATAAAGCCTATGTGTCCTCGTGTATTATGGAATCCTACCAACCCATGGTTGCTATCTGTACACACCTGTAGGCCAGGTAACCCTTTAGGTCATGACAGGCAGAAATTGGCCTTTGCTCTGTGAGCTTAAAACGCTTGGTATGGTGGAGTCCTAGCCCAGAACTAGCGCTTAGAACCCTGCAGGAGGACAAATAATATGTGGTACAATGTGGCCATATCCTGACAGGCACAGTTGGACATGCTTGCTGTTTGCAGACCTTCTGATTTAAGAGGACAGAAAGAGCAAAAAGCTGTAGCTAGCACTGGCTGGGGTCGCCGCTGTGCATGCTCATGTACCACATGGCTCGGGCCATGCCACCGCACTACACTGACTGTAGAGCTTGCAGGGGGAGAGTTGGCTTGAGTCCCACTGGCTCAGGTCTGCCAGCATCCACTCTTTTCTTTGCTTCTGCTCTGTTGGATTGAGCCTTCACGTATCATTGCTTGCAAAAGCAATCAGCAGCCTTCAGCTTGCCAAAGTCCGAGAGCATAATACAGCCCCAAAAAGAGGCTCATAAAAAAATTCACAGAGAGACATATGTTGAAAGGGTAGTTTATATGATAATGATTTCCAGCAAGGGATGGGGATGGAGGGAAGATCACCATGTCAGGTAGCTGGTATGAAGTGTTTGGGGGGGGTTTTTTTGCCTTTTTTAATGATCACCCC
This sequence comes from Gorsachius magnificus, assembly GCA_034008185.1. Classification (NCBI taxonomy): domain Eukaryota; kingdom Metazoa; phylum Chordata; class Aves; order Pelecaniformes; family Ardeidae; genus Gorsachius; species Gorsachius magnificus. The sequence continues at coordinate 53,270,150 of CM067082.1, read as the reverse complement.
ACCAATGTTGCTTCTATAATGAAACCAGGTTAAGAAGGATGCTCAATCCTTAATGATTTTCAGGGGAAAGTGTCAAATGTTCTTGCTTGGGTTTGATAACCACATTGCTTTGGTGTCAGTAATTAATTTTGTGTGCCAAATGCAAACATGCTTGCACTTCATGACACTTCCTCATAAAGAAAAATACATGTTATCTCTTTTATGGCATCCGTGTGGTTCCAGTTACTTTATTTGTTTGGTTTTCTAGTTTCTGTGGAAGTTCCTAGTTGTCACAGTAAGGAAATCTTATTATATTTCCAGTCTAAAGGCAACTGGGCCCTATTGGTTTTGACTGTATTAGAAGAGTACAAGTTTTAGTCGGTGTCCAAACTAAAATGGTCTTACAGCTCCTTTCAGACAGAAGCTGTTTCCCTGGTGGTGTGTGTTACTTTCTGCTTAGAGATGCCCTTCCCTCCCAACATGCCCTCTTCATGTGTCTACCCTCAGGCAGAGATGCACACTAGCCCCTCGTCTGAGGAAGCTGTGCAGTTTGTCTGCCATTCAATTTGTGCAGCACTGGTGACTTTTTGCCATATAAATCTTTGTGTTGGGCTAGCAAGGAGATCATGCTGTTCTCTGCTTCTTCCAAGGATTTCTCTGATTTGCAGTTCTCTTGCAAAGAAATAGCTAGGGAGAAGAGGGAAGGGCTTATTCAGCAAAACTGACCTATTTGATTAAAATTATGGGTTTCAAGGAAAAAAATAAGTCAAAACACCTCCACTCCTTCAGTTTCCTCAAAGGACAGTCTTTGAGGGACTATTTAACAAAATAATCCTCTGTTGGCTAAAATGCAGCCTGACTTGAAACCATCCTCATCTGCTTCAGAAAAGCAAATGTTGAAGCATGGTTATCTGGCTTATACAAGATTCTGTGCCTGGCTGGGCTACTCAGACAGCAGTTACACCAGGTTTGAATCTTCAGTCTTATAATAGTAAGATTTTAAATGGCATGTGAAGTGGGAAAATGCTAACAGATGATGATCAGTTCTCACCGTTTGCTTCTGAACACTTTGAAAAAAAAAACCTCTGAAGCTTTGCTGGATGCATTAAAAATGTAGCATTGCATTGCATACACTTTGGGAGGCAAAAAGAAGGTCAAATGTGATTTAACTAATTTTCCCAGTAAGGCAGAGTGTTACAGACGTGTCTATGATCAAGGATATACCCAAGGAATATGAGTACTGAGAACAAGGTATTAAGGTAGAAATGGAAGTCTCTTTCTGTTGGTATATTGCATGTAATAGTGAGTTTGTGTGGGTGCAGCTGTATTGGTTTAAGCAAGGAGCTTATGCACATGGGGATACTAGGAGAGTGATGTGAATTAACCAAAAGTCTGATCATTGAGAGTGTTAATGAAAACACACAAAATCTGTGCTTGGCTAGCTATGTACAGAAGCACAGTGCCCTTAAACTGCGTAACTTCATAGATGAGAAATAGGGATGTCTCCTTCACAGGCAACATGAACCTCAGAAGTTTTGTAATTGCTGGTTTCTTCTAGAACCTCTGGTTGCATTGGCTTTGAGGGATGCTCTGAAACTGTCAGCAGCAGAGGGCCCTGAGCTTCCTTCATAAAGCAGCATTCTATTGCCAGAGAGAGTTGCACGTGCTTGGCCTTCTGTGAAATATTGTGAAATCTTTGGACAGTTTATTGATGTCAGATTTAGTTAATACAGCTGGGATTTATCTTCTGGGAAATACACGCCTTGGTGTGTCCAGAAAGAGCGTTGCCAAGCCATGGGATGTTCATACCTGGATTAGAAAAATGTATCATATGTTACAGCTAGCTGGCTTGAGGGGTTTGGTTCAGCTGGATGCTATTCATATATCCGATCTCATTTTCTGATGTTTTTCTGCTACCTCCTAGGAAGAAATAAAAAGCTTATTCTTATTTTGAAAATGTGTAAATTAATATTATTCTAGATGCAGTGTGGTAGAGTTATTTGGAGATGTAACTGATGTAACTTTGCTTGTGGTTATGCGCATAGGCCTTGAGAGTATTACTCTTTCATGTTTTATGCTTTGAACAGATGGACTAACCTAACTCTTCCAGTTCTATGATTTGGGCAGTGATGGCTTTGCTTCTGTATCTCCCTCAGACACTTCCCCTTTCTACCACTGCATAATGCTGCATTGCAGGAAAACAGTAATGGTATGGCATAGCTGAGGGCTGATCACAAATGAAGATAAACGTGTTTCCATTGATTTGTGAAAAAAAAAAATTGTTATTTTATTTTCAAAGTAGGATGAAGGTTACTCACAAGGGAAGAGAAGTAATAAGAAAGTTCTTTCTGTAAGACAGTGATGCTGAAATTGTAAATTCTAGTTTATGGATTCCAGTTTACTGCTGCATTAATCATTCAGAAGTGATCTATATCTTGTTCCAAATATGCATCTAAGTTTGAAGTAAAGGTGGGTGCAGATATGCAGGATGGTATTTGTAGCTGCAGATTTATACAAGAAATGATTGGCCCAGATGCAATAACAGTGAATATAAATTTTTGCTACTGTACTACATTGTTTTCTATTTAAAAGCATTAGATGAAATATCTCTCATTACATACATTTCTTGACAAATATTTTTTTCTTCTATCTTCAAATCCAGAGTAACGATGGCAACAAATGTTGATATATATCAACAAAGAGCAGTATTGGACGTGACAAAAGTAGATGTATTTACTAAGATTTTTATCCTGCATTTCTGTGCCAGAACTTCCATTCAAGTCTGCGGGGGAACCCCACTTCCAGGATTGTCTTCTAGAAGAGTTAAAGTGCCTCTTCTATCCAGGGAGGCTTCCAGAGGAAAGCCTGTTAATGTTTTTTCACCCATGTTTCGCCAAAAACAAACCAGAAAAGAAGTTTTTCAAACTAAAATATTTGAATGAAAAGGAATAATTAGATGGAAGTCACACATACATTTTGACTTGGAAATGTTACTCTGGTTGACTGCTATGGGCCGGATTCTTTGCCCCACATGTTCCCTGACACCCCACAGCTGCTGACCTTCTGTGGGTGCTGCAGCGCAGCACGGGGCTTTCATGGGGTGCTATATATCATGAAATGCCAAACCAGGAACTCTGTGAATACAGGATGGCAAAGACCTGAAGAGCCTGCAGAGGAACTGTGGTGTCACTTTCAGATGCTTCACTTCTTGAAGGGAGAAAAATTATCCCTTGTGTGGGAGAGAAGCTCTGCTTGAGGAACTCATTTAAACTGCTGCCATTTTTTTGTCAAGAAGCTTTTCTGCCGAAAATTTCAGGCAGCCATGTCCATGCTTTAGGATGCTTTACTCAAGTGTATGCTGCCAAGATACACTCATTCCCACAGAAGGCTCTGCTCTACTTCCTACAGCTCCTAATCTGCTTGGTTCAGACCCAGTCTGGATATTGCTGTAGTCATTGCAACTCAGTGTAAGTGTGGCCAAAAGTACAATATGGACAGAATGGCAATTCCAGCTTTTCATTTCCTTTCTATTTCCTGAATTTCTACCACTTCATATCAATTTTGCAGCTCTTTTTATGACAATTTGACAGAAAAAAAGTCAATAGAATCCTTCAGTGTATTTGATTCTTATTTTCCTTATCCCCAGATGCTGGATACAAACCAACAATCGGAAATAAAGGAAGCAAATAGAGTGGGTCACTAACCAGCTGAGTTTAAACCCTCATGGATTAAGAAGCCAACTTTTCCAGATGAGGATATGCATGTCCAGATGGGACAGGCACCCATTCCAAAGGTTGAGGAGATAATTTTTTTATTTTAATAATAATACAGTGACTTCAGTCAATACTGTATTGTAATGTTGATACTGTTCCTGCACATATTCAGAGTTCAGGTTGAACTAGTTATTCTGAGTACCATTAAGTGTATTTGCTACAGGACCTTGACACACATTCTGCACCTGTATTCCCTTAAGTTTAAATAAATAGTTTGTTTCTAAAAAATATACATAAAAGGACTGCAATGCCTGCATGAGGAAGGGAGCCAACATTTAGTATGAAATGTGAATGGACTTTTTTTTGAAATGTGTGGTTGCCAGTGAAATTGGAATTTCAGTTCAGAATCTGTGCTCCCAACATGCTATACTTAGCAGCACTGTTAAAACCCCAGACGTATAGTATGTGCATTTCTTTACTGCTCTGCACACCCTCTGATATAATCCTTTACGTTGCCGGTGGAGCAGAGAAAGCAGAAAAAAAATCAATGAAAAGTTTTATAACACGTGTTACATTTTCTATAAAATGAGTAGAAAACAGCATGCTGAATCAACTGTTATTCCATCCTTTACGCTACTGAGTAACTCCGTTGGGAATTAGAAACCAGAAGCAAGCCTTGAACGTTTGCTATTTCGTTGCAGGCCTTAGCACTGCTAGGAACTGGTGTGGCAACCAGGGAACATGTAAGAGTATGTATATGTGTTCTGGGCTTTTCCCTAATTACTACCTGTTTAATGAAACTGCGGTATAACCTTTAGAGCTGGTGCCAAAACTCCTTTGCTTTTCTCACTCAAATTAAATACTACAGCTGAAAATTACTTGGTATCTCTTTCAGTTATTCCCTGCCAGGGTTGCCTCCCCTCACCTTATCTCCCTGGTTCATTCTTCCCACACACGATTTCTGTGACCAACCTGGAAATATCTGATTTTTTTTTATTATTATTATGAGAGTAACTGCTAAAATTTCATATTCTTACAGCAGCGAGAAATATGAAAGAATGCACCCGTGATCATTATTGCACATATGAAAGGTAGAGAAGCAAGGCACAAAGTCCACACGGCTCCGTGGAGCACGCTGCAGCTCCATGAGACAACTTGGATAACAGCTGTGCAGAGCAATGTGGGCTGGACAATGCAGTCTGTCGAGAGCTGCTGAAGCTGACATCCCCTGTAGCCCAAGGGTAATTATCACAGCTCCCATTTTGCCCTGTGGGTTTGGTGCTGAAGTGTTTTGCTCAGCACAGCAGCACATGTGTAGGCATGACCTTGCTGGGGCTATATGGAGTGGGTTTTAGAGCGGAGGGGTTCCTGGCTCCTCTTTTTGTATCAACTCTATTTGTGCTGCACTAACTCAACTGTAGAGATCAAAATCCCAGAAAACCATGCTGTTAGCAAGCTGTAGTTCATCCCCTCAGTGGCACCAGGGGCATTGTCAAGGGTGCAGGGAGGGCTGGGGAGCCAGGAGCCGAATAGCATGGCTGGCAGGGCAGGTGTGGGGTGGCAGCCAGGGTCAACTGAGAATGTTGCCAGATGAGGTCATGGTGAGGAGACAGCTCCTGAGGGCCGGGCCTGGCCCAGTAACAGGCTGTATTGGGTTTCTGTGGCAAGGTGTTGGTAGTGGGGGACTACAGGGGTGGCTTCTGTGAGAAGCTGCTAGAAGTTTTCCCTGTGTCTGCCGCTGGCCAAGGCCAAGCCAATCAGCAACAGTGGAAGTGCCTCTGTGATAACATATTTAAGAAGGAAAAAAACCAGCTGCATCTCAGTAGCTGGAGAGAGAAGTGAGAGGATGCAAGAGAAAACAGCCCTGCAGACACCAAGGTCAGTGAAGAAGGAGGGGCAGGAGGAGCTCCAGGCGCTGGAGCAGAGATTCCCCTGCAGCCCATGGTGAAGACCATGGTGAGGCAGGCTGTCCCCCTGCAGTCCACGGTGGAGCAGATCTCCACCTGTAGCCCATGGAGGACCCCACGCCAGAGCAGGTGGATGCCCAAGTGAGGGGACCCCGGGGGAGGAGCCCACGCCGAAGCAGGTTTGCTGGCAGAACTTGTGACCCCGCAGGGGACCCAACGCTGGAGCAGTCTGCTCCTGAAGGACTGTGCCCCATGGAAATTATGGACCCATGCTGGATCAGTTTGTGAAGAACTGTAGCCCGTGGGAAGGACTCATGTTGGAGAAGTTCGTGAAGGACTGTCTCCCATGAGAGGGACCCCATGCTGGAGCAGGGGAAGAGTCCTCTCCCTAGGATGAAGACGCGGCAGAGACAACGTGTGATGAACTGACCCCAACTCCCATCCCCCTGTGCCACTGGGGGGAGTAGGTAGAGAAACTGGGAATGAAGTTGAGCCCAGGAAGAAGGGAGGGGTGGGGGGAAGGTTTTTAAGATCTAGCAGTTTTTCTCCTCTCCTCCGATTTTGATTGATAATAAATTAATTTTTTTTCCAAGTTGAGTCTGTTTTGCCCATGATGGTAACTGATAAAATGGTCTCTCCCTGTCCTTATCTCGACCCATGAGCCTTTTGATTTACTTTTCTTTCCTCTGTCCGGTTAGAGGGGAGTGATAGAGCAGCTTTGGTGGGCCCCTGGTGTCCAGCCAGGATCAAACCACCACACAGGCACCAGGGCCAGACACAGCCCCGTGACTGCCAGCCTGTCCAGGGCTGAGCTGGGCTGTCAGCCTGCGGTTCGGGGTCCAGATCAGTGAGGTCCATGACTTAGCACAGCCGCAATGCAGTGGGCAACTGGGGTCCATGGCCAGAGCTGAGATGGGTCCCGAGGGCAGGCGTGAGGCAGGGAGGCCTCCGGTGGGGCTGTATGGGGCCAGCAAGGCCAGTCCTGCCCTCAGTGCCCTGACAGCAGCTCCCTCCCAGAGGGATGTGTCCTCCCACCCGACAGAGATCTGGGCTCAGGTGGGACTTGCTGAAGAGTGGTTTAATTGCTGTGGGGTGTCGGGGGCATTTCAGGGGACACAGAGCCAGGGAAAGGACAAGGAAATGGGAAAGGGACATGGCGGGGGGGATTGGAGCCAGACGGGGGGCTCAGGCAAACTTGAGTGGACCCAGCCCCAACCCCAAGGTTTCCCTGAGGTTCTCAGAAGCTTGGGTTTAGGCCAGGGCTGGTGCTGTGGGAGGGTCAGAGTCCAGAGCCAGGCCAGGTTTGTAGGGCAAGGCCTTGCACAGCCATGGCCCTGGCTCTGCAATTCTGGCTTAGGGCTTGAGACAGCCAGGGAGGGCAGGGTGCCACAGGGGCCAGCTGCTGCCAGGGGACCGGGAGCCACGGGGGGTCCCTGCGGGGGCAGGAGGGCAGAGGCCTCCCAGCCAGATCTGTCCCAACCCCAGTCAGGAGCAGGGTTGGGAGAGGGGTGGGCAGTGGGATAGCCCCAGCCCCAAACACTGTGTGCCTCCCTGGGGACAAGGACAGGGATGGGCTGAGGCTGGGCCAGGCCAGCAGTGTGTGAGTGGGGTTCAGGATCAGGGCCGGTGAGGGGAACCAAGGCTGGACACAGCCCAGGGTGTGTCCAGGCAGGGTCCATGGCCAGGCATGCCCACAGCTGTACCACAGCTGGAAGCAGGTACACCTGCAACACAGCCCAGGCAGAAACTAAGGCCCATGGGCAGAGGGTGCGGGGCCCCCAGGTGAGACTGGTCAGGGTGAGACCTGCCTGTACACTCAGTGCCCCGTCTGGCCTTGGGAGGCATTTGGCCAGTATATATGCAGGTTTTTATAAGGTTGAAACCTTTCCTTTCCCCCAAGACAACTCATCACTAGCATTAGTAGTAAGTCACTGCCATTAAGTATATTTAAATACTTTTCACATGAAATATTTTTAATGAGTCCAAAGACCAGAACTAATTCCTGGATATATCATAAATAGCGAGGTGTCAATAGACAGGTTGGTATCTTTTAGAATACCAGTCTCCAGCCTAAAGCAAATTGTTTTTTATTGCACCCATCTTTTTGCCAGGTCTTGACACCAAATCTACAGAGCCAAACAATGTGAATTAACAAATTCTTGGTTCTCTGCAGCAACTGGAGACAACAGTGAATGCATTAGCATAGTTTCTCTGCTGCCAGTTTCTCATGCCAAGCCCTGCTATCAACATATTTCATTGTGCTTCTCGCTCTCAGCTGTTGTCTACCAGTAGATAGGACACTTAGTTTGGGGAGGGGGGTGCTCTATAATGAACATCTATTGGGATGGGTTTGAATTACCCATTAGTATAGTCTTGTTTTACAAAGTAAAGGCCAGGCCTGAATACTGGCTTTACTTGATGGTTTGTATAACATTCTTCTTCTTTTCGTCATAACATCTGAGAACCACATAAGCATTTTATGTATTTATCCACAGAATTCTCCTGTGAATAAGGGGAGTACTATTATCTGTACTACAAACAAGGGAAATTAATGTAAGGCCTGAACTGATGGAACAACTTAGCCAAGCTTCAGACAGGAAATCTGCAGCACAGCTAGAAATTGAATCCTGACTCTTATCCAAGCATATCTTGTCTACAAGTTCATCTATCATCCTGCTGCACTGGTCTCCAGAAGAAGGAATTATTTCCTACAGCAGAATCACTGCTGTATTCACGTTAGGTGTCTCAAAATGGGAATAGCTGCTCATTCACATTAGGCAAGCATATCCCAAAGCTGTGCAGTCCTGAGCATGCTGAAGTGGGGCTAAGACAGTCCAGTCCCCAGTGCACCCCAAGTCGCTGCCTGGGGACATGGTTGGCACCTAAGGGAGCTTGAATCCTAAAAAGATTCTGAGGCAGTCTGTGAGGCAATTATCTGGCAAAGCTGCCTGATCAGTTTGTGTGAGCATTACACAATGGTTTCACTACAGACTCAGCTGGCTTTGCATAGGTTAAGCCCCTTGACGTGCAATGGAAAAGCCATATTTACTTGGCATTTTTGCTTCACTTTCACTTATTCAGTTCAACATCCAGATAAGGGGCAGTAAATTCCAAACTCATTCCTGTACGACTATGCCCTTTGGCACACAGTGATTTTTTTTTCAGTGTACCTCAGTTCATTGGGTCAGATGTAGTGCTCTTAACATTACAAGTATAAGCTGACTATTTTTAATATTTGCAACATCCTTGAACTTCAATTCATCTGAATTCTCACATGATCTCTCATTTAAAAGGAGTAATTAAAATAATTTGGATTTATTGAGACACACAGGAGGGACACTGTACAAATGTTTTGATATGAGTTGCCAGCAGCTCTTGTAATATGTTAATTTTGGAGACTTCAGGTCTTAACTTTTTATTTTTTCCCTTACACTGCCACAACAGAGTGATATTTAAACAGCTTCTACAAGCTAAGGCCTTGAGTTATCTCCAAATTGACAGCTGCAGGCTGGGAAGTGTGAATGAAAACTTGTCTGTGTTGCTGATGGCCAAAAATTTCCAGAGTGAGGCTCTGCAAAATGCAACAGGAATGAGAAAATCTTTCTCTCCCAACCCTCTGAGCTAGTCTGATTAGTTTCTTCAGCTGTCGTGCTTGTGATTTCTGAGCATAAGCTTGCATGCAGTGCTGTAATTTTCTTTGTTTCATGTCATGCTATAGGACTGCACCGAAGGACTTTTGATGTCTTGGTACTGGGCACTGTCTTTCTCTAGTATGGACTTGGGGAAGTCTGTGAATTAGTCCAGCACTTGATAATATCTGATTATATCCCAGTATCTGGAAGCCTTGAAAGCAGGTTAGTTATACAAAATACTCCAGTAGCAATTGACTATGGTGATCATTCTTTTTTTTTTTTTCTTAAAAAAGATGTTGCTATGTGATGGTCCCAGCATGCATTTGACTTGTTACCCTAGTGGGCTATGAAGGAAAGTTAGAAGTTTGGATTAAACTTCAAGCAGACAAAAGTGAATAGTTTGTGGGCTTCATAAAGGTACTTGAAACCTGAGCTGCATTCCCTTCTGAGACACTTCACAGATCGCAGTCACCACGGTGGCAAACTCACGAGTCAGACTAATTAACAGACGATTGAGTTTCATGGCTGATCAGGTAGGAGTTTGTCTCAAAATTCAGAAACAGTTCCTTCTTTTCTGACCCCTCGTCTGTTGTGACCAGATAGCTAATATTCTTTCTGGTATTGCAGTAAGGCCAGTTTTGCAACATATCATAATGCGTCAGAAATTATGTGGGTTGTGAAAGCTTGTCTAAGCATAGAACACAGAATACAGAGGGAGTTGGTATTTGAGCAAAGTGGTAAGAAATTTCTTTGTGATCTCCAAGTTGATTAAATTGCCCTTGGAAAGTGGGGAAATGATAAAAGGATGCATTCGGAGGCATGACAGAAGAGAGGAAACTCTTTGAGGCCAAACTGTGAGGCAGAATGAGTGTAGCAGTCAGCAGGGCAGGTGGCAAGGACTCAGAAATGCTATGGCTATGCAGAGCTGGTAAGGAGCTGACTTCTAATGTCACCCGTACAGCTTTCTAAGCCACCAGCTGGGGAGTGTGAGGGACAGGGAGCTGCTGGGACAGCTTCTTCATCAGGAAGTAAGTCCAGGAACACCCCTTCTCTCCGTAGGCCTATGGGTTCCCTTCATAGCTTCCAAAAATGATCTACCCACGTCCCATGTTTCGTCTAAAATACAGCTCTGAATATAGCCTGCAGTCACACTAGTCATCTTTGCAGCAGTGAACAGCCTTCATATTCTGCAAATCAAAATTCCTTGAGTACCTCCTGTTTGTGTATTCAAATGCTTTGAATATACTTATTTTTTGCTTGAAAATCATAGACATCTCATATGTATTAATTTAAAATATGTGTATTTTCACTTTTATCCACATTAAAGTCTGCTGTGTAAAGCCTGCTTTTTCCATCTTTCTGATCTTTTGAGCAGCATAAACCTCCTTGGACTTCAAGGTACAAGCTTCATTTCCAGAACTGCTATTTGTAGTAGATGGTGCTGATAAAGGGGAACAGTGAAAATGTAGTTAATTCCTATACTGAAAAGCAGTAGCTCTTCCAGAGCTATATATATTGGTTTGTTTAAGCATGCGTGTATGTCCATACACCTATGTGAGAATAGACCATTTGTCATGTTTCATAAAGGTAATACTTAAAAACGGTTGTTTAAATTTTCCTTCTGATTGGACTAACTCCTCTTCAATTTATGAAAGGAAGTAAATGATTCCCATTCTAAATTCTTCTCTTGGCTGGGCATTCCTGTCTGGGTTAATTTCACTGAGACTGCTAATTCCCAGTAGTCAGGCCCTGAGGCCAACATTTTGTTTCACATCCTCTCTGGCCGAACTTGCTAAAATGCCCTGCAGATTCCACCTCATCTGACGTGTTACATAGAGTGGTTTCCAGCAAAAGGAACTTAACTCGCTAAGTGCAGGCAGAACTGTTAAGTGAATTTGTAACTTAAACTGGTTTTCTTGTACATTAGAGAACTGTAAATACACTTCAAGAACTTTTAACTTATGGTTAGAAGCTGCTGACAACCTACAGCTGGGAGGTATCATTAATGCAGATGACACCTGGAATATCCGAACTAGGTGACTTTAAGACTAGTAGAGCTGAGATTAAATTTATTAGAGAGAGCATGTGACATGGCTTTCAGGTCTAGTAACAAGAATACTGCTGCTGTGAGTTCAGTAATTTGGAAGAAAGTGAGACCCAAGTGTGCTTAACTACAGGTTGGCTACCAAGTGTCTATTGAATGCAGCCTCAGAAAAAAGATAGGTCTGGTCCTTTGGTGTTATCAAGTTTCTCATATGCTTTGGGTGTCGGTCTCTTCTCCCAGGTAACGGGCAATAGGACAAGAGGAAATGGCCTCAGGTTGCACCAGGGGAGGTTTAGGTTAGACGTTAGGAAAAATTTCTTCACAGAAAGGGTTGTCAGGCACTGCAATGGGCTGCCCAGGGAGGTGGTGGAGTCCCCACCCCTGGAGGTATTTAAAAGATGGGTAGATGAGGTGCTTAGGGACATGGTTTAGTGGTGGGATGGCAGGGTTAGGTTAACGGTTGGACTTGGTGATCTTAAAGGTCTTTTCCAATCTAAATGATTCTATGATTCTTTCAGCTGAAAGAGCACCTAGTCTGATCATCTGTGCTCAAGAAAGATGGACTGCAGTAGATACCCAGGAGAACCTTTCTAATAAGCAGTGGCCTACTTACATTTGATGTACTTCCAAAAGGCAACGATAACCTTTTTTTGCAACTTTGTTATGTTGGGCTAAATGTCAGGAAAGAAGGACAACTTATTTTTTGAGCATGTGACATGGCACTACGAAAAAAATTAGTCTGAAGATCAGTGATCAGTATAATGAAGAACAGTGTAACGAGATTTGCAAATAATTTTGACGCAAAATATGCTTTTGAAAGTTATGATCAGTTTGGTTTAAGAAAGATGCAATGGTACTCTTATGCAGGTCCCTGAATCAATGGAATCAAAGCATACTGTTCATTAAATTCTTAGAATTATCTCAAGTTGTACCATTTTACAGTATTTGCCAGTTTACTGACTTTAAAAATTGATTAAAAAATTACTATGCATTTCTCCATGTGTTGAACATGCTATGCCTGAATATTAACCATAGATCTATTCACAACTGAATTCCTGAAGAGGAATTTTGTAAGGACTGAAGTTACTGCAGAAAGTTGCAAGGATGAGGAAAGATGAAAGCTGAATTCTGCTAAGATCTAATTAATAAGCTCCAATCCTACAAATACCACTATCTCTAACTTTTTCTGCTCCAGGCTGCAAGAGAGATTATTAGTGATACTACCTGGTAACCTCTGTTTAACTACAGCTCTTGTTCGATTTGTATCAAATTCATCATTCATGTAGGGTGGGGGAATAAAAAAAAAAAGCTGATACAGAGATGTTGTTATGCAAAGATTGCATTTCAGACAAGGCTCCATTAACATCTTTTGTCTTCCTGCTGGTTCATCTATGAAGACCACAGGAAGTTTGAGTTTGTTTTTCCTTTCTAGATATCACCCTCCAAGATCCTGAAGTAAAACATAATTTACCTTTGCTTTCCAACTCTGATTTGCCATTAACTATTAACAAACACACTCAAGTTAAATATGCATCATCCCTTCCAGAAGACTTTTTTTAAAAAAAGCTTTATTAAACATATACTCTTTAGTACATATTTAAAGACTTCTAAGACCTTGAAGGAATCCTCCATCATACACAAAAATTATTTTCAGTACTAAATAAAGCACATTAACAGGTGCTACTCACACATTGCAACTGATTTGTACCAGAGGTGGCTACTGGTAACTGAAACAATGTGTAGAAAACTATCTCACTAACATCTTTAAAATGGTTTAGCATCTGCATAGTACAGAAGGAATAAATAATCATCTGTTCTGTTATGACTACAGTTTAGTACTGAAGGCAGTAGTGGGCTACTAGTATCTGTTTCTTTCTATCAGTAATAAAGTGTGTATCTCCTGAAGTATATAAAAACCCCGTAACTTCAAGTACAAAGAAAGCTAAGTAGCTCAGGTACATTTCCACATGAATAGAAGCTGGTTTATAGCATTAAACAGCCATCTCCATTTTAATAGGTGGATGAGGATTATAATCTTCAATCTGAAAGTCTTCTGCCTTAAAGTCACTGATGTCTTCAACCTTACGAAGAATTCTCAGTTTGGGGAAAGGTCTTGGCTCCCGCTGAAGCTGAAATAAAAGCAAGCTTATTGTATAAAGCTAATACTTGAATGCAGAGATTTTGTGTTATAAATTAGAGGTCATTAATCTAAATTCAGATTACACTATGTAGATTTTCCCTCCTCCCCAACACAACTTATACTCAAAAAAAAAAAAAAAAAAAGAAGAAAATTATAATACAGTTAGGTGGAATCTACTTTAGTATTTTGATAGGGAGCAGCAGCATAATTTTAAAGTGGATTCCCTGATCATCCAAATGCAATGTAAGCATTTTCAGTTTGCAGAGCAATTCCGGTGGTTGCAGATTAGATTCGTTCCAGAGGAAACCAAATTGGAAATTCTGACCCAGATGTGCATCCAATGTGCTGCAGTTTCTCACAGGAACATTCGGGTCCAAACCAATAACTAGTTCTCAGGATGGCTTTGAAGCATACAAGCGATGAGGACATTCAGTCTGAGCTGATAAAATTCTGATTTGCTCCTACTGCAACAAATTACTTCCTGAAGAAAATATAGTCCTATTCAGCCAAATAGTAATACTAATTAACTCTGTGAATTGGTAAGTTATCCTTTTCTGATATACTACAAACATTTTATTTTGTGTTTATCTGTATTAGGCGGAATGGTTTTCTAAGGCTTTGGAATGATGAAGTCAAAAGTAGGGGTACAGATTCTGGATCTCTAACTTGGTTCTGGAATAGTACACTGACGTACGTTTCAGTCATGTTTGTATTGTGTTTCTGTTTGTGACCTGAGTTGAACAGAGGTTAAGGGTAGAAATGAGAAGAAAAGCCCCACAAATTAATATTTGCAAAATGATATTTATACTACCAAGATAAATTTGTATTGGATAACCACTGCGGAAGATAAAAGTATAAGTACTTACTTGAACTTTTAGAGGTTCCATGTGATTCAGATATATGTGAGCATCTCCTAATGTATGTATGAACTCTCCAGGCTGAAGAGAAAGGAGAATGTGGTCTTCAAATAGTCAGGTTTCAAGAAAGCAAAACGATACAATGCTTACAGTATTGATTCTTAGCATCTTACATCTAGCGTGGAATTGCAGCTTCTGTACTGGATCGGATTATCAAGACATCCTTGCAAGCTTCGAAGGACACCATCTTCCCAGACTAATGCATAATTAATGAAAAATAAAATGAAATTTCTACTAGCTTACCAAAAAATTTATCTTCAAAATCCTGCTAGGATAACAGCTTCGGTAAATGTACGGAGCACTACTTATCTGCTCACCAAGATGGAAACAGATGGGGCAGTGACGTCCAGCTTTTCCACTCCACTGCTACTAAGTAGGACTTCCCAAAGTTGGTGTCAAACTAGCTGCCTTAGCCACTACGTAACAATGTAGTTTGTGGCAGTGGAGGTGCCAGTCACTGGCTAAACTGCAAAGAACTTACTAAGCATCTGGATGGGTTTTGCAAGCTTGCAAGTTCTGTGAGTTAGCAGCCCCTGAGCAATCTAATTTAACTTAGGTTCAGTTTTATCGTCTGTTTTACTGCCCTCTGACCGATGTTGATCTACATGCCCTTGGAGATATCATGCTAAAAACCACCAAAGCTGTGAAAGGAAGTGGCTGAGCGGCAACAGCTGCTCTATGGGCATAATGTTAAACTTCACTTCTTCTAGTACCTTGGCCTAATTTCTTAAGTATGTCTGCAATTTCTGTGAAGTCCAATTCTTCCCTACTTCCCTATTTTAAGTTCCCCTTCATGTTGCTGGTAGCAGGAGGATCAGGCCCAAGCGGCCTCGCTAGTATAATTCTTTACATGCTCTGAAGAAAAGCAGGTTTCACTTGTACAAGGTTGTGGTGCATTTAAATTACTCTGCCAAATTACAAAATACAGCTCTGGAGCCAGGGCAGTAGCTATTTGAGCACATACTACCACTCTACATAATCATCTACAGTCGGAAATGAAAAAATACCCAACTGAAATTACAGCTGGAAGTTAGGTAGGCACAATATCCAAACTGGAACCTCGACAGCAACCGCTGAGCTACTGTTCGCTTCCAATAAAAAACACATGCTACAAAATTTAATCACTTGTATATCATTATCCCATAAGGACAAGTGCTCAGTTCAGATTTCTAAGAAGTAGACTAGTGGAACAGGTCAGTTTTGACATGTTCAGTTAAAAAGACCTGGAGGATCTTCTGTCTGTTTGACCTGAATTTAAGAATTCTTATATTGCTGATCCTAACTGGCCGCATAGACCAGAAACAATTCATATTAAATTCATGGGGCCCTTTCTTACGCATATTTCAGCAAGATTTTGAATAGTATGATCATTCCAGTTTTTCTTGGACATGACATGAAGAGTCTTATCTTTTAGTCCCTCAATTCTCAGAAAAAATTAAGTAAAATGATTAAGTAGCCTACCTTTAGCCCTGTGACATGGGCAATCATGTATGTGAGCAGTGAATAGCTGGCAATATTGAAAGGCACTCCTAGTCCCATATCTCCAGACCGCTGATAGAGTTGGCAAGACAATTCACCATTTAGAACATAGAACTGGCAAAGGGCATGGCACGGAGGCAAAGCCATCAGAGAAATATCTAGGAATTGCAGTAAAAGAAGGATGGGGGGGGGGGAAAATCGTAGCAGCATTAGTGTGTTATAAACGTAGAAGATGCAAAACCTGAACAAGCATTTAATGAGATACATTAGAGAGCAAAAATCCAACTGCACTATCATTTGGTTGTTTCTTCTCTTGTTTAAAAGCACCTGCTGCCTAAGCAACTAAGCAATTAAGTCTGGGACATGACAAGCTGTCTCCTGGGCAGTATGACCAGAAAGGTCATAAACAGACATTCCACAGAACAGACTTATGCCATAATGCTGCACAGTTTATTTTACTCACCTCAGTGAGACCGTTATTTTCCCTAAAGACACTAAGTGTAAAATTAAGCATGTACCCTAAAGCGACTTCCAACTGCGTCATCTTACTCTCTTGCCATTGCAATGTGCCTTTACTGCTTGTTGAGATACAAAAGTAATGATTGATAAAAAATAGTAATCAGAAAACAAAAGATCTTCTGAGTGTTTATCTACACTTAAAAGTGCAGATAGTGCAATTAGTTTGGTAAGGAAAACTTAAACAGGTATCTCCTGATGTCTGAGAATGTTTAACCCTAAAACACCAGCACGTGGCATCCCCTTTCAGAGGCACAAATGGAAATGCTGGGTAGGGATTTTTTTGTGGACAGATCTACTGCTGCTGAAGTTAAACATTCTCTGGCACTAGCTCTTATTTATTAGAAGTATCCCTGTAGAATGAACAGATATCTAGACAACTATGCTCAAGGAGGTGATTACAACACAAATATTTTTGTTCTCTAGTTTTAAGGTTTTTGTTAAGTTTACAATTTACCATATCGCTAAAAACCAGACACACTGCTTTGGTATACTTTTCTTTTTTTAACCTTTTTACAATAGGAAATGCTGTCTTTGAACTGTATGTCAAAGACACTGGTAGCCAGGTATATCCCTCACTTTAACCTGGAGAGAAAAGCTCCGAAGTAATGGTTCAAAATTTTTGAGGTCTCAACATGAGAATTAAGTAGAAGGAGAACCAGGCTTACAACCCCTGACCATTTTTACTGCATTCCTGGTAGTTTTATAAAGAATAAACAAGGACACCAAATGGAACTGACTGTTGACACAGAATTAGAACATAAGTTTAGCATACACCAAGATAATGTGCAGCTGCATTCACTTAAAGTCTGCTGTTCAATA
The DNA here is from genome assembly GCA_034008185.1 of Gorsachius magnificus. Taxonomy (NCBI): domain Eukaryota; kingdom Metazoa; phylum Chordata; class Aves; order Pelecaniformes; family Ardeidae; genus Gorsachius; species Gorsachius magnificus. The sequence goes on along the minus strand of CM067082.1, from coordinate 53,253,001 downwards.
CCTTTGGGATTCCAAGCACACATAATGATTCTTCTGTCATCTGGATTGGTTTTAATTGTTTCAATCACTTTTTGCAACTGGTCAACTCCTTGGTTGGAGTAATCTGCAGAAAAATACCAAGTAAGATCTAAGCCATACAGATTCAAGTAATACTTTTTTAAAGCCCAGCCCACATCCCACTGAACAGTGGTACTCAGATGACAACCTCTGAAGATTTTATTGCAGCTTTGAAAGTGATTACATTTATCAGGTGGCACCCTCCAAATGTAGGCTATTCTTGATGTTCCTTAGGGTGCTCTAAGGCTTGCAAAATCCTTGGTAGTATTTTTGTACGTCCCTCCATCTCTTTTGTGTGCTTTGAGTACCTTTAGCACCCACTGAAATAGGACCATTCCTATTTAGAACACTTTATTCCAAGCATCAACAACTAAACCTTTTTTAAGACCAAATAAGAAGTCTGTGTAAACACTACATCCCAGGAAAGAAAAGCTGCAATACAAAAAAATTAATTGGACAAAGCATGATACTTTATCATTCGTGATGACTTGTTACCTAAATAGGACAAAAGCTGTACTGGAATGAACAAGATATTACCACCTAGTCATCAGCGGTATTTAAAGTAATTTGCTCATTGCATTTGTGGATTAAGATGCCTTTCTAGACAATAATCTTGCATGCTACAGTGCTCCTTAAAAAAAATAATATATATATATGCCCAGACCAGTAACATGGGGTACTGGCATTCTTTGCATGCTTAAAAGGAGGAATTTTTTGCCAGATGAATAAACACATCCATCTAGCACTCACAAGGTCATGTATCAAAACTACATTTCCATAGCATTTAGTGCCAGAAGGGAACTTTAATCACGTACAGCACAGGATATTACATTTCACCCTATTACGCTCGCAGGCTGATTTTTAGGCTCAATATCAGTTATATAAGAAATTCACCGGAATTAACTGAACATTAGAATGGATTCCAGAATAAAAGAGTCATTAGTTGTAACTCATTGTTCTGACTCATGCCAGTGAATCAGCATGGCTGGTAACTAATTTTTTCTAATAACTCTTATTGCAAAGCAACACCAAATTATGGTTACAGGGAGACCCAAGCTGGTAAACAAGGTAGTAATATATAATTAGCATCTCAGAGAATTCTTCTGCCAGCAATACCGTGCCAGAAGCCTTTTCAAATGATTATGTTAGCTCCTGAAGCTAATTACCTATCTGTTAGTATTGCAACTTAAGGAAATCTATTAGTAATTAAACCTATGGGAATTTATCTCGTTCACTTTTTCCAAACTATGTTATGCCTCAGACCCTTTAAGTTCAGGAATGCTAAAACATTTTAGTAAGGTTTTAGATGTGTCAGTTCACAATTTGCATCATTTGTGGTAGCATAAAACTGTATTCTGCCAGCAGTCAACATGCCAATACTAAGTCTAGTATCTGTAACTAATGTGAACCTTGAGACTGTACTGACAGAAAAACAAGAGGAAAAAATACAATTAACTGTGTGGTTATTCTGAGTTAAAAATCACACCAACTAGATAGGGACAATCTTTTTTTGAGTCTTTTTTTTTAATGGCAGTCCTCTTAAACATTTTGTACATCCTCTCCTAGAAAAGAGACACTTCAGGGTAAATTTAATGAACCAGTTCAACTGAAAATTATACCAACAGGTACTCATCACATCATAACTTGTTACAGCTACTCCGTCCACAGCTACGGATGCATCTTACTTTGTTCCAGCTGCAGAATGGAAAAAACTTTCTCTTCCACAGTCTGCAGTGAATGTACTGCACTAACATCAGCTCTTGCCAGCACAATTGTATCATGGGAATTGGGACCCTGCACGGGTATTCTGGAAGTGAGGTGTCACAGTCATCTCACTTAGCAATCAAGATTGTATTAGTATGTGATTACCTGTGTGCATATCTTTGTATTCTGCTCCAAAGTGCCTCCACTGGAATCCATAAACTGGTCCCAAATCCCCCTCCTCTCTGGTGCTGAAACCCTGCTTATCCAGGAACTCACGTGATCCATTAGCATCCCAAATCTTCACACCCTTTGCAGAGAGCTCTTTGGCATTTGTAGAACCCTACAAAACACAGACAGTAGGAAGTCTACATCCTAATCCCAACACAGAGGACATGATTTGAAACAGCTGTATTAAGCATTGCTAGTCTACAGTATTTCTCCACTTAAAAAGGATGAACAGTCTGATTAATGTACTAGACGAGGTTCTTGGACATGGACAGAATAAAACTTACGAGCAACACACTAGGATGAAGTTTGAAGGGCCATGATGCTGTTATTTAACTCAGGATTCTTCTAACTTTGTGAATGCACAAGCAGTACAGTCTCAAGGTCACCCGTGGTCTATCTTTCATACCCACATTTGCAGGGAACAAGATTTTACTTTACAGATGGATAAAAGTAGACAAACAAAAAATTTACAGCCTAGGCATTGTCTTTGCCAAGCCACCTATAATGAGCTTAAGGTCTTAAAAATCTTTTTGTTAAAATTTCAAGTACGACAAGATGACCCAGAGAAATCTCAGAGTCCTCCAACACGTCTAAATCAGCACGCTCAAAAATCCAACACAGAAAGTGTTCTGTTTTGGGGAGTGTCTAGTCTTTGATATTTGAAAAAAGACACTTTAAAAAAAGGGAATGTGTATCTGAGTGCTGCTAGCTAGCAAATGGCAGGTAGACTTTCCCATACCTGCACAATGTCACACCATATAAAGGAACACTTATATCATAATGTATTATCTACAGCTGAATTTTAATACTCTAACTACAGCTATTAGTTCTATTAGATCTGAGGTTTTTGCTAGTAAAAAGCCTAGTGTTTACATCAGTCTTACTTCACCTGTGGTTCCGCACTCCTTGTTTCTGTCCAAATCAATAAAAGCTATCTCAATATTAAAAAGCAGATTGTTAAATTGCCTACAATCTACTTCATATTATTATTTCTTATTCAGACACTAATAAAAGAAGCTGCACCAGGCTTTGTAACTGTGTGGTATAGGCAAATTGGTGAAAGCCCTCACTATTTCAGACTATTTCCCTTAAAAAGAAACAGAAGAACCCTTCTGATAGGTAACGATGCAACGGTCTCCACTAAAGTGCACAGAATGTCTTGAAGATAATGGCCTCCTGCATGGTCAAAATATTCAGCGGTTGCACTTCTGTTCTGTCCTACGAACAGATGCATCCGCAATTACCCCAAACTCCTTAATCTACTCCACGCTAGTTCGCTCTGTGGACAGCACTCTCAGGCACACCATCCACAGACATATCCAAATACCGAACCTTGATGAACCACAGCAGCTCCTCCAGCACTCCTTTCCAGAATACCCTCTTCGTTGTTAGCAGTGGAAACTGATCTGAAAAAGAGTTTCAGGGTGTCAAAAGTGACCAGCCACTTGTCAGGGTGACCTGACTTAGGGGTCTTCTCCACACAGAGGGTAATGCCACCACCTGACATGCAGAGGTTTGGATATGAAGTAAGAAGTGGGTAAAGGATGTGTAATTATCATATGCAGATCAAGGAAGACAAGAACCTGACTTTTATTTTCCTGGAGAGAGGGGAAAGATTAATTAATCCACGGGGACTTTGATGAACCCCGCTGAGAGAACACCACAGTGCAGCGTATGGATGTATGTGTAGGCATTCACAACGGAAAGCAGAGGCTTAGGATAAAATTACTGCCACATCTATTTCACAAACCATCCTTTCTACCATGCCTGAATGGTAGGAAGGACCAGGCCAGGTTGCCTCAAGATCTTACCCGTTTTTTCACCGGGTGACAGCTACGGGGTGGGCCCAGGCCTGGCTGTCGGGCCGAGGGAGAGGAGGGGTCCGAGCTGCCGCGGGCGGGGAGAGGGCGAAGGAGCTGACGGTACAGACCTCGGCGCCTTCACAGGCCCCTGCGGCGGGTCCCGGCGCCGGCCCCAAGCCGGCGGAGGCCTTGCTTTCAGCGGGAGGGAGCGCGACAGCGCCGAGTAAGAAGATGGCGTCCCCCCACACACACACACGGAGAGGGCGGCGACTGCTGGAGCCGCGGCGGGCAGGGGTAGGGGGGCCGGGGCGGGGGCCGCGCGTCGCGGCAGTGCCGACCTCTCAGGCTGTACCGCGCCTGCATGCCGAAGACGGAGATGGTGCCGGTGCCGGTGCGATCCTCCTTCCGATGGCCGTGCTGCAGGATGTGCCGGACCTGCCACAGGTACTGCGCCTCGCCAGGCTCCGGGCCGGCGGCCGCCGCGCTCGGCAGCTCCCCCTCGGCAGGCATGGCGGGCGGGAGGCACGCGGGAGGCGCGCGGGGCGGCTCCCTGCGGGCGGGGTGGGCTGCGGCTGTCCGGCTGTCCCCCTCCCGCCGGCCGCGTCTCCTCCGAGCCCGCCAACGCCCGGCCTTTCCCGCCAAGCGGCGCCGAGGGGCGGGCGGAGCCGGCCGCCACCGCCTCCTCCCCTCCCCTTCCCGCGCCGCACGGCCGGGGGGGCCGGGGCCGGGGGGGGGGGGGGGGGGGCAGGCGGGACGTGAGCCGCGCCCGGGGCGGGTGGCCGGTGTCCCTTCGGTGCTGCCCTTCCTACCTTACGCTGGAAATCCTCCGCAGCCGTCCGCTCCGCGCCCCCCCGGGGCTCGGTCCCCCCCGGCCCGAGCACCTAAGCCAAGCTGTGCACCAAACCACGCTGGTTCTTCCTCATTCTGCTCCCCGCGTGGTGTCCTCTGAAAATTTTTCTAGGTATACTCTCCCTGTTAGTCAAAACAAACTGAGGCTTCTCTGAATATTCCTTTGTTAGTGTATCTCACCAGTCAAGCATTTTGTAAGGGTCAGTCTCTCAGATAACGCCCAGCTTCCCGCCAACCAGTGTGAATACCGGAGTTGCCACAGCTTGTCTCTTATGATGGAGGTTGAATGAAATAGTAGACTGTGGACTAGAAAATGCTACTTTTCCTTACAACAGGCAGGAAAACATATCTTTCCCACTAATTAAAACAGCCTTTTTCTTGTATAAATGTGTGTACATATTTGCATATTCTGGTGAGACCTCACCTGGAGTGCTGTGTCCAGCTCTGGAGCCCTCAGCACAAGATGGACACGGAGCTGTTGGAGCGGGGCCAGAGGGGGCCACAAACATGATCCGAGGGCTGGAGCACCTCTGCTGTGAGGACAGGCTGAGAGAGTTGGGGTTGTTCAGCCTGGAGAAGAGAAGGCTGCGGGGAGACCTGGCTGCGGCCTTTCAGTACTTAAAGGGGGCCTAAAGGAAAGATGGGAACAATCTTTTTAGCAGGACCGGTTGTGACAGGACAAGGAGTGATGGTTTTAAACTAAAACAGGGTAGGTTTAGACTAGATATAAGGAAGAAATTCTTTCCAATGAGGGTGGTGAAACACTGGAATGGGTTGCCCAGAGAGGTGGTGGAGGCCCCATCCCTGGAAACATTCAAGGTCAGGTTGGACGGGGCTCTGGGCAACCTGATCCAGTTAGAGATGTCCCTGCTCACTGCAGGGGGTGGGGGTTGGACTAGATGACCTCTAGGGGTCCCTTCCAACCCAAAACATTCTATGATTCTATGATTCTGTGTATAGAAGTAAAGGTAAGGGCACGGTATAATTAGGGTGTGGTTATTTTTCTATACTCATATGTAATATTGATGGGGTTTTATGCTTTGAAACGAATACAATTTATTTAGCAGAGATACAGTTGGAAATGGTGATTGTAACAGTGTGCAAAAAATGCTTAGAAATGCCAGGCACAGCAAGTAAAACCAAATCACCTAGAGCTCTGCTTCCAACTGAGAGATACATCAGCTCTTAACCTTCATTATAATTTGCAAATACCATTGCAAGCTAATGTGTATAATTTAGGAAAAAACAAACATGTTTTCTGATAGAGGATTCCCTGTTAATTATGACTCCAGCGGCGAACTACAAGTAAGAAATGCCAAAGGCAGAAGACTTACTCATTATTGCATATTCAGAAAAGTCATTTAATGTACATGATAAACATCAAAAGCAACTAGAAGAAGAAATGGAACGTTTTCATTGGAAAATAATATGCTACATGCATATGGAAATCTGGTTGATTCAGGCTTAGCTGAATGTGCAACATCTGTAGGAACCCATCTTGAAAAGGCTTAAGAATGTGCCTGAATTTAAGTATGCAAATAAGAATTATTTGTATGCTTACAGCTGATTATTTCCTTAAATCTTTGCATAACCAGGGCCATAACTGGTTATCAAAGATTACCCAATTTACAACATAGATATAATTTTATTTAAATAAATGAATATTAAAATGGATTTGAATTTGGTTTTGATTTAACAGATTTCTACAGTCTTCGGTTGCTAGCTCATATGTCACAGTATTTACTAAGCAAAATTTTATTTCTATGCAACTATTTTAAACATAGTCATTTAACAATTAGCTGTATGTTGAGCTTAGGGGTATTTCACCTAAGGAGTATATACTGGATTTCAGGAAGAAAGATTTCACACATCTTCTTTCCTAGGAGAGGAAAAAAAAATCGGTTAAAGAGTTTGGTTTTGGACTGAGAAAAAGATGTTAGAAAAATAAGTGTATGGGGAATGTATCAGTGCCCTGCTGTAGAAACATATACAACATAAAAACCAGAGTGAAACAGATTTTTTTTTTTTCTCCTTTCCCCTTCTTGTAGTTCTTTACCACTTTTAACTCTTTGCTTTCAACACGCTTTCATGTACCCTGAATCTGTTGTGCAAACTGAACATAAAATGGTATTGTGATTTGGAAATTCATGCCACTTGGGTATGAAATGGTTACACAAGATATATTGCACAGAAGAATCAGAGTAAGATTCAGGCTAAAAGTCGTAATCAGACTAAGGAAATTAATATTGTCACATTAGACTGTGGAGATTAGTCTTACATGATCTGAAATCATGTATATCACGACCAGGTTGGATGGGTCTCTGAGCAACGTGATCTAGTTAGCGGTGTCCCTGCTCACTGCAGGGGGGGGTTGGACTAGATGACCTCTAGGGGTCCCTTCCAACCCAAAACATGCTATGATTCTATGATCAATAACTGCATATACATTACAGAGAATTTTGAAGGAAAACTGTAGAGAAACTGTGCTAAACATTTTATATGTTTAGAATTACTTTTTAAAGCTTTTGTTTTAAATATAATATACACATAATTACAGCAGCATTTATCTAACCGAAGCTCATGGTGAGGCTTGTTATATTCTATCTAAATTCTGCAGCCCACCTCAGCCTCTCCGGTGGAAGTGATTTCTTTCACCTGTTTAAAAACTGAGTCTAACCTCAAAAGAATAACCTGAGTTGATACAAAATGCTAAAATTTTCTTTTCTCCATCTACTTTGTTAATGTTGAATCCTTTTATGTGCCTCCTGAGACTTCTGTGTGCATTCAGGTCATGCTTTATTTGCTGAGATGAGGCTATCAGACACCCATGTCCTACAGAGGACCCTTGTCCAGATCCAGTGCCCCTGTGGAAGACTGGGGGATACTGCGGTGATTTGCCTGTAGGTCTTGCACCTCTTGTAGCTCTGGCCCCTGGGAGAGCCAGCTGTGAGAGTTGGAGGTCACTGGAGCTGTGCACCCTGGAGCCCCCTGGGTTCCCCTGGGTGGCTGGCTAGCCCACAGCAGCACAATGCCACCTGAAACCACCCCATCTTCCCTGGAGATTCTCCGTGGATATGAAGCGTCGTTTTCCCTGTCTCTCTGCCTGGTTCTTCCCTCCCCATCTGGAAATCTCTTAAGCATGGAGAGAGGCCTCTGTGAGCCCTTTCTACAAAAACGGTTACGAGTCCATGAGAAGGCTCTTTTTGTGCACCTTCCTACAAGTCAAACTGCAGACACTGTTAATGCTTAATCTGAGCAGAGTGCTCCTAACGGGAAAATGTTGGAATAAGACGGCTCTTTCAAGTCCTGGTGCTGATTCTGAGTTTGCACTCCTTTGTTATAAAAAATAATAAGGAGCATGCTCTTAAACACCACCTAAAATAAAAAAACCATAATGAATAGTGGTAATTCCAGTTCATTCATGATTAATGAACGCAAAGACATGGTTGCCAATGCCAAGGCTCTAGACTGTGGATGTGAGGCAATTCTTTTCTGAAGGAACATTTATCATCACATTACCTCATCCCAGATGTTACTTAAAGATTGAGGGTTTCACAGTTAAATAAGTCAAGTCTTTTAATATCATCATGTCTGTGTTTTGCAGGCTGGAACACTGAGCATTTGTTTTTGTTTTCCATAATGCTTGTGTTTGTCTCTTGATCAATGTGTCGTTTCTGAGGAGATGGTCTTGAATATACCATGACTGAATCCTGTTCCAACTAAAGTTTATGGCGATGTAAACACCTCTTATAAAGAATCGTGTTCTCTGTGAAAGGAGAAAGAATGAACTTACCACTTAAAAATTCTGCTTATATAGCTGCAGTGCTTTCCCAGCTATGTATTCAATGAATTCTGCACTCTTGGGGTCTAAGCTGGGAGGAACTTTAATGGTGAAAGTAGGTGAAGTCAGAATATTCACGTCTACCACAGTTTCATTTTTACCAGAGGGATCCCCAGCTACCACCTAGAAGAGAACAAATCAGTACTTTAGACACTGCAAACTGCTGCATACTTTTAGTTTTGTTTATACCTACTGTGCCTACTGTCCTTAATAGGGGGAAATTAAATAGAGGAATGTTTTAGAGTCATCTACTTTCTTTAAATTACTTTCTTCTCAAAAGACAGTGGGTGTCTGAATTTATGCCAAAGCTTATTGTAGGTGGTGGGAAGAGCTGACACGGTACTGCAAGACCATATTAAAGAACTGCATGTTAATATTTATACCATGAACTGCATTTATAAAGAGTTTCTGGTCTCCTAATGAAAACTCATGTGTGAGTCGTCCCATTAATTTCAAGACAAATGTTGTGTGAAGTTGTTCATTCCTATGTGTTTTTCTCAGTCAGACTTGGTTCTGTAGCTTTATTTTTCTACAACAGATAGCCTAGACTCGGTTGAGAAAGTGTACTTAAATACTGACTGTCCCTTAATCCTGATTTTGTGATTTTTGGTGGGTTGCACAATCATTTTGTATAAGGTTTTGTAGCAATAGTACTACATTGTATTTCTGAGTTGGAAGGGAGAATAGGATTTGTCCCTCACCCAGAAAAATGGACTAAATTTAGTTTGGATATATTCTTGTGTGTGAGATACAGTTGATCATGGTGTATTTATTGGACTATTGACAGATGCTGTTAAAGATATGCAGCTTCCACTGCAATAACCTGCATAACATTTGCCTTCTTTCAGCTTCAGGATATATAGGTAGAGACATACACATATAGCTAGATATTCAGTGATCCAGTAAGGCTGTGTTACTGACTGGTACAGTGAAATTTATCTGGGAAGATAATCTGAGGCTAGTCAAAGCTGCTCATGTCAATTTACTCTTATCAGACAGTGATTCAGGTTAGCCCATGAGCCATCCATCAGACTAAAAGGATTTAGAGGAAAATAGTTTCTAATCTCTGGAGTTTTGGCTCATCAAGGGATTAACAAGCATACATGAATTCAAGATGAGTAGGAACTTTGCGTTGTAAAACCCAAACATTACACATGTGCAAACAGCCACAATCCCCAAGAGCATAAGTATGAGCAAAGCATAGGTCAAAGACAGCACCGTGCAACAGCTCTCATTTGGAAACGAACCCTTACCTTTACTACATTGAAAATGTTTTCTGGTCCGATGGTCATATTGGATAACTCAGACACCCACCCAAACCTTTCTTTCATTTTGTTCAACAAGTAGGAGGTGTCTTCTGTATGACGCTGAACCACCTGGAGAATCTGCTCATACTGCTCCCCCGAGAGATTAACCAGCTTAAAGGCTTCATCAAACTTGATGTGCAGTTCGGGAACGTTTGGGCAGTCTGTTAGAAAAGACAGCCAGCATGAAGCTTACAGGGAAGTAGTATGTCTTGTACTTCATCTTTTCTATCTGAAGTATAGAAAACTGTAAAGTCTAGCAAGGGGGCATGTTGTGGGTTGGTGTTTAAATAATACTAAAAAAAAAAAAAGGTAATTCTTGTTGACCTATTTTGATAGATTTCGTTTAGGCTCATAATGACTAAATGGATTAAGTATCCCATTTGCTTTATTACAATGACTTACCAAGTACTTTAAGGTTTATATCGTATTTCATGGCAATTGATTTTGATTTTCTGTTATGCTAAATAAGAACTGGTAGATTTTGATATAGCAACTTCATAATCTCCTTATATATTATCTTTTCCTTTATTTGCTCATACTCCATTATCAATCCTTCCAAGTATATAGGTTATTGCAAGAAAGACCATAATGTATGTTAGTATTTCTGTTGAGTGTTAAGGCCTAATACTTATCTAACAATAGCTAGACATTAGTATCCAACTAGTATCATCTGCCATGAATTCAAAACTGAAGATTGCTGGGTTTTAGTTTACTAAAATACAGATTTAAAACAAGAACGTTGTATTAAACCTATACAAAAATTACTGTGGAAAAAATCAGTTTATTCTCTGTGAAATAGGACTATTAAGGGACACCTTCAGGCTGATAGTACAGTAACCACAGATGCAAATTAGTATCTGTAGTACGCAGCTGTAGATAAAAAGATATTTTTAGTGAGATGGAAGTGGTCCAATATTCTTTTCAAAATGTGTCATTGGATCATTAATATTTGCTGCACTGGTGGTATTCTGAAGACATCTGGGTTTAAGCATATTCTGTGGCTTTCAAGACCTAAATAATTCTGGAAACACAGGTATGTTATGCTGCAGCAGGAGTCCTGAGACCAGTTCTAGGTGATGCCGTCTGAATTTTTTCCAGGCGCCCATGGAGAAGCGAGTGTCAGGAGTTTGAGCTTCTCCTCACTTTCTGCTCAGCACTTCTGCACCCAGGTGATTACTGCCTGACCTCTTGCTTCTCTGCAGGGTGGCAACTCTTAGCAAAATACATAGGTATTTTGTAACAGTGTGTAGAACTTCTCTTTGGACCTCCAGCGGTATGTTAATAACTGAGTTATACTGACACTCTGTGGAGACAGTGGGGAAAGGTAATTGAAATCATTTGGAATGAGGAATAGTGTTTGTATCCGTAGTTACAGTAAAACCTCAGTGACTGAATGTGAATTCCAAAAATATGGAAACAGCACAGTAGAAAATGACAGCCTGAAAATCTACAAACTGGTGATCAACGCGTTACAAGAAAAAAAATCAGAAAATAGCTATTTACCATGCAAAAGACTGCTTTGGCATTTCTGACATCTCTCATGAAACTGCAGGCATCCAGAGGAGTTCTCCCGAAGCTCCCTGCACAGAGGCCTCTGGCGCTCTGGCACAATTTTTGAGAACATGCCACTTCTGTCAGTATCTAGAATGAAGTCACGGTATTTTTAGACTGACATTAAGCTTAGGGTCTTGATAAATATATGTTTGTTACCTGCTCTGTGTGCTAGAATGTAATTTCTCACCCTTAATCCAAAATAGCTGGCACAAATCCTTCACACACCCCCCCCCCCCAAAAAAAAAGAAATAAAACATTAAAAAGTAGAAGGCAGGAGAAGATGCAAATCATGTTTTCTTTCAAGGAGTTCATGCCACTATTACACTTTCCCTTATAAAGGCATTTATAGTGTATTCCCCACTAATAGCCAAACAATATTATTACATGGTTTTTCTAAAACGTGCGAGTTCTGATAAGATCTTTTTGACCCTTAGAAGTCAAGATGTTTCATAATCATGTACAGATAGATGAGAGCACAGTACCAAAGCTTATTTCTGAGGTAACATGGGTCATGATACAGGAAAAATTAAAAAATGCGGTTGTAGAATCCCTTCACTTTATATTTCCTGATGACCATATAGTGGTTATGTCACCTACCACTCAGAGTTATAGCATGTCCTTGTTGTGATCTCCTTATAGATAGGCACCAGCATGTATTTGAATGATGCTTGTTTTTCTATTTGCATTGATAAGATATGAAGGATAAGGCTTACTTGTATTCTAAAAGTTGACCAAGGGTTGTTTCCTCTATTGAGAGTTATCACCTGAAACCAAAGTTATGCCCAGAATTTTTCTAGTCCCTGGAAAACCTGATGGCTGGTCTGTGTTTGCTTGGCACACTGCATCGCTGCGGAAGCCTAGAACGTGACTTGCAGCTGTCTGGCTGAGCTTAATGTCTTTTGACAAGGGCAAGGATATGCCTTGACATTTCATAGAGTTACTCTAATTTTTTAGAATTGGTGACATGTCAATATGATATGATACATACCATATCCTGACAAATACTGAGATCAGACCTGTCAGTCAGCCTTATGAAAACCTGCATCCGACATGAATTCAAGCACTCTTGAGGAACTCCTGCAAATGCTTTGAGAATTGCCATGAAAATCAGGCTGTGTAGGACCTGTAAGTTCCCCTGTGACATTTCTTTGAGATTTCTAGGTGATTTGTACCTTTTAATTTAACGAATAAATTTTTCCTTGACCCATGCCTGTTTAACCAAGAAGGCCTCCAGAGCTTCCATACTGTATCTCACGCTAACATACCACTAACACACTGAATCATTAGCCGTAATTTAGCAATCCCAAGGGGGTTGATGTCATTGACAGTACAGTTGATTTTCATTTTCTAACACTTGCCTTTGGCTTGATCTGGCACATCTCTTCTGTTATCTCGGTATTCATCAAATAGTTCGGTAATCACCTCACTGACACCTTCGAACACCGTCTTACTGAAATCAAAAACTATCTGTAAGAAGCCAGGTATACCCCAGCCCTTCTGTGAGCCGTCGTTTCTGGTGGTGTCCTCAGGTAAAGCTGGCATGCTGGGGGATTCATTCAAGTCCAGATCAGACATGAAATATGTTTGAAAAGACTGGTCGAATTCTTTTTGCATCTGCTTGAAAAATATGAAACTTCTGTCAAATATTGAGCCCATGTCTGATAATAGTTGGCTAAATAAATCTTCCATTTTTACTAGCTGGGTATCCTCTTTCTCAGGCTTTTCATTAAACTGGATGTCTTTTCCTTGATCCTCATGAAAAGTAAAAATGAGTGGAGGTATTTTCCTCAAAAAATCTTCAACCTGTGTATAAGAAGGAGATAGATCAGCTGCCCGACAAGTTACCAGTTTTTCATCTCTCAGGGAAGTGGCTCTAATTTTTCTCTTTCAAATAGCCATAGAAACAATGCCCTCCTAATAACTGCAAACACAGCATATTCTCCAAAGTCATTTAAGACATTAGACTCTAAAGAGTGGAAGTATATTCAGTCTAAATCATTAGCTCCAGATCAGATCTGGAGTAAAAGGGTTGCCAGGTGGCCTTTGATCTGTGAAGGCCCAAAGTTAATATCGGCGTTTGGGTTTCTTCCAACAAACAATTTGGACTTTATCTTGGAAACATTTCTGTGGTACATATGTGCCACGTAGGGAACAGAAGGCGATTGTTCTTGCTGTGATCTGTAAGCGCCCTGCCCTCTCTCACCAGTGCCCAAGTCCTCGCGTGCTTGTGCAAAATGAAACCCACTAAAATCAGTGAAAAGCAGTGGCCCTGAGTCCATGGTTTGGTGATGGAAGAGACCTGAATGTCGACTCTGCTTTGCGGGATTCCCAGTCCCTGGGTCTCAGCCACTGGTTCCCTGCTCTGTGCTTTAAGGCATTACTTTTGCCTGAGCTGATGCCATGTTTTATGGAGCTGTGCTTCATGGCATTAAAAAACTGGTAAGGGTTAAGAAACACCCTGCCGAACATATACATATGCATACATATGTACACCTTTGGTTTTTTTTAAACTCAGATCAGCTGCTTGATCTGACTGCAGCTCAGAGGGAAGGTGGATTGTGAAACGGCAGTGCAGGAACAGCCTAAGCCAGTGTTGCCCCTGCTGTCTGTATGTCATCAGCCACAGCTATCGTCTTTGTCCTCTTTTTTAAAAAATTATTTAGGTCACAACACATTTCTTACTTTGAATGCCTCAAATAAACCATATAGCTCACTGAGGAAGTTACCAAGAGTGTCAAAGAGTGACAGTGCAGTATAAAACTTTTACTGCAATAATTTCAACCTGTCATCCACAAATGCTTGAGAGTCCAAGAGATACATTTGAGGTATCCATGAGAGGTATCTAAAAAGCCAAAAGTATCACCAGAAGTCTTAAATTTAATATCTTCCACATTTTTACCTGGATAACTTAAAGAATATGCACATATGTTAAACACCTTTGCTCTAAAGGTTGTCGCTTCTGAAACACACAGCATTTAATTTTTAAGTTAACTTTTTTTTCAGTGCCTGGGGATGCAAAAGCTAGGTAATCTGCCATTTCAGTAGCACTAATTGTGCAGTTTTGGTTGTCAAGCTGCACTTAAAGCATATGCCCAAATAAAAACTATGATTACAATTTTCCTATATTTTGTAATAATAATGTGCCAGCCAGGAAAGCATATTTTCTTTCTGGTAGAGTTAGAGGAATCTTCTTTGCTGCCAGTTTCCTTTGTTAAAAAGCAGTTAAGCATTTTAAAGCTATTTTGTTACTTAAAGAGTATATTTAAAATAAAGTAAGCATAGGAAAGGGTGATGTTGTATAAATAAGTGATTTTTTTCCCACGGAATTTTGCTAACTCTAGCTACACTGTTAACTCTGCTAATTTTCAGATGAACCATAAAGAATCGATGTGGTATTTTTCACAAACAGTTATTGAGTATCTTAATGCAAGTCCTACTGCAAGAGACAACACTCTGTATCCGGAGTGACTGCGTTGGAATCGGGGCAATAATCAGTGTCCGTGGAGTCACACCAGGGTGCGACTGAACTCATTTTAGCTCAAAGTTCAATGAAAATAATTACATGTAATCTCTGCCATATAACTTCACATTTCCAGACCCCCCAAATCAAATCAATTTTGGTAACCTGATATAACTGGCAGATCTGGGTACTGAGAAAATACGATGTGCTCTCTCTAAAATTTTTAGGTGAATATAAGAGTATTTCCCAGACACAAAATTTCTTCCTACCTTTCTTCTAAATGTTGGCAAACCATGTTTGCAAGTTGTGTAATATCTCATGCAGGTACTTTCTAAGCAAGACTCACATTCATTCCATAAATTTTTCAAGGATACTTGACATTGTCTTTCTTCTTCTTCTAATCTTTCCTTTACTTCATCCATAAGTCGCGAGGCTTGCTAAGTAAGAAAAAATATTCAGTTGGGGGAAATTTTCAAATTAATATTCTAAATACTTATCACAGTGTTGATTGCTCATGTTGGCTATTTATGGTTCCTTTTTTTGCTAATCCCTGACCATTAGGGTAGGTTGTCTTCTCAGCTGCAGTCACATATGGAGGGAAGTGAAAATTGAAAAACTTGTCCTTATCAGGTTTTTCTGATGTCATTCACTCAGAGGGCACAGCCTACAAAACCACACAGATCTCTACAGTCTACCTGGATCTTTGAGGTTATGAAAAAAAACCCACACCCTTCTGTGCAAGAATCATTAAACCTCTCATAAGGTCATGTGCTCAACTCATATCATTTTTTCTCCGTATCATATCTGCATTATTCCTCTGTTCCACAAGTGGCCCTTTTTTGTTGCTTTGCTCTATTTTTTAAGGGACTGATATTTCATGAGGCTAGGTCCTTGACATACGTAAATTCTTTCTCTAATGCAGAAATATGTAAAAGTATAGGATTATACTATATTGGGATTATACTAATCAAAAGACTGTAATGAGGGAGTTTCTTCCTGCTCTTGTGGAATTGAGAGGCACCCCTTCTGTACTGAAGGGAAACGATGAATTTTACAATGCTGCTTCTATTTACAGGATCATTCTTCATCAGGCAGAGCACTGAGCAGATCAGAAGCAGCATTTTAGAATAGACTTGGCAATGGAAAGACGGAAGAGTTCTTCCTATTGAAGAAGATTGCACAACATGATTTTCTTCCTGCAAGTACAAGATATTTTAATAGTTTAGGTTTCCAAACAATGTTCCAAGTTGTCCGTAAGTATGACAGAAACCTTTTAATTGGTCAGTCTTATTCCTTTCTTGTAGCATTTCAATAGGGAAGAGGCTTACAGAAAAGAAAACTTCTGTCAGAATGTGCTTGGTGGAGGCAGTAACTGTGGTCTTCATGGTCTATTTTCTGACCTTTCTAATACATTTATTCAGTGTTTTATGAACTCTTGCTGTGGATGTAAGTTCTGTGTAAATGAAATCATCCAGTAAGAGCTAACAGTAGTGTAGATCATGGGAATGTACTGATGTTTCTAAAGATGTTAGAAAGCTATCAGGTACTTTTTGGCTTGCTAATACAAATAGTTTAAACTAACTACCAGATGTTGGGCCAATGGGGAATTTTCCTTCAACTTCACTGAAAGCAACAGTTAGGATCTGTATATTTTTTTAAATATACAGCAATCTCTATTTCTCAGGATCATCTGAGCACATGGCTCTGAGCCTAGGCATTGCACCAGGACACTGGAAATTCCCCTGATCCCCTGTACTTTCTCTAGCGCATATAATTTGTGACTTTGATATTTTAATGAAGGTCTGAAGTTTGCAAAGCAAGCTGGGAAACATCTTGTGGCCTGAGGTGTATAAAGACATGCAAGGCAGAGCTGCTGGACCTTCCACACAAAACACCTTTCTGCAGTTGCTTGCAGTTGCCTTGGTGTGAATTCAGTGAAGCGGGGGATTTCTAGAAATAAGCAGTAAGTGTGATACTTTATTCAACACATTGCTGTTGCAGCAGCTCTGCCTTCTGGATGTCACAAAACTCCAGAGTAACACTTGAGTCCACATACAGCATTTAATATCTCCTTTTACTGCAGAACTTTTGTATCTCCACATGGTGGTCACCATCAGCTTGACTGTGCCTATCCTATTCCTACCAATCCTGTGACCACATAAAGAGACGTATGCTGCTCAGAGCATACATACAATGTGGTTTACATTCTTCCCAGAAAAGGGGAGACCCCAAGGGATCTGTTCTGGGTTGCTTATTGGCCTGAGCACAATGGCATGCTCTACTGCTTCCAGGAGGTAGGCTAAATCCATGTACAACCTTTCTCATCTTTGATTAAAAATAGCCACAACTTAATAAAAATACAAACCCTGCAGATGCGCTTCAGTTACCTGTTTTTCTTCACTGCTCTTCTTCAAAGTTTTCATCAGATCTATGTGCTTATCTTCATTTCTTTCCATCATAATTTTCATCTGCTTAATACCAATCAAAGCTTTCTTTACTTCTTCATCTATGTACTTCTCTCCAACTTCAGATAATACTAAAAAAAGACAAATTATACAGTGACTTAATCAGATTTTAACATTATCACAAATTGTCATGCACTGATGCTGGAGAATGAAACAGCTCTGTGTTTTCCTACACTCAAGCTGTATGCTCGACTATCCCACTGCTGATCACTGAATCCCAGAAGAGTTGGGGCTGGAAGGCACCTCTGGAGATCATTGAGTCCAACCCCCTGCTCAAAGCAGGGTCAACTAGAGCAGGTTGCTCAGGACCTCATCCTAGGTTTTGGATATCTCCAAGGATTACTTCATCAGTTTTCTAATGACATAACATACATATTTATAAAGCAGCCTGTGACAACTTCACTTTCCATTTTGAAAATATAGATTACAGGTCTTTAACCTGCTTTCATAGAAATACAATCTCTAGACTTCCTGTGAAGTAATGACCATAGAGTTTTGGTGAAAGCCTGGGTTGGCCCACACATTACACCTTGAAGCTCTGCATGATTGCCTATCCTTTATTCCCTTTGCAGAAATACCCTGAATATCACTGGAGCTATACAAACCAAGTAAAGAACACATCACCCTGAGACTTCCAAAAGCAAATATCAGTAATTTCTTCCTTTGTATCTTTTTTCCTCTCCCCCAGATTTTTGTTTGTTACAGAAATATTATTAACATAGACTGAAGCAAAGGAATATTTCATGGCTGATCCTCCTGGGATTCCTCTCCACAAAATAAAGCCAAGCGTAAAGGTGAGTGCATGCAGAATAGCTGGGATTTTTTCTAAATTAATGATCTATGACAGACCAAATAGCCTATAAAAAGGCTGTAAATGAATTTTTGTAAGGGGATGCTTATCTCCCCCTTTACTTTCTCATCCCGGTTGTTCTTATCTCCCCATTGTGTGTGTATGCATGTAGTCAGCTACATGATGTGTTCTAAGCTCCACACATGGAAGTGGATCCTCCTGCCACCAGTGTGTGGAAGTCAAAACACACCGGGAGACTGGAGACCTGGGCCCAGGGGCTTCCAGCACACCCCTGGTAAGAAAAGCATACGTACGCTTCAGGTTTTCCCAGAGATTCATTTCCTCGTGCTTTGTCGGTGCACACTGATGACCATTCAGCCATAGCACGGATATTATAAATAACCAAAAGGACTTCATGTTCTTTCTGTTAAAGAAAAAGGTCGGTGCAGTTAAATGTAAGCATCTTCATGATGCTTAAGTGCCTAGGTGTAATGTTTACTAAGTATTATACAAGTTCCATTGATTTTGATTTTAACTATGTTTTCTGAGATCTATAACATGGACCTAAATGCTACTGTTAGTGAAAACACATGAGTAAGGTGCTTGACCTCATTTGTAATTATCTATTCAGACTAACTAGATGAATTCCACTGAGTTTGCACAGTGGTGTAACAGAATCAGGACATATATATATAAACCCGAAAGCTTACACAGCTCAGTCTGTCCCTTTTCTATCTTGTGAAACACACTAATTACTGATCTCACACTATGTTTTTAGTTCATATTATAAATGCATCCATGCTAAACATCATTGCCAAGTTTAAAAAGGGAGATTTCTACAATGTGTTTCCCTTCCTTGTCTCCAAACATTCAATTCCTTTCATTGTTCTTCAGGATAACCCTTAATATAGCAGAAGCAATAATAGGTGTGCCAAGAAATTGGCAATTAGATCAGTTTTGTAAATAAACACATCAGCAATTGAAAGAAATTCCTACAAAATGAGGGAAAGAAATGCCACTTGCTTTATTTCCTTCCTAAGAGCAGTTAGAGAAGAAAGGTTTATTTTTTAGAAACCATGCAACTACACTTTATAGTTCTTATCTGATTAAGTGAACACAGTATTTAAGTGCCTTCTTGTTAGCCAGTATCGCCTTCTTGGAGATGCAGTTATCAGCTGCAAGTGCATATGTAAATTAAGAGCCTGGATTTATTTATAGCCTGGATTTACCTCTACAGTTACTTGCATATCGTACCTTTACATTTATAGCAAAAGCCCGATTAACTTTGCAAAGAAATACAAACCCATTACCAAAGAAAAGTAAAAAAAACCCCAACATATTTACCATTAATACTGAAACACCTCCTCTGCAAAAATGCTCCCTGCATCAGGAAGGGGTCAGGCTGTGTTCTGATCTAATTGCTGGGAGTGTCAGGGATTTTGCCATGTTCTACTTATCTGATGAGAAGGTACTTAATCCTATTAACAGGACGTTTTGTCATTAGCCTGGGAGGATTTTGCTTGTATGGGACTTCATGCTCATCTCTGTGGGCAAAACCACTAGAGGGAGCATTGGGCAGAACTGCGTCATTTAATGTCATTTGGTTCTGCTCTTTTTCTGTAGTCGGTAGCCCTTCGTCTCACTAGCTTTTCCATCATCTTGCTTTTTACCTTTGGAGACGTCTGCAGCTTATGTTCTTAGGGAAATTGTTACATAATTGTAACAATTGTTTGGCTAAAAATAGCTTCCATCATTTAATCTCTTCAGTGTAGTTTTAGTTTCCTATAAAAAACACTGGATTACATAATGGCCTTCTTCATATATAGCTCCTGAAGATACGGAACTTGAAAAAAAAAAAATCAGGAATCCAGCTGCAGGCTGGCATATGAGTAGAGTCTGAAATGAGGGAAGCAAATTTTGGCATTTTGTATATGACTATACTTGCTAATGTTTTGGGGTTTTGCCCTTTTAATGATTTTCTTCAGTTAATCCATGTGTGTGAAATATGTCTGGGATCTGACCTGCATAAAGTTTTGAATACTTTGAAATTAGATATTTAAATACTAACAGATGCTTGATACAAAATATGGACAAGTATTGTTAGCAAGTCATATCCCACCTTGTGATGTTCAGCAATAATACTCCCTTGAAGTCAAAGAGGAGATGGAGAAAGTAGATGTCTGTAGCTCACGGTCTGTAACAGCAGTTTTAAAGCACCCCATGCTTTTTTGTTTACCTCATAGTTCATAAAAGCCAATTGACAATTGATAGTTAAGGTCTAGCATGATTAATGCTGCTTAGGCAAGAGATTTGAGGGTTTTATTTTTAAACACATTATCAGGAAGAGTGGAGAACCCGTTAGCTCTAATGGGAACTGCAAGTCCTCAATTTGCATTACAAATTATGATAGCTCTACTCTTACATTCTGAAAATGATGGAGGGGAGGGGAATATGGGGTTTGGTTTAATATATATGAATTGCTGGCTCACTGAAATGCTGCTAACTCCTTGAACAAGACTCATCACTGCACAAAACCTTTCAAGTTCTCTTTTGTAGCAATACCAAGCAGGCACCTTTGCAGACTTCGCAATCCCCTGGCCAGACTTTGCTAAGTACCCCTGGGGCTTGGGCTGAAGTAAAAAGGGCAGCCTCTCTCTCTAGGCCTCATGCCTGGCTCAGGATAAAGAATAAATGGAAAATACATTTGCAGAAAGGAGGACAATCTGTTGCAGACACTTGTGAAATGTGTGTTATTAGCCTACATGCGTAATGAATCCTAACAAAGACTTTAATCTTTCACTGCAAGGGTTTGCCCCCTCATTTTTGGCATTTATCTTCACTAATATTCATTTACTAGCAAAAGTTACTACTGGCCTTCCTGGACCTGACTTGATACAGAGAAAGCTTTACTTGATCCAGAGTAAAAAGGGCAGTTTCAACACATCACCCATAGTTCACAGGAATTTGCAAGAAAGCAGGGGGTCTTGAGAAGCCCTGCAGGGAGGATGGGTAGCATTCCTGCCGTGGGGTGGAGAGGCTGGGGGCTGCCTCTGGCACAGATCCTGGCACTTATTTTCAGAATTGCCCATCTTCTGAAGGTCTCTGTGGGTCTCTGGTCAAACCCACTCTTGCACCTTGCAAAGTCAGTCCTTAAGGGAAATCTGTACCGGTGCTAATGCTGAGACACGGAGTCCTGGTGGGTGTCGGGCTCCTTTTCTTGATTCAGTTGATTTTGAACATTGCAAAGTGTGTTGCGTTGTCTCATTTCTGTTTTGAATTTAATTGAACAAAAATCTCACCAATTATACCTTCAGGTTTCATATCAAATATCCACTCTCTTTTCTTCTAACGTTCCAAATCTGATTTGCAGTGACCTATTGTGGAGAGCTCTGATTTTTATCTCAGCAGGCATGTTCAACAGTTTCCTCTTAATATTTTATTTTCCCCTGAATTTAAGTGCTTTGATCAGCCGTAGTGTGCCATGTCACACCATTGTACTGACATGTTCATTTTTTCACAGTCTAATACCGGCAGATGATTCAGTGCTCACTGTGGCTGTTACGAATGATGAGGTACTCTTCCAATATCGAATTATACTGAAGAATTATATTATATTAGATATATATTATATTAAGTCTGAAGAAGCTCTTGTGAGCAAGTTGTAGAAGTATTTTTTTTCCCCACCCCAACTGTTACACCAGTACTGTTGTATTTTAATTGAAATTAATATGTATATATTGGAAAAAAATAAGGAAATAGCTTGAAAAGGGATTTCAGTAAAAACAGGCTTTTTTGCAAGATACTGATAAATTGAAATGGAAATAATTGTAATGACACAGATAGACACTGTGCTTGAACCTAGCTGAACTTGAGCGATGAGAGTTGTAGCTGCTTTGCGGAGTTGCCTTCTGTCCTGTTGGATGACCTCCGCAAATGTATAACATTTTTTCACAATGTAGTGTGACTTCTCCCTTTTTGTTGATCTGTTCCACCTGGCAGGATTAAGCATCAAGAAATATGTTGAAAAGGAATTTCCTGTGTTATACATCAGCTGTAGGATTTTGTTCCAGTTATATATTTACACAATTATTTGCTGTTTGGAAGAGTTGTTTCCTACTATGTATTTTCACATTTCTTTCTGAGCTAGGCCAGTCATATAATGATCAGGCTGAAAATACCTGTACATATTTATAGACTCTATGAGTCATTCAAAGTGCTACATATTGACATTAAATCTCTTGGTACTTTTATGAAATAGTCCCCAGTTCTACAAAATCTTAATTAGCTTTATTTGTAAGCACACCATTAGTTCCACTGCTTTCAGCTGAAATGAAATCATAGTGGGGGTTTATGGTGTAATTACATGGCTAATCTAAAGCATGCACAAAGCCTTGCTAACAGTTAGTACGGGGTTTAAGGCTACAGAATTGAACTTTTGTTGTGTGAGGTTTTTGTTGTTCTGTTTTTAATCCGTTCTAGTGCTTCAGGAGCCCTTGAGCGGTTTCTTCTTTCTCCTGTATTTCAGAGGCTCTTGGAGCCCTCCTTCAGTTTGTATTCAGTCTGTCTTTGAGCTCTACCTGCATAGCTGAAGTTAGGAATCAAGGCTCCTTTAGCCTGGAGAGAAAGGCAAGCTCCTGAAATGCTCTCAGTCATGCTGGAAGGCCTCTGACTGAGGAGCTGGGGCTACCCCAAGTTAGACAGCTAGAGTTAGGCTAAGCTACACATCTTGCAAAAATACCAGCTCAGGCCCCAAAAGTAGTGCAGCTGTGTTAGCGTGCCAGGATCCCAAAGCTCATGAGCCCTGCATCTCAGAGTCAGGCCGACGCAATTACCCTGTCCGGAGGAGGGTCAGGCAATGCCAGGTCAGGGCTCTGCACGGTGCTCAGCACAAACATGAAATCAGCTGAAGGCGTGAAATCAGCCTGCGTGACTTAGAGCATCATGCTAAGATTTAATGCGGCTTTATGTGGAACTATTAAGCTACAGCCTTTGAGGTCAGCAAGACCATCTTCACGTGCTTTAAAATGTGTGATTTCTGATTTCCTTTTGCTTGTCTATCCATGGACACTCAGGATGACTATTAGGTGTGGAAAAAGTCTTCCACTTCACTGCTGAATTTTTTTTTTCCAAGCCCTCCCGGGCTTTGACGCGAAGTTGTCATATGAAATTTGACACGAAATACCAGTCCCAGCAGTAACGTGACAACTGTTGTTCACAAGGGCATGCAAAGTTTCTTCACACCTTATCCAGAGATGCTGCAGAAGGGACCTATTGTGCCTGTAAGTGATACTGAACACCATATTTGGGAAGAAAAATCTACAATATAAAGGAATTTAATTAATTTTAAGGAACGGAGAATTAAAACCTTAAGGTTGGATGTAAGGCCATATGAAAGTGAAACCTAAAAATTATGCAGTTGCCTTCAGAATTTGTGCTTGGGATATCGGCTAACTATTGAACTTGGAGTGGCACTATTACTGATGTTGTGTTATCAGCAGGAGATATCAAAGTCAGCGCAAGGATAACAAAATGAGTTAGAAACAATTTATTATACAGCTATGAAGCAAACCTGCATGGTACAGTTACAAAAACAGATTTCAGGAAACATTTAATATTAAAACGCTGAAGTTTCGAACCACATGTTTTGCAAGGATTTAGTTTCAAGCTTCCCTAGGAACATTAAAACAAAAAAGTTTTATTGCATGCAGACATATAATATATCAGCTTTCAGCCTGCAACTGAAAGGAACAGGGTTTCTTGTGTGTTTTCATCTGGTTTGC
This sequence comes from Gorsachius magnificus, assembly GCA_034008185.1. Taxonomy (NCBI): domain Eukaryota; kingdom Metazoa; phylum Chordata; class Aves; order Pelecaniformes; family Ardeidae; genus Gorsachius; species Gorsachius magnificus. The sequence continues at coordinate 53,229,164 of CM067082.1, read as the reverse complement.
TTAAGCATATCTTTGTCATTCAGCTCTGTATCAGCTAGTTAAAAGAGTGGCTGCTTATTGGAAACAACTCTGGAGTTTAATGAAATGAATTATCGGTCTGTGAGGTGCTGAACAGCTTTTGAAGATGCTGCTAACTGCCCTAATCTGCTGCTTTCCTGAAGCGTAACTGAAGGCATTCAGGATAGGGCCTTGATAATATTTGGTGAAGAAACTGGAAATTGCTTTGGTCAGGAATAATCCTCTGGCTGGAAACTTGGTCTCTGCTTCTGCTGCATTTGCGGTGGAACCCGCTCCAGTGCCTGTGGGACAGCAAGCCCAGAGAGGAAAGTCTGAAGATAAAACTTCCTCAACATCGACGATAAAGGGATGTGTGCAGTCCCCTTGCTTGCAGGAGCATGGAAGTGGAGGAAGTAAAGCTGGAACGCTGCCTGAAGCTGACTTCTTCTTCATTTCAAATATTAGGGACAATTTCTAAGAAGAGCCTTACTGCAATTAGAATTAATGACTTCATGCTTCTAAGAGTTCTTGCTTAATTGCCGTCGCACATGTTTTTACAGCTGTCCTTTTATATAACTAGTACACTGCCCCATGCATCTGCCCCAGTGCTGTGAAAAAACAACATTAGTTACAGAGACCTGACAAATGGGAGGAGAATGAAAAATAAAAACTGAGTTCAGAGCAAATGAGAATTAGGAGTGAGACAAAAAAGGTGGAAAAAGGAAATGAAGGTGAGATAGAAAAGACCAAAAAGTACCAAAAAGTCAGGGGATACACTGATGAGAACAGTCTCTCCAACTGGAAGTGTATGAAGTAAAATGCACTTCCATATCCTCTACCAACAGCTTACTAGTTCTTGCAAACAACAAAATGTAGGAAGCCCGTGAAGATGCACACGTGGCAGAACAGGACAACTATATAACCCTTGAAGTCCTTTCTTGTTCCTCCTGTTTCCTTCTGCTCTGGTACAAAACCATTCTGGCAAAGAGTGGGGGATTTTCCCACACTTCAATTTGCTTAATACATCTCAGGCACTGTGAAATACTAAGCACTAAAAGAAGAATTATAGGACTCACCAGTCTAGCTTTGAGCATGCAGCATGTGCACCTCAGCTGGAGAGTGATCTAGGTTTTCTCTGTAGCCAAAGAAGAGCTCTGGGCTAAGCTACAATTTAACTGACCGACTGTAGACCTTGACCTCAGAGATAGATGAGTTGCACTTTGGAAGACCCATTTTTTCTCCCCTGACTAGATAGTGAACGCAGCAGACTAACCTAAATGTAGATCTCTAAAGCTGGGGCAAATGAATCTTATTGATGTGACATGCAGTTTCAGCATGACCTGGCTTGTTTTCTGTTTGCCAGCAGCATCCTGAGCTGCATTAAGAAGAGGATTGCCATCAGGTCAAGTGAGGTGATCCTTCCTTTCTATTCAGCACTGATGAGTGCTGCACTGGTGAGCACATGGAGTGTTGGGTCCCATTCTGAGCTCCCCAGTAAAAGACACATGGACACACTGGAGCAAGTCCAGTGCAGGACTATAAAGATAATTAAGGTACTGGAGCATCTTTCGTATGAGGAGAGGCCAAAAGACCTGGGACTTTTTAGCCTGGAGAAGAGAGATTTAATCAATTATTTCAAGCTGTACAAAATCCTGTCTACCATTTCTTAGCACAATCTGCAGTCAGACGAAATGGCAGCTACCACATACAAACAATAATTTTTCTGAAAAATTGAACCGAAGTGTTAAACCCATAAAAGGTGAAGGCAAACTCCTGTGGAGCACAATATAGCACAATAATTTACTTAGGATTAGACTCTAACACTTCAAAGTCATGCTAGATTTTCACTTCGGTTTGGGGTTAGCTACATTATAATTAGTGTCCAGCACAGTATCACACATCCTACTTTCTGGACAGTGGCTTGTAGAGATTCCTGATGCTCATGTTTTTATTTTGTTCCCACAGAAAAAGGAAGTAAAAAAAATCTTGGAAGATAGGTTCACTGTGGTTATTTAGCACAATGGAGAAAATCCTGTCTCCAGATCAAGAAGTCCATGAACTTCTACCTGCTGGAAGCATATTTGGGGTAAGCTCTTATTTATGCATTTACCTGGGAGGTATTTGTTTTCTCATAAAAATGCTAAAGCGAGATACTTCACTGTTTTTCAGTGGTACAGGTTTTTTTTATGGCTTTGCTTGTCTGACTCAACAATTACATCAAAATGTTATTCCAGAAATTGCTGGAGTGATGACTTCTTTGCTCTTAGAGGGTCTCATTACAGTGGAGCCCTGCCTTTCCTGAGCTGTGGAAAACTAAGCTGCCTCCTATACAAATCAAGCCTGCTTTCCACTGCTAAATTTTTGTAAAATTTGAAGATGTAAAAATATTCACCTTAACTCCAACTGGAAATTAGGCAGAAAAACATAACCATTTGCTCATTCAAGCTGAATTTTATTTGGTTCTTTAAGAATTGGATCTCTGTTATGTAAAATATATATTGCAATTTCTATATGCAAATTACTAGTAGGCAATTTAATGAAAAAAGGTTTTACTCTGGAATATTGGCAAAGATCTGGAGTATTGGGGTAGTGCTGTGTGTTAAGGAGTACTCTCACTGTCTGTTCTGAGCACCTTACAGAAGGGATTCGGCTCTGCATCTGGCCGACAGACAGATACAGAACCCTTCAGAAAATAATTGAAACCATGAGTTAGGCAGTACTTAACTTCCTAACTTGGCTGATCTGAAATGGCCACTTCGCATTATTTGCAAAAGGAGCCAGAGCCCCTGGTCACGTATATGTAAGACACGGGAATGGTCAGTGACTAAGACTAAAAATTCTGAAATAATGCAGATTCATTTGAAACACCTTAAGTGCTAGAAAGCTTTTGAAGGTCCATAGTACAGATGTAAATATGTTGCAAACATTATTCAAAAGTATTTTGCTGTTGGCACTGGGAGACAATGCCTTACTATGTATTTTTATACCTGACCTCGGGAAGAAATAAGCTTTCATTTCAGCCTTTTGCTCTTGTGTCAGTAATTTTATATCTCATATCCCAAGAGCAGATTACTGAAGGCCTATTCCTCTGCCCAGGTGTTACACGTTTAACTGCACACCTACACACATTTGTATATTAACACAGTAGACAACAGGTCAGATCTGTAGCTGATATAAATAAGCATAGCTCCCTCGTCTCTGCAGACAGCTCTGATTCATACCAGCTGAAGACCAGGACATTTTCCCTAGGTCTGGATTCAGTAAACCACACACACACAGAGTGCAAAGCAGCCTATTGTTTGAAGGAGACCTTTTTTGTTTAGGGCACTGCTGAACAAATAAACTAGGCAACAGAGGGAATTAGCAGGAATGAAGACCATTAGTTCCTCAGAGAAAATAACATCAAAAAAGCGCTTGGTATCCATCAGTCAGAATTCCTTCCGAGCTAGGCAAAAGCTGCAATGGAAATTGCTGTGTTGTAACCTACGTGATCCCATGCTGAACTATTTACTTGAAATGCTGCACTTCCAACACATTGTATCAAGTATCTTGAGCAAGAAATAAGAGTAAACGAGAAATTAGAAAGAACTTAAATACTATTCAAGCAAAGCACTTAACCACGCATTTAACTTTTAACCTGAGAGTAGTCCCATTGAAGTCAATGGGATTACTTACATACTTAAAGTAAATCATGCGATTAAATGGTCCTCTGGATCAGGATTTTAAAAATCTGAGTGGCTATTACTTAAGAATGGATACAGTACAACAGGGGAATGGAAAGAGAAAAATCTGTTTTCCATCCTGTGTTTCAAGTGTGCTGACAAAGGCGTGATAAGATCTAGCACCGGGAAGTTAGAGTTGGAAAAATCCAGCCTTGAAATAAGACATTTCCTCATAGCTGTGAGGAAAATATTGAAACAGCTTACAAGAAGGAAGTGGATTTACCTTCACATAGAGTTCTTATAATGACATTAAATATATTAAAAGAAAAAAGGGATTAATCCAAATTCTGGGAGTGAACTCAATGGCTTAAAAAAAAATAATAATCAAGCAGTTCCTGGAGGAGAGACCCCTCCTCCAGTTTATTGTGGTATACTGGTCCAGGTCCAGCCTCCAGTTCAAGAGATTCCTAAACCACTGATTATGAGACAGATGATTTTTTTATTTCTTGTAAGCGTCTGCTACTAGTAGTACTGGGCTAGACATATTTTTGATTTAAACTTGTACAACCCTATTTCTTTTTGATATTGTATCATACATACACACACACTGTGAAAGGCTGACTGGTATTTGCAGTCTTTTCTGGCCCTAAACTATGTCAGCCTGACTTCTTCTGCTTACCACCTTTGTTCATGAGTTTGATGGAAAACAGCATTGATTAAATTTTCCTCAGCAATCTGGCAATCCTGAGCTTCCTTCAGGATTTGGGGAGGAAGCGGGTACTGCAGTCAGCTGCTTCTTGGTGGCTGTCAGTGGAACTGGAGATACCTGGGAACATCTCGCTCAAGCAGGTCCGAGCAAGCCAGGGTGCCACCCCATGAGGAATTTCTCCTCTCCATGGCACTTGCTTTCTAATCTCCCGAGGGGAAAAAAAAAAAGCTATTTCAGTATTGGCATATCTGGATAAAACTCGCATATCCTGTGATCAATTAGACATGGAACCAGATGTTCTCATTCTTTTTTTTCTGGCTCCAAATGCTGTAAACTCTTGTCCTGGGCTAGGGCCCATCAAAGCCCACCTGAGTCCCTGGAAATGCTCCTATTGACTTCACTCTGTGTGAACAAGACTTCAACTCAATCTACAGCCTCTGTCTGAGTCAATGGGATTCCAAAAAGAATGCAGCTTAGCTTGCAGTAAATACAGATACCTAAATGACCACAAGCAGAGCTATTCAGAAAGGACTAGTAATAGCATCTTCACAGAAATTAAATGTGTGAATGCTCAATTAGCCGCAGAAATCTTCAGGAGATATTCTTCCCAACTTTCTCTATAAAAGGTCTGATTAAGTTAAAAGCTTTTAAAGTTATTTACAGGAGAGAAGTTTGGCACGGGCTATAGGGCCCTGCAGGATTCAGCCACTGGAGAAAAGCTGTTTCACCACAGTTTGTCCATTTCCCAAACCAAAACTGAGATCAGCTCACATAATTTACATGAGTAATGGCTGGATTTTAAATGAGAAAAGACTCATGTTTTGGGCCAGAAGCACAGCTGGTACAACCCTAAGGATCTAGTTCATAGCAGTAATATTTTTCTGCAGTTTTAAGCCAGAGCTCCTGCAAGTTTCAGTATGACAGCTCTTAGCTTTAGACCCAAGACATAACAGAGTGCTGGGAACAATTAACTGCACTTTTCCCAAAAATACCACAGTTTAAGACTCCCGTGTCTTTCATGGCAGAGAGATGATTGTAGTTTAAATGTTGGGTTTTTGCTGAATGCTAAGCTGTGATTTTTCTATTCTTGTTTATGCAGTCATATAGAATCAGTGAGAAAAGGATGCATATTTGCGTATAAAATAAGTAATCATTGTTGCTAAGAGTGGTGTTTATATAACATTTATGTGTCTGCCATTTAAATAATGAGGTATTTACGGCTGTTAGTTGAGGAATGAGGAATATTTCACTTTTTACAAATTGCAATAGCACAAACATCTCAACAGCCTTGCAACATTACTGTCTTTATGCACAGTCACACGAAGGGAGATTTGCATATCGTAGTTGTGTGTCTTTGTGAGTGGATTTGTCTTCTGCACTTCCCATCCTTGGAATATAAATGCTCGGGACTTTATGAAGCAAAGGTAAATTGAGATGTAACTTTCCTCTATTGGCAATTCAAAGTTCCCACAGGCAAGACCAAAAATTTTAAAGCGCATAAGGATTAGGGTCAATTTTCTCAGTGCGGGTATATTAAATTAGGGAGGTAGCTGGTTAGCCAGGCATGATAACAAAGGCCCTGATTTTCAGATGTGCTAACCACCCTGAATTTCTTTTCCAGAGTCTAAGTCTCCTTGGCTACATCTATTCCACCACACCAAAATTTGGACTTCAGTTTGCTGAACTGTGTCTCGAAGTGCTGGTTTCTACACCATCTGAAGGAAAGGGCCAGTTCCTCCCTTTTTCCTGGGTTTTTCTAGTTGTCAGCCTGCTAGCTTGCTTGGGACATCAGCCAGAGCTTGAACACTCATGTAGGCAGTGTGGACGATCTGATATTCTGGCTCAAGCCAAAGTCTGACCCCAGAGCTAACAAGTACTGATGTACTCAGGGTTGTCTTCTGGAGCTGCCTGCCCTGGCCTTAGCAGAAGTTGAAAGTGCGTCACCTCAAATTGCTTGAAGAGTTGGTGCCCCATGTAGAGCACAAGCGAGAGCCCAAGGTCTGGCTCAGCCTCACTGGCGAGCAGAGGAGACCACATTTGCGGCCATTGGGTGTGATTGAGGGAGCAAGCAGTAGAAAACACGAAGTACTAAGTATGTACATGTGAGCATAAAATGTGGTAGCTGGTCAGATAGCAGGGCTGTGTGTGTTTGAGAAAGATGACTGACCTGGAAAATTTGCTTGTGGCTAATATAATAACCTGTTTTCATAAGACAGGGATATTTTTCCCCTTCTTGTTTGTGAGCTGTGCTTTGTTTGCATTTGTTTTCAATTATATTGTTTGTAATTGCTGCATTTTTCTGAAAAATTATAACTTTGGCACATACAGTTGAAAACTCATTTTCATCTATGTCAGAGGCATTCACTCAAGACAATTAGAAGTGATGTGTTTGCTTTTTAATAAGAAATTAGCTGCCACAGGAAATTATCTTGGTAAAAAAACCAGTGAAGGCTGCCTTTGCTATATGATATGTTTTAGAAACGTCTTGGCTTTTTCCAAACTGCAAAAACTACGCCTGTCATTTCCAAACACTCTGGGGAAAGGCAGCTGAATCCCATTTCTAATTGTGAAATGATAGGAACAGTTTGATGCATTTGGAGGAATGTAAAATATTTCTATTATTGTTTCTTCCCTTTCTCCTGAACCCTGCCACCTCTGTCCCTCCTTTCCCCCTCACTACTCAAAGCAATATTTGGAGCCATTTATCAGGAATACATATAAAGAAGCTTTCCCACAGAGCTTCATCAGAAATAGATATTGATTCGAGGCCGGGGGGAACAGGCTTTTTCAAGAAAAGGCTTAACAGGAGAAATAGAGCATTTCATACAGGATCGTGGAGAAAAATGCTGGACCATCACCATAGGGTCTGTCAGCTGAGGAGGGAGCAGAACAGTGTGGGGACAGCACAAAACGATCAAAGTAGCAAAAAAATTATCCTAAATATAAGGGTAAATACCTGGCACTGTTGGACTGGGATAGAGTCCACAGGGAAATTTTGGTATTTGAAGACAAGAGACTGGACAAAGGACTGGAAATGCTTCCAGGGAGATGGATGCATGTCTGCAGCTCAAATACCACGAGCAGAGACAGAGGATTAGTCATGAGCTACTAAGTTCCACACGGTGATCCCAGGGGGCTGCAGCACTGACACTCCCCATTATAAATCTCCTGTGAAGAAGCAAGGTACCCAAGAAAGATATTTAGCACACAGACAAAGAGATGGGAAACCCAACTTCCATGCATCTCCATACCATGTCCTTCCTGGTTGTCTTATTTGCTCAGATGCTGAGTTTCCTCTGGAGACGCTTAATTCCAGGGAGGCATCTCAATGATGTAGATGAGCAAATCACAGCTGTTTCTCAAACCAGATGTTAGAGACTGCCTCCGGCAAGCTTCTCCCAGGAGCTGAGTTGCCTGTGGTCTGCTACACAGGCAGCCTCCTCTGCCCTCCTCCCCATCCCACCAGACCTGAAGGCCAGGCCCCTGCGCTCCACGGTGCCTCTCCACCGGGCTCGTTGTTATTATAGGACAGATAAGCCTCAGTCTGACAGTTCAGAGCTGTGGTTGAAAGAGAATTAGATTATTGTGGAGCTATGTGTCTTTTCAGATCGATAACTAATGTTTTCATTGCAGACAAGGATGCTCGGGCAATATATTAAGCTATCAGAGCTGTCTTCGCTTCCAGTTTCTGGGTCCAGGCTGTGCTGTTTCCTGACTGACATTAGATATCGGTGTGCATCGGCTAGCCATCCCCCCTGTCCACCCAACCCTGACATGCCTGCACAACCTACACAGCCTACACAACCAAGGGACTAGCACCTAGGGTACGTGCATAGGTGCAAGCTAAAACACGTATGGGGAAGCATGGCATAATGCATCCCGGTGTGATACTCGCCACAAAAACTCTCACTAATTGTGTGATGAGCCCAAGAGAGGCAAGGAACAGCTGTAGAAGCTGCACAGGAACTTATCTGCAGTCTGAGTTTAAGAGCCATAGCTCCAGGGGGAACTGTTGTTCTGCTGGCCACTGTTCTGAATTACCAAATAAAAGGGCTCCTGCCCTCTCCTGCCTCAGTGACCTTCCTCCATCAAGGGCTTAATTGTCTCCTTAGCTGCCACTGGCTGAAGGAGGAGGATATAGCGGAGAAAGGGTCTTAAGGAACCTGGTGGAAAACAAAGTATCTGGCCAGTACATTGGATTCAGTAGATCAAAGGGGTTTGAATTCTTAAATGCCTTGTGTGCATCTGACCTGGACTTGTATTTAGAGTTTAGGTTTCTTTTCTTCAAGATGAAGCAACATTTAATTAAGATTTACTATACAGAGTTGCAACGTATAGTTTCCCAATAGTAATGCAGATCCTTCCATTAAATGACATTTTAAAGAGTGAGTGACACCCGTTCTTTTACCTAATAAATGCATAAAATAATATTTCTGTCACACCCCCCAACAAAGGAATTTGACACTGAATCGCCTCCTGGTATTACGTGGGTTGGGTATTCTCACTACATCTGAGGAAACAAACCAGGCAAGGGTCACTTATTCTCCAAGGTATACTTCAAAATGTTTGTTTGGCACCTTTGAACTATTTATTTCATTTCACTGCCATTACAGAAAAATAGGGTTTCATACTTAATAAATATCAGCGAGAAGCTTTCTATTCTTGTTTAAACAGAAGTAAACTTGAAGAGCTTGTCAAAACAAGTAGGTTAAGCTTGACTAATCAGCCTGAACTCATTCTATTAATAGCAAAGATGGCATCATTATTCCATTAAGCTTTGTCTGGAATATTGGGGCAGGTACATATATCCATACAAAAGAGGTTAAACCAGGTGAATCTTTCCAAAATAAAAATAGATTAATTGTCATTTATTCCATGTTTCTTCAGTCTGGCTGAACAAAACAGGACACACAAAATGGAGGCTTTTTCAGAAAACTTTGTCATTTCGCTTTCTGCAAGAGCATAGTTGCTTTGTTATGGTTTGGTTAGGTGGAGCCTGAAGTGATGTTGTCATTCTCATGGAAAATGACCATATCTGTAGCCAAACTATGTGCGTTGCTCATCCTATATACTTACCAGACAAATTACGTCTTACCTGGACATTAAACACAATCTGACGAAATGAAGATAATTGGGAAACAAAGATGCACTTTTGATTTCTGTCAGTCTCATGGTAGAATAAAAATCAAAAGAGAGGTAAAGTCAGGCTTTATATTTTCAGATTAATCAAATGCAAATTTATCAATCACATCCAAAATATGATTGATTATGTGGGAACTCACATTCTGTTGCTATTCTCCATTTCCGTCATCCATAACATGAATCACTTAATCCAACAGTGCCTCATGTAAAGAAGCTAAATCAGCACTAGGGCATCCGCTGACAGCATTTGGGTTTAGTTTTCTTTTTGGTGACAGATTCCTCTCCAGCTCTAACCGATAAGTGTCTTCCATGTCTCCAAGAGGGAGTTGAACTTTAGGTATTTCAGTGCATAGCTTCTCTAAGTGATCATCCACAGTACTGAAAAACCCAGACGCTTACTCATGAAAACTCTTCCCCAGCACCAGTTTCTCCCTGTCAGCTCTCCCAGGAAAATGTTTCCATCTCTGAACCTTTAGCCCAACAAACAAAAACGCAACAAAACCTTCAGCTAAGAGAAAAGGCCTGAGATTGATGTTTAGGCATTGCTTTTAGCCACCAGTTGGGGCAACAAACTGCAACTGAGAGCTGCTATCTATATACTGCTGAAACCATAAAGATAAGCAGCTAGGACAAGCATCCCAAGGTCCCACGTATCTGGGGTTTAGGTAAGAGCTGCGTAAGCCACCCAGAGTGCAGGGGCATCAGAGAAAAGCCTGTATTTTAGCCTGCATACCTCCAAAAGATTAATGCTGTCACTGAAACATTTTCTCATGTTAGGAGGTGGACACATCAAATGGACAAAAGATCCCCATCTCCCCAGCAACTCTCATAATGTTGTGGAGCTATAGGAAAGTTAGATCTTACAGTTTCAATAAAATCATTTAATAAAATTTGCCACAGTCCTTTGTTGCCATCTCATGGCATCTAGACTTTCCCTTTAGTAGCGTAATCATTTATTGCAATGGTTTCTTACAGGTGTAGATTTTCATGTCTTGAGACCTTGAGGAGATCATATGCATCATCACATAACGTACAGGAATATTAATGAGAAAAAAATAGACGACAATTCCCCATCTGACTGAAATGTTTATGTTAAAAGAGCTGCATGTGCAAGGGTACAGTGGATTAATAAGAGAGATGCTATCACGTAAGTGAGTAGAAGGGGCTCCCTACAGGTCACTGTGTTAACAAAGGATTTACCACAGCTGAAACCACAGCTAACCTCTGTTCTCGCTACTCATGACAAGTATTGTAGCTCCTCAGTAAGTCAGGCTTCCCTTCTCACATACACAAATGGATTTAGGATTTTTTTGGTCACTGAAGAAGCGTACATGCTCACATGTAATTCAGAATGGAACGGCTACCCAAGAAATCATAATAAACGAGTCATGCTCTGTGACACGTAGCAGCGTTAGAAAATAGCAGTTGTTTTAATTGTTGGATTGTGTCCAAAAGCCACTTCCAGTTTTCCTGAAGAACGGAAGTGGTTCTAGGAAGGAAAGAAATGTACTTCATTTTGCAACGTGTTCAGAGGTATGAACATGCTCAGACAAAGTACTCTCTTAGATGTTTTCAGTGTTCAGGCATAAAAATAAAGTGTTTCTATTTTAAAAGGTTTCATGCTTTTATACTCACAATTGCTGATAGCTACTGTATTTGCTGCTTCATTAAATTTTATATGGGGAAGTTGCCTTCCCATTCCCTTCAACTAAAGGAAGAGCTTCCTTCCAGTTCTAGCTTCAGAGCTAATGCATGATATTTCTTTTTTTTGTTCAGAGAAATTAGTTTAGAGACATTTTGACAGAAAGTTATTTGACAAAATGCTTTTACTTGTAGCCGAAGGCCATGAGCAACCAACATGAGTTTATCTTCAATACCAGGAGAATCTTCACAAGTATAACCCCATCAGAAGGATGCTCTTCTGGCAATCCAGCAAACATTAGGACTGGGATAGTCATATAAAGTGCCCACTTATCCTTCATGCATCTTCAGTTGTAACTGTTGCCAGAGCAGGGAGCAGTTCAGAGAATAAAACCTTATAATCTACTTATTTCAACACTGGCCAATATTAAAGAGAAATGTCTATCAGCAGTCTTCCAAGTGGGAGCAGACGAGCAGTTGCATTCACTCTATTATGTGCACTTAAAGCAGTTGCTCTTTGCACAAAAAAAGAAAAAAACCCAACATACAAACTTTACTCAACTGATGTTTGTAATGTTTGCTTGCAATGAAATAGCATTTGCTAAGCATAAGCCTTGGTGTTTGGACTTACTGAAAAAATAGAAGAGGTGTTTTTCATGTCATGGAGAAAACAGAAAAATTAAACTTTGTCAACAACTCACAACATTTATCCATATCATGCGAAAAGTCCACTTAAGTGTGGACATTTGCCAGAAATACCAAGTCTATATCCTTAGCACATAATTTTTCTATTTCTAACTTTCCAGCTGGGCCTTCTAAGGTCTTGCTCTTCCATTTCTTATTCCTTGTGTTCCAAGCAGTCAAGAAACTGATGGTAAAATGAAAGAGATTTACTGACAGACAGCTCCCATTTTGTGATTATATGAAAGCCCTATTTGCATGTGCAACTGGAAGCAATTGTATTAGAAATCCAGTTATGTGGCTGTGTTTGCCCAGGCAGATTTTGCAAGATCTCCTTGTAGCCTTGCCAATCAAAAGTTTTCCTCAAATGTTCGCTGTAAATCATCTTGCAGTTTCACTGCAGGATGACTCACTCCCTCACCGAGAGCTGCAGCTAACCCCTCCAAGCCAAAGGAGGCTGTGCTGATCACGTCTGTATGGCAAAGATGGCACTGTCGGGGGGGGTGGGGTGGGGGGGAAACTTCCCTGGGGAAATCCTGGGGCTGGGAGAAGTCCTTGTGAGATCTCCAACCCTTTATAGCCCTTATGAAATGCTTTTAGTCAAGGTGGCAGCATGGCATTGAATGGTATTGGGCTGCAATCGCGATATTACCCACTGGGTGAGAGACCGTGCTATGCTCCCACCTGTAAAGGAGCAGTCTGTCTTCACGAGGGATGAGGAGCTTTGACCAAACGCCATTATACAGGTAAACCTACCCTCCTCGCCTAGCTCTTCTGGTTCTTTCACTGAACAAGATGATTTTTTCACCATCCTGCCTCTAAATGCTTTCACACTGATGCTAGCACACTGCAATGGCTGCATATTGCCGATATGATCACAAGGTAGGTGTTGTCTATTCCGCTAAAGCACTTGGTATACAGTGTACTGTGTTGCATTCTGTTTTTATTTAATCGTACACAAGCAAAACACCAAGCACAACAAATACCTGAGTAAGGACTAGAGGAGTTTAGCCCACCAGTAAGTACCTATTAAAAGTAAATGCCTCTTCCTAGCTGATAACATACCAAGCCTAAACTCAAGAAATACAGAGGCATTCACTGGGTAGTCTGGTTTCTTCTTAGCTCTTCTTCAAATTACCCAGAGTATTTGCAGAGCCCTGGCTGGCTCTGCTTTGCCTGGAGTATTGGCCGCAATACAGCAATAACTGCTTAGCATACCCAAGTTGTACTTAATTTTAGCTTCTTCCAGGTTAGTCAGGACAGGAAAACTTACACTGCTTAACACACCAGAAATAAAGGTATTTCTGCTTATTGTCACATTTTCCATAACTCCAAGTTTAAGGCCACCTGCTTCACTGCTTTCTTCATGATATTTTCCAAATGTGCTTGCTTTCTATCTGTTTGGAGGTGATACGCTTTGGCTGAAAGCTTTTGAGCTGCTTTTCCAAAAAGCAAGATCTGCCTTTCCATTTTTTCAGTGTGTATCTCTTCAACTAGAGCAACCTCGCAGGGAAGTCATAAGGGAGATTAATACTAATGCCTCTGTAACCAGTTGTACAAAAGGAAGTATTTCAAGGCAGAAAGCACCTATTCTCCAGGTTCAGGCTTGGATTTTGATATATTGAGCAGAGAACATTATCATTCCACTGTATGGGGAATATCCTGCTGGGGGGTTCTGTGGAAATCATCTGAAACCATAGGGTTGCACAAAGGTAGCCCTGCTATGAAAGGGCTGGTGTTTGCAGGGGGGTGGCTCACTTGCTGACAGATGACCCACCTTCTCAGGGGAAATAGCCCTCCTGCCCACTGAAGGGTCCTTGAAAAATCAGAGGTTCTACGTTGAGCCCTTGGATGGACTGGGTGATTCTTGCTTTCCTTTGCACAGGCAAGCCCTGGGGAAGAAAACATGGCTTGCAGAGTATGTCCTATGGGAGCACCTGATCCCAAGCAGCAGCCTCACAAAAAAACCTGAGATGCTGCTCTTCGGTTTAGTCACAAACTAAATGGTGTTATTTCTGGATAACTTTGCTTCCCTTTTTTTTTCAGTCTCTCTCTGAGAATTTTGTGGGATTTTGCTAGTTCCTTGTTATCCACCGAACATACGTCAAACCTGCTTGGTGTCTGTTAGCTTTTTATTCTGTACAGGCGGACGGAAGCGAGCGAGATTACTTTGCAGCAAGCCCTTGCAAAAACAGCCGTTATGATGTCAAAAGAAACATTAAATCTCTGGCATAACAAAAGAAAATCAAAGTGACTTATAAAAAAAAGTTAAGGCGGTGTTATTTTCCCAACACACACACTCCACAGTATTGTAGAAAATTCCTTAAGCAACAGAAATGGAAAGAGAAACAAAGTTTAACATTTCAGTGTCTTACTCAGCAAAGTTTTCTGAGGAAAATAGATCAGCTGAAATAGTACACTTTGTTAGTTTTTCCATATTCTTTATTCAAATAAAGATATGTGAGCTACATATGTTCCTGTTTAATTTGAAGATTTTATTCTAAATGCCTTTGATGTACATTAACTTGATATTTTTATTTATTAGTTATTGAAAAGAGTGACACACGGGGATAATGCTGAATGTGCGGTAAGTCCGTGCAGTATTTCAGTGGTAGAGATTTAATCAGAAAAGCAAGATTTGTAGAGGGAGCAAATATCTTTTATTAGCCTAGCTGCCACAGTTGGGGAAAAAGGGCACGAATCTAAAAGCTTTGCCCATTTTTTCAATTAAGTCATCCAATCTAATAAAAAATGGTACCTTTCTCGTACCCTTAAACCACAAAATCTGCAGCAACACCAGTGTGACAATACAAAAGATTAATCATTCCTGCAGACATGGCCACGAAGCTTTGTAACCTCATTGTCTGCATCTTCCCCTTCCACCCAGAATATAAAATATGGCTATTGTGCTTACAGCTGGTGACTCGGTTAGGAAAGGAGAGGCTGGAGTTGATGCATTTCATGAGGGAAATGGGCTTAGGCAGGTAAGAGTGGCCGGTCTCAGCTGCAGGTAGCGGGCGGGCAGATGGTGTGTGTGGGGCAGCTGCAGTGTAGCACAGCACATACGACTGGGAGCAAACTCTCCGTTTCAAACCCTGAGCGCCCACAGCAAAACAAAAATAAAGCCCCACTCTGTGATCCTTGTTTAAGTATTGCCCAGGCTCATGAAAAGGCACAGGATTGAATTTGAGTGACAAGTTGAGCCTCCTCTTAGGGCAAAGGTTTGAAATTCCTTTACCTAATGAGTAATTGTATCATACCACCCCTGCTGAGCTGCTAATAGCAAATGAGAGACATTTTGGGACAGCAGGAAACTAGGAGTCCTTTCTAATTAAGTGTGGCCCTTTCTGAGTCTCTAGATAAATTCCACCATACTTTTTAGCCCATAGTTGCATACCACACCTTTTTCTTCCTTTGCTGTTTTTCCTGCATGCTCTATCCACTGCTCTGCAGGCAGAAAATTCCACTTGAATTCCTTTTGTGTCTGGTCATTCCATAGATTAAATCAGAGCCCCTTGGTTTATTATTAGGAATGCAATCATCTCTGCTATCAACATGCCTCTGGACCCTTCCTATTTCTATTTCCACTCATAAGGTTCCTTCGAGTCTTTTATTTTATAAAGTCAAAAGCCCTGTTTCCTTAATCTTCTTAAACTATGGTCTGTGAATTTATGCATCATCTGGTTTATCTCCAGCACTTTGTCTGCGCCAAGAAACATACAGAATGTCACAAAGCGTGCTCGGTTCTGCTCTTGATGTATCGCCGCTTCTCTCAGACTTCAGCTAGATGTGGGCAAAGTGGCACTGAGCCCAGGAGCCCCCACAATGGCTCAGGTGCCCTGTAAGGGCTGGAAGAGGCTCACCACAGGCTTGCACCCCATAGCCTCTCTGCCTCTTGGTGAACTGTCCTGTTTCTTCTTTGTGTCTTCGTGAACATGCCGTCCTGCCCCATGCCTTCAGTTCCTCTTGTGCTTCCTCATGCTTCCCACCACTGCAATACGGATAACCCCCTCCGCTGTCCTTCAGTGCCCCTAAATCTTTTGGGCAGTCACAAGCTGTGGCTGGCTCGGACGTGCCTGCAAGCCAGCTGGCCAGCCAACATGCAAGCGGGGACAGGTCAGGTGGCCACTTTCGGACTGAACAAAGGCTGAGCTCTGTCTGCATTCCCTTGAGGAACAGATGCTCCTCTGGCTCTTCTTTCTCTACACGGACAAATGGTTCAGTGAAACATTTGGGAACTGAACAACTTTGAGCCCTGTGCCTTGCTGCCGAATCTGACTGAAACTGGTGAATTGCATTACAAAATTCTTAAGACAAGAGTGATAGAAGGCACACACATCGTTGTATGAGCAGGCTGCAAAAATTATGCAGGAATCATTTTCTTAAGAAATAAGGCTAAAAAACCTAATAGCCTGGGCGGAGAATGACATCAGGGAAGCTGGATTTGGCTTCCTGATTCTGAGACTCAGCCTGTGCCTTGCCATAAATAACGTTGCTGACAGGCAGTTTTAAATTGCACAACAAATGGACCAGGGCAGGGCTACTCGATGGAGCAGAGCAAAACACATCCCCTGTTCTTTCCTGCTTTTCTGCTCCTTGCTGCCAGATGCCTCCTCCTCCCCCTTCCCTTACACAACCAAGTGTAGAGAAGAGTATCTGCACTAACAGGCTTCTCCTGTCCTGAAGGGAAAATATGTTCTGATGGACATTGTACCCCCAGGTCCCCTCATGCAAAATACAGCCGACTTGTACGAGAGGATCTCAGGCAGGTTGCAGCGGTGCTCACCCCTGTGCCCTCATCTACAGCCAGTGCTGGTGCTGGTCTGGGTCTGGTTCTTGTGTGTGGTTTAGTTCTGGTGCACCTAAAGCTTCACGTGCTTGAGGTGGTGTAAATCCCTGTGGCTGACAACAGATGCTTGCAAATTTTTAAAGGACAGATACTAAAGTAGTGAAGGCACAAACTGAATAAGTGGGTAAGAACAGAAAGGGAGCGAGTATGCCTATGAAGCAAATTTCATAGCGTCTGGGCTCTTTGCAACAAGTTTAACAGAAACTAGCAGAAATTTTCTGAGGTCTTTGTTATATTCCATCTTCTTGGCACCTCCTCCATGGTGTGAAATGGAGCTGGTTTGGCACTGGAATTTTGTCACTCTTCAGATATTCTAATTAT
Organism: Gorsachius magnificus; assembly: GCA_034008185.1. Classification (NCBI taxonomy): domain Eukaryota; kingdom Metazoa; phylum Chordata; class Aves; order Pelecaniformes; family Ardeidae; genus Gorsachius; species Gorsachius magnificus. The sequence continues at coordinate 53,212,162 of CM067082.1, read as the reverse complement.
CTGCCCTAACAGGAGCCTGGTTTCCTAGTTCACTGTTTCTTTTTCCTCCCTTGAGACTATTTCTGGCATCTGTTTCCACATCATTATGCGAACACTGAGCGCAAAAATGTCTTTAATGTTTTAGCAAGACTCTACCTAGCTTATCAAGTAAGTACAAATCTGTAAGAAAATCTACTGTCTTTTTCACTGACCCTTTTTCCATTTAGGATGAGCTTGAAAAACACTTTATAGCATGTATGGAAAACTTCTGGTTTCCTCTCCCTTTTTTACCTCCTTACCTGACACACCTGATGTGAAGCATCGCTGGCTGATACTTCATTTATCTGCTCTCATCCATTTAGAGCGCAGTCCTCGCTGATGGTGATAGGTGTAGGAAGGGAGGGAATGCAGCACCTCACAGAATTCTTCCCTAAGAGGTGACCCAGAAATACTAAAGAGATCTTGAAGTCAGATTTTTGGTCTCGGGCAAATATTGACAAGAGCAAGTTGAAGTCATTGGGATATTGTAAATAGACTTCAGGGATGTCAAGGACTATTTCTAGTTAAGCTGAAAACTCGTGGCAACTACCACAATACTGCTTACATTTGCAGCCTCTCATACAGTGCATACCAACTCCTTATTGTGCAGAGAAAATTAAAGGATGGTGGTATGGGTAGGTATACAACATATCAGTTAAGTAATTTAAAACATTTCCTTTGATGACCTTCCCCATCAAACTTTGCTCCCCTGCAAGATTATCTACATCCCACAAGGACCTGCACAGCTCCCCCCCAGCTCATACAGACATTTCATCCCACACCTTTAGCTGTTTCGTGCAAATATATGGTGCCAAGCAGAGGTGCTGAGGGCTTTGCAAGGCTGCCACGCAAGAGGGAGGCCAGGGACATTCCCAAAAAGGAGGCAGGAGGAGCGGGGCTGGTGTGGGGAGCAGGGTGATAGCAGAGCGGCTGCTCCGGTGCAGTCAGAGGCGGGCAGGGGTCTCACCAGGGCTCCCTGGGAGGGCTGCCCCTGCCAAACCTGCCACCTGGCAGGCTGCAGCAGCAGCGAGTGTGTTTGTCCTGAGCTGTGCCCCAGGGGAGGGAGGCACCCAGGTCACCGTCATTTTGTCCTGCAGATGCTCTGACCCAGCAGCTCCCCGCTTTCCCACCCTCTGCTTTCCCTGGCACGGGCGAGAAGCTGCTCCGCCTCTGCTTTGCCCTTTCTCTGTCAAGTTACGCTAAACCAAAAGCCAGCCCCTCAATGTGTGCATAAAAGATGTCCAAACACCCATTTTTGAACTCCCAAGTGGGCTTTGTAGTTTCTTTGCTGCCCCTGCCCTGCTTTAAAAGTACGTGCTGAGCTACACCACGTCCACAGAGAAACGTGCCAATTTAGTAAAGAAGATAATTAAGATTTTATTGAAAGCATACATAAGGAAGAATGTCTACTTAAAAACTGCCTCCCTGCATGTAAGTACAGGCTTGACCTTTTGCTTTCAGCTCAAGAAGAGGAGAACAACGCAGCAAGGATTGACAAGGAATGGCTAATAAGGAAGAGCATTTTCAAAGCAGAGTCAGAACTGCAGCATGCAGAAATACAGATCGGAGCTGCGAACAGCCTGACTGCCTTTCCGCGTTCGGAAATTTCACTCCTGGCAGCTGTTACTAGCTGATTCCCCGTTCTGCCCTGCCCAAGAGGTGGATATGTGGATATGTGTGCATATGTTGAAGTAAAAGGAAAAAAAAAAAAGAATGGAAAATACTTTGATCGTAATGGGAAAATGTCCATCTCCCAAGTTTTAAAATGGAAAAGTTGCTATTTGCTTTTTCCTCACAAAATAGAAAACCTTTAAAATGTAGATTCATGTAAAATAGGCCTCAAAAAAACCCTTTAAAGAACAAGTTAGTTAGTTCTGTGGCATCTCACCAGGCTGTGGAATTTATGAAAACCACATTCCTTGGATTCTAAAACACTGGCCATCCCTGCTGCTCTTTCAAATAATGTTGATTTTGCTGACTAGTCCCTCTGAGAGCCAGCACAGTTGTTTAATTGTAAGTAAATAATCTCGGAACAAATCCATGTTTGACATACTGTCATACTAACATTTACTGTTTTGCAAAAGGGATTTACTTCAAGGATATTGAAAAATTCCATTGGTGTTTAAGAGGAGTAGCAACTGTGACCCTCTATAAATTAAAATGTTTGACCCTGCTATATGATCTGGATGAACCAAAGTATTTCACATGTTCAGATCAGTAAAGGCAGAAAACAAACCCTCCTTATGAAGGTGTGGTATTATGTTCACACAAACATCCACAAAGGGTTAGCTATTTAAAGTGGAGAGTCTTCAGCTCACGTGTAGCCTTGATAGCTTCTTTGGGAATGTATAAGGCTGATTACAAAGGTCTACCCTTGCAGATCATATTGCCAGGAAAGGATGTGTGGGCCACATTCAGAGCCACTACCATAGCACTTAAGGAGGACATTGGTGCCACTGTGATGTCAAAGTTCAAGTGTCACAAGCACTTCAGACCACCTACAACTTGAGGCTGCCAAATCCTAGCATCCTGTGTATTCAAGGGAAGAAGTAGTTATGAAACCTAGGTTAAAAGCCTGGAGTGGACAGCCTGAGCATGGCCCAGGTCAAGGGAGGTGATTCTGCCCCTCTACTCTGCTCTGGTGAGACCTCATCTAGAGTACTGCGTCCAGCTCTGGAGCCCTCAGCACAAGAAGGACACAGAGCTGTTGGAGTGGGTCCAGAGGAGGGCCACAAAAATGATCCGAGGGCTGGAGCACCTCTCCTATGAGGACAGGCTGAGAGAGTTGGGCTTGTTCAGCCTGGAGAAAAGAAGGCTGCAGGGAGACCTGATTGCAGCCTTTCAATACCTAAAGGGGGCCTACAGGAAAGATGGGGAAAATCTTTTTAGTAGGGCCAGCTGTGTCAGGACAAGGGGTAATGGTTTTAAACTAAAACAGGGTAGGTTTAGACTAGATATAAGGAAGAAATTCTTTCCAATGAGGGTGGTGAAACACTGGAATGGGTTGCCCAGAGAGGTAGTGGAGGCCCCATCCCTGGAAACATTCAAGGCCAGGTTGGATGGGGCTCTGAGCAACCTGATCTAGTTAGCAGTGTCCCTGCTCACTGCAGGGGGTGGGGGTTGGACTAGATGACCTCTAGGGGTCCCTTCCAACCCAAAACATTCTATGATTCTATGATTCACTACTGCTATTCTGAGATCCAGGCTGGGATCACACAGGGACTCAAGGTCCAGCAGCCCCACTACTCGTGAACGTAATGCCATAGTAGTGGTGGCACTTAAGACAAGTGCCTGTAGCAAAGGGTTTGCTTAGCTATGTCACAACTCTCCTCTCTGTCAATATAAACCAGGACCTAGCAATATGGCATACCAGCAAGCTCTGAAGAACTCATCACTCTCTTGAATGAGGACACCATGGTGGTAACATTAAGCACAGCAGCCAGCATGGCCCATGGTGCCTGGGAGCCCTAATGCTGCAAATCTCTGAGCCTTGCAGAGGACCTACTAATATCCAGGACAAGGCAGACGCTGTGGTGAATCTGAAGTGCAAGCTCACCTCCAGGGATTACAGACCACACACATACACTGAATATTGTGGCCAGTAATAGGAAGGGTGCTGGCCTGGGGAATGAGGGTGCCTGAATTCCCACCTTTCACTCTTTGAATGTATGTAAGAAGCTGCTTTGTGTGTTGGGTTTTTTTCCATCATCAGCATGAAGATACAGATCCATACCTTTCTTTGGGAAACTGACGTTTATGATGTCATCATTATAGTTGCTGTTTTCGTTTCCGTCGGCACTACTTCCCATAGTTCTTATTTAACATGGCCATGCAAAGAATACATCCTTTTCTAGCACGGCCTCTGTAATATCATGGTCGCTGTACAACCTGCTTGAAAAGGGGTGCAGAGTTCATACGAGTTCCAGCGATGTGAAACACGCACCTGTGTGCAGAGTTACCCCAGCAAGATGCCCCATTAAACCAGTGCACCTTATTCAGGCACAGACCAAATCCTGAGCATAATGCAAAATTCCCAAAGATATGTGCTTTGGCTTGTTAGGTGTAGGCTGATGTTTGGGGTTTTTTAAGAAGTAAGCTTGCCAGGTTCTCTCAGCCTTAGTCCCAGTGCTGCATTCAATGTGCCTCGTACCATTAGGTGTAAGAAGGCAAAAAGGTGGCGGAATTTTGCTACCAACTTCAGGCCAAGAGCAATTTAGGATACAAGTTTTCATATCATATTTTTACATGGCTGAATACTTCTTTATTTTTTCTGTGTGCTTACTGAACATAGAGGGGAGAGCTTTTGCCTGTGACTTATTTTAGTTCCAACCCCTTTAATACTCCCATTACAAAGAAGCGGCAAAAATGGCTTATTGTGAACAAATTTAATAGAAACCTTCATAAGAAACAACAAAAGTGTTCTGTGACTGATGAAAGCACTAAAATTAGCTATCCAGATGTCTAATCAGTCCTGCTAATAACGAGTTTGCATTTGTCTGAAAACTCAAACTATTGAAGTACAGTCAGTGTGGTAGGAGGTTTATGAAGTTTTGTTTAAATTCGTGGCTCCTACAGGGAAAAACTGTCTCTGGATTTGCGCACATCTGTTTCTATCTGAAACTAAAATCCAAAAAAGCAGGGTCTGGCACAGTTTTTGGTGTTGATTCAAGTGGTACGTGAAAAATCAGTTCAGTTCTCATTGGATCAGTACTGATTTCACTATTTCCAGTCAAAAAAGTTATGATACTTGTTATTAAAATATTCTTGAATGGGACTGCGTAAAAAACTCCAGCGTGTCAAGCCAGTTCTTTTGGACTTGTGTACTAACCATGGAGAGATCACTAATAAATGCTGCTAACAAATGTGCCCTTTGCGACCTCATGCTGAGAAGGTGCCGCAATAATTAAAAGAGTTCCTATATCAAATAACAAAGCCCTTTTTTTTGACAGTGGAATGTGTAAAGTTTGTAGACTTGCCTCACCAGTAAGCTGTCAACATTTCCAAAGGAAAACAGGAAGACAAGAAGTGGGGAGATCACAAGGTATGGAGTCAGGGGGTCGAGGTCTATTCCTGGCCCTCTCACCATCACACTACACGACACACGGCTCCTTTCTGCTTCATTTTCATCGCCTGCCACCCAACAGCGCTGTTCCTTTCGGACTTTGTCTGGGCTGTGCTCTGGGTGCCAGGGGCTAGTGGGCGGCAATTGGGAAAGAGCTGGTGGCAGGAGATGTTCACAGTCATCCAGAGCTCCTGAGCATCTCCAGCAGCCTGAGTTTTCAGAAAACATTGACTGCTTCTGAAAAAACCCATACTGCTTTTTTGCCTCTCTGCAAAGTTCAGCTGCTTTGCAGGGAATATTAACCACTTTCCCATGAATGCATGTACTGGCCACGAAGGTGCCATTATAATAGTTGTCATTTAATCCAATGTTTGTCTTAAGCAATAAATTTTCTGCAACAATCCAATAATATTTCCATGGGATCTCAAATGGCTTCTTTTTTTTTTTCTTTTCTTTTTTGAGGCTGAATTAACAGTTACGTAATATAAGGAGTTTTTTTTTTCTTTTGCTTCATAAATGATTTTTTGTTAGGCACAGTGGAAAAAGAACACCATATAACAATTCAAAATGAAGCCATCTGGCTTTGTGTCCATCTAACAATGTTAGCAAATATCCCACATCTAAAAGAAACATGAAGCACTATTTCTGCAGTGGGTTCATTTACTTTACTTTGAAGGAGCACATACAAACATATTTTAAATGAAGTGCATCTCTCTTCTTTTTTTTCCACAGCATTTCATTGCTTCTTCGCCTACGTTTCAGCAACCTCACCCTCCATTGTGGTGAGCCTTAAAAAATCAGAAAGATGAACAAATTCTCCCAGCCATGACCTTACTGTGCAGCTCCTCTGTGTGGGCTCTGACCTTGCAGCCAGCAGAAGGTAGGTTACCCAGCCATGACTGCAGGTAAACTACTTCACATGAAGGGAAAATGGAAGAGAACTGCAGTTACCACCAGGACATAGCTATGCTGTAAGCCCAGGCCCTTAATTTACTTCAGAGTAACTGACTGGCTTGTCCCGTACCCTGATGGGAATACGCTTGCAGCATGCAAGCACATTGGATGATGCAAGATAAACATGCCCCCGTATGAAAAATGTCTCTGTCTGCAGGCATTTTGATATTGCTTGTGGGAAGAAAAAGAAAAGAGCAGAAGGGATTTCAAGCTTAAATTCATGCTACTAGGGAAGTCTTATAATTAGTCTACACCCAGTGTTCCTTAATGTGTGGTCTCCAAGACATCAGAAGGGAGACTGCGAAACAATTGCGAAAAAATTAAAAAACTACACGCACGCATGCATATTCCCACAGATGCAAACAAGCAAGGAGGCAAAAGGGGAGAAAATAAAACTAATCAACTTGGCTTTGAAGCCTAGCCTTAGTATTTGGTTGTAGTTTGTAGTGAAAACTGTTTTGGCAGCACTGTGCAAGGTGATCCTTGGACTTGGCTCTTTCCCATCAACCCGTTAGGTGGCACTTCAGTAAGGCAGACTGATAGACACTGGCAAATGCCTTTAGTGAAGACACATCTTTCACCAATAAATGGAGTTTTGTGCTCATGCAGTAAAAGGACTTCACAGAACAACGTCACAAATAGAGAGTTTGTGGGGATAAATCTGTCAGTTTGGGAGCGTGGATTTTTATGCTCCTTTCTGATAAAACGTAGGCCAACAGAACTTCACAGAATTACTCTGGCCTTCCACCACAAGGAGGTAGGCCACCTTTGGTGAAATAGCTCTGCTGGGAAGTGAAGATGGGCACCTCTGTAGCTGCAGCTCTATTTTGGTTTGGAGGGAATTGTATCCCTCTTGGGACTCTCCTCCAGGAGATACCTCCTAGTATATTATGCAGTGTACTGCCCCTCGTGTGAGCACAGAGAGGACGGGCAGTGTCCAAGGACTTCTGCTGCCACAGCTCCCTCCATCCATTCCTCCTCTCCCACCTCTGAAGGAAACTGCAGGTGTTGGATATTAGGGAATACAAAAGAGCTTCTGCAGGGCAGCTGTCTCAGTCTCTGCATCTCTTCGGGCTCAGGAGTGACGCAGCTGATGAAGCAGAAGTCTATATAGGACAGCTAGGCTTTGAGTGAAATAAATAAATAAATAAATACATAAAATGTTTATATATCCAACTCCTAATTTATATATAGCGCCCACTTACAGAAACACTTCTGAAAATTATAATATGAGCCACTCAAAGGATGAGAACAGTTTGGCATATACATTAGCAATCACAAATTGTTGTCCTTGTTTATAAGAAAAGAAAAAAGAGTCCAAGAAGCCTCTTGCCTTCAAATGCCAGGGCCAGGGGCAGCCACTGGCAGCAGTGGGCCTCCAGCAGATGTGAAAGGGCTCTGTAGCAGGACTACAGGCTCCTGTTCTGGGGATCCTGACGTTTGCATGTACACACTCACACGTGCTTAGCTGATGCAACTCTGCTGTTACCATCAACAACGTTGCTTCTTCTTTTTCATGACCACCTGCAATTTTGACTCATTCATTCCAAAACTGTGCAGCTAACTCTGCCCAGCTACCTAAAATTAAAGATCTTAGTTGATCTTAGTTGGCTTTTCCTTTTTTTTTTTTTTTCCCTGACTGTGGTTTCATTAAATTCTGTCCTCCTTTCTGCTCTGGTAACTGAAAGGAACTCATGCAGGTGGCCTAAGACAAGGGAGAAAAGCCCAGAAATCCTATGTGGTGTCATCTCCATGTAGGCTAATGTCTCTGAGAAAGCTTTGAAAATCTTCTGTGTCTCTGCCTCAGACTTTCTCTTTGCCTCAATTGTGGTGACACAAGTGTTTTCTTTGCCATTAGCTCACCATGTGGGAATCGGTGGCTTAACATGCATAACAGTGCAGCAAAAGTTTAGAATACGCTACAAAGCTTAATGACAAAAATATGTGTAGAATCAAATAAATCAGAATCTTACTTTTGGACTGGCTTTTGTGGGCGGAAGGTTGTTCTTGCATTTCATTTAAAGGCTTCATTCATTCCTGCAATAGAAAGCTATCTGCTTTGTTTCTAATTTTGTCAACTTCACACAGTTCTTCACATGCAACAGTCTATAAAAGGCAAAACCTACACTAATTATTAGACACTAGATTTCAGATACCTCTTCTACTATCTTGTTCCTTTATCTGAGATCTTTTTTAAAAGTATGTGATGTTTACAGTTTGACAGAAAGTCTTTTACTCATCTTAGAGGGTTTAGCACCAGGGGGGGCCCATCAAATGGGTATCCCTTAATCACACAGCCAAGCAGTTAAGCTAAAAAAGATTATTCTTTTTAACATAAACTCACAAAAATATGTCTTGTTGAGGCCTCCCAATATGATGTAATGCAAAAAATATATATAAACATAGGAATTATTCAGTAAAGTTTTGCAGTCTTGACAAACTATCTATTACAAGATGGATCTTTTCCCTGAGAGGGAAAGTTAATCTTAGCATCAGAACAGAGCCACTTTCAAAGTAAAATAAATGAAAAGGGGGGTGTATTTGTTCACAAGAAGCTCAAATTTGTATAGGCCTTGAAAAAGTTGCAAACAAAGTCTGTTGAATTTTGCATCAACATGTAGAGAACTGCAGTAGAAACATTAGGATGGGTACAAATGGAACGGGAGTGGGAAGGTTGCAACCACCTGTAGGAGCATCAGGGGAAGGTTTATGAGCACAGCAGCTGTTGATGGCCATGGGATTTGCAGTCCATGAAGATCCCGGCTGATCTGTGTGAGGCTTTGCAGGACACCCAGACTGGGAGACACAGGGGTGGGACAGGCTGGAGTAACTAATGACTCTTGACTCCTAGATGGTACAAAAGAGGCACATACAAAACCAGGTCATTGTCACCAACCTAAGAAGAAAGCAGGAGATGTGGGGAGGCTTTCAGAGGTGGTATCCCTTGTCCTACCTGCCAGGGGAGTCCTGACCAGACCGCCTGGATACTCACATCTGGATGCCTGAATACATCAGTTTGGGTATACATCCCTCGTGGTGCTTGTCAGCATATGGGCACAGGAGTGTGAGTATGAATAAAATGTTGTCATCTTTTTAAATAAAATTACCTTCCCCTCTATATGGCCTTGCCTTGATCTTTGCTAGATCGTTGCTAGTGTTGTAGCATTATTTCCTACAGATGTATGGGAAATTCTGGCTTTCAAACAGCTTTGCATGTTGTTATGAATCAGTGATCACTCTGCCACCTGCTTGCAATGAGCACGGGCAGGTTCCAGCACAGTTTGCCTCTAATATGGATACAGAGAGGAGTTACACATCCAAACCCATCATATGTTTGTTTAACTGTATTGGATTTGCACGGCTTTCCTTTCTGCCAATAAAATAAAAAAAAAGGTAATCCTCTCAACATGCAGTGAAATCCTGGCTCTGCTGAAACCAGTGGCAGATATCCCATTGGCTCCAGAAGGGCCGAGATTTCAGTGACAGCTTCTGGTCTTCCAAGCTGTTGAATGTGAAAGTTTAAAGCAAAGGATATCTGCAAAGATGCCACCTTACCAGGCTGTCCAGAGCTAGCACCATCAGAAAGAGTGAAAGTAGTAAAACTGCTCCAAAAAGAGCATCTTGAAAGAGCAGCTGAAGTTCAAGCAGCTTTTAAATAGCTTTTAAGGAACTATACAATACCCACTCCTGTAAGAGATGAAAAGTAAATAGCGTCTTTTCCATTGATTTTAATGGCAGCTCAGTTTGCCTCTCAGGAAAGAAGCAGCAATATTGTCTGCATATGTCCTTGAAATGTGTTCATTTTCTTCATTCACAGGTTTCAATAAATTGCCATCCTGTCTTAGAACAGTACCTAAAATACTGGCTGACTTTTCCATCAAAATATTTTCCGAGGCAATAGTGCTCTTTTCATCAAAATTGAAACATTTTAAAATATGTTGATACAAATGAATTGCACCCCCAAAGGCCTTCAGTACAAATGTTGGCTATTTCAAGAAAATAAAATTCATCGTACGTTATGAAACTTCATTTCGGCCTTCTGAAATCGTGTTCCTATTTGTCTATTCATTTTAAAATCATTTCTATAACTTACAGCATGTTATACGCTGCTGCAGTTGGCGTATGACAACATAGCGTACTGTAATACAAACTAATATCCATAGCTGAAATATTTTATTCCCTTCCTGGGTGGTACTATCTTTTAAAATCATTACTGTGTGCTGCTTTCTATCACTGAACGAAACCTCTTTCCTTGATCACTGTGTCTCCTGTTTTTTGCAAAGAACTGGTATGTCGCTCCCAGCCAAGTATTTCCTGTTTGCATTGGAACTGAACAGTCTGATAAACTGTTTCAACCCAACAGCAACAAGGGACGGTTCCATTGAGAAGATAAAATGGTTTAATGAGTAGTAAACAGAAGCCAAACTTAATGATTTTTTAAAAAAAAATAGAATAAAATACAGTCCCACTGAAGTCATAAACTGATTTCAAAATACTAAAACCAGCATAAAGTAATATCAGTATAAACATTTAGAAACATAAGAAATATAGCACACATTTAAAAATTTTAAACCAAAATTTCAAACTCCAACCCAAAATTTAAGTTTTCTAAATAGATAGTCTTTTTTGAATTTCTGTACCATGGGGTGTAGGGAAAATAGGTTCAAATGTCATTTCTCTTTTGATTCAGAGGAAAAACAAATTTTCAATGGCAAAATTTCCTGAACACATAAATTCCATGTTTTGATCAGGGCTGGTATTTACACAAACAAGCTAGAAGAAAATTCCTCTTTCCAAAAAGCACCACATGGTTATAAAACAGCATGAGTCCGAGCAAGCATTTAATCAAAACTGTTTAAATTCAGAATGGTATTAATAAACCATGAAGGAATTCACTCATTGTTCCAATATCAATTCATATATCATCACCATGTACAGTGTAAGATTTCTTAATAGCCAAAAATGCTGCCCATCAGCATAATCAGGAAGCACAAGTCAAAGTAAAGCTGTGTAATTATATACAAACCATTTCAGTTCACTCTTGCCAAGAAAAACATTAACAAAAGTATTGGCTGCATGACCAATTAATTCCTGCAGAAGGCTTAGCGCATCGGACCGTGAACGAGCCTCTTCACCTGTGATTCCCGAGCTCCCCAGCCCGGTACTGGCTGCACATTTGTCCAGGCTGGGGTGTAAATGAGATCAGACGTTGGTTGCTGATGGTTTACAGGACAGTTAAAGGTGTTCCATTACCAGAAAACCCATGGTCACAGACTATCAACAACAGCGGGGGGAGAGAGTAGCTCTGAAGTCATTACGCTGATTCAGTAATGCCAGGGTCTGCAACCGAGTGAACACACCTGAATACATCAGTTGTAAGGACGTTTTGCATGACCAGCATAAAGTTGTCATAAAACTAGCAAGAACAGAGACTTTAATGTATAATTTAAAATGTCACTAAATGATCCACTCAATAGGGTTCACCTGGACACGTACAGGTTATGAACTTTCAGCTTTCACAGCCGTTCTTTGCAGCTATTAGTTGCAGTCTTGTTTTCAGAAGACTCTTCAGATTCAGAGTCAAGCTTTGATAAGAGCAACCCATTACAAGAACTGCTACCACCCTGAAAAAAAGCTTCCAGTGGTATAAAATGCTGCAGCCTACTTGGCTGGCAGAGCAGACCATAGTCCAGTGCCGCATTCTTCACATTTTGGCCCCACCACATAAGAAATACATTTCCAGATTTCTTGTCTGGTGATCAGATGCCCACATAGCTATGTCAGTGGACGAATTCATCTCCTACATTATCACCTCCTACAGCAGTTGTGTTTCTGGGGCAGCTACCAAAGTCAGCAAAGAAGCTCCAAAGTGCAGAAAATGGAGGATTCACAGGAGCAATCTGCTTCTAGGTGGATGAAAGAAGTTGCATTGTGGCCATGACACGTAACACAGGACTGGTATCAGTACAGAGAGGGGTTTCGTATTTCATGGATTTAAAGTTCAATTGGGACCAGAATCTATTCTGAGAAGACATAAACAGGGTTACAGACTCCATATTTTTCCAAATAACTTATGGAAAAATCTCATGTTTGCGATTTAGGTTAGCTCCAGCAGTTCCTCACTGTCACCTAGTACGCACAGCAAACGCATTACAGTCAGTGGAAATTGGGCTGTTACTGACTTCAGTAGGGCCAAGATGGTATTAGTGCTCTGCCATCTTTCTAAATGCATAACTCTCCTCACCCAAATGAATACCTCAAGCACTACAAGAAGATAACTTATTTTGAATAAATAGAAAAGTGGGACTATAGTGTAATTATTTCCTTTTTCTAAAGCTTGGAGCTAAGCTGTTAAGGAAGCGGGTACATGGGCAAGCCCAGAAAAGAACCCAACTGTACAGCTAAAAAGACTGGCATTAAGGCCCCATTGTTACTTGGGACATTTGTCAAGACAGGTAAGCACCGGTCTCTGAATGCTTATATGTGTTTAGAGCCTGCCATCCATCAATTCATCCCAGTTGTCACTTCTTCTGGAAGATGTTGAGCACTTTTTCTCACTGCAGGTCGTGCTTCCATGTCCCTTTCCTTCACCCCAAGGCTGCAAAAAGGTCCGAGGCATCCTGAAGAGTTACCAGAAAGCGTTATTAGTCAGAGGGAGCTCACTCCCTGCAGGAGGGGGAAATGAGAGGTGGCTGCAGTCATGGCCAAGGCTCTGCTAGCTGACTCTACTTGCTGGCAGCAGCTCAGTTCCTCTCAGGCAAGGTAATGTTTGTTCCCGTAGCCAGCTCACACAGCCAGTTCTCACCCTCATCCCGGGAGGCACCGAGCTGCTGCTGAATCAGGGTTACACAAAGATGAATGAGCCCAACGGGAAGGGGCAGGGAAGCAGAGACAGCTCACACTCATAAAATAAGAAACACAGTTAAAAGAATTACAGAAACAATAAAATCCATCTGCACTTTGGAAGGTCCTTCTATCAGCAGAGCCTGGGAAGTCCTTTCCCCCAGTAATTCCTCTTCTATATCATCCAAACCTCAAATTCCTCTCTGGAAATGGATGTGGATGGGGCTATATTTCCCTGTGGTTATTGCTGAATGACTCAAAACTTTTCCCTCCCTTTTCCTGTGAGACCAAGGGGCTACTACAACCACCACCGCAAAATTTTACATTCTGTGTTTTAGTTCTGGGAAAGAAGGACCTCTGGGCCAACAGGACGTGGAAATGGCTTACAAGTTTCAGCTTTCTTTAATTGCAAACACAATTACCATCAATATGTAAAATAAAATGCAATAACATAAAGTTAAGCTCTTTGGCTGGGTTGAGGGAGGCTTGCAGGGGTAAACAGAAAGTGTACGGCTCCGTAGCAGATTCACTCAGATGTCCTCCCTTTGCTACAACATAAGCTACTGCTTCTATGAGCTGGGCCAAAGCAAACTGCCTCAAAGCATCCTTGCTGTATTGCCACAAACACCCCACACCTAATGTACATTAACCTGGGCATATCTCCAGCAGGTTCTTCTTAGGACTTGTCTGGTAAGGTCAAGGGAGAGAAGACCACTTTCAGGAGCACCTCATAGTCGCTGAGCTGGCGAACCTTTCCGGGGGGAAATTCAAAACAGGCCAAAGAATTGAGTCAGTGGTTTCTTGGGAAACCTTGAGGTATACAAGTCCATGGGGCTGTGGAGGACAGCAAGATGAACAGGAGCTAGCAGTGTGCCCCGGCAGCTTGGCAGGTCATAGCAGCTTCCTACGAGGAGCTTATGGAAATGGATCTGAGCTATTTGCAGTGATCCATGGTGGGAGGATGAGAAACAACAGGCAGGAGTTGAAACAAGGGAGTTTTAGACAGGATATAAGAAGACACTTTTTCAGCCTGAGTACATCCAGGCAGGGGCACAGGTTGCCCCAGGGAGGCTGTGCAGTCTCCATCCATGGAGGTTTTCAAGACCCAACTGGGCAAAGCACTGAGCAACCTGGTCTGCTCTCACAGCTGACCCTACTTGGAACAGGAGGCTGGACCAGAAACCTCCTGAGGTTCCCTCCAACATAAATGACTCTGTGTTATAATTTTTCTATCCAAGTGATTTTTGTTCTCTCATACTTCTGCATAAATTTGGATATTTGTTTCTTTGCAAGCACTTTGACAACATCCATTCAATAAATAGAAAAATGGAACTTTATTACACAGGCAAGTATCTGGCGGGGGGGGGCGGGGGGGAAGAGCATTACAAGCAGACCAGCTGCCTGTTACCAATTTTAAAGTATACTTTCTGAAGTCTAATGCAATGCAAAGCTAGTAACCCCCTTAAACTCAGAAAATTAAATGGCAACAGAAGAACCAAACCCTTCCATACTTAAACCTATAAACAGCCCCCAGGAACAGCAGGCAGGTGGTGCCTCTGGTGCCTTTTCTTGCTCTCCTTCCCCTGGGAAATGTTTCTTGCTTGCATTGCGCATGGCACATGGGCTGAACACTATGTCTACTGCTGCTCCATGCTTCACACTCCTCCCTGCTTTTGCCCAAGAAACCCCAGAGATCTCCAGATCATAAGGGAAAAGTTTGACTGAACAGCTGTTCATATACTTGTTCTGCAGTTCATGCTGATGTTGGCAAGTTTTGACCAAAAATTGCTCTTTCAACAAGCGTACCTGGTCTCTTTCCATGAAGAAAACAGTATTACAAATGACAGCATGAAAACTCTGTGCTTCCAAGTGTTATTTTATGCATGCGTAGCAGAGTCCTTCCCATTCCATCCCAACTATCCCTGCAGTAACAACAGAGCCAGTGAGTAATTGGGAGCTTTGCTCTTGGTCTCTCTGCTTTTGCCTCTCTGGGAGGCAGCGAGCCGGCGGCCTTGCCGTTAGCAGCAGCAGCAGATGTGTTGTTGCCAGAGCACAAGGGAGTTTTTTTCAATCCCAATACTCTGCTGTAGCACCTGCATTGAAATGTGCTAGTAACAGAGCTTGTTTGCTGAACTTTAAACTGAAATGCCTGGAATATCCTTTACACAAGACTCCACAAGCCAAGTGCACACTGAGCAGCTGTCTTCCAAGTAGAGAAAAGGATGGTCTATATTCTGCCTGGGGAGGTCCAAGTGGCTGATGCTGAGCCTGGATCACCAGCTGAAGGCCATAACTCATTGCTCAGGTAGGCTTGTAGGTAATTTTACTTGGATCTCAGAAAGTTACGGACGCACATATCTCATTTCTCATAAATTTCTCAAGCAGAGAAAACTGACTTTTCTACTGGGGGAGAAAGCTCTGTAGGGCTTTTAGAAGACCTGACAGCCTGCAGTGACAAAAGAAAGGTCAAAATCAACTTGTTCCCTTGTGTCCTCTCCATAGGTATCTCCAAACACATTCTGGGTTATGTCTTCCCTTTACAGGGTTGCATGATGGAAGATTAAAATCACTGGCCACCATGGTCATTCTTCCTTCATTCCTCAACTGGTTTTGGCCTTTCACTAAAGTTACCCAATACTTTCCATTATAAGGACCTTCTAGCTTTGCCAAAGTTCAGTCATTCTCACTGTAATTTCTCCTGCTGGCTGGATGCCTCTGGCTGATTTTGTTTGGACTTCTTTTGATAATTTTTTTGGAAAATTTTCAGTCATTTCCAAGAAAGAACCTAAGGGAAAAATGTATATATTGTTGTCTGTGTCAAAAACTTGTAGAAGTTGTATTTTAAAAACTCTTGTTTCCCAGGCTTTGGAGCACAGTCCTGAAATCCGGTGGGTAGATGATCTTTGCGCCTGGAGTGGCCTTTTCTCTTTCCCAGTGGAAATCTGCTCAGCGTAGAAGCAAGATGTCAGCCACAGATTTGTATAGTGAAGAAAACTTTAAGTCTTTAAAGAGTTCTGCCTCACTGTAAAGGTCAGAGAAGAGGCAGGGGAAAAAAGAAATTCTTATTTTCAAAGCTTGTGGCTTCAGCGCTAGAGAACAAGACTCTGACTCTGCCAGACAGAGCCTATGTGATATGAGCAGCTGTACTGGGACTGGTTGGGGTGGAGTTCATTTCTTCACAGCAGCCTGTATGGTGCTGTAGTTTAGATTTGTAACCAAAACAGTTTTGGTAACGCACCGATGTTTTTGCTGTTGCTGAACAGTGCTTGCAAAGCATCAAGGCCACCTCTGTTTCTAACTCTGCTGCCCCAGCAAGTACATTGGGAGTAGGCAAGAGGTTGGAAGAGGACAACTGACCCAAACTGACCAGAGAGATATTCCACACCATATACATCATGCTCAGCAATAAAACAGGGATTTTTTTTTTCCAAAGTAGCTATTGCTTAGAGACTGGCTGGGCATCAGTCTGCTGGTGGGAGGTGAGGAGTGATTGCCATCAGTTGGGATTTTATTTTTCTTTTTTTTTTCCCATTCACTTATTAAACTGCCTTCATCTCGACCCATGATTTTTTCTCGCTTTTGCCCTTCCAATTCTCTCCCCCGTCCATCTGGGGGAAAGTGAGCAAGCAACTGGGTGGGAGCTGAGCTGCCATCAGCTGTCCTCAACCCACGCCAGCAACTCACCAACATCCAGCTCACTCTAGTTTATCACTAACCATGTTTTTCTCTACAGTCCTGATAGGAACCCTATGGTATCATTTGCAGAAGGGCTCATCCCTGCCATGGAAGTCAATGGGACCTAGCCTTCAAGCATGTAAAATAATGTGCATGACTGTAGCTGGACCGCCGGGCTTGTGCTATCATCATAGCACTTCAAGTGATCCACTTCTTATGAGAGGATGACTTTTAACTTTAATCTTACTGTGGCTCAGTCCTATAAAAAGAAGGTAATAATACTCCTTACCCCTTTCACATTTTAATTAACATTTGTGAAATATATAAACACTACCCAGATGACAAGCATAGAGGAAATCAATAATTTTATCTTCAGAGCAGAGTGCGAATGTTGTAGTGAATGGGACCTAGAGGAACAATGAAAAGGTGATGAAATGTTGAATGGGTGCTCACTAAATGAGTTCAGTCCCTTCTCTGTACCAAATAAATGGATTTACTGGAGAAAAATTAATACACTATTATAAACTAAAATCCATATCAATACTGTTTATCAAGAGGAATAAATATATCTTGTCAATAATTCCAAACATGCGGGTAAGTTACATTCCCATGGGAAATCTTTCTCCTGGCATTTCCTACCTCATGAGTGCTCCATTTCACCACCTCAGTAGTGCTCTTCGACAGCATTTATTTGTGTGTGGTATATATGAAGTCTGACAAAATAAAAAAGACATGGGATTTCTCCAAAGCTTTCATTAATATTTTCAGTGAATATCTACCCTGTAATCTACCTGAAAGAAGACAGAAATACTGCATCAGAAGCAACCGTTGACAGTATGATCTCAGAAGCAACACACAAGGGACTATTTACCACTACCTATCTTTTGGTTCATTAGTTTATTTTGAAGTCTGTTTACTCTAAAAAGCAAGACCATTGTAAACCTGGTAAATACAACTAAAAATATTTATTAGAGTGGCTACCTTTTATTGTCATTAGGCCCCAACAAGCAAAACTTCAAAGGTTCAACATTCTCTATAAACAGTAATTTACATAAATTATAGATGTGTTCTACATAGTGAGCAAAATACTTTACAGTTGCAATCATGATGTTCCCTGGTTTTCAAAGGTTTTTTTCTGTACTTTTTGGGCCAAATTCAGAGCTGAAGAGTTGTAATTTAATATTCCCCTGGACCTACTTACACCCACTTGTTGAAGCATGAGGGAGTCCTGGTGGGTGTAACTCACAGGCTGAAGAGCCAAAATACATTGCAATAATGTTAACTTAATGTAGGGAGGATTCAGTGTCTTTTTATTTGCTTTTCTTGCTGTGCTTCTCTCCTGTGGCCAAGCAGTGTAGAAGCCATACTCAGCCTTTTTTCGACTCTTAGGTCCGCACTGCAAGGCAAGAGGTCAAGAGGACCATATATGATGCATTTGGACCTGTTGTGTGGATCTATATTGCCATAACCAGCAAATTTGAGAAATGGACACACCTGAACCAAGACCTGTTGGTGTCTGCAAGTAGATTACACCGGCTTCCACTCCCTCTAGTGCCAGATGGCCTTACAGAGATGTCTCTGTGCATCACCCTACCTCTGGGAGAAGGCGCACAGCTAGACAGGAGCCCAGCTGTCCCTGAACCCCAGAAGAAATTATGCAGCACCTAACGACAGCTGGAGGACACTCCTTCAGGCTGACAGCACTCAACTCTGGGTTCCTGCTAGACATCTCCCACTGAAGATAACTGGAAACTGAACGTCATTGGCATTTGGACAGTCTCAAAACACAGCAAGATCTTTACCTCCCCCCATCAACATGAACGAAACCCTGGCTAGTATCACTTTGATACGCCAAAGAGCTGACCCGGTTAGACTTCAGGGAATCAGAAATTATTTCTGAGGAAATAGAATTATTTTACTCTGTGTGTTGAAAGAAACACACACTATGAACAAACAAAATGTTGTTACTAATGTATAAAAACCTACTTCTGCGAGCATCCTAATAAAATCAGGCACTGATTATTTGGTCTTGGTTTTGCTGTCTTCAACATTTAAGCACTCTAGCAGTAGTGGAATTACTTTTCATTATGTGAAATTTTGGCGCACAAAAGGTGAATACTTTATTGGTTTAAATATTCAGCAGACACAACAGCTACAGTTGTTTTCAGCAATTTTGACACAATATTGTGCAAGGAAATTGATCTATAAATTGCCAGAATAAAATTTCCCAAACTTTCTGAATCAGAAATCATTGCTCTTCATTCAAAATATGAGTAAAAACCATAATGACATGTTTCATCAAATATCAAAAATATAAAATTGGTCCCTAAATCTCACCTGCAGGTAATTGTAATAGCTGTACTTCTAATTGCATTCCAGCATTTTGCTTTTCCTTAAATTTAGGACTATTCTAGAGCTATTCATGTTATCCTTCCAAGAAATCCAGGTTCTCAAAGAAAAAGGTCACAGCAATTGAAAGACAAGAGAACTGGTGCACGGGCCTTTGCATGATCAACATCCAAACCATAGCTAGAATAAGTCTGTATCTCTGAGCAACTCTGGCATCCTGAAAAGATACCCAGCTGTTTTGCTGCCTTCAGAATCTTCTTTAGTTTCCCAGTTAGTCAAAAAATCGGAAAGGAGAAACAAAAACCAGCCTCACTTGTCAGAGACAAGTCTAGATAAGTAAATACTTTCAAATTGTGATGTTAATTACCCAGATTAAGAAAAGCCTCATCTGTGGATTTAACAAAATTATTAGTAAGTAACTTCACCATTTGTTCAGGATCATTTACAAACTCATTACCCAGATCCAAGGATAATGTCTTCACTCTGGGCACAGATCCAAAATGGTCATTAACAACAACATGAAATTGTTGTGGAGGAAAAGATTTATCATTAAAATATGTTAAAATACTCAACCCTTACTTTTCAAATGCACATTCTGTATTGAACCCAAATGGTCCTTACTTCAGACAAATGATCTTCCACATATGGTTCCCGTGTCACATGCAGTTCTCCTCAATGATGCATGCAATTAGTTTCCAGATTTTTTATTTTTTTTTAATTATTGCCCTTTGTATTGCATCTGGGCTCAGGCAATGAGAAGGCTGCCAATCAAAAGAGAATGCCACACATACCTATCTCCACATGCATGGACTGAAGCTTCCTCCAGAATCGCTCTAAGACTCGCCAAATAGCCAAATAGCTTGCGGTTGGAGGAGAGAGGAGCGATGCTGACAAAATTTTGGAGGTTAGGCTGTGGGAAAGAGCCAGGAGAGGGTAACGGTCTGTTGTGGAGTGGAGTCAAAGTGAATAGGAACTGTGCACATTACCTCTGGGTTTAGATCACTGCAGCAAAGTCTGCACAATTTATTCTAAAGAGTATAGAGGGAGATTAAATTTGCATCTTTTTCTTTTGGATTACTGCCGAATTTGAACCTGTTTTGCAGAGTAAAGTGAGTGTAAACCATTATAAATGAACTTCCTTGATATTCAAGAGAAGACTGTAGCAAAGAAAAAATGAACAACACCCATGTGGCTGGCAAGTGCTGAAAGTCACACTCTGGCACAGCAATGGCAAAGCACTCACCTGGGTACCTTATTTCAGCATTTGATGAATAAATTCTAATAGTTCCATACAAACAAGCCATAATAAGCCAATATGTAAACATTTCTAAACAAGGATGGTTTGTTTAGATCCTCCAGACCTTCTCTGAGCCTGAACCTGGCTGCAATGTGGGATCACTTTGTGACAGGCAGCCCGTTGCGGTAGGAAGCTGCTGTTACATTTTTATTATTGGATGAAAAAACAGGCCTCATAATTTATGTCCTGAACTAGAGTAACAAAAAAGTCTGTAAAACGAAGTATTTCTGTGAAATTAGATTTCCCTAGAACATAGTCTAAAGTTTCCTAAAAATAAAAGAACATGAAAATATGCTTGAAACTTTTTCTGAGAAGATCAGTGTTTTAACCAGAGAGGCAGTGTAATTGTGTTTGGCAAATTTCACAATAGCTTTAAAAGAAACTTGAAAAATATAAAAGAGTGTATAAAAAGTTCAAGCTTGTGAAGGCCCAGGACCAGGCAATGCTAGTTATATATTGCACCCTGTACTGTGTGTTGTATTGCACCTAAATATGTACGTATTTTGTGATTTACCTAGCTACTAGGAATATCTCTTGATCCCCATGTAGTAAGAAACGGAGATAAAGCTTAAGGTCTGGGAGGTCCAACTGTGTGGGGAGCTCGGACCTAAGCAGAAATAAGAGGGGGAGCCTGAAAGTAGCACCTGATTTAGTTGTTCAGGGTCAGCATCTGTCTGAAACCCAGGCAGTGGAAGGATGCTGGAGAGAGGCTGCTCTTGTTAGCTGAAATCAAGTATGCTGGGGTATCTGCACGGTAGGTAGGGCTGAAATTTGGGACAACTGAGCTCAATTTCTTTTCAGGCCACAGGTTATGACTCTGGGTGATTCCCAGTGTCCTTGTGCTTGAATATCCTTGTGGGCAGAGCTCACAGGGCATGGGAAGAGGACAACCACACTGTCTAGTTCTGAGCAGTCCCAGTAAAGCAATATGGTTTCACCCAGAACAAGAAACAGTTCAAACCTTGGGACCTGTGATGCCACTGCCAACAAAGTGCTCACCAAGACACTTCCCATCATTTATCAGCACTCCTGGCTAACCAGGGATGTTCCAGCTGACTGAACGTTAGCCAATATGACACCCGTCTACAAGAAGGGTTAGATGGAGGATGCAGGGAACTACAGGCCTGCCAGTCTGACTTCAGTGCTGGAGAAGGTTATGGAGTAGATCATTTTGAGTGCCATTGCATGGCTTGTACAGGAAAACCAGGCCCAGTCAGCATGGGTTTATGAAAGGCAGGTCCTGCTTGACTAAACCTGATCTCCTTCTATGGAAAGGTGACCTGCTGAGTGGATGAGGGAAAGGCCATAGATGTTGTCTACCTAGACTTTAGTAAAGCCTTTGGCACTGTCTCCCACAGCATTCTCCTGGCGAAACTGGCTGCTTATGTCTTGGATGGGTGTACTCTTCTCTGGGTGAAAAACTGGCTGGATGGCCAGGATCAAAGAATGGTGGTGAATGGAGTTAAATCCAGTTCGTGGCCAGTCACAAGTGCTGTTCATCAAGGCTCAGTACTGGGGCCATTTCTGTTTAACATCTTTACCAACAACCTGGATGAGGGGATCAAGTGTACCCCCAGTAAGTTTGCAGATGACACCAAGTTGTGCAGGAGTGTTGATTCACTTGAGGGTAGGAAAGCTCTACAGAGAGATCTGGACAGGCTGGATTGATGGGCCGAGGACAATTGTATGAGGTTCAGCAAGGCCAAGTGCCAGGTCCTGCACGTGAGTCACAACAACCCCCTGCAACGGTACAGGCTTGGGGATGAGTGCCTGGAAAGCTGCCTGGTGGAAAAGGACCTGGGGATGTTGGTTGAGAGCTGCCTCCATATGAGCTGGCAGTGTGCCCAGGTGGCCAAGAAGGCCAATAGCATAGAATCATAGAATGCTTTGGGTTGGAAAGGACCTTTAGAGGTCATCTAGCCCAACACCCCTGCAGTGAGCAGTGACACCTTTAACTAGATCAGGAATAGAAGCATGCTGGCTTGTATCAGGAACAGTGCGGCCAGCAGAACTAGGGAAGTGATTGTCCCCCTGCACTCAGCACTGGGGAGGCCACACCTTGACTACTGTGTTCAGTTTGGGGCCCCACACTACAAGACAGACACTGAGGTGCTTGATCGTGTCCAAAGAAGGGCAACGAAGCTGGTGAGAGGTCTGGAGCACAAGTCTTATGAGGATTGGCTGAGGGAACTGTGGTTGTTTAGCCTGGAGAAGAGGAGGCTGAGGGGAGACCTTATCGCCCTCTACAACTGCCTGACAGGAGGTTGTAGCGAGGTGGGTGTTGGTCTCTTCTGCCAAGTAACAAGTGGCGGGACAAGAGAAAAAGGCCTCAAGTAATGCCAGGGGAGGTTTAGATTGGATATTAGGAAAAATGTCTTCACCAAAAGGGTTGTCAATTATTTAGCCTGAAGAAGAGAGGACTGAGGGGGGATCTCATCAACACATACAAGTATCTTAAGGGTGGATGTCACAAGGACGGAGCCAGACTCTTCTCAGTGGTGCCCAGCGACAGGACACGGGGCAATGGGCACAAACTCAAGCATAAGAGGTTTCAATTGAATATGAGGAACTTCTTTACTTTGAGGGTGACAGAGCACTGGAACAGGCTGCCCAGGGGGGTTGTGGAGTCTCCTTCTCTGGAGATGTTCAAAACCCACACGGATGATGTCCTGTGCAACCTGCTTTAGGTGAACCTGCCTTAGCAGGGGGGTTGGACTAGATGATGTCCCGAGGTCCCTTCCAACCCTTGCCATTCTGTGATTCTGTGATTCTGCTGCCTAGGGAAGTAGTGAGTCCCCATTGCTGGAGGTATTTAAAAGATGTGTAAATGCGGCACTTAGGGATATGGTTTAGTGGTGGACCTGGTGGTGTTAGCTTAACGGTTTGTCGTGGTTTAACCCCAGCTGGCAACTAAGCACCACACATCCACTCACACTTGATAATCTTAAAGGTCTTTTCCAACCTAAACAATTCTGTGAGTCTGAAATACTCCCACAGGTTGGCTGGAGGAAGTGCCACAGGGACTGCCATGTCTCTGTCAGCATTGCCTGTTGCAGCACTGTCCCCCTGTGCCTTCACCATAGCCTGACCCAGGGACACCAGCAGCATTTAGACCACACCCTGCAACCCACATCCTGCAGGTAGGATTGGATGTTGGAAGTCAGGCTAAACATAAGGCAGGTCTCCTCTGGACGTAGTGGCTCAGACCATCATTTTCAGAGTGCTCATTGAACAAGAACTGGAAATTTGGGGAGCTGTTCATACAGGCAATTGCAACAGAGACAATGGAGAGGAGACTGGAGAGCTGAATCCATTTACAGATGGAAAGGGGCACACTCTCTCTGATTTTTAAAGCCAGTATTTCTAAACTATGCCACTCAGTGGTTGGGGTGGGCTTTTTTGGGATGATACTCAGCTCATTAAGTATACTTGCTCCATTACCCCATCTCCACAAACCATCAATGATCTGCCTTCCCCATCATTAATTCCAGGGTTGATAAGTGGTGGCAATGGTGTCTAACAGCTCTACCTTCTTCTGGTGGACAGAGATGGGTCAGTGGGAAGAAAAAAGGAACACTTACTTCAGAAACTGAAACACAAAATACTTGGGTTTAGAAGGAAGACTGGACACATGAAACAGTTCACAAGTTTCCTGAATTTCTTTACTTTTAAAGTAGTATTAGTAGAAGCTCGTCAGGAGTTTAAATATATAATGTATTGATAAGAGATTCAATGTGGAATACCACTTACACCATTAAAAGAGAATATAGAAGCTTACTTTAGAAATATGAAGTGCCCCACTATGTCCACAAGTTAAAAAATGTTTTAAAGTCACAAGAATGGAGGTAGATCTCAGGCCTAATGAATCAATCATGAACTCCATATGAATTCAAAATACTCATTATTTTTTCTTTCGGTTAGTAAAGAACATGTTTTCCTCAGACACAGCAGTTCACTCATCAGTCTGAAATTTTTGCTGTCCTTCGGTTCACTAGGGTTACTGTCTGAAGACTTAGAAAAGTGTTATCAGTTATTGCTTTTGAGGAATTTCCTAAATTCCTGCACAGTCCTGCTCCTTGCACATTCCCTGATGACACAGGTTTAAAGTCATGTTCTTCTTTCTTCTTTTTTAAAGCATTCCTTCAGCGCTGTGTTTTCAAAGAGTAATTTTTCTTTGGAGAAATGGAGCTTCACTGCTGGTTTCATCCAGTCTGTGAGGTTTAATGGAAAGATTTCTTCTTGGAAGCATACTCGTGGGCTTTGGATCAGAGTCTAGATAGTTTTTAGTTTGAGAAACTGAATGATATTGATTCTTCAAAACAAAATTTGTGAGTTAACTTAGGATTCAAAATAAATCACACAACTGACCAAACGTTAATTGGTCTTATAAACACTGCAAAAGCTGTTGTCCTAATCCAACACAACACTACAGCACATCTGTAAATACCTGATGACTGCATTCAGGTTTAAGTGTTTTACTCACAACTTTTACCAAAAATAGATATTCCAGTCAACTACCAGAGCGTAAACTAAAACCTGAGTCAAGTCTCTTTGATATCCGAGCCCTGCTTTAAAGCAGCAAATGGCTACTGCAGCTGGTATTCAAGTATTTTCAGCAATCCCAAACTGAAGGTACTGCCTCCAAGTCAGCGAAAAGCACTCAAGCGGATGGCAACTCAAGTCATCAGACCAGCTGAAGGAATTAAATTTTCTGTAATTTAATTTTTGCTCTACAGTGATTGCTTTTTGTGGATTTAATCCTTCATTCCTTGCTCAGGCAAGAACACACCTGATAGGTTTCCAATGCTTTTTGACCTGGTGTTAACTTAATACCATGATACTGCACCATGACCTTTCTGGTACGCTATGATCCTTACCGGAGCTGTAGGTCCCCTGCAAAGACCACATAGCGTGATCATTTCTTTGGGCATCCCCTCATTCAACAGACCGTGACACCAATAATGGCAAATGCAAAATCGTGTGCATGTCCCCTCTGCGATGGGAGACTCTCTGGTGCCTCCACTACTGTGTTTGCCCCCAGAACGAATTGGTGCACATTGCTCTAGCTCTGCTTTGTCAGCACTGATGTTAATAGTCAAAACTGGATCATCTTATCAGCATCTTCAATAGCCTAAATATGGGTACCTTTGAAGAAAATCAAAGCGCACCTTTTGTGAAAACAGGAGCCTGAAAATGACCCATTATTCCTGGCAACATCCAGAAGTGGAGAAATAAAAGACGGCTGGCCTCTATCTCCCTAATCCCAGAAATATTTACACGTTCTTCAGTGCGTGCGCGGCACGCAATCCCATTGAACCCAACGGGACGACTCGCGGCGCTTTGTTCAGCGCCAGGGTGAACTTCGCACGTTCCAGCAGCCTATGTCTATGCACCCACAGCTCCGGGATCTCTCGTCGGCGTGCCGTGGTGTGAGGCACGCTGGCCTGGCGAGCCCGGCCAGTGCGACACTCACGAGGACGGCTTTAGGCAAAAACCCCCGGGGGCCTGCCACCTGCGTGGGGAGGGCAGGGAGGGGACCGTTCTCCCTCCCGGCAGCACCACGTCCCACTCAAGGTCCTCGGTCACCCGTGGGTGCCCTGTGAGTCTCGTCCCGGGCTGCTCCCCGCGGGCGGACCCTGCCGCACACAGCCCCGCACCCCGGGAACCCCACTCTCCCGCGGGACGCGGCGGGGCGGGGTGCGACGACCCCCAGCCCCAGCCACCGGCGGGGCGCCGAGCCCGCCCCCGCCGCCCGGCCCCGGCCGCGGCCCCTTCCCCGGGGCGGAGGGAGGGAGGCGGGGCCGGGCCGCGGCTCCGCGGGGCTGGCGGCGAGAGCGCGGTGCCGCCGGCGGCGGAGGAGCGACGGCGAGCGGCGGCGGCAGGGGCAGGGGCAGCGGCAGCGGCCGCGGCCGGGGGTGCGCAGCAGGGCCCGCGGCGGGGGCGCGGCCGCCCCCGGCATGGCCCGGCAGTAGGCAGGGAGCGCCGCCCGCCCGCCCGCCGCTCCCGGCGGCAGCCCCCGCCGCGCCCCGTCCGTCCTATGTGACCCGCCCCGGCGCCAAGATGAAAGGTAGGGACGGCGGCGGGGTGCCCGCTCCGCCGCACCCAGGCGTGCGCCGCCGGCAGCGGGCAGCGGGCAGGGCTGGGTGCGGGCACGGATGGGTGCTGGCGGGGCGGGCTGGGTGCGGGCAGGGGGTGCAGGCGGGGAGCAGGGTGCGGGCAGGGGGTGCAGGCGGGGGCAGGGGGTGCAGGCGGGGTGCACGCAGGGAGCAGGGTGCGGGCAGGGTGCGGGCAGGGGGGCGGGTGCGGCCGGCCGGGGGCCGGGCCGGGCCCCGGGGGGCCCCCCCGCGCCGCCACTTGGCTTGGGTCGGTCCCGGTCCGGGGAGCGGGGTGTCCCTGCCTGTGCCCCCCGTCACGTGCGCTCTCCCCAGCACCTTTCCTCTCGGCCACCCAACTTTTATCTCCCCCCTTCCCCGGCGTCCCCAGAAGACGACTTTTATTTCTTCCTAATTTATTGTTTATTTTTTGCCAGCATTTCGCGATGTTCTTGGTGTTGCTTCTAAACATCTGGCAGTGATTAGGTGCCAGTAGAGGCTTAACTGGCTTGTGAAATGTATTTGGCATATTTCTCCTCAACATCCACCGACTGGAAAATATTTGGTCTTTGCTTTGCATCTGTTAAAACTGAAACTTTGTTTCTTTTCCTTTTTCTCTATTTCCCCCCCCCCCCCCCCCCTTTCTGTTTTAAATGGATGAACTGTGCAGCTTCTACTGGTTGACCCTGCCCTCCAAGGTTGTGGCTGAGAGGTATTAGATAGTGCACTTTTAAAATCAAATAAAGAAGCGGATTGCCAAATTGCTACACTGTAACCTAGTAAAGATATATTGGGGGGGGTGCGAGAAACCCTTCTGTTGATGGAAATTGAGACTTTACACACTGGGGAACAGTTACAATGAAAACATCAAAGGACATTACGCAAAGTTTAGGACGTAGTTGGGAGTTGTGAGAGTTGAATCTAGTTTTTCTTCAGAGGCAAAAATAAACTCGAAGGGTGGAAGGAAAAAAAACCCGTACATACAAGAAAATTGCTTTTGGGCACCAGTGTGCCTGTGCTTGGATTGCAGAGTTTGCTTCCAGATGCCAGGAGGCCAGTAAACATCATGATAGTTACACTTAGTTTCCAGAGTCTGGGACACCAAATGATGTGATTATTTATTCACTTGCCAGAGTAGCTGCCTGGAGGGAGGAGAAGCTTTCAGGGGGAGTGAGGGGGTGTAGTATTTTTGCGAGCCCACACACGCTATTTAAGTTACTTCTGGCACTGTGACATGGTGTCTCTACAGGGCCGTGCAATGTATTAGAAATAATGTATTTACAATGTTCTTTATTTATAGGGTACTCGTGCCAAAAGTTTTCTCATCAGCTTGTCATTATCGGCATAAGTGCAATGGCAGGAACAAACCAAAACAATGGGGACCCAGTGATAGAAACCCATGCCTGTTATCACCGAAAGCCTTACACTCTGTTTTTGTTGGGGCTGAGGCTGTGCCACTTTCGGGGGCGGGGGGGAGGCGGGATGCAAAGGACCAAGGATGGCAATAACATGCAATGCGAGTCGTGTCTCCTTCTGTTCTGCCTCCATCGCTCTCCTTTGCAACGTGGAGAAGTGGCATTTGGAGGGAAGATGTTACTTCTGCTGGGAGCACATGTTGGTGCCCCACACTCCAGCGAGAGGGAGATGTTTCACTCTGGTTGCTAGTTTTGGTTTCCCTAAGAGCGATCACAGCCATCTTATTTTTTTCCCCCGCAGAGTTACGGAAATCAGCAATAAAACATGCAAAGAAGCACGCTTAAATGACTGTGCTAATAACAAGAGAAAAGAGAAACTTCAAACAAACCATCACAACAAGCGCCATTGCCAGTGTTATGGAAGTCAGAGAGCCAAACCAAATTTTGACTCTGTGATTTCCTTTTACTGGGTACAGACTTGGTTTCTCCTATTTTCTATTTTAACGTGATGGTGGTGATAACTGTAGGACTTTAGAACTCGGTGTAGTTACACATTTTTCTCAATAACAACAAAACGATCTCTGTTGATTGCAGCTGTCTCTGTATCTACCCTCCCTGGAGAACCAAGGAATATCTAAATAATTACATCACTAAATATCTGTAAGGAATAAATTATATTTTCCATTGCTGGTATTCATAATGTGTTATGTTTTAAATCAGTAAGACAAATTGAAGTTTATGTTTAATGTGCTGGCAGTTTTATTTCCAGCAAACTACACTGAGCTCACAAACTTTGTGATACTTTTTAGTAATAATTCATGTGGTTTATAAAGGGAATTGACTGCTTTAGGGTCTGATGTATCTTTATCAAATGATACTTCTAAGTTGTAGTTATTTATTGGAGTTATGAAGGAGTATTTGTTGCCTAGGAAACAAATGAAAACAGCTTCCTCGTAGTCAAACACCACCACATGTTCAAAAACGTCGGCCCTAATTTAAGACAGGGATAAGCGTTGTTGAAGCTGAGAACTTCTTTCTGTATATCTATGATGTATTTTGTAGTAACGATTGCTTTAAGCTGTATCTGTAGTCACTACTGTCATGGCGGTTCTGGTGATAAGTATTTTCATCTGAAGCGTGGATATTATTTGGATAACGACTTAATACTAGCACCCAAAATCGGGCTGTGACAAAGTCAAGGCGGTTGCTTTGGGGCTGTTGCTCCAGGATGACAGAGGAGCTCTGCATCACGGTACCCAAGGTAGCTCAGCTGCTTCTTTCCACTGATCCTCCTCCTCCTCCTCCCTTTCTGCCATCGCAGGCACCTTGCTATGTACCACGTGTGCAGCAATGGTGCTGGAGGATGAAATGTCTGCTGTCTCATGCTTGAGAACTGGAATGTGAGCAAATACCCTGTCCTGTGAGGTTCCTCTCATTTTAAAAAAAAAAAAAAAAAAAAGGTGCACGGGGTGAAATGACAGGACAGGTTCATCCTTGGTTGTGCTCCGCTGAAATCAGTGAAGCCGGCACTGCCTCAGGAATGGTCTAGTCTGAATGCCCAGCTTTCTTAGCATCAACCAGTTTGCCTCAAAGGCAGCTCCATGTGCTTTGTGCACAGAGTTTTCAGTACATAGAGTGTGTGGAGTTTTCACGGGATATGCTGGTTCAGTTTGCCTCCAGTTTCCCTTATACAGTGCACACTTTAACAGGCAATTAATTGCTAAAGTCATCCCTGCTGTGTTTTAGCTTGGATCCTGGATGTAGTCTGCAGGTAAAGCCTCTATTTGCAAAAGCTGTGTGTGCATGTAAATTCAGTTGCTCTTTCTTGGCTGCCTTGAAGTGTCTTAAATAAATGATCTATTGATGTGGTGTCTAGCTTCTTGACAGATTTCATCTTTCTGTTTTGATGCCACCACTTTTTTTTAAAGAATAAAGGAATAAACATTCTGATTTTCTAATACTAGAGAAAAGTGTGTCTCTAATCCGTGTGTGCACAAAATCAAATTAATACTCATCTGCAAATAGGTCTTTCCTGGATAGAAACTTCAAAATGAAAATGTCAAAAAAATCCAGTCCAGAGCATTCTGCAGAAGTCAGAACACATCTGAAAAGCAAGGATTAGAAGTGGAGTGATCCCGTAACCATTACCTAGTCCACTTTTAACAGAGCTTATATGAATATAGTGAGATAAACATTAAACATATGCAGGAGCTCTGAGTGGTGTGTGTTGGACATGTCACAGGACCCTACCGCAGAAGTTCAAAGGCATGAGCAGTTATAATAAATGTGTGATACAACCCAGAACAAATCCCGAGCAATGCTACTATGCAGTCAGTGTGTATCCTGAATTGGTTGGTAGCCCAGAGGATTTTAAATGCATGGACGAGAAAGATGATCATGCAAGTATATGTCAAAGGATATTCTTATTAACAATGTAGAGGAAAGCAGAGCCTTAGAAGCTGTGAAAATACAAGAGAAATCTGTTATTGCACAGATAGAAATATCACCATACAAGTGTAGTGGATATTGAGCAGAACTAGCGTATAAGCTATTTATGACAGGAGTATTTTAGGTAAGAAGTTGTAATTGTTCATCTTAGCTTTCAATATTCTACTTTTCCCAGCCACATAGGACTAAGAATAGCGCCAGTGAGCCTATCCTTATGAAGAAGGGAGTTGTTTAAAATCTCTTGTGGCTCTTTCTTCTGCTACTTTGGATACCATAAATTTATTCTAGGCAGATTTCACTGCAGCTGAGAGCTGAACAGAGCCCTTTTTTGTCACAAGCACTGAACAGTTTGCTTAGATCCGCACTCAAAGACTGTTGTGCCCAGAGGTTCGAACACCTTTGCCTGCTAGGATAAGGAGGGAAAGATGATCTTGCAGAGAGAGCAAGCTGATCAGGCCTTGCAGAGCAAAACCAATAAAGAAAGAGAGCTGGAAGAAATGTCAAGGATGAAAGCAGTTCAGTGCTGTGAAGGATGCGTGCCCAGTTATCTTCAGCTTCACAAAATGTTCCTTATCCTGAGGTTCTGTGTGTCAGAACAGAGATTCCCCCCTTCCATCCCTCCCCCTTGGAAAGGAAAATAAAGACGCTTTTTACCAGGCACTGAAAGTGAACCTGATCCTCCTAATAATGTAAGCGTGGTCTGTACGAGTGAGGGATCAGCCTAAGATGAATTGTCTTCAGAGTTTGACTCACTACCACCTAAAACTTCAGTCCCTTTCAGTGCATAAATTTGAGGTGAAGACTGGGACGTCACTGGGGAACAAAGTGGATGAGTTATGGGAGGTAATAGAGACATGTGTTGTTCAGGAATGTGTATGCCATTTTAATGCGGTTGTTAATTGCCTTCTCTAACACACAGACAGGGAGGCACGATTTTTCAGTGCACTAATGAGAACAAATCTGTTTGCTCTTAAATCATTATGCTGAAATACGATATGATTTAAACTTTTAACTTCTAAGGTCGACCCTCTGCACCATGCAGCTGGTCCTGACCCCGGTACTGTAGCATTGCTCTGCAGCACTTACAGGCTAACAAGTCTTGTTCAAGAAACACCCCTATATACTGTCTTCATTTTGTGCCTAAAACCCAAAACTAGAGCCATCACTCTTATACTTTGAATTTCTTAATGTCCCATCTTTTTCTGCATTCTTAAAGCGAGCTCTCACTTTTTCAGGCATAACAGTGGAGGAGAAGATCAAAACTGGAATATTAAAATGCAACCATTTGTCATGATCCTTTTTTGATTTGTTTTGTTTTATGTTAGGTGATGAGAGACACAACCCAAGTCTTAGGTTATAAGTGTCAAGAGAGGATCTGGGACCTTTCCTCTTACTTTCTTGCAATATTGAAAGCGGATAAATTCCCAGATCAGCAGCCTGAAGGAGAGAGGTGGGGGAAAGCCTCAGTCTCGTTGCCAGAACCCAGGCTCAAACAACATCCCAAAGGATGCTTTGGGATGTGGGGAGGTGGGCTCACTTCCAGGACTGCCTTGGCTGAACCTCTGCCACAGCCACCCTAGAGACCAGGTACTCTGCAAGTGCAGAATCCATGTAATCCCCATCCGAAGGAGCTTACTGCGTGACAAGTCGGACAGAGGACCGGGTGGAAAAGATGGGCACAATACATGCAGAGCCGACAACAGTGACACTGCAAGCGTGATGTGTCGGCCTGGGACCTCATCAATAGGGAAGGGGTTTAAGTGTGGGATAGGTTTATTATGAGGGAGGGCTTACCAAAATAGAAGCAAAGAGAGAAAGACTTGAATATGAAAAAGGGGCCATAAGGAGAAACTAGTGGAGGAAGGCAGAAGAGGAGAAGTGAAACAAAGCATCTGTGAAGAGAGAGGGGACTGAGCAGCCCGTTAGCACAAGCAAGAGACTGTCCAGAATAAAAGCTACGAAAACCAGTGGAAACCAATTAGACTGATGAAGTCATCAACATCTGAAGGCCGCAGCTGCTTGCTGTGCTTCTGCTGGCTCAGTTTCACCTCTAGATCAGCACTTTGAACGTAGACTTGCTTCACGGTGACCAGAAATGCATATAAACCTGGTGGCTGCTCAAAAAGCTTTTGAAATGTGATATGAGAAAGATATGGTGTCCACTGTTCTTCTGTGTCTGAAGAGTTGTTAATATTACAGAAACCTCACAGGCGCACAAGTTTTGCCTTTCCCTGAGAGGGTTGAGATGGAGAGAGCGAGCAGGCGTAGCTGTTTCGCACTGCGAGCAGTGATTGAGATGTACTTGTTACGTGGTCCTGAGCAGAGCTCTGCATCTGTGCTGGTTTATGGGCTAGAGAGAGGAATGTCATCATTTTCAACTAATGGGCACAGGGTCTTTCCAAATTGTACAAAACAAAATCTGTTCTTGATAATACTAAAATTAATTTTACAGAGTTGCACTGGGATATAACTATATAGCTCCCATTAAGTCAGTGGGAAAGGCAAGGCCCTAACTCTTAAAGCTCCTTCAGAGAGAGATTTATTTTAAAGGAAACTCTTACACTGGATGTCATTGTAAGTACAAATTAATCTTATAGTCCTGAGTTCCCAGCGTGGTACTTAGGGGTAAGTTCTAATGTACTGTAAATTGAGTTTTTTTTGGGGGGGGGGGTTATAAAGGAGCTTCTAAAATCTGAATTGAAAGTCAGCATGACAATTTTCAGCCCAGATGCCCCATTCTCTCCTGAAATAGATTTCCCCGGGTTTTGAAATGCAGGGTAGAATACCGGTGTCTTTTCTTCATTCAAGACCTTAAACAAAGACCTTAAACCCACATTTACTGTACACAAAAGTTCTAGAAATGGTCTGATATCATGTGTCCACAGCCACCATACAACCCAGCATCTCTACAGTTCTGAGGTCTAGTTTGCTTCATTAGTTAATTATGTTTAAATGCCTAACGGGTGTATACTGTTACAAGGTGAGAACATGTACGTTAGCAGCTTTCTGTGACACCTTCCGTATGCCAACAATGTCACCCACAAAAGGAAGGGGACATAATGGAAACAATTTCCCTAAAATCACCTTGCACCAAAGGCTTCTCGGATCTGGTGCCGTTCCAGCGAAGGGACCGAGCAGTGCAGTGGTTATAGGCCCTGTATAGTCCTGGGGCAGATTTGGCGTCCTTTTTGGCTCCAGGCCAGCTCTTTCTTACTTGACCTCAGAGTGACTCATAAGTGGTCCATGATTAATTTATTTAAGATTTAAGAACAAGAACTAGAAATTACACAGTTCTACTCCACAGATTTTTGCTTTGCCTCTAGCGAATTAATCAAATGAGAGTCTAATTTGTTTTAGATTAAATGAATTCCCTCTGTTCACTGTGTTAATCCCCATCTGAACGGCCTTTTTATAATTTCCACTCCCTTGAAGCATTGTCCTGTAACTTATTTAACTCTACAACTGTATTTATTAGAGGTGTTGCAGTAATAATTTATAACCGGAAGGCAAGCAGAATTTGGCATTGGTACTCAGTGGGGTGTGGATATTGCCAAAATATCTCAAAGCCTTTTTTTTTTTTTTTTTTTTTTGACCAGAGGTCCTACTTTCTACTGACTCCCTAAAATATTTGATGTACTGCTGCTCAGCTACAGCTAGCCACTCATTTCTGGCAGTTTGCTCTAAGCTCCGAGTGACAATCTGTTGCAGCCTCCAAGGACACTCTTGTAAACCTGATGAAACAGGAGATCTCCAGTGGTCCTTCCCCTACACGGTTAAATACAATTGGTTGCTCACATGTGTTTCTGTTCTGCCCACAGTTCACTTTTTTTTATGGACCTTCCTTCTGCCAGAGCTCAGTAGAAGTCAGTGGAATAAGAAATCACATTTTAACCAGCTTTTCATGTTTCTTCGTCTTTCTTATTCTAGATTCCCTCTCTTTAGGCTCACAGCTGAGAGCTCAGTAGACCAGTTTATAACTAAATTATGGCTGGTATTTCCAGCACTAAAGAGTTAATTCTTCCAGCTGGGACATAACAACGGGTTCTGCTTTATTGTCCACTTCAAGGAGAAGTATGCCATTCATATTTTTCACCCAGGAAAATAAGCCTTGCCTATATATAAATGTATATGTATGTAACGGAAGTATTGCATTCATTCCAGTCCTCTTTGTAACTGAGAAGGGTTGGATTTAAACTGAAGTAAAATATTTCTACCTTATGGCTTTCACGATGTCAAACAAAACCCTCTTACACCAGTTGCAGCCCCACTCAAGTGTATGGGCACCACTGATGTAGAATCACAAAATTTCCTTTTGTAGTACCAGCCATCAGTGCTCAAAACTCCTGAATTTCTTCCACTCTGATTTCCAATACTGCCTTTAAAAGCACAAGGCACAAAAACATGCTGGAGGTTTTCTTACTATTTGCTTTCCTACTTGGTGTGTATTTTCTTAACCTCTGTAATTCATCACAAATCACATTTTCATAGTTCTCTCTAGAAAAGCTGTTCCCTTTTCAATGAAAACTTAGGTTCTCTTATATTTCCCTGATTCAAAGATATCACAAAGCTATGAGATTTTTGTAAAACTTGTGACAAAGCTTTAATATTTTCAGCACTGGAGCAGGGAGCTGAGGGCCAAGTTTCTGGCACCTCCAGTGAGTGCCTGAAAGGTATGGAGGGAGCAGGCTGGGGCACAGGGCTTTGCCTCGGGACTTAAATTTATAGCCTTGTTCATCAACTTAGTTTTTAATATTTCAAACATAGATTTCTTTTGAACTAGGACTTTCAATCCATATTAGTGTCTTTTTCCAAAGGATGCAGTGCTGTCCATTCCAAAACTTTTAGTCTAACCTTGTTTTAGTAATTTCTTCTTTTCTTTATTTTCCTTAAACTTCTTACATTTCAGTAAATATTGTAAAATATTATATTTGCACATGATTTGAGCAAAGTGCCTAAGTAGCAGTTGTGACTGAAAGACCGCTGAGCTTAGTCTGTTAAATAATTTTAATAGACTTCCCCTAAAATACATTGCTGCCTGTTGCTAGATCAACTCACGGGGATTAAAAAAGGTTTTATCTGATGTTTTAGATTTCAGTGAGCAGGGAGCCAGGTGACCTATTGACAAAACTACCTTTGCCCATCTCCACTTCTTTGTTTCAAATGCCACAAGGGCTCTTCAAAATTAGGAGATTAATGAATAAAGTATTAAAAGCTTTAAAAAAAATTCATCCCTAGCAAACACAGCGTGCAGTGTTGCAAATATTAAAAAGTGTATATATATTAAAAAAACTTATAAATATCTGTATAAATATATATAATATATATACAATATATGTATAAAACCCATACATATATGTTGCAAATATTAAAAACTCCAGAGAAACAAAAATATGATTATAAATGCGTGGCCAAAGGACAATACTCTTCGGCTAAGCGTGAAACACTAAACGACCAGGGAAGAGGCTGGCAGCCCGGGAGGAAGGTCTTGGAGATGTGGCGTAGGATGAAGCTGCAGGATTTAAACACAGCCTGGCTGCATACATCAGATATGGATCGGATAAGCCAGGTTGCGCTCCTGAGAAACAAAGGAGGCGATTGTGTTACGGCCCCGATAGCAGGAGAGGGCAGGAAGCGAAGGGCTCTGGAGCCAATATCTTTTTTTGTGCAGCGTTTTTTATCTTTTGTGCGAGAGGGGAAGATTTTTCCTGAGTAGTTCACTGCTGGGATGAGAAGCTTGGTTGTTGCCTGTTTATGGTTTATTAGTATTTGTCATGTTTTGTCAGGTGACCTTGTCTTCAGATAACATTTGGTACAATTGTGAGGGTTTGCTGGGTTTGTTTTTTTAAAGGATTCCTTCTGCCTTCAAAACCAGGATGTGGTTTTTTTGCCCAAGGAGCGTCCTCTGGTTCCTCTGTTTCTTAAATGCACCTCTGAATTGCGGGTCTAGCTTAAGGTACGGACAGGAGTGCCTCTGGCAGTGAGCAAAACGTGTATCTGGTGAAGAATATGGGGTTTGAGCTGTTTTATCAAAAGTGCTGAGTAAAGGGTGACGTTCTGCAAAATGATGCATTTCACAGACTGCTTTAGCTTCAGGCAATGTCTCCCTCAGACTTTGGTGCATGGCACCTTGCACGTCAGAAGGAGGCACAGGTCACATTTGTCACTGGATGTACATTCAAATGATTTATACTTTGTTGAGTCTGGATGAGGACTCTATCTTTACTCCACCTTTGAATTCATCCCCTAAGGCTCTGTTGTGGCCCAAATTAACTGCGGCACCAGTTTAGCCCAGTCTAATGATGCAGAGCAGCCTGTTCACGTGCAGTAAATCTGTGTTTCATAGAATCATAGAATCATAGGATGTTTTGGGTTGGAAGGGACGTTTAGAGGTCATCTAGTCCAACCCCCCTGCAGTGAGCAGGGATGCCTTTAACCAGATCAGGTTGCTCAGAGCCCCATACAACCTGGTCTTGAATGTTTCCAGGGATGGGGCCTCCACTACCTCTCTGGGCAGCCCATTCCACTGTGGACAACAAAGGTCTAACTGGGCACAGACCTTTCACTCCATCACATCTGTTTATCTGCATTGAGCCTGCTTTTCCACCGCTGCTCATTAAATGTTCCCTTCTGGTGAATTCCTTGACTGGCCTTTGAGTTTCTGTTTCCTTCTCCCCTCCTGTCAGGTAAAGGTCTGGATGGAGAGGTTGCAAGTGAGTGAGCTTCCTCAGCATCCCAAGCTGGAAGGGTGACACAAGGTGGTGAGCGGCTGCTGAAGCTCACCGGGGTGCTGAGTCTGTTCCCCCCCCCCCGCCATTGCAATGTAAACAAAAGCCCGGGAGTACCCGGGTTTTGGAGAGTGGGGATTGCTGTCAGTCCCCACTCACATTTTTCGCAGTGTGGAAGCAGGTTTGCCTGCACATTTCTGCTCAGAAATGTGGCAAAGGCAATGCGGTTCCCCAATGCAGTGGTGGGCTGCGAACCGACAGCTGCCGCTTGGGAAGCCATGTCCTAGGTCCTGTTTAAAAAGAGCCCTGCAGAGGCTTCCCCCCCATATGAAATGGTTCTTGCAGGAGCGAGAAGGGGTCTCCATTGCTTCCCCTGGGAAATAGGGAAGTTGGAGATGAGCAGCCCGGACTGCGCTGCCCTCCCTGGCTCTTGGTCGCCTGGTGCAGAGGCTGGCGCTGGTGATGAGGCAGGGCTCTCGCCTTCACCAACTCAGCAGAAAGAGGGGTTGTGTCAGTACAAAGAGGCTGAACACACAAACATATCCTTCTTTTTTTTTAAGAAGTGGTGGGTGTATTTCTTCTGCTGATGCCAGCCTTTTCCTTTGCTGCTGGAAGGAAGTGGAGAGAAATTAAGCTTCTGACAAAATAAAATTGTGTTTATTAGCATTTTACTGCTTGCTTGGTGGTGAAGATGAGAAAAAAAGGGCTTAAATGGTTTTTATGTTTCTCATCTGTTTGAGTTTATCAGTTCTGTTTCCCATTTTCTAACAAATCTTCCCTCTTCGGGACAAGCTAGTGCCCGTGGGAGGTGGTGGATGGACAGACAGCCGTCCCCTTGACTCCTCTCTCATTACTCAGCATAGTGTAAACTTTGTGCAAATGGCCCAGCTGGTGCACATATAACCTTAGCCTGACCACCTGGATGGCGCAGGCAGCAGGCTGGAGCGAGTGCCGTGGTCCGGGCGAGCCTGCCCAAGCGGCACACCATTGACAGTTGTGGCCGTCATCGTGGTGAGGGACATGTCTGCTCTGGTCTATACTTAGGTGGCCAAAGAGGTTCCAGGATAGCTGCCAGGTGATAAACCATTTGTAATCTGGATTTCTGCTGGTGATACTGCTTTGGGGGAAAGGTTCCATACTGCCTTTTCTACCCAGGGACAGAGGTGGTTTATGAGCAATGGAGGGGAAGATCAGTAACATTCCTTAAAAATCAATTAAACTTTCAAGTACATTGATTTATAAACGTGCACCTGTAAAAACGTCTTGCCATCTTTTTCCAGTGGTAGTAGTAATCTGTTGCTGTGTCTTTCTTTCTTTTTCCAGACGATTTTGCAGAGGAGGAGGAGGTGCAGTCCTTTGGCTACAAGAGGTTTGGTAAGTGACAGCAGGTCTTTCAGCTTGCTATTACATAGTGCTGAGGGAAAGTCAAACACTTGCTGTGAAAACCTCCCATGCTGGCAGCACCAAAACGTACAGGTGCAGTCCCATTTATCCACTTCAACTCTAATATGTGCCCAGAGGAAGGTGTGATTTTTAGACTTCATTTATTTTCTTAGCAAACAGAACGCTTTCAGAAATAGCCTTGATCACAAACAAGAAGTGATTGGTTTCATTATTTGATCATTA
The DNA here is from genome assembly GCA_034008185.1 of Gorsachius magnificus. Taxonomy (NCBI): domain Eukaryota; kingdom Metazoa; phylum Chordata; class Aves; order Pelecaniformes; family Ardeidae; genus Gorsachius; species Gorsachius magnificus. The sequence goes on along the minus strand of CM067082.1, from coordinate 53,173,658 downwards.
GCATTACAAAAATGAAGCCCATACCTCAACAGCAATGAACGTGCCAGCTGTAAAAAAGGGTCCATGCCTCTTACATTTTCCTTCAGCCCAGAGACTGATGTGCAGTGGGGTTTGTAGGTACTCCCGAGAGCAGTGGTGTGGGACCTCTTGTAGACTCTCAGAAGTTGTACCACCAGTTGACCCAGTGCATATGCTGCGCACTCCTCTCAAAAAAGAAGTAAAAATATATTATATGAATGTATTCTGATGTCAAAAAATATTAAAATGCTTGGTGGCTTTCCTTCCTTCTTTCCACCTCCTTTCCTTTTTTCGGTGTTTCTTCACTGAAAACGGCCTTCTTGTGTGAAGAAGGCAGTGCCACACATCTCTGCACAGCGGGCAGCAGCCTTCAAAGCTCCTCTTTTCAAGGCTCTTGTGCTCTCTTTCCCTTGGGGAAGCGTTTCAGCCTCTGCAGCCAACAGCTTCACCCAGGGCAAGCTTGACTCCCATGCTTCTGGAGATGGGGAGGTGACATGGTGGCCTCTGAGCTCCCACAGCACCAACTCTGTGCTGGAGCAACCAAAGTGGGGTCATCATCCAAGCTGCTAGCTGCTTTTTCAACTATAAGTCATCAGGATAAAAGTTCACCTTGTTTTCTCTCTCCTGGGAAAGAGGCTGCAACAAGAGTCACTTTCAACAACCCCACTTGGCAAACGGATAGGAAAGGCAGGCTGAAAATAAAAAATAAAAAATAAGTCAACAATTCCCTCCATCCCAAAAGGAGCAGGGGGAGGCAGCATAAGGAGATGCAGCATTTGGGAGGTGGGGATCACATTCGCATGACCTCTTCTACCCCCTGAACTACTCCACCGCTCCCTGCTGTTGAGCTTTATTTTGGATAGGTCAGCCAACCACAGAGCCAGCATCTGTGGCTTGGAAAGTCCTGCCGCAAGGCTGCACATAAGGTTTTTTCCTACTCTTTTTTTTTTTTTTTTTTTTTTCTGGATTAGGCCATGGAATAGCAAAAAAGAAAAAAATCTTGAGAAATGGGAAGAAATGTTAACTGTTCATTTCTGTCACCTCCAGCTGAGCAAAAAATACTAGGATTCATTAACACCTATAAAAATAGCTTCCCTCCGTGTTGCCCACTACCTAGCTACCCCAGTCAGCATGCTCTTGCAATGAACTGTGAAAGGTTTTAGCAAGGAGCGGGTACCCCACTATCCTTACTATCCCAATAGTAAGTGCACTGTTGTCACATGATGAGATTTTTGCATGTTAACTTGCTTTCATTTCCTTCTTTCTCCCTGGTAATGGGGTGCTACCCATATGAGTTATTTCTCCCTTTAGAAATGCAAGGTTTATCTGAGCATTCCCAGAAATGCTCATGCTGTTGTGCTTGGTGGGGCAGCAGGGAGGGAGGAGAGGGCCAGCAGTCTGGTGGTGGCAGGAGGAGATTTCACCACAAATGGAGGGGACAGGGTAGTTCCACCCTTAGGAAACAACCATAACACTCTTCTCCTTCAGGAAAACAATATCACTGTGGTCAGGGGGGTGTCCCAGATGTCTGCAGTGCTTGAGAGTTAAACTCCAAATCATCCCAAACCCTGCCTTGCTTTACAAGAGCCTTGTCAAAAGGGGGAATGGGGCCATGAGGCCATAGCATTGGCACTGGTGAGAGTTGTGTAATTCAGTCGTGTCCTGATCCAAGAAGCCTTCTTTGTCCACACCATTTCTGAGCCCAAACATCCTCCCATACCCCCTTCCTCATCTTCGGGGCAGCACAGGGAGGAGCCAGACTGATCTGGTTTCCATACATCCTGCGTGCGTACTGTTTGCCTGCAAGTGCTCATGCTTTTGTGGCCCCTAAAACTCTCCCTCAGAAAACCCGACTCGGTGCGTTCCCAGTTCTACGGTCCCTGCTGCGTTTCCAGGCAGCCTCTGAGCAGCCTCTGGAGGGAGTGGGAGCTTTGTGCTTTCAGCAGTGCTGGCTGCTTCACCTGGCACCAGGCTCCTCCGTTCAGGAAGGTGACGGGCACGTCTTTTAAAAACTCCAAATTCACTGGCCAGCTGGGTCAGCATTTCCAGTGAAGCACCAGAGGTTGCTTTTGGGGCTGAAATGCAGCCGAGTTGGTCAAGCTCCTGCCTGACCAGTAGGAAATATTACGCCTGCTGTCCCAACTGGTGTTCCCTCTTTGCCCTGTCCCCAGGCTGGGAAGAGAAGGCAATATGGGGGAAGCCCAAGGCAAGAACCAAGTTTTGTTATACAAACCCTTAATAAAAGGTCATGTTGAAAGAGGTCCTGTCCTGTCTGCTGGCTGGCGCTGTAGAAATCCCAGTGCTGTTCCTGTTCAGCCTGCTGGACTGGGCACTGGTAACAGCAGCACTGGGTTCTTTGATTCAGGAGATGGCGTAAGAGCAGTTGTGTTAATATATTGTGACCGTAGCAGTCCCCATATGCCCCATTGACATGAGACGTGGTAGGAGGACCATGACTCAAATGCCTTTGACTCCATCGCTTGGAAGTGGGAAGCCTTGTTTGGAGCAAAATGTGCTCCAAGGGGGAGATAGCTAAAGCACGACTGGTTCATTAAAAACATGGCTTGCGGTGAGTCACTGCTGGCAGCTGGGAACATGTGTTGGTCAGCACTTGGCAGGCAAAGCCTTGACCAAACTGCTTTCCTAGAGTTCAGCTGAAGAGTTTATTATTAGCTGCCTTGTTGCTGGAGTCTGTAGTTTGGTTCAAGGAAGGAAGACTTTTGCGGAGGGAGGGAGGGAGGGAGGGAGGGAAGGAGGGAAGCATTCTCCAACAACTCTCATTTGGGGGAAGAAGCTCTTGAAAAGAGCTACATACACCCTGTCCTGCACCACTTCCCCTTTTTCTGAGTCTTTCTGCCCCTCCTCAGCAGATAAGCTAATTTCAGAGAATTTATCATGCTGTTTTATTTTTTAGTCAGCAGAACATTAACTGGTGATATTAAGCCAAACATACGAAGCATTACACACTAACATGTTAAATAACAATGAATACAGATGCAGACAACTCCAAGATGCTGGGAAAATGCACACCAGCGTTTTTTCTTTTGAGCTTGGGACAAGCTTGCTGCAGGGAGTCAGGGAGGTTGAGGAAAGCGCTCTTTCCAGCTGAACCAATGCTGTTTACTTCTTCTCAGTGGATGCTACAGATGTGCAGGGACCCTGCCAGAAGTGCGATGCTCAGCTGCAATGCCTCCAGATTGCTGCAGTGAGAAAGCACGTGAGGAAGCGTGTTTCTTATCACTGTTACTTCATCATCAGTTGCTGCTCAGGCTGCTTTGAAGTTATCTTCTCCAGATAACAAGCTATGCTTCTCCACTAGTTTTTCTCTACCAGGTTGCCACTGATGTTAACTCTTTCATCAATCAGTGTCATTGGTTTGCATTCCCCCACCACTGTACTTTGGGAAAGAATGAATGAGGAAAGGGCAAAACTTGCTTTTCAGTGTTACAAACTTTGGGGATGCTAAATCTTAGGCTTGAGAGCTCAGACTAGGTTTTAGATGGTAGAAAACAGGATGAGATCTCTTTCCGATGGGGTTTTGATTCTTTCCTCTGAGATTTGGGCTCCAGGCATAGCCACAGGCAAGGGAATTGAAGGGAACTAATAGACTGAAGTGGCAGATCTCATCTTCCTAACTTGTGGCACTCCCAGGTAACAGATATAGAGATCATTGTGAATTTTGTTTCTTTGTTTTAGTGTTTTAGAATTTAAAACCTGTACTTTACTTAGTAGAGTATTTAACAGAGAAATTTCAGCGTGAAATTGTTCATTGCATAGTTTGAAGCTATAGCACAATATAGAACAGCTGAAAGCAAAGGAGATGGTCTTTGAACTGCTGCAAAGCACATTTTTAATGCTTTAGAAACAGGCTTTGAAGAAATGAGCTGAAAGCCCTGCTGATGAAGAGAAACCTCCTGAGGAATCAAAAGATAGGGCCAGTACACTATAGATAAGTAGAAGACTAAACAGCTTGTGTAAGATAATTACCCTTTGCCCTTAGCAAACACAGACAGAATGGGAGGCTGTAAGCCTGTTGGACCTGTCTCACCCATGCTCTAGACCGTGAGTCAGGATCATCCCCGCCACAGTAGGGGGCAGTCCCTCGTGTCCCCAGGTATCTCCAGTGCATGCCAAGGCACTGGTCCTCTGGCCAATAGGTCAGCAGCTGACAGGAGGGGAGGGATTAAAAATTACTTCAGGGCCCCCTCAAGTAAGGTAGGTACTTTTTTAGGTACCTTCCATGGGGTATGCAAGAGATGACTGGGTTGGGATGTCCCTTCTGTGCGCTTATGGCGACCTAGCTCCTGAGCATCCTTCCAGGTGTAAGAATTAAATCTAGGAATTTCTGGACCAGAAATGGATGAATCATCCTGCCACGTGGTAATGAAATTTGCCATACTAAAAAGAGGTGAGGGGAAAAAAAAAAACCTGCTTAAAAACATATTTGAAAAAATGATTTTTTTCCTTGATGAGTGGCTTGGCAGCAGCTGAACTAGATCCATTTAATAACTGTTTTCTCACTATATATTGTTTACTGTATTTTACACAGTGGGAAGCTACATATTATTCCTCCACCTTTGATAGGATACAACTGGGGAGTTTTAGGTGTATAACAATTGATAAAAGGCTCATGAATGGTTTACAGCGAAAAATGAAAACTTTGAGATAAAAAACTTTTTCAGAAGAGCGTTTAAAAAAATAGAGGTTTTTTCTGCCTATAAAAAACAGTTCAAACATGATCATGGTAAGCAAAACTCATGGCTTGGAATTTTGTGATAGTTTGGGAATAGCATTTATTCATTAACACTGCATGGGCAGAATAATTTTATCCTTATCTCTGGATAAATCCAGGCCATTGTTCACATCTATGCTAACATGCTCAAAAAAAATGTCTGGCATCAGTCTGGTGGTGTGCTATATCCACACAAACCTTAAGCCCCTAACAAAAGAAAATAAAAATACTAAGCTTTAGGAATTTGTCAACTTTTCTTTATGGTTTGTAAACGACCAGTGAGGGATTTCAGGTGCCGCAAGCCACAACCCTCCCTGGACATTCTTTCACATGTATGCCTGCAGAGTGTAATCATATGGCTTAATAAAAAGTCACAGGGTCACCCATACTCACAAAGCCAGAGGAAAGTCAGGCACGTTGCTTCCAGTTCACTGATCTGGCCGTATTTGTCAGATGAGGATTTTGCCTGCATGCGTCCTGGGGTAATTAAATCCCCACTGAATGGAGGTGCCTGTGTGGCTGTTCATTTTGGGCCGAGAAATCTCGTTTGGAGCGACCCTTTTAATTGCAACAGCCAGTAAAGTGGAAGGGGGCCGAACCTGCCCTCTCCTGAGATGAGCCCTGGGTGGTGGGGAGATCCCAGCACCCTCAGGGGTCCTGGGTTTGATTTGGGGCTTCAGTCCCAAGCATCAGGGGCTGCGGGTGGAGGGACCGCCTGTGTGCTTCTTCGTCTTTCTTTTCTTTTCCAGTCCCTACTCAGAGTGCTGGGGCAGTTGGCAGGGAATTGAAGTCTCAATATATAAAATAAATGCTGACGTGCATGAAGTGTTGTCATTGCAGAGGAACATCACAGTGCCTGTGTGCCACCGGTGTGTCTTGCCTCTGTCAGTAACTTTTGTCTCTTGCGATGTACAAGGCATGGGTGATAAATAGTTTAAGGCTGATATAGCCAAACCAGGAATTTAAAACTGCCAATCTTCCTAAAGATGGAAAATAGTTGGTTCACCCGAGAAATCAATTAGTGTCAGGCAGTAATAGCAAGATCCAAAAACTTACTGTGTTTGTGTCTCCTGTGCTAACTTACTCAGGAGCTGTAAGAGCTGTTCAGGTCCATGGGTTTGGAGCTGCCCCTCTCCAACCTGTCCTGCTGTGCTTGGCTCAAGGCACTTCTCCTTCTAATCCAAACCCATAAAGAGGCCTCTTAGCCATGCCGTGGGGACTAAAGTCATTCCAGCTGCGTGCTCTTATGTAGGCAATCTATTTTCTCTTAGTTACGGGGTTTTTCTATCTAGTACAATTAAAATTCTTGACGTGTTTCTTCATATATTGTATTTGCACACTTGGAGCAATACCTGTTTGATCAATCTGTCATTTACAGAGGTGCTTTGAAAGGTGGTATGGCCACCATCATGTGTGAATTTTGCTCTCTATTTTTCATTAGAGCTGCAAAATAGGTGTGTGGGCTGAACAGAGCGTTGTATTTACGAATGGAATGAAAAATGTTTGCTGCGCTGTATGCAACACCTGCGGATTTTGTATTTATTTCCCTGTAAACTAACTGGATAAAGAATGATGTTTGGTTACATCAGGTTGCTGCCAAAACACCTAGGCTGCATTATGGGCTGTTCATGACAAAATCACCTGTGAAATTAATGCCTTGGCAGGAAACTAAGAATTGTATTTGCAGCTCTTGGTACCTTTATGTTTTCATGCAAAGAAGTAACACAGGAACACCATGGGAGAAGTGAAAATTTCAGATAAGAAGCCATCAGAAGGAAGGGGAATATCAAATAGTTGGAAATACCTGGCAGTGGACTCTCCCAGCGCTGCTGTGGGGTTGTAGCACACACCAGCATTACTCCTGAGCTCCTCTTAAGCTCGGTTCAAAATACAAGGCTGCATCTGTAGCCAGCTGCTGTTATACTCTGCTCTTTGCTGCATGCTATTAACTGTAAGGTTGCAAGTGCTCAAATGCATCTAATTGATCTCTGACTTTTCCATACCTACTTCAGAGCCATTTCCTATCAGAAAGTTGCCGTGCTGTGCTTACTGCTGGTGGCACAATTTTGAAGGAGACACACTGGTGTCTTGCGAGAAAGGAGATGCTATTTTCCCCTGAGAGTATGTTAGATACATATATAACATAATAACAACATGCAAAAATAAACCACATACCTGTCGGGTGCTGCTTACATTGGTGTTGTAGATTCCTGTTATTTCTTGGGGATTTCCTCAAAACATCCCGGAGCTCTAACACCAGCGTTAAGTGACATGGCAGAGGTGACATCCCCACACCTGATTCTGCAGGGCACTGAGCCCTTTGCAAATGCTGCTCAGCATCCCATTGAGTCAGACCCCCAAACCTGCGGTCTGCATGAAGCGGGCCTGCTGCCATCACTTTGTCACTAATTCCCGAACAACAAGTTCACTAACAGCAAAGAGCCGTGTGTTTTAATTAGCAGCAATCAAGACAGAGAGTTGGTACAAGTTAGCCTGACAGACGTGTTGATAGACACACGCACTGCCTCATACAATATGCCCCTAGCTGTCAGATTAGGAAGCCTCTCCTCCTTTGGCTGCCTTGCTCAAAAGCCCCTGTGGTCATTCCTGCTCGCTACAGTTAAAAGAGCAGTCGTGTCTCCTGCCATCCACTTCAGCAGTGTCCCAGGGAAGGAGAAAGATCAGATTAAATTGTTAGTACAGCGTTTTGTTTGCTGAACTCTCAGAAGCATTAGAAAGAAGTGCTATGATATTTTGACATAAGATGTCATTTAATATTACATCAGGCTTCCCTGCCTCTGCGTGGCTGGTGCCTGGTTTCCCACGTTCCCAGGGGACCTGCTGCAAGGGAGGTGTGAAACCTCACCGGCTTGGCCCAGACCTGGATCTAGACCCAGACCCAGACCCAGACGTGGTGGTCTTTGCCGTTCCCCACCATCATCAGCAGCCCTGAGCCCAGCCAGTGACCTGGGACATCATGTACTTGGCAAATTTCTTGATGATTTTCAGAGAGAAAACTTTACATATGAAGATTGACTTCCATGCGAAATTTGAATATAGGGCTTAGGGTGAGGGTCATTTCACCTACTTTTAAGGGAGCCTAGATATCTACCTCTTTTAAAGACATCCGTCCTTAAAACAGCAGTAGCAAGAAGAGGCTCATTCTGCATGAAGGGGCTTCCATGCTGAGCGAGAGCATTGCTCATGGTCATTTTGAGTTTTTGCATAGAGATCTTCAACTCCAGATCTCTGTATTAGGTCCTATATAAATGCTAGGGAAAGCATATAAATTCCTAAAGAAGCCTATGAGAGAGAATGGTAATGGAGATAGGGCAAAGAAAGAATCTGTAAGTATTTTAGGCTGGTTTTGCCTGTTGCAGAAAATAGCAAGAACTGGTATGTTGTTTTGCTAAGTCAAAACCAATTCAAATTCCACTGTGCAGCAGTACAGCTGATTAGCCAAAGGAAAGCTGGAATAAAATGTTATCCAGTCGCAATTAGCCTTCTGCATATGCGTAAACCTAAGCGAAGCAGCTGGAGAGACGAGAAATTTCTGTTTGTCCTGCTTCAGCCTGGGTGAAGTGAGTGGGCTGAGATTCTGGAAAGCAGAGGGGGGTGGAGAGGGAGGTGTGAGCAGGAAGGAGTCTTGCTCGGTGCCCGGAGCCAGCATGGACAAGTGTTGTGCAATGGGTGCATGGAGAGGTTTGTGTCCTGCAGATGCTCTTCAGCTCGGTCAGGAATGCATCTGGAAAATCCACCCAGCCAGAGATCGATGCCTTAAATAAATAGAACATGAATGTGTTTTTTCATGCTTCAGCTTGTGACTCTCAATATAGGCAGCTAGAGGTGTTGAAGGAGACAAAAGTCCAAGACACAGGGATCTTCTCTTCAGCCCAGCTAAGGCTCATTAGGAAATTTTTTTGTGTTAAAAAATCTTGTGCAGTCACTCAGGCCTAAGTTAACAGGACTTTGTAGAATCTTTTCTGACAGCTATTTTGTAACACTACAAAGTTGCGGGGCAGATAGAATCACAGAATTACAGAATGGTTTGGGTTGGAAGGGACCTTAAAGACTATCGAGTTCCAACCCCCCTGCCATAAGCAGGGACATCTTCCACTAGGCCAGGTTGCTCAGAGCCCCGTCCAACCTGGCCTTGAACACTGCCAGGGAGGGGGCATCCACAGCTTCTCCGTGCAACCTGTTCCAGTGTCTCACCACCCTCACCGTAAAGAATTTCTTCCTAACATCTAATCTAAATCTACCCTCTTTCAGTTTAAAACCATTACTCCTCATCCTATCACTACACTCCCTGATGAAGAGTCCCTCCCCATCTTTCCTATAGGCCCCCTTTAAACACTGAAAGGCCGCAGCCAGGTCTCCCCGCAGCCTTCTCTTCTCCAGGCTGAACAACCCCAACTCTCTCAGCCTGTCCTCACAGCAGAGGTGCTCCAGCCCTCGGATCATGTTTGTGGCCCCCTCTGGCCCCGCTCCAACAGCTCCGTCTCTTTCCTGTGCCAGGGACCCCAGAGCTGGACGCAGCCCTGCAGGTGGGGCCTCACCAGAGCGGAGCAGAGGGGCAGAATCACCTCCCTCCACCCGCTGGCCACGATGCTTGTGGTGCAGCCCAGGATGCAGTAGGTTTTCTTTTAAGGATGTCTGGGCACTAGATTCTGTTTAATGGGGTTTTGCTGCATATCTTTCAAAACCTGAAATTTTAAAAGTTTAGAAAATGCTTATTGATTTGCTTTACGTAACATGTTTCTGTGTCCTTGTTACCAAGGCCTTGGCTAGGAACATGGAAAATTCTACATAGTTTTATATTTTGAACTAGCCCAAGAATGGGCATGGATGTTTTTACTTGCCAGGCTTGTTCCGGTCATTATACCCTACATTCCGTAGCGCTTAATGGCAGAAAAAATACATGCCTTTTATATTTTGCTGAGAGGTTAGGTATGATTTCAGACCATCTGTGTATGTAGTGACAACTGGTAACTGAAAGATTCCTTACATTTCTGCTTTATCATATAATGGAGGACAATCTGGTTACAAAAAATAATAATACATAGAGCCAAGGGCTATTTTTCTTCCTTCCTCCCTTCTGCCTAGAAGTTAATTGCTTCAGGTGGAAATACAGCATATAATGCCACATGTAGCTGATGATTTCATTTTAAATATGACCTTTAAAAAGACTGAAGTTTGGAGTGGGAGAGCGCTTGTCCTTAATAAATATTTTGAAAAGTCTGAAGCCAGAATAACCCAAACGCCTGCTGTCAAAGTTTCAACATAGCATCTGTACGCAGCTAAATTCACTTGTCCCCCGAAGTTCTTGCATGTCACTGCTTGTTTATATTTAAATGTATGTGTTCAGTTTCATACGAATACATCCAAATTGGATTGGGGTCAGCGTGTTGGACTACCTAGCAGCACGACTTCAAATATACAAAAAACAGACCTGTGGACATTTAGATTGCATGTAGGTTCCATCTGGAAATCTGTGCTCCAAATGTGTTCCTGGGTGTATTGTTCCCCAGGCCTGGAAAGCCAAAATTCTGAGAGGTGGTTCTTGTCCTTACCTTGTTCCAAGTCCCTAGTCACAAGTCCTCTTCCTACCCTAAACAGTGATGCTTTCCTAAAACAGGCCAACTAATCATTGCTCCATAACTTATTTGTCTCCTTAGGAAAACAGGTTTCTGCTTGATTAATGATAGTGCATGTTTAACCTCTTACAAATTTGTAAAAATGACTGTATGCATTTTTCAGTCTTAGGCAAAATTTCTTTACTAAGTGTCTTGCAGAAAGCAGCAGAGGCAAGGACTGGAGAATACACCGTGTGGCTCAGTTTTAAGGGGAAGCAAACAAACCAACATCTGATTCTTCTGCTTACTGCAGGAGCTGAAAAAGCTTTCCCAAATATTGAAAACTTTAAAACTGGTCCCTTTTTAAAATAGTTAATCAAGCTTAGCTAAAAGTAGGAGAAAACTTTGAAGTGTCCAAGTAATGAGTTTGGGGTGTGTAAGGGGCTGAACCAGCTGAAATGCTGCTGGAAGAGGAGGAGGATTACACATGTCCTTGTTGTCTTTCTCTTGAGTCATCAAACAGAATCAAAGTAAAGACCATTTTTCAGAGACCTGTAATTCAAGCCTCTTTGATCCATCCCTGCTGGCCACAGATCAGCCATATCCTTTCTGCAGGGTCCAAAACAGTGCATGAAGCCACATAAATGGAAGATCCTTTGGCCTTGTGTAGCGTTCACAGTTCAAGTTTTAGTTCACTGAGGTGCAGAAAAGAACATGCTTTGTGGTGATGGCGGTCTTAGTGCCATAAGGGAACCCCATGTTCTGCTTTTTCTTTTCAAGCAGGAGCAGGAGCAAAGCAGAAGTGGCTCCTGTCTTTTTTCTGTTTAGCTAGAAGCCTGTCCCTTATTCCCCCCGTTGCCTCCACCCATACAGGTTAGGCCTGGTGTAGTCCAGCAGAAGGGAAAAAGCATGTCTCAGTCTCAGGCTCAGTACTGAGCCCACCAAGAGGAAGCAGCGGGGAAATTTGGTAGCTGCAGGATATGCCTGCCATTGTCAGAGGGCGATCAGCACCCCATAAACCCTGTGAACTTCACAGCTCGCCTCTTGCTTCAGCAAACCTTGACTCCTGGCCAGGAACAGCCGAAGAGACGGCACAAGTTTTAACCCCTTTGCCCAGCATTGTTACCGCTGCGTACGCTGGCAGGCAGGATGGGAGGGTGTTAGCTGGGGCCCACCTTTGCAGCAATAGCCACATCTGCTCCTCCGCTGCAGCTCTGCGTCCCGACTCCTGAGAAACTCGTGTTCTTGGCAAGCTGCTTTCTGAAATACGGCATAGTGGGGCCGGTTTTATTCTCAGTCTTCTATGCAAGAGGTTACTGTGAATAGTTCTGTGCTTTAATACAGAGAAACGGAGCTGTATTCTCCACAACAAGAGCTTTTTTATTACACTTGGTTTGAATAGCAATTGAGCCTCTAGTCATGTCTCCAATGGAAAGAAGACCCCTTGTGAAAGCCTTTCATTTACTGCAAAGAATAAATTTTCACATGTGTGAAACCAGATTCCCCAAAAAAACCCCCACAAAATAACCAAAAGAGCTATCAAGATTATGTATATGCCTGGTGGGTGTTCAAGGTGGCCTAGAAGAGATTAAGTGGAAGTGTCTTTGTAAAAGGAAGCAGAAGAGCTGACTGTGAAATTAAAAGGCATCTTACGTCAAAGGGATATTTATGGCACTGTAGTCCTCTTCATTTTGAGCTTGCTGGTTGTGCTGATGTGGCACTATAATATTTTTAAAACAGTATTTTAGAAAGAAAAATAAATAATCTCTAATGTCTTTTCAGTTGTTCTTCTGGGAAGACTTGTGGTGAGTTAAAAGAAAATACTCAGTGAAGCTGTGAATGGGAGACATTTCCAGGGTGGGTGTGTTTTGACGTTTGTTTGGGGTTTTATAATACTTTACTCCTATGTATTTTTTTTTTTGATAGTTTTCATATGCTTTTAATACAGTGGCCACTGAATTAAGAAACACCTCCAAATCCCACCAGTTACGGGAGCTTTGCAGGGTGATACATTATAGGACTATCACCACCTTTGCAGATGTGCCCTTAGGACAGTTCTGCTGGAAGAAGCCGTGGTCCCGCTCTAGTCTTGCAGCCTTCACTTGGGCAAATTCACAGCCAGGATTTTTTGGCAGGCATGTGTCTCCACTTTTGCTATTGGATTTGTATATGAAATGGATTTGTAACCGCTAAGTGACCACGTTTCACCTTTTGAGATTGATATTTCCAGAATGTCAGAGCTGCCAGTGGGGACCGAGGACAGTGCTGTGCTCATTTCGGTCTCATGAGGAATGTCCTCTTTTCCCCAAACACCTTCAGTTTGGAGATCGCGTAGCTTGTCCCCCACGCTGAGCAACACCACTTCAGGACACAGGTAGGACTTGTTCCTGAAGCATTCTGCTGCAAAGTGAAAAACGAACCCCTAGAGGCAAGTCAGTGCTTGGGGGAGTTGGTGATGTGTTTGCACAACTTCCCTTGAGCCGTTTTAAACAATATGCTCCCAGTCCTGCAGAGCTGATCTATCTTATGAAAGACCACCTGTCCCCTGTCCGATGGATACATTGCATTAACTCAGCCGCCAAAATCAAGCAGTCGAGGCCACGACTGTTTTTTGGCGCTGGAGTCAGTAAAGCTGAATGAGATCAGCCGGGGTTTTCCTCCTGCCCCGTGCTGGAAGCGCAGTGCTGAGAGCAGCAAAAAAAATGGAGAGGCAAGCTGCAAGGCTGCGGAGACACTCTGTGGCTGTGGGGAGGCTTGGGCCCCGGCAGCAGCGTGGCAAAACCACACACAGCCGGCAGGGAACAACGGGGAGAGGGTTGTCCCAAAGCTCAGCTGAGGGACTCTGTCGTGGAAGTTTGGCTACTATTATTTGGACGCCGTTCAGCAGGGTTCATATTTCTGAGCCCATTCATAGGAAGCGATGTAAAACCCTTCGGACCTCTCCGACCGGCATCTGTTGGGGCTGTGGTGCTGTGAATTGCTTTGATTTTATGTACCCGGCTTGACTCCATCAGAGCAGAGTGTGCAACGTGGGTGCGTTTCAGGACAGGGTTAAAACCATTTGCAGTCTGGAAGCCAGCAGGGTCCCCGGAGAGGGTGTTAAATCCAGGGAGTGCTGATCTGTTTCCTGCCTTTGTTATGATTTCTGCCCTGTAACCCAATCTTGCCCTCGAACCAGCCCCAGCCCGGCCCAGCTGTGTCAGCAGGGCATGGACCGCTGCCACCGCCGCTCACGTCAGCACGGCCAGCCTCCGAAATCCTGCAGAGAATTTAGTAATTTGCAGGTTAAACCATGCGGGGTCTGCCCTGAGATGGGTGGGCACTCACTGCCCTCGCGGAAGGGAGGAGCGTGGGTGGTGAAAGGGGTGCTTACTGGTCGGCCGCAGTGGTGTGCCTATCTAGAAGGGATATACAGGGCTATAAACTTCACTCATTCATTGCTTTTTATATGGGTCCCCACACGGCCCTTTAGGAAAATCCCATAGAAAATGAGCATGGCATTTAAGACTCTGGGTGGAGACTCTTCTCCTGTGTTCACCTCCAAGGCTTTTAAAAGGCTTCATGTTCTCAAAGAAAAATGAGCATTATCCACACACTTTCGCACATTTTTAGCACAGCATGGTCTGCGTAGTCCTGCAAGCGCAAAGGAGTAAAATGGCACGTGGTGCAGCAAGAGCCAGGGGGGAGAGCCCTGCCATGACCAGATGCTGCTCGCACTCGGCGCAGCCCCGTGGTGTTTCACCTCCCGCTCTCGGAGGCAGCTGAGCACCACGTGTACATCAGCTCTCTGCCTCCAGGAAGGACCACCGTCACCCTGAACCCCATTGCTGTTCAATAGTAGGGGTCAGTCAGCGCTCAGGCTTGCTTCCCTTCCCCAGGAGTGGCAGCCCAGCAAGGAGGAGCGCTGCCAGGAGAAGCCTGTCTGCTACTTGAATAAAGACTGATGAATTTTGGGGGGGAGACGGTTGGGGTGGAGGTTGATGGTGTGATCCCCCTCGCTCTGTGGGTCCGGACCCCACAGCAGAGATGCTGAGCTGTGCCCAGGAGCAGGTGGGTTAGCGTGGGATGATGCACAGCAAGAAAAACTCATCTTTTCATTTTGTTTGTTTTCTCCTCTTTCTTGTGAGACTGACGTGAGCTGGCCCTGCCATCTGATCTGCTTTTGATCTTTTTCTAGCATGGCCTGTGTGGTTTTTAAAGCATTTCGCTGCCAGAGCTGACCACTACTAAGAGAGAGAAAAAGCACTCAGCAAACTTCCCCGTTTAAAAATGCACTGGTTTAAAGCTTTGCAGACTACATTGCTTGTTTTTCAACCAACTCATAAGGATGTTGCCAGCAGATTTTCAGTAAACTAGATGTTTAAGTCAAAGTGGCTTCTTTGAAATACTTGAACAGTGGCGTGGGGCAGGTTTCGGTGAAATATAGAGGTAGGAGGAGGACGATCTGCAATTTTTCTGCAGCTCTGCCTGGTGTATATGAGATACCCAAAGCAGACCATCATTCTCTTCAGGCTGAAATTTGTTATGAGGATTTGGGATTTTCCATGCTGATTTCCCAGGCCTTAAAATACTGATTATAGATTTCGGCTGTAGTACAGTAGGCAAAGAAATGTGGGGTCTTTTCTGGGATTTCTTGCTTCAGGCTCTTTTTGAAATTCACAGGAGCCATCTATAACATCATTTTCTCATCATAATTTTAAATGGCTCTTAGACATCTGAGAAGAGCAGAGAATTTTCTGACTATTGCTCACAAATTACGTTCCTAGGTCACAGACAAATCTGTTGTAAATAGGTACAACTCCGCTGATTAAAGCAGCATTGTCCCTGCTGGTGTTGAAATGTGAAAAGACTTGGCTAGATTTGTGTCATCCCGCTGTTGGAAGACGGGGAGTTAAATGATACTTGTGCAGCCAGCTGTAAGGCCTACGTAAGTACATTGCTTCAAATCACAGTAAGACCCATCATTTATTTTCATTGTATTTAGTGAAGTAGAGCCAGGCTCTCGGTGAACAGGACTAGTTTCCTCTGCAATGGCACACACTGTGCCGTCCATTAACACCCATCAGAGGAGCTCAGGGTGCCTCTGGCAGGAACTGAGGGATCAAAGTATGTTTTAAGATCCTAAATACCTTTGTAGATCTGTACCTGGGCGTTTTAATTTTCACAGAATCACAGAATGGCAAGGGTTGGAAGGGACCTCGGGAGATCATCTAGTCCAACCCTTTTGCACCCTTATATTTTGTTCTACATATTGTAAAGATGAGGATAGTTTACGTTATTGTGATATTATCTCTAGTAAGTCACATAGGGTCCTCTCTCCTCACCCCCTAGTTCAAGAACGTGATATAAATGCATAGGTAAGAGTTTGCTAAGACTAAGACCTGAATAGCACCAGAGTATTATTGCATCTCTCTGTGAACGTTATAAAGTTTTGCAATAGTAAAGGCAATCCTGTCATGGAGTTTTGCATCAGGTCATTATGGGATTTCTAAAAATAAATAATGTTTTGTTCAAAATCCGGTTTAAAATCCATCTTCTCACTGATCAATAGTATTGAGAGAGTCTGTTTCCCTTTACTGCAAGCTGATTTGAGATGGGCATTCCTACATTCTCATTGTTGTGTTATTAATTTTTAATGAACAAAAGAGACGTTGAATGTGGTCCTAGATGACTGGGTGAAAAATGGGCTAACAGATAAGCTTGGTTTTATATTTTATGCTTCAAAACAATATCCATCTTCATCTCCATTTAATAATATATATTATCCCACTCTGTATGTTTCCTTTATTGGGGAAGAAGTTAAAAGAAACCAGCTGGGTAAGTCAGAGTTTGCCACCTTGCAGCTCTGTTCTCTGACAATCTTTATTTCTTGCTGTGCGTCGAGGAACCTTGTTAGATACTTGTTATGCCCCAACTGTCTTGCAAATGTATACCAAAGGAGAAATAGCAAGGACCAGGCTTATCTTACTTCCTCTATTTTGCTCAAAAAGGCATCAGTATTCACTCAGCTCCCTTGAGGCAGTCCTCTGTCCTCATCTTGATTTTAGAAAAATGTTTGTTGCTGCTTTTATGTAACCAGCTTGCTGGGCCATGTGCATGTCCCTGCTCAGTAGATGAGTGGCTGCAACCACATTCGCGCTCCCATCCGAGCAGTAGCACCCCTCTTGCTGGGTTCGAGCACTGGGTGGCAGGAATTAAATTTGTAAGAGTACTTGGAGCGCTGCCCAAAATACATACATAAAAAAAAATGGATAGTTGAGCAAACCAGGAAGGCCAAGCCTTGCTTTTAACATGAAATGTGGTCATGAGTATCGTCAGCCTCTGTGAGTCGTGAGCTCATCCCCATTCCCTCGATGGCATTTCCATTCCAAGCGGAGGGAGTGCGCCACGAAGAGACGGAGCACCTGCTTTGTCCCCTGTGCTGCTCGTTGCAGGATCACTGTGGTCTGGGCTAATCGGAACCGACAGCAATTAAGAGTAATTGAGGTAGCCTTTCTAGCTCAGTGATTTCCCTGTAGCTTTTAATAAGGAGAAATCAGAAGGAAAAACAAATGCTGTTGTTCACTAAGCTCTCATGAGCCATTTCGGATTGTCTTGGGATTCAACAACTCTTTAGATGGAGAATTGGCAGTGCTTGGTTTGAGTAACACCAGTTTTCTGCATGTCTGTGTGATGACATTTTTGTTTACATTCTTTAAACATGTGGAATTTTAATTTTTCGATATTTTTTTTTTGTCATGGTATGGGGTTCTTGTTTTCCTCTATTATGTAGGAAGTCAAGATAATAGGAAGTGTGATGTACTTTCCTCTCATGATACTGCAATTAAAGGAACTGCAAGGGCAGGACTGGCCAAACAGGATCCTTGTCACAGACTTCTGGTCACAATAAATCACCGGCTTTGGAAAACATATTAATAATACAATTTTCTTTGTTTGTCTTATAATATTGTCTGAATTTAGCATAATGAGGACAAATAAATACCAAATAGGTTGCAAAGGTGAAACATGTTTGCGGTGGTGGCAGCCCTGGCTGAACAACTGCCTCACCTGTAGCCATGTGCTGGGCGGACTCTGCTGGGACCACATCTGACATACCAAACCTGTGAGCAGTGTCTGGTGGCTGCCAATGAAAAGAAAAAATGGCCAGAGAAACATTTCTCTCTTATCCCCCTGTCCCCAAATGTGGATAGTGTTTTTTTTTCCCTCGCAATTTATTTTGGCCTAAATTCAGGACCTCAGAGCAAAGATTGCAATTGGTTGGTGAGAGGGGGCAAAGAAGGATCCATGCAACTGCTTGTCCTGCTGCCTACGCAGCATGGAGCTCCTCATGCCTTCTGGTCAGAGGATGCCCTTGCCACACCACACACAGAATCACAGAATCACAGAATGGCAAGGGTTGGAAGGGACCTCGGGAGATCATCTAGTCCAACCCCCCTGCTAAGGCAGGTTCACCTAGAGCAGGTTGCACAGGACATCATCCGGGTGGGTTTTGAATATCGCCAGAGAAGGAGACTCCACACCCCACCCTGGGCAGCCTGTTCCAGTGCTCTGTCACCCTCAAGGTAAAGAAGTTCTTCCTCATGTTCAACTGAAACCTTATGCTTGAGTTTGTGCCCATTGCCCCTTGTCCTGTCGCTGGGCACCACTGGGAAGAGTCTGGCTCCGTCCTCATGACGTCCACCCTTCAGATATTTGTATGTGTTGATGAGATCCCCTCAGTCTTCTCTTCTTCAGGCTAAACAAGCCCAGCTCTCTTAGCCTTTCCTCATAGGGGAGATGCTCCAGTCCCCTTATCGTCCTTGTTGCTCTCCTCTGAACTCTCTCTAGGAGTTCCTCATCTTTCTTGAACTGGGGAGCCCAGAACTGGACACAGTACTCCAGGTGGGGTCTCACCAGGGCAGAGTAGAGGGGGAGGAGAACCTCCCTTGACCTGCTGGCCACACTCCTCTTAATGCACCCCAGGATACCATTGGCCTTCTTGGCAACAAGGGCACACTGCTGGCTCATGGTCAGCTTGTCATCCACCAGGACTCCCAGGTCCCTCTCAGCAGAGCTGCTTTCCAGCAGGTCAGCCCCCAGGCTGTACTGGTGAATGGGGTTCAACCTCCCCAGGTGCAGCACTCGACACTTGCCTTGTTGTTGCCCTGCCTGTGGGCAGATCTTCATATTCATGCATACCTGCAAATTGGGGTCCTCAATAGCGTCTCTTCATAAAGCACAACCAAGATGATGAGTCCTCTACCACGTTCTCCTCTCAAACATCAAACATTTTTTATAATCAAGCCATTCTAGCATAACCTGGGGCCAGTGATGAGCTGTGGTAGAGAGTACTGTAACAAAGGGGAAAATTGTTGGGAAAATTGTACTAGTAAATGCATAAATTTTTCAGATAAAAGGAGGAGGCAGCTGCTGATTAATTCTTCTAGTTAATCACAGTTTCTCCTAGAAGATTTACATTTTTCATTTGCTTGACAACAAGACTTCACAAATAAAGGCTTATAGGCTGGTGTCTTCATCAGATACCCATCAGGCAACGCAGATGTTGTTTTGGAGGGCCTGTATATTCTCAGTCTATCTGTAAACAAATCAGGTATGTATTTATCACATCTAGAGAAAGAAAATAGAATGAAAGGTCTTCACCTCTGATTAGCTACTACTTTGAAAATACTTTCTCAAAATGCTGGTTTTGTGTTTAAATAATAAACTGTCATGTTCTTCCTTCTTGTGCACCACCTGCCTCACCCACATGTTGATGTGCATTATTCCTGTCATCTGTGCAGTAACCCTCATCTTTGTGTACACATTCATTACATGCTCTGAGTTTGATTTTCCAAAGCCTGAAATAAACCAACCTGGAAAAAAAAAAAAGAACAAACCTGGAAAAATCAGAGATTCTCCTTGGCTGATGTATCAAATACATGAGGAAAGCTTTAACTGGACAGTAATGGTTTAAAGCATGTCTGTGCCCAAAAACTAAACCTGTAGCCATGATAGCACAGAACATCCAAGTAATGGGAACCCCCATGGATTCCCACTCCCTCAGTGCTTGGATACGTTTTTGGGTATCTAGAATCATAGAAACACATAATCACAGGATGGAAGGGATCTTTAAAGGTCACGTAGTCCATCCCCTCTGCCACAGACAGGGACATCTTTCACTAGATCAGGTTGCTCAAAGCTGCATCCAACCTGACCTTGAACACTTCCAATAATGTGAAATCTACAACTTCGCTGGGCAACCTGTCCCAGTGTCTCACCACCCTCATAATAAAAAATGTCTTTCTTATATCCAGTCTAAATCTACCCTCTTTCAGTTTAAAACCATTGCCCCTTGTCCTGTCACTACAGGCCCTGGTAAAAAGACTCTCTCCATCTTTCCCATAAGCCCCCTTTAAGTACTGAAAGGCCGCAGTCAGGTCTCCCCAGAGCCTTCTCTTCTCCAGGCTTAACAACTCCAAGTGCCTCAGCCTTCCTTAATAGGAAAGGTGTTCCCCCCCTCTGAGCATTTTTGCGGCCCTCCTCTGGACCTGCTCTAACTCATCCATGTCTTTTTTGTGCTGTGGACACTGGATGCAGTATTCCAGATGGGGTCTCATGAGAGCACAGTAGAGGGGAAGAATCACTTCCCTTGACCTTCTGGCCATGCTTCTTTTTATGCAGCCCAGGATATGGTTGGCTTTCTGGGCTGTAAGCGCACATTGCCAGCTCATGTCCAATTTTTCATACAACAGTATTCCCAAGTCCTTATCTGCAGAGCTACTCTCAATCCATTCATCCCCTTCATCCCCCAGTCTGTACCAATACTGGGGATTGCCTTGACCCAGGTGCAGCGCCTTGCTCTTGGCCTTGTTAACTTCATGAGGTTCACATGGGCCCACTCCTTAAGCCTGCCAAGGTCCCTCTGGATGGCATCCTTTCCCTCAAGCATATCAACTGCACCACTCAGCTTGGTGTCATCTGCAAACTTGCTGAGCATGCACTCAATCCCACTATGTCATTGATGAAGATATTAAATAGCATTGGTCCCAGTACGGACTCTTGAGGGACACCACTCATTACTGGTTTCCACTTGAACATTGAGCAGTTGACTGTAATTCTTTGAACACGGCCATCAAGCCAATTCCTTATCCGTTTAACAGTCCATCCACGAATCCCCTATCTCTCCAATTTAGTGGCAAGGTTGTAGGGGACTGTATCAAAAGCCTTACAGAAGTCCAGGTAGATGACATCAGTAGCTCTTCTCTTGTCCACTGATGCAGTCACTCCATTGTAGAAGGCCACTGGATTGGTCAGGCATGATTTGCCTTTGGTGAAGACATGTCGCTGTCCTCCATATGTTTCAACATAGCTTCTAGGATGATCTGTTCCATGATCTTACCAGGCATCAAGGTGAGGCTGACTGGTCAGTAGTTCCCAGGGTCCTCCTTATTACCCTTTTTAAAAATGGGTGGAATATTCCCTTTTTCCAGTCACTGAGGACTTCACCTGACAACCATGACTTTTCAAATATGATGGAGAGTGGCTTAGCGACTACATCAACCAGTTCTCTCAGGACCCTGGGATGCACCTCATCAGGTCCCATGGACTTGTGTATGTTGAGGTTCCTCAGGTGGTCTTGAACATGATCTTCTTTTATGCTGGGATGGACTTCATTCCCCCAGTCTCTGACTTGAGTTCCGGGACTTGAGAGGTGTGGGAAGAGTAATTACCATTGAAAACTGAGGCAAAATAATTGTTGAATGCCTCATCCTCCTCCGTGTCTGTTGTCACTAGTTCTCCTATCCTATTTACCTGGGGAGGATACATTTTCTTCCACACTTCTTTCATGTCAGTCCGCAAAGTGCTAACACATGATCTCCACTCTGTTGGCACTGCTCCCCTTCCCCAGATCAGTGCAAGAGCTGCCAAAGCAGACCAAAGCCTTTCCAGGCTCCTAGGGTAGCATCCTTTTGCTGAGTGCCATTGTCATCAAGTGACAAAGTGCCATAAGGTGTAAGATGCTTTGCATCATCAAAACATGAAATAATTTGCCCCTTCTTCGGGCTGCTGTGACTTAGATATTGGCCTCAATGCAAAAGGATGAAGATCCAGAGTTTCACACTGGTTGTTACAAGTAGGTGCTTCACCTGTAGACTTTTTTTTTTTGGTATGTCATCATTTGTGATGATTCACACAGTGAATTCAGGAACTTAATGAAAGCCTGGGTGGAAAGGTGTTTTTTCAGTCTATTTTCACCATGATTAATAGCCCATATATTTGTGATACGGAAGTTTCTAAGCACCAGATCCTTCTGTCATTTAGACCTCATTAGGATTACATACTGCAAATATGACTGCATTGCACGGGGCTGAATTTCATCTTAAATTCCAAGTATATTAGTTTGGTTTTGTATGGAAATATCTCTGTTCAAAGGGAATGCAATGCTGACATATTGCTCTAATATTAGACCATGTCAAAAAATTTGACTGTTTTGTCCCAGAGAAAACACTGGCATTTTAACTTTTTGTTTTGTTGCCCTGAATAAAGACAACATATGATTTGCCTCCCACTTCCCCCACCAACAAGGGGCAGTTGTAGAAAGGATCATCTTGGAAAAGCCTAGACTGCTTTATTTTGAGGTCTTCAGCTGAAGTGCAATTTCAGAATTCCTGAACGACTAAACAATTCCACTTTATTCTGGTTTGATTTTAAATTTTGTCTCTTTGTTTCATGGGAAAAACAGTTTAGATAAATTATGTCTCAGTTTTCACCAGGAGGCTGGGCTCCCTAGGCAGAGATGCATGGGGTGTCACAGTGATTTATTTAGAAATGCTGTCACGTTGTTTCCTCTTTTTGTTACATCAAAATAAACATATTTCAATTGAGTAATGTAATTTTTCAGTTTTACAGAATGTTTTGATGCTTGTTCATTATAATTGCTTTGTCCAGAATCTAAACATTATCCACAGCTTATTTTAGAATCATAGAATCATATAATCATAGAATCGTCTAGGTTGGAAAAGACCTTTAAGATCATCAAGTCCAACTGTTAACATACACTGCCATCCCACCTCTAAGCCATGTCCCTAAGCACCTCATCTACCCTTCTTTTAAATACCTCCAGGGATGGGGACTCAACCACTTCCCTGGGCAGCCCATTCCAGAGCCTGACAACCCTTTCTGTGAAGAAATTTTTCCTAATGTCCAACCTAAACCCACCCTTGTAATTTCAAACCATTTCCTCTCATCCTATTGTCCATTACCAGGGAGAAGAGGCCGACCCCCCCCTGGCTACAGCCTCCTGTCAGGCAGTTGTAGAGGGCGATAAGGTCTCCCCTCAGCCTCCTCTTCTCCAGACTAAACAACCCCAGTTCCCTCAGCTGCTCCTTGTAAGACTTGTGCTCCAGACCCCTCACCAGCTTTGTGGCTCTCCTCTGGACATGTTCCAGCAATGCAACACCTTTCTTGTAGTGAGGGGCCCAAAACAAGCTTTCCTAAAAGAAAAATCTGAAAATGTTTGTAAAATTAAATCTTTCAAATGGAACTGCCTTATTCCATAGACACAATATTCTAGTAAAAAATTCCACTGGGTTTAATTTACCAAAAAAAGTGTCACATTCTTCACTATGGTTTAATCAGCAGCACCCTGCTCTAAAAAATATTACAGACTGCCCCTCCATTTATAGAAACTGCATTTCATACCTGCAGAAAAGCTGGGAAGTGACTAAAGTGTTTCATGCTTGCAGTGAACAACCATCTCCCTTCCAGTGTCTAAAAGATGGGCTGTTGCTGTTACTCATAGTGCTTATTTCAGCAGCATCTGCTGCTAACCCAAATTCATGCTAAGAACCACGTGGGTACCAAAGAGCTTGTGGTCTCAGCAGTTGAGATAAGCAAAGAGTGGGTAATAACCTGCAAGCCAAGGGACAGATGTGATGGCAGCGACTTGCATGTCCACTCTGCTGGCTTCTAGGCTTGAGATGTAAACAGAGTAGAAATAAAAGACAGTAGAGTTCAGTGAAAGCTGAGGCAGCATTTTAGGAGCATCCATGATTCCAGGAGAGCCTCCCCACTGAAAGGCTGAGTCCTCAAGTCTTTATGAGCAATAAATAAATTAGTTCTGCTGTTAGCTGTCATATAAAAACGTATTTTCATCTATATTGCTTTCCACAAAAATTATTGTGAACAGGCAATTGCTTCTAGGCCTGTTTGTAAACAGCTGGTAAACAGGAGGTCGAAGCATTATCCAAGCCAATTCATAAAGGCTTTTTTTACTTGTTTGCTTTGTTTCATGTAACACATCTAGGTCTGTTGGTGCAGACCAAGGAGGGTCTTTATGTGTTGATGATCTTCATCTCATTTAAACTTCATAATCTGGAACCAATACAGGGACATTTTACTAAGAGGTTTCCAGTTTCCTTTTTTTTTTCCCAGTTTGAGTATCAGAATACAATGTGAGTTTATCATGCGCAGCCAAAAAATCACCAAGAGAATATGTAGTAAAGCTCAAAGTACGGTTTCTAGATGCATCCAAAGTATCCCTTGGAGAATAAAAACCTCTCCAATAACTTGAAGAACAGAGCAGAGGGATGGAGGATGGGGGGGGAGGTAGCGTTCCCATTTCTTCCAATCAGTTCACCAAAGGTTTAGCATCAAGTGATGTGGTTGTGGCTACAAAAGGCTGTATTTGCCCCGCGTATTGTACGCTGCAAGAGGACTTGTTGACAGGCTCCTTGCTGCAGCAGCATCACGGAAGGTATTACAGCTAATTCTGCGTGTCTCTGGCAGGGGTTAGGCAAGTTTGAGGGTTCTGTGGTACCACTGTGCTTCCACATCAGTGTTTGTGAGAACTAACTCGGCTCTTTATAAGTAAATATAAACAAACCAGTTCAGGTTGTACAAATTCCAGGGGTGGTACCAGTGCTCACAGCTGTGGCAAAGCAGGAGCGTAACCTGTCCAGAACAGAGGGGTAGTGTTTTTCCTGAAAGGGTCTAAAGGAAGAGAAGATGGAACCTGCTGAAAACACATTTTTACTCTGGTGAAAAAAACAACCATCAAGTTAACTATATTTTCTGTTATTTAACTTATTCTGTTCATCATCTGAAATGATGGCACAGGCTACTTTTTATTACTGTAGTATGTGTTCACATCAAAGAACCAACTTTCATGTGGTGAGACCATTTTCAGCAGAAATAAACAAACTGAATTTTATTATGAATGAATAGAGCAGCAAGCGAGATCTGACTCTCTTGCAGTTCTTCCTCACAGAAATCCATGATATTCAATTATATCTTTGTTCTGTGACTGTGGAGGCAGGCAAGGTGCCTGCAACCTGATGAAAATCTTCCCTCAGATTAATCAGGCAGCTGAGTCCACCAGCTCTGCCTCATTTTCTGTCTGAATTAAGTTGAATGTGACGTAGCCAGGTTTAGTAACACAAACTGGGCAGATCGTGCTTCTGTATGATACATAATTTATTATACTGTTATTCAACAGTTTTTTTGAGACTTGCAGCCCATCCTGCTGGACATTTGTAGGTGGATGCTGACTGAATTTGCTTTTTTGGAGAGGCTGTTGTGAGAGCTTCAATTCTGCAGAGGGAGGTCAGCATTGAGGGCTCCTGTGGCACATGACGGAGAGGTCCAGGAATCGGCTACAAATCTTCGGTGAGCTGCAGCGTTATGGCTGAGGTGTTGTGTGCCCCAGCTCCCAAAACATGTAACGTGAACTGGATGAGTATTTTTCTTTTCCTGGTGAAGTCTGGAAAGAGTCTGGCTGACCTTCTCTGTTCCTCTCCAAAAGCTTTTGGACGACTCAGAGGAGCTAGGGAATGGCCAGGGGGGTCAGGGATTAAATTGCAAGGAAAGTTTTTAGAGTCAGTTTAGAGTGTGCTCACTGCTGAGGGCTAATGAAGTGTAGCTGTCCTTGGCTAAGCATGTGGCAGTAAAGGAGGGGCTGATTCACCCTTGGATAACTTGGGGGGATGGAGCTCTGCAGAGAACAAGAGCTACCCTGGCATGAAGGGGCTGCTTGAGCCTTTGCACCCTGGTTGCTACCAGCAAACGTGCTGCGGGCTTGTGCCAGTGGGTAAGAAACCTCCCTAACCAGCATGAGCACTCACAGCTCGCTCTGGCCTTGGGGCTTGCTCTTCTCTCTCCCTTCCACCTCCTCCCCAAGCCACAACAGGCTTTTTCATGGAAACCCAGTCTCCTGGCTTCTGTGGCTGGCAGAGTGCGTCTCGAGTGACCCTGTTCCTGTGATGGCTCCCTCTCTTTTGGAGGGGTAATACCAGGTTATTTAGCCCATGGGCCAGTTCCACGGAAATTAAACCCTTGTGGCCTCCCCATGGTGTCAGGGGGGTTGGCATGCACCAATCGCTTTTCTATTCAGAGCACTTTTAGGGTGGTCACAGCACTTCTGAGACTTGCACAGTGTATACCCCAGGTAGCGTTCAGTGCATGGACCTCTCCTTTTGTCCGCCATCTCCAGCTCCGGACAATGTGCTGACAGGGTGGGTGGCAGATTGGCCACCTCCGGCTCAACCACACACCTGCGCTCGGCGATGGGGGTCCTGGAGCTGCGCTTCTGGGTCTGCCCCCACGTTTGACCCCTAATCCTGTTAAACTGGGGAATTTTCACTTGATCCATCTCACCAATCTAACTTGTCCAGCATCAGGCTCTTAAGCCTATTGATGACTTTTATCATGGCTAACTGAACTAAGGAGGTATTGATGAGAGTGAATTTTGTGTCCTGGTTCCCCCATTAACTATTACTTAAGGATGCCTGTGAGTTGCAGACTTTTTCCACTTTTCCCCAGTTTTCACGAGGATATCTCCATGATGAGATTAAATAACTTTCCTCAGGATGCAGGAAATGGGGTGAAGGAAACAGTCATTTGGAAGAAGGATAAAGCACCCCAGAAAGATAAGTTAACCTGGGCACTGAAAGAAACTCTGGATTCTTGAAAATGTTTTGTGGGGGCTATCCCAAAGCCCATGTAGCTTCAGTAATCCATGATCTCTTCCAGCTGTTAGCATGAGCACCACGGCATAACAATCACCTCCGTGTGCATTACTCATTCTCCATTTTATGGTATGTCTCTCTACTTATTAGATCATTGACAGAGGGAACAAGCCATCCGTTGAAGGAGACCTGGATGTAATTATGCATAGTTCAACTGGATCCTATTAGTGTTAAACAACAAAAGATGTTACACGTAATCCGAGTTAGTAAGCTACATGGGGGAGTACAGCAGAGTCAGGAAGACAGGGACTGATGCTCAGCAGAGACTGCTGCTGGGGGAGGTACAGTGCTGATGACATATTAGCCATGATGTATGTTAGCCATTGGTCATTAATTTTGGCTTAACGTTCTCTCCAGGTATGAGAGAGAAACATTGAGATTACACAGGAGTTGACTAATGACAAATAAAAACCTGGCCTGGCACAGGAGAACGGAGACTTTTGTAGTCTATAGTGAGCCCATGCCCAAAATAAGAGAAGACAGAAAATATTTCAGGCTGGTGCCTCTGCTTTGTCACAGGAATGGGTGTGAAGGTCCTGGGGAATCCTCTGGCCCCATGTAACAAAACAGGAGGAGCCAGCCATCTATCAGCAGACCCCAATAGGGACTCCTCGTCTGCAGGTGGCCAGCACTGCGCTCACAAGTCTGCTTGTGTAACTGCATTGCAATGGAGGGATGTGCAAACACACATTAATTAGTACCAACAGCATCCGGGGCAGGGCCACTCAGTTTCTGCAGTGGTGTCCAAGGCAGGTTGGGTAATCCAAAACCCTACCAAGCACTGAGCCTGTTCTCTGACTGACTTGCATCCAACGTGCGGTTTGCACCCAGGCGCAGATTGCTAATAAATTCAGCCCGCTGAGGTGCTCTTATAAGGGATCAGATTTAGGCTCTGTCTGGATGCAAGTCTTGCCAGTGTAACTGTGCTCAAGTACTTAATTTTGTGCAAATTTCCTCTTAGCACTCGGAGACCTATAAATGTGTAAGTTGAAAGGTTAGGGGAGAAAAATCCCTCAAAGGTGAAACTCTTGATTTGCCACTTATTGTTCTCAATATCAGTGCAGTACTGTGGGACAACTGTAGCAGTTTTATTCCACCATAATATTATAAAAAGGATGTGCAAGATTTCCTTGTTGATATGGTTGTTAAAAGAAGCTTCCAGATTTTTTAATAAGCAAGAAACAAAATAGCCGTGGAGTTTAGTTTATACCTCACATGTTCCAACACAGTGAAACAACATAGGACTTAGGGCCAACAGGCACAAGTACTGAATGCAATGATGATGAAAATACTACTAGTAGAATGAGGGAGATATTATTATTATTATTATTTTTGTTATTATTGTTTCATCAGAGGCCATTATCCTACAATTTTTCTTTCAGAACTGGATTTCAAAATTGATTAAGGGATTTTTGTTACCCAGCCATTTTTCAGAAAATGCCATTCTCACAGCATATACTTACAGAGGAAGATGCTCATTACATCTTGCACATCCATTTGACTTATTAAAGACATCTGAAGCCAAAGAAAATTTTTGCTAGCCACTCTTTTATTAGAAAAAAAGAAATTCCTCCGTCTTCAGCACAAATCTTTCAGTTTCTCCTATGTCATATCATTGGTAAACTGCATATGCGTCAATAAGATGAGGAGAGATGAAGAGTTTTTATGAAAATCTTTTCCTCAACAGCAGTAGGAATTCACTGGTTGTCTTGCAGTGATCATTGATCTTTTCAAGAAGGGAAATCTGCGTCATCATCCTTTTGGTACAGGAGAGCAGACTGAAACCCAGGCAAGGAATTTACTTGCAGCCATGGCAGATTGTGCTCCTGAGGAGCCTGTGGAGCAATTAGTAATTAATTTGAGCTCTGATACGGGGCAGGAGGAGAGTCAGGACATCTTGATGGTCTTCTAGCTCTAGTGGAATGCCTGTGTTGTGTTGGGAAATTCACTTAATGACCATCTGAAAAGGTAAGGATGAGAAAATACACTTTACAGCATTTGTGTGGTTCTCTGCCTCTGAGAACAGCAGACCACCAAGCTCAGGAGAAAGTGAGGGAGCTGGAGACAAAGCAAGGCTGGTGGAGGGCATCTAGTTAACTTTACCCAAATATACCTCAGATCCACAATCGCAGCATGGAAATAAAACACAAAATACATTGAACAAGTAATTCATAACCCAAGAGATAAGTGCCAAAAGTTTTAGGACACTTACTGTAAGTCTAGTGTTACTGTGGGAGGTTCTTAAATCGCAGCAATGGTAGGGAACAGCACTGTTAGATAAATTTATAGGTATTTCTAAAGCTTGTAAAATCCTTGGAAGAAAAGTAGCATAGCAGTGCAAATTATCGTTTATGTACATAATCTTTCAAAATGTAGTTAC
Organism: Gorsachius magnificus; assembly: GCA_034008185.1. NCBI lineage: Eukaryota > Metazoa > Chordata > Aves > Pelecaniformes > Ardeidae > Gorsachius > Gorsachius magnificus. Next base: position 53,144,948 of record CM067082.1, on the reverse strand, counting down.
AAGAAATAAGAGAAGTAACTATATGGCCAGCTTGTGCTGTGGCTAAGAAACATTATAGGACTAAATATATCATATATGTCTTCCCAGCGTGTGATCCTTAGTAAGACTCCCCAAAAGGTCCTAGACCCCAGAGCAGAGTTTCTTGGTTGTACTTTAATTATATCATGCAGAATGATGTATTTTAATTAAATATATAACAGCTTCTCTGGAATACATCCTTTAGGAATTCTTCCCTTTTCGACGTATTTAATCCTAAGTACAGCCCCATGTCTCAGCTGATGGCACATTCAGAAGGAGCAGATGCCAGTTGTGCCAGTGCTAGAGATGAGTTGCCTCTAGCTAGAACCCGTAGGAATCCAAGCTCTTCTGTGTTTCAGGAAGGAAAGATCAGAGCTCAAGTTTAGATCAAATTTGACTCAAGCGGTTTCATATCTGGGAGAAATCTATAGTTTGCAAAAAGTTAAAACCTGAAAATGCTAATTGTTCTAGAGAGGTTTCTGCCATTCAAAATAAGTGATAATATTTTGTTGCATCCAAATAAGAACCTAATTTATTTGCCAATGTACCAACTTCTCCGATCATCTCTGGTAGCTGTGTATATCTGAGGTGAAGGGAATTTTCAACTGCAGGAACTAAGCTTAGCCCAGTTTTCTTTTTTTTTTTTTTTTAAATGAAACTGCAGAACAACTACACATTCTGTACCAACTAAAAACATCTGTGAAGGAATCACCTGAGAGGGGTTTGCTGTTGTTTTCAGGAAACCCATAATGCGATTTTCAGATAAGAAGTTAGACTGTAAGAAAGAAACACAAACCTACCAAGCCTTATGTTTGAAAAGTATCATCCATATTGTAGGCCAGTCTGTTAGATGGCAATTTGGTATCTACCATGTAGGCCCACAGACTTTGTCCTGTATCTGTGTGTCACTTCACTGTAGAATAGAAAAGCAGTCACTTGAGGCAGCAAGGAAAGTGCAACTCTTCTGCTGCTGGTTGCTGAGAGAATAAAGAGTAAAATCCATCTTTAGATTGGCAAGGATGAGATCCAAGCTCTTTGGCTCCTCTTTGACAAGGGTTTGCTAGTGTTCATGACTCTCCTTAACCTTAGAGAAGCAAAGAGAAACTTTGGAGGAGTGTTTCATCTGATTAAATGTTTGCTTGCTGAGCTGGCTGAGCAACATTTCTTGCTTGTTGAGCTCAAGATATATCTTAGCACTTCATGAACTGTTGAAAAAAATCCCTTACTGATGCTCAGCCAAGGTGACCATAGAAAAGCAGCATGGCTTGAAGGGCTGTCGTAATTCCTAAAATTGATTTAAACACCCTGCGCTACTGTGGGAGAAGTAACTTTTGAAAAAATGCGAGTCCTTCATGGTCATGTAACCTGGGCAGTCTGTGCTGCAAGATGCTTTGGAGGCTGCACTTCTGCCAGAGAGGACCCTCCGGTCTGCCAAGGCTTGGTGCTGCCATTAACTAAATGGGAATGTCGCTGCCTGCGGTGCCAACAGTGAGCCAAAGGGCTCTGTTTTCCCCTTTGAACTGAGGACCCCAGAGGAGAGTTTCTTGGTTACACAATAAAATAATAAAAATGCTAGTTTAAATTTTGAATTAGTAAAGGACTATTTTTGGCTTTCTCAGAGACAGCATCTGTAAATAATCAGGCAGAAGCCTTTCCATAAAACAACACAGAAAAACCTCAAAGAGCATTTAGATTCTGCAACATTTAAACAAGATTTTTAACTCATGGGGAAGCCAACATCAACACAATGCTTCCTGCACATAAAAGCATGGAATTTCTTAGCAGTGTGGGGGCAATAAATGACTATCACATTTCCCTCCTTTCTAAAAACTAAATATTTTTCAATGGAAGTAGTAATATTGATGGAAAAAGAGAAGAGGATGGTAAGTTATGTAAGAATTGATTGAAGCTCTGGACCCCCATACATTGCAGGCTGGAGACTAATAAAAGAAAAACTTGAGCTGTTCAGTTTTGCTCTAATTGTCCTCCAAGCTCAAGTGATCAAATATGCTAGCTGAGATCCTTCTTGTAATCATCCACATTCATGACCCAGGTTTCAAGTTCATTCCCGCTGCTCTCAGCCAGGTCCATCCATAATGCAAACAAAAGAGGTGAATGATATACTCTTAATTATGTCCTCTACAAAGATAGAGAACATGATGACTAACAGCTATACACATATATGCTCCCAGCAACCTCCGACCACAGTGTTTGCCCACAGTGTGTATGAAATCAGAAATTCATCCATAACCAAGTATACATGGATGGGCTATTTTCTAAGGAAAAATGTAAACATTGTCCAGTGTAAGAAAATTAATACTTTGTTCAAGATGTTATTACCTTGGTATCTTGGCTCTTTCAGGAGGAGTGCTGTTGGCTTAAGGGGCTGCCAAATCAGGCTTTTGTGCATTTGAGTGGAAAATTGTTTATGAACAACTGGCTACATTTCTGGTCATTAGGTTGACCTGACTGAAATGTATGGATCTCCAAGCGGTGGACGAATGAACCAGTAAATACCAAATTTCAGGGGGGATGACCAGTGCAGGCAAAAAAACCTGAGAAATGTTATGATTTAATATGGCTCCGTGAGCAAGCTGTGTGGTTTCAGAAACCACCCCTGGTTTGTGAACCGCTGCTAGAGAAGGGCTGAATTAAGCATTTATTTCATCTGTGTGAAACTCTGGGTAAAGAAGCAAAAATCACAGTCTTGCAATTCCTGTTTACCAGTCTGGTTAGTTTTTAGCTGTAGTTCATAAGTTGTTATTTAGAGTGACTAATTATCTAGCTTCCCACAGACGACGGATTTGTGTCTTTTCCCAGATGAGGCACAGTTATGAAAAGTTATATAGTAAAGGAGTCAACATAATGGCATGCCAAACTGTGCCTAAATCTGTTTTTCTCTGCTAAATTATTTACTCATTTTGATATTCTGAGAGATGCCAAAGCAATTTCCAAAAAAACTAGTGTTTGCTTCATCAGCAGCTTTCAGAGAAAACAAAATGTTGTGGTTCAGACGTAGGAAAAGATTGTCATAGAGATACTGAGCTTACCAAAGTGCATCCACTGTAATGAATTCCCAGAAATCTCAGTAACAGTTCAGTCAGTGTTGGTGGGACCTGGGAGCCTGGCACAGCTGTAGCGCCTGGCTGAACCATGTCTCCTGGCTACCTCCTGTTTTCTGGTTGCCCCAGGTAGGTAGCACTGGAGCACAGGCGCTTACAGCTGTGCTCCTTCCCAGACCATGCATGGTCTCTCTGGAGCTTCGTGGTGACATTTCCAAAGGGACAAAGGACATCTAAGCTGGTTTGCACCTTTGAAAGTCCTGGTTGGGTCTAGCACCATGCAAAAATGCCTTGATGAAAGTAAAACATGAATGAAGAAAGACTCCATCTTATGGGGCTGGAAAGGTTTTACTCTGTCCCACAATAAAAATGTATTTTATTTTATTTTTTTTTTTAACTGTCAAGCTTGGGAGCACCACAGATTCGAACACTTTGATCATGGCACCATGTGGAAACCAAAAGTTTGTGCTGTAATTACCTTCTCAGTGTAGCTTTCTTTTCAAAACAATGTAAGCTGCCATAAGAAGAACATAAAGCTGGCATGGAGTTTGTTATCACGGGACTGACAGACCTGCAGTGATGAAAGTGTGTGTCATCCCCTATGCGTTGTCCGCACATTAGTTTGTTCACTTGTTAATGTGACTCATGGCTTTTAGAATTTTTCTTTGGCTATAGCACTTACGGTTTGAGAAAGATACACTGTAAGATTCTCTTAAGATACCCTTAGGAAAGATTCCCCTGTGAGCGGGAAGGATGCTGAGCAGAGGAACTCACACAGGAGATAACTGTCGAAGTAGGGCAATCCTGCACCTCTTCAAAGTAGAGAGGCTTAGCTGCAATGTGGTTGAGCCGCAATGTGGTGAAGTGCCACTTAGCTGCAGTGTGGTTGATTGGAAAAGTTTATTAACTTGGTTGACACATGGATCTTCAATATACAATTTTTCAGGTAGTGTAAGCTGGTCATGGTAGATTCTTAGTACTTTAATGCAAGACATAAAAACCAGGCATATTTCCCTAAATTACTTTAGGGACGTACCTGTCTTATGCTGCTGCATTTTCCTACAGGTACTCTAACTTTTCACATTAAACGCAGTGCCTATCCAAGTCACGACTTCTCATGGTACTTTTCATAAGTAGAGAAAGTCAAGGTAGGAACAGGGTTGATGTGGTCTTGTAGACTGAAAAACAACCAATGAGATCATGCTGTTCAGGTATTATGAAAGATTTTCCGTCATCTTAATTCAATAAGTAATGAGCGCAGCATGATCAACACAGAAGTAATAGTATACAATATGGCTTTGCATTTTTTATTCATCTCTTACCCACTCCCTTTCTTCATACCATGTGGGTAGCAAACAGATGTATTACATTATACTACATTAAATCCTGTGGAGGCAATAGTCCTAAGTGCTGCGTCAAATATTTATAATGTGGAATTATTTTAGGACAGGAGCCAAGTGCAATATGGCATCCTTCATAGTGTCTCTCTTGTTTTTGTAAGAAGCGGAAGCTCAGCTACTGCCTTACAATTATGCTTCTTCTCTAACCTTCAACATCCCTTTTCATTTGTCAACATCTGAATATGTTTTAATTATTATCGTATATTAGAGTCTCTGTTGCTTTTCTTATTAGCTGTCTTATTTAAGCTGGGAAGGGCAAAGTTTTCAAGAGCACCTTTCTACCCCTACTGCTCACCTGGGTGGGCAAGACCCCACTCCCTCATGCCCGTGAGGTGCAGCACACGTGCAGGGAGAGTGTGTACCGACTCTGTGTCCTCCAGCAAGCCTGTGGCTACAGACCAAGTGCTGGGAGCGGCTGGCCTGTAAGTCATCAGAGTGGGCTGGGTGCGAGGCAATGCCGCAGCCCTGGCCATGACGGGGTCCCGGGACTTGGCTTATTGGTGCTTCTGGCCCATGGATGAGGGTGCAGGGTGGGGGGCCCAGGGGAGACCGGTCAGAACAAATAAGCCTGGCACATCCTACCAGCTGTTTTACACTTTGTGCATCACAGGGAGGTTATGCTTTTCGAGACTATATTCTCTTTGGTGCACAAGACACTAATAATTTCAATAGCAAGAGGAATTTCCACTCTTAAATCTGCTTTATCTGCATAATGCTGTGTTTCTAGACAATGTCTTGCATTTCTTTGCAAAAATGAAGACCCTAATCATAGCAGTCTATCCTGAAAACATCTAAAATATCTGCAGCTATTTTCTCTTTAGAAAATTGGCACATTAAAGGAGTTCGTTGTTCATCTACGGCCACATGTCTTCTATTTATGAGTCTGTTTAAATGCCGAACTGTTGAATGTTTCTTTTACTTCCTTTGACTTCCAGGCGCATCCAAATCACTTTTTTTAGTGGGATTAATTTACAGGTCAAATTAGTAATTTGAAATCCTTTACTCAGAAATATTGGCAATATTTTTACTCTTTATTCAGAAATATTTCTCTCTGAATGCACTCATTACTCAACCAGCTGTATGACTGACTTCATAATTGAATTGTTCAATTCTTTTGATTCAACGTCTTTTTGTTTGTAAATGATTTTCTGAAGACTGAGAACATTGTTTTTTTCATGTAATGAAAGTTTTAGAGCATCATCCTTGCCTACAGTAATTCATAGGGTTTGAGTTTGGTTGAGGCCACAGTCTTTCAGTGTCTCAGTTTGTGGAGCCAGCTAGATGCTGACCAACACACTCCAACACACTCTTCACATAATGCCTACAAGCAACCCACAGACTGCGTGTGGGGGGGTAAGTTCGGCCTGCCTTATTCATGCCCATTTTTCTTTGCTGTAAAGATGCAGCCTTGAATAACCTGTGTTGTTTGTCGTCTTCTTACCTCCTTTCTGTGGTTATGCCGCATATTTAACATGTTGGCAGATGCATGGGAGCTCATGGGTCAGAACTTCCAGAATAAGAATATCACTCTTCATAGCGTGCTGCCCTGAACCTGATGGAGAAATTGATCCTTCCCTGTGTGCGTGGCTAATGCAGCATGGAGGATGCCCAGACATTTCCACAGGGTTGTAGTGAACCACCTTGGTCTCACGTGGGGACACATAAACAGGGCTGTTGGCTATCACTCTATCACTTGAAGTAAGACTTTACACTGATCAGCATTGGCATGGCTGTAGCTGAAATACAAGGAAAGATGAGATGAGGTGAGATGAGGTAGATGAGATGAGATGAGATGAGATGAGATGAGATGAGGTGAGATGTGATGAGATGAGATGAGATGAGATGAGATGAGATGAGACGAGACGAGACGAGACAAGACAAGACGAGATGGAGAGCGTGCAGAGCTCAGTGATGAGATACGGCTTTATTTTGTACAACAAATATGTGTCTTCTGCCAGCCATTTTCAGAGTGGTGCCAGTCCTTACCTCTACAGAAGAGGGCATTCATTCATTTCAGTGCTATTACTCTATGGGAATTTTTTCTCCACATTTAGGAATTTGGAGAATGTCTTCAACTACATCTTGTTTGTTTTTTTTTTTATATTTGCTTGCCTTAGAGCTGATTTCCAAACAATTTCCAAAATCAACAGCTTCTCTATTCTAATGATTATTGTAATATGAAGGGAGGGAAGCTATGAGCAGTGTATAGAAGGGAAAATGAGGACAGCCTCCAAATTTCTCTGTAAGGGCCCTCTTTCAATACTTCCAATCCCAAATCCTACTGTGAAAGTACCATAATTCTTATCATAGTATCTTGACAACCTTAATCTTCTCTGCTGGCACAAGCTGTAACTCAATCTTCAGACCCTTTCTCCTGCTTGAAAATGGCTTCAAGCAAAATGGAAACTACTATCTGCTGTTACTTTAAAAAGGCAATTGAAACATAAATATCTTGGCACAGAAGCCCAAGTCAATCTATTTTTTAGTTTCTCAAATTCAGTGTGGCATTTTCTCATTCCATAAGAAAGGAACACTGTCTGAGGTTTCCAGCTTCTCTGGGTGGGCTCATGAGCCAGTGAAACAGGGGAGTGGTTTCTACCAAACTTGGCTCGAGTCTTGTGTAGCAGCTCATAAACACAGTGATTTGCATAACCTCTCCAGCATCTGAGGGAAACAGACTGTCAGTCAACACTTCTGGTATGTCAGGGTCATTCTTAATACATTTGATCTGAAAGGGCACCAACAGGGTGAACTTAATCTCCTTCCACCAATGTGACCCACATACCATCCGAGATGGGGAATGGTGTTTTCAGTCAAGTCAAAATGAAGATGACCACAAGTTGAGACCATTCAGTTTCTGAGACATTTATCGATCAAAATTCATATGTGATATTCTTGAAACTATCTAAATTTGCAGGTCTCATTGAGACATAAAATACCCAGACCGTCAGTCTGGTTTTCATTTGCGCTCCTTCCAGCCCTGCTGTAATTGAGAGCAGGCCTTGTACAGTCTATCTATAGCTTCCATATACCTCTTTTAGGCCTGTGTGCTTCCTGGTTTCATACAGGGTCCATTAGAACAGCAATGAGAAACAACTTTGGGAAAAAAAATAGAAGCTGTACAGAATATATTTTGCTTTGGCAGACTATTTGACTAGACGATCCTGAAAAAAAATTGCATTCTTAATTCATGCTTGCTTTCAATCTTGCAAGGTGATGGTTTTTTGCTTGTCTTTTAATGCTTCTTTGATTTCAGTAGGATTTAGTTTTTAAGGCACTTTTTAAAGTCACAGAATGTTTGCATCTGCAGCTTTAGGTGATAAAGTCCTTTTAAGAGCCTGCATGACTTGCTCTGAGCCCCAGTAGAAGCCGATGGAAGGACATTGTCTATTCCAAGCAAACATACTGGCTCCTGGGCTGGTTTTCCTTGGCTGTACCAAGGAAAATGTGTGAGGCACAAGAGGGCAATGGGGAAAATTTAAATTAAACTATTTAAAAAAAATTAATGAGGCAAATGACTTTGTGAAAATTGTCATATCGGAGCCTGAATCCTTCCTTAAGCCACCCAGCATTTCCTAGGGCACTAAAGAGTCATTGCAGTCCCTGACTAACTGAAAGTCCTGCTTGCATGCTTGCATAACTCTCTTCTCCTCCCAGCAGTCTTGAAGGATGGAATTCTTTTAGTCAGGCCTTCTGAGGGTTTATCCACTGCCCTACTCAATGCCTGTTATGGCAAACAAATCAGCTTCATTCTTTACATATTTCCTCACCATTTGCTTGTCATTGTTCGTTAGGGCATTTTTCTAGTTCAATTTAGACATAACAAGTTGTTGGATGCTCTGGTGTATCTTGGTATATATTATCCCTGAAGTCCATTTAGTGCCTAGTATTTTTCTGAAGTGTTTATTTTCAAAAGCATTCAGCTTCTGCCTATGCCTTTGATAGATTCCCGTCCTTCACATCCACGTATAATGACAAAAGTAATATCTGAGTTGGAGAATTGTACTTTGGTCTTTTAGCAAGGATGTTTGCTGATTGTGTAAGGTTGTAAATGTAGCTGCTGTCCTGCCAATTTGTGGCCTCATCTCCTTTTCTCCATCTCCAGGAGGACAGTATGTTGTTTCCAAGGTATGGAAATTATTTAATTTCTGGTATTAATTCTTATTTCCAAGTAATATTTGTACTAAGATGTCACCAAGGTTCTCATTAGATTTTTTTTTTTATAACAAACTATTAATACTTTGTTTTTGTGATGCTGAATGCTACTTAGATATTTGCATGTTGGCTGGGCTATCACTTAGAAGAGCGGGACTATCAGCAAAACCAAGTTTAGTGATGATTAACTTTGTGATAACTGTATTATAGACCGCCACGCTTCTCTTTCCCCAAGAGTGAAGTGCAAGTCAACTAACAGAGATGGATATGGGGATATTGCTCTGGAAAGGCCCAAGGTGCTGGGCTTGGGAAGGGTAGGGAGGGTGTGCACCCTTGGGGGAGTGCCCTGCGCTCCCGCACAAGTTTGTCATGGCTTTATTGGGGAAACACTGTTACCCCAAAACATTTAGTATGATTAATAACAAATGTTGGGTCGGATGTAAGGAGAAGAATGTGCTTGTAAAATTAAAGCCAGATCCAGCTTTGGATCAGTCTCTGATAATGCCTGCCTTTTGCAGATCTGATAGTATTAATCAGTTTAAAAAAAGACTGAATCGGCACGATTCTCTCATTTGGAGAGAAACAGTTAAAGTAGAAGGGAGTTCAAATGCACATCCTTCCTCTTCTTCATTTTAAAGAACTTATTTTGAATAAGGTCCAAATGACAAAATCAGATTAGTTTTCTGGTACTTTTTGTCAATTGATTTTACCTCTTTCTGACAGCTGCATCCCTGTGCAAATGTAAAATCTGAGCTCCCCACTGAGCTCCGAGTTTGGAATAATTCAAACCTCATCTGAAACTCTTTTTCCAAGCTTCAGTACTGGCATTCTTTGTATACATATGAAGTGCAAGCCGTTTTGTTACATGAAAATGGTTGAAAGGAAATTTTTCTTAACTGAAGACTGGTTGATTAAAGTTTAATGTATTTAATTCCAAACAATCAGTTCCACTTGTGATTATAAAATGCTTTGCTTTGCAAAAAAGTGGGCATCTCTTTATTACAGTTTTATAAAGCAAATACATCTTTCTGTCTCCTAAGTCTTGAAGACTATATGCAGCTAGTAAGAGTACTAAAGAAGGTCCATGTATACAATCTGTGTGTGTTTGTGTGTACATACACATAAAACATAAATGAGTGTTACACCTACCTATATTAAGTAGTACCCTGTAGAGTTCCAGGTACATCGTTTGACACAATGATGTTGTTTAAAGTGATGGTAGGTTTCCAATCATATTCTGCGTATGTCATACTGAGAAACAACAAGAGCTTTCCAAAATAGCTTAGATGCCATATAATTATTTTAGCAGCTGTGGTTTCAGTTACCTTTAATTAGTTCCCCCTGCAGCTCTAAATAAAGAGAGGCTTCTGTTAAATGCAGTTATTTTCTTCTGCAGATGGCATGGTAAAGTGTGGCTACTCATATAAGGAGGCTACTGAACACTACATGGCAAACTTGGGGCTCTAAAGAAATGTGATTATTAATTAAGGACAGTTTCTCCATGGATTATTCATGATTTCCAGTCACTATGGTTTTATATCAGAATGGTCAGCCCTAGATTTTATGCCAGCTGACATTGCTAAAACAGTTGGCTTAGATGCTTGCGAGCCGGTGAGATAACCCTCCACCATGGAAGCAAATGGTGTTTTGACATTGCCCTGTATTTTCCCTAAATCATTTACTTGGTTCAGTGACCCCAGCACTCCTAGAGAGTGTGGCTCGACCTCTATGAGCATGTGTTAAGCAGATGAAAAAATGTCCTAGAGTATTTCTTTCTCTTATGCATAGGATGAATTCTCAGGCCCCATTCAGGCCAATATTGTTTTAAAGCTTTTCAGATGGAAACTGTAGGGCTGCATTCTGTTTCCATGGGACTCAATGGTACATGCCTACTGCCATCCACCAGAGCAAACTTAGGCACTACTTCTTTCCAATAAAGATTTTATATCATCATTTCTTATAGAATCCTTCATATAATTCAAGTCTGTCAACTTTGTGACTCTTGAGTCATATAAAAAAAAAGCCTCACGAAGCAAACTAAGGGTTCACAACAACACAGCTTGAGTTTTAAGGGTTAATTTTAATATTTTTTTTAAAGGTAAAAATGAAGACACATAAATAAATATGTCTAACTCATATCACTGCGGGCTGACAAGGAGGGATGGTATCAGAGTGATGACTTTATTCCCTGAGAGTGAGCTTGGGCCTGGAAGGCGCTGTACGATGCCGTGCAGCATGTCTCAGTGGGCAGAAGAGCTCTGCTGGCTTCATTCTGCAACTTCTGGACCATTTAATTAATTAAAGAATTGTTTCTGTTGCAACCACAAATGTTCCTGTTTGCACGGTTACCCAAGGTCAGAGCTCGCCTGACCTCCCTGGCAGAGGAAGAGAAGAGTAAGGAAATCGGGAAAAAAGAGAGTAAGCAAATCACTTCAAGGAAGCCTTGTTTCCCTTACCCCCAAACCCAGCAGAGCAGAAAAGGCTGAATTGAAAGGGAAAAGGGCTAAGACTGAGATTGATTAAGAGAGGTCCAGTCTGAAGAAAAGGCAAAGAATGCAACAAGTAAGACAGAGAAAAATAAACTACATTAAGAGTGAGCTCAGATGAGAGAGTCGGCCGCCAGCCAGGAGGGAGCAGCTGCGGCAGGAAGGCTCGGATCCCATTGAAACAGAAAAGGGGCCATCTCTCTTCTGGAATGAAAGGGAAACAAAAAAATAATTCACCTTTAAAGGCACAGAAATGGGATTCGAGGCTAGGGGAAAGGCAGAGAGGAATGAGAATTTGTGAATGAGATGAGTTGTTTGGGTTTTTTTTTTCCTGAGAGCAAGGCAATGGCTGTTAAAATCCTCCCAGAGAACTGTGTGATGGCACAGATAAATCAGACTGGCCAGAGCAGGTAAGCCGCTCCAAGCAGCTCCATATTGCATTAGGACTCCTGAATGAATGCTGAGCATCAAGCAAATTTCCTCATTTTTACCAGGGGAGATGAGGCATACCATACTGATGACATCATGCCTTGCTCCAGATGTGAACAAAGAGGGGGGAAAAGTGTAAGAAAGATGGATATTTCACCACAAGCCAGAGTAATCCTCAATACTGAGGGGAACGTGAGGTTGCAAATCTCAACACACTGAGGTTCAACAAAATGAAAGACAAAAGGAAGCAAAGCATAACCCTGAACAATTCTGAGTGAAAATTTCAGGTTCAGGCCATAGAGAACGGACATCTTGATTTAAATATTCTTGCCTTCTAGAAAATACACCATGCATGATAAGTGACTGTCATCAGTGTCACAACAAAAAGTTATACTGCACTCTGTAAATCTGGTAATTGAGGTGTAGGCTGGAGGAGAAGCAAAGGGTGTGGAGAGAGCATTTCACCTGCAAGTGTCCACAAGGAGGTTAGTTAGAAAGCTCCTGTGGGTTTGGATGTGTCAGAGCCCTTAACTGCTGTTAAAAGAAAGAAGGCTATTGATGTTCCACTTCAAGAAATGTTCCAGTCTCATGGTACCAGAACTGTAGGTTTTAGGGCCCTGCACTGGAAAGCAAGGAAATTTTTCAAGTATCCAATGAAAATAGAAGCAAAATATCCTCTTTAACAGTCTGCTGGACTGCAGCTCCTAGCTATCACAGAGTTCTTCAAACTCCCCCTTCCTGAAGTGTCCCATTGATTCCTGCTAAATAAATGCCTTTGCTTCTTCAGGTGAACGGTACTATGTCCAACCAGGCTATGAGAAGGTTGAGACTCTTTAGCCTGATGTAGCAGTAAGATTGACAAATCCTGGAAAAAAGGACAATTTTGGAATATATATACACTAAAGTATGGGAAATACAGCATACAAACTCAGCCCAGGACATCTTCAGAAAGCCCATATGAGTCTGGGAAAAAAAGAAATAAGTAATACTGCTATAAATCCTTCAGTGATGCAAAACTATGTCAGGATGTAACAGGAGCGTGATGCCACCTCCTTTTCTTTTTCTTGATCTCAGAACTTCTTATACAGTTCTTTCATGATGGTAGAAGTTAATTAATAGTGAACTTGTTTGAATCTCTTGGTAGCTCTTCCATCATCTTTGACGAGGTGATTTATCTTGTGTGCCTGACACTGCTAGAACTCACAACTGTACCAGAAATAGCTGTTTCTCAGCACTACATAAATTGTCCCCAGATTTATACTGACTATGCAAAGACATGCTGGAGTTTTGCAATATTGCAAAATGCATGTTAGAGCCCTCCTATAAACTATAAACATTAGGTTAAAGTATGACTGCCATTTTTGCTATTTGAATCTTTTGCAACATTTTCCCAAACTCCCAAGTACTGTTGTAAACAAACAAACAAAGCCACAGAAATGATTACAACAGTCCAGATCAAAACAAGGGCTAGCTAAATTCAAATGGTTATGGTTGCATTCTTATGCAAAAGAGGTTGTAGTCTGAAAGACTCTATCCCTGCTTAGTTATGCCGGGCTTTGCATTATGGTGTTTACTGTTAGGAGGTGCAGTTCGGTGAACTGGAGGTTAGAGTACAGCCCTGAGAAGCTGTGCCTCAGCTCTGGCTCCCCGGTGTCCAGATATGAGACCTCCCACATAATCACTGCCTGGTGCAGACCTTCCACCTTTTGAGGTGGTAACTTAATACAATCACACCTGCATCGCTGCTCAGCCCGGTGCCTTCTCCAAGTCGTATGCTGATTTCCCAAGGTGAGCAACGTACACACAGCCCGCATTGCAGATCACCAGCCCCTGCTCAGTCCAATGAGGCACGACACCAAGCAGAACTCAGCGCAGGTAGCCAGCTCTGCAGGGATGTTAGCTTGCATTTCATCCTGGTATGGCAGGGGCCCAGCAAGGAGAGACAGCGGGAAGGCAGAGGGGCACCAGAGGAGCCTGCCAAGGGTGTCTGTGCAGAAGGATGGTCCTGGAGTAAAGCAGCAGCCAAAGAGAGGGCAGAAGCTGTGGGATCCAGCTCTAAAAGGCAAGGAGAGGGGAGAAGCTGTGGGGTCCAGCCCTAAAAGGCTTGTACCCACAAGTGAGATGCTGCCTAAGCTTTGTGTGGATCAAGCCTTGGTTTTCCAACCTCAGCAAGGCAGTGCAAAGATGCCAGCTTCCCTGCATCTCAGCTAGTCTGGATGAATGCAACTTTGAACGTGAGAGATGCAGATCTGTACAGTGTGTGGAAAGAGTTGCTGTGACGTGTCGCCTGCGGTGAGCAATTCCTAGCAAGTGGGAAGCCACAGTGTATGGCAGCTGTTGCCTCTGAGTGATCCTCGGGGGTAGCTCCAAGCTTGAGTGCATTGCAGTAATTACATCTTGAAGACAAATTAAACGGAAGTGGAAAGCTTTGGTTAACTATGGCAGGACCTGGGCCCAAAGAAAAGGTTGTAAAGCCTTCAGTGAAGCAAATACAATGTGGGGACCTAACCAGGAGGGTGGTGTCACTTCAAAATCATGAGCCGCTTGCGTGAGAGGAGAATGACAGTCTTCAACAGAAGCAGAAACAACCCCTTGCAGTGCATCACTGTCTTTCCCTCCCGTATGTCAGTGACGTACACCTCCGGAGTTTCATCCCAGGTCAAGTCAAGCTTCAGCAAAAGAATCAGTCCAGTCCAAGTCCCTGTGCAAGCCAGAAAATGGAGAAGAAAACTATACTGCACTGCTTTAATGAAGGCAGACTTGAAAGACACGTTTCACCTCTGAGTAATGCAGCAGCCCCCTAGCACTTACTAAACTGGACCAGTGGCACTAGGATGTGCAAAATAAATTGCATACATGTTTTTCAGTTCTAATTTGATTTCTTCAGAGCCGATTCTGTCAAACCACTGCGGAACATTAACTGAACTTGTACTATTTATTTACATGGCAGAACAGATATTTTGTACATACTTATTGCCTCAGACTTTTTTCCCAGTGTCACATTGCAATGCAGCTGAAGCACTTTTTTAATCCAACCCCAAGTTTCTGTGGTTTTCTCAAGATAAAGCAGAAATGTTAACGGTAGTAAAATTTTATACTAGTTTGGTAATAGGAACATGAGTATCGAGGCATATTTAAGTTAGACTTAGCTTTCGTTTTTACCTATCTGTACCCAAGTGCTTTCTCTTTAAGCTTTTCCAGTTCTCTATATTATGTTATTAAAGAACATAATGCATGTGAGGGGATATATAAACATCTCCCCCACCGTGTGAAATGAGGCAGCATGCGGAACGTGTGGTTGAAGTTGTCAGCTACAGATACTTCTCGGCATGAAGAAATGGAAATCCTGGTGACATTCAGCTGTTTTCAATCTGCTAAAGTATTTTGGTTTTGGTTTTTTTTTTTAAATTCTTTTCCGTTTTTAGTTTAATTAAGAAGATGACAGACACCTTATAACTTCTCTATAGAATTTATAATAGATGGCTCTGTCTGTAATTGGTACATCACACATATGCTACAGCAAGTAGCTTCAGATGAGTTTTCAGATGCGTACTGTAGGACTTGGAGTCTGGCATTGCAGGTCCCTTCTCTCTACGTCTCCTCACGAGACACCCTCTGAAAGCAGTGAAAGCTGCAACACCCCTGTCTGATGCCGTTACCTTTTCAAAATACTCTAGCAAAATGAGACAAGGAGGCAGTCTTGGGATTCTTGCCATTTCTTGAAGTCTCGCTAAGACCTTAAAAGAACATTTTAACTTGTTGAGACGCTTTTAGGTAGGAAAAAAAAAAAGCTAGAGATGGATCACTGCTGAAAGTGTTCATTGGAAAGCAAAAAACATAGGGCTCCATTTTGACTCAAAATCATGAAAAATTAAATGTGGGGCTAGCCCTGCACAGATATTTCAAGAGGATTAAGAAGAATAATATGAAGAGATTTCCGCTCTTTGCGCAAGGCGAAACCAATATCCTTAGCCTTTTGCTCCAGAATGGTAAAGGTCTGGATTTGATTCTGGGAATTTTCTCTATGGCACAGTAAGAAGCAGTTGCAAGCTGGATACTTGCTGTAAGATCAGACCTTTAAATGGTTTTCCTGAATATCAAAAATACTGAGCAAAGCTGCTGACTCTACAGTCAGTGGAAGCATAGTTCCACACCAAACTTTGTATCCCACAAAAAGTAGGCTTATTTTGAGCATCTTGTAGTGATGTAGTTATTAATCCTTGTGCTAAGAGGAATATGAGGCTCATCTGGTCGTCCAGGCAGAAAGGCCCTGGAGGGGTTTGTGTGCACAGTGTTTGGTGAGAAGCAGAGTTTAGTCTCAGGTGGATATATCATCCTTCCACATTACTAATCGATCAGCATTTTTGATTCTTAGATGTGAATGCATTTGCCCAAGACCATTGGCATCTGTTCCTGGCCCCTCATGGCTTTTCACTACACATTACAATTGTAAAATGGTGCAGCTTTGAAGTTGTCTACGCAGGAAAGTGAAAGCCTTTTTATTCTCCTGAATAAGAGCAACCACATGAGGACTTAACTTGCTTTAAGTCACATGCAACATGCTTCATATGTCTAATTGATTTATCTTAGGTTTCCCCCATGTCCTCACACAGGCATGCCTCAATGCAGCTTGAAAGGAGGGAGTGCAGCCGTATGGCTGAAAAGCTGATGGTAAGTAATTAAACCTAGCAGCAGTGAGAACCCCTGAGACAAAATCTTTGGCAGTTTTTTACACCATGTAGTGAGCTTGGGTCACCAAGGGCCTGTAAATAGCATCATAATGACTGGTTCCTCAGCAGGGATAAACATGTGCTTTGAGTTTTCTAAATGATTCAGAGGCTTGCTGTGAGATAACTACCAATAACAAGCAGATGTGAAGTTTGCTTTTCAAGACAGGGAGGCTGAGGGAGAAAGTCAAGTAGATTTTGGCTTATGGTCCTCTCTGAAAGCCTGATATTTGAGGATAGTTAAAGTTGGGGGGTTTTTTGTGGGGGAAGAACTCAGTTGTATCTTAAACCAGTTCTTGTGAGGGCTAGTGCGATACCGTAGACAAAGCTTTCTGTGGGTTTGAACCTGAAGACAAAAGCAGATAACCTTACTTTGCAAGATTAGGAGTGTTGTATAACTTCAAAATCCATTTTGCATTATGCCAGTGTCTTTCCGAAAGCTGCCTCAAAACTTGCATATGCGTAAGTCCTTTTCTATTTAAGCAGTACCTAAGTGTTGGCGGGTGCATTTCATCACACCAGGCAGCAGGACGCCAAGCAACGGTGCCCGTGCTGGCGCAGCAGTGCTGCTCAGCGCTATGGGTGCAGTAATGCTGTGGGGCTGTGTTTCACGTTAGCAGGGTAGATACACGAGCAGTCCTGTAGGATGGTGCGTTTGCGAGGTGTCAGAGGGAATCTGTTAGTCTCCCAAGTCAAAGACTGTTACCAACAGGTCGCCTGTTCTTTCTCAGGGAGGTTTGGAGGTTTGCTAATACTGCACAAGTGGAGTAAAATAAAGAAACTACATCTTTTGGCATTATTTAAAAAGCCAAAGAACATGTAAATATTTTTCTCAATTACAAGAGTTTCCAGCAAACTGAAAGGTGAGGTGAAAGCTGTTTCAGTGTTCAAGGAGAGAGTGAACTATTTAGTAAGAAAAGTGACTGCGGACATCAGTTATCCACAGTGGCTCCTCTGAAACAAGCTGGAATAGTTGTGGGGATCAATTTTTTTTTTAAAAAGTAATTTTTCTGTGTTTTGTTTAGGAGTTGCCTTGTAAATGGCTTACCCTGATGCCTCACAGTACTTTAAAAAAAACTTTTTCCTAAAACAGCAAAGGAAGAGGAAAGGTTTCTCCCTGCCCTTTTTTTTGAGGGGCCAGAGGGGAAGAGAAATTAAAAGACATCACCAAACCATACTGGGGTTCTTCAGTTGCCATATGTGTCTGGTGCCTCTTCAGTTTCTGCTTTGTCCCAGACTTCCCAACAGAAATGCAGTGATTCCTCCAGAGCAATGCCTGCTGGCCTGTACTGTGATGTTAGCTCCCTATTTGAAGGCTGAACCCCTCCCTGGCACCCTGGTGCTACACGGTGCCCACGTGGGAGCTCGCCCCTGGTTTGAGGGTGGAAGGAGCCAGCCAGGTCCGCAGGGTGAGAGGCTCCAGCACAGTGGGGCTCTGAATGTGACCGGCCCTGACCCACCTGGCTTTGCAAACACAAGCCCCAACTCAAGCACGTTTACTAGATGCGAGAGAGTGAGGTAGCTGGGGTAACTACTGGTGCAACAGGAAAACTGAGTTCAGATAAAAATATCTTCAAATGCACAAAGGGAACAAGCACGATATATTATTAATATTTTCCTTTGTGATCTTCTACCCAAAGAAGAACCCAGCAGCCTCTGTGCCCTCAGGGATATTTTCGCACAGACATCCATGTGGTATCTGTATGTTCGCATTTTGGAGTTGAGTTCGTTTCTATAAGCATAGCGGCTGGTTAGTAGCTGTTGCAAGATACCCTCTTCAGCCTGTCCATCTAGACAGAGACTCATTTTTACAATCACATAGTTTGGTGCAATTAACTGTTTTCAAGAGCTTAGAATGCTTTAAAAATGCATAAGCTCATAACTTTACAGCTGTAGAAGGGACCGTTATGATCGTGCAACCTGACCTTTTGCATAATACAAGACAGAGTTATTGCTGAAGGATGCCCCTAAATTTTTTTCTGGAGCTAAGGCATATCTTTTAAAAAGACATCCAGTCTTAATTTTAAAACTTCACGACAGAAAATCCATTAAATGTCTTTTCCACTGTTTCCCACTGTTAATAATCTTCTGTGATAAAAATCATCAGCTTGTGTCTGCTAGGAATATGTTAAACTTCACTGTCCACTACATTGGCTCTTATCATGACTTTGTTTACTAGAAAGCCCTGCATTATCAGAAAGGGTTTCATTTATGAACAAAGCATCAGTTTAGCCTCATCTTTGATAAACTCATTAAAATCAGGTTCTTTAGCCCCTCATTTTAAGGCAGGTTTTTGTCATCCTTTCAGTTGCTGCTTTTCAGTTTTTCAATGAGTAGATGCAAAAATGGCCTACACTATTCCAGTAGCATCACACAGTTATACCGCGCCTCTAATCTTACCATTGCATTTACTCTCTCTTCAGTTACCGGGTTTCCTACTGTCCAACTCTGGTGGGTACCCATACTGCCTTCACTGCTTGCTGAAACACAGTCACCTATCCCTCCTACGTGATTTTGCTCTTGCTTTTTATATTTAGTTGGCAGTATTTAAAAAAAAAAAAAAAAGACAATATTGGCCGAGTGAAGTCGATTGCCTCAAAATCGAGCTGCTTTGTAGCTCTGACTCATCTGTATTTCCCAAAATGTATCTCTTCTGGTAAGGTTTTCGGCCATGACCCACTGACTCTGTGGTGAACCCTGCTAAGTAACCCACCACAGTTGCCAGATATTTTATGCTGTACAGACACATTCTCCATATCCTCGCGCACCTTGCTGGAGATTAGATTGCCATTTGAAAGGATGTGGTGCTGAATACGGGTTTTGCGTCAGGCTGTTTCTGGCTCAGCGCCTCTTTGATGTGTCCTCTTTCAACAGCCAGGTGGGCTTGAGATCTGTACAAAAGCCCTTCTGACAACTGCAGCCTTCAGATAACAAGTTTATCAGCAGGATGGTAACTGTCTTTTGATATACTGTCAACATCTGTTTCTGTCGCAGCCTCCTTACACGACATGATGTGATTTGGGAAAAGCAGATATTCCTCTGAGCCTTTGTTGAAGTGGGATTGCCATGGAAACGGGTGGAATCCTGTCTCCCCCACTCTTTCAGGACGGGGGCAGGGATGTTGGGGGGGGGGGGGTTAACAAATTTTGTTCTGCAGTGCTTCAGAATCCCTCATTGTTAGATCTCATGTGGAGTATCTATAATACTATAATCACCAAGACATTTATAATACACTTTAGGTTGCACCATTCAACCTGTAACATATTTAGTAGAGTCCCTGCCCACAATTGCTTCCAGGTTAAGGACAGGGACATATGTGACATGAGCAAACCCAGAAGGCGACCAGGTGGCAGACGCACGTGCAATGCAGCCACTGAACCTTGAGGGCACCAGGGACTTCTGCAGAGGAGTAGGAGGGAGGAGAATGTGATGGGGCAGGGCTGGGGCTCTGTGCACAAGGACTGGGTGCTGCTTGGCTCATGGGACACAGAGCAGACCCAGATTCCCTTGTGTGTCAGAAGTTTTACAAGTGAAATGAAGAGGGGGGAAGGCCAGGGTGTGAGAAGAGAGACATTAGGAGTGGGAGGATGGCTCCAAAAGACCCCCAGAACAACTGGCAGGCCCATGTGTGTGTTGCAGAGATGGGGAAGGGGGACATAGCAGAGGGATGCAGGAAATACGATGACGTCAGATGTGGGAAAGGGAGGTAGCAGCCACCTTGGAGTTCTTTTGGAGGAGGTCAGAAAGAAATGTAAAGAATCCGGTGGCAAGGGGATTTTAATCATTGAGTCGAGGGGGTGGCCAACCTAGGGTCCAAAATTTTAGCAGAAAGAATGTGGAGAAAGCTCCTTGTAGAAACTTTCAAAGAAAGAACCTGTATGACTTAATGACAGCTTCAGCCTGAATTAAAAATCTGAGATTTATTCATAAACCAGCAAGGAATGAACCGTTGTTATGCACCGTTTTGAAGCAACATGGAAAATGAACACATTGTTGTAACTACATGTAGGAAGGCTTTCTGGCAGTTTTAATCTCACGTTGCACGAGGCTTTAGATATCACAGGGAGAGCGGGAATTGCTGAGAAGGTGAGAAACATCCTGCACAGGCAGGCGGGATACCAGCAGAAACAGTGTGTAATGTCTCTATGTAATGGTATGTAATGTATCTAGCTGTATATATATGTTCATACAGGTGAAATTAGCTGTGTGGTAGGTACTGCAGGTAGAGTGTCAGAGACCCGCAAATGTCTCTCGGGGTGTTTATGAGGGGTGAGATAGGGACGTATGAAGAAGACTGAAGGTAATTGAATAGAAAGTTATGGCACCACATGCGAGTCACTCAATTTTTACCTCATCTGGCTAAAATTCAAAGTCTGGTTTCAGAAGGGCTAATTTATCCCAGCTGGTCTTGTTTAATATCTTTATCAATGACCTGGATGAGGGGATTGAGTGTGCCCTCAGTAAATTTGCAGATGACACTAAACTGGGTGGTAGTGTTGATCTGCTGGAGGGGAGGAGGGCTCTGCAAAGGGACCTGGACAGGCTGGATCGATGGGCCGAGGCCAATTGTATGAGGTTCAACAAGGCCAAGTGCCGGGTCCTGCACTTTGGTCACAACAACCCCACGCAGCGCTACAGGCTTGGCGAAGAGTGGCTGGAAAGCTGCCTGGTGGAAAAAGACCTGGGGGTACTGATTGACAGCCGCCTGAATATGAGCCAGCAGTGTGCCCAGGTGGCCAAGAAGGCCAATGGCATCCTGGCCTGTATCAGGAATAGTGTGACCAGCAGGAGTAGGGAAGTGATCGTGCCCCTGTACTCGGTGCTGGTGAGGCTGCACCTCGAATACTGTGTTCAGTTTTGGGCCCCTCACTACAAGAAAGATGTTGCCTTGCTGGAACATGTCCAGAGGAGAGCAACCAAGCTGGTGAGGGGTCTGGAACACAAGTCATACGAGGAGCGGCTGAGGGAACTGGGGTTGTTTAGTCTGGAGAAGAGGAGGCTGAGGGGAGACCTTATCGCCCTCTACAACTACCTGAAAGGAGGCTGTAGTGAGGTGGGGGTCGGCCTCTTCTCCCTGGTAACAGACTATAGGATGAGGGGGAATGGCTTGAAGCTGCGCCAGGGCAGGTTTAGGCTAGACATTAGGAAAAACTTCTTCACCGAGAGGGTTGTCAGGCTCTGGAATGGGCTGCCCAGGGAGGTGGTGGAGTCCTCATCCCTGGAGGTATTTAAAAGAAGGATAGATGAGGTGCTTAGGGACATGGTTTAGTGGTGGGATGGCAGTGCTAAGTTAACGGTTGGACTCGATGATCTTAAAGGTCTTTTCCAACCGAGGTGATTCTATGATTCTATGTCTTTGGTATCTGCCAAATTGACTAGCTAAATTAGAAGAGAGGCCTGGGACTGGAGTAGCAAGAAAGCAGGGTAGAGGCATGTGAGCTGGGATCACAGTATTCTTCAACCTCACTCTTTCATAAGTACTCACTTGGCTAAATGATGTGCAGTTAATCACAAAGAGTTCAGAATGCAGAGCACTTGCTAAAACTGTTCAGTGAGCCTTTAGATTTTTCTCATGTACAACTTGCATAAAGGAGGATGATAATTTAGGTGCAGGAGATGTTACAATCATGCATGGTGATCTTGCAGAGAGGCTCTACTTTGCATTAATTTCTCCTAATGATAGTATTTCCTAGAGCCCAGACTTTATATTGCATGTTTTCCGAGTCTCCGAGGGTGTTCCTGGAAGTACTTCCTTGACAGGGAACCAGGCAGGACTACAGAAAGATTTGGTCCTGGGAAGATATAAACTGATTTTGAACATAATTTTTGTTCTGAATTGATGACACCTCTTTTGAAGTCCTTTCGGTTATCCCACAAAATACCTTAAAACAACAAAGCCAGAGCTTTTGCACATGGCTTCTACAGTTTATTTCAACAAGTAATATTTTAAAATGCTTCAGGTGCTGTTCTGTTTTCACTTGTACCAGTTTACATCTAGAGATACTACACTGGAGTTATCCTGGATTTGCATTGATATAAGAGTTGAGAATTTGATTCAGAAGAAAAAATTTGC
The DNA here is from genome assembly GCA_034008185.1 of Gorsachius magnificus. Classification (NCBI taxonomy): domain Eukaryota; kingdom Metazoa; phylum Chordata; class Aves; order Pelecaniformes; family Ardeidae; genus Gorsachius; species Gorsachius magnificus. The sequence continues at coordinate 53,122,598 of CM067082.1, read as the reverse complement.
TCAGGAAGGCAGTAAATTCCATGGAAAACCTGCGATTATCACTTTGCTCAGTGTACCTCAGCAGCAGAGGGACCAGACCTGCTGGGAGCTAAATTTTGTTCCTGTGCTATTTAAGGTGGACAGCATGACTGGCGGTCTGTATTGAAAGGACAAAGGTGTAAATACAGAAAAGCATAGTCTAAATTTCTCCAGCAAACATAGCAGAATACTGTAGATCTGGTGAATGTGACATATTTTAGGATTGAAATTTGGGTTATGCTAAAAATCTAAATTTGAGGCAAAATTTTTGTGAATAAAGTAAAAATTTTCTATCGGAAAAATGTCAAAATTGTAGAAAAAAAAAATTCTTCTGTTTTCTCTTCTGTGGTTGCTGAATCATAGTTTTTTCTCTCATGAATTCAGTGTTTGTCCCAAACACGGAGGTTCCTTTTTCTTGAGCTTTTGTTTCACTCGGTCTGCTCGGCCAAAATCAGGAACTCAGTCACTTTTTGATTGACAAAAATAAGTAAGGAAGTGGGATTTGTCCAGAGTCTTTGAAACAAGGACCTTGGCTACGGAGGCACTTGCTAAATAGTAATAATAGACCAAATTTCAAAGGAGCTGAACCACCAGCAGCTTCAGTTAACCTCCTACTCATGTATTTAATGTTCAACTGTTTCTTTGATGAATGGTCCCAATTTCAGTAGGAGTTGCCAGGTAATTTTGAAATGTAGGCTGTTTATTTAGTAACTCCCCTGAACCTGGAAGTGCTTTACATTCTTGTGGCACGAGAGCATCTCGTTTTCATATTCCACATAGAGCCGTATGGCGTGTCAATACTGACTTGCTCAGTCTGCTGACCAGCATGTCAGAGGCAGAAGAAGATACATTTGAAAAAACGCAGTTGGGCAGCACTAGAAAAACCCACTAATTTCCACTTTCTCCTCATTTTTACCAGCAGTGGGGTTTTGTGCTAGATATCCTGAAACTCTGTATTATAAAACATCTTTAAATAATCTGTTCACTTGAAAGTCATAATGCATTGATTGTGTCATCAAACAATTGCAGATTTAGGGACAAATTCTGCCGATTTCCGAGTGCCTACAGCTGCAAGTGAGTTGATGCATCTGCACAGCCATATGAATACCAGACTGGATTTAGGAGGTGAATTTACACTACAGAAAATTATCTTAATTCATGGTAATAATCTTTTAGAGCTGAGTTTCAGTCTGTAATAGCTGCTAAGCAAATTCAGTCTGTTTAAATAAATGTACACTCACCAAAGAGAGCCTTGATCAAGCAAAGTAAAAATATGAATTTTAGAATTGGTGTCTTCGGTAGTTGTCCCGCAGTACTGAAGGATGGGTTGTCCTCTTTTTTTAAAAAAAGAGCTGAAAAGCAGGGAATGGCCAGCAATCAGCACACCAGATTTTTGGTCCAAGTTTTATCTGTGTGATGACATTAACTATGTGAGGCTCCACTGGAGCAAGTACAAAGATAATCTGGCCTCACTACTGTAAGAAAGTAAAATAGATGAACCTGTGACTTATCTTGAAGATGGAGTGAGCCAATGGGAACTGGCACTGAATGTGAACACTGAGCCTTAATGAAAATTCAAGGCAATGTTTTTCACTTTGTCAAATTGCCAGTTACTATTCACATGAGTTAAGAAGACACAGGCCCTCAGTCTTTCATTTTGCAACACATTAAGCATCCTTTTTGGAATGCAACACTGTTAATTTAAGAAGCACCCTCGGTACTACAGTGGCATTTTATCTGTTAATAGGTGCCAGATTGGATAATAAAGTATGTCTGGGCACCCAGCCTTCCACATTTTGCTGCCTACTAGATGAAGAAGGTGAAAAAACAGTAATAGCCCTACAGGCTGCAGAAAAACTCAGCATGAATGTGAACATCCCTGGAGCGTGTTGCCCTGAAGCGGAGGTGGCCACACGCTCTCTGTCGTCACTGCCCTCCTTCGATATTGGAGTCTCTGCTGTGCTACAGATTCCCAAAAGCACCCTTACCCCTTCTCCCAGAGCGGTGGCGTCGTGGCTGGAAGCAGAGCACAGCCACCCCCGGCTGTGACTAACATGGTGAATGATTCAAGTTACAGCTCACAGGGAGGCAGGTTTCTTGGCTGTGAAAGGCTGATGCGTTGATTACCCGTTATGCCATAAAAAGCTGACAAAAAAACCCATTTCTGTCTCTGTTCTCTTGCAAGTTGCAGGAACCTTCCCAACAGATGCAGATAAAGGGAAGTTTGCAAGAAAACAGGCTTTAACACTTAAGCCTTTGTGCACGGTTGTCCAGTAGTTCTAGCAATCTTCCAGTATTTGATTTATTATATCGTGCGTTATACTTTTTTGGTGGTAACCAAGTCGTCCTGAAATGGAGTATTTAATTTTATTGCCATAAGAAAGGGGTGCAAATACAACAGAAAGTGTGTTCAGAATAGGGACTGCAAGGACTGGTTGGATCTCAGAAGTTTTCTGCGCATGTCAAGTGAGCTCCACCTTAAACAGTACTTCAGCAAATAGCTTCTACAAGCCTGTCAAAGGTAGCCCTTTCCAGTTTTCTAGAGAATGCTCCTGTTTCATACCCTCCTCCTGACTCTTAACATGCCATACTGTGCCTTTTAGTAGTCACTAGCGTTATCAGCAAATTTTCATGGATCTGTGTAGTCATGATACGTGTGGTTTAGTACTATTATCTTTTCCCAAACTGTATTAATTGACTGATATGTTCTTCGCTCATACTTTTCCATACGCTTTGTGTACTCTTCAAGGAAAAAATTGCACTTTGGCAAAAAAAGCTTCCCTCCAGAATTTGGTGGGCAGCTCTGAAGAAGCTCTTGCAGACAGGAAGAGACAGCTTTAGGACTTTGATTCTGTACATTCATTTAAAGCAAAAAAAAAGGAAGGGCCAAGATGAAAAATGTGTCCTTTCACCCCTGGGTGAGAGCCATACACTTGCCTTGGTTGTTGTCTCTCCAGGTGGATACCTGAACACCAGACATGGTGTCCACTCTCAGGAAAAGCAACAGAGTGATTTCTCAGCAGTCATGTTTAACAAACAGGACTGAAGATAACTCACCAAAGCTCTTAGCATTTTCTGGCAGTATTACAGGGCCATGATTCAACATAAGGGACTGTCCTTGAGCAGTTTCTCCCACTGTATTAATAGAAACAGGCTTTTAATTAGCCTCCAGCCTTTATTCCTTTTGATTCACTCTATTCTGTTTCTTGAGCAAACAGACTTACTACATGCTTTATAAGAAAAAAAAAAAAACCTCTCATGTTCCAGCGTGCAGAGCTACACTGACCCTTATCATCTGCTGTCTCCATCCAGTGCCATAAAACATCTGGGAGGGTTATCTGCTCACTCCCTGTTTTAATTCTGAGCTCAGCTGGATGCAAAAGGCTCGTCCCCCTCAGGGCAGTGAGACGCCTTGTCATCACCATTAGTTTCCCTAAAGACATATATTTTCTGTGCAGCAGGCCAGAGCAGAGACATACGTATTTCCATTTGTAGGGATTAGAGCCAAAGTGCTAACTACTCTGACCTCCTGTGTATGATAGGCCATGCAATTATATCCAGTTACTCCTGTACAAAGTCCAATGACTTTGTTTTTGGCTAAAGCATATCTTTTAAATGAGGAGTCAGGCTTGATCTAAAGACATTAAAATACAGGGAATCCCCTGTGATGGTAATTTGTTCTAGTTGAAATCACCCCCACTGCTTGAATTTTTGCTACATTTCCAAGAGGCATCTTTCTACCTCCAACTTGTCGCCAGGGGCGTATGTTACTCCCTCTGCCTCTTCAGAAAAGTGCCCTTTAGTGCCAATGCACCATCAAAGCACACAGGGTCTGCAGCCAAATCTTCTCTTTTTCTTTTTTTTTTTTTTAATGTTTTCTTCTGAGTAAGAAAAGCATTTGGTTCAATTTTTAAACCTCTCACTGAAAACGCCAGTCCCCTGGTAAGCCTCATAGCAGGGGAAATGCCTGGTAAAACTTGAAGCCTCCCCACTACAGACGTGAGGACCCTTAGCTCAACAGCAGTTCCCTCCCATATGTGCTACCTCAGAGCCAGCGGCCCTCCAGGCTCCTGACCCCACCAGCAGCTGCCCTTGGTCACCAGCCCCAGAAGACCTTATCTCTTGCTCTTTGCATGACTGGCCTGGCCCTAAGCTGCTGAGCTTGTCCAAGGTTGTCCAGGCTCCAAATACTGTCTCCAGAATGAGAAGGCTGAAGAGCCACAGTGGTGGGTTGGGCTTTTGGGGTCCCTATGTCGAGCTGGGTGCTCTTCAGTGCTGTGATGCCCAAGACCTGTCTAACTGCCATCTCATTGCCACAAGCCAGGAAGCTGGATCTGCCCTTTTGGCCCTAATATCATGGTGGGAACTCTTTGGTAGCCTTCTTGTCATCTCACCTTTGTTATCCTTTTTGCAGTCACTGCTCTCCAAGCACAGCACACAGGGTTTATGTTTTTTGTTCCCACCATACTCTTAGCTACATTGATGTTCACTTTCTGTAAGTGGTCCCAGCTTGCTTGAATGGCTGCCCTGTACTCATCATTAGTTATGCATTAAGTTTTGTGTTCCTTTAGAAACTTTATAAGATTTGTGTCCATGCCTGAGAGAGGCCAAAGAAGGATCTCCCACAAAGCTGGATGCCATTTTCAGACGATCCAAAATATTATGGAGCAGCTAAGCAGTTTAGTAACTAATGAAATAATGATTAAAAACGAAGTGCTCTTCTGTCCTCTGGCTTCTGTCCATGTACAGCAAAATTTTGACCTGAGTTTGCTCATGCACCTTGGCAGAACACTTAGAGGAAATTTCTCTAAGTGCCTTTAACTTTTCTTTAACAAAGCTCTCAGCAAAACAAGGAGTGGAAGAGAGAAGAACCTGCATAACAAATTATACTGCCCTTACAATTTCTACAGGAGCGTAACACTTCTCTGGGAAAATCCCCTCTCAGCATTTGACACAAGAGCTACCAGAACATTTATCAAGCAGTTTAATCTATTTCAGAGTCATGTGCACAACTGTGCAACACAGTTCTTCTTCTAAAATTGCACAGACATTGATCTCGCCAGTAAGAAATAGTATTCATATAATAGGATATGAAGGAGCTGAAACCATTGATTCACTTTAAAAATATTGTTGAAAGTCTTTGTTTTCACAGCATTAAAGAAAGTCTTAACTAAGCTATTTAAATACAGTAAGGCTTTGTTCAAATGAGCAAACAGGACACCGTCTTTTCTTGTGGATCAGGCAAGAAGTGCAGAACAAGAAGAGCACGGAAAGTAGTGAAAACCATTACTCTTTTACATGAAAAGGCTACATCTTATGTGTCAAAATATTTCTTCTTTGTGGGGCTTGAGTAAGATTCAGTCGGAGTGTGAGAAGGTGATGTATGAAGTATGCTTAACAAACAAAATACATCTTTCATTAAAAAGGAAGGTTCTGCTCACACTGAAGGCTCTGCTTTTCATGGTTCTGTTTGGAATGTGTGCCTTTAGCTATAGTTTACGATTTTCAACATTTCCAACTCTGCTTTTCAGGAGTATATAGTTCAGCCATGGAAAAATTCATCCTGGGCTGAAATTTGGCATACAAGGAACCAGACAAGAAATAAATGCTCTAAGTCAAATAAAACTGCTGAGAAACAGACATTTTTAGAAAATATTTTTACCCTTAATACATGAAAATTATTTTTCAGCCTATTACTTATAAATCTTAGAGCAGTACAGAGACTCAGTGCCTGTGGACTCGGAAGGCACAAAGAAGAGTTATTTTGTAGTTTATTGGATTTTCGTTAAATAGGTTGTAGTGCTATGTGTTAATTTTTTTAATCCAAAGTTTCCACTGAGCTGTCAGTTTGGCTGCTTCACCTGCTCTTCTGTTCTATGCTTTTAGCTTGACGTGGAATAAAAGACATTTTCCAGCTCCCTGGCTGAAGGATACACCTACGCTGATATAAATTGCACATAACTCTGTGGAAGCCAGAGAGGTTACACTTGTGTAACTGAAATCATGATAAGGAACAAGAGTGTTCAGTGCAGTTTAGTGCTGAAAACATTCGACACGTGCATTGAGCAAATAAATTATGGTGTCTCCACACTTAGGTTGAAAGACTGTGGGTCAGGGGCCTGATGTATTTCTCTGCTGGAGTTCAAAAGAGCAGCTGCAGAGCATAGCATAAATAACAGCAGATATTGACTTCTTTGGGAGTGAAAAAGCAAGATGTATTGACCCTGGAGTTAAATATTGACCCCAGATTTCTTTCAGTCTTTTTTTTTTTTTTTGCTTCAACGACCTATAAATCTTGGTTTCTAGCAAAAAAATAAGAGTTGAAAAGCAAATTCAGGCTTGACACAAATGTGTGCAATCCTATGAACTTTATAAGTGCTTGCCACCTTTTACAATAAGTACAGAAAGGGACCATTTTCCTCGTATTTTCAGTGGTATATCCAAAATAGGGAAACCTGGTTATTACAGCCATTATTTGAGGACTTCAACATTCTTCAAAAAGTTTGATAAAGCTGCAACTCAAGGAGAACATTGGAAACCAATGAAAAAGTTCTAAGGCAGATATTTACGTTTGCAGTCTGAAAGTCTTGGCATTAATTTCAGAAAGAATAATTTTTCAAAATAAAAAAATTTACAGGTCTCAGTTGTCTGAGTTCACTCAGTTCCTTCTTCCTTCTTTCTTGAACTATTGCCCTCCAAAGAAGTAAACATTATTTTCAGTTACCTTGGGATTGCTTTCACTGAAACACTAGCTAAGATTGGGGTTGGCATTTTTTTATTACATAGGACTGTACCTTTCTTAAGAACTTTTAATAATATATTTACCTATCAGTTTGGGGGAAAAAGCAGAGGTCTCCCTTATAACTTCTCATCTAAATTAAAATTTACAGACTCCCACTTGTAGGTCTACATTTATATTATGCCTTCTGCCTCTTGATTAAAATGTCCTTTAGCACCTGGGATTTTCTCTCCATGAAAGCACATAAATTTTATAGTGAAAATTTATATTTTTTTTTTTTTACTTACTCTTCTGGATCAGAAAAGCATTTGGTTCAATTTAAGCCTCTGTCAACCTCATTTCCCTGACAAGACTTGTAGCAAAGAGCCTGAAATGCCTGGTAAGACTTGAGTCCCCCACCTGCAAGGTGTGGAATCACAGGAGCCCCTGGCCTCATGGCAGCTGCCTTCCCTTCATGCTGCCCTGGAGCCAGAGACCCTAAAACTCACTGGCTGCATTAAAAAATATTTTGCAAATCCTCAGTTTTCCATGAGTTTGTAAGCTATCAAGAACAGGATTATAGCAAGGAGTATATATTTCAGGAAGGTTGTTATTATTGTAGGTATTATTGTTGCTATTATTATTGTAACCGTAGCAACGTGTTTAGTGCTTTGTTAGGGGGTGGTCCAATAAATTTCCCAAGATACAAAAAAATGGCCAGTTGTTACAAGGCATACATACACCCTACAGCTTTAGTAGGTTAATGCTTTGAATGGATTTGTCAATGTCGGTATTTCCGTGCTTGCAGTGGAGTTTTCACCTACTTAAAACACGGTGATTGCATTGACATTAGGAAGGCAGTGGGTAGGTGCAATGTAGGCAGATAGTATGGTTGTTTTACCTCTGGCTACTCATCTTGTCTGTGACTACAGTGCTCTGCATGCCCTTCTGCACAGCTTTTCCTCACTTGTAACCAGGAGATTTAATTCGGCACTTTTCCGTGTTTGTCAAGACAGTGTAAATTCACTTATTGTTTTATTAAGAGGAAAAACACCAATGGCATTCATCAACCACACTTCCACCTCTGTACAGGAAACTTCTTGTCATAATTTATGGAATAAAAATTTCCTCTCTAGATACAGGTGAATATTAAGCAGGGAAAAAAATCACAGAAATCTTGATGGTATTAGGTGGGAAAAAAAATCCATTTATCAGGGCTGTTTGCTCCTTACATTGTACAGCCATTGCACATGGGCACAACTGTGTGAAAAATGTTCTGATTGCCTGAGGAATTCATTCTAAGTCTGCTTTTTATCCAGGCTATTGGATGCTAGTGAGGTGTTATGAGCCAGGGTATGGGGAGAGCTCAGGAGCTGGCGATGCTGCAGGACACAGGGAACAGGGAAAAAAGGAGAACAGAACAAGAAAACCAAAAGATGGTAGCTGTATTGGGTCACAGTCCTTCCTCTCAGCCTAGGGATCCAGCTTCACAGAGGAAAACATCCATTTTGGAAAGGTAAGAGTCAGGAAAAGGCGGCAGAGACTGAGGTGGGTTAGGTTGGAGGATGGAAACAGGATTTATTGTCTCTGCCATCAAGCCTGCCATATTTCTGAGGAAAAAGCCCTACCTTTAGAAAGTGGTTTTAGAAGGGCAGTGAAGTGAAAAATAAATCCTAGCCCAGCCAGCCCCTCTCCTTTGGGGGTGATTTAATGCCGAATCTCAATTCGGCTGAGGGGAGTAAGGCAGCACACTGCCAGAGGAGCGGTGTTTCTATCTAGACATAATTTCTCTCCAGTAGTTGAACATGTAGGCTTGGGAGATTAGGAATGAATTTACAGCCAGTGGATTTGTGACCGTGAGCTACGCTCAACGCAATGCCTGTGGGGATCCTTTCTTCTCTGTTCGGGGGTGGTATCCCAGCCCAGCAGTCTTGATACCATCATGGAAAAGGCTAGTTGGAAGTGGCAATTTGCACTCACAGCCATAATTGAATGAGTAGAGCAGGCTTCTGTATACACACAGTGTTTTCTGCACTCACTTTCTTCTGTTCCTACTGCAATCTTCCTTGTGGCCGTCTTCATTTTTGGGGTCATGTTCCGAATAAGGGGCCTACGTAACTGCTAAGTACCCGGCACAAATAGAGAAACACCTTCACCTCTTCTTTTACATGCACATAAGTCTTTTAAATTCCAAATAATGTCCTCAGATAGAGTTTTCAGTTGGAAAAGAGGCAATTTTTATATTAGAATGCTGCTTAAGGAAGGCAACAGAAGCCTTACCACTAAATCCAGTGAAGAGTGGATAAAGATCTATATATTAATTCAAGGCATCAAATCTTGATTAACTTTTTAAAATTCTGTTAATGTCAGCATTTCACTGCAGCATTTCAGCTGGAACATGTAACAAAACCTGTAGATACAGGCACATCTGCATTTTAATACTAACAAATCACAGTCTTCGTAATTTTCTCAGAGTTTTGCTTTTCTGTGTGAAGTTGGGCATACTTGTTCGTAACCTGCAGGCAATTTTTTTTTCCCACTGAAAGCCTTATCAAAAGTAAGTCTGCATTTTTCCCTAGCGGAAAAAGAAATAGAGTTTTTATGCCATCAAATATGGTCGAAACTTTATTTTGTTCCACTCCACTAGGTAGCGGAGGAGAGAAAAAAAAATGATGAATGAGAAAGGCACGCAGCATGCTTCCGACTACCTAGTGAAAATTGGTTTAGATTCATATGAGTTACAAGAGTTTAAAAGCACACTTTGTAGAGACACATGGGATTTTATAATGCACTTGAGTGAACAACCTGCCTCGACCGCATTAGGGGTGCATGTGTGCACGTATATGTACCCGCATAGAAACTTATGCCAAACAGATGGTTGCCGAGTATTCCCATCTAAACTGTGCAGGCACATAAAAAAAATTAATTTCTGTCGATAGCTGGAATAGTATTTGTGGATGTGACGGTGAATACAGAGATGTTGCCTTGTTGTGCATGGCTGGAGCCTTCACATGGCGAGGGTGAGCTTTTGTTCTGTGAAACGAAACGGTGATCCAATGTTTTTAGCATTGTCCTTAACATAACGTTAAAAGTTGCAGAAGTTGTTAGTAAAACAAAGGGTGGAATCTTCCCATGAGGAGAATGGGTTTTCCACCTGTGCTCCACGTGGCTTCACCATGTCCCCGGTGAGTCGCTCTGCAGCACAGGTGCCACTGCCGGTGGTATCGGTACCTACCAACCTCACAGCCCCAGGCAAGATCACGTTGCCCTCTTGAAGAAATGTATCTAAAAAACCACAAATCACGGAGTTGCTATTTTTTCTACCTACCATTTAACGTCACACCATTACTGGGGTCACCGACGCCTAAACACTGTGTTATAAAAATAGAGAATGTTAGGGGAAATATGCACTCTGAGCATGTTACCTTTTTGCCTCCTTTCAGTTGAATATAGTTTGAATTAAGACTAAAAATCATGTACATTAATCATCAAATTATGCCATCTTAATTAGGAGCTATGTTTCATCGGGAAGCTTGTTTATTTCAGAATGGAGGGCCCAGACTTAGACAGAAATGGCATCACTTAACCATCCGGCATGACTGAAGGGCAGATCCCTTCTGTGACTTTGCTAATGCTTTGTTCACTCTAGTTTTAATTAACCCATTGGATGGAATATCCTCAGGTTGTCTTAGGAGGCTGTTGCACAAACCAAAGATCTTTTATCTCCCGATAGATCTGGCTATATATCTTCTTGCCAGTCAGTCTAACTTCTTCTTTATTGGTATACAGTTTGAGAGAGGCTCTTTGCTGTCACATGTCGTGGTGTCTTGCGTGTCATTCAGCAGGTCTTTCATTCATACATAATTTTTATCTTCTTTTAACTGTTCTGGTTTTTCTCTCATCTTCTGAACAACCTAATTAGATTTTGGGGTTTAGTTCCAGAGACGTGCACCGAGTGATCCCTTGCTTGATTTTCAGTAACTGAGGACAGACACATCTCTCCTCTTGTTCCAGACAGCTATTTAAAAGCACCAGCACTTACTAGGTTTTTGTTCTGGTTTGAGTTAAGTTCTAGACATGTCTTTAAATCTAATAGTCTACGGGATGCTAGACCCTCTGGTGGTGTGATATTCTTACCGTGTTGCTATGGCTGGACCTTAAACTGGTGCAAATCCATGATTTCTCTTAAAATTTACCACATTGGTCCTTCAGTTTTGTTCATAATATTTGCCTAACATACAGTTCAGATACTCAGCAGTCTTTACTTAGCCTGTGTTGTGGTTGGGCTTTTTGTATCCTTTCAATTAAGATATTTAGTGTTTAATCACAGTAGGACATTGTTTGGTAATACTATATAATTAAATGGTGATGGTTGTTGAAGTGTATAATTAGGATTTCTGACAATTCATTGTGAATCTCTGGTCTACTGTGAAGAAGAACAAAGCCAGAGAGAAAATGCTGGCTGGGTTATATAAATAAGTGAGAGATGATGGTCAGGCTGAAAATGAGGGTTCTCCCCTCCTTTAATGAAAGGGTTTGTGTACATTACATAGAATAAAGTATTTCTTAGGCTGAAAGCTTTCCAGAGATAATAGTGTTGGCCCTCTGAGGCTTTTTATTATGTCAGATGTGGGATTTGGATTTACAGGAAGCAGCCGCTGCCTCTGACAGACTCAGTCTGGTGGAGAAGAATTTGCTCGGACTCCCCTGAGTACGGAGCCTCGGGCTGCAACCTGCAGACCAAGGGTTGGGTTTTTCTGAGGTGTCCCAGAGAAGAAAACCCCCCATTTCCACTGAAATACTGTGGGATCTTAGGACAAAGTGCCCCCCTCCAGCTTCAGGGGACAAGGGACATGGTGAGCTCTGCCAGCCCCAGCCCCTGCCCCACCATTGCCCCCTCAGTGGTGAGAGTGGCTCTTTAAGGGGCAGGATTATGAAAAGTCCTGTAAATGGTGGAGTCTTCTATTGTCTTAAGCCTTAAAGATCAATGCAACAATGCCTCCCCACTTTTCATTTTTTAACAGTCTAGGACTAGCCTGTTCTCCTAAAATGCAAGCTGAAAGTCTCACATAATTATATAGCTGCAAGAATCATAGAATAGTTTGGGTTGGAAGGGACCTTTAAAGCTCATCTAGTTCCTGCAGTGACCAGGGACATCTTCAACCAGATCAGGTTGCTCAGAGCCCTGTCCAGCCTGACTTTGAATGTTTCAAGGGATAGGGCATCTACCACCTCTCTGGGCAACCCGTTCCAGTGCCTCACCACCTTCATTACAAAGAATTTCTTCCTTGTATCTAATCTGAATCTCCCCTCTTTCAGTTTAAAAGCATTACCCCTTGTCCTATTGCAACCGGCCCTGCTAAAAAAATCGTTCCCATCTTTCCTATAGGCCTCCTTTAAGTACCGAAAGGCCGCAGCCAGGTCTTCCCGCAGCCTTCTCTTCTCCAGGCTGAACAACCCCAACTCTCTCAGCCTGTCCTCACAGCAGAGGTGCTCCAGCCCTCGGATCATGTTTGTGGCCCCCTCTGGACCCACTCCAACAGCTCCGTCTCTTTCCTGTGCCGGGGACCCCAGAGCTGCAGCCCTGCAGGTGGGGCCTCACCAGAGCGGAGCAGAGGGGCAGAATCACCTCCCTCCACCCGCTGGCCACGCTGCTTGTGGTGCAGCCCAGGATACAGTTGGCCACCTGGGCTGTGAGCCCACGTTGCCGGCTCATGTCCAGTTTTTCATCCACCAGTACCCCCAAGTCCTCCTCTGCAGGGCTGCTCTCAATCCCTTCATCCCCCAGCCTGTACTGATACCGGGGGTTGCCCCGACCCAGGTGCAGAACCTTGCACTTGGAAAGAAAGGGGCACCAGGGTGAAGAAGAAATCCCACAGTGTGAAGCTCAGGAAAAAATCACAGGAACTGGCACCACTGGCCCTGGCAGGAGTCACACGGCTCTTTTGAGGCATAAATTCTCAGACAGGCTTTTGAGGTGTGTTTTTTCCTCTCCAGGGGTTACTCGTACAAGCCGCCAGCTATGTAACAGGGTGATCAAGTTTTGCAGGACACTGTAGAAACCTGTGAGGATGGAGTGGTTTGGGGCTGGTCCATTTATTTATTAATTTATGAAGAAAGAAGCTCTGTGTCTTGTGGTGTTTACTTGAAATATAGAGTAGCTGGTTTGGACTCTGTCTTGCTGCCATGTTTCATGATTTTCCACCTGGCATGGGAAAACTGCCACAAGTTCAGTGAGTACATACCCACCGCTTAGATTTCAAGTTTTGCTGCTTTAATTGCTTCCTATTAAATAACCAGAAACCTTTTCAAAATAAGCATAGCTTGCATGTATCCCTATTTGATTAGAAAACCAGAAGCAAACCCAGCAAATGCCGGAACAAATGACAGCATGTTTGTGCTAAATTTTTTTTTCCAATGGCATTGTAAAAATCTGACAATGAAGCTAAGCAGGCTGTGGCAATCCACCTGCCCACAAGCCAGCACTGCACCACTTGGGCGAGCAGGACCGCTGCTATTGCAGAGACAAGGCTTGCGAAGACTGTGGATGTGGGAGGAAGGCTGGCACTCACGTTCCCCCTAGAGCCAAGTGGAAAGGAAATCATGGCAAGAGACTGAGCAAGGAGTGAAGAAGGTGGGGGCAGCAGACACAATTTGGTAGTATCAGCCCTGGTTTATAACGTACAACAAAGGGCCTTGGTTTGCCTGGTCAAGAGCTCTTCACCACAAAGCCCTGGGGGTGGGTGAGCACACGTGAGAGAGCTGTGGTGGGAGGAACGACTCCATCTGAAAGAAGGCAGCAGCATGGCTCTCCCAAACCAGGCCCTTCTCAACTGCAACCTAAGAGCTCAGTGCTCCCCTGCAGACCAGTCGTGCAACAACCGTGATGTTTTCTCATTTAGTCACACTTACCCCCAGGAGGGGTTGTCTAACAGCACTTTTTTAGGTCCCAGAGCCAGAGAGGGGCTGGGGTACCAAGCAGCAGCTAGAGGGGTAGATGCTCAGAGAAGCCCAAGTGCCTGCTATGCTTTCCATGGCTGCAGCCTCATGCTAAATGCCCATCCAGTAACTTGGGGATGGGCATGGACCTTTATGCATTAGCTAGGAAAAATGTAGGGTGTCTATTTGCACTTAGCTCAGGTTATAGCCTTTATAGGGTAAGGATATACTCTAAACAGAAGGAAGGAAATTTCTCTCAAAATAATAATTAAAAAAACCCATGAGCCATCTCAGTTTTTGCCATTTATAATCATTATGAAGAACGATTGCTTTCTGAGGTAGGTTAATCATATCAAGCCATCAAATCATCAGTTTTGCTGACTGCAAAGAAACCATTCATGGAGGATCACAGGAATTGTTTTCATGAAGGGTAGGTTAATAACCTGTAACACCACACAGAGGAAAAGACAAAAATCTCACTTTGAATTTTGCAGCTGGCTGGTTGCAGTAATCTGAAAGCTATACAAAGTTTATTATTGGCAAAGATGCGTCTGCTTTTGATTTGAGTGTGCTAATGTAATATGCTGGGTTTGTGTCAGTACAAAAGCTTCTTTGTAAGAAACATATACAACATATTTTTCTAGATATTTGAACATAAATGTATGTGTGTATATATGTATGTAGACATGTATACACTTATCTGCATGAATTTTAAAATCCTCTCTGTCCTAAGAGACCCACTTACTTTCCTAATGTCTAGTCATGCATGTTAGTAAAAACTTACCATTTTACACTTGGGTGCCTGAATTTAAGCACTGACAGCCAGGTTTTTCAAGGGATTTTGTTATTTAAACCTAGAGATGGATTCTTCATGGGATCATCTACTGTGTCTATGAGATAGGCACCCACTAGGAGCTTGTTGCAGCTCCGCATGGTGAGGTACCTCTCAGTATTTGATTCGTACCTACATGCTGAATCATAGAATCATAGAATGGTTTGGGTTGGAAGGGACCTTAAAGATCATCAAGTCCAACCCCCCTGCCATGGGAAGGTATCCCTGCCCATAGCAGAGGGGCTGGAACTAGGTGTATGTAGTTTGCTCAGGCCCCTTTAAATATAGCTATTAGATCTACTGCTCATCAGTTTTGCAAACACTACCTTTGAGAAATTTATCATTTGAAGGCTGCAAACTAGGCTTGCAGTCGTCCTTCCAAAATTTAAGAGATGTTATCTCTTTTCAGTGAATCACACTGGGGAAAACCCCTCCTAACTAACATATGTATTTCTGTTTCCTGCACTACATTTCTTCAATCATCTTATCAGTACATTTTTTGTCAGGGTTACAAAGGGAGCCTTGCATCTTTGTCAAAACTGATCTGCTAGCAGAATTATTATGAGGCCACCTATAATCCTGCAGCAAAAGCCAAGAAAAGGACACAGAGGCAAATACTTCTAAAAGAATTATTCAGCAAAAACGTGTGTGTGCATATCACATTTGAGTGTTCAAAGATGTGCTCCTGAAGCGTAATATAGTTGAGGAGTCAGGCATCGTGTAAGGTGGTTACTCCATGTCAAAGAGCAAAGACATTTAGTCTCCCATTAAAAAACATGGAACAACAACAACAACAACAACAACAAAACCAACCAAAAAACCCCAGCTACTCCTCCAGCAAAACCTCTGCTTATCCAGAGCCCAAAAGGAATCTGCAGATGTATACCCCCTGCATGAGAACAAAGTCTTCAGTCACTGGAATGCAATGCTGTAAAAACAAATACTACAAAGCCTGGTAACAGGGGGATGTCTCACTTGCATATTTTTTTGTGACCATCTTGGTTTGCAGAGAAGGGGGTCCCCAAAGCATGTGAGCCAGCAGGATCTCTTTGTACTAGGTCGCTGCCTGTTTGGCCAGATGTCTTCCCAACAGTGAGACAGAAAAACCAGAGCTCTTATTAAAATAAGTCGGGGGAAGGAATGGAAAAAAGCATGTGTCCAGTGAAATGAGGCACATTGTGTCCCATCTGATATTTATTAAACGTTGATCAAATGAGCAGTGAGAAATGCACATCATGCAGAAGTGACCCTGGCTCCCCGGGTTTGGAAGTCAGTGACAGATGTCTGGGAGCAGACCAACACTAAAGACACGTGTACAGGACAGAGAGGAGTGTGCTGTGCTAGGAGCAACCATAACAAACGGAGACGAGCTGACTTCAGCCGAGAACCCTCTTTTGCAGGTTTTACACATGGTCTATTGATGGGATGGGTGTGTAGGGTCTTTCCCTGCATGTTTTCTCCACAGCTTTCTAGATAAGAGGTTACACATCTCCTGGAAGAACACTGAAAGCAAGCAGCTGAGAGGGTAGAAGTGGGGAAGTTTTGCCAAATTAAAGCCCAATTTTTTTCCCAATTAAAGCAAGGGCTCCTTCAAGCCTTGACTCTCAGCTTTTGTGCTAGACCTGTATAATTTTATGCCAACCTGCTGAGTTTTGTGTAATCACAATGAGCACTTGAAATAGTCTCCCGTCTGTTATTGCTTAATGTTTTGGCTATTACGTCTTTTCAGAGCAACCCTTCAATAAGAATAAGCGCCCTCACAGCATGGACTAAATGTGTCTCCTGTATCAGAACAAGCTTATTTGAGCTTGGTCCTTAAACAGGGTAGCAGGGAAGAGCAACAGGGCAAGCTGAAGCCAGGCTCCGTGCTTGGGGAGCCCTGATTACACCGTAATTCATCCCTATAGAGAAAGGGTCGCATTCCTGGCTTTTACCATTGCTCATAGCCTGGATTATTTAACTGCACAAAAAGACGTCAGAATGAGTCTTCCAGATCTTTTCTTCAAGGTACCTCTATCTTTAGTAATTTTTATATGGTTAGTAAACTAGAAAGTCAGCTGTTACTAGCAACAGAGTTGAGAGCTCTGTATTTGCAATAAAGAGTAAATTTGATAGCTCTGAAAGACTTTGCTTGTGTCCATCTCTAGGCAAAGGAAAACAAAGGAGCCTGTTAGAGCTCCGTGGCTTTTTACTCCAGCCCTGGCAGGTTAGATGAGGGTAGCGGGGGTTCGATGGCAGTCAGACGCGGTTTTAAGCTGACAGGCAGAAAGGGCCAGCAGGCAATGCAATACACAGTTCCAGCCCAGCTTAGTTAATGGAATCACTCCTGCCTGTACGATCGCTTTAGTACGCTGTGTTTATGTTATTGATACCAACAGTGCTGGCCCGTTAAAGGATGGAAAGGTCTGGCTTTTGTTGGGGTGCTGCTCTGATGTCAGTTTGAAATACGCTGAAAGTAAAAGTTCTGAAAAGCCAAAGCACTGTTTTATTGAACCAGCGATAGAGAGGACTGAGACAAGTGAAACAGGATCCTTATGAAGCAGCAGAACGTACATGATGCTAGACGCTGAACTGCAATACATGCAGTGACATCAGCAAGGTTTCAGCTCATTACACTACACAGGAAGATGGAGTACGGTGACAGAAAGCAGGTCATGTCATAAAATGAGTAATCTTAATAGGAGACTGTAATCAAGTGAAACTTTTCTGTGTGCAGTTGCTGTCAAAGGTTTTGTTTTTCTTTCTGCCCTTCTCTGTGCTTTGTACCTCTGCAGTCTATCAGTCTTCCCAGTAATGGATGTGGTTCTGCTTCCATTAACATTAACATAGGGAGGATCAAACTTTCTGTTACCTGTGCGTGCTTTGTGCCCCAAGACTCTCGTGGGTTTTGGTAGGTGGGATGTTCAAAGACTTACATGACCAGAATCTGAATTTTAAACCCTTTGGAGGAAGAACCTTGCCTTCAGCAGAGAGGGGCTCAATGAGCCCATTAGTACCAGCTAACAGCAGCAAAATGGTGTTCCAGACACCATGAGTTCTCACTGTGAAATAATTCCAGTCTCTGAATACCCACTGCAAACCCTTAGAAAATGGCACTTTCCCTCTCCAGCTTTTTCAGCAAGCAGAACTTCCCCACTAGCAAACTCCCTGAGAGTGTCAACCAACTGAAGAGAACCAGCCCGCACACCAGGATCCCTGAGCAAACCTTTTCTTCTGTGGTGCAGGAGTCAGCAGCCTTCCAAATCCAAGTCAGCAGTACACGGGCTATGCAACTGCCTGTCTCTGTGCCAGCTCCCTTCCTTCCCACCTGCACAGGCAAGAGAGAAGCCTTTCCCTGCTGGAGTTTCTGTTCTTGGGTTTATCCTTACAAGTCTTGTTCTTACTTTCCCGGAATGCTCCCATTCCTGAAAAAAGAACCAGATTCCCAACTAATTTTATGCCTAAACCCCAAGGAACCTGAATCTATGACATTGCTTTCAACCCATGGCAACAGAACATGATGTCACAGCTGAAATGTTTAGAAAAAACACGTGATGGCATAATGTGGAAAGTGGGCTGACCTGTGAGAGATGCACTTCTGCCTTAGCCACAGCTAGTATTATGTGCAGAGGGAATTGAGAAAAATGCCTTGTCAAATAAACTTTGTATAAATCCTTTTCCCGAGTTGCTCCAATATGGTAATCCCTCCTTCAAGTACCCTGGGCTTAAGGAGGTCACTGGAAACTGCTGTTCTTTGAGAGAGAAATACAGTTGACTTAACTTGATAGGTCGGTCACCTATCCTCCAGGATGAACCCAGGGGAAGTGGCCCGTGCTTTTCACTTAAAAAAATGAAAAATAAAAAACCGCTTTGCCGAAGGTCATGTTTTGGGAAAAGTAAAATCAGCTGTGGGTTAGGCCTTGGGGGAAATATAAGCTACTCATAAAAAGCTATGGAGCAAGTTTGGATTAGTTAAGTAATCTGGTACATAGAATTTATTAGATCTTAAAGCTTTCCTGTGGGACTCCCTTAATAGTACACAAATAGAGTAAAATATAAAAAAAAATGCATTTTCTGACAGACACAGAAAGCTACATTAATCCTGGCCTGCTTAAAGCACATCAGAAGGAGGGATAAATCCTGCGTATTCGTTCCAGCACAGTGGTCCAGTTTTCATGTTTTTACACGTTTGTGTTTCTGATTAATTTCTTGGTAACTTAATCAACGCTTCCAACACTCTCAGGCTGTTCCTGAGGAGCACGTAGAGAAAAGAGGAATATTGCTTCTCTAATAGACCCAAAGATGTCAAACCATTCTGCAAAAAGCTCAAATATAAAATAGTAAAGGCCTGTTTTCTCTCATCAACTTGAGGCCTTTTTTCTTAAACTTGTCCACAAGGGAGCATTTCTCTGTTGGTATAGATGTGCCACTAGCTTTACCAGTATAGCACCCCTTCTTTTCTGTGGAAATAGTATACTCCAAACTCCCCCAAAATAAGAAAAAAGTCTCTCTCATTACAGAAAGAAATTGTTCACGTGGTAACCATTTGTAGTAATGGTTACAAAGCAGGACCAGTACTCCTACGAGGTTTTCACAATGCTATTTTACTTCTGTATTTTCCTTCTGCCGGAGCATTTATTGTCTCCTATTGCCCCTGTAGGGAAACCGAATGCTAAGAAAGAGCTGCTGCAGCATGATGCCCGACGGAGGAGATGCTAATAAACGTTTGACTTCCAAAGCTCACCATAGGCTTGGAAAATAGTCCTGTCTCTCAGGAAAGCCACAGGTTTTCTGCTGAAGCAGAACCTACTTCTCTTCAACATGCTAAAATCTCAAAGTGATTGTATCACTAAGCTGATGCTTTAACTACCATGGAGGCTATCCTGGCAGAATAGGCAAATACGCGCCCATATATCATCTGCTTACATAAATAATTTGTTCTTTAGAAAATGGAGGAGAAAAAATGGAGAGAGAAAACTAGCAATGTGTTCCTTGCCATTGTTTTAAAATTCTTTAAATCTTCTTTTGCAGGTATTCAGGAGGGGACTCAATGTACCAAATGTAAAAATAACTGGGCACTGAAGTTTTCCATCATCTTATTATATATTTTATGTGCCCTGTTAACAATCACAGTAGCCATTCTGGGATACAAAGGTAAGTATGCATCAAGCCCAACACTTCACTTTCAGCCAAGCATCCAAGCGGATTTCCACGTATTAGACAGATAGGCAATTTATCACATTTCACCTTAAATATCAATACCTTGGCAATGTTGGCTTTTTGTACACACATAACAACAACTGCAACCTTAGATTTTCACCTTTGAAAAATTATGAAGTTTTGAAACTAGATTAGACATTTGAAAGAAAAGAAAAAAGTTAGAACAAAATGATCATTCTTCCAGGAGCACTAACTGGAAGACTCAAAGCTCAGTAACATATGCTATACCTTGATTTCACTGAGCTCTTTAACATATACTCCACCTTTCCAGAATAAATGTCCTTCTTAATGGGAGAGACAGGAATAGTCTTACTAATACAATATTTATCACGGGAACAAAGTGTAGGATCAATATTACTTTGAAATATCTGGAAGAAAGATTGAACCAGGAGGTGCCAATGTATTGAGTTATCTATAATTATTTTGACGAACAGAGACGCTTAGAGGCTTTTGACTGTAATTTCAAAGATTCTGGTAGTTGGACAAGCCAGTAGTGGCAAAAAATTCACTTGTGCAAGTAGGGCACATGGGAAAGCACAGCTTAAAAGTCCTATGCATCCTCAGCACTAATTAAGTGTAGGCACTTTAGCATTCTTATGAATGTATTGACGTAAATGCTTGCTTGTCATGCAGTCACATCTCTAATAAGTTAAGTAAGACGTGAGTTTATGGTAAGGAAAAGAAAGTGAATAGCATCATTGTGAGTATTATAACAGGATGTCGCAGCATGTTGCGGAGAAAACCAAGCTAGCTTTAAACAAGCTGCTTGAGTATGGCTCTGAGAGTAGCTCCAAAACCCCTCCAAGAAGCTGGGTAAATATTCATGTGATTAGCATGCAGGGCATCCTGTGCCGCCAACAGCTGCGCTCGTAGCAGAGCTGACATCACCTCTGGTCCTTTGCCAGTGAAAGAAAAGGAAATTGTAGAAATAGAAAGGGATAAATACTTATTTAAGAGGATTTGGTACAGTTTTGAATGGGAAGAAAATTCAAACTGCTTGGTTTAGATGGAAGATTTAGCCAGGGAGATGAGAGAACATGAAGGACAGACAGAGACATGTAGGTATTCCTTTTTCATGATAAAGCAGATGGAATGTGGTGAATTAAAATAAAATGCAAAGAAATGCAGTAGATATGGAATTGGTCAGACATTCTCCTAAAGCATGTGTAACTGGTCTCTGGAAGTCCGATTCTGAGGAAAAAACCAAAACTTTCCAGGATTCAAAAACTTCAAAAACTTGTTCTTGATCTATAAAGATAAGATCATTTGGTTATATGGACTAGCGGATGACAAACTTAAGCCTTCTGGAGATATAAATCTGCAGAGATCTTCTTACAGCAGATGAGGATGGGATCCTTCCGGGCTATAACCCAGCCACTAAATGCCAGGGATTTAGCAGAATTTTCGTCAAGAGAGTTTTATACAAGGCTGTCAGTTCTGGGGCTCACCAGAAGACTCAGACCTCACTTGGCATCAGAAACAGCGTATCAAGTTGGAAGGACCCTTGCTCTGTATCTTGCTTTGGCAAACGTTTATTTGCGTATGTGTGTAGGAAGCAATAGCAATAAGGAAATTGTCCAAAAGTTCTCTTTGGGAGAGGGAGTTTCTCTTCCTCATTTCAATCCACAGTTTTCAAGCTGCTTTCTCCATGGGGGCCTCTAGCACCGTCTTTCCCCCACGCTTTGCTCTCATCTTGAGGCCCCATCTTGGCTACACTCATTTCTAAACCTTTCACTGAGTAGTCATCGGTGCCTGACCAGGGACTTGTCTGTCTGTCATAACAGTACCAAGCCACATCTCTCCAGGGCAATGACAAAAGAATTTCCTCTCCCACAAAAAAATTGGGAAAAAGATTATAGGAAGGTGGATAATGCACATCTTGCTCACAGACCTTAAGAGATCTCAGTGACCACTGCTCCACCACTCACCAACTTGGTGACTGCTCCACCTGAATGCCAAGGGAAAGAGGCATATGCTGGAGAAAAGTCCTGCTGAGTCCAAGGTATCCCTTCTGTAACACCAAGCAGCAAAAGGCCATATGTCAGGCTTAATTTTGCCCTTTGTACCTGCAGTTTAAGAGCTTCATTTCCACAATGCCTAAGCACTAATTTGCAAGGAAAACATGAGTTAGACAAAACCCCAGCTGACGGTACATATTCAAAGGAATTATTGCAATGTTTTTGATGGTTGGGAAGGAATAAGGCCTTAAAGGAAGAAGAAAACTCAAAATAAAATTTTACAGAGCTCTTGAACTCTCCTCTCTGCATCAGAGTTTGGCTTGTCTTTTTTATTGCAATATTACACTGAAAGAAGGAATTCTGCTGGCATCAGGGATTCTTTCAGCCTCTTAGCTAAGTTTCCATTAAATTTGCCTCCCACACTTATGTTTATAAAGCCCAAAACTACTTTTAAAACTTTCATTTCCTACGTGGTATTTAGATATCCTTTGTGATTTAAAACGTTAAAACTACTAATCAGTGGATTAAATATGGCAGGCAAAAAAATAACTCAATGGGAGGCAAAGTCAACACAGAAAAAACCTCCAAACTGGTGGTAAAAATTACATAGTAGTTTGGAGAAACCTGAAACCAAAACATGAATTAAACATCAAGGTCATTAAGGAATAAGAAGCCAAGTTTACTATTAGTTTGCTTTGAGAAGACCTATTATATTATTGTTAAAAACATTAACAGAGCAATCTGTAATTTTTTACGCATACTTTCTTAAATGAAATGCAAAATGCAAAGTTATAATTTTTCTGGGACCAGCCAGTGCCAGATTAGCCTGCTGAATGGGAATGATCCTCCTGTGACTCACCCCAGTGAGGGAAGCGAGCTTGCTCTCAGCTTGAATTTCTGGTAGTTCTCATTCTCTGGTCAGTCCTTGGTTTTAAGTTTCTTGACTAATGCCCACTGTGACTTTCAGCTACTTCTTTTGTCTGTCTCCCAGACAGAGTTTGCCTGCCATTACCTAGGGCCAACACACCCTGGTGAGATGGCACATTTTGTCCCTGCTTCTGAAATGGTGGCTCAGATGCAGACAGTCCTCTCTGTTCCAGTCAGCAACTAGTTGAAATTTTCGCTTCTTTTGGAGGGTCTTTACCACATTTTCCACAGTGACCTTGTCAGAAAGTGTGATGATACTGTAGAGAGATCTGACCAAGCTGAGAATTAAGGTGAAACTCTGCAAAACCAAGTTCAAGGCATAGACAGACTTTGCATTTTTGAGAGCAGGAGACTGCTTGGAGCAGCAGGGTGGCCTTCATAAGGGGTATTACGGCTGGTCTGCCTGCTTTGCCTTTGCCTTTTTCTGGAGGAGACGGAAAGTGGCTGTTTAAGCCTGGGGTGCTCCCCAGACATTGACTTCTACTCCTGAGAGTGCTCCACATGCTCACCTACCACTGAAGGCTTCATCCAGAGATGGTGGCAGGAGCTACTGCCAGGGAAGGAAAGGCACTCCCAATAAGAGGACATCCATCCACTTTTGGTGGTCATCCATGACCCCTTTTGGCAGCAAGAGCAACAAAACCTACTTTGGCCATGGCACTCTACTTGTTCTCCCCAGAGTTCATCCTTGCCACTTGCAGGGAAGTAGCAAGAAAGTAAATAAGCTACAACTTCTCTGAGGCTATTTCCTAGCTGCAGATTATCTCACAGATAGAAAGAGTTAGCGGTACCCCCTGCGCCACACAGGTTTACAGAATTGGCTTCACTGTCTCAAGACATGGGAAGCACCTTATTTCTTCTGTTTGAAAGAGGGAGCTGGCGCAATAACTCGTGTAGCTTCTCACAGGGTTGGTGCAGATGCATTCTGCTCCCCATGTAGCCAAAGGGCTAAATAATCTCATGATGAGAAGAAATTTCTGCCCCTGGTTGTGGCTTGAATGCAAAAGCCTATTAGACATGGTTTGGTATGGAAGCTGAAGGTGGCTTCTAGCCTTGCAAGAATTTCACATTTTTGCCACTGGAAGCCACCCCGGGCTCTTTTATTTGTTGCTCTGCTTTTTCAGTTTCCGTATCAATTCCATCAAATAATCAGATTGTCTCAGTGACAAGAAAATTATGCTGACCTTACAAAATAAAGAGCACATCAGCCATAAATATGCACTTGCTGAATGCCCATCCCTTCAATCTTAACGGGGCAGAATGGTTTCAAGACCATTTTGAGTGATCTGTACAATTATCAAGATGCTTAAAAGCTGATCTCCAAAACATTTAGTAATTGCATCTTCAAACTGTTATCTCAGTCCAAAGTTTGCTATCCAGGTGGCAATTTTTAATGATTAAAAGGCACGGGAAAAAAAATCTTTTTAAGGAGAAATGGCTCATAGCAAAATAAAAGGACGGCTTCTCTCATGCATCTGAGCCTTTAACAATCAGTTCGCCTTTGCCACACAGCACTGTGCTTGGAGCATGGAAATACTGTTAAAAGAAAAGGACTTGGTTCATGAGGAAAACCCACAAAGAGGGATTTCCTCATTCAGGAGCAAGATTGCTCACAGGCAAAGAAATGTTGGGGGACTGTTGGCAGGCTGAAGAACTGGAAGAATGTTGGGTCCCACCAGCAGATAGGAGCTCATCCTTCCACCATTTCACAGAGCAACAGCAGAGAGTAGTGGCAAGCAAGGCAATTTAAGGTGGGTTTTTTAGTTTGATAGTAGTGGTGGGGTTTTTTGTTTGCTTTATTGTTTACTAGACTTTTTTCATAATTTCACTTTTCTTCTTTCCATAACATACTGCTCTCTTTCCCCTAGTTGTAGAAAAAATGGACAATGTGACAGGTGGCCTGGAAACGTCCCACAGAAGATATACAGAAAAGCTCACAGAGGTGGAGAGTGGTCTGAAGAAATTAGGTAATCTACACACAAGCAAAGCCCCTCTGTATTATGGCTTTGGGGTGTTCTCCTGGCAGATAGCGGCAGGAAACACGTCTGAAAAATCTCTGGCTATGACAAGATACAAGCACTTCTATTCCAATTTCTCAAGTACTTGGGAAAGCACTTAAAAAGAGTTAAGATCAGCCCTGCTTAGGAGAGCATTTTAAACATACTTCAATATTTACAGTTCCCACTGAGGTCACTCTGAAATCATTTATACTAAAATAAACAGACACTTAAAGGTGGTCCTCAGGAGAGAGTCTTCTCTGAGGTAGAGATGTAAAACATAGCAGAAGCTGTTCCTCAGCACAAGAGATTCTACATAAAATGAAAATCTGTCACCCAGTCATCTTGATGCTGTTTTAGCAATTAAGATTCAAAACTGAAGGTCATTTTAAGGGATGCACAAATAATCAGCTGTTCAAAACTCTTGTGTCTGAGGCAAGTTGATTACTTCCATTAACTGTTTCTTAATCACCTCAGGGAATACAGGACGCTAAGTTGTTATGAGTTCAGGTCTCCCAAGTGCTATCACAGTTCTCAATTCGCAGGAAGATGGAAAAAGATCATGGATAAGGATTCTGCTCACTAAGTGTACATTTCTACCTTCCTTCCTTGTCTGGATAGGAAGCAGAGCTCTTTATTTTTGATTTATATATACATAGACTTATAGTTTATATAATTATTTTTTATATAAATATTAATATAACATACATGCATGTGCTTCTTGAAATAAATTTTGTTTAGCTTCATAAACCATATATTGAGACATGTATTTCTAGGAAAAATTACTGGTTTGCAGCTTGATCATAAGTTTTTACAACTTTTTCCCCTCAAAAAGTAGCTGGATTCTGAGGTATTTGCACACTGCATTTAGTTCAAAGACATAGGGTAATTCAGCAGCACATACATACACAGAACTAAAAGTTAGACCTTAAAGCACATGCAACCTTTTGGGTTATATTTGGGTTAATATATTATGCTGATTAAATTTTCACAACTTGGAGCACCTTTGATTCATTCACGCCCACACATTTTTACACGCTGCTGGATAGATGGCCAGTGAGATGCTCATCAGGACCTTCAGTTCCCATTTAAGTGGACTTGCTGTGGAGGAAGTTCAGAAAGTTATGGGGCAATGTATGTGGGACGCATAAAGGTAAGAGAACTGCTGTAGGGCCAGAAGAATAACAGCATGTGGTGAATAAAAGACAGGGCCTTCAGGGATTAGCTGCATGTGGACCTGGCAGTTGTCAGAGCTGTGTGAGGAACACGATGTAATCTGAGCTATAACTGAGAGGTAAACATAGAATCAGAGAAGATCCTGGAGTGAGACAAGTGGCAGGGAGAGCAACTGCGCTCAGGAAGATGTCCATCCACAAAAGACTCCATAAACACTTCAGACTGAAGCCTCACAAGCCACCATTTGATGTTTGCTGTCATGACTCACTCAGACACCCCAGAAGAAAGCTCCAGGCACAGCTGTATTCACTGTAGCTTATGAAAACCATTCTGTCCTCTCTTGAAGTCACCTGGAATGATGGACTTCAGACTGCATAATTCATAAATATAGCTACACTTAGATGAGGACAAAAATATATGGCCTGTGTCTAGGAGAGGGAAGTGATTGAGGTCAAGAAGGGGAATCTTCCCTGAAAGTGAGCGTTGACTGCTTATTTCCTTCATTTCTATGTCATGGCTGATGAGCTGTGCAGCCTCAAAAGCTTAGTCATATTCAGGCAAGCTTCCAAAAGCATACTGTAGGGCAGCGTAAGCAAGAGCAGAGATGTTCCTCTAAGATTAAAGGTAACTCAGAACACGAGGAAACAATAACAGCAAGATAAAGGTCATTAAAAGCAGTAGTATGTTGAGAGAAAAACAGAAATACCTCATATCCTGTCATATCTGGAGTAGCCTGCTGGCAAAGCTTTTGTCTCTAACCCAGATTGTTTTAAAATAGGCATTAGAACTTTTTAAAAACTAACCCCAAGATTTTAAAACATGAAATTATATGTACTAAATCACAATGAAGATATTCCACCTGCCAGGAAAGGGAGGAGGAAAATATGAACAGCTAAAACGTACCTCTGAGCTTTCAGCAATAGCCAGTTGTAACTTCAAAACATAAACTTACCGATACCTCTTTAATATTTTGAATTCTGCTTACCATTCAGTTTTCATTGAGAATACAAGCACTGCTTGGCTGCGTATATTCATCAGTTTCTAATGGTAGTTTTTCCTGTATGTAACAACAGAATCACCATTTTGTCCTCCTCAGCAAGACACAAGGTCTTCATCTCCTTCATACTTTCTCTGTCTAGGGGCAGAACTTTCTCTTTTCTGGAATAGATAGCATAGAAATATTGAAAGAACATTTTGACAGCCTGACTGTACTTAAAATAGACTGTGATTTTATACTGTGTTTTAAAAAACTCACCCTAAAGCCTTTCTTTTTTTTTTTCCTGTACAACAGATGACCAAGCTGGACAAAAAGCCATGAATACTAACACTGAACTGTCTAGCTTCAGATCTGACATTCTGGCTCTTCGTCAGCAGCTTCATGACATTGCAGAGAAAACTACCAGAAACAAAGATACACTGGAGAAGCTGCAAGAGTCTGGAAATGTATTAGATGATAGACAGAGCCAAATGAGAAGTGCCTTAGATAGTAACTCTTTCATGATCATCAGCGTCAATAAGACTCTTCAGGCATACACTGGCTATATCAACAACCTTCAACAAGACACAAGTAATGTGGTCATCATAACCAAACAAATACAGCAAAGAAATCTTATCAGTGTCCTGCAGAAGTCAATGGAAGATACAAGCTTGGCTATTCTAAGAATCAAGAATGACTTTCAAAATCTGCAGCAGGTTGTCCTTCAAGCCCGGAAGGACACTGACTGGCTTAAGGAGAAAGTACAAAATTTACAGACTTTGGCTGCCAACAACTCAGCATTGGCAAAAGCTAACAATGATACACTTGAAGACATGAACAATCAGCTCAGCTCCTTCAGTGGGCAAATGGAGAATATCACCACAATTGCCCAAGCCA
The DNA here is from genome assembly GCA_034008185.1 of Gorsachius magnificus. Taxonomy (NCBI): domain Eukaryota; kingdom Metazoa; phylum Chordata; class Aves; order Pelecaniformes; family Ardeidae; genus Gorsachius; species Gorsachius magnificus. The sequence goes on along the minus strand of CM067082.1, from coordinate 53,094,961 downwards.
ATGAACAAAATCTAAAGGATCTCCAGGAACAGCATAAAGAATACGAAAACAGAACTTCTGCCAAATTCAACCAGCTGGAAGAGAGGTTCCAGGTCTTTGAAACCGATATAGTCAACATCATTAGCAACATCAGCTACACTGCTCATCATCTACGGACACTGACTAGCAATCTCAATGAGGTCAGGACAACTTGTACAGACACCTTAAGTAAACATTCAGATGAGCTGATTTTTATGAACAGCACACTAGCCAATATTCGCATAGACTCTGCATCTCTCAAGATGCAACAGGATTTGATGAGGTCAAGGTTAGATGTTGAAGTTGCCAATTTGTCAGTAATCATGGAAGAAATGAAGCTGGTAGACTCCAAACATGGCCAGCTCATCAAGAACTTCACTATCCTACAAGGTATGCAGCTTCTCTGATGATGCCCATAATGGTCTATGCTGAATTCCTGCTTGCATAACTTCTTTAGTTCTGTGGAAGTTAGTTAGTGTGTGCTGATACAGAGTTTTCCATTGTCTAATCCTAAACTTTAGAAATGTAAATGTAGCTTGAATATTCCCTACTAATTTTCCTATGCCTTCTCTACATACCTAGAATGGGGATGTTATGATGAAGATTCTGACTTAGCAAAATTTTATTCTGAGTGACTGACTGACTGGATCTGCTTTTGATTTAGTTTCTAAAATAAGCTAGTGAAGGTGTGGAACCTCAATAAACCAATCCCTGCTATGGAGGAAATGGCTAAAAAATATACATTGGACTATTCCCAGAAAGGTCCACCCTTACTGAAAAACAAGTTGCTATTTCGCTTTAAGCCAGTTGTTAGTCTGCCAGAAAACATCCTACTTTGTTTAGTTTTTAATCCTAGGATATTTTATTTTCTCCAGAAATAAAGACCATCGAGTTTAGGACGCTGCTCCCAGCCAAGTATTATCCCAGATGAAAAGAACACTCATATTTCCAACCTGATGTGAACCAGTCAGGCCTAAAATTCTAATCACAAATATAAATCCATTGCTCCAAATAAACTAAGGCTGAATTAGAGCCAAGATTACATGTCAGTAACCTTAACCTTTCCCATTTCAACCAGGCCTAAATGACTCCAGTATAGGAATTTATCTCTGGAGGAGTTTAAATTATGTAAATTGGTGGGTGTGGGGGCAAGGCATTTGCTCATCTATGATCAGAATCAAAAAATATTTTGTTGTTTATTGCTGTCACAATATTGCCATTTCCTATCATGGGTATTGTTCTCTTCCCTGCTATAGCCGACCAGTTAGCAGCTAGTACTTCTGGCCTTTCCCACAGTTGGCCTAGTTCTCGCTGTCCATCATTTTGTCTCTTTTTGACAACCCGTTATTGACAGAGCAGCAAACAGGTCATTATAGGAGAAAGAGAACTGTAGTCTAAGAGCAGAGAGATGGGGCTAGAAGGAAAAGGGAGCATAGCAGAGTGAGGGAACGGGAGCACCAACGTGCAGGACCTCATGCATCAACAGCACAGAGTGAGTCTTGCAGGGACTGACGCCTTGGCTGGTCACCTGGGGCATGGTGTCACTGCCCAGGTCACAGGACAAGGTGCATCAGATTATTTTTTTCTGTATCCTGTACTTCATGGAGGCTGAGGAAAGAGCAATGGTATACAGTGCCTGAGAAGCAGATGTACTTTTACAAGCACTGCTCAAAGTATCTGTTAGCCCAGTTTTCACAGTGCTGAATATCCAGTGTTGCTGGTCTCAGATATATTAAAGACCCCAGATGGGCTTTTTGCTTGTTTTCTGTCTGTATCCCCACTTTGCATGCTTACATTGTTTCAGGCCCTCCTGGTCCAAGGGGACCTAAAGGTGACAGAGGTCCTCAAGGCCCTCTTGGCCCCGCTGGACTAAAAGGACAAAAAGGAGAGAAAGGAGAGCCCGGACCGCCCGGACCTGCAGGTGAAAAGGGCCCACCTGGGCCAACTGGGCCACCAGGAGAAAAAGGAGGGAAAGGTTCAAGAGGATCGCCAGGCTCCAAAGGTCAGAGAGGTTCTCCTGGCAAGACAGGTCTGCCTGGACCAAGCGGAGACCCAGGGCCACCAGGTCCAAAGGGCCTACCCGGCCCACCAGGACCACCAGGTCCAGGGATGCCAATGGCACTACAAAGTGAACCTACGTCAGTGCCCGAAGCTAATGGTAAGCTGTCAGCGCAACACATGCATGTTTTACTGAGATACAAATAGATGTAGCGGAGGGTGCTCACCACTTAGTTACTGATTCAAATAACCTCTGCTACCTTAGGCTAAATCTCTGCGGTTTAGCACAAAGAGCCCTGTTAAGTGAAGCCATACCTGTTGATTTTTCTGATGACCTGAAACTCATTTAAGTTAATGTTTACGGCTAAAGAAAAGGCAGCAGTAGTATGGGTAATAAATAATTTACTTGACCACACAGGTTAGCCGTGATTTCACAGAGTCAGGATCCCAATACGTAAATTCCCAAACTGTATGTAAGTACTTTAGGTGGCAGCATGCTGTAAATGCGTATGGGATCCTCTGCTTATTATTGGCCCTATGCAGAAAGTTACCGCTGACCCATTGAGCTACCATTAACTGGCTTAACACAAAAAAATTCACATCACAGGTTGTTCTCCTCATTGGAAGAACTATACAGAAAAGTGCTACTACTTTTCAATAGAAAGAGAAATGTTCGAAGAGGCAAAGTTATTCTGTGAAGAGAAGGCATCACGCTTGGTTATCATAAACAACAAAGAGGAGCAGGTAATTACCTTCTCTTTCTGTTTTTCAAGGAGAGAGTTTGAAGTTATTTAACACGTGGAAGCCACAAGGCAAGTGGGGCATTGTGAATTTATATAGTGAAGTAGACAGAGCAACTGACTCCAGTTAGCATTTTGTCCACCCTTTGCCTGCTCAGCAGCTTCTCCACATGCAGAAGGGCAGTGTGAGCAGAGCTGGTGCTGACCCTGAAGGCAGTGGGCACAGAAAGCCTGGTGAGAATTGTAGGAGTTTTGAACCTTTAAAGGTAGAGTCCATTATGCCTTGCATATTATCCAAAATGTATTTTTTGCAGTGGTGAATGTAATTTAATTTTAAGTTGCGTGATTTAAAACATGCAGCCTAAAACTACTGTGACCCAAAAATATTTTTAATCTAACTAGAAATCTAGCTATACTTTTACTACTATTGAACATAATTATTTGGTGGCTACATAGCAGTGGGGACATCAAGATATAACTGCTTACTCTTTGGGGTTTTTTCAGTTTGTATCTGTAAGATGTTGGCTGTGACTTTATGTCAACATTTTTCATGCCTAGCTCTCTACCTCACATGCAAACACTGCAATGGATTCTAGTGTGGGCAAGGGGTCGCAAGGCCAACTCCTGAAACGTATCTTCAGCTTAGAAAAATCTCTCTGGCCCTTCCTATTCTGATAACAAAGATGCTCATGAAACCAGAGTGGCTTATTGGCTCCAAAGACGGTTGTGTTTGTTATGGACTAAGATCTTTCTTCCACAGCAATGGATAAAAAGGCAAATTTTTGGGAAAGGCAGCTTCTGGATTGGACTCACAGATTCAGAGAAGGAAAATGAATGGAGATGGCTGGATGGATCCTTACCAGTTTACACGTACGTAAATAAAAAACAATGGTGTTTATTTTCTGCAGATGCTACCACTCTTGCTGACACTTCTAAAAACAGCATCTAGAAATTATCCAGTGGATCCAGACGATTGTAGATGCCAGTGAAATAATTCGTTACTGAGGGTGCTGTTGAACTGTTTTTTTCTCTCTCCCTTCTCCATGCACAAGGCTTTCTTTCCATGCCAGGAAGAAAACCGAATGTTGAATGAAAGAATCAGAGAACAACATAGCGCAGTGTTTCTTGCCAAAACATTTGCTCCTGACTTTTATTACAAAGTTGAGATGGAAAGCACAGACAGTTTTGCTGTCTTGGTTTGAATTTTCCTTATTTGTATTACAACCGTCTATAAATAGACTGCTCGTTCTGATAAAAAATGACCAGCCTTTAGATAAAGCCCAAATCCAAGTGGAAAGCACTAAACATAAGGAAAATGCATGAAACGAGGGTGTCTGGGCTTTGGCCAGCTGAGAACTGAATTGGCAGCCCTCCAGGAATCCTAGGGCTACACCTAATTTGTCCTAAATGGAATAGATTGCAACCACCCAAATTTTTAATACTGAGGAGTGGACTAAAGAGTTTATAGAGCTGAGCATGCTGTGCTCCAGAAAAACAGGCTACAGTCAGTCAGATGCTATGAAATGATTAGCTGTGATCTCGTTGGTGCTCATTTTGATGAGAAACATGGAAAAAGTCAGATGTATTTCAAATGAGCCATAATATTTTTCCCTTTTTCTCCCTCCCCATTTTCATCTTTCTTTCTCCTTACGGCAGGACTGTGACTGATTCCCCCTTCAGCCACTGCTTGCAATGGGTTTCCACTACAGCGTGGGTTTTAGGTGCCCTGTCATAACCTCAGAGCTGTCAGTTACTGGTTTTAAAAGTATTTCATCACTTCTGGAAGGCTGTGTGTCCTCCCAGGTGCCTGGTCAGATGGCTCTGTGTCAGGCAGGCGTGTTTTTTAGCTGAGCGTGGACCGTATCAGCCATCAATCACACAGCTTCCTTCAACAACCTGTTTCTTCAGGAACATGGAGCTTTTTAAGGCTCGAGGTTGGAAGCGTTTCTCACTTGTTAAACAAAAACAGGATGAGGAAACGCTTGCTGCAAGCTTTTTACATGCTGCGCTAAGTTCCATCGTCAAAGCTAACTATCTCAAAAGAAACGTGTATATATACTTTGTACGTTCCGTATGAGTCCAAAAATGCACTTCCCGTCCAAATACGGGCCTGTAAAACAGATAAATGTTCACCGTGCCTCCTGCCTTGGTGCAGTCAGAGGGCTGAGCGCCTTTGCAGGGAGCCGTGGCAGGGTGCTGCCATCCGGGGTAGCGCTCGTGCGCCTGCCGGCTCTTCCCAGTCCCATCTGCCGGCAGGAACGCAGCGCGCAGGCTTTGCAGGGTGGGAGCAATGCACGTGGAGCGTGGAGCACTCCCGCTGTATGCTCATGTACATTCAGAAATTAAAATAAAGTTCATCGGCCTAATTTTAGGTCTCTGAGTTTTGGCAGCCCGAGGCTGAATAGATTCCCTTCTCTGTAATACATCTGTTTTCCATTTTCAGCAAGAGTCATGTATTGTTTGTTTCAATGTGTATTTCCCGTTCGGAACAGATCTCATGATGTTTTTGTTAATTTCTTGCGGTGAAAAACTGTCATGTGTGCTGCGTTGTGCAATTGTCTCTCTTGCTTTTTGGTTGAAAGAAACTGGAAAACTGGGCAACCTGATAACTGGAGCCATGGGCACGGGCCAGGGGAAGATTGCGCCGGATTAATCTATGCTGGGCTCTGGAATGACTTCTACTGTGAAGATGTTAACAATTTCATTTGTGAAAAAGACATGGACAAAGGTAAGCAAGGCACTGGGTTTGATCATTTCACCCTACCCGTAGCAGGCCGAATTCAAGTAAATTTTCCACAGCTAGAGGGGAGAGGGTCCAGGCGTAAGGCTAGATGCTATGGCAGTGCGCTGTTGAGGAAGAGGGGGAATCACACTTGGAGCACTGCTACTCAGATCCAGCCCAACATGGGCTTTTCTAATACTCTGCATGATGCAGATGCTGGATTTATTGCGATAAATCACAGAATCGTAGAAAGTTTTGGGTTGGAAGGGACCCCTAGAGGTCATCTAGTCCAAACCCCCCTGCAGTGAGCAGGGACACCGCTAACTCGATCAGGTTGCTCAGAGCCTCATCCAACCTGGCCTTGAAAGTTTCCAGGGATGGGGACTCTACCACCTCTCTGGGCAACCCATTACAGTGTTTCACCACCCTCATTGCAAAGAATTTCTTCCTTATATCCAGTCTAAACCTAACCCTGTTTTAGTTTAAAACCATTACCCCTTGTCCTCTCACAGCTGGCCCTACTAAAAAGATTGTCCCCATCTTTCCTGTAGGCCCCCTTTAAGTACTGAAAGGCCACAGTCAGGTCTCCCCACAGCCTTCTCTTCTCCAGGCTGAACAAGCCCAACTCTCTCAGCCTGTCCTCACAGCAGAGGTGCTCCAGCCCTCAGATCATCTTAATAGCCCTCCTCCGGACCCACTCCAACAGTTCCATGTCCTTCTTGTGCTGAGGGCTCCAGAGCTGGACGCAGTACTCCAGATGAGGTCTCACCAGAGCAGAGTAGAGGGGCAGAATCACCTCCCTCGACCTGCTGGCCACGCTTCTTTTGATGCAGCCCAGGGTAGGGTTGGCCTTCCGGGCTGCCAGCGCACATTGCCAGCTCATGTCCAGCTTTTTGTCCATCAGTACCCCCCAAGTCCCTCTCGGCCGGGCTGCTCTCGATCCTTTCTTCCCCCAGCCTATACTGATACTGGGGGTTGTGCTGACTGAGGTGCAGGACCTTGCACTTGGCCTTTTTGAATCTCATGAGGTTCACACAGGCCCACCTCTCCAGCTTAGCCAGATCTCTTTGAATAACATCCTGTCCTTCTGGCATGTCAACCGCACCACTCAGCTTGGTGTCATCTGCAAACTTGCTGAGGGTGCACTCAATCTCGCTGTCTATGCCGTTGATGAATATATTAAACTGCACCAGTCCCAGTACAGACCCCTGAGGGACACCACTTGTCTTGTGCCCTTGTGCTCTTTCACCACAAGAAAAGAGCAGCCTTCAAGCTGGTTGTAGGCATAGCATGCTCTGCATCTTGACCATCTCCTGTAGACTTCTAAAATGCCTAAAATTTCAAGCATGATTTGGCACGTGTGCTCCAGACCCTGGCCACGCTGGAAGCTGTTTTTATACGCTCAATGGCCATGCAGGGGGGGAAAGCTGGCCTTAGGATGGCTCGGGGACCAGCCTTTGAAAACCAGAAGGACTCTGTTTTGAGAGTTTGTGCCACAGGAGGCACTTGGCAACTGCTAAGGAGGTCCTAAAATTCCCACTGCTGCCAGGAGATGTCCCATAGGGCTAAGAGGCCAGGTCTACAGGCCATAAGCAACTCATCTGTTGCAGTTGGAGTGAAGGACTCATAAACTGCCAGTGTGGCCAAGCAGCCACCCAGGTGATTGCCACGGGGCATCTTTTTCTGGTTATACAGGCATTTCTGCAACGGCAGAGGGTAGGTCGTTCACATGGCTGCTTAGAGCCCAGCCCCATCGTCACACAGCTAGGTGGTACTTGTGTTCATGATGGGACTCTGCCCAAAACATCATCTCCTCCATACAACCTGTTTAAACATTACTTTGCCAAGGGTGCCTGGCTGCTTCTTTTACAAACGTGTAGGCTGAATTTCAGTGAAGGCAGATGGAAATGTCAGCTAGAGCCAAAATTACATCCCATCCACAAAAAATGTCCCCCTAAACCAAAACAAAACAAAGTGCTGAATAAGCTTTGTATGTCTTTAATTCTGGGTGTCCAGAGTGAAGGACTGTAAGCAACAATGTAATTTGCCCTTGTTTTCCTACATACATTTGTTATTTTAGGAAAACGTCACGGTTTACAAATATTTATACTCCAGGACTTACAGGATCTGAATGAGTCCACTTAAATTTTTAACACACCTTGATCTCTGTAAGTTTTCTTTTTGGAAATGCATTTAATCGTCACAGGGTTTTAACGTGATTTTTTTCCCTCTTTGTTTTTCTTTTTTCTCTCATACCGTAGGGCAAGTATTTGGAGCGTAATAGGCTGTGACTTTACAGATACCTACATACTATGGAAATTTACTTAAAGAAGAAGAAAATCCTTGGAGAGAGCAACATTGTCTACCAAAATTGAAAAAAAAAAAGCAAAAGCAAGCACTGAAAACTGGTTTAAATGCATAAAGGAATTCAGCAGCAACTCTTCTCCAGCATCCTGCAATTACTCGAGGCCTTTCACCCCGCAGCATCAGGAAATACCATTGGACTAATTCTGTTATAGATTTTCTTCCCAACCAGTAATCACTTATATAAGCAACTCGTGTCTTCTGAGAAAAGACATTCTGTCAATTTGAGTAAGACTGTTGGTCGCTCATATAGAAAAACATGTAAAGCAACTGTGTAAACAGTATGTTTCATTTGCTAAAATCCCAAATGTAGGAAAATTATACAGATACACGAATATATAGATTTTATATAAATATATATATAGTCCAACTCTTATCAATAATATGGAATATACTTTTAAGAGCTTTTAAAACTTTGTATTTTTGTACAAAATATTTGCTTTTTACAATTGTTCTCTTTTTTACTGACTTTTTTTACAAATATAGTGCACAGGGGCCAAAGAAAACAATAAAGGTACTAATAATTCATTAAGGTTTGCTGTCAGGCCTAGCTCAGCTATAGAGAAATATTTTTCCAGTTAGAAATATTTGTACTTTCCCAGATGATTTGTTCTGGTTAAATAACTTTTAAAGCAGATTTTTAGATAGCGTTTTCCTTCTTATATGCAGTCTAGTCTGTGTGTTTAACAACTAAGTTGACTAAGGACTAGATAGTCATTATAGCTCTGATCACAGCCAGCATTCCATCAGGGTACTATGCAAAGACCATGTTAATAAAAGCTTTTCCTTCCTTCCTTCCTTCCTTCCTTCCTTCCTTCCTTCCTTCCTCCCTTCCTCCCTTCCTCCCTTCCTCCCTTCCTTCCTTCCTCCTTCCTCCCTTCCTCCCTTCCTTCCTCCCTTCCTCCTTCCTCCTCCCTTCTCCTTCCTTCCTTCCTATCTGCCTGCCTGCCTTCTTTCCTGCCTGCCTGCCTGCCTTCTACTCATGAGCAAATGCCACAGAAGTAAAACACTGAGTTTTTAGAATGAGTTTGAAATGTTTTCATTCCTTCCCCCTTCTTGTGAGGAATGCTACCCCAGTAGGTGCTACCCATGTTGGCAAGTCAAGCCCAGGCGAAGGATTTTATGAAAACAGAAACGAAGGAGCTGCACGCACTGAAATATGTTTCTTTTTGAGACAGATTTCAAAATTTGGTAAGAAAAACATGCCATACTCAGAAAAGTCTAATCAACTTGCACTTCTCCAAAGTGCTTTGTAAATCAATCTCTCTGTTTTCTTGGACCAGTACTTCTCCCCCAAACAAACTAGGAAATAAAATATGCTGCAAAACAGAAAGCAGTGTGGGTAATGAGATGATATCATCACCCAGCCAGCTTCCTCCGCAGTCCCATGAGCCGTTGTCTAGGCAGCAGTGCTGCTTATCAGGAATTAAAAAAAAAATTAGCAACCGATTCATTAGCAGAAACCCTGGTTTCAGTTCCCAGTTTTTATGTTCTTTGCATGGCCACACGCTATACCACGAAGGAAGCTGTTTTGGCTTCTTGGGAAGGAGAGGGTTTTTTCCATTGCCTCCTGACCTGCCGTTTACCTTGGCTGAATGCAGATAAGTTTGTTGAAATACTCCATCTCTGTTGGAAAGAGAGAAGATTTTGTACTTCAGATTTTCAAATATTGCTCCTAAGATCAACCAATTAAAGCCTGCTGCTTTCCTACATCGCACGCTCCCTCCAGTGTTCATTCGGGGAGGGTGGCTTTTTAATTTTAGCCATACTTTGCTTAATGAAAATACGTGAAATGTTGCATTTGGGAATCTGCCCTGTGGTATGTATTAGAAGTGAGACAGGAACAACATGAAAATTGCGTATGTTTAATTAAAAGCAAAAGGTCTGTGTATTACAGCTGCAGAAACCACGTGTCGCCATCTTGGAGGCAGTGCTTTTCTCCAGACATTTTGGATTTCCTGAGATTTTTCTTTCGGCTTTTTCATCGGGTTTTGAATACACCATGGTTCTGCCATACATGCTGTCGTGCTGTACCTAGGAGTCGTGTGTAGATACACACTGTAGTGTTTACATGTATATTTACACAGTGTCTGTGGAGATAATGTTAAACTGCTATTTTGGGATAATGAGGTACAAAACTACTATTTTGCATGCCCGGAGAGCCTCACAAACCCTGGTGCATGGTGCTTTGCAGAGCCACACTGAGTCAGAAGCACCGCTACCTTTGGTTTGAATGTTGGCTTATTTAGGTGAAATAAGCCTGTTCTGAGCATCTGCCACGTTAAATGATGTCCTTCCTGCTTTTTACTGATGTTTCCTCACCCTGATTTCATCCTTCTCTTCTTCCTTCAGCAATAGGAGTGATGGTACATAGCAAGATGAGATGATCCAAGAGTCATCTAGTGTCCTCTACTCCCTCTAAAGAGGTTTTATGCCCAGTGGTGATCAACAGCTATAGCTGCACTTATGCCTGCATAAAGTTACAGAAATGGCTGTTTACCAGCGATAGCTGCTTAGCTCCTTGAAAACCACCAGAGCAGCCATGCTAACCTGCAGGCAGTTAGGTGGCCTTAGCATGGAAATAACCATTGAACTAGGACGGCTTAAGGATGCAACATGTTTGTGAATTAAATACTCATTTCAAAGTGAATTTCACTGCTGGGTCGTAATTATCTATAAATAATGCTCCCACCTTTAAGTGAGAGATGAAACGTGCCTGGGCTGAAGCTCGTGGTTCACACGTTTGAAGCAAAGAGTGTAGCTGTTAGGCAAAAGTGGCTGGAGAGGGAAGCTGCAGTTGCGTGTCTGGTGGGTTCAGTCATCCTTAAAATTTGTCCTGAGCAGGCAGGCGGGCTGAGGCAGACCATCCTTCTGACCCAGTATTCCTGCAGGAGGGAAACGGAGGTGTCAAATGGCAAGAAAGACTGAAATCCCTGGGAGGATCTGGAGAGTGTTAAGACAGCTCAGGAACCCGTCACAGAAAGGAGAGATTGGCAGGGATGCAAGCAGGACGCCAGAAAGGGACAAGAAATTGTCATGAAAGTCAGAGCTGCCACACAGGGTCTGGAAAACATTCCCATTAAATCTGCTTTCTGTATGAGCGATAACGCAGGTTGTATGGAAAATTTCAAGTGATAGGATATTATTGTGTCCCAGCTCGGGTTTTGGCTTTCCTTCTTATGCAGAAATACTGTAACTTGGCATACTGAGTACACATTTCCATCATCCTTTTTCTTGTTTTACATCAAACTAAATGCAAGTTCATATATCCTGGCAAGCACTGGGACCATTGCAGGAAGGGGAGGGGAAGGCAGAGAGGGTACAAAGTCATTGTGGTTTACACCCAGCACTGGATTTCTTAATGCCATTTCTGACTTCTTTCATTAATTTATTTGGAAACACCTTCAGCTGATCAGAGCATATAAATCTCAAACTCTCATTCCCTTTGACGTCTATAAATAATACCTGCAAATGTTCCAATAAAAGAAGCACTAAGCGGAGACATGGAAGTGAATGTTGTTTACTCTGTACGTGCTTGTGTAACCAAGAAAGATGTGGAGATCGGAGAGGAGATGTGGAGCCAGAAGCATTCATAGATATTAAAAATCAAACTGATGAAAATTATTTTCATTAAAGCCTCTTTTCTCACTTACGCCGTCCTAGTTGTAAGCATGACTGGCTATTTTATCCCTCAATTGCAATTTTAGTGTATTGTCCTTGCAGCACCTAGGTGCTACAAACTTGGTTTTAAAGGTCTCAGCTGAATGAGACTTAAGAAGCAAGAATTCCCTCTTGCGGTTCACTGTCCTAGCAGAAGCACACAAAGTACCTCAGATGGGTCCCCAAGCGAAGGATGTCTCAACTCGAGTAGAGCAGGATCGGTCCCTAGATTGGCCATTACTACCTCTAGCCTCAACAGGCTGTTTGTAATGGCTAATCTGATCTTGCTATTTCTCTCTCTCTCATGGCTGACCTCCTCTTTTAATTTTCTGTTCCTGGCAAGTAGCTCCTCTGTTTTTAGCAAGTAGCAGGAACTGGTCTCTGATCACTGGCAAGGCGAGGAGCTGGTCAGAGGGCGGCCGCTGGCTGTCGGAGGAAACCGCTCCGCAGCGAGTAGGGGAAAGGCAGTCGAGTCGATTCATGTGTGAGAAAACAAAACCACTTTTCCCCAGTGCAGCTTCCTTGGTTAAAAGCACAGCAGCTCACTCAGATGTAGCATCCAAAGGGAACAAAGTGTCTCCAGCCCCAGCCTCCTGACTTGCTTTCCTTTTTTCCCCCTGTCGTGGTTTAACCCGGCCGGCAACTAAGCACCATGCAGCCGCTCGCTCACTCCCCCCCCTCCCTCAGTGGGATGGGGGAGAGAATCGGGAAGGGGAAAAAGGTTAGAGCCGAGGGCTGAGATAAAGACAGTTTAATAAGAGAAAATATTAATAATAGTAATAATGAGAATGATAACAAAATATACAGAATATACAAAACGAATGATGCACAATGCAATTGCTCACCACCCGCCGACCGATGCCCAGCCCATCCCGAGCAGCGATCAGTACCCGAGCAGTGATCACTCTCCCCGCGACCGACCGACCCACCAAACCCCCCCCCGGGCATGACGTTATATGGTATGGAATAGCTCTTTGGACAGTTTGGGTCCTAGCTGTGCTGTACTCCCAGCTTGTTATGCACCTGGCCGAGCAGGAGAAGCTCAAAAAGTCCTTGAGCAGTCTGAGCACTACTTGGCAACAACTAAAAACATCAGCGTGTTATCAACATTCTTCTAGCACTAAATCCAAAGCACAGCACTATGTTAGCTTCTGTGAAGAAAATTAACTCTATCCCAGCTGAAACCAGGACACCCCCCTCACTTCTGCAGGTGTCTCCATGCACCCTGTAGATGTTTGCTCCTCGGTGCATGCCCAGCTGCCCCCCCGGAGCAGGCTCTGCGCTGCTGCGTGCAGGCATCGGGGCTCATGCTGGTGAGGGACGGGCAGCGGGACAGACGGCCATGCCTGGCACTTTTCTCCACTGGGTCGCCCCACTCCTCCCAGGACCCGGGCAGGAGTGGGAGGAGAAGGCAGCTGTAGGGCTCCCAGTGCTTACCCACACTCAGAGGTGTAGTCTGGGCATCTATAGATATGGCAAAGCACAGTGCCTTACAGCCAAAACCCTTGTTCCCCAGAAACCAGGCCTTCTTAAAACCGGAGCCTATTTGTTCATTCACCATCTCCACCTCACTTTTTCCATGCTGTTTAGTGAAAAGAAAAAAGAAAAAAAAAAAAAGAAACAACTTGGCTAAAAAAATTTTTCAAAGTTCTCATGTGTTTTCTTTCTTAGGGTGGAATACGTTTGGTTTTTTCTTTCCATCTGGCTCAGAGATGAAAAAAACATTCTTTGATTTCTTTTTCAAAATAAACTCAGTGTAACGTTCCAAAATTTGTGTAGATTTTTTTTTTAATACCAGAACAATAAAAGCAAATCGCTAGGCAAATTGTGCTCTTTTTAGAGAAGATCTTGCATGCCGTGAGGATTCTCTTACCCAAAGGGCTTCCCAGAGGCATGTAAGTATTGCCAGTCCCATTTTGTGACTGGAGGAAAAAGGAGATTTTCAAGAATATGATTCATTTTAATGTCTCAGTTTGGGGGATTTTGTTTTCCTGTGTTAGGGAGGTGATTTTTAGAGGTGATTTTTTCCAATGAAACAAGCATTGGCATAGAGCAAATTAGTTTTCATACACCTCAGTGAAGGGAGTGGACTTTTCAGTGCTAAATGAAACAGAACGGTGTCTCTCCCACCTCACCACGCGTACGGGAGGTGGCCGTTTCTGCTGCTGTTTTGGAGAGCAGAGCTCGGTGCGATCACCGCAGGGCAACATCAGCCCAGTACAGAGCAATGTCTCGTGTGGTGACAGTTAACGGTTGACACTAAATTCCCAAGAGACCCCTTGATCAGAGGGAAGAAGGTTAAAGGACTGCTGAGACTACTGACTCCACTGCAGCCCAACTTCAATAAATCCTCCAAAAAATGTACCAAGCTCTACTTTAAAAATAATTAGGGGCTTCTTTGCCCCTTTAATCATTTTGGCTGCTCTTCAAAAACTTCATTAGGAACTTTCTTTTAATAACCAGTGTGAATGCAATTATGTCCAGTTTAGACACATTTGTTCTCGTTCCAGTGCTGCCCTGTAGCTTAAATAGCATCTCTCCTGGGACCGTCAAGCAATCGTAGTGGTCAGTGTGGAGCCATTCATCTTGAGATGCAGTAAGAGATGGTTGGGAACAAACACATCCCTCTGGCCAGCCGGGGAGCCCTGACGACAGAGCCTGGCTCTGGTCCCACCGTCCAGCGCCACCAGGGATTATCTGAGGACATGCTGAGCTGCTGGCTGAATGGTGGAAGTTTCCATACTCTTTTCTTACTACTAGAGGACAAGGAGCAACAAAATGGGTATAGAGGATGGTTTCCTGCTGAATTAGAGTAGGTTACAAGTGCTTGGCTTCTTATAAGGTAGTGCCACATTTTATAAGGCATTTGAAAAATTAGTCTGTAGGTCTGAGCTTAAGTACACTTATTCTGGTTTTACACCAGAGCAGAATCTAAGTGCAGGTCAGACTTAGGCCTCTCTTGATCTTCAAGAGATTAAAATCTCTGATTCAGAGATTAGCACGTGACTTCTACGTTTTCTGATCTATCTGTCCTGCCAAAGCACAAATCCACGGCTCAGGCATCGTTGTGGTTCCAGGCTCAGAGAATTGCTTCCGAACTCCCTGCATTTGCAGTCACGCTCCTGCCAGCCTGGCCAGAGGTCCTGCCGGTGGAAGCTACAAGTCTGAAATGTGTCTTTGGAAGAAGTTTCTGTGGGAATCCCTCTCATTCAGAAGTCTGGGCATATTGCAAAGATTACATTTCCCTAATTCCAGCTCTATTACCCACACACATATAAAACAGATGATGAATTATTTGTCTGAATGGTAACAATGTATTTTTGTCCACTTCTTTTTTTTAATGTCAAAATAAAAGCCTGGAGGTGGAAATCAGACAAAATATCCCTTGGCATTGCAGTATTCCACTGTAGCAGGCAAATAACGTTCCTGGATTAATGCCTGTGAGAACAGCATGAACTGATATTTGAATGGCAAACAGCTCAGTGCTATCTGCTTGTGGAAGCAAATTAAACTGCAGGTACAGCCTTGTCGCTGGTCCGTCTTCTGACGGACAGGGGCAACTCTGCATGCCTGCAGTGTTTCAAAGAAACTGTGGGAGATAAGAGAGAAAAAAGGTAAAGGGGTAAAGAGAGTAGAGTTGAGGACAGAAAGGTGTCCTGGTTTTGGCTGGGATAGAGTTAATTTTCTTCCCAGTAGCTGGCATAGTGTTTCGTTTTGTATTCAGCATGAGAATAATGTTGGTAACTCACTGATGGTTTAGTTGTTGCTAAGCAGGGCTTACACCAGTCAAGGACTTTTCAGCTTCTACCGGGTGCACAAGGAGCTGGGAGGGGGCACAGCCGGGACAGCTGGTCCCAACTGGCCAAAGGGCTATTCCAGACCATATGACGTCATACTCAGTATATAAACTGGGGGGAGTTGGCTGGGGGGCAGCGATTGCTGCTTGGGGACAGGCTGGGCTGGGCATCAGTCTGCGGGTGGTGAGCGGTAGCATCACTTGTTTTTCTTGGGTTTTGTTCCTCTCTCTCTCTTTTGTTGTTTTCCTTTCCATTACAATTTTTTTAATGTATTTATTAATTATTTTATTTCAATTATTAAACTGTTCTTATCTCAGCCCATGAGTTTTCTTACTTTTGCTCATCCGATTCTCTCCCTCATCCCACCAGGGCTGGGGGGGCTGGGGGCAGAGGGGGCGGTGAGAGAGCAGCTGTGTGGTGCTTGGTTGCGGACTGGGGTTAAACCACGACAAAAGGGAACAGAGAGAAAGAGAAAGGGACAGATAGGGAGGAAAAGAGAAATAGACAGAGCATGACTGAGGAGGAAAATGAACCCTAATGTTCTCATCGTGGTTTCTAGTAAGACCAACCACAGAGGAGCTCTCTTCTCAGAAACAATATAACAAGGCACTGTCATGGTTCTCGTAATTCCCATTCTCGGTTGTGAAAAGAATGCATCCTTGCCTTGCGAGAGAAGCATGTCATTCAGTTGGAGCCTGAAGTCATGTACTACTTTCCCAGCACAAACAAAAATTCCTGGTGGCTCCAGGTCTCTAGGGAGCTGGTCTGGGGCTTTTGTTTTGGTGGTTGGTTGTTTTTTCCTACCCGTCCTTTTCCTCCTACACAAGTTTTGAAACACAGCATATTTTCTAGTTTTCCAGCTGTATTAGAAGTACAGAGCTCGACTGTGGAAGAGATTAAGGCAAGAACATACAGTAGGTCTCCAAGCAACAAAACAACGTGTGCAGTGGGAAACAGGTCCACAAGGGTATTTGGGCTCGTAACTCCTATTTCCGTACTAAACTCTCATTGGCATCTGCACTTGAACAGGTGCACTTTATGAACAGTCAAACATGCATCTTTAATAAATCGTAATAAACAGCAGCAGAAATGTACAGATGTTTAAAAAGAGGCATTATTGAAACAAAAGGGAGGTATTTTGGTTTTTAAAAACAGATGGACAATTGTTGAGTTTGAACAGGGAGAGTTCAACTTCAAATACCCAAGTGCTTTTCTCGGGCAGGGATTTTGAAGGTGGCATTTTTTAAATGAGTGACCACCGCCCTTCCCCAGTTTTTATCTTTGAGGGGCAAAACCTGGAGCCTCCAGGGTTCAACAGTCACCAGCTAGTGACTTCAAGCAAAAAGCTAATTTCAAAGTCAGATCAGAACTCTGCATCCCATTTTATCCAATTAGCTATCTTAAGAGTAGGAACGTGGTCAAAAGTCTGGGTCAGGGCTCTTCACTATCTGAAGTCAACTCTCTCCTTCTGTGTGTTTTGCAGTGGTAGATAAGGAATAAAACATTCTAAACATGAGTTTCACTCAAGTAACACTGGGAGCACTTTACTTATTTAGCAGACATCACCACGAGGTCTCCCAGTCTGCGTCCTTCTCCTGGCATTTTACGTATGAGAAAAGTCTAAAAATAAAATAAACCAAGAAAAAACACGAGCAGAACAGCTGCTGTTCTACCCAGACAAAGCTCTGAATGAAAGCCATTATGATGGTGCACACTCTGCAATTGAAAATCCATTTACATTTTCAAGTCTGATTCCAACAGTAAATCTTAGGTTATATATATGACAGATTAAAAGACTCTGGCCCCACTACACTTCTCCCTGGCAAGAGAAAAACCATCTGCACAGCATCACTCGTGGTTGCTTCAACTCTGTAGGTACACATTTTTAAATTACATGGTGGTATATTTTTTCATTTCCCTTCCCTTCATTTTCACATGCAGCAAAATCACGTGCACAGCATTTTCCCCAACTCTGTGGTAGTTGGCATTCTGGCTAAGGAAACTGTTTTGATTTGCTCTTTTCCCTCAATTTGAGGGGCTACTGCACTATTTCCTTTGTAATCACACTAGCCAGGGTAAAAACCCTGTACGAATATATGGCTGTGAAACCAGGAAAAAAAGCCAGGAATACTGCTGTCTTTCCAAGCACAGAGAGAGAGTGAAAAAGAGCATACACCACGTAACAGGCTGCGCAAACCCATCTAGAGCTGAGTCCCACAGCGCTCTGGCCACCCTCTGGGCCCCGTGCTCCTCACGCCATGGGTAAGGGATGAGGGATGACAGTCCTTCCATGTGGAGAGCCAAGGACAAGCTTTCCAGAGCCCAAGCAAGCCTCCTTTTGACAGTTTAACTGCCAGCTGAGAAGTGCATGGCTCTTGCAACACAGCTGTTTGCGGGGGGGGGGCTCCCCCACCACAGCTGAGGCTGCTGCCAGAGGTGTTTCCATGCCCGCAGACCCCAGAGAGCTCTGGGTCAGCTATTTCTCAATGCACATGCAGCAGCTTGCAAGGTTCAGCCCTAAGTTTTGAACATACTAAAAGGAAGATGAAGAAACCAAGTGAAGGATCTGAAGGTCTGCTGCAAAAAAGAACCCCTAGAACAGGTTAATTCTTTGTTCATTAGCCAAAATATGTGACAAGTAGAACTTAAGGAAAATATATTTTTTAGTTTTATTTATTGTCGGCATGATCAGTGCTGTACAGGCACTGGAAAGGAGCACACACCATGAGCTTCTCCTCCCCATGAGATGACACATCCGAGGGGTGACAAAATGTAATACCGGTGGGAGGGGAGAATCAGACCCATTCCTTCTGTTCAAAAGAGATTGCCACCCAAGAAAACAAACCCAGAGAGCAAGGGATTTATTCAGGCACTTCCCATAGGTGCTTAGCACTCAGGGCCATCTTCTCCCGCTGCCAAGGGTATGGTCTCAGGCTGCGTCATATATGCCACCCTTGTGTGAACATCTCAGCTACCCCACAGCATCCAGTATGTGTGGTTAGGTGACATCCGAGCGTGCTCAGCAAACACACTACTAATGCCACACAGGCAACCCGGGCCAGGTTTAGTTTGGTTCATATGATAATAAGAGTATAATGGCATAAATAGATTAAATTCTAGAGCATGAAGAGTGTTCACTTGGAAAAATATTAATTAAAACATTAGCTAAGGGATTTTCAAGTCGGCTTCTAATCCTGCAGTAAATATAGCAGGCCAAATTATGTCATTTACATGCCAGCCAGAGAAGGAAGAAAAAAACCTAAACAGAGAAGAGCGTTGCGATGAGTGTAACACTTAACTTCAGCTCTTGAATTTAATGGAGAAGCAGTTGGTTTTAGCAACGCTCATACTGTGGTTGTGAGTGACCCTGGGTGTCACCATGCAGCGGTACAGGAAAAGTTATAGTGGTAAAATGTGCTCCAGACTCTTAAAAGGTGCTATGGGGTGGGAGCAGGGAAAGCTCCTTTCTTCCTTTGGGGAAGAAATAAAAAGGGGGGATTTAAAATCATATTAATTTCACTAGCAAATTGAGAGACCGCGTTACCCTTGTAACTAGAGGGATGTAGGTGGAAGGAAAGGCACCCAGACTTACATCCAACAGACTGGCTCCTAGGCTGTCATTTCTTGATGAACCAACCTAACAGCAAGGACTGGGCTTCCTGAACAGGCAAGGGTCACATTCAAAAAGTGAAAGGCACTGTGGTGTTTAAGGGCATCATTAGGGCCAATTTGGATTGAGCTAGCTGGAGGCAGTATGGCCCCTCTGAGGTTTGCATTGAGCTTTGTAGGGCAAACAGCCCCGGCGGCCACAGGAAACAAAACTTACCAAGAATATTGCATGCTTTGTCCTGCTCATTGACATTTACCTTCTACTTTCTTCCATACAAGTGTAGAACAACCTTGCATTAAAACATAGGCTTTAATGAAGCAAAGTATTGATTTTAAAATAGACTGTATCATGTCTAATAGGGAATTACTGAATGCCCTTGTGTCTCTAGCAGAAGCTAAAGAAATCTTGATGGTTTTCACTTTTCAGGAAATTGGGTGAAATTTGCCTCTTATCTTAAAAAATCTATAGCCTGGCAACAGAGGATCTGCCCAGAAAACGTCCATCTCTCTATTTCACAGATTCTCTGCAAGCACACCCAGTCTCTAGAATCCTTTCTCCACAGGAGTCAACCAGATTGAGTCCCGTCTTGTACCGCTGGCATGCAAGATTTCCATGTGGAGCAGTCTATCACAAAACCAGTTCATTTTTCTTCCCAGCTTATCAGATTTCTTTTACTAAATTAAAGAGTAGTTTGCTATAATAATTAAAGCCTGAGCCTGGCAGAGCTGTAGGAGATATGGGTACTACCATTAATTTTCTGGATGACATTTGGCAAAGTTTTGAAGGCCTGGTGTGGTAAATCACTTAAATTTGTGCTTGGCTTTAAACAGATCACTGGTCCCATTGATCAATGTCTAAATGACTCTTCACCCCAGTTTCTCTCACTACAGATGCTGTAGTTTTTTGCCAACCAAAGAAATGGCTTGTGAGTATTCCCGCAGGAACACCTGCAAAATACTTTGAGAAAGTTGGCTGGAAGATGGGTTAGAAATATAAACACCCAGAAAATTCCACTAGTTCACCAGATATTTATAATCAACTAACTTGAACTACACTTTGCCTCATTTACCAAACAGGCAGCAGCTGACCAAACCAATTACAGCTTCTCCTTAAATAAGGTAAGGAATGAAAAGCCTATCCTGAGTGGGTAGACAGAAGTTATGGGGATGAATTTAGGAGAACGACTCTTTGAGATGGACCCTACCCCTCCTTTTGCAAAAGCAGCAAAAAATGTTATGCTCTCTATAGGGAAAGCCATGAATTTGCATTATTGCTGTGTATACTGTAGAACTAAGGCAGGGTCTGCCAGCCTCTACCTGTCAAAACAGGGGCACAAGAGCTCTGAGGTATGGCGACACTGACTACCTGTGGATAGCATCACTGCTGCTCCAGGAAGGATGATCTCCTCGCCAGCACCTCCTGAGTTCCCCTGTATCAAATGCTCCCAGTTTAAAAAGATGGGATAAGATTTGTGTGTACTGTTTGCTCTGCTTCAGATGGCTTTTCTTGCAATGCCTCTCTCCCTGATTTACACTTTTCTCATGTGAAGGAGACGCAGAAGTTTTAAAGCATTTTTAGATCCAGAGCTGCAGCAAGAGGGTGGCCCCACTGGCTGCTGCTGAAACAGAAATCACTCCTCCAGTGCTGGATTTTAAAGAAAGGGCCCCTGTGGCTATATTTAGACTATCCAGAGCCTAACAGATAGCTGAATAATCTTAGGAACCTTCAGGTGAATACTTTGCTAAGTTATTACTGTTCCCTTGGGTATCCCAGAGAAGTAGTTTGCATGCGAAATTTAAGCAGGTGAGTTATATACAACAAGAAAAGATGTGATTGATGGAAAGCTGTATCCAGATTTTATTTTTTGTCATTGGATATTTTATCTTGTTCCCCAATGGCTTTTACGAATCTGGTGCTGTCACTGTCCTGAGCAAAGCTCAACTGACTGTTTTAAAATCCAAGACCATAGCTCAGTGGCTCAGAGTTTACTATGCTGCCATGTAAACACTCTCATTTTAATTATACAGTTGTGAAATTCCTCAACAATAACAAATCCAGTGGTTGGTAACTATGCCAAAATATTAGAATAGTTAGAGAATTTAAGTCTCATTATGAAGAAAAATACGAAGCCAGTACCAAATGTTGTGAAGAAACTGAAATTGTGAATAATACGATCGTGAAGTCAGAAAGAATCCAGACTTGTGAGAGAGTCTGGGGAACCACCTAACCAACGAGATCACAGTGACCCTCCAGGTACTACAGTGCTAGTTACAGCTCTCAATACATGTGGTTTGCTATCAGTTTTCATGAGAAATTCTGTCTTGAGACCATGACCAAGTCCCAGAAAAAGTGAGTAAGCTGATCAGATTTTTCTTTAGTTTTGCAAGAAGCATCTAAAGCAAGCAGCCATCTGGAATAGCAGCAGATCTGAGATTATCTTGAGTAAGTCAATTTAGCCATTATTCCTAGGCTGCAGCCTGAAGGGAGGGTGGGTGCATGCAATGAATGAAAATCGTCCCGCCAGCACGCTGGTCTGCTCCACTTGCCAGTTAGGAACACAGCATGAGAGAAATAGAAGAGATCATTAACTTATATCTGTTGTTCAGATCCATCCCACCTAATTTATGGTACTTAGCTGAGTGCCTGAGAGAGAAGCATACCTGTCCTCTGAAAGGACAACACAGCATCGCACATGCCACCTAAAACCTGAATCACCCTTGGTTTTATCATGAAGTGCTCAGGAAGGCTGTGCTCCTAGCCTAGGCTCCACAGAGGACGGGGATCTGGGCCTTACTGCAGGAACAGAGCTAGCTATGAGATATACAAGTGAATACAGATTAGTAAGCCTTTTGCCCCTCACCTTCTCTCCTCTTAATGTGTCTGAGCCTGCTGTTCCCGCATCTTTTGTAGGAATGATGCTCAAGAGCTTAGCTTCCAGGCTTTTCATCTGGGAGAGACCCCAGCGGAAAGCAGGCTGTTTGCCACCCTCCCCAGTGATGAACAGGGAGATCTGTCAAGCAGTCTTGAAGCCAGAGAGCCAGAGAGCTCTGCTATCAACCAAAGCCATTTTGCCATTGTGGGTGTTAGCCTTCTCTTTGGTCCTTTGTCGTCACTTAGCCTGATTCGCCTGCTGGGAACCTGGGGAAGACTTTCCGTAACAGAGCCCCAGCAACCTGCTTGCCACATGTGAGGAGCCCTTGGAAAGGAGTTGGGTTGCGTCACCACAGTGGGTTGCACCATGGCTATAACACCTGATCTTCTGGGCCTGTACTGTTGTCTTACACGTAGAGAAACAGCTCGCCTTGGCAAAGCTAAGAAAACAATGGGTGGATGCGTGTGCATGTGAGAGTAAACAGCTTAAGTTTTGCTGATACTTGCAGTGTAGAAGGACAGCGGGTCTCTTCATGAGCTTTTTCCAGTACTGTGTGGCATGTGAGGCTGCCTGCAAAAAGACGGCTTCTACTAGCAGCTAGCACTTGGAGATAAATGACAAAAATGTAAACACTGTGCTGATTCCAAGTCTGTTCAGACGTTTTGATTGAACAAGCTATACTTCCAGACACTTTTCCATACTTCAGTGGGTGAACTGTGCTTTGGTAGTTAGAGAGTTGCATTAAGACAACGTTCAAAACAAGAAATCCTCTGAGGCATTTATTTCATGGGGACAAATATTGATGTTGCAGGGATTTTAAAGTGACTGGATTCTCTAAAGCAATAAGTGACTAATTTCCCTTTCAATGAATCCACATATGCTCAGCTTTCATGTTTTGAAAGGCAGCCAAAGCGACATTCTTTCAGGCTTTAAGTTGATATAAATAAAGTATAACAGAGAGCCCTGATAGCAAAGTTTATCAATGACACATGCCTTAGTTAGAATTTACACATGGACACGGCTGGATTTTCCACTTTGTCTTCAGCTGGCTCCTAAAGAATGTCATCAGTTGCCATAAGCTGGCAGTTTCCAGCCACAACCTGTCTGAGAGGGTGACACGAGACCCCCCCACACAGACAACCTAGAATGACATTTGGAGAGCAGCAGGCTGAGCTGAAACACAGGTCCACAAAGTGCAAGGTACTTTACAAACCTCCATTTGGGCATGGAGACCTTATGTTTTTTACAACATAAAGAACAAGATAAAGTAGAAAGGGATGTAGTAGTGAAGCGAGCCAGGAGATGTGACACACACAGTTTGCTAATTCCCCTTCTGGCCCTCCCCATGGGGTTTTTTTGGTGTATCTTAATAAAATTGTTAGCTGTAGACCTTACCTATTTTATCACATTTAACTGAATCCAGCTCCAGTTTTTAAAATCATGGTTTTCCATTCTTTCTTTTCTTCATTCTTTTCTGGGGAAAACCAACACATGAGAGCAGCGCATAGTGATGGTGCAGCACCTAAGCTAGAGGATCCCCTCTCCTCAGTTGTGTTCTGTGCTAAAGGACAGGAGAGAAGCAGCAGCTGACAGAGCAACAACTTCTGATCCCAAGACTTTGCCCAGATAGTTTGCCTTGGTTTGGGGAGATTTTGGGGTGAATACCTGCTACACAGCCTTGGCAGAGCTTTTCCTGACTCTATTTTTGTAGCTTGAACTACAAGAGTTGATTCCTTCTTTTCCTCTTGCATATGAATGTGACAGTGAGCGGTTATCTGGACTGGACTAAACACCAGTTAGGGATAATTTGCTCATTAACCAACACTCCGTCCTCCCACCCCCCTTAGCTATTGGGCAGCCAAAAGATAAACATTTGCAGCATGGCGGATTTCTTCCATTTCAGGCCAACGCAGGCTGAATGTTTGCGCCAAGATGCGCTCTCCCTGCCTTTAGCTCCTCTTTTATTCCTCCAAGGATTCCTTCTCTCCTTCTCCATTGAGGCCAAGCTCATCCACCAGGTCTTCATGGCTCTGACTGCCTCCTTCTTACACCTTACTAACTCCCACTCACTTCCCCAATGTCTTTCTGGGATTCTCACTTTCCTGTCTTCTCCCACCCCACCCCAAGCCCAGACTGCTGAGCAGCTTTGTTCTCTCACTTCGAATTCTTCATCAAAGAAAAGCTCATTCGCAAAAGCTTACAATTGGCTTTAGTTGCCTATGTCTGCCACTGGCTTTTGTATTTGTTTGACATGTATGCTTGAAATAGACTTCAAGTTCTTTGGCCCAGAGCTGTATTTTACCTGAATATTGACAAGGAAGGTGAAAAAGAGGATGACAAGGAGGAAGGAATGAGCTTCAGCAGCGCAATCTACAGGAACTGGATCTGCAAAAAAGGTATCTTTCAGCAGCAACAATCACAAACCAGCATACTTCAGAATTCATACCAATAGCAGATGTAAAAGTAAAGAAGTAACCCCGGGCACCTGTGGTATAGAAACATAGGTATGTGGTCCAGAAAATGCCTTCCTGCATTCTTTAATAACTAAGCCTGACATTATAAAGCACTCATGAATAAAATTAAAGGGCTTCCATGTCAGAGTATGCTTAAAATGAGAGGTATGTTGCAAGGAAATTCTAGCAAAAAAATGTCCAACTAATCCAAGCCCTCTCCTGAACTCACAGTAGTGTTATTAGGTTATAATGCAAAAAATATTACTTGACTGAGGGAAGGAGCTGTTGATAGCATGTTTATTGCAAATAGCAGGCAGACGAGTGGCACCTTGCTTTTGAAAAAAGCCAGATTTCTGTAGCATTAGTGGCACAGAAATATGAATTTCAGTAAATTCTTTTGGCAACAAAAATGGCACGTGTTCTGTGCATTGGGATAAAACAAACCATAAATGGTGACCACTTTCGCAAACTGATGCTGAAGACACCCAGACCTTGATGCTAAATTAGCCAAATACAAGAGACGTTTAGAGGCAGCAAATAATAGTATTTGAAAACATTTCATGGACTTCTATTCCTGTGGAATATTAATATTTACATACAAAAATTTTGTATGTTGATAATTACGATGACAACAATAAAACATATAGAAATAGCGTGGCGTTTTAGACACAGGCCAAAAAATTAGTCCTTTTTCCTAGCTCATCACACAGAATCAATGACAAAAAAATCACTCAGCTCCTGGGTTGAGGGCCACTGCAGGTATCTAGCTGCGCCTCTTGTTAGGATAGTACAGTTTGTTTGGCTCAATGCAGATGAAGACAATGGATTCTAGTTTGGGCGGAATCAGCCCGTAGGTGTCTTTAGCATGCTGCAAGAGCATACTCCAAGCTCTCAGCTTCCACTGACTCCCATTTCTATCCTACTCTAACATCAAAACCCTGGTCTTGATCATTAAAGTCATTAGTGGGTGAGACCCATTCCCATTCGTGACCATATTTCCATCTATATCCAGACTGGCAGTATTCTAGGACAGCTGTGCTAGTAAGTCTCATGTCCCAGATGAAAGATGAGGAGCAGAAAAATCAATCATTCTCGGATACACATGTGAAACAGTCTTCTAGGTGAATCCAGGTAAATGAACCCTTTCTAGGTACCCTTACCACGTTATCTGAAAAGTGCCACCAAAATACACTGGTAAAACATTTCTGCTGTACCGGCATGACAGAATGGGATCATATGGTATGTAAGCCCCAGCAATTTATTCAGGAAATCGAGAAGAAACCCAGAAAGCATTACATGCAGGAGAACATCATCATGGGATTTAACAAACATAAAAGTTATATTTAGGCCCTGGTGAAAAGTGTAACATGCTAATAAAAGGTTGGAAGATTCTCTGTTACACACTTTTTAAAAATGTAATTTAAATTTTCCTGAGGGGCTGCTTTTTGTGTTAATCTAGTTTCTCCTTCATCAGTCCACACATAATTAACTGTATCTCACAGTCAGTAACAAACTAAAGTGGCTGGCCAGATGACACCTAAAAACTAAGTACCAAAGGTAGTACAGCTTGTATCCATAGTAATTTTGAAGATAAAATTATCTTGCACAACTTCCCATAACTGGTTTGGAAGTAAGAAGTAAGCTACTTAGACTAGGCTAATAAGGCAATTTATTCACCTTTCATGCCAGTCCTTCAACACTAAATGTCGTGCAACCTTGTCCAGGGAGGAAGAGGATTGGAAATCAGAGCTCTTGAGCACAAGGGAGGGCAGCAAAGGAGGGAGAACGAAGCACCAAGCACTAGTGCCATCAGAGATGGGAGGCTTCGGAGGCTCGAAGGATACCCTTCTGTAGGAATGACAGCAGAAGTTAAAATGGAATCTTAATTTGGTTCTTGGAAGAGGACTTTATTTGGAAAGGCAGCATCTGGTTTAGGTGAAATTTTTTGTAATTCAAACTACACAGCCTATTGCCATAAGGTAATATGATCTCTGTTCTACCAGCTGCCCTCTGAGCACAGAGATGTTCTGAGATACTGTTTTTGTTAATTGCTTTCATCCATCTGGGCTTTCAGCTGGTGATAGCGTTTAAATCTGGGCTGAAACCAAATTTTGCTTACAATAGTTTTAAAGAAAGTAATATTAACTCATTTGTTCCCCCCTTAGCTTCCCACCTAGCACATATTAGAAGGCATAGCCTAATTGATGCTGTACTTCTCTAACATATTGCTAGCTAATTTAGGATACTGACTCCTCTTCGCATCAAGAACGGTTGTGCCATTTTAACTTACCACCAACTTACAGATAGGCAACACTACTCCTCTGACTGAGTTTCTGATGCCCTAGACAGAGAACAGTTTTTGTCTGCCAGTTCAATGCATAGTTTGGCATCTCTGCCTAAATAGTTGACGAAGATGGCCTTAAAGCAATGTTGTCAGACTTTGCACTGTGGCAGCACCAAGTGGCAAGCAGAAGCAACACACTGCTGACATTGCTGCGGGAACAGTAATCTCTGCCAGGGGTGCAGAGCAACTGCTGGGGGTGCTAACACCTTCAGTCACTGCAGCCAGCTCGCTAGACTCGTTTGTCGATATCCCGACAGGAGCACTGACAGCTCAGCGTGGAGATGGAGACACACACACACACACCCCCCTGCATGAGATCTACGGAAAAGTAACAAACACTGTTCTACACAGCAGAAAAATTCGGTAGCAAACAAGAAGTGGCTATAAAATGCTATTAAATCACAGTGGCAACATTGTTCTTCCTCTTTATCTGTTTCTACCCTGGGAAAAAAAATGTCTTTGTATATGCTGTACTCGCTAACAATTATATTGTACTGATTTTCAGCATGCTGGCAGTCCTACTCTCTGTTCACGTAAATCATCAATCTTGGCTTAAGGAATATTTGTATTCTAAAAAAAGACTCCATTTACTTTGTCAGTATCTCCTTAGGACACTTGTAATTGGCTTTCTACTGTCTCTGTAAAAGTTTAAAACCCCTTTTTTTTTAACCCATTCAGAGAGCTCTCCTCTGCTTTTCTTTCATGCAGCAAGAGGTGGGGGCTAGAATAATCTCAAATCATTTATTTAGAACGGCCCTTTATTCAGCCGATCATATGGTTTAATTTATCAAAATAAGAGATGAGAAATAGTGAAAAAGCCTTATAAAAAAACAAGCAAACTTTCTTCCAAGCCCGAATGGCTAATATTCATCATGTCTCATAGTATATGCAGGTGACTCACTCAAAGTGATAGATCACATGGAGCCTATTTTCAATGTCGTGAAGCCCCTTTTCCCCGTGACTGGAAATGAAATGGGCAGGGCTCTGACATATCCTGCATTTCTTAGGCAGCGCCAAACAATGGTTTCATTTATAGATGAAGTGGCAGACTCTGGGCTGGCGGCGTGCCCCCAGCTCCCCATTAGTGGGGCAGCATCGGCGCCAGCCCTCCCAGCGCAGGCCAAGCCGTCTCTCATTCTGCGCCTTCATTTTCTGGGCCAACACTTCCCTCTCCTGGTAACTACAGCCACACCGCACAGCAAAGCACTCCCATTTATCCTTTCATATGTTGTTTTAAATATTTGCTTTCAATAGTAACAATAAATTTAATTTTAATATTATTTGCCTCTTCCAATAAGAACAGGGTATTGGATGTTTGAGCCTTTTGCCACCCAAGCAACAGGAGTTGGGCAATACCTGAGCTTTTTGGCCAGACATCAAACCGCATGTCTAGGAGACCTGGGAAACCACGTTGGGGCTTGGCTTTCTCTCCTCCTCTGCCTTATCCCAGACACTTTAAGCTGAGATCACTCATGCCTGAGAGGTGAGTCTAAGCCTCCCTCTCCCCATGAAGTACAAAGGAAAAGCTCAGCACAGGCATCCACAGGGCAGAGAGGTGAATCCCACCATTACTTTCTATGGATGCAATTCAGGTCTCCAGCACCGATTTAGATGTGGAAGGGTGTCCCACCCGGACTCCAGCTGCTGCTTCAGAAGGAATGCAGTTCTCACGGCTCCCACTCTCATCTGTCAGCTCTGTGTAGATGCGTCCAGTACCCTGAGATGTTTAACATGGCACTGGGCACCTTTCTTTAGGTACCTGAACTGCTCCCTGTTTTTCTAACTGTAAAGAAGAACAGGCTGGGGTTTAAAAAGCTATTTTTAATATGAAAATTGGATAGTTTCTGATAAACTTTTGCTCTGTTATATATTGGGGGGAGGGGGGAAGGGAAGGTGTGGTAGAGAGAAGATTCCAAATAAATGAGACAATGCTTTCCTGATTTAAAATTATCGGGGGGGTTGTGGGGAAATAAAGAATTCAAGGGCAAGATATTTCCAGCAAAATTGCACTTTTCATGATCACAGAATCATAGAATAGTTTGGGTTGGAAAGGATCTTTAAAACTCATTTGGTTCAACCCCCCCCTGCAGTGAGCAGGGACATCTTCAACCAGATCAGGTTGCTCAGAGCCTCATCCAACCTGACCTTGAATGTTTCAAGGGATAGGGCATCCACTGCCTCTCTGGGCAACCCGTTCCAGTGCCTCACTACCCTCATCATAAAGAGTTTCTTCCTTACATCTAGTCTGAATCTACCCTCCTTTTGTTTAAAACCATTACCCCTTGTCCTATCACAACAAGCCCTGCCAAACCGTCTCTCTCCATCTTTCTCATGAGCCCCCTTTAAGTACCGAAAGGCCGCAGTCAGGTCTCCCCGCAGCCTTCTCTTCTCCAGGCTGAACAACCCCAACTCTCTCAGCCTGTCCTCACAGCAGAGGCGCTCCAGCCCTCGGATCATGTTTGTGGCCCCCTCTGGACCCGCTTCCAACAGCTCCGTGTCTTTCCTGTGCCAGGGACCCCAGAGCTGGACGCAGCCCTGCAGGTGGGGCCTCGCCAGAGCAGAGCAGAGGGGCAGAATCACCTCCCTCGACCTGCTGGCCACGCTGCTTTTGGTGCAGCCCAGGATACAGTTGGCCACTTGGGCTGTGAGCGCACCTTGCCAGCTCATGTCCAGCTTTTTGTCCACCAGTATTCCCAAGTCCTTCTCCACAGGTCAGCTCTCAATCCCTTCATCCCCCAGCCTTTACTGATACCGGTTATGATGCTCCATATTTTCATTTTCTCAGAGTCTGTCTCCCTTTGGTGGTAAGAAACCAGTGGTTCAGCTGCTTGGGGAATTGCAACCCAAAGCAACTAGAAATGGATGATCAAAGGGTGCTAAGAAAGAATAATGCATCCGTTGAGAGATCTTCCCCTCGCAGAGCCCCCAGGGTTTCTGGCAGACCAGTGCTCCCTGCCCAGTAAATTGGGACTGGCAGGTCTCTACATACAAGGGGAAGAAGCCTACCTTCATCAAAGAGCATAGCTTTGTCTTTTGGGGGTCAAATAAATCCTTCTGATGTTGCAACTCAGATTTGCTGTGTTGAGGAATTTAGATTTAAGGGCAGCCACACACCCAGGAACGCGGTGATGGTCTAGACAGACTTAGGCTGTTTTGTTCAGTGCTAGTCACACCTCTTGACAGCCGTTTATCACCAGGATGGGCTGATGGGCTCAGCCAAGGAGCTGGGTTTTTAATAAGAGTGATCGCTTAAGGAATTCCAGGACTGGTAAGAGAAAAGGTGGGGTGGGGTGTTTTTTTCCAGAAGGAAAGGAAGGCGAGTCACATGCTTCTGCTTTGACAGCAAAAAGGAAAGTAGGATCAAGAAGCCGTAGGAGAAAACAGTATCTCCAAGTCTGTTTTGAGGTTCCCTTGAGAGTCCTGGGAGAAGGCTGATAAGGAATATTTTTGGGAGGGTTTTATGGCTGGACACAACACAGCAAGGGTTCCCAACTCATAGCTGCACACTTGGACATGGGAATGGAAGGCGAGGCATCGCAAGCCTGGAAATAGACTGTCAACAGGAAAGATGTTGTGTTGCTGGAACATGTCCAGATGAGAGCAAGAATGCTGGTGAGGGGTCTGGAGCACAAGTCTTACGAGGAGCAGCTGAGGGAACTGGGGTTGTTTAACCTGGAGAAGAGGAGGCTGAGGGGAGACCTGATCGCCCTCTACACCTGCCTGACAGGAGGCTGTAGCCAGGTGGGGTTCCGTCTCTTCTCCCTGGTAACGGGTGATAAGACGAGGGGAAATGGCCTCAGGTTGCACCAGCGGAGGTTTAGATTGGACATTAGGAAAAAATTCTTTACCGAAAGGGTTGTCAAGCATTGGAACAGGCGACCTGAGTCCCCATCCTTAGAGGTATTTAAAAGACAAGCAGACGAGGTGCTTAGGGACATGGTTTAGTGGTGGGATGGCAGGGTTAGGTTAACAGTTGGACTTGATGATCTTAAAGGTCTTTTCCAACCTAAATGATTCTATGATTCTAAGTCTGGGAAATGCCATTATCTAGTCTAGCTAGAAAATGTGGTCTTTAAAGGAGCTGAGCCACACAAAAAGATAAATTTCACAATAAACATTTATTTCTGCAGGGCTATTTCAGCCATTTACCAGTGAAGCAATGATGAAACGCCCATTAAAAGGGACTCAGAAGGAGGTATCCATAGGATATTGTTCAGCGTGTGAATTGTTAGCCCCGAGATGATTTTACTGATGATATAAAACCGCCTAATTATTCTTCCTTCAGCGGTACTTTGAAGCCGGTGGCAGACCGCGGCTCTGAGGTGGCAGTCACCAGACACAACCACCACACCTGTCACTCCCCCACGCGTTAACCTTTTAAAGTCGTTTTCGCTTTGACAATACCCCACTGACAAACGCGACGGGCCACCGGCCTACCCCGACCCCCCCGCCCCCGGTTCCCCTATCCCCCACAGCCCGGCGCCGCCCCCGCCCGCCCAACCACCGCCTCCCGCGCATGCCCCCCCCCGGGCCGCCCGGCCCAGGATATACGCAGCGCCATTCCGCGTCATCGGCGCGCGTCGCGGAGCGTCGTTCGGTCGGAGCGATGTCGCCGCCGCTCTTCAGCCTGCCCGAAGCGCGGCTCCGCTTCACGGTGAGCCCTGCCGTGCCCGGGCGGGGAGGGGGGTGGAGGCTCGCCCCGCCTCCCTCGCTACCACCGGGAGGGGAACCGGGCGGGCGGGAGCTTGCGTCTGCGCGCCCCGTGCGAGGGCGCTGCCTCCCCGCGCCCCTCTCCCCTCCCGCCTGAGCGGCCGGGCCCCGCCGCCTCTGCCCGGTCCTGGGCCGGCAGGCCCGGCCGGGGCTCCCGCTGAGGGGAGGGCCGGGCTCTTAACGAGCGGCCAGGGCAGCTGAGATGAAGCGGTGTAAGTCTGGGGACCGGGCTTCGTACCGCTCAGCCTAGCCCGCCGGCTGTCTAGTTAACTAAAATCATTGTAAAATAAAATTATTTTAAGTCCTGGCGTAACCCCCCCAGCAAAATGCCTCCGTAGCTTATTGCGCTTCTCTCTTTCGCGCCTCTGCCGAATGATGCTCTCCTGTTGCCGGAGCAGGGGGGGCTGGATGCGTACCCAGGCCTCTGGAGCTCGCTGATTTGCAGCCCGGTTCGTTGGGCGAGGAGATGGGATTTGCACAGAATTGGTCGAGGCACAGACACGTGCGCTGTTAAATTGATTTCCTTATAGGATATAGTAATTTTTAGACCATCTTGTTAGCAGGAGTCTTGTCCCAAACCACCATAACCTGTGAGGCAGGTGAAGTTGTGTGCGTGGGACTTGAAACTGTTGTCGGCGCAGCGTTGGTCACAACAGCAATGTTCCTCTGTGTCTCGCTTAGAACTACTATTTTTACCACGCTGTTAGCCCAGGTTTGAGGTGTGGTGGTCTACTAGCCCGCGTGCCTAATTTGCTAGCCATGTGTTATTTGCCCTACTTGCTACAAAGTTCTCTTTGTAAACTGACACGTGGTTTGTGGCAAATAAATTCCTAAGTATTTCTGTCTGCTGTCAGGTAGAGGAAGGAGGAGATCCTTCTGGGTTTGTACTGGTTTTGTAACTTTTCTTTTTTTATGTTTTGGCAGACGTCTGCTAGAGAGGCTCTGAATAATAAAAGTATTAAGCCATTGCTGAATGCCTTTAACCAGATTCCTGGGAGGTAAGTAAATGCTGCTTGATTTCCCAAAGGTGGCTATTCTGGTAATTTCTAGTAATCTTGTCCCTAATAGCTGTTATTAACTGATGTGGAATGTTTGCATTTGCAGTGAAAATGAAAAAAAGTGTACCTTGGATCAAGCTTTTAGAGTTATTGTAGAAGAAGAAATAGTAAGTACTTTAAGCTACTACAGCTTATCTCTTGATAAAGCTCAAATTTCTGTTTGCAGGTTAATGTATTAATTTAACAGCAACTTACTTTAGTATAAGGAAATACTGTTCAGTATGTAAAAGTTATCTAATTAATATTGAATATAGATGATTAAAGGATATTGGTAGGTAGGACAGAATGGCAGAGTCTTACAGATACCACACTATACCGGGAGGTGTTGACTTAGCCTTTTCCAGCAGTTCTTTGTAATGCTTAGGAAATTCTGCTTTGTCTTAATATTCTAGTTCATAAATATGCATTATTCTACCACTGTACTTTAAGAGTGGGATGGAGTGGGTTATCTGACACTAGCATGTAACAAAGCTGCCTGTCAGCTGAAAAGAATGTTGAAAGGAATGAAAGAATGGCTTTGTTGGTATTACTTGAATGAGGGCTGAATGTGGGATATTAATTTTCAGAGGTGAATGACTCTTTCTACACGAGTAGCTATTATAGGGTCTTTAATGGCCAGAAGCAGTCAAGAAATGTTGCTGGCTCAATAAAAACTTATATGGTTAACGGACAGGTCTGATGTAATAGATTGTTTGAAGTTTTGGGAAGTTGAATGTCAATATTTGTTTTAAATATGCCTACTTGGAAACAGGAACTTCAGTTTTGTTATGTATGTTTAGGTCAGAATGGAGAAGTTTAACACTGTTCTGTTTGTTTAGATAAACAAAGCTCCATGTGAAAATCTCCTGGCAATTATTTCTCTTGCTATTAATGGAGTCACAGAAGGTGAGCATCTTTCCCTCACATCTGTTGGCAGTTTTAGGGGTCATTTAGAGGAATTTTTAAATCTTGATTTTTTTGTAAATCATCTACAGCAGTTAGCTTTGATAGTAAGTGGTCCTTATACTAGTGGTTATTAAGTCTGTTTCACAATAAAGTGAAGTATCAGAAGGCCAACCGTACTCTGGGCTGCATCAAGAGAAGCGTGGCCAGCAGGTCGAGGGAGGTGATTCTGCCCCTCTACTCTGCTCTGGTGAGACCTCACCTGGTGTACTGCGTCCAGCTCTGGAGCCCTCAGCACAAGAAGGACATGGAACTGTTGGAGTGGGTCCGGAGGAGGGCTATTAAGATGATCTGAGGGCTGGAGCACCTCTCCTATGAGGACAGGCTGAGAGAGTTGGGCTTGTTCATCCTGGAGAAAAGAAGGCTGCGGGGAGACCTGATTACAGCCTTTCAGTATCTAAAGGGGGCCTATAGGAAAGATGGGGACAATCTTTTTAGTAGGGCCAGCTGTGACAGGACAAGGGGTAATGGTTTTAAACTAAACCAGGGTAGGTTTAGACTGGATATAAGGAAGAAATTCTTTACAATGAGGGTGGGGAAACACTGGCACAGGTTGCCCGGAGAGGTGGTGGAGGCCCCATCCCTGGAAGCATTCAAGGTCAGGTTGGATGGGGCTCTGAGCAACCTGATCTAGTTAGCAGTGTCCCTGCTCACTGCAGGGGGGTTGGACTAGATGACCTCTAGGGGTCCCTTCCAACCCAAAACATTCTGTGATTCTATGATTCTATCATATAATTAATTCATTTATAAGTGTCATGTTTGTGTATCTTTGTCCACCACTGTAAAATGCTTAGAAGTCTCCCCATCACAATTTCAGAGAAGGGACTGCTGAGGCAGAGAGGCTAACTGATTTACAGGTTTCTCTGTCAGTCGCTGGCAGAGCCAGAAATAACTTCTGAATTTCTGTGCTCATCTACCAGTACTGGCCTGTCAGTTCACAGCTGTTATTTAGATACCTGAATATGTTTCTGTAACTGTCTTTTGTGTCAGAAATCATTGTGCCAATTTCTTCTGAAGAGGCATTCATGCTCTTCCCTTTGTTTATTTGTTCACATTACACATCAAATACTTGTTTGTTTCAGTAAGTATAGCTCAACTACATATGTGTTTTATGAACTGTAGAATAACAAGACCTGTAATGATGATGAGTGCAGACACTACCGAATTAGAGAGCATGGGTGGACGCTGCTTTAGTGGTGCTTTGCTTGAGGAAGAGACTCTCAAGCTTCATGGGTGTGTGTAGTGTAACTAACTGTAGTTTTAGAAGTCTGAAAGAGTTCACTTGCAGACTGCAAAGAGATGCAACATTGTTTTAGACTGTGAGGTTCTTACAACAGTTATTCTTTATTATTTGTTTTATGTTAGTGCAAAGCTCTTGTAAAACTCTTCTAAAGCTCATCTGCATATGTGTACATACAGAAATAGCTTAATGGCAGTTCATGCTTTAGCCCAAGCTTTTTGTTAGTATTTGTAGGAACCCAAGAGAACTTTTCTTCTTCTTTTTTTAACATAATGTCTCTCAACTGCCACGCATCTTTATTGCATTTCAGTTCAAATTTGCTGAATAAAATGTCCCCTGTTCCTCATAGGTATCTGCACTGCATCAACCCCTTTTGTGCTTCTGGGTGATGTTCTGGATTGCCTGCCTTTGGATCAGTGTGACAAAATTTTCACTTTTGTGGAGAAAAATGTTGCTACATGGAAATCGGTAGGTATTTTTCCAAAATGTGGTACAGTTGTGCCAAAGCTTCTGTCTACCTGAACCATTTTTACAAACTGATTTTAAATGTCTTTGTATCTGTGTTAAAGTAGTAGTAGCATTCAGCACATTTTGGTTTGAGGCTTAAAAATGCCTGGGCAGCAGAGATCAGAAAATTAATAATAAATCAGTTTTGACTGATTGTTCTATTTCTAACTACTTTCTCTACAGTATGCAGTGTTTGTCACATTTAGAAACTGGAAACTTAACTTCCGATGCATCATTTGTATGAGTAGCTTCTCTCTTGACATACTATTCAGCTGCTTCCTCCAAGCTGCAGGAGATTCCTCGATCTCCTATTTCAGGGAAGTCTGCTTGGTCGCTTCCTTAATGAGCCTTCCATTACAGGACCATAGCAATGGTGAATAAGTTGGCCTAAAATGTTTCTGCTCTTGAGGAACAGCTGGTGTTTTGAGGCCTGTGTGAGGGTTTTACTCTCTTGCTGTGCCATGGTGCTGTAGCAGAAGAGCTGCTGCAACAGGCTGCTGAGCTTCTTGTGCTGCAGGTGCTGTTAATTAAAGAGGGAATTCAGGCAGAAGTCCTAAGCTGCCTGCGTTTTATTCCAAGATCATAAGAAATCTTGGATCTCAGTATTTTGCTCTTTGGCAGTAGTGGTGGCACCACAAGTGTCAGCAACACCTGAAGAGCATTCTGGTTTCTCTGTGTGTGTTCCTAACTTGGATTTCCTAACTGGGACTACCTCCCATAGGCATGCATTCAGGCTATTCTGTTTCAGATAACCTTGTCCCCTCCAATACATTCACAAACTGTTCTTTATCGTTAATTCAAGTACCTATCAATGTCTTTCTCCTGCTGCCGAATTACTAGCACTGTGAATGCTCTAAGTCTTTTGTATATTGCTCTTTGTGTTTGTGTATGAATAATGCATGGAATAATAAAAGCAATGAGTGTAAAAAAATTAGTGTGTTCGGGAAAAAACGTGGATGCTGCTCTTGCAGTTCATCGTCATTTACAGTTTTTCTGTATGGAGGCTGGATTTAAATGCTGTATTTTAGTCTTTCTTGGAATTTGTGGGACTGCTTGTTTTGTGTTGCCTTTTTTGTGAAACCTGACTCTTATTTAAGGGAACACTCAAATTTAGAGTTAAGAGCAGGAATGACTCATATTTACTCATGGCTTGTGATCAATTTAAATTCTACTCAAGAAGGCTTTGTGCTCTCTTAATGATCTAAATACCTTTGCTCCATTTCAGAATACATTTTACTCTGCAGGGAAAAATTACTTGCTACGAATGTGCAATGGTGAGTTGTAGTTCTTCGGGGGGGGTGGTGGGGAATTAAAGAACTCCCTATCTCAGCAAATGAAAGCGAGTTTAATAATTTGATTTACATTCAGATGTGTTCAGTAAGTAATAAAGTTAAAAGGCAGATCACTCAGCAGATATTCATGAGTCTTGCTGATTAACATGAAAGTCATTCTGACCTTAGGGAAATCTTTTCATCAGTGCAGGTCGTTATAGCAGAACACCTGAGGAACACTTATCCTCAGCAATGACAAGGCTCATATCAGAGGCTGTATTTGAGTAGGATTCATTTGAACTTCTTTTTTATTGCTGTTGAAGGTGTTAGGAGCATTGGTAAAATGTGTCTGGAGAAAACATGGCTGATCTGAGGAAGTTACTAGCATTTCAATTTACAAATCTTAGCTTCCTTTCATCAGCTCTGTAGGTCATGTTAATTAGCAAATCTTAAAATCTGGTGCCTGAGAAATTGAAAGAGGGATAAATACTAATATTCTTTACTTTTTATAATATTTAGACCTCCTAAGAAGATTATCTAAGTCACAAAACACAGTATTCTGTGGAAGAATTCAGCTGTTCTTGGCTCGGTTATTTCCGCTTTCAGAGAAGTCAGGTGAGATTTTGCATTTTGTCACACTTAACTTAGTCTAACACAGACTAAATATGCTGAATCTTTTAAGTTTATGATGGTTGCAGATGAAATTCGCTTGCAGAAAATCACTTTGCACTTGTATCTCGGTTCTTATCTCTACCCTTGATATTGCAAATTATTTCCATTTATTGTGATTTCAAACACATGTTTTGAATGCTCTTTCTGAGAATTTAACATCAACATCTCATAAACAACTGAATGAATAGACTTAGGAACTTCACAGCTTCTAAGACTGACCCTTTGTTTCTCACAGGACTTAACTTGCAGAGTCAGTTTAACCTGGAAAATGTCACTGTTTTCAATACCAATGAACACGAGAGCACTCTAGGACAGAAGGTGAAAATTCCTATATAGTTTTTCACTCATTCTGCGGGAAACGTGTAAGACTGTTTGCACAGTAATGCATTTCTGTGTAAACATATTCTGAACTGAATGTTCATAATTTGGTTGTTCCTCTTCCAGATCAAGCTGCTGATTCTGGAAATAGGCATGTTACCTGGTACATTAAACTGTGCAGACTTTGGGGGGAAGAAAATTTCCTTGATTGTGAGGGATGAGCACTCTTGCTTAACTGTATTAAGTTTTTCCCACAGTGTGTGGAGGATAGTGCTGTCCCCTCAGCTTTTTTTCAGGAGAAGTCAGGCTACTGTTGCAAAGTGTAGTAAGGTGTTAAAACAGGAATTTGCACACTTTACTGGATTAATACTTTAGAGATCTTTTGAATTACCAGCTTAAGCTTTCTGATCTAAAGTGTAATACAATGTTTAAGATAAAGAATGCCATGAAAACTGTATGTAAATTATAGTGGTATTTGGATAATTTTACGGTTGGACTCAATCTTAAAGGTCTTTTCCAATCAAACGATTCTATGATTCTCTAAGTTTTTAATTATTTTTTCCTACTAGCACACTGAAGAGAGAGAAGAAGGAATGGATGTAGAAGAAGGTGAAATGGGAGATGATGAAGCGCCAACAAGTTGGTGAGCTTATAGCAATTCAACAAGTTGAAACAAAATTTTATAAGGTGAAAGTAAAGAGCTGTTTGGGAAATACCCTTAAAAGTAGTACTTGGACTTGCACTTAATCTCCTGTCCTCTCAAGGTTAGATATAATCTGGCAGTGTTTTAATCTGTTTAACTGGAAATGCCTGGTAAAGGAAAGAAGTCTACAGATTATTTGAAGAAGTTGCATACCCTGGCCGAGAATCACAGTTATTCTGTCTTTTTTTTTTTTTTTTTTTTGACAATTTTCCCAATTATCTTGAAAAGCTTGTTTGATAAGATGTACTCAGAATCCCTGAATACATGCTGTATAGCTTTTAGGAGAAAAAGCTGTGTTCCTCTTCATTCCCCAGATAGTAAGAAAAAGGGATTAAGAGTTTTACACTATTTTTGCTTTTATGGTGAGAAAGTAACAGTAGACAGGATCTTTTAGGGATAAATTCTGAATTACAAATTTCTCTGTAAGGGTTCACTATTGATTTATTTCACTTACAAAATTATTTATTGGATTGCACATTCAAGAGTGAACTTGAATTTAATATATCGCTTTCAATATGGGTTTTCATAACCTTTTTTTTTTTTTTTCTCCCCAGTTCCATTCCAATAGATTATAACCTGTATAGAAAATTCTGGTCACTTCAAGATTATTTTAGAAATCCTGTGCAGTGCTATGAGAAGGTCTCATGGAAAACTTTTCTTAAGGTAATCTGAGTTCATGCTTTCAGACATTTAGCCTGAGTAAAAATAACCGTTTATATAAGTAGAAGAGTTACTGCATAAGCATAGAACAGTTCAACCGCTAATGCCGTTAAAAATAATAGTGCATGAGGAAATGCATTTTGCTATTTTCTGAAGTGAGCCTTTGATAATAAACAGTATGTTAAGATGTACAGTAAATACCCTAATAAAACTGGCTTAAGTCACTAACAGAAAGAGTTCATATGTTGAAACAATGTCAGAAATACTTTTTCTGTGATTCATCAGCTGCAAAAAGCAGAACTTGCGGGTTTGGGTTCTTTTTTTTTCCCTCAAGAAGAAAAATAGTTCTACCTAGTCCTAGATCTTACTTTTGAGTACTCATATTGATCCCAGTGGGATCCTAAAGATGATAGGTTTCTATTGAAACAAATCTCTTTATAGAAGCAATGACTCGAATGTCCCCTTCAGCCAGCTTTCAATTCTGTTTAGTATGAACGTCGAGGATGATTTATTGCTAAGCTACCTGTTTCTTCACAATTTGCCATTCACTGTTTATTTAGTAGCAAGAAGAATTTTTAATCTTCATTCTCTATGTTCTGGTAATAAGAGGTAACATCTGCTCAGACATTCTAATATAAATCTAGTTAATGAGGTCTGCATTCTCAGCTTTCAAAAAAAAAAAACCAAACCCTACAAAAAACCTCCTCATGTATGGTTCAGAGAAACTGAACAAGGCCAGGCTTAAGTCTTTCAGATGAAGTTTTTGAGTTTTGCTTTATTGCAGCTTTAAGGCCCTGAATTAAATTTGCAGTGCTGCTCTTAAAAAAAAAAAGTCAACTCTCGCTTACATACCTTTCTTTTTTTAGACGCTGGACCTTTTTTCTTTAACAAAGCCATTGTGCACATGTCACAACCCATAATACTGTTTTTCTTAGCATATTTTAAATACTCCAAATGATTAGATGCTCTGAAATTATAAATGACAGTTTCACTGTTATTTGTGGTGTTTAGAGAAGCCCAACATTGGTGGCAAATTGGTCTTGTTTTGACTGGCTGACAGCAAATCTAGAAATTATTTTACTTGCTTGGCATTAAGTCTAGTGTAGCTCTCTAACTACAGAGTTTTTGTGTTATTTTCACGTGGTAAATAAATCTTTTTATAGTACTCGGAAGAAGTTTTGGCTGTTTTCAAAAGTTACAAATTGGACGACACTCAGGCTTCCCGAAAAAAGCTGGAAGAACTAAAAACAGGAGGAGAACATGTATATTTTGCAAAGTTCCTAACTAGTGAAAAGGTACGTGATTTCTTTTCTCAGAAGTACAGACTAGTTGAGGTTGGAAGGAACTTGTGTGTAGTTCAACCTTCCTGCTCAAAGTTCTTGGCTAGAGCAGCTTGATCAACACTGTGTCCCGTTGGGTTTTGAATGCCTCCACAGGTAGAGACTCCACAGCTTCTCTGGGTATCCCGTTACCTTGTGTGGACTCCCTCTGTTAGTTGGTGATCCAGGGACTTTTATTTCTGGAATAAGCGTCTGCAGTAAAGCTGACATTTTTTTTATTGGATTTGATGTGTATTATTACATTTAGAAAGGGAAGTTAAAAAAGAGTAAATATTTAAAGATCTATTGCTCATTTATTGCCTTTAGAATTACATTTTCAAAACTTGGCTGATGATGTGTTAACTGTATTTTCTGCCTTATAATAGTCTTGTTTAAAATTTGCTTCTAGAAAGATCTTGAGAGTTTTTAATTCTGTTAATGTTAACTCAAAAATACAACTATACTGAATCCTAATATTGTCATCTTCATTCTGGAATAATTTTTAACCTTAACTTTTAAATGCATGCATTAGCAGATGACAGAAAGCAAGTCTCAATGCAGCATTAATTTTCTCCTTCTGAGATAGAAAAGTAGGTAAATTCCTCTTAAGTCTTTGACCTGTGTATTGACAATTTTAAAATATCAGTATAGAAGATGCAGAACCACTTGCTTAATTAACAGCCAATAGTCAAATGTGTTTTTCTTTAAAGAATCGTCAAATGTTTCCTTTGTATAATCTGTTGTGCTGCAGCACATAGGATAGAAACCAAGTGGTGTATCACTGTGCAAATGCTGATGAGAGTGAACCTTTCTGTGGTAACAAAACCCTTGTGTTATAGCCAGTAATTCATAGGAAAAGGGAGCAAGCTGTCCTTCAGTTACTGAAAAAAATGAGTATTTGTTTCTTCCAAATTCTTGTTTGCTTCAAAGTGAATGTTGTAATACCTAGCAGTATAAAACTAGTTAAGCAAAAATCTAGGGCTAAACTGTTTACTTCTACAAGCAGTCCCTCATGTTTTTAAGAAATGGATTCCATTAGAAATTTTCATAACTGTCTTTCCTAAATTGTGCTAGATGACAGTTTACCAATCTTAGTACCTGACGGAGCACTGTCCTGATAGGTGATACTGAGTAGAGGTTCTGTAATGACTCACCATCATCTTGTTGTAGAAACAGTCCCCATCTAGTTATCTGAAAACATGTGTTGGATTTTTCACTTACGCATGTTTAATGTCTTAAAAACATATGCTTGATTCTTTTTGTTTGTTTTTTTTTGTTTGTTTAGCTGATGGATTTACAGCTGAGTGACAGTAACTTTCGCCGTCATATCTTGTTGCAGTACCTAATACTATTTCAGTATCTAAAGGGACAGGTCAAATTTAAAAGGTAATGTGGAAATATTTTGTGTTTTGAGAATGGGGAGCTAAGAACTCGGAAATAAACCAAAATATTTTAAGAGTTTGTCTACTTGTTCTAATGTTCTTATCAAGCTTCCAGAGCCTTGGATTGGTAATCACAGGATGTGGCTGAAATTATTTTACAGCAGGAAAGTCTTGCCTTTCTCTCTTCCTCTCTGCATGATTCTCTCCCCTTCCTTGCAGCAGCTCTAGTGTTCATTAGACTTAATCAAATTTGTGCGGTTTACTAAACCGGCAAAAAACCAATCTGCTTATCTTTGCAGAGTTAGTTTTTTGCCAAACTGGTGAGGCGAGTGAGGTCTCAGAGGAGCAGAGGCCACCAGAGCTTGTTGAAGGCCAGTGCCAGCCATGAGAGGGAAGGATTCCCTCTCTTTAGCAGCAGCAAGTTGTTAGACCAATGCAAGCTACTTGTATGGGGCATCATTTTGAATCTATATTGAGTCTGTGATGTGGTGTTGGTTGCTCATTTGTTTTTTCTTGGTGTGCTACAGAATTCTGTCTAAAATA
Source organism: Gorsachius magnificus (assembly GCA_034008185.1). Classification (NCBI taxonomy): domain Eukaryota; kingdom Metazoa; phylum Chordata; class Aves; order Pelecaniformes; family Ardeidae; genus Gorsachius; species Gorsachius magnificus. The sequence goes on along the minus strand of CM067082.1, from coordinate 53,053,058 downwards.
GCAAGAAATAACAACAGTGATCATTGCTTTTATAAATTAATGGGACAGAACAAAACCCTGTCTCTTCCTACTCTGTACTTCAAAGTTATCCTGAAAAAAATGCTACCTCTCTGTTAATTTCCTGTGCCCTTTGACCATATGTGCACATAATGATTAATGTTTAAGGCAGCTGGCTTTCACCTGCAATGTACTACTTTTTAAAATGCTTCTCAAAGAATGTCGTGAACTAGATTAGGATCATTATCCTCATTCTGTTGTTTGTGTTACTTACCTAGGCAATCTGGTGGCAGGGAAGGAGTGGAATTCAGTTCTCCTGAGCTGTAGTTCAGTCCTGTAGAAGTGATAGTCAGTTCCATGACAATTTATTAAACAGTTCATTAAAAGAATTAATGTTTTGAGATATTAAAGTTCTGTGTTCTGTATACAGCCAATAGATTGTTTCTTTTACTATGGTTTGTCTACAGTAGCACTTTAGCTGGTGGTAGGAGAGGTTTGTGTTTAAGTCTCTTCATTGTGCCCACTTGCTGTGCTTTGGGTCCAGCATCAGAGAGTGATCTTGAATCATGCAAATGATCTTCCTATTGGATGAAGCTAAACCAGGAAGTGTATTTCACAAATACACCTAACTCCACAAACTAATAAGTGGTCAGTCCATGAGACCAGAGCCCATCCAGACTACTCTCTTCAGACCCCCTCTAACACCCCTCAGAAAGTGTCTAGTGTAAATGATGTGTCCTCAGTTCTATTTTGATGTGTAGTAACCTCTTCAAGCTTTTTTTTTAGTGTGAGCTGATTTAATGACACTTTTGTTGGTTTTTTGTTTCTGTCTTTTTTTCAATTCCAGTTCAAACTATGTTCTAACAGATGAACAGTCTCTTTGGATTGAAGATACTACAAAAGCTGTTTACCAGGTTGGTACACTAGATACTTCTATAAAAATTATATGGAAAATTATTTGTTGTGTAATATTGTATCAACAACCTTTGAAACAGTAACCACCATTTTCTTTGGGTTTTTTTCTATGCATGCTGCTACAAACATAATGCAAAAAGTTAATTATTTTTTTTTCCTCCCTCCCAATCATAGCTTCTTTCAGAAAATCCTCCAGATGGAGAAAGATTCTCGAAAATGGTAGAGGTAAGTACTTTGGTGCCTGTCTGAACAAAGTCTATATAGTGTGTGGTTTTAAAAAAAAAAAAAAAAAAAAAAAAAAAAAAAAAGCAGCAGTGTCAGTTTAAAGTAGCTTTTGGAACATAGATGTAATATCTCAGATAACTTCTGTCTCATGACAGCTTTATTTTGTAGTCATATTTTTCCCAGGTTTTCATTAATGCGCTTCTTCCTTCTGGGGAGAAATGGAAATGTGCACATATGCGCATGTGTATGTACAAGGATGCATTGGTTATTAAAAAAAGTCTCTGCAGAAAGGAGTGCTGTGCCCGAAGACATAGGAATAAGATGCAAGTGAAACTAAAAAAGAAAAATTGTTGTCTTGCTTTCCTTTTTTCCTTTACTTTGGCTGCATCTATTTTCTTGTTTAGAGGAGAAATAAAGCCTTTCCCACAATTACTGAAGAGAGGAGATAAGCTTTTTTTGAATAAACTAAACCAGCTGTCTAAGATTATACTGATAACCTTCAAAATAGTGGCTGAAAAACACACTGTAACAAAGTTTTTCCCTTAATTTTAATAGCTCAATTAAAAACTTCAATGTCAGCCCTGAAGGTAATTATGATCCTAATAATGTGCATTGTTATGTTTCTCCAGCATATACTAAATACTGAAGAAAACTGGAACTCATGGAAAAATGAGGGCTGCCCAAGCTTTGTGAAAGAAAGGTAACTGCTGTGAAGCAGAAGCTTGCTGCTGCTTGTTTGAAATGGTGGTTCAACTTCAGAATACATACCCACGATGTATATGAATGTTAGTGATTCACACAAGTTTGAGATTTGTGTAGTTCAATATCCCTTCTGTGTGTGCAGAAGGCTCCTAGGTTTCTGCCAGAAATCTTCAGGCTTCATCATGTTAGTGAAGCGGTGGTTATGCATGTGTGAGGGCTCAGGAGAGCATTCCTCACTGTCTCATGTCAATGTTTTGTTCTCGTAATACCAAGGAACCACTGACTGAGGAGACTGAAACATGTTGTCTCCCCTCCTGCCTTCAGCAGACCCTAGGTTGAAGAACTTAGTGCCTGACTCATTCATATATTGTTTTGGATTACTTCTGGTGAAGCCTTTGGTGTTACGGCTTTGGTGGGGCAGCATACCTGGAGTTTTGTGTAACAGTTCTCCACTTGCACGCCTTACTAGGTTTGCCACTTGGTTGTGATCGCTTACCTGAAAGGAAATTATGATTAGGTGGCTTTCGCCATTGAAAGGTTTCCTGTGTAGTTAGTTACTAACTAGTGGCAAAACTTGAGTTTTGACTCCATGTGTCTACTTGACTATCTTGAGGCGGTGACCAGCATTTGTCTTCCACCCTTATTTATTCTACACACAGACTGTAGGCTTTTCTTGGTAAGGAGCAGCTGGATCATTATCTCTTTGCAGGTTTCCTTTTATGAAGAGATCAGGTGGAGCCACCTCTTCATGACTTTATCTGTTTGCAAAAAAAGGGAGGGGGGCTGTGAGAAGAGAGAAATTACTATTGTGGGAGTGTGTGGGGGGGAAGTAAAACTACGAAATTTGACTTTTGTAAATGTTCTGTCTCCTCCTGTAGATCTCAGCCAGAGTTTCAGCTTGGGTAGGTCTTACCTTAACCTCAGTGGTCTGGGATCTCTGTTCTCTGATCCCATGAAATCAGGTGCACCTGGGGAAAGAGAACTTGCAATCGTAGAACAAATGATTCGCAGCAGCAGGGTAGAGCATACTTAGTATGTGCTGCTGGCATAAATGTGATTTGCTTCTTTTTCTATATTGGGACTCTGATAGACCTTTAAATCTGTGAGTGAACTAATTTTGGTGTCTGGCAAATCCTTTTCCTTATCCTTACTTTACCTTCTCTCTCCTCTTCCCCCTCTCCCTCCTTACACTCCTAGAATCCCAGTCCTTCTGAATACTTTCAATATGATTTAACTTGGCACCAGCTGAAGTGAGATGGCTTAGTTTTGTTCTCTAAATATTACTGCTTTAATATTAAAGAGTTGCTGGTTTGTTTTTTTTTTTTTTTCTCTAGACCTCCTGATTCTAAGCCAATGAGGCCTGTGAGAAAGAGGCCAGCTCCAGAGGACTTCTTAGGGAAAGGACCAAACAAAAAAATCCTTATGGGGAAGTACGTGGATTTTTTTTTTTTTTTCTGGGTTTTGGTTAGTTAGCTGGTTTAGGGGGGTTTGTGGGGGATTTTTTTGCCACCAATTTTTTTATTTTTTTTTTCTAGTCAGTAATTTCAATCTTCCCCACTTTGGAACTGTCAGGAAGGAACAGCCAAGAGATATGTCAGTTCTCTTATTCTCTTTCCAATTATTTCATTTATCAAAACAAAATAGCCTGACCTTAACTAGTTTGGAAAGAGAGTTTGTTACTGTTTCTGACCATAGATCAGCAAGAGATTATAGCAGAAATTTAATATGTAATTTTCCTAATTTGCAACATCAGATAAGATTTCTGTCCCTTCTGGTAATTCCTAATATGTATGTATCACAAAGCTTGTATGGTGTGCTTAACTATAAAAGCTCTGGGGTGAGAATTTCTGTAGCCTTGTTTCCTGTATCTGTCTTTGAATGATGGAGCATGGAAAGGTAGAATGATGAGTGTGGAGTTTAGTTTGTGTTTATGCTTCTCTTTCCAGTGAGGAACTGACCCGCCTTTGGAATTTATGTCCTGATAACATGGAAGCTTGTAAATCTGAGAGCAGGTAGGTAAAAGATGGTACATCATTGTCTAAAGCTAACTTTCAGCACTCTAATTGCCCACAAAATTACAGTTATTACAAAATTGGCATAATGAAAGTGATCTTATATGGTATGCCATGTCACTGTGTGTCTTGAGAGAAGTTGATTGTATGAATCCTTGTCTTAAAATCTCCTTGCAGTTTTCTTCACTAGTGTCTATGCTGTCAGAATTTTCATTGCTTAGTAAAGTAAAATCTAAGTTCAGATCCAGATGGAAATCCCATTTTGTAGAGCACAACTGTATAATTAAGTACTTTGTATAATAAAGGAAGATTGCCAAGTCTGGATGTAATGAAGTTAGCGTGCTATTTGGCTGATTTTTGAGCAGGCGTGTGCTTTGAACAATACCAGATAAGAGGAAATTGGCTAGCAGGCATTGTTTCAGTGCATACCGGATCTACTAGTGGTTTGGACGCAGAAAAATACAGTTACTGGTTATCCTTCTGCTGCTGCTTGCACAATTGTAGGAAATACTGAAAGCGTACTTGGCTAGAGAGCTTTCTGTTTGTTAAAGATAGCATAATCCCTTTTTGTGCAGACATGGTACCTAGCATGAAAACTCGGAGAAGGAATGGGACAGTTCCCAAAGAGAGCTTTGCTAGTAGTGGCTGCAAAGGCTGGATGCCTGGGGAGAGGTGCTAGCTGTGCAGGTGTCCTGAGTGGAGGGATTGCTTTTCCGGAGGCTGAGAGCTCTGCAGAGGAGCGCCTTCCTTTCTTGTGAGGCTAGGATGTGCAGGACGTTTGCCTTTACTGGGCCAAGGGCTAAAGGTGGAGTTGTGTTTGGAACAAAAGCTTGTGATTTCCCTGTATGTGATTGTATTGTGCTGCAACTTCTTTAAATTAAAAAAACAAAACAAAACACCCTAAAAAAAAGTGAACAAATGGAGATAAACCAAGAAAATGCATGCCGTGGTAAACAGGAAAGAGAAGATTCCGAGGAATCTGGATTCAGTTCCAAGTTTTATTATAGACTTTGTTACTGAACATGCTCAAGTGACTAACTTTTTGCTTTGATTCCTCATGTCTTCATTCAAATGGGGTAATTACTTCTTACTTGTTGTCTTTTTAGGTAGCTGTTCTTGGGATAAAATCTTTCTTATAAGTTTTTGCCTAGTGCCAAATATAGCAGGATTCAAATCGGTTGGGTTTTTGAGATGCTGGCTTTGGTTCCAGTGGTCACTGATAAACCTATACTTAAACGTGCCTGGGGCACTGCTTTCGTGGGCAAAACATGTTTTTCAAAACAAAACTAAAATGAATTTATAGACCAGTGCGCTTCCTGCCCATAACTGATCACTAGGTTCCCTTGTAGGAACTGATGTGTCTCTGTCAAACACTTGGTAGGAGAAATACAGGTCATTATGAGCTCACTTTACACCGCCGGTAATCTTGCCTCACAGTAGCCTACAGCTCTTTAAGTAATCTGTATTTCTTGCTTGTAGTGTTCAAAGCAGCAAACTCCTGATCATTGTGAATATTTCTGTTATTTTTGTAGGTCATGGTTCCTTATGTACTGGTTTGAATACCTTTCAGAAGCAACCGCTAACTGTTCTAAGAACAGAAACGTCAGTCGCCTTTTTAGTATGTCCCGCATGAACCACATATCTTGTCTTTTAAATCACAGAAGAGCTGAGGTTGGAAGGGACCTCTAGAGATCTCCTAGTCCACCCCGCTTGCTCAAAGCAGGGTGAACTAGAGCAAGTTGCCTAGGACCTTCTCCAGCTGGGTTTTGAATGTCTCTCCAAGAATGGAAGCTCCACAGCCTTCCTGGGCAACCTGTTCCAATGTTTGACCACCCTCACGGAAAAGTGTTGGGTGTTTTTTTCCTGATGCTGAAGTTGAATTTCCAGAATTTCAATTTGTGCCAGCTGCTGTTTGTACTTTCACTGGGTAGCACTGAGTCTGACTCTTTCTTCCTTACCGCCCCTGAGCCTTCTCTTCCCCGGGGTAAACAGTCCTCACTCCGTCAGCCTCTCCTTGAGTGTCAGACATTCCTGCCTGTGCACAGCCTTTTGCATGGACCTGCATCTCTGGTGCTGGGGAGCCCAGAGCTGGACCCAGCGCTCTGGGTGTATCTTGCCAGCGCTGAACAGAAGGGAAGGATCATTTCCCTTGACCTGTTGGCAACCCTCTTCCTCATGCTGCTTCCAGGATGCCGCTGGCTTTCTTTGCCAGAAGGGTGCGTTGCTGGCTCGTATTCATGGTAGTGTCCACCAAGACCTTTTCTGCCCAGCTGCTCTCCAGCCCAGTCAGTCCTCAGCATGTACTGGTGCCTGGGGTTGTTCCTTCCCAGGGGCAGGACTTTGCATTTCCCTTTTCTGAACTTCGTGAGGTTCCTGTCAGCCAAGGCCTTCTGGTCTGGTCTGTGGAGGTCCTTCTGGTCTGGTCTGTGGAGGTCCTTCTGGTCTGGTATCAGCCACTCCTTCCAGTTTTACATTGTCAGCAAACTTGCTGAGGGTCCCCTCTGTCCCATCATCAGTAGGTCAGTCATGGAGGCACTAAACAGTGCTGGCCCCAGCATTGAGCCTATGCTAGTGATAGGCTCCCAGCTGCACTTCATGCCACTGATGCCATCTCTTCCAGCCCAGGAGTTCAGATGCTTTTCAGTCTGCTTCAGATAAATCAACTTCTCCTGACACCTGTAGGCTTAGACCTGTAGTGAATGTGCTTTAGCTGCAGTACCTTCAGCGGAAGGTGCAGGGATCACCATGGGGGGGGTGAAAGGAATGTGTTTGAGCAGGTTGGGGAGCCAGTGAGACGGGGTCATTAAGTACAATGTTAAGCTGCCCAGTCTTTTTTGCCTTCTAAAATTAATTATCATAAATAATTGAAATTGGGGAGTAATAGTAGTTGAGCTTTCTCTGGTAGCAGCTGAAGCTGAAATGGGGAGGGTGGGGGTGTAAAGAAGCCACGTTTTACTTGTCCTGTCCAGTTGCACAAAACTAGCAACCATTTTAGATTCTTGAACTGTTACTTTTTTCCTTATTGCTGGAATCCTTGTCTTGGGTCCCGTAGTTCCTTTTCATCGAATGCTATTGACAGATGTTCATGTCGCCTTCTGGTATGGCAGAAGGTTTAAATGTGTATAACAGGCAGTGCTAGTGACCACTGGTACGCTTCAGTGGTTATGCAGGAAAGAATTTCATAGCAACGTGTATCGAACATTCTTCGCTTATTTGCAATGGTCAAATTTGAGTAGTTTGGTTTTGGGGTTATTTTCTTCTGTGGATAAGCTTGAACTGTGTATGAAGGAACTGAGAGCCAGTGACTTTTGGAGTAGATTGTGAGGAGTATTAAGCCTCTAATTTTATTTTTTTTTTTTTTTAGGGAATATATGCCAACGTTGGAGGAATTTTTTGAAGAAGCTATTGAACAAGCAGATCCTGAAAACATGGTTGAAAATAAGTACAAGTATGTCGGTCTTTGTGGTGTTTTGCTTTATTTTGATTTCTTTCATGTTTGGACTGTTAAAGAAAACAGACTGTTCTCTGTATTACCAGTATCTGTACGGGACTCCAGTAATGTGCAGAAAATGTATAAGTTTGGACAGAAATGTATTAATTAGGAAATGACTTGGATCTCATTCTGTGCTTTTCTAGATGATGGGCTGTTACCAACCAAACTTGTCTTTTATTCCAGGGCTGTGAACAATTCCAACTATGGCTGGAGAGCGTTGAGACTTCTAGCTCGCAGAAGTCCCCACTTCTTCCAGCCAACAAACCAACAATTCAAGAGTTTACCTGAATATCTAGAAAACATGGTAATCAAATTAGCCAAGGAGCTGCCTGTAAGTAATATGATCCTATCATAATAAATGCTGAATTCATTTGACTTCCTGCTTGTCTCTCTGCAGTCCATTTGGTACATGGGGAGGGAGGGGGCAAAAAAAACACAGCAAGAAAAAAAAAAAGAGCTTGTAAGATAAAAATTGCAAGTAAAATTGGTCTAATCAGTGAAGATGCCAGTGATGCGCTGAACTGCGAGTAACACTGACTAACGAAGTAACTGCTGAGCTCTGCCTCGTCTTCTGTGAACAAACGGCTGTGGCGACCCTGAGTGTTTCTGCTGGGTTGGCAGGCAGGGATATATTTGTACCCAGCTATTGGAGTTCCTGTCGCAGTGCAAACCACTTCTGTTGAAGGTGTAAGCTGGTGGTGTTGGGGCTCATGAGTATCGGTAGCTGTGGCTACCGGGATGGCAGCCCGTAGCAAAGGCGCGGGGCAGGCAGCTGAAGTGTTACCAGAGCTTTACAGCAAGATTTACCTGAGCTCTTCTATCAGCCCCCCTGACTTTTAAAATGTGGAAGGAAAAACCTTGTGGAGCTCTAAATCCAAGGTGTTAACCCTTTGCTTGTCCAGCAGTACAAATTTGAGGCCAGGGAGGGGTCTTTTGGATCATTTTCTACACAAGGATGAGAGAGACTAACAGTTGGGGAAGGGAGCAGTTTCTAAACCTTTGAGTTAGCGCAGAACCCAGCAATTTCTTGCGGCTGTGAACCCGTGCTTCCCTATTTGAGACCTTCCTTGCCTGTGATGTGAAACCTCTGAGATGTAAAGATTGTAATACATAGCTTTTTTGCTTGTTCAGCCATCCGAGTTAACTAGATGCCAATAGCAATTCTAGGAAAAAAGACTGGGAGGGGAAAGCTATTTAATGTGGTACTGCTGTTGGGTACCAAAAAAATGCGTAGGTGAGGCCTGTGACTGGAACACAGGAAAAGCAGAAGCCTTTTGTTCATCTTGGTGGATCAATAGCTAAATTGGAGTGTGGAAAGTCTGTTTGCTTATTTGTTTGCCACTTTTAACTAGCATACAGGGACTTCAGTTTGAAAGTACAGAAAACTTTGAGGAATTCCTGAGTGAGGAATAAAATTCATGAGGAATAACAATTTCTTTAAAAAATTGTTTGTCAGTTGGGTTTGGATTTTTTTGGGGGGGGGGGGTGTTTTTTTGGTTTTTTTAAGTATTACAGCTTTCTATCTAATGCTTAGTTGTAGCTACTGTGAAAAGAATGGGAGAGAATCCTGTGAAGTCAGTGGATGTTGTCATCAGGGTTCTTTAGTTAATACTGTGTTTTACTGGAACATTTGTTACTGGTGGTTTGGATATGAGAGACTGGGGGGGGGGAATTTTTAATTCTCATATGGGATCATGTCAGATTTTCCATTCTAACACACATTCCAGGCACCATCAGAGAGCTGTAAAATTTCTCTTTAAACACAAAATTCATCCAGTGATGTTTAGTTCTCTCATTGTAGCCTCCTTCTGAAGAAATAAAAACAGGCGAAGATGAAGATGAGGAAGATAATGATGCTTTATTAAAAGAAAACAATGAAAGTAAGATTTGCATGTTCTCAGTCTTTTCAGTTTCTCTCTTGATGTGTGTTGTAGAAGCTGTATTTTATCATAGTTTCTACTGAGGGTCACCAGTCCCCGTTACCCCAGTGCTTCTAACTTGAACCCATGTTTGTACCAAGAAGCGCAGCCTTCCCAGGACAGGGGGCACCACTAGCAGCCTCTGGGTCTCATGGCCTGCAGTGCTGAAAGCGTCCAACTTGTTGAAGTTGGATTAGCACTTTCATTAGGAGCCTCTTCCACCTTTTCTGCTGCAGAGAGTATGTTTTACAGTGTCAGTAGGTGTGGATAGTGAAAATGCCAGCACTGCTGTGTAACAGCCTACCTGAGTGCTCCTCGCCCTGCTTTCCTGTTCTTTTTGCCCTTTAAAGTGCCTCTCCCTCCGGCCCCTGCTGGGGTGGGTAGTTACGGGGTTTCAGAAATGGATATATTCCAGCTCTGAGATCTTTACTTTCTCTTCATTTAGGATATTTTGAAGGGCACAAAAGCTTCTCTCTGAGAAGAGCAACCTTCCTGACAAATACCATCTCGTGGTGTTCTCCATGAACCAGTCCTTCCATTTGTGTCTCTTGCCTGGTGTATTGTGTTCCCAAGTGTCCTTCCCTGCCTCCAGTGTCTATGAATCTGCCTTCCATCCTCATCCGTGCCTTCATCTCGCAGCACCTTCTCCCTCACGTGTTGTATCTCTGTGTGCTAGCTCTTGGATCCAGCACGGGCAGATCCGGAGTACGCAGGGTGCGGAACTGGCGTGCCCGGGTACTGCTGGTTACCCATGGGCTTTGTGACTTTGTTGAAAGACTTTTTGATTATTTTTGTTATTATTATTTTCTTAATGTGAGCAGAAAGGCTTCTGTGTGCCTCTCTGAATCTATCTTCTGTTGCCCCTTTCCATCCAGCACCTGACCTTTACCACAGTCTCTGTGCCAGTAGTGGAGAAGTTCTCTCCTCTCCAGCTTAACGCTGCCTGAAGCAGCCTTCGGAGCTTCACTGCGTTGAATTTGCATCTTTCTTTAAATCTTGCCTTAAAGCAAAGATGGGAGAGCTGTGGTCCCGCTATACACCGTTGGGCCCTAGAAATAATGGAAGTGATCTGAGTGCTTTTGTTGTTTGGTTGTTGGTGATCTTCCGTTCTTTCCCCTTGATGTAGTGGGCTTAGCTTGGGTAAATGAGCGCGACTGCCGAGTGCTGGAGAGAGTTGAAGCTTCCAGTCTGTGCCAGCTGGCTCTTCAGGTGGCATGAGGGCAAGATATTTATTAAGAATATGATTAATCTCTATGCATAAGTAATTCAGTCTTCAGGGTTCGTGTTTTTTTCTTTAAAACAGTGTGAAGTTCACATAGGGGGTAAGCTGCAGATTGTAGGCAGTGATAAGGTATAAATGTGGAAAGCCCCCTGTGTAATCACTGCAGCACTTGGCTTCTCAGCAGAGCGCAGTATTCCATGGGGGTTTTTGGTGGTTGGTGGGTTGTTTTTTTTTAATCTTGATGCCAGAATGACAAAATTCCTTGAAGTGCCAAGTACATATTGAAGTTACTGTCCTATTCACAGTCCTGCTGCGAACAGGGATGTGAGGCTTTAGTAACTCAGTAAAAGGGAAGCAAACTATTTCTCACCTGGTTTGACTCCACATAAAGTGACTAAGATAAGTCCAAAAGGCAATTAAATGTTAAAGATCACTCTGTACTTATTAGTTGACTCGTGCATTGGAAAATTGCAGGCTACCTGTCCAAATCCTTGTTTTCTTTTGGAGGAGGTGGTTCTGATGTACGTCAAGGCTTTAGCAGTTCTCTCTCAGTCAAACAGAAGATCAAGAAAATCTCAGTTTTTACGTATTGTGGGCAATAAGGGATGTTCCTCTTGAAACCCAGGCAGTACCTCTGTAAAAATCCATCTGTTCGCAGAGCTCTTGAGTAGGTTTTCATATCTATCAGAAAGGTGTCAGTCAGTCTGTTAGTACATAAGTAGGAGGTGTAAAAAGGGGCAGATCAGGGAAGATTCATGTGTGGTAGCTGGAGATGTTCCCAGTGTCTCGCTGTGATTAATGGTTTTTGGTGGCTCTTTTTTTTTTTTTTTTTTTTTTTTTTTCTCCTTACTCCCCCCCCCGCCAGGTCCTGAGGTGCAACGGGACAAAGCCATGACAGGCGAACAAATCGAGTCATTTGCTATCAGGCTTGGGGAGCAGTGGAAGGCCTTGGCCCCCTACTTGGAAATGAAGGATTCTGACATACGTCAGATCGAGTTGGACAGCGAGGACATGAAGATGAGAGCGAAGCAGCTGCTGGTCGCCTGGCAGGATCAGGAGGGCGCCCATGCAAACCCGGAGAACCTGATCGCTGCGCTGAGCAAAGCTGGGCTAAGCGACCTTGCGGAAAGCCTAAGCAATGATGCTGAAAGTGGCAGCTAGCTGGCTTCAGATGCCAACTCATTGTGTGGCGGCGGCGGTTATTGCAAATTGTGACTGTTCTACTGTTGTGGCTAATTGTGACTGTTTTGGTGGCTGTTGTCAGTAATTGTTACTACTGTTGCTAGGTGACAGATTTTTGATAGGTATTTTATGTTCAATAAATGATAAACTTTTTAATAATATTTTTTCAGTTGTCCATCTTTTCTGAGAGAAGGATCAGTCATCCTGATGCACAAATGGGAAGCTTCATCTTGGATGGCAGACAGGTAAAAGGGAGGAGGGAGTGAGGGCAGCTTTCTGTGCAGAGCACGGTGGGAGGGTTTGGCAGCAGCAGTGCTGGGGCAGCTCCTGTTGGACAGAGCAGTCCATGGCCTCTGGAACCACCCGCTGTCCCCGTGGGGTGTCTTGGAGCAGGGAGAAGAAAAAGTGAAGGACTTTGTGTCACCAGCTGGGATGGTGGGCAGCTGTAGACCAGCACAACAGTACCTGGCTGCAAGTGATGCCCCTGGGACCTCTGTCACAACCCAGTTATTTCCTCTGAGTCACAGCATTTGTCTTCACAGCCGAATGGGTGTCCTCAGAGGGCTGCTGTGGGCAGCCTGCTCTCCTGCTGAAGAACCTGTTCTCTCTGTACACTGACAGTCAATAATCAGGGGGTGTTTCTATGCTTGTTTTTATTTTGTAATTATTAACTTTAGTTGCTGCATGGGTTTGGCCATGTAGGAACAACCCTGAGTTGTGATAAACAAGGTAAATTTCCCCACCCCTGCCCCCCAGTTCACTCTGAAGCGACAACTGGTTTCCTTTCAAGGCTATGGCTGTCCAGTGACAGGTACAAGCTGTTGCATGTAGCTGGATCTGTTTGCCCCAAAGCGGGAAATTTTTTGTGGTGGTGTCACTAACTACTACTTGTTTTGTGATGATTTCTTGTGGCGTTTGTGTCCAGAAAAAAAATCTGATTGTTTGGGAGACTGTGTGTCACAAAACTTTTCCCTGCAGAGTATTGTTTCAGTAACTAGCTCATACCTGTGAAGTTCCAGGGCAATTAGCTGCTGCCTTGGAGGGGAATTCCTGCCTGCAGAGCTGTTGATGAGCACCTTGTGCCTGCTTTGGATTTAACTGGATGAGGAATGTGATTTTCAGGTGCTTTGGTGAAAGCTGGCATAGGCTGATACATGGGACAACTGTTGGAAATAACACAGCCTCAGTCTCACCTCCTGCTGCAGGTACAGTTTGTCATTTTGTGTGTGGAGGAGTCCAATTTTTTTATTTCTGTGTCATCAGACAAGTATGACCTCATCAAAATGTGACAGCACTTGTCTAGCCCTCAAACAGGCTTGGAATTAGACCCACATGGGAGAGCTCTGGATGGTGAGGATCCCTATGGCCCCTTCAAGCTGCAGCTGGATAGAGCTAGGCAGCCTCGCCACTAAAACCAGGGGTGCTGGGGTTGTAGACCCACATAGCCACGGCCTCTTTTCCCCATTTATCAAGTGTGTTGTCCCCATGAGACAAGGTGTGGTTACAGTTGTCAGATGCAATCAATGCCTACATCTCAAAATTAAGAGAAAAACCAACAACAGCAGAACTCTGCTCCCCCACATGAGACAGAACAAGCCTTTAGTAACAGGGGAGCCTGCACTGTTTCCATGGGGTACACAGGAACAAAGTCAGCACCACGCTGGGGCTTCCTTAGCAGGTGGAACTTGCCTTTAAGCATCATCCATCTTTCCCAGGGGAAGCTGTGGGGCAGAGGCAGCCAAGCCAAAACCAGCCCACCCTGTTGTAAGGCAGCACAATGACCGCTGTCCTCAGGGGAAGGCACAAGGGGGCTCCTTTCTGAGCAAGCGAGGCACAGTTACACTCACCCCATGGTCACTGTTAGTGAAGATACAACTGAAGACATTTCATGTGAACATGGACTAGCACCAGTACAGCTCTCCCTGAAGGGACTGGGAAACATTACAAACCAGGCTGAGTTCTGCTGATGGCCTACTGCTTTCCTGACTTTGTTACTGCAGCCTCCCGCTAGCATACAGCTGCTGTACTCCTGTGGGGAAGGAACACAAGTTACTGTATGTAAGCGAAGCCCAGCTGTGCAGCCACCATACCAGATCTACCTACTGAGTAAAGCCTAAGAGGACAGGAGGTAATCCCTACAGCTTAGGAAAAAAGCAGCTTTGTTACATGACTGCTTTGAGCCATTCCTCAGTGGCAGCCTAAGAAGTGAAATACACACACAGACTAACTCAGCTACTGAGACTTTTTTTTTTTTAATGGAGACACATTGCTGATCACAATTTATTTCGAAGTCATGAGATGCCAGCAACAGAACAGATGGTCAGCAGGTCAGGCTGGACAAACACTTGATTGTAGCCACGGTGGTTGGCTATGGGCAGCAGCACTGAGTTACGCAACAAGGCAACAGTTTCACTTCTACCTTCCTAACGCCACCGCCAGGTAAGGCGAAGGATGGACAGCTATTGAACTGTGGTATAAACCATGCAAACACAGGCTTATTTTAAAAAAATTACCTTTGCAAGACATTAAAGCTATTTTAAGAATTGTCACCACCACGCTGGGCAGTCCGGTCCCATAGTGACTAATTGGTACATGGATCAGTTTTAAAACAATATCCCTCTTCCCATGAAAAGGTTTGAACAGATTATTTATCCACTTGCTAAAGCGCTGGGGTTAAAGAAGTGATCGGTAATCAACATTTATTTCACACCTAGGCAGAATGACTAAAACTGAAGACTACTGTTTGGCTTCGTCTTCAATTACTTCAATTCTGCGAGGCCCGTAGAGTAGAACATAAGCTATATGCCAGTCTCCACCCCCAGATAACCTCAAAATATCTTCAGGTGTAACAATGCTGACTTTGTCATCATCAAATTTAATCCATTCATCTGCAAGAAAAACAAGAGAATTATTTGTAATTTAGGTACACAAAATCTAAGCATGCTTAACAGCCCCTTAAATAAAAGGTGATTAACAGTGCTATAATTTTCTTATTTTACCTTGTTTCCTTTTAACCCAAGACACGTAATGCCCAGAGGAACTTGATCTGCCTTGATGTGTCAGCACTGCCTGCAGGTCGTAATAGCCACAATTATTAGAACCAATATCTGCAGGAAGAGGGGGGGAAAAAAGTTACACGAGTCTTACATGTACAGTTTTAGCATTTTTAGCAGCAGGCAGACAAAAGACACCTTAGCCATACTGTGGCACAACAGCTGTGTAAAACCCTATTTGCAGCATGGTTCTCAGTCATTGTAAACTAAAAGCAGCGCCTCTCAGCCAGGATGGCCCCTCAGGACATAAATATGTATCTTGGGTGTAATGCAAATGCAGTAAAGCTTAAGGCATCAGAGCCATGACATATGGTCAGTAAACCTTCTGGACAGGTTTGGCCAATACTTCTGTTCTGATTTCGGCTGGGACAAAGTGAATTTTCTTCCTAGTAGCTGGCGTAGCGCTGTGTTTTGGATTTAGCATGAGACTACTGTTGGTAACTCACTGATGGTGTAGTTGTTGCTAAGCAGGGCTTACACCAGTCAAAAGGACTTTCCAGCTTCCCCTGCTCTGCCAGGTGCACAAGAAGCTGGGAGGGGGCACAGCCAGGACAGCTGACCCCAACTGGCCAAAGGGCTATTCCAGACCATATGACAGCATGCTCAGTATAGAAACTGGGGGAGGAAGGAAGGGGAGAACATTGCGAGTGATGGCATTTGTCTTCCCAAGTCACCATTATGCCTGACGGAGCCCTGCTTTCCTGGGGATGGCTGAACCTGCCTGCCCATGGGAAGCAGTGAATGAATGCCTTGGTTTGCTTTCCTTGCACACACAGCTTCTGCTTTGCCTATTAAACTGTCTTTGGTTCAATCCAAGAGTTTTCTTACTTTTACCCTTCTGATTCTCTCCCCCATCCCATCGGCGGGGAGAGGGAAGTGAGCGAGCAGCTGCGTGGTGCTGAGTTGCCGGCTGGGGTTAAACCACGACACCTTCCTTCAAACACCAGCTGCCACCTGCATTCAGGGCGAGCCACGAAACCGCACGGACTGAGGTGCTGAGCATGAGCTGGACGGCAACGCTGCTCAGAATGCTCAGATGTGACAGATCTACCCACCCCGCAGTTAGTTCAATTACGCTGTTCAATTTTTCAGTGGAAAAACGTGGCTCATTCCGAACGTACCAAGAAGGGTGTCACAGTTAAGATGCATTGGGGACTGCGTTTCTCATGCTCCAGAATATCCTGCTGTCTCTGTGTTCTCGAGCTAGCCCACCCCCTCCCCCCTGCCTTCTCACATAGTGCATCACACCGAAACCTCAGGAAGCACCAAATGGTAACGGTTTGGATAAACAAGACCTCCAAAATAATTTCTGCACAAGGGAGAACGCTGAGGACATGCAAGCTCTAAGCCCCCTCTAATGAAGCAATGCTAGCACCACCACAGCAGTTTTACAAGTCCAATTGAAGTTTTTGATTTGATTTTGGCTTTCTACCACCCACTGACAAGGAAGCGTACAAAACAACTGCACATGACATGCAAATGCCTTTTGATGCGTGTGTCTGTGTATCATCAGCTTGACAGATGGATGACAATTATGTCTTTGACTATCTTAACAGCATTTTGACTTGCCTAATCTTTCCATTCCTTACATTTCTGTCAGTTTCTGAAGCTTAATTTTCAAAGGCATTAAAGATAACAAGGGTTCTCAAAATATTCCTACCATCAGGTCCACCTAAACATAAATAAGTGGAAGTTACTTTAAAATAGGTATTTTACTCCCCTGTACTTACCATCAGGAAAAGAAAACGGTTCATATTTAACTTCTTTCTGTGCACCATCACTTTTACTAGACTAGAGAACAGAATATGCTGAATTAATGGCTTTGAGAAAGCTTTAGCATGATCATATCAAATACCAACTCTCCATTCATTTAAAGATGTCTCTAAACCTAAACATTTTTTGTTCAACTTGAAATGAGTTCCATTACCGTATTTCTAACTGGACATCCAAAAGCCTAATCTAAACAAGACCACTTTTTAAAACAAATATATAATAATTTTAGCACATATTGCCTAGACTGTTTACCCACCAGATTTACAGGCTTGGAGCACAAAAATAATTCTGCAATTAAAGATTTTATTCCTTGTTAGGGACTTGCTAGCAGCAGAAATGGCAACAAGAAAAGACTAGACACAGACTCCTAAGTGCCAATACATTCTGTTTTAAAACGGTTCTTTCCTTGCTACTAACTGTGTAAGAAGAGATGCAAGCCTTGTTCAAATGTTTAAATGAAACTGCCAGGAGTTAGGCCAGGAAAAAACTAGTGAACTTAGAAAAATTTTGGCTAAAACACTACAGTTTTAGCTCATTTACTTTCTTCTTCATTAAAGAAAGGGAAGTCAGAATATGTAGACAAGGTAGGAGATGAAACCATTTACCAAGTTTTGAGAGTACAGTCTTTTAGCTCACTAGTACGTATATTCTACATTTCATCAGTCAGACACATAGTAGTCCCTTGTACAACCCTCTCCAGTTGGTGAGCAGGCAAGAGCTACTTACACACTGCCAAATAAGTGACCTGCCAGCAAGCAATAATGTTTGAAGAGAATAATCTTGTGCAATTCACAGAAGACCTTTAGGCGTAACACTGGTAAGCAGAAGCACTACATTTTAACATATTTTGAAATAAAAATGTAAGCAACATGTTTGTCTACAGCATTTAACATTTCTCATCCAGCAGTCATACCAAAGCAGATACTATATTTTCATGAACATATACAAAAAAGTTCTAAAGCTCAATACCAAGAAGTTTGAATGCTAGTAAGAAAAATATATAAATTTAAGGAAGCCAAGTTTTTGCTAGTCCTTATTGGTACCCCAATTTCAGACTGATGACTTATTTAATCAAAACGTCCATGAAATTGCCAGAAGACTTACGTTCTTTGGCTGTTGATTTACTTTTTTGTCTTCTAGATCTTTGAATTTTGAACGATAAGAAACCATTTTTTCCTGAAGGTCTGGCGTACACAGCTCATACACATCCAACATAAGAGGAAATTTAACATCCTAGGAAGTAAAAAGCATAAGGATGATTCGCATTATTTGGTACTCCACATTAAAGCATTCTCCCATGGGAAGACAACACTAAGTCCAATTAAATGCAACTCTCATCATGTTTATGACAACTTCACCTACTGAAATGTTGCTGCCAGTACTTCCCTAAAGGGCTACAATTCTTTCACAGAAGATTGATTCATTGTAAACAAACCATCAGAAATTACTACAGTCAGTATAAATACTTAAGATTCTTTATTATTAGCCATCATACTTTCATACTAAGGAAATACCTATGCAGGCCTAAGGGAAAAAAAAAATGCATGTAGAATGACTGCTTGCAAAAATGTCTATTTTTGTTACCCAAACAATCTTCTAAAACAATTAACATGTGCCTTTAATTTTTTTTTCCTTGCTTGTCTTGTAAGGAACAGGCTTCACCTATCATGACGCTTCCTGGGCAGCCCAGGAGGTCCATCACCCAAGGCCAACAGAAAGGAAAACTCTAATGTTTAGCTGTTTACAGCTAGTTCTTGCATTTGTCAATCAGAAAACCAGACAATCAGAATAACTAATACAGGAATGTTTGCTAGTATAAACATTTCTCATCAACTTTAGAACACTGTCCAGTGACTGAAAGCATGCCCTCTCCTTAATTAAACATTCTCTGAAGAGAGACCAAAACCCATCCTAATGGTATTGAAGCAAATTCATTTCTGTCCCTTACCTCTTCCCCCAGTCTCTATTTTGGTAGCATAGTTTGCCCCGCATCATCACAACTGAGAACTAACCTATTTTGTACTTCAGCAAAGAAACTGCACTATTAATGTTTTTAAACAATTTAAAAGCAAACAATTTAGTAAATTAGTTTAGTAAATAGCCTTCAAGTGTTAGTTGTCTACTTATAATAAAAACTCACTGAAAGGCATAAAGAGGAATTAAACTTCAATATGCAGAAAACTTACTCACCTTAAGAACTTTGGCATTCACAGATTCTTTCTCTTTGTAAAAAAACCTAACCATCTGAATAGTCAGGTACGCTGGCAAGCGACTAATTTTAGACTGTGAAAAAAAAAAAAAAAAATCAGAAAAAGCTATTACTTTAGATATTCACGGATCTTTTATATCTGAAACATTGCTCATCCTAGGTTACAGGCTATTCTGGAAATACATTTGTACACAAACACATAGGAATATAACAAGGCCTCCCTATTCTGCATCTCTGTACAGTAGTGTACACAAATAATTTTCAACTGGTCTTAAAAATGTTTCGGTAGTGGATATTCAGATGCTTTATAAATATAAATCACATGCTGTTGCAGCAGTAACTGTGTTTTGGGACAGAAAATTGGCAACAGTTAAAAGAATCATGAAGAGAGCAACAAAAGCACCACTCACAGATTTGATATAGAGTGCATTTCTCTGCAACGTTGGAGAGAGTTTGGTGATTTCCTCTTGAAGACGCTGTTAAAAAAAGGTAACAACACATACGTTCATCATAAAACACAGCTTAAACAAAAACACACCATGGATAAACAAGCCATCAACTAAATCTTGTTCTACAATCTCTTCCATTGCTATCAGCCATTAAGACACACAGAATTTGAAACTCCTTGGCAGAAAGACCACGCCCATTCATTTGTTCAGCTCTGGGCTCATTCCTGAGTCCTGAAAACACCAAGTTTCTCTCTGCAGAAAATTTTATTCTACAAGAGTAGAACTTGCAACTTAAATATCTGGATTTGGTTATGAATGTGTCACATCACATTGGAACACAACTAAAAGAAAAAAACCCCTGAAGTTTCTTGTGACAGGAATATTTGCACTTTTCTCGCCTCTCAGCCTAAAGCAGAGCCGTATATAAGGAGCCAGGCGGTGATACTGTGCTTCCAGGGACCTTTCCAAATTCAGGGAAGGACTGACCTGGTTGTTAGTGTTGTGACCCTCTTGCTACGGGCAATCCAGTGTAACAATTCTAGAAGGCCCTTTCTGGCCTGAAAGTGAATTTTCTTTTTTCAAAATCTTTGTAATTTCTGAGCATTAACTATTTTATTTTACTTTTGATTCTAAATTTTGTCAAAACAGAAAAAGCAGAAACAAAGACTATCTGAGAACCATGCAACTTGGTCCGGTCCTGTACAATCCAGATCTCTGCTTCCATCCCTGCTCTTACAGAAATACTCTGCAAGAGCAGTTACTACAACAACTAGCAGTACTATAATCAGGTTTTTGTAGTAGCTCCTCTCTTTACTCCTTCAGATTCTCAAAAAACCCCCCTGAAAACTTAGAAATATATATATATAAAAAGCACAGACTACTTTAAGAATTCCTAAACAGTTTAAAGATGATGATGTGTCATGGAAGATTTAACACCCCCTTCAAATGTGCAAAATTAAATTTAAGCTTAATCGTTTTATAATTTGTTTTTTTTCTTAGAACACAGCAACCAAAACGCCACCCTATTTTAAATTTTGGACTTTTTGGAAACTGTTTACAGCGTGCTTAAATCATGATACTACTCAGTCTGAAGTGAAAGTCAAATACTTTCAAATTACAAGTAACAAATTCCTTGCACTTGGTTACCTGCATGGGGAAAGACCACATCAGGGTCAAGAAAATGCTCTGTTGAAGTCTGCTTAACATTAACAGGCAATTCATTTTCACTTCCATCTTCCCATTGAACACCCCCAAAAAACCTTGGGACTTCATAAAGCTTGGATAGCAGATGTGAATTCCAAGTCACAGATTAAAAACACAGGTCATTTAGAAACTGAATTTAAAAAAAAAAAAAGGTGTAATGGCTTACCAATTTTAGTCCTGTAAACAAGTATTTCACTTCTTGATTGATAAAGCAGCTAAGCTGAAGCAGATTCTCCTTTCCTTTAGTTACTTCCTCTTCTTCAGCTTCTGTACATTTCATGCTTCACAAAATTAAGGAAAACCATCATGCACCAAGAGCTGAACTACTGCTCTAGTGAAAAGAACACACTGAACAGCACGGCAACTTAAGATAATTCTGCGCTTCTGCATTGACAGTACTTTTACTTCTCATAGCATAAAAATGAAGATTTGAAACAGCTCTTCCTTCTAACCAGTCTATTCCTTTGTGTCTAATGACGAGTGGTAGCTGAGGCAGACAGCATACCAAAAAAGTAAAGTAAGTTTTTAATCACCATTTAAGCCTCTGAGGCCTGCTTGCTTCTTTCTTCCCTCCCCACCCCCCCAGGACGCATTCCAACTGCACTTTTATCTCCAATTCATGGCCCCCCCCCCCCCTGCCTAGTCTTGAAACCATCCTGCAATTATTGGTCACACTTAATACAATTCTTCTATTCCTGCTGCTGGCCAGACCTTTTTTTTCAGCCTCCTTTCCCTGCCTTGTATCTGTCCTCTTCACTGAAATGAAGTCCAATTCTTCATTATTTTCTACACATTCTTCTAATCATTCCATCCAACCTCTTATTTTTCATAGTTCTGCCACCAATCCTTCTCTCTCATCCACTTCCACTTTCCTGATCACTCTGAATGCATCTGTTCTACAAATGCTGCCATAATCACACTTCGAAGACTAGCAACACAACTTTTCTACCAAGTCTCTTCCTCCTGCCATTAGCCTACATGTCATTCCTCTTAGCTACTCACTCTGCTCCTCCCAGCTATTTCAGGGATAAAAAATATCACAGTACAGGGAGAGAGATGCACGACTCTTACCTTAAAAAAGGCCTTTACTCTTCATTCCTACCAAGCTATGAGATACTCTACCTCATTTACGGGGATGTTTCCTTATTTCAGATGAGCAAAATGCACAGTATAATTCTTTCTAAAAGTGACGGCCAGTTTAGTGACGGCCAGGATTTTGGTGTGGAGAGGTGGGAAGACAGTAATACTTGGCACGAGGTGTGTGCCCCATGTGGTCTTTTTGTTCTTGTTATAAAAAAGGCTATTAGAAAGTTGTTGGCTGCCTTAGTTTCTTACTCATCTAACAGCATGCATCTAGTTTACTTCTTAAGAAATCAATCAACCTATCCTTTGTCCATGTTTAGTATGCCAAGAGTTATCAGCAATACTCCCTTATAAACAAAAAAAAAAAAAGGCTATTTAGAAAGATAATTACTTTTATTTGGACAAAACATCTCACATCCTTGAAGTAGGTAACTGGCAATTCTCTCTGGGGAGGAAACCTGGTATTTAAATTCAGTGGGTTCTTCTGAAAATCTGCATTACCATTCTTCCTCCCCACATCATACCCTCTCTCAAAAAGCATATCTAATCTTAACTTTAACTTCTGTATACTCCTGCTTTAAATCATACCCTCTCTTCCCCCAACACACAACTTCATTTTCTATACTATTCGGGACGATGCTTTTCATCCTCCCTGCACTCAATTGCTAAAGTGTAAAATTATTATCGTTCTTTATAGCTTGCCTTAGTCTTTAGGATACGCTGTTTCAAATTCAATGCTGAAGAACTGATCAATTAAACTCTTCTTTTTAGAAGTTGCTGCTGTAGCTCCAGAGTCTGTCTGTAAAACAAATTATCTTATGTTGTAACTTTAAATAGCATGTAAGGACAGTCGTCTTTACAGAAAAAATAACTCCATTTCTTTAAAGTCTTTGAAGCCTATTCCTTCACCTTTCTATAGGTCCATTTTCTCA
Source organism: Gorsachius magnificus (assembly GCA_034008185.1). Taxonomy (NCBI): domain Eukaryota; kingdom Metazoa; phylum Chordata; class Aves; order Pelecaniformes; family Ardeidae; genus Gorsachius; species Gorsachius magnificus. The sequence goes on along the minus strand of CM067082.1, from coordinate 53,030,689 downwards.
TAGTCAATCAATCTCCTTACACCTCATAAAAGTTTTAAAACAAATGCATTTATAGCATGCTGTTAAAGCCACCTCAAAGCACATCAGCAAGCAAGACCTCAATCAAAAAGTTCCACCTCCCTGCCCCCCAACTTAAATCTGTCTTAAATTTTAGAGTAGTCTATCAGATTTTTGCCACTGCCAAGAATCTCCAGAAAGCAGTTTACAGAGAAAGAGGAGAGTCTGTTGCTAAAGTCTTGGGGAAAATTTTAAGTAATTTCTTATCAGGTTGATTAAGATAGTTGTCTCTCTGAAGAATCATTCTTGTAGCCAAGAATGCTGTAGCACATTTTTTTCAGAAAAAAAAAGTTCATATGTGCTAAATTCACAGGTTATCAGGGCTAGCTGCTGCATACTCACAGTCACCACCACCCTGGTCCAACCCACACCTTACAAAGCCCAAAGGGAAAGTATTCCTATAGTACACTCCATAGCATAGCTGACATGACACAGGTAGATTATGCTGATCAGACAAATCAAAAAGCTATTTTACTTACTGGGCTACAGACACATGTTGAAGAACTCACAGAACAGATAATCCTTAGCAAAAAAATATGTGGATCACAAGTACAGTACTATAAATCCTAGCTCTGGTTAGAGTAAGACTACAATTACCTCCATAACTGTATCACCTTCTATGCCTTCCAGCTTCTGCTGTAGTACCCTCATCATCTGCACCCAGCACTCATTGGCATCCTAGGAAGGGGACAGAACATTAAATCTGACTAGTAGCGTTATGATTCAGTAATATTAAACCCATCAATCTTTACACTAGAAAACCAAGTGTAAGGATTCCTTAAATATGAATTTCTCCCTATTTCACCATACATTTTCAGAGCTACCACCTGATATTATATTCAACTTTTCTACATGATACAAAAGCAACCACTTTACTGCAATAAATTATTTTCACAGGAGAAGGGAAGTCTTAAAATACTCTTGTTCTCAACTTCCAACATACTACAGTTTTCAAACAATAAGCTAATAATCCGTCTTTACCTGTTGAAGGTACTGGCCTTGATCGCCTTTCTCTGCAAACTGTGGGAAGGCCATGTGTAAGAACTGCAGGAGAATGATAGGTGGGATACTGGAGGAAGTTTTATCCATGGAATCAAACAAGTCTCTAAGAGCTTGAAGAAAAAGTAAGTCAATGCTTTGAGAAGTGGAAAAACAATTCAAACGTTGCAGGAAGTTTAAAAAGAATAGTAAAACAGCAGCAACATTTAGAAACTGATCATTTAACAGCATCCAATGTGATCTTCCCAAAGCAGGACCAAATCTTCCAGGTGGCATAATAGGTGCACCTAAGATCTCATTTGTGAACATGACTTTACAAGCGTAAAGATGACAATTCTGAGAGTTTGGCACATAGTGCCTTGTCTTTCCTGGCTGCTAACAGAAAAAAAAAAAAAAAAAAAATCTGAGCAGTTAAGATTTCATTTGAAACACATCTGAGGAACAATGTTTTCACAAGAGGACTACACCTAGAGAAACCGGAAGGCATTCACAATCTATCCTGTAGAGCTGCTTAAATTCACCAACTACTGGGGAAAAAAAAGCTTTCATTTTTCCCAACTAAAATATCTAGAAAATACTCATGCTTAACTTCAGACCCAGGAAAACAAGTATGTGTACGCATACGTGCAGATGGTTCATAACTGTGCAATTCAATGAATGCTGCTGACTGCATGACAATACACATGGCTTTCTTTTTTGCTCCAGACACACTACTATATGTCTTATCTACCCAGGTTACAGCATCTAAAATCCACAAATTAATTCAGAGACACCTGTCAATCCTCACAACCACCCTGTGAGGTAGGCAACAGTCTGCATGGTCACTAATTTACAAGAGGAGAGACTAATGAATGACACTCTTGAATCGGTGAATATAGGCAAGATTACAAGGAACCAAGGTCAGTTGCTTCCTCTCTTTAGAAACACCTTCACTGACCTTGATAAAAGGGACAACCGATATGACACAGCAATTAAAAAAAATGCCACTAAGTGTCATGCAGGAGTTCTTGACCAGCTCAGCACCAAAGAATTAACTACTAATTACTTAAACTATTAAGACCTAAAAAGCAGAGCTGTCACCTTAAAAAGAAAACAAGGGACACAAAGTAAAGGCAGTGAAAAGGGGAGGGGCAGGCATGGTTGTATAGAGTAACCATTGAACTTACCACCCCAAAATTCGATCAGCAGGCATACCCACAAACTGGACCTTTCCTTCCTTATATTGTTTTGTTTTTCCTTAAATGGACTGGTAGAAATCCCACTGTCCTGGCCCAGCATCTTAGTGGGGCAATGAAATAGAGTAAAAAAAGAAAAAGTGGACAAGTAGCACCCTTATTCAAGTGTAAGGGGTCTAACTAGAATTCTAGTTAGAACTTGGGAGATATGAGGCCATCGTGAGCTCCCACATTGTGAGCACCCAGATCACCACAACAAAGAGTAACTTTCCTTTTGAGGACACTACTTTCTATTTCAGTTATGAAATCCGGGTGTTTAGGGTAAAGGCTAAGACCACTGATAGAGCACCAGCTACCACTTTAGCAATAATGCTCAGCCAATAAAACATATGAAAAAATTAAATACATTTAGAGATGGTTATTTTAAAATCAATAGATGGATGGATTCTGCTTTAGGAAGTTCCAATTATTTCCAAACAGTTAAGTGATACAAATGATTTCTATCTAAGCCTAGATCACACTTGAATATATTTTCCCTAGTCTGCAGCTATATCCCTAATATGCAAAGGATGTATGCTTTGTGGCCATGGTCAGATATTAATGACAGAGCAAAATGAATCCTCCAGTGCTAGCAGATGTGAAATTCCTAAGGCATATACATACACTAAAGAAAAATACACAGAGCTCTAACTGCCATTTTCATCTGCAGTTAGCAGGAAATCACACGCTAGCCTAAACCCCTGTGTTCTACCCTAAACACCAACCTGCAGTAATGTATTGAGCAGAGGCCATTTCTCCAGAAGCTCTTAAGGCACCACCATACCTAAAAGAGGAGAAAAATAATTTGTATGCAATTAAACACAACCAAGAGGAACAGTCAGGGTTTTAAACAACAAAGCAGGCCGCAGCTAGATTTATGTAAATGTATCAAAAGAAATCAATCACCAAACCAGAAGTAACTGAAGATAAGATTTACTCACACTCACCTCAAACTCTCCGTTATTCTGCATAGAAGCAAAGGAACACTGGCATCCTTGACACAATAAATAAATGCAGACTGGGAAGCCTGGATATGTCACTGCTGCTTCCCTAATCCATTTGCCCCAAAGACTCAATCTATTTTTAAAGAAACTGAGAAAAAGTCGGAATAGAAGCCACCCCATTTCTGAAACATTTGCCATGGCTTCTTCAGATGCATGGGGAAAAAAAAAAATAAACACCTTCAAGTACAGATGGCAGATAAAATGCACAGAGATAGAGGGCAGGCTTGCTTCCTCCCTCCATAGCAGAAGCAAGACAGCGAGAGGTGAGACATTTTTCTTGGGGAGGCATTTCCTACACTGAAGAAGGCTGTGAGTCCACCCATATTACTAGAACTTACCACTCCTCTTGGAATGATTTCTTAATTTACCAGCTGCATGAGGAACCGACAGCCTCCTCAAAGTGTGTAAGCCTTCAAGCAAAAGGAGCGTCTCATGCACTCTTTAATCTCAGACTGAACTTTAGAAGTTCTGTCCATTGCTAGATGATGAGCAGGAAACTTTCCCCCTGACATGCTACGGAACAGTAAGTACCCTTGCAGGGATCAAGGGAGCAGCTGGTGAGAAACGAAGCTGTAATAAGTAAGCTTTCCCATGTGAATCCTTTCACCTCTCTCCCACTGCCACATACCCTTCCATGCTGCTGTCAAGCAGGGAAGACCAAATAAAGGCTGCCTGTGAATGTGACTTCCCACAGACAATAAGGCCACATCTTGTATTACAGTCTGCCAATTTTATAGGGTACATTTTGACATTTACTACGTTAAATTTGTCAAACACTCTGATTCAGTGCAGTAACTCAGAGTCCTTTCCATGGAAATAAACAGACTTTCCTAAAATGACAACACTGAAATACAAGAAAAAGCTTTGAAACACAGTTTCTGTACTTCATAAATAGTTCTCAGTGCTAAATAATTAAGGTTCACCTGCTAACAGAATGAAGAAGAAATTATAAGTACTTAAATAACTAGTGTTTACAGTAATCTAGACTATCTGGTTGGGTATCAAAGTATCATGAAAGTGTATTTTAAAGGAATTAACCCTAAGATGACAATGCTCTGCCTAATCCTCACATTTTTTAAATTCTGATGGTTTTCTCATTATAATTCATCTGGAGGATAAATTCAGCCTCACATTGCTATGTATTGTTTTTTCTTCCTGTCTTTGTCATTTTCAAGTTTCTCATATATTCCTCACAAGAAAAAAATTGGCCATTTTCACATTTCAGTCCAGAATAACAACAACAAAAAAAAAAAAAAAAAAAAAAAAAATCAGAAAAGCTATTCTACAACCAGAATGAATGAAACATTCCATAAGGAATGTTCCCGGCACATCCACATGATAGTAATTCCAGGTTATTCCAGTTTCCCACCACAGTAACACCCATGGTCCTATCTCGGAGCTTCCTGCTGTACCTCCAAGTACCGTATGTCAGTAATGTCAGAATTTGGTAGCTGAAAACACATTGCGCAATAAAGTCAGTAAAAAAAAAACCCCCAACATTCCTCAAAGGAACAGAACTCACGTACGATTCTTCTATACAGAACAAGCCCATATAAACTAACACCAGAAAACAAGGTTAGGAGTTCAGTCGCTTATTTAAGCATTTTAAACAACTCTTGATAGGAGCTATTTTTTAGCTAGGCAAGATGCATTCTCTCCACTAAAAGCCAGTTCCAACAAATACATAGCCTTAAGGTCTTTAAAAAGTACAGACTAACATAGCCATAGGATAAACTTTAATCGATCATTACGTTAATCTTGCATAGATTTAAAGAATAACAATTGTTAAGATAACTCATACCAGTATTAAGATGACCATTCCACAAAATATCTATTTCATAAGCTAAAGAAAACATTTTAGTCATGGTATTTTTGTACTGAATCCTACCTTTTAAGGGCCTCTTTCACTTCTGGCACTGAGCGGATACACTGAACCGTAGCATTCATGTAGCAAGTGTTGCCAAGGTTTGTCAATCCACACGGTAATTCCATCTACCAAAAAATTTACAAGGGTACTTGAAGGTCTGAGAGAGATGTGCAACCATTTTTGTATAAATGTTATAATTTAACACCAATTTCTAAGAAAAGGAATGACCAGGGATGTGTAAAGCCTAGAATATTCCATCAAACTTCATGAAGTTTTCCAGATCCATTTTCTGATTATATTAATTATTTCACCATTCGGTGCTTTTAGAGGACATTCAGGAATGCTTTAGGTTTTTTTCTGTGCATGTTTAGTTTAATGAACATATTCTTCAAGCAGGCAGTCATTCAGAAAGTCCAATTATAATCTCACTTAAGTTTTGACCTTAAAACTCTATTTCCGATAAGTTTCCACATGAATACATTTGTACAAAACACTGATATTTTAATTAAAATCAGTTTTCAGTAAAACTCTTGAATGTGAAGTTCATCGTTAGAAACAAAAGCACTATTTAAACACCTCTCCAGAAGTCTGCAACAGATCATTAATTTGATCCTTTCAGACAACTTGTGAACTTTAAAGTTTTGACAAATGTGAAGGCCAACCACTAATTAAACCACTTTCAGAAACAACTATAAATCACAATATAATAGCTTCTTTTTTTTAATCCTGCATATTTGAGCAGTTGTCAGGGAAAAGCACAGTTTAATGAAACTGAAGTAGTACTGCATACCAATACCACTTAATTATTTTAGGAAGAGATAATTCATTTAGCTATGTATTCCATTTTTAATGCATACATGCAGTACAGACAATTGAATTTTCATGTATAACAGAATTTGAATCAGAGAAATGCAACATGACCCACTTTTTCAAAATGTTATTGACACTGAGTCATCTCCTTGTTTGTTCAGTTATCTCAAAGTCTGTGTATAGGGTAGTCTCAAAAAATACATAAATATCCTTCACCTGCTGGTGCCATGGAAAGCATTAAATACTGAAGCACAAAACCAGTCCTAAACTACAGATCCATTTTCATATGGACACGCATAAAAGTCTTCCCGTTCTGCATGCACAGTTGACAAGTGTCATGCAACTGTTTTAAGTATGACAAAGAGCATTTAGTTCAAATGGCTGATGAGAAAATTAAACCCTTCAAATTGTAAAAAAGAAAACAACTCAAACAGAAGTTAACTTAATTAAAAAATAATAATTAGTTATGCTCTTCCAGACTTCACACCCATAAAAGAAAACATATAAACTATTCCACTAATGTCAAACTTATCTTTATTTTTCAGAAAGAGAATTTTACCTAATACTACTAACAAGGACAAAGAAACCCCCAAACACACTCTACCTCAAACAAACCCTAGTTTCCCTCACAAATACGAAGGAGGCAGGAAATAATTTTGCACATCTAAGAGCCCTTATTCAGTCAAAGTTCAGGACACTAGTATGGCAAGGGCAATACAACTTTGTCTTTAAAAACATCAGCAATGCTATTCTTAGAAAATTTACTAAGCTGCCTGCTTAAAGAAAAAAGCACTAGTTATATGACTCTCAAATTAAATTCCAGACTTCTCATCACTGCTAACAGTTGGGTTGTCAATGTAAATTGGCATTTCTTTGAGAAGCTATAAATGCTAAACAGACATTACAGTTTCAAAATCCACTTTTAAGCAACTGCGAGTATTTAAAAACTTGCCATCATTCAAAGGTTTACGAGAAGCCAAAGTCTGAAATATGCTTACAGCTGAAGCCAACTGCTCCTCTGTCATGTCTTCTACAAAGACGGGTCGAGCAATTGGCTCCTCTGGAAGTGCATCTGCAGAGCCCATCATTAATAAGGTCATCCCCTTGAAACACAGTAAAAAAAGTAATAAATATTTAAAGGGCAGTTATTTCTGGTTAATAAAAAAAATAATCATTAAGCTCTTGACATATTTCAGCTATTTCCCTAAAAAAACCCACAATCTTTCTCTTAGTGTACAGAGCTGATACTGCTCTGTTGTTTAAGGGTAATACCTTAACTTTCTCATTATCTAGAAAGTACTTATTGAGAACAATTTCACAGCATTATCCATGCTAGACATTTCCACTGAGCCTGGCGAGTCTGCCAGCAGCTGACAATGCAAGATTCCAATCAGGACTAAATTTAACATTCATGGAGTAACCCAATGTGAAGCTCCCTTCCTGATGGACCACTAGTGATCAAGCATCTTCAACACTTCAGCGCTAATATTCCTCTTTCCCTTAAGTCTTAGAAAATACCTTGGAACCAAGGATAAGTGAGCAGCTAAATTCCAATTTGAAAGAAGCCACAATATTTGAGCTTCTCAACTGAGAGTCTCAAGTTCTTAGATTCAGAATTCTCTAAACAACAAAAGCATCTCATCTTTAGCCTAGAATCTGGGGAGACACTTCAGATAGATGTGGGTAATAATAAGGACCACAGCTCTGAGTTCAGAGTCAGTTTTTTCACCTGAAAAGCAAGCAGGAAAGGGAAATGCCATCCTTCGGTCTGGAAAGTTCTGAGGACGTTAAACTAATTGAAAAGTGAAAAACAACCAAAATGACCCCATTTAGTTTAGGCATGAGGACTAATATTCAAAGGAGGGGAAAAAAAAAGAAGCAATCCAGTTACCATGCTTGCTGGACTAGCATAAGGAAAAGGAGTTTTTCAGCATTCTACAGTACTATTTCTACACAATAAGATCTACCAAAGGGGGAAAAAATGACTACCTGGGGACCTGAAAAATACAGTGCTAAGGAAAAGGATGGACAACAGAATGGAAAGAAACTGCTTTGACAGTGTAAATAAATCCCTAGAACTCACGTATACATTATTAGAATTAACAGAGGCAACTATTAGTTCAACAGTATGCAGAAAACGACAAGCATATTACATACTGGGGTTTTTGCTGAATGACTTTGCTACAATAGCTGCAAATACAAGCTGCTAGTAGATGCTTGTGAACTAATTACAAGTGTAAGAGTAATGCTACCTAATTCAATCTGCTCAGTGAAGAACTGGAGTAAAACCTCTGCCAAACTGATGTTACAAGACACCCACAGAAATTAAGTGACCAAAAACACCCAAACAAAAAATTTTGGGATTCCCCATTACAATATTACATAGATAAGAAACACAAATACATTCACTTATTGTTTTCTTTGTGAACTAGTCAAAGGTGTGAATAACCATTACTAATGGCTTTGTTTTTAAACAGCAGCTACTTAGTACAGGAGAACAAATTTCAGCAGTTTGATAAAAAAGGAAACAGGCAGAGCTGTTACTTCAGCATTTGTAATGGAATGGTTTTCCATGCTGGGAACATACAAGCACCACAGAGCACAGTGCTCAGGCTCACAAGCTCTCTCTAACATCACTTATTATTATGGTAACAGACAACACAGAAGGACCACTGGTCTGACCCAGAACATTTCTTCTAAGAAAAAAATAAATCTATGCTCCCGAGTACTTCAGAAAGATGGTGTTATTTCCCTACTGATGCCAAAAAAGGCTTTTACGAATCAACAGTGAGAACTTTGTAAGAATGCTTATATATGATAACTATAAAATTTGTCATCAAGGTCTGATTTCTAATAAACAGTTACCCATTCAAAGAGGAACAGCAAGAACTTTAAATCTTTCTTTAAATGCCAAAATAAAAATCAAACTAGTAAAACTTGAGTTATTCCTCAGAACTTACATTCTTTATTTTTAGGTTCCCCCAGTCATCATCCTGTATTTGAAATGAAATAAAAGACAAGTTAATTATCTTGCAGCAAAAGACAAGCAAGTATTTTCATTAATATTGGCCACATATTTCTAAATATAAATTGTGTTTCATCCAAGATTCTACAATATTAACTACTTGCATGTCATCAAGTCTTGTCTAACTAAAATTAAAAGCACCCAAGTCATCTTTTCAGTAAGGTTCTTCATCTGTTGTCCAACACTTAAATGTAAACAACTTTGTAGGGGAGCTACCTATATCACATTACACCAATAACTCCAGCAGAGAGGTGCCAGAGAAACTTTTCTCAAACAAGCTAAGAGGAAGAAGTTGCATTCAGATTCTGAACATGAAAAAGGAACAGAAAAAGCCCCACCAAGCAGAGTAGTGTTTGGTATAAAAGAGTGAAGAGGTGTTTTAATACAGCAGTGTGCCTCCCAACCACTCAGCAACAAACTTTTGCCAGTATTTTTTAGTAGTAGGCAAGGAATCATACAGATTTTTTTCAGACTGTTTCTGAAAAGTGCGGTCAGTTTAATGCATACAATGAAAGATCTTCTGGAGTAATACTCAGAAATATGGTCATTGCTCATTACATTATAATGTAATAAAGTTAAAAATAATCTTAAAAAACCCACAGATTTCTACCTTCAGAGTTCCTCCTTTAACCATAACCTTCTGTCTAGCTGGCTGAACTCCCGTCAGTGCAAACAACTGGGCTTTGAAGACCATTGGAGGTTCGTCAGTGTTAAGCTCCACGCCATCAAATTTCTCTTTTCCCCATTTCACGTTAACTGCAAACAAAATGTTTTGAAACTAGATTATTTCCTAATATACAAGAATGTAATTACCAAGATTAACCCAGTATTTCAAATTCCAGACTTTATACCATCTCAAAACACACCGTTTTTAACTCTAAAACTTGTCAATAATCAAGCTAAGGGACACCTTTTCTACAAGGTATCTCAGCCATCAGAACACACCATTTCCAACAAGCCTAAAACTATCCTAAAAAAACAATTGTAAGCAACACATATATGAGAAACTTTGCAAGCAATAAATGTGTATAACAGCATTACAAATTCTTTGGGCAAGTCTTCACAAAAGCAGCTCAAAAGCAACTCTCCCGATCTCTTGGCACTGTTCATTGCAAACACATTTCTGAAGGAAGTCCAGGCATGCAATTCCAGTTCAGTTTTCCATAGCATTTCCATTCTCCTTCAACAGCAAACAATACCATGTTCTTTAAAAGCAAAGCTACTGTTTGATAGCTGTAATTTTGGCTACCAGTATCATTCACATGGAGCTACGTGAGGAGGTAAGCGTGCATCAAGACAAGCCCCATAAAATAGCACACCTCCTGCTTCCTTTCAACGGAAGGTTAACCTCACAGCGCTGTTTACAACACCATCACTGCTACCTTCCTCAATTTTGACAGTGTTCACACTGTCAAAACAAAACAACGTACACAAACAACGTACCTGTGTGTAAATACAGACAACAGCCTAACACAGGTTGCAGCTCCAAAAGCCCTGACCCCAGTAAAGGTGCAGGACTGGAATTAAGAAGTGAAATTTGGTCACACAAAGCTTAGCTCTCAACACTGGAAATGGGATAATCAAGCAGGAATGTGAGGTAGAACGCCAGAAAGGCACATTAAATTCACTTTGGTAAAGCTAGTACCAACCAAGAACAGACAAGAATGCCTGGAATAAACAGTCCGTTTCTAAAGAATGGTTACACATCGTTGATCACTTCCAATCACTACCATAGGTACAGAAGACTGTTATAGCAAGCTGCAGTTCTGCTGAAAATATATGTGTAAAATATAGCACACAGTCATATCCTATGTGCACAGTAAGTGGCTGAAATACCATACTTCAAGAAAGCCGTTATACTTCCTTCCACCTGTGCTTCAGTTTTAAGTAAACATACTATGGCAACTCCAGGGTTTTTTCCAACACAAAATTCTCAAAAGTTGTGTTTTAAAAAAAAACTTCCAAGAAGGTTCAAGATTTCAGATGTATGCAGTGTTTGCGACAGGTAATAAGGAAGAATAACTTAGCCTAAATTAGCCTACAAAGCAACTCAAAAGACTGACTTTTCAGTATTTCTAGCAGAAAACACCTTCTGATTTTTTTAAAACCACACTTTTTATTTTGCATATTTAAGACCTATCAAGCACATGCCTTTTCCCATTTCCAGGAAGACAACCCACTAGTCACTGAATTGCATTTTTGAACAGTCATACATCCACCGCTAAATACGCACGAGTTAGCAATTATTAATCTGTAGTGTCACCAGTTTTGTCAACTCAGTGCTCAAGAGGAAGAAACAGAAGAGCGTGGATGTCTTTTTTTCAGAGATTGCAGTCAAAATTTCCACCAAAAGTTTCCAAACTAAAGGAGAAAACTGTTAATTTGAAAACAATGGAAACTAAAAAAAAAAAAAGGACCACTGAACAGAAAACACAGTTTATACAGATGTGCTAGAGTTCAGGAAAAGTCCTGTTATACTGACATCAGGATCCCAGTTTGCCAAGCGCAATTAAAATAGCAGAGAAACAGCGACACAATTTGTGTACTGAAGCCGCCTACAATCTGTTCCTTACGCACTAAAAAGCCCCAAGAGGCCAGACCTGTGAAACATAAACAAACCAGTAAATGGTCCTAGAAGCATCACCGGAGATTTTGCTCTTGCAGTCTTCATTAGAAACTCTCCTTCATGGTAAGGAGAACAAGAAGAATGCGATGTAATTTAAGAAAATACTAACTTCTCTGATTTTAACTCGGAAATAATGGATTTAAAAGAGCGGAGGCTGATGCACCTAAGTAAATTTGGAGGTGTGGAAACCAAATTATGGCTCGCTTGACAGACAGCAGCACTCATCTTGGTATAAAACAAAAATACTCCAAGAGAGAGCAATACCAAGGCACGGTCACGGACGACAGGCGTGTGACGCCCGTTCCCACGACCGAGCCTTGCCGAAAGGGCCCTCCCAGCTGTCAACAGCGCTCGCCCCTCACCCCAGCCGGGCCAGGCACACGCTTCCTCCTCAGGCCGCCAGGCCGCCTCCCGGGCTGGGCCAGGCCTTACGTCCCGGGGGCGCCCTACGTCCCGGGAGGGCCGGTCGCCGTCCTCAGCCGGGAGCGGCGGGCACGTGCCGAGCACCCGCGGCCGGACGGCGGGGCCGCCGGAGGAGCCTCCCGCCGGCCCTCGGGAGGCGCCGCCCGCCTCGGGCCCGCGGCGGGAGGGCGGGGGGGCCACCAAGGGGGAAGGCCCAGGCGCGGGCGGCGGGGCCGGCTCACCTGAGAAGAGCGGCATGGCGGCAGGGGGCGGGGGGGGGGGGGTGACGGCAGGGAAGTGAAAGGGCAGCGGGGAGCGGCGTTAGCGGGGAGGGGGGGGCGGGCGGGGGAGCGGCCGGGGCCCCTCAGGATGACGCTGCAAGCGGGCCCCGCTCTCCGGAAGCGGGGCGGGCTGCGCGCGCAGCGCCGGAAGGGCGGGGCGGGGCGGCGGGCACCCGGGGGGCGGGGGGCGGGAGGCGCGGGGGCGGTGAGGCGGGCGCGGTCGCGTGGCGCGGCCGGTAACGGCGCTCGGCAACGGTCGCTCGGCGGAGCAACGGCCGCAGGGTCTGGCCCTGGGGCAGGGAAGGGCGGCAGGCGCTGCCCTTCGGGCCGGAGAAAAGAAACTGCTCCGGCTGTGGGCTCTCCACGGACAGCGGTGGTTTCTCGGGAGAAAGCGTGACCGAATGCCGGACTTCTCTCTTAGCCCGGGAACGCATAACCCGCCTAAAGTTAGCGGCCGGCTCGGTGCCTGGTGTGATTAAACCTGCTGTGGGCAAACCGGAGGCAGAGCCGCCGCGTAAGGTGTGCGGGTGGGAGCCTGGGAAGGAGCCCGGTCCCCGGAACAGGCGGGAAGCTGCCGCTGGTGCCGCGGGCGGAGAGTGCCGGCGTGGAGGGCAGGGCGCTGGAGGGCTGAGGCGGGTTTATAGGCATTCGGGTGGTTTGCCCAAAAGCTGTGGTTGCGCGAAGATGGGGGCGAAGAAGAAAGAAAAGGGTGTTGGGGGTGAAATGCGTTTGGGTTGTAGAAAAGCATGGAGTAAGAGAAAAAATCCTTAACGGAAGAACTTTTATTAAGGGGAGAGGGTGTGAGTGCTCTACCGGCAATTATTTTAAAACTCGGTGATCGATGATGGATAAGGAGCACTGAAGGACAAGTGTGATGGCAATGACCAGGAGACTTCAGGACAATAAAAAACAGTTTTAAAGATACTAAAAATGGTAGACGTGGAGACATGAGTCTCAACTGCTTCCACAAAACCTCTTGGTATTAGGCTGTGATTAAAGAAACTAAAGCAGTGCCTAAACATATGAAAAGGAAGAGAATGCCAGAAAGAAACATCCCTTCCTCAGGCCCCTCCTAGCTACCACCTCTAGAAACCCAACGTTGATATCCACCAGCTCTCTAGCAGCTGCAGCCATAAGAGCCTCTGCGAGTGTGTGGTTGACTGCATTTGCACTTCTGGCCCTTCTTTTGCTATAGAAGTGGTACCCAAAAAGAGAAGAATCTGTCCTTGATAAACATGCTGCTCACCAAATGTGGTTTTCAATTCCAAACGGTCGAAGAGGAATAGACAAAATGGCTGTAATAATAACCCAGGGCTTGGAAGTAAGCAGTAAGTAATGGAAGGCTTAGAAATTTCAGTCTTTGCAGTTTGTCAGGAAGAACAACAACAAAAGTTGATTTTATTGTCTAGTGTAGGCTCCTAGACGTGAAAAGGAAGTTTTGGGAAACAAGGATTACATTTCACAGATAAGCTCCAACAGGCAGTATGCTGAAATTAAGCTGGATCTTGAATTAAGGCGGAGTTTCTAATTACTAAGCTGATTTAAGCATTGTTAAAGTTTACCAGCAAGGGCAATGAATCTTCTGTTACCTTGACTTGCTTAAAGGAGCTTTCTAGAAAGGCTTTAATCCAGCTCTAGGGTGAGATCCTGCAGACCGTCTGGTCAAGTGAGAGCAGATCCAAGCTGTCTGCCCATGAGTCTAAGTGTATCTCTAGTGTAGGCATTCGTTCTTCATACCAACAGTGACCTGTATAGAGGCTATTTATTTCATAGAATCATAGAATGTTTTGGGTTGGAAGGGACCCCTAGAGGTCATCTAGGCCAACCCCCCTGCAGTGAGCAGGGACATCTTTAACTGGATCAGGTTGCTCAGAGCCCCATCCAACCTGGCCTTGAACGTTCCCAGGGATGGGGCCTCCACCACCTCTATGGGCAACCTGTTCCAGTGTTTCACCACCCTCATTGCAAAGAATTTCTTCCTTATATCCAGTCTAAACCTACCCTGTTTTGGTTTAAAACCATTACCCCTTGTCCTGTCCCAGCTGGCCATACTAAAAAGTTTGTCCCCATCTTTCCTATAGGCCCCCTTTAAGTACTGAAAGGCCGCAGCCAGGTCTCCCCGCAGCCTTCTCTTCTCCAGGCTGAACAACCCCAGCTCTCAGCCTGTCCTCACAGCAGAGGTGTGACTCCTCAATGAAAATTGAATGCTCTACAGTCTGGAGCCGCACTGAGTGCTTTCTCCTCTGAGAGGATCGGGTCTCAGGCAATCGCAGACCATTTGTTTCCAGGATTTGGCAAAGACACTAGAGGGTGCTGCACTGAAAGAGAAGAATCAGGGTTTGTATCCACAGGAAAACTCTTCCTGACCATGTCAAGGTGAAGAACCGCTACCTCCCTCTCCTTTCCTCCGAGGTTGCATAGGCCTCTACCTGCCGTAACAGCTTTGTGCGTTTTTCCGTAGGGAGGGGATCAATAGATACTGGTTTCCTTGAACCTTAAACAAACTGACATAAGGAGTATAGAGACACGGGGTGCAACCTAATGCATAAGTATGAAGTACAGATTACCTTCACAACATTAAAATTGTAAATGATTGGTTGAGCATTATTAAGTGCATCTTTTTTCTTAGCGAAGACAAGCCCTGAGGGAACAGCCCACGCCAGCTGTGTCTCTGTGGCCTTTTGCAGGGCCACCTGAGCACAGCTGCTTGCCCTCCCGACCCAGCCAGATGCAAGCCAGCATGGATCCAAAAGCTGGGGCTGTTGTTAGCACAGCACTGTGTGCAGGCCGAGAGGCCTGGCAGGATTTATGAATGCCGGAAGATTGGTCGGATCCACTCCAGATCTGTTTACGAATCTCCCGTGGCGCAGTTCTGAGGGGCAGAAGTAGTAAGCGTGCCCTCAGACAGCGCACAGGGGCACTGCAATACAGCGATGGGCGTGCGAAGCGAGGCAAGCCCCTTTGCAAGGCACACTTCGGGCACCTTGCTGCTGCCCACGGTAGAACAAAGCAGTCAGTCTTCGTTCTAAATAATCAGTGTCTCAGGAATTGAAGTACTGCATTTACATTTCTTGTTTCTTTAAAGGGGAAGTGGTGTCATCTCATATTGACAGGTGCATTTATTAATGTGTATTTTATTTTCTAGGGGGAACATAATGTTCTTGGGAACCTTTCTATGTATCTTCAGGCTGTAAACATTTTAATGAGCGTGTATTCACAGCACAGGTAGGATCAAATCACATTAACTCCTGTCTTACAGATAACTGCCGTGCATAATAAAATAATCCTAGTTTTAATTGCTTTAGCTCTGATCTTCCAGTGTTCCAATACGTTGCAGTGCTTTACATGTTTAAAGAAGAGTTCTTTTTCATGATAAGGGTAAGCATTCCACTTTCCCGCCCTGCAAACCTTGTCTGCCTCCAAGTGAGCAGTCAGAAAATGAGGAACAGAAACAAGATGCTTGAGCAGAAACCCCGTGCGCACCACCTTCCCCACCCCGCGCAGGGCTGAGCGAGGCCTGAGCGGAGGCGAGCGTGGCTGCCCCGCATAGCAGCAGCTCTGGGAGCTGACCTGGGGCCTGGGGCACAGCCCAGCCCATGCACTCCCGGCCTGAAAGCCGCTGCTACATTTGATCCCTACCTTACAGCAGCTGCAAGCTGAAAGATGCCATCTCAGTAAGGTCTGACTTCTAATAGATGATACAGAAAATGTAACAGCAGGGTGAAGAAAACATCATAGAGATTAGCTACTCCCGTCATTTTCTTTTCCTGTTTCCTTCAGCAGGAATAGGGAGGCTTGAAGAGGGAATGAAAAAGAGATTTTGGCATTCTGATGATGTCAGTGAACTTTCAACCTAACGCAGTAATAGACAATGGAAAAAAGGTGGAGGTAAATCAACGAAAATGATCACACAAAAGTCTAGGCTTCCCTGTTTGTCAAAAAGTGGTACGAATGAAGCCAGTTTAATTTCTGTTAGCTCTTGACAGCTTACACATTGGCATCTTTTGATGACTCTGGCACCGTATTAGACGAGTGCAGGCAAAGCGCTCCTGTAAGAGGATCAGCAGTGACAAGGGTAAAAGCCAAGCAAAGTAAGAAGGCAGGAGGCTGGAAAAAGCAGAGCAGCAGTGAACATAGCAGCACATCAGTGATTTTTTTTTCTGGATGGTGACGCTGAAGTTTAGTAACAATTACTTATTTTTCGTCCCTGAAATACCTGCTGGCATGGTAGGCATTACTTTTCCTAGCAGTAGAACCCTTTGGCTGAATTTCTTACTCCAAGTATAGCTATTCCTGCAGGTAGGCACCTGGCTTACAGGAAACAGGTGCCAGCATCGGTACAGCAGAATGCACAAACTGTAATTTGCATGTCTAGACTTCATTATTACAGCACTTCAGTTGCAACTTATCCCAGACATACAAGGCAATGTAATTTTACAGTGCATTATGTCTGCTGCTTCTTTCCCAAGGAAAAATCAGCATTTAAAAAGAATTGCAGAATTTCAGCATTGCTAAAAAGCTATGAAATGATAGTGTGTGCCAATCCATACAGCAAACCCATTTTTTCCACAATCCTTCCCTCTTCCCACTAGTCACTATCTGTTCATAACAGCTTTTATGCTATTTTTCAGATTCATAAAATACAGAACTACAAGATACAACATTTTTTAATGAAGAAATTATTCAAGCAAAGAGTTTTTAGGCCTGTAGAGGTAGCAGTTACACATAAAGGAAAGTGGAAAAGCAATCCAAAACCTCATCTGGGTCCAGAGTGACCTGACCACAGGCCTTTTCTCTTGCTCTAAATTTCCTATAACGATGTATGTATTTAAGTAAGATATGTTTACTCATCTTACAGTATTATTTCCCCTCTCAGTATTGTGATGGGAGGTTAAAGCAGGTCCTAATTATCCCTTGTATTGCTCTGCAAGCTAAACAGTCAAGGCGAGTGGCGATCTGGAAGGTCGCCTTCAGGGTGCTCCACCCGTTGGTGACATTTCTGATATAGCAAGCTCAGCATATAGGAACTTCCTGAACTTGCCCCATCACCTACTTCTATTTATCTGTACTTCCCAGCTCCATTGCCTTCAAAGGACGTACAATCATTTGCATGTGATTTGTCCTTGCTACTCCACTGCTATACGGGCCTTGGCGGATTACCCAGGGAGATCTATGGACAGCTAGCTTCATGAGATACACAGGCTATTCAAAAAAAAAAACAACAAACCAAACACACAACCAAAACACCAAACAAAAAAACCAACCCCCCCCAAAAAAAAACACAAACCAAAACCCCCACCAAATCCCAAACATCCCACCAACAAAAACCACCCCACAGTTTTTTGTCGTTTGAACAGGGTTCCCCCACCCCAAATAAGTGGGATTTCTGAAGCCCCAGACCTGCAATCCTGAAGGATGAAGCAATCACAAGGCAAGCTCAGGGTGGTGGTTGAATAAATAGACATTAGGCTACTACAGCAGGCCACGAGAACAAGAGAATGAAAAAAAATACTCAATATGGTATTTACTTTTTCATGCAGAATTGTAAAACAATGTTTCAGCATCCCCTAGGTGTTAACGTCACAAATGTACCTTGTACTGGACACTGCTGCGTGTCTGAATGCTTACAAAGATGTATCAGCTGCAGTCAGGAGAAAACACCATGCCAGTCATTTTCAAAAGGGTCTTTCCATAAATTACTTTATTTCTCATTAAATGAGCACAGAGTCATTACCATATTAATAACAGATATGTTTATTATTACATATCCATCAGTGCGGCTTTCAATACCACTTGAAACATGCAAATCGTCCTAAGGACGAATCAGTTTTCCAGTGCTTATTTAATACACAACTGCAAAGCCATTATAAATTACTGAGGAGGTATTTGGTTAAGAAATAAAATAAAATAAAACCATACTGCCCATACCATGAATGTATTCCTGCTACAAAGCAAGAGTCTGACAGCATTTACTGAAATTCCTGAAATACCAGGAGCTTTTGTGTTATATGATTATATTTTTTTTTGCATTGCCTATACATCTCTTGGCTTATGAAACAGAATCAGTCTTTCTTTGTAAGAGGAATTCTCATTCAAAGATTGTACTTAATTTAGAAAATGCATCTAGAATCTACAATACTTCAACCAATTAAAAGTTCAGTAAAAACCACTGATATGCAACAGTTTTTTAGAGGCTTCCTTTTTTAGTTTTAGATTTCTACATTTATTGACATGGCAATAATACAATTATCTCAAATGAAGGCACTAAAAGGACAATGTAAAACCCAGTAAAAGTGTTCTAAGAATAATTTACATTTCAAACAGTGCATATATTTCTTAAATGTTTGTTAACTTAACGTATGTTATCACTTAAAATTGTAAGGCAATACACTATACAGTTATAGAAATGATGTACCCCAAAATACGCTTCCAAACTTGGTGGTTCTTTTTACTGTTAGTTTCTAATGCCTCTAATAGTAAAATAATTCAGTATGGCTTGGCAAAAATGCATAGATTAAAGGCAATTACTTGTTCTCCCCTCTTTACAAACCTGCTGAATTGGTATTTTGTAAAGCATAATGCAGAATATTTAACACTTTGATCTGTTCCATAGTGGGTGGTTAGCATTAAGGCTGTTAAGAACTCTGCAGTGAAGGCACTGAAGTTCAAGTGATAAGGCTTCATTTTTAAGCTAGTTCTGCAGTCTTCAAGAGCACAACTTTGAGTCTCGAAAGCAATTGCAGTCCTTCTCGTTGAGAAACCTTCCTCCTCTACTCCGTTTCGTATGCTCATCTTGACATAAATACCCCCTTCAGAGGGTAAATAGTCCTTTTCTTTTACTGATACCAAGAAAGTTGGCTGCATTTCATCATGATTGACAGGCTTTTTTTTTTTCAAATCCAAAAAGGCAGCACCTTTTTTTATACACCTAGCTAAGCTTTATTTGCTTTAACTTGCATTACATAGTAATAATTAATCTAATCTACCTTTAGGCAAACCCGCAATTAAACACCCTCAGCGTGCTTTTGTGCCAAAGCAAGGAGGAGACAGTAATAGCAATCTTAACCCTGAAGCCTGTGATAGTTACGTTGAAAGGAACAACAGCCCGTCTGCACTGCTCTGTGTGGTTAAAAAAAAGCCCTGTTTCTCAGACCGCATCCCATGAGATTCCATTAAGCACTGTACGTGTGGTTAGCTGGAACAAAGAAGAAAACAGACAATTAATAACAAATATAAATATTAGCTCAGTAACACTACTGCATGCTTGCCAACAGCGTCAGTGAAGAAAATATTATTTTTTTTTTCACATTAACAAAATATTTTTTCAATCGACAAGGTACGATATGAAGATCGTACCTACACAGTCTTCCACAAACTGTGCTTAATTCCAAACATCATTAAATGAACACAGAGATCAGGCAGATGGTAACATTACTGCAGCTTTACAAGTAAACGACCAAGAGTAAGCAATCATGGGTGTATTCACGGCAAATGCACGGTGACCCTCTTTCACTCGCAGAACAAAAAATGGCTCTCTAGGGCCAAGAGCACGCACATGCAGTTGCCAGAGCTCATCTGATGCAGAGCAGTTTTGCTTGTTTGGGTTTGTTTGGTTGTTTTTTTTTAAACATGCATTAACTTGATCAGGTGCTCAAGTCCAAATATATTAAAAGACAGAACACCTCAACTGTGCTGACACAGCGTGTGCAAATTAGCATACTATAAACTATGAAGATCTAGAAGCAGTACTGCAAATGCTAGCAAGTTCATCATGAAGTTCTGATTCATATTTACTAGTGAGAAGTTATTCAAATTAGTAGAACTTAAGATGAACTTATACGTGAAGCTCCTTTTAATGGGTCTGATACACCTTGCCATGAAGTCTATGAAGCGCTGCCTACCGACTGCAAAGAAAGGTGCATCAGACCCTAAATGAAACATACGAAAATGTCTTAAAGCATGTGTTAAAGTCTGTACCCATTCGACAAAACCGTTAATGCCTGCTTACATGGTAGGACTCCATCACTGAGATCAAGCTCTGCTATACTGTCTGACAAGAGAACCATTTTCAGATGCTTAGTAAAAGCTAAACATGTATATCCCATATATCCCATGTATATCACTGCTTCTCTTACTCCCACATCTAGGTAACGAGGTCAGGATGAGAACTGCAGGGTGCAGCGTCTTGAGTTCAGAGAAGCTGATCTAATACCTCACTGCCTCCCGAAAGGAAAAGGGCCCGCTGTTCCTCCACTTTGTCACCTTCCTGAC
The DNA here is from genome assembly GCA_034008185.1 of Gorsachius magnificus. Lineage (NCBI taxonomy): Eukaryota > Metazoa > Chordata > Aves > Pelecaniformes > Ardeidae > Gorsachius > Gorsachius magnificus. The sequence continues at coordinate 53,010,133 of CM067082.1, read as the reverse complement.
CCCAGGCAAGCACCCTTCTACTTACCTGTCCTCAGATTTGGCAAACCCCACACTTCTCAGCAGGCTGATTCCACTCACTAGCTCAGCAAAATAAGTCTACGTTTTTCTGACCATCAGAAAACTGAATTGTAGACCTCTATGCAAGGGTCCAAAATGGATCATTTCAAGCACTTAACACAGGATCCAATGACAGAAGAGCAGGGAAGGAAGACAGAGAGGGAAAATCCCCCCCCTTAAGTAGCAATGGGCTGTGAGATAAGCTCCGCTACTGTGCAATCACCAGTTAAGTGGATTTAGGTTCAGTCTAGAAGCGTAATGTTAACTGATTCACATCCCAGTCTGTTAGAAAAATTCAAAAAGTTGAAGAGATGAGATACCACACCGGTATTAACTTCTCAACTGCCAGAAAACTTAAGAGCTTTATTTCTTCCCAAGAGCCTGGAAGATCCCACTGGGTGATGGAGAAAGGTGTGAACAGAGGCCATACACTAGGGCAGATGGAGAACAGGCAAGGCTGCGGTGTTCTGAACAGCTGACCCAACCTGATACTTCACTAGTGCAATATGGCCATCTTCACCTTTCCTCCTTCCATTCCTGAGACGGATCTGGTGCTTTCTGGACGCTTCCATGAACCATTGCAACTTCCCAAACCAACAGAAAACCACATACTTTTCTTTTGTGGGGTTAGGGTAGGGGGTTTTTTTTGTTGTTACATTTTGGGTTTTTTGGCTTTTCTTTAGTGAAAACATTCCTGGATTAATTCTCTGCTGGAAAATAGATCAGTTTACTGTGGTAATCTGTGAAGCATGAGCTGACACAAGGTAAGGTGAAGGAACGTGCAGCTCTCCTTCTGGTGCTGGTGAGGTATTAGGCTCATTGTATCTCTAGGATCTTAAAAAAAGAGCTTTAAAGGTGGTGTTTCTAATTTTTAAAAAAGAAGTTCCTATTCACTATTTGTGTTTTCCTGTGCTTCTCTAACACTCTCACACGACAAATGCCAATAGGATTAATTACAGACATTGTCTGAATAACTCATCACCCCAAAGAGACCCATTCCTCTAAGAGCTACTGTAAATTTTCTAATATGTAAATCTGTTCATTCTGTAAGAGATGAGCTGCAAACTTGTTCTTGCTAAAGGCAACCCCAAACCAGCATTTCTATTAAGACAGAGTGAAAAAGAATCAATGAATTGATTTAAGAAAATGGATTTGCTCCCATAAAAGAGTATGGATGAAAGCTTCTATGCTTTTCCAATTAGCTCTAAAACACCTGGAAAAAAGTTAAGATCTTGAAATGAAAATGCTGAGAAATCACATGGTTATGCTGGGGGGGTAAGGCGGGGGGAGGAATTTATGGTGGGATGGCCATTCAGTATCAAAATCATTCCACCTAATCCTTTTAAGTATCAATATGATATGCTTTTTCTTTCAGTCTTAGGTGGTCCAAGACTCACTGAAAAATCTTTCTAATCAGTAACAGAGCTCTTGAACCAGTTCTAAGAACTTCTACTGTCTTTATCTGCCTGTTTAAAAGGTCTGCCTTTAGTAACTAGTTTATGGAATCCTGATTATTGTTCAAATACATGTATCATGTGATACATAAAAGCACTTAATATTTTTCTCAACCACAGAACAGGCATACTTCTTCAAGAGTCCTATTGTAAATAAACATAATGATAAACAACAGCTATTAGTGATGCATATTTTAAAATCAGCAGGTGTAATTTATATCCAAAAGTCTTAAAAGATCTGGCTAAATCCTGTGGAAGGGTCTAACACTTTCCAGTAAATCTTGGAAAATTGAGGACTGAAGGAAAAATAAGTTTGGAAACACTGTGAAGCTTTATAAAAGCTTTTGGAAGTTGGAAGAAATGTGCATTTTGTAGACAAGACAAACAGTTTAATAAGATTCTGTTGTACAAGTACACACCATGTACATACAAAACAAACACGACAGACCCCCTGAAATTAGCAATTCCTGGTTTGTCTTGATTTGGTACTATACTGAAGATGCTACTATTTAGTAAGCAAACTCTGATTTTCCAGTCATTCTTTTTAACTCAGGTTTATCACAGTGTGCTTTTCCACTGCACTCGCCCTTGTTTTCAACAGATTTTTACAGTGAAGACTGTAAGGAAAAACTGGCCACTTTGCAGGAAATCTCCCCACACATCAGAAGTGTTTCTGTGTTTCACAACTCCAGCTTGCTTAAGTGCCAGTGTTGAAAAATGTTAAGTCACATCATGATTCAGTTACGTTCCTGCCATTTGGACTGTGACGGGCAAATTGAGACTTGGTTCGGTGTTCATGAATATGGCTTCTCCTCCAAATTCTCTAGCACAGCTACATGTTCTTAACTGCTGCTCATAGATTTCTTTTTATGTCCTTCTCCTCATGCTGTTGCATTGATTATTATCTCTAACACAATACTGCCTGCAGCATCACTGCTTTTGTATTGACAGTTTTGTATTTGAATCCTAAAGTAATTTTCCCGGATGAGATTATCGTGAGTACCTTCTCTGAATTTATTAGTATCTCAAAACTATGATCACTTATGTTTTAGTGTAAATTACGCGGGCAAGAAAATCAACATCCTTTTTATCTTTCAGGTTTTTTCCCTACTGTCCTCTGCAGGAGGATGTTTCACGATATACCCAATGTCTCTTTACATGCAAAAGTGCTTTTATTGCACTTCATGCAAGGAATGTTTGCAGCACATTTATTTTAATAGTGCTGCCAATCTAAGAAAACTTTTTCCCTACTGAGACACTCGTTTCCACTTCATAATTGTCAACCTGTTGGTTCTTTTGGGGGAAAGGGACGCACATACTATATGAGGAAGCTAATGCTGGTTAAAAATCAGCTTACAGTAACCCAACATTAAAAAAGTGTATTTTAAATCTTGCCCTGGTTAATGCACAGGGTCACAAACAGCTTACAAAAAACAACTGCTGGGATAGGAAAGGACAGGGAATAAGCAAGCAGGGAGAAAGAATGGAATTAATACTTAAGCTACCTCACACCCAAACGGGATAACAATAGACAAGGTCTGTAAGTTTCTTATTTCACACCTATTTGTGGACAACTTCTAGCTTACGCAAGCTTGATGAGTCAATCCATGAATGACTATGTGCATCATCCTTGCAGTCAAATGCCACTGCTGAGGTATCTACTGAGCCTTGCCAGGAAAAAATGCAACCAGCTCCCTCACACGCACTGGCAGGCCAGGCACTGCCATCTCTACAGTACCCTTCCAAATCCAAAGAACTGACAAATTTACACAGCAGGAGAATTCTGTCCGTTGCTTCCATCAGGATTTGAGCAAAGATTTAGATCAGCAATTCAACAGTCATAACTGGAATTATTTCACAATTTCACATCAAATAATATAAACACAGATTTTTTGGTTTTAAAGTCAAAAAGATCTGTAGCTTTTGTAGTTTCTCACCTAGTTTTTCCAGAAGTATTTTTAACAACTTTTCGGAATGACTGATTTGCTGAGGATCTTGTAGACAAAGTTCTAGGAGAAGCACGAACAAAAGTAGATGGTGGTGGCTTAGGTATCTTCTTTACTAAATGAGTCACCCATTTCTTCTGTTCATCTTGACAGGATGCCAATAACAACATATCCCTTGCTGAAGTCACATCGTAACTCACTATAAGTAAAAGGAGGAAGGTAGTTCAGTGAAAACTAGGACTTGTTAACAAAATAAAAATTATGACAAACCAGGTGTGCCACTGTTAAGAACAATGGCACCTATATACACACTTGTATTGGAATTGTTTATATATTGTTGGTTATGAATATAGTTTTTTTTCAATATTTGTCGCTCTGCATTAAAAGTCTCGATTCTAACATCACTATTCAAGAAATGAGAAAACTTACACTAATTGCCGTCTTAAGAAGCTGGAAATTTGTGTGGGTGCCTGTAAGGCTGATTTCCAGGGTACATCCCTCAAATGCTCCACTTCACAGGAGCACGGAGAGGAAACCTTTACTCCAATCCATGAAGTAGCTGGACAAACCACTCTTCAAGGTTGTAGTACAGCTTGGTGATGTGGCCACTGCATTGTCCCTAACGTGGGTCATGTATAAGAGAGAGAATGGTCTGGGAACCAAAGAGCCCAGTACTTGGGCACAAACCTCTGGGGACCCTTGTGCTCTCATGGCCCCCAGCACAGCCACCACCAAAATCCTCCCTACAGAGGCTTGACACAGCTGCCTGTTCATAAGGAGTGTTAACAGCCCATTATTTTAATAGCACCTTTCACATCTTAAAAATCATAAAACTGAAGAGTAGAAAACTTTTAAACTAAAGTGCTTTTATTTGCCTTCGACAGTTTGGCAGGTCTGGCTAAACAAGCAGAGAACACAGAACGCAAAAAGCCACAAGCATACCTTTGCATGGTGCAATTAATTCCTCCTTTTTATCCAAGTGGTCTCTATGGCACTTCACATGGCATCTTCGACATTCTAGGGCAGCAGGGGGTTTAAAGACATGCCAAAGAGGTTTGGCACAGGCCTCACAGTTGGCTGGGAAGTGGTATAACGTTGGAATAAATTCATGGCCTTTGTGATTTAGAAAATTTGTCTTCTCTGCCGGCTGTACCGGTTCTACCTCCAAATCCTTCCTGCATTCCCCCTCATTAGCATAGAGAATCTGAAAAAGAATACTGCTGTGTTATTGTTGAAGCACTATGTATTTTTATATACTTTTCAAAAAAGCTGCCAAACTTTTTCAAGAAAGTTAAACAGAAATGAGAATACACTTTTTACCTGGAATATTTTAGGAATTTCTTCAGTTTCAGCTCTATATACATCTCCTTGAGTTACAGGCCGGACATGGAACAGCTTACTAGATTAGAAGAAACATGAATCAGAAAATGCTAAAAGGCTATATATGTTTTAAATAGTTATCAAAATGCTTTGAAGATCTTACAAATTTTGTTTGTGCAAGCAATACAATATACTTCAAGGCTGCAATATGATTTTAGGAACTAATTCATAAACCATATAGATCTTGTCTACCCAAGTAAGACCAAAACATTTCATAGCATGGAAAGAGGGTTATCTTACAATGGGTTCAAGATCCATCATGGCAAATTTACCTGTGAAAAAGACTTTCAAATTCTTCCTCAGAACACTGGGAAGTCTAACCGATTACTGCTAGAAAAGCTTATTGATAGCCCTGGATGGAAGTAACCATATGAAGTATAGTACTACTCACTAATTTTTTATCAGCTGTTGAAAATGCTATTAAAATTGGAACAAACATCATCTTATACTGGGTCAAGACTGTAAGTCCATCTATCCCAACATTCTGTTTTGAACAGTTGCTGTAACAGATGTTTATGAAAAAAGAATAAGAAACAGCTCAAAGAGAAAATAACTTTTCCTGGTTATGAGCAATTGGCAGCTTAGGCACTTCCTGAGTTTGAGATTCCTTCCAGACCACTGTATTTGTTAGTCACTGATGGACCTATTCATTAATTTTAAAACCTTTTTTCAACTGCTACTCTATAAGGTTCCATAATGTCAATCAGCTGTTCAAACATCACACTCAGTCATGTATCAGCGATGGGCTTCAGTGATAACTTGACACAATTTTCTTCATGTATAATCAATGCAAAAGGATCACCGTTTATTTTGGCACTCTAAACAGAAACCATCTGGAAAAGCTAGAAATGCTTTGGGCTTGATCAACACTGATCCTTTATCAGCCAGCCAGAAAAAGGTGTGAAGCAAGGGGATGAGACCTAAAATCAGACAGCCAGTTTCCTATCTATCCCACAACTATCATGCGTGCCTTGCTTCAGAAAGCAATGGTTAAAGCAACTGGAAAAAACAGTCTTTACAGTGTATCAAAAAAAAGAGATAGCATAATATGTGGGTTCCACTGCCTCTGACCCTTCTCTGTCGTAATGAGACAATCACAGAATCACAGAATGGCAAGGGTTGGAAGGGATCTCCGGAGATCATCTAGTCCAACCCTCCTGCTAAAGCAGGTTCACCTAGAGCAGGTTGCAGAGGACATCATCCAGGCAGGCTTTGAATATCTCCAGAGAAGGAGACTCCACAACCCCCCTGGGCAGCCTGTTCCAGTGCTCTGTCACCCTCAAGGTAAAGAAGTTCTTCCTCATATTCAGCTCAAACCTCTTATGTTTCAGTTTGTGCCCATTGCCCCTTGTCCTGTCGCTGGGCACCACTGGGAAGAGTCTGGCTCCGTCCTCATGACATCCACCCTTCAGATATTTGTACGTGTTGATGAGATCCCCTCTCAGTCTTCTCTTCTTCAGGCTGAACAAGCCCAGCTCTCTCAGCCTTTCCTTGTAGGGGAGATGCTCCAGTCCCCTCATCATCTTTGTTGCCCTCCTCTGGACTCTCTCTAGGAGTTCCTCATCTTTCTTGAACTGGGGAGCCCAGAACTGGACACAGTACTCCAGGTGGGGTCTCACCAGGGCAGAGTAGAGGGGGAGGAGAACCTCCCTCGACCTGTTGGCCACACTCCTCTTAATGCACCCCAGGATACCATTGGCCTTCTTGGCAACAAGGGCACACTGCTGGCTCATGGTCAGCTTGTCATCCACCGGGACTCCCAGGTCCCTCTCAGCAGAGCTGCTTTCCAGCAGGTCAGCCCCCAGCCTGTACTGGTGCATGGGGTTCAACCTTCCCAGGTGCAGCACTCGACACTTGCCCTTGTTGAACTTCATCAGGTTCCTCTCCACCCAACTCTCCAGCCTGTCCACGTCCCGCTGAATGGCAGCACAGCCTTCCCATGTATCTGCCACTCCTCCCAGTTTTGTGTCATCAGCGAACTTGCCGAGGGTACACTCTGTCCCCTGGTCCAGGTCATTGATGAATAAGTTGAACAAGACCAGGCCAAGTACTGAGCCCTGGGGAACTCCACTAGCTACTGGCCTCCAACTAGACTCTGCCCCACTGATCAGAACCCTCTGAGCTCTGGCATTCAGCAGTTCCCAATCCACCTCACTGTCCACTCATACAACCCACACTTCTTGAGCTTCCCTATGAGGATGTTATGGGAGACAGTGTCAAAAGCCTTGCTGAAGTCAAGGTAGACAACATCCACTGCTCTCTCCTCATCTACCCAGCCTGGTCATGCCATCATAGATTGGTCAGGCATGATTTCCCCTTGGTGAATCCATGCTGGGTACTCCTGATGATCCTCTTTTCCTCTATTTGCTTGGAGAGGACATGCAGAATGAGTTGTTCCATCACCTTTCTGGTGATGGAGGTGAGACTAACCAGCCTGTAGTTCCCTGGGCCTCCTTCTTGCCCTTTTGGAAGACTGGAGTGACAATGGCTATCCTGCAGTCCTCAGGCACCTCTCCTGTTCTCCAGGACCTTTTGTAGATGATGGAGAGTGGCTCAGCAATGACGTCTGCCAGTTCCTTCAGCACTCACAGGTGCATTCCATCAGGACCCATGGATTTGTGGGTGTCCAGCTTATTTAAAAGATCCCTAACCTGATCCACCCATCTCAACCAAGGGAAGGTCATCCTTTCTCCAAACTTGCTCGCTTACCTTCAAGGACTGGGGAGCCTGAGGGCCGGCCTTGGCAGTGAAGACTGAAGCAAAGAAGGCATTCAGTAGCTCTGCCTTCTCTGTATCTTCTGTCACCAGGGCACCCGTTTTGTTCCGCATTGGTCCCACATTTCCCCTAGTCTTCCGTTTGCTGCTGATATACTTGAAGAAGCCCTTCTTGTTATCCTTGATATCCTTTGCCAGACTTGGTTCCAGGTGAACCTTGGCCTTTCTAGTTGCTTCCCTGCATGCTCTGGCAGCATTCCTGTATGCCTCCCAAGTGGCCTGACCCCTTTTCCACATTCCATAGAGCGTTCTCTTTTCTTTGAGTTTTACTAGAAGCTCCTTGTTCATCCATGCAGGCCTCCTGCCTCGTGTACTTGATTTCCTACTCACGGGGATGCACCGATCCTGAGCATGGAGGAAGAGCTGCTTAAATAGCAGCCAGCTCTCTTGGACTCCCCTACCTTCAAGAGCCTTAGCCCATGGAATTCTTCCAAGTAGGTCACTGAAGCGGCCAAAGTTAGCTCTCCAGAAGTCCTATGTTGCAGTCCTACTTGTTGTTCTGCTTCCACCACGCAGAATCCGGAACTCCACCATCTCATGGTCACTGCAGCCAAGACTGCCCTCTACCTTCACATCCTCAACGAGTTCTTCTTTATTTGTCAGCACACGGTCCAGTAACGCTCCACTTCTTGTTGGCTCCTCCACCACCTGGGTCTTAATTTCTGTAAACTCAGACCAGTGACTACAGACAGTGCCACACTATTGAGTACTTAACTTTTTCCTCTAACTTTTAGCAACAAAGTAGTAGTATTTTCTGTTAACAGCACCCTGAAATACAGATAAACAGACATTTTCCAACTACTATGGAAAATTTAAAATTATTTATGGAATTTTGATTCCAAGCTTCTAGATATATTGGTTATCTTGCACACAATGCTCTTTTGCCAATTTGTATTTGTATCCAAAACTAACAGTAACTGTACTTACTCTATATCTAGTACCATGGATGGATTAGACTGGTCCTTGTCCTTTTCATCATTGTAGAACAGTATCTTTTTACTGCTCACCACAACATACTGGGGAAAGAAAGGGCAAAACTCAGTTAAAATTGCATTTTAAAAAGCAACGTTTATCCTGCTGTACTCCCATATGCATATAAAAAGTCTAAGTAAATTAAAGTTTTTAAACTAGTTTCAGAAGATATTTAAATCATCACACAGGCAGCTATACTACTGACAGCTGTGCAATACTACAAGCTACAGTGATTGCATATTGTCACTGGAACACCCCAAACTGCTTGTGACAACTCTGGAAGTCTATCTGTACACAAACTCACAAATTTCAGTTGCTACTGGTCTGTTACTATGAAAATTACTATATCACCGAGATTCTGAGTGCAGAATCTATCACTTACTCGTGACGTTGTAAACAATTTCTCTAGTTCTACAGACCTGCAGGACTCACTGGTACTTTGCACCATGCTACTGGTAGGCTAAAAGAGATTCTCACAGCTGCAGCTATTTCCTACACTTACAATTTAATGGACTGGTAAGAGCAAAAGCAAAAATGAATCAGCAGAAACAGAGGTCTGGTTTACTTTCCAAATCTAGGAATACACTGAGAGAGAAGAAGAAAGGTTTGCAGAGGAGGAGAAAAGAAATTACATTCTTTTGCTACGTGTCACTTTAAAGGTCAAACCACACAGTTTTTTTTCCAGAGTGGTAAAGATGTTACAGAACAAAAACATTTGGTAATGTGTTCATTAGTTCTTTCCCCAAGTGTTTTAAAAGTTCTTGCTCAAAATCTGCATATTAATATATTATACCTATCCCATGCCACTGAAAAAGTGGTGTACTCCAGAATTCATGGAATTCTGGGGAATAAGCAAGAGCTAATGGGAAGGCACTGGTGAGTTTTAGAGCAGGAGTGGACTGCAGGCCCCATTTCCAAGAGAATTCCCAAATACTGAATGTGCCTGCAGTGTCCACCCTCCCACCTCAAAAAGGCCAAGGATGTTGTCCTCAACCCAAAGTACACAGACACCCTTCCAGTGCTGCTCACAATCACACAGAATTATAAACATTTGTTCATGTGACAGGACAAACAAAACAAGTTGCTCAGAAAAAAAGTTTTGTAACCCACAGGCCAGTTAAGATCAAACACCTCTAACCTAAGCAGTTCCCAGTGAGTTCAAGCCTATAGAATTCACTGCCTTTTACTGTTCACTGGGAGCTGCCAGTCCAATGTCTTTGCTAGAATTGTCCATAAGCATAAGCCAAGTGGCAGCTGTCGCAGTTCCCTCCCCTACAGTTTCAGATGTTTTAGAAAAAAACACGAGGTAGCCTGACTGCTCTATCTATATTGAGCTCCAGAGTATATTGAGCTCAGGTATCATACAACCCAGAAGCAGGGGAAAGGACAGAAAAGCAAGCAAGTGAATACACGAACAGTTCATCTTGAATTCCAATTACTGGTAGGTAATTGAATAGGTTTCTGCACAATGCAGATACTGACAATTGAAGTAAATGGTGTTTACTCCTCCTACAAGAGGAGGTTGAACCTCCTCATTACACAGGACTTTAAGTCTGACCTCAAAACCTGAATATGAAAGTTATCGAAACAAGTTTATAAAATACTGCTTTAAAAATGTGTTGCACAAGCTGCGTGCTACAGTTCTACAACTCAATTATTGACATGCATCTGAAAAAGCCACAAAGGATGTTCTTCCCCCTGACTGAAAGGGCTTTCAGCCCCTCAGTCAGGATTCTTTAATAGAAAGCCTGATCAACTTGAATAGGTACTAAGTTGTAATGGTGTGAGCCTCTTGTGATTTTCCCCACTGAAGAAAGAGAGTCTGTGATCAAATTCCTTTGATCTACTTCAACAGAAAGCTAATGCCTTCTTAGTCTTTGATGTATGCACCTCTGCCTTTCACAGACAAGAGCAAGGCCTTAAGATGACTACTATAACAAATGCAAATTCCGACTGCAATGGAATTCATTTATCACACTGTATACAGGTCTTGGTGAAAGAACAGTTTAACCTCACAAAAGAAGAGTTACATACAACAGCCTTGATATCCTGTTGTGAACATACAAAAAAAAAATCATCTGACAGTAATTCTGTTCTACAGTGGTTTTTGAAGGATATTTTTATCATCTCCACTTGGGATGAAGTGATGCGCCAGATAAAAATATGGCTAACCCATTTTAGTGTTAGCTTGAGGTATAACTCAACTGTTTTTTCTCAGATGAGTTTTCCACACTCACCCCTTTCTAACTTAAGCTAAATGACCCAGAGGGCATGGGGCACAGATATCAGTGCTACTGACATTTGAGTCAGAAATGCAGCAGCTTAAGTTGTAACAACTCAGGCATGAATCCAATTGCACTGCTAATGCAATTTTGCTTTCCCTTTAATTTAAATTAATCTGGGCATGCCTATATTTGAGGTTGCATACTTCCCACCAACCCCAAAGCTGAAAGTGCCAGAGAGTTTGGAACAGAAGTACCTGAGGAGGCTGACTACAAGCCACCTTGTTTCAGATGCAGTATAGTTCAGCCAAATCTGTAGCTCAAATTCCTTCGAAGTGCAAGCACTATTATTCAAACTGGGAAAGTATGAATGGAGTAACTGCCTAAAATATCTTGAGGGAACTAAGCATGCCTGTACTGGGCATGCCTAAAGAAGCTCAGATAGTCTTTCACTGGAGAAGCTGCATTTATCAGAAGTTTAAGATTTTAAACATCATAGGATGCAAGAATAATTTCCATTTCTAGAAGACAACCAGAAAAGGCTGCTGGAGGTGTTCTGACAGGAAAATGTTTCAATCCAGTGCAGAATAAAGCTACATCACTTGTGCCTAGGCACAATCACTTCATTCATTGACAGCAACCTGGAGAATCAATTCTGGAACAACAGGGTTCAGGCAGCCTTAGCTATCAAGCAGAACAAGTTGTGGAATAGATTTACAAATTGGTGTGTTTTCCAAGACACCTGAAGAACATTCAAACACCATCGGTGTTTGACTCAGTTATGACACCAAGAACATTCTTCACCTTGCCCTGTAGATTTCCTGCAGTTTGGCTAATAGGGAGACCAAGTGAAATGCAAAGAGACCAGAAAACAACTGAAAAACATTTGAGGTACCTGTAGCAAACCCAGGTTCCAAACTGCAGTAAGCAATCATTTTCAATACAGCACTTGTTCGCGTTTCCTCTCACCTGAGGGTCTAGGAGAATACTCTAAGCAGCCACTAGTTGCAATAGGGCAGAGCTTAACACTCACTCTCTTCAGGCTAGAAGAGGCAGTGGTTTTAACTTACAGACACATCACCAAGAAGGTCTGATATTGATGTAAAAATAAAAACACTTGGATTGTATAAAGAAGGTCATGTTAGCCAACTGGAAAACAGAGTACTTCAAACGAGTAGTTCAGCAGCTAAAGGCCCAATACAAACACTTCAGTGCTTCTTTCACAGGAATTAAATCCTTCTCCTTTAAATTCTGTAGGAATCACTTTTAACACTTGTAGAACGTGAACGTAAACAGGAGCATCTGAGAAGGATCTTTCAGCAGGAATCAGAAAGTTATTTTGAAAGTGTCATGAATAAACCAAATAATTTCCAATACTGGTCTTCAAATGTAAGTAGGGAGATGCAAGGAAACCATTTCATACTTGCAAAATTTACAAAATTCTAGTGACCATGTTCACTTTTGCAATTTGTTAGGATGTTCAAAGAGGGGAACTGGAAAGCCAGAACAGATAATCAGAAACTGGTTCTAAGCTTCTAGGCATCCCAATTGGAACATTAGAAGTTTCAAAGAACCAGATCATAACCTCTACAGAGGCAAAACAATACTGCTGTTCAGAGTGGGAATTCCACCACAGAGGTCCACTTACTGAGAGTAAACAAGTTCTTTTCAAGAGAGACTGACCATTTTAAAAGGGAAATGGAAATGTCCTTGGAAATCATGTGTGGCAAGTTATAGTGTGATGCACTCTTCCATGGCCTTCAGAACATGTGGTATTCCCTACTCTCTGCTGTCAAGTTGCACAAAGAGCTTATTTTTCAGTAAAAGGATTATAAAAAGCTTACTCAAAAGAGAAATGGGATTTTTAATGATTCCAAGATGTAAAGCATTTCCTCACCCACCTGTCATAAATTTGCCCAATGTTGTTACTACAGATTTCATACTGAACTCGAATTTTCTTACTGGATTTTTTTCTCTTCAATAAAGTAACGTATACACACTAAAAATTATTTTGTTTGTTTCTTAAATGTGAGCTGTAAAACAAATTAACCATATGCCTAAAATACTTTCCAAGGGAGTTGAGGAAGAAAAAAAAATTATTCCATTTGTACCTGTTTCTTCCAGCCATGCCGCTTTATATTTCCTTTGTTTGGTATTGAAAGCCAGCCTTCAAGTCTTGATTCTGGTTTAAAAAAAAATGCATATTAAATAATTTTATGTGTTTATAACAATAAAGCAGAATAGCACAAAAGCAGACTATTACTAGAAAGGAAGATGTACTACATGCAGTAATAGTCAATTACCTATTCAGCAAAGCAGAATAAAAAGCACAGCTAAATAAAATTAAGATATAAGCATTTACTTCATGCTTCATCACAAGCTAACACTTGATGATACAGTTACTGCAAAGTAAAGTGAAGCTCTTTTCCTTGATGCCAACATCTAACACGATGTAAATAGTTTGCAAAGAGCCAGGCAGGAAAGACTTTGCTTTGAAAATGTGTTACAGCTTAAAGAGAGGATGATTAAGAGATTTTCAATATAAACATAATTTCACATTCAGAGGGGCTATATGAAAATACTCAGCAGGAAGATGCAGCAAGTAAAACAAATCAGATCCACGTTTTCCAAGGGAAACAAAAAAAGGAGAGTGCACAAGAGCAAGCAAAGCTACACGGGTGTCCCATTACTCACAGAAGATAAGCATAGGAGATAAATAAATAAGGAATGCAGGAAGAATCAACTAGATATAAAGAATAAGAGACAAGCATTTTATTTATTCAAATTTTCAGTGGACAATTTCTCAGAGAGTAATGTATTTTCCTACCACAAAACTACTGAAATAATTTAACAATGATACAAAAAAGCAAGAAAATTAGCATTCTGCCTAATGTGAAACATAGATTTTAAAAAACCCTCCAGCTAACTGATACTAGTTTTTGATAGATATTTTTTAAATTATGAAGCCAGGTAATAGCAGTGAGAAGATACTGTGATTCCATTAATCTGAAAAGACATGGGAAAAAGTCTCACGATTTTGTAAATGTGATGCATGGTGTATGAAGTAATGGTGTAACGTGTGTAAGTGAAGTAACCAAAATTTCGCTCCATAATTATACATTTATTTCACAATTGAGAAAAATTTTGTAAATTTTAGATTATCATAAAAATGTGATTTGTAAAAAACTTGTCAGAGTACAGAAATATAACCTATAGCTAATGTATGCATTCTTTACAATAAACTTAACTGGAAGCACTAAAAACTTCAAAAACATTGTTAAAATATGCTGAAACATTCTCCACAAATATTTATGTAAGAAGGAGCTACTGGTCTCTTTTATCCTTCAGGGATAACCCTTTGTGAGGTATAGCCCACAAAGCTCTGAAAATATATCCAAATATATAAAAGATACTGTCAAAACACTTTGTTATGTAAAATTACAATGAGACTGACAGCCTAGCCATCTACAAGTCATTAAAATGAGGCATTAAAAAAAAAAAACCCTTCCCGCATTAGCGTTACAGCATATAATATTTAGAAACGGACTACACTTAAAAATATAGTTTCCTAACATTTCTCCACACGGAATAACATCAAAATACTGGGGGACCACAGAACTATTGACATTCTGATTGGAAGAAAGGCATGTTAGCAGAACTCATTCCAGTAGAAACCTTCCTAGAAAAATGAAAGACATTTGTATTTCCCTGCCTCTCATATCTGCATAAGAATTGCAGGGGGTGGGGGTTGCCCCCCCAAACCCCTCCCCAATTCTTGATATTCACTAAGTTTGGGAAAGGAAACTTATTTCCTTTGTGTCTGCAGGCATCACAGATAATGCTTACCCTATTTGAATACTTCGATTCATTTTTATATCAAGAGAAGATTCTTCCCTTTCTAAAAATTTTAGAAATATCCTAAAATTCAAGTCCTCCATTGCAAAATAAAGTGATTAACTGCTAATAAAGAACACAGTATGGATGACTGTGATACAAGAGGAATACAGTACAGATGACTCTGTGATTTGAAAGGAATAAGTATGCATCTGTGGAAATTGTGGCATATGAAAATCTGGAAACCTCAAATAATGATCAATTTTAAAAGATGCACCAGGTACTATGCTGCTTATAGGGCAGTTTTTCTAAGCTCTCTTTATTTCAGCATGTTCTTAAAGAAATTTCAAAGGAAGTAGAAAGTGGATGAGCTATTACAAATTAATCGGTTGACATTCTTTACTGTCTACTACAAATCTATTTTAGTGAGCAAATTCTATTTGCATGAGAGATGATTTCTGAGCTGTGAATAATGTCTTGCAGTTGAAAACAGTTTCTGAACATACTCTTTTTCAGCAAACCTCACATTTGTCTGGAACCAAATGTACTCTTGAAAGGGTAGATGAGCCCTTCCATTCCAACCTTGCCACAAAGGTTTGTCTCAAGTAATATTTATAGCACATTTTAATTTCCTTTGACAGAGTCAGCTAGCACAACTGCAAATGCTCATCTGGCCACTTCACAAATATTTGATCCAGAAGAATAGTATTTATGAGTGTTCTGATTAAGTAATTAAGAAAATATGGGCTATCTAGACTATGAAAAAGAATCTTCCATTCCTGTCTTTAAAAACAGGCTCAAAACTATTGCCTGACAACTTCCCTGTATTTTGGAAAGAATCCTGGAATTGATACTTCATATTTCCAATCCAGAAAATCCAGGATAGGCCTCAAAAATATCTAATGGCTAGCTGGACCTGAATAGAATATGAAGAAAGAATTCCATGAAGGCTACAGATCGTATAACTATCTCTGAATATACATGAAAATGTGGATTTGCATTCTAAACATCTTCATGGTTAGTATTCATATTGCCAGGATTCACTGTGATTCAGTACGATAAATGTGAGTTCTAACAGCAAGTCTTCAATAAAATGACATAAGACAACCATGACTGTACTGATTTATGAGACTTTTTGTTGTTTTGGAGCTAAGTAATACAGGCGCCTTCATGAGCAGTAGAGCATCTCTTTCCAATGATCAAGAATTCCTACTCCTCAGACTCTTCCATAGTAACCAAAAACCTGGAGATACTACCTTGCTCATTGTTTCCAGTCCACCCCTCACATTCGATTCTTTCCTTCCTCAGACTGTCTTATTATAATTTCATGTGGATCTCCCCAAGGATTGCTGGCTGGATCTTGCTTTGAGGTTTATTCAGGTGACGGCTATTTGCAGGTATTTCAGAAATTCATATATGTGTCCCATATTCCAAAAAAACTGTTGGCTTAAACAGTCCAGGTTTCTTATTCTATCCTATCTTTGTGTAAAACATGATTTATAACACACGCTGTAAAATATTATGTGCTGCAGTTAAATGTGGAGGACAGCTCAATTATCTTGCCAATCAGATGAGAGGAATTAATTCACAACAGGTTAAGTGCCCTATAATAATTAGGAAAAAAACCCTTAAGTTCCTCATTATATTTTGTCTTGACAAAGAAGAATTCTATTTACAGTCATGTAAGTATTAAGACTTCCTAAGTCCAACCAGGAGGAAGAGGCATTCCAAAGGCATCATTAAAAAGCAAATGTTTCAGCTATTTCAGCAAGAACTCTATTAACATTGGAGACATCAGCTGAGACATAAGCTGCTATGTGAATCAATAATCAGGAGTGAGAGTTACAAAACATGCCTAGAACTGAATAAAAGGAAAACCTTCCTCCAAGTCATGATCTTTCCCATCTGGTGAAGCAAAAGCCTGAGAATAGCCTAGACTGTGTAAACAAGCCAATCCCTACCTTGGGAGCAGTACAAGTTGCCATGGGAGCTACCAGAACTTGAGGGGGTATTTAGCTCAACAACAGAGAGAAACCACCTCCAAGTAAGATGCAGATGTAAGGTGTGTTACTATGTGATTTCTCTCTATTTACCTCTAAACAGAGAAAGTTTTTCCTTACATTTTTCTGAGTATTACAAATTCATTTTAGTGTTACCTTGAGTTTATACAAAGAGTGCAAAGCCTTCTGACCCCAAAATTTTACGGGATGCCTCTTCCTGTAAATTATGAATTCTACTCTTGTAGCCTTTCTGGTGGCTGGTAAGCTAAGCGCCCTGATTAGACAAGACACTAGTCCACAGCCTGAACTTCTCTGCCATGCAGGAGGATAGCAAAAAATGCCCGACAGCCAGGGGTCTCTCTGGAATTCTGCCAACATTACTATCACACCATTCCATGCCAAGTTTTTTCTCAATTAAAAGATGGGCACTCTCACCAGAATTGAGACCATGGAATCATTCTTTTATACATATTTACATTATTTTGTGTTTTCATTTTTCCTCTGGTGAAGTTTTTACTGTGACAGGAAACTGAATAAATCATACTATAATTACTTATTTACTAATTCTACTGTTTATTTGCCTTAATTATTTTTAAGAACAGATGCATCAGCTAGAGAATCCTACTGACTACTCATCAGATCCAACTCTTAAATAAGATGCTATTCAAGGTGCTCTGAAGGAACGTCTATGTCCGGCCTACAGAAGTTAAGGGAACTAGGCACACAGTTGAAAACAAACAACTTCATACAACTGAACTGTAGCAAATGAACTGCTGTGGTATGCCACCTTCTGTTTTAAAGACTAATTACTTGGTTTGCAGAAAAATAACTATGCACTGGATAATTTCCTCTTTCTGGTGGCATGGGGTATTTCTACTTTGAAGACTGGCTTTTTTTTTCCTCCTTGTAATGCTAGTGTACTCCTCTGCCCTCTACTTGGATCTTTGACAAACATGTGAAATCTGACTATACTAATGTCACTTAATCTCTTTTAATTACCTAAACTGCTTCTTATTCAGATCCTGATCAACTCTGACCCTCACTCAAAAAAAAAACAAACAAACCACCAAACAAGCAGCATGCAGGGACATGACCTAAATCTAGAGAAGTCCTAATAATAAGTATTACAGGTCCTACCTGTATGACACAGTAACAGCAGCAGCAAGTACAACTGTAGTAAAAATCAGAGGCATGTGTAGAGAAAAGGGCAAAAAAGATGACAAGAGAAATGAAAGGCTAGTAGAAAATAAATAGTTAGAGGAGTCATGAGTATAGAAGATGAGGACCACAAGAACTTCCCGTAATCGTGATGTTCTAATTAACAATGGAAAAGTTAACAGCTGACTTGAAAAGATCTTGCACATACCAAAACTTCTGCCCCAGAATTGAAGTGGCAGGTCATACAGCCAGAAGCCTGACTACACGTCTCCAAAGGTAAAACTGAAAATAACATACCTTAATAGCACAGAAAAAGAGAGAGCTTACTCCTACAGTCTTTCCAAGATCTAAGAGACAACAGGGTCATACTGATGTACTACTGCCCTTAAGAAGAAAACAGGGAAGGTGCCTGTGCCTCGATGGAGGCATTGCGTGTTTTGAATGTAATACACAACAGTGATTATGCTGATAATGTAATGGCTGAGAAGGAAAAATGAGAAAATTCAAAACTACCCTTTTATGTAGAATAAATCTAGTCTGTTTTTTTGTAGAAAATTTAAGCTCTCAATTTACAGGACTTCAGAAATTTTCAATATATATTACAAACAACAGTGTTCTTCATTTAGGAGACACTATCCAACATAAGGCTTGAGTCCAGATAATAATTTAAGGGGAGAAAAAAACCCACTTCAATAAGTAAAACCCCTCCGATTTCTTTTTTACCCCAGTTAAAAGTAGTAATAAAAAAAAAAAAAAAAAAAAGTACACTGAGAATTAGTATCAAAGAGAAAAACTCCTGAGAAGTACTGACAGTTCAGAAATACCAGAGGGAGTTCCTACCAGGTTACTGCCAGGAAAAAAAAAATGTTCCTTCACCAATCTAATAGCTCTAAGAATTCCCAATATTGAGTTTCAATGGAAGTTTGGCCCAGAAGATGTTTTCAGAAGTAAAATAGACATTTACTTTACAAAATGGCAATTGCCTGAGGGTTTTACAGATCAAACTTCAGAGTGCAAAAGGCTTCTTGTACAGAATGGAAGTTATGAAGGAAAGACTATATCATGATCTGAATGAAAATCTATTCTAGAACAGAATTCATTTAAATATTAACTAAAAATTAAAATCTAAAAATCACTAGGGGAAGACAGGACACAAAAATAGACACAGAAATTAGTAACTACATAAAAATATATACTGTCTTGTAATCTACCTGAAATTTCAATCACTCTAAGACCCCTGGAAAAACTCTAGAATGTGGCAATCTGAGCAGCAAGAAGTGCATTAACGGGAAAAGAGACACCTAAAATGGTTCTATTTACTTTTATCTGATTACTCATCCACTGAGGTCTTAAAATACCAAAAATAGTATTCTATTTTCATATGTTTGAATATATTTTTCTACAATAAAAATCAGACTCTAAATCTGTAAGACAAGCACATAAGACAAGCATGTATTTCATGATGAAATATAAAAATCACTTAACTACACAAAAAAACAAACCCAGAGCCAACATATGGAAATTGTTAAGCACAGCTTATCACCACAACTTTTTTTTTTTTTTTCTCTGTATCTAGAGATACAGAAGTGGATCACATGAAAGTACAAACTGATTACACTTTTCAAACATTAGGGAGGGGGAAGAGGGAACCACTAACCAGTGTTAACATGGGTCTCAAAATATAATGCCTGGAACTGACACTAGATGGAAATGGCTAGCTACACTGTATTATTTGTTCATATTTTAATCTGCCAAATCAAGAGCACCATACAACCATAAATGCATCATGGAAATTCCTACAATTATTTTTCATATCACAAAGGTGCTACATGACATGTGAACGAGAACAGACAAGATCAAGGCAATTTTGCATTCAAGATATAAAATACAATCATGATGTTGTGGAAGCGCTGGCCCTGTATTCTATTCACTCAACACTGCACATTGTATTCACTGTATTCAAACAGCAGCACATGTAATAGATACTCTTTCCATGGAAGTGGATAAAAATTATGCTAATGCAAAGCCATACAGTGGGAAGAGTGATGTGAGAAGAAATTAAGACTTAAATATAAGCATCTAAGCTATGAAATAAAAACAAAGAAAAAAAGGGAGTGGTATGTGATACAGAAAGAGACAGCTAGAAGATTTTAAAAGGTAGTAACTTGTTTGAAACAATACCTTCCAAAACTATGTGTATGCTCAAAATCAAGTCATTCAAATATGCTTTTCTCCTACCTGAAAGATTCCCATCTGGTTCATCTGGCTGGAGACTAGCAACACTGGTAGAATCCATTCCTTGCTGGAGGTCCAACATTTTCCTGCGTAGTTGTTCTATGTCACTCTCTTTACTATCCAGCTGCATCTGGAGCTCATTCCTGTACGTAGATTCTTCTGCTAGTTGCTGTATTTATAGACATATGTATAGTTAGTGTTCGTTAAACCTTGGAAAAGAGTTAAATATCAAAAGATCCAGCAATGCATTCAAGTACAAAACAGTCTGATAAATCTACTAAACTACCATTTGTTTTGGAAAGATGACCACCTGCCAGTGAAATAAACTGTACAAATAGTATACTACACAGTATTCAGTTTTTTAGTCTTCATAAGACAGCAGTAACTTCCACAGTTAAGAATTTAGAAAAGGGAAATGAACCAGAACAAGCACAGCTGCACACTTGTCAAGTTCTCTGCCTCACTCTAATTCTGTAGCCTAGAACATCTCAAACAGAACCTGTTACTGTTTCAAGTAGACTAGGAGCTCTACACATTTCTCTTGTAGAGAGAATTCCACCATGTGACAAAAAACCTAAGATTATTTTACCGCTTGCATTTCATTGAGCTCCTTTTGGTATTTCACTACCATCTGATTGAATTTCTCTTTCTCTTGATTAAGCTCTAATTGGAGCTTTCGGTTTTCCTTCTCTTTCTTCCTCAAATCTTGCATGTTAGCTTTCTTTCTGTCTATTTTAAAATCTTTCCGATTCATTATCTCAGCCAGTTTGTTGACAGCCTGTTAAGAAAGACAAAAAGGAAAATCAGTAAGAAAAATTATATATGCAAGCATGTTTCATACAAAAATTCTAAGTTCCTCTAGTTATAGGATTTGATCAAAAAAAAATCTTCACCAACATAAACGGTCCTTACTCACAATAGAAATAATACTGAACAGTCCACAGCATCAAAACTTAACTCTTTCAATTTTAAATATCAACAATGCATATTATACATCATGGTTAATATAAACTTGATCTCAAAGGAACTAAGAGTTAGTTGCACAAAAAAAAATATAAACTGAAAATATCTCTGGTATGAAAAGTAATTATTGTTATTAAATTGCATAAAAAGCTATACCTGTGTCTTCAGAGTTCTTTCAGTGTTAATGCTCTTCTCATAATGCATTCTAATATTATTGATTTCCTCCTCTTTTTTCATTTTGTATTCTGTTAAAATAATATTCAACTTTGAGATATTTTAGGAGAAGGTAAATTTAAGCTTAATCACTTCTACAGTTGCATAATTTTTTTCTCCTCCATTTTCCTGTTGTGTCACTTAATGTGCAAAACACAATTTGCAACAATAAAGGCTATCAATTTAATGCTACCATAATGATAGAAAATTACCAAAAGGATATATCAGAAAGGCACCAAGATCAAATACCAAAGCAAACATATGTATTTTTGTTTCCTGGTGATGGCTAAGTTTGTTGCCCCACTTCCTTCGTCTTTGCACTACCAAAAGCATTTCTGCAGTACCAAAAATTAAGTCAGTCCCACACAGAGTAAGATTGATAAGACTGGACTCAGGTTCAGTACAGATTCTCAAATCAGACATAAAAACATAGGGAAAAAGTCTTTCTTTAAACAAGGAATGACTCTGTTATATTCCTCCCACCCATCTCGCACACCAGTTACTCAATTCTACCAATCATTCAATCACCCCTCCAGTCTGCTGATTTGCTCCCAAAGTTTCTAGAAGTATGCATTTCACTGATAGGATTTCTCCACCAAAACTACAAACAATTAAAGAACAACTTTCAAGTACTTAAAAGTAACAAAACTCCATAAACTAAAAGATACTGAAAACTGCTTGCTCACTCAATCCCTGCTATTACAGAAATGCAGAACTAGGAGAAAATATTTTTGCACGCCTTCCTGCCTACATAGTGTTTGCAGCAACACTGGCAACACAACCAATAAGGCCTTTACTCTCATAGTCAACAGATACTGAAGTATGCATTCTGATTTTATAATGTTTGCTCAAATGCAAAACCATGGGAGTAAATTGAATAATAAAGTAACTTCCCATGTAGTCAGAATGCATGTAAATAGAATGCCAATCCACTGATACGCATGAGATCACAACTTAGATTCTGAATCTAGGTGAGATCTTAAGGAAGTTGAAATACTGATACTGCTTTACTGTAAATACTGGAGAAAGAAACAAAAACTTTAATAAAGATGCTGTGTGCAATATGAAACGAGTAAAATACTTTTCACACATACAAGGAAGGGTATGGCTGGCAGAAGGAGGTTAGATACACAATATTTGGATGAGTTGTACTGGACATGCATTCCTGACTATGCCTGCAGGAACTTAGTGTTAACTTGTTTTAAAACACGAGGAGGGACTGTGAGCAGAAACCAACTTTTTCCTACCTGCTACATCTGAGGTTTTAATCATTTTCACAATAATGGCAGTGCATGGAAATGGAAGCAATACAGTAGAAAGAGTGGCAATTCACATGGAAAATATATTTTCAAGACGAAAACAATGACATATTATTTTTCATAAAGCCCAAAATAATAGGGAAGATAAACAGCAATGCCTTTTCCCATTTCCATTTTGCTACATATGCTTCAAATTCAATTCTGCTTCATAACAGATGAATTAAAACTCCAAGCATGACATACCTTCCTCCTGTTTCTTAATTTTTTCACTTATCTCTGAATTTTCCTTTGTTATTAAATCAACATCTTTGGTTAATGTGTTATTAGTTTCTTCCAGCTAAATAAAAACAAATACATTTTAAAATAAGAACATGCCATGAATTCTAAAAATATTTCTAATACTATTATTTTAAATACCCTTAAATCTACAACAGTGATTTAATTGGAATTACTTCCTCAGATTATATAAATCAAAACCTGCTTACCTTTCAAACCTGAATTTTTAAAAAACTGTACTTTTCTTCTAAGCTGTCTTGATTTACTGAAAGGCTCAAAATACATGTCCCAGAAAGAATATTTTATTTTTTTTTAAAGTGATCTTTGCAGAACTGACAACACTGTAGTATATAACTAAAAACTCAAATTAAGCAAAATTAGATTGTCAGTTACTGAATGTGGCCATTTTCTAATTAATTTGTGGGACTTTGGAAGAAGTAGTACCTATAGGCCTGTTCCCCTGAACCCAGACAGAAAAGCAGATGATACAACTCCAGGATTCAAGGCTAGAGTAGATTCATGGCATCTGCTGCTGAATAATTGTCACATATAATGAAAAAAAGGTATAAGTAAGCATAAAAATAAAAATAAATTTGGTCTAAGTCAAGGCATACATAGGTAAATATATACATACATTTGCAAAAAAAAAAAAAGAGGGAAAGGAAGACCATTACACTTTGAAATGTTAGCTGTCAGAATCAGAGTCAGGATCACTTTGCTAACTACTTAAAAATACATATTAAAAACCAGACGCAATTGCATTCTTGAAAAAAGGTTTTGTTTGAAGCCTACAGAAATGACTGAAATGACAAAATTATCAGAATATTTAAAACCAAACATACTGGCAAGAAGGTATTGCTTCAATGCCATAGAAAGAGTGTCTTCTAAATGCTTCTAAAGAAATTATAGCGTTCTGGAGATTTCAAGCTTATAAAACGTGTAACAAACACTACTTCCACTATCTTTACATAGAGGTGTAATATCCATGGTAGCGCTAACAGAAAACTTTGAGCAACTGACCCAAGTTCAGTTATGCCTAGAGTTTTACACCCCCAGGATTCTTAAGAAAATCTGCATAGCTGATGCTAAATGGAAAAAACCAATAATGATGAAATAAATATGCTGTATATGGCTTGCTATTTGAAAACTCCTCAGTTAAGACATTTAATTAATATTTAAGACATTAATATTAATATTGAAGAGCTACGCTATAAAGTATCTTCAAAAATTAGTTTGGGTTTTGTTGTTGTTTTTTGTTTGTTTTTAAATAGTTTACCAGTAGGAAGAAAGTCGAGACTTCCAAGGGTTTTTTTAAAAAGACTAAGTAATTTTGCAGTAAGAGCCTAAATACACAGCTCCACAAATTCACAAGATTTTAAAAATACATTGGGCAATGACAAGAAGTAATTACAAAAGGCTTAATAACTGAATTATAGACATTTGCTGGCTTTTCAATCTGGCTTCACCTCAGATTCATCAAGACTACCTTTCTTTGAGAGTTCACGTGATGGGATTTAAATGTTTAAGGTTCCAACTGAGTCCAAAATTCAGATACTTAAATAGTTAGTACTTATGACCATAACAAGATTCTACAAGTTAAAATAAAAAGATAAATTTCTGTTTCCAGTTGGAGGATATATATAGGCATTAATTACAGTGGAATAATTTACCCTTCTTATGATGCTGTCCTTATCCGTCATTTCTTGCCTGTGTCTTGATGCTGCTTTTTTGCTTTCCTGACTCAGTTCAAAATACTGTTCTTCAAGGAGTGCTCGTGCCAACCGTTCTGACTCAGCTTTGGTTTCAGCTAAATCCAACTGGGTAGTGAGTGTTTCTCTGTAAAAAGGACATTAAGATTTTCTTCTCCTATGCAAAACATTCAAAATTGTCAGGAAGACTAAAAAATCTAAATTATACCATTTAGCTAATTGTCATTAACTTAGTTTCTTAAGAAAAACAAGATTTACAAAACCACACTCTGTACACTTGTATCTTTTGATGGTCCACACAAGCTACAGTGGCAAGCTTACTATAATTCAATTAAAATTTCAATCATTCATGAAACACCGACCCGTAGGAAACCAGGTGTCAAATTCTCCTGCCTTTGAGGAATAAAAAATAAAATTAAATTGCAAGTACAGTGTAACTTATCAAAAGATACTTAAGCCTATCAGTATTAGCTACTTTTTCACACAAGATTACTGCTCATGAAGATGTATGCTCCAGACTGTTTGAACACTAAGGAAAATTAAAGGTCTTTTCCAACCCAAACGATTCTATGATTCTATGAAAACATACAGTGGTTCTACTCCTATGCAACCTTTTGTAGAAAGGCTTGCAAATTCTATCTACAGCTTGAGAGGCGGGGAGCAGTAATTTAGGTGCAGTATCATTAATGTATATATAATCAGTTCAGCATACAAGCTAAACTTTCTTGCTCTTGCTTGGAGTACAGGCAGAGCTCCTATATATTTGCCTGCAAAGAAACCCACATAAAGCACGGAGGCCAATCTAGCACCCACAAGTCAGATGTACCCAGTAACATGCAACACAGCCCACAGCATGCCGAGATAGAAGTGGCAGTATATTACTGAGTATGGGCTCATGACAGATGCCCTTCCTGCACTGCAAAATAAAGAGATTTATACAGTGAAACATGTATCGTTGTGGAATCCACTGATTAGATACACCTGTAGTAGATGTGGGCCTCTACTGTAAAAAGGTAACTGTTGAAGTATACTCAGAGTTTGTTGCAATTCCCATAGTTGTATACAGGTAAAAAATGTTTATAATGAACACAAGATCGTGGATAACAGTGAGGGAATAGAATAAAAGGAATCTATAAAAATAAGTAAAAAAAAAAAAAAGAAAAAAACACAAGAGGAATAAAGGAAGTCTCTCCTTCCTTCCCCTCCCCCTCCTCTATTTTTTCTTTTTAAGTTGGATACTACTCCTGAAAACTTTGCTTAGACAGGTATTTTCCTCCTACATCGTATTTATTAGCCCAACATCTTCTCCTTCTCCCTTTCTTAGACCACTGAAATGCATCATGAACACTTTACATATGCCCCTCCCTTTAGACTCTTTTGCTATGCTGATGCTCAGGTAGAGTAAGAGGCCCAGACTTCAGAAGAGAAAAACTCTGCTTCATGTGTAAGGCTACAGTATCCTTCTTCAGAATAAATGTATACTAAACAAATTAATAAATTGGAAAAAACAAGCTTAAAAAACTTCTTTCCTTATTTCTATCTTAGAAAATAGTACATCGCAATTAATGGGCATTGGATTAACTGGTTTTGCTGTAATCAGAAGTATACAAAACTTAGAATTCAAAGTATTACCCTTTTCTGGAATTATTTTATTGACTATAGAAATATACTGAGTAATTATCAGGATAATATAATCAAATAAAAAAGTTGTTACACAAGCAAGATAATTATCAGAAATTGTAATATATTTCAAAACTTTGCATCTTCCTAAATTCTCAGAAGTCATCATTCTTCTTCCCGACATTACAAATACAGTCCAAAGCAAATATGAATAATTATATTTGGCTTTGTGAGTCAACATAGGTAACATCCTATGTATTTCCCATCTCACAAGGCGTTATGGAACACTTCTGAGACGTGTCTTTTTCTGAAGAAATTAAACATTTTAAATCTGATTCAAAATCTTCATGAGAGAGACCATACTATATGGAAAAAACTTGTCTATTTGAGAAACACAATAGGCATACTTTTCGTTTTGCAATTCTTGCATTTTTCTTTGAGTTTCTTTATTCTTTTCATCAATTTCCTCTTTCAGTTCCTTAACCTGAGTTTTGTAAAGTGTCTGTAAAAGAAAACATTAAAAAAAAGAATCATTATTCAAGCTCCATAGCGAAATTCTTCATAGTTTTGGTACTGGTTGGCCTGAATCTGCCAAACCCCAACACATGGAATTTCCTCCTTCCTGTCTGTCCCAGATGCTCCTTTCCAGTTTCCGCTGTATAGGGAACTGATGTGAGCAGGTTAGTTTTCAATTTTCTAGTCTGGTTTCCTACATAGTTGTACGAACACACCTGCTGACAAAAGGGAAGGCAGGCATAGGACACAGCTGAACAGGTCTCCTGGAGACACCAGGACAAAACCGCGTCCTCTTGTAGCATCACTGTCACAAAATATTAGTCAAACAAGCCTAATACGGTCCTATGCCTCCACCTGTTGTATTCTGTTTGTATTCATGTTTCCTTTCTTTTAGACTGTAAATTTTTTGTGTACAGACTTTGTCTTAATAACTAATTTGACAGAAGTCCAATTTACGTGAATGACTTCTGTTCTTAATTACATATCATTACTAACACCACCAGTAATTCTGAAAATTAAAATTTGTTCTTCTAAAGTACTTCTGCTAAATATTCAGGCTGAATTATGAATGTCTCATTTAAACTACAGGCTAGTGAAAAAAGAGAAAACTGAGAATGGAACACAATAATCTGAATCTTCCTATCAGTAGTATGTTATGGAGACATGCACAAAAATCTATAACGCGTAATGAAATTACAATCACAGGCAGTTTAGTAAACACACGTATTTTTATTGCCCCTCCAAGGAAGAATTGAATTTATAAAGTACTTCCCAAAGTGAAATGTCCATATTCACAAATGTAGTTCAGGTGTTATGGTACATCTCATGCTATTGTTTCTTTCCACAGAAATGAAACAGATCAAACTAAATCTATGAAATACATATTTTGGCTACCTAAAGTACCAAATAAGGCTCTTCAGGGACTCATTGTGGAGAAGGTATCTTTTTAGAAGGATGAGGAATACGTGCAGAATGCTACTGGATCTATGGTTCTTAAGTGTACTTATGGAACCTCAATAGCATGGAACATATTCCAGTAAGTATGGACATTATGAACTCTCTACGAAGTTTGCAATTAGGTCAGAAAAATATCTCTTTTCCAACGTCAAGATAGGAACTACTCCAATGAATAATGTAGAGAAGAGTTACTCAATGTAATATAGAAGATTTGACAAACAACTACAAAGCAACATATTAGATAGACTATCTAACATTCTCTAATTTTTTTGTGCATTGTTTGTATTTCAAGCAGCATTTTGTGAATTGCTGATTTATGCCAGGTTGATATTTACACTTAAAAATTTTTACCATGTCAAATTATTTACTGTTCAATGATTTCATATCAAAATGTAGCACTTGCAATTCCTTTCAAAGTCTTACCGAAAAATACTGCTCAGCTTCAAGCTGATCCTGAAGCTCACGCATTTGACCTTCATTTCCTCTGTACTGTCTTTGAAGGAATAAAAAAGGAAAACATGTAAAAATTCAGCTATTAACAAATGACAAAGACAGACTATTTCTAAACAGAACATCATCCTACAAAGATCTTACATTTGCACACTTATTATTTCACAAAGACCAACAGTTTGCTGTATCCTAAAATTCTGATTTAATTACATTCCTTATTCTACCCTGATGGTCATTTCAGTACATAATTTAGAAGACAAGTAGTACTCCAAATGGAGAAATATTGTCAGCTGAAGGAAGATATGATAGAAGCCTAATTAACAAAAAATGTCTCTAGTCATCTTAAGAAATGTTAATAAAAAGAATCAGGTAGTTAAAGGGGAAAAAAAAGCTATTGACTCCCACATAGTAGAACTAAAAGTCCCATATGATTTATTAAGCAGTCACACAGTCAATCCACAAAGAAGTCACTCAAAAGTGTCATATACATATGCCTTGACCTAGAATGATGAGCCAAGAATTGTTCTGTGTCATAGCTCATAACAAAAATATTCCAACACTGAAGGCCACATACAGAAATCATAACATGCTGCTAAAAATATTCTCTTAGTTTAGGAAAAAATGCCTATGCACCAGAAAACTCTTTTCACTAATAGGAACAGGCAAAACAGTACATGTATAATTAAACAACTTTTTCCATTTCACTTCAGATTTTTACTCACTTAGCAAGCTGAGCCAACTCAAATTCCAGTAATCTCTTTGCTTCCAACAATGTATTGATTTCCTGTTTCAGCTGCTTCTCAGAACCCTTCAAGTTATCTGCTTCAAAAGCTTGCACCTTTAATTCATTCTGTGCCATTATTCGCTTATTCGTCTCTTGTTCTAGCTGAAGTGTTAGATTCTTTACCTAAATGAGAAATACTTCAATTTAGGAGCGTTTGCTGAATAACCAATTTCACATAGTCTGAAGTGTTTCATATATGGATTATTTTATGTCAAACACCATTGCTTAGATGCTATACATCGTACAATCCATAAAAATATTCCTCAATCTCCAAACACTTCAGTGCAATAATGTTATAGTAAGCTGCTGCCCTTGTAGAACGTACTGATGTGACACTGCTTGATGATAAAGCTTCCCCATACTTAGCTTATTTCAAAGTCCCAAACGTGTTTTATCTTATCTTAAAGGCAACAATAGAAGAAACACAAGTTTTCCAATTAAAGGTCCTGGAAACCCCTCTGTGGATTTCAGATCTTAAATACTTCTCACCCTAGAAAAAACTGCAGCCTACCATCTATATAAAAACTAATTTACACAAGTCATCACCCCTAAGAAAGCTGTTATAACCTTAATTCCCAGTGTCCTGTAAAGAAAAAGTAAGCATGAAACTAATATTATTCTTAGTACCTAGTTTTCACACTCAATATTCTAATTGCATTTCCTTCAACAAATGCTATTCTGGAGAATTCAAACTCAGAACTGCAAACCATTCAAACCAATCAGAGTATACAGTCAAATTCACAAGCAAGTTTTTCCTTTAAAAAAAGAAAAAGAAACATGAAAATTTGCATTATATTAAATTAAGGGCTCAAATATGTAAGGCATCCATGAGCTAAGAAACAAACAGAAATTACCTAATGTTATTTTTAGGCCAACAACTGTCTTCAGTTCTACTGAGAGGTGTATTATACAAGGAGCTCAGTATAAGTGAATTTAACTTTCTATGTCTCAATTAAATTATAATTTCTTATTTATATAGGAAATTGTTAGTGATGAACATTTTACTTACTTCATCTTCTAGTCTTTCCTTTTGCTCAAGAAGGTGTTCCAGTTTCTGCTGAGATTGCTTTAGGTCAAAGTCCAGCATGGAACACTGTTTTTCAGCTTGAACTATTCGATTTTCTGCCTTTTCTCTTGCTGCCCTTTCTTCCTTTACCTTTTTTTCCATTTCTAAACAAGATTAAGGAAAGAAAAACAAAAAAAATTAGTATGTAGCATCGGCAAAAATGCTTTTGTAGACAGTCTTAAATATCCCAGTATTTCTCAGACCCTTTTGTTCAGCTATTTTAGCTCTTCTGCTGTTAGATAGGGACTGATTACTGAGTAAAAACTTTCTGGCATTATTATAAGAAATGCTAAAAAAGAAATATAATTCCAATTTGCATTCAAAGCACTGGAATATTATCATGGCAATTCAAAGATAAATGGTGAAAGAAATAAAAAATGCAGATTCTTGAAGTAATCATTATGAAATAAAGGCAAAGTTTCGTTTCCATGAATGGATAGTAGAGGGAAAGAAAAGAAATGCAACCATTCGTGTTAGCTTTCTGAAAAGTTACAAACTACACATGCAGATACCAATGACCTTCACAAAGAAAGCCTGATGGATTCAATTAAGATATCAAGCCACATCTTTGATTCATGGATATGTGTCTATAATAGAAACTTCACCACTTCAGACAAGCCCGACACACTTGCAATTTTTAATGCAATTACACAGCCATGAATGCACCAAGATGCCTGTCCTAATAATGCATTCTTTCAATCCCATTTAGCATTACCCAGAATTTCAATATTCAATAGCATTTTAGAAGCCAAGTAAGGCTCTGAATTGCAAATGCAGTAAAATACTTAAACCATTAAGAAAAAATGCAATTTTTATGGTACAATTACCATGTTAGAGAAAGTAATTTAAAACGTGCAGTTTTCATTAAATATGTTTTAAGATTTTTATATACATTTCCTTTATACAAGGGATTAAACACTTGTATAAGAATACTTCATTATAAGACAATGTGTTTTAAGATATGATAATCAAAATACCTTTTATATTTGCCTGAAACTTGCAAGCAACACTTACCACACATTGCAACTGATCTTGCCTCCTCTATTGATTGATGTTTGTCAGTTAACCGAGCTTTAGTCACTTTGTGTTCATTTACTTCTTGTTCTAACCGGTCTTGTAATGATTTGAGTTTGTAGTTCAAATCTATCTCTAAATTATTCTTTTCCTAAAGGTAGGGAAAAAAAGTTACCAGATTTCTAGAATATTTCTATAATGTCTGAGGGAATCACATTTCCTTTCTTCCCTTTTTTAGTGTTAACTTATTGTTATGAAGAAATTATCAATGTTATTCTCCATGCTTAATGAAGAATGGTAACTGACAAAAACTGCACTCAGTGCTCTGGAAAAAACTTCACTAACCTTTTTCAGTAGTCTATAAACTAGTAAGATAACGGAAACTTCTCAGTTTAAATAATTAGTAGCCACCTAAATTGGAAACATACAACTAAGCCACCAACAACACTAGAGCACAGAGAAATCTGAATTATTGTTACCTGGACGCAGTTCTGTTATTTCATTGTTGTGATTGCCAGCCATTAACAGTAACTCATGAAACAAGCACTTGGAGATGAGCTCTGAGAGACAGGGACTTGCCTTTGGATCACTGCTTGACATAACACCAAATGAGAGCAGTAGCTGCTTACATCCTCCCTCTTATCTCTCTGGTTTATTTGGATAGAGCACACAGCACAGCAAGTCTTTACCTGACCTGAAAACATAGAGCTAGCTATGTAGCCTATCTGGAAAAAGGGTGCAGGGTTTCCTTTTACTCTTCTTCACTTGTTTCTCCATCCTGGGGTGGGGATCAGAGATGTTAGGGGAACATGCTACTACCATTCTTTAGGAAAGAAGGAAGGAAGAAAAAAAAAAAATCGAAACCACTCAGCTCCAAAGTTGATCAAAAGGTCTGGCACTGATCCAGCCAAATTAAAATCCAGCAAAAGCAGAAATTTAAATTTCACGTTCTTAGAAAGTTCAATTCATAGATTTTTCAGGAGGCAATTCTCTGCAGTGATAGTTAGGCAGGCAGAACAAAAATTACTTGCTACTGGCAGAAGGGTTGGATTCTTGAATCAGCGACAGTGAATGACAAACATGAATTTTACTCCCAAACCTACAAGAAAGAACTGAGGACTTGAGAGACCTACCATCCTGATGAGATTGTAAGTTAGCACTATTTAATCATTTTAACACAAGGCTGATTTAGACCAAGAACACGGGACTTATCAACATCAATAAACACTACTTGAAAATATAGTCAAAAGCTGACAAAGAACATTAGCCTCAACCTCATTTTATCCATACCTTTTCTGAATGGTTAAGCATATCCTGTGCTTGTTTTCTTTCTGCTTCCACTCTTTCAAGATTGTTTTTAACGTTTTTTACTTCTTCTTGTAAAGTTGTAATCCGAACTGCCATAAGAAATGAAATATCTTTCAATATTAGTTATTTGACTTAGATCAATAGGCTTTTCAATCTTTATTAATTTCTGGGCCTCTAAAATATTTACACCTTCAAATTTTTCAGGTATGCAAAAGCTGTCTGTTGTAAAGGGAACTGACGTTTTCAGCCAGCCTTTATGGATGCCATTAGTAACACTTCACAAAAAACAATCATGTGCAAAACTTGACACCTGCCTTCCATCACTCCCAATATCTAATACACAAAATTTCTTCCATTAATCCAAGTAATGGATTGGTATAAAGTCTCTTACCATCTTTCTTATAACCCCCCTTTAAGTACTGAAAAGCCACAGTGGGGTCTCCCCCAAAGCCTTAGTAGTAGCAGTAGTACTAGTGTGTGTATATATACACATGCCAAAGAAGTAGTGTGTGTGTATATATATATATAAAAGCTGCAGTAGTAGTATATATTTCTAGACTGAAGAATTTGCATTAGCTCCTTTAAAATGAATACATTAAAAATTATTTTGTACTCTATATTACACTTAGTACCTTAAATACAGTACACAAAAATATACACATCAATTCAAATACATCTGTCTACAGTACAGTCTGCTTCACTTAATTTTTAAGTATAAAGAGACATCCTGGCAGTATGTAAGAAACTATGAGATGGAAGAAGATAAAGTCTTCCTAAAACTTATAATTTCCTCATTCATTTTAAATGTGCTTTTAAAAACAGCTGTGTAAGTATTTGAATTACATAAAGCTATTTAGGTATATACCAGCAAAGCACCTTAACCCTACACCCCTCAAAAAAAGATCATTTTCCTGCAGGCTGCTGAGCTGATTGTGGTCAAAAACACATTCTGAAGTGCACAGAATAGTCATCTTGTGCTATTTGTACCCCCTGCTTGCAATTAAAAACAGACTGGGTCAAACTACACTCACTCATTTCAGAGGAACTTCACAATCAATCAACTGAAATTGATTTACTATATTTGAAGCACAGTAAACAGGCAACTTGATTCTTCATAGTTCTTTCTTTGTGCTACCAAAGTTTACCTTAAAAAAACAAAACCAAAGCCACCCAAACCCAAAAGTCCTCAACAAAAGACTCTGCCTCATGGAAAATTACTTTCAATACTACAGACAGATCTTTTAAAATTACAAGTTAAGAGGCGTAGGCACAGTCATGAGCTAATGTATCTGAATAGTTTCTAGTATGAAGAATCAAAAGTACACATGGTAAGTCCCAAGTATCATGAAAAAAGTGATTCCACATCCTCACCCCTTACTATGTTCTCCATCCTGCTTATAAAGTAATGTAGAAGCATCATAAAAGAAAACAAATGCAATTTAACAACAAAATAGCTTTGCCCACAAACGAAAGAAGAGAAAGTGCAGGGCACGTCAACTTGGCTACTGCACCAAGGCAGTAAGACAGAGTGTTGGGTCTTCTCTAGCACTGTATCAGTTTTTTGTTTGTACCACTGGACTCAGACTTTTAGTCAGGGCAGCCCCATAGGCTTACAATCAGTTGTTTCCCACTCTTTGATTTTGATACTTTCCTTCCCAATAGCCGCTCAGACATGATCAGGAAGTAAGATCCAATCCTCAGAACTTGTTCTATTAACTCACACTTGGTTTGCAGGTTGGCTTTGCTCCCTTTACATAACTGTACTTTATTTAATAACGTAGGGTTATCACAACTGTTTTGGAAAAGTAAATACAGAAGAATTACCCTGTAGTTCTCCAATCATTTCAGATCCATGGCTTCTGTCCCTTCGTTCTGACTCCAAAGCTGCTTGCAGTTGGTAATAATCCTTCTCCACCTGCAGTTTTGTGTTTTCCAGAACTCTGCACCTTTCCTGCAGTTCTCTATTCAGTGATTCTACCTGACTTAATGACTTGCTCATTTCTGTGTTACCCTTTCTCAGTCTTGCTGCTGTATCCGATTCTGTCCTCAGCAAATCATTTGCTTCTTCTAGCTGTTAAAATAAACCAGACAAGATTCTCAAATATAAAACTTAATGGGACCAGTTTTGTTATATCGAATGCTCAATACTGCTTCTCAAATCTAAGAAATAATGAAGACAATGAACAGAAGCAACATACTTGTTTTTGTAATTGTGTTATCTTCTCATTTGTAATTTGTGAATGCTGGCTGATTTTTTTCAAGTCTTCCATCTGATCTTTTAGTGTGGACACTAGAAAGAAATTACACCATTAATAAATCAGATAAAAAAAAAATCCTTAAGTTTTTTGGTTGGTTGGTTTTTTGGTTTTAGGGGGGGTTTGTCTGGTTGTTTTTTTTCACAAACACGCTCAAATAAATTCTTGGCATATAAGAGGTCTTTCACTGAATTTTTGCTTCTTATATACATTTTTAGGTCAAATTCTGTGCTTGCAGAACAACAACGCACACTGTAGAGAACAGAAATTGAAAATAAGACGAAAATGTTGTGTTCTTGTTAAAACTCAAAAATAAACTCAAAATCTGTGTTCATCATACACATCATCAGTCTCAATGCTTAGACAACATGGCATACCTTCATTTTCCGCATTCCGCCTTTTTTCATTCTCTTGTTCAATTTTTCTTTGGTAGTCATTTATCTTATGTTGCAATACCATCTTTTCCTTCTCAATCTGAGACACTGTTGATTCCAAGTTCTTTCTTTGATTTCCCTAAAATTAAAAGCATTGGTATTTTCTATTTATATTTTAAGGAATGATCCCTAAACCAGTATCCCTGCAACTAATTAATCAAGTAAACTGACTCATCATTTCCAATGAATGAGTTTCTGGCTTCCTTGAAAAGGTTTTCAGAAAAGATGGCTTCTACATGACAGATTTATGAAGTTACTAGAAAAGTTATTGTTAACATGACTATATATAACTATTAAAATTATTATTAAGAGACAGCATAGGGACTCGATAGAAAATAATCTGTATATTAATTTTTAGAGTAACTGATTTTGATAAACTCCAGAGAAATTGTGATGAGCAAGATTAAGCAAAACATTTAGCAGAGGAAACAGAATTCATCGTGACTTGCAGAAAGAAAAAGTTTTTGAAAATGTGTACAAATAAAAATGTATCTCCCAATGCTACATACCGAAATGTGATGGTTTGGTGTCTCATTTTAACTCAGAACAATTTTTTTAGTCACAGAAGAAATATCTTAAATCATGAAAGTACTACCCACATTCTTTACCCTACTAAGGTGGCTTCAGTGAGAAAAAAAATTACCTCTTCATCCAATTCTTTCATTATCTTGTCTAGCTTTATGTTTGAAGATCTAAAATTTTGAAAAAAAAATCATTTAGGTAATATTTGAGAAGGATACACAGTGAAATAATTTGGGACCGTTACTAAAGTGAACATTTACATTTTGGCTAACGCTATTTTGTAATAAACATTTGAAATTGAAGAAAACAATCAATCACTGGCAATAATTTGTAAAATATATTAAGTACTGATCAACTTTGCCACAGATTATATATGCAAAATTTTAGGTGACACATTTTCTCCCTTATTCTGCAAATGTAAATCCAGCATATGTACACAACAGACTATCACTAAAATTAGAATACCCTGGTGAGCTGCTAGAACTTCCTCTAGTTGTGAACTTTCCAAATATCTAAAACAGTTTGCTAATTCAACAGTAGACAGCCCCCTACTATGGATAAAGATATGTGAATAACATTATTTAAAAGTCTCTCTGTTGAAGTAATGTATTAGAACATAGCTCTATAGAGAGAGTGAGGTTAAGTGCATAGTAAAACCTCAGTTAACTGGCAATAACATGGACACATTCCTTCCATTTTTCTAGCTAGCTATGCCTCTTCGAAGAGATAACAAAAAGGACCCAGACAATGTTACCTGGCAGGTACAATAAGGAGCAGTTACAGTAATGTATCTTATCTACTAACTGCAGTAAACAGAATGATGTATCAGAAGACACACTGCTGTGCTCTGACAACTTCAGTAGTACTGCAGGAAGACAGTTACTGAGTATGTTTCAAGCAATGTATGTCCTGCTTATGGAAAGCAATCAAAACCTGTGAACAGTGAAGTTGTGTTTAAGTAAGCAACAGTGTCACACAGTCT
Source organism: Gorsachius magnificus (assembly GCA_034008185.1). Lineage (NCBI taxonomy): Eukaryota > Metazoa > Chordata > Aves > Pelecaniformes > Ardeidae > Gorsachius > Gorsachius magnificus. Next base: position 52,973,772 of record CM067082.1, on the reverse strand, counting down.
AAATTCCCACTGGACCATTTTGGCTACCAGTTCCCACATAAGTAGCTTGTACAGCTACATACTATGGTCCTAATTCACAAGCCTAAATTTTTCCTATAGCCTATACCAAGTGTTACCTCCTGGCTTTACTTAGGCCTTCAGGACAAGACTTCAAAAGGAGAAGCTAACTGAAGGGGAATTTAGTTTGCTTGAATCTGAGTAAAAATTTCTGATTATCAGAAAAGAATCGCAGCTGTTTCTTTGTCAAGTGCAGCTGCAAGAAATAGGCAAAATTCTCATGTAGCTACTTCTTCAACATGGTAGAAACAAGACTTTAGAAAGCAAACAGTTGCTCTTATTTTTAGTCACAGGAAAAAAAGAAGGAATGTGGTTTTCCAACAAGTACCATGCATTTAGAAAGCAGAGAGCAGACAGTTAATTTTAATAATTGATGTTGTATATACAGTATTTTACATTTTTAGAAAAAATCAGCATCATCACTGTGAACCACAGTCCAATAAAATATCTGAATTCAGAGATATTGTATAAACTCAAACATTCAAGTGTTCAGAAAGAAGATGTGTTACATGGGTACCAATGAAAACAAAAGATTTTCTTCATACCATATTCAAGAAAACCATTTAAATATTGGTTTAGAATGATTTAAACCTGCGCTTGGAACTCCCTTGGAGAACTACAGTACCATTCTTAGTGTTACTGTGGTAATCCCTAAAGCAGTAGTACAGAACTGAAGTGTCAGATATATTTAAATTATATATACAATTGAAGTTCAAAGTCTCACCTGCACTTTTGCTCCATTTCATCTTTCAACTGCATTTCATTATGTAGTTGTTCTTCCAACTCATAGATCATCTTCTGCATATTTTCCAGCTTTAAGTATATATTTGTACATGAAAGAACATGCATTAAATTAAAAAACTTCAAAAAAGTATTTCAGAATATTCAGTGCTGCTTATGTTATATCACAGCCTATTCACTTCTATCTAAACACTAGATCTTAAATGTGATTGCCCCCCCCAAAAAAAATCTAAAAAGTTAATTACAAGAAACAACTTTAACATTATGCCGTTTTATCATTTGAACGTATGTAAAATTTTAGGGTTCTGAATAGTTCCATCAAAAGTCATGGGGCTAAGCTAAGTCAAAACCTCCTTGTTTTAAGCATCTTCAGAATCAGACTGAAGATATTAATGCAAAGATATAAGAAAGTATTTTAATTAGTCTCAAAATTTCTTTTTCTAGCATGAATCACCACACATATTTTGCAACGCATCTTCAATATCTCAACACATTCAGGAAGCAGAACCAGGCCTGTCAGTTATTAGCAATGGGGAAAATGCTCTTAACATCTATTTAGTCAGAGATAATTTTTACAGCTAGCACTGTACTAGGGTTTGAAAATAGTAATGCACTTCAGATGTTAACACAGGACATTATTGTACAGCATGTACTGACTGCCATCAAGATAAATTGAGAAATTAATTCTTTTCATGTTGTCTCAAAATATGTACCTTCTACTGCATCTCTGGGCACAATAATCCCACTCCAACATCAGTAAAATTCTCAATTAACAAGATGTTGTCAACTTTGAGGAAGGCCATTAAGTCAAGCCCATGCTGATCCACTCTTTTAAACCTTTTTGCTGATCTTGTCAGGATTTCAGCCTTATTTAGCTTTCCCACATTTCCCTCAACACTCTTGGAACTGCATAGAGAAGAATTACAGTCCTAACCTAGACTCTCTTCAAAGCAACACATTCAAGTGGTTCTGACCCTTTGCCTTCTTGTTCCTTGCCCTAACTTCAAAAACTCTGACAATTGCCTGACTCCTTTTGCACAACCATCCCAGAAAAAGGGGCAACAGAACAGTTCGTCCTATGTCTGCTTCTTCCTTTTTTCCTTTTCCCACAAAATATGCTTAAGAGAAACTAGAGCTGCTCACTGAGATGATGAAAAGGAGACAAATTATGCTTATCTCCATTCTTTCTTCATAGCAACACTAAGTGTTCTCAACAAGGACTGCCCTCTGTACAGTCCTGAACTAAGATACATATTAAATGAGAAAGTTATAGGTAAGGTTATTTTTGCCTACTTCCAGGCAGGCGTTTTTCTTACTTCCTACTTTCAATCTGTTCTCCTTCCCATTGTAATAGGAAATAAAGCATGGAGCACTCAGGTGCTCTCAAGAACTGGAAATCCTTTCTCATTTCTTCCTTTTTCTTTCTTCCGCGCTCTTCAGCTGCTCTGAAGTTTTCAGAGGAAGAATACAGGCATGGTGACTGGGAACTAAGCAAAACCTACATATTTTATATATTCATCGCTCTATTCTATGTACTTACCACTACCTATCACAAAGCCTTGAGAGAGCAAGGAAATACCAGAAGAAATAAGACTTCTCGGCACTTACAAAGCAGCTCTGGAAAACCAATTACCAGTGTGACATACAACATAACACCATGTGGAGGAGACAGTGGTTGTAGTCAAAACCCACAGAAATGGCCTCTAAATCTAAATTTTAAGGAAGGAGGGCCCGTACACAAAACATTTATCTCCTTGGTATGAACCACTGAGAAATCAAGAAGCAAGACTATTTAAAGTCTAGCTCTCACTTTAGTGAAAAGGGACCACAGCTAATGCACAAACTAAAGAAGTTGCAACAACATAACTGCTCTTCCATTTCTTAGTTACTCATTTTATAGCCCTTCCAGACAGGCTGCATAAAGAAACTAAACAGGATGGATGAGGAACAGGTCCAAAAAGACATCTGGCAACTGAGGCATTTCTGCACGGACTCCTACTAGTTTGGACCCCCATTGCCTCCTCTTGCTTATTTCTGTCTCTGGATGCTTTACAGTTCTGTACCCCAACAGGCCTATCTAAGCTTGCTGAGCAATCTGATTACATTAGTATGAAGCAACAGGCTTCCAGAGTAGTTTTGCACAATCTGATATCAATAGACTAAATAATACCTTAAAAAAATCCAGAGTTACAATTAACTCAGTATAAAAGCATTCCTTTATGTTTCAGTTTGTTCTCAATTTCGATTTTGAGTAGGAGGTGGAGGAGGAGAGGAATATGGAAAAGCATGCCTACAGCAGAGAAGCCAAGAAAAATCTCTCTGGAACTGCCACACTTTTTTTTTTTAAATCACCACAGCATAGTGTGCCTGGTTCTGCACCCCGAATGAAACTGAAGACCCAGTGCAAAAGAATCTGTTAATCTCCTCTTTCTTAATACCTGAACTGTTTACAGATAGTTATGGTAGCACTAAACCACAGTAAATAATAAGATCTTCAAAGAGGTTTGAAATTCAGTTAAAGGACACTGAATTCCATTTTCCTCCAACTTCATGGCCTAATTCTGTGAAGTTTTACACACTTGCAGAACACAATGAATTTTTTTGAAATTTCTGGCACTCACTCCCTCCCAGAAGACATTCAGTACCATGCCAAAATGCAGACAGACCAGGTAACATCTTGTGTTCTCTTTCTAGAACTAATTAATTTGCTAACCATGTGTCAACATTACCGTTTTCATTGCAGCATGTAATGAAAGAAAAACAGCTGAGAAAGAACTGGGGGGTAAAAATACCTTGTAGTAAAGACTTAACATTTATTTAAACCTCTCTATATCACTCATATCTTTCCAGAGATTCACCTCCCAAAACTGCTAAAATTACAAGACATTCAAATACACCTGACAATACAGACAGGACTCTTGAGGGATCTTTAACTACACGTAATCGCCTGTATCCCACTAATTATGTCAAGTCCATTCAGTAACTCTCTTAAAAATCAATCAAAAGCCAGAACACAGCTTTAAGACTCTGCAAGTGTTTGAAAGTCTGGCTCTGTTTTTAATTTTATCATATCAACAGCCAAATGCTTATGAGGAAAACAAAATTTACAGAGTGGATCAACATACATAAAGAAATCAAGATACTTCAATGCTTAATGAATTCAATTAGCCTGATAAAGTACATAATCAGTTCCCCTGCCCTTTACAATTTTTCTCTGGGAAATACCATATATCATTAAAACCTGTATATTGCATGTGTAAGAGAAAAGGGAACATGCATCAATATCTGCTTCTCTTCTACTTTACATAGAAAATGTAATAGAACAAAATACTTAGTAAATCATAGTCAAAGCCAAGATGATTTCTTTTAAAGTTAATTATCTTTTTTTTTTTGACAGTTTTCTTCTGGAAAGAACGTAATTTGTAAAACATCAAACCATTCTAAGGGAATAGCTTGATTTACACCAGAACTTACACAGAATCCAAGCAGGCCTTGTTTCCAACACCTCAGCATACCTTCCTGGAAACCTGACTGCCAAGAAGCTTGGGAAGCACTAACTGAAAGAATTCCTGAACATTTCTTGCTAGGTGAACTACTCTATAAATGCAGATCCTCAGTTCCCCAATTCCCAATAGCTTGTGGGGCACCCTTGAGAAGAAGTAGAATACCCAAGCCTGGTATATTATCTGCCACCTCCCACTTAGTTCACAGGATGTCCAGATCCAGAGTTTAACTGGTGGGTTGCTGGAAGGCCCAAGCTTCCCGTCACACTCACATCCAGACTCCATGATTGCCACAAAGCCAGCATACACCTGGGATCGGTAAGGCACTCTAGAAATATCACAGTGTGCAGTATTTTTAAAGATAAAAACTGTGAATCCAGTTCCACAAAAAGAATATGCAGTTTCAGCTATTTTATCCCAAGTCAGGAAAAACAATGCTATACAAAGAACTGAAATTCTGCTTTTCCAATAACTTTAATAGGCAGGCCATACTAAACAGTTAAAATTTATGCATTGATTTCCCATATTCCAAGCACTAAAATAATTTGAGACATTTAGAACTAGTTTATTCCCATATATTCAATAGATTCTTTGCTAGGATCCAACACAGCTGAAAATCAGTGACACATACCACACTTTTATCCACACTGGAGCCTGTTCTGTTATCATTGGAATTTTCAGCAGAGACAGCTAAATACCTGTAATAACATTTAAAAAGTTTTATTTTAAGAGTCATTTAAAAGCAAGGTTATGAAAAAAAACAGAATACAATCATCCTAAAACATAACCCCCAGATTTTTTTCTCCAAAATATGGATAAACAAATAGTAACATAATAAGAGGGTTTTGTTTCTGTGTTTATTATACTTTAAGATTTAAGCACATTTAATTGAAAACCTCACATAATTTATTGTAAAGGGTAAAGCAGACAACTGCAGTACAACCACTTTTCTTTTTTCTAATAACCATTAAAAAAAATATATCTTTGCTTTCCATGGTTACAACACTCTCATTGGCTTCCATCCCATAAATATTTACTCAGGCACTTAAGCAGCAAGTAGCAGCAATGAAGCAAACTCTGCAGAGATTGTGTAACTTCCAACAAAGTTACTAAGAGTTCCACACACAAAAAGTTTGCCCTGAAGCCAGTGTTCTTATTTTACGTAAGTGTTTTCTAAAAATACCACAAATTTCTATTTGTCATGATTCTGAGAAGGCAGGTAAATAAATACAAATTGCTATCTTCAAATTCCTTCAGTATTTGATGTGATATTCTTGGCCGACAGCTGATCTAGAGAGACATAAAGCATCTCTATCTGCATCAGATTATGTGAGGAAAAACTGTCCAACACATGAACTGAGGAAGATGGGCACATCTTGGTTTTTGTTTCACATGCATATTTTCACATATGCAAAAACCTCTCCAAAAGATCAGGGAGGGTAAAATCAAAGACATCTCCAAAGCCAAGGTAAAATTAAACACACTAACACACCAGCAGAGTATTATGGGACAAAATTCAACTGTAGGACAGCATTTTAGTTCTAGTAAGCCTACAAAGTTATGACAGTATTTAGGAGCAGGGTTCTTCAATGACAGCAAAACACAGCCACTTAGTTCTCTAAATTCCTGATACTGTCCCCCAAGACGGAAGAGGGGGATTGAAGAAATTTTGTTATTAACAAGCTTCTGTAAGCTACTTCACCTTCTTGATAATATATTCCAAAATCTTCCTGCAAGGCAAAAATTAAGACTTTTTAAATTATAGACCAAAATCAGAACAGTAGGTGAAGTTTCTGAACTGCTGAACTCACACAAACTGTATGCAAAGCTTGCAAGTCCTTCTACGCCCTACTATGCAGAAAGCAACAAATCCAACTCTTTGCAGAGATGGAAAGAATTTCACCACAGGCTTGGAAAAGTGGTTCCTCTTCTATCCAAAGACGAAAACCAGATTTATTTCCTTTAAGGCTTTCCTATCCAGAAATGCTATTAAAACTAATAGTTTCTATCTGACATGGTCTACTAGAAGTTTTATCCCAATTTAAGCCTGACTGATACTCGCTACAATTAAAAGCAGCTTTCAAAGTAAGAAAAAGTTATCAAGATATTTGAATATAGATACAGCTACCCATAGTGCCTACAATAATAATGACTGTTGAAAGTATGAATTAATGTAATTTTAACTGATTTAATTTAAAGTCTTCTAAGCAACAGTGAAAACTGTAAGGCATCACATCTCACTCTGAAGTGGATGAGTACTTTGGGGAAAAAAAAAAAAAGAAAAATTATGAAGCAGATAACAGGAAAGTAGAAAATATTTTACTGCTAGTAAGCCAGAGTTTAATTTATCACATGCTAAAACACCTATGTAAAGCATGAAATCTTCATATACAGCTCAGGAACAGTAATTTGCAGTAAAACAAAGTGACATTCATATCCCTGATTCATGACTTTACATATAGCTTTCAGTCCTATGCAGGCAGCTCTGCCCAGTAGCATCAACAGTGGATTTTTTTTTGCTTAGCTTGTGCAGCACCACTATATAATATTCTTAATGCAGAATAAGACATTCACAAATTCAGTGTGATATTTTAAGGTACTGATGACTAGCAGTACTGGTTATCATTACCCAAGTGTCAAATTTATTAGGATTCTGAATCATTAATAAGCATCTAAAAAGGCCTGTATCTAAATACTGGTTGGTAAGAGTCAGAAACAGTGTTGACAAAGGAATACACCATTAGTTTGCTTTCTGCATACATACCGACGGTTGCTGTAGTACGTAAATCCTACGAAAGGAAGTTGGTTGCCCACAAATGCTTTTGGTATGGGAAATGTTTCTTCTTCTCCTTTGTCTTCTTCCAGATCATCAAAATTACTAGTGTCAATGTCACTACTTAAATCAGGCACAACTGGTGCTACAGCTAGATAAAAAAGCAGAATAGTATGATAACAATCATTGTATTACTCAAGTGACACAATCAAGAATTTTTAGGGGGAATTTCTCTTTGGTGTCTAAGAAATCTTCTTCCTTGGTACAGAGTAAACAAACCTTTAAATTCCATTAAAAAGAAATATGACAGTCCTTTCACTAACATAAGTAAGCCAGACCACTGTCTCTGAGAAAAGCATTATACTTACTGTCTCTGAGAGTTTCCCAAGCCCATTGATCATTTTTGAAGAAAAGGTGTCGTTTAATTTCTTCTACACCATTTCGTCCTAGCCTCACTTCCCTGTTAAAGAGTGGTTTGGTTAAGCATGGAAGATTACATAAATTACTGTGAAGGAAAGACTCATTCTAAGGCATAATCTAACAGCAAAGACAAAAAATTACCTCTCAAACAAAGGTAAGAAATAGATATATCTCAAAGTTGTCATATGAAGATACCTATAGGAGCACAGCAGCTACATTTCAGAACACAGCCTGGTTTTAAGTCTGGCCCATAAGGAGTCCTGCTGCCACTGTTTCCACCATCACAGACTGGCTAGGCAGCTGCCAAGCAGCAGCTAGGTTCCACTTTTTCTAGGAATTCATGCTGTTGTTTGAATCCCATTGCAGCCCAGCAAATACAGCAGCCTCCTCTCTTTGTAGCATGAGTTAATATAAGCAAAGGTTATGCTTATATTAACAAGTAGCATTGATACAACAGAAGAGTACTCAAAGTGAAACAGACCTAACATCCACGTTTCAGACAGGCTTCCTTTGGGCTGACTCCACCCTGATCCTGAATGCCCACTAAGAGCTAGGGGCACTCCTGAAATGCACCTTTTGCTTTAGCTTCATCCAAAAGGAATCCATTTTGCATGCCCCTCAACACTATGCAACACAGACCAAGGTAACAGTAGCTATTACTAAGGAGTAACACATCATATTCAAACTAAATTTATAAGGTAGATATACCCATAGTAGCAGCACTTCCCCCAGTATACATGCAGCAGCAACCATTGGTGACTCCACTCCCAAATGCTTGCTTCTGTTCAGCAGTTTAGAAACCCACAGAAATCAAATATACACATACAGAGACAACGTTTTCAATGAGAAATTCTCTTAACGAAGGTTTTCATTTTGAGTAAAGATTAAATCTTACCTGTCAGTTAGAAAGGCACAAATAAGGTTTTTTGCCTCTTTAGAAATCTCATTGTCATCAGGGAAAGTAAGGGAGTTCTTATGGTTCATAATCTTACTGTATGTTCCAACCAAAGAATCTGCGTAAAAAGGTGTATCACCTGAAAAAGCAATGAAAAAATTAAAAAGCAGATCAAAAGTATTTTAGATTTGATTTATAATATTTAAACTACATAAGCAACAATGGAAGTAACTAAGTGAACATGAGGCAAGGACAAATGTTTGAGAGCTGTGCCAGAATATTTTTAAAACATATTCTCTAAATACCATGATCAGTAAAACACAACTTACGTCAGAAGAGTAATAAATTAAACAGTTAAAAGCAACAGTGATTTTAACATGGAGTCTAATTAAGTAGTGTAGTTAAATCTGATCATCCTACTACTCACCTACAAGCATCTCATACAAAAAGACTCCAACTGACCACCAGTCGCATTCTCGTCCATAGTAACCATCACCACCCTGGGACTTCAATACCTCAGGAGAGATATAGTCTGGTGTTCCCACAGCTGTATCACATCGTACCATACCTTCCTACAAAGAGGAGGGAAACAGCCAGGCACAAATAAAAGATCGAAAATTGAAAGCCATTTCCAGGAGTTTATGCAGCCTAAGCAACGTCAACGCATGAACATCAACTTTCATCAACAAACATTCTTTTTTAAATGGGTATTTTAACATTTTTAAATTCTAACCTACTAAACCCAGAAGAAAGCACCAGATTTGTCAAACACAGTGCAAGTTACCTTAAAGACCTCAGTTAATATCCAACAAATAATCAGAATGGCATCTAGGCCCTGTGAACACTGCATAGCCCCTCCTGCTCATGCCAGTCTCAATGTGTCATATACTGACAGGATGTACTATAAACAGGGAAAGCTTCTCTGTTAACATAAATGGCTCAACATCAGGGATTTTTCTGACAGGATCAGCTAAAGTGCAAGTTTTTCACCTCCAACCCAATACACTTAATGCCAGGAAGACTAAATGTAGACAGGGCCTTGAAGCTCTAAGCAGACAGACTTCAAAACAGGTAACAGGTGAGAAGAACGTTTGACATTCCCCACGTCCCTGAGAAAGAGCTGGCAAAACAGAGATTGGGCACACTGGAGTTGACATCCAGAATGCTGAAGCTGCAACCACGTGCCCCTTTCCAGTGCCATTCAGGCACACCTGAAATAATCCTATGCCATTCCTAGAAATGGATCGGTAGAAAAACTTACATAAAAATATATAACCAAGTAAATAAAAGAAATATAAATCCAGTGTTGCATATGCAGCAAATCCAGAATACACCTAAATCAAGCTCCTTTGCTGAGCAGTTTCTCTCCCACAGAGTAACCTTTCTCTTTCAAAAGACCAGAGGAACCCCAATCTAGTCTCAAGACTACTCAGCTAGCTTTGTTTAGAACAGCACAAATGTAATGAGTTGTTGAAACAAGTTTACTTCTATAATGCTAATATACAGCAAAGTTTTGTAATATTTTTTCTTTTCTTTCTTGGCACTTGCAGTTTAAACACTGGGATAATGTTTTTCTATATTTCAAAATTCCTCATTGTTAAGAACACAATCAGTCAAGGATAAATCTGTATTAAGTCAAAATAAAGCCAAATTTTGTGTCAGCTATTCCACTGAAGTGGACTGTTTGTGACTTGAGGCAACTCCTTGAATTTGTACACATAACATGCACTTGGTTTTCACTGCATTTATGGCAAAGCAGCTAAATACAGTGATTTATTCAAAAAAGCTCCTGGAATATGTTGAGAGCACAATGTACATTAAGTACCACGTATTTCAGAATGTTTTCCTCATATATATGTGCAGGCTGATACAAACCAATCAGTTTTGTGTAGGGAACAACAGTGCTTCACAGTATGTGAAATACTGTTGTATTTTTTTTTTTAGTGACCTCAGGATACATTTTAAAAAAATAAATAATTCTACGGCATTCTTTAGCCTGTTTCCTTCTGATTTGCCCTATTGCAACATCAGCATATGGCTAAGTTCAACTGGGATTCAGCGACTTGTACTTCAGTTTTGATTCTTTCATTACTGACACACTATGTAGAAATAATCTCTCTTCTTCACATTAACTTTTGATAACCAAAGACTGAAATAATCCAGAGCATCTAGAGACAATCAAAGGCTTGACTTCAGAAAGTTTCTCTAGGAAACAGCACAAAAGTTAATACAGTCCCTACTTCAAGAACCATTTCTGCATTCTACATTGTCATTGAATAGGATGCATAAAGAACAGTAACGGGAACAGAGTGGAACTTTTGATTCTTCTCATTTAGCTGAAAAGTTTTCAGTATATTTTCTTTTCACTTTTAAGTACGTTTTCCTTGCACAAACAGAAAAGCAAAATTAAAAACATTTTTACCTTGTTCATCTTCATACAAGTACCAAAATCTGCTAGTTTTAAATGACCAGCTTTATCTAGCAGCATATTATCAGGTTTCACATCTCTGAAAGGAGAAAAATATATTTGTTTAAAAGTAAATACATAAATTTACTTATGAAAACAGTTAATAGTCAACTATTCTTCAGATGCAACATTTCAAGGAAAAACACCAATAGGAAAGCACCACTATTTGCTCCATTTTTTATTGCTTATCATGTCCAACACATAGACTGCTGAACTACAACATTTTAAAAAATTATAATGGATGTGGGACTACAGTCTTAATTTAACAAATCTGGACATTTATGAAGCTTAAGTTCCTAAAAAACCACTTTCTGGTTGAAATACCCCTCTGCTAGGATCCAGCAACAGAAAAAAATCCATCTGGTTTCCAAGTTAGCTATCTCAAACAGACCTTGAAAACAGAGCTTCTTCTCTGTACCACTTCTATTTTAAGGGAACAAATGGATATCTTTTTCAGAATTATATTAAGGTGAACAAATACTTTTCCATGGCTCAAAAGGAGTATTGTCTTATGCCCTTTTCTACAATGTACTTCCATTATAGAAAGAAGTTTTCATAAAGTAACTGGTGAAGTTCAGCACATTTGATGTTATTAAATATACTGGAGGAGAATAATAGTAGGAAACAATTATCAAGAAAGCACGATATGAATTTCAGGAGTAAGTATATTTCTGGGACCTCAAAGGAGAACTGTGGCCAGAACTGTGAAATGAAGTGCAGTGGAAATGTATCGGTATACTCACAAAATAGTTTTGGCTGGGAGGGATTTTTTAAGACCCCTGGTTCAACTGCCTGATCAAAGTACAGCTAACAAAGTTAGATTCAACTTCAAAGTTATATTAGGTTCCTCAGGGTCAAATCCAGTCAGGTTCTGAACTTTTTTCAAGCATGGAGATTCCACAGCCTCTCTAAGAACTCTCTTCCACTGTTTGACCACCCTTATAGTGAGAAAATATTTCCTAATGAATAGCTAGATATTCCCTTGCTGCAACTTGTGCATCCATTGCCTTTCATCTTTCCAGTGTGCAACTGCAAGTCTGGCTCCGCCTTTTCTATAAAGTCCTGCTGGGCAGCTGATGGATGATGCTTTCTGTCTCACCTGAACACTGTTCATGTTTTGAATAACAACATAGTGTTGACCCCAGTATCAACCCTCTGAGGAATCACTGGTAGCTGACTGTTGGCTGGACATCATACTACAGAGCACAACCCTTTGTTCTACCTATTCAAACCGTATCTTTCCAATCTGGCTACATCAAAAACTTTGCTAAGTCAAGGCAAACAACACACACTGCTCTTCCCTCATCAGTGGAGCCCATCATCTCATCACAGAAGGCCACTGGGTTGTTAAGGCATGCTTTACTGTTGGTAAATCCATGCAGGCTGTTCCCAATCACCTTCCCATGCATGTGCTTGGAAATGGTTTCCTGAGAATTTACTCCATAAGACTCCCAAAGACTGCCCTTAGGCTGATCAGCCTGCAGTTCCCCTGATCCTCCCCTCCTTGCCTTTCTCAGGGCAAGATGGATATGCCCATTTGCTTCTTTCCAGTCATCAGTACTTTCCCAATTGCTGCAAGCTTTCAAAGGTGACAGAGAGCAGTATCAAAAGGATACTGGCCAGCTCCCTTACGACCCTTGGCACATCCCACCTAGTGCCTTGGACACGTGTATGTCCAATTTGCAGAACTGGGACCCAGCTTGATCTTCCTCTGCCACAGTAATGCTTCACTCTCCCAAGCTCTGCCTGAAAGCAGACTTTAACAATGAAACTTGAGGCAAAGGCAGCAGCCTCAGCCATTTCCATGTCTTTATCACTAGGTCCCTGACTGATTCAGCAGTGGGCCCACATTTTCATTAGTTTTCTTTCATTCCTCAGATTTGAACAGACTAACTGCAGCGGAAAACAAAATCCAGACAAATCTGCTGCTGTCAAAAGAATCTAAATTTTCAGGAAAAAAACTCGCTGTACTACCGGCAACTTCTAATGCCTGCTTTCTAAAGCTCGCAATACAAATGTACAAACGGTTCGTTCAGCCAGACAGTTTATACATTAGATGTAGCATAGCTACATAATTAATGATGCTCTAGACACTACTCAAGCAATGGATTAGTAGTTTGGTTTGCTTTGCTTTTTTTGCAAAAGCTTACAAGATAACACTAATCTTCTGGCCAAACTACAAATTGAGAATTTATATGCTATGTTTTCCTCAAACTATTCCTGTATTTTCTGTTGAAAAAATTATTCTTCCGCTCACGGCTAATGCAATTGAAAGCTAACAACAGATAAAAGTTCAAGTATCAAAAAAGAAAACTTCTCAACCTATCCAAGAAGTGACTACATTTCACTTTAGGGCAAGTACATAATATTAAATCAAGCCAAGTCCCTTTGCTTTGCACCTCAATTTTACATTTTTCCCCTTACAAGAAAACACGTGGCTGGGAGATTTTTCTCACATTGTTCACAGATTCTTGTTTAATGGGTCATGGATGCCAGCTGAGGCTTCAAATGCAGAGCAGAGAATTAATAATTCCTAACAGTGGCTACTACTGCTATCAAATTCCCAAAACAGATTTTTCTAATCAAAAGAAAAGAACTATTTAGGGGCCAACATGTTCATACCACTTTAGTTCTTTTATCTCTTGGCAAAATGGGACAATTTTATTCCTCCCCAAACAGGAACATCAGCCTTTATTTTGACTGTATCACCTTAGACTTGTAGTTTCTGATAGCAAGAACCTTTGAAGTTGTAAGATGGAGTAATTATGAAATAATAGTAAGTAACATCATAAATTTAAAACTGCCTGAACAATTACTGAAGTCATTCTGGCAGCACCAGGAATAAAACAACACTACATAACAACACTTTTTTTTCTTTTTCACCTGTGTATAAAACCCATTGAGTGAATTGCATCTAATGCAAGTACAACTTCAGCAGTATAAAATCTTGCCCATTTCTCCGGAACATCATAGTTGCTCATTAAATTCACAAGGTCCCCACCAGGCATGTATTCCATCACCATGTAAAGGTAACGGTCATCTTGGAATGCATAAAATAACTGTAAAAAGCAAATAAACAAAAACCAAGTCACTGAATGTTCCAGCTATCTTTAATCTTCTGCTTGCTGGAAATCAAAGGAATTCCTGCACAAACTGATTTACAGAGTAACAGAATTGCTACAACTACTGCAGCAACTTTGCATCATCCAGCAGACCTCCTAAAAAGGAATTAATCTCTAGAGTCAGTTTCAGCCAGATCTTCTGTCCCTTTGTATTACAACGGAAGGAGTAGAGTCTTGGTTACAATTAATATTAGTGAATTTGGTACAATAAATGTTGAGATCATTTCAAAGAATGTTCATTGCTAAGAGGACAAAATGCTTCCTTATTCACTGGGATGCTAGTTGACAAGTATGTAAACATGAAACTACTGTATTGCAAACATCTGCCCGATTCTCTTTGTGTTATCACTAAATACTTATTATTCTACTGTCAATGTATTTATTGTTTAGAAAGTGAGCCTAAATTTTTAACAATTAAGTAAAAATATTTCCCTTACAGTTGTCAATGCTCAGTTCAAGATGAGTAGTGCAAATATATTTCCTAACTTAAAACTTCTTGAAAATCATGGAAGTACTATTCTGGACAGTCACTCCCAGACAGATAGTAATGCAGTTACCTATTTGATCTACGTAAATCTTGAATGATTTTGTTTAATTCTAACCCAACAGAAGAATTTCCATGCTTAAGAACAGTTTAAATTAACAAGGTAACATGTGCACACACACTGCACAATGACTGCTTGAGGTGTGCTCCTCATGAACTTCAAAGGCAGCGATGCTTCCCAAAAAATTGGCAGTGGTAACACTGAAATGAGGAAAAAATAACCAGAGCGGGTGTAATTTGCAGTCAAATATACACACAGAAACTAGAATATACAGAAGCTGTGTCTTAAGCATATCTTTCTGGCATGCTGGATGTCACAAAGAATTACAACAGAGCAGGCTCACCAATATAGATCTGGCAGAGAGTTTTAATAATAAACAGAATACCTTATCTTGTAAATGTTATGACAAAATACAGTTTTGAAGCAAGTGCAGTATCCGCTATGCTTTTTATAAAGGATACGGATATACGCTATAATGTTAATAATGTATTTCCTTAACAGACCAATACAACCAAAAAGGGACTTGAAAAGCTAAAAATGAAAACATGTAACTCCAAGTCATGCAGTGTTGTAATGGAACTATTCTATAATGACAATGTTTTGAAAAGAGTATCACCATACCTGAACAACCCATGGACTGTTAGCAAAAGCCATAATATCCCTTTCTTCCCAGAAGAATGCAGAATCTGATCTTTTTATCATCTCAAATTTGCTCAGAAGCTTCATAGCATACACTCTCCTTGAGGATTTATGCCTTACCTATGAAAACAAATGTGACATATAAAACATAATAGTTTGCCACATTAACCTATGAAGAACACCACTGAACGTATTACTTTTCCTGCTTCAATATTTAACAAGTTTTATAAGACTCTTCACATTTTTATAGCGATTTATATACTGTAGGGTCTACAGAATAATTACATTCTATTATCTGACAATATACGCATTGTTCTTAAAATACTTCCTAGAACTATTCAACATAGAAGTCCATAGGCATAACAATAGCTTTGTAATTTGTAGGTATGTGTCTTTAAAAGGACAAAAATTAGCACCTGTTAAACACTATAAACTTAAAACTATAAGCTTTCTCCAGAGTTCATTTCCAGTTTCTCCTACCAATTCTCAATTCAATGAAGCAGGATGAACAAGCGTGGTTGCTAATCTATCACAAACAACACACAACATCTCTTATCCGTGAGAGCTATGTCCACAAGAATCTGGTGTAGTCCCCAAACTGGCACAAATTTTCCTAGTTCTGAATATTTGTTCAAGTGTCCATGTATACAGTGGCAAATGCTAATTATCTGGATTAAGGAATACACATTCCATTTTATTTTAATAGAACAGCATGACTGCAATGCAAAACAAGTACTCATGCACTTTGAGAGTACTGAAATATGAGATTCTCAAAAACATTTCCATGGGATAAAAAGAAATAAAATTTCACTGAGCTAAAGGCTATAATAAGACTGATCTTCTGAACACTGTATTCAGAAACAGACGCATAAGCAAATACTACAGCATACATTCAAATGTACAAATAGAAACATAACTTACCAACTGAACCTCCCCAAATGCCCCTCTACCGATCACCTTCACCACTTCATAATCTTCAGCTTTCATGCGCAGATCTCTCATTTTATTTACTGTGTCTTTATCTGCATAAAAGAAAATTCACATTTCATATATAATCAACTTAAACCCATTAATCTCATTTCAATTTTTCACAGTTGTTAGAAGATGTGCTGCTTAAAGAGGGGACTTCCTTTTGAACCTACCTTCCTATTGGAAACCTCTCTGCAGAATACATGACCTCATTCTCATTACCATAGTAACCAAAACCTGACATAAACATAATGCAATGAGTCTACTGTACAATCAAACTACCAGAGATCTTAATTTGGGAAGTTCTTTTAAAATAATTACCTGCAAAAAAAAAAAAAAAAAAGCACTATGCAAAAATTTCATATCCAGCATGATTTTGTTTGTAAGCTGATCAGTATAAAAAAGTAATATTTCTGGATAAATATGGAACACATCTGAGAAAACATAAAGTACACATACGAGATACTTGAAGAAACTATTTTGAAAAAAAAAATATAAATGCAGAAAAGTGAAAGCTTATTTCTAATACTCAAAAAAAGTAGATTTTAATCTAAAACATGCAGTGGGAATCATTGCAATTATTTATATAAACCTGTCATTCTATAAACTACAATAATTTACAAACTCCCAGTAGGCAGATATTCTAATTCCAAATTTGGTCAAAGATTAAAACAGTCTATTTTAATCCATGTGGGTCAACATTGGCATGAGATTACATGGAAAAGCTTCATGCTTCAGTATTTCTAAAAGCAAGGAACATCTACTAAAACAGATATGCTTCTAATAAAATAAATTATGCAATGATATTTTATTTTCAAAAATAATATTCTAGACCTAAAAGCCAAGTTTAGAAAGAAATAAAGACAGGGGAAGAGAAAGGAGGAGAAATGTCATTTTTTAAGTTTATATTTAAAAAAAACCTGATTAGGCAGACAACAGAAAATTACCATTAGATTTCTACCTACACTGGCCATTATCTAACACAAAAGCAGCATATGTACTATCAAAATTCAGTAAGATTTTATTACCGCAACAGGAACAAATACAGCTTTGTTTGAATAAATACTCCATGGCATTACTGTCTAATGTAAAGCCACCCCTTTACAATGCAGCGTACCACTATCTGATTTCAATAAGTTATATTAAAATTGTAAATTCGACAAATTATTTCAAAGAAGGATCAAAATATTCAGTATTTAAAAAAAAAATACTGCATTGCCTTATTGCCCTAGTGAAAACTGACCTGTAGTGGAGGATGAGTAAGAGTGCACAGAAATAATGTAGCAATTCTCATTACCACGATTTTCTAGTTATTGTTAACTTATTGCCTAGTAATCTCACAGCAGGCAATCTCGCAGAAGAAAGCTAGGCACAATGTGAATGCTTTAAATGGTTTTTAATCACAAGCCTCACCTATGGCCAAAACAGAATTAAGGAAAATACATCTGAGGAGCAATCTAAACTAAAGATTTTTAAATAATGTAAACCAGGCTTGTGAGCAACTGTAAATTGTAATTTACTGCTTGAGAGACATACTTTAGAAGCATACTTGAGACTGCTTGAGATTATCTTCAGACAATATGTTACAGTAACAACAGTGTTGAAAATTTGACCTCCCTATGCTAAGATCTGTTAAACAAGGTTTATCAGGCTGCAACATATTTAAACAGGCAGTTCCTATCTCTCACTAAGAGTGGAGGACCCGGCCACCTTACACTGTATGTACAGATGGGGTAGCTCCCATGGCAAAAGACCACATTCTCCAACTTGCCATGAAGTTTGATTATAAGCTTAAGATGCTGTCTTGAAATAAACAGAGTCCCTGCTGCAAAGTAGGGCTCTCAACCATCTTGAATATTGATTTCTTTATTCTTTTAATTCTATGTGGTAGAAAATTAGTAAGGTCTACATTTTCAAAAACAACCCTCACAACCTTAGGCAATAGCAGCAGATTTTGGAGGCTCCACAAATATACAATGTAAACCTGAAAAAAATAAGAGGGAATAAGGACCGGCTCATAGGGCAATCAATCCATAAAATAAAAGACGCAAACTCCCATTTTATTCGCAATCTAGAAATTTTTTTAAAAGTTATATAATAATTGTGCAAACTGTTTGGACAGCTAATATCGTAAAAAGATATTTTTAACAGTTTTCTATTAAAACTAAAATAAAGATTCAAATGTTCCTATATGTTGTCTTTTTTTTTTTTAAATAGACATTTGAGACAAACTAGACTTCACAGTTCCCTCGAAGGCCATTAGTTGCACATCCATAGCTTGCTTTCATATTTCAGCAAACACAGCAAGATTAGTGTTTTAAAGGCAGTCTGAAGTGCAATAATATGGTCTGTTCTCCACCTTCATATTACTTCACGTCACATCTTACACAGTATATAATTTATACCTACAGGATATTCATTTTCAGACTGTAAACGTAAGTTTTCTTTTTCTTCACTCAGCCCTAATAGCAAAAGTGAAGCTCTTTGAGACTCACTAATGATTTCACTATTCCTAAAAATTACATTCAAATTATCTGTTGCAATGAGTATTTCTTTTGCCTAATACAATTTCTCTTTCCTCTAGGAGTTTCACCACACCTTCTCTGTAAATAACAGTATACAAAATGTGCATGTAACACAGTGTACGATATCAAATATAGTTTGAACTGTGAAAAGTTAAACAGAAGATTTGAACTTAGGCCTTTCAGCAGCCTTGCAGTTTACGTGCTAGTAAGCCATCAACTAGATCTAGTGGATTCATATATTCCCACAAATGCGAATAACAAAATAAAACCCAAAAATTCAATCTCATTGCTTACAGCTGTATCAAGTAAACTATTTGAAAACACCCTGGAACAGAAACAAAACCGTAAGTTTCG
The DNA here is from genome assembly GCA_034008185.1 of Gorsachius magnificus. Taxonomy (NCBI): domain Eukaryota; kingdom Metazoa; phylum Chordata; class Aves; order Pelecaniformes; family Ardeidae; genus Gorsachius; species Gorsachius magnificus. The sequence continues at coordinate 52,954,762 of CM067082.1, read as the reverse complement.
ATGAAGCAAAGAGAAAAATTATTTTAGTCAAATTACTTCATATTTGCCACAAAAGTCATTTATTACAACATTTAATTGAGATGCTTAAGCCTGTAAAAATCTAATAACATTAGTTTAATTTCAAGGCTTGCCCATTCAGTCCACAGGCAGAAGCAAGTATCAAATCAGTAAACGTCTCTGCCATGAATTCCAGAATTTGTCATTTTGGCAGCCTTTAGAAAAGACTGAACTTTTAAATACCTTTTTTGGGTTGTTTTTGGTTTTTTGGTTTGGTTTGTTTTTTTTTTTTAAAATTATGAAAACTATGGAACTATGACTTCTATCAAAAAAATCAACATTATTGATTTAAAATGTTCTTACAAAGTAGAATGTGCAGGAAATCTAGTAGTGGAAAAATATAGTGTAAATACAGAGAATTCTGCAGACACATCAGCTGCATGCACAAGTAAATACAGTAGCTATGAAGTGTAAGAATTTCATGGGATAATGAAAAGAGACCTTTTATACTAAAAAAACCTCAACATACAAAACACATGCTCCAGTCTGTCAGTGAACAAATTTTTAGTATGATTTCTTGATACTGTATACACGTTATGCCTTTTTACTTTTAATTGCTTATGATATATTAGTACATGAAATCACAAAGTTACGGGAATTCAGAGGGTTGCCTAGAACAAAGAAAACAGGCCTTTCTCTTAAAAGGCTTTGCGCCACTGAAAACAATGCCATTCATGGTGGCAACAAACTTGGACATTCAATTGCTGGGGCTAAGATTTTTATAGGGGAAATAAATAAATAAATAAACAGATTCTTAAAACAACTTGCACCCAAAAACTTAATGCACCCCAAATCCCTAGTTGCCTTTCAAAAAGCTAGAACCGCTTTTATTTTTTGTTGGTATTTATAGTCTGTTATTTAGTAACTAAAACATTAAATACTTACACCTGTTCAAGAAGTTATCAATGTTTTTGTTTTTTCTTAAGGCAGGAAAATCCAAGTCATATACCAAAGCATCTAATCCATCCTGAAAAAAAAACCAAGCAAAATTAAGTGTTTGGAAAAATAATTACACATGCTGCTAATTGAAGATACAAGATAAAAACAGTTGTCCCTATCAATTTTCCATACAAATGAAATCATTCACATTTATTTAATGATTCAGTTAGCAGTAACATGAAACAGCTATTACTCCTCCACTTCCATTAGACTCTTCAGAACTTAATTTCCATCCATGCTAAAACAAATATACTCCTATGAATTATTACGAATTATTAATTACCTTAATTAGCTCCACATTTACATGAATTTTTTTTTTTTCAAATATGAAAGAACCAATATGAAGTTCAGTAACGTTAAAAAGCCACAAGCTAGCACACAGTAGGCACTAAAATATTAAGTGGCTACTGGCAAATAGGACAATGACGGTAATTTAAAAGATATTGGCTTTATACATTCTAACATAAATCTAGGAAGGAACAGCCACAAGCCCATCTGTCCATTACTACCATGAACACATCCCTGTGAACAAAACCAAAACAAAACCACCAAAAAACCAACAGAAAAATACAATAACGAAGATGATAATTTTAAGGTCTTGTTAAGTCCCATAAACTTCCCGACTTTAAGTCTGAATTTTACAACAGGTATACACAATTCTTCAGTGGACTGTATCTTATCAGAGAAAAACTAAACCAGATATTTTGGTTGAAAAGCACAGATATGCTACCTAATGAAAAATGATCAAGTATTCTAGGGAATTATATCACAAAGAATCAAATGGCATTAGGGAGTCTTCTTTCTCAACTAGGTAATGTTTAAGTGACAACTGCAAAAATAGAAAGGAAGGTCATAAAATACAAATTGATGGATGTTAACAAAACATGCCATGAAAGTACTGCTATTAACTCATTCCAATTCATACCTAGATGCCTATGCTATCTGTTATTGACCTCTGGAGAGTGAGATATTACACCAAACATATCTTTGATCTGATCAGTTCAGATCTGATTAGACCTAATTTAACTGTTTTCAGCTTTTATAAAATTATGCAATAGAGGATTGAAAGCTAATCCATCAATCTTCGACCACTGCATCCATAAAGTAACTATATCTGAAGAAAAGCTAGAGTACAAGCTTTCTGAAACCTTATTTTCCATGAATATATATTAGAGAACACACTTGATCTAGATGAAAAAATTAGTCTTTGATCCATTACTTCAAATTCAAACCTATTTTTCCCCCTCAGTCTTCAGATGATTTTAAGCTATTAAAAAAAAATAATCAAATGCTATCAAAATGAAAATTATTTATAGGCATGCAGCCCTCACTTTTAAAGTATGTGAGAGAGAAATTATTTACTTCAGATATAATGAGAATAAGCAGTAAAATCATGCTAGAATTTGAAAACAAGGGTAAGGAAGTAAAACTACAAGAACAATCAGAGTTACTTTAAAGGCTGGATGTTATTAAATTTGTTAATTTCATAAAAACATTCCCATTTTAAGTTAACTCTCCATACAGTGGCTTAGTTTGAACTAAGAAATGTCACAATGGAAATGATAATAATCAAGAAAAGCATCATGATATTTTCACAGCACTTAAGTCAGGTTTTGCTTCCTGAGTGTATTAAAGGATCATCTTTTTGAACTTACACTAATGATGAAAAAGGAAAGCAAAGGGCAATGCAAAACCATGATTGGCTATCTACTTAATGGGTCAGTAATGTAAGAGAATAGGAGGCCAGCAACAACTTGGACTCAAGACAGATATGGAAATAAAGCTATGCAACTTAGTGCAACTTAGTAAGAAATACTAAACCTACTAATGTACTAAAAGACACCTTTTCCAAAGATACATAGTAAATATCCAGGAAATCCACTAAAAAATTTCAATAATTTGGTAAATTCAACAGAGAAACCATGATAACTGTACAGCAGTACAAAGTCCACTGGTAGCTCTATGCATTGAGCCCCATGCTGTGAGAAGCAGTAGGCAAAGAACATCTACGAGGCTGCTAGGTCACATCCAGGGATTTTTAAAAGCAGACAAGTGATGGTGATGAACTGCAAGTTTGGGGTCCGCTCTGCCCTTCAAATTGGCTGAGTCAATCAATTTGTCCAGGGTCACAGCTAACACAGGAAACTTTTTCACAAATGAAGCAAGCAGAAGCACAACAAAATTCTCAAAATCCTGGTTTGCTCTGGGGCTGTGCAATTACCTGCTTTATTTCAGGGTTTGCCTCAAAAGCCATAATTCAGTATTTTTTTCTTTAGAGAAGGGGAGATTTTAAACACTGAATACAACGATATAGGACAAATGGTAATATTTACCAATTTCTAATATCAATCTTACTTTAGTATCATACTTTCTCTTTCAAATCACTATAATATAAGCCTATGTAGAAAAAAGCAAGTACAGAAAGTGTCAATGTTTCATTGGTCTGTCAGGCATGTTGGATATTTTGTTGTTTCTTTTCAAAAGCTCTAAAATAATGATGAATAATAGTATACAAATTCATTTTTAACAGGCAAAAGCAGTATTTCAGATATGCCTTTCAGATCATCAATATGAACTCTTTCAAGAAACAAGAAAAAATGCTGAAATACAGATTCAGGCTATTGATCTCACATTCATTTCAAACCACACTTCAAAATCACACAAACTTCCAAGGAAGCAGCATGCCAAGAGTTGCTTATTTAAAAGGCTCTTCAAGATCAGCTCCCCTTTGCTACAGTATACAGAGAAGAAACTATCCTGGTTCAAAACTTTCATTAAAAAAAGGTAGGGGTGGGGTGGTGTCTCTATAATAATTAAGAGACTTGTAAACCCTTAACTCTCAAAAATCAGTAATTTCTTCAACAGAAGTATGTTTCTGAAATAAAAACAGCACGTTGTTATTTTAATGGTGGACTGCAAATACAACACTAAGCTTAAGGTAATTTTAGAGAACTGTGAATAATGGAAGTAATATATTTGGGATACCTAGTGTATAACATGGAATAGCCTTTTTATTTCACTTACATTAGCTAAGCTGGAAGAACTTGTGAACACTATAAGCTGTCCCCATACAAAAGGAAATACAGAAGCATGGCTATTTTAAGTGGTATCACTGGTGAACAAACAGGGAGGAGGAGCACACAAGCTCAATAATGAGCAGGCAATGCCAGTTGAAAGTGGTGCGGGTCCCAGAAATGGGACTATACTACAGAGGTTTAGCAATAAGGGCAAGGAGAAAAAGGGCAAAGGCCAAATGAAAGGAGACACAATTGCTATTGTTGATAGCTGCAGAGACAACTCGTCTCTCAGCTTTCTTGTTGCCATCTTGCTCAATCTTTCAATATGCCATCTGATTTTTTTCCCTAATACAGAAAGGAACATCTTTCCTTCAAGACTTATAGTAGCCATACCCTCCTCCTCTTAAAGAAAAAGGATACTAGACATCATTATGACAGGCAGCCATACATCCAATAGTTTAATACGCTTTGTTAAAATAAGAAGGCCTCATTTTTATGATAGATTTTTTCCCCACATGGCGAGGTTCAATATATTTTTATTATGTATCTTTAAATAGAGCACATCCTGTACTTCTTAGAAACTTGTACTGTAGCTTAGAGGTATTTTCAACCAGCAGTACATTCTACCTTATTCTGTCATTACAGAACAATTTTCCTGTTTAGCTTTGAGGTCTACACAGGTATTTTCCTTTCATGTTAATAGTTACATTAGATTACTAAAATTAATTGGTTTATAAAAGCAAACATATGACTTTCACTTACATCTTATATGGTAACAGAATTTCAGAGGTGATTAAAAAAGGAATAGGAGAAAAACTTCCTTTCTGATGTCCTTCACTCAAAAAGTTTCATGGTCTGATAGATTCTTTTCTGTATCACATTCATTTAATGAAATCATCAATAGCTTCATAATCTATTTAAAATACCTCCTTTTATCCCAAAATTAGAGAGATGCATATTAGGGAGCCCTTACAACATGCAGAGAGTTCTTCCACATGAAACTGATGTTTCCACATATTCTGTTGGTTTTGTTTCATTCATTACTATACCACATTTACAAGTTTCAAAAGAATAGATACATGGAGTAATATGTAAAAAAAAAAAACAAGGGCAAATGAGTGCTGCACCTGGGGAAGTTTAACCCCATGCACCAGCACAGACTGGGGGCTGACCTGCTGGAAAGCAGCTCTGCCGAGAGGGACCTGGAGTCCTGGTGGATGACAAGCTGACCAGGAGCCAGCAGTGTGCCCTTGTTGCCAAGAAGGCCAATGGTATCCTGGGGTGCATTAAGAGGAGTGTGGCCAGCAGGTCGAGGGAGGTTATCCTCCCCCTCTACTCTGCCCTGGTGAGACCCCACCTGGAGTACTGCATCCAGACAGGTGATGTCCTGTGCAACCTGCTCTAGGTGAACCTGCTTTAGCAGGGGGGTTGGACTAGATGTTCTACCGAGGTCCCTTCCAACTCCTGCCATTCTCTGATTCTGTGTGAAATCAAAGGTCAGTCTGGACACATATATTGCCTCTGGAGATGATGATAAGGGTATCTAGGAAAAAAGATATGAACAAATCCAGCACATGGTAGTACTGCTCTAGTGTATTTGTGAGCCAGAAATAGAATGTCATAGTTACAGCTCTAGCCAGAACTTTCTTCAGTGATTCTGTCTAAAAATTTTCTCTACCTGTTTTACTCTCTTGCATTTACAGCATCACATAGATATGAATTCCACCACCTACAGGCTGTGTGAAAGTGTATCTCATTTTGATCTTGCCATTCCTCAGTCACAAAAGGAACAATGACTCTTTACCCACCTGCACCAAGACACAGCTTTACATACTTCTAACATTTCTCCCTTTGTCATCTCTCTTCCAATTTTCCTTGTATGAAAGATATTCCAATTCCCACCACCACCACACTTCCACTGCTTTTTTTTTCTACTATATACTTTTTGAATCAGGGGAGAACTGCAAATAGTATTTAAGTTGTGAACACACCATCAGTACACAATGCATTACAACGTTTCCTGTTCTGTTCTTCATTAAATTTTAAGTAATCAACTGAAATATCTGGTTAATTTTAATAGTCACTGTGTACTAAATTGATTCTTTCACAAAACTAGTACTATAAATCAAACCTAGTTCAACATTCAACAACACAAGTACATAAAGATGAGTTTTTTCTCCCATGCATTTACTCAACATACATCAATGCTGAATTTCACCTACCACGTTTCATCACCCACACATCAGTGAATATTAATTTCTTTTGTGATTTGCTATAGCTTTAATTTTGACTACCCTATCATCATTAATTAATCATTATTCACCATTTTAGATTTTTATGGCTACAAAATAGCACAGACCTGTTAGCCTCCATTACTTATCTCTGCTTTGAATAAACTGATCACCAGCTCTCACTTCATTCACTCATTCATCCATCCATCCACAAAACAAGCCTAGCCCAAAAGTAGTTTAGTTCTGATAAAAAGCTTAAACGAAGAGCCTTATCAAAAGCTTTTTGTTATCCTCATACTTGACAATTACTTCAAGGAACTCCACCAGGTTTGCAAAGCATTACTTTCTCCCACAATACATGCATTAGCTCTTCCCCATCTTGACACCTGTGGGCTCACTAGTTCTGCCACTGGGCTGGGGGATCCTGCATTATCCAAAAGATTTTTTTCTTCAATAGAAAAAAACATTTTAAAAGCTATATATTTACCACCTTCCTTACCATTGCTGTCAAAAGTTTTAAGCACTAATGTAGACAAACACTAAGGTTATACACACACTTACATGCCTTAATGAGACACAGTCAGGTACAAAAGATGGATAGATATCAAGCAGTCTCAGCAGCTCAGCAATCTTATTGTTTGTGTCATTTTGTCCAAAAAACTTTTCTAGTACCACTTTAGCTTGAGAGAGATCCTCCAGCATGAATGCTGTAAAGAAGAATTCCAGTATGGAAACTCCTCTAAGCTTCTTTATTTAGAGGTGGGCAGAAAGACTTCTGCAACAGCTTTTTCCTCTACTTCCCCTTTGTTTTTTCTAAAAATATAGAATGCAGTAACATAAAAGTTACCATTAACATATACATTAACTACACAATCTATTAGCATTGAACTTCTCAGGCTGTTACGCTAACTTCTTTTCATTAGATTCTGCTAGGATGTACTGGTTTTCTTCAGTTTGACTTAAGCAGTCCCATATATAACTGGATTTTTTCTGACATTTTGGTCTATATCTATTTCCAAAGTTTTAATGCATCAAACTGTCAGTCATGCCACGACAATACTGGACTGCCTCACTGTCACTACATTCCTTAATCTCAAAACTCGCTACAATTATGTAATGTAGGTTTTATTCAGATGTATGAATTAATGCAATTTGATAGCAAAATTTACTATTAGGGTATTTCAAAATATATTCCATCAAGCAACTTCAATTCAGCCAAACATTATCTCAGGATTCATAAGTGATATAAAGTAAAAAATACAGTATATGATCTACACTATCAGGGTACAGTTATAGCATATTTTCATATTTTGAATTTTTTACTTCACATTTTATTATGACATAGTATCATCCAGTGGAAGCAAATGATAAATAAAAGTGTATTAAATTCCATTGCAACTTTGTTATAGACAGACTTGTTTATTTTACTATTTATCTAGCATTCAAAGAACTAAAAAAAAAACCTTAATGGGTATTACCAGCATACAAAATTTGCATTCCTTGGACAGACTGGCAGTTACCCAAGTTTAAAGTCTGCTACTTTTCCTTTTTTGGAGAGACCAAAGTAAGTCTTAAGATCTACAACTCTAACTATCCATATTTTAGTTCCTTGTATAGTAGCCATTTTCCTAAATATTTCTACAGTACTAAAGCTTTCCTCCATACTTTAAATCAACAAACCTGACTGATCTTGATTTTCACATGTTCATCATAATTTGTCATAATGCCCTGTCATACTTAAGCGATCTCTGTGGTCAACTATCAATAGTGAGAGAGCCTATTTAAGTGCTATAAGCAAGATGCTAGTTTGTATATCTTGTTTTCAAACACTCATGAAAAGTAATACCTCGACTCAATCATAAGAAAAAATAGAAGTTTCTTTGAATTGTTTGAATTATCAGATCTTTGAATTGTCAGAGGGACCTGGAGAGGCCAGAGAAACTGGCAGAGAAGAATCTCATGAAGTTCAACACAAGGAAATGCCAAGTCCCACATCTGGGAAGTAACATCCCCAGGCACCAGTACATAATGGGTGGGGAGCTGACCAGCTGGAAAGCAGCTCTGCCAAGGACCTTGGGTCCTGGTAGACAATAAAGTGACCATAAGCCAGCAACGTGCCCTCACAGCAAAGGCAACCAACAGCATCTTGGGCTGCATTAGGCAGAGTATTGCCAGCAGGTCGAGGGAGGTGATCCTTCTCCTCTAGTCAGCACTGGTGAGGCCACACCTGCAGTGCTGGGTCCAGTTCTGGGCTCTCCAGTACAAGACAGACACAGGCATACTGGAGCAAGTTCAGCAAAGGACCATAAAGATGATTAAGGGACTGGAACATCTCTCATACTGAGAGGCTGGGGAAGCTAGGACTGTTCGTTCAGCCTGGGGAAGAGAAGGCTCAAGGGGGGAATCTTACCCATGTGTGTAAAATGGGAGGGAACGAAGAAGATGGAGCCAGACTCCTCTCAATAGTGTCTACTGACAGGACAAGAGGCAATGGGCACAAATTAAAAAACGTGAGATTCCATCTGAATGCAAGAAAATACTTTTTTTTTTTTACTGTGAAGGTGGTCAAATACAGGTTGCCCAGGGAGGTTGTGGAGTCTCCATAAATGGAGAAATTCAGAAACTGAGTGGACATGGTCCTGGGCAACCTGCTCTAGCTGACCCTGCTTGAGCAAAGGTATTGGACTTCGATGATCTTAAGAGGTCCCTTCCAATCTAAACAACTCCATTTTGTCTACATCACCAGCCTATGCTTTTGGTTTGCATAAAGGTAGTTCCTGCAATGAATTATCCTATCAAAAATATCTTTTAACTCCCCAGTGGGGCCAGCGATAAACAAGACGACCTTGTTACAAGGCTCAGCTTTGCATGATTCACGTTGTTCAGCCCTCCAAGTAAGTCTGCAGCAGCCATTACTCCTTTGTGGCAAGGACAGACTTTTTCTGATGCTACTGACTGAATCAAGAGAAAACCTTGGACCTCTCTTCGATACTTACTGTTTTGGGGAATACCCTACTCCCACTTGATTGGTAAGGAAACACACACACACACAGGATTTTCCTCCAGTGCCCGACATTAATACTTTTTTTTTTTTTTTTTAAATTAAATGAGCAAGTATAAGTTTACCTGAGAAACAAGTACTAAATAGATCCATACAACTCACTAATTTCAAGCAAGAACACTGCTTGAAAGCCAACTTTCAGACCAATGCCAGTAGGCCAATGCCAACAGTGTTATATTTATCTATCTCTAATCAAGTACACAAAAGATCCCTCTACCTAAGTTTAACTTAATCACATTCATTTATTTTGCTGTCCAGAGAACAGAAAACTGCAATTTAGTACTTCATCTTTAAAGCAGACAAGTCAATGTAGACAGGGTTAAGACATTTCACTTAAGAATTTTCATTACATTGTTAAGACTAGGCAAAGTATACAAACTGACATGAGCCTGAATACAAGGCACTTGATTCATCGCCCATTCTTGTTGCCAGCATGATACAATTCTACAGAGCTTGTTACTTCTTAATATCTTGCAATACTCATAAAGAGCTTTTGCAAATTTATGTTAAATACACAGCCTTTCACAAAGAAAACTTTTTTAACTCAGTAAAGAGCTAAGAGTTTAATTCAGTAAAGATTTAAAATCTCAATAAGGAGATCTTGAAACCTCAAGGCAGGATTACTGAAAGCAGTACAGATTACTGCTTTCATTTTAGCCTTTTTCAAGAGTTATTCCACGTGTAGTTGCAAACTTCACCCATACCACAGTCTGTGTAGTTACATAGATAAGTACACATACTTGCATTCTGTTCAAACATCAACTGTTCAACATTTTTACCCATAAAATTCCTAGAGTATACACTTACTTACATGACTCAGTAAATTATGAATTAATATATATCAAAATACACACTGTCCCTAACATCAGAGCCCACAGACCTCTAAATATTGTTAACATCCACATTAACACTGAAGGAAGCCTCAGGTGCAAGTCTACAAACAGATATACACACAAGTAGTAATGCTCTTTCACAGGCAGGTAGTTTTTCTGTGTTGCTATTTTTCTGCTGCAGCGACGAATCTTACCACCTGAAACATCTCCTAAAATAAATAAAACGCAGTACAAACCTGTGGAATCAACTCATATGCTGTAAGCATGCAATAGTACACCATCAGTATCCAGTACACAAGTAATTCAGAGAAGCCACAAGCCTCAGGCTTCCACTACAACTGAGGGCAAGTCATAGTTCCTTCACACCAAAGCCCCTCTCTGTCCACTGACTACATGCAGGAACCTTGGATCCATAGATCTGTTCTCAATGACACCTACTCAAGGCGCTATTTTATGCCTAAAATTATGAAAAGTTTACATTATCTGAAGATGCATTCCAGACAATTTATTTCAATGGTTTTTTTTTTCCCCTTCCAGACTCAAGCTTCCAACATTATATTACAACACTAATTTCACTAAACTAGGATATTTTATTGTGATTAATAGTCTTTACATCCAAACTTCAGTTTATTACATTAGTGTTTTATTACTTCAACTTAGCATCAGAATTAATTCCCTTTAATATTACATCTTTAAGAATAACTATCAGATGAGAGAGCAGTGTCTTCAAGGAAGATGAATAATATAGACCAAAATATCACCAAGAATATATTTCAGTAAAAATTATGCAGAAACAGGTACAATAGATACTGTTTAAAAATAGTTCAGGAAGATGTGTAACAGCAGCAAAAGCTGACTGCTCTTAAGTCAAATTACATTACTTCATTTCACAGCAAGTGAGATCTCTGGATATTTGCAGCTTATTTTCCTTAAAAAAGAGTAATCTGCATGGGTTGATATGCTCTGTGGGCAAGTTTTATGAACTACAAAGCTTCTATACCAAATGTGGCACATTCTGCCATCAATAGAATACCTTACATAAAGACTAAAACAGCCGTATCACTACCTGGAGGGCTACATAAATCCTTGATATTTTAGTATGTAGAAAATAAGAAAACAGATGGCATACTTTAGGTTTAAATGATTCATCAAGCCATACTTATCTCATGCTAGGATTAAATAAAACATAAGTACGGCTTCTTAAAACTGCCCTTTTCAATAAAACTGTATTAAATGTGTTGAACGCAAGTACACTTAAAGCATATGTATTTAAATAGTGTTAAAAGAAGAGGGAGTACTGGTAAGTCAAAAGAACTGACTGATGTTTCTCACCATGGAAGGAGCATTCCACAGCAACTTCAGCACTTGGCGTTAGGAAGTGCCTCATAGGTCTAGAGTTCGCAGCTACTGTAACAACTGCAACCGGAGATGAGCAGCCAACCTGACATACAGCAGGGTAACACTACCCACAGAAATACCTCGGGGCAGGGGGTGGGGACAGGAAGTTATAGATAAAAATTAACACTATGGATGCAAATACCAGTACATGACTTCCCTTCAATAAAACAGTATAGAAAACAGAGATATAGAAGAATGAAGAGAAAGCGTTCCAGCCCCAGCTCAAAAGTCTTGGGCTTCTTGCAGCAGCCTGCAAGGAATCGGGTAAAGCCCTCAATGAAAGGAAAGCAACCGTACAACTCCATTAAGAAACAGCGGTATTTAGCAATGGAAACAGAACACCCTCCACATCTGTCGCTTAGGAATCTGCTATCTGCACCTCAGAATTTTTCCAGGCAGGTATCCATGAAGCCAGACTTCAGGAAGTAACCTTTAAGTCTGTTGGACAAGATGGAATTAGCAAGATACCAGCATGTTCACAAAAAGAAACATAACACATTATTGCAAACAACATAAATAAAAGTGCATTAGCTCTTGTAAAAGTTGTTTAATACGTTAAGCAACTTTAGACCTCTTAGCTTAACACATTGTGGTAAAAGTAGAGCAAGTTCTACCATCAAGAGCTTATATTGCTGCTTGTAGCTGCCCCATTATACCTTTGTCTGAAAAGTGTTATCTCTGCTATGAAAAAAATAACCAAAACCACCCCCAAAAAAACATTACCAGCAAAGTTTGCAATATAATAAAGTCAGTGAAAAGGTTTTTCTGATTTTTCTATAAAGTAACAATACCTCATCAGCCATATAGTACCTGTTGTCCCCTAACCTGGATTATATTTGCTGCAAACAAAACTGTGTGCTAACTGTAGATACTAATACTAAGCTATAAAACAATAAAAAGGCAAGTTCTATCTTTAGCCTTGATAACTCAGACTCTGGAGATTCTATTAGTTCAATAACTACGCTTTAGAAAAGACTCTCCAAAAAGCTGTATCAAAGAAAAAAAACACACAACCTCTATTACTAGCAATACCATCTAGCCCACAAAAAAAGAACTCAGTGACTGGAGACAGAGACTAGACAAACTGAGAGAAAGACAAAAAAGTACTTAAATTTTTAAACAGAAGGCAGACAATTACTTGAATAACTTTCCAAGAAAGAGTGAGAACATCATAATTTTTCCAGCAGTGTGGAAACACTGCACAAAATCTCCCCTACCCCCCAACAAAAGGGAAATTCTTCCCTACAACCATAGAACAAGTCAAAACACTTTTTCAATTAGAAGGCAATAGCCATGACAGAAGACCAAAAAAGAAGGTTATGAAAGAATTATACTAAAAACACTTTGGAGAAACTGAAATAGTAATTTGTAAATCTATATGCCTTTCTTTAGTGTCACATGCAACCCACAGTCTGAAGAGGAAAAAAAAAAGGAAGTTGAGTGCAACTCAAGAGTATCAACGCTGAGAAGCTTCTCTGATTGCGCAATCTCCTGTCAGAGCTCTAGCTACATTTCTGCAATAAACATTCCATCACAAGCAATCACACGTCAAACAGATATTTGAAAAATGCAACTAAACAAGAACTTAACATGACTTAAGAATTTGTGCATCATTATGCAGTTTCATAATGCAAACCCTAGCAAAGCCAATGGACTACTTTTTCATATACTGATTAAAGGAAAAACTTCACTTTCAATAAAACAGATTTATGTATACATAAACCCAATGGTTTTCTATATTTACTCTTTTTCCCATAATTAATACAGCCACAAGAATGATTTTCAAGTAGGGTTTTTTTTAAAAGGTAATAAAAATTCCACAAGAATTATTTTAGACATAGAGAAGTTACTTCTACCGCCAAGTACTAAGATTCTTCAGAACTGACAGGATTTTGTTACTAACAGGAAGAAAACAGCAAGTTTTTCACATTTTTCAGGGATTTACATGCTAATATAGAAAAAAGCACTTGTGCTAACAATTTTTTCCAGATTGCAGAATCCAATGCATTAAATTTATAAATTGACCTACAAGAACATGCTTTTACCCACTGCCTTTAAGCAATTATTTTTAAAAAAGGTGTGATAGAGACATTTGCTCTTTTTCAAAATCCACCTGAAGAGAAATGGTAACATATGCAGACAATGCTATTAGTAACACAATTTTTAATTTACACTGGATGGTTAAGTGCATTTTCAAGCCACTAACAGTGACTACTTTCACATCAAGCAACAGTATTTAAAACCAATGTCTTCTAAGCACTCCTTTTACCCTTTCTGACACCATAGTACAGTCATGATTAAAAACTTGAATGCTTTGGACTGCAGGTAAAAAAAAAAAAAAGAAAAAAAAAGAGAGGTGCAACTACAAAATCAGAAACCTACATGAAAACATGGCTCCATATTCAAGTACTGAAATGACAGAACCAAAACTGTCTGTGGCAACTTAGGGTGGCTTTTTCCAATTGCAAGTTTCTTACATGATAATCAGTAAGGATTTTATCATATGTAACACTGCAACAATACAAGTCAGTTTACCTGGGCTTTTTAAGTACAGTATTTCAACATTAGAGGAAGTATTATAAATTCATTAGTAGGATCCAAAACTTAGTTTCGAAAGGGCCCAGAGATGTTGTGATTTATTAGGTTTCCAAGTTCATTTAGGGGCATGCAAATAAGTTTGTCTATGTTCCTTTCAAGCCTTAAGACTCAAGCTTGGGGAAAACTAAAGCCATTGATTTCATATACCAAGAAACAAAGTATGTCCCAACATTTTCAATACAGTTGCTCAATCATGAGACACATACTTCTAATACAGTTGCTCAAGCATGAGACACAAACAGCAGAGCTTCATAAAACAGCGGTATTCAACTTTTAGAACACTGGGTATTCTCACCATGCTTATATGCTGCTATCGTAGGGATGAAAAATGCTAGAATGCTAAGAAATAGCTGAAAAACTACTCTTCCAGCTACACTGATATGAAAGAGTGCGTCAACTCTTCCATAATACTTATTCTTCCTAGATAACACTTCAGAAATTGGGAAAAACATCCCCTCACCCAAAGAGGATGCAGTAGATTGACATATGTCCTCCAAAGGCATGATTTTCTTTTGGATTTAGAGGGGAGAAAACAAATTTTAGCCCAAGAGGAAAGAGAGCCAGGACTGTCTGGACCATTGCCACTACCATGGAATCTTGTCAAAGTCTCTCCTGCCTGTCCTTACAAGGGAGCAAGGCTGAGCTTGGGCCGATTAACTTAATCTCTACAGGAGATGAGGGTGAGCAATATTTTTGTCACGCAATAAAAGCCTGCCATGAAACAAATCAGAGCACACTAACATCACATTTTCTGTTTGTCTGTCCCACAGACTATTTTGAGTAGCTGTCATTAAGTTTCTCATTAAGCAGAAAGCAAAACTGATGAAAATGTGTTTTCTAAAAAAATAAAACAAAAGCTAATTAAAGGCTACGTTTGACTTGCATCCAACTTCCATGCGATTTTTTTTTACAAGCATTTGTTTCATGAAAGTATTTTTCCAGCATCCAACTAAAAAAAAAGCCATTAAAAAAGCACTACTTTCTTGGGAAATCTATATGAACTAAGGGACTAGTGATACCTAGTGTGTCTATAAATATAACCAGTGGTTCAAAAGCCATGTCCAGTCAGGTCAGATAGTATCTGCTGCTTCCCAGGCATATAAAATCTATGTTTGTAAAACACCTAGTAAAGTGGGTTCCTAATTTCTAAATACTACAAAATATCAATAAGTGATATTCCAGAACATAACTAAAGAGCAGTAATTATCATCTCAAGAATTCAGAGTTATACTTTTGTCAGACATCCTGCACTTCACTTTCCAGAAGTCCCTGCTGGACCACAGCCAATTCCTGAAGAACTACATAAATACATGCATGTAAAAGTCCTTTGGGAAACAGATGCTTGCTGCCTACCATGGTCATTCCATAACTGAACAAACTTCCCTAGTCTCAGAGACTTAAGAGGTGGTATTCAAACAAAATGCACTGGCACTGAAATAAACTCTGTTACTAAAGTTAACTAGACTCTGAATTACAAATTAACAATTTGATTTAGAAAAGGAAAAAAAAAACAACCACTGCCAAGGAAAGGTCTAACAGCAGGAAGTGTCTGTGTGTATACATTCTGTATATGTACATTTACACATCCCAAACAACCAATCCTTCAAAATAACGTAAAGACCCCTGACATATCACTTCCATTTTGATTCACATTTTAAAAACTGCTTGCTTGGCAGGAGAAATAAGAAAAACCAAAAACTGCAACAGAGACACAGGCTCTTTTGCACTTGAAAAATTAAAAGTAATTCACAATAGAAAGCTCTATGCTTAAGACAAGGTCTTCAGAGAAGACAAGCAATGCAGCATTTCATCTAATACTGTCATGTAAAACACTGAAAAACCCCTTACTTGCTTCAGTCAAGATACCACATTGTATGACTTGGAGCAAATATAGAACAACTGAATTTCCTCTCTTTTTTGAATCACTGTAGATCAACTTTAAGATCATATCACATGCAAATGTTTAGAACTAACTTTCTTGCTCCTTCCAATTTGGATTTAAGGGACAAGCATGAGAACCGGTCCTTTCTTAATAATTTTGTTCCTTTCTCTACCTAGCGAATTATGACATGACAAATCTCAACTCTTACATAATCTTACCTCATTGAAAAAACTCTTAATCCATTTATTCTCTGGTAAATAAGATGACACTTAGTCCAGTTTAACAGATTAATTTAAAAGCCAATTTTTAGAAATGAGAATGCAGGTTGAAAGATGACTGTATCACTAATGATATAATTGACTTTACCTCTTTTTTCTACATACTGATGTAAGGAAATAAGAACACAGCAGAAGATTACACCAAGTCAAATCAAACCCATCTATGACTAGATGAGTTATTCCTTCTGAAAACCAATACGGAAGTTCATGGTTGTCTAGAAGACAAGAGCAAGAAAATTCAGAGAGAGAGTCAAATGAAGTAGTTCTAAATTCTCACATGCTGTTTCTACATAAAAGTTAACCTTAACAACTAAACATCTTCTGGAGATGCTACAACCTGACTCACTCTGGTTCCAAACAGTGTTCCATACCATGAGCATGCCAAAAACATATTTGATTTTTAATTACCAAAATGCCAAAGCCATCAATAGGTATGGCAGAGCCAGCAGTAAGATCTTAAGAACAGCAAAGCAAAGAGTAAGGTATAGTTTACATTTCTTATCCCATCCTCAGAATAAATTTGCTGCTTTCTGTAAAAAGGGAAAGGCCTACCTCTAAGTGTCTTAAAAGATAAACGTGGCTTACATCTTCAGTTTTGTCAAGAGTCAACTACCAACACGCTGTATTCTGAACTAGTTGAAATACAAACAGAAAGCTGATGGTAAAAGGATGACAGATATCCTGATTTAACCTCTTTTCCTTGCCACACCACAGTAATAGAGCTTGAATTCGCCCATTTGGCACAGCAGATGTTGGAGCAGCTGCCTTCTTCAAAAGTGAATGGAGGATGCCAATAACCTTACATAACTGCAACAGAGAAAAAAACAAAAGCACCAGCTGGAATTTGATTTGCTGTTTTCACTGAGTTTTTCTGATGTATTTTTACTTCATCAAATACATGTGCTGTTATTAATCATGGTAGCACACCCCACCCCAAAAAAACTCCAAACATAAAAGGGCGGTAAATTTTAAAAGGCATATATCTAAGTACTACCACTGTTGCATGTAGCACAAGTGCAGTAGCTGTATTAGACACTGATTTACAAAACAGAGACAAGATGCTGTTGCAGCAAGACTCTGACCTCACTCTCACTGGACACTGACCTGGGGATTGTTGCTACAGATCACCCTAACACCTGTCTGATTGTAAAAGTGAAATTCTAAAATTAATTTCCAGCACTTCTAAGTTTTATTACAAAATAATAATCTACTGAAAAAGAAATACACTTGAAATTAGAGCACAGTCTGGGTAGTTTTAATTCTTAGGGCTCCATCAGAAAGACACCAGATTCAACCAACTACTTCAGTTAACTTTTGAAAGTGTATTGATATGTGTACTTGAAGCCCAAATAAACTGCATATCCTTATGCAGTAAAACTTAACTGTTACTTGGCTACAGTTGACTGCATATGAAACAATCTTTCATAATCCCTATTATCTGTATTACTGCCATACTCATGAAAAATAATTACACCCCAGTTACTGGAAGCTTTATTGTATGCTAATTCGTAATTTGGAGAGTTATATGCTAACTGAGAAACTTCTCACCTGAAGCCATCATAGGACAAAACCTACTGAGCCTGTAAGAACTTCTACTAGCTCCTCAACATTTTGCAAGTTTCTCTTAGCTTAGTAGAGATCTTTTGCCAACCTATATGGGTAATTTGAAGTTGCTGGTTTAGATCTTGGGAATATTTTTTTTTCCTCCTTCATCTTCACTTGAAAGTTAAATGTTAAATGTTGCAAAGAAAAAAATTAACTCTACAGGAGCTGCTTTTCCTATTGTTTTTAATTCAGATACAATTGCAATTTATAGTTGCCATTTAGGATGAAAAATATTTAAGAAAATATCTAACGGCAGTTTATCTTTTTGTCTATTTAGAAACTAGGTTTGTTGTGTATGCATTCTGTGATTGAGTTTCCTCCATCTCTTCACGCCACTATTAAAGATTTTTCTCCTTAAGTCTGTTTCTTTTTTTTATTCTGACCAGATCCGATAAGACAAATTACACTAACATTGTGCTGCTCAGCATTGATATATCCTGTACAGTGTCACCTCAGAAAATGGGACCTTGATAGCTATGGCTGAGAAAGCAATTTGCACATATAGTATATGTAATTACTGCGTGCTTAACTAGCATTGCTGCAAACACATTGTTGCACTGATTCTAGAACTTAATTGATGCTTTGAAACCAAAGTCAGAAAAAGACAAAGGGAAAACCAAGCAGTGAAACACTGTACACTTATTGTCTCAAAAGCTTGAGAATCACAGAACCATGGAACAGCACAGATTGGAAGGGACCTTGACAGGTAATCTGGCTGAGATCATCTAGAACCCTGTCCAGTCACATCTTGAAAACTTCCAATGGTGAGGACCCTACCACGTCCCTGGGGAGGTTGTTCCAGGGACTGATTGTTCTCACTGTAAAAAAATTTCTTTATTATATCAAGATGAAACCTCTCCCAGTACAACTTGTACCCATTGCCCCTTATCTTCGCCATCTGGCTCCTTGTGAAGAGACAGCCTCTGTCCTCTTTGTAGCTGCTGTTTAAGAATCAGAATACTGTGATGAGGTCCCAAATGAGCCTTCTCTTCTCCAGGGAGACTCCTTCAGTCCTTCCTCACAAGGCAGGCTCTCCAGCCCTTTGACCATCTTTGCAACCCCCCTTTGGGCCCTCTCCAGTCTGTCTGTGTCTTCCTTGAATTGTGAGAACCAGAATTGGACATAACACTCTAGGCATGGCCTGACCAGCACTGAATGGGATGATCACATCTCTATCTCTGCTAGTAACACTCCCGCAGATGCAGCCCAGGATCCGATTTGCCTTCGTTGCTGCAGTGGTGCTCTGCTGACTCATGTTCAGCTTCTGGTCCACCAGGACCCCCAGAGGAGCAAGGCTGCTCCCCAGCCACACAGGTCCAAGCCTGTACTGGGCTCTTCACTTACGTCATCCCAAATGCAAGACTTTCCACTTGTCTTTGTTAAACTTCATACCATTCTTACTTGCCCACTCTACCAGCCTGTCCAGGTCTCTCTGTAAAATGGCTCTCCCTTCTGAAGGGTCCACCTCACCAACCAGCAAACCTGGTGAAGGTGCTTTCAATCCCATCATCCAGATCATTTATGAAGATGTTGAACAGCATGAGGCCCAGTATCCATCCCTGGAAGATGCCACTTGTGACAGGCTGCCACCCTGAGTAAAAAACAGTGACCACCAACAGATCTTTTGAGATTTTTAAAACATTTGATATCTCACCAAAATTAACTCTAATTCAACTACGTATTAGCAAACTTTATGCAAATAATTCCTTGTGCCATTTTGGCGTCATCACATGGGATATAGAAATATTCTCATCATAGTTCCTTCTAACAAAATCTAGAGCAGGAAACTGTAATTTCACCATACTGAAAACAAAAACTCCTATCAATTATTCTGAAGCTTAGAGTACTTCAACTGAATTTGCAGGGTGTTTTATTTTAAAGGAAAATGCATTATCAGGACTTCATTATTTTTCATCATATAAATGTGCGTGTGTATATATGTTAAAAAGTGCCATAAATGTACTGAACATAAATATTTTCTTTCTAGCCAACTCATTTATTTAATGATGATCTCAAGTGATTAATGAAGCTTTTTCCACAGAAAGGCTTTCCTGGAAACTTGTGAAGCACACCTTCAGAAGTAAAGGAAAAGGCAAGCAATAGCTGCACATGAATTCGTTAAGGTAGAAAAACACTACCTACTTAGTATGTAAGGCTAACAGGAAAGACAATTACTTCAGAGAACTAATGAACTCTTATTTACTACAACCCTCAAACTATTTAGGTCAATGAAACATGTTTGTGATCTTTCCCCCTTTCCTCCAGTGATTACACTGCTGGAAACCATGGCAAACAGAACAGCCTCCTGTTATACAACTGAGCATTTTCAGCTGAGCATTGGATACTTTGTAGTTTGTAAGTTTAACTGCAGTTTAAAATGCACACATCTTCATTTTAACAGTTTTGTACAGATGCACAGAGCTCAAAGAGTCAGACAGTACTGAACTTTTTCCATAAAAAGAATCAAATTTCATTAAGCTCTTCTTAATTTGTCTCCAATTTCCCCCCTAGAAAATACAGTAAATCCCTGCCACACAGTTTATGCAAAGATTGAGACCGATGAACATTATGAACATTAAAGTTTCCATGCTACTAAAAAAGTTAAAGGCATTGTAAAAATGAAGCAAAATAGTTTTTAGGCTCATGTACTAATATACACTAATACACAAAGAAGCTAATTTTCATTACTTAAAAACAGTATCTTGCAGTCAAAAGTCTATGTTCAGATAAATTAGTTTCCCCTATTTATCTGTGGGAACATCTGTAACTAAAAAAAATACAACTCTAACTCAAAATACTTAAGAATCTGAAAGCAATGGCTTATATTAAAATAGCACAGTTTAACACCACAGCTTCACTGGTATGTTATGAACAGACTCACGCCTTCCCTTTGACTCAGTTTAAAAAGTCTTCTTGTGAAGTTTTTTTGGTCATTGGTATTTGCCACACATGTGCTTGAAGCTTGATGTCTGTTTTTCAAATACACCATGGTACTACCGGTGAAAGTTCCTTCCCTCTTAAAAAAAAGAGAGTACAAACAGCAGCTTGCCTCCACACCATCAAACCCGCAAATCGGTGGGGGGGGGGGGAAGGGGGAGGACGAAGAACTTCCTTATTTTAGATGCAGGAAATAGAAACTCAGGACAGTCTCACAAAAAGCCTGAAGAAATCAGGAAGTCCTGCCTTAAGTCACCATAGGCCAAACAAACAATTCCAACCCCCAAATCATCTTTAATTATAATCTTCCTAATTTCTCTGCTCACATTCCAAATCTTGTATTTGTGTTTATATCTTATGGACAGACAAGACTTCCTTCTATGCAAAGGGCCAAAGAACTTTTTTTTTTGTTTTTGGGTTCTTGTCCCCTACCACCACCCTGCAAGTGAAATCTGTTTTGCATTCTACAGTTAGGAATATTCAAAAGGACAATACACAGTCTGATATTGCACTGATGCTCCCTATTTGCTGATATTTCATTTACTAAACAGTAGGAGAACAGAGGATAATATGGCACACCAACTTTGAGTTCAACTTCTCTGTCTTTTCAGGCAAGATTTGACTGGTACTCAAACACAAGAAAGTATTTGAATGGAATGATTGATTTCCTACAATCTAAAAGTCAAATGGGTAAACAGTTATTTTTAAAAAACTATTAAGAATGAAGTAATTTATGGTAGGCAAACATCCACTGCATGAATTTAAGAATTAACTCAAGAGCCTATAAATAGACAGGATCGGCATTACTGACAAAATTATTTTGTCATCTGACCAATTAGTTGTTCCTCCTTTTCCTATCAGAACTCGATTATTTCTTTACTACTTCTGCAGAAGTGAAAAAGAAATTAATTGATCTGAACAGTGAAGAATATGAGATCTTTATAACAGATATCTCCCTTCTGTATTAAAAAATTAAGTGATTTTTGTGTTTTGCAGACCTGAGGACACAGGTTTCTTGCCAAAGTTAACCATGAGCTCTTTTGGTTAACACTGCTTCCACTTTCTTCTAGATGAAGAAAGGAGGCTTAATTAATAAAACAGCTCATTTCTATAGCTCTAGGATGGATGAGCTGCACTTCATAATACCTAAAAACCATTTGTTTACCATTATGCAATTCCAAGGCAACCAAGATCTACAGGAGATTGCCTAATCTTAAGTATGAGCTTTAGCTCAAATTTGCAAGTTACTTGTTAAAGAAGATTGTGTCTTTTCCCATTGTTATGAAAAAGGTTATGTTGATTCCAACTTGTCTAAGAAAATAAATGTATCTTGTGAAAGCATCAGATTACTTCTGAAAGTAATTCTTCAAAACCTCACAGCCGTATTTCATTTTCTTCCCTTTTGCTAATCCATTACTTCATAAAACAAATTTTTTAAATTAAATGTAAAGACTTGACTGATAACTCCTCTTGCAGAAGAAAGCTTTCCATTTGATGAAATTGTTTCTAAAATTCAGCTTTGTTGGACAGTGTTACTTCCTCGCACAAAATGTGAGTAATGCAACACCACTGGAAGGTAACCTTGCTGATGCTGAAACACACAAGGAAGAAGGAAAATGAAAGCTACCCTGTTTGGTACAGTTAGCCAACCTCTCATAAGACAGCCTGATTTGAATGAAAATCTTCAGCTGCCTATTCTGGTTGAATCTTGAAAAATTAAGTTTCTGCTCCCAGGGCATCATAAACTTGGGAAGAAACTTCCCAGCCTGCAAATACACAGTTTTAATCAATCTTTTCTTTTATTCCTGACCACGTCTGTAAGTTTGTCAAGCTGCAATGAAAAAGGGTATATCAAAAAATACCTTTCTTCTTTCCCTAGAATTCATGGTTCTCAGACCCTTCTTTCCCATGGACTTACCAAAAACTGTGATATAAACTATTCTTTACATGAGGGTGAAGTTGATCTGACTCCCCCCTTTGACAGGAGCTCAAGGAGGAGGTTGTCAGGACCAAAAGAGAAGGTAAGGCCAAGAACAATGCAGCCATCCCGACTCTTTCCTGATGCTAGCCGAAATCAATTGCACTGTACAGAAGTTCCATAGGAGTCATTTACAGTTGCAGTCCCAGAACCGAAGCAGCTCCAGCAGCACCAGCGTCACAACACTCCAATTTTTCCTCTAAACAGCATCTTTGATTACATCTCAAGTCCAAACTACCGATGAAAATAGTGTTATGTATACATCACATCAAGAAGGATAAAAGCTTTGCTATGAGAGCCTAAAGGCATTTTAGGACAGAAAAGAAACAGTAGGAGAAAATTTCAAAGACCTCTCTGACCTTTCACTCCTCAAGAACCAAAAGTAAGAGTCTTTTAGTCCTTTCCTTGCTCCAATCTAATCTGCCAAGTGGAATCGGTGAACAGCTCTGAGTGTGCAAGTTACCTGATACAAGACCTCCTTTGTGTTACAACTCTATTCTTTAGATAAATAACCCAGAATTCTCTTGGATATGGTCTTCCTAATAAGAGTCTTCACAGCTTGTTTCAGAACCACAGTGTGACTAGTTCTGACAATTTCTCCAACTGTCTGATTTTACAAGCCAAAAGCACCTCCAGCATCAAGGTCATGCTATGTCCAGAAACCATATCCACAAAACAGTTTGTGGGGTATGAGAAATGCTGAAAATAGCCACAAGCATTTTAGTAAAAGACAGAAGACAACAGCTCTTCCAGGAAGCACACTAATCTATTCTCTACAGGGAAAGCCTAGCTTCTTAACAACATCCCCAATTCCAAATTCAGTGTACTTTTTAAAAAAAACATAACAAAAAAACAAACCCAACAAAACACACAATCACATCAATAGTTCAGCTTTCACTCCATAGCCCTTAATGGGCATTTTGTTATTTCTGTGACCATCTCTGCTCTGCTAGCATTGGCAACAATAGCCCCTGCTTTAAAAGCCATGACAATTGTTGCCAATGCTAGCAGAGCAAAAACTTCAAGTCCTAGTAAGTCTACCATTTGGCTGGCACTATTTTTGGCCTTGTATTCCTACAAAAGAGGATATATAGCACGTAATAGCAGGTTTGAATGGTCCCAAGACCCCCACAAACCTTATCATTGGTATGTTGGCAATTACCAATGAACTTAGTAGTAACTGGAGTTTAAGGAGGACGACAGCAGCTCACAAAAAAATGTACTGGAGGAATAAACAAACTGCTAGGTAGATTGAAAGTGACAGAAGAACCTTTCCTCTTTGTAAGGGGAGAGTAAATTCTCTCAGCGTAATACTGACAGGATTCTTTCCATGCTACAATCACAGGTACTTTCTAAGAACAGATTAGTAAAATAATATATTGGTATAATACGATTTTCTAACGAAAAAGGGCTTGTGAGGAAATTCTATGATTCCACCTCTAACACTGACAGCAGCACATAATATCAAGACAAAGCTGTGAGGTACCAATATTACCTCTGTTTTCAACTACAGCTTCATGTTGTGCCTGGTATTGTTCTGCACAACCTGGCATCTGTGAAAAGGTAGGGGCAAGTATAACCAGTACAAACTCACTGTCCGACCTTCAATCTTGCTCCTCCCTGAAGGATCTTCCCCATCCGCTTCTACTCTTATCATCTCCTGGATGAAGAGGTTTCTTCCCCTCTTAAGAACCTTAACACAGGATCAATCCACACTTGTAGTCAAAGGTGCTCCTAGATCTCAATGACAGAATTAACGTGCTGGACTCTGTCATCCATACTCCAGGAAGATGGTGCTTGTTGTATTGACACCTTGCACTTCAGCTTCTACCACAGGCAGTCTCTTTTCCCTCTTCACCTATCTCCCAGGGACAGGTTCCTGCCCCATGACTATCAGGAAGTCTTCCACATTCCCATGCCAATAGGGAAGTCCTACTCAGCCTCCCTTGCTGCTTGTCAGGAGGACAATGATGTACACACACAGATATAGAAAACACAGTGTTACCATGGTTCAGAATCATGAAGAACTGAAGTGGCATTCCTGGGGTGCAAATGGGGCATCAGAGCAAGGTATTAACTCTTTCTCTTTTCCTCCAAAAGAAAAATTCTACACCTAACCTGCTTCAACTGCAGTCACACATTAAATTTAACGAGCAACTTTCCCCTCAGATACAAACCTTTATGTTTAAAAAACTCCAAATCTATAATTGCCTCCATGCAGAAATGTCTTCTGTGACAGATGCCTTTAGAAGAAAATTATTCAGGCTACAAAGAGGTCTACTGACCAAGTTAAGGAGGCCAAAACTCTGCAAATTAATGCAAAATGAGTATTGACAACTTTTCTATTTAGTTTTGGTGAATTTCATTCCCTGCTATGAAGCATCAGCCAAGTAAATGTACCGCTGAGAAGTGGGGAATTACAGGTTGCCAAGAGAGGTGTGGAGTCTACCTCCTTTGAAATATTCAAAAGCCACCCTGGGCAACCTGCTCTAGGTGGTCCTGCCAGAGCAAAGGGATTACACAAGATGACCTCCAGAGGTCCCTTCCAGCCTCAATCATGTTGTGAAATAATGATCACTTGTACTCAATGAAATACTACTTCCACTGTGCACGTGGTATTAAATATTAATAAGGCAGACTTCCAAATCATCTTCCAAAGTAACTAACTCAGAGAGGAGAAACATTTTAGAATTTTCTTTAGAAGCTTCTAACCAAAATACGGACATAAAATAATCTGGTTTTATCTCAAGATCTCTATTTTCTTGGAATAGTAAGCGTAGCATCATCTATCAGTGGTCAGTATGAAGAGAATGCCCTGACCATCCTTCCTTCACATTTTCCCATTTGAAATAACCATTACAGCTATGCTATAATACAAGTCCTAATAACCATCTTCTGAAAAACGTAACTTCCCCAACCACAAAACAGGGAAAGATTTCCTAGCTGAGATCTCCAGATGTCAGGAGAAGCTTCTGGCCTCCTCTTCTTTGGAAAGTGCATTCCAGATGACATACTTAATTTTGTGTAGTCAGGGCACTTTTTGGGCCAGTATTTATTTGCTAAAAAAGAAGCCTAACCTCCATAGAAACAAAATTATCATAGCAGTGAGCGACTACATGGGAAAACAGCCATCCTTTATTAATGCTTTTTACATGTCGATATCCAACATCAACAGACTTTATTAGGAAGCATAAATTCTTGCTCTGAACATACTTATACCTTACAATTTAATACATCTGAATACCATGCAGCAGTATGTGAATACTATGCAGCTTTTAAGAGAAAAAAGATAAAGACATTACTCCATACTGCATAACTGTTAGAATTAAAGGATTTCTTAATTATATTTTTTTAAAGTGAATATTGTGACTTATGAAGATCTGTAGGAAAAAAAACCAAGTACATATTCCACTTGTGTTTCCAGATCAATTATAAGTTCTGTAGCCCAGACACACACAAGCTAGAAAAACACTTAGGTAGTTCCAACCTACAGTCCAAAATAAAGCCTTCATTTGTGTAGTGTTTTCTACAAAGGTTTCCAAGCATCAGGTCTTTGCATCACTTCAGACCATGCAACTGAGAAAAAACAAGAAAACTTTCACATATTTCTCAACTCTAAAAGAAACAGAAAAATGAATGTATATAAGAAATTCAAGAGAGAAAGCTGAATTAAGGAAATCAGCAGTTGGATTTCAATTAGGACCTATTAGTAAAGAGGTCTTACTGTCCCCATTGACAGTTTGTATTGTATAAATATTTACAGGGAGTGGCAATCTTTCAGTTAGTTAAAGCCTATCCTTTACAAGATGTTGAGTATCAGAATAGGTTTTGACCTGTGCTCCACTTAGAAGCTGGTACCAATCCTGTGCCAGTTCTCCCCTAGCAACACAGGCAGCTACCTTGACCAAGCAGCTGCTGCTCATCTGGACAGTCTCTAACTGCTGTAACTAAAGATGTACCAAGTATGTTATACTCTGCTGATGTTGTTTGGATATCCACCAGTACTGAAAAGCCCAAGAAGAAACCTGGCTAGAGATTACACTACAGAAGATCCAATCATCTCAGCAGAGCAAAACACTATGGACAGGAGCAGCTCCAAACCACTTTTCTTCTTCACAAAGATCAAGTTTTAGCTCTTGTTCAACCACTGTTAATCAGGGTGTTTATATCAGCAGGCTACTGAGAAAGCTAAAAGATGGTGTTATTTGCATTTGTTTTAAATGGGCTATAACTGGGTGTTGCCTGAATACTGCTTACAGTTTTACCAATATTGTCTCATCAACCTTCTGGCTTTATTGCTGTTTGAAAGGCTGAACAAAATAAGGCAAAGACAGAATAATTTTCAACCATTCTCTAATTTTGTTCTCAAAGGGAAGTTTAGTTTTTTAGTATCTCCATTTAGATTTGCAATTTCTTGATGACAAAGGAGTTTCAATAAATAGCACCAAGCTACATCAACAACAAAAAAAAAAAGTAGTTTTTCATTACCAGTTTGGGGACCTCTCAAATTCAAGATAAACATCCTGCATAGAGACAAACATCTCAGTATTCCTTGGTAAGAGACCTAAAAAAGATTTTTATTTTTATGTAGTACTAAAGTACGTCCTACGGAATTCTGCTAACAGCAACCATGAGGCTACCAATATCATCTGCTCACAGTGCTTCTAAATATTTATTAAGTTCTCAATGAGTGGCTCCTGAAGCTATCATTGTCCTCAAAGATTTACAGACCAACAGGTTGGTTTTCAACTTGTCCCACAAACAAATTCCAGGTGTTTCCCTCTTCCTTCCCACCACCAACAAAAAAACCTAAAACACTCCACAGCTGCCAGGGAAAATGACATTGTTTACAAATATTTTTACTTGAAAACAGCATTTATAATCTACTACAGGGTTTTGGTTGGGTTTTTAATTCCTCTTGCTGAAATGTGCCTTGACATCAGCTTTCTATTATCTTTCTTGATTAAAACTTATTCTAGGAAAAATAATTATGATGCTACAGCCACTAGTTTTGTGAACAGAACAATTGGCTAAGTTAACCGTTATTCCTGTATAAAACCTACCATACACTGTGAATCAAATGCCAACATCTTCACAGCCCCACCATCTAGAGATGTTAACTTTTTAGAGGCTTACATAATATTAAAAAAGTCTTCTAAGAGGTGCAACCTGAAATGAGAATCCACCAAGTTACTGCATTTCCAAAGCCAGCTTACAGTTGCATTTTACCTTTGATTAACATACCAAGTTATATATTTTATCATTAATTTCACATCAACCTAGATATTTCATAATTCTTAGTGATGAGCAGGTAATATTAACCTGCAATTATATTTTTGCATATAAAGCTTGGATATGTTAACTTAGACACAGTTAACTTAAGACACAGAATTATATTTCTAGGTTAGCCAGAAGTCTTATTTTAGATCTCACTACAGAATCGCAGAATCGTTTGGGTTGGAAGGGACCTTTAAAGCTCATCTAGTCCAACCCCCCTGCAGTGAGCAGGGACACCTTTAACCAGATCAGGTTGCGCAGAGCCCCATCCAACCTGGCCTTGAATGTTTCCAGGCATGGGGCCTCCTCCACCTCTCTGGGCAACCTCTTCCAGTGTCTCACCACCCTCATCACAAAAAACTTCCTCCTTGTGTCCCATCTAAACCTATTCTCTTTCAGTTTAAAACCATTGCCCCTTGTCCGGTTCACTACAGGCCCTAGTAAAAACTGTCAGAAGACAGAGATATTCTCTCCAAATATCCCCAAGTCCTTCTCCACAGGGTTGCTCTCAATCCATTTAACACCCAGTCTGTACCAATATTGGTGATTGCCCCAACCCAAGCGCAGGACCTTGCACTTGGATCTAAAGAATGGTAGAAACATATCCAAGGAGATTTAGTCCATCATGACATTTCCCCTTACTTTGCACTACCTCCAGACACCTTACAGCATTCTGAAGCCGATAATCTGAAAACATTCAAACTCTGCTTCTTCTATGCATTAGCTTCATTAGCAAATGACTAAGCTTCTCTGATACCAAGTTTCTCTAGCGTTTTATCACTTGGGTTCTAAGAGCATAGTTAATGCTGTTTCAGTGAAGGTGATTTTCAACAGTTATTTTGATAGATAAGAACTTCTGAAGTAAATGTACTTTAAGTTATATTCTTTACTTATTTATTATTTATTTACCAAATCCCTGACCACAAGGTCTTCAGAAGTGCTTTCTAACAAGTTAAGCAGAAGAAAAAAAAGATCTAGTGACAATATAGGTTTAGAACTCCAAATCCCACAGATGAGATCATCTTGCCTTT
Source organism: Gorsachius magnificus (assembly GCA_034008185.1). Taxonomy (NCBI): domain Eukaryota; kingdom Metazoa; phylum Chordata; class Aves; order Pelecaniformes; family Ardeidae; genus Gorsachius; species Gorsachius magnificus. The sequence continues at coordinate 52,925,640 of CM067082.1, read as the reverse complement.
TCCTATGCAAGACAGATTAATATTAATTCATCTAATTGAATATGAAATAGACCTGGGAAAAACAGGTGAATCACACTCTGTACCCATGTATTTTTGGTGCAACAAAAAAGGAAACCTCTTGAGACTAGATAAAACAAGTTTGTCATATGCAATGTTTACTGTTGTCAGTTAATTTGAAGCCAAACTGCTGAACAAGTGAAACATTTGACATCTTTGAAGATTAAGACCATCAATAGCCTGGAGTTTTAAAAATCAACAAAAGTAATTGACTAAGTACTTGAATAATTGAGTTACGTGTCTACATAAAACATGAAGAGACTCTTTGTGAATTAGTGTAAGAGCAGAGAGAGCACCAAAAAGCACTTTCATGAAAATTTGCTAGTCATTCTTGAATCAAAAGCACAGACAGCTTCAGGTCAAAATGTCCCACGTCCATTCACCCATTACACCCCTCCCTCCCCACTCTCCAAAAACTGGAAGCCCATAAACCCCAAAGATTTAGTAAGAAACACAGAGGAATAAGAAATCTGTTTTTCTTCCAAAACTGTTGTAGAAGTATCCTCACTGAATACCACTTTCCACTGCTTAATATCATTAATGAGAGACTAAGCTCAAGTTAATAGCTAGTTACTTACGTTGCCTTTGGCTCTACTTAGCACACCTATGGTATTCACCAGTATCTGATCATTGCACACCCTATGTGTGACTACCTATCTCACACAGCCTTCACAGTCCTATTAGATCTTTTTAGGGCTGTAGTACAAGCTCCAAGTACATAATATTTTGAGAAAAGGCACTACATTATGCTGTGGCACATGCTTTACACAGAACATGGGCTTTGGCCTTCTCGCGGCTCATCAGAAAAGACAACTTATCTATGATTTCCCAGCCTAGTACTAAATCAAGTGCACAGAAGCCCCAAAGAAACAAATTTATAGATAGTTGCAGCTTAGTCAGTTTTCTTACTCTGTTTTTATTACAGTAGCATAAGAGAAAAAGGGGAAAATAGACACATTTTCTCCTGCACCTCAGCTTTACGAATTTCCTTCCTGCAATGTGTAAATTGAAGTTATATAGTCCTCAGTGTGTCTCTTCCGCCTGCTCTGTTGTCAGCACTACTTCTCCCACACCTTCCTGAAACGGTAACACGCCTTCCTCTGCATCAGCCCCGCCTCACCCCCCATCTTTTCTTAGTTTTCTTATACTACTTCACATATTTAGAATCTTTCCAGCACACAGAACCTAGCTTATGACATTTACAAACCCCAAGATGCCTACAAAACTGATTTAAAGGTTATTCCATGCCTGCCTCATAGTCTACAGGGGCTACAAACTGATGGGGAAGAAGAGTAAGAATAGAAGCAAAACAAATCAAAGCTAAAGAGGATAAAAACACAGTAAGAGAAGCCAAGGGCATTGCTGAGACTTTTCTTCACACAGCCCCAAAAAAATGTGTTTCTTGAAACTAAAGGAACTCCAGCCTTTTAAGCCTACATGTATAGAAAAACAGATGCTGAATTTAAAGTATCTGCGCATCAGTTAGTTACGTATTACCTCTCAGATACACACAATTAACTAACACCTCTGCTCAGGAAAAGTGAAAACAATTATAAATAACATCAATTCACAACTGTAATCAAATGAAAAAAAGGGGTTAGATTTAAAAGGTTTTATAAAAAAGGACTTTTTTTATGGAGTCTGACCACAAAACCCATTTTATTTTCTTTTTAAGTGTACCAGACCTAGAGACTGACAAGTTTCCCTCTTTAACCTGTGGGAAGGGGAATGGGGTGTTCATCTTGGAAGTTATTTTAAGTGCAGATCAATTACACTTAAGTGTTTCTTCCTTAAAAGCTTATCCACATAGATTATGATGGATTTGATATATCAATAGTACCTTGGGCCAAGAATGATGCTTGTAGTGTGAATCATCACACTAAGAACTAGTGTAAAATATTTAAACTCTTTAGAAAGGATACTTTCTAAGCCTAAGAACCAACTCAGGATGAGAGATGGGAAACAAAGGAAAAGTCCAACCAGCAGAGAAATTGATACAATGACCAAACACATAAGTTAACCTACCAGCTGATGCCTTCAGAAGAAGCACTTTCTTTTTAAATTGGTATTTAACTGGCAGTATCTGTAACTACTACTCGCAAAAAAAACCAAACAAAAAACCCACACACCCCACAACATAATTCCAATGAATATACCATAAGAAGCTGCCTTTAAAAGAATACACAAAGGTATGCCCCAAAATCTCAGAAGATTCCTAAAAAATTCTCATTTGAAAGGCCATTCTCAAGATCTGAGATGCAAACACATGCTTGTGTAAAGTTTTAGAATGACAGGAAGGATCCCAACAAGTTCATTCCCAAACTGGCTACAGCTTAGCTCCAAATCACAATTATGATAACTGAAGAGAGTCAAACCCTTAAACTGATTAAATGGTGAAGGGATTAAGTTAAAGATACTATCAACTGCATGTTTGATATCTGCAACCTCCTTACAATCACTGCAAGAAGGTCCCCATAGTATAGCTCACATTAAAGCACACACTAGCAAATTGAGTCATAGTTAATGTAAAACTCTGGACTCTTAATTGGATCTATACTCTTGACATCTGTTAATAGAAGCTGGGTGTAAAAATGTCAGATTTGACAAAAGTCTTATCAAAATTGACACAGTATATCCTAAGCATCAGAGCTCTCCTCGTTAGCTGTGGTTCTAAGATGACAGGTATGTAAATAGATCAAAAGAAGTAAGTTAACTGGAAGATGCCCTTGTGGCAACAACATCCAGAAGGCTCTGCTTTGATCCAGGGATGCAAGTTTGACCTGTCAACACTTCAGAAGCTCACAAATCAGTAATAAGCTAAATAGAGTACACAATATCATGAACCTGTACAGATTCTTTCATTAGAGTCTTTTCACCTCTCCACTGCCTTATGCTCAAGTGCGCTTTCTGGTAAGAGCTATGCAGCAGAAGATTGAAGAATGACTATTAAGAACCATCTCCGCCCCCATGACTCCCTTCCCTCCCAACTCCAAATGTCAAGAGTTCATACTAGGAACAAACTCAATTTACTTGTTCTCCTGACAACAGAAAGCCAGAAAAAAAAGAAATAAAGAACTTTTATCACTTGCTATAAAGAAATGAAACTCTCTACTTCAGCATAAAAGTACAAACTTCAATTTGCTACTATTTAAGGGCATCTCTAGGCATATGCAAGTACCCAGCTACATCCCAAACAAATTGGCTGGATTTGACATATACTTTTTTGAGGTACTTTCTATAATCAGAACTAAAATATCATCCACTTTTGTCAAGCAACTACCAGATCATGTTGGTTTTATGTCAGGAAGTGTCATGGTTTGCTTCCTTATGCAATTATAGCACTGACAGCACTGGAGAGATCCACTGAACCATCAGGTATGAGTAGGGAAACAATAAGCAAGCAGCTCTGTCCCAGGCCTAGCATACCAACAGTTTTAAAATGCATTTAAAGCCCTGCTATGACTACTTCCCCACCTGTAAGGGCATATTAATCTTAGAGCTGTGTTTCACACGTCATTAGTTAGCATTTGCAAACGTCTACACTAAACAGGCTGAACTCAGTGCTGCAGCGTTTAACCACAATATAAGAGGACCTCACTCTTAAAAAAAAAAAAAAAGTTGTTGAAGAGAGAGTTGGTGTATCAAAGTAATTTACAGCCTCCCCCACAGGACTGGCACTCACGAATCACGCCTTTGTACGAAGTGTCCACCGCCCCTTGTGACAGTCGGTGAAAAAAAACCAAAAAGGTGCGTGAAGTGAGAAAGATGACAAGTCTGAGGTACGAAAGCTGCTCTCCCTGCACACAGACGTTCACGCACCCTCAGCTCAACGCTGAGTAAACAAAACACTAGTGCAGAGTTAAGCAGGGCGGTGACTCAGCCGGGAGTGCGAGATTCGGTCCCACAGGGTAAGAAATTCGGGGAGACGGGACCGGGGGCCCACCGGCGCTCCCTACTCACCAGCAAACAGTCCACGTTCACTTCGGATTTGGGGTCCTTTAAAGTCACGTCGATTTTTTCAAACCGAGACTCAAAACTTTCTCCCGTCGACATGTTTCCAGAGATAAAAGGTTTCCCTTATTCCAGAGCAAAGTAAGGTTAAAAATAATGAAAAAGTAAAAAACAGGAACAAGCGAGCACAAAAGAGAGCCCACAGAGCCTACGCCAGGCTGAGGAGCGCTTCCTGCAAAATCCCTTCAATCACAGAAAGGTCCGAGGCAAGTCCCCCACGCCGCCCGTCAAGGGGAGAGAAAACCGAAGACGAGTGCCTTGGAGTCCGCGGCGGGGGGGGGGGGGGGGGGGACGACGACACGAGGCTGCTTCTCCCCCCTCCTCCACGCACGCACTTTCCCGGGCTGCTCACAACCCTGCAGCAGCAGGTTTCCTCTCCCTCCCTCCGCTACTCGGGCCCCAGCGTCTCAGCAACCTCATTTTCCCAGCCGGGGAAGCCGCCCTGGGAGCCGGCGTAGCGGTTCCTCCTCCTCGCCCTGCAGGAGAGGCGGCAGCGGGTCGGTGCCAGGTTCCGAAGTGCAGCTTCTTTCTTTCCGGAAAGCCAGAAGAAAAAGCGACAACAAAAAAAGGCAAAAACCTGCAGGCACACCAACAAGGCAAAAATGAGGGGGAAGGTGGGGGGAAAGAAAAAAAAAAAAAAAAAAAGTCGGAAGATCCTCTCGGCGGCGTCTCTCAGCGCCGTGGGGTTGGTCCTTCCATAGGCACAGAGCGAGGGATCCCGGGGCGGGCCGGGGGGAGCGGCTGCCCCTCTCCTCGGCTGTGCCCTGCCTGCTCCGGGCGGGCGGGCAGCGCGGGGGCTGCCAGCTGCGCGCACAGGCCGCCCCGGCCCCCGTTGCGAGTGCCCCCCGCGGGCAGAGGACGAGTCACTTCAACGGCGGAGCGACGGCAACAGCATCTTTCTTCCTCTCTTCTCCTCCTCCTCCTCCTCGCTGCCTCCCGCCGCTGCCAACGCCGGCTCCGCTCCCCGCCCCCTCCCCCCCCCCTCCTCTCCCCGCGCTCTTCCGCCTCACGTACGGGACGGCAGCCCGGACCGCTTCAGGACCGAGCCGAGGTTGCAGCGTGAGAGGGAGGAGGGAAGGAGGTGGCTCAAGGGGAGGGGAGAGCGCAAGGTCCGGCCGCGGGGTTCCTGTTTGAACAGCCGGGGGGGGGGGGGCGGGGAGCGGCTGGGACGGAGGGGCAGGGCGCATGCGCGGGGGAACGGCTCCGGCACGCGCAGGGAGGGGAGGAAGGCAGAACCGCGCGCGAGGCGGGGGCGCGCGGCCCGCCGCTCCTCTCCCACCCGCCGCGCCGCCGCCCAACGGTCGGAGGGGGCGCGCGCGCGCGCCATGCCCGCGAGACCCGGGGGGCGCGGGGCGGGGGGCGGCGGGGGGGGCGCGTTCGAAACGGCCGCGGCTTCAGTGGGGGGGGGGGGGGGGGCGGGGCGGGTTTGACGCCCGGCGGCGCCGGCAGCGGCAGCGGTAGCGGTAGCGGTGGGCCCTTCCGGGAGGGGGGCCGGCGGCGGGGTTCCGTCTGCCTCGGCTCCCTGCAGGCGCCTCAGAGCCGCTCGCTCCTTCCTCTGCGGGAAACTTGGCGGACGGGCCGCCGCCGCCGCCGCGGGCCCGGCTCTGCCGTCAGGCGGGCGAGCGCTGCAGAGCAGGGGCCTGTGGTCGCTGCTGGGAGGGTACAGGTGCCTGCTGGCCTGCCATGGTCGCTCGGCTTCAGGGTGCCCAGGGAGCTTCTGGGGTCTCCATCCTCGGAGATCTTCAAAAGCCTGGGCAGCCGGCGCTCGGTGGCCCTGCTTGAGCAGGGGGGCTGGAGAAGGTGACCTCCAAAGGTCCTTGCCAGACGCAGCCACGCTGCAATCCTGCATGCCTGGGGAAGGCGGGGGCCACCTTCCCCAACACCAGAAGTCCAGAGCATTCCAGTTTATGTCCTGAGAAGAGCCATGTGCAAGGCAGCACACCTAACTCAGAAAGAACAGATACAGCGTTAAGCATGTAACCCGTGCAGCGTGTCTTGGTGTTTCCAGTTTAAACCTTACTCTCTGGCTCCAGCAAGGACCGCTTCTTCAAATAAGGCAACTCCAGTAAGGTAATGATTTCAAATAGTATCGGACAGAGGCTGCTGTACTGGTTCAGTTCTTTGACTTCCGCTGCAGTTTCCAGAAACGGCAATTGCATTTTTATGAAGATCACTAAAAATTATGTCGAGAATGTCAAGTCATTAATCTCTGGTCACTGAACAGTTGCCAGTAGCAAACCTGAATCACTAGCACTGTGAGTTACTTTCAAAGTCACGGTTAAGAAACAAATGATCTGTAGCCAAGTGCTAGGGCATTTGAGCTATTCGATCATGGGTATTCACTACTTGCTATCTTGTTTTATTCAGAGAAGAAAAGAAATGGCATTTGACATTTGCTTTTTCTTGTCCGCAGCTGCCTGTGTCTTTGTTTTTGTTTTCTAATGAGAAATATGTACGGTTAAAGCAAAAATACATGCTACAACAACATTACCTGTTTGCTTTCACTCGTTTTGCGCTAGCTATTACCACAGCCCTTTGATTCAGAGGGTTTGGTTGCTCTTGGAAATGCGTATGTTCCATTTCAACCACCACAGTCCAAAGAGAACATGTCAGGTACTCCACAAGCTACAGGGTGTAAGTTCAGGATCATTTAATATGTGATGCCGCAAATAGTTCCTAAAATAGAAAAAAAAGTACTTCTTACAGTCCTCATACTAAACGAGACGAAAACCATCATTAGAGATGGGGAGCCTAATTGGCAGTGCTTTCGGGCACCTGGTTTAGGCATTAAAGCCTACATGGCTTCGACAGAGCCAAGTGGAGAGAAGTGCCATCCCATTGGCTTGGCAGCTTGGAGAATTCCTGGAGATAGGAGAGCTGGGTCCAGACTTGGATGTTTGTTTGCTAGCAAAGGTTCTTGCCACTCAACCGGTACACCCGAGTACCCCTTCCAGCGTCTGTGGTGAGGAAAGCTGCTGTGTTTGTGTCCAGCTGCGTGTGAACTCAGTGCATTTCGAACACATCCATCAGACTGGGCTTTTCTCACGACTACGGTGGAATAAAAGTGTTTGTCTGTCTCAGAACAGAATTTGTGTGGGAGGTACTTCACACAGCTGTCTAGGAAACTCTGAGTGCTGCTTTGATGAGGGAGGCTTTGGCTGCAAAGAGCAAAAAGGAAAATAAGTTCTAATTCTAAAAGCAGGTACAGGTTAAGTGGTGTGACAGAGTGCTCACATTGTAACTCGAGAGTGTGATGTAATAGCTTCTAATCCAGTGAATGCTCATTCCTGTGCTGATCTTGAAGCACATTTTCATGAACTTCAGTCAGGTTATTGCATCTACGTGATTAGGAACTTGCGTATTTGTAGCATTGGCCACTTCGAAATCATACGAGATTCCATCCCACATAACCAGTCATAGTGCATTGAACACATTATTTTAGTTCGTTTCTTCCTTCCTGATAGCAAACTAAAAATGGGTAATTTCTTCTTCCTGCATTTGTTGTGTCACATATTTTGGAATTTAGCTAGCTTTTGTTGAGTGAAATGGAAATCATTCTACATATGCATGACCTGATAACATTGAGCTGATGAAGCATGCAAGCCTGGAAGGTATTTTTTCTCTCCTCAAAAGCATGCAGTGTCTAATTCTTGAAAGTGTCTTTAACGTAAGCTCATGTCCATGCTTAGTAAACAAGCAAACTGATAATCCTTAATAAAACAGCAATCATAGTCCTCCTATCCATGTTGTCTTGCTTATTTTATGAGATATTTAACTTTGACTCTTGCTTTTAGTGTGATACAAATACAACAAATTGACGCTAACAAGAGCTGATTGTTTGTCAGAGTTTGCCATTTCCTATTAAATATAAAAAAATCAGTAAACTATAGTACTACATTGGCTTCCTCCAAAACATTATACCAGACTTTTTAAAAAGTACATGCAATAGCATTTATCACGCAGATCGTGTTCTTGTGCATTCGGGTAATAAGGTGCTGCATCGTAAGAGGTTTCAGTAGCGCCCATTTCAGGAAATGAGCCTATGGCAAGAACTGAAGACCAGGGGAATACTCGGCAGGGATTAGCTGAACAGGTGCTGTTACCCCCGTCCTCTCGTGCCAAAGCTAAGAAAGATTAAGTGAAAGAGCTTGTAACGAAGTCAAAGGCCATCTAGGTCACTGAGTGTGCATCATTGATAGGCGCACACTCTTGGAAGGAGAGAAAAGGCTAGGTTATGCGAGTTTCTGATGTAACTACTGACTTCAGAAGAGTTACACAAGGCAGAAATGAGACTATATCCTGTTCACCATATTAGGCCAAGTTAGTAATGCATGATCTACCTTCGCATTTAACTTCCTATTTAGTCAACATGAAACCGGCAGCAGTTAAATCGCATTACGTGAAGCCTGCCTTTGGTCCACCACCCTCTCTGCTTGTGAGCTGTACAAAACTGGCTCAGGTTTGCCTCAGCTGTGGTCCTCCGGACACGTAATAGCACAGGCCAGTATTGCTCGAAGCGCTGAGATGAAGACTGCAGTCAAGAGATCTGGTCCTTGGGCAGAACATTTTACCATTGCCAAAGCTCATCTGTGCAACAGAAAGGCCTTTTGCAGGAGCTCCCTACTTCAAGCAAGGAATAACGGCTGCTCAGGGAGACATACCTGAACTGACTCTAGGTAATGATAAAGACACCAACGTTGATCTCAGTGTGCTTGCAAAATCTGCGGGGAAAAAAAAAAAACAACCAAACAAAAGAAGTGCTATGTTAGGTGGTGAATGCTGGTGGCTGTAGGTGGCTGATTTAAAGCCACAGTGACTGCAGTGCAGCCCCCTCACCTCCTCATTACGCACTGAAAAAACTCCTCAAGGACTTCCAGACTGTAAGCTTGAGGTGCAAGGTGCTCCAAGTAGTGAACACATTGAAATGCTCTACCAATAGGAGAAAGCAAGCAAAGAAATGTGACAGCTGTCAGTCATACCATTTAGTACACCAAGAAAAGGCATGGTGATTCTCCCAGGATGAAGCAAACTGTAGGCACTGGAATAGAATGGAAAGAGAAAAAAATAGAAATCACCTAGGCAATAAATAATCACTAGCAAGAGAAGACAAATTTGGATATGGAATCATAGAATGTTTTGGGTTGGAAGGGACCTTTAAAGCTCATCTAGTCCAACCCCCCTGCAGTGAGCAGGGACACCCTTTAACCAGATCAGGTTGCTCAGAGCCCCATCCAACCTGGCCTTGAATGTTTCCAGGCATGGGGCCTCCTCCACCTCTCTGGGCAACCCATTCCAGTGTTTCACCACCCTCATTGTAAATATTTTATCATTATATCCAGTCAAAATCTACCCTCCTTTAGTTTAAAACCATTGCTCCTTGTCCAGTCACAACCAGCCCTGCTAAAAGGATTGTCCCCGTCTCTCCTATAGGCCCCCTTTAGGTACTGAAAGGCCGCAGCCAGGTCTCCCCGCAGCCTTCTCTTCTCCAGGCTGAACAACCCCAACTCTCTCAGCCTGTCCTCACAGCAGAGGTGCTCCAGCCCTCGGATCACGTTTGTGGCCTCCTCTGGACCCGCTCCAACAGCTCCGTGTCCTTCTTGTGCTGAGGGCTCCGGAGCTGAACGATACAATAGATCAAAAAGAGAATTTGGCATGGATATACTCAACAAAAGTAGTATCTTTCAAACATCTGTAGATGCTGAAACAGTGCAACATATGTTTTTCCTGCTTGTCACTAGCTTTAAGAAAGATGTGAGGCTCCTGGCATACAACCTTGCATATTTCAGTGTATCCCAACTTCTTGACAACGGGCAACACTGGAACCCTGGGGAGAAACTGCTCCTGCTGCCTGTGCCTGCTGAGTGAGGAATAAGAAATGGGGCACCCAGATCTTTGTTTCCTTTTCATGAACAACCTATAAATAGGCAAAATCACCTTTCTGGAACTTTTGCAGTGGCCTGGTTTGATGGAGAGGGTCGGGTCTGAAAACAAACTGTTGCAAGGGAGGAAGTAAACTGGACGGGATTGTCTGCTCCACTGCAAACACAGATGCGTTTGCTGCCAGCAGGCAAGGGCATGGTTGTATAAACAGCACAGTGTAGGCACTCCCAAAGTAACTTTTGCTGTGTCGGGGAAGGAGGGGAGCTGTGAGCCCAGCAACAGATAGTGATCCACAGGATAAATATCTGGTCACCATATGGCTCTGGCCAAGATCAACCCCAACTGCATATACAGTGCCGGCTCCCTTTGCTTTTATACTTTAAAAGTGCAGAAAAAGAGCCTGTGACCAATGTATGGCAAAAGCTCACAAAGTGATTTTAAATCAAATCAAAACAAAATTCCACTGGAATGCCGAAAGCTTCATACCTCAGTAAGGACAATTTCCGTGGCAAATACTGTTTTCCCACTGAAGCCACTTGGTGGGTACAGAAAACGTTAAGATGCCAGAAATTCTTCTTCTACCCTGGGAAAAAGCTTTTTATTTTCACTATCCTGGAGCTTAAAAATGGCCCAAGTACTTCTTGCTTGAAATCTTAAAAAACCCAAACAAACTCAACTCTAAGTCAAAGAAACAACATGGAAAAATTTAGCCTGAAAAAATGAAGGTTTCGGAAAGTTAGGAGTATGTTAAAGCAGAAGCTAAAAAATAATCTCCCGATGGTATCATCTATCAGGATATAAAACAGCAGGGAATTATTCGTGTCCTTTTATTTCCATTATAAGTAGAGGGATTACCATCATTATAGACTTCTTTGTAGATTAAGCTATCATGAATCTGACTTTCTGCTCTGCTATTGATTTGTTACCTATGAATCACCTATAAGAGTAAGAATTTTTCTTCTTATTTCTCCCGTTCTTAACCCTAAGCGCTCTCTCCCAGAACAAATTTCTCCCACCCCACCTCCTCCTACTTCCCCCACATGCACATACCACATTTCCTGTGGTTGGATTAGTTTTGCAGTCCATGCTCAAATAGTTGTTCTTCTGAAGACAAAAGTTAAAAAGTAAACTGGGCTGAGTTTAAAAGTAAACCAGCTTTGATTCTCCTGGCTTTGGTTTTATGTACGTTGTCCTGAGTATCTACACTCCCTGTAAATGCTTTGCTCTGCTGAAGACTGTGTCAAATCCTTAAAAAGCCATGTTATTATCTTGGGCCTAGGAAATATTTAACAGTTTCAGGCTTTAACAGCTAATTAACTTCTAAATTACACATTTCATAATTTTGCTGGACTAAACAGAGCCGGCTTCATATGATCCTTCTCTGGGCAGAATGGCGGAAGTTGCAGTTCTTGACACAGCGTAGAAGTTTTGCAACACAAGTTATAGGCAACTTCTTTTGTATCATGAAGCTTCATGGGATTCCATATAGCTTGTGTCTTGAAGTTAAGGCACTCAAATGGCACTAAATATGCAGTTTTTAAAAACCCTTGTGTTTCATATGACTATCTTCCAGATATTAAAAGAAATACTTTAAAATGTTTAGTCACCAACAAAGAATTCAAATTTATTGCAACCGCAGGAATTATAAATGAATCAACTTAGTCATTTTTGGTGGCTTTTAGTAACTATATCACAGAAGCTGAATTACTGATTTTGTTCACACTCAGGATATTTTCAAATCCTTCTATTAATCTCATGGTACTAGACAATCAACTCACAGTTATTTTACACCACCATTACCACTGTTGTTATGTTTGTAGAGCTCTACTACTCTTAGAGCACACCTGTGAGCTTTGAAAGAGTCTAGCTTTAGAGGACAGAGAGGATTTAAATTTTATTTTTATTATAATTTCATTTTTTATTTGGCCATAAGAACCCAAAACCCACAAATGGAAGTTTTATAGGTGTGATCGCAGACAGAAAACTACGTTTATGAAAGTGTAAGCTCCTTCTAAGGTCTAGAATCAAAGGGTTAATCTCTTTCTTCTTCTCTTCTGCCCCTCCTCAAAGATAAAAGACTCTAAACTTCCTACTTCTTGTTGCAAAATGCCATGTGGGTCTGTTGGGTAATTCAACACTTAATACTTGGAACGTGGCAATTTTATATCAGTTTTACCCCGTTATTGTGCTGATTACTTCAAGTCAGTGGTCCTGCCTTGAACTGGTTGGAAATGGAGAAGCGGGCCCATAGACTCCTAATTTGATGAAAGCAAAAATAACCTGACAAAGGGACAAACTTAAAGGCCAGGAACAGGCCTCTTGCTGAGATCCATTTCAAAAGCATGTTAGACCCAAAGAGATACCTTCTGGATGGTGAGTTTTTAGGCAGAGGGGCAAAAAAAGAGTTATCTCAGCCTGCTGGTCCACAGAGTCAAATATAGCCCATCCACCGGGACTGGACAACAGCAGGATCGTCCTAAACTGGCTCTGAGCAAGCACTGGTGCCTGGCAGAGGTTAGGAGAGCTTCCAGCCTGGCTGACACTGTAAGAAAACTCTTTCCTGCTGCAGCACAGAGCAGGACTTCAGCCCAGCGGAGAACCCATCCCTGCAAACCTAGCACAGTCTGAGCATAGTGCAAAATCCACAACAAACTCTGTTGGGGTGGGGGTTACTAGACCCGATGATGAATTGTGGGATTTCCCTTGAGGTGTAACTGTGCATTGAGTCTGTGAGGTGGATGAGTGTGTTGATAAAAGGCATTATTATGAGCTTGGAAATACGGAGGAAGCAAGTAAAAGAAAAAAATTGCTTAGAAACACTCTAAAATATTTACATGAGCTTGGTTTTGTGTGTCTTACATTTCATCTGTAATCTCTAATCCTTTCTGGAGTGACTGTGTCAGAGAGAATTTTTTTAGAGGGCAGAATTACTTTTAAAATCCTCTGTCCAAACCTTGTGCTGCAACCTCCTGAAAATTCATGCTTGCCCTTTTCTTCACACTAGATTTGTAAGGACACTCCTAACATATCACCGCGTGCCATAAGAATAGATGAGGCTGCTCTGTAAAGCACTGGATTAAAAAAAGTACGTGATTGACTCACTCGTGGCCCGTGGCCATACAAATGCTTGCAAAATTGCTGCCGGCTGATGTTCTAGCAGCTTTACCATAGAAACAAGAGGTAGGATGGCAAGCAGAGCTGTCCCTCAAGAGTCTCATAAAATGAAAACATAGCTGTGAAAATGCATATGCAAAAGCAGTGTTTGTGAGGAGTTACGTTATTACACCTCAGCAATCACTTATTCCTCTTTGCGTGCCAGACTTTGGTGAAACTATGGAATAATTCAGAACTAGAGTAAGTGCTTTTAAAAAGTTATTGAAACTACAAGTACTATGTCTAAATTATTATGGAGATTGGGTATGCTTTAATGAAAACATCTTTTGTTTACTTCATTTTATGTAGTTCCCAGCACTCGTTTGCGGTGGCCGTGCCATCATTTTATACTCCTGTGAAGGCAGCAACATTATACTGCCTGCACTGTAAAATGCCCACAGCAGCTCTGACCGTGTCTGCACCGCGCTGGCAGACGTGATGGGGTAATCCAGCTGGCTGGAGTCGCAGCGCTCGCATCCTCTTGCCCCAAGCCTGAGCTGCCTGCTAGCCCCAGGTCGTAAGACCAGAAGTTTGTCCTTTTGCCTGCAGTTGTGCTTGCAGAAAAGGGACATACAGCTCTGTACCTCCAGACTCAGCTGAGCTAGTTTATGGCCAGCTAGCTGAGGTACCCACAGCGGCGAAATCGGCCTCCACTAACCATCGTGTGACTTGCCTGGGCCCCAAAGCCCGTGTTGCCACAGCTTCGTGCAGCTGCCCCTCAGCCAGCTGGATTACGCCATCACATCTGCCCAGCGCGGTGCGGACGTGGTCTGAATTGCTGTGGGCATTCTGCGGCGCAGGCAGCTTAGCGTTGCTACCTTCGTATGTGTATAAAACGATGGCCGCCGCGAAGGGGTGCTGGGAACTACTTCAGATTGGAAAAACACAAGGCTTTTTTCACTGGAACAAGCCCGGACTCTGTAATGGTTTGGGTATGGTACTTGTAGTTTCAGTAGTTTGAGTATAGGAATTGCACATAGAAGTCCATCCACTTATAAAAAAATCATTCAATTATAACAGACGGTGGTCACTGATGTTATCTGCACTGCGGGTAAATATGTTAAGAATGTCTTGTGGCCAATATTTCTGCTCCTTGATGACCACATGATTATTTTTGGTTAGCTGTTACTATTTCCTTCTTGACTCATTCCTAAAAGGCGCTGAAACATCACGGACTTGTCACTCAGACAGCAGTTACTGCAACCGTCTTCAAATCAGTTTTTGCAAACCTGCACCCAGAGCGTCTCCTACCAGAAGGGTATGCGCTCTGCGTCTCATCAACTTGAACCCCCCCCGCCCTTCGTTTCGTGTGAGCCACGCAATCCAGCCTTTCATTCGGGCTCCTTGAGACTGGACCGAGTCCAAGGGAGAGCCGTCTGCACTGGAGGTAACACCACACCATGGGAAAATGAGGAAAGAAACACTGGTCTTGTGCAGTGGGGGCAGATGATCAGCTATGATCTGCTGCTCTTCTCAGCTGGGTGGAGGTTTTAATCCCCCCACCCCCAGCAGCCAGCAGATCATTTCACAGCAGTCATCTTTATAGCGTCTGTGTGAACGTGGTGGGGTGCCTTGTACTTCTGAGCACACGCTTTGATACTGTCTTTGTCATGTCCTGATCAGACTATTGCAAAACCCCGTACGCAGACTCCCCAGAATGAGTCATGTCTGCCGGCATGGATGTCTGCAAGCCGCCTCTCTCTGCACGGAGGTGCGGAGGTGTGTGGGAAGCATGGGAGAAGACCACCCTGGCACAACACAACAGCGTATTTGTTAAAGAGAATGCCTTAGTGGAACAGAGAGGCCAGCGGGTTGTCAGTTAGCTCCCAGGTAAAATTTAATGGGTTCACTGTGACGCCCAAAGCCCTACATACCAGCCTGGCTGCCACAAGGGCTGCCCCCCTGGTGAAATACGTCCCCCCTTGCGTCTGCAGAGAGTTTGAAGCTGTGCTGTGGAAGGGTGATCCCCCAGAGGGGCTCGGGGCACTGGAACATGATCCGCTCTGCACCCCCAGGTCCCCAACCTTCCTTCACTTGTGGCATAGTCTGATTTGCCTGGTTTTAGACCCTGTCGTCTTGTGCAAGACTTTTCCTGTATGTCAAATCCTACACCAGGAGAAAGAGACACATTACTCATACATCGTTCCAAAACTGTGGGTGAACTGGATGGTTTCTTGCTCCCATAGACGTATGACTTCATCCTCTCTATCTCCCCAACTTCATGCACTAGCACTGCTCAAGTTGTAAGATGATTCTCTTTGCTTCAGAGGCAGATCCACTCTGCCGTATTGCCAGCTGAACAAAAATTCCTTCCTTATCACCTGTTAAGTGGAAGGATCAGCGTGTGTGGAAGTGGAGCAGCTATGTGGTATCTCTTGGTTGCTACCTGTCAGTAAATCAACTGCGTTCAGTTTCAGTAACTTGCCTTTTCTTAATACATTATTACATTTCTTGTTATTTAAACAAGAAAAAAATAGGTTGGTACGGCAAAGTTCAAACCCTCTAAAGCACAGTAGGCTAACACAATCATGTCTCGATATTGAACAAGTGAAAAATATTTTCTGCTCAATGACTCCTGAGCCTTCCACAGCACAGGTAACTGTGCAGTTTACTCAGGTTATTCATGAGGAAGTTGTGATTAGCAGTGTGCTGTTAATTTTTCAAGCCCTCTGGTTTGCTGCTGTTGTCCATAAAGGATAAAAAAAATCTTAGGCAGCCCAGTCCATTTCAAGCCCTACAATTTACGCTCACTGAATTACTAGGACCAAATCTATATTCAGAGCTACTCCATGTGCTTCGTCACTCTGTTTCCTAGCATCTCTTTCCAAGCCTGTGTTGGACAATTACCTTACATGCAGAAAATAACATCTGTAAGACTTATCTTGATTTTGTAAATGTTTATTCTCCTGCCACTGCTCAAAAAAAAACAAATTACAGAGCTATGTACAAACCGATATTTAGAAATAGTAATGCAAATGTACGCATCTTTCACACTCAATAGCTGTTTCTAGTACTTTGCCTTTGTCCTTAGGATTTAATTAAATCTCTCACAGAAAACAGAATTTTCTAGTACTTGACCTTTGTTTTCAGAGCCCCAAAACACAAAAGGCATTTAGAATCAATGACAATGCACAAAACACAACGGGCTCCACTTAGCTGTCAGGGCAACACAATACTTGTCCTTTATATGGAGAGACCCTGGGTTAAAAAAGGATTAAAATTAAGCAACAGTATTATTTTCTAGGTCGTCTCCTGAAGAATCACAACTGCTGCTTCAGGCTGATTATACACGACACAGTCCACCAGCACATGATGCCCAACGCGACCGCTCAAGTAATCTCTTTTTCTCACTACATAAACTATATCACCCTCCACTCTTTATTTGTCTTCACTGGCTTCCTTCCTGTCTCTTAACTCCTCACTTCAAGCTCCTCATCCTCTGCTTAAAGACCAAACATCACCTCCCTGCTCCCATTTCTGCTCCCGCTTCCCTTTCCTCCTGGCACAGCCGCCCACAGCCCGCTTTCCTCCAGCAGCCTCTCCACTGTTGTTTCCCAGCTGCTCTCTCCTGCATCCTTTTTGCTTCTTTTTACACCACTTATGTCCCTTTCCTACATGGTTTTTGCAGAGATGCTTCTCACTTTTTCTTTTCTCACACTGGCTTCTTGCTGGTTTTTTTTTACTACTTCTTCACTTTGGCCTTAATGGCAGAGATTAGATGGACTTGGATGAATAGTCACTACAGAAAAAGTGAGCGAAATTTTAATTCTTGCAAAATTAATTGAAACACAACTGAAAATTAACACTCTCAGTTAAAATGGAGACTGGTGGAAAGCTAATTAGGGGAAAGCATGATGTTCAGTGGCCTTGAACTGCGCAGAACAAGGTCACTGAATGGGAAGTTACAGAGAATAATTTTGCTTCTGGTCCTGTTAACAAGGGACAGTAAGCCACATGTTAAATAAATTCCTTCCATTTGGAGCAGTTTCAAGTCTGAAACTCTTCTTAGCCCTTGCAGGGAGGCCCGTAGTAGGAGAAAGGTGTGCTCTTCCTATCACATCAGCCAGCCAGGCCCCTAACATTTCCTCCTGTTACTCTTTGTCACTTACGGTCCCACGAGCTGCAAGGAAGCCTGGTCACAGCTTCTTTCCCACCCCGCGGCAGGCTCCACCTCTCCCCACTATTCATGCAGCTGGGGAAAGCTTGTCTGCTACCCTGAGCAGAGAAGTAACTTTCCTGTGTCTTCTAGAGCAGTGTTGCTCAGCACAGCTTGCAGCCCCGGTGTTCACAGCCTGGCTTGTAGCTTAACTAGGAGCGGGGCATTATAGGTTTTTTTTAATTTGCTGTGGGAGTTGGAAGAAGCAACAAATGCAAGCTAATATATTTGAGCGAAATACGTGAAATAATTTAAATGATACTGTAACTGATGTTTTTGCCACCAGTATCCTGCAGAAGGATCGTCAGGTTTGCTTTGGCGTTTTCAGACCCCCTGTAATATTGCTCACCATTTACACTGCCAAGGGACCTCCTACATTTATGGCTTCTGGGATCCCTGGTTCTGGCCCATACGGTACGAATCACCTATTTTGAAGCCTTCTGTAGGAAAAGCAGGGGTCCACAACTTAGGAAGGCGAGGAAGACTGGGGGAGAAGCACTCCACACACAGGGTGGCACTGGTCCCATTTCCATCCTCCCCATTGGTTAAACTGGAAAAGACTATTTCTTTCAGAAGGGACTACGGTCGTAAGTCATTTACCCAAATTCCCATAATCTCTGCACTAAATCGAAGGACTCGCTGTGGCCCTGTGTGTATGTATAGAGAGGGTGGAATCCACCCCTGCCTCTGCTGGGGCCTCTTGCAGCGGCTCCGCTGGCAGGAGCTGCTGCGAGGATGTGTGAATCACCAAGGTGTTCCCAGTTTCTGCGGGCTGTTTTACCAGCTGCCAGGCAAGTTGCAGTGCTACAACCCCCTGCCTCGGGGACTCTCTCTTGCTCGTGGCCTTCTGCCGGGCTCTGCACAAGCAGGGGCCTGATTCCGCAGAGGGACGAAGGAGGGAAAGGCAGATGTTCTCCCGAAGGAAAAAAGAAAAAAAAAAAAAAAAAGTGCGAACTCGAGACACATCCTGTACCATGACTGCACATGCCTACAGAAAATGCTCCACGTTACTCTGCTACACGCAGCTGCCTCTCCAGGGCTTGCTTTTCCTTTGATTTTCCTATGACCAGAAAGAGCAAAAACCAAATTGGGAATCAAAACCTGTGCCCACCCCTGAAGCCCTCTGCATTTGACAGAAACCAGTAAAAGGCTGTTTTTCTCCAGCATTTTTATGGTAATCTATGAAGCTATTTCCAGATTGCTTGAACCAAGAATAGCCAGAGAATGTCAAGTCCTCCAGTACATAGCCGTACCCTTCATTTTTCTGTGAGATACATTTCCAGGCAAGCATACAGGCCTCAACAACTACATCAGATGCGCAGATCAAGAAATGTTACGTCCCACAGGCAGACAATTTCACCCCCGCCCTGTCCAGAAACAGGCAATATCCTACAACCCAGCTCCTCTGCTTCTTCCCATCACATACGCCAGGCACCCTTGTTTTCATTATTCTGTCTTCGTCCAGAGTTTTGACCTCTGATTGACTTTGAAGTTTACATACGAGGAAAAACAGTCAGGCAGCTGCTAAAACAAGTGAGGAGAGATCAAACGGTTCCGAAAGAATTAAAAACAAACAACTTTTATCTTCTTTTTTGTGTGTGTTTACAAATACATTAACAGATGCAGATAGATGGAGAGATACACAAACATGCATACATATATTTAAACGATAACACAAAAAAATTACATTAAAAGAATATTGTTTAGATTAGTGCACCCGAACATTGAAGGATAAGGAAATTAGGAAAATTAGGAAATACCAGATTACGATTGCTATGCTAATTTATTTCTGCCACTGGGTGTGATTATCCTGTGTTGTACAGAATGAGGCATGCATCCTGTGGGAAAGCCTAAAATGTGACTGTGTCATGGAAGGGTTTGTAAGAAAACATAGGCGCATGGGGAGGGACAAAAAAAGATTACCCAGAGAGTCTTAAATCTGCTGTTTTCTAATGTATCGGGAACTGACGCTGTAGCTTAAATTACACTATTTTAATGACTGGGGCATAGGGAATCAGATCTCCTAGCTTTTTTTTTAGGGAGAAAAAAGCTAGAGGAGTGCAGCCCCCTGTGAGATGGATGGAGAAACAGATTCTTGCCAGTTACTCGGTAACGCAAGCTGTCATTGCAGGCATTTATTTCATCAACTTTGGAGTGGAGGTACAATGTCAGGCATTAGTAGGAGTTATTTGGTCTAGATCCTGGAGGTGGGAGACCTATTAGTAGAAATGAGGTTTTGCTTCCTCGACCTTACTACACCTTCCTAACCCTCTTCTCTATTAAATCTGGTCCAGAAATTTAATTCTGCTTTTGCTGTACGGTTTCTTTTAATGCTTCATTGCCTATTACTGTTTCAGTGTCAGTGAGAACTCGGGTCGTTAAAACGGTGATGTTGTCCAATTACTACATTGGCAGACTGCCTTGACCTTTCCTGGAGAAGCCAATAGGAGAAGAGCAGCAGTAGTTCCCAACAGTTGCCATTTCAATGAATCTCACACACAAATTCACAGAACACAGGAAAAATTTTGTCTCTGAGATGAATGACTTTGACTTCCAAAGGCCTGCTGAAAACAATAAAAACATTCAACTTCCCAAAAGATGTCAAATTTCCCAAATACCTAAAAGAATATTCCTACAGATATCATACAAGTATGAATAATATTCTAAATCAGAATGGTTGTGGTGAAAATAGAGCTCTTCTTGCTTCCTTAAGAAGTTTCCTTTTTTTGATTTAGTAAGATTACCCTGCCCTGTATAATCTGACCTCTAAAGTGCTCTGTAACTTGGGACAGAGGCAAACCTGCCCGTGCGCTCTCCTGCCCCTTCATATTGCTTGTACAGTTAATTTATACAGACAGCTAATTCAAATGTGCTTAAATAGTGCTAAATTATAGGACGCAAATCCTACCAAATGACAACTCTCCGTGTGCCATTTTGCCTCTCTGCCATAGATAAGCCATTGTCTCTCTTATGGGCCATAATAAACTATAAAAAGAGCCGGTTTGGATAAATGGAAATACATTTTCCTGTGGGTTTTTTTAGTGTTGAATTTCACAGATTGTTAAGATAGGCTTGGTAGAGCAGGGCATCACTATAAACAGAAGTAGAGTTATCTTTTCAAGTATTAGCTTCACAGCTGAAGCAGTCTGTGTACAGCTATCTTCTCCATCTATCCCTTGGGCATAAAGGCAGTGAAAGAATTCCTAAAGAAGGGAAGGAAATTGCGTTGGTCAAGATCAAATTGCAAGCACGCATAATTTGATGTACTAATGACTGGCCACCAGATATCGCTGCAGGAGACTCGCCAAGATGTTAACTGTCCCAAGGACTGGAGTTTGACGCTTAAGCATCATCTCCTCAGTTTCATTGTGGAATGAAAGTTGTGACAGCTGCAAAGACTGCTTGGCTTAGCTGAACGTGCAATAGTGAGTGGCGTTGAGAGAAATCCTGATTTTAAATGAAAAGTTCCTCTGCTTGCAAGTAGTAGCTATTGGTAGGGTTGCTGCAGAGGTAGGAAGTGTAAAGCTCCATAGCTTCAGGTTTAGGTTAGACATTAGGAAAAATTTCTTCACAGAAAGGGTTGTCAGGCTCTGGAATGGGCTGCCCAGGGAGGTGGTGGAGTCCCCATCCCTGGAGGTATTTAAAAGAAGGGTAGATGAGGTGCTTAGGGACATGGTTTAGAGGTGGGATGGCAGTGCTAGGTTAACGGTTGGACTTGATGATCTTAAAGGTCTTTTCCAACCTAGACAATTCTATGATTCTATGTGGAGTCAGCACAAGGCTTCAAGGTTAACTTTGCGGCTTGACATTAACTTAGACTCTAGAGGAGCATGTAATTTTGTGTAGCTATTTCCACATTTGAAAATGCCAGGTTGTATCACAGAGACAGTCTCGGCTGGCACAGTGAAGCCCCCCTTGTGCAAAACAACTCAAAGCTGTATTTCACGGTCTTTGCATGGAGTCTGCAAGTTGCAAACCTTGCATCTTGCGAGTTGCAAGATGTCATTTGTCACCTCTCATCTCCAGACATAAGAGCCAACAAACGGAGCAGCTACTTTGTTTACTGTTTTCTGAAGCAAAGAGGTCAGTCAACAGTCCATTAAAAAGAATTATGGTAAATAAAACATGACAAAGCACAGAAGACTCTTCTCCTCTGACTTCAAGCAAGCTTGCTATTCATCACCCCGGTGCTGAGCAGTGTACATAATGAGAAGAAATATTTCTCCATATAGGACAGCAAATGTTCTCACTTTGACAGCTGGGATTTCATCCCAGATATTAAGAAAACTCTGACTACACTAATTGCTATCTGCGTAGATCTGCTGCTCGTGGAGGGAGCAATAGCCTCGTACCAGCCGAGTAACTTTTGTCCGGTTGGTGAATGATAGGGCCTTTCTCTCTGATATTTCTCCTTTCCACCACACTGAGAAGAATCCTTCTAAACATATGTTAAAACATCTGATTTGTTGTAGTTGTGGCCATGGAAATTGTACACATGGGCTTGGGATCTGCTTTTGGCTGAACAAGATTAGACCGCAGAGGGAATACTCAGAATTACCCAACAGCTATCGCACATACGCTGGATTACTGAGGCATGTACGTGATCAGCATTTCTCATGGGCACCAGTAAAAAGTCCTTTCCCTGTGATAATCTTAATTTCCTACCAATATTCTTCTGAAGTAAAATTTGTTAGCTAATTTTCATCCACAGCCTATATCCATGATGGTTTCCGTTTTCTCCCTGTATAAAACTACACAGAAAAAAATGATCCAGGGTGAAATAAGTGAATTACCTTCTCTGCTGAAGATGCTGTTATTTTTGCTGCGATATTCCTAGACAGAGCTCTTGAAAACAAATGAAAGATCAAATAACAATAAATAATGTTGAGAAAAAATAAAGTTCTCAAACCAGAAGAATTACTGAACGGCAGTGGTCAAAAGCTGAATCTTCATCAGGAATACATCCAGATGCCTGAAAATAGTGTGCACTCTGTATATCTGTATCGATGATGAGAAGTAACAGTCATGCCATCGCCATTCCATAATTGCTACTGGCTCCTGAAATCCTTGTGTATCTCCGAAGGAGGCCGTCCAGCCATCTCAGTCGATCAAACTGCTAAGCATTTTCCTCCAAAGCGAGAGAACCTGGCAGCAGCCTGGAGCTCAACCCGGAGTAGGCTGGATGAGCTGCAAGGTGGGGGGAGCAGCTGCTGATCCTGTTTTTGTTTCAACTGCTGCTTGCAAGGAGGTATTTACCCTGCTACACTTCACAGGCTGCTCCAACTTGCCATCAGGCTTTTCTTCCTTTCTGCAGCATTCAAAAGAGGCAGGACTGTAAATTGCCTTCTCTGATCACTCTGAATCACGTTAGCCTGCTGTATTTTGTGTAAGCGTACACCATAGGGACCGAGGAGCT
The DNA here is from genome assembly GCA_034008185.1 of Gorsachius magnificus. Lineage (NCBI taxonomy): Eukaryota > Metazoa > Chordata > Aves > Pelecaniformes > Ardeidae > Gorsachius > Gorsachius magnificus. The sequence continues at coordinate 52,902,967 of CM067082.1, read as the reverse complement.
CGGGGTGGCTTTATCAGGCAGGCGAGGTGGCTGCGCCTGCCCTTCCCTGCGTGCACGCACGCTCCTGCGTGCAGCACCCCTTGGGGAGCGGCTTTACCCCCAGCGCCGGGGCAGCTCTCGGGGCTGTTCTGCTGCAAAAGCAGGGAGGAAAACCCCGCTCACCTGCCCTCCAGGGGCTGTACAGCCAGCAGAAAGGGCGACTGCTGAGGTGCCTACACAGTGGGGAGGCTATCCTCGAAGAGAAAAATCTCCCTGGATGTTTGGAAACATTTTGTTTCTAACTGCCAGGGAAAATACTGACATTTATCTTTGGTATTGGTGCCAAGTTACGTTGTGGCTTGCACACGCTGAGGAACTTTCAGGCTTGGAGAGAGAAGAAAAAGACAGCAGGTAGGCCACAAGGCTCCTTGCTGCCTTTTATTTTGCCCACCTCTGGGCTGCTGCCTTTCTCCTCACTCTGCAGCAATTCATGTGGGAGGGGGAAGAAGCGACTGCGGCAGTAAAGCACGGCAATGCACAACAGCAACTGGAAACAATAACTTGCATAATGGGGCATGGTGACCAGCAACTCTGCCGGGAGCCGAGGATAATAGCCAGGGCACGGTAACCCACACTAACAGCTGGGAAAACTACTTGAAGTGCTTCCAGGATTGCTGGCCTGTCCTCCTCTTACACCTTCCTGGGGAAAGGTGTGGAGCTGCTGCTTGCTGTCAGCCCCGCCGTGCACCTCGAAAGAGTTTCTCAGCACACTGAATACTTGCCTCTGGGGGGTGAAGGATTTTGGTTTGTATAAATAGTTCATATTTTATTATTATAACTTACCCAATCATAAATTGCATTCATTATTTATTTTGCTGTTATAAGGTGTTACGTAGTTTATGTAAATCTATGTGATTCTCTTAACTCTGATTTGGACTGCTGGCTTTGCTTTCTTAGGAAGAATCCTTGTTTGGGGAAAGTATATATCTGCCCTCAGAGGAATCGCCAAAGGCTTGAGACCCAAATGCTGTCCTGCTGCACCGTACAAAGTGAGGAAAATGCCACTGGTGATTATTCCCTTGGGCTGAACTGAGGATGAGCAACAAAATCAGAGGAACACAGCCTGAAAAGAGGTGAATTTACCTGCTCTCCCATCCTGGTCTCCTCTTTGCTCTCTCTTACAGAAGATGTTGGCTTGGGCCAGTCTCTGTGTAGACAAGCTTTTTCTGAAGGGAACTTAGCCTGGGACATTGGGGTAGCTGAGAAAACTGCTGAACAAGAACATTTGCCACTTTAGTTTGAGCAAAATACTGTTTAACCCTTTCTCACCCATTTGCCTCTCCCATTTCTCTGTTTCTCACTGGAGGTGATGGCTGCCTGAGGCATGGGAGTACCAGCAGATCCCACAGCTGCTACTGCTGTCGGACTGGGAAGGGCATGCTGAGCCCCACAAAGTGGCCACCACGCACCCAGGACCCTTGGAAATCTGCTCTCTTTGCTACATGGTCCTGTTACCATGCCCAAAGTACCTCTGCCCAAAGCCCCTTACACACAGGGAGATGCCACTTGCATGGTCTGACCTTCATCTTACACTTATCCCACCCTAACTAGGGCACTCTCTCATTTACTTCCAGGTGCCGCTGCACAGCATGCTCATGCATAGCCGGAGCTGATCCCCTTCTTACCACCACCATGCCACTGCTTTGAGATCTGAGCAGAGGACCCCTATGGATACCTGCAGAGGGAGGTCTCTATTCGTGGTTTCTGGTCTTAGCTGTGCTGGTGCTAGCACAAGTGTCCTTCATTCATAGGAAAGCAGAGAATGAAGAGGCTCAGCAACTAGACTTGTAGCTGCCTGTGTTCAGAGAGTCTCAGGAGCTCAACAGTTGGCACTCAGACTTGCCTTTCTCTTGGGTGTCTGGTCCCCTCCTTCTTGCCCATAGCTCTTTTTCAGTTTTGCCCGTCTTCTTTGCAAGGAAGACTGGGAGGCTAGTCCTGCTTACACTGGGTGAAGTGGCTTGGGCTCTGGTTCATCAGGACTGGTTTTATGCCTATCTGCAAGGTTCCTTACTCATCACAGACACCACCACCCACGGTGAAACCCCAGGTCCTCACAGTGGACCATGAGGGAAATTTCAGCTTGCCACCAGCCAGGCCAGATTCCTCAGTGAGACACTTGATGCCAGCAAGAGCAGAAGAGCTCAGGAAGGGGAGCCCAGGTAAGCAGCCCTGGGCACGGCACACGCAGGGGAAGGTAACTCTGACCTGCATGAGCAAAGGATCCTGACTCCCCATGATTGTGTTTTTTGAGTCCTCCCCATTTTAAATCTGACATACAAGGTTTGCTGGACCTGTCTGTGCCAGCTTCATGGTGTATACACAGTGGATCCAACCCACCTAGCTTCAGATCTGCTGTGCACTGGCAGCTGCTGTCAGGGCCTGCCTTTCCAATTGGGAGACGGATGCTTTTGTCTGTGGACTTGTGCCTTAACATGGCATTGGAGCCAATGTTTAGAGGGTTGTTTCTACTGCAAGAAGAAATTTGTGGTGAAGCCACTTTTCCCCTGAGTTAGTTACAAGACTGTTTCCTCGGACGCAACAGAAGCCAAACAGCAGGAAGCAGTTCCTTTGCTTGTCCCCACCAGCTGTTGCCACCCAGAGCTCAGCTGAAGAGGCTCGTAATTTCAGTTTTCCTCGGAGACACATTCCCTGGTTGCTTCCCAGACCACAGGATCAAATATTCTCTTGTTGCTTCGTCTCACAGATTCCCCCACCTTTTCTGCTTTTCTTTCACATATTTCCAACATGCACTGAACATTGACCATAGTCGCTGCTTCTCTCACATGCATCTTGTATGTCTGCTCTGCTACGGGCATCGACTTGTTCCTGTGTTTGGGATGGAGATTGCTACCATTTGTACGGTCTATCTACATGGACATCCCTTTCCATGGAGCCATCTTAAATGAGGGACAGCGGTTAGTCAAATACATAGCTATTTAAAGTATAAAATAGCCAAGTTTTTTGAAAAAGTCCACTCCTAACTGTCAGAGACTGCTCACCCAAATTTAAAAGAAACTTAAGTTTGATCCCCATGTTCTGTTTCACATATAGGGATGACAGTCCTTCACTTCACTAGTATAGTAGAAAGATAAAGAAATATATGTGTATGTAAAGCTCCCAGATATTATAATAGTGAGAAGCATAGAAAAGCCCAGGAAGACGCTCGTATTTTGTCCTTTGAAAATGGGGCTTGGGTCAGGGGAAAATCTGATGCCGAAAAACTTTGTTCTACTACAACCTTTTCTTTCTTTTCCTGCCAAAGGTTCAGCCCATCTCCCAGTATTGTGGGACATGGGGGAATGACTAGGGTAGAAGCAATCGCACCACCTCCACCAGATGACAGCAGGAGAGATCCCCTATTCACCGGGGAGAATCTACTGTGGGAATCTCCAGTCGGTTTAAGTTCACGCTCTGCTTATGCGTGCATAAGCAGAGCAAACTTGGCAGGCTGAACAGTCTGTCCCTTAGGAATACTGACAGATGAATGTAAACCAAATTACCTTGCTTTTTCATTCCAGTCGGGTTACTTGCACTGTGTACTAAGTGCATCAGCATCTGGAGTCACTTTGAACAACAGGAGAAAGCATTTTCCGGTGTCAGCAGTAGAATTTTGCACAGTATTTATAACTTGCAAAAAGTCAGGGGTTTGGCTGTGCTTTGTTTCCCACCATCCTGAAAACAAACAAACAAACCAAAACCTATGTAGAAGGTTCATCATCTCCAAGGGCTGGGGTTTTGGGTTTTTGTTTTTTTTGATATAGCTAAATGGCTGATAGTCATTTTGCCTATGAGCCTGTAAAACTGAAAGATGTAAAACCAGCTCCTGAATTTTCCTTACCATTCTCCCCACCACCACCATCTTCACTATCCATTAACCTGGCTCATTACTGAGAGCTGAAAACAAAAAAGAAGTAAACATTAGTTAATGAGGTTTGCACCTGGGGGTGGTAAACAAAGCTGCTCTCCATGCCTGTGAGGTCTTGAGGGGAAGCTCGCTCCTGTATGAAAGCAAATCTCAGTACAGAAAAGGACAGGTCTGCTTGGGGTAGGGTGCCTGTGCAGAGAATGGGAAGAGTATTCTCATTTTTCTGATTTCATAATTAGACAAGGAATGATGAGGAACAAAACCTTTCCTAAATTTGTCCCTCCAATCAGAAAATACATATTTGCCTTATCTTTGTTTTCATTTTAGCTAGAGGCAGAAATTGACGCTAATCTGATTCCTTACTCCTCTGTAGTATGGGACATTTCAAATCCATATTTTTCATCCTGGGGTTTTCTCTCAGATGGAGAGAATTGAGACTTTGTCTTGAAGAATCAAGACTTTGTCTGAAACGCAATAATACGGTGCACGCTAAACAAAACAAGTCTTTGTGTACCATTGTTATCAAAACATTATAGCACCAGGAAATAGCTAGACGTGGACTGTCCTTTGCTAGTTAACTGCTACTACACATCTGTTAAAGTTCAACTCATTTTACTTTTAAACCCTATTGCAGTAGCTGAATGCTTCGGCAAAGAAAGAAACAGCCTGTAAGACGGTTCTTTACAAAATAGTAATGCACTTATTAAATGAGCGTGTTTTCACCTTACCGTTTCCTTCATTCAATCCACACTTCTCTGAATGTGACTTTCACTCCTGTGCCCAGGCGTGACCTCCCTCCCGCCTCCCCGGGGGAGCATCACCAGGCAGGAGCCCCCCCGGCCAAACCAGCCCCTTCGGGGGCTGCGCATCAGGGCCAGGCTCACCCCTTCGGGCATCAGTCGCCAGAGCCGGGCTCAGTCCCAGTCTTGAAGATGCTGCTGCGAGTTGTTCAGTGGAAGAAACAGGCTGCACCGTTTAATTTTGATGGCAGAGTCTGCTTTCTCTTTCGGTCCTTTCCCCTGCGCAGGGCTATGGTCTGAAAGAAAAGCAAGCTCTGTAAAAGCAGACCTCCCTAGGCATACGTTCAGGGATGGATTTTCTTCTTCTCTTCTTCTGGTGAAGATTAACTCCACTAAAGACAATGGAGCCAAACCAGCACAAGTCAAGGGAGAACGAGACCGTGGCTCTAAGAAACATCTATTCCCATTACTTCCCAGACTTTTATTGCTGCAAATACATAAATCTTTGTATTAACCAACTTCAAAGATCATAAAGCCCTAATTGTGTATGCAGCCTACTAGTAACGCAGTGTGCTGCTGATGCATAAAACACGCATAGATAGTACACAAATACACTCAGCCTGGGCTTAAATTTAGCTTCAACCACACAAAAGATATCTTTATAACGAAGAATGACGGGAAGAAAGATCTCATTCCAGACCAGATGAACAACTCATTTTTTCACTGATCCTGGATTTGGCTGACATGACTTAAATGTGACCTAAGACATTTCTTAGTGCTTTGGAAATTGCATCAACATACTTGGGTTGGAGATGCCACACAGAAAAAAAAAAAAAAGGGGGTTCTATTTTTAAATTCTGCTGTTCCTTTTTAAAATAGATCAGCGAAGCATAACTTTTCCTATAGCTGTAATTTTTCAGGCTAAGCAAACTCCAGTAATTTCAAAGGCAGTGGGAACAAGGGGTCACTTGGGGCCAGCCAGAAAAAAATTAACTCTTTGTTCTTTTCCAGTAAAAGCTCCTGTCATGTTATTATTGCTGAAAAGAGTCAGCTCATAAATGAAAGGTAAGCTTTTCCTTGCAAGAAGGAACAAACCTAAAAAATATGTGGCAGTAGTGGTCTCAGAGGTGTGTGAGAATATTAATGAGAGAAGAGAAACACCATCAGAAATTCAGCTATGCCCATGCTCAGTACCTATCACAAGTGCAGGACTAGATTTTGCTAAATGACAACTGTCACTCGTAGCTGGTGTCAACAGGAGACTGCTAGGAGCTACGAGCACCTTTCAGCAGCAGGAGGCTATGAGCCACGCAATGTATGAGCTTTTCCTGACATGACTGTCGGTGCCAAGAACTCCAAAGCCTTTCCCTAATAACATAGAGCTGAAAGCCTTCAGATTTAGGGGGCGAAAGCCACGTTCCAGCAGCATGACCCCTTTGAATACTTAACGTGAGTAGAACAGATCCTTGTTTCATGGTTGTTTTGTATCAGGTGGCTAGACACGCTTCATGTAACAAATGTTTTATGAGCTAGCGTGTTAGGTGATTTTTAGGTCACACATTTCATACCAATGTTCAAATAACCCCAAACCATTGAAAAACCCAAGCATAGGTAGGTAGGCTGTCCTTGCCGTTAGGATGAGTTTAGCTGAAGGATGAACTCCCGGCCTGAAGTCACACCTTTGAGCATTGGCCATCCCACGTATAAAGTCCCTTGGAGTAAAATTCTGCCCTTGCTTGACCTGTCAACTGTGGCTCAGCTCTGCTGATTTCAACAGGGACTGAATTCACATTTATCTAAAAGTTATGAGCCATCCTCCTGGCAAGTCATAGGGCAGATCTGTTTTTTTCAATACTTTTCAAGTATGGGAATGGCATTAAAAAAACCCAAACAAATCCCAAGTGGCTTCCAACTGGGTGAAGTAATGATAATTTGGAACTGGAAAGGCCTGGCCTCTGTAGTTTGAGAGCCAAACTGGGGAAGCTGGGATAGACATTCGGGCTTTGAAAATACCAGCTATCTTCTGTTTGTTTGTATCTACATTTATGTTGGGATAAACAGCTCTCAGCAGAAAAAAATGCAATTCATGTAAGTATTTCAGCCAAAGGACAGCAATTATGACAATAAGGCACTCCTTTCCCTACCTTCAAAGCATTTGCTAGTATCAACAGTGGACCTGAGACCAAGTCCTGAGGCTTAAATGTCTTCCAGCTAAGCCAACTTGGCACTTCAGAGATCTGCTATTTGGGTTAGACACCGTGAAATGGTACATTTTCTAGTTTGAGTGGTTTTGTCCCATTGATTACAGAATAGAAGTTACTTTGGTACACTGCAATGACGTTGCAAAGTCCTTCTTGAGAAATTAGTTTCTTCATGCTGTAATTGCAGAGCGCAATCAGTGGACAGACTGGACACTAATAAATCTTTAGTCTCAGGCCATCCAAATAGTTCAGCAGTGCCCTCTGAAACGCCCACGGTTCCTTAGTTGTCAGGAAATGCGTTGCCTTACTAAATCACATAAATGTTTAATGATATGTTAACTTACACAACACTTAACATACATCGTTTCTAGGAAAAAAACCCAGATGTAAGGATTTGAAGTAAAAAAAACTTGGTGGTCTGGAAGCATATACCAGGAAGGAATACCCTGTAGCTACAACTTAGAGTAGCAACTCGTGTTGGCATTGACAAAACCAAAGGGAGCCTTCCCCAATGTTCCTGAGATTCCCACGAGTTGATTGGAACGTGCAGAACCCTTTGAGCAAAAATCTCTTTTACTTTACAAACAAATGTCTGCAGTATATAAACTATTATAAAGAATAATTTTTAAAGGCTCAGTCAAATATAAATTTATTACATGGCTTAAAAATGCTAAAGATAACTTTTAAAGAACAGTGCATTTGATTTATGCAGTGCCATTTGATTAATGCAGTAATATGTTTTGATCCTCACTAGGATCTAAATCGCACTGAGAGCATTTTTCACCTTTCCATCTCAGTATAGATAATATAATTTACAGCAGTAAGAGTCAGCACAGACAATTAAGAGACAAGACAGTTAATAGCATTTAATTCTGCTTTTGCCTCTTTGGCAGAGCTGCAGCAAGTAATTCCACTGGGTTTGATTCAGTTTTTCTGCCGGTGCTACTTGAGAGCTTTTGTAAAATACTTTAAAGTCTGTGGTTGAAAAGTGCAATATAAAGGTTAATTGTTCACTTTGTGTCTGCTACTGGAAAAGCTCTCCTGCTAAAGGAAAAAAAAAAAAAAGGTAGTGCCTTCATCCTTTTTTCTTACTTTAACTTTCCAAGTATTTCTAAATTTCCATTTTTGGATTTTGTTTCTAAAAAAGCATCTTAAATATTGCGCCATAATTGCATTTGTGAATGACTCTAATTGGTGCGATCAAGTAGCTCAATGCAGACTGTTTTGTCATGTTCAAAGACTGCAGCTAGATCCTACATGAAACACTTCCCTGAAAATCCAGTCACCTCAGGCGATGGTTGTTTTGAATTGTATAACCAGACCACCAGTCAGATGAGAAATATGCACAGAAAAAAACCTGAAGATATTTTAAGGAGCTGTAGTTTGGGGACAGAGTGAATTTGGCTTTAGGACTTCTAGTAGCAGATCAGAAGTTTGCAGTCACATACTGTAAAAACATTTTGATAGAAAAATCATTATTTTAGCTGAATTCTGTTTGAAACAAGGTTAACTTCATGCAAGTGGAACTCAGGTTTGTTCTGATACTGTCAGAACAAGTTTCATCAGCCAGTTCTTGACTTCTTGTCATTTTTGCATCCCTGAGTCACTGCTGCCGGTCACTGGTGTCCTTTAATCGGGAGATTCAAGTCACAGCCTCTTTAATCTCTGTATTGCAGCCGTTCCCAGCTACCTACCTCACTTTGCCTCGGATGTCTTACTCTGCTTTCAACCTCTTCTTCTGCATCCACCCTTTGCCTCCGTCCTCATATGCTGAAGATGTGGAAGCAACGCGAGGCGATCCTAGAGGCGGAGCCAGGTTTCTATCAGTAAAGCGGCACACTACGAGTCATGTGCACCCTTTGTATTTCCCTAGCCCTGTCTGCCAAAATCCAGCCTGGACCCAGCTGAGGAGCTGGGCACATGGGCAGCGTACATCACGACGGAGTTTACAATACCATTTCCGTGCGGATATCACAGGGTGGATACCAAGGAGACTGGAGCGGTGCAGGGGCAAAGCTTTGAAGTGGTGACTACAAGAAGCCCGGTGACCGGAACAGATGGCCTGATGCAATAGCGAACTGCTGGTTCCTGAGGAGACCCGCTTATCCAAAGCGGGTACATTGGCAACTCGAGGGCAGATTTCCCTTTGTTTGAGCCTAATCGATCTCTCATCACAAAAAAAAAAGGGGGATTCAGGGGCTGTGAGTGGGCTGTCCTAGGAGATGCAGCCACAAGGGAGAACGGTAGGTAGGCAGTGCCTTCTCTGTCCTTGGGTGTTGCTTACAGGAGGGCTTCAAGGTAAAAAAAAAAAAAAAATAATTAAATAATCTGCCTCTGGCCCAAGTAAGGAAGCCTGTTTGAGAGCTCTTTTCTGCCTGCATTTTTTTTTTTTTTGTTTGTTTGTTTTACTTCTTTTGTGGGGTGCTCCAGTTTTCTGGGCACACTGCCAGGGGTTGCGTGCTTTGCCAAGAGGCAGCCTCGCGTTCTTGGGCAGAAAACATCCTGGTTCCACCCTATCCTGAACGGGGTGTGCTCGCACACCCGCATGTACTGTCAAGCACGCTTTATTTCAGGCAAGGCGTCTGGTGAAGCAAAGTTAGGCTAAACCTGCATTTCTCCCATGAACTGGCCTTAGTGTGGCAGCAGCTACAAAAGCCAGCTGTATCACAGAATCACAGAGTGGCAAGGGTTGGAAGGGACCTTGGGAGATCATCTAGTCCTGTAGCTTGACATAGCAGTGTTGTATCCATAGGAAAGATCCCAGGAGAAGCGTGTGCAGGCTCCTTGCATGGTCAGGTTCACACCACTTCCTCAGGCAGCATTTGCTGTTGCCATGTTGTGGCATACTTCGGCTTGAATGACAAGGGACTTCAACTGATTAGAAACTACGTGGATCACTGTCATGTTCTCCAGCAGGGCAGAGGTTTCACCTGGGGACCATCGCCCACAGATGTTTACTTATCACCAGGGCTGGCCCGGATAGGGAAGGAACAAACGAGCACTGCAAGGGTCTAAACAGAAAGGAAAATGGTTACTTATCTGTGCAGTAGAGGAGAAAATAAGAACCGCTTAAATTTTACAACAGTGCCCCCAGACCGAGGTGTGCAATTCAGGGGAAAGACGGTGAGTTTGCAGCGGTGCAAGCCAGGCAGGAGGAAGAGGCGGCTGGGGCATCAGGGGAGGGCTCGGGTCAGCAAACAGGCGCTTCCCCAGAGCCGAGCTCGGCCCCGGGGCAGCCGTGAAGGGCGGCCGGGTTGCTCCTGCTGCGCTCGCACATCCTTGAGTATGCCCCAAGGGGGTGAGGGTCCAGGGGAACGAAACTCACTCCCACCAACGCCGCGGGTCTCCTCACCCCCAGCAGAAGCGGCGCCACCTTTGCCAGCCGGCAGCTGCGTCCCCGCGGCTCCCGGGGAGGCGGCACCCCCGGCAGAGCAACGGGCAGCCCCGCAAGAGCAGCCGGCAGCCCGGCGGCTGGGGCTCCCGGCTTCTCCCCGGCGGCGGCAGGCCGGCCGCCCGCCTCTCCCAACGAGCGGGCGCGGAGGCGGGCGCGGAGGGCAGCGCGGGCGCCGCTAGGCGGCACTGCGGCTGCGCGGGCCCGCGGCGGGAGGGGCGGGCGCCTCGGCAGAGCTGCGGCGCCTGTGGGGGTTCGGTTCGGTTCGGTTCAGTTCGGTTGTTGGGTTGGTTCGGTTCGGTTGGGTTCGGTTGTTGGGTTCTGTTCGTTGGTTGGTTCGTTCGGTTCTGTTCAGTTGGGTTTGGTTTGGTTCGGTTCTGTTCAGTTGGGTTCGGTTCAGTTTGGTTCGGTTCAGTTCGGTTCTGTTCAGTTGGGTTTGGTTTGGTTCGGTTCTGTTCAGTTGGGTTTGGTTTGGTTCGGTTCTGTTCAGTTGGGTTCGGTTCGGTTCGGTTCAGTTGGGTTTGGTTCGGTTCGGTTCAGTTGGGTTTGGTTTGGTTCGGTTCAGTTGGGTTTGGTTCGGTTTGGTTCGGTTCAGTTGGTTTGGGTTGGGTTCAGTTCGGTTCAGTTTGGTTCGGTTCAGTTGGGTTTGGTTTGGTTCGGTTCGGTTCAGTTGGGTTTGGTTCGGTTCGGTTCAGTTGGGTTTGGTTTGGTTCAGTTCAGTTCGGTTCAGTTGGGTTCGGTTCGGTTCGGTTCAGTTGGGTTTGGTGTGGTTAGGTTCGGTTTGGTTCGGTTTGGTGTAGGTTCGGTTCGGTTTGGTTCGGTTTGGTTTGGTTCGGTTCAGTTCGGTTCAGTTCAGTTCAGTTCGGTTTGGTTCGATTCAGTTCAATTCGGTTCAGTTTGGTTCGGTTCCTCCTGAGGCATCGACCCTTGTGGGGAGCTGTGAAAATCTATTAAAAAGCCATTCTATATTAAAAAAGCCACAACAACCAACGTGGTTCTAGGCACAGAGGAAAGGTTTCATGGGAGGACGGCGTCCTTGGGGCTGCTTGCGTGTGGAAGTGGATCCCCAATGGCCCCGTCCCTGTCCCCGGGATGCCGGGCAGCGGGGTACCACTGGGCTTGCAGGCACCGCCAAGGGGTTCCCCCCCCGGCTCCCAAGGGCCTCCCCTTGGAGTGCGGCAGGAGTATTTTAATACATCTCCCACGCTAAGGCTGTGCTGATCGGACAGGAAACTCTCTGGGGGGTAAATACAGATTTCCGTGGAAAGGAGAGACTGTCGAGCAGCACAGGGGGAGAAGAGCTGGCTTGCGGGCGGCCAGGAGAAGGCTGCTGTCATGTAGAACCACAGAAGTGTGAGGACGCTGCAGAGATGAAGGGCAGCAGGAATATGGCTAATGACAGTTTTAGAAGGACACAACTCTAAAATGACAGGACCAAAGTGTTTTTAGTAATGTATTAGTGGCTATATGGGAGCTATGTGTGATGTAGGCAGGCGAGAAGCTTCAGCCAACATAACGGTGCTCTCGTTAGGAAACACTTCAATCAAGTGGATTTGTTAAGACCCTCAGTTTTGACTCAAGGTTGCCTGGGGTTTTTGCTTAAACCCAGTATAAGCCGTGAGATAAACAAAGGTTGGCAGTGGACTTATTTTAGGAATTTCAATAAATACCCCAGTTCTGCATTTGGGAGAAAAAAACAAGTGGTGTCACTGGTGGGGGGGGAAAACAGTGGGTGCCTCAAAAGGCTCTAAACAACAGCCACTGATACCAGGCATCTTTAACATCAGAAAACGTGTGTTGTTGGCATCCCAGACCTTTCTCAGAGCTGGTGGAAGAGTGCTTTGAGTCACTAAAACTCCTTTTCAGAAGAACTGGGAGTCCAGGGGATCTCCGGGGGGTGGGAAAGAAGTTCATGTTGGAACAGTATTTTGAAAGGTGTAGGGGACAAGCCGGGCAATTCAGGCTGTGACCTCCTGTCTGGCCCATAGCCTGACATTGCCGGGATTCTTCTGGCTACGGGCCTGATGGACATCCATACCCTGAAATGCGTGCTGCCCAAAATGACTGTGTTAATAAACACCAAAATAAAAGGAAGTAAGTTACTGATATAAGTTACAGGCCAACTGATGTGGATTTACAGAAAGTGGATTTTGCTGAGATAATCTGGTACCTTTTTCAGAAGAGTAAGACCCTAATTCATAAAGACAGCCATTTTCATATAAAACTACTATAAAGCATGTGGCACAGTTCTTTGGTCGAGAGGCTGTAGCAAATTAATACACCAGATAGTTCAAAATCCAGCAGGTAACTCAATTGTTAGTCTCAGTGCTAAACCATCGTCTCTCAGTACCATTCATTGTTCAGGGGTGTTAACTAGTGGAGCTCTACCTGGATCATCTCCTGGCTCTTTTCCATTTTGATCTGTGATATAGAAGAAAACATAAACTCGTTGCGTTGCAACAGACCAGAGGAACAGATATTAAAATAGGTCACTGATGTAATCAGGTAGTAAACAAGAAAGCAAGCATATAATATATTGCTTTATAACAGGTAAACGTGAAGCTATGTAGCTAAGAACAGAGAAGAAAGGCCGCAGCAGTAAGATGGGAAACTATGCTTTGAAGCAGTGGATCTGGAAAAAAGATGCAGAAAAGAGGGGCACAGCAGCTGGACAGAAAGCGGTAATGTAATCTTTAGACGTACGGGCAGGGGAGTCTTGAGTTGGGCTAATGAAGTCACAGTGTTTTGGAATTTGGTACTAATCATGCCATTATGCTGAAATGCTGGGTCTAGCTCTCCTAGGCTCAGGTCAGGGAGGATGTCGCCACATTAGTGGGAGGAGAGGTCAGTGTCATTTTGCGGTGTTAGACCCAGAGCACGTGAGAAGGGGCTCCTAGTGCTCCAGGGACACATAAGTGAAGTCCATAAGGACAAGAAAATGGTGTAACATAGCGGCCAACATGATAAAGTTTGTGAAAGCGGAGCTTTTTATGTCGGAAAGATTGATTTCTGATAGTTATCAGGGATTACTTTCCTGGAACTGAAACCGTTCAGTCTAACTGAATTTTTCTCATAAATGGAAGTAAGTACCTTTGAGGTCAAAGTTTGCATGCTCCTCTCCTGTGGCTGGGGACAAAATTATGTCCCCTAGCATAGTTCTCTTAAACATGGAAAACCTCATACCTTTCCAAGGATAAATGTGAGACCATTTATTTTACTGGACTTCTGAAAGTACCAGACTAAATGACTTGGACTTCCCCCCTTCAGGAGAGAGAATTTATTTCATCCCTCTGGCACTTCTTGGAAAGGAGGTGCAGAAAGAAAGGGGTTAGCATGTATATGAATTGTGCAACCAGCTCTCAGTGCTGGTTATATCTTTTCATTAATTCACAACTCTTGCTCAGTTTGCTACAGGGGCTCAATTCAAGCATCTTGGAAAGAAAATCTGGCAGGAACAAGAATTCATGCTTTTTCCAAGGATTTCTTCAACCTCAAGCACCTCTCCCTCCACCCTCATATTTTGCTCTTGGACGGCTTTCCTGCAGAGCAGCTAATGTCAACGCTTGCATGTGTCCCTGCGTGCAGGTTTATGTGTATGCAACCTACCTACATCTTAACACCTAACCACTGTATTATTTTTTTTCTTGTTAGCTACAGCAGCACAGTCTACGTTACTGGGAAGTTAGAAGTACCTAAAAATGCCCATTCTTTTCTACTGAGCTGGTACACAGTTGCTTACGGATGATAGAAAAAAAGAACCCCTGGAGAGCATCTGCTCCAGCCCCCTGCTCAGAACAGGGCCAACTTAGCACATGCAGCTCAGGGTCATTTCCAGTCGAGCTGTAAACATGCCCAAGGATGGAGATTCCTCAGTCCCTCTGGACAACCGGTACTTGAAAGGCTTTTTTTTCCTAACGTCGTGGTGGAATTTCCCTTCATGTTCCCCAATAGGCAAGTGTCAACTGGTGTTTACAGGAGAAGGTGGTATACTTGATGGCGATGCGATGAAGGACAAACTTCTTTGCAGGGAGATGGCATTTACATTCTTCAGCGTGCTCTTGGTCTAACTGGTTGCTCAGCAACTTGTCCTCAGTGAAACCAGATAAGATTTGAGCAGCAACATTGTTCTCCCAGTCAGTGGGCAGTTAAACAACCAGGTAGTTGACCAAAGTGTTTGATGAAGGCAAAGTAGACTCTGTTTCGACCAGTACATTAATGATCATTGTGTTTACCTGTCTCCATTTCACATCCATCTTCTCATGCCAGTTTTAGTAATTTCTGGTTCCCTCTCTAGTAGCATCTCTTGAAGGATTTTATAAACCACTCCTCGTATCTGTCTGCTTTCACCTCCGACTTGCTGTTATCATGGGACTCCTTCCTCAAGTCTTCCATTCACAAGTGATATGCTTTTCCTCCTACCCTCAACTTCATTTGGAAGTGAAAAGCTCAAAGTCTTGTGATTCTCAAGCTTCCTTTTGCATAAATGTTCCTGTTCCTGATGCTGATGATCACGGCAGATGTAGAGATGACCCAAGCACCAAGGGTATAGATGTCTCGCAACACTAAAAGTTCCCACCACAGCTGGAGGCACCATCTGTAAGACACCACACAGCCAGCACATTTGGTACTTTAGGAAAAGTGTTATGCTCACGCAGTCCCTTGAAGAGGTTCCTGCGGAGCCATACAGCAGTATGCATTATTTTAATTTTGGGGTGCCAAAACCCAAGAGGAATCTTTCACCTACAAAATGTTACATAAAACTGAATTCCCCTATAAGAAAAATCCTTCCTCAAGGGCTAAGAGAAAACAAAAAAACACAAAAAGAAAGCAAAGGAGGGCAGAGATGCCATACATGTAGGGTTACTGATCTAAAACACTACTGCTTTGGAAGCAGAAGTCCAGTTTAGGTCGTCTATTATTTTATTTCAAGTTCATAGATTGCTAAGTGTCATAAGTGAACATAGTAAGAGATTTAGCTGGCTTTTTGTTACTTCAGATGAACAAAAACTCTTGTAAACAAACTAGAAAACCTAAAGGGATTTGTTTTGCATAACCTGGACCTACCCTTTCTCTGGAGCTGCTGGGACATGGACTGTTCTATACAATAAACACATAATAATGGAAATGAACAGAGATTAACTGGTTTTATGTTAAAAATAACCCACAGCATTAATGAGTCCAGTTTTCATAGCCCTTAGAAATTTCTTCCTCTTTTTGGCTGACTGGACAGCAGCTGGTTTTGGAACTGTTTCTAACCAGCAGTGGAAGCAGGCAGGCTTCCTTCCCTCCTGACAGCAATCACAATCCTGTCTGTTTAACTGGCAGGAGGTACCATGAAACCCATTCAAAAACCCCAATATGTAAATAAAACATGACCTGAAACCTCATTTTGCAGTCATGAGGATCCAGCCCTGTCCGTGCTGGGACTGGGGCTATATATTGGCTGTTGTGGGTTCTAAGGCAAAGCGATGCAAGGGGTTAGTGCAGCAGTAGCCTTCCCTGCTGACCAACCCGAGTCCAAACCCCAGCCCAGATTGCTTTCAAAATGCAAGTAGGGACCCTCCAGGGGTTCCCATTCATTCATGCCACCAGAAGCCCCATGGAAATGCAAAAGCTGTACAGCAAGTTGTTAGCAAACATAACCCACTGTGCATTTGGTAGTACTGTGTGCTTGAGAGACAGTAATAAGAGTAAACAACAGCAAATGATACTAATCTTGACAAAACAACCAGCTTCCCTGACATGCAGATGAATGTCACTCAGTATTAAAACCAGTAGCTTTACAAGACATTAACCTAAATTATCTTCCAGGAAATTTATACAGAGAAAAAGAAAAAGAAGAGGGTTAGTTAGACAAAAGTATTTGTAATTAATACATTATAACTCATACACAAATTTATTTTTGCAAGGAGGTTTGTAGGCATATAGATACTGCAGCATTTATCTTTTTTTTTTTTTTCTTTTCTTTGAGAAACAAGAGAAACAGCTGGGAGATGAGTAGCTAAAATGTTCTGTGTCTGCACACCTGCAGAGTGCAGGTTAAGACAGCTCAACGCCAAGACCCTAGAAGCTGCCCAAGAGAGGTGTGGCGGCTCTTAGACATGTTTGTGAAGTTCTGTGGGAAACCTTTGCTGTGGAAAAGCCAGCTGGGAGGTCACGCCCCACATCACACACCTACTTTTCTTTCTGTGCTTTGAGGGAACTGAGCCCAGCCATCTCTGCATTCACATACATCCATAAATTCTTTTGGAAAAGATGAGTAATTTTTAAATACGGGAATAGACAGCTCTGTGGGCTCAGAGATTTGCCTCTGCAAAATGAGAGAGATTGGCTGTTGACAGCACTTGAGCCCGCTAAGACACAGTGAATGCTGGACTAACTTCACTTAGCAGGTAAGCTTTTCATTAGGATAGTCTGCCTACCATGATCTGTGTGGACCTGGTAGGAAAACTGGGAGGGGAGTGACTCTTAGTTCTGGCAGCTACCCAAGCCCGGGGAATTTACCGTAACCTGCTTTAAGTAGGAATTTTGTCTATGTAAAGGCAACAGTGACAAAACCAAGAATGGTTAGGGCTTGTGCAGTCTTATCCACCTCACCTCAAAAATATTTTCCATCTGTAAAAACCCCAAAAGCTCAAACACATCTAGGACCTTCTGGCAAAACCAAAACAAAGTCACAAACCAAGATGAAAGTTTGATACCCTAGATAGATAAACCTCCATAGATTCTAGGTGGTGAAAAATGCAAAGCCATTTTCAAAACACTAAAAAGGTCTTGCACTACAAACGTTACACTAAGGCCATGGGTACTGTAATTGTGAGATGTCTGCTTTTCACCTTTAAAATGTCAAATTTCCATGGCTTGACTCCAGTATGGATTTGGGGCCATTTTCTCTGCCATTGTTAACATTCTTGTTAGTTCATGAGCAGCACCTCTTATGAAGAGCAAATAACTATTTAATAAAAGGCAGCAAAAGTAAAGTAGGAAGTGAATTCACTGCCATTCCCCAGCTGGGTTCAGAATAAATGTCCCAACATCAGCCAGTACTGACATAATTGACTTTGATGAGATTCACTGCTCTTACTGATAACAGCTGCAGGAAACATTATAAATTTGGAATTTATAAAACCCTTACCATTGAGCTTCACTCACCAAACCATGTCAGCACCATGAAAAAACTCACCTTTGTAAGCTCTAAATTTAATTGCTTATATGAAACTGCCACTTGTCTTTTTCCTGTGTAAGAAGCCGGGGGACTTAGAATGCCTGTGAGTGGTTCTGTTGTGCATGTTAAATGGGGAACAGCAGGGGGAATTTTTTATATCCCTATGGTAAGTGACTGGGTGACCACAAGGAGAAGGACTGCATTCACCCAGTGTTGGTGGTGTATAGGTGTGCAGTCTAATCTAGGTCTCTGAGCTCCTTCAAAAGTCAATGAGGAGAATGGGGGGAGAGGGGTTGCCTTTTGAAGGTATTCATTTAAGAATGGGATGAAAGTGCCTGCTGGAGCTGCCAAGTTACTTTCACTGACTGTAAATATAGATTAGAGCTCAAGTTTTAGACAGCTTAAAGTTAGGCAAGACTACCTCCTTGGTAAATTAGCCCTATTTAAAAGGATTATTTCACTCTAGGCTATAAAATAGTTGGATTAGATTATGTGTTTGGAAATGGACACATGTCGTTTAGGGGTAATGGATCTAAGTTGCAGTGGTGTCTCTGAGGAGGCAACCCAGAGGATGGTGAAAGACCCAGAGTAGAGCTGAGTATTTTATAGAATAATCAGTACTATGCATAATTTTCCATTTTGTTGAGGTTGTTTTTCATATGTTATTGCACTTTGAAAACATTTAAACAGAAAGTAGTATTTCTTTTTATTACACACAATTATCTAGGTAGCCATGGCAATTTTTATTTTTTTTTTTTAATCTCCTGATGATATTTCTGGGGGAAAAAAAAGCCCTCAGATCTACGGACCTCATGAGTGTCCTACCCATACTTTCAAAGATATGGAAATTCTTCATAATCTAGTTAAAGTGAACAAATCCAACTACAGTCAGAAAAAACTCTTCTTGCATCATTTAATGCAATTCGTTACCATGCTTTTAATTTTCCTTTTAAAAATGATGGAGTATTGATAACATTTTGTTGTATAGTAAAAAATCAGAACGTGTCTTCTCATTGAAAGAGGTCAAAATGCATTGTTCTAATTCCATGGTATACAAAACCCAGGGTCAATCGTAAAACCCAAATTCACACCATATGATTCATTTCAATGAGCCACAGTCTAAAGTGATTAGTTACTAAAAAGCATTCCACTGAAAGATTAGTGAATTTGGAAAATGAATTATGAAATAAAGATTTATACAAGGAAAAAACCCACACAAACTACAAAGAGGCTCAGCTTTGACAAATGCTAGCTTACAGAGTTTTCCTTAACACACAACTTACTTTTTCACAGTAGCTCTGATAGTATTAAAAAAGGGTAGTCCTTTTGCACTGCCTTATCTGAAACAAAACTGAACTTCACAAATTATTTAGAAAATTATAAAGATAAATGCTATTACAGACTCTCTCGTGCAGCATGGTTATACAGGTGCCAAAAGTTCTTCCTGTTCACAGAATACCTTTGATTTAGGCAGGGTAATGCATTTTCCCTTTTGCTGGCATAGAGTCTGCTGCTAAGGACATGATTCTTAGCAAAGGAAATGGCATCCTACTGTGTCTTGCATGATAGATGGGGTACAGCTGCCAACCTGTAAACAAGAGCTGTCATTGCAATACCAAGTATTTTATAGAAAGTTCTAACAGAATTGAGAACCTGGCTATAGTTTCTACAGTCGGGGCAACTGACATTCTAGTGATTATACAGCCATCTGTGTCTTTTTGCAAAATTATTATCTTATAACAGCGGCCATTCTGAAAAATCCAATCAAAATCAAGAAGGAATAGAAGGTACATATGTGCCACTGACTATGTGCTACTGCTGGACTTCCAGGAGAGCTTGATGATTAGATGTTCAATTTCTATGGAGTGAGTAATGGGAAGATAAAGCAAGTATGTTCGTACTAGTTGTAAGAAACACTCTGTCTCTTTCATCTTACTGCGCACTACCACATGATGATGAGTGGACAGTGAGGTGGATTGGGAACTGCTGAATGCCAGAGCTCAGAGGGTTCTGATCAGCAGCGCTGAGTCTAGTTGGAGGCCAGCAGCTAGTGGAGTTCCCCAGGGCTCAGTACTCGGCCTGGTCTTGTTCAGCTTATTCATCAATGACCTGGACCAGGGGACAGAGTGTACCCTCGGCAAGTTCGCTGATGACACAAAACTGGGAGGAGTGGCAGATACATGGGAAGGCTGTGCTGCCATTCAGCGGGACGTGGACAGGCTGGAGAGTTGGGTGGAGAGGAACCTGATGAAGTTCAACAAGGGCAAGTGTCGAGTGCTGCACCTGGGAAGGTTGAACCCCATGCACCAGTACAGGCTGGGGGCTGACCTGCTGGAAAGCAGCTCTGCCGAGAGGGACCTGGGAGTCCTGGTGGATGACAAGCTGACCATGAGCCAGCAGTGTGCCCTTGTTTCCAAGAAGGCCAATGGTATCCTGGGGTGCATTAAGAGGAGTGTGGCCAGCAGGTCGAGGGAGGTTCTCCTCCCCCTCTACTCTGCCCTGGTGAGACCCCACCTGGAGTACTGTGTCCAGTTCTGGGCTCCCCAGTTCAAGAAAGATGAGGAACTCCTAGAGAGAGTCCAGAGGAGGGCAACAAAGATGATGAGGGGACTGGAGCATCTCCCCTACAAGGAAAGGCTGAGAGAGTTGGGCTTGTTCAGCCTGAAGAAGAGAAGACTGAGAGGGGATCTTATCAACACGTACAAATATCTGAAGGGTGGACATCATGAGGACGGAGTCAGACTCTTCTCAGTGGTGCCCAGCGACAGGACAAGGGGCAATGGGCGCAAACTGTAACATAAGAGGTTTGAGCTGAATATGAGGAAGAACTTCTTTACTTTGACGGTGACAGAGCACTGGAACAGGCTGCCCAGGGTGGGGTGTGGAGTCTCCTTCTCTGGAGATATTCAAAGCCTGCCTGGATGATGTCCTCTGCAACCTGCTCTAGGTGAACCTGCTTTAGCAGGAGAGTTGGACTAGATGATCTCCCGAGGTCCCTTCCAACCCTTGCCATTCTGTGATTCTGTGATCTTTTTTTTTTTTGTAGGAGGTGTGCTAAATATTAATGCTAAAACCAGTAATGCCAAAATATGTATTTTAAGAACACTTCAGTAAAAGAAGAGAGGCAAGAAAGCTTAGAGATGATGACATTGGAATTACAACAGTGTTTGAGCATCAGGAGATCTGAATGCAGTTGCTAGCTCTGCCCTTAGAGTGTTTGCATTAAAAACATTTAATGTTACGTATTTCAGCTCCCCATCTCCAGCACTGCTTCCTTTTTCATCCTACCCACCTGTTTCATCCATTTAGAATAAACATTTTTTAGGGAATACCTCTTAAGTATTTAGAGAGTACTCATTTCATAGATGCCTTGATGTTAAATAGACCCAATACGTATTTACAGTATTACAACTAGGGAAAGAATAATTCACATCACAGTAACAAAGGGATAAAGGTATAATGAATCATAAAACCATTGGTGATTCATGCAGAAAGATGAAAGTTGTTTAGAAGGCTCATACTAGAATTCCCCATCAGGATGGTGGGATTCACTTTAGCCCCAACAAAGGAAGTCAAAGCAAAGTTTGCAATCAGCTTTTAACAACAGTAAGACCAGGTCTGTGGAATTCAGACACTTCATTCAGGCAAAGTTTAATATCAAAGGTTTGGTAGACTGGATCAAATAAAACATTCATACTAATGTTCCTAGGATAGAAATTACTGGGTTTAACATGTATGAAATAGATAGTTCATGAATAACAAGAAATTAAAGCAGCGAGTTCCCTTGTGTGGCTATTTTTTTTTTTTTTTAATGTTTTTGGAACCTAATTTCTGAGGTTGGATACATCAAGTTGTCAGTGAATATTTAAATGTAGCAGGCATGACAAATACAAATACAAGCTGTAGTTCAGAGAATGGTCTAAGATGAACTGATGACCTTCATTTTCAGGAAAAAAAAAAAAGGTGAAAATCTATTGGGAAGTTTGTCCTCATGGCTAGGAAGGGGGCAACTGTCAATTCCTACTGTCCACAGTACTTAGAACACTGTATCCAAAGGGATCTTACTCCTATTGCTTTCAAAACCAGAAAATATGAAGAAAGTGAAGAGATACCTAAAGGCAGGGGGAAATGCAGTCCTTTATGAAGGCTCAGGACTGAAGGATACCTATCAACCTCTGTAGTTCCACTGGGGGGCCATCAATCTTTGTGCAAACCGTAGTGTTGTATTATGTTCTTACTCAGTCCTTTATAACAGAAGATAATATTGGTGATGGTGTTTTGCCTTGTGAATATGAAAATGGCCAAAACCCAACCCATGAATGACAATTTTCTTTTACGTTGCCTAGTCAGGGATCAGAAAATGCTGCTTGCTAAACCAGGTGCTTTTTTGATGCTGCCTCTTTACCTCAGTATTAATTGACCTTGCTTCCCAAAGCGAGCCTCTAATTGCTGTGTGACTGCATGTCTGCTGTCAGTAATTCCTAATGATTGATTCCAATTTCTCACTGCTTGAAGTTGCGCTTTCTTGTTCCCTCAAACATTCTTTTGTTCTCCATGCCAGTATGTTCCCCAAACTGTGTGGTCTCTCCTTTATTTCACTCCAGCAGCTGCTTTGGCATTCTATGCCTTCTGTTTCAGATACATGAGTGGCTCTGCGCATTTGTGTTGTGAATATCATGGCTTCAAACCCTGAAAGACTTTTATGTCCCAAAATGTTCTTTTTTACAGATTTTATCCTGCCATCTGATGTGCAATATGGCCCACAGATGGTACAGATGAAACCACCCTACAAGCTGTAAATGTTGATAGTCAAAATAGAAAGTTAGAAGAAAACATATAATCAGTGTTTCTTCCTTTTCAAAAAAAGCAAAACAAAAATAAGTCCACGTGAGAAAACAGTTACTGCATTAAAGCTACTAGAATGATTCTCGCTCATTCAGTAGATACATCTAAGTAAAATTAAACAGCGTGAAATGTCAAGAGAAATCTAGACTGCAATTACTGGGATCAATTGAAATATAATTAAGTATCTCAGTTAGAATGATCATACACTATAACAGGTATTCTACAGGCATCTTGATATGCTTTCAAATCTCTCATGAACTTTTATCAGTAATAATAAAGTCACTGTCTAAATCTGTCCAGGGTCACATGGCAACATTGTCTCAAGGGACTGGCACCGATATTGCTTAATTCTATTATATTTTGCAGAGTATCAACAGCACAGTTGACATATACAGCATACAAGCAGACATATTGGGATGGCAGCCTAAACTCTTTTGCAGCTATCTACTTCCAAGTTTCCAGAAAAATGACGTGTACGACTTAGAACAGGCAAAGTGGCAAAGCTTTCAGACTTGATCCTAAGGCCTGATCTGACTTGGCGAAGTCTCTTAAATTCTGCTTCAGCTAAATTTTTAGCTATATCTTGTTAAGGGTCATATTATTAGCAACTTTATAAATACACAGATACCAAGATAGTTAGGCTAATGGAGGTAGCGTGTCTTCAGGTAATCCACAGCTGAAGCCCAGCTCTAAGCAATTCAAGTATGTAAGCCAACTGATTTACCTAATCACATAAAAATTACATAATCTCAGAATCAAAGTAGCCCATGAACAAACTAGTTGCAAAGCTTTATTTGGAAGATACCTTGGTTTTGAGAATAACTGTGACATGAAAATATGTGTAATAAAGTTCTGGAGCTCATGGCTACAGCCAAACTACTAAGGTATTAAGAAGTACCAAAATACTACAAAGAAGTGCTCAAGAAGTTGGTAGGAAACCAACTTCCTTTGCTATTTCCACCAAAGAAGTTGGTCGGAAAAAAGCGTGTGTCCAGAAATATAAATGCATATGGATGCATAAAAGGCAGTGATGTATATATTTGTTATATATGTGTTGCCTAACCTGAGATGGACCTGGACGATTCTTCCGTGGCAAGTTTGCTATGAGGACTGTGCAACCATATGCCCCAACCTTTGGTCTCTAACTTACCTACACAGATATATGTACCCATTACCACACTTTTGCATCCCATTCAATGAAATGAAGCACAAATCAGCATGTCATAACAACGCATTGCTCAAATTAAAGTAAACCAAACCAGAACCAGTAATGAACACCTCCTTAGTGCTAATCAGAAGAGTGTGATTAATGCAGAAAAAGGCTAACCGTTGAATGTTCAAAACCATCTACACTATCTATTAGACAGACCTCAGTTTCTCATTTCTGGACCGAGCAGCGTTACTGCAGTGCCGCACCATTGCTGTGCCATCTCGGCTTTCTCCAAGAGGTAAGGACAGTTTTTTCCCTTCCACTTTTTGATTGAAAGTCTCATTATCTCTGGTAATGCAAACACTCACTAGGATGCTGGAACTTAGTATTTTAACCTGCAGCACAAAAGAAAAGGATGTGAGAAGACTAGTGGACATCTTCTTTTCCTCAGTGTCACACAGCAGCAGGTTCCTGTGGAAGAAAACAAACAACACTACCATTGTTTTTGTCACTATCACTTTTTTCTCAGCTGTTCAGGCAGAAAGATAGGACACTGCATAAGACTGAGCCCTATGGTCCCGAGAGAAGGAAAAGGCTTTTTGAAAGGCTCTCAAGAAATACACCCTTTGAAAAACGGAAAGTGAAAAAGAGAGGAGATGGTTCATATGGTAGCTTAATCAATCAAAGGTAAAAGGAAGAAAATGCAAAATAATTTTTCCCCAGTTCAACAGATATTTACCCTCAGAGCACCCTGCTCTATTTCTAGTCTCCTCCCCATTCTCCTGCTAAGTCTGACCTTCATCTTTACACAAAGAATCCAAACCCGCTGCTTCCCCATGCGGGCTCGGACCCCATTTACAGCTTTAAAGGTTCCAGATCCTTGTTTCCATCCCCTCCAACCCACCCAGATCCCCTCATCTCTACCCGACTTCCCTTGAGCCCTGTTCAGTTTAACCTCCCACACTAGCATGCTCACAGCGCCCTTCTCTAGTCTGTCTCCAGTGTCTCCATGCTAAGCCCCTTCAGCTTCTACTTTATTACTCTTGGACTAGCTCCATTGCTAACTAAACCCAAGAGAAAACGTGAGGCGGCCCCTCCAACTTTAAACTCTGCCCGCAGCCCTGACTGTCCGGCGCCGCAGGGCTGCCTCTCACAGGGTGGTGCAGATGGCACTCCCGGTGCCATCTTCTGCCTCCCCACGCCACCGAGCCAGGCTGGATTTCTGACAGGGTTTTGATGCTTCCCAGCTCCCTCCCTGGCTCCCCTCGTCCCTTCCCTTCCAGACTGGCAGCAGCCCAGCTCGCTCGCTCCTCACCGAGCCTCGGCCGCCATGTCCCAGGCCTCACTGCCCTCCGCCTGCCTCCGCCACTGAACCGCGTCCACCCCAGCGCCCGTTCCCGACCCATCACCTTAGCCCCTGGCACGACGCGGCCACCCCCCTTCCCAACCCCGCCGTCCTGGGGCCTGACCCGGGGGGGGGGGGGGGTGCGTTCCTAACTGTGCCGCCCGCTGGACACCCCCCTCACCTGAGCGCGGCTCCCCTCTTGCCACCGCCCGGTCCCCTGGCCCGCGGCCCCCGGCCCCTCTCCCTCCCCGCTGTCAGAGCAGGAGGGGCGGCACCTGCGGGTCCGCCCCATTCTCCCCCCCGCCCCCTCCCCTCCTCCCGCCGGAGAGAGAGAGAGACCGAGACCCGCAGGGAGACGGCGGCACCGAGGGCGCCGGGCGGGACTGCTGAGCGCAGTTGCTCGGTGTGAGTGGAGGGAGGAGGGAAATAATTTAAAAAAAAAAAAAAAAAAAAAAAAGTGAGGGAGGGGTGGAAGGAGAGCGCTTCAACTTCTTCTCTCTGTGCCCAGCAAGGTAAGAGAGCCGCGGGGCTTTACTTCGCCTCCTCGCCGGTTTCTGGGGAGCGCACAAAGGTAGCGGGTCGGGGCGGCGGCGCGGCGCCCCGCTCCCGGGGCGGGCCCCGGCTGCCAGCGGCGCGGCTGGCTGCGGCCGGTGTCACTGCCGGGCTGCCGGTGCCCTCCCCCTGGTGGGCTCCGGCCCTTTGTTACCATCGTTTTGGACCAGGGGGGCAAAATGACACCGCTCCGACGGGGCAAGGCGGGGGCGGGAGAACCCTGGCGGGGCGGTTGCGGGAGCGCAGCCGCCCCTGCGGGCGGGCGGCGGCGCAAACCCCGGGGGGGGGGAAGGGGGGGGGGGGGGGGGGGGGCTTGGGGGGGGGGGCGGCGAGCTCCCCCTCCCCGCGCTGCCATGCGGGCGGCCGGCGGGGGCTCGGCTGCTTCGCCCTCCGCGCCGCGGGGAAGCGCCGGCCGCCGGGGGGGGGGGGGGGGGGGGTGCGGGGTTTTGGGGGGGGGACGGGGCCGGGTCGTTCCCGGGGTGGGTGGGGGCTGTCCCTGTCGCGGAGGGGCGGCGGTGCTCCGTGGAGACGCGGCAGCCCAACGGGCAGTAACGGTCGCGCGGGCGGGCACCGAGGGCAGGCTGCCGTCGCGGGCCCCGCCAGAGCCGGCCCTTGGGTGGCTCGCCTCGCCGCGGGGGCGGCCGATCGGCAAGGACTCGTTTGCTGTTGGGAAGTAAAAGTGTGTGTGTGTGGGAAACCGGCTCCGACGGGACCTAGCGCCGGCTCTCCGAGGCAGCTGACAGGTTTATGAAGGGGCGCCCCGCCGCCCCCGGCAGCGGTTAGGCACCGCCGGGATTCGGCCCTTCCCGCCCCGGCGCTTCCCGTGGCTTTCCTGAAATCTCTGAAAGACGAAAACTTTGTTTGAACCAGAGGATTTCGGCCAACGCAGAGGGTGGGCCCAAGGGTTGCTGGTTTTTTTTAGGCCCCAAGCTTACAAATATTTATCCAGATTCTGAAATTCAAGAATTGTCAACGGTCAGATGTGTTGTAAAGTGCAGGAGACTTTTTAAGTTACCTGGTGGAAAAAGATTTCCCATGTCTACTGCTTGTCGGTATGTTTGCTTTAAATACCCTGAAGATGTGACGTTTTTTACATCATTTCATTTGGCTTTCTTGGAATTAGTGACTCTTACGACTCTTCCACTGAATGGTATTTTAAGTATTACTGAAATAATACTTCATAGTCTTCGTGCTTCATTGATACCTTGTTGCAAAGAGCTTTTTAAAAGGTTGAAATAAAAGGTTGCTGAAGAAGAAGGCACTGTCTTCTACTTCCTGACTGGGAATAATTTTTTTTTTTTTTTCCAATTATTACTGGTGTTTAGAGCTGAGAATGAAGTGAGTAGGTACACATTTCAGTGTGGATGTAGTTCTATATGTGACCTCTGAGAGGACAGCTAAAGCTTTCTGCACTTTTAAATACTGTAATGCACACTTAAGTTTGGCTTTTTTTAAGGGATCTGCCCTCTAAGTAAAAACAAGGGTGGGTCTTCTATTGATTGAAAAGCTTATTACATATGCTCTAGTGGGATTAAAAAAAAAACTTTCTTTGAAAATATTAAACCTTATCCTAAAGAATTTGCTTGTGAGTAGGACAAAAGCGCTTATGGAGCTGGTAGATTAACTTTTTAAATACCTCTTTCAAAAGAATAAGGATTGTGTGAGGATTCTCAGAGCTGTTGAGAAATGGCGTCTTTTATTCCTTGTTTTAACACTTGTGGATTTTGAGCATATGCATACTTTTTTTCATGTATTCTCAAGTATTTCCAGCAAAATGCTCCAGAAAGTTGATGAATAATGTTCAATATGTGCCTACCTGTTTGAAGGGTTGGGTTCCGAACCCTGAAGGTTTAATTATACCTTCGTTAATACAGATAAACAAAAACATACACTGTATTTGTTATTGTTGACAGTATTTGGCTGTAGAAATGTAAATTAGTTATACGTTTTTTTTTTTTTAAAAAAATTTTTGGCTGAGGTGTTTAACAGAAGAATAATTTAGTTGGAAAACCCAATACGTACGTACTAGGAATTTTTATTAGTTTGGTTTGGCTGTAGATAATGTAACAATCAGAAATAGCGATGATTTTTTTGGTAAAACATTTTTTAAGCCCAGCATGTAATACTAAAGGAAATAAGCAGTAACAGGCAACTTGATTACAGAGCCTTTAGTGGGATAATTAAAATATGTGAAGTTTTTAAAGATCTCATGAGGACATCACAGGTGAAAGGAGGGGTGATCTGGCTGTGTGAAAAGTTTGTCTAGAATTCAAAAAAGCGCGTTTGGTTCAAGGTCTTCTTAAACGCATAACTATTGGCATTGATGTTTGGCTGTTCAACAAGTCATGTCCAAAGTATTTTCCAGATACAAGGAAGAAGAATACTTGGTAGTGTCATTTCGGAGACTCTAATTAGTTGCTATGGGATATAGGGGAATGAAATTATTTTTTAAGGGAAATCTGGAAAAATCTCTGTACCGTAAAGCCTATCGTAGTATCAATGCTGGGCTGTTCATTCAGTGTAAAACCAGACCCAGTATAATGTCAAAAATATACTCTAGGAAATCTTATTAATGACAGCTAAAAAAAAAAAAAAGATTAAATGCATTTCACTATAATTTTCAGTGTTTCTAGGAAATTTTAGAATTTTAGGTGGGCATAGAACTGTAAGGATTTTACTTTCAGAGGTGTAACCTTTTGTAGTATCTTTCATATTAAGCATTTTAGAGTGCTTTTTAAACATGCTTTTATGCTTTGTATGGTTCTGTACCATATGTTTTGTATTTAATTCTTTGAATGACCACTGAAGTGCAGCCAACTTGGGTGAATGTGGCAACTGTTAACTAGCGCTTAGCAACAGTGCACAATAATCAAGACGGGAAGTGAAGAAGAATACCATGTCTAATTGAAACTACAGGGGGCATTTAGGTAGGTAGGATGTAATTAACAAAACCTGGAGCTTGGACATGATATTAAGGCATCACATCTTTACTCTTGTAAAAAGATTTCACAACCATTAAAAAAAAAAAAAAAAAATCGAGGTTTTTGGCTTTATACCTCGGGTGGATAGCCTCTTTGTGACATATGTGTTTTGCCTATTCTTGCATAATCATTTCTTGCACATAATGCAGAAGACACATTTTCCTTTGCTTCCAAAACAGAACTGTGAAGAGGAGGACTGTTGGGAAGACTGACAAATGAAGGAGTAATAGGCCTTGACATTTTGACAATGATGTCTTTTAGAGAATTAGTCCCGTGAACTAGAGTTCATTAGATATAGTAAGTGATTAAGATATCTCTAATATTCTGAAACAGATTACAGTGGCAGTCATAAACCACTAAATTTTTACAATTAAAGTAGTATTTTCTCTAAGATTCATTGACTTTCTTCAAATCCTGTCTTGTAATGACATTCCTTAAAGTGTTGTGAAAAGTGTTTCTTGTAAGAATATTTGTTCAAAACACTTTTGCCTAATATAGTTTCAGTTTAATTCTTTAAAAATTTCAAACCTGATCATTTTGTTTCATTCTGTATTCTATGTTGAGATACATTCATGGACCAATTTTATGTTTTGTATATTCTGAACATATCTTGTTTCTAAGAACTCTGAAAATATCCTTGTATAATAGGGAAAGAACTAGTAAATGAATTTCCAGTGAATTGTTACAGAGGTTCATTTGCAACTCTGAGCGTGGCTAGTATAGTCCCTGTTAATGGATTCGAACTTGCAGGTAGGTAGTGAAGATGACCCAAAAATAAGCAGCCATGCTGTGAAGATGCTTATAGTGGTGAACTATCTGGTAGCAGTAGGGTCATAATATTTTAATAGAATAATTAATGTTTTTATAATCCAAAAGAAAAAACACTGAATATCTGTTGGAGGAACTCGTGGATCACAGAAATTTGGAACAGTGTTTATTCACAATGGGAACAGCCAAATTTTGTGTACTGCTGTGGTTGGCTTGGAAGTATCAAACAGAAGTATGGAGTTCTTTATAGAAATGGCGCTAAAATGTAATTATTTTTGGTTTGGGCGACTCCTGAAGCCATGTCAGCTGATTTCTGTTGTCTTACTATGTCACACGGTAATGTCACAGCTTCTGTGAAATTCTTTTGCGACATGAGAGGCCATAGAGAATTGTGTAAATGACTACTTTCATTGAAGTGTATTTAATGTAATTCTCATTGACTTAGCATTTTAAGTTCTGTGGCACTTCAGAGGTTTAATTAAAAAAACCCATATACCTGATCTGAAGATCTTACAGCACATTTTGTCAAATGCTTTGGTTAATTTTGTGTTTAATTGATGTTTAATTTTTGTATTGCAGTTATACTCAGTAACTAATAAAATGTTCATAAAATATAAAAAATTGGAAGAACTGTATGTTGTGACATAAAATGACCAGGCGAGTAAGATGGTAGGGAGCAGCCTGAGTCAGTACGACAAGATAGAAACGGTCAATTAATATTCCCCATGTAAGGTTTTAGAGAGGTTATTTTGAGGTATTTTTTCAAACTGGTGGAGCTATGAACAGCAAAACAGTGTGGGCAGACTTAAGATACTGTTACTTAAGAGATTACCAGACATCTGTTGTTGTGGTTCCATGAACGAGCCTGGAGTGACTAGTTTTATAAAATGCTGTGCAAAGATCCTCCTGTTCTCTCTCTCCTATCTCCATCATAGTCTGTAATTGGCTCTTTTCAAGACCATTGGTGTGATCTGAGCAGAGCACTTTGAGGCAAGTGAAAAATTTAGTTAATGTAGCTATGGTCTGAAATGCACTCTATTAATACTGTTCTTTTTTTTTATTATTATTTTTTGTAATGAAGACTCATCTGCATATCTCGCCAGAAGTAATAGGGCTTCCCTGGAACTTATGGTGTGAAGTGCTAAGGTTTAGTTAGATGGCTGAGTATTTTAAACTAATGCATTTAGGGTGGCAAATGCAACTGAACATTTTGCTAGTACCTCTGTCTTTGTGCACTGAATTGTGCTGCATCTCCTTCTGCAGCACCAATTCCTCTGTTAAATTGAGTGTACACCACCAAAATTTCAGATAAATCAGTAGCCTTCTTTGGAAGACAGTTGAGGCTGCTGTTTTTCTCTAGAACCATACAGCATTTAAATTTGGCTTCATAAAGAAGTATTAGTGTGCATATGAAATGTTTTCCCTCTAATGGTCTACATATTTGAGACATATAAGGCTTCCCCTCAGCTTTCTTTTATAATGCTACCTCCAACTTCAAAACTTGCCTTCTTGTAGATTTTCGGGTCTCTAGGCATAAGGAAACCTAAGGAGACCTTTTCTGGGAGTTTGATAGTTAAATTATGTTTTAATTTGGTGGAATTTTTTTCCCCTCTTAATTCCAGCTGTCTTTTAAAAGCTGGAGATAGTTCATAAGCAACTTTAATGCCAGTGCTCAGTGAGACTATTTATACCCTGAGTCGTATGGTCCCTTCCTTCTTGTGTTAGCAGGCAAGAGTAATTAGCAGAGCGTTTGGAAATTGCTGCATGCCTGATCCTCCTCAATCTTCCTAGTGAAGAGGAAATGACCACTTTTTAAAAACTGAAATGTGGCACAGCACCCTTGGTTTAGTGAGACCCGAGCTCTTTGGAGCTTCCTCCATTGCACCCACTTCAGAGGGCTGTTGTAGTGGTAAGGAAGAGCAGTTCCCAATAGCAGAATTCAATGGTTTCTGACACTGTAAGGAATCTGGGCGACTACCTCTTTATGCTGGAGTCACTGGCAAAATAGGGCCGATCACAGCAGAGTTGTATAAGCATTACTGTTGCCTACCCACATTACTGATGTCTCAGGATGAAGAGCATATGTGGCAAAACCTTGCCTTGGTGGCTGTCAGTTTGGGATTTGCAGAGAGCCAAGCGCTCCATTCCCTGTCCTGAGCCTTGTGTCCTTCCACTGTTGGTATAGTACTTTGTTGCTATTAGTCCTCTGCTTACCGTCTCCTTGGTGATAAGGTGTTGGTTGTAACATGGTGTTTCATAGCATCTCAGTCTTGCCATTCAGGAGATCGTGCCATCTACTTTACTGCTTTTGTTGCTGCCTTACTGACCATCTCCCTGTGGCTCGTCAGAGAGCCCCCCAGATTCTGTGTTCCTTTAGAGCCTTAGGTGGCTTTAATCTCTTATGCTTTCATAATTTCAGTGCACTTGGAAAACAGCCGTTTCATAAAGGAAGCTTAATCTTGTAATTTCTTTAAACCACTTATATAGAATCAACTGGGTGATTCCTTTGAGAAGACTGGGGGGTTAGCTCTTGATTTTTACAGCTACAGTGCCCTTCACTGCATCAAGAAAAGGGAAACAGCTTCCTGCCAATCATGTTGTATGTGACATTTAAGAACATGGTGGTTTCCTAGCCTTGTAAAAAATGCTTTCAAAAATGTAATTGTATAGATGAAATGTTAAGACATTATTGTTGTTACTCTTTCTAATCTTAACCTCTAATAGCAAAAATACAGTAAGAAATTAGGTGGATTAGGCAAGTGATCAGTACCAGCTCACAGACGAGCAATTTTGAAGAAAACCTGAGGGAAAGGGCAAAGCTGTCTAAGAAGACTTTAATGCCTCAGATAGTGGCACACAGAACTACTGATGGCATATTTAAAAGCAGAAGTTCAGAGTGAAAAATATGCACATCCTCACATTAATGGTTGCAGCAGTTTCAGCAAATTTTGAAGCTTAGCTCTTGCCAATTTTTTTTTGTATTAGGAGAGTCAGCTTTTGGTTTCCAAGCCTCTCAAGGAGGGGGAAGATGACTTGCCTGCCAGATTGTTATTTCACCTTCCTCCTCTAGGTCCACAATCATGATTTTAGCAGATACGGGAGGGAAGCTGGATTTCAAGGGCATCAAGATTAAAACATTAGGTGTCTCAAGCTTTTATGTCAAGAGCTATGGAATCTTTCCTAATGAAACAGCAGGACATTAAAACTTACAGATTGTTTTTGTTTTGTAGCATTAACTTAGTAATACCCTTCTTAGTTACCACGTGCCTGATGGTGTTTTGGGTGCTACATGGGAAATGCATGGGCAGTTGCCTCCCGCAGAAGTTCTCTAAGCTGCAGACTTGACAAACTAGGGAGGATAGTGTGTGTGTGCAAGTACATACATATATTATATATATATGAAAGAGAAAAGGATGTGAATTAGAAATGCTGGGGGTCTAATATCATAATGGTCCAATGTCTTAATGGGTCATGGGATTCTTTTTCTTTAATGATTGTTTGACTGAGATGGCTTATACTGGTCTGAACTCTAACACTGTGTTCACAGTTTGCCTTTAGATGTGTGTATGACTAGACCAGGAGTTCTCAGGGCGTAGTAGATGTGCCACTAGTAATGTTATTCAAAACAGTATGCCTCAGAAGCTCTTAAACAAAAGGCACCACCAAAAAACCACTTCAATTTTGAACAGCAGATGTGACCTTGTGGCAGAAAAGCCTGAGGAGAAAAAAAAAGAAAGCATTCTTCTGGCTGCTCTCAGCTATCGTAATGAACAGTGTTTGCTTGCTGACTGTCCAGCATGGTGGTTTTATTGAGAGGTGCCTTGTGCCTGATGGCTGTGCAGATGGGTGCTTGATTTTCATCTGCAGCACAGCTGGCTGGCTTTCTGTCAGGCTTGGCTTTGGGGTGATTCCAGTTGTGATGTGGATTTGGTGCAGAAAGAGGGAAGCTATGTTTGTGATGGGGGTTAAGCACTTCCCTACACAGTGCAGTGTCGGTTTTCAGCTCCGTTTGCTGTCACTGTAGTAAATCCATTTCTGATTATGTGCTAAGGCCAGACAGATTAACTGCTGAATTGAACTTGTGAAGTTGCATGTACGTGTTGCCAGAGTTCCTCCTGCTGAAAAAGGCAAATCTATATAACATGTAGGTTCAGAACAGCTGAAAATTCATCCTAACACTGTTGCTTTGATGTCTCTTTAAAGGGGAAAAAAAGGGCTTGCTTTTGGTCACCATGTTTAAAGGATGCTGTCCTAGCAAAGTAATAAATGAGAACTGGATCTGGGACTTACTTTCAGTAAAAGACAGTATTCTTCCAGATGCTTTTTAATTGAATTGTCCTGTGAAAATGGGCTCAACTTTGAAATCGGTAACACACAGTTCAGGGTCTTACGGCTGAAAAAGAGAGAGGAATGCAACAGATGCTGCATAGTTTTGATACTTCTGATGTCTGATGATACTGATATCTCTAAGCTTGTGTTCTCTTTTCTGATTAACTATATAAACAAGTACAGCATGAACCTCAATGTATAACCTTGACACATGACTGGATCTTTGCTTTGTAGTTCATTAGTGGTTTGTCCAAATTGCAAAAATTGCATATTGGGAAACAGATAAGGTATTTGCAGCAATAAAACATTTAATTTCCTTTGACAAAAACTGTATTTTGTGCCTTGGGCTTATTAAGAAACAGACCTTCAGTTCTTGTTTTGTTGTAGTCTAGCTGAGAATAACTGAGAACCTCGCATTTAAATTTAACAGGTTAATAAGTCAAAACTATTGATGCAGATCAGCCATGAACCAAAATACATCAGAACAGTGTTTTATTTTCACAGGATTTCCAATGTAGCCCTGCCTTCAAGTAGGAGGTTGGACTGGTTGACCTTCAGAGGTCTCTTCCAACCTGAATTATTCTGTGGTTCTGTTGTTTGTTGTAAAGTGGGGTAGTACAAAACCCATAAAACTAGGCGGTATTACCTACTGGTGAGATACAGCTTCCTGAAACAATTCCTCTGGCCTGAGGGCTTTACAAACATCCTCAAGGAATAGGCTGCTGGCAGCATGAATTGTTTTGGTAACCTGCTTTCCACTGTCGTCTTTCTGGCTGTTTTTCTGCTGTGTGCTAGATGTGCAATCACACATCAATGGAGAGACACAGTGAGTTCTTTTACTGGCAGCTGTCTGCAGGTCTTGTCATGTTACTGGATGGCAACCCAGAAATGGTCTGGTGATTGAGGCATCTCTGGGCATATGTTAACAGGAAGGCTGCAAAGCTTGAATGATTCCATTAAGAGGTTGGCCTGTCTGGGATGGAAGGTGGAGCATCAAAGGATAATAATGATACCTGATGGATTGACTTTGATGCATTGTCTAAAATCAGTCTTTCTAAACTAATGGTCATAATCAAACATTTTACTCTAAGGAAACTTAAAATAAGCCAAATACTATTAATTTTAAACGTTTTCAGGACTAAAAGAAAGCATGCATAAAAAGGAGGTATTTGTTTATGTTACTTCAGTCAATCACTTCTACTTATTTTGTTAACTGGTGAGGTTTGGGAATTGTTCTCAATTCCATGCCCGTGTGCATCTTTGTGATAACTGAGTTGTATGTGTGGCCATATGTTTTATCTTTCTGGACATCCTGATGCTTATGTGATGATGCAGTATGTGGGTTGCAGTTTCCCTCTAGCTGCCATATTCTAGCTGAACATACTCCATATGTAGAAGAAAAACAGCCAAGTGCGGAAAGAAGGGAGTTGTGCTTTTAAGTTCCAATTATGAAGAGAGGAATGGAGGCTGGATGACAGCATACCTTTTCTTGCTCCAAATGATTATCTGAATAAACTGTGGGAAGTTGAGGTTTCTTATATAAAAACACAGCAAGGGGGAAAGAAGAACTAGAAATCGGCAACGAGAGATTGGATGTTCTTTGAGAGACTCAGTT
The DNA here is from genome assembly GCA_034008185.1 of Gorsachius magnificus. Classification (NCBI taxonomy): domain Eukaryota; kingdom Metazoa; phylum Chordata; class Aves; order Pelecaniformes; family Ardeidae; genus Gorsachius; species Gorsachius magnificus. The sequence goes on along the minus strand of CM067082.1, from coordinate 52,867,981 downwards.
TTAGGAAGAAGTTGACTGGCAAGTTAACAAGGGCCAGAGAGCAGAACTGTTTTATGATTCCTAACTAATCCTTTGCCCCAAGGACAGAAAATGAGTTTATTCGAGGCCAATGCCTGGAAAGAGGCTGGCCTCAGGATGAATTCATTAAAAAGCTCTGTCTTCCCTGTTCCAAAGTGCAGCTCGTGCTGAGAGGGACTGATAAGTTCCTCATTAAAAAATGTGTGTTGAAAATGAGGTCTATTCTGTGTGTTGTCACAGCGCCTCTCTGATCTGGAAGAAACCACACAAACTGTGTTTCTTTGGGGCAGTGTGCAGAGATAAGAGAATACACTGGTGAATCTTCTTGCGTCCATACGGTCATTACGTGTGCCAGGAAAAATAGCCCCAAACTATGAATACATAAGGAGAAAATAGTTTAAGAGTAATGGCCTCTTTTGAAATGGGTTGATGTCAAACTGGTGAGTAAACAGTTAACTACAATGTCACCATATAGCCATATGAAGGCTAATATTCAGATGGTGATTTTGTTTTGGAAATGAGGCTTGCAGTGATCTATCTGCAGTCATTACTGGCTTACCTATCCCTGATGTTTTGTAATTCCTTCTCTCTTTCTACAGTGAGACTTATTTTTACTTAACACAGTTTTTAACTGATGATCACTGTTACTGACCATTCTTTTCCCATCCTTTATTGGAGGGAAGCACTATTATGATTTTAATAAAATTTTTGTAGTCAGTTGATCTTTGTGTTTTGCTTCTGCTACTACTGAACTACTTGCTATTGAGAAAAATGTGTTTTCGTAGCTTTAAGCTAAAGCTTAGTACATCTGACCAGAGCAGGTCACAGCTAACGGAGGATTGTTCTTGTGTTCTGAACACAGCCAATTGCCGTTCTGTTCCATGGCAAAAAAGATGGGGATTTGTTTGGCTCCTTTACAGATACACACTTTACCTTGAACTAAGCAATTCTCAGCAAAATAAAGAGTTAAAATAAGCTTAATATAATAATAAATTGAGTTAGAAGACCTAGAGTTCTAAACTAGCAGTTTGAGAGCTAGAGAATCCAAAGCAAATCTGTTGTGATTTTTTTTAAGAATAAGATACTGGAAAGAAGGCTCCTCAGACCTCACTTCATAGAATCATAGAATTATTGAGGGAGGTTTGAGGTAAACTTGTGTCCTTTTATATTTCGACCAAAAAACATGCCATGTGTCTGGGAATTCCACCTTGGCCAAGGAATATGGCAGTTCCGTTGGCCACTGAAGAAAAGCATGATGGCATACTTCATACATGATGAAATTCTTTCCCCTCTTACGTGGTTATCTCTCTCTTATCATGGCAGAGCAGTGTAAAGGACATATGTTTGGGAATGTAAGAGAAAAAGCCTCTCCTAAGACTATGAAAAATGCTTATGCAAAACTACAATATAAGGGTTTTTTTTTCCCATATGATGGATTATGTACTTGCAGGTAAACAGTATGGGGCTTCTGTTGCCATGATGTATTTCACACCATTTACACTGATGTTCAGAAGAAACAAAGCCTCTGCACTCCATAATTAATTTAATATGCTGTAGCCAAATTGCTAACAAGCATTAGAGAAAAATTGTAGGTTTCCGTGTCTTATTTAGCCAAACTGTGAATGTGTTAGAAAAATGGGTATATCCGTTCCCGAATAACTCTGAGATAACTATCATTGCCTGCCTGATCAGAGAGCCTAGTTTTAGTAAAGAAGTGGATTTCAGCTACAGGGCTCTCACTTAAGCTGTGAAGAGGCAAGGTAAAACAGCTGTAAAAATGTTGATGTTGGCCATGGATTTACATAAATAACAACTTGCTTTCAGCTGAATGCTCAGGGAGATACTACAGTGTGGACTTGGGTCTGCAGAATTCTGCCACCGAGAGAAGACACATGGCTTCTCTGCACCTCAGTTTCCCTATCCATAAAACAAGAATGGTGGTTGTCCTGGAATATTTTGAAGCACTATATTACAGTAATGATTGGCCTTTAGGGTCTTCTGTGGCTGAGGCTCAAGGGTGCTTAGTTCAAGTCTTCTGTCAGGACCCTGGGCTGCTGAGCTTCATGCTTCTGTCAGTAAGCTTTAGACACAGTAGACCAAATTGTGTTCTTGGCATACATACAAACAGTTATTAATTTGGCTTTTGTCTTCAAACCTTCTGTTCAATTTCAATTAACTTAATTTTAATTAATTGAGTTTAAACGTCTCAGTCTCCGGTTTCCCTGCGAGATCTGGTTGCCGTGTGCGGAGAGCTGGGGCAGCGTCTCTGCCGAGATGGCTTTGTGGTGAAATGGATTTGAAAGTCCAAGGCTCCTTGTCTGCAAAGCAGCCCGCAGCTGGGGCTCTGTTTACCCATGGTAGTGGTGCTAACTGGTACCCGCGTTAGTATTAAAGGAGTATATGAAATACCCAGGGAAAACAGGCTAGGCTGAAAATAGGCTAGGCTGCGTCTTGCCGAAGGTCTTCAGCTGGCTAAAGCAGCGGTAGCTGAGGACGGAGTAAATAAAGCATTTGCAGGCCACATGCTGTCACAACCTTTCCCCTCCCCCCGCCCCCTCTCTTTTTTTTTTTCTTTTTTTTTTATTTGGCCATATGTTTTAGTAGTCTAAGTATGTGTCAGTGGTAATCCAGGCTCCGCGCTTTTAAAGGATGATTAGCCAGTTGGTTGCCGAAGTGAGACTTTTTCTTCCCCATTTAATTTTTGTGAGGGTCATAATTGTAAACCTTTCTTTTTTTTTTTTTTTTTTTTTTAAAAAAAATTATTGCAGATTAGTCTCTGTATGACTAAATTGAACTACATCTCTTTTTGTGGCCTGCCGGCCTGGTACCAGTTCGTATGATAGGGGGTCAAACAAACCGGTTTGTTCTCTGGGTGCTCATCTGAATTTCAGAGCCGCTGTCCTTTACACCCCGGCTCTCCGCTCCCCTCCCCCGCCTCCCTGCTCTCCACAAACACCCACACTGGGGCTCTTTCTCCCCTTCCCCTTCTTTCCTATCCTACCCTACCCTGGCAGAAAAGTAAATGCTGATCATCTTTTCCTACTCATCCCTTACCCTGAATAGCTGATTCTCACGTAGGCTGGTTGATGTACCAGAGAACTAATGCTCCGCGTATCCCAATGATTTCCAAGTCTGCTGGTCTGTGTGTTACCTAAAAGATGCTGTGGTGCTTTTGGGGGATTAAATTTTATGGATTTTTATGGGTTAAAGCAGGTACAAGGTTTTATGATGACTTTTTTTAAAAGGTCACCTCTCTTGTCAGGGTGTGATCAGGATCATGTCGGTTTTATATAAAACAATCATCAGGAATTGTCTTCCTCGGGGGAGTCATTTCTCAGGTCTCCAGTGAACCTTGGCAGGACGTGGAGGGGTTATTAACTAGCACTGAACCCCTGCTTGTAACCCACCTTCATGGTAGCTCTCATGGCATGGTTACAGTGGTTACCTTCTTGCCTAAAAAAAGGAAAAGTGGCTAGTGGGCACGCAGAAACGCGCTGTCACTGAACAGAATAAACCCTCGTACCTGTTAATTTAAAAAATAAACAACCCCACAAACATACCGCCCTACTAGATTGAAATGTATGTGTGTCGGGGAGGAGGGGAATAAGACGTAGGAAAAGATTTATGCCTTCCTTTGGGCTGTTGCTTAGTAACAGAAAATGCCTCTTAAGCCTATTTTTGGAGAGGGGAGGGGTGAAACTTGATTCAGTGACCATCTGTCCCGAGCGGGTTGATTTCCTGTTGAGCTCTCCTTTGTTTCTGTCAAACAATTGATTGTTACCCTTTACAGATAAGAATACTGTTGGTGACATTGCCCTGAATCAGCAGGTTGGCTTGTGGCAACCACAAAACAGACCTATTAATTATAATTTTTTTTTTTTTTTTGAAACGTTTAAGGGATTTTAGTTTGGAGGCCACTAACTGTGGTTTTGCTGGGATTTATTTATCTGTGTTTTGGTTTGGTTTGTTTTTTTCCTCTTGGGATGTGCCCATCAGTACAGTAAGCAAGTGTAATAAATGTAATTGAAGCATTTTTTTAAAGAGGATGTAAAAATGCCCTTTTTCTAGTCTGAAATTGTTGGGGAAAAAGCAGTTGTGGTTTTGGACACGTTAAGCCTTTTGGCGGTGGAGGGAGCAGAAGTTAATTGAAGTCACTATTGAAGAAATCCCCCCTGTTTCTGTGAAAACAAACCCCAGATTCTTTAATTGCAAATGGAATATTTGCTATTGTTCTTGCTTAATTGTCAGAAAATCATTCTCTGTTTGAGTACCGCCTGATGTTTGCTTAGTAGTAGGGTGCTGGATAGATCTGAACTCCGATTAGATTATTTTTAAGTCATCTGCTTTATTTATATTGCAGAAGCCTATATTTTTCCTTTAGTTTTGTGCATGCAGGGTACAAGGTGCATGTGCATGCAAATATGTGCGTGTCCTCTGTAGCTGCCCTTATTTGTTAAGTATTCTGATACTGTTTCTTTCCCTGCCCTGAACTTTAGCATTCAGAGAAGAGGTTCATGGTTCCAGGCTGAAGAAAAAGTAAGGCACGTGTGTCTAGAGAAGACAGATAGTACCTGCAAAAAGAGAGTGAAGTCCCTCAATGCAATAGGACAATGATAGTCACTGTTATTTCCTTCAGTCAGTCAAACTCTTTCCTGGAGTACTTCCATGATGCTGTGTTACAGAGGAGGGCAAGAAGCCCTCAGGAGGAGCTTCAATACAAACGTCTTGGCATCATACAGGTCTTTGCTTATTTGGGTTTAGCCTACTTATCATTCAGTAGATGAAATTTGGAGGTAATTCCCAAAAGTCACTTGCAGAGTGAAAGGTGTTAGAAAATTTATTTCCCTTTCTCTTCTATTTTTCCCACATGCTCCCCAGGTTGCTTTCCACAGGATGAAGAACTGTAGTCTGCAGCTTTTCAATATGGTCCTGGATATATGTCAGATTCGGCTCTTTTTGAAGCTGGTGGCAAGGTGCTTGCTGAACATTCATACAGTGGTCAGGCACGCTTGTGAGATTTCCTTACTTTCTTTTTTAAAGTTGCATGTGGTAATTAAAAAATATCTGTGATTTGGCTTAATAAGGAAGGTTCGTATCAAACCATGTGGAATGAGCCTGTGGGACAGCACTGTGGCTTGCTGGTCAATTAGCCCTTGCATCCTCCTTCTTGGTTGCCCATTTCCTCACCCCATCCTCAGCCTTTCCCCCTGTTCTGCTGCTTTTTGTCTGGTGTATGCTGGGATCCGGCACAGGAACTGATCCACTTGAAAAAATAACTTCCAAGTTACTTTTTACTTGGATCATTATTCCTTCATCCAGTTTACCACTGAGTGACACACTGAGCTTGGCTGGTGCAGTGGAACACGAGGGCGTGGAAGCGATCAGCACAGACTAGAATCTTTTTTTTCTTTTTTTTCTTTTAACCATTAATGCCAAATATATTGTGAGCATGCATCCTCTGTTAGGTAGAGAAATCCTACTTTGGGATTGGTTTGGAAATTTTGTAAACTGGGCAGGTGTACAGTGAACACGCATTTGTGCTGGTTTTGCCCTTCTTTTGGTAGAAAGCGATAGGTACCACCAACATAAGTTTCAGGTGTTTTCAGTCTGTCTTGGAATTACACTGAGACCAAAAAAACATTTGTAGAACTAGTGGCAACTAGGTTGATGTTTGAGGGCCAGGGAGTGTAAACTTGGCAGTGAAGGATCTGTTCTGAACTGGTTTGAGAACTGATTCAATATTTTTCTTCCTGCAGAACTGAGTTTCTGTGAGGCGAAAAAAAAAATTAAGAACTTGGGAAATTTATTCCAGGCTTGAAAAGCCTGTTCTAGATTTGGAACACAGTTTTGCATCTGGCATAGAGAAATTGATGAGCAGCTGTTCTGATCCAGATTTTTGCTATTCCCTTAAAAGAGTGTTACTAAGCTGTATAGCTCAAATTGTAGGGAACTGACAAAAAGTCCAGTTCCCCCAGCATCTGGGGTGAGCAGCTGAGCCCATGGCCTGCACAGATGACAGAGCAGTTAGAATACAGCCCTGCACTCATCTGCGTGCTTTCTCAGGTCGGGTTGTACTGCACTTCTCCCATTAAAAGAGGTCTGATGTGTCCTTTGTTCCCAGATAAAAGCAGCTACAGATCTGCCAGTCAGAAGGCACAGCACCTGTGGCTTACCTTGCATACAGGAGGGCAGTAATTCTAGAAAGGGAACTGGGTAGAAGACTGGCATCTGCTTGCATTCACCATCTCGTGTTGCTCTTGCAAAGATGGAATTATTTATGTGTATTTATTGCCTTCTCATGAACGCAGTCAACCAGAGTCTGAACAATGCTATTCAATGCAGGGGTTCTCTTTTGGGAGGGGGAGCACAGAGGTCATGATCAGCTGCTTTTCCATACTGGGTGAGCTCACCTGCACTCCTCACCTGTGTCATTGTCACAGTGTTCCTATTGCAGCTCTGACTCAGCCTCCATTTACAGAGCTGGTAGCCGTGCTCTCTTTCCTATGAGTTTGAGAAATCTTCCTCTCTTGTGATAAAAAGGCCTGTTTGTGGTTTGCAGGAGCGAGTTTGGACACTATAGCAATGATGGCCTGCTGGAAGAAGAATGGGGCTATCCTTTCTTCCCCAGCTCTCACGTGCATCAAAGGTGAAAGTGCCAAGGTTCCCTTCTCCTAGGAGGGTATGGCTGTCAGTACCACTGACAGGCTTTCCGGAGATGAAACAACAAAACAAATTGTTGAGGGAGCCTTTGTTTCCAACAAGTGGCTTACTGATGAAGCTTAACTTTGGAAAAAAAAGCCACGTGTCCTTAGCGGAGATATGTGGCCAACTACTTCATAGTCCATCACAGCCCTCTTCTGTGTTAGAAGCAGGTAAAAGCTTGCCTTCAGAAGAGGTCCTGGCCTTGGGCATGCTGGACTCTGCTGATCTGCCAGTCTTTGCTTTACATTGGCTTGGCTACTGACTGAGCTGCTCCACTTAGACCACTTCTGGCAGCTTTATTTGTTTTTAACTCTCTGAAAGTATGTTGCAGGAGAACAGTCATCATGATCAGTTCTGCGTGTAGTCTTCTGGTCATCTAACATGCCTCTTGGGTAATAGCTGAGGGTGGTGGGACTGCTTAGTAGTTGGCAGCAGTCTTTGTAAGAGATTAAAATTTCTGGGACTGCTTGTACTTGCTGCTTTAGTCACTTTTTCATCTTCTGCAGTGAGGGAGTGAGATCTATGGAGAAGCTTCATGAAGGTTAGCTAGGAGAGAATCTGTCATCATCTTTGCTGGAGGAACCTTTTCAAGGGCTGGCCAAGCAGTGGCCAGCAAGCTGACCCTGCTCAGAGTGGCAGTCAAGGCTATGCCAGGCCAGGCAGAAACTGTGTGTGAAACCAGTCTGGAGATATGAAGCAATATGGGTAGATTAGATGGAAGCTTGGAAAGAAATAGAATAGAAAAGAAAGAAATAGAATTTCTGGTGATTTTTGCAGACTTATACCTGGTTTTAGTAACATAATTCTGAAAATGGTTTGTATGCTAAATAAATTAATAAAATAAATATTTTAGGAAGCTTTTTTTTTCTCTCTCAGAACTTTTGGTTTCCTCCAAAATCCTTTTCTCCTAAAAAAATATTTTGTGATTGTATCTATTTTTCCTTTCCTTGGAGAACTGAGTGACTGAAAAAAGGAGGGACTGATTGACCTGCAAATTGGACATCTGCAGCCTAAGCTAATGTCTCAAAACCTGAGATGACCTTCCTCCTGCATATGGCTGGATAAAATGTGCTTTTTTAATAACCTGCTGGCTCATTGCTGTTGTGGATGTGCTTACCATTGCAGAGATGAGCCTGTTTCTGGACATGTGATTGCATTCAGGAGTAAGCAACTCCTTTCTATATGTATCTACGAAATGTGTGAATGGATAATGCAAGAAGCATTCTTCCATACATCATGATCAGTTGGATTTAATTTAGATATTATTTTTGATTTAACTTGGAGGTTGCAGTTGCCTGGAGAAACACTGCTGGTTTGCCCTGTGAGCAAATCAATCGATCTGTTGAAGTGAGCTTTGAGGGTGTAACTTTGGTGTTTATTAATGACATTTAACATGATCCTGACATTCATATAACACAGTGTAAAAAAAAGAATCTGGACTATTGCATGTTCAAGGGGTGTTGCCACTGTGTGGTACTGCTTTATATATGTCTGTAAATGACTGTAGAAGACTGCAAATAAACGGAGGCAGTAGCTCTTACGTGTGTCAATGGTGTCCTGAAATGGCAATTTCTGTGAGTGGAAAAGAAATGCCTTATCAACTGGAAGAGAAGTGAGTGAATGTAAGGCAAGGTAAAACCAGTGTCTCTGAACTACTGTTACCTTTCAGGCTTTTTAAGGCAAAGATTTTTGTCAAAACATGATGACCAAGCAGGCCATTATTTCTACTTTTTTTTTTCCCCTCTGGCTTAGCAAAAATGTGTTCCTTCCCTTGCCCTCCCTTTTTCTCACTCTCCAACACTACTATGCTTTATCATTGTATCTAGAAAGTTGATCAGGCTTTTAGAGAAAACTTAGTTTTGATTAACAGGCAGATGTTTTGGTTGGCTATATTGCTGTGTGTTTGTAATTTGTAATTGACTGCAGAATTCACCGGTGCGGAGAGTAGCTGACTTTCTCTAGCCTTCTGAACAGCCCTGGTTTACACTCAGGGGGAGGAAACCGTGGGCATAAAGCTCTATGTGTAAAGTTCAAGGAGCATTTGGGTGTTCCAGGGGCTGGGTCTAACATAATCCAGATGGTTGAGTTCTTCTCTTCATTTTTGCAACATTTTTGCCTGGAGCTTCCCCCCCCCCCTCCGCCCCCGATTGTTTTCCCAAGTGACCAGATAGCAGCAAAGAGCAAGGGGATGGATCTGGAATTAAGCCGGCTAAAGCCAGCGGTTGGGAGATCTTTGTTCTGTTCTGTCTTGACCACAAGCTTCCCAACAGACCTCGGTGGGGGTGGGGGCATGGATCTCAATTCTTTATCTGTCTGCTTTATTTTCTTTTTCCCCCTCCATGAGTAAAATGGAAATACAGTGTTACTTAAGTGAGCAGCTAAATTCTTCTTAGTGTTGGTGTCGAATTAACATACCCCGTAAAGCCTGTAAATAAACTGGGGGGTTACAGAAATGTTCTGGGTGAATATTTTGACTTTTTATTTTTCTTGCAGTACACTTGTTTAAAGTGAATTACCTATTAGGTCCCAGGAAAGTGGTTCTTCGTTTTACTCTTCTCTTTGGAATGCAATTTATTAGTGATATCCAGAGGGGTCAGCAGCATAAATGTTTGTTTCGAGGCTTGTTGGGTGCAAAGGGGGGGGGGGGGGGGGTGTCACAGTGAAGAGAGCTGTTTTGTTTGGTGTGGCTAATCAGGAGTGAGGCTGGAATTGCTCATAGCTGTCATTCAGGTTTTGTTTCAAAGTCCAAGGACCTACTGGGAAAAACAAAAAGCTAATGAAAGCTGACTGTATTTCAACCCAAACCCTGTGGAATCCAAAATGATGTCCTGACACTCCGTGTATTCTTATTCTCCTGCATTCCCATGGTTACTAAGGTAACAGGTTTTTAGAGGCTTTACATCTTCATTGTCAAGTATTTGCTACACTTATTGTTGCTGTTTGCAGATTAGGGCAATTTAAACAATGCCTTTTGAAATGGGAACCAAAAAATACAAAAAGAAATATAGTAGAAATAGATGTAATGAATCAATTACCCTCTCTTGTTTAAATTTTCAGTGCTACTTCTCAGAAGCTACACGCAGAATGTCACAGTGGTTTAGTGCAGGGATTTTAGGCACGGAGAAATGCTTTTTTGAAGGCATGTTCATTACAGGACTCCTTGAATACAGATGTGAAAAGTGACTTAGTGCCTTCTCCAACCAACAGAATTGTCATGGAGAAACGTAAGTTTGTATTTGCATGAGGGTGTTGCTTCTTGGCTGAGACCGTTACCTGAATCTTGTAAGCTGTATTACTTTTGCATCACTGCGTCTGTGAAATCATACTTGAAAAATTAAGCAGCCAGGGAAAAATAGGAAAATACTTTTTCTAAAAAAGTTTAACTACATGCAGAACTCTGTAGCCAAACATGCGTTATCAATGCTCCTCTGTGTCCATTTAGCTCAAGCAGAAATATGCTTGTTCCCATCTTCCCTCAAAAACTGGATTGTGGGAGGAGATGGTCAGGCTTTTAAATGTATCTCCAGGAAGATGGCTTTATAAATTGATTGAGTTTCTGCTGGCTTCTTGACAGTTTGTGCACTGCTGCAGCAAGCATCTTCTGCATCTGTGGTAGGAGAGCTGTTCTTTTAAAAAAATTGGTGCAAATGTTAACTCTTGAAACTGGTGAGGACTTTACATCACACTGATTTGTGGGTTGACTGAGTAATTTTAAACTTCTTGGGTCATAGTTTTCTTTCTGTAAAGTAGAGGTAATGTCCAGATAGGAGTTCAGAAGAAAAACTGTAGATCTTAATCTGTATGTATAAACCACTATGGGAGGTTTTGATGCTGTATAGGTAAGATGACATGCTCGGATCATGACATGCAAAAGATCAGTTTGGAACTCTTCCTATTAGTGATTTCCCAGTGTTTCAGTTAAGGTACAGTTTTAATTATATAATTAAATAGTTTAATAAATATAATTTAATAGTTTTAATTATATGTGCTTTAATTAAAAAAGCATAGAATTCATTGCACTCATACGCAGCCAGCTAGTGTTATGATTGTATACTTAAAGTAATTGTTATTTTTATAAAAAGGATGAAGTTTAAATCTTTACTGTTCCATTGCTGTTTTTTAGTATGGTTTCTTTTTTACCCCTCCACTCCCCTTGCCTCCTAAATGGTTTTTTTTGCTCTTTGCCTGCTGCAATTTAAAAGCTTTTAAAGCATCAGAGTTTGTTAGCACCTTGCTGCAGAGCTGCTTATGGCTGATGTTGCTAGAAAGATAGTGTGAACAGAGTGGGAAGAGGGAGGGGAAACTCTAAAACTGTTGTTCAAACTCCTTTAGATTAGAAAATATTAACTTCATACATATCAAATCATTCACATTTCTGATCTTTCTCATTGCTAGTTACTGAGTTTGTATCATTTCATTTAACAAACTGAGCTGTTTATATATTCATGTATGCAACCTGTGCTCATCTGTAGTTCTGCAGCTAGCAGTAGCATTTCTGATCCTGCATAAAAGCTCTTGTTTAAACTAAGTTTTGTTGAAACAAAATCTCTTTTCAAACTGTATTATCTACATGCCAGAGTTGCAGAATAAGTAATCCTACAAAGTAATTTTCTAGGAACAGGCAATATTTTTTCCTGTGGCTGAATCAGTGTTTTTAATTTGCCGTCTCTTCTCCCTTTATTATAAATCTGTGTCAGAGTAATCACTTTAAAGATTAAAGTTTCTATGAGTCTGAATGTGTAAAGTGGGCTTGGGATTGAGTTTGGGATGCAGTTTGTTTGTAGATTTCCATGCTGCTATCTTGGACATTGCAGCTGTTTTAATACTGACTGTTGTGCACAGTCTGAAGCAGAACGTATGCAGCTGAGGTATGGTATATAATGAGTCTTTTTTGCGTGGTAGAAATGAAATGTTTCTAGTTGAGAAGAATCCTACCAGGCTGGGGAAGATACAGGTATTATTCTCACTGTGTGGCCTTGAAATAAGTCGGTTGGTGTATACTCCAGAGCCCTTTATTGGACAAACCCACGCAGGGGCACTAACTGTGGGTGAGATCCACACGCTGCAGAAATAAAATCACCCCACCTCCCCATGCATTCTTCATTTAGGCAAGACTCACTCTGAGAGTATGCCCTTAGATTACATTTTTTATAAATGTAGGCTATATAAAGACAACATTCTTGCTGCTTATTTGCTGCTAAATATAGTTTCTTTGTTGAGCACCATTTTATTGTAGTTTTGTAGATGCTGCTGACGGTGGTTTGTGCTTAGCTAGGCAAGTAGTTACCCATGTTTGGTTATAACCCTCACTACCCCCAGTATCAGCAACAGGTAACTTTTTTTGAGGTAGACGAGACTTAGGAGGCTTGTGTGCAGAGCAAATTACCCCAGAAAAAGGGAGGTGGCTGACACCAGAGGGGTGAAGCCAAATGCAGACTGAATTATTCCCTGCGATGAAGGACAGAAGGTGCTTGGCAAGCATCTCTCACAAATTATCATTTTAAAGTGTTTGTGGGGAAGCCTTTAATTTGATTAGGTCATTTCCTTAGTAGTTCTACAGGCATGGTCGTTATGATGCCCTGGACAAAGGTGTGATTTGACATCAGAATGTCTGTGAACATTTAGCTTTATAATAAGCTATTTATAACAAGAATTAAATCTTTCTGGTAAATAAAAAAAAAAGCTGAATAAAGGAATGTGCATATGGTAAATATATATACATCTGTGAGATTCCAGAAGGAATGGTCGTCATCTTTCCATCTCAGTTAAAGGTATGTATAGTGCATGACAGAAATAAGGTACACAACTCAAAAGTTATACTGTGTGCTACAGAACTAGAATTACTAAAATTTTAATTTTTGTGTTCATGATTTTTTAAAAATTTGTTTAAACCTACTGTCACATTGGCAGGGCTTCTTTTATTCAAATTTCCTATTTTATAAAGAGATGAAAGATAAAGAGAGGGGGAAAGAAATTCTTTATACCTTGTGAAGCTTTTGAGATCCAAAGCTACTGGTATTCAACATGTGGCAGTTGTAAGCTTACTAGGAGAGCTTGTAAATTCCTTAGATGGGGGGCAGGGGGGAAGTCACCAACGTGTTAAGATTATAAGGACATACTTGAATGCAGAGGGGTCCACAAGAACTTGCTTTTCTTTTTTTAAAAATAGAAAATTCGTATTGCTGTTTTACAAGTTTAGAGTAATCATTGAAAGTTAATGTGGCAGGAAGTTGTAATGACCCCTTGGCAGAATTTTTCCATTCTGTAGCAAGTACCTTCCTTCCCTGCTGGAGAAGGCATGAATGTTCACCCATCTCTGGTGTGCAGAGCCCCTCAGGGGAGACCTGAAGGGGCCTCCGCCATGGGGAGTGGGGAGGATGGCTGGGTGCTTTCTGTATGCTCTGGCATTCCAAATAGAAGCAAATATAATATAGAAGCATTTGTGGGGACCTCAAGGTATTCTTGCACTTGCGAATGAAAGCCAACCTTTCTCCTTCCCTCTTCAGCTCCCCCATCCAAAAGGCAGGAGCAAGTCTTAAGCAAAAATGCATTTCTTTTTTAAACCCATTTTTTTCTTCAATTCTGCCTCTTCTGGGTTTTTTAAGCAAGTTTTTTGTATTTAACAGTAGAGTTCATTTTCTTCTTTTTTTTTTTTTTTTTTTGGTTTAATAGTAACTTTATTCAGACTGCATTGTAATTGCTTATCAGGCAGAGGAAATAAATGGAGAACTGCAGAACTGGAAGCACAAAACTGTAATAGAACCTGAATTAGCAGCTGTTTTTTCCTGCACCTCAGCAGGTACTTCAGGCTTACGGGCTGAGATCAGCATGTCCAGTGGAGGCAGCTACTGTTTGTTTCACATTTGGGAAATACAAGCTTAGCTGATGTTTTGTAATAGCAATCAAAAAAAGAAAATGTCTAGCATCAGAGAGAAACTAATCTTCATAAAATTAGTGAGTATACAGAACCTGTGTTAAGCAAGTAAGTGTAGGTAAAGAGTGAGTATGTGCCATTTAAATTAGGCTGACAAAAATACTGGTTTTATTTCTGGGGAAAAACAGGAAATAGGGAAAAAGAAGCAAATTTATTAATAAAATGCCTCTTGAAAATCTGTAAAGAGAATCTGAGCAGTTAAAATTCTTTCATCCTAGATTTTTATTTTTGTATGCATTACCTTGTTTTGAGCTGTTCTAGGAAGAAAGTTGGTAGGTGAAATATAGAGGGGATTCCATGGCTGAGGCTGAACTGTGAGTTTAACCAGCCCTCCTGCAGCAGACAGACACCCTGCTGCTGGGCCCCTGCTTGAGGGTGCCCAGCACACTTTTGCTGCTGTCTTGCCCTGATGGTAGCAGGGGAGCCGCTGAGTCAGGTCTTCTCTAGCTGTCCCTGCTCTTTTGTTTGGGATAGGGAACTAGGTTTAGACTAAGGTTTTTCCTTGTTACGCTTGATTCTGCCATATGCAGAAATTAAAGAGTTACCTGAGGAGGTTTCACTAGCTTTTATGAGAAGTGCACAGCTTTGCTTTTTGGAGAAAACATAGAGCTAGATGTGTGCAAATGCTTTTCAAACACAGCACAAAACAACATCCATTTATTATGTGGAAGTTACAGTCTGAATAAAAACCCCAATAATAGAAATCGTATTTGGTTTAGCATAAATTCACAGTAAACCTTATCTGCAGTTAAATGGAAGAGCTTTCCTTTATCTAGAAATCTGTGGCCTGTGTTTAAAGCAAATGTGACCTTGCCATCCAATTACGGTATTTAATCTCAACACGAGGCAAGGAGAATCGGTATGTTACAAAGGGCAAACGTTACATATGTTGCACGCATCTTGTAATATATTGCAGGTACCAAATAAGCTTCAGTAATATATATATTCCATTAGGGCATGACACTGAATTTGACATGAAGTATTTTGGACTGGGAAATCCTGAGGACAGAATTCTTCACTTCTTCATGCTGCCCTGTTCTGCTCCCCAACTACTTCTCTCTCACATTTTAAAATGGTGCCAATATCTTCTGTTAAGGTTCTCATTGCCTAGTTTCTAAGCATTACACACGCTTCGGCCAGTTGCCTTTGGAAAAAGAACGAGAAAGGATTGTTATGCTGAAAATGGGTGTTTAAATAACAAACAAAAAGCTACTTATTTCTGTTTGAGATTTTTCTTTGCTAGGCTTCAGCTTTTGATTTCATTCTTTATTAGATTGATGCGTTGGGTAGCACATGTGTGTATGCCAGACGTGGGTCTTAAAAGACACAATTTCCATTTCTGTTTATGAAAGTTGCAATAAACCATATGTGCTAGCTAAAGAGCTCTTCTTTCCATATAGGAATTACTTGACTAGCCCACATGGAATACTCCTTTTCTGTCAACTTTTTAGATTCTGTTTTAAATTTCTTCTGAAAACTTCTCTTTTATGATAATCTTAAGAAAGGAGTCTATCCAGTGGGAACCTTTCTCTTCAAAGTAAGTGTTTTGGACAAACTGAAATATGTTGATGCAATCATAGGAAACACACTTTCACATGAGGCATTAAGTGCATGTTCTTCCCTTCAACATGCTGATCAGTGATTAGATTGTAGGAGATTCTACTAGGTGCTTTGTGTGTGTGTGCCTATTTTAGAAATATGTGTAATATTTCTGTATCTATCTAGAGCTACGTAAGTAAGGGTGCCAACCTTGACTGAATTTTGCAACTTAAGGTTTGGGGTTTTTTGTTAAAAAACATTGTGGGGTGTTTTGTTTTTTTTTTTTAAAAGGAAGATGTTTGAATGCCCTTATTTTTAAACAGCAGTCAGAGGATTTATTTATTACATGCCTCTCTAGATCTTTCAACAGTAAGATAATACCCTTCAGTGGGGTAGAGTGTATTTACCTCAGTAAGATCCAGGTATGGTTGAGCACCAGAGAAAACAGTTGTAGTTCAAATGCCAACTCTCTTGAATTGTGTTTGGCTTTTTACACATAGCTTGGCTGTTAAAAAAAAATATTAAAGTTAAACTTTGAGTTGACTTAGCAGTTTGCATCCTGATGCATCACATACATTTCTGTAGTTCTCTTAACAGACTTTGAAGACTGAAAGTGTAGGTAAAACCAACAACGTGATTTAATTGCTGGGATGTTTAGTGTGCTGCTGGTTCAAACAAGGGAATAACTTTTATTCCTTGTGGGTAAAACCAACCTAATGCTTTAGCAGATGTATAGTTTCTAGAGAAATATCCCACTATGAAACATATATGGGTTAGAAATTTGCATAAACTGAAAGTGAAGAAGACCTAAATTCCTGTTTGTCATACTTAAAAAGAGCTATTCACTTGAGAAGAGGCTGTTCACCTGAGCCATTAGGCAGCCTAGCAATTTATTCCCATGAGCAAAGATGACTAAGGATGAGGCGCAGACATTGCAGGATCAAGCTATAAATGTCATTCCTGGCAGCTCTTCAAAATGTCTTTTGTTGACAAACAAGAAAGCTTTTGCAGCATAAGTAAGTGTTGTGTCTTGCAGCCCACATTGAACAAAGATGGAATGAAATGTAAGAATATTCCTTGGTTTTGATGAAGTGGTTTTCTCTAATGGGAGAGCAGAATATAGAAATGATTCAAGAACCCTTTTGAGGCTTCAAGATTTTATTCACTTTATATCTTGTTAAAGCAGCCTGTGCTGAACGCTATTTGCTATCAGAAACAGTAAGTGAATAAGATGGGGTTTTCCTCAATAACAGTGCATAAGTGAGGGATGATAATAAACAGTACAAACCTATTCTTTTGTTTCTCATCTTCTTTTCTTCCCATAAACTAATTTAATGTAATTTCCACACACAGTCCTGGTAATGAGACAGTCCGGGGGCTGACAGGCTGGGGAGCAGCTTTCCTTTTCACCCTGAACACGGTCAGGCAGAGGCAAGGGTTGCCCAGGGTGGCTGTGCAGCCTGCCTCCTTGGACATTTTCAAGGCTTGACTGGGCAAAGCCCTGAGCAGCCAGGTCTGCTCTCATGGCTGAACCTGCTGTTAGTAGGAGGTTGGACTAGAGACCTTCTGACATCCATCCCTACCGGAATTATTTTGTGATTCTAAGAATAAGCAACAGTTAAATCTGTTTGACCTAATTAAATGCAAATCTTCCAATGTAAAAGACAGTTTTCCATATGGGTTCAACAAGAGCAAAATCCTGTTCCATTATGTTTGTCTTCACTGAAGCAATTAGTATATGTGCTCCTACTTGAGCCATGGGTACTCTTGATTTGTCTATAAAATGTATGTAAGACAGCTGCTTGAAAGGTGTTGCTTCTGTTGCAGTTCTGCACGCAATGGTCTTGGATCTTCAGCATGGTAATGCTGAAGTGGATTACAGAGTTGGAATGACCCACCCTGTTATCTGTGGAACAGCATTTCTGTGGCTTGTGAATGATCTTTGTAAAGTATTAAAAGTTTTAGAAAAATTCCTAAAGAACATCTATATTATCGACATGGCAGCTCTCAAATCTGGGTGAAGAAACCGTAGGCCGTGCGGTAGATCTAAAGTAAATTATTTGTTGAGTAACCTCTTCTTTGACATTTAGTGCTTTAACAGAAAAGTGATTATAACAGCTGCTTTATTCAAACTATGAAAACTAAATGTGTGTAATGATAATAGGCAATTTTTGTGATATTTGCATTAGCCTATGAATCTTTTTTATCATTAAGTATATGGAGTGCTACAGCCTCTAGTAAAATAGATACTGGTTGAATATCCTGAAGGGAGAAATTTTGCTGTTTTTCTGATCAGTAGTGTTGTAGTAGCATGAAACAGAGGCCAAAAAAGTACAAAAGCTTGGTTGCAGCTAACTTTGGTTGGTAGCAAGGGATACAGTGGAAACCAGAAGGCCAAAGGGGTTGTCTTCCATCTGTGCTGAAGATGCAAAGTCATACTATCCAAAGGAAAAGAAAGATGACATTGCCCTTTAGCCTGGGTTTAATGTAGGTCAGTTGGGTCACCAGATGACATGACTTTAATGGCCAAACTGCCTTTAACAATTGCCTTGGGCAGTCTTTAATTTCACTGATCTTTGCCAGCCTTCAGGAGAAGAGAGAGGAAAAATCCACCTTATCTTCTGGTTTTCACACGGTGTGTGCTCTGCTGCATCTGTCATCTTTTATGACTGGTCACTATAGCGCAACATGTGCCTATGTGATTATCCACATATGAAAAGTGTCATTTACTTCCAGATTGCTCACAACCCAGGTTGTGACAGACCAGGTTGATTCCACACCCCCTGCCCCTTAGTTTCTTGCTGCTGAAGATCTCAGGGACTGAGCAGACAGGTGAATTATATTCACGTAGTCTTTGTAACTGCTTGTAATTTCTTCTTTCTGAAAAAGAACACAATTACTTATTTACTTAGATATCTGTATAAACCTGTATATTTTGATGATTTAACCTTCTTTTGTACTGAAATTTCTCTAATGAAACCTACTACTTAGTACAAATAAATTTCCTAGTTTGGGATGAAGACAATATATAGTTAAATGCAACTTTGGTTTGTATTAAATTTCAGGATGGCATGACGAAAAGTTTTGTTGGTATTCTTGGGCTATTTGACTTCCATATGCAGAATTTCTAGTCCACTTATTTATTATCACTCTTTCACTTGCAATATCTTCCTTCTTGTTGCAAAGCACTGACACAGAATTAATCACATGCCGTAATAACAGAAGAGGAAGGATAGAGCTGAATTCCGATTGTCCTAGTTTTCTGTCCTAGTGATGGATTGGGATAGTAATACAAGGAATATACAGTGTTCTTTTCGGAAGTTCCTCAGTATATATCTTAGAAAGTGCATGCATGTGTGTCAGTTTTGTACAGATGCTCTGAATGGGCTATTGCTCCAAAACAATGTCTTGAGGTTGTAATGGAGAGTGCTATTAACATGCTAGCTTAATGGTCCATAGTGGTGGGGGAAAAAAGACAAAGAAAAGCAAATGTTAAGAGTCATTAGGGGGAAAAAAAAAGAGACCAAAGCAAAAAACATGATTCTGCCATGTACATGCGTCTTCAGTATATCTACATCTTGAAGGTCATGTGCAGTTTGTGTCCTTCCTCTCTTTTCTGCAATAACAGATACTAAAATTGGAAAAAAAACAGAGAAAGCAGTAAGGGTGATCAAAGATGCAGAACAACTACTGCTATGGAAGGAACAACTACGTTGACTTGACTTCAGCCTGGGAGTAAAACAGCTGAGGTCCATAAAATACCATGGGGCAGAAGGTGATAGCTGTTCCTGTCATCTGTGGAAAAAGATCTGAGGAGCATCAAATGAAATTAGGAAGGGGCCGTGCTGAATGCAAACAAAAGGTGGTAACTGCAGGTGTGAGGTGGGTTGTGGCACTCCTGTTTCAGGACACAGGCAGCTGAAGCTTAGGTGGTTTCTAAAGCAGCTGGATAAATTTATGGTTGCAGCTCCGTGAGCCTTGAGCTGCAGATCAGTGGAGGCTGGGAGAATATTTTGGATAATTGCTACTACAGGAATGTCACGGGGTTTGTATTCTTCTCTGAGTATCTGCTGCTGGCCACTGTGTGTCTTGGGGAAGGAGGCTTATGGTCTGAGATGCCATGTCTGTGTTTAGGTTGTTTTCAGCACCCCATGGTTGTTCCTTGATTGTGTGGGTCACTGGGTTGGGTGAGGTGGGCTGCGGAAAGTGTTCCAGGTCTGTTGCTCGCAGTGTGTTTTCTGCAGGCAGGGAGCCAGATGAAAACAGTGGACAGTTTTCTTCTCTGCACCATATTGGTTTATAGGTAATAAAACTAAGCATTACGAGCAATTCCAAGAGTGACAGAACTAAAGAAGCCTAGTTTCCTAAAGATTTGGATTTCTTGGTTGATAAATTCTGATTTAAAATGTTTTCTGTATTTACGATGCGGTTAGGATCAGCCATTCCAATGGCTTCTCTTTGTACTGCCTTTACTGGTAGCTGAGACAGTCAAATGTCCTGCTTAACTGGCTAGGTGTCCTCATGAATACCGAGGGGACGAAATATCTTTCAGACCTCTGTACCTCTGTCTCATTTGTATGGAATTGTGGGGTTAGGAGGTACTTGACAGAAAACGTAATGAGCCACATTTTCCTCAGAAACCAGGCAAAAAGAAATAGTACAAAATAAATACAAATAAATCAAATAATCCTTCATCTTGCCCCAAAGTAGTAACAATATAGTTGGAAAAAGGCCTGTGAATATTAAAAATAGATTTATTTGAATCTTTCTAACGTTTTAAGTATAATACAGGTTAGCTTCAATGTGCATGGCTGTGCATAGGAACAGTGGGGTATGAGTGTGACATCCAATTTTTCTTACATTATTTAGTAACTGACACACATGCTGTGCTCTTGCTGGTTGTTAACAGCATGTGAATTATGAGGCCAAAGGGGTCTTCCTCATGACAATGGCTAATGTTTGTAGAAATGCAAAGGTCATGATCATGACTACTTTTTTTTAAATGCCAACTAGATACCGATGACAATTACTGAACTAGGCGGATCTTAAAGGGTCAGTTTATTGACTTACCTTCCCTGCTTTGTGAGTGGTGATGGAGTCAATGCAACCATCTGACTTCTGTACTGTGCCAGGTCAAGTGAGTTTGGCCTTGGGTAGTTTCCCTTCCTATTTCTGTGAAAAATAGAGGAGCACCTGGTTCACTAGCTTTATTTTTCTGTGAGGTGCTACTTGATTAGCAATATTATTACAATCTTTAAAAGAGAAAATAAAATCAACTTCTTAAAACACATTTTGTGCTTTTGGGATAACTTTCTTTCCCTTTCAACCTGTAGTTTAAACTTTAATGGAGCAAAAAATGGATGGTTTCCAGACCGTATGTGTGAATGGTGACAGTAGTGTATTTTTGAAAAACAAACTTTTTTATCAAATTTGAATAAAGACCTCTTGAGTTAAGCCTAGGCTTTTCAAGCAAAGTTCTTTACTTACCTTTGGCTGACAACATGTGAATGTATGCTTTGGTTTTTATTCAGGCATAGTGCATTGGGTGGGAATTGCAGCTGTAGGAAGCGTGGCTATGGGTTGTAGCTTCTGTCTCCCAGCTCAGGTGTTCAGAATTGCATGTCCATGAACTTTGAATTGATTCTGAACCAATCCCTCTGTAGTACAGTGATCTCACATCTGTTTGTGAGTGAGTGTGCTGGACAGGGTGGGGTTTTGGGAGCTGGCACTTCAGTGTGTTTTAGCCACCCCTTATGAAGACTAAAAATTAGAAATGGAGAGGAGAAAGCCATTATTTGGCTCTTTGGAAACCGTAGTTTCCAATTACTGCACTGGGTGATTTCTGGAGTAGTAAAAACTAGACTAGTATTTTGAGAGAGAGAGTGCAGGTCATACACTCATCGGGAAGCTGAGTCACAGCTGGAGTGGATACAGCACTAGGAAATACCTTTCTTAATAGCCTGAGAAGACAAGAGGCATTAGATGACCTAACCTTTCTCATCTGAAATTTTTGCTCTTGTGACTTTACTTTCCTAGTTCCCAAGGCTAAGTGTGGAGGCCATCTTTTTATTTTCTTTTATACAGGGAAGTTTCATCAGTGTAGAGCTGGTTAGTTTGAACCTGCCTGAATCTGTAGCCTTCTTGTGTGGGTGTGGTAGGTAGAACTTAATTTTATCAGCTGTCAAAACTGTTGGTTTATTACTAAAAAGGTGAACTTTGCTTTATGATGAGAATCTTTGTCTCAAACCAGACTGGAAATTATGCAGTAAATGACTTCGTGTCTGGTAATAGCAAATTCATGTGAACTTTGTCTGGAGTTAAAGGAGTTGGTCTAAAGCCAGTTGTATCAATGCAATAGTTGAGCGTAAGCTTAAAAGTTCTTGTTTGAGTCCTCTCGGGAGCTGGGGGGAGTGGTGGCAAGGTGAAGGTTAAAAGTCTTACAGAGGTTAAAATTGGCAATGAAAGAAGAGTGACTTTTAGAAACAAATGAGAGGAAACAGCACTTTTGGACAAGGATTTATTTATTTTTTTTTAACGTAAACGTAGATGAAACTGAATCTGCTGAGATTTGCAAGTAGTTTCTGTTACACACTTTAGTGTTCCAGTGCCTTACCAGACTTCAGTCACTTGTGTGAAATTTGGGCTTGCTGAACAGCTGTTGCAGACTGCTCTGTCCTCTTATTTCAATCGAAGTAGTTGGCAGTTTTTGGCATCAGGCATACAAATGGAGCAATTGCTTTGGCTGCAGAAGGGAAAATATTAGAAAAGCATTGTTCTTGTTGTGGTTTTTTTTTAACATCCTTGAGCTCTAATTACGTTGTGCTTGGTGGGAGTAGATTTAATCTTGAGTTTGCATCTCTGCTGTCCCTTCAGAAGTCAGCCAAAGCTATCCCAGTTAAAAGCCAAAACTTCTAGTTTATTCATGCTTGGAAACTTGCTAGTGCTGTGCTGCTAAAATTTTGCCTCCCCCAGGGCTCCGTTACAGCCCTCAGCTGTACAGCCTTTAGTTGTACCTCTGGCCATTACAAGCTGTTTGAAGGTCAGGCACTGAAACTGAGGAGATTTGTAGGGTTGTTTTTATATGTGTGTGACTATGTGACTTTACTGGTTGGATTCAGGCAATGTAGAGGTGGAAGCTACTTAACTTAGATAGTGGGGAAATGGAAATAATCATGGGGGGGGACTAAACAAGGAAGCTGAGGAAGATAGGGGAGCTTGGGGTGAAGACTATAGAAAAAAATGAGGAGATTGGACTGGCCATACAAGAATCTGAGGGTTTGGAAACTAAAGGGAAAGCACCTGGTAGAAGAAATCAAGATTGGCTTGAGGAGGAAGGGTATGGGAATCAGAATAAGAAATGGAAGTGAAGGGGCTGTTGAAGGCAAAGCTGGGCAATGACACTGAGAATGTGTTGGCAAGGAGCCTGAGGACTGCTGAGGTGAGGGGGAAGAAGATGTCATGAAACCAAGTGCTTCTGACAAATTCAGATGCAAACATGGGATCTGGTTTGGTAAGGAGCCATCTCCTAAGGATGGAAGAGCTGCTGGGCTGGGACAAAACTCAGGACTGGGATGAGGATCCTATGGGATGACTGGGACTGGTTAGTGAAAGGGATGGGACTGGAGTTAGACAAACCAGTTGGGAGAGGAGACAGGAGGGTTAGAGGAATAATATGATTCCACAGCAGTTTGTCCATTGTAATGCCTAAAACAGAATAGAAAGTTTGCTTTGGGGTTGTGTTTTTTTGTTTGTTTTTTTTTTTTTTCAAACCTTGTGGTTCTTTGCTGTCAGTAAATCTCTTAAATCTATTGACTGACAGTGTCTTGCCTCATTGCTGGTGGTCTGCATGGAGCACCATGACCTGAGGGGAGGAACTCCAAAGACCTTTGCCACTTCCATTTGCGAAGTGGATGTGGGAGAAGCAAGCACCACAGTGCTCTCACTGATCCATAGGACTATGGACAATGCTGCTTGGCTTCATGAAAACAGACCATCATCCCATGCCCCCCCTCATCTGGGGCTTAAATATGCCCACAAGTACTCTGTGATCACTGCTGTGGCTAGGACATTGGTGGTTTGGCTTAGTGGCTGGGTCAGGCTGCTGCTGGGATAGAAGCAGGTCGTGACCAGGGTTGGGAAAACCCGAAGTCAGAGACCAAAGAAGTACAAATGCATTAATTTTGAGGGCAAGGCAGGGGTGTGGATGCCGGGCTGTGATGTGGAACGTGGGAAGTGCCGGCATGCCAGAGTAAGCACAAAGCCCATAGTCTGGGCTGAGGCAGAGGCTGGACTCAAACTGTGCACCAGAACACAGGAGTGCTGGAAAGGAGCCTGGTGAAGCAGGATGGTTGGGGATGAGTCCCCAGGTGTCAGAAAATAGGATTGGGTATTAAGGCTAGAAATTGCAGCATAACACAAGGTTTTAGCAAAATTGGCAAGCTCCCAGAAAACCTTCTGTTAAAGATATACCTGCCCAAAAACCAAACCAAAAAAAAAAACCAACAAAAAAAACCCAACCCAAAAACTAACTTAATGTAGATGCCTAGGTTTCACTCTCTAAGGGGAGTGTGCTACAGATGTGTTCATACTGTGTGGTGGTGCGCTTATGTTGCCCCAGGTATGGCAGGTACACTGGCACATAGGGGAGAGAAACGTCATTACGGTGGAATCATGTTCTGAGCTCTGATTTTACAAAGTTTAATGAAGAAGGTCCTGGTAGCACTGTTAGGAGAGTAAAATCGGTTCTCTGGGAAACAGCTAAGGCCCTAAATGATTATAATTATACACTTGACTATTTCAGAAAATGAGAATTCTTAGCTTTTCATTGAGGAAAAGAAGAAAGTGTGTGTGAAAGCTGGTCTGCAAGGTTAAAAAAAATTAATTAGCGAGCTTTCATGTAGCTGAAACCAATCTCGCTTATGAAGGCTAACTAGCCTCTCGCTTTCATGACTGTAATAACACTCATTTGATCCTGGCTGCTGGCAACAGAAAGCAGCTTAATAATCAGCGTGGGATGGGCTCATCTGTGGGTGGCATGTTAGGTTATACCAGGTATCACTGAAGGGAAAATTCATATTTGGTATCTAGGCTGTCATATTTTTACCACCACTAGCACAGCCGGTGGACCAGAGTCCTGGCTGGTAGATGCACCTGCAGCTCAAGTTTAGCTGCGATGAAGTGTAGGATTTTGAACCTGGATTTCCACGGGACTTTAGCTCCAGCAAGTCAAGTGACTTGCACGTTCTTGTGTAAGGTAGAAATTCAGGAAGAACGAAGCTCAAAGACTTGTATAAATAAATACTGATTTACAGTTTTTGAGCTGCGGTGAATTCCATTGAAATATTTCGTGTTGATTCGTGGTGGGTGTATGGAAGGGGAGGAAGTGGGAACAGAAGTGACTCAACATTCCTTTAGACTGTCCTAATGTATGACACGGGTCAGAGGATTTTTCCAGTGGTTTGCATGCTAGGCCTTGGATCACAGGAGATGCATAATAATTTCATTTGATTTAATTTGGTTTTCCATCTCTTGAATTTAATTACTGTCATTGGGTGTTTGTTTGCCTGTTTTCTTTAATTTTGAGATGCATACGGGGTGCTTTCCTACAATTCGTTTCACAAGACGGGATGATGTTTTGGTGTATGGACTTTAAAATCTTGTGCGTTTAAGGCGAGATTACCTTAAAAATGTAATCTCTCACTGGTACATCAAATTTAAGTATTTTGATGTTAAATGCAGTAAAACTAATTGAGATAATATTAAAAAATAAACCCCTTTCTTCCTTTCTTTTCTCCTGCCTTCACCCAACCACACTCCCAGCACCCTAGGAGTAGTCTATTAATGTATAAAGCTTAATTCTTCTTTCAGGACTGTTATTTAGTCATAGTCTTCTATATGATGTTATCAGCCTGTGAATGGGCACGTCGAAAATTACAGGTTTTATTTATCTTTGTTCTACCCAGTGCATTGATCCTGCCTGGTTTTGGTGGAGAGAGCAGAGTGTTGCACAGGATGGGATGGGGAAGGGAAAACGGGCTAAGGAAAAATGCAGCACTTGACTTCATAAAATTTGCTTTTTCATTTTAAAGCTTGAATTTTTATTTCATGTTTTGTATAACACAGGATTTGGGTTCTCCTTTTATTGAGGTTTTCCTCCGTTTCCTAGATTGCAGAAAAGTGCTGTTTATTGGGAAGCAGTCCTAGGCAATGATAGAAATTTTTTGGGGCCTCCACCCACATCGCAGTATAATAAGGTTCCAATGATTGTAAAATTTACTAAAATGTTCAACATTACTTAGGAGAACTGCCAATCCGCAAATTTCTTAAGTATGAAGACATGTAGTTGGTGGGGCTGGTTTTTGTTGTCTCTCCCTTCCCACCCTGGCTTTGATTTACCAATAACTCTGATTCTCTTGAAAATTTTCTTCCTTCCCCACCCAACAACTGCTTTATAGCTGACAAAAATAAGCCATTTCCTAACCTTATCCTCTACCTATGGAGGTCATAAAAATTGCTAATGCAAACACTGTTGCCTTCTGTTGTGTGATTCTAATAGGAAACGGATCACTGCAATTTATGGGGTACTTACCCTTTTCGGTACATGATGAATGGCTCACTTCAAATGATGTTTCCTCATTGATTTCCTACTATTTATCACCAGAAATGACAGAGCAGGAAGAACAGCATTTAAACATGAAGTTGATTTTGAAGATGACATCTTTTCACTACGGTGTGAATTCATGGCAAAATAGCATTTGCTGTAGTAGAGGAGCAAAAGACATTAAGTCAGTTCTTTAAATTACTCTTCAGATTAGGTATCTCTAAACCCACTTCTTGTTACGCTGTATTAGCTTATTCTCCTGTTCTTTGGTAGGGAGAGCGAGGGGCTTACTCTGTGTAGGGTTTTCACTGCATTTTGCCTATTGCCATGTTCTTGAAACAAGTACCTGGGTTATTTATCTGCCATTAGCCACTTTGTCCATGTTGCCAAGTTTTTGGGGATATTTAAGTTTCATTCATAGAAAAATCTATGTGGAGGTAAATTCTGTATGATATTTAGCAAGTGACTCTGAAATAATCATATTCCTGTGGTGGCATTTTATTTGGCTACATGAGAGTAGATGAACTAGAAGAATTCCTCTTGGCCTGCCCAGTTTCTCTCTGGTTGGGCTGGATTGACTACAAAACAGAAACTGTCCCTTTAGTTTCTGCAGTGTCTATAGGGTCTCTTTCTCTCTGTGTTGCTCTGTGAATCACTGGGCAAGACCACGTATAGGCAAAGGAGATCAGGGGCATATACAATCCCTCAAAACACAGTTGTTTTTAAATTGACTGTAGTAGAAAATTGAGGCATTCCCTTGCAAAACAAGATAGCTTGTTTCAATTTAGAAGGATATTGCAGGTTTGCTGCTTAGAAAACTGGCTGAAATTTCATTGACTCGATCATCTTTGAATATTTCAAACAGTTATAGATCTGCAATAAAATTGTTTCATCTTTAAATGTTAGTGTTTGAATTTGTTTGCATTTTTAGTTTTCACAGATCCAATGTTAGCTAACTTGAAAGCAAAAATAAGGCTATGTGGATTAGAAAAAAGTGTGGAGCTTCAAAAGTCACTTTGATAGCTACTACTGCAATTAGGTTCACTTTTAAATGTGAGTTTATACTGATGTTTGAAAAAAATGCACTAAATTAAACTGTTGAGGTAAAATGTACCTATTCTAGAGAATTTATAATAATTTTAATTTTCACTTTGTAACAGCATAGCTGTCAATCACTTTCTTCCATCATTTAGCCACTTCTTGAGATTTGTGATTATAACTTTGCTGTTTTCTTTCTTATTGTTATATGCTTACAGATTTTTTTTTTTACTTTCAAACCATGATGCAGACAATGCAAGTGAAGAATAAGACTTTCAAGTCTATGCAGTTTACATTTTTTTTCTTTTTCTGAAAAACATTTTGTGCAAATCTATGAACAATCTATCAGGCTGCATATACAAGAGTGGAAAAAATATTTCCTATTGTCCACTTCCATTGCTAAGCATTATAGAATTGGTCTTCAAATACCTCTAGCGTAAACATGTTGGATGTCATGTGAAAAAAAGCAAGTACCATCATACCTCTCTGCTCATATTTGCTCTGAAATGGTCTTCATATAAAGCACAAATTCTTTCTAAATGAAAAAGCACTTTTCTATAAAACCACCACTTCCAGCTGTCCTTTCCAAAATTAGTATTATCAAGTGTTCTGTACTTAACTTCACCTGCTTTCTCCTGTCCAGCTGCAGTTACTTTCAAAAGAAGGACTGAGATTTTTGAGAGATGCCTCACATAAAATAACAATAATAAAAATAGTTACCAGCCTTGCAGGACACTAGATGATGTTTTTAATTCATGCACTGGGGTAAACGTTGTCCTATAAAGGGATGCCTCAATTCCCATAGTGTTCAAGTGGAGCCACCAAGGTTGGTGACTAATCTATGATCGCTTTGGAAAGGGATGTTAATTGGGCGGACGCTGAGTAGTGGGTAATCATGTGAAGAACAGTTGCTGCTTTAGATCTGTGTAATATTGGAACTCAACGGATAATTGAAAACATACCTTTGAAACCCCAAAATATTACCCAACTTGTTAGAAGGCAAGGAATAAACTATGTATGTTTACCTTGGGTATGCATAGGGATATGGGTGGAGAAAGGCAAGGGAAAAATACAGTTGGTTTTCTCTGCTATACTTCATCTGCATGAAAACCAACCATAATTCATTTCAACATATCTGCTTTTCTTTGTAAGTTAGTGTTTGGTGTACGTGCTTGACTGGCAGAGAACAAAATGTACTAAACGTTCATGATGAGAACAGCATGCATTGAACAAGCGCAAATCATTCGGACACCTCTTTAAATTTCAGATGTTCAATTTAAGTGACTTAAAATTGGGCTGAATAATATAAAAATATATGAAACCTTTTTTTTTCTCTAAATCCAGCTTTTAGAATTTATGTTCTTATTGTACATCAAACAGCTGTTGATGGCAAGTCTCTAAGTGACTGGCCCAAGTCTGAGTTTAATAGTATTTTGGGACGAACTGTTGCCAGTCTTTTCTCTTCTAAACCAGACTTGTCTCTGACAATGGTAGAAGCATCTGTATTTACAGCCTTGGCTTTTGCTCTTGCTGGTGGCATGGCTTGCATTGAAAATCTCAGGTCCAGAGATCCTGATATTCTGGTGCA
The DNA here is from genome assembly GCA_034008185.1 of Gorsachius magnificus. Taxonomy (NCBI): domain Eukaryota; kingdom Metazoa; phylum Chordata; class Aves; order Pelecaniformes; family Ardeidae; genus Gorsachius; species Gorsachius magnificus. Next base: position 52,839,562 of record CM067082.1, on the reverse strand, counting down.
GCTAGACAAGAGCATCTGAATCTTAATAGTCACAGAGCTGTGATGGGCATGTCTGTAACAACATTGGTTTTGAATAGTGCATGTCGCGGGAAGATCTGTCAGTCAGGAAACTTCAAAACAAGTGCAACTGCAATAAAACTTTGACAGAATTTTAATAAAGTTACAGTTGCTACATAAGTGTTCAAACCTATTTCATTTGTGTCTTTACCTCTTTTACTAGTGGTTGGGGGGGGGTTGCTTGGTTTTGTAGGGGTTTTTTGTGGGGAGAGGAATTAAATGGGTGATTTAACATGGCAGTGTTATCTCTAAATACTGTTATACTTTCCTACTGGTTGTGGTTGAAAGTCTTATGTTTCTGTAGTCTAAAAAGTGTTGGGTTTTTTTTCACAAAAGCTGAATGTTTGAACAGAGGTTTCTGTTGTAAATGAGAATTGCTTATTGCTTTGAGTTCCTAAAAGGCAGATTTCATTTAATCCACGCCAGCGGTGTACCATAGAGAAGACCACTCCACTGGGCTTCCTTTTGCGGGTGCCGAGTTCTGCATTGCCAGAAGGTGCAGCTGTGTCTGTAAGCAAAAAGTCAGAGGAACTGCTGTAGAGAGTGCTGCCCTCCAGTTTGTTCCTCACTACCTACTGCTGTTAAATAAATATTGAATAAAATTGTTACATGTACTGGGGTTTTATCTGTTTATTCTATGCCTTGTGTTTCCTTTCTTTGTTTTCTGCTGTATCTGAAGCGTTAGTTTTTTGTTGTTTAGTAATTTCTACTTTCCCAACCATTTTGTTGAGAGTCAAAACTTCAGGCATGTAAATAGTTGGCAAAGAAAAAAGTTGCACAACCTGTCATGAAACTTTTTCATCACTGTCACTCACCTCTAGGACAGAAATAGACAACATTTCCAAAAATGCAAACTAACAAGTATTTGTATGTTTAGCACTTAGAGACATGGCTGTTATTTCTGTGCATCAGAACTGTAATCATACACTCTGTAAAATTCTCTGCTTGGATAATGTTTATAACAGCTGCTTCTTCATCAGCGTAGCAATGGAAAGTCAATTCCTTTGCACTAAGCTGGGAAACAATCTGTAGTGTCCTACAAACAACTGACTGGTGAAAACCCCATCAGAGAGTCAGCGTAGAGAAGGCATCGGTCAAAATATTCTTTTTCAGTACTCTAAACTTTATGCAACTTCGGGCTAGAGCTTCACTGCTGGAGTCAGCTTTCCCTTTAATGCTCTTCCAGACACTGACATACCACTGCATTAAGGGCCACCTATAGCTCCTGGTGTTACACTTCCCTCTGTCTGCTCCTTGGACATCAGGAGGGGAAGAAGCACTCGATCTGGTTAAAACTTGTCCTGGTGCTGTAAATGATGACTGACTTAGAACTTCAAGCAAGTCAGAAAGTACTAGTGGAGGTTCTTAGTAGAAGGAGACAAATTTTCCGTCCGTAGGGGTTTTTTTTTCCTTTGCTGAAATTAGTTCATTGCCCAACTGCCCTTTGGTCTCCTCTTGCATGCTTTAATATATGAATATACCTCACTGACTCATATGGAGATACTCTGTTTGGACCTGACCAGGCTGGCTCTGCAGACAGCTGTACAGCTGTTGAGGTGGCGTTCTTTTGGAGCTCCTCGCTTTGGCTGGTCTAAGCGGCAGCGGGGCACTGCCGCAGTATGTTACTGCCATTTTGCTGCACTGTGCCCTGCAGGCATCTCCAGCTGGTAGCAGCTGTCGGTCAGCACACTGCTGTGGGGTAGAGGCACACCTCATGCCATACCTAAATGATGCTGATGATGGAAAATGATCGTGACATACATAATGAGCTTGTACTGAGGAAGCCTGACTGCTGCTGAGCCAATGTAGACTGGCATCACTGGCATTAACCATCTTCCATATTTTCTAGCAGAAGAAACAGATTATCAACTACTAGTCTGCTCACTGTGGAATACTTTTCTGTCAGTCCCAGAGATGGACTGTGCCAAATACATCCCTAGCATGGCTGTGAAATTATTCTCATACCAAATATCATGGCATTTGTTTACAAGTCAAACGGTCCTCATCTTTCCAAAGAGAGTCCTCATTTCTAGTGAAGAACACCTTGCACCCAAACTCTGCTAGCTGATGACTAAGTGCCCAAGAGGTACTTAGCATGGAGGGGAAAATGTTTTGTACTTGCTCTTGTGACAAATATTGCCAGCAAAAAAACATTCCCAGTTCTGTGCTCCATGAGTTTATCTAAATGAATGTGCATATACTAACAATCTTCTATTTAATATATAAAGGGGGAAACCATCAGTAACAAATGTAGTCCCTTCTTTTAAAGTAGCAGTTTACTGTAAGGAATTTAGTGTCCCAATGCATCCTACCATCAAACGGAAAAAGCATGAACGTGGTATTTCTTGAGACGTCTCTTCTGCAGTGCAGTGCAAAGCTTCACTGTTTAGAAAAAGGTTGGACTTTGAAAGACCCTGGCTCAAGATAGCAAGAAGCTCCATATGAGCTACCCAATCCACCTCTTGGCACGCACTGCCTGCAGAGCTGCCTGCAGCTATGGGTGGGCTCCTTTGGGTTCTCAGGCTGCCTCCTGCCTCAGCTTTGCTCTGCATGTGCTGGGAAGATACAGCCTAGTTTGGGCTGTACATCAGCTGTGTGCTAGGTTAACGAAAGAAACCATTTCAAAGGCACATCTTATCATTGCACAAGCTACCACAGGCCCCAGTGCTTTCCCATTCTACCACTGGTGGGGAACTACTCGTTTGCTTTCAGTTGTGTTATGCAAAATTCAGCAGTCGGGTACTGAAGTTGTTGTATTTGGTGTTAAACTTCACCTCTGACTGACAGACCTCTAGCTTGCTTTTGGTCTTCGCAAATAGGAAGGGGAATACAGACCTGTCAGATGAACGGTGCCGGCGATTCTTGCATAGTTGAAGGCTCATTGAAACTAGTTCTTTGCGGTCCTCCAGTGAGCTTTAATGCACTTGTCCAATTCTTGTGGTCTAGTAATATTCTATATTGTGGCAGTAAACACTCGATAAATTCTTGCCACTGACAACAGAGAGAGGGAGTGCTCAGCTGACGAGAACAGAACTTCTATGGACAGAAAGCTCTGTGATCTCCTGTACTCTGGGGAACTCACCTTTGGCTGGCCTGGACGTTTGCAGGGTTACAGCTTACCATATATTGGGCTACTTTTTTTTTTTTTTTACCCCCTAGTTTTGACTCAGCATTCCCAGTCTTAAGAAAATGTCATGCCAACAGTGTGGGCCTGCAATCCGGGGAAAAAAGTGCTGTTATTTTTGACAGCAAACAAAGTGGCTTGGGTATGAAGTAAGGCAGCTTTTTTGGTAGCCAGTACAGGGGGAGAGGAGAGCAACGTGCAGCAGAGACCCCTCACTTCTCCCACCTGTGCCCCTTTTGCATCCCAGCCCTCACCCTCTCTGCTTCTAGCCGCAGGTCGTTGAATTTGGATGGTCCGTTCACCCACGCCAGTGTTCCCCATCTCTGCCCCATCCCTCCTGTTGGCCTGTTCCCCTGTTGGTTCCTGCAGCCCATCCCCTTGGCTGGCTTGGGAAACTGCATGAGGAAAAGTAGGAAACTGCAGGTGGCTGTTCCTGTTGCTGCCTTAACATCTGCAAGCATAAAATGCCAGTAAAGAGACAGGGAGAGCTTTCTCCAGGTTGTGGCCTAAAATATTCTTTGCAGAAAGAACATGTGGGGGTTTTTTATTCTTGCTCTGACATAAACGATGTTTTAACTTACAGACTGCTGCAGGCTGGTTGGTATCCCTTGAAATTTCATGCAATTTATGGGAAGAACACTGTGTTCACTTTTTGAACAGCTAATTTTACTCAATTGATTTTATACATCATAGAGATAAATACTGCTAGATTTTCTGGTGTAACCGAACAAAAGAAGACTGCTTGGAGAACTGGTCTGGGCCAGATAGCATGGACAGTTATTTTTATGGAGGGGTAAGTCCTGAATGAAATGGTCAAGGTCAGAGTGGCATCGCTAAACCCAGGGGTTACTGAGCTCCTGTGACTTGGATGAAGCTGCCTTTCCTGGCAACCTCAGTAAGAGAACACACAGACTCTTGTATGCTTTTGCTTTGGTTGTCACACTGGTGAGACAGAGGTCTGTACAGATTGTGGCCTGATATATTTGAAATAGGTCACCAAGAAATGAGTCAGACTTGCCCTGGCTGGGAGCAGTTCCCAGAGTGCCATGCCCTGGTCCTCTCTGACCTGGATTGGTTTCCTCCATAACTAGCCGTTATCAAAGAATTAGAGCTTTAAAAGGAGTGATTAACACAATTTTCCCTCTCTCTGTGAGTGCAGAAAAGAATTAAATGGACATACATATAATTATGCTGAATTCTTTTCCTTATCTTTTTTTTGAGAAAGTGAGGGAGATGAGTGGAGAGGAACTACAAGATACATAAAAATAAATATATTGTGTATATAATAAAAATAAATATCTATATATGAGAAAACAGCATTTTGCATATTAAATGCCTGTTCTTGAGAAGCGTGCAGAATCTTCTTCTTTTCATCAGGACATCTATGCTGAATTACACCAAATCAGTATCCTCAAAGATAACGTTACTTGGGTGGGGTTTGGGTTGGTTTGTTGTAGATAGTATCCTCCTTTTAGAAGGCATTTTTTAATATTTTCCCCCTAAAAACTGAAGTTCCTTGCAATCTTCACAACTAAGTATGTTACAGCTTGGGGGAGGTGGAGGAAGAGGAGGAAATTTCAACTGCATTATAAGAAAAATTAAATTATTTCAATTAATTAGGAATGCCAAGCAGGCCCGTGATTGGGAGAGAAGGGAAGGAGAGCTGGGTCTGTGATCCTGCTCACAAGGGAGAGTGAAAACTGAAGCAACCATAATTCAATTTAGAATGCGCAGTATGTGCAAAACTTTTCCCTTTAAAGTTTCTACTCTTTCAGTGCGCAGTAATGCTGGCTCTCTCTCTACAATTTGTCTGGATTTTAAATCAGATCAGCGTAATTAGCTAACTTTACTTATTAGCTTGAGCTGACTCTAGTGGTACAATAGTTGAATTGGTTGCCATTATATTTGTTTAACTGCTGTAAAGTAAGTTTCTAACAATAGGTTCCTACACTTAAATAGCACTGTCGAGCACCGGTGCCCTATCAGTCAGCCAGCCCTTTCCCTCCCGCTGTCTGCTCTGATAGACAGTTCTGCTGATGTGGGGACTCTGGCAGAAGAAATCAGGAAGAAGGGATGATGGATAAAGACCATCTCCTGTCTTGAGAGGAAATCAGAAAAAATCCTTTCTTTGACTATCAACAAGCTGCTTTGTCAAGGTGTCAGAAGATTAATTATCCTCATGCGAGAGGCAAGAGCAACTGTTTCCCCCCCTGGTTTTGGTGTAATGGGGTGGCATTCTTCTGAACTGTGACAGAGAATTCCAAAGAAAGAGGCTTAAGAGATTTCAGTCCCCTAACATTACTGTCCTGTAAGCGTTTGTAAAGCTCTTAGGCGTACATCCTAGGCAGGATACTGTGAGGTTCTGCCAGTAATTGATTAATCAAAGTATTTGTTTCAAGTGCAGTATGGACTTGATCCCATGAACCATTTGGTGCCAACCGCTGTTAAAGTCTGTCAGCATTATGGAGAGTTAGGGTATATAAAGATCAAGCATTCAGTGAAAAGAGGTGCAGGAAAGCTTTCCATAGCATAACCCTGAACGTGAAAACATCTGACTATTCACTCATAGTTTTGAAGTATATAAATCAGTAAAAGGGAAAATCTCCAGTAAGTGTTTGTGGAGTATTTGTTATTGGAGCTGAGCAACTCTGCTTAGTATTTTGTTTTATCCATTGTCTTTTTGTAGGTTTTTGAATAAAGTGTGTGTAAAGTAGAATTAAAAATGAATGACCTTACATTTTGAATTATTCATTTGGGGAATAAATAAAATGTGCTAACTTGAATTCTGAACAGAATAGGTTCAGGTAAAAAAAAAGTATTTTTTTCTTTAAAAAAAAATCAGAGACTTGAATAAAAACACTGTTTAAAACGTGCGGCCATTTTGACTATGTCACTTGATATATTAAGCGGGTCTTTTCAAAAGCTCTTTAAATCTTGCACAAACTATGTCAGTAAAAGGACTCCTTGCATTTGGCCTGATCTGTGACTCAGTTCTGTGCTGAGATGAAGGAGAACATTTTTTGTAATCTGTTGATTTGATATAATTTTGGTTTTTTTTCTTGAAAGGGTGAAGTCTTGAGTTAATAAAAGGGAATTGGAGAGTTAGAGAGACACATTACTTTTAAATTTTCATTTCTTTGGAATAGTTTTTTCTGGTTTTAATGTTTGCAATGCTAAACTATGAACAGTGATAGGTTTGGGGTTTGGTGGGTTTTTTTGGTGCTTCTGTGCAGCCTTCCTTCGGATTAATATCACTTTAAGATGTGTTGAACTCTAATACACTGTAGCTGAAATTGTAACAAAACCAAACATTTTAAACAGGGATGTTCCTGACCTTGAAATGCTGCTGATAAAAGCTGATGCTGTTAAATTGCATGCCAAATTAACCCGCATTTCCAAATGCTTTGTGTGTGCGTTTCCTGTAGGATAGGCTTTGATCCTACCAAGCAACACTTCTTTTACAATCAGTTATTTTTTTAATGAAGGAAAATCAGTTAAGAAGTTTCAATGCCTGATTTCAGCGATAGTGAAGTGAAATGTTTTCTTTTGCATCCTTCTACCACTGTGCTTTGTCTACTGTATCAAATGCCTGACACAATACAGTGTTTTGGTGTAGAGGTAATACTGATTTTCAGCTTAAAACTTTATTTTCACATGCGTAAACTTTATCAAGGATTACAAGTTCATGTGAGAAAGGCACAGGAAACTGGAGAGTGCACTGGACAAGGAATAAATTTCTGAAGAATCTGGTTTTTTTAAAAGCCTTATTGAGACTTAGCATCAGTAAAGATGGGGTATAATCTAAGTCAAGAGAAAAAATGTTGCTTGTCTCACCTATACTTTTTTTCTCGAAGCATCCAGGTTCGTATTATTTTAGCAGTTGTCCATCTTGGAGCACACTTGGTACCGTTTTGTGTTTGTTTTCAATTCAGAAGTTACCTTGCAAGAGCCTGCACAATCTACGGGGTATTTGTTTGCATCTTTTGAGAAGTATGGACTTTGTATGGGATTTAATGGGATATAATTGTGTGCCTTTCTGGACCATTGGGCCTGTGTAACTCTGGTGGTGTAAACTCCTACCGAAATCAGACAACAGGCATGAGCAGAGACTGCTCCCATACAGATACCGTCTTTTGCTCGTTCTTGTCTGCTGAGGACCTCGAGTGTTTTCATTTTAAAATCTTTTTATCTCCTGACAAATGAACCACCGTCTGCATAAATTCATTTGAAGGGGACATTATCTTCCTGTGTGAACTTTGGTGAGAAGTGCTTGCAGGCCATAAAGTGAATCATCAGTCTCCCTGGGCTGGAGCTGAAATCTCGGCCTGTCTCCCTGACATCTCCTCTGGGATGTTTGGCTCCCGGTCCTCCCTCCCAGGTCCCTTCCTCTCTCACTGTGCTGGGGCCACCTCTGTCAATGGGCCCGTCCCTGCGCCGGCCAGGGCCACGTCTTGCGAGTCCTTCCTGCGTAACGTCTTTGACCTGGCAGTTTTGATATTTTGTTCAGAGGGAGAAAAATCACTGTCCAGGCTTTCACCTCCCGTCTTTGCTACGTCAAGACCGTGTTCGCAGGCCTGGACAAAGGTAGCCTTGTGGATGGTCTGCGTGAAAATTGTTTTCTGAGCCTTGTCACCTTGATTGCGTTACCTTTCTTTTTGCATTCCTCTGCCAGCGTTTTCTTGTCTTTATAGCATTGGACCTAAGCTCTTTATCTTCTCTTTCAAGGCTCTCAAATCCCTGAGGGTTTTTTCTCTCCATTATCTGCCTCTTGTGTCTCCTTGTTATTGAGATGTCAGCCCTGAGACCCATTCAGCCCATGGTGCCTAATGGGGCAGACACAGCCGACCTTGATCTAGGGCCAGGCCAGCACTGGTGAGCCCCAGCTCGTTTGGGCTTGCTTGCGTGGTGCTTTTGCTTCTGCTGAGGCATTTTGGCTCCAGGGGTGGGAGCGTGATTATGCGGAGCCAGCCCAGCCAGCTGCTGAGCCAGGGTGGATGAGCCTTCTCCCAGTGAGAGGTGGCTGGTGGCTCTGCAGGCACCAGCTCTGCTCTGGGTCGTCTTTTTTTCACCCCGACTCAGGCCTGGCCTTGCTGATTTCAGGCAGAGCCTCTTAAATGTCTCTGCTCTGTGGTCCCACTCTCCAGAGCTGGATTATTCTGTTATCCGGTGTATTCCAGCGCCTGCTTCTCTCCATACTGGGGGGTGACGGTATTCGCTTGCACGCCATGTTGTCTTGTGTGGATGCTTTGGAAAGTAGCCAGTCTGTAGGTCAGGGTAGCATCTTTCCTAGAACATATACTGCCAGCTCCAAGGTAATACAAAGCATTGAAATAATATTATTGTGCTTTACATATGTACTTTGGTACAGGCGTTTGACCATTTTAGAGACTCAGGGAGGTGGGGAGGTGTGAAGAGTCAGGAGTGAGGCAGCTCAGAGGGAGAAGACTCTGGATTTTCCAAAGGCTTTGTTTTGTTTGTTTGTGTGCTTATGAGTCTTTGAAGCAGCATCCTCTTTCCACTCTAAATACAAGAATTAATGTTACTTCAGCACAGTAAAACTTTATGTGCCGTTGTTCCTTTATGCAAGCCCACATCGCTTTCAGGCTGCTTTGAAGGACCCTGGGTTTCCCGCCAGGAAAATCCAGAGGCAAGGTTTCCAGCTTGTATCTGATGGTGAGGATTTGCAGCGGCGTGAGTGGAAGCAAGGGGAGGCCTTCCCTCCCTCCGGAGCAGCAGCGGACGTGGCTCGTGGGCGAGAGGATCGCTCGTGGCAGTGCTGAGGTGCTGGTTGGAAGGGGCGCCTGGAGGTCTGGTCCGGCTCCTGCTCTTAACAGGCCTGTTGCCAGCACGTGTGTTAAAATTTGTGTTAGAGGAGGAAGAAAAAGGTGATAGGATATAACCAAAGATATTCTTGTATTACAACTGAAAAAACCTTAGGAAATGCTAATAGCAAGAGGAAAAGACAAAAGGTTTGTTGTTGCCACTTTTTAGCAGCATTTCTCTGAGAATTTAAGAGAAAATTAATTCTGCTGAAGTGACCTTTTTTTCACCTCTTACTGGCTCTCGAAAAGCCCGTGCTCCCTGAGCCATCCACACAAACACCCAAATAATGAAAAATTCAACTGCACATGCTCCAAGGGATAGTTAAGCATCACTGAAAAAAAATCTCATTGCTGCTATTATGTTAGAGGGCGGTAGTTCCTAAAGAAAATTGATTTTTTTTTCCATTTTAATAACTTTGAAATGCTCTCAGTCTATGCAGAAGGAAAATGTGATAACTCCTAAGTTACTAACTAGAAGCTTTTTGAAGCCAGGAATATCTTTGTTGTTCTCCTTTTGCATACGTTTTTCCGTGACTAAGGATTTTCTTGAAACGTAATATTTAGAAAGATATAAAGTATCTGATCTTGCTAAGTCCTGTATTTTTCTGTAGAAATATGTAGTAATTGAAGATGCTGGTTTTTCATTTTAAAATTGGGTGTACAACAGATAAAATGTGAGCTTCAAAAGAGGCTGTTCTGGAAAGGAAGTGAACTTGAGAAAAATGGTCAACTTAACAGGAATTTTTCTTAGCCTTCCTTTTAGCACAAAGTGTTCTTGTTACACTTGCTGACCCAGTTGTTTCACTGTTATTTCAGAGAGTACTTACTTTCTGTTTGATTTTTTTTTTCTTTCTGTATTTTTGGAGAAGGAGTAATGTGCAACATTTGTGTGATACCTGACATTAGATCAAACAGTCACATCTGTGACTGCCTTCCTAAATGAGACTATTTCCGTGTAATACTGTTTCTTATGTTTTTTTGAAAAAGGAGAACCAGTATTTTTCTCTTGTGGTAGATTAATGACTGTGAATGGCACCTTGCAATAAAATCAGCGTTTTGGTGCTGTCCCTGTTGGGTCTTTTGTATTTACAGGGGAGGAATCCCTGATCACCAGGTTGTTTTCTGTGCAAACACTGGGAGAATGCTGGGACCAACAAGGTTGAGCTGACCTTATGTGCTGGCCTGTTCCCTGCCGCTGACTGTCGTGTTTCAAAGGTTAAACTAACTGTGGATGAAATGTAATCAGTAGTGCGCTGGATCCTCTCCAGATCATGCTGGAGGGGTGCAATAACCAGCATTGTTAGTTTTGGGAGAGCAAGAGACAGAGGTCATTACCTGTGTGCGTCTGAGCATGAGGAACCAACAGCCTTTCCCACTACCTCCCACGTATGTTTATTTAAATCTTATCTGGAATTGTTATCCTGCTGGCCCCTGCTTTAAAAAAAAAAAAGAAAAAAAAGACTCTTTATTCTTCATACACTGTAATTTTCATCTTTCTGTTGATTTCTCAGGGTTCCCGTGAGATCTCAAACCCCGTCATTAGATGGGATCTGGATCGATACTTGGGGAAGCAGAAAAGCCTGGAAGAAAGAATTGCTGTGTTTTTAGGTGACAGCCAAAAATAGGCCAGGGTAAACCAGGCAATACTCTTAAGACAGAGACATACTGCACCAGCAGAGGAAAGGTGATCTTGGTAAAGTTTCCTTCTTTTGCTGGTAGGTAGCTAGGAAAAGAGCTGGTACAGTAGGAAGCTGGCAAGGGACAGAGAGCAACCGTGGGAGGAGGAGGTAGAACAGAAGCACTGAAGCAAAGATAGCATCTCTGACATTTGATTTCCTGTTTCTTTCTATACTCAACCACTCATTTTCCCCAACTCCAGCTCTCATTTGTGCGGTACTTTCAGTCCTCTGCATTCAGATCTGCAGCAGGAGTCTGTTCCTAACATCAGATAAAAAGGCTTTCTGGAAGGCACCAGAAGCGTGCAGCATATGGTGGGGAAGTACTGCTTATTGTCATGTTAGGGATTTCAAGGGTGACAGGCGGTGAAGCCGGTATTTTTTTCTGCCTATTTAGGTTTTACACAACCTGTCCTCTGAAACTGCCTGTACAATAACAATAGACTTAAGTGGGGAACAAAAAATTGTCTTCCTTTTGAATTCCATGGAAAGGTTCCTAACCCATCAAAGCGTGTTGTTTTCTTTATAGATCAGTGTACGGGTATGGCCTTGAAAACCAATACATTTAGCAGCAATGGAGACTTTTCTCTGGAAAGAAGAGGGGGGTGGGGGTAGGACTTCAATTTCAGAGCAAGTCAGACTCAATAGACCTGTAAAGAGGATTAGATTATTTTAATAAATGTCTTTGTATACACTCTTGATTGTTATGTTAGAATTAACAGCTGGGAATATGAATGCCTTGCCTTTTCCAGGATGTCTCTGTGTGGGTTTTTCAGTTTATGCATTTTGCGGTAGTTTCTAAAGAAGCCCTGACAAGAACAGAGGTGTGTATCGGTTTATAGGAAGGTCAGCTCTGTCCTGAGGAACTCAGTGTAAGTTGGTTACGATGCCGGGATAGGAAAATGCCATTATCCTCCTTAGCCCACCTTTACCAGAGTCTCTCGGGATCGTAATCACAAGCAGAGAGTGCTCCTTATCAGTGTTTCTATTTGTTGCCTCCCTCCTGTACTTCAAGATTAGAATGATCTTTTCCTTATTCCTGAGTTTTCATGAGATCTCCTCTCTACTTCAGTGTGTGTGAGAGAGAACAAGGTTTTCTCTTCCTGTTTACTTTTCTTATGAAATTCTTATTTTTGAAAGGCCTTTTCTTTCCTTGACCAATTATTTTATTTTCTCTCCATGCCAGAGCACTGGGGGAGTAGAAGAACTGAGTAAAAGCACTGGCAACTATCTTGTCCTTGTGAAACCTGAGTAGTAGTCTTTCCCAGTCCTGTCTCTTTCACCTGGCACTTTGTCTATGCTAGATATCTTTTTAATTGTTCGAAGACCAGCTTAGTTTCTCCACCAACCTTAAGGTACAATGCTTCAATAATCACTTTTATAAATGCTCCTGGACTTCCAGCATGCCAAGCAGCCTCTGGATTAGGCATAATTTCTGTATGAATGGTTTCTACTCTAGTGGGATAACTATTCTCATGTCCAGTATTTGTTGCCCAAAATTTTCAGGGCAACACTTCAGGGAGCTCTGCGGGCACTGTGGAAGCCTTTATTTGGAGGGCTTTTCAACAAAAGCAGTTTTAATGTGCAAAAGGATGTAGACCCAAACTGCAGTCATGGAGGATGTAGATCAGCGTGAGTAGTGAAGATGCCCTGATCTGTTTGTGGTTTTCCTGTCAGGTCTATAAGGAGTCCATAATTTTTTTGTTGTATGTAGGCATCTTCATTCCAGGAACCTTCTGCCAGCTCTGCTGAGTGACCTTAGGAACAAGAAACCAGTTTCCTCCACTTCCTGGGTGTTCAGTCAGCTGCCCAGAACTGGGTCCATGGCAATCCCAGCTGAGGGAAGACTCCTGAGTCAGGTGCTTGCCCCTATGTAAAAATGACTAGAATTCCTCAAAGAGATAAAGGCTTCTAACATTAGCATTTTTAGGAGGGTCTGGCTACAGTGTGTCTTTCTGCGCAAGTAACAACAGTAAAGCAGCAAGTCCTGACAGAATTTCGGTTTTGCTGCAGTTTCTTAGCAGCGAGGGAACCCAGGGCAACACAACTGGAAATAGCCTTTCTTGGAAAAGCCCTTTCTAACTGAAGTGTGGGGTCTGTTTGGATTAAATATTTTTTAATACTCTGAACTGATTGGCTTGACTTTTGTTTAGAGTGCACTGACATTTTTATTAGAAAGATACTGTGCAAAGTCACTAATGGTAATCTACTGTCCGTGACTACCATGCAAAGATCGTGTTGTTTTCTCTCTGCAGTATAAAGGCCTGTTGCATCAAAGTGGATCATTTTATGTGATTACCAGCTGCATCCACCTTCGTATTCAGACTGGCTGATGGCTATAAATACAAACACTTAAGTGTTTCTCTGAATGGTGATAGGCTGAATCTCTGAACCTCAATTTATTTTTCCTTCTGCTCAGTATAAGGTTCAAGATGAGCCTGATGTACAACAGCATCTCGTGCTTCCCCTCCATGTAGAGTTACATAGCGCACACGTATGCACATTGTGGCCACAAGCCATTTTTCTTTTTAAAGTCTGCTTCCTTCTTGACTATGTTCCTTACACCTTTCACTGTTTTCCTTCTGTGAATTTATGATGGCACTTTTATGCCTGAATGCTATTTTGCATAAGAAGGTATCTTTAAAAAAAGAAAAATAATAGAAGACAGGCTTCTACTCTGTCTGTCGTCTGTCCATCCATCTTTGTCTCCCAGGTCACGTATGTAGCAAAAATACTAGAAGCAGTGTGATACACCAGGCCAGAACGGTTTGGAACCAGGGGAGACCACATGTACACAGTATCTACACTATACCATTGGACTGCTTTTACTCTTGGGTTTGTCCTGACATCATTATGTTGGTACAGATGTCCTCGGAGGATGTCCATATTGTATAACTAGATGTCTGCATTACATGTTTCCCCTTTCGGTTGTGTTTAATGGCTTTGTATTTTGGCAAAGTCAACAGGCAGAAGAAAGGTGTTTGCAGAACTTTTTATGGCAAGCCTTTCGTTGGACCTTGGTAGCAGGACTTCCATGTCAATGCATGCCATGTCTTTGTATCTGGACACAGCCATAGGTTGGCTTTTCATGCTGTCCCTCTTAGACTCTGCTGAGCTGTTTTTCTGGGTATATTTTGTCTGCACTTGTCGCTGAGAAGAATCAGTTAGCTGTGGATGTATATGCTTGTGAAATCCCATCCCTACTGAAGTTAACAGGTTTAGTTGCTACATGTGTGCAAAAAATGGATAAAACTGTTGTGTTAAAGGAAGGTCTGCTTCTTCATCATGTGTCAGGCTTCTGTGTTTCACACTAGCAATGGGAGATGCAGAGAGCACAGCTAGCAAGCTGAAATGTTTACCCTGTGCCACAGTGTTCCTCAGAAATCTCTTCTAGCTCATGGGTATTTCATAGCAGGGCAATTTACTGTCTTGTGAAGAAAGAAAAATACCTGGTTTGGCTTTGAGTATATGGAATTCATTATTGTATAAGACAAAATTGTGGCAAATTTTCCAGTTTTAGCCCAGAAAGTTTTGACTTCTATCTCTCTAGTGTCTACGTATTCTTGTGGACTTCTGTGGCTCAGTTTTGCAGTTTGGTCCTTGTGATTAAAGTATGCCTAGACTTGTTTCAGGATAAAAATCCTTTGTTACGGTTCTGGTAAGGAATATAATATGACTCTTTCCTTTCCTGTGTTGAGAGTGAGCAAGTGAAACACGTTATGGGAGGAGATGGGGACTGGGGAGAGAAGGCAACCTTCTCATGTAATTACATGAGAATATTTGCAGTATGTGCGTTCTCTGCAGGAGTCTTTTAAATACAGATGAAACTAATGAATCTTCTGTTCGTCAAGCCAAGCAATACATGTTAAGTCTTCTAACTGAAATCTGTACAACAGATTTAAAAATCATTATTAGGCCTTTAAAATGTCACAAAGATTCAAAGGCAAAGCGGCCAGTTTACGTCTTTAAAAGCAGTTTTTATAACTACACAGTAAACTCAAGATGGCTTAATAGAAATGATTTCTTCATGTGTCAAAATGACCCCTTTGTTTCTCATTTTACTCTTTTGTTGCCTGCAGCTAATCTGCTTTTTGGGTTATCAGATCCAAGAATCTTACAATGCTGACTCTAGCAGCGGCATTCAGCTGGAATGCTGCCTTTTGTTTACTGGTTTCACCAGGCCTCCAGTGCTTTCTTTGGTCATCTGGTGGCTCCACTAATGTGATTTGCACTCCCAGGCTCTGCAGGTAGTCATGGGCTTTTATAAGGGAATTAGAGGAAAGCCTGCCACCCTGGTTGCTAATGAATCCACAGGGTATTTCTTGTTTGTGTTTTGTTTTTTTCCAGCTTTTTTTTTTTCCCTTTGGAAAGCAGACCATGATCTGTTTGCAGTTTTATGGAATTTTTCTCCGCTTTGCTTGGACTTCAGTTCCTAAAGGCTTTTTACCTGGCTGTGGTGACATTCATTTTGCTTTAAATAGAAGTATCAAAACCTATTGATCAGAACGTGCATTTGGGGTTTTCTCAGAATTGCTAATAAATACAGAAAAATAGATGGCTACACAAATACTCAAAACTTCTTTATTGCAATAAATAATACGTAAAAATTGTTCCTGGTAGTACTGCATGTAGAAAGGAGAGACGAACCACCTTTGTGAAAATTCTTTCTATTAAAATAGCAAATGTTTGGCATATGTAGGGAAGTTGAAGTGTTTTGCTAACGAGGCTGCAGCTGGAATCGTAAAATTTTGCAAGCACACCTGAAGTAGATGCAAGTTTAGAAACCCTCTTGGCGTAGTCTTATAATTTTGAGCCAGTGAAGGACATAGTCGAGTAAATATCCTATTACAGTTTTTGCAAAAGCACACAGATCTGTAGTTATACTGGAGATTTTTTTTTAATATGAAATGACTATACTCAAAAGAGAATATATGCTCAAAACATCTTGTACTCTTTTTTTAAAGTAGAGGAAAGTTTCAGACTCCGAGGAGTTAAGTTGAGTAGAATGTCAGATGCTGAGTAAGATGCCATTCCTTCTTATATCCACAACCTCTTACTTAAGTATCCTTGTGGATTTGAGTGGGGACTAATAGAGTGATTAGGGGTTTTTTTTCAGATTAGCCCTGCAGTTTTGTTAGCGCAGGTATTTGGCTTGCACGAAACCAAGCACAATGTCAATGTTTTTAAAGCTTCCCACTTGTCTAATTAAGAATTGACCTATGGTGGCAGGATCTGCATATTTTTATTGTTTCATAAAATATTTTTCATCCATTAATGTTGTTTTAGAGTAGAAGATACCAAATCTGTGATAAAAGCAAAATCTGAAAAGGACTTTGGAAATAAATGGGCCCTTTCCGTGCAAAAATAGATAATACTGAATCTATTTTTATTGTTATTTACCTTGAGAGCAAGTCTGTCTGTTTATCCAAGTCTGAAGAATTTAGACTGATAAGGGTTGTGTCACTGATATATGGTTTATAGGGTTGAGTCTGAAGAGTAGAAGAAAGCTTTAGAAAAACTGAAGTACGTAGGCATGTTTCAGCATCCTTGCTTTAGGCCATTCTGCGATGTTGATGCTGTAGGATTTATCTGTGATGTTTGGAGGAGCTGTGTGTTTTATTTATATATGCGTGTGTTCATATTTTTAACACGTTAACTGAATATTGGAGCATTAATTTCTGTTCAAAGAATGTCAATAAAGTTGTTGAGTTGGTGTTTCTACTTCAGGAAAAATCCTGTAGAAATTCAGGTGCAGGCTTTTTAATAGTGGACATATAAAGCAAGAGTATATTGATTGAGTTTTACTAGGCTGACAGCAGCATTGAAGGTCCTTGTGACCCAGAAGTTTGTGACCCATGAAATCTCCATTTTCCTTCTATTGGTAACGTATCTTGAAGTACAGAGGACTGAAAAATGCATCCTGTGTGACCTAAAACATTGATTATCTACAAATGGAAAATTATTTTGGGCTTATTGCTGAAAACGTGTCTGATACTAGTAAATATAAAGGATAGGTTTAAATTGCACTCTTAAACAAATGTTCCCACAGCACAAATTCACTAAGGCAATAGCTGATTGTTACAGGTATCAATAAGATCTGCTGTATTTTTCTTTAAAATGCTGATTTCAGATGCTTGGCCGTTTTGCTGATTCAGCTTCATCAGCTTGGATGCCAGTACACAGAAATCAAAATTTTGGTTTATAAATCGTACTTGCATCTGATCAAAGGAGATAAATGACAGTGAGGAATTGGACAGAGTTATTTCTAAAAATGGTAAATATCCAAGGTTCCTGAAGATGAGCCTGTAACACACACACACACCAGCAGGCAGATTTTACAGCTCTGTCCAGAGCACAGAAGGAAGATAAATCATGGCCATCCCCCTCTCATTTTTGAAATGGTTCAACCCTGTGGTTTAGCTGAAGGACTTAAGGAGTTTTTGAAGTGCAAATAGACTGGTGAAGGGTAAACCTTTTCAGAGTTTCATTTAGATGGATTTTTTTTTTTCTATGTGGATTTCTGGCACCAGCTGAGATCTGGAAGGCCACAGGATTTTTTTGTTTTTGATCAATCAAGCAAGCAGAACTTGCCATGGGGGTGTACATTCTCTGCATACATATTGATCCTATTGTGTTTAAAAGTAGTTAATTTAATCGGGGCTTTTTGAAACCTTCCCTGGTAAGACTTGCATTAATGGAGCTGTCATTTCAAGGTCATGTTGCAGTGTCAGTAACTTAATGGCAATAACACAAGTTATCTGTAAGTTTAATATCAAAATTTCAGTTATCCCATGTTAAAATTGCATTGACTGAGAGCTAATTTTACATAGGTGCATGCAAAAATGTGCAGTTTCAATTGAAAAATGTTGCTTTTATTAAATGAGAGATATTCAAAGCAGTCTGGTGTTACTAAACGAGTTGACACCAACAGTTGTGTTACTCTTCACTGCTGTTCGGATCAGTTTCCTTGGCCTGCCCCACTGCATAGGGCATTTGACTCCAAGAAACTATATTACACCTTGTCTCTTCCAGAAAAATGTTTGTAATGTCAGAGTTTTTATTCAGGGCTCTTTCTAGTAGTTTTGACTTTTTACCTCACACTTTGTCTTGTTTAAAAGCAGCAGCGTGCAGAAGATGGATTGCATATTAACTATAAAAACATCTCTCTACTGTGATAAATATTTGGAGATACAGCATGTAAGGACTGTCTGTATGATAAGATGCCCTGTTTGAGTGCAGAGTATAGATTTTGTAAGGCAGGATACAGTTTACTACTTTTTGGTCCATACCTGATGTCAAGATCTTCAAGTATTTCAGAGAAAAGCATTTTATATTTTCAAGGTTTTTCCTGTGAGGATGTTAACTGCAGACTTTTATTTGCTTCTTTGATGTGATTGGGTTGGAAGGAGCTTCAGAAAGTTATCCTGGACATGGTGACACTCAAGGTACAATAGAGTCGGTGATGAAAATGGGATTCAGATACCATGGCAGAATGTGCCTGTAAATCTCCCAAACTTGGTTTTCTCATTGCTTTTCTTCATGGTAGCTGCGGCATGCCTTGAGCCCTGCCGCTTGCCAAGAACTGGGGTTCCAGAGCAATGTAAACTGAGCAGGCTGGAATGTGAGGTGCAAAGCAGAGTCTTGCATACTACTCTTTCAGTCATGCACCAATAATTATCTTCTCTAGAGTTTCCTACATGTAAGTGTTTTCCCCAGTTGAATGGATTTCATCAAAGATTTCAGTGCCAGATCACTCGGTGGCTCGGAATGGGAGAGGAAGTCTAAAGGTGGTGGTGGGGTCCAGAGTTGGGATCCTCTTTAGAAAGGACTCAGACTTGACTGGCTGTTTGTTTAATTTCCACATATTGGATGTCCAAAATGGTACTGCGTGGCATACTATGGGAAAATCACCTATATTAAAAAATGCTGTATTTATACCTTACTTCTGTATTTACAGTCTGATGGTTTGATGTTGGCCATGCTATGAGAGCACAATAGAAAGATTCCAGATCAGGACAAGGACCTAATATCGTAACTCATCACAAATTTAAAAATATGTCTAACTACAATTAACAAATAAGGCTAAACAAGTGCATATTGTGATTTTTTCCCTGACTTTACACTGAACAGAAGACTTTTGTTTAATAGGCCCCCTATCCTGGTCTTTGTTTTACAACTCTAGCTTTTATGTCCATGGAACTCACATGCTGTCAATCTCATGTACTGTAATGATGGTTATTTCCTGTACTGTTTGAAAACTGAACATGAGATGCTGATTAAAGCTTTGCCGGGAGAGAAGGGAATTCTTTGCATCTCACTTTGGAGAAGGGATTCCCAGCATTTGTGGCGTCACTTTTGCGAGTATGTCACTGGGAGATGCTAATATGACCTTTCCTTTGTTAAGTAAGAGATTTCTAGCACCACCCAGGACCCCTCTCTCTTCAACAAGTCCCACTCCGCCAACTGGATAGAGAATTTAGGGCATATTTCAAGTCAGCAGTTTTTGCTTCAGTCTTATTAGGCATGGAGCACAGATCTTCGTTTAGAAACAGACATCATTCTGTACATGGGAATGTGGGTGGTGGCTGGAAAATCTATCATTCTAATTTGAATTTTTTTTCTAAATGGTGTGTGCTCAAATGTCAAAACACTGGGGGGCTGTTA
The DNA here is from genome assembly GCA_034008185.1 of Gorsachius magnificus. Lineage (NCBI taxonomy): Eukaryota > Metazoa > Chordata > Aves > Pelecaniformes > Ardeidae > Gorsachius > Gorsachius magnificus. The sequence goes on along the minus strand of CM067082.1, from coordinate 52,820,219 downwards.
CTTGCAAATTAAAGATTTATCAAGCAGCTGTGACATTAAAGTAATCTTACTTTGGTTACAGTATGCATTCATCAAGGGCACAAGGCTTGCACAACGATTCTGAATTCCTGTAGAATGTAACTGAGCAACAGCTGGTCTGTAGGATGTGTAGATTTTAACAAGGTAATGTTTATGTTTTGGCGAAGGACTTGTGTGACATGCTGCTGAAACTGTTCCAAAGTGCCACCTTCCTTCATTCAAGTCTGTAGGGATCCTGAGACAGTTTTTGTGTGAAATTTCTCCACTCTCTCTCTGCCTCTTGATTTTATCACAGGTAGATTCTGCAAAATTCTTCCATTCGATGTTAGGAAAAAAAAGAATATAAAAAGGCCATCAACACCACTAACTAAAGCTACAACAGAAAGAATGCTCTTTTTGACCTTTAATTGTGTCAGATTCCTTTTCTCTGCAATTGTTTTTCTTCCCCCCCCCCCCACTTGGGAGAGGTTTATGGTGCTGTGTCCGTCAGGATAACCCTGTCTTAGGGTTGAAGTTGTATTTCTCCCTGAGTTCCTAGAGGTGATGTTATCTTTTGTTCACTCAGCAGTATGGTCATTCCTAAGAGCATCTGTCACTTTAGGCATCGTAAGATGGATGAGTCTCAAGTGAACTGCTGGTTGAAGCAAATGGTGAAAATAAGAAAAGACAAGGGGGTTGGGGGTCTTCAGAGGGGACAGACAACAAGGAAGCACTGTTAGAAATCAAAAGTAAGCCAGGTGGTAGTGGAAGAAAGAGCCAAGATAGATCACATGTTAGCAGATCCCACAGGTCTTGGAAATGAAGATCAGTGGTTCTGAAGAGATCTTTTGCGTCTCGACAAAAATGCTGCTGATTTGTTTCCTACTTCATTTACAAATAAGGGAGGATCAGAAGGAGATGATCTGAACATCAGATGAAGAAACTGTATTTTTGTCACACTGTGTTGTAAGGTTAGGACAAAGTAATGCTGCCAGTAGTCAGAGAAAGGGTTACTGATACTTTATGTCTCTTAAATATTGCATGAGAATCTGTCAGTACTGAGTGGGCATAACAGTATCAAACCAGAACAGCATATTGGCAGTTTAGCTTTTGGAAAAAACAGTAAACTTAAAAGTCATAGTGTTTGTATTTCAGAAGGTACTTAATGTTTTTGAAAGAGGGAAGATTCACTACAGTATCTCTGATTTAGTTGGACTAATTGAGTTAGACATTTTAAGAGAAAGAAAATGGTGTAAAAAACCCACACCCCAAACCCCAAGAAAACTCCCCCCAAGCCATGGACAAGCAAATCCATACACACACCGCCGTGTCCCCCCCCCCCCCTCCCAAGCTGAGCAAAGGTCTGTTCGCAAAAGCAGCCGGCTAAGGACAAAAGGCACTTACAGCCTAGTGTGTGTCAAGGTTTGGGAAGGGTCCAGGAGGATCTTGGCTTGAAAAATTATTTTGTCACACTATTGGCATTGGTCCATAAGGGGAAGCACTGGTTGAAAGGCGAAGAAATTAAGATGATTAGAAGCTTTAAAGCTTCACAAATGGTAGAGTATCTCTCTTCTCAATGGATGTAAATAATAGATGAAAGACCGAGAGTGACAACAAAGGATCAGGGCGTTTAAGAGAATGTGTGCAGCCTGAATAGAGGTCTGTGGCCTAGGGCCAAAGGTCTTAGCTTTGAGTGTAATTAGAAGAAAATACAAAAATGTCATTACTAGCAGGTGAAATGTTCAGCACGTGTCCGAAAGATAGCAATTTCAGAGCCAGGAGCTGTTGGAATTGGATTACTGACATTCTGCAATCACTGAAGTCTCTGCAGAGCCCTACAGTTTGGTCAGGAGCTGCCTGTTAACCTTGTTGTGCGTCCGCGATGGATTCCCTGTTAGCATGGCGGGGATGCGCAGCACAGGGTAGCATCGGTGGTCCCGGGCAATAGAGTTGTTTAACGTCTTTCCCCAGAACACAACAATCCTACCCAAAACTTCTCCTGACTGAGACCTGGGGGTTATAGCTGCTTTCTTAAATAAGGCTGATTTTTAAAAATGGGAGGAGGGGGAGGAAACTTAAAGCTGTATTGCTTTTAGTTTTAAAACCCAGAGTTTGAATTCTAGGTGTACAGCTGAAAGAGTTGTGTTCATTCTGGTTTTGACAGCAGGCCCAAGGCTGTGGTCCCAGCTTTAAGCCTAAAATCCCATTTGTGAGCAACAGGGAAAGTTCCTTTAAATCTTTTGGCAAAATATTGTCCATTTCTATTGAGAAACCAAACCAGCTTGTGTGCCTAAGAAAGTCTTGTTGAAGTTCAGTCAACGATAACTTAATTTAAAGCTTTTCCTGATGTTAATTACTGCTCTGTATAGTCCCAGGCGTTTTAGGAGTTACTCTTCTGCCTGCTGCTTGCTACACCATTGTTGCCATTCTTTGGGGTATTTCAGGTGTATTCTCTCTTATAAACTGCATTTGCTGTTAGAAATGTTTTCACTTAAATACCTTTATGGGATGCCAGATAGGAGAGCAACCAGCTAATTCTAACTTAATTTTGAACATTGATCTCCAGTTTAGTGTAGGTAACTGCTCACCCATTTAGTTTCTTTTTAGACCAACAGTTAAACAATTACTTCTATACTATCATCTATTTTTTTATGTTTCTGTCATAGTTAATATTCTCATATTGATGTGCTAAGTTCCTAATATTTCATATAGTGACTTCAGTGCCAAAAATGTGCAAATTCTGTGACAAGCTTGTACTTCTGGTAGAATGCAGAGAAGCAGCCATGCAGCTCCAGCCAAGTTGTGCTATAAAAAAAAAAGATGCTTTGTTAAGTGGTCAGCCCTCCTTTCCCCACGTTTAGATAGGCAGGTTTTGTTGGCTTGTTATAAACTATATGCTGGCATAAGCCATTCTAATTTTCTTCTCCCTTCTTATTTTTCAGGTGTTCAGGAGTTTTAAACAGCTTTGCAGCAAGGCTTCACAAACTCTTAGCTCCATCCTTTAATCATGACTGCATTTCAAATAGGTTAAAAGGAATCTGAGAAGGTACCGTACTTGTCTTTCCTAATAGACAATATGTGGTGTGTTTGTGTTCAGCATCTGTGCTTTCATTTCCATTGACTGCATTTTAGGAACAGTGTGGACTGTAAATAACGATTTTAGTTTTGCTTTGGGCATGTACAATGTCTAAGTTCTTAAAAAACCTTGAAATCCAGTTCATATAATTAAATAGTCTTCGCCAAAGAGGGCTGATTGGTGCTTTCATTTTTTCCTTATGTATCCACAATGAGGTCAACTTCATTATTTAATGACAGTGCTTTTGAAGCTGTAACAATTTTCTTCTGCTGTTTTACTTAGAAGCATTGTAAATACCTCAGCAACTAGCTAAATATATGTTTTATGCACTTGGAGGGTGGGTGTTTGTTTGTTTGTTTGCCCTCTCAAAGGGTTTAAAACAAATGGGAAGAAGAATGCGGATCTTTGTAATGATTGGGCTAGATTTGTGCTTCCAACTGAGATTCTCACACGTCTTTTTTTTTTTTCTGACTTCTTAAAGGGGGGAGGCTTGTCTCTGTATACAATATTGGGCTCGCATAGTTTCTTGTTGCATTTAAATAGCCAGTGTACCCAGAAGGCTGAAGATCTATTCCTGCTTTATGACCTGTTGTATCCCTGGGGCAAGGGCAGCACTGAGCAGAGCAAGGGGGTCATGGCCACAGCCCAGGTTCTGAGCGGCGCTTGCGGGTTCCCAAAACCTGTCTGCAGGAACATTTTGCTCGTCAACATATGGAACATGGTAGAAGTCTGGAAGAGGGGGGAACCTCTAGGATTTTTGCTTCGCCAGGTGCTAGGAGGAAGCAACATTAGCCTTTTTGATGGGGGGGAGGCAGATTCTGTGGCCCTGAAGTTAGGCTAAACAATTGCGGAGGTCAAAGGACAGCTGAGTGCGGTCAATGAGACACCCTGGGGTGTATTTTGTTACTTAGTAAAAGGAGCAGCATCCTAAAACCCTAAAGGATTCTCTTGAAAATCTGTGTTGTGAAAGGGTTTTATGAGTCGGATGGCAAAAAGTGCTGATTTAGCTAAGGAATGCTTGCTTTTGTCTAAATGAAAGGCTAATCCTTACCAAATGTTGGCAGCTATTATTGTGCAGTCAATGCAGGTCTGAAAGGACAGTTAGAGTAGAAGTGTACTTTGGGATCCCAAATGTTTATCATTTTAATGGTTCTGTAACTGAAAAGATTTCTGAACCTTCACCTTTGATCCTAAAATTTATACCATGAGCAAAATATTTGAAAAAGTAAAAGCCTTCCCATATAAATTAAAAGACTTTATTCCTTAGGGAGCAGCGCCTGTCTGGTTTCTCTATATCCCCTGACAAATTCTCTTTAAATTATCAGGATACTGCCTAGTTTAAACTATAGCTTCTTTTAGTCTGCTAACACTTATTAATTGGTTGGAAAAAATGGGGGGTTTTTTCTGGTCTTGAGCAATTTTTGCTGTTCTTGTTTCAATGCTCACAAATCCCCCCTAAAGAATAGTTTTTGAGTAATTAATTCCTGTTATTTGTTTAACATTATCCTTCTTTAAAGTGACAGCTTATTAACACTTAACATTTGTCATAGAAACAGATAAGAAATCAATGTCAGAGCCAAGACCTTGTAAATAACCGAGAAGGAAATGTAATAATGGCTGTCTTCACCAGAGAGGTGGTGGGGGAAGGACCAGGCATGTGGCAGAAAAGGTTCAGTGCTTTTTGTTTTCCTTTGGAAGGGGGGGTTGCTGCAAGACACAACCTCGGACCTCCGACTCTTTGGCCCTACTGTCTTACACAAACACTCATTGTCGAAATAGGAAGAAAAAGATACTTGGGAGCCAGCAGTGGTGGCATTTTTACAGCGACTAACCTGGTGTTTCATCATGATCTTTAAAAGAACACTGTAGGAAGAGTGAAAAAGAATAAATTTTCAAGGGGAAAAAATGAGCAAAGAAGTTGACACGTAATTTTTTTTTCTTTTTTGAAAGAAACATGCTTGCAAAATATAGCTCTCCAAAGAGCTTAATTTTTAAACTCTTGAGAAGTACTCTATGCAGATGCTTAGCATTGATTTATGTCAAGGTTAAGGCACCTTTAAACAAATAAAGTTGGGAATGGATAAACCTACTAAAATACAAATCGCCTATTAAACACAGAAGATGTTTGCATAGCATTCAGGTTGCTACAAAACTGACACGTCTTGAAATTCTCCTGATAACCCCTCCTAAACTCATCAGGAAATGATAGCATGTGTGTTTGAGGGGTACACAAGGGAGCGGCCAGATAGGATAGAGATGGAAGGTCAGGCCTTAACTTTGACTTTCTAGGCTTCAGCTTCATGCTTTTGCAATAAGGCAATAACAAATGAAGAAAGGTTTCAGGTGATTTATTTATCAATGAGATTGGACTGGCTTTTGCTGTAGGAACTCAGTGAGATGCCTGTTTGAGTCTGTTTTCAGTTTTATCCCTATAAACAATGAATACCACATTTTACACGTATATCTATATGGAATTAAGGGCTATCTAAAATAAACTGTATAATAAAACTGCTTAGAGAAATACATATTTGAGCTATAATGCTTAATTTTGTTTGTAGCCCTAGAATTTAATTACTCAAAGTATGTAAAATGGAAGTATATGGATTATTAAGATTTTTTTTCGCATCTGCTGGAGAATATTGTTCTGTATATGTAATCAGGTGGGGTTTTTTTCAAGTGGATTTTAGCCCACAGTGAGAATTTTATACATCGTATTTATATTCTACTGTGGCAGCAGTCACAGAAAAATATTATGACCACTAGCTCCTTGAGTGTCAGTATTTACTGGCAGCTTTATATGCATGCCTTCAAGAATGCATAAACCTTTTTTTACTGACTCACTAAACCATAATAGCAGCTTTGGGAATCGAGATTGCCTCTGCCAGCATCTTTATGTTGCAGGTAAATTAAGTCCAGCCTGTAACCATCATTAAGACTTTTCCTTTTGGGAGAAAAACAAGTAGAGAAGCACATCTAATGTCTCCAACAAATAATGTATTGTCATTTTTTCTTATTCCAAGTCATAAAGACCCCATACACAATTTATTGTAGTAAGTGATGAGTTGCATCACAGAACAAATATAAGCATTAGAAAATCGTTTTCTCCTCCTATTAAGCATTAATAGTATGTAATTTTGAATTTTTGCATTTCTGCCTTAAGTAAAGATAAAGATTTTTCTTTGCCAGACCTAAATGGTATTCTAAAAATGGACCTTTATCCCACAGATACCTATTGGGATTCCTAAGTATCTAGAAAAGGCAGCTTGAACATCAAGGCTTTTCTTTTTAGATATATATCCCTGGATGTTATGTTAATGTTTTGTTCTGTTGATTGCCTGTTTGTTGCAAATTTCATCTTAACTGAAATCTGGGATGTTGCAGAAGGCCCGGTAGTGATGTGCATCTTTGATCTCAAACAGGGGTTGCCTCTGGTAATTTCAGAGATTCTGGACAGAGCTTTGTTTATTTTACAGAAGAATTTGTGGTATTCTGGGGAGAGGAGAAAGTAGAGCTTTGACACATGACAAACACATGTTGCATAAAAGGAAAAGGAAGAACTCTACAAAGCACTCTGCACTTTGAAGTTCATTTCCACTAAAATTCAATACAATAAATTTATTGGGTTTTAAAACAGAAGTTCTGTGAGCAATTTAGACACTGTTTCCCAGCAGCAGAGGAGTTGCAAGCAATGTCCACACGATATTAAACTTGACATTACTTGTGGTTTTAAGCTGATTGTTACGGTTTTGACCTATGCAGGGTTTTCTTGTCTGTTCAGTGCATTGCTTTTTGCATAGAAATGGCCATGAAAGCAGCTGGGTTTTTTTGTCTCTGCATCACAGGCTAAAAGTGACTGCAGAACGATGTTAGATAATGCCTCTCGATCTAGAGACTGCATGGGAGCTTCAGATAAGATTTGTTTGTTCCTTTCTAAAACATGTTCTGAGTTCAGATGAGCAGAAACGTGATCGTTTTGACCTGTTTGAAAATGGTATTTTCAGAAGAGCTGCACAGGAATGTGCTCTGAGTAGACTTTATAAACATTTTGACATAACCTCTCTGCAAAAGCAGAGGGGCTTGTTTCCACCTTCTGTGGCTCCTTTTTAGGGATGATGGTTTCCAAGCCTCGTAAAAACAAGAACTCTTTCAGACTTGCCTTGTTTTCAGACAGGGCTCTAGGGAGGAAAACAGTCTTTTTTTTGGAGGAGTTGAGGAACCAACAACCACCTAACCTCCTTCTAGCCAAGGGTGGTACTGAAGGCAAGTTTGATTACTTCATACAGTGTCACAGACAAGCTCTGGCTGCAGAGACCGCCTCTTTTTCATGGTGGTAACCCTGAAATTACTTTCAGGTTGCTTATTTGAACAACTGCCATGCTACATCTCCAACTCTGCCAGCTTCAGGGAGGAAAAAGGATTGCTAACAGCAAAAGAAAGGTTGAAGTTTACAAAGTCCTACTCCAGTCCTTCATTTTTAGCCTGTTATAGCTGTCACAAAGCAGAACATGCACCAGATAAGATGAATACTGTCAAAAAAGAAAATACTGAGAGGATGTTCCTGAAGAATTGGGTAATCTGTGTTTGGAAAGTTATAAAAGCCAGTGTAATCTGTATTACCCTTATGCCTATTACTCAGAAAGGTATTTTTCTGGTAGTGTCAGTTAGTACGTGTTGTTAGAAATAAGAATTTTCAGAACAAGTGATGTCTCTTCAAGATGAACAGCAATTAGTTTGTATTGCTTGGGAATAAAAATTTCTTCATCTCCCTTATTTAGTAGCGCTTTCACATAAGAAAGCTTAAAAAAGAAAAAGAAATAAAAGAGCATGGGGAAAACCACTTTTACTGCAGATGTAGATACCTAAGATGATTTTTATTAAGGATTTTTCTGTTTAATGCTTGTACCGTACAATCTGATGTTGAGATGTGTCACAATGGATTACATTTTACCTTCTATTTTCTGCATCTTAGTAAAATTTTATGCTGCTTTTCTATCAAATAGCGTCATCTTGGTTAGCAGTCTTAAAAAACGTCAAGAGGTGTGTATGCGTAAGTTCCTATATAAATGGTAGCTTGTACATACAAGAAATAAACAGCATAAGCTATGATGTTTAAAACTTAGATTTTTGGAGCCTAGTGGCCTAAGGATTTACAATAAGTTACATACATGGTTTGCTAAACCATAGTGCGCAGTCCTACTCCATATTCCTCTTGAAAACAATGAAACACCAGCAGGCAGGTGAATACATACTTACAGAATTGAGGTCTGAAGGCCGATCATGAGAAGTGGTGTAGAGAGATTGTCCAGGAAAAAAACTAATAAGAATTACAAACAAGTTGAGCAAATTCAATGGTTGGAAAAGACATTAATATCATTAGCTTCATATGATAGTCTTTGCTAGTCCGGTTTGTGTTGAAGAGTTGATCACAAACTCTATTGGTAAGGCATTCAAAGGATGCTTGGGATTGTAGGTGAAGTGCTTGGCTTCTACGTAACCAGGCTACATAGGCTTAATAGATCACCCTGCTTTTCATTTTCACAAGTAGTGCAGGTTGAGATGCCATTATTAATGCTTCTTTTTATGTCATTATTTGGTGCTCTTGCAACACTGGTAACTTTCCCTTTCACTTTCTCAGGATAGAAGCAGCCCCTCAGGGAAAAAAACCACAACATAATTCATGAAAGTAAGCAATTAGTGATAATTATCAGTATTAAAATTGTTGACAAATATGGACTTGTGTTTCCTATTTAGAAAGATGTAACAAGACTGTACGCTGAGCTTCCCAGTCATGGAAATTAAAGTCCACATAAAATTTTTTTTAAATGGTGTAATATTAGACAGTGTTCCATTGAAACAGAAGTTAAATCTCCATTAAAAACAGAGCTTTAAATTAATTAACTGATGCATTTGAGAAGATACAGTTTACATTATAGGTTATTGTAAACTACATAAATACTGTTTGTTCTGAATAGTTTGTTTTAATTAGTAATTACTGAATACAATTGTTAGCTAACAACTTACAATAAGATCTGTGTATTACTAGAAGAATATATATTGGCAGTGAATGACTGTACACTTATGTATGTGAAAAGTATATAAAAATAACAAAGTTTCAGTAAAAATCTGTTAGGTTTGGGAACAGGTACCAATTTTGAATACATGATTTGGGGAACAACTCTGGGCTTGGAAAAACATTTCGGTAAGCAGCGAAATGCTACATGCAGTTACCATTATTTAAATAGTTACTACATTGATTACTTAGATACTACATTAGTTTTATCTGCTGTGTTATTAGTGGTGGTAGGTGAAAGGATTCAAACATGTAACTAACCTGACTCTGCTAACACGCTGAGTTGTTAGGAGAATAAATTGTAATTCATGTCTGCAACTATTTGCAAAATCAAAATTACACAGCAAAAATATGCCTTGATCCTAGAGCTGGGATTAAGCACCGTTACTGATTTGGTTGTATTGCACAGGCATTAATAATGTGGTTAACAGTCCTATTGATTTGGGGGAGAGAACATAAATGGGGAAAGCTGTGTGTAAGCATGCTTGTTTTAAGGAAGCAGGCTGATTTTCAAAAATGCTCCGTAGTGATTTATTTGTGCTGCCTCTGCAATCAGTGTGTGAGCATCCAAGTGTGAGCACATACTCTTTTTAAAATAATGAAGTCTTTTAACATTACCAAAACTTCAAAATGAAAAGCTAGTTCTGTAAGGTGATAACCTTTTTTTTTCACCTGAAGGTTTTTCTGTTGAAAGATAAAATGTACCTGTTCTGTTGAAGGTGTATAGTAATGTTCCATTCCCTGTGTACATTGTGAAAGATCCCCGTAGCGTAGAAGGATTTGCTCCATCTTCTACAAATTAGTTTTAAAAACCTTAGAAAACCTTCAGAGTAACTTATCATCTAATTTCATAACATCATTAAAAGGGCTCTAAAAGCCTTGCAGTCAGAATAGGTTAAATCAACATAATTAACTCCTGAAAGCTTCCATATCATGAAGGATATAGGCCTGTTCATGTAAAGTTCATACTTCTCATTCTCAGTTATATACTACTGAGCATTTCTTTTCTTATTACTGGTAACTGAATTTTTATTAACTCTTCTACTCTTTTATAGCCTTTATGGTCAGATTTGTTGTCATCTGACTTCCTGTCATTGTCCACAACACCCTGTATCATCAACCTTTCCGTAAAAGACCAGGGATGCAATGGGAGAAGACTAAAAAAGGATATATATATTTTTTTCATATTGTAAACACAAAATATGGTTTCTTTATGGTTTCTAATTAAGTTCCTTTTTCCGCAGTAGGAGAGCAGAGGAGGAATAATTAGGGAAATGGTAAATTTGCAAAAGCTTAGGGGGGAAGGGAGGGTTGTGTGAACAGATGTGTGGGGGTGGATGAACGTGTAAAAGAGACAGTAAAAATGTATGAGTGTGTGCAAGTGGTGACAGAATATATAGTGCCTATTTGTATATGAACATCTATGTGCATGACAGTCTTCACACATGAAAATTAGCTGTGCATTTAAAACAGACATCAAAAGATATTCCTTGATTCCAAGTACCCCGCTAAATGGTATCAGCTACTGTTTTGCTCCATTAGCGTTCAAGTCTCTTCATAGTACTTTTTCATGTAGTTTTCCATATTCAGGTAGGCATATATTGCCTTAAATGCTTCTAGCATAGCATCATTTATTCACAGAAACCAGTCCTCCATAATGTTTACATAATGTGTAGTCACTGTAGGTGAGTTCACATAAATTAAGTAGTGAGGTCAGATGTTTTCTTTCATCTGCTTGTTGCATCTGTTTACTGAGGAAATGGCATCAAATTAAATTTAACACATAGTTAATCGTTAAATCATCTCAGTCGTCACTAGAGGAATGTGTTGAGCATCCCCAGTGCACCGACTGCACCAGTTTTCCTGTCGCTGTGCTGTAGGAATTCAGCCTACCTGGAATGCGACATTTCTTTTCTGAGTGGGAGCCATAACCTGGAGAAAATAAAAGCCAGTGCAAGGTCTGCACTGTTCTTGTCACAAAGCTTCATGGGCAGAAATCTTGCAAAATGACTTCCAGGTCCAGTTTGGGGATAAGAAGAACTGGTTGGGTTTGTGTAGTTTGATTCTAACTACATGGACTTAACTCTCAAACAGTATTGTAAAAGTTCAGATTTATAAAAGATTACATCCAAAGATTCTGGGAGAGTTTTATCAGAACGCCTGAAAGATGAAGAAAAATGCAAGATGTTAGGCAATAAAAACAAGTGCTGAGCTTATAACTTAAGTTTACTGAACTACAATTTTGTAAATCTTGATTCGAGCTTAACTTGCATTGACTTGTGTAACCCTGCACTTCGCAGTAGACTCTTATCTTTGATTGCAGTTGTAAACTCCTCTTAACGTGTACAGCTCAGTAAATAATACTGTTAAAAAGAACTAAAATTTTCAAATGTTAAGTAAAAGAGATTGAGTTTCAGTTTCTATTTCTTGGTGGTTTTCTTTTTTTTGGCCTCAGTGTTAAATCACTGCTTGTTTATACTGTGAAGCTGAAAACTCCCAAATGACTGAATTTTTAAAAATGCAATTCCGACTTATTTTTTGCAGTATTTGGGGGTGATTTGAAGTTGACGGCTTCATGCATGTAGGTTCAATTTACTAGCACCATCCTGAATTCAGGTGTGAATTTCACCTTCAGTATGTTTATTGTTTTGTAAACTGTGCCTGAAGACTATGGGGATAATCTTGGGGTGGAACGGATGGAGCAGTAAGGGCATAGTGGCCGTATTAGCACCACTTGTGATTTGCTTTTTGCTTCATCTTGTGGGGGAACAGCTGCCCTGCTCCGCCATCCTGCATGTAGCTCTGTTGTGTATCCATATGTCTGTCTCTGTCCAAGGAATTGTCCAAATCCCAGGTAATCTGATGCAGTACTCCAAGTACAGTTACTATTCATTGAGCAATAAGAGGAAGAACCTTGTCAGGAAAAAATAAGCATTCTTGATCTTTCTCATTCCTCTGACACAGTAGTGGCAACATCAGACTGAAAGACTAGATTATAAATAGTATTGCATGCTATCAATATTTTCTTCAAAATAAAATGAAAAGTAAACATTAAAGGAAACTCCAATGTAAACGGAGTCAATATGAACTAGTCATTCATTTTTTCCTGAAAGACTTTGTGAACGAATTATTTGTCTATCACTTGCTGCGTAAGATTGTAAACTCTTTTACAATTGAGTTTGAATATCCCTAACCAAGACAAAAGCAGGGTGAGAATCTCAGGATCTTGAAAGGGCTGGGGGGGAAAAAAAAAGGGATCTTACAAAGGTTATGAGATAAGGGGTCTGTTAATGAGGCTACTCTGCCTTGCACTCCTGTATTGACTCACTCATCAGTCTTTCCTCACTGAATGCTACAGGTAATGCTGGGTATATACTTTTGACTTTGAGGTCTACGCTTTTAATTAGAGTATATATTTGTTATTGTTGTTATTAACTGTCATCCTTTCTGCTGCATGCGTGTTCATGATACATCCTAATGACACCCTAATGAGAAAAAATACTGCTCCCAGAACATCAGAAGAATGATGTAAATAATAGAAAATGCTAGCTGTACCTGAAACAACCAGTTCCCAAACAATTCTACAGCATAAATAGATGCCTGCTCTCTCTTTGACTAAGATAACCCTCTGAGATACAGAAGCTGTGCTGGGCCTGGCAGTGCCTTTGTGAAGGAACTTGCTTTCTTTTCCTTTGAAGAGAAACTTTCCTGTGGGGTTAGGCCAGATCAGAAGCCAGATTATGTGTTTTGGAGAACACAATTACATCATTAGGTTAAACACAAAGTAAGAACTTGATAGAGCCGACTTAATGGAGGGTGTTTGCATCAGATTCATCATTCGCTATCAGGTAATTGTGAAATTGCTTTAAGCCATAACAACAACACTCGCCCCCTCCCTCATCCTCCAGTTCAGTTCCTCTCCTTTAAAGTCTCTGGGGTCATGACCCACCTGGAGGCCAAATATGTGGTATCTGGTGTACTGAATGATCTGATTATATTTTTACTAGCAGAGCCTTCAACTCAATGTGCAGTTCTACTCCAAAGAATTGTTGGGTAACAATCTATTTTCCAGGGTTTTTTTTTTTTTTGGTGCATGGAGGACCACAGTTACCTATTTTTCTAACTAAAAGTGAGTAGTGTTTACTCTGCTTACACACTGGAGGTCTTCCAGAGCTGTAAAGAAGCTGGGCTCTGGTTCTTCTTGAACATCCAGTGTCATGTTTCTGCACAGATCTTTTGAAACCTGGATGACAGCACAGGACAAGATTATTTGGTTGAACTGGCAAGACTTTCTTCTAAGTTCAGCTTCTGGGGTTGAAAGAGTCATCAGAATTTCCCTGGGTCCTTCACCACACAGTTAAGCAATGTGGTGCTAAAATCAATCATCTTGGAAATTTTGCTTTATATCACTTCCCTTTCTGTCTGCCTTGATGGAAACTCCCATCAATTGCAGTTTTGTTTTCTGTAACAAATGCCTATATTTACTTTTTTATTAAAAACTGTAGCGTTAATACTTCTTCACTTGTGGTCAGGTCAGTGGAATTTCATGATTGCCTTGTTCATGTCTCTTTGTAAGGACCCAGATTGAGATGTGAGGGCTGCCTTCCAGCTCTGTTGTTAAGGCAACTCTCAAACTCCAGCAAATCTCACAGTTAATCCTCCAGTTCAGTGATGGGCCGCTGCAAAGAAGACTTGAGGTAGGCTTAGGAAATCTGCTTTGAAGAAGCATAGTGACAGTGTTGGGTAGTAATCATGATGCCTTAGTATCTGGATCTTTGCAGAGAAATACCCTGAGAGTGATAGAGCCTGGGGGTGCAGCTGATCTGAATGTTAGGAAATTCTCCTCTTATTTAATGTTTTGCTGCAGATTTCATTTTGAAATTATTCAATTTTAATTGTGTCTTCTGGTCTCTCTGTAGTAAGTTTTAAGGACATGAAATAAAAGTTGTCTGTCCGAGCAGAGTGGCAAAGTTGGTGAGGTGAAGAGGGAAAGCCAGGAGAATGGCTGTTGTCAAACTGAACCTTCTTCCTTGGCAGGGTGGGGAGGAGAACACAGAGCAGCAAATCTTACTATACGTATACACTCTGCATAATGCACATTTTAACATCCTTCAGAGTCCAATCCAAGGCAGAGCTCAAAAGGTTGCTAAGAGAAGTAGGCAACTTATGAATTACACTGGTGTCCAGTGGTGCAGGTAAAAGGAAAGGTGAGGGTTGGAATATGATATTACAGATGGGCAAATTACTCGTCACTGGCAATCTAGCCACCTTTGTGCTGAGCTAGCTGCAATTAGTGAGCTTGTAGATACAGAAAGAATTATTTCCCCCCAAATCAAACCTCCTGCCCATTAGAAACCTTTCAGGGCACCCAAGTAGGCTCCGGGTTAGTTGGATGCAGTATGGCTGGATGCAGGACAGTGGGTTTGAGGGTGACCACTGATGTGTATCGGTGTTGACAGGAGAAAAACAGGCATGTGAGATCAGGGAGGAGCTCCTCAGTCAAGTCCAGCTCCGTTTTCTCTCAGACACAGTCTCTCATATTCTGAATTGCACTCAACCTGGGACCGTCTTTCCCACATCCCCCCGCGCTCATTGACACTACATCAGATGTGCAGAATTTTAGGGAATGCTTGTCTTCATTTCACTCGAGAAGGCAACAGGATTTTTTTGTTTGTTTGTTTTATTTTTAACAAATGACCTCATATAGGAATGCAGGATAGGTGTAGTATCTGGATAACTTTTTTTAACCATGAGTATTAATTTAGTTACGATAAATCACTGGTTTTGGTCACATTTAAATGCGGATATGGCAGGTACATGTCCTAATGACAGAATTTCTTTTTTTCCTCTTTTTTCCTTCCCTTCAAACTCCACCAATTTATTTTTCCCCCCAGCCTCTTTGCTGCCTCCTCAAGCCCCTCCGCAGACATGAGCACTTTTAAAGCGCGCTATGCTCCTGCCGCCTCCTCTGCTGCTGCTGTGGTGCGCTCACTGGGAGGAGGAAAACGAAGCGCCTCCTAATTGCATTAGGCGCTCAAGGGTAGAATCAGAAGCAGAAACGCTAAGGCGTTAATACCTTGAATTGGTGCTTTTGGGCGGGCTGGATCAGGATGGCACAACCCTTGCTGCCGGAGGGTCTCGCCGGCTCCTCTCCCCTGCAGAGGGAGAGCATCCTGCTTCTCCCACTCCTGCTCTCCCCCCCAGCTCCCTTGAACTCCAAATGAGGCCCAGCTGCCCTAATGGCCTCTGTGGTACCTCCGCCTGCCCTTCCCTGGCTCCCCGGCGCGGCCCGGCCCTTCCCCCGCTGCCCGGCCCCCGGCCGTCTTGCAGAAACACATCCCTGACAAGCCTTCCTCCTGCTCCGCTTCCATGCTGCAGAGACCAGCGCTCACACAAGTTGCGGTTCCTAAGCTTTCCTTTACTTGGCGTTTCCAACTGCAATCTTGTTTTCTCTTGGCAAGCTAGAAATGTCCTCCAGTAACATTAACCAACCTTCTCAGGTAAATCCACGACAACTGCCATCCCCGAGCAAGTCTCTCTGTATAGATGCCAGGGAGGCAAATTACCTAGGCTTGGCTTGCCGGCAATTTTGCTGTGTGGATACTGTATTTTATTAGTAGTTTCCCATCAAAATAAAAATAGATGCAATAGATGGTATACAACATAAAGATTGTAGAAAACGTGGAGGATGAGCAGACTTCAGGCAGATGATGTGCTGTGGGAATTGCAAATTTTCTGATTCTTAAAGATTGGTTCATTTTTATTATGGTATTAACTAAAGTCGTCTCATTTGAATAGATGCCCCAAATCCTACCTTAATCACATCGTACCTGCCATAAAATTCCACAGCACAGAAAGGTAATTTTATGGTATACAATTTAGTGATACAATAGTTTGTTATGATTTCACTGACATTTATGGAAATACCATCACTGATTTCAGTAAAATCAGGATTTCAGTGACTCAGCTGTTTTTCATCAAAGGCACCTGACAGGATTTAATGTACTGCAACCTTAATCATGCTTCAGTGTAACTTTCTCCTTAACTCACTTTGTAGTTGTGTGTATGTACACAGTCCCTGCCATTCCAAATTTAATGAAAACTTAGAGAATGAAAAAGAAAATCTACTTGTCTTAACTATTTTATTGCTGAAATACCTGAATGTATCACATTAAGAAATTGTGTTTATCTCTATATTGTCTCTGGTTGGGATAGGGCAGCGCTGTTGCCCCGAAATTTATTAAAACTGAGTCTAAGTCAGAGATGTGGAATTCTTTGCCCAGGCTTGTATAAAGTTGCTAGCTAAACAGGGAACTGAGCCTCTGTTCCAGCTTAGAGGTGAGTAATTAGATAAGCTTCATGCCTATGTATTCCAGTAGCATAGCAATATTTAGCGCTTAGATATTTGTCTATAGCAGCAGGTCTCGAATGCTGCTGTAAGTGGCTGTCATCATTATTGCTCTTTTACAGGTGGCCCTGAGGACCTTGAGCAACCCAGTGATAAAGCAGGAGTGGAATTGTAGGTTTTCTAAATGCCAACTTATCTTCTTGGCCAAGGTCTCTTCTTGGTCATGGGGCTAGGTGACATCTAGTGAAGGGAAGTACAAAGATAACGCTATAAGGTTTTGTACTTTTCTGTCTATTGATTTAACTGGGGGAAAGTTAGCTCTGTTGAAATAAAATTCTCCGAAAGTGCAGTCTTGTATTCAGAATATTGGAAAATGTTAGATTGCTGTTTCTTTGGAACAAATGTCATGTGGGATAATGATCCAGCAAAGTAGGAAATTTCATGTTTCAGTGAGTCTCCCTTAGCTCATTGTAAAACTTCCATGGCCATCCTGCTGCTGAATGTTTACATTTGAGAGTCTGTATCCTGATGCGGGGGGCACAAATATAACAGGCTGTGGTCTGTATGATGTTACCCAAGGAGAAGTAATGGTCTGTTTGTGCTTGAATATTTCCTGAACTTCATAAGTTCATCATTGTTATAAACATAAATGTTAATTGTCAAAGCAGATATTTAAATGCTTGTTATCACTATCCTGGTATAAAGCATAGTTTAAAATAAAAATGTTTCACAGCATTTGCTGTGTACAGTTTGGATGCTATCTATTTCTCTCTTTTTTTACTTGCATCTTATGTTGTAAGAGTATGAGTAGACAATTTGAATTAAGAGCAAAAATTCAAATTATTGGATATCTCTATCTATTATTTTTCTGCAGATGATGGCATACTGACAGTAAAATTATGTTAACACAGTTGGACAACTCGTGATGAAGCCAAACTCGATGTTTTTAATTTTCTGTGTTATATACCCTTCTGTAGTCTACTCTGAAATCCTAAAAAATACAGTAATAATGGTTTTGTCTACCCTTCGTTAAATTCTATACCAGGCAGGTTCCTGAGGCTGTTGAGAGGCCATGTATGCAGAAGACACAAAGCAGTGTGCTAGAAATGTGCTAAAAGCTGTTATTGAAACAAGAGGACAGAGTCTACCAGGTTGAGAGAGAAATGTGAACATGTAGTACTAGTTAGAGGTGTTATTTTCATAGCATACTTTCTTACTAACTTTATATCACTGTCATGGTGGACGTTAATAAGACCTCACTCTTCATTTGTAAATGGTCTGCATATGCATTTTCCCACCCCCTTATGAGATGTTTTCTTTGTGTTTTTAGATCATGGGGAATTCATATGCAGGGCAACTAAAATCTGCCCGTTTTGAAGAAGCTCTTCATAACTCTATAGAAGCTTCTCTGAGATGTAGCAGTGTTGTCCCACGGCCAATCTTCTCACAGTTGTACCTGGATCCTGACCAGCCTCCTTTCTTGCCGGAAGGTAACCATGAAAGTATGGCACATTTCAATTGTTGTTTTTCTGTGTGAGAAAAGGGTGGGATATATTTCATTAAAAAAACCCCCAAAAGCCACACAGCAGTTCATTGTGTGACACAAAATCTGAATCTTGGGCCTCATTAAGGAGAAAGAATGGCATGCTGGTTATTTTAAAGGAAGCTAAGTGCAAGTACTGATGAAAAGCTTATTTTATTTTTTATTCTTGCTCAGATGTGAAGCCAAAGGTAGAAGAGTTGGATAAGGAGTTAGTACATCGCTATTCACAAAATGGAAACCTGGACTTCTCTACCAGCCAAACCGTTAATGAAATGGAAGATGAAGAGGAGGATGAAGACATGTCAGATTCAAGTAGTCCACCAATCCCGTATTCACAAAAACCTGCCCCGGAAGGGTCTTGCACTACTGATGGTTGGTGTCCATTCTTTTACATGTGTAATCTTTACAACCAATTCTCAATGTAATGCATAGTCTCTACAGTTAGAAACTCTTGAGCTAGGAAGTCTGGAGATACAGTTTATAATCAAAGCCTTAAATCTGAGAAAATACAGAATAAGAGGACTTGTTTCAGGATATAAAATGTAATGTATTATTTGAAAGCAGGGTCTAAGACTTGCTGTGGCAATTTATTAATTTCTGAAAACCCCTTGTTTTATTTGGTCATCATTTTACTGTCCTCAAAGAAGTTGCATACATCAGCATCAGTATGGCTGGATCTATCCCTAAATTATTCTTAGAAACGTTGGCAAAGCTGGATTCAGTTGCTTCCATGGGCAGAAGGAAGAGTTTGGAGAGAGAAAATGAAGAAGAACTCAGTGTTCCCTCTGCTGCCAAGGGGACAAGAGGTAGTGGAATAGTAGAGTGGAAGCTTATCTGTTTTGTCTTTGCCATCTGCCTGCTGGACATTGCTAGTTCACCCTGAGCTGTCCTGATTGTTGTTCTTGATAAGCAAAGTTGTTGACAGTACTATTGTTGTTTGTTTTTAAATGCGTTAGAGAAAGGGTCAGATCATTATGAATATACCTATTGGACCAAGTAAACTTGATGTAATTAGTTCATCTCAAAATTGTGCTATTCTGAGGATATAACTTCCTTAAAGAAGGAAGATTTATTCATATTTATTAGATATGCTTCTCTTAAAAACAATTCCCACCCCTCTCAAACCCTTGGAAACAAACAACCCTTCCCACCAGGTCAAAAACCTGTTCTTCACATTTTATACAGTATCTTCCTTAATTATGGGCTTCTTTGTGCAGAGGTCATAAAAAGTTGTAATTTGTAGAATGGTGTTGTACCTTATTATAGTGTATGGTTATATGCAGTGATAGAAGTAGTGACTAGTGAAGTAAGCAGTAGTGACTGGTAAACCTTCGACGTTTGGGGGGGGGTAATTGGTAGCAAATATTGATGGTTTTGCATTTACCCCTCTGAATGCAGCTTATATAAGCATGTCTACCCTCCATAATAATGTACTTCTAGTTCCTTGTAATACAAATAATAGAAAGGCTGGCTGCTATGGGAAGCTGGGGAATATTCTTGGGAGAATTTGTTATTCACACAGAATTGTGTTTGCTATCCTTTGGAGGCCTGTAAATTCGTAGGAGCAGAGAAGGAGAAAGTATAAAACTATGTATTCCTAGGAAGGTATTCTCAACTAAGGACAAGCATCAGCAAAGGCTGTAAAATCTCCTGTGGAGAGCAGGAGCAATTCTGATCACTTGTGTTAAAGAAATGTAAAATAAACCGGTCAGGATGCAGAGGAGAACCAACAGGATGGTGAGAGGAAGGTGTTCTATCTAAGGAGGCTTTTTGCCTACTGGACAAAAGCTGAGATGGCGTATGCTTATGCCTTCTATATGTATCAAGGATGAAGCACTAAGGAGGGAGAAGAGCCAGTCACGCCAGCAGAGTCCTGTGGAACTGTAATGGATGCATAAAATGGTTGTGAATACATTCGGGTTAAAGGTTTAGGATTCTTAACTATTGGTGACATGGTTCTGGACCAGCCTGCCAGTAGCAGGGGTAGGGCTCAAAACCTCATCTTGGCTCCAAGGCCACAATTCATTTGATTGTGAAAGAGCTTTTTATATGGCATCAAAAGATCTTTCTTAGTCAGACCCACACGTTCTGGTGATCCCTGGTTGCGCTTGCACGCCCAGGCAGAAGTGTTAGTTGTGAGTTTCCAGTTAAATGTCTGTGTCTTTACTTGAGAAGTGGCCTTTCATCCATGTGCAAACTGTTCTGTGTTTGCCAGTGCCCTGGCTGCCTCTGCTCAGGATTGCTTTGTAAGGCTGGCCTGCCCGACGTGGCACTGCAAGGAGGTGCTCGGCTGTCAGGCACTCCCTGCAATGCAGACCTCTGTGCTGTGGCTGCATGTTGCATGTCACAAGGTTATGCCTCATTATGCTATAGTTACGTAAGATACGTGATTATATACTCATGTGTATATGTAATATTATGCTTTTCAGTATGTCCTGGAAAAAGACCTTCCAGGGGCAGTTCTGTGTTTTGATTTTTATCTAGAAGCCTTTTATGATCAGAACACCCTAGAAGAAAGTTTCCTATGTTACATCTGCAGAATTTTAGGATTGTTCATTAGTCTTTGTCAAGTTTCCCATTTGGAATTTTCAAAATCTGTCTCGCTCTTGAATGTTGTTCTCAAGGACCTAATTTCAGAGAGCAGTGGTTTTGTAGCTGGAAAAGGAAAGGAAAATACACTTTTTAAACTACTGTTAATGATCTGTTAGGACATTTTTACATAAGTGTTTAAAACACCCAGGTTCCCAAACATTGATGCTACAGGCTGTATCTCAGCAAGATGCTAATCTGATAACTCACCTTCCATCTCATGAATATGCCCTTCCAGAAACGTAAGACAGGATCGCTGCCATTATTTACATCCCTTATCTTAGTTATTTAATTACAAAGGTAAATAACATTAGGAAAATGTTAAATAATACTGATAGACTAATTGAAGTCACTGTAAGTGCTTGGATGCTTTAAACTAAGCATGTATTTAATTGCTTATCCAAGAGCATAATTTTGGTACTAGAACCTGCAGTTCATAGCTCCACTTGCTGTAAAACTCATCTCCCACCTTTTAGCATAGATGGGGTGAAACCTTTTTCCCCTTTTAAGGCAGTTGTGCTGTTTGCTTTTCCTGAATTCAGGATTTATGCCATAACAATCATATTCTTTTCTGTGGTGACTTGTTCTTCTATTCAGATAGCTGAGTTGTCAGTCACATGGACACAGAAAGTTGATCTTAATGCCTTTATTCATCAGTTAAAAAAATAAGTGCCTCACAAGTGAGTTTGCTGGATGTTCCTTCTTAGCTGGCCATAGGGGGTTGGACTAGATGACTTCTAGGGGTCCCTTCCAACTCAAAACATTCTATGATTCTATGATAATATTAGATCCCGTAACTCTCCTGTTAGCCCACTGGAAAGAGCAAATGAATTTGCCATTGATCCTTACTACTAGTCATAAAAGTAAAGATTTTGTAGTCAAGAAGAATAATGGTGTTTGGGGGATTCACTTATTTTCAGGGGCTTTTCTTACTGCTCAGCATAAACTTTTGTAACTAACTTACCCGTTCCGTGAAAATAAGGTCTTCATTTTCATACAGGTACCTCAAATATGCAACAAAATAATACAAGAAACTGTTCTGAACCACTTGTTTGCTGTAGCTTTAAAAGAGGCTATTTCTAATTTGTGGAATCGCATTTTATGCAAGCTGTGGGAAAAACAATAGTAGCACCTTTCTTTTGTTAGTAAATCCTCAATTTACCTGATGCTTAAAGAAGGGCCAAGGTAGTTTCAGAAGCAATTAGGTAAGCAGGTACTTAACACCTGATCACTTACTGTGAAGTTACGATAGCAAGTGACAGTGACCGGTAATTCATATGTAATTCTTGGAAGCTAATTCCTTATGCAAATACCCCATTTACTGCAGTACAACAAGGGGCTGGTACCCCACATTGAACCTACTTATTGTTACTGGTGGGGAAAGGGAAAATATATACAAATTTCATTTTTAAGATTCCAGCCCTTCTACCTGTTGACAATTGTGGGCATACATTTTCATTTTCAGGAACGACTGCATTAATTTAAATGAAATTATGTTGGAGAATGTAAATGTGCTTCTCAGAAGGAAAAACTAATGAATTTTCTTTCAAAGAAATGCAGATATTGTCTGTAAAAGCTCCTCATTCTTTTTTGTGACTGCTGTTGGTATTTGCAAATCTCTAATCAGAATATAAATGCCTGTTTCTTTACTTAAAACAAAGCTGAGATCCTGTGGGATGATTTTTTTTTTAATGGAACAGCTCAGCTCTGTGCTTTCACCTTTTATAATTACAGTGATAAAACAATTTCATAAATGGAAGCTGGTTTGTTTTAGTGGCTCATGGGTTTTCTCCTCTTCATACTTGGATCTCCATAAAAGGCACATAGGCAAATGTGACACAGAAGTGCCATTCTTTTTTCTTAAGAGTCGTATGTGTTAGTGCTGCTTGACATTGAAATTTAGGTGCAAACTCAATTATAAATTAATAGGTATGAAATGTAAATGTATTTTGCGTGTTCTAAATCTTAAACATGGGCAGCACAAGTTCTGCTTGTACGGAGACATCGTGTCTTGTCTTTCCTAATGTGCAAATGGTTCTCTCTCACAGGTAATTGAATATCAATGCAAAATCATGCAAAACAGAAATAAAAGGTTTGGGGTCTCTGTTGTTTCTTGCTATTTAGAAAAATACAATTTTATATGTATAAATATAGCAGAGAAAGGGGTTAATCCCTCCTTCCTCTCCCCACAGTCAGTTACTTGCTTCCAATTTAAAGTTTCTCACGTGTGGTTTTCTCATTCAGTTTAAAAAAGTAGCAGGAACTTAAAACTCGAAGAGCGATTTAGAGCCCCAAAAGCCAAGAGAAAGAAGGATATTGAAGGGCTCTTGAACATACCATCTGCTTGTCTTTGAAGGAAAATTCAAGACTTCTACTGCACGTAAGCAGGTTTGCATTTTCTCAATATCTGCTGGTGGAAGCGAGCCCCAGCTGTACCTGGCCAAGCTCAGCAGCCCTCCCTGGCTCCCTTGTTGCAGCTGTTGAACAAGAGAAGACCCCCGGAGGCTTTGAGGGTCTGTCTGTGCTGCCCCCTCTTGCTGCGCACCCATCGGGATCCCTTTCCCCTCTGCAGAAGGGGAGCCAGAGGAAACCTTTTAGTGTCAGCCCTGTTACTTGTCTTGCTCCCTCAGAAAACAAGGTTTCGTGAGGTCTGCTGCCCATCTATTGGGAAGCTGGTAGCTGCTTTCTGCCACTTCTGGCAGAGAGGTAGAGATCCTAAAGGTACTGAATTTCAGCAAGATTTGTGGAAGTTCAGGAGCTGGTTGGATAACATCAGTGTCCCCAAACTAAGGTCCCCCGGGGCCAAAAAGTGATTATAGCACTCCTCTTACGCAGCCTGAACATTACAGAGGCATGTGCTGGTCAGCCAGTCTACACATACATACCTCTGATCCAGAGATGTCGCCAACCAAAGCAGAGGAGGATGCCGGAGGAGATGGTGCAAGGAGGAAGAACAGGAGCGTGTGTCTGAGAGCACTGTGGGTGGAGTAAGAGATGATACGGGGGGTGAATCTTAGGTATTGTTTGCAGATTAGGCAGGGTGCAGCATTTCTACAGTACCTAGGTATCCTACATATCCTACATATCCTAGATGGTGGGAAATATTAAATATATTCAGATCAACAGTCTCTCAGGTTGTAGCTGTGACAGCACACTGAGATATGTGTTTGTTTCAATGGGTACTGCTAAGATGTTACCTATTAATGCTTATACACTTGTTAACATGTTGTGGTGGGTTTCCTTCGGGTTTTCCTGCACCTTCTCTCCTGCGGACTCATGCAGAATGGTGATGTGTAGCTGCTCAAAGTGTAGCTGAAGTTGTTTTGCTCCTAACCTGGATGACAGCGGAGTCTTTGCTTCTGTCTCAGATGTTGTGAAGTACTAGAGCATTGCTCCATATCACTGGGACAGCAAAATCCTCAAGCATCCAAAGCAGCTCTACGTTTCCCATATAATCTTCAGCCCTCTCAATGTCATGTGCTCCTTTTGCAAGCAACTCTATGTTGAAACAGAACTGTTAACAACATTGACAACCAAAATCCTGCTTTCTTTGGTGTCCTAGTATTGCTGTTACTAACAATTGATTCAAAAGCCTCTTTTTAGTCACTGTTTGTGCTTCTGGGCATTTCCTGAGATTTTTTAGGTAGAGACAAGGCTAAAGACTAATTGTGTAAAAGCACAGGTTTAAATCTGTCTTGAAATCTTACTGCACTTGCTGTTTCATAATCCTTATCTACAGATTTCCTGTTTGCCCACATTGTCAGCAGTGGGTAATTTGTCTGGTTTAAATCTAGATGTAGACTGGTATTTTCTAAGCATGTCAGCTACTCAGATTTCACTGAATGCCTAAATATTTAAGGCCAGTTTTGAAAATTCCGGCCGTAGTACCCAAATGGCATAAACGTTTGAATAAGGAAGTTCTGCTTTGAATGTAAGGGATTTTTGTTCCTATGTTCATCTTCAACTCTTTCGTTCTAAATTACTTTGAAAAGTCTAGATAATACTTAGCCTGGTACCTAGCCTTCCATTTGATTAGGATCAACATGTTTCTAAGGGATACCCTTAAAAAGAGTTTAACATACAAAAATAAAATTGCATCTAAGCAGAAAAGAATACATTTTGCATTAAATATGCTGTTTTAATGCTTTCCCCCTAAAATATAGGTTCCTTCTTATTGGTAAGTTATCACTAAAATCCACTGATTTGTAAATAAAAACTTCAGGCACTTCCTTTTAATTCATTGACTGGAAGAAGGCGTGTGTGAGGGGTGAATCCAAGCTAGCTTTCAGCTCGAGTGAGCTGCTGCTGGAACTGAGCTGACCGAACAACTGCAGAAACAATTCAGCCAAGGACTGGTTCAGCAGACCGTGGGTGTAGGCACAAGACTGAGCCTGTGCTGGCCCCTGTTTTCAGCCAGCTGCTGCGTGCCAGGAAGTTCACCCTAGCTGATTCTGTGCGTTCCACCTTGCGCATGCTCTTTGCCTGGTACGGTTCTGAGATGAAAACAAAAAACAACATGAGCTTTCACTGTCTTTGCTGAAGTTTTAAACTATGGGTTTTATTGCAGTGGGTAAGAGTGCAGACACAGACATGAATGATGGCCCAGGTGGCTGTTGGTTAAGCTGTGGTCACATTCTGTTTCCAGATGATTAGTTAGTGTCTTTCTCCAGTGGTTTCACTTTTCTTTACAATTTCTGTAACAACTGTGGACTACTTGAATACTATCTTAAATTAAGTGTAAGTAATGTATATTAATATCTGAAGTCTTACTAGATACTACAATAATTTCAAATTTAGTTTGATATGTTTGGTTTTAACGGTAATATTAAAAGAGGACACATTATGATTTTTGTTTTCTTTCTTTTGAAATACCGATTCATGCACATGCACGCATGTGTTGTCTATGTTGCGATATTTCTATGGCTGCAGTGAAAGAGAGATGGTCAGTGGATAGATGTGTGATGTCTTCGGACATCCTGATATAGGGGCGGGTTGCACCAGCTGCTGCTGGGAGAGGTGTGCAGCCAGACTGTAGCACTGGTCTTGCAGCTGGAGAAGTGAGAACTGGAGGGGAACACAATGTAATAGTCTGGTTCTTCATAAAACTTGGTAGTGCTTTCACTGACTTATGCCTAAGGGAGATCAGAAAGCCTACTGTGATTGTATCCTTTCCTGTGGAGGAAGCCACACGACTGTTGCTTTCTCTCAGACCTGTTATTTCCTTTCTTGAAAATAAAAGTTACTCAAGAAAAATAATACAATGGAGCTGTACTAAGAAGTGATGAGTGATTGTGACCCGTGTAAGTCCAGTGTTGAGGCTAATGGAAGATTCATTGAATGTTGTTAATTTACTTAGTCAAAAGAGTTTACCTTCGAAGTTGGTTTTGGTATTAGCAAAAGATTGGACCAGATGAACCTCCAGAGCTCCCATAATTGCTCTGTGATTTGAAGTGCCCTAAGCTGTTCCGTCCAACCTTTCGAAAATCCCCACAGTGCTTGGCTGCTTGGTGGGTGGCTACCAAGCTCACCCCAAGTCCTGAGCTCGCAAGGGCCCCAGCTCTGGGTTGCCCTTTCATGCTTTTTTGTGGATCCCAGCCCGCCACCTGCTCACTGCAGGGCATGGAACATCAGGAGCTCGCTCCAGTCCCCGATTTTGCCCGCTTCTGCCACTGGTTTTAGCCCTGCATTGACCAGTAGCACAAGAACCAAAGTTACGTTCTTATTTTGTGCGCATATGTGTATTTGGGTGGGAAGAAAAACTAATTGGAGACTTGAAGTCATGCAGTCCATTGAGACTTCAAGAGACTCAGTTGGAGACTTACAGAAAACATGCTTTACATCTCTAAACCCAGTGAATTAATCTTTTGCTTGCTGGAATTCCTAAAATGTATAGACAAGTTAAACATTAGGTTTTATTTTTACTTTAGTAGTTAGTACTAAACTTCAGTCATCAATTTTTATCATTCCTTTGCATTATTATGTGATGTTTACGTACCAATGCCAGCCTGTTAAAGCAACAAAGACAAAACTGGTTGCTTGAAAAGACTGTAAATGAAAATTTGGCAAAAAAAAAAATATGCTTTGGGATGTTTTAAGAGCCATTTTCTGTTACAAGATGACAAACTTTCCTTCCTATTTTGAATGTTTTTGAAAAATTGAGTTTCTGAGTCATTTGATGTCTTTAGAGACTCTACGTCTCTTCTCTGCCTGAATGTGTTCAGGATCTCTTTAAAATAATGTTTATCTGTTGTCTCTGAAACCCTGAGCTAGTGGATCTGATGAGATGCTATCTCCATTTCCTCTGTTTCCCTTGAAAAGGATATATTAAAACCCCCAGTTACAGCATCAAGTTGCAAAGCCCCATTTGCTTTTGGAACTGATAAAAGGAAGAAAATTAAACTAAATCTTTTGAAAATTTATCATTTGTTTTGGTTTGTTTTGTAGGTTTTTGTCAAGCAGGCAAGGATTTACGGTTAGTATCTCTGTGCATGGAGCAAATTGATATCCCAGCAGGCTTCCTGTTAGTAGGAGCCAAATCTCCCAACCTTCCTGAGCACATTCTAGTCTGCGCTGTTGACAAGCGGTTTTTGCCAGATGATCATGGAAAAAATGCACTTTTAGGTAAGAGATTTTTTTTTTTATTTATGCCATAATAATTCAGAGAAAAAGGTTAGTTCAAAATTATCTAAAGTCATTTCAGCTAATGACCTTCTATTAGAAATATGTTGAGGACAGGCTTGTTTTTATTAAATTAAATCCGTAGCTGAACCCACCTTAAAAGCCCATTTAAAAAAAAAGTCCCTGATTCCACAATTAACCACAATCGAAGCTCTGTGATTTCTGTGTGGGCATAAGTCAATTGCAGCCCTGGTATTCTAAATGTGGACTGTCCACATACCCTTTATCTCTACTGATGCTTACAGCATTTTAATTTAAGAAAAAATATGCTCATGCAAGTGTAGAAGATGAGCTATCTATTTTTCTGTGGATTAAGGGGCAAATTCTGCCCTTGGCTCCACCAGGAATATTGTTCTCAATGGGAGCTCTGAGGCCACTTTGCCCCTCAAAATCTAATACATAGGGGAAAAAAACCCCAAAACTATTTACGTTGTAATTGGTTACATTGATGAGCTTTAAAATTTTGATATGAAAATACTTCTTGGTGATTGAAGACAGGCATATGTGCACCTAGATTCCTGCCTGGCTCACAACTGGTACACATTTTAACAGGCTAGTAAAAGCGATTTAATGTATTTTGGCTCCTTTAGCCTGTTTTGAATTTACTCTCTCATTTCTCCCTCCAGTTATTGTGCTGCCTAAAATATATTCAGAAAGACCTTTCAACAGGGAAGAAATTACAATAAAGCATAAATACCCTGATTTAACCACACTGTTTAAATTCTGGTCTGGACAAGCAGTGTTTTGCATAACTGTTGAAAACTCCTCCTTTTTGTACCTACAAGCTGTAATGTTATTTCTCCCTTAAACCCATTTAGTATGCTACTACACACTGTAAACCTTTGGACCTGAGGCAGAAATCCCACTGCCCTGGGTTAGATGGGAGCTGTGGTGTGATGTGCCTGGCTGGGTGCAGTTGGGGACGTGGGATCGTGGCATACTCTGGTGTATACTGCCATCCTCAGAGGACCTGCTCCCCTGCTGAGCAGGGGAAGTGTCAAAAGTTGATCAATAAGGACTATCTGATCGACAGACAGATGGTGTTTAGTCTGATTAAATGTGGTACTACTTGTCTTCGTTGGTAAGCCTTCCTCCCCCCACCCCCCAGCTTTGTATCCATCTATCATCTCTGCTATCATTTGATAATGAGCCTTGTGGCTCACAGCTCTGCTCTGGCATTGCTGATGGTACATATTTGCATGCCTCTAGGCCTGTGTAACTGGTACCTACGAGCAAAGAATTGGCTAGGTAGCTCTGTGAGACCCTGATGACTGTTTCTGACAACTATGGGGATGCACCAGTAGTTCCTGTGGGTTGTGAGGGAGAAGGGAGGGACTGATTCAGTCCCAGGAGAAACAGGATGAAGAAATCTACTTCTTGGCATCCTTGGCAACATGAGGGTAAAAGATGAGAATGAGGCACAGTAAGGCTAAAGACAATGGCCTAATTAATAAGAGTTTTATGGAAAATGCATTTTTTCGAAAAGGCTGAATATCTTTTTCATAAAACTACGAATTTGGCTGACAAGTGAGTGTACGAACCAGTATTCTCGGAACCAGTATTCTCCGAGGTACTTGGCACTGTGGAAAATAATTATACTAGTGAGGATGAGAAACTGGTTCTGCTACAGATTTTGAACTGATTAGTAAATGGAAAGATACAAAAGTAAAGCTTTTCTGTTAGGTACTCATCAGCCCAGTACTATTATAAATCATTAACAATGTTCCAGAAAGAATACAAAATATTTTTTCATTAAGGGTTGAAAGTGACGAGTGGAGTGACAAAAAAGCCAGAGGAGTTTTAATTGTTCAGCACTAGAAAATAGAGGGCTTATTCAAACAAGGATTTTAAGGCGGGCCCATTTCAGAACATGCCCTGTGCTTTGTTCTAGATGTTAGACTGCTGACGTCTGTGTGCAACATTGCCATTAACATAGTTGTGAATGGCACTGGAAATAAGGGTGCACATAATCCTCAGTCTGGACCCTGCCCTCCAGGCCTCAACTCAAAATTTCAACCCCTTCTGTGAAACCGTGTTGGAAACATTGCAGAAAAGCAGTCTTCTGCCATTATTCCTAAATATGTTACTTTCATGAAAGGTTGTAGGTTTTTAGAAAGCATTCTGAAGCACTCCTAACTTTTGCCATAACAATCTTGACATTAAATGATTGCTTTTAAGACCTTAGCTGTAAGGTCCAGCTTGCTGGAACTGGATGTGCAGGTAGGTTAAAATGGCCTTATTCCTAGCAGATAGCGTAAGTCATTTAATCTGTGTGTACCTTCTGCTTCATTCTTCCAGGTTTTTCTGGGAATTGTATAGGCTGTGGAGAAAGAGGATTTCGATACTTCACAGAGTTTTCCAATCATATCAACCTGAAATTAACCACTCAGCCAAAGAAGCAGAAGCACTTAAAGTACTACCTAGTAAGAAGCTCCCAAGGTGTATTGTCAAAGGGACCCCTTATTTGCTGGAAAGGTAATTAAGATGCCCATATTCACTTAGGGTTTTTTTATTATATTAATGTGATGTTGAATGAAAAATTGAAAGCTGCTGTTGAAAATGCATGCATTCAAAAGTAACAGTGGAAGATTATGGTTTATTACTGCTTGAAGGAAAAATTCCATGAATTTCAGTGAAGTCTGCATTTTGCCAAAGAGGCTTATTTGAGTCCTAATAGGAACCGTGCAGTCATAAATGGTCTTCCTCAATCTCCCTATGCTTTCAGTGGGAGCCCTAAATCTACCCTTCTTGGGATGTGCACCATCTTGGTAGAAGAAATAAGGTTGCTCAGTCTGCTGATTCTTTTCTGTGCCTGAAGCAAGATGACTCACAGCCAGGGCTCCAACATTGGCTTTCTGCTGATACTCATCTTAGCAGGTGCAATTCAATCTGTCTGATGCCCGAGGATATCTAGCACACCATAGGACTAAGAAAGCTCAGGTCACTGATCTCAGGGAAAGAGGAGAAATCTTGCGTACTCTTGCCATTTATGGTGTGTTTTACACTTGGGCTTACCCTCTACCATGGCAGCCTGTGCGATATTGCTGTGTGCTGAAAAGACGACATTTGTGACCCCAAGGCAATGTACCCATGGGGTCTCTTACTGGAGGACGCAGAGGTTTGGAGCTAGAGCCATGCAAACACTCAAGGTTTACCTTCTTTCTGCCTACTAAGTTGGTATATATGCAGACTGCTTGTCTTCCTCAGCTGTGGTCTCACTCAGTAAAGACAGAGTTTGATCTGATGCCTGTTGCCAAAGAGGATGATGTGAGGCAAGGAGAAGCACCACAGGAGGACTGACACGCATCTGAAGAGTCACATCCTCATGTGAATGGCAGCATGACACCAGAGAGAGATGGTTATCACCGAGCTGTATGAGTGATTATAGTCCTGTATCAGTGGTTCAAAGGGATCCTGGCTTCAGTTGCTTTTCTCAGTTACAAGTACAATTAATTACTGCTTTAGAGTGGATGTGTTTTTCAGCAGCGTTTTTCACAAAAAAAATACAGATTTAACTTGCTAGTCTCTTTTTGAAGTTCCAAATACAGAAAAAAGGAAACCTTATTTTAATTTTGGAATCCTTTTCCTGAAACCCCTCCCCGATGCTCAGGCGGTTGTGGTTGGTGTGTGTCCTGGTGTGTGTCCTGGTAAATGCTGTCAGGGGTAATGCACATCTGGAAGGGGCAGGTACTGGGGTCGCTTTTGGTTATATGCTGATTGCAAGTGTTTTGAGCACCCATGAAAGTTTAGAAAATCGACCAAAGATCAACCTCATGGGCATTATTTTGATAGGCTCCATCCCCATATTGCTACCATCCACCTGGTAACCCTTCACCCTTTATGTAGAGAAGAAGAAAAATGCTTTTAAATACCCCCTTCTCTTCAAACAAAACCTGATCAGATCTCAGTTTTAAGAATGGATTAATGTGTGATTTTTAAGGTGACTTTCTCCTCCCTCAACTCAGTTTTCATCCAGACAGACACAGCACTGAGATCTCCCTGAAGGTTTTGTGGAGGCATACTAAGAATCTGGGTTTCGGCACAATTTCTCCTTTTAAAGGGCAACATATGACGGTTTGTATAAAGGTTGTGCCACCGAAGTCACTGAGTGTTTCCTGGGATATGTCCAGTACCTTCAAATCTCTTGGAAGCTGCAAACTGAGGGCTCTTGCCATTTTGCAGCATCTGGGCTGTATTTGCCTGGCCCTCTGAGTGGCCCCCAGGGAGGTTTTCTTAATTAGAAGACAAAGTTGACTAAACTGCGAGAGCTGTATCTTCATTGAATGCTGCCATTTGCTGTTGTTTGTCGTACGTGCTGTATGTATGCTTTTAACATTTTGTCACCTTTCGCCACCGTGTTGCTGACCTTCTCTACTGGAAGGCAGGCCATGTTAATATGTACTGTAGCTGCTTCGTTTGCAGAATGTAGAAGCAGGCAATCATCTGCTGCTAACCTCTCTGCTAAACCAAATTCTTCGGTGTCACCGTCCACGACCCCAGAGGGTGGATCAGCTAATGGATACAAATCAGGGTTCACTCAGACAGGTAGGAGCTGAAAGTGCTATAAAGATAACCATTGGGGGTGGTAAGTTACCTCTGATATTGTTGGTTCAAGGATGCTGTAAACAACTGGGTATTTACCTCAAGCCGTGTATAGATTACAGTGGGGAGGATGCCTGTCAAAATCTGTTTTGTGAAAAATGAAGACCCAGGTGAGGCTGAAGGTTAGCTTAGTCCTCATAAGAAAAGTCGATTAAAAGGTATTAAAAGATCTTTTGATTAATTTATTTGATTCTATATGTCCCTGGGTTTGTTTCATTTAATTTTTTGTGGATCTCAAAAAAACTTGAATTACATATAGGGAGGTATTTACTTAGTATGTAGACTAGGTTATTTGTATTGAAAAGGAAAATAATCTTTTGGGGTTAGGGGGGCAGCTTTTATTTGTTTGCTTATTTATTTATTTAAATTTTATTTCACATAAGGGTGTACTTAGAATAGCAATTTCCCCATACACATACAGTGGTTTTGTGTTATGTGAGCTAGCGTGCATCTCATAACTGTTTTAGAAAGCTATTAATGGCATACTTAAACAAGGAGAAGCT
The DNA here is from genome assembly GCA_034008185.1 of Gorsachius magnificus. Lineage (NCBI taxonomy): Eukaryota > Metazoa > Chordata > Aves > Pelecaniformes > Ardeidae > Gorsachius > Gorsachius magnificus. Next base: position 52,787,813 of record CM067082.1, on the reverse strand, counting down.
ATAAAAATCAAATGGACATTGGCTGACAAAGAAGCAGCACCTTCATTTAATGTATTTATTTATTTATTTATTGCAAATAACCAAGGTGCTTTTGTTTGAGCTTTTTTTCTTCATTGCTTTACTGCAGCTTCATCTATGCTGTTTATATGCTTTTGTGTCTGTTTGTGCTATTTCTTGAAAAGTTAAAAACAGGAGAAAACTTTCTGTTAGTTGTAATTGGTTGATATGTATGTACCAGAACATATATTTCTCTAGAGAAGGATGAAATGCAGATGAAAAAACAAGCTTGTTAAAATACTTCTTCCACTTACAAAGTATGTTAAAAAGGAATAGCAAATAAAAGCTGAACATATGCATTCTTATGAAACCGTAATCACTGATCAGTATGTTCAGAGACACTTTCCCCTGGTGGTCACCCCTGTCTCTGTTTAGGAAGCTGTATGCTTTAGGCTTTGGTGAAAATTAAATGAGAGTGTTGTTTAAATATCTGCATTTCATTGCATGATCCATTGCCTTCCAGATCCTGGCATGAGAACTGTGCAGATGCATGAGAACCTATTTATTTGAAACAAGAAGTGATCCAATATTTACACAGCTTTGTCTTCTATTGTACCTGCCAAGTTAATAGATACACCTTTTATATACTGCTTTCTCCTTATCACCCGGTGCGATTTTCAGCCCGCTTGGTGTTTCTGTGTGTCACTGTTTGTACTCTTAGGTCACAGTTGTCAAAACCTTTTCATCTCCTTCTACTGTTATCTTCTCGTGAAGATAATGCCACATGCATACATATGAATCCCCTGTGACTGGGAGAAGGGGGGAGGGCACCTTTTTTTGGTGGCGTGAATTCTGACATATGTCGCCTATGATGGAGGTCTGACTTTTTCTCTCCTAGGCTTTGCATAGCTTTACTTTGAGTTGAATTCTTGATTGGTTTAAAACGGGATTACTTACTAGCAAGTCGCTTTCTGAAATAATTTTCAGTTTGTTGTCTACTCATACCCATTTTTTCCTTTTAAAATTGTGTAAATATTTCTGTTTTCTGCCCTTCTAAGTGAGCAGGTCAGTCTCCAAGTTCTGGAAGACACCTGTAGGTAGACAGTTACAGGCACACACAGGGAGCTGCACTGAAATGGTAATTTCGTCATAGAAATTACAGCACAAGAGAATTTTGAAATACCATAGTTAAAGCTGACAGTACGGTGTGGCCATGACATTGCAGTCAGGTGTCAGGTCCCCCTTTGAAAATGGTGTGGGAAGATGCAGTTCAATTGCAGAGGAGAGGCAACTGGCAATGCAGAAATGGCTGAAACCTGGAACAGAATCAAAAAGTCAGTTTTAGGCAACGCGTTAAGAGGAAAAACTTCAATTCAGGTGTTAAAAGGGTGTTAAGCAACTAGAATCAGGGTTTTACAATAGAAAGATGAACAATTTTAATAAGTGGTAGTACTACAAGTTGTGCTTACATACCAGTGTGATGTTTAAAGGTACACCAGCCACATCTGCACTCATAGATAAAATTTCAAGAAAATGTATTAGAACTAGAGAGAAGAAAAAAAACCCCAAAGCTTCTGGACAGCTTACTTTGAGGAAAGCTTTAACACTACATATTTGCTACATCATATTTAATGAGAGACCAACGTTTTCCTCCAAAGCCCCTGACTTGGTGGTCTATTTTGTTAGCCACTCAGCACATTTCCTGTGAACATGGACAAGGATTTCTGGTGGAGCAGCAGCAGCAGAGTCTTCTGTCTTCATTCCCCATCCCAGTTATTCCATCTGACAAAGCAGACTCTCCTCTCCACCCTCCTTTGTCAAATGGTGTGTGGCCTGAGGGTGAATGTATTTGGCAGATCAAGTTGGTCTTTGCCTTCTGTTTTATTTCCCTGGCTGTTTTACTAGGACATCCGTAGGTGAACTTAGCCTACTTTGCCTACTTGTTGCAGCCTACTTTCCAGACAAATGCTGAGTTAATAGTCTTTCACCCCAGTTATAAGATTTTGGATTTATCAGTGTGTCAGCACCCAAATGTCAAATTTTTCTTGTAGTAAATTGCAGATATTACATGCCTGATGTTAAAGTAGGGGCCTACATGCTGAGAGGTCTGGAATCAGTTCTGATTTACAGTTTCATACTGGGCAAGTATTAGAATTTGTTCTTCAGTTTATCCATCTATAAAATAGAGCTAATATTTCCAGCCTTGGTAAGTTGCTCTAAGGAGTTGCTGTTTGTTAATTCATGCAAAGAGCTTGGGCTTAGATGCTCTTCATTTTTTACCCAGACTTATTAATGGACATACACTTTTCTTAGCCTTATAGACAGTAATGCTGTAAGGAGATTATGTATTTGATATTACTTTGTGACCAAAGTCAAGCTCAGCTTGTCTGACAGAGGTTTGATAACTTGTTCTTGAAAATCTCAGATGATAGAGATTCCACAACCCTTTTAGGCAACTTATTCCAGCGCTTATTCCCTGTGCTTGCTGGGGGCAAGTCACATAAGCTCTTTGCCTTAGCTTTCTCATCTGTAACATGGGATAGCTGTGTTTACTTGCCTATCCCACAGGGGTGTTTTGAGGAGCAATGAGATAGCCCTTTCTATGGTTAAAATATGTTTTGAGTGTATGTGAATACAAAATATTGTGAAAGAGATCAATCAGTAGATTATGAGATTCTATATAAATGCCCAGTTAAATGTTTGTTACAGCTCCTAAAAGATACCAATACATGATGATTTCTTAGATGTGTAAAAAAATTGTTTGCGTTATATGCAGAGATGAGTTTAGATAAATGTGTATGACCGTTCATGTGTATATAATACAAATTATATATGCACAGATACATGAAATTTTTAATCATTACTTAATTAAACAACTTCTTTTCCCAGATTCTTCAGTATTCAGTCCAGCAAAATCATCTTCTGCTGTCAACTTAAGTGGAACTCAAGACCCATCCCGGAACAAGAGCATTGTGAAACCTCTGGCTGTGTCAGTACAGCTCGTAGGAAAGGCATTTGCTGCGGGTATGGCTTTGCTTTCTAGGATAGCTGAGAGCCAAGGGAATTATCAGCTTAGCAGCCAAGAAACAAGGGAGTCATCTTTTTGGTGGAAAAAGGAAATGAAAACATTCACTACACTAGCATTATCCAAAACTCTCATATTTTTGCAGTCCTCTGCACAAAAATTTTCCATGGCCATTGCTGTCCCCAAACTGAGCCACAGTTTGGCTTTCAGATTTGACATTCTGGTAAAAGTGCATGTCATATCCCTCATTGCACTTCCTAAGATATCTAAGAGAGCATAAAAGTCACCTCTTGATATGATGCTGATTCTTGCCTCAGTAACTGAGAGCTGTGTGGTGTTCTGCATTTGTAACAGGTATAGTTCCTCCAGATACATTTAATGGAATTTAGTCTCATTTAAAGGAGTTTTAATCTCTGTGCTGTTTTAATTATTTATTTCTGCATTGTGTGTTTAATAAATTAGAACCCTCAACCGTGGCCTCTAAATTCTTATGACTTCAGCTGGTTAGTCCTTTAAGCAATGAAAAGAAAATCACACTTATTACAGTGAAGTATGCTCAAATAAGGAAAAACATAAATTTGTTTTGGTTTATGTATGCACATGAGCACTATGTTTTATACATGATGTATTACACCTGCTATTTTATGCAATATATATTGTTATATATACATAGTATTAGTATGTTGTATCTAATGAATCATTAACAGTTCTTTGTGTAAAATACTCTTCTCCCCTCCATACTTGTTTAAGAAAGAGAATTTATCATGCACTGAAATTACTTCCCACTATTTCAACCACTTCTGTAACTGACCCGTGCCAGCTGTATCTCTCCATACCAAATTGTTGACTCAGAGTACAAATGGGGAGCTTACAATGGGCAAGTGATGTTATTCGAATTTTGCTTATTGGCAACCTGAGAATCTTGTGCTTGAATTTATTTGGATGACTGAGGCTGGAGAGTTCCACATTACATTGTTTTAAGCCAAATACCCACGTTTCAAACTCTTTCTGTTGCAGCTGGCATCAGCAAGCTGCTGCACCATCTCCTGCTGTTGCTCCTAGAATATGTTCCTAGGAGCAAAATCCTTGTGGAGCTGGCAGATATGGCAAGGAGCTGTAGTCCCTACTGGGCTCCATCTCCGTTCTATGCATCTTATGCCATTTTTTTTTCTCCCGCAAAAATTAGGCTCTAAAAAAGAGTAAGAAGGAGCTTGGAAGCATGAGGATAACTTCTTGTGATCCTCTGTCATTGTAGTTTCATTTCGTGATCTGGATATAGTGGGTCCTGCCAGGGTGTCAGACCTGCTGGGACTGGAGGATTGTCTTAGGCAAAGGTAGCAAAATTAAGCATAATTTGCCTCAGTAATGCTCAGAGCATACAGACTTAACAGCAAACTGTCCTGTCTTGTCTGCCCAATCTCCCTTGCTAAAGCTTTAGATTAGAGCCCTGTAGGGAATTACTGTGTATGGCACATGGACAACTGGCAAAAAAATATATAGATGCACCAGAGAGGCTTAGAAATCTCTACAAACTGAATTAATTATGTGCATATTTTTAAATTTTCAGTGTCTAAAAAAATGTGTCACAAACTTCCCAATTATATTTTTGTGTGTAATTTTCTATTTTCCTTCAGTGGGGTTTCTTTTGGACTTTTTTTTCCTACGTATCGTCCCCACCGTGAAATCTGGAGAGCCCATTTCAAGGTTAGGATTTTGCAGCCTGTGCCCAGATTAGTCTCTGCCAAGTACACTTCATGCTTTCCCTGGAGTATGTTTCTTTCAGTCACCCATCTTGCCCTGTTCTTTTGTGTCTGCACGCGGCCGTATTATTTTGTTTGTTTGTTTTCAAGATTGGCTCAAGCCATACACTCTGTATTTTATTATACTCAGCTCCTCTTTCACTGCGTGCCACTGATGTTGCTAATGGAAACGCTAATGGAGGAAGAAATAATGTATTGAGTTCTACAGTCTCTCGGCCAATGCCTCACTCGACATCTCCAAGCCCTGGCTGCGCAGCTGGAGACCAAGGTAAAGAAAACCTCTCTGTTCTTTTATTTTAAGCTGCTGTTGAGCCTGAAATTCGCAAATTTATTCTTCCTATCGTTGCTGTTTCTGCAGTTCAGTCTTTACAGATCTGTTTGTTTTTTGGCATGCCCATTCATGATAATGCTGTACTTTTTAACACAGGTAATATTTTTCACATTGGCTTCATGTAAATCTAGGTGTAAACCTCTGATGCTCTGTGACATGATAGCAGACCAACACCGCTGTGAAATGGAAGTGGAGGCTGGAATCTGTTTTTTTGGGAGGATGGGGTTTAGAATTAGTTTTTGCTTTTCTTCTCAGCATCAATGTCCAGTTCTGGACCACCAAAGAAACGTCACCGGGGATGGTCTCCTGGGTCCCCAGTCCCTCCTCCTGGTTTAGCGGTACCTGCTCCTACAATTCGACCTTCGGCAAGAACAGGTAAAGCTTGAATCAGACAGATTTCATTTGTAAAAAGCTGTATTCAGCCAGACCGGTAGTCTTGTGCTGCTTCTCTTAAGTGTTGCACAGAGAACATAACTAAGCTTGTTGAAGTAGTTAAGGACACCATGGAAGGTTTTTCAGATGCCCCAGGAAAACACATGTGATTGCCTGGTCCTTGCTGCCATAATCTAAGATGGGACAATGGGAAAGTAAAATTATTGGAGGAGAGAGAAGAAAGGAAGAGGAGAGTAGTGTTAATAAGGATCCAAAGCTATCTAAGTCCCCCAAATGTAACTCCGTTTTTCCAAAATTGTGCAGGTGTGTGGATGTATGAAATATTTGAATGATTTCCATTAGCCTTCACCTTGAATGTTGTGTTTCAGTCTAGTGTGGCACGCTACAGAAGCAGTACAGTCAGTTCCTGCACAGGAAAAAGGGCTTCATATCATTTTTGCCTAACAAAGGACACTAATGCCCACTAAGTCATCTTCAGTTAAAAGCATAAAGTTTGTGAGACCAAATGTCTGTTGTGCATGGAAAAGTTATAAGAGGGATATGTAACATCACGATGTGAAACAGGATTAAATACGAGTATGTGTGAATACTCATCAGTATCCGTGTAGGTACCGCTTTATGATAGCTATCAACAAAACTGTTCACTGTTTAAGCACTTTTCGGTTGTGGGATTCAGAATAATTTGTAAAGGGGAATAAACAATTACTTATTCCTGTCTCTATAGAGTGGGAGAACAAATATACAAGAAAAAAACCCCAACATTAGTCAATATGTACAATATATTTTTAACTCTGCTTTGGAGGGCTTGATTTTGAGATATTTGGGAATTGACTTTCAGAGATACTAATCACAGTAAGAAGGGTTACATGGTACTGCAGGCCTGCCTACCTGAGCAGCTCAAATCAATCACAGCTTTTGTAGATTTCTAGCTTCAGAGACCTGCTGAAGACACGTGATACAAGGCAATCTCCTCCCTTTTGCTGAGTTTGTCTCAACAAATCCACTACCTCTGTTGTGGACTCCATTTTCCATGAGTCTTTCATAGTGTTTTTTTCTATTGGATAAACTGCTAAAATATATGCATGCATGCATTCATTGATGCTGCCTATGATGCTTTTCTGTTGATGGCATTGTTTGAAAAATCTGTTACAAACCACCGAATGAAGCCTGAGAAACTTCTGAAGCAGACTTCATGCTGAAACCTGATTACAGATTACAAAATTCTTACACTTTGTTTCTTTTTACTTGTGAAAAAGCTGCTTTTGCTCTTGCATGAGTAGAGCCTAATTTTTATCCTTGTAGCAATTGTCTAAGAACACCTTTGAGATTTTGGCCTGTATTTGTTTTTCTTATCTACATATATTCTATGTCAGAAGTCAGAGCAGTCTCTTCCCTTCTATTGAGAGGCAGTATTGAGAGGTAACCTCTGTCTTAGAGGTGGCCTTTTGGCTTAGCACTTGGCTTTGTTTGAAGATGCATATTCAAACCTGTGTTTTCCTCTCTCATTCCCACCAACAATACAGTGGTCAGAAAAAGTTTTATTTTAGGGGTGGGGCCACAGGAGGATATAGGCTCTTAATTTAAATTACTTAAAACTATAGCAGGAAATGCAGAGACCTTTTGAATTTTATTACAGTTAGTGATCTGCAGTAATTTTTTTTATTTGTTCATACGGCCAAATCACAGTATGAGCCTTTTAGTAATGGAAGCTTCTCTTTTCTTTATTTTATAGAGCCTCTTTTGTCAGTCCCAGTTCCTCAATCCATGTTAACTGGAATTTTACAGCCTCAACCCATCCCAGCAGGGGAGACTGTAATAGTTCCTGAAAACCTGCTGAATAACTCAGGAGTCAGACCAGTGATTCTGATAGGTAAGTCTTACACAGGGGAATCAAATGCTGCGTTTTGAATAAATGCATGCTCCTCTAGAAGAAAGGGGGTTTTGATTTCTTTTTGTTGGTTCTGGCATTCAGTACAATACGAAGTCAGTTTGTCACGGATAGTTTGCTTTAGTTGCTCAACATTTAAAATTGGAAGTTAAGCGATTGCTGGAGAATCTGATTTGCAAACAGGTCACAACTAGGTCAAATTTATACAAAACCTCTGGCCAAATTGAAGTTTTGTACAAATAAGATTTTCGTAAAATCCAGGAATAGAAATATTTCCACGTAATGAAAATAGCTTTCCAGTGTAAACAACTTACAAAACAAGCAAATATTTCCCACAGCATTTATAGTCCAGATCTTGAAACCCAGGGATTCTGCATGAGAACCAGAAAATTAATTTGAACTGACTAATCAGAAGTGAATCATACTAACTTTGTCTTTTGTAGTCCATACTTCTTGTAAGCAACTGAGATAACAGATCAGGCTTTTAAAACCGGTTAGCTGTATAAAGTACATTGTTAACCCTTAGAAGGACATTGCTTTTACTTTAAAAGTATGACTCGTAGTGTGAATATCCCTTTCAAGCTGAGCTACTTGGGCATACTATATAATAAAGATGGGTTGGCTAGTACTGCTGACATTTTTTTGGTTCTTTAAATCTCTTTTCAATCCAGCACCATACAGATGGTTGTGTAAAGTAGCTTCAGTGTTAACAGAACATGCCTGTGAATACAATCCGTGGAATAATTTATCATTCCTGAAGAAATGGAGAAGTTCTCCAAGTCCTCACTTGCACAGATAATCCCAATACACACAATTCCCAGAGAATTAACAGGGCCGTGTGCTAGTAAAACCATCAAGGGTAGGGTTACACTTCTTCTGGTTTATGTTGCTTGGTGTTGTCTTCTAGAAGCTCTAGCACGGTGCTCTAACGGTTTGCAGAGGAACACTTCCTTATTAAAGATGAGGGTGCCTACGGTCATGAGCTTAAGTGCAAATTGAATGCAGCCCTTAGGCTCTTGGAGAGTTGCCAGTGAAGTCCTCAGTTAGGCTAAATGTTAGTGGCCCTGAGAAACAGCGTCCTATTAATAGTACAGAACCAGATGTACCCAAATGGATGGGTTTGGCAAAACCTGTGTGGAATTTTTTTTAAAATGAAAACTTTCTCAAGGAAGAGAGGAGTTAGCCTGTGCTCATGTGCTTTACCTTACAGAACATCATGTTTAGTTGTTGATGTTTATTTAATCTGTTTATGAAAACAGAATTGAAACATGGCAAAAAAGGTAAAATCAATCACAGAAATACCACAGTGGCTGAATCAATGCTAATGTGACTTATGCTGCTTTCATAATGTTAAGATCAATGTACTTTTGCTTCCATTGATTTTTCTTTTTTGTACGCTATATTATGGAGAATCTGTATTTAAAGGCCAGGGTAAGACCTAAACAGATAATATTCTCGGTTGTGTTTGGATAACAATAATTATGCTGCTGGTATGCCATTATTGTTAGTGTTTGCAAGTCTATGTGATCACTTGTAAAATACAGCAAAGGATCTCTGGCCTATCTCGTTTATTTTGTAAGCAATTATAATGTCAAGAACAGTCACTGATGCAGTGTATTTTGCAAGATAACACTAAGGAGAAGTTTGGAAATGTATACATTGTGCAAGATTTCATGTAGTGGCATATTTTGTGAATTTCTGGGGGTGTTTTTTTTTGTTTTTTTTTATCAAAGGTTATGGCACTTTACCTTATTTCTATGGAAATGTTGGTGATATTGTTGTAAGTCCCTTGCTGGTGAATTGCTACAAGATTCCACAGCTGGAAAACAAGGATTTGGATCTCTTGGGTTTAACAAGCAGTCAGCTGCTAAGTGTGGAAAATATGATACTTTTAACTATTCAGTATCTTGTCCAACTAGGTAAGCAATTTGTCACAAGCACTTGTTTTTATTTGTGACTGTTCTTTTCTCTCCTCACCCGCTTTATGTCCATTTCAGAGCCAATTTTCTGGCTATTTTTGTGCCTGGCAGAGGTAAGTGGCTCCATCTAGTGTGTGTGACTTTGCTACTTTGTTCATCAAACTGAAGAAGTGACATGAATTTAAAGGCTGATACTGCTTCTGCTCTCCATATGGGGACTGACCAGGTCACCTTTGTGAAAATGGATTTGCAATGCAGATAACTCATTTGCTTAGGGTATCAAACCATCAGTTATCACAGCTCTTTCTAAGGACAGTCAGTCTGTTTTATTCAGTTTTGTGACAAATGCTGGCAGATGTGTGATGGTCATCATTGTTTTGGTGACAGCACCGTTTACATGAAAACCACATTTGTTATTCAGACTAAGGCAAGTGATTCAGTGAATATCTCTTTCTTGTAAATGTTTTTGAAATGGACTCTTTGCAAGAGAGAGCAAACTAGCAAACCACATTTTCTTTCTCTTATTGCAGGTCCAGACATTTTTCCCTACCTTAGAGTAAAAAGCAGCAGTGTTAACAGTAATCTTTTAGAAGTTAAAGAATAATGCAGGATAGCCTTGGGAAACTTCTCACAGCAGTCTCAGTCTTAGCTTCTGTATTTGAAAAGATGCTTCTTATCCTAGAGGAGAGTGTGAAATGACTTGTGAAGAGCACGCACGCTGCTTTTCCTGTACTGCGTTTCTGCTAGGGCATCTGTAATACATAACGGTGTGAAATGTGCGAACATTTCAGAAGAAGCACAACTGGTGATAACCCTGTAATCTGGGGAGCAAATGTGCTCTGTGCAGGCTTCACCCGTGGGTTCTTATGCTTTGCTCTTCTCCCTTGATGCAGTACTGTTACCGACGGGAAGGAGGCCATCTTCTGTGTTGTAATACTCTCTAAGTGACCTGTTTGCTTTATTTATCATCCTCTGCCTCAGTAGTCCATTGGATGCCATGTCAGAACTGACAGAAGGTTTCTTTATTTTCTACAGGCTGAATGTTTTTCTGTTGCCCTTCCCTCAGTGGGCTTAGATTTGTTATTCATGGTTTTCATCTTCACTGGAAAGTCTGTAGAGCCTGCATGTTAAAACCAGCTGCTTGACACAGTTCTGGCTTGATAAGAGGCAGCTTGCAGATTTCCTTCTGAGAAACATGTAGGCCGCTGATACAGCATTTCCAATTAAAAATAAACAGTTTATTGAAACTTGCCGAGTCAGTGAACCACACTCCATGAGCAAAGTCTATGCTTGCTGCAAACTAGAGAAGGCTTCTGGAAAAGCCTCTGGAGCTGAGCTGAGCTGTGTCTAGTGAGCACCGTGCTTTCAGCATAAAGCAGTTCCCTTATTAGCAGGTGTTTGGTTTGGCTTTTGTTCTTAGCTGTGCAGAGCTGGATATCCATTTGGCCTTATGTGGAGATGGGCGTGAGCACTGTAAGATGAAAGAACCTAATGAGGAGAAAAGTAAAAACATTCTGCAGAGCATGGGGATCAAAACATGTTGCTGGTTTGAATATTGGTACAAACTTAAAACTGTTGGAATTGTGACAGTTGCACTGAACTGTAGCCTTTATCCCGTTTTGTAAAATCAAAGCAGATTAAAGATGGTTGGAGGGCAGCCAGGTTCAAAAGTTTTTGATGAGAAGAGACAAATACACACATAAATTAACAGTTTATTCATGTGAGCCTCTTTTTTTTTCTTGAGAAAGTAGGACTAAAAAGTTTTTCTTTTTTCTGGAGTATGTTGTGAAGGAGTAAGATAAAGGCAAAGGCAAAAAAGCAGACAGAAGAATGAAATAGATACTAAGTCCTGCCTAATTTTTTCAGATCTCACTATTTGTACAAAATATGTTTGCAGATGACTGTGATTGCAGATCATAAGAATATTGTTTATGAAAGTGCTCCTTTTTTTAAAAAATATCTGAGACTTCCTTTCATTTTTCCTCTAGGATTATGACAACATTATTAATTGTAGGATAATGCTGTTGTGTTTTCAGAAATCAGCTGAGCAATCTCGCAATGATGCTACAGATCAAAGCAAACAAAATAAGTGCATTTCTGGTGCTTTCATTTTAAACAGACTAGGAAGACTATACACAGTTAAAGATGTGATTGTGAGCCATGGCACTGCTCTAAATAAATTCCACTGACTGTGATAAAGGAATAAGTAAAAAAAGATCAAGAGGTGTGTTTGATTTCAGCGGGTTTTTACAGTCTGTCTCCTGTACTTACTCAGATTTCGCATTTGTTATCGTTGGCAGTATTCATAGTGAACTATTCTCAAGCTTTGTTTTTATACCTCAAAATGCCCATATTTGCAGTGTAGGTTACATTCTATCATTTGTAATAGTCTGCTTTTTACTATAGCACTACAGTTTCTACAAACACAGTCTCATCCTACGCCGTGCTAAGGTCTGTGTTTTGGTTTTTCAGCTGGAGGAGATTTTTGGACCTTCTGTTAACTACCTGTTTAGAATTCTAAAATCATTCTCCCTTCTCTCTTGTTGCGGTACATTTGAATTGCTTCGACTATGTGTGTGCCGTGACACCCAGAGGTGTTTTGTAGCTTCCGTATCTGAATGCACATCCAAGCTTAAGGCAGGAACAAGCCTCTGTCTTCAGTGGAAGGGATATTCAGACACTCAAAGCAAGAGGCTACTCCAGCAATTCTCCTCGTCTTAGATGGTTGGAGGAGTGGTTCTCTGTGGGATGCACAGTGAAACGTGTCTACCCAGAAATGGATGGCGTTTGAATATGCTGTCTTCAACTGTAGGTGCTTTTGGAAGCATAACTATGTTAATAAGGTCTTTTTCAAATATTAATATTTTATGGTATTATTTGGTTGGCAGTTTTGTTTTCTGAAGTCAAGATCATCCTTTGAGTACTTATTTCTGTAGAGAAGCTTCCAAATATTCCCTTTTAACTTTGACAGATTCCTGTATATGTACTTAGGAAACTGTTCACAATCAAAATCAGTATCTATCATTTTGTCTTCCATCTCATCTGGTATTAGTTCCATTATTTTTCTGGATAGCTGTGGAGAACGACTGCCATGAGCCAAGTGTGGTATTAAACACTTCACTAATTTAAAGAGATTTCCTTAGCAGTGCCTTTCTGATAGCTATTTTCTCTTATAAATCATCTGAATGAAATTCTGTGTGTTCTCATACAGAAGTCTTTCCATTTTCACAATTATTTACATTTTCTTTGGTTCATGATGACCCCTGTGTCTAGAGCCTGTCTCTTAAGTAACCTCCCTCAATCAGCAAAAGCTTGCTTTTATTTCTTTTAGTGTATAACATCTTTCTTGTTGTGGTTGATACCTTGTAGATAGAATTTGTTTCTGCAGAAGATTTCTCTATCAATAAATGTCTATTTTTTTCTGTTTTGAGATCTTCAAAGATTTAGAATGCGTGATGCTTTCTTAGACAGGAAAAGAAAACATATTTCCAAGAAAGAGAACTGTAAAGAGACAATTATGCCCAAGCTGCATTAAATTAGACTCATTAGAACTTTGCATCAAAAATGAAAAAAGCCTTGCATTTACAAGTCTATAGTTGTCCTACCATCCTATGGTAATTGGATGGTGACACTCTCCAAATGTTACTTCTCAAAAAGGCAAAATGACAGCAGGTGGCAGTTTTTACAGATTCTGTCCTATAGGTTATTTACCCACTCCCTGCCCTGCTGTTCACACAACCTTTCTGTTTCCTTTTTTTCACTGCCCTTTTTTCTTGTTGTCTTCGGCCCTGAAAGAAAACATAAAACCAAACCCAGCATTTCACATATCTCTGGTATTTAAGCCCCCCCTTTTTGTCATAGAAAAGCAAGCTGTTGAAGCATGAAGCTGTCTTCTTTGGCACTGACATGAGATCTTGGCAGTTTAAGCTATGGTTACTTTTTGCTCTGTGTTCATGATTATTTTTAGCTGTTCCTGAGTATCTCTGACAATGAGACAAATCTTACTGAGCATAATGTTAATTGAAGCTGAGTTGGGGGACTGATGCTAAGATAGAGTAGCTTATAGTTCTGTTTTCCAGTTCACCATACAAAGTCTAGGGAACATAGATCTAAAGTTGCATATACCTCTTTACATTAGAAGTTTAGGATTTGCGAAATTAATCTAATTTAACTAAAGTAAAAGAAGAGGTTAAACATGCTTATTTACATCCATGCTTAGTTTACGAATATGCATGATGAGAAAAAGCAAAACAAAAACCACTTGACAGGCTCTGCCATACTGCATGGCTGTGATTAGACTGTGAGGATAAGCATTTGGTTTTTCTGCTGTAAAAACATAGGAAGCTACATGATTAATCCTTCTGTTCCGGGCAAAAGGCACATATTTTCCCACTCCCTTGTTTGTCCCACCAGTTTCTGAAGGTAGGAAATCTAGGAGTGAGATTTAACCTCATTGTTAAAAAAAATGAGATGGTGGGAGAGAGCGGCTTCTAATACGAAAACCCAAGAATAAGCCATGTGGGTAGATATCCACTGAGTAGCCAGTGGCTTTTGTAAAAGTGAAAAATATGGTGAAGGAGCTTGTCAGATCAAGACAGCCATGTCATTATTCCTGGTTCAATAACATTTTTATATGAGATACTGTTCTTCTGGTTTTTTGTTTTCAATGTAGGTCCTGACCAGATACCCCTGAGGGAAGAATTTGAGCAGATCATGTTGAAAGCTATGCAGGAGTTCACTCTGAGAGAGCGATCCTTGCAAATGAGCGCACAGTGTATCTCTGTGTCACCAGGTCAACTCCCTTGGCTTGCTAGGTTAATCGCTAGTGTGTCCCGGGACCTTGTGCATGTGGTTGTTACCCAGAATTCGCTGGCAGAAGGCATCTCGGAGACCTTGAGATCTCTCAATGAAATGAAACATCAGCAAAAGCTCCCAGATTATGTAGTTGCCATTTGTGCATCAAAGATAAGAGGAAATGAATTCTGCGTGGTAGTCCTAGGTGAGTATATTTGCAGTATGCTTCAAATACCAATGCAATTTTGCTGAATTAATTTTCTTGAGTCGTTTTTCCAGTTTTTTAACCCCTTTTATTCTTTTTATTCTCCTTTGTACTGTTGCACTGGAATGTCACAGTTTACTACACCTCTGTCAAGACTTGGAGTACTGATGTCCATGAGAATCTAGAAAAATAGCCATATGCTAGTCATTACTACTCCTTGAGAGGCCTGAGACTTTATTGTTTGTGTGGCTACCTTAGAAAATATCTTGAAGTGACCCAGTGACAAAATAGTCGGTTTGTCTTTGTTTTGTGTAGCAGCTGTGCTATTTCACTTGGCAATATTGGATTGACCACAGTCTTCTGCAGACCATTGTAAAACAGAACATGCTTTTTATCCTTTTTAGCATGTTATTTTCAAATTCCGCGTTGGTGACTGGCTGTGATGTTTGTGTGTGCATTAATGTGTCTGGAAGGAAGTGAATTTTGACTAGTCATCTTTCCTTTGTAGGCAGATAAATCAGTAATGTCAATTTTTCACTTTTTTTCCACACTAGGGATAATTACTTTTTCATATTTACCCAGAATCCTCCATTCCATCTCAGGTACAAATACTTATCTTGCATTATCATTTGTCACCGAAGCGTGCAAAACTGGGCAACAGCTTGCAAAGGGTGTGCTAAACCGATATAACTAATTTTTCCATCACTAGCGAAATAGTCTTGAGGCTGCTCTCCCAGTCCACGGGGCAAAGGCAGTGAAGATCCATGACTGAAGATCAGCGTGCCCCACACTTCTAGGATGAAAAGGTTGTGTTGATAGTACACTGTATTAAAGATTGCTCTCACTTTTTTTCCCCCCTCTTCTCCAGGTCAGTATCAATCTAGGGCACTTGCAGAAAGCATGCTTACCACCAGTGAATTTTTAAAAGAGATCAGTTACGAGCTCATCACTGGGAAAGTTAGTTTCCTGGCATCACATTTCAAAAATACCTCTTTAGGTGAGTGATCCTAAGAAACAAAAGTTCTAGCTGAGACAGTAATTTTATTAGGGTTGGTGTGTCCCCCGTGTTAAAGCGCACATAATACAGCTCTGCCCTCTCCACCGAGAGGCGTTCTTTCCTTCTCTCCATTCTCTGTGTGTAAAGGAGCGCTCGTTTCCTTCAACCCGTGCAGTGTGAGTTACTCATCCTGTGGCAAAACATTTTTAACACTGTTTATAGTGCTGAATGTGACAGCAGGGCACCCGTGAGCGCGAGTCTTTTCTTGTTTGCGCTTTTAGCACAGGTTTTAGCGGTTGTGTTATAGTGTGTGTTTCTTTGTAATCATCAGATGTCACTGCTAGCTGTAAAGACACAGAGCTGAAATTGTTCAGCTGTGGTATATTTTTTTTGGAATTCATTCAACTGGCAAAGCAATGAATAGAAAAATAATCTTCCTCCCTCTCTTCCCTGTATCTCCAGCCCCTTGCCCCTTCACAGATTCGACATCAGCTATGTGAGAACATGTGTGTATGTAATGTTCTGCATCATTTGTCTGAAATAGCTTCCAGATAATTTGGTGTTGCTAATTCTTATCTAGGTGACGATTTGGACAAGCTGCTGGAGAAAATGCTACAGCAGCGAGGGGAAAGTGTCATTATTCCTTTTAATGGAGATGTTAGCGAGTGCGTGTCATCTCAGGAGGCAATTGCCATGGTTTCTACGCAAGAACCAGGTAATTTTATTTTTTTTTTTACATGCAAGATGTGAAATAAGTGAGTAGTTTGTTAGATGTCAAAATGCATGTGCCTCAGAAGAGTCTGAGGGCACAGCTGCAGTCAGTGTGCCAACGTTCAAATATTAATACTGCCAGCTGAATATAGCAATATACACAGACAGAAAATCTCTGTAGTAATCTTTAGTGATGTTTTTTCCCCTATGTTTTATAATTCCTAAGCTAAAATATGTGATCTTCTGTTCTGTACTAAGCAGCGTACAGAAGGTGTTCTTTTGTAACGTTGGACTCATCTCACCCTTTTGCACCTAGAAAAGGAACGTAACTTTGGGCTTAAGGCAGAGGGGAACTCTATTCTTGTTCTGATCTCCCCAGGTGTCCTCCTGTATCTTAACTTTTGATATTCCTTACTTTCCACGTGTAAAGTGGTAATAATACGTACTACACACTTGTGCCCTGAAGCTTTTAGGGAAAGTGTTTTAAGATCTTAGACTGAAGGTGCTAGGCAAGTGTAATCTATAATTTGGTAATTTGAGGTGTGTCTTATTCAGTGTAATGTGATGAGATACTTAGGTGCAAAAGATGAGCTAGGATTGCCTGTCTAAAAATGCTAATTATAATTTTCTCATTTTGGAATTCTTTCCTTGTTCAGAGTTTTAACCATACTTTCCTTTTCCAGTAATGGTAAAAGATACATTGGCCTGCTGTGAACACTGAGATTCTTTTAGGTCTAGTATCAAAGCAAATTCAACCTCCAGTAAAGCTTTTTCCCTGTGAAAGAAAGGTATGCTCTTGACTCACATTAGTTAGCTTAAATTAATCAGCTCAGTGTTAGATCTGAATGAAAGCAAGGTGGTTTATAGTCTCGACACGATCAGAAGATCCAATTAGGAAGGCTGCAGGTACTTTGTTACGGCATCCCCAGAAGGACAAGTCTTGAGCTTCCTCACAGAATTAATTTGAAGGGAGAATGATCTTTTGATTCTGTTATTTTTTTGTTCTTACTATGTAATGACGTGCAGCAGTACTTTTTTAAATTTTCATGTTTTCTCAAACTAATATTCTGAGCTAGTTTTGTCTTTTAAAATATGGCTGTACAATGATTGAAACTACTGGAATCTGCCTGAATAAAAAAAAAAAGGAGAGGTAAGTCTGTTAGGCAGTGAGAGAGAAACTGAAACATGGATTGCTGGGCATAGAATTTACCTACTGGAAATACTGAAATACAGGAACATGCTTTTTCTTTGAGGAAACATGAATGCTCCAGTACATGTCTATAGAGAGCAAAGCTCCGGTCCCCCAATTCTCTGCAGCTAGTGTTACATGACATTTATGTAGTTCAGCTAAATCTGAGGCTAAAACTTCTGTTTTAAAAATCAAGAAACCTCCAGAGAAATAAATGACATCCCCCCACCCAAATAATTGGGATTTGTTGCCGGGGTGTATTGCTCAGTACTTCAGAACAGAGATCATGTACAATGAGAGATGATGAACTCCCAGCTGAGCTGCTGTCCTCTTAGAGTCTTTTTGGCAGGATTATCAATGCAGGCTCAGCTTCCTCAGATTAATCGGTGTCCTGGCTCTCATACCATCGTGCCCTGAGCACAGCAACCTCGGCACCCGTGGCTGGCTCTCCCAGCAGGAGGGATGGAGGGATGCTTCTGAAGAACTGCAAGTTTCAGGAGGAGATTAGAGCTATGTGTACATATATGTGTATATACACACACATTATATATATATATTTCTCTCTATATATGCATGCTTATTATGTATGTGTTGGTTCATTTAACAGAATGTATTTCACTATTTTGGCATTGAGGTTTCCTTGGGTTGCACTGTGAAAAATCCTCAAAACACTTAGGGCATTTAAAAAATGGGCAGTGCTGGACTTGAGGTCTGGTACGTATTTTGATAAAAAAATCCAGAAAGCTGATACTTGTGGTCTGTACCCAGCTCTCCAGAGTGTTGGGATTTATTCTGGTGAGTGATTTTTTTTCTGATAATAGAGGGTAGACTGTTTGGAGGGTCATGTTTATTGGGGGGGTGGGAAAGTAAACATGTTTCTTGTTGTGTTTTGTTTTCTTTTTCAAACAAACACACTCTAGATTTGGATGTTGATACCTTCCAAATTTACCAGCCACAGCTTACAGTTGCCAGAAAGCTCTTGTCCCAGGTTTGTGCTATAGCAGACAGTGGCAATCAGAGCCTGGATCTGGGCCACTTCAGCAAAGTAGACTTCATCGTTATAGTTCCCCGTTCAGAAGTCCTGGTGCAGCAGACCCTTCAACGGATACGACAATCAGGTAAAAGGGAGGGGAGGGAAAAGAGTCTGTTAAACCAAGCTATGTGATATTATTAAATCCTATCTGGTATAAAAGGAGAAGTAAGTTGCTCCAACATGTAATTTGCATGTCCAATATTAGCTCTGTTAGTTGGTATCATTGATGAATTCTAAATACCTTCCTTTCATAAATTGGGCCCAAGCCATGCCATGTAAGCTTCAAAAGAAATTGCCATATTTGTGCAGGTCTGAGGAATGTATGACCTGGAGAAGCACTCAACTGTCGAGAGAGGGAGTGGATGAGCAAATGTGGCTGCTCAGATCTTTCATCCCCTAGAGCTGTCAGTGCCATTTGTTCTAGGTACACATCTGTGCATATGCTCTCGTATGTATTAGCGTAGGTGTATGTGCACAAAGCTCTCTCATTAGGTAGATAAATGCCTCAGTAATACATGCACATTGGCACACAATAATCACCGTATGATTCAGATGGTGAGTTTCCTTGTCTGGGGTTCTGTGTCTGACCATAGCTGGTACCAAATCCTTCAAGAAGAGCAAAAAAGTTTTAGTGGGCAGGTTATGGAATATGTCCCCCTTGAGAATGACCTCTGTTATCCACTCTGTTAATGACTGACACGTATCCAGAAAAGCGTAAAGGTTCTCTCTGTGGAGAAAACTGCTGTCTAATAAAACTAAGGACTATCTGTATAGATGTTTGGTCCTTTTTAGCTCTTGATCTCTGATACCTGGGACTAGTGAAGCCCTTAGGATAGTTGTGTGTTTAGGATTTTTTTTAATCAGCTGAAATTTTTTTTTTCCTGCGTTCACCTTCATCTAACAATACCTTGCATTTCCATTTGAAAAACCTGAATATGAGCCTTTGGTGTAATGTGTCTGTGAGTGGGTTTGGGTAGTTGTTGGCTTTTCAGCCTCTTATTTTCTACTCTGAACTAAACAGTCCCACACTTTTTGATTGTGCAGTTGTGCCCTGATATTGCTCAATATTGCAGTCCATCTCTGTTTTTTTCTCTGCTTTGTACTATTTTACTAGTAAAATGAAAAGACTAAAATAGATTACTTGAAGTACGGGTTTTTTTTCCTTTCTAACATAACGTTATGGGTTTTTTTGTTCCGTTCCTTAATTCTTCAGGCATTGTATTTACTTAATTTCCTTCTACACTAAACCAGAGGCTTTCTGATATCTGTTAACAGGGTTTCACATTTATTTTATTTTATTTTTTTAAATGAATTATTTTTACATTACTTTTTAATTTATTTGTTTTAAAATCATTAAGACCCTGGCAAATATATAGCTGGACCCATATTTCACAGTGGCTTATTGCTACTTCTTTAATTCAAATGGTGTCCAAAGCCATGTACATTACATCATGCCTACTTTATGAATACAATGGCAATCTATCATTACAAAGACTGCTAGAGAGTAGTTGTATTGACACTAACATTGAAGCAGGACATGAAAAAAATTATATGTAGCAAGAGTCAGTTTCATATAAATTTATGATTTTTGCAAAGCAAAGGTCAGGGTAACTTTTTCTGACTCAAGCAGGATTAATATATTAGCTAAATATGGGCAAGTTTGGCCTAGGATCATGGAGCATAGCCAACTGAGAGCTGCTCTAGACATTTTTGTGGAGGTCTGATTTTTTAAATTTTTTTTTTTGGTAATGTGAGACATCTTTGAAAGGCCTTCAGGCACTTTTTGGAGGAAATCCAGAAGCCAAGAAGCACGTTTCTGTCCCCATTGTGAGAGAAAATGCATTCAGATAATCTTCATACAGTGATTTGGCCAGTCTTGATATTGCTGGACAAGTGGAAACCTACCATTGACACTTCATTTTTGGATAAACTCAAAGGAAAATATTTTTGTTGTATTCTTCTTTCTGACAGGTGTCCTTGTGGACTTGGGCCTAGAAGACAATGGGACGGCATATCAGAGAGCCGAGAAATACGTGGTTCGGCTAGACAATGAGATTCAAACAAAATTTGAAATTTTCATGAGACGAGTGAAGCAGAATCCCTATACACTCTTTGTGCTGGTTCATGACAATGCCCACGTGGATTTAACAAGGTAGCTGCTTCAATCTACCAAAGGAAAATCATCCTCTTCCAGTGTTGTCGAGTTAGTTATGTTTTTCAAAAGACTTACCATCTTAGATACCTGATGCTTTCTCTAGGCCTAAAGCATTGTGCCTCAAAATCAGAAATCATCTTTTTTGCTTGCCCATGATATTTGTTAACTAATTCTGATTCAGCTGAAGATAGGTGAAACTTGTTTCAGATTTTTGGATCCCTAACAAGATGACTGTAAGTGCTATGGTACTGAAGTCCAGGAAGAAGGGTTGAATTTTGCAACTTTCTGTGCTCTTCTTGTCTTTTTTCCTATTTGCCTATTTTTTCTCTACTCATATTTTAATTCATGTTTTTATCCTTGACGATAATGTTGTTTTTAATATAAGAAGGCTTACAGACATTTAGCGCTCTGCATCATCTGAAAAATGTCCTAGCTGCTGTAAGAAAAGGAGTTTAAAAACAGCTGTGTTGAATTTGGTCAGTGTTGGGTCTAACCAGAACAACACATACACACACGTGCAGAAACATTTCTTCACAATGAATCACAACTTCACTATGGAAAAAGAACTGAGGAGAATAATCTTAATGTGATTTAGACATGGTATGTAAGGCTGTGGGATTAATTTGAATATCAGAGTTATAATAAACAAAATACATTCCTGGAAGGACAGATGAAAATAAATAAAAGCAACATTCTTCCTATCTTATCCTCCCCATCACATTTTTGTTACTGTCTTTGCAGTACACTGATTTTGGAATTCCTGAATGTTCTGTAGACGAAGGTAATTCCAGGAAATGGAAATCAGAACATCAAGAGACTGTCAGGTTGCCCAGTCTTTCCGGAGAGTGTTTCAGGCTGGAAAATCCACTGGATTTTATAAAATTGTTACTGTATGCTAACCCCACAGCTCATGGAACAGTTTCTCAGTGAGAGGGATGTCATCAGCTTTAGCTTATTTTTGGTTTCCTACATCTGTTGCTCTTTTAAATTGGCACAATAATTCACCTTCTCACTGTCAGCAGATTTTGGTCCTCTATTTAGTTGGGGTTTTTTTCCCCATTGCCTGAGTCTGCCCACAGAAAACACTCATGGTTTTGACATCTTTCACCCCTCCAAAGAGTTTTTTTGAGCTGTAATTCTCAGTGCCATGGTCATTTGGAGATTTTTCTGCAGGAAGAGAGTAATCCGTTGCATCTCAGGATGTCAGTAAGGCAATTCTTTGCATTCTTATTTCTGCAGTGCCATTTCAAGTTCCCTGTCACATGGTGAGCCTAGTCATGGTCTGGCTGATAGAGTTATTAATTGCAGGGAGGTCCTTGAAGCATTCAACCTCCTTGTTCTTCAGGTCAGCTCTTTTCCTTATGCCTTGCAAACGCAGCAGTCCAGGATCAGCTCTAGCAATGAAGTACACTGGATACAATTTGACACCATGGTAAGTGTTTAATTGTTAATTTTAACTGTGAATTTTAATGTGGACGTCACACCAAACAGAATCTAGCAGATGTGTATTACAGAAAAATGTTAGGAGGGAGCTCTTTCTCTGTTGGAGTTTGTTCTCTCAGTCTCTGGGTGCACAGCACTGGGCTGCGGATGATAGAGGTAGCATTGACATTTGGGCCCAGAAAATACACATTTTTCTTTGTCCAGTCATGTAATATGAGAAATTACTCACTACAGTCTGGTCAGGCAAAGCTACATTGATGTGCCATAAAACTCATGAGCTGGCCTTCCATTTTTCAAGCAGTCTGACTTTTGACTGTAAGTTGTATGTTACATAGCCTGTCAAGTCTGCTCATTACTTCTCTGGTACTAATAAAAGTTGTGTGCTAGATTAACAAGTTACGGTGTAGTAGAGGCCATCATTGTGCAGAGAAGAGGTGGGTAGGGTCTGTTGGACATTCTGCACCATTAGCTTTTCTCATCATTTCAGCCAGCTGATTCTGAGGACGTTTTGGCAAAACCTGCTTTAAAAATAGCCTTTTCTCCTATTCTTTGTTTGGTATATGTATATCAAGTTTGACTTTACTGTGTTGAGTGGACCATTGGTTTCTGTAAAGTGTCTTAAAGTGGTAGTGGTAAAAAAGAAAAAATGAGGGAGTGAATGAATATTCAAATTGCTTTTTGGTTGCTTGTTAATATAAGCCATTGTGGTGACCTTCTGTAAAATGGTCTACAGATTTTTTTGTTTCCCAAAAGTTAAAAAAACAACAACTTTCAGTCTTATGATTAAAAAAATAACCCCAAAAAAAAAAGGGGAGACTGCATGTGATTAACTACATTCCTAGTGATTACTCATGATGTAAATGCGCTGGAGACCATGCTGTGCTTCCAGCAAAGGCCTCGTGAAACTTGAGGCAGCCTTTCTGATTGCTGACTGCAGATTTACATTCCAGCAAAGAAATTATCAGTTTCTGATTGCCATTAGAGATGTGTAGAATCTGACAGTCAAGAAGAATTTTGGAAATTAATAATGCTTCTGTTTTCAGGGTCTGCTTTAAATAGAAATGAGGTAACAGTTGTCAGTAGATATAAAGCCAGAGACAGGGAGTCAGAAAATAATTAGCAGGATTCTAGAAACCCCCTGCAATCACAGGTAGGAGATATTTTGAAAAATTTGCAAGGACCTACACCTGTCTTTTCCTAGCTGTAGACAAATAATAAGTAAAAAACAACTAACGTTTTATTATATTCTTTGAAACAAACAAAGAGCATCGCTGAGGGAGAATGAATGAAAAGAAAGGATACTTTGCTTTGGAAAATACTTTCCACTTATTTGTTAATGACATAAGAAATGAAAATTGGTTCCAGTTTTCCTTATGTTTTTGCTATCTCTGTATGGAACAGGATGATGCAGCAAGTGAAGACAAGCTGTACTTTGGTTTGAATGAATACAGCAAATCCCTCCAATGGGGAGTCACAAGTCCCCTTCTGAGATGTGATGAAACCTTTGAAAAAATGGTCAACACACTTTTAGAAAGGTAAATAGAAACATGGGAGCTTGGGATTCTGCTTAATCGGAATCTTAAGGATATAGATATATTTATGAGCCCCATCACAGGGAGATCAAGACATGATGACCTCTGATGTTGATCTTGGAATCTGTGAAGTATGTGCAATTTTTATTTTTGTAACTAATTTAGTGCTGTTGAAGAAGGAGGGGATATCCTTCATTTGTTTATAGAAGAGATTAGGGCAATTCAGCAGCAGTCCAGGCTCAGCTGTGCTGCTCTCTTCTTCTGGCTTAGCCCGCACTAAGCTAAGAAGGTACCAGAGGTTTCATACCTCACTACTTGTGGTGTCTCCCTGCTGAGGCTGCCAACAAATTTTTCAGTGGCGGCTCAGGTGAGTGACATTATTTCCAAAAAGTCATTTTTATGATTTCATTAGCTGGCTATGGTTTCGGTTCCTGCAGCTCAGAGCCTGAAAGTGGCTTGTTAGTACCCTGCAGCTGCCAGAACAAGCTACTTTCATAGCACGTATCCAAGGTACAATTAAATGCGCACATTACAGGAATGAAGGCAATACTGTGGTTCTCAGTGGTGCGGAAATCTATTCTGTGTATCAGCAGGACAGATCGCTTATAGACAGTTCAAGCTATAGTTCTCTACTGTATTTTAGTATTTACTGGAACAGGATTGTTTTTTACTGTTTTCCTATTTTATTTGGTCAATATAATTAATAATTGTAAATGTAGCTATATTTATTAATAAAACCAAAAAATGAATGAATAATTAATAATATATATATAGTATATATCTACAAATATGTAAGTAATGAATGTGATAAATAATAATAAGGTCAGTTAATAGGTCAGTTCTTTAAGCTTCTCGTAGTCTTTCTGGCCAGGTCCAAAGGAAGAGATAGTGGTCACTGTTGCTCTCTTTCTGTTCTTAAAATATGGATAGGGAAAAGAATGAAGGGAGATTAATGCATGTGCAAATACTGCCCTGATATGGGGTTAGGATAAGACTAGAAATTGGCAGGAGGTGAAGTTGTACCTTGGAGCCAGGATATGCTTTTGTGTCATGGTTTATTGATTTAGCTTCTCTTTTCAAGAAATTGGGTTATTCTGTCTGGGTGGGTGAGCCATACAAGCATAGAAGTCTGAAAACATTGCAGACATTCTGGTCCATTTGTTTTAGTAACAAAAATGCAGTGGGTGCTTTTATAGGAGGAGGAGTGAAAAGTACTTTAAAACATTTAATGACTGGCATATGGTATACGGAGCGAGCTACTGTGCCTACTGGTTAAAGACAGACACAAAACTTTATTCAAATGGATCCCATATTGTCTATTAAATTACTCAAGAAAGAGAGCAGAGAAATTTGGAACTTTTAGTTGTTTTAGTCGTTTGAACTTCCGTGGCGAAGGACTAGCATGCGAGGCATAATAGCATAAGGTTTCTTCTGTATTATGGTGCTGAGTGAACTCATGGGGAATGTCTAGAAATGGAGTGCTTTTTTGCTTGAGTAGGTTTTAATCTTTTTTTTCTTAGCATTTTACTTTGTGAGTTCATATCTGTTATCACCGCATATAGCTGCAGTGAGAGAGAAAAAAGCATTGGCTATGTAAGTTAAAAGGCAAATTTGGAGTTCAAATTTGGCTCAGAGACAGCAATCCCCGTTGGTAAGTCTTAACTTTCTGGTGAGAGGCAGCGATGTGTGAAATTATGAAGTGCTTCTCCCACAAGTCACCTGAAGCAGTGATGGTCCTCTGAGTTCGTAGAAGAGAAAAGCTTGTGGACAGCAAAGCAATTATTAGCCTGTGCTATGGATCTGCAGTGATCTGTATCTCCATCAGTTAAAGATCTTTAGCTGAATTTTTGGCCCAAATGAAGACAATTGAAGTTTATAATTCCTGTTACTTGCGTGCAGGGCTTGGCTCTCTCTCTTCTTCATTTGGACCATGTCATATTAATTTACTTAAACACAGTTAGATTCTGTGCAAAGTTATTGTTGATGAAAGTCAAAGGCTACAGAAAAAAAACAGGCACTTCTTTACCTGTTTTTTGGCTAATTTTCAGGCATCGCTGTGATTTTACATGTGCTAACGCAGAATTGTGTCTCCTCAAAGGTACCCCCGGCTGCACAGCATGGTGATTCGCTGCTACCTTCTCATTCAGCAGTATTCCCAGGCTCTGATGGCTCTCACGACCATGGCCTCACTACGAGATCACAGCACACCTGAAACGCTCAGCATAATGGATGACCTTATTACTTCTCCAGGAAAGGATAAGAATGGCTGTGGCCACATGCTGGTCATTAGGGTGCCGTCTGTGCAGCTAGCCATGCTGGCCAAGGAGAGGTTGCAAGAAGTAAGAGACAAGCTAGGTCTGCAGTATCGTTTTGAGATCCTCCTTGGGAATCCTGCTTCAGAGCTTACTGTCGCGAAACACTTTGTGACACGGTTGAAGGTTAGCAGAAACGAAATACTTCTTTGTGTGCCCGTTGTAGTCATCTGACTGTCATACACATTTTGTGTTCATTCCCACATGTTTATAGGTTAATTATTCTACAGGAAAAGACTGCATGTTCTGTGTCTGTCTCTGTGGGATTTTCCTGTACTTTTGATGAGCATAAATGATTTAGAAACTTGGAAGAAAATTGAATAGTTACTGGCCCATGAAGTCAAACACTGGATGTTATCTCTCTTGTTAAAGTTGGATAACAGCATGAGTCAGATAGGTTTCATCTCTGAATCTCAGAAAGCAGAGCTCAGATCTCCTTAGGCAAACTAATTCTTTCCACCAGCTTGTATGTCTGTCTGTCTAGTGTATCTGTTGTCTGCTCTGTCCATCCATCTTTTGCTCTTCTGATAACTGGTATTCTGTTTGTCATAGACTTCTTTTCTTAAACCACTGCATGCTGAAAGCCTCTTCTGCACAGCATATGTGCACCAAGCTAAACTTTTGCATGGATTTGTAAGAGCATGGTTCAGCTAGCCAAACCCACTGCCTGAATTAACCTCATTACGTTAAACAAAGGAAACTGATTGCTTGCCTTAGGTACCAGCCTGAAAGTAATACTGGTTATCTGTCCTTATCCTTCCTCAAAGTCTCACTGAGAGATTAATTTTCTGTTTCTGCTATGAGTTATACAGTGTATTCAAAGCTACATAGAAAAGGAATGAATTTTGTGAGCCTTTCTTAAAGAGCTCGCCTAAAACCAAAAGCAGATAAGCTGTCCTTTAAAGAAGCTACCACCTCTGCCTCTCAAACATTGTCTGCAAGAGAGGGAAGAGATAAAAGTAGTAGTCGTGAAGGAGAAAACCACGTGTGAGATAGCAGCTCTGTGCTGCTGTTTTATTTTGGCTAGGCATTAATTCCAACCTTAAATTAGTCTGGATTGTGAGTCCTGTGAGGGCTTCTTTATGGCCCTTTGCTGTAAAGGGTTGCAGCCCTTACAGATTGCTGGTGCAGCCTGTGAGGCTTTTAGTGCAGATCAGGATGGAGTGTGAAGCTGTTGCAGGTGAATATTCATGTAGCCATTGATCCTGAACAGAGGAACTTGATCAGGCTTCTAAATAATTCTTCTTATTTCTCTCCCCCACAACATAAGATGCTTTTTAGGACTAAACAAAGATGTAGGATTCTGGACTTGTTTCTTTCCTTGCAGGTGACTAGGAAAAAAACACTCGGTTCTGAAACATGCATATGAAGGGAGCGAGGAGAGGAATTCAGTTGCCCAAAGATAAGCCTGCAGTGTCTTTTTTAGGTGGGTTATCCCAGTGGCGCTCAAGAATGATGGTCACCTGTGAGTCTTGTGCTGGGCTGCCGTACCTGCTTGTCTGGTGCCTGGGATAACACAGGGTCTCTGAAATGGTGCGAGCATATGTTTGGGCAACTGATTCCCGTTAAAAAATTCATCAGCCATGCTACCATTGAGCCTGGTTTATTGCAGACAATTTTGATTTAGTTCTCTGTGCTGCTTGGCTTTTCTTCTGATGTTAGTTACAGTACTGAAGCTGGAGATCTGGAGCAAGTGGGGAACTGATTTCTGCCTGCTTCCACTATGAGGCCCTGGCCCTTTTTTTTTACAAGGGGAGAGCAATATGAGGCTACTGAGCACTTTCTGGTGAGGCTGAGGCTCAAAATGCTGGTCCAACTGCTGTTGGTTGCAGGGAGGATGAGACTTCATCCTGACCTTTTTCAGGGACAGGGAGGGAAACTTCATGATGCCAATTCCTCCCCCTAAGAGGGCGTTAGCAGCACGTGTGGTGCTGCAGGAGGGCAGGGAGGGCGGGCAGCCATCCCTGCGGCACTGGGACCATTCCCCTCTCTGTCAGAGCAGCCCTCTGGCCAGCCAGCCAGGTCAGTCCTCCCCAGCAGGGAGCTGGGCTTCAAGGGGGGATGGTACACTCAGAGGTACAGAATGAAAGAACAGAGGAAAAATAACTTAAATAACTATTTTGTTCACCAGGCATGCTGTCATGGCATACCCCTTCAGTGTAACAAGAATCAAACCATTTGGGAAGCATTCAGAAGTGAGGAGCCCAGGGAGCTCTGTATGCAAGTTCACATCTCAAAGCCCCAGGCACTCAGGTTTCTTTGTAAGTCCTTAGGCTAGCAGAAAGTAAAGCAGCTTTGTATCTGTCTTCCTCTATTTCATTTTCTAGCTGTGCACTTTGCAGAAACTTCCATCACTGGAGAGGCAGGTTAACATACAGCCAGACTAACCCTGCCGAGACGAAAAATATCTCTCTGTTGCTGAGGTGCTTTACTGAGCCAGTAGATGTTGTTAGGTAGCTGGAGAAATAATTTTTTTCTGTGAACGTGTTACACAGAGGATACTGAAATCAGCAGGGGAAAGAAATCAGGACTGGCAAAAGAGAATAGAGACATAGCAGAAAAGGGGAATATTACTCAAAATTGTGCTCTTCCTAAGCTAAGAAAAAAATAATCATAGGTTTTTTTCAAGGGAAGTTTTCAAAACGTCAAATGGCACACTGAGTCACTGCTCTGCTAGTGAGTCCTCTTTTTCAATCCCCTTCATCTGCTGGAGAAGATTACTCATAAAACATGACCTTTCTGGGGAAGAGAAAGGGTAACAGGTCAAGGGTACAGACTGAGACTAGAAGAACCAAGAGAGAATTCAAGATAGGGTTCTTCTTGCAAGGTATGCTTTCCACAAAGTTTGCATAAGTCTTGATGCTCTGCCAAGAGAACTGCATCTCGTTGGCTTGTGCATCTGTGCTGAAAAGAGTAAAATACATATGTATTGTTTTTAATGGGCAGTTTGAGTGGTTGGGCTTGCTGTCGTGACTCAGCTAGGTAAGAGTCTTCTCCAGAACTGATTTTATCCATTATTAATAAGAAAGAAGGAAAAACTTTTTCCAGCAGGGTGATATGCTCAAATACTTGATGATTCTGTAACTATTAGGGTTTAATTTCCTTGCCTGGAGAGACCTTAATGTCTGATCAGCATAATAGAAATGTGAAGTCTCTGGGTTGTATGGAAAGGGCTTCTCTGCGATCTCCTGTCTTGCCTGGTCAGTGATCTAAGAGGCCACGTTGTCAGATTTCCTGGCGGCACCCATAATGTATTGACAGGAATGGCTGGATATGAACCTGCATTTTTGCATTTCAGCTTTATAATACAATTTCAGTGTTTGTAGAGATAGAATGGCTTGTTTACTTTCTATGTGGCAGTCTCCGAGTCTTTCAGCTTTACTTCATTTTAACAGTTGCTGTAGGGTGCCCATGTCTGTCTTGATCAAATACTGCCTGTATCACCTGGAAGTCTGGACACTGTGCAACACAGCAAGAAAGATGTTGTTGCTCAAGACAGAGCAATGTTTTTAGGAGGCCGCATCCAACACAGAACACAAATGGGCTCAGCCAGGTTCAGTAAGCTCTGCTGAACCAGGGGACTGGAGGGTGCAAGGACATGAGACTGACTAGGGTCTTGGTAGGAGTCCTTTCTTGTGGGATTACCTCTAGTGAAAGGGCATTTTTTTTCTTTCATATAATCCTTCATTATATAAAATAATTAAGCAAATATTTGGGGATCGTTGACTCATTTTCATACTCCACTTGAAGGTCTTACTTTAGCTTTACATTAATTTCAAAGAACTTTTATCTGCGCCAGCTTGAAATCGAAGGCATCAACTGATATTTCTCTGACAGACCACACTAATACCACACCAAGTGTATGTTTCCAGCACTGAATAACATATACTATGCATCCTTTTTCTGTGCATTTAATGCTTGGCTAACACTTTGCTATCTGAACAAATGCA
The DNA here is from genome assembly GCA_034008185.1 of Gorsachius magnificus. Classification (NCBI taxonomy): domain Eukaryota; kingdom Metazoa; phylum Chordata; class Aves; order Pelecaniformes; family Ardeidae; genus Gorsachius; species Gorsachius magnificus. The sequence goes on along the minus strand of CM067082.1, from coordinate 52,758,179 downwards.
TGCCTGTACCTAAGGTCTCCTTCCTGTTGGCTGTTGGGTAAGTGAACTCTGTATACAAAGAAAAAGCAAGAACTGAAAAAAAACAGGTGATGGTTTAGAAAGTGTCATTTAAATGTAACTAGAAGTTTCTCTGTTCACAGGCTTGGAGAGGAAATGAGCAGGATGACTGGATCCCTCGCACCTATCAGGATTTGGAAGGTCTACCTTGCATTGTTATTCTAACTGGCAAGGACCCTCTAGGAGAAACTTTCCCCAGGTGCTGTTAGTACTCTTGCAGTATCGTTGTTCTCTAACACATTTAGATAAGTTGGGGGGTTTGATACTATCTGGCTATTTTTTCACAAAAAAAGTATATTTTAGACTTTATTTGGGAACAGCTTAAAGTTTTGGAAAATGCAATTTGTGAAAAGTAAAGCTACTGTACTGTGTGGGTCAATGAATGTCTGTGCAAAGTACCAAGGAGCATAACTTATGTGCTGAATATTTTAAAATCATTTTGTATTTACTGGCTAATAAAATTGCTTGTGAATATTTAATAAGCAATTAAAGATAGGGAATATTCTTCAAAGTCAGAGCAAACAAAACTTTCTTTTTTCTTGGGTTGGGTTTTCTAGGTCATTGAAATACTGTGACCTTCGACTAATTGACTCAAGCTACTTAACTCGGACTGCATTAGAGCAAGAAGTAGGCCTGGCATGCTGCTATGTCTCAAAGGAGGCAATTCGAGGACCTATTGTAGCTCTCAACCTTAGTGAGAAGGAGCATGAGAAGGCTAACGGTAGCGAGAATGACTCTGATGAGCTGTTGATAGACTTGGACCGACCCCAGAGTAATAGCAGCGCTGTCACTGGAACCTCAGGTCAGTTATTCTCCTGTTGCTCTGAAAAACAAGTCTTCCTTCCTACGTCATTGGAATTTGAATGCAAACACTGAGATGTTTAGTCAAATGTGGGTTGCTTAGCTGTATCCTGCTGCAAGCTAGGCAATGAAATGTTAGTAGCGGATTCTTTCCACAGGGAACAATTTCCCTGTGTACAGCTAAAAGGGGATGGTGTTGCAATGGAAGGATGGTATGCCATAGCTAAGGGTCCCTTGTGACTTTTATTTTTAAACTTCTGTTTCACATTTGTTGCTAGTTTTGTCCTGTGGATCCTGAAAAGATCTTAAAGATCAGAGTAGAAATGGATAGTATAAAATTCTAGGAATACAAAAATGCTCTGTAAGTGTGGGGGTAGCTGTGGGTGAGGATGCCTATTTGCCTCCTTGCCAAGACCAGCAGAATGGCTGGGTCTTGCCCTACCTCTTCAGCCATCAATGGAGCCTCGTCTCCCACCAAGCCTTCTCTTCCTTGCATTCCTCAGGCACTTCTGCATCCTTCCCTTTGTTTCCCTCTGAGTTTGAGGTATTAAGACCGCTGAATTGGCCCTTTGCCGTACATCAGATCTTCCCATACACTAACGAAACCTGACTGGCATGGAGGATGGAGCACAGCCCAGTTCCCATTAAAGTTGCAGTGAAAGAAATGCTCTGTTTCTCCATAGAAAGGAAGGTCAAATTGATCTATGTATACAGTGGTGTGCTACACTTGAATTTCAGAAGGTTGTACCATCAAATTTCAAATCCCACGTGGGAAATGATAGGTAGCGCACAGGGACTCGGGCTGGGACACTTGTGTTCAGCCTGAAGAAGAGAAGACTGAGAGGGGACCTCATCAACACATACAAATATCTTAAGGGTGGAAGTCACAAGGATGGAGCCAGACTCTTTGCAGTGGTGTCTAGCACCAGGACAAGGGGCAATGGGTACAAACTGAAACATAAGAGGTTTCAGTTGTATATGAGGAAAAACTTCTTTACTCTGAGGGTGACGGAGCACTGGAACAGGCTGCCCAGGGGGGTTGTGGAGTCTCCTTCTCTGGAGATATTCAAAGCCCGCCTGGACGAAGTCCTGTCTAGCATGCTCTAAGAGAACCTGCTTTAGCAGGGGAGTTGGACTAGATGATCTCCCGAGGTCCCTTCCAACCCTTGCCATTCTGTGATTCTGTGTTTGGACTCTGAACCCTAGTAGAAGGGCTGTTGCCTCTTCAGCAAGAGGGACAGATGGATGTCAATGATTACTTTTTAAATGGTGAAACACTGACCTTATCCATGGCAGCACTCGTTGAACAGAAGTATCTGTGTGTTACGATCATCCCATAATCAAATGAGTTCAAGATTTTCTTATGTTGGCCAGTATCTGTTCACTGCCTGCTCTTTGTTTCCCCAGGTTCCCTGGCGGACAACGGCGTGAGCTCCTCAAGTGCTGCAGACAAGTCTCAGAAGCAAGCACCGTCGCTTAACTTTCAGACTGTGGCACACAGCTCAGTAGACGAGGGAACTTACCCCAGTTTCACAGCTGGAGAGACCCTGAAACAAGAATGCGACTCCGTGGGTACCAGATGGCGAGCAGCACCACTTCGAAACTATCATCACTGTCTTCGGTCTCCCAGGCATTTCAGTGGCCTGCCCATTCGGCCAAGGACAGCAAAACCCTCCGTGCTGCGCTGCCACGCATTGTCATCCTGTCAAAAGCTGCCTACTGTCTCCTGAGCTCGCATAAAAGTGGGAATTTGCCTTCTTCCTCTTCCCTCCTGCCTCATGCTGACGTGTCTTGGCTGAGCTCTCTGAGACCGCTGCTTCACAAGGACATGAACAGCGAAGAGCAGTCTCTCTACTACAGGCAGTGGACGACAGCCCGACAGCACCACGCGGACTTCAGCAATCAGGGTGAGACGTCTGGCTCGAGGAGTTTTCACCCCAGGCGGCTGCTTTTGACAGGACCACCGCAAGTAAGAGAACAGTTCCTTCCTCTTGCCTTATTAGCAGGATGAGAGGACGGATGATGAGGACTGCAGATCATACTGTAAAGGCCCCCTGCAAGGTTGCATGCAGTAATATGTTCTGAAGTCAAAAATCAGTCAAGTTTTAAGGTTAAGTCCATGCTGGAAGCAGTAAGGAGAGGAAGAGTGATGCTGTATGTCAAGTTTTAGCCTAAATGAATTAAGTGTGGGTGGCACTGGGCATAAAATTGCCATGAGCAGGGAAGCGGTTATCACTGCCAATCTCCCTGCGTACAAAAGCGATACAGGCTGTGGGCCAGGTTTTGCTCGCAGATCAATTTTGTAATACTGTTCAGCATAATGGGGAATATTACATCTTGTTATGTTCTCAGGCAGAGCTAGAAAGGGGTAAGCCCAAAGGCAGTTATCTGAAACATATCCTTCCTTCGTATTAGTCTGAGTTGGGATTTGGACGGTTTTTCCATCTCTGGCTCAGGTGGGAAAGACTGGCTCATACTTGCAGTTCCTAAGGATTCTCTTCCGCATGCTGATCCGGTTGCTGGAAGTAGATGTGTACGATGAAGAAGAGATTAATGCCAGTAAGTATTTAGCAATCATTCTTAATATGCATTATAAAGAGCCTCTGTTATGTATTATTCAGCAATGACAAATTTTTAGGCTCAGGGAAAGACTGTAAATTGCACCTACCACTTGTCCTGTCCATTAGTGTGTAGCTAAACTTACTGCAGGTGTCTGCATATATTTAAATATAGATGAATAAAACCGTACATTTTCTATTGTGCTTAGCTGAGAACTATTAAATGTGTTTTGGATTGATATATTTGGATAGCGCTAAAATGAAAGTGAACACAAAACTGTAAATGGGCAACATCTGCCCATGTCGTCTCTCTCCTTGCTAGTTTTTAAGCACTGGCTGCTTTTAAGCAGGCAAGACATTTAACAACATTTCAATTCCGGATGAAATATCACTATTATTTATGTTTAATTATAAATTAGATACCAATTTTCAGTAAGACTGTCTTTTCTGTCTGCAGTTTACGTATCTTATGCTGAGGAAAAAGGGGAGGGGGAGCCTCTTTGGATTTGCACTCATTTGTCAGATCTCACGGATCCATTAATTGCTGTGGCAGGACTTAAGGCACACAAGCCCTTTTAAAAATGAGTCCTCTTCAGGGTGTTCTTTACATAACTCTGTGGTCTCGTAGTGAAGATAACTCCGTGGTGCATAAATCCCATGACCATTAGACTGTAGTTGTTGTCAAACCTTTGAAAAGACTAATGTATATTTCTGCTCAGAAAGTGCTATTAAATTAAAAAAAGATGCATTTTCCTTTGATTTGGAGCCTTGGGGCTCTTATTCTCTCATTATTTGAACTAAAGTACCCCAGAAATTTAGGATGAAATATCATACTGTAAGAGACGTTCTGCGGCATGCTGTCTGGCCTGCTGTGGTCACAGCAACGTGTCACACCCCTGCCAGGAATGTGTGGAACTCGGTCAGAAGAGCAGTTTGGGTTTGTTTGGGGTTTTTGGTTGTGGCTTTTTTGCTCCCACTACTTCTGTTGGAATGCTTTTCCAGAGCCTTAGTGTTCTGATGATTGAAAACATTATTTTATTCTCTAACCCAAACATGTTCCTATCCCAATGATAAACATTCTCTTTGGGACCAAAGAAAATACTGATTTAATTTAAAATGCTTTTTCTCTTCTTTGATGTTTGCTTCTATGGTGTAGTCAGGCAGCGACCTTACCCTCTCTCAGCGTTCATCTAGGTAGCCTGGATCTTCTTACAGGATCCTGACAGGCTCTTTATTCTCCTTACCGGTTTAGTAGCTCTTGCCTGCACATCTATTTTCAATTTATCTTTCTGTTACATGGGTGACCAGAACTGAATGTGGTATTCTGCAGAATGTTTAACCAACCCTGTTACAACAGCTCGTGTATTCCCCTGCCCCCACTGAGAGCCCTATGATTGATGAAACCTGTGATTGCACTTGTCTTTTCCATTCTCCCATTTCACTGGCACTGATACGTAGCTTGTACTCACAGGTTCCTCTGCAACTCAGTCGTTTCCAACCGAGGTGCTCCCAACCTGCTGCAGAAATGCTTGATGTTAGTCCTTGATTGTACATATGACTCTCATTTTTCTGTTAAATATCATCCGGTTTCTGTTGTTACAGTTTTCAAAGGCACTGAATTCTCTCTGGATGAGCTTTGATTCGTTCTTCATATTGACTTTGACTCTTTTGAGTGTGTGTTGTGGTTTAACCCCAAATGGCAACTCAGCCCCACCCAGCCACTCGCTCATTCCCCCTGGTGGGATGGGGGAGAGAATGGGAAGGGTAAGAGTGAGAAAACTCATGGGTTGAGATAAAGGCAGTTTAATAGGTAAAGCAAAAGCCGCGCACACAAGCAAAGCAAAACAAGGCATTCATTCACTGCTTCCCATGGGCAGGTGGGTGTTCAGCCACCCCCAGGAAAGCAGGGCTCCATCACGCCTAACGGTGACTCAGGAAGACAAACACCGTAACTCTGAACATCCCCCCTACCTTCTTCTCCCCCCAGCTTTATAGGCTGAGCATGACCTCATATGGCGTGGGATATCCCTTTGGCCAGTTGGGGTCAGCTGTCCCAGCTGTGGCCCCTCCCAGCTTCTTGTGCCCCCCCAGCCTCCTCGCTGGTGGGGTGGGGTGAGAAGCAGAAAAGGCCTTGGCTCTGTGTAAGCCCTGCTCAGCAGTAACTAAAACATCACTGTGTTACCAACACTCTTTCCAGTAGAAATCCAAAACGTAGCCCCATACGAGCTACTATGAAGAAAATTAACTCTATCCCAGCCAAAACCAGCACAGTGTGCCACCAGCAAACTTAAGCCAATGTTTTTTTTTGAGTTGGTGACTGTAGTGAAAATATTAAACAACTATGCCCCTCTAGTGATCTTTTAACTTCACTGGTAATCTCCATCTGCCTTAATGCTTATGGTGTTACATGCTGCCATCTTCTGTTTAATCAGCTTGTTCAATTTACAGACCATTCACTGTCTCCGTTTTCTTCAGTTGTATTAATAACTTGTCATGTAGTATCATATAAAATACTTTACTGAAGTCCAGAAGGGTAGGGTGAGTTTTCTTTCCTTTGTTTAGAGAAATAGATATATCATAGCTGTATAATGAAAGCAACACAGGATTTCTTTGGTCAACATACATTGCATTTTATTATTTTTCATTTACTTCAACATCCTTAATTATTTCCTTCACCCTCCCCAAGTTTTGAATCTTACCAAAGTCAAAGTAGTGGACCCAGAGCTCCGTAGATTACTGTATCTCCTCTTAAATGGTAATAATATATGTGCTGTGCTTACACTGAAATCAGGCTCCTGCCTGATTTCCCATACCAGTTCTTTCAAAAAACTGGCATGGAGATTATTCTTTCTCTCAGTTTTGAGTGTGTATCAAGATTTTAGAGTTTTGTTTCCAACTTGGCTTATAGGAAACCTTTTATTCCCTTGAAAACATAATCGTCAAAGTAAAAAGCAAATTAAAAATAATAATAATTTACATAGTTGAGGTGATATAGCAAAGAAAATTGTTATTTGTTTTCATGCACTTTTCTGAGGTCTACCTCAGCTGGACATTGGGCAAAGCTCATTATATCTCACGCTTGTTGATATTTAAGACAAAACTTCATTTGCTGTTGAGCTTTTTCCATTCCTCACGGCCTATCTTCATTCTTAGTGTCCTTCCTGATGCAGTCCCTCTGAATCCCCTTCCTCCTGGAGTTTTTATTTTGCTCAGTATGCTGGGTGCTGGTTGGCTGGCAACTGCGATTGCAAGAAGCCCAAGTCTCATTCATAGGCAAGTCCCTGGTTTTCTCAGGCCAGCTGACTTACAGGGCTGGCTCTCTCAGGATTTGTCTGTATGGACAAATAGACCTCACCTGACTGGCAGCGTACGTTAATTCAAGCACGCCACGGTGCCAGTGAAGTTAATGGCCTCTCAGCTGCTGCTGGCTGACATCCTATTGGGTCAGTCTGGGTAGGGTGAGCATGTGCTTGTCTGTAGACCCAGCCTTTGTTTTCATCTGAGTTTGCTGTTCTGAAATCAATAACCTCAGTTACACACCTACTTCTGTGTGTTCTTCCGTCTCATTTTCAATGGAATCAACTCATGTTCAAGCTGCAATCCGAGGTCGTTGTCTTTGGCCAGTGCTTTCTAATGTTCCCGTTATTTACACTTGATTTTCTACCTTAGGCTTTCCTCTGTTGGACCAAAACAGAGAAGTTCCAGTTGATCCTTGCTGGCCACATCCCATTCTCTAACAGGAGCATGTCTTTTACTGCCTTCATCATGTGCCATCAGCTACTAGTCCATAAATTTATACAGCCTGTTTCTCCTTGCCTTCACCCGTCTGCCCTTGGATACTTTTCCTTCTTGTTTACCCAGTGCTCCTCATTTTGTGTGCTAAAGACAGAACCACAGAGAAGCTCGAGACTCCACCTCTATCTTCTGCACGGATAGGACTGTTCATTGGAGCATTTTCTGCATAAACCAGAGTGAATTATACCTCAGCAGCTCGACGAGGAGCAGAGCAGGAAGATACCTGTGATTCGTCTTTGCTTGTTTACGTTTTCCAAGGAATAGCTGTTTCTTCGAAATGGCTTTTTTGTAGATAATAATTTCAATTTTGCTAATATTTATGACGTTCAAAGAGGTCTCTTTTTTTGTGTCTGTGCACCCGTGTGAGTTACTGTGCAACTGTAAATCAGCAAACGTCATGGAAACACCTTTTGGTGGGTATCTGATACGGCTCACCTGAAGTGTGTTGTTGCAGGTCATATGGAAAACAGTGAAATCACTCAGTCTAACAATGACCACTGGCCGGATATTGAGATCTTCAGCAAAATGTCTTTTGACCTGAATGTACATGACCCCAAGTATAGAACTATAAGTCCCGTGTACACAGAACAACTGTCAAGAGTGAAACAAGGTAAGCAGAGTTTTTTAGGACTACTTTCCTACAAAGAGTCAGGTTTTATTGGTTTGATTGAACACATGAGTTCACAAGAGCCTTTAATCTCCAAAATGAAGTGAAACAGAGTAATTTGTATATTTGTTGTGGTTTAACTCAGCAGGCAGCGGAACACCACACAGCCACTCGCTCACCCTCCCCTCACCCCTCAGTGGGATGGGGGAGAGAATCAGGAAAAAAAAGTAAAACCCGTGGGTTGAGGTAAAGACAGTTTAATAAAACGACAACAATAACAATAGTAAGAGAATATACAGAATATACAAAACAAGTGACGCACAATGCAATTGCTCACCACCTGCTGACCGATGCCCAGCCCATCCCAAGCAGCGATCCCTCTACCCCTGACTAACTCCCCCCGAGCAGGATGTCATAGGGTCTGGAATAGCCCTTTGGCCAGTTGGGGTCAGCTGTCCTGGCTGTGCCCCCTCCCAGCTTCTTGTGCACCTGGCAGAGCAGGGGAAGCTGAAAAAGTCCTTGATTAGCATAAGCACTGCTTAGCAACAACGAAACCATCAGTGAGTTATCAACATTCTTCTAGTATTAAATCCAAAACACAGCACTATGCCAGCTACTAGGAAGAAAATTAACTGTATCCCAGCCAAAACTGGGACAGTGTTCTTTACAATTGTGACTGGGATCACAGTCTTTGTTTTTAACACTCATAAAATTTCTGTTTTCTTTGTGCACAGAAACAAGCAAAGAAACAAAATCAGAGGAACCTAAGAAAAGGGAGACTGTGTCGATGATGTTGACTAAATATGCAGCTTACAATACGTTCCATCACTGTGAGCAGTGCCATCAGTACATGGACATTAATCCTGCCACGCAGGTCAGTGTCAAGGTCCAGGGTAAAGTGCAGCCTTGATTTTTTTCCTGTGGTCTCTCCAGGCGTCTCTGGTCTCAGGACTCATTCTTTCACCTTCCCTGAGATGGAATTGTTTAATTCTACCGTTCTCAGGGGAGGTATTGAGCTACAGGCCCTGGAGCATCAACTGTGTCTGCTGCGTTCTGCATGAGCAGTTCTCCTCTCCAGCTGCCTCTGGCAAAGGGTGATTCTGGTGACGAGCTTTTCTCAAGCCAAAGCATTATTCAGCCTGCCCAGAGGGTTCACAGTGTCTCGTGGGAGAGGACTGTAAAATTGAGAGATGCTTCTCTTACCTAAATGCCAGCCATCATACCTGTGATGGGAGACTGGAAGGCCTACTTCTTCCTCCCTTAGTATGTAACTGTGCGTGCTTCTCAGCAGTAGCTTATCAGTCACTAGCCAAAAATGAACAGGTTTTACTGTTTAGTTAAAAAACTTTTAATGTCTAAAACAAACAATTATGCTCACAGGAGGCCATCAGGTAAGATTATTCCCGGTTAATAGCTCAGACATAATTTCTTAACAACCACCAATAGTTTACTTGGATGTTTCTTACCTCCAATCGTGCCTTGCTTGCTGATCTTTTCCAACAGCTTGCTATTAACCTAACACAGCACAGACCTGCTGACCTGGCAAGGTACCTCGGAGCAGCGCCAGCACGTCTGATTTAAACCTTCATTAAGTACGTTGACACGAGCAGATCCTCCCAAAGGGCATCTGTTGTTCCCTCCACTCATCTTTGTGCATGTGGTCAAACGTAACGACTCGTAATAAACATGAATATCTGCTTGTATGTGCAGGTGTGAGCTGTGTGTATAGAATTATGGTAAGTGAACTCAGAGAAATTACACATCTAAAGGGGGAGTCACTGGATAGCAGGCATTACGATGCCTTGAGAGATTCTTCAGTGCTTTAACAGAACCTAAATAAAACCCCTTTCATTTTTCATCTTTACTTAGGCTAATTACTTCAATTCTTTAGTAAAGATTACAGAAAGATGACTTCTAAGAGTAAATGGTTTGACCTTGTAGTAAGACAGATGCTTCTGTAAGATGAAATCTTACCCGACACGTAGGCACTTTGTATACACTTACACAGTTCAGTGAAACACCGTGCAAACTTAAGCTCACCCAAATTCTTCATAGCCTTGTGAATGGCATGGCCTGCCTTGGTTACCTTGCTGCTTAGAAGAGTATGGCTGCAAGAAAAACACCGCACTAAGGCAGCCACGCCGCTGCTGAGGTGTCTGCATGGCAGTGCCTGCTGCTGCAGAGGCGCACCCACACGCTACACTGCTCTTTGAATCTTTTGGGAAAATCTATTTGGACGGTTTGCTTCCTAGTGTATATGGTTTTTCACTTCTTATAAATATTGATAAATAATTTCCAGCTCACGTGGACTTGAGAGGAGGCCAGCTGGGCCAAAGATCATTACTGGTACAGAAAGTCGATTGTTTTAATAGCAAGGCAAGTTACACATCTAAGTAATGTGGCTTATGGTAGAGGAAAATGAGAATATACTGGAGTTAACTTCAGTTACTGAAAGGGAATGTTTTGGATGTTCTTCTCTGGTGCCTTCCAGTACTGTGACTGCAACAGCAGGTGGCCATGTACTCCTTATGGGTTACCTGCTTGCAAATCTTTCTTCCACTTTTTTCGTTATATACAGATATCTGACTCCACTCTGCACGCATTCACGTTTTCATCCTCGATGCTAGGAGAAGAGGTTCAACTGCATTTTATAATCCCCAAGTCCAAAGAGAACCATTTTGTCTTCAGCAAGCAGGGAAAACATCTTGAAAGCATGCGTCTCCCACTCGTTTCTGACAAGGTGCGTGTGCTGCTCTTACCCATCTGCTGCTGAATGCAGCCAACTTGACGTACATTTGTAAGTCAGTGGCAGTTGGCTCGGGTTTTTTTTTCTGTTTTCTTTTTGTTGTAAAGTCCTTTGCATTATTCTTGCCCAACTGTCCTCAGAACTGGAGTTTTTGAAGACAATCATCCTGTTTTGCATTCCTAGTGTCCAGCTCATATGTGTTGAAATGATCAATAACCTTAAAATCCAGTATAAACAAGGAATAAATAAAGAACCGTATTGGGAATAACCTGCTTTTTACCTAAAGTTGCCAAAATATCTCCTGTTCCAGCAGAACTTGAATGCAGTCAAGAGTCCCATCTTCACTCCATCGAGTGGACGTCATGAACATGGCCTCTTGAACCTCTACCATGCCATGGAAGGCATCAGCCACCTTCACCTCCTTGTAGTCAAGGAGTATGAAATGCCACTCTACCGTAAATACTGGCCCAACCACATCATGCTTGTCCTGCCAGGCATGTTCAACAACGCTGGCGTTGGTAAGAAACACCATCAGTGCATTACTGTGAAGATACCAAAATCCATGTTGGACAACGTCGATCATGTTGAAGGAAACATTGCAGCAGCTCCTCACATCCGTGCTGTGATGATACAGCAATATCTGTGAAAAATACGACGTGTAGGAGCTGCTGTTAGGGACATGGAATGTGTGTTTGTATTGATCACTGCCTCCTCAGTTTAAAACTGGATGTTTTATAGGGCATTCTATAGATTCATTCTAGAGTGTTCATTCTAGAGATTTTACACGTGATTTTTCAAATTGCAACTATTTTAGTTAGCTGAAGCTAAGTGTTAACTGCAGCTGAACACCGGGGGCTTGAACTCTGGACTTCATTTCCATGGATGTTGAGTTTTTCCTGCCAGAAGTTTTAAGTAGCTTCAGTTTTAGAATCTCAGCCCCTTCTTGGTTCAAGTTACTTTATTAATGCTCACAAAATCGTGTTCTGCAGAGCCTCTTAAAAGGTCTGGTCTTCTTGGTATCTGCCTTTTAGATTTACTCACACTGAAAAAGGGACTTACTGATTTATTTTTAAACTAAGATGTTACAAGCACTAAGTTCATAAAGGGTACTGACTGCAGACGTTCACGTAGCCTTTCTCTGGGAAGAGAGAGTGATAAAGTCTAATAAAGATCCCTGTATGTCATCTTCATGGTATTTTCTCAGGTGCTGCCAGGTTTCTTATTAAGGAACTTTCCTACCACAATCTAGAACTGGAACGAAACCGCTTGGAGGAACTGGGAGTCAAGCGCCAGTGCGTGTGGCCATTCATCGTGGTCATGGACGACTCCTGCGTCTTGTGGAACATGCACAGCGTCCACGAGCAGTCGAGGTAAGTAACCACCAGGGGCTGGGGGCCCTGCGCTGATCCGGCACAGACAGCAGCACACTGGCGGAGTAGGCTCATCTCTAGCATCTGACGGGGTATGGAAGACCAGGCAACTGGAAAAGTTGGGCAGCTGGAGCTGCTGGTGACATCCTTGAAATACTGCTATGCAAAAGCAGCTTTCGGCAGCAGCTTTGATGTAATAACACCAGGCTGCCTGTTCAAAGGGCCTTACAGAAGCCATTGTTCACTCGATTATTATTCAGAGAGCCCAGGAACTGTATACTTGGACATTAGATGTATTGTCTAAAGCGCAAAAAATCAGCTCTGTTACTCGGAGCAGTAGGAAGGTAGCAGTAGGTCTTGTTGACCACCAGCATCCAACCTCCTGCTGTCAAACACTTCAACCTGGAAGTGGAAGCCACGCACTTCCACCTCTACCCTTGCATCTGTGTCCCACAGTCAGTACCAGCAACAAACCTCTGCTGGTGCTCGTTCTTTGCCTAAAGCCACTCTTGCTTTTAGTGACTATTTGAATGATTTCTCAATATGTTACTTCCCTGACTTGTTTTGATTCAATTTATGTCTCTCAATGAAAACAGTTTATTTTGGGAACTTCAGCTTTTTAGAAGGCATTAAGCTCTTGCTCTTCTCAGCGCTTAGCTGGCCAGTACAGAGAAAATAGCCTTCCAGAAATGGTGCATAAGGCGACTCCTTTTCCCTTTCTAAATTGCTGTGTAAGACCTTATTCTGCTGAAAGGCCAGTTTTCTTGTGATGACTAAATTGATGGGATAAGATTAGTTGGCTGTGGTTTAAAAAGCCCGTGTTCATGTATATATTTTTAAAGCATCTCAATTGTTAATTGTATTTCTTGTTCCTTCGTATACTCATATATGTGCATAAATATGCGGTGCATGTTATATAAAAACAATAAGCCATGTTTATATGTTGTGTACAATCACATTTTGCAGCCAGTCCCTGGAGCCTGGGGGTTCCAGCAAGAATGTGTCTCTGAAGAGTGTCCTCCAACACATTGAAGCCACCCCCAAAATTGTTCATTATGCAATACTGGGTGTTCAGAAATGGAACAGCAAGCTGAACACCAGGAAAGCGAAGGCTCCGTTCTCCAGGTGCCACGTGCGTGATTTGATACTGCTCAACATAGACCTGACCCAGAACGTGCAATATGATCTGAACAGGTAGGCAATATATATATATATGTGTAGGCAAAATAAGATGCTGGCATGATAAGAATCTTGTCACCATATTTCTAAATGCTGTTGAGATAAATAGGAGGATCCTGTGTAAGGTAACAAGCACACAATCACAAAAACAAAACACAGGGTGATATATGTTGCATCTGAATGAATAAAGCATCAAAATAAACTTACCATCAGCCAAAAGAACAGGGAGAGACAGACTGCAAGGCAAGGGTGAGGGAGGGCTACAGAGGACTGAAAAGGCAGGGGGAAAAGAAGAAACTTCAGGAGAAAAAAGTAACTGTGAGACCAAAAATAGAAGAAAGTGTGGAGCTTCCAGAGCACCTCTGTAAGAGGCAGGAACAAAAGTATAGGTAATGGCTGCACCACTGCTACATCAAATGCCATGAGGAGGGATTCCTTCAGGGTCAGCTGTCCTCCTGATTGCTGCTTGGGTTTGCAGTAGAAACAGATGAATAAACAACCTTCCAGTATTTCCTTCCCTTTTTCCCCCCTCCTCCGCACCTAACTCCATCCTAGAGCATCTGCAGTAAAGCACTGTTATCGTGGGGCTTCACCTCTAGTTTTCATCACAGACTGAAGCAGTATCCCGTTCCCCCTCTCCCCGGCCAAGCGGGTTTAGAACAAACCCTGTCTCTGCCGGCCACAGACTGGCCCAGGGGCATCTCACCCTGGTCTCCTGCTGCTGTTTTCAGGGATCCCGTGTGTTTGAGTGAGGAATTGTAGCCTGTCAGTGCAAGCTGGGGCCTGGTGTGGCTTCCAGAGCTCTTGATTTCACATTCTCCCACTGGTTGAATCACGAGATGGGAATCAGCCCACAGAAGTGAGCAATTACATTGTAAATAGCACAGGATAAACGTGTCTTCTGAGCTGCTTTGTCTCCCCTGGCCAAATACTTGTCAAAGCCACAGTTATCCCCTGATTCCAGTTCATCAAAAAATATGTCGTATAGAACTGGCTTGTTCAGAAATGGAGGTTGGTCACTGCAGAGCTTCTCTCGGTTCTAAAATATATATGTATTTTATATATTTTTATATATATGTGTATATATATATATATATTTAAAAAAATATATAAAAACCTAAAAAGAATTTTAAAAAGGAAAGGGTGAGGAAGAAACTATTGACGCCAGTACGTGACGAGGACAAGAGGGCTCACCAGACTTGGTACAGACGCACTGAAAAGTGAAGACTTGTTTGGGCTTAAGATGACAGAAAGTTGCTTCCCTGCACCAGGAGCACACGGAAGGAATGAGTCTTCAGAGCTGTGTAGAGAATTTGTGTAGGCACCACATCAGATGGTCTCCACAAGTCTCTGCTGAGCGCCGTTCCGGTGCATTTCAGCAGCGGGTGCGTGAGTGCCTGCGCAGGCACAGCAGCCACACAGCCGGTTTAGTGATCTTGTGTTTAACGTCCAGGTATTTCTGTGAAGATGTAGATTTCAATCTGCGGACGAACAGCAGCGGCCTGCTCATCTGCCGCTTCAACAACTTCAGCGTCATGAAGAAGCATATTCAGGTTGGAGGACAAAAGGACTTTGTCGTTAAGCCAAAAATCACGGTGAGTGTGGATGTATACGTCCTGCGTAAAGGGTAGTATCAGGACCTATTTCCCCTAGCAGTAAGGGATTCTCTAGCCCTTCAGATTTATTTAGTGCTCATTTGACATTCATGGCCTACTCCGTGGTAGGGCTGCCATATCAGAAACAGAAAATAATAAAGATTTTGCTAATTATAAATTATTAACAATAATCCTCCTGATCTATTAGAAGGTGGACTGGGATTGGAAAGAGTTTGGTTTAGCTGTTCACTGGTATCTCTGACGGAGGAAGGATTTGCAGACAGACGTACTCTCTGACCAAAAGCAGGCGAGTTGTACTGGACTAGCTTTAATAACTCTGTCGCAGCCACGAGTTTCCAGCATTCGCTGGTTTGTGATGACTTTCAGGCCTTGCACTTGCTGACAAAAGGGAGAGACCTGCACTGAAAATTGCAACCTTCTGAAATCCACCTGGGAAATCCAAGCACTTACAAAAATGGTGTGGGTTTGCCGAGTGTTTTATACAGAGTACGTTACACCTGCACCGGCTTTAAATGGAGGCATATTTCAAAGGGTTGAGTGTTTTAATCTTGGAATCTTATCGTTTGTGTTCCTGGTGGTTTTAAACACATCCCACGCCATCCCTCTTTTAAAAACTCACCCCCGTATTTCAGATTTAACTGACTAAACCCCGGATTTGAGTATTTGGGGAGGTCATTTTCTGAATCTTCCTTGTCTTGTGGTTGCAGTGGAATCGGTAGTGATGGACGCCAGTTTTTCCATGAGAAAACTTCATAGAAAACATTTTCTGTGGATGACTCCAGAGAAGGAGGATGTCATTCCCTGTACTGTCCAGGAGTAAGGCAGGACGAAGGGCA
Organism: Gorsachius magnificus; assembly: GCA_034008185.1. Taxonomy (NCBI): domain Eukaryota; kingdom Metazoa; phylum Chordata; class Aves; order Pelecaniformes; family Ardeidae; genus Gorsachius; species Gorsachius magnificus. The sequence continues at coordinate 52,742,614 of CM067082.1, read as the reverse complement.
TTTGTGACAATTTGGCCTCCCTGGTTTATGTCCCTTCTTTAGGCGAGCAGATACCCACAGAAGTACTTAGCAACCACAGCACAAGAAATTCATGTATTTCTGTGCTGTGGTGCAAAATCGAGTGGGGATTTTTGATCCTTTCCCCCAGCTTTCTCTCTCCTCCTGCCCTGTCATGGTGATCCCTTCCCCAGCTAGAGGAGCTCCTGCGGAGAAGATAGACTGAGTAGGTGGGTTAAAAGGGGCTCCCCTTGGTGTCATTGCAGGTGTCGGACAGCCTGGCACCAATAATGCCTCTTCAGTACGTCTGTGCCCCTGACAGCGAGCATACATTGTTGGCAGCCCCCTCTCAGTTCCTCCTGGAGAAATTCCTTCAACATGCGACGTACAAACTCTTCCCGAAGGCCATTCATAACTTCAAGAACCCGGTGTTGGCCATTGACTGCTACCTGAACATCGGGCTCGAGGTACAAAATGTTTGCAGGGATAATGGGGATGAGTAAACGCAAACCTTTATTTCCACGTCTTTCTTGTGTTGAAAACCCCCTCTTTCATGAACCCTCAGTGTCAAGGGTAGCGTTTGAAGACTTCGCGAGACTTTGCTGTTGGAGCTAAAGGACCAACTCCACCAGAAGAGCTGGTGGTGCAGCCTCCTGGCTGGCTGGTGTGGGTAGAGACCAGAGGTCTGTGACGGACTGATGTGATTTAGAAAGGAATTGGGCACATCTGTCTGAAATAATATTTTATATGAAGCAAAAATCCCAAAGCGATGCCATTCTTGACAGAACTCTGTGTGCTGCACAGTCTGTACAAAACCTATCCACAGCTTTTTGTAGATCACTGCCCTATCGTACTTCTTTTTATTATCTGTGTTTGATTTGCCCTTGCAGCGAACTTGTTGCGGCTGAGAGAGTTTCTGATACAACCCTTGTCTGGTGGCTTGCTTCACTGACGGATGAAGCTCATCCTTTGCAATGCAGCTCTCCTTTTAGATGCATTTCTTGTTACGAAGCCAGGTTTCTAGGGAAACTAGCTTTTTGCCAGTATGTCTTAGATGCCTGTAGGTAGGGAGATGGGAATTTTTGAACCCATTGGTCAGGTTGAACTGGGTCCGAAGCAGGGTGAAAAATCTAACAAGGAGTTTGTTCTGACAAATTTTATGGAGGTCTGTGGCGAGACAGAGAAGAAACCCTTTGTGACAGAACGGCCATCACGGCACTGAAACACAGGAGAGCCCCAGTGCTGGGAACCACTTAGCTGAGGCTTGCCCTTGGCAAGGGAAGATGTGCACCAGCACAGAGGATCCTCAAGCTTCAGTGGTTTCACTACTCGTGGAATTGCTTACTGTGTTTGACAAATATCCTGCTCAGAGCAACCCAAATAATCTTAAGTCGTTACAAGCAGGAAATTCTCACAGAGAAGCAGAAAATCCAACTGAATTATGGAGAGCCCTGAAATGACGTATTGCAGACTTGGTGACCAAATCCGAATCTAGAAGTTTGTCCCGTGGGTTATTTCCTAGGGGGAGTTTGCTCAATACCGCATTCTCGTTGGATTGCGTTTTTACCAGCACCAGCTGACTCGCCTGTTGTCACTAACCTAGATTCCGTTCCACTTAAAGTCTTACTTAGGCATTTTCCTAGCACGGAAGTGCTTCCTTTCTTTTCCCCTTCTGTTTCAGGTGGCTATCTGCTATATTAGTTCCCGCCCGCACTCGGTCAACGTCAACTGCGAAGGGGTGTTCTTCAGTGGACTTCTGCTCTATCTCTGCGACTCCTTCGTTGGTGCAGACCTCCTCAAGCGTTTCAGGTTCCTGAAAGGTAATCTCATTGCTCAGCTGGGCATCCCGGGTGCTTTCCTGCCGAGTAACAGCAGGAAGGAAAAGGTAGAGGAATAAGCAAGGGCCTGCCCCTGCCCAAATCATGTCAGTGCATGGGCTGCAGCACAGAACAGAGGAAGCCCTGAAGGTGTGCAGCTCCCCTGCTCATTAAATGGCTGCACAGCCTGGTAACGCCAGGTGGAAGGAAGCTTGCACATTCGTTAAGCCAGAGAAATTAGGGAGTTGGTTTATTATTCCTCTTACAGTGCTTTTCCAAGGGGAAGTGGTCTCATACTTAAGGGAAGTTACAGCAGACTTTCTCAGGAGTCAGCTGGGGGAGTCACTGTGGTTTGGCTTAGTAGAGTTTCCTCATTGACCTTGTACAAACCAAAATGTCCCACAAACCAAAAAAAAAAAAGTAGGCTTTATTCTGTTGGCATAATTATCAGTAGGATAATTTAAGGATCTTTGATTGATTCACGTCAACATTCTCCTTGCTACACTTGATGATACTAACACCCGTGCTGCAGAGCAGACCCCCACACCACGTTTGCTTCTCCCTGCAAACGGACGCGCGTGCCTCTGTCCCGGGGCTCACGGGACTGACCTGAGCCTAGCCGGGCCGGCTGGTGATAGGCCCTACCCAGTAGCAGAGGTTTCTTTAAAATATCTTCGGAAAATGAAGGAAGGAAATAGCAGTGTTGTTACTGCACTGTTGGAATCTAATGTGTTTTTAAATTGAAGGTGCCACCCTGTGCGTCATATGTCAAGACAGAAGCTCGTTGCGGCAGACAATAGTCCGCTTGGAGTTGGAGGACGAGTGGCAGTTCCGACTTCGGGATGAGTTTCAAACTGCTAACAGTAGTGACGACAAACCACTCTATTTTCTTACTGGACGCCATATATAAGCTTTGCAAAGACACCGCTAACAAAGAAAAAAAAACCAAAAAACTAACTACTTGGGTTTTTTTAAAAAGTACAATCACTGTGGAGCAAAGTGCAACCAATATTTATCTAGACTGCTCTGAAGGATTCCTCACAATTCTGAAGTAGGCTTCATTCCTAGGGATAAAATTACCACATCAGTTACGATTTAAAGGGATCCTGGATTCAAGTTATTTTCACGTCAGTCACAACCGCCGGCACTAATTGCACAGCCAAGCAAGCTGTGGGAGCTGGGAAGAGGATGTAATTTGGTTGGAGAAGAATTCTTTTTATATTCAGCCGAGCTAGGGGAAGAAGCTGCTCTCGGCGGCTGCTAGCGTGAACGTGTTACACGAAACGCAGCCCAGCACGTGGAATTTACGGAAGATGTGTGGAGGAGAGCTCGCTGTGTGTCTCTTCAGCTCTGTACCGTGGTACAGGAATACTCAGGGGTTTGAAACTAACGTAGCTATTTGTATTAAAAGGAATAGTCTTGTTCTCTGTGCAGTGTTAGTTTAAAATTTGTAATTGTGTATGTACTGAAACTGTCTTTGGCAAAATTTCCACAGGCGTTCAAAGTTTACTACTTAAACCTGAACAAATCAGCAAACGCGCGGCAGGCACTGTGCACCCCGGCTCCCCTCGCACCCTTACTTCACCCGTGAGGTACCTCCTCCTCCTCCTTGGCTCCAGGGACGAAGCAGGCGGCTTCTCCTGGATGCTTTCGCCTCGGTTAGGGGGCAGAAGGACTTGCCCGCAAAACACCTGCCGTTTCTCACTCTCGGCAGAGCTTTGGAACCCCGTGGTCCGTCCTCCTTTGCCGATGGAAGCGAGTCGCGCTGCAGGTCCGATGCCTTTGTGGTGGGCGGCCGGCAGCTTACGCTGGGTGTCCTTTTCATTCAACTCCAGTCGGCTGCAGGGCTGAGCTTAGACCCATAGGTGACTCAGCATACCAAAAAAACCGCACAGGATGGCAACGCTGCCTGAGCGGGATTTGAGAGGGGGGGGAAAAAAACCAAAAAACGTGTGTCCAAGTGAAACAGGAGGTGTTTTACAGCAGCTCCAGGGGGGAGCGGGGAAGGAGTCCCGGGGGCTGGGACAGCTCAGGAGAGACTCCATCCAGAAGCCTGGAATGCGTCACTGAACACAGTCAGCCCTCTATTTTGATGAACCAGCCTCTGTAAATACTGGTTGTAGCGGTAGTCGCACATTGTTCTACTTACAGGCACGTCACTGATCCGTGTTAGGCTGTTCCGGAAGGCAGTCGGTGCGGTAGCTTTTGGTTGCCAGGGTTAAAGTGTAGCAGGACTCTGTCCTACGCACGCAGTTAGCGTGGGTGACCCCACTGAGGTTTCCATACCAAAAAAAAAAATAAAAAAAAAAATAAAAAAAAAAATCTTCCTGCACATTGTGACCCTGTTATTAAAAAGCACAGCGTTGACCTTAAAAGTGATTTGGGAATATCGATTTGCTCCCCAAAAAGCAATGAAATTAACACATCTTTATACTTGACCTGCAATTCGCTGGAGCAGGACCTGCCAAAGCTGCGTTTTATTTTTAACGCATAGTGTTAATTAAGCAACTTTTTTTTTTTTTTATCTTGTGAAGAAAGATGTTTACAGATGAAAAACGTAATATATTCGACGGAGGCTAAAGGCAAATGGTTTGCATATGTCTGTGTTGATGTAGCGCAACTCTGATGCTGTAAATTTAGCAAGTTTCAGACGAACAACCCATTCCTGTGAATTTATTTTTTATTTTCCTTCAGACGCAACCTGCCTTATCTATTTTAACACTTGGAAGGAGTAGGGATATCAAAGATGCTTCTTGAAGCTTTTGATACGCACCGGACTGTATTCCGGTGGTTCTGGTTTCACCAGTAGGGCTTAAGGCCAACCCTGAGGCTTAGGCTGGTGTAGAAGTTTCAGGTCTTATGTGTTCAAAAGCGGTTTCCTTTTCATTTGCGTATTTGATGTTTGCACTAAGTTCTTAAAATCCCAGGTGCTGAGACTGCTCTGAGGAGGCAGCCCGCCAGTGGAGCAGTGCAGAGCTGCCCCGGAGGCTGAGAACGCAGTCAGAAAGTCAGCGTCTCTGCCTGCCTTTCCCAAATAATAGTAAACCCAGTTCCTTACCTCTCTCCCGTGCGGAAGCGAGGTGTTTCGGTACCACTCTGGCCAGAGTGTCCTGAACCAGCTCAGCAGGTGTGGGCCTGTCCCGCTGAAATGCTTTATCTGGCTGCCTGGGAATTCCTGGGAAGGAGACTCTTACTGGACATCTGGATTACTGCTGTTCCGGTTTGGGTTTCAGCCTCACCACCAAGGCCATTCTTATGAATGTATTAACTTGGCCAGCGTCACATTTTACCTGTAGATGTTCTTGTCTATTCACAGGTTAAATCTGAATGTAAACTACGATTTAAAGAATCATATGCAGATGCTTTTTTTTTTTTTTTGCTTAACTTATGTAATTGCTTTTTGTGACTTTTGGAAGAGGGTTAAAGTGTTGCTTTCCTAGTGTAAAGTTTTCTTAACCAAAAACTTGGTGAATTTAGCTTCACTAGTCAGTCTACCTCATGTTATTGTTTATGAACTGAAACTGTCTGAAGTCGTGGCTATGGTATGTTTATAATGTGCTTTCATTAAATTTGAATATATTAAGTTACCCTGTAAGCCTGCCTCTCTTAACCGCCGCTTTGCCCAGGACGCTCGCTCTCACTCTCACCAGACGCAGCAGTGCCTGCCCTAGAGAGACCCCCGCTCGCTGGTTTTGGAAAGTATTGGCGTGGTGTGCTGCCAGCCTTCCAGATCTTTCTGGGTGCTTGGGGTCTGGAGGAGTAGCTTTGTTTCAGGCAGACACGAGGGACACGAGCTGTAAATGCCAAATTTTAGGCCCCCCGCCCCCCCCCCCAAAGTGTCAGCAGTTGAAAAACAGGGCTTGGTCTGGCTGCGCTTCAGTATTGCTCAGGCAAGAACTTAAGCGCAGCAGAAGCCCCCCGGCACTTCCCGCTTTCCGAGCCCACCAGAGGGGATCACCTTTACTTCTTCTGTGAGCCCGCACCACTTCTGTGACAGAGCCCTTCACAGGCTGCTCACAATCCCCTTGAAAATAACAAACTGCAGCTTGGAAACAACAGCCCCTACAGCCCAGCATTCACCACCGTTCAGCTACCTCGGTTTTAGGCACTCTGAGTAACGTTCCGGAGGTGGTGCGAGTTCTTTGCTTTAGCTCTAGACCAAGGCAAGGACAGCACGATGCAAACAAGCTTATCCTAACTGCGCCTAAGTTCCCAAATTAAACCATAAGTTTAAATTTAATTAAATCTTGCCCATATTGGGGTTTTAAGCTACTATGCAAGGCTGACAGCATCACCTCTCACCTCGGCGTAAACCCTGCACCGGGAGGGTATTGATCCGGAGCTACTGGGAAGCTGATCCAAAGGTGCTGTCACAGAGGGAATTCTGGCCCCCGCAGGTAGGAACGCAGCGACTGTGTCCTCCAGAGACTGCTGCCAAACACAGGCTGCAATATTTCGCCCGCAACAGTATGAAACGCACTGAAGACTCATTCACACTTAGCGTCAATGCAGAGTAACTTTAGAAAAGCTATCAAGTATTTTATTTTTAACCTATCTACATTATGTACAGATCAAGAAAGGCCACAGCAGTTTTTCAACATACAAACCCTTTAAAAGAGGAGAGCTTTAGGAAGGAGTGACAAGTATCAAAGTGAAGTCCGCTAACAAAGGTATATACTCAGTACAGTACTGGAAGTGACGAGTGCACTGCTCCTCGGGGGTTTCGTTCTGCCTTTCACTCTACACTGACCTGGGGGAGAAGGGGATGGGGGCAGAACACGTTTCGGCCGCCGCTGACACCCAGTAGGGCCCCGTACGCCTCGCAGCGCACGGAACTCGCCCCAGAAGCCACCGTACAGCCTGTGAGGGTTACCCCCAGGAGGACTGCACCGTAACGCCTCCTGCCCCGACGCAGCTGGCGCAGCCTCCAACTCTGTCCAGCAAGCAACCGTCAGGGGCCTCGCCCCGCGGCTGGAGCTGCCGGCAGGAGACCAGCGCTGCGCTCCCGGGAGGCACTGGTATATCACCACGTTAAGAACTTCAGCACGTACTCGTCAGTGAGACTAGAGTCTTTGCATTAGTTTACAGTCCACTATGAACAATTTTCTGCTGCATGTAAACATGACTAACTAGATAAAATACAATCAAACTTTTGTAAAAGTTAATAAAATATCTTTCTTTTAAAAAAACAAAGTTAGCCTATTACTGCATTGTTTACAATTTTAATAAAATAGTACAACCTGTCGGTTGTTACCAGTCCTGAGTTCACTGTAGTAAAAATGGCCCTGGCTTCTGCTGAAGGTCTGCAACCACTCAGTACGATTTGGCAGAAGTCTCCCAATAAAAACAGAATTCCTTCGGGAGCGGTTAAGTCTGGTGCTGTCCATTGAGGAAGTTGTATACCAGGAACTGGCCGGTGCCACAGTACTGCGTTGCAAAGAGTTTTCCGTCAGGAGTGGGGTCAGAGAAAGCGATTTCTTCTTTGCTTAAGTATGAGCCATATATGAAGTTGCTCCTGTTTAAAAGGGGGGGGAGAGGAGAGAAGGAAAAAAAGAAAAAAAAAAAAAATTACCTTCGGGGAATAATGCAAGAGTATTTACACTCCTGGGCCACAAACCATTAAGTGGCACAGACATCAAAAAGGAAGAAGCTCTCTTCAGAGGAGAAAGCCGTGTGTATGTGATCGATCTCCTCCTTCCAAATGGCAAGGAGGATCACTCGTTCTGGCAGGGGTTTTACAAGGTTTTGGTATTTTAGAAGAAACGTTCGTACAATTGCTTATGAGTTGCATCAAGAGTTCAATTTCAGAGTTTAAAACAAAAGAAAGGTTTGAATTCATTCCGACTATTTCTTCATAGAAAAGAGACTGCCAGGACTATGACTACAGTCACTGGGAATGGAAACACGAGCAACAAACAAGTTAGGGTGCTTACAGAGGGGGCTGAAAGGCCCCGATGAAATTTCAAGTTCCTGGTTTGAAAAAGACATTTGACATTGGGATGAGAGCACATCTTGGGTTACTTTAGAACATCTAAAAACACAACCTCAAGGCATGATTCATAGGTGATACGCTTTCAGTAATAACTGTATGAAAAGTCAACTGGCTTAACTTCTTCATGAAAATATTTTATGCATGTTTTATTCTTATTTGAAGAAAGAGGAGAGAAGCGAGGGCTACCATTGTGCTTTTCTGGGTGGCTATGGGAGCAAATTTAGAAAACTGATCTCCGGCTTTAGGACCTCGATCAGGGGAAGGAGCAGGTAATGTTTATCCTTGGGAACAGAAGAAACTCCCATTAAAGTTGAGGTTTTCAATTCTTATAAAATAAACTTACATGTACTTGCAGAGCAAGTATGAACTTCGATCATATGGACATCCCCATTAAATCTTGAGGAAAAGACAATAGGAACAGAATCCTTTTATCAGCTTTATTCCTTGAGTGTATTTAGGAAGATGATTTTGCAAGGTTCTTAAGATTGTCTGATGGGGTTTTTGTGACTCCGGGTCAGCTGTGATAGCTCAAGTGAAATGGGGCAGACATTCTCAAAATGCACTTAACACTCTGCTAGGATGCCTTCCACATTTTGGAGTCAGGATTTAACTGGCTACCAGAATCATCCCATTCAAACCACCTTCTGCTACGAAAGGCATTTAGGTTGAAGTTTCACTGGCAGCTGAGCAGATCTAACTGCTTGCTGCCATCAAAAAGCAAGTCTTACTCCTTTCCTTTGCCTTCTGCAACTTTCTGGGCTCCCTTGTTTATGCCAACTCTAGAGCTCATCAGACCTTTCTACAAACCAGCTAAGCACCAGAATAACACAAACCTCTTTTTGGTGAACCTGTTTTCTACTAATGCAGCAATGAGCTAATGGAAGGCCAAACAAGCACCGGAGCACAGCAAAAGGCAAGATGCAGTGCACAGCGAAGAGGAAAACTGAGACCTCTTCTCACTAGCTGCAGCAAACCATTAAAATTGACTCTAAAGATCCTTTAGAGCTGTACCTGAGAGAGCAACTCCTGCATCGCTTTGGGGAAGAAATCTTTCCTTTAGAAACAGCTTCCAGGAAGCTACTGAATACATAGTTAAAATTAAGCCAAAAATATAACCAAATCATCAAGTTAATGTGCTTATCTGAATACAGCTTTACAGTCAATAGTTCAGGCAGAACGTGATCTGGTAAGAACTTTCTAGTAGCTCCACCAGCCAGGCAAGATGCATGCTGTAGAGCAGAATTCTGCCAGGCTCTCCAAATACCCAAGAGGGCAAGGACTGGCAGATACAGCAGTACCTGTGCCACAAACTCCAAAAAGATGGGGCTAGCCAGGCACCTAAGGCAAACCTGACAGCCCAGCAGTAATAAGACTGGGGTAGTTCTTCGCATTACTCAGAACAGGCGTTTAAACTTCTAGGAAATGTCACTGGAAGAAACCTAAGGTTTGGAAATTCAACATTTTTTAAATTGATCTAAACAGTAGCATGGATGCTCGAGTCTTGTAATGGATCTAGCACTTAACATTCAGCTGAATACACTCATCACCAGCTACTAAAGCTCCAAGGAAACTGAAAATATCTCATAAGGCTCAGTGAACCTGAGTAAAGTGGGGGGAAAAAAAAACATCTGGAAGCCACCAGACTATATCAAATAGTTCGGTGCATTCATCTCTTCTCTCCCCTTTTCTACCTCAAAGGAAGGGATATTCAGCCAATGGTTAGATCCCAGTCCTTAACACTTGGGTAATCTCACACTCTGACCAAAGACAGTCTCATTTCCTTCACTCGTAATTACCTCAGAGGAATTTACCCAAGCTCATTGGCAGTCTGCTAGGGTGACTCATTACCATTGCACTTGGCAGAAAGATTTCTATTAAAGCTGTTGTAGAATACTGAGGTTAATTATTGAACTCCATGTAATACTGGAACTGTCAACTGTGCTCAAATCTACATCCCCAATATCACCAGCAGCTTAAAAATACAAGCCTGAGGCACACAAAGCAATAAATGTCTCAGACCGAGTTCCGTCTAAAACACATGTAACCAAGGAATGTTTTTTGTATTACCTGAGACACTCTATCATCCGAGAAGCAATCTTCTTCCGACGCATCATGCTGAATACCCATATTCGACTAATCCCACAAATGGCAGGTTCTGGAGAAGTTGAACAGCACCATGCTTTCTGTCTTTCAAATATGACTTTCTCGTTTTCCGAACTGACTTCTGGAACCTTCTCTTCTATAACTCTGTAGCCCTGCAGGTGATGTAAGAAATACTTGTCACTTTATAAAAGCATCACTAATGACTGAGCAAAATAATTCTTGTGTAATTTATTTCAGCTAAAGATACTTGCTAAAATGCCTTACCAAAAAGACTGCATATTTGTGTCTCACTCAGTTTCTCTTAACAGTTTCAAAATTGGAACAGATGATAAAACATTAAACAAAAAAACTCTCTAAAGCTTTATCTGATTTAAAATAACAGCAACAAATAATACCATTCATATTACCACCTGTATTAAAGTGTTCACATAAATTTCTCTGACTTTGACTAAGATTGGTTTGAGTCTTTTCTGCTACTCCCAAGGGACAGCAGGAAACACCACAGTTTACAAGGGAACGGACAGAATACGTGACAAAGTTCTGACATCAGTTTTTAGTCCTGCAACTGGCAGTACGACTTCTTGTCCTGCTCTCCACTGCAGAGTCCTGCCCTCTGTTTCTGTTTGCTGTGGAGATGTTTGACCCCGTGGTGACCCAACTCAATCCTACACAGTACCCACTTTTTCATCCATGTTGGATATCTGCCGGACAGGGAGCTGAATCTGCTTGTCAACAAGCAAAAGGAGAGCCAGAGCTAGCGTAAGAATAGCAGAGGAAGAAAAATTCCACCCTTCAGCTGTAGCGAGTTCTTAGATGAGCAGGTTTGAGCCAAGTGTGACACCATAATGCGTCTCAGCTGAGTGTCAACTATACAAAAATGAGTAGCTATGTTTCAGAAAGGCCTACCACCAAAAGTCCTCTGTGGAAAAGGCATACACAGAATATTTATTTGCTAAATGGCTAGACTTAAACTCCGAGGTAATTCTATAGTTTCAGAATGTCTGAAGAACACAGTCGCTAAGCACTGACACAGATTGCTTTTCTCCAATTCAATCACTTACCCACTGGATATGTTCTGCGATTAAACAGCCGATAACTTTTTTGTCATTAGAAATAAAAAGAAGAGTTTTAGTTCTAGAGTAACACATGAGCGGAGCTTGCTGAAATCCCAAGTCATTGTCTACCATTTCTCTAATTTCTTCAACCTGTCAAAATAAGTTTAAATGCTGTATAAGAAACACATGTAAACATACATTTGTATAAATTTACAGAAAAATTACAGATTTGCAAAAATGCACAAAGGTATCTAGAACACTGAAAGCTATTCTAGAAGTTAAGGACTAGCCTAAGTATCCCGGCAACACATCGGTCCACACAAATGTTCCTTAAATAACTCTTGGCTGGAAATATGAAGAGTAGAGACCTCTAAGCCAGCTTCCATTAACTCCAAACTTCCATTAGTCAAAGGCTAATGAGAGAATGCAGATAACCGAAGGGTGGACTCTGACGTCCTAGAAGTAAATGAGATCTATGCCAAAAGATAAACTAGCTTAGTTGAAGGGCTTCTGTGTGTTATTTTTGAAGTCTTGAAAGAACTAATTCATAAAGGGGTTTGAGCAGATGATAGTAAGCACAGCGCCAAGGCAGCTAGAAAATGTATGCATTTGTTGTAAAGGAATGAATAACTCTCGTCTCCTTCCTCAAGCTTTCTGCTTTTCCATTAGGTTTGCAAAGAGTAGCTGAAACTAAAACCAAAATTTTGTTTAATATTAGCGAGTTTAGACGAAATACATAAACTCCAGCATGAATGTAAACAAAAGCTTATGCATGAGCTGGGATTTTACTGTGGCATTCGTGTACCTACAACTGGGCACTGAAACAGCCTCTATCATCCTTCTGTCAACTCATAGGAGACTAAGGTGACCTTTCCTATGTGGTGCATTGAACGGCATAAGCTTCTTTAATGCATGTTGTAGTTACATTAGTAATGCAAAACTAGAATTACTGATGCTATGAATATATGAAGTTAGTACTGATCAAATCAAAACTGTGTTAAAAAATGCTCTTAAAATAACTTTTAAAAGGCATGGTATCAGTTACTCTCCACTTTCTCATCTAACCTTCAGGTATGAGTCTTTTAATGACAAGTCCAGTTAGCCAACTTGAAACACTAAGTAACTATTCTTGAAGTCAGTCATCCACAGCGGTGACAGTTGTAAATTCTCTCAACTTTAACCACACAGAACTACAGAGAGCTCTATCCTAAATTATTTCATGTGCTACAGTCCTCTCATCCTCCACCTCACTTAGGTATTTTAAGTAATTTCTTCTTCAGCCATTTTAGTAAAAAATGAATGTGCAATGAATCTACTAAAATTAAGATAATGCCACCAGAGAAACAAAATTTAATAAATAAACTTATCTGCATTAAATATTGTAAAAAGAAAATTTATAGTTGCTTTTCAATTCAATAACTTAAAAAATTCTATGTTAGGCTAAAGAAAACCCACTACAGTCACGCCATCAGAAAGAGCTGTCTTGGGCACCCATTCAGCCTCCAGAGGTTCCTTCCAACCTCAACCATTCTGTGATCCTGCAATAGTGGTACTGTAAAAAAGTACCTATTAGTCACAGCAAATCCCCAGCTAAACAGAATCAATGCCATGCTACTGAAAAAAACAAATGTAATGACGTACTAATATGTATGAACACAGGCTCGTCAGCAAGACAACGAAGTACCCTGCCGCTCTAAGTCTCCACTGGTGCACTGTGCCCGGTTTTAGCTAAAGGCTTTCAAAAGAGACGTGAGACATGGCACAAATGGAAAAGTCTAGCGGGAAGTATGGCAATGATTAAGAGCTCTATAAAACATTACTTAGGAGTATAAACTAAAACCAGTACATCCTGTCAATCTTCTTAAGGTGAACCAATCAGAGTTTCTTCAGGCACAAAAAAAACTGTTGCAAAGAGGAAAAGAAGGATGTTTTCTATAGCTATGGCAGTATGATTTGCACTTATGAGCTTAAATTCCAGTATAGAGATTCTGTTGGGCATTTAGGGAAAATATCCTAATGTTACAGGTAGCGAAGCACGGTAACAGAGTCCAGAGAGGTCAGAAAAACCTCCAGTGGTAGAAGTTTTAGAAAGTTGTCAGATGTATCATAACCAGAGCTGATCCTGCTTTGGACATGGGAATGGACTACATGACTTTGAGGCCACTCTCCACCTAAATCTGTTTTTCTCCAAAAGCTGTTTAGAGAATGGTGCCGTAGTCATGCTGTGTAATAATGTCAATACATTTCAGTTTTTTAAAATATAGTAGGAAGTTTATATTACATAAAATATCTGGCAGACATTCAGCAAGTATATTAAAAATAATGTAAAAAATCAGTTTGTTGATGCTGTTCCCACCCCTGCCTTCCACTCTTCCTCAGACCCATCCTCTCTACGAACTGAGCAGCAGCGCGTAAGAGCGAGATGTCTGACCTGTTTGTGGAAAAAGCTACAGAACCACTGCAGTTTTGATTCCAACTTCAACTGCTTACACATAAATTACACAGACTTTCTATGAACGTTCGCGTTACTTGTATTAAAATATCAAAAAAGGTGAGATATACATTAAGTCCAGTCCTTTTCACCATACCTTTTTAAGTGCATACTTTGGGTCATCAGGAAGAACCATTATTATCTTTCCATCAGGATATTCAGCCAAAATTCTCTCCTTTTTCCAACCCTAAATAAAACAAACACTTATCTAAACCATACACAAAATGTACTTTTACAAACAGAAATTGCACATTATGTTCTAGACACTGAACTTATGCAGAGACTTCACGCTATTTAGCCGCTGCTTTGCTAGAGAAGAAAACTTCAGCTAGCTTTTTAAAAATGAGCACAACAGATATAACATGATCTTATTCATACAGTAATTTATACAATAGCCTAACTATATCTAGAAACAATTTGTGAAAGTGTCTTATAATTTCCCAACTAGATTTTTTTTCCCCCAGGACTGCAGTGCAAACTGAATGTTAAAAGAGAAGTAGCAAACTCAGCTCACATAACTGATTTCCAAACCTATGTAATACTTATTTTCCGAAGTCCAGTGAATGGGAAAAACCCTAAGTTTTAATAAAGATTTCTTTTTAACATAGTTACCTCCACAAATACACACTCAGTTTTAAAGTTTGGCATGCGAAAGACCTCCAGGAGGTTCTAAGTGAACTGATTGGCATGCAGTTGCCCAAAATGTAAGGAATATTTTGTTACTGATCATAACTGTTAAAGCCACAAGAAGGATACTAGAAAAAATTTTATAACTACCTTCTAAGAACCTAATGGGGAAGGAGGCTACGTTGTGTGTATCTGAAGTATAAACATACTCAAAAAAATAGAGGTAATTAACTCTTCTTCAGATCCACACTCGTGGTGAATAATGAGCAGTACCTGCATGGAAAAAAACAAAACAAAAAAGCCACTTAAATCTAGTAAGATGGGACTGGTAGATATTAGAACTCAAGTTGCTTTGATGGGACCTAAAAATACTGAATGCAGAAGTAACTTCAGCCACTTAAAAGGCTGATCTACAAGTCTTACTCAAAGCAACTTTAAATAAAAAAGCCTTTGAAGAAACAATATTGATGGAGTAATTCTCATTGAAATCTGTACCTTCCCATAAAATAACGTTCAACTAAAGACCAAACAATGGAATTTGGCACTGAATGAATGCCATATATACTACCACAAAAAAATGACAAACTTAAATATTATAATACTTGATCTGTATCTCATTTTAATCACGCTGATTTTATTCCCTTATCCCAAACAAGACATGAAGAGAACAATTTTAGAAATTTGTCTACTTGCTGGTAGCCCTGGAACTATTTGAGTTTAGCACCCAGCATGGCAATGGCTGCAACACAGACACCATTTCAATCCTGCCTGCTTTTCTTCTCAGCAGTAGTTGCACTGAATAGCAACACAAATGAAGATCCTATTTGAATTTATATATACTATGGTCTGAACACAACGGGCAGTAAACAGCAGTGTCACAGTATTCGGGTAAGCAGAAAAGTGTAATTTGTGGGATTGTGACATGCCTTTTGAGACTGTTAGAAAAGGTGTCCAAAAATTCAGGCAAGGATTACTACTCTCCAACCTCAAACACCATCTCTCTCCATTTTTTGTCTTTTGCTGCCTTTTGGCTACCTGTTTGCCCTGCAAAAGCTTTCTATAGGCTATTTTAAACCAACCATGACCATCACTCAGCAGAAAAATGCCATGTGTTTGATAACACTACCAGAAGCATCCAGAATGTTGCAGGCCTGATGCAGAAAATTCAACTCTTAAATTTTAGTTTAAGGTATTCTATTAAGGTAAATAGCCAGGTATTTCCAACAAAATGAAAAATGATGGAATAAAATGATTCTGAACAGTTTCCTGCCGTTAAGACTTTTAAGCAACAGTGTATTAGCAGAAGTCTAAAAATAATTCCACAAAAATGCAATAATTGACCCTCTAGTACCTAGAACTCATTATTTTCATTATTGTCCACCTAATAATTTTCTTAAGTGATTAGTATAATATGGGGACTGATCATATTCACAGAAGAGGTAGCTTCTAAACTGATGTATTTTGGGATTTATTCACAAATATATCTTTTAGATGAAGCTTTCCAAAAAGTTTCTGCAAACCCTAAGCTCATCCAAGATTTTTAGTTCTTTTGGTTTACATCAGAGAAGACATTTTAAAGTCATATTCCTTTGTTATTGAAGCAGCTCTAAGAGTTTCAAAAAGAAAAACTAACATTTCACATAAGCATCTGCATCTTCAGCATCCTTATTGTTCAGTCTTAGTAAGGAATAAACTGTGCTTCCTTTAAACCAGACAAATGGAAGCAGTGCACAAGATGGGTCACAGCTCTTTCATATTCTAACATTAAAGCTGTTAAGGAAAATGTGCTATAGCTTCAACTGGGACTGATCCTATTCGATGCCTACAACACACAAAATATGCTTTACTACCAGTATCTTGCAAGTAGTCTGAAGATTATTTCCTTAACACACCTATTAACATGGGGTTTTTTTAACAAAACCCCACTATTTTAACACTATGAAAACACCTTGCAGACTGTTGTACTTTGTTTCAATCGCTAAGAACTAAAGTAGCACTCCTTAACTCAGGCAGGTGGCAAGAACACCTCACCACAGTAAGAAACAAAAGCATTATGCCTGCAACATACTCTGTAATACTCTTCTGCAATGTCAGAAAATCTGCTTTTCCTTTTAACTGACATTATTTCAGGGCATTAAGACTTACTTACTGTCGAATGAGATGCCCAAGCATCGATATACATTGCTTGTGATGACCAAAGAAGTTACAAGGAAAGCTATGGTTCCCACCAGGATACCATGTTCTCAACGCCTGGAGTAAAAGAACATGATCCTACCAGTCTTCCCTGATACTGGAAGTCTGTGCTGAACAACAGATTACCTATAGCCAGCAGCAGTAAGGCACATGGAGCCTAATCGCCGCTGGGCAGGCTGGTGCTGTACAGAGCCCCAGTGGTGTGTAGTAACTGTTGCAACACCCTCCTCCCCTCCATGTTATGGATATTTATCCTACAGGTGTTTTTAATAGTTTGAGAACATATGGCAACTCTGTGATGAACAGTTAACTCCTTTTTAATCTACTTCTAACTTTTTCTCCCAATTCAAACACGATTAAAGATTGCTTCTGATTGCTATTAAGGTGCGATGGCAAGAGAATTACAAAAGAAAGAAATAATTCAAAAAAGTGCAATACAGACAAGCAGTTGCTGTCACATCAGATATAGTATGGACAGTAATTACAACTACACTGTGTAGTATGTTGCTCTCACCGGATATTATACATGTATGTAATGAATGATGTAGAATACAGTTGGAAAGATGGCCCCAACATTAACAGCACTGTAGCCGAAATGTTCAGCATTGTTTCACATTAACCATATTCTGCATACAGTTTAAAATAATACCTGATGTACATTTGCCTTTAAAAGCATGTTAGAAGACACAACAGACTGCTTCCCAGGCGTTTCCTCATGTTTTAAAAGTTCTTATGTAAGAGTGGGAAACACAACAGCAAACCTGGTATTTTTCTATATGTCAGTTCTGGCTTGTCTGTACTCCCTATTTCCCAAATAAATACGAATACATGAAAACCAGTGGTGTTTTTTTCTTATACCATTTTTTCCCTCAAAAATATTAAGGTAACGAGGAAAACGTGGTTAATACCATACAATTCTTTCACATTTGTGAACTCTTCCCCTAATAATCAAGTCTAGTATGAAATTTTGTGCCCTTTTACCCTTGACAATTTGTAGCAGAGAAATGGTCTACTGCATTCTTCTTCCTGACTCCTTCGTCAAGTTATAGATATTCTGCCTCTCCTTCCCACGAGTGTAATATGGAGAATGAGGTTTTGGCTGTGGAACACATTAAGATCCTTGGATGTACCTGTTAAATACTACCCTCTGTTAAAACTAAGATTCTTATATAAGATAGCTAACGGTAAGAACTGTATTTGAAATACTACGCAGTTTTCTATTGTACAGATGTATCACTTCTGGAATTGATGCAAATAAAGACAACCATTAAATCTTTCTAAGATGACATGACATTCATCATCATCTTCAATCCTGATATTCTATTAACCTTATGTTCCAAGAAGTCAAATGTCACTTTTTGTGTTTGTTTGTTTTGATCTGAAAATTGAAAGAACTTCAGAGATGGGCTTGAATGCAATCACAGCAGAATAGCTATTTAAAACTTATCAGATTAGACATTAGCCCAAATAACAGCTTCTTCCACCTTTTTCAGCTCAAGATATTCTTAACTAAGAGGATGAGCCTGAAATACAAACACGTTAACTGTATTCACATCAGGCACCTCAATCCCCAGGCATTTCCTAACTTAAGTACTTGGCTTTGCAACTTAAAGACATCGTTAAAAATAATGTCTTTCTCTTAGAAGAATTTTGCAGAAATACTAAATTGATATTATATGATATCCCAGAGAGGACACACAATTGATATTGTGCGGTATCACAGCTAGAGGATTTTATAAAACTGAACCACATATCCATCCCACAAAGTTATCCATCCCACTGGAGTTAACAGTTGATGTATATGTCATCACTCAATGCATGCATGTGCTAGAATGGTGTATTTTTTCTGGAGACTTTCAGATGTCTGAAACCAGGACAGTGAGACAGATGCCTACATTTGTCTGCAGTAGGGGACACACTAATCTATTCCTGCTCCAGTACTATCCTTGACCACCTTATCTTCTTGCTTATTCAGTTTGCATGCTCCTATTAACAGCAAATGGTACGCTTCAGAAAACCCGTATCAGTCCTTGCCAATCTTCTGCTCCCAAATCCAGAAAGTGTCATTAAAAAACTTGCCAAACTTCCTCTCTTCACACAAAGCCTACAATTTCCTTAATGCCTCTATCAGCCATCCATAACAAAGCAAGTATCCCAATACCACCTCCTTGTTAGCCTGTCCTACTTCTGAGGGCATCATGGAATTTCTAAAGACCTAAAAAGAAATTCTTTTTGCGAAGAAACAAGATAGGCCTTAAAAAAAACCAAACAAAATTATATTTTGTTGAAGACAGTAAAAATTCTATTATTTACATGCAACTATCTTCTGCCTACTCAGTACTTTTAAAAAACCCACAAGGCAGCTAAGTGCAGGTGGGCAAGACACTAACAATAAAGTCCATTTTCACAGTTCACAGCACAAAACTCCAGCACAATAATGTATATAGGCTTTCTTCTTGTCATTGTGTGAAATGACCCATCAATAGAAAAACTAGGCACATAACAAGAGACACTCAAAAGGGAGAAAAACTGAGAAATGTCGTCTCAAGTAAGACTGGAACTGTATCATATGGCATGAAGAATGTGAATGATGAGAATGAAAAATGCTTTTAAGATACCTTAGAATGGCCTCCAAATCAACAATAATGCCAAATAGATTAACTACATAAAAAAGAGTATCTGGAGAGCTAATGAAGTAACATACCAAGGTCAACAAGACCAGATGTTCCTGGACCAGAAAGTCTAACCTAGAAGTTACCAAGACCTTCTCTAGTACAATTTTTTTTTTTAATCCCATGGTGCTACTGTCCAGTTAACACCTTCTGCCAGGGAAAGGTAGGTAGATAATAGTTTCAACACAGTAACTACATACAAATATCTAGAAACCAAGCATATCACACCTCCAAGCCATCCTCCCAACAATCCCCACTAGAAACCTCCTAGCAAAACTAGGATAACTAACAATCATTCTTCTGGTGTTTCTGGATGACTAAGAATTAACAAGTAGAGAATTGGTATACTAATTCACTGGCAAGAAGGCTTGTCTAAAATTCAAATTATTTTCAAAGAGGAGGTGAGGATCTTTCTGTCACGGACATTACCACAATACAATCAGCCAAGAACCACTGACTAGGAGTCAAATGACTAGTGTTAAAGACTTATCTATTTAGCATGGCAGAAGTTAGTTACCCATGCAGAAACAGAGTATCAATCAAATTGTTATTAGAGACAAAAAAAATCAGAAGGGAATTTAAAGACTCATAAGAGTCCTTCCTTCACCTCTTACTCTACGGTTTCTGTTACAGAATAACCAATCTACATCATCGCTCTATAGCTATCTACAGTTTCACAAAACACAACTAGAGTCTTAAAAGATTTCCGAGAGAGAATTGTTTGCTCACTGAACAACAATACAAAGTAATTCACTTGAGTACACATCGTGTGAAGTTTTAAAAAGCTGCCTAGCAACTGAGAAAACAATAGCAGAAGTTTTTCTCAAATTAAAAGCATACCTAACTTTATACATAGTTATTTACAATGGGTTTAAGGAAGTCTGCTTTTTCACTTTTACATTAAGCATGTTGTTACTTTAGACATAAACTGAGAAGTTTCAGCTCTTTTAACTTTCAAAATACTCAAAATTCAGTGCAGCTTCCTACCTACATGAAAATAGCGGCTTTAAGTAACTACTGAACTCATCTGCCAGCTTCTGTCCAAAACAACTAACACCATCTTCTGTAAATTATGTCTACATCTCCAGTAACATTCAAGATCTGAAAGCACTTGGGGGCAGAGGGGGGGCGGGAAAAGGACAACCAGGAATAAAATGGGGAAACATATCATATGCTGCCATTATAACGTACTGTGTTCCACCACACTTTCTGCCGAGTCTCACCCTACAATGTAGCTAATGTGTATCAGAAGAGATCTTTCAAGATGCCTGGATTATTCAGCAAAAACTAACCAGGAACAGAAGAAATACCAGAACTATTTACTAGATGGTTTCAAACACTTCAGCTATGAAGATGTATCTTTATACTTGTAAACAGTGGGATAAAATTGAGCTTGACTTAAGAGTAGCCCAATAGCCATTTGGTACCTACATGAAATGAATTGGTGGCCTCAGTTCAGTTATCCTGGAGGTCTTATCTACTCGAGTGTAGAGTACTGAAGGTAACATGTGTGATAAAGAAAATAGACTTTGTGGATTCTATTCTGGATTTCAGACATGTGAACAGATATTTCCTGTAAGTCTTGTAATATCTGTTAGTGTGAAGTAGCTGATTTTACAATATACTTTAAATTGTACAAAATTTCTCAAATCTGAGCTTTAGTATTAAACATAAATTCAGTAAAGTTTCAATATACTATGAAGTTGTACCAGCTGGATTCCTAGGCACCCTCTCTTCAAATTACACACAGTTAAGAAAAAGTAATTTAGAAGTCATCTAAGATTTCACAATTACAAAAACGGTACAATCAGCTCTTTATCTGTCTGTTTAGCCAAACATTGCAATACCAGTTGTACTGAAACCTGTATTTAGCGCTTTCAGAACAGCGACATTCCTTTGTCTTCCTATCACTACCCCCCACCCCCCTAAGATTAAGGAACTGTAACAGAAAGAATACAATGGCAATAAAACACCACTATCCTACTAAATATTTTTATACCTTACATATAACATGTCTACCATGGCTCTTAAAAACAATGATTTCCCAAAGTGGACTACTCATGGCCTACTGTGATACTAATCTATTTAAAACATGACTTAATGCAATATGAATTGTAACTACTACACAGTAAATAAAAGATAATGCTTATGTCTTTAAAAAGATAACGTTTTCTTACCACATATTTTACAGCACTTATGAACTGGTTATGAAAGAGCAAATGTTGGGTTTCATCCTCTGGATTTGAAGCAGTGTAAAGCATTCCACAAATATTACAGGAAATAGCACCAAATCTCTTCTGTCCTGCATCCTATTAAAAAAAAGAAAAAAAGGAAAAAAAAAAGGTATTTGTCAGTTGCAAGCACAGTAAATACAGTTCAACAGAAGTTTCATCTAATCAGACATGCCTTTTGTAACTTATCTTCTGGGAACTCAACAGAGAGGCTAAAATGGAATGAAACAGGAGAAAACAAGTACAGAATTTAGAATTCCATCTTTCAAAAACCCACACAGCCTCAAAAGGCACAGGCATCAATCACAGAGCAAACTCTACCCAACATTAAAATTAGCTCCCCTCCCATTAGTTTTGAACAAATGACTTCTCTTTTATTTTATGAAATACAAAGAACAGAGAATTCTTCCTTCATTACACTATTTGCAGTAAATATAATCATCTTCCACAAACAAAATTCCCACATCCAGGCCCACACTATTCGGCTTTCCCTACAGTTCTGCTGCTGCCTATCTTTCAGTTGTGAGTTGCTATGAGGTGGGCCAAAGGTGAGCAATTTTCCTGAATGTTTGGAAGGATATTATGGAAAACAAAAGTTATGGAAATAATCATTAAGATCAGCAATACATCTGCAACAGCTGATCACTACCTTTTAGGTTTTTAGGAAAACCAAGTATTTCAAGGCAATCAAATAGCACTACATTTTTTTATCCCTCTCTTCATTGATTAAAAGCCTCATTTAATATACTCTCAGGACTTAAGCCCTCACTTTCAATTGGAAACAGCTAACTACGATGCCTGACATGCTATCTTAAATTGCACAGCGTTCATACCTGTTATTTTTCAGACACTGGATAGCAGCTACAATACAAATCGAAGACCATACCATTTTAGTCATGACCCTTTAAGCCGTCATCCTACTCTATAACTAATCATTACCAAATTAAGGGCACAATTCAGTACCTATTGCTTTGCTATTTATTCATTAAAACAGTGTTACTAATTTGGAATTATGCTCAGACTAAGGAGTCAGTGCCTAACAAAGACTGAAGTGTCAGGTACAGGGGGTGCCTTTTGCAAAGAGCAAAAGAATATCAGTTTTCTAGCCAAAAAGGCATGTTTTAAGTTATGGCTTAATGCTCAAATACATTTTTTTTTTCTTTAACTACAGTTGGAAATTGAGTTTATGTAAGCAGCAACAATCGTCACTTTTAATCTATTTTAACATGTATCACAAGTAATAGAGAAACAAAAAGTTACTTTATACTCTAAAATAGGATACTATATAAGCAAAATAAGACTTGAGGGTGGTTTTTAAAAGGAAATTAATCTGTGTGCACAAATTGAAAACGCTCAATTTGCAAGAAAACAGATCACCTGAATTTTGTTTTCTAAGAGCTGAAAATATTCATAGTAAAAAAGCTTACTTTACAGAAGAAAGCATTTTGGCAAGACAGCAAAAGTGTTTACGAATCATTTCTTACTCCTTCCATCTTCAAAGATGTGTTTAAGTAAGTCTAAGAGCTAGGTGACAGCTCAGTTCTCCACACAGCAGCAACTTATTTCAAGCAGTCATTAGTGATATCTAAAATAGAGGTATCAGTTTTTTTCCAAGAAGACACTAAAGGTACAACTGGCCAGGCAAACTCAGAGCTGAACTTCTCTTTAAGAGCACATATATGGAACTCAGCCAAAAGAAAGAAGCTGAATCTGAGAAGCCATTGCTTTAACAGTACATCAATTTACACATTCCTACTGTATACAGAAGGAGAAACAGGAGTACACTAATTTTCTGAAGGAAAAAGGAAAGATGAACCCTGAGGTTAGATTTGCAAAGTCAGAATAAGATGAAGTTTCTAAAGGTATAAAAACTGAATCCAAAACATCTTATTTTACCTGCAGGCTTCCTTTAAAGCAGCAATATAATTCAAAACAGGGTACCCATCTCGCCACCAAAATACTCTGCATTTCAAGGGTTTATACAGGAAAGATGTAAAAAGGCAGTTCAGCAGGAAGGATCACGTAAGGCAATTATCTTAAGATGAACTAATTGATCTGACCTTAGTAATTCCTATCTGGAAGATATAGATCATATCCCATATATCTAGGGCAGGATAAGTGAAGAGGAAGTCTACTTTGATGCTTGGAATATACGTTAAAAAAAAAAAAAAAAGACATGTAAATTAGAAAATCAGCTACATAAAGCAACTCTTAAAATCTTTGGCACATATCAGTACTGCAGTAATTCTCATGAAACAATTTCTGCTCAAATGATCAAGAAGCTAAAGGTATTTAAGCTAAAATATCTATTACTTTACTACCAAAAATCTCAAACCAAAAAAAAGCCTAGCTACCTAGAAGTCATCAAAAAATTTGGGGCAAGGATATCCTCAAAGTTGTCAGGCTCCTTAGCTCATACCATCTTGCCTTGTAAATACATATGCTGTTTTGCAAGTCTCGAGGAACAGATTATTTCCCTGGAATAGTACAGCCAGTACAGTATTTTACAGTTTGACTTTCTTGGATGGTGCTGGTATCAGTGAGTTTGGTTTTTTAGGGGGGATCTTTTTGTTTGGTTTTTGTTTTTTAAGGATTTCACTGATACTATTTTTACATGCATTCAGTTGTATCAATGGGCTACACACAGAGGTTAATATTAAAAACCTGCTATGTGAATATCAGAAAAAACACACTGTAGTATCTAAAGCAATCTTTTGAACTCTGTAGCCCTAACAAATGCTACTATACTTTTTAGCAAATATTTTACAGTATCCTGAGGGTAGTAAAGAAGATAGCCTTTTTGTGTAACTGAAGTACTATTTCAAAGCCGTACCACAGGACATAATGCTTCAGACCAAACACAAACAAACAAAAAAAAAAGGCAGCTTTGTAAATCCAATGTAGACTACAACAAATAAAACAGGACATGCAAAGTGAAGTCAGGAATTATGAAGAATGCGTTTTTCTACTTTAACACAACATTGACAGAATCTGACTATTTTTAACCTGATGTCATTGCATAAGCCAAAGTGGAAAGGGCATGCATCAGAAGGGGAAAAAGTGCTCACAAACAATAATACTGCATTAAAGGTTGCCAGCCCTTCCTAATGGGGAAGAAGGAACAACAATAACAACAACAACAAAAAAAAACAAACCAAGAATGCCTTATGCACCACATATGAGAGTAAATAAAAACTTAAAACAGGGATTTTTGGGAGGGGGAATCTTCTCAGCAAGCATCAGATACTGGGTACTGGAGAATAAACTGTCAACTTGTCACAAATGGAAAAAGATGTAAGAGGTTTGACTCTCAGAACTTAGAGAAATGTTTTTCAAAGCAGTACTTAAGAAAACATGGGGCTGCAGGCAGAGATACGTGTTACTCTATTTAAAACTCAATTTTCTAAACAGTACAATAAAAAGCAAGGGTACTTTTACTTCCTAAGCAAATTCTGCATGTGTAGATGGCAATTAAGCATTCCCAACATCTCAGGCAATCCTCATTAATATAGGTACAGGATATATGAGATCCAGTGTTTCAAGGCTAACTGTTAATTGAACATTGCAACAACGTTGTCTTAATCTCCAGAAGGGTTTCTTAATTCTGTGTTAGACAGAAAGAAAAGTCTTACCAATATCTTCTTTGAGAAGGTGCATGTCTGCTGATCCTCCATATGTGGAATAAGGAGCCCTGCAAGCAAAAAAGGCATTTGGTGCCTCTGTAGGAGATGAAAAGGGGCCCTTTTTTTCCTATTTTTTTTTTTTCCCCTCTCTCTTCAGACACAGATTAGGTCACCTCCTTCTTGATTACCTAGTCTTAGTTAGAGGAAGATTATTTTTTCCTTGAGTCTTTTCACAGAACAAAGAATAAAACCCAGCCATAGAAACAAGCAGGCTGGAAAGGAAATACAAGAGCAGGAAAGAACACCACAAAGATTTTCGGGCTCTCCACGAAAATGAAAAGGTCAAAGAATGCTATTTCAGCAAAAGATGCATTCAAGCCTGAAGCTGATGGGTAGATCCCCTTGCTGACTGGAAGGATCAGAAGACATGACCCAACTCAGAAACATGTTTCACTTCAAATGACGTCTGTGGAATTTAACAAAAAACCCCAACCAAAAAAAAAAAAACAAAAAAACCCCCACATCACCAGTACCCATCTTTCTGAAAAGCTATTTTAGCCAAAGGATATCAAACAACTTAAAACTTTTGGAACTGTGATATATCTAATTTTATTTAACATTTTTGAAAAATGAAAATGGAGGGTCATTATCTATCATGAAATTATGTCCTCACTGGTCATTAGCTAAAGCAATATGAAAAAAAATACAAAGTTAAAAACCAAATCTGCACAATATTTAAAATGGACAGTTAATCCACCGAGTGTTGCTGTGACAGACATGCTCAACCCATACAAAAACATAATTCAAGTATATTACAGAGAGTGTTCCAGTGTCTAGTGGTTTTGGCTGGGGTAAGGTTAATTTCCTTCACAGCAGCTGCTATGGTGCTGTGTTTTAGATTTATGACCAAAACAGTGTCGATAACACAGGGATGTTTTAGCTACTGCACAGTGCTTACACAGTGTCAAGGCCTTTTCAGTTTCTCACGCTGCTGTGCCAGTGAGTTGGCTGGGGGTGCACAAGAAGTTGGGAGCAGACACAGCTGGGACAGCTGACCCCAAGTGACCAGAGGGCTATGCAGTATGATGTCACGCTGAGCAATAAAAGCTGAGGGAAAGAGGAAGGAAGGGGAAGATGGTTGCTGTGACAGCATTTGTCTTCCCAGCTGTTACACATGATGGAGCCCTGCTTTCCTGGAGATGGCTGAACACCTGCCCGCCAACAGGAAGTAGTGAATGAATTCCTTGTTTTGCTTTGCTGAAACGCACGGCTTTTGCTTTGCCTGTTAAACTGTCCTTATCTTAAGCCATGAGTTTTCTCCCCCATCGTACCTGGGGGACTGAATGAGCAGCTGCATGGTGCTCAGCTGCCTGCCAGGGCTAGCCCACAGCACAATGTTAGTAGCCTTGGTGCTTGAAGTCCTGTATCAGGTGCCCAGCTAACCTTACAAAACATTCTCACCCTCAGGACAAAGGACACCAAACACAACCCACCTGAATTTGCTAGAGAAAGCTGGGTTGCTTCAGTGAAGCAGAAATGGGAAGGAGCAATAATAAGAAAGGATGGCCATTACTGCCCCGCTAAGAGCAGAGCTGTCCCAAAGGGTAAGATTTGTGTGGGAAGAAAGGAAGCATGACTGCTCTCAACTACCAAACTCCCTCCCCAGCCACTTATGCAGTAACCACCGCCTTGTTTTTACTGAGATTACAGGAAAGAAAAGAGGCAGTACTTAACTAATGTGAACAACAAAAGACTCCCCAAAAGCCATTCTCCAATTCTTCAGAGAAATTGCCAACCGGACTATACCAGTTTCAGGAAGAAAACAGCAACTTTAAATGATAGCTATGCAACTTTCTTCAGGCTCATAAGAAATCACTTTTGCAGTTATTATTTCCATGGAGGACTGTGTTTGCAGCTTAAATAAAAATATTTCTTTCATATATTACCTATTTCAGTCAAACAGGAAACTATGTTCAAGTTTAGCCAAAATATATGTAAGGAAAAATTCAAGTATGAAATCCAAACGTGTAAACTGAATTAGCGTGCACAACACTTCCACATACAGCATCCATTCAAGCCTCAGAATCGAAAGCATCTTCCATCAAGCAAACCTGATCCATGCATTTGCTGATTATTTAGATCACCTACATTTAATCATGTTTGCTTGCATCCAGGCATTAACTAAGACCTCTAGAAAGGCAGAAAAGTGTCTGTAACTGTATACTGTCTTTTTATCACTTCAGTGATTTATTGATGAATATCATTTTCAAAAGACTACCTTAATTTTCAAAGGAACACATCTCCTTAGCGGCATAAAACGTAAGAAGTATCCCTGTACCTCATAGGTCATTATTTAGAACATTCCTTTGCAGCATTAATGCTTTTATCAGTTCCTGTTTTTATGGTCAAAATTTTGTCCCAGATCTGGCAGGCAAGCAGAATTTTTACAAGGAGTAAACAACTGACTTTCCTTGTCTTGGATGTAAAGCATATCTCATTTTACTAAAATCGAAAACATATGCTTTGCACATTTGTATTTCTTTCCATTTCAGAAGTTAAAGGAACAGATGATTTCATATTCAAGTTCTCATATTTGCACATTAGATTCAAATACATGGAAAGTAAAAAACAATTTTATTGCATTACTCCATAAAACTTCCAATATGGATCCTCACGCAACCTGTCAACCTAACAACTGAACATCTAAATGAAGTGTAAGAAGGTACAGTTCACAAATATTCAGAACAGACTACTTCTCTAACCATTAAGTCATGGATTTGGAACATAACATATTTTCAGCTTCCATCTTAATTCCTTTCCTCCAGAAAAACAGATCATCTTTCCGAGGTCTGAACCTAAATTTTCGCAGATTACTTCCAACACCATTGTTTCCTCTCACTGTCTGTTTTACAGTTTGTTGCAGCATTCGATTCCTTGCTGTTTTCAGCTAAAGTTCTACACTGTGAAGAGACTTGCTTTTTAAGATGTGTGACAGCAAATCCGAAGAAAACAGAAATAACTCAACTTTTGTCTTAGCTGAACCTCTACAAAATGAAGATAACTTTATGTTTGAAAACTGCTCAGATAACTAGATGGTGTGTACCAAGAAAGAGACCGGTGCAAGTATAGCTACTAAATATTTCTTCTACAAACAGAAGTTGTATTACTTTACTTCTGTTACAGTCAAATATAGCCTTAAAGCTTGTTAAAGATTATATTACTTGAGAAAAGTAGAAAATTAATCTCTTCATTATAGCAATCATACAGGAGAAGAAGGAAGGTAAGATACATCTTTAAAGATTAAATATAAAATATAATGCGTATTGTGGAAAACAAAGACTAGTTTTACCATAACACCTGTCTAAATACAGCTCAGGAAATGAAAAGGTTAGAATACACACAGTATTGTAACATCCCAGACTCTGAGCCTCAGATACTGTAGAGACAGTTAAAAGGACAGATGTCAAACTGAAATGCAAAAGACTAGGAGAATTCAATAGCAAAAAAAAAAAAAAAAAGAAAAGAAAAAAACAAAACAAAGAAATGTATTAATCAAACAACCCCAATTTTTCCCTTTGGTTACAAAAAGAAAAAAAAGGGTTCTGTACATACATTAAGAGGGACTGGCTTGACAGATCTCCAAAAGAATCAGATCTCACAGCAGAGAGCCCCAAATTGCACCTTTCAGGCATTTATTTTTTTTAAAAAAGTGTAACAAAGTGCAAGTTAAATGTTCCTTGCTAAGCACAAAAGCATGACTTCCCAACTTTGCTCAAGGTAAAGAAGAATAATGGAACTGCTACCCTTAACACAACGCACCAGAAACTTGAAATAAAAATGATTTATAGCTATTAACTGTAAAATTTTTTACAGACACTGTAAATGCTAATTTAAGTGATTTGGCTGTGCATATAAGACTTCTCCCTGTATAGGAGAAATTTCAGCCTGAACAGCTTTAAAACCAAATGAATCTTTTCTCTGTTCTCAGAGGATTGCTACAGAAGTACATGAACACCTTTGGAAAAATTTCCTAAAAAAAAAAGAAAGTCCAGCCATTCAGAATCAACATTTAAGAAACTCACCATGGTTTTGCAACCAACACTATTCATTACAAAATGTACCTGATTCTATTACATTAATTTAATCCCCAATCTTTTGAGTATTTGTACCAGCAAAGTCTGGTCAATATAGCGATTTTTCCCCTCCAGATGCTAGCACAAACTATCCTAGACATAACTGTGTCTCGTCTCCACAGTAACTAATATCAAGGGTAGTATTTTACAAAATGGCTTAACAAATATTTGGGTTCCTCTATATGTTTTGACAATGTTAAAAGCAGTTTCCACCCCTCACCTTGTAAAAGAATAACAGCAGTATCTTACCTAATGCTTTCTTGGTAAAGAAAGCTACAGGCATCACCAAAAAGCCCTTCAACACAATAAAAAGCCTACTCTGAACTCAATGAAATCAAAGTGAACCAGATTTGTATGAAGTGCTGCAACAGATTAGATATTATGAAGCTGTTACTTTCACATTTAAAAATTAAACACAGTGCTCACTTGCATTTTCCAGAAATACACAAAGAAAACAAGAAAATAGGTCTCTCCCATTTTCCCTGGTGTTCTTGACTGATGACCCATTCTTTATATTCTAAAATTTTGCTAGGTAAATAACTTAAAATTTTTACTGTTGAATACCTAGGAAAAAAATATTACTCTCATAATTTAGGCTGAAAACAAGAATATTACCAGCATAGTCACTAAGTTGCAAATGATCTCTTTGTATGAATACTGTGGAGACCTATACAACCTCTCTTCAGTACCTAACCAGAAAGTTACGTATTTCTTCTTGCCAAAAGATCCTAGCAACTCTTCAGTCAAGTTCTATTACTGTACAAGCAAAAATTAAGTTAGCATTACTGAAATTAAAAGGAATATTCTTATAGTCCTTCTAATATAGTTAAGATACTTAATCATGCACTTGAACTCTGTTGGTGAAATGAGTTTCAAAGAGGCAACAGCTGAAATACTTGGTAGATGTTAGATATTGTTCATTTATCATCCTGTGACTAGGCACTCAAGTGCCTAGATCTGTATCACTTTGGGTAAATCAAGGATATGTTTATCAATTTAGTTCTCAGAAGCTTTCATTTTAAAATATTTCAGTACAGATATACGAGTGTTCAGAAATCACCTGGTTCTTTTTTAGCTAATATTTTCATGTGTATAATCCATGTATTACATGAAAAAAAATGCAATTTAGCAAGACCAACAGTTATATGTGAGAGGGCTTTATTTCATAAGAACCTTACTACAGAGTCCTCCTCCTTACTCTCCCTCTGTAGCTTCCCAGCTCCAGCCTTTCATTTCTCAAGGATTATCTGATGTGTGAATTATTAAAGACACAAAACGAAACACAACCAGAACCTCCAATTGTTTCACTACCAAGCTCTGTGATTCTACAAGATAAAAAAAAAATAAAATGACTGTGCGTCACTCTCTTCCTCCTCATTTTGCACTGTCTTATTTTAAAAGAGATACCTGCATTTGATGGCAAATAAGGGTAAGAACAAAAAAACAAACTAGTATTACTGCTTAAATATTATGGTGAAAACGAGTGCAGAACAATGGACATTTGAATGATGCAGCAGTATTAATTTTGCACACAATCTGCCACATGCACCTCCCCCTGTAATTCTGAAATGTTAAGAAACTTGAGATTTTGCACGTAAGTAAAGGCAAGTTCATTCTCCCTAAAGCAACTGTATTTTTACTGAATGGCCCTTCTATTAAAAAAAAACGTGGAAATCTGTTTTAACAAGAATCAGCTTTAAACATTAGGTCTGTCTGCCACCGTATTTTCCATCAATGCTGAATGACAATCTAGTACAGGTTCTACTTTCACAAATCACTTGCAATGGCAATAGTAATATGTATAAGTAATGATTTTTAGACAAGTTTGTAAAAACACAGCTCTGCAAATTTCTTCAAGAAGCTATAAGCCCTTTACTAAAAGGGTATTACTTACTATGATCAGCTGCTTATCACCGTCTTTTCCTGCTTCTTTCAGCTTCTGAATATGTTCCTCAGATGGCAGGAAGTTACTGCATTTTGATGCTAATGAAGGATTTAACAATGGCACCCTTGAAATATAAACACATTTAATGTTAAAAAAGGGACTGCTTATACATGTCATGCTAGATACTCAAAGCCATTGTGATAACTAACTTTAACGAGATACAAAGCCTAGTGAATTACCCAAAACACAATCCTGTATATTTTGATTTGTAATTCAAATGGAAAAATAAGGAAATAAAAAGATTAACCGAAAAATACAGTTTGTGACTAGCCTAATTATAAGATTTTTTTTTTAAATAAAAAAAATTAAATTTATAATCAAGTGGGGTAGGTTAGTCACAACCATTAACACAAGCATTTAATGGAGGCATTTTCAGAGCGTGACTGATGGTGCCTAATGCCATGTATTTCCTACATAAGGTTTAGTTTCTAATTTTAAGTATCACACATCAGGCTGCTAGAGCTGACCATGTAAATATTCCCACAAATATAAGTGGGCAATATAAAACAGATGTCATAAATCTCTCAAATTCAATTCAAACTTATTCTCTTCTAATGGCTGGCAGTGAAAGAAGGGAAAAGAGGACCTGAGGAATAAATGGATGGATATCACTGGACTCTCACTCAGTTTAAGTTTCCCCTTGTCAGGATTGAAAGAAACACTGGAAAGTACTATAATACATCAACAACAAAGTTATTGTATGAACTTGCTACTATATTCAGGGGAAAAATAACATTAATTCCAGGTTTGGATAAAACTTGTGGAGATCACCAAAGCCGAACACACACAAAAATAATTGTACTTCAACTAGATATTTACATATTTTCTGGTTTTGAGCAAACTAAGGATATAGGGCCAAACACTTAATTGTAGCAGCTGCTATAGTACATGTAGCAGTGAGCTTTTTCAAAAATAAAAACTCTTGCCAGACATTTTTAAATCAGCATTTTTTGTGCTAAATAATCTAATTTTTTTGTTCCTGTCACATGCCCCAAAATTTGCGTTAAATAGCTACTTCAAGGTTTGCCTTTTCCTGCTGCAACCTTTTCTTACAAAGCCCTAAAGAGATATGCACATTACTCTCTTATGGCAGGACTACCACAGAGAGAATGATGACTTAAATCTTGGACAGCATATGGAAAGCGGGGTAAAAAAAGTCTCACAAGAAAAATATATAGCCAAAAAATAGTAAAGTAATATGTGCTTGTTCAGCTAATTAAATGAATAAATTTGAGTAGATACCATATAGCTGTTTGGCAGTTGAGAATAAAAATATGAAAAATTAAAGTTATTGTAATATTTATTGAAAAACCTAAAAATATTAATTTAGCTACTTTTAGATCTGTCTTACCACGCATCTTCTGTGAAATTCCATAGTAGTAGAGTTTTTCAACATGTACAAAAGGGCTGGTTAGTCAGAATCGTTAATCTGGCCTCAGCTAGATGTACTAAAAATGTACTGCATCATTTCTTCTTGTCTCCATTGTGAATATAGAAAACAGTATCAATATACTAACCACTGTGCCAGCTATGTTGCTGTTCAAGGTATCAGGCACGAAGAAATTATTGTCTTTCACTTGTAACTGGCTAAAACCAGAAACTATGTCAGAATTGTTCAAAAACTACAACAGTCAACAGGATCAAGGATAAAACATAAATTTGAACCGTTACTAGTAAGAACGATTCAGTTAGTACTAAGAACAAGAATAATTTTTTATATGGCAGCTGACACCTTCCTCTCACAGCAACCACAAAACAATCCCAAATTAAATTCCCTCTTCCCCATCTAAAAAGATTTCATATATACAAGACTCCCATAATTAAAGGATTAGAGAAACTCTTCCAGAAGTAAGTGAAATAATTCAGTAAGTGAAAATCATGTGGCAAATCCTTCCCATACTCTCTAGTTATCATCAGATTTGAGGAAGAGACCATTAGAAACGTTTTCCCATCTCTGTTAAATTCTACTTTTTGAAATAAACGTGCAGTTACAAATATCTTGCTTAATAATTTTCTTAAAACATCCCTTAATAACTGGGTAAAATGAAAGTCTGTTTTTATAAAGGACAAGTCACTTATCTGAAACTAAAAGCTGGGGCTGGGAGACAACAGAACAGTTAATCTTATAACAAAACCTCTCATAACTCTATGGAAGGTTACTGTAGTTTCATAGTGTATGAAATACTATACCTGTTCTCAGTTTCAGAAGTTTGATTTGTAAGTGAAGTTTGCGTCAACTGCTTGGGAGCCAAATCTACAATAAATCAAAGATTGTAACTTCATTATAAAGTTAGTAGTTGCAAAGGAAATTTGAGCTACACAAATAGTGATTTGCAAAAACATATTCAAGACAATGTTGTAATTTGTTCATGGCCAATAAAAAAAAGATACCACCTTGCAGCAGCATTCAGATGTTTCTCCATATATACATATACTTAAAAAAACATGCAATTTTCTTCAACGTTTCCACAGCAGTTCTGCAGAGCAGTTTGCCAGCAGCTAAACAAGGCCAGCAGTGAAACTACATAGGAGTTTAAACCTATTTATACTGACACCCATATAAATAGCTCTATGTGTAGTATTAGAATCATAAATATATAGTACGCCCCCATCTGAGGTGTGCTCTATAACACTTAAAGAAACAATCAAGAATAGCAAACAAAAGAAAAAACATTTTTTACATTCTCCAACAGTACAATCAGAGTATTTTGCTCTTCAAAAATACCCTGCAATGGCAGGAGAAAAACCCTATTTAGTAAAGCTAAATAGTTAAAACAGTGCACTCAAAATCAGGTTCAGATTAAAAAAACAAAACAAAACCTCAAACCAAACCAAAAACCCAAAAGCAAAAGAACAACATATGAAGAGGGAAGTTAGTGAAGAGATATGTTAGTTATCCATCGATAATACTTCTTAGTCAAATGTACTTGAGTCAAAATATTCACATCACACCCATCATAATGTTTGACAAACTGCATTCACAGGCTGATAAATGAAGACTGGGTAATAAAAACAGAATTGTGATTACACAATTAATAATTTTGTCAAGATCAAGTAAAACAATTTAGGAGAAAGAAATGCACATACTTATTCAAACGAAGCAGTAACCAACAGAGAATCCTTAACAGAAACCAATCCAAGAGAAGAACCCAAGTGAAATATGGGAAGTTTTACTACTTTATGACATGGAAAAAAGAAAGAATTTGGTTGGGTTTTTTCTTTTTGTTTGTTTTAAAAGTTGTCACTTCACTTTTACTTAAATGAAGCATATTTAAGCACTAAAATATTCACGCATAAAACACAAAGATGCACTAAGAGCAGAGCTGGATAGAAAAACAGACACCTCTCTTTCCCACTACACAGCCCAGAGATAAAAGGACATTTGCTGCTTGCTACTATAAGTGGCCAGGGGTGTGACACACAAAGAATTACAAAAACCCTGGTGAATAGTTCCAGTCCCAGAAGTTTAGTTCTGCACCAACTATACCTTATTCTGTGAAATGCTCCTCTGAAAGGAAGACTTAGGCTTCCCATATAAGTGACCAGAAGAAGAGAAAAAATTAGTACTAAACAGTTACCTTGAGGTTCACTTTCTCCTGGTTCTTTTTTTAATTGTTTTGGTGGTTTAGGAGCTGTAACATACTTTACTGGAGAACTTTCTGGACTTGATTCCAAATGTAATCGAAAGTTCTAAATAAACGAGAAAACATTAAATAAAAAACCTGAACTATTTAATGCTTCTAACCTATTCACAAAATCATTCCGTTAACTAAGTATTAACAGCTTGAATACAGAAACAGTTTTCTGATTCCCACATTATCTTAAGCAAACAAAATGCAACTGATTAGCTAGTCCATATTGAAGTTTGTTGTATGACTTTTACAAAAAATCTTTTTAATTTTATACATAAGTTTGTAAAATACTTCCTATAGAACACCTTTGTCCTTAAAATCTTAAATTTTAACAGAAGCTCATTCAGACAGAGAACACTTTTTTTTTCCTCTCATTCCTTTTAATACACCTTTTTAAAACAGAACAGCTATGCAAGCTTAAGTCATCAAAAAGTGTCCATATGAATCTGTACAACCTCCAGCTCCAGCAGCAAGTTTTATTGATGAACATTTAGTTAACTACAGAACTTAGGAGGGTGGAACAGATTCATCAGATTAATTTTCCAGCTTACTGCCATCCCAGCTATGTCAATGCACTAGTAAAGGTTCTTGAATACATCTGAAAATTTTAAGTTACTATAAAATAAAGTCATTGTTAAAACAAACTTCCCAAGCATGGCATTCTCAGAAAACAGAACAGATTTAGAACACCCTCCCACCACACACCATAATTAAAATGACTTACCTCATCTGGTCTTGGCTCACATAAATGTTTTGTCAAATTACGCAACAAACCATTTTCTGCACCTCTCTTTGTGGGCTGTTTTATTTCTAATGTCACTTCTTTAGCTCCAGCTCTTTCAGATGAAGGATCTGATTTCTCCTGCACACAAGCTGCAGTTTGATTCTCAGAGAGTCCTGTTATTGACAGCTTGCCTTGTGCCTTCAAAAGCTCTGTTTCTGTAGCTATTTGACTTGCCTCTGAAACTTCAGGGTAATCTTTTAACAAAGAAAGCTTGGGGGCATTTGCAGAATTTAAGTTACTTTGCTTCATGTTACTAGCTTTCAGTAATTTAATTTTGGTCCATTTAGAGTTTTTGTTTGAGGAGTTATTTCTACCATTCAGAGTGCATTTGACAGGCATTCCTTTTTTGCTAGGGAAAAAACGTTTGCATTGAGTACTTTGACCAGGTTCTTTCTGAGTAAGGATTTCACTTTGTTGCAGCTGTATGTCAGCATGCTTTTCTTCCATTTTGCTATACTCGGCATTAGGGGAATCTTTTTTCACCTCTACTGTATCTGACTCAATCTCACCTGCAATTTCTTCACAAAGTTCAAGGATGCTTACTCTTTTGGATTTCACATCATTCTCTGGTTGA
The DNA here is from genome assembly GCA_034008185.1 of Gorsachius magnificus. Taxonomy (NCBI): domain Eukaryota; kingdom Metazoa; phylum Chordata; class Aves; order Pelecaniformes; family Ardeidae; genus Gorsachius; species Gorsachius magnificus. The sequence goes on along the minus strand of CM067082.1, from coordinate 52,706,745 downwards.
TCAGCCACATTTGTTTCACTTACAGATGGCTGTGAAATCTTTTTTGGTTTTGTACTGTTTTTTACGTTCTGATGCATTTGTTGCTTTTCCTTAGCTACCGTCTTAGAATTTGGCTTAAGAGAATCTGCTTCCGCTTTCTTTGTGTTGCTAGGATTAGGAGACACAGGGCCCGTTTGGTCTTTCTTAACTTCCTCAAGACTCTCGTCAGGACACAATGATGACCCTTGAAGGTTGTGTTGAAAGCTGCTGGAATTATCATTTTTATTGTCCGCTTTACATTTTTTCTCTTTCAGAGAGCTGGTCACTTCTACATGTATTTCTTTATCCTCATTTGTATTGTTTGGCTTTATTTTTGTGTTTTTCTGTTCTGTTTTCTCTCCAGATTTAAGTACTTTTGCTGCAACACTCTGAGCATGTCTTTTTGCCTGGCTACTTTGTTTAACTTCCAAAGCTTTTTCTTCTTTAACTTCTCTGTTGCGCAGGGATCTTGCTGGTACGTGTACATGTGTTAACTGCTGCAGTCTCTGTGATCTCCTCATTACTGGCTCATTTGGCGCAATTATGCATTTTGACTTAGAAATTTCTTGCACAGATTTTTTCTGGCATACCTCCTTATTTTTTGTAGATTTAGGCTGCTGTTGGACCTTTTTGTCAGGTATTGGTTTATTATTCGAGTTGAATCCTGATGATCTTGTAGTCATGCGCATTCCTAGTTCAGGTTCATTGGTGTTATCACTGAAAGATTCAAATAATTATTTTTTCAGCATCCAGAAAGTAGAATTTGTGATAACTTTTCTCATTCCTACTAGCCTCTGCCTCTACCTTTTTTTTTTTCTTTTCTTTATTAAAACTCTACATCTTACACCCTCAATACTTTAAGAAGAATTTTCTCTAGAATCATTCTAAAAAGACTTCACTTCTACCTGGTTACTCTTAAGTGTAATACTTAATGGTTTTTATGCCTGGCAAGACTGAACTATGAACCCCAGATGAATGCTTTTTAACACCTTGCACAGTTTTTAATTGTTGACACTTGTGGCTTTCAAATGAAGTATTAGCTTACACATATGAGATTTATTTTCGATTAAGAACCTTTTTTGGAGGAAGTCCTCCCAGATTTTGAGACGCTAATATGAATACAGAGAAAGAGCATGTAGCAGATATTGTACTTAATGATTTAAGGCTGATCTTCCCACTAGTGTTATTTAACTATTTAAGCTGTATCTTTACCTCAAATTCATTTCTGCTTAGATTGTTTCTGCGCTAATTTAGTCTAGGAAAATAACCTAGAACAATTACTTATCGTCACTGACCTGTTTGATTTCACAGAGGTTTTGAGTACAGTTTTCTCCTGCACTGCACACTGATTAGGCTTTGATTTATGTGATCCATGTTTTGTGTCTGACACCTCTTTTTCCTTCTTCACCGATGATGGTTTGCTGTTCTTGTCCAGCTTTGGACGTTTAGCAGAAGGCTCTACTAACATAGACTTCCTTTTCTGAGCTGCCATTTCTGTAAAACACAATAATTGATTCAGCTTTTAGAGTCTCTGTCAACTGTCGTTACAGTGTCAGTTAATATAATCAAAGGTTTGCCCATTTTACAAAATAAGGTAACTGGTACTATCTTTTGCTTTTAGAGACAGACCATGCTAACTGTGATCAGAAAGCAAATCATCAAAGCAACCTCGCATTTATTTTACTTACAGGTTTTTACAAGAGGCAATCGATGTTTAGGCCAAAGTAACTTATCGAGGTGTGCCAAGAGCATTCCTTATGTATATGCTTACAAACAGGACGTTTCATGCCACCTATGAAAAACAGAAAGTGTTCATGTGGTAAGCACTTTATTAACTTCCTTGTCAGACTCTGAATTTGGCATTCCCACCCTCTTCCATCCCTTCAAACAATGCTTAGCTTTAAAGTTTCTTTGATAATCAACAAAAAAAAAAAAACCAACCAAACCTACAAATTTTATTTCCATATCCAACAATTTTTGGCACTTTGCTGTCATAAGCATTACCCTTTTACCTTTTGAATAATGGCAGATATAGTACCATTTGAAAGGAATTTTATCAGCATTTCGCATTTTTCCAGAAAACAGTATACTGCGGTCTTTCATAGCCCGCAAAAAAGCGGGCCTGCTGTCAATCCTGTGCCTCACAGCAACAGTGAATAAATCCATTGGACTCTACTAAGTTTTGTGGCTGCTGCTACAGAACTTCATAGACATCAGCAACCGCCTATAACTGTTCCTTCTAATATGGCTTAAGCTACAAATCAGAGACAGAAAGACTAGAAAGTAACATTATTTGAGACATTTGCCTCAGGCAGTTAAGGATGATGTCTTCATGAGAACTGAAATAATGTTAACGATGCAGAAGTTAATCTGCACAAGACTCCTCAGTTAAAGGTCTTCACAGATTCGGCTGATGATACCTTACACATCTCCTTGAGGCTTCTGAGACTTTTAGGTTCTTTTATTCAAAGACCCTGGTTTTGTAATATCACGTAAGTAACAACTGTTCAGCAAAGTTTCACTAACATCTTTTTAAAATTAAGTTTACTCAGAACTTCCATATCACCTTTTTAGGTCAAGAACTATCTATTGATTTTTGTGATTGACAGACTGACAAAGAAGTATTTCTGTAACAAAATCATATTACTATTCAAACCTTAACAAATGTGATGTTAAATTTGACAGATTTTAAGGTCAAACTAGAACTTTAAGTGACCAGTTGTATAACACAGACCAGATACTTTCATTTCATTACAACTACAGTAAGTCTTCCAGTATTGACAAATGCATGTCTCTAACAATCCGAAAAATACTTACATTAAAGCTCGTTTTAATAATTATTATCCAAAAGGAAAAAGCAAAGAGCTGTACTTTTTCTTTTCTTTCAGACTTCAAATTGTCCTTAACCCATTTTCATTTATCCACTCTTCTTATGCGGACACTTCTAACCACTCAAGACTGATAATGCTCAAATTCCAGACACCAGTGCTGTCTTCTGACGCTCTCCTTTAAAGAAGCTGCATGACCAGTGACTCATATTTGAAACAGAATTAAAGAACATATCCAGGGAAGAATCTCTAATAGCACTTTTCATAGTACCATTACCATGTCTCTCCCTAAGGAGCAGGTAACAGAATCTGTATGCCCTACTTCTAATGGCTCGTGAGCCCCATGTCACTTAGCAAGCCTAGGAGTTTCCGCTAGTCAAAGATTATCTGTCAGAGCCGCAGTATAGCCACTCACACTGAAAATAACACCTCTAGTTGCTGGGTAAGTCTCCAGTCTTGTATTTTCTTAGTTTAGAGCGTACCACTGACTCTCAGAATTCGACGGCACCATGGCACACACCTAGACCTTCCTGGTTTTTTTCCAGACCTACACAGACATCACTGTCACTCTTAGCCACGTGACATGTCATACTCAAGAAAGACTTTCAAGTACAAAACAGAAAATATAATCCTTCCCCCACCGGTATTGCTTCTCGGGACACTGACAAATACACTCTCCTCCCACAAAAAGAACTAGCTCTTTAATAGTCATTTCTTCCTACTAATACTTTGCAAAGCAGAGCAAGGACTTTTCCAGACATTCAAGAACTGGCGGTTTCTGCCCTGAAGAAGTCCCCTCTAGTAAAAGCCAGATTATGGAAAGAAGGGAAGACACAGCAATACAAGAACAAACTATGCAATAAAGGTTCTGGTGCAAGAAGTGGAGGAAAAACAGAAGCATGCAACTCCCACACCCTCGAGTCCTTAAAGCAGGGGCGAGCCCTCGGTCTCTGCTGAGGCTGGGAGCCCCCCTGCCTGACAGGGCGCCGGGGTCTCACACACGAGCCTCCCCCGCGGACTGCCACCACCGAACCTCGCAGCCCCCGCGCCTTAACTCCCGGCTGAGACCCCACGACGGAACTCAAAAGGAAGGAAGAAAAGAGAAGGCCTCCAAGCGTGGCCCAGTGTCATCCGCCTCAGCGCCCCACCGTGACAACCCTCCTGGAGCAGGGCCCGGCAGGGAGCCCCTAAACCCGGCCAAGCGCTCCTCAGGCCAAGGCAAGCGCCACGGAGGGGCGAGGCGGGGGCTGCGGAGAAGCAAACCTCCCCCCCCTCGGCTCCCACTCGCGGGGAGTCGGCGACAGGGTATCGCCCGCTCACTCCCACCGCGATCGCGGAGACAGCGGCGGCCGCAGGCAGGCAGGCAGGCCCCGGGTCCGGGCCGCGGCCGGCGAGCGAGGCCCGAGGAGGAGACGCCGGCCTTTCGGCCCCGAGGCGGGGGCAGGCGGCACCTCTCCGCGCGAGGGCGGGCTACCGGGCACGGAGCGGGGCGGTGGGGGCGGGGGGGCGAAAGGCTGAGGGGAGCCGTCGGCACACGGGGCTGGGGGGGAGGCAAACTTCCGCTCTCCCCGCTAACCCCCCTCCCCACCCACCCCCCCCCCCCGCCGGCGCGAGGCGGCCGCTTACCTCGCGCGAGTGTCAGCGACGTGCCGGCAGCGCGAGCCGCCCTCCTCGCCCGGCTCGCCAGCTGCGGGGGGGGGAGGAGGAGGCGGGGCGGAGGCCCGCGACGCGGTGGACGGGGGGGGGGGCGGGGGGGAGCGCGCACGCGCGCGACGCCGGGGCGGGTGCGTGCGTGAGTGAGCGAGCGAGCGACGGCGCGCGCAAGCTGCGGCGCCGAGGTCAGCGCGGCTCGCGCCCCCTTCCTATCCCCCCGCGAAACGACGGCGGCGGCGAGCGCCGCGCGCCCGGGGGGGCCCCCCCCCCCCCCCCCCCCCCCCGGGACACTTCCGGCGGGCGTCGGGGAAGGAGGGGCGGTGCCGCTCGGCACATGCGCAGCGGGCGCCGCAGCGGCAACCGGCCCCTGCGAGGGGAGCGCTGGAAGCGCGGCAGCCGCCCGCCCGCCCGCCTTCGGGACCTCCCCGCCTTCCGGGCGTCCCCGGCCCCCCCGCCGGACCCGCTGTCTGTGGAGTGGGAAGGCTGCCCCCGCCGGCTCAGCGGGTGCCCGGCGCTGCCCCCGTTCCGTCCGGCCTGGCGGCGTTACCCCGGCGGGGAGGCCGACTCGCACCGGCGCGGGCCCGAGCTGGCCGCGCAGCCCCGTGCTCTGCCACTCGGCCCCCGCCGCCGAAAGAGGCGCCGCGTGCTGACAGGCCAGCGGTGGCGAAGTGACCGACGCGGTGGCCCGCGGCGTGTCCGTGACGCCTCATGGTTTGGCACAGCGAGACGCGCAATGAAAAACCTCCCCCCGTCACAGGCTTCCTGGCAGCGGCGGTTGGTCACAGCAGGGCGTGGGCGCGGGCAGCGCTTCCGAGGCGTTGGCGGGCTGCTCGCCGCAAGTGCGCTTGGAAGTCCCGGTGCTGCTCTGGAAGTGATCTCTGCTCTTGCAACACCGTTGGGAACTTCTCTGAGGGTGCGTTTTGGGGTTGCTGGTGACGCGCGGAAAACAGACTCCACAATCTGTTAAGGTTGTAAAGTAGGTATGTTTATTCAGCGCTGGGCAGCACGGGGGGGTAGTCCCACCCAAGTCGTGCGCACCTTCCCGTGGCAGCTTGTCCTGTTTATATGTAGCAAAGTGTTACATATGCATGCCGTTTCCCAATACGCCTATACATACGCATAACCTGGCCCCGCTTCGTATTAAAATTAGTTTCATGAGGTCATTTCCATAACCCCCTCCCCACTGCGCTTGCTCAGTGCCTCCTTGGGGTGGTCGTCGGGGGTCGTGGGGATGAAGGCTGATGGCTCCTCTTCGTCACCGCTAGTAACCCCTTGTTCTTGGGCAGACTCAGTTGCTCCTTGGCTCTTGCTCAAACTGCAGGGTCGGTGTAAACCAGTTCTTAAGGTAAACGCCTGGTTCTTATCAAAAACTGTCCTTTGTAAGGAGCCACAAATCTTCCTGTGTCAATTAGTTCTCATTCCTTCTAGTCTAGCAACCTTGGCAAACCGTTACTATCTTTTTGCTTCGGGCCCTCCCAATTCTTCCTGCCCTTGAATAGGGTTCTAAATTTACTAAGTAACTACACTACTGACTTTAGCAAAACATCCAAACTAGACACTACTGACTTTAGCAAAGCATCAGCAAACTAGACAATAAAGCCTAAATCTTATGCATGTAAGCCGCTTACATCTGGGGGTCTTTTGACCCTTAAGGTATCACTAGGGATTTCCTGCTGATCAGTCTTGCTTTAGGTGCACAGGCAGCAGTAGGTCTCCTAAACGCAGGTGCAGCATTGTGCCACTGTACATGGCTTGAGTGCGAAAGTAGGACAGACCCTTGCCTGTGTCTTGGAGACTAAACTGTCCCGGTCCTGTGCCGCGCCCACTGCTTTCTCCGGAGCAAGGCGTTAGCTCAGTGAACTGCCTTTGTGAGTCCGGTGAGGTTTGCTTTCCCAAGTTCAGTAGTAACCCCGCAGATGCTGGCTAGCTGTTTTAAAAGTTGTGCTCCGCACTGCATTTCCTAACTCATTCCATGGCATAACACTGTGATTTTTTTATTTTTTTTTTGCCCCCCCCATTTTCTGGGATATTTTGATCCTTACTACGCTGGGTAATGGATTTGTACCTCACCTAACCTTATATTGTGGCTTCATTGCCTCAGGATATTTTCAGGTCTGAGCCTGTGTCTACGCTGGCAAGTAGTAAGTCTGCATGAGAGAAGGGGAGCTGAGAATCTGACATCCGCACCACGGACGTGCCAGCCCCCACCAGCAGTAGTCTGGTCCCGTGGATGCAGTGACCACGAGGGTTGGAACGCGTTAGGTATGTTATGGGCATGTATCCGTAGGTCTGGTTTCCTTCAAAAGGAATCCACTAGGCATGCTCCGAGATCCTCCATGACAAGTGGGAGCAATCAGAGGGTTTCCCGCAAAAGCGTGCTCCTGATCCTAATGAGCATACTGATGTAGACATACCTTGTGCGTACCTAGTGCATTCCAACCGTATTACCAGGCTAGGGCTAACCTGACGTACATCCTACCTCAGACGCACACAGTATGCGTGTCAGGATCTCAGTGTTGAGTGGCTTTGCTGTGCCTTGTCCGCTCCTGTCAGTAAATCCTACTTTCTAATATAGACACGCTCTTAGCTTATTTGGCTGCAAATTTACGTGGTGATGTGTATACATCACTACATCAGAATGACTGGAGAACAGCATGATGGACCTTGGCATTAGCCAACCAATAAATGACCATGAGAGAGGCGAGAAGAAAATTTTTTGAATGGCAGCATGTGACAGGGTTTCTCCCAGAGATTTCTGATTCCCTGTACAGCTTTCTGGTGACAGTTTGCTGATCTAACACACGGAGACTGCACAAGTAATTTAGTACTTGGAAGCTACACGGCATAGACGTTCTGTGCATACTCTTTTGTTAATGATTGAAGTATTTAAAAAGTGGTGTGTTTTTATTTTTATAATAAAATTTTTAGGTCTTTTTTAATAATCGTCCAAACGTTTTATTGATTTCTATGGCTATTATGTTTACAGGATTAATTGTTGGAAATTGCAGTCAAGCTGCTGAATAGTGTAAAAATGTTTATATGTAGATCAAATTACCATATGACATATTTTCTCCCGTCTGTAAATTTTTTCGTCTCTTTATTAACCAGAACAAGGAACTGCCTTCCTTGATCATTTCTCCTTCTGGACACAGTTCATCGAAGCACAGTTTGTCCTAGACAAATGGAAATTTTCAGCAGCTGCAGTTTTTTAAAAAGCTGATAGGAGGAGATGTTATTTATAACTCCCTGTAACAGCTCCCCTTTAATGCATGATAATCTGCTGTGACTTTACAGTGAACACAGCAACATGTGGTCGCCTGCTCTCCTACAGTAACCTGCAGAATACTTTCCAGATGAAGGATATTTTAATCACTGGGTTGCTTGTAAATTTCCTGGAGGACGATAAAAGGATTTCTTTATGTCATTGCCAACTTTGTAAATTTAACATGATGTTTTCCCATCCCTCTTCCTTAGGAACATGAAGCAAGTAAAGCTAGATTTTCTTGCATCCTTCCGTGGAATAGTAATTTATTGTACATCAGGGAAGTAGTAAAGAAACAGGCGTCCTTACAAAGAATTAGATTCCAAAACTTGGAAAAACTCAATTCATGAGATAGAAGAATGAGTAAATTTCCAGTTTTTCTGCAGAAAGTGGCAGCATTTCAAAGCACTGATGTCAGTGTGGACTTGCTAGCAAATGTCACTTTGCTGAAAGAACACAAACTTCACAGAAACTTACTCTCAGAAGCTGTGGTGAATATGAACAGATATGTGCTCTGGCACAGATTTGCTGTAGAACTAAGGGACCCGGGGAGGGAAGAGAAACTTCATTCACATAGGTGGAGTAGGTGGATAGCACAGATTTAACCCCAAAAGGATTTTATGTTAATTTAGACATGTTTACCACTACTGTAGCACTGCTGGAGTGCCTCTTGACTGCAGCTGAGTGAAAAATTACTTGCTTCTAGGTTTTGCCTTTTTTCACAGGAGCAATAACTCAGCTGATACGTGGATCGTGCCCTGTTGAGCTACGGCTTCGGGAGATGCAGTGATCCTCTCTAACAGCTGACTGTCACCAAAAAGGGGAAGCCTCTCCCGCTCTGTTTTCCACTTTCTTTCCCTACCTCTCAGCAGTGTGTTCCAACTCCTTACCTCGTGCCACCCACCCTCTAGCACCTGAGGGACCCCTGTGGGCAAGCAAATCTAACTCACTGAGCTAGCAAAAAATTAACCCAGTGGGAAAAACGGATCCATATTCTGCCGGGACAAGAAAGGCTGAAGACCATACGAGTGGAATCAGGGAGGAAAAGAAAAGGCAGGGGAAGAGGACAAGCAAGCCTTTCCCTTTTGGCGTGAGGGAGCTGTTAACGTTGGCAGCTGCTTGTGAAACTGCAGCCGTAGGGTGGGCTACGTAGTTAGAGGATTGAGCTCTTGATCCCGAGATCGATCACAGCAGTCCTGCTAGCAGACAGACCTTGCAGCCCCATTTGACACGCTAACACTCTCCCAACCTGCCCTGCTGCTTGTCAGACTTCTCATCTGACTGAGGAAGCAGTGGGTGACTGACAACCAAGAGGCAGTAGCTGCTTAAACCTCTCAGCTGTAATTAACCCTGCCAGCACTCCTAGTGCATCAGAAGAACACATCAGACAGGTTAGCTAAGGCCACGTGTGAAGCTGAGTTAAACGACTGGTTTTCCAATCGCGAAATGTATAGATCCTTTAAGGAACTGGCAGAGCAGCTGAGGCAGCATAGGGCCCTGATTTCCATCCATTCAGCAGATTCAAAAGGTCCTACCCTCATCCAGGCAGAAGGGAGAGGCTGATCTTTGCATCTCTGGTAGAAAGAGACAGGAAAATTGGATCCCTCAGAGGAAGAGGTATTTGCCAATGAAGAACCGCTGGCTGTTGTGGCTGCTGGTGTATTGGGCAGATTTTTCCTTTTCTTCTGTTGGAATGAAAATGTAAAAAAAAAAAAAAAAAGCCATGGCTGGGACATTCCAACAGCAGATTGGCTGCAGGAGTTACTTTGCTGGCTGGTAAGAAGCACTGCTAGCCTATAGTGGGGAGGGGATCCAGCGTGTGTGTTGGAGGTGTGCGGAAACCCCCCGGGGAGATTCTTTTGGGCTTCTTTATACCTTCCTCTTCCTTCTTTATTGCCTTGAGAATCCTAAAGCTCTTTTTGACCAGCTCGCATCCTGGGATGAGAACCACAGCACATGGCTCGGGCTGAAGGGAGCATGTGCACGACAGTGACTTGGGGAACGAATGTTTCCTCTTTTTTTCACAGGGCGCTGGTACATTGAGCTGAAGCAGCCTGGGGAGAGCATGGTGTGCTTGCTCACCAGCACCACGTCAGGGCTAAAAGTCCTGTTCCTGGCAGGTCTGAGTCATCGGCATGAGCCAGTAGCTGTAGGAGTTGTAGGTGAAAGAGGCAGTTCCCTGACGAAATTCCTGTGTAGATGGCATGTGAGACAACAGGGCTTGGAGGGTGCCCTAACTGCCCAGAGTTAAAGAGCTTTACAGGGGATCCAGCTAAGAAAGCAGGGAGCCCATGTTGAAAATGGAGGGGAGAGGGAGTCGGAGTCAGGTTTTTCTGGTTTATTTTGGTGTTTTTTCAGGGAGGCAGGAAAAAAAGCGGCGCTGGGACTTTTCCATTTTGCTCGCATGCTGAATGTGAGATCTTTTCAGGGGATGGGGGGAGCAGGGGTAGAAAGGACTGTTGACAGCTACTTGCAGAGGGAAGCCTGGTAGCTGGTTTGTAGAGATTTGGGGCCAGGCCAGTGGCTGGCTGTGTAGGTGAGTGGTGCAGAGGGGTCCAGGCACCTCCAGAAAAAGCGAAGGGGGCTGTTGCCTGAAACATTTGGGAACTGCTGAGGAGAAGCTTCTGAAAAGTGATACTGGGTGCCATACTGATGGGACCATGATGACCCGCCTGGAGTCACCCGCGCTTTATTGACATTTTCTCGACACCAGCTTCCTGTAGAGTTGTAGACTGTTCTCCATAGCCCATTCTGCTCAGTCTTGTAAATGGTGCTATTACACGTCCTGGTTTCTGAAACGAGCATTAATCCTGCTGCTGTTCAGTGTGAAATGTATACCATGGGTTAGTTTCTCTGCATTCATAGAACCATATTTTTCTATTTGAAGCTTTCAGTTTTTCTAGGTCTGTTTGGCAAGAGTAGACACAATAAATTACACCTTAAAATCTTGGTCTTTATGATCTGCTACTAAGACAGCTAATGGGCACAGGTGGTTCCTGGGTAACTGAAGACCTCACGGATAAAAAAGAGTAGCACCTTGCATTGACTCCAAGAGCAAACTGAGAAGAGGTGGATGTTCTGGAGCATGTATGTAACATGTACTGTTTTGAGCAGGGGGGGTTGGACTAGGCAATCTCTAGAGGTCTGCCCCATTTCAACTACTCTGTGATTCTGAACTAGGAATCATAGAATCATGCTTTGGGTTAGAAGGGACCTATAAAGCTCATCTGGTCCACCCCGCCCCGGTGTGAGCAGGGTCACCCTTAACCAGATCAGGTTGCCCAGAGCCCCGTCCAGCCTGGCCTTGAATGTTTCCAGGGATGGGGCCTCCACCACCTCTCTGGGCAACCTTTTCCAGTGCCTCATTACCCTCATAGGAAAAAATGTCTTCCTTATATCCAGTCTAAATCTACCCTGTTAGTTTAAAACCATCACCCCTTGTCCTGTCACAACAGGCCCTGGTAAAAAGTTTGTCCCCATCTTTCCTATAGGCCCCCTTTAAGTACCGAAAGGCCGCAGCCAGGTCTCCCCGCAGCCTTCTCTTCTCCAGGCTGAACAACCCCAGCTCTCTCAGCCTGTCCTCACAGCAGAGGTGCTCCAGCCCTCGGATCATGTTTGTGGCCCCCTCTGGCCCCGCTCCAACAGCTCCGTGTCTTTCCTGTGCCGGGGACCCCAGAGCTGGATGCAGCCCTGCAGGTGTGGCCTCACCAGAGCAGTGTAAAGGGGCAGAATCGCCTCCCTCCACCTGCTGGCCACGCTGCTTGTAAAGGTGCAGCCCAGGGTAGGGTTGGCCACCTGCTCTGTGAGTGCACATTGCTGTCTCATGTCCAGCTTTTCATCCACCAGTGCCCCCAAGTCCTTCTCCACAGGGCTGCTCTCAATCCTTTCATCCCCCAGCTTGTGCTGATACTGGGGGTTGCCCTGACCCAGGTGCAGAACCTTGCACTTGGCCTTTTTGAACCTCACAAGGTTCACATAGGCCTATCTCTCCAGCTTGTCTTCCTTTTCCAGGAAGAAAGTTTTCTTTAAGAGGTATCTGCAATCTTTGTTGAATTTCATTTTCATTATACTCCATCTTTCCAGCAATGAGTACATTGATAACCAATGATTTTTCTCCCACCTCCAACATTTCATATCCCTGTTTCTGTCTGGATACTCAGATCACAGGAAAAGCCAAATAAAGACTCTATGAATTCACGCTGTTTTGAACAGAGGGCACATTTTGGAGTCAGTATTTTCGCTGACTGGTGAAACTCTGTGTACAAGCTACAAAGATATTACACAGCAAAAATATTAATGGCACTTCTTGCTAGCTTGTGCATCTCCTCAAGAACTGTCTGCTTTATATGTTTCAGAAAATCTGATTGGGAAAGCTTGAAGATACCCATAGTAATATTTGATTGTTGCCCCCTTGCACACTGTGCTTTGAACAGTGCATTTTCCCTATTGGGGTGTAAGGAAAAACACTCTACATCTGGGGAAAAAAGCCCCAATGTTATAGACAGTTGCTAGACATAGCTTTATAAAGAGAAATGTCTTGCGGGGATTTGTATATGGGATTAGACCTAAATGAAGTAGGACAGTGCAGAGAGACAGAAATTCTACCATTAATCACGTTACTTTTACTTAAACAGTAAGGTGTACTTTTAATGTAAGTAGTTTTATTTTTATCAGTACTCAATGCTGAGTTTTGAACAGTAGTGTGCCCAAACAGTTCTACAAAGATAATGCTCAGTATGCTGTTTATTGCCTATTGTTTTTGTATGAACGTAAAAACTGGAAATGAATGTAAGAATAAATAAGACACCCTACTAATATGCTGATTTCATGTACTGTAGAAACATGCACAAATCTTCATCTTGCTTTTACCAGTCACTTTTCTTATTTTCCTAATTAGACTTTGAAAAAAGATTTTATTATTTGGGCAAGGGCCAATGCTTGTCTGAAAAGTCAAAACTTGAAAGCACTTTCTAATTTTTTTATTTTAACCTCCCACCTTACAAAACTAGCTCTCTTATAGCATGTCCCAATTTCTTTTTCTAAAGACAAAAAGTATTTTTGTTCTTCCTTTGCTGTTACTAGGAAACATGCCTTACAAGAGGACTGTTCACGTACTGCTTGAGACAAGAGACCTGAATTGCTTTTTTATCCGCGTTTTCTTCTTGTACTGGCCCCCCTCAAAAGATAAAAATAAAAACGCAAAGGCATCTTTACTGACTTATCTTGTGCGGATGGGCCCAAATCAGTGATCAGCACAAGGTGGGAACTCCACAGAAGCTGGTTAAAAGCCTTTTTTTTTTAATTTCAGCATGCCCTAAATTAGGACTTCCCAACAGTTTCAGAATACGTTCTGTCCAACTGTCTTTTTTCCTCAAAGGTCCACATTGGCTCTCGCCCCATTTCAGGGCTGAGTCAGCCTGACAAACTCGTAAGCCACTAGGGCAGAAACCTGTTTGCAAAGGCTTCAGTGATTTGGCAACCTATTGCCGACGTGCTGACAAATGATCAAACAAACCAGAGAGACAGGGCTCCGACCCCCGCCCCAGCACCCAGCTTTCCTTAAACACCATGTTACGTTCTTTTTAGAAACTACCTGAAACAATAGCAGAGACAAAGGAGTTGGATATTTTTTTTTCTTTTAATTTAAAGCAGATTATATCGTAATTTCCTCATGTTCTAATGTTTATTCTTTAAAACGGAAAAGTTCTTGCAGGGTAATATAAACATAACAGATAGAATCACCGAGTTTAACAGTTATATGAAGTATGTATAACATTCTATGACAACACCCAGCTTCACGTGAACTTTGAAATGCAGTATGTCTTTTAGTGACATAAGTTATTACAGTACTGTTTTAAAGGAATCTTTTGGTTATATGTAAACACTATAAGTTAGCTGTTAAAAAAATAATCATATAAGACAAGTACAGGATTGACATAGTTTAAGAAACAATATCTAGCCCTAAATCTGAACACTCTCAGGGTAGAACAGCAAAAGCAGATACCAGTCTAATGCTATGAAATAACAAGCTGAAGTTTTGACTTATTTGAAGAACCAGTGCTTCTTTGTGTTCCCTCCTCCTTTTTTGCCATATTTTAAGGTTTTCACCATCAGTGCCCTAAGGAATAGGCCAACTCGTACTATGTGCAACAGGACAATATACGCTAGTTTGAGTGTTGCCATTCTAATATTAAAAGCCATCTAAATTAGGTCTCCTAAATATGTACCAGTTTAAATTAAAATCCTGAGGAATTATAATCTGTTTACTTGATGGTTTTGGTTAAGTGCAATTTGATGTATGCAGAATGCTGTTTCATTTAAGGTCATTCTTAGTAAGGCATATTAAAAATAAATACAAAAGTGACAACATAATATTTAGTTTCTTGCTACAAAATCTTAGGCAAAAAATATTTTTGCATGTAGTAATGGACTTTATCCATTTGCTGGCTTACAGGAGTTAAAATTTGTGCATTAAGCTCAACTGCCCTTGTCAGAATGTGCCACTGTGCTATAATAGTGGTCCAAAGCTACATGCTAAAGATTTTGTTTCCATGCTCAAACATAGCTTGCACAAACTGCTTGAAGACTCTGTCCATGTAAGTGCACTTCCTTGGCCATATTCCTTCCAGAAAACCGATATGGCCTCCACACGAAGTCAGGACCAAAGCAACGTTTGCATTTTGTTTGGCAGTTTCTACTGGTATAGCTAAAAGAGAGGAAAAAAAAAGTTTAAGTCCTTACCCTTCTATGAAATGCCAGCCACCCAGTAATTTGTCTTAAATGTTTCTCGTGTAATATATTTATAAATATGCACAATATTAATATGCTTAAATGTGCCGCAGGACATAGAACCACAGCTGTGTTAGAAAACATTTCTCTGTTCATCATTAACTCACCTTATCTGTGTGATTTTTCTGGCTGCTGTGAAAGTTTCAGAAGATACTGGGCTTTATCTTTTTTTCAGGCCCACTGATGGAACAGCATCCACCTTGATGCGTACTCACAATTTGGTACAAATAGTGTAAGTGAAAGGATAATCAAGCCTGTAGTTTTTAACCCGTGTGGCAATATTCAACTTTGGAAAAAAAATGAGGAACTGGGACCTTAACTGTGAATCCTGTTCTTTTTTTAAGAAACTCCGAACCTTTAATGTCACAATAAGATTTTGTCTTTAAGACATCCTATCAGCTAATATTAAAGATGATCCTGGGTTATCATCATTATTATAATCTGATTTGCCATACATTTACACCTGCACGTTCAGACCACACCATGCAAACACACTGGGAGACGGTTCTTGCCCCGAGGAACTCATAATCTAAATACGCATGGTAAACAGAAAAAGAGGAAGAGCAAACAACTGCACATGGACACAGAAACCTGCCCAGTATCACCCAGTCGGTCAGTGTTTTTTCTGCTGAATAGTGACTGCTATAAAATTATTTAATTTAGAATTTAGATTATTAGACCAGATACTACAAGGACTTTTCTTTTGCTGGGTTAGTTTGCAGCTGCATCAGCTCCCCTGGTCTGGCTCCCCGGGTTAATGCCAGTAGCTGAATGGCGGCAGGCACGGGCAGATGAGGACCGCGGGGAAGTGGCCCCTTCAGCGACAGCCTAAAGTCATCAGTGAACCACACCCGAGACGCGCGCTGGTCTTGAAGCGCGCAGGAGGGTAGGCTTCAGTGCATCTTATTTTGAATATGCAAAAATGCATAGCTTAATCAATGCTATCACCTGGGCAGCTCCCCTTGTGCAAGAAAGTAAAGGTCAGTTAGTGCAGACTGGTAACAGAAAGCACATGACTTCACAAATGGTATTTCAGCGTGATGGGATGACACTTAGCGTATGAACTGGTTGACACAACAGTGGGGCTTTGTGGAGTTGTGGCGTTTGCGCTCTTGATCTAAAAATGAAGTTATTTAAGCAAATTTCTCTGGAGTTTTAAGTATGTTAAGCATACTCCTGAACAAGCAGAAATCCCAATACATTTCAGTAAATAATGCCTTTTGAAGTTCCGGTTTTCAAATAACAAACTTCATGGAAGGGAAAAAATAAAATTCATACAGATTTTTTGATTATTTAGGATTGACAGAAAAAACAACAGCACAGGAAGACATGCTTCATCCAGATGGACGGGAGTAGGAGGAATTTCACTGCATTGTCTAAAAAAGGCTACAACTCCCCAAGAAAATGCACTGCTAAAGGAAAAATGCCTTGGCACTCTAACACAAAGCAGCAAGTCATTTGCAGGATTTCTACTGCTGTCTTATTTATTAAAAAGTATTTTTGAAGAGAGACATTTAATCAAGTTCACTTTTTGGGGGGGGTTCAGTTGTCCACATCCCTTTCTGACTGAACTTCCTTAGGAGACACCCCCACACTCGCTCCTATTTCTAGGAGCCTGCTTTCCTTCACCCCTTTATACATTTGCTATCTCAGAGGTCATTTGGGTAGCCCTTATCCCCATGTACCACTACCTTCTTTCTGGCCGAGTTCCTTACTTTCATTTGGGTACTGGCAGACTCATTGCTGTGTGCTTCAGATGCTGATGTGCCTTCGTTTTCAGCAACTGGAGTAACAGCACAGGAGGACCCCCAGGCCAGAGTTACATCATGCCAGATCTCAAATGCAATGACTGTGGTGAACAGATGCGCAGCTTAAAATAGATCAGGGCAGAAGCAGTGGACCTGCAGAGCCAGGGGAGCCGTCTGTGCCCCGGAGGGTCCCTTACTAGCAGTGCCGGAACAGCATGCTCTGTTCCACTCCAGAACCTCAGCATGGATGCTAAACCAAGGGCAGCCGTAGCAGAGTGAGTGTCTTTTATGAATGCTGTGTTATAAAGGTTCCTGCCCGTAACGTAAGGTACTTGATTGCGCCCTGGATGGAGCACAGGCTGAGCTCCAGGGAGCAACGGGGATTCTCTTGCAGAGCATGCGAGATTCTTTGCTGCTCAGTGCTATTCATTTCTTTCACTCTTTTCCTCCTTTCAAAGTTGCATATATCAAGTAGTTCATAGATTCCAGCATTTAGTAAGTGATTTTTGATTCTTTACTAGGTGGAAGAAAACGTGCTTCTCACTGACTCTAAAAGATGTCCTTGACTTATCCTTTGTTCAGCTGGAAAATGGAAAATACTGTATGCCATCTCTGGGTCTTTTAAAGCAATTCTGAGGCAAGACTAAAAACATAAGTCAACGAAAAAAAGCCTAAGGCCTGGCAGACTTGACTGGGAAATAGCACAGGCTGAAAACAAGAGATGCAGAAAACAATGTAGTATTTCTTGCAGTCCAACACACGCATCATTTTCAGACTCCAGACTCAGCAAGCGCTCGTTTGGCCTCAGTTAATCTGCCCCAGCAATCTCTGATCTGACTCCCTTGGATTCTGTGGACGAATGCATTGCATATAAAGACGGTGGCTACGACTCACGTCAGCTTCTGCTGACTGCGTGGGAATTTGCCCACTTACCTGTGCCAAGCCACCTGCCCTCTTCCCCCTAGTAGCACATGGGCCATGTTAAACAGAATCCCGATAGTGAAGCGGGGATCAGACTCAAGCCCGAGTCCCCCGTTCCTGCTTCAGGCAATGAATCGCACTTTCCACGGCTGTTCTGCAGCCATCTCCCTGGTCACTGAGGGGGGCTAATGGACAGGCTTACATGCAAAGATACGGGGAGGAGTGTGTGAGGAGAGACAGACTTGATCTCCAAGCATCAGAGACAACATGAGAACTCCATCGATCCTAAGGGATTCAGGTTCAGCTGCATGCTGGCCTGAACACACCTAGCAAGGATCGTGCAAAAACATGATAGACGTTCACTTTGTCAGACTACTGTCAAAGGATAGAGAGAAATATCTTTTCTTGCCAAGAATGCGCTTTTCTGGGGGTGTTGGAAGGAGATGACAATAAATGTCTACTCTGCTGTGCCAAGCCAGCTGGGGAAGCCCTTACAGGCAAAGCTCGCTGTGATCTCTGCATACCTGTCATTCAGAGGTTGCCGGCATAATAACATCTCCAAAATCAGCTTACTGATGGTTAATTATTCATTCCCAAACTGACTGGCAGTACCGTAGCAGGTGCCATCCATGTGCTGCCTGCCTCCAGACAGCTACAGCAGCTCTCTCCTAGAAGCCTACCAGCACTAGGATGTGGGTTATCTTCTGTGCCAGGTAAGGTGCAAACCACACACGGGTTGTTACAAATGTTATCTTCCCCATCCTGAAGTTCTCCCTGTTCTAACATGCGTTTACAGCAGAATTCTGCCACAGATCATCGTTCTTATCACAAGCTGCAGCACTGTGCTGAATATGCAGTCAGTTGCTTCCATCTGCAGTGAGGATTTTTAGTAGGTGTTGAGTTTGACCTGCTGTTACCTCTCTGCTTATGTCCCCTGTGGTGAACAGGAGAGCCTGCCCTTGGCATAGTCCGTCTTGATGCAGTTGGGTCACCATTCGTATCACTCCCTCTCAGCAGAGTTTCTTGCTCTGCAGCTTCTCAGGAGAGAACTGAAAATGTCGTGTTGCTCTCCAGTGCCAAAATGCAAATGATGCTTGGCAGTGGTGTGCACTTTTCTCAAGGCTGTTTCTAGGGACCGCTAGCCATCCACAAATAAACCCACAATGCAACAGAGCAACTTTGCAACGTAAAGGGCAGATGAACGGAACACTGGATGTGATGCACTCTAGGATACAGGATGGCGTGCCAAAAGATGCTACTGTTCATTTTCGTCCACATGTAACCTTGTACTTATGTTTTTAGTGGCCAAAATCTGTACTGCTGTTTGACCCAGCAGGCACAGACCTGTTATTTGTGATCACAGAACCACAATGTAAATATGTGCATGCAGAATTACCTTGCTAAAATCAATTTGTTGTACATTCTTTGCAAAAAGTATTTTTTAAAAAAGAACAATAGAGAAACATACGTGTGTGACACATCATCGGCTTAAGTAAGTTACTGCTGTCAGACTTTCTGCTCCATTGTTTGGTTGATTTCTTCCTGTTCCTTAAACTCTTACCCTAATTGTTATCTGTCTGGCCATTCCTTGGCCATTTGGTCTCTCCAGACAACTTCATTCAACTGTGCTGTTTGCATAACAGGATGTGAACTAACACCTAAGAGCAATTACTCCCAAGTTTGGATTCAGAGGGATGGAAAAGGTTCAGAGAGTTCAATAAAAGGTGTAACTGAACTTCAGACACATGCTTATTTGGCCCAGTGGATCAGGAGGAGGCTGGCATGATATCTAGCATCAAGGGCAGGCTTTCAGCTTGGGCACAATGCTCACCAGCAGCAAATAGCTAAGCATTAGTACAGTGAAATTTAAGTCAGATGCCTAATACACTGCTTGAAGTCTCTGAGGAGAAAAATGCCGCTTCAGATGAAAAGTTAAATGTGACACTGATAATGAATGCTATTATTCCATCTCCCTGATTTATTTTTGACACTTACAAAATAAAAGGGCTTGACTTGGTTATATTACATATTTCCTGAAGCAATGGCTCATTTAAATTAGTTATGGTGAGAGAAGTGTCATGCAATGAAGAAAGCATTTGTTTTCATTAGTTAGTATTATGCAATTCACAAGACCTGCATTCCAGAATTAAACTACAGATACATCAGCTGCCAAGCTCTATGAACTTTAAACAGCAACATTAAGGAAGGACTGCAAACGAACTGCTTCTTCCTAATACTGGATTGAGATCAAAGGGCACGTTTTCACAATATATTAAAAAATAATTGCTGGGAAGTACAAAGTGTACCAAAAAGCTACATGAGAAGAAATGATCAGATAGTAAGAGGCAACAGAGACAGCATCTGCACTTTTTAAGGGAAGTCTCTCTTTAGGTCAATATTGCATAGTGACAAAGCAGGCTTGGGTTTGTATCCCCCAAGTTCTGCTATAGGAAGATAGATGTGACTGGCTTTATAAAGGATATTTAAACATAAAGGAATTCTGGTACAGCTTTCTCCCTACTGAATTTTCTAGGCCTGTTTCCCAGCTGTCAGAAACTACAGCTATCTACAACAGAGATGGAAGCTAGCTTAAAAGCTGGTAGGTATTACTGGGAGAGATGAGGCATGAAATAACCAGTCCCCGAAGTCAATAAAAGGCTGGGGTCTGGATGAGAAGAAATTTTGTGGCTTTGAATCCATTATACGGTTGTGAGTGGAAACTGCCTTTGGTTGCTACAGGCTTACACGTGTCCACACACTTTTAAGTCAGAAAAACCAAGGCAGTTACCAGAATGAAGTCACCTCCCAGAGTAACACCAGCCCTTTATGTTTGCTAACATAAAACAGCCTGCAAAAGTGTCAAGGATGAATGAACTCCAGTAACTGATGGCAGCAGCCATTAATTTCTAGGCTGCTAATCGGGCTGCCCTGTGTCTCCTGCCAGCGCAACTTTTCACATTCAGGGTGCATAGTACAAACAAAAAAGGAGCCAAGGATAGGCACACGTAGCAGAGTCACGCTACTGGCTGTAAATCAACTTTGTCCTGGTGGCCCTTTCTAAGGTGAACTAGTCACCACAAGGACAACAGTTTACAGCCAACAGCATTAACTCTGAACAAGGAATAAATGAATGCAAAAACCACGCAAACATTTTCACGGAGAATAGCTGGTTAGGGTCAGAGTTTAAGAGAGGATGGACAGTCATTACAACAGACTCTAACACTTGTTTCAGAAGTGCTGGTGCTCTGCCTCAGTCCCCCTCTATGCTGAAAGTCTTCCAAGGCATTCTAACAATAGGTAATTTTACACAATACACCATCCCTGTAATCCACTGTTCACCAAGAGTTTTGTTTCTTCTAAAAAACAGCTACAAGAGAGGAGAGATCTGCTATGGCTGTTCTCTAGGGGACTCAAGCTTTTGCCTAGTCAAACTACACAATCACAGAACTCTTGAGGCTGTAAGAGACCTCTTGAGATCATCTAGTCCAAGCCCCCTGCTCAAGCAGGGTTACCTAGAGCAGGTTGCCCAGGACTGTGTCCAGTCGGGTTTTGAGTATCTCCATAGATGGAAACCCCACAACCTCTCTATGCCAATGTTTGACCACTCTCACAGTAAAAAAGGGTTTTCTCGTGTTCCAATTGAATTTCATGGGGTCACTGGTTGGCTCTTGAGAGCTGGAGGTTATATTTGAAAATGAAGAGACAAGGGGATGGAGTATCTGCACTAGCTTTAATCTAGCTAACAAAGGTCCCAGTCCCAGTCATAATAGGCTGGAAAAGGTTGATGAATCCTCCAGGGATAGAGGCACACTGTCTGGTTCACTGCTGTTGCTGCTTGTGCTAACCAGCTACCTTACTTCTGCCACAGTTACTGCTTCTCTTTAGAAGAGAAACCACAAACTGAGCTAGAGCTAAACGTAGAGGTGAAGCCATTGTTCCCTCTCTACGATACTTAATGGCAGAAGCGTGGCACAGCAGATCACACACCTTGCAGTACTATGGGCAAAGTCATCCCCACAGTCATAAGACACATAAAAATTTATCTTCAGAATCACTAGCCAGATTTTATATTTAGACACAGATTTTAGGGTCACAGCCCCATCCATTCACATTTCCAGGACATTGTATGTTTATAACAGAAACAGCAACTGGCCAATTTCAAGGAAAAAAAAAAAATCCCACAGAGGCTAGTAAATACAAAGGGACAAACTTTGTCTCAGAAAGTCCCTGAACCACAAATTGTTAAAGGTGGATGCAGTATTCCGGAAGAATATTGCTATGTTTGTCCAGATCTTATTTTTTTTAAGCCTCTGTTTTGGCCAATGTAAGAGATAGGTAGTTTGGCTAATCAAGAGTCACCATTTTTTCCCTCATATTAGGTGGCTGTCACCTCTTTATATTGTTCAGGCATAGCATGGATGCTTTTTGTTCAAGAGAAGAAATCAGACTTTTTCTAGCGCACTCTGCTGGAGTCACCCTTTTCACGTCACATTTGTCCCTAACAGGTCTTTGAACTGTAAGTAGTAAGGTAAGTGTGTGCATGTTTCTGTATGTGTTGTACATCTGTGCACAGATAAACAGTACACACACATGCAGAGTCTCTTCCAAGCCCTTCATTCTTCTGTTTCTTGTTCTGATCTGTTTGCTGTTCTAATCTGTTTGCCTACTCACTTTGGTTTCGTGACTCATTCTACAAGAATCTCACTTGACTTGTGGTGGCAGAAGAAAACTTCCCTGGAATAAACCAAGTGTATAAATTTCACAATTAAAGGTGTCAGGTGTTCATCACTTAAGACTGTCCCCTCAACCAGCTGCTCATTATAGTGGTTTTCCTCTACATTAGCTTTTATTCTCCCTCTCTTCACAGACACTGTAACCAATACACAGACTGCAGGAACAAGCATATCTTTTTTTATGACAGATAGCAACAGGGTTTTGATCTTCAGATCAAAAGCAGAATGTTCATAATGGTCACGTTTGGCAGAAAATAGGAAGAAAAGGGAAAAACCAGAGTTTTCAGCCTACTGTTACTAGCTGATATTGCTGCTTTTTCTTCCAGTTAAGATTCTTACTAATTTCAACGTGCCGCCTCCTAGGAGCTCACCTTGTCTATATCTCTTCCCTGACCCTAGATTTTGGCCTACATGCTAACTTACATTTTTTTTCTTACTTTTAATTTTCAGGCACTGGAGGTGGCACTGAGACCAACAACTGAGGATTTCAAGTAACCTGAAACATAAGCAACATCCCAGACACTCATGTAGGGAGTGGCTTGAAAAACAGCAATTAAAAAATACTTGTTTCCACTTTCATTGAACTCTGAATGTCTACAATCCAGACATGTGAATCAGAGTTCCTCATTACAGGCTCTCTTCATACTTGGTGAATAGAACTGGGTGCTTCTGAGAGGGCAATATATCTGATATCTTTCTTACCGTGAGATAACTCGCACCCTAAATGTGCGTATTTCTTTCTTTTGCCTTTAAAGTCTACTAAGGGCTAATGATTGCCACCCTATGGGTTTCTGCATTCTGTACTAATCACATCTCTCCATCATCAGCTGTTTCACGTGTGTCTTACACTGTAAGTAAATTGATCCATCCCTGGAGGTTTTGATCCTATGTACAAGTAACATTTAAATACACCTCCACACATAGGTCTGAGTTCATTCTCAGACCTATGTAGTTTGACTTAATGATTGCATATACAGATAAATATATTTTTAAAAGCCTAAACTTACCATGACCTGGTGAGAAGACATCATCCACAGAGTTGAGACATAACACTGGAATTCCTACTGACTTCAGCTTGCGGCATGGGCTAGCATCTTCATAGTAATCATCGATTGTACGGTAGCCAAACATGACTGAAGTGAATTGCTTATCAAATTCTCTAACAGTTCTAGCCTGAAGTAAAGAATTCGAATAGGGAATTATGTCAGCATCTGGAAAACAGCATCCAGATGAAGCAGAAGTAACATTTTCACATACCTTCATCACAAGATCCATATCAAATAATTTCTCCAACATTTGTCGATGCCTAAAAAGAAAGAGAAAAATTGGAGGGCTTGTTTTTTGTTATATAAACAGATGTAGAAGTCCTCTGCTTTACAGATGCATTTATAGAAATAACTCCCTAATAAAAACATGCTTGTTTTTAATTTTCTGTCATAATAAAAATCTGTCTGGAATCCAAGAGCAGAAGAATTGCTCATTCATATGCAGGCACATCCAGCAATATAGTAAAAATCTGCATAAGCCATGAGAAAGATGCCAAAGGTAAGAGAACTAAATATTTGGGAGTACAAAATACACCCCGATTTTGTAAAGCAAAGGATGAAGTAGCCTTTTGCATGCTTTTGCAGTCAACGCCAACTTAAAAGAATTAGTATATGTACGTAAATACTCAAAGTCAGTATGTGCATATCTGAAAATTTTTTAAAATCCATTCACTTCATCCATAAATACACAAGTACATCAGTCTTGCTCCGAGTCCCTTGAGGAGCAGAGAAATTTAGTCAAACTGATGACAATCTTCCTTGCAAAGATCCTTTTGATTTCAAAACTTACAGAGGAATGCACACGGACAACTATGTGAAGTGTTGATACAGCATTAATTTTGCCAATATTATTATACCTGCTGCAGATCTCATGCTAACATCCTTCCACCTTGCTAAATAGTTCAGAAGGCAACTCACCTGCTGATAGAGGATTGTAGACAAGTAGTCAAGTAATAGTTGAAAAGAAGCCAGTTTAGTGGCTTCTCCAGAGATTCTACAGATTCAAAAACATTCCAACCCGCAGAGAAAATTGCAGCTGCCATTAAAGGAGTGTCTCTGCCAGTTTTGCCCAGGTAATTTAAAAGAAGCATGCTACAAACAGAAATGAAAAACAGAAACATATATACTATCAAATTGTTTGCTTCAATTTAAAGCAAATATAACAATCAGCCACCTTTTTGTCTGTTTTTCAATAGTTTCTTGTACCAGCTCTACAGTTGTGCCTAATACTTCTAAAAGGTAGTCAATGTAATCAACATATGACTCATGAAGTTTGCTTTCTCTTTCTACTGTCAGAGAGGAACTGAGTGCACTGTGTAGGATATGGGTAGGAGTGCATTTGGAAATAGAGATGTACTAGTCTTATTTATATCACTAAAAGGGAGGAAAAGGTCAAATAAGTCTTACTCATGGAACAGGTATTCCCAAGTTGTTAACAAGTTTCACCGTTTTACAAGCTCTCGGACTTCCTGATCTGATAAATCTGATCAGTGTGCCTGACAAATGCAAGCTGCCCCTGGCACACCTGCTTCACTATGAAGCTGTCTTGAGTTGAAGGTAATGCCTTTACCCCACCTCACTCATATGAGAGAACACAGCTGTTCTTTAACAGAAAATATGTAAAGAATTAAGTGTTGGATAATTAATAAAACTAGCAAAACAAAATTATGAGCCAAATAAATGGCTTAAGTCTTGCCTTTCTGACCAATTGCAACTTACAGTCTCTACTGCTGATGTTTAGTTGAGTTGAAAAAAGGGGAGAGTTCACCAGTACCTGACCCTTTAAATGTACAAAAATTAAAATAGCAGGAAGACAGTAAAAGAAAAATACCAACAGAAAAGCTGTAAGTCTTACTTTACTGCCTGAGGCCCCAAAGTTTACAACCAGCATTTAATACCAAGCCTTTAACTCAAAACATTGCAAGTTCTACAACTCAATATAGCTCCCTGGACCACCAACACACTGTACCTTGGCTTCATCCACCATACTTCAGGAGACGGCAACCTTTAGCAAAGAAATCATGAACCATCCTGCCATCATAGAGATTTTATCCCTGTGCACTACCTACCATATCACCGGACAGCAGTGCAAAAGGGAAACCAGTCTTTAGTATTACTAAAGATGTGCCAGTTGGTAGGAACCAGCACAAAAAGAACATCAAACAGCACTTAGGAGTGGGCTCCTGCCATCAGCTCACACAGTTGAACCCAATGAGGAAAGTCACCTGTGGTACATATAGGAGTTCGGCAGCATATGTTCCCTCTTCTGTGTGTGAGAGGAACCTGTGAGTCACCAGTCTATATATTGTAAGAACATTGAACCATAAGCCCATAAAAAAAAAAGTTGTAGTAGTAGAAGTTGCCACTTCCCTAACAGAAGTCACAGAATATACGTGGTAGAGAGAAGGTTTAGGAATCTTTAAGTTAGAAAACAAAATCCCCTTCCAAAATAATACATACTGAAGATCAGTAGAACAAGTAGGCTTTCATCTACTTTTACAGCTTTGTGAAGTGAATGTTTCTTTTTCTTAATTGGACAAATGTGTCCTATATAGATTAACTGGCTATTCAGAAAATCTGGAAAACAGATAGAAAATAAAAACTATTGTAAGATTAAGACAAGTGGATGATTTTTACAGTATGCCCCTGATGAAATCTCTGCTCCTGCTTAATTTTAAACATGCAAGTGCTCTAATTAATTTTGAAGCATGGAAACAGTCCCGATGTGGATGATTAGAGACTCTTCCAGTTTTCTGTACAATTAAGCATATGCTTTCTCTTTGTGGTTCAGGACTTCAAAAACATATTGGAGGAGGAAGGTGAAACACCTTGCCTAAAATCACCCAGTGGTGGTGGTGAGGTAAAAGCTAGGAACACAGCACAGATGCCCTGTGTCATATTAACAGATTTTGCCACTATCTAGGATACCATAACAAGGACAGAAACGACACTACGGGCTGAACTGGTCTTTTGTACCAGTAGCAGAATAGCTAGCTTTCTACTGCACCTTCAGCCCTGAAAACCTACTACACTCCAGCCCTCTTAGTTCTAGCGTAATGGTGCGCCACACACAAAGATACCCATGAAGAACTACTGTGCTTTAAATCTGTATCTGATCACTGAAACTCTAAACCTCTACTGCAGATGCTTCTTTGACTTTCACCATTTCCAATGAAACATGTTCTTGCAATACATCATGTTATTTTGTATTTTGTGTGCAAAAAATTCTGAGCTGGGGAGAGACAGCATGCGAAGTGAGGTAAGAGCCAACAGGCTTGCTAACCTTGTGAAGGAGAGTTTTAAACTAGGTTTGACAAGGAATGGAGAACAAAGCCTGAAGAAAAGCAAAGGCCTGACAGGCTCTGTTGAAGCACCCAAGGAACAGCATAGTGGGGGAGGCTCTCACACTTCCCTGAGAAAGCAGCATGACTGCAGACCATCTCATGTGCCAGCACATGCACGAACACACAGCATGGGAAGAGCTGTCAGGTACGGGAAAGTGCAGAACAGTCTTGGCCACTGAGATTATTTGATGCCGGATTTTTAAGATCAAAAGTGAGTGGGGAAGGTAAGCAGCAGAATTACAATACTGGAGGGAGTTGGCTTTAATTTGTTTGGGGATCTGGTTGGCAGGATCCCATGCGAGATGTCCCTGATGGGCAAAGGGGTCTGGGAGAACTGTTTGACCTTAAGCATAACTGAACATAAAGCACAAGTGTGGTATGTTCTGATGTGCAGGAAGTTGAGCAAGAATGGCAGAAGACCACATGGAGGAACAAAAAGCTCCTGACTGAGTTCAAGAAGGAAGTATCCTGTAGGTGGAAGGGGGGTGGGCTGCCTGAGAGAAACAGTCATTGCCCAAGCATGTGGGGATGCAGTTAGGAAAACTAAAGTTCATCTAGAGATGGAACTAGCAAAGTATATGCAGGACAACAAGAAAAAGGCTTCTGCAACAAGAAAGGCTTCTGTAAGTACATCAGTACAAAAAAAAAAAAAAAGGCTCAAAACAAACAACATCCACTCCTTTCCCCTCATCAGTGAAGCCAGTCATCTCATCATAGAAGGCAATCAGATCACTTGGGCATGCTTTGTCCTTGATGAATCCAGGCACCTTCTTATCCTTTATATGCTTGGAAATGGCTTCCAGAGGGTCTTCCCAAAGAACTGAGGTTAGGCTGACCAGCCTTTATTCCCTGCTGGGACCACTATTCAACAGAGCAGGGAACCTAGTGACAAAAGATTTGTAAAAAGCAGAGGCTACTTGTCTTTACTGCTGAGATCTGTTCTCAGGCCTACTAGGTCGCTGTGCCCAGTGGCAGAGTATGGGAGAATGAAGTATTACTCATGGCAGAGGAAGATCAGGTTAGGGCCCAGTTATGCAAACTGGGCATAGACATGTCAATGGGACCAGGTAAGGTGGACCAAAGCTCCAGAGAGAGGCAGCCAATGTCATTATGAGACTACTCTCTATGACTTTTGGAAGGTTGCAGCCACTGTGGGATATTCCTGAAGCCTGGAAAAAAAGGCACCCATCTACAAGAATGGCAAGGAGGAAGACATACAGGCTGGTCAGCCTAAACTCAGCATTTTGGGAATATCCTCTGGAAGCCATTTCCAAATGTGTAAAGGTAAAGAAGGTGACTGATAACAGTCAGCATGGATTTACAAAGGACAAAGCATGCCTGAGCAACCTGATTGCCTTCTATGATGAGCTGTCTTTGTTGATTAGGGGAAAGGAGTGGATATTGCTTATTTTTACTTTAATAAGGCTTTTGACAGTCTTCCATGATCTCCATGTAGCCAAATTTAAGGGACATGGTTTGAATAGGTGACCTGCAACATGCGTGAAAGACTGACTACACCACTAGGCTCAGAGAGTTGTGATCAGGAGCTTGAAGTCCAACTGGAGTGGTTGGACCAGATACTAGCAGTGTTCCTCACGGGTCAATAATGGGGCCAATACCGTATAACACCTTCATTAACTGGATGATGAGATGGAATACATGCTTAGTAAGCTTGCAGGTCAAATTGTGGGTTGTGGCTGGTGAACTGAAAGACAGGACTGCCATTCTGAGGGACCTCAACAGATTGGAGAAATGGGCTGGAAGTTAACAAAGGCAAAAGCAAAGTTCCGCACCTGGGACAGATTAATGACTGGATAGAGAGCAGCTGAAAGAGACCTGGGCAAATGGAACATGATTCAGCAGTGCACCCTTGCAGCAATGAAGACGACTAGTGACATACTGTGCTTTGTTAGTAAGAGCAAAACAGCAAAACGAGTGGGTCTAGGGAAATTGTTATGTCCCTGTATTTGGCACTTACGAGATTGTATCTGGAGTACTGTGTCCAATTTTGGGCTTCCCAGCAAGATAAACACTGACACACTGGAGAGATTCATATGTCTTCATACTGAAGACACTGGCAAAATCCCAGCAACATGAATGGAAAAAGACTGGCCTGATTTAAAAGGCTCCCAAGTTACTTATTTATTTTATTATCAGTAACTATACTGCTTGCACAAATCTGTATTTATCCCAAAGCTCCCACAAGTCGTTAGTAGATTAATGCCAATATACAGGGCTATATCTGCCCGCCCTCCATAAAATTAATCAGAAAGAAGGGAAGTCTCAGGAAGTTGCCACTGTGTCTGCAGTATTTCTAGTGGAAGCTCTCCTCTCCTATGATTTTCATTAAAGAGGCTGTCTGAACATTTCTCCTAGCAATGATTTTTCTAAGAAACTGTGCTATCATTGTCTGTTCTAGCTGCACTTTCTGGATAGAAGCCAGGACACAGTAAGTCTTAATACCACATGCTATATCAACCCATACTGGTTTCAACAACAATACTACTTCTTGCTTCTGAGCCAGACAGAGCAGACAACCCACATCTCTTCCAGCTCAACCTACTCACACACTGCAGAACCCAAATAAGAGCAAAGACAAATCCTGTAATTTCCAGAGTTACTAAGAAACATGGTATGATAGCTCTAGTCCCTATTTTTTATCCCTCTGTTCCAAAGACAGCCTCCATAGTTTCCAAAGATTGTATTTTCCACCTGTTTGGCTGTCAATCTGCCTGTCGGTGTTTCCTGTCTTTCTCCACCCCCCTCAACATTTGAATGTTGGCCAATTTCGACCTTCCCTGACACAGAGCTAAAAGCCCCAAAGTTTCTGCAAGTCTTCTGAATATTGATTGTTGGAGACGGACCCAAGTTACTTGCAGTTCAGTAAGCAATGCTAGTATGGCAGAGTAATAATTTACAATCGGGCTACAACAGTCTTATTTTACAATCATCGTTAAGCTGAGACTTGTGTTACATAATACCTTACCCTCCCATAGAGACACCAGCTGCCATGAACGGAGCTGAGGGGTGCAAGCTGTGTACATGATGAATAACGGCCTCTAAATCCTCTGTGTTAGCTGCACAGTAAGTCCTTGGTGTCTGTAAGGAGTCAAGAGGGAAAAATGCCGCCATAAGCTTTTGTATTATCCTTTAAGGACAAAGCAAACTGAAGAGTGGATCATTTATATAACAAGATAATTTTAGCATTTATCGTGAGGCTGCAATAAATGGCAAATATAAACCCAGAGCATTTCACAAGGAGGTGGAGGAGGGAGTTATACTTGTTATCACTACAAAATAAAACAGGTGACAAATAGCTTAAGTATCTGCAACCACCAGCCATTAGATGAAATCTGACACAGAGCCACAAGCTAAACTAGACAGAACTAGATCAGAACTAAATAGGCACCAATATTTTTAAAATACCTTGAGGAAATGAAAAGTAAAGGCTGCAATTTACAGAAAAGAAAGTTTTAATCACAGTTTTACCATCTTCACGCACATTCAGATGCAAAAGAAAACGTTAGATTTCAAGTTCTGTCAGAGAGCATTTGAAAAATAGCCAATACTTAGATTCTACACACAATATAAGCAAATAAATAGAAAATAAATAAACCAGTGCCATTTACCTGATTTACTAAAATACTCTATTAACTACAGCAATGAAACACCCATATTATCCCTTTTTTATCTATCATCAGTGTCTCTTCAAATCTTTAATTGGGACTTGTTATGACTTCCACTGGCATCACTGGATTTGGGTAACCCTTTCCTTGCTTACTTGAAGGACAAGCACAGCTTTTGAGCCTCACCTGCACAGACAACTGCTACAGGCCACAATCTGGGGGACTATCTGGAGCAGTATAAGGGAGATAAGTCCATTTAGGCACAGTAAGAATCACAGTAAAATAAGTTTTTTTCTAATGGTGTTCTCTAGATTTCATCTACAGCACAAGAGAGCTTTTAACTATAGACTTACTACTAAATGCGCTAGTGACCTTGACTTAGTATGGCTAGGGGCTGACCTGACAAAATTCAGTATAAACACTAAAACTAAATATAAAAATACTTAATTATGAGTTAATTGAACTGATTTGTTGCCTGAAGCAACAAAGTTTTTTAAGGTGTTTTTTTTTTTTAAATTGATTTCACTTAGGCAGCCTGGATATTTGTTGGCAATTTTAACAAGTTTAATTAGATGAAGCTAATTACTTAAAATACATTTAACAAGAATATTGACATGTTGAAGTCAAAGATAATAAAAAAGGAAAGAAATGCTAAATCTGGATAATTAAAACCAAAAGCGTTCTTAATTTCCGTTTATGTTGCATTTCCAGTTCTTATCCGCATGAATCACTCTTCACTGTTTTACACCCTATTAATTATAAACAGTGTGAATGTGTTGTATTTTAATTAAATTGTCAAGTTCACAAGGAAAAATAAAATTATTTTTGGTAACTAGGGTCTAATGTATTCTAAGCAAAAGTGTATTTGATTAAAAGTGTATAAAACTAGAGAGGTATGTTGCATTTTAATTTCAGTTAATTCCTGACACTTTAAATGTCTATCTAACTACTCATTGAATTAAGATTTTTTAAAACACCATCTTAGCTCACATTGGCTGTGGTCAATCTAATATTTGATTATTCCATAACAATAATTCACAGTAAATTTCAATAACAAACAAAAATGGCATTTAAAAACTGATTCTTTATATAGCTATTATTTGCTGTAAATTTGAATCGATCTTTAAAGAGACTAGAAAAAGAACTACTTCCATGACTAATTTCTACTGTGGTGCTCAACTATGCTTCAAGCTCATTAGCTAGGGATTTTATATCAAAATGTAGAAACCCCTTTGCAGAAAATGCGATCATTTCAGCTCGTTTGCTTCACAGTAAGATCTTACAAAGCTTAAAGATGTAAATCCGATTACAGTAAAATACACACAATGCATTCAAACAAGAGATCCTTTCTCTTAACAGTTCAGAAATTCATCAATAAGGACTTTGTGTGTCACAAAACTGCTTTGTAGATCCATCTCCAAAAGTATGCAGAAAACTACTCTTAACATGGCAATATTTGCATTGAAATGCTTTATCTGATTATGGGAAAACATTCTGAGCTTTTTACAGTTTGAAACCAGGGGATTAAAAAATGCAAAACAATACCAAGCATTATGCACATTCATTCCAGCTGCAGAACTGTCAACAAAACGCATATGAAGAAACAAAGCTTATTCAGCAATATTTCATCATGCCTTGTCCCTAGTTGCAGAAAACGTTCAAGACGCTGTCATTTGTGGAATTGCCAGTTATTTCTAAGCAAACATGATATATTTGTCTCAAACACAAGTCTTCTGTAGCTGAGTTTGTGTCATAATTGCTGAGAAAAATACAAGAACACATTTAACTTTTAAAACATGGCTATCCATAAAAATCCGGTTCATTAATTCAATACCACATAATATGGATTTTAATGGCACAACTTTTTAACCATATCAAAATCTAGTTTAAACTCATGTTGGCAATTGGGAAAGTAATTATGACTGCTTATACTTGGAAATGTATGTTAAAACAATGGGCGAAAATTGCATTGATTGAACAGAATTTCTTGGATGTGTGCATTTTAGATACTACAGTATTTTGGGAAAGAAAAGTATAAGGATTGTTCATCTTAATGTTACAGATATTAGTACTTTGAATTATTTCCTAAAATGAAATGTTCACAAAAATTATGTGTTGACCAGCTGACCTCTTGGAGGTTTAAAATAAAAGATGAATATTGGCACATGATTGATCTACCAGATGGCTAGATTCTCTTCTCTGCCTTTTCAACATATGCTGTGAGTTTCTCTCATTTAAATCCAGCCGTACAAATAGACATGAATGATGCCATATATACTGCTTACAAGTAAGAGATGTTTATCTTAGAAGTCATCCTTACCAGAAGATCCTCACCAGCAATTCCCCGATTGTTAAAAACCACGCATCTAAAAATTGAGACAATAAATTCAATTACACACATTGTTCATTCCCCTAAAAAAGATAACTTAAACACATTAAAAAATGAAAATGCATAAAGAAAAACAAGCCAGTTCTGTGAATAATTCAGCACATTATTCAATGCTACAGGTCCTGAAGTCTGACCTCTGTGGAACAACTTTTATACCAAAAAACAGAGTTCACTGAAGTCAGTGGGACTCTGTATGAGCTCTGTGATTTGCTGGTTGAGGTCAGATTGCAGGGTGAGCACTGCAGGGTTTACCTGAAGATGATACACACATCTCGTTCTGCCTGCACTCTGAGCTGGCAAAATACAAGCCATAAGCTCTGCCAGTGCAGGGCTGAGCCTAAAAGCAGTGCTCTGAAAGAGAACATCAGAGATCCATGTGTAGACATCCTCCAAAGCTACGTAATTGTATTAAATAGCAAGAAACGAGCCAAATCAAAATTATAATGACAGCTCCATCTAAGTGGCAGGCTCCTGGGGATGGGATTTTTTTTGTCTGGCATAGCAGAAGTTTCTGTCCTCTCTGTGCTAGTGGGATTCTCTGCATTTTTTAGTGGTATTACCACGATTTAAGGATCTATGCTTTCTTAATAAATCTTACTTTTCTATTACTCTTCCAACATCTCAGGGTAATAACTTTGTTAAATAATATATACATATTTTAGATGGGTTAAAGGCATGAAAAAATACTTATTGTGGTATTTTTCACAAATGTTGCTGTTTAAAAACAAAACTAGAGCATTTTGTTGAAATCTGACATAAAGCTCTCCTTTTTAATGCTATACCTTCTTTTCTTAGGTGATCAAATGCAGATGTGTCTTTCAGGAATACTTAAAAAATTAATAGTAAGAAGTTGTTGATTTGAGGGCTTTCCTCCTCTGATATTTTTTACTGGTAAGTTTTAAAGTGATTTTAGAAGTACTTTGAACAGTTAAAAGTTCTACTTTACTTTCATCACTTAGTAAAGCAGTTATCTAAACCTCCAGAGAGGAGATAGCCAGACATGTAGATAAAAGCTCATATATACATATTTGAAGAACTTACTAGAGTCAGTACCAGAAGCCAATCTACAAACACAAAATGTAATATTCCCAATACAGATCCTGGAACAATGACAACTTATTTTAAAGCACAGCAGCAGCAATATGATTATATAAAGGCATCTACTCATCAACTAATCCACTTATTTTACCCAACTCTGACCAGAAGCCTGAATAAGGAAACTAAATGAAGCAGTGACAATTAAGAGGTGACAAACCTCTTCCTTCACCACCACCAGTAAGAGTAAGCTAGCTCTCCTTTCTGCACTCACGAAATTTGAGGCTGCTGAATCAAGCAATTTTGGCATTCAGAAGCTGACCTCCTCCGAGGCCTGCTGCCAGCAACCCATCCACACGCGTCTTCTTGGAGCTGAATAGAAACTCCTTCTCTAGAAAGTGTAAGGGTAATACAAATACTGATATTATAATTTAAGAAGCAACAGCAAAGGCCTGTGCAGACTTAGCTTGCTTTCACTGCAATCTCTGGGGCACATCTGTAGATGCTAAAACAGCCCTTCCGAATGTACTGTCTGTTACATAATTCTAATATTATTATTACTACTAATACTTTTTTACATAAACTAATGTCTTTAGATCTCATTTGCCTTAGGAAGGCATCTTACACATATACATATTTATATTTGATCTTATTAGGAGCAG
Organism: Gorsachius magnificus; assembly: GCA_034008185.1. Taxonomy (NCBI): domain Eukaryota; kingdom Metazoa; phylum Chordata; class Aves; order Pelecaniformes; family Ardeidae; genus Gorsachius; species Gorsachius magnificus. Next base: position 52,672,691 of record CM067082.1, on the reverse strand, counting down.
CAAAATACTAGCAATGAAATACAACAGCACCTATATCCCAGCATTTCGCTTTGATGGATCATATGAAGAATGTAGGATTCCTTGCTCGTTCCTGTCAGGCCGGGCAATAACAGGACAGTGGGTCTTGTGCTGGTATCCGGATAATATAAGCTGTCATTATTATCAAACCAATCCAACGAAATCTGTCCTCCATCTGCTGTTTTAATGAGCTCACTGAAAGGCACATTTCAAGACAACACTGATTAGATTGAAAAATACATGCATACTATTAAGGGTGCTTACAGTGTACAAATTACCAGGTACGAATTCTGCATTTTTAATTATATTTTAATACTCAAAGTGCCACCTAATAAGGTATGTTTGCATGTTTACCATTCAGAAAGAGCCTTGCCTACAGCTGACATGAGTTAGCACAGTCAATTTGTGGAGTAGTTGCCGTTCACAGTAAATGAAGAGCTGGCCTTTCAGGAATTGCTGCTGATGTACTGGAAGCTGGCAACTAATGTGATTTTTGGCATTGCCTTCTATTTTATGCAGGCTTGTGTATTGCAGATTTCCTCTGGATCATCCAAGAATCTTTTGACAGCACACTGGGCAATATGTTAAACATTTATCACATTTTTTTAATCTTTATCCAAAGCAGCAGCACGTATAATGGATGGCACTTTGTCGTGTTTTAAACACACGGAACGCAGACGCACACTTTCACCCTGTGTCACCACAAACTTTGCTAGAATGCACTCTTAAGCCATATATCTTAAGAATGCAACAAATACTATAATATCCCAAGAAGCTAATCATGCATTAACCAATGACAAGAAGGTTTCGTTCTTTATTTAGAAACATATAGCATCTTCCCTCTTCCTGGCAATGAAGATGTTGTATGAGAGAGTTGGTGTAGGGACTACCAAAATGTAAGCCTACCTTGCATTTGATTTTTCATTTGAAAGTCTTGATAGCACCAACTCCAGATTTTAAAGCTCATCAGCCTTGTTGGATTCATTAGCTCAGCTTTGCCCTTTTTCAGTAATGGGAAGTAGATGCAATGCTGGTGTGTACTGCCAACACAATCTCAAATGGTGCAAAATAAGCATTGCCCCATGGAACTATGTTTCTTCCCTCACAAACCTTGAAATAGAGAGTATACAAGAAGGGCTAGAAAAAGTGGACATGGCCATACCACTGAAATGTTTCCTAGTTACTAAAACTAAGGGAAGCTGCTAAATGCTAAATCTATTCTACCATGCAAACAGAGCTGAAACAACTTGTGCTGCATCCAGGTTCCGGCGCATAAAAGTACTTCTCCTTAAGTCTTGTGCCAAACGCCGCATTTGCCAGACTAAGTCTCATTTCTGTGTGAGAGAGATCAGCTGAGGACAAACAATAAATGTAAGTTTTTTGCCTCTTACAATTTAGGCATCAAAGAACACAACATAAAACCCACAGGTAAGAGTTACTCTGAAAATCCCAGAAATTTTATATATTCAAAATGAGGCTGAATATGGCCATGCTGTGGTTAAGGTAGAACATGTTGGTTCAATACAGTGATTGCATGACCTTTGCAAAATGATGGTGTTCAAACACCAGAATATTTGATATACCAGGTGACTGTGCTGCCATCCAGAAGGACCTCAACAGGCTGGAGAAGTGGGTTGACAGGAACGTCATGAAGTTCAATGAGGGGAAGTGCTAAGTCCTGCACCTGGGAAGGAACAACCCCATGCACCAGTACAGGCTGGGGGCCAACTGTCTGGAAAGCAGCTTGGCAGAAAAGGCCCTGGGGATCCTGTCCTGGTGGACATCACGTTGAACATGAGCCAGCAATGCATCCTTGCAGGAAAGAAGGCCAACAGCTTCCTGGGCTGCATTAGGAGGAGCATTGCCAGCAGGCTGAGGGAGGTGATCCTTACCCTCTATTTAGCATTGGTGAAGCCACATCTGGAGTGCTGGGTCCAGTTCTGGGCTCCCCAGTACAAGGGAGACATGGACATACTGGAGAGAGTCCAGCAAAGGGCCACAAAGATAATGAAGGGATTGGAGCACATCTCCTATGAGGAAAGGCTGAGAGAGCTGGGACTGCTCAGCTAGAAGAAGAAAAGGCTCAGGGGGATCTTATCAATATGGTTAAATACCTGAAGGGAGGGTGCAAAGAGGACAGAGCCAGGCTCTTGTCAGTGGTGCCCACTGACAGGACAAGAGGCAATAGGCACAACCTGAAACACAGGAAGTTCCCTCTGAACATCAGGCAACATTCTACCACTGTGAGGGTGACTGAGCACTGGCACAGGTTGCCCAGGGATGCCGTGGAGTCACTATCCTTAGGAATATTAAAAAGCCATCTGGACACAGTCTACCAAATGACTCTAGGTGGCCCTGCCTGGGCAGAGGGGTAGACAAGGTGACATCCAGAGGTCCCTTCCGACCTCAACCATTGTGTGATCCTGTGAACATATAGCCACACCAGTTCCTATATTGTCACCAGCATTTCAGTGCTCCAAAACTCTCTGAGCTAAAATAGGGCCATTTGGGAATCCTGACCTTTTAAACCTGTTGTATACTGAATCTAAGATAGAGACAGTTCCAAGTCCCTGACAGTCGGAGTAAGGTAACCACTGGCTACCAAATCAACCACTTTCCAGAAGAAAGGCACTTACTTCCTGTACTGTACTTGGGGTCTAGAGGTGATAAAGGGACGCAGGAGTGTCTGCACCCGACCTTCCCAGCACCAAATCGTGGGATAGTAAGTTTCTGTCACAACAGGGCAATATTCCTCAAGAAAGCGGCAGAAGCGGTCGTTGCTGGCCACCAGCTGGGGTTTCTAGGAAGAGAGACTACAGTCAGGCATAGGCATTCACATAAAACAAACTAAGAAAGAAAGAAAGAAAGAAATGAAAGATTGTTTAAATCCTCCCCCAGTAAACTGATTTCTTTCATATAATAATTCCCAATGCTTTTCCCTTTCATGGTAAAGAGATAAGTAAACAAAAACCAAAGTAAATGCCAAAATGCCCAACTGGAAAGTGAAAACCACCAAACAGAATGGATTCCGTACCTATTTCTAATAACATGCTATTCCAGCTCTACTTTTACCAGCATTGTCTCTTTCACTGACAAATGAAAACCACGCTGTCTCCCAGTAGGCGAGAAAGATTTTACTGAATCAATTTTCTTGCACCGCACAGAAGTCATGCTCAATCCGTGTACTTTGACTGCGCACCTGCAGTACCTGTTTTAACCTGGCAGGACACTCCTCCTTCCATCTCATACCACGATACACGACTGCATTGGTTACTCATCTCTAATAACGCTCTGCATACAGAGATTTTTCTTCCAGCTTCCATTTGTATACCAATTAACATGGAAATCCCTCTATACCAAACATCTCATGTTTTAGCAACCACGGTCCTTAAACTCCTCTTCTACGCCGACTCTCCAACATGCAAGCATTAATAGGACAATAAGAGATGCTTTGAAGACAATCATTACACATACACAGTGGTAGCAGCAGGTCCTCCCTTCATTTTTCTCCTCTGACCAAAATCAAGTACCCTTTTCTCAGTGAAGAGGAAGGCTCTGTTCTCAGCGCTTCTGTGGAAGACCGTGGCAACCCAAACACCTTCAAGAGTCATAAATCTTTTGATATGCGTATTTTCAGTTGATTAAGCATTCAATGAGGCGTGCTCACCATGGGGCCACTTTAGATCAGGTCAGGCTCACTGTATCCAAGTGATTTGCGAATGCCTAATTTATCTGAGACTACTATTGATGGGAAGATGTACAAGGGTCCTCGCCCCCGAAACACCGCCAGAGTGGCTCCAAAGGCAGTTACGATGCTACCGAAGGCAGACACAAGGGCAGCGAACTACTTTATCACCTGCCCTGTTAGTAAGCCAGAGACGTCGGGTTTTTGCTGTGGAGGGAGGGCTCCTGACCCCTCTCACCAGACCATCGCCCCCAGCCGAGCCCTCCCCTGGCCGCAACTGCATTTCGGGGACGCCTGAGGCCAGAGCCCCCTCCCCTCCCAGGCCGGGCACGACCAGACGGGCGCTCTCTCAGGCCGGCCGCCCCCCCCCACCTCCCCGCGCGGCGGCGGCCGGCGGGGCCCAGCGGACGAAACGCCTCAGCGGTGCCCCGGGGGCCCAGCAGACCCGGCAGGACGGGGCTGTGAGGACGAGGCGGGCGCAGCGCCCTGCCCCCCGCCCAGCCATTTCAGGTGCCGAGGTTCAGCAGGGCGCCGGCTGCCCCTCCGCTAAGGGGGGTGGGGGGTGTCGAGGTGACCTTCGCGGGACGGTCCCCCCTTGGCGGGACACCTGCGGAGCCCGCCCGCCCCGCCGCCCCCCGCTCACCTGGCGTCGCGGGAACGGCGAGGCGCCAGGGACCCGGGAAGCCCACGCCGGAGCCGAAGAGCCCCACGCGGACCTGGCTCTCCAGGTAGAGGGAGAGCACCTGCCAGTCCATCGCGCACACGGCAGGGCAGGACAGCGCAGCCCGGCTGCCGCGGCCGAGCTCACCCCGGCGCGGGGGAGGGGGGAGGGGAGGGGAGGAGAAGGGGAGGGGGAGGCCCGCTGCCGCGGACCGCTACGCGCTACAGCGCCGCCGGCGGCATCCCCGCGCCGCCCCCGGGCCGCCCCCGCCCCGGCCGCCGAGGCCTGCGGGGTGCGGGCGAGGGCTCGAGGCCGGGGCCGGCTTGGAGGGGCTGGGGCCGAGGCTGGGCTCGGCGCGCAGAGGCGGGCTGCGGGCGGGCCGTCGTCCTTCCGCAAGCGGGCCGCCGGGCCGCGGGGCGCGGGGCCCCTCAGCCGGCCGGGGCCGGCAGGGCCGGCTCCTCCACGGCAGGGCGGCCGGCATCGCCCGCCCCCGGGCAGGTGCCTTCCTGGGGCGCCTTCGGTGTCGCCTTACCCCTGGGCTTTCCCGCGGGCAGGGCGTGTGGGGTCAGGTGGGAAAGGGACCCGTCCAAAACCGTGAGAGGCAGCTGATGCCGGCGTGTGGAAACTCAAGTCACTCCTGGACAGGCAGCGTGTCCCCTTCCCAAGCACTATTATTTGTACAGGGCACAAGTCCTGTGTCGTACAGGAGGAAGAGGGGACACTGGGGTGTCCAGGTGTAGCATTGGTTAATCAGCAGTGTCTGTCTAAATACCTTAAGCGAGACTGAAGCGTGCAGCTGCTTTTCTGCTTCTCACTGCTGTTACGAGGCATGAGTGAGGATCAGAGAGGAGTAGATGTGTTCTCTAACTCTTCAAGAGAAATGCTGCCTGCTCCCTTTTCAGCTGTGTGGGTTGTCCCTCACGGGTTTGCTAACTCAGACACTTTCCCCTTCAGCTTCGGAGAGAGACACACGGTATCTGAGTCTTTTCCTTGGCAAAGTCCTAGGAATGCAGCTGATAACTCAGAGATCCTGGAGCTGGGCACCTGCGATTCAAGATGCGTGCGTGCACTGCAGGACACAGCAGTACTTTCCTTCTCCTTGTTTTATGCCTCGGCTCCATGAGCTGTTGAGAGAAGACAGGCTTTGCTCAGTGAGGCTCTTCACTTCTCACCTTATCCGTGTTTTCTTGCTATATCCAAATTTGAAAATCTAATTGAATTGGGGACTGTAACAAAAAAAAAAAAAAAAAGAAGTAAGCAGAAAATGAGATGTGGCCTACTTCAATTGTTTCTCCTCATGTGGACAGATCTTGCCAGAGAGATTCTGCTCTGACATAAAGCATCTGGGCCCAACTTGTTCACTGTGAAATAGTGGTGGCAAGCTCCTGGATATTGGGCTACAGCTTAACTTAGAGAAATACCGAAAGGGACTTTAGCATTCCCTGCTGTAGAGAAGAGTGCTGCCACATTCATATCATGTGATCAAACACTGCTTCGGTGCAGCAAGAGTGGATTCCAGTCCTGCTTTGACAGATGTCATGAAAACCCATTGTAACATCCAACAACTTTGCAATCAAGTGGTTGTTTCTGATTGCATTGCTAATTTGGATATGGGATATGGAAACATCAGGCATGTTTTACCATTCAGTCTGACAAGTCTTCTACTGAAATCTTCTACTGTCACCTTCTTTTTCTTCTCAAGTAAAAGTAGTTTGTACAATTTTAATAGTTTTCATTAAAGAATCAATGATAAAAGTATGCAAAGTAATTAACTGATGTTACACTATGAAAAGTAAACTAGTAAGAGTGTATTGCAACGTTCTGAAGAAATTAAAAAATACCTATTCTTCCTATCCAGTCAGCCGTCCAAAGTTTCCAGTGACACAAGGACAGCTATTGAAAGGAGTATGGGAATTGGTAAGCAGAGGCTGGGGCAGATCTGGGGTTTGTTTCTTTTCCCTGCAGCTGTTGCAGAAAGAGGAAACAGAATGGGTGGAAAGCCTATTGTCACTGACACTGCGCTTCCTCTGCTTCGGCTTACGGAGAACAGCCGTACTCAGGTCTTGGTCCTGACTTGCTGGGAATGTATGCTGTACACCCCAGACAAAAGGATTTATCTCAGAGGAACATGCCAGTGTGAGCAGCTGGAGTAGATAGCTTAGTTCTGAGAACATGTAAGCTTCTTCAACAACGTGAATTTAGGAATCTTCAGAGAGGCTAGCTTGGCTGAACCGAGAACTAGACCTTAGGATGCAAAGGAACCTGCTAATTCTGATGAAGGCAACTTGTTGCTTGCAGCAGACGGTTCTCCTGTGTTCAAGTCCTACCCCCATTAAGCTGAAGAACCCTTGAGCCACACAAACACTCAAGAAAAGTAAAATCCCAAATGGCTGAGAAAGGGCACAGCGTGTTTCCACAGGGCTAGGAGGTTTATAAATGCATACACACACATTTGACTAAAAAGCAGAAGGCATGGCTGTTGTTGATGGTTAGAGAAACCCTTCTGAGGCATATAAAACCAGCGGTTTAATGACTTGATCAGCCATCTAGAGAGATTGAATGCCCGAAGCAAGACCCAGACACAAAGGTTGATGGGGTTTATCTCGTCTTTGACCACTACCCTGTGTTGGGTTAATACTCACGGGAGTATTAATGATGTCAGGCATACATGACATGCCCTAGGCAAACCGGAACAAATTGCCTGTACTGAGAAGGGCTGAGGGTTTTTTTGTTACTGTGCAAGCATGTTGCTACACTGTCGATAGCAATAACGTTAATAGCTTCCTTCTGTTTTAAGCAATCCCCATCAGATCCTCCAGTTTCAGTGTGGGTTTGGTTTTTTTTAAGACTTTAAAAGCTTATCCTTTGGCCTACAACACATTTTGCAGAGCTGAAAAAGAAAAGGCTGTATTCTGCTCATATTACAACCACTTGCAAGCAACTTAGTGATTGCAGATTGTGTGGGGGGGAAAAAAACAAGGTGGTCACCATGGTGTTTTGAACTCTTACCGCATTTTTTTTCAGAGGAAGACAGTGCTACATTCCCAGAGAGACTTGCTATTTGCACTATGCTCTCTGCTCTCTAAGTGCTTCATAAAATGATTGCATTAACCCATCTCTAATGGATTATAGATCAGGCAGAAATGAAAGGGCACAGGATTGTTCTTTAGTATTGTCTCCAAATTTATTTTGCTTAAGCAATAATTTACAGAAGAAATTGGTTAGTTGCAGCTTGATTTACATTTTTAGCTAGGAGGCTACACTACTGCTATGTTATTTTTTTTTATTTATTTTTTATATTTATTTTACTTTTTGTTAGGTGAGGTGGTTCTGTGATCATTTGGGGTTTGGGGGAGAGTTATGTTCTTACTGATGTTCCAGTAGACAATTGCAAGCTCGTCCCAGCCTAGTTCTTCGTAGCCTCACTCTTGGAACTGATTTCAGTAAGGTGGTGCAAGCATCTCTGAGGAGGGGCAAAGTGACTTTTAACCTCAGAGTTTTAAATTCAAGGTTCTGTTTGTTTATAGTCTTGTTTAACTTTAGTGTTCATCTAATAAAGTGGGGAAAATATCTTTGTGTCAGCCTGACCTATCTTGGGAATACTTTAAAAGCTCCAAGTCTATGTATAAAACATCTGAAGAGTTTTCCATCAATGCAGGGAAGAGGGCACTCACTGCTCCTGATATTTATTATCAGCAGGGGAATGGGAGAAAAAAAGTGCATTTGAAAAACTCAAGTCAGCATTTCTCAAGCCTTCCTCATGCATATTATAGATTTTTCTTTCCTTAAAGTATGAATGAAGTAGGGAATTAATGAAGTCAATGTAAATGTTCTATGTTGGAGGCTCTTGAAATTTCAGAGGAAAAAGCCAGGCTGTGTTTATGTTTTTACTCTTGGTACTCCTGAAAAAATCAGTTACTGTGGCATCAGGAACAGCTGCTTCTGTCTGTCCCCTTCTTGAGCTTTGCTACTTTTACTGTTATCACCATATTCCCATGCATCCATCCACCCATCCATATCTTTTTCTGCCATGCTTCTTCTCTTCATTCCCTCGTGAAGCATTTCTCAGCCATTTCCAGTGGTAAAGTTGGAAGGTACACAGGGTTCAAAAGGGATGTTTTGTATCATTTGATATAACTTTCTTTATGTTTCCTCCAATGAAAATGTGAGCCTTTGAGTTCAGCAGGTGTAGCAGGTATCCTGATCACCAATGCAAGCCCATAATTTAGTATTGTTTCACTCTCTCTTTAGGTGGTTGAAAATACCTTCACCAGCTGCTGCAACATGAAGACTGCCCAATATTTGTCTCCCTTGGAATGACTCTTGTAGGATCTAGTCTACGTGAAACCAGTTCCCTGCATTTGAATACAGCTGGCAAACTGCTAAATACAGGTTTGTGATTAGCAGAGGGCTGGGCCAGTTTGACTCATCATCATGATAAATGATAGTGATGAAACTGTTTTGTGTCATTTGAAATGTTCACAGAAGAGTTGAAATAAAGGTTAAAATTCTGTGGTATACAGCTGAGTATGATTCTCATAAATGTGAATTAACTTAAAATTGATTGGTTTGTTCAGAAACCAAAGATGACAATCCACGGCATGCTGAAAACTGAGAATATGAGGCAATACAGTATAAAATAAATTGAAAGCAAGCAAATATATTGAGGACATTTCTCTTAATAAAAATAATTTTTTTTTCATTAAAAATGTTATCAGAAGCTGCTACAGATCTTAGAGAGTTTTCTTAAGAGTACAATAGAGCTGGATGTTGAATCTAGGTTAAATTTCCTTCTGGCTCCAAGGAATCTTTGTTGTAGCTTAAAGTGAAACATTTTCATTTTTATTTACCTGTTTTCATTCCTTTATAAACACTTCAAAGTGGATAAAAATTTGCATCTTGTATTTCAAATACAAACCCAAAGCATTTTAGAATGCTTTATAGTAATGTAAAAAAACCCCCAATAACTTCCATATACATTTGGTAAACTCTTGTTCTACCTGTGTTAACAGTATGGCTCCACCTGAATTCAGTGGAGTCAGAAATATGTCCAATGAATCTTTTTCCTTTAGGCAACTTCTTAGATTTTCTTTAGCATGCTAGTAGTGAAAAATATTTATAAGCATTAGACATAATCTTAAATGAGGTGTATACTAAAAATGTTTGGTTTAGGCAAAGCATATAGCCCTGTTTAGCAACAGGGGCTTTTGTTGTTTTTGAAAATTTCTAGCTGTGTTTTTAATAAATACAGGTTTCAACAACTCTATCAGAGTATACTGTAAATCTTACTTCTTTGAATTCAGGATTACATAATGTTGTGACTGGGACTATTTTCTTATGACAAAACATACAATATTTAGATTCTGCTTGAGTTGCTCGATGTTTGTTACTCTTTTAGCAGATTATTAAACAGATATTATTCAGTGCTTAAGTCATCTTTCAGGAATTACTTAGTGCATATTGAGTGCCTTTGCAATATAAGAAAGACCTGTACTTGACAGTAAGCACACGATTAGTTCCATTGATCACAACGAAAATTATCATGCACATAAATTAGGAACATTTTTAAAATATTTTGATGACCCATGGAGACAATTTATTTTCTTATCAGTCTAATAATATGACCTAGCTGGTTCTGACTACATCTTAGAATTTCAAATATGTACTTTCTTTACAATCAGGAAATTCAATACCAAAAAAAATTAATCCCTCCTTCCAATGCATCATCTAATTTAAAAATCATCTATGAATAAAACACCAATAGGTGGCTAAACATTTGGAAATATCAGGTAAGACTACATTTTTTTAATCCTCTGAGGTAAGCTGAAGTAAAATTTTTATAGATGTACAAACAGGAGTACATGGTATTGTAGTGTGTATGCCTTAGATTGCTACAGAATTCTTACTTGATTTATTTTGACTGTGAATATTTAAAACTTCACACTTAGTTTCACAGGTGTGTTGTTTTCTCTCTACTCAAAATAGTTCAGCCTAGTAAAACTTAAAACCTTAGCCAAGGGAGAAGATTCCAGGATGTTCTCCTGCTAGGGAAAGATAACCTTCTTTATCCTAAAACACTTTTTTCAACATCTTGACGTTTGTTTTTAGCCAGATACAGAAAAAAAATCCTTCTTTTTAGCAGATCTCCATGGGATTAGTTTTGTTTCACAGCACGAAAATTAAGTGACATATTTATAATCTGTTCTCTGCTCAGCTGTTTTTCCTTCCTGGAAAAGAGGTAGCAGGTAGAAGTCCTTAGGGAAGAAACAGCGGCATGGACACTGTGGGTTAATATACCTGTTCTAAGTAACAGTTTCATAGAGGATGCCAGTAGCACAGTAAAAACCAAACCCACCACAGCAATCTGCTGTGTCGGATGACAGCTTGCTCATTATCTGGCATGAAAAAATATTTTAATTTGTAGAAACTAGGAAAAAAAATTAATGCCAATTATTCATGACATTTCTGAAAAATTGAGAAAGAAATTGGATTGTGTTACGGATAATGAATCTGGTAAAGCAATGGAAATACAGTGCAAGTTAACAAGATAGGTGTGTTTTAGCATTAATGAGAGGTGGCACATGGCCACAGGATGGCAGCAGAGGCTGAGGAATTAGGGGGGGTTTGCTACATTAAACTACGAATAAACAGGGTATGGTCTAAAGTTCCTAACCGGTTCTTCAGGTTCTAGAAAATATACATTATGTGTATTTTCACTTTAAAAGATGTGGCATGTGCATCAGACCAGAAGTTTCTGTGGAGCGTGATTACATGCTTTTAATTAAAAAAAAAATACATTTGGGGTAAATTTTTTTCAGTAAAACAGTAGTTTTCATCTCATTTGCCAATATTTCTATCTTTCCTCCTCAGTTAATTGAGTTAGGTCTACCCAGAAGAGTAGGCATGTTTCAATAAAACCAAGGTATTTGCTTACTTTTTCCTAATTCCTTTTCCTGATACTTTTGTCCACAGGAAAAAACTGTGCTATAAAAATCCCTTTTGGGGAAAACCAGAAAATTAAAATCTAGAGTGCCTTCAATTTTTAAGAAGAGGACTGAAAAACTGCTTGTTCTAATACAGAGTCTTGAACTGAGGAGGCAGAATTTTTTAAATTAATAAGCTCTACATTTGTATTTAAAAGAGAAAACTACAATCTGCTCATTATATGTAAACTAGATGCTCTTTTTCAACTGCTAGGAAGCTATTTATATACATCCTTCATATGACAAATTCTGAGAACTCAGGATTTGTGCAAGACCTCAAAACTCCACAAGTTAGAATCGCAGAATCATAGAACCATTTAGGTTGGAAAAGACCTTTAAGATCATCAAGTCCAACTGTTAACCTAACCCTGCCATTCCACCACTAAACCATGTCCCTAAGCAGTTAGTAATTGTCTTTCCAAGAAGTTGGGATTTTTTTCTTCTAAACCATATAAAAGCCAGCTTTTCACATGGCATTCTCTCCTGCAATAGGCACAGTCCCCTTTCTGCATTGTGTCTTCCAGATCCTGCATTGCAAGTTCAGCTTTAATCAAACAAGACAGTCCAGAAAAACTTCTATTAAAGCGTCTATTCAATTCATGCAAATACTTACATTAGGGTTCCCTGCTGGAGCGTGACATTTTGCAGAACTGAAAGGCAACCAGGCAGAGTTTAGGCAAGCAGCTCTCTGGAATGGCTTAGATGAATGGAAGCATAGGCTGGATGACCTCCAAAGTCCTATGTCCTGTGACACTATGAGTGTTGTCTTGAGGGTTGTCCTACGCTCTAGGAGGGTAGCAGCTGCTCTTACAAAAAGCCAGTACGCTCTCCAACAATAACAAGGAGTTTAAAGGGATGTTATTAGGTTATGCACAGTGCTGAATTCTTGCATAAACCAGAGGTCTTCTCTCATGGCCTCTCGCTGGATTGCTCTAATATGGCAGGAAATAGTGAGGAAGACCATAACCACCAGCTGGAGGATGGTGTGACTCAGCAATGTAGGTAAGTTTGGGTAGCCAGAAGGGAACTCATTCTGTAGTTCCTTTTGTGCATCCAGATTCCTGCACTGAATGCATATTAATGAGTCTTTGCAATTACAGGCGTGTATGCCTAAAGCACTGTGGATTCCCTTCCTCCAGCCTGTGATTTAACTGCTCCGTCAGGACTACCCGAGGTATTCAAAGCGAGCAGTGCCTCACAAGGCAGGCAGCAGTGGTTAATTACAGCAGCACTGTTCAGGTAAATAAGGCCTTTGGCAGTTGAGCTTCAGTTGCTTCTGCTCCAGCAATTTAAGGCAGCACTGCTCTGCTAGTCTCTGCTGGTGGTCTCCTCCCGTAACAGGAATGGCAGAAAGAAACATAGTCCCATTCCTCCACTGGTGCTAGGTTTGAGGAGGGTTACAAGTGAGTATGATGTCTAGATTGTAGACCCAAAAAGCAAAGAAGTAAACCTTCTTCTAACTCCAGTAGTGAAGTGTTTGATGGCATTTTTCCCCATAGTTTGAGGACTGATTAAATTACCTGGAGTGTGAGCCCATGGGTTCACAAGGGAAAGTCCTGTTTAACTTATTTGATATGCTTTTATGAGAAGGTCATCTGCCCAGCGGATGAGGGGAAGGCAGTGGATGTAGTTTTTCTGGATTTTAGTAAGGTTTTTGATACTGTCCCTCACAGCATCCTTCTGGACAAGTTGTCCAACTGTGGGATGAGTGGGTTCACAGTGCACTGCATGAAGAACTGGCTGAAGAGCAGAGCTCAAGGGGTTGTGGTGAATGGGGCTGCATCTGGCTGGTGACTGGTCACCAGTGGTATTCCTCAGGGCTCGGCTCTCAGGCCACTTCTGTTCAATATACTTATTAACAACGTGGATGCAGGAGTTGAATGCACCATTAGCAAGTTTGCTGACGATACCAAACTGGGAGGTGCTGTTGACTCTCTTGTGGAGGGATATGGATGGATTGGAGCACTGGGCACTGATTAATGGGATGAAATTTAATAAGTCCAAATGCAGGATCCTGCACCTGAGGTGGAGTAAAGCCGAGCACAAGTATAAACTGGGAGAGGCGTGGCTGGTGAGCACCCCTGCAGAAGGGGAGCTGCGGGTGCGGGTGGGCAGCAGGCTCAGTGTGAGCCAGCAGCGTGCCCTGGCAGCCCAGAGGGCAAACCCCATCCTGGGGTGCAGCATGCACAGCATCACCAGCCGCTCACAAGAGGTGATTATCCCGCTGTATTCAGCCTTGTGTGCAGTTCTGGGCCCCACCATTTAAGAAGGCCGTGAAGGTCCTTGAACGCCTCCAGAGGAGGAGGGCAACAAAGCTGGAAGGCATGTCCTGTGAGGGGCAGCTGAGGACTTTGGGCTTGTCTAGTTTGGAGAAAAGGAGGCTGAGGGGTGACCTCATTGCGCTCTGCAGCTTCCTGAGGAGGGGACATGAGGGAGGTGCTGGTCTCTTCTCCCTGGGATCCAGTGACAGGATGTGTGGGAATGGTTCAAAGCTGCACCAGGAGAGGTTTAGGCTGGACATTAGGAAGCATTTCTTTACTGAGAGGGTGGTCAAATACTGGAACAGGCTTCCTAGAGAGGTGGTTGATGCCCCAAGTCTGTCGGTGTTTAAGAGGGCTTTGGACAATGCCCTTAACAACAGGCTTTAGCTTTTGGTCAGCCCTGAAGTGGACTAGGCAATCATTGTAGGTCCCTTCCAACTGAAACAGTCTTGTCTTGTCTTGTCTTGTCTTGTCTTGTCTTGTCTTCTCTTCTCTTCTCTTCTCTTCTCTTCTCTTCTCTTCTCTTCTCTTCTCTGTTGGCTCTAAGGCTGTAAAGTACAATGAGGGGCAAATGCAAGTTTAGGAGATGTGATAAACTCTCAGAATTCATCAGGAGAAGAGAACAGTCCTGTTGAGGGACCAGAGACTTGTTAGAGACAACTGAAAATCCTTGTGCATTTATTCTGTGTAAAACCACCTGGCCAACGAGCTAACCCCCTCTGCCTTGCAAAAGGCCCCAAGCCAACAAGAGTGTTTTTCAGCTGAAAAGTGAATATGAGTTCTTTCCTTAAGGTATTACTGTGTCTAGTTTCCCAGTCTAAACAAAATGCTGATACATATCTGAAAATGCTGTATCTGTCACTTTTCTTGTCACTATACATGAACTGGATTCAACATTCTATGGAATCTCCATCTTGCTTATACCTTCGCTTGTTTTATTTATCTCTAATTTTGTTTCAGCTTCTTTTCAAAACTCAAAGCTCTCTTTTTCTTTTTGCTACTCAGATTCCGATTCTTCTATCTCCATCCTTCTGTGAGTCGCAAATAGTCTTCAGGTACTTACTTGGAATTAGATTATTTTTGCTTTTTATTCTAGTACTAATTTTCACGCTGATATATTTTCCTGTGGCTGATACCAGAAAAATATCAGATAGGACCACTGAATGTCCAATATAACTTAAAAAATAAATCTTTCCCCAAAGCCATATCCTTTTCCATTCTCTGTTGTCACTTTTCAAATCTCCATCTGAAACTGGTGTTTACTGATTATTTTGAAGGCTGACTCAGATAAAACGTTCAAGAGCTAAAGACCTTTTTTCCTTACTGATTGGTTAAACACCAAGCAGGTGCACAGAATAAATAATATAACGTATGATTCAGAGAGGTAACACCATAAAATATTTGGGATTCTGGAAAACCAAATCATGTAGCCAATGACAATTTTGCGACTTCCAGAACTTTGTGACCGTGTAGAAATGACAGGGATTGGTTCAGAAATCAGTCATGTAGTCACTGGCAAGTGAATATATGAGATCAATCTATCCACTCTTTATTTTGTACTACACCAATAAAATGGTACAAGGTATTCTGAGCTACGGAGCTGTTAGGGAAGCATTCACATTCAGCCAAATAGACGCTGGGTTCCAGTTATTATCTGTATTCTTGTGTGTCCAAGCCACCTCTAAAACAATCCAGATATGTTTTGAGATTCTGTTTTTTGCAAGTAAATCATCTGCTAGTGTCCTGGTTTCAGATGGGATAGAGTTGATTTTCTTCCTGGTAGCTGGTGCAGTGCTGCGTTTTGGATTTGGTGTGAGAAGAATGTCATAGCACACTGATGCTTTGGTTGTTGCTAAGCAGTGCTTGGACCAGCCAAGGGCGTTTCACCTTCCCAAGCTCTGCCAGGTGCACAAGAAGCTGGGAGGGGGCACAGCCAGGACAGCTGACCCCAACTGGCCAAAGGGCTATTCCAGACCATATGATGTCATGCTCAGTATATAAGCTGGGGGGAAGAAGAAGGAAGGAGGGGATGTTCAGAGTGATGGTGTTTGTCTTCCCAAGTAACCATTATGTGTTATGAAGGCCTGCTTTCCTGGAGATGGCTGAACACCTGCCTGCCCATGGGAAGCAGTGAATGAATTCCCTGGTTTGCTTTGCTTGCACACACGTGGCTTTTGCTTTACCTATTAAACTGCCTTTATCTCAACCCATGAGCTTTCTCGCTTTTACTCTTCCAATTCTCACCCCCATCCCACCGTGGGGGAGTGAGCGAGCGGCTGGGTGGGGCTGAGTTGTCGGCCAGGATTAAACCATGACAGATAGAAAAAGCAGGTGAGTAGAAGGAGAGGCAGGGGCTATTGGGATAGACAGAGCAGGAGTGGTCAGGAGAAGGATTATCAGGAGAGAAGAAGCTCCAGGATAATATCTTCCCACATGCATTGCTGATGAACTGCAGCAGCAGACTCTCTTAAGGTCTATAATTCAGGAGATATCCTTCTTGGAAAAATAAATGTAGGAGATTAACTCTTCTGATTCTCTCCAGGAGAACTAATTCTGACCTCAGATTCTTGGTTCTCCTGGCACACATTTCCTGATTGCAAAAAGCTTTTTTTTTTATCCAGCCCTGTCAAAGACTGATAGAAAAACCTGCTCTGGGTTATCCTTAGATATGCATGAACCTTATACTTGCCCTAACTATCAAAGCACGAAAAAGTAGAATGAGGCAGATGGGAACATTATGACCATAGACAGAGCTTAGCTAGATCCCTTAATAGATCTAGAACCTCCCGGATTTCTGGGAAATTCTGCCATGCGTCGTACATCTAATTTCAATCGCATGTACCAAATGTAATAAGCTAGTACAAGCTGCTGGTTGCTTTTGTATGGGGAGAAGCATCTGCAAGAAAACCCAAACTGCCTGGCAGTTGCGTGCTTTCCTAGGGTGGTATCTGCTAGCATTTTGAGGTTTCCACTGCAGAAGTAGAAATCAGACGCTGCTTGGGAGTGCCTATTGTCGGGACACAATTTCATGTTTTAGGCAACATTCTTTAGGCTTAGCATGGGTTAGGAAGGAATGAATTATGTGAGGAATGTGGTGGTAGTCTGGTGGTTACATGTTCATATGATTCTGCTCTGCTATATGTATCATGAGGAAACTACACAAAAGAAGTCAGGAAGCGATCTCATAGACTCTCTTAGCGATATTAATAACCGCAAAGGTGGAAGGAAAGCACAGAAACTGTAAAAATACCCAGGACACAAGGGTAGCTGGGCTGTCTTTATCAGCCATTTCCCTGTTGGCTAAGAAATGGTATTCTTTTGTCTGGTTTAGACTTGTCTGTCCTTTAAGATGGATGCGTTTAAAAAGTTGACGCAGGGCATTATTAGAGAGAGAGAGAAAACCATTTTTAAAATGAAGAATCATCCTCTGTAGACGATTAGCCACGATTAGCCAGGATACGTGGAGGTAAAGGAAATCCCCGAGTGTCGTGAGAGTGCTAACAAAGAGGGTAGTTCATGAAGAATTGCATTGCAGGTACGGGCTCAACGTTTGGGTGGGTGCCTCCTCCACGAGGGATGCCCCGAGGCGGGAGGGGCGGGTGGAGGTTCCCCCCTTTTGCTGACGGGGGCACCTGAACACCAGCTAGGGACATGGTTTAGTGGTGGGATGGCAGGGTTAGGTTAAAGGTTGGACTCGATGATCTTAAAGGTCTTTTCCAACCAAAGTGATTCTATGATTCTATCCTATGATTCTATAACAGCTCCTGTAAAAGAACTACAGCCCCGCTAGGCTCACCTCAATGGCAGGCAAGGCTCGTGCCCACGGTTTGAAAAGAAAACGGGAACTCAGGGCACAGAAGCAACAGAGAAAAGGAGAAAAATGCGATACAGGTTTGCCCACGCTAGATGGCGCAAGGCTGAGTTGGTACGAATTAATCGCTCATCCCTCTGCCGCCAAAGGCCAGGCGATAGGAGCGGCTTCTCCTGGATGGAGAGGGGAGATGGCGATTTGGGAAGCCTGGCCGCAGGAGCGCCCTCCCTGCCGGGGCCGCCAAAATCACCTCAGCGCCGGGCGGGGCGGGGCGCTGCCCTCGGGGGGACTCAGCGGCACCCGCGCCCCGGAAGGAACCGGCAGGCTGGCGGCTCGGGGGAGCCCCAGGCACCTCTGCCGGCAGGGATAAATAAATCATAGAACCATCCCCCTTCCCTCCGCGGCCGGTTCGAGGGAGAGGCGGTGGCAAACACGGGCCGCGCCGGCCAGCGCCCACCCCGGCTCCGCAGGTGGCGCTAGAGGGCCGCACCGCCCCTCGCCCGGGCCCCGCGGGGGGGGGGTCCTGGGTCGCGGTTCCCGGATGTAGCGGCGGGCGGGGGGGCGCGTGGCCGGCGGTGGCTTGCCGCTGTGGGGGGCGGGCGCCGCGGGGGGGCCGCTGCGGCGCCGGGGATGGGTGCGTAGGTAGGTGGGAGGGAGGAAGGAAGGAAGGAAGAAGAAGAAGAATCGGCCGGAGGCTCCCGCCAGTCGGCTCCCGCCGCTCCGGTCCCGTCCCCGGGCCCGTCGGAAGGGTCCTTCCTCCTCCCTCCCCCGCTCGCCGTCGCGTCAGGATTGCCCCCCTCCCTCCCTCGCCCCACCGCCACCCGCGGCCCGCGCCCGAGGCAGCCGTCCCCATCGGGGTCCCCCTTCGCCGCCTGCGGGCTGCGCGCCCCCTCCTGCCGCCCCGGGGCCCGGGCCCGCGGGGCGCCGCCGGGATGAGCAGCTCGCGGAACAACCGGGTGATGGTGGAGGGAGTCGGGGCCCGGGTGGTCCGGGGCCCGGACTGGAAGTGGGGGAAGCAGGATGGCGGCGAGGGCCATGTGGGCACCGTCCGCAGCTT
This sequence comes from Gorsachius magnificus, assembly GCA_034008185.1. Classification (NCBI taxonomy): domain Eukaryota; kingdom Metazoa; phylum Chordata; class Aves; order Pelecaniformes; family Ardeidae; genus Gorsachius; species Gorsachius magnificus. The sequence goes on along the minus strand of CM067082.1, from coordinate 52,654,215 downwards.
CGAGAGCCCCGAGGAGGTGGTCGTGGTATGGGACAACGGCACCGCCGCCAACTACCGCTGCTCCGGGGCCTACGACCTCCGCATCCTCGACAGCGCGCCCACAGGTGAGCGGCGGCCGGGGGCTGCGGGGAGGGAAGGGACGAGGAGCCGGCACGATCCCCCCCCCACCCCGGGGGTGCGGGGGGCAGCGCCCCAGGGCCCCCGCAGCGGGGTGAGGGTCGGGGCCCGTCCTGGGGGGCGGGTTGCTCCCCTCCTCTGCCTTTTCGGGGTGCGCCTTTCCCGCCCGGTGCTGGGGGGGGTGGGGGGGGAGTCGGCCGCCCTCCCCCCTCCCTTCGCACGGTTGCGCGCGGGTGTCTGTATGTCTGCCTGCATGTGTATAGGCACACGCTGGCTGAGAAGAAATCTATAGTGCGTGGCCGTGGGGAGAGGAGAAGTTGTCCTGGGACTTTTTAAGTTGGGGATAAACAAAGCAAAAGTGATCTGCCATGGAGAGCAGGCTCCCGGTATGCTGGGGGCGGAGGGGGGCGGGGGGGACACACGACAGTGGAGGGAGGGAAGGAACCGAGAGGATCCCTCAAGGTTTTATTTTGTTTTTACCCCCTCCTCTCACACCACCACCACCCACCCCACCCCACCCCGAATTTATATTTTCAACACGTTTTGTAAAATGGTGACAGTCATTCTGAGTCAAGTATAGGGAGGATTGCAGAAAAAAGGTGTAGCACCTTCTTGCTAACGATGACATCAAGTGGTTGAAATAGCGTTTTGTCGTGTAGTCTGCGTGTTGCCTTTTATCTGGATTGCCAGATCTGCTGTAAAGTAGTGAAGGTACTGAAAAAAAAAAAAATGCATTTGTTCATTCTTGTAATCGCCTGACTAATTGATATTTATGCTTTGAATTCAGTCAATTTGGACAATGGATTTATATCTGCACTGACATTATGCGGCAGTGTTAGTGTTGCAAACACTGCAGGGAAACGTTCAATCTAGCACCTGTTTTTATGGTGAAAACTCAAAAAGAAAAATATATTGTTTGGTCTAATCAGAAATGTAGTGAGGTGGTTTTGGGCCGGGCAGGATTGCCTCAATAATGAGGTGATTGGACCAATTTCTTGGGGTACTTAAGATGTTACTGTTTTTGTAATGTGTGTCTCATTTAGAATGTGATGGAGAGGAGAGACCGTCTTTGAGCCAGCTATGTGTAGTGTTATAGAAAGGAAAATTATAGCAGTGGGTTGAAGCTAACAGACTTTTGAAGAGACAGCGTCATGTTATTAATTCTAATTAATTACAAAAAATGCTGCTAAGAAAAAAAAACCAAACACTACACATTGCATGCTGAGCCTTTGAGATGGATTTAATTTTTCTGTGTCTGGGTACCTTCATCTCCCCTGGCTTCGTGGTGGGGTTTTTGTTGTTGTTTTGGAGGGTAGATGATATCAAAATGAGCTAAAAATCTTTCTGAAATGGACCTTGGAACAAGAAGTTAAGGGTAGTCTTTCAAGTTGTCCATCCTTGTCTTGCAGATGTTTATGCTTTGAAACTTTAGCTGTATTTGATGTCCTGTAGAAACCAGTGGGACTACTTCTGCTTAAAACTGAAATGTATGCATAAATGTTGAATATGAGCCTTGAATGCTCGTTATCCCAGCTCTGCTTGACGTATTTGCAAGCTGACAGTATCCTGTTAACTGCATCTGGCAGCCTACACTCACTACGCAGTTTTAAGTCCCTGGGTTTTGTTGTGGTTGGTTTTTTGCTGCTTTATTACTTCCAATGTTCAGTTATATTTATACTTTTGTATTAAAGTGTAAATTTCTGCTTCAGGTAGAACTTGTATGTATTGCTGTGGGAAAAACTCATAAACATTGCTGTCTTCAAGCTTTGCAAAATGGTATTTCTCTTCCTGAGGTTTGCAGCCAATGCATGCATCATCCTGATGGAACTGCTGCATGGAGCTACCCGGGATTGCTTTTTGCTAGAGGGAGTTACTTTTGAGGTCATGGTCCCTTGGAGATACGAAGAGTAAAAATCCGTAAAGTAGTAGCAGCAAAAGGGCGAAGTTCATGGCATTAGAATGCTGTCAGTTTGGACTGAAATCCTGGGTTTACTACTGATTCACTTTATATTCTTGGGCAGATCATTTCCCTTCTTCAGTTTTCCACCTCTTTGTAATTACATATTTTTCTCCATGGTAGTGACTATCCATTGTTTAGAATTAGGGACTCTGACTTGGGATGATAGTTTGATGCTATCTCTAGGGGCGTTTAGATAATTTTGATATAAATACTTACAGGAAGGGTGGCATTAGGTGACAGGAATTTCTAACTGTAGTATTAATAATGATGTTGTTGAGCAATGAAATGTTAAAAAATATGGGGTGTTTTTTTGTTTGATGATACTTAGCACAGTGTTAAATCTCTTGCAGTTTAAAACGAAAAAAAATTCTCTGGTTCATAAATTTATAGTCACAACATGACTGTATGTTTATAGTGAGAACAAATATAAAAATACAGCAATAGAAAGCAAAATTAAATTATTTATTGCTGGGAGTTCTTCTTGTTAGGTATTCAAAACCAGACTTGGTTATAAGTTCTTAAAAGCATGCTTGCAGCCAGAGTTGCTGCTTTGATGAGTTTGAGGCCTGTGCAGCCAGAAACAGCAGTGATGCGTCAGGGACCCACTGTGTTGTAAAAGTAATGTCTGAAGCTCCTTCTATTAAAAAAAAGCCAAACAAAACCACCTGGGTTTGATACATGGATGTGCATATATGTGTATAGGCCTTTAATGCTTGAACAATGTTTCATGGACTTAGCAAGGTACTGTTCTTGTATTTTAATGGTTGTAGGCTATTACCAGCATTGCAAGACTATGTTAACTTCTTATAAAACTTAAATAGCCTTAGTACTAAGATTTTAGGACAGTCTTTGTTAAAATAGAAAGTCATTGATGATTTACATGAAGTATCTCTTGTAAGCTACATCTTTGCTCCAGATCTAGACATCTGGGTAATTAATGAATGATTTGTGATACAAAGTTTTGTTTTTGTTTTCGGTTATGTCTACCAAGCTAGCTATATTAGCTGCCCATTGGTGATCATATTTACATTAGCCAGCATTTCTTTAAGCAAGACAGAGCAATTGAGAGGGATTAGTAAACTAACAATCTGAAAATAAAGGAAACTTCAGTTAGGTCCTGTGTAGTTGGTTCCTAAATGGGGTAAGTGGTGGGATGCAATACATTAGCTGTGCAGCATGGTTGCCCAATTACTTGCAAATAAACCCTGGTCTTTCTGTAAAGCAGCCTTTTGCTAGGATCTAGGAGTCTTGAGAGTCCCCTTTTTCTGGTAGTGTTGTGGAAAAGAAACAGAAGGATGTAGTCTTCTGAGTTGCTGAACAGAGGCTAAAAGTATATAAACCCAAGCTTTACATTTAGAAGGGAAGGCAGCCTTTTGCCAAAGGTAAAGTAGCATGTCTATAGAGAGCACTCCTGACTATGTTTGCATAATACTCATGATCATTACAGACACTTTCTGTGTTTATTCTCTTTCTGAAGATTTGCTTTCTACAAAGCTTAGGCACAAATTCATTTGTCATCCATTTCCTCTTCTATATGGTTGGTTGAAAGTAACAATGTTATTTTCCTGCTTAAAGTATTCACTCAATTGTGTTTGAATAAGGGGAGGTGGCGGAGGGGCTGGGGTCAGGAAGGGGAATCTTCTTGTGGAATTACGGCTAGAGCAAGCATCTGTATGGCGTGGAAAGCTGCTGTATGTGCTGTGTTCTGCTAATATTGAAAACTTAGGTGTTATCTGTTGAAGATCTGAGTGGCTTTCTCTACTTGTATTAATAGTTTCCTGTAACCTGACGAGTTGCATAAATCATCATGAAGTCACACATGTTGGAACGTTTTAAAAAGAGCACCTTGGATGATTAATCCTATGTATTTGTTTATTTGTTCTTGCTTTTAGCGCATCAAGTGTAATTTAAGGCAAATTGTCTTAGTTAAGATTTTTTTAATGGCTATGTGTACATACTTACAGAACCCCTCACAAGTGAAAAAAAAAATAAATCTAACAGGTTCATGAGCAGTGGTGCTTGGGAAGCATGGGGTTTTTTTATATAAACATGTCCTTTGTTCTTCCTGCCCTTCCCCCATGTCTCCTACACAATAATCCTCTCCCTCCTCATGTATCTTGTGATACCCTTACTAGATAGGACACATGCTTTGGCAAGTCTGGCATCTCTTGCATGTTGGACAGCTGGCTGCTGCCAAACAGGGTATTTAATAAATGAGTTGTGTTTGTTGGGGACACTGATTTGAGTTCTCACACGATTTGTCAGAATCTGGTTAATCTTTAAGAATTCTTTGTTTTCAGTTTGCCTGGAGTCTGGCCATAGTGTAAAAATCATGTGGAAGAATGGTAAGAGCAAAACATTGGTATTGCTTTTTTAATTGGGGTGTAAATGAATCAGGTTACTAAGTAGTTTATGATATCCCTTGCCTGATGGTAGTATGGTTATTATGATATGAAGGGATTTTGGCTTATTAGAGTTCTGTAGAGAATAACGAGTCCATTGGAAGCTAGATTTTGCTGGTTCTGAGAAGTAATTGAAATCACTGTTGACTTCTGCTGTACTTAACAGTGACTGGTATGGATGCTCCTCGTACATCTTATTTTACTGTTAAGATGTTCTTTTATTGGACAGTTGTATATTGCCACCTTTATCTTTAATACAACAGAGATATAATACAACAAATTCAGATAGCCATTTGGGCAACACTGCTTCTAGTTCCTTTCACAGCTTTAAGAGTGAGCATGGGGTTTAAAAACTTGTATGCAAAGGCTGTAAAATTGATGTATAAGTGGGTGGTGACAGAGGAACGGTGGACTAGGTAATCCAGGGAAGATGTGAGAATAAATGACAAAAGTGAAAATAGCTGTGGCAGGGACATAAAGGTAAGAAACCAATATGAAATGCAAGTAGTAAAAACATTAATGACAAGTAGGGATCAGGAATACTGGATTTTATGATGTGCTAAGGTTTGGAGGGGCATTAGGAGATGGCATCTATTTAAAAGTAATTAGGTGTGGTGAAAGTACCCTTCTCACTACCTGGTTTCTTTTGGTTTTTTTTCAGTGCAGTATGGAGGACAATACAAAACCTGTTTCATTTTGAAATAGCCTGCTCCTAGAAAACTTTGAAGAATATTTAGAGGTTTAGTGTTTGCATTACCTCATTTTAGAGAGCTGAAGTGCTCTTCTGGTTCCCAAGTGGCCAGCTGCAGGGCTGCTGTTTGAATTCTGAAGTTTTTATGGCACTTTAATGTAGTCCAGTAGTTTAAGGCATTCTTTCCTAATACAAACTTTGTAAAGTTTGTGTTTCTCAACCTTTCTTAAACAGCCTTTCTTTCAAAGAGTAGAAGCTGTTTATGTGACAGATACAGGTTGCATTTGGGTCAGGATTTCAGTTTGGCTCCAGAGCCTACACTTGACCCAGTCTCCTGGTTGTTTCCATGTACTGTGCTTCGATTTACATCATGGGGTGGTTTTGGAGCACACAAACTGGTTTACTTTTTGGTGAAAGATATGGTCTCAATGCTGATGAGCATTCAGTCCACTGGGCTAGAGCAGAGCTAGTCTGAAATGTTAGAAATAATGTCTCCTTCCATCCCCCCAAATGTGTGTAGTGTGAACATCAGGTCCTTCATGCTGAATTTTGGAATAGGTGGTGATGAGTAGATGGAGACCACAGTGATTCAGGTTGTCCCCTTGCAGCCTGTGGAGGGCCACAGTGGAACAGGTATCCATGCTGCAGCCCACGGGGGACCCCATGCTGGAGCAGGTAGACATGCCCTGAAGGAAACTGCAGCCGGGCCCACACTTGAGCGGTGTTTTCCTGAAGAACTGCAGCCCGTGGTGAGGACCCATGCTGGAGCAAGAGAAAAGTGTGAGCAGCTGTTATGGACTGACCATAACCCCCCATTCCCCATCTTCACTGAAATTTCTTCAACAGAAAGGTTGGCAGGCATTGGAACAGGCTGCCCAGGGAAGTGGTTGAGTCCCCATCCCTGGGGGTATTTAAAAGACAGGTGGACATGGCCCTTAGGGACATGGTTTAGTGGTGGGCTTGGTACTTAAGGCTCTTTTCCAACAGAAATGATTCTGAAATCCTTTCTCCCCTGGGGAGAAGCAGGGAGATAGAGGAGTTGGGAATGAAGGAGTGAAGTTGAGTCTAGAGGAAGAAGGGGAAGTATAGGGAGAAGGTGTTTTATTTAGTTTTTGTCTTTCTCACCATCCTCTTTGTAATTGGCAATAAATTTAATTTTCCCCAAGTCAAGTCTGCTTTGCCTGGGATGGTAATTGGTAGGTGATCTCACTTTCATTTTGAGCTACAAGCTTTTTCATTTTATTTTCACTCCCCGTCCTGTCGAGGAAGGGGAGTGAGAGTGGCTGAGTGGGTGTCTGGCAGCCAGCCAAGGTCAACCCACCACATTCATGTACCTATAATATCTACTTCAACTTAAAGAAGGTTGAAAGAATTTTTTTTAAAACATAGTATTGATTTAAATGGTTCATTTTGTTTGTATTATGAACATGACTAAGAGTTTAGCGATGACATTTTGTGATTCACTAGTAGCACCTTGTTTTAGCATCTTTCTTTTTTTGGCTGATGAAGTTGAAACTCACTGAGTCCACTGTCACCAGAGTGTACAAATCTACTTCTCCCTCCAGATCTCTAGTGCCATGGTTAAACATTCTGTAACAGGATTACTTGCCTGCTCCTGCCCTGCAATGCTTTGTTTGCCGTGCCAGCAGTGTTGTGCAGCACCACAAAGAACAGGATTGGGAAACCAATCCAGCTGAATATTTTTCTTCCTGGCTGTTTTTCAGCCGGGTATGTTTCTTGATCCAGTTTACAGCTCAACTCTGGAAAAACCTTTTGCTGGCATAATGGAAAGAATGGAGCAGCGTGATCAGGTGAGGCATGCACTGAAGTGGGTGTTGCTGCTGGAATCATGTGTCGGGGAACGGATGAGGAAAGGCTGTATCTATCAGGGTGGTGGTTAGGGATCTGTGAGGTAGAGAAGTGACTCTCTTGGTCAGAGACTACAAATACAGACATGCACTGTTCTCTCTTTAAGTCCCACTATAGTCAGTAAAATGACTTTTGAGTCCAACATCTCTGTTTATTATTTTCTTGGTCTTTCCTAAGGAAGTTTTTCTGAGTTTTTCCACAGCAGCCTTTGCCTCACTGGCTAGAAATGTTTAGTTTTTATTTAAGTTTACTGTGAGATGACCTGGTTTATTACATGACTTGTGATTATATCTCTCTTTTACCCTCTTCCCTGCTGTTTGGACAAATTGAAGGATCCTGCAGCACCCAACTCCTTGGCTCTTTTACATCCAGAATAAATGTGATCCTTGGCAAACTGTCTTCCCTGAAGTTCAGCAATCGTTAAAAAATTCCAGAGATGTGTAACTTCTCTGTTTTTGTGTGAAATACCAATTTAGCAATCAATTGTTTAAAAAAAGCCAAATACCACCCCTCGATCCCAAGCACCATAACTAGTTCAACTTTTTAAGCAAGGCAACAAAACAGTATCAGGTTATCTGAATCCTTTTAAGGCACTTACTCTTGAAGACTACCAAAAAAGTAGTAAAATGGTTCAATACAATTCATAGCAGTGAGGCAGCCACTGCGAGATCATAGCTAAAACTATCTTTTTGAGCGTTACAGATAGTCAACAGATACTAGATATCAAAGTCTCAGTGTATGTAACAAGGAAGATAGCTTTTTCTTTGATGTTAACCCTCCATATTGGGAACAAGGTCATTGGTGGAGGGGTGTGTGTGTGGGGAGAAAATGTATGGGTGATTTCCAAGTTCTTGCTTCATAGAAAAATAGCATTTTTAGTCGTTGTTACCAGGCAGCAAATTCTTTTTAAATGAAGAAGCTTAGTTGAAAAGAATGATTATGATATATGAGGTATGCTGTCTGGCAGTTGGAGTTGGCAAATAACGTTATGGGTTATGGGACTTGTCTGTGCCAGACCTTCAAGATTTCAGCACAGACTTTGTGGTCAAGGTATGGATGCAGCCTTAGTCATAAACCGCTCCAGGAATTACGGTGATCATTTAGTATAACATGTCAGCAGTTTCAGGGTTTTTATTTTCACTGAAGGCTATCTTTGGCCTGATGAGGTGCTCAGATCTCTGTGGTGCTAATCTCAGTCTTTGTTCCAAATGTGTTGCCTTTTCCAGCCTTAGCTAAATATTTATTCTAATGTTCGTGCATCAGGAAGACTTTTAGTCACAAGGCCAGAAATAGTCCTAAATACATTTATAATCAAGGTTGGAAGGGGATGGAGTGAGAAGCCTTTTTGGTTAGGAGAAATGATACAGGAGATGATTTTGCTGGCATTCAGAAGGACCTTGACAGGCTGGAGAAATGGGCCAACAGGCATCTCATGCAGTCCAACAAAGGGAAAGGCTGAGTCTTGCACCTGGTGAGGAACAACTGGTACAAACTGGGGACAGCTGGCTGGAAAGCAGATTTGCAGGGAAGGACCTGGGGGTCCCAGTGGACAACCGAGTGACCATGATCCAGTGATGTGCCCTCGCAGCAATGAAGGACGGTGGTGTCCTGGGCTGCAACGGGAGGTGTGTTGGCAGCAGGTTGAGGGAGGTGATCCTTCCCTTCTGCTCAGCACTGGTGAGGCCACACCTGGAGTGCTGTGTCCAGTTCTGGGCTCCCCAGTGCAAAAGTGTTACGGACGTACAGAGTGTGTCAAGCGAAGGGCTGCAAATGCATTTTTTGGGATCTTAAATCATCTGGTATGAGGAGAGGCTGAGTGATCTGGTGGTCTTTAGCTTGGGGAAGAGAAGGCTCAGGGGGATCTTACCAGGGTATATAAATACCTGATGGGGGTTGTAAAGAGGATGGAGCTAGGCTCTTTTCAGTGGTGTAAAGTGACAGGACAAGAGGCAATGGACACAAATTGAAATACAGGAATTTCCACTTACGCATAAGAAGAAACATTTTTGCTCTAGGATGATTGAACACTGGACGAGGCTGCCTAGAGGTTGTGGAGTCTGTGTTCTGGGAGGTGCTCAAAACCTGACTGGATATGGACCTTGGCAACTGGCTCTATTTACCCTGCTTTGAGCAGTGATGGTTGGACTAGACAATTTCCAGAGGTTACTTCCAACCTCAGCTATTAGGTGATTATATGAAATGATCAGACAAGGAGGCATTTCCTTCAGTTTTGCTTCTCCAACTGTTGATTGTTCTTCACTGCAGGTGTCTCAGCTGTTGGACACAAGTGACTAATAGGTTCATAGTGAATTTGGCAGTCATTTCCAAAAGCATCCCTTCTGGAGGGGACAAAACCTGTTCTTTTTCCTCACTAATTTAAGAGTGATTTGGTTTTTTTGGCTTTTTTTTTTTAAGGGTGAGTGGGAAAATTTTGTGTTACTCCAACATTTTAGCACTCATTTTTATCTTGTGCTACAGACCAAATGCCAGTGCTTCTCTCTTGTATTGCTCAATTTTTTCCAAAGAGCAGCAGAATTTGATATTTTTTTAAAAAAATTGTGGCTGTTCACTGTATTCAGAATACATGGATGGAAACTGTCTACGACTGAATACTTTCACTCTGCTGTAGCTTGACAAAGCTGTAGGAGTAAGTAGTATTGAGTACTCTGGTTTTGTGGAAGGCTGGGCAGGGCACATTCTGGTGGGTTACATCTGGTCTGTCTTTGGCACATTCTTTTAAAAAAAAAAAACCATATAAAGCGGTAAAATACTTCAAAAATGGTATAAGATTTTAATGAAACTAATGGATCTATTGAAGAGAGCTTAATTTTTCCTATATAAAAAAGAATAGAGATAAGCACTAATCTCTTCCACTGTACAAAACATGGAAATCAAACTGGTGATTTTCAGACTGTAACACTCAGTTGAACACAGTAGCCTTTGCAGTATAAGGTGCGTCGATAGGCTAATACAGAGATAAAATTCCAGATTGCCTGTATATTTTGATATGCACATTTCTGACCCTTCAACTTGTAATTAAACGATTTCTGATTTTTTTTTTTCCTCTGGTTTGTATGGATGGAAAAACCCCAAACATAGCTTTCTCAGCTTTTTGAGATGCAAAAAAATAGAACATTTCAGGAACAGACTGACAACTGGAGATATGAGGCAGAGTCCATTATCTTTTTCCCCCTCAGTCGTATAGGCTGATAGGGTATCACTAGCAGCCTTTCCTTATTGTTAACTTTTTAGTGTATGGTTTCAAATTATAATGATGTGCGTCAGAAATCTGTGTAGTGATGTAGCAAAGTCGTTAGTCTTTTTTTTCTTTTTCTTTTTCTCCCCACAGGTATCAAGCATGATGGGACTATGTGTGATACTTGTCGACAGCAACCCATCATTGGCATCCGATGGAAATGTGCTGAATGCACAAATTATGACTTGTGCACAGTTTGCTATCATGGGGACAAACATCACTTGAGGCATCGTTTTTACAGAATTACCACACCAGGAAGTGAAAGGTAAACATAATTATTTTTTTTTTCCCCATGAAATTAAACAGGAACAGTTAATGGTGGTTAACTTTTAAACTGCAGATTTGGTTACTGAAACTTGGATTAGGTAAGATGGTGGCTTGAGGTGTAGATTTTGTTGCTGGTTCCCTGCTTCTTTGTGAGGGGGGGTAGCTAGGACAGATCTTTGGAGCTTGGAAAACATGGAAATTTTAGAAAGACTGGAATAGAGAAAAAAGTTAGGATATGATTATTCAGTTTCCTTTAACCTTGTTGCAGTCTTCCTAGTTTGTGTGTTATATAGTAGCTCTAAAGCAAAGGCAATTATCTTTATACAATGTGTAATCACAAAATTATTTGTTAACGAATTCCTGAATGTGGAAGTTTAATTAGGTTCAAAAGTGGTGTAGACAGATTGAGGGAAAATATCCTTCCTGTGGGCTATGAAAAACAGACTGATCTGGAGAGACAAACCCTCTGACTTGAACTGCTTAAAGTGCTCACTACAGAAAGCAGAGAAAAGACAGGGTTGTTCTACCCTTGCCTTGGTTTTCATGTTCTTTTCTTAATCATCTATTACTGTCTCCCAGTGAAGAACTCTGAACAAAATTGGCATTTAGTGTGTTCTTGATTGTTAAATAGCTTGTCTAAATTCAAAACCCCTCTCTGTCATGATTATTCTACTGGTTAAGTGAGAACAATGATACTTGCCTGTTACTGAATACTTGGAGAGCTATGGTAAAGCATTCTGTGAAGGCTACATGCTGTGGTATCACTTCTGTGATAACTCTCCAGAATGTTCTTTCATTAAATCATTGGAAGCTTTTTTGTTAGATATGATACTCAGTTAGATGCGACACGTGTAAGACAACATTTATTTCCTCCTCTCAGAGAAGTAAGGTTTACAAGTATGTTGTAATTCAGTTGATGTGCTTTTATCAGTGCTCTTACAGTTAAGGGAAGTGGTTGGAGCACACAAACTTCAAGTTATCATATCATGTCTTGTAGGGACTGTGTTTATTTTCTCAGATGTTTGCCTTTAAGTTTAACTATAGCTCAAATGCCCAGGTCAGTGGCTTAATGAAAAAGTTCTGGTTTTGTGAGATTCGTGCCAGCAGATCTATGTACCAACTAGATATCATAAGCTTAGTGTCTCAGTTATAATGTTCTAATGAAGAACATGACTTAGAAGTTGAATCCAAGAGTAGAAAGTGCTGGCTTTGTGTAATTAATGGAGAATAGGTAACAAAATACAAATCTGTTTTTCTATTTATCTGTTTTTCTATTTCTTTTTTTTTTTTAAATTTCATTGCTTTTGAGAGTGCTTGCCAGACTTTTTTTTTTTTTTTAGCTGAAGTTTCCTATGTGGTTTTAAGTGGCCTGTTCTGGTGTATAAAGTGTAATTTTTAGTTTTGGAGATAGATTGTATGCAATTGCAGGAAATCTTTTGCATCTTGTTACTTTCTCCCTATCTTTGTTTACTCCTGTTGAGCTCTGTTTTGCAACTCTTATCTAGAAGGCAGCTTCATCTGCCAAGGAGCTGTTTCTATCCAATAAGCTTAGCTGAGAAAAAATGTTTGAGGTAGGAGAAAAGGGCAAAGCAGAGCTATTGAATTTGGGGGATATCTTGCAGGATAAATGGCAAGAGGCATCTAAGGACATCTGGATGAAGGAAAGCATGAGCTCTACCTGTTTTATTCTTGAGTCTCAGATATCATAAGGGCAGCATGCCAAAGTAATGTATACTGTTTTTTCTCAGCTTTGTATATGTTGAGATCTTTCTAAAAGGCTGCTATAAACAACATATATTTGTGTTTTCTTTCACTCTTTTATATTACTTAGATAAAAATGGCTAATATTTCCAACAGTTTAACTTTTTCCTTGTCTGCCATCTGCTGGATGTTAGAAGTTTAGCAGGAGGGCGATAAACTTCCTGAAGAGGTCAGGAAACATTCAGAATTTCAGCTGAAAAATACTTTTGTCTGGCGTGAAGCAAGAAATCTGTTTGCATGCAAACTGGTGGCTTTTGAGATGACTGAAAAGGCAGGAAAACGTTTGTTTCATCGTTTCTATTTGTAAGTTAAATGCTCATGAACAGTTCTGTTTGGGCTTATTACTTCAGTTCTGTTGAAGTCAGAGGGAAATATCTTGCTTTAGGAAAATAACGTACTATGACTGAAAAGAATGGATGCTGATATATTGAATTAAATTTCCCAAGATATGCTGTAAGAAGTATGTAGAAAATAAACTGAGACATGGAGGGGAAAGAGAAGTAGCTCTTACGTAATAGCATAATTCTGAATAAAAATGGCAGGGCAATTGTGGGACAGTAATATTGGCCTAGGGTGCATCTAAGAGAAACAGAAATGTGTTGGTTTTGTGACTCTGTATGTTAATGATTTTAATAATTTGAGTACAGATCACAGGTAAGTGGTTACAAGATTATTGCTATTAGTAGGAAGTTTGGAGAAGAAATTATCATTAGAATTAAAACCAATTAAAAACATAATAAATCTGATTTAGGAAGATCATGTTTTTTTTAATCTTGTGGGCTGCTGTTCAAGCTGAGAATTGAACGGATGCAATTCATGCACTGAAATCTGTCTTTGTGGGGTTATTTTTGTTTCAAGATGCTATCCTTCCTTTCCCATCCCCAAAGATTCGTTTTGGATTTTCTTTATTATCTTGACATTTGTGGGTTCTTCTTTTAATAACTTCAGGGTATTGTTGGAGTCTCGACGTAAATCAAAGAAAATTACAGCAAGAGGAATCTTTGCAGGTGCCAGGGTGGTGCGAGGAGTTGACTGGCAATGGGAAGATCAAGATGGTGGCAATGGGCGTAGAGGAAAGGTAAAAATAAAACTGATTTAAATAAGATGATGCATTTCTGCATGGTCATGTGATAGCCTCAGTGGCCTTTCTAATTGTAGAGTAAAAATACCATCATAAAAGTTAGTTTTTTAATTCACTGGACATTTTTAAATCTTACTCCGTAATGCTGCAGCATTTGGAAAGAGGAGGAGTAGTATACTATGACCAGCACAAAATTTTTAAAACTACTAAATTTTTGTCTTGGTTATTCTGTTTCAGACTGGCTTGTAACAACATTAAGATCTTGGGCATATTTCAGCATTACTAGACAGCTGGTATAAAAACAGCTCTCAAGAACAGCCCTTTCTGGTCATCACCGTGTTCTGTAGTTTTATTGCTTGTAGGTCAGCACATTTGTGTATCTCTTGCTCTTGGTTTTCAGTGCTTGCACCCTGGATTTTTGTTTTTATTTTTTTAATTATAGAAACTTTTCCAGTTTAAAATTTAAAACTTCTCAAGTGTTGGATGTGGATATTATATTACTGGCTTAGGACATTATATGAGTGTTTGTGATTTGTTGTCTAATAAACAACTTGGATTTTTTGAAAATTGCATGGAATTATATGTTGCTAATCATAATCTTTGCAAATTTTCCATTTACAACTTGCCTTTACCTTGAGAACTAATGAAGGTTTATTATAAGTATGAACATACAGCAGAGAGTGTAAAATATACTATGATTTTTATCACTAAATATGAGCTGTTCTAGAAGGAGAATTGGATGGCCTTATAGCTTAGTGAACTAGTAGCTTTTGTTGCGTTTATTTTTAGTAGACTTAAGCAGCATTTAAAAGAAAGTTAAAAGTGTCTGAATAAAGTATTTAGCCTATTTTATATCCTAAACATTTATGGAAGCATTAGGACTTTTGGGGATTTCATTTTGGATTTTACTGAGAGGAAATAATGAATTTAAATCTCTTAAAGCAAGGGATATTCAGATGCATTTTTTTTTCATCTTTATTATTTACCCCTTGCTGTGAATTTGGCAAGATATTTTGAGATCTCTGAAACCTGCAAAATAAGAGTCTTATCCTGCATTGTCTGCTAAACTTGAATTAATGGGATTATTTGCAAGCTGAAAATATGTATAAATGTTTTTAATGAGGAAAAGCAGATGGTAGATAGCAGAAACAGCTTTTAAATAAATACAGATAAGAATGAAGATAAATTCTGGAAATTGACTTTTTTGAATAATGGAAGTGTTTTCAGAATTTGGAGCATGTCCTCATGATTTCAAAAATGACAGGGAAAGTCCTTTCCTCCTTCTTTTGTACTGTTGTTAAACAGATTGGCTCTGGAAATAAAACTTTGTCTCCTAACATTGTGTACCACCACCAGGCTAATGCAGGTTAAACCAAACAAATCGAAGCAACTAGAACAGTTTTCATCATGTTTTTCTTAGTTATATGCTTTGAAATGTTACTGAAACAGCATCATAAAATAAATTTTTACAGTTCAGATTTTGTTCTCCATTTATGTAGTTAGGTTACCTACCAAATATACAAAAGAAAAAGAATCCTGCAAAGTATATATTCAGGCTGACATCTTATTAAGACACCTAGGGAACGCTTGTATCAAACAGAAAACAGCTTCAGAATAAATTTTATTCAATTCAGTAAAACTGCTGTACCCTGAGTTATTCTGAAGACATGAATAAGGTTTTAACTACAAATTGTGCTTTCTAAGTCTTTGTTCTAGAAATAATTTTCTTATTTTTGAAATCGAATAGGTAACTGAAATCCAAGATTGGAGTGCGTCGAGTCCACATAGCGCAGCATATGTTCTTTGGGACAATGGTGCTAAAAACCTTTATAGAGTTGGCTTTGAGGGCATGGTAAGTATAAAAGAACACGAAGGGTAAAATGCATGGTGGGGGAAGGGTAGTAAGAATAACTTGTTGTGCTTTATTATCCTGCTTTTGTAACAGCCTTTGTCAGTTTGCATGCTGTTAGTCAGGTCTCTGTGAATACAGCTGTATGGATCATGCATATGTATTAGGAAGAAAATCTGATCTGGGAATCTATAAAACATGTGAATAACTTAAAGTTAAGGGCTGGTTTCTGCCAGAGTATAGTAAATATTTACACTGCATACATGATTACCTTACTGTGCTACTACTGTGCTTAAATTAAAATTCTGAAAAGAAAAAGCAGCTTAGTCATGATTTAAAGACCTTATTTCTTTAACTCCTGAACTCTTCAGTTCACTTCTGGTTTTGGTGCGATTCCTGCAAGATTTGCAGTTTTTCAATTACTGGCAACACTCAGAATCCTCTCGAGCAATTTTTTTTTTTTTTTCAGTGGAAAGGTGTTGAATTAAGTTACAATCTTAATTTGCTTTAGCACTAAATTTTTCTTTTTGCCTTCCTAGCTTCTACAGCTACTTCTACAGCTACTTCTACAGCTTTAGAGAGAAAAATGGGTCAGACTTTAGCCTAAGTGCCTTCTGTTGCTGGGTTTTCATATCCTAATGTGGGTCAGGATTTACATTCTACACTTAAGAAAATTGTGGGTTTTGGTTTTCTTTTTTGATACTGCAGAGGAAAATGATGTTAACATTGAAGTGTCATCTTGTCAGATGCGTATCAGTAATAAAATGTTAAACAACGACTAGTCTACTTTTTTGAAGTAAAATATTTTGTCTTATAGCCTCATTTGAAATAATAAATATATTAGTCATAATAATAAAAAATATATGCTAAATACCACTTTTGCAGTAAATACATATTTTAGTGTAAGGTTTAAAAAGAGTAAGCATCTCTAATGTGGGTCAGCTTTTCTGATGCATTAAGATGCTAAGGATAAAATATAAGTCAGTATTTAATTATGTCCTTCATGGTGTCCCCTCTCCCAGTTCTAAAGAAAATTCCTTATATACTGGCAAAAGAGAAAGTTATGTGCAGTATTATATTATTAAACCAATGGTTGGCATCTTCCCCCTTATATTTGATTGTGATGCATGGAGAAGGAGCAGAATTACAAATTCTAGATAGAATGAGATACAGAACAACTGACTATTTTTTTTGTTGCAATTTCAGTTGCTGTGCTAAAATTTGTGCACTGCATAGTAGGACTGCTGTGGAATCATTAAAGATTCCTTCTGGCCTGAGAAAAAATACCTTTAAGATAAGGTATATTCTGCTCTGAAATAGTTATTCCGTTAATAAAAATATATTTTTATTGTAAGTCAGCTATAGTCTGTTGCCACACTATTGCCACATAAGGGAGTGTTAGATATTTCTGGAATACTTGATTAACTGCTGCAACTGTAAATTTGAGTGGATAAGGGTGACCCTTCCCACAAGATTTGGACAAACAGAAATATTTGGTCAGTCATTTAATTAACAATAAAAACCTGTTGAAATGTTTGTGAAACTACATGTATATATCCTATAAATAGGATAATATATAAACAATATATGTACATACATAGGTATAAAAAGGATAATTTGAGGCTTTCTTTATATGTAGTGCGTACCTGATTTTAATCCATTCCTACAATAATTTTGTGTTTGGATACTTCTATCAAATGCAGTTTTCACTTCAGACAGAATGGATTCTTGGATATCTGTGACAAATGGTCATTTGAATGTAAAACTAGATTTTTACAACTGATTAATTGCTTGCCAAGTGTACAATTCATTATGATTATTTACTACTATTTATGTGCTCTTATGTAAAGCTGCCTAATAGACTGTCAGAAAGTTCATGTAAAGTTGGGGTAAACTTGCCTTGGGACTTAGAAATTGGGTAAGAAAGTCCTGAGAATGTGGAATCAACAATACTCGGTGTGTGCCCATGTAAATACAGCTGGGGAGAGACCCCTGCTTGCAAATGAATTACACTTGACTCAGACGCAAATGGAGCTGATTAAAGAAACACAGCTTATTATTGTAAGTCAGGGTTGCTTGTTTGATAGCTGACAGGCTGCATCTGGTCCTCAAAATGAATCTATCAGGCCTGCCAGCTTTTCCTTGGGAGAGACAGGACTGGCTGGTGGGGCAGCAGGTGCTGGCTGAAAACTTGCATTTATTTGTGGTCAGATCCTTTGAGTTTTTATTCAAGTTTGCTGTTGCTGTGTTTACATGTGAAGTGGTTGAGAAGGGTGCACCTTGCCTTTCTTTGTGAAGCCTGGCAATTTAAATCTGGGAGTTTCTGCTGCCACATGCCACAAATTCCCAAACTGAAATCTGTCTTTATGATACTGTTAGGTTGAATAATATGTTTGCTACATCTGTAGTAGGAATAAAGTACTGTTGGCTAATATGGTTATTGACACTGCTTGTATTTCATATCTATATATATTCAGATTCCAGGGCCAGACCAAGCTGTTAACCTCATTAACTGCTTTAGAATGGTGTGAACATAGCCTTTTGCAATAAAAAGATACACTATGTGGAATTAGAGAGTTCATGAGAAGATTGTGATTTAGCTTTTTGGACTTGTTTCTAGTTTCGGTTTCTTCATATCGCACAGCTTGAGGATCTAAAGATGGTAACTTCCATTGGTTTTCAATAAGCATTATACTCTACTACTTACTAATACAATGATTTTGCTATAAAAAAACTTAAGAAAATAGTTCCATCAGAATGAGCGCCCTAAATCAGTTTCATTATTTAGGAACTAGTTTTGTGCTACCAAATTTCTTTGCTCTTGGCTTTTTTTGCTGTGATTAACCTCCTCTTCTTGTTTTTCATTATGGAGGATCTTGCTTTCATCTGTGTAGCCTCTGAAAGAAGTAGTTGTCACAGTAATCTGTAAGCTATCTGTGTTTGTGTACTTTTTTTCCACGAATTCTGAATAGTTGAGTGCGTAAGGGAAATTGAGAAGATTCCTTGCCCTTGTGTTTTTGACGTTACTTTAAACTTTCTTATCCTGATTGATACCTAATGTCTGTTCATCAACATTTATTTGGGTTACCCTTAATGATAATCCTTGAAATTACTCCAGAGGATTTTAAGAATTACTTGTTAACACTTTTTTTTTAATAAAAACAAGGTAAATGTCTTAGCATACTAGGCATTGCAGGGGAGTGTTATAAAATATATAGATGTATGCTTTCTACTGCAGTTATGACTGTTAGTTCTGTAATGCAAGTCAAATCTTCAGCTCTCAAGTCTGTCTTGTCCCCCTAAAATGAGGGGTTTAGGAAGGAGCTACAAGAAGTGTCATTATTTTGCTAGTTTAGCATCCTTCTGTGGCTTCTAGGTGCTGATCAAAACTGATTTAAAACAGGAACATGAATTTTGGCCACCTTTACATATGGAGCAAGTGTTCTTTATTACATTACTCACAGTGTAGCCAAAGTTACGTGGTTAGTTGTTTTGGAATCCAGAGAGGAAGGAGATATTTATATATACCTTGTGCATTTATTTGCATTTGTCAGCAGACTTTGTTTCGCTTCTTGTTTACATAGTCTTATTTCTCTACATTTCTCCTGTAGTCTCAACCAAGCCAAGTTTTTCATCTCTCTGTAACTGAGTTGCTTAGAAACATATTTCCGTTAAGCAGAAATGTACTTACTGATCCTTTTCCAATTTTGTTATTTACAGTATTAACTCACAAGGAAGACTTTAAAATGGTCCTCCTTAAAAAGAAAAAAGTTACACATGGCAAGTTTTTATAAGTACCTATAATCAGTAGATAGTAAGGTTATAAACCGTTCACTCAGAATCTGCCTGAGGTCTGATTACTTCTATAAGAAGCTGTTGCTATTGTTTTACACCTCACACCTCTTTGTTGTCCTTTCAGTCACCTTCTTTACCATCTTCTGTTTTCTCTTTTTATTGCTTTCACTTTTCTGAGCTGCTTGAAACTGAAAATTGTTTGAGTCCATTAAATTTGAAATACAGCATTCCTTATAAACCTTTCACTAAAACTTGTGGATTTATCCAGTCCCTTGCTGTCTTAATCAGGTGACAAAGCAGCACGCACTGGGCTTTCTCCATTTGCTCTGTAAGGGCTTATTTCCTTGCCAAAAGCTGTTGTGGGTTTAAAGACTTAAAATTACCTTTTAAAAGGGTGTATTCATTGCTACCTCAAACACCTGCAGCTGTGGCACCATTCCTGCTGGTGTATCTGTAAGATCAGTATGAATTTCTTTCCTAGTATTTGCTGCTGGTATTATTAGATGCTGTTTCAGTGCATCTGGATCAAACATTCTTCTTAGCAGCTCACCTAGTTTTCTTACCAAGTCTGTAGACTCCCCTCCCTGGTTTTGATGGATGGCGTTCCATATTGATTGGAATAACTTAATTGTTATTCCAGTAGGCAGCTGCTCCTTCAGCATTGTTATCCTCTTCAAGGTCAGGAATGATGGTGCTTCTATACCATCTGCCAACGCTGCTGACGTTGCTGTAATGTGCATTTTTTCATTCTCTGAAGTTTTAATGATGATGAAATTGCTGCTGTTTTTTCATTGGTATAATTGGATGGTAATTCAAAGTAAACTGTTATGTTTGCTGTATTTCGCATTTGGCTGAGCAGATCACAATCTCTATGTAATCCAGTCACATACATATGCTGGAATGCAGAGTTTTTCAGCAAGTCAGAAGGTAGATGCTAGAAGACCACAGTTCTCTGCTGTAGGCAAAACCCATTATTACCCACTGTTCATGGGCATCATCTGTCACTCCTGATCTGAAAGTCCTGCTGTGCAATGTTTTGTGCTCATGCTGTTCCTTGCGTTTTCATTATAATGATTTCCTGCTTAACTGGGGCTTCCATCTCTTCTTTAACTACACAAATTCCACAAAATCTATAGCTTGTTTTTCTGTTTCTTGAAAGAATCCTATTCAGGGTTGATTGAATGATTTGTCCATCAAGTTAGTGTATAAAAGCTTATGCTTTGTTTTCATCTTTGCATGTCTGTCTCCACCACGTATTTACACATAGCCTCACAGTTGTTACTTCTTTTTCTGCGCACAGTGTCACCGTGAGTCTAAAACTTGTGTTTTAACGTCCCTTGTGTTTTGGTAGAATCTCTTTTGCACTTGTACACCTCATCTCCAAACGATCAGCTATTTCAATCCATTTACAAGACTCGGGGAGACTCATAAAACTTGTAACAAAATCCTGGTGGGGTTCTCTGATGTGCGGTACAGCGGAGACAACAGGAGCGATGCACTGGCAGCCTGGCGTGGCTGGGCTGTGGCTGTGTTTGTGCTCCGTCCTCACTAGGGGGGGCCTCTTGCCACACAGTCCCCAGGGGAGGATGATCAGGAGCTTAACACCACCCCTGATTTTTTTTACTTCAACTGCTTGGGCAGAAGACAACTTGTTTTCCTTTTCTGATAAATACAGTAGCTGAGCGCTAGAATTATAGTTGCTCACCCAGCTTTCATGGTACTGAAGTACAACTAAGTATGGTTTCCTGTCTTAATACTCCAGGACCTTTTTTTGGCTATGTTTTTTAAGATATTTGCAGGCCTTTATCATGTTGATTGTTGCTTTTCTTAGTAATGCTGCGTTTGTTTGTTGCTGACATAACTCTTTGCTGTATATGCAGTATGTACAAGTTAGTTTCGTACTGCCTTAATCTCTGTCAGTGCCTCATCTTTCTGTGTGTTTTGAGTCCTCAATCTTTTTGGTGAAGGCTTATTAAAAAAAGCAACCGTGTTACCTTGCTTTTCTGTAATACTTAGATCAGACACTTGTTTTACTCTTTAGTGATCTAACATTGACTTCACTATGTAAGCGAAAGGAAGACAGATGTGAAGCTGAGGTTCAACATCAAGCTACCACTTAGTTTTACAACCGAGTATATCATTATACTCCAGAAATAAACTATGTGTAGGGCACAGTAGGCAGGGTAAAAAAAGAGAGCAGATTTATAGATTACTGGTGGTGTTTTTTTTCCCCTGTAAAATTTAATGTATCTTAACCTGCTTCCTAATAATTTCTGTTGCAAGATAGTAATTAGCCTTTTACTGACTATTTTATTTCTTCTGATAGCTGTTAGCCATCAGTCTGCTCTGTATGTTAACACTTGCTGTAATGCAAGCAATCTTTCACCCAGATTTTGCCTGGCTGGGAGGAGAACCGTGTAGGACCCTCCTGTGCTCTATTCTTAATGCTCTGAAGAATGTGGAAACGGCTCTTGCATGTATACCCCTTCTTGACTCCCGCGCAGACAGCTGGCTGTTGCATGACACGAAGAGTTCGTATTCAGTGGGTGAGCCCGAGCGCTCCCAGGCACGTTAAATCTCTTGTTGGTCTGGGGGAATGAATCAGCTTGCCATCTGGGGTGGTCAGCGCAGCCCCTTTGTCTTCGGCTGAGTTAAACCCAGCACCTGCCTACCATGTGGCAGCATTTTGTGGCAGGCCTGCTGCTGCCAGGCTGAACAAACTCTATTTCTCTGATTTCTCATAGGATTTGGAGAGCAGCTAAATATCATTATTTTCATCTGGCTGTTTTCATCACTTTTTGAAAATCATCACTTTTTGAAAAAGTGGCGGTACATTCTTTGTAGATCAGGATATACGCTGATTTTAATGTTCTTTCTGGCTGCTCAGCCTACTATTGCTGAGGGTAGTATTGTGTTTGTCAGTGCCTTGATGGGTTGGAGGACTTGAGAGTTTTCATTTCAATCCTTTTGCAGGAGCACAGTCTGTCAATAAATCTTGGGTGTGGGAAAAATAATTGTTAAAGTATTTGTTTAGTTCTGGTTGATTATATCATAACCACCACCTGTCCTCTATTTCCTCCCCCATCCCATAGAATACTCTGACACATTTTGCAAACAGTTTCCTATCTCCTTCCCAACTCATCGTGTGCACAAAATGCCCTTTGTCTAGCGACAATTGTTCCATAAGGAGCAATAGCAGATGGTAACCACTTGACTTCAGGGGTTACATGAGCAAAAAAAGAGAGGAAAGGGGAATTATAGGAACTCCACTGGCTTTACGAATAGGAGCTGGTTATCATACTTGAAACCTGTTTCTCAGATGATACTAACCAAAGTCATTCTGGACAATGAGCTTTAGAACTTTTCTGTTTAGAAAGATCATGTTTAACTCAGCACAGTGGCTTGTTTTTTAAAAAAAGTAATATTATTCTGTTCTGTATATTCTTAATCAGAAATTCTTCATTTTGTAGAATTTGGGTGCTAGGTTTTCCTCTCTGAGTTAAACATGTATCTGTAAAAAAGGGTTAGGAAGAAAGGGCACCACTGGCAGGCATTAAATGATTGGTACAGGAAAGGCTGTGGCCTCAAGTGGTGTAGATTTTTTTTTTTCTTTCCTTGCTTGTGTTTTTAAAAGGAAATGTAACTTTATAGAACAATGTAAAGGAGCTTTGTGTTATTTTAATACCTTTCTTTGAGTTAAAAATGTCTCATCCTTTATAGCATTTTTTTATTGGTAAAGGTTATTAAAATCTTGAGAATGTCAAGGCTGATAGACTGAAAAGTATTTGAGATTATATGCATTGGTAATGAATTCATGGGGCATGTTTTTTGTACACATAATTTTCAGCCTTTCTTAATTGAGTGTATTTCGGTTCTAATTTCACTGACTTATGTTAACCTGGAGACTCAGTCAATGAGGACTAAAGTTGTCTCAATTTTTCTTCATAGTCTGACCTGAAATGTGTCCAAGATGCAAAAGGAGGCTCTTTCTACAGGGACCATTGTCCTGTGTTAGGTGAGTTGAAGATAAAGTAAATTTATCTTGACATGTATTAATTATACCTAGTCTGGATTTATCTTTAAATGTCATCTAAAATGACTGTCCTTACTAGAGAAATGTAAATGGTAACATTTGTATGCATTAATAATAAATCGTAACACTTTTCTAAATGTATTTGGTATCAGTGTGCCAAGGAGATGGCAAGGGAGCTGTTAAGTGTTGACTAAGTAATAAATTGAGTCACTAGTTGTGCACTGTATTTCTGAAGAGCCAAACATAGCTGTGCACATTCTTATAAGACACTTAAATATTCAGAGATGTTCAGTGAGGTGAGGTAGCATGTGCATAGCCATACACAGGAGTCATTCGAACCTGTTATTTTATACTACTACATGTTGTGAAATCTTAGTTGAGGTTTTCCATATCAGCTATTGCACTGACTTATTCCTCTTGTATCTTGGCTGAGCTGTAGACATGTGCAGGTGTATGACAAAAAATAATTGTCAGGTGTTTTGGTTTTTGAAATATGAGCAAGTTGGGATAAATTTTATAGATTACTGGACACAAATTTCTTAATTATTAAGAATTAATGGGAAAACACCTGGTCATGAAATTGGATGCTACATAAAATTTTGCTTTTCTTGAGTTTCTTTTTATACTTCAGTGCATAAAAATAGCTGATAATACTGGCTTTTGTAGAGTGATGAGAATTCTCTATTTGCCAGTCTTAATCTAATTCTTTGCACAAGTGTTGAAATATGACCTGCAAGTGCTATTCTTTTGTTGGCAGCACTGGTGAAAAGGTGAAAACAGTAAAGG
Organism: Gorsachius magnificus; assembly: GCA_034008185.1. Classification (NCBI taxonomy): domain Eukaryota; kingdom Metazoa; phylum Chordata; class Aves; order Pelecaniformes; family Ardeidae; genus Gorsachius; species Gorsachius magnificus. Next base: position 52,630,348 of record CM067082.1, on the reverse strand, counting down.
TCTGTTTTGTTTAGAAAAAATACAGTTCTCCAAGAAGTTGCGTAGATATTTACTCTCAATGTGATGAATTGTTTGAAAGTAAAAAGCCAAGGCACTATGGTCTTTGTGTCTTGCTTCTGTACTTAAAATTAATTTTGCCATTTTAGTCTGACGTGAATAAAGATAGGAAAGTAGTAACAGGATCTTACTGGTTTTTTATTACACAGGTAAACTTAGGTTCTTATGCGTGCCCTTTATTAATTTTTGTTCTTGCTTTAAAAGTACAGGTCTGTTTTCTGCATGTAGCTTACCTTTAGGGTGATACCATATTTGAATGCATGAATATTAACCGTTAAAGGTAGTTGGAGACTGTTCTTTGTTAAATTCTTCCCCTTCCACTGTATTAAGTTGCTCTTAAAGGATGATGATGAACGCTGCTCATCACTCTTACTGCATTATCCTCCATTTTCTCAGTCTTACTGTTTGTTAGAACATGTCCTTTTTATTTGTCTTCTGAATGTAGTTCACAGATATGTTCATGCTGTGAATTTAAATGTATGCTCGTATTAAAAACTAGAAAGTGATTTTTGAAGTTTTGCAATATCCAAAGTAGAGTGCAAATAATATTCCAGCAGGGGCCTAATTAATACAGAGTAGTAAATTGTTGGGGCAAAATACTGGGACTGATTTTGTTCAGTACCACATTGGTGACCTTGATGATGAGAGAGAATACAATCCCAGGCAATTTGCAGATGTTAGCAAAAGGTTTTGAGAAACTGGAGAGGGTCTGATAGTGGCCTGCTAAAGTGGGTAGGAGTCTGAGAGGACATGATTTGCAAGGAGGAGGAGCTGGGCTTGTTTAATCTGGTAAGAAGGAAGTTAAGAGGTAATCTACTAGCCACCTATGACCACTTGAAGGGTGATTGAAAGTGATGGCACCAAAACTTCAGTAGTGGCAAATGGCATAAAAACAAACAGTAGTGGCCTTAAGGCCACCATAAGTGACTCAAGAGGTTCAGATCAGATATTGAAGACATTTTGTTACACTTACAGCTCTGTATTGCAGCACTGGAAAAAATTACTTGGAGAGGTTGTGGAACCTCAGTCCTTGGGGACTTTCAAGACTCAGATAGGCAAAGCCACAGCTGACCTCAGCTGGTTGTTAGTTCAGCTTTGTGTGGGATATCAGACCAGATGACCTCTAGAGATCCTTTCTTCCAACTAAGGCTTCTATCATTCTTTGCTGGTTTATCTCTCTTCGTTTCATTAGACTTCCCTGTTTCATCAGGGCTGTCTCTGGGATGTTTGCTGTCTAAGTTTTCTATCTAGTGAGTTCCATATCAGTGGCTTTTCTGAAGAATTAATCCTTGACTTTGTTTGCAGAAGTGGCTTTTTTCCACATTATGTGTGTTTTGCTGTGAAGGTGAAGGGTGCAGACTGAAAATAGTGTTCCATCTATAGGTCCTTCAAACTAAGACCAGGACAGAAGGAAGTCACTGGGTGTCATAGAAGTCAAAGTCTGCTGAACATGAACATTTATTCATGGGCACGTTTCCTTTCTCAGCAGTTTCTTCTTCATTAGTATCAGATTCATTTCTTTGTCATTCTTTCCTCTGGAGGCTTTTAGTGCTGCAACTAGTGCTGCCAGCATCTGGGGTAGATTTCAGGCTCTGGAATCAGTCTCTCTCCAAATTGTGTTTTTGTTTCTATGTCAGGATATTTGTTTTTACTTCCTTCTTGTTACAGTGCAAGGAGCCTTTCTCCATTATTACCTCTTGCTTGGAAGAGGAAAAACAAACACACCACACCACCCCCACTCTACCCATCTGAGACAGCAGCATTACTAAAGGAACTCTGCTCACCCTGTCCTTTGCCACTGACGTTGCCATTGAACTCAGTCTACATGACTTCTGCAGTTGTCGTACTCTTCGTGGCTCTGTGGATGGCACCAGATACCATCCTCTGGTTCTGGCAGTGAGCAGGTCCACAAGTGTGTTCTCTCATCAGTTAACACAGCTTGATGTGTGTGAATGTATGCCATTTCCCTCCAGCTAATGAATTTTTGCTATGACACATCTTTTGAAAGCAGGCATTGTCCAGGGAGAAGTCATCTTCCCCACTTACAAGGTTAAAGATTTTCAGCGTTGGTTGCTTTGGAGGTATTCTTTTGCCAGTGCTTTCTCCACATTTGAGGACTGACAATTCAAAACTACTTTCTGTGGGCTTTCTGCTTATCTTTCAGCCTCTGAGCAGATAGATGGCACTTTGTGTATGACTCTCAAAAGTATCAAAGGTTTTATATATCTAGATGTCTTAACACTGTATGATAGCTGCTGCCATCCCAGTTAGAGCCCATGGTGGAGCCTGTAACAAGTATTTAGCATTTGTCAATGCAATTGCTATTTTCCTTGAAAACTCAACAAGAAACACACAATTCCATAGCCAGAGGTTCAGAGTTCTTTTTTACCTGTTCACTCCCTTTTAGCTGTTGGCCACTAAAGTTGTAGAGGCATTGAGTCTCAGAAATTAACTTCTGTTCCTGAAATTGTGTGGAGAATTAGTATGGTCATGTGAACATTTTCTTCTTATTCCATTTCAGGTGAACAAAATGGTAACAGAAACCCTGGTGGGCTGCAAATAGGTGACCTGGTAAACATTGACCTTGATTTGGAAATTGTACAGTCTTTGCAGCATGGTCATGGAGGATGGACTGATGGCATGTTTGAAACTTTAACAACAACTGGAACAGTTTGTGGCATTGATGAGGATCATGACATTGTAGTACAATATCCAAGTGGCAACAGGTTTGTTATATAGCCTTCATCATTGATTCTCACAAACTTTCTTTGCCTTCAGCACTTCTGATCACTTGGTGCCAGTAACTTTCTGTTCTCCCTTTGTGTCTATTAAGATTTTATTGAGAATTTTTGTATTCCTTCTACAATATGTAATGAAGACTTACCTTTAAAGATGCTTTAGTGGGGAAAGGAAGTTTGTTGCCTCTCTTACTTGGCGAAAATTTGAGTCCAAAATAATGAATGACCCTCTACGCTATCTTATTTCCAAAATGTAGTGTTATAAACATGATTTCTTTTTTAATTACAAAGTATCCCTTGGTTTCAAGGGGAGTGGTAATAGCAATGCATTGCGGGTTTTCAGGAAAATGGGTTAAGAGGACAGGTGACACTTTTTATGTGGGGGATCTTGTCTAATACAGAGTAACCTTGGCATGATCTGTGTCTAGTGTTTTCTTACTCAAAGGGATATTAGTTCATGTAAATATGGCCAAGAATAGGAAGTGTTGGGGCAGCTGTTGCCAAAACTGCTCTCTGCAAGCAGTTTAGGTCTGAAGTTTGATGAGCTGCATCCATGCTAACAGGCTTCAAACCCAGCTCTACAGCTGGATCTGAGCTGACATGTCCACATGGTTTTATGTTGTCTTGCTCTCAAGTATTGGGCTTATCTTTAAAAAGCAGCTGATGAACAGAATATAATTTTAGTTATATCTGGAGACTGACCTGCTCAGTCTGTCCAGAAAAGATTAACAGTGCATTATTCATTCAGTCTTTCCCTCAAGATATTGTTTGTTAATATTGCAAAGTAATGCAAAACAAAGCTGTTTTCTGAGCTAACACAAGCTGAAGTGGTGTTTCTTCTGAAAGTCATGGCTGCAGAGCCAATGGGAAGAGCTACTTTATCTTGTGGTTTCCTCCCTGACTTTACCCTTTTTAAAGACTATCTGATGCTTCTCAACTAGATCATATAGCTGAATGAAAGTCAACCCAAGACCAAATGGCACATAAAGGAGAAATCACCATATTATATGTTAGAATATTACTCAGCATAGAAACAGCTAAATGTCTCTAAACCAGTAAAATTTATAGTGCCAGTTAGGATAGTTTGGTTAAAATTGAGATGTATCTAGGACATCCATTTGCTTGAAGAGTATTTTTATAACTGAGTGCTTCAGCTTGTGAGTTGGGACGGAGGAGGCAAAATCCTGTGTTCTTCCATGCTGTGTCCTGATAGTCCAATCCTTTGTGAGACAGCTTGGATCTTCCCCTTTTCAACCGGAGTCCTCTCCTTCTCTCCCTGGAAAAAGAAACAAATTGTATAGCTACTTTCAGGACTACTATATTGTTATTGGCTTGCTTCCCCTTAGGCAGGATATTTCTTTATTGCTTTGCAGATGTACATCTCTGAAGGTTACCCTGGAAATATTCAACTAATGAGCCACAGACAAATTTATGGGCAAAAAATGTTTAACAACAAATATGCCATAGTATCCAATTGCAGGAAGTTTGTAGGCATACAGGCAGAATCTTGTCCAACAGATAATTTTTAAACACATATTTCACTTTGCATGTTTAAAATCTACTTTAAATGATTCATTGTCTAGGTGGACGTTTAATCCAGCTGTTCTCACCAAAGCCAATGTTGTTCGAAGTGGAGATGCTGCTCAGGGTGCAGAAGGAGGTACCTCTCAATTTCAAGTGGGTGACCTTGTTCAAGTATGTTATGACTTAGAGCGAATCAAGCTTCTTCAGAGAGGTCATGGAGAATGGGCTGAAGCAATGCTTCCAGTAAGTAGTTGTATGTTTGGATTCATAGAACTGTAAAACTTTTATAGTATTTCTAATTATGGTTGGTAATAATACCTGGAGGCTGTGGGAATCAAAGTGATTTTCTTCTAAGCTAGAGAAAGCGTATTTCATCAAACTTGGTGTGATACTCGCTGAGATGTAGTAATCTGCTTGGCCTGATGAAGCTTAGATAAAGATATTAGTGACTGTACTATTAAACAACTGACTTTATAAAATTTGTGACTTGTTATAACACTCAGATTTCTAAATATTTTAATTTTAGTATTATTTGCATTTGACTTTTTCTTTAATGCAGACTTTAGGTAAAGTTGGTCGGGTCCAGCAGATCTATTCAGACAGCGACTTAAAGGTAGAGGTTTGTGGGACATCTTGGACATATAATCCAGCAGCTGTCTCAAAGGTGGCATCAGCAGGATCTGCTATAAGTAATGCATCTGGTGGTAAGTTTGAAGAATAACCAGTAATGAACGTACAGCAAGTATTTGTATTAAAAAATTGTTAATAAGTACTACTACATAGTTTGTATGGAAGGTTAATAATGCTCAGGTTTGGGGTTTGGCTAATTGATCTTACGCCTTAGAGAAAGATACAAGAAAAAGCCTGCAGTCTGTATGGAGATATTTGTGGTTGTTGTCTTGATAAGGTGCAAAAACTCCAAATCGAATTTGGCCACAATGCAGGTATGTCTGTGAAGGTCTGCCCTAAGGACTTCAAATTTTGAATGATTGGAAAGGACATTAGATTGGAATAGGGACTAAGGCACGAAGAGAGTGTCACTGGCTGTAGGAAGCAGCATACTCCTTGTTTAATAGGTGGTGTGGCATAGCAAGAATAAGTGAGGGATCTGTTGCAAGCAGTTACCCAGGATAAAATTCTTTCCTTAAAATTTCTATCTTAAAACTTAGTCAGACATCCTTTGACTAACTACAGTGGGATTTTTTTTTTGGTGTCTGTGTAATCGCATTTGAGTCTCATTCATCTAATAATGAGGCAGAAAGACTATCCAATGTGTTTTCTGTTGGCTATATCGCAGGTCAATTAAACTAGAATGTTTTTCCTCTTTTTGGTCAGAGCTAGCTGTTTTTTCCTTTTTTTTACATATTTACTTTAAGGCCAAGAAGTCTTTCTACATAGTTTTCTAGACTTTTTCCTAGGGAAGCATAGATACAGTGCCTTTTCTCCAATAAGGTCACAGCGGCCATAAAACTAGCTAGAAGAGTAATATGATTTAGTGTTTCAAATCATGGAGGGCAGGATATGCCCTAAATTAAGCCAGAAGACTAAGCAGCCTGTTATACCAATATGTAAATTCATGTTTTTACCTTCTCCCCACCCTTCTATGTTTTGTAGCAGACAAGCTATTTGTTGTTCAGTCAACTTTATTTTGAAGTGTCTGATGTGATAGTCTCAACTATCTAAAGAGTACTGGGATGCGGCACTTACTCAGAACTGAGTAATAACTTACAGCTGCCACTTTACGGTGGTTTGCGTACTGCTGTGTACATGCCTTTGGAAACATGACAAAATTAGCTGTTATTTTTTTGTTCTTGTATGATTAGAATTGTAATCTTAATTGTCCTTTGTTTAATAACTATAGAGAGATTGTCCCAGCTATTGAAGAAATTATTTGAAACCCAAGAATCTGGAGATCTCAATGAAGAATTGGTTAAAGCTGCTGCCAATGGAGATGTTGCTAAAGTGGAAGACCTGCTAAAGAGGCCAGATGTAGATGTGAGTGTTCTGGTTTGGGAGCACCTGTTCTGGGTATCCATAGTATTAAAGGAAGTGAAGTTGTCCTAGATGCTCCAGCCTCTGTCAGCCAGAGTCGTGGCAGAGAACCAAACACTCACAATTAGCGAAAGGTCTTCAACTTCTTTTGTTTCGAGGGGATAGAAGGAAGGAGGGTATATTTGGGGGATTTTTTGCTGCTGTTGTGGTGGGGTTTTTTTGTTTTGGTTTGGTTTTTTTCTGTTAACTGACAAGGTAGATAATCTAATCTGCTCTCTGAAGGATTCCTTTTACCAGCTTGTCTAATCACCTAGTAGTGAAAAGTCTGAAAGAAAATGCTTAGGAATTACCAGACTTGGTTCAGGGAGTATGTTTTAAAATCATAATCAGATGTTTTTCTCGCTACAGCAATAGTGATTCCTGCAGATAAGAGGCTAAACTCCATCAGTTCTGAGGACTGAATTGTAGCTCAAGATTATACAAAACATGGTATTTTGTTCAGACTGACTCCTGTTGTTGCCATAAATTAGAAAATGAAGTTAAATACACTGTAGAGCAAAGGACTGGTATCATTGAGACCTGTTCTCAAAATCTTGCCTTTACAGTAGCCCAAAGATAAAAGCTTTTAATCCAGCTGTCATTAAGGTCTTAGTGTTTGAAATAAATCCATTTCTTGCCTCTTTCCTTTAGCTAATGCTATTGAAATGAAATAGGGAATACCTAGGAGACTATCTATATGTGCCAGAAAGGCAGCTGTATAAAAAATTGTTCATTTGATACTTTCATATGTGTGCTGTTGTTTTAATTTTTTTAATAAACTTGCATGTGTAGTACTAGAGTGGCTTGTTAAGTATGTGCGTCTATCTTGCAACTTGTCTTAAAGTATTGGTATACTTCCAGGTGAATGGACAATGTGCTGGACACACAGCTATGCAAGCTGCTAGTCAGAATGGTCATGTTGACATTTTGAAGTTGCTTCTGAAACAGAATGTGGATGTAGAAGCAGAGGTAACCTAAATATTTCAAAACACACTTTGTGTCTCCTTAAGTTTTAAACTTTGCTACATACAGAAATAGCAATTCTATTGAAGTTGCCTTCTTTTTAAATGTCAGTGTGAGTGAAAAAACTTTTCTTACTGTGATTATGTTCCCAAATTAGCCTCCTACAAACAACTTTACAAAAGGTAAACATCCAGTTCTTTAGCACCTCTAATTAAGTGAAATGTAATGCTAATATAATAGAGGTATGTAAGCTAGTATGTGATTGTAGTGGATGAAACCCCTTCTTTATTTCCATTATTTCATTTCAATAGTGGAATGCAATAGCTAGTACACTGCCTGTGTAGACATTCACAGAAAAAGATGTTGTTGGATGCTGCATTTCCAGCTTCAGATACTTACCATGCTTCTTATCTACAGTGTTCAGTTAGGAGAAAGTTTTCCATTCTTAACTAAAGCGCATTTGAACAGAAAGTAGTAACAGTATCTTTGAGTAGGAACTGCCAACTCTGTTTCCAGTTTTTCAGGATTTGGTTTTTTTTTTAACTTTTTGTTTGTGAGAAAATTGCCTGTCAGCATACTGTGTATTTGCATTTTGAATTGATTTTTGCGTCATTTACTTACACAGAATGCGCTGATATTGCAGCCCTTGCTCATTTTGTGAAGCACAAGAAGGACCTGTCAAATTTTCTTACTAAGAATATAAATTAAAGCCTAATAGAATGCTTAGAAGTCAATAGTGTATGCCCAGTCATTGTTGGCATAACAGAAAAATAACTTTATATGCTTGGGCATTTAGCTTTATATTGTGTTTGATATACAGAAGTTATAATATGTTAATACATTAATGAAGCTATGATGTAATCCGTGGGACTAAAGTTATTTTTATATTCACAGATACACCATTACTTTATAAAGGTTTTCTGCTAAATGGTAAAGATGGCTTAACTTTGATGCAGTACACACTTGCTGTGGTCTTGATTTCTGTGAGGTAGCTTCATTTTAGAAGTAGCGCTTTCACCACAGTACATAGCGATTACTGTTACAAACTAGACCAAGGTGCTTTTCATCTGTACTATGGGTTCAAAGCTGCCATGTTAAGTGGTGGACTGATACTTTCTTCTCTGGTATAAGGAAAGGTTAGAAGCATTAGAGAGGGAAGTAGAACAGTTTCAAGCTAATACACCCGGTAATCAGCTGGCAGTAGAATTGTTAAGAGATTGCTCAGGCTTCAGACATATTGTAACACTAGCATTAAAAAAAAAAATATTTTCAGGAATGTTTAGTTGAATTTTCAAGCCTTTTCATGTAACTTTAAGTTGTTTAAGTGAAGATTAAATTCCTAGTTAATATAATTTTGGTAATATAATATTTATCATATATAGTATGATTAGATTGGTGATTGTGTGTTTCGGGCTTTAAAAATGTCATCTGTCTATAAATTAGTGATGTGAAGATGCAGCAGAGTCATCCCATTACGCAGAGAGCAAAAACATAGTCAGTTTACTTCACTGCTGTGGTCTGTGGCATGGAAGCAATGGATAAAAATCCTTACTTTGCCTGCTTTATAGCTAAGTTGGATATATTTACACTTACAGTCACTGCTGTGGAGTATAAACATTCACAATGACATTTTCTGGGGATGCCCTCGTACTGTTGTCTCCTCTATGCTTACGACTGACAGCTTAATGTAGAGTACAAGTGGCCTCTGTTTAGTCAGAAAACAATTTCTTACTGACAAAGCTCAAAAAGCCTGATGTAGATGTTAATATGGTAAAAATATGTAGCCTTCTAGTCTGCAGAAATTAATGGGTATCAGTTATTATATTGTCAGTACTGACAATATTATACTGTTGGCATCTATACAAATGTAGTGCTTTTAATATTTAGATTTATAGCTAAATATAAGTCTTAGGACAGATGCTTAATTAGTTGCTAGTTTTTTCTAGGTATATTAATATACTATTGTCTAGAAACAACACAGTTGGATTTAGCTCCTGAGATGATCTGTTTTGATGCTGAGCTAAAGAAAAAGGCATGTACTTTCTTGGACCTCTACACATTAAAGTAGGAATTCTATACATTGAGATTTTATAAAATCAGGGGTTTCTGTCGTAAAATTGGAATAAGGTAAAACTGTAACATATTTAATAAATTATATGGGGTTTCTTCAGTAAGTATCTCAGTGTACTTTGCAGGCTGCAGATAGGAAAAGACAAATTACCACATACCTGTGAAACGAAGTGCACTGTAAATATAAGCATTGTAGCAGTTTAACACTATTTATTGTGCTCTTGATAAGTTTCCCCTCATAATGATCTTTATAACCAGATGAGAAATACAGAGAAGTTCCCCTTTTGACCCTTTCCCCTTCCAACTGGGCAAGCTTTGGCTTCTTTTTATTGTTTGTGTTAGATGAGCCCAAGAAGGAATCCTGCTATCTTAGAAGACAATGTCATGGCATGAGTTGATTTGGAAGGCATAAAATAATCTTGTTTTCAAAAGCTATTGAAGCTGCTGTTTAGTGCCCTGATTGTCTTGAAAATCATGTTCCTATTTCCAAAAAAATATCTTTGATAATTAGATGTCTCCTTCCATCATTTTTTAAATGCTGTAAATAGTCTCATTGTTATCTTGTAATTGTGCAAATACAATTTATTCTAAGAACTATTAATTTTTGCATTGATGTAAAATTTATTAGAAATGTTATAAATGTGTTACACCTAATAAAAATAACTTTTGAAAAACATTGCTGAAGGGGAAGCAAATTGATAAGAGAAACTAAGCTTACCCAAGCAAGACATCAGTGCACCCTTGATCAGTCATGATTTTATCTCCTCCTCACAATTTTCAGTATTCCTCTACTGTCAAAATTAAATCCTACAAATACATAGTAATTATCCCACTGTGCACAAAAATTTAGTTAGAAACTAGCTTATGGAAAGTTATTTCATTGAAACCTCTTACATACCCTCCATTTTACTTTTAGCTTTTATATACTGTCTTTAATATTGAAATTGCTTGACTAATATTTAAAAATGTTTCATGTTTCCACTGTTATGGGTGTTAAAATAACCCCAACTGACAAATTTATGGCTTTCATACCTTAATTCTCAGTTTGGATGAAAAAAACTGAATTTAATCGAAGCTTTAATGCTGTGAATCATCGTCATAGAATCAGAAGTTCTAATTAATTTCACCATCAATCCCAAATTTCTTTTGGAAAAGGTTCATTAACTGAAAACTAAGACATAATAAACACTAATAAGTATTAGCTTAATTGTATAAACAAGGCAATTCTCTTGTCTTATACCGTGATTTGGAATCTGTATCGCTTCCTGGTTTGCAGGAAGGGTTACTCTGGATTACTGGGTGTAACATTTCTGGGGGTTTGGGTTGGTTTGTGGGGGGCTTTCTTGTTTTGTTGTGGTTTGTTTGTTTTTTTTTTTCTCCCATGGCTGTTTTGTAGCAGAAGCCTAAATGAATCTGCTTGAGTTTATGATTAACATGTCACACACAGATTCAGGGCAATGGTTGTATGTGGCACAGAATATTATATGTCATAGAATTTATATGTTTATTTATGAAGAGACTCTTCATCTTCTATTGCTGTGATTTGAGCATTTGTTTTAATTGGGTATTTGAACGGTATCATGGTTGTCTAGTTTTTCTTTCTCTTTAAAGAAATCAAATATGCACAATGGTTCAGTTTAAATTCATCTTGTTTAAAGGGAAAGGAAATGTGGAATATACTGGGTCAAATTAATGTTTCTACTTTAGGACAAAGATGGAGACAGAGCTGTCCATCACGCAGCCTTCGGTGATGAGGGTGCTGTGATAGAGGTTTTGCACCGAGGCAGTGCAGATTTGAACGCTCGCAACAAACGCAGGCAGACTCCACTTCATATTGCTGTCAACAAAGGTCATCTGCAAGTTGTGAAGACTTTACTGGACTTTGGCTGCCATCCTAGTCTCCAGGTAAAGTAAATATTAATATAGATTCACTTTTTAGCTACTGAATTTCATGGTTTGCTGTGTGTAGATGCTGTGTGTGGGTGATAGAAAAATTATGGAAAATGGGATTGAAAGGAACAGACCTTGTGAACTTATCTGTCCCAGCCTCTACCCCAACATGTGATCAGCTGTAATAAAAATGCTATTAAATCAGTTTGTTTTCTTGACAGCTACAATAGGCACCTGATTTATTCTAGCCAATTGATGCTAATTGGTATTTTCATACACTGTAGTTACCTGTAACTTTCTCTTCGGATTCATTCCTCCTCTATCGAATCCACAGTTGTTCGCTCCTTCTGCAAGCTACAGCTTTGCATTTTTTGACTGATGATACTGTGGAATGTTTTCTTAAAAGAAACCTTTTCTCATAGTTGACCTATCATTGATAGAACTATTTAGCCAGATCCTTTTTTAAATATTCAGTATTTTATCTAAAAAACCCTCATGCATAGGGCCTCAAGTACCATAATTTCACAGGGAGTTTTATCTGTAATGAATGTGGTGGAAGCTGTGACATATGAGTGAAACCTCCTGTTGAGAAGGTAGAGTAGAAACCTGCTGTCAAATAAGCAGGCATTCACATTCCACGTGAGCTGAATGCGGCATGCAGTGCATTAGTAAAACAAATCAGAATGTGTAAGTTTGAAGAGGTTTGCAACAGTAAGAAAAATCTGTAACATCCTGGGTAAATCATGATATGCAGTAATAACACATTTACTTCTGTTTTGCCATGTCAATAATCAGTGATTCTTTTTTTTTTTGAAGCTGTATATCCAGATAACAAAACAATGAGCAAACTTTTTTGAAATCAGTGAATATAGTGATTGTTTATTTATCTGTTTCTATGTGGCTCTATAGGTACTGTCTTGCTCTTGCTGAGGTTGAGCTGTTAGCCAGCTAACATCCATCCAGATCCTGTTTAGTATTAGTTGAACAGCAGATATAATGTGTCTGAGGTGTTGAGCACAATGAAGGGTGACTGTGTATCATGTAATGATGTGTGATACATGGGTAGCCAAAGTGGATGTGTCTGACTTTATAGAATTCTGTCTGGATTGAAAAATTCAGTAGAATGGTGCTATGAAACTCCATCTGGAAAATCTAATTGTCATTAAAAATAATGAACTTTCAGATCCTGTGTGTGTGCTGAGCAACTCTGATGTGCAAATGTGAGTAGGCGATTTGATTTGGTGGATGAGAGCACATGGGAGTCAGACTGAGGCATGACTGGAATTTAACTGGCCAGCACTCTGCTACTCAAGCCAATTCACTGTGTAGACAGAAACATATGTAGTCTGTAAACAGTAAATTCAGGAAATATGATCAATTAAACCAAATAAAAGTTCGAGTATTTCAGTTTTCTGGCACTTTTTTTGTTTGGCAGTTTTTGATACTCACTTTTTGTTTGTTTTCATATTAGTGTTCAGTTCCTATGTTAGTCAGCTTGCAGTTGAGTCAGTGTCAGTGACAAAAGACTTCCTGACTTAGATGGTGTTAGAATTTTACTGGAAGCATAAATCTAAAGAGTTTCCCTATGTAGCAGCAAATAAGCTGAAATGGATGTGTTTTCTTACTGTTAGGCTAGGGCATTCCTTTTCAGTCCAACCATTGGTCTTTGAATGCTTCTAGGAATACAAATGCTACAAAGTTCTTCTAGGAATAAAAAGTATTTTTCCCTTATTTGGCATATTTGAAAAATAAAACGTCAAGCTAAAAATATAAATTCTTTGCCTGTTCAATTATGCACTGAAATATTTTCATGTATCTTGTGTAATGTAATCTGGTATTAGCCATAACAAGTTTAAAAGCTTAATATTGCTTATGACACTGGCCTTGCTTCATGGAAAATGATCTGCTTTAGTTAAAATAGCAGATGTGCCTGAGTTTATTACTTGGACTGCTTTTTATTTTGATTTGCTTATGCTTTTATTTCACACTGGTTTTGCTGTTGTTTTTTACATGGTTAATTGCTGGCTCAATCTTGGCATTCGTTCCTCAGAATTCCCTACCTCCTCCTGCCTGACTAGTCTCCTCTCTGTTGTGTTAGGTTTTGTGTTGGTTTTTGTTGCTGTCTTCTGTTACTCCTAAGTTGTAACTTTGGCATCAACTCCATCTGGATATGAGGCATAGGGAGGTTGACATCTACACCAAGTACTGCAAGGTGTACTTGAGCTCTGGGTTTGAGTTCTGGTAGTAGTGTAATTGTGGAATAGTGGAGCCCAGAGTAGGATTACGCACTGAAGCATTTGGAAAACCAGAGCAAGAGCAGAAGCCATTTGCTCTGAACTCTGCAGTATAGCAACACTTTAAGGTCTGAAGAGCTGCTTTGTGTTTGTGTAGTCAGTTTTCCTAGTGATATTTAAGCATTGTTTTTTCTTTAATGTGGATGCATGCAAAAATTGATGTAAGCTGTTTCTTGTTTTAGGATTCTGAAGGTGACACTCCACTTCATGATGCAATAAGTAAAAAGCGTGATGACATCCTTGCTGTATTGTTAGAAGCTGGAGCAGATGTTACTATCACCAACAACAATGGGTTTAATGCTCTTCACCACGCTGCACTAAGAGGAAACCCTAGGTAAAGATTTGTTTTTAAGGGTTATTTTATCTTATCATTTGTAAAAGGAAAACAAGTGCATGGGAGGGTAGAATTATGGTATTCTTTCAAAAGATCCTTAAACCTCTGTGTAATTATATTTCTTAAATTTTGATGTTGCCTAGATGTGTCTTACTAGAACTTGGGAAGCCATTATTAGAATGAAGCTATTAGTCTGCTCAGTTTAATGCTGTATTTGGGTAACTCCAAATCCATGGGAAATTTCCTGTGGTAGCTGTAAAAGTTTGCCAATAAATATTTTGGTAAGTAAGTTACTAAGTAAGATCTTAAGATGGAACCTGTAAAAATGTTTCCCTTCTCGAATATTGGACTTGGGAAAGGGATTTCTCGGTATAAGGTATTTGGTGGTATAAGAAAGGTATTTGTTGATATAAGAAACATTTCATTTTGTTTTCTTAGAAGTAGGTATAGAAGGAATTTATTTTTTAGCTTTTATATAGCATCTCATCTCAAAAGGTTAGTTTTAAGGCATAGTTTATTTTATGCATACTATACGTCTACATTCAATCTTAAGATAGCTTTCAAGAAGCTTGCTGCATTGCTGGTTGCTTATTGAGTTGTGGATAAATGGTATTTTTCAGAGCTGTCATTCTAGCAAGACTTCAATAATATTTTATCGTATGGTAGAGAATTCAGTATAGTTTACATGAAATAAGAAAGGTTTTTTAACTGAAAAGCAGAATTTGGTAGTAAAGTTGGACAAATAAGGCTGTATGTTAATATATAGGAATAAAATCTGGGTTAGTCTCTTGGAACATAGCTATCAAGACTGATAGCTGAAAAGTAAAACTAAGTATTTATATACCTATATGGAATGGAATCATACATCACAAAATAAAAGTAGTGGTTAGAAGTGTTGATAGGAACAATAAATGTGTTTACAGTATTCTACAGTGCTCATAAAAGGTCTGTAAGAAGACATGCCAAGGACCTAGTGAAGGGAGCTTATTTTTTGGCATTCAGAAAACAATTCTTTCAAGTCTTACTTGCTAACTTCTTCACTTAATGTGAATTCTCCATGTTTACATAACAGCATTAGCCAGGAGTACCGTTTCTTGTCTCCAGTTGCCGAGGTGGGATACTTCTTATTAGTTTTGTCCTGCGATGCTTTCTTTAGGCTCTTGTTAGTTTGCATGATCCCGATCTCAGTATGAGATACAGGGGAAAAAAAGCTCTTCATAGGGATGCTGAAGACTTTTCTGTGGGTGAATGTTTTAGGAGCGGCAGGCTTGTTCTTTGATGGAGGGATCCAAATTGTACTTCAGATTATGTCAGTTTGATGGTTGGTAGAATGTGAGGCATAGTGCAATTTTTCCCAGAGTCCTCTCTCCTTTACAGAAGTTTTTATTAGAAGAACAGGAAAATATTTCCAGTATTAGTGATTTGAACCCCGTGTAGGTTCCCCCCCATACATCGATTTCACTTGCATTTAAAATGGATATCTAGAGCTGTTAGGTTCTTTGGTTGCAGTTATATCTGAGCACTTTTGAAACATGTAAGAAGAGAGAATGTTGTCTCCATCACAGAAGTAGTAGTTTCATCTGTTTACAGCATTAGGTATTTTACACATCAGCCTGGGAAGAAGTTAATGAAAAGGAAACCAAAAGAAATCTGGTTTGAATAGTTCTCCCCCCACTGCCCCTGCCAAAACATCATTATAATAGTTTGATTCATTTAGGAGTTAAGTTTTATTTTCTTTAAGGCTCTAGTGATAGTTGTTTATTTCATTGTTGATTCTGTAGTTCTACCACTGGCCTGTTTCTGAATGAAACAAAAAGTTTTATACTTGCCACTTTGTTTTTCTAATCTGATATAGAACAATGGATATTACTAATCTGTTAAATGCACTAAGCACAAGATATTTAAAACTCTGTTAAAAACAACCCCCTGAACTTTAGTTTGTAGCTGGTATGGGTCACAAGCTGTACATAACATATTCTGCTTGAAACCTTACTTAAGGACCTATCTTTCCTAATCTAAGCTTTCCTGTTTCACCTAAACTGGAGTTTTTGTAGCTTTAGGCATGGTGCCTTAAATGGAATACAGTGCACTAAATTCCCCTTAAAGTCAAATATATATTTATATGTTATTTTATAAATGTTATTTTATAACAGTTACACATATATGTTTATACACATATGAATATATGTTTATATTTATACTTACAAAAATAAAATACTTGCTATGTATGGAAGTATTGATAAAGTCCAAATCCATCTTGTTAATGATAAAAATAAATGCTGTGTTAAGAGCATGGATACCACCATAAAGTGAAGTAGATTTCTATAGAATTTTTTACGGTAGGTATCAAATAAGTATTTAGAACCAATTTCACTTTCAGTGCAAAACCTATTCTGCTTCTTGCTTGAGTTCTGACCTTTACTAACAGCAGGGAGATAGATCTCCAAGAAAAAAACCCATATAAACTGTGCTGAGAAGATAATTTGAAAGTTTTTCCTTTTTAATAGGAAAAGAAGTACATTCTATTTTAAACATTTGAAGATTAGATAAATATTATAAGAAAGACAGTGATTTATATCAAATAGCTTAGATTTTTCTCAGCACTTAATCTTCCATGACAGTTTGGCAGTGTTTACCAGAAGTCAAGGTATAGTGTGTTTTGGAGAGCATCCTATTGCTAGTGGAATATTTCTCCTTTCAATAAAATGCTTCTCTTCAGGCCTTGTGAATTGGTACAGAAACAGAACTTTGGGGTTTTGTGCTAATGTATAATGTTGAAAAGTAGAATGGACATTATTCACTTTATGCTGTAAGTAGCTTTAAATTTGTGCATGGGAGATAGAGCTAAAGAAATTCTAAATGAAGTGGGGGGAAGTTAAGATTTTATTTAATACGTGGTTTCTTGTTCATGATTAACTGAGTCAGTAATATTAAAAGTGCATTTATTCTGGACTTTTTTCAAAGTACTGTGAACCTCAAAGCTTGGCAAACTTTGCCTCTTCAGTGTTAATGAGACTTCAGACAGAAAAAAGGAGAGTAAAATTTGAAAATACTGTACAGATTGGTTATTTTTACCATGTTATCAACTCTTGGTTGTGTTTGATCTATTCGCATACCTGTGACTTCAGATTTTTGAGCTGAAGACGTGACTGTGAAGTGTAGGCGTATTTTATATCCGTTGCCCCAGTTAGTTTTAGATGTGCATTGTATCTTGTGAAGAGAGCTTTATTCACACTGCAGCTAGCATCTTAAATAAAGGCTGCTTTTAGAGTTGACCTGACTTTGCACATGTGTACGGCTAGTTCTTCAGCGCAGTAAATTCTGCTGGACTTCAAAAAACTTAAAATACTGGGGTAAGGTGCAGATTTCGTATTGCTGTCCAATAGCAATGAGTATGTCATCTTTACATTCATAAACTAGCAAGTAGGAAATTGTGGTTTAAAATGGAATTACACTATTTCCCCACGATTGTCTTATTTAGTAGATTTTTCCTTGGTTTTAGACCTGCAGATGGTTTGAACTGGTTGCCGGTGGAATTTTTAACTGTCTTTAGTGATGTTTTTGAGAGGTGGGGTTTCTCACCTGTACTTGGTGTTAATGAGTGTCTCCAGGACTTTTGTGCTGTATTGCCATGGAGGTCCTCACAGAGTCAAGTTGTGAGGTAATTGAAGAGTTGTGCAATTATTTTCTAAACCAGTAAAAGGGATTTTTGGTTTTTTGCTTTCATATTTGCAGTTCTGACAGTAAGTGTAGGTTGAAGCTGAGTGCAAAAAAATCATGCTCCTAAAACCTCTTATTAAAGTATTATGTCAGAAAATGCTTTGAAAGAAGACTTTTGTTCAAGTTGATTTGGAGAAAGAATATAATCTCTATGAGCAGACCTATAATTAGATGGCAGATTAGCCTGTAGCTGTTGAGGTCAGTGACAAATTTATTGTCTTTAAATAGTAAATAATATGCCCAGCATGTGCAAGATGGCAAATACAGTTCCTACCCTGTGGAGTTTCCTCCCTTGTGCCATTAAAAAAAAAAGGGGGTGGGGGGAGAGGGGGAAGAGAGGTGCCCAGAAAGCAGACTTTCCTTCCATTGCCGGTACTGTTCATGATTCCTTCCTTTGATCTGCTTTTTTTTTTTTAGTCAGTTCTGTTACAAAGGGCAACAGACTTGAGGAAAAATGCAAGAGACAATAAATAATTGGAAAATGTGTTTATTTTTTCCCTCTCTTCTTTATAAATGTTATGAGATCAGTTTTCACTGAATATGGACAGAATATTAAACAACACTAGCTGTTTAGTTACAAATACAACATTGAAATTTTGGAATATAGAATTTACTGCACTTCTTACTTTGCATCTTCGAACTGCCTAGAATAATTGAACTCAACTGCAGAGAGGACCGCATAATTACTCTGCAAAGACTTAGCGTCCAGTTGTAAAAATATGAGAAATCCTGTAGTGATCAATGCATAGCTACAGCTGGTTGAAGGGGACCAAATCCATTGAAGAGGTGATTTGGTTCCATTTTACCAGCTTTAGCAAAGCATTGGAGTGTGCAGGAAGGTTGTAGTTCAGTCACACTTTAAGTACATGAACGGTTCACAAAGAACATGTGGCTTTCTTCTGTGTTACACATTTTGCAAATTTAAATTCCTTCACTAATTTGGAGATGGCAAAATGGAAAGCTGTGTACAGAAAGGCCTGTACAGTATCCAGGTTTGTTCTTTCCTTGAGTATTTCCTTGAGACTCTTTGAATGAGTCTCAAATCAATTTAGAGTTACAGTTCTAAGTTTTTTTCTGTCTGCAATAATGAAATTCTAGAGCAGTGACCAGAAACTGTAGTCTTACAATTTCTACTCATGTAGAGCTCCCTTGCCTCTTTATGTTAAACTTTACTGGGGAAGAAGGTTTCGGTTTCCCCTCCCACCTTCCCCCCCACTCCTTCATTTTCTGGCAGGTTCCCTTTTGCAGCTGCTTTAATGCTGTAGTTGGTTAGCACAAGTGTAAATGTCAAGTGCTTTCAATTCCATTACTATATCTCTGGTTAGTATTAACTTTTTAGGAAGGATTATATAATATAGCAGGATAGATACTTTTTTTTTTTACACTGATTGTATATGTAAAACCATTTAATGCCAAAAAAATGCAGCTTTTTAAAGAATTATCGGGGGTTGCATCTGGTTTCTTCTAAATTAAGGTCCTTAATACACTTGTGCATGCTCATGTAGCTTTTTTTTATAGTGTATGCTGAATTCTTTTTGAGCTTGGACTGCAGTGGGAAGTAGGGGGCAACCTTAGTTCAAGCCATTCACTAGTAATGAGTATGTCAAGTATAGTCTACATCTGTTTGTGGCGTAGTCTGATGCTGGTGAGAAGATTTATGTAAATGTATTCCCAACACCATGTATTCTAATAGAAACATAGCAGGTGTGTCACTTGGACTTAAGTATTAAAGATGGCTATAAAATTAGTTTCTATTTTTACCAGTTATACAGGAACTGTTTTACAGATACAGCTGCTCAAGTGCACTTTTGGATGGCAATACAGTTTCATGTACTGGCCATATCGGGACAAAAAACGGCTGTGGAAAAAAAGCCGTGTAGCATTTGATAATGTCAGCATCTGTTATCCCTGTCAGTCACACAGTTGAAATGTTTGAGTTACAACTGTGTCAGCAGATGCCCAAAGTTCAGCGTGTGCTCGGTTAAAATTGAACAGCTGATCTAAGTGATGGATGTGACATTTTAGAGTGACTGGATATGTATTCTTAGAGATATGCTAACATGAACTAGCAGGAAGCAATGTCAACATATAATTTTAACTTTTGTATCACTCTGAACTGTCATTTTGTTTCGGAACAGCATTGCGATGTTATACAAAGAAGACAAGAAAGAACACAACATGATGAATTGTTACCAGAAACCTTTCAAAATAAATTTAAGCTGTTAAAAACTTGGCCTCGTTATATAGTGGAAGCCAAATCAGTTGGTGGTGGGGACAGGAACTTTTCAGGAAAAGAAGTAAATGCTTAGCAATTAACCCTTCTGTAAAGCTGTTGGTAATACCAAATTGCTTCCATGAGCACAATCAAGTTCAGTAGCATAGCTCCATTTAGAAAAGCTACTAAGTTTGATTTGTTTCCCGCTATAAACCAGGTTTTAATTTAGATGTTAAGATACTGTAATCTTCATGCCAAAATATCTGCTCATAAGAGAAAAAGCTGTAAGACAGATATTAATATTTTACTTAAAATGGTTCTGATAAGATAATGTTTCTTCTTGCATAGGTTATTCTGTACCTTCAGGTAATAAAAATAGCAGGCTAAGTATCATATTAGGTATTTGAGAATTATGTGTGTATTTAAAAATAAGATTCTCCATCTAAAAATGGCGCATTGCCTTTTTTTATTTTTCTTTTTTTTCTTTTTCTCCCAGACATTTTAGTAAGCAGAGGGGTACAGTTAGAATCTTTAATCTGGGCCAAATGTGCCTACTTATCATGGACATATCCTATTTAATTACTGCTTTTAGAAAGCTGCTGTCGTGAATAGCAATGGCTGGATTGGTGAGCCAGGAGGTCTTTCCTCATATTTTTCCTTGTTCCTGAATTTGATGTTGAGTGTCTTTACTTAGGGATGGTATGCACTGATCTATTTTAAATGATACCGCTTTTAGAAATTGAAACTGTTGCAGGACCATTTCTTCTGTAGTTCTTACAATTTTCTGGATGCTACTTCATGGCCAGTTTTCTTAAATTTGGATCTAAAATCAATTTGGCTTATTTGAAAGATAGTATTTGAGATAACTTACCTACTAGGTTGTAGTTGTCATTTGTCTTTTCATTTAGGAATCTGTCAATAGCTTTAATCCGCTGACTAGCAACTGTGGCCTAGAAATCTCTGTATTGTCACTTTCTGTGCATAAACCTGACACTGCACTTTGTATCGAAGAGCTCAGTGAGCATAATAAGTGCTGATTTGGAGAAAATTCTAACTTAAGTCTCATATATTAAATCGCAGGGGTTATACCCAATTATTTTGACTATCATTTTCTTTAAATCACAGCCTTAATTTCTTAGCTCTTTCTACTTGTGCCGTAGTCACAACCTGTAGGTTAAATATTCTGTGGTAGATGTCAATTTAAATACTACCATCTGAAATACACAGAACTGGCTGTGATTAATAGAACAATGGCTTGTTTTTAACAAGAGATGTTTTGATAATCAGGCTTTTAAGATCAGCTTAGGATCTATTAAGTGAAGAGAACTGGTAATGATAAATTTTGCAGCTATGCTGCAATCCTAATCGGTGTGTTTCAAGGGTTCATTTCCAGCCTTGTTTTGAATTCTTTGTTTGCAACTAATGCTCTGCTTATCAGCTGTTAACAGTTCTTCCTACCCACTTTTATAGTCACTTAATTTAATGTTTTGTGATTTGTTACAAGTATGAGTTATTTTGGCAATACCAGCTGACCCTTAGCAAGTTAATTTGTCACATGAATGTCATTCAAACAAGAGGGAAACCTGTTTCTTCCAACAGCTGTTTAGTTTCCTCTTACTGGTCGTTCCGTGCCTGCCAAAAATACATACTTCTTTACATTCCATAGCATTGTATGTTCATATGGGTACATAAAGAAGTATGTACTCTGAGCAAGTACACACAGAGTTGCTCAACTACCTGTCAGATGAACCTGAAAAGTATTTTGCTGCTTTCCGTTCCTGTCATTAGGTAAAACTCAGGCTGACAGTTCTTTGGAAGAACAATGTTATGATTAACTGAAGATAGAAGATAAACTGATTATTCTAACTGAACTTTGCAATGCAATTTACCTGCACAGTGGCTTAAAGCCGGTTATAGTTCATTGTTCTGGGATGGCATGGACATTAGAAGTGCTTTTCCAGATTTTTGCAGCCTCTTGCTGTTCGTTCTGAGTGACCACATTTGAGTGGAGAGTTGAATCACTGGTAGCTTTACAACGTCCTTTCTTGGATTTCGTAGTTGTATTCCACTGTAAAAACTTCAGCTTCCTCCCAGGTCTTCTAGCAGATTTCCATGCTGCTGGTGTACAGTTTGCATCTAGTGTCCTGAAGGGAAGTATAGACTCATCCAATATGGCAGTTATAAACTTATTTTCCTACCCTCCCCAGTCCCACTTACATGCTTTTTGCATCCCATCTGGTATTCTGCAAATTCTTTGCAGGTTTATACTTATTTCCACTGTAGTTCAGAGTGGTTTTAAAAAAAAAAAACAAGCCCATGCCACCAGTGATCCTGCTTATCGTAAAGATGATGACATTGAATTAAGAAAACAACCTCTAACTGCTGTGACAAGATTTGGATTGTTAGGCTGAAGGTCCCATGTGAAAGCTAACACCTATTCAACACTTCTGCAAGCAGCTTTTCTTATTTTTTAAAATTGGCACTCACCTGCTTCAGTCAAAATCTTGTCCACACTTGAAATATTTATGACAACTAAAAAAAAAAAAAGCGACCCTCAAAGAAACAAACCCCAAGTTTAACCCTGTTTCATCAGACTGTGCACCTTGGTTTGGAATGGTAGTTAAATATTTCATGCACAGTATGGGTTTGACTTCTAAGGGGCTGTCAGATTAGCTTATGGTTGCTTAATTTGCATTTCAGGAGTTGACTGGGGTTACAGTAAAGAGTAAGCTTTGTCTTTACAGCATTAGGAGGTAAATTTGAAATAAGCTTAACAATTAGTAAATGTAATAGTCGTAAGGACAACTGAGAGCAGGGGAAGTAAGGATTTCTGCAGCTCATGACAAAAAAACCTAGTGCAGCTGATAGAGAGCAAATCAGAGTGTAGCAGTAGCTAGCACAGTACTACAAGGAGAAACAGCAATGCAGCATTAGAATCACAGCAGTCACATTCTAGTTTTTAAGTAGGTTGTTTCCATGTGCCTCCGAGATAAAGCACCTTGAAAATTTTGCTTAGACCTACTTGAGAACTCGGCATTGTACTACCACACCGTTTCTTTGATTTTTCTTTTTAAAGTTGGTAATTTTTTTTTTAGTTGTGCATAGGAAGATAAGAATATATTTCACTGAAATGAACAATCAGTTAATGGCATTGCAATTTTTGAGTTTATCTTCTTTAAAAAGAATTCTGCCTACCAAGCAAGTCGGGTTCGTTTTGGTTTTTTGCTATGAAATTTGGACTAATGTTGTTGTCTTTCAACCTGCTCTTTACACTACAAATGCTTGGTACTTTAACGCACTCAAAATTAAGCTGTTCCCAGAGTAGAGGGATTAATATAACAATAAAAAAAACCAAAAAAACATTCTAGTAAATAAGTCACACATGCAGAAAGTCATAGGCATCCTTTAAACGTGCAGAATAACGCAGGTCTCCTGACGTTCTATTACCTGTAAGCTTAGTATCATGCAGCGTTTGCAGTTGGAAGAGAGGTAGTGACCTAGAGACACATCAGCAGCAGCCATCTCATCCTGAGTGCTCTCTCACTCTATTCGCTGAATCAGCTCTTCATGACATGGGAGGGGGAGGCAAGGGGGGGGGG
Organism: Gorsachius magnificus; assembly: GCA_034008185.1. Classification (NCBI taxonomy): domain Eukaryota; kingdom Metazoa; phylum Chordata; class Aves; order Pelecaniformes; family Ardeidae; genus Gorsachius; species Gorsachius magnificus. The sequence continues at coordinate 52,606,913 of CM067082.1, read as the reverse complement.
GGGGGCGAATTCGGTGCGTACAGTACCTCACCACCTTAAATAGATAAAACTTAAAAGGGGGGGGGGGGGGGAGGAAAAAAGCATAAGGACGGGTGCCTAATTGGCACCTGCTGCCTTTCTTGGAATGCTAAAATATGGATGATGTTGTATAGAAATTATACCTTGTGTCTGCTGGACTGAGAGTTAAGACTCCAAGGATAGATGCTAGGAAGCCAAGGGGAGGCGAACTTAGCTCACTGTCAGATGAAAACAATCACAGGCAAAAAGGGGGGGGGGGGGGGGGGGGGGGGAGAAAAAAACAACCACCACCAAAAACCAAAACCGAAGCCCAACAAAAAACCAAACCAAATCCCCAAAAGTTGGAGTTGCTTCCAAAAAAAAAAAAAAAAAAAAGGCCCCAAAAAACGCGTTCGTCCCCCCCCCCCCCCTCCCCCGGCAAATATTGGTTTCTTCTAGTTCCTTAGATATTGCACTGCATCTTTTCTTGCTCGAGGTTATGTTTCCAGGCTTAACCGTGGGCAGGTCGGTGGTGAAGCCACTTTCCGTCCTCAGAGGTCAAGTCTGCCGGCGAGGTCAGGGGCTCCCGCGCGCGCGCCGCGGCGGGCACCGGCCGCATTTCCCACTCAGAGGGCACCGGGCGAAACTGTTACGGCTTTATAGGCAGCTAAGCATGTGAGACACGCACTCCCCGGCAAGCGGGCTCCCTTGTGCCTCTCTCTTCCCTGACCATATTTAGTCAACCATTGCAAAAAATAGTCCCGTCCTCTCCCCGTCGTCGTTTCCCCCCCCGCGCCCCGTCCCCCCCAGCTGTCGATTGTCGATCCGGCCGCGGAGGGAGCCTCCATCCGCCGCTCTGCCGATTGATTGCGCAGCCTGCACTGCCACCGCCGCCCAGCCACTTGTCCCCGGGTTTTTTTAGCACTGCCAAATAAAGCCCTCTCTCGTGTTTCCAGTTAGATTTCCCAGGTTTTCACTGAGCTTGCGCTGCTACTAGTAAACCCCGATGAGGGTGTCACTATACTTAGAAACGAGGCGGGGGGGGGAGGAGGGAAAAGGGGGGGCGATGGGGGGGTGGCCGAAAAAAAGGCAGCCCTGCTAGTAGCAAAGGCAAGGACTGCAGGCAGGTGGGGAACGAGAAATACCCTGCGCTGCCATGGCGGGTTGTGTAACCTGGTTTCTTGGTCAGCCAAAACAAACAAAAAAAAAAACCCCACACCAAAAAAAAAAAACCAACCGTGAGAGCAATGTGCCCGTTTTAACCTGAGGCCTGAGCGGCCTCCTGTACATCCAGCTTTTCAGTTTTCGGCCGCAGATCATGCTGTTGCTTTACAAGTAAGAAGTTGGTGCTGAATTGTGGCCCCATGTTTCCATATTCGATTCAGGTTAGAAATCGGTTGAAAAACAGATACCTTTGCTTTAATTAGTAAATCCATATAATCCCATACTATTGTTTTTACTAGTTCCATAGTATTCTGTTTATAATCCTTAGCTATAAAATTACTCTTAACAAATAAATGCACGTGTACATTTAGTGCTGCAGTTCTTCAAAAAAAAAAAAACAACCCTCCAATGTTTTAGAAGAAAAGAATAAAAAAAGAAATTAAATGAACAGTTCAATCCATTGATCTGACTTTCATGTGTGCAAAACTGGCCTGTAACAAGAACAACAACTACATGCTCTAAAGAGGGATTTTCACATTCATAGGGCGTATATACAATGTTTTCTTCAGAAAATAATAAGTCAAATTTAGCCATTTAAATATAACAGTCAGGAGCCTAAACGCTTCAAGACATTCTGTTTTTCAGACAAAATTCTTCTTGTTGCTCAGGAGCAAGAAGAGTGAAAAAGCCAAAAATCTCTCAAGCTAACATTAAACGAATTATTAAATGAAAATGTCATCTCAGTAAATATTGATGAAATCAGTAGTTACTAATATATTAAAGATCAGTAATGTAGGGTAGGGAGTGAGTGGCAGAGTCCTGAACGGACTACTCTCTTGGATTTGTACTTTCCTTTTTTACTCTTTTTGTGTTGACTTTGTCCTGTGCTTGGTAGCTGCTTATCCTGTAACTTCTGTTCCAGTGTAGCGCTCTGGTAAAAGCCACAGTTTTTCCTTTCTTCAATTTCATAATCATACACTGAAGACAAAATTGTTGTCTAAGATCCAGGCTAATACAGAATACCTCATTGTTTCTTCAGTTTCATGCATACTGAAAGCAATCTTTCAAATATCTAGAGATACTTGAAAATACTGAGAGGCAAAAAGAAGGAAACAGCCTGCTTGCTTAAGCTTATGCTAACTGAGCCATCAGTCAGATATGAAATATTAAACTCTAATTTCATGGTACAGAGTGCTCAGTAATACCAGTCTAAGGTATTAATCTGTTCTTTGTTACTTGTTCCTGAGGGTTACTTCCTTCTTCCAGCGTAACTCCCCGTGCTGCACAGTGAGTGTGGTGTGAACCAGATTGGGAAACTGACTTAGCTTGAAGTTGAGTGCTGATGTGCACTTAAGATCATATCGTTGCCAAAAATAGCCCTGTCCTGCTCCTGTGTTGCTTCTTGCACTATGTTGGTACAAATATTTCTTTGGCTTCACAGTGAGCAGGCTCATTCTGTGTAAGAAATAATCCAACAAAAAGGGGTGGCTTTTTAGATGCTGTTTTGGGACCTTTTTTTTTTTTGTTTGTTTCTTGAGCAGAGGTTGGCAAGAATGGGATTAGTAAAAAGTAATCTTGATTCTAGTTGTGTCTTAAAATGCACGTTACACTGTACAGCCTTAAAAGCAAGCTTTGCAATGGAAACTGCCTTTAAATCTGATCTGTTCCTTCAACTGTTTAAGGATATAACAGGAAACAGATGAACAGGTTTAGCTGAGCCAGTGGTGGGAATAAGTGGAGAAGGTGGTGCGTGGGAATACTTCAAGCCAGGATTGCTGTAAAATACGTTATGAAACTCTGTCACACTGGACAGTGGAAAGCTGACCCAAGGGAGAATGGCAGGGGAGTAGAGAAGCTTGTAGTAGAAAGTGCACTGAATCATTACAACCCCTAGGGATATGATTCCCAATAAGTTTATGCTGATCTAAGACTTTGCTTCTGGAAAGGGCAGTCTGCCCTCCCTGCAACTCTAGCTTCATCATTTCCTTATTCCTGTTGCTTCTAGTGATCGTGAAGTTGCAGCGTAAGTCGGATTTCCATCTCATTGATCTGTCTGAAAGCAAACTTGCCAAATCGAGAGTCTGGCAGGTTGCTTCACTCACTAGACAGTGACGTGTCTGTAGAGCCAACATAATGCAGGAATTTCCGAAGTGCAGGGAAGAGTGGGATTGAGTCTTTCAGTAGCAATTGAAGTTAAGTGTGCTTATGCCAATTATGAAGTAGCCTCTCTCTCTCTCTCTTTTTTTTTTTTTTTTTTTTACACCTAAGTATCTGTTCTTTAAAAAAAACCCCAAACAAACCCTGAAAGGCCAAACAAACAAAACCACCCCACCACCATCCCACAAACCCCCAACCTTCCCCATTTAAGTCATTCTGCAGTCAAATTGCAGTTGGTAGCAGAGAATCTTTTCTAATTTTTCTTTATATTTTTAAGAAGGGTGGAAGGATGCCTTTGAGGTTAAGATGCTAAATCTGGAATCTTTTTTATACAAAGGGGTGCTAATCACATCTTGCTTACAAGTGCTTTTATCTTGTAGATTTTTCAAATAAATTCATTATTGTGTGAGGCATTCTCAGGTAATGCTGATGAGCATCTGTAAAAATCTGAGTTATTATACTGCATAAGGAAAGAGATTTTTTTATGTAGGTTAATAATGAATAATATACCATGTGTTAAAACCTTTGGTCATAACAATGTTTTGGCTTTTTTATACGTCTAATGTTGGTAACTGGTGTTGAAACAACTGCTCTATGTGGGTAAAAATGAATTAGTGTATTGTTCAGATCTGTGATGCAAATACAAAATTCATGCCTTTGAATTTGCATTCTGCTATTATATGTGGCAAGGTCAAATTAAGGGCGTGTTCAGCAGCAGCATTTGCTGTTACTCTTCTGCATCTGAAATTAAGTGTAACACATTATAAGTGGGTGTTCCTTCTACCAAATCACTTCTAACTATTAGACCCGAGAATGTCGTTTTATGGGGATGAATTATGTGAATTATGGTGGGCTTTGTAAGTCACTGTACCCCCGACAGCTGGGCCTGGGAAAGCAGCAGATACCTTGATCTCAGCCCCCTATGCACACATGTGCTTTCATGTTACCTTTTTCACTGAGCAGGTGTTTAGCTCCTGTGAAAGTAGAACTACTTGCCTCCCCCCCTTCAAGGCTTCACAGACAACTTCCTCAAAAATCGTCACTGAAGTTTTTCTTTTGTTGTCCCACTTACAGAAAATTTCAGAACTTGCAAAAGATCATCCAACTGAAAAAGGCCCAAAATCTTTATCAGCTTCCTGCTAATCTGAAAATACTGCAGGCCAGCAAATGCCAAAGTTTACCTGTTAGAAAATTTTTTTCATTAATAATGCTTTGGTAATAATCTTTAAATTGCATAATGATGACATAATTCCGATATTCCAATAAGAGTTTTAAGCATTTTATCAATAATCTTTGCAGCTACTCAATGAGCCATGTAATCTATAACAGTTGAATACACTGAAGATGATAGTCTGAAGAGTTTCTTCAGCTGATTTTCATAGTCAGTTACCGTTAGATTTGCTGATTTCTTGATTTTTTTCAATACAATTAGAGTGAAAGTGGTGTGCGGTCTGTTGTAATGTATATAAGATGAAAGCAAACTTTCAGGACCACATCTGTATTGTGGTCCTGAAAATAGAGCAGAACTATTCAGCTCCTCCTTTAATGCTTTGTGTGGAAAAGTGAATCAAGAATTACTGTGTAATTGGCATGCAACATTAATTCAGTAATGTGACTTTTTATGATACAGTGCATGCCTGTTCCAGTGAGTACTGTTCTGAATGGTAGCCACTTAGCTGTCAGAACTTTGGCAGCGGCTCTAGAAAACCCTGCAAAATAGAATAGCTGTATGAAGGAAGGCTGCAGTGTGAAGGAACAGGATCGTGTGCATTGAAAGAAAACTGCCTCTCAGCTAATTAGGAGGAGGATGCAGCCACTAAGCATCATAAAAGAATTTGCCACTTTTAGCATATTAATATATCTTGCAGAATTTTAAGGTGTCATGCCCATAAAATGGTCTTTCCATCCTGCTGTTCGTAATATAGCACAGTCCGGAACAGAGAGAGTTGTGGTGTCTCATTTTCACAGGCAGAAGCAACTGAGGAGTGGTTATTGGCCTTCTGATGCTTTGCTGTGAAAAAATAAGATAAAAATCTATTGCACATAGAAGCTGTTTGTTTTGTTGGTCCTTCTGTTTTTTTCAGTAGGACCAATCCATTTTAAAAGCATGCAGAAATATAGCAGGTGTCTCACTTACATGAAAGCAAACTGCAGTCTTGGCCCCTAAGTATCTTACAATTGAAAATTTTCCTAGTATTTGACAGCAGACTAAATAGGAAAAGATTTGAAAGAGCATCTGGTAAGGCTGGTGCTCTTGCAAATATTGGAATGAGTGGTGGGGTTTTTTTTATATATATAGCATACAACATATTAAGTCCATTAACTTCTTACTTTTCTCTCAAAGATGAGAGGTGTTAAAGAACTGGCAACAATAATGTTTCTGAAGTATATTCTCTCCTTGATGCAACTGTTAAATTGTGTGAATGTACTTTAAATTTTATTTTATTTATCTGTGGAGTTGTCAGTTCCCATATTTCCTTACTGAAGAAAAGGATATAAAATACCATCTGAGTTGCCTGGGACGGTTCCTTGTTTAGTGACTAGAGCTACTTTGGGGACAAGTTTGGTATAATTAGAGAAATACACATGTGAGTGCTGGTGCATTCCCATAGCGTTCCTCAAGTTTTAGTTGCAACTATAACAAAAAAAAATTCTTGACCTTGGGTTTTTTCTTGGGTTGTTGTTGCCCCACCTTTTATTGGTCGCTTACAAGTGGTCATATTGCTTCTGTCAGTCATGAGGAATTTTCAGGTAAGTTTTTTTGCGCTTTTTCGATGATCCACAGTAGATACTCCAGAGCTTTATGGAGGTCTTTAGAAGCACTGAGCCTGGCAGTTGAAGGTGGAGATTTTACATGACACCTTATGAGAAGCCACTGTAGGAAGCAGACTGGCTTGTTGTGCTGTTGGTATCGTGTGCTCCTGAGGGTGCTCTGTATCGGCCCAGCTTTCTGAAGAGCTGATGGTGATGTGCCCAGGTCCTGTCCAGATACGACATGAGCCACAGTGCTCCAGACTTCCTCCCTCTCTAAGGCAGCTAGAAACAGCTCTGATGTTGCAAACCAGAGATGTATTCATATCCTTGGTTTAAAAATACATAATTTCTTTTTATATATATATTTATCAATGCAGCTAATATTTGTTTATTTTGCCACATTTCTTAAAGATTTGGTAACTTGTGTTTTACTAAATTACATTCCTTAATTTTCAAAACTCCTGCATAAGTGAATCTCTCAAAGAATTAATGTTGGTGTTGGGTTGGGTTTTTTCCAAATATTCTAGTCTTTTTTCCTAGCGCGTGACAGAGCTGTAGAAGGTGTTATGAATAGAAGCTGAGCAATGGTTCACAATGAGCAATGTACAATCTGTTAAGTGTTGTCTTATTTTGCTGTGTTATAAGTGATTTGGACTGAGAGGAAGTGACAAGCTTAGTTCTGCCAGGAAAACAAAAAATCCTAAGGGGTTGAGAATGATTTCTTATTTATTTGCTTAGGTCAAGAAAGCTGTGATTATGATGGATTCGAAAAAGACTGGGATAACCCACAGACTGCAAAATGCATTCAGTTCCTGGCCAAGTCCCTATGTCCACCCTGTGGAGGACAAACCTCCAGAGCAGACTGGCTGTGGATGCTCCACGTAGCAGTTGGTTGTGGGTCTCCTGTGGGCCTGGGTGATCCTGCGGCCTGAAGATGCAGTTGCTTAGTTGTGGTTCCTTCAGACACTCAGAACCTAGGGGAAAGAGTGATCATTATCCTGCAACTGCCAGGATGGCTTATGAGGCGTGAAACTGGAGACTCTATGTTGTGTACTCGGTGCGCTAGCAGAACATGGAGATGCTTGAGAAGTCAGGGTTTGTTACGGTAGCGTCCAAGCAATGTTGTAGGAAGGAGCGCACTTCCTTACTGGTTCGGTGGTCTACCTCATGGCCTCTTTCTTCTGCTTTTCGGGAGGGCTCACTGGAGTGAGCTATCCCCAGAACCACTGCTTTTTGTTTGTTTGTTTTATAGGAAACTCACTGGCTTTCTCTAAGAGTGTAGGAATGAATAGTACTTACACAGTGTGGATGTTCAAGGTAACAGATTATTGGAATGAATTAGGAGCTCAGTTGTTACTTGACAGCGCAGTCATCTTTTTGCTATCTGTTGAGAATGTTCTTAAGTAAAGGCAGAGACACTCATTTTATAAGCCTACTTTTAAGGTTTATTGAGATCCCATGTTTTCAATATCATGTGGCTAATGAAGAACTGTTTAATTAAATTATAGTATCTGCCTTGCAAGGTATTTGGTGCATGAGTGGTTCCACTTGCATTAGCTAGTATTACTTGGATTTTAAAGTTTGAATTTTGTGAAGAAGCTCTGTTTCTGCTGTAAATAGCATGTTGCTTCTATGGTAGGGAAAGATCAGATGACAGAAGAGTTTTTCTGGCAGAAGATTATAGCAGTTTCTGGTTTTCTGTTTGCCTCTGAGGAACTGTTGTAAGGGAGCTGCACGCGCTGTTCATGAAGATAAGACGATAAGGGAATGAAGTTTGGCTACTTACCTATTTCAAAAGTTAAGTGAACTTAGGAACAGCATAATTCTGAGAAAATACAAGGTTGAGCAATATGTCTAGCGTTGTGTTATTAATACCCTTAACACTGCAGTCTTTGGACCTCATGGATTTTAGTCTGCTTTAATACTCTAGTAATTGAGTTGCTTTTCCTTGCCCTTGGATTTGAGGTGTAAGGTAATAAATCCCCTTCCTTTGGTGCACATCTTGGTAAGCACATACAGAAGTGGGGTGGAGTACTAGACACTGCCATGGTATGTTATACTCAGCCACCATCTGTTATGAAAATATTCCACTAATATTTGCTTTACAGTTTCAGCACTTACTTTGTCTGTGCCTAAGCAGTCTTACTCCAGTTTTATCTCTGAAATTGAAAGTCTTAACTGTTACAGCCAATGCCATCAATTTATAAAGTGATGATTTTAAAAAAAATCTAATGTGGTTGAACTTGCTCATTTAATTAATTAAGTAAAGGATGCTATAAGGTTTTTGAGGGAGAACGACTTCTGTTGTCTATGTTTCAGAATTTAGGTGAATACTTTTTTTTACGGTAACTTTTACTGGTAGATAACATTCTTCTGGAAAAACTGATTACCACACTATTTTGGCTATTGTATGGTTTGTTTGTATGCTTTAACTAGAAAGAACTGAACATGAAATTATTATGCTTTGGAACTTTCAGTACAGCTTTTCACCCGCTTTCTCTTTTTGAAAAAATACTGATTTTATTTTAGCCACTACTACTACTTTGTAGTTCTGAGAATGAATATTGTTTTACTGTTGTCTTGTTGTCATTCAACAAATACATCATATGTGCACCTCTGCATGTTTATTTCAGTGCAATGCGTGTATTGTTGTCCAAGTTACCGCGACCATGGATTGTTGACGAGAAAAAAGATGATGGTTACACTGCCTTGCATCTGGCAGCTCTCAATAATCATGTGGAAGTGGCTGAACTTTTGGTGCATCAGGTAGGACTCTTTTATCAGGAGGATTTAAATGTCACGCTTCAGTTAACGATCTGATTTGAGAATAGTTTGCTGCTTTACGCCTGCAATTGCAATGCAGAAGCGATGGAGCAGGGAAGGACACGTGGTGCGCTCTAAAGGTCGGACTTGTCTTTGAGATCATTACAGTGGCCTAATGGTGCAGAGGGACTGAAAAATTCGATACCTAGTTTGATTCAACACATCAACATCTGTACAGCGAATAATTAAAGTATTTAATCACTGCTGCTCTCAAATCTCCAAACTAGGAATCATATTCAGGGTCATATTCAGTGCCCTAATAGACTGTCTTGCCTGTAGATGAATTGCTGGGATGATAACACACTAATGCTTTGAATATCTTTCAGGGCAATGCTAACCTGGATATCCAGAATGTTAACCAGCAAACCGCTCTGCACCTTGCCGTTGAACGACAGCATACACAAATTGTTAGGGTAAGTATCTTATTTGCAATAAGCCATATGGTTAATGGTACTTGATTTAAGCTGATTGTAGCTGTGAAGACATGGGTGCTTCATGAACATTTAAAAAAATTACTTAACAGCATTTAGCTTTTGAATGTTTGTATGATTAATTTTGATCAATTCAGAAACCTGCCGATTTACTCAGGTCAGTCAGCAATATGAAGCACAATTCAGGAATGCTAAATTTTTATACATGTACATTATGGTTTCCTCTCTGCGGTTGCCAATTCCAGTGTCCCTTCTTGTTGAGTGAAGGCGAATGTGTTCCTCTGTTACTTGTCTGAGTCTTGTGGTCCTGCAATGGGACCTTCAAATAGCATTTCTGATGCCTCTTGCTGCATGAGTAATTATTCTTGCTCATAGCTTTTGCAAATTGTAGCTAAGTGAAACATCTTTTTGCAAGTTTAACTACTTTTCAGTCTTCTGAGCATGTATCTTTCCCTGTTCTTTTCCCTGTTCTTAGCTTGGGAAGGCTATAAGCAGTAACAAAAGTACCTTACCGGTGAAAGTAATGCTATTTCTGTTTTTTGCTCGCACGGTTGCAAAAGTTAATACTTCAGTTTAATAAAACTTTGTTACTGGTGCGGAAAACGGGAGTCTGTCACAGCTTGCCCATTCTGGCCTGTGTGCACCTCCATAGGGGCCCTATGTGACTTTGTGATTGGATTGCATTCTTGTGGGCTGTTGAGGCTCAGAGAGAGCACTTACAGCTGTAGGAGATGTTCCCTGTGACTGATTACATCAACCTGGCCTTGGCCTTCTGTGTAAATTTTTCTTTTCTTTGTAGAGTGAGAGTCATGTTAGATTAAGAACTGTCTTTTATTCAGGCCTACGGAGAATTGTCCTCCCTATGCACACCTATATCTGTGGTTCTGTTTAGTGTTATTTTGCCGTCAGGTTTCCCCATCTCCAAGGGTTGATGGATATGATCCCATTACAGTGAAACATGTGATATGGCCCTATATCTGGAACTGCTTGCTACCAAAAGAATTGTTTCCTAGAGTCAGTGTCACTTGCATCCTGCAAGCAGTTTGGCATCTATATTTGTTGACCTCTTGTGCCCTTCTGGAACTGACACGGTACCTGGGAATACAATGCTAATGTAACAGATGAGCAGGAAGGTAGGCTTGTAGAAGAACTAGTATGTGTATTGGACTAGTGTGCTTATATCTGAGAATGTTTAATTGAATGACCCTGTAGAGTATCCGTACTTCAGAGTTGGATTAACTTTGAGAAGTCCTAAAATAACTCATGCAGCCATGCAGAGAACATGTTGGCTCTGTATTTCAGAATTAATTCCTACTGGGTACCTTCCAGGGCTGGGTTGTACCCTCAGGCATCTGTGGAATAGTGGTCAAAGGTAGCAAGGTTCTTTTAAAAGCCCTGCTGCCATGACGAAGAGTGGTTTGCTTTTTTTTTTTTTTAGGTTTTTTTAAGGGTTGTTTTTTTTTTTTTAACTTCTGCAAAGGCTTTGAATTTTCATGGTAGCCAAGGATTCTAGGTTGCTCTGAAAAGAGTTCTCTTCTTCCAGGAGAAACTCTTAAGCAGTAAATAGCTAGTGACAGACACAAGGTATGAATATGAGAAAGATAAATTAGGCCAGAATAAGTAATTTTAGAGAGTGTTAGAAGTTGGAGGGAGACTGTTGCAACTATTATCTGGTTTTCTTGGTTTCACCTGTGGAAGAAAAAGTTGGGGAAAATGGTGAGCTGCAGTCAATTACAGGCAGGTATTTCCTTGAAAATTAAGATCTGAATTCCTTTTGAGTTTTTTTCCTTTTAACCCTGTCTAGAGTCTGAGATTCTTTGGTTCAGAGAGGCTGAGATTCCTGTAAGCATGCAGGTTCTGAAGAAGGAGATGCCACTTCATGTATTCCTGTGTCTAGGCTATACGTCTTTTGTCTCTGCTCCTAATCTGAATTTTGCAGAGTAGTAAAAGCTCAAAACTAAAGTTAAAACGTCGGCTGCTATCTACAGGTTTCTGAATAGCAGCAATGACAGGGTTTAATTTTTAGGGGCAATTGTTATTTGTCAGCATGTGTTGGTTTGTTTTGTTTAACAGCATATTTAAGAAAATTCAGGTGCATCAAATTATGTGAGGGCTGTATGCAGAGGCAATATGAATAGGAGGGCCTGTGCAGCCTTCTGCTTGCTTCCACATCATGTGACCTGGAACGCATGTCTAAAATTAGCTTTAAAGACAAGTCTTGCAGTTCATTACTTTCCAAAGTGGTTTGGATAGCATTTAGTAGTGTCTGGGTTTTATGTATTCTGCTGAATGAGGATAAGCCTAAGTACATGCTTAACTACTTTGCTAATGGGAGAATACTGTAAATTAAGTTGTAAAGTTCAACATGGTGTGAAAGTGGTGATTTTTGAGGTCATTGAAAGCTAATAGTAAAGAATATATACATAATCTATAGTATTGTGCACTTGTTCTGTTTCTGATATATTGCTTACATTGTTTGTAGGCTATCTTGTAAGAATTAAAGGGTTTGGACAGTAGAAAGAATCCTCTGAAATAGCATCTCTTATAGCGCTGCCTCAGAGCACAGGCAAGCATTAGGCTTCCGCTGAAATAAGCTTGATATTTGAAATTGATAAATGCTTAAGTTGAGGGCTGAGCTCCAAGTATGGAAAATAAATTTAAATAAACTCAACTGTGAATTGTAGGAAGATAAAAGAATAACCCCCTTTGGACTTCCTAGACCATCCTAAACCATAGCTTCACTGACATTAGTTTTAAAAGGAATAAATAGCTTTTTTTTTAAATTTTTTTTAGTTTTAAATTGGTTTCTCTCTCGTTTCAGCTCTTAGTCCGTGCAGGTGCGAAGCTGGATATTCAGGATAAAGATGGGGATACTCCCCTGCATGAAGCCCTGAGACACCACACCCTGTCACAGCTCCGCCAACTCCAAGACATGCAAGATGTGGGCAAGGTAGATACTGCTTGGGAGCCATCAAAGAACACAGTAAATAAAATGCATTTATTTATTCCTTTTTTTTTCTGCACACTTGCCTCTTTATTTGTCTAGTTTGTCTAGTTCTGTACTGTTGAACTGGTTTTTGGCAGCATAAGTTTATGTAGATGTTCTCCATTAGACTGCAGTGTAGGCAGAAACCATATTGTTGTATGCGGCTTTTCACAAGTAGTCATTGTTTTTGTTTAAGAAAAATATGGGTTATTTAGTTCAAAATATTTCTACAATTCTGTCTTCCATAGTGCACATGTATGGCAACCAAAAATTCAAAAGTAGCTTTTTACGAAAGAGAAATAAACAGTTTTACAGTACAGAATAAGACTGAAATTATGTTTTCTGTGATTCAACATCTTGCATGTCTTTGTAGCTTTAATTGTTTAGCTACTTCTACAACCTTCTGAAAGTTTATTCTGTTAGAACAAGGCATTCTTAATCTTTGTATGTTTATTGTTATGTATCTTTCTGACAGAGTTCATTTCAGAAATTGTGCTGTAGTAAGGAAATAGTCAAACTCTAGGTGGTAGTAAAGGTCAAAATGTTTTATTGAAAAAAGAAATGTTCACACCCAAAAAGCTGTGTGAACACCATATGCGAAAATGAAGTTTATAGTTTTGCCTGATAGGCAAAGGAGAAGTAAAATTTTGGAGTGATTGGGATTGAGGAAAAAACCCAACTATTTTCTCTTTAAAGGTGCATAACAACAGTGGATCAGATTTTCTGAATCATTAGTTACAAATGTCATAATATTTTTTTCTAATTTTAACTGTGGATGGCAAGTTTTTTGCATTTCATTTAAAAAAAAAAAAACCACTAATTTTATTGAAAAGCCTTTGTTCAAAACAGCAAATCCATTGTACAATAAATGTTTTTCAGACTGGTTACTTAATCTTGCTGAAATACGCTGGAATAAGCTTTGAAAAGAAGTTTAAGATATGACTGGCGTATGTAAGAAAATGCTTGTGTCTTTTTAAGTGAGAAAAGGAAAGCAATTACAGCTCAGTTGTTTCCATGATCTGAAATGGACTCTGTGAGAGGTGGCCAAAATAAATTTGTAATTTGTTTTGTGTAGAATTGCAAATAGAGGTGATGGATAATAGAGGATAAATAGGATTAATAGTTTAGTCTGGGAAAGAGAGAGGCTTTTTTTTTTGAGAGTATGATGACTTAAACTGATGGAGTCTGTATTTTTTAATTAATTTTTATTAATTCCTTTAAAGACTGGGAAAACTATGTGATAGCAAATCTGCTATGTAAATCTTCAGTATTTTAGAGCTCATTTTTGCTTGGCTAAATTTTAATTAACTTTGGACTACTTTCCTGAAGATACCAACCTATTGAGTCCTGTAGGGTGCCTCTTTGTAGTATAGTACTTCAACTAAAAAATAAGAAAAATTACACTTGCAGTATTTTAGATGTTCTAACTATTTGATGAAGTTGACTGGACAGCGACTTCATGAAATTCTACCATTTGTTACTTTTTGCTTTGAGTATGGTTTAAAATATGAAACAAACTTTTTACTGATATTGAGAACTTATTTCATAAGTGGAATTATATGGAATGAGATATTTAGCATTGATTTTTAGTAGTTCCTTCTGAATGTCAACAATAAGTTGTCATAATAACTAAAACAATCTTTGTCAGGTTTCTTCAGCTGTTTTTTGATTGAGTATTTAAAATGCATGTAGTGAACAATCTTGATAGTACATGAAGCCCTATGCATTTTAGGTATCAATCTGAAAAACATTTCTGTGTTCAAGTACTATGAGCAATGAGCCCCATTTAAACAATTTTGAAGTTTTCGATGCAGCACATTGCAATGATGGTACAGCTGGGAGGAGGAGAGATTTTGTGAAGTACAGTCCCCACGACCACAAAAAAAAGGTTATTTCAGTTGCTTTATTGCAGATGCAGTGTTCCTTGGGCTAGGGTACTTTTTATTTTAAATAAATGTATTATTCCCCAAACTCACTTAGTGTAATTTATTTTAATACAGGCATTTTTCAGACCCTTAAAATGCTTTTAAGATTAAAAACTATGCCACCGCCTAAATCCTAAATTAAACTAAAGAAACTCCAGTGGAGGTCAGTTAGGTGTTCACAGCTTTAAAGATCGCTCAGTAGTTACAGTTACTTAGATGATATTTATACTGTTTGTGTGGATTATACACAGTCTTCTGTCTCACAGGTGAATTGTCTGGGACTGGCTTGTGTTGGTGCATCTCAGGGCTAGCGCTCTCCAGAGGAGGCTTGCTGTAGCTGTTTTAGGCACTAAGTGATAATGTTTATTTTTGTGCATGGGTTGGGTTTTTTTTTTCTTTCATTCTGTGTGCCTGAAATGTTGCAGACTACCAGAGAAGTGTCATGGGATGCAATGTTGTCTTGGTGTTCTTAAAGCATACAGCACACAGTAAGGCATTTCAGGACTCAAGATTGTCTTAAATAATGTTGATGACTGTTCCAGGTGGAGGAGCCAGTCTTGGCGTAGTGTATATCCACACCAAGCAAAGCAAAATATCCTGTTGGCTGCGTTTGATTTTCCTCTTGGAGACACAACAGCTCTTCCTTTCAGGAATAGCTCAGACCCTGTGAGGTGCAGTGACTTCTCTCAGTGAGAGAACTCTTGTCCCAGCACATAAGAAAGGGCTACAGCAAATTGGTCGGTGTAGGCATGCCTTCAAAAAGTCTACTCTGCCAACCTCGGAGCAAATCAGTTTTCGCTGGGCTACCTTGGCTGGATTACTGACATGGTCCAAGGTACTCAGACTGAAGCTAGATAAAATCTCTGCTTCACTTCAGCCAATGCTGTAATTGAGGTGCAGAAAAATGGTCTGAATTTATAAAGAAAAATGTTCTGTGATCGGAACACCACAAAACAATTTCTTTCCATAACTTCCTGATTGATAAGGAATCTCTCAATTTTTTCCTGAAGTGACATTCAAGAACCTCGTAGCACCTCAGTAATACTTACTGATATAAGAACTCCTAACTAGAAGAAAACGTATAGACTGAGGTTTAAAAAAACTGCTTCCCTGGGAAACTGGGTGGCTCTATGGTAAGAAGGATAATCTTGCAATTGTCAAGGCAGGGTAAAGACTTCTCACACATATTTCGCGTGTTGCAGGATGTGGACACAAACCAAGCCTTTTTCTTCACAAGTCACCTCTGAGGGATGGGGGAAATAATTAGAGGAATTTTGAAAGCTGTTTTCTTTGTAGTTCAGACTTCAGGATATGCAACCTCTAGGGCTATGGTGATAGGTGTCTGGTATTTTAAACTTATTCCTGTATTATGTTGCGTCTAAAATAGCACATCTAGTTCTTTAAATACAAAATGGTTGTTAATCCAGCCAAAATTACTTAATTTTTAGGGGTGATACTTGACACCCAGTTTTTAGAAGACCAGCTGCAGGGATAGGTTGTACAAACTGGAAGTGGCATAGAAACATGTACATCAGTCAAGTTGGGCACTTAAGCCAATTAATGGGAATGAAGTGCATACAAAATCCTGCTCTATCCTAGTGTCAAAGCTTTTATAATTCTGGAATTCAGCACTTAAAACTCATTGAATTGGAGCTGGCCCAGCTGTGCCAAAGCTGTTCCTTGGAATATAATCTAGTGTAGTTTGCTGAGGGATTCTTAGTGGTGCCAGCAGTTTCATGCTACATGTAGTTTGCATTATAGTTATGCATTTTATCTGATCAAATTTTAATACAAAAAGATGTTGGAGCAGGCCCAGAATGCTCCAGAGCCGGCAAATCCTCTCCTTGCTGGGCTGTGGTAGCAAGCCTTCTCTATTTTTCTAGCTGGCCCTGTGAATCGTGCCTAATAGGTACACTAATACAGAAATACAGTAATAGCTGTAAAAGGGTGAAGGAGTATTATTACATGTTTTTGTTATAATATGTTATATTATAATACATAATATGTTATACATATTATAACATCATTAGGACAGGATAACAGGTACGTGAGTTTAAATCCCTCCAGGCTGAGAAGGCAACTGAAACCAAGTCCTTCTTGGGCAGGTGCATTACTCACTAGACTAAAAGTAAGTCTTGCATTCACTTCTCTGCCCAACTATGTTTTCAGTCCAAGCATGGTGGTGTCGGGACTCGGCAATTTTAGTATACTTTGAGTGTATTCTGAATATACCCACTGTGCCTTTGCCCTTTACAGTGCTTGTATAGAACGACAGGCAATTCACGAGTGAGTATTGGTGTGTGGGAGATTGAATGCTTCAATAGCTGAACTATTCCTTGCTTAAATTTCAGTTCCTTCAAGGGAAGTTTAGTGTAGTTGGCTCAAAAATAAGCAACCATACAATTGGTTTGATTTTAGTTCTAGATATGCTTCCTTGGGCTTATAGATTTGTACATGCATGTGTATATGTGCATGTGCGCATGTCAAGTAGTTTTCCTCTAGCCAGACTGTTCCTAACTGTTTAGAGTCTCTCCAGTTGCTTACTTATTTGTTTTTTTTCAGTTAATAATGGGACTTGGCACTCAGGGAGCAGAGAAGAAGAGTGCAGCATCTATTGCCTGCTTCCTGGCAGCCAACGGAGCTGACCTCAGCATTCGTAATAAGAAGGGTCAGTCTCCTCTCGACCTCTGCCCTGATCCTAGTCTCTGCAAAGCATTGGCTAAATGTCACAAAGAGAAAGTCAGGTTTGTATATTCATAAAATATGCAGTTTCCAAGTCTCTGCTTTCTGTAGGTTAACTGATGTATTTAAAACATTGTACCTTTATTAGCAATAGTGTTAAAACTTACAAGATTTTTCTTGATTTTTCAATTAATTCTTTATATTCTATGGTACACTGAATGCTACTTACAAATACGTCAGTTGAAACTTAAAAAAGTCTTACAGGATTTTCATACATGTTAATATGGGAGGGAGAAGAATGTGAAGGTGGCAGCGTGCAGGTGGAGGTTGGTAGAACTTCAAACCACCCCAGAAAAGTGTGGGGGGAATCACTGGAAGAATAACTAAGCACTAGGACAGGTTACCCAGGGAGTTTGTGAAATCTCTGTCTGTGCAAGTTTTGAAGACTGGAATGGGCAAAGCCTGGTATAACCTGATGCAATTTCAGTGTTGACCCTGCTTTGAGTGGGTGACCTTCTGACTAGCTGTCAACATGAACGATTGTATGATTCTGTGAAAGGACAAGGGGGTAGGTCTGATGTCGCAGAAGCACTTCTCTAGGAATTCTGATTTCAGTGAAATGTCACGTTATCAAATACATGCAGTATGAGAAGTTTCAGCTTGCTACTTGTCCTAGTTGTGTTCCCACCGCTGGCTTACGTGATTCTCGTCCTTAATTCCTGTATGGAAATCAAAAACGTACTTTCAAAATGTGACGAAGAGAGACTGTTTTTGCCCTGATGTGTAGCATGCTTATTTTTTTCAGTCTTTCTGTCTGTGTCTGTCTGTATGTCTTGGCCTCATCCCCTGTGTCTGTTGTTCTTTCTCGCCACCTTTTATGGGCTTGTGAGGGCTGTAGGAATGAGCTGGTTAGGTTCAACCCGCGCTCCCTCTGCTGGGTGAGCAGCAGCATAGGACAAAGGTCCGAGGTGAATTCAGTGTGGGAGTTTGGGATTTTTTTTACAATCCTGTCATTTGCTAAGTATTGGAAGTACATTCAAGATTAAGCTGGGCAGTTCTGAATCTACAGGGTATGTCTCTTAATGAAGTAAACTCTTGGGATGGGAGGGAAGGGTTTTTTATGCAAAGCATTTTCTGCAAAGCATTGGCTAAATGTCACAAAGAAAAAGTGAGGTTTGTATATTCATAAAATATACAGTTTCCAAATATCTGCTTTCTGTAGGCTGATATATTTAAAACATTGTGCCTTTATTAGCAATAGTGTTAAAATGTACAAGAGAGCATCATGAGATGCTATTCTAACTTGTGTGGCCTGTGTCTGTACAATGTCTTATCTGAGCATGTAACCTCACACGCCAGTGTTAACTGTACATTTGGGAAAATGCAGTTCAAATTGCTTTCTGATGACAAACTGATGCCTGAATGCATAGGAGTATATAGATAAACAGCCAATTGATGTGCATTTTAAAGTAAGAATTTTAAAAATTCTTAAAAGTAAGTTTGACTGCAAGGTTTCTTTATAGTGGTCAGGTTGGTTCCCGAAGTCCGTCTATGATCAACAATGATTCTGAAACGTTAGAGGAATGTATGGTGTGTTCAGACATGAAGAGAGATACTCTGTTTGGCCCATGTGGACACATTGCCACGTGTTCTCTGTGCTCACCACGGGTGAAAAAATGCCTCATCTGTAAAGAACAAGTTCAGTCTAGGACAAAGGTAAAAACTTCCAAAGTTTATTGGTTCATTTTCTATTTTTAATGGAATTGTAGAAAAAAAAAAAAAAGGTCAGGGAAAAGTATAGTATATTTTAAGTGGTATTTTGCCTTACAGGTGTCTCACTGGATGGAATTAATTTTGCATTGTAATGATACCTTGTCCCAATATCGTATGTTACTTTTTTCTGTTTGCCTGTACTCATGTTCTACCTGCCCCTCATTCTTTCCCCACCTTGTTCCTTATTATTCAGGTCCTCCGAGTTCCAATACAGTCACCTGAGGATACTTTATTTAAATAAATGTTTATTTCCACCCCACCCCCAGTATTTTTTTTGCATCTTAAGATAAATTGCTGCTTTTCCTGAAGTATAATTCCTTTCAGTAATATTTAGTTCTTCTGAGTTCTTTGATTCCTTAGGGCTGCTTGGAAAGATGATTTGCCTGTTACCTGAGCTACTTAATATGTACATGCTTTTGAAGTTAGTAATTACTTGTAGCTTTCACCTTCTCTTTCTTTGGAATCTCAAATTTCACTATGCCGTCTTTCTCCTTCAGAGTATCAACCAGTTGTGCCCTGGTTTGGGGGCCTAATCCCAGTAAGGACCTCAGGTTTCTCAAATGGTTGCTCCCAAGTATTTGTGACTATATGGGTGCATCCCCATTGCTTTTCTGTTTGAGTATTCTTTTATTCCCCATAATCACCAAGTCTTGCCCTTCGGTTGCTTTTTGGCTGTTTAAAAAAAAAAAAAACCAAAACCAACACCACCACCACCCCCACCCCCCCAAAAAAAATTAAAGCCTCATGTTTAACACACAGGTGTATGCTTCTGATCTGTAGAAACCCCACTCTATTATCTTTATCTTTTTCCAAGCAGATTTGACTAGTCCACTTGTATGTTTTTGTTTCTCTACCTGAGAGTAAATATATGAATTGTAAATGTGAATTTGTACTATTCACTTTCTTATTCTTACTTCTTATATTGTTCACTATTCTGCAATGCGTATTTTCAAAGGTCAAATGTTAACATAGTGTAAGCTCCTTTCTCTAGACTTTCTTTATAGTCAGTGAAAAGGTTCTGCCACTGGGTGATTCAGAGCAGCAAAGTAAGTCTTCTACTTCCACTCATCCATCTAAAGAAGCTAATCTGTGGAAATCAGCTTTTCCGGTTGAAAGCTAACTTTTGTGGATAACCATACTTTGATTCTTTTGCTAAACTAGATTGAGAGTGTGGAATAGTTGTTCAATACTATTCTTATACTCTTCTGTAGAAAAACTTCTGGTAATATCTGCAAGGTTATGAAATGAATGAAGTTGGACAACAGTTTTATGAACTAGAAGAGGTGGTCCAAGACAGTATGAATGGAGTGGTATGTGGTGTCTATGGTCACACTATATATACAGTTTACCACATTAAAGGGCTTGAGAAACCTGAACTCGGAATATTAAAATAGATTACTATAAAAGTCTCTTATAAGTGAATTTCATAGAATCATAGAATAGTTTGGGTTGGAAGGGACCTTTTAAAGGTCATCTAGTCCACCACCCCTGCAGTGAGCAGGGACATCTTCGGGTCAACCTTCAGATCAGGTTGCTCAGAGCCCTGTCCAGCATGACCTTGAATGTTTCCAGGGATGGGGCATCTACCACCTCTCTGGGCAACCTCTTCCAGTGCCTCACCACCCTCATCATAAAAAATTTCTTCCTTATATCTAGTCTGAATCTACCCTCCTTTAGTCTAAAACCGTTACCCTTTGTCCTGTTGCAACAGGCCCTACTAAAGAGTCTGTCTCCATCTTTCCAATAGGCCCCCTTTAAGTACTGAAAGGCCACAGTCAGGTCTCCCCAGAGCCTTCTCTTCTCCAGGTTGAACAACCCCAATTTAAATATATATGGTGGAACAAAGAAGAATAAAAGAATAAAGGAAAAAAAAAATAATACTGTCATAGCTGCTTCTCTGTGCCTATCAGCGTACTGAACATATAAATATTGCCAGCAATTATCTGTTCTTAGAAGTCAGTGTGATAACTCATTAAGTTGCATTTTGAGATGCTGAATTAGTTAAAATAACACTACATGGAGCTTCCTAAAGTCCACATGCCTTGCCAAAGTGTCTAAAAGCAAATTAATGCAGAGAGCAGGAGATAAACTTTTCTCATATGTGTGTTTATTGTTCTTTACAGATTGAAGAATGTGTAGTATGTTCAGACAAAAAGGCAGCGGTGCTTTTCCAGCCTTGTGGTCATATGTGTGCCTGTGAGAGTAAGTAAACTTGATGGAAGTTCTTTTTGAAGCAATCTTGAAATGGGAAGTTTTAATCAGATGGCTAAAAGCTCATTACTAACCTGACTTCAGGTCCAATTTACTTGATAGTCTGGTGTGATAGTCAGAATTCTGGCATTATTTGGCATGCTGGTAATGAAATAATTGGAGAACAAACTGCAAGTGCTCTTCCATCTGAATTATTTAATTGTGAGAAGACTTGCTCAGATTATAGAAGCCTGCTGTGTATCATTTAAACTTCTGAAGTAATTAGAATTAATTTTATTGCTTTATTGCAACTTTTTGGGGGCATTAATATATGCAAATGATGTTTTAAAAGTTTAATAGGCTTCACTACTAATCTACAGATTTACACAAGGGCTGCATTTTTCCCTAGAAGACATATCATATATCCTTGCAAAGAGCACCAGTTATGATTCACTCTGATATACTTCACGTAGCAAAAAAAGACAGGAGATCTCCAGATATTTTTTTTTTTGAGGATGAGAATGCACTTTGTCACCAGACATTTCAGGGCTTTGTTGAAGTGTCATTTGCCTAGAGGAGAGCAGTCCTTGTTGCTGAGGAACTATATAAGAGGGAAGGTAATAATTCCCATAAGTAACTGCTTACTTGGTCTTGCTAAAGAAGTCTGGTTTCTTGCTCTGTTCTGGCTTGAGACACCTGACACTGAATCACTGACTTTACAGTTATCCTGATCTGGCTTCTTTCACTGTCTGCAGTTGAAAAATGATGAGAGAATTTTTTTTGATTTGTTTCCCAGGAAGAGGACAGCAAAAAGATTGATTGCTGTGGTGAAGGATTTCAGCAGTGCTATACACATCACCAAGTCTAAGCTGTAACAAGGACAGCAAAAGGTTTAACAGATGTAGATGATTTCTTTCCAGATTATTTTCTGGACATCTTGTTCAAGCAGGATGAGAGGGTCTTCAAATTTGTGTAGTTTATAGAGCCGCTCTACTGATTCATGGTAACCTTCAGCATTTATGAGACTTAATAATCTGCCTTTTGTAGAAGAATTACAGCCTCCTTTCTGGGATTATATTGAAAGATACAGGTTTACTCTTTTAAGGGTAAGGAGCCACATCTGTTTTCCCCTGGAGTATGAGGATGGTAAATTAGATCCTTTGTTCTAAGGAAAAAAACAGGTAGCCAAGACATTCTTGGAAGTTCTGGTCTCAAATGTGTGTGATTTTACTTTTTTAACTTCTGTAATTCTTGTGGAATAGACATCCATTTGGAGAAAGAGGAACCTGCTTGCTTGAAATATGTTAAAAGAAGATAAACAGAATAGGTTTACTTTGAATCCCAAACAAGACCTTGTTTATAGGTGTGATTTGGAGAAAATGATATGAAGATGAACACACGTAGTTACTTGTATTATAAGCGTCTGTTATGGCATTGCTGTGTAGTTACTGTGAATAAACAAGCTCATGGATATGAAAGAGCAGGATTGAGTTGATTTATTTCTCTGTCCTCTTAGACTGTGCAAGCTTGATGAAGAAATGTGTACAGTGTCGGGCAGTGGTTGAGCGAAGAGTGCCTTTCATAATGTGCTGCGGAGGGAAAGGTACAGAAGATACCACTGATGATATTTGTGAGTGACTCCAAAACCCATACTCTTTCACATTCCCCCACCAACTACTTCTTCTCATTCTTTTAAATGACTTAAATCTCTTCCTCTCCCTTCCAAAGAAAAGTTTAATAAAAACAGTGTTAAGTCAGGTATCCATTTGCTGTTTGCACTACTTTCAACATTGGTAACAGCAGATGCAATGGTAATACCAGTCATTACACTAAAGGACTGCTTCCAGCATCCAGAGTAGAAGCTGAAACATACATGACTTCTTGGCCGCTTACTAATGTCCTATGAAGCAAAAGCTGAAGGTTGTCTGTAATTGTGCAAATGAACAAATAAATGTATGTGGTGGTTTTTTTTTTTTTTTTTTTTTTACTTCTGGAACTCTGACTGATAAAGGAATGGTAAATATTTTGCATTTAGTTACAAGCAACTTTCATGACAGATTGTTTAGTTTTACATCTCCTGCTTTGACTAGTTTTTAAACTTGTGACTTCTATGAATAACTTCTATGAATTATTTGTATTTATGCTGTGTGTATGTGTGGTATGCAGTGTTTGAATTGAGTACATGTGAATTGGAATATTAGGTCATTCTTGTAATACTGTTCCTAAATAGATTAACATAAGAATAATACTTAAAATCAAGTTTTAATACTCACACTGGAAATTTAAAATTTGTCATTTGAAGTACTGCTCAATTTTTCTGTTTCTTATAGTAACATTGCTTCCCAGATCAGTCATATACAGGAATATTAATCTGACCTTGCTCAAATCTTGAGCAAACTACTTCCAAGACACTTGTGCAGTTTTCAACACCAAATAGAATTGGCTGTGTAGATAAAAAGTCTTTTCAGTGTGAAAGGGTTTGGCTTTATTTTTTACATGTGCAAGAAAATTTACTGCACGAACTTCACTGGCAAATAAGAACTTGGAGAACATTAAGGGGCTACAGGCATTTTGAGCATCGTTACTGAGGAAATATTTGTCAAAGAAGCATTGCCACTAAACTCAAAGAAGTTCTTTATGAATTGAGCTGCAGTGATGTTGTAGTGAATTGAATTTGATTATAAAATTTGTTTGACTAACATTTCAGATAATTCTAAAATTGTAGTTAGTACACTGGAAATAATTATTTGTGTTTCATGTGATTGATGCCTAATCATAGATCTTTATCTTCTCTGAATTACAGCAAGTGGAAACATTCCAGTTTTGCAGAAAGACAAAGACAACACCAATGTCAATGCAGATGTACAGAAGCTGCAGCAACAGTTACAAGACATCAAGGAACAGGTAAAAGTGCTGAATAAAAATTTTATGGACCACTAAAATAATTGAAAAAGCCCATGCATCTTCTGTTATTTAAAACAAAATGATATGTTGAAGTGCTTCAGTTCTTAAATTTTAGTTAAATAACCAAAAATTTTTGTGTGTGATGTGGCTTGTATGTCTTCTATGTACAGGTTTTAAAAAAAAAAAAAAAAAAATCAAGTGGCCGTGTTTGATAATCCATCTACTAGAGCATCTGTGTTGGTGTGACTGAAAAAGGGTGCTCTGCCCAGTCAGTATGTTCTGCCTGTTTAGCTGACCTGAGTGTATAGGTACAGCAGAAACTGTTTGCACGGAACAGTAATAAAAGTAGATATTCTTCACTATTCTGTATCTACCTGAATCTTTACTTGTCTGTTCATGAGCTGCTTTTGAACAGTGGCTGGCAATTACCTGTTGTATGAGGGCTATAGTTTTTGAAATTAGTTCAAAATTAAAACCCTTGAAAGTCTGTACAAAATTAATATTTGGAATGTAAAAGGTAAGGTTTATCTTTCGTAATTATGGGTGGTGTTTGCAGGAGGGAATTTATACAAATTGACTACAGATTGTATTGATTATTCATTGGTTAAATTACATGAGATTTAGAAACCTAAAGAAAACCAAAATTCAGATAACTGACAGTTACCAATTTAAACTTGTTATAATTCTGTTTCCATTAGAAGCATTTAAGTTGTCTACATGCAGAATTTCCCTGTGTTAAATTACTAAATTGTTTCCTTACTTTTCCATCTGAACAAAGGAAAACTTGATTTTGAGATTTTTCAGCTGTAGATGACCGGGGGGTATCTGATTATTGTATAAACTTATTCTCTTAGAACCCTGATAATGTGATTTTTGGCTTCCCTATGTAAAACACAATTGGAAGAAACTTTTCACAGACACAGGAAACAGAGAAGTGTTCTTACTGTATTACTTGCCTTTTCCTCTTGTAGGCTTACAGCAGTCAGTAATACTTCAGTGATGGCAGCGTCACATCCAGCCCTGGTAGTTGTTGCTCTCAGCTGTTCACGTGCGTGAAAGCTAAGAGGAAACTGTTTAGATCACCCAGTTTTAGGGCCCATATCTCTAAATGCCTTAAATCTGGGAGATGATAGGCTGTCAAGTTTAAACCTCAGTGGCATGTCTGTGAAGAGCTGTTTGCTGTTGTATGGAGGCTTGGCCAACACCCCAGTAATAGAAATTCAAACATCCAATTCAAAACAGATTCCTTTGTAGTTTTTGTAAAAGAACATGCAGATTAAAAATTGTCATTTGAAAAATGCATGTCTGTCTGGACGATAACATCTAGAGCTTCTAGATATCTCTGACATCTTACATCTACTGTTTAGCCTCTGGTTTACTTTTTAACTTTGGATGAAAAGAATAAGGTTACTGCTTTGGCATTTAAAATGATATATGCAAAACGTGCAGATGAAAGTAATCTACTTTCTTCGGATACAGTTTTTTCTGGTTACTTCATTTTAGGAGTTTATAAAAGATTGGCGTTCTATTTGGGTATGCTAATACTCTTATGTATAGGGATGCGAAAGGAAAACTATGTTACAGTTTTTCTTCTTGATTAGATGTGAGCTCAGTTTTTTCAGTTTTCCTTAAGTGCTCTTTTATTCTTAACAATTTTGTCTTACCTTTGGGATTTGCTAGCTAGAAGGTTTCCAATATCAGAAAGTTATGCTGTACAAGGAAGAAGAGAATAATTACTTTTATACGTGTCATTTTCTATTTGTATTTTCTGGTTTTCATATTTGCAGTAGCAAGAAAGATCCAATACTGGAATGCTTTGAGAGTTTAAGTGCACTCTTTTGCTTTGAAATGCCCTTTAGTCCAATAATTTCTTTTAAATCCATATAAAACTGAAGATTGTTCAATGCCTCTGACTAGAAAGAGGTGATTCTGGTCGTTCTTGTGTGCATCTTGGCTTGAGACTCTTTCATGTTTTTCTTAGTGCCTTTTCTGATTAGTCTTGTGACAGGGCAAGTTGTCCATCATACTTGTGAGCAGAAGTTGGATTTGATTAAAATTAGTCATCTCATCTTTTAAATTTGTGCTTGAAATGATGCACAGCATTCCACTATAATTGTGTGTTCTTTTGATTTTGTGCTTTAATAGTTCAGTCTTCATGTTACATTGATATTTTTGTATCTTAAACTTAAAATTAATTTGTTCTCTTTCAGCAGGTATAATCCTATGTTTCAACTCATACCTTCAATGATAATCTAATATGTTAGTGCAGCAAGCTTTTAAAACCATTTCTGGTGCCAAGCAGAAGTGATGCTGATGTCAACAGAATCTCCCACATCTGATGACCACACCATTCTTCAGGGATTCCCTGAATGTGAACCCTTGTGACTGTAATTGCAATACCTTCACTCCATTTCATACATAATCACCACCATCTGTCTAATATCTTATGTATGTTCCTTCACCATACTTACATCACTTTCTTTCTCCTTAAAAATAAATTTATTTTGTCACTGTGCACCTGTATATTGTTGGCAAAACTGGTTTTAGTATTGAGGAATTGATATTTCAAGCAGGTTAAAACACCTTGTTAGTGGTAAAAATTTATTTGAGTTGCAAACCCAATTATTCTTAAAGGAGCACTTTTTCAGCCTACTTTTACTTATCCAAAGAAGTAATTCTTACATAGAACAGGTATAGTGCCTTTTTATACCATTTATTTTCCTTCAAAAGAGGGGAGTCAAATGTTTCATGCAGAAAAAAACAGTAGTGTGTGTTTTCACACAGAGAATGTTCTAAGAAACTAATAGTACAATAGAAACAGATACTGCTTATTTCCTGCTCCAGTGGCACAAATTGGGTATAAGGCATGTAGTGAACTTTTTTCCACTGTAGAAGTGCATCTAAGTTGCTGGTTAAGTGAGGAGAATGCTTCCTGAAAGTTGGATAAAAACTCAGTTATTTGGGCTTGTATCACACTGGGAAACTGCTGAACTAATCGAGAAAATCCTTGTCAGAATAGAATTGCATAGCAAACAGGAAGTTTGGTTGTTCCTGCCAGCTGAATTTTTCTACTGTATGAAGTAACTTAAATGTTAAAATAGTATCATGTTAAGAAATTAAACAGCTAATATATTTTAAATACTCTGCATTTGTACTAAGCAGGAGAAATTGGGCAATTTGCTAATATTGCATGCTCTGCATGCAATTGCAGAAAAGATTTATAAAATGAAAATGTTAGGATTTCTGTCCTTCACTGAATGAAATAATCAAAAGTCATGGTGTTTGAACAGATTTTATTTTTTTTATTATTTCTGAGTCCCTTGATGAATATTTTCCTTTTCAAATGGTGATGTGGCATTTGGAGAGAAACAGACCCCTTGTAACTTCCATAATTCTGACATTGTATTTAGGCACAACAGCAAATAATTAAGCTAAAAACATAGAATAAAAGCCACAAGTTTTTTTTCTCCAAAGATAAGATTCGGATTTGCTTTGTCAGTCCTTTGTCAAAGGACATCGTGTCAATACTGTCAGGTTATAGACACGTCACAGGACAGCTATATGCTCATTGGAAATAGCTGTTTCATTGATATTCAAAGACTGTAGGTTACTGGAGGAAGAATGCTCTAGTTGTGCCATTGGGAGGTGAAGGTGACTTGGTGTGAATGGAAGAATGAGCAGGACTGAGTGCCAGACACTTGGTCTTTTGCAGATTTTTAGATTGAGAGTGTTTTGCTCTCAAACTTTTACTGTGGAAATTCTGACAAAGCTGTAGCACAGCGGTTTTGGGAAGTGAAGGGTTGTTTGTTTAGTTGGGTTTTTTTAAAACATGAGTTCACATAAGGTTTTATCTGGAAGTTTTACATTCCTGCTAGCCCATTATACTGGTATCCTGGAGATTAAAATAGGCATTTAGCCATATTCCATGATGATTTAAAATCTGTATAAGCTGATTAATGGCGAATTTATTTTGGTCTTCAACTAAGCTAGCCACCCTAGGAAGTAACACCTATTGATTCCATAGAAAGTATGCTTTTAAGTTATACTAATTGAGGTTCCTGCTATGGATTCTCTCTCATGAGATGAACAAACTGAAATAAACCCCCAGTGATGAGTATGGACACAAGTCACAGGTGCAAAGTGGTGATAAAATGAATTTGCATTTGAAATATGAGCCCTGTCAGTATTTCATATTATGAGATCAACATTTGTGTTACATATAAGTAGTGTGTCTCAGATTTGAGGACATCTTAGATTTGATTTGTTGGACTACAGAATGGTCTTAACAATTATCATCTGTTATAACATCTATTCATTTACTAACCTTTGATAAACTGTTATAAATGAAATCCTAATATGGCTGCAATATGTTTATGGTGAAGGAACATGCCTTACCAAAACTTCAATTTCTGCATGTGACAAAAGGTGAAGGACATTGTTCCTTAGTGGTTTGGTACAAAATGAACTTTGCTGTTGAACTTTAGGAGATCTTTTTTTGGGCACTGGCTGTCACTTTAATGTTCAGCAATTAAAACTGATTTTAAAAGTTTGCTGTGCTACTTTATGACTGAAGGTCACAGACTTACTAATTGTTCTTCATTTGAAACTTGAGGTGTTCTTTTGGTTGAAAATCTGGATAACTTCTATGAACAAAGGCTGGAATTACCAGTATTGAATCTTTATATATAATATTGATTATGCAGCTTTTTTATTACTTCTGCATATGTTCAGTGCTTGGTGTTTAAAGGTAAGTATATGAATGGCTAGGTAGCCTGAGAAAAAATTGGTAAATTATTACCCAAGCATTGCACACATCAAGCTGTTTGTGGTGTTTGTTCTCTGGAAGATTACATGACATAAAAGGGAATGTTGCTGAAGAATGTCTTAATGTTGCAACCTTGGGTAATGATACCAAAAATGTGATGTCAACCTGCTACTGGGTTGTCTTACTTAAGGGGATCAGATTTGGAAAGAAGCTATATAGTTTTTGTGTCACGATGGGGTAGGAAAAGCCCAAATATTTTAAGTCAAGGTGAAGTAAAAGTGTGATGATTTTTTTTTTTATTTTTTTTTTAAATAGTTCTCAAGTTAGTGCCTATGTTATGCTATGGCAATGATCTGCTCTGCTTAAGATGGCATATTTATTGTTAAATTTCAATAATGTGTACATTGCATATTCAATACAGTATCACTACTGCAATTGACTGTGTAACCTGTCAAAATCTTTTACAGACTATGTGTCCTGTCTGTTTGGACCGTCTGAAGAATATGATCTTTCTCTGTGGCCATGGAACATGTCAGCTTTGTGGAGACCGAATGAGTGAATGCCCTATATGCCGCAAGGCAATTGAACGAAGGATCCTTTTGTATTAAGTAGCAGAACCAGTGTCTTTTTATTAGCTTATGAAATAGCAAGGAGATTTTGATGACTTAAATCTCCATAAGTTTGAAAGGCAGTAAAGGGTTCTAATGAAAACATTTCTAATTCTGTAGCACAGGTTCATTACATGGTAATTGTTTAAAGACTGTGAACACACTAAATGAGAGAACAGTATTTGAACAGTCAGTTTTTAGCTTTACTCTTAAACACCATCTAAGCCTGAAGCTAATTTAAAGCAGTCTTTTTTTCATTTTCTTTGTTGTCTTCTTCCCCTTAAAATTTAAAGGGACAATCTTACTTTGGTTTTGTTCATGTTTTTTAATGTATGTATCAGGTGTCAAGTGATGTAAGGGGTTTTTTTATATTGTTAGTTAATATAAAATATAAATATTTAGGATTTTTTTTTATGCTTTTCTGAAGAATGTCATTTCCCGTGGCAGTTACAATTCACAATAATTTCTGTCTTGAAATATATAATAATGCAAAATCAATACAAAGTGTGTACACAGTAGTAATAAATATACTATTCCCATAAGATCAGGCCTCAAAATACAATGTTAAGGTGATTCTAACTTCATCATTTCTAACTTCATCAGCTTTGTTTCCGAGGATGGGTTGGGAAGGAAACAGTAAAAAGAAAAATCTTGCTTAGATGTATTATGTTCCTAAAACTGCACTTTAGTCTAACAGGTTCAAGCTAACTTAAATAGTGAACTTCTTAATTCTGCTGGCCACATAATTTTGTATGAAATTGCTTTTAACTTGACTGGAAGGGAAAGCATTCAAGCAATGGGTCAGTTATCCACTTCAGATGAGTGAATTTGATCAGTTGTAGAGGAACATACATATGTGTATATATATGAGGGGGGAGGGGCATTTAAAAATTCTGGGTATATGAATTAGGAAAAAATAGAGGTTTTGCAAGATTTCCTCTCTTAAATGAGTTTTATTGTCTCCAGGCAAACAGTGTCAACAGCAAAAGAGCAGATGTAACATTGCTTATTCATCTAAGTTGGGTGTTAACACCAGAACTTATCTGTGAACATTACTGGGTAATACTGCAAATCAAGATATTGTTGACAGAGCAGTGAATTTTGTGAGCCATGCCTAGGTGAGTTGAAGTTGGCTGAAGGAGTTAGCTGTCGCTGGTGTGACAGATGTGTTCCTGACCCTAAAAATGCTACTGTCAGGAACTGCAAACTATTAATATTTTGATAACAAGTACATCCTTCCATCATCTTGGATGGAAGAAAGTATGCTGATTTAAGGCTCTCTTGTAGCTGAAAGGAATGCGTGCTTACTCTTAAGTGATTTGGCAGTTTTCTGAGTGCTTAGTTTATGTAGCCCTTTGCCATTGTGCAGACTTCATCTGGATGTGCTCTTGCAGAACAATAAAGAAATCCATGCTGGAGTCACTTAGGTGCCTTACTTGCAACTAAGATGAATTTCTCATTTGATTCTCATTGCGTATGTCAAAAATCTGGAAAAAGGTATAGTTCAGGGGAAGATCCAAGTAAGGATAAAGGCGTAAAACCGTGATCTCTTCAGATAAATCAATCTCAGGCTTTTGAAGCTTGTGTTGATACGCCAGAATTGTGCAAACATTGGCAAAAGTCTTGGAAGAACATTACTAGTAAACTGTAAAGATAGGTGAACTTTTAACCAGTAAGGTTTAAGCACTGGATAGAGTTTTGCAGGAAACAACTACAATGATATATCAGAAAAATGTATGTAGAGTGGCTTGTAACATAGCAAGGTGATGCAATACACAGCCTTTCTACAGCCATCTTTAATCCTGATCCAGAATTGCAAATGTTCATCATTCTTTCCAGTAATTTTTCATTGGACACAATCTCAATCTAGAGTCAATATAGCAGCCTGTTTTATTTTGTATACTAATAGTCATCTGTTCTTGGATAATCTGTGTATCTGTCTTCTTGGCCAAATGAAATAGCCCTCCCTTTTCTTGCTTCTTGGGTCCCTATTCTAAAATACCAAAATTTCAAGGAACCTTGGAAAGTTTTTGATAGAAAGTGTTTTTCAATTCGGCATTTCACTGTCTCCACTTGAGGTCTGAGTACACATGAGTGTTCACTGCAATTTTCATTTGGCCAATATGCATGTCACTAGGTCTGATTTTTTTTTTTTTGTACCATGTTAGACAGCTGAACTTTCTATAGTAAGCTTCAGTTTCCTGTCAGTCTTCCTCTAAAAATAATTTCGTAATAGGATGTGCCATTTAACAATTCATTCTGAGTTTTAGCCTGTAATGCATCAGATCTGTACCTTGGTTTCATCGGCTCTAGTAGACATACTTTGAATATTATCCTATTTATTCTTCACAGGGACCTCTATAATAAACTTGTCAGCACAAAGGCAGGGTGGATTTCTTCTTGATAATGCAGGTCAAAACTGAAACCTCAGTGTAGCAGTTGGCATTCTCCTAATTCTTTTTCACTGGAACGAGCCAGAATTACTTGAAAGTATTCCAGCTTAGCATCAATTGAATAATTCAGCCAAGTAAGAACTGATCTAAAGTATCCTGGGTGGGAAACTGGAGTTGAATGTTAAATATTCCTTGTCTGCAGGAGACACATATTGCAGCATAGATAAGTGTGTGCTCTGCTAGGCTTGTACTTTTCAACAGGGAACCTGTAAGTTACTTTGTAACACTCTTAATACATCACAGTCCTATGGAAATAGGGACAATGACTGAAGGTATTGCTATAGGAGCTGCTCTAGTCTTCCATACTGTAGTCATACCAGATACATGTGACTGCGTATAAGTTTCTGATTGGACTCGTTCGGCAATGTTGTGTGCCAGCTGCAATTAAAGTATGTCAACTTGATGCTATTATGGTGCCATGAAAAACAGCTGAATGAAAAGTGAAAATGAGAGGAAAAATCAGTAAGGTATTTATCTCTAATATACTGTAAAATCATAAAATGTTAAGAGTTGCAAGCTTTGTTTATTATGATTATCCCCCAGTATTTAATAGCAGTTTAGATATCCAGTTGAATGAAATATCAAGAAGGCACCTAATAATATATGTTGTGCAGGTGTGAGGTATGCTCAGATGTTTAACTAAAATACTTTTTGGTTTTTTCATTTAGTAAAACATATAAAGGGTCACATCAGTACACAGTGATTTAAAGTGTAAAGACAACCCAAGAGGCTAACCGAATATGCTAAATAACGGTAGCTCGTTAACTTCTGTGTAACTATGCTTGACTTTTTTTTCCCCAAACCTGCTATCACTTACTATACCCAAGCTCATATGGCACTTCTTGAAAACTTGGCCTATTATTACCTACTCTCCATTTGTTGAAATACTGTGTACTTCTATGTTGGGGTTTGGAGGAATCCCTTTTTGCTGAAGCGGATATTGAAAATTACACTGACAAGAGAATAAACAAGCTACTTTGTAAATGTGAAAGATTGATTAGGAGGTGGTGTTCTTAACTTGGACTGGGTGAGAGTATAGCAGATTTGCACAAGTACTTGTGCCTTGTTAGCATAGTCTTACAATCGGTATTCTAGCTTCTTTTAAAGACGTGAAGTGGTCTTTTAAAAATAATCTAAGTACTTATTGTGTAGATATTTTCTAGAGACGAAGTTTTATGTATGCCTAATTATTTTTAGCAGTATTAATTGCAGTTTGCATAAACATTAAATTGTTTGAAGAAGCTGCCTTGAGCTAGTGGTCTAAGCTTCCTCTACAAAATTAAATGTTAGAAACCTAATTTTACTCTTCCAGTAGCAGCTGGTGAACTGAAGAGCCTATCCCATTCTTTGTGCTGCCTGGGTCAAGTTTTCACTTAAAAAAACCCAACAACACTACAGCCTAACTTTTAGCAGTGCTACCTCCTTTCTGTCAAAGTACTGAATTCTCTAGTTGTTCTTTGTCTTTGGGAAGGGATGGGAACACATCAGTTCTGTCTTGCTTCATCAGTTTTGATGTCTGAATATGTTGTGAAGGTTTTTTACTGACTGTGTAAATTACGTACAATAGAAGTGTGTGATTTGCCACAGCGTACATTGAGTATCATTCTTGCATATGTTGCTGCAATTCGTACTGTTGTCTTTTTATGCATTTAATAACTTGTGTTGACAAAGCAAAACTGTTATCTGCAGAGGTTTTATTATGTGCCATTTTTATAGCTAAGCCTGTGGTAAATACAAAGTTCTGACTCAGGGCTTTTTAACGACTTAAACACGTTCACAGTGTTCTTCAGCACATCTTGGAGAATATTAAAGATTTAATGACTGTACAGTACCTTGATAGAACTATTGAATGGGCAGCAGCCATAGAGTCCTTACAGAATGCAAGTATCTTTCGAATCCAGTTAATGAGTTGATGTTAATATGATTGTAATACCCCTGCCATGGATTTATAAACTTGTATATACTTTCTGTAAAGGAAAATTGGCAAATGTAGGTATTGTTAAGCTTTCTGAAAGATAGTTTGATTATTGCACCAGTCATAGGGGTCTGAAGGGCATAGCATTCAAACTTACAGAAGCAGCATTTGTGGCAAAGGCAGCTGATAAAATGTTCTGTATATGACAATTTCAGCGTGAGGGGAGAGGTCATTGTATAAACAAACATCTAAAAATACTTGTTTTACTCTGGCCCAGTAAGTCTTTTATGAGAGAGAAATAACCAGCAACAAATCTGTATGTTTGCATGGCATTTCGTAGTTACAAAAAATTAACTCTCATTTTGAGCTTCTAGGAAATGCTTTCTTTGTCCCAAGCTTAAGTGTCTTTATGAATGCAAAATATTCTTACTAGAAAACAGATTTTACCAAACCGCAGGAACGTTTTTGCTTTTGTTAAAACCAACTTTGTATCTTCAGTAAAATTGTAGATTTTGACATGACTGTTTGTTGGGGAGATTTAAGGTTGTCTGTGTGAATGTAGTGGATTTCTGTATGCAGGTAGCATTATATAATCGCTTTCATTAAAACTGCTTAGCAAGGTCTAAGCTTTTCAAAGGAAATGCTAATGTACTGTATGATTAGTAAAACTTATTATATAATGCTGTATACTGACTTTTTCAAAAGCTTTGATTTAAAAGTGTAATTGGACTGAATTAATACTGATTTCTGTGCACACATTATTGGGAAGGGATTGGTGGCTCGTTTGGCTTCCTCCTTCTGATTGTAATGATGTTAGATGGCACAATGGAATTAGAAGACTGTACACCTGAACAAATGTTTGGTAACTCTGTTAGTTGCTGACACACAATGTTTAAAAGCGCACCAGACTTTATCGAGAAAGTTTGCAATCCAGACTTCAAAAAATTCTGGTTCTTTATAATGTGAGTTTGTGGCAACATCAGAAATCCTATGTGCCTTTTTGAATCTCCCAGATACTCAAATACGGTTTAAGCAGCACAGTAGAACTATGAAGGGCGGATTATGTTGTAACAATGAAAAGGTTGATTTCAAAATTTTATCTACGGCACATGTGCAAATTTTTCTGTAAATACACAGTTCATAATGCTGATTAGAGCTTCTGTTAAGTTTATGTTAGACTCTGGGTTTACATATAATTGAATGGCCTTCACAGATCTGGCTACAACCGCAGATCTGTGATCATTTAAGAATCTCCTGCCAGATACAGTAACTCCCATGTTCTGAGGCAACAATTGCAGCATCGTGGTTTATACTCTTAGGATTCAATTTAATGGATGCATTCAACAAAAATACATATGTAATGAAAGGCAACAAAAGCAACCAGACTTTAATGGCTTAGTGTTTTAATTTATCATAGTGTTCCGCTTGACAAATGAATTGACGGAATAAAAAATTTGTTGCTGTCTCTCTCGGTTTCTTTTCATTTTTCAAGATTTCTTCAACTTTGGTTTATATGACAGGTCTATGCAAAACCGTAATATTTTCAGATATCTTTTGTTTTAACTTTTTATTTGAAAACAATTGATGCAAATTTTCAAAATATATTTGAAATAGCCACATGTTCTTTGCTTTGGGACTTACAAGCTGTTTACATCTCCATACCTGTTCACTGAAAGTGATGGGAACAGCGCTGGCATAGGTTTAAGGCTTGGTCTCTGTGGTCTCTAGGGTTTCAGCCCTTAATGTTGGTCACAGTGGAAGCTGCTGCCTTTGCTTGTGTTTGATACTGGTGTTTTTAGATTTTGAGAGGGCTGCTTCATACTGTGCAATATAATTGATATAATCCTTTTTAATATAAATACTGTATAATATAATTAATCTCTGTATAATGCACTTTGTTCTGACTAATTCCAGCTTATCCAATACGCAGCCATCTGTTTGCAGCAGGGATGATGAAACTCCATGGAGATTTCCTTTGGATTTGGCATTTAGTTAAATGCGGAGGGTGGTTCTTCATGGGTGTATTCTGTTTTATTTAGGGAAGAAAAATCAGCAGCAGTATTTGAATAAAAAGTGATAGCCTTCCTTTTCAGACCTGGTTTTCCACAATAAGGAAAGGTAATTTCAGTCATAAACGGTATCATTGCAGATCTTGTGCATTGTGCAGCCCTGTTCAAGTCAACAAAGTAGCATGCATTGGAAAGCTGCTACTTCAAAGAATAAAACCTAACAACTGTTCTTGATGCTTATGAAAAGGTTCTGGCTGAAAATTACTTTAGGGATTTAAATACTTTGTTCCCTTTGCAGCAATGACAGTAGTATGTCCAGGCTCTCCAGGAGATAGAAAGTATTTTTTTAAAAAAGCAGTCTTTAAGAGTGTGGTGCTAAAGTGGGTTGAAATAGTTACATTAGAAACCAAGAACTCTGAGAGCTGATAATGTAAAGTTTTCTTCTGTAACAATGCAAGACTTTTAGTTATAGGAAATGTAGTGCAAAATCCATTTCTTGCAGTTAGGATTTGTTGGGGCTTACTTGACTGCCCTGAAGAAGTTGATACATAACTTAGATTCTGCAAAATTGCCTAAAATCAGGAAAATACACTTGTGAGACTATACCAACACTTTGCAACACTATAACACCATTTCGCTGAATTTTCCTTAAAAATAAATCTGAGGGAGTTAAGTAGACAAACTTACACCTGAGCTGTTTTCCCCAGTGATGCTTGTCCATCCTAAAATGTATGAGTGTTTCTTCCACAAGGGGTCAGTAGCACCCTCCATTTGTGACTTTTTTTTTTTTTTTAAATATAAGCACAAAGCAAACAAGGGATAAGGATAATGATGATTGCATTAATATGTGGGTGGACCAGACCTCACTTGTCCCCTTCTTCAGGCAGGCTAAGTATAATTAGCTTATTTGCTGACTTCAGTAAGCACCATATTCTATCCTCTGACTCTCATGTGACATGAACATTGCTACTATTGATTAGGGCAAAGTTCCAGTGGAGTGTTTACCTTCAGCTCTAGCTGAAAGTATTCATTTAGTCTAGCTCTTTCTCAGAAGCATGCAGTTGGAGCAGATAAACTGTATGAGAGAGCTTGTCCAGCAAGCAAGGGAAAAGAATTCTTGTATGAGCGTCCCACATACTCTTAATGATAACCACAGTCTCCCTAGATGGCTAGAGCTGATTAATATTTTCCACTCTATAGTAACACAGCTTATAGTTAAAAATGCTTTGAACACTATGGGTCTCCTCGGTGGAAGGAGTGTCCAGCTTCTCAAGGCTTCCCTGAGTATGCAAGTTACCTGGAGACGGAAGGTTGAAGTAACACATTATCTTTCTGCCAAGAGGCTGAATGGACCAGGCAGTTACTCCCTAGACAAAAATTTCCAACCCTTGTACCAAAGTCATATTTCACAAATAGGAGTCCATGGTCAGTGTCATTCAGGTGGGCACAGCTTCTTTCTTACACTTGCTGCATTATCAAGGGACCTTCCTTACCTTCATGTCTGCAACTCTTGTCATTCTCTGCTTCACATCTGTTACAGTTTTTGCATTTCATGTCTTCAGTGCTTCTGTCCCTTGATCCTCAAGTCCTCCATTTCAATTCTTTCGGTGTCTGTGTTTTCAATAGCAGAACCCTGTCTCCCTTCTTTCTCTATGTGTCCTTTCTCAGTGTAGTGCTTTCCTTGACTCATTAAAATTAATTTCCGCTACACTGAAGTTGACACAGTGACTTTGCGTAAGCAGAGTGGGGCCCTATCCATGTGTCCAACTCCACTCTTAATTGCATGTACCAACAGTAGGAATTCCTGAAGTCAGTCATAGCAAAATTTCACATTAAATTATGAACAACCATTATTTCTCTATAATGGCAGTATAAGAAAGTTTGTGGCTACCACCTAGGTGGGAGTGATAGCACAGAGGTGCTGCTTTTGGTCTAGTTACAGCTGTTCTTGACCATGTAGCCAACTGAGTATGAGCCAGCAGTGTGCCCAGGTGGCCGACAAAAAGGCCAACAGCATCCTGGCTTGTATCAGGAATAGCGTGGCCAGCAGGAGCAGGGAACTGATCATGCCCCTGTACTCTGCACTGGTGAGGCTGCACCTTGAATATTGTGTTCAGATTTGGGCCCCTCACTACAAGAAAGACATTGCATTGCTGGAACATGTCCAGACGAAGGGCAATGAAGCTGGTGAGGGGTCTGGAGCACAAGTCTTATGAGGAGCGGCTGAGGGAACTGGGGTTGTTTAGTCTGGAGAAGAGGAGGCTGAGGGGAGACCTTTTTGCCTTCCTACAACTGCCTGACAGGAGGCTGTAGCGAGGTGGGGGTCGGCCTCTTCTCCCAGGTAACGGGTGATAGGATGAGGGGAAATGGCCTCAGGTTGTGTCAAGGGAGGTTTAAGTTGGACATGAGGAAAAATTTCTTCACAGAAAGGGTTGTCAGGCACTGGAACAGGCTGCCCAGGGAAGTGGTAGAGTCCCCATCCCTGAAGGTATTTAAAAGACAGGTAGATGAGGTGCTTAGGGATATGGTTTAGCAGTGGGATGGCAGCGTTAGGTTCACGGTTGGACTTTTGATGGTCTTAAAGGTCTTTTCCAACCTAAATGATTCTATGATTCTATATGAGGAAAATCAGGAACAAGTAAGTGTTTGTAGGTTTTTGGTTTTTTGTGGGTCCCCTGTTCCCCACCCATACCCCTCCCCCCTCATAGGCTGCCTGAAATTTCCATCATTACAATATCTAGATTCAGTTTTTGGTAAAAAGGTACTTGCCAGAGAAACTCGCTCTGGATGGAAGTTACTGTCTCCTAGTCATGTGTATCTTGCCCGCATAAGTTGCCCAGAGGAAGCCTGTTCAGTTCAGTAGGATTGCTTGCAAGAGCATGGGTTGTTTGCAGAGAGAAAGTTTCTGTTGTTCAGCTTCTTGCTGCCTCCATAGAGAAGTATGAGAAAGTCTTGCTTCTTTGAATAAAGTAAATCTGAAACCATGTTCCAGGTAATACTCTTCCAACTAAGATTTCATAATCCCTCCTGTTTATATGATTGTCCTAAGGTGTCTTGTGATATTCTGTATGAAGGCTATATAAAATAAATAGCAATTATACAGCACTTATTTCCCAATGGGCATGCTATATAGTTTGTTGGCTTTGAAATACAATGCTATCATTCTTCCTCTCTTCCTTCTTTGCAATGAGACCTGTAAAATAAAGACTACTTCAGATATATGTAGACAAGGCTGCTTTTCCTAACACAAAGGACTTAGTTAAGCTGTTTCTAGTATAGCCTTACAATTCAAAGCATCAAGCCCAAGGTTTTTTGGCTGCATTTGATTGACCTGTAGCACAGGGCACTTAAAGGACCTAATCTATATTATTCTTGTGTTTCGGTCAGGTCATTCTGGTTCTCTTTAAGGCTGAGGGAGTCTTCATGTAACTTGTCCTCAGAAATTATTCTCCCACTACTTCCTATGGAGGGCACAAGAGTCCGGAAGCACTTCACACCTTCTTGTTGGGATAAAAAAGCATGTTAGAATAAGAACATGGAGAAACCTAAAGCTAAACTGCAGTTATAGGCCTGATTCTTAGGAATTTTGCGAGGAGAGAAACTCAGATGACTGTGAGCAGAGTGGTCTCTTGATGTTGAGTTTTAAATTCTTCTGTTCCCTCAGCTGAGAGCTCGTATTGTGGATACCTTGAGTCTTGCTGTAACCCTGCCATCTCCTTTGTCTTGCATTGTCCCACTGCCATGGATAGGTCCCTCCACACCAACTCTCCCTGGAGTTATAAGTCCTAGACTTAAACTGGAACTATTCCACATGTGGAGAAGGAAAGTGTGGAAGTTACACATCCCTAATGCAGAAGTCACAGCTCTGTGGTTCTACCTAATACAGCTCTGTTCCCGTGACACTCTCAAAAAGGATATGAAGGAGTAAGTGATCTTGCCTTGGATTTACTGTGAACTGTGTGTGCCTGCAAACAGGCAGTGGTGTAAAAAAGCTACTGCAGACCAACTGCTTGGTAATGAGCTGCATGAGGTGCTTGCCCTGCAGCAGGCAGTAGTTGGAGGCCACTTAGACTTTTTAAAGTGTTGCAGCCAAGTAGGGCTGAGTGGGCCAAGCCCTCTGGGCATCTACTTACCCATGAAGCAATGTCAGCTCAGGACAAGTAGCATGGAAATGAATTAGATATGAAAAGTGTATCTTCATTAACAAGATTGGGATACCAGACATTTAATTTTAGGCTTTGTCTGCTATGCTGAATTCAACAGTGACACCAAGATTTGGCAAGCTGTTGTTGAGCACTCCAGGAAAATTTAGTCACTGGCTGCTTTCATAGTTTTGAAAAATCCAAAACACAGCACTATGCCAACTAGTAGGAAGAAAATTAACTCTGTCCTAGCCGAAACCAAGACACTTTTGCAGGAGTTTCTCAACTTCGAGGAGGTAGTCAAAAAAAGTCTTCAGAAGGGGGGGGGGGGAAGTATTTAGACAGGAGGATTTACAGAATCACAGAATGGCAAGGGTTGGAAGGGACCTCGGGAGATCATCTAGTCCAACTCCCCTGCTAAAGCAGGTTTGCCTAGAGCAGGTTGCACAGGACAGCATCCAGGCAGGCTTTGAATACCTTCAGAGAAGGAGACTCCATAACCCCCCTGGGCAGCCTGTTTATCAAGGGAAGTATCTTCCCCCCACCCCCAACTACTTCTTCATGGGAACTGTGCCTAAGTTTTATTTCCTTTGCCAATGTTCATTTAGCCAAAAATGCTGCCGTAATTGCTGCTTGCTGTCTGGAGTGGCTGAAATCAAGTATATATCCCCTTGTGTCTGTCCTGTCTGTTCCCCACCACCACCCTACTGCTCCCCAGAAGGTCGTTCCCCAGGGTGCAAGGATGTGCTTGTGGGGTTGTAGGAGAGAGCTAGTGCTATCCTCTGTAACTTCCCAGGACAAGGAAAGGACTTTATTTCTCTAATGTT
This sequence comes from Gorsachius magnificus, assembly GCA_034008185.1. Lineage (NCBI taxonomy): Eukaryota > Metazoa > Chordata > Aves > Pelecaniformes > Ardeidae > Gorsachius > Gorsachius magnificus. Next base: position 52,566,408 of record CM067082.1, on the reverse strand, counting down.
GATTTGGTTTGGTCTTTTTCTTTCTGTCCATCTTCAATTATCAAATGTAGGGCTGCCTTACTTTTTTAATGTGGCATCTAATTTTGAGGGGGAATCAATGGGGGCGTCACTGCTGTACCTGGAATTCTTGGATTTGGCCTGTCCTTTCCTACAAAATTAGGCCTGATTCTTTTTTCAGGTACAGGTGTTTAACCATTAAGCTAGCCAGCTCAAATGCACATAGGAACGCTAACAGAGGTGGCCTCGAGCTGGCAGGTTTTTCTGGGCAAGATATGTAAGGGCTTAGCATGTCACAGGCTAACTTGGGCAATGCTACGTGAACCACCGTGTTGCACCTTTGCTTGAAAGGTAGGTACAGCTTAAGGCACCATCGTGGCACAACACCCTCTCAGCAGTAGCTAGCAGTGAGAGCTGAAGCGTAGCACACCCACGATAACATAATATTCTTTATAAGTTAATGCATCTGGCTTTTCTTGAAGGGTAGCTAACCTGAGAGGAGGTCAGTAGTACTGCAGGGAACCTGGGCATAGACCACCGCATGGTGCTTGGTAGACTTGCCCCCAAACTCTAGAACAAAGCTGCTAAGCAGCTGTGTGCATCCTTGGATTGGGTGTCGGTGGGTTAGAAACAAAGGTATCTAAAAGGCACCAACTTTCAATGTTTGTGTGAAACTGTCTCTCCACAGGCTTTATTAATTTATTTCCTCCCCATGCAGAAGGAGCATCCGAAGGAAGAAAAGAAGCTAACAAGCCTAGCTTATTTTGCTGCAAACCGTGTACATGCAGCCCTGGAGACCTCTGTAGATACCTGTGAGTCTGGGTGGGGGTGGAAAAGGGGGAGCAGTGGAGGAGAGAGAGGTCTTTAATGATGTGTTAGGTTATTGATGGAATTTCTAACCCAGAGGAGAACTGCCCGCCTTGGAGCTGAGGTGGGTAGTGTTACCCGCCGTAACTGCTTGTTTGTGCATAGTTCATTTTTATTTTATTATTTCAGGTCAAAGATAAGCTGGTGGCTCTGTTAAGTGTGGTGACTATCTGGGAAGAGCAGCGTGGTTCTGCTGAGCACAGCTGCCAAAACCGGAGCAAGCCAAGGGAGAGCGCTTCTTTTGTCAGGGACAGAAATGGCGTCTGGCACAGCTTTCTTATCAAAGGGAAGGATTTTTCACCTCAGGAGGAAGTTTGGCTGGGAAGGCATTGGATAACATTTCTTTTTTTTTCCAGCTCTGCGGGAAGTCCCATATAAATGTGCTTTCCATGAATATAATAGTTCTGCTTCTGATCCTCCTCTGGAGAGAACGTCAGTGGCCGTAGATGCGGAAAATAACGTAAAGTTGACTAAAATGCTTTTAATCTGAGTAAGTCAGCAAACACTCCATGCGTACTCACAGCCGGGAGCTCTTGGTTTATGCCATAAAACAAGCAAAAAGTAGTTCTCTTTCCTGTTTCCCCCTCCCCCCCAGTTTTTTATTCCAAGTATTTCTAAGTTTCCCGTCATCCTTTCCAAGCCATCATGTTGTAGTTAAATTAAAACCTAGCCTTTTCTCTTGGTGAGCACTTTGTGTAACGGGAGATACTTATGTTCCAGCTTAAACTTGGATAGTTTTATTTAAACATTAAGAACCTACGTGTGTTATAGAGGAATCACTCTAATGAAGTTGAAGAAACAAGTTGTCTTCTAATTGAGGCCATTAAACTGGGATTTGTTAGAGTTGGTTTCTGTAGGTTTACTCAAACCACTTAGTTCTGTGATTCCCCTCTTTCCTATGCGTGAAATGAGAAAAATACCACTTGGGGGTACTAGAAGAAATCTGGTGTACGCAAAGCAGCCTATAAAAGCATAAATGAGTTCCTGAGTAGCTACACCACCAACCAGGTGTGCGGTGGCACACCAGCTCAGTTTGGTGTTTTCCTGATGGAAAACTAAACCCTAGTACTGGTGCTCCTTCATGGTTCTGCCAAAGACCAAATAGGCATAAAATGAACTAACATCTTCCACTGTCCAAGCAGTGGGAATTACTAATTAACTAGTAATTACGTACAAATGTGTATTTTATTATACTTAACAAGTAACCATTGGCCATTATTTCCTTATTAAAGCTGTTAATGGAAGAAAGCTGAAAGGTACTGAGTTCTAATACTAAGTGAACTGACAAAATGCTAGCTTTTTTTTGGCGATGTTTTTCTGAGTTTCTCTGTGATCTTGTCGGTGCGCTGAAGCATTTTAGTAATGACTCTGCAACTCGACCTGCCACAGCCAGTGGGTGTCGCTGCAAGCATTGGAGTGAGGGAAGAACAATTTTTGGGGAGAAAGAAAAGTTCAAGTGTAAGTTGTTTGATTTATTTTTTTTTTTAAGCTAGAAATACAGAAAAATAGATAAATCCTTATTTACAAAATGCAGTTGCCAAGATTTTTCTTGGAGATGCTTAAGAAGAGTTTGAAATGCTTAATAATTTTTTTTTTAAAAAATAGCTATCCCAGATGATCAGGACCAGATCCTCTGGTATAAGAAGTCATGCCACTGCCCAATTCCATAGTCATGCTGGCCCCAAATGCCCGCTTGCTCCCTAGTGTTGAATGTTACGCACCTCATGGATGATGTTGGTTTAAAAAATTAATAAATAAAAGAAAAAAAAAAAAACCAAAAACACAACAGAGCAGGCTTTCCCTAAATCCTTTAAAACCACTTACATGAAATTCTTGATGTTTGCAGACTGAACTCAAAGTACCTGTCTTCCCTCGGCACCTCGCCATCCCCAAAACCAGACTAGCGCTGAAGCAAATGCCCTTCCCAGCCGGTGCCGGGGGGAAGATGCGCGTGTACCCTCCCGGCCAGCCCTCCGCCTCCCGCCCTTGCACAAACAAACCGGCCGCGCAAGCTTTGAACTGTTTACACGATAGATATTACCTAACGGTGCCTGCACTTTTGGAAGGGCCTCTCTTACACAGGTCGTTGCTAAGGCCCGCGTTGTCTCTGCCTATGTTATCATGAGGATGACAGTTTAAACAGGCTTTATCGCTGTGTATTCAATCAAGGTTTATGAGGGCTGATAAAGATGTCACCTAGTTGCTTTGTGTGTTCATTAAAACCCTATTCCCCAGTAGGACTTTGCTGTATTTTGTTATCTTTTTTTTTTTTTTTTTTTTATTCTTCACTGATTTTTAGCTATCTTCTGAAGAGAGAGGTGCCTGTAGGAAGGGAAGGAGTCATGCTTACTTTAGTATTTCTGATATTTCTGGGTGGAAGAATTAAAAAAAAAAAAAACAAACAAACAAAATTCAGATCTGGGTTGACACAAGCCTCTCTGTATTTAGTATCTCCCATTATCATAATTGCTTATTTAATAATTCTGTGAACTTTCTTAAGTTTAGCTTACACACAGCAGTGAAGTGACTTGTGTGCACTTTATCTGCTGTGTTGCTGAAGGTAGCTTAGGAGGGGCTTGGTGCTTCTCGGTTATCGTATAGGACGTCGTAGGTTGAGCTCCCATCGCCATTTTTCCTGATAGATGGAGACTGCGTATTTACAACACAGAAATGTAAACCCCATTGACTTATTTTGATTGTAAGTCAAAGCTGAAGAAATGATTGCCATAAATAGTCATATAAAAGGCACCAATAATTTTCATATTAATAGAGTAAAAGAAAGTAGGCAAAGATTAATTCTTTCTTTGTCTTGTAAGCTCCTTCATTTGAAATTTTTTTTTCCTCAACCCATGTCCTTTTCCTAGCCAGAGTTTAAAACAAACACGTTGTTCTAATTGTATCTGATACCATGACCAATTCTGCCAGTCTTCAGAAAAATCTCATTTCTACAGTAAGCAGAAGTTGCTCAGCTGCATTTCTGTTGTTTAAGTTAAATTTGTTGTAAAACAAAACAGATATACAAAACCATAATGAAAAACGATTAGTTGCAGCTGTTTGCTGTATTATAAAAGAGAGAAATGTTGAAGGAATTTATCGGCTAAAAAAAAATCAAAAATATCTAATAGACTCAAGACCCTAGTTCAGGCAGAAATCAATTGAGATATTAAGCGTGTATGTTTAGGCTCTTTTTAAAAATGGACAGAAAAAGAATACTCAATTGATTCCCTAGATCCCCGGGTCACAGTAAATTCCTGTTATTTACGCTGCAGCATATTGTCCCTCTCTGCGTCCTATAAACTTTGTGAATGCTGGTGCCTGTCGGCATTTCAGAAATGATTCTTTCACTTTGTTTACAATTTTGCTGCTGCTGGCAAGCATTCAGCTATCAAAAGGCTTTAATGCTGTGCATGTGCATTTCATAATAAAATGTTATTCTATGAGGATAATAACACTTACTAGAGATCAGTAATAAAATGAAAACCAGAGCCTCTCCACCATCGCTTGTTAACACTTCTAATGATTGTTTGCTTATTAACACTCATTTGTTATATGCTTCCTTTTTAGCTCTATGCTGGCCAGCCTAAGCATGAGGCACTTGTGTGTATATAAAATACTTATGAATAGCTGTGCCGGCCTACTCATCTCTGCAATAAAAGCTACCATAGCATGATCTGGTCTGCTTTTTGTGAAATGTTTTATATCAGAACCAGTTGTTGGCCCCTGCCTTATCAATTCACTCTATCTGTTTGCCTTTAAACAGTAGTCATGGTACTCTCTAGAATATTTGCCTGGGGTGAAGCTATTTTACCTGGTGCACTGGTGTCCATTTAGCTTTGACTTTGAAATACTCTCCGGTCATCTAGCAGTACAGTATTTTTTGAAGCAGAATTGCTATTCTGTCCTGATTGGATCCCTGGAATGTAGCAGAGTGGAATCCAGTGTGTCCCTTAGGTCTTGCACCTTGGTGGTTCATGAACATAACACCGTGCTTTCTGTGTTCTGTTCTTTATTGTCACTGCAGAACATCTGTGGGCTCCAGAAGGAAATTAAGAGTCCACTTCACTAAAGTATTGAGCAAACAAATAACAAAATACAGGTCTTGTTGAAGACTGTACACAGCCGTACCATCTACTTGCCTGCTTTTCTGAAGGAAACGTATTTGGACTACTCCATCTTCCAATCTGAAGTATGGCAATGGAAGATAACTTTGGAAGGGTTTCCAGTTTCTGTGCTGAAGTCCCACCCCAGGCACATGTGCTTACACAAATTCTGCTAAATTGCCAGAACATGGTCGCCACCCAAAAGCTGATCTGGCTTGGAATGTATATTGATTTCTGTTTCCTCATTTAAATCCAGAAAGTTTATGAGAGCAGAGTATCAGGCAGAAAATCTGGGGATAATGCAGTGTAGAAAAATAAACTGGCTTAAATATTAACAATACCAAGAGATCCCTGGTCTGTTTCTAGCTAGCCAAATGGGAAGGCCTTCTCAGGGCTGAGTAATTGACTTTTTCCTTCTATTCTCCATTGGATCAGGCAATATATTCAGTTGTGTTCACAGAGCTCTCATTTCAGGCATCTGTGGTATCAAACCTTGAACGTTGAGCTGGACAGAAACTACACTTCACTACAGTTCTTGGCATTGGCCGTTGTTTTCACAGGGGGATCTTAGGCTGCTGTCGCCATCTTATGGAGGAGTGTTAAGAGGTGTTGGAGGGTTGCAATCACTTCTCCCCTTCCATATTGAGAAGAGAACCTTAGCAATCCAGAAAGAAGAGGGGCCCTGTTATGGCAAGAGCTATGAACAATTGTGTGTGCCAACACCACCGCCTTCCTAGAGCGTACAGCTGCCTTGCGAAGGGAGGTGCATACAACACCGATAAAAGCACTGTGGTGATGGTGGTGGTGCCATTGCTTTGCTGTGGTGTGTTGTGTTGTAGCCATGGTACCTGGCGGTAGATGAATGAGTGTGGGCTGTTGTTACATTGAGGTATGATTAGATATTTATTGGTAACAGCCACGCTAGTCCAGTCTAAAAGATGACTGAGGTCTCTGCAGATCTGTTGAGAAGACTTGCTTGCAAGTTTGTGGCATCCATATGTAGGTCGGTGTTTACAGGCACTTGAAGGCTTGCCAATGGCCACCCTTGTTAGTCCAGCCCCTTTAGAGAGGTTAGTAGCTCCACGCGCTGGGAGATTGCCAGCCCTTGTCCATGGGGACTTGGTAATCAATTTTCTCAGTTGAGAACTCAAAAAGAGGAAGAAATCTTCTCCTCATCTGTCATTTTAGAGCAATTGCTTACAGTATTACATGATTTGTTCTTTCCTGCCCACCAGAAATATTTGGGGATATACAGTGAATGTAAGTTTAGGGAATAGGCTTGTTTCTTCTTAAGGTACCTTTCACATATCTTTAAAGCAGACCTCAAAGGCTGTTGATTGAAAACCATTACTCTGGAGAGTAGAATGGCTAAATCCAATCAAAGAGTTTATCCCACAGGTATTTGTGTACCTCCCTCAAATTTATGAAAATGTCAATAGCTCTGATTTATTAACTAGAAACATTTCATTTTTTCTAATTAGTGAAATTACAATGCAGGCCAGCCACAAAGTTTGGTTGTTGTAATCCTTATCCACCTTCCCTGCAATGTTACTGCTATTTGTGCTAATCTAAATGTAAATTGTAAGCTCCGTGGGACAGGGTCTGTCCCTTGCATTTGAAACACAATTCTCCCTTCCTTCTGTGGTTGTTTTGTGGTTGGTTTTTTGTTTTTTTTTTTATTAAATGTTTGTGCATGATCCTCAGAGTGGAATGCCTATCGCTTGCCTTATATGCTCCTTGATGATTCCTAAACTCATGTCCTTAATGGAGACCACTCGTGGCCTCCCTTTTCGACCATGAATCAGAATATCTGCAATAAGCCAGCAGCACAGAACATATTTTAAGATCTTTACAGTGTGTCCCACCAGAGCCTCCTCATTTCCCCCATGACCAGGAAAAATGAATTGCCTGTGCAAGATGCCTGATGATCAACAAACTAGAATTGTTTGGGAAAAAGAAATGGGTGGGCGGAGGGAGTTAGGAAAAGCCAGAGAAGACCCTGCGGTTGCTTCTCCCCCTCTCATGAATGGAGGTCCTGCTCCAGCACAGCTGTGGCAGTGGAGCCTGGGCTGGGAGAAGGATTTTGGATGTGTAGGTCCCCGGCCGTAGAGGGGTTTTGCAGGTCAAAACCAATACCTGTATGTTGCTCCATGTAAATAAATCATACGCCTGTAAAATACATGCTATAGTCTGCTGCTGGGTCCTGGGGGAGTAGGAAAGTAATTTAGCACAGCTGGATGCTTGTTCGTTTTCTGAACTGTTTTTATGGTTTAAAAGAATAGCTTCCTAAGTCACCATCTTATGAAAAAGTGGGGTGTGGGGCTGCACCTAGAGTGCAAATGCACTGGCATCACTTTAATTAAAAAAATCTGCTCTCTCACCTTCCAAAATATCCCCATTCCCTCTAACGAAGGAATTTTTACCTAATCCAAGCAAGCAGCTGTTGTCTGCCAAATGGCCAGCCCATGCTCCTGGTGGAGCTACGAACAGCTCGATGCAAAACCTCTTCCCTCAACTTGAACTGCAGAGAGGAGTCCCTGCGGCGTGTGGAGACTGAACTAGTCATTGCAGTAATAAATACGCATTTATAGGGCTCCCAAAGACTGTGTAAGCCCCCGACGCAACCTAAGCTGAGGACCCATTGGAGATGTTAGGATGCTAAGAACTGCTGCATTGGTGCTAACGTCTGCGCGTAACGGGTCAAGTAATTTCTTCACCCCCATCCTTGTCAGTGGAAAAATCCAAGCTTTTGTGAGCCTGGTGAAAGGTGTATGAATTATTTGAGGGGCTTTGAAGACTGCAAGTGTGGAATTGGTGCTAATTACGAAGATGCTTCATCCTAAGGCTTCATTGCTTGGGTTCCTGTGATCCATGTAGGGGAGTGATCTGCCACAGACTGGATGCTGCAGCCCACGTGCTTAGAAACTATGGTGGTTGGGCTGTAAATATCTGTGCATTCAGCTCAGGAAAAGTGGGAAACCAGTTCTGGTGTTTGATCTACGTGGCTAGCACCAGCCCAGCTGTTGCTCTCAGCCGAAAGACTCACAAACGCCAGCCAGTCCAACAAAATATGTTGTTGTGTGAGCAGTAGCAGTGCCAAAGATTTGGTTTCTCCTCGATTTCTGGCCTATAAAATGCTCTGGTAGGTTCTGGTAATGGGGAGTTGGAAGAAAAAGGTGTGGCCCAGGGTACAAGGAGAACGTGGGCCCTCATCAGATATATGCCTCCTTTTAAAAATGCAAATTGATAAATAAACACTGAAACAATAGGGCTCTGCTAATCCTTTTACAAAGGGCAAATTGCTAATCTAAGTCCCCAGCCAGGATGGCTGCTTCACCTTAACAATAGCTGCATTTATACCTTATGTTTTACTTGTAAACAGACATGTAGTGAATTGGAAAGGGTTTGGGCTCACCTGCTTGCGGCGGGGGAGGGCAGCTAATCCTTTCATGCCTTGCACACTCGGTGAGCAATGCTGCCATTTGATCACGCTGAAGCAAAAAGGCCAGCGCAGCGCTGCCAAATTTTCAGCCCCGTTAGACTCGATCGTGCTTGTGCTTTAACAATGCTGCCAGTGTCTCCAGCATGGGCAGAGAGAAAGGACTATTCATGTCTTCACATACTGAGCACCCGAGGGCCTGATCTGCAGAGGCACTGAGCACCCCCAGGAAAGGGTGCTGAGCTCACCGGCTTTCAGCCACCCCAGTTTTCCTCGCTTTGCAAGAGTGTCGAGTCCTTGCTAATGAGTATTGGCAGCAGAGCACGTGTGTGCCCATCTTTAACGGCCTGCTCCTGGGTGATGAGGCCATTGTGGAAAACCAGCAGGGATGGAGAAGGGGCCCTTGTGCACCACATTGCCCTGATAGGGGACGGGAAGCGTGAAACGGGGGCTGTGTGGTGGGTTACCAGAAGGGTGGATTGGTGCCAATGAGTTGATTGATAGGTTGTGTGAGCCTTTGCCTTGCCTAGCATTTGTGCAGATTTTGAGTTTAACAGAATTGCATGTGGTAGCATTGGATAAGGCCTGGCTTGCAGTTTTGTTGTCAGCTGCTGCAGCTTCTCTTTCTTTCCTACCTGCTTTTTTTTCCCTTTTAATTTAGCCTCCAGCATTGAATCTGATCCAAAGAGATAGAAGTAAGATTTTTATTGCTGTATTTGTTCAGTAAGATGTCTCCAAACCCATGGACCTGTTTGGGAATGAAGGAAACCTGGGCAATCTATAGCTGTAGAGTCACAAATTTAGGGCAATTTGATGCAGAAAGAGGAATGAACAGACCTATCTCAGTAGGCAACAGACCTATGGGGTGCTCTCTTCCATATAACTGGCTTTATATGAGAATAGAAGAGGAAAATCAGGATGTTTTGGTTTTTTTTTTTCTCATCCCCGGAGGGATTATGTTTGTAATCTCCTAAAATCACAGGAGATTAACATCAACCTGTGTGCTTCCCAGGAGAAATTGCAACTGGCACCTGGCAAAGCAATTCACTCAACTTGTGTTTAAGGGATCCTTTGGAAAAGGAGGCAGGAGGAGTCATGAGCCAAACGTGCCAGAAAGACTGTGTGAAAGACTTGGAGGATCTTGGTTAGACGTTGCTGATCTGAGGTCTTCTCCTCACTACCAGGAGAGGAGTGTTAATGCAGCATCAGCTCGAAGTAAAGTCCAGCCAAGTAAGAGATGCTGTAGTTTTTGGAGCTGTTAGCAGATTGAACTAAAGACTGTGGGAAATAAGTTATTAGAACTTTAAACCTATGAGCTCCTAAAGACCTACAAGTCTGATTATTTTCTAAGCACAGATTTTTACCTCAGCTAGCTCAAATTGAGGGTGCCTGTTCCTTTTGCTTTGGTTAACGAAAGCAGAGCTGACACACGTAACACCAATAGAAGACTTATAGAAAGAAGCTGTTTCATCTCCATTTTTGTCTCACAAAACTAAGAAAAACTCACACATGAAATTATTGGTCATGATTTTTATTAGAACTTTGATTCAAAGTATTGAGTTTGGGAAATTCAATGTGTGGTTAATGAACAGCAAATATAAGTACCTCTATTTAAGAAGGCGTTGTTATGGGATTTTAATACCTATGCCCTTGTCAATCCAGCCTCAAATACTAAAAAAAAATTCAGGACAGATTTTGAGGAGAAGAATTATTAAATACATGCAGGCAAGTGACCAAGAGGGGAAAAAAAAAAATCAAAACCTGCTTGTGGCAGACTAGCAAGGTTGTTTCCTTTTTTTATAGCAGAAAATACACAGCTTTTTAATCTTTTACAACTTTATTAAGCATTTGTAGTATCTTAATTTCTATTCTAATCATGTTTGAATTCTTCTAAAATTATAATTTAACATGGGTAAGGAACTGGCTAACAAGGCAACAGTGGTGACTTTTGTGGGAAAAAGAAATAATAGATTTGGGGGAGTTTTCCTGGCAGAGTTTCATAAAAATAAATCTAGTGACCAAGTTGCATTAATATTTTCAGCAAGCATCAATGTAGGAGTATGCTGATGACCTGGAGCTGGAAAACGTTATCCGTAAAGAGCGGGATTTGGATCTCCGCAAGGAGAACGGAATAATCACAGTAGCAGAAGTGACACGAAATATAATACTGCAGAAGATAAGATCTCGCAGCATTTAGGGAGAAATAATAAACGTTTTGGCAATGAACTGAAGCCGAAGGGTTCAGAGGAGGTAAAAGCTGGGGTGCTGTAGTGAGTCACAGGAAGTTTGAGTTGGATGCGGTATCGGCGCAACCCTTTCCAGGGGAGAGGGGAGCATTGTATTTGTACTGCTGAGCCAGGTGCTGGAGAGAGAGACCTCGTGTGAAATGCTGCGTCTGGCTCTGGACAGCTGCCTTCATTGGAAGAATTAAAAAAAAAAAAAAAAATCTGCACTGAAAATAGGTGCAGCATAGGGCTAGCAGAATAACCAGGAGGCTGGAAAACCTGTCTCGTGAGAGGCTAAGCGAGCTTCTCTTACACTCAGTAACTACAAAAGGGGAAATGTGCAAAGAAAAGAAGAGTAACTGGAACCAAAGGACAGTAAGTATAAGAAAAAAATAGTATAAGTGATTATAAGGAGTATACAGGAGTATGAATGAGTACGGTGAGACGCAAACTGTAGATTTAAGGGGAAATTCCCACCATTTGAGCAGTGAGGTTCTGGATGAGCCTTCCAAGATGAGCAGCTTAGACAGCCCGATGAATGTTTAAAGTGTTTATACATGCATTATCAGACTGGCAAAGACAGCAGGCAATCAAGTTGGCAGCAGGCAGGGCAATATTCATTGTAAGGCTGGCCTATGAGGGATCCTTAGCAAAGAAGGGCAGGAGCAGTCATGAGCCAAATGAACCGTGCTGAAAAGACAGAAAAGATGTGGAGGCTTTAGGTCAGACAAAACTTGTCTGAGGTCTTGTTTTCTCTGCCAGGAGAGTGGTGTTGGGCAGCTCAGAATAAACATAGTGAAGTTTGCTGGATGGTGAGTGCTTACACAGCGGTGGAGAAGAGAGACTTGTGCGAAGTGATGGAGGAAGATGGCAGGTTTTATTTCTATATTATTTAATACACACAGACACATAGGTTTCATGAAAAGCCTTGATATGTCTGCATAACGAAGGTGTTGCTGCTTCAAGAGGGGACTTCAGTTCCCAGAAATGCTGCCTTAAACCTTGCAAAGCAAAGGCAAAACACCTTGCCTTTCTTGTAGCCTTCCTTGCTTGTCGTAGGAATGAACTCTTGAGTTGATGAGGGCAACAGCCCTCATGCAAGTCTGTTGGGAGGTGTAAATCTCCATGTGGAGTAAGGTGAGAACCAAGCACGGGTTGAGCCCATGCCTGAAGCTCCAAGACTTGCCGTCTGCCCAGCTAACGCTCAACTGGGAGCACAACTGTGTTGAAACCTTTGGTGAGACCCACAAGCCTTTTGATAAAAGAGCAACTGAACAAAGGTCATACCCGGAAGGGAAAGAAAAAAAAACCCAACAAGAAACTCTAAAACCTGCGGGAACAATCACGGAAGGAGAGGAAGGAAGAGTGTTTCCTGGAAAAATAAAGAACCTCATTGAACTTTAAATCTAACCCAGACACCCAGAGTCAGCCCTGTTATGTTAAAAAAAGCTTAATCCAGCAAAAAGGGGGAAGAAAAAGAAAAGACATTAAAATGCACAGTTTGCCCTTGTGTCATGCTCCTTCACATTCCCACTGCGCTGCACACTGCAGAGGGATTCAGCGTGCAGCGATCCCTGGGATCAGGCTGCTTTGTTTCTAGATGGGGGGGGGGGAGGGAAATGGGTGCAGGGAGCTGCAGTGTCCTGCTCCGGATCATCCAGGAGAAGAGGAGTGTAACTCCAGACACACAGCGGAAGCTGGCCTTCAAAATTCAGTCATTTGACTGCACAGGAGAAACCCTGCTCTGCAATCCTAAGCAAATGCTGTGCACAAATTAAAAGCAATTGCAAGAGAATTTTAATTCCTTATTAAATATTGATTCATATGTGGCTGGAGCTGCAGTGACCTGAGGGGCTGGTGTTTGATCGAGCTCTGAAGTGATAAATTGATCTGTAACTTATGCTGGTTCCCGTGCATGGCAAAGTCATCTGATAGGAGACCAGGGGTGAAGGGTGTGACTGGGAGCTGGAGCCACGTCCTCCTGGGGGGGTGTGCGGGTGGCAGCCTGAGTCACTAATTGCCTTTGGGAATAGCCCTCTGCGCAGGAATGTTATCAGCACCTCCCCTGCCAAATTGTTCCCCCCACAGACCCCAGTAGCATCGCTGGTTGCTAACAGCCCCAGAGTTACCTGCACGTGTTCTGTTTCTTCTGCTTGAGAAAGAAGCAGCTGAAGGGCTTTAGCAAAGAATTCCTCCCAATCTGGTCCACACCAATGGTAAACAGCTTTTGCCTCTGATCACAAAAAAAGACTATCCTGTTACCTTTTTTACTGTTGTCGTTTGGTTTTGATCACACAAAAAATAAGGAATATTTTTTAGAAAATAGATGGAATTTTAAATATATATCAGATGTTTGGGACAGATGCTTATTGAGTCAATGAATCATTTGCAATTGAGAAATATTTGCTCTCTCCACATGTTACTGACATCAGGAGTGCTTTTGTTGTGGAGCATATGGAGGAACAAGTCACTCTCCGAGCAACGGAGTGAACTGAGTCAGATTTTCATCAGCTTTCACCAGAGTGGATTCTTTCAGCTTTGGCTTTTCCATGAGTGAACCATGCTGGTCACTCCTGGTCTTTCTCTCTCCCTCTCCCCCTCTCTCTCCCCCTTATACTTCCCTTTTATACAGCTGTATATTTTTTTCAAGCTTCATAGAAGAACTTTGAGTTCAGTTTGTCAAATTTGGTTAAGTTTGGCCAGCAGGATTGCCCAAGTTTCAGTTCCATAGGATGCTGAGCTAAATACAAAATGGTGCCAATCTTTGACCTGATTTGTGATTGATAACATAAATAAGGGGAATTGTCTTGAAGTCTGTGAACATTGACGAGAATTGGGAGATCTGTGTCATCTCCTAACTAGCAACAGTTCTCGTGAGTAACCAATAATCACCATCTGCCTTGTTTTCCCATATCTCTGGATCAAACACAGTATCTACAGAACCTCAGAGGTGTTGAAGTTATAGTCCATTCGTATTTATAAAATATTTACAGGTAGGCAGTTGTACTTCATGAGTATATTATTACTGTCCTAGCCAGGGCTGCAGAGAAAAAGAACAGTTTTTGAAAGATCCAAATAGCAGTCTTTATCCCAAATTAATGCTGGATATCAAGAAGGCTAAAAGATCTTAAAATAAACTGTGTGTGGAGTTCAATCGGTTATCCGCATAGATTCAAAAATGTTATTCCTGTGATAAGCAAATATACTTATGTACTGCATCCTAGATAAAATACTGTTATATTTTTTTATTTTTGACATATCTGTTGCTTTCTGTTGGTGGCCTTTGGGAGTCAGTAGGGGCACTGCTCTTTTGGGCCACCTACTTAATTGAAACTGGCTATAAAGTTTTGGCCACAATATGTGTTTTAGTTATAAGGATCCCAACAGCCTTAAGGACTGTGGCAACAGGGAAGGTAACAAGCCATGCATTTATCTAGCTTACTTATTTAGTTCTGTGGAGAGTTCCTTGATGCCATTTGGGCAGTAGGTCATATAAGCGTTTCCCCAACAAGAAATGATGAAAGCATTAACGTGTGCCAGCTGAAAATTTCCTGCTGAAATGCTGTGGGGTTTTGCTATAGTCTGCAGTAGGTGCTTTCCTCTGAGCTCACACATGAAGAAACCTCCCGGACTGGAGCTGGACCAGAAAGGAGAAGCTAGACAATGTGGCAAAGTTGACATTTTGAAACTATTTCCACTTATTTAAACAAATCTATTACCTGTTTGAATACCTGGAAGTACTCCAGAACTTCAACAGTTTATAATTTTCTCTTCTCTAAGTCCCCTGGTTTATTTTCCCAGGCCTAGTAGCTGCCGTCTTGAAATGTTCTCACTAAGAAGCCAGAGGGGTCCCTGTTTTCACACCGTCTTCGTCCCTGCAATAGCAGGACTGGTATTACGGCATCACTGCGTTATGCCTCCAGCCTAGATGTCTGATAATGTCCAAGATTCAGGTCTGCAGGATGGGAACAAAGGCTCTGGTGAGCAGCAGTAAGGGTCCTTGCCTTGAGGAAAGGTTATAAAATCTGACTACGGTGGACGGCTGCCAGCACAGGAGACTGCAAGAGCCGGGTTGCCTTCCTGGGACAGGGGAGTAAGGAGCTCTTGGAGGGGTCTCGCACCGGACTTTTAGAAAGGATCAACCCAACACTTTCTTAAGCAGTGGACAAGCACATTATTGCTTTGGTCGCAAGGGGAAATCACCGAGGCATGCACTATTTAGAAGGATTTAAAAGCAGCTTGATATATACACACAAGTGCTCTGTGGCATAAGCAGCTGTATTCATCTAACGCGTTAAGGAAAAAAAAAAACAACGCTGTGGGGGTTGACAACTCCCCTTCTTTCGGGCTATAAACCAATTTCTTGTACCTTTAATTCCCCTGCGCTCTCAATAAAAAAAATAATCCAGTTGGCCAGGTGCAATGCCAGAAAGTAGTCCCCATCAAGCGAAGGCATTGGCCAGTGTCCACAGGACTTTATTAAATAATAGAGTACCACAGCAAAATATGACAGAAGTCCAATGTTACTGACCGCAAATAAATAAAACACCAGTCTTTGACCACAGGGAACAACTCAAGCTATTTTGCACACAAATCTCTGGCCCTTGAAGAGGCTGGGGGAAGGGAAATACAGTTCCTTTCATAATGTTAACCAGACCTGCTTCCTAATCAGCACTGAGCTTGCTCTTTCGTCTTTTTGGAGGGTTTTTCCTGAAAGTGGGAAGTGGGAATCCAGCTGCAGGGCTCTACTCTGCCGCTGAGGATGACGGGCAATGCTTTCCTTCCAGCCTTCAGTATTTAGGTTTTCTTCTGTGTTCCTTTTTGCTCGGTTGCAGCCTGTCCTTCCCATACCTTTAGGGAAAAGCTTAGCATCAGAATCCTGCACCCTGTCTTCTCCTATGTGTCTGGATTAATAAAATAACTTTTGACATGTTTTCCTGCTCAGGTCACTTTATTAGCAATGTCTCTCACATCTTCTATCACGTGGAAATGGCTTTGCTGTTTTTTGTTTTCCTGGGTTTTTTTTTCATTTGTGAAGAAGGAATAAAATGTGGATGGGGACAAATTTTCCAAAGAAGCCAGTGGGTTTGTTGGAGCTCTTTGCTGAGATGTCAGGGCAGGCATTTTGTGACAGATTATTCAGCTGCTTAGATGGTGGGGACAGAGGTGCCCTAATGGACTCTGGTGCAATTCAGAACCTAAATCACCATCCCTTTTTGAACATTTGAACCAAGACCATAGGAGAATGGCTGGATGATACTGTTGGAAGTCCCGATTCCCACTTTGCCTTCCAACCCCACATCAGATTGATTTCCAGTGGTTTTTGCACCTATTGTTATTCTATAATCTGTGTTCTTGAGTTCACACTTTGCAGTGGCAGAGGATGTCCCATGCGTGTCTTGAGGGCACTTTCCTATGGGGTTTAACTTGGCATTTCTCATCTCAGCCTGTTCCTTTGTTCAGTTTCTGTGAATGAGGAGATACTTTCCCATGGAGGAATATCTTCCCCCACAGCTTGAGGCATGCCTGGGACAAGGGCACCTATCGCTCAGTCTGAACACAGCTCCATCCAGGTGACATTGGCAGACCCATGCAGCTATTTCCTTTCCATTTCTGTTGACTATAGTCAGGCCCCACAATACAGTGATATAAACCCTATCTTGTTCATGCTTCTGATGTGGTTGCCTGCCCCACTTTTCTTGTCCCGGCTTTCACAGTCCTTGAAGAATGACAGTCACCATTTGTCAGTATAAATGTAGCTTCCATGGATCTATGTTCATTGATGTTCATCTGTGTTCTTGCTCTCTATTTAGGACAAAACGTCCATAACACTTAAAAGAGTTGAGCGCTCTTGGAAAATATTTATCACATGCCTTTGCCTACATCAGATGCCAAGGGATGCTGCCTGACGCATGAGGTGTGTGGAAGGAGTTGTTAACTACTTGCGAAATAGATGGAGACCTTACAGCATAACCAGAAAACAGTTGCTGGCAATATCAGAGTTTACTTTTCGTGCTAAAAACTCAATTCCCTTTCCTTTCTAAGCCATTCTGCTATGGCTCTTCATCTCTCTTCCTGACCAGTCGCTGTTGGACTCATAAAGGTCTGTGGAAGCCACTCTGGAGAAGAACTCCTATTCTGTTTGAAAACCACTTTTTTGCCTTTTCTTTTAAATGGTATGTAGAAAATCAGCCAGTCAGGTGTGAGGAGAAAAGCTAACATCCCTTGTAACCAAGCAGTTGAATGCTCTATATACCTGGGCAAACAGGTTGTAGAAGCTGCAATTAACCACCTTCGACTGTACAGTAACTTCAAGTTTCCAACTTCCATGGTCACTCATTGGTGTTTGTGGAGCATTCCTAGAGCATATGGTAACCTTTAGCCCAGCACAGACCTTCAGGAATAAGTGCAAAATCTCTGTCAATCTCGTATGGGGCATATGGTTAATATTACACTATGGCTTAGCTCTGTTTGTTTGTTTGTTTGTTTTTGCTTTAAGTACATCTGAGTCCATCAGCTCCCATTCAATATCGGCTTTAGGGCGGCCTGAGAGACTCTGTCGGTACTAAAATACAAAGCATCTCATTTGCAAGACAGTCGCACATGGGGTTCTCATTACTTTGGGTGCTGGTGCAAACATTCTAGAAGAAACAGTTCCTGCCCCACGACGTGCTCGCCATCCAAAGAAATGCAGCAGGGAAAGGGGCGGGAGGCGGAGGCACAAAGTAATCCCGCGGTGACTTGGGATGACTGATGGGGCCGGGAATAGGACCCAGAAGTCATCGGCCGTGTTGCCTCTCTCACCCACTATGTTCCCAGGGTGGATTGCTATTTTAAATGTTTGTGAAACATCTGCATGTATAAAAGAACAAATCATAAACCGATTGCCGTTCTCCGCCTTTCTGTTCTGTCAGAAGCATTGTTTTAGGACCAAGGAAGAGGGACCAAAAGATCTGTTAAGCAACATCCCACGAGCAATATAAATCTCTTGAGAACATAATGCGGCTTCTTCATCCTATCTGATTCCTGAAAGGCTTTCGCCCCTCGTAGGATGGTAAATGCTTGGTGTCCCAACACGTTCCCGAGGAGAAATGCTGCGCTGGGCAGGCGACTCCACTGCCCAGCTGGGACCCTGGCAGGGCACGAGATGAGGCATGAAAGACAGTGGGTGTCCTAGCTGGCTTGCTAGCGTTTAGACACTGCCGCTTCTTTTCCTGCAGCTTAAAGGAGACAAGGGCAGCTGTATGGCAAGATAAGTCTCTCTCTCATTTCCTCAGCCTTAAAGGGGGGAGGTTGCCATACCTGCACCTCCTTATTTAAATTGTTGACTTCACGTGATGTTTCGCCTTAGTGTCTGACAACTGTTTATCTTGCTCTTCTGTCCCCCTTGAATAGAGTATGCGGGTGCTCAGATAGGCGGTGCTATAAAAGACCCAGACTAAGCAGAGTCTTTCATCCAGGCTTACAGCACAGGGCAGACCCAGGAAGACTGGGGACAAAGTGACCACCACGGGAGGGGAGCGCAAAGCCTTGTGCCAAAGGGAGGGAATGAGCTCAGGTGGCCAAAGCGGTTGGTGGCATCTGCTCTACCCATTTCCCCAATGTGCCTCCTCCTGCAGGGGCAGTGGCAGAGGTCTATCTCAGTCGAAGCAGCTCACAGCTTTCAGTATTGGAGCAGCCCCACTTTTATCCGCAGCCGGAGCTGACAGGGATATTGCTGAGACGGGAGAGCTCGTGTCCTCTTGCTGCCACCCTGGTGCAGGGACTCGGCAACCTCCAGAGCAGGGGAGATGCAGTGGCAGATGATTATGCTTTGAATTGCTGTCTGCCTGCACCAAGGCTTTGATAGGACCTTCTGCCTGCGGGTGTCTCAGCTCCCTGTGAGCAGGGGTGACCTAGTCCCCACGGCATTCCCACCAACCTGGTCCATTTTGCCCCCGCAGAACACAAGTGGGAGCTCTGGGCGCCTCAGAAAGCCGACCCTCAGGCTGTTGAAATTATGCACCCTAACAGTGAATGACCCAAAGTTAAAAGACTCTCTTGAAAACCTGAAGTCTAACAACTCTCCCCACAGCTACAGTGAAACGCTGGGAAAATCACCCTGCTCTATGGCACATGGAGGCAGGCAGTTACCTGCACAGAGGAAAAGTCGATGCCCTGTGCAGATAGTTTTAGCACTGAAAAATCAGTGGTCTCTGAAAATACATGCCCAGAAATGTTTCCTGCATCGTTCAGGGGTGCCAGCTCTTCAACTGCAGGTTGCAGCACTGTTGGGAGAGGAACTGTAAAAACCAGGCCAGCTTCTTTCCCTCTCCTCCCCCCCAGCTGACCATTTAGGTTAGGAAAAAAGCTGAGTCCAGATTACCTTTTCTGGGACCTTTTTCTGTGAAGACTGATACAAAAGCAGGGTAAGTGATGGAAAAGTATGTAATCTGAGAGATTGCTGAAGGGACTGAGGTGTGGGGAAGTGAAGGAAGACAAACTGTCGGTGACTGATGATTTTTCCATAATTCTGAGTCACGGGGAGCACAAAAGTCTCCCTGGTTGTAAGCGTGCGCTAATTTAAAATATTAAGATGTGCAGTAAAAGAATGGATGCCTACATCTAAACGCCTTAAATTTATAGTTCAGTGTGTAAGTAGAGAGGCTGCTGAAGTCTGTGGAGGGAGACCCCTTTGCTGCAGTGGGCTTGCTGCACTTTTACTGGACTTCTGCAAAAGCCCTGAGCATCCGGCAGCTCCCGCTGAAGTCCCAGTTAAAATATTTTTCCATTTCTCTAAAGTGCTGAATTACGGACTTAAGAACCCGACTCTCGGCACCATTTTTATCTGTGTGAAGTATCTTGTTACAAGTAGAATATAATAAATTGTACTAAAAAGATTTACAGCTTTTTTGCCTTTTTTTGCTAGTGAATAGATGGAAAAAAATCAGATTTTTAATTTTTTTTTTTTATGTTTCTCAGTCAGTAGGGATTGCACTGGGAATTGTGCTAGGAGCTCTCGACTCCAAAGCTATTCTCTGAACAAGCCTCTTTTCCCTGAGCTGGCTGAGCTGGCGGGTCTGCTCAAGCGTGGGCCCTGCTGGCTCCGAGCACGCACCGAGGATGCGCTGGGCCCGTAACTGGGACTTTGTGCCAGTAGCAAGTGGTGACGAGCTGTCCTTCCCAGCCCTCCGAGATGAAGGACTCGTTTGAAATCTCCCTCCTCACGTCCTCTTCTTTTCAATTTTTAATCTTGCCCATCCAGACGGTGCCCGGAGTGCCTCAGCTCTGCCCGCAATGAATGCCATTTGAGGAAAAAAAAGACAAAACGCAGCAAAAAGCCCCCGGCCACGGCAGATCTGTGAAATCTTAAGGCAGCTTTGCTGACAGTAAAAGTTCTGCAACTTCAGCAAGTGGCTCTGGTCCCTCCGGCTGGAGAGCCACGTTTCGTTATTCCTAATTAACAGCAAGCGGAAGGGGCAGGCGAGCAGCACGATAGGTGCGGCACTGAAGCGCTGCCCCCTCCCCATCCTCGCTTTCTCCTGCCTGCCACTTTGTCCCACCTTTTGTCCCCATCTGTACATGGTTAGCTGGAGAATGTTTATTGTATAATTCAGTTAACTTTCGAGCTTCGAGCCTGCCCGTTTGATGTGCCCTCCTGTTAATGCAAAGCACACCATTACTAGTTAATGATCATGAACTGTCATCACAGTCACTTTGAAAAGGTGACAGTGATGAATGGAGCCGGCGGCTCCCAGGGAGGTTGATCACTGAATGGACAGTAAAGTTTATTTAAGCCCTGGCCTGATAATGGCTCTGCATATTTCAGATGGGTTGTTTCCACTCACTTCTGGGATAGCAGACATTCCCAAAATGATGCGTCCTGCTGCCGCCCCCAGCTCCTGCTCTTACGGTAAGAAAAAGCCTCCCCCTGTTTCTGCATCTGCTGCCCTAGCTATTTCCCCGGCCGTGCTGCAGCTCTCCGGCCAAAAGAGGGGAAACCCCTGGACAAAATTTCCTCTGAGCTTTGAAGAAAGGAAAAGCCCCTCTCGGAGCCGTTTCCCGAGTGTGTGCACGCAGCTGCTCCACAGGCTGGGGAAGGGGCTCGCCCTCCGATTTAACTTACTGGGGCTTTTTTGGCAGGATTGCGGCTGCTTGCCTAGCGTGAGGTCTTGGGGATGGGACTAAAAATAAAACCTGCATCTCGCTGGGCATATCTAACGGGGGCCAGCAGCCAGCGCCAGCAGGCCTTGGAGCTGGGAGACAACCTGGTGCTTTTGGATTGGGAGCCTCAAGGTCCCAAGATAAACAAATCTGCTGGTGAGAGTGACCAGCGTTAGGTCAGGCGAAGGGTCGCTCGAAGGTCAAGCCGCCCTGCAGCTTGGATATTTTGGTTGTGTATTTACCTTCCCAAAACGCACCCTGCGCTGGAAGGCTCCTGGCTCTGGGTGGCGGAGCAGGGATCAATCTGCCGGCCGGTCCCTGGGGGGGACAACAGACGGACACAACCCTGCGACATCCCCAGGGAAAGACCCCCAGGGAGAGCAGGGTCTTGGCAGCGCGATGGGGGAGAGGGAGGGAGAGGGCCTCTGAAGGGCAATAGCTCTTGGGGTAGGCAGGGTCTCCATGCATCCGCGAGCAGGCAGAAGGTGCATGGAGTGATTTATGTTGGCATAGCTGCTTAGCCTATACATTTTAATGTATGCTGTGTGGGAAACACCGGTGGCAAAAAACAGACGTGGTTTTCGCAAGCAATGTAAAACCAGGAGGTTCATCTCCTGACAGGAGCCCAGGCTGCCAGATTGCACTGTCAGAGCCTCGCACATGCAGCAATCAGGTCTGGCTTGAAGAGCTGGAGACTCCTGAAAATCAGAAAAAAACAGAGGAAAGTCCAAGACACTCCTCATTTTTCTCTTTCTGACTTTTGAATCTTTAGAAGGTCGGTCTTTCCAGCCTAACTGTGGAGCCAGAAAGGCTAGAAATGCCCTCTTCTTTTTCCTAAGATGTGGAAGTAGAGGTATTTGGATGAAAAGACTCCAATTAAAGCTGTAGGGAATCCATACCCATGTCCACTAAGGGATGACAACTGGCAACGCTGTGGAAGCTCAGCTGCCCTGACCCCCATCCCAGTGCTCCACAAACAGTTCTTCTGGGACTCTGGTCAGGGCACGCTGCCTACAAACAAGCCAGCACTTCCTCCAGTTATTATCATGATTTTAGCAGACAGTACAGCAAAAAGAATCTATGTGGTGGGTGTCCCATGACATATATGGTGAATGTTCCGTGAATGCCTAGATGTCCAGCTTGTTCTCCTGACTCACTCGCTCGTCGGGAACGGTCCTCCCCTGCCCCACGTGGCTCCCTGGACAGATTCAGAGGAAGGCTGGCACGGTGAGATGAAAAAGGAAGGAGCCACGCATCCATCTACAGAGAACCAGTAGTCCTCAAAGCTTTAATATGGGTGCCCAGATGAGAGGAGAGAGGGAACTGAGGGACACAAAAAGTTGTGCTGGGGAGAGAAACGACTATGCTGCAGCTTTGGTAGAGTCATGGCCCAGAGGGAAAGGGTTGGGGGATTTCTACAGAGGCACACACACATAAATGTCTGAAACAATTACACCAAAAGCATTTATTGCTACATAAATTTTGATCTGTTCTCCATCATGGTCATGGGATGATATTTTGAGGCCTTACCCTCATTAGAAGGACGAGAAGGAGCCTGTCATCCAACAGTAGCTTCTGGTTGATCTGCTGGTATATAGCACTTGTATGGCATGATCAAAACCAGGAGATGTTAGGTCTCAGCTACATGAGAAAAGCACATCAATTTAAGTAATGACTTGTCTAAAGTTTAAACAATATCAAGCTTTATTTTCAAAGCAAAATAAGGACACTGCCACAAGGGAGCCACATTAACCAGCCCATTTATAAACTGACAGGGCTTTTTCTGGTAGATGAGTCTATAAACCACTTGCTGGTATCTCAAATGGCAAGTTATCATGCACATTTAAGGGGTAACAATGGGCTTTTAGGAAAAATAAATCAATGGGTGGAATTAATGATCGCTTTCATTGTCAAAGTAAATATTTTAAGTGAGCCGCAGAGAGGGAGGCGAATTATTCTCATGAATTTCTTGAGGTTTGGGGGGGATGCCAGGGAGCTGCTGGTAGGGGCGGGGGGCTGTTGAGCCCGGGCAGCGTGGGTGTTCACAGCAGGATTGCAAAGCAGAGCCGTGTCCTTCGGAGAGCGAGTTTCCCATCGGAGGCGCACGGGGAAGGCAGGAGGCGGCACATCAGCGGTGGCACTGGGCTTCACCGCCTGGAGAAGCCTTCCTCTGACCTTCCCAGCACGGACACCAGGGTGAATGAAAGCCACCCTCATCTCCCTGCTGCCTCTCCGTCCCAGTGCACCGAGGGGAGGCAACTGTCCTTTTAAATTTGGGTTGAGACATTTTGCCCCAGCGTCTGCAAACATTTTGCCAGCCCATTGTCTGCCAGTGACAGTTTTCTCTGAAAGTCACTTACCAGGGGGTGAATGTTGATTGAGCAAATGAACACAAAGCGGCCGAATCTGCTGGCTGGTAATTGTGCTGCTGTTAGTTTAAACAACTTGAATAGAAATGCCATTATCTGGGGAGAACCAGGGGAGCTACGGGGAATATTCACAGAGAGCAAAATTTGCCGGCAGTGACTAGCAGGGCGAGATGGATGGGGCGTTTGGCCATGATTGAGATGTCACCCTGGGTATGCTTATTGTACCCACACTCCCTCCTTTCCAATGTGATTTAATCTGAAGCTTCTCCCTCGCTCCCAGCCTTCATCGCTCTGCAGCGTTGAGCCCCTGCTCCCTCTTCCTGGCACAGCATAGCCAAACCAGGCACAGCCAAGGGATCTGCTCCAGTCTCAGCCCATACATTCCCAGGCCTGTATGTTCTGCCCCTTTATTTCCCCCTCCTTTCTATGGGATGTGCACCAGGTTGGCATCTTACCTTCTCCAGCTGGCGTGCAGGCCAGCGCGGCCAGCCGGGCAGTACCTCGCTGGCCAGAGGAGCTTGCTGGGCTCCAGCAGAGCTGGGACAGAAGCTCCAGCTCAAATGTGGCTGGAGGGCATCCCCCCTACTGGTGTGATAACACCCCAAAAAGCACCCTTGAGGTGGGGATCAAAGGGTCTCTTGCTCTATGCAAAGCACACCCTGAAAGCCCCCTGGCTAACGGAAGGGCCAGGGGGACGGGGGAAGAGAAACGGCTGCCCCTGCCATGGCTCAGCCGGTGCCACTGTTGTGCGTGCAAGGAACCATCACACAGGTCAGAGGAGTCTCTGAGGTCTGACTCCCGATGCTGCTAGCGTCACAGACTTCATACAAGGGAGGCTTCACCTTAGCTATGTTTGCCACATCCTTTTCCCAAGGGCTTCTCCAGTCTCTGCCACCATACTCACTGTCACATGTGAAGCAGCACCCTTGGGCAGAGGGGTTTGTCCCCACGGGGGATAAGGAGAGGGCTTGGGGAGGATGGTGGTGCCCAGACTGGGCAAACTCCCTGGCTGACAAAATGGAAGGAGAGGAATGAGAGCCCTGAGCATTCAAGGGGGTGGGGAAACACTGGCCCAAATGGAAGACGTGAATGTTGCCTGATCTAATGGCAGTGAAATGAACATTTAAGAGAGATGAAACACCTGATAAATTAACATTTGCATTAAATGGGATCTGGTCTGATTCCCCTGGCTGGGGAATTTGTGAGTGTGAGGCTTTGCGGCTGCAGAGAGAGGTGAGCAGGACGTGTTATTCAGATAATTTTCTCACTTGAATTTGCTCAGAAGATGGGGGATCTTCCTGCCTTGCAGCCCCATGGGGGTAGCAGTGTCGGTGCCCAGCACCTGAGTTTCACAGGGAGCAGGATATTTGATTACGGGAGACAGACGGTTGGTAGCTGATGGCATTAGTGCTGTTTTCCCAAGCTGGTGTGAAGGCAGTAAAGCAAAGGCTGTATAAAAGTGAAAGGCTTCGGTGCTTCCTACCTGGAGGGCACACCAGTTTGGCCTGCTACGGGAGGGAAGTAACATCCCGCAGCTCGTAGCTCTGGACCAGCAGTAACAGGAGCCGCCGAGCTGCTTGTGGAGGCAAGAAGTGATTTGTATCTCATGCATAGCAAGGTCTAGCCACTGAGGCCCTCAAGCTCTGGTCCGAGCCAGTAACCCCCACCGCCCTCTCCATGCTGACATACATAGGCCCATACTGAAGCCATTGCATGGCCAGACTTCTGGCGAGCGGCCGGGGCACTGGGGCGAGGGACAGGGAGCCAGCAGTATCTCTGTCTTCCTCTCCCCAGGTGCCGTTGAGCAGCCTCATCCTCCATGCAGAGCAGGTCTGTTCACCGAGCCAGGTGGGGAGGAGAACCTCTGCAGGCTGGGAGAAGGGATGGAGCCAGGGAGACCTCGCAAGCCCCCCCGGGGTGCTCGGGGAGGCTGCCATTTGTTTCGGCAGCACAGTGTAGCCACGGGTCACAAGCCTGTCAGGCCTTCACGCGTGTCTGGGTAAAATACTGCTGCGTGTTAACACCCCCCTGCCAAGTATCAGTACCAACCCTGAGAGCAGGGGGGTGCCATCTTCCAGGCTGCCCCTCCGCTTGCTCCGAGCCGGGAGCTCCCTGCAGCATGGTCCTGATGCCCAGCGGGTGGGAGGGACTCTGACCCCCTGCCTTGTGCCAAAGCAGTTAACCAGACTGAGCCGATCCCATCACCACATACCAGCAACTAAGGGGTAGCTATAAGGAAGATGGAGACTCCCTTTTTACAAGGAGTCACATGGAGAGGACAAGGGGGGATGGACACAAGTTGCTCTTGGGGAGATTCCAACTGGACATGAAAGGGAAATGTTTCACAATGAGACCAGTCAACCACTGGAATAATCTCCCCAGGGAAGTGGTTGACTCCGCCACACTGGACTCAGCTGGACAGGGCGCTGGGCCATCTTGTCTAGACTGTGCTCTTACCTAGAAAGGTTAGACCAGATGACCCTTGAGGTCCCTTCCAACCTAGGATTCGATGATTCTATGATTCTATGATCTCTAGCACCAGCCTCGTCTCTCGTGGCCAGTACAATCCATCCAGCATGAGGGGTCAGGGCAGCAGAGCCTGACTGAGTGGAAGAGACGGTCTGTGTGCTTTGGCTGGTGGGTCTGGACAAGGGAAAGCATCTGTATGGGGCCTCTGGGTGACAACACAGGCAGCTCAGGGAGCATCCAGTCTGGGCTGTCACCTACACACAAAGGATCAAAAAAGGGAAGAGGAAATTTTTCTGTGCTAGCAGGTAAAGCTTCCATGTTAATGGAAGCAATATCTACGCTGATAAACTAAAAGAGGCCGGGACATAGCTGTTCTATATCGCTAAATTGTTAGCACTGTACCTGCATGGTTTTGGCCCATGCCAGTTACCACCCCCCAAGACGAGAGTGTTTTGGGTGTTTGCAGCAGCTGTGCCCACCGAGCACGGCAGTTGTGGCCAGTCTGTTTTGAGAGGCACGAGGACTGGCTGCACGGCTGTGAACTGTGCGGGGCTAGCAGGCTGCAGAACCAGGGGACAACCCTGGAGCATTTTGGTTACTTACAGGGATGTAACCACCTTTTACTGCCCCGCTGCAGTGCGTACCCGGCACTGGGCAGAGCTGGGTCCCTGGGGCGATCCTGCAGCAGGCAGGCAGCACGGTAAGGAAAACTCTTTCAGGGTTCCATACCCTTTGGTTTTACCCGGTGTTGGATACCACCCCTTTGCTGCTCTCTTGTTGTCCCAGAGCAGTCCCCCTCCCTCTGCGCTGCCTGCTGAAACGCCCCTGTGCTGCCCACGTCCCGGGAGCTGGCACCCAAACCTTCCTGCGCCTGCGCTCCCCTCTCCCTCAGCCCCACACCTCATCCTTCTCCTGACCGACTGTCCACACCTACTCTTGTATCACTTCTTTGTGAAAACACATCCCCTGCACTGCTTTTCTGCTCACGAGAGCCACACACGGAGTCAGGCGCGCTGGCTGGCACAGCCGCACCGATCCCTCAGGCAGGGGGACGGGCAGGGGACGCCCAGCTAACACGGGGGCATCACCCCACCGCCATCCACACTGACACTGAGCCAGACAACGCAAAGTGAGCTTAACGCTGGTTTTGTGGCAAGGCTTTCATTTACACCTCTGCTGGTATATATGACACTGGGGTTTAGCAGTCAATTTAATCCTTTTACTTCTTCTGCGAAGGAATGTGTGCTTGAAGGAATGTGTGCTCGACGGCCAGGACCACCCCACACAGACCCATCCTCAGCCTCCTCCTTTGCTCCCGGAGGTAAAAAGTTCAGCGGGACTCTGCGTGCGGAAGGGTTTTCAGCATCCCCAACTCGCTGGGGAAACGGTCGGTGTGCAGTGAAGCATCCTCGGGCACAGGGATGAGAGCACGCCCGCCCCAGGCTGGGCAGGTATAGGCTATACATAGCTCGGGTCCTGGACTGCCGGACAAAGGGAGCCTGTAAGGCTGCTGGGATTTGTGGTTATCAGCGGCCGGGGCAGGAAACGTCCCACACCACAATAACCTCAACTCCACCTTATGTCAGCAAAAGCCCTACAAACAGAAGGACCTGGCCGCGGGCTTTTGCACAGCCTGGTACCGTACACTGGAGCCCGCTCACAGGGTGAACGGACGGAAAAACAACACGACTGGCCTGTTCTGATGGCAAGCAGATAAACCCTCGCTCCGCTCAGACGGGTATTGTTTCCTTCCCACCGGCCTTCTTGCTGCCACCACCGCGCACACGATAAAGCTTTGGCTTTTTATAGGGCTTCTGTTTGAGTTTGTGCCGATTTCAATGCAGTCATTCAAAACGAACATGCTTGGTGAATTGTTAATTCAAGAGTCCTGGAACACGGCAGTTGTTAGGAAAAATGTAAAGATTATTATTAACTGGTTAATTCTGGGTGCAAATTCCCACCACTGCTTGCACTAGAGTTAAGAGTTCCTTCAGCTTTCCACGGCAGTTGACTTCAGAGCCAGGGCTGGCAAGGAAGGGAGGGAGTATGAGCAGACGTGAAGAGGTGTGGTTTTGGTTCTTAGGCCATAATTTTGGTCAAACTCTACCAATATTGCTGATTCCCTGTCTGCCACCTGAGGTGGCTGGGGTCGTTGCTGCAGCCTGGATTCCAGCAGAAATGAAACCAGATGTTCACATAGGCGCTGCCAGGTACTGCATCCAAGCACATCCACATATGCCTGGAGACAGGAAAGACCTATGGGACCCTTTAGACTTGAATCCTCACATTCCCTAAAGTACTCGCGATAAGTTCAGATACTTTGCTGAATTCTTGGTGCATTATGGGAGCACCCCAGCATCGCCATCCTGGACCTCCTGCCGATATCCTCCCCCCATGCTGCGGCAGCCGCACACCCAGGCACGCTCAGGCAGGAAGGGAAGGTGGGCAAACACCCGGCACGCTTGGGCAGGAGTTTGAGTTTTTAGCTGGATGGTTTAACACAACAGCCCTTGGGAGAAAACGTAGCACAGCTACTGACAGCCTGTTTCCTTGCATTGCAGGAGCGTGGGCGTTTGCCTTAATTGGTGCTTCCTACACTATTTTAAGGCTGAACGCTCTTTCAGGAAAAATAAATGGATAACAAGATCTTTGCAACATGAGCAAGTATTATTAAAAGCTTCTTTCCCATGTGCAGCCTATCCAAAGCCCTTTCCCTCGGTAAATCCTCGGTGCCCTGGTCCCTCACACTCTGGAAAACACTGGCCTCCTTTAAACATTTCCTGAGAGGCTGAAGTGACTTCTGTCACTACGGCGGCCACATCTGGCTGTATGTACCTGCAAGTATGTGGCTCTTTAATCCTTCAGACCAGCTTTGATTTTCATCTGTCATGTGCTGCACAGGCTGGTGAGTCTTTTTTTCCAGCTCAGGTAGTTCTCTGCAGCTGGTTCATGGTTTGTTTTTTTTTGTAGTGGATTATCTGCAGCAGCTTTTTGTATTTCCTCTGTTTGCGAACTGATTTGTTTCTGCTCTGCTCCTCCTTACTGCATCCGCCACGCTCACCCTAATTCTGCCCACACTAAATCTTCGCCCCCTGCGAAGAGATTAATTTTGCTTGACTGAAATATGCAGTGGGGACATGGGAGAATCTCTCATGTCCTTGTAAGTCATGCGTTCCTCCTCTTTTTGAAGCCAAACAATACAATACAATTGGAAAAGACACAACAGCCTGGGCTCCCATGCGGTACAAAGTCCACCCCATCAGCAGCAGTACTTGTCAACATTGAGTGCGCCCAAAGGTTTGGTTTGCCGCTGCTGCTGCCGCTGCTCGGATTGGGGAAACAACCACGACAACTTCACTGCCCTGGGAATGTGCAAAACTCAAGTGAGAAACAGTCTCTGGCCTGAGGAACTTGCAGTCCTGTTAGACAAGACAGATGGAGGCAGGGAGAGGAGGCACGGAGAGATCGGGGCGCGGGTGAAGAGTAATTAAATCCAGGTTCCTGCTCATGAAGGGCTGTCCAGAGCTCTAAGTTGCCCACTGAACCAGACACCAACTCTAAACAGATTTTTACAACCTCTTTTACTTGATCAGTGAACGTTCAAAACAATATTTTGCCATTCCTGCTTTTACTTTATTCTGTGTATTTTTAGCAAGGTTTTTTTTTTTTTTTCGCTGCAGCACCAACTCAGTAAGCAGGTAATGTCAAGCTGATCTGATGTCCTCTGGTTGTAAGGTCTTTCTCTGGACACACTGTGATCCACCTGAGGGTTGGCTTTGCTCCATCATTGTCTGAAACTCAGGCTGGCGTATGCAACTTCTGAAAGGTGCTGAGAGTCGTTTGCCTAAGAGCCTAATAAAATTAAACACTGTGACAATTGCTGTGGTCAGAGAAACATCTGCCTCTGAAATATCACAAGCGAGGAACATACCAGGCCAGAAGGGACAGAATTGGAAAAAAAAATCTTTTAAAATTAAAAAATAAATACCCTTCAGCAGCTACAGCGCGTCAGTGGTACACCCTGGCACCGAGGCTGGCCCAGCACGGGTATGTGCATGCCTGCCTGCCAAGAACGTCGTGCTGGCCGGCACTCGGCCCTGGGAGCTGCACGTGGTCCCTGCAGACCCAGCCACCGCCTCATGTCCTTGCCACCATGTGGACAACCCTGGGGCTGGGAGACCCCCGGCCATGTTGGAGCTCCTCGTGCCTCGGGTCCTCCCCTGTCACACCAACCTCATGGGCCTGTGTGGCAGGACCCAAAGCATGGGGACTGTGACTGGTGACATGGAAACCAGGGGTTATGTTTGTTATGGGCATATGGGTGTAGAAATGCTGTTATATATGTGTGCAGGCTCCAGTCTCGGGTTGGATTAGCTCCATACAGTAAAGTCATGTTCTCTGGCTACTTCTATATCTCTTGCGCTTTTGTTGCCCTCCACAGGAGGCATACAGCGACTCCTCCCGCACCTCCAATCCTTTACCCTACCGCAGGAAAGAGGCGTTTTGAAAAGTTTTCAGCCTGGTCCCCCTCCTCCTCCTCATTCTCCGCCTGGTTAAATTTAGCACGAGCTTGTAAAGCACCATCAGGAACAGCAATTAGAGAGCTGCGCGTTTTGGTTCATGGTTATCTGCAAGGTCAGAGAGAAGTACAGCCTGTGTTGGTGAAGGTTCTTCAGTTCTCATGCAGCTTAAACACAGAGGAGTATTTTAAAAATAAGAAAAGTTTGTGTTAGTTGGTCGCGACTCTCACAAACCTAACCCCCTTCCTAACCCGTTCCCTGAATCGCTCCTTCCATTTGCAATATTGATAAAACATAATTAGCTACGTTTGATGGCAGTTAGCTTCAATGAAGGCCAGGAAAGTCAATGAACAGCCTGCCACCGTGCAGGGCTCCCAAGACATACCTCCCTCTAAGTGGGGATCTCCCCGGGGGTCTCCAAGCTAACGGTATCCTGCTTGACAGAGAATGAGGCCAGAGGATTTTCACACTAAGAGTGTTTTACCATTCTTTGTTCTTTTTTTTTTCCTTTTTATTTTTTTACCTTTTCCTTCTCCCTTTATCCTGCCACCCACTCAGCATCATCCTCCCTTTGCTTTCAGTCCTCTCCCGTGCTCTGTCCCCATTTCTGTGTATGGACTTCAGGCCTTCGCCCGACCTCTTCCATTGAGCCTCCTCTGTTTCCATGCCAGATCACCTTCGTCCTGACCCTGTCCAGGCTCCCTTTGGTTTCTCAGGCTCTCTCCTGCCCTCACCCCAGTCTCCCTCTCCCTGATGCCAGGTTCTGTGCCACTGCCTGGGGACAGCTCAGTGGGTGCTCCCTCTTCCGCCCCCATGTCAGTGGCACCAAGTCTAGCAAACGTAGCACAAACAAGCAGTTTCTACAGCATGAGATGGGGGAGATGGATGGCACACCAGCAGCATTGCTCATCACCCTCAGGGACAGTCACCACCTCTCCTCAAAGCTCAGCCTGGCTTTGACTTGCCATGGGCAGCTCTCCAGCCTTCGTCCCATCCCATTCCCTGCCTCCCTCTCCCTCTCTCTCTTTCCCAGCCTTAGTCCACGTCATTTCCATTGCAACCAGAATACTCTCCCTCTTTCTTTTCTTTAATGGACCCAGGCTGAAACGTGTCTTAACAGTATTTTTAGCAGAAAGCTTGGCAGCCTGGCAGCCCCTGGGCGTTTTGCCACCTTGAACGAAAAATGTGCATCAGCCCGATAAGAATTACAATGGGGTGCTTGGGGGCTGTGAGCGGGGAGCGCCCTGCCAGCTGCCTACCTGCTCTGTGGGGCAAGGGAGGGTGGCCTCGGGGCTGCCCCCAACCCACGCCTGCCCCCCATCCCATGCCCCACCGTTGCACCCAAACCTGGCCTCTTGTATATGCTTAAAGCTATATCAAGGGGGACTCCTGGGGAAGCTGTGGGAGTTAAGTGGAAGAAAGCTGTCGCTCAGCTGGAATAGGGGTATTTGCTGGGCGCAACAGTGCTGCAGGCAATGTGAATGCAGCACCTTGTCCCAAAAAGTTGCCTTGATGAGTGTAGCAACCAAGTAAAGATGGGGACAAGTGCAGCTCCTAGTGTCACAGCCTGAGGGTGGCTCCTTTCCCTCTGCTTCATCCCTTTGGCAGTGCCGGGGGCGAGGCGGTGGCCCCCTCGCCGGCACGAGGCGAGCGCTGAGAGCCGGCACCATTTGCCCCAGTGTTGCGGCTGGCACAGCTTGCTGGGAGCTGTTGTCTGCTGACGCATCAGGCAAAATATTTGCAAGTGGGGACGGCCTGCCGTGGTGATTTCCAGCTGCAATCAACAAGGCGCTGTTGCGGGATTTGAATTTGAAAAATAAATATCATGTCCAGCTAATGTTTTTTAATATCTGATTTCCCCCTCACAGTTCAAGGGTCTACATCTTACCTAGAGGAATGGCAAAAATGTAATTAAATGTCCTGGGAAGTGTACGTGACAATGCTGCTTTTTCCAAGCAGGGCATTTTGGGGAAGGGGGAGATCATCTAAGCCATTGCACCTAGTTTGTTTATCTAGCCTCCTGATCACCCTAGCTACCTATATAGTCAAGGAAGGGAAAGAAACTCCCTCGGGAAGTATTTTCTGGGGTAACACAGATGCTCTAAATACTCTTCAAATAGGCCTATCTTTCCTATCGACGCCCCAGGGGCGGTAGCTGGCCGGCCACGTCAGGGACTGCAGCTGTGACGACCTGCAGCTGTGACGACCTTTTCCAATCCACACGGCTCCGACCAGACCTGCAACGACTGGGCCAGACAAGCGTGATCTCCGTCTCTGGACAAATGGAATAATTTCAAAAGGAGCCATGCCTGAAGGCTGGCGGTGAAGGCGTGGATTTGTCACTGGGTTCGTAAGGGAGGCTGCCTGCCTGCGTGCATGCGAGGTGGGATCCTATGCTTGGAGCACAGAAACAGACAGAGGGATTGGAAGAGGTCTCCAGAAGCATCTCTCTGCCCAAGAAATGACCAACTGTAGACATGTCTTGTTGCGAAAGATGTTCTTACGTTACTCTTAAGGCCCCACCCTTACCATTAGAAAGGGTTTTTGCTCTGTCCATTATGAACAAGGGAGCAGAATTTCTCCCCTCTTCATCTATGAGCTGTTTTATGTAGCTGAGGGTTGTTACTTCATCCCCATCAGTCGTCTGGTTTTTGACCTAAGCCGTCCAAGTTCTTTCAGCCCTTCTGTGCAGGTTTCCCAGACCTTTGCTGTCCCTGGACTCTCTCCAAGGAGTCCACATCTTTCCTGAAATGCATTGCCCCAAACTGGCCACGCTAGGACAGCAGCAGCATGCCAGGACTGCACTGAACAAAAGGGTAATTTCTTTGTACGGGCAATGCTGCTTGTTATTCTTTCCAACATGATGTTTGCTTTATTGGTTTTGGTTTTGGTAATAGTTTTCTACAGAACTGCTGCTTAACCAGCCGTTTCCATCTGATATCTGTTCAGCTGATTATTCCTGCCTAATTGTAGATACTTGCACTCTCCCCCACTGAGTTTTGTCACACCATTTCTCTAAATTGTCAAAGCAATGTTTCTTTTTTCCCTTTTCCCCCTTTTAAAACATTTTAAATTCTGATCCTCTTTCCCAAATACCGGTATCTGCCAGGTTTGCGGTTGCAGTCTGTGTTTCCTCGTGCTGTGACAAATGATGCCAGGTAGAGCCAGGCACCAGCCCTGTGTCCTTCTCCATGTCTCTCCCCTTTTTGACAATGAACCACCAACAGCTGCTCCTCGGACTGCGTTATCCAACTAGTTTTGCATCAAGATTGAAGATGTGTGAGGCATCTCTGAAGGCATGTGAGATGGCACCAACCCCACCTCCAGACCATGCTGAGCAGAGGTGGTGCTGCTGGCACAAGTTGGAGGACACCTTGGCACAGACACCCGTAGGGTTTAGGTGTTTTGCAACTCAGCTTGGCCATGCCTTAAGAAACCAGGTACATCCCAGGTGTCTGAAGGGCGTAGTGGCACCTGGGCAGAGACGTAGAGCACCCAGCCTTTGTGCTTAGGTGCCTCTGGGACCAGTCAGGTTTGGTTTAGGCACCCATGCCTGTTTGCTGGCTCCAGCTCTCGCAGTGCAGCTCCCCCTGTTAGGCCAAAAGGCACAAACACACATCAAATTGAAATGTTCACGCATCTGGAGATGCTGTTCTGTATGAAAAAGGCTTTCAGTGACCATGAACTGAAATTTTGCTTTCAGAAAACTTCTCTCTCCAGGAAAATACTGAATATTGAGAACTTTTATCCAGTTTACCCATGAGAACAAATATCTAGATACTGGAAAGGGCTGCAGGCTGCAAGATCCCAGCTCTCGGGCAGCTGCTGGATTTTGGTTACCATGAGTGGTGTGTATTAAAAGCCAACGGGTTGCTCTGCAAGCCAGGAGTTTGAGTTACTGTGAAACCCGCATCTCGCCTTCCCCTCACCCCTTCCCGGTATTAAAACCTTGAAGAGCTGCAGCACACAGAACAAAGGAGAAAGCAATAGGAGAGCGGCAAGGTCACACATCTGCTGCTTTCCACACTTTCTTATCTCTGACATCACAGGCCTCAAGGTCTTTCTTCTCATTAAAACAGCTGAATAATTGCAAACTGTACACAAACTGACTAAACCTGTGGCCTTCTGCCTTAGTCATAATATGGGATGCCTGGCCAGGGAAGATGTTTCTTGGCAAGGCTGGGTGGAGGGGCTGAAGAAATAAGCAGCTCTGTGCGAACACAGCGGGAAGCCTTGGCTCTGCCACCATCCCTTGGGCTGACAAGCTGCAGGACATCCAGCCAGGAAAATGTGGTGCCATCGATGGTGCTACTGAAAGCACCGGGATGTGACCCCATCCCACCCTCAGGAAATGCAGGGCCAGCTCCGAATTGCCTTTGTGGAGCACTGATTTGTAATGAACCTACCAGTGCTGCCTCTGCTTGAGGTTTACTTCATCAGCAGTGGAGAAATAATAGGCCAGGGAAGGGGAACTATGAACTGGGAGAACCGTGGAAAAGCAAAGGAGAAGGCATGTTATGGGTGAGGATACATTAAAAAAGCAAGCAGAAAAGGAGGAAAAAGTACCCTGAATCAACAAGTCTCTTATACAGCTTGGATTTATTCAAGCAATGCCACTGTCCTCAGGCCCCTCCTGTCTCTTGCATCTCTTCACATCTCTGTCTTTGGGACAGTTGCTTCCGAGGTCTGACCATTGCCCACACCCTTGCTGGTGTCACTGTGGCTGCTGTACCTCAAAGAGCTGCCGCTGGGATTTCTGAAAACCACACCTGTGGCCACCACCCTGCTAGTCCCGGTGAAATTCATTAGTGGCAAATCATTTGTTATGACATAACGTGGGATGTAGAAGATCTATTTCTGGTGGTCATGCACGCCTCCCTGCTTAGTGATTAGTGTTTAGCATCTGGAAATGCAACAGTCTGGGAAAGCTAAGGGGTTAGCAAGTGGATGGGGGTGGTCTGGGCTGTGGAAAATTATATGTGCACTCAAATACGTGGATAAAGATGCTCGTGAGGTTCCAAAGCTTTTCCTACAGGAAGAGAAATGATTGTGAAAGAAGAAAATCAGGAAAAATCGTGTAACAGGTGGCTACTGACAGCAGCAGCTAAACACAAGTGTTAGTAGTTTTAGTCCTTCCTGCGTTATTTGTGAGAGGTTGGAAGGTGCCGGCAGTGCAGCTCTGTGGGCCTCCTGCCTAGCGCCGGCCTCACAGCTCCTCCCTGCATTTCACCCCTTTGGTGAGCCTGGCAGCTTGCCTTTGGCTGAAACACATCCACCAGCAAGGCTGCCACCCTTTGCTGGCATGCCGTTCATCCTCACTGGTAACAATATAGTTCATAGTTCTCACATAGCTGGGTTTTTTTTTTTTAAATCTGGTTTCAACTTCCAGCTATTTATGTTGTGTCTTTCTCTACCAAGAAGAAGAGGCTGCATAACACCGTTTCCTTCTGAGTGAATTTGTACCACCAGCAAGTCAATGCAGCCTTCTTTCAGAAAGCTGAACGCTGAGAGGTGGTGCCTTTGATCTGTAGTTTCCTGCACATCCTCCACTTTTTTTGGCGTTTTTGGAAGTGTGGACCCTGGACCAAGAGCCAGTAACCCATTAGCACTCTCTCCATTTCCCTGCCCCGACTTGCTGGGACCCCATTACACCCTTAGCAGCCCACCAGAAGCAGCAGGGACAGACGTAGAGCTTTTTCCTGTAACAAGAGTGCACAATTCTCCAGATGCATTATGGTTTTATCTTTTCAACCTTTTTTTTCTTTAAACACAGAGTCTTGACTGCTGCTGGAAAAAGATTGCCAAAGTTTCAAGCTGTAGGGTTTTCTTTGGAAATAAGCTATCTAGCAAATTTTCTCTTTGTGACAGGTTCTTAGACCAATGTGCAGCTTATCTGATGAAACACTTATCAGAGATAACTTGTGGCACATTGCCCCAGTCCTGTGGTGCAGTTCCACTGTCTTTACTCAGTGCCTCGAAGACGGTAGAAGATGACACTGAAAACAGTAAACAGCAAACGCTGCCGATGCGTGGGTATCATTTGGGTATCATTCCCTAGTTTGAACAAACCCTCGGTCAAATATGTACTGAAAAATGAACAAAAGCTGGCAGGATTGAATGGTCCTCTGGAATAATGATATACTGGTAGGAATACTGTGGAGCATCCCATCAGTCATAGCTGGACCACTGTGGCAAAACCCATGGCTTCTCTTAGACGTAGTTTAGTCAGAGATAACTAAGTCTTTTAAATAACCTCCCTCTGGGCCCTCCTTCTTGAATATTAGTACCTGTCAACTAATGCCCAGATGCAAAGGAAAAAGAGAAGAATCAAAAATATGCAAACTAGCAACAGTGACACCTGGTATAACTGCAGGATATAATAAAGCCTGCGTGGAACAATTATTCCTTTTGAAATTTCTAAACATTTCTTGCAAAAATGTCCAGTTCTGATGGCACTGAATATATTGAAACAAATGGTTAAGTCTTCTGTATTTTGTGTGGAGGATGCCTGAAGTTGAAATCTGTTATTTCAGCATTTTGCTCTAAGTAGCTGTAGGCTCTATTCAACGACTGAATCACCTTTGGTGAAGTTTTCTGGAATTATCCCAACAAAGCCCTCCAGAATGGTTATTCTGCAATTTAAAATAAGGTAGCCATTCAGATTTATTCTTTGGTGTCAAAATGGTGCAAAATTTTGTAATGGTAAAATAATCTGCAGAATATAAACAATAATTTCTAACCACTACTAATGAGAAAGAACAATAATTCAAGTCTGTCAGAGCTGCTACGCATGGCATATCCCTTAGATAAACCTACGGCTAATGCATATCTGCTGATAGGGGTCCAGGCACATCTCTTTTACATATGTATAGCTTCAAACCTGTGGAGGCAAAGCCATCCTGATGAGCAGTACTCTTAGGCTCCCTCTCTTCTCTGTTCCTCACATTCCTCCAAACTCAAAAGCCGGAAAAATACAGCCAGAGCAAGCATGAGAGCGTCAGGGATAAATAACCCCAGGAATATAAACTCACTGGTAGGTCTTTCTTGATGAGCAAGGTGGGACTCCCATGAAGATCTGAAAGGTGTCCCCCATGCTCAGACCATCCAGGTTTGCCAGCATTTCCTCAATGTCTGGCTCGAAGCGCGCAGCCTGAACACATTGCCCTCCCACCCCCAAATGCTTCTCCCCCACTAACAAATAATGATCAGCATTTATTACAATGTCATCTGTAATGGATTACAGCTGTCCAGGACCTGGGGAAGCAGGACTCCACAGCTTCTCCCTCCTCCCCTTGTTAGGATCATTCATGTTGCTTCAACACCTTGAGATCTGGGGATCTGTTGATCTCGCCATCACACACACACACAAAGACAGCATCACAACCTCTAGGATGCTTGTTATCTAAGTAGATACCATAGGGTAGAGGCAAATGAGCTCGTGTGAAGTCTTCGTGGCAGGTCAGATGTAGAGGTGAGCAACAGGACCCAAGTTTCCAGACTCCCAGGCCAGCACCTGGGCCCTTGGGCCCAGCTTTCCCATCCTTAGTTCTTTCCCAACACCCATCTTCAATCTCTGCCTACGTGGTCTAGAACAACAGGCATCGCTCCTGGAAGACCTTGTCTCTTGGTTGCTTCCTCCTCTGACAGAGGTGTTTAGATCTTCACCTCTGGGCATTGCCTGAGGCACTTGTAACCAGAGTCTCCTCTCAGGCAGCATCAAACACTGCTGTGCCTGCAGACTTCATGTTCACCCTCTGCCTCAGTGTCCCCTCACCTCCCCTCTCCACCCCACCACCCGCACACGTCCAACTTCAGCCCTTCTCCAGGTACTTCCTGAAAAGCACAGCAGCAAGAAAGTTGTCCTGCTGAAGATAACATTCATCATATAACCCACTACTGCCTGCCTCACCTGTGAACCCTTAACAAGGATTTGCAGTCTGTAGCTTGCTTCTGGGGAGGCTCTTCCCCTTGTTCAGAGGCTGTGGTGATGTGGACCTGGTCATCACCCGGTGGGCTACAGGAACCTGCAGCCTGAGCAGGGCTAACCTCACGCAATGGTCCATTTGTAACGCTTCCCTACACAGCATTGATATCTAAACTGGGCACTGTGGAGAAGGGTTGTTTCATCCTAGGAGAACTCAGGACTGAGCTGTGGAGTGGCTTTGGTGGAGATGTCAGTGAGATCACTGCAAACTCTGCAAAAACGACCAAGTATGTCTTCCAGAAATTAATGACTTCTTTATTTTCTTCAAGCATTACAGAGACACACCACCACAGTTAGTAGGGATTTCCATTGTCTGATGACCCTGTGACCTATGTGTGTATCTGAGAGCACCCATAAAACTCCTTGTGCCTGTTCTTCCCCTGCGCCTATGCCAGTGCCTTTCAGATAGGGAAGCCCAGAGCGCTCTTTCTGGGGTAACAGCCAATCCATTAATGCAGGGCACACTTCTCAGCTGAACTGAGTATCCCGAAGAGATTTTTATACCAAGAACCTAACTTAGGGTGTGGTGAAATGAGAGCTCAAGGTTAAGGCAATGAGAAGAACTAGGCAGAGCAGACTCTTGGGCTCTCAATCCCCAAGCTTTGAGAACATGGCTTTTCCTTGCTTAGGTTGCTCACTCCTGCAACCAGAGTGCTGGAGACTGGAACTGCAGCTACAAGGTATGGTTTTCATTTTCACAAGGAAGATGGAAGAGGTGAGAAGAGAGACATCCTGATTGGAAACGGGGGACACTGGGTGTCCTGATGGAGCAGGCTCGGCAGTGGGTGGTGACTCCTGCAGGAAGGTCGGGAGGACACGAGCCAGCAAACCGAATCCCTGCTAAGTCACCCTCGCGCGGGCTTTAGTGCTGAGTGAGACCAGAGTGGAGCAAAATGGAGTGGGATGGAGGGAGAGGTGATGAGGGGTGCCCTAGCAGGTCGTGTGGGACCTGCCTGCCTGCGTGCGCCAGGATTAACCTCCTGACACCAGGCAGCTGGAGAGCCGGCAGGGGACCCTGGGGAGCGGGCAGGATCCTGCAGAGACCTGTTAGCACAGCTGCGTGGAGACAGGTCTTGCAAAAGAGAAGCAGCTGTGGAAGTCAGAGAGGAAAGCCTCTGCATGTGATGAGGAGGAGGGAAGGAAGATTGGTTCTGGCTGACTAACAGGTCAGGAAAATTATTTCAAACCAGGAGGACAAAACCTGTGTGTAAAGTTACACGTCATGCAAGAGGTATGTCTTCAGAGGTATATGACCTTGAGGTCATATATACAGATGTATAGGCAAGAGCATTGCTTTCTTAACAAAACCTGGGGACTGAAACCCCTCAAAGACTACCCTACTCCTCCTCTTCCTCTGGAACAGGTTCTGCTTTGTTATCAAAAGTCATCTGTCGCTAAGGCCAGGCAATCCAGGTAGCTACTGGTTGCAGGAGGACAGTGATGAGTGTGGTTTGCTGCTGAAGATATAAGCTGCTTTTGAAGAGCAAAGGGAGTCATCTGCAGAAGTTAAGCAAGGATCTAGCGAGCGAGAGTTGGTTGGGCTAAAGA
Organism: Gorsachius magnificus; assembly: GCA_034008185.1. NCBI lineage: Eukaryota > Metazoa > Chordata > Aves > Pelecaniformes > Ardeidae > Gorsachius > Gorsachius magnificus. The sequence goes on along the minus strand of CM067082.1, from coordinate 52,526,747 downwards.
GTATAAATGTTCCTTCTGGAGGTGTGGGATGTGAGTCAGGCATCAGCCACATAGCTCAGCGGTGGGTCAGAGGAAACTGGTTGTAAACCTCTGACTCAGCGTTTAAATAGTGCTGCATTAAATGGGTTGTGAATTGACTCTGAGAGTCTGAATTTCAGTGTGAGTACCTGTGTGTGTTACCAAAAGAGTGTTTTGAATCCTGTACCTCTCCTCCATGGAAAATCAGGTCAGGTAGGCTTTCCATACATAATATCAGATGCCCATCTCTTGAGCTGTCATCCAAGCATATGTACTGTTTACTGGAGCAGGAGCTCCATGCTTTGTTTCAGCAGGCGTAGGATAAAACACAAGATGTGAATGCTGGTTACAACATCAGCTGTAGGGCCACATCAACTGTAGGGCCAAATCCTGTGAGAGATTTCTGGAAAGGAAAATGCAGAAAACCTACTCCTTGCAGAAGCTCTGGAAAGGAATGAGAAAACAGGAATAAAGAACTGGTATAAGAACCCACCCTGAAAAATAAGAGGTGAAGCAAGACTGAAAGATTATTTATGGCCTAAAAATGAATCAGAAGAAAAATTTTGCAACTGAAGTGAGATTCGTGCACTCTTCTCCAAAGCTGTGTTGTCCTGCCGCTGTGATCCCAATACGCTGCCTCACCCTGTAGGCTTGCTATTGTCTAATCCTTTCTTCTTCTTGTGACTCCTTGCCTCTGCATGGGCCCTTGTTCTGCAAATATTTAAGAGTATGAGTTCAGTTGCCATTTCCAGAGTGTTTCTTCAGAAAACTGCATTTTCAGACAGAGTTTGTGGCATGGTTCCTGTAAACAAATTACGGCTGAGGCTAACAATGGTTTTACAGAAATAAAACAATTTTGATTCCAGTTAAAAGCAAAGGTGTGGCTCAGTTTCTTTTTTCCAAAGTCCTGGCAGCATTCTTTTGAGCCGTAAATGTTAATTCTCTATGGAGTAGCTGTGAACAAGTGCAGAAGGACAAATATGGTCCTGATCCCAGGGTTTGTCTATGGCTGTGTGGACATCAACCGGTGCGGTATTTATGTTCTTCCAAGGAAAACTCATTCCTAATGTGTAGCTATAAATAGCTGTGATTTGGTTCTTTCTTTAACTGGTGCAATTTCTATCAACCATACGCTGCATTTTATACCGTTTTAAACTGAGAAACTGAAGGCACGTTTGGACCGTGCATACCAGCCCAGTGCAGGGCTAGGCACGTTTAGAAGGGGTCATCGCCTTGGACTCGAGGTGACTTGGACTCCTCCTGGAGTCACGATGGTTGACATCAGTCAGCTGTGGGATCTCTGCTCTGCAGTCTCCTGTGCTTCTGGGCCTGGGTTTGGGACTTACTGCGTCTGGGATGTAAAATCACCTATGTTAAAGAAGTTTAAATTATGGGCTATGTGGATGCCTTTCCATGCAGGAGAGTTTTTCCAGGGCAACTTATTCCTGATGAGCTCCTCAGCTTCCAGAGCAGCAGATCCTTTGCCAAATTGATGCAATCTGCTTTAGAGCCGACTCCAGGGTTTTCTGCATACAGTGACTCTTCTGCAAGAAGAATGGTCACAGAGGAACCTTAATTAAGTGGCTGTTTAATTAATTATTTATTTATTCAGCATGCAAATTCATTCACATTGTATTCACTGAGCTTTGGTCAAATCCCAAGTGATTGTCTGCCTACACACAAGTATTTATCTAAAGGTATGGGTTTAAACTGATTAACTCACGCTGGAGCAAGCACCTATGTAGGTACTGATATTGGCTTAATACCTTACTCAGAAGTACCCTGAAGTTGGCTAAGGTCTTGTACGGATCCTCTTCTTTGGGAGTAAAGTGTTTGCACAGTGGCAGGACTCAGCTTTACTGGGTTGTACAATGGCTGAGTTAAACTGTTGCAGTGCTGAGGCGCACGAAATTGGTGTGTCTGGGGAAGTGGGCTGCTGCAGATGGAAGACTTCAACTCCTTTTGTGGCTATGGAGGCTGACTTTGCTCTTTCAAAGCTTCCAGCAAGATAATGCTATTTTACGCCAAGGGTAGCAAAAACTGCTGGTCCGTTCCCCTGGTGTCATGTGGCCTTGCCCCGTCCCATAGCAAACTCATTTGCTTTGCAAAGCGCTCACAGATGCTGGAAGTGGGAAGGGGTACAAACCTTCTGACCCAACTCCTCTGCTAATCAAGCGCATGCGCGTGTTTTCTGCCACGGGGATTGCCTTCCCGCTTGGGTGAATTTAGGCTGCCTCCTGAATAATTTAATCCTCCTCACCCACAAGAGAGACTGGAGCGGCAGAAGAAGCGCCTGGCTTTATCAGACACGTTTCTTCCTTCGCCTTATCAACAAAGTCCCAGTTGGCTTTGTTTGACTTCTAGGGTTTATTGGATTTGTTGCTTCCCTTCTTCATTTTCATATTAAAGGCTAAGGCTGGGCTGTGATCCTGCTACTGTAGCCTGCAGCTCCTGAGCTGATACTACAGGCTCTAATTGCTCGTCTGCCTGATGTAATCAGGTGTATCAGGAGGTATATCATATGGGTGGCTACAGGCACTTCATATTTTCTCCCCAGACAGATTTAAAAAAAAAAAAAAAAAAAGAAGAAGAGGGAAAAAAAAAGAGTCAATTGGCTCTAGGTCTGTCAATAATGACTAATCAGGTGCTGTACAATTAATTATGAAGGGGTGTCATTTTAAAACAATTCTGAGGTGGGAAAGAACAGGCCTGGGCCCTTTACCTGCTGGCACTGTTTGTGTTGCTAAGCCAATCCAGGCTGTGTCCTCTATTTCATTTACCTTTTAAACTATTTCCCCCGCATAAGTAAACACTTTCTATAAAGTGTGTGTGCATGCATGTGTGTAAGTGGGTGGAGGGTGATCTGGGAAGCTCTCCACCCTAGAAAATAAATCAATGATGGAGGGGAAGGGAAAAAAAAGAAGCAGCATTATTTGGCAGTAATTTCTGAGGCACAGCAGAAGATAATAGCAGGTGGATGAAACAGGAATAGCATGAAACAATCTGGGGCTGAGTCCCAGTAACCAGAATTAGTGTTAGGTGCGGGGATGGAGGTGAGAGATGTCCCCGTGGTGCAAATGTGAGACTGCCCCAAGTGAGGAGCCCAGGCTCCCCATGCTGGGCTCCCCAGCAGCTGCCAGTGCATACTGAGGGGGAAAATCCCCATCCCGCCTCAGCTGGCTCTCCCAGGCTCTGGTCCGGGCAGCAGCCGACATCTCCCACCCACTCCTCAGGGGATGTGGCAGCCAAGGGTGGGGTGGTGCTCCTCCTCCCCAACCAGCCAGCATATATTAATTGTCCCTTGCAAAGCAAAACTCATCCTTCAAGGAATATGGCAAGGGAGCTGCTACTGCCCAGTGCCACGCTGAGGGCACTGACTGGAGAAATTAGGGGTGGGGGAGGGAGAAATGTGTTCACAGGAATGGAAAAACTTTTTTATTATTAGCTTAGTGGAAACAAAGTGACGGTGTTAAAAGACTAGTGTCAGTCCAGTTCAAGAACTGTCACGCTTTGAGACCGTGATCACGCCTCCAAAGTTCCGCTTCTGGCACTCGGAGCAGCAGGAGACAAGCTGGGAAGGCTCAGTTCTGGAGGATGCCGAGGGAAAGCCTCTGCTGGGACCACCTCCTTGAAGATAATGACTGCCAAAGACATCTCCTGGAATGGGATAAGGGGGAAGTGTCATGAGGTCTAGTAGGAAAAATTAGAAATGCCCTGTCGAATTGTTTAGCTTTCTAATGCAAAAGCCCCAAAACGCCCTTCCTGCAGGGTTTGTGCTTCTATTCCACAGCAAAAAAATAGGTAAATTCCCATGCAAGAGTGTGTGTGTGTGTGTAATTACCAACCTTGCTTTTCACTGTAATAAGCGTAGAATTAGAAGGATTATTCTGGATAAAAAATTTATTTACTAGAAAATGTATTTTAGGAGCAAAATTCCAAGGCACAATAAGTTTTGGTTTGAACTTTTCAAAATCAAGCATGTTGACTTCTTTTTTCTCAAAATTAGTTTTCTTCGCTTTATTGGCGAACATGTTTTAAATTAAAAACAACCATTAAAGACAGAGCAGAACACTTGACTGAAACACACACATATTTTTTTTAGTTGGAATACTTCTAAAACGTTAGTCAAAGGTATTTTCACAGCTTTACATGTAGCTCAGGATCATTGCTGGCAGTGCCTTCCTTTCCCCAGTCTTCAAAAAACCGCCTTACGTTGGGGTCGTTAATAGTGAAACACCACTATGTTGGCTTTGTTAACAGCCAGACATTTAGTACCCCTAACCTCCGTTTCTGTCAGCGTTTTGATGGCAGCGGCTCCTGGAGGCCTGCTGCAGCATTGCCTTGCCGTAATAAAAGGCGGCGGCTGGAGCTCCCTGGCAGAGGACTTTGAAACGCAACGTGAGGGGATTCAGTTTGGCGGGGCTATACAAGGTAGGAGTTGCCAGCCTGGTTTAGGTCAGGCGCCTGTTCAATCCAGTCTTCTGGTTTTGAAGCCTCAGCAAGCCTTGCACTGGGGGCATGGGAAATATATTGCCCAGAGAAAGGGCTTTTACCCGAATCATCCCAGACCCAGGCGGTCCCTGCAGGAGGGCACCCGTGGCACCACGCAATAGGTAACACAGGGTAATACAGCAAAAGCAAAATTAACAGATGTAGAAGTGGAGGTTACAACATAAACATGCGCTCAGATACTGGTGTAATGAATGTAGTATAAATATTTAGATGTATTCCTACATCTAATTCTTAGCTTCATCATTCTTCTGTCAAATGGTTTACAAAAGGCAGAACTATATTTCAGTTACAGGCACGGGTTCATAATTCTTGAGGTTAATTAAGGCACCCAAATGTGCTTCATGTCTGTCTGCCTCCACTTTGTAAATGGTGCAAACCTGTGGATAATTAAAGGCTTTTCGTACCAGTGGCAGTAACAGCAGTTCAGGCGGCGGATGGTTGTCCACACCGCATCTGGAGCTGAGTGCCCAGCCTAGGAGGAAAGCGGCAGCTACGCCTCTTCTTCGTGTGCCTCCTGCAAACAGATCCTTGCTTGTGTCATGCGTGCAGACATCGTGCACGGGAAGAATTAATCATGGTTTGGGATCTCGTTACGTTAAGTGTACCTGAGCGCACCGTTCTCAGATTGCTGCTGTTTAAGCGCAGGTCGCAGCGACACGGTGCCCGATGCTCAGCCAGTGGCCGCGTCTCAGCCCCGAGCTGCCCCGTGCAGCCAGGGCGAGGACAGTGAATTTCCCCAGGCTCAGTGCTGGCATGGCACAGAAATGCACCATCCTTGGTGGGTCCCGGTGCAGATGTGGAGCAGTGCCCCATGGACGAGCCAGCATCGTGCCGATGGGGGGCCAGGGGCAAGGGGATGCCTGCGCAAGCCATGGTGTAGGAGCAAGGGTCGGCAGGCCCCACCTTCCCAATATAACTGCTGTGCCGCACGGCTGGCATCAGCCCAGGGCTCCGTTCATTGTTCTGTTTCTTTCTCTGTCTGGTGCTTTTATGCAAAAACTGCATAACTGAGCAAGCAAGGGAGGAGGAGGGGTGGCCTGTTCCTGGTTGGGGTGTCCCTGTGCAAAGAGGACGGAATGAGCAGGATGCCACCCTGCCACCCACAGCAGGGGGGGGCCACAGGGGATGTTCTCAGGTGCCTGAGTCTGGGCTGTCTGTAATGGTCCCAGAGCCTTGTTGGCAACTGGGATCAGCTCCATACCGGGCGGGGAATCCTCCTTTGCCAGGGGAATCCCTGCCTGGCCACTTCACAGTGTTTTTAAGGACAGCAAGGAGCCTTATCACATCTCTGCATCTGCCCCAGATGCTTCACATTCCAGCAATGCTCCACAAACGGTGCTGAACCCTACAGCATCTCCCCAAAGAGGACTTGCTGCTTACCACCCCGGGGACTTGCTGCTTGCCACCCCGGGGGCTGGCAGCCTCCAGGCACACACCTAAGCCAAGGGGAAGAGAACGGCCCTGCTCCCAAGGATGTCCCCGCAGAGCTGGCAGCAGGTGACACCGCCCTGCTCCTTGCCCGTGTCAGCAGGACCGCAGGCGGTGGCAGTGGGTGCCAGGGATGCAGGGGGGCTGGACCGCATGCAGCCAAAGTTCAGGCAAACAGAGGGGAGAGGAGAAATGGTTTCTGACCTGGTGGCTCTGAGGCCGCTTTGGCCACTTTTGGGTTTCACCTTGAACCGTAGCCGGCGTGTGGGGTGCTGCGGAGCATGCCTCCTGGGGAGCACTCTGCTCCCAGAAGAGTAAATAATTAATAAACGCCTGTCACAGCATCTTCCGAAGTGCTGATATCTGTCAGTCCGGAGCCAGACCCCGGTGCTTCGCCATCTCGTTGCCATGCGGAGTATCAGCACACCTTGACTTCTATCTCTCTTCCTCTATCTCCCATCTCTGTGCTGTTTCGGGGCTTCTTTCTCTTTAAGAGGAAACTCAGCGGAAGCCTAGCTATTCAATATTGTTTCATATTATTTGGTTGTGAAACAATTTAGTTTGTTTATGACTCTAAAGGTCAGATTTGACTGTTGCCCGAATTTCTAAAGAATAAAGAATGAATCAGGCTGAAGGGGACTTTGTGGCATGATAAACTGGAGAAAGAGAAGGGGGCTAGTGAGAATATTTAACTGGAACAGCAAGGCAAACTTACCTTCAGCTCAGGTTTAAAAGCTTAGTCAATCATTACACATTTTTTATTATTTACCTGGTACAAAATCCCCTTGTGAGAAGAAGTAGAAAAACTCACAGGCTGCATTCTTTCAAATTTTTAGAAGCTTGCTCAGCAGTTTTTTGGGGGTTTGTTTTTGGTTTTGGTTTTTTTCTTGTATCTCAGGACAATTGGAGTGATACGGATTGCGCTGGTGCCTGAAGAGATGAGAAATAAAGTGGAAGCACATTGTGGTTGCAGCTCCAAGCAGGGGCCGTTTGTAACAGTGCAGAGAGCAGGGCCAGCTGGGGACTTTGAGAAGGAAGGTAATTCTCACACAGTCATCAGAAGACAAAGGTTGCATTTACACCTGGCCAGAAGGTTTAATCATCTACTATTTCCAAACATTGCAGGCTCACAATCTGTTGTGTCTGAGATCATAAAACATATCACAAACTGGAGACAAGAGACCTGGGGCTTGATTGACCAGAGCTTATCTTTCCTTTTTCTTCCTTCTTATTTTTCACTCTATTTTCTGCTCTTTTTCAAAAAAAAAACGAAAAACAAAAACCCCACATGCGTTGGAAAGGACTTGCTTTGATCAGAAAATTCTTACTCGGTATAGTAGGAAATGTGATGCAAAACAGTTCTGAAAACCAGGGATTAATGGGCGATTTTCATTCCTCTTTGCTTCACCATATCAAGAGCACTTGGGAGACAGATCACCTGGTTGCTAAAACCTCTGTCCCAGGCTTGCAGGGAACAGAAATTGTGGACAGAGGACCAAGAGGAGAGGATTATTCAAAGAGGAGCAAGTAGAAACCTCTCATAGGTTAGTTGTCCAGGTCCTACCACAAAAATAACTAACATTCAACCACCTTAAACACTGGGTGTAGGTGGCTTTCATCTTTTGGGGGGGGGGGGGGAAGAGTTAAATCATGGTAACATTGAAAGAGAATCTGGCTGTGATGGGAGGGGTTTTGGGTAATATTAGCCACACTTTTGCAGTTCTGGTCTGTAGTTGGTTTCCTCTGTACCTGTGAAGGTTGGCAAGGAGGTTTATCGAGCAAGATCAGGGACTCCCATGGTAAAGAGGGGTTTGGGGAACGCCGATTCCCCTTCCTTCTCCCCATTTCCTCTGCAGGGTGATTGCCTTTCGCTGCCGGTGGCCAGGCTGCGGAGAGGAGCTGGGGACTTAATGTGGGCGGTGTTTCCCACTGCTACTCCTGATGGTCTGTAGGAGAAAGGCTGGAAGGGCCATGCCCTGGCCCCGGCTCCAGTCTTGTTGGAAAGGATTATGCCTGTGTCAGGGAGGGACCTTGGAAGAGATGATGTTGCTTTGCACCTCGTTTGAGGGTTACAGTGCTGATTCATCAAAGCACTTAGCGCTGGGAGGAGGAACGAGACCTATTGAGATGAAGGTCTGCCCTTGCCACTTCAAAGGGGGCAGAATTTAACCCTTGCAAGTGGGTTTGAGCCCCTGATTGGAGTTAAGCATGTGCTGTCGCCGGGTTGGGACCACCCTCTCTATTTGGAAAGGGAAAGAAACAGATTCAGTTTATTTGCGGTATTTCATCATCTACGTGATGATGCCTCTTGTGTGTTTTATGACTGCCAGCCCTGTAACTCCCCCCATCCCCCTCAAAAAAATGGAGCAGGAACAAGAAGAGCTTCTCCAGGAGAAGCTCATTAATCAAGGCAGGCTGGGGGGCCATCTGCCCCTGGCACTTCTGGCTGCCCTCGGTGTGTCCCTCGCCCGGCTGGGGCTGCCCGCCACCTGATAACAGGAGTGGCATCTTTGATGTCGTTCAGGGCAGCAGTCACACCAAATTGCATAATCAAGGTCACTGGAAAATTACACAAAACTTTGCCCACGTCTATTGGAAAAAAAGTGAAGCACTTGCAAAAAAAAAAACCAAAACCAACCACCCAAACTTCTTGCTCATGCCACCAACACGCCACTCTGTGAAAGGCACGTACAGTGCCGAGCTGTGCCCTCACTGTATCCTGGAAGCATTGATGAAAAAATACTAATATCTACATAAAGGCAACTAAAAATTTCCTCTGGTAGCCACATGGTCAGCTGTGTGGTTTTCCCTCTCTCTCCTTTAGCTACGGTTTCAATTGGGTAATGATGATGTGCAAATATAAGTAATAGTCTCATGCTTTGCATTACTGAGTGCTGCTCTTCTGAGCATTTTAAGTCTCAGGGCAGTGAGTTTGGTTTCACATGCCCTTAGGAACTATTAAGTCTTTCCAAGGCTACTTTACAGATAAAGGAAACAGCCAAGTTGAAAATTTGTAAATGAAAATAAAAAGAAGAAATTTCAGAATTTATCTTCAGAAAAATAAATTTCTTGGAGAAATTTCTAGTATTCCCCCAACTTTTTTCTGTGTTAATAAATCTGAAAAAATAGAGGGGAATTGTTGGGATTTTTTTCCCTTTTGGCTTATCACCTTTCCCTGCTCCCTTCTATTTTTTTTTCCTTTTATTTTTTCCACTTCTGTTTGTGAGCAAAAGACAGTAATGGAGATGGCATAAAGAAGAAGAACTTATAGCATGAAAGAAATGAAGGCTAGAAAGTAAAGCAAAAAAAAAACAACCTAAAAATGTGAAACATTTTATTTTTTCCTAAGAAAAAGCTGAAAAAACCCCACTCCTAACCCCCCAACGCCTTGCTGGGCAGGCACCAAGTGGTGGGAAGAGTGTGGGTCCAGTCCTGTTTGCCCAGCCGGGCTGGTGTGGGCCACATTTCCCGGCCGCCTCCAAACATTACTGTCCCCTGTGCATTCAGCAGGAACATCCTGGTGACAGGACAGGGCTTTCTGCAACACCCACATCTCTGTATTGGTTCATTGGAGAGGACGCCCCATACACTGCTGGTTTTACACCACTAAAATCTACATGCCACGGAGGTGCAGGCAGTGCTGCACAAGTCATCATGATGCCACTTTGAAAATCTTATGCCTTTAACTCCAAATTTACGTTTCTGACTAGCACCTCTTGCAGCCACATAATTTCTGGGTAATTTGAGTGTGCCTCCTTCCAATTTCTGTCCTCTGGAAGCTCTTCTTAAAGCTTCTCCCAGCTTCCTGAGGATGGTTTGACAACTGTCGGTATTTCTGGTCATGAGAAAATTGTGGCAGAACTTTTTAGCTTCGCTTTCCATAGAGCCAGGTAAATTAATAGCTTGAAATATCACCTACCATTCTGTTGCTTCACAACTTCTAGAGATCAGGTGTGCTAGAAACAAAGCCGTCTTTCCCCCCATGGTGGAAGGAGGTCTCTCTCTTAATTCTTAACATCATACGTAAAATAATGGTTTGCACCCATCATCTTAACTTTAAAAGCTTAAAAATTTAGTGAACCCTTTTTCCTGTTTTTATTTGTGAGGAAGCTGTAAGTAAACATCCACAATTGCTTTCCTAGCCAGTATGTCACATCATCTAAAATACAGATTGTCCCCCTTAATCCCATCCATAAGGTTAACAGTTGGACTTGATGATCTTAAAGGTCTTTTCCAACCTAAATGATCGTGATGAGGGCACGATCCATCCTCCTGAGTTTGCATCGTGCTTTGGTTTTGCTTCTTAAATTGACATGGTGTGTACAAATCCTTACGTTCAGGACACTGAAATTAATAGGGCTATACTGCTTATATAATTTCTGATCAGCACTTTGTTGCATCTTAAGATGGTTTAATTTTCTGTCGTCTAACTGCATGGTGCAGTAAAAAAAAGCTGCTCCATCCTGGAGAGTTCCTAAATGCCTGTGGGCACCTTCCCATGGCTGGCAGGCATGCAGCCAGGTATTCCTCTTGGTGTCAGCTACCAGTGCCTCTGTCATCAAAAAGAGTCACTTTCCAGTTTATTAAGGGACAAAACTTCCATTACATCTGATGAAGCATCAATCTCTCCAAGAACCACTAGTTCCTTGCTCAAGAATTTGATGGATGTTAAACGTTTGGGGTGGAAAGCAACAAGGAGTGAGCACATGGAGATCTTGTTCTCCCTTTATTATCAGTGGAAGAAAAACCACAGCAGACCCAAGGAAGCGGCGTGTTTATAACTCGTTTCCTCCAAGGGCTGTTACGTGCAGTTTAGCTCTTGAAGGCTTTCCTCTGCCCTCTGCGGTGTGGTAGAGGTGAGGGACCCATTGCAGGGTCTGCACCACGCTCAGCCGGTCCCCCGAGGTCACTGCAGCCATCCCACTAGCGAGCAATAATGACAAGCAAAGCTGCTGGGTAAAAAAGGCCACTTCAAAATCGGATGCTCTGATCCTCACTGTCTATGGGGCAGCCCCAGCACCCAAACTATCTGGGGAATCACGTTGCCCCAATGGGAAGGGATGGTTTCAGCGATGGGTAGCTGGGAGCTACACAGAAGCAGCCAAGCCTCTGCATGCCCGTTCCAGCCAGAGGGTGCCTTTTTGGTGGGAATTCACAGGAATCTGGCTAAACCCGCTCCTGGCCTGTTGGGGTAGCCAGGCGCCCGCAGGGCCGTGGGCAGGGCAGGGGTCGGGAAAGCCAATAAATTCAGGAACTCTGCTTGCTAGGCCGCTTTGTGCAGAGATATAACAGTACCGGCTGGGATATACCCCTCTCGCACATACCTCAAGCGTTTACTGTCACCCTCACAGCATTTCCTGGATCAGCAGAGCTGCCCTTCAGCTATAATTTTTGTTGAAATATCTTACTTTAAACCTAGAGAGCACCAATGGAGGCCTCAAATCTGTAAATCAGCTGCACTTTGGAAAACAAATCATCGCGGTGGAGTTTTGCCAAGCTAATTTTCTGTGCTCATTCATTATTTGGTTTTCACTTTCTGAGCTGATTTAAACAGACCGTGCTCTAACTGTACCAGTTGCATCCAAGATAGGAGCCTGATTTACACTTTGAAAATGTGAACGGATCCATGGCTACATTTCCAGGAGGAAGAAGTGCTACGAAGAGGGGTCGTTCGGCAGCAGCCAGACCCTATAGGAAAGAGCTTGCAAATCACCTCTGGTTACCTGCTTGAGCTGGTGAGATGTTATTACTGAAAGAAAAGCCGTGATCTTTCCATGTGCTACAGTAAAAGCGGTGTCTTCCAGAGAGAAAATGACAAGACAGCTCCAACTGTGATTTCCCAGAGGGAAATTTGGAGATTAGAAGATACAGTGGAATAAACATCCATGAAGGTAAAGCAACACCTGGAAAAAGGGGTAACAGAGGAGAGGTGATGGAGATGTGGCATTGATATCTATGGTCTGGTAAATGGAAGAGGTGAAGAGGCAGCATCCATGGCCTGAGAGAAGAATGGGAAGAAACGAATGGAAAATGTGATAGTTATTTAAGTGTCCACGTAAAACCCAGCTCAACAAAACTGGGCCTTCACCCACGACGTCTGCAAGGGGCAGTGTGAGATGGTGTGGCTTCACTAGCACTGAAACAACATCAGGGAGGACAGCAATGATTTTTGGTTTTTGTTCTTGGGTTTGGGGGTTTCTTTAGTTCTGAGGTTTCCTATGGTAAAGTGAGACAGATCTGGTAAAAAAATTACTTGATTCAAACACTTATCCTGCACTATTAATTAACCTTAATTATGTATTTATTGGAAATCAACCTGTTAGAAAAACTTTTGCTCCCTTTTTCAGCCTTCCCAACACTTTTGCCCCCCTGTGACTGGGTAAGATCAGAATCTTTTAATTGCCATAGCAGGCCAGAGCTTTGCCAAAAGTAACTTTGTTCCATTTACAAGCAAGGCAATATGAAAGTGGAATTGCTGTCATGCAGTGCAGTTTCCACCCTATTTTTGCAGGTCCTGTAAGTCTGTGTAATTAGACAAGCTTTGAATGAACCCCAGAGCCTCATTCTTTGCTCATGTGAGAGCCTTTCGGGCTTGCTGAAGGTTATTACAATAATGCTATATTGACATGTCAAAAAATATCTATAATTTCTAACAACACACATTTGTTTACAACTATCATAAAGCTTTAAAAAAACAAAGAGCTTTTCTTCAAAGGGAAAATGAGCTTCCTTATTATTATTATTGCAGCATCCTTGTTTCCCTGTCTTGGTGTACAAACAATATCACTATGCAGGGAACAGTCTTGTCTACAGAAATATGAAATCCAGGACTGAAAAAAGAAGCTGGGTATGTAAAATTCTCTGATTTCACATTTGTCCTGGCATAGGATTAAGGAGATTTAAAACAGATGAACAGGTTCACATAAGAACAATTGTTATAACTTCCATCAGAATGGTATAATTGATACCCTCTTTAAAATGGTTTATGTTGCCAGAAGCAGAATGAAGAAGCCTTTGTGTAAATTCACGTCGAGTCACATGTGCTAAGACTGGGTAGACCTTCACAAAGGGCTTGGAAGAGCAGCTGCTGGAGTTGATGGGACCCCATTTATTCCAACCTCTGTGAAATTGCAGGTACATTTCTCCAACAGTGAAGAGCAAGGATGGATCCCCTTGACAAGCTCTTTTATGTGAATAGTAGTTAGTAACGGTAGTCACCCCACTTGGTAATCTGAGTAATAATTACGTTGGCCCAGCTCTGATATTCTAGTCGGTACTGCAATTCACTTTAATGTCATCAGAAGCGTCCATCCCATCATCCTTTTTCTATGGAGAAGATCACAACCCCTCATCTTAGGTACATCCTTCCTTCAGGTGGATCCCTTGAGAGATTGTTATCTGCATTTCAATGCCTACTTCCCCCTTGCAGCTGTAAGCATTTTGAGCCACATCTTCCTAGCATCTTCCTTGCTTTTACTGTTTCCAGGAAGTCATCCTGGTGAGATATCCAGGAACCGAACGTGGTGCCAGGGGCATGGCAAGTTCCCCAATAAGACAACTGACTCATTTTACAAGAGTATGGTTGTGCAAGGACAGGCAGGACAGATGGCTGAACCTGCAGAACGAGTTTCAGCCATAAATGCTCTGAGCACTGTAAAAGTTCGGTGGCTTTTCTTTTCTTTTTTTTTTTTGAAAGCTGAAATAAATATATTTGGGAAATACTTGTTCAAACTACAGACTCAGTCAAATATTAACAACTGGAAACTGAGGAAAAAAAAAAAGATACTTTGAAGGGCTCAAGCATGTGTGGGTTCTTGCTGTATTTGCCTAACTATAATCACTGGGGCCACACTTGCGACAGGCTAAAACGTTGCTGTGAATAGAAAGTATACCATAAGGGTTCTCAAATATGAAAGTGGGGCTGGAACAAAGAGCAGGCACCAGACAGACTTCCCCTGTTAACGATTACCGGCCTGTCACCCTGGTGCCAGCAGTCTCAGAAATCCCGTCGGGAGCGGGCAGCAGTATCTCGCCTAACGTGACCGGGCTGCTTTGAAACCCTGCCCACAGCCTCGCCGTATTCCTCGCTACCGCCTTGCTGCAGAGGAATGAACTTTATCTCTCCGCTTTTAAGAGTGTTTGCTTTAAAGATGATTTACCACACTTGACAATTACCGAATTTCCTAAATTCAGCCTGAGGTATTGTTGTTGTTATGTAGCTTGTGCTGTGCAGAGCAGTACCTCGGCTGCAGCGCTGTAAATCTCTCGGCGTGTAGAAGGTCGCTCTCGACGCATGCTGAAGGTCCTCGAATGCTGCTTCCCTCTGCAGTCCCGCAGCTCGGGGTGTCAGCAGAGACATGAACACCTCCTGACTGAAGGGAGGAAGAAATCAAAACTGTCACCCAGTCTTGCAGGAACGTCAGCCCACCGTTGAGTTAGGACTCATCTCACCATCTGTCTGAAGGACATGAGCTGCAGAGCTGGTGAAGTGGGGACAAACGCATGGCTGAATATGCTCCAGAAAAAGTTTTCAAGCTTTTTTTTATTTCTCTTTTTTAATCCAAATTTTGATCCTGTTGATCAATGGGGTAGCAACTCCAAAACAATACCTACACATCAGTAATGAATGTGATCCATTCGATGCTAATAATTTTTTTTAATTGTCGTTGCTGACTCAAGCGCTACAGGAATGTTCTTCCTCCACTCGAATGTGAAGCAATACAAAGAGTTATTGTTTCATGTATATTTTGTTGGGAAAACTACCAAAACCTTTATATTAAAACACTTGACAACAGCGTCAACAGCATTTCCCCAGACTGCTGCTTAATATATTTTTATTATTTGTTTTCCATATGTTGGTTCTTTTAATCTGTTCTTATTAAAGTCTTCTGTGTTTCAAGAATATTGTCATTGTGTTTCTTTTGAAGGAGGCAAGTGTGTGTACTGAAAGATTAGATTATCCTGTTTAAAAAAAAAAAAGAGAAAAGGGAGAAATATCTTCAAAATGAAGTACATCAAAAGTAAAAGTAGGTGACAAATGTTAATATTAGCAAAGTGCTTCTGCTTTGATCCTGCATTTCTATTTTTTTAAGAGCTTGACAAATGTGTCCTGTGGTTTGGCTTCAAACCTCTTTGCCTAGTGCTTTACTTGACCCACAATCCATTTGATCTTCCACTTGTTTTTCCTTCTGTCCAGGAGGCCTCTGGACTCGATAAAAGACTAGTTCTTATCTTCCACTTGCTGCTGTTCAGAGGCATCATTTTTTATTTTTGGTTGGATTAGGTTATTGTGTCTGTTTGCTTAGGCAGCTTCTAAAGAGATACTCATTTTGCTGTTATTGTTTAGGATGGTTCCCTTCCCATTTCCATGCAAGTAACAGCTCTATCAGATCAGGATCTGGATCGGCCGATTGATTCTGGCACTAGATGTGAGGAAGACGTGGATGCTGGAGTGGCTGGCTTGGATGGCAGGCTGCCACTTCATTTCTATCGTACAATTTCCAGGCATGCTGCATCCAGTACCTGAGCTTGCTGTTATTTAATATGCCAGACACTTTCAGGGGCTCTGGGAAGGACTACCCCAGACACATAAGGATCCTGTCAATCGCCTTTGTTTTTCCCAAAGCTGTTGAGCACCGCTCCAGGTTCCCTCACTTGCAACCCAATAGTTACAACTGGATACTGGCAGCTGGACACAGCTGGCTAAAATGCATGTTTCTACAGCCCCCAAACACCCACCTTAGCCTGTCCCCTCTGCTCCCAACACCAGTATTGTCCACCATGTGTCTGATCGCCTGCCATCACTACACTGCTTGCCCAATCCCAGTATTGCCCAGCTCCGTAAGAGCCGTCCCACTGCCCAACAGCCTGGGCAATCTGGAAGCTGCTTCTACAAATACTCGCGCTGGCCAGAAAAGCCGACATTTGACTTATGGCCTGTTTTATAGCATCAGCTCCCTTGTTCCCCCTCGAGAGCCCGTCCTCCCGAGAAACCATAAACCACAACTGAGGGAAGCACAGAGGTTTGAGCTGCCATTTCGGCCAAGTTGGCCAGGAGGTGAGGCATCCTCCAGCCGTCCCTCCTGCGAACCACTCCTCCAGCTCTAGGCATGGGGGCACCTCTCTACCTCTCCACGTCTCACCCTCGGAGCTTCCCGCTGTCTTTAAAGAAACGGAGAATAAACTATAAACCAAAGTCAATGATGCCTACTTATGTGCCAGTCTGGGAAGAATTCCCCCCAATCAAATGTGCCCCCATGGTAGTGTTGCCCCCGGACTTTGGGGGATGGCAGTGAGGCTAGCGTTGTTTGTGCTGCTGCCAGGCTTCAGGACAGTACATCTGCCAGGGCTCCCATGTGCTGTGCATTTGCTTTCTGGTGACACGTTTAGGATATCGTTTGCATTGCAGATGTGTGGCTTCTCTGCATGGTGCTCGACTTCTGTCCCCAGAAAAAGGTATTGACACAGTGAGATTAATTCCACTGCCGTTGCAAGAGGCATGTATGTTTTGAATAAGTGTGAATGTGAGGAAAGAAAGGGAGCTCGGTTTTAGGAGCAACACTTACAGTGCCTTGCTTAACTGGAGTGGTTAGGCAGGATGTTATAACAGTAAAAAGACCTTTGTGGCTACATTTCTCATCTTTAATGGGAGTATGACACCCGCCAACTCTCCATCTGTTTTGCTGTCCTGCGGAATACATGCCATCATGTGAGTGAAGAAGGGAAGGTATGCAGCAAAGCAGACCAGGGTTCAGATTTTCGTGGGTACAATTGCCTGTCAATTGAAAAAAAAAAAACAAAAAAAACAACACATAAAAAATTCCGAGAATGAGGAAAACCATGATGATGGCACTCAGAGATTCAGAGAGAGCCTAACTAGGTAAACACTTCATCACCGTAGTGGCCTCCTCTGTGTTTGTCTATCCCTTTCCATTCACTCATTTTTCATGCAGAGCTATTTCCTTTTGCTCTTACAGTTATACAGATCCTTCTTCTGGCAGCTTTGTATCATCTAATACTTTACCCTTAACAAGGCCTTCTGCCTTTCGTAGGGTGGCAGAATGCTTTTCTTCTGGTGAGAACTATTTTGTTTTCTTTAAAAAAAGAAAACGGCATTGGGATTTTGCACCTTTCTTATTTCAGGGAATATCTGCAGCCAGATCAGCTATTACTTTCCAAAACTGTTTTCACAGGCATTTCCTGAAGACAGACTATCAGATAAAATGCTGACTTTAGCATTTTCTTTATCCTCTGCATAGGGTATTATTTTATTGCTCATGTTTGTTTTTGCAGGTTCTTTTTCTGGGTTTTACTGAGAGCACTTTTGCCAGTGAATTGGGAGATTCGGTGCCAGGGGTGGGTCAAAGAAGCTGTGCGTATCTCTGCTGGATAAATCTCTGAGCTTGCTTTATGATTTATAGCCAACTAAGTTAAACAATTAATCATGATTAAGGAATGAATTAGATTTAAAAAATGGCAGTCTTTGCAAGGATTCCTCTGCTTGGGGGATGTCTCTGATCGACAAAGGCTGCTGTAATGTCTCTTATTCCACCTCTCAGCCTGCAGGAGTCTAAGTGGAGAGTAGAAATAACTAATGCTTGGCACTGTGCTGTGGTCCTTTCCACCGGCTTGCCAGCTTCAGGATGCCAGAAATATTGTCAATCTACCTCTGAAGGGGTCCAGCCAATCTTTAACTGTTCAGGTGCTTCTGAGGCTGGAAGTCTACAGCTTTCCACAACACTTATCAGCAACAGAATGCAAGAAGATGTAGTTAGTTACTCCTTAAGTACAGTGCTTCTTTGTGGGGGGAAAAAAAAAACAACAAGACAACCAAAACCATGCAAAATGGAGGATGTAGACTAATATATAATAATAATAACTGTTTTAATAAGAATAAAGTTTCTCCCCTCCCCTGTAGCCTTCTCTTGTGCCCTCTCCCTACACTGTTATCTGCATATACAAATTCCCTCCCATTTCCTGGAGTGACTCAGAGAAGACCAGGCATAATCTTTGTGCTGGTGCGCTCAGCAGTAATTGCTTCATTTGCATGAGGATGGAATAAGTCATTGCTAAAGGGAAGGGTATACACAGGGTAGAGAGTCAGGGGTCCTGAAAAGTAGCCTCTCCAAGGAGCTCCTCTTTTCCTTGGATGAACAACCTACTGTGTTGTATCCCTGAACTTCAAGCTAATGGGAAAAGTATCTTGTAGAAGACATGAATTTTTGAACCATATCTAAGCAGCTGGGACCTAAGGGAGGGGATTCGTCCTGCTTATTTGAAAGTTAGATGTTTCATTTCAGCTCATTGTCCAGATTAATTAATGGCCAGAGAGATTTAATGGCAAGGAGTGATTTAATCTAGTTTAGTCTGGACACTTATGCTAGGATGCAACTGGTCACCTTGCAGGGATGCCTATTTCCCCATAAAAAAGTCAGCTAACTTGCCTAGGTATGTAACCTTTGCATGGCCAAGAACCCATCCTCCAAATATTTCATGTTTCTCACTCATTTAATGGCTTTAATAGATCATTTGTTCCTTAAACCATTCTCACTCTATAGATATTACAGGAGGGAGAGTGCAGAAGGCTTATGCACGTACAGTGGGTATGACTGTGCATGTGTGTGCTCCTCCGCAGGCGGCAGAAAAGGAGAGTGAGGAATGCAGAGAGAAGAAGAGGATCCAGCGCCTCTCTGAAGAGCACTCCAGAGTGCTTATGCTGTGCATGCCTGCACTGCTGCTTCTACCCAGCACTGGCATTTTGTTATCTCCTCTGGCTTTTCTACCAGCTGTAACCAAACTGGCATCTCAAGAGTTCAAATTCTGCATTACCTGCCTGGTATCTATTACAGTCAGGCCCAATCCTTGTCTTGGTTTCCTAGGTCTGATTATAATGTTGCTTGTGTAGGTAAGCTATGTAAGTGCATGCATGGGTTGACCCCCTCCATGGACAAGGACTAATTGTTTGGTGTCTGAGATGCATTTCTGTGCCTCTGCGTGGTTATTCTGCTCCTCTGGGTCTCCTGAGCATGACCCTGCCTGGTGGGAGGTTTCCCAGCACTGTGCCTCAGACAGAACCTCACCCAGGAGGGGCAATGCCAGCCATGGCCATCGCAGAAGACCCCTGAGGCTGCGCTCATGCGTGCCGGCTCTTCTCCACACTGTGCAATATGGGGAAAGTCTGTCTTTCGCTTTTGCATTTGTGGAAGTGCGAGTGGCTTTTTGCCTTGGCATGAGCAAAGCCAAGAAGCCTCCAAGGGAGGATGAATAGCAGGAAGAAAAGTACACTCAGCAGTTTGCAGAATGGAAACTTTTATAAGTTGGGGTGGTTCGGCATGGTTATAACACCTGTCAAGGGTAGGAAATAATACCTTGACCCTTCTGTAGTGCTGCTCAGACAGGTGCTGATACAGTGATGGATGTTACTTACACAGGGATAAGGGGGAGGCAGGAGGAGGGGTTTGTTCTTGCCAGAGAAATAAGTAAGGTAAAAGGTGAAGATTTTGCAGGTCTGGAAATGCTGGGCAAGAGCAGTGAAGGATAAGCATGACAAAAAACATGTTAAGAGAGAAAAATGAATATAGCTTAAAAATAATAAGAAAGCAGAGTTAATCTATAAGCCCAAACTTGAACCAGCCTCACACTGAAACTTGAAGTTCAAATGTGCACAGATATCTTACACAAACTATTTTCCATTTTAAGGAAGGGCTGTCATTGCTGGGTCTGACCAGAATTGGCTTGCAAGGTGTAGCACTGTGAAGTGTTGAGGCAAGATTTGTAGCCTGCCTTGAAACGGGAAATGCTGGAAATCACATGAGAACTTGTGGTGGATTTTTGGAGACACAAGAGATTTGGTCTTGATCCAGCAAGACAAGTAGCTGCGTCTGATTTTTAAGTGTGTGAGTGGCTCCTTTATTTTTGTGGGACTATGCAGGGGCTCAGTGCTGCAGCAAGTATTACACAGGTAGAGAGATACCCCGCAAAATTCTTCTTTCACATGATCTTAACAAGCATCCAGGCTTTTGTGAAACAGCCGAAATGAGCTGAATGCCATCTTCTCGTGAAGTCTGGGTTCACTCTTTTGCCCAATAAGAGGCCACTAATGTGAATTGTGCAAGTAAAACTAGTAATTTTAGTTTAATATCGATCTCTCACGAATAGTTTGTTGTTGCCTTTAAACGATTAATTGGTAACCAGCGGGGCTATCTGAACCTTGTGCATTATTTGAGGTACCTGCATATTAGCATTAATCATCGACTGACCAAGGCAAATCTTAAAAGGGACAGAGAAAGAGATATCTTCTGCTGGTCCCTTCTGCTATTAAGTTTACCTTTCTGCTGGGTGCCAAAGATAAGAGACTCACTTTCTGTTGTTCTCCCTCACAGATGAGACAGGCAATGCCATCACCAGCATGGCCACCTTTTATGCTTTTTCTCTTTCTGAAATCTGCCGAAGTGGTGGCATATGGGGCAAGAAACCCACTCTTTTGCCTGTGGAGTGGGGCCATGGGATTCTGGGCTCCTCTTCACCCCCAGCCTTCCTCTTTGCTCCCTCATCTACCATTTGCTGCCTCCTGTCACATTTGGAGCCAAGCAGCTCAAATCACCTTCCTTTCCCCCAACCTGAGTTATATCGTGCTCCTCTGCCAAGTTGAATTTTCCTCCTCAGAAATGGGCAACCCAGTTCTGCCAAAGAGTAAGTAGTAGAGGCTGTTAAGTGAGGGTCCTGGGCAATTTGGGACTTTTATACAAGGCTCCTGTAACTCCCTTAGGAAGATGGTAATTATGGCCTTTATTTTGGTCATTAGTGTGGCCGTAGCCAAAACCCAATTTGCCATAGTTCTTTCTGCCTTGTGCATGAGAGCTCTGGGAGTTTGGTATTTTCCCTTACTTGGCTCTCCCATGGTCTTGAATGACAAAATAATATTTCAAGAAAAAAATGAGAGGTTTTTTTTTTTTTCCCCCAGAATAAATAGTCTTCCATTAAATGCATTTGAAAAATTCCAGGAGGCCCTCTCTTTTTTAACCCATCACACCCTCTAGACCGAGTGTTTTTTGACTGAGAGCAGCTAAGGAGATTTTCTTTCTGCTTTGCTTCTCCCTTGCCTTCTCCCACATCTCCCATTTTCCCACTTGTATTATTACCTTAAACAACACCTTTGTGGAAAGCATACTCTTTCTAGAGGTGCTTTGTTAAAAAGCACAAAACCAACAGTGAATAACAAACTTCCCCCAAATCCCCACAGAAACAAATAAGATGACTTTGAAATTGGAAAGCATTGGCACCCGGTGCTGCTGAGCCCAGATGTTGCAGCCCAGGTAAACCACAGTTTCCCTCCAGTTGCTCTGCTGACTTATTTTTTTACCTTCCATTTGATGCTTTTCCATTAAGCCTCAAGGTTTCCAGGTTCAAGTACCAACATCCACAGAGACCAGCTAATTGGCAACGACCGATCGGAGTGTGTATAGAAATCATGTTCCCTCTGCTTCCTCCCTCAGTGTCTTGGTATCTAAAAGGGCTCTCAAGGAAGGCAGCTATAATGAGAAAGGTGGATTAGAGACAATATGCTCATGAGTGTGTAGACAAAGGGAAGATGAGAAAGACCCCACTAAGCTGGAGCAACTGGCATATACTAGGATGAGGGGTTTTTTTTTTCCCAAAGACCAGAAGCTGCTGTTCCTCCTCCCTCAGCCCTCATGGACCTGTTGGAGTGGGTCCAGAGAAGGGCCACAAAAATGATCTGAGGGCTGGAGCACCTCTGCTGTGAGGAAAGGCTGAGAGAGTTGGGGTTCTTCAGCCTGGAGGAGGGAAGGCTCCAAGGACACCTGACTGCAGCCTTTCAGTACCTAAAGGGGGCCTACAGGAAAGATGGGGCCAAACTTTTTAGCAGGGCCTGTTGTGACAGGACAAGGGGTAATGGTTTTAAACTAAAGGAGGGTAGATTTAGACTGGATATAATGAAGAGGGTGGTGAAACACTGGAGCGGGTTGCCCAGAGAGGTGGTAGATGCCCCATCCCTGGAAACATTCAAGGCCAGGTTGGACAGGGCTCTGAGCAACCTGACCTGGTTAAAGTTGTCCCTACTCATTGCAGGGTGGTTGGACTAGATGACCTCTAAAGGTCCCTTCCAACCCAAAGCATTCTATGATGCCATGATTCTATGAGCTTTCTAGGAAGAAGAAAAGTAGGTGCCCCATCTGCATAGTACCACATGCCCTTAGCTAACCCTACAGACAGAGGACATCTTTTTTTTTGCAGACAGAGGACATCTGAGGTATCCTGTTCCAGGCAGGACCCTGAAAATCCCTCTTTCCCTGCAGCTTGAGTCCCAGCAAATTATTTTGTGGTGGGCACCATCAAAATAACCATGCCGTGAGAAGGTTTGCACTGCTCAGTGTTCATGAAGGACAGACAGATGGGGGTCAGGGGAGAAAACACATGTAGTCCTTTCTCATTTCTTTTTAAAACCATACATGACTTAATGTTACAGCCTCACCAAGTGTTTGGAGACTCTGTTTATGATCTTACCTTTGGAAGGACCTTAGGCCTAGTGGATTTATTATATTATTGTTTCTAGAGGAATTTCTGTATTTTAAACTATCCTCTGGGCCCAGGGCTATATAAAGTGCTCAGACACTTTCATTGCGTTTTGGTGATTATGAATATGTATTAATTTTTTTAACGTCCGGCCACATCTGCAGTGTTGATATCCCAGGACCGATTTCTCCTGACAGATACTCCTGGGTAAAGTAGCTCATGCGAGGCTCATGCAGCACATAGAATTAGTGTGCAGGCAGTTGTAAGGGACATTCTCTGCATTGTCCTACCAATGACCCCTTCTTTAATCAGGCAGAAATCATGGTCCTGAAGAGTGGGAGGTATTGCTGCTTCCATGCTGGCCTGTTCCTGGGCCCCCGCTGCACAGACATTGCCAACAGTAACAAATTGCTCTGAGTTATGTGCAGCGGTTTAGTGACGTGGGCTAGTTATTTATTAGAGAGGGAGCTGAGACACCAGCAAGGGGCGAAAGAGGGAATAAAAGAAAAATCCCAAATCAAATGAAATGAAGCTGCCTCGTCTAGCAGGCTTCTCACAAAAACTGATCTCCCATTTCTCACTTCTGATTCACACCTTATTTATCTAATGGGGGACCACATGCAGAGTTTTGAAAGTAAACCCCCATACAAACAAAGAAATGTCCCCAAGGGCTGTGGATAAAGATGGCAGGGTTGGACTAAACTGCATTTCCAGAGGTAGAAAATCAGTGGTTTATTGTTTCTTTAGTCACAGTTTCCTAGGCGTAAACCTGGCTGTGATATTGATTGCCCTGCTCAGAGGCACCTTTGAATCTGAAGAAGTGTGACAAAAATAAGGGACTTCCTCCCATGCACTTGAATGGAGAAGGCAGATCCAGAAGAGTGAGGGCCCTGTCTGGTAAAAAACATGTCAATGGAGGCCACTGGGGCAATGTCGATTGCCATGAGCAGAAAGCCAGGCCCTGTGTTTGTTTTGACTTGAAAAACAAACTTCTAAGTTTAACACCATGGGTCTACAATGTGGAGGTTTCAAAACTGGGAGAAGAGCTGTTTATGGTGACCCTTTAATGGCTGTATTGATGTGCAAAAGCCATGCCATTAGATTACTGGTCTGCAAAGATAACTAAATTTCACCCTCATTGATTCAATTCAGTTTGCCCAGAAGAGGTTTCTTGCCTACTTGCTTGCTTCCCTTCCATTGCTTAGTGGTCACCCATATTAATGCTCAGTACATTTGCCTGACACAGAGGCCTGAAGGGCTGGAGATGCTCTAGAGAGGAAACTGTCAGCGCCTGAGGGGCAAGGCAGAATGAGATATAGCAGCAACGGGACCCAGACTGTAAAGATCTGGAGCTGAAGAGTGGGCCGGTAGATGCGTTGATGCAAACTCCAGGGCAAAAAGCAAGCTATGTTGAAAGAATAAATGCCGCTCTCTTTCCTGGGCCCCTGCCTGGGCACCAGAATGGCTTGATTTGCTTGTGTGATGTACAGGAGAAGTCGAACATGGTTTTCAGTTGGATCAGCAACAGTGGCACATGTCCCAGGGAACGGAGACCCAAGGAACTAGTGCTGAGCTCTTTGCTTACATTATCCTTCCAAAATCCTGCAGCACATCAGGGAAGTGGCTTCCCCCAGGTTTTTTGCATGCAGAGAGAGCACCAAAGTAGACAGCCACATTTTTAAATAGAGGTCAATCGGTGAATTCTGTTGGGGGAAAAAAAAAGATCTGACCTTAATAGTAGCTACAAGCTGCTGTTCAGATCTACCTAACCACTGTGGGGATCATGTCTTCAGGACCAAAGTTTGCAATAAAAAAGGAGATTGTCTTGATTCAGCTCAAATCATCTCCTCCCTGATCAAATCACTGTGCCAAGATCGTGGGCATCAGTGAGGTTTTCAGTTAACAGCTTTGGAGGGTCTGAGGGCTGTATCCACACGGACTCACTGCTGAGGCTGCAAAGCTATACATTGCTCATGTGTTAGCCACCTGTATGCAAGGCAGGGGCTGTGCATGCCTTCCACAGGGACAACCACTAGCAGAGCACTTACTCATTAAACTGTTCAATCTAAAAAAAAAAAAAAAAGATATTTTTTTTTAAAAATTTGTTTTTATTATAAAGCTTTGATTATATTTTGATTTATCTTTTATCTAATCTTTGGATTATCTTTTTCTTTTCCTCTTTCTCCTTTCTTTTTCCCCCATTATCTCTTTTGCTGGATAGTGCAATAATTTCCCCCCTTTTGCTTCTCCCTGATGTTTCAACATTTCCTCAGCTTTGACCAGTTAAGGCAAAAATAGATGGATCCTGGATATTTTTCACTCACCAGAAAAGAAAAGTACGGGGAAGAGGGAAGAAAACTTTTCCAAGTGTTTCACAAGTACAGCTCCCAAAATTAGTTGAAAAGAAAATCTGTTGAGACCTGAAAACTGGAAATAATGTTGAAAGTCCAGCTCACCCCTGAAATGGCACTTCTGTTATTTGGCCACTGTGAGCAGCAATGCATAGGATGCTCCTCACCACCTTGTGAGCATACAGTGAAAATTTATGGGAAGCTGCAGCGTTTCCAGACCAATGTAATGGGCTTTAATGTGTTTTTTTTTATAGACATCAGTAACAATGTGTCTAGATCCACCCAAAACCCTGAAGCCAAATCAGCTTTGGGATGGGATAGAGGAATTTCATTTTTCCTCACTTTCACTGCTGGGACAGACAGCCTTCCTCCCTTATGAGGTAATTTAATTTTCACATTATGCTTTATGGGATATCCTTTATTTACCTAATGCTTTCCTGTCGAGTCTTTTCAGACTATGAATCTTGTATATTTTATATACACAAAGGTGACTTTTCCTTCCTTTAATGACTGTGGCTTATCAGTGCAGGCAACCGATACTGGACTCATAAATATGTCACTCTTGGGTTTGCGGCAGCCCCTTCTGCTTCATAAGACTGTTCCTTGCTGCTTGCTCCTCCCTTTTGGTCACTGCATCTCTATGGTCCGCTTGTCCCCTCAACACTGCTGAGGTCACCATTGGCTGGTATAAATAAATCACTGATTTAAGATATAGGTGAAAATCATTGTGAAAGGAGCACGCAGAGGAATGTAATACAAGGTCGGTGGAGCCAGCACCTTCCGACTCCAATTAAATATTTCCTGTAAGTCGGTGCCAATTGTGCATCTTGTAAGAACATTTGAAAGCAGGAGCTTGAACTCTAAGGGACCCTCTTGCCTCAAAACCTGTTTCCTGTTTAACAAGATTTAACAAGTACAACCAAACATGCGCCATCAGCAACAAAAGTCATTGTAAACGGCTCCAATGTGCAAAGGTGCTGGGTTTCCTCTTGGCCCCGAATGCCTACCGACCCCGCCAGGCTGTCACAGGGCGGCTGCAGCAGGGTGGCATGGTGCCCTGATGCCACAGGACTGGCATAGGCTTAGCCCTTTTGCTGAGAGAAGTGGAAGGATAGACGCAAAAGGCAGCCTTTTCCAAAGGGGTCAAAGCTTGTTGGGTGAAAGCTTCGAGGCTTGGTCTCACTCTCCCAGGAGTTTTCTACAGAGGATATGATAACATCCACTCTGTGCTGTTTGCCTCTCCAGCCTGAAACACAACCTCGCTGCTTACAAGATGCCTCAAAGACATCACTGTGATCAAAGACACCACTGTGGTGCCTGGAACAGGCTGTAGGTCAGGCCAAGCTGCCTGATCAGGCAAATAAGAGGCCCAAAGCAGAGATCAGCCACTGCCAGCCTTTGGAGGTGCCATCAGATATAGGGGGACTGGTTGTGAGAGCCCCAAAGTTTAGGGAGTCCACAGCATGCCCATTTTTGGCTGTAAATGCAATGGAGACACTGAAAACATGTTCACAGTGGCCAGACACTGAGAACACAGTGCTGCTTCCTAGAGGGCTGTACAGTGGTAGGAGACATCCATACATGTGTATATATATTTTTATATATATACACACACTCATACATAAAATACATATGCACAAAAAAATGTGTGTGCATACATATCTATACACATCTAACTGGTACAAATTTCTGTGCACTATCCATATAACTCATACTAGAAGCTCTTGTAGCACACTCCCTGTACCTCCCTCCCTCATTTAAAAGGTCTGGGACTTGGGAGGAATCCTCCAGGTGCTCCTGAGATAACAACAATAACAATGACTGGAGCAACAATTCCATCGGTTTACCGCAAACTGTAGTGACATTCGTACCAAAAATTACTCATCTGACCAAAGTTTCCAAGTACACAGCCCATGTCTTGCCACTCTTCTGCAACCAGCTGCTCCTCCTGCCTGTACCATCCCTACCGTAACCAACAGCCAGGGCAAAGCCTGCGAGCAAAGGGAGGACACAGGTGGAAAAGAGCAAAAGAAATGATGTAAAGTGGAGCTTAATGTGGTGGAGTCATCTCTGTCCTCAATACTGGTTACATGCTACTAAAGACATTTCAGCCACAGATGTTAAAACAAGAATAATTTTCTTTAAGGAGGTCATGAACTTGATATATAAGATGTATTAAAACCAATTTGCTCATTGTCAGGGAGAAGAAGCTTGAGAATTTGATATGGGCTCTTCAGCTACATGCTAAATGGTCCATCCTTTATTTGAAATCCATCATTATATATGGATATAGTTCAAGTTTGGGGAGGATAGCACTTTTCTGAGAGAAGTCTCCTTGGTCTTTTCCTTGACACTCTCACTGAGCCATGCTCAGCTGGGAGCCAAATCCACCCTCTCCACCTGCTGCGGTATGTGGCATCAAAAACAACAGGCCCGTGCCTCAAAGAAAGGTCTCCGCAAGGTCCTCGTCACCCAAAGCAGAGATGTGCTGGTGTCCCCGCCTTGTGGCTGAGGAGTGGACACCCCATCAGGGCCTCCAGGTTGGTCTTCCTTCCTCCACAAGGTCACTCTTCCTCACCACAGCTCAGGGAGGTTTGTGTCTTCCCATGCGCCATGTCCCCATCTCAGCGTCTCTGGTGCTACCTGGGACCTGGTACCCTTTTCGAACGTGGACTTGTCCACCAGGAGCAAGCAAGCGCAACACTCAAAGAAGAGCGTTCAAACAGCCAGCCTGGTCTTTGTGGGAGCAGGTGCCCGAGGACCTATTCATATCCCCCATGCACCGCCAGTCGTGACAAGATGGCAGCTGGCTGCTGGGCTGCCATGGGTTATTTACATTGCCTTGCATCTGTCATCAGCACAGCACATGCCCTGTGTGTGTTGGCGGCGTGAGATCGGAGATGCGGCTTCCCCGCAAGGGACGCAGGCGGGATCTGCTGCCGTGCTTGCTTAGGAAGATTTACCAGCTGAGGCTTTGCTGACCATGTCCACCCCATGCTGCAGCTTGAGCCGCTGCTCTGCAGCTGTGGGGGAAAGCATCTGAAGATGTTCCTGGATTTGCCTGCCAGGGAACACCAGGGTGTGTCACCCTGCCCCGGCCTTGCAGGCGAGAAGCCCATCAGGCCATGTCTGCTCCACCAACCCCCTTTTCTGGAAGGCAGAGAAGTGGGCAAGGCTGTCCAGTGCTGTGGCCAGTGCAAGCCAACAGTGCAGTCTGGGGTAGAGCTGGGGAATGAGATGAGCTCAGCTGGAGCTTCAATGGGAAGTGCTCTCAGTTTCTCTCATTTAGACGTAGCACCACTTGTTGACATGAAAAGGGCATGTGAGTCTACTTTGATGCCTATGTGCTGAAGTGTCCAGCTGCATCATCCTAAACTGACTCCAAAACCATGCATAAAACCAGGACATTGTACGATGCTCTGCTGACTCCAGCAAAGCCACCCATTCCTGCTGTCTCATTGCGGCACAGGGACAGAAATGCAATGTTGTGGGGTCTTGGGATCTGGCACAGCAAGCGAGAATTTCAGGGCACTTCTCCAGGGGAGGAGCGCGCCAGAGGAAGGCAAGAGTCCTGCTCGTGAAACCAGCAACTCAGCCATGCAGCTTGGAGGAGACCTGTGCAAAGTGCCCCCGTGCAAAGCAGTGGCACAAGGGAAGACTACGCTTAATCTCCATGCATAAAAGGGCTTTGATTTACAGTAAATTTGCACCAATGGGCCATAAAATAAATGCTTCAGGCACCATTAAAGCACAACAGCACCTGTAAACTGAAAGTGAGGTGGGGCTCCCTTGGCATTAAATGCTGGACGTGACCTCTGAAAGAGGCAGCTCCCAGCCCAAGGAGGCCAAAGCCTCACTAGAGAATTTACACAAGAAGGAAGGAAAGCTGTAACGTATTTCCCTTGTACAGACGGGAAACTGAGGCACGCTGCGACCCTGTTTTCTGAGAGCGTGACTTGGATTTATACAAGGTCTCTGGAGCACAGCTGGGCATTACAATCAGAAACTGCATCTTACGCCTCTGCTCAGGAGAAGGAGGGGGGGATGAGGTGACTGGCAAACATTTCCAGACAGACGGTGGAGTGGATTAGTACAAAAGAGGATGCAGATCTCAGCCGTTCAGCTGCCAGCTGAAAAGGGGGTGTGTGTACGGTTAGGCAGCTGGTGGAGAAACAGGTGCAGGGAAGGTTTCCTGATAGCCGTGCTGTCATCCTGCTTTGAACCCTCAGCTCCTCAGTAAATCTTCCCTCTTGGAACTCTCTCTTCAAAGTTTCATTTCCTCGCGTTCCTAAAATAGTTCTTGATAAGCAACTTGTCCTGCTGGTAAAGCTCTTTCGGTTACTTTCCTAGAAATCTATTTTCATGTTTTCTTGCTGGGCTTCAGCTGCTTGCATTCCCATTTGGAAAAAAAATACTGATGAAAAAAAAAAAAAACCAGCCAAGGCTTAACACAAGAAGGTGAAATGTTTATGTTTAGTAGCACAGCAGGACCTTGTCTGTCAACTGGCTTTCCAAGCAATGTCATAAATTTATGGTGGTAGATCTTACACCTAACTAGAGGGCCAAGGTGAAGGAAATATGAAAATACACCCTTCTGCATGTAAAGGATCTGCAGAAGACACAGACTTTTTACTTTCAGTGGCTTCTTGCAGAGCATTTTGTCTTCAGGCTACGGGCGATTAAGATGGAATAAAGCAAAGGTGGCCAAGCTGTGGTTTTTAAGGCACGAGGAGCCCTTGTGCAAGGCAGGCGTTCTTTCCATGCTCAGCTGTCTCATTGGAGACACACCGGGGCCACACTGACCCAGGGCTCCTGGGCAATCCCAGCTGGTGGGGGAAGAAAACCGGCAGAGTATACCAGGACTAACATGGCTAAATCACCTCGTAACCCAGTCCACATCCAGATCATCCCCACCCCATAGGAAAGCAGTGGGAAATCACTGCTTTCCCCAAATGATGAACTTCTGCCAGAACTCCTCCCTCAGCTTTCTGATGCTGGCGGCACTGTGTTGTCTCACAGCTCTCGCCTGGAAAAGATTTTGACACATAGCTGTGAAGGTTTGCCTGGGGGAAAGTTGGCCATCCTGCTTTGCTGGGCAAGAGTTTTCACAGAGACTCATAATAACGTGGGAGCCCAGGACGACTACAGACATGGGAGTGCTGGAAGGAATAAAAGTTTGCGGGTGGGGGTCACTTGGCTGTTTGTGGGCTCTTTAGGCGAACTAACTACCATTCCATGTGGCAAGTGCAGAGGTCTCTGTATAAGAAGTTGCATTAAGAGAAAGAGAGGCGATCTTACTGGGATGGCACCAAAAAAGGATGAAGAGTTTGGCCTGGAGAGATTTGGATGTGTTATGTTAGAAGTGGATCGTCTGATGACAGCATCCAGGGAAAAAGGCTCTGCTCTTAAATTTGAGTGCAAAGCTCAGACAGCAGCTTAGTAAATTCTGTGGAATGGGAAACCAGATGTCAGAAATGTTAGTTTCTCTTCTGAAAATTTTTAGCTGATCTTGGGTGTCTAACAACAGGTGAAATAACTAGTGCCAGTTGCGAGGCTGTCATTAGAGATACCTGTTTTCACATGATGCGCCAAGACTGTTTTGTAGGGTAAGAAAGGCAGAATGAAAAATGTGCTAAAAGTGACCTGCTCACGACAACCTTTTAATTCCTCAGCAGCATGGGGCAAAACTGGAAGCCTGATGTGGGCAAGGGCTGCCTGGAGGCCTCAGGACAATTTATCCAGCCTGTCCACCAGCCCTGGTAGCTTTTTTTCCCAGGAACCTCTTGGCAGCCTGGATGAGCTCTTCCTGTGTTGCAACCTGCCCACAGTTGCCATTTCTTTCAGGAGACCTTTTTCCTCATCATGTGAAGCCACACATCCACCCAGGGCCAGAGAAGGGCCCCTTTCCTTTGTAGAGATAGTGGCTGGGAAGAAGTTGCTGCCGACTCAACGGGCTCAGCTCTCCTGATGCTGGTTCCCTAACCATCCCAGATGGCTGCACCATCCTTCAGAATGGAGAGGTGGAAAGCAGCTCACAAGCTTTAATATTCCTTGATAGATAGGTCATCACAGTGTAGCTACCCCAGTAGCAAACAGCATATTTCTGGTTTATTTTCATGTATTTCTTCCCACTCAAGTCTGACACAAACAAAAAACACTGCCCCCATCTTAGCCCAAAGGTGACCTCTGGGCAATACAGTCTCAGAAGCACCCAAACTGCACACACCCTAAACACAGACACACATTTTTCTAGAGTCAAGAAGTCTTTTGTGTGGGTTTGCAGCAACTTAGAGGCATTTGGGAGGGAATCAAACAGGAACCAAGACAGTAATTCCTCTAGCGTACAACAGATCTTAACAAAATAGCCCTGTACCATGCTTCAGCCTCTGCGCCCTCTGTGACAACCGCCCTGCAAGCAAAAGCCTAATTTCTCTGGGATGAGGGAGATCCACCATCCCATAGATCGTCCTAGAAAATCACATTCGTTTGGCCTGACTACAAACTCTGGATCCAATCACCATCTCCTTTGGGCTAATGGCAGTTTCTCACAGTTCTCATAGTTTCACATAGAGTGTCACGGCAGCACAAGAAGGCTCCATCCCAGAATGCACCTAGGAATGATATTTAAATCATCTTAGAATTTAAACGTTTCAATATTGAATAAACATCAATGTTGGCATAATTTCCCAACTTACTAAAGATGTGTTCCCTAGTGCTGCGAGGGGTTCCTCACTGGTGTCTCAATACCGGTAAGAATGTTTGTTTGTTCCCACTTGTCTTAACCCTAATAATTGCAGCAAATTGATTTTAAAATAATGAATTAGGAAAATCTGCAGAAATGAGTCACTTCTTTTTGTGTAAACTGCACATATTAAGCATGCAGAACGAAGAAAATTTAGAGTCATCAAAGCACAATTTCCAAACAGACTTGCATCATTAAAAAGCCATTTAGCTTCATAGTTCAAGGTTAAGTTTGTTCCCAGAAGATGAGGTAATTTAGTAAAATAATAATGCTCCCATTAAACAAACCCTGTAATAGAACTGAGCCTTAGCGGCTGCAAAGGAAGGAAACCGTAACTTCTGTCAAAGCACAGGGATGAGATTAGCGTTAATAAAGCATTCCTCACAAAGCAGAATGATAGTATACGGGGAAAGGCACATCCAAATAGCTCTCATTTCCACAATGTTTCCTCTCAGATATGGGCTTTTTAATTAGCCATCGGAAAGAAAACTGAAAGTGTACTTTCTCCTTCGCAGTTTCTCCCTAACTATTAATCTCCGTGCTGAAAACGGTGCCACCAGTCCATCTTATTGTTATTAGCTAGTGGAGACGTAAAAGGACTACATTCATATTCCTTATCGCAGCCCAGAGGTATTTCCTTTGTGTTACGAGGAGTATTTTGATTAGTTTTGGCTGTGTCTGCAGGGAAGACACAGTTTATATTTTCCACAGCTAAAATAATTTCTAGAAATAAAGGTTCATTCCAGCACCCGCTGGTATTTATTGGTGCGGTTTAATTGCTGAAGGGGTTTCATTGCTGAGCCACAGCCATTCCTTTTTTAACTCCTCTTGGTTTTATGACTAAGTTTGAGGCAAAACATAGATAGTGAATTGTTCCTGGAGCTGGTCGCAGATTTTCAATGAATCATTTATTTGAGGAATGTAACAGAGTGCAACCGCACTGTCCACCAGCAGACGTGGATCATCACTCGTTTGCAGAGCTAGAGAGGTATTCTGTTGGGAAGGATCTCAAAGGGCTACCCAGTCCTTTTTTTTTCCTATGTCTTGCCTTCCCCTAAGGTGTTTAACCTGATCGTAAAAGCACATATGATGGGGATCCTCCACTCTTCTCTGATGGACCTTTAACATTGCCTGTACCTTTCTCAATGGGCAGCCCATCACTTCTGTCCGCCAACAGAGAAAATAATATTCCTTTTCTCTTTGCAGCAGCCTAATTTATATATTTGAAGCCCATTACCTGAAGACCCACTTATTTTTTTCTTCCTCAGACTGGGCAGCCCCCAAGTACTTAATTTCATTCCAGATGAAGAAGCAGGTGGGGTCTGAGCCCGCGGAGCAGTTTCAAGGTGGCTTGTTGCTGCCAGTGCCAGATGCTCTCCATCCTGCTTGTGCCTTGTGCTCCCTCGGAGCCCAGGTGGTACGGTGGTGGCCACGAACAGCATTGTGCTGGGCAGGAGCCCTTCTGCCCACCTCATTTCCTACACACAGCCTGGGATACATGCATGGGCAGACGAGCAGTTGCAGCACTTTCTGCGTTCCAGTAGGAAAAGCTCCCCGGCAAATCTGGTCATGGCCATTCAGGATGATGCAGCTCTGTGGTTCCCTGTGGCTTTTTACCACATGGAGGGGAAAGGAAAGGGTAACGTTCTCCTTCCTCTCTGCAGAAAGAGGATGTGGCAGCTGGGCTGACAGCCCCCAGGTAGGAGCCATGACAGCACCCAAAGCCCAAAAGAAGGAGGTTTGCAACAAACATTGCTGCTCGCTTGTTGCTAAAGCCTTGCCAGAGAGAAAAAAAATTATGGTGCTTCACAGGTGTACAGGTTTTGCTTGAGGGAACTGATGGGAAACATAACCCACTTTTGAGTATAACAGGCGTAAGACACTCACACTTACACTTTCCTTCTTGAGGCTGCTAATTTTGCGTGACTAAATTAGCTGAGGAAACCAGATTTAAAAAATCAAATGCTGGCAGAGTTCCCGCTGGCTTAAGGAAAAACAGAGCTGCGTTCTGCTTCAGTTTATCTTTTTTTCTGCTCACAAACCTGAAGTAAGCGGAAGGTTTAGGAGTGCTTATTGGGGATCAGCACAAGTCCCTCAATAATTTTATGACCACCCGTATTGTTTTGCATCTGGAAAATGAAGAAAAAAAAAAGGTGAAACAACAATGGCAAAGGGGCTCCTGATTCATGGATTCCTCTCACCTCAGACATTTCCTACTTTGGCAGCCTATGAGCATGGCTCCAGATGAAGGATCAGGGTACACTTCACTGTGAATTTATTTTCTGGAGCTGTTATTAAGCTCTCCAAGTGCTTTTACTCTCTGCAGTTGCTATTATCCTAAACCGTACAGGTCAGGGTTTTGCCTATTGGAGTGACATGGGCTTATGTATAGCAGCCCCCAGGACAGCTTCGCTCTCCTGGCTGAGCCACTGTAGCATCTCACAAGTGGTGGTTGGGGATGCAATGTGCCGCACCTCAGGGCTGTGGAGGGACCTATCGGCACCCAGAGCTGACACCAGCACCTGGGAACTCGGACACCAGCTGCCCGAGCCACCCACAGCTTCTGTCATCCTATATCCCCGGTCTCCATAAGGTATACAAGAGCAACACTCCTACATGCCCTTGTACTCCACACTGGTGAGGCCGCACCTCGAATACTGTGTTCAGTTTTAGGCCCCTCACTACAAGAAAGATGTTGCATTGCTGGAACATGTCCAGAGGAGAGCCACAAAGCTGGTGAGGGGTCTGGAGCACAAGTCTTAGGAGGAGCGGCTGAGGGAACTGGGGCTGTTTAAGCTGGAGAAGAGGAGGCTGAGGGGAGACCTGATCGCCCTCTACAACTGCCTGACAGGAGGCTGTAGTGAGGTGGGGGTTGGTGTCTTCTCCCTGGTAACGGGTGATAGGACGAGGGGAAATGGCCTCAAGTTGTTCCAGGGCAGATTTGTGTTAGACATTAGGAAAAATTTCTTCACAGAAAGGGTTGTCAGGCACTGGAATGGGCTGCCCAGGGAAGTGGTCGAGTCCCCATCCCCTGGAGGTATTTACAAGACGGGCAGACGAGGTGCTTAGGGACATGGCTTAGTGGTGGGATGGCAGGGTTAGGTTAACGGTTGGACTTGATGATCTTAAAGGTCTTTTCCAACCTGAACAATTCTATGATTCTGTGATTCTATGATGTAGAGGCACTTAGATACAGTGAGCTAACCCCATATTTATGGAAGATCTGAAGCAGATTCCTTCTAGTCTTACAGCATATGCCTCAGAAGAGTCTTCGTCTACTGCAGAAATCTCCCTGTGCCCTACAATCCAGGGAGCAATAAAAAAGGTATCTAAAAAATGTGGCAACAGTGCATCGTCAGCAGTGATTGAAATCAAAACAAAGTCTTCAGCAAGAAAAATGAGCTTCCCGCTCTGGAAAAATTCCCGATCCCCAGTTTCCCAAAATGCCATCACAAAACGTTATTATCTCGGCACTTCCTATCTCTAGCATGTGTCAATGATACGGCCTGAATGAAGTTGCTATTTGTAGCATGTAGCTCATGCAAGACGCGTCTCAGAGAAGCCACTTAATTGCCCTTCTTTGGGATATTACACAACTGGCTCTTCTGTAGTAGTTCTCCTTGTCAAGGCAGGCAGCGATCTCATGACTCACTGTCATGAGGGAGGCTTCTCCTTCCTGCCCCGCCGTAATCGTCGTCGGCTCACTAGGGAATCTCTGCTTGCTCCTGCAGATGGGAGGACACCTCCTGTCTTTGTTTGCTGGCTTCAGGAATGCATCAGAAATGATTGTATTCAAATGAAGGTAGCAAGGTAAGGCCCTTTTCTCCTTTAGGAAACTCTGCAGGATGGAGGCAATGGTAGATAAACTTCCTTATGATATTCAGGAATACTGAATCGTTTCTCGAATCACTGTTTGGGAAGTATTGCTACGGCTTGATTTGGAGATTCTGTACTCAAAGCTGTGTTACTAACAGATGCTAAAGTAGTGCCAGCTACCGTTGTCACCCAGAGAGGTGATGGGGCGTCATCTGTTGCATCCCTTATAAGTTTAACCCTCACTGGAAGCTACCTCAGGCTCAAGCCATTCTGCTGTGAAACCTGATGCAGGAACCCCGTTCACAAGCCTGTAGTTCCCTCCGTCCCTCTCAATTAGTGTAAAGCAGCTGCTTTAAGCTCCGCGAATGTAAAAAGTACGTTCCTGAATGCAGACTAGTATGAGCAAACTCCCCTAAAATAATGCAAATGAATTGTTAAACTGGCTCCATGATGAGATTCTCCTTCCAATAACACACTGCTAAAACTCAGGAACTTCAATTCATGCTGAAGGCATTTAGATCTGAATGTGTTTAACATGCTGGGGATGGAAAAAAAAAAACAAAACAGGGGAGGGACTGCCTTATGCAGCCTTTTTTGGGGAGGTTTCTGTAAGAGCCTGCTGCTGGCAGCTGTCGGAATGGGACATGAGGTGAGGGAGGTCTTTGATGGCTCAGTCCAACAAGTCTCTTCTTACTGCAGATTTCTCAGGTCTCCCCCCATTCTCCACCCTCTACTGTCTTTCTCTTTTTACCTTCCTTTCTCCTAGCTCCAAAGGAGGCCCTCACCTGCTTGCTAGGAACTAAAGCTGTGTCACGCCTGCCGCACTTCACCTGAAGCACCACATATTGGGTTGTAAGCTACCAAGCAAAGGATGTTTGCTTCAAGTGGGCAGTCAAGCTGAAACACACTTCTGGAGGAGATCTGCTGCTTTGGTTTAGACTGGATTTTGTAAGAGCTCATGACATCTGCTCCATCATGGCTGCTTCCTGATGGCCAGGCAGCTCCAGCGAGCCAAAGGCAATGGCAGTTTTACCTGTGAGGCTACGAGAGTAGCTTTCATCTCTCGCTCTGTCAAAGTTTGCTGGCTTTGCCAGCTACCAGAGCTTATTCTGCTGCACACCTATAAAAAAAAAAAAAGTCCAGAAGCTGTTTTTTTACGGTGTTGACCGACTCCGTCAGTCCAAGAACCACGTTTACAAGATGCGTGTGATGCACGCCCACCTCAGTGGCGGTGGAATAGCGCCCAGCAAAGCTCTGCAGGGTAGAGATGAAACGTTCCCTGGCTCACAGTGAGACGAAAGGGTGGTAACAGCAGCACCCGGGAACATTCCCCTTCCCACCTACTGCCACCGCCTTCTCTCTCTCTCAAAAACACAAACAAGCCAACCCAATTTGCATTTTCATAGCTGGAAGTGATTGCTAGATTAATGAGCACTGCTATTTATATCTAAATAATCACAGTTCTAAACAACTGCTTGGAGGCATCAGCATGGAAGGTAAGATGCTGGGCTATGATTTGAAGGGATTCAGGCAGCGCTCATCATCAGAAGGAGAAGAACACATCTCATCCGAACTACAAAAATACTTTACCATATTTTGGACAAAGGGAGGGAAGGTGGAAGAAGAGAGGTATGAGAGCAGTGTATGCAGGCTTGGCTTGCTTAGCATAGTACGCTGGCCTTAACCCTATCCATAGCGATTACTTTTCCGAAGCAGCTTCTTTGAACTGTCTTGCATGCTACAGCCCTGCTTGGGACGTTGTCAGCACGCTGTACTGCCCAGATGCATAGGGTACCCAGCATCGTTCCTCCCAGGCCAGAGCGCGTGAAGACTCTTTGCAAGCCAGCTGTCCCCTCCCTGCCTTTGGCTGACTTTCTGCAAAGTAAAATCTCTTGGCTCAGTGCAGGGCTTGCAAGGCCACTTAAATCTCTTTGACCCCTTAAAGAAGTTTTTAAAAGGGCTTCATAAATCTTCATCACTAAGAATTGCCTGAATGTCTGCAGGGTTTCTCTAGTGGCATTAACCCCTAAAACAAGTAGACAGGCTCAGGTATATTTATTGCATTTATCTTCATTATTCCGTGGGTTTTCCTTCTTTCTACTCTTTTACATAAGCTACAGCCAGGAAAGGGAGGGCAGGAGTGGGAGCTCTGAGTCAGTACCGTCTGTCTGGCAGCTTGAAACCATCCACTACGACTACGTCGGATCAGTCCTCCTCTTGGGAATGTTTTCTGTGCAGGCAGCAACTGTATGCTCATCATTTAGCTTTCCATAGTTAAACCATCATATCGTTCCTCATTTGGGAAAGAATCTGATTTTTGCCTGCCCTCTGAAAGCATGCCTCAGGTCACAATCTGACAGCTCCAGAAAGGATTAGTTGCCTGCCTAATTTTCTACTTTTTTTTTCTTGGAATTTTGGCTGACTTTGGTAAGGGTTTTTTGCGAGTAGCATGAGTCTTCTCTGAAATAACTGCCAGCTTGATGGATATGTAAGGGTTACTAGGAAAATACATAATTTAAAAAAAATTGTTTACATACCATATATTGCGGTCCCCAGAGTGTGTGTGTAGATTTTGTATACTCTGTATGGGTTGTTTGATGCTTCACCTCTGGGAACTGAGGACAGAAAAGGCATGAATGAGTTTCACAGACAAACAGAAAAATAATCCAGGGGGGTAAAGTCACTGAAATCAGTGAGATCCTATCCTCCCTGTGTGATGGAAAGGAGTTTAGAAATGGCAGATAAACATGAAGTAGCTGAATACATAAGGAAATTTATATTTCACCATAGTTTGACAAAATGGTTCCAGGGCTAATTCTGCACACAATGAAGGACTAAGGATCCATAGAGCTCTTGAAGGGTTGCAGGTCCTTGTGGTCCAACCTGGTCCAGTCAAGCTTGGGCCACCCCATTCCGTCACAAAATCACACTTTTATGAGCCAGATGATTTTCAAGGGTGACTTATCATTAGGTACTTTTTTTATGCCATCAAGATACAGCCAAGTGCCATGGAAGTACTCCCTTAGAGCCATTGTGACATTATTTTATTTTAAATTTATTTGCATTACAAGAAGGCCTACTAACCTCAGGGAAGACTGGAACAGTGTGTGTGGAGCAGAAGAGAAGCAATATGTTTACGGAGGCAGGCAAGGTCTTTTTATTGGAAAGTTTGACACCAAAGTCTTAAATCTGCCAAAAGTACCGGTCATCAGTAACAAAATATTCTAGGTCCCTAGTCTAGGTCACGACTGGAAGGAAAAATAATGGCTGATGAGCACAGTGGAGGCTCAAACCCCAGATTGTGATGTGTAAGGTGAGTTACCTGAGGCACTAAAGGAGAAGTCCAAACCCACCTGAATTGGTATCTCTTCCATTGACTTCAGTGGGTTCTGGGTAATGTCATGCTTTGATGCTGTCACACATGAACAAGTCGGATGATTGATTTTAATATAGGGAACTGTAGGATGGATTATATGATGTACTATGTTTTCTGCTCTAGAATGCATTGGTTAATAATGTGCTAGGGACACACTTTTACCCCATTGGGGACAAGATTAGATATTATCTGACTTCCTGTGTGCTAAAGGCTATGCAAGTTTGCCCAAGTGCTTACATAACTGTATCCAAGAATTCAAATTAGGTTGTACCTTCTGAGTCCTCAGGAGACAAAAATCACAGGCAGAGGACAGAAGAAATCAAAGGGCCACCATCGCTTGAGGTCCATGAAGTGGCAGGAAGTTGGAGAGATAAGAAAGGAGATTTCAGCAAGTGACTCATGGACTATGCTTTAAGAAAAGATGGAAGAACCCAACATCCTGACCAAAATGACCTGGCAGAAGTTCTTACTCAGTCCTGAATCACGTATACAGCTTGATCCTTAGCATGTAAGCAAAACATGTAAGGCTGTGATCAGGGGGAACGCAAGGGAGCACAGCTGAGGTGTGTAGGTGGCTGTTGCCCTATGGCCAAGGCTTTGTCCCTGACTATACACCTGCTCCTAACCTTGTCCATTTAAGCCTTCCACTGACTGAAAGTTAGCTATCTAAGTAAATACTTTAAGGATATAGGCCTTGTGATTCGGCTGAGGCTTTTGCCTACACCGTGTTTCTCCATGATATAACTCACATGACTGCAAAGCTCTGATGTAAATGAACCAGGCTGGGGTAGGAAAGCGACACTGGTCCAGCACTTCTGTACTAGGGTTTTGCAGCAGAGATGCTACATGGCTACGAAAACAGTCAGGAAAGGCAAAGTTTAAGTTCATACAATGAACTATCTATCCCACCATAGTCCCATGCTAGTCCCAGCTAAACTGCTGCAACCAGCTCCTGCCCTACATGCTTGTTCCCTCCTCTGGCCTGCAGTTTGTCACCTCCTCAGTCGTGCCAAAACAACTGCGTGAAGAGCAGTGCTTAAATCAGAGCACTGGAGTGATGAAAGTTCAAAGTAAGCCGTTCACAGGAAACAGAGAGGGAGAGCTATTTTTAATTGTAATAATTTCAATGGTCTTTCTTCCAGTGTGGTCCCACAAGGAATTTTGTTAACACAACTGGGAGAAGGCAGTGGATTGCTGCGCTGGCTCCAGGGTGACTCCTCCAGGCAGAAGAGTCCCTCCTGGCAGAGGGAGAGGATTTCTTAAGCCAGGATCGCACCAAGGCCAATGTGCTGTAGATTCGCACCTTCCAACATGCAGAATTATGCCTTCCCTACCTGGGTCAAAGTCAGACCCAGGTCTCCCAGGCTCTCCATTTGCTATTCTGTCTCATAGATCTTCATAGCATTCATTTTTTAAAGTATTGTATGCAGGCTGGCATCATTATTAATAAAAACAAATAAAGAGACACTGAGTTTTTTTCCTGTTTTACAAACAAATAATCATTCTTAATATTAGCCTCCTCCACGATTTGCTATAGTATGGCTAGATGTGACCCATTAAAATCTATTCAAATACAAAATGCACAGTAAACTGAGAACAAAACCCATGAGAAACAGTTTTATTTAATGAAGTTCGTTACATGATCAACAAAGAAAATGTTTGTACGTTCCTTAAATAGCATTAAAAGTTCAAGGAAAAACATCTGAAAAGAGTTCAAAAGGTTGCAGTGCAGCTACGATTTGGAAATTCAGAGAATAATTCAGCAACTTGCTTTTGGTTTGGTCTTGGTTATTTCTGAGCTTTTGATGAGCTTTGTTATAAGTGAGTGAGTTGTGTGCAGAGCCTTGGTTATGTCTCGTGGTCCAGGCACCTCCGTGATTTGCTTCTGTTTGAACCTGAAACACATCCACTTGCATCCAAATGCTTCTGCTGCGTTAGTCCAGGGAGGCTCTGTGCCACTGAAGCACATAAAATACAGACAGCTTTCAAACTGCTGCCACGTTTTGAAAGAAGTAATTAATGAAAATTGTTTTGGTGTTACTAACATTATTAAATATTTTCTCTGATATTGACTGACTTTCAAAGCACTGTTCAGCAAAATGGGGCAGCAGTTTAATTTCCAGGGCACTAAAAAATGAAGTAGTATCCTGAGTCCCCCATCAAGGCATCCTCCTTTGGGACTCCTGATCCATGTGCTGGATGGCACCAGCTCCTGGATGCTTGGGTGTACAGGCAGGATTTACATTTAAATTACTAGACTCTGAGTAGGCTTAGTATGTCCTTCAATTCTCTTCTAATAAATAGAGCCAAGGACATAGTGAGTCAGTTTCGTAATTAGATGATATAATTGTCTCGTGAACTCTGTACAAATTACCTCTTCTCTGTATTGTTTTTGCAGTGTATTGTTTTTCTTGAATAATATGGCATATATCCAGTTTATATTGCAGTCAATAAATTACCCCGCTTTATGGCTTGATGGCCCACAAATGAATAACAGACATCAACAAAAATAATTAAGTCATTACCCTTTTTAATTCTGTCAGTACTCTTCATTTAGACTGTTAAATTTATTTTTAATTATTAACAAATTTCCTTAAAAGCATTTTTTTTTATCAAGAGGTAACCGCAGATGAACCACTTTGCTCAGCTTTTAACAAATTTGTGATTCCAAGGTTGACACTAGAGCATAACGATGTAAAGGAAACTGCATTTTATTACATTCTAATTAAATAGGTCAGCTTGTGTCGGCCTTTCTCCAGCAAAACTCCCACTGGAGTTTGGTCCTTCATCGTTAGACTTTATTTACTTCTTGAGCTTTAGACAGCAGGTTTCTGCTTTCCAAAGAGAGGACTGATAAGATAATTTAATCCATTAAACAGTGTATTTTTGACAGATACTGGGAAGCATTGTAATGCTGAATACCATAAAGGATGTACGCTGTTATTCCTTTTAGTGAAGTATAATTCTAGGTGTGCTGGATTCTGCTTTTATGCAAAGAGTTGGGTGAGTTCAGGGCAGCCCAGGAGCCAGTCCCAGCCTCTGAAACCCTGTGAGGTGGTGGCCCATAGCTCTGTGCCTGCTTTGGGGACATGGACCCAGGGCGGCTCTTCTTCCTCATGCTGAGGAAGAGCACATTTGGGGGCCTTGTTGCCTCCTGGGGCCTGCTGCCATCCTGGGGTGTGGGGGCCAGGGTGCACACCCCATCCTCCGGGCAGCAAGGTGGGTGGTAGGTCCTTCTCCCCTTGCATTGCACCTGGGCAATGGCACCCCTCTTTCTTACCGCAGCTCTGGCCTTCTGCACTGACTTGCTGACTCCAAACTTGTATTTCTTCTGTTTGCTTAAAAACAGTAATGGAGCCCTGAATGAGATTGTCCCCATCAGCCTCCCCTTCCCATCCACTCAGCATTTCTCTTCAATGCTACCCTCAATGATAACAAAATGGCCAACATATTCTGCTTTCACTGTAATAACACTGGCTGTATCCAAAATGCCCAGGCGATGTGAAGAATTCAGCCCAAATACTCACATTTAACATTCAACCAAACTCTTCCAAGGCTGGTCCTGCTCATTTGGTCCAAGTACGTAACCCCATTAAATCCAGGGGGCCTCCTTTTCCAGCTCAGGTTTAATTGTTTGCTTTCCGATTCTCTCTGTAGATTCATCCTAGTCACCTCGATGTTCCACAAGTCCAGAAGCTGAGCTATGGTTGGTATATTTCTGTACAGAATATTTTTAACCTTCTAGTAGTTACAGCTCACAACCATTATTTTCTCCTCTCTACACTTATTAAAGGACACACTTGTGGAAGATGTGTCACCTTCTGGACCTCAGAGGCACACATAGTTCCAAGCAGGCACCAGCAAAATATGAATTATTTTTCCATTTCTTTCTAGCAGAAATGAGGTTAATTTGTTTGGAAAACTCCTGCTAAAGGAAATGTCATTCAACAGTTCTGTTGAAGCTAGCAAGAGCAAAACCGAATGGATTTGAAAACCTAGCACAGGTCACAGACGTGGTTTGTGAGATAAGTAATAACTATTCTTGGAGGTAGTAAGAACTCGAATAAGAATATAGGTTAAATTCTGGTTTTAGGCTGAATTACACCCCCCTCCCGTTCCAAGAGTGAAATCCCTTGCAGCATATTCGTGTTAGCCCCTATCTTTTCTAGTAAAAAATGTTTAAAACTTTAAACCCAAAGCACAGACAGCAGGTGAAGCCAGTTCAGGGGCTGTTGCTTTCTCTGCACCCTGGTGACCAGGCAGAAAACAAGAGGTTTTGCTGTCATTTCTGGTGCCTGAGCAGGGAGGAGGTGCTGAGACCTTGGCTTCTGGTCCAGACATAACAGATCTGTCCTAGAACCCCAGGTGTGATCCCATTACCAAACTGAAAAAGAGAGGAAAACACAAACCACTTTGCCCGCTCAAGATGAACCTCATTGGTAATTTGTGTCCAAGCTGATCTTTTTCTTTACAGGGTTAAATAATTC
Organism: Gorsachius magnificus; assembly: GCA_034008185.1. Classification (NCBI taxonomy): domain Eukaryota; kingdom Metazoa; phylum Chordata; class Aves; order Pelecaniformes; family Ardeidae; genus Gorsachius; species Gorsachius magnificus. The sequence goes on along the minus strand of CM067082.1, from coordinate 52,483,484 downwards.
AAAAACAGCGTGAGAAGCTTTCTTTGGGATAAAAGGAAACGTTTTTACTGATACGAGCTTTTTTAGAGGGAAAGTTTGGCTTAGTGTTGAAGCTGAAACACTTTGATTTGTGTAATGTTACCTAAAGCTGTGGTTGCTCCAGACCAGTTGGTGGTCTGTGGGGAGTGGTACTGCGGAGGGTGTCATGTTAGGGGTGTCTGGGGGAAAGCCAAAAACAGCTAGAGAAAAGCCTTCGAGCCAGCTGAGCAGTGCTGAGTTTTCATCTCCCAACACTCCCAGGGCTCTGACAGTCTGCCTCTGTTGGATTTAGCTCTGACACCATGAGATGCTGCTGCTGTAACTGTTCTTGTTCTTCTTTCTGCTGGGGTCACTGGCCCCCAGAAGTAAGGGCAATGTAGGTTTATAGGGCTGTGCTGGACACGGAGCTGGGATCTGCCATCTTTAGAGTCCATTCAATGACATGGCATCTGCATTGCAAAGAGATGCTGTTAAACCTGACTGAGCCTGACATAAAACTTGGAGAGCATCTACTGCTAAGTTCATTACAGGAACTATGGTAGTTGCTGAGTTTGTGCTGATGGGGTTTGCTTGGGACCAACAGCTTCCAGGCTGTGAAAGCTCTGCATTAGGTGTCCAAATATTCATCTGGGTTTGGGGACAGGGTCTGCTTAAAGCCAGCTTGGTTAAGCTGCAACCATGACCTGGAGGTCTGAGTGGCAACTCTTGTTGCTAACCTCAGAACTGATCCATTAGCAAGGTTTATTGCTCCAAGAGGTATTTCCACCAAGATCTGAGGCACTGGCTCTTCATGCTTTAGTCATCATGAACGAGGACGAGTTCCAGCTGAATGAGTCACCTTAGACCATTTTAGGATCTGGATAAATGAGCAGAGACACAGAAGCAGGGCTTCTATGTAGCACTGATTCATGTGCACTCAAATCAATGTATGTATGACTCACTATCACATAAACTCACCTACAGCAACATCACCATGAAAATGCACTGCAAATAAGATATGTAAATTTATAGTAAAACTTTTTTTTTTTTTGCATTATTTCACAGGTAAATATTACAGTTGTGTGAGGCTAAACTTATGTTTGATTGTCATCAGTAAATGCGCAGTGCATGACCCAGGTACCATCCCGGTTACTGATGGATGTTAGCAGCAAATCTCTGATGTTACCCTGTAGTGTTGCTGCATGGTATTGAGTTCAGAGTTTATTGAAAATGCCCAGGTCTTTTTTTTTTCCCTCTTGGAAACAGTAGTCACTGTACAGCCTGCCATTGCACTGATTTACTCTGAGGATTGCTTACTTCAGAAAAAGGCTGCTAACTCCATCCGTATTATGAATAGCCAAAAAACCCGCTGGTGACATTGGGATTACTCCCATCTACTTTGTTACTACTGTATTACGTCTTTAAATACTAAAACTATTATGCCCACCAGGGATGATAAATTAAGAAATTAGGTATGTAAAATGTATTTATGTAAAAAAATGCAAGAAATTAAAAGCACGGAAAAAAAAAATCCCCACGTATATCAGACTACACTACTTCTTGCTCATACTCGTCTAACCGGAATTAAAAGAAAGTCGTTCGACTCCTTAAAATCCAGTCATCTGTGACCTTTTAAAATAAGTCAATAACAGCAGTGGACCGATGCGTTATAGCCACCTCGTGATAAACATCTTTGGGGACAATCGGCCCTTTTAATTGTTCTTTCGATTGCTTGAAAACGCTGATGTCCTTTAACGATGAATTGGAACCTCAACGCCAGCAGCAAGAACGGTTGGTAAAAAGCCAACCTTATCCTTAAGGCCATGGAAAATCGCGAATTATTTGCACAGCCCCTTCGATCCCGGAGGCTTCAGCGAAATGGATAAACGCTGCCGGCGATTACAGGAGCGGGATGGAAATCGCGGTACCCGCACGGCGAGCGTGTGCACAGTCATGCTTTTAACTGCACCGAGAGGGCTGGGTCCGCGAAGCCATTGACACCGAAGGGGGGAAAAAAAAAACCCAACCAAACCAAACCAACAACAAAAAAGGTAAGAAAAGCAAAAAGGGAAGGGAGGCGTCGCCTCCTGGGCCACCTTCCGCGGCGGTGCCAGCACCTGGCAGCGAGGAGCGAGGCTGCGAAGCGGCCGCCTAGGGACTGTGAGCTGCTAACCCTGGAGTCCCTAATCCTGGGATGCGGCCGGTTTCATTTGGGTTTTCCCAGTCCAGTAGGGTTTGCGTTTACAGAATTGGTTAGGCTCGCTTTGGAAGATATTATTTTAACGTTTTAAAATCAGCTTTTATTCCAAGGGGGAAGCAAGTCCCCAAATTCTGACATTTCTCACGAAAGCAGCAATTGAAAAAGTTATTCGTTGGGGTGGAGGGAAGCGTTTTGCTTAGCTCAGACTGCGAATTTCGTTTGGTTTTATTGGGGTTTTTTAATTCATTCTATTTTTTATTTTAACTTTATTTATTTATATTATATCGGTCTCAGATGTTTCGGCAAGGCAGGTAAATGGCAAGGGAAACGCTTTCAAAAGGGGAAGGCGAGGCGTCGCCACGATGCCAGCAGAAACGGAGCGGCTCCGCCGGAGGAGCTCAGCGGGGACACGCGTGAAACGGAGCTCATCCCGCAAAATGCCTGCAAGGAGGACGGATTCGTTTTGTCCCGCAGAAAAAATTTCGCTGGAAGGTTTTGACCAATTCTGATGCTTTTTTTTTTTTTTTTTTTCCTGGGCAGAGAAATAAGAAGGCAACGATGCAGGGCGGGGATGAAGTGGGGGTGGGGGTTGGCGGGGGGGCGGGGGTGTGTCCGGCAGGTTTCGATGCACAAAGCGGTATTTTCTTAGCGGTAGTGCCAGCCCAGGGAGTACTTGATGATGGGCGATTTTGCCTGTGAGGGCTTTTTGTTATTTGGTTTTGTTGTTGGGTGGGGTTTTTTTTGTTGTTGGTTGGGGGGGGGGGGTGGTAAGTGAAAAAATAATTAAATCTCCGCAGCTTCTGCTGTGGGGAGGGGGGCGGAGGCAGGATAGCCCGTTGCAGGTGGGATTTGGTATTGCCTAACGTCGGGTGATGAGGGACGGGGGGAGGACGAGAAAAAGCCCCGCTCTGCGGCGGAGAGGAGGAGAAGCGCGGCTCCGCCGTGGCCCGCGTCCCTCCGCTCCCAGCTCTCTTCCACACCGAACTCTCGCAGCAAGAAGCCCCAGAAACTTTCCCCCGGGCTTTCCGTGTCCGATCCAGCAGAAGGGACCCCTGCAAGCCTACCCCGGCACCCAAGCGGGAGCGGGCAGGGACCCCGGGGGCGAGGGGGCGAGGAGGGGGGCTTTCCTTCTGCCCTGACCCTGCAATTAAAAGTAATATATAATATTCGTTACTGCAAGGAATACGTGAAACCCAGCCCCACCGCTGCGTAGCAAGGGCATTTGTTTTTCCTATCCAGCGGTACCCGTTGATGAAAGCATCGGAATTAGGTCGTTTGCCTCACCGGCCCTTAAAAATCCATGGAAACGCAGAGTAGCAATAAAACCGAACCTTAGCTCCTCATTTTTTCAAAGCCTCTGTGTACGCGTCGGAAAGTGCCTATGCGCCTGTGGGACAGAAGCTGCTACACCGCAAGCGTGGTTTTTTGTGTGCTACGTGGGTGCCGGCTGCTTCCCGCTCACCCCGAGAGCTGGAGGGCATCGCCCTCCACCCTGCCGGGGCTCACTGTGCGGGTACCGCGGAGCGCCGGCTCCGGGAGTCAGGTTACGCGGCAACAGGAGCCTCTCCTCCACGCGTTTTGTTGATTTTAATCCTTTTTTCTTTTCTTTTCTTTTTTTTTTTTTTTTTTTTTTTAAGGCTGAAATCATTAACCAGGCGGACCTCGGAGACTGGAGGGAGGGCAAATAAAAAAGAAGCTGCAGATCATTATTTAAAAAAAAAAAAACCATCACAAACCCCACACTCTTAGCCACCTATTGCATAAAAGTCCGCGCGGGCTCTCTGCTGCCCGCTGCTTGTTTGAGTGTCAAGGGTTGAAAGGCACGGTGGAAATCACCCAAAAGCACGGCGGCAGCAGGTCACCAGTGACGGGGAGGCCGCTCGCTGCGCGGGGGGAATAACCTCCTGCCCCGCTCCCCGCTGCCGGGCACGGCTTCAAGCCGGGGGAGGGAGAGCCGAGCCGCCGGGCGGGAGTGGGGAAGGCTCCCCGGAGCCGGGGCAGGGTGCCCTGCCCGGGGCAGGGAGCAGCCGGGGGGTGGGGGGGTGAATCCGGACCCTGCTGGCTGCAACCAGCAAGAAAGGCTGGAGCTCACGTCCGGCAGCCCTGCGCTACGAGTTTTGGAGAAAGAAGAAATAATCCCTCCTCATCCTCGTGAACTGGGCGCTCTCCCCGTTCGCCATGGGACACATCTGATCTCTGGAGAAGGGCACTCCACCATGCTTGCCCCCTCCCAGTGTACACAGAGCCCTGCTGCTTTGGGGGCCAAGTGCCCCGGGTCCCGAGGCCGCCCCTCCCGGCCCGAGAGGGAGGTGATGGGCGGTGGGCAAAGGCCCCTCTCCCTCGGCTTTGCCGCTGGAATCCCCCGTTGCCCGGCTGATGCGGCTCGGCGGGGGCTTGCTTGAGCCCTGCGGCGGGGGCTTGAGCCCTGCGGGGCGGGCAGCGGCGGGGGAGCGCGGGGCCGCCCGGCCGGCAGCGCCCGCTGGGTTTAGGAGCCCGGAGCGCTGCCGATGCCCCCCCGATCGATAAGTCCCCTTCAATGTCACAGCCGCGGGGGAATGGAAACACTCCGTATCGTGGTGGGGTGGCCTTGATAAAAGTGTATTTTAAGTAGCGCGGATAAGCGAATGGGAGAAGGCGGGGGGGCGAGGCGGGGGGTGTGAGCTGCCGGCACGTCGCCTGTAATAACCGCTGCGCTTATCAGCCTGGCCTAAACTCCCCACCAGCTTCTAAAGTACATTAAGTTACATAAACACGGCTCGGAAAAGAATACACTCCATCCTGCGCTAGTTACCAAAGTGACCCCTCGTACCACCTCGCAGCCGAGCCCCCACGGCCGCAGCCCCCCGGGGGCACCAGGGCCCGGGCCGGCGGGCGATGCTTGCGGCTCCCCGGGCTGCCGGGGCGGGGCGGTGGGGATGCGGCCGGACCGGAGCCTTCCCCTCCTCCCTAATGCACCCCTGCTAAGGGATCAGATTTGCGGAGACCCGGGAGTGAGGGGAAGGAGTAACCAGACCGCGCCTGCATGCGGCTTTTGCCCGAACCCTTTTTTTTTTTTGGGAGGTTGAAGTGTCCCTAAGGGAATTTGCCTTAATTGGATACAAACCCTTTTTTTTTCTTTTTTCTTTTTTTTTTTTCCCCCGCAATCTGCCTCCTTCCCTCTCCGGCCACAGCGAGCAGGAACGATGCTCACCCCGCTGGCACCACCTCTCCGGCGGTGCCTTTCCGCACCAAGCATCCTCCCGCCCGGCTTTTCTCCGCAAAAAAAAAATGCCTCTGCGCTCTCCCTGCAGAGGCTCCCTCGGGTGCCTGCTCCCCCGGCCCCGGGGCGGGAGATACCCGAGAGGCTGCCGGAGCCCCGGGGTGAAAGTTACGTCAGAAGAGTGGGATTTGGGAAGGGAATGACGTCATGAAGAGTTAGGAACCGAAGGCTATATGCTTTGAGCAGTTCGAGAGCAAACCTGAAACGAAAAGGAGTGGCGAGGAATGGGGTGACTGGGAATGGTTTCCCACGCTGGTCCCAGTTCAAGCCGGGTTTTCTTATCGGGACTATCGGAGGAAATAGAACGAAACTTGTAGCCCAGCTATAACGTAAACAGGCTAATCAGCGGTGAAAAAAAAAACAACCGAGGCGCCTGAAGTGTAAAACACAGGTCACTTTGGAGCCAGGGAGAGCGGCGCCTGCCAGGCCAGCGCGGCCATTCTTCCTCCCAGCCATCCTCACCTCTCGGGCAGGCATCCCCCGGCCTGGCAGGGGCTCTGCCGCCCAGCCTGGGGGCACACGGGCATCGACACCCCCCTTCCAAGACAGCAAAGCCTGCTTAGAAATGCCTGTCCCTTGAAAAAAAAAAAAACAAACCCAAAAAACAACCCCACAACCCTCAAAAAGCCCAACGCGGCGTTTCTCGCATTATATCCACGCAGATCTCCCCTTAGTCGTGTTTGAAATACCCTGGGGTTTAACTCGATAAGGGGCATCCGAAAGACTTAAACGAAATGCGGGTTTTAAAGCCGATAGCTCGGCACATTTTAGCGCAGAAATTTGCAGTGGCAGCACCCAAGCTGGGAAGAAGCGGCGTGGGCGTCGACACCCGTGGCTTCCCCTGCTCTTGTCGCGCTTCTGCAGGTAAGAAAGACGGGGAAAGTTTTTGCGTGGCAAGTTCGGGACGGAAGGCACGCCGGGCGGCTAGAGACAACGAATCGCTGCCCTTGCTTGCAAAAGCTGATTTTCTATTTAGTATTACACCCACTAAAATACCTCTGAAAGTAAAAAGAAAACAAAAAAAATAATCACTTCAGCCTGGCAGGGCGACCGAAAGAACGATATTATTTCGAGAGAACTGAGAAGAAAGAAGCATCGCCTTTAATCATAAAATTTAATAGAGAAACGGTTTCTCGGGGAAGTGGTTATTTTCCAATCACCCCCCTGCCGCGCTACGCCACAAAAATTAACGAGCGCAATAAAAAGCGTCGAGGTCGCAATCGGCTCACCCACACCGGCAGGGCGGAATGACTGCAGCCGGAGTTTTACCGTAGTCCCCAGGATCACAAATTCTTCACCCTCCCCATCACCTTGCCTGGAAAGACCGAAAGAAAAGCCGTGCCTACCCCTAGGAGCGACAGCACCGCGCATCAGCAGGTTTGGGCTCGGTTTCTGTCGGGAGGGCTCCTGCCCGCCGGCTGCCGAGAGCCGGGCTCTGCGCTAGTCCAGCCCTTCGCCGCAGATGACTCTTTCTGTACAAACTGATGATGACAGATATCCAGCTGATAACCTCTGGTGAACGAAGTTATTTTAATTTCCAGTCACTTTCCTGCTAAGTACCATATCAGTTTGTACACAGCTGAGATAAGAGGACTGAGGGGGGGGGGGCCGATAAAAAGAGAAGAATAAGAAAGAAACAGAGGGGAAAAAAAAATGCCTACCGCCTGCTGCTGGGGTGGACACATCCCACAGCGCGCTTTGGCTTCACCTGACGGTTGGGGCAAATCAAGGAGGAGCCGCATTTTTTCCCCTCGGATAGTTCTGATTTTAACGAGCAAAAAATAAGGAGATTTGGGAGAGGGAGGAGTTCACCTGGTTGCTTAGGGCGAGAGCCAGGCACAACATCCTCCCGGGTTGCGAGGCCAAGGAGGCGCGGGGAAAAAAAAAAAAAACCAACCTTACAAAAAGCGAATATTCACTTCAATATTCACATTCAAGACATTATTGCGGGGCTGGGGGGAAGTAGGTATTATTTCTGGGATTAAAAAAAAAAAAAAAAAAAAAGGAGAAAACCGACGCGGGCGCCTGGGAGGGCGAGTCCCCCCTCCGCTCTTCCCCGCTCCCCGAGCAGGGGGTCGGTCGCCACCCCCCCGCTGCGGGCACCCCGAGGCGCCCCCCCGCCCCCCCCCCCCGGCTGCCCGCCGGGCCTGGCACCCCTGCGGAGCTCCGTGTTTGTTTAGGGCTCTCCGAGCCCAATCAGGGCCGGCTGCCTGCAGTTTTCCGGCAGGGCTGCGAGAGGCGCCTCCTCTCTCCTTTTTATACATGGGCCGCCGCCGGCAGCCGCCGGACTCGCCGCCGCCGCTCGCCTCCGCCGCAACCGGATTTACCGCCCGCCGCGGCCCCGCGCCCCGGCCCCATGCGGGGCACCGGCAACAGGTTTGGCCCCTCGTTTCCTCGTTTCGGCTTCTCGTTTCCATACCCTCCCCCTCCCCCCCCGCTTCCCGCTGCGATTTTTCCCTTTTTCTTCCTTGCTCTCCGGCTCCTGCCTCGCTCCCCGCGGCCGCTCCGGGCGGCGGCGGCTGCGCCTGGCCGGGGGGAGCCCGCGTGGGCAAATATCCCCCGCCGGTGCCTGGAGCCCTTATCTGCCGGAGCCTTATCTCCCAGTTATCTCGCAAGGAGGGAGAGACGTATTTGGTGCCGATGTGCCGGGGGGCTGCGGGCGTGCGCGTTCCGTGTCCGTCTGCCCGCGGTTATCTGGAGAGCCCCGGGGTGGGCTGGGACCGGGGACCCTGGCCGCCCGCTTCTCCCGCTGTCACTTCTCTGCGTCGCCTTTCGCTTTCTGCCCCTTCTCCCGGAGCCTGGGCACCGGGAGCTCTGTGTCTGTCTGTCTGTCTGTCTAGCCTCTCTCACGCTGGCAGCTCCGGGATGCGACCGGTCTCGGCGGGGGCCCCAGCGCGGCGGCTGGCTGCGGGATGGGTGCCATTCCCCGGAGGTCTGCTCGGGGTCGGGGCAGGCCCCCAGCCGGGGCTGCCGGCTGGCACCGGCCCCCGCAGCCGGCACAGCCCCGGTCTTGGTCCCCGTCCCAGTCCGCACGTCGGGCCCGGGCCGAGCGCATCTCCCGGCTGTCGGGGGCCTTTCCCTCCTCCTCCTCCTTTCCGTGACCTTGGGCTGGAAATAAGCAAACAAGGCAGGCGATGCGCGGAAAAGCTAACATCGCACTCCGGAGAAGTAACCTTAAAGGGATCGCCTTACTAATTGTTTTCTCGATGGAACCGAGTCAAATGACTCATTCATTGAAATAACCGTAATAATAACAGCGGCAGCAGCAGCCAAGGAAGGGGCTTTGGGCACAGACGGCGAAAAATGCCCCGCTTCCCCTCTCGCCCCCTCCTCTCCCCACGCCCTCCCGCCCCCTTCCCCCCGGCGTGCTTCACGTTCAGGTGGCAGCCCGAGGTGCGGAGGCGAGCGGGGCAGCCTGGGGGCAGAGCGGGGCCGCAGCCCGCAGCCCCCTCCCCGCGGGACCGCGCTCCGCGGGGCGCTGCGCGGCCGGCCGCTCCCGGCCCGCCTTGACCTGGGCTGCCTGATCCTGTTCCGCCGGGGCGAGGGACGACAGCGCCGAGGCGACAGGGCTGATTAAGCGCTCGGAGGGTCCAGATAAGCCTTGACGAATCTCATTAAGGGAGGGAGACGGGCTGTCCTGTTTGCTAACTTTGTTATTATTATTTCTCTCCCCCCCCCGCTCCCCCGCTCTTTTGTGTCCTCCTTCCCCGCCCTGCCCTGCGGACCCCCCCCCTCCCCCCCCCCCCCTCCCCTCCTCCCCCTTCCCCATCCACACCCAGCGGATAGAAGGGGACCTGGATGGCCGTGGCTGAAGGCGGCTGGTGCGCGGTGAAGCGGTGCGCTGCGGACGCCGGCGGTTCCTCCTGCCCCTTCGCGGCCAGGCGGCCGGGCCCGTCTCCTCCTTCGCCCTCCTCCTCCTCTTCCTCCTCCTCCGGCGGCTCCCAGGGCGAGCGCTTCTCCTCCAAGACTCCTCTGCAGGAGCCCGACGGCAGCCACCGGCCGGCCCCGCCGCCGCCCCCCGCCGCCGAGGGCAGGTCTCTGCTCGCCCCCTACGTGCACTTCGGGGCCCCCCACCCCTCCGGCCTGCCCAGCTGGGAGGACATCCTGCTCTTCGCGGATTTAGACCAAACCAACAAGCTGATCTGGTCCAGCCGCGGCCCCAAGCCGAGCGCCCTCGGCGCCGAGCAGCCCGAGGAGATGTACCAGACCCTGGCCATCTCAGCCGCCCAGGGCCCCACGCCTTACGACGGATCTCCAGGCGGCTTCATGCACTCCACGCCTAGCTCGCCCGTCTACGTGCCCACGACCCGCGTGGGCTCCATGCCCACGCTGCCGTACCTGCAGGGCAGCGGGGCGGCCCAGCCCAGCCACCCGGGCGGCGGCCACGCCGTCTGGTCCCAGCCAGCGGCCGAGAGCCCCTCGTACAGCACCGGCGGCGGCTCCCACCCCTCGGGCCGCTTCCCCACTCCCCCACCCCCTCCCGGGAGCCCGGCGCCTACAGCAACAGCCTGGGCGCCAGGGACCAGTACAGCCCGCTGGCCCGGCCGCTCAACGGTCCTACCCGGGGGCCGCAGCTCACCCCCGCCTGGCCCACGGCCCCCTTCGAGAACTCCATGCTGCACTGTCTGCAGGGCCGGGCCGCCCCCATCCCCGTCCGGGCACCCAGCGCAGGTAGGGCCCGCCGCCGGGGCGCGGGGGGCGGGCAGGGCAGAGCAGGGCGGCCGCCGCTGGCCGGGGCTGCTCGCCGCCGGGGCCGCCGGGGGTGGCGGGGGTGGCGGGGAGGCGGCGGCGGGGCTGGCCCGGCGGCGGGGCTGCGAGGCCGGTGGCGGGACGGCGGTCCCGGGGCTCCTCTGGAGCGGAGGCGGCTCTCGTCGTTTGCTCTTGCTCGGGGCGGGGGGACACACCACCACCACCCCCCCAAAAAAAAAAAAAAAAAAAAAAAGCGCGGCAGTCGGGGTTGCGAAGCCCAGCGTTCCCAAACGGGTCGCCCTCTGTAAGCCTCGCTTTTCATTTTCTCAACTCCGTGCATACCTGCTTTCTCGAAAAGCGGTAATCCGGCCACGAAATGGTAACAAATTCACTGCGAATTAACCTTCCTTGCAAGCGTAGAGGAAAAATTGCGGGGGGCTCGCCTAAACCGTTTTAGTTTCTTTCGACTACAAAGCACTTTGCTGCTTCGTTAAAAGAGAAAAGCAGCAAAGCAAAACCTCTGATATGAACGAGAAACCCAGCTTATAAACCTCTGTTAAAATATGGCACCTCCTGATGGGATTTTACTTTCGCTTCCGAGGTGTCCCGTCCTTTTTTTTTTTTTTTTAGTTTAGTTTAGGAAATTCTCGGTGTCATTAAATCAGTCGTAGAAGTGAAGGCTGCGCTGCGATGATTTATGCAGATGTAGAAAGATTGACGATTATTGCAGGCTCTTCAGCTTTAGAATACATGTATATGCGTGTAAATAGAGATGTATAGAGAGGTGTGTGGGTATGGTTGTATAGATGTGTATATTTTTATATATTTATGGATGTTTATAGCTATTTATGCATGTATGCGTATGTATACACACGCGCAGACACACGTTAGGTCAGCATTTGCTTTAATCATAAACTGCCCGCCAGGTAGATTATATTTTATATACACTGTGTTTTTCGATGCGGTGTTGCAGAAAATTCCTCGGTGGCTTTTCATCTTTCCATAGGGGTGTACGCGGTGCTCCTCCTCTCTCTCGACGGCACCCGGTAGATTTCGGCATTTTAAGCCTCCCACTCGGTGTTTACTAACACGGCGGAGGGAAGGAGGCTCAGTCGTAGAGGTGGTAGGAGAAGGGCAGAGCAAAGCCGAGAAGCCGCCTCTCAAGGGCGACGCGAAAGTTGAGGGGTTTTTTACCGCAATTTCCAAAAGTTAGTGTGTAAAACTAAGCGAGGGAGGGAAAAAAATCCTGCTGCTTTCTTTTTTTTCTTTTCTTTTTTTTTTTTTTTTTTTTTTCGGGAGAGAGATGGGGTTGGAAGATCTGACGGCGGGGGAAGAAGGGGCAGAGAAGGGAAGGAGCAGGGGGGCCGGAGGAGGCTGGGCAGGAGTGCCAAGCCAGCCGCGGAGGGGCACGGCGGCTTCCCCCGCTCCCGGGGGGCTCGCCCGCCCCGGGGGCTCTGCAGCCGCTCCCGCCCGCTCCCCCGCGGGGCCGCCGAGCCCCGGCCCGGCTGGCAGGGCGCAGGCAGCCGGCGGGACAGGGGTTAGGCTCTCGGCATGGCGAAGCGGCCCGGAGCTCCTGGGCCACGCGAGTTTTCTGCTCCTGCAAGACAAAACGCGGCAGCAAAACCGGGGCCACGCGTGTTCCCGTCTGAGAACCGCGTCAGTGGCCAGGAAAGTTGTAGCCGCGGTGGGTTTTTACAGCTAACTATTAGACAGCTCGATACAGCTTTCTTAACGTTACTCGTAGAGTTACTGAACCAGTATCAAAAATTAAACCTTTATTTCGCTTTCTTTGGGGATAAATGTATTTCTCGCGCACAAAGGGGAAAAATATTTTTAAATGCCCGAGAAATGTTGTCAGGGCGGGATTTGTTCCTGCAGACACGAAGGTAACGTTGTGAAGTAAATAGCCGAGACAACTAACCGTTTAACTTCCCAGCGCCCTTGAAGCCTTAAGCATTTTCGCGGTTACAGCAGCCTTCGATGGGGCTTTTAGCGCAAAGCTGAATAAATCTTAGCGATGCTGCGAAGGGCTTTACCAGCTGGCAGCGCAGGTTGAGCTCCTCTCTCCGCACTGCCGTGCTCCCGTTCCTGTTTTAGCGCCCAGTAATTTGCAAACGAAGGCAGGAGAGAAAGGTCTTTCGGTGGGTCTTTTCGGTGGGCCCGTTTCGGCCTCAGCGGGGTGCCCGCCGTGCCGCCGCAGCCCTCTCTCTCCCAGGCTGCCTGACGTTTAGGAGCTGCCTTTCGCTTTCCAGCGCAAAGCCGGTAAAGCGAGGTGTAAAAGACTAACGCAGTGATGAAGGCAAGGCAGGTAGCGGAGGGGATGGAGGGAGCGGAAAAATCAAATGACGGAGCTGGGAGTCTGAAACAGACGTTCCCAGCCTCGGCTCGAAAGCTGCTGCAGAAATCCAAACACCCTCCCTTGAAATTATTTCTGCGCAGCATGAGTATATAATGTATACCTATGTATCCCCCCCCCCCCCAAAAAAAAAAAAATATGGAGAGGTGAGTCAGAAGAAGAATATAAGGATTCGCAGGGGTGAGGGTGTTTGCTTTTATAGGTGGGTTCTCTTTATTGCTTTTTGCCGTGCATTTTAGACCCTTTCCCCCCAGCGCTCAGCCGCTGCGGGAGCGGGAGGCAGCGTTCCGCCCGTTTTTCCATTTCCTCTGCTTCCTACCGACCGGCTCGAATTTGTCCAAATAGCCGAGGCCAAGTGGTCGCTCCCTGTCGCTGACTTGGCACACCAGAGTCCCAAACGCTGTCTCTATAAATTTCAAGTTTTACTAGTTGCGAAGCATTCAAAATGAGAGTCGGGGTAAAAACCTCTTTGCCCAGCCTCGACCCGGGGGAATATGGGGCAAAACCACCGCTCCTTGTACCCCGTTCCCTGCGGTCCGGCCCCCGGGGTGGGCTTTGAAAGCGGGCTATTCTGGCAGGCACCTAACGCCCCTCTGCCCCCCTAAAAAGCCAAGCGCACCCCCATCTCCGTCCGGTGGGCACCGCAACGGGGCTTTCACCCCTCGGGCGGACCTCGCGCCGCTCCAGCCGGGTTTCCGAAGGGCCAAATCCCGCCGTGAGTGCGGGGCTCCCGGGGGTCGCCGCTCAGGGGGGAGCACCGGCTCCGCTCCGGTTTGCAAAGCGACGGGCGCGCCGGGGCGGGCAGCCAGTCTGGGTCATTTAAAGAAATTAACCAAACCAAAGCCAAACCAAAAATCTAAAACACAAAAAGGAGGATTTTGTAAAAAATCACTGCGTGGCCGCGATCGCTGCCGGGGAATTGCTTTTCCGAAGGCTGAAAGAGCCGGTCGCTTGCTCGCCCGGGGCCCGTCTCCCGGCGCGGCGGGGCCAGGGCAGCGCTCCGAGGGGCTCCGCGCCCGCCCGGCCCTGACCCACCGCCTCTCCCCTCTCCTCCTGCCCCCCCAGAGCTGCTGGAGGACCTGTCCGAGAGCCGGGAGTGCGTTAACTGCGGCTCCATCCAGACCCCGCTGTGGAGGAGGGATGGCACCGGCAACTACCTGTGCAACGCCTGCGGGCTCTACACCAAAATGAACGGCCTCAGCCGGCCCCTCATCAAGCCCCAGAAGAGAGTGGTGAGTGGGGATGGAGGGGGGTGAGAGGGGCAAGGGGATCCCAAGCAGTACTAGCCACGGGGAAAGGGGAGGGCAAGGATGGGGGAGCACAGCCAGAGTGTGTTATTAGCCTGGTGATCCCCCCGGCTGCCGAACCGAAGCGGGGCTCCTGGCCAGGTTGGATAAGCAAAGCAGCCATGGCGTGGGCGACAGGGCTGGCAGTCCCCCGGGTACAGCTTCGGGCCCACCTTCGGGCCCTGTGCCGTCGAAATCGCCCTCTGCCCCCCGTCAGCCGCACACCAGGCAGGGGCTAGCCTGGCTTTTTGAGCTCATGGACCCTGTCGGTGAGCGGGCATCCGTGGCTTGGAAGAAATCTGTGCTGCTGGTGTTGGACGTTTCCACCAGAAAAAGAAAAAAAAAACCCCAAACCCCAAGGTTGGAAAGTGTTTGTTCAGAGGGCTAGGAATTTCTCCAGACCTGCTTTGTTTGCTGAGAGCTCGATCCTTGGGAATGTAAGCAAGTTTTGTATATAATTTGAAGAAAACCAATTGTTTAACAGTGATAATAGCCTTTGTTTTGTTTTACTCCTAAGAAATGAGCGTCAATTTTTCTAAAAATATACTCCTAAAACTAGGGGGGGGAAATAAATAGCACAAACCAGAACCCCTGTTTATAACTCAGGCTGGCACTGAATAGGCAAGGAGAAAATTTAACAAGCGTGAACTGTACATTATGTTTAGCAAATCTGGGTGGAGGTCAGCAGAGAGAAAGAATACGTTCTTCAGTAATGGCTGTTACCGAGCGAGCCACAATAAATCACACCGGTATAATCCAAGCTGATGTTTGGACCCTTGTGCATGGAGACAGCGTATCAAACCCATCAGCCTTTCAAGCCCCTTTCAATCACGCCAGCTGCTTCGCTCCGTGCCTGTTTTCCTAGCGTTAAGACACATCCCCCTCTTTATTTCACAACCGTTTGAATTTAATGCCCTTATGGGGACAGAGAGGGGGGGAACCAAAAACCAAACACACGATGGCCAGAGCTCCCAAACCAAACCTCACCTCTGCTTAAAGACCTTTCTTTAAGCCGAAGATCTAATTTAACTTTAAGCCGGAGGTTAGTTACTGCTGGGTGACTGTTTTTATTTTGCTGGCCATCCACTAAATTTCATGACACAAGGTTTTACCTCATTACTGGGGGCAAAGGCAGCGGACGGGCCCTATCTGCTGCTTGGCTGAAGTGTCAGACCTCCACTGGCCGCGGCACTCTGGCCTGATGCAGATTTCAAGTAGCTGATACCCGGCTCTGGCATTTCTGTGTTTCTCTTCTTTTTTTTTTTTTTTTTGGAAGGAGGGGTGGGGGTGAGGAGACTAAAAGAGAGTCAGACGGCAGCCTGATTTCAGCCTGACACCTCAGCGAAATAACTCTGAAATAACTCTGCGTAACAATCCCTACCCGGGCACCTTGGCCATAACTATAAATCAGCCATGACTGAATGTTCATGTGGTTGGAAATATGTAGGTGAGGAGGGAAAATGTTTTGAAAATGCTAAACGTGTTTAGATTGCCCTGAAGTTTCTGATAAAATTCCTGCAGCAGAAAAGTCATTTTAGCTTCAAAACATGCCAAACCGCCCCCCCCCCCATTTGTTTAGATATGGGAATGAGCAAAAGCTATTGAAATAACATATATGAAGAGTTATACCAGACTGCATACAAAAGAGAGAATGATTTAACAGAGTGAAACGTCTGACAGCATTTCACTTGCAAAGAAAGAAAATTAAGCATATGTGTTAAGACCGGCTTTTTTTACCCGATCCATGTAAAACTCTTACTGAATCGAGGAACGCAATTTGGACGCTGTGCGCATACGTATTTAATAACAAGGCCAAAAATTCTGTTTTCATGAGACGTGGATTTTTAAGATTAAAAAGTATATGTGTCTACTTCAGCCTGTATTACACTTGGCTGGGTTTTTTTTTTGTTTATTTTTTGTTTTGTTTTTTTTTTTTTTGTGCAATTAATAATGGATTTCTGATGCAAAGTTACAAAATTTGGATTTAATTGGAGTTTTTTGAGCTGCATGTAAGATGACAGCTTAAAAATATTCTTCATTCTCAAAACATTTTTATCAGTTTCCCAAGTGGCAGGCAGCTCTGCGGTATCAAAGGTGACCGAGTTATGTCTAACAACCCAGCAGTAAATGATTCAAGAGGAAGGGCATTGTACCCTTAAGTTAGTGATCTCGGTTATGGGCACTTTACAGTCAGAATAAGATTAATGCAATCCTCTAAAACTGACTTCTCCATGTAAACTTGTTCAGCTGCCAGACACAGAGCTAGGCACAGGTTTTTTAATATTTTTTTTTTTGAAATCAATACTTTGAAAAAGACTAGATTTATGATGTAGCTGGAATTCTTTGCTTGAGATGAACGTAAAAGAGATCACTTGTTACAGGGACTTTTATAACCCATTCACCTTCATTTCACATGTTTATGAGGACTGCCTTCACTTATGATATACAGCCTGCAGCCATAAAGCTCCGGGTTATACGGTTATTTCTGATACAAGGTTGCTTCATCTTGGCTCCAAACTCCACGGAAGAGTGTCATAAATGGCTTGTTTGCAGTGGGGACCTTGTTGTCACCCACCAGCTTTTCTGCCGGCTGAGAGGAAGCTCCGTTCTGTAAAACAGGCTCCCGAGGCACCTTGGTTTTTTGCGCAAGAATAAAATGGGCAATGATAAAAAGATCTTTTTAACAGATGCCGCTGTTGTATATGTTACCCACCGGTGCCCGGTAAAGTTTGTTTTCCCCAGCCGTGGTGTCACCGAGGGAAGGTGATTAAAGTGGACATTTTTTCTGATGGGTCCCGAGTATCGGTGGCAGGTTCAGAGCAGCCTCTTTGCCCTCCGAGCAGGGGAGAGGGCGTTGGACTGGTTGGAGAGGTGGCACAGGAGTGATGTGCCTTCTCCTCAGCTGGATGGAGGTGCAGTGGGGATGTTTCCTAGCTGTCCCGCTGGAGGAAAAGCCAGTGCCCGGTGGCCTGAACAGCAGCTCCCAAAATGTCAATTTTGTCTCCGCCGCAACTGCCTGGAGTTCCAGACTCGCGGTACCTCTTTGCTTCCAGTCTCTGAAATGAGAATAGTCTTGTTTTAATTCTGGGGTGTTGCCGATAGACGCTATAAAAAAACCCTCCTACCATTCCCGCTGTGTCTTAAAGTACTTTTTATGAACCGTAAAGACATAAATCGTTTGCTCCCGCCGTTGTTTACGCCTGTGTTTGCCTACGCTTGCTTCTAGCCCTCGTCCCGGCGGCTGGGCTTGTCCTGTGCCAACTGCCACACCACGACCACCACCCTGTGGCGCAGGAACGCGGAGGGTGAGCCCGTCTGCAATGCCTGCGGCCTCTACATGAAGCTCCATGGGGTAAGCGGCCGCTTTGCCGCCGGGGATTCCCCGACGGCTCTGATGCTCCCTTGGGAAAGGGCTGGGCCTCCCGCCGGCGGGCGCCCAGTGGCTTTGGGGGGTGGCATCGGGCTTCCTCAAGTCGGGGCAATGTTTCTGTTGATGCTAATAGTCTTGGCTCATGGTTTGGACCACGGAGTTAAAAAAAAAAAATTGGATAAAATGACCGAAAAATGCCTGGCATTAGAAAATGGTTATACCCTTTTAGCCAGTTACGCATTTGACAAGTTACGTGTTTGCCATTGTAGCTCTCCTGACAGATTTGTCCAAAGAAACCACCTCTGGCTGAGTGGCAGTGGTCTTTTTGCCACTGGGATTTAAACTGGCTCTTTAGTGGGGGAAAAACCCCCCAAACCCTAGACCTTTAATAAGACAGTTTTTCATGGACAGACACAGCTATGCCAGCAAAAATTTAAATGTAGTTCAAGCCATAGCTATGCCAGCAAAACTTTAAATGTCATTCCAGACTTTGCTAGGCAATAATAGAGGAAGGAAATAGCTCTATCCCAAATGTGCTGGAGTATGTTTTGGGTGAGACTTGGAGCCTGCTATGCCCCTGTGGGTTAAGTTACAGTCAAGCACAAGTGTTTGAAGAGCGAGGGCACTAGGAGTGACTGGGACTTGGTCTAGTCCTCATGGAAAAAGTAAATCATATCATAGGTTTAAACATTATAATGGTGATAAGCATATGCCTGAATTGTCTTTCTGCAAACTCATGTTGTCATTACGTTAAAATATATTTTAAACCAATGATTTCTGCATAATGATTATCATGGTGATGATACAGAACGCAAAGCGGATTTTGAGAACATTTTCCCTCTAAGTATAAATTTGGATACTATAAAGCACGAGCAGAACTGCTTATAAGAACAACTGCTAAACCGATTATGGCCTAAAACTTCTGTCCTAAGACACTTACCGGCGATGATCTGGTTTGCGTAGCTGGTCCACAGGAAGAGGAGGGTTTTTTTTTCCTCTCATATGCATTCTCGCTTTCCAGAATCAGCCACTGGAGATATTTTCTAACTGGCCGACTGGAATACGGAGTCAGGGATCAGATGCACCCCGTCCAGTTTAATTTCATACGACCCATGGCCAAACAATGCTGTTTTTCCCTAAAAGCTTGCTGTTTATCTATGGACTGATGGAGGTGTTGGTAAAACTGTCTAGACCACATCAAGAAAAAACTTTCCCTGCTTTCTTTACCCAGATAAAACTCCCCTTGAAACAATTCATTGCTTTGCCCAAATAAAATGCAAAAATTTTTTTGGAATCGCTGTCGTGACACAGGAAAAATTGACTTGCTATACGTGACTTCAACAGGCATTTTCAACCTCATCGCCTGATCTTGTAGTGTATTTTGATTTTTGGTGTTAGAGTATATATATGACTCTATGATCGGTATGGAAATTTAATTTTTTCAGGTTCCCCGACCTCTTGCTATGAAAAAAGAAGGAATTCAGACCAGGAAGCGAAAACCTAAGAACATAAATAAGTCAAAGGCATGCTCTGGTAAATATAAAAAGATAAGACAATTGAGCTGCAAAGAGATTTTTTTTCCCCCTGGCTGGAAAATATTTGGTTTTAATACCAGTTCCCCATCTTCCAGGTAACAGTACTACTGCGGTTCCTATGACTCCAACATCCACATCTTCTACTAACTCAGATGACTGTAGCAAAACCGCTTCTCCCAGTGCACAGACTGCAGCCTCCGGGGTAAGCTATAAGCCGGTGTCCGTGCCTGTGAGCGGGCTGGTCACTGTGCAATGTTATCGCGCCTTTTATCTTATCTAGCAGAACAATAATCTAAACAAACTTGCCAGTTTTGTTAGCTGATACTGGAGCAAGATTTTCGGAGGATATTACATATAGCTGTAAACACAACGACAAGCTGAAGTGCTTTACAAACCTCTTAATTGAGATCTATATAATTTTTATGATTAAGTTAACCATGACCGAGCCCCAGACATTTTGTTTTGAAACGTTCAGATTCCTCTATTTCAAAGGTTTTCTTTTGGAGCAAAGACGATAAATCATGCCCAGATGATCTTTTCAAGAAACAATTGTGCATGTGCCCCTTTTTTTCTGAAATGACCTGAATTTATAATTCAAGGCACTGATACTCTCGCGTTTTCCAAAAGCCGTTTAATACAGCTATGCGTTTATATGCATTATCCCAAATGAGTGGGAAACCCCAGCAAACCGTTATCCTGCTGCATGGAGGGAAACATAAAGGCTTTTGTTTTGAACTAAGATGTGCCCTTAAACCCCGATCCAGACCCAGCTGAAACGGGGCTGGGGAGCCCTGCTGATTGCAGCATGCGGGGGGATCAGCCCTCTCCTCGCACAGGGCTCTGCAGGGGCCAGATGCTCAGCATCTGGCTGTGCCGAGCTCCAGAGGAGCACCAGAGGAGCACTGATCATCCCCTGCTTTAGTTTCGATCCTTATTTTACATCAGGTACTCAAACCATCTCAAACTTCCTTTCTTCACTCAGTTAGCATGTGCGATAACAAATACTACCGCTACAGTTGCGAAGCTTAATGTAGATTAATTTCTAACCCCTCGGCTATGCATATCCGTATCTGCAGTCTCTCCTCGGGCCTTCTGTAGCCTTTAATCTGCCACATCATTTCTTTGAAAAGCTTTCCTAACGTGGCTTTCTCTACCTCTTTATTAATAAAAAGAAGACATTGTTTATAATAACTATTTTTCAATATGTCTTGGTGTTCCCACATCCAAATTCCTTTCAATAGTTTAATTCCTGACACACAAAGTTTCATTGTACAAGGGGAGGGAAAAAACCATTTTTAGCAAATGCGATTGTTTGTGGACTGACAGGGCCACCCAGTTTCAGAGGCACTGGGTTTTGGGTTTGGATGCTGCCAGGCAATGACATTACTAAAAGGGCTTGTCTTTGACATGAGAAAACCCTGTCAGTCCAATAAAATAAACAGATCACATGAAAAAGAGAGAAACACTAACCAAAAAGTGAACTGTTACAGGGTTTCAGGCTCCCCGCAGTGAACTACTAGGCAGTGTTTTGGGCTCTCCCCTAGTATTTGTGAAGGAGAAAATGCAGCCAAATTTTCCTTCAGTTTTCCTTTGATTGCCTGAAGCAGGACTCGCGATCTGAGGAATGTCGTGGGATTTGTGTAACGGACAGAATTAGATGCACAGTCCCAGCTGAGGCCAAGGCAGCAGCGCAGGCTGTAGGCAGTGCGGCCGTGTGCTGCTCGGGGAAGGAGAGGCCATATAGATGAGATGCTGTTTCCCCTATGCCGTTGCTTTCTTGGCTGGCTACAGCCTGCTTTCCTTCCTGTAGCCCTTCTCTCTAGGAGAGCGTGTCGAACCTGTCACTACTAATCTTTATGTTATCATTTTAATAGTACCATTTGTAATACCGTTTTGCCAGGCGGAGTTGTGTGGGTGCCAGAGGAGAGCGGGGTGGGGGCATGATTTGTGAGCCAAAAGGCTAGTTGAGAGCTGTTAGCAACTAAGAGCATCTCCCAGGGACCCCGCGGCTGCTCTTAATTACGTGACGGCATCCCCCAGTGCCAGGACTTCAGTTCTCCCTGGTGTTTCTGTACTAGATCAGGCTGGGAGAGGACACGTGCATGAGGACCGGGGAAATCTATCCCCTTGTATCCAGCAGGCAGCATGGTAACATCTGCACAGCCTTTTCCCCACTGTGATTCCATCAGATGTGCACCGCAGTTGCAAAGCACGTGCAGATTACGTCTCACGAAACATTTCAGTAAAAGGAAGCGGTGGAGGGAGGCTGTGAAATGTGCTGAAGCAGCGACCAGACCTATGGGCATCCCCTTGACTCTCCCCGACCTTACAGGTGGGGCTAGTGATCTCCCACCCATGTACCCCAGCCCCAAATGTATGTAAATGAGGACGGGATTTACAGGGGAGCTGTTGTCCGGACATGTCATGGGTATGGCCAGATCCTTCCCTTGGGCTTTGCCCAAGCATCAGCAATTCAATGGGATGAGGATGGGGGAGACTGGAGGTTGAAAGGAAAAAGCAGTGGCTGTTCAGACTGGCTCCCGTTGCCCCAGACATCATTTGGGAACATGATCACTAGCTGCGAAGGAAGCAAAATCATTTCTTATGGGCCTAAATCCCATGGGAGGGGCTGAGAGCTCATAAGGGCCACTGAGGTTGTCAGGAGTGAAGGGACACCAGCATTCTAGAGCAAGGCAGCCTATATCACATGCCGACACAAAGGTATTCTACTAGACTTCTGTTTTCCTTGATTTTTTTTTTTTTTTTTTTAATTTGAATTGACCCATCAATAGCCCGAAGGTTTGTCGGGCAAATTCTTAGAACAGGCAATGGCTTTGCACAGGGAGAATAAGCTTCTCCAGGCCGTATCGGGAGGGAGAAAGCCCTCAGATGCATGAATCCAGGTGCTCTAATCTTTGGTTGCATTAATGAGAACAGTGTTGATTCCTGCCAGCAGTGCTGGTGACGCTGCCGAAACGGGGGCACCTGCTGGAAGAGCGAACCTGGCTAATTCCCCGCGCGTTACACAACCGGCATGGCAACTTGTTTTTGTTTTGCTCTGTTTTTACTTCTCCAGCCCTTATTCTGTGAAGAGGGGAAAAATGCCAAATTGACATTAGGCAGAGAAATCTGATGACGTTTTAGAAACTGTTGTCTGAAATTCACAGCAATGTTGTTGCTAAATGAAACAGAGAAAATGAATTCCTCTACTGGTACAAAAGCAATTTATTATGCCTTTTATGGGAGGCTGCCAAAAGAGTTCCCAGTTATGTAGAAATCTAATGGAAATGAAATTCAGCAGAATTCATTTGTGTCAGTAAGACTCACTTTTTGCCCTACCTTTCTTTATCTCTTTTAAAGTAAAATAAAGAGGGGAGGGCAGAAAAAGAGAAGGGCAGCAATTACTCTTGGAAATGTCTTTGAGACTATCCATTTCATGAGGGGAATCTTACATGATGCCAATTTTGAGACAAATTAACAAGAATCTTAAATGTTGATTTTATGTTCTAGCTGAAGTTTAAACATTTAAAAGATATGATTAATGAATTGCTGTGGGTGCAAAGTTGATTTCAAACATCCCAAAATGTAAAAGTGTTTGGATCGGAGATATTTCGTTGTCCCATTGTAAAGGGGCTATTTGCCAAATTCACATCTGGATCTAGGATTTAGGCCTATTTCTGTTTTCCTAAGCAGTTTAAGTACTGTGTGTCCTGTGTTACTAATATGGAAAAGGTCCAGCTGCATGATATACGAAGTTGCCTTCCATCCCCATAAAAAGAAGATTGGAAGGTTTCAGACAGCCTGCATCTGCATCTATACCTGCTCTCCCTTTGATGCTGCTGAAACTGTGCAGAGAAAAGCTACACAGAATAATTTGCTGAAACGAAGGGCACGGTCTGTAGTGTGCACCCATCCATTTCCATGCAGGGGCTCCACTGGTGTGATTACCAGAAGGGCTTTATTCCCTTATTAGGATAAAAGGCAGTATGAAAACTGCTGTAAAATCTGCTCTTTATGGCAGGACATGGAGGCTCCATGAGCCAGGACTGATGTCAGTAGAGGCTCAGCAGCACCAGGGGAGCTCTTCTGTCAGAAGACTCTACTGCGCCCTTTGCCTCCAGTTTGGAGCTTTCTCAGAAGGACCATAATCGCACACCACAGAATAACTTAGGACCATGGTCTTGCAAGTTAAGACTAGAGCCTGGAGGTTTCCCTTGAGAAGTGGTTCAGGACTGGCTCTTCAGTGTTGTAGGCTGGAAAGTGGGAGAGCTGACGGAAAGGGCCTCGGCAGGAGGTGAGGTAGCAGGACGACGCAGCTTTAACTGTCCCCAAAATGCCCATCAGCCTGGGCTGAATTCACTGAATAGCTTCTCCTGCATTTGCTTTGTTTTGTTTTTAGAAGAGGGTTCATGAAATGGTTAGAGGTGGTGGTGTTCTCTCCTTTTTAGGCAGAAGATTGGTAGGACATTTCATGCAGGCAACAGAGAATCAGCCTCTGTACTGTATCTCACAGAGTCTGGATGAACCCAGAGACTCAACCTCCTAAAAAAAAAAATCTCCTAACCACCTGGATGTTGAAAAGTCAAATGGCTGAGGGTCATTCAGGCTATCTGGTTATAAGATTTCAGTTGGTATAAAATAATTTCCTAGCTGCTGGGACAGAGTTTCCATGAGAAAGGCTCACCAACATCGTTGTTAGGACTTTCACCTGGAAAATGGGAACACGGTGCCTCAGTCCTGGTATGTGTAAATATTTATCTAAACCAGGTGGAATAAGATCAACAGGAGGCATGAGGAACATGGCAACCTAAAATACCAAATAGTCTGGTAGTCAGGGCATTATGCTGGGAGATCTGATACTCCAGTTTAAATCTTCTCTTGGTCTCCTCTCTCTTCTGCGTTAGTCCTCACTCCCTGACAAAATAGGATGCTGCTTCCTTCTCCCCATTCAGTTTCATAAAATCAGTCATTAATTTTCTTTGCTCCGTGTACACGTATCCAAAAGAAAGCATTTCATTTTGTATCAAACAGAACAAGGCAATCCAGCTTTTTTGTTTCAGCAGGGAAAACCAAGGAAAAAGAGTAGTTTTGGTTCTACACAAAACTTCTATATGCAGATGGATGCATACATTTTGCTTGGTTTTGTTTTATTGTCAGAGCAATAAAGCCAATTACTCATACAGCCCTCGACAGCAGAGGGGTCATCAGCTTTCCCAAGCCACGCTGGAAGTTGCCTCCTTTAGGAAATTAATGAAGTATTAACCACAGTTTTATGTTGCTATAAGACAAAGGAGAGATTAGAAGATCTGTAAACTTACACGACTGCAGTATAAACAAAGGATCAATTGGCCCAGCAAGAGATGTCAACTTTGCATAGTAAGAGGGTGGCTAATTCAGAAAAAAAAAAAAAAAAGCTGTGGTTTTGCAGTGCTGAGACTTGCTCTTGAGAAACCAGAGAGTGGCAGTACTGGGAGACAGTGCTCATGGTGGGGATGGCAGTTATTACAGGGAAGCCAAGGCTGGAAAATTAAGGACTCCACCGCAGTTTGCCACGACACATTCTATGTAAAAGCAGTTCTTGCAAGTGTGTTTCAGCTGGCCTTGGATGTTATTTAAGTGTAGTGAAACTAAACTAGGCTAACAGAAGAGGACGAGAGCATCAGCTGAGACTCAGCTTGCTACAGACCTAGTGTAACATCCAAAATTTGTGGCGTGTTTTGAACCTGTGAAGCGGATGGAGCAAAGGTCTATCTGACATAGCAAAGGTCTAGATCAAGGCCACTTGCCACCCCCTCCAGTTTTAGCACAACTCCTTGCCCAGAGCTTTTGCCTCTCGGCTGCGGAGGTGTGGGCAGAGGCCGGGGTGGGAGGGATTTCCCTCCCCTCTCCCTGCTCTCTGTGGTGGGCAGACGATGCAGGAAGGAGTAGGTGGAAGAAAGAAGGAGTCCTTCAGCCAGATATGCTGGTGCTGTTCCCCAAGTGCTGGCCTGCACAGGCTGACAGCCTGGTTTAGAGCTGGGCCAGCATGTTGGGGGAGAATTTGGCTCTGGGGTGCTGTGGCAGGGTTGGGTAGGATGTAGGTGTCTAAGTCCGTCTGTGGCTCTGGCTGAGGTCTCCCTGTGAGCATGGTGGGCAGGTCCTCTACAGAGATGCCACCTCCAATCCAGACAACCTGCCTGGGGGCTGCCCCATGACCAGCTCCTGCTAGTTTGGGTAAAAAGAAGGGATCCTTAATCCACCTTTGCAGATACAAATGCAACCTTTCTCTGTTTGTTTGGGACACAAGCTCTTCCCAACGGGCTTCATTCATTTTTTCCTCAGGAAGCTGAGCTTCAGTTGATTATCTATCCTATTATCAGATTTCAGCAATAAAAATAAATCCATTACCTTTTTATTGATAGAGACAGCTGTTCTAAATTAGAAAAGCTTGTTGTTGACTTCAGCTTATTTATTCAGCTTATTTATTCCAGTTGACAAATGTCCTCTAATAACTAACTGTAGCTTCTGTCATCTTTCATGCCTTAAAGCTGGAGAGGTAAGAGCAGAGGTAGGCAGGCTCAGGAGCAGAGCCTGAGTGATTCAGCCACATCCTTTTCATGAGCTAAAGTTTGTTTTTCATGTCTCACTTTGGGAGCTGCCTGAGCTGCCTGGATTTGTCATGACATTACCAGGGTGGGGTTTCCAGGTGCAGTGGTCCTGCCCAGGTCCTGCCTGCCCCAGCTGAATGGAGCCAGGATCTGGCCTTGGTCAGGCAGGGATGGGCAGTCTTCAAACAGGACGTGCCTCTGCGTCCTCCCTTCTGGGGTGCCCAAGGGAGGGGTGGCTGATAATCCCAGATGGAAACTGCAGGTCCCTGTGCCCCACCTTTGCAGGGCTGAATCAGGAAAAGGGTGAATTACACTTTCCAAGGCTGGAAAAAAACAGTTAGTGATAAGATATTTGCCTACCGGAACAACAGCGGCAAATATGGGCAAACGGGAACCTTTCAAAGCAGCTCCTAGTATTTTTAGCTCAGGTTGAGCAAACACTGCTCAACTCTGTTTAAACCCTTCTTCCACTGTGGGGAGACTCAAGCTGTTAAAAATCATGTCTTTTGTGCTAACAGGAGTCTATCTGATTATTAGAAATTTAAAAAAAGCCTTTTTGAAAACCTAGGCTAATGCAAGACCAAAACCGGTTAGCGTGAAACCTGCCTCACTGAATTCTCTGTGCATAGTCACAGGGAACGAGGATACAGAGATTTGTTGCCACTGATGGGCAATTGCGTATTTGAGAGCGCGATAAAACATATTTCTTGGGATTAGAACTATATTGGCTGTTTTTTGGAGGCAAGCACTTGTTCCTTCCATCTCTGCATTTCGGGGTAGCAACTGACAGAGTGGGATCCCGGTTGATGGCTGGGTGGAAGAATAGCAGTGATCAACCTTTTTAATAAAAGCCAAAGAAAATATTGGGGTCCAGGTTATTTCAGACAAAAGTGACCGCTGGCAATGAGTATCTCTTTCAGAAGGTGAGGTTTTCCCTGGGTTAAGCACGGCAACAAGAACCCTGCACAGCACTGTTTGGAAATTACCTTTGAATAAATGAAGCCTTGCTTTTCCTATGTCAGGACTGTGATCTTGGCATGCCTCCAGGAGAGCCAAGAGTTCTACTCTTGTAAAATGATTAAATATGTATACTTTTCACTTAAACAGCAGGCAGGAAGCTTCTGCATCACAGTTTAGGATAGTCTTTTTTTTTTTTTTTTTTCTTTTTAAGGAATCTCGTCCGAAGACTATCCATTAACAAGTAAATTAAGGTTTTAAAGCTGACATATCCAAGAGTTAATTTTGCATGAAGTCAGCTCTTAAACATTTCCTTTATCAGGTGAAAATGTTGCCCCTTCTCTGTCTGGCACTGTGAATTTTTCCTCTTTAGCAGATCTGGTCAGCCTCATGGAAAAAATGATTGTTTCTTTGTCTTTGTAACTCTCCATTTCTCTGTTAAAATAAATGGACTGGTTCCAGTGGAGCTCAGAGGTTCATCTTAGTGCCTACTGGGGCTCCCCTGTGCGTTGACTTGTGCGGGTAGGTGGTGGAACAAACAGGCTCCTGGTTCAAAGGCATAGTGTTTCTCCACCTGAGATGAAAGGAGCCTCTCCTTTCGTGGCCAGTCTTGCGGGGATGAAGTGGTTGTGGCTAGCATTTTGAAGGGTGAGGAACAATTTTAGCCATTTCAAGGCCTGAGGGAGCCAAAGAAGGCTGATTTCCAGGAGGTGTTCTGTGCCTGCTGCTGGAGAATTGGGATGTATCGGGCTTCTCCCATTGGGGAAGCAAAACTACAGGTGCCACTGCTCCTGGGTCACATTTTTGGTGTTGGCATCTGTGTCCCTTCAGTAGGGGGCAGTGGGACACATGCACGTTACCTCCTTCACCACGGTCCAATTTCCAGGCTTTTCTACACATCACGTGCATTCTTTTCCACCTTGCTGTGAAGATAACCACACGCTGATCTCCAAACGCAGATATCACTCCCATCAGTGAGGCTGAACGAGCGGGCTGACCCTGAGACATTTTTTTCAGTTTCAGGATTTCGAGGCACAGGGCCAAGCTGGGGGAGACCCTGGCTTTCCACAGAAATCCTGGGATAGTGGCCGTGCCCTGAGCCCGCTGCACTCCCACCCACAACCCCAGTGTGTGCAAAGCTCACCCGCTCAATGAAATCTCTCTTTGTGCTTCCCCCCTCTCCAGGCGAGCTCGTCGGTGATGTCTGGCCCAGGCGAGAGCACCAGTCCTGAAAGCAGCAACCTTAAGTATTCAGGTCAAGACGGGCTGTACACAGGAGTCAGCCTGACCTCCACAGCCGAAGTGACGGCGTCCGTGAGACAGGATCCCTGGTGTGCCCTGGCTCTGGCGTGACCGGGAGCGAAGGAAGCTGGATCCCGGCGCTGCGCAGCAGCCCCCAGACATCCGCGCACGGTTTCTTCTGTGGAGCGGTCATGGCGGCAGCGAGAGTGCTGGCAAAGACCATTCCTCTGAAATTGTTTCTGTGCCTTGGTGGCAGAGGTATTTTTCAGCCTCCAAAAGAGGCTCTGCCGAAGCATCCAGTTCCTCGTCTATGCAAGAAAAATATAGGGAAAGCAAATGCCCACCAGGGGATAGCTAACGCAGCCTTACGCTCTCAAAAAAAAAAAAAAAAGAAAAAAAAAAAAGAAAAAAAAAAAAAGAGATAAACCTAGACCTATTGATAGATTCCAGAAATACATCCTCGACTTACCCAGCAGTGCTGCCTTTCTGATTGTATAGTTGTTTTCACTCTCTCATCACCTTCTCTCCCAAGATTTTGGTGGAAGTTGTCAGTGTCAGGGAGAGAGTACCAAAGGCTTTAATCTACTAGAGATAGCGAGATACTTTTTAATGAGCATCTGAAGGGCGTACTGCTTGAGTTGGCGCAGACGTCTCGCACCGAACATTTGATGTCTTTGTCCCGTCGGTCCTCTCCTCCTGCGCCCTCCATCTTCAGCGTGCCTTGTTCTGCTCTTCAGAGCCCAGCTATGCCCCTGGAAGAAATCACAACGTTTGGTACAAGTCTCACAAGGTCCAGCTTGTTAAGGAGATTCTGGGGTTGGTTGGTTTTTTTTTGTTGTTTAAAATATTTACTCACATTGCAAGACTGCAATATCACTTTTAAAGTACACTGTGACTGAGGTTTATGAAAGTTCGTATTTTCTGGCTGAACTGTGTAGAGTCAGTCGAAATTTGTAAACAGGGTAGCAATCAGATATTTTTCTTCCATATATACAATAATTTTTTTAAAGAAGTGCAATTTGCGTTGCAGCAATCAGTGTTAAATCATTTGCATAAGATTTAACAATGGTTTTTATATGAATGAATGAATGTAAACATTTTAACTTAATGGTACGTAAATAATTTAAAAGAAAAACTTAACTAGGCATCCTTAGGCTTTTTAGCGCAACAAAACCCCATCCACTTTCTGTATTTCCAGTTGTTGATGCAAGAGTTTCAAAGAACAAGCCTTCTCTCAGGAAAATTGCCCTAGCCGTTTGCTCGGAAGTATTGTACAAAAATGCAAATGCATCCCCAGGGTTTTTTTGCCATTGAATCAGTATGTGCTGGAAAGAAACAAATCACAATGAAACTTTACTACCTAACTGATACATATGTAAATACTCCATAAGATATTTAGGCATCTTGAAAATGTAGGATGCGATCTGTATAGTGTGACTGATGCATAGTTAGGTTGGTTTCCATTGGTTTTTAAGTGGGATGTCATTTGGTAAGTTGTTTCATCAGAGCTTTACAAATAAAAGGGTAACATGTTGGGATTTTTTTTTTTTCCCTATACACTGTGCCTTCTCCTTTGTCTCCAATGCAATTGTTAAGCTACATTAAAAGCTATGGAAATGTACCTGATACGGGCGGCGTGTCTGATGGCTGCAAGGAGGGCCTCCAGCTGAAGTGCCTGCTCTGGCTTGCTCAGTCTTCATTGCCTGTGGCTTTTCTGCAGCTCCCCTCATGACGCCTCCTGATGATACACAAAACCAGGGCCCTGCTCTTGCCAACACAAGCCCCTCATGGGCACGCGGGAGGTTTTTCTGAGGAAAGCCTGGGGAACTGATCCCATGCCTTGTGAGAACTGTCATTGGCCTTCGCACCATAGATAAAGGCTCTCACCCAGGTCCCCTGTGTGTGCAAAGATTTGCCTGTCACCCACTGCAGATGTAACTAGGTAAAGCCAACGGAGTGGCAGAGCCATCGCATGCCTGCTGGCATCCTCTGGTGGCCAAAGGTGAAGGGCAGCAAAAACCAGAGGCACTGCTGCTGAAAAGAGAAGATGGTGAATTTTGGCTACTGAGGGGAGTGGAAAACCTTTTGCCATCTCTGAGGAGAGCTGATCGGAGCAAGAGAATGCCGCATGTGATTTCCAGCTATGTTGGCAGTACTGTCGGACCGGGAAGCCGGGATGCCCAACCTCCGTGCCCACCACTGCTGTCAACCTGTGGAGTGGCTGCAACGCGCCTCTTCACCTCCCTGAGCCAGACTTTCATTTGGGGTGAATTGGGATAGCTCCTTGGCCTCCAGTGAAGCTATGCTGATTTGGACCAGCTGAGAATCTGCCCTGTAGTTTTCCAACCCAGAGGGTTGAGGCCGTCTCCTTACCCTGGGGGTGTTGTGAGGACTGCAGGATGAATGCTGCAGCACAGCCCTCAGAGGGGAACGGCTTCTAGCAAAAAGGGGTCAGTCCAAGCCTCACCTGGGGTTTGGGCTGCTCCAGCCAGCCAGGAGTGGGGACCCCTCACCCTTCCCAGTGGGGCCGTCATACCAGCCTTGGTGCTGGGACACCTCACATCCTTGCTTCCTGGGGCTTGACATGGGCGGCTACCCCAGCCCTGCTACCTTTGGGGCCACGTGGGCTTGGATCTCGTGATTTACAAAAATAAATCCCTATCTAAGTGTGAAGTGAGCCATGCAGAGAAACGTTGGGTTTAAAATGCAAAAGGTGGGGAGAAGTGGGTGAATATCTTCTCTTTTGAAGCACTTGTTGGCTAAAATGCCCTTTTCTGTGATTGTCCAGTGTTGACACTTAAATGGATAAAAAAGCTGTTGCTAACTGGTGTTGAAGAGTGTTCAGCCTTAGCTGGGGTTGGCATCCTTTTTTTTTCCTTTTTTCTTGCCAGGGGTGAAGTTTGTTGTGCCACTTCTGAAAAGCCTAGCTCAGAACTCGCTGCCGGCTACGTCAGAGCTATGTTGCTTGGAGTTATCATAAAACAGGAGGTTTAGACCAGTGTGTCCCAGTTGGGGGCTGCTGACCCAGCAGAAACAGTGAGCTGGCTGCTGACGCTGTTGCTGGCAGCCTGTGAAGGGCCACCCTGCTTTGAAACCCTGCGGCCCAATGTAGGAGGGCTCCTGGGAGGCCCGGCGCCCTTCTCAGCACCACCTCAGCCCAGGGTCTGGCTTAGGGTGATTCCTGCAGATAAGAAGTCTTGCAGGGGACATAAAAAGATGCCCTGTGTGAAAAGACTCCTCTTGGATCTGAGGCTGAAAATGCTCTTTTAGAAGATATCGGGGGAAAAAAAAAAAGAAAAAAAATAGAAAAAACAATCTTTCCTAGGGATGGTGTTTCCCGTTATTTCTTATCAGCAAAACCAGCAAGAATGAAACGCTTTGTCTCCTTGGACCAGCAGCAGAGCTAAATCAGGTTTTTTTCCCTCTGCAAGAGGTGTGGGGGGGCACAGTACCATGTTGCCTTACTCCATAGATGCCAAGGAGCTCAAAGCCAGGTTCTGTCTTATGATTTGACATAGAAAAGGACTGTAAGAATAGTACCTGCCTACTCATCAAAACTGCTCTCCAAGTGTACTAATTGCTGGAATGGCTACTGCTTAACAAAATAAAGGTTTCTCTTTTTTTTTTTTTTTTTTTAAATTTTGCCTTTTAGTCCTGCTGAGCCAGCACAGCTCTGGGTGTGTGAGCTGGACTTTGCTCAATAGGACTGATACTGGTGGGCAGTTGCTTTCCTTACCTATCCCTGTTTCTCTTCAGTGATAGCCCCTGGGATGGGCTGAGAAAGAAAAAAGAAAGAGTTTGACCATGGGTCTCGGTTACTAGGGAGGCTGAACGAGCCAGACTGACCCCAGAACAACTCTCAGCGTGAAGCTTCAGAGTTGGCATGTGGGGCAAAAAAAAAGCATATGGTTACTTGTCACCGTAGCACCTTTTCTCTGGAAACTACAAAGTGAAATAGCCGATGACTTGAGGAATCTGCTTCAGGCTCCCCCACCAAGTGATGCTAGAAGGCTCACATTTGCTTAGGTGGCCCCCCAAGAGCAGACTGCTCCCGGATATGTGTGTTACCCTGGGCTCCAGTCTTCTCTAGGTCCCAGGTTTTGTCTTAGTAGTGTTCCCGTCACCCTCACCCATAATAATATTTTTTCTGTTCAAAGTGCTTGAAATAAGTGGTGATCCCTACTGTGGTCCAGAACGGTATTTTTCAGCGTGGCATTGAAGGTGTATACTGGTGTGGTATGAGAGCTGCGGGTATGCGAGGGTGAAGCAGCTGCTGGGCTTGGGTTGGTGGCCTGGGTAAAGCGGAAAGAAACAGCCTTAGACAGGTTGTCCAAAGGCAGTAAGAACTGCATATGGGCTTTGTTACATGTGGATGATGAGAAGGCAAGGACCTGGGTGTGAAGTGGGGAGCCAAAGTAGCTGATTTGTTTTGTTTTTATTGCTGCAGAGCTAGACAGAGCCATGCACCAGCCCTGTAACATTTGCCACATAGAACTTGGATAATTTATTGTCTCTTCCTGCATTAAAAAAAAAAAAATCACTTCTGCTCCTTTCCAAGAGAGGAAGGGATTTAGGGGTTACACCCTGCCCCTGTTACCACGAGCCTTAGCTGAGCACAGGCTGCAGAAACCTAAAATGGACTTCAGCTCTTCCTGTGTGCTCACAGCTCTAGATCTTCCTTATCCAGCTGTCCCAAACTTCATTCCTCACAGATCCCCCAGTTCCTAAATCTGTATACACTGGACATTCCAGGGTTGTGTCAAACAGGCTGAATTTGGTATTAAAATATAGGGCAAGGGTTATTGCAGAGGGCTAGCGAGAAGGAAACTGAGGGCTTGAGGAACAGTTTCAAGTGGTCTCTGCTCCACGTTTTGCAAAAGGCTTGAGGTCTTCATTACGTGTTTGCAATGTGCTTTGGAATCACTTAAAGGTATCTGACGAAAGTTGGTATAACATATAGGAGAGGGGAGTAGGATTTAGGTGCCCAGTTGGACACTCAGTCAAACAAGAGCTGCCAGAGCAATGTAGTAACCAAAAGTGCTAATGTTCTTCTTGAACAAATAAACAGGAAAATACTGAGTGGGAGTAAGGAGGCAATTTTACTTTGGGATGCTGCATCCAGAGCTGGCATCCACATTTGAAAAGGATGTTGAAAAATTGGCGAGGGCAGGGGAAAAGAACCGCAGAAATGATTTAAGGACTGGAGAAAACGTCTGGCCTTGACAAATTTAAAGACCACAGCCCGCTTAGAGTGTCCAAAGGAAGACTAAAAGGTGACTGGTGTAGCAAGTCCCTTCATGGGGAGGAAACAGTAGGTGCTAACAGGCCTTTGGCCTTGCAGAGAAAGACGTAACAAGATCCAGTGGCCAGAAGGTGAAGCCAGATTAATCAAAAGAGAAATTAGCTTCAGCTGAAATGATGAACATAATTAGTGATGAGAGCGACAGCAAGGGGTGAAGATGAGCGCTGAATCTCTTGATTCTTGATCTCTGGCTGGAAGATCAGCTTTAGCTGACCAAAAGTGACTGGGCTCAGGACTGAGCGGGTTACATCTGCGTCATGATTTATAGGCCGGATTAGTTTCCATTTGGTCTGAAACTGTATTACTTTTTGGGATGAGACCCAATGCTGAGATCTTGAATTTTTGTTGTTATTAAAAACCCCATGGCACTCTTCCTGAGTGCCGTGGTAAACACTGTGGTGTTTTGACCCAGTTTCAGCATAAGTAATTATTTTTTGCCTACCTAAAATGTCCTACTTCCTTGCCAAAACTGTCCTGCATCTTTATTGTTTCCTGTTAAATACATCCTGATTTCCACAGAAGAAAAGGCCCTGTTTCAAAGTTGAACAAACAAAACTTGAAAACCTGTCACCTCTTACGGCATGGCACACAGGCAGGGCCTGCTAAGCAGCTTCGTGGAGAAGCAGGAAGGAAACCTTCTCTGAAGACCGTGGTCTGCAGGCCTTCGGTCCGTGACCTTTTGATGCTGTGAGGACCACAGCCTGAAGAATGAGCAGAGTCGTCTGGAGCATCTTGCAAATGTGGCGATTTTAAAAAACAGGAGGGCAATGGTGGGTTTCTACAGTGCACCAAACCCCAACTGCGATCCAAATCCTACTTTTTCTTGTCATGGGGATAAATAACATTTTTAAAAAAAAATGCTGCTTTTCATGCCTTGCTTACAGAGAACCCAGTCTTGTGGCACAAGAGGGAGAGGATGTGCCTGGTGTATTTGGCTGGTCATTTCTCTGACGTCTTTGCAGTATAGAGGAGCCCCAAACCAGCCGGGCAGATCCTGGTGAGCATTCACACTCTGAAGGGACTTTGCATAATCCTGCACCAGAGGCAGGAATGGCCTCGCTGTCAGGCGAGGGTGCATGTATTTGGCCAGGGGCCTGGCGGGGGGAGAGGGAAGGAGGCCTGGTGGAGGGGAGATCTGCTGAGCCTCCACTTCAGCAACGGGGCCACAGCAGCATCACGCGGAGTGGGCAGCCTCTTGGGGTTTCCACGGTTTGGACAAGAAATGAGCCATACCCTCTGTTCTTCACAGAATAAATGAAATATGTCACAAGGGTCATGTAATTTTATTTTATTTTAAACTGTTAGGAACATTTCAGCCTGGAACAGGCTCTGAAAGACAGCAATACTCCCTTCCTTATAACAAGATGATGTCCTGTAGTTTCTAGTATCTTTGACTTGCTTTTTTTTTTCTTAGATGAAGGTGAGAACCTGGAGAAAATAACATTACTATTTTATCTAGTAGGAAAAAAAAATGCTTAAAACTTTGACCGACAAAACGTGTATTCTTCATTGCAACCACCAACTGATTCCTTCAAGGTTTTTAAAAGCACTGTGGCTACACTCAGAATGCATGGAGAAATTATACTCCCTAGGAGTAGGCATGGTGAAATTATACTCTGTACAATTTAGTGACTCTCAGAAAATTAAAATTCTGCCAAAGTATTGTTAGGATTAACTGTGCACTAGGCAGAAGGAGTCCAGTGGTATCTTTAAAGTTAGAGCTCCCACTTTATTACCCAGTCTTACACTTTGCTCAGAGTAGTGATAAAATTCCTGGGACTAAATGAAAGCTTTGTATAAGCAGGAAATTCAGGAAAAGCAGCTTGTCTTTTGAAGTCTCCATGATCAGTTTTCAGCAAAAGTAAGAACCTTCAAGCACAGATCCCAGCAGACTCGGGCTTTGTAAACAAGTCGCCGATATCTTAGCATTTCCCTGTGCCTGAGTTCATCAGCGAAGACGTGGATAGGCACTGGCAGCCGTGTGACGTGCCCCTGCTTCAGGGTAAAGCAGTCCTGATCCCGCTGCCTTTAATGGTGTGTGCCGTTCTGCCTTGTGCAATTGGCCAGGGGTGTGAGTCAGACCGCTTACTTCAGGATTGTGCGACAGGGTCAAATCTGTCACACTGTGAAACCCTTTCTTATCTAAAGGAAAGGATTAGCACTTGTGAAACGAGCCACATATCAAAAACTCAGGGAAAAGCTGAAAGAAACTCATTTTTCACACCTGTTACGTACCAAGGCACTATGATATTGATGTGCACTCTGCTTTCCCTGTTCCAGGCTACCTAAAAGGTGGTCAGGATCCTTCCTTCATGATTTAATGTACTCCATTCATGGGGAAACCTACGTGAGTGAAACATTAATTCTGAGGTTTCAGCCATACGAGGTTCCGAGCAATTTTAACCTTGCCTCTCTGTCCACGCAGGTTTACACTGAGATCTTCCATATCTTTTCCAGCCCCAGGCCTGCTCTTGCTTCCCTGGCAGTCAGGAGTGAAACTCCTTGCAGCTCAGAGGCAGAGGTGAACTCTGATTTATAAGGACCTTTTGAAGAGATGAGCCCAGCCCTAAATCATGGCCCACTAAAGCAGGCAAGCACACGGGAAGCAACAAGCTGGCTGGTTGGATGTAAAAGCCATGTTTGCTACAAAGGCAAGGAGTATCTGTTTGACACCTTTGTAATTAATGAGACTACCTAAGGCAGCCACCTAGACCAAGCCCCAGCCATTGGGAGGAGCCTTGTAGAAGGCAGAGGAATTCAGGACAGGCTTCAGCTAGCTTCCCCAGATGGTTTGAGTGGGACAGTCTGCTGTTCAGGGGCTTGCCAGGTGCTGGAGCTATCAGGCAATCTTGGCCATCAAAAGCCCAGGCTACCCTCTGTACCTGGGGGGGAAGGCACGCCAACCCCCTGCCTGTTGGGGCATCAGGCATCTGCTCCCACCTCCACCACCTACGTGGTGATATGGGACAGCAATGCCCACCTGGGGTGCTGCTGAGGGAGCTTGCACTTTGGGCCCAGAAATTCTGTCCTGAGCAAAAAAAAGGCCTGTTTAAAGGAGAATGAATAATCCCGGTGCTTAAAAAAATGAGTGCGTGCCACCTGCTCAGTGTGGGTGCGAGGGAAGCCAGGTAGTAACCGTCAGATGGAGCTCTGCTAATAAATGGCATTGCAGCAGAAGGCAGTGGGAATATAACTTTTGGGGAGGAGATTTAAGATTAAGGACAGCTGCAGCACAGGAGAAAAGCAGGATGAACCAGAAGCTATAGCGTGATCAGAAGATCAAGTCTTTTCAGCAAAGGTTTTTTGAAGAGATTCCATTTGTTGTTCTCCTTTCACAAGCTGAAAGTTTCTGGTTTTCAAAAAAAATTCATTTTCATCACATCCAGGCTCCTTTGACAGGAATACAAACATTTTGCAGAACCTCTTTCTTGGTTGAGAAAAATCTCTAGAATTTTTGGTCATATCTTGCATTGTACATTTTCCGATGGCAAACTTCTTAGTGGAGCTAAGGGAAATTTATAATTTGCCCAACTTCTCGTTGCAGTAATTTTGCAGTAATTTTGGCATGGCCTGCACTTGCCCTGCTTGCATCAGAGAATCCTGACAGGCACCCCCAGACACTGCGGCTGCATGCTGTCCTGAAGACAGCTGCCCCCGAGAGGGAGGCCTCCAGAAAGGCAGAACCTGGCCCATGAAGTCTATCTGAGTTGAGAGATGTGCAGCGGAAAAAGTTGCCCAGATAAAATGGATCTTTTGGGTAAAATCGCTCTGAGCAGAGAGGGGACTTTGGTATGGAAGCGGACAAGGTGGAAGCATTGGGGAGAGACAGCAGTGACTGTCTGAGCTCTCTTAATCACCTGACCTTGTTGGCTGCGCTGGTTTCAGCCTCCTCAGCAGGTGAATGGGGGAAAGAGGAAGCCACCAATGCTCTATTTCTGGGGTGTCACCCTCAGCTGGAGGATGGCACCTGATACGCGAACACCAAGGCTGTGTCTTGGCCAGAAAGCTTGGACAGAGTGCGTGCAGAATGGGCTTCCCCGGCCTTATGGAGAAGGGGGGGGGTATTTTCCAACAACAGATATGATTAGATTCAATCCTCTGTTCTGTGTGTACTATTGTACTTCTATGAATTAAATATGTAGCCAGGGGATAGGATGGCGTCCTTCTATTAATAAATTCAGAGCAGATAATTAAAACAACAAATGTGAGAGTTTCACTGTTTCAGAAGTTGAGCAGGCACCCTAGGCATGCAGTATGTTTTTAATTAGCATTATTACTTGAAGTGAGTAATAGTGAAAAGGCTCCTTGAGTTCTCTGATAGCATATTCATTAGCCAATCAACAAAGCTATTATTTTCTTTGAAGTATGCCCTACTTTGCGGTACTAAAGTGCACACAAGCTGATTTACTGGTAAGGGTAATTAAAGGGCATGTCATAAACAC
Organism: Gorsachius magnificus; assembly: GCA_034008185.1. NCBI lineage: Eukaryota > Metazoa > Chordata > Aves > Pelecaniformes > Ardeidae > Gorsachius > Gorsachius magnificus. Next base: position 52,446,262 of record CM067082.1, on the reverse strand, counting down.
CACTGACGTCATGGAATATTGTTCCTTAACTGTCTTTCCAGTTAACTCTTTCACGTGGAAAAACATATTTTGCAGCTGACCCTCACCTGCTGCTGAGCATTCTCCATCTCCCAGCAGTGAACACACGGCAGTGGAGGATGCAGTCCTGCATTTATGGCTTCCCACAGCCATGAATTATGTGCATTTGAAAGTCTTTCATACACCAGCCTGTGCAAAAAGCTTTGCTGCTGCCCAGAAGCTTTTTCGCAGAATGGTCTCGTGCATGAGTTTCAAAGGAGAGCCTACACCTATGTAACCTACATTACCCAGGGGCAGAGCCCTGCTGTGGGCAGTGAACTCCTCAGAAAAGAGCAGATTTCCACCATGCTTCCCTGGCACTTACACCTTCCCTGAAGGTGGAAATATAGCCCCTGGCTGGGCAACATAGGTGGTGTATATACCTTTCAGGTTTTAAATGGAGATCTACTGTATGTGTAAGGGGGAAGGTCAGGTAAGTCAGAAGAACTGTAGCTAAACTATGCATTTCAAGCATACTATTTCTATGTAGCTCTACATATGGGCTGCAAAATTCGGAGGATCTTCAGCACTGAAGTCTGAAAATCAGGGGTGCTTTGCATCCAGCAGAGCTGCAGGCTTGTAAATGCCATAGCGGCACGTGGGTGCATGAGTGAGCAAGGGAACATCAGCCCGGGTGGTTCCTTCTCCTTGCTTGCTTTCCCTCCTTCCTCCTTCCTCTCCTTCCCTCTTTTTCTCTTTCTCTTTTTCTCCCTCTCGCCCTCTATTTCATCCTGTGCATTTTGTTTTGTTTCTTCCCAGCTCCCATATATTGATGGACAATCAAGGGATTGGGAAAATCTTTAAATCCATAGCACCGAATAAAATCACTTCCTGATTTTTTTTCCCACCCCATTTATTAGGTTTCTCAGTATAAGGAAGCAGTAGCCTCTCTTTACTGAAGTTCAGGTAGTGGTATCATTCCAGGTAACAGCAGTAAGTAGGTAATAAAAATAGAATGGATAATCATCTTTCACTCACACAAATGAAAGACGAAAAAAGATATATACCAATAGGAAATAAAATGTAAACCACTTCATTTCAGAATATAGCAAAATATTTTTAACTATATATTTTAGAGGTATATAGTCCTGTTTATCTCAAATATGCCTGTTTCTAATGCAGATGACTGGCTTAATTTGTAATTTAAAGCAGTGGCCAAAATCCTGTTCTGATTATGAATTAGACCCACTTACATCAGTACTTACACTCTGTTCAAATGAAAATTATCAGACACAATGGGATAAACCCAGTTGTACAGCCAGGGTACTCACATGTTTTCCCATTACTGGGAATTACTTATCCAAGGTGGAAAATGCTCTGTCCTTCCTCCACTGTTGAGATATATGGTGGGGTTTATTATCCCCATTTTATGGATCAACAGGGATGAGAAAGCCTCTATAGTTCTCCCGAAATCTCACAGGAGCCATTCATAGAGAAGATATTCACTGAGTATCTCCCAGGTCCCAGGCGATGTCCCAGCTGGTGGACTCTGGCAGTATCTCCCCAGAGCCAGGACATAGGCAATGGTGTGTGACAGCTCACACTGGTGACTTCTTGGCATGGTTTTGGTCAGGACCACATAGCACTTTCCCAGCTGCTGCCCACAGTTAGGGAATAGCAGCCAGGCCAGGGACTGCTCCTGGTTTGGATTGCTGCCTCCCTGCTTTGGAGGGTAAGAGAGCTTAGCTGGAGGGATGTAGCCTGTGCTTTGCACTACTCCTCCTTTGACTGTTCCCTGGCCCGTTTTACTTCCCAGAATAGATGCAGCCGCTTGGTGTGTACTTGTGGTGTGTGTCGGTCTGCTTGCACGGAAGTGACATATTTCAAGACTGGCTGGTGAAGAAAGAAGAGGAAACACGATATGAAATGTGGATGAGTCTTGTGTGACCCTGAGCCAAGTCCTGCCTTAAGACTGGAGATATTTTTTCATGAAGGCACGTGATTCTCTGCCTATGCCGTGTCAGCACAAAACAGAGATAGGCCCCAACACGTGACTCTTTAGTGACTGGTTTGAATGGAAATGTGTGATTTCTGAACAGATTTATTGTGCAAGCAAAAATGTATTTGCTAAAGATTACAGCAGCGTGTTTGCTCTGAATGCTGAGCCTGGGAAATAAAGACTGCCCTGTGTGACTTTTCATAACACGGTGAAATAAGGTTTGTGGTGTCAAATACCTGGTTTAACTTTGTTATGCCCATCCCATGGTCTGCAGTGCAGGGATTAGGCAATGGAAGCAGAGCCGAGCCGGGAATGCAGAGTTCTTTCCGTGGCTCAGACTCTAGCTCCTGCATCCCTTCTTGGATGTGGACGATAGACCTACTTACCACTCACATGGCCTCGAGGTTTGTGCCAGGTGTGGACAAACACCCTGCGTGCCCATTCCTCCCTGACCTTGCCAAAACGCTTCTCCGAGCCATGTGTAAGGGGACATCGGGTTGCTCCTTGGCCCATCAGAGTCCCCAGAGTCCTTCTCTAAGCTGTCCTCAAGCTCCTTTCTGCCACCTCCCTCTCAGGGTAGCAGGGACTTAGGAGCCTCTGCTGATGAGAACCAGGACTCAGCCTTGGACCTCTAATTAGTCATTACCACTTCAGATAGCCAATATTATTACTTTTTACGTCAGAGGTATCGTATGTTGTATAATTGCATAGCTGGAAGGTTTTTGCAGGATTTAGGACTTGGATTTTGCTACTGTGACCATTATTCCCGAAATGCAGCAGCTGAGGAGCTGGGTCCCCACCCCTTCAGAGCTGTTTTGCAAGGTGGGTTCGTGAGTGTTTACAGTGAGGATAACTCGTAGGCCACACAGTCTAGTGGGCAACCAACCTTCTTAGTCTGAGAGCACATGTGTTCTGGGAGTGTGAACCACGAGGGTGGGTGGACAGAGGCGTCTCAGGCTTTTTGACAAAGGAAAGTGATTGCAGAGTGCCATTCGGGGAATTTGCACGAGTCAAAATCCACCCTATTTGTTTTGTCTCTTTTTCATTTTTAAAGTACTCAAGTGCCTGATCTGTAGCATGTAGACCTCAGTTTGGTTTGGAACTGTGATTCAGACGCACTTGTAGACAAAAATTTAAAACCATGATCTTACAGGCGTGCTCAGGGTCAGAAAATAATTCTTTTGCCGGTGTGTTGAATCGAGTTACAGGTCCCATCGCTCAATTTCCCTGGCAGAAACACTCCCAAGACTCTTTCGCTGATACTCCACTGCACTGTTTGGAAAGAGAAACTCAGCCAAGTGCTAAGTTATCTTGGAGTTGTCCTTGTACAAGGGAAAATGGGGCTTGATTTGGGTCTGGCAGTCTGCTAACATTTACTGCCATGGCATTTTTTGCCAGTCTTCATGACGCCAGCAAATGGAGGAATGCTGCAGCACATGTACTTAAGGGGGGTTGTTTAGTGTAAGGGTGTCTGTAGGAGGAGTAGTTTCCTGAAAGAAACAACCAGACTGGCTGACCTTGCACTGATTCTGCTGACAGTTCCTGCTTGAAATAAGGTTGCCTTGGTCTGGTGCAACATCACTCACCTCCAGCAAGGGAGTTTCAAACTGTTAGGAGACACAGAAGAGCTATATAAGGAGTGACATGTCCACAAGGATCCCTCTGTACTGAACACGGGATCTGAGCACATGCAGGCTCTGAAGGAACTCAGCTCCAGACTGAAGGTTGCAGTGGGTTTATAAAAGAAGTCTCTCAGCTCTGCACATCTTCAGACATCAGATTTCAAATCTAGTTCTGGATCCCAGGTCAAGGTAAAGGCAAACAAAAGGCAAATATCCTGAAATAGGAATCAAAATGATCTCCAATGCACTTGTTCTGCAAGGCTAGGAGGAGCAGCATCTCCCTAGCTGCTACTTAAAACCATGAAAATCAAAAAGCTTTGTTGAAAACTGATTTAAGGGGCTGGTCAGATTCAGGTGCAAGGCAGGAGACTGAATGTTTTGCCTCTTTGCCTTCCTCACACTTTATGCCTGGGAAACCTACCTACATCTCTGCCTGTTAATGAACATCTGCTTTTGATTGTCACAAGCCCATATATTTCAGTAAAATAAACATATCTGATCTCCACCAGGGAAACAGCCTATTGTTTCTGCTGTGCCAGGTTCAAGCATTGCTTTTAAATCAGAGGTGGACTTTTTTTTTTCTCACTTGCCTACTAGTTACCTTTAAGTGCTAAATGACCCCAGCAGGATTTATGCTTCTGTGTTTGGACTAGCTGCAGGACATGGGCTGAAATGTTACCTTTTCTTTGGTGTCTGCTGTGTCCTGGGTTGAAGGACTATCTCCCAGGTATACCGGCTGTTGGTGTTAGAGAACAAATACATCTTTCCTATCTCTAGCTAATTCTGTGTTAGCCCAGCTGGACACTGGACTAAATGCAGATGACAATGCTAGGGCTAAAAAGCATGGCCTTACCAAGTCCTGATCATCTCACCTAGTAACACTAAGCTGCTGTCTTTACTGGAGCCATGGAGGTCACTACCATTGTGGCTGTCTGTCTGTCTGTGAGACTTCATGCCTGACAAGGAAGGGCTCCAGAAACCTGCATGATAACCAAATAAGAAAAAAAAAAAAGTATCTGCACAGTCACCATGAAAGCTGTACCAGGCAGGAGCTCACTGTTTCCCAGAGCAGATAGACCTTCATGTGTCATGACATGGTGTTTGCTGCTTGATGTCCTAGTGATCTTGTCATACAGTATGAAAATCACTGTTTCTACACATGGGACAAATCAACATCTGTTGGTTTCATGTTGACTACTGGACTACATGATCATGACCATTTCTAGCGTGGTTACGGTCCTGCCTCGTAACACTGCTGAGAGCAGCTGAGATTCCTCACCCTCACCTTTTCAGTCTCGGTTTCAGCTAGTCTCTGTAACTAGTTGTGAAATAATGGGAGTGGGAGCGACTTTCTGCTCAAGAGAGTAAAAGGTTCAAGATTTAATCCCTCTTTCTTTTTTTTTTTTTTTTTATTATGCCCTACGTAGATAGCAAAAAAAACATTTAGCAGTGTAACTGTAGAGAAAACATCTGTGTGAATGTACTGGTTCAGACCAAGGATTCTTCTAGCCCAATACTCTGTCTCTAAAACTGGTTACAAAAAACTGGCTACACGCTGGGGGAGTGTGAGAACAAGGCAAGTATGTGTAGGGTTTTCTTTTAATTCCCTTGCACACTCTGACTTTCAGCTCAGAACATTTCTGACTTTCCTAGCCACTGCAGTTTATTTATATAAATAAATAATAGTATCTTGCAATGGATCTCTTGTCCAGGGCTTGTCCTGTTCCTCCCTGAACCCATGTAAGCCGTGTGCACCCACAGGGTCCTTTGACAAGAAACTGCATAGATCTAGCACCTGCTGCAAGAAGAACCATCCCCTTTGGCTTGTCATGAACCCAGTACCTATTAGCTTCATTTGATGGTCGCTAGGTCATCTTTTGAAGATACTGTGGAAAGCTGATCCCTGTCAAGCCACTTCTGATAAATGACTGTCTCTAATATCTCAAAACCTGGATCCTCCAACAGCATGCTGTCCACGTCATGTTAGGACTGCTTATTGGTATTTGAGAGGAGTATGGTTGCCTTCATGCAGTGCTATGTCATCCTCCAGAAGGGTACACACAAAGGCCATGTTCAGCTTGGGAGAGTTAGTTGGTAGAAAATGGAGAGAAGTGGTTTTGTCCAGAAGGAAGCCTGTGCTGCAGAACTGGCCTGTTTGTGTACAGCAGGTCTCTCAGGCACATCCAGAAGCATCAGGCCAAGAGCACAGGCACAACAAGACTGTCCTACACACTGAACCTGCCCAAAGGCACTGGACTTGCTGCTGAGGAGAGCAGTTGGCCAACAGCATGCCATAGCTGGTGTGGGAGAAATTCAAACTCTGCCTGGACAACGTGCCAGCAGAAAAAAAAGGATATCCCCAGGATCCCCATCTATCTCCTGATAGCTTTGTTTAGGCAGAAATTTCTTTTGGGAAATGCTCTCCACCCTCTCTGTTGTGTTGCGTGCTTGTAGGTCTCCTTCTTGGCTTACTGCTCACCAGCCTGTCCTTGTGGGCGATTTCTGCTTTGCTAAAATTAATGACATGGCTGCCTCCAGACAAACATCTCTTGTCTCCCAGGTATTGGATAGTTCTTCACCCACATTCCAAATCTAGGTCAAATTAAAACCAAATCTGTGCTCAGATGACTGTTCTTCCACCCCTGCCCCCTGGTTTCCACTCAAAGACAGTCCAGACTTTTTGCTAAAGGGTAGAGATGCCTCAGGCTCTGACCAGATGTCTGAGCTGTAGGCCTGGGGCAAATATAAATATAGTAAGCCTATAGGAATGGAGTAACTGTTTGACTGCAGGTATCAGTATGGATCAGCCAGGGACTTGCTGGAGAGGTGGCTGCTGGCAAAATCTTCCTTCCCAAGGGGAAGGCCACTAGCACATGCCTGATACTGAGGAAGGCTGGAATGGCCACTGGGATTTGGTGCATGCACTGCAGACTGGCGTTGAGTTTGCCTGGGGTCACGGTGACATATAGAGTTACATATGGCCTGGGCTAGGGTCAAAACATCTTGGACACAAGAAAGAGAGTGGCAAGAAAGAAAAAAATTAACAGACAGTACTTTTATTCAGCCTTCATTTGTGATCAGGATGAAAATGTGCATCATTCCTTTTCTTTTCCCCTTCTCAAGCATCCACCATTTCGCATCACTTACGATTCATGCAGCTGCAAAAATACAGGGACTGTGGAGTGGGCAGTGGGGGGACACTGCTGTTACTTGCTATCGCAGCAACTGGGAATAATTTGTGGAATGATTCAACAAACTAATATTACCTCATGGTTCTCTTTTGAGCAACATAAGGTAAAGGCTAGAACAGCAGCGCTTACCTTCCCCTACCCCCAAAGGCAAACGAACCATTAACGCTGCAGTAAAGCAGCAGAGCAAAGGTGTGTTTGCTGCATAAGGTTGGTCTCATAAAACTGAACTTTGCCCGAGACTGAACAAAATGGTAAGAAAGAAACAGTCGACAATTAAATACATGCTTTTTGAAAGGACGGGTTATTTATGACCTTTATCTGACTTTTTATAAAGTTTTAATTTTGTTGCACAACACCCATTCCTTTCATGCTTTGGCAGGAGAGATGTTAGGGCATTAGGACAGATACAATAACCACATTTTTTTATGCTTAACTTGTTACTGAGCTACCTTGTCCCCTTTAAAGTGTTTTATGGTCAAGTTGCTCTATTTGCATAATTACTGCCACATCACCAGTCAATCAATTTTATGTGTTTCTCTCCCAAACCAATCTAAAATATGATATGTATATAAAAACATCACCCATGATCATACAGCCCTCACATTTATTATTGCTTCAGGTCAAAGAGATATGATAAAATTACCCTCTGTTGTTTCCCCCTCCCTGCCAGCTTCTTTCATTCACAGTTCCGAATACTTTATATCACACGGTAGTATCGTTTATCAGCGATTTTATTTTTCTCTGACTGGGAGACAAAAGAAAATAGGCAATGTCAAAACAAAGCAAGTAACTACCACAGGCAACTGGGAGAATGGCTCGTTTTTACAAGCACGTGGAATGACAAGCAGCTGTACAGATTGATAGGCTTGTCCCACAGCCATTGGCAGGAAAGACAAAAATACTGCTTTCTGGGTAAATTCCAGACTTGGAAATATGTGGTTTCAATGGGACCTGGACTCAAACGAGAGGAGAAAATTCATGGGTCTATTTCTCATCTTGGTGAAATAGTAAAAAAACCTAAAATCAAGTTCGATGACATGACCAACACAAGTGTCATCAGAAGCCAAGATGAACAAATTCCTTTCTAGATTTTACATATCAGTAAAGAAGTGTGACACAAGTCATCACTGTTACGAGTTACGCTGGCTGGATCTTGCCACCAGTCCATGTGATAGGGAGAAAAATCAGAGATATTACAATTGTTCTTGTACTTCTTCATTTGTTGATGGCAGGAGTTAGCTCCCAGTTAAGAATTACCAATCTGATGATGTTCTTTAAAATTTTTTTGCTGATCCTTGCGAATCTTCCTTCCAAGGCACACCACAACGGACTTGACTTTTCATTCCTTCTTAATGCAGACTTACTGAGTGTAAAAATCACTTCTGAACATTTGGAGGAGAAATGAAAATCTATTTTGGCTCCTGCATAAAGTAAAATATAACAGTAAGTATACTTACAAAAGTTCTCACCTCCAAAAGATCCCAAACAGAGCCAAAAAAGATGTAATATCTCATTTCTGCTGACCGACTAATTTATCTTGTTCTCCTTTGTGTCCAAAGTGTCAGTGCTATATTTTTTGTGTTTAGATTGAAACTCTGATAGATCAGACCATAGCAGTCTGAAGTGAATGGCAAAGTTCCCACTGATTTTCACCAAACAGGAATTTACGTCTGCTTTAATGAAAGGTGTCTTGGTTCTTGCTGCCCTTGTCTGGGTGGTTTCTGTTGTCCGTTTCCCTGTGCTCTTCTTTAGCTCGTTGTTGATCCAAGCTCCGTTACTTGTATGCTGGTAGGAAATAATCCAGTGTGCTTTAAATAGGAAAACTCAAGAATGAACTGGAAGGTGAGCTGATTGCTATTTGTGGTTTGAAATTAGGTTCTTCTTTGCCGATGTAATTGTTTTCGGCAAATAGTGATTTCTTTCAAACAGCTTTCATGGCAACTGTTGACAGATTCCTTCAGAAAAGTCAAGCTTCACTGTTTTACAAATAATGTGTTCAGTCTTATCCTGACATGGCCAATATTATCAACAAGCTTCTGTCTTCAGCTCGATAAAAAAGGCTTAATAAAACAGACTTTGTAAAAACCATGTAGTGACAAAAGCAGCATACAAGCTAAGACAAGGTAGATCATTTGACCAACTCATATTTGGCTGGAGACTTGGGGTAGATGAGGAGTGTTGCTGTAGCATGTGCTTGCTTTCCCTCCCATAAGAGATGAAGGTGTGGTGGGAATGCTGATTCTTAAACATCTACCAGGAGATGCTGCCCTGAAGCCTGATGGGAGCATGTCTATTAATGAAAGCCAGATAAAGCTCCATTCGAGTTGCTTCTTTCTTTTCACTTGGAGAAAATTTGGATTATTAATTTTTCAGTTACACGGTTTGTGCTGTATTCTGGATGGATATAACCTGCATATTCATGTGAATACGAAGTTGAAAAGGGATTCAATGGAACAATGTGCCCTGTGGTGGCATCAGCACCTTGCTGACCTTCAGGTGACCCACCTGCTAGACCACACAGGCAGGGCAGCAGCTCAGTTCCCTTGCCAGGCTGAGACAAGGCTGAAATGGCAATCCTGTGATTGAAAGATGGATTGATGCTGGGCTGTGAGTTTCTACCAGGGCAGTATTGACTAAGCATTGGCACAGGTTGCCCAGAGATGTTGTGCAGTCTCCCACCCTAGAGATATCAAAAGTTGCCTGGGCATGGTCCTGGACAGCCTGCTCTAGGGGTGGCCCTGCTTGAGCAGAGAGGGCTTGGATCAGGTGACCTCCAGAGGTGCCTTCCAACCTCAGCCACTCTGTGGTTCTGCAAGTACTTAATCTGAGAGACTACTGCCTTCCCAGCTGAGCCATATGCGGTTTGCCTCTTGTCCAAGCAGCATTTTCTACCACCTACCGATTTTGCAAACATTACTGGTGGTTTTACAGCCCTTCCTGGATCATGACAGTTTGCTCACTTGGTTGTCCCTGAAAGGCTGGGGTACCATACGCATATCTGTGTGCATATAACAATGTTCAGCCATAACAAATGTGTAATGCAAAGACTAATCTGTCTCGCAGCTCCTTTCCAAGCGTAACGCAAGTGACTCTGCTCTGTTGAGCCAGATTCTCTTAGGCTCCAGGGTGCTTTCTTGGACTACTCTTCCTGGAGGGCTAAGCAAGAAATTGCATTAACAGGCTGTAACTGTGTACTTCCCAGGGCTGTGGGCAGGGTCTCCTCAGGAGAGAATCCTTGATTCAGGAATTCACTTCCCCCTTCACATGAGAGAGCCCGAGTTTGTTGACTTTCCCAACACATTGCACAGGCTATCTATTTACTCAGGCTTTTTCTGAACGGGTGGGCTTGGTGTGGAGGATCTTTGACATTTCCTTGTGCTTTCATTTCTTTGAGACATACCTATTTAAATGCTTATCAGTTTCCAGGCTTAACTACTTGTCCTCATGTCTCCTAAAGAAATGTGGTAGATGTACAAAGCTGCAAAAAGAATTGAAAAAAAATTGAGAAATGACTCTCCTCTCCACACAAGCCTCTGCACCAGTTCTTTAGTAATTAAGGGAGGAAACCAGACTTCCTCCTTCCCAGTGATGCCAGACATTGCCGGCCCGGTCCTTGGCAGTGCCGGTGCAGGAAGCGTCCCTCATCCTCAGACACTCACATCCTTATGGTCTGAGGAGAAGCTGGCAGATGAGTGCAGCAGGGCCAGCCCTACCACCAGGAACAATCTATCTGTCTCCTGTGGAGCACTTTGGAGATCAAAAAGGATGTGCTGTTGTCAGCTGTGCTCCCCACCGGCTGCAGCGGGCCAACATGGGCCAAGGCAGGACCCATCCTCCTGCCTAGGGAGAGGAGGGGGGAAAGATGAAGGGAGCAGGGAGAGGGAGATGTTTGGACCGAGTTGATAACAGAATAAAATGTTTTTCAAGCTGTAAATCTATTAGATAAACTAATCTCGGGCGTTATGAGATTCCAGATGAAATGCTGGAATATGCCAAGCTTCTCATTTTTATTTCCAAATGCTGATTTAATTTGGATCCAAACTGAGCCAAATTTCGCCTTAGTGTAAGCAGGTGCAACTCCACTGGCTTGAACAGAGTTACACCCACTTACAACAGGGCTGGATTTGTCCTGAAGTGATTTAAATAGGGCAAAGCAGAGCACAGATGTTTCCAGTGTTTGAACCATGAGCCACATGAATAACAACAACAAAAAAGTATTCTTGGTCCCTCTCACACCAAACTGTGGCCTGGTGGAAGGCTCTGTTTAAGCACAAGGCCTTACTACATTTCCTTTTTTTGTTCATTTCCTGCTACTTGTACCCACTTTCTTTTCTTCTTCATCCTTGCTTTTAATCCTTTAGCTAATCTGGTATATTTTTTGGGAAAGACATGCCACAAGAGTGAATGAGAGTTTTATTGATTAATCCACCTGCCCTAGATGTTATCTCATTTCCTTCAGATCTCAGTGTAATTAGATACTGGAATAATACTTAGGATGTAATGTACACTGCAATTTTTGCAGGCACTGTGTTTTTCCTGTTCTCTGTACTATTTAAAATATAAGACAAACTGTAACATTGGGAATAGATACAGTTCCCACAAAAACCAGTGACTGTTGCTTCCCTGCTCATTTAGTAGTAAGGCTGAACATAGAACCAAGGTTATGTATAGAAGATAATAAATGATACATTGACCTGGCAACACTACTTGGTTTTAAGATAGGTGATAGGTATATAATCATAGACTGAACCATAGATTAATCATAGAGCAAAAACCAGTGTGGATGCAGCTGTTGTCTTGCAGGGGTTTGGGGGTGGGGGGGAGCATCTTTTGGCTAATTGAAGTTTCTCCCTCTGTCTCCTACTTGGGTTTTTCCCATCCCAACACCAAATAAAGCAAGCGCCCTGCTGCCTCCAGGGGTCTGCTGAAGCCCTGGCTCGACTCACAGTTTTCCCTGGCCTGAATGGCCTGACCCTATGGCTCAGGCCAGAGCCAGGACGGCAGGACGGCAGAATGACAGGACGGCAGGATGGCAGGCGCTGCCCGAGAGGTGCAGGAGGGTCTCAGCTCCGGAGTGGTTCTCACAGACCCAGCAGCAGTGCTGGGGGGGAGCTTGGGCCCCATCTGGAGATCAATATCACCTGGCTTTTATTCTCCAACCCGGATATTCACAGCTCACAACCACGGACTCTTCCTCCGCAACCCCCCAGTGTGTGCAGGATGCCTGGCCGTGTGTTATCCGCTTCCTTCCTTCATCACCCCCCGCCACGGCGCAGCCGAGGGAGCCCCGCAGCCCACGGCCCGGCAGGGAAGGAAGCCACTAACCTGCTGCCCTCATGGGAAACTCTCTCTCAGCCTTAAATCACTTCTTTGGTGCATGGAGGAGAGTAGGGAAAAAAAAAAAGTGCATGTGTTAGGTTGCCTATTAGTTAGTGCCTGGTAACCACCGTGCTTTCCTGACCGGAGGGCCAGCTATGATTTGCATGAGTCACCATTTTTCCCATTTCAGCAGGTCTGTGACCAGCCCCAGAAGTGCTAAGCATCACAGCCAGGGCGTCAGCGGGTCCCTGCCTGCCCACCATGGGTGCACCCCAGGACAAACACCCGTGAGGTCCGATGGCAGGGCAATTACACCAGGCAGGTCTTCAGCCAGTCACTGGCTTGGTACTTTGTCTAACACCAATGAAGCTGTAACTGGGCCTGAGAAAAGGCTCTGAGTTTACCCACGGGAAATGGAAAGATGCACTTGTCCCACGGGGATGGAGGGGTGTGTAGGCTGAGCCAGGTTCTCTGCTCTGCAGTCTCCCAGGCAGTGCAAGCCAGTGAGGCTGGCTGCTCCGCTCCTTCCCACTGCTCCGGACAGCACAGCTCTCTAATGGCCTGGCTGGGTGAATTTTTGACATTTTCAGGGCTTTCAAAGGACACTCACTGTTAAGGAGTGAATCTTTAACATCTAGGAAAATATGGACCTTCATAAAGATGCGTATAAGACCATATTCTGGCTCTTCCCAGATGACAAGACACTCTTCTCACACTGTAACTCCAGTAGTTTACTCTCCTTGAATTTCAAGCAATATAGGCGGGCTTGCTCCTGTGTCCCTGAACCGACAACAGGCTCTGTAGCAACAATAGCAGCTTCAGCTGCAGAAAGTACTTTAGGTTCAGGCCTGGAGGATGTTAAGCCTCATCTTGTACTTCCCCTTCAGCTATCCCTTTTGTTACTCGCGTTAATGTTCTTGGCTAGAGCAGCTCGTGCTGAAGGAAGAGGAATAAAAACAGTCAGTCTTTTAAGCAGTCAGCCCTATGGTTGTTTTTTTTCTTGCACTGCAAAAATTTTACCTAGCCTGCATTCAGCATAGGACCTCGCAGGATTCGTATCCTGGGCACAAATGAATTGATACACTCTTGGACTTCAGTAATACAATACTGTGCATGTGCCATATCAAATCAGTGGTCAGAATGAAACAAGGTGGGAAAAAAAAATAGTTGTACAATTTCTAGCTTTTCTTCCTGTAAGTTCAATACATTTGAATTAATAAAAACTTACAAGGGGCTGGACAGGTATTCAGAATATGACATTGATTGGCTACCAGACTCCCTGGGACAAGTTTCCTTTAGAGGCATTCAGATTTTTTGCTCAGCTCTACCATGGAGTCCTCAACCTGTGTCCTTGTTTGAAGGAAAACATAGGTGACGGTAACTCCTCCTCACCTGGGATGCTAAACCAGCTTTGACAGGATGGTCCAGACTCCATGGCAGGAGCCTCACTTTCTTCTGTGACACTCTTTCAAATAATTCATGATCTTGAACATTAAAGAAGCTTGATGATGCTATAACTTAAGTTTAGATGAGACAGCCAGTTCATCTGAAAGCAATTGCTCCAACGTGCTGTCATGCAGACTGCTGCAGCAGTTACACTGGGCATTTTCTTGGGCATTTTCATCTTTCATGTTTTTTTTTCAGAGGCAGTGGAGACTCAGACCTGGGAAGGATGCTGGTGTGGAGGAGCATATGGTATCTGCAGCCCTGCAGATCTATGATACCAGCATACCTGTTCAAGCAACAGCTAGGCTTATTGCTCCATTTATTTTTCAGACTAATAAAGCTCAGTAATTCCCAACTTCCATTGATTTAGAATAATTTAAATTACTCTAATAAATAATATAATTTATTACCATGTGGTAGTTGCCATTTATTTTAATTTTTCCAGGACCCTCAGTGGAACAAGCTATCGGTCTGTCAAATCTTCATTGCTACCTACAGCTCCATGATGCTTCAGTGGCCCTGCTTTGGGCAAGAGGCTGGGCCAGGGAGCCTCCAGGGCTCCCTTCCAGCCTGCACGGCTCTGGAAGTCTAAGACGTGACTCTCTTACAAGGTACATAGGCATTAGGCACTCTGCAGGGCTTTCCTGACACCTGAGTGGGATTACAGAGAATGTCCTTGTCTCCGTTTGCACAGCTATCAATATTTTTGAAGTCTGCCAAATTAGCGATCCCCTTCAAAATGCAATCCATTCACTGACTTGGCTCGTGTGGAGAAATACTTCTACTAACATATCATAAATGTTTCATGCTTTTACCTCAGTGACTTCTGTGTCTGTAATGCTCAGGCAAAATCCCACCAGCCCTGAAGTTAACACACGTTTGTTCTTGTTTCCATTTCTCAGGTCAGTAATGCTTTATTCCTTGGGACACATGCATGCTTTGGGGGCTCAGCCGTTCTTATTCAGCAGATAGTGCCTAGTCCCTGGGAAGGGGCTCCTGGCATAGGCAGGCAGGTTAATGAGGCACAGAGTGTCTCCAGAATACCCAAAAGCCAGTTTTAATACCCACCCTAACATATACACGCTGCCTTCTCCTTCATTCAGAGCATGCCTTATAGCCAGAGCAAGGTTGTCCATCTCCTGTGAACCTGTGCAAAGCCTGTGGTTGGATTTGCTTCCCCTGAAACTCAGCCCAGAAGAGCAGCTTTCACTTTGCAAGTGCTCTCCAGGTGATGGACACAGGCAGAGGGAGGACCACCGCCCAAGGAAGTGCATGCCGCTGCCTCTGGGACATGTGCGAACAGAGCGATGAATTCCCATTTCCTTTGAGAACCAGGCAAACTCTGCTTTTAAAAACAGCAGGGTCTATGCACAGATATTTGATTTGCTGGTAAGTACAGATCTATATATATCAGTAGTACACAGACTCCAATTCTGATACTCCAATAGGGCTCTTACAAGTGAAAGCGGAATTTAATCTCCTATTTTCATAGACCTAATCTGTCCTGTTCATCTCATTTCTTCGAAATACCCAATTACATCTGACTTAATACAACTGGATGACATTTATTACCATCATTAGTGGCTTGGGTTGAAATCGGCTGTGAAATTGTATGCACATTGACTTGCAGAGAACTGAGCAAGCCAGAAACCCTGGGAATTGATTTTCTAAATAGCTGTTGAGCTCTCAAACTGGATACAGAGCCACCGACATGCATGTGGCTGGCGTGGGCCCCAGGGCGAGGAAAGCCCCAAGGGAAACAGTCAGTCCTCTTTCCCCAGCCCTTTTTTGTGGCTCTGCCTTGAGCTGAACCATCTCCCACCTTCCCGCCGGGCACGGGGAGACTGAAGGTGCTGGGGAGGGATGAATCTTCATTCTTAAGACTGGGCTATTAATTCTGCAAGTGAGAAGGTACATATAAAAGACAGGCTAAATCGCTATTTTATTTTAAGTACATGTTTATCAAAGAAAACTATGAGGAATGGGACAACATGAAAAGACTTCGTTTTCTCATATGTTTCAAGGCAGTCAACAAGCCTGAGCCCGCTGGGAGTTCTTAAGAAGAGCGTTATTCCCCACCCTCACTCAGCTGTGAGGTACCAAATTCATTCTTTATCAATTGCTAAAATTCCTGAGTGTAGTCTTATTGCTGGCCGTGCCTCCTCCTTTCATAATTTATCCATAAGGAGCATTTGGTTCTTCCAGCAAAGCTCCATCAAGTGCTTGCCACAGGGCAGTTTCCCATCGTGATACCACAGATAGCAAACTGTGAGAGGACTAAAGGTGTGCCTGGGTACACCCAGATATAGACAGCTGCTGGGGTAGATAGATGCATTTTTTTAAATAAACACCACGACAGGGAAAGCAAGCCACTAAGCAATGAGTAATTACCAAGAATTGCTTTGAGTATTGCTTATGGGGAGAAAAACTAGTTACGTTTTGCTGCAAGAACCGTTTTCTAGAACATTTTCCTCCTTAGCTATACTAACCCTACCTGCAGCATCTCAAGACTCAGTCCATGCCCGTGCCATGTCCATTCCTATTTATTCCATCTCTCAGATATCCATCTATTGAAAGAAAAAAGTCCTTTTACTCTCTGACAAAGGTTCTGCAAGGACAAATATGTTAAAGATTAGGAGGCGGTGGGGATACTGCAGTTACTGGACCATACAAGTCCCTGAGGAATAGAACTAGGACATTTCTATACCTTCATGGATTTTTTTTAAACATTGGTTTTCTTTTTCAAAAAGAGCTCAGTGAGCAGGAGGTAGAGTTTTCTAAGGTCTCACATTTCTGTTTCACCTTATTATTGGTAGTTTGGCGGTGTGATTAAATAATGTTGTAGAAAGTTAATTATTTTTAGTCAAGCAATGTAACATGGTAATAAAATTTTCAAGCAAGAGGCCTGTTCGAAAGGTCGATGACCTCATATAAATTGCTAAGTGTCAATAAATATCTTTCAACACAGGTGGAACAATATTTGTATGGTTATGGACAGAGCTGTAGAGTTTAGCTTGCTCAAGACCATTAAAGATCTTATGCTTACAGCTGAACAATAAATGTCATCAATGCAACCTTTAAAACTATGCCCACTTGGACTCATTTTTTTTAGAAACAGCATTGCTGGTTTTGAAAATTGAAGGTCACCATGAAAGCAGAAAGGTTTTCATGTAAAGAAAAAACTGGCAATTGTCTTACTGAAGTTTAGTTTTCTTTTAATTTCACTGAAACATAATTCCTGACTCACTGAGCTTTACACTTTCCCAAACAGAAACAACACTGCAACAACCATCTTCTTTAGATTTTGGACTCCTGGAAGTAAATCATTCCATGATTACTTACTAAACTAGGAACACAGAGGAAATTTCTGGCTTCAGTGTTCTCATCTACCAATATAATCCCTCAGACAGGATTTACTTTTCTGTAGGATGCGTCTATACCTGCTACTTATTGTGCCACTAACACATTAAATGCATTAAAGACATTAAATGCTCTTTTGCAAGGACTTTCCAACTTCATACTGTGCTTGGATGCACGTGAGCTGGGTGACCAACACGCCGGGTCTTTATGAATGGAGGAGAGCATATGCTGAATTATCTCTGGTATTCTGCGTGCAATTTCAAAGCCAGACAATGTGTGTCTTTTATATATGATTCATCTCCTAGGAATGTGTGCCTTCATAGCACCTTTTCTAAAACAGGAAATAAATATGTGTTGCTAAGCTACTTCCATGCTTTGAAAAATCCCACTGCCGTTTCCATTGTCCAGTTTGTGCTCTGGGGGCTGTGCTCCATCACAGAGACTTTTTTCCCTTCCACAATGAATACCTGCTCTTTTTACCTTTGCCTCGCTTTCTGTTGAAGGTAAAGTCACCTCGATTCCCTGCTTCACTCTAGCATGTTTTGCCTCTTACACCTGTGCCAAATATGCTCCGGCCTCACATCGCGCCACCTGGCTGGGAAGCGCCCGGAAGACGCAGATGAAAATTCTCCAGGCACAGACAGAAATCCTGTGGGCAGCGAGGCACCAAGCCAGCGCTGGTGACCTTATATTCCTTGCTGGAGCACTCCTTCAAGAACATGTCGATGTCTGGGCTGGGACACTTGATGCTCCAGCCAGCGCCAGCGCTTTTGCCTAGCAGCTGAAGCAATCTGTGTCTCAAGGGTCCACTCCCCCATCTTTCCATCTTCAACTTGGCTGCACATAAACTTTATACAGTTTATACAGAATTCCTTCCCACCTGTACCTCTTAGGAGTAGCTGTATTTAGGTTAACTAGGTTAGGAGTCATAAATAGGAATGGCTAATGTGATTGTACAAGCTTCCCCCCAGATCCTGGTCAATATTGTATCTCTGACCTGTAATGCACTCTCTCAGCAATTCCAGTACTGGGCGTCTCTTAAGCAAATATGGCTAATCACTTCAACAGGTTGCTGACTTTTATGAATTGAATTGCACAGCAAATAGCTGTGACAGTGTGTACAACATCGCCAGACAAGAAAACAACATCATTATGTAGGGAAGAATGTGCCCCATATCAAGAGAAGAGCAAAAAAGTTGTAGTTACTTCTTTCAAAAGAAATGTGTTACTTGGGTGGTGGCGGTGGTGGATTTTTATTGGTTGTTTTTTTTTTTTGGCATGTATCTGGGCAGCTGGTGCTGAAATGTTGGGTCAGACTCCCGGAGAGCTGGATTCTGGCTCTCCATTTTCCAATATGGGCACTTGACGCTGAATAACCTGTGACAGCGCAGTAGAGCAAAGGCATGTTAAGAGGCAAATCCTGCAAGATACTCGGCTACTTCAGCCGCAGCAGAGTGATGAAACCCTACACAGAACAAATCAAATGTATGCTGAGACACTGGCTTTCTCCCGGTACCTACCTGGGTTTCAGATGCCTCCCCCACCACCGCCCCTCCCGGCAGCTCCCTTCCCTTCTACCCCTGCCTCGCAGGCACAGAGGTGCCTGGGGAAAGGCCAGCAGCCTTTAGACATGCTTTAACAGCTAGGCTAATCCACCCCATTGAAGGAAACATCTTATTTCACCTGTTCTGCCATCGGCAATCTTCTCCCATCTCCATTTTCCACCTCTTGCCCCAATTAATTTCAATGTCTTCAGTCTTGTCACACCTGAAATACATTTGGCTGCATCTTTCTTGCAATATGTAGGCTCGATTTACATTATAGTAATTTAGTTTTCTGAAGGTATTGACATAAGTGTCCAGTCAGGCCAGCTAAGCTGTAGATTGCTTTCTACTTTACGTATCAAAGAGCATTCAGAGCGGTTGAAATACTCTGGAAATCATTTCCCTGCAATTTTCAGCAATCTAACATGAATTCTTGGTAAAATGATACATTAGTCACATATTACACAACATGTCTTTCTCTAATGACTTACAGCTCATTTTAGCTGTACTAAAAATAGTGGCTATAGCCCTCATTAATTATAAGGATGTTGGATAGTAAATTGCTACAAAAAGCTTTCATGCCAGGAACTGCAGCTCCCTCGTTTGTATTTGATGTCTGTATTATGAGACAAATAATGTTTCATCTTCCAAAACCACAGGCCCTGGCCCAGAAAATCTGGCAAAACTCTCCCAAAAACCAGGGGATGGACTACGGGGACACACAGGCTTCGGGGGGGATCTCTGATTCCTGGTGGTCATGAAGTCCTTCTCCATGCAGCTGCCCTGAGCGCTGGGGCACAGTTACCCTGTGATTTTGAAAAGGGGTTACCTCCACAGCAGATTTTCTCTTTTCTTAATTTTAAAGATGGAGGGGAGGATAGGAGAGTTGTTGCAGGCTCAAAATGAGACTGAGAACCATCTGGGCTCTTTTCAAATTTGCCCTGGACCAGTAGCAGTGCAGCCCCGCAGTGATGGCAGAAAGGGCTGTGGCAAGCTCCAGGGCTTGCCCCGGGTTTTGTGTCACCACCTTCAGCGAGGTCACAGAGCTGGACGTTTGGGGTTGCTTGTGGCACTTGCAAGCAAGATCTTGATTAACACTGGAGAGCGCGTGACTCTGCAGGGAATCCCATTGATTTCAGAAGGCTATTTTCAGCGTGTGGGACCAAAGGTCATTAAAATTGGCAGCACTGCACTGAGGTTAAACCAGCAATGTCCCTTCAGAAGAATTTTGCTTGGAAATCTATTTGCATCCAGTGGGAAGAAAGGCAGATGGGAGAGAGATGATATTAGTCTACAGAAAAATGACTGTTGTGAAAAAAGTGATTAGGAAATGACTATCACGTATCTAGAATGAAAGTTACATTTCCACAGCAGCCTAAACTACCTAAGACAGGCCTTGGTCATCCTGTCTTCTCCCAATTGGAAATCAAATCAAGTGAATCTTGGAGCTGGATGAGGACCTCCTGAGCTTGTCTGTGGCTGAGGCTGGGGCCAGGCAGAAGGGCAGGATGTTTTAGCCCCTGGGGCCTCCCCCTTGACTCTGGTGGGACCTGCCCACTCTTCCACAGCAGGCAGCCAGCAATGCAAACCACTTGCCAAACAAACCTGGTGTAAAGTCCAGTGTCAAACAAACAAAAGGGGAATGTCTTCTCCTGCAGAAATGCAGAATGAAATGGTGGCACTTTTTCTGCCCAGCACAGAATGGAGGGACGAAGTCTGCAGAGGGCTGGGGAGGAGTTAAAGAAATTCAGGGAGCATGCATCCACCAGCCGACTTCTGAAAGCTGATTAAGTTGTCCTGAGAAAGGAGAGTTTCATACAAGAGCCACTCTTCCCTGCGTACCACCTCCCAGTCCCTTTGGTGACAGGCTGGGGGACTGCTGGTGGGACAGCTCAGGCACTACCGTGCTCATCGGCACCTTCTCCTTTGTCTCTGATGGCTCAGGCCAGTAAAGCAGGCACAGAAATTCACTGTATCAGAAGAACGACTCCCATTTCTGCAGTTTTCTCCTCCTTAATTCAGCTTCATCCTATGTCTTACAACATAGGGGTCTTTGGGTAAGTGTAGGGTTTCACTGCAGAAGTCATACAGTATAAAAAGCCCCCTCACCTAATGCCATTACAGTACAATCTCCTTGCTAGTATAGCAAGGTATAATATGTCCCTCTGTGGTTTATTGTGATTGAAGGCCAGGTCCAGAACAATTTCTGTCACTGTGTTCTTCTTTGTATCAGATTTGATGGGTTTTTCTGAATATTTTCAGGTTTTGGCTTTGTTTGGTTTTATCACCTAAGTATATTGGTGATGATTGTTACAAAATGCAGAATTTATTTCCTTTGAGAAGGCCAGCAAAATCTAAGTTCTTCCCAGGAACCCTATCTTTTTGTCTTCAAAACCCAGAGGCTCCAACTACTGTACAGTGATATATTAAAATAGGCTAAGGATTTGCAAAACAGATGCGGACCTCAGGCATTTGCTTAATGAAAATTAGTCAGAGGGTACAGCTCTATCTCAACACACAGTGCAAAAACCCCAATAACTCTCCAAAGCCCACATCACCTGAACCAATTAGTTAATGTGAGCTTGCCAACATTTGCTAGTGCATCAGAGTAACAGGGACCATTCATGGGACATCCAAAGAAGCCTCGTTAGTTTTCAACAGTTCCTTCCCTAAACTCTTTTAAATGCCAGAAGCCACCTAAAAGTTGGGCATTGTGAAGTTGTCCGGCAGCGAGTGTGAAGCTGAGCTCCTCCCGCTCCCTGCCGGGGCGCAGGGAACATTCCCAGACTCACTCCAGCAGCAGCGATTACAAGTAGAGCAGCACTGAGGAGAATTCCTCAAAAACACCCCCTCAAGGGCCACTTCGGTTCCGCTGTCTCCTGTGACTCCTGCACTCCTGCTACGGCAGCGACTGAAGAGCATTGCGAAACCGTTGCCACGTGTAGGCAAGGGATCTGCTGGAAGCTGTCAGGTCTGGGGGTCACCTTGTGGATAGGCGGGGAACAGTAGCCCAGAAGGATCGTGAGGTTGTGTCCTCCTGCAGCATCGTGCTCCGTTAGACCGACATTACTAGCATTAAAAGCAGGGAGTATGTGATTAAGGAGCTTTCAAGCTTCTTGAAGAACACCTCCCAGAGGAAACTAAGTGCTTCTGAGGGCTACCAGATGGGTATTTGCTTTCTCTTTCCTGCAGCCTGGTACCAGGGTGCTGGCTAGCACACAAGAAGCTATTTTTCTTATTTGTTCTTCCAAGCTCAACCAGATTAGTCTTCGCACCCAATGTGCTGAAAGAAAGTCATTTGTGCAACAAGTACTTGGGGTCAGCCTTTTATTCATCCCTAAACTGTTAACCCAGACCTTACTAGATCTGTATCCTGACCTGTCTGAGTGCCCTGTCCAGGCTGGTAACAAGCACATGCAAAAGAGGCCTGGACGTTGCAGATGATGTCACCAGAACTTCTCTGTGATTAGAGCTATTTTTATGCTTTTTGGAGCCGGACCTGTCACAGGACCATCTGGCCCCTTTCCTGGTTCAGCCTTGAACACAAGTTGCCTACAATTTCCAAACCCAGGGATCAAATGAGCTATAAGCTTGGAAAGGAATTTAAGGGTTCTCTCTTCCACCAAGGAAAGATGGCTGAGAGCCCCTTGGTGAAAATACCCCTTCTGGTGGGCCCCTCCCCATTTTTTTCTATAGGAGCAAGCCCTTTTTCTCCCCAGTCAAGCGGAGCGGGGAAGGTACTGAAGAGGCAAGCCACCAGAAGAATGCAGAGCGGTCCCTGAAGAGCTGTGGCCTGGAAATTAGGTAGAAGATCTCTTGCAACATTGTTTGTGTTGTATGGCTGCTGGATTGCCCTCTGCCACAGGGCTGGTGGAGGCTTTTCGTTTTAGCACAACCAGCAAGGAGCAGCTGAGGCAGTGGCCGTACCAGTTAGCAGTGCCTGAAATAAGAAGCTCCATACAACCTATTTACGTTGACTGCTTTAGCTGACAGAAATCATGAATTGTGGTTTATTTATACTCTTGTCATAAGATGACCGCTTGCTCCCAGGCAGCAAGTTATAAAAGAGTCATTTAGCAACTCGTTGGCATTTAGGATGGCAAAGCAAGTCAGTTCTAAACTGATGATGCTAAACTATCATGGAAATGAGATAAAGCTTTGTTACGGGCAAGACACTACCAGGTCATGTTATTATGCTTACGTGACAGCTCCAAAATGAACATAGAAGGACCTCAAGCTTTTAAGCCAACATTGTGAGATGGAAAACACAGATTCAGCTGCCTAATCCTAGAGACCCATAACTGAAAATCTGCAGGCACCCAGCTTCAGCAGGTCCCCATGGGGGTAGCGGCACCATATTACTGATGTTAATTCAGATATCTAAACTCCCTGGGTGGGGGCAAGGTGGTGAATTAGGGTTTAGATACACCTTACACAAGTGGTTTCTACTCACAGGCAGTTTCCAGCTCAGCACAGAGATATTTTTGGACTGTCCTCTGGAAGTACCTAGCCCTCTCATGATAAGTTCAGCCTTCACCCTTAATGCTCCATTCTGGGTTCTGCCACTGCTACCAATTACATGTACTTAACTTGTGGGCACTTAGTCCTTTGCTGGATGTAGCCTAAGTTTTATTAATTGCACTATCCCACAAATACATGGTTTTAAATAACTTTATTTGTCCAGTTTTGTATCTCTCCTTCATTGGCTTTTTGCAAATGATCCCCTGGCAGGCAAAATGACATATTGTAAGCATATATTGCAGATTATTCTCACCACAATTCACACGCTATTCCAATGGGTCCTAGGGGGGAAAAAAAATCCACTAGGGTGGGAAACTGTCTTCTATTCACTGTTAACTTCAGCGAGGGTAAGGCAGTCCAAAAGGCTGGAGAAAAGTCTTGTGATGTGCGCGTAAGATTCCTTACTGCTCTCTGGAAAAAATCTGTGCTTATTAGAAGGAGTAAGGGATTCCTGACTGATGGAAGAACATGACTCTGCTCTCTGCTGAACTCTCAGCATTTGCAACTGGCCTGTGTTTGAGAGTCAAAAATAACTCTGTTTCAGAAGTGGTCTGAGGCATACATGCCACCTTGGGAACCACAGATTGCCTTTCTCCCTCGCATTGTTCTCTCCAATCCCAATTTCCCTGAGAAACTAAGGCACATATAATGCCTATTTCCATTTACCCCATCTATCAGACTATTATCAGTTAAAGCCATTTAAAGCCATTAATGCTTCTGCTTTTACTTACAAACAGCTTACTTTGTGAGCTCATTCATGAAAATGAAATTAATTTTAGCAGCTAATAGTGACAGATACGGCGTGTGTTATTTTTACTGAAGGAAAGATGTCTAATTCCAGGCTTACTGGTGGTGCTTATGTCTGAGCTGCACCTGGGCCACAGGCACTGGATGCTGTTGAGGTTTTCCCCAGGTTTTCCCCAGGGGAAATTTGTCCCTCTTTTTAGGTACGAGCGTCTGCCTAATGTGCTGTTTATAACATTTGTATTTCACAGAATCTCATTTAAAGCTATAATTGCAATGCATGAATGCAATGAATGAAATGAATCTATTTCTGAAAATACTTTAAATGCTGTGGGAATGATAAAAATATAAATAAAGACATCCTTGAACACATTAATGAAATTGAGTCGGCATAAACAAGATCACATAGAAATTCACTGGTTTTGGTGGCATTATTTCTGACTTTGATATTGATACTGGTATAAGCAAGAACAGAATCAGGTCCTTGGTGTTTTCCAAAGTTTGGAAGGACATCACGCATAAAACTTAATGCTTTTCAGACTTTGTAGTTGCATACACTCGTCTGAATTCTTCTTTTATAATGGCCAAGCCATTAAAAGGAGACCTTTTCTACCCCTTTAGCATGTAGCAGCATTAATAAATCAAGTGATTTCTTGCTGGCCAAAGTAAGTTGGCCTGAAAAAACTTCACATAATATGCAGGTTATGTAGTTGCAATCTTATTTACCCTAATAATATGCTTCTTTACACTGGATATGTGATAGTTGTTTAAAGAAAACATCAAATCGATACTCTTTTAGAAGACAACTTTTTGGTTGAAAAGATGTAGCAATAGCCATGCATGTAATATAGTTTAACAATCTTAAATATTCCAGACAGGAAAAGTTTTTTGTCAAAGTCTCTGACAGTTTAAACTTTAAAGCTTCAGCAAAACTTTTAAACTTTTAAACTTTGAACCTGTTTGAACTTCATTTGATTTATGAATTATTAAATGTACCACTGAAATTCACCGTCTTTATTTTCATCTAGTAAAGATTTTTTGTTTAAAAGCTACAGATGAAGAGTGGGAACTAAGGAAATGCAGCCTGAGGAGATTATAGCCCTGTTTTATCAGAACAGCATTCCTTCTCAGCTGTATAAAACAAAACCCCAGTAAAATATTTAGAAGTGGGAGAGATAAAGGACTAAAACTGGTATATACAAAGGGTGGGGAAAATGAATGCTAAACTAGAAAGTCGGATTAGGCAAGATTCTGAAAATTAGATACCTCCAAATTAATTATTTAACTCTTCCTTCATGTCGTGCTCTGTTTTTCTGTGTCAGGATTAAGAGAAGGGCAGTACCAGGTTAACAGTGTCTTTAACATGAAGTCGGGGGCACTGGGAAGGAGGAAGGCATTACTTTAGCAAGTTGCTCTGGAGGAAACAAATCTCTGGAAAGGGAAATGCCCTGAATGGCTCCCAGAGTCCTGCGCCAGCGTGCGGGCTGTAATTTATGTTCCGGCTGATGGGGAACCCACTTAAATCATGGCACTGGAACCACATAGGTATAAAATGGAGAAGGTAAGTGGACAGTGCCTCTGCCCTAGCAGCATTCACACGCTGCTAATCGCCGCTCTCAGGTCTCTCGTCCCAATGCGGTCTGGGCACCCGCACAAGGATCTGGGGGCGATCTTTCCAAAAGCCTTTTGGAAAGTCTGCCCTGCAAGAGGCACCCAGGGAGCGTGGCGGCAGCCTGTGCACAGGCGGCGGGTATTTATAGCCCGTGTCTGAATGAGTCTGTACAGATGCAGTTTATCTGGGAGTGTTAGATACTGTCTGCATATTGATGATCCCTTGCTAGCAGGATAAAAGGAGAAATAAGTAGAAGACAAACTTGCCCACTTGGTATTTAATGAACTGCCAAAATTTGCTTTACTGGGCTGCTTTGGGGTGTTTCTAGCAGGGCTAGCTGAGTTCCCCAGGGAAGCCACCCACCACCTCCTTGCCAGGAGCAGAGGCAAGCTGGATGGCTGCGGGGTGTGTATGTGGGGGGGCAGGACGGCAGCACCAGCGCTCTCGCTCTCTCCAGCTGGGGCATGGTATGGCTGGGAAGGCAGCCTTCAGCAGCCACCGGGAAACACGGGTTGCTCCAGCCCTCCTGTACGTCTTCCAGCAACTGTTGTCACAGGGCAAGCGCATTAATAAGACCAAAGATAAAAGGGATCAAGCACACAGGGGAAACTGAATGAAACTGGAGCTGCATGAACACTGAAATACCAAAACTTGGCCAACGTGTAATGTCGACAGCGTAACTTACAACTGAGCTTCTGAACTTGCAGCAAAAGGAATATCTTAAGGGTGGATGTCAGAGGACAGAGCCAGACTCTTCTCAGTGGTGCCCAGTGACAGGACAAGGGGCAATGGGTACAAACTGAAACATAAGAGGTTTCAGTTGAACATGAGGAAAAACTTCTTTACTTTAAGGGTGACAGAGCACTGGAACAGGCTGCCCAGGGGGGTTGTGGAGTCTCCTTCTCTGGAGATATTCAAAGCCTGCCTGGACGAAGTCCTGTGTAACCTGTTCTAGGTGAACCTGCTTTAGCAGGGGGGTTGGACTAGATGATCTCCTGAGGTCCCTTCCAACCCTTGCCATTCTGTGATTCTGTGATTCTGTGAATAGAAGACAAATGTAAAAATGGGGAAAAACTGGGGAAGCAGGTAGCCAGAAACAAGGTACTCCTCAACCTGTGCATCCAGCCTTTACAATAATCCATGCAGCATCCAGCATCGGATTACACGCTGAAAACAAGGTCTTAAATGGGAGAGAAACTAGATACGTGGGTATCTTTCTCTAATAAGGAGCTTTTTGTCTGTCTGTTTCCTTATAGCTTGTCCAGGATGATGTCATGTTCGATGAGAAAAGGTGCAGTAATTTTACCTGCTTCCAGGTGGAGCAGAAAATCAAGGCTATTCACCGGTGATGTGAACACCACCAGGACACCACACAGGAGCAGATGCCCTACAGTGTGCCTAAGGATGGGAGAATCAGGAGCCTTGGGAACTGATTTAAATCAGAACACTTCAATTTATCTGATGTTGAGTGGGTTTTACTGAGGGGCTGCCTTCAAAATAGGGCTACTCGACATTTTTTTACTCTGGAGTGTGTTTATTTAGAAATCTGAAAAACTGGGAAGGGAACCATAGAGAGGTGCAAAGCCCAGCTATGGGACACTAAATCACAGAGAGAGCTCTGGACACCAGCAACCGCATTAGTCCTGCGAGAGCATTCATGGCCATAATGGTTACGATGGCAGAACTGGGCATTTGGCACATGTTTGCTTACATTCCTTGAACAGAAAAATAACAGCACCATTTTTTTGCAGCGCCAGATGAGTTTGCACTTTTGTCCTGAGCCTGTGTTCTAGAGGCTTTTCCATAGCAAACGTGTGTGGGATTGCTGGCTCAGGTGAATCAGGGAAAGCAGGGGACAGCCTACCAGCTGAAGCTACCACAGTCGCATCCCCTATGCGGTTGAAACGCAGCACCCTGTGACTCCACAGTGGTTTGGAATGGAGTGACCCCACAGCAATGCTGTTTTAACACATAACGTGTGCTTGAATTCTGAAGACAGCTTCTTGATTTGGGAGAAAATGAAATCATTCGAGCTTATCCTGAAAACCAGGTGAATTGGGCAATACCTGCTTCCCTTGATAGCTATTGTCGCAGCCACGTGCATGTGGGTGGCCAGGGAAGAGGACTGACTGGATGCACCAGGGCAAGACTCTCTGCAGGCATTAGCTCCATCGCATTTCACTTGTGCTGTCTCTAGGGGTGCACTGAGACAATAGTAACTCAAGACAGAGAGTGGGTTTGAAATCTGTGTTTTCCATAGAAGCCAAGAGAGAAAAAAATAACTTAAATAAGGCCTGGCTCCAAAGCTCAGGAGACTGGCAACCATCTCGGCTCTCAGTGCAGAAAAGCGGCTCTCTCCCACCCACACAGTCAATGCTGTTACAACGCATCCTACGACCAGGCTCAGATAAACGGGGCTTTCTGCATGAAATCATCACAGGTTTGTGTATAAACATGTTCCCTTGGATCTCCAGCTGCTCTGGGATCAATTTCTCTACCAGCGGTGCCATGTGAGCAGCAACGGAGGCTTCCAAATGGAGCTTCTTGGAGGAGCAACACATAAGGGTTCATCAGTCCTACAGCAGAGGAACTACTACAGGCAGCTTTACCCATAGTGTTATTTTAAAAATAAAGCAATTGTCACTTTGGCTTCCCCACAGCCTTTCTCTTTTGTGCACAGTCTGAAATTTCCATTGGTGCCCTGACCCAGCCAGGGGCTTTGCATCAGCTCCGTAGGAAATAGGTCAGTCCAGAGCAACCTGGTCTGTTGCTAAAAGCAAGCCTGTACATCAGGAAACAACCAGACTGAAAAAAAAAAAAAGAAAGAAGAAAAAAGGCTTTTCTGTAGGCTTTTCTGTGAAATCTGTGGCAAAACTCAAGGAAACCGTGTACATCGCAGGCATTTTCAAAGCAATATTTAACAGTGGAATTTGTGACTAATAGAAATGCATTTTAATAGTTCTTCCCCAGCACAAAGACGGAGGAAAACACGGAGTCGGGGCAGGTAGAGAGCGGCTGCCGCTGGACTCGGCCACTTCAGCTTCTCACACACTTGCGCCGCAGCAGGAACGTGGGTAGCAGGGATCAGACAACGCTGCAACAGCTTGGAACTCGCAAGGCCGAAAGGCTCTGACAACGTGAAAATTTGACTCATAAAGGGCTGTTTTTCAAGCTCTGAGACCTTTCACCCTCAGTTTCCTTTGCCTTTTATAACCGTGCGTGGTCTTCCAGGGACCCCTTCCCGTGCTCCTCGCCCCTGGGAAGCCCTCCGGTGAGGGTGGCCTAGCGTGCCCACGGGGTGCATGGAGGGGTGGGAAAGCACAGGGGCCAGTGGCACCAAGGGGTGCCAGTCCCCTGGGTGCGCCAGCGGTGTCCCCCACCCAAATATGCCTGAATTTGGCCTGCAAAAGGGTGCGAGGGGTGGAAACGGGACTCGCCGGGAGAGGGTATGGGGGCCGAGCGCAAATTTTGGCCGGACGGTCTCCCTCCACCGCCCCCCCATCCTCCCCCCCCCCATCCCGCGAAGCATTTGAAATATTTCCACCCTGAAGTGGACCAGTTTCTCCCGCCACTTGTAGTGCTTGGCAAACAGCAGCGGCAGCGGCGGCCCGGCACATCCCGGCCCAGGCCGGCCCGGGGCAGGGGGGAAGGTGGGTGCCGGCCCCCCCTCCCGCCCCGGTCCCCGTCCCACCTCCCAACCCCCCCTCCGAAGTATGGCGTGGGCGTGGGCCTGCGCCTCCCCCAAGTGTGTGTTTTGGATGAGGCAGCGCATCAGCTGCCTGGTATCAGCGCTGCGGCTCCGGCGGGGCGGGATGGAGCCTGAGCAGAGCCAGGCTCGGGAGGGTCAAGTACAGGTTGCTGCGCAGGAAAGAGCCGGGGGAGGGGAGCCTGGGTCACTCCTCTCTCCCCTGTCTCTCCCTTTCTCTTTTTCCTTCTTTTTTACTTTTTTTTTCCCCCCCACCCTCCACCCCCTTTTTTTTTTTTTTTTTCCCTCGCCCCCACCCCCCCCTCCCCTCCCACAGAAGGGGATGTTGGGACTATTCCATCAGTGTGGTATGTCTGTGTAAACATCATTAGCTCCTATGAGCTGACACGCTGGAGATTTTCATTTCTTCTTACAAATCGCTCCCTTCCACAATAAAAATACCACGCATATTAGGCTGGATACGTTCGGAGGGAAGATGGAGATGTTTATGCTCCCTGCCTTTGATCTCTGGCAAAGGAAAAAACGGTCTCGGCAGAAGAATACCGCGGAAGCCAGGAGAGGGTGAGGGTCTCCCCCCCGAGGGCGGCAGGGCACGCCTGTGGGCTGTCGTGTGAGGGCGGCTCCGGTGGCCTTGTGGCCAGCAGGGTGTGAGGAGCCAGAGGTGCGAGGCAGCAGCGCTGCCCCGGGGCACCATCCTGCACCCCCGCCAGGCCTGCCCAGAGGCCCTGCCCATCAGCGGGGTGCTCCGGAGGGGCCCATAAGGTCCAAGCGAGGCAAGGCTGTCTGTGGAAAGTCTCATCTCCAGAGTACACGCGGAAAAAATCGCTATAACTTGCCCCCCCCTTTCCCCCGATCCTTTGGTCTCTGGGGTGTCTGGCTGCCAGTGGGGTTACTCCACGCAGGGAGCTATGCACGCGTTCGGCTTGGCTGGGCTCCGTGGAGCAGAGCGGAGCCCCACAGAGCCCAGCACAGCCGAGCCAAGCGTGCTATCTCCCTCTATCCCCTCCTTATCTCTGGGAGCAGTCGTGGCAAGCAGGGAGCTCCGGCAGAGAAACTTCCCTCGTCCACTTCCCCCTTCTGTCTGTTTGCCCTGGCAGCAAGACAGCACTTTAGTAACCAACAGATGTCCACACTCTTCTTCTTCCAAAGTCCTCTTCATTTTGCTTGCCTTGATGCCTTGGTAGGTATGACTTGCTCCCTTCTCCTTAGTTGTTTTTGGGAGAGGAGAACAAAACTTGGTGGGGTATTCTCTGTGCAGCAACGAAAGAACCAGTGAGGTCCCTGCAACAGATTTTAGCATTACAGGCTTGGAGGTAATCCTTTTTTTTTTGCACAAAACGTAAAAATGGTATGATGTGAGGGGCAAGAGTGTCTGAGAGAGGCAGGCCTTTCCAAACAAGACTCACAGCTGCGCTGGGCTCTTGTGCTTTCTCCAGCTCGTGTTTGCCGAGCTCACCAGGAGAAGGCAGCAATCTCCGCATGGCACAGCACAGCACGCAGGAGTCCTCACAAACCTTCGTGGAGAGACTTCAGCCGATTTTGATAAGCCCTACATCCCAAAGGCAGTTTTGGTCCAGGGACCCACCCAGATCTCAGGCTTTCCAGGCTCTCTCTTTTTGCTTTCAGTAACGTTTGCTTTTTTCCTCTTTCTCGTGGTGCCTGTGTAACGAGTCACAAACAACTGGAGCCCGTGTAATTAAGGCCGATCACAGAGGCCATGAGTGCGGACACTGGTGCAGACCCTTTTGTTTGCAGCCGCCCCCCCTTGCGTGAGCAGGCAGCCCTGCCACAGGGCCTCTCTATGCTGAGAGGTCCCGGTTCAGCTGCTAACGCAACGCTGGCAAGCACCAAACATCAGCCTCTTCCCCTCCGCAAGGCTGATCCCCTTCCAAAAGCATGCATGGCGTGTGCCGCAGTGCAAACCCATTAATCAGACTGCATTGGGTAATCTTTCCTTTTTGTCCTTTGGCGTTTTTGTTTTGTACCTCAAGCCTCCTTTTCCATAAATCTCCAGGACGAGGGTGTGGGCAAAAACCCCCTCGCTCCCTGGCCAGTTCCCCCAGTTCATCAGCTCAGTAGCCCGGTAGGATTGTCAGAGCATTCAGCTCCTTCCTCCCACTCGCTCTTAGCTCTTACGGTGATTAATCACCAAGGGCTCAATCAGGGAGCTTTGTTCATCTAGGATGGTGTCTTTTCCCAGGCAAACTGGAGTCATTTGTATCAAGAGCAAGTCTGGAGGGCTTTTTAACAGTTCTCCACACATATACAGTTGTGTGAAGTGGAAAATCCGTGGCTGCAAGAGAGTAGGCTACTCCTGCAAAGGAGTTTTGCTTCCTGCTCTACCTATGTATCTGGAGTTATTTCATGGCCTTCAAGCCCTCCGTTTTAGGGAGGCAGCTGGGTAACTAAGGACAGCATTTTGCTTAATAGGTGTCAAAAGTCAGAGGTCAAACAGAGTTATCATTTTTCCAGTGTCTGAGAATCCAGCTCTCATTCTTTGAATACATTTATACGCCATGTGATTGCAGTTGAGGGACAGATAGGCCTGGATCCCAAATCATGACCGAATAGTGAAGGAGTTAGGAATCCACATTTCTCAGCTAGAGGTGAAAAACTGAAGCCTTTCAATCTTCATAGAAAATAAAAACATGAAGAAAAAGTTTTATCAGTTAGGCAGAAAAAAATGAAATTATGAATCCCAAGGTCTTTGTTGGGTTAATACTATTTCTTTTATCCAAATAAGTAAAAATGGGGATCTCAAAATGTAGTTCCCTAACTGCAGAAGAGGAAATGCCCATTTCCAAGTTTGGAAGATCTGTCCTCATGTGGCCAAACTTCTGATTCTTTTGGTGTAAGGTTTTCCCAAAGGATAAGTGTAGTAATTCCAGCATCGCTAATATAGTACTTATGTAGATAATGCTGAAATGAATAGATTGTATGATTTTAAAACATCTGGTTTACAAGACCAGATAGTTTCCTGCCCTGCTAGGGCATGCAGAGTGACTTTACCCCCCATGGCTGTTGCACATCCCACTGTTGGCGTCAGGTCGTTCAACCCACTGGGTGATCCCACGGGCTGAACACCCTTGCAGCAATGATGAGATATTGGGTTTTCAGTGATGGGCATCCATGAATGACATCGTACAGAAACAATGTGCCCTCATTTTTATCACTGGAGCTGCCTGAGTACCTAAAAATTATCTTGAGTAAATAAAAAGGGGGGCGGGGAGGGGTGTTACTTGTGTTCACCTTTTCTTGTGGATTCTGCATTTATTCCATGTTAATAGCTTAACAATTGTGAATTAGTAGAAGTCTATACTGAAACAGTAATTTTTTAACACTGTATTGATGGAAAGACAATTTTTAATTCCCATATGCTGACAATCACATAAAAATAAGGCAATAAAATTTAGTTTTTCCTAATCTGGGATCAGTGAAAAGAGCTGTAATTCTCTAACCAGAACTAATGAGATCTAATCTCAGATCTGCAGTAGAATCACATATAAGCAACTGTTTGTGAACATTTGTACTGACCAAATTTTCTTAAAAGTTTCTTAAAATCATACAGAAAATAATTTTGAATAGAGGCTCTTAAAAATCCCATAACTTGTTTTCCGACAGCTCACAAACAGACTAAGCCAGGCCCTCTAGATAAATTATTTGCAATGAATTCTTTGCTCGGATCTAGTTCTCCTCCTCCTCCTCAAGCAGTATTTTTAAAGTGAACTGTCATGCATTACTTGGATTTTCAGCTCCAGAGATTTGGAAGAAAAAGAGTTCACAAAAATTAGTGCTTCCCCCTCCCCTCCCCC
Organism: Gorsachius magnificus; assembly: GCA_034008185.1. Lineage (NCBI taxonomy): Eukaryota > Metazoa > Chordata > Aves > Pelecaniformes > Ardeidae > Gorsachius > Gorsachius magnificus. The sequence continues at coordinate 52,413,389 of CM067082.1, read as the reverse complement.
CCTTCATTTTGTACATTAATGTGAATTCCAATATAACACGAACATGCCTGCTTTAAATTGTGACTCGAACAGGGCTCATCATGCAGAGCATCTATCGCTTCTGTCCCTAAATTAGGAACCGATGGCTGTTTCTCCTGAAAGGGTCGCCAGTGTAAACTCTTTAGGCAGTGGAAAGTCTTGTGGGCAGACTTATTGTGCTGGCCACAAAGCTAATTGTAAAGAACTAAGAAGGCTTTTCCCAAGGCTAGCTACCAGAACATAGCTTAAGGAACACAAAAATTATGGAACATTCAAAAACTAAAATGGAACATTTTAAATATAATTTAAAAAAATGATATGTCAAATACGAAATATGATTTTTTTTCTGTGGATATATGAAAAACTACAAGCTCTCATTTAGCGAGTTGCCTTCCAGTGACACATTCCTTCACACCCATGTCAACTGCAGAGGGACTGTAGCAACATTTTCCCTTTGTATTCTTTGAAAACCTTTGGTAATTACAAAATCACCAGCTATCTTGAGGATTGCTGCATGTATATTTTATTTTAACATTTCCTGATTAAAGATATATAAACTGTTTAGTTTCAGGATGCGTCTTCCTGGCACTAAGTTATTCAGTATAACTAGTGGTTTTGACCTGCTCTTCATATTGTTCTAAGAGTTTCCTAATGACCCAACAAAAAGCCCAATTTTACCCATGTAAGCAGTCCCACTGGCTTCACTAAGTTTTGGTCAGATGAACGGCTGAGCATCCGCACCACGGCCAGCTGTCACCTCACCTCCCTCTTCTTCCTTTGTGTTGCTCAAAGCGGGAGCAATCTTACAAGCATGTGTGCTGGAGCTTGGAAAGCCAAATCATATGCTGTTTATCAGCTTGCATGGCATGGCAAGATCAGTGAGAACGTTCCTTTATGGACAGAAAACCTCTGCCTTTCCCATGGCCCGGGATGCTCTAACATCATGTTCCCTGAGGATGTCCAAGCCTTTGTGTCCCCTCACATCTGCACCGCCTGGCATCCAGATGTGGGGTGCCTCTGGATCGGGGTCCCCGGCACTGTGTATCCTGCAGCTGTGGAGCTGGCAGAGGGAGCCCAGGGTAGCACCAAGCCCTCCTTGCACCGTGCTACAGACCTGTCAGTGCCACATGAGGTACAAATGCTACCAAGAACAAAGGGACTGAAGGCCTGACTCAACGGCTGCTGAGGTGCAGCCAAAAGTGGTTAGGAAATGTGCGCTTTGAAGACTCTGAGATCCAACTCCTTCCTAAGGAGGAAGAAGAAACCATGTAGCAAGACCTTGCCAGGCTATATAACATCATCAACTGCAGTCAGCACCTGTGATAATGGCCTTTTATATTGCTGAAATAGCATCATTGCATTGTGTTTACTCAGCAGCAGGTATCAAATGCAAACCTTGGGAATATGGTGTGGCATATCTCATTTGTAAGTTAAAAACCTGCAAAAAACAGGGAGAGAAAATTTGCACTTTCCCATATCTGCCTACCAACATCTCAGAGCAGCATCTGAGATGAAAGTATGCTCTGCTTTAAGCAGGAGAAAATAGTGCAGCATCCATTAATACCAGTGTGCTCTTTGCAGAGCTGGATGAAACATTTTCTTCGTGTTTACCTGCAGATGCACAGCCAGTCTGAGTGCTCAGCTGTAAGCGGGAAAGCTCTCTGTAGCAAGTGGATCCCTTGAAATGACAGCCATGCAGTCCATGCTCAGCAGCCCTCTGCAGAGAGCATATCTCACTAATAGGGGTGTTTTCCTCAAAGATAGACCTACTTATTTGCTCCTACTTTCAAAAGATGCCAACAAGCATGCTCAGGCATTAATTTCAGTTTGAGTTTTTGGTGAATTGCCAAATTCACCACTTCGGTGCAATTGCTAAATACAGTTTTCTTCCTACCATTTACGCTTTGTCTTTCCCCTAAATGACTTTCTGCTCTGGTGTCAGACTCATCAGGCTCAGAATGGAAATATAAGGTGGTGTTGACATTGTTGGCCTGGCAAAATTCCCACACACTTTGGAGGTGGCAAACAGGCTACTTTTATTTTCGTTAGCATCAGCTAGCAGGGTAATCATTATTTGGGATTGGTGACAGCGTTGTCTGAAGTCAGTCCTTTGGGCCTGGGTCTGGGTCTTCTACTTTGAAACGTCTGGCAAGACCCAATCATTGGTGCAACGGTTGTTAGACACCCCAGATTTGCCCATTATATGGTGATAAAAGGTACTTTTTTGAGCAGGCAGCTCTCAAGCACCTAGAAAAACAGCTGCTGGCTGATTCCCTCGGCGTGTGGGCGATGCATGCGCCTGCGACAGCCCCAGGCAAGCACTGCACCCGGCGCCGCTCCAAACTGAAAGACAGCCCTGCTTGGAGAGGTGTGACTTCTGATTTAGCTTCCCTGCCAGAGGTGGTAAGTTACTCTCTGAAACTGCTCCTATCCAGATTTCTCTCCAAGGTGTTATCTGGGTCGCTGGCTGCAAATGCCAGCGCATGGAGCACCGCTTGGTGGTCACCCTTCCTCTCCCAAGCTCATAAACCTCCTTTTTTTTCCCTGTAAAATTATTTCCCTCACATCTAGAGCTGTTTTAGCATTTTAACTAGCTGAAGTGTTTCCACTCTATCATACAAAGCAGGTAAACGTCATATGCCAGCTGTACTCAGAGGTGATGTCTCCTCCTATTGAACTTCCCTGACATGGCAGGCTGTCTGGGCTGCAGAACAAACCTACAGCCCCAGGAGGCAGAAAAACTCTCCAGAATTGGCTCTGGGGCTGTCTCCTACCAAACCGAAAGCCCATCTCGACGCTTCACGGCCATTGCTCTTAAGTCACAAACTCCCTCGCGCATAAGGCAAGCTGGCAAAAAGTGATGTCTGATGGAAGCGCGGCACATCGCTGCTTGCCTGTGTGATGTGCCAGAACTGACAGGTGGGAATTTAGACTTAAACTCAGTTTTCACTCATTTTCAGTGACTTCTAGTGCTTTTAATGGCTGTTTGTTTGATCTGAACTCATTGTTCCCTGGGTTTTTGTTTGGAGAAACACGAGAATTCATTTTTCAGGGGGGGACTGATGGGGCAGGATAGGTGTTGTTACAAACTGCACTCGACGATGGTGCATCGCAGCCACTTTTTCTCCCTCCTGCATCAGCTTCTCTCTGTGCTCTCAGAGATGGCAACTTAATGCTTGTTAAAATATTATTCCCTGGATGGTTCCAAATGTTGCTTCCCGGGGGAAGAAATACTAAAATAAATGGAAAACGCTTCTTTAAAAAAACAAACAATCCTTTCAGGCAAACAAACACTAAAATCTGCCACATTCAATTGGAAAGGCAGTGGCAAAGGAAATTAAACAAAAGCATATGCTTAACTTTAAGGAAAAAAGTAGCCCAGTAGAAGGGCTGTAAGCTGTAAAACAACAGGGTGTCTCACACTGTAGCGGTGAAGTCCAGGTCTAAGTGGATTTATCGCAAGGGGTATGGAATATTTCTGCAGCTTGGATCGTTTTTTCATTCACAGCGGAGCCAGGCAATAGTCCTCCATCATTAAGTTTTCCTAAATTCTCCCAAACAATTTTATTGAGAGTACAATACAACCTTGAGAGCAGTCCTGGAAGATATCCGAATGTCCAGTTCTCAAAACAAGATTTCAACATGCGTCACGTCCCTCCTTGGATTATTTTGGCCAAGGGTGACAGGATCAACCAGAATTCCAGGTTACAGTTCATTAGTCCATGACAGCTAGATTGTCTCTGTCTGCAAGTGGGGCAATTCTGACCATATGCATTAGGATCATTTAAACATTTCCTAGGGTACTTATCTTGATGCAATTTTTTGTGCCTCTGAGCAAGAATAGAAGCAATTAGACCTGAGCTGTAGGTGTAATCAGCTAGCTAAGCAGCTGAGAATTCATAAATGATAAATTCTGCCTCAAATGCAAAATTTCAGATGTGTGAGAGAAGATCCTTTCAAGTGAGGATCCTCAGAAATGCCCCTTCAGAGAGAGCTGGGCTATTTCATACTATTTGGCTTGGTTTTGTGCTAGGCTGGGAAATCAGAAAAAAAAAAAAGTGCTTTAAAATCATCCTGAGTTAGTGAAACAAAAGTGCTTTAAAATCATCCTGAGTTAGTGAAACAAATTATCAAGAGCACGGGTGATTAGTCACTGGGATGTTTTACTCCGGGCAACAGTGAATGCTCCAAAGCTTGATGTCATCAGATCAAGGCTGGACATCTTTCAGGAAGGTTGTGTGTCAGACGAGAGATGTTATTGAGCTCAGCTTGCGATTATTTGTACATCAGAAGTGGGAACGGCTGACAAGGAACCTGAAAACCTGATGAAAATCTGTGAAAGGAGGTTAGTGGGGTTCCTTATTTCATCTCTCAGTGTAATAGCAAGAACAATTCTGGGCTCAGAAATGGATTGAGTGTTGCCTGAAGAGTGGCTGAGCCAGTACAGCTATCAACTCCCTCTCTCAGCGCTGCATCGGCTCCATAGTGCTGACAGCAGTAAAAAACTTGTTTATTGATTGTCAATGAAGTACGCCTTGAATATGCAGTCTTCAAACAGTTAGAAGAGGAAAAAGATGATTTTACATCACCATCAGCCTGGCTATCACTGTGTGTAGCTGCACTGAGCTGATCCAGTTATCTCTTTTGTTGTTAAAGTTTTTGGGCTGTTTTTTTTTTTTTTTAAGGAAAATTACTCCCATCTCAGAAGAATTAAATATCATCCTGGAAAAGAAAATGTTGACTCAGATAAGGAAAAGGACTGCTGGAAACCTTACAGAAAGTAAATTCTGCCTTTTATTTAACTCTTTCCTCCACATTCCCGTGGGAAATGTGCAAAAGATGAGAAGCAAAAATGTGCACAAAATACAGAAACTCAAAAAAGCGAAAAGAGAAAACAGAAGTGAAGTGTATAATTGAAAAATACCCTCAACATTGGAAGAAACAAATGTTTTACTTCCCGTTCTCCCCAGGCACTATTCTGCAAAAACAATACAAAAACATTTCAGCCTGTTCTAGCGATGACTTTGTAGGATTAACCCCCATGCAGAAAGCCAAAGCAACGTCTGTGGCTCAGATAAGACACAACAAGTCCTATTTTGAAGGCAGCCTTTTGTGAAGGATGAATCCCACTGTTTAAATAGATGCAGGCAGAGACAGGCATTATAGTGCCATCTTAGCAGCAATGCTATGTCTGAAGATGCTCTTTCCTATTTTTGGGTGCTTATCAGGGGTTTGATTAGAGACCATTGTACTAGGTACAGTGCAAACCATACCAATGAAGCAAAGCTTTGCTTGCAGGCTTTGAATGGCCCTTACGTTTATGAAGTGGGAAAGTTTGAAATATGCGGGCACTATGGAAGAATGACATTTGTCTTTTGTGTCCTTTTCTGTAAGAGCAGGGCAGTCAGCCTGCAATGACAGAATAAAAAGCTGCAGAGTTAGAGAATAGGTGACACATGGATTTTGTTTTAGCTGCTGTAACTCCAAAACTGTATTTCAGAAGTTCCTGAATTCTCCTGGACTTAGTGGTTAGTGCTGACAAAAGTGCTTGGCACATGGTAAGTGATGTGATTTGGAGTCACACCTCTGCAACCAGGTCTTGTAGCACATGAACTACGAAAGGCGGACTCATTTCTTTATTTTCCACACGCAGCCAGGTTACACGAGCAAGGTAGAACCCAGGGCTCTGCCCCACTGAAAAAAGTGGCTCAGGCTTTTGTGGCCAAAGGCACAGGAGCTGCATGGGCTGTCTGACTTCAGGCAGAGGAACTCACCATATGCACCAGAAGCTTTCAGAGCAATACACAACTATCACAGCAGACCAAATTTCCAGGGGCGTGTGGCACGTATGTCTGCTCCAGGGGAGATTTAATGTATCTCTTGGTTCTTAGAAGGTCTCAGTCTAGGCCTTTTTCACTGCTTTATAGCACATTGTGAAAGCCCACAGGACAGGCCCATGCTTCTCAAATTGTGTGTTTTCTCCATGATCTTTGCAAATTCTGCCATTGCTTCTGCCCAGGAGAGCATTACCAGTTAGGTGGGTGCCTGAAGCCAGGGGCAAGGTTTGTCTCATCTTCCATTTATTGCTTCAGGTGATTCTATGTGCTCAAAGAAGCATTTGTGGATGGACTGGAGTTGCACAGACCATGTTCATTCATGGGGTTTTTGAGACTTTGCATGTCTGAATGGAGTCAGAAGACTCAAAATCTGGGCTCCAATCATCATTCCATGGATGGAAAATGCATTTTAGATTTCAAGTAGAAATACTGTAGGAAAGCTTCCAGAACCAAGCTAACATAAAGCTCGTGTATATATACTGCTATGGCAGCATTCTTTACACAGCATTTATGACTGCAACTGTATTTTAAAGCAAGATGAGAAATCATTAACTACCTCATTAACTTCTCATCCCCATCCTTGGAAACGAGTGTGCAGATCCCAACACACTCAATGGACGTTGCATGAGAGCTACACAACAGAGCCACATTTCAGAGGGTTGTACAGAGCAAGGCCAGGGTGCTGCTTGCTGTTAGCACTCTCCTAAATTAATTTTCCTCTTTTCATTTTTTTAGTATTTCTCCTCCCACACCTTTGCCCTCTTTGCTTTCTGAACTCTCACAGATATTTAAACATTGGCTTTGGTACTGAAACTGGGCCCTGATCTTATGTGAAAAGCAAGGGAAACCTTCTGAAGGAATAACCTAAGTGTAACACCAGATAAATTAAAAGTGCTCTCTGCTGTCATTCAGCAAAGCCATGTGCAGACAGAGAACTTTCACAGCTATTAAAAAAAATGTGCTATTCAGTGCAAACTTGCCATCTGGCTCCTAGCGCTGGATTCCACTACAGTGTGCTTCTTGAGATTACACTCATCTGCCAGCCTCCCCCTCGCCTCCCGAGGCACTTAGGAAGACTCTTCTGGGAATAGAAAGTGAATTATTTTATCCCAATCACCATGCAGCTAACTATACATGGTAATTAAACAAAGAGACATTCTCCTTCTGCCATTGGAGGCAAAGGTTTTCTTGCTAGTCATAAATAATGAGTGCTCTTTGGGAAGATGAAAAGATATTTACTGAATAAACTGGTATACTGTTATCACGCTGAGGGTCAGGCAAAGATAATCAAGTATTAAAACAGAAAACAAGGGGAAAATATTCAAAGCTGAGGCTCTTATGCCACCTTTAATGGATGCAGTTGTTCCAGATGATCACAAGCATCTCTGAGCACAGAAGAGAGGGGGAACGCTTATCTCTGATTTAAACAGCCTTGAAGCCAGTGGAGTCCACCAGGAATGAATGTGGTTTTCTGGGAGACCTCACCTCCTATGGACAAGGGAATAGCTTTATTAATCCCACTGGCTTCAGTAAACGATGTCTTCCGCATAAATGTTTGCAGGATGAGGCCCCAGTAGCTGGCAAGGTGGGGAGCTTTTCTGTGCAGTTCCCATTGTGTGTCTGAGAAATATTAACATTCAGGCACAGGAAAGTGCTCTTGCTTGTACCAAGCACCGCTGACTTCAGCTGTGGGAGACCTGCAGAATGCAAACCTCCCCAAGGGCACCCACTCACTTGGCAGCTGCCCTCTCCTGTCTGCAATCCCAGATGACTCACGCTCTCCTCACGCCCTCTCTGCTGCTGGCCCCGAGACTCCCTCCAGGCTCCAGCCAGTTTGCTGAGCTAGAAATTCCCAACAGCACACCACAGTTCACGCAGCTCTGACCCCAAATCTGAAATTCCCAGATGGCTCAAGCTCTTCTTTTTTTCTGACCTAAAAGTTTAGCTCCCTGATGACTCAAATTCACCCAGCCTTTTTTTAGCATCCATTTGAAAAACTTTAAATTTTCATTCACCTGCAACTCCTGTCTCAATGTCAGGGCTGCCAGCTCTAAATAACAAAAAACTTCATGAGGCGTACATGCTCCCGGCTCTGTCCCACTCTAGTCATGACACTTACTTGAAGAATATAATGAGCTTTTCATTTACTCTTTTGGTTTTGGAGCCTTAGAATGAACCAAAGTTATGCTTCCAGGACCTTAGAAAAACAAACAAACCCCAAACCAAAGAAATCAGAGATTCTGAAAAATTCTCAGGACTCCTGAAGCTTAGCATTCGGTTAACTGTTCGGTTAACAGGAAATTTGAAATTCCTCCTTGGTTCAGCTGCTTCCCCTTCAAGCTTAAAACTACATCATGATTCAGGCTCCCACCTTGAATCTGAAATGTGATGACTCCCCCTTGCTTTGCTGGGGGCCTTCCAAGGTTTTCTGGATCTAAAATTTCTTATGCATAGTTCCTAATGGAGTTATTCTCCACTGAGTCCTAAACTCTTGCTTGGGTTCCCAATTGGCTCTGTTTCTTGCTCCCGAGACTAATTTATCTTATCTCACATATGGAGGTCTCTACTGGCTCTACTGCTCATTGGTTTCTTTTCCTCAAGAGCTGACACTCCCCCATGGTTTTGTATTCTAGTTCTCAGTCTGCCAAGTAATATATAGTATGTTATTCATAACTCCATAAATGTGTTTTGATAGACCAGTTCATTCAATACCTTTGGTCCCACTGATGTCACAGACCTGGTAATTTGTCAGGCAAACAGGCTTCCATTTGCCAAGACTTTAATGTCTAATGATTAAAAACGCATTAGGAGAACTAAATATCCTCACATCATTTTGAAAATCCTCCCTATCTGGAGTATACAGAGTTTTATGGATTCACACCAGCTATAATTTTTGTCCCTGACAAAATAAACTGCCAGAACAAGTCCATCTTGTTAGTTTGGTGTATTTCTAAGTTCATTCTCAACATCAGATTTAACCACCCTTAGCATTTGGAGTCTTTATGCTAAGAACTCACCAACTTCCAAAGTCTGCAAAAGACAGCCCAAGTCTGCTTAATGTGTTAGGGCTAGACTTACCCCTTTCTCCAACAGCCTAGCTCCACCAGGCTTTACAGCCTAGTCCTCCAGCCCACGGCCTGACCTCAACTGCTGCTAAGCCCAGCAAAATGCAGTGACATAGCGTGGACCCAGGCTACAGACAGCAACAAGAATGAAAAGCAAGTGGGTATCACAGGCTCTGGCTCCTGCTGAAGTCTACCCTCACCACGTCCACAGCTGACACCTTTCAATGTCCCTTAGCTAGCTGTCAGCATCGCTCTTTTGGTGATACCCCTGCCTACATGACTATGTTGGGCTAGAGCAGAAACTAAGAGCAGAGACTAGACTGCTGATAGACCAAACTTGGCTCTAGTCTGGTGCCCTATGATTCACTCCCACACTATTGTTGCCTATTAATAATATACTTTTTCAAGACACAGAAAATAAATTACTCATAGATAAGACACTGAAAATAAAATCTTGTCAACACTGTATATTTAGAAAGTGACTGTGCGACAAATCCAGGTCAGTCCTCCATTTAGTATAGAGTCAACACCTGAAAGGATTTGCTTGCTGCAGAGGACAGTACCCAGAAGTACTCACCACCTTTTCCTCTAGTCATACACTGCTATCTGGACCCATGGCTGCAACTTCATACGTAATTCCACAATGTGGAGAACAAAGCAGACAGGTGAAATACCAACATTTTTTTAATGTTTTCATTGTGCCCATGGGCAGTGAGTTTCCTGCAGTAAGATGGGAGTTTCAGAAGTTTACTGAAGCCTTCCTGGTCTTCTGCTCACCTTCCTCAAACACTCTCATGCTCCTCCTCTCCTCCTCCAAGAGGACAGAAAGGGAAGCAGGACTTCTGCATCTTCAGCACCAGATGTCTGCAGAACTGATGATTTCCACAAATTGCATATAAGCACCGCCTTTCAAATGTAGCATCTAAGGGACTGTTTTAGTGATGCCTCATGAGGCAATTTTACTTCAGAGCTTTCAAGACTTCTGAAAATGATGGGTTAAAAATGAGTGGATGTGAGAAAACAAAGTATGCATATGCCCCAGAAACCAGCTCCTGGGACTTACTCTTGAAGAGATCAGAGAAGACCAGTTTCTATCTTCTACCAGTCTCACTGCATCATCTCTGGTTCTCCAGTCTATGAAAGATCCTTCTTTATATACTCAAAAGTTCAGTATCACAATGCTTCTAGTCCCACAGGGTCTGTTGGACATCAGATTATGGACCCTCAGTGTGGTTTCAGCTGCTAACAACTTGCATAAGCAATTTTCCACTAGGTAGTCAACACTTCCAAACAGGCTTTGCTTAACAGCAAACAGTATTTTTCAGCCAGCTTGTATATGGTATCTGCACCATTTACCCCTGAAGACTTCACAGTGAATGGATGTATCCTCCATGTGGAATCCACCTCACCAGCTTTTCCAGGGTGATGCACCAACGCTTCAATTCTGGATGTTAAAATTTGCTGTTTGAAGGATGTGGTGGCCTGTCCAGGTACTTCTGTGAGGGGAAGGAATGTTACCTACAGAGTTATTGGCAAAGAGGTCTTTTCAGAGGACTCTAGAATTTGTATCAGAATCATTGCCAGGCATCACCACTCTATTTATTTTCATTCCAAGGTGGAAAATGATCCAAATTCGCCTATCCTCTACTAACTTTTGAGTCATGCCAAGCTGCATCCAGGATTAAACTGCATTTCTGAAAAGTCTCAGGTCTGCATAAAGTCTGTGCATCAAGACAAAGTGTATGTGAGCAGCTGTAGCACACTAGTTGATTTTCTGGGCTGACTGCATTGAGATTGTGGTGGAGATGCAAAAATATCAAATGACCCTCTAGACTGCAACTGGGGACATATTGCAAGCCAAGATAGTAAAGTATTAATGCTGTTGAACAAGGCATTTGTAGGACTTCAGTGAAAAACCCTTTCTATATGTTTTGCCTCTCCTGGGCCAGAAAGATAAACTCAAAACAAGGAAGGCAAAGAAAGGCAAGGAGGGAAATCAGGGAGTAGCGGACACTTCTTCTGAGGGAAGACTTAAAGACCTTACTTAGCCTGGCAGGAGGAAGTCTGAGAGGGGAGACATTTATATGTAAATGCATGAGGTAAGCACCATGAAAGGAGAAAATCTTTTTAGAACAAGGGGTCATGCCACTCCCTATGGCATTCCCTGCAGGAGGACTGCATTTTGAGTATCTATCTCAGACACAATAGGCCAACACCATAGAGTCAACTTCAGACTCATTGTTAAGCCCAGATGTGCCGACTACTTGAGTCTCAGCTGAACCTCCAGGCATGAGGTGAGTCCTGCTTCACTTCAGCAGCAAACAACAGCTCTCTGCTCTGTACTTCTGGCCTTTCAGCATCCCGTTTCTTCCCTTCAGTGTGAGTGATGGTGACTGATCGTGATCTCGCTAAACCTTAATATCCTGAATAAATACATGGCTTCCAGATTAACCAATGCAGCCTCCTGTCTTGTTCTAGATGTGGCACTGAGGACAACTGATCACTCTGTTGGTTTGGCTGTAGGTGTAAATCCTCCTGGCACATCCCCTTCCCACATCATTAAAAACCAATGTTAAAAGGCATTTTTCAAGCACCCCTTCAGGAACTATCAATGTAGGTGGTGGCCTACTCTGCAAAGAGCGTTACATCGATACCGTTGCATAGCTTCCCTTTGTACGTGATGAGAGATTGACAGTGTTTTGACATTATGGATTGCTATCATGACAGCACCTAAAAATGACAGCTTGGTTTATCTCCCAAACAATTTATAAACATTAATTTCAGGATCATACAAGAATGATGTGCTGTGTTTACCAGAAAATGTGAAGAATCCTTCTAAGATCAACATGCTATGAGCAACAGATTTCTTAGGAAACAGCCACAGAGTGTAGTAAGAGGAGTGTTTCTCACAGAAATGCAACCCCTGGCAGTTGTGTCCATAGAAAGCAACGGAGCAAGGCTGGGAATCTGTTTATTTACAAGTGAAGTGTCTTTCCAGAAACAGTGGGAACACTGCAACTTAAAAATAAAAAATACAGAGAGACACCTTAACTGGAATGTAATTTAGTTTAACTTGAACTAGACTGGTAATTCATTCCTGCTGCCTTTTTGATGTGGCAATAGGCAAGTGAAAGAATGTTCACAGCTTATGCATTCATCTCTGGGTGAGGCAACCCTGAATTCCTTGGGAAAGAAAGTCCGGGTTTGCAGTGGGAAATCCTTTTTCTCCAAACTACTATTAAATTTCCTTTGCCTGGATTTTCTGCCCTTCTTATGTACCTGAAGGTCTAACATACACAGAGAACAGTGGGGCTTTCACCTACCCAAGGCCAGTTATATGCATATGCAATATCAGCTCCAGATGCCAAGCCTGGGTGCTTTGGAAGGAAAGGAGATGCAGACCTAGTGTTTGTGAACTGGCAGGGAATGGACAGCCAGGACAATCACAAAAAGCAAGTCATGCTGGGCACACAGACTTATCATAAGTGGACACAAGCTGCTTCTGTGACAGAATTATTATTGGGGTCCTTGGCAAGTTAAGGCCTAGAGCTGCAAAGGTATTGAGACACTACCTGCCTCTTCAGTACCTATGGGCAATACCTCGGTGCCTCAACAGACTCTCTGTGGCATCCCAGCTGCTGCCAAACCCTGCAGATGTCTGGATCCCTTAGAAGCCTGGAAGTCTATGTCCCTTATCTTGCTCCATTTCAGGTGACACAAAAGCACCTTATAGAATCATAGAAACGTTTAGGTTGGAAAAGACCTTTAAGATCATCAAGTCCAACCTTCATGCAAAAGCCATCCTACAAAAACCTCTAGGAAACTGCTGGTGATTTCTGTATTCTCAGCCCGTGCATCCATTCAAACTAGCCATCCTCCCCACCTCCAGTCCTGGTTCACAAGGTGGAAAACAGGGATGTCCTATGCAAGCGCCTGGCCAGGCTTAGTCTGCAGGAGGATTTCTGCCTTGGGGATTCAAGATGGGGGAGGTGGCCATTTCTGACCAAGTAAACCACAACACACACTCAAGTCCTGCTTCTTGCTTCATTTTATTCTTTGTCTAGGTCCACACTCAAGTCTGTTCCAAAACCTCTTTATTGTGTGCATGTGTGCCCCCTTTATTGCACAGGGACACTGGGCACTGATTCATGACTCAAGGATAAACAGGAGTGATATTGTAGTGCCTGAGAATCTGCACCAATTCCCATCCAAGGCACACACCTTACCTTTCACACCTGATGTGACACTTCAAATCAGTGGCGATCAACTTTTCCATATCCAGTGGCAGGGGAAGGTTGAGATCCTCCATGGTTACCCGCCCAGACCTCCATCCCATGAACAGTATGATAGCCTGCCCGCGTGCTGTAGACCCAACATACCGTGGAAACATTGACCTTACCCTGTGCACATGGTAGGGCACAGGCATCTCCTTCTTGCCCATAGCCCAAGTTGCTGCCTGGATCTGAGGAGCAGGCCAGGGAAGAAAGGCAGCAGGAACAAGCTGCTCCTGTCTTTCCCAAAATCTCCCAGGGGCTGAGTGAGGAGCAGGTATGTGAGCACGGTTCACGTTCACATAGGAAGCCTTTATTACCATGCCCAGGTATGACTGATACTCACCTGGAGGGACATCTGATGAGATGATGAGATGATGTTTTGGACCCTTCACAGCAATGACCCAAATACCCTGCCTTACAGTAGCCCACCTGAACACCTGAACAAGGACCATTTTTAACACTTCCTTTGCCCTCAGCTGCCAGTGATACTTCAGATTACCGGGAGAACCTGTCTTAGGCAGACCTTGGGCTTCTATACAAGAGTGAGAAAATAGGGTAATTTCAAATCTTACAACGCAGAACCAATGTCAAGCTAACTGTGCCTTCTGGTAGAGGCAGGAACCCACTTGGTTCAATGTCTTGTTTTTCTGTCCAACCCCCTCCCTCCATCCCAGGCTTCTCTCTTAGTTTCTTTGTCCAAAAAGGTTTGTACAGAGTGAGGGGATTTCAGGTTTCTGCCCAGTGGCCCTCCAGTGGACCTCCAGCTGCTTTCTGGTGTTTCGGTGGTTATAGGGCATTGATGGATCCTTCTGAACCAGAGCCCAGTGCCTTACTTCCAGAGGGGAGCACTCGGGGAGAGCACGACAGGGGAGGGCTGTTACAGACCTGCAGTTTCATCAAAAGTAGAACCGAGAAAAAGGATGAAATGCTGCCCTAGTGTTCCCTCTCCCAGTTCTCCCTGCCACCAATAAACTATGAACCTCAATGCTTAAATGAATATTTAAAACAGTGCACTAAAGCGGTCAAGATGGGCTCGTTGTGGAAGCACCGTTTCCTCATGGCACAGCCCCTCTCGTCCTCCCCGTGCCAGCCCGGCCTCACTGAGCATCAGGGTCCTGGTGAAACCCTGTGGTTAGGGAGGTCAGCCTTGGTTTGGCAGTTTCATAGAATCATAGAACACTTCGGGTTGGAAGGAACCTTTAGAGGTCATCTAGTCCAACCCCCCTGTAGTGAGCAGGGACTTAACCAGATGAGGTTGCTCAGAGCCCCGTCCACCCTGTCCTTGAATGTTTCCAGGGATGGGGCCTCCACCACCTCTCTGGGCAACCTCTTCCAGTGTTTCACCACCCTCATTGTAAAGAATTTCTTCCTTATACCTAGTCTAAATCTACCCTCCTTTAGTTTAAAACCATCACCCCTTGTCCTGTCACAACCGGCCCTGCTAAAAAGATCGTCCCCGCCTCCCCTTTAGGTACTGAAAGGCCGCAGCCAGGTCTCCCCGCAGCCTTCTCTTCTCCAGGCTGAACAACCCCAACTCTCTCAGCCTGTCCTCACAGCAGAGGCGCTCCAGCCCTCGGATCATTTTTCGGATCGTTTCAGCTGCGTTTGTCCCAGAGAGCGGCTGAATGTTACCAGTTGCTTCAGCCTTTGGTCTGCCGGAGAGAAGCGATCGTTTCGCGCCTCTTTACAAATAATGCTCAGCTCGTCTTTAGCCAAATAAAAAAAAAACCAAAACCAAACCCCAGGCGGGGCGGGGGCGGAGGAGAAGGCAGGGCCGGAGCGGTGCCGGGCGATGCCGCCGGCGCCGGGGCTGAGCCCTGCGGCGAGCGCCCTCCTGTGCCGGCCACCCCCGCCGCCCCGCGCCCCGCGCCCGCCGCGCCACGGGTGGGCGCCCCGCCGCGCCCCCCCCGTGCCTCCGGGCCTCGGCTGGGGTGGATCCCCCCCCTCCGGGGAAGGCGAGGCCGGGGCAGGAGCCGCTGGAGAGGCCTTCCGAGGGGAGGAGGTTGGCATCTAAGCCCTCTTCCCTGCCAGCGGGGTGCCAGCAGCTCGCCCGCCCATGCTGGCTGCCATCGGTGCGAAGAGAGCAAGGTGATGGATAAAGGCAAAATAAAGCAAGAATAACGGCAGCCGTCTCGGCGGGGCCAAGAAACAAAGCGAAGAGCATCTCGCTCTGCTTACAAACTCCCGGTGCTGCGAAGGGTTCATGATAAGGTAGGCGCAGTAGATTAATTTAGAGTAAAATTCAGTTTCGTGCACGCCTCAGCCCCAGTGGCTTTATTTGCAGAATGAGAATACAGGTCGTGATTGTTTTCCTAGGTTCATCTGAATTTGTTCACCTTGAGCAAGGTTTCTTCCGTCTGAGCATAGACTTGCCGTCCAGCAGAAAAAGGTACGGATTTTTGTTCTCACTAGCAGCTTTCATGCTAAAATCACAGTGAGGCAAACACAAACCCCAGATATGAAATATAAATAACAAACAATGCCCAGGTCGGAAACTTGCTAGAGATTACATTAGACCCTGGAACAGGGCCCCTGACTCTGTCAAAGAAGTGTTATCTTGAGATTGTCAATGCATGCTTCAGGGTAAGAATGACTTTGTCCCCAGAGACCCAAGGGAACATAACAAGTGACATCAGTCATATTTGGGAGACTGCAGAGCCCAGCGTCACTAAATGTCAACTAAAACTCTGTACATGGCTCTCTTCAAAGAGTTGTTCCTGAAGTGCTGAAAGGTGAGGGGGACTAACTAAGCCAATTAAAGAAACATTTACTAAGTAGGGGAAGGACACGATGATCTACAGGCCAGGTATATACCAATCTATTTTGTTTTCCTTTAGTTTCCATCAAGGCCAAAGTGGGTGGGAAAAAATGCCTCTCTACCAGAGTTAGGACATTAGCTGACGAAAGGCAGGAGGCTTATGCCAAAGCAATGGCCATTTCTTTTTCCCCTAGAGCTGATGTTCTGTCTGTTCCACCTCGGCATTCCTCGCGAAGCCAGAGACAACACGCCAGCCTGCCCAAACACAAAAATAAAACACCAGGCAGGCTTCTTTGGGAAAAGCAAAGTTACATGTGAAAGAGGAATTGCAACTGGAATTTACAGCAATGCTAGCAGTCATGCCATCAGGTCAGATCCTGATCCTACTCGCTTTACTGCAAATAAAGAGCGGTCCCAGGGACACGCCAGCTACGGCAGCTCCTTATTAGGCTCTTTATTCATAAGCCTGAGCTCTTCAGAAATAATTACGCGGAGAGACATTTTATGGTATTGAAAACAAACTTTTGTATTTTCTTGGTGAAACCAGTGTTTTTCCTTTCGCAGAAGCTGACTCATGTAAAAAGTATCCACAAAGGAATCATGCAAATATGCTTAGGGATACAAATAGACTGGGCTTTGTCAATCAGTCCCCTGCCAATTACAGTTGGGACAAAATCCTGCTTTGGCGTGAGTCGGTGGCATAGTTTAGAGTACTGCTGAGGGATGGAGGCAGAGGTGTTTTTGCAGGTCTAGTTGAAGCAGTTAAATTAAAAAAGCCATTATCCACTGCCCCTGCACTGGGGGTTACTGTTTCCACAGCAGGGTCCAATCGTGCAAATGGAAATCATGTCTGGGCAAAGCCACCAGCTTGTCTCAACTCACCTTCTGCAGCAGCTCAAAGTGACTTTGCTGCCTTTGCACAGAAGCTGGTTAGCTCACCAAGTCCGTTCGCTTGGCTCAGCCGAGGACATGGTAACCTCCCACCCACAGGCACTCACAAAGAGGAGGTAGACAGTAACATCTGAAATTAGGAAAGCCCTGTTCTGAAAAGATCATGAGTCTGAGCTTTAAGGGAAGAATTTGCACACAACATCCTTATCTGGGATCTGAGTTCAAGGCTGTTCATATCTCAGGTGTTGGTTCAGTTCACTATGGAAATAAGTCCAAGCTGTTAAGTTTGAATCTGGACCAAATTTCACCATAGTTTGAACGTGTTCAGCTCCATTCCTTTGGAAAGGGCCCATCACTGCTACTAGGTCTTTTAACCTGAACAGCAGATACAGGCGTAGTAAAAAGAGAAATGAACATTAAGAAGTCATCATAACTGCATCAAGCTGAACCCCCAATACTTTCCAGAGCCTCTAATTTATAAAGAAAGAAGAAATAGTAAAGCATAAACAATAACTGAAACACATCCAACATTTCAATCTGTGCAGTGCACTTATTACGTAGCTGCTATAAATATATTCCGCTAACACAGGAAGTTTGGGGCAAGAACAAGAGCAAAGGCAATTAGCTATACTTGTTGCAATTACAAGACATTTGACAAAATGTTGTTTGATATTTGGAAGTATATAATTATAAGCAGAAGATCTCTATGAAGACTGTTTAGTATAATGAACGTGGCAGCAAAAGCACGTTCTGTGTATATATATATATGTGGCAACATCACTCCAACATCGTTGAGTTATAAACTGTAGATTATACAACTGACCCAAGATAGGAAAATGATAAGAGATAAGAGAAGGGCTGAGACAGAAGGCAGAAAATATAGAGAGAGATGGAAGCCAGTGGCAGCCCTGCTTAGTCAACACGTGCTGTGAAAATAAAAGATAGGTCTGACACTTGGAGCCATTGTTTCAAAGGGCCCTTTGTGCTTGGGCCTATGGAAAGTGAGTCCTTTGGGTCAGCGATGTAGATATTCTTTGGGGACATTCATAGAAAATTTGTGATGAACACCTAAGAAGTTTGGCCTCAAGCCTACAATTTCTTGTAGGCAAAAGAAGTTGTAAATGAAGAGTGTGCTCCTGAGCTTACTGAATTCCATGAACTCCTCCATCAATATCATCTGGCTTTTTTTCAGTCTTAGAGTCATTATTACAATTACTGACAAGAACATAATACCACAAAGCAAGGGTTTGCAGGCGAACAAGTGCAGCTAATCTTTCCACGGCACCTCAGCCTCAATTCTTCTTCTAGGGATAACTTTGTTATACAGTCATCTTGTTTCTTTTGGATGACAAAAAAATCAGCTATTGGATATATTCCATACTACACTCTTTATCGCATTCATTTTACACATACATTGACATCATCCAAACTAGGTAGGCAAGTGTTTGGCTTCATTTTAACAAATGTTAAAGTGTTAAAATGCAGCTGAAACTGAAAATGTCCAGACTGGCTGGTTTTTGACAGTTCAACAGTGGGTAAAAGCATGAATGTGAATTGTAGTGAAATAGTTTGCAAAATGGAAATCTTGCAGTCTGGAAGGGAATAAGGTAGCAAACCCAACTAATCTCCAGTGCTACATGCTTCCCAGGACCACAATATTTGAGCATCTCATGGGCTTTAAACTATTTATCCTCTCAACACGCCTAGGAGGCGTGCATTTTACAGGTGGCAGGTTCTGGCCAGGACGTTGGTGGTCAGGAGGTGGTTGAACCCTGGTCTCCAAAGCCTCCCAGCAAGGCTCTCGTCCCAGACCAGGCTGCTCTTTGGGAAGAGGCAGCACATGGGTTGTGCAGTGCAGGTCCTGGAAGAAGCAAGTCTGCATCTCACTGCTTCTTTTTACTTTAGGTTAAAGCCAAGGGAGAGGGAACTTGCAGGGTAAGGCATGACCGAGGCCAGGAGGGCAAGCATTATGGAAAAAGAACTATTGGAAAGCTTAGAGAAAACCTAGCACGAGTATATAGTTTTTTTCTTTCTCTTTCCCCCCCATGCATATGAAGCAGGGCTGTGTGTTTCAGTCCTCTACGCGCAGAGCTCTCCCTGAGCTGCACTTTCCTCTATGGTGATTTACAGACTGCTCTCCTCTACTTCATTCTCCTTTTCAAGGAGTTGCCAATCCTGTCAGCTTCCCTCTGACACTTTGCTCTGGAAATATTTCAGGATCAGACATGCTTTCCTTGCTTTCGCTGCCTATATTTCTGGAAGGGCCATCAACCAGACAATGTTTTGCACCTGAGTCTGATGCCAGTGCCAGAACAGGGATGACTTAGCAGCCACTTAGTCTGCAAGGTCTAGTACCAGCCTCGCTCTACAAACAGTAGCAAACCTGAAAATCCAAGGAAACAGGAAGCCCCTTGAAGTGCAAACCTTTCCCTTATTCAGACCTTCTGGCTGGGGCTGCTGATGGAAAGGAATTTGCAGCGGGAATTGCAGATCAACCTAAATCTCCAACTAAATATAGTCTTGCAGTGGTGGGGGAAAGGAGGGGAAATACAGCGGTGAGGGGGAGAGCCAAGACTACTCTTTTGACACATAAAACCAATTGGTGAGAGTAGTTAGGCATAAATAATTAGTGATGAGTCTTCAATAGTAGGGTTTCTGTGTTTAAATTCTGTCAAGTAGAGTAAAGTTAAAACAAGGGAGATTCTGTGTTCAAGAGACATGTTACAAAGCTGCCCATGTTACAAAAAGAAAACACATGGAAGTACCAAATATTACTCACTGAACAAAAATAAAACGAATGAGTCATGATATTAAACAACTCTATAAACAAAAGTTGCAAAATGCCTGGGAAGACTTAACTAATTCAATTGCTAGTCATTATGTTACAGTCAACGTGGTCTTCCTCTAGCAGGCCTGAAAAACTAATGGGATGCCAATGGGACCTTAGTGTGAACTGCAGAGGAAGAGCATGTAATACAAGGGCTAAGTGGACGTGATAATTTCTTTTCCACAGAACATGAAACACCCGAACAGTGTGTTTTCAGGGCTCTCATCCCTTACCAACAAACTTGCTTTGCAAGGAGATGTAGCCAAAATCATGGATTTCATGCAGATCTCAGGCAGGAACAGGCTCCAGGGAAGACTGAAGGAGTTGGGATTTTCATCTTGGCTTGTGTCAAAAGAATCAGGAACATAAACACAGTTTTCATTTCAGAAAAATAACAGAGTACCACCTGAAATTATTTTGCAAAAGTGTGATTTGTGGCTGACGTCCATGTGGACAAGGCTCAGCTGTGTGTTATCCTCTGCATCATCTGGAGCTACTTCCACTCTCAGTGCAGGGTAGTGAAGGTCCTGATCAAGTCTGAACCTGGGATGGCACGGTTTCATGTTCAAAAGACCTCCAGACTGTCAAAGGTTTTCACTGTCCCTCTTAGGGTGTCTTCATACTCTTCACTCTGGGGTGACCTCACTGTCCCTCCAAAACCCTGGTGTCCTCTTGAGTTGTGGTAGATTCATTCTGGGAGATGTTTTAGCAGAGCTGCTGGGAAGAGCTCCAACGTTCAAAGGATTTCTGAAGGCAGACCACGCCTTGACATGTACATGAGTGCTAAAAGGTACTTCCATCTCTACCATTTCCATGCCCATTTAGGAGAAGGAAAGCTCCCTCAGGGGCCACATGGGGTCTAGGGGACTTGGAAGGTGAATTTTAAAGGTTTGAGCTAGTAGGGGTGGGTCAATCTTAGAACCAGCCCAAATCATGCATTGCTTCAGCATTCCAGCTTGTTGTCCACATGTCATGTGAATGTAAACCCTAACACCGGTGAGATAAGTGGTGGGAATTACACGGAAATTGAGACCTACAAAATTTCGAGTGCCAGAAACTGCAGGGCTGAAGTTCTACCTTATGTAAGTAATTTTGCTGGCAATGTGATGCTCGGTACCTACTTCTGCAGACTGGTTAATTTGAGGCTCTGCTTAACACGGTGGTATGAAATATAGCAAAGGTGACAAAGTCATCTCTCCTCTTGTTTATTGCCTGAATTCAGTTCCAGTGTTTATAAGACAAGGAACAGTATTCCAATAGCAGGAAAAAAAAAAGATGTTTAATTCAGTAGTGCATATGAATAATACTTGAAAAGACAAATAGTGTTTGGTTTAGTTAATATATTGCTCATTAGTGAACCACAATACAGACATTTTTTAAAAGACTGCAACCACCATGACAACCTGATAACATTTAGTCACATCATTTCCGAATATGATTATCCTCCTGAAAAACTTTTCTTTTTTATGAAAAGAGAGGGCAGAATTCAAGTCTGTGGTCTGTTGTTAAGATAACCTGTTTGTTTCCTCTTTGAAAAGCATTTCAATACAGTGGGAAAATGCAAGAAGTGAAAAAAAGATGTAAGTGGAAGAGGGGGACATGTATTAAAATTGTAATCCCAGGTTCAAGGAAAATCTTGCTGTCCTACACTGTAAAACCCATACAGAAGGGGTGATTTGCACATTTAATTTAGATTGTAGGTTTTACTTCTAATAGGATCTTCATCACGGTGCTGTGATCCCATGGTGGGGATAGGGGTTCAGCAGCAATCGGGTGGATGTCACTGCAGGACTAAAAGGAGATGAAGATGGAGACCTTTGGGGACACTCATCCTTGCAGTCCTTCAGTAGCACTTCAGAGAAAACAGCTGCTAGTGTGAACCTGTGGGACCCTTCTGGGCCAGCCTGTGGGCAGGACTGTCTGGCCTCCGTTCTGACTTGTCCCTGGAACTCTGAAAGGCTCGAAATGCCTCGGGGTGCTGGGCAACAGGTCATGCCAGGGGGGTGCAAAATGTGTTGTTGTATTGGAAAGAGTGGGAAGGATGCCTGCTTTTTCTCCCATGGGCCATAGCTGGTCCAGGCGATGGTCACACTGGTACACAAGGCACAGTGGCTGTGGGTCAGCCCCAGCGTGCAATGCTAAGGCACCAGAAGCAGGTGAGCCCCGCATAATTCCCTCCTGTGATGAAGAAAGGTCATGTTTCCCTGCTTTTCTGAGAACATTGCCTACTTCATTTTCTGAAGCAAACTACTTGTAAGAGTACAGTAGCCTACATCTGCTTGCAGCTAGCATAGCTAAGTGACGTGGCTTGATAAATAGGTTGAATTTATCGGTAACCTCTGCTGTCTTACACTGATTTACTATCATCATCTCAGGCACTGCCAAATTATTATTTTATTGGGAAGGAAAATAGAGGTACCACAAAGTGACACTTATTCCTAAGAAGAATTTGGCAGGCAGCCGTGATAAGAAGGACTCAGTGGCCCGAGTCTGATCCTCCCAGTGGGACTGCTGCAGTGTGAGGATTCCCTTACTAGGATACAGTGGGAGCGGAGCCTGCAGCCCCCCTTGGCTGGCGTCTGTGGCATCTCGTTAGGTTAACACGTTTTGGATGAAATGTTTGCAAACTCCAAATGTGTGCAAACTTGCAATCTCCCGCGTAATTAATTGTGATTTCCTGACAGAAATTGGTGCAATTAGATGGTTAAGCACTTGTGCTTCTGGTCCGGGTGAGATGACTGCCGGCAAAGTCACTGGTCAGGAATTTGCAGAAAGCCAAAGAGAGAGCGTGCAAGGGCTGTGGAAAGAAATTTGATCTAGGAGTCTGAGTTAATTGAATTAATATTCAGGATGGAAATAATGCATTTTTGTTGTCCAAATGAATATAGATAAAGGACCCAAACCCGTGACTTGAATTCAGAATGCTTTGGGATTTAGTGATTTGTCTTGATTTATGAAGACAGTCATCCTGAATATATTTGGCACTGAGGTTTTGCATTGTTATTTCTGACTTCTCCTGGGCCGCACCAGGCAAAAATCCTCCCCAGAACTTGTTTGCATGGGAACCCGGCATGCGATTCCCCCCTGAAGGTGGTTGGTAGCGGTGCAGGGCTGAGCTGCCGCTCCAGACTGCTATCCTGCCTCACTCCTGCCCTGCTTCCTGGATTTACACAAGAATGTGTGGGATGAGGAGACTTCATAAGGACTATTAATGGTGGAGGTGATATATAAGACCTTCCCCATTATTATCCTGACTGCAAAACAACCTGGTCAAGAGCTTGAACGTGGAAAGGAAAACAGGCAAATGGTCTTGAGCAAGACAGCGTTGCTGGGGATCAGGCTGAGGTGGCTTCTGGGGAGCCTGGCCTGAAAAGCACAAACATCCAACAGGCTTGGCGGATGCTCTGCAGTGCTTCAGGTGCCTTGTGGGCACTGGCCATTGCCCCCAGACCCATCACTGCCAGCATAGCAAAGCATGCCAGTCTCAAAGTCATTTAGCAGACTGCCAGGGCACCAGCTTTCTGTGGCGGGATGAAAATGCTTGCAAATAATCCTCCTACTGCTGTCTCTGCTTTGTGGAGAGAGCATGGCTCTGCTCAGATGGCTGTTGTCCAAACATGGGAGCACCTGTGGCACAGGACCGGGCTGCAGGGAGCATTTGCAGAGCCCTTGCCTTGGCATTAGCTGTGGAGATTCCACAAAAGGCTGTAGACATCCAGGTGTTAGGGACTTTGGTCATTCTCAGTGGGATCCAGCTGCAACACAAGCACAATTTAATGAAAACATTTCTGGTGTTCATCAGAGAAGGTGGCAGAGGGCAAGGAGCAAATGTGGTATTTCTACATTGGCTTCCCTCGTGGGCTCTGGCAGGCTGCTGAAGTGAGTTTCATCCCTGGCACTGCACCAGGATGGTATTTGGGAGTGTGTGATCTAAGGCAACACAGCTCGGCGCCAGGCACCAGCCTCCGACCTCTCAAAGAGATGCTGAGCTCCACTTGGCCCTCCGCACGGTGAGAGTGGGAAAAAGGGCCGAGGTTTCTTATCTCTTATTTCATAATTTTATTGCAATATTGTGGCTGATTAAGTACTTGAGAATGACTCTTCATGCAGTTTTGGTTTTGCAAGCTCCTTAGGGACAGGTCCTTGTAGCCTGTGTTGCTCCATTTCAGAATGAATAAAGGAGGCTATGTTAAACTGCCGTTCAGGAATTACAATTATGAAAACCCCGTAAAATTATTCAAAACACCCCTCCATATGCTCTTAATGCCGCCACGCTAACCTTCTTCTGTTTTTAAATGATAAACATCTTTACTCCTGTACTAAGGATGAAGATCCAGCCCAGAACTACACATTTCATAGGAGTTATAAACTCCTCAAGACAAGTGGCTCTAATGGAAACAAAAACAACTCTGTAATGGTAGCAGGTGCAAAATGAAGCAATACATTAAAAATAGCCTGGCTGCATTCTCCAGTGGCATGAGTTCTACATGCATATCACTCCAAAATAATCCATTTATCCTTTCTCCCCATGGTTACAAGGAACCAGCTCCGGGCTGTGTATCCTGGGGCTGTGAGAATGGAAGCAAAACCGCAGCCCGCCAGCCAGGTGCTCCCCTCTGCCTTCCTTTGAACACCAAAACCTTTTCCCTGGCTTCTCCCTCCTGCAGGTGGGGAAAGGACTTTGAGAAGTCAGTGTGTCTCTGTGGCCTCTGATAAGTGCTGACTTTATTTCTAAGAGTATAAGGTTAAGTTAGTTTGCGTTTTGCTAAGGATGAATTTGGCTCTGGGATGGTTTCTGTTGCAGGGTTTAGTGATCGTGAGCCACCCTGGAGTTTTGAGAGCTGAGCAGCTTCCTATGAAAAAAGCGTATTTCTCCTTTGAATTGACAGCATTTCATGAGCAGGACCCAGCTTTCACAGACCCCACCCAGCCTTTCTGCAACTTCTGTTTGCCCTTTCTTCTCCAAGCCCAAACCCTTCCCTTCATCCTAGGCTTGCTTGCTTTCTTTTCTTTAGGACAGATTTTTGGTGTCATCTGGTGACCTCACTGGGTATTTTCTCAGGATCCCTCTCCATGTTTGCATTTTCCAGTCACATACTCAGACCAGCTGACTCAAAAGTGATGATGGACATAAATGCTGTCATGATGCTAAAATCATGGAGAACAGTCTTGGAGGCTCTGGGTCCATCCTGTGGGCAGACATCCAGCTTCATCGAAGTGAGGCTTTCGTTTGCTCTGTTCTTTGCTGAGAGCTCCTCTGGGTCTTGGTTGACTGCAAGGGTATTTCTTTCGCTAATGAGTGGAAACATTTGAATAAAAAATTTTCAGGCAAAATGAAGACTTGCAAATAGTTAATTTTCCTGATAGTTTTTAGTCAACAGGAAGAGTTAAAAGACACCATTTTAGTCTTGTTAATAGAAGCAGCCTTTGGAAGTTAAGTTCTTGATCACTTAGATTTATTCCTTTTCCCGTGGGTCCGTTCTCACCCCAACCTGTTGATCTCAGCAGACAAGGCTGTAAGATCAGAGGAGACCCAGCATAGATCAGCTGAACCAAATTAATTTTGCTGGGGGCAGGGTTTGTCTGTAGACTTCAGCCTTTTAACAAGCCAACTTGTGTCTCTGCTGCTCAGTACAAGGTCTGTTGAGCTGTGGATTCAGAGGATGCCAATGAAGTTCATCTGCTGACGGCTGAACATTATTTTATCTAGATAAATGTTTCACAGGGCATTGCCTAGCAGCTTCTGAGCTGCAGTCGGTGAGACCGGAGATATGAGGCCCTTACTGCATTTGGTTTGTATCACCCATCATAAATCAACTCTTGGAGGGTAAATCAGCTTGTTGCAGCTTAGTGCCATCTTGTATGCAGACCTGGGTGACTTGCTGTCACGAAGACTCTCCTGTGAAAATGCAGATGCCCTGGGTGCTTGGGGGGACCTGCCCCTGCCCCGGAGGCGCATGTGGGGCAGTGCTCAGCTCTGGCAGCTCCCAGTGAGCTGCCTTTCTCTTCCAGGGACCGGCCATCCCAGGCTGGCTGATGTCCAGGTCAGCATGGGCAAGCCACGTGTGGAGCTGCATGAGGGGACGGTTTCACATGCTGTGGTTTACCCACAAGCAGCAAATATGGATAATTTGCCTAAAATAATAACTGCCTTTGAAAGAATGGGCTTCCCAAGCTGTTTGGAAGAGCAGGTTTTACTCCAGGACTGAACACTAGATACTGATCTTTAAATTAAGCTAGAAGATGAGTTAGTGAGTGGAGTAATATTTTTAATGCCACATACTAATTCACAAGATTCTAGGAGGCTAACATGCCAAGCCCCACGCGAGGGACAGTTTGACTGCCCCGTAATTGACTCTTTTCTGTGTGGGGCTGTTCTCTTCTGTTGGCTGGACTTTGGCTGGTGAGCTCAGTATTTATGATAACCTACTATGGTGGGGAAAAAAAGCTTTGCCTGCCCACCCACTCAGGTCAGCTGGCCTCACCTGCAACACATGCACTTAAAATGCTCAGGGACTCCACTGGGTCTAAATCAAGAATTTAATTCGTAGCTCTAGTCTTGGCCATCAGCATTTGCAGCCTTCTGGAGGCACCATCAAAGCAACTGGAGATACTGGCTGGTACTTGATTAGCCAGGGTTTATTGGCAGACAGCTAACATAACGTAGCCCTTCCCTGTGGCTGAAGGTTTCTGTAAGCTTGGAGGCCTTGCTCATAGTCTAAATCTATGCTCTGTTTATATTTTCTTTGTCCTGAACAAAAATTGGCCCCATTGTGTGGGAGCAACACTGGAAAAGAAAAACAAGAAACATCCACTGAGAGAAAATGGATATTGTGGGAGCTGAGGAAATGCACATACTTTGCTGATTCCATTTTCTGATGATGTCAGAGTCAAAGAATATCTCTAAAAAAAAAAACCCTCGGCAACTTGGAATCAAAAGCTCTGTTCATCACAGTCTCTTGTTAAAAGAAGAAATGTAAACAATCTCCCTTGCCACCCCCATCCCCGCCCCCAGCCTCCAAGAAATTAAATCTGGCTCCATTTGGATGGACCCTCAGATGGAATTGAGGGTACGTCTCCAGGGAGAGAGGCGTTAATGTACCGGGGGAGGGATGGAGGGGGGGACACACAGGAAAATTTGATTGTGCTATGTGAAATGCAGGGATTCAAGCTGCTGCTTTTCATGTAGGCTGAAGAAGGGCGGCCTGACACTTTACAGATTGGGTGTAATACACAGGAAATTTGTCCTTTCTGCCAGAGCAGTCTAGGGATAGGGCTACCCGCTCCCTCCCGCCCCCCCCCCCCCCCCCCCCCCCCCCAGCCACTTTGCTTGGCTGGTAAAAGCTCAGGAGAAAAGGGTTAAATAAATGTTTGTGATATGATAAGGTGCTTGTTTATTCAAGGGATGACAGATTATTGGCTCCCAAGGCAGGGTTGAAAAATAGTACAAAGGAGCTGGCGTTCCCTTCACTGATGTGATTTCCTCCTAAGGTTTTGCTCTTTGGTAGGAACAATATGCGCTGGGAATTAAGAGCGATGACTTTATTTCAGACTGGAACAGACAGACTAAGAGCTGCTTTCTGGAGTCGCTGACTCTGGTTTTGGTTTTGTGGATTGTTTGGGGTTTTTTGTTTTTTTTTTTTTTAGGGTTTTTTTTCCTTTCTGCTGAACTTCTTCTCCCAAACTCTTTGGAAACGGGGTTATCTCCCGTCCGGGAGGAACACCCAGCATGGCAAACTGACTAGAACACTTCAGATTAGGGGTTTGACCCTTTTACTTTGTACATAATTTTCTATTTTATCACCACGTCTCTAAAGCTAGCTCCTGCTTCGCAGCCCTTGGATAAGAGCTCAGGTCCTCACCGAGTGCTGCACATAAGTCAATAAAAGCTGGGCATTACAGCAGAGTTGATGGCTGCCAGAGGGCTACACGCAATTCTCGCAGACCGAATTCTCCTCTTGCAAAAATTCCAGTGAAATCCAAAGCAGGTCTCTGATTTGAGAGCAGCGAGCAGACACTGAGCCACGGGGTGCACCTGGACGGGTGCCTCGGTGACTGCACCCCAGGGAGTGATGCTGTTGCGGGAGCATGGGGCCAGGACACGATGCCTCCCACGGGGCCAACCCTGAGGATCTGAGCTTTGATCTGATCCTGGCCACAGCCTGTAGGTGAAAGATGCCACTTCATGCCAGTTTCAGATGCCCCAAAATTGTCATTCATTGCCCCTCTGGAGCTCCTCCCTCCACCACGAAATGTGTTATGCCAAGAGGCTGGGGAGGACCTTCAGGGAGGTGTGCACTGCGCAGGGTCAGGGTGCCCCTCTCTAACCAGGGAGGTGCTTGGTGATGGCAGCAAAGCCCAGACCCATTGTGAGAGCATCCATGCACCATGGGGAGGTGGGGATTTGGGTGGCGGCGAGTGTTTCCCACCACTTATATTACCCTGAAACCAACTTGCCAGCCAAACACCTGCAGCCCCAGGATGACGCTCCATCAGTGACAGCAGCCAGGGGAGCCCTTCACATTGAAACTTCACATTGTTAGGACAAATACACGTTGTCTGGTCACAACACAGCAAAAGGCAAGGAGAGGATTTCTCACCACCAAGAGATGTGCATGACAGCTCTGCGGCAGGGATGGCAGCGGTGATGTGGCTCTGCTGAAATCAGCGCCCAGGCTGTCACCCGGCAGCACAGCCATGACGCTCAAGCTGCACCAAGCCAGTCAAGCTTGTGCGCTTCATATACCGCGGGAGAGCACGCTAGTGATAACTCATTGGGAAAATCAGGCAGCAGTTCCCATGATCCTGGAGTAAATGACAGTTAAGCCACACATTTGTTTTCAATGCTTGCATCTGGCACTGGATTCCTTTTTGAATGAAAACTATGCTAAACATCTTTTATAATTTTTTTTTTCCTCGAGCAAATATGCGAGCAATCCAGCAGTGGAGTGCCAGAAACATTTGCTTTCCTTCCTAAGAAGTGGGGTAAAAAAAACCAAACCAACCCCACCACACACATGCATACAACAAATTTTATTAAAGGCTTAAAAGAGGCTAAGTGGCTTTAAACACTGGCAGGACTGGGCTGTTGAACTCTGCTCCAGTGCGTGTGTGTGCATGTGCGAGGGAAGGGAGAGTAAATACATATATATATGAGGGCTGTGCGTGGAAAGATTTTCACACCATCTAGTCCTTTCAGGTACTGCACTGCCTTGGAAATAAGTACACATACATAAAAAGAAAAAAAAAAAAAAGGTCTGAATCAATGCTTAAGATCAGAACTTGGCTCTTGGAAGGAAAACTGACTCATTTCATGGGTAAACCCAGGAGCTAGCAGATCCACATGTCTCTTCAGCACTGCTGAACATGTGCCCAAGCAGCCTGACGATGTGGGCCCAAGCAGCAAAGATACTGCTCCTAAAATCCTTGGAGCTGTATGCACTCGTGGCAAACAAAGATCAAGCAGAAGCGGGGTGCAGGCTGCGCTAGAAGGTGGATTAGTGTTCAAAGGCCGAGCCAAAGGAGAGAGGAGAGATAAGGCGAACAGCGTCATACCAAAGACAGCTATTAAATGTAGTGGTAATCTGCTGAGCCACAGCCAAACAGAGCCTTTTTGCATTGTTGGACGTGAATAACTCAGGGACAGATGGGGGGGCAGGGGGTGGATGGGTGAAGGTCTGTCTGAAGGCTTGTTCCTCAGCATTTCTAGGCACACAAAGTTCCCTTCCCCTCTACTCCGGCTGGTCCTGCTAGACCCATCACTGCGGTACCTGAGTCCGCTGCCTTGCAGGACACTTAGCTGAACATTGAAGTCGGAAAGCACATGGCAGTCCCTGGTCCCTCATGTACGGAGTGGGGGCTCCTACCTTGCCCAAAACCCCAGGGAGAAGGGGTCTTGTAAGCCTTGTCTCCCCTACAGCTCCTCACTCCAGTCTCTGCTAATTAACTTTCCTGTTCCTAACAGCATTTCATCAGGAATGCTTAAATAATTTGTACTGCCTTAAATTTCCTTTGACCATCCTATTAAGGTATTTCTTCTTAATTAATACTCAGTTATTAATATCTTAAGAGAAACACCTTGTCAGGTTTCTGCTACAATAGTGAATTAGCCTCTGTTTTGATCTTGCTTCTTTGGGCATCCTTGCTAGCTTTTATGATCCCGTTATGATTCTGTCCGAATGGTATTTTAACATGCTTCCAGGCTTTCACTGTCTCTATGCCTTCTCCTGCGCTGCCACAACACTTACTAGGACTGGGAGGCCAGACCATCCTAAAACCACATCCTGTGCTTACTCCCACGTCAATAAAAAAGCATCAGTATCATTTTAGCTATACAGGAGTGGTGTAGCTATTAAGAAAACCCCTTTGAGATGCCCC
The DNA here is from genome assembly GCA_034008185.1 of Gorsachius magnificus. NCBI lineage: Eukaryota > Metazoa > Chordata > Aves > Pelecaniformes > Ardeidae > Gorsachius > Gorsachius magnificus. The sequence continues at coordinate 52,383,342 of CM067082.1, read as the reverse complement.
CAGCTTCCCTGCACCCGATGCCCATGAAGTTTTCATGGGCAGTTTACTCTCTGATGTACTGCAGGTCAAATGCTTAGGAAGGAACAGTGCCTGTGTATCCCAGAGAATTGTGTTTGGCGGTTTAGAGCAGGTATTTCTACGCTCTTTTTGAGAGTTGTCCCTGCTGCTCTGAACCTGAGTGGAGGTAACGCTCCCCCAGCTGGGGTGCAGTCCTGTCCCAGCCTGTGGAGTGAAGTCAGTTCACACCAGGGGCTGAACTGGTTTGAACAAACATTGTAAAATATCCAGCTCTGCAATGTGTCAGTAATCTCTGCCAATGGAAATATTCTTATGCATGTCCTTCAGCTGCCATTTGTGTTTGTCCACAAAAAAAAGAAAGGGGGGGAAATTTTATTACATGCACATACTCCTGCCCCTACCTACATAAACAAACTGTCCCAATCCAAAAAGCAACAGCTCAGGATGCAAACAATTTCTCCTGAACAGGGAGAAAAATAGTGCATCAATGGCATTGCATATTTTTAGTTCCAGCTTTTGTTTTCAGGATGCTCCTTCAATTTGTGGGTCAGGTTAAGTCAAATATTTCCATGCAGTGTTTCGCAGAGGAGGAGAACAGACACCCCTCTGGCTGCTGAACTATTTCTCTTCTTGGACACAAAGTTGGTCTTCAACCAAGCCTGGGTAACAGGTTACCAGAAAGTCAGAGGAAGGTCTTGTAGGATGCAATATTTCATCTCTAAGAGACCATGTGGAACCAGAGGAGAAGGAGGTTACGTCCTGAGGCTATGTCTTTGCATGGGCCTCACCATCCGTCGGGGAGACCATTGGCCAAGGCTGAACATTAGCCTCCTCACCAAAACTGTTGCCATCCAGCATTTGGGTGGGATCCAAAACAAAAGGATTGCTTGCCAGGTTTGCACAGGTCACAGAAAGTGACAGGCTGTAAACCCTGACACCCAGGCACATCCAGGGCCTGCCTGCTGCTACTGTGACATGGGACCAGGAATTAAGGGAACTCTTGTCCCGGTCCATTGCCACAACTCGTCTCCATCCCTTATCCCTACAGGCTGAGTCCTCCAGTCCCAAGTAGAGTTTCACCATCTTCCTGCACCAAACCCATGCCACCGAGGGGCCTGAGTAATGAGTGGGCCCCATCTTCCACTGCCCACCATGGCACACAGACAGTACTTTCTTTTGTTGCTGCCATCACCGTGATGGCTGATAGACCTGCCTCCTTCCTCTTACTCCCCACCCCAAGGGATCACATGCGGAAAGCAATAATTCGGTTGCTGATGCAATTTTGCCATGATAGGGATCATAACCAGCAAGACTTTGATTACGGCCTTTTGAAGATGAGCAAAGGCTGCTGTTTACCGCATCCCCCTGTCACCACCAGTCATACGACTTCCTGGCATTGCCTCTGGGGTGATGCACAACCTCCGCTTCCCCGGCACAGCTCCGTCTGACCCAGAGGTGTCATTTTGCCCAGTGCAGGGGTAATTCCTTCACTTGCAGGGAAGCAATCGATCACGTATGTACGCAGCCTGACTCTCGTGCAGTGGCACTAGGCTGGCCGGGACACCACCCCCACTCCCCCCCACCCCCGGCCTTCTCCCTGCCGGATACGCACCATGCTGCAGGAGAACTAATGATGCCATAGCAGCCCCAACTTCTGGAATTTCCTGGCTTTTCCTAATCTTAACATCTCATTAGCGTTTATTTGCAGATGCATATCCTTGTTCTCTTCTCACACAGGCTGCTGTAAATCATGCAGTCGCTTCAGAAAGGAAGGGCCAATTCCTGGAGGCAGGGGACTGCTGCCAAGGCCCCTGCCAAAAGCAGTGTCTTCACCACCATGGCCTGAGCCTCCCAAGCTCATCGTGCCATCTCCAGAGGCCAAAGTGAAACCCAGTGCCTCATCCAAACTTTCCTCTCATCATCCTCACCAAAACGAACTCACAGACCTTTGGGGACTAGCCCATTCCTAGGTCCTACTTGGAAGAAGGCCCATCATGTCACCTTTTCTTGGAGGAATGGATCTAGCCAGTCTCTTGATAAATGGAAGAGATTTTTGGCAAAAATGCTTTGAGCAAGCAAATGCTTTATCTGAATGCATAAAGCAATTGTTAATATCATATGCACTAGAAAGGCGTGTAGCTTTATTTTTAGCTAAGTAGGAAATACTGAGGTTAGCGTTGTTATTCAGAGGTTGAAGATCAAGAGGCAAAATGGTTGAAGTGTAAACAGGACTGGAGAGAGATGCAATGGGGAGCATCTGTCTTCTCCTTATTTGTTAATATTGTCAATATTTTTGCTATGGTGTAAAGCTGCATTTTAAATAGAGATTTGTGGTTGGTGAATTGGTCTCCAGTTACTGTTAGAGTACAATATTGTTCACACATAGCATACAATGTCAATTATCGGACCAAAAGTAGATTATCCAAATGATTGGAAAGCTCTTCCATTGGGAAAAAAACACCTTTTTTCATCTCCTCTTCAGCAGGAGAGCAGGAGACCCAAATACCCAACAGTGGAGCAGAGAGGCGGAGGCAGAAGAGATCTGATAGATCACTGCTTTGAATAGCAGGCCATCCCCATTGCCTGGCTCCACATTCAAAATTTCCAAAAGATCACTTTCCAAAAGAAAGATCCAAAAGACCAAGGCATAAGCCCATTGTCCAAGCTGCCTCCTCTCCCTGATTCTGCTGCTCAAGCTTCCCACGGCTTTGCCAACCTGTCCTCTCAAATCCTTCTTGGATGGTGGCCCAGGCACCTGGTGATCAGCTCGCCACTGCCTTGCTGTCCCTCCCCACAGTGGGACCACAGCTGTCCCCCAAAGAGGCACCGGCACACAGAGGTGCGTTGGCCATCACCATCTCCGGGATCTGCTCAGGGATGCAGACCCTCTCATTGCAGCCAAGGCCTTGCTGCTGAAAACTGAAGCTCCAGAGGAGACACTTCTCTTCCACAGGGCTTTGCCCTCCCACCTCTCCTCTCCTCTCCTCTGGGCTTTCCTCAGTGCACCATAGTCCCACATCGAGGCAGAAAACTCTCCAACACCACTTCATCTTTGCGTCAGGTGATTGAAGCACACCCAAGGGAGGAGCGACTGCAGTGAAACAGTCACTCACCCTCCCTGTCCCCACACTCCTGAGAGCAGGAGGGACAGAACACTTCACTGCAGGGTACCATGGAGGTGTGGGACCCCGGCTCCGAACCTGCAGCCACTGTGAAATAACATACCCTAGAAAGAAAGCCTGGGGCAGCCTGGCACCCAAGCATCCCCCATGGCCATCCCCTCTGTTCCCAAGAGCCAGTGTGTGCCGTGTGGCCACCAGGCACGTCCATCCCTGGCCCCTGTGCCCAGCCTGGCCAGGCAGAGGAAGGTATTTGCCTCATGCTCCTTGGAGAACATTCCTCAGATAAAACTGGGTTCATAACTCATCAAAATATACGAAATTACAGGAAAGCTGTAAAAAAAGAAACCTATAAACTCTATGCAGATACAAGGTACACTGAAAGACATAACTGTAAATCAATATACACCTCATAAGAAACTTGCTATGCTTAATGTGTACAAAACATGAAGCAAATAATTACATATCAGTGTATATTTCTACAGGCTGTTTTGGTTTCGGTTTTTTTTTCTCTCAGACTGAGATGAAAGCTAGCATTACAGATTTATTCTAGTGGAAATGCTGATGTTTGTGTGAAGTGAACTCTTTCTTTGTTTATGTAACCCTGGGTTTTCAGCTACTTTATCAAATAACTACCTCTTCGTATTTGCTGGCTAGCAGAAATCTTAGCTTTGTTCCACAGCTCTAGTTACGGTCAGGATGATACAACAGGTGTGTGGTTAAGGGGATTTTAAAGCAGCTAAAATGCCCTGGGAGGGTTCCTATCTCTAAAGGTGGCAAATTTTGTGGTGTTGGTCTGTGGGATAAATCTCCCGCAAAGGAGGAAGGGGGAAGATGGTGGTTAAAGACTCTCATTTGTACAGTGCTTTCTTTGGGAAAAGTCAACGCCCTTAATAATATGCTTTAATTTTTGGTCAGCCCTGAAGCGGTCAGGCAGTTGGACTAGATGATGGTCGTAGGTCCCTTACAACCAAACTATTCTATTCTATTCACCTTCTTATCCCTGCCTTGTGGGGTAGCACAGCGTGATCTCCTGAAGCAGGAAAAGAGCTTTTGCTTTCTTACCTTTGTGGTGGCTGAGGAGGAGACTTTGCTTCTCATTGCTACCACATCACCTGGGCACGGGGAAGGAGGGCCTGTTAGCACAAGTAAAACACCCGCGTTGTTGAAGGTGATCTGAAACTCTGTCCATCCTCCTGAGCTTACATCCGACACAGGTTGTCCTGTCATGCTGTTCACAACCCTACCAGATTCAGTCTGATTTGGTTCCATCGGTAACGATGGGGTGAGTGCAATGGGCCAGAACAACAGAAGAGATGTTCTGAGTTGGTGGGGGGAGGATTTCTGGTTCACCCTGCCCACCTAGCTAACACACATACCCTTTCCATTCAGGTTACAAGGGAAAGCCTTGCAGAATTAGGGGCCAATTTTCCAAGCAACAATGACAATATCTGTAGAACTCTGCAGCCTCTTTTGAACAAAGTATTAGCAAGCACCACCAGGGCAATCTTACACCATTTTTATCAACATTTATGTAAACCCACGTTTCATGTCTATATTATCTAATTGCTACTTTTCTTACTGCCCCACTCATTAAAAAGTACTTCTTTCTGTCTCTGGTTAAAATAAATTTCCTGTTTTCTTTCCCCCCTCTAAACCAAGAGGTTGCCTCTTTAATGGGTTGCCTATTAAAGAAAATATGAAATATTTTTTCCACACCTTGCCAAAAGTTGTCCAAAATGAAACAGTGGCAGGGTCATGTACATCCAGATATGTCATGGCTGTAAGGGTAGTGGGGAGAGAAGCCTGTCTGTAAGTGGGGGGTATGATTCATTTGGATAACAATAGAGTCCACTGCCCTTTTCTACCAAATGTTTTTAGTTTGCCTCAAATAAGTCATTGTCTAACTTGTATAAAACCCTCCATCGCTTCTTGAGTTGTTGTTGGATATTTGGGAAACATATTTTGGGGGTTTTATGAGGGAAAAAAAAAAGCAAAAAAAAAAGCTGATTGCGATCACTTCCAAATAACACTTAACTCCTTGACACAAGGTCAGCAGGAGGGTTCGTGCATGTGTGTGTGCGTGTGTGTGTGCGTGTGTGTTTTCTTTCTAATCTGTGAGCTGTTCCCTAAGAGACACATTGAGAACTGGGGCTTGTCTGCTGACATGTTTTACACAGCTGATCCATTAGGATCCTGCTCTTCCTAGCCTCCCTGGCACCGCTTTGATCAGCGACATGTTTAAAAAAAAAAAAAAGGAGTAAAAGGCACTTCTCTGATCAGGAATCCCTCCCCTCCACTAAATCATCCCGGGCACTTTAAAGCCATAGGAACCACTGAGGGACCCCTCAGCTCTGTGAGGCTTCATGACAGCTCTACGCTAAAACATCCAGACGTGAGACAGCAACATCTTTTGCCCAGTGGCCTCTTCTGCCCGGCTCTGCGGTTAACCTCTTCCCTGCCCGGCGGGGAGCCCCCACCAGCCTCCGCTGCCATGTCTGCCTTCCCAATGGCATGTGTCCAGAGGGGCTCGGTGCCCATCACACACCTCAGGCACAAAGGGCAAATGCCAGTACAGCTTCACCTCCCTGCCTGCTTGCAAAAACTTGCCTTGCCTGGAAAATTCGGCTGCTGCAGGATCCTGACTCTGCCTTCCCATTGAGGAGGGAGTTTTTCATTTATTTTTGCTGATGTGGATCATACAAAGGTGGTGAGTGATGCTCTACCCAGGCGGGAGCATCCTCCAACAATGCACAGGGTCAGGCAGTGGCCATGTCCGTACCATAGCCCCTTACAGCCTACACACACACAGCCAGACAAGGCCTCAGCAAGAGGTGAATGAACCCCCGTGGGTTAATCCCAGTGGCCGATGCTAGGACTTCCCAGGTCCAGCTGAGCATGGCTGCTTGCTCCTGGATGGCTGCTCCCATCCCATCGCACTAGGAGGCAGCCAGACGCAGCTGTGGTCAAGGACTGCTGACAGATGCCACTGCTTTATGTTTTGTCAAACCCTGTGTGATAAAGCCCATTTCTTTAGCTGTTTGACACCACTTTGGAGTATTAAAAACCTGACATCTTCTTTGATGCTTGCTGAACATGAACACACACACCAAAATGGAGGCAGGAGCACAGCCTAAGAGCAAGCCCAAGAGGAAAGGGGGGACAGTTGTACTAGGGAGTCCCCGGTAGTGAGAGGGGAGGTGAGGGCAGCCGGGTGTGCTGCTGCTGCTGTGAAAATCCAGATCAGCTTCCCCATCCCTTCTCTTTTAATGTCCCTGAGCCTGGTCCGGTTTTCACCTCGGTCACTTGCTGAGCAATTGCTGGCAATAACCCTGAACAGCCCGTCTCCTTGCAGGGAGGGAGGAACAACTAACAAAATGGTCATCGCTGCCTTCCCAGCCAAAAGGGAAAGGCTTTGTTGCACTTGTTTCTTGCCACATTGACACCTCACTGTGATGGAGAGCCAATGAACCCAGGATAATAGGGTGATCTGAATGCTAAATAAGTACTCCGTGTTAATTAGCAGCAGGTAGAGTGCCTGGTGGTAGTAGTGCATGGTGGTACTGATTGCTTCCCCATGTTCAGGTCTTCAAAGTCACTGCAGTTTGCAGTAGATAGGGTACATACCAGACATTGCAGAGATCCGGATGAGTTGTCCACTGCTCAAGGAAATCCCCTAAACCACAGCTCTAGCAGCTTCCCCTCTCCTCACCCATCTCACACCCCCCCCATTAATTCCTTGCCTTTTTTGAGCATTTTTCACTGACTTGTGTGATGAGAGGGACTTTTTGCCCTGAATGTCCAGCGTGCCCTTTTTATTTGGTTTATGGAACAAATAGGGATAATGTGATGGAGGATCTTGCTCTTGACAGCCTTCTTGAGACTGATATTTTGGCAGTGCAGAAGTTGAGGAATCACTGAAATGTGCTTTCATTTTCCGCAACCCCCGTGCTGGCTCACACATAGCTCCGCACACCAACTCTGTAAAAGATCTGGGTCCAGCAGCTTGTCTTTAAAGCAGATTTGAGAGCATACACAGTTCTACCTTTGGCATGAGGCATTTGCAGGAGTTTAAAGATACTGTCTGTCATCTACCTTGTTTCAGGGAGGTTTTTCCATGTCCAATTGTGGTAGTAAGATACCCTCAATTGTTCACACCTCAAAGTCCCTGCAGCTTGGACAGCACCCCTAATCTGGGTCCCCACCACCCCGATGTTTGTCCTACAGCTCTCTCTGACGTGGCACCATGTGCTTTGTTTGGCGGGCCAGGCTTAGAGGAGAATTAAAAAAAAAGCACAAATACCCAGAGTCTCAGTTCATTTACGCTTCAGTTCAGACCGGGGCTGGAGGAGGATCGCTTCAGCTCTAGGTTTTCCTCACAGTATAAATCCCCGTGACTGGATCCCATAAAACAGTCTCAAAAGCTCCCTAAGAATTTGTCGGGATGCCAGGTCCAGCGTGCCTAGCCCTCACAAAACAGGGTAGCTGAAAGCAGCAGAGTGAAAAGAAGCCAAACACCTTAGTAAAAGCAAGGATTAAAGAAAGAGGCCACATTAAAACAACATCCATTTTTTTCAGGCCATTTGCAGATAAATGACCTCCGTTCTTCTAATTAAAGAAAATGTGCAATTAGCTTAATCAGATCTGTGGGAAGAAAAGCAGTCGCTGAGTCTCAAAAGGCAGGTTCTGAGAAACTGCAGCCAACTTTTCCTGGGGCCGACTGGAGACACTACATCAGAAACAGCATGAGCCCTGCCAAAGCCTTCTTCCTGTGAAAAATGATGTTTCAATTTAGGCTCCTGTATATTGTATTCGTTAATCTCCCTCTCACTTGCTTACTCACTTGTTCTCTCTCGCTCTTTGGCACTGTAAATAGAGGCATGAAGAAGTATTCCCTTGTATTAGTACGGGCATTGCACCCTAATTTCTCAATGAAATAAAGTCAAGTTTATCATTTCAGTTCCCCATCAGCCTCCATGTTCTTTGTACCTTGTGATCTGAAGATGGGTTATTTCATGATACCACACAAGGGCCAAAACCATTTGGGGGCTAGAAAACAGGACTTTCCTGCAGGAAAGTAATATAGGGCTTGTGCAATGGGAAAAGGTCTCAAAACCCTTAGCAATGGTGGGGGTGAAGGTCCTGAGAGGCTGTTGGAAATCCTGGGGTAGGAAGCTGAGCTCAGATATCAGTCCCTCCTCTCTATAGACAAAGTGGGAAACTGTGCAAAGTGCAGGACCAGTTCCCTTAACTCTTCACTGGGGATTGTTTGCCACTAAACTCCTCTCGCTTGTTCCACAGGCATTCAAAGAATAGAAATCAGGGAAGTAAGAAACACACGGCCCATTAAAAAAAAAAAAAAAAGCTGTTTTAAAGTATTATCTATTCAAATAGTTTTGAAGTCCAAGTCTTCTTCCTAAAAGTGGGCAAAGTCCTTTTAGTCAGGCAGAGTAAAGAGCCAGCCCTACAATGATCTTGCAAACGCATAAATTGGGCTGCAACTGAGGGCAGAACCAACTATCAGAACAAATAACCCTTATTCTGTTCATTCCTTACCCTGCATTTCCTAAGGGGGTTTTCAAGCATGTCAGGAGCCATCTTTGTGACCAAGCAGGGGTTTGGCTTTTCTCTGGATGTCACTCCTGAGAAATATAAAGTCCCCCCTCATTTGCCCATGGAGGGTAGTGCTGGGATCAGGGTTTGCTGTCTCTGCTGCCCTCCCAGTGCAAGAGATAAGGACCACATCATGAGTAAGTAACTATAGCTCCTGTTTGATGCTCCTCTTCTACCAGAACAGTTGTTCCTCAGTGCCTGGCCAGTAACCACCACTTACTCAGCAAAGCGCCTGCTCCCGTTCATGCCCACCTGCTTGTTAGCTCATTGCTTGGGCAGGCATTTCATGCCAGAGCTTTCCCTATCACCACAGGTGACAATGACCTGGTTTGCCCATTCAGATGTCCCATGGGAATGACCTCAACTCTTTGGTGAGTGACTGGGTTTTGTGGAGAGTGCAGCTCCACCTGTGCAGCTGTACCTGCAAGTACAGGTATGAATTGGAGACGTTGTGCTAGTTCACCTGGCCAAGGAAGGGTCTCCATGGCCTCCACGTGCTGGCAAAACTCTGGTTGCTCCTACATAGGCAATAAACACCTCCAAAACCAGACTTTTTTTTCTGATTCTGGGAGTATCTTTTTTCCTAAACCCTTCTGCCCCCAAGGTTTTCAATTTTTCTTATTGACATTTTCTAGAAAACACTTTTATTTTGAAATGTCCATGTGATCTTTTTTCTTTGCTCGTTTCAGACTACTTTAACAAGTAAACGCTCAGCTTTCAGCTTTGGTCTGGGTTTTTTGTTTGTTTGTTTGTTTACAGTTTTCCACCTAGACAAAAGTTAGATACACAGTTCCAAAAAGTAGAGGTTTCCTTGCTGTTGGCTTTGTTGTTGACTGCTAATTTTTTTCCACCACTGGATAAGGGGAAAAAGTCAGGGTTAAAAATAAAGATGGGGCCCTAAAATATCTCCAAACCAACAATAGGAAGCGGATGTGTTTATTTTTTGGTTGGTTTCCAAAAATCTGAAGGAGGTAATACTTTATGTTAAAAATATTTATTAGCTCGGGTAATGAACATGTTCTGATAAAGAGCCTGTTGCCTGAAGTGTGAGGCAACAAATAAGCTAAACCTTGTCTATTTTACATCACGTAATGAGTGTTTAAGTGCAAAACTAAAAACTTTTGACCAGTCAGGAGGGGATAATGTGCAAGATAGTGTCACACAGCTCCATGTGCCCCCCTTCAGTCAGGATGGGAAAAGCATTGCCATCCCCTGGGATGGATTCAGCTTTGTCGTCACCCCCAGGCTCATTTTAGGGGAGTTACAGGGTACAAACTGGGGGCTGCAGTCGACCCTTGCTGCCGATTTCTAGCAGCCTCTAGCGGGGTGAGTCGAGAAAGTAGGGTTTGCATGTGCATCTGTGTGTCCTGGTGGACCTCTGAGGATTTGCCTGGTGTGGCAGGGGCTGGTGGGCTCCCTGGCAGCAGCTCTGAAATGGCGAGAGCTGGAGGCTGGCCTGAGTCTCTGAAAAACCCCATCAGTAACTTTTCTGGCAAGATAAATTGCATTTTAAATGTGGAGATGACCTTGGTAATCAGAAATAAATCAGCAGGATAATCAAAATTGATGGGTAAGTCAAATCTAGAAAATTTATATACTGGAGCCCTATGGAATAGCTTGGAAATCCCCACAAATCGGGTCCTGGCTGAAATTTTGGTCACTTTGCTGTAGTAATTTAAACTTTTCTATTTACTTTGGCACTTCTCTGTTCAGTGACTTGGCGTCATCAAAATGCTTTGATATGTCCAGCAAGAATAAAAAATATAAAAGTCGAAGGGTAGTATCTTGGTTTAGGACAACTGTGAACATGAAATTTAATCCTGGGCTTTGCAAGAGGGACTCTCTAGAACATATTGGGGGGAAAGCAATTAATACTGCATTAAAAAAAAGAACAGTCCTTCCTTTTCACTCTGCTTTTCAATGTCCTGTAATTTGGGCCAAACCAAACATTGCTTACGCCACTACTGATGTTACAAGTTCATGTACCGCTGCTGATGTTACGTACATTAACACAGCAGTCACTGGAAAGGAAAAGCAAGTGTGATTTATCTAGATCATGGACGAAAGGAAAGTACAGAACAGAGCTGGTCCTCCCATTACTTTATTTTATTCCCTGCTGTTAATTGCTTTCTTGATACACCCTTGCTTTTGTCCTTTTGACACGTAGGCTGCCATCACACTCCACAGCTACCAGAGCCGAAATTGCTCCAAGACCCCTTATCCCTTAAACAATCTGAAATCTGCAGGCACTGCTCTGACACTCTTCTAAAACCAATTTACTGGCTTCAGTGTAGTTATTCCTGCTTCGTATCAGCGCAAGGCAAGTAGAGTCAGGCCAACTCTCTGATCTACTCGAGCCTGACATGTGGCTTAGACTGGTTTTATATCGATCAAGAATTTGGCCTTGAGATCTCCACATTCTCAGTTTGACCCAGTGTTTTAAAAAAATACTTCCAAATCTGTGCCGCACTTTTCTGCCTTTTCTTTGTCCTTTCCAAACTCTACTGCATACACTTCATGTCTGCAAACTCAACCAAAAGTCGTGGACCTCTTACAGTCCATTTATTTCTTTCTAACATAATTCATACTTGAGTTTGCACATATCTTCTTTCTTAAAAACATTTCAGAGAGAAACACCACCTTTTTGTAGGGCTGGTAAAGTTTTTTTTCCACTGAAACTGCTCTGAAGTAAAGTTGGGTTTTAGATAACAGGAAAAAATATTTGTCATAAAGTGTGTCAAGGAACAGTTTCTGTTTTCCATTGTCAAGACACAAATGCCTGAGAACTGCATACTGAGATTTCAGTCCCTGCAGTTGTCACTTCAATGCCCAATGTTTCTGTTCTCTTCTAGGGGTCTGTTCGATGCTTGCATGATATATTCAATGCTATAACCCAGAGATCTTCTCTCAAAAGTCCTGTCCATCCCTTTACTACCCCAGAATCTGAGCAAGGAGCTTGACATGGCATGACAATAGCTCCTTAAGAAGTCCTCTGATGGAGTTTCCATCTCAGTCTTCCTTGTTTGGGACAATACTTTTAAGCATTTAATAATCAACATGGGACACAGTAGTTGTCTTCTGACCAGTCTACTTGCAAATTTTTAAAGCCCTTAAATATGTAAAGGTTACAGCGCTTAACTTGGGCAGCTAACTAACAAACAATGCCACCAGTACTACCCAGGCAATAGGGAAGATAAACAGCCAGGCAAAGAGGTGGAGGACTGGAAGACGGATATCAAAAGAATTACAAATTATATTTTTGGTATATGTATTAAAGATTGAAGATTACTGAAGATCAAATCCAAGGAGTTGTGTAGGTAAAGGAAAAAAAATTGAAAGATTAATGGTTAACAAAGAAGATGGGAAACAGCTCAGGAAGAGTCTAAGAGAGGTATGGAGGCACATCAGTGAAAGAAACGTGTCTTTACTTCCATGCCACGAATTGCTTTGATTCCCTGGTTTCCTAATGTGGAAGGCTCCATGCAACAAGTCATGCTGGTGAGGAAGGACACAGCTAGGCCATATGAGCACGCTGCATCCAGGTCTGAGCCATCTAACCATCCTGCTCTGAGCATGGGGAAAGACCCTTTGGATGGCACTTTGAGGAGGATGCATCAGGCACAACCTCAGCAGAAGGCCTAGCTCAGGGATCATGGAGCAGGAAAAAGGCCATGCAACATATGCTGCTGCTGCTGAAGGGAGTTTGGGGGAGTGTGATCTGAGAGCCAGATGTACATGACTTTTGTCACCCACTGTGGAGGACCTGCTTATTATTAGCAAAGGCATCTCCTTCCACTGAGACCAGATATGGGTTCAGCCACTGGACACGCAAGGTTTCAGAATCATCTCAGTCTGCTGACTCCAGAAGTAACTGCTGCCTCCAGGCAACTAATGAAAGGACTCTCTGCTTAGGATTTACCCCTTTGTGGTCTAACCTTTAAAATAATTGATTAAATGGAACATTTTACCATCTTCTTACTGGTTTCTTTCTCTCTTATTACCCTTCATCATAAGTGAACTACTCTCTGATGTCATGTGATAGTTCTCTGCACTGAAAAAATATGAAGGCATTTTTGGGTTGCTGTTTTTATCTTCCAGATACTTATCACTGTTTCCAGGAAAAAAAAAGTAACTTGATGGCTCAGGACTTCAAGCAACCCTCCTTCCCCCCAACAATACCCCCAACTATAAATGAAGCTCATTTGGAAATAGAGTATACAGCAATGGACACATACGAAGCAGTTCAAATTCTGGTCATGCTCAGACAGCAGTTACTGCCATAATTTTCTGGCTTTGCATTAACTCATTGAGCAGGAGCCTTGGCTTGTTCACAGCATTTTTTCTTGTCTGAAAGATGACTTGGTTAATACAGGACAAACACTGGAACTCCTCTATTCTTTCCTCTTCCCTCTCACACATGCACAAACACACATTAACATGCCTATATATTGTGTTATGTATCTGTAACACACATAAATGTAGAACACTTATATACATATATTATACATATAGGTAGGCACACAAATGAATCTTCCTACTCTCTTTCAGTGCCAATGTGTGTGAAGACTTGAAGAGGCAGTCTGCTTCTCTGCTGTAGTCTTACGTGCTTTCATTTCCAATAATCCAGCAGATGCGCCTAGATCATATGGAGGGGAAATAGCTGCACCAGCTGCTTCTGTACAGACAAAATACACTCTTGTGGCTATAATGTAATGTTTTCCTTGGAATATATGTTGTGCCATAGGAGCAGGTGGCATTCCAGGCTCTTGAATGAACATACTTTTTCTTGGAGCCAAAGTGAACTATTATCTATCAAAAACCTAAAAATTACCATCAGCAACAGCAAGGAAATTAGGTATACGCAAAAAAACCAGTCAGAAACCTGGTTCTTACCCAGGCAACAACTGATTTCTGCTTCTTTTAGGAGTTAGGCAGAGACAGTGACGCTGTCAGTTCACACATGATAAAACAACTGCAGCCCTAAGTGGCTTTCCAAACTACAGTAGGTCTTCAGGGTTCGGCTGCAAGCATATTGGGTTGGAAGAGTATTGGTCCAGCCCTGGTGCAAGAGGCTGCACTCGTAGCAAACCTCCCATCGCCACGTGGGAAATGCCAGGGGACCCGGAGAATGGGGTGAGGTACCAGCCATACCTGCTCCCACAGTATGGTGTAGTTGACTAGGCTGCTAGGGCCAGCCCATGACAGCAATGCTGTGTATATGGCCAGGGCCTCCCTGGGACATGTTGGCAGCCTCTTTGCTGTCATGTTACACTCATTAAATGAAAAAGGCAAATGATTTAAGCACTGTTCCAGGTGTGCCATGCGGGAGTGCCTGATACCCAACATTTGGGCAGAAAAGAAATGAACCTGGGGATATGATTTTCTGAGTCTTGAGTTCAGGAATAGTCTAAAACTCTGCATGCCATCACTGAAAATCATGGAAGTCAGAGCTTGCTGATCACCTCATGTAGTAGTTTACACTGCTTCAAACAGGGGAAAACAGTCATAAAAACACCTGGCAGCCTTGTAAAATGACTGCACAGGCTGTGAGTAGTATCTGTTGGTGCTGCTGAAGGTGGCATTGGTCTCACATTTGTAAAAGCAGTTTAAGGATGCAGAGAGATGATTTTGAAGACAAAAAATCAGAGGAGCTCTGACTGTCCCAGCTTTCTAGGGGTGGCAAGAAGGTTTCCCAGTTCTCGCACACTGCCACTCTGGGAGTCCGTCTTCTGTAGGACACAGATTGTTATCCTAAAAGGAAGAAGAAAATCCATCCAGAGGACTGGAGCATCCCTGCATGAGAAGGCGAGGAAAGCCTGCAACAGTAAAATCTTGTTTGCTAATGACAGTTCTGAGAACTTTTAAAAAATGAAGTGGAAAAAAAAAACCCTAACCCTCCATGAAACATTGATTAGATGCCAGTTCACATAACTCTCCTTGGCTACTATGTATTGTTATTATTTCTTTTAAAGACTAATAGATCCTATTCTTGACAAGCGCAAAGCCAGGAGGTGGGATCTTATCCAGTATTTTCATTTTTTAGCCCACAAGAGGCAATGATTGTATCAGAATATTATTTGTCTGCCCAAACCACATTTACTGTGTGAAACTCTGCAGAGGACTTCCATTCTCAGGAAAAACTGTTCTGTCAGACAGTGCAGAAGAAACACTCCTCCTCATCCTGATTAAGCCAGCTCAGTTAGGACAGAATCTCTTTTCCTAGGCTAAGTTTCCAGAGCCAGCTTTCAAATTTGCATTTACAGATTTTACCTGAGCAGATTGGATCTGGGATATGTGAAAAAGCTGAGTGCTCCAACAGCCAAGTCACATGTATGAAGCAGTGAAAAAGGTAAGGTGAACCTCAAGAGAAGTCTGGAGGAGCAGAAGCGTGGTTGAGCACGTCTGATTTCCCCTCACCTCACAGGAAACATGGCTTTCACTGAATGGCTTGTTGAGCAACCAAATGTCAACTCATATGCAAAGAGCTTTGAGGAGGTGTTTTAAGAAATATGTGGGAGATCTGGTAGACAGATTGGGCTCAACGCTTCCATCCCAGTCATCCTATAAAGCCCTAGGGACTTCCAGCCCAGTAAAAGTAGTCCACAGAGATCTTCACGTTCTCAACTTGTCTTCTGGATGACATTAAAGCAGAGGCAGTCCCAGAAGGCAGGCACTATCCTTGGCCTCGCGCTTATCTGTCTGTGCACATTTTCTCCAGCACTTAGTGTTACCAGAACCTGACTCATAAGACGGGCTTTGCTTTTTTATGAAGCTACCAAAGGGTCCTGGCGCTAGCATGTGTGTGAGTGTCCTGATAAGGGTATGACAGCGTGTGGGAGGCCAGAGGCGGGTAATGCCACTGGTATGTTGAGTGGGGAATTACTTGTGTGTGTAGAATGACCTCTTCTTCCAAAACCTTTCCGAGACAGAGGCCGAGGAGAAAAAGCAGCACTGACAGTTCAGGGTTCAGTCCACCCTACCAAAACTTTCCATCCTCGTGAATGAAGCCATTCACTGGATTCTGCTTCCTGTTTTGCTTCTGTATCCCTTTAATCTTAAAATAGACAACTTTCTTTTGGGGGAATAACTTCTGCCATGGTGCAGCCCCGGTGATATGAGTGGAGTTACACCAAGGCTGAGGTTGATCCCTGTGTCTCATTGCCAGAAAGTTTCCTGGAGTTAGACCCTGGGTAGCACAGCTCCGAAAGGCGTTTGCACTGTTTTGGTCTCAACCTGTTTCCTCTGAGAGCATTGTCCTGCAGAAAGGATTAAAAAATAAGGGGAAGAACCCATGAAAATGTTGCAGTTGTTTCTGCACAGAACAGTTTAAAAAGGAACCACATTTTATGGAATTTTTCACACACATCCTCCCCCTCCCTCAAATTTCAATGTTCCGTTTTCTTCTCTTCTCCCTGTTTTTGACATATTGCCACTGAGTGAAATGAAATGAGAAATAGCCAGGGGCTTGCTCTGACATTTTCTTCCCCACCCCATCCTTCGTCCACCCAGACTCTTCTCAGTTTTAATTTTTATTTTTTTTAATAGTATGGAATGGCAAAAGGGAATTGTAGGCTGTGTGTACTCATTTGCTGCAACCCACCCATTCTGCTGTTCCTTGCCACCTTCCTTATCATTCCTTCAGCATTTTTTTTGACCATGTAAAGCTGAAAAAAAAAAATCCCTTGCCTGCAGATTCACTCCAGATTCATAGGGAGGGAAAAATCTGGCCCCAACATCTGAGATCAAGAGCTTTATGGCCTAGTCCTGCCTAATTTTAAGGGATTTTATATAGCAGAATTGGAAAGAACCAAGAGACACTTAGAGCACATGTTCTGAAATACCAAGAATAACAAAGCAAACACTTAATGAGTTCCAATGTGTATGTCTGCTGTGAGTAATGATGCTTAATTCTGCTGCAAAATAATTCCTTTATATGTTCTTCTGTTTTTTAAAAAATGCATCATTGCTGCACTGGGGTCATAAAAATTACGAATATGTTTTCCCATGGCATGAAGCCATAGATACTGTAAGGCATTGTGCTGGGCCATTATACACAGCCTGTAATCAGAAACAAATGTATTAAGTGAGATGATGTGATGTTACATGAGAAAAGTGAAAATAGAGCAGGGAAGTGTGATAGACAGTGACTTGGACCACAGCATCAGCTCTGAACAGCCCCTTTCTCTTCAGAAATCAGAGGCCATGCCAGAAGAAGTTGTGTTTCTAGATCCGGGTCTAGAAAACAGAGTCAAGCTTCTTGGAAGAGGGAGGAAATAAAACCTGTCTGAGAGCCGAGGAAGGCAAAAAAAATACTGAATTTCCTATTCAGAAAGAGAAATACTGCTATGCTGGTGAGGGTGCAATAGCACAGGCTTGGTAGGGGTCTCAAAAATGCAAAGGAGCCCATGCCTCCACTCCTCCAACTTACAAGCTTGTTGCAGGGGTCCAAATATTGGTGGTGACATGGTAAGAGCTATTATTGAAGAAAGAGCTCTTGTTTCTTTGGAATTTATGTTTCTGAGATTTTGCACCAGTACTGCTATTATCAGCTTAAAAATTAAACTTGACTCAGATTGGGAGAAATGGAGCAACTCATTTGTCTATTTGCCAGTGTTTATTTCCTAAAAAAAAAAAAAAAAAAGATGCTGTTTGTGAGAGCTGCTTTCATTTCCAGGAGTATACGGTGACTCCTCAACATCAAAGCTGGATTTTAATTTATTGACTTAACTTTGCAGCGCACAGAGCAAAAGGTCAAGTAAAATGGGACTCCTTTAGAAAAATGATAGTCACTGTTAAGAAGCATATAGGCCATTTGAATGCTCTGACACTTTATTTCCAAGCCCCTTAGAAAGGCCTTTGGAAACTCCTAAAGCTCAGCCACTTGCACCCTTTGAGAGATGTGCACCGTAACTGCAATGTGCAGGTGAGAGCAGCAAAGAAAGTTACGTTCCTATTTCCCAGGTGTTACAACAGTGGGCCCTAACATGAGAGCAGCACCCAGAACGACCTACCTTCCATCCACTGACATTTCCCTCTGATGGCTGTCCATGAGCCGGGACACCCAATGCACCATTTTTTTCATCCGGTTCAGGTGATAGCTGTATCAGCCATAGATCCCCTGCAAACCACCATGAGTAAAAAGCAGAGAGTGAGACCATCAGAACTGAATCATGAGGGCAGTAGGTCATAAAGTATCTGGAAAGCAGATTGCTTGGACAATACTGCTTTCTGCTTGCTTTTTTCCTTAAAACTGCCTGGTTTTATCAGCTGAGTAGGGCACAATGAAGAGTACTGAAGGACCTGGATAAATAAATCCTATCTAATTATTGACGATTATCTTAAGAATTGTCTCAGCAGTAATATTAGAAATGGTTCAGATCCACTTAAATCTGGAAGACAAGCAGCCGCTGCTTCTATGCCTTCTACAGAAAACAACTGTCTGCTCAGCAACAGGGGACTTGCTCCATTTTTTCCCCTGGAATGTACAAATAATTGATACAAACAGGGGAATTACACCTTAGGCATTATAAAGCAGGGCCTTTTCTTCCTAGGGTCTGGATCTTGGATGAAAAATTAGTATCATTGCAATGAAGGAAAAGTTGCTCAATACTTGATGTTTTCGGTCTGTGCAATACAAATGTGTATTTGTTGTAAATCCTTATACAGCAGCATTTTTTTTTCTTTTCTATCCCTGTTTCTCCCTTATGAAATAGTACGGCTACTTTAAACCATAAATAAACACAGTTAGGGATTTACCATAAAGAAAATCTGAATGACACTCTTCTGATTCCAGTCAGCTTCCCCTTTGCATGAACAAATCCCCTCAGTGGGTGAACCCCCATGCATCTAAGGCTGTTGAGACCCCCAAACACAGGAGGTAAACCATATGCATTGCATTTGTTTGCTTTAATGAAATGATTGATTTATTGGTCACAAATTCCTCAAAAGCATTTGTTTTTAACCCCTGGGTTCTTATCAGAGAGCTCCCAGCATCCGTCAAAATCATGGCTGTCATTCGCTATGGCGCAGTGCAACTCAAAGGCTTTCCCAGGACTCCCCATTAGCAGGGAGCCTTCCCCTACCCCCTGAGTCTTCCACCAGGGCACAGATACCCCCTCATCCTATGGCTGTTTGCTTCCTAGAATAGCTAGATTTGAGGACGAGGGCCTTCCTAATGGAGCTCGAGTGCATTTGCGGCACAATAGGTCATTTCTGGCTCGCTTGCTTTCTTTTCAGCTCGTGGGACAAAAAGGGACATGCTTACACCATTTGCTTACATTGGTAGGTAAAGAAAACCTTAAATGTTGCATGAGTCACTTGCACTCAATTTATTTCTGCTTCTGATAACAAGAACATTACTTTGGAAAAGTGAAAGGTTAAACATTAACCAGAAAAATAGTTCTAAGACAAACATTTTGAATGTTTTTTTCCTTCATATTTGAAAATGACTTGTCTCTTCCCCTCTTACCACCCTCCCTCCCCCCCATATTACTGTCGTGCTGCTGTTCCTGATACGTGGTAGATGCAATAAGCACTTGTACCACCACAAGATGGACTCCTCTCCGCCTACTACGAATCAGCCGGGTGTTTGAGCTGGGTGCAAGCTCTTGGCTGATTAGCTTTTTGTTAACAATTCCTGGGCTTCCTCACCTCCCAAGAAGCGTACCTGAGAGAAGAGCCCCCATCACCATGCTCTGAGACAGGGGCTCAGCTCTTTGCTCCTTCTTTTAGTCCTTGTTGCATGCGGGGAGTGAAGAAGGAAATAAAAAAAAATGTGACCTGGGGAACGGGGTGAAGGATTGTCTGAGCTTCAAAAGCACTGTGTGAGTTTGAAGCAGTGATTTTAGCAGATGTCTTTTTCCTCCATGGCGCACCAGCTTCACGCAGGCGTAACCACTGTCCCCAAGCATTTGAAATGTATTCTACAGTGTGAGTCAGCTTGCAGGGGGAGGGTGTTGCGCAGCTTTGGTGGTTAAAAAGTCTGTTAAGAAAGGACTGAAAAATGAAAAATAGTCTCTGCCTTCAAAGCTGAGTACAAGTTTTACCTGTGTAGTGATTTACCTTTTTTATGTGGAGACATGCTTGTTGAGCTCCAACTCTGCTCTGAAATCACTTCAGCTTTTCTGCTTTAAGGCAGTCTCCAATCTCAGTCACAACAACATCAATTGTTAAAAAAAATCTGTAAATCAGTGATGCTACTTCTGCTCCCACCCATTTTTGGAAGCCCAGAACATGGGACAGGCATATATTTTATCAGTTAAAACAGCCTAATTGCCTGTTGTTTGGTTAATTTGGGTAGCAAAAATAAACTGCCAAAAGCAAAGATGAATGAAACAGCTAAGATAAAACCAAAGCCAAACAAACATCGACAACAACAAACTAGGTGGCTTGGAAAAGGGTAACTCCTGGTCCGGGAGTCATTCTGGGTGGTCGAGGCTCCATCTCAGGCCACAAGCAGGACGGGTGTCCTAGGGCGCAGGGCTGCTGGACCGCAGGACAGCTGAAGCGACCACTGGCCCCCTTTCCTGCTGCCTCCCCTCTGCCCTTCCTGCACGATTGACACCCCCCACCATGTCTTGGGGTTGTTCCATCTGCCCTTCCCAGGGCAAACATTGCTCGGCTGGCAACATTTTGATCTAACCAGAAAAAAAAAAAAATCAACAAGCAGCAAAAATCATAACAAACCTGCGGACAATCCCAGTAACTTCACTGATCTTTCATACCCTGGATCGATAAAACCCTGCTACTTGTCCATATCTCTCGCTCTCTGTTCAGTCTCTCAAGACTTGTAGACTAAGTGATGTCTTGTACCAAAGAATGGCACCAGGTTAGACTATGCTGGATGAATAGGGATTTCCTTTCAACAGTTCTTATTTTGCCATATTTCAGTATTTTATCAAATGTCCTCTTGTCCTTTCCCTTCTTCCTTGTGACTATTTATTATTTTATACGATTTCCTCATATCTCCCCTTATTTATGTCTCCCACAAGGTAATCTGTGCTGGGATAGCAGACTGCTCCACCAGTGTTGCTGATGCAGCCAGTGCCAGAGAGTACCAGAAGCCTCCCATCATAATTCCTTTGCAGAAAATTTGCAGCCAGGGTCACAGACCCATAAGGTAAGCTTGGCTTAAGGCAACTGGGACCTGAGCCTACCACAGTGCGCCTTCTCCCAGCCCTCCCAGTCTGGCCTGCACCCTCCCCCCTCTCTCATCCCCCTCACTCAGCTCCCCACGGAGCCCTCCTTCCCCAGACAGACGATCCCTTCCTGTCGCCTCCCTGGGATGGACTTCTTCATTTTTCCTTAGCCAGCTCCCCTGGACAGACTCTTGGTTTCTCACTGACTTGTTGTGCTGTTGAGGTTTCTTGGCCTGGGTCCCAGGGTTCCTGCCTTAATCCATCCCTTCAAAGAGATTTGGATAAGTCTGGATAAGCTTCCAAGCCTCTGGATGCTTATTCAAAGCGCGAGGCTGGGGGAAAGCGGGGGGGGGGGGGGCATCCCTGAAGGAAGCCAGAGGCCATTTATGTACAGTCAAACAACCTTTTTTTTTTTTTTTCTGAATCAGAGATACCTCCTCAAATCCCTCAGCACCTGTGTGTCAAAATCTGCATTTGCATTAGTAAAAAGGTAAACCCTGGCCCTCACATCCTGAAGCAACGTGCCTGGACATTTAGAGGTACAGATGGCCCAGCGCCTCATCAGGGTGCCTGTTGCAGAATTAAAAACTGGGATTCCTTCTTCCAGGAGATCTCGGGTATGTTTACATACCACTGGGTATTTTAGGGGTGACTCACTACAGAAGTCCCATTTGAAACCAAGAAAGATCATAGTTTTGAAATGAAATGCACTGAAGAGGTGTGGACACAGCAACAGATCACAAAAAAATGTGAGGCTGGATTCTCCAGCCCACGGGAGTCCTGCTGGGCAGCAGCCTGGCTGGGGGGTCCTTTGCTGCAGCCAGCCGCTGACTCTGGAGGCACGGGAAGGGTGAAGCGGTTGTAGGAGTTGAGCCCAGAAGGAAACCTCTTCTGTACCATCTGTCCTCCTCCTCGCTTCTGATGTTACAGATAGACTGAGAAAGCGCCATTTGGAGCTATTTCTGCAGGTGTTTTGGGTGGTTCTCGTCCTGGCTTGAAGTCACTGACACCTGACATGAAAATAGGCATTTTCACAACATTTCAGCTGCACCTGAATTAAAAGTAGATTTCAGCCCCTCTGGAACCAAACCCAACATTTGCTCAAACCACCGTTACTCCAGGCCTTTCCATTAGCCCCTCAGCATTCAAGAAGCATTCATTCATAGTTTAGTTTCCTGCTTCAAACATGTTCACTTTGGGAAAACTGATCATTATTTTCCATCCAAATGAAGCCCAGTTGTGTCCTGTTCACCAAAAGAACAATATGGCTTAAAGCAGCTTTAAGAAAACCGCTATCTGATGTCAGTAAATCTCTGTCTATGCTATAACTGCTTTAAGTCAGGAAGCAGTGGGCGTGCTCAAAACAACACATAAAGATAAAGATTTCCAGTGCCAGGAACGTGAATATATTTTGGAAGAAAACAAGGGGGGCATTCTGTGCGGGAAGAGGTGAAAACACATGTCAGCCTGTGGAGCCTGCCTGTACCATAACACACATGCACCAGCTGTTTGGGGAAGCCACATCTTCAGATGGAGACAAGGAGGCACTGGAGGGGCCTGTCCTCGGCACACAGGCAGGGTGAATGGCTGCTGCTATTATTTGTTTCTTTGTCTTGCAGCAGAGGGGTGTTTACTCCTCTGCTTCTAGGAGCTGAAGGAATGCATCAGAAGACAGACCCCAGCCCCACCTCTTTTGCAGGGATGGATGTTGAACAGTTCCTGGGGGGCAGGAGAAGATTTGACCATCCAGCCACGTTGCACTCCTGGACCTCCATAGGGACCTACCCTTGTCCTTTCCTGAGCAGAATGGGTGTTGCCACAACCAAACTCATACATATTGGTCACGCTTTGACCCTACAACAACATGAAAGCCCTCAAGGAAAAGGGCATCTATGAATCCTGTGGGCTGATTGTGTGTCCCTAGAAAAGCCACTATAGCATGTGATGGTGGAATAATTCCACCAAGGCCAAGGATATTTCTATCCTTTGCCCAGCATGTGTAAATTAAAAGGGAAGAGAGGTCATTGCTCTCTGTTGAATGTATACCTGGTTATCAACCTCCTTCTTTGTCTTATTGTTAGTTTTGCTCTTTCTTAAAATGCAAAACCAAAAAAAAATAAAATTGGAAGTATATATCCATTTTGTTACTGGAGCACTCTTCTCCTCCAGGAAACATCATCTTTTGGATCCCAGGGAATTGCACTTGTAGGAAAGAGAATTAGTCCTCTGATCATTTCCCTACTTAAAAGGCAAAAGTTTTTTTAAGCCATGAAGACACATAAGGCAGTAAATTACCAGTTTACAGGGTATTTTCACTAAGAACGGTAGGCACCTCACCTGCATCTTTTACTAACAATGCTACCTTCTTTCATCCCAGAGGATCCCAAAGCTACTCACATAGTAAAGTGCTAGCAATCTGAGTTCCACTGTCCATATATTTTGTCTGCCATTAGCCTTCCTCGGGCAACTTTTATTCCCTAGCTCTCTTCATAGTTCTTTTAGCAGGCAAGCAGAAGGCCCATGGAGGGCTGCAGCTCTCCTATCACCCCTTGCCAGAAGGGAAAAGGCAACGGCAGAGGCCCACATCAAAGGGTATTGCCTTGGCTTGGAGAGTCTGTGTCCCATGCTGTGTCATTGGGAGGTTGTGTGGTGTTAGCGGGGCTGGGATGGAAGAGTGGGAGAGACAGCACCTTCTCTTGCTCGGGGGAAATGGATGTCCTAGCAATGTTCCCAGGTCACCCCTTAGGACGCAACCTTACGGACAGGAAAGCCATCATCACACACAGTCCCTGACTTCTGAAAAGCGGATGGGAATGGTGGTACTTATGGGAAGCCACTGGAAATCTATTTTTAAAAAAACCCACCCAGTTATCTGAATAACCGTGGGTTCGTGCAACCTTTGGACATACTTGTTGTCTCTAACATAGGGTTATAAAAGCTTTGGGCAAGAGCCCTCTGTGCTTGCCCTCTCCTACTCCATATCCAGACATGCCTGTGAAGCCAACTGCATAAAACCATCATGGATTCAGACAGGCCTGGTCCCCAAGCATCACGCTGTGCCCAGCATCTCCAGGGGAAAACTGACAAGCAAAAAGTCCCTTCTGGGCACAGCACCCACTCTCCGGCCTCCCTAAGTTACCCATTCCTGGCTGAACTGCAATTTCCTTTCCAAAGCCAGAGAAAATAACCTATGCATTTAGGGACGCTTATGCAACCAACCTAAATGATCCAGCATAATTCTAGCGAGCACAGCCATGGTAGTGGTCTGCTGCCAGGTATTCAGTGTATATAACAAACACAAGAGAGCAGAGCTCATGAAAGTAAGTGCAAGCACTATGTTAAAGCACAGAAGTTAGCCTGAATAAGTCTGGCTTTTCCCTAAGAGGGAGAGCAAAATGCTGTCCCCTGGAGCCTTCTAACACTGAAGCTTACAATAATAATGAAATCTCCATGGACGCAAATGTGCCTCCCACAGACATCTTGGGTAGGAGCTTACCACACAAGGAGTCCTGCTGAAATTAATGGTCTCTGTGTGGATTACAAGACGCTATTTGGGAATAACTGAGGGTGACCTTGCAGACGTTTTCCCATTGTTGCTCCCACTGCCCTCTCAGTATACCTGCCCTTAACTTTAACTGCACCTCTCCATGAAGGAAATGAAAGGGAGGGGTAAGGAGAGAGGGAAACATATGGGGGAGCATGGTGTAATGGCTGAAGTATAAGCCTGGAAGATCTTGGTCTCCAGCCTTGGCTCTCCCACTGATTCCTTCTGTTATCTGAATGCAGTTATCCCATCTTGGCTCCATCCATCTGCCAAATGGAGCCAGTGAGTTGGGTGTCCCATGCGACTTCACATCACAACATGCGCAGCCCCAGCGATGTGGGGCTGGAGAGGATACTGCAGGATCCCACTGCCCATGCATCATTCTATGAGGGTATGGCCCCTGAAGGGGGTGATGTAGCTGTAGCTGCAAAGGAGGCAACGCTGGTGCATGCGTCACGGGCCTTTTCCTGTTTGCTTTATTCCCAGGAGTTATTTCTGGGCTGGAGGGTGGCTGCAGCGTGATGTCAGTGTGTAAACAGGGAGGTGAGTGTCGTCAGGGCTCAGGGGGTGGAGATGAAGGCACGTCTGGCTCCCCAGAGCGGGGAGCAGGGAAAAAAAATCAGCGCTGATAAAGAAATGTAAGGGAAATGGCAATGGAGCCACGGAGGAGGCAGCAGGGGGAGAGGGGGAAAAAGGCTGCTGTCCCCATGCAAATCGTTTGGGAAAACACTACACCGCCCTCCGTTAATTCCCTTGATTAAAACCGCATTAGTATGTAGGTGTCAGGGACAGGCAGCTGTTTTCAAGGAAGCCCTGGCTCCACCAGGTCCTTCCTCGCTGGGCAGCGGCAGCTCTATCTGGAGGTAAATGTCAGTGAGGCGCGGAGCCTGCCGACGCTTGTCCTCCTCCTGACAGGCCCTGGCCAATGTCCTGCTGCTGAGGGTCGTGGTAATTTACGTCCCTTTTGTGTACATTAACTTATCTGCAGCAGAGCTGGCGGGGCTTTTTCAGCCAGGCTGTCTCCTCCGCAGGCTGGGAGACTTTTCCTGCCTGTGGGACCCGGAATGGGGACCGGCTGAACGCCCCTGCCAAGTTCCTGCGCCAGACCAACAACAACAAGCAGCGCCGCGCAGCCGGCGGCCACTCACCCAGCCCCGCCAGCATTGCCCGCGCCCCCACGGACCCCATGGACCCTGTGTCCCCTGTGGCCCCTCACACCCTGGGGATAGGGGAGCCAGGCGGCTGCTGGAAACCAAGTGCTTGGTTGTAAGCCCCTCACCCCAGCTCTCCTCCCTGTTTTTATTCTGCTTTTACTGTGACAGCTCAAACCATTATTTATTATTTGCAGCTCCCCCGGGGGGCTCTTTTCCCATCCCTCCTCCCCTGCCCCCTGTGGTAGGAAGGAGCCTTCTTATGCAGGAGGCAGACACTTCCCACTGCAAATTTTGGTGGCCTGGCTGGGCTGACTATCCTGATGAGTTGGCTTGGAGGGATGTTAGCGTACAGGTACACTGTTATCAACTATCAATGGCAAATTCACTCTTAGCCTGAGGAGACAAGTACCCACCAGTGGTGACAGGCAGGCGTGGAGGCAGGGCATTCCCCTCACATCCATGTAATGAATTTCTCTATCATCCTAATGTGCACAACTGAACACATTTAATCATCCAGCAACTCTAAGGAGGTTTCCCTGATTTTGAAATTTTGGGGGCCATTGCATTCAGACTCACGTTTTATGTGATCATCCTCTTGTAAATCACTGAGTCCTTGTTGGAAATCAGAAAAGATGAAGCAAACTCTGCCCACTATACTCCTTTTCAAATTAGCTACTATGCCCTACTTGTCTTCGACTCCGTTACGCAAGGTTGCCCATTACCATTATGAAGCCCACAAAAATATTGAAAGCAGAAAGCAGCAGTGGCAAAGACCACGTGGTCCAGCAGCCTGAACCCATGCCAGTTCACCCAGAAAGAGTTGATCTGCCAACCTAATTGCTATTAGGAAAGAGGGGAAAAAAGAGTTGATATTGTTAATAATATCAGAAAATGTGGCCCCTCATACAGTCTTTCAAGATTTCCTGAATGACCCCCATCAGATGGCTTGCTTTGGTACCTGCAAAGAGCTGCTGTTGTATCAGGTTGTATCAGAAATCCACCTACAAACTCTCAGCCTGTCACAGGAGTGCTAACAACCCCAAATTACCTTTCTTCTTCACACGGATTGAAAACTATGTCTTCTTAGTAGCTATTGGCTTGATCCCCCCTGTATGTTTTCCACGTACATCTCAGCCTAGTAATGCCTGGTGTAGCTAGTGGGTATGATACTGACTGTGAGGAAAACTATGGGTAATTCTGTTATGCTCCCAAAGCTCTTAGTGAGAATTAAGCTACTCAAAATAAAAATTAAAAAAAAAGATGAGTGTTGTGGTTACAGGCCGTATATCCCCTGCTCTTATTCTCCCCAGAAGCTGCAGGTCACCCTTTACCAACCTGAAGCTGTGACACGATGAACAACCAAAATCAAGGGACAGGGCTCACAGCAGTAACTGTGGAATACAAGACCTATATTTCCTGCTGAACAGTCAAATGCCATGGAGCGAAGTCTGGGGAGAGAGGCCAGCACACACCCGCTCCGAGCGCGGTGCAGGGCTTGCAAGTTAACCTCAAACCCTGTGTTTCCACCCTTGCCACGCTAATGGCTCTTTAATTCAGGACTCCATGCCGCAGGCTTCACAGAGGATGCAGATAGGAGTAGGGTACATGGAAAATTTGTGTCCTTTGGCAAGACAGGAGGGCAGCCACAGAGCCGTCTGCTCTAACCACAGCCTGCAGCCTGCAGCAGCAGCAGTTCAGAGACACCTCAAGTGCTCCTCTCCACAGAGAGCTTGCACAGGCTGTTTCTATAGCCATCACAAGCAGACTGAGAAATTCGGTGCTCTCATGTTGCGTGGTTACCTTGCAGATAAGATGGGTGACTGCACCTGTTTGCACCGGGGAAAGGACAATGTCTTTCTGGTCTATTCTTGCAAGTTTTGGTGGTCTAAGCTGCCTGCCAATGAAGCATATGGGCTGTGTAGCAAGGGATATTGCAACATCTCTTGTTGTTAACAGAAAATTTAGAAAACACGTTCACAGGTCTTTCCCTGGTGTTCAGGGCCAATCTGTTGGCCTCAGGACATCCCACCGGTGAGCTCTCATCCTTACAGCCATACCTGGGTCCCAACAGTGGCTTCCAGCTAACAGGATGGCAGCAGATTTCGCATTTAAGAGCAACATGGAGATTTCATTTCAGAGCTAATGTCTATGGCTGTCTGCAAGTGTATTCACCAAATAATTTCAGGACCATATTTTCAAATTCTTTTGCATGCTCTGTCTGGAAATACCAATTTCATTTTAAAGAAGACTCCACCCTTGTTGTGAGACACCATCAAGGTGGCTGGTGGCTTAGCTGATGGCTAAGATCCACTGACTTTTTAGGCATCCTGCTGCCTGGGAGGATCTGCAGCCCAAAGTTAGGTGCCTGCAGCATCTGTACGAGGCATGTAGAGAATTAAGCACTTCAATTGTGGATCTACCTCAGCTTGTTCATAAAAATTCCCAGGAAAGGACTTTGACCTACTCCTTACACATTAAGGACCTAGAGACTTTAAGCGATGGTTGGAGGGAAGGTCTGAAAGATGAGAGCCATTTCCTGAAGACAGTCCTTTTTTAGAAAGTGTGCCAGCAAGTGAAAACAGAAAGAGAAACATTTTTTGAGCCTTCACTCTAGATATTTAGGCATTTTTATGTTGAGTATTCCTTGTAACAAGCACTGGACCCCGGTTTTGCTCCTTCAGGTCAGTTCCATAACCACTGGGTAGGCACCCCCTTTCTCTCCTCACCTCTATACTGTGAAAGTAGCTCAATTTTCTTCCTGATTTTGGTCCCCCGCTGGTTACACAAATAAAAAATTACCAAAATGTTCACCAATAGATGTTTCATTAAATATCAAATGAAAGTTTCTCATGTTTGCATTTCTCCAGCTACTGCCTTTTCTCTCCTGGCAATATTTTTCTTTCACCTCCCATGATGATTTGGTTTCAGTCTTGCTGGAGTGAACCAGTAACTCAGTTGTTTGATAGGGAAGAATTCCTTTGGATATTCCTGGAAAAGCTGCATTACCCCTCAGCTTTCACATATCGTAAGTATAGATGAATAAATTAGGATGGAATCCATCCATCCCTGATCTTCCTAGATATAAGCATGAAGAAATTGGAATTAGAAAATGATGTGACTTGCATAGCCCTGCATCCCTAATTGACTGTACTTCCTCGCAAAGGTCTTTATTTAAATGCTATATTTTCATTTGCAGTGTATGGCAGCACCCATCCTAGGCACTCAGCTTTCAGATGGGTACCTGCCCAGGAGAACAAACACTTGCCAAGGATATCCCTCATCATGTTTTTCTGTAACTTCATGAAATTCCTGTGGGAGGGGGAAAAAATATGGCTGGATCATAGCAGGAAAACTTCTATTCTCCAGAACTACTTCATGTTTAGTGAAGATCCTAAGGCTTGACATGATACTTGTGAAGTTCACTGTGCTGCTGACTGTGCTGCTTGCCCCATTTTGACTGAAAACTCATGAATCTCTTACAAATTCAGGCTTTGCTTATAGACTTTCCTTTTTAAATATGGCTCAGTCAACACACCGAGGTGAAACCTCCTCAGGCTTTCCTGCATTTTGTTCTAAAGGTGATAACACAAGAGATGGGATTTTCTGCAGAAAAGCTGACAACTTTTTTCCATGTGAAGGACTCTCACAGTCAGTGTTTTCTGCTGAGGACAACACAAACACTTGAGTCATGAAGCACATCCCTTCCTTTAAACACTTCCAAGTCATCATTTGCTTGTGTACGTTATGGTGTTTAAATCTGGCTTTATGAGCTTTACAGATGGGCAGGAACAGGGAGTGGAGGGTGATGGACACCCAGAGCCAGAACAGAAATAGAAGGAAGTGGAGTTTGGAGCCCAAGTAGACATGGTTACGTGTTTCTCTCTGGAAACCATTAGAATGCATCAAAGAAGAGATTTAATCACATACAACTGAGTTTGAATGAGCGCCACTTGGGTGCTCCTCTCCTGAAACTCCAGAAAAGATTTCAGAATAGCTCTTTGTTTTCTCACTGAAAATCACGCAGTCCTTCTGCCAGTCTTTCTTAAGACAAAAATCACTGCCAAGTCATAGGCACAATGTTATGCTTAGGACATAACTTTACAACCTTTTGATGCAAATAATTATCATTAAGAAAGAGCAGCAGCCAAGAGGTAACAACCTTGCCTGTTTTACATAGCTGTTTCCATGTATTTAACTTTTATAACGAGCTTTAGAACAATAGCAGCTAGCGTCAGTGGCATAATTAAAATATAGAAACATATATATCTAGATGCTGGTCAAACTAAAGAGGAAGAGGGAACTGCACAGGCAGTGGAAGCAGGGACAGGCATCCTGGGAAGAGTATAGGGACGTGGTCTGGTTGTGTAGGAATGGGGTCAGGATGGCCAAGGCTCAGCTGGAGCTAAACTTGGGTAGGGATGCAAAGAATAATAAGAAGGGTTTCTACAGGTATATCAGCCAGAAAAGGATGGTTAAAGAAAGTGTACCCCCGCTGATGAGCGAGACTGGCAAGCTGGTAATAGCAGATGAGGAGAAGGCTGAGGTACTCAACAACTTTTTTGCCTCAGTCTTCACTGGGAAACTCTCTCCTCACCCCACCCGAGTTGATGGATGGCGTGAGGGGGACCGGGAGGGCAAAACCCCTCCCACTGTAGGAGAAGATCAGGTTTGTGACCACCTGAGGAACCTGAACGCACATAAGTCCATGGGACCTGATGAGATGCATCCCAGAGTCCTGAGGGAATTGGCCGATGTAGTCGCCAAGCCACTCTCCATGATATTTGAAAAGTCATGGCAGTCAGGTGAAGTCCCTGGTGACTGGAAGGAGGGAAACATTGTGCCCATTTTCAAAAAGGGTAGAAAGGAAGACCCTGGGAACTACCGACCTGTCAGCCTCACCTCTGTGCCTGGGAAGATCATGGAACAGATCCTCCTAGAAGCTATGCTAAGGCACATGGAGGCCAGGGAGATAATTCGAGATAGCCAGCATGGCTTCACCAAGGGCAAGTCCTGCCTGACGAACCTAGAGACTTTCTATGATGGTGTGACAACAACAGTGGACAAAGGAAAACCAATGGATGTCATCTATCTGGACTTCTGCAAGGCCTTTGACACGGTTCCCCACAACATCCTTCTCTCTAAATTGGAGAGCTATGGATTTGATGGGTGGACTGTTCGGTGGATAAGGAACTGGCTGGATGGTCGCATCCAGAGGGTAGTGGTCAATGGCTCGATGTCCGGATGGAGACCGGTGACGAGTGGTGTCCCTCAGGGGTCCGTACTGGGATGTTTATATATTCATCAATGGGCTGTTTAATATATTCATCAGTGACTTAGACAGCGAGATCGAATGAACCCTCAGCAAGTTTGCGGATGACACCAAACTGAGTGGTGCGGTTGACACACCAGAAGGACGGGATGTCATCCAGAGAGACCTGGACAGGCTGGAGAGGTGGGCCTGTGTGAACCTCATGAGGTTCAACAAGGCCAAGTGCCAGGTCCTGCACCTGGGTCGGGGTAACCCCCAGTATCAGTACAGGCTGGGGGAAGAAAGGATCAAGAGCAGCCCTGCCGAGAGGGACTTGGGCGTGCTGGTGGATGAAAAGCTGGACATGAGCCGGCAATGTGCGCTGGCGGCCCAGAAGGCCAACCATATTCTGGGCTGCATCAGGAGAAGCGTGACCAGCAGGTCGAGGGAGGTGATTCTGCCCCTCTGGTGAGACCTCACCTAGAGTACTGCGTCCAGCTCTGGAGCCCTCAGCACAAGAAGGACAGGGAACTGTTGGAGTGGGTCCAGAGGAGGGCTACAAAAATGATCCGAGGGCTGGAGCACCTCTCTTATGAGGACAGGCTGAGGGAGTTGGGCTTGTTCAGCCTGGAGAAGAGAAGGCTGAGGGGAGACCTGATTACGGCCTTCAAGTACCTAAAGGGGGCCTATAGGAAAGATGGGGAAAATCTTTTTAGTAGGGCCAGCTGTGTCAGGACAAGGGGTAATGGTTTTAAACTAAAACAGGGTAGGTTTAGACTGGATATAAGGAGGAAATTCTTTACAACGAGGGTGGTGAAACACTGGAACGGGTTGCCCAGAGAGGTGGTGGAGGCCCCATCCCTGGGAACATTCAAGGTCAGGTTGGATGGGGCTCTGAGCAACCTGATCTAGGTAGCAGTGTCCCTGCTCACTGCAAGGGGGTTGGACTAGATGACCTCTAGGGGTCCCTTCCAACCCAAAACATTCTATGATTCTATGATTCTATGATATCTGTATGTTCAAGATAGAGCAAGTATAAATGTTACTGAAAATGTACAGTGCCAACGCTGTCTATTCTTCCAGTTGAATTAACACTCCATTTAGGCTCTGTTTTTAGTTCTTGCAGCTGTGCCTCCCAGAATCATGTGATTATATGACAATCTCAACTTTTCCATCTTCATGTTTGCAATGGGTAATCTTGAAAATACATGCCTGTGGGCCATTACATCAGGATGCAGGAGAACAGGCCCATTCTAACGATACTTAAAAATCTCTTGGTGTTTAAGAGGGTGTCACAATTTGAGGTTAGCAATATTGTGGTAATTAACATGATTTTCTGTTAAATCACAAGTCTGTGGAAGTTCATCTCCTTGTGCTTACCGGCAGCTGCAACTGCTGAGCAACTGAGCAACCCACACATCCCCTTACCATCCTGTCTATGCTGCTGGGAGTCATGAATATCCCTTGATCAAGTCACACAGACGATGAAGATACTAGAAGACTGATTCTCACCCTTTGATTCCTTCTTTTCATTCTATTATAAAAGGCCCTTATCTTTGTCAGGCAAGAGCAGGATTTCTTCCATTGGCACACACGCAGCAGAGATGTATCTGGCTCTGACAGGGGCTTGTCAGCTTTCCCCACCTGCCAATCTTACCCAGATGTATTTGCATAGACCTGTTGATTTTGTTCACAGTACTGGCTGAAATTTGAAACTTTCCAAAAACCATACAAAGAAAAGAACATTTCTGCCTGAAGCACTTTTATGGCAAGTTTCACAAACCCTTCCAATCACATTTGTAGTTAAAACACTGGCTGGGTTTTTGTTGTTTTCTTTTCTCTCTTTCTTTCTTCTAGTGACATTGCCAAGCTGTGTTCTAATCTGGTGGGCACTGGGGAAACGAAACAAAAAATAATCGCAGGGCTTCTGGTAAACTTGAATTTCTCTGAGGCAAGGACTTGTGCTGTGAAGCAGTCAAAAGACCAAGAGCTCTCTCCCAGTGCGTGCACTTTGCCATGGAGGGGGCTATGTCATTTCTTTGAAGCAGGCTCTATTTTGATGGGCAGAACACCAGAGGATGACGTAAACCTCTAAGGATGATTACTTGGGTCCTGTGTCCGGCTTATTCTCAAAAAAGCGCCTTGAAAATCTTAAGAGCTGCTGTTCTTTTGTCTGTCAGCAAGGAAAACAAGGGAGATGTTACTGGTCGCAGAGCAACTGCATCAAAGGACAGGCATTGTGCTCGGGAAAAGTTCCCTATGATGTTTTCTTGTCCTTAGTACAATTTGTCCTCTCTCTTTTCTGGGGAAGTTTTCAGATAGAAGTGCCAGCTTGATGGACACTATGCAAGATCTAGACAACATCATGTGCAGTTTGTCTTGGTCTGACACTGCAAGTTCAGTGCACTCCCCAAGGTGTTGGTGGTCCCCAGGGCTGTCACCCACATGGAGCTGGCTGGCCAGGCTTCTGCCTCAGCTTTGTAGCTGCTAGCGCACATTCAGGAATGGCAGTGATGTTAGATGTTTTCCCCCAGCATCTCAGGCAGCTGTATCCATGCAAGCACAGAAGCCAGCAAGGGTCTGCAGACGCCCTCTACACAAGCCGTGTTGTAGGAGTCTGAGGATTTTGACAGCCACATAACGAAGCTCTTGATGTTCTTGCCATTTTGATAATGACAAAAAGAAAAAAAACCAAACTGAAACGTGTCTGAGAATCATCATGTGTCATAAACCTCTAATCTTAATCTCTGTCTTTTCACCCATGAAGTCCTCGGTTCCTTATAATACCCTCCTACGCCCATCCACCATTCCCGTTCCCAGAACAAAACCCCCAAATTCCCAGCAGTCTTGTGGCAAAGTACCAAGATCAAACTAACAATCTGAGAATTTTTCCACTTTCCCCAAATTATTCACAATGTGACAATTGCCGTATATAACAAAACAAAGTCATACTTGTGCTGAAATTCTTGGGTTACGGTTTATTTATCCTATTTGATTTTGTACGCACTCCAAAATTACATTTGTCATGGGAGTATCTGAGCTTCTTCCAGTGATGCGTTAAGAAATGTCTCTCTCTTCCAGCAGCAGAAAGCGTGCAGGGGAAGGTAATCTAGAATTAGACACAAACACAGATGCAATACAGAAAGTCTCACTGGTACCAACTGTGGAGAGCAGTAAGCTCAGCTTTTGGAGAGGTCATTTCATTCCCTGCCACTGGTCAAGGCCTGAAAAGTCCATGCTTCCTGTACAGTTTTCCCTTTCTTATCAGGGGTCCTGTTAGAGTAGAGGGCCGCAGCTTTCATCCCAGAGCTTAAATGCAAGCTTTTTAGATTCTCCACCCAGGCCAGGAGAACATGGAGATAGTAAACAAGACCATAAACTTGATTCAAATCCTGATGGGAGGCCATTCAAAGGAGTAGAGGACAAATATGATAAATCTGGAATAGCTTCAGACATTGAGAAAATACAGGACCACTTTCTGCACACCTAGATTCTCTGAAGGCTTTCTACGTATTGCACTGCTGTAGCCTGGCCAGGAAATGGCACAAGCATGAATAACTGGAGCCAGACCACTGACTGTCCGAGTGGGAGAAAATATCTTGACCAGTTCCAGATAGAAGTGGGCCTTACTCTTGCTAAGCCTCTTCAATAACTCTAAATCCAAGAATAAAAAAGAAAGTGAAAAACATGGCACATTACTGAGGATAACTATAAGGAGCATCACATGCTGTAGAGAGAAAATCAGAAATGTTAAAGCATAGCACAGCTTCCAGGGGTTGTACAATAATAAGGAGACATTCTTCTGCAAATATATTGATCCAAACTGTTTTTTTTATTTAAATTTTCACTAAAAGAATCAACTGTGATCAAATGTTGAATGCAGTTAACACTGCTGTCAAAAAGCTCATTGGTCAAAAGTCTTTAGTACCGCATTAGTCATGGGTAAAGTAGAAAATGGCAGATTGTTACCTGCCGTGCACTTAGATATTGTCAAATGGGTTTCACTGGATGAAATTCACTCCAACAAATTTAGAGTCAGTCTCAGTGATCTGAAAACTCCTGATACATGGAAGAAGTTGTAGAGTACCAGAAAAGAGCAAATATAGTAGTTTTTTTTTAGAAGGAGAAGACCATGAACCATAGCCTGTCTTCTTGATTGCTATTTCCAGAAAAATAATAGAACAAAATACTATAGCCAGACCATCAGATGACAGTCAAACTACTTGGGAGATAACAGCTGCAGAGGAACATGGGTTTGTCAAACAAACACTAGCTCTGTTAAGCCATACTTAATTTTCCTCTCTAGCAGGATACGGGTCTTTATGAGTTGATGTCACATACCTGGATGCTAGCAAGGCTTTTGACACTGTCTTGTGTGACAGTTTCCTAAGGAAATTAGAAGAAAGCATGAGCCAGTCAAAACTATTGCAAGGCAGGTGCTCAGGCACTTGGAAAACTCTACTCAGAAAGTAGCTGGAAATAGATCATTGCCAGACTGGAAAGTTTCTTTGACTGCAGTTCCACAGGGGTCCATTTTGGATCAACATTTTTATTAAAATCTTGGAAAATGTCTGAAGGGATTTCTCACTTCTTGGAAGAGGCTGGAAACATTTTGGGAGGCTAGATTAGAATTCAAAAGATCTTTACACATTGAAGAAACAGTATTAAAAATAATATTATCAGTAAAGGACTAGAGTAAAGTACTACAGCTAGAAGGACATTCTCAGCTGTCAAAATTCAAGTTGGGGAAAGAACTGAATAGGCAACAGTTCCTCCAAAAATGAACTAGAGAAAGTGGGGGACCACACATTGAAGGCAAGTCAATTCTATGATACTAATGCAAAGAAATCTTCTAAATTATGGGGATTTTTAAAAGGGAACATTTTATTTAAGACTCAGAGAAATCCTTCCACCCTGCTCAGCACCTAAAAGGCACCTGCCAAAGAACTGTGTCCATATTGAACAGACATTTCATAAAAGACTTGGACTAACTGAGGAAAGTCAAGAATAACCAGAGATTTAGGCAATATGACTTAGAGAGAAAGAATGAAAAAAAAAGGGGTTGTTTAGTCCAGAGGGAGATGTGATAACACTCTTCAAATATATAAAATGCAGCTGCAAAAAAAAGATTAAAAAAGAGAGTTCTTTTTGTCCATTGCAGATAGAGCAAGAAAATGTGAGCTGAAGTTGCAGTGTGGGTTATTTCTTTCAAACATAAAATTAAAATTTTCTAATGCAAGGTCAGTTAAACACTAGCACAGATTACTAAAACTACTTTGGGCTATTGATGGTCAAGAATAATTTGGGTGTTCATCTCTTGCAGGCAAATCACAAAGTTGATAGCTTTCAGTTCAGTGGTCCCTACAGTTCTGTAAATAACGAGGAATGCAGGACCACCCTTAATCCATGGGAGCAACAGACCAGCTCTGGTGCATGCCTCCCACCAAGAAGAGCACATCTGATGCCAACTCTTCAAAAATCCTTTCTTCAGTCAGTATCTTCTGGGTCATCACTGGCTTTACCTTTCAGCAAATAGCCTTTATCTATGTATTGCTATCATCCAGATAAAGTCATCTTGGTCACATTGGCCAAGCAGTAGGACCATACAGCAAGAAGGTTGATCAGAACTGTCTGCCAAGAGTGCACGTCATCAAACCAGCAGGAAGATACTGAATAGCAGAGGAGAAAGAACTGATCTTTGACGGGCTTGATAAATGCAAGGTCCAACAGCAGAAACATAGCTTTCTACCTCTAGTAGCCACTGTCATCCCTCCAAGAGGGACCTTGCCATTTAGTACATTACCCTGGCCTCCTGTTAACACTCTCAAGTGAAATAGGAGTATCTTCAGGTCAAGAGTGTAAAATGTTGAAGAAAGATGCAGGAGGATGAAAATGGATGGCTGTTTTCTATCTATTGACAAGGAGACATCATCCATCAATGCCACTAAAGTGGCTTCAGTTCAGTGTCCTGGCCTCAATCCAAATTGTGCCATCTCTCATGCTAAGTAATATCCTTGCTACATATAGATGTACAGGCCATGTTTTCATCTTCTCATCAGATACTGGCCTGAGCAAAAGGACATCTATTCTGATCTACAGTATCCCTACAGTCAATATATACTCTATACTTCTTTCTCTCCATTGGTTGGCTAATTTTTTATACAGTAGATGTGCTGACACAGCTTAATTTAGAACCAACATTTCTCACTGTTCTAGAATGAAATTTAAATGCCCTGTTGGAAATAAAGATGAATAAAATTATCCAATACGCGAATGCCAAGGCTGAAATCTTTGTAAGCGCTCTTAGGTAATTCTTTAAAAAAAGAGAGATCCATTATACCCTAACCTGCACTTTGTCACCAGTGTTGTTCCACTGTCAAGGTAAAGAACTGAGGAATGTCCGCAGGCTTGTTATGACATTAATCATATTAAACAAGGCATGTGAACAACAACTGCAATTAAACTGTAGCAATCAAAGACATAGGAAGCATTTACATTTTGGAAGACCATAAAGTGGTATGTTTTACTTAGAAATCACAAAGGTTTTGTCAATCTGTAAGACAGGGACTATATACACATCCTTCTTAAAAAGTAGCCCTATCTCAGACAGAATTTGCATCTCCAACGAAGAGTCAGAGAGTTCACAAGCTACTAAAAACTTGATCCTGGTACACAGTGGAATACCCTCTCCAGACTCTAATGAAGTATAAACAGTCCAAACGTATCTCCTAGCATCCACTTCTCATATGGCTACCAGAAAAATGCCCACCAAATAGCCAAGCTAAATAATTTTTAGACTCCCTGTACAGAAGTATGCTGCCTCCCAAACTGCTATTTCACCACTGGGAATACTGATGGGCTGACAGGAATCACTGATTGTAAACACATCCGCACTGAGGAAATAGGCTTTTTTTCCCCCAAAGGGTTTCGTATTTCTACGTGAGAAGTCTGAACAGTGAAGTCAAGATGCCTATCCTAATCTGAGGTTACTTAGGAGCTCCAGAGAGCTCGGGTTTGTATTTAGGGCAAATCAGAAAATGATACTATGCCACCCCACCTAGACCCTGATGACAACCAAAAGCCCCCAGACTTCTGAAGTATTCAGCCCTTGGCTCTGGCATCCCGGCTTGTATCAGGAATAGTGTGGCCAGCAGGACTAAAGAAGTGATTGTCCTGCTGTACTCCACATTGGTGATGCCGCACCTTGAATAATATGTTCAGTTTTGGGCCCCTCACTACAAGAAAGATGTTGCGTTGCTGGAACATGTCCAGAGGAGAGCTGGTGAGGGGTCTGGAGCACAAGTCTTAGGAGGAGCGGCTGAGGGAACTGGGGTTGTTTAGCCTGGAGAAAAGGAGGCTGAGGGGAGACCTTATCACCCTCTACAACTGCCTGACAGGAGGCTGTAGCGAGGTGGGGGTCGGTCTCTTCTCCCAGGTAATGGGCGATAGGACGAGGGGAAAGGGCCTCAGGTTGTTCCAGGGTAGATTTGTGTTAGACACTAGGAAAAATTTCTTCACAGAAAGGGTTGTCAGGCACTGGAACGGGCTGCCCAGGGAAGTGGTCGAGTCCCCATCCCTGGAGGTATTTACAAGACGGGCAGACGAGGTGCTTAGGGACATGGCTTAGTGGTGGGATGGCAGGGTTAGGTTAACGGTTGGACTTGGTAATCTTAAAGGTCTTTTCCAACCTAAATTATTCTATGATTCTAACATTTTGAATATAAACCTTCAGTAACTACGCACAGCAAAATCACTGTCAAAATACTGGACCCCCAGCTTCCAGTCATAAAGGTGATTACCAAGTATGACTGAAAAATGCTTGGCATGTTCTACTTTGTAACATGGTTTCCAGGGATAACACTATGAGAACCAACTTGTTCATGTGCTGCTTGGGGCAGCAGGTGAGATCCTTACGAACAAAGCATGGGGAATCAATCTTGTGCGTGTGCCTACACTGAGGCATGCGCCTGTGCAAGCCACTGCTGAAACAGGAAGATTCATTAACTTCATTATTGGCATTTGTCCGGTTGGTGAAGATGCTGCCCATTGCTCCAGATTTTGGCAAACTCAAGAGCCGGGTGCATTACAAGTTCATCTGCCGTGGCCTCCCGTCACCAAAGCTTTGCTCTTTCCTTTACTATTCTAAATAACTCTGAATGCACAGAGCAGTTACTAGCAACATTCCAAAGACGATAGTACCTTCCTTGGCTTTCCAATGCTTAAAAAGCATACAAAGCTGTAGATACTGATGTGGTGATTACAGCTGCCTTTGAGCCGCAGGTCAGACGGACCGGCTCAGCGGAGTCACTGCTCTCTGGCTCCCCAGCTTCAAGGACACTACTAACAATCTTTCTTCTCTGTTAAGTAGGTTAAGCTGGCCTACTGCCACTGTAAACACAAAATCTCACTTACATGGTTGAAAGATTAAATATCTGATTAAAATTTCTGGCTGCTGATTTGTTGAACTTGGCCATAGGGTTAAAATTGAACTACATGATATTCAATTCTACGTGCTCAGGAATAGGGGGAGAAGAGGAGAAGGAGGATGTCTTATTTCACAAAAAAAGCAAGGAAGCCACATTTCAGCTGAAAATCAAGATGGAGGATATGATTCAGCCACGTCCAAAACAAGAGGCAAACTGAGTTTGGGCAGGTTGTCCTCCCTGGAGCAGCCTCTGCAGGAGTGGGGCTCCATGCAACCAAACCAGGGTGTGAAGTCACTGCAGCCACCTAATGCGCCCTTTTGAGATGTGGCGTCTGCTTCCAGCAACAGGGCTGTAAAACCTTGCCAGAGGCAGAGTTTAGGGGTAGTCTGCAGCTCAGGCTGACTTCAGCAAGGGATGTCAGTGGGTTGGATCAGGAACTTCTCTGTCTCCAGGAATAACTTAAACTACCACCTGAGCCCTGGTTCATCACACTTAGGAAATCTAACAGGGGGTTCTGGGGGCAGATGTTTCAGGCTCCCTACCCCATTTCTCCAGGATTTGTCCTTAGTGAAGAGACCTGGGCAGCCCATTCCTTTGGGCAGAGTCCTTGAAGGGGCTGGGATGTGCTCAGGCAACATCGCATGCTCAGAAACTTCATACAAGTTCTACAGGTTATAATAAAACGCAAAGGACGGGTTCAGTTTTTGACATTACAGGGTCCAGGCAACTCTGAACAATTTTTTTTTTTCAGAGACAGCAAGCAGCTCCTTCCTAACTGCATTTGTCCCTTGCCAAATTTCGTAATTTGCTTGCTGCAAGCTATGTTAAATCTCTGCAAAAGAAAAATGATTGAAATTTTTTTTATAATGGGAAACATTAGGCAACTTTAGTATAGGAACTTGTGATGGTCCTATATTAACTCTTTATTGTTGTGGCTTAATTTGACACAATAACTTCTGCCTTGAGCCTCATGCTATTTCTTTGGACCTGTTCTTATAGGACAGGAGCCTCAAGCAAGCATATTTCCCCACAGATGCTATAATTCACACAGTAAGTGTGCCACGATCTACCCACAGCAAGGACTGCAAGGCCCCCATCACTTCTGCAGCCAAAACTCAACTGAAGTGGATATGTTTAGAAAACTACAGATTATAGAAAAGCCTTGGTTTTGTCCTGACAGTCCTGGTCTGTTTTACCTACACACCCATGAAGACCTAGTAGGGAATATGACCCACCAAGCATGATTTTTCAGCATTATTTTTAGCATATTTTCAACAGTCATGTTCTCTTCGTACCCTTTTTTTCACTGCAGCCTTTGTAGAGACCTAATGCTGCAACAATTACTCATACCAACCACATTACCTCTTTTTTTCTGCGCAGCCATGAGAGAGCTATGCTTTCCCCAAATGTGTGCAAATCCCCGGCATGTGTTTTACCTCTTCCAATTCAGTACAGTGAGGATAGACCCTGAACAATCTTAAATCAGGCTGGGCCATCACCAATTTGTCTTAACTGGTCAGTGAAAGCTCATGGCATTGCTTCTGTTCCCAGCATCAGGTTTCATTCCACAAAGTCGGTGAGACACATCCATGTACTTAAAGTTAGTAAGTATGTTTTTGAATTGGGGTTTGGTTGTTCTTCAGAGCAAATATTGATGTTTCTCCCCAAATTGGCTTTCCATAGCACGTTTGTGCCAATAAATGTCACTGCTCAGATAGGAAACAAATACACAAAGGTGCAAATACAGCCAAAGCAAATTAATTCAAGCAGATACCCTGGGGCAATGTTTTGCTCTGCCACCACATGGCTGCAGGCAGTGACTGGGAGGGAGCCCGCTGTGCAAGTTAAATGGCAAGAAAATTTCTAAGAGGAGCTGGGAGCCCTGGGGAGCCCCGGGGAGCCCCGGGGAGCCCTGGGGAGTCCTCTGTAGCCACTCTGCCATGGCAAGACATGAGACTTGGCCTCTCGGGGGTTCAAGCACCCAGAAAAACTCAAATAAAAGGCAGGCTATGGGGACACCTGCAGAGGGAACCGACACACCCTTGATGTTTGCCACCCACAGTTAAATCTCTCCTGCAAGCAGGAGGGTCTTGCTTATGGTGCACAGTAGGTAGGTAGAGGCCATCTAGACGTCCTTGTTTAAGTAGCCACCAACAGAAAACTAGGGGCAAATCCCAATGGACAAGTAGGGAGGCTGAGCTTCTACTGCTGCTGCTGCATAAAACTGATTAGCAAAGTATGGCCCATGAACCTCCTGAAGCCTGTAAATGCTTTTGCAGTGGTAACCCAACAGGTGGTTTCCATTGAGGACATCCTACTAAACTAAAAGGTACATTTGTGTGATGGAGGCCCCAGCTGAGCATCCTACCACTTAGGTGAATATTCATCAGTAAATCTTGGAGGCTCCCATTCAGAAAAGACTTTTCTTTTTTTTTTCATTGGCCCACATTCTTTCATAATAGTGTCATGTCCTGTTATATTTATCCCAGTAGTTGCCATACCCCAGCATGGCTGGACAAGCCTGGTCCCAGAGATGAAAAAGACATCGGCTTTTGCTGCTTGGAGTTCTCTGTACAGGGAAGGGGAAACCTGCAGGGCAGGGGGAAAGCAGAGAAGCAGATTCAGCACCACACTTCTGAGCAAAATATGCAACTTGATAGCCCGAAAATGTCATTGGCTGGAAGGCAGCCGTTTACCTTTAAGAGTATTTAAAGTATGTTAACTACAGACCAAAAGAATACATTGTAAACACAACATAATAACTCTCTAATAGGGGAGAGAGGTTTTTTATTTACCTACCAGAGACATTTGATTATCAAGCAAAATTGCCTTGTGAAAAGAAAAGCACTCCATCACCTCGCAGCCTCGAGTGCCAGCATACCACGTATAACTTTCATGTGGTCGGTAGCTGTTTAGAGGTCACTTAAAAGGTAACTATTTCAAAAAATGCATTCATATAAACATAAGTTTTAATGCCTTTTGTGTGAAATGCAGAAGTCGAGTCTTGAATGCCTGCGCTCATGAAAGATCATGTAGTATTTTTAGCAAGATTAAAGGGGTTAATCCTGGTCAAATTCCACTTTGAATACTTACACTCTGCCTACTTTAATTCTCCTGAAATTTCGACTGTACATTGTGTTCTCCTTGGCTTTTGCCCTAACGTGTCAGCGTTACCTAGATATGACCACATTTCAGTAGCACATTTGGTCGCCGGGCTCGCTGCCCCACGTGGCTCCTTTTCCATCTTCTGACACAATTACTGGGTCCATGTGGACCATTTCACAGGGAGCTGTGAAAAGCCTCTGAACAAAACGGGCTTAGCCAGGCCTGATGCTCACCGAGGGAGGACATTTTGCCTTTATTTTGTTCATCATTAAAATACCCAGGAAAGAAATGTGCTATATAAGTAGGAAGGACCATTGTTATTAATATCAACAAGTAATACTTATATCTAACGCCTTCCTTTTCACTTAACATTTTTGGTGATAAAAGGGTTCTAATTAAAAATATAAACAGGTCTTCCACATTTTGTTTTATACTTATCTTCCACATGTGCTTGTAATAATCTGCCTTCTTGCCAACACCATCTTGTAAATGAGATCCATATCTCAAGGGTTTATCCTGGTTAAATAAACTGAATTCAATAAAACCCATCTTCAGATATTCCACATGTGAGAGTTATTACTACACTAACATGCTACTGTTGCTTCTGTTACCTAGTGTTACAGATGCATTAACTTCTCCCCTTTGCTTGAGTTATGCTCCACTGTATAT
This sequence comes from Gorsachius magnificus, assembly GCA_034008185.1. Classification (NCBI taxonomy): domain Eukaryota; kingdom Metazoa; phylum Chordata; class Aves; order Pelecaniformes; family Ardeidae; genus Gorsachius; species Gorsachius magnificus. The sequence continues at coordinate 52,340,309 of CM067082.1, read as the reverse complement.
CTAAGATAAGAAAATGGAGTGCCTGGAGTCTGTTCAGTGTTATCGTATAACAAACAGTGACTTTTTTATTGAAGGAGCTCCACGAGCGATGCACGTTTTATTGAAACTAATTCAGAGGGAAAAAAAAATATTTAAAGATAAATGTTGAACTAAACCCAAAGTAAGTCATGATCTTATTTGCCCCTTTTCTCTTCCCTTCCCTCCTCTTTGCCCCCAGCTGGTAAGCCTTGTGATAGTGTCACACAGGGCTGAGCAACATTTCTTTGCACTCACAGCTCAAAGGTTACAGGGGAGTCTTATAACTGTACCCGGTAAAGTTGGCATCAGCGTTTCCTGCCCCCTGGAATCCATTCATTTATCAGCCTCTTTGCTTTGAGCACCTCTGCAGTGCCTGCAAGCTGGATTGCGCTCCACACAAACCTCAGAGCAAAACAAACAATTGTATTTGAGCTCCACAGGGTTTCTTTTCTTCTTCTTTTTTTTTTTTTTTTTTCTGGATGACTTCTTCTAGCCGTCTAGCTTGAACTTCCTGCCTTGTTACTGCAAAACGATCTTGTCCACTGTGAGACACTGAGACCTCCGTGTGTTTTCCTGACAGCGTTTCTTTTGCAAAAGCACTCCCAGGCCATCCAGTCACCCAAGCAAAGCTGGATACCTATTAAAAAGTCACTGCATTTCCTCCAGAATCCTTCCGCTATTGTTTGGGGAAGAGTGCAGTGGACATACTCTTCTTCTAAAATTAAGGTACAGACCCCTCTTAGACCAGGATCCCAGAAGAAGAGCACAAGGAAAAGAGCAATTACAACCACTCTTCCTGGGTTCCTATGGCCAAGCCCCCCTTTGTCTCCATTTCTCTTTTTTTGGAGTCTCTTTTTCTTGTTGCCTTCCCAGCAAGGAATCTGCTGCGTTGCATCACAACCATCAGATGGAAATATTCAGTTCAGCTTGCAGGGACACGGACAGACTAAAGGCCCGACCCTGAGACACGCAGTTGTTTTGATTGGCAGCGAGAGCTTGATGTCCAGAACTACTCCAAATGATGAATTAGATATACAGAACCAAGGCTCTCTCGAGATGGCCACAAGGCAACTCTTGGCCGATCAAAAAAATAATTAGAACGGCATTGCAAATAGCAAGGCTTCTTTTGCAACATTTATAGCAAGTGGAGGCCTCTCAGGGAAGATTTCCAGGAGCAGAGCCAAATTCAGAAATAAAAGCCAGAGAAAGGAAGATTTACACCTCCCTTGAGGAGGTAGCCAATAAGATTTCAAGGTGGATTTTGAGACTTTGGCTGCTGAACTACATTTCTCGGATTTTTCTCTTTGATTTTAATGAGGTGAACTAATGCTTTTGTTTGCTTAAATGAATAATAATAATAACAGAAACAAATACCAAAGAAGCATCTTTTTCTGAGCATCAAAGCCTGATTTCAGGGTTTCATCTCTGACTACCCTCTCCTATTGGTTTTTATTTGCAAAAGCACATCCTGATGATGGGGTCAGGGACACTCTGTGCTAAGCACTGTTTAAACTGCATAGCATAAAGTCTTTGCCCCAGAGAGTTCATGGTGTCTGGTTTGGGTAGGGGAATAAAAATGAAAAAATGAAAAAGAAAGGAGAGAAACTAGCACAACCTTGAAGTCCAGTGTGCCGGTATAAATCATACCTGAGACCCAGGTGGGCATATTGGGTAGAAATACAACTGCTTTAGTTCCCTTAGAGGGTTTTTCTTCCCGTGAGCTACATCTGGCCTTTTTCTGCAGGAGTACTATCTCCTTTTTGTCCTTTCTGCACCCTCAGCCAACTTTTCTTTGCTTGTTGGCGTGGGGTGCTCCAGCCACACCTTATTTCATTCATTGGTCACATGAAGAAGTGGAAGACTCAATGAATGAGTGAATAAGTCTGCTAATCAGGTAATCACCTTTTTTTCCTCATAAGATTCAACGTTATCTTTAAGTAAATACTAAATCTGATGTCAGGAAGAAAAGATTTCACACATCTGAAATTAAAAAAAAAAAGAAGACATAGCAATGTCTTTGTGCTTGAGACTTTATGTATTAAACATGAAATTACCCCAGGCTTCTGTTTTTTGCATTTGTAACCCTTGTAAATAAATATGAAATGATCAGAAAATGTTAACTAGTAGTTGTGTAAACAGCAAAGGCTTCCTATGTATAGGCCATAATATGTTTTTGGAAAAGGTTCAGGAGGCACTTTGTGAGTGATACTGCTTTGAAGCATTGTATCCAGCCATGTCTTTCTGGCAAAGCTTAGAAGTTTTTAAGTGGAAATCTCATGCTGGGAATTTTTGTGCAGGCTCAACAGCCTGTCGTTAGGAGTTGCCGAGGCCTGGGAGGCATCCCCATACCGTGCAACTGCTATCCTCTGAGATGCTGCGCTGGCTTTCAGGGTAACAGGGTTTCAGACCAATGACTGGGGCTAAGAGAAAAAAAGATCTGAAGACAGTATACTAAAAAACACTGTCTTTTTTTTTTTAAAGCTAGTGCTTGCTAGATTGGTTGGATGTTAGGTTTCAAGCTGGGAGGGGCAATGATCATTCTGTCTTTCTTCCCCCTTGCCCTGTCACCCAGCACTGTGTAGACTCCAACTCCAGCCCTCCCTTGGTGGTTTCCTTTCCAAGCTGAAAAGTCTTGCTCACACACTCACTGCATATGTGGCTGCTTCTTCCACCCTTTTAGTCACCTTCACCGCCTTTCTTGGGACCTGCTCCTTTTCTCCTACAGAGATGGAGGGAGGATGCAGACCTGCACACTATTCCAGGCACAAGGAAACCATGGGTCTATACAGTGGTGGCACCATGGTGGTCACTGTTTCAGTCTGTATGTTTTTCTCAATGCTCCCTAACATCTGATTTGCTTTTTTGATTGCTACTGAGCACAGGACTGACTTTTTCACACAACTATTATAGCCCCAAGATCTTCTTCACACGTGATAGCAACCTGGTCTGTAGCATTTTACATTTAATTTCCAGATAATTTTCTCCCATGTTCATCACCGTATGTTTATTTACATGGAATTTCATCTGCTATTTTACCACCTGGTCACTCAGTCTTGCAACACCCTCTGCAATTGTTCACAGCCAGCCATCATCTTATTACCCTGAATAATCTAATAACATCCCCAATGTTATCTCACTATTAAGCCCCTTTCCAGACCCCATATGAATATTTTGATCAAGTGTTTTAGGTTTTTTTTACCTTCTGGAACTGCACTGATGATAATCCACCATGAAAATAGACTGTGTTTTCTACCCTCTGCTTCTCATCTTCTATGCAATTATTTGTTGCATACAATGACCTTCTATCCCATAGTTTTTCAGCTTCTCTAAGCTTCTGTGGTCTTGCAAAAAGACTTTTAAGAATTCAGTAGACTGAATCAATGTAATATCCCTATGTATTGACTGACTCCTTCAGAGAAATAGAATTTAATATATAAGATTCTAATAGTATTTTAATACTAGACCTCCCTTTACAAACATCATGTTGACTTTTCCAAACTACAGCATATTTATCCATATTTATGAATTATGTTCCTCTTTATTGTTTCTACTGTTTTGCCCAAGTGTAGACATCAGGATCACTGGCCTGTAGTTTCCCCAAAATTCCCTTGAACAAAGGCCTTTTTTGGTTAACACAATAAAAAATTGGTTTTAGTTTGCCAACTACCAGTCTTCAGTTACCGCGCTGGTTTTAAGTGTGAGTTTAAACATCACAGTTCAGTTATTTCATCCTTGGATTCCTCTACAGCCGTTGGGTAAATACCATCTGGTCCTGATGACTTGGCATTGTTCATTGTGCATATGGAGCCCATAACCTCTTCCACCGGCACTTCACTTAGAGACAGGTCCTCTGATGAGTCCCTCATAAATTAAGATCCCATTGTGGGAACCTCCCCAGAGTTTTCCACACCTTCTTTTTCATATGAAGTCTTGCATTCCTGATCTTAAACAATAATATATTCCACTTATGCAACACTTCTAGCAACAAAGGGTCCTAAATTTTGTTTAGAGATTTGCACAATGATAAATTCCATTGTGAATGAAAAGCAAGAAGGTGTGTGAAAATAATTTCCAAAATCATCTACCTACCAAAAGAGCTGCTGCAGAGTGAATCTGGATAGGAAAAAATTTTGGTATGTATAGTGATTTTATCTTGTATATATGTCATGGACCAAATACTATCTGTGCTGTGTGCGGACTGTGGGATCAGTCAGCCTAGTACATGAGGTTTCCAAAGCTGACAAAATCATCGTGATTTAAAGGCTAGTTTAAGTTTTACTTACATACTTCTATTTGCTCAGGTTACACCCCTCCATGGATCAGGACTGTGACAACAACTAAGCTGATACTGTTCCATAAAAATGTCAAGAAAACCGCTCCCTCAAAGGAAAAAAAAAAAGAAAAAAAAAAAGAAAAAAGAAGAGGTTGTCAGCTTTCCCAAATAAGTGTAGAAATGGTCTGGTTTGGAGCAGTAAAGGCGGCAGTTAAGTGTCAGACAGCTCATGGTCACTTATGCAGAAGTTTCTGAATTGCTCCTGATAAGACAGCGTGCAAAGAGCGTGAATCACAAAAAAGATCTAACACAGTTTCTAAGAACAAAGCTCTTGAAATGTTCTTCATTGGTAAAACACATGAAATCACAGAAAAAGCAAGACGGCTGCTAAGGAAGCAACAAATTTGTACCAAAATGCTACCCGTGCTCACTTACGGAGGGGAATTGATTGTGAACACTTTACTTTTTTGAGGAATATTTTGTAATGAGAGATTCATGAATATTTGTGTACATACTGTAAGGCTTGTGCACAAAGAAATGGTGAAAATTAGATGATGTGATTTCCCAAGATTTACTCAGAGCTACAATCACGTATCTTGGTAGGACAAAAGCTTCTGTGTGTTGCCAACACCAAATGCTGCCAATAATATTGCTTTTTTCAAATAATATACAAATTAACGCTTTGATAAAAAGTGATTTTGCTTTGTGGTCGATGACTCCTCCACTGCTGTAATATCAAAATGTTTGAAATAGCTGTTGCTCACTAAACAGATGAGAGGGGAATAATCTGTCGTCTGCTGGACTGCTTTCAATGAGGCACTGAGACTACATTAAATATTCCATACAAGCAAAAAATGTGCTGTACTGACACAGGTCCTTGGCTCCGTATCACTGTTTGCACTAATAACGCCTATGATAACTCTGCGAGATACCTCTCTGACAATAAAGCAATGAAAAACGAAAACAATTATCGACTTCCAGAGAACTGGTAAGTTTACATGCCGCCTAATGCAGAAATGTACCGTTCAGATAAGTTAGCATTTGGTCTGGAAAATTGTGAAACACAATATTTCAACACTTTTCCTCTCTTGCCAAGGGAGCTTCAGAATTACCGAAGATAGCTTATTTTGAACATATGGAAAAGATGAGGAATGTCCTCCCAGAGATAACCATCTCTATAATATGTGGTTGAAAGGATCTTCAGACCGTTTCCAGCTATTAGACATTACTTTTGCATATTAGGCGAGCATTTCCCACTTGCACTTTTTCATGTTTGGGGGAAATGTTTAAGTGACTGAATACTTCTACCACGTCTCCTGCAGAACAGGCTTCATGTATTTATGACAGGCTTAAAACTGGAACAATCTGATTTTGGAGGCGCTGAAGTTTATGGCATAAACCTAAAGGATAAGTTACAACAGTCAATGGCAAATTACTTCTTCATAAATATAACTCTTATCTGGTATCATAGCAAAGGAGGAAAAATGGGAAAGAATTTAATTCACAGTATCTTCAGCTCTAAAATGCCTGACTTTACACTCCACTTTCATGAAATTGCTCTATTTTGATTTAGACTTGATTCTTTGGAAACAGTGCTGAAAAAGTTTTTCAGGAAACCGCAGGCATTGATAAAGGGGTAACAATTGACAGGAGACTGGGTACAGATTATTTTTATGAGAAATACTTTGTATTGACACATCCACAAGTATGTGTGTACATATTCCAGGGATTGTGCATAAAGAAATGGTACAGTGGTCTGTTTTCATTTACTGCTTCTCTCAGTTTCTTCAAACTTACACAATTTATTATGCCCATTCCCACCTCAAATTCAGGAGCGGCAAGAAATTTTTTTCTCTGTTAACAGACTAGGAGAGACTGCAGAAAGCTGCTGAATGTGTACTTTTAGCCTGAACTTAAGGTTAAAACTAATTACAGATGTACACATAATTTTTTAATTGATTTTGGTTTTGACTAATTATTAAGCTATACAGAAATGTCTAAAAATATGTAACAGCATTTTAAATAACATATTGCAGCTTTATGATAATAATGCTGAATCACTGGTGTGGTGAACTACCCCAATGCTATTTGCCTCAGCTACAAATACCAGTAGAGCTACCTGGAGTTCCATGGGGATTGTAAAAACCAACCTGCAAAGGTGAATAAAGGCACGTTTTCCACTTGGAGGTCAATGACACTGTAACCTGACTGCTAGCAATACCTAAATGGGGTGTCATAAAACTTGGCTGGTGACATTTGTGTGACCTGGTGCCAGAAATATGCCCGGCACCAAGGTGCTCTGCAAGGCCGTGCCCAAGTAGCTCAACGGTGCTGATGTCTTTCCAGTGAAATGTGCTGGTTAGACAGGCCAGGTACGGGGAGCAGAGCATACAGCCACAAAGCACCCAGTGAAGCTGAGCAAGCTATGCCTCCGTGTGCTCCATCATGCCCAGTCATGGTGTCTGTAAGATCCAGTCTTTGGCAGTGCATTGCCCCATGCTATGGTATTTCAGTTTCTTTTTCTTCAGAGAGAGCTACAGACCCCTATAGTGCTGTATAAATAATATAAATTTTAACATGCCAAGGACAAATCAAGTGTTTTAATTTCGCACTCTAACTTAAGATAAGAAAATAAACATGAGCTGCTGGGGAGTTCAGTAAACTTGCTCGTGAACTGGAGGGGTGGAGTGGAGGAGGGGCAACAGCACGTGAAAAACTTCCATTCAGTGGGAATTGGATAGAAAAGCAAATAAAAAGTTACACTGCATACGAAAAAGTCTAGGAAATGGTACTGAAAATAGCCGGGTATTGCTGTACAAACCAGGAATGCATCCTGACATACAAAACTGTATTTTCTATTCCTAACCCAAAAGGCTTATAGACTCCAACTATCAAAATACAATAATAATGGTTTAATCAAAAGAAGAAAACATCCCTGCCTTCAGGTTCCCTTAGTAATTGTTTATATTAAGCCTGGTGCCGAGGAGACATCTGGTTGACAATGCTGTGGCAGTAGTAGATTTTTAGGAGAAACTTCAGATTTATATCCTCTGACAGGGACTGTGATGCAAGCACTCTGGCTGGGTCACAACATATTAGACATTTATTGTATTGGCAACATTTTCTCTCTTTTTTTGGCAATTCATGAGAACTTTAGAACTCTTGAAGAGAAACAACTTTTTTTTTTCAGTTTGATTCTTGCCTAACCAACCTGATTTCCTTCTGTGACCAGGTGACCCGCCTGGTAGATGAGGGAAAGGCTGTGGATGTTGTCTACCTGGACTTCAGCAAAGCCTTCGACACAGTCTCCCATAGCATTCTCCTGGAGAAGCTGGCAGTTCATGGCCTAGATGGATGTACTCTTCGCTGGGTTAAAAACTGGCTGGGTGGCCGAGCCCAGAGAGTCGTGGTGAATGGAGCTAAATCCAGTTGGCGGCTGGTCACAAGCGGTGTCCCCCAGGGCTCAGTTCTAGGGCCAGTCTTGTTTAATATCTTTATCAATGACCTGGATGAGGGGATTGAGTGTGCCCTCAGTAAATTTGCAGATGACACCAAACTGGGTGGTAGTGTTGATCTGCTGGAGGGGAGGAGGGCTCTGCAGAGGGACCTGGACAGGCTGGATCGATGGGCCGAGGCCAATTGTATGAGGTTCAACAAGGCCAAGTGCCGGGTCCTGCACTTTGGTCACAACAACCCCATGCAGCGCTACAGGCTTGGCAAAGAGTGGCTGGAAAGCTGCCTGGTGGAAAAAGACCTGGGGGTACTGATTGACAGCCGGCTGAATATGAGCCAGCAGTGTGCCCAGGTGGCCAAGAAGGCCAATGGCATCCTGGCTTGTATCAGGAATAGTGTGGCCAGCAGGAGTAGGGAAGTGATCGTGCCCCTGTACTCGGTGCTGGTGAGGCCATACCTCGAATACTGTGTCCAGTTTTGGGCCCCTCACTACAAGAAAGATGTTGCCTTGCTGGAACATGTCCAGAGGAGAGCAACCAAGCTGGTGAGGGGTCTGGAACACAAGTCATACGAGGAGCGGCTGAGGGAACTGGGGTTGTTTAGTCTGGAGAAGAGGAGGCTGAGGGGAGACCTGATCGCCCTCTACAACTACCTGAAAGGAGGCTGTAGCGAGGTGGGGGTCGGCCTCTTCTCCCTGGTAACAGATGATAGGACGAGGGGGAATGGCTTGAAGCTGCACTAGGGCAGGTTTAGGCTAGACATTAGGAAAAACTTCTTCACCGAGAGGGTTGTCAGGCTCTGGAATGGGCTGCCCAGGGAGGTGGTGGAGTCCTCATCCCTGGAGGTCTTTAAAAGAAGGATAGATGAGGTGCTTAGGGACATGGTTTAGTGGTGGGATGGCAGTGCTAGGTTAACGGTTGGACTCGATGATCTTAAAGGTCTTTTCCAACCGAGGTGATTCTATGATTCTATGATTCTTAATATTTCAAGGACATGGGGAGTCATCTGGGGAGCTCTTCAGCAACCATACCTTTAACACCCACTTCTCTGGCCCATAGGGCCACAGACTGCATCTCCAAGTGAGCAAGCCACATCTAAGGAAGCAGAATACTTAGAATCACAGAATGGCTTGGATTAGGAGGGGCCTTAAAGATCATCTACTCCAACCCCTCTGCCATGGGCAGGGACATCTTTCACTAGATTGGGTTGCTCAAAGCCGTGTCTGACCTGACTTTGAACACATCCAATGATGAGTCATCCACCACTTCTCTGGGCAACCTCTTTCAGTGCACTCTCACTGCAAAAAATTTCTTCCTTATATCTAGTCTAAACCTACCGCTTTTCAGTTTAAAACCACTACCCTTTGTCCTGTCACTATAGGCCCTGGTAAAAAGTGTTTACCCATCTTTCCTATAGGCCCCCTTTAAATACCGAAAGGCTGCAGTTAGGTCTCCCCGCAGCCTTCTCTTCTCCAGGCTGAACAACCCCAACTCTCTCAGCCTTTCCTCACAGCAGAGGTGCTCCAGCCCTCGGATCATGTTTGTGGCCCCCTCTGGACCCGCTCCAACAGCTCCATGTCTTTCCTGTGTGGGGGACCCCAGAGCTGGACGCAGCCCTGCAGGTGGGGCCTCACCAGAGCGGAGCAGAGAGGCAGAATCATCTCCCTCCACCCGCTGGCCACGCTGCTTTTGGTGCAGCCCAGCGTACGGTTGGCCACCTGGGCTGCGAACGCACATTGCTGGCTCGTGTCTGGATTTTCACCCACCAGTACCCCTTAGTCCTTCTCTGAAGGGCTGCTCTCAAATAAATTTTGTAATCAATCAATCAATCAATATTTTAATCAATGAATACTTGCTGCTACCTAAATCTGTGTTTCTCAGAACTAAATTCTTGTGTGAGATACTCAGCTGTGGCACCATTGCTAGCCTAAGTGTCATTCCAGTTTTGCTTAACTAATAGCCTCAAGTCAAGCAAAGATACATCCCTCATTTATCATTCATGCAGATCAGAAGTAATTTCATGTAATTCAGTGGACCCTGGGGACCAGGACATCAGTGGAGCAGGAAGAGCAACCCCATTGAGATACATTGCTGCACCCTCGGAGGTAGACCTGGTGTCCTGACATCTAGTGCTGATAACATTTCATTTCACAAAAAGCCTGTTTCACTGTGAGCAGGACAAAAATGATGGATGGTTTGGATGGGATCTCTTCAGGACTGCTGTGCTCATCAACCAAGCAGGCATGCAAAGCCTTCATTTTCTTATGCATTTCAGGAATATGATGGCATGCATCATCAAAAGACTGAGACTTCCAGAAGCAATGGCAGGAAGTAATGATCTGTTAACTAATAAATTCTGGGGGCAGTTAAAAGCGTGAGGATGTAAATTCCTCTGGAATTACCTTTTCATGACACTGCAGTATCTTCTGATCCTGTCTGTGGGTCTCTGCAGTAGGAGTGCTGCTCAGGAAGCAGGAATGGTCTTTAAAAGCATCTTCTGAACATTCCTGTTGTATAGGGTCCAGAAGAAAACTGGAACATGAACTTTGCTTTCTTGGAGTAACCATTCTGAGAAAAGCAATAGTTTTATTCATTGGGGCTGTATTTGATCATATTATTGTGCCAAGTTTCATTAGCTCTGATTGCAGGGGATAAGGCATAACAGTAAGTTTTCACAACTGGAGCAGATTGGCTTGCAATTTGGGAAGCAGATGCTCTAAAATATTTTCTCTAACCACACAAAATAAGGGCAAAAGTGGAAAGGAGTTAATCGCCTGTCTTGCTTTTCAGATTTTCCATGTAATTTTTAGCAGTCTCCAGATGAATTAATGCATCTAAAGGAAGCAGAAGTGTCTCATTACAAAAAGAAGTAATTGCAGGGCTACCTGCCTTGGCCATTAGGTATAAATCATACCTAATAACTGGAGAAAGTGTTTTTCTCCCCCTCTATGAAGTGACAGAGCAGAAGTTGTTCCCTGTTTTTTTTATAGAATGGCACACAGCCATCCTCCCTAACACTAATCCTAGTTTTCACATTGCATTCATCTGGTATAAGCCCTGACCTAAGAGTCTCACAGAAGCTGACTGATTTAAGTCATCTTGAAAACATCCGTAGGAGGTAGCTGTGGACTATATTACATAGGGGCACCCTCCTCCCAAATAAACTTTTCCCCACCTGTTTAAAATGCTTGGCAACACCAAAGAGTATCTAAAGACAAGAAGGTATGGGTAACATAACCAAGCAAACCTGTGGAAGCTAAGCGTGGCTGGCTGCATTTGATGCTCGACAAGTTTCTCAGGACCAGACTGGGGTCTGCCTGAGAAAACACAGTCAGGACCTCCAATTTAAGGCTCATATGGAAGGCAGCACCCGAGCACCACAGTGACTCCAAACGACGGGCCAAACCAGTTATTTGTTCAGCCCTGACTCAGAAGAAAGTAAAAACCACCTCCTGAGTAATCAACCCCACATCCTAAGGGATGTAAGTGTATAAATACTCTGAGGTTTCCCAGGAGCCTTTTTTGCTCACTTTTCAGATATGAGGAGGTGTCCCTACCTGAGGAACGGTGTGTCTGAGCCCAGTGGTGGGTCGTCTGCAGGCAAGGGGATGAAGATCAGCAGGAGCATGAGGACTTGGATCCATCCTGTGGCAGCATCCACAGGGCGTGACAGGCTCTGCCATGTGCCCAGCCTGGGCAGCAAACACCATTGCCTCAGTGGGAGCCCAGCGGTGCGTCAGGAGAGGCAGGTGAAGCGGCTGAAAACTCCTGGCCTATGGATGGGACTGCAGATGCTTGAAGCAGGATGTAAAGTTTCTTTACACTTCAGTAAGTCCTGAGATACCAGAGCTGAAGGCAGCTGTCATGCTCTGAAGTTGGGATATTTAGCCGTGGAAGACGTGAGACCCAGCATGACTCTGGGGGAAAGGAGGTCTGAGGAGAGACAATTGGCTACAGAGATGGCATGGACTTTGGCATCCTCTTCTCAGGTGGATTGCCTTCCTTGTCCTTCCTCCCTGCTTCCTGCCTCTCCAGTCATCTCGTCACTATTAGGATACCTGGTGGCCAGAAAACATCAAACACCTTTCCATCCACCTTGCACAATAAATGTCTTTTTTTTTTTTTTTTTTTTTTTTTTTTGGTATAAAGGGCAGGTGTCGCTGTCACATTCACATCAAACCTCTTCTCCCACTAAGGGAAACCACAGTAAATGGGAGTTTCATATAATGAACATGTCTTCATTTTTATCTTTCAGAATACAGCTGCTTTTTTTTAAGTTTATATGGTAAATTTAAAATCTAATGGAAAAAAGTTAAATAATTAAAGAAACATGCTCTGAACACTTTCTAGCCTGTACCACCAGTAGGAATTAAAGACCTTACATAAATGACAACAAGCTCAGTTGTGTAGGGAAGAGGAGAAAACTTGAGATTGTCTCTCTAAAATCTTGAGCTACATGTTCAATAAAGACCACTTGTTATATGGTCCATAAATTGTTTTTCGAAGATTTCTTATCTCCCAAGAGTCTCTACAGTTTCTGTAGTCTGAATCAAGTGCTATTTTAAGAAATAACTATGAGGCAACTGTAAAACTGATGCAGTTCCCTGTTCAGCACACAAATACAGTTTATTAAATTCTAAAAATATAAGATGAATTTATTTTCCCGTGGGCCTCTTAGATGGTACCATAATGATTATTACTTTTTTTTATCATACTTATTTATAGAGGACTACTTCCTAAGACCGAAACCCCCTCCTACCACTACTGCTGCTGTACTAATTCTCTGTGCGCTTACAGAGGAGAGGATGAACCGGTTCTGGGAGAAACACTAAGGCAGCATGAAGGAGATGGGAGGATACCCAAGAAATGTTGCAGTTTGGGTATTGTCTGTACACGTTGTCAGAGTTTCTCCCACTGCAAAGCAATACCTACCCTCACTGGCCATCGGAGACATTACTCAGGAGGGTTAGAGATGCGAGCGCGTGAGCAGCCCCCTCTCTTTTGGGGATGCTGCTCTGACAGCTCTCCCTCCTGTTTCCCTCTTACCGCCAGCAGCATTTTCATGAGAAAACACTAGTTCGGCCAACTGGACGGATTCCACCCAAACTGCCAAGAGCACCCACGGTGGACGGCCAGCCCGGCTGCTACACAGCCTGCCTGCCTCCATGCGGTACCAGTGCCAGGCCAGCTCCTTGGCTGCACAGGGCTTTTAAACTTCAATTTCTCTGAAAATTTTGCATTACTGAGCTAAAATTGAAAAAGTCCTTGTCCTGGTTTCGGCTGGGATAGAGTTAATTTTCTTCACAGAAGCTAGCATAGTGCTGTGCTTTGGATTTAGTACTAGAAGAATGTTGATAACACGCTGATGTTTTTAGTTGTTGCCAAGCAGTGCTCAGACTGCTCAAGGACTTTTTGAGCTTCTCTTGCTCGGCCAGGTGCATAACAAGCTGGGAGTACAGCACAGCTAGGACCCAAACTGTCCAAAGAGCTATTCCATACCATAGAACGTCATGCTCGGGGGGGTTGGTGGGTCGGTCGGTCACTCGGGTACTGATCGCTGCTCGGGACGGGCTGGGCATCGGTCGGCGGGTGGTGAGCAATTGCATTGTGCATCATTCGTTTTGTATATTCTGTATATTTTGTTATCATTCTCATTATTACTATTATTATTATTTTCTCTTATTAAACTGTCTTTATCTCAGCCCTCGGCTCTACCCTTTTTCCCCTTCCCGATTCTCTCCCCCATCCCACTGAGGGAGGGGGGGGAGTGAGCGAGCGGCTGCGTGGTGCTTAGTTGCCAGCCGGGTTAAACCACAACAGTCCTGCACCATGTGGAAATAGAAAATTTTCAACAGGACAAAGGAATCTCTCTCTTGCATTTCTATTTCTAAGCATTACATTTGGGGAGTTTGATTATTTAGAAGAGCAAGACCTGAACTGGGCAACAAGTATCAGGATGGCTTAGCTACTTGGCAAACAACAGGAATTTCAACATGGTCACAGCAATAAGACCAGTGATAATTCTCTAAATCACCAGTCGACTAATATGTAAAAACCACTGTATCATAGATACACAACAAGACGTACAACAAGCTGTGTATTAAAGAAAGGCATGCTGGTTATTCTAAGAGAAATTAATCTATTCAGGTTTACTGTTTTGAGAATGTTTCATCCATCCTCTGGCGTGTAGATGATTCCTCTGTGAATCTGTTTCCAAATTAGACTTACTAAATTGAAAATTGAATTCCTTCCCTGCTTACACTCCGTGGATTCTTTTACTTTTCTTAATCCCTTTGGCTGTTACGTTGCAGCCTGAAACAGCATCTCTCAGCTGCCTCCCTGAGACTAACTGAATTTATTATATAATCTCATCTCCCGTTCCAAAAAATTCAAGATCAATCTCAAAGAGCAGTCCTCTGAACTTGGCAGACACTCGTGTGGGAAAGTCTTTAAACAAAAACAAATTTGTTTATGTACTGGGAGAAGGAGCTCCAAAAGAAGATAACATGCGCCGCGAGCCAACACTGCCCTCAGCAGCAGAGCTAGGGTGGCTCTCCGGCGCTGCTGTAGAGCTGCAGCCCCTCCATCGTTCCCCCCGCCAGAGCCATCCCCCCAGCTCCCCTCGGGCAGCGGGGACCACAGGGTGGTTCTTGCACCAGAGGAAGATGCGGTCTGAGAGTGAAACGGGCAGCCAAGGACGCCTGGACAGTGAAACGGTTTCACACAAAGTCACTTGGAATTTGTGGGCTTCGGGGACATTTATTTGGGACATATTTTTTTTACTCCAAATTGATTTAAGTACGTAGCACCATTGGCTTCCCGTGAGAGTTAAACACAAACCTTGGGAATTTTTTTACTTGCAATCTAATCCCAGTTCTGGGAGGCTACATAGTCAATATTTTTGGTTGGACAAAAAGCCTACACCTACTCAGGGTGCCGGCACAAGACCAGTCCCCCAGTCAATTCCCACATAAGTGGTGTTTAAGGACTACACTGAGTCAGTCCTAGGGATTTAGATTATAGGTAATTTCCCTAATATGCCAATTGTTAACTTTTTTGGAGAGAAGATTGAAGAAGTAAGCCCTTGCTTTAAGAGTGGATTCAGCAAGCAAGTTGTCTTTCAGAGACTGAGCTGAAGCTGTGTGGGAGCCAGCAATGGGCATGAAGGATGGGGATGGTGCATTTGTACATTGGTGGCATGGCTGAGGACAGATGACCATGTCCTGTGCTAGCGGGTGAACCTTTCGTACTGAAACCCTAATCACTGGGTACCCGCTGCTGAGTTGGAACACAGACCACCAATACATGAGCCATGCGTATACCTAGCCGGAGAGGTAAAGAGTAGGGTTGCCCCAGGTAGTTTTGCTTACTCGGATCTGGGGAGCAGATAAGTAAGTAGGTAGTGAGGGCTTTGCTAGCTGCTTAAGGGATGCTTTTACTTCTTGCATGCAGGTGTCAAAGTGCACTGCAGTTTCAGGGCTGTGTAGCTACCTCAGGTATATGCAGATATCTTCTGTCCAACAGGTTATGTTTCCTAGCTGACCAGCAACAGTAGAGGCATAATTTCTGAATCATGCAATGGTGAGAGCTTAACATAAGCAAGAATTCTAAGAAGCTAAACCAAAATGGTCAAAACAGTCCAAATTTTTATCTCGGGACCACAGCTGAACATTTCCCAAAAAGCCACATTTTGCTTGTTTAGATTTGGCTCCAATCCTGATTAGTCTTCAGTTGTGAGAGAAGCTGATCTCCCCAAACTGCTGTGCCATCTTGAAACACAGGTTTGCCTGGTGAAAGACCTGTGTGTGCCTGGCCCTTTGAGACTGTGTCACTTGATGAGCCCACATACATTTTGGTAAGAAAACATGCAACTTCAGTGTGAGCAAAATACAGGTGCCCTCCCCAATCTAGCTATCCATTAGCACAGAGGTTCCAGAGCTTTGGGAAGAATCACTGGCAAAGGCAGTTCGTAAATATGAATCCATCAGAGACAAAAGTGGGGCTGATGAGCAGTGGAAGTATGAAAGAATGGGAAGCTCCACTGCCATCTCCTTGCTTGGAGGAAAGTGGTGTCCAGGAAACTCCATTTTATCTGTTGTCCAGACAACCATAACTAAATTGAGGTGCTCTGAACATGACATGGAGGAATGACGCAGCCAGGCCGCCTTGACAAGGAGCTTTCAAAATATCCAGGAGTTTTCCAAGCCTCTCACCATCACTAGCCACAGAGATAATCTCCAGATTACCCCTACGTGAATACTGCAGAGCCATAATCTCACAAGAAACCAACACATGCATGTGCTAGGATCTGTTGGACAGCATCACCTGAGGATGGTACTTCTGCAAGGAAGGAGGTTGCTTAATTAATGAACGAATAAAGCTGATGCGTGAGACTGCCGCAGAAGAAGGGCCCAGTGACACCTTGTGTAGTCAGTTGACCAACGTACAGAACTTGTGCCGTCACATGGAAGCTAAAGCAGCACATGGAAACCATGGCACGCCTTGAAGTCATTGCTCAGGCTACATGTTTTGTGGGGACCTGTGCCAGGGGATGTGGCAGCATGGTGCCCTGACCCCAACGTGCTGCCTTCCACCATGAAGCACATTTTCTTTGTGCTTCAGGCAGAATAAAATGGAGCCTGGTGTCCTGCTAAATACCAGTGCTTACCTTCCCTCTGGTGCTAAGCCCTCTGACCTGTGGGTTTCAGCACAGTCACACTCTTGGCACACTTCATGGCTATGGGGCCAGCGTGGCTGGGGCCATGTGCAGCACCAAGTAGAGAAGGGGAAAAAAAGTTCCTTTCCTGCGTAGTGAGGGGAAACCCAGCAAAGGGATTACGAGGGCGTGAGTCACCGTGTGCCTTCTGCATGACTCTGGGGACAGGGCGGCCTCTTGTTCCGGGGCTGGGGCAAAGTCACAGCTTCGCCTGTTATTATTGTTAGTCACAACCCCAGCTATACAAAGTCCAGCAGAAACCACACTTGCAAATGCCTCAACCTGAAACATAAAACAAACACTGGGAAAATAGTTGCTACTTACTTTCTCTAAATATACCCTGAGGCCAGATCTGCTTCCATTGAAGTCAAGTCCAGTTTTGCAATCAGCGTCAGGGGAAGCAAGATCCAGCCCTTTATTTGGAAAGATGTTAATAATCAAATTGCCGTTTTAATTTGTCACCGAGACAGGGGTGCGATAAGACATTTTGGTTGCTGCTATAAGTAGCTCTGAGGATTGTCAGGGGTTGCTGTAGGTGCTAAAGACTTTGTGACATCCTGGCACGGCGAGGAAGGGACCCTGCAACTCTGGCATATGTCCTCGCTACAGGGAGGTGAAGAAATCCCTCTGGTCCCCCTCTGAGGGGGACTGAGGAGGGTCATAGCTGGGCCTGAGAAGCTACAAGAGGAGTGGGCACAGACCAACAGGAAGGCTGGAAGCTATGGATCAGCTCCATATCTGTGATCTTATCAATATTTTCAGTGACTCATCTATGGCTTTTTCCCCTCTGATGTTTTTATGACATATTCACTTCCTTCATTACCATATAAAGATGGGGAATTTAAGCAGAAAAGGTGGAAAAGTGCTAAGTAAAGGCAGTTAGATAAACATAAATGTTTTCAGCTTTAGCAAACTGCTGGGTCAAATCCTCCCGTACTCATGGACTTCCCCAATATCATGGACTTCATGGTGATCTATGCTGGATTGTGCTGGCAGAATGGATGACACTTGCGCTAGATGGTCGTTTCCAGAAAAATATGTCTGCGTGACAAGCACGCTTCAAAAGCACCATGTCATCCACTGTGTATCTAGCATAGTTTTAACCACTGTGGTGTCACAGGCAAAGCAACATTAGCATTCTGAGTTGTTACTGGACATTACCTGGGGAGCAGGGCCATTCTCCTGCAAAAGAGAAAAGAGGGAGGAAGGGACTGCTCCACTTCCAAGTTTCAACTCAATAGGTGCTTGGGACAACCTCTAGGAGGCATTCTGAGCTGGAAGGCTCACTCCCAAGAACACAGTTTAGATGCAGCCTGTATATCTTTTAGCACATTGCATATATTGAAAGTGAAGACTGGTCAACTTAGTGATTGAGTCCAGATAGAGTCAACTTAAGTTTAGCCAGACTTATTAGCTCTAATTCAGCCCTGGGTTTGCCAGATACAACCTGCTGTTTGCACAATCCCTTAGGTATTTCTGCACTCGGCTCCAAGAGGGTGTATTAGCTAATGTGCAACCCAAGGTATGTTTGCAACGCTGCAACCACAAGGATAAATTTTTCTGGAGCCGAGGCAGACTTGGGTGTTGCCACACAGAGTTTGCTAAAGCTTTGGACTCAATCCTGGAACACTGTGCTTGAGCGCATGAATACAGACGGACCCTCCTGCACAGTGCCAGCAAAGTGTCAGGGCCTCTGCGGCACAGTTAATCCACAACCTGGATAAACTGCTCGTGGATAATTTGAGAGTTCATTGTACACCCATTTAGCACCTCTCTTTTATGGGAGGATAAAAACTTCTGTGTAAAAGGACTTGTAAACATGAATTCTACCACTGCAAACAGTCACATTTTATATACATTTCCTTGTTGTTTGTTTGGGGTTTTTAATCATAACATGAATCACGTCTTTTACTGCATTCTACAGTACAAATTCCAAATGCTATAGGAGCAGGAGCATTTAACCTGAAGAGCTGAGTTTGCAGTGCAGGGCTGGTCCCACCCAGGCAAGTAAGCAGAGGGATACAAATCACAGCTCTTCAAAATCTAATCGAGGGAAAGCAACCCCAGTTAATCGAAAGCTTAATTTTCTCCCCTCAGGCACTGTCCTCTCCATCTCATATGTCATTTAGCTGTCAGGTATTCCTCTTAGGACCTGGACAGTTGTATGTGATGATTTACAGTTCTGTGACTGTCCACCAAGAAACAACGTACTGCATATAAAATAAAATTAACAGCCTCAGAGATAAAGGGTCTCCTCCTTTGTCCATCCAATGGCTTTGAACCGAACTCAGTGTTGGAATTGTTCCAGAATATCAGCTTTGAAAAGTAAAGCACACAAACAGTTTCAAACTTTCAGTACTCGTCCATAGAGCCGATGGAGTCTGAGCCTGCAGCCTGGGTTTCCATGGGCCAGCAATTCCAGAGTTGGTAACCTTGACTCCTTAGTTGGGATTTCTAATTGCTGTCCATGCAGGGACTGAAAAGGACGACTCAACTTACTTTCCAAGTTCAGAAAAGTTGAGGGGATTCAGCCCAGTATGGCCAGGTGACCAAATTTCTCACAAGACAAGTCACTAGGTCGCAGCAACACAGTTGTAACCCCTCTTGCCCTCTTCTTTTCAGCTGTGGGACTCCAGTAATTTCTGTAAGAACCAGGAGTTTCCACCTGCAGCGATGTCATTGCATACATGACTTCTCTGGTGAACATATTTTGTAGTCAGTAACAACCTGACTAAGGATTATTTGCCTATAGGTCAAGTACACATCCCTTGTGGCTGACAAAAAGACATCATGGCTAATGGGTTGTACTGGGAACAAAGCGCCGGTTACAAGAACATGTGATAAAAATGAAGTTAAAGGTAAAGTAAAATTTCAATAAAGTTGAAGAGACCCATGGTTGTATCCCTTGTTATAGTTCATGAAAGGGGGATAGAAATGGAGAAAGAGGGAAGGAGGAGGGAGCAAGAGGTGGTCTTACACAGTCAACAGCATTTAAGGGGTTATCCTCAGTCTCTGCAATTTTCTGCATTTATTTTTTTTCTTTAAAGACTTGATCATAGGCCCATTGCTTCTTTCACTGCGGACAAAGTAAGGGAAGAAAATATAAGCCAACTTTCCTTGAGTACAAATTGTTACAAAAAGCTCAGAAAAGACCAGCAGCGGTGACAGCCAAGGACATGCCATCACCTGTTTGGAGCAAGATGGTGGTTTTAATTCCTTCTGTTTACGCTCACCACTGTTCCCATCCCCATAGAAAAAAATAAAATAAATGCCTTTGTTATTTACAGTCTGCACTGAGGGCAGTCATCAAGGTTGATTGTGGGTTTATGGTTGCCAGCTAGCCTCCCTGCTCCAGCAGGTGCCAGGCACCCTGAATTACTCCCATCACGCCCTGCTCGGTGGGGCGGTGAGTAAGCTGATGAATTCCGCTTATTTCGTCTGGGAGGCAACTGCCTCCCCCTCTCCACAAGGAACATCCCACATATAATAAAGGTTTATAGTCAACTGGAGCAAGACTTCAAACTCATTCCTTCCAGATTCATTCATGACGAGGGTGGGGATGCTAGACTGCTCAGCAATGTTTAACCCAACAAATACTAAAATCTCCAGAGCAATGGCCCTTTATCACCCCTGCTTTCTTTAGATACAGAATCAAAGAGCTAGCAAGCATGTCCTGTCAGCTTATGGTTACCAGAACTGAAACTGGATGCTAGGTATTTAGTAACACCCAAGCTAGGAAATAAATGCTATAAGTTTAAAATAATTATCCTAGCCACCTAACAAACTTGGGACAGTAAGGGTCAGGCCTATCATAAAAAAGTCCAAGTATCACTCTGTGATATATAAAAAGAATTGTAGCCTAAAAGACATAGGAAGGGCTTGCCAGGAATAGTATGTTGAGTTTTGGTTGTTACACTTTCCAAAAGAAAATTGTGGAACGACTCCGGAGAGTGCAGGAACAAGAACGGTCAGAGATCCTGAAAACATCAATCAGCAAAGGAAAGCTGCGTGAACTGAGGTGGGGAAAGAAGGTCAGGGAGGAGAGACAAAAGGGCAACAATCTTCAAATGCATACTTAAAAAAGGAAGCTGCAAAGAGGAAGGGAATACCATATTACTTTATTATATACAAACAACGGGTGTAATCTGTAACCAAGAGGATTCAAAATGGACATGAGGTAGGAAAGTGACAATGAGAAGAGGCTGCTGGGAGAGCGTAAGGTGTCAGACATTGCAGATCTCTCAAGTTAGACAACATCTGTTGACAACGGAGAGTTCGAAGTCCCTTCAAACTTCACAACTCTGCAAAAGAGAAGCAGTGTACCATCAGCCAAGCTTTCAGGTGACAACCTTAGTTTTCAGTAGCACACAGTAGAGCTACTGCAAGATCCTGGAGGGGGGGATGGCACAGTACCAATGAGTAGCAGGTTCTCTTGACTGCTTCCACCTCAACACGGAAAGCAAGGCAGCCTTTACCCCAAAAGTTTATTTTTAATTAGATGTATACCATAGAGTGCTTCACCCATGAGAATAGCTTCACATGTCCCACACCACAAGAGTCACCCAGGGACATGTTAAGGAGAGTGTTGTTTTGATACATAAAACTCAAGCATACGTATCTTGCAGATCTGAACCATTGAGCCACAGTAGGAGCCATTACTGCCTATTACTGGCTATGGGTAACAAGGAATATATTATTTCTTCAAACCAAACAGCAAGTAAGACTATCTTACTGCATCTGAACAAGATTGAGGACCCTCCATTGCAGAGGACCATTTCCCATGTCCTGCAAAGAGGAATTGCATCCCTTAATGTCAGTGCAAATAGCCAAACAAACCTTTGCACTGTCTGAGTTCACACAGCTGGCACCTGCAGTATGATGAATTTCTTCAAGTGTGACTTTGGAGATCACAAGCAGCAGCAGAACAGGTTAGAGAGAAGGGTAACACCTGTGTTAACAGGTCTGGAAGGTCTGGATGGAAAAGGACCGTACAGAACTGAAACAAAACTTTTCATAAACATTTTCAGAATTTCCTACTTTTGACTACTTACAGAAATACTAGAGAGCAAGAAGTGGCATGGCTACCTCTGGTATGTACTCTCCAGGATTTTGTAAGCTGGAAAGTCCCACTAGGCAAACAGGGATTCAAACAACCCACATTAAAGGAAACTAGGAGGCGGGGGGAGCATTGTCTTGTACTGTTTTATATGTTTCTACTGGAAAACTGATTCATAGCTCCTGAAAATAAATTTTCAGGGAAATTGTTGACAATTTTGTTTTCGTAGCTCAGAAATAACTGGTCTCAGTGTTTTCCCCTTCCTGAAATTGACCTTTCTTTTCTCCTAAAACACTTCTGTATATTTGATACAAAAAAATCATGAGTCATGAATAGCATCATGGTTTGGGCTAATACACTGCAAGGCCCCAGCACATTTTCCATCTCAATACTTATTAATGATACACATTAGGCATAACTGAACACTGACTTAATTTTACAAATAATTCTGAAGTTCTGAAATTTGGACTTCTGGCATAGAATACAAGGAGAGCCTTGAAGATGTGCCAAGAGACATCGTCTACCTCAAACCTGCCGAGAGTCAAGGGAACCGGAGTGGGATGTGAGAGAGAACCATATTCGAAAACCTTTACCTGCACCAGGTTTCTTGAGGTCTTGAACCTGTTTCTGTCAACTCCTAGGAGAGAGCCCTAAGGAAGGCATGAGCTGTACTCTTGACAAAATAGTTATTGAAATGGACACATGTCTGCAAAATGCTTCAGGCTCTCTGAATCAAGACTTTTTTTTTCAATGGGGAAGTGTGTCATTAGAAAATGAACTTGGTTCCAGGGGGAGTCTCTTCACTACAAAAATACAAGCAAGTCTGGTGAATTCATGAAATGAGAAAATATCACTCAACACCTATCAGAAAACCTTCAAAACAATTCCCTTAACATAAGCTGGACTTGCATCAAGCTCTCTGGTGTGTTCATAAAGGGCCACATAGGAAGGGGTCAGGCAGGAATGAAAAATTTGCTGACAGACTGGGGGAGCTTTGTACCAGGAGCAGTAGGATGTAGTATCAAGTCTTTAAATGACAAACGTGCTCAGTGCCTTGTGGGCTTGCGAGATGAAAGACTGTCTTAGGTACTCTCTCATTTATGTGCTTTCAATTGCTTTTAACTTCACAGTGCATTTTAAAATCACAGCTTACAGCTAATAGAAAGGAAAAAAGTTAATTTTTTTGGAAATTGGCAACTGTGCAAGGAGAAAGCATTGCCCACCCCACCTTGTGTTGCTTCGTACCTGGCTCTGGGCAAAGCCTGGCTCATTCCAAAGGGGAGAGTCAGCAATCGCAGAGCTGCCCAGCAGCGTTACTGAGGCTGAGCCTGGGAGAGCGGTGCTGCCTGGCGTGAACCTCTGCTGCATTTTTTTTTTTTTCTTTTTTTCAAGACAGCCCCAGAGTTTGTTAATTCTCATTTGCAGCGCATCGGGAAACCATTTCTGCCAAACTAATCAGCAGCTATCACCCGACATTGAGGAATACCTCTAGACTCCTTTGGACTTGGCACCCTCCAGACTGGTTTGTCAGATCCCATAAATTTAAAAGAAATTTAAAAAAAAAAAAAAAAAGGAAAATAAAAGAATGCCCTGCTAACTTTTTGTTTTGTGTTTTGTAACATATATAAAATTTTTCTTTCTTTTTTTCAACAACCTTTACTAAAAATAACTCCTTTAAGACTGTGGAAGGAGATTTCCAGCCTTGTAAGTTCAGATGTGCCTGTGTTCATTCAGAAGGTTGATCTGGATTTAATATGCACAGCCCTGTCAATACCGTGTTAAGCCCTCTGGCACCAGAGGGTCCAGGCCGTCTCTCTGTATTGTATCCCAACCCCAAGCATCAAGAGGGACGTAATCCATCACATCAGCTCTTGAACCCAAACTGCTGCAATTATATGCTCTCAAAATGGGCCCATTAACCTATCAAAAAGCATTTGAGAAGGGGTGTAATGTTGTCAGTTATTGTTCACGGGGGAGGAGTGAAGATAATTCTTATCTTGCGAATAGATTCATGCAAAACCAATTGCAGTTTGTGTTGCTGTAATTGATTTAGCCCGTTTTCTATTCTATGAAAATCCCAAGGTAGGGTGTTCGCACACACACACACAAAGGGTAATGCCATTTCCCAAGAGTGGATTAGAGGGAGAGACCTGTGCCTGGCCCACCATAGGAGCACAGAATTGAGTCAGCCACAAAGAGCGGAGCGCGTTCCCAAGGAGGACAAGAAACACCAAAGGAGATGGAAAAAGTGGCAAAGGCAATGCTCTTTGTTATAAACAGCAATGGATATGGTAGCGTTAGTATTCACATCTCACGTAGGTGCTTCCATGCATCTTCAGCTAGCTATAGGTACCTTGAGCTAAGCTGCACCCATGGCACGTTTTGTTTCCATTAAGAGAGGCTGGGGAGTCCTATAGCCTCCAATAACCTAGTCATCCTCTTTGCAAGCAGGATGATTCCCTGGCACTCAAAACAATGCTCCATTGGGAAATAACTACTAAAAGTAAGAATAGTAGTTTGCTAAGCTTCAGTGAAACAAAGGCAAAGGGCTCTAAATCAGGTAACCCTGATTACAAAAAGTTCAGAAACTTTCCTGCACTGTTTATAAGATGGGAAGCATGCCCTGTGAGCCCTCACTTTGACGGAGATCTGGAAGAAGAGATATTGGTGATGGTGACACTCCTTATGCTCCCTGAGTACTCAGGAGAGGGAGCGTCCACAGAACTTAAATCCCCAATGTGATGAGATAGGAAACCTTAGGAGAAAAGCCCTCCTTAACCAGGGACAACAGTCCTCCTAAATTAGCCAGCTAAATGAAGTGTCTGCATTTACTCAATGTGCATACCTGTCATCTGCACCTTCCCAGGTAAGCCAGGGCTCCGTGAAGTTTTGCCAGTGCTGGCTCTGGGATGACCAGAGCATCAGTGGGCCTGGGCCACCCTTCCTGGAGGCACAGGAGAAGAGCTGCCCTGCACAATGCCAAGAGATGGCGCAGCCATTTCCATGTTCCCTACACAGCAGAGAGATGCTGGGAGAGCTCTTACCCCTCGCCAACACCACCCTGAGCTGCACCCAGACCCAGACCAGCTCTGTGTCTCACAGCAAAAATGTCTGCTCCACAAGGTCATTTTGGACACCCCAGAGGAGCATCTTAGAAATGCAGATGACGCATTCAAGTCTCTCTGGCTTTCTCTCCATTGGCACACCATACTGCACAACCTCTTCCCAGGTAACAACCCAGCTTCTGCCATGACCAGCTGCCAGAAGAGAGTGCAGGACACAACCTACACTCTCAAAAATAAGGTCCTGTCCCCTCTTGTGACTCCCCCCAAACCAAATCTCCCGGTGACTCATTTTTTTTCATTGCTGAAAATACTCATCACTGGATTCATTCTGTTCTCATGACTTACACACTTCAGAGAGGATGCTGCTCCAAAAATAATAGGACAGATTCCTCCTGTAATATTTGCAGTCCTGCAAGCTGTTTTCTCAGTTTAAACAGTGGAGCAGTAAAAATGTGTTCATCTTGTACTTTCCCCCAAAGCATCTTGTACTGACCACTGCTGGAGGCCTCCTGGGCTGCTGGAGGGCAGATCAGACTGCTCTCCATCCCTCTGTCATTACATCCTTCCTTGCCCGTGTTGTAGCCGTGGAAGACTGCATTTTACTCTTTTTTTTTTTTTTTTTTAATTCTAGCAAAAGAAAAGAAAATTACTTTCCCTAAGATATTTCCATTTGCCGTGGAAAAGGGCTACACATATTAGGAAAATGAAAGCTGGGAATCTCCTTAAATTCATAGTTCCCTCAGATGAGTGGGGCCGGTGGCTGCAGACTGCATGGAGCCTAAAGGCCAGCTCTGTACAAAAGGGCAGAGGCAGTTCCTGTACGTGCTCCATAACAGCGTGACACATTGCAGGGCTTTTGGACAAAGGGATGTATTTTTTTTATGTGAAATTGTTCCTTAGCCGTATATTTCTTTGTCCTCTGCCCATGGGAATAATGATATCAGGCCAAGAATGAAAGACTCCATTAACTTTCTCCATGCAAATAGGTTTGCTGTTAGTTATTCTTCATGACTAGAGGCGGACAGGTTGGGGCAGTACTAAAACCTTCATGGTAATGGAGAAGGGTACCTGAAATCCAAACGTTTTTAAACACACCCAAATACACACTGTATTGAGGGCCACCCTTTCCAAAATGGGGTCCTTTGCAGGTAAAATATATGTCAGTAATTCCTCCCTGTCCTATAAACCAAATTGATAAGACTTAAGCTAACATTTCATCTTGACATTACTAATACATGTGTGCGAGCATTCAGTTTACACTTTCAATGCAGTCTGTCAGATCAAATCTGTATACCTGCTACCGAATAACAAGGGTACTATTGATTTTTCGTTATTCTCAAGTATTTGTTTTCTTCAGTTGAGCACATTCTATTTATTTTGGCACAGGTAACAGAGAAACCAAAGCAAGAGACTTAACCTCTTTTCAGAAAGATTTAAGACTTGACAGGCATCACAGCCTTGTCAAACTCTTTGTTCCCATGGTGGTCTGTAACAGAGTATTGTCCTGCATATTACTTTATTCACTGTTCATTGCCTTAATTTTATCTCTAAATCTGCAGTGCAGAGCACATGCAGAGGTGATGTACAGAATATGCAGCAACAGTTTGCTTCCAGAAAGACTTGCAAAGTACCCGAAACGTGGGTGTTTTGTGCCTCCGCAGCTCAGTTCTGAGGATCGGTCAGGTACCCACCAGGCATCCCCCATCCCGAGTGTCATCTTGCTTTATACTGCAAATGCACTTACAGTAAAGTGCAGAAGCAATTTATAAAATTATTTATACTCAGTAGGAGTTTTCCTATGCCTGTTTCCAGGTGGATTTTAGAAAAAGACCCAAAACCTCTTTGTTGTTTTCTGATAAAACCCATGATTTAATAATTAAATATTCTTCCAGCAGCAAGTACCAGTGGGCAATGTGGTTGTTTTCCAGCTGGACAGGACTGGGCAGGATCTGCCCATGCCATGCTATTTGGGGCTCACAGTGCCCGGGGAGCAGTGGGTACCACCCGAAGGCTATGGCAGGCTGGTGCCCTGTGTCCTGCTGCACCTAACAATTTACTAGCAATATTGCAAATGGGTATGCCTTTAGACACTACTGGTGACCCCATGAGTATTGTATAGTGTATATTCAGAATTAAGTGTAAACTGAGAACACTATACAAGCGCATATATATATATATTTTTTATATATATATACACACACACATATATGTATTTGAGAAGTCTTAAATGTGCTGCCTGATTCTCCCTCCCGGGTGGGTACATGCAGTGATGTGCTCCTATACTGGCACCTAGTGGGGAGTGCATGGGAGATGGGCAAATGAAGAGGGCGGGCTGCACAGACACGCACACTCACCCCATGAAATACCTTGGCCACTTTTTGTTTTTTATTTTTTTCTTGGTTCTTTGAAAGCCCTTTGGGATGAGTGCAGTTTTAGCAGGTTTCACACTCACTGCTGCTCTCACAGCCTTCCCCCTCTGTCAGGCAGGAGCTCCTGCTGCGGCACACGTCCTTCTTGCTGGAAAGCCTCAGCCACGCCAAGCCCTCTGCTCCTTGCCTGTGGCACCCATCCTCCGGGTCCGCACCCTCCTCTGTGCAAGCTGGGCTCCCTACCTGTGATCCCCTCCTCCTGCATTTTCCTGCTGGATCCCCCTGCAGCAGCCCATCCGCATTTCCTCCTCTGGGTCCCCCTGCCTTGACCTGGGCCTGACAGGTCTCTCAGGAAAGCAGGGGACCACTGGTGTTGCTTCCTGTCTTGTACCTCCTGCTCCCTCTTTGGCCTCGGAGGAAAGAGCTGCCTCTTACCCGGCGAAGGACTTCCTCCACCAGTTCCCATCGCCCTCAGGAATCTCATCTCCCACAATTGTCCCATTTTAGCTGAAACAGCAAAAGGCTCAACCTACCACTTCTCCCAAGGTCCACCCTGTGTCATTACAGCATTTGAAAGGAAACACTGAAAAGATGTGACGTTCTTGCCAAAAAGCATTTATCTTCTTCTTTCCATCTATACAAAAAGGACAACTCTCCTGAGGAGCCTCCACGATTGGTCTCAAACACTGCAATCTGAATGAGACCTCCTGGGCAGCCCAGTGATACCAGTATAATCTTACTGATTACAGTTAGATAAATTACTGCTCCAGTTTGTTTCTCTTGCTGGAGTCCCTGGCTTATGTCACAGCAGTTAAGGCAAGTATTTTCAAGCATTTAAGGCAGCAAGACAGCATTTTCAAGGTCAGTTGCTTCCAGCAAGGAACTGGACGATGGGCGGTTGAGGTGAACTTCCAGTCCTACAGGAAAGTTGATCACTGGGCATGCACAGCATTACAGACTCCAGTTTTGCTTCTAAATTCAACAGGGGCAACAGAAACACCTGCCAGATCCTTACAGTTATTTCTTGTCACACCAAGGCTTTCTTAAACTCCCACTCAAGTCTAGTGAGAGGGTGTGGTCTTCCCTTTGGTTTACTCATTCATTTTCCATCACGGATGAAGGCTTTGCTTCCATCTTGAAGGAAACCTATTGTTCGTGACGTTGTTAAATAGCCCTCCATACCGTATGGCCCGTAGCTGTGATTTACAACCCGTTTCTAGTTGCACCATGGTTCAGCTGGCTTTTCTATTGAGCAGTTGATGGGAACGCTAAACCTATTCAAGGCTAGCAGCATTTCTGCAATTCATTCAACTTGAGGAAACACTGGAAATTTATTAGGATGTTTTTACAGTCCCGGAAATTGCTGTGGGACTCTGTCACCAACAAAAGAACAGAAATGGCTCACAATTTTATTGCACTTTTTCATAAGCATTAGGTAATGTAGGCCTTTGTCATTTATTCAGTTTTTAAGTCAAACCCTCTCCTTGGCTGACACTCCGTGAGACTGCCAGGTCATGCAATTTTGTCACAAGCTTCCCTAATATTTGGTGCTTTCCTTAAAGCTCCAGCTCTTGAAGACACTTGATTTGGCTACCTGAGGACTTCAGCTTTATGAAAAAAACAAAAAATAACTCTGTCCCTCGCGATTGTAAAGAGCAGCAACAAAACTTTAACTATAAAATTGCTCACATGCCAGACAGCAAAGAAAAGCTAGATCTTCTGTTGAAGTTTCAGGATGTTTTTACACCACTGATTTTAGCTTATGATTTCTGAATCTCTGAGTGCTGTTGTGGATGGTGGTCTAGAGGAAAGGGCAGGGGGACAGTAAGCCATTTACAGCATTTTGTCCCTCTGTTTGCAATAGCCTCGAGCCACCTTGGCACACCAGCTGAAATCAGGTGGTGGTCAGCAAGTTTGGCCTAATTTTTTCCCTTCAGACTCCGTCCTCGCCAGCCTACAGAGGCAGGTGTCAGCAGCGCCAGTTATTCTGCCCTCACAGCAATGCGTGAGACAGGACTCCTCTCCTCAGATGATTGCCAGAGTGACCATAGCCAAGTGACAAGAAGTCGTGGGACTAAGGTAGAAATTTTTTTCATACTTTGGAAAAGGAGAGCCTGAATTGTTTATGCAGATGGCTGCCCCAAGCCACAGAGAGTACTGTGGCCCAAGGGCAGTACCTGGCACTCAACCACACGGGGCTTTCGCCCTTATCTCTGTTTCTGCCCTGACAGCACCATGCTGGGTGTCAATCACACTGGCGCCAAAGACCTTCTGGCTCCTGACACCCAGGGCCAGTTGTAGGGAGCTGTGAGCAGTGGCCATGCTGCAGGAAACGAGACACAGCATGAGGGCTCACGCTTTGCCCTCGCTGAAACCCCAGGTTTACTCCACCAGATGTCCCAGCAAGGAGGATATCCTCATACTTACCTGGCAAAGGAGGAGAGAATCCCATCATTGCCTTCCCCTTCCTGCTCCCACCAGGAGCTGGTCCACACCAGGGTATTCCTGCCAAGGCCACCCACCGGGTAGGCAGGCTGTGCTTTCCCTGCACATGTATAGAATAGACTAGACTATTTCAGCTGGAAGGGACCTACAACAGTCATCTGGTCCAGTTTCTTGACTAATTCAGGGCTGACCAAGTTAAAGCATGTTATTAAGGGCATTGCCCAAATGCCTCTTGAACACTGTCAGGCTTATAGTGAGTGCAGCGTCCCACCTCACCTTGAATTTGCTCTGTGTATGGTGGGGCTCATTTAAGCACTGCAGGCAACTGGAGGAGAACGCGAAGCAGCCTTAGCAGCCACAGCTGGAAATTGCATCACTTATAACATTAAGTCAACCCGATGCTCAGGAGAACAGTGCAAACCACATGTCAGTTCTGGGAAGGGCAAGAAGCCCTTCTCAAGAAGCCTGCTTAGGTTTTTTTTTTCTGGTGATTGGTCTTTCCAAAATACTCATAGCAGTGCTATGAGTGCCAGTAGCACTTTTGTTAAAGCAAAAAATTCTTCTAGAGCAGTGCGTAGTAGGACGCAGCCTTGGCCCAAAGCACTTGCTGTAATTTAATGCAAGATATAACAAATTGGTGTTACACGTGAAGGGAGGGAGCAGCAGAGATAACAGGATCACACTTTGGCTAGTTATGTCTTGAGTTTCATGTCTGCAAATCCTTCAGGCTGGGATTTTCAAGCAGCCTTAGGTAGCTGGACTTACAAAAGGAATGACTAAAACCAAGAAGTAATACTCTGTTTTTCCCTTAGCATTTGTACAATATCTATAACCTTCTGAAATCTTTGCTCACACCCGTGAGTGCTTACTCCACCAGGGAGTCAGGTTATGTCCTGCAAAAAGAAGGCTGCTTGTTTTTAAGATGTGATTTAGTTTCAAAATAGCATTAAATCTTCTTACTTGCTGATAGAGAGAGGCCACAGTCAAACAAAAAGACTGGTGGATTGGAGCTCAAAGAAATAACTGGCCTTTAGGGATACCAAACATATTTGTTCACACAGCGCTCAGTTATGAAGACTTTATTATGTACCAATTTAAGTTTATACATACCAAATGCTCTTGAGTCAGCAACATAAGCGGGACTGCCTTGTTCCAGTAGGTCTTTTTTCCACCCTTATGATGGATTTTTAACCATGACAGGGTTCCCTCAGTGGACGGACATGCCAGCACACCATGAAGTTGTATCTCCCGAGAAGCATTTCCACAGACTTGAGTGAAATCATGAACTACTTAGGAGGAGTGGGATTCACACAGCCAGCTCTCCCGGCCAGCTGCATCGCTGTTTGTGAGCAGGTCCTGGAGGACAGCTAACGACGCAAGAGCCCACCAAGGAAAGGCAGAAGCAGAGCACCTTGCCTGGTTGTGAACAGATGGGAGAGAGAGAGGAAGGAATCAGAAGATAAAGGGGAAGAATGGAGAAGTTAAAACTCCTCACGGTCTCTAAACACTGGCTTTGGGAATACAACCTATGCACATACGTTGCTTACGATGTAACAACACTTGCATCCAAAGCTTACAGAGAGAGTCACCAAATAAGTTGAAGGAAATTTCAAAAAAAAAAAGAACCAACCTGCAGCCCTGAGGAGCCTTTTCTGGGGAGCTGCACCAGTTAAGGGTGGTTAACATCTCTTACCAATACTGCTATGCTGCGTTAGTGCTTGCACCCCACCGTCAGCAGTGGCACACGCCAAAGGTTGGCCATGGGTTTGACAAGGGGTACAACACAAGAACTGATCTAGACTGGGGCAGCCATGACTTTTAATACTGACCAGTCTGCCTCTCTGGTTTTGGAAGTAGAGAGGGTTCGGTTATATATATAGATATGTATACATATGTCTGTATAAATAGTCCAGAATTGTTTTGTGGCTGGGAAGAGGATTGCGCTCATGCCAACGAGCACTCAGCCAAGAGGAGTCCGGCAGAGAAAAGTCTCAAAAGAGAAGCTGTGCCTCTGTACAGAGTAAAATTACAGTGGAAATGGGCAGCCCCAAACCACGAAGCCCTATACGTCACGTACAACAGCCTTTTTAGCTGGAGAACGATGCCTGTAGCAGTCCCTTCCTCCAACTGCCTCCATGCTTTGCCCCTCGGGGCTCCCCACTGTTTCCTTTGGGTAAGTGTCCGTGCCCACCTCTCTCCACAGCTGATCCCTCCTCCCACATAAGCAGCATCAGCTCACTGATAAGATAATCAAGCCAAATGGCTTGTATTAGGAGGCAGCTCAGTCTTTTTAAAGGAAAATCACTGAGTTAGGCACATAACTACCATCCAGACAAGCAGCCTGCTTTTAAAGAGCACCATGTATATGTCCTGTATATATCCAGTATATACATACGTATATATGTATACACCCCGTGTATATCCTGTTTAATTTCAAGGGAGCTGTAGGTTGCTCCTCACTTTTGCAAATCAGGTCCTTGGGTACCTGACAATATGTTTGGGAACTAATGTCAGGTTTGGCTTTTTCTTTTTTTTTTTAAATCTTGGCCATAAATTCTATCACTTACTAGTCAAAACCCCATCTGCTCTAAATTTGCACTTGATTTCATGCACAAATAGGGTTCACACATGTAAGTCCTGTCATTTGTGTGCTCCCAGAGGCAGTGCATAAATTTCCTATGCACAAAACAAGAGGTCGGTCAGCTTTACCTTGTGCGCTGCCGAGTAAGTGCACATCAAAGGGCATATTGTGTTCCTGGAATGAGAATGAGGAGTCCTGGCATGGGTCACCCCCTCCACACAGAAATGCTGCTTTTCTTGGGCACAAAGAAAACCCCTAACAACTTTTAAAAAAAAAAATCTGCCAGAATTAATCAGCCGGTGGAAGGTTCAGAAGGAGTCAGGGTTTGGGTTAGCGCTAGCAAGAAACACAGCAGATTTCACAAAGCTGTTTGAAACCTGGCTGTGGTCTTAGAACAGGCAGTAGTAGGTCCTCATTAGAAATTACACACATTTTGTAACACGGCTGTGAGAAGCGATATTAAATATGATGTTAAAATACTTCTATATGATCAGTATAAGTGGAGGTCAGACACATTCAAAACCAGTTAGATGGAGACTATCAAACTCGGTAGAAATCCCAGGGTTAACTCAGATCGGCCAGCATGAAGTTAAATACGGAGGGCTCCTGCAAAAGTGCTAACTGCAAAAGTGTGTTCAGCAGCGCGGTGTTTCACGTGACTCCTTTGGCCCCTCTTCTAGGCAAATTTTCAGCAGAAAACAAGTGCTTCGAAAAAGCGGGCATCTCACTTTGACTGCTTTATACTCCAGTCGTAATCTGTACAAAAAGCAGGATCCTAGTGAGAAGCGAGGGAGGAAACACACTGACTCTGAGTGGATCTTTCCCAGATAAATAAATTAAAAACATAGTAATACACAATGACTACCACAGCTTGAAAATTAAGGGAGTAACTGGTGCATAGTGAGGCACTGTATAGCCCGGAGGAGGAACAACTGCATCTGAACTACGAACAATTCATTTAAAAAAAATACTTTGAAGAAAAAAATTGTCTCCAGACCAGCTTGTGAATAAAGCATACCAAAAGGCACCCGTGATATTCCATTAGCAGCGCAAAAATGGAACTGTCCCCCAAGTCTAGCATAAAAATTAATTCCTTCTTCTTAAAAGCATAGCTGCTTTGACATCTCAAGTTAACCACTGCAGTGCTGCTTGGTCAGGCGCGGCTCGGGACAGCACGCTACTCTGCACCAAAAAGTACAGTGCCCTGCATAGGTATCTGAAATTGCTGCAAATACAGCTCAGGTCAGCGCCTGCTCTGACACGTGTCAGCACACACCACACTTCTACTGCCACACCTGAGCAATCCTGGCCACCAGCTAGCATCTCCGCAGCGTGTATCTCCGAAGTGAGGTATCTCAGCTTTGTCGGAGCCACCTGGCTGTCTCTGAACAGCGATATCCTGTGAGGTGCAGGTGTGCCCAGAGGTCTTGTTGTCTGGCCACTTGGGCCATGGGAAGAGGCAAAGAATTTTCTTTGTCTTAATTTTGTCCATCCTTCTGTTTCCAAGGCTGAAGGCAAACCCAATCACCACTAAGCCAACCTGGCAGAAGCCCTCTGGTGATCCCATGGAAATGTGAGTCATGCCTTCGGTGAGCAACAGCTCACACTTAGAAAGTGTGCAGACAACAGAGCTACAGCCTCACCCGAATAAAGAAGGGGAAAAAGGAGTCCAACATCTCTTCCTCCAAACTGGCCACAGCAATTTGGGTTAAAGCAAGAGTGAGATTCCCAGAGTGTTCACAGGAGGCCAGGCACAGCCCTGAAGGCCTCCAGGAAGATCTCAGTTTCTGGATGTCTTTTCTGGAAGTAATTTTTTTGATCTCCCTACTCCACAGATGTTCCTTTCTTCCAAAATCCTGGCATTTTAATTTTCTTTTTTTTTTTTCCTTTTCCACAAGGATAACATGCAGTCCTGTTTGCAGTTTCCTGTTACATTTTGTAATTGTTACTTCTAAAAGATAGGACTAAACTGTACTTTAGGTCTTACTCAAGATCTGGAGAAAGGTTCAAAAAGGCTTTCAAAAAGTAGGTTTTGGCTTAAACTTACTTCACATTAAGAGTCAGACTGATGAACATTTAAGCTTAAGTCTCTTGTTTCCTTTTGGATGCACAAGATTTTGTGAGAGCTGCTTTAACATCCAAGCAGATACAAGTATGAAAGCCCATTGAGACAAACAGATTTTACAGAAGCAAGCTCTAAAAGTGCGTGTCCAGGCAGGTTTGTTAGATGGCCAAGAGATTCTCACATACACATACAAGTGCAGGATGCAGCTAAGTAGTAGAGCCACAACCTAAATCTCTGTCTGAGTGTAAGAAATAAAAATAAAATAGGCAGAACCTGGTCAGACATCTTCTGGAGTTCAATTAAGAAAAAACTTTGGCAAAGGATGGTTTGGTAAAGACATGCCTTAAGACTTTTTTTTCTCTACTTCTTCAGTTGAAATACTGATAGCAAATAATTTTTTTTAATCACTTCCCTGACTTTAGAATACCCTGTTAACTTATGCTGTCTCTGTGCTAGGAGCTCCATGTACAAAACTGATTGACTCCTCAATCATTAAGAAAACTTGCAGTACCAACATTAGCTTGTAACTTTTCAAATCTTGGCAGAGCTTGCATTCAACCTCTCAGCTTCCACTCAACTTCCTTGTCTTGTTTTTAAGTTTGTTTCTTTTAAGCACAACTAAAGGAATCTGCTCTCCCCCCCTGCTCCCCTCCTCAAAAGCAGACTTCTGCATCAATCAGTCTCACTGGCACCTTCACCACTAGGCTTCACACATTTCTGTCCTGTGACTGCAGACAAGTTCTTTAAAAGAAAAACTTCAAAAAATCTAAATTTAACAGCATCTGAAGGTTAAATACTGTGTGAAGCAAGAGAAGAGAAAACAGTGACAGGAGAGCACTCAATCACCACGTAGTTTCTCATCCCAATGAAAGCATCCTTTGAGAGTCTGCCTAGGTGTTGTCTAGCTTATATGATACAGTGCAGTGCCCATCAGCACTTCTGTTTGGAAGCTCGCTTCTTAGAAATCACCAGCAGGCTCATTACTCATAAATCAGAAGACGGCTTTCAACCAGGCCTGGGAATCTGGAGACACTGCATGAAGCGGGAGTTCTGTCTGCTCTGCGGGTTTCAGACTGAAGGGGGGTTGGCTTGGCTTCCTATCCTTGTGCATTCAATCAAGTGAATTGCACAACCATGCTGCTTTGCTCTATTTAATGTAATGTTTCCTGAAATGTCATTCGTGAGCAGTACAAGTTATGGTTGTTGGGGGGTGGGGAAGTCCACAGACTAATAATGTAAAAAAACTTATTTAAGGGTGAAGGGAAGACAGGAAAGTGTACTTTCCATTGGATCGATAAAAAAATGTCTATGTATTCAAAATGTACTATCTGTCCCTGCACCACCAGGTGTCAGGTAGCTCCTTGTATCTAGACAGATCCTCATGGATTTTACGAGTCTATTCCATGTAAAATATCTTCTTAGTGGAGACCTTAGAATTTTCAGCTAGGTGCCTTTCTTCAATAATATTTAAATAAATCTCACCTAAACCGAAACACATGCAACATAAGAAAACTTGGAGAGAGAAGTCTTGTCCTCAGAGTCTTTGGAGATGCCTCATCCTGTCTCCTTTGGCAGGACACAGATTGAATAGAAGAGATTGCTTGGCGTCCATCTTTTGATACGATTTCCAAATCAGGATTTTCTGCAGACGGAGAAGACAGCATTAGTAAATCCCCTCACAGGATCAGGACTTTAGACTCTAAAATTGTCTTTCCAAAGAGAAAGATCAAGGCAAATGTATATTGGTCTATTTTGGAAATGTATGTGTAGGGACAAAAGATATGGTCTCAAAATCAATCAGTCCCCAAGTCAATTTAATGTGTGGCCTCTGTATTTCAGCTGTCCAGGAGAGTGCAAAAACCTCCTGACACGAATCAGAGTTTTCCACTGACATCTGTGCACTTTAGAGCAAGGCATTCACCTAAGGGTAGCCAGAGGTAAGAAGCTTTCTTGCCCTTCCCTCATCTGCTGAGGAAGACAGGGTCAATTTTAGTACTAGTGTAAACAGAGATGTACGTAGTTGAGGAGCATCAGTAATGTAAAACCTCATATAACTGACTCCCACCTAGGAGGATTTTTTGGTGAAATGCACTAGTGATGTCTCCAACCTCTCTTACTATGGAAATGCTGAATAAGCAAAAAGTAGTAAGTTGGGTAATAGCATATTCCAGAGGAAAAAAAAGCACTATTATTCATTCAAATCCATTAACTGTGTTAAGAAGGGATAAGGTGATTCATTCCAACTCTTCTCTGCTTCAGTACAAAGCAGCTGTTTTTTAATCTTCAGGGATGGTTGTGTCATTGAAATAGAGGCTGCTAGCTGGATTACCATAAAAACCTGCCAATGAATTAACTGAGCTCCATATAGCCAAAAATAATAGCGCTTAAAAGCAGCTTGTCCTATTTCTGTTGAGAACGGACATCTGTCTGCTCTGGTAACTATGAAGAGCTAGGACCTTAAGGACAAAGAATGTAATATATTGACTGATATCTGTGCATTTTGGAAGGTTCACTGGCTGTTCTTTATATTCTTCACATGGAGTTTCTCTGCCTTTCAGTCTGCACTTCTCTAAGACCCTCACCCAGATTTTGATTCCGTAAGCTGCATTGTTAAGGCCACCTCCAGCTCCAGTTCTGTCAGAGAAGAGTGCTTGAGGCAAACCCACTTCTACTTAAGAACAGCATAAAAGACACTATAGTAAAATCATGGAAATCACTACTAGTCAGTCAAAATGGGAAATAGTCGAGTCCCAAAATATTTTTCTGGGTGTTCAAGTCATCTCCCAAATGCCTCTCCAGTCAAAGTGTACATCAACAGCTTATTCCACGTTATCATTAACACAGAAACTATAGAAGAGGTACCTTCTGGCCAGCTCAGTTCTTCCTAATTATCACCCAGACATCACCATAGCTTACCAAACCTGTAAGCACGAAGAAGACAACTTGTGTATTGCATGCCCGATCGATAATGCAAAGCAGTGTTCTCCCAGAATGACAAAGGTGCAGCCGGGTATTTGACTGCTCCACAACTTCACCTCTAAAGTCATCTTAAGTCTGTGTGGCCAGTAATCTATGCTGTTTCAAAGCCACTTACAATTCTGCTAAGAAAGCAGGGGTATTAGTAATTATTTTTCACCAAGTTGTACAGAATTAGGACTACAAATTCCTTCATATTTGTTTATTTAAAACTAAATACTTTGACTCTGGCTCAGTTTCTGAGAATTAATAACAACACTGCAGGTAAAAGTCAAACGCTGTTTTAGTTGACAGTATTTCTGTAAGTCTAAAAAGAGGCAAAGATTTGTTTTGTTCCTTGGGTACCTTCTCCGTGTATCAGTCTCCCTTGGTAGGTCTTTATTTCCTATCTCATGTGACTTCTTTGCTACTGAAACTTCCTTGGTATCTGTGCCTGGGGGAGAATATAAACATCACTCCCTACAGCAAATTTAATTCATGTGTACAACAGATATTCAGACAATGAACTCAAACTTTTTTGCCTCCATTACTGTTGATGAGAGTTCTCAGAGACATTACCTGGATCAACAAGAGGTCTGCATTGGATTTTTAAATTTTTAGTGGCAATAGGTTAAACAATTTGGATGCCAGATGAAGGGAATGATTGCTGTCCAGGTTCACCGGTTTGTCTGAACAAGAACTGTCTTCAATGTGTAAATGAAAGACAGTGCTCAGCCAGTGCCTTCCTGACCAGGGTATGTTTTATAGCAAAATAGAGCGTACGCTGCCTTCTGTTTGCTTTAAAAGCATAGTCCTGGTCAAGCCTGGGCTGGAGATTTCTTGAATCATAGCATGTTGTTTGGAGCTAAGTGATGTTTTGCCTCAATTTCAGCCATTTGATTAATAGAGTGTGTTTATACCCCTTCCCTATTGTTTGTTGGATGAAACCGGACCTGCCTAACAATATGGGAAAATGGTTTCATCAGGGACTAATACTATAGAAACTAAATTGTGTGTATGAGAGAGAGAGTGTGAGTGGGAGAAAACACTCTCTTCTATTTCCTGTCGAGCTGATGGTGAGACTGGAGGAGACGGAATTCCTCCAGGGAGTTTATTTAAACTGATACAAAAGTTATTCTGAAAAGACAGCGCTCAGCTGCTTTATTGACTGCTGCTGTGAATTTGCTCCTGGTTTGAACTTCCAGACCAAAGGGTAGCTTGAATGAAGAAGCTGAGCTTTGGGTGATGCTCGAAAGTGGGGAAGGACTTGGGGTGCAGGAAGCTGCAGCTGACATGACGTGGGTCTTCTCCAAAAGGAATAAGCTGGTTACTTCTGTGCTGCCCCGTGGTTAAGCATGCAGCATCAGAAAGCATTCTGCAATATGGACACAGTGGAACTGAGCTTCTCAGTCTGGGGAGAGGTTTGCAGGTATGTCCTTCACATTGGACTTCACACAGATCTTGAGGAGAGGCAGAAATAGTTTTACCCCTAGTAGGTGCAAGAGAAAGGCAAAGCCAAATGGAAGCTTAGCTGTGAGTTTGTGGATTGTCCTTCCACTGTAAGTCATGAGGGGGTTTTTATTGGATCTCCAGCACTGTGAGGACTTAAGACTATGTCTTTACTGGTCAGTGAAGTAGGTCCACAGCTGTCATCTGGCTCGGGCTTTCAGTCAAAGAGTTTTTGCTCCTTGCACTTGCACCACATTTCAGGAAAGTGTGGCTTTGCCCACACCACTTCTGATGGGAACAGTCTTGGGCCATGTCCCTGAATGAGGCCTGGATGTTGTCTGCACAGCCATCATGGCCAAAACCATGCCTGGGCTATGCCACCAGCTGAACACTGCAGGCAGGGATGTGCCAGTGCTACACTTCTGCCCAGGCTCCTTTCAGTTTGCTAACGTGGATGTCACCTAACAGACACCACGCAGGATGACTGATGTACAAGATGCATGAGGAAAGTGGCCCAAAATAAGCAGTTTAGCCTCATTTCCAAGAGAAGTTCACATGCTCTGTACATAGTCTGTATCCCTTCCACTTAAATCTTGAACCCATTGACCAGCAAAGTTAGAGATGACTAACACCATCAGTTCCCAGAAACTTTATGGCAAGGAGGAGAGCAAAGAGGGGCAATGTGAACAGCCAAATTAGAGTTCCTACTGAGATGAGACCATGACCTCAGCCTTGTTAGAAGCCGGGGGGTCTTCCCAGCAGAAACATCTTAGAATCATAGAATAATTGTTCAGATTGGAAAAGACCTTTAAGATCATCAAGTGCAAATGTTAACCTAGCACTGCAAAGTCCACCACTAAACCATGTTCCTAAGCACCACATCTCCACGTCTTTTAGATACCTCCAGGGATGAGGAACTCAACCACTTCCCTGGGCAGCCCGTTCCACTGCTTGACAACCCTTTCAGTGAAGACATTTTTCCTAGTATACAATCTAAACCTCCCCTGGTGCAACTTGATGACTTACTCTTGCCTTACTGCTTGTTACCTGGGAGAAGAGACCAACACCCACCTCACTACAGCCTCCTTTCAGGTAGTTGTAGAGAGCGATAAGGTCTCCCCTCAGCCTCCTTTTCTCCAAAGCTAAACAACCCCAGTGCCCTCAGCTGCTCCTCATAAGACTCGTGCTCCAGACCCTCCACCAGCTTCATTGCCCTTCTCTTGACACGTTCCAGCACCTCAATGTCCTTCTTGTAGTGAGGGACCCAAAACTGAACACAGTATTTGAGTTGCAGACTCACCAGTGCCAAGTACAGGGGGACAATCATTTCCCTAGTCCTGATGGCCAGGATGCTATTTGTCTTCTTGGCCACCTGGGCACACAGCCGGCTCATATTCAGTCGGCTGTCAACCAGCACCTCCAGGTCCTTTTCCGCCAGGCAATATTCCAGCCACTCTTCCCCACGCCTGTAGCATTGCATGGGGTTGTTGTGACCCAAGTGCGGGACCCGGCACTGAGCCTTGTTGAACCTCATAAAGTTGGCCTCAGCCCATCAGTCCAGCCCATCCAGATCCCTCTGCAGAGACTTCCTACACTCGAGTAGATCAACACTCCCGCCCAATTTGGTGTCATCTACAAACTTACTGAGGGTGCACTCGATACCCTCATCCAGGTCATTGATAAAGATGTTAAACAGAAATGACCTCAATACTGAGCCCTGGGGAACACCACTTGTGACTGGCCACCAACTGGATTTAACTCCATTCACAACTCCTTGGGCCCGGCCATCCAGCCAGTTTTTTACCCAGCAAAGAGTACGCCTGTCCAAGCCATGAGCAGCCAGTTTCTTAAGCAGAATGCTGTGGGAAATGGTGTCAAAGGCTTTACTAAAGTCCAGGTAGACAACAATCACAGCTTTTCCCTCATCCACTCAGCAGGTCACCTTGTTATAGCAGGATATCAGGTTTTGTCAAGCAGGACCTGCCTTTCATAAACCCATGCTGACTGGGCCTGATCACCTGGTTGTCCTGTAAACAAACCTGTCCTTGCACCTGTCCTACTGTTTCAGCTCAAACCCAGGGATTCAAGCAACCAGTGCAATCATCCCAGGATGAAACTGAGGAGAAACTATGCTTTCTTAATCCCAGTTCTTGTGCAAATATTCATTTGACTCTGATGCGCACTACTCAACCTTCAGTTCACAGCAAGGCAACACAAAACCTCTCTGCTGCTGTCAGAATGGAGATCCCTGAGATGGTGAGCACCTGAAGGACTGTCATATGGAAGGGTTTGAGGTGCTTATTTCCAGCTACAGGTTTCCCAATGTATTATCAAGGTAAAAAATAAGCAGTACAGCCTCACAGATGAGCAGGACTAAGTTCACAGGCAGGGGATGTGGAAAAGTGTCCCAAAATGGTATTTCCTGCTGAGGGTCAATTTCTATTGTGAAATGGATTTTTTTCTGAAAATGGTTTGGGATGAAGAAATCAACCACAGGAGGGACTATATTGTAGCCATTTCTTTCCTTCAGACTTCAGAAGCTTGTGACTCTGCACGAAAGCCAGTAACAAACTGCATGTTTCCTGCATTTGGTTTTAGACGGGGTTGTACTAGCTATTGCAGCGGGTTGTTAAAGTTCATGATAGCGTTAGGTTCGCTATGTATTTAAAGTTACCATTAAAAATTTCCACTTTGTTTAGGGATGTTCTGTCCTTACAATCTGAGGACTCAGTTATTTTGCCCAGGGTTCTTCCAAGCATTTCAGAGTTAACTGTGAGATGAGGAAAATCCATACATCAGGGACGCTGTAACAAGCAACAGACAATTAAATTTTGAGTCATGGATGGGAGAGAGGTCCTTTCTGAGTATGGAGGTATGAATGGGTCATGAGACAAAACCTTGAAGGCCATGGTGCTGCAGTGTTATGTTTTGGGGGATCAATTTAGGAAGTGGGAAAGGACCAAAAGGAGAAGGATAATGGGCAAGTCCAGTAGGTTACGCAGGATCGTCTGACACAGAGGCGATGGTCAGGCTGAGCATAAGGCAGACGCCCCAGCTGAAGAAAGGTTTTAACATGCCCAAATCCAGTGTTTTTTTAAAGCACCAAGGTAAAGAAAGTTTCTAAGGAAATTACTTGAGCTGTGGTAGCTATGAGGGGTTTGCGTAAGTCTGAGTAAGTTTGTATAAAGCTGAATTACACTCTCTGCCCTGAGCGATCACTGTCAATGGGTGGAAAACCACACTACTGAGGGCTAACAGGAATCTGGGAAACAGGTCCATGTCCTTGAGATGGCACCTGGGGATCTCAGAGCAATGGAAAGTTTATTTTTCTTCACCAGGCCAGACTATTTTCAGGCAGCAAGGTTTGTATACTACACACATCCATTGGCGGTGTGCAAGGCAGCACAACCTGCACTGCTAGCAGATTTCTGTTCTTCTAGTGGGATGGACAAAGAGCTGAGGAAAGAGGCTTTTACAGGTACAGGTATTTATTAGCATTTTGAAAACTATTTCATGGAGTTGTGGCAACCAGCAGTCAGCTGATGAAGCGCTAACAAAAAGAGTTGAATAATTTGAAGCTATTTCTTCCTGGGTGATGCCAGGGGATTGCGGGATGTTTTGTGGCATTGTTTTTGAAAGCAAGCCACAGAATTAATTATCTAGGAGAATATTGGGCATCTGCTCAGCAAGAACATATGGGAAACTCGGTAAGCTGAGAGTGGGTAACCAAGTCTCCTTAGTCTGGGCGTAGTTCATGTAAAGGAAAGCAACTTGTGCTTAGCACTATCAGAAACTGAGGTTATTCCTTGATGAGTAGTACAGCGACATTTCTGGATTCACCCAGGGTGAGTAAAGGAGTTTCAAACCCTTCATTAATACCTCTCTTGTTCTCCCCATCCTTTCTGTGGTGTTTTTATAATATTTCAGGGATCCCTTACATAAAGGCTCCTTTGGATGATTATTTCACCAAATCTTTTTGAGGAGGGTGGGATAGGAGGAACTAGGAGCAAGTTGTCTTTCTGAACACAGACTGCAAAACATTAGCCTCCATTTTCACCAAGAGACAAGAGGAAATACCAGGGAAAAGCAGCTAAAGGTCACAGAATGGCACATTTTTCGTGTAGTTTACCAGAAGTATGTGAAAACAGCTGTAGAGAGAATGGATAAATTATGTTTCAACTTTGGATTGAGCTCAGAATTTTGAACAAAAAAATCTACCTACACTATTTATAGCTAGTTCTGTCACAATATTGTATGCTATTGCAAATTTATTAGCTGGCAATGGTCCTTAATAAATCAGGGTGCAAGGCTTCCTTGTAATAAAGAACTTCTAATGAGACACAAAACAAGATTTTCCCTTGAGTTCCTTGTCCTTTTTTCCTTGCGACTCTTTATCTCCTGGCCTGTTAGGAAATGTCTAAGTTCATATGCCCATACGCTGAGAGAATGAAATACCAGCGTGCCAATGGAAAGGTTTTGTTCAAGCAGACAATGTCACAGTGCTGGTGGCCCCTGCAGAAGATAGGGCCATATTTTTTGACTTACAATTACACCACCAGAGCATGAAACAATAAAGTTATCATATATTATGGACGGCAAAGCA
Organism: Gorsachius magnificus; assembly: GCA_034008185.1. NCBI lineage: Eukaryota > Metazoa > Chordata > Aves > Pelecaniformes > Ardeidae > Gorsachius > Gorsachius magnificus. Next base: position 52,297,262 of record CM067082.1, on the reverse strand, counting down.
GCTTTCAGCCAGACACAGACTTAATCACATTCAAATTTAGCTTAGAAGCCATTCTGCATTCATTCACGTGTCAGTAATACTTGAGAGAAAATAAAATGATACTAAAAAGCATTTTAATTGTAAAAGCAATGCATTTGGAATAAAAAGGACTTGCAAACTTATACATGTGCAAATCTGGGTACTCCCTTTTTGCCATTAATATTAAAAGATTTAATAAGCATAATCATATGCAGAAATAAATCACCTTGCCCTTCAATGCAAATATTTAAAGAATGTAAGGCCATGAACGGGCTCATCAGTGAGTTTAACTCCCCTAATTCAAACTATTTTGTGAAGTCTTAGAAACCCAATTATGAGAACAGTCTCAGAAAAATGCTCATATTTGAGTCCAAAGTCAAATTTCATTTCAAATGTTTCACAGCTGTGAGTTGCATTCCATTTCTAATATTACTACCTTCTTTTTTCTCCTTTTCTGAATACTATGAAAAACAAGTATTATATTTTAACATGTTGCTGGCAAACAAGGGGCATGGACTGTCAGCTAAAATTCACATTTTAAAAGCCATGCTTTCTCTTGTGATTTTTGTAACCCTTCTACCAACCTAACTTACGTAATGAGCAGGCATTGGTTGCATGCAGAGTTTCGCTATGGACCATTCACTGTTTGCAAACTGCCTATTAAGCAGGCAGCTTCATGAAGAAGTTCAACAAATAATTTCAAATGATGGGAAAAAATTACTCCGCCTTTTCACAAAATTTTCCTAGGAGGGAGATGTCAATCCTAACAAATGAGTTTTCTCAAATGATTTGCTCAGATACACAGGGGAGATTTCAGATTATTAAAACTGAGTACCATGCTTCCCATATCAGGTTTCTTATTGCCTTTTTCTGCTTTGATTATCAAGATGACAGAGCTCTCAACTGCAAAAGATAAGGTGGTTGATGGAGCCCAATGGGACAGTCTTGCTGGACAAGCTGTAAAAGACACCAAGCTTCTCGCAGCAGAATCTTGACTTCGGTTCCCAGTGACTTCAGGAAAAAGGAACTGACTCCATCATAGAAATATCAGTATGTTTATTTTATTTCATTTCTCACAGATTGGCATTACAACAAATTTCTGCCTGTATATAGAATTGGATCCATTTAGCTAGAAATGTATTGCACGCATCGAAGAACAGCACATGCATGTAAAGCACGTTAAATTTCAAAGTAATAACTACATGCACTAAACCCAGATCTCCACCAGCACAGCTCCGCTGATGACAGTGGTCACTTCAGATTTACAGCTGCATGGGATCAGAACCAGACCTGGGTTGGTTTAGTTCTGCAGCGTCACGCAGTCCTTAGGTGGGCAACCGTGAGCAAGGGGCAAGTCAGACAGCTAAGAGGGCCGGGTCAGCTCCTTGGGAAGGTGGGGACAATGAACGTGGTGAAAGGGTTAATGTTTCCATGCTCATGAACTTGTTTTCATTCCTTTTTTTTTGCTTTCATTCCTTTCTAATGCTGTTGTTCGCTTTCAGATTCCATTTTTAATATTTTTAATTATTTTAATATCCCCAATTTAAAAAAACTTAATTGCGCTTGTTATTCCATAAAAATACATTTTACATTTTCAGATCCAATTTTGTGAAGTAATTGGATAATAAATTAATAATGAGAACAAGACCCTTATTAACTTTTTAGTCATTAAACTGACTTAACTTTTTAGAAAGAACAATAACTTTTCCAGTAATGTTCCAGAATAGTGATTATAACTATAATGCACCAAAACAAATGTATAAAATGATGCTGTCTTTCTTGGATGGTAGGATGGAAATTTGTAATTATTTACATTTTCCCCCAGCAGCATAAATTGCCAGCGTTTCTCTCCAAGAAGGGACTGTGCCCCCTCCCACTGTAAGGAACACAAATGTTTAATCCTCTAAGCCTCAGTAAGGATGATCCCTCAGCACCGCTGCCAGTCCATCCCCCCACGATGAACCTCCTTCTCCTGAGCAAGCAGATCAGCCAGTGCTCTGGGTGACTACTCTGGGTTCAGCCAAGGACGCAGCTGGTAAATCCAACCCCCCTACCCATTTCTGTGTCTGGAAGAAGGCCCCATAGAAGCTCAGAAGATGCCACCAGCCCAGTTGTCAGCAACGCTTCAGCAGCATCCCTGTATTGAACGTGAAGTTCTGCCTTTCTCGGAGGAAAAATGGGGATATTTGATGGAATCCGATATTTGGAGAAGAGTAGAGGAGTAGTGGGTTGATGGTTTATGCACAATATGAAAAGCTTTTATTTTCCCTATATGAACACTGAGGCCTATCTCTGAGCCAGCCATCACTGTACCAAGGTTCTAGCCTCCCATCTACCAAATATCCTGGGATAACCTATATCAGCAAAAATAAGGGCTCGAATAAATAAATCTTAATTTCACACTCTTAGGGGCTCTCTCGTGCTTTATGTGAACTCTCTTAATGCCAGTGGAGAACAAGGTTTCTAGGGCAAAGCCAAAAAGGATAAAGAAGGGCAGATCTTCTGCTTCAGCCTTTCCTTGTGTCTATATTCAAGTAGACAGTCATCACTTCAGCATCTTTGTCTTGGAAAAAAATTTCCAAGAAAAAGTACCTTTCCCTGTTTTCCCTGGTGCCAGCCCAGGGCAAGAGGAGATGCTGGAAGTGCTGTAGGGAACCTGCCCCCTCCACAACTCCTAATGAAGATCGCCCGGGCAGGAGCTTGGCAGTGGCATGGCAGGCTCTCGGTGCCCAGGGGAGCCTGGCTGGATGATCCTAATAAGAAGGGTTTCTACAGGTATATCAGCCAGAAAAGGATGGTTAAAGAAAGCGTACCCCCGCTGATGAGCGAGACTGGCAAGCTGGTAACAGCAGATGAGGAGAAGGCTGAGGTACTCAACAACTTTTTTGCCTCAGTCTTCACTGGGAAACTCTCTCCTCACCCCACCCGAGTTGATGGATGGCGTGAGGGGGACCGGGAGGGCAAAACCCCTCCCACTGTAGGAGAAGATCAGGTTCGTGACCACCTGAGGAACCTGAACGCACATAAGTCCATGGGACCTGATGAGATGCATCCCAGAGTCCTGAGGGAATTGGCCGATGTAGTCGCCAAGCCACTCTCCATGATATTCGAAAAGTCATGGCAGTCAGGTGAAGTCCCTGGTGACTGGAAGGAGGGAAACATTGTGCCCATTTTCAAAAAGGGTAGAAAGGAAGACCCTGGGAACTACCGACCTGTCAGCCTCACCTCTGTGCCTGGGAAGATCATGGAACAGATCCTCCTAGAAGCTATGCTAAGGCACATGGAGGCCAGGGAGATAATTCGAGATAGCCAGCATGGCTTCACCAAGGGCAAGTCCTGCCTGACGAACCTAGTGTCTTTCTATGGTGGTGTGACAGCATCAGTGGACAAGGGAAAACCAATGGATGTCATCTATCTGGACTTCTGCAAAGCCTTTGACACGGTTCCCCACAACATCCTTCTCTCTAAATTGGAGAGCTATGGATTTGATGGGTGGACTGTTCGGTGGATAAGGAACTGGCTGGATGGTCGCATCCAGAGGGTAGTGGTCAATGGCTCGATGTCCGGATGGAGACCGGTGACGAGTGGTGTCCCTCAGGGGTCCGTACTGGGATCAGTGCTGTTTAATATAGTCATCAATGACTTAGACAGCGAGATCGAATGCACCCTCAGCAAGTTTGCGGATGACACCAAACTGAGTGGTGCGGTTGACACACCAGAAGGGCGGGATGTCATCCAGAGAGACATGGACAGGCTGGAGAGGTGGGCCTGTGTGAACCTCATGAGGTTCAACAAGGCCAAGTGCCAGGTCCTGCACCTGGGTCGGGGTAACCCCCAGTATCAGTACAGGCTGGGGGAAGAAAGGATCAAGAGCAGCCCTGCCGAGAGGGACTTGGGCGTGCTGGTGGATGAAAAGCTGGACATGAGCCGGCAATGTGCGCTGGTGGCCCAGAAGGCCAACCGTATTCTGGGCTGCATCAGGAGAAGCGTGACCAGCAGGTCGAGGGAGGTGATTCCGCCCCTCTACTCTGCTCTGGTGAGACCTCACCTAGAGTACTGCGTCCAGCTCTGGAGCCCGCAGCACAAAAAGGACAGGGAACTGTTGGAGCGGGTCCAGAGGAGGGCTACAAAAATGATCCGAGGGCTGGAGCACCTCTCTTATGAGGACAGGCTGAGGGAGTTGGGCTTGTTCAGCCTGGAGAAGAGAAGGCTGAGGGGAGACCTGATTACGGCCTTTCAGTACCTAAAGGGGGCCTATAGGAAAGATGGGGAAAATCTTTTTAGTAGGGCCAGCTGTGTCAGGACAAGGGCTAATGGTTTTAAACTAAACCAGGGTAGGTTTAGACTGGATATAAGGAGGAAATTCTTTACAACGAGGGTGGTGAAACACTGGAACGGGTTGCCCAGAGAGGTGGTGGAGGCCCCATCCCTGGGAACATTCAAGGTCAGGTTGGATGGGGCTCTGAGCAACCTGATCTAGTTAGCAGTGTCCCTGCTCACTGCAGGGGGGTTGGACTAGATGACCTCTAGGGGTCCCTCCCAACCCAAAACATTCTATGATTCTATGATTCATTCCCAAGCACAGATGGAAGCAGGGCGATCCCGCACCCTCGTGACTTCCCATTCCAATTCATATGGCTTATTGTGGTGGGCCCGGTCCTGGCCAGGGCTGGGAGAGCCTCATCCGGTGCAGGACAGAGCAGCCCTGCTTGGGAGGGGCTGATGCCACTTCACGTACCCAGAGAACTGTTCACAGGTGGGACCTGGGAATGTACTGGCCTGTGATTAAGTCCAGCCCTTAATATCGTCCAAAGTACCTCTTTGGCACCTCACACCGTTTTGCAACTTATTCAGGCCTGTCAATCCATCATGCCGATCACCTAATGCTCTCTCCTTACGCTCAAAAAATTCAGGTGAAATCTGGGTGGAGAGAGACTCGAGCAGCGCTGTGGGGCTCCCGCATTATTGGTTATGCCTTTAAACAAAACATAAGCGGGTGCTCTGATGAAGCGTTGACTAAACTTTTCCTGTTGCCTAATCAGCTGGAAATCTATCAGAGCAAAATATCTTCTGGCTGAGTAAGAGCTATTTTTCAGCCCCCTCCATCAGCCCAAGAGGACTGGGCTTCAGCCTGGTTTCTCATCCCCGTTCTCACTGCAAATGCCGTTCAAGGAGAAGGCTTTAAATGTGCGCTAACCCTTAATCACGCCAGCAGTGCCTTTGAAGTCACAGAGGACTTCATTTTAAAGACTTCTCTCCCACAGTTCTAGAATAGCCACTGATACAATAAGCAACGAATGACTGCTGGATTTCTCGAGCAGCACGGCATACACTGGTCATGTCTCAGGCAACACAAACTTCAGAGAAGTTTGATTTCAGCCAGAGACAGAGCAGAGGCCTGACCGCACGGAGCAGGACTTTGCTTTTTAATGTCAAATGAATGCGATTCATCTTTTTTTTTTCTCTTTTTTTTTTTTTTCAAAAGAAGCAATTGCCCACAGACTTTCCTATTCAAGCTTAGGTGTAGTAGGTTGAAAACCAAGAGACAAAAAAGTACAGGTGACAACAGTCTCAGCCCAGGACTATTGTGTTCAGCCCAGCTCTGCTGCCCCAGCCACAACACTTGGAGGAAGTGCCACACAAACAGAGGAAGCAGGATTCGGGCTGAGAAGGATTTAGTAACCGCATTACTACTCTCTCAGCACTGATGCCTGCAAAAGATAAAACCTGGGAAAAGACCTCGGGTTCCTACTCTTTATTGTTGCTGCCTGGGATTTAACTTGTATGTCTGAACTATGTACATATTTCACTGATTTAGGTGGGGCGCCATGAACGTATTTATACGGGCCGCGGCAGTGACAGGACTGCTGATGTTTACAGTAACAGGTTAGAGAGACTTTGCCAAAGCATTCTTAGTTTTTAAAATGATGGGTCCGACCCAGCCCCCTTCCCCCTCTCCATTGTTTTTTTTTTCTGCTGGATTTACGGAAGAAGGAAATGGTAAATTACAAGAAAAAAATAGCATTTATCTTGCCAGGACGTGTTGCTTTGAACTTGGATGATATTAACATATCAATCAGATTCAGTGATATGTTAAACAAGGTTGTCCCTGCTTTATAGTTCACTGAAGCTGGGAGTCGAACCATGGCTTTGCCTGCGTGGTAGACACAGAGGTTAACTCCACCAGTCTAAATCCTTCACGTGGACACATAGCACTGACACCGAGCACAGGGTGCCATTTATTTTATCAAAGTTACGCTGACCCAAAATTAAGTCCAGCTTATGATTTAGTCCGGACTAAAAATTTGCCCAGATGAAACAATTTCAATACGTCGACGATGGCTGAAAATCCTTGAAGGAGGAAAGCGTAGAACAGGGAATATAAAGACAGGCTACAAACACTCTGTTTAGAGTAGTCTTGCAAGAGGAGATATTTTGGGATGACATTTCCAGTTCCAAATCAAAGCTGGGCCAATTAGATGGGAAACGAATTTAGAAAGGAAAGATTAATTAGATTTTGATACAGATGCTAATTCCAAAACTTATGAGGCTTCAAAGATTTGCCTGCTCTACTCTGCTGTTTCCTGATTATCGAATATTCATTATTTCACAATAACTCTTCAGGCTGGGGACAGCTTAATTTAACTACATTGCTTCCTTTGGGGATGACTAGGAACTTATTATTTAAGTGTTAAATGGCAGTACTGAACTGGACAGTGATTTGAACTGGACTGAACTGGATTAGCCATACAAAGGACCATGTCATGCACCAACCTACTGGCTGCAAGGAATTAAAAAAAGAAGAGAGAAAGAGTAAATCAAGTAATTCCCACAGGCAGTAGCTTGGAAAGAAGTCTTACCCTTTTCCTTCTTGCCTCTTTTAGGAAATAACACAGAAACCAAAATGAAGAAATATATACAAATACTGTTTAATCTCACTTGTTTCTGCTTTCAAAATAACACTTTTCCTCCCGTATGTAAACCAGCAGTGAAAACAGATCTGACTAAATAAATAATATAATAATCAAATAAATTATTTAATAAAAAGTAACAGTGCCCCAAAAGCAAATTAATCCTCAGGGCTTTAAACAAATATAGACAATTTAACTCAAAAGTATAATTTTTTTCTCAAGGAATTGTAAGCTGAGAGCTATAGTGAAATCTTTATGTAATCGTAACCATAGCATCTACTATAAACAAGTTGCACACACATTATTGTTTGGAAAATTAAATCAGTCCTTGGAAAAGTACTTTTACTTACTATTTTTAAACATAGTGAAACTACAGTTAATCAGCAGACAACTTCACAAATACATTTTTAATGCTCAACTTACTATCCACATTTTATGCAATTTAATTTTATATTGATGTGCTATTACAAATGAAGAGAAAGGGAGCTACAGTTAAAAAATAAAGATGCTGTAAGTTCAAAGCCCCGGATCACAGCACAGTAATAATCTCTGGAAGTGAAGAGAGAGGAAAACCCCAAACATTCTGATTTAAGAAAACAAGTAGCTGCAGAAAATGAGGTCCAGTTTCCTGTGGCTTTGTGTCTTGTGGTTGAATTATCCTGTGTCTAATAAGATGCAAACTCTGATTGAAACTTTTCCTGTGGTTGAGGCATCTATCAGCTCCTTTTCTCTCCCATGCAGATTCTCTGATGTCCAGTAATAATGTTTCGCTCATAACGAAGTCTTTCCCTCAACAGAAAAATAAGTCAGGCCCCTCAGCTCTGCTCAGCTACTAGCTTTCACTAAACACTGAAGAAATTAATGTCAAGTTTCCTTCATCAGATAGACTGTAATTCATCAGCAAATTCAATAGTTAGAGGACTGAAAGACAGGCACACAGGCAGCATGATGATAATATGCATTTCTGTATGAAAACAGGTTAAAAGTGCAAGTGTCTTGGGTGCACTTGCTTTTGTCTCAGACCAAGTTTTCCCTCTCTAAAGACCAAGTTTTGCCTCATGTGCTAATTTGCATATGAGATGTGTATAGACAAAGCGTGTGTTCTTTTTATAAGTAAGAAAAACTGTAGTAATAGTGGGGGAAAGGAATCCAGCACAGGCAGGTCGAGAGAGGAGAGTAGAAGATCTGTGAAACTGCTACCCAGTGCAGGTAACTCTGGTAACGAGGTTGAGCAGATATTTTTTATAAGATATGCTGATGTGATTTACTGGCAGCAGGAAACCAGTGCTCTGAGAGGAGTAGTGGGTTGATGGTTTATTCACAATATGAAAAGCTTTTATTTTCCCTATATGAACACTGAGGCCTATCTCTGAGCCAGCCATCACTGTACCAAGGTTCTAGCCTCCCATCTACCAAATATCCTGGGATAACCTATATCAGCAAAAATAAGGGCTCGAATAAATAAATCTTAATTTCACACTCTTAGGGGCTCTCTCGTGCTTTATGTGAACTCTCTTAATGCAAGTGGAGAACAAGGTTTCTAGGGCAAAGCCAAAAAGGATAAAGAAGGGCAGAAGGGCAGATCTTCTGCTTCAGCCTTTCCTTGTGTCTATATTCAAGTAGACAGTCATCACTTCAGCATTTTTGTCTTGGAAAAAAAATTCTCCTTGCTCAGGTGTTGCTTGAAATGTAGTTACATCCACTTACCAAGAAGAGCATGCAAAAAGACAAATGGCTATATTTGCTTCTAAAAGTGCTTTAAGAAAACATCTCTACATCAGGGGTAAAGACTGTACAGCCAAACCTTGCCAGCAGGTCCTCTGCTATTGCAGGGTAGCAGCGACACTGCTCCTCCTGCTCTCCTCTGCCAGATCACCCAAGGGTAAATACAAATTTCCTATTGAGTGTGGATGAGGCATCAAAGACCTTCCATGACAAGACAAAGCAACACCAGGGTCCTATTTGCCTACTCAAAGAATAATTCAGTGTACGCTTTAAAATTTAAAGTCATCTGATGAATTTAAAGATTTATTTTATCTGGTGACACAAACTTTTACAATGGGGAAGGATTAGCAAACGTGTAAGAATATCTCTTTGCCACAAGAGTTTCCACAATTAACTGAGTCTAACAGATTTTGGCGACGTTCCCCAGAAAAAGCACTAGAGGTCATGCATAGTGCAACTATGGTTTACCTCAGCCAGTAAAACCAATTATCCTTCACATCCCTCTCTTCATTTTTTCCTAGGGAGACGATTTCTTCTTGGACTGTTGGCTCATGGCATCTGGCTGGGAGCTAGGGATATATTTGAAAGTCCTTAGGATGAATCCTTAAGTCAGAATTAGCTTACACAGGGATGCAGAAGTAGCCCAGCAAAACCAAAAAGCTCCAGCCTTCATCTCAACTCTGTTGACAACACTTTTCTGTGCAGCTTTCTTTGACAAGAAGGAATCGAATGAGTTAAAGAAAATCTGCCACGACAAGTTTGAAACCCAGGGTCCCAAAGCTGGACTCTCTTCCACAGTATGAGAAACATTTGCATTTAGGCATGCAATTCCTCTCCCCAAGGAATATCAGGTGGCACCTGGGTGTCCATTCAGGAACCTCTAAAGAACGTCTGCTGTGGCATTTGATCCTTTCTGAGATTACCGTGCCTTCTGGTATCTCCAAGAGGGAAGACCAAACAGGATCTTTTAAATATCACCTACTTAGACCTACTTGGCCCCACTGGCCCAGAAAGGTCATGAATAAAATGTAAACCTTTCACATAGTTCCCGCTGAGGTTTTAAAAACAGTTGTTGGAAATGAGCACCCAAAGGGCTCTGTTTTTCATGTGCTGTCTGCAAAGAACCAGCAAGTACCAGTGCCAACCTCAGCAGGCTTTGATGGTTCTAACCTGACTGGAAGCCCCTACCTCTTCCCCCCTGCTTGATCCACCTGGACTACCCAAGCCATGAGAGGAATCAGTCAGCACAAATTTACCATGTAATTTACCCGAGATTTTAATTACCAGACAAATCAAACAGCAGAGGGTTCAGGCAACACACAATCCACTTGGGAATTCACCGCTTGCCTGGCTCAAAAACCATAAGCAAAACCACATAGTTTTATAGGTTTCAAAAAGAGAAGGAAGATGAAAAACAGTAAGCATTTGATTGCTTTTGCTTCTAGCATATATGAATTTCTCTTGTAGCTGCATTTTAACAGAACTACTATAGAAAACTGCAACCTTCAGTGGCTCAGACTGTAGCTTTGGGTCCATCCTCTGCATTTTCCCAAAGATGAGACTGACAGAAACTTAAGTTGTTCTGAGAATACAGCCCATCCTATACAGCTAAGGACCCTGTGGGAAAAAATCATGTAAATGTCATGGACACAGAAGGAAGAGACAAATTAATGTAACATAGACAACTTATTTCTGATATTTTGTTACTTTGTAGTGCTTGACTTGCAAGCTAAATAATGTAATTTTTACATGTAATTCCATTAAAGAAAACAAATGAGGGAGAGAGTACTGGAAAACTTCATGAGTAGTCATCAGGTCCCCAAAACCTAGATCCACAGCACAGCCTACGATTGTCCTAATCTGCTTGAGCATTTGGTGACACAGTAGAAGGCTATTGTCTATGCCCAGCCATGGGAGGGAGATGAGACAGATCTTTACTGAGTACACTTCAAAGCTATTTGTTAGACAGCAAATGAAAGATGAAAGTTGGGAAAGCACAGTTCAATCACAGAAGAAAAATGTATTTTCTTTTTGGAAAACTCCGCTGCTCTTGTTCTCCCTGGCTTCCCTCTCCATCCACACATCTGTTCCCACTTACTCTGCCCCCATTTTCTCACTGGGAAGCATCAGACAATCTTTACTGTAGGCACAAGTATCCATTCCAAGTGTCTTTGAGGGAATACTTTCTTAGTCATGCTTGTACTCTACTGGGTGTCTTTGCCTTACATGCAAGTCCAGGTCCACATGTGTTCCAGGCCTCGACTCAGCAAAGTACTTAAGCGGAGACCTCGCTGTATAGAAGTCCTTAACCCCCCAAAACTCTAGCATGCATTTAATTTTGAGAACTCATTCCACTGCAGCTAGCAGAAGCGCAGTGTTTGTCACTGCCTTCTCCTCAACCGGGGCCTGAGACCCACATGCGGCACTTACCTATGACATCCACAGCCAAAAAATGCATATTAACTACAGAGAAAAGAGAACCTTTGGGGGAAAAAAAAGTTTAAAAGCATAGTGACAAGAAAGACTGTTATTTCCCCCATCTTTTTTCAAGATGAGCTAATGAGAATTTTTTTTCCTCATTGTGTTATATGCTCAAAAATTGGAGTAAGACATTACTCAGGCTGGCTTGTGAGACTCTTGCTGGGTCTCTGTGTGTCCCTTGAGCCAAGGAGAACCAGCGGGGCCCTGGGGCACTCATGTTGGACAGAAAAACCACTTCCTCACTCCTTCACTGACCTTCCCCCGGGAAGGCTCCTTGCCCTCAGCCCTCTAGGTGGCACAGGTGTCCTTTACAGCCAAAGCACGCCACAATCACTCTGATGGAGGGAAAAAAAAACCACCCAAAACCATGAAAACACCTATATTTGCCTGTTGTTTGTGGGTAAATGATTGTGATCCATGAGAGGAATAGAGAACTGGCGTAGATGGGGGAACAACAGCATAAGACCAACAGGTTGCTCTGCAAAATAATGACTTAATAGGCAATGCCTGTAAGCATTTATTGTATTAATTAATTGCAATTAACCTCTTTCAACTACTAGGAAGATTTTCATTCTGTTGGAAATGGCAAGTGTTCAGTGTGCAATGAAGCAGCTAGATGCAGAAAATCATCACTCAGGAAATCATAGCTCTGTAAGAGAAGAATGTTGCTGTTAGCTCTTCTTTTTCAGGAGAAAAGGAGCTGCCATAACAGGACAGGACATTTCCCACTCAGAAAACATGCATGCTCAGGCAAGCTGGAGGACTGTGTAAAGCAGGCAGCTGTGGAGAGATGAGTAAGTCCCATCCATACAGAGATAAAACAACTTTTTTTTTTTTTTTTAACATAGGATAGTCTAATGTGGAAACTGCCAATCCTTCTCTTCTCACTACTTCTTTGATGTTCATTTGCTTTAAAATTTTTCCCCTGTGATGAACAACAGAGGTTGCCAGTTAAGTATTTGCAAGCTCAGCAGCAAAGCAGAAGGAACTGAGGATTTGTTGCTCAAAATGAATCCTTGAAAATTACTGTCTACAGTCATTCCCTTCTGTTTGCTTCACTTTTATGGGATAAAGGGAAGCGAACAAAGTACGATAGCAATAGCTATAATAATAACAACACATTAATGTTTGCAAAATTTCTATTGGAAGCTTGTAAGTGTGCAAAGTATCAGTCTGAAAGGGGTACTGAGGAAGACATATCTATTTTTTCCCAGCCCACCTCTTTTTACTTATACTTTTTACTTGCAACCGATGATTTTTGATAGTAAGTTTTAACGCTGTCAAAATTACCATGAGAACAGCCAAAAGTCCACCTAAACCAGTAGCCTGTCCACGAGGGTGGGATGCTTTGGGAGGAGTGCAAGAACACAGTCAGAATATTACAAGATGGTAATATTTCCACCAGCCACACTCCCCATCTCAAACCACTGCATATGTTGCACATGATGGACAAAGGCAGCATAAGCTGCTCCTTCAGAACTCAGCCATCAGCCATCCGGGGGCCCTCCTGGGATGAGATGTTACTTGCCCAAAGTAGGAAGGCGGGTGGCGGCACTAGATGGCACTGGAAGCCCTGCGGTTTCGGCATTTTTACGGTTATTTTGTGCTTTAAGCGCCATCTGGTGGTGCTTTCGACTTTTTCTTGAACAGTCTGCCTATGTGACCCTGTCACTAGCAACCACCACTTTTCACATTTTTCTGATAAGTATACATAACTAGATACCAAAATACAATGCCATCGAGTTTTTCTGAACTGATTAATATTTCCCCTCCTTTCCCATTATACTTTTGGAAAGGAGTTCAATATGCAATGTACTTATCGATTCTGATTTTTGGCCAAAACCTTTTAATCAGAGAAAGTTTGGCTTAAAGGCATACATGGGCTGCCAAATGCAATCCTGCTGCTGGATGTAAGAGTGTTTCAATGTCCTCTCCTCCATAGCTCTTTGGCTTCTCCTCATCGTGCTTCCTCCTGAAAAGTCAATCAAGTATGTAGGACAAACCAGAAAAACTGCCATGGGAGGAAAGAGCACAAAGAAGATCAAATGAACAAAATCACACATCCGTATAGTCTTCCAACCCATGCCCCCTAACCCCCTCAAAAAAACCCAACAACTGAGAAACAGCAAAGGACTGGTCATTTGCAATATTCTCCAAAGTCAGGAAAGTATCTAACCGTCCTTCAAGATACTGCACAAGAATGACAACAACCTGGTGAGGGGCTTCTTCCATGCAAGTTTATTGCAAACCTGCTCATTCCTGACTCCATTCTTAGTTTGTTTGGCCTGTTTTAGTAACAAATGACATCTTATCAAACCCATAGAATACTCCTCCTAGATAGAAGAGTGTATTGTTTGTGTATGTAAAACTCTAGATTCTGCTTTGCCTTTTCCTGGACAGCATCCATTGCTGGGTTGAAGACAGTGTGTAACAAGCATACACTGGCCTTCCCAAAAGCAGGCATCTGTTTCACATTTTAAAAGACTTTTGCAGTACTGTAAAGGCTGGGGTGGTGAGGGTGTGTGGTCATTTCAGTCTTGCTCATGTTGAGGCTGACAGAGAAAGTTCCCTTTCACATCTTCAGGTATGTACAGTAGATTTCATCTTTTGCTTCTATCTTGTAAGCTGATGCTGAAACAAGAAATTGCCACAGCGGTGTGACAAGGAGGAGCAGCTCTGGCCCTGGGAGCTTTGTGTGTGACTGGTTCGGGGGTAGCAGCCGACTAAACCACTCCAGACCCTGGCTACAGAATGGGCAGGGGTCTCCACTGGTCCACCTTGAAAGGCAGAAGGGCTAACTTGCTCTTCCAACAGTGGCACACCAAAGCCAAGACCTAGACTACCCTTGCGTAACTTGCCAATGATTCATTTATGCTGTTACCATCCTACAACCCATCTCCTGGGGGCGAGGATGGAGGGGGCTGGCAGGTATACACCAGGACATAGGGTGGGCAGTTCTGCAAACTGCCAGACCAAGTAGGCCAGCCAGGAGAATTCAGAAAGGAGTGAGAAACAGTTGACCTACCTAAAAATGGATCCTCTTGCACACATAATGAAGGCAGAATTTGCATTAGAAATCCATACAGCTGTTTGGAAAGGGGAACGTTGCCCTCAGGGACAAATCCACTCCCTAACACCCAGCCTTAGCGTCTCCCTCATGCCTGGCCAAGATCCTCCCCCTCATGAGGAAGAATCCTCCCCCTGAGGCGCCTAAGCAACAGTGGAGCAATCCCAAGGAGGCTGCTTTATTAAATTAAATGTCCTCGTGGGAGGATGCAATTCAGGGGTTTTTTTCCTTTTTTTTTTTTCTTTTTTTTTCTAAATGAACCTCCCTTTTCAGAGAATAGGAAGGACTGCTGCTTTTGTGTGGCAGAATTCAAACAGACTTTGTCTCTTTGCTCTTTTTTTAAAGTCGAGCATGCACAAAAAGTAAAAGATTTCCAAAATCAGGTTGTCTCTTCCTTCAGATCTGATTACTCACTCCAAGTTCATCATCAGGATAGTGTAATGTGGATCCATGTTTTAAGCAGGACTCCCCAGTGAAAACAATGAGGAGTGTCCTGCCTAAATTAATACCACAACATGTCCCATAGAAAATAAATAAAAGATAAATCAAGCCAAGTCAGTTTCATTTAGGCCAAATGTGGGAGTTTTGCCTTGAGGTAAAAACATAGGAATTTGGTCTTGTTCTGTTCTAAAAGAAATGAATTTTAGAAATATATCCTAAATAATCAAGGCAGGCAAATGTTTTGTATGTAAGTGACTGGGACTACATCCCTGAAATACAAATGAGGATTCTTCAGAGCTTTAATATCAGGTTTTCTATATAAAATACTCAGCAGAAATTCTCAAATCCAATATTATTCTTTACTTTTTATACTTAGCATTTTTTTACTTTAGTCAGTGTAAGCCCCTAAACAACACGTGCCTGTTGCCTGTGCTATTCTTTGTATGCTGACGATAAGGTCCACAAATATGAAGCATCTTTGTAGAAGCCCCGTATTTTTGTAGGACAAGTGCGTGCTTTACTTGGTGGATCTGCCAATTACTTAAATAGTACTCTGTTTACTGGCCAGCTGCAAATGTTGCAGTACATTTATGGTCTGAAAAATGACTGTAAAAATAGTAACACGGGGCTTGGTGTATATGATCACTTAGTGACTTAGTAACAAATATTCTTGGTTTAAGTTTTCTTTAAAAGCTATTTTTCTAACCTCATGTAGTACAAATTCAGTATAGGATATAAAAGCCAAGATATGTTATCCCAGTATTTTACTGATGACACCATAAATAAACGAAAGCAGAAGGTCAGATCGTGATGCCCCTACGCAGCTTCAGTAACGGGGCTTTGCACTATAAGCCTGCATGCGTATGGACACCACCATGGTTACTTCTAGCCTGCATTTCAAACTTGGGTCCCAGCACATGCTTAAGCTCAAATTCATTTCATGTCCAAATACTTTGAATACTAACACCCAAAATGCAGGAGCTTCAAACAAGCAGAGATTTGGAGCCACACTATCCCTTAGCCCAGATTCAAGCATGTGCCAACCTGTAGGCTATGTTAACTCATGTCAAGTTTTCTGCTCTTATCACCATGCAGCAAAATTACATGGTCAATAAAATGCAGACAAGTCAGCCTAGGAGCCTCCTAAAAAGGTGATGTCTGCAGAAAGACACTGTAGGATATGTAGGCTGCTGAACTGTACTTCAGGGCCAGAGCTGCAGACATGCAGACGGGAAAGTACATTTAATATCAGGCAGCTTTCTGGCTTGTGCTCCACCAAGTAAGGGAGATGCAGCCTATTTGGCCTAGAATTGCTTGGTTCTTAGAGCAAATGCAATCTCTGCTACTGTCTTAGATTACACACAGCAAAAATGTACTTCAGTCAGAAAACTGACATGTAAATGTTCCTGATTGTGGCACAGGGAGCAGACTTGTTAAGTAAGTTCCATTTTTACTCAGTGGATAATTCCACCTCTGCAAGAAAGTCCCCATTCTAAGATCATACTTTTCATAAGACAGAAAAGATAGTCAGGATGTCAGAAGGGCTTTCCAGCCTGCTTTTGTTCACTCTTTCTCTGCAGCTCTTGAAGATGCTGAGCAAAATGGCAACACTTGTAGTGAGAAGGGAGTGTGCATCAACAACAGACACTGTGAACTCCTCTTCCTACCAAACAGTACTCACTATCTGTGTTGTACCATCTTGTATTCATACTGTTCAGACATTTTACTGTTACCAAGGGTTTGGGGTTGTTTTCATCTAATTATCTTCAAGGCTTTCTGTACAGAGCAACTTCATACAGAGCAACTTCATGATCCACCCAGCTGGGAGAGGTGTACAAGTAAAATTGGCACTGCACTACAGATTGGAAAAATGAAGGGAAAGTTTAAAGGTCAGACCTCACCTACTCATACTGTACAGAGCTCTCATGTAGGTAAGGGCACTGTTGTAAACTGGGCTTTAAATGACTTGCTAAGAAGAAAATGAATACCAGAAAAGTAAGCAGAATTACAAATCTTGACTCTCCTATTTTGCTGAGACCCACAACCTCTTTCTCCTGCCCTCCTCCAAACATAAAAGACACCTTAACTTTCTTTGGCATGCAGAAATTTTCATCTATATGAGACTCCAGTGACTTGCTTCACTGGCCTTTTAGAGTGTAAATACCTTTTCTTAAAAGAAGAAAATGGTCAGATTTGTTAAAGGCTTCACAGCTCTACTCATGGCTAGCAGGCTGTTGCAATGTAATGACTCCAGGAGATAGGTCTACAGTCCTAGTGTTAAGGAATGCAATTTGAGCCTTTGCCGGCACAGACATGTCACTGATGCTACTAAAACAAAACTCGAGCTAAAATTTGTTTCAAGTCTTTACTTGCTTGCAATGGAAAGTTTGCTGGCAGCTGTTGTCATCATTAGCCTTGTGGCGATGTTTTTTTCTGAAGTGTCTTGTGTCTTATTGAAGCTTAACGCTTGTTAAGTTGGGAGGGGACTTTGGGTGATCTGCCAACAGCAGACAATAAAGTGTTCTTTTCTCCTGTTGTAACAGAGTCGTAAGTTTTGGTTTATGGATAATGGCAGCTACACACAGTAAATTAAAACACACACAAAAAAGAGGAAAACATGAGGGTTTTTCTCTAAGTAGTGCATTTATCCCATTACAGGCTCCCCTAGGGTTTTCAATGCAATTGTAAAAACACCCTAATTTTTCACCATTAACTATTTTATTTTCCTAGTGGGTTGAATGTGCATTTTTATAGCTACATCCTTCTCCAAGGACTCCAGCTTTATAAGTTTTGAGCTGTATTCCTACCACCCCGCTTTGCCGTGGCTCCCCAGAACAGCAGGGAAAGCTGTGATCTGGAGAACACCCCCTCCTCCCTGCCTAGCTCTCTGGGAAGGGGCTGGAATTCATCACCTGCTTGTACACTGTCCTCTGGTTTTGCCTACTCACTATGGATTGCTGGAATGGATGGTGGTCTAGCTGTTAAATATGGGTCAGCTATATCATCTTTATCCTGAAAACTGGCAGAGAGCTGTATCTGAAAGTGTGCCAAGAAGCACAGGAAAGAATCACTGGAGCAAACCTGTGCAGCCCAAAGCAGTCAAGTACATTGGCCCCATGCAGTGAAGCCTGCACAGGTGGCTTAGGGAGCTCTGTTTGGGCCATGGGACCCACTGCAGGACACCTGGTAATTTGCTGGCATAAAACACCATGTGAGTCCACTAGCTTCAGTACGGAGGCCCTCTAGTATGTCCTGCAAGTAGATTGGGAGGTACTATATCACCCTACAGAGTCACACCGCAGCCTCAGACGGTTAGGTTTAAGTTTAGGTTCATTATCATACAACAGGTCCAGTGAAGGCTAATCAGATTAAGATAATTAAAAAGCAACCAGGCACCTTCAGCAGAAAGAAAATGACTAGAAGTCCAAGCAAGGAGTAGCATGTTTTGCCCTTTCATTGTGGTTTTCCTTGTTTGCTCAAGTTGCTGGAGCCCTTGAAGCTACGTGGAGCAAGCATGGCCAGGGACTGGCATTGTTTTAGCAGCATGAGGAAATTAAACTGTAGAAACAATCCATAAGATTTGTGGGATTTAACATGGAGCTCTGTGGGTAGGTCCTGGGATGCAGATGTAGGTTAAATGGGGGATTCAGCTCCTTACAGTGACTCAGGGCGACCTTGGGCCTGCCACTTCACCTCTCTCTGTCTTTTCTCTTCCTCCATATAGCAGCCATGATGATGATACACTGGTGCCTTACCCTTTTCTGCCTCATCTCCTGGAACGGGAACTCCTCAGGCAGTGAGTTGCTGGCAGCTGCGTGCACGCACGCAGCCCAGCACTGCGGGGCTGCCAGCGCAGCTCGTCACAGCAGCAAGAAGGCGCGCGGCGCTTCTGCGTCACCGCGCGAGCAAACGCACAGCAAGGTTCACTGCCCCTGCCATGGTGCAGGTAGAAAGAGAACAGACAATAACCCCTTTTTGCGTGCTTAACAGTTTAAAGGAGATAATTGGCATACATAACTTAAACCTTATGGGCAGTTCAGGAAAGTGGAATTAATTAACTGTCTTGGCACTTGGCCTTGATTCTGCTGCTAGCATGTATTATAAAACATATAAACACCATGAAAGTGTTGTTCTATTTGTCATGCTGTGTAACACATCAGGGAAAGTACTACAGGATAGGAAGCCAACCTCTTTCCTCACGCACGCTCTGCCTTAAGCAATCTCCTCCGGCAGGGATCTGAGGCAACAGCATTCCTGCTATTAGCTGTCTTCCAGTTACAGGGGGACAACAAACACAGAAATAAAATTCCACTTGTTGTGCATCTGTCTTTCCTAAGTGGCCAGCACAAGTAACTCACTTGATTTAACCCTGGAACCTCAGACCCAGCCGGAAGCCAGCTCAGCCTCCCCGACGTCACTCACCACCTGGTAGTCTTTTGCCAGGTTCTCTGCACTTGCATCTTTTCCTAGCTTTCTTTCATTGTGCTTATATGTTGGGTTTGGGGTTTTTTTATCTTCCTGCATGATAAAACCAGATAACCTAATAAAAAAAATAAGAAAAGAAATAGAAAAGACAATTTAGTATTTATAACAAAAGTCTCAATGGAATTTCTCTCGAAAGCTTGTAGTCTGACCCTGCAGAGGCAAACTGCTCAGGCTACCAGTGGAGTCCTTCCTCCTGTTCTGACCCAAACATTTACATTAAAATGGGCAGTGTTATCTCTTTTTTCCTCCTAGCATCAGGATTTTTTGAAAAGTATTTCACACATCAATTTGTACTTGGGTATTGAGATGGCTAGCCTCCTTCATGGAAGTCCAGAGGTCCCAGCTGAGCTGAGTGTCCCTCAAAATAAAGGTAAGGTAATGGCTGCTCAAAATCAGGCAACTGCCATGTTCTCAGGGGCAAAACTTTATAAAAAAGCAGCCTAAATGGCTGTTCCAAGGTAGATATTATGTCCTTTTGCTTCTGAAGTGTCTCTAAAGCTCAGGTTGCTCTCCTCTGGTGCTAGAGCTCTGTACGCAGCAGTAGCATATGGATTTCAAACATCAGTCACTGCTGGAAGACAATGAACAAAGGGCCATGCAAAAGGGAGGAAAGAACTCAGAGCCAAATTCTCTCAGGTCACATGCCAGGTGAGATGACACTAGTTCAGGCTGTTCACTTGTCCAAACTAGGCCGTACTGCCATCTGCCCACATATTTCTATCTTTCCGGTGTTGTTGTCATAGCAAGTCCTTCATTCTTTTGACAAAAAGCCACCTGAACTATTGTATGTGTATTGATTTGGTTGATTTGCTGCCTGTGTAACTCAGAGCATCATTAATCTGATACAGAGAGCACTGCTTGAAAGGCTTTGACTGAGTACAATATCAAGTGTCACCCTGGGCTTTAGAGTACAAAAAGTACAAATAGCACAAACATAAAGGGCCATATTCACCCTGGTTTAACTCTTCCAACCTTCCTAACAATTGCCATAAAGTGATTATTCAGGAGTTGAATCAGGGGAAAATCTGAACCAGAACAAAAACGGGGGAAAGTTGCTTGGATAAAGATGTTTTTCTGATTTCTTAAGCATGCTGTTTGACTGATACTGCTGGAAACGCTGATGATTGGAAACATTTGTGTTACTGTTTGTCAGATGTTGGAATGGTCTGGTTTCTCCAAGGGTTGCAGTATGCTTAGCAAAGGTGCTAATCACTTCCTACATAGAAACAAGATTATTTTCTCTTTAGAAAATGAATATGCAGGTTGCTTCTAACCGGTACTGGTGAACTGCTTCATAAGCAGTTGGGTAACAATATAAATGCCCCTGAGAATGAGTACATTTAAAGTAGCAGAAGGCATTTACTTTCACGAAGAAAACTTTCAAACTCAAATCCAAATTGTCTGTGTTCTTGTGCAAATTCCTTCCCCCTTCCTGCACCCTGACACACCACTTCAGTTGCTGTGTCAGCTGTCATCCCTGCTGTTCCCATGCCCTCTTTCCTATTCACACTCTGAATACTACCCCTGGCATTGGCTGCTGCCTTCTCCAACCCTGGCCTCAACAATACTTGTCAACAACTGCAGCACACGGAGCTGCCGTACAGGCTGCAGCTTCATCAGCCAAAGTGCTCTGGAGTGTTCTCCCGTGGGATTTGCAACGCTGTCTATGTTCCCTCTGCTCCTACAACACATACATACGCATCCAGAAGAAGAGGTGGACTATTTAGTTAGGCCAGCTGAAAAAGAGAGGATGCCAAGTCTCCAAGCAGCAGTGCAGTAGGGTCGTCAAAAGCCTGAAGGAAAAACAAAATGTAGTGCCCGGTCCAGCTTTCCTGCCCTTGATCACTCCTGATATCCCTCCCCCCCCAGGAGCTCAGCCTAACCTTTATGTCATGCCTATGGCAGACAGAAACTCCTGTGGTTTTCCTAAAGCTAAATATTATTTGAGTTCTCAGTAATCCTGGTGTCCCTTAAAAGAAACTTTGCAAGGCAATTCAATACAGTAACTTTTGTCCCACCAATAAACTTATTTTTATGTTAAAAAGGGCATTTTGATCTAAATGACAGAGGCTGGGCCAGATCCCTCCTAGTTTTTAAGGTGGTGGGGAGCCAGGGAATGCTTGAACATCGCTTTCTTTCAGAGCCCAGGAATGGGCCAAGCATGGTCTAGAAACTTCCAAAAAGGAGAAAAGGGAAACCAAAGTGACTGTTTTCAGTTTTAAACCAATTCCAGTTGAAACCAACCCATTGTGCCATGAAATTCACTGAGACCAGAATGTCTTTTCTTGGTGCTGCTCCTCTTGCCTAGTATTGTAAATGGCTACGACTGATGCAAAAACAGAAAAAAGTTATTTTCTGAAGAAAACCCACCTGGTATTACTGGTGACCCAGGTAGAGTACCTATGACAAAAAAACAACTTCTCTCTGTCACTGAATTATTGTTTCTCACTGACGTTAAGAAAACAACCTGGAGATTAGTCATTGATAAATGGTTTATATTTCCTCAAAGGTAAGTTTCCCGTTTTACTCTGCAATTCAGACAATCGAGCCTATGTCAGATTGTCAGTAACGCGTGACAATAGTTTCCTGTAACAAATAGGCCATGTTCCAGTATGCACATTCCACTTGCATTAATCCTTGTACTGCTTTGTGTTTAAAATATAAGAGGCAGACATGATTGGAAAAACAACAAAGATATCATCTGAGCAGTAAGTATATAAGTGTGCCGAATTCTTAGAAACCAGCATTGCTGACCCTGGGCTGTCCCAGGGCTTCTCAGCATGTAGGGGAGGTTGGATCTTGGCACCCTAAAAAAAGAGGATAAAGTAACTCACATGTGCTGGCAAAACTCAAGAGCTGAGGGTTTAACCCCTGCTGCTGCTGTGAAGAAACTGGAAGTAGTAGATTGCTCCTGCAAGGAGATATAACCCCTCCCTCCCCTCGCTCTCACCCCAACATAGCCACAACCCACCTATTTCCTTGGCCTTTTACCGAGGAGCAGCTCGGTATCTGGCTGCACAGGGGAAGCTGCAATCGTCTGCGTGGGCAACACGCACTCCCTGTCCCTTCCAGCACAGACATTTAGGCAGCAGGATCCTTGCCAGCCCAGTTTATAAAAGAGGGGAACTGATTTCATCCCTCAGTTCTGTGTGCCCCTGCAGAATAAACAGAGACAACTCTCTGAAGAATCTTAAAACACAAAACCTAGAGAGCAACAAATTAATGAAAGGAGAAAGCACAACAGGACAAATCCCTCCCTCACCTACACTGAGATCATCCATTTCAGGCTGGAAAATAATTTTATGCACTTCATTAGTCAAATCTTTTGTACCTTAATATATAATGAGGAAGTCTGCTTAAATAGTTAGCAGAGCCTAGATCAATACCTCAGATGTGGTTTAACACCTTATACTTTCGTTTAGTGCCTTTTAAAGCATAAATCAAATATGAGTCCCTGATATTTGTTCTTAGAACTATCATATTCCTGTATTTGCTTGAGTATGAGCCAGAAGTGAACTACAGACATGAGTGTCAGAAAAAATATATGACCAGAGGTCCATACACACGATTTGTTCACTATTCCATAGGTACTTTAAATTGCCTGGGGTGGGGGAAGGTGTTTTCTCAGATTTTCATTTAGCTCACACATTTTCATATACTGAATTCTGAAGGGGTTTGTTAGACAGCATTATTTGCCATCTTCTGGGTTCCTATTTGCTGCCATTTTACAGAGCATAGCATCTGGTCCTGGCTGGGTATGAGTCAGTTATAAGAAGGTAGGTGGAGAGTCTGTGTTTGGGCCAGCTAAGGAGAGCAATGGTTACCCAGTTAGTTTTGGCTAGAAATAGATTGTCAGGGTGGGTTTTTTTTTCCTTATAAATGTGGTTTTGTTAATTCTAGAGGGTGCGTCTGAGCTATTTTTCTCAGTGTTGTGCCAAAGAAAGAATGGCTTCACCAGCATGTTCTGATTTTGCATTTCTAGATGCTTACATAAGAAGAAAACCACATCGCTGACTTGCAAATAGAAACGCTCAAGGCCTCCACACTGTACAAGCAGATCCATTTTTATTACTCTAGATCAAATTCCAATTACTTTACTTCCAAAAAAGCATCTGTTAATATATGATTTATTTCCTGAAGAAGAAAATACTGGGAGAACTTGCACAAGGGATGGTAGGAAAGTCCCTTTTAGATACGGGAATTACATAGCACCCAATTCATTTACACACTTCATCTGTAGAATCATAGAATCATAGAATTGTTTAGGTTAGAAAAGACCTTTAAGATCATCAAGTCCAACCATTAACTGTACAAGCACCAGTTTTAGAGGAGATGCTCCAGGTCAGGCTTGCTGACATTTCTGCCCACTTTGTGCTAACCATGGAAAGAAGAATGCAAATGAATCTTGCACATGGGATATGAGCAAGCTTCAATAGATTAATTTAGGTCTTGGCTATCCAAGGTGACCACTGCTAAGTGGACTAGGGAATTATGTCAGAGTTCACTAGTTAGTCCACTTTGAGAGTACACTTACACTTATTGTAAGTGTTTGTTCAGCAAGGGCTAGGGCAAAGTAGCTAAAGTGCTGTAAATTCACACCTTAGCTTACTTCTCTCTAATCTTCCTATGTCAGACACACTGATTAAAGATGAGATTTTAAACTGATTGCACTGAGCAAATCCAAGAAGTTGTCTGATCACTGAAGTTCACGTTCAAACTAGACTTCTTGGCTTGGCTTATCCGATTAGGAATGGAAATCAATATGGATGGCTGCAGATTAATTTGGTCTAGCTTAACTGATTTAGAAAGCCCTTTTACACTAAAATCCTGTAGCATCTCTTTTCTGAGACAGCAGGACTTGGAATCCTGAGGAGCTATCAGCTGGATTCTGGTCTTGCTGCAGGTGGAGGCTTGGGTAGAGACTACCTGAGCCACCAGCCCTGACACAACTGCTTTCTCTCAGGAGCTTATGGAAGTACCAGAAAAAATACGCTCTCCTTAAGGCGAATTCCCACTTCCGTTGGAATTTTCAGAAGCTCATAAGTACTTACAGAAACAACAATACTTGCATTGTGTCTGTATTGTACTTCTTTTTTTGATCACTAGAGCATTGAAAATACTGTGGTGTTATGCACAGCACAGTAACCACAGTGCAAAAAGAAACTTGACCGGCATCATGTAACGAAGAATCGCTTCAAAGTTTAAATCTTTCCTGTGCAGGTGAAGAGTTTATGTTTTAGCTATACAGCTTTCCTGAGGGAGGAAAACAAATCTAACACAAAAGACATTGTTAAATCACAACTCCCTTTTCTGTTTGCTTTTTTTTTTTTTTTTTAGTTGATCCCATCTCTTCAGTGATAAACAAGTTGGGAATGAGGAAAATGTATTGGTCATTTCTAGAATTAGTCCAGTAATGCTCTTACATTGTAGTTGTAAGTCCATTATACAGTTTCCTTGTGAAATTAAGGCCTGAACAGCATTCATATCGTATTAAATAAGGTTTTGGTTACTGTGCATGTGCTAGTTTCCCTAAAAGCTTGATCCCTTTCATATACTGAAAAGGTCTAAGCATGTGCCCCCTCATGGAGCTTTGTTTTAAAATGAAACATAGGTTTTGTTTAAAAAATAATCCTGTGGGTCCATCACTTTTGCCTGCCCTGACAAAGTTTGCTAGTACTTCAGCTACCTTAATACACGGTTTGGAGGGCTGTGCTATCATATAAATTTAACAATTTTTGTTTAAAAGTTCCTTTTGCTAAAGCGTAGTATTTTTTAACCAGATTATTTCACTGATACCCTCCACCAAGAACACCCACAAAGACTTTCATTGGCACAGTTGGGTGACAATGGCAAACCTGGCTTCTGGGTAAATTAAGAAGGGGAGTGACAGCCTCTTTGCTATCTGTGAGAGTCGGGGCTCCAGCTGGGTGTTTCAGGGGAAGGTGGACAGAAGTTCTGCAGAGGGCTGTGCTGGGGGAAGGCACTACCGCACCTTCTCCCACCTCCCGCTGCTCTTCCCCTCTCTCTGACAGAAGCTACCTCCTCCTGTGATTGATCGCCCAGAAGGTAGCTAATCCACATTTTAAACAGGATAAAGAAGAAATGCTGGATGAGGCATAAAAACAGGCCCCTCTGTTCATCCCATTTCAATAATGCTGCCACACTGCTGTGAACTTATTCCTTTTAAAGTCCTGAGAGAGTTCACAACAGGTTAAGCAAAGAAGATAGGACTCTGTTGTAGTTGCTGAATATAAACAACTGACCATAGATGACAGAAGTTGAAGAAATGAGAGAGAGAGATGAGGAGATCAGATGAAACAAGTAGGTCAAATTCATCTCCCTGTTAGTTACATTAATTTTAACAGAAATTAGTGTAGTTCAGTGTGATTAAATCAAGACATAAATAACTGCTCAGACACTTAGGTGGGGGCAGTGGATACCTGTTGGAGGTCACAAAATTGAATTTAATATAAGAAACAATGACAAATAAGACCAAAAAAAAAAGGCACTCAAAAGTCAGAGGTCCTTTTCTCTTCATACAAAGAGCAAATAAAAGGAATATGAGAAAAGAACCAATTTCTTTGTAATTATGGATATACGTAAGAAACACAGAACATTGTTAAAGAATCAGACAATAAGACCTATATAAACCAGTTTCCTCAGGTTTGCTATGGGATACTTGATTGTTCTGAGAGTGACTGCTTTTGAAACAAGAGCAGTTAACTTCAGATTCAGCATCCCTTCTCGTAGCGCCTTGTAATTTCAATATGTTGTAGCTTGCAAAGTGGATTAAAAAGCTATTTTGGAGATTGACTGATGAAGCAAGACTGGTCTTATTCTATATATTCTAGATATACATTAGTAGCACTTGACAAATTACTATCATTTAGCCTTAGAAGCACTGTCACTAAGGAAGCAAAAGAACTAAATGTGATTAAGTGCATTTAATTGAAAATGTTCTTATGATTCCTCTTTTCTGACATGCAACACAGTACCTCAACCCGTTTCAGGACTGAAGGACACATCTGACACATAGTGTTTCTTGGCAGGCAAGAGGCATGATGGGAAAACCCTGCAATGCAGCTGAGGAATCTGTCACTTAACAGGTTTATCTCAGCACAAGGCATTGCTAAATAGTGTGCTTTCCTGCTTATTGCAGTGGGCTAGACCTCTCCCACAGAATCAAATTCACCAGAGGTAGACGGTCACTGGATTACAGCCTGCTAGTGATCTGCTGGATGATGTGCCAAACTGATACAAGCATACTTATGGTTCAAGTCACAGGGGGAAAGTCAAAGCTGGAGGCTTGATGGGTCTGTGTCTTGGTTTGCTGCTTTTATCATGCAAGGTCTGGAAGGGATTCTCCGGTTACAATAAAGCGTGGTCCTGTATTCTGTTGTACTGACTAGCACCACAGGGGAAACTCAAGTTTATCTTTCCCCCTTGCTTCAAAAAACAAGTATCTCCCTTAACAGCTCAACCCAGACACATATACTGGAACGGTAATTTTTTCAACAAATTGTTTGCTTATTTTCTCATAAAAGAAAGGTAGCATAAGAGGACTAAAAATCTGGCTTCAGTAAAGTCATTAGCAAAGCTCCTTCTAACTTCAGAAGTTCAGAATTTTACCTGAAAGATATGAATTGCAAAAGTCTGCTTTTCTTTTGAAAAGTTAGAACCTAGATTTACTTCCATCTAGTATTTTCCCAATACTCTCCTGCTCTTGCTCTTTCTAAGTACAAGAAACATGAGACCAACAAAGCTTCAGGTATTGGAAGAGAAAGTGCTGCAACAAAAAAATGCTGAATGAAGTAACAGAACATAATAGTGGTTGGGTTTCTCTTGATGTTCTCAGTTCTGAAGATGCTTAATAACAAAGTGGCATTTTAAGTTTCTAAGAAAAGATATTTTCTCATTAATATCAAGTTTCAAACCAGAAATACATTTTCTCACTGCTACTCAAAGCACCAGAAAGTAACATATACGTATTCTTTTTTTAAAAAATAGACCTAGCGAATAATCTTGGGAAATTTTACTGAGTCTTTCTTCAGTAACAGCTTGATTTAAGCTATTATTACATTTAGCAATATGAAACACTAAGAGAAACCCAATATGCTAAGGACATTTCAGCAAGCCTCTTGCAATACAAAAACTGTAACTCCATATTAAAACTACCTGGTGTATTAGTAAAACAGCAGATAAATGAGTAGTAGATAATTTACTTGGATTTTCCAGGGTCTTTGACAAAGGACTGCAGAACAGACTGTAAGTACAAGCTAAATTACCATAAAGTGGGAAAGTAGTTCTCATGTTTAAAAAAACCCTGAAAATGTAGAAAACAAAATGGAGAAATAAAATATCTAATGTCAGCATGGAAAAAAAAACAAACAAACTGTGAGGTCCCTGATATCCCATGCTTCCATGTCTCTACATAGGAAGCCTGTTGCTTAATATGATATCATCTGAAAAAGAAGACAAATAACAGAAAAGTACTTATTATTCAGACCTCCAAACAATTACAGCAATATCACTTCTGGTTCCGGTTTTATAACTCTCTTTATAGCAAATATTCACTCTTCTGTAAAGATTAATATCCACAAGAAGGGTGAAGTATTCCTAAATATCTGTAGGAAGGTAAGATGCAATGTTTCATCATAATAATTCAAACCCGGTCAAATACAGACAGTAGACAAGAAGAAAATCCAATGACAAGGGATGTTGATACTTTAGTCTGTGGCAGTCTTTTCTGAAATAAGTAATAACCAATCACTATATAAGAGAGCGCTGGAAAGGACAATTTGTAGGGAGGATTTCTTTGAATTAGACAAAAGTGGAGGTTCCAGCCATTTGTACAATCTCGTTCCAGAGTAACTATTCCAGTGCAATGGTCTGAGATGCTTCTGCTACTTTCTCTTTGTATTTCCTTTCTTTCCCTCCTGCTCTCCTAGAGCAGAAGAGAATGTTGGAATTTCCTAGGAATTAATTCTTCACTTGTATTTCCTCACAACATTCCTGTAGCATTACAGCCCACAGGGAGACCTCTCTACACCCAGAAGTTCACAGAACTGATTTCCCTTCTTGAATTACTGAACTGGACCAACTGTTAAAGACAGTCTTGAGAATCGTGGAGAAAGAGGTAGACTGACACCAAGAAAAATAATATTTCAAGGCTTTTTCCTCCCAGAGAAAAATAGCCAGGCTTTTATATCAGGCTTACTCTCTTAGTGAGGATAGTGATAGTTCTCTTGTAATTTTTTTTGATATCTTGCCAGCGCCCAGCCCTGCTGTCTCAGCTGAGGTAAATGAGAAATTGTCGTCATCAGCAAATTAGTTGCAACAAATTCTAAACCTGTTCTTGCTCAGAAAAGCATCAAAAAATGTTTCAGGTTGCATGCTTTGGCTCACTTGGAGGCATTCTTCTCTTGGCTAGCCTCTAGGTCAGAAATAAACTGCTGCTGCCCCTCTTTCCCTATCCAAGGTAGGACTTGGCCTATTTTTCAATATGCCCTTTATGAACCAACAGTCTCCCTGTCCTTACACTGCTACACAACCAGTCAAGAGGAGAGAGATATTACCTAACTCTGATAGGGGTGTGGGGGCATACGCGTTATCTGAATTTGTTTGTGAAAGTACTGAGCAGCTTTTGATAGCTACGGGGAGGTATGTTGTAAACTCTCTGTAATGAATACTTGTAGACATGAATGTTTGTGCATACCTTCGCTATAAGAACAAGTTGAAGCCTGCGCCATTTAGATTGTCTTACTTTTCAGAATTGCACCTCTCTGAGCTTCTTCCCCTGAAGAAGATTTTATGTGATCATTGTATAAATGGGAAGAGTTCACAGATCAGCACTATGTGACTTTCCTTGATTGAAGCTGGAAATGACAATCTGCAATTTATTCTCAATTGGAAAAGCATTTAATAATAGCTTTGATTTGAAAGAACATTCATCTGTAAGATCCCTTTATTGCAAATTATATTTGAAATAAGAGAGGATTCACTACTTCAGATAATTACACTGCCTTCTTTATGAGGAAAAGCAATCTCTCTCACAGAGAACCCTGAGCAAGTCTGATACAACAATATTTATTTCTGTTATACGTATTTTTAGAACTGTCATGAGTTAGAAGGCTGAGAACAACAGTCAAGTGTATCCAAGAATGTATTGAAACATACAATGACTTCTTTGTCCTATACCTTTGCTTTTTTACTTATGAAAAATTACATTTCTGTAACTTTTGGAAGTGAATATAAAAGCCTAATTTAAGGTCTCAACCCTGCCAGCAACCCTGTATGAGAAGCCCCTACTGATGCAAAGACCCTATTGAATCTATAAGGTGTGTACATGGTGGTTTTGGCTTGGGGGAGCAAGAGGCTGGAGACTAGAAAAGGTGTTCAAACTCTTCTTTAAGCTACTAAGTCAAAGGAAGAGATAAGAAAGGTCCCTTTTATCCCCATAATCTTCAGACAGCAGTAAACAGTTAAATGGCAAGACGAATGTCTTTAAAAGGCCCACCATCAGATTGACTACAAGGCTCCAGGTTTAACCTGGACAAAAAGTATCAAGAAAGCCAGCATTTATTCTATCAATTTAAAAATGGTCAAAATGTTCTTGCCTCAGCCCTTGTATTGCCATGGTGAGCTCAGGATGCAGGCCATAAAATTTCAGACAGTATTTTTTATGAGACCAGCTGACATAGCTGGAAAGCGTAGACCAGCTTTGAAGCACACCAGCCCTCCTTAAGTCTATTATGCAAGCAGAACCTTTTCCACATTGTATAGTCTAACAGCTATTTTGGGTGGTAATTCACCTGTGTTAATCAGTTACACAGTTTATCCAATTACGTGACACTCATAAAAACAAATTGTAGGCAGACATAGTACATTCACTTTGGACAGGGATTTACAGTTCAAGACATAGAGCCTGTGGAAAGTGCTGTGGAGTCTTTAAAAACTTCAATTTTATATGGCACCAAGACCGTGGCATATCACGGACCCAATGTCCCCATCACATTTGGCACTGATGCCCAATTATTCAGTATAGCCTACTGAATCACCAAAACCACTTCCTGCAGCGGACTTTTTGTAAATCTCTTATCCAAGTATTGACCAAGCCCAGCCCTGCTTAGCTGTATGGAATCATAGCCTAAGGTGGTGTGAATGCAAGCACAAACAGCGTACATCTTGTCATCTCAGCTCCGTTAGTAATCCTGTTGCCTTCTTCAGAGCTAAGCCTTCCTTTCAAGGCTGTCAAAAGATGTTGTCTTATCAGAATGGTTACTTTCCTGTAGTAAAATAATCTGAGTATATTAAAACGTTAGCATTTTTTCTTTCATGTGTTGTGGTCAATGATGAAAAAACTGCCCATGTTGCACAACACTGGTTGAATTTGGTGGTAACTTCCTGTTCTGACCACTAGTTGTCTAGTAACTATTATTAAAATGGGTAAGAGACAAGGATCTAAAAAACAATAAACGATAGATCATTTTATGAACAAACACAGGTCTCTACAGTAACAGAGCCTTTGACAACATTAAATAGAGTCAGTTTTTTCAAGCCTGAGTGCTTAAATTTACGTGCCTAAATAAAAAAAAAATTAAAGGAACCTCCCTAAGCATAGGTTTAGCACACTGATTGTATGTATCCATGATCACATTTCCAGAAGTGATAAACTTCTTTTACAACTCCTATTGATTTTAGTCAACATTATTTCTGACAATCACAGCAGGAGATCTGAAAAGTTATGGTCTATATTTGTACTTGGAAAAAAAAAAGTAGTAAGTTTACACAGATGCAGGCTTCTGTTGGGGCATATCCTGATTTCTGCATACAGCTTAAATAAGTATGCTGTATGCAGGACTGATGTGCAAAGTATTCTTGCCCCCCAGCCATGAACAAGAAGCAGCGCAGCTGCTGCTACAGCCTGTGCGCTATTGTAACAGGGCAGCTGCTGTATCCTTCGGGGAAGCAGGGTGTTGCCTCACAAGTAGTTCCTCACGGTTATGGAAGCATGTCCCATACACTCCATGTTCTCTGACTTGTTTCACCTTGAAATATCCTGTGCATTAATTCAGGGTGAGCTTGCACTGACCCAGGGCTCCACCGAAGCCACAAGGTGGATATTCCATGTGCAAGTTCCCAGTGTCCTGTCTCTCACAAGTAACAAAGCCATGCTGAATCCTATACATACAGTAAGTATACTGAAACACTTAGAGCAGGACTGGAAATAAATCCGAATTAGAGCATAATTTGGGGTTTATTTTAGCTGGTCACACTAAAGATTTGGTGTTATTTGACTATAATAACTCTGTATGGTTGGTGTTATAAAAAAAAAAAAAAGGTATTTTCTTTCCTGTTTCTCTTTGTACTTACGCTGGGCAAGACCTCTAGCCCAGTGCATCTGCATATAAAATGAAAGAAAATTTATAACAATAAGATCTTGCTACACTTAACAAGGATGTATCACTCCCCCACCCCTCAGTAAATTATTTTGCTGGAGGCTACATCATTCTCTCTGAGTAGTATGTTGGGAGTTGACAGAGGCGTGAATAATTCACCGCGTAGGAAGCCTCCCCAGCCGAGCTGAGCTGCAGCATGTTGGGCTGGCCTTTGATGCAGACTGGTTGGGCAGGTTCCTGGGCGCCCCGGGAACCGGTCTGACGGGCCTGTTATGCCAACAAATTCTGGTATGATTCCATGCTCTCCAGAATGCAGAAACCTGCCCAGCCAGTTAAATGAAAGGCATATTAGGTTATCCATTGCACATTGTATATATCTTAGGTGCAGCAGATCTCCTCTCGGCATTCTCTAGTGTGGTCCACAGTGGCTTCCTCATCTTACTTACACTTGAGGTTTATAGCTGGAGGGGAAGTCAATAGTAAATATTTATCACCCCGATCAAGAACAGAACTTTTCACAATTCAAAGAGAAGGGTGAGTTTTGAAAGTCTTTCTTTAAAATTAATTTAAGATAACCTTAAGCAAAAATTTCTCTTATGCTTGGAGCAGTATAATGGCTATCTCTTTAATGTGTCTGAGTACTGCCAGTCTCTATTGGGGCTTGTTGACAGGATTTTTGTGAGTGCAGCTTTTTGACCTTCCTGCGTGCAGCTCAACATCATCTGCTCTGTCTGCAAGAGTATTTACTGGAGAAACAGTTCAGTGAACTAAGCACGGGAGTGAGAGACAGAAACTCCACTGCCAATGACTTAGTATTTTAAGCAGGTCACTTAAGTATTTATTGCCTATTGGTCTTCTCTTTTATACAGCGTTCTTATAATCCCTGTCTTGTAACAGCACTGTCGTGACAAGGCGTAGTGCCATTACAGTAAGATGCATGGTTACTAAATCTTGCCAGAATAACTTTTTTATGGAGTGAGTTAATTAAATCTGGATTTACATAGTCAAAATCGGCTTCATGGCAACATAGGAAGCATACTTGTCATTCTTACTGCCTTCTTTCTATATGCTTATTTGAAACTTACCTGTTTAGAATGAGTAACGGTGGTGGCACTGGCAACAAAAAGCAGCCCTAATCATAAAGAGTAGGCAGAGCTGAAAGTTGTACCTGTATCTGCAGCTGAATCCATTCACAGGTTCTGTGTCAAATAAGAAAAATTAAACAGTGTGGAAACAAAAGCTGTGGCATCTGGTAACTGATTAACTACTGGAGCACAGAAGTACTTGCTGAGCTGAATAGAAAGGAATGAAGACAGGTTTTGTCATGCCTGTTAAGGAAAAAATAACTCTTTAACTTAAGTAAATGTGAATCTTCTCACCATCTGTGTTAACTACATTTTTGAAAACCCTCACATAGCTACTTCCATCTCCCTGGAAACCTTAATATTGTCTATCTTTAAGTGAAACAATTACTGTTCTCTTTCGTGACGTAAAAAAAATAAATCAGAGTCCCTGGTGGACATAAACCACTAGATACAAAAATATCTATACAGGATTATGTAAGACTTTACGGTAGTCACATAACAGGAAGCTTCAATTATGGAGGTGTTTACTGCCAGCTATTTCCAGGTTGGTGCAAAAATGAACATTATTATTCTTTTGTAGAGTGCCAATAAAACGGCCTCCTGAGTAGCTTAAAACCTCAGCGAACAGCAGATTGAAACGACCTTCTCATTAGCAGCATTGTGTCTGTGTCTAAACATTTTTCTTCAATTGTGTGGGAAAACAGAAAAGAACATAGGGAAAGTTTTGTACTCTCACAGCAACTAAAAATATTCATCAGGAAAAAACATTTAATTTTTATCATCTCTTGATACGGAAGGAAAACTTGCTAAGGAATAAACCATTTTCAAAAGAACAAAATATAGCTGGCTGCACTGTATGGCTTGCACAGGGATTCGCTGTAGAGCCTATAAAATGCTACAAAAGAGCTTTGATTTCTAAAGCTACAGGATTTCAATGCAGCACATTATTAAAATTCGAACCAAATAAATCAGTTTTTCAAAATACTGCTTGCCATCCTCTCTCTCTCCAGTTTATGTGCTCTGTTTCATTTGGGTTTTCCTCAGCTGCTTTTTTTTAGGGGGTGTGAAGGGCAGGGGATTTTTTTTCTCAAAAGGTAAGTAAAATATTATTTCCCGTGTGTTGTTTCCTCTTTTGCTTGTTTTCCTGTCCTGAATTCTTGTCGTTCACTATAGTAAAAGGTAGGTGGCATGATTTTGTACACAGACCTGTAAACTTTTACTTCAGCCTTCCAAACCTGAAAACAGCCTTCCAAGGCTGAGATAAATATGCATAACTACTCAGATTATTCATGTTAACCTGAGAAACATCAGTAGGAGCAAAACATTTCCGCATGCAGCTAACACAAATAGGTGCTGCTGCTGCTGCTTAAGAGCCTGAGGGCCAGGAACACTGCACTGGGGTCCTGTGACAGCATCCCTCAGGTTGCGCTTCCCCCCCCCCCCATCAAGGTTCTCTAAAAGACCTGAGAGTTTCAGTTGAATAAATCCTGACTGTTTCTGACTACAGATGGGGAGTAGTGAAAGCACTTCAAAGAAGAGGGCTTCTTAAAGTGAACAATGTTACTGGCATCAGGGAATTTGATCTTGGCTCGGTTTCAAAAGCAACTACGCAAGCAGCTTGAGAAGAATCAAATTCAACTAGTGGGGGTGATGGAGTGGCTCCTCCCTGTTTTTTCCAGAGAAAGCAACTACCTGTGCTAGACAGCAGTGGTGTGCTCTGTGTGGCCTCCCAGCTGTAAGAAGTCATACCATTCAGAGGACTGCCAGTTCCTACACTCCCAGTTCAATTCCCGTTTAGGTAGCAGCTGAACTGTGCCACGTGCTCTTACTTGCTGCATCTGAACTTGGGCTCCTTTGATGTCCTTACTGGCCACTGCAACATAAAGTTCATTTAAATTAACTTGACTAGAGAGTTAAGCAATATATTTATCCCTCATTGCAGATCTGCAGCTCAAGGAGGTTGTGAGCACACTGGCCACGTATGTGTATGTGCAATCTACCAAATCTCATGAGAATAAATAAGGACTTATCTATTTTATACATAGGTATATGTATATATATATTTATATATACAGGAAAAGAGGGATATATTTACCATTGTGTTTAAAGCCATTAAAATATTTAAACTGGAGGTCCCCAGAGTAATTCAAAGCTGATTTTAATCTTTACCTCTAAATTTAAGGTAATAGCAGCAAAAAAGCTTTCTGCTAATCTCTTTTAACCCTATTCTGTATGCATATTAAGTGAACTAGGTCACCTTCTGCTGCCTGAATGGTTAGCAATACTGATGCAGCTTCTGTAATACCCCCCAAACAGGAGGGGGGGGAGGAGTTAAAGGTTGTTTTTTATATTATCTATGCTGCAACATTGCAGTACTCTTACAAGAGAAGTTCAGTCATTAGCTGATTTGCTGGTAAGTAGTCCAGTCATCAAGAAGGCAGGCATTACCACTGAAGTATAACTGAAAATCAACAGCTTCACATACTATTAGTACGATTAAACATTTGAGGCCAGCCAGGTCTAAAATGGGTTAGGATTAAATTAATAATTTATAATTTATAATAAATTAATAATAAATCCCTTTTTGCAGGACTGCTTATGGATAAGTATTCTGTCACCTAGTTTAATGTGCCATATTGAGGGTTATTTTGAAATCTGGACATGAGCCATGACACCGTTGAAAGTTTCATATCTGTTCAAGCGCAACAATGGTGAAGCATTTTTCCCACAGTTTTAGACTAGTCAGTTTAAGATGTTCAGTATAAGTGAATGTGGAATAGCAGACTCTTCAGTAGTTTTCTAGTACCTTTAGTGAGCCAAGGATCTATTCAGTAGTATGTGGTTATGGAATACATAAAATCAAATAAATCTGGAAGGGAGATAAAGGTAACGTTCAACTGCTGGCCTTAATCCGTTATCACTTCTTCTTGAGTAGGTAACACTGTAGCAGTCAATGGATTTATACCGCTGCAAAGTTCAACATGAGAGAATATGAGAATAAACTGCTCAGTTTATTGGGAAATAAAATGGATAACACAATCATTTTCCAGAGTGCTTCCTATAAATAGACAGAAAGGTCCAGTTTATGGCAAAATACCTGAACAATCAGCAAGAGGGCTATTTTATTGCTACTTATCAGATCGTCTGTGTGTCAGCCCCAGCAGTCAGCAGACTACAAATCCTGCAGGAAAGGTGTCTTTGGCAGCACAGCCTCAATTTGGCAGCAGGGCCGCTTCTGCCACGGGAGTATCAAAGATCCTCTTTACATCTA
Source organism: Gorsachius magnificus (assembly GCA_034008185.1). Lineage (NCBI taxonomy): Eukaryota > Metazoa > Chordata > Aves > Pelecaniformes > Ardeidae > Gorsachius > Gorsachius magnificus. The sequence goes on along the minus strand of CM067082.1, from coordinate 52,261,380 downwards.
AACCAGCAAGACTTTCTTTCAGGCAGGCTCCCCCCCGTAAGGGCACAATTTGCTTTAACGCAGGCTATCAGGCGCACCCGTGCTTTCCCGTGATGCTTCGTGCCCGCCTTGCTTAATCCGTGGCACCCGCCAAAGCTCCTGGCTCGTCCCCTTGTCTCTTCCCAGGCTGCTCTCTTTGGGAATCCCAAACGCCAGGCCAGACGCAGGCTGAGGAGGAGAGGGCTGGGACGACGGCTCTTGGCCTCGACGGGTGTTCGAAGCGGCGGGGCCCGTGGCACCTGAAGGCCGGGCGCCAGCGGTAGCTTTCCCCGCCCCGGGGCGACCGCGCCAACGGCCGGGCAGGAGCGCAGCCCCCCTCCGCGGCGCGAGTCTCCGCCCCCCCCCCGGCCGGCAAAGGCGCCCAGCCCCGGTTTTGCCTTTTCCCGCCGTTTCGCGCGGAGCCGCCGGGAGCCAACCAGGTAACGGCGCGCGCGCTCTCCTCACCGGCGCCGCCTGGTAACGGCCGCGAGCCGGCGGCTCCCGCCCCGCTCCAGTGCGGGGACGGGCTCCGCCACAGCACCGCGCCGCGAGTGGGGCCTCCCGCCCCCGAGTCCCCTTGGGGGTTCCCGCGGGGCACGTTGCAAACCCTGGCCCTCCTTCCGCCGGGAGCCCCGGGCGAGGGGCGGGCCGCGCTTGCCCGCTCTACCCCGTTCGGAGGCTCCGGCCGGCCTTGCTGCCGCTCGGGAGAAGGGGCCTGGGCGATATGGCCAACCCTTCCTTGGCCGTCCTGGCCTCTGGGCGTGACACAAGCCTGGCGGGAAGCTGGGCCGGCTGAGGTGTTCGCTGCCGGCTGGCAAACCCGCAGGCGCTGGTCATGGCAGGATTTCCCACAGCACCACCCCGGCGTGTCTTAGAGTGAGTTTGCTGTATAGTGTTTGTGCAGAGGGAAAGAAAAAAAAAATTTACCTCTGGGAGGTACAGGAGAGCAGAGTTTGTAGGAGCAGCTGGTGCTCAGCCTTTTTGGTGGGGGTCAGGGGTTCAGGAAGATTTGCGCTCTCCAGAATCATGGAGAGGCGATGTGTTCCTGTCAGCGAAGCATAAATACAGATAAGCAGCTTCAGTGCTTCATCGGCGCTGCCAGTGCGGATGAAGGTGTGTGCAGGAAGGCAATCGTTTGTAAAGCTGCGCAAAGCCTTAGGGAGTTGGTGGAGGGAAGAAGAGGGGAAAAAAGAATGTTTAGGTTGTTCTGTGAATGGGTTAGTCGGGAAGATAGGAGCACAGCCCCGTCTGAGAGAGCGGCCCTGCTCCCTGCCTGCATTTGGGAGAGGGGCTGACATTGTGCCTCCTTCCTCCTTCAGGCAGCTTCCAGTTCTCTCCCAGCCTGCAAATGTCTGTACAGCCAGCTCAGGTGGCTTGTTCCCTAAGGACTGGAAAGTCTGTTCTTAGGACTAGAGAATAAGCTAAGAAGCTGACATCGCTGGATGCTTTTTGCATCTGTGCAACTGCCCAGGCCTGTCAAAGGCTCTACTTGAACGCTTGTTGGGGGCCCTCTATTTGAAGACAGGTTGAACACCTGGAGAAAGCAATGTACCATTTGGGGATCTTGAAGCAGGTGAAGCTTGGGAAAATATGTTTCTCTTCCCCCCCCCCCCCCCCCCCCATTTGCATTCAGTTGATGTACTAATCATTTGCAGAAACTGAGCCAGTTTTGTGCATTTTTTTTCCTACAGTCATCTTTGGGGGGAAAAAAAAAAAAAGAACCGAACCAAAACTACTAGGGACAGCCTTTACTAATTCTAGAGTCAGATGCCCTTTTCTTGAAAACCATTCATCTGACATACTCAAATCTAAGGCAGTAAGTGAGAGCAGGTTTGTTGATTTCACTGCTCTAGCACTTGACAGAGAAAAAGATGGTTGCTGAGATATCTGTGCTTGAAGGTAGAAAAAAAAAGGAGCTTAAAAGGCATTGCTACTGTCATTAGGCAATGGGTTCCACAAAGAAGCATTGTAAGATGGCTTAATGTGACTGCACGTGGAGCGTTTCAGCTGCAAAGTTGCAAGCAGATTACTGTTCAACTTCTGCTGCAGAATTGCAGGCATTGCTAATTTGAAAGGTAATTTTATTTTCTATTAAGGACTTCTTTTAATATAGAACATTAGCTAACTTGAAACCACATACTGAGATGAACACTGAATTTTCTATAGATGGAGCATGTTAAAGCAAATGTGGAGCTACCTAACAATTAGTGAGGGTTCTGTCAGCTCCATTACTGCAGCATTTAAGTATCCTTACAGATAGAAAACATACAGTTCAAGTGTTCCTGTGTTGTTGAGAATAACGCTTTGTTCCGTTTATTCCATTATTTCTATTCCATTTTAAAGACAGCCAGACTGAAAGAAAAGTGACTTGCTTAAGACCGTGCCCAGAGATGTGAGAAAGGAAAACGGAACCAAGGCCTCCAGGCCCTACATTAGGTCACTGACCACTGGGCTAAACATTTTATCATGTTGAATCTAGGGGAGCAGCTAAACCAGTAGCTGCATTCAGATACTCTAAGTTGCTTGAAGGCTCTCAAGATAGGAAATGTAGCTTCTTGACTGATTGTAGACCTTGTATCGTCTGAACTACAACTATAGCTTGTGCCTCAAAAATTTGAGAGCCAATTGCTTCTTTTATTTGTCTATATAGACATTGTGGTTTGCTTGCTTAGGCTGCTACTTTTCCTAAAGTACAAAATACCTTAGATCTTTTTTTTTCATTATAATTTATATTACAGAGTAATAGAGACAGCTATGTCAACCTGGTAATGACACAGTCCCTGTTAGGAAGTGTTTGTTTAACATTGACCACATAAAAATGGGGAAAACTTCAAATGCCCAGTTTCACACACAGGGAAATGAAGGACAGGGCATGAGTATTTCAGTATTGGACACCCAGTGCCAATAGAATTCAATCTTACCTTGGCTCACACCTGGATTTGAGTATCATGCTTCCCCTGTAGTTTACCTGAGGGCATCATCTGTGCTAAAGAAACCCTTCAAAACAAAGGAGAATTATGGGTAAGATTGTTCTGAGTTGTGTAAGCCATCTGGCTTTGATAGTTCTCCTAAAATACTAATTTCTTTAGATTTATAAATTTTGAGGTTACTGTCCTATTTCCTTTTCATCAGGGAGTGGGAATAATTTCAATGTAGAATCACAAAGACTTCAACGGGATGTGAGCTTCTCTTTGCAGAAGGGTGTCCTTTGAATCCATGTTTATATAAAGGATGTATGTACACAAGTATATCTCTGACAAAACTTTTGACAAATGTTTTTGCTGACAGCAAGATTTTGGAAGCATGGGTTACTTTGGGAAAACGGGAATTCTGTTTAACTGTAGCTTTACATATGAAAAGAATAAAGACTCCTAAGCATCTTAATCTAGGTTTAAGTTGATAGCTGTTCGGGGGGTGGTAGAAATTTTGTTAGTTTACAGTTACTTGTAGCAAAATACTTGGCATCTTCCACACTTTCAGGGTGACTGTCAGTATATAAGTACAACTGAACAGGGACAGGCAGTAAGCTTTGTATTTCATCCGTGGCTGCAAGTTACGCTCTGATAAATGCAAACATAAGTGTTGTCGATCTGTCATTACAGGCGTACACCTGTCTTCAGAAACAGCTTCATAACTATGTAGTTTAAAACTTAAAGCGTGAGAGTGAGCCAGTTGTGCAAATAAGTCAAAGACGTTGGGAGCAGGAAAAAAGCAAGATGAATGCATCTGGAGGAAGCTGTGGGAGCCCTAGTTCTGCAGAGCCTACTGGAGATTTCTTCAAGGAATTGTGGTCCAAACTGAAAGAATGTCATGATAAAGAAGTACAAGGTAAATTGTTAAAGTTTGGGTTCACAGAGGGCTGTCTGTTACCACAGGAAAACTTTGAACCAGAGTACCACTCTGTCTGCAAGGAACTAAATAGGTTTTTAATGTTTTATACAGAAATTTGGACTGGATGAGTACAAGTGATCCTTACAGATTGACCAGATAAGCCTGGCTTAACAGGATTAGTTTTAAACTATCAATGGGTATAAATTATTTCCTAGGTCAGTGAAGAAAAAGTAACACAGTGTTACATGGGATCTGTGTTTGCTTAGGAATTATTTAAATGTTATTTTACCTTTATTGGATTATGATTCAAAGTTTCCAAATCAGGTTGTTCAATGGAATTTTTTTTTTTTTTTTTTTTTTCCCCAATTAATTAAATTTTCTCAACAAAATTTATAATAGAGTTGTTTTTTTAATTATATTTTGTGACCGTGATAAGTTTTATATGGATTGACTGTCAGTGTCTGTTCATTCTTCAGTAGTACAGGAAATTAATAACACTCAAACTGAATTATTACACCATATGTTATAGTCTTATTATAATATTGCTTCACAAATAACATTCATAAAATGTTTTGCTAAAAATAGTTCATAAGAAGTTATGGTTTTGTTCTGCTAATCTTACATTGGACAATCCATTCTTTTGGATGGAATTAGAACAGTATGTGACTGGATCTTCCAACAAGCATGTCTGTATGCATGAAATAGTATATATAATAGCCTGGAATAAAAGCAGGTGAATTTTTGTGAATTATGAGCTTTAGTCATGGAAGTGGATCTTTGTAGCCAGACCAGACCATTCCGGTGGCCTTGGTCATTTCCACCAGCCTCGAAACAGTTCCCACTCTGTCCGTTTAGGTCCAGTTGTGTTGTCACTTCTTAATTTCAAAAACTGGGGGTCTGGTTTATAATATAAGATGTTTTATACCGCCTACTGAAAGTCTTGACTCGATGATCTGCAGCACTGAGCCCTGACACTTTGTGTTAATAATTTAAAAACAAACAAACAACTTCTATCAGTTTGGCAACTGAAAGGAAAGATGCACCAGATAGTGGCATTTTGTTACATTAAAAAAATTGTATGTGTAACCACATGAAATACAATTTTATATTGTGTCCCCCCAAAAAAAACCCTTCTATTTTTTTTATTACTTTTTTTTTTTCAAAATTCTTGATGGTTCTTTTCAGAGTGGGTGTGATGTCAGCCGCAGATAAATGCGGAAGTACTGACAGAATGGGATCTGGTAATCTATGGCATGTCTGAACAACAAAACCTGAACAAACAAAAAGCTCTAAGGTAGAAGGTAATGTTAAGTGACCCCTTCTCTAGTTTCTTGGGATGTGCAGCACGTGATTTTAAAGTTTTGGGTTTTTTTATGCAAGTGAAGATACTCTTTAGAATGCATGCTGGGTGGGGCCAGATAATTTTGCCACTAGGCAGTCTTTTTCATGCCTAGCCCTTTGTCAGTATGTCCCGCACTGTGTTAGGTAAAATTAGGTCTTCCATGATAACATCAAAGGCATGCCTGAAGGATAGTTAATTTTTTCAAAAGGTGGGGATCCTCTTATAGAAAATGGTACTGGAAGATATTTTAGAAACATCAAACACAGGCTTGCCTGGACTTTGCTTGTTTCTGAAGTCTATAAATAAGAATTAAAATTGACTCATGAGTTTCCAATCTAAATGTCAGCAAAAAATTATTTTAAAGATGGTGGAAGGTGGATTAAGGGAAAGTTAGTAGTTGGAGAAAAACCTTTTTGCATTTACAATGCACAATGTACTGAACACTGTAATGGTGGAATTGTTATTTATTACAAATCCATGAAAAGTAGGATTTATGACACGTGAGCTGGAAATAGTCAGCCATATTATACAAATTATAATATTTATATATCTATAGAATATAAATAAAGAATACTTCAAACTTGTAATTTGAAATTGATTTTATCAATTATTTTTTTTTATCTAGCTCAAAATAATTATATGTATACTTGCTGCATGGGTGTCTTATCAATGTGGTTCCTGAGGATGAATTAAAGTCTAAAGCTCTATAGTAAAAAAAAAAAAAAAGGTATTTCAGCATAGAAATGTGAGGAGAGGTTTGTGTACAAGAAATAGCCTAATTCTCTTCAGCTGTTCTTTACCTCTGAAAAGCAGAAGATATCAACAGGAAAATACTGTAGTCACAGATGCAGAGAAAATTATGAGGCAAGCAATCTCATTGATAGATTGCTGTAGGAAAGGAAATAGCTGGAAGGTCCTCAGAAGTAAATAATTGTAGAAAACAGGGCTGGAAGGGATGTTAGGAGGTCATCTAGTCCATCTCTGTACCCTTAAGGTAGGATTATCTCTGTGTCATTGCTGACAGAAGCTTGTCCAACCTGTTCTGAGAAAACTTCAGTGATAAAGATGCTGCAGTCTTCCCAGGCACTGTCAATTTTATGAAAGTGGATTTAATGCATTTGAAAATTCATCAGAACAGAAATTGTCATAGCCATTAATTGAAATATTACAAGTACATAGTCTAATAAAGTTGCAGGTTTCATAAAATAGAGTTTTGCAGTTAATTAATCTGTCTAATGATAGTTTAAAAAACTTCTCCATTGCTTTAATGGAGACAGTGTGTCATTTACAAAAGCACTTATAAGCTTTAGGTAGAGTAGATTTATATAGTCTGCAGCTTGTCTATTTCACAGAAATACTGTGTGAAAGATAAAATTGAATTGGGAATGTACATAATGTTGTTTCACGTAAGTTTATACGCTCACTAGGGTATTAAATAAGGAAATGTGGAAAAGCCAGGATGTCTTAATGAGTATGCTCAAAACCTCCTAATGCTGAGGAAAAGCAAAAGGAAGAGATTACACCGGACATAGTAATTCAATGCTCTTGGATAAACGTAACAAACTGGTTTCCTGCCTTCTCATTGCAGTCATTTGAATGAAGAAAAAAACGCAACCTTTAAGCAACTAGTTAGGTTCCTCCTGAATTCAGGTGAGACGGGAGATAGTGTTACCTGTAGCACAGTCCTCAGCCTTTTGACTGCTGCCTCTTAAATTTTGTGGCTCAGGTTGCCAATGTTACAATCCTAAATACTTGCTGAACAGACTACCTGTTCATACAGGAGATGCATTGTTGTGCAGCTTCATTCCTTCCAACGGGCGTGGAGCAGCATTAAAGCACACTTTATAGGGGTTCTAATTGCAGATGCCTAATTGACTTGATGAATAGCAACTACTTAAAAAAATAAACCCTCTTTCTATGCTGATCTGCATGATACAACATAACATCTCACAGGTGTTGGAACACTTAGAGATAAAAGAAATCTTGCTGTCTTTCTTAAGAACTTTTTTTTTTAAGTAGTCTCTGTGCATTTTTACTTCATTTTCTTACTGGGATCTTGTTGCAGCAGTCTGTGAGTTCACTGAGGCTCTGGCTGGCCTGACTGTTACATTGTAAGTGGCCTGAAGAGTGAACCTTCTCAAGCAAGTAGTTTTCCCCTTTGAGCTGTTCCCGGTTGAGTGTGTAGGGGAGGGAAAAAAGAAGTCTACTAGCTGCCTTAACCTATGTTTTCTGTAGTAAGATGTAGTATCAGGTATATATTTTGGTTTAAATTCAAAGTTGTTGGAAGTTTTCTTAAGTGTTCTGGTTTCACAAGTTTATTGTATTATCCTAAATGACCAGTGCTTTTGCAAGAAAGCTCACAAGACACCTCATATTCCAACTGAATATATTCAAGCCGAACTGTTCAGCTTGGAGAAGAGAAGGCTGCAGGGAGACCTGACTGCGGCCTTTCAGTACTTAAAGGGGGCCTATAGGAAAGATGGGGACAATCTTTTTAGCATGGCCGTTGTGACAGGACAAGGCGTAATGGTTTTAAACTAAAGGAGGGTAGATTTAGACTGGATATAAGGAAGAAATTTTTTACAATGAAGGTGGTGGAACACTGGAACAGGTTGCCCAGAGAGGTGTTGGAGGCCCCATCCCTGGAAACATTCAAGGCCAGGTTGGATGGGGCTCTGAGCAACCTGATCTGGTTAAGGGTGTCCCTGCTCTCAGCAGGGCGGTTGGACTAGATGATATTTTTATAGTTTTATACCTCTTTAAGTCGGAATCTGCCTGTTTGTTTAAGACCTACCTATTTCCTTGGGATTGTAATAGTTATTTTGTTTTGAAGATCCTGTAGAACATACTCCAGAAGTCTAGAATGAACCATTTTCTCTCCAAATTAGTACATTTTTTCTCTCCCTTGCAGATGTCATTGGCAAAAGGAGAATTAGTTTGTTTCACTCATTTTTTTCGAATGGGAATTCTATAACATGTATTTTCTTCTTTCCACTTTTCAGGCTTACAGCTGAAAATATCTAAGTTGAAAAAGGAAAGATGCTTGTAAGTACTCATCCTAATGATCTAATTTATTAAATGAGAGTCTGAGTACCATTAACGAGCCGTAATTCTTGTAAGATCAATTGAGGTTTCATGGATTCTTCCTTTAGACGTGTACAAAACTCTGCTCAATTTAATTCAGCTGAAGTAATCTACATAACTCTTTATAGGGTGTGTAACCTAAATGCTAGGTTTGCCTTCCTTGAACAAATTACTTGTAGGGTTTTCTTATCTACAGTATTTCTAGGGTGCCTATCAAGACGTTATTTCTACTATGAAAGATAATTAGGGAGACATTTTAAAATTGGGGTCAAATCTGTAAAAGAGAAGTAAGTGACAAGACAGCAAGCCAACTTTTTTTAGCTTTTTTTTTTTTTTCCTACGTTTGCCTTTAGTATCAGGTGTTGTGCCTTAACTCAGCTTTCAGTCATTCAGTAAAGATTCTGATAAAACCTTACTAATTTTCACTCAATTCTTGTATTTTAAGACATATGTAACCTCTTTTGCAGTCATTATTTGCTGCTAATTTTTAGTTCTGTTCATTAGAAGCAATTTGGGGAAAAAATCTGAATTACAAGATTTACATGTATAGTAGAATTACAATATGTATTTACAGCATTAAATCAGCTTCTGTTTTCCTTCTGCTGACTAAAGCCACATTTAATTAAATGATAAGAGGTATGCTAATGTGATTCTTTATTCAAATTTTGACTTCAGGTTTAATTACATTAGTAATTACATTAGTAATTAGTAATACGTTTATTTTACGTATATTTATTATGAATTGGATTTATAAAGGGGTATTTGATATGTTAAAGAAATTAAACTCTTAATAAAATTAGAAAAAATACTCTGTATTTGCATTCCGAGCATTGCCATCTGAAGTCAGATATACAGTCTTAGATTGAAAGTGTAGCCACAGTGCTCTCAAATATAGTTTGTGCTTTTTCTGAATTAACATTTCTATCATCATCTAGTCAGTTTTCTTTCTCATTAATTCCTATTAGGTTTTTTAGTTGCCTCTTTTTTTAGTTAAATTTTTCAAATTGTATTAGCAGGAAATAACCCTCCCCTAGTCTAGAAAAATTAGACCATCATGTGCTTTTTTTTTTTGTACAATAGTAGCTCAAGCAACTATCAAGCATTTTTGACAGTTACTGTCTAAACTCCCTGATGCGCTTATATTTCTGGCTGGGAGGGGAGCAAAGGTGCTCTTTCCATAGGAGTACATTCCCTCTAGTGGAATCCATCTTTCCTTTTCCTGTAACGTGTAAATGCATCTTATAATGATACTGGCTTTTCTAGTATAATTTGATTGTACTAGAGTACATACTTATCTCGTCATCTACTTTTATTATAACTGTTCTTCTGCAATTGTAAGTGTGTCTCACTTCAAGGAAAATTGTTCTTCTTTCTTTTCACTAGGCTTTTGGAAGAAATTGCCTTCAGTTGTGTAATGCCTGTATTGCTCTCTTCCCTAGGTATCTTTTTGGGTTTTGTTTATCCTTTGTAGTGCTCAAATCTCCTCTGAGCTTTTGTTTTGCTTATTTCTGTTAAATATCGCCCATCCTGCTGGCATTTGATAATCCACATTAGCACTTCGAGCCTGCGCAGTGTTGTGTTTTCTCGCATTTCAGCTGCATTCATACAGATCTCATATGTGAATGCTATAGTTTTCTATAGTTGCCTATGGTTTTGACTTTTGTCTGCACAGTGTCACTCTGATGCTTGCAGAGCAGGTGCAAGTATTTTCTTTGCACTTTCTGGGAGCTAAAGGCTGCAGGGAAGCTGCTAGAAGATAGCAGTGGCTGACAGAGCACTTCAGGAAGGAATTGCAGAAGGAAAGATTAATTAATCACTTCTACAACAGCATCTACCCTATTCTGGTACCATCAGGATTCCTTGCATTTACCAAGCAATTCACCAAACCTACAGCAGGATTTGCAGTCCTAAGACTACCTCTGTGGCTAAACTCCCTGTTCCCCCACATGTGCACCTGCTCCTCAAGATCAAGATTTGTCAGCTTTTATACAGCTTCTTGTTCAGTCTCCAGCACTGGTAGAACACAGTGTATGCTATTTGCAGCTGCTGTTTCATTCTGCATAAGAGTTCACAAATTATTTAAAAAAAAAAGCAGCAATAGAGTCCAGTTGCTTATTTGGTCTGTTGAATTTTTAGTCTATTGGAAACATGAATTCATATTAATTTTATCAAGATTTTGAGTTCAGGTTGTATGATGGAATTTTGTCAGATCTTCCTTTAAAATCCAAATAGCATATGTGTTGTTTACATTTTAGAGTTATGCTTTCTGAACATCAAGATTGATATTGCAGTATCACAGGAATGTATTTACGTTAGTAGATGAAATTATATTAGGTTATTAGATGGCCTTCAGTTAGCAAATATTTGATGCTCTGTTTTATACTTAGAGGCTACACTTACTTTCCTGGAAAAAAATCAGTTTAACATCTTGTTATTTCTTACGTATAATTCATAAGTGAAGTAGTTATTTCATTTTTAATCTAAAAGGATGAAATTATCTCCTGCTGTTATTGTTAACCTGGTGTATCATGAGTTGCTTCCATGTTCTGAAATCTTAAATTGATCAGTTAATTTTCTAGATGATGGATATTATCAGTGATGTGACTTGAACACATACTGAGTGGTTTAATTATTGTTTGTGGAAATCTTTCTACAATTATCACATTGTAGCTACAGTACTCCTACGCAGGAGGTCTTGTTCTTCTTGGTGCATCTGAATACCTGGGGTTTACTATTTCAGACTTGGTAATCAGCTGACAATGAGCACCTTATTTTGTATCCCACTTCAGCATTGGAGCTAATGACTTGTAAATGCTAGGTCAGAGACCGTTCTTTATGCAGAGTACCTTCATAGCCAAAAATGTCTGTCATGTTTATTAGGTGCACTGGAATTCTAGAAAACAAAACAAAGAAAAACCAAACCCAACCTAGTTCCTTCTGTCATTTTATTATGTTAATATTTTACAGGGTTTAGGTGGAAGGCATGGAGTACTAGTGTATTTTAATGTCTCTTTAATTTTTTGGTTTTACACAAATAACTTAATGCCATAGAATGACTTAAAGGTAGCTTGAGAAAAGATTTTAAAATTTTATATTTTAGGCCTTCTGTAACTTGCATAAACTGAAAAAAATTAGCAGTTTTTGTGCCATAACATCAGAAAAATACAGACTGCTTTTGTCAGCTTCAAATTTTGCCATGGCCTGACTGTACTTGGTTAATGAACTGAAGGTAATATAACACAGGTGAAAGTACAAGTCTTAAATGGTCCCTAGTACTGTTTGCATGTAACTGTTTTATATGTTGTGTATGCAGCTGAAAAGGACAATATTGGTCTGGATGGTAGTACAGAAAAATAAAATACCTGTACTTAAATTTCAGATTTAATAAAATGTGTCTGTGATTGTACACTGCAGAAACTTCTATCTGTCCCATTCACTTTATGACTCATCATAGTGCCAATTTAAAAGTATGTCTGTGTAAAAGAATTGTATCAACAAGTTAGTAAATATGTTTTCATTTCCTGTTTGTGTATGCCTAGCAGCTTTTTGTGAGCCAGTTTCATGGCTTACTCAAATAATACATCTCAGCCAAACTGAAAACAAACCGCTGCTTTCATGGAATGTACAAAGGATTCCATGGTAAAAAGAAGAGCTGGGAATGAATTCTCAGAAGTTAGTCATTGTCATGTTACATAAATTCAGCTGCTTAGCTTTTACTGAAAGTTAATTTCTTTGTAGAAAAAAATTGTGTGCTTGTTGCTCATACCTTGTTTGCAGCTTAAAAAGGTGTTGTGATCTGATAATAAAAGTGAAGAGGAGCTAAAACTGGGAATTTAATGTTACCATTTTCCCTTAGCTCTTCTGAGGAGGAAATCTTCTTTGTTTATTAAATAGTCCTGGCTTTTAGAGAAGGTATTTTCCCCAACATCATCTATTTCTGAGTTTTTGGGGAAGAGAGTTCTCTTACCTGTATTCATATTATGGGAATCCATGTTCTATAGACTCTGATAATTGTTTCTTGAGGAACTAAGCCTCTGATGCATCTAAAGACTTGTCAGAGCTTTACAAACCTAACGTGGTTTGCCAGGCTGCAAGATGCACTCAGTGCTAAGACAAGACCAAAATGACGTGGTTGTGAAAGCCCCCAATTAGCTTCCCAACAGCTCTGCAACACAGTAAAGTAAGAGAAGTGCTTGAGCTTATGTTACCTGAAATTGTTGCTCGAATACTCTTAGCTTTTGTGCCTTGACTGTCATCAACTCTAACTTTTGTGCTGAACAAAAAAAAAAAGACATATTAACAGAAGCTCAGCTGTAGTATGAATTAGAAACTAGCTGCTCCTTTCCTAACTCATGCATTTCTAAATTACCATTCATCAGCAACACTTGCTTCATTTATCTTCAACTTAATATTTGTGCTGATGATAATCACATTTCCCAAGAATATGAAAGAAACATGCCAGAGAGAATTCTCTGTTGAAAAACTAATAGCTGTAATTTAAAGCTAGAACTAATTTTTTTCTCTATTTGATTTTAGGGATGCAGAGAGGCTTGAAGAGTTTTACACCAAGAACCAACAGCTCCGAGAACAGCAAAAAGCACTTCATGACACTATCAAGGTTTTAGAAGACAGGTGAAGTAGTGTCTTTTAGCTTTTGGATTTGTTATGTTTTGCTCTTATGGAGTAGCTCTGCATACTTTGCAAGTCGTTTGGTGCTTTCTTGGGTGTTTGGGTGGGTTTTTTAGCAAATCAGTCCTTTTTTAATAGAATCCAAATAGTGTTTTAAAGAAAAGTGTAGAATTTCGCTTCTGACTGAATTAAATTTTTGTTATTTTGTTATTTTCAAAGTACTTACCTTGCTTAGTTCAGTTAAGATAAATAGAAGTTAAATGGATCAGCTTGGGAGGCAGGCTGCCGTTTAAAGCACGTTCTTTTCCATACATTCTTGTAGAGGTAAATTTTATATCAGTTGAGATATACTAGAAGTACAAAACCCAAGGCCAAACTATACAGTATACTTTGAAACGCATGAAATAACTCACTAGGAAATCTTTCAGATTTGAGGGGGTCTTTTTTACCACTTGTCTATTTTACCTGAATTTAATCACAGGTTCTGTCTCTTGCCTTCTTTTGAACTTAAGACATTCTGATCACCTTTTAACGCATTCTGCTTTTCCCTTATTTGTTCCTGTTTAATCTGGTATAGCAAACCAAAACCAATAGACATGAAATTACAGTGCATTTTTTCATCTTTAAAAATTATACCTGTTTTGGAAAGCATATGTTAAATTTGCTGCTAATAGGCTCTCAGAAGCTTTCTGGGAACAGAAGATCATTACATAGTAAATTATTTTCCCACATTCCTGTGTTACCTCAAATTTTAGAGCTATGATACTCAAATTTTGCTTTCAACACTGTTTCTCTGTAAAAGGCATTAGAGATAAAGTTGTAACCATGCAGGTAATAAAACTTTCACACTGCATAGGTAGAGAGACATTTGCAGAGTGGAGGGACTTTTCTAATCCTTTAGCGGATGAAGTACTCACATTGTGGCAAACAAAAAGAGTATTTAATGTGGTTTAATACAAAGAGATGATAATACTGTGTTTATTACACGGTTAGTCAGATAAGCTAGTGTGAAGAGGTATTTTGGCATTTTACTCTTTCCATAATTCCACAATATTAAAATACCCGTAAACCAAAATGGCTTTTACTTCCAATATTCAACTGTGGAATTGGAAACTTGGGTGTTTTGTTTGTTTGTGTTTTAATATTTCATGTGCTAGCAGCAGCAATGCAGAACTCTTAATTAATTGGTCTCTTAGCAGGCAAAAGAGAGTCTGGTTTTCACAGCTTTTTGTCATGTAACAGAAATAAATACACTTCACCTGTATAATGAACACACATTTCATGGCATTAATGAATGTGTCAGGTAAGAGGGAGTGATCATAACAAGTCCTTTTCTGATAGCAGATATGCTTTAACAGCTGATCTAAACCATTGAAGACAGCAGAGGCAATGCCTCATATGGACTTTTCGATCCACTTCTAATTGGTGTCTAGATAAAAGGATTTCACATTTGCTTGGTATTTGCAGAGCAAACTTACTATTTGTCCTTTTTATTTGATTACTTTGCTTAATGTCAGTGAAGCGTTAGATGAAGTAGTAATTATATTTACTGAAATGATTTGCTTATTTATATTTGCTTGAATGAACTTTACTTATAACAAACGGTAATTTATATCTGACAGTATTCTTAGTAGGACACCTCACAAAGGCTTTCAGTGGCAAGGTGTAGCATGCTGCACTCTATTAAATAAAGTAATTCATGTTGCCTTAGAAGTATTCAGTACCTACAGTCATTTATGCAAACGTTAGTACATGTAGTATTAGGTCATTCAGAAATCTCAAAATACTGCTGTGTCAACATATAAAACCACAGTACTTAGTGGTGTTCTGCATAGTTGTTAGAAATTTTCTGGTTTTCATTGTTCAAAAGGCCAGTTAAGTGTGGATATCTGCTTCACATGTGACAATATTTTCTTAACAGAGGGACTTTTTTCTCTTAATTTTATTGTAGATTAAGAGCGGGATTATGTGATCGTTGTGCTGTAACCGAAGAACATATGAGAAAGAAGCAGCAAGAGTTTGAAAATATCCGGCAGCAGAATCTTAAACTTATCACTGAGCTTAGTGAGTTTTACCCACGAGTCTGAAGACAAAACATACTATTTTGTAAACTAGTTCTTCATGAATTCCTGTAACTTGATATAATTTATATATGGTGTGTTTAGTAAGCCCAAGAAGTTCAGTCGGGGGATACTTCACAGTCTGAAACTGTGTAATACCAGTTGCTAGTCATTTGACCCACCTTCTTAGATTGAAACGCTGATACTGAAAGTGAACTGACATGGAAAAATCTTACAATGTAAAGTAGCTACTGTAGATAAAATGTGGCTGATTCTGTTTATTCCTACAGTTAAAGCACAGAATGACTGATGGCCAGTTTTCCTAAGGAAACCCTGACTTCAAAAGTAACTGGTGATGACAAAGTAGCAAGTTCAAACAGAAGTTCCCCAGGTCCAGCTTGTGTCCTGTAGTTGGTCTCGGGAGTTAACTGCAGTACCTCATAACCTTCACATAACCCTCTGAAGCCACAAAAGAATCGCTTCATGCCAGGCAGCTTGTAGCCAGCTCGTTTTGAAATCAGGAAGTTGTACATATGGGACAGGAAAAAATAAACTGTTCTGGGTGACACGAAGGCAGGACACAACAAATGTCTTTATGAAGAGAGTTCAGAAAGATTTGTTGTATAAAGTGATGAAAAATACAGGACAGGATTTAAAAATGTTAATGGTATCTTTCCCATTAATTATTTTGTGTCGTTTAGTTGTCTTGCTTGATCAAGAACAAGCAGACATTCAGTGAGATTTAAAATATGGGAAATGCCAGACACAAAAAGTAGCTTTTCAGTGCTTAAATTACAGAAATATTAGATTCTATACTAATATAAAATACATCATTTTTAAAAGGACTTTTAATACTGGATATTTATATTAAAATATTCTGAATTCTTGAGTTTAATGATTAACAACAAACAGGGTACAACCAATCTTTAAATAAATCTCTGAGCCTTAAAAATAAAGGTGAGCCCTATTAGGTACAAATCTTCTCGAATACTGTCTCACAGAACAGTAGGTTTCCATGGGTTTGGGTTGAGATCTGTAGGACAACTTCTGTATTTCCTGCAACCAGCAAAAAAGGTCAGTCGAGAATAATCCAGAGGTAAAATATACAACAACAACAACAAAAAAAAAACCACCAAGAAAATAAAAATTAAACAGAAAAGTTGGGAGCTAGGACTACATTAGTTTGAGACAGTGTGGAAAAAGGCTGAATGTGATGCAGTAAACTTGTGAGAAGTATGGGCAGAATGAATTGGAAATTAAGAAAAGTAAGTTAAAAAATTCTGACAAAATATTTTACTGCTTTTTAAGAAATTGGTGTGTGTGTTTTTTTCCCCCCTGTTCTCTCCAATTAGCTAGTTACTTTGGTGGCTAAAACCAAATTCTAGTTACTTTATACTTCACAGGCCGTCTTCAGCCTAAGGAAGCAATTTTGTCCATGGAGCTGAGTGAGCAATTCATTCATCTCTACAAAACACTCTCACTTGTATATACATGGACAAAAGTAGTTAATGATTGTGTGGAACAAATTTATGATCCAGTAATTGGGATACATTTGCCTTTTCTAACACACCATTTTACAACCTTTTTAATGGCTAGCTTGAAAATTCATTTTGGTAAGTCATAGAGGGTGTATGGTATTACATTTCAGAATTGGTTCTATTTCCTTAGAGGACCTGACAAAATTACATATGATATGATGTTAACATGTGTGCATTGATTTTTGTTCTCTTTTTTTTTTTCCTATAAATTACAGTGAATGAAAAAAACAACTTACAAGATGAAAATAAAAAGATAACCGAACAGTTCCAGCAATTACAGAAGGAGTTGGAGTAAGTTTTGAGGTTTTTTGGAAACCCCCCCGCCCCATTCATCAGTAGTAAAGTCTAGGAATATAAATATCAGCTTTTAAGTTTTTAAAAGTTGTTTCCTCTTTTTTAATAGATTGTAAAAAGATAGTATACAGCCACTGTAACAACATAAAACTAGCATTTTTGTGTTGTGCAGAATTTTTGCTTTTTTTAACTGTGTGCATCTTTTTTTAAAAAAAACTGACATATAAATTTGTCACAGAAATTCTGTTTGACTTAATGATTGTTCAAGATTATTCTGGTCACAGCGTCACATAGCAAAGCCTCACATCTCATTCTTTTATTCCTCTGTTGACTCTTCACCAATTCTTTCCTCCTAGGTTAAGACTTCGGAACAGTAGTTTCTCAGCTAGCCAGAAAGTCTCAGGATCTTGCAATAAATTTTTAAAATAAACTTAGTATAACTTTGCAATTTTAGAAAAAAACCCCCATAAATTTAGAAAGAAAACCAATTAAATAATGATCTACAAATTGACTGTCAAATTGTAATCTGTTATGATAGCACGAATGTGCCATATAATGTTGTGTGGTTAATATGCAAATATGGTGCACTGTGCAAGGCAGAGGTAGTATTCCTTTCTTGTATAGCTCTGGTCTGACATCATCTGAAGCTTATCTCAGTTTTGCCTATCTGTGAACACATTGCATACTTGCATGGGGGGAATGGGGACAGGATGTGTGGACTTAAGACATAAGGCTTTTCCTGCATGTCACTTGTTGTCTTCGCAGAAAGTAACTTTGGTAGAGGAGTAAAACAAAGTAAAACAACTTTGAGGTCAGTTCAAAATGACTGTGGTCCTATTCCTTTGTATTTCTTGGTTTGTCTCTCATCATTTGCACCTTAATCATCCTTTCTTTTTCTGTATGCATTTCATCTTCTTGGAGTAACATATTTCATGACTCCTTTTTAATACCAAGTAGGAACAAATTTCTATATACTTCTCAATAACAGTTCTGCTATGCAGCTTGACAGTAGTTAGGAGGTGATACTAAAAAAATTGACACTAGACAGATCCATCCAAATGCATTAGTCTGATCCCCAGTCTTGCAGTCTAGCTTCCAGTAAAAATCTCTGGCCACTGTAGGAAAACTGAGAATGGACAATGTAACACTAAGTTATTGCTCTGCATGTTAGGTGGTCATTTAAATGAGTGCAGAGTTGAGTGGATAACGAGTAATTAACAGGGATGGTCCTGCTGTTTGTGATATAGCCACTGCATTTGGTTGTTTCAGTTGAACTATAGTCATGTTAACTTTATTTCAAATGAACAACTTAGATCAATATATCATCATCATGTAGGTGCAAGGTAACAGATTGTTTCTGGTCCATGACATAAAATTAGATTTTTGCAATCTTCTGTGTTTTGTTTTAATATTTTAGGAAAAAAAAAAAAATCTAAGAATCCTTTATAAAAGGGAAATCAATTAAATTTTAGAAGAATTGTATTACATGGTCCTTTATCAGATTAAAATTTCATTATCCGTGGATGGAAACAGCAAGGAAATTTCTGCAGAAATCTTTTCTGGGGTCTCAGATAAATGTTTCCATGATTCAGAAATTATTTATTGCATATTTATGATGTCTAGTATGTATGGCAGCTTCTTCATTTGATAGTTTTTTGTGGTGGTATGTAGGAACTGCCTCTTGGTTTGCGCAGAAGTAAGGTACAGAAAAATATATTTATAGCAGGTTAATTTGTCATACAAGGCCACATCTGCCAGTAAATTTAAAGAGAACTCTTAACAGCTAACGTAATTTGCAAAGTAACTGGATGAATATATTGTTTTACTGTTTGTTTTGATTTGTTTCTTAAGACATTTCTAGTAGATGATACAGTTTTCCAGTTATGGTGCTTTCATTGTAAACATGCTAGAAAAGAGGAATTACAAAATCACACAGTAGGATTCATCAAAACTTCAGAGCATCAATGTTTGTCATTAAGTGTTCAAAGTTAGTCATGGTAAAAAGCCTAACTGCAAAAACACTTCTTTGTCTCAAGCCAGACAGCTTTCTACAATTTTACATCATGTTATTGACTTATGTTATGTAAGATCTTGTGGTTCATTTCAATGCTAGCAGAAATATATCCATATTTCCTCTTCTTCCCTTAGATCAAAACCTTACATCCTTCTCTTTATAGTTTGGAAATGATCTTTTGGCCCATGTTTTCTCTTGAGAGTCATAAGGAAAAGTGCCTCTGCAGAAAGATGACCAAGCAGGCTGAGTTAGATTTCCTTGTGGTTTTCTTTTACTGCCTCTTCCATTTCTCACTACCACCACCATACGACAGGTAGCAATACCCTTATTAAGTACTACCAAACTGTATTTAAGTTAAAAGAACTGAAATGAACTCTCTTTTTTTGTTGTTGTTATTTCCTTGCTATGTCTAGATAGAGATTTTGGAGAGAAAAGACATAGTTATTTGTTATGCCAGTTTTTATACGCTGACTCTGCACCACGCTGTTAGAGCTGACTGTGAGAGAAAATCAACTTCATCATGTTGTGTTTTACCTTACTTACTTTACATGGTTTACATTGCTTCTTAGACTCCTCTCTGAAGACCTTTATGAGGTGAATAAGAGGTATCATCCAGTGGTCTGGAGAGGGATTGTTTTTAGCATGCCCATTTAAAATTGTCTAAAAGTTTTTGTTCTGGTTTTAAGTTAGTATTCTTGGGGTATGCAGGGACTTCCATACAGGGAGCGAGACACCAGTCTGGAATCCATTTCAGCATTCTTTCATTCAAGTAGCACATGCATCAGAGGACAAGCTAGAAACTCTACAGTCCCTAGTTTCTTGTGGGGAAAAAGTCTTCTGTAGTGCATTAATTAAATGTTGCCTTCAAATATGAAGAGCTAGGGTTGCGTGCTGTTCTTGGGCTTGACGGAGCAAGTGTGAATTTGTTGTTAGATGTGTCTAAGAACTGGGTACTAATATTACTTCTTAACACTGTGATGTTATTGAGATGGCTGTATTTTCTAAATTGTCGCTTTCTTGAACCATGATTGTCCCGCTTGCTGAAATGAAAGCTCTTCATCTTGCTGATTTGGGGTTTTATTTGACCACCACGTAATTTGGTCTTCAGGGAGCGAAAGCAACAAGCAGTGGAATTAGAAGAAGGAGTTATTCCAGATTCTCCAGTTTTGACTTCTTCATTTTCTGTGGTTAATCGTATGAGAAGAAAAAAAGAGAATAGGCATATCCGATACACAGAACATGCACACCCAGATTTGGAACTCTCAGAAAGCAACAGTGGTAAGAGTATTGTAATTTTTTTTAATTAATTTTAAAATACATTTTAAGGGCTAAGAAAAAAGATGATGTATAAATTTGATTGCAAAAGGTGAAAACAAACAAAAAAAAAAATCTTGTGGGTTTTTTGGTTTGGCTGTTTTCCATTTATGCTATAATACATGAGTCAGGGGAAAAATGTCCTTAGCAGTAACTGTTGTATCAGCAATATGCTCAAAGCTTATCTCAGCCTCCTACTTTTCTTCAGCCACATACACATGCAAAGATAGCAGTTTTCAACCTGTATCTCTTCTGTAACTCCAAACTAACTAAAAAAATCTGTTGGGATTTGACTTGTGCGTACAGCTATGTCACCACCTAGTGGAGAGTGAAGTAAATGTTTTGCTGCATTCAGCAATTATTCTTCGATTATAGTAATGTTACTGAAACTGACAGATACCTAATTCTAGCAGCTACATTACCTTTCTTTTTCTGGTAGTGATACACTGTTTGCATTTGTTTTGTGTCTAAGTCCAGAAGTACTGTGCACATTTAATTTCTAAATTTCATTCTGTAATGTCACAGAAATAGCTCTAATGTATTTTAACTGTAAGAAATATTTCTGTGAAATAAGGGACTTTGGGCTTGTATTTTAATGACACACAAGAAATATGATAAACAATCCAGGTGCTCTTAATGTGTTAATTTATGTTGTGGAATAAAAAAAGAGTATTTTAAATAATACATGATTATATCTAAATATAAGTCTTGACTAAAAGGTTCTTTCCAAGAATAAAAATAGCACAACTGTAGAAGAGGGTGAGTTGGTTATTCATGCCCTTATTCATTTTGCGTATGTAATTTTAGTGCTGTGAATAGTTTCTGCTTTCTAATGCACCTACTTCTCTCCATTTTCTGAATAAAAAAAATGAGCTACTATATTAAGTCAAGGTTAAATATGTAGGAAATGGTGTATATAACTATCAGAGTTAATGCCTATGAAAAGCTGTTGGTGTCCAGATAGAAAGGAGTACAAGGCACAAAATTGGTCATGATTAAAATCTCAGGTTTTTCACCTTTTCATTACCTTAGCTGATGCAGAAAATTATTCGCTTGGATGGTTTACTCTTTAACAGTTTTGTTGCCATATTCGCAGGTCAAATACAGGTTGCGTACGTAGTTTTTGTGTGGTTAACATAGAAAGTGATGTAATTATGTGTCAGTATTGTTTTGTAGCTGACTGGTTAGGTTCATATTTGTGAGTGAAAGGATTAATATGAAATATTTGTGACTAATTTGGCATAGTGGTACCTCGGAGTAAAAATAATTAGATGTGGTTAGGTTATGCATCTACTGACATATCAAAATTCACATTCAAGTGCTTTTAAGATCAGGATCATTGTCTGTATCTACACAAAATTATCACAACAGGATACCTAATTTCACTATGTGAAAATGTTTCTACATCTTCTCCAAGAGTTCGGGAAAATGCTGCTGTATTCCACACAAGTGAACAGTCACAGCAGAGAAGAGATACTGGTGGCAGACACCTGTGATCCACAGCTGTCCCCTATACCAAGTAAGTATATTAATAGACTAGTTCTAATTCCATTCAAAATAAGGCCAAAATGTTGTAAAACTGAGGGATCATCAACAACTGAGTATTCATCTCTTTAAACACGGGAGCCAGAAAAAGGATATTATGTTTAATCACAGAATTGCTGCTGAAATGCCTATCTTGTAATGCCCATCTGTATGCCACTAGATACATGATCTAGTGACATAGCATCAGGGCTTAGAGTCAAGAAATAAAAAGAAGCTCAGTGCACCTTTTAATGCAAATATATTTTAGACAACTTATCCAATTATCTTACGTCTGATTTTCCAGCTGTACAGGGGATAAAATACTCTGAGAATTGCACTTGTCTGACAAGAATATGTAACATTTAGAAGTGCTTCTGTTAATTATTCCCTTTTTTTGCACTTGTGAATTGGTACAAGTCTTTAAGTTTTAAGTCCTTCTCCATAAACAGTGCTCTGAGAAGAACTTTATGTGTCCCTGATCTTTTTCTGTGAAGTATTTAACTATAAATGATTGTGAGAATCAGCATTTTGGAATTATTCATGCAGGTCAGGGTTGTGGTGGTTGTAGTTCTTGTACTTTCCCATCATATTACAATGCCCCAGTTTAATAAACTGAGTAATGTTAATCCCCTGAAGGAAGGGAAACTCATCTATTTGTTTTCCTAATTAAAACACAGGAAGAATAATTGTAAGTGTCACCTAGTAAATATGCAGCACAAGCATTTTACTATAAATATAAATTATCACTGTTCTACACGCTTTTCTCAGACTATTCATGCCCTGGACTGGGAATTTGAAAAGCAACTTTTACATTAACTTGTATTTTAATTTTGGGGAGCTGTATTCAAAGTGGAAGCATGTTTCTCTGTGATGATATAGCAGTTTGCTCTCATCAGAAATTCTTCTTTTGCCTCCCTTCTCCACTTACCACCTCCAGATACGATTTTTATCTGACACAGGTCAAACTATTTCCATAATTACCGATTTTAATTTGTGATCTGTTTAGTTCTGTGTTTGCACCATCTGTGTTAGTGGAGTAAGATATTATAATGTGTATATATAACTTACTGTGAGCTTCTTTCTATGCATAAAGATAAACCAAGGATGGGAGGCTATCCTGTTCCAAAGCCATCTTTTAACTTGGCTGCAGTCGTGGCAGAAACAATTGGACTTGCTGTTCAAGAGGATCCTGTAAGTAGTGTTCCCAAATTTCTTACATAGTCAGCTTTTTGTGCCAGTTGTTTTTATCTTTTGCATTCCAAGTTCTGCAAAAGTATTCTAACTTCCAGTAAGCTCACTTTGATTTGCTTTTGCTTAGTCATTACAGAATTACTCTAGCAAGAAGAGAGGTAACTGTGCTGACCTGTCCATGGGCTGGGGAGGAGGGTAGGGGTGCTGTTCCTGCTGTGTATACAACTTTCAAGTTTGACTAAGACAGTGGACTAAATCCTTGCGTCTGCCAAACTCCCTGTGTGCAGTAATCAAGTCTAAGACACTAAAAAAGGTTATTTGGTGCTGAGACTGTTTGACCCGGGTGAGATTATTTGATGTTTTTGCTTGGTAACTACAGTGAAAATGATAGTATGCAGACTATTTTTGTGTGTGTGTGCATTTGAATGATGAAATTTTTTAAATTCTGTAACATTTCTTTAAAGTTGTTGGTCAAAATTTCAACTCTCTTGTAACTTTTATTATTTTTCAGAGTTTTGAATGGGTCTTCAGAGTATTTATGCACAAACCTAGCACATTTCTAATTTTTAATTCTAATAGCTTCTTACGCTTTCTTTCTTTGTTTTCCTTCACCACTTGCAAGGAGTCCCAGAGTGTACTGAGTCCTCCCTGCCCTAATACTGTTATGAGCCAGGCCCCAGAGAGCATGCAGCCTGAAGACTCAAGAAAACATCCAGTTTCTGAATCAAGAAATGCTGACAACAATTTAGGGTGTGTTTCCACTTGGTTATAATAATATTGTTTTAAACAGGCTTATATGGTTTTAGTAGAATTTAAAATCTTATAGCAGTTTGCTTTAAAGGTACAGACATGGAAATAAATATTTTCATATTACATGGGCTTCCTTCAAGTAAATAACATTAGAAGCAAAGGAGCTGATAGAGTGCAAAACTGTGGACTTCTACTTCATTCTCAAGCTTCCGATTTGGGCTTTCTATGTACACAGTCCCTCCCTCACTGACTTCTTTTTATTGCGAGGCATCTTCTGAGGCCCATAAACCTGGGGGTAAGGAGCCTGGAGCTGGGGTAGGAACATGATCATAAAACTTTTCTGCTGACTAGATGTCATACCAGTTGACTGTTGCCCTTCCCACTGTCCTCAGGATGTTGTGGTCTAAACTGAAATTTTTTTTAGCCCCTATTTGTCATCTTCAATGTACATTTTATTGATGGCAAGTAAAAAGCAGAGTACCTGAAAGAAGCTTGCACATTTTTCCTTCACTTGCAGAAGCTTTCAGCAGCTATTATCATGGTTATGGGATCTATACAAAACCTAGATAGACTGCTATCACAACCACTCTCGCTTTGTTCCATTTCTCTATATTGAAAGGTAGGGAGTCCTTTGGTAGACGAGATTCCTAGGTAGGCTTAATTCTGTCCTTCGTTCTCAGGTGAAAGTGGAACAGAATTCAAAATGAAGGACAACATCTGTTTGCCTTTTACAGCTCTAAGTGCAATAGTACTTCTAGACCAAAAATTTCCCTTTTCTTTTTCCTTCTGTTTTCAGTTCAGTACTAGCAGCTCTGATAGCTTTGAAGTAGATCACTGACAGCAAACTTATCATTTTTGTATATGCCTTTCTCTCCTCCCAGCCCCCTATGTACTCCAGAAAAATATCTCATCTCTCATTGTATTCAGTATTTCAGATCCATCTCTGAACACTCCACCGCATGTTGACTGGGATTCTCGGGTAGCCTCTCCTGTTTTTGGAGCTTCTAGCAGTACGAAGAACAACTCAAGTACAAGTCATGCCTCTTGTATTTTAGATTCAGGATTGAAGCCTAATCTCAAAACCAACCTCTTCAACAGTCCTTCCAGTTCCAGATCTCATAAAAGTAGATCCAAATCTGAAGATGTTGCTTTCGTTGCACCACTGAATCTTGGAACTGAAATCAACTCAGTTATCAGCCAGGCCTCTATCAATGGGCAAATGGTTGTGAAGAAGAATACTAATGAGGCTGTAACCTGTGTTGGAAACACTTGTGCAGCTAAAAATGAGGTGATCAAGAGTGATTTCCTTCTTGTACACCAGAGGCAGCTAGAAAGCAGGTGTGCTAAGAGAAAGAAAGCTGAAGATGAGCATGCAATTAGCTGTGAAAAAACATCCTTCAACAAAGAGAACTCTATCCCCTTTCGGTCAGACAACCAGCATGTTAATGGGGACTATACTGTTGATAAGCCCTTGGATCTGTCTGATCGCTTCTCTGGGGTTCGTTGTCAAGAGAAAAAACAAGGAATTGAGGAGACCTGTAAAAATAGACTGAAACAGGTGACTCTGCATGACATTTTTTCACATCTAGGGAAGCCCATTCCTGAAGGTTCATCGTCCATTCAAAATGCCAACAGCGAGAACTGTTTATTTGGCAGAGATTTACAGGAAGAATCCTGTGTACAGGAGGCAATGCTGGGAAAAACATTCTCAGATAAGAAAAACCAGATCCAAATGAAAGAAGAAGTTCCTCCCTTCAAAATTGCACCACTGCCAAGTTCTGCAGAGACAGAGCAACTTTTTGATGATGTGAAGGTATGCTTTTCTGACCTTTGGGGTTTTTTTTTCCCTCTTTTGAAATATTGCATTTAAGTTTTGGGAAATAGTAAAATTGCAATATATTTGTAGGTTGCCAGTGGCCATGTACCAAGTAGAAAGAAAACAAGGACAGGACATGGAGAGTCTGAACCAGCATCTGTTCTTCAGCCAAACCCTTGTAGACTAGCAAAAAATAAAGCACTGCAAAATGAGCAAGGTAACTTGTTGAAAATGTTCCTTTTATTGCCCCCCACTCCTCCAGCCTCTGCTATGGTTTAATAGAATTTTTCATATCTTCCTTTCTCCCACTTTAATCACTTTCTCTGTTCTGCTTCTAACTTAGTCTCATCCTCTTCAGGACTTCTCAAGATTACACCCCACATTTTCAATCTGTGTCTTCCTGGCATTCTTTTTCCACTATATAATAAACATATCATTGGCGTTTAGCTATAAACACAGCAGGCTATGAATCTTGTTCTTTCTCGTTTATTTAGCGTTGTTGTTTGCAGCATGTGAATAACAGATACTGAAATAAAGTTTCAGGAACTTTGAGTTTAAACTATCTATATCAAATGCTTGAAAACTGTACTTAAGTGTAAGAATAAGCCACTTTGTTAATATTATTTCTAGTGATAATGAACAGACACTGTCAAATACTCTTCCTAGAAGTTGTATCTTCTTTCCTGTTAAGTGGTCCCAGTCTGAAAACTTTTTTTTTGCGTTTGCAGAATCACTGCTTCTGTACTCCTTAGCTCAGCTGTTACATGGCATACTTTATTTAGAAATACTTGCATTGTGAATTTAAAGAAAATCTGTCAGCAGTTGGTGGGGCCATGTAGCTTGGAATCAAACCTGTACTTCACAGCTAAATCGAGAACCATCTCTGGAACAATGACCAGACACTTTTGTACTCCTGTATTCTAAGACCTGACTTTTGTGTTCTTATCTATATAATGTCTTCTAACCAGTATTAATGCTACTTGATTTCCACAGTACAGAGATTTTACCTGCAAGAATATTTTATGTATTACATCCCTCATACAAAGGAGCGGCGTGCTCCCAGAATATGAGAAAAAACCCTAAAGATCTGTTTCTAACTCTTCAGACAAAATATGATTTACACCAAATGAACGTGTTTATTTTTTGAGAAAAATCAATCCTTAAACTGAAAGATGAATTGATAAAAGGAAAGCTGACTTATAATTTAGACACTGTAGGATGCTGTTGGCAGAATTGGATTCTGATTATTTGCCTTTTTTCTCATATTCTCTGCATCCAGACCTGAAAGAGAAACCTTTAGAAAACCTCCACTGGAGCATAGACCCAGGAGCTGACCTTTCACAGTACAAAATGGACATTACTGTGATTGATACAGAGGTAAGCTTGTGTAACAAGCCTGCATGTTCTACGATATTGAAAGAAACGTACAAAAGTGATACTGTTAACTCTATTCTGAGCAGACCAAAACCACCTTTTTACAAAAATCCAAATTCATCTTATCTGGTATTTGTTTGCACTCCTGAAATATTTGTTTGTGCATAGTAGGCTACAGTTACCTTAAAACATTTCCATTGTCTAGTTGCATTTGATAAACTCAGCCAGGCGGCTATGTAATATGACACTGATGCGTTTCAGGGTGGTTTGGGATTTCTTTTAAAGCAAAAAAAATGTTCTAAGTCTCGTAATTTTTCCTGTGAGAATGTTAACTGTGATATCTCTTTACATTAAGTAACTGAAAATGTGCAGATAATTACTATTATCTTTCTTTGAGTTGAGTGCAGGTTGGTTATTAGGATCTCTGAGAATTTTTCTGAAGTTTGTTTGGTTTGTCTCACTTAAAAGGCTATCTTAGAATGCGTTAATTTGACCAGTTGTTAATTTCTGTGTGTTTCATTGTTACTTTTTATCTTCGTAGAATTTAATATGAAAACTTGTAAGGCATTTCTTATCCATCAAGTAATGTAATCCACCAGATAAATGCTTTGCATTTAAATTTCAAAACATGTTCTAGATTTTACATCTTTATTATGCAGATATTGCTGCAGCAAAAACATCACAGAAAGTTTCCAAAAAGATGCCAGTAACTGTTGTGAAAGCATTTCAGATATACAGCGATGACACTGGTTACACCAGTTGCTTTCGAAGTGCAATTGTCATGTTTGGTTTCTTTACTCAGGGTGGTTCTCAGTCAAGAGTCGGAGGGGAAGATACTGATATGGATTATACATATGTTAGTGAAAGTGTGCAATTAAAAATGAAAAATCAAGAGCAAAACCAGGAAAGCAGTCCAAGTAAGACTTTTTTTTTTTTTTCTTTGGTTTGCATTTTTTTTTTTTGGAGGAGTAGGAAAGTGTGAAGGGCATTTTTTTTTCCCCTGTATGAATAGATAGTAGAAAATGGTTTGCAGTAATATATTTTTGTAGGTTACAAAGATCAGTCTGTTTCCCAGTAGAATGAGTGGTTGTTGTTGAGGTTTTTAACATAGACTGAGAAAATGATAAGATTTGTGCTGAGGTAGGGCCAGTAGCTCTGCTCTTACAGTACTTACATGGTTAAGTATTTAACTCTTTAATAGTTCTGATCTCACCTGCAACAATCACTCACAACAGTTTTGAAAGTGTGCTATGTAATCATATCAGACTTTCTATGGGAAGACTAATTTCATTTTTAATGGCATATAAATAGAACTAGTATACTTAAAATAAATCCAAATGTGTTTATATCACATTTAATTTATGGTATGTGGTGAATCATGGCTGCAGGGCAGTGACTTTTAACACTGTGTTTTGTTTCAAGCTGCTGCAACTTGATCACATTTCCGTAGTTTATCTCCTACCCACAGAAAGTATTTCCTTCTGCTTGGGTAACTTGATAATTACCAGAACAAAAGTTTAATGTATCCAGTATTAAGGTTAAAGGTATATCAAAATGATTTAGTAATTAATCAAATTTTGGAAATTGAATCACGGTGTCTTTACTAAAAATAGATAAGCATTGTCCACATTTAAAAGACTGACAGAGAAGTTGCAGAAAGAATAAATGTATCTTTGGTGTTGAGTTAAGCAGTACTGGAGCAGGAAGTAAATATTAGTTCTTTTGATACACATGCAATCAAAATATACTGTCTTGACTTAAATCATTGAGAGGCTGATTTGGATGTTCATTATGCTTTTTACAATAGGAGGAGAAAAAAAAATGAATGATACCTTAACAGAAATGTTTGATCGGACAACCCATGAAGAATATGAATCCCACCTACCAGAAGATAGTCCTTCTGCATGTGATGAAAAAGAAACTCTTCATGATGAAGAGCAGGATAAGGGAATAACAGCAGCAATCAAGAAACTGAAGAGTGGGATATGATTTGTTTTGTCTTCATTAGCCTGGTTAAACTGCGAAAGTTGGGTTGAAATCAGGCTCTGTTCTCTAGGAACAAATATGCCAAATAAACCATGAGTTCATTTTTCATACATTCATGGGAAAATTTATTCACTGTAAGGACATAGCATAAACCAATATGAAAATTACTGTGGTAGTTCTTTTATATAGCCACCACACAAATACAGGATGTGTAATGGAAGCTGGAATAAGAGCTGTACAGCAAAGTGACTCTTACAGAAAACACCACGTTTTGGCTGCAGATTACTTGCTTCTTTTCCTCCCTCTGTCCTAGGTTCTATCGAAGGTTTTGCAGTATTTCTTATTGTAAGCAACCTTTCCTTTGCTCTTCTGCTTATCTCTTTTACTTGTGTCTCTGCTGTTTTCCTTCTACTCCAGTAATGCTTTTGGATCACTGGTTCAATCAATGCTATACTATTTTTAGTATCTGTTTGAATCTGTTGTCTCAGACTGAATGTACGTGGCATTTTAGTATTTCTTAATAGCTGGCTAATAATTTTACAGACGTTTCTCCAGGCAGTCTGTTAACTTTGACATGTGATTTTTTTTGTTTTGCATGTATATTTACAGAACATGAGGATAAACAAGATAAAGCCAAGCAGAAAGCTTTTGTGGAGCCATATTTCAAAAGCGATGAAAGGTAATTTAGTTTGTTCTGTATAGGCATTTTAAGGCTCTTTATATCCTCCCTATAGGGAACTTGTTGTTCCGTAAAACTAATGTCTTTGTACGTAACATACCAGTGGCTGAAGGTGCACGGGTAAAAGATCTAGTGAGTTACATAAAAGCTTCAGATAAAAGCTGGAGTAGGTAGATGCCTACCTCACATTTGCTGAAGAGAAGAAATTGCCTCCTCTGCTTTTTATAGTTTTATTGAATGCAGTATTTTGTAATCCATGTTGTTTCTTACAGATGTGAGGTCATGCATGAATTTAAGCAAAGAGCGTATGGGTTGCTTGTACAAATAAAAACCTTTCTTTCTCTGGCATTTTTTGCCCCTTCCTCAAGGCAATAAATGAGTAATGTTTAACACTGTACCTCTTAGTGCTTCCTCTATTGCCTTTCTGTATATTTGTCATTGGTAGTCTGAGTCTTCATTTCATAATGATACCCAACCACTTCAGTTAAATGGTTGTTAGCTTATTTTTTTACCTCAGCATATGTTTTCTTTGTAGAGGGAAATTTGTTTAGTGTTTTGTGAGCAGATAAGTTGAAAAGAATCTGTTAGCTCTGTTTGTGAACCCCAGCATATGTTCCTCTTGCAGAAACCAGTGCAAGCACAACTGTGTTGCAGACAAAATAAATATTCTACAGAAGATCTGTACTTGAGTAATTTTGATCTAGTAATTACTTTCACACTATGAAAAGACATAATGAGGAGATGCGCATCTCTGGTTATGTAAAAGATCATATTACATTTAAAAAATTCTGGAACTGCTTTAGTCACAAAAATAGTCCTATTCAGCTATGAAATGCAGTATGATTGGGTTTTGCAGGCATTTTGTGGTATTTTTCTTCTTCTTCTCTCCTTCATTGTTTTCTAAAAACCAAAACTGTTTAGACATGTAGGAGAAATAAATGTACTATCATGTGAAAAAAAATTTTTCTTTTTCAGAAAGAATACTGTGTTAGATTTTCCTCATATTGAGGTTATTCGAAAAAAAGAAGAAAGGAGAAAATTGCCTGGCCATACTTGTAAGGAATGTGAAATAGTAAGTAGTGCTTTAAAATTTGGTCAGGCTTCCATTCTTCTAACTCTGCTAGCATCTAAGCGCTGAAGTGCTGTTGCAGTTATAAATCTGGTTGCATCATCATCAGTACCTACAGCAGCAGAGAACTAAGTGTTCACCGAAGTTGTTTTACAAAGTTTTGGGTTGGTTGGTTTGTTTTTAACAGTAGTAACTGCATATAACTTAGAAAGTCTTAACTTTTTTGTGTGTATCTGTATGAGGATAGAAACTTCTCGCATCATGGTTCCAGTAAGATATTTGTTAATACAAAATAACATTAGCTAGTCAAAGAATGATTACAAATTTCTAAACTTCAGCTAAAAAGCTCTCCTGAAATTTACAGATACTGGAACAAGTTAGTTCTATGTCCTGTTGTACCTATATAGAGATGTATCTTGATTTTTTTTTTTTGTTTTGTTTTGTTTTTTGTTGGTTTTTTTTTTGGTTTTCTGGGGTGACTGCATTTTCAGATAATTGTACCAGCATGGGTGCCAACGTGTATATATGTGCAAATACATGCAAAAAAGTTTACATTAGCAGGTTAAAAAGTATGAAATCTTAGATTTCACATTGTTTTCCTCCCTTTCAAATTACTAAACTTCTTTCAGATACTTGTTATAGAGATAAAATATTAAAGTAATTACATGTGTAATAAGGACATACTTCATTTGGTCATTAATAGACTTTCAGGCTGGAGTTAATTAGGTGATGATCTTATACATTATGACTTGCCAGAAGTATGGGTTAATGACTGAATAATGATGGATTCTCTGGAATATTTTCACTTAATTTCCACACCTATATAGAACCAACATTTTTCATAGATTCTCCTGCTATTCGCTTTGTAGTTAAGTCACGTTTACTTAGCTGAAGAAAATTTATTAGAGTATATTTTTAACAAAAACACATTTTTTGAAAGAAGTTTGAAAGAAGACAAGATGTTGGAAAAAAAAAAAACCAAACACAAAACCCCCAAACTTTCAGTCTATTTCTTGGCCCAAGAGACATGTATTGAGTGTCTTAATTTCCTGTCTCTGTACCCTACCACTCTTCTCTCAGCAAATCCAGTTCTTGTTACTTTCTGGCAAGTTAGAGTGGTAACTATGGTGTCTGGAAACATTTACTGCTCCAATTTTACAGTATTAGGTTTCTACGTTAGACTTCAAAAAAGTTTGGGTTTGTTGGGGTTTTTTTGGGGGTTGGGGATTTTTTAAGTCTATGCCGTTCAAGATTAATGTCTTGGAATGTGTGGAATGCTTGGCTGTGGCACTGCACCATAATAAAACTATCTTTGAATACTATGGAAAAGGGAGTATTACACATAGCATAAATGGCGCTTTAAAAAGGTCTCGGCTTACTTATTAGTCATACATTCAAACATTAGGTTTGAAAAGTCTCCAAAGTCTAAGGAAATACTTAGGGAGTGGGTAGAAATCAGTAAATTGTTTCTGGCCCTGTGCTGCATGCAGTGGGAGGGTGGGGAGAGTTATCTGTCATTTTGAGAAGATGTGAGAGATTTAACTTCTGTACGTGCCATAGCAGACTGATATCAAAGTCCTTTATAAATCCGTATCTTAAAACTCTGTGGAAGCATCTCATTCACTTTACAGTGTAGAAAATTTGATAAGAAATCCTGCTTTGGTTTGTTATGACTTTGCAATGTGATCAGAGAAAGACTGAATGCAGGAGTTACTGATAGCTTGTAAAAGTAATGTTTGTTAGTGTGGTTATTAAGTCTAGCTATGCTTTAGGTAAGTAGAATCAGATGTTTATAGAGAGAGATTTAGATTACAGAAATTACTAAGTAACTGTGCTAAACTAATGAGAGGAACATTTTAAGGATTTGTTATCTTTTTGAGACTGCAAATTGTAGAATTGTAAACAATTGTTTTACAGTGAAGATAGTGCAGAATTAGATGTTGCTTATCTTTTCCCACATGGAAAAGCGTAGCTCAAATGTTTTGTGTGAGTTGAAAATGCTGTGGATAGTGAGATCAATCTAGAAAACAGCTGAGAGTTCGTTTTGCTGCTTAGCAGACATACATGTGACTTTCTCATTCTTTGTCCACCCTAATAGATTTCTGGACAAGCCACAATAAAAAAGTTACTTTCAGATTTCTTTTGCATACGTACTTAGCTTGATTATTGATTGATCTTTTTATTTTCTATTCCTACAAAACTGTACTGTATTTTTAATTGTTTGATCCATAAATATTCCTCACTGGTCATAAACATTTTAATTCAAAAAAAAAATGCAGCACACTGCGAACCTCTGGTAGGCTGATTTCTAAAATTCCAGGCTATTTAAAGGACAAACATAAGGTGCACTGTTAATTATCCCCAAGTAAGACTCCATGATTAATCTATTTGGTTTACACAGATACTGTAGAATTCTTATGTTTAATTTTGTTGACTTAACACTACATAATTGCTTAACTTTTATCCATGAAGATTGATATGTACTAAATGATAATCTCCTATTCCTCTTCTTGTATTAGTCTGTAGGTTTTTAACAGTGACACATATTTTTTCAGCTGGGTCTCTGAAATCCAGCTGCATAAGTGACCCTACTATATCTGACTCAGTCCCCAAGGTACTGATACCCACTTAAGTTCTGATCTTGGCATAGGCCTTTTGCTGTTTAAGGGAACATTGTATAAAGCAGTGGCAAACATTTTCAAACTAAGCATCTCCA
This sequence comes from Gorsachius magnificus, assembly GCA_034008185.1. Classification (NCBI taxonomy): domain Eukaryota; kingdom Metazoa; phylum Chordata; class Aves; order Pelecaniformes; family Ardeidae; genus Gorsachius; species Gorsachius magnificus. The sequence continues at coordinate 52,228,151 of CM067082.1, read as the reverse complement.
AATTCAGTGACTGAAAGGGGTTCTGCTGTCAAGAGTGTGGGAGTATCCTGAGCTTATACACAATACATTTTGAAGTACCTTTTACTAGGGGCTCATAACCATTCCTGAATGAATCTTTGCAACTGGCAGTTTATTCTATCCTGCGTACCAGGACTTAGCAGTAGACAGACCAGTAATCTGAAATTTGGGGTACAACCTGCTTAACAATCTGAATCGCACTTGACCAGGAGACCCATGTGTTACTAGGTCAGATTCCTGTCCTAGTAAAGGCTTCAAGAGCAGAATATGTTCTGGGGTCACGCTTTGTAGAATGGCAAGAAATCTTAATTGATTGGGGGCAGTGGCGGATGAAGAAAAATGTACCTCAGTTTCAGGCAGAGTTGCACTTCCCACAGACTACAGAATCACAAAATGAAACAAGTCTACTTCTAGTTCATGCAGTTTTGTCACTGACATTTTCAGAGCTGTGATGACTCTTTTCTATACAATTATCAGTATTTATCTCATTATTTTTTGGAGGAGGGTTTTTATGCCTATTTTATACTCTGTCTGCCATCTAGTAGGGAAAAAAGGAATTTATTAGTGTACTTTATGATTCCAAGTAGGCAGGTTTTTCTGAAATCCTACCAGTAGATGGAGACAGGAAGTCATTTCTATTGACAGAGGTATTCTGTTCCTTTCCTGATTTCCCCAGTCTAGATCACTTTTCTGCTGATTAAATGAGGTTTTAAACTTTAGCTTGCCTTTTTGAATTGTAACACCGTCATTTCAGTAGAATTGTTTTACCCCTTAATGAGGGTCAGGTTTCTTGCACAATCCAGATGGTGACTGTTGGCTTGCATTTGAATTAAACAGTGCACTCACTTTGAAAATATTTTGGTACTCTAGGATATCAAAGTGGCAGGTTGCTATTTTTAGGAGATGCTGACTAGAATCACAAACTAAAACAGTAGAAAACTACGTGAAAAAAACCCTGTCTTTCTATGATGCTACTCATTGGGAACACCCAGCAAAAAAGTTCGGAGTGTGCGTATACTTTTCTCCTTGCAGCCCCCAGTACAAGCTGACAGGGACAAAAGAGTAGCTAGCCAATTTACTATGCATGCTAGAGAATGCCCAGCTGGCAAATGGTTTCTGGAGTCCCAGTGTCAGTCAGCTAGTTAAACTAGTTCTTTATTTACTCCTAATTTGGGGGTAATAAAGTAGGAAGCAATTTGACTTAAGTTTGCTATTACTACTGTAAATTTAGACAATGGAAATAATTGTGCAGGATGGATTTTGTAGTGCATTTTTTCACGTTTCTATTTTATTTGAAATGCAAGCTGATTTCCTGTTCTACTTAGCTTTGTAAAATCAGTCAGTAAAACTGTTGACATAAGTTAACTGTACACATGCTTAAACCTTGTGCCTATGGTATGTTAAAAGACATAAACCTAACAAACTTGTCACCATGAGGTTATACTTAATCTGTAAATTCAGTAAGCTTTTAGGATAATGGCCAGGTGTTTGTCATTTGGATAACAAATCTCTACTCTTGGCTATCCTCACCACTATTTTTAGATAACTGTGTTAATAAACAGTGATTGACAATGTCATTGTATAAAACAGTTGCTCTATATGTATGAATTTGCTAACTTGTTTCTTTTTCCTTTCCTAACATTCAGTATTATGCAGACATTCCAGAAGAAGAGAGAGAAAAGAAACTAGCTTCCTGTTCAAGACACAGATTTCGCTATATTCCTCCAAATACTCCTGAAAATTTCTGGGAGGTTGGATTTCCTTCCACCCAAACTTGTGTGGAAAGAGGTTTGTGCAAAAAAAGGCTTACAAAGCACTTTTTAAAGCTGATTTTTTTTTTTTTTTTCCCCTGAAATTACCTCTAGTTCATAAAGCAGCCTTTCTCACCCAGTCTTGTTGAGGTCTGTTTACTTATCAGCAGCCATTATTTTTAATAAATATTGTCTTTTTTTTTTTTTTAGCAGCTCCTGTATTAGTAAGAAGGGAGTGTAAGGAAACTCTTAGAGCCTCAATAGAGAAGGCAGAATTAATGGGATTTTCATAGAACTTAATTCAAACCCTCCATGTCTTTGAACCAAAGCAAGAAGTGGGTGAACATTTTCAAAGGCAAAGCCTGAGAGATTGTACTTGCTGAGGAGAGACAGACAGCACTGTTGATGTCCTTTGTCTCTATCTTTAGAGCTCCATAATACCACATGATAATGAAAATGTTGAAGGTGGGGTGTGATTAAGAAGTTTTTAATGCATATACCCTGCTTGTTAGTGACACTCAAAAGCTGGTTGGTGGGAGTTTTTTGACTCTAAACACAGAAGATTATTCTTTCCTAAATAATTCTTCTAAATCCTAGAGCTTGGTATAAAAATGAGTTTTTACTAATGATGTTAAAACATATGGTGAGTTTGTAAGTGTACTATATGTACCTTTCTTCAGAAGTGGTGAAACTCTGAGGTAAGGAGCCCTATATGAACTCTCTTAGAATTACTTTATATATTTATCTTTATTTGTGCGTATGTTATTAGCTGTGAAGCATTAATCTTCACTTATTTTTATCTGTTCTCATAACAGCTTCAGGTCAGGTATAGGAAATTGTAGCCAGAGATGTGTGTGTTCTTGTGTGATAGTGTTGCAGTACTATGCTTAATCTTTCAGAACAGGGAGTCTTGAAATTTAAAGCTGTATTTACAAGAAATGTATGTATTTCAAACACTGTGTTCAGAACTTTAAGCCTCCCCCATATCATGTGGGACAAACGTCAAATTTGCTTTTGAAGCCCTAATCAAGTTCCCCCTTCTTAAATACCCACTGCAAAAGGTTAAGCTAGTCATAGAATTTGCAGGCCGTTAAGCTTCCTTGGGCTTGGTTAGGTTTCAGGAAAATGGTTCTTTTTTTTTCCCTTCATCAGTTTGTCTCTGGTATCACATAAGAGAGAGTGAATCCCTCAGTCTTAGCTAGCCAGCTTCTGAATCACCGCTTCCTTTGTGAGTAGCCTCTTTCCTCTCCTGTGTATCCAGTTAGACAGGGCTTGGCTGAGGCTAATCTATTCCTCCTTTACCCCTTAAGTAATGAGAGAGAGTTCTCACCATTCTACCACCTTTGGTTCTTGATCACTGTCTTTCAAGATGAACAAGTTGCAGTCCTTCCTCTTCCAACCTGGTTGCCTCTTACCTGTTCCAGCCGATGAGAGAGCTGGTCTAAACTAGGCGCGTCCATTTATAACTTCGTGTGATGGAGAGATCCTGTTAGGGAGATTGTCTGTTACTACCCTCTTGGAATCTGCTGGCAACCTCATTAAAATTATCTTCTTGGCTATCTCCTTGTTCTGCTAGAGTAGGAGCTGTTCAGTTGTTAATGGTCCTCAACAGCATATCAGAGGCAGACTTTAGATGAACCCTTTCTCGGTAAAAAGCCATATTATACAAGAGTGCAGCAAGAACACCAAAACACCAAAACACCAGAGAGAGAATTCCCATGGTGAGGAATTGCAGCTGTCACTTAGAAGTAATGGAGTACAAAGGATGTATTTTTCTACTTCTTATTGCTATCTTGAACCAGTTGTGGTGGGTGTTTTGGTTTTTTTGAGTAACTGAGTTGCATAGACAGCATTTTCCAACAATGAGGTAGGAATCTGCTACTTTCACTTCAGCGGATGTTAGTGCTGATAAACAGGAAGGGTTTGACAGAAGCCAGGTGCTGTAACTGATTTGCATAAAATGTATGCTTACTGTCAATGTTAGCTAAGTTGAGCATGTTATAGAAATTTTCTGTATATTCTCTTAACAGAGAGCTTTCAGGGTGTGCTTCATCCATAGGTTCATGTTTGGTTTTTTCCAGGTGGACAAGTCTTTAATAAATAAGAAGGCCCTCAAAACAGAGGGAGACCCACAAAGCACATGTGCCTGAAGTTTCCTGTGTATGAATAGGAAATACATTTTTAGAAGTGATTTTTATTAGTCAATTGAATTTGCCATACTTACGTACTTGATTACTCTTATGTAAAATCTTCTGTAGAAAAGACAATGAAAAATGAAATTTGTTTCTAATAGATGAACAGTTCACAGTTTCCATTCTCTTCTTCAGTTTCTCTCTCTGTATTGCATCACTATGCAGTCATCTAGAAAGCAGCTGAGTGTTTTCATTAATGATATTGCACCCTGGGATCTCTAACTTTTTTTGTCAAGTGAGAATCAGTTGCCATAAAAGGAAAAGAAATTCACAGGGGTGTTTTTTTTGAGGGTAAACAAAAAATTAAACCAGTTATGCATGTTTTTATACTGTATTTCTTACCTCAGATTTTTTTCTTATTCTGTTAAGGCTATATTAAAGAGGATCTTGCTCCCTGTCAGCGTCCAAAAAGACGGCAGCCTTATGCTGTAATGTTTTCTCCAAAAGGCAAAGAGCAGAAGACATAAAGGATGGGGAAGTAAGGCACGCCAACTTGAAGAGTATCTTTCCTGTCCTTAGATATTTATAGTTAATATAAACTTGAAATAAAGAACTGTGTTCCACAATGATAGTTAAATCATTTCATTAAATATGTAAATTTTATAAAATTCTTTTGAAAATCTGATGTACCAGGAAACAAAACTATTTAATGTAAGTTTGTTTCATATTGTGTTAATACAATTTGTATTAATTTTTGCACCTGTCAGACAATGAGTCTCCCATTTTTTTCTTTCAAGTCAACAGCTAAAATTCCTGCCGGTCCTGTCTAAACTTTGTGTCCGTGGGTATCTGCTTCAGAGTCACTGAAATCAGTTGTTCTTGCAAGGTCTAAATGCCTGTCTTTGGGAACAGAAATGCAGATTTTGTAGGGTGCTTTTATTTTGCACTGGATTTTTTTTATATAGCCTCTCTCTTTTGGCAATAATGGTGATATCTACTTGTAATAAAGCTATATTAAATATGAAAGGTATCTACTGTTAATAGTTTGGAGGTCTAAAAACCATGTAGTTTAAGTGTTTTTCTTAAATTTTTGTGTTAAATGTATAGCACCACATTTTCCTCACCATTTAAGTTAGAATATCAGTATGCATTTTTTTCTTAGATGTACAAACAGATCCAAATTATGTTACACTTACTGATGAGGAGATAAGCATGGCTATTTCTAAATTTGGATGACAGCAGTTCAGGGAGTTCTCTTAGGTGATGACCATCGCTGCCCACTAGATTATGAAGGATTCTCCAGAGGATTTTTAAATTAATTTTTTGTAGCAGGGGATATAGTTTCACACTTGTGTTGGGAGAGCAAAAGCATACAGTGTCACAGAGGCAGGGCAATGCTTTTACATAGGTAGGCAGGCCAAAGATCACTATGAGAGACTTGAGCATTTTATTCTATGCTAGAATGCTGTTTAATTCTTAAGCAGCATACAATCAGAGTTGGGTTCAACTGGTGAGAATTCTCTTGAAAAAGATCATAAAGCAAGCAACTATTTAAATGCCTTAAACCAAAATGAAATAATAGAAAGTGCAGATACTTTTTTTAATATATATAAAAATAAAAGTATCTTTACTTTCTATTCTTGTATTTTTTGTGTGTGTGTATAAAAAGGTATGTATTTAAAAACTTGGTGGATAGGACCATTTAATTCCAGGCGTAGTTATAGGAGTGGTGGTAGGTTCTGCTGGTGGGGAGGTTATGGCGTATGCCTAAAAAGAAAACTGAAAATATTGGATTAATTTAACTGTAACAGTAAGCAACACAAAATCCTCTTCGTTTGAAACCACAGGCCTTGCAGAAAAACAGAAGAAGGTGTATCACTGGGCACCGTCCCCTTCCTACCTGCTTAGCTGATTGATTTGCTTTAGCATTACGTGGGATGTATCCTAAGGAATAGCAAAGGCATGCAGCCAAATAACAATGAAAATCTTTAGTCATTACCATATATACTAACACATGCTGACAATAAAAGTTTACACACTGTGAAAGTTCATTTCTTGGAGCAGGTAGTCAAAGAATCCATGCCAAGGTAAGTCTACTTTCCCAAAAATTAGAAAACTTTGAAGAAAATTAACAGGTGCTGCCAAAAAGGTAGAATTCTTGCATGTATCTTGAAAATTGTTTTAAGACAACTATTACGTGCTCTGAATAAATATTTATCCATCCAGAAGTTTTTGACAAAGTAAGGTAAGAGGCTTCTTTTAACTAGGGAGAACCTTCACAAAGTAGAAGTTATGTCCACAAAAAGAAAAGTGGAGGCACGTTGTAACTCATCAAACATAAAATTTGCTATAAAGTAGGCTATATGAAAAAAGTTTTGTCAAGAATTAATTACAAATCCCATTTCTAAGAACTCCCAGAAAGAGTAAACTTCACAGAAAGTTGGTAGAGTAATTGATCCAGACTATAATGGACATTCAAAGGTAAGGTGACAAAAGCTGGGATTTTTGTACTGATGTTCATTTTTGGAAGTGCTAAAGAACCTTTCTTTTCAGGGAGGGCGGGAAGAGCTGTTGTAAACTGAAATGGCAGAAAAGGTCAATGAAACGAGTCACAGCAAGCTGCCAGGACTGGAGGCTACTCCCACGGATTCAGAAGTGAGGGAAGGAACTTCTAGCTCCCTCACTGTAGCATGGAGCTTGTCACGTAGAGCAGCTTTGATGGTCCAGGAGTACAAAGTGGCAACTCTGACATCTGATTTTAAAAAAAGACTTCAAGGTCAGTGGACCTGCAGCCTGATTAGTTTTATGGAGTTTTGGAAACAGTGGGGTGATTGGTAAGAGTGCAATGAACAAGATTTGCAGACCTATGGATAAATACAATGTGAAGAATCAATGCTTTTTAAAAGCAAGTCATTCTGCTGGCCTTTTTAGACTCTCTGAAGGTGTGAAAGCATGGTTCATCTGACAGCTCATAGTAGAACCAACCTGTTGTGGCATAAACGTAGATTCAGTTACAGACTATACTTGTTTAAAGGTGTATCAGATCACTACAGCAGGAGGAAATTACTGTGGGGTTCTGCTAAGATCTGCTACCGTCAGCTGATTTCTAAGCATTTTGAGAAGGGGTGGAGGGCAAAGTAGAGAGTTTATTAAATTCTTCACTGTGCAAATAGAGCTAGAACATAGAACGGAGGGAGTTTGCAAAGCAGAAGGTAAGATTCAATCTGAAAAGGAGACGCAGGTGGAGGGGTGCAAGAGATACCAGTGAAGTCATCAAGTGTGGAAAGGGTAAGTAGGAGGTGTTGCTCACCACGGGGCAGCAGGCTGTTACAGATGGACATAACCCACTTGAGCTTTGGATTATGCCATGGAACTGGTGCAGGATGTTACACATACAAAAAGTTTGGGCAGGTTAAAAACTACAAGGTGGAAAGAAGTCAAGGATGTGTTAAAGATACTACTGCTGCCTCAGGAGCTTTTGCGGTCTAGCTTACAGGAAGCTGGGAGAGCATCCAGGGGGAAGTATCTGTGTTTCAGCAGGTGTCTGGCCGTGCTTCGTGTATGCTTTGTGCTCCATGCTGCTGCCAACATTCCGCAGTATATTAACTAGAGACGATCTCAGATACCATTTCCCCTTCAAACTGTGATGCACCCCAGCTTTCGGTCCGCACCTGCCAGCTTAGGAATAGCCTAAGAGTGGTGTCACTAAATGTATGACATGTAGGCTGTGTCCACAGGTCTATAGTCGTAAAGCTTGTTGGGATGTGCCGTTATTTAGACTCTGCCATTTGATACTAACTTCCGCTTATGTCAGAGCTCATTAGTATTTCAACTGAAAAAAGCAAGAGACAATTTGCAGAGATTTTTGGTACAGAAGAGCAAACAATGTACAATTGAATATTTTAGCAAGGCACACTTTCTTTTGAAAGGCAGTTAGTGTCTGCGAAGACAGTACTGCTCCACTAGGGGACAGTAAGGAACTGCTTTTGTATGTAAAATACTACAGGAGCTACCCTTTTCCCTCTTTAGACCATTTTTTTAAGACTTCAGTTGCCTTTAAAAATTCAGATCTCTTGCCCAGCTGTTCTAATGCCAGAAAAAAATACTTCACTGTTGAGAACCAAACTTCATCTTGACAAGTAAGAGTGCAATTAAAAAAATATAAACAAAAATAGAAATACAGCTGTCTTTGTGTACCAAAAAAATTACTCAAATTTTATAAATTTTAGAAATTCAGTTACAGATTTCTACTTGCAGTAATTTATAATTGTGATTTCTAATTATGGCTTACCTATATTTTTAGCAAATTCTTGCAGTAATGCATATTCTTTGCCCAGAGGTAAATGGAGGGAAGAAGGGAGCCGGTCAAACCCAGCAAGGACAGTCTGCTAAAAAACCCCAAACCCTCAAAGGCTGTTACATTCAGAATTAGCGCTGGCCACCTTTGCACTCTTCATGGCAGGGCAGCACATTGTGACTGCAGTCAGCAGCGCTGTTAGGGGAGTGGACTGTGTTCTTTGATGAGCTGGTTTTCTCCACAGCTGTAAGCAGTGAAGAAGAAAGGGAAGTTCAGATAAAAGCCATAAGATGAAGCGGATTAGTGTTTTGGAGGAGATTGGGACAATTGACTAAACCCAATGTTTATAAGCCAAGTATTCATATACTTTCTTACGTGAAGCCACTGCTCACAAGTTGAGGTGGTGGGGAGGGTGGTGCGGTGGAAACTTCTTCAAGTGTATTCAGGTGTGAGCATCCAAATGTGAATCTTTGAACAGCAGTGCCCACTGGGTCATACCTCCACCATCTGACACTCCTGCCAGGACAGCCGCAGCTATCTCCTAGTTCCCTCTCCTTGTCTGTGACAGTGTCTTGGGATTCGGATGTGTCCACAGAAAGGAAAACTTAGGGTAGTTCATGCTAGGATTTGTGCGTATTTTTTAATTAATTTGTAGATACATAATGCTACCACCTTGGCCATGACTGTGAGAATTTGACAATTTCATGTTCTCCTCGCAGCCTTATCCCACTTCTGTTTATAAGAATCTGTCACAGTAACGACCCCCAAAGAGACAGTAATGTCTACAAACCCATCCATTTGACGTCATCGAAAACGACCCCTGTTGGAATGGGTTGAAGTGGTTTCTGAAAGTCAGCTTTTCTTAACTCACATCCATGGTAACACTCAGGGGTTCCAGCGAGGCTTCTTCTGCAGTACTGGGGCACAGAGTGTCGCCCCTCTATTCCTAGTTATTCCTAGCGTATACTCAAGTTTGTGATGTTAAGACGCTGGCATGGTGCAGCCTTCAACGTCAGTGGCCTAGTGTAATGTAAAGATGGCAAGTTGATGGCTGTAGCACATCCAGAGCGCTATCTGCCCAACGGGCAAACCTCAGCCTGAAAAGCAAGCCTTTGATCATAAACTGTTTCTTGGGCCGCCTGGAGCACAGCAAGTCAGACAGATTGTTGTTAAAATGTCCGCAGGAAAGCTGTGCTTCCTGCACTGCCTGCAAGGCCAATGTGGTCATTAGTTGCTTTTAATTAGTTGTGCTTTTGAACTTTGCCTTTCTCACGCCGAAAGGATGAATGGCTTTTCCCTAATGAAGCAGGAGGAAGACAATGTCTGTCTGCTGATTAATGGAAACTCCTGTCAAAAAAAAACAATACCAGAGAACAAAATTATAGGCAGGGGAAGAGCAGAGGAAGAAAAGGAGGTGGGGGAAGAGAGCAGTGAGGTGCTAGTTGTTGATGCCTCATGGGGTTTCAGTGGACTCTTCTTTTTAGACATAATCAACAATAAAATCAGCCTGGCCTTGTTGGCCCCAATCCTTAAAGAAAGGGTTTTGCTGTATTAAAATTAATCAGTTGTGGAAAAATTGGAAGAAAGAACTCATGATACCTTCTGCGTGTGTGAGTGCAGAAAGACTGCTCAGTCTGAGCAGATTCACTCTGCTTTGTTCCTGCACAGAGTGAGCGTAACGTGTCCAGGAGCGTGTCTCTGTGTACAAGTGACCAGCTACAACAACTAACTACCAAGGGAGGGGGTGAGACAGGGCAGAAATAAGCCCAAAGTTTGACTTGATGGAAGATGGACCAAGCTTGCTTCATGCCCCCGTGTAGAACAGTTTTATTGGATAAAAACTGAAATGTAAAGTGTTTTCCTCAGAATTCCTCTTTCTGCTTTAGTCTGTGTTTTGCGTGCAGTGTTGGAGGGCAATTTGTGTTCCCGTATGCCAGCACATGGAAAAGTGATGTGCTGTAGATGGTATCAACAGTGCTGTCCTATGTGAATTATTTTACAGGTTACAAAGCGATGGATCAGCATAGCTTGGGTTGCCGTCTCTTAGAACAAGGATGTGCTAGAAAAACACACAATGCATTTTGACCATCAAGTTTGAAAGTATGAGTGCTGTAAATATAGATAAATCTCTTCTCCCCTTGATTATATTCATATGAGTTTTTCCCTGGATTACAATTGTGTCTTCTGTCTCCCGCTCGTTTTAATCTGCTTCTCCTCTTTAGAATACTTTTAGGATACACACGTGGCTAGACATTTGGCATCCTGGGCACAGTGCTTGAGTTGCAAGCATTGTCACAGCAGAGCCACATGGAGACTCCCAGGTGGCTGGGAGGAGTTATTGTGTCACGTTCATTGTGAATGGAGGCACTGGGAGTCTCCAGTCAAGGACAGCCACGTCTGTCTCCCGCACTTGGCAATGGTGGGAGATAACCCTGCCCAGCAGGAACTTTGAGAAGGACATTTGAAGACCGCTTGCCCTTCAGTGGTTTTTTTCTGCATTCCAGCTGCAGCCATGAGCAAGGCTAATCAGAGCCTGATTCATAGCCAAGGCTCCTTTTTAGTATTTTGCTAGGAAAATTAGTTGGAGCTTAAGGTCAATGCGGGAGAAAAGTTTTTCATTACAGACGGGAAAGCTGATTTAAGATAAAAGCAGCTATTTATTGGGAAGGCATCCTCAAACTAGAATATGTTACCAGATCAGAACAGTAACATTTGGTATGTGCTTTCTACTGAGAAGTGGCTACGCTTGGAACTAGCCCATGCACGAGCAAAGTTTTAAATACAATCTGGTGACACATGTGAGAGATTCAGACAAGAAAAGTGAGGAAAATATCCCCAGAAATAACGGCAGGAAGAGTCCTGTGTCTACCTCTGTTCCACCCATTTCTTCTCCAAAGGTGCCACTTCTGTGGCATGGTGACACATGTTAATACATTTCAACTTCTGTACCAGAATAAATGTAATTTTAATCACAATTCAGAATTGCAGATCTCCCTTTTTTTCCCTTCTTATTTCTGAGTAGTTTATGTAGAACATCCTTGATGTTCTTACCTAGGACTTTAAACTTCAGAGTAGAGATCAGTTAGGTCTTTGCTTTTTTTTAGGTTTGATATTCACCGAGTTTAATAACTGTTCTGAATTAATTCATTTTCACTTATTTAATATCTTACCTGATGTTGTTTCTACTTAGTCAATCGTTTCATGTGGAGAAGGCTTCAAAAAAAACCCCCACAGTGATAGAAAAGACAAGACCTTTACATGCCTGTACTCCAAAGACAGTAGAAATAGACAGGAGACTGCGCTGTGGATCAGACACGTGAAACAAGAAGCAGAGGAGGCAAAATTCAGATCCAGTCATCAGCGCAAAGCCATGTGGTGATAAAAGCCACCCAATTCCCTCACAGTCAAATTTACCAACTCAATGAGTCTTTTTAGAACAGTTTCAAATAAAGTGAGAATAAAATAAGGCTAGATAAGAAGGAAATAATGATTTGGGGGCCTTTGGGAATCTGTTACATGTGCTTTAGTCATGCCCTTGGGTAAATCAGTTGTGGGAAAAGATAAAGAGATTAAATACAGTCTTTGAAATGACATTCCTAATGACTCACCATTTCAGAGAGCTTGGGAATTTAAGCTGCATTGAAAAGAAGCATAAAATGAAAAAAACCCGCTAACATTATCTTGGATAATGTGTATCAGATAATGAGTTGATATTCTTTTAATGTTGAACAGATGTCCTAGAAGAGGCAATTATTTTAATTAAAATTTTCTTTTACTTAAGCCAGTTTGCAAAAATACAGGTACTCTATCACACAAGTGCAAGGATGAATATAATTAGAGCCAAGACACTAATAGTTGCAAATCAGAAAATATTATTTCCTATTTCTATTCCATGGAAATATCCAGCATCTCAAATTGTACTTGCGTTCTACTTTGGAACAAAAAGCCAAAATTTTCCACAAAAATTACATCTAAGAGATTTGGGTTTGAACTCTAAGACTTCTTGAAGTATTTCACTCTGTCCTAATGCAATTCAGTTCATATCATTACTGTCAAATTAACCGAAGCAGGCAAGAAACTCAAACTCATCATGACAACCCTCTCTGAAATCACCATGCTCTTTATATGCATTTCTAAAGTGTTTTGCTTGCTGGGTATCAGCTGAATACTTTTCAGTTTGCAAGCCTGCCAAATACACTCTATTAATTGCTAATAAATTGTTAAATACTTGGCAAATCATTCAGACAAACCAATGGGACTTTTGAAGTTTAGTCCTAATAATTTGACACTTAAGCAAGGAAAAAGGAAATATAAAAAGTTATAAAGAATATGGTTTTAGCCATACTTCCCTCTACTTCTCTCTTGGTCTGTAACAGATAAACACATGAAATCACTGGAAATATGACTCTCTTCTTCTCAAGCCTGGGTCGAAAGAGTTAACTGTTCAAGGGCCCTTTTTATTCCTCAGCCTCTGTGTATTGACACAGAGTACTTTCTTGGTGACTCTTGAAAGGTATTATGCGTTCCTGAGAAGGGAATTGCATATACGTCTCACCTGCTCCATCTTCTGCCTTAGTTAATGGAGATCATCAAGCTGGGGGAGTCTTGCGTTAGTGGTGCTTACTGGTAAGCCACTCCACAACTGCACCCATCAAGATTTCATTAAGGCTCTTCTCCATGCTAAGAATAAGCAAGGGAGGCTCTTGTGAAAATTTTGTAAAGATGTTAGATAACCAAACAGTTCTAACATAGTGTTATGAAACTAAGATTTCATAAGTCATTAAACATGATCAATACTTTTTAAAAAAGACAGGTATGTGCTGTGGAGACTGGTGGTCTCCAGGTTGTGCTGGCTGTTTAAAGTTACTGCATATATGATCTCACTGAAAGGGGTTCATTTATAAAAGCATTTATGTTCCTTAAAGCAAATGTGAACCAGCACTGAAACAAATTTTTTTAAAAATATATTTTCCTTTGTAAGGAAAGCTATTTCCAATTCAGTATATACAAAAATGGATCTCGTGGGCTTTCTCAGAAGAAAACTTCTGCAGCATCTGTTTATCCTGGGACTGAACTGGGAAGAAGATGAGAATACGAAAACTAAGAATTAAGGCATTTATTACCAAGAGACTACAAATGATTATTCCAAATGGGTATGTAAACTTGACATGACCTACTCTAGGGCCTCTCGCCCATGTCCCCATAACCCATGGTAGCTCTTTTTACATCAGCAAAGACACCCATGAGCTGTAGTGAGCACTGAGTCATTCTCCTAGAGGGAACTGCCTTCACCGTACAGTTACGAGACTCACAGGAGTCTCCCAAAACCAAACACTTCTTCTTTCTGCCACTCTAATTTGCTACCTGGAGGCAGCACCCTGCTTTAATCTGCTCAGCTCTTCCAAGTCCTAGATGTACGTCCCTTTTCAGGAACAAAACTGATGCTTGCCTGTCAGGGGCCATCATCTGCATTCCTCGTGGTAAAATATTTTCCTCAGCCATCTCCCATCTCTCTCACAGTTCTGGATTCAGGCTTTTGGTTCAGACTAACTTGAAATGTTTTCAAAAGGGGATCTTGTTTCAAAGGGCAAGAGTCTCAAGACGCTCTGAAATGTGATGGAGTTCAGCAATTAAAAAGCAAGGTGCTGTAATTCACATCCCATAGCAAAAAGCTTGGCTGTAGTTTGGGGCACTGGTGGAGGGCAACCCATGTGGGGGGAGTTTTGTGTGAAAATACTCCGTTTCCCCAGAGTTTGAGAAGCATGTTAACATAAGGATGGCCAAGACCTTTTTGTCAGATCCTGGCCTATTCTACAGCCACTTTCAAAACTCACCATCTGGATTAACCTACCCTGGTGGCTTTCCTTGAGCCATCATACAACTGGTGGCTGCTGAATCAAATGTTTCAAATTGGCTTACTGTATTTTAAATCTTAGTCGCCTCTTTGTCTGTATTTTTTACCACTCAGGCAGAGGGAACGGCATCTTTTTAATAAATTTATAACCAAGAATAAATCATGCAAGTGGAAAAATATTGGGAACAGAGCATAAAATAATGTGATTACGTCTGTGGCTGCTGTCCCCACAAACCTCACGCTGAATAGCTCTTGCTCTGCACGTCTCTTATTCTTTTGAAAGGTAAAAAAAAGCTACAACATAAAAGACCTGACCATGGCTGATGCCAAAGGGGAAAATTTTCCAGGGAGGATTTCCGAACTGCCCGGTCACTAGCCTATTCAATTTTTTAAGGTTTTGGGATAGTAGAGACTCATTTATTGCTCACAAGTGGCCTGCATGTAACTTTATGTCAAGGAGGTTTGATGACTTTTCAACACATGAAATTCCAGGATTTTCCTGGCCTGCTGGCAGCCCTCCTGAGCTCTTCCTCTTTCGCTACTTATGTGTGTGCATTTAGGTAATTTGGTTGTGTTTTCAGACCATTCCACTTTTCCATTTTCACCGCTGCAATGCTTTTAAGGGTCGTGATCTCACCACCAAGCCCACAGCTGTTGCCTCGCTAAATCTCCAGCCCATACAATCAAACGATTGTATACATTTCTGCTTTTACTTAAGCAAAGCCTCCAAAATAACCTGGGAGGGCAAAAAGTTTTCTGTATGTCAGACCTAGTGTTGCTATGTGACAAAAGGCTCACCCCTCCACCACGGAGGAGCGCGGAGGCGTGACAGAGGGTGGGGAGACCCCAATAACCTAATAACTGGGGACACGAGTCCCTCCCTGCCCCTTGCGGGAGCCTCAGCCCCAGGGGCCAGGGGTGACATCCATTGGGAGAGACACCAGGAGAGGCTCTCCCAAGTACCTCATGGGCTGAGGGAGGGTGGCGTGTGATGGGATGCAGGGGAACAGCATCTCGGGGTTGCACAAACTTACAGGATGTTATGGGGAGGAACCAAAAGTGGAGAAAGGGAGGGACCAGGGTGGTTTGGGGAAGAACGAGTGTGGAAAAGTTAGGGGTTAAAAAGAGGCCAGCGCACATCAACAGCAGCTGGTCAGTATGCTTGTCCGGCCATACCCTGTGTCTCATCACTGCCGTCTGTCCTGTTGCTCCTTAAACTCTTGTTTCTAACTCTTTCCCCGTGTAGGGGGGGGCCCTACTGTTGCTGGCAGGCAAGTGGAAGCAGTGGCTTGGGAGCCGGGTATCAAAGCAGAGATAAGCCTGCGCCACCAGATGCGCATGTGTCCCTGCCTGTGAGACAGCTGGGGGAGCTGGCTTCTGGCAGGGGCAGGGGCTTCAGGCCAACCAGGGGGGGACGACTGTGGGGTCTGGGGTCTGCTGAGAGACACATCTGTGCCTGTGTGTGTGTGTCTGTGCAAGGGGAGATGCGAGCATCCAGGGCCTGCCATGACTGGTTACTGGAGGGGTCCATAGCCTTGTGGGGGAGGGGTGCTGCAACTGGAGTGGGGCTGGGGACTCGTGTGCCCCCCAGGTGTCAGCAGCTACGGCTGGATAGACTGGATGTATGAGGACAGCTACACAGTGTGTATGTATGTATTTCCCACTGATGGACCGCCACCCTGACCAGAGTCGGCGGGGGGACAGGACTGTGCTGCTTTGTGCGAGTGCTGTGTTTTCCAGGTTGTGCTGTGCGACCACACGTATACAGGTGTTGTGTGTGTGCTTATTGGGAATTGGTGCTCAGCCTGGCTCAGCCTGTTGGGCTGCTGGATCCAGCAACCCCCAACAAATAAAGATTCATGGACGTCAAAACAGAGTCCCTACCTCCGGGGCTCTGCTCTGCTGAAAGCAATGGGGATGAATAAGTGACCTAAAGTCCGATATTAAATGAGTTTTACACTACTGGGGATTCTAAATGAAGGATTGCCCTTAGACAGGGAAGGCTTACAGATACACGGGGTCCACCTGGTCTCTGCTGGTGGCTGCTCAGTGATCTGTGCAAGGGGAAGTCATTTCTGACTGCTGCATTGGCACCTCTAACTCAGCCCCTATACAAAAATAAGAGAAAGAAACTATGGAGGGAGGCACTTTGAGCTGCAGCTAGTGTGGAGGCTGCAGCTTCTCCCATCGAGTTTCACTAGCGCAGGGCCATGCCTCTGGGATGGCCGTGCCCATGGGTTTTGCTTTCTCCTGCTGCGAGGGATTACACAGCTTCAAGCACGAGATGATCAGCTACATGACCTGGGGCTGCAGGGTCCTCCCACTCTCCGGTTACTTGGAATTTTCCAGTAAGCGAGACCCCATAAGGAGGTGTCAGTGATAAAAGCCAACCTGAGAAGAACCCTCTCAGCATCAGGGCTGAGCATGCTAATAAATCATTTAGCCCAGCACCTTCTAAATAACAGCCCCAAAGCAGCAATATTTACCTAAGTTTCTCCAGCTCATGCACAGATGGCGTCCTACAGCTTACACTGCAAGACAGCGTTCAGCATGAGTGAGAAGTGCCCCAAATTGGGGAACGGCTCTGGTTATTCATGGGGACAGTTTGCATGCTTAGCTTTGGGTACTAAACAGTGCAAAATAAAGCAGAGAGTATTTCCTATGAGTCTGGGAATTCTGACCTGTTTCTAAACAAGCATCTGTTTGCTCTGAGTGTCAAAACCATAAACAAGCACAGGGAAGAACCTTCTTACGAAAGCAGAGCGATGGAAGGCTTTCAAACACTCCAAAATTCCTGAGATCCTTTAAAATTCCCTTTAAAATTCCCAAGACATGGTACCAAGCGGGAACGTCGCCTCAGCGCGTGCCGGGATGACTGGCTGGGTTGGCTGTGACGCTGCTTGGAACAACGGATCTGCTGCCCAACTGAGCAGAGACGGCAAACGTCACAGGTGATGCCTTGTGTCCTCCCACTGGCAAAACACAAGACGCAGTGGAAGCAGGTCAGCCTTAGACGTTTGTCTGCCTTTTGGTCCCGAGTGAGACGGTTTCACTTTGCAAGCATCGCTAAGTGTGTATATCTGGTCCAACATTCTCACTTTCCCCTGCAAAGCAGGTTTTTAAAGTAACCTTTTTTAAGCCATGCGCTGATGTGAGGCAGTCCCGTCACACGCAATGCACGCACAGCTGGGGCTGTGACACGGTCCTGTGCTGAAGGCTTCGGTTGCAACCCTAGGTTGAAAAAAAGGGTAAGAAAAAAAAAAAATCCTTCCTGATTTGTAATGCTTTCCATGAAAGAGGTGATGGGAAAAAAAAAAAAAAAAGAAGAAGAAAAGAAGAAGGAGGCAATAAACATGTCACTTCCATAGGGCTGTTTTGGAGGTGTCCTTGGGGATGAGCTTGGGTTTACCTGGTGAAGTTTGCACGCTGGGCAGTCAACATCATTGGGCCTCCTCTTTTTCTCTGTATTGTCTTCCATTTGCTCCTGTCCAAGCTGTGCTCCTGCAGGAGCTTCGATAGAGAGTGAGAAAGCTCTGGCAGAGTCCTGCCTGCAGGATGGGGACAGGCATCCGCCCCCATCTGCATCACACCGTCCTGACATTCACCACCCACCTGCAGGTGTGACTGCTGCTATCCCAAAGCAGGAACATCCTCTGCCTCAGAGAGCTGTACCAGCAGGGGCATGGAGCACTGCTTGACATGATGGTCCCTCAGCAGAGACCACTTTTCAGCCCCCACTGACATTTTCAGCTCCCAGATGGATGCGAGTTAGGATTCAATTCCACCCAACAGCCCCATGTTAAAAAAAAAAAGATTAAAATTTGAAGGCACGTACTAATTTAGAAGTCATAGCACAGGAGCAGTGGGTAATGCATCAGCTCCATGGAGTGCGGTACAGAAGCACTCCCAGCCCAGAAGAATACTGCCAGGCCCCGATACCACTGCATTGCTTTCCTTGCAAGTCTTGCATCCCATTCTGCAGCACTTTGCACAGCTTGGCCTGGTCCCCCCTTTTCCAAGATACCCATCTCCCTGGCTTGTGCCTGTATCCCCAGTCTGCTCTCTAAAGCCAGAGCATTCTACCTTGCACGATTTCACTCCCAGAGGAGTGAGGGAAGGGAAAAGACCCATGGTCCCTTGTCTCTCTCCCCGTGCTCAGACATGCGGTTCCCTCTCCTCGTGTAAGTTCCTTGAGACAGCAGAGCCACCATGAATATGGGGGCACTGAGTCATAGGAGGCAGAGGAGGGAAGGGATGAAGGTGCTGCACGGAGGCAGGCAGGCACAGGTAGATTCCAAGGAGACCAACGTGGGGAAAAGTGGACAGGACTCCTGTTACCCCTTCTATGCTGCAGCCTCCTCCATTGGGTAAAGCTGCAGTGCCCGGAAGGGTTAGATCAGTGGGGAAATCAGAGTTAACAAAGCAGGCATCCCTGCCCTAAACCAGCAATTCCGTGTCCCAAAGTTGAACTGCACTGAAAACCTGACAGTGTGTGGCAACGAGCATCCCCCGTTGTCACAACATGGGGCCTTAAAGAATAGAGGAGACACGGAGGAGCAGCCATTTTTGGTAGTGGTGCAAAAAATGCCCACTTTGGAAGTGGTGAGCGGGCTCAGAGAGGCACATGAGAAGAGTGGCTTAACCCTCAGTCTAAAGGAGGCTGAGATGGGATTTAAAATTCAGCTTTCTAGGAGAAGGAAGAGTAATGCCACATCTCACCAGTTCCATGCTATGTGGCAAAGAAACGCTGAGATGACTGAAAGAGCTGGGTGAAGGCAGATGTGCATAGTGTCATCTATGCTTGAGCTGCAAACCCCTCCGTACTGGGTTTGCATGGCAAGGGTTTGGTAGCAGGGGGGCTACAGGGGTGGCTTCTGTGTGAAGCTGCCAGAAGCTGCCCCTGCGTCCAACAAAGCCAGTGCCAGCTGGCTCCAAGATGGACCCTCCACTGGCCAAGGCTGAGCCCATCAGCAATGGTGGTAGTGCCTCTGTGATAACATAGTTAAGAACGGGGAAAAAAACTGCGCAACAGCAGTTGGGAGAGAGAATATATGAGCCGGCAACGGTGGTGGGCCCCGGTACCTGGGGACGGGGGGGGCACCTGCAGCCTGGGGATGACCCCACGCCGGAGCAGGGGGGTGCCCAAAGGGCGCTGTGACCCCGTGGGAAGCCCGCGCTGGAGCAGGCTCCTGGCAGGACCTGTGGCCCTGTGGGGAGAGGAGCCCAGGCTGGAGAAGGTTTGCTGGCTGGGCTGGTGACCCTGCGGGGGACCCACGCTGGAGCCGTCTGCTCCTGAGGGACTGCATCCTGTGGGAAGGACCCACGCTGGAGGACTGTCTGCTGTGGGAGGGAGCCCAGGCTGGAGCAGGGGCAGAGGGTGAGGAGTCCTCTCCCTGGGGAGGAAGGAGTGGCAGAGACAGCGTGTGATGGACTGACCCCAACCCTCATTCCCTGTCCTCCTGCTCCTCTTGGGGGGAGGAGAGAGAGAAAATCATGAGGAAAGTTGAACCTGGGAAGAAGGGAGGGGTGGGAGGAAGGTGTTTTTAAAATATGTTTTTATTTCTCATTACCCTACTCTGACTTGATTGGTAATAAATTAAACTAATTTCCCCAGATCGAGTCTCTTTTGCCCATGACGGTAATTGCTGAGTGATCTCTCCCTGTCCTTGTCTCAACCCACAAACCTTTTGTTATATTTTCTCTCCCCTGTCCTGTTGAAGAGGGGAGTGATGGAGCGGCTTTGGTGGGCACCTGGTGTCCAGGCAGGGTCAGCCCACCACACCCTCTGACTGTGCATGTCTTTAGAAAAGGAGCAAGGATCTCTCTAGCCTCCACCTTGTATTCAGCGTGCTCACTCAGCAGGTAGACATTTCTGGAGCAGGGATTTCCAAAGCACGTACCAGGGAAATGAGCAGTGAAATATGCTGGTCGAAGCGAGCAATCAATACAGTGACCCAAATGGAAAACGGTCTGGCACGATCTGTCACACATCAACACACCGAGCATTTGTGTGTGCTGCATGGACAGTCCTCCTCACCGAGGGCCACGTCCTGATGAAGCTCCCCTTTCATCCCATAGTGAAATTTTAAAACTGAAAGGCAGCTTCAGGCCTTGGTCTGTATGTCTAAAAGGTAGCCAAGGGAAGAGCAGCACATCTAGTAGGAGCAGGGGCCCACCAAACCACAGCTGTGACTTACAGAAAATGTATAGAGAAAGGTATAGTGAGCCATTCTTCCCATTGTACAGCATTCCAGCTTCCTGCAGTTCAGAGATTTCCTGGACCAGAGGTTATGTCTGGACCATTGTCTGGACACATAGCTTACTCACACCCTCCATGGAGGAGGGAGGCTTATTCCCATGTGAAATAAGCAGACATCCCGATGGAAGTGCTAGTGAGCAAAATGTTTCTGTGGGACAGCGCCATCTCACATGCCCCGACACCGAGGGTCAGGAGTGTCCTGCCACCCTGCCAAAGGGTCCCAGCTCAGAGCCAGCTAAAGCTCCAAGTTGGTAACGGTATCCCTGTGCTGGGCATTAAAGGAAATATTTCCATATTTTCCTTTCAGACTGTGTTGAGGTTGCCTCTGTGCTGTGGGGCTGCCTTAGCAAAGCTTGCTCATGGCAGACAAAATACAAATCTTGGGTGATCTGCTGGGTAAAAAACTGGCTGGATGGCTGGGCCCAAAGGGTGGTAGTGAATGGACTTAAATCCAGTTGGTGGTTGGTCACAAGTGGTGTGCCCCAGGGCTCAGTGTTGGGGCCACTTCTGTTTAACATCTTTATCAACAACCTGGACAAGAGGATCGAGTGCACTCTCAGTAAGTTTGCAGATGACACTAAGCTAGGTGGAAGTGTTGATCTGCTTGAGGGTAGGAAGGCTCTACAGAGGGATCTGAACAGGCTGGATTGATGGGCTGCGGCCAATTGTATGAGTTACAACAAGGCCAAGTGCCGGGTCCTGCACTTGGGTCACGACAACCCCATACAACGCTACAGGCTTGGGGAAGAGTGGCTGGAGAGCTGCCTGGCAGAGAAGGATCTGGAGATACTGGCTGATAGCCGGCTGAATATGAGCCAGCAGTGTGCCCAGGTGGCCAAGAAGGCCAATGGCATCCTGGCTTGTATCAGGAATAGTGTGGCCAGCAGGAGCAGAGAAGTCATCCTTCCCCTGTACTCGGCACTGGTGAGGCCGCACCTCGAATACTGTGTTCAGTTTTGGGCCCCTCACTACAAGAAGGACACTGAGGTGCTGGAGAATGTCCAGAGGAGAGCAACAAAGCTGGTGAGGGGTCTGGAGCACAAGTCTTATGAGAAGTGGCTGAGGGAACTGGGGTTGTTTAGTCTGGAGAAGAGGAGGCTTCTCTGAGAGAGGAGCTGTAGCGAGGCGGATGTTGGTCTCTTCTCCCAGGTAACAAGTGATAGGACGAGAGGAAATGGCATCAAGTTGCACCAGGGGAGGTTTAGGTTGGATATTAGGAAAACTTTCTTCACTGAAAGGGTTACCAGGCACTGGAACGGGCTACCCAGGGAAGTGTTCGAGTCCCCATCCCTGAAGGTATTTAAAAGACAGGTAGAGGAGGTGCTTAGAGACATGGTTTAGTAGTGGAAAGGTATGGTTGGACTCAATGATCTTAAAGGACTTTTCCAACCAAATCATTCTATGATTCTATGATCTCCCTCCTAGGTCTTGCTTTAGGTCCCATCTTTGTCAAGCAAAGGGAATGAGCTGTACAACTTGAAGCCACAGCGAAGGAGCAGGCCAGCAGAAGCTGACGGTCTCCACGCTGACTTGTGACCCACCTGGAGGTCCCAGTAAGATCTCAGGGGGTGCGATGGGGCTCAGCAGCAGAGAAGAGAGGTGCTTTTCTCCCTGCAGACTGCACTGCCAGCATCAGGCTTGGAGCATTGCTACTTTCTGCTGGCTGAGCTAATGTTCAAAGCATAGACTGTCTCCATGAAAAGTCCTCAGGGAAAGCGATCTGCCAGTACAGCGAGGAGGAGGAGGAGGATGATCATGAGGGTGCAATCCCCAGGGAAGCTCTGCTGGCAGCTGAAGTCTGCGCACCAGCCTTTACTGGCCGGGTTAGGCCAGGCAAGGGAGGAAGAGGACTTCCTATGGCTCTTTATCCCCTTGGTTCAGCACGTGCACGGCTTCAGACACAGGCTTGGATCTATGAAGACTAAGATTTGGGTTTAATCATGTCTTTAAGAGAATGTAACATAAAAGCACGAGTGTATTGGTTTGAGGTGTGAATACCTAGTGGACCAAATAGCAAACAAAACCAAAACCGCTGTAATTAACCACTGTGTAACAGAGATTTCGGTTCTTCATCACAGTATTTTTTAAAGTAGGGTGCTATCTGCATGCAAATCATAAGAGTATTTTTTTAAAAAGGCAGTAATCCTAGAACAACTTGATTTGCTCTAGTAACACATTCTGGAAGTCAAATTTCTATTTATTTATAGACAACCAAAATGAAAATACTAAGTCTATTTTCATGAGGCAGGCTTAGAAAACAAAAACCAGTCACGGAAAAAGCATTTATGATGGAAAATTACCGTCCTCTCGCTGGGACTGCTCAGTCTGTGAGAAGAGAAAGAAAGGGGAGGGCAGGGATATATATATATGTATATATTTATTGATATATATATATATATAGTGTGTGTGTGTGTATTTTCTATATAACTTCTATATACAGAAGTAAGAATCATAATCTCAGGAGAAACCAATATGAATATTTTTAGTTAGCATGAGAAGAAAGAACACTGTTTCTTAGGCCAGAAGGGAGCAATGTGTGCTTTATGAATGTGCATGCCCACGCTGGGAGCTGGAGGCCTGGACATTAGTAGCTTTGGTGGGGGCACGAATGAGAGACAAATAAATGCAGGCCCCGGCTCCCACCACTGTAGCTCCTAGCAGGTGTCCCCAGGCCGTAGAGGGTGGCCCGGGTGCTCCCCCAGCTTTCTTGTGGGCTCTGTAGGAGCCTGATATGCTGCACTCCGCATTTGTGAAAAGCAATTATAAGGTCAATTACAATATTTTCCTTCTTTGCCCTGTAACAAAGAGCATCCCTAAGAAAGAGCAGCTCATCCAAACTCCTTTGCTCTGTTGTAGCCTCCATTTCCCCAGCTTTGGCTGAGCAGTCCCAACCTCCTCTCCATCTGCCCCAAGGGCTCAGCACCTCTGTAAGAAAAGCTGTCATCACCTTGCATCCCAAAAAATCAGCACCTAAAAATATAAAAGCTGGTGCTTTTATAAATAAAAAGGGAGGCCCCTCGGATAAAACCCATCAGAGACCTGGTGGATGCTTGGCGCCCGCGTGTGTGCACCCACACCATGCCGCTCGCCCGGGTGGACGAGCAGCGGGCAGCGACGCAAACCTCACGTGCAGCGATGCCAGCCGGCTTGTGGAGAATAAAACCCTCCACCAACTCTTCCAGAAAAGAAAAAAAAAAAAAAAGCCTTGAACAAACCAGCCCTGGGCCATTTCAGCCAGCGACAAAGCTAACAAGCAAATCAAACAGAGAAATATCCCAGCAGACCTCAACTGGCTGAACAAACAAACGGAGAAACTCAGGTTCCAAAGAGCAGGGGAGCTGGGTTATGAAACAAGATTTTTGATACAAAAGGAAGCTTACAGCTATCTCTGGTGATTAGACACGGAAGAGAAAGGTCACTCTGGGTGTCAGGCCACACTTCACATGCACGGAGATTATTCAATCAATATTTGTCCTGGAATCACATGCGGTGGAAAAATTTGCAAGGGAATGGTCAGCAGAATTTAATGCTCGTATTCATTCATGTTCTGCTCTTGGATGGACATGCGCTTTTAAATCTGGCACAACTTAAGCTTCAGAATCCAGCAGGCTTTTAACCAAAATACAGGAAAACCTTGGAATTAAACACTCTATTTGTACATGTCTTTCAATTACATCTTTAGCAGGACGGGGACTCCTCACCTATGATTTTAGAAAAGGATCTGTGCTAGGAGGGAGATTATTTGAATCTCCAAGTTCTGCACCTAATGGGAAAAATAATTTAGTTAAGGCTGCAGAAAGACAAGCCTGTCCACAGAAAACCTCCCCAAAGCAGAAGGGAGGGATTTATTCCTGCCACTGCTGCGTTCCCCAGCCACGCCGCTGCGCTGGCATTAGAGGTTTTATTTAGGGTCACGGCAGTAACAGCAGGAAGATATAATCCTCTGATGAACAGACAGCTGTTACCCCCTGCCTTTGTGAAAATGATGATCTCAGGTTGAGGATATTGTTGCCTTGAATCATCATATTTTTTTTAGCCCCCCCTGTGAGTTTGCCACAACAGATTGTTTGCTTATGTTCCGATCATAAGGTCATGACTCAATTTCGCCCCCCCCCCCAGCAAGAGTTAAAGGAAATTTGACCGTAGGGGCCCTAACCACGGACTTTAGAATTTGGCTGCAAATAATGATGATTAAAACACAAACAAAACAAAACAAAACCAGGCAAAACCCAACCCTCTTGCCTGGTGACTTAATGACAAAATACGCACAAGGCACAGCACAACACCCAGTTCACTTCAGGTTGTGCTAGAGCTGATGGGGGGGGCATTCAGATAACTATCACAGGGGCAGGATGCCCCTAAGTCCTTAAAATTGTGGTTTGCTGTGACTAAAGTGAGGTATGAGTGCTCTCTAGGATTGAGCAGGGGGCAATTTCGGCTGCACCAGGGAGAGCCTGGGAGAGGAAAGCCCCACTGAACAGCACAGAGATTTACAGAAAGAAGGCAAATACAAAGGCAGGGTGGCTGCTTCAAGGCAGAAGCTTTTGGGAAGAAGTTTATTTTAATAGCCTAGCAGGAAATTCACTGGAAAAACAGCTCCATCAGCCCTGGTCAGGGAGAGTGAGGGCAGAGATTATGTTCCCCTGGCAGTCTGTCCTGCCGAAGCCCCCGTGCTCCAGCACAAGCCAAAGCGTTGCCACATAGAATCATAGAATCATAGAATCATAGAATCATAGAATGTTTTGGGTTGGAAGGGACCCCTAGAGGTCACCTAGTCCAACCCCTCTGCAGTGAGCAGGGACACCGCTAACTAGCTCAGGTTGATCAGAGCCCCATCCAACCTGGCCTTGAATGTTCCCAGGGATGGGGCCTCCACCACCTCTCTGGGCAACCCGTTCCAGTGCTTCACCACCCTCGTTGTAAAGAATTTCCTCCTTATATCCAGTCTAAACCTACCCTGTTTTAGTTTAAAACCATTAGCCCTTGTCCTGACACAGCTGGCCCTACTAAAAAGATTTTCCCCATCTTTCCTATAGGCCCCCTTTAGGTACTGAAAGGCCGCAATCAGGTCTCCCCTCAGCCTTCTCTTCTCCAGGCTGAACAAGCCCAACTCCCTCAGCCTGTCCTCATAAGAGAGGTGCTCCAGCCCTCGGATCATTTTTGTAGCCCTCCTCTGGACCCGCTCCAACAGTTCCATGTCCTTCTTGTGCTGAGGGCTCCAGAGCTGGACACAGTACTCTAGGTGGGGTCTCACCAGAGCAGAGTAGAGGGGCAGAATCACCTCCCTCGACCTGCTGGCCATGCTTCTCCTGATGCAGCCCAGAATACGGTTGGCCTTCTGGGCCGCCAGCGCACATTGCCGGCTCATGTCCAGCTTTTCATCCACCAGCACGCCCAAGTCCCTCTCGGCAGGGCTGCTCTCGATCCTTTCTTCCCTCAGCCTGTACTGATACTGGGGGTTACCCCGACCCAGGTGCAGGACCTTGCACTTGGCCTTGTTGAACCTCATGAGGTTCACACAGGCCCACCTCTCCAGCCTATCCAGGTCTCTCTGGATGACATCCCGTCCTTCTGGTGTGTCAACCGCACCACTCAGTTTGGTGTCATCCGCAAACTTGCTGAGGGTGCATTCGATCTCGCTGTCTAAGTCATTGATGAATATATTAAACAGCACCGGTCCCAGTATGGACCCCTGAGGGACACCACTCGTCACCGGTCTCCATCCGGACATCGAGCCATTGACCGCTACCCTCTGGATGCGACCATCCAGCCAGTTCCTTATCCACCGAACAGTCCACCCATCAAATCCATAGCTCTCCAATTTAGAGAGAAGGATGTTGTGGGGGACCGTGTCAAAGGCTTTGCAGAAGTCCAGATAGATGACATCCATTGGTTTTCCCTTGTCCACTGATGCTGTCACACCATCATAGAAAGACACTGGGTTCGTCAGGCAGGACTTGCCCTTGGTGAAGCCATGCTGGCTATCTCGAATTATCTCCCTGGCCTCCATGTGCCTTAGCATAGCTTCTAGGAGGATCTGTTCCATGATCTTCCCAGGCACAGAGGTGAGGCTGACAGGTCGGTAGTTCCCAGGGTCTTCCTTTCTACCCTTTTTGAAAATGGGCACAATGTTTCCCTTTTTCCAGTCACCAGGGACTTCACCTGACTGCCATGACTTTTCAAATATCATGGAGAGTGGCTTGGCGACTACATCGGCCAATTCCCTCAGGCACGTCCCGCATCTGATGCGCTTTATTCCTTGTGCAGCTAATGCGAAAGAAAAAAGCCTCTTAAGTCAGTCACACTGTGTTAAAGATCACTTTGATGGACTTCAAACAGCCTGCTGAAATCATCCGCTGTGCGTGCAGGGCCGCACTGCTTCCAGAGGAGATGCTGCGATGAGGGCAGAGGGATGAGCAGGGAGCACTGGGACCACGTCCAGGGGAAAAGCTCTCTGTCCACACGGTGGGTGGAAAACCAGCAAACCCCACACCAGGGGGACTTGGCATAGCACCATCCCATGGCGCGGTCATGGGAAAAACCAGTCACTTCCCTTGCAAACCACTTCTCTTCCACCTGCGTGCCTCCTCCCCTCTAAAAACACTTGCCCTCTGGGCAACACTGACCCGTACCGCTGTTGTTTGGGGAGAGGAAGCTCCCTATACAAAGTAGGGAACCCTGGCATGGAACAGGGCTTATCCTGTGAATGGTGAACAGGGCTGGCACGTTTCACATGGGGAGTTGCTCTTTCTAGGTTTCACCCACACAAGGATATCGCATTTTACATTTTGTAACACTTGCAAGGGAATATTCAAATGGGAGAGAGAAAAGGAATCCTCCCTGAAGGGGATCAGCCCCTTCTTGGAGCTCAGTCTGTTTGGCACAGAGTATTACAGTGTCCTGCCTCACCGCATGCTGTCCTTTGGCTCTGAACTGGGGCAAACCCACACAGATTTGGGCACAAGTAAAATGATGTTACATAGGAGATGCTCTTAATGTATTTCCTTAAAGAGCCACACATTTGGTCTAAAATTACTTGGCTTGACGCCCTTAAAAAATATCCACTTTTGAAGCAATTGCATTCTGAATTTGAGCATTTGAAGTTCTGGGACAAGTGACCGTACCTGCATTTGTCATCCTCTTACCTTTATGGGCCATCATCCTCCCGCTTCTCTCTGCAGCCCAGGTATGCTTTGTACAGAGCAATAAAAGCAACATATCCCTCACCCACCTTGTTCTGGTTGGTGAGCAAATACTGAAGGCTCAAGACCAGCAGCTGGTTATTCAAACAAATTCACATCTTATCAAGCCTACAAAGGATTAAGGCAACCATGTTTTCCCCAGGTGGTTCTCCTGTGAGCTGCAAGACAGAAACTGCAAACAGTTGTTTCCAAGAGCACAGTATGCTTCATGGTATATTACCAGATATTATATTCAGTCCACTGAAATGGTGATTAGGTGCCAGCCAGTTTAAAATTCATGTACCTTCTTAAGAATAAAAATAAGGAGCGGTGGCAACATGTCATTGCTGTTTAGAGCAGTAGGGAATTTAAACCAGGATGTTTCTTGAGATCAGAAAGGGGAATTTCAACACTCATTGAAGTTCTGCTATTTAAAACCTTTCTTTAGGGTTCCTCTTCACTCCTTTTTCTCACAAGCATGCTTTCTACCCCCAAAAATACACTCTCACTCAGGTGAAACTGTACAGGGAGGTGGGACCTTGTGGCCCCTTGTGAGGTGCTGAGGTGACCTGTAACACCAGCACCGCATAATCCAGTCCAGGCACCAGATCTTTCCTGAGACATACTTCAAGTTTCTCAACACCAAGCCCTTTTTTTGGAAGTTTTTACCTGTGTCTGAAATCTGCTGTGGTGCAGCGAGGTGGAAAAGGAGCTATACTGACACTAGAGCGTCAGCGAGGGAAGCCAGGACTACCCTAGCCGAGACAAGACATAGGTTAACTGAGAACAGAGCTTGAGAAGTTCCAGCAGCAGTTACAGGAAGGGTAAGACCAGGATTGGAAGATATAAATCTGACATCCTTGTTTAATTTCTTTCCGCTAGAAAACTGGAATTTCTGGACTCATAGCACCAGATGGGACACGATAGGACCACACTTGAGGTTTCATTTACATCTGTGCCCTTGATGTAAAGCACATCTGACTCCATTTAACTCTGTATTTCCCCCAGTTTAGAAGCTTGCCTTGCAGTTGGAGTCCCAGCCTCCCTATAACTTCCAGCCCATTCATTCATTACCTGCTGGCAAAGAACTGCAGGTTAAGTTCCATCTCCTTCATATAACTTACGGGCATAGCAGCTACTATGCTGGCAATTTTAACAGCTTGGAGTTAAAAATAAAGCACAGACACATTTGATCAGCTTCAGCTCAGGGAATGAACACTCAGAATACTGATTCAAAGAAGTACAGGGCTGGCTGCAGCGATCGTTCTGATCTCTGACTGACTGGTCAGATGGACGTTTTTCTTCCCCAGCATCCCTTCTTTTCAAGTCATATTCGATAGAACTTTGAAGTTCCAGGGTTTTCTTCTGTAAGCATTGCTCCTGCTGCAAGTCAACATTAAGGCAACACAAACCTTTTCGAAGATAGAACGCAGGACCTTGTTTTTCACAGGAGATACGCATTTAAGGCAAACATTAACATCAAGCCAGTTTCTAATATGCTGCCTCGCAAAGAACAGTACTTTAATCCAGCACTAGTCCCATTAAAGCCTATGGGATGACGCCTGCAGCGTGGTGCTTCTCAAAAGGGGTATCATCATTAGAGGGTATCTCTGGGAAGTAGCACCATGGCTGCAAAGAGGACGTAAACAAGCTTTTCCTACTGAGGATCTACTAGTTAGTCCTAGCGATGGTTTCAGCGTGGCTGATTGCATCTTGCCTCATTGGCAAAGTAGAAAAGAACTCTTTCAATTCGCTTTGAAAATGAATTAATTTAATCAGAATATTGCAGAATACTTGATGTTTACAGAATAATACAAACTCCCAAGTTTTTAGCGAGGATTCACCTACTCTTGCTATAGAAGCCTGTTGCTCTGAGGCAGCCTGTTCCCATAGGAACACAGTCATGCTGGCATTATGGAGATGGCTAAAAGGTTTCCAAAAACAGCCAGCAGAATAATTCTGCTACGTATTCCCTTCCTGCTCTAGTTTAAGCACATGTATTATGTCCTATTATATCTAGTCAGAATTACATCCCCTCTGGGCAAAGTGAAATACATATATATATATATATACACACACACACACACACACACATTCATACATAACTTTATCTATATCTATATGTATACACACACACATCCAAAATCTTGTTAATTCCTTTTGGTGTGCATCTGAACACTTCCTCTTTTTCCTGAGGGACTGGCACAAAACGCAGCCACCTCCAGAGTCGTTGCAGTAAATTAGAACTAAACTTTGGAAGGTTTAGTTGCAGTAAATTAGAACTAAACTTAAACCTTCACTTTGGAAGAAGGAAACACTGGTGTGTCAAGCTTCCCAACAAAAAGACCTGCAGAGGCACCAAATATCTACCAAATGCCATGGTAGAAGAGCTGCTCCCTCCTGCTACGTTGCCATTTCTTTCAGTTTGCTTTCTGGCCCCTAAGTAAGTTTTATTTTGTAATAAATTCTAGAATGGATCTGACGGACTCTTTCCATCACTTATTTCTTCACAGCTTAATGGATTTATCCTTTCCTTGGGGCTCAAGGAGGCTTGAATTTTAGTCTTCTGATTTGAACGCCATCTCTCTTCCCTTACTTTCTTCTACACTTGAATGCTTTATTTATTTAAACAGCCTCATTGATCTCAACATGACAATTATTACACTGAGGTGCAATGCAATTTTAGCAGAGACAGCAGAAGACTTTGGATCTGTCTTTCCAGGGGATCGCCTTTCCGCTTATGTCATTTCCATTTGCTGCTTACAAAACTTTCCTGCCAAAACATTCAGAGGAGAAATGTATCCTGTTTAGACCAATTTTTAGCAGCTTTAATTTCTACTGGATGAGATGAGACGTGCATGTGGCAAGTTGTGATTATTCAGGCTGGGACTGAGCTGCTGGTTTCCCCCCCGATGGCAGCAAGCCATCCCCTGCCCCATAGGCAGCCAGCTGTCCTGGTGGACCCCAGCGCAGAGCTGGGGCACCCATGGCAAATGGGTGAATTTGGGTTCACTCAAATTCACTCTGCAGATGAATTTGCTGTTCCTCGAGCAGGGAGCTGGACTCCCTCCCCTCCCAAAATGAGGACAAGTGGGAGGATTTGGAAGGTGCTGGCAGCAGCCCCACGTGAGCACCACGGCAGCAGCCCAGGGCTGCCGGGAGTCGTGAAAGACCTCCGGAGGGCTGTGCTGGGAAGCCCACAACCTGACCCAGCCCGTGATGAGACCCCCCCCGGCTGGGGACCCACCAGCACTGGAGGCACATGGCCTTTAGCAGCTCAGAGGTTTTTTGGGAGAGGAGCTGCTTGCCATCCTCCTCCCACCCAGCCTGCAGCTGAGACTGGCCCCATATGCCCCCTGCCACCAAGGCCACCACCATTTCACCTTCCTTCTCAGCAGCTCAGTCGCTTGCGCCAGTTTTCCTGGCCACCCTGGGACAGAGGCAGAACTGACCTGGCTGGGTTTTATTATGCTGGAAATTTGCTGGTGGCAAATATTTATCTGGGAGTATTGCTCGGAGGATCCAGGCAGGACCTGTGCCCCATCCCAGGGGTAAGGAGTAGTGGCTGCAGACTCCCCTGGACCCCTGTGCACGTGGCCCGAGGTGACAGGACCCAAGGGTGCAGGCGCAGGTTTTCCTTCTCCCCTCTGGTTGCCTGCTTTGTGCTCACCGGCCTGTGATGAGCACTACCCGCTGAGGATCTCCTGAAGTGAAAAGGGCTCTGAAAACTTCCCTGAAATTTCGGAGTAAACCGAGCGCAGTGCTCACAGGATATCACATCGCACACAAGCCGAAAAAGGCCATTGAGCTGAACGCAAAACCCCAGCTCCCGCCGCCAAAAAGTTTTCCGTTTGCCTCCTCCGTTCCCCTTGGAGTCACACTCCCTGAATTTAATATTTTCAAGAGGAGAAAAAAAAAAATCATCCTTTGAACTCTCTTTTTTCTTTTTCTTGGATATTAAACATTTCCAGTCAAGCAGGAGACTGAAGTGAAACACTCCACCAGCACGTCCCTCCGGGAACTTCAGATGCTGTTTATTTAATGTTTCTACTCATTGAAGACCGTGTCTGAGAAGGTGTCAACAGCGTTTTCACTCTCACCCAGCTCCTCGGTCTGACTGTCCTGTGAACTGGAGGGCTCTCCTACCCTCGGCAGCCAGCAAACCGAAGGACTTGCTCACATGAATGTTTCAGAAATCTGCAGCCTGTTTTAAAATTATCCTGAGGTGATTAAAAATTAACAGATGCTGTGATGAAGACGGATGGTCTTCCAGGCCTCCCTCTGAAATCTTAATGTCCAGTGATTCTGTACTTGATTCCAAACTGTCTCAAAATGGCAAAAAAAGAGATAAATCACAGCTGTCACTTAGTGAAAACCTTAAAAAAGTTCTTTTTAGTGGCCATGTTCTGCTGCAGTTACAGGTTGCTTTTTATTTACACCGCTGCTTAAGGAGATTTCCAGGCAGACAGGACATTTTCCCGTTCCTCATTTCAATGAAGATACTCCATTTTGAACCTCAGGCCTACATTAACTTATTACGGTACTGTGGGAAAAAAAAATAAAATTGTGATTTCACAGACGAAAACTGCAGCAAGACAAGGACAAACAGAAACAGGGGTTGTTTTCTGTACAAGCGCCCACAGTTTTTGTTTTTCAAAAGGGAGGGAGGAGCTCTGTGGCCCTGTTCCCATTTAATCACTCCAGTAGGAGCCAACAACGACCACATTCCAGTTACAGTTCCGACATGGCCACCTTCCTTGTTTTGTCTGGTTATCCCGCAAGCTCACTGCGGCACGGGAGAGCATTTTAGCAGCACCCAGTAAAGCAGAGCTCCTGGTTTAGTGTGGATCTTCAAGGGATCCGATAGCATATAGAGCAAACAACCAACAGCAGCAACAACAAAAATCCTTAAAGCCAGGTTAAGTGGAACGAGGAACTTTAACAATTCAAGCATGCAAAAAAAAGTGAGGAAGAATTCATGTTGGATGTGAAGGCCCTCAGCTCCCCCACTGCATGTAAGCATCGGACCCAAGGGGGGGATCTTTTCCTCCTGCAGCTCCTTCCCTTCTCCACATCCAAACAGGGTGCTCCTTCCTCCGCTCCAGTTGCCCGCTCTGCACCCATGGTCCGGCAGCCACCTCCACTGTGCCCCAGAGTAGCTGGGTACACCCCTCCCAGCACCCCCGTAGGTCTGGGGACTGCATGTCCTCAGCCAGTTCAGCAAAAGTGGAAGGCTGAAGTTTGCTCCATGAAGATACATCCTCACTGACAGTTTTAGCTGCTAGGCAGGAATAAGTCCCTAGCTAGCATATGCGAGCTATGATTCAAAGGCTTAAAATTGGACGGAGGTGGGTGGATTTTGGCAGGAAGGGCACCCCCTCCTTCCCCAGCCCCACCTCAGAGACAGAAGCCCACCTCCTGAATTCTTGTCTCGGCGCGAGGATGCTGGGGCATTTCAAAGGAAAGGTCACAAGAATTTCTAACGTGGGCGAAGCGATGTGTTTTTCTTGGTCTTGCCTTCGGAGCTGGCATAACCATTTTGACCGAAGTTTTCCAAAGTTTTCCAAGAAATGCTCGGCCTGAATTGGATCTAGCATGGATCTAGCTAACGGAAAATGTTAAGTATTCTTAATAAATGGCTGTTGCCACCAGCCTCACCTAAAGGTACTGTAGTTGAAGTAATGATACAGATTCCAGTTTTGACTTAACTAGACTGCCCTAATTTCTCCGGGAGACAAACAACTGTCAAATTGGCTCCACCGCCCATACGTGCACTACTAGCTTACTGAAGATCTCAGGAACCTTTCAACGCACACACAAATACCACGCATGCCGCACCTCTGACATCCAAAATAACCAGCAGGTTGGGTGCCCTGACCATCTGCACCGCAGCTGATCTGCAGAGACACCGTTCCATCTTTGCTGAGGGCACCTGCTTCTGCACGTCCTGCCCCGCAGCCACACACATTACTCCAACCGTGATGCTAGGCAGTCACAAATCTCTCCCACTTTCCCACTGCCATATATGAATTTGGTTTTACGTTAACTTGGTAAAGTTGGCACCCACCCTGGAATGACACAAGCCAACAAAGTCAGGTTCTTCGTAGAGAGGCAAGTGTGGACCTACACCTATCCAAGGAACGCTGCTCTTCAAACAAGGTGACACTCATGTTAGTGTAGCGTAAACGTTTCAATTAGAAAAGGCAGCCCTCAACAAGTAAGACACTCAGGCTCCTGAAAAATCACCAACAGGATGCGCAAGTACTTAGCATTTCTGAGAATCAGGCTAAATTTACAACAGACTGAAGGTTCGGGCCTGGCACTGAAACAGGCCTTGCTATCCAGATGCAGTATTAGTCTTTTGTAAAGAATTTGCACTGTCTTTATCCAATTTCCATTCTTAACTATGGCTCTCAGTGAAATGTGTTCAAACCCCCTCTACTTTTTTTCTGCCAGACACTCCTTCTAAGCAGAAGAATTATTAAATTCATATTCCAAGTCTTTCTCCAATGCAATTACAACTGCTTTCCTCTTTTGAAGTGCAATTCTCTTCCAAAAAGGGACTCTGGGAAGGAAAGAAAAAATGTGTTTATAAAGATCGCACATTTCTTGTTTCTCCAAAGTCTTGCACAGCAAGAGCGCTCACAGGCTACGGGAAATCTGCCCGACTCTGGGGATCTGATAGCAATATCCATGCTCACTGGTAATAATGATCTCTGTTCTCAACTACAGGAGCGCAGGAGCACTATCTCCAGACTACATTTTTGCTGAGCTTTGCATAACAGCCTTACCCGATTGATCCTGACAGTCAGAAAACAAGCCCATCAAAATTAGAAGAGACAATTACATTTACTTTTTCTTCCACTCACTGCCTGGGTTCTGCAGCTCTAGCAAGTATCAGTGGCAATAAGAAACTTGTTTTTGTCACCAAAGCAGGCAAAGCACTGTGCTGAGGCCACTCAAGAACTGGCCTGGTGACTCACGCTCGGCAACTCGGGACTGGCTATTCCTGCGGAGTTAACTCTCGGTATAATAAAAGTCTTGCCTCTAACTCAAATTTGAGGTGAAGTTTTTGATTCACCTGCAAAGATATTTTTAAGCTTGGCTTGGCAAGCTGCTCAGGAGCCCCACTTTAGCTCAAGGTCTGTGGCTTTTCAGACCGCCTCTTCATGTCCCGCTGGCCGCAGGCTTGCATTGCAGCAGGGCGGCCCTCACGCTAGTTACGGGAAAACCAAGACAACATGAGGCTTCCACGCTTGGATTAGCTTTCCTCTGAAGGCAGGTGCTCAGAGGCACCATTCCTACAATACAATTTCTCAGACTGGTAAATGAGCTTTCATTTTTGTCCAAACGCCCTCCATCCCTCCTCAAGCTCTTTAAACCCGCTCACCTGTGTTGATCGCCGCCCCCCCCCCCCCCCAAATCCCATGTTGTCTCTGAACGCCCACAACCTTCCCTAGCCTTACAACGCTCTTGGTGCACTGGGTGAAAAAGCCATTGTCTCTACCACTCCCAATAGCGCTTGTCATCCAACCGCTTACATAAGCCCGTGACCTCTGAAATAAAAACATTTGCTCGCGCTTGGGTACAGCTGGTTGGTTGGAAGAGGATTTGGAGAGGGAAATGATTGAAAAAACAGTCACAGGAGCAGGCTTCCAGAATATGTCTTTTTGGTTTTCCTTTCAACCTTGCTATTTCCTCTAGTCAACCTCTGGTTCCCCATTAAAGAAAAAAGTTTCAGCTGGCAAAGTCAATTCGTTTAATATTTCCACATAGCCTCCAGCAGACAGGACGCCTATAGCACATGTAATCATCTATAGTTTTGCTAAGCACAGATCAAAAGGACGTAAGTAACTGGAAAAAACCATTCACCTTAGGTTGTGAACGTTCATTTAAATTTGCTACTAAATGTATACACAGTTCTAGAGAACCTGGTTATTTCTAACATGCCAATTATCTCTGTACTGTGGTACCCCACTTGCTATCAAAAATAGCTTCACTTCAGGCTGAAAAAGTCATGCTTCGCTTCTTGCATGTGGCTTCCTCAAACGGGTTGGTTCTCACATGCAGTGGAAGGGATGTTTTAACCCACCTTCAACGTGATTTTTGGAAAAAGCAGTGCCCCCCGAAGTGGCTGTGCATGTTAGACCATGGGCATGACTTCAGGGAAGCACAGACCCGCGCTTTGCAAAGGCTGCGCTGGGTGACAAGGTGAGCTCAGCCAAATCAGCCAGGCTAGCAAAGACCTACAATTTATCCTGACCCCTCTAATTTTGATGCAAGGAGGTTCCATAAGCTCAGCCCATAAACCATTCACATGAGCATTCCTCATCTCAGAGACAGTATTGTAAAAATCAGGTGCCAAAAAGCATCTGGGCACAAGTGCAGACAAGGGGGGGGAATAACACTTTGCTCTGGGACAGCTCTAGAGGAGCTCTAGAGCAGAGGTTGTGGCTCCATTAAAAATAATGCTTACAACAAGAGTGATTTATCCCATCACGAGAGCAATTTTGTGAAAGAACTACACACTTCTGCACTCATAAACATTATCCCAAGTTAGACCAACCTCTGGAACCCCACCCGGCATTTTGGTGGTGGTGCTCTTTCCCAGACCTCTCTTTCATGAGAGGCTGGATTTGGAAAAAACACGCTCCAGGACTCAGTTGCCATAGCAAGCTTTTGAGCTCCAGAGAAAAATACACACTGTGGCTGCTTCCCCTCAGAAATGCAAGAGGAAAAAAAATAATAATAATAGTAATAAAAAAAAATCCCAGTGTATACCTCACTCGGCTGTAATGTGGGAGGTCTGAGTTTCATGACCTATCTACCATCTAGCAGCAGTCCTGGGACAAGCATCCAGGGAACGCACTGACCATCAGGTTGCAGAGCTGTGACACTTCTCTGTGGCCCTGGAGCCTTCCTCCACAAAGTCCCAAATTCTTTTAAAAGCAGTACTGTCTCAAAAGGAGCACGGAGCTTCTCCACAGGAGCCGAGTGCGTTGTAGCCCCAACAGCAGATGTCCCGCTGGTTCCCACTGGAGGGACGGGGCCTCCACTCAGAAATGGGCATTGCCTGCCCGTCGAAGGAAGGCGGCAGGCCTGCAGTGCCTCAGACTTCCTCTCCACAACAGAAGTTTGAAGGACACTTTGCAACCATAGGGGTGCAGAGCATCCTTCCAGCAGGTGGGAGATGCCAGATAGGCTCTTCTCTGGGGAGGCAAGCCTAGCACTCAGGGCGATCCACTTCCCATCCAACTGATCTATCCCTGAGGCGCCACAGGGACAGGCACACCAGTGCCCTCTGTTAGAAAAGACAAGCATCAGCTTAGTCCTCGAGAGAGCAGCCTGGAATGAGAATGCCTATCTCAAAATAGCACATATCTCTCTAAGAAAGTGGGATCTGGGAAACATGCTCTTTCCTCCACCATTTCCCCTTCCCTTGCGCAGTGCTTCCTGCTCAGGACGCAACATTCTTGAACTGTAGGGAGCCCACCCCAGGGACTTGGCCTCTTAAAAGTTCAGCTTTTGTGGCACTCAGTGTCAGCAAAGGTCAAACTTTCAGAAATCAAGTCACAGAGCTCGATTCTGAAGTCACTGAACGCTCAAAAGGTCAGTTTTGAGAGGAACACAAACCTGGATCCATAGCTTCCTCCAACAATTGAATTAGGTCCCCCTCTCTGACCAATCAATCTCATTTTTTTATCAAATTAGCAAACTTTTGATAAAATCGTAGGGGGGACTACAATGTTGGTGACAGTTTGGGATGACTTCAAATCATCCACCAACTTGTAACTGGAATATAATACATTGTAATACAAGTTATTGTAATGCTTTACGAAGAAGGCGCATGCCGCTATCTTGCAACAACTGTACGTTCGGCTGTTTGTATGTATCTGTTATCCAACCCTTACATAAGCTGTTGATGACATTATCATCACGCGACAAGAACACTCGCAGCACGGTTGAGTTGATCAAAATAAAGTAACGAAGAAATGAAGGAGCTTTTTGCTGAGGTGGGACCGGCCGCTCGCCCTCCCCAGCCGCAGCTGCAGGAGGAGGGAGGGCGCAGACCTGCAGCTGCGGCTGCCATCGTTTTGGGCAAGACAGGGAATGCATCCATTCTGGGGCTTTGGCCGACCTAGGGGGGCAAACCTGCGCTTTCCCCGGCGCGGGGAGAGGGAAGGGTTGGGGGGGGGCTGAGGGAAAGGCTGAGGAGGGGGCCGCTGGGGCAGTTTAGCGAACTGGTGAGGTGTTCACAGGCACAGACACGCTCAGAGGGCAGCAGGCCGCCCCTGCGGGCTGGGGCCGGCCAGCCTTGCCGCACCGGAGGCCGCGCCGCCGGCAGCCAGGCGCACCCCCGGGGGCTGACCCCCCGCCGCCCCCGGCTTTCCCCTCCCTCCCGCCCGCCGGGGAGCCGCGCTCGCGGGGGGGGGGCCTTCCACGGCGCGGCTGCAGCCCGGTGCCGCTCCGAGCAGCTTCGGGCGGGTGGGCCCCGGGCCCCCCGCTGCCGGTGCCGCCGGTGCCAGCCTCCGAGGGCCATGTGCCGCGTACGACGGGCACAGACTCCACCTTCCCCGGCTCCCGCCCGCCCCCACGCATCCAGGAAGGGAAAAAGAGGAGGAGGAGGAGGAGGAGGAGGAGGGAAGGGGGTGAAAGGGGAGAAAAAAAAAAAAAAAAAAAAGAGGTTGAAAGGAGGGAGCTCGCCGAGACCCACCCTTCTCCCTCCTCCTCCTCCTTCGGGCTGCTGGCCGGGCTTTTGTTTTCCTCCAGCTCCCCGTTTCCCACACGTGATTGCCGTGTTATTGCACAGGGCGCTCGGCGGCGCGGCTGCACCTATAAATACGGAGCGGGCGGGCGGCGGGGGCCCGGGGCAGCGCGGCGCGGCGCGGCCGGGCGGAGGGCACCCCCGCGCCACCCCCATGCACCCCGGCGGGCCGACGGCACCCATGCCCCGCCGCCCGCCCGCCTAAGGGGGAGGCAGCCAGAGGCAGCGCCGGCCGGAGGGGAGGGGAGGGGGAGCCGGCCGACAATGGCGGCGGCCGCCACCGCCGCCAGCCCCGGCAGTCCCGCCGCCGGGCCCCTGCCGCCGTCGGAGCCCTGCCCCAGGAAGGGGCCGCCGCCGCCGGGGCCGCCGCAGCCGCCGCCGCCGCGGCTGGGCAGCCCCCCGGCAGCGCCCGCCGAGCCCCCCCGGGCCCCGGAGGAGGAGGAAGAGGAGGAGGAGGAGGAGGACGCCTTCGCCGCGGTGCAGGTGCCGGCCGCCGCCTTCCTGGGCGCCGCGGCGGCGGGCAGCCGCGGCCGCCTCAACTCCTTCACGGCGGGGGTGCTGCCGGCGCCCTTCGGCCGCGCCAGCCCCCAGGGCCCCGCCGGCGGCGGAGGCGAGCTGGGGCAGCCCGGCCCCGCCGCCGCCTTCGAGCTGCAGCGGTCCCGGTAAGCCGCGCCGCGGGGGCGATGGATGCGCGGGATGCGGGGACGCTGCGCGGGCGACGGGCTCGCCCCTCGGGGGAGGGCGGGCGCGGCAGCCGGGCGGCGGGGGGCAGCCGTGGGGAGGAGGCCCGGCAGCCGCGGGGGGGGAGCGCCGGTGGCGCGGAGCCTCCCTCCGCCGGGGCCGGGGCCGGGGTCGGGGCGGGCGTACGGCTGCACAGCCGCCGCCCCTCGCTGCGGGCGAGCCCGGCCCCGGCGCCGCTGTCACCCCGTTGCCCCGGCTCCGCTGTCACCCCGTTCTCATGGCCGGTGGCGGGTTCAGCCCACCGTGCTGCCTGCCCTGCGGGCAGCGGGCTGGGAACCGGCCCGCACCCAGCGCCCTGCGGCCAGACCTGTAGCCCGCAGAGGGGAAGGAAATCTTCCCTTCGATGTCCAGGGATTAGGGTGTACGTGTGCGGTGTAAGCAGCGTCTCGCTGCCTCCCTAAATAAGCTCTTTATCTACAAGCACTTCATGTTCCTCGCTGCCGGGTACTCTTTTTTTTTTTTTTTTTTTTGCCTTTTGATTCCCGAAGGAATAACCTCACCTGCTTGAAAAGCTGAGACTTTTTGACTGTGCAGTCATGTAAAAATGTGCAAATGCATACGCATTAATTGCTCCACGGGTACAAAATCATCTTCCTTCCCTTCTTGAATAACATACTTGGATATCAAAGGCTGGGGGAGCAGGGGGAGAGGATGAGCCAGGGAAGAAGCCAGAGGAAATGACTGCGCTCCCCAAGCCCACATCGGTTGCCACTCCCACATTCCCCATTTGCCACACTCCCTTCTTGCTTCTCCCTTGGACTAATAGATAGACTTTGAGTCACATGTTATTGCAAGGGTTTATAATGGTAATTGAGCATAGATCGCTGTAGAAAAATCCTTTTCAAAACCAACTGGCTCGGAGAAATTGGAGCTATTCCAGGAGAAAGTTGTCGTAGCTGTGTGCCCCACCGTTGGTGGGGGTTTGGTTTTTTTTTTTTCCATCCATCTGGATCATATTGGTGCCTTTTTTGAGCCCCTTTCCAGCCACTGTGCTCAGGAGCCTCACCTTCCCAAGTAAAATGCCTGCGGTGGGTTACCACCCATCTTCTCCCAGTCATGTGTCTCTCAAAACCTTTCCTGCAGTGAGAGCCCTCTAACTGCGCTGGGGATCACCGGCACACCAACGTGACACACACACGCATGCACGCTTGTGCGTTTTAGTCTCTGAGATGGTTCTGCACGCTGCTGCCCGTGGCCTTCTGAGTTAGGAGAGACCCAGAGGCCATGATTTGGGAATTGCTTTTCTACTCTTCAACTTTTTACTTGTTGGTGACAATGCACTTGGCAGTACCCTCTGAGTGTTCAGGAGACTGGATTCTCCTTGGCCTTCCAGTTAGTGAGTTTATTACTTGTGCAGGAATCCTATGTATCTTTCTGGATTCCCAAGGATCATCGTTGGTTTTCCTTGCCTATGCTCAGTTTCAGGAAGGATGCTCAGATCTCACCTGTATCACTTTTTCCCTCCGCCCGTCCTTGTTTTCCCTTGCTCCGGTTTGCCACTTTCTGAATTTTTCCTTCCCCAAGCAATGCTTTTTTTTTTTTGGTCATACATGAGAACACTGTGGTATTTAAGAGGGAAACGTAATGACTGATTTTGTTTACAACCTAGAAATCCAGCGTTGTGCAAGTTCGGGTGTGCTGCTATCGTGCAAACAGGCAGAATGGATAGCCCAGGTCCATGGCCAGGGAAATTACCGAATGAAACTTTGTCGGGGTGCTCCTCCAGTCCTATAAAGGCCTTCCTTTGTGCTGTATGTTTTCTTCTGGTGTAAGATGTAAGGAAAGTGCTGGTTTTCTCATGCTCTTTTGTTTTCTTGAGAGCTAGATTCAGCTGTGGTGAAGACCTCGCATAACTCCAGCGACAAGCGTGAGGCTCTCGATTGCAGCACTTGCTGCTCCAGGTGCAGGAGAGCCCCGGGTTATGCCCCCAGCTTTGCTGACTGCCCTGACGCTGCACATGGGCAGCCTGGGGCAGACCTTGGCCTGCCTTCAATAGATTCGTTTCTGTTCTGGAAAAGGTATATATTTTTAAACATCGGGAACAGACAGCTGCAGACCACGGAGGTTGTATCGAGCGTTTGCTCCTCATCATCTCCGTGAAAAGACGTGGTAGGGGCTCCGATTGCTGGCTTCGCTCTTAGCTGCACGGAAGATAAATTGCAGGCATGCACAGGGCTGGCGCAAGCCCAGGGTTCGAGCAGACCTTCTGCTGCTCCCTGAACGGAGAGGAAGGAGCCAAATGCCCAGCACATGGCCTGCCCTTCTCGGCGCGACGGGGTGGGAATCACAGCAACTGCCCAGAGACAGGCATTAGCTTGCTCGCCTGAAGGAGGATGCGGAGAAGCAGAGAGGAAAATCAGAGATTTTTTTTTTTTGTAGTTCACGTGTGCATCTGCTGTCTCTCCTCCCACCCTTCCGCTCTCCTTGCAGCAGGCTTGAAATTGAGTTTGATGTGTCGTTTGACAGACTAGTCCTCTGCGCTGAGACACGTAAGTTATGTTGTAACGTGAAACCATTTTTTTATTACAGTATCAGGCAGGACAGGCTGCCTTATGTTGTTGTTTTTATTTAGTTTGCAGAAACCATTGTGAACATATAATCAGAGTTTTCTGGCGGTTTTGTTTGTGTTAGCAGTTTGTATAATTGCATCCTAGTTTATATTTAACAAGGTTATCATTAACGTGGTTTGGGTTTGTGCTCTATGTGTATTCACAAGAAACAAGCGATACAAAAAAAAGAACACGGAGCTCCTAGCTGTTCAGAGGCTAGTATGTAATTATATGTAAATGGAAAAAAAACCCGCGTGTTCAGAAGTCGGCTTGTTGATGCCAAAGGCTCCTGTCTGGTGCAGAAGGAGTCTGTTTCAGTTTTGTGGTGAACGGGTGGCTAAGGACACGAGGCTGCTGGAAACTAGGGCCAGGTTCTGCCAGGTTTCCCTTCATGTTGAATTATAATTCATTTTAATAGCTTCATTTTAAATTAGCGAGGAGCTCTGTGGAACCAGATTTCAGCAACGTCGGTTTAAAATCATTTCAGATCCCGTAGATTAGGTCTTGTTCCCAGGTACTGGGTTTTGTGTATGCCTAGAATTCTTGTTGCCATAGTTTTCTTTGGGAAAAACGCTGCTGTTTCCGTATGTGAAGTTTCCTTTTCTACAGAAGGTCTTTTCCAGTGGACTGGGCAGGTGGCTAGAAACAAGCGCGTGCTTTTTTTGGGGTTGTTTTTTGGTTGGGTTTTTTTTTTTTTTTGCTAAGGAAGCAAATTGGTGATTGGATTTGGAGTTTAAACATCGCTTACAGTTGCATTTGTCTGTGTCACTGCATCGGGCTCGAAGGCAGATGGGCAGGAGAATTCCTTCTGGGAGCAGCTGGTGCTGGGAGGGAAGCAAAGAGGAGTATCTGCTGAGTAATCGCTGGGGGGGAGGTCCCCTCAAAAGGACATTGGAAGTTGTCATGGTCCAAATAGATTTGTCTTCAGAATTTACTGACCTACAAGACGAATCTAATTTCCTGAGTGATTCTAAGATTAATTTATGATTAGCAAAGCTTGTGAAGATTCAATTTGTTTCTACCCATTAGAAAATGCAGAGCTGTGTATGGCCTCGCTATTCATCTTCTGGAGAGATGTGGTGAAGAGGGATGCTGGAATGGTTGGCTTGCCTGGCTTTTGGAGGGCTCCCAAAGTGCAATGGATTGTTGATGCTGGAGAAAGCTTCCAGGGTGTTGCTGAGGAGCTGAGTCCCACCATTTAGTTTCGTGGTGGAGGGCTGTCAGGTCAGAGCCTGATCCTCTGTGGCCTTGGACGGGCAGGCGGTGCAGGCCTAACCCACCACAGAAGATGCCTCCAAACTGAACACACCAGAGACAAAAGAAGAGTCTCTCAGAAACAAGTGTCTCACAGGCGGAGTCCTGAAAGAGGAGCAAAACAAAGAGCTGGGGGCACTGTCTGCCCTGCAGGGTCATCCCAGCACCAGGAGCGGGCTTGTGAGCTGCTGGAAGG
Source organism: Gorsachius magnificus (assembly GCA_034008185.1). Lineage (NCBI taxonomy): Eukaryota > Metazoa > Chordata > Aves > Pelecaniformes > Ardeidae > Gorsachius > Gorsachius magnificus. The sequence goes on along the minus strand of CM067082.1, from coordinate 52,185,154 downwards.
ACATCAGATCTTTTGTGTGTGATGGAGCCTCTGCTATTCACTGAACCTAAAGCCCTTCGGGCAGCCTGACTTTCAGAATGATCTCTACAAGAATAGCGTGAAACCAGCAATTTAATGGTCTGAGAGGTGAATGGGAAGTGCACATGCTGAACTAAGTCTTTTCATAGGTGCTTGACCTTCTATACCACTGATGGTTGCTGTCTCTAAAGAAGGGGAAGATTTTTGACTTCGGCCGTCACTTCAGGAGGCTAAGTGGCCTTCCTGTGCCACCCTGAAGAGGGGACATTCAACAGCAGGGTTAAGACTTGGGTAATAAGGGCTCTTTCACTGGTGGCATCTCTTGGGGCAGGTGCCCCGTGGCCCATTCTCAGTGCTACAGGCCCTGTGTAAGTAAGTCTTTGATGCTGTTCCCAAGCAGCCCTTGGGAAAGCCCCCCCCCTTCCCCGAGAAAGGGCTTGCAGTCCCCATGCACACAGCTTGCAAGCTCCTGTGGGAGTCCTGTGAGGGACACTGAGTGCACCCCTGTCCTTTAGCTTGAGCATGCTGAGAGGCTGGGTCCTCACAGTCGCTTTGAGCTGTGCAGGAGGGGTCGCTGACTGCTGGTGGGCTTTCTGAGCTCTGCCCGTGCCCAGCGTGGCCAGTCCCACCTCACACGGACCCTCATCTGTCACTATTGGTCTCTGCCTGCCTTTTCCCTTGCTCAGGGCACAGGTTTGTGCCTCCCTCTGTTGCTTTCTGTGAAGCTTTTAGAAATGTGGTCACCTTCCCAGATGTTAGTTGAAGTTGACCAGGGGTTCAGAAGTCACTGCAATACGATGACGCACAGACAGATGGACAGCATAGATACATCCACCTTGTTCCCTTAATACATAAAGCTTTTAAAAACAAATCCCACAGAAGTTTGCTCTGGCATATTTTAGGCTCTTATTATACTGCTTAGCAAGCATCTCTAGCAGATAAAAAAAAGGTAGTACTCCTCAGACAAGGTAAAAACCCCTTTGCTGTCAATGCTGAAGAGGAGCTGGGAGAGAACATAGCGTTCACGACTACTAGGGAATTAATTGCTGAGAGGGAGCTGCCTCTGCCGAAGCCTCGGGACTCGGCAGGTTTCGGAGTGAGATGGCCTTAGAGCGGGACGGGTGAGTGGGCTCTGGCTGGGTGGGTGCCCATCAACCCCTGTCAGAAAACCTGAGTAGGTAACATGTGAAGAGTTGTGTTTGTGTTGGCTACCCTCACTGGCCACCAATTCAAAGCTTTCCAGGTCCAGCCCCTCCTCGGGAAGTCCCGTGGTTACACCACACAGGTGCCTGGCTGGTATGCGGTTTGCTGTCAGGAGAGCCGAGGAGCGAGACATTTCAGCAGGTTTGCCTATGTGGTCAATGCATTTCCATTACTCAGTCTTTCTTTTTGCCTTTTTCTTTACCGGCAAAGCTCCTGTGCAGGCAGCCAGACTGGGCCTTTTCCTTAGGAGCCTGGTACACAGCTTTCCTCTGCGCAATGCCGCTGCAAGCGTCTTGAAATGGTGAAGATCGGTAGCAACCATGTGAGTCACCAGCCCCTCCAGACCATTACAAAAACATAGTTTGATGGTAGATAGATAGGATAATGACAGATCATAATTTGATGACAGCTTTTGGATAGGAAGTATGCTTTAATCTGTAATTATTATGACCTTGAGAACTCTTCTGGTGGAGGATAGAGCTTAGCTCGGAGCAGTTCAAAACAGTGAAAACATAAATATGAGATTCCCAAGTGTGCTCTCTGAAAGGAAAAAACCTCAACCCTCCAGTAATGTGGCTTCCTCATTTCAAAGAAGTAAATACCAGGTGGGCTGTCCAGAATGGCAAGTGTGATAGGAGGTAAAGATGAGAAGCAGAACCAAATCATGATTTATTTATTTTTTGTTAAATATTTTTTTTCCCCTGATTTCAGTTGTTCGTAGTCTCTCAGGCAAGATCTCTAGACAAACATAAAGGCTCATCTTCATAATTTAACCTGAAAATGCAGAAGTTTGATTTTACATGTTGGGGTTTGTGTACGTTGAAACTTGAGTAGACACCAGTTTATCCCATGATAAATATGGGAAATCAGATTCTATTTGAGCCATGCAAATATCCACAAAATTCACCTCTGGACATACGCTAATGCTTCCAAGGATGTAATCAGTCCTTTTGGGCAAACACTTTCTTCTACACCCAGAATTGCTATTGATGGCTGCGGGGCTGCCACCAGATACCAGGCTTAGCAATGCAGCAGGTGCGGCAAGACACAGAGCTGGCTCTTTTCATAACCCAACTGAAAAACCCCTTGCCAATTTGCTGTAAGAAGTATTATTCCTAGAAAATGGAAATGACATAATTTGGCATATGGAGAGTATCTCTCTGCTGGCCTGGAGTTTGCAAATAACACGCTGAGAAATTTAAGGAATGGTATTTGATTTCATAAGAAGGGCTTAGCAGAAGTTTTATTTCCTGCAGGGTTAGGGTAAAGAGCTCGGCAAATCAGTTAGGGGAAGAAAATTTCACCGCTGGTTGGAGAAAACACGATGTGCCAGTGGGAAACTTTTAGGGCTCTCGGGGTTTGCTTTTCAGGCTGCCATATGCAGATTGCGAGGAGTATATATTTAAGGAACTGCGAGGTTCCTTTACAGGGGCTACTGTGTTATATTTGTAGCAACTGCTTTCCTGTCATGAATGCTAAACGTGTTTTCTGTTCTCATGATGCGTTTCAAAGTCAATGCTGCTCTTAGCAGCTACATTTCAGAATTTTTGCCTAAGGAGGGTTTCCTATTGTGGAAGATTTAGAAGTGAGTGAAAAGTGAAGCAAAGGCTACTTTCCTTTCTAGAAGTGTTTTTTGTTTTGTTTTTTTAAAAAAAAGCCTTTCACCCTATATATGAATATAAAGGGCAAGCACATGCTCTTAGCAAGCAGTTGTATTTTCTTCCATGTTGTTACAGATTAGGCTAGCAATTTTGTGAAATTGAGGTTTGGGGAAAAAAAGACTCACTCACCACAACTGAAATGCGTTTTCCCCAACTCATCTTGGATGGCAGAGGAAGGTATGTCCTTTCTGACCCAGGATCCTGCAAAGCCTGAACTGTATGTTTACATATGTGTAGAATTACTCAGTTAAATCAAGCGCCAGTCTATAAAGTTATGCTAGTAAGTACATCTTTGCAGTATCAGGGATTTTACTGTATAATATTGGTGGGATTAAAAACCAGAAAGCTAGATAACTTTATAATAATTTTTCAGACAACAACGGATTGCATTTTGGTGCTCCTACAGATAATCATATTACTGAGGTAGATATGATTAGGTTTTCAAATCTATGTGCTGTCAAGGCAAATCAGACATAGGCACATCAGTTTATGGGTAAAGGCATTCAAAAGAAGCATACATTTTCCTGCAAAGAAAAAAAAAATCCCCTGGTTTTGTGCAACAGGAAAAATCTGTAAGTGCTGACTTCTTTCTGCACCACATCATGCAGCATGGGACAAACAGGGATGAAGCTTTTCAGCTTGCTTTTCCCTTTCTCTGGACTTTGGGTGGGAATTTGAGCACCAAGAAGTCGGTAGTGCCACTTAGTTTGCAGCCTGCTTGCAGGTAGCTGTTTTTTTCAGCCATCCACATGCTGTCTGTCCATGTGGCCTTGCCCATGACCGTATGGGACATATCTACACGTATTTCTTGTGTAGACACAGGGCACAGAGAAGTGATACTGGGATGTGGTGGTGGTGCCTGTGCAGCCTCAGCAGGTACCAGCCACCAGGTGCTCTTTCTATCCTTGGAGTTGAGGTTGTGCCTTCTGCAGCATGGGAAGACTGGTGATGGGTCTCTCTGTCCTCTCCCCTCTGTGGGCCATCATCTCCTTTCCCATTTCAGGATGGAGAAGGAGCCACTGCAGTTACAGGGTCAGCAACTCCCAGTAAGGAAAGTGGATGGGGAAACATGTGGGAGGCTCCAGCATTCCCAGCATCTTGTTTCTGGTGGGTCTGCCACTGGTGGAGGTGCAGGGAGGGGTCCCAGCCCTCCAGCAAGGTTGGGTCACAGAGAGGTTAATACACCAGAAGGGAAGAGGAGGAGGTGAGAGACTCCAGGCTGAGCTGTCTCCCTCTCCGACAGGAGGTGTACGCGCTGGCACGGATTTTGATTTCATCACAATGAAAGGGTCCGATGTTATTACCATTCCTTTTTACTGAAGTAACCCATAGCGCTTGGAGCAGCCTGTTCCCCACTGCATGGGGATTATAACCCCAGCGTGGTGGTGTGCCCTTTGAAGGGTGCAGGCAGCACAGCTTCGCCAGCCTACTTCAGAGGGAGATCTGCTGAATTTTAGTTTCCTGGGTGTGTGGTGCTGGAGGAGGGGAGAGCAGAGCCTCGCTGCTCCAAGGACTTAGGATGCCTTTGGCACTCAGGGAGGACCATAGTGTCACCTGGAGGCATGTTTGGTTTCACCCAATCCCCGCAGCACATGTAGGGGTGAAGAAAGGGGAACCAGGAGATGAATGTCACATAAGGCTCTCTGCCTTCAGGCTTGCTTGGATCACATACGTACATTTGTGTGTACACAAATACAGTGCATACCAACAGTTCAAGAAGCTCTCGTTGCTCCTTGTTCACACTGGCATATGAACCTGTGCTTCCCACCCCATGGTACTCAGCCTGTCCAAAGGATGCAAGATAAGCAGAAGCTACATGTCAGCTTTGGTCTGAAGTATGTCTTGAAAACACCTTATTTATTTTTTTTTTTACTCACCAACTTTATTCCTTGTGTTTTTTCTGTCATACCCCTCTACAGACAAAACTTCGGTTTTCCTGTTGCTTCTGCACTTGCGTTCCTACCTACAGATCCAAGAGAAAAGGAGATTAATTTCCTCCTTTTTCAGTGGAGGTTGCAATCGGGTACCCCCAGGCAAATGCGGGGTGACAGAAGGATTGCCCATGTGTCTGCAGGGTGCGGTGGACTTGCACAGCAGGGAGTGGAGTCCTCGGTAGGTGACGGAGAGCTACACGAGAACGAAGACTCCATCTTGATACCTGGGATGCAGGCAGAGTTGAGCAGGCTCAGTAGTTACAAGCAAACTTCGCAGTTCTCTGAATTTACTTAAGTGAATGATATCGTTTCCGACTGTAAAACACGTAGGTGGTTTTTGGGTAATAGGAAGAGTGGAAAACCAACTTTCAGATGCTACAGTGCGAAGCACGGTTTAATCGCTTGGGTAGGTGAGTCGCGCAGGTGCTGCAGCAGGTTATGTAAAAAGTCGTGGAAAGCTCGCCGTCTGCTATTAATAGTCTTGGAAGTCTTGTCTTTAAAACACAAAGGTGCAATTTCGTTTTCTAAAATGGAGTTCACATAACCTCCCGTCTTCAACCCATTGTCTATCTTAGGAACCTCCTTAATTTTATGAGGCTGTTTTCTTAACTGAAGCAAAACTGGGTTTGATTTTTAGTTGGTGGTGTCGTTTACTGTTTTCTAGAATTTTAGCATAACCTAATGCAGAAGTGGCAGCTAAGAGGTGGTTGCTTAAAAAGGCAGAATTATTTACGGCAGAACACAGAGTGCCTGTCAAGTACCCTCCATCATGACCTTTGAGATTTATTTGTAAAATCCGTATTTTTCTCTGTACATGACTCGCCTGAAGATAGAATGCTTTTCTATTTCAGAAGGCACTCCAGGTACTGCAGAACTCACGAGAAGCCTCGCAAACAGCAAGGGTCTGCGCACGTTTGTTTTAAGGAGCAGACTTCATTGTCCAAGGTTTTTTGCTTCTGTTTGTTTTAAAGAGATTCTTATAAATATTGGTTTCTTGTTTGTTCATTAGTTTCCTTATTGATGTAAGGCTATTCAAGTCAAACATAGTGTTAGTGTAACAGGGAGTGGAGTTTGAGCAAATATATTTGAAAGTTAAAAATGCAAATTGTATCAATTTGCCAGCACCCTTAAATAAGCACTTTCAAGGTGGTATTTTCTGTTGCTGTCCTCATGCTCTGTGTGAAGGTTGAATGGATGATGTGAATGGAAACGTATTTTCTCGCCGTGAGTTTGTGAGCTCACAAGCTTCCTTCTCCTGGAAGGATGTAGCCTCACAGGAGGAGCAAGGATTTTTTTTGGCAGTGTGTTACCGATGCTGTGCTCAGTGCTGTACAAAATGCCATTACTCCTCCATATCCCATAGGAGCTAAGCCCCAAGCCTACAAACTGTTTTGTGCAGTAGGGCACCACACAAGGGTGTGGGTTGTAACTGGAATTCGCTCCCTTGGGGAGGATGGGGTGGGAGCGAAGAGGCTGGAATGAAAAAAAGGCCCTCATGAGCCACTGTGTGATTTGCAAAGGTTGCGACATCTGAAAATGAACGGGCTCTGAATTAACTGCAGGGTTGCTCAGGTACAAATGAGGACAGGATTAGGCCTGTCTTTTCTATTTTAGGTGTGGAGGTAATATTTCCAACCTGTCGAGCAATTGCTCTCTCAAATACCTTACTGGATAAATGAATGTGATATAAACAGTTGAGGGTGGGACAGACTTTCACGTAACTGGCAGTTGTCTTGCAGCTGTTGCAGTTCTCTGTTTTGTACGATTCCTGGGAATATTTCAAATAGAATCATAGAATCGTTTAGGTTGGAAAAGACCTTTAAGATCATCAAGTCCAAGCGTTAACCTAGCACTGCCAAGTCCACCACTAAACCATGTCCCTAAGCACCACATCTAGATGTCTTTTCAATACCTCCGGGGATGGGCACTCAACCACCTCCCTGGGCAGCCCATTCCAATGCTTAACAACCCTTTCAGTCAAGAGATTTTTCCTAGTATCCAATCTAAACCTCCCCTGGCACAACTTGAGGCCATTTCCTCTCATCCTGTTGCTTGTCACTTGGGAGAAGAGACCAACACCCACCTGGCTACAGCCTTCTTTCAGGTAGTTGTAGAGGGTGATGAGATCTCCTCTGAGCCTCCTTTTCTCCAAAGCTAAACAACCCCAGTTCCCTCAGCCGCTCCTCATAAGACTTGTGCTCCAGACCCTTCACCAGCTTCATTGGCTTTCTTTGGACATGGTCCAGCACCTTACGGTCTTGTCTGGGGGTTTTTTGTGTGTGTGTGTCATTTACATATGTTAGAAGAAATGCAGCTTTTGAGAGGGTCTTGACCCTCACATCCAGTTTCCCAAGATGTGGGGTTATGGTAATCAAGACTTCACTTCTCCAGTGTTTGTTCTGAATTAGATGTCTGTCTTGTGTTATTCGAGCTAAAGAGAGCAGAGCAGTTGAGCAGTTCAAGCTGGGATTTTTGAAGGAGCCTCTGAACCACGAATTTTGAGGAACCCTCTGAGCTCCTTTGAAAATCTCACTTTGAAAAGACAGCATGTGCTTTTCCTTCACAGATTTTCAAAAATTTTGCTTACTGCACTATCCAGACTTGCTCCCATCTGTATACTTGTCCTCCCTGGCATTTTTGGGGGGAGCAGTTGGCGTTATTGCGGACTGTAACTGTGGTTCTGCTTTTATTGAAGTTAACAGCATGTCTGGTTTAATCATCGGGTCAGAGAGCTTGCTTTGTGCTGATGCATTAATAGAAATGGACAAAAATGCTCTTTATAAGACTTGAAATGTGACTTTGGAGGCCATAGCACTAGCAATCCTTTGCATCTTAGCCCGTGGAGGGACATGGGCCAAAAGAAGCATAAAGTTGAGGTGCAGGTTGTGCTTTTCAAACAGTGTGATTGTAATTCTCTGATTGCTCTTCAAGCTGTTGTTTCCACAAGCTCAGAACGAGAGCAAAATTGGAATAAAAAGGCGTCTCAGAGGCTTGGTCAGCTCCTCACACGATGTGCCTGTGCCATGCTGTGGGGTGGTGATCAGTCCCACCGGGCTGCACTCTTTCCTGTTTTGCACAAGCTGTTTAAACATCCAGTGCGCTGAAATAAAGCGAAGCAAGAACTACTGGTACTATAAATTATTTAAACCTGGAGCCTTTGCGAGAGAATTGGGCCTTCTCCATCTGGAAGGGCCATGTCCGTGTCATCAAGCAGCATGGCCCAGCAGGAGCCGGGAGCTTGGTGCTGAGGACCAGATGTCCACGCTATGGAGGTTCAGACCAGCCCAAGCCTGGACCTGTGGACCGGACACCCAGGAGTAGTTGGAGGATGGGCGCTGTGCTCCCGCAGCGTGTCACGTGGCTGCCCACCGTCAGAGGGGGGGAGGCCTTCGTGCTCCGGGACTGCTCCGTGCTGCAAAGAAGAGCAGGTCGTAAGGGGGCACGGTCGGGAGTCTCACTTCAAAAAGTGCACTTCTGATCCGAAGTCAAACACAGTGGAGGTATGCCCATAGAGTCTCAATTCCCTGTTCTAGGACAAAGGGAATTTTATTGAGCTAATTTAAATTTCTCACACCCTTCCTTCCACTTGGGTTAATACACTTTGTTTGACCTTATGAATTTGGATGGTTTTCCCCATCTCATTTCTACTGGGAATGACTGACTTGCCTCTTTCCACTGGGGGTTTTAAAAAGGTTTTGTAGGGAAAACATTTTTTTTTTTTTTTTTTTTTGAATCAGGGCACTGGGCATCTGTTTTCTTTTTACTGGTCAGTTGTAGGCTTTCTCAATCTTCATTTCGTAATGCGGTAAATTCTGTGAAAATGTTGGTTTTGTTTTGGTTTTTTTTAATTATGGTGTTTCACATTAACAGCCATCTTTCCCATCTGGTTATTGGGAAAGGTGAAACAGGAAAACCAAAATTACAGAATTCTGCATCACATGTTGATGGCAGTTTGTGAGCTTGATCAACACAGAGGTCTAATGTCATACCCAGCACGGTTTTACCCTTGCCCTGTCCTGTGTTTGGAAGCAAACATGCAGTGGCTGAGGAAGTCATGGTTTCTGTTCATGAGGTCTGGGGAGGGGGGTTTGTTTATTTAATTAAAAGAAGGAAAAAAAACCCCACTTTTATAAGAAGTCTATCTAATTTCACTTTCAGTGGAAGCAATAAAGGAAAATTTTGCCTGTGGCTTCTGTGTAAGTAGTTACCAAATGAGCCTTCGCATTGGGTCCCACCTGAGATTTGCAAGGGGGAGCCACACCGGTGTTTCGTGCTGAGGTCGAGGGTTGCGCTCCTCCTCCTCGTCCTGCTGTTTGCAGCTCCTCACATGCCCGGTGGTGCTTCTCTTTCTCAGCCAGATGCAGGCAGCGTTTGGCAAGCCCATCTATGCATCTATCTGCCCCTGCCCATTCAAGCACAAACCCATTGCCTGCTCCCCTCCACGTTCGACAAGCTCGTTATTGTTCAGGTCTGAGGAGGCGAAGGATGACAGAGGCAAAGCAATGCAAGTTTTGTATAATTTGGGGTTTTTTTGCTGCTTCGGGGGGGGGGGCATGGGCCTCGTACAGTGATGCTTAGTTCAAATTTCCTCCTCTGTGAGAGCTTGTGGGGAGGAGGGAAAATGCTGCAGGTGCTTGGGCAGTCGGAGAGACAGCGGCAGAAGGGCATTTTTGGGTTCCTTTGCTGGACAGATTCTTCATAAGGTGCTGCTGTTTCTAAAGGAAAAACAAAGGTGTGTAAGTCTCCTGTTTTTCAAACAGCATCTAACAGCTCCTGCCCACGAGAGGAAATCCTTCCAGTTCTGCTTGTAGCTCTGTCACAAGTAACCAAATACTGCTCTGTTAGCGCTCGCATCTCCCATTTTACTTGGCGACCTTGTGCAGATGGTTTCCCGGTTGTCGGGATGGAGTATCCCCGTCACCACTGCCGGGAGCACCGGTGGCTGCCTGCGGCCTGAGCATTGGCTGCAAACCCCTGCTCCGCTCCTTCACGCCTTCCCGCTCTGGGAAGGCCTGGCCGCGGCGCAGGGGTCGCTTGAGCATCCCTTCTCTTGTTGACGTATGGTGGGGTGGCCGGAGCTGTGGCTGGGAAGGCTTTAGATGTGCTTTACTTCAAACAGTAGCTGTATGCGCACATCATATTTGTCCTTGTTCGTGTACAAGCAAGGGCATTTATCCGGTATTGATAGCTGTATTTATTCTTTATGAGGTGCAGGGATAAGTTTTTCCAGTTGCTATAACGCAGGTTTTTTCGGGTCTAGAACTGCAGTGGTTTTATTCCCAAATTTGGTTTTCAAATAATTTTTTTTTTTTTCTTGAAGACCTTCAAAGCATGGTATGGTTGTCGTGGTTAGGTGCAAAATTAGTTCAGATATTAAAAAAACAAGGGAAGGAATTGGGAAGGGGGCATACTCAGTCCCCGGACCTCTTTCTCTGTACCCTTCTGGCTACTACAAATACAGAGACATTTTTGTATGCAAGCAAGTTCAAAAGGATGCTAAACAGTTTGTCTTCATACTTGTAGTATTGTCATCAGGATACTCTTTTCTGTGTTTTACTTACTTACCCATATACTGCTTTATATATAATTTGAAAGCTTTACATTCCCAAAATTATGCTACAAAAGTGTATGCTTCCTGAGCTCCTACTTAAAGTCAAAAGAAAGAGACGTGTATTTACAGATAATAAAATGTATTGTTTTGGGGAGGAATATTGTTTCTTTAAAGGCCCGTCTGATATCTTACTTGGAAGATTAAGTATTTTTGGTAGCAGCTTTGTAGTCTATACCCTGTTTGCTTAAAATTTGTCACGAAACGATGTAACTGGTACCGGCGCAGGTAAAACTTGAGCTTGTGTTCGACCCCCCGGTAGGGTATTGTAAATGGGAAACTGTTGTGTATACATAATCCCATTAGGCAATATTGTTGTTCAAAATCCTGGGGTTTGTTTTTTTCTTTCCCCTCTCACAGCAAAGCTCCTAGGTCTGCGGCAAAGTGTTTTGTGACACATTTTTGAATGGGCCTTTTGCCCTGCTTTCAGTTCTTTAACGCAAGAAGCTTTACCAGGAAACAAGAATCTCTTTCTTCTCTGTCCGTGTTTATTCAGCTTGGGGCTGTGATGCTGAATATGCACCCAGACACGCAAGTCAGATGATCCAAGATATGTGATATTATAAGGTTAGACAAAAATAGCTTAAAATCTGTATTGGTGTTGTTACATCTGCATGTAATGCCTGTGCCATCTAAATATGTCTTAATTACTCTTGTAAAACGCAGATTTTTGTGTGTTTTGACACCCCCCATGGCTGTTCTAAAGTAAATCTTCTCTTGCCTTACGTTTAGTCGCATCTTTTGAAAGAGGCGATTAGTTTGAAATGAGTATTTCTGAATTAGCTTTTGTCATTGAAAAAGGGCTGTATGGAAACAGAGCCTGGTCCTGCAAACACCTGCAGATACCTTCAGTCTTACTCTCCCAGGTAACTTGCTGCCTTCGGCTTATAAAGTCATTGCCTAACACAGTCAAAATGAGCAGTTCCGTAGCTTCGTTTGAGCACGAGCCCCATCAGCCGAGGTTTCTGCAGAAGTGCATCATTAGTCATGCAGTTAGTCCCTTTGTTTAGAATGCTGAAGTGCATGAGATTTTGCAGGATCGGGTCACATCATTGGTATTTGTGCCTTTTTTTCCAGTTATTTGTCTGGGGTATTTTAAAATCTTGGAGAGGATGGGCTTTCAGGGGTCACCTCTGAGATGTTTCTGTAAATGAATGGATGTATTTAGTTCTTGTAATATTAAAAGCTGAATATAATTTATAGCAATGTAGGAGAATACTGGGCACTGAGATTTTTTGCCAAGGCATTTCACACTTTATATTCTCCTTTATATGCTTAATCTTTAACGGAGATGTGATGAGAATTTTTTTCCAGCTGGTTTTCTGTTGTCAAGCTTTCTGTTGTCTATCTGATGCTGCTTATAGAGCAAAGACTGGAGGTGCCTCTAGGTGATTTGGGGTAATTAAAGGGATTACTGGCCCCAAAGCAGAGGCTGGCCAAAGTAAATGTGCTCACAAGTCCAGTATTTTATTTTGCAACCCAAAGTATCTCCTTAAACTGAATTAGCTGCTGATTTAAGCTAACACACAGGTCTGGCTCTGCCCTCTTAGAACCCCACGTTTAGGTTTCTCAGCTTTCAGAAATACATACCTTTTTAGATTGAAGGGAGCAGGAGAACCAGATTCACTGCATCTGTTTTCAGGGACTCAAAACTGTTTTCTTTCCTTCCTGCATACGCAAGTGCCTTCAGCAGAAGTCAGTAATCATGTTTGAAAGGTAGCATCTGCATGCACATCACGCTCCTGGCTTGGGGAGACAGAGGAGCAAGCAACAGATAGTGAGCGTTTTTTAAGATTTTTAGTATGTTTTTTCACAACGGTTGGAAGCGCTAGCAACATTTCTAAACCACATGATCCAATAAAGGATTCCATGTCTCCTCTCCATCTTTGTTGCAGAGGAACTTACTCCAATATCGCCAACTTCAAAGTCTTGCAATGTGTGATAGAGGCTTTTTAAAGTTCCTGGACTACTGGGATGAGGTGGAGGTGCTCAGCCTGATCTCCTTGTATTCTGTCTTTTTGACAAAGTTCCTGACTTTCAAGATCAAAAAAAGCTTTAAAAAGATGCAGCCTTAAAGACCTACATATCATAAGGCAAAAATAAGACTCTTTAAAGATTTGCAGAAATTCATAAATTTTTGATAGGTTTTAGCTTTGCATTTGTTGTTTAAATGGATAATATGGAGTCCCAGGTGTCTCGTGCCTTCTGCTTTCGGAGAATCAGCAATGAATACTGGAGGCACTGTATGCAGACGCAGAGTCCTTGCATATATTTTTTCATGGGGATAAGGCTCTTTGAAAAATGCGGAATTCCACCATGGAAGTGGTAACATCTATCCCCATCATGCCATGGCTTTTAGCATCTGCCTTGGGACCACTGGTCATGGGAAGATGCAGCTTCTGAGGCAGATGTGGGTACAGCACAGATGGGTTGGGGCACCTCGGGCATCTCAGTACCAAAGCATCCCCCAGGAGCAGGACTGGCTGGTGAGTTGGCTCTGTGCTGGTATCTCTCGTAACAGGAGCCAGGGTAGGGTCGATGTGAAACTGGAAAACAAGCCGGTGCACCCTTATGATCTGCGATGCAGTTCCTGAGTTTACAGGAGGAGGTGTGGAGAAATGCAAGGGGAACCAGGCATCCTTCTGACCGTTTGACTTTGTTCTCGCATCCTCACCCCTCCAGTGGTATTTGTGGAAAGGGTCTGGAGATACGGGGACCTCCTTTGACCTCTTCTCCCAGAAATTTGTGATACTGAATTCAGTCAGGAGGGACCTCTGATTTTATTTTTTTTTATTATTAATTTTTTTTTTTTCTGCAAGGCAATTGCCTCCTGTTTTGAAAATGCCTTTCACCTGTGGGTGTGACCTGGTGGCTCCATTGCCTGTCTCAACAAAACCAGCCGGCTGCTCTGGGGCCTGCTAAATCCCCAACAGGTTGTTAACCTGTTACAAGATGGGGTGTCATCTCCTGCTGGCCTGAGGTGTTCAAATCCATCTTGGAGCTTTTTCAAAATTACCTGTTTTGCACGAATATGGGTTTTGTAATGGTTTTTTTTATGGTCACACCAGGGACAGTGCCTTTGAGTAGCTCATCACTGGCACAGCGAGACCCAACAGCAGCCACTGGCTTGGGTTATGGTGGCTGCCCACAATCCTGTCTTTGGGGTATGAAGCCAGCCATGTAGTGTCTGATAAAAACACCTGGGTTTGGATGACTTCACGATTTTTGACAATAACAGAATTACCGGCAACAGTAAAAGTACCTTGAAAACCAAGAAATGGCACTGCAAAATTGTCACAGCACATGATGTTGGGATGGGACGCAGAGCTGCCCCTTGGATTTGTGACCCTTATTTTTAAGAATTTTTCTCCAGTTGTTGTAGTCTGTGAATTAAAATTACATCCTGTCTCCTCCTGAATATTCATGAAACTGAGCAACGCCACGGCCAGCTCCCCGGTCCTCGTGGAACCGGACGGGGTTATTGGCTGTAGTAGCTCAGGAGGTTGGTATTACTAAGTTTCCTTTCAGTTTGTGATTTTTTTTTTTTTTTTTAACGTATGTGTAGTCTGTGAAATCATTTGCCCGTGCAGTTGGGAGTTAGAGGGAGCGTCTTCCAGAGGTCAAGATAAATATTTTTAAAACTAGAGGCTTGATCCTGTGAAAAGTTAATGGGCATTTAGTTATGCTCTGGAGTAGCTCACTGGGCTTCAAATGGGAATTAAAAGTAAGAAACGCTCGGAGTGAAGGTCATCTCTGTGCAGGACTCTGCAGCCCGGTGCAGGCGGCCGCTCCGGAGCTCCAGCTCCCTGGCAAACCTGGCAGGGATGGCAGGGGGGATATTTGCAAGAGTAAAGGCAGGTAGGGCTTTTTTGCCCATCTCTTTCTAGGACAGAGGTAAAGAAAGTAGCTCCTATTCTTACTCTGTGTGTAAAGGGGAGAGCAAAGCTTTCAGGGGAAATAGAAGGTTGGGAAGGGGAAGCAGCCATTTCCTTCTTCCTCCCGCTTTACTCTTCACTTCCCCGTCCCTCCCCTGTTGCTGGGAGGATCTGCAAACGCTGCGGAGATTTGGGCTCAAGACTTATTTTGTAGTGAGCTGTGAAACCGGAGGCTGGTTGGGGGAATACGACTTCATGCAATTTTTCTGACGTTTGCGTTAAACACCGAGCTGGAAGCAGCATCCCTGAGGCCTGCCATGAAGAGGCAGTCTTTTGGGGTGCCAGCCTTCGTGTTGCCTCGAGAAACTGCAATTTCATTGACGTAAAAAAGTGTCTCTCGGCTATTCTCATGTAAGAATAGGCTAGGTAATTTGGCGTTTCCTGTTTGAAGAGTCCCTCAGAAAATTGCCGTCCTTTAGCATGAAAACTTGTGGTTTTGGGGGGTGTGAAGCGACATGCACGCTGGTTTTCTGCAAATGAAACTAAGCGGGTTGCTCAAACGACCGTGGGGTTGGTCTCCTCGCTCTTTTTGCAAATGCTTGTGGCAAATAACTAAATTGAGAACTAAATTCAGAGTGACTCCTCATGAGAGGGGTAGGACAGCTCAGGAAATACACGGTAATACAGGATAAACGCGTGGGTTTAGTGATGCCTTGGTACAGCATCGCACTGTGGCCAGATGGGCAGGAGGAGAGAAACCTCGCCACCTCTTAAATGAGTTCGGACCACTTTGCAAAATACTTTGCAAATAATTTTTTTTTCCTTTTCTGTCCTCCGCTGGCTTGCCTGACAGCAGGGACAGAATACCTCCTGCTCTTCCTGTGCTTACAGCCTGGAAGGAGCTGCTGAAAAAGCTTCTAGAGAATAAAATTGAGGGGTAATAAGAGGATAGAGAACGGCATGGCCACGCTTCATATGTTATCTGTAATGCCTAGCAGAGCTTCTTTAATATAAGAGATTTCTTCTCCGCTGCCCTTGTGTTAGTGGGGCACAAGCAAAAAAAATTGGATAAGTGAATATTAATGAAATCTATCATTAATTATCGCCAGAGCAGACTCTGGGAGAATTGGGTTGCCTTTGCAGTGGATTTAAGTATAACTTTGCTTATGCAATCCTGTTAAACATTGTTGCAGTGTGTCACTGAGAAAGCTCATTATATTTGCTATATAAAGATTACGACTTTGGAGGGGGAATTAAAGTTTTAGCAGCGGTTGCCGTCTTTCTTGTGGTCGCAACAGCGAACTGTTAAATGTGGAGAAGAGGGGGGAAGCTGTGGCTAAGCCAGATTTTCCGTCTGCCTGGAAACACAACCTTTAATGCTGTTAAGCCAAACCAGAGGAAACTCTGAGCTTCTTTTCAGGAAGCAGAATTCTTCAGAAAGGTGACATGTTCAAGCAGTGGAAAAACATTTTTTTTGAGTATGAGTCTTGTATATTGTATATGCAAATGAATATATATGTGTGTGTATATATAATAAGGAAAAAAAAATTCGAAGTGAAACACTGGCTTCAGGCAAATCAGAATGCCCTGTTCCCCACAAAATCTAAGATTTTTTGATTTTTCCGAGTATAGTGGCTAAAATGGAAAGAGAAATATTTTTTTTTTTGTGTAAATGAGTCAAAACCCTGCACCCAACGGCTAGCAGGAGCCTCTGCTCTCCAGTGTTGTAGTCCGTGTTCCTGATTGCTGGAGCCTGAAGATTTTGCCCTTAGAGCTGTGTTGTCCATTATCTTTTACGAATCTAAGCGTGTCCCTTTGGCCTGCTCATTTCTGTTAGCAAAAGTCTGAGCTTGGTGTAAGGGAAAGCAGGTCTGCCCTTGCTCATGGCGTTGGTGCGCTGGGGTATGGCCAAGGGGGCTGATGCTCAGATGCTGTTCTGCAACGTATTTTATTCACAGCAAGCAGCGCTTGCTTCAACAAGTCATTTGCTGACCTCAGTTAAAGCGATGTTTGCAGACAGATAGCTCTAATTGGACACAAGGCACCTGGTGTACCAGCGATTGAAAATAAGAAGCATGATGACTAGTTATTGTACAACTGGCTTGAAACCACTGTATAATGATGGTGCATTTGCCATCAGATTAGGTCATGAAGCAGCTTTACTGCAGCTTGGAAAATTAGGATCAAAAATAGTCCTCTGATTAAAACTTGAGCTTTTGAAAGCTCTTCAGAGAAGAAAGATGTGCAAATGCAGATGTATGGGAGAAATTAAGCAGTCTGGATACGCACCGTTCTTGAATTTAAAGAGAGTAATTGATTGAACCACTGCGCTAGCTCATTTCTCACAGCCACCCTGTCTTAACAAAATTAAATGAAGCATCAGAATGACCTGGGAATAAGTTGCCTAAAATACAATCCATAATGGATCAATGTATTAACATAGCGAATTTAGTAGTTTCTGCGGACATGCGGTTGCTCTGCATGTACCAATGTCAGCCTGCAATAGCAGTTGTCCTGGTTTAGATTTATGAATTTGTCCCACATTTAAAAAAGCATATTTCATACACTTTATCACACATTTATCAGCAGTAAAATAATTTCTCTTTGAAACAACATTTGCTTTCTGATATCATCAGGAATTGGTCATGTCCTCCTCTGCCCTTCTCTGCAGCAGCGTGATTCCATCAACCACGGGGCATCCTACAAGTCCCTCATGTCCTGCCAGGCAGTTTTTAAACACCAGAAGAAAAAAGAATGTTCGAACTCATGAAGAAAAATTATTAGGTTCTCATTTTGCTGCTGTTATGTTGCTTTCTTTCCTTTGCATCAAGCAGAAGAGCATCAACTGTGCTGGAGTTGTGCTATCGGGTACCTAAAGGCAGAATCTGGTCAGTATTGGCCACAGGCCTATTTGGCATCTGTATCTGTTGAGCTTGAAGGAGTCCAGCCTAAACCTGTTCCCCGTTAAGATGCCCTGTTAGGCTGGCTGAGTTGAAGGTGAGACCTGTGGCTGCGATGGAGAAAGGCTTGGGGACAGACAGGAGCTATGGGAGCAGCCACCAGGGATGCAGGAACAGCAAGTCTGTTGCTGTGATTTGAGGATTGGTTTGGGCTGATCCTGTTGAGGACAGCAGGTCTTTCCCTCCGTTACAAAACCCAGCAAGAGCTGATCACTAATTGGGTTTTTTCACTTGTGTGCTTGTTAGCAGGATCGATTCCCTTACTTGGCTGGCTGCAGGAGCCCTTCTGCTGGCGTGATGCAGGGGTTGGGTAGATGGCGGAAGCAGCATGGTGCCTTTTGGTCACAGCATAAGTTTATTAGCATAAATGAGGCTGGTTTAAACCAATTATGAAGCCGTAGTTTGCAGGAGGTCTACACGGGGGCTGACCTTTACTTCACTTAATCTTATTTTGGTGTCAGGATGTTCTGTAGGTCTCTGAAGGCTAAAGTTGCCCACGAGGACAGTTTCTCTGCACATCAAGCCTCCAGTTGTGGGCTATTCTGCATGTCAGGTACCAGAGTTTGATAAGTCTTAATGGGGTTCACTTTTTAAAACCTCATACCCTTTTTAGACAAAATTCAGTATAGTGTGGGTGGGCATCTGTTAAACTGATGTCTGTTTATACCCGGCCCAAGCCCATTTTTGTGTATTAAAAGTGATGCTGTGTTGAAGTAGGTGTTGCCTGTTGTCTATGACATGGACATGATTTACAGTACCGAAAAAGGGTCACGATCATCCTGAATCCGGTTGCTGCTGGCTCCCTCTGTGGCAGCTCCCTTAACCTGGACACCTACAAGAGGATTTGCTTGGTCTTGGAGAGGAGGGAGGAGCAGAGAATTACGGGAGAACATAAAATCACCTACTGAGACAAACAAGCAGTGCCAAATATGCCAAGCTCAAATTTGATGTACCCCAAACTCAGAGGCGAGTGCGAGCCTTGTGCCTGTTCAGAAAATTGCCATGGGCTCAGCTGGAAAGCAACAGAAATGCTGCTGGCGATAAGCATGGTCGGGCTAGCCGGGGCAGTCAAATTCCCTTGCCTGTTTATCAGTGTTCCCAAGCTGAAAGGCTAATGGGAAATGCTTCCTGATCAGCATGATAAATGGAATTTTGCATGATAATTATGTTTATAGCAGGACAGATGTACTAATGACACGTCCCCTAAAGACTTGAAATGAGCTATAAAAGAACCAAATCTCCGCTGAAAATGCTGGCAGCAGTAGTATTAATTGTGTAAGTTACAGCTGATAATTGTCTTGTTTCATTTGAATGAGGCAGTCAGCTATTAATGGCTTGTGCTCTGTAGTACCGAAACAGCAGACTGCGCAAAATTTGTCAGTCTGGATAATATAGTTATATATTAGCAATGCATCCTAATGGACATACTCTAGTGGCTAGGGAAGGGAAGAAGTGTTACGCTTAATTTCTAATGCTGTTTCATCTTTTATATCAAAATACTTGCTTATGTGCCTTCAGGAAGAGATCTTATTTTTCATATCTGCAAATTGTTTGATGTAAGACAATGCCTGCAGTAAAAAAACAAGCTCTCTTTGTGGTTATCGAGGATTGAAATGGAGAATGACTAATTAGCTGTCTTGTTCCACTCTTCCACACTGGTGATATGAATGAAAATCTCACCCTTGTTTTTGTGTGTATGAAAGATCTCACTGTTCTGCAAATCTGGTGCAGAGCATGCGTAAGTGTGCAAGTGCATGGAGATATACATATGTATAATATAGATGTGACCTGAAAACCTGTTAGAGTAAGGTATCAAGCCTAATTTTTTAAAATAACGGTAAAATGAAGTCCAAATTGGTGATCATACTAGGTATTGTGCCAGGTTTACAGTTAAATAAAGATCTTGTAGTTAACTAACCAAATTTAAAACCCTGCTGGTCGAAATTGAATTACTTTTTGTGACATCCTAATTCATTTGCATTCCCAAAGCGTGTTTCATTTCATCTGCGGTAAGTTGAGCTGCAGATAGCATCCCAGAGGAGTGCGCTTCTAGCAGTCCTAACCTGCATCCTTGCTCTGGCTGATTAATCTGTAAATCCTTCAGAATTTCTCTCCCATGCTATTACATCAAAGCATCCCCGAGTAAAACCTGTGAGCAGAATCCTGAAATGTGTTCCCTCAGCATGAGAAGGGCTTTGTGTGTTTCATTAGGCAATACTTAGGGATTTTCTATGGGAAAACAGGCGGTTGACTTTCTGAAGAGTGCAAGATGTGTGTGTTTGGCTAGCAAAAGTGAGCTGATGGCCTGGAAAAACTGCCTGGAGATGCTCCATAAAAATTGTCCTTGGTTCCTTGTAACCTTTCATCAACTTAATTCATTGCTAACGAGCTGCAGGTTCATTGCAATTCATTGCAGAGCTTTAGAATTAACACTGAGTCAGATGATAAAGTGCCCTGTTTTATGTTCTCAAGAAAAATCCTCCGATTGATGGAGGACTGGGCAGCAGCGCAACTCTGAAAAAAGTCTTGGGCTCCTCGTCTCTAAAGGGTGCCAGTAGAAGTGCAGCGATTTTGAGAAGAGAAAGGAAGGGGAAGACCAGAAAAACAGAAAATCTTTATTAGCTTACATCTGCATAGGTTTTCTCCTTATGCCTGTTCACCCTAGGGAAATGGTAATGTGATTGATTTGTTCCAGGCAGATAGGCAAAGCCTTAAATATCAAATATATCCATTTCTGCATTGGCTTAGCGGTTTTTCTTCCTAAAACTGTGTAAAAAGTGCATGTATATAAACAAATGAAATGCCAACAAGAAAAACTACCAAAATAAAAGGGTGTCAGCTAAAGAAAAGCTAAATAATGTTTTGCATCTATAGTCACGATGGCATGTGCCATCTAAAGGTCTGTTACTCTGCCTGAGGTTGAGCTCAGCATAGCTACAGTTCTAACCACAACATGACTCCAGCCAGACCCTGGAAATTGTTCAGACTAAGTCAGGGTATGGCACCTCAGCTTTGAGAGGACCGACCGCTGCATGGGCTCAGGTTCCCGTGCCAGGTGTTTCTCAGGTCTGGTGCTGTGATTTTTCTCCTGTGCTTCCCAGGCATTTGGAGACAGGCACCTTGGGCAGCCAGCTTTGACTGCTGGGAAGATTTGGAAATGTTGAGTGGTGTCTTACACCCTTCTAAATGCTTGGTCAGTAAAGCTTATGGCAATCCTTCTGACAAGGGAGAGGTTCATCATCAAATGTGGGGTTGTGGAAACCATTCCTGCCTCTGCTGCGCCTCGGAAGCGGAGGAGGGAGATCCGCTAACAAACTGCCCCTCCTGGGACTTTACTCTCATTTTTAGACTTTTTGCCCCCACCTCCTATGCGTATAGGCCCCCATCTGAAGTAATGTACAGGGTATATAAACTCACCATAGGCAGCTTAACATCTGTGTTAACAATTTGTTTGTGATGGGAAGAGCTGGGTAACTCAGATCCTCCAGACTCCTGTAAGGTTAGGGTGTGAACCCATTCTCAATTAATCATCTCTACCAGAAGATGGGTTACAACTATATTATTAATGATTGCTTTATCTATTTGTTTACTTAAACACACTGTAGATTAGATCAGGTCAAGGACTCAAGAGACATTTGAAGTGGGTTGCTGTAACATTAGGGGTAGGTCAGCCAACGTCTTCCCTTCTTCATTGCAAAATATGAATGCAACACATATCTTTTGGGTGTGCTGGAGAGAGACTGACTGTGTTGGGAATCATCACTGGAGTTATTTGGTACAGCAGTCAGTGTGCTTTAAGAGGGCTGCCTGCTCTTGCATCTGCCTGAGCCACTGCCCCTGGTTCTTCTGGCAGGGCATGGCTGTGCGTGGAGGTAGTGAACACAGCACTGACATGGGTGAACCAAGGCAGGGGAGCTCGCCAAGCACATAAGCATGAAATTTGGGTCTTGTGCAGCCTTCTAATAATGCTGGTCTTAAAGCAGACCTCTAACTTGCACTTCGTTGGCCAGATTTGTCACTATGAGATGCTTTTTATTACTCTGATAATATAAAATACCAGTACACCCAGTCTAGCAGAGTGCTCTGGCAGCTTTCCTCACTTTTGGTGTGTTGATGAATCTGCTCATAGAACAGAATAGAATATTTCAGTTGGAAGGGCCCTGCGACGATCATCTGGTCCAACTGCCTGTCCACTTCAGGGCTGACCAAAAGTTAAAGCATGTTATTAAGGGCATTGTCCGATTTTATTTTTTTTTCCCAGAAACTGGTATCTCAGTACTGGGTATTTGCTGGCCAACTAGTTGGCACTCAGAAAAATGCAGCCCTCTAATAATTAAGTAATTTAGGAAGGAGGAGACTGCTCAGATTACCAGAATAAGCATTATTTTTGTACATCTGATAACCCAGCACTTTGACAGTATGTGGGGGATATAAGAATCATATAAGAAAGAAGGCCATAAATTTGGGACCCTTTCAGGTCTGCACCTCCAGCTGTTTGTGGGGTGGCAGAGCAGCGTGTGGTTCCCCGAGTGAGTGAGTGGGGACAGTGCCCTTGGAAGAGGCTGTTTGCAGTGGAGAGTAGGGGAGATGCTTACTGAGCCAACTACGGTGTAAGCTCTTGGGGAAGCACTGATCCTGGGAAAGGCAGTTCCCCAGCCTGCAGATGTAGGCTGCATTTGCCAAGTCAATGAGAAGTTCATTAGGGTGACTGCTGGGTACTCTCTGTTGTGAAAACAGGCATGGAGGCTTCTTGGCAAGCTTCTCTAAATATTGGACACCACCGTACCACCATACCTTAACTGTGAGCAAGTGATACAGCTACACAACCAATTGTTACCAGTATTACGAGGATCCCCATAATACTTGCTTACTGGGAGTAGGGAGAAGTGAGGGTTCTTTGCGGAGATCACCCTCTAAACCTTAAATGTCACCCTTTAAACCATGATTAGTCTTTGTATGTGTACCTGTGATATGCTGTACCATCGTGTTCGGTTTGTAGCTGGTCTTTCACCCTGCGGATCATATGAACTAAATGTTCTGAATGGAGTAAACTGGTTTCTGAAAACATTTAAATCTTTAATATCAGAGATCTGTACCAGGAGAGAGCCAATTACGGTATGCCATGCTGAGCAAGGGACCTCAACAGAGAGAGAAGGAAATGATCTAATCCTCTGCTCCCACCTAACCAGTGCCCGGTAGCGGGAAGATGCTGTGCCCAGTCACAGTGGCAGGGACGGAGGGAAGGAGGAGGTAGTTTGCTTTTCCCAGAGCAATTATGCTGGTTGGCTCCAGGTTCTGTCCCTAGCGAGACAGTCAGGGAAGAGCTGAGCCCTCTCTTGCGAGCCCCAGGCCCACAAGCTTGCAGGCACGTTGAAGCAGTTCTACTGGACAGTAAGAATCTTCCTTTACCCTAATAATGGATCTTGTGGTGCTGGTTTTGAATCAACCTCCATTATTGCAAATATGTTTTTAAGTAAAGCATAAGCAAATGCAATATTTAAAGTAAATATGTCTTCTGTACTCAGATGTCCTTTGGCATTAAAACTGACTGTGCATGAACTAGGTGTTAATCCCCACGGATGTAATAATATTTAAAATTATGTCACTGGACTGTCTTGCGTTGCAAAAGTATACCCAGTATTAGATATCAAAGCTATCCAATATTTGACTTCTCTGAACCATATGAATTGACTTGGGCTTTAGCGATGCATGGCCAAGGAAAGGAGGGCATTGACTCCTGAGTATATAATAGGATGTTGGGAAAAGCACCCGATCCCAAGAGAATTTGTAGCAAATGTGCCCAGAACTAAATCCAAAGTATGCACCAGTAACCACTCTGATTGCCACCACCTGTGCCAGCATTCGTATCTCATGCATGAAATGCTTCACGCTTGCTTTCGCTTGTTCAGTTTGGTCTTTATGTCCTGCTCACATAGGGGACCTTCTTTTTTCCATCAAAAGAATGTTATCCAGGCAATTCACTGTGTCTAGGATATATTTTTTTTTAACAATTAGATTTATTAAGTGCCTGTTCAGATCTCTTCTAAGTCTAATGTTAAGATGTGGGATTGCAGAATATGTTTCTCCAGGTAGCGCATGTGTGCGTCTGGAGGCAAGACAGGGATATGAGGTTGGGCTGTAGGTAACATAAGAAATACCGCAAATGGAATAAAGGAAAACAGTCAGGAAAAGGCAGCAGTTTTAATTGCATAGTTATGTATGCAGGCTAGAATTAAAGTCTTTTTTTTTTTTTTTTTTAGATGACTTAGTAGTGCATATATGTGTTTCTATGTGTTCTGGTATCTCCTGCATATAGCTTTGACTTGCAAGTGAGGTTCTTGGTTAACTCGGGAACTTTGGCTGCTCTGAAATACATTATGGGATTTGATACTTTAAAAACTGGTCTTGCAGTGTGGCTTACTCAAGTAGTGTCCTTGCTGTAAGTGTTGATTCTTCATTTCTTTTCTTAGGAATAGGTATCCTTAGGATGTGACTTCCAAGGAGCAACGTTGCTTGTGGACAGGCCTAAATATGCATCGCTTTACAACGCACAGAGTTTGTCAGGCAGAAACAACACACGAAGAATCTGTTAGATTAATGTTGATCAGACAAAGGCTATTATGTTGTGGGTTTTACTGTAGAAAAAGGACATAAAGATGGAGAATTTGTATGTTCTTTACAGTGCTATTGTATCTGCTTTGGCAAGCTTCCTTGTTTTCATAAAGACAGATGATTAATCTTGTTGTTTGCTCCTTTGCTAGTTCTGAGAGTCTTTAATTAAGCTGGTGCCCATTGATGTCTTACCGTGATAATATGTGTTAGGTTACGAGGTAATGGCTGTTCTGAAAAATACAGCCGTGGCAGTGTTCGGGCATACTCCAAATAAATCACTGCGCATAAGCCTTCTGAAAGCTTATCACGTTGCTGCAGAGTCAGTAAAGTGAAGACAGCGAATCTGTAAATCATTGGTTACAGAAAACACAGGAGGTAGGAGGATTGGGTGCAGAGGCAGCTGCCTGCAGAGGGAAGGTGGTGAGCTTCAAACAAGATCTGTCTTTGGTGAATTGGGAAAACAGCTGGGGAAGGGGAAAATGAAAGGGCCCTCCGAATCACCAGCGTGTGGTGATTGCTCTTCTATGCTCCCTAGACTCAACCCTGGTTTTTTCCTTCGCTAGAGAGTTCATACCAATGCCTAATTTTGAACGCATTTCCTCCCAGAATCGTGTCTTCTAGCAAGACTAATAATTAATGTATCAAGTTGAATTGAGCAAGATGCTAAAAAAAAAATCCCCAAACCAGTTCTACCATACTTTCTGTTTTTCTGCACACATGTGCACACATATTCACACTATACAAATGCTTTGCCAGTGAACAGCTTGCTTCTCAGCAATTCTAGTGTAAGTCCCCTGTCTCTTTGCAGTGCTGGTACTCCAGATTTTATATTTGATATAACCAGACCCTGATGATCCCTCTGGGACATTGGGACAGAGCCGTGCTGGAATTGTGTGGGCCATTTGAAGGCTCACTCGTGTAAAACTACATAATAATTTGTGAACAGAGCATTACGTTGCATCGCCACACTATGAAAGGTCAGCGGGATACTTCAGTATTGCTGTGTTGATTTCCTTCATTCTTTCTTTCTTACTTCTTTCTTTTCGTACTCTGTATTTGACATGAGCATGATTTGTACACACAAAAAAAAAGTCCTCCTACCTTTGTGGATGGCAGTGTAGGTATTTTTTATGCTGAGATGTTATGTGCAGACAGGCCAGCAGGCAGCAGATTGAGCGCTGTATATTTTGAAGCTTCTGCCTTGGGTATTGTGGGACGATGAGGTTTGGAGAAGGAGTTGGATGGCAGTATCGGTGGGGTACTCGGTGCAGGGGGCATGTCTGGTTTGGGAGGAGCCTGGCGTGGAGACATGTTCATGCCATAGCTCTCTCCACTCATCCCCTTGTTTTCTGCCCTTCCTGCTTACCCCCGAAAAGTTGATGGAGACCCAGGAGGCGTTTAGCATGGCATTATTCTCCTAATTATCGCTAGCCTAAGGTTTGAAGGTCTCTGTCCTTGCAATGCGTATCCCAAGAGGAGCATGTTGTTGGGGGTCCTTGCTAGCTTAGGGTTTCTGAGTCAGAGACTCCTTCAGAGCCCACTGCAGAAGGCTGTGGTCTTAAAACATGTTTGCATCCCGCCTGCAGGCAGGTGACGGCTGAATGGAGGTCTCTTGGTATATTCTGTGTGTGTTTGGGTTGGGCTGCTGAATTAACAAAATAACCCGCTTTCAGCATGCTCCAGCTGCTTTTAAACGCCAATACGCTGCGCAGCTTGGAAGTCCTAAATGGGGTTTGATGTTCTTTGCAGAGAATGGCTCTGCTGTGTAATTATGATAGCACACAATTAAATACTGCTTTCTATCGTTTTGGGTAGCTCCTGGAAACTCTTGTTTCCCTTAATAATTTTTAATAGTCTCGGGGTTTGTTTTTCCTGTGTTTGTCCTCCTGTGATATAGGCGAAAGATAGGAAGAAAATGAGCTGGGACATAAGAATCCCAGTAAAAGCTCCAGAGGGAGGGTGAGAGGTGGCTCATTAGCGGGTCTTTCATCTGGGTTCATGCTGGGTCAGGGAGTCAGGGGTCAGGAACTGAATGGGGATTCGTACACAGCCGATGTCTTGGACAACATTTCGGAAGAGCGTATTAATTGACGGCGGCGTAGCCTGGGAGTTTGGGCAGAGGTGTTCAGCCGGCGGGCTGAGGGGGAGTGGGAGAGAAGTGGCTTTGAGGGTGAGGAAGGGGCCGGGCTGCCGGGGACAGGGCATTGCCTGTGGCTGGCAGCTCTGTGCTGCCTGCCTGCCCCCCCACACCCAGGAGAGAGCCGGCAGCTGCGCTTCTGTTTGTGCCCAAATCCCAGCTCCAGGGGAGTGAGGGAGGGGAGGATGGTAAATGTGCCTCACTCAAAACCCAGAGTTGCTTGAAAGATACCTTTGTGGCCAGCATGTGCTGAAGGAACTAGAATACAGGACTATAGATCAGAACTGTGTTTATATATACTTATTTACTTGTAATATATAATATATATTTACTTTTGATCTTTTTTTTTTCCCATTCTGTCACCTAGAAGCCTGATCTTAGATCTCACTGAACACGCTCCTTGTTTTCCTTTTACTGTTCAAGCCATTTTGGTGCTGGCGGCAACAATATGAAGCACAATGAAAAACCAGCCCTAGGGTTGCTGTTCCCGTAGAGGGAGTATCAAGGTGATGCTCGGCGTGCTTTGACCTATGGGAGCTGCATGTCCAGAGCACATTTTGGTAACTCCCCAGGGAGTGTTTGCAGAGGACTAGGTTGGCTTTTCATAGAATCATAGAATCATCGAATCCTAGGTTGGAAGGGACCTCAAGGATCATCTGGTCCAACCTTTCTAGGTACGAGCACAGTCTAGACAAGATGGCACAGCGCCCTGTCCAGCTGAGTCTTAAAAGTGTCCAGTGTGGCGGAGTCAACCACTTCCCTGGGGAGATTATTCCAGTGGTTGACTGGTCCCATTGTGAAACATTTCCCTTTCATGTCCAATCAGAATCTCTCCAAGAGCAACTTGTGTCCATTCCCCCTTGTCCTCCCCATGTGACTCCTTGTAAAAAGGGAGTCTCCATCTTCCTTATAGCTACCCCTTAGGTACTGGTACATGGTGATGGCTTTTGGGCAACAGTAGCTTGGCTTTTGGGCAAGAGCTTCTCTTTGACTGCAGAGCTGGTACCTTTCAGAAGGGTGGA
Organism: Gorsachius magnificus; assembly: GCA_034008185.1. Classification (NCBI taxonomy): domain Eukaryota; kingdom Metazoa; phylum Chordata; class Aves; order Pelecaniformes; family Ardeidae; genus Gorsachius; species Gorsachius magnificus. The sequence continues at coordinate 52,158,124 of CM067082.1, read as the reverse complement.
TGGATGGCAGGGGGGAGACCCTCCACTTTACACCTCTAGGCAGGCCCTGAGGTATCCTTACAGGTATCCTGATCTCATTCCCTGTTGCCGCCAGTTTTATAATTACTTTCTTCCCACTCCCCTTTTGTATGTATCTAGGGTAGTCTTGCTGCACATAGGAGACATCTTTGGTGATGAAAGCACAGTGAAAATAAGGAATTCCAACATTTTCCAAGTGCCAAGGAGTCTTGTGGAGACAAGGTGGAGAAGCTTGTCCTGAGGGATGCTTTTGTTCTGGGAGCCAGCGGCACCCATGCTACTGGCTTCAGCTGTTGTAGGTTTGTAATCTTAAGAGAAGCAGGGGGGATCTGCACCCACAGCTTTCACAAAAATTAGGCGTATTTAAGTTGCAGCTTTTTCTTCCTGGTTTTGTAGCTGTGCTAGAAAGTCATTACACATGGATTTATTTTCCCTTATCTCTTGGATTATCATCGACTTGCTTCCTTCCTTCCTGGATGAATTTATCCAATGCTCTGATTGCAGCTCCATTTTTTATCACCTCTTGTCTATGGGGCTTAAGATTTTGTATGTTTAACATAATTGAGCTGAGTATATTGCAGCAATTGACAGTGAAGATAATTTTCCGCCAATTGATGGGTTGGTTACAGTGAATCTTTTTGCACTCTGCTCGCTTTGGCTATTTGCTGTTTTGTTACAGACCTGCTTTATTTTATTTGTCCTTGGTTCTTTTTTTTTGTCCTTGTATTTATTTCATTTCTGCAGCCAAGGAAATCTGACTTTGGAGAGGGGAAATGGAGACAACATTTTAGGTTTTAAGAAACTTCCACGGAGATTCAGACAGCTGGTCAAAGATGAATCCAGTATGCAAACAGGGTCATGAGTATCTTAGAAAACAGCAGTTTAAAATACCAGGGCGTCAAATATCTCTAGTCTCTTTCTTTAGACTGGGCTTGGAATTTGATTGTAGGGTATTGGTTATTTCTGGGCTTGTGTAACAATTGCACAGGGAACAAGGAGGAAACAGAAAGAAATATTTTAGATAGGTGTTTAAGGGAAAGTGACATTGCATGATTTTGAAACAAAAAAAAAAATCTGTAAGTTGCATGAGACTGTGACCAAAAATGTCCTACAGGGGCTGATCATTAGAACTAGGAGGTCAGCATCTTTCCAGAACTAAACCGCTTGCTTCTGTGTGCATGGGGATGCAGGGAGAGAGGGGTGAGTTAGGTGTACCTAGGATGTGGTGGTTAAACCAGGAGGAATTTTTTTAAGGCTTTCTGTGAACTAGGAGAAGTTTAACATTTTTACTGAAACATCTTTAATTTTCTTATTAAGGGCAATTGTATTTTAGTGCGTGTTAGCTGGCTGACATTTACTCTGCACAAGTTTTAAAGCATTTTATATTGAAAATGCATCTGCCTACAGATTTACCCCAAAGCCTGGATCCTGTATGAGTCAGTGCTATTTTGTTTTGGTCTGCATATAGATACTCTTCCTTAAAAATAGAAGGATTTTCCCCAAATTATTATTGAAATAGGAAATTTTTTATTATAAAATGGGTATCAGCATGGCTTTACATCAGAATGATGGTGATGTGTAATATAAAACAGTTTGGGTTATTTCAGTGCAGGTGCCTACATATTCCAGCTGCTATAGCACGTTAATCAATTTTTTGAAAAATAACCCTTTTAGAAGTTGTATAGACAAGCCCTGACTGCTTGCCTGAAGAAAGAAAGATGATAAATTAATTTAAATATTAAACACCAGTTGAGGCTATTAATTTTTAATGAAGACAATGAAAAACTGGTTTTGCTTGTATTCCCTGAACACCCTTTCAAAAGCTTTGCTTTTCCGAAATTGTTTTTTTACCTATGTGTGTGGCACAGGATGTGACTTGGTTCACAGCAGGTAGGTTCATTAGTTGGCGTTTCTGGTATAATATCCAGCTGTGGAAAGCTTATGAAATACTGGTATTTAGGTCATCTTAATTAGGCCTCAAAATAAAGACTTAAGATGAAGTAGAATAATTGCACATACTTCATTGCGGCTGAGCTTCTTCAGTGAAAAAAGGGTGCAATTCCTGGGCAGTATGAACTGATTTTGGCAGAGCTGCTGCAAATCCGCCTCACTGGTGCTCCTGTGGTTGTGCAGGGAGCTGAACTGATTAAAACTGATGATTTTGGGGAGAGGTGAGAGATGTGGCAGTTTTCAGCTGGGTTGGGTGCTGGACTGGGTATCTTCGCTCTCACTGCTACCAATGCCAGCACAGGGAGGGGATTGGGCTGGGGCAGCCCCCATTTATATCAGTGCAGGCTCCTGTGTCACCCATGCTTTGTCGTTGCTGACAATTCCGGGGAGGTTTTACCTGCTTGCTTCCTTCCTTCCTGGATGAATTTATCCAGAGTCATGCTTATGTTCACACTAGTTGAGAGGGAGCTCAGGTAGCAGTGCTCATCTCCCAAGCTTGGGTGAGCAAAGAGCTTCCCCCCTTCTTTGCGCAGACTCACTTGTCAAATTAGGTCCCCAAAATACTGCAGAATCCCTACCGGTGAAATCAGTGTGAGCTCTTTTGTGCCAAGAGGAGTGGCAGCGATTCCCATCCAGCCCTTGTTGCACTCGAGGTTAGCAAGCAAAAACCAGGAGGCAGCATCCCTGGCGCTGGGTTTAAGAAGTTGCGACCAGCAAGGGAAGCCAGAGGAATCTGAACAGTCAGCAGGCAACTGGATGACCAGCATCTAAAGCTGCCCCGGAGCTGATGAAATGCAGCTGCGTGTATTTCTGCCAGCCAATGCATCTGCCTTAATAACAGATGCAAATGTAGGATCTCCAAATGCATCCCCACCAAGCCATTGGGAATGAAGTTGAGGATGGTGCATAACTTAGGGCGAGGAAGGGCTTGGAGGAGGGTTGCAGTGGCGGCTGGAGCATGCATCTGACGTCGTACAAGCACCTTACGGCATCTAACAGGCATCTATGGGAAATACCCTGTGACTAGTTTGATAAATTTAATATGAGGAAGGTGGCAAGGTTGTACTGTTGTTTATCTCTCTTTGACTAACAACACGCAAAGTGTGCTTTTGGTGTTGTAACACCACAAGATGGGAGGGTGCCATCATTTAATTGTGTTATTCAGCTAATGACGCATAAAGAGGTATTAAAAAGCAACAGCTATCTACCTGCTACATCAGCGGTGCTGGTAGTTGAAACTTCCAACTTTTGTTTGTGTACCAGAGTAACTGAAAACAGAGGAGGAGCTCCCCCTGATCTGAATTTCCCCCTATAAGAGCATCTTCGTGTCCTTGGACTGTGGGTGGAGCTGAGGGAGCACCCATGGGTGCAGGAGGTGGATATTTGGTCTCTTCCTTGTCTATACCAGCAAGTTCAGCATACCCTGAAAGGCAGACTTCATTTTTTTCTTAGCATTTTGAAGGTGTATCCTATCTTGCACCAGATCTTCTAAAATTCAAGTTTAGACAAAGCTTGAGGGGATTTAGGTTTGCATATTTTCCTAAGAGGATTACGCTTCACACTTAGTTGCTCTATAAATTGTTTGGGTTTTTTTTTACGGTTTTCTAAGTACACAAAAAGCCGCATACACATTCAAACTGCCCTGAAATGTGTTGTCTGGGGGTTAGTGATAGAAATCTGGTGTTTGAACTAGTAGTAAAGTGAATCACTGAACCTCAGGGTTATTTCGAACTGAAAAACATTTCGGTAATCAGATTTGCAGCATGGCTGCAGGAACAGTTGTAGCAGTGCAACTGGAGAGGCTAGCAAATTGCAAGAAGGATTAGAAACTGCTTACACTGGCATCAGAGAGAAGAATTTATTGTGAAAATAAAGCCCAGGAATAAATTAATGAACACCCTTCCAAGCATGGGGGTGCTCATAACACGTTGAGATTCTGGAAACTCTTTACATGCAGTTCAAGGGAGTAAGGCAGCTCAGTGGGAACGATATTAAGGTAATTGGGGAAAAAAATAGACATTGTCTTGTGAGGACCTGTATCGTTAAAGTTCACACTCGTAAAATCACTGGTGAGGTACCGCACACCTCAGCAGTGGCCCCTCGGAGCGATGGGCGCTGACGCTCCCCGTGCTAGCCGGCTGCTGCAGCACGGCGCCTTCGCTCCGCTGGCTGTCGCAGCTGCTTCGCACCCACCGATGGGGTCATTTTTGTAATTGCCAGCTTAATTTTTCATTATGTGCCTGCGGGCGGGCTGTATCTTACACATTTTATTTTTTGTGTTTACAGTGGTTTTTTGGGGGGGGGCTGGGAGCAGCTCCTTGTTTTGTGCTGCCCATTTTCCATGACGGTAACCGGTGAGTGATCTCTCCCTGTCCTTATCTCGACCCACGAGCCTTTCCTTATATTTTCTCTCCTCTGTCCAGCTGAGGATGGAGCGGCTTCGGTGGGCACCTGGCGTCCGGCCAGGGTCAACCCACCACAGGGTGTTCAGAGGTTGTGCAGCAGCAATTTCTGCTAAAACCAAGCCTGTACCGGGGCTTCTTCCCTGCCCGCGGGGACAGTGGAAAACTTGAAAAGCTGAGATTTCCTTACTTCATTTCACTGAAGGTGGGGGAGGGATCTGACTCAGCCTGGTTTAAAACAGGGCTAAACTCATCTGTGCTGCTCACCGGGATGGTCAGAACTCCCTTTTAAGCTGCTGGTTTGTGCCCAGCGCTGCCAGCTCCATCTCTCCTCAGTCAGTCAGTCAGTCAGTCCTGACAGGAGTGATGAGTTGGACATCACTGAGAAACGAGTGGCATTTATTTGGTGAAAAGGGCAAGGGGCAAAGAAAAGTGTCCCCTGTGGCAGTGTGAATGACAGGCAGTCTCTGTAGATCTACGTCTGTGTTATTTTATCAAAGAACTGCACTTGTAGCATCGCAAACTATAGCACAGCAAATGTGGGACTGGTGTTAGGTGGGTGTTAAACCCTCGAACGAAGGAAAACCTGCAAGCACAAACTGAGGAGGAGCTGTTGGGAAGTTTCAACTTCTGTTTTGCTATAGAAGCTTGTATGGAGTAAGTTTGCTTCTGCTTGGGATCACATAGATTTAGGAAGATAAGCAGAACAGGACAAAATTTATTAATATCCAAAGGTATGGCTTGGTTAGCGAACGGCGGTTTGTGAGCTTTACTGAGTAACAGCTCTGAGGACTTTCTCATGCCCTCTAACCAGCAGCGATGTTTTGTGTTCTGTTTTCTCTGCAGACGTCGGCTGATCTCCCAGCGATCTTCTCTGGAGACTCTGGAGGACATCGAGGAAAATGCCCCACTGCGGAGGTCATTTTATTTACTCTCTCTCTGGTTACTTGTCTGCAAGGCACATGCACGGACAGACTTGCTGTCCCTTCCCATGTTTTTTCAACATTTTCATAGCTGGGTGTTCACGTTAAGGTGTTCTTCATAGTGGGTAAAGGTATTGAACCCTCACGCGCCCTGCAGGGTGGTAGGTGACATGAATTACACGTTCCCTGGTTTTAGGTTATTAAATAAAAAGTCAGCATTTAAATAAAATATCAGGAAACAAAAAGTCAGATTTGGTTAATAGAAAAGTTTAGTTGTCAGTACCACGAATGACTGGCCCCTAACGTACATAGGGCCTTTAAAAAGTAAGTATAGCTGGCTCAATAAAGTAGGCTTTTGAAGGCTGGTATTTTTAGTGTTCTTATTTTTTTATGGATTTTTGTCATTTGTTCTCTCAGCACACGCAATCTTATTTCGGTAACCCGCATTACTGTCTGTGTGTTGGCTGGTAGGTTTGTGACTGCTACCTCACGAGTAAATCCGCTCCCACCCTTGTTACACCAGCAGCCTCGGTGCGGTTTTATTGCTGCATCCAGGAGGCCACAGCTTCCCTGGGGACCGCAGTAATTAGCCACTAGGCAGTCCTCTGGGGTGATGGAAAATGGAGGAACTGCTTAGCAGTTCAGAAAGGGGCTGGGCAGCAATCTGACCCGTGCACGGTATGCTTCCAGGGCAGCCGCTCGGCAAGGCGGCAGCTTAATTTTGAACATCTCTGTATTTTAGGACCTGTAATTCAGCTGGTTCGTATCGGTGTTTAGCCCATAGCCTTGTTGATCCACATGCAGATTGGCTGCCTCTCCCCACCTTGAAGCAAAGACTTAATAGCAGAGGCTGTACCACCTGGCCTGTTACCAAGGCTTGATTACTTTTACAAAGCTTACTGTTGAATGCTCACCAGCATGTTATGAAGCGTTCTCATAAATGATTCAAACACGTATAATTGGCAAAAGATATAAACAAAGTGTGGTTTGCGAGGCGGTATTTTTACTTGCTAATTTGCAGAGTTGGTGGTAGAACCTCCCTCTTGGTGGTATTTTCCCGTGAAGAAGCTAACAGGGGTAATTGCAACCAGAGGATGAGGGAATCTCAAGGATTTTACTGACAGGAGGAAGGCAGAAATGGCAAAGTGATGGGGTCCCCCCCTCAGGCTGTGCCCATGCAGCGCGATGGCGTTTGGGTACAGCAACAAGGACTGGCAGCCCCTGGTGGCTTGGGAACGGTGGTCTGTGGTTTCAGTCCAACAAAACAATCTCTTGGGTTTGGGAAGCTGCTGAGCTCTGCCTAGGCATAGGAGAGGGTGGGAAAAATAGGTTAGGGAGGCTCAACACAGAGGGACTGTGCCGGTCCCATGCGCCGGTGGAGGATGCTTGTCCCTGAGCTCCCACGAAGGATGCAGCGGTCCAGCAGCCCTGGCCGCACAGCGAGCGCAGGAGTTCCCTCCGGTGCCTGCGCACCATGCCATGCCTTGCAGCAAAACAGCGCTGCGAGGAAACACAGAAAGCTTTCACATGGCGCTGTGGTTTCAGCTGATTAAAAAGAGCAAGGCTGGAAGCGGGGCGGGGGGGGATATTGCTGTTTGTCTCATCTCTCCTCCCTCTGGCAATGTCTTTCTCTAACTGCAATTTAAAAAGTGCGTTCAGATGTAAAATGGATTTAAGGATTAATGTTTTGAAGAATGATTTTTTTTTTTTTTTTTTTTTTTTGTCCTGGAGGTAATTTATTTTATTTTCAGTTGGTTTGCATGCTGTCAGGAATGTGAAAAGTAATATTTAGAGTTAAAAGCAAATAGGAATTATCCTTGCAAATGAGAGATTTTAAATCTTTCTAAAATTAAAACAAGAAAGAACTTTCCTCAATAGCTCCTTTATCAATATCTGAGGAGGATACAAAAGTGTGGGTGTTGGCGTAAGTGGAAAAATCTCATATTTACCAAGTTTTGGTTTAGTTTAATTTTTTTTTCCTCTGAAAGCTTGGGCTAAGCTGTCACAGCAGATTACAGGAAGTTTTATTTTGCTGAGATTTTTTTATGATTTTTTTTTTGCGTAAAGGGAGGGGGTGGTGGTGCCTTTTCTTATTATTGTTTTAAATATTTTTTTTTAATTATTTGACCTGTCGCATTTCCAGACTTATTGTCTTTATTGTTCTTGCTGATTCCTAACACAGGGCGACTTGAATCATTTGTCTCGTCTTTCCTTCCTGCCTTTGTGTAGGCTTCTTGGCCGTACAGCAGGGAACTGAGTATTTCTATTTTTTTTCTTTTTTTTCCCCCCCACAACTGATTTATTTTTCAGATGTCGGACACTCTCAGGATCACCCAGACCAAAGAACTTTAAGAAGGTTCATTTTATCAAGAACATGCGGCAACACGATACCAGAAACGGCAGGTACTGCACATGCAAAGGCTGCTTCTGCAAAGGCAATCCATGGGGTGCGAGGGAAAGGGCAAGGTCAGCATCCCCGTGCAAGAGCACAGTGTGCCATTGCCGCTTAACCAAATATATAGTAATGGGTTTTAAAGTAGTCTGTGAATGTGCAGGCTGCAGTGCATGCTTTTTCCTCGGGTGAAGTACGAGTCAATGGAAGTGCTAGCCCATGGATTTTTTAAGACCCACATCTCCATAATACAAATAACTTGCATAAAATGAAAATAAGTCAGGGTGAAGTAGGCATAATCTAGTTGCATTTCTTGGAGGGTAGTGCCAGGTGCTAAGTGTGAGAGGGGCATGTGGCTGAACCTGCCGGGAACAAGTTTGGCAATGGCTGAATGGACATTTCAACAGCTATTAGCAGCTGTAAGGGTAGGCGTCAAGCTAGCTGGGTTGTCAGGGCTGCCTGTGGCGGGAGGCTTTCCGGACAAGTGACTCAAGAGAACAGCTTCAGGGAAAGGTATTAAGATTATCCTGAGTCTTACAAGATAAATTATAAACGTGACAGATCCCAGTCGCAGGGGTGTTGTGTCCTCCCAGATGCATAGTGCTGGTTGGTAAATCACAGAATCACAGAATGGCAAGGATGGAAGGGACCTCTGGAGATCATCTAGTCCAACCCCCCTGCTAAAGGAGGTTCACCTACAGCAGGTTGCAGAGGACATCATCCAGGTGGGCTTTGAATATTGCCAGAGAAGGAGACTCCACAACCCCCCTGGGCAGCCTGTTCCAGTACTCTGTCACCCTCAAAGTAAAGTTCTTCTGCATATTCAACTGAAACCTCTTATGTTTCAGTTTATGCCCATTGCCCTTTGTCCTGTCACTGAACAGCTCTGAGAAGAGTCTGGCTCCGTCCTCATGACTTCCACCCTTCAGATATTTGTACGTGTTGATGAGATCCCTTCTGTCTTCTCTTCTTCAGGCTAACCAAGCACAGCTCTCTCAGCCTTTCCTCATAGAGGAGATGCTCCAGTCCCCTCATCTTTGTTGCCCTCCTCTGGACTCTCTCTAGGAGTTCCTCATCTTTCTTGAACCGGGGAGCCCAGAACTGGACACAGTACTCCACGGGGGGTCTCAACCAGGGCAGAGTAGAGGGGGAGGAGAACCTCCCTCGACCTGCTGGCCACACTCCTCTTAATGCACCCCAGGATACAAGTGCAGCTGGAGATGGTTGTGGCGAGGTGAGGAGTGGGATCCTTGCTTTCGGGGCACACACAGGCAGAGGGGCTCCCGAGGGATGCGTGAGGGGTGCAGCTGCAGCCACCGCACACCCCGAGCTGGGGCGTGCGCTGCCCGGATTGCAGCCATAGGCACCCGTGGGGCCTATACAGCATCAGTCTGCGGGGACTTCCCTTACCGCAAAGGCACGGTGCCTGGCGTCGTATTCCCATCAGCAAAGTGGTTTTTTTACTGCAGTATCATCCAGCTCAGAAGTGAAACTAGCTCCTCCCCGCATATAAAGAAGATGCCTGCCCTCTCTGTTTGGCTTTTTTTTCCCCAAGACAATTTCCCCACGCACCTCATGATTTTATTTTTGTCCTTCCAGACTTGAAAGGTTTTAAATAGACTGCCTGAACAGGTTGCATGTAGACTAAACCATCCCGCTGAGAGTTGATCCTTACACATACCCATTCTTGTAGAGCTGCCGTAGGCGAGAACCACGTACATTCCTGTGGACCGATTTGTGCACGTAGCCTGTGGTTTCCATCAAACGTGGAACCAGGTCAATAGAAATTCTGACATTACATTGAACTGCAGGTTTTATGAATTGAATTCTGGTAGGTGTTACTTGGCTTGAGCAAAATTTTCCTCACGTTTATTCTCACACGTACAATTAAATGAAGTGAAAGGTAGTAATCAGCATAAATGTTGCAGAAGGTGTCTCTGAGAGATGATGGCTTTTTAGAAACAGCTTTCATAGCAAACAGAGTCATGCAGAACTGTTGACTTACCTATTGTCTGACCTGCAGCTGATTATTGTCTTTACAACAAATAGATGTGGAATCAAACACTGAAAAGCAGCCCTCTAATTTTAGGCTGGTTTGTACATAAATGTATGTACACTCTGGGAATTTCTTATAGCAAAAAATACTTATTCATAAAATATTATGCAAATTCCACAGAGAATGAGTAATTTCTGAGATGCATATATAAAATACATCCATGAACTTGATAGAAATATTACTTGTGAAAAAATTACTAAATATTTGATTTGTGAGCCCTTTTCTCCATCTGTTGCAGAAAAGTATTTGTAGGATATATCGTAGCATTTTATCTTCGTTTATATATCAGTCATTACGTCTGATAATATAACTGAATATTTTTCTTGCTAGGAAAACAGTGAGTAAGCTTCTGTTATTCAACTGGCTTCTTATCTTTATCAGCAGACACGGTTTTCCAGAATATTTCCATAATCATACTAAAGATCCCTTTATCTAGAACACAGATATAATGTGAATAAGAGACACAGTTTTGAAAATGCTTTTTGTCCTATGGACAAAGAGCCACAGCGATATTAGCTAAAAATAAAATGCAAAGTCAACACTTTGTGTCACCCCAAAGGCGAGCTGCGTTTACCAATAAATAATCTGGGCACATACCCTGTTTTTCCAAGGGGTCTGGATGCTGTTGCAGCCACTGAAGTTAATAAGCATTCTGGACAAGAAGGACCTCTGGAAATTAAAGTGGCTCCGCCTTATGTGTTCATCGTAAAATCAACAGGCTTTCTGAGTACCTTAAGGCCTTTAAAGCTGATGTCCTCCCCAGTGTCCTGTGGCATGGAGGAGTACAGGTATGGCAGTGGGTAGAAAACCCTTCTGGGGCTCCTCCCCGTGGCTGGGACCTTGTCCCGGGCAGCTCATGCATGGTCATGCAGGATGCAGGCGCTGAGCCGGGCTGAAGTCGGGCTCTCTGAGCTCTCTCCGAAATCCCTGACCCTTCCATAACAGCATGTCAGCCTTTCCCTTAACTTGAGGAACCCAGCTTTGAAAACATTTACACAGAATATACTTTTAAGTGGTGAATTTGATAGCTGGGCTTTAAAATAGCCAGTGCTTTCAGTTTCGCTGGCTGGTGACTGTGAGTGCCACAGCAAAGGAAACAGCAGTGTGGGTGGTAGCTCAGGCCTCCTTTCTCTGGTAACTGCCCTTATCTGAGGCTCTTGCCCTGTAACTTGATGGGTCCTTGTCCTGCAGCGCTGAGAGCTCTTCCCCTCTCAGCCCCGGGGATGGCATCCGCTGAGTGACGATGCTCTGGGTCCAGCCTTCAGCAGTCCAGCAGCAAGGCAGGACCAGCTGCAGTTAAAATAAGAGTTCAGCTATTTAGCACAGAGAAAAACCACCTATACGTAGACTGCAGCTTACCAGCTAATCCTTGTAAAGCTTCCTGTTGATGGTTCCATGCACTGGTTAAACTGGCTTCTTCTGTTTGGTAGGACGTAACTTACTAAAGGAGCTGGAAAATTAGGTTTCCTAGACTGTATTATCAAAGCAGTCTTGTAAAATAGCACAAAATAAATTTTCCCTTTCAAAGGCAAAGACAAGTCAACTCTAGCGTACAAATTAGCACAGGTAGCCACCAGCGTGTGGTTTCACCAACTTTACTCAGCAGGTTTATTGGTGGTATCTTCTGATTTCCTATCTAGCAGAAACAGGCCACCAAAACAGGACAAGAGGTAATGGTTTTAAACTAAAGCAGGATAGATTGGACTAGATAAAAGGAAGAAATTCTTTACAATGAGGATAGTGAAACACTGGAACGGGTTGCCCAGAGAGGTGGTGGAGGCCCCGTCCCTGGAAACATTCAAGGCCAGGTTGGACAGGGCTCTGAGCAACCTGAGTTAAAGTTATCCCTGCTCACTGCAGGGGGCTTGGACTAGATGACCTCTAAAGGTCCCTTCCAACCCAAAACATTCTATGATTCTATGATTCTAAAACAGCAACCCAAGCCAGCTGAACAAACAATTCACAGTGAGAATGGGACAAGAACGTTTCTAGAAGAGTGTTCCTATATAGCAGATATAAAAGCAGTAAAACAATGTTCCTTTCCCACCCCCATGCCATTGCTTTCTCAATTTTTTTGTTAGTATATAGAACTAAGCCAAGGCCAAACACCACCCACAGGCCATGAAAGGTCTCTCTTGCTGCCCTTTTAATTGTGGAAATGCACACGCATGCACTCTAGGGTTGACTACTGAGGCATCCTCACAGTTCATAATTCCTCTCAGCCACATTCTGATAGCCCAAGCTTGAACTTGGGAGGCTGCAAAATGATGGCAGCTACCCAGGCAGCATCCATGGGTTGTGTGTTCACCTTTGCGTGCAGGGCAGCAAAGCCATGGTAGTCAAACATCATCAATCAGGTATGAGAAAAGAGGCTACAGTATTCCGCATGTATATGGTGTATATGATGTATACCACATTGCCTGATTGCAGCCTTTTGGAGCAACGCAGTCAAACTTAAGACAGGTGCTAAAGAAAACAGACATTATTCTTCTTCAAGTCAAGCAGATTACTGATTCTGTTGAGGGCCTTGTGCTCAGTAAGTTTCTGTAGCTTCATAGCTTACACTTCATGAAAGAAATTGGAAGATGAGCTTTTACAGTCTCAGGGAGTTGTACATTGTCAGAGCTCTCCTGCAAAATTGCTCTGAACCATAGTAATTACTACAACTTCTTGGTGAAATGTGAGAATTAGAGAGTGAAAACCTTTTCATGAAGTAATTTTAAACATGTCTAGGTGGCACAATGGCAGCCAGGGGACGTAAACCCCCTCTGACTCAAGCTGCTGCTTGATGTCGGAGATAGCTCACTCGGAGCCGCGCAGGATCGTAGACACCCTTTGTTGAAGGGTTCAAATCCAGGCAAATGCTTTTCTCCCTTAAGAAATAATTTGATTTTCTTGAACAGCAACAGGCTTCCACCACACCTTCTTCTCCAGAGCATACTTTGTGACAAGTTTCTGGACTTTCTGCTCCAGCAAACCATTGCAGGCCCTTTTGTTTTCCATGCATATCATCAGACCTCTAAATAAAATGCTGGTTTATCCCTCTGTGATGAGCTTCTGACCGCTGCCTTCCCTGCTTCTCTTCCAGTCCAGCTCCTAAGGCCATTTTGCACCAGCCCCCTCCAGCAGCCCTCCAGCAGGTGCTGTGGCATCCTGGCAGTGGAGGCCGTGGGCTCCTCTCCTGCTCTGCTTGGGAGATTTTTGTGTAAAGAAGGTCCCCTGGGGCTCCCAAGGGAGAGAAATCTGAAACAAAACAGAATCTGGGCTGGTGCTTTTTATTTCCTCTCTGGTCTGATTCCTTCTGATACACACAGCAAGTTTTCTGTGGTAACTTCCCGCTGTTATCTCTGCTTATGGACATGGAAGCACCAGTTTGTTTTTCTTTAAGTATTAAGAGTTTGGAATTTTTTTAGGGAAGTGTAGGGCGTTGGTGGAAAAGCTGTGTTTCCAGAAGCAACCAGGGTGAGGGGAACACGCTTAGAGGGTGCCATGTTTTTCCAAATTCAGAGATGCTTTCTGATGTCAGCCTCGAAATCTGTGCCAAGTTTCAGACATCAGCAAACAAGGCTTCCAGTGAACAAGCAAGCTGTTGTGAGTAGCAACCATTCAGCAGTAAGCAGTGGCAAGCACAAAATTAATCATATGCCAGGTTTTTTTGCTTGTGGTTTGCCTTTCTCAAATGTGAAAAATGATTCCCCCCTGCTCTATAACTTAGTGCTGCACCATGAGACCATCTTATAGGATCTGAGATACTTACCGTAGGCAAGGAGTGTTACAGCATTCAGACAAACAATAAAATCCTACTTTTTCTGCTGCAGGAGAACTTCCTAATGCTGTATGCATGTTTATTATTAGAAACCCTCCTTCACTGATGGGTAAATACCACTTTGCTTTTAAACATGCTCTTAAGGAAGAAAATAGGATTGCTATAACAGAATGATCCAGGAGAAGGAAAATTGATCATTCTGCATTTTCCCAAGCATTACATGCAGCAGCTCTCTTGGGGATCTAAACCTTTTCCAAGAACGATGACTAAGCTGGTCCCTTAAGGAAATAGTGGCTTAATAGCAGCATCACTAGTACAGGTTTTATAGGTGCATATGGTGGTTTTCAGACAGTAAAGAACAAACTAGCTTCCTAGGGTTTGTTGTCCCACTCTGACCAGTGTAGGACAAAGGAGGAAAATTCAGGTGAAATCCTCACGGAGAGATCTGTGGCACCCAGCATCAGAAAAATCAGTGTTGGAGAGCAGAGCAAGGAAGTGCAATAGCCCTGACAACCAACCTAGCAGTAAGCCCTAGCATCTGGACCACAAGTGGAGATGTTTAGAAAGGTAAAAACATCAGTAAATTCTAACACTAATCAGATTAGAAGGTGGCACAAATTGCCATCACTGTGTCATAGAGGGATTTGAGGGGATGCAGCCTGTTGGCCAACTTTAGAGGGAAGAAGAGTCTTTTTAGTGTACGTTGTGCAGTTGCACACTTGTCAAGTGTCCTGAAGGTAATAAGGAAAGAGGGTATATTTATAAACAATCAGTTATTTATTGGCAGTTTATATCTTACATCTTGATCAAGCTTCTCTTGGCTTCTTGCCAACCTGCATCTCCCAAAACTATAAGAATGTAGCTATTGGCAGTGCACGCAGTTTTATGGAAAGCGGGTCTTGACCTCAGGGTGGTTTTGGCGTTGCTTAATGGTATGTCAGAGCTTGATGGCTAAAGGCAATACTGTGGCTGTAAAACAGATAGGTTGCTCCAAGGTATGTGATTTAATGCCACACAGTGACTTTGCAGATGATGCAGAGCTTTGGAGACTGGTTAAAAATATGAGGCGTTTGCTGTGAGAGTGGCCTGGATTCTGAGATAAGCTCTGTGCAGGCAGATAATGTATGCTTTCACATAGCCAAATGTTGAGCTACCTGCATGTAAGGAACGAAGGCAAGCCATGCTTACAGGAGGGATTCAGCCCCGACAGTGACTGAGATAGACGTGAGATGCTAGAGGAGAAGGGGCGAGGAGCTGTGGGATCAGTCGAGCCTGAGGGTCAATGCAAAATTGTAACTGAGAGGGCTGATGTGATTACCGAGCTCAGGGGCTGGCGGGTCACTGGGGCTAGACACTGAGCTTAAAGGTAAGACTGAAAGATGCAATGTTTATATCTGCCATCTGTGCGACTGCCAAGACCAGTGATACTGCCCAGAGACCAAGAAGGATGATGGGGAAAAACTGGAGAAGACTCAAGGAGGAGCCTGGAAAACAGTGAAAAGATCTGAAAGCTTATAACAGTAGCAAACTTTGAGTTCATGAATCAGGCTCTTTCAAGAACAGGAAGCTGAAAATCAAGGGAGTCCTTGGGATTAGCAGAGAAAGGTCATGGCCAGCAGCTGGAAATTCTTGTCCGATAAATGCAGGCTCCCAGGTCAGCCAGGGAGTTGTGGTGTGCATCAGGGGTGGGTGTTGGTGCCGCTGGGTTTGTCTCTTCAGTTTCAGCCATAGTGGTGAGTTGTCAGAAGGGCTCCTTGCCTCCCTGGGTGGACTCCTTTCACTAGGACTCTCAGTAGAAAAACATCTCCTCTGGATTCCCAGTGATGTATTCAAGATAGTCTTCCTAGAGAGCCTGTGGAGGGGATGGGACTCCACTACTCGTTCACTGTGTAATGTATGGCACGGGCTTCAGCACTTCTGTAAAGACTCGGTAGCGCGATACCTGTGAGATAAAAAAGAGGAGGGAGAAATCACCCATGATGGAAGTTTCATGATTACAAATTCCTTGATGGTAACATGTTGCTTTGCTTGTTGTGGTGGGATTTTTAAATTTTAGTCTTTGATTTATTTTATTTTCTTTTATATTTTAGAATAGTCCTTATCAGCAGCAGAAGATCCTTCTGTAGCATATTTTCAGTGCTGCCATATCGAGACTGTACCCAAGTCGGGTATGTATATTTATACGTCATATATACAGACTATATGTAGTCTCTCTGGGCCTGCATGTAGACCTGATAACGGACAGCAGCGTGGTGGAGGCTAATGCTTTTACATACCTGCTCTGAGAAGAGAGAAATGCACTTGGATATATTACCAAGCTAAAACTACAGCCCTCAGTCCCCAGTTTATTTATATGTGTTATGGTATCCTTGATTATTAAACCAGAGAAAACTACACCCCTGAAATCAATGTTCTTGAAAAATGCAGTTTTTATTGTTTCTTCTGACTTCTCTCATCTTTGACAAAACAAGTACTCTAGGCAGCACAACTCTTATTTTACAAGCAGTCTTAGCTTTCTCATTCTCCCAACGCAAACATGGTGCTACTGTATCTAGATTTCCAGAACTACAGAAAAATGTTTGGATTTAAACATAGTACCTTTTTATTGTACATTTGGCCATTGGTCAGATCATTCAGTCAGTGAAAACAGATTATTTTAGCCATAATACCATACAGGTTCTTAGCTGGTGTAAGTGACGTCTGTGGAGCTGCCTTGCATCCCTCAACGTGCTGAGACACTAGCCCTCTGATAGAAAAGTTTATTCGGACTGAAGCAGTTCCCCAAAGACTGAGAAAGCTTTTTGCTCTTGCACTGAAACTGCAGAAGCAGAAGAAACTGGATTTGGCTAGGAGATGTTGTCTGGCAGGCTCTGGGGCACAGCTTTTGCTGGGCTGCCTTCGGAGGCAGAGCCCAAGGCTGGGATGGGCAGCACTGGTCAGCCACAGCTCCTTGCCCCGGGGGCAGAGGAGCGAAGTGTGGCCACCACAGCTAGTTGCCTCTAGTTGGAGTTGGCTCAGCACCTTCAGGGCACAAAACTTGGGGAAAATACTGAGTTGATAACCTGAGGTGGGTTTGAAAGACCCGCAGATCATCTAGAGTCAAATTTATCCCATGCATAAAGGATGAATTTGGCTCCTATTTTTCAGCCATGTATTAAATTCTGGAGAATGATTTGCCACAAACTGTTTGTGCATCAGTAATTCAGAACAAAGGGAGATTAATGCACAAAAGAAAGGAGGCACCTTTGTAGGAGAGTTGACTTGCTCTCCTGTCTCTTACAGTACATTTTTTCCCTTAATTAAACTGGGATGACACATCAGGCAAATTCTTGACAGACTGGCAGCTTTGTTCATTCTTCTTGGGTACACTGTCATTCACTTATGGTCATTGCCCTGTGGAAATTGCCTCTTTATTGAAAATTGAATATATTTTGAAGTGCTGATGACTGGTTATACTGTCTAAATTACAGCGGTAGCGAGCCCAGCTGCAAATCTAAATATTATTTCAGTATGTAATGTCTTGTACCATGCCTGTGCAGCAAGAAGGGCATGGGATGAGAAGGTAGCAAGTGCTGGTGCAAAACAATCCAGCCCTGTTCCCTTTGCTAAAAAGCCAAGATTAAAAAAAATGCCCTCTGTCTTTCTTCCAGAGCATCAGAGGAAGAGAGGAACAATTCAATGGCACCTCCTTCCAGGAACAGCTGGTGCAAAGAACAGATGTGGCAGTATAGTATAAACTGAAGCCACTCTGTTCAGGCTGCACAGTGCTTGCTTACTTCGTTGCACGTTTTGGATCTGCAGTGGGAGGGGGGAGAGACACTGCTACCCTGTTGAAGTACCATAGTGACAGCATCCTTTAGTTTTGCTTTCTCTGAACCTCTGGATCACTGATGTCTGTCCCCAGGCAAGATGTCCTAACTGGTTTACGTTCTGCAAACATTACTGAATAGTTTAGGAGAAGAGACAAAGAGTTGCAGGGAACGTTGAGCACGTCTGCAATGAGACTGGAGTAGGACCTGGCAGGAGCGAGGGAGCAGGGTGGACATGCATGCAGGGGGGACTGTTCCATGTGAGAGGAGCACATGGTGGAGCTGCTGCTGCTTCTCCACCTCTGCTCCGACTCGCGGGCACTGCGCCCGGTGAGGAAATCTTCAGGCACAGCTGTGTTTTGGGGAGGCCGCCAGCCCCCGTTATATTGTAAGCAGCACAGAAGAGCTCTACTGTGTCGATGCTGGCAGCTAAACTGTGCTAACAGATCCACTTAAAAAGATGACCTGAAAGGCAGTTCCTGCAGGCGCAGCTAAACTCTGCGTACTGGGCCAGGGCGGATGGGGCAGCATCGCCCCTCACCAACGAGGCACAAGCAATGTGCTCTAGGCTGTGACCCTTGCTCACCCACCTTCCATACTGGGGTCAAGCTACCAGGGTCAGGCTCCCGAAGTCCCCAAACTCTGTTTTTAAGTGGTTGTACAAATACCAATGGAGAGTGTGGGGAGAAGAGCCATGGAAGTACATGAGACGATGAAATCTGAGCTGTCCCCTGGAATATCTTTCCCAAATCCCCCTCCCTGGCAGCCGGGTGGCTGCCGGCTCACCGGAGTGTGGCTGGCAGCAGGCTTTTGAGGGGGAACGTACTCCAGAGAGGCACAAGAGACTGCCAGTGATGAATGGTAGTTTTTGCTACCCGTGGTTTCAGAAGGCCACTTAGTACTTGCTGGGGCTGAGAAGGAAGGACACCGGGCGCTGGGGGAATTACTTTCTCTAGTTTTCTCTGTCATGCTGAAGAGAAGCAAAAAGTACAAAGCAAGGAGTGATGTGGTGGGGAGAAGAAAAGTCACGAACAGAAGTCATCACTAGAATTTTCTGCCCTCAAAATTTTGTCCTTACTGTGTATCTTACACGGAAACCTATTGCTTGAGCTTATGGTGCTTTTGTGTAAGGGAAAAGGGGAGAAGTAAAACTAAATTGACAAAGGTTTTTGAGACACATTATCTCCTGCTGGAGTCACTGAGGGCAGGTGCTTCTGTGGCCATAAATTCTCCTCTCTAGGTCTGGCTACATCAAGATTGCCCACCTCTTTGCTGGTGGTATGAAGACAGCCACAGCTTCACCTGTTTCCATGGCCAAGAGTAAGGTAATGGGCAGGACCAGAGCTTGCTTTTCTTCCCCCACCTAGACCAGCAGAGCAGACATAGCCAGGTGAAAGCAAGGTAAGGAAGGCTGTACTGCAAAAAGGTATCTTGCCCACTGGCTTCCCTCAGCCCCCAGCATCCTGCAGCATTACAGCCCAAAGTCGTCAGACCCTACGCAGGGTTTAGTGGTGGCTAAGGGCCCTGATGAGAGGGTTGCCCTGTACTGAGAGCACTGTAACAGTGTTATTGCCACTGCTATTAAATTAGCAGACACACACAAACTCTTGTTATCATTACAGTCTGATCTGCAGAGGCAGGTAGCACCTACAGGATTCAGCCACACAGATAATGTCGTCTGAATGCTTGGCTTTGATTACCTTTTTTAATGAAATACGAAGTCATCATGTGATGCACAGGTTAGAGGCGAGGCAATTCAAGGGCTGCTGGTGGTACTGCAGAATCGGTTGTGCAGTTGCTACTTTTTTTTTCAATATATTGGAAATCTTCATGGCTGAAGGGTATTCATGATCTGAATTTTTCTGCTGAACAAAACCTTGCTCACCTGTGAAACATGCATGCAGTTACCACACAGAGATTTTGCAGTAACATTTACCAACAGAACGCAGGCATGAGGAGATGCAGCAGTGACGGCTGAACCTTTTTTACCATTGTGGAGAGATCTTGTGCTTTATAAAAATTGTTTCTCCCCTCCTTTCTCATCACTCATTGATGTTATACTATGGATCGTTTTGATACCACAGTATTCTTTAATAATACTTACAAATTTGAAGCATCATATGTAATGTTATGCTAATACTATTCCTCAAGTTCCTTATTTAAATACAATGCTACAAAAGATGGAAAACCAACATTGTGAAGGTATTGACACTGGATTTCTGGCTCAGCATCCACTTTATTCTTCCCCGCAGGAAGAATACACACTCAGCTCATGCACATGCACACGCATACTGACCTGCTCTGGCCCTTGGAGGGGATTCCTTCCATGGCAGACCAAAGAGTGGAGCCACTTGCAGGTGGATTAAACAAGACTTGAAGGAATTATTCATTTGGAGATGGGCTGTGGGTGATTTGAGGTGAATTGGATTTCAGCCCTTTGAGCTAGGGATCAGACACAGCAGATATTAGCCTTTTAGCCGTTAGGCCAGTCGTGTTCCCAGTGCTGGGATCACCGTGCGTGTCCCCAAAGAGGAATTGTTACGGCCAGGCCCTTGCAGCCAGCACAGGGAACGTGCCTGCAGGTTTCTGCCCACACTGCTCCCCAGCACGGTTGGTGCAAGGGTGCTCTGTGGACCCTCTGTGTGACCCCAGCTGGGATGGAGAAGGACCAGGTTCAGCTCTGCTTCCAGGTAGCTACCGTGGAAAAGGCAGATTTCCTGGGCAGGGGAAGAAGGGAACCCATCCTCCATTGCTTGACTGCTCTTGGACCTTCTTAGGCACCAATTCTTCAACTTCCAAGGAGATGCTACAACTCTGGCAGTCCTCATGGATGCTGTCGGAGTCGCTCCATGTGGCCTGCAGGATATGGTGGCCTGCAGAAAGGCTCTGTATATGCTTGCAGCCAACTGAGAGCAATCCGCTTCTTGTTAGTATTTTAAGGTGCCTAAGTGTTTTCAAAAAAGGCGATGGCCATGTATGTCTGTCACTGTTAGAGGTGTTTTAAAGGAGGAAGAAGATACTGTATTGTCTTTCCCCGCAGGAAAAGAAGGTAGTGTAGTTATTTGAGTTTATAGTTCTGTTCTGTTGTAGTTTTTTTTCTTTGGCACACATCATTATGGTCCATAATTTAAAAACATATTTTTGAAAAGGGACTCTAGGCTTGTTTTTGTTATTGGCAAAAATGTTCACAGATTGAAATACCTGTTCTAATGATACTTTATTTTGTGATGTTGTAAGAATCTTTTAAGAGCTTCCAATTTCCTGTGAAGTCCTGCCCAGAAGATGAATCTAATGCACCCAGTGGAGGAGGAGAGCTGGTGGTGTCACGCAGATGCGGCACTGCAACACAGCTACTCTTACATTTGACTCTCAGCCCCTGGGCTCGCAGTGACTGACTGCCATTGGGGCTGGAGGCGTTGAGCTACAGGAGAGAAAATCCAGAGCATCGGCCAGTGCGTGTCCTTATAAAACCAGACAATTCACCTCATCTTTTATTCTTTGTGGCAGTGAATTCATTAAGTGGTTAGAAACTTAGCTGCAGTAGGCATAGCTGCTAAATATTGCTGTCTTGACAAGAATATAGGTATTTAGCTGACTAAACTTGCCTACAGCTAAGACAAATAATACAATATGAGTAAGGGAATGGATTGAAGCCCAGGAAATGGACCATTCTTCTGAAGTAAAGCAGCAAGTTGTTAGATAAAAAGAATTTGTGTCCTTCTCAGAAATGCTACAAACCAGCTTCACCCAGTTTCTAAAGACAAATCACTGCTGAATTTAACTTTGAATTGAGCTGGCCAGAACACTAATGGGTTCGATGATGCCTCAGGCAAGAGGTTTTCAATACCATCACTCCAAATAACATGTAGCCACAACGATCAATGAGTCTATAGGCTAAGCATTCCCAATGGCCTTTGTTATCTAAACTCATTTAAACCGGGTAAGAAAATTGTATGCAAAATGAGGCAAAAAGAAACATTTAGGTGACTTGTATGCTGCACCCTGCCATCAGTAATTTGGCGGGTCAGGTAACAAGCAAAGACTACAAAGTCAGTGTGGAAAATAAACCCCCAAAAAACACTGCAAAGCCAGCGTGGAAAACTGGGGAATATTTACAGGAGAAATGAGAGAATCTGAATTGCCATAGGGATAGCAGCAATAATTATGCACACAGCAAAGTGGGGTACTCTGTTAATGTCCTTCAGATTTGTTACCCAGTTCCTTGCTATTCTTCCCCAATAGACTTTTTGTATGTGAGGCAATTTTGATTAAGTCATCAATCCTGAGAGCCTTTCCTGAACTTCTATCATTCTGTAGGCCTGGGGAAGAGTAACTATCTGGTTTTAGCCAATAATAGGGAAACTGAAATATCCCTGCTTTTCTTTACCATTGCCCATTTTCCTTGCTTCTCCCAAATTGAACAAAAAATGAAAACCAAGTGCATATTAGCTTTACAGAAAGACACATAAATCTGTTTTTTTGCCACACCAGGACATTTCAAAACTAATCATCTCATGTATGAATTTTATAGAGCCACCGTTGCTCATTTTTGCGAGTTGCCTTGTTCCCTTAGATTGAAATTAACCAATGAATCCCCAAAGGCTAATAGGGTTTACATTTTGAAGTTTTATTCCGTGTTGGGCAAAACACCAGGACCAAGAGCTGACGTGCTGACACCTGAATGTTTGGAGAGAGAAAAAGGGTCCTGGCCCATTATAGCCATCTTTCCAAGAGTAAATTGTAATTGCCGTTGCTGTAAATTGCCGCTGGACTTGTTATTCTAGCAATGCTAATGGCAATTAGGATCTGAAAGCTCTCGATCAATTAAAGCGGGCAGTCTCAGGCAGTAGGAGATTGCCGCTGGACTGGCTGGCAGCACTTCTTTTCCAAAGTTGTCATTGTCCTTGTCCCTATAAACAGAGTCGGTAAGTAGACATTATTTACAGTGGCAGATAAGAACAGTATCCTTTCTTGATGTCTCATGAACTGCCTTTGCTTTTAGAGTAAGTCTTAACAATTGGGAATCACTAGGCATAAAATACAGACTCAGAAGGCTTACATCTCTAAAAAACAATTATCAGATTCCTTTTTGCAATAAGGAGAAGGCTTTTCATGTATCTAGAAATCTATTTAATATTTAATGGACTCCTAAATTATTCACAGGCTAAAGTGTTCAACTGTTGCTGTCATTTAAAGAGCAAGTGCCCAGCAGGAGTCTTTGTAGATCACGTCAAAGCATAATGTGTAGATCACGTCAAAGCATTCATTAAAGAAATGTTATACTTCCACCAAAGGTAATAACATCCAATTTATATTCTGCTAAGCCTGGCCTGACTAATAAAAGGCACGGTGAGATTTCCTGGTTTGATTCTTATCTACCTGCTCAGCAAAACTTTTCACCGTCCCACAAAAAATTTGGGATCCCAAGTCACTTGGTACTGTTCCAAGAAAATCCATGAACTCTTATTAGGTAGAGAAACTTCCATTTTGTTCTGCAGTCCTGGATAACTATAACAATATGCTTAGTTTTGAGTGTAGTTTATAAGACTGCTCAGCTTTCCGGTAATGGTATGCATACATAGAACATCTAGAGTTTGACATTGGTGTAAATCAGTGTAACTCCCCAAAGTTTGTCAGAAACTGGGATCTAGTTTTTTGCCTCCTAAGGAAATGTCATCCCCGATCTTCTCATTTCCTCAAGCTTTCCCTGCTCAAATAAATTGAACATAGTAAAACTAAGTTCCCATGATGTATTTTTGCATTTTGGTGTCTGCTCAAATCCCTTGAAAACTTTGTTAAAAAGCACTTTCGGAAAATAAAACAGGAAAATCAAAAATGAGGAAGAGGAGGAAGGAAGTTTTCTTCACTTAAAAGCCTCTAGGGCAAGGACCATCTTTCCTACTCTGCATTTTGTAAGGACCTTTTCCTACTGGATATTGGTTTGTGCAGTTCCTCCATCCCGTCGGTAATCTAAATAACTTAAACACAGTGAAAGCTTGATTTTTATTTTTATATGTGTGTGTATATATATATATATATATAATATAAAGTGCCTGTCCTCCATATGCTCCTGCCCCGCGGGGCCCATTGACCATGGTGCCACACAAAGACATGTGTCCTGAAGGACTTGGTGGCGGTGGTTGGCAGCACTGGTGCGGTGGCTGTACCCAAACAGCCGCCCTGATCGTTCCCCAGGCATGACTCCCCTGTTTGGAGAGGGCAAAGCGGAGGAATCCCCCAGGTCTTCCCTATTTGCTCTTGGGATTCTGGGGGTGTGGGGAGGAAGCAGCTGTGCCAGGGCTCCCCCAGCAGCAGGGTGGCAGCCCTTGGGCTTGCTCTCCCAGCAAGAGCTTTGCTGAGGTATTCGTGAACATTTTGTCTGTAATAGGAGAGAGGGAAAAAAATCAAGGCTTGTCCTGCAAAACCTTGACTAGTTTGCTTATCATAGTGATAGGGAACTCAGAAAGGATACAGTAAAATCGCCTAGGGATTTCTTATTAGGTGTTCATGGAGATCTTTTACCAGTGAGAAGGATATGTATAAGCTAGGATGAGCCTTTCCATTTATACGCTGATAAGAAACTGCACATTGTTTAGTACTGATTTTCCTCAAGAGAGGGAGTTTAATTCTCTGTTTTATGGACAGGCTTCTCTCCAAAGAGTAATATTTTATTACTCTGTTTTACAACACAAGCAATCATATACTACCTAGAAATACAGAGCATATGTAGATGAGGGGAAGACCCTAAGTAGCCCTTGCAAAACACCTAGGATGAGGAACAATGACTGTCCTGAAGAGGCAGAGGCTCCTTTAGAAACATCAGAAAGATGCGAAAATGGAAGCCTTGATGTCCGTTGATCTTCAGCTAACATCCAGGAATCATTCCCACGTGTACCAGCTGACCCTGCTCCCAGAGCACTGATTTCAGTCCCCAGAGCTGCTCTTTTTTTTTTTTTTTTTTTTTTAAAGCTACTGTGCTGATTCTTCAAAGGGTGCTGGATTTTCATTTGATGAATTACAGAGTTATCTATCCTTGTCTGTTAATTGGATGGAGAAATTTCTCCATGACTTGTTTTCAAAGTCATAATGGCATTATTTCTTACTTTACGTCTGTAAGGTTTTGAGTGGAAGGAAACTAAACTGTTCTGATACTATTTCAGGTAATTGAGATACTTGTTTTCATTTTGGGATTTGAGGGCGCCCTCAGGTTGTGTGTTTGTTTTGTAGGTAAGATCTGCTGAAATGGTTACTGTTGGGCATTTATCTCTATGGGAAATAGTTCCTTTAAGCGGAGAGGCTAATCCCATGCCTCGGACAGAGGGTTATTTTTACATAATTATTTGTCCAGCCCCTCAGTAATGTGATATCAGGAAACAAGAATGATAATGTGACACTGTGCTAAGTAAACCCCCATCAAGACATTAAGAGGACTTTGTTGGGATTAGAAACTTAATACAGTCTTTTCCTTTGTCACAGAAGCATGTTTTCCAGCAGATAGACATGTTAGGTCTTTCCAGCAGTAAGGTACGTGGGACTCACCGATTGCCACGTTTCAGAAAAATAAAGTGAGTGGCAGGTTGGAAAGGCAAGACAAGGGAACGGGGTGTGCAGAGACACAGCAGGAGATAGCCCAGCCCTGCGATCGGGTGAAGAGCCTGCAGGGCTTCTCCCTGCCTCAGTGTCAGCGTCTCTCCCATACAGATTTTTTAAGCACATACTTGGACCTCAGCGGAAATCGGCCAGGAAAATATTCCGAGATAAATACTCTGGAGCTGTATACAGCTGTCATTTGTGGAGCACAAATTTGCTCATAGTCTTTTTTACCTTTGCTCACATTTTGATTGTGAGGCTAAAGCATGGGATACAGCCTGGTTGTCTCAGGCATCTCATTTACCTCCAAGTGTAAGATGCCGAGTGGGTCGGTCCTTCTAAAGTAGATCCCCAGGTTTCCATCTTGAGGTGATGGAGAGCTGGGTTTCTCCTGCCAGCCTCCAGCAGGAGGGTCACTGAGCTCTAGACACTCTCCTGTGCTCGGAAGAGCAGGAATCCCTCCTCGAGGCTTTCACAGTCAATTGCCTCTGTACGACAGCACGGGGGGACGTGGGGACATACTCCAGGAGCGTCCATCTGCTGAATACATGGCAGTCAGGCGTTTGGGCTAGATTGTTGGGTCTCGCCTAAAGTGCATATGACTTCCAGTTCCTTCCCCGAGCTGGGTTCTGTCAGAGGCACCCAATGATGGGGAACCTTGCTCTGCACCACAGGTGGGGTATGAGGTGCCACCTGGAGCAAAGCGGGGGTTTTCTCTATAAAGTATTTTAGATGACACGATGGCTGCCTGTAGGAGAAGTTGTCTGGTCTGTGCTTTGCATTGATATGTTTGGATTAATGCTGCTACCTTATTTCAGCACTGGGTGGTGGAAGGTGAGCAAGGCGTCCGTATTAAGAGCTGTTTCTGCTCTGGTTTCTCTTTCCCAGGGATATGAAGCTGGATGGTGGACGCCAGTGCCATTCTACTGGAGTGTGCCTGAAAGAGATAATTGGTCTTGAAGGTGTGGAGCTCGGAGCGGACGGGAAGGTGGGGATGCTTCGGTTCCTACTCCCTTAGATTTTATGTAATAAGGGAAAAAATGGCTTAACTAATAACAAGCACAAATATAAACATAAGTTATAACATCCAGTGTAGCACAGTAGCTAAAGCACAGTATGTGCAAACTGTAAATCAGCTTAGCAGAAATTCAGGAGGACTGCCCAAGCTGTCAATGCAAACAACTCTGGTTCCTTGAACAAATTTGCCGCTGGCAACATCTGAGTCTGTAAAGCATTACTGAATCACGCAGCCTGCCCCTGGCTCTAGCAGGAGGTATCACTGCAGAGTATATTGTCAGGAGTTTGAAAATAATTTCTGGTGAGAGTCGTAAGCTGTAATTCTGTTTGCTTTCAATTTTATTTAATAAAATAAACTTTGCTTAACAGTATATTTTTCCAAAGAGCAGGAAGACAGTAGTACAAATCTGATGAGTATTTCAAAATCCAAGAATGCATTCACTTGAATAGAATAAGCAATTACGAATCTTTAGGGAAAGCAATCCTTTTTAAACAAATACATAGAGGAGAGACAATTTTAATCATAAATGAAAACATTTTTTTGCTGAAAGCCTGATTTACTTTTTACAGTTCAGTTTACCCAGCCTGCTGTAATATATGGATTTAAAGGCCCTAGGTCAATGCTGCTACACATGGTGTGCTCACCTAACCAGGTGTCAGGCCAGACCACAGGCTGTAAATTCCTGAGGACAATCTGTCTGCTTATAAATAAATGAAAGCTCACATGTTTTATTTGATACCTGTTCTGACCTCCTCGTAAACCAGTCTGGAGTCTGAGACTTTTTTTTTTCTTCAATATAATGTTATTTTTGGAAAATAAACCTACAAGAAGCAAGGCATAGCCTACTCCTGGCCAAGGGTAAAAGCAGAGAATCAGTACGCTCTAAAAATAATTTTGTCACAAGTTACTCGTTCACACTTAGTCTGTGTTGGGAGGTAATAAATGATCTCCCACAACCATTGCTATAAACCGGAGCTCACTTACGACACCAATAAGACTCTGCCAGACAAAATCCTAAAGGAGAAAAATACCAGAGAAAGTGCTTAAGTTTAGTAATGATCAAGTGATTTGCCTCTGGCAGCTCTGTGCTGAGGGACCCGTACAGATGATGCTGTTTCAGTGAAGGAGCTGAAATCTGCCACAGAGAAGGTCCACTGGAAAAAAACCTGACCAAACTGACATATTTCTAAATCTGACCCTTGAGTAGGATTTTGTAAATCCAGTGTATTAGAGCTTGTGTGTGTGCTTGTGGTTTTGTTTTGTTGAAGAATTAATGCCTTTGCAAAAGCTTTTTTTGCATGGATAAAGTGACTGCACTGAAGCAAATGTAGGTGACTGGTGTTTATTCATCTGTGCCTAACTATTAAATCCAGAAAATCCTTTGCTAATTTGGCTTCCCTTGCCTCCAATTGGGATGCACCAAAGGCATCCCCCTGCGGCTGAGTTGGGCTGATAGTAACTGTCTGTTCTGACTTTCTTTTTAGACGGTTTCTTATACACAGTTCCTATTTCCCACCAATGCTCTGGGAACTCGGAGAAACACGATAGACTCCACCTCATCCTTCTCCCAGTTTCGCAATGCAAGCCATCGTAGCCTTTCTTTGGCAAGAGCTAACAGCACCCAGGGGAGCATTGATGCAGGTAACTTCTCAAGAAGCTTGTTCTAATAGCCTTGCATAGCTTGGTGACAGGCAGTTATTGTGAAGGGCGGACATATGTTTTAGCCCCCTCTTTTTGCTTAAATGAGGCAAAATAGAGTCTCATGTTGTAGGTGAAACAGGGCTTGTTCCCTGTTTTCTTTAGCAAAGCTGGCTTACAGATGATGGAAAGTTAAGTAAACAAGACTGTTGGTCGTATTGACAGCCCCTGATGGCACCCGGCATGCCTCCTCCTGTCACCGGCATTGTTTGTTCCTCCCGCATCAGGCTCATCGTTGCCTTCCTTTGCTATGGAAAATTTACAGGGTCAACACAAGCCGAAGGTGTAAATCATACTTGTGACCTTTATTAGGCTGGAAAGGGCTGTGTTTACAAAACCAGGCACAAAACATAAGCCAAAGCACTATATGCTTAAGATATTTTGGCATGGTAAATGAAACAAATCAAAACGTCTGCATAAACAGATGAAAACCTGTTGCTGGGAATAAAAGTCATGCTTTATATAATTTTGCAGTTCTCTAAGCCCTAAATTCACATTTACCAGGTAATTCATAAGCTCTGTATCTCTATAAGGTCCTCTGTATCTTTGCAAATTATATTAGCAGAGTTTTCAAGATTTAGCTAAGTCTTCCGACTCTTTCAAAAATCTTGCATGAGGACCAACTTGTGCATTATCTGTGAACTCGTTTGCCACTTCTGTTAAGTTTGGAGATTTCTTGATGTAATGACTTCCTTTCTTACATTTACCATTGTTTTATAGGTAGTGACCTGGGAGACTTTGTTGAGTATGACCCAAATCTTTTAGATGATCCCCAATGGCCATGTGGCAAACATAAGCGGGTTCTAATATTTCCTTCATATATGGTAAGTGATATGCAAAATTAGGTGTAGCACAGATAAATTTTGGTAACAATATTTTGAAGGTTGAGGTAACATTTGGCCATATTTTAAGAAGATTATTATTATTTTTAATCTACTAATAACAGCTGTTTGGAATGCTTTGTTCTATATGACAGTTACTTACCGGGACATGTAAAAACAAACTCGTGGAGGTATTACAAAAGTAAATGCTTTTATTACCACTGTATTTCATAAATGCTTTAGATGAAAGGCTTGTTCGAACAATATGTTCATTTTCTCGCATTCAGAGGAAAACTTATACTTCCCCTAACTGGCATCTATTACAAAATAGGAGGATGCCCATTAGGGTTTTTCTGAAGTCATGAAGCTGCATTGTGTTTTGATGCCTATCATTCACTCCCCGGAACAGCGCTTCGGTGTCTAGTAGAGCCTTTGTTTCCCAGGTATTTATTTCACCATGGGATAGTCCTTCCTTTAACTGTGGCTATTACAAGCAGAGCCTGTATATTTTTCACTATATCCAAACCTGTAACAATACAGACGCATAACTGTTCCTTGGTCCGTGCTCTCACTCAATGTTTTCTGTGGTGAGAGACTTCTGTAGCCTTTTTTTCGGTTGCACCAAGTCTGTAGACTTTGGTGTCCTATTTTGGCAGGACTGTTGCAAGATGCAGTGCCATCACATGCATGTGAGCACGTATCTGTCTGAATTATACATCCAAAGCAGTAGTAGGCAGCAGGGAAAAGCTTTTTTTTTTCCCCAAAGTGGTGACCTAGTATGCTTATCTATATACAAATAGGATAGGATTTGAAACGCTGAGGTCTAAAATGTTGTCCATGTCCTCCCTTAACAGAGATATGATTTAAGAAACTACTAATGTATGTAAAGATACACTCTTTGTGGGTTCTTTTCTGCCCCCCACCCTGGTCTTTATTTGATAAATACTCTCGGGTTCTCCTTCTTCAAAATAAATGGACTTTACGTGTTCCATGTAGACTGAAGCTTATCTCCTTGCTGGCAGGAGCGTTCTGCCTGTTGCACAGAAAGGCTTAATCGAGCTCTGAGGCTGTTGTTTGTGCTAAATGTTCAAGTGGGAGGTCCAGTATGTCCTCCGCTTACTTTCAGCCAGTTTTACTTTTAGGGTTGGCAAGTTGTCTTTTGGCTGCCAACCCACAAAGTGTGAACCTCTTCTGGCAGCTACCTCTGGGTGGGAAAATATTTGTTAGGCTTGGATACGGTTATTGTCGTGAACAGGGAACTGTCTTCCCTCAAAGAGAAAGATGTTGTTAACTGGCATCCACGGTGAAGATAGCTTTAGCAGTCGTGGTTGTGTTTCCAGCCTTCCTCAGGCTGCAAATGTGCACCGGGCAGTCTGAGTCGTCTTGGATCACCTGAGGTCTTTCATCCCTTTTCACCTTGGTGCTGAGATGGACATGGTTGGGCAAGTCGGAATAGGACAGCCAGGGTAGCGTCCTGCAGGGGAGGTCTCCAAGGCCCTGGAGCAGATATTCAATGCCCTTCTTTTCCATATGCTGGTTAACCACAGCGTTTTGAGGTACTTTTATTGCAGTGAGGAGCTGACTGGGGATTTCCACTGCGACAGAGGTATGATTAGATGCTTTAAAGGTGAAAAATGGACTTCAAGGGCAGTTGTTAAAATCAACGTCATTGTTTGTCTAGAGTATATCTGCATTGACAGGGGTCTCCCTGCTTTTTCATTTTCTCTGGGGGTTAATTACTGCTGTGTCTGGAAAAATGCCTTATTTCACATTTTGGGGGTTTTTTTGCCTGAATTTGCCTTCCAGCCGTCACTTCTTCAGCACTCGCCTCTCCCACCCTGAAGGCAGGCACTAATCTAAGAAAGGGCTGGAAGACATTAAGTGCTGTGTTTCTTTCATTGGTGGGAATAACTGGCACATGCCGAAAGCTCTCTTGCCCAAAGTCCAAGGATTTTGCCTGCCCCTGGTCGAAGCAGCATAGCCGTGATGCCACGCAGGAGCTGAACAGCTTTGCAAGAAACCAAAGAGTGAGAGGTTGTTCTTCAGAGAGATTTCCTTTAGCCGCAAGAAGGGAGAAAAGGTAGTGTCGGAGTGTCCCGGGAGCTTGCAGGTTAAATAGGATTTGACAACTCGGGCTGCGGGTAAGGAGGGCTTGTGTGTCGAGCTGGTGAATATAGGGCCATCCTGGCTATGTAGGAGGCTTTACCCGCATCCATATTAGACTTTCCGGACTCAGCTGGCATTCCCCCTCCCTGCAGTTGACATCAGTGTGAACAGGAGCATAATAGGCTGTAATTTCAAGTCATTTACTTCCCCAAATCTAAAAATCGGTGTACGCTGCAATTAAAGCAAATTGCAGTCTGAGGCCAGCGAGAAACCTGTGGTTTTTTTCCTGACCGTGCGCAGCCATGGCGGTGGTGAGAGACCTCTGCCAAATGACCGCAGAGCTGCTGTACACAGATGGAAACCGGTCTCTGGTCCTGAGCAGAATACAGCAAGTGCTGGAGCAGCTGAGAGCGGCTCTGATGTCAGCGCCGAACATTTTGTTGTGTGTGGAGAGCTTCAGCTTGTAATTAAAGTTGCATTACTTGGCCAGCATTTAGCATTAATGCTTGGCAGCTGCACGCTTGTGGATATTTCTCCCCCCGCCGCCCCTTACGGATGCCAGAGCAGCTAACGGGGGGGAAGGTGTGCGAGAGGAATGCGAACGCACGGCGGGTGGTGTGGATGAGCGGGGCTGGATGCTGGGCGGCGGCGCTGACTGCAGAACAGGGCTACGTCCACCAATACTGCTCCTGGGAGCCCGGCTCGTGCTTGGCAGGCCAGGATTTCTCCGCTGGTAAAACTCGGTTGAGGCCTTGCGTGACTGCTGCATCGGTAACGACTGCAGCCTTTATCCTGAGGCACAGGGCAGGCAAAATGTGTGGTCCTGCCTGGCTTCTGCTCTGAAATACGTGTCGTTAGCGCTCGAACCTATGCAACGTGCAGTTCCCTCACGTTTTTGTGGAGCCTGAGTTTATCATCACTGACATCGACTTTATAGTCTCATAACTCGACAGGGCTGAATTAGTCCTGACTTGCAGAGGATTTTTAACTGCAAGTCCTCAGCTGTTTTCAAGGGGTAGCTGAGCTTCTTCCTTGAAGACAGCTGTGGGGAAGGAGAAGAGGAGAAGTGCTTTCCGTCTGGTCTTTTTTTACAGTGAAGTTCCTAGCTTGAAAGGGTATGCACTTCCCTGCTGCATTTCTAAAAGTAATACCCGCAAACGGCCTGTCAGGGGATGATTCTGAAAAAGCAGCTTCAGTACTTTCCCAGAATAAACTTTACGGCTTCTATTAATTGTGTTAGTCATATTTAAATTCTGGTCTACCTCAGAGAAATTATTTTGCTTTATGTTGGCTTTGTAGGAGAGTCTACAATCTCTACTGCAATATAAACAGTAAGAGGTAGAAGAATTTCATGCTGGGGGGCAGGGGGAGGAGGGAAACACCATGTCACGGTTAACAGATGTCTTCCTGGCTGATACTGCTGAAACTGGAATTCTTGCAGATTCTTAAATCTCTAGAACGGGAAGTTTATCTACCAGACAGAGCAGTAATTTCTGTGCTTGAGTCTCGCGTTGACCAGGGTGCATCCAAACTCGTCGGTGCCTCCCTGCCTTCTTGCCAGCAGAAACACTCCTTCCGTGCAGGAGTAGCATCTTGACTTCGAGTGACCCTTCTGTAATAACATCCCTGCAATATCCATCTATCTGTGCGCAAGGGATACACTTGGAAATTGGTTCGGGTACTTAACTGCAATTTCAGTGCATTGGCTTAATTATGTCAAAATAAATTGACATCTGTACACCAGTAATAAAAAAAGCGTGTCGCAGAAGTCTGCAGTGCTCTTACAGCGGGGCTGGCTGTCAGCCTGCGTTTGCCAGGACTTAGCGTCGAGCACAGCCAGGCTGCGTTATTAAATATTAGTCCTCCAATGTGATTTTAAAATTAGAACTGCTTGCTGCCCAGGCCGTTGAGTCTAACAAAAGCCCTGCACGATGATATAGCGCATTCGGTCTCTTGCTCCCCCGTTCTGTCTTTCACAAGGAGCATCAAGGTCAGGAGTGCTCTGCTGCAGCCAGCGTCCTTCAGTGCCGTCACCCTGTTCTTCGGGCCGCTTCCGTAGCTGTAAATTAAGCGTCTCCAGACTGCTTTTTTATCAGCTGCTGACCTTGTACCCAAAAGCTTTCAGGGAACAGAGGATCGCAGTGGTGGTATATAGCTGCATTTAAACCCTGTGCTGGATGCATTTGATGCTATATTTGGCTGAGACTCCAATGAGCACATACTTTGTAACAATGACACACTGTATTAATTGAGAATTATTTCAGTGTATTAACCAAGTAAAATAAACCGGCACCCTTCCATGTACTTTAATTCAAAGAGGCAGTTTGGAGATTATTTGCTTTGTGAAATTCTAAATATTTCCATTTAAAATCCTTGAATACTAATAACTTTCTAACAACAGAAACATCTTCTTTTAGTCTTCCTTTTCCTTTTTTTTTTTTTTTTTAATTGTAAAGAAGGAGTCTCTCCCACTTCCCATCACTGTTTTAAGCCTCTGCTCTAGCAGGATTTCCCATATATATGCATCTTCAGCTGTAAGTATATGCATTAGGTTACTGACAGTTTATAGCTGCATAGCTGGTCTCCTATGGTATGCATTAAGGTAGCCAGGCAGTGCAGAGGCATTGACTTCTTTTCATTTGTTATGTGGTTGAGAACTCCAGTTGACCCACTGAAGGTCTGTTGGAGGTATCCATCTTCTGTCTGCTCTCTGTGAAGTAGATTTGTCAGAGGGTACATAGTAACGAGAGCTGAAGAGAGCGTATCGTATACCTTTCCTTTTATTCACTATTTTATTCTGATTTTATCCTTCTTGAGTGGGAGATAGAGGCATCCAAGGCTAGATCATCTTTTACTGGTAACGTGCCAAAGCAGGATTTATTCTCAACAATATTTCATCTTGCCAGTCTTTCCAACCATTTCAGGCATCCTCCCTCCGCCTGTATTTATGAAACTATATATACAGCTTTCCTATGAGAAAGCAGCTGCATGAAAACGCTTGTGAACACACAAGCTAACCTCCAAGTTCAAAACTGCCAACCATGCAAGATGTGTGCAGAGTACGACTTCAGCCGAAGCATTCATCATGTTGTCCAGGCATCTGTCAGCTACCATATATCAAGGCTTTCATTTGTCTTGTGCAACTTCCATCGCCAAACTAAAATATACATAGATTTGTATACAGAGGACGTGAACAGAGCTCGCGAAGGAGTATTGCTGAATACCGAAGTGAAATGTGTTTTGTACAAATAAGCTGTGAGAAACAAGACAGGCGTTTCTGGATGACAGAAGTTACAAACACTGGAGATTGGAGTATGAGAGAGAGAGTTTGGTAGTTCCCAGGGCCTCGCTCGTGCGTCTGACAGCTCTGGGAGCGCAGGGTGCCTGCCTGGCAGGGAATAACAATATGTATGGACAGAAAAACACTGTGCTCCTTTTAGGGAAATATTTGCAAATCCTTCATAGAATTCGGTGTATCGGTGTCGAATGGTCCTCCTACATGGACAATACCAGAATTGATCTGGACAGACAAAAATCCATGCCGTTTACTGTCATATCTTCTCCTCAACATGGCGGCTTCGTTTGGGACTCGCAGGCAGCTCAAGCGCAATGAAATGGCCTAAAACAAAGAGTAGAAGAGTAAACACTGAGCAGAGAGCAGGCAGCAAAGGATGCCATGAGCTCAGAGGCCTCCCATCTCAGACCCCAGCTGGTCCCTGTGGTTCATTGCGCCACCCCAGAGGTTTCCTCTGCTCCATCCCTGGTGGGCAGGGGCATGGTGGGGGGATGCTGCTCCGTGCCGAGCCGTTCGCAGGGTGCAGGAGGTGCCCTGGGCAGGAGCGGGGTTGGGGACCTGGATTTCTGTGTAGCCTCGTGGGTGCTGTGCCCCAGCCATGGCATGACAGCAAGAGGGGTGCTCGGGTGCCTGGCCAGAACCCGTTAGAAGGGTTAACTGATTTAATCACTCAACAGACACTAATTTGGCGTTACTTTTAAATTACCTGCCAACAGATATTCTTTTTATTTCTTCTGCTGCCTGCCTCTCTGATGGGCAGGGTCCCACGTGCACGTGTTTCTATCGGCACCAGCTGGGTAAGC
The DNA here is from genome assembly GCA_034008185.1 of Gorsachius magnificus. NCBI lineage: Eukaryota > Metazoa > Chordata > Aves > Pelecaniformes > Ardeidae > Gorsachius > Gorsachius magnificus. The sequence goes on along the minus strand of CM067082.1, from coordinate 52,123,477 downwards.
AGCGTCCCACTGCTCAGACAAAGGTGGGCAAAAAAAAAAACCAAGGGGGAGAAAGAAAAAAAAAACCAGAAGTTGCACAATTTCTCTTCTGGAGAACAAGGGCAGTTAGCTGAGCTCTCCAGCATGGCCCTGACAAGATGAGACAGCTGCCTTAGAGCCAGTGTGTTCAAACATGCTGCCGTTATCCTGTTACATGAATCAAACCCAGCACACACCAGCTTTCATCTGGATTTCATTATTGTGATTTATATCGTAGAGACTGTTGTCTTGCAGGAAGCGGCAGTATACGGAGTTGGGGAGATTCTTATCAACAGGACAAAATTGACAAATCTCTCTGTTTAAAAATAGCCATACCTCCTTACCATTTTCAGTTTAAAGCTGTTTGCTTACTCTCAAGCCTCCGAGTGCTTTGCTTTAAATAATTTTTTTTAAAAAAAGAGCTTTTCCCCCCTCTGAAGATAATTTAGCTGAATTCTGGCAAACCTCCCACGGGCTGGAGGAGTCCCAGGTGAAACAGACGGTGCTTGCAGAGCGGCCGTGGGGAAAGGTGCATGCCGGGGGGCTGCTGCTGCTCTGTGGCAGAGCCCGGGGCTCGCTCCCCCGCTGTGCAGTTGCCCCCAGAGCTGGGGTCGTGCTGGCACCTACTCGTTAGAGGTGAAAGCAACTGAAACTTGCTGTCGGGAATAATTTCTGAGCAGCTGAGTCCTGCAGGATGGTCGGGCCCTCCTTCCACTGCCGTGCCCTTTCTGCAGCCGAGTAGTTTCTGTCGTGCCGGCGAGGTTCGTGTGTGATTGCATCCTCCCTCTGCGCGAGGAAAGATGATTACCCGGAGAGAGCCAAATGCAAGTCTACCAGAAACACCCATGATCATAGGGAGATAATTAAGATAAAACTAAGGAGCTCCATGGTAATGGAGGGCAAACAACAAGCAGTTAGGTTTGCAGCGAAGCATGAAATAAGGTGTCGTGTAGCTTTGCACAGTAGCACCAAGCTTGCTCTTTCTATTGCTGCCCAAGACAGCCAGAAAATGCCAGTAGTAACTAAAATCATCTTCAAATTTAATAGCGGGTAGCCCTTATGTGCTCCGTGTCTCTTGACTCTCTAAGAGCAGCATGGACCAGTCCTTCAGTATGTTGAGTAGCAGACAGCACTGGTCTAAACTATGTTACGTGGCTTGTTTCAACAGTCCTCTTACAGCTGTACTAGGAGGAACCCTCTTAATAACACATAAAACTCCCAGCATACCTGTGTGTCAGAAGCGCCCGACTTGCTGAGGATCCTCTGGCAACAAACCAAGGAGTGGGCAGGCGGGCAGCAACGTTGCAGGGAAAGAAGGGAGAGGAGTAGCTGGCAAGATCTTCATTCTTCTGCTTCGGAGGGCTGAGCCGTGCCAGGCGAGATGAAGCTCGTGAGAAGCTGCCTGTGATGAAGAGCCATGGCCACGTGGATCTGTGCGTACATCCTTCCGACTTCAGCGAGATTAGAACCAGGCAGACCCGCACATTCGGTGGAAGCCTTTCCCTCCGACCCTGAGTAGGGCAAGGTTTCTCCTCTCTGTCCTTTCCTCTTCTTCTTTTTATTCAGGCGTGGTAGCGCGTTGCCTGCCTCAGCATCAAGGTGGCATATGAATTTTTAACCTCAATGGCACCACCATGTCTGCCCGGACCCATGCTGGAGCTCATCCGTACACATGCAGGGCAGCAGGGGTGACTGAAGAGGGTTGAGGTGGCTTTCTCCTTTCTGATGATTTCTTAAAACTGGCAGCATTCTGTAATAGGAGTGAATTTCCTTAATAAATTAACCCCTTTACTGAGCAAGATTTTGACTGGGGCCTAACACATAACTGTGTTGGAGGGGGCTCACAAGCATTTATACTTAGGAAGACGGCAGACAACTGTTGTGCATGACGTGCCCAGCAGAATTACCTGCCGGGACATAGTGGGGAGCAAGTTATCCGGACAGTTACCATGCTGTAGATCGGATAGCAGAATGGCCCACATTTTAAAATGTGTGTATGACTGTAACAACACCCAGTAGCAAGAAATTGGTTTTGTACTCTCTGTTACAGTATGTTTACCTCAAATAGCACTGGGCGCTATTCAGGGGGAACGCATGTTCTGCTTGCTTTTAAACTCCTATAATTATCCATTGTTTCAGTACCATATCTCCTAAAGAAAGTGGAGGAAAAGTTAGGTGTGTTTTACTCCCCTTCATGCTCATTTTGGATCCAGAGAAGAACATGATTAGGTAACGAGAGTCGTCCAATTGCTCTCTAGAGCCATTACACTCTCTCTTCCCCAAGACCTTCCATATGCTATTTTAATTATTGAAAAAAACACGCAAGCATATGCAGTCAGTCTCTGCCTGATTTAGATTCCCATTATGATATAATCAGGGAGTTGGCAGAGGCACTCATCAAGTCCCTTTCCATCATCTATCAGCAGTCCTGGATGACTGGGAAGTTCCACTTGACTGCAGGTTGGCAAATGTGACACCCGTTTACAAGAAGGGCTGGAGGAAGGATCTGGGGAACTATAGTCCTGTCAGTCTGACCTCAGTGCCAGGGAAGGTCATGGAGCAGATCATCCTGGGTGCCATCACACAGCACGTCCAGGACAACCAGGGAATCAGGCCCAGTCAGCATGGGTTTATGAAAGGCAGGTCCTGCTTGACAAAACCTGATCTCCTGCTATGACAAGGTGACCCGCTTAGTGGATGGGGGAAAAGCTGTGGATGTAGTGTACCTGGACTTTAGTAAAGCCTTTGATACCATTTCCCACAGCATTCTGCTTGAGAAACTGGCTGCCCATGGCATGGACAGGCGTACTCTTTGCTGGGTAAAAAACTGTCTGGATGGCGGGGCCCAAAGGGTGGTAGTAAATGGAGTTAAATCCAGTTGGTGACCGGACACAAGTGGTGTGCCCAGGGCTCAGTGCTGGCGCCAGTTCTGTTTAACATCTTTATCAACAACCTGGACAAGGAGATTGAGTGCACCCTCAGCAAGTTTGCAGATGACACCAATTTAGGTTGAAGTGTTGATCCGCTTGAGGGTAGGAAGGTTCTACAGAGGGACCTGGACAAGTTGGATTGATGGGCTGTGGCCAAGTGTATGAGTTACAACAAGGCCAAGTGCTGGGTCCTGCACTTGGGTCACGACAACCCCATACAACGCTACAGGCTTGGGGAAGAGTGGCTGGAGAGCTGCCTGGCAGAGAGGGATCTGGGGGTACTGGTCGACAGCCGGCTGAATATGAGCCAGCAGTGTGCCCAGGTGGCCAGGAAGGCCAACAGCATCCTGGCCTGTATCAGAAATAGTGTGGCCAGCAGGAGCAGGGAAGTGATCGTGCCCCCGTACTCGGCACTGGTGAGGCCGCACCTTGAATACTGTGTTCAGTTTTGGGCCCCTCTCTACAAGACGGACGCTGAGGCACTGGAGCATGTCCAGAGAAGGGCAAGGAAGCTGGTGAGGGGTCTGGCGTACAAGTCTTATGAGGAGCAGCTGAGGGAACTGCGGTTGTTTAGCCTGGAGAAGAGGAGGCTGAGGGGAGACCTTATCGCCCTCTACAACTGCCTGAAAGGAGGCTGTAGTGAAGTGGGTGTCAGTCTCTTCTCCCAGGTAAACAGGCGATAGGATGAGAGGAAATGGCCTCAAGTTGCACCAGGAGAGGTTTAGATTGGATATTAGGAAAGAATTTTTCACTGAAAGGGTTATCAGGCACTGGGATGGGCTGCCCAGGGAAGTGGTTGAGTCCCCATCCCTGGAGGTATTTAAAAGACGGGTAGATGTGGTGCTTAAAGACATGGTTTGGTAGTGGACACGTACGGTTGGACTTGATGATCTTAAAGGTCTTTTCCAACCAAATGATTCTATGAATACAGTGAAGCTCCATCTCCTATAAAGGTATAACACACAAGTGTTTTGCGCGCCTCTTCCCACATCTTGTTGTTCAGCATTAACAGCCCTTTGCCAAAGTATGCGTTAATCATAAACAGAAATTAGAAAGGAAAAATGATTTTACTGGAAGGAGAATGCACTGCATGGCAGACTGCTGCTCTCCCACTGCCCGTGCCTGAAGCTGGCCGGGAGATGGGTGCCTGGGGAACAGGTTGTCCCCTGGCTGCCCAAGCAGGAGCTCTTCTCTGCTTCTGTCTGAGGGGCAGAACAGCCAAAGCCAGGAAGAAGCTGGGTGGACCCTTTGCTACTTGGGGAAATTCTTTAGATTGTGACAAAGAGGAATAGCAAGCTCAACGTAAAGGAAATAGATTGTCCACTTTGACTGTTGTCCTAACTCAATGATTTTGTCCCCTTATTGCCTAGCTTATGACAGTATTAGTACCTTGCACTCTACCGAATGAGCTGCCACATAGACTAATTATTTTATCACAAATGTATGCTATAGGAGTCAAGAATTTGTACCGGTGGTTCCTCTGAAGAAGCAGTTTGAGAGAAACTCACAGTATGTCTCAGAACCGCATGGAGATAGGCGCACAAAGTGTGGCCATCAAATCAGTTCTCATGATAATTTTTTTTGGTTTAATGAAACTTCTCAGCTACATTTTATCTATCCACATTTAGCTTAAACTCAGTCTTAGTGATACTTGAAGGATCCTACTAAGGTACGTGTTGTTGGGGGCTTGTGCTGAATAGTGGTCTCAGGTTTCAGGTCACTCGTTCTGACAGAGCAGTTGCAAACAAACTGTTGCCTTGATTCAGACTTAATTTTCCCCTCTACTGAAAACATTGGGACTGACTGGCATTTGTTTGGTGTTCCATACTTTTGGGAATTGAGTGATCTTGTTTGTTACAAACTAAAAGAGCAATTCTTTCTTGACCATGTGTTACAGACCACAGTCATAGACTACGTGAAGCCATCAGATCTCAAGAAGGACATGAATGAGACCTTTAAGGAGAAGTTCCCTCACATCAAGTTAACCCTCAGTAAAATAAGAAGGTACGTTGCAAAGCTTGGCAAGGCTGCAATGTGATGCAGCTGTCTGACATTGCAGGGCAATTGCTGCTGTACATGAGGGGAAGCACAGCACTGATTGATCTTCCAGAAGCAGGGACCAGCAGAGGTGCAGAATAAGTCAGATTATTTCTTTGATTAATAGGCTGAGCAAACAAGACGGGGGATGTACAAACAGGCACTGGTCAGGTGTCAAACATGGCGTCTAATGGGAGGGGATGCGAGCTGGCCATGCACTATACTAAAATACCCAGAAAAATAACACAACAGAGTCTCTAAGCTCATGGCACTTAGCTTAAAAAGAGACTCAGGAAAGAGAAATGCTGACTTTTGTGCCTTGTCCAGAGAGCATGGCCAGGAGCAAAACAAGTGGCCAGCTTCACAGCAAACTTGCAGTATTTCATCACTGTTTCTAGTATAGCAGGCTAGACATACTGCTTCACTGAAGTGATGATAATTTCGTTTGACTGAAGTGGCCAGAAGGATACCGAGTCGTGTTGCTCTGTAACCAGACAGTACTGCAATACATGGGAAGACTGTCGGTTTGCATTTGACCAACCATAACCAGCAGCAAAGCTGTATATAGAGCACAAGCAATCAAGCTGTTGCTACTAAATAAATTGTATGCAGCTTAAGACCTCTGATGAAATACTGTTACTAAAAATGTCAAAGCTTTTCAGTTGCTTTTATAGTTTGACACAACTATCTGTTGGGGGCAGCGTGGGGGAAGGGCGAGGTCAAAATGTGCAGTGAAATGTGTCCCCAAAACAGAGCATAAAGATACCTGCCCAGCAAATTACGATTCCCTTTTCCCCTCCATTTGACTAAGCAGGAATCTCTGAAAGGATGACTCTTAGCGTGAAGTGAGAAATACTTTAAAACGCAGTTCACAGCATACTTGTCTGGTCTCTTTACTCAGCTTGAAGAGAGAAATGCGCAAGCTTGCTCAAGAAGAATGTGGTTTTGAAGAGCCCACAGTGGCCATGGCCTTTGTCTACTTTGAGAAGCTCGCTCTCAAGGGGAAGCTGAACAAGCAGAATAGAAAGCTTTGTGCTGGAGCCTGTGTTCTTTTAGCAGCCAAAATTGGCAGTGACCTCAGAAAACATGAAGTCAAGCATCTTATAGATGTACGTATCCATAGGTTTCCAGTGTTCCTTCTACATGAAGTGCCAGTGTGTGGTCTACGCAAGCCTGCTTGTCAGCAGTCATGCTCTTCTCTAGGTTTTCAGCTGTACGGCCAGCTAAATACCTTTTTTTATTATACATTTATGTGAAAGTAGTAGTTATCAATGTCACTGCAGAGGCGCGGGAAGCTCGTTTGATGTGATTGAAGACCCTGGTGTCAGATACTGCGAGGTTTGAGAGGTATCTGACCATCATTCTCAGTCAATACAAGTAAAAAGTTAACCCTCAGGATCATAGTGATTAATTTTGCTTTCAATTATGTTTTCAGGAGTGTCAGTAAGGACTCTCCTTTGAGAGGTAAATGCAGATACTAATTTCAGAGGGAGTCCTAATAGACTACCAAGTTTGTAGTTCTTTCATCAAGTTAAGCTTAAGAAAACTTAAAGAAGTGTTCCCATTGGAACACCTCACCCCAAGTGGTTTTTTGCAGAGTAAGGTGTTTGATCTTCCACCCACTCCATATGAAAGAGTTAACAGAAGGGAGTGTAATTCCGTAAGGTACCAATCCGATTTAACGCTACGGAGTTAGGGCAGGGTATTTGGCTACAACCAACTCACTTAGTTCAAGAGACATGGAAGCTTGGTTGGGGGGCAGAACTGGACTCATGCGCTTCTTCCACAGTCACAGAGCTGGGTTGACAGTGGGTTTGTTAGAAAGCCCTCTGAATAACCAGGAAAAGAAAAAATCAACCCAGTGGGAGTTGGAAGATCTGGCCACTCTTGCTATCCTGAAACATTGGTCCATCTTTCAGCCACACTGAGCTTTTCAGTAGACCCAGTGGGCAGAGAAGTAGCAAGCCAGGAGGATCATAAGAAAATAGCGGGGGGGGGGGGGGGGGGGGGGGGGATAGCCCTGAACAGCTGGTTGCCTACTGGTAGCATCCAAATCCAGTGAAAACAGCAGAGCAGATGGGAGGTTTAGTATGTTACAGCAGAAAGCCAACTCTGAAACCCTTCTCATTCCCCTTGAGGAAAGTTGTTTCCTGTTACTCACTGTTCTTATGGTTGCTGCAGATGATACCTTCTGCCTCTGAGGTACTAGGATCAAATGCATCTAACTGTAGCAGAAATAATTTCCCCAGTAGGGTGTTGTAACACAGTCTAATGCTGAAAGGAAAATTAGTGATTTCAAGCAGCGCAGGAAGTTTGTGGGCAGTTACGAGGTGCGTGTCTTCCATTACACAAGTGATTTCGATGTTTGCATGAAGCCAGGAGCTTCCTCTTCCTGCAGTGGTAATCACTGTGATCGTTAGAAGATGTATCTGCTGGAGATGGAATGAGTGAAATGGCAAACATGTCAGAAATAGCGTGCTTTGTAAGTTCACCTTCACAGTAAGGAATCAGTACATCCAGTTCATCCTGCTCTCATTTTCTAAACCTAGAGCCGCGCAAGTCCAGCAGGGCAGAGGTTTAATGACAGCAGCATGCGTGTTTTGAATAATGTCCTCTGTAAGAAAGCACTTAGAAAGTCAAATCCTCGTTCACAAAGACTTTTCTTCCCCCCCCCCCGCCCCTTCCTCGGCTGTTGTTGCAGAAACTGGAAGAGAAGTTCCGGCTGAACAGGCGAGAGCTGATCGCCTTTGAGTTCCCGGTGCTGGTGGCCTTGGAGTTTGCTCTCCACCTTCCTGAGCACGAAGTGATGCCGCACTACAGACGCTTGGTGCAGAACTCCTAGCGCTGGCTGCCCTGCGGGGAAGGGGCTCCCGACTTCCCGCTTGGCTCTCCTGAGCCGCAGTTACTACTGGAAATGCAAAATCAGACTCCTAACGCTTCGCTCTCTGTCTCCCCCCCCCAAAACAGTTTTTCCAGCAACATATAGGAAACACTGCGTCAACATTAAGACTCTCAGCTTTGACAGATTTACGTGTCGTTACTTTCTCAAAGCACGTGAAGACTGAGCTGTTGGTAAATGGTTAACGTGCTGAAACTGGGTGGCGACTGACCCTACCTGTGGGGACTACAGCTATAAAAGTAGGCAAAAATTTGAAGGGCAGCCTCTGTGACCACCCCTCTCTCCATCACACAAACCCTGGAAGCCCACATGAGTGCATTCTCATAGCGCTTTTTCTACAGACCTGCTGCAACTTCCAAGAGGACTTCTTAACGTGAAAAAGCTTTTAAAGAGGATATCTTCACTGTGTCAAAAAGAATGTGCCAATCTATTTTTGTATCAGCAATTGAAAGTGCACTTTTTCCTGTGGGGTGTTTGTGTGTGCATCCGTGTGTGTGTGCGTGTGCGACACCGAACTGATCTCAGTCCAGGTGGTTGGCTTAGCTGTTTCCGAGTGTATCAGTTACCAACGGCGAAGATCAAGGTGACCTTACGTGTTTACTTCTTGAAAAACGTAACTACTGGAAAAGTGGTAAATGGGATCATTTTTTTGACACTTGGGTTTTTTTATTCTCTGATCTTTCCAACATCGTACCTTTGAAAGGATTACACTACTGCTACTATGAGAGAAGGATCAGCAACTGACCTTGAGTTTTCAGTCATGTTTGTGATAAAGACGAAAGCATTAGTGTGAGATTTCCATGTCATGTTTTTTAAAAATATCTTGTGTTAAGCCACATGCATATTTTTAACCTTCGCACTTTTCCCACTGTGGAGATGGTTAGACTTGCACTCTGTAGTGTTGTATTTCTGTGCTCTATGTTAGAGTGCGTAATAAGCACATTTATTGTGCTGTATCTTAAAACAGTGTTTTATTTAAAAAAAAAAAAAAAAAAAGAGTAGGGCTCAGCAGTATAACAGGTGTTTAAGGCTCCAACAGCAGGGGCATCAGCTACCATTAAAGTTTTTGGGTTTTAACTAGAATTGACTGTGCAAAACCTAAAATCAGCGCCCTTTGAAGTTAAAGGTCCGGTTCCTTTAGACATTTCAGTACTGGAGTTTTATAGTAAAACTTCTTGCAGCTTCCCTGGTTCTGACTGGACACCCAGAAGGCTGGAGGGTTTCATCCAAGCTCCCTGATGCTACATACACACTAAGCTAGCGCCATGCTTACAGACATCGTTCAGTTGTTGGTACCCTGTGAGATTACACCCCTGTCCAATCTTCTGTGCTGGTTCACTTAACAAGCCTTGCCCTTAACATGCCCCACACGGATCTGGTAAAGTCGAATACTTATGGTAATTATTAAAAAAAAAAAAAAAAAAAGAGAATGAAAATCTCAGGCATGAGATTTTAGCTGAAGCCTTACCTCTCTAAGTTTGGGAGTGCTTGCTCAGAGTGTGGAAAGGGCTTGTGAGCAGAACGTAGAGAAGTGGTACATACCAGAGGATGTAAACACACTAACGCTTAGTTCCTTTCGCTCTTACTTTCATCAGCTTTATTCTTTCCTTCAGTTAGGCCAGGAAACATCCAGTTTCTTTACCAGCTTCGACTCCTTTAAATTCTAGTATGAAAAATGCCTGCGTATGATTGTTCTGTAGGATCTGGAAAGGTTACACACATCAGGACAAATGGGAATTTGTTTGATGCCGTTGCTCTCCCTCCATTTTAAGGGGGATGGTGACTATGCTAGCTTACAGTTATTATTAATATTTATCTAATTACTGATTAGATAACATTCCAGCAGGATTGGGGAGGAGGGGGTAAAGAGAAAAGCGTGCACCTACCTCCCCGGTGCAACGCCCCATGCCGCTGCAACCCACGCGTCACTCGGCCGGCTGCGGAGCGAGGGGAGGGGAGCCCTCACCAGCGCTCCTGCTCCCTCCTCCTCCTCCCGGCCCCCACACAGCCAAGGAATAGAAGAGCCAAGAGCCTGGAGTGCACCTAACACCTACAGCTGCCCTGCTGGTTTATTCAACCCAAAATGGCAGTGTAGCGTTGACCTACAAGCCAAAACGGTCTGCGGGTCTGCCAGGAGGGCTTCCATCCTTGGCTGCATCCCTTCCCACCAAAATTGTGTATATACGTTCAAGATTTGCTTCTGATTGCAGATATCTGTTTCTAATAGTGACCACTCAAGGCTAAGCAGAAGCTTTACCTTTCCGTAAAGGCTTCTACCTTTTGCTTTTGAGTCTGATTTTTTTCTTTTTTTTTTACGTTGCTTTATAGTATTGCAGGGAAAAAGCAAATTGTGATTGCAAGATGCAGACTAAAGAATGACAGTCTTACAGTAGTCTTTAGAGACGCTATCGAATCATGCTGTCACATCTTTTGTCTTCTGTGCTGCTACCCAACCCTGATCTACAGTTTACACAGATTTCTGGGATGAAATCTGATTGCTGGAGACTTTCTGCTTTTCGTTGTTGTTCTCGTCGTCGTCATTGTTTTGGGGGCGGGAAAGGGTTTCGGAGCGATGTTCAGTTACAGTTTGAATGTGGAATAAACACTTAAGATGGTGATGATGTTGCACTGTTCACTTAGGAACGTATATAAAGCCATATGATGCTAGATCTCAGAGCACAAAGCTTGGTCAGTACAATTATGGTTAGGACAACGGGCAGGATTTGCCCCCCTTCTCTCCCCAACCCTGGGAAAATTCAGGCTGAAGTGGTAGAGGAAATCTGTACCAAACAAAAAACATGTTGATTGTTTGCCTTTGTCTTACATGGTAATGAGTGTTGATTTACAAATGATTTTAGGTTCAACTTCAAATAGTTTGGGAAAATAATCCATTCCATATCACTTGTTCTGTTTTGAAATTATATACCGTACACTCTACCATGCAGAGTTTATTCCTTTTCTAAAAAAATAAATAAAAGTTTAAAAAAAATTGAAAAACCCAGACTCTTTTCCACCAGTGACAGCGTGTAAAATTATTCTGTTCTCTTATCTGTTTGTGTCAAATGGTTTTGGGTTTGTCAAACCAAATAAGCCAATGGAGGGACTGCCCGAGGGCCCTCGCCATCTCATGGCATTCGTCTGCCTACAGAGCCCTCACCTCCAGGAGCTTTCCTCTAACCAAGACCGTAATCTTCTGCCCATACCATTTTTTTGGGTTTGGGGGGCAGGGGTGTGTGTGTTAAGCCTTTTTTGGCACCAGCTGCCAGGCCCTGGGTTCCCCCAGTCCAAACCATCGGTGTGCAGAAGGACGAGGCACAAGCAGGCTCCTCAGCATTGCTTGTGTCTCATGACCCCTTGTTCACTGGAGAATTTGGGATGTGCCACCTTGGTTTAGTCCAGGTGGTAGTAAAATTTACAACTGGCCCCCATACCAGTTGTAGTTCACAAGCAGCCGCTTCCGCCTGGGAGGTTGAAAGTTCAGTTTGGGACACTCGCGCGTGCACACCCAATTATCCACCCCCTATTGGCGTTCAAGCTATTTTTTCCCACCTATGACACCCCCTAGATCCGACACCTAGCTAGGTGCTCTCACCAAATGACACCCATTTACCGTATATTTTCATTGTACATTAAATTTACGCAAAAGATTTGGCTCCCTATCTCCACCCATGACTGTGGGTTCTTTAGAGACCCTCAGCTGTAAATCATATTTGTGGCAATGCGAACATTGGCTGGATTTACACAGACCCCAGAACATACAAATATATTGAAAAATGCTTTGCTACTCATGTTCCAAAACTGCTCATTAACAGGCAATGGCTTCTTTGGGATAACCTGCAATGTCTCTAAATAATGTAATTTCAGCTACTTGCGCCAATCTCCTGAAATACGGAGCCCACAGCATAAGTCTTCCCTGGAAGCGGTGAGGAGTAGTTTGTTTGGAGATGATAACACCTTCCCACGATGCTAAAGGATTTTGGCACCAGGCCCCTACATTAAACATTTTTTTTTTAAAAAAAAAAAAAAAGGTAAAAGTAGTTTAGCAAGGTGAGAGACTGAGCCATCACAGCAGCTGAGGCTGAAATCTGTCCCAGGTTGCACCTTTGGGGAGGGGGCGAAGGAATGTGGGAGGCAGATTTGAACTTGATTTGTTCTTCTTCCATTGTAAACTTTGTAGTCAAGGGGCGGGGGGGGGAGGGGGAGGGTGGCGCAGAAACGAGAGGAAAAAGAAACTTGAGGTGCATCCCTTCAAAGGCAGTTGCACACCAGGAAAAAGGCCTTCCTGAAAGCCTGAACCTTTCTTTCTTCCGACCCACTTCGCTGTGAGCCCATACAGCCAGAGACTCTCTGCCTCAGCCTGCAGCCTGCCGGTCCAGGTGAGCTCAGAGGAGCTTTCCAGCCACTAGAAACAAAAAAAACCCACCTTGCCCAGATCCCAAGAGCAAATACCAGGACCAATGGTGAGAGGAGCAGCAACACTTATCATGTGCTATTGGGAAAAAGCAGGAACTGGATCCTGGAAAATGACCTGTATATTGGCAAAGCAAGGCAGGGAGTACCAGAAAGTTGCTGAAGTTGCTGCTGACTTGAGCAGCAAATGCTTCCTTCCCTTGGCAAAAGCTAAGTATTGGGTACCACCAGAAGTTAATTTACCCTTTCTACACATTCCTCTAGCCTGTCATACACCCCTTCCCGTAATCTTGCTGAGCAGCATCTTAAACCAGCTAGGACCCTTGCCTCTGCTACACTGTTTAGCTGGATGCTCCAGGACTTAATTCCTCAAACCAGAAGAAGCCTTCCAGTTCACAGCCAAATGTCATTGGAGACTACTAGTGTGTAACTTCTTGAACTCATGTCAGTATTTCATCTAACTCGAAACGGAAGTCTTTCCCCTATGAGAACTCTGGGACTGGGGGGATCCTCAGCAGCAGCAGATAATCTAGGATTTAGTTAGACAAGATACTAAAAGGAGAGGCAAGAAAATAATCCTCTTCCAAGAGCTTCCAAATGCAGTGAAGCGTTGCCTTGGCTAACATTAGTGGGTACGTCCGTTAAGGAAGAAGTTGTGCAAGCCAGGTTTCCAGAACACTGACACCTAAATTTACCTCATTTTCAATTCACCAGCAGCCCTGAGCTAGCCCTTGTAGTATTCTCTCCTTCCCAACACATACAGACACAAAGGACAGGTTTTCATCTTCCCCGTTGCTTCCCTCTACCAGCAGCTGGAGGGGTTTTGGGGAGTTGACTGGGGGAGAGAGAGGATGAAGAGGCAGAAGGGGAGAATACAAAGCCTGGTTCATTTACAAGCTGGTATTAAATCTTCTGTGTTCACAAACGGAGACTGGTTTACCAGGAATGGATTATGTTCATTGATTTAGGAGAGAGAATATTGGGATTTTTCTTTCCTTTTTTAGCCTAAGCTTTAGACAAGCTTTTCATTAGCACTTGCAGGGGCTGGAGCCTTACAGCAACGAAAGGTTTGGAGACATCTAGACTACCCTAAGCCACCTGTTTTTCTTCTGTTGCCCCACCAATTATTTAAGCTGCCCGCATGGCTGCACTGTGCTGGGATTTTTACAAAGGACAAAGGCATCGTGGTGCAGCACGAGAATGGCGGTCGCAGCACCGGCTTTCCGTCTCTCACACCAGAAGACAGAAGGTTGGTTCCCCATAACGGTCCCTAAATTTCTGACCATCTGTAGGCGTATTAGGAGCTCCTGGGGAGCACACAGGTCTCATCTCTTTCTCCTTCTCTCACACTTAGCCAGTCATCACATACACACAAGTTAAAATAAAAAGCAGGTGAGATGGTAAATCTCAACATATTTATAGAATGCTAAAAAAAAAAAGCAAGGAGGTCCAGCCTCCCCCACTCTTCCACACTTCGACATTGCCTTGACCCAACCACTTTGGATGGGGAGGGGAGATAATGCACCAGGAATAGGCTCAGAAGAATTGCGGAGCTGAACAGCCCAACATTCTGCATGAGGGAGGGAGGAACCATTCATGAAATTATAAATATGCAGAAAACAATGGAGTCTGTGGTTTCCGGTGGTATTTTCTGCCAACAACCGAAGAAGCCCAATTGGTTTTGTTGTTGGTTTTTTTTTTTTAAAAAAAGATAACAGCCTAATGTAGAAACATAGTAGCTGTAAAGTTTTAAAAAGACAGAGAAAAGGCTTTTATTTCTAAACTGCTCTATTCCCACCAGGAGCAAAAATGACTGAATTGTTCCCATTCGAGCTGGATTAATGGTCTAGACCATGCTGTTTCCCCAGTCCCTCCCCACTTGCCAGTGGCTGGATGTCCCCACAGAACAACATATGTGAAGATCCCTAACCAGAGGGCTGAGCCCCAGACAGACACCTTCCTCGTGTCCTCCCACTCCTGCGGGTGAGAGCACAGCCTGCGAGGCAATCGCCTCCTGCAGATTAAACTGCCACATGTGGTCCTTTTTAACTGGGAAAGATGCCAGGTCTGTCTTCAGCGCAGGGCAGGAGCACACAGTGGGCCTGGTTCCCATCTGTATGCATTGGCTACCTCTTGGTTGCACGTTGGGGTAAGACCTGGCTGTGCCCCCCACCTGCCACCCATTCAGCTTTCCTCTAAAAGGAAACCCACAGCGCCAGCAAGAAGGGATGCAAGGCACCGTCACCACATTTGTCCACGTGAGCAGCCCTAGAGGAAAAGGGAGAATTGAGGCATGTTAAAGACATGCCCACCTAAACAAAGGACAATTGAAGTAATGACCCACTTGTCATCACCACCAGCAGCAGCAGCAGCATCACCACCATCATCTTCATCTCTTCTTAAGAAAAGGATCTCTCTTGTTCCACCAGCTGTGAGAGGACTAAAAAGGGGCTGAACAGCACAGTTGAAATACAATCAGTAGCAACCCTCCTTCTGCCTTCAAGGCCAAAAGTAAGCTATTCAAAGAGCACAAGGTCTGTGCTCTGACCTCCCATGATGCAAACCCACAAACTAAGTGCATTGTAGCTCCTCATGGAGCACCAGCATTTTAAATAAACATCTAAGCATGATTTAGACATTTCAGATGGATGAAGTCCAATGCATTTCCAAACATCAGCAGGTTGTTCCAATCTCAGGCTCTTCTAGTTGTGAGCGTTTTTTTTCTAGCCAAAACTAGACCAGCTCAAGCTTATGAGCAATCCCAAGGCATTTAAATGCACATCTTTCAAAAGCACAGAGTGCTTTTGAAAGCTCAATATTTAATGCCTTCTTCCAGAGCGACCTCCTTCCAGCCATGTTGAAAAGTTCTCCAGTGAGCAGCAGGGACTGCACACCAATCGGCATCTGGGGTATTTCTGTGGGCAAAGATTACAATGCACACAAAGCCAACACCAGAACTGCAAAGTGCTCATCTCCCGCTACAGCCCAAAGTTTGTTAATGTTTTCTGAATCCAAGACTCCGCAAACCGTCATCTGCCTTGCAGGATGCCCTGTGTATTGTCTTGTTTCTTACAGATTGGAGTCAAATTAAGGCAACAACCTACATAGAAGAAAAAAAAAAAAGACTTTTTTTGTTCAGTACCCAACCTTTCATTTCCTCTAACCTGAGAAACATCATGCTGAGTTAGAGCTCTACCAGTCAGCGGAGCACACAAGGCATTGCGTTCAGAGGTACTCTCTAAGGACCATTTCAGGCATCACAGTTTAAATTATGGATCATGTCGATGAATTAACAACTGTCAGATCCTGTTTCCTCTTTTATTCCTTGTTAGGTGCTTTTTGCTTGCCTGCTGCTGTTTAAGTAGGTTGGTTGGTTTGTGGTTTGTTTTGTTTTTTTTTTTTTCCTTTTGGTTCACCTTTTATTATTTCAATAAACACAAAGATAAGCAGAAAGAAGCTGGTGCAGCGCTGGGAGTTGGGTCTGGCTGACTTTTTCACATGGTGCATCCGGAGCTGCAGACTCCACCCTTCATCTGATTTATTTTAAAAGCTTGCTGTGTCCATTAATGGAAAATTGGACTCTGTTCAGGCTGTGATGGTGTCCATGGACAGGAAAATGGAAAGTTTCAGATTAAAGCTGCAGGAGGCCAGGAAGAAAAATATCTGGTGAATTTAATTGATGGTGGCAGCACAATTATTATGGACAAATATTAAAGAAATGACAGCATGCGACCCAAAGCAGCTCCTTAGTTAGAAAGATAAAGGAGGGTAGCATGAAAGTCTGCAAGGTCACAGGGCTGAGAAATTGAAATACTCCTCACCAGTGGGAAGTTCAGGCGCTTTGCAGACTTGCTCTTTTGAATGTATACAATAGTACATCTATCACCGTGACGTTAAATTTGCTAACCATCCAGGTTATTCTTTCCTTAATTCCTTAAAGATCTAAGACATATCTGACGACACTCGGGCCTCCGCTGCTCGCTTTTGTGCTCATCGCGGAGTTTAAGGAAACGGTAGGTGTCTCGGGGACATCATTCTGCAGTTTCACTAAAATAAGCAGCTGAGCGGAGGGAAGAAGGCACAGTAGCAGCCTTCACTGAAGGCCTGATCAGATGCTGGTGAAGCCCATCAAGGCATATGAAACCCATCAACTCCTGGGTTGCTGCTGCCCACAGAGCAGAAGCCAGTAAATCAGCGAACAGACTTTTCAAAGCGCGACTGAGCTTCGATCCTAGCAGTGGGACTCTTAAGGGGAAAAAAGGAAGAAGCAGGGGAAAACCAAGCAGAATTGCTGCCCTTAATCCTATTGATTGATGTAGTAACAAAACCATCCTCACACGATTTTTTTTTTTTGCAGTTAACAGAGTAACAATAAAGTAAAAAAAAATATTTTTAGCATAACCGTCTATGGTTATTTATAAAAGACTACTACAGAGCATAGGAGATGAAACCAGTATGATGACATGGAAACGTAATGGATTCTACACCAAAAACAAACCCCCAAAACTCCAAAACCTTAAAGAATGCTCCAGCTGAAATCTCGCGCCATGGGCTTGCTTTATCGTTTGTTTTTAAACCATCACATGGAAAATGAGGATAGAATTCTATAGTGGGAATATATTTTTGGAGTGGTCAAAAATATTTCAGAGTACTTTGTACCTTCCTATTAAGGCAAGGCAGCTGAACTGCCAGCCCATGAAAGAATTTGTCATGAAATGAGTTCATGAGGTCTCTCGGAGAGACCAAGATGAAAGACATTGGCTCTTTAAGAGCCTGTTCCCTTTGCCCCTTTCCCTAAAAAACACAAAACCTTGCAAAGCCCTTCCAGTCTTTACCTTTGGATGAAGCAACTGAGTGGACTGGGTAGCTGGTGCAATATAATCAGTTGTTTTCCTCCTCCTCGCTGAAGACACAGCCTAAGACATTCCCATCACCACAACCATCTGTTTAAGGGAGCCATATCCAGCCTGAAACCCATAAGAAGTGAATAGAGTATCACGATGGATCGATAAGCAGATTTAATTTGCATCAGTTTAAAAGAAGATGTGGATTATTAACTCACAGAGCAGAACTTGGGTAATAGACCCCAGTTTCCTCTAGTCTAGGAAACTCTCCCCATTTTCCCATGAGCTGCTGGCTTACGTAAAGCCCCAGATGCCGGCAGCAAGAGGTTATGCCATCATCTCAGCTCTTTTCCACCGCATTTACTCCTTTAAAACTGACTTTCCATGGTTTCAAAGAGGACTTTGAACCACAATGCTGCCTTTGTGTCACATTTTCAGAAGCAAGAAGAGTAAAAAACACAAGCGAGATTTCGAAGGGAAAGGGGAAGTTGTTTTCTAGCTTTTACAGGAGGCTAAGAGTTCCTCTGTCAAAATTTTCAGTGGTGCTGCCCTTGCAATTCAGCATTTGCTCTGGCAAACTACACCGCTTTTCTCCAAAGATTTCTGAATCACAGAGGGTTTGTTTTATGGGTTTGTTTGCTTGTTTTAACCCAAAAGAAAACAATATAGCCGAGTTTTTTCCATCTGAGAGACTGCGGTAAGCAACTTACCCATACAACACGGCTATTCACAACACGAGCCACTCCAGTCTTTGCTCAGCAGTTTTGATATGCCACTTTGAATACAGCTGAGCCACATGAAGTCCTGTTGTGTAAGGCTCTCCTTGAAAGTAGAGATTTCTTTTCTTTGGTTACAGCTCATCAAGTCTTGAGGCTACAACCGTCTGTGTTAATCTCCGCTCAGTCTGTTCTTGTTCATCATCAATAATAAGCGCAAGGAGCACCCATGCTGAAGAACAGTATGAACAGACAGGTATAATAAAGAAATAAAAGCTGCCATGCTGAAATTTCTAGCTTCTGTGTCTATCCCACATCCTAAGTCTTTGAATATAACTGGAGACGTTAAATGAGAGAAAACAATTAACTTAGCCTTGAAGGAGCGTAACATTCGAAAGAAAATTCAGCTCCCTTTTCAGAGTGGCCGTCGCTGGAGTGATTTGCAGACCTTGGTCTTTGGCGGCAGGACAGCCAGAAGCAGGATGGCAAAGAGAAGAACTTGGACGCTGTTTTCTTCTGCCTGCTAGAATTTATTGTGTCTTGTACACTACAGCTATTGGGCTGTTCTCCACTAACTGCTGAGGCCTAAGTTTGCTGCACAAGTAGACTGGGTCATTCAGTTGCTGGCAAGTGAGATCCAGGACGATGCCTGCTCAGTCACATACAACTTCACTTCTTGCTCAATCTCCAGTGACACCGAAATGGGGTTGGCACATCTGTCATTCGGCTTAAATAAAGAAACTCACTGTAAGGGCTGATCACACAGAGAGCTGCTGTGCACCCCTGGCATCATCACCTTTTTGCTGGCATCGACTGCCTGCAGGGTTGCAGGCTCATGGGGACAAAGGGTCTCCATTAAAATTTCTTCTGACTGCTCTGACGTGAGTGAACTTCATTAGCTAACTTGAGAACTTGTGGAGGTAACAGGCACAGAGGCGCAGGGACCCCTCCCTTGAGAAGGCAGAGAAATGAACGATTTGTAGGCATCACAGTAGGAGAGGTGACTCCTTGAGAGAAGTTCTCCATGCCTTGTGTGAAGCCAAAGCTCATCCCTTGGTGTCACAGAAGGTGCATGACAGGGAAACAGCAAAAATCCCTTCTGGTTCCCATCTCCAGCTAGAGGGAATGATTAGCCAGACTGGCTTAGTCTCCACATCTTTCAAAGGAAGGTCTGAGAAATATTTGCCTTGCGGTATTTCCCACCCCAGTCAATGAATGCTTTCTGCTTTTGCGATGTGACTGCTAATTACAGCAGCGTAGTTCTTACAGCAGGCATTCGCAAATCTCTAAAAGCTTTCCACTGAACAACAACTTCATGCTTGAACCATAGTCCTTGTAGCAGAAACCTTAACCTTCCTGTTAATCTACCGGACACGAGTGATACTCCTCTGCTTCGGCACGGCAAATGGCACTCCCAGCTCTTCACCTTTCCTTTCCATTTTTGGTGCCTAATGACTTAATGAGCCAAAACCTCCAAACTACCAGTTTCTCAATCCAGATACCCATTTCCTCCAACCACCACCACCACCTTCTCCTTAGCAGTTTCGAAGGGGGTGTGCTGGGGGCCTGTTTTATTCAGCCAGCTTGCATCAGGCAGGCATTGCTCTTGCACAGCATCGCCTGTTGGTGCACCAGCCTTCCTCATCGGCAAGGGGTACAGAAATCAGAAGCTTAAGTGTAAACGTGAATCAAACTCCTACGGGAAAACAGGCCTTACATCTGCTTCCCACGGTGTACTGACTCTCAAATACTTGAACCAAGGTAAGTCTTAGGGCAGAGCAACCACCTCTTCACCAGCCTCACCTGTAGAAGTGCAAGTTTCCCTCTCTCTTGAAATGACATTTATGGGGAGTCATGAGTGGTACGGAACTGCTGATGGCAAACAGCGGGAAGAAAAGCTCGAGCACTCTCAGTTCCTGACATTAGGCAGCATCTCCTATGGTCACGTCTGCAGTTACGGGCTTTCATCCATTGCCAGGCAGGAGTGTTCAGAGAGGCTCGCACCCATTTTACTATATTCTTCTATATACAGGCAACAAGCTAGCGACTGAACAAGTTCTAGGCTATACGTTTTTAAATCTTAATGACAGACCATAAGACAAAATATATTTTATATATTGTCAAATCAAGAACTTAACATGCCAGCTGGCTACCCCCACCTACTCTGGAAGCCAAGACATTTATTAAAAGGTAGAAGAGCACTGTGTGACTGCTTCCCATCCCAGATAGGAAGAAGGAAGTACAATCCCCACCTCGGTGATCAAGAACAGATAGCACAACTTTTCCACCAGCGCTCTTCCAAAAACCAGTCAGTTTTCTAGCAGAAATGAAGGCTTACACAATGTCACTTTCAAAGCACACTTAAAAAAGGGTTAAACTTCTCAAACCAGGCAATTAAAATGGAAATGGTTACACAACTTCCATGGGCTCCTCTAATTTCTTTTTGAGACTAAACAGACATGTATTTGTAATATACCCCAATAAAAAAAAAACACAAAACCTTGGATAAGCAACACATTTTTCAGAAGCAAAGCTCTTCCCATTTTAGCTCCTGGTACCAAAGTATTTTGGCCTCAGTTTTTTTCAGTCCTGCCCCCCAATCTCCTTCCCCTCACCTGTGCCTTCTTTTCAGACAAAACGAGCCTGTCCCTGTGTCTATCATCTGGAACGGGATTAAAGTTTCACATGGAGCCTGTTGCCTGGTTTGCAGTAGTAGACGATCTATTTAAAAGCTTCTGCTCCAGGCACGATAAATTCGCTACGGCGTTTTCTTCAATCCACAATCTCCTTTAGCTTCCAGGTAAAACAAAGCTGGAGATACAGCTCCCGGCAACTAACTCTTCAACAATACTTAGTAGAAGCATCCATTTCAAAACATGTCCTATGCTGAACACCACGTTTCCTGAATTTTTCAGATCTTCTTGATTCAGGATGGGAAACAACATAAATTTATATATACTCATCCACCAACTTGGGCATAGGTGTTAAAAAGAGTAATAGTAAATCAGAACTCTATCCCTTACCGAGCATTTTAATAGGTCCATTGCTTTAAACAAAAAAAATAATTAAAAAAGCTTTTCCTATTGCTTTTTTGCTAAGATCACTTGCTCTGCAGATTTTCGGCTTAAGTATTAAAGTAGTAAGGAAAGACTGGCATAGATTCTCTTCCAACAGCAGCCCCACAGCAATAAGCAACACCAGAATCACTTCAGTGGTAAGCATCAGGTTCATTTAATTAATTTAATAACATTTTCTGCTGGAAGATATGTCACTGCTGCCAGATCCAGAAGGTTTTCTCAAAACAGCATCTCTGCTGCCTGCATTTTAGGAACCGACTTGTGGTCAACATCCATCAGGTTTACTATTTCAGTCTTCTTTCTGTGGCACTTGGCTTTAAGTCGAGGCTCTTTATCATGAAGGCCAGCCACACGCACAAGTCACGCCTCCGCAGCAGGTCATACATGCCTGGCCCCAAACCAATTACTTCAGCAAGAAACACAAGACATTTGGAAAATAAAAGTGTAAGCAAGGTAAGACCAAAAAGGTATTGCGCGATTCAGGACCACCTCTGACAGAGTGGTTTGATCAAAATCGGTAGATGTGAAAGCAGCCTCCAGGGACTTGCTGTCCCTCAGAACGACCAGCACACTCTGATTTCTCTCTTTAGTCCCACGTGCTGATGGCCCAAGAACTGTGGAGCCTTCAGACAGCAAATTCCTTACATGATGGATACTGATAAAACCAGAGGTTCTTCTGCCAGCTGAGCTACAGACCCATTGCTTTGTATTCAGGCATTAATTAGTGTCATTGCATCTTTGCAACGTAAAGGAACTCCTCCTTCCTCAGAGCTGTGCGCTTGTCACTTTGTACCTTTGACTGACTGGAAAAAATGTCGATTAGCTATA
Source organism: Gorsachius magnificus (assembly GCA_034008185.1). NCBI lineage: Eukaryota > Metazoa > Chordata > Aves > Pelecaniformes > Ardeidae > Gorsachius > Gorsachius magnificus. The sequence continues at coordinate 52,101,718 of CM067082.1, read as the reverse complement.
AATAATCCACCCTTTGCATATTCCTTCTCTAAATTATTGAGCGTAACTGTTTGCTAGTCTTGCAAGAGCCATCTTAAGCTTGAACTTCTGAGGTTTCCTGCTTCGAAGATCATTACAACATCCCTGAAACTTGTTTTTCCACCGTGCAGTATCCCTCCTTCTGAGGCAGGGCTGAACTAAAGATCAGGCCACCGCTTCCTCAGGAAATCACAAGGTTTGTTCTGCCCCATTCCCTGCAGCCGCCAGCCTCCATGAGCAGCCAGTACATGCCTGTCCTTCCCATGCCCTCTGCTGCCGTCGCTGGGGCTGTTTGTGACCAGGGAGCCCAACCTGTGCCTCTCTGTGTCTGTTCTCCCCTGGGTGCTGCTGGTGGGAATGCACCCCTTCCCAAGAGTGGCTGGGGGGGAGCCGGGGTCTTCCCATAGGTGCCCTCCCACAGCTCACCTGTAGATTTGTATCGCACGCCTGCTCTGAACTGCCAGCTGAGACGTCAGCTTAGGGCTGCAGCTCACCCAGGCTGGCATCCCCACCCCAGCACACATGCGCTGACAAAGGCACCACTTGTTCCAAAAGCCAGGAGCCCTCCAAAGGGCTCTCTCCCACACCCCTTCCCCTACAGCAGGGCTAACCCACCATCAGCTTGCTGCTGGCAACGCCTGAGCAGCCCTTTGCTCGCAGGCACTCCCACAGGGGCGGCTGCCACACCGGACCCCGGCTCTGCTGTCACCTCTGCCACGGGCTGAGGAAGAAGAGAGCCAACCCATGCCTTCAGCACCTCAAGACAACTCTGAATACACAAAGATGGATTTTGAAGGCCCTGGAGCTCCACTTCCACTCTGCTTCGAGTCATTAGCAAGACTGATGAGCCTCGTGCTGGTTGGCAGGAGTCATCCTCACCTGAAGCAGGTCAGGTCGCTTCAGCGGGTGCCTTTTCTTCCCAGCCATCTTTGACAGAGAAGCCCAGCTTCACTGCTAACTCTGTTTCCTTGATTTGCTTATGTGGTAAATAATTCAAACCTGCAGTGTTTTACTCACATCAAGCAGAGTCTTAGAAATGCAGCACATTGCACTAAGGCACAAAAATGAAAGCAGAAGCAAACAGCTTGGTGTTGTTTAACATGCATGAAGTTAAATAAAAAGGAAGTGGACTTACTAGGCAGAGGAATACTAACTCAGCAGCTGCAGAGACTGAATTCCCCCAGAGCCCAGGCAACGTAATGCCTGCTGCAGCCAAACAACCTTTCCTGCAGCCGCCCCAAGCATGCCCTCTGCAACCAAAGAGCTACAGCAACCCTGGCTGCCAATTTGGCCACTGGCTTTCTGCTGAGACCACCAGCAGAAAAGCAAATGGGCATTCTGGGTTTTGGAACATTGCTATGAACAACACAGGCAAGAGAGAAGAAGAAAAAAAATCCAGACTGCAGCCTGTCCTTGAAGGTTATGCAAGAAGAGAGGTACACTACAAGCTTTTCCCCCAGCAAAGGTTCCAGCTGGATTGAAAAACCTCAGCTATCACACAGGGACTCTTTCATGAGGTCTCCCAGGGTCACTATCACATCAAAATCAGCAGAAAGGTGGCACGGCAAGGATCCTACCGTATTGCCACGACAGGCTGGCAGAGCTAGTTGTCTGGGGAAAGCCAGCAAGCTGTGGCCATTACACCCAGCACTGTCTGAATTTACAGACTGGAATGTCATGAGGGTCCATGGCTGGCTGTGTCTTGGCTTACTGGGCATTGAGCATGGGCTCAACCACCCATGCCATGTGGCTCGTGTTGGTTTCAGGACTAGTGCTCAAGTTCAAGCACATGTTTCTTCATGCTTGTCCCCCTCTCCTCCTTTCTTCCCAAAGCCGAGTTTTACCACCTGGCAAGAAAATGGCTCACTCCAAATTCAAGCCAGAGCGTGATCCAACATAGGCGGACAACCTGCCAGTATAAGCAGACTCCTTGCAATTAATTGGGACAAGCTTAGGTACAATACAGGCCAGAGCACCTCTCTGCATTCTCTTTTTTAAACTACAGCATTTTTTTCTGAAAACCAACTAATTTTTACCTAAAACTCTCCAATCAGAGAAATTGACTGCAATCCTTTGTAAAATTCACCTTCTCTGTTAAACTATGGTGTTTTATTTGAAGTTAAAATGGAGCTAAACTTTAAAATCCAGCTGGTAGAATTTATTAGATTGAAGCAAGATATGCCTCAGCTAACTGTAGCTTTCTAAAAGCCAAGTCTCTTGTCCAGACTCATCACCAAATTTCTATCTACAGGGAGATAACCACTTCTAGAGGGTCTTTCAGTCACGTTAATCTGTTTGTGAAGAAATCACCTCTGTGAGGGCACCCCTTTCTTTCCATTGCCTATGAAGGAAACTTTGTCAGCCTAGATTAAGAGACTACACTTTAGATATCTAATGGCATGTGAGACAAGTCCCTCTTCTCATTGACGATTTGTTATCAAGCTCCTTTTACCATGTAGACTTTCCCCACAATATTATCAACTCATCTTTTCATATTACTTTCACATAGATTGCTTTCCCAGGCACTAATATATCAAGACTAATTTCCAACAGCCATTAAGCAACCAGAAATGAAATTATTTTAAGAACTCTTGAGATAAATTGCCTTACACTCTTCATGACATTTATCCAAGGTTCATAATCTTTGTTGCCTCTTCCAATAGTTTAAGAGACAAACCACTGCTGGGAACAGTATGAGTCCCTCCACCCCCTCCAGCTGACAAAAATTTGCAGAGCTCAAAAGAAATCTTGGAGAATGGGAGAAGAAAATAAAACACACAAAAAGCAACCACTACAGATATTGAGATTTATTGCTATTTCCCCATTCTGCAAAGCTGTCAACCCGCTGCAGTTCCAGAAGGGGATTATCTCCAGAAGCCCCATGGCCTTGGTCACTGTGCCAGTTCAGACGACGTGACTAGAGACCTGTGTGCAGCAGCTTGCTGCTTACAGAACAGTTGGAGACAAAATCCATCCACCCTTATCCTGAATTCATGGCACGATCTGGGCTCTGACATTGTTTGGTACAACCTGCTGTCAGCTTCCAACAAAAAAACCTGGGGGCCTCCAGTGGGGAATGCTGCTTTTCCTGAGTTCAGCTCCCTGTGCAAGAAGGGAGGTTCTGAAAGGTTCTCACACAGAGCCATCAGCATGAGACAGTGCAGTTTTTCCTTTACCACATCAATGAGAAATAGTTTGTCTTGTGCTTTGAGGCAAAGGCTCCCAACCACCCTGCCAACTATGCTGCTCTCTTACCAGCACTATTAATAGCATAGTTTTTCTTTCTTAATAAAAAAACAATAGATCTCTTTCCTTGTGTTTGGTTGCACTTCTTCATTCTTGCTGCTGCATTTTATTCATGATGGGGTCGCTAGGCTGCAAGTCAGCTCTTTTCCAGCTGGTGAGATCTGGTTCCTCTTTATGTGCCTGTCCTTTCAGTGTAAACAAGCAAAGCTTCTCCAACTCCACTGATCACAAGGCTGTAAACACAGTATACCACAAATTTAGCATCAGGCAAGTCCCTCTACTTGATACAATGCCAAACAGGACAACATTAAGAAAAAGGTATTATTTTGTCTAAACATATTTCAACCTAGAGACAGGAACACAGGCAATTTTTTCCATTCATCCTGATAAGAAAAGGCTGAAACCAGAAAATGTCTTATTCAACTGATCTCATCAGAAATCACCCTTCTTATATTCTAGGGTTGGTGAAAATACACAGACAGAAATCTAGACAGAGAAGGTTGCACCTAGTTACAAGAGTAGCTGCACTGCCATACACTAGCAAGAACAGGAAAGGAAGGCAGGAGAGTTTGAACCTCGTTAGGTTAATGATTCCCCCTTGCAATTTCTGTTTGCGTTCTGTCCTGAAAACTTGCCACTTGACAAAGTCAGGAGGAGATGTAAAGCCTAGGTTTTGGCAACTGAGGAAATCAGGGAAAAAGAATTTTGCTCTGGGGAGATGCCACTGGCATAGCCAGGCCGGCAGAAATTCCCAAGTTTGCTTCTCTTTATGAGGAACTGGTGAAAGAACCTGCCCTGGCCGAAATGGCACGTGTGCCCAAGTGCTTCCTTACCATGCTGCTCACAGCACAGTGGTGGCACTAATGCTTCTCTCCAAGACTCAGGCTAGAAGCAGGGCTCCAGATCAGGATGAATGGTTTTACAAACAAAACCATTCACTGAAATAAGCTATCAGCCCACTCAATCCGTGCAACAGTTAATAATCCCCAAATCCCCTCTGCTCTTTCTCATAGCTGGCAGGAATATGGTAGGATACTGAATTGTCTCCCCTTTTGTAACAGTGAAAAGCTAAGTGTACTGACCTTTCATCTTAGCCTCATGGCTTAGTTAGCTTATGAAACAGAAAAGCTCCTTAATGAACTTCATAAACAAAACAAACTTCTGTTAAGTTCATTTGTAAGAGGGCTTTTTTTTTTCCTCTTGGGAAAAAAAAGCATGTAAAGCTGAAGGCTCTCTGGTCTTTAATAGCATTACATTCACTTAAATCTTAGCTTTGGTGAGCTGTTTTAAAAATCACATAATTGCCCCTGTTCCTGAGAGGAACAAACATGTATAATAACAGCACAGTACCTTACAATTACACAGTAAACAGCCCTGGAATGTAAGTGCTACAGACAATCTGCAGACAGTCCACTGTGGAGACAGAATACCTTTGGATGTGGAATTACCAACAAGGAGCAAAGGGCTGTGAGGGCTGTGAGGTTTTCGGAAAGACCTAAACCACGTGAGTCTGTCTGTAATCACTAACAACCTCTGAGCACTTTTCTCTGGAGAGGGTTAACCCCCATGTCTTGCCTGGATTTCAGCTCCAGTTCTAAACATACCCTCTGCATTAATTCCTTTGGACGCTAAGGTTGGATAATGTATTCTTTATGCTAAAGAAAAAAACCCACTGCATATAGGAAGCCCTAAAACCAACAGAGCCTTAGAAATTACTCTCTCGCTCTTCTTTTTTCATTTCTACAGATGTGTTGTTTTCTACAACATTTTAAACGGAGACTTTAAAAAAGAAACCTCTCTCTGATGTATCATTCTAAAAATAAGACTGGCAATTCTGTACAAAAGATAGTAAACTGTACAGCCCTGTTCTGTTAAAAAGGTGCCTGCATCTAAATTGTTCTTTAATACCTTACATCCTACATCGGAGAAGAAGAATCCCTTTCTGAATGATTTGAAATCTCAGGTATCCAAATGCCCATGCAATCTAGATTACTAGGCCCATAGAAACCACCGTTATAACTTCAAGAGGAAGCAGAGCAAAAAACATGGCTAAACGACAACCCTTGATTTACCTTCAATTTACCGTCCGGCAAATCCTCTGGCTTCCGTTTATTGTGGGGTGACAGCTAACTGCATTTGCCCATCACTCAGAAATTAATATATGACATTGTCCATGACAACACTGGAGCAACACTAAAAACCTCAGTGATTAATGATCTCCTGAGTACTTTGCAGCTTCTGCCACCTAACAAACATTTGCCAGGGCTTTGCTGAGAAGCCAAGACCCTGCTGATGCACAAGCAATAACAGAACTCAAACAAATAAATAAATAAACAAATAAATGGTTGTCTTTCTGAATTATGACAATCAAAGCATAACAGCAGCCTAAGGGCCAAAGCAAAGTTTCTTTTAAAGATACAGATGTGTTTATCATATGACTTTCAGTGCATATAGGGCGTGTAGTATGTGTGCAACTACATGGGTCCATGTGCTCACATTAACAAAGGTACACGTGATTTTTTTAGTATACCTGTTAGTGAATACACACACATTATAAAAGCCTACCTCTAGCACGCACATGACAGACCTGCACAAACACATTTAAAACACGGTGAGGAATTGCAAGTTAATGGTCTAAACTAGGAGTGGCTTAGGTACACTGATATTAGTTCAGCCTCTTGTACACATAGGCCACATAAATGTATTCCAAGAGCTGAAAAAAATTACACAACTTATTTTAGTATTCGAGATCACATGCGCGTAAAATATGGGGATCCATATTCACACATATGTATATGGGGCTCATTTAAACTGAGATTCTCCTTCCTGTAACTTCTTCATCACACCTGAAAAAAGAATATTCTAATTCCATTCCGTGCAGAGCAGAATCTTTAGGATGGCAATCAAACTGTGAGGGGAAAAAAGGAAGCTTAAAGCTTTTCAAAAGTAAGCAGATCTTTCTTTCCAACAACAAATCTGTCCTCAGAGATACATTCCTAACCTCATATTTAGTTGCTATTTGCACTGCAGAAGCATTTAGGAGCACCAGCATGGGCTGGGATTCCCTTTTGCTGGGTGCTGTACAAACACAGACCAATCCTTTATACCTTGCACCCCAATCCTTTATACTACTACCTAAAAATTTCAGGTTAGGTGATCTGTAATGCGTGGCCACATGTTACAAGAGCCAGATACAGCTTTGGAAAAAGTTTGTTATCATTATTTCATTTTTCTACTATTTTCATTTTATGCATTCACAGTACACACTGTGTTAGGGAAACCTGAATGCACTCTTTTGGTTAAAAAGATGCTGTCACCAAACCATGACTCCTGTGTTTTATTTCCAATTCCACCACTAATTTATAGTGTGACTTCAAATGGGTCATTTTTTTGCCTATTGCATCCATTTGTCTAGCTGTAGAACATGCTGAGTGAATTGTGGTGAGGCTTGATGCCCAAAATGTCCATGTTCTCCCACAGAAGCTGAAGAAACACTCTTCTATTTCTATTACTGTACTGCATCCATCATTGCACACCTGGTTTTCCTTACATGCAAAATATTACTGGCACTAATAGAACTTGACATTTAAAGAGCATTTCCATATGAAGCACTGTGTGGAAATTCATTTTTACTGTTAAGAAAAAAGCTCACATAGGCACTTACCAAGAAATCATTAGTACATTGGCAGTCATGACAAAGAACAACGGTGATAAGCTAGCAGTGATAACCTGTTAAATTGAAAGGAGAAAAAAAAAAACACTTTGTGAACTTGTGATATCACAAATGAAAACTGAAATACTTTTTGCTGAAATTAAATTTCTGCATGTGCAATCACTTTTTTTTTCTTTTTTTTCCCCCCTTGTTTTCTTAACCATTAGATGCTGTACCTAAAATAGATAGTCAATGGACAGGAGGAGAAACCCAATGAGTCTATGCTGAACAGTGAGACATCACTAAACACAGAGCTTCCACTCCTGCCCAACCTTCCTCCTCATGTAAGTACCGAGACTACACACAGGCATCTCCTTGCCCCTCTGGCCAGTGGGAAGCAGGTGAGAAACAGGAGAAAAAGACCCAAGACAGGGACACAAGAGCTGACAGCAGACTGGGGAGAACAGTCAGATCCTGGGCTTGAAAAGTCTTCTATTTCTGAGGAGAATGAGAGCTTGAAATGTGTTTGTGGGTGTAGAAAGCCAAAAAAAAGGAACAGGGTATGGGTGTAAAGAAAAACACCGCAACTTCAGTAGGTTTATCTTACAAACCTCTCATTACACTGAGGTGTCCTGGGCAGAGAATCTAGGGGCAAATGACTTTATATTTTCATAGTACTGATCCCAGAAACAGCTAGATCCCGAAATACAATGATTTATAACAGATCCCTGCCTCAACAGCCACGGAGCTACCACATCTGCAGCCTGAGCGTAGTTTTGGACATTTTGTTGCCAGATGGATAATGCAAAATGGAAAGAGTTCAGAGAACAGTGACAGAGTCATTAGATGGAGGGACTGATTTTCAGTCAACAGGTAGGATAAGCAATGCCTGTGGGAAAGGAAGACTTGGTAGTGATTTACAAATACTTGGGAAACACAAGCACTGAGGAATGAAAGGAACTATTTAGGATAATACAAAATTGCCCAAGGAAAAAGATGAAATTAAGAAACAAAACAGTTAAACAATTATCAGCTAAGATTTCCTAATTGTTGTTTGTCCAGTTGACTCCCAGGGGAGACAGCACAAACTTCATTACGTAACCTATTACATGTTAAAAGACTACGACGTGTGCAGCAGGGAAGCAAATACCATTTTGGAGCAGGCTCTGTGCACCAGACATGGGACCAACAGTTTGCTAGTCAATACCCACTACATTTGTTACGGCTGCATTTTAAAAGGCAGGGTTCTGAATCTGCCTTGAGTGTAATCATCGCAGGATCCCCAGCAGCAGCAGATGAAGAAGAGGTGGTTGTACATCACTTCTCCATCCCCACTCTAAGAGGTAGCTGGAGAGGGGACAATAATCTAAAGCTGGCGGTGAGACCATGCAATGGCAGTAAGCACCACACAGGAGCGGTGGTGCTTGGCAGGGATGACACAACGAGTGTCTCCTCTGGCCTATTTGGGGATGTTCTCTACTTCAGGGAGATTCAGGGGTACAGGAGATAGGTTTTTTCTTCCTAGAGATTACCATAAATAGCGCCCTGACTGTCCTCCATTTGCCTATAGCACAGGCACCTTGCAGAGGGAATGAGGCAGGGGATGGACTTGATCCTGGCAGAATACCACAAGACTGCAGATCCACTCCATTCCTGCACAGCAATCAAACTGCTGTTGGTTGTACTGGTATCAGTACAACCACATTGGTATCAATACAACCAGTACAACCACATTGGTATCAATACAACCACAGACATACCTCCTGATAAGACCTATTCATTCATCTGACTTGAATATTTGCACGCTGCCTCCCTCAGTAGCATACAACATGGGCAACACTGCAAAGCTCCAAGCTAACATAAAAAGCGAGCTCCCACTCCAGGGGAAAATCAGAGATAATGTATCAGCTCTACCCCTACAGCCTTGTATGTATACACACAAACAAACATATGACTAAAGAGATGCACCCGAAAGAGATTGATAGAGGAGAAGGAAAAGTCACAAACTGAGAGTTATTCTTCAAAACTCAAGAAGATGATATTGCAACTGTCCGCATTCAGGTCACACCTTGGCCTGTCTCATAGTCATTTGCAGCCAGAGAGAGCTGACACCTACTCCAAACAGTGGAAGTTAACCATGCAGGAGCTGAATCTTTCATGCACTTTACCTAAATACAGCTCCTAGGCTGGATATCTGTCAGTTCAAACACAGCACTCTAAAATACATCCACATCTTGTTACAGCAGGCTGGATTCTCCCCTTACACACCTTGCAGCAGCTGCGCTGACGTACGAGGAACTATTTCTCATTTACATCAGTGTGAATGATTGGAGAATTAACTGCACTAAGCTTATCTTAGGCTAATACTAATTTATTACATAAAAATATACAATATTCATTACCGAGCATATACACAGTTCAGGTTGGAGAAGAGAAGGCTGAGGGGAGACCTTACTGCAGCCTTTCAGTACTTAAAGGGGGCCTATAGGAAAGATGGGGACAATCTTTTTAGTAGGGCCAGCTGTGACAGGACAAGGGCTAATGGTTTTAAACTAATCTAGGGTAGGTTTAGACTGGATATAAGAAATTCTTTACAATGCGGGTGGCGAAACACTAGAACAAGTTGCCCAGAGAGCTGGTGGAGGCCCCATCCCTGAAACATTCAAGGCCAGGTTGGACAGGGCTCTGAGCAACCTGATCTGGTTAAAGGTGTCCCTGCTCACCGCAGGGGGCTTGGACTAGATGACCTCTAAAGGTCCCTTCCAACCCAAGACATTCTATGATTCTATAACTAATGAAGGATGGCAGCTGTGGTATCTACAGAGCATTCTTTTCTTTATGCTGTTCTCCTGAAAGAAACCAAAGTGCTGTATTTGAGAAGTGACACAAGTTAAAGTTGTGTCACCCACTCCCTTGTAGAGTCCTGTTTATTAGAAACTTGAGAAGAAGCCAACGGCAGAGAAACAGGCATTTAAGAACCCTCCGAAAACAGGCCTTATCAAAAACAATACACCATTTTACTGCAGTCATCCCAAACCTCTGCAAAAATGCAGCCTGTAGCCTTTTGGACTATTACAGCAGAACACTGTTGTATTTTTGAAAAATTATGTAAGAGTGTCTCAGTGCCAAAGAGAAACAAAATGTGGGTTGGAAGAGCAAATGAAGTAAGCGTGCGGAAGAAAAAAAAAACCAAAACAAAACAAAAGGAAAACACATTGCTAAAATGTCCACCTTTGATTATTTATCTAAAAGAGGAACACATTTAAAAATGAAAAACAAGTTTTCAGGGAAGCTAAGCATATAATTTGTTCCAGGGGAAGAATCTAAAGTCTAGGGACATAGTTCAGAAGGTAATTTTCCTTCAAGTACATTTCAGCATTTTCCAAAGTGTTTTAAGTGCACATTTAGTTTTAAAAAAACCCACCTACATTGATGTTCTGAATGTCCTTTAAAAAAACCAAACCACAACACGCTAAGTGCAGTAATATCTCTTTGTTCACTGTAAAGGTCACAGTTGCCCTCCTAGGCATTCAGATGCCTTAGGAAAAGGAATGAGCTTGCAAGACAAAAGAAAGCAAGTAAAAGGGCAAACTAAAGTTAATGATTTCCAAATATATTTTGGTGCTGAATCTCTAAAACTGGAAGGTGGAAAGGAAAATTTTAATTAGCTGTAACCAGCATATTTTGAACAAAGGTCCCCAAGATTTTGACATACAGTCACTAATTCTACCAAATGATACAGACTGGATGGTTGAACCCCAATAATTTTAGAAACAGGAGTAGCTCCGTGGACTCTGCCTACTTACTTGCCTAAAGGAACTGTGACCAGACAGTACAGTAAAAGCTATTTTTAAAAACATTCATACCGTGAACATTTCTACAAAATTCTGACACAGCTTTCAGTGATTAAGAAAAAAATCCAGGCGTAGCATCATTTAACAAAATGCTTCCATGTGAGCTGAAATTGTTCCTGAGAAATCATTTTAAACCTTTCTGTGTGCGAAAAAAAAGGGAAAAAAGATTGTTTCTTAAAATAAGTAACTCTAATGTGTCACTCCATGGTACCATGTAAACAAGAACCATTTAAAGGAACACTTTCTTAACACCTATCTGCCTTGATCTCAACTGTTTCTATAGTTCCAATCACTGAATTATTTACAAGCAATTTTATAAATAGACAAAATACTTGGCATTTTGGAGTGCATTTGTTACCTCAATCAAAACCCATTCTAGCTCTTTACAATGTGTATCAGCATTGAAGGAAATAAGCGTATCCTTGTGACTGTTACTTATCTTGGATAAGGTCTGTGCATAAGAGGAGAGTGGGCTGACCTCCTCCACTACTGGAGGACACAACTTGCAGAAATTCATCAGCCCGGCCCAACTTACCCTGGATGAAACAGCTTCTACGGTAATGCAGACAGCCTGCTTGAGCAAGGACTGCAGATCCCACCAGGAAGGAGAAGAAAGAAGATTACAGCAGCATCACTTCAAGCACAGGGAGAATGCTGCAGGACTGCTGGAACAAAGACTGGGCCTGAATAGTTAGAGAACGAAACAGAAGAGATGGGACTTCTTTACCATAGCTACTCTAGTAGACAGAGTGAACAAGAACCAGGAAAGAAAACAGAAGGCAATCCAGCCCTGTGGCTAGATTGTGCCACAGAGAAAGGTCTTAAAACAGCAGCCCTTTTACAAGTTTGTACCATAAGTGGGGCTGGACCCACCTAGGGACAGCAGAGAAATACAGACTCATTTGCCACCTTACAGCCTGGTCCCTAAAGAGGGAACCAAAGCTTGTGCAATCCCTGCTCCAGTTTCTGAATGAAAGCAACGCATTTCAAGGTGATTCAGTGATAGGAAAGACCTGCTCATTGTAAACACTGAAACAGAAGAAGCTGAACTCATTTGTACCTAATGACCACAGACATGCGAAAACTCTAGGGTCTGTGCATCAGAGAAATCACAACCATCAAAGATAACTCATCAGAAGTTGGTAAGGCACGAACCATGGTGAAGCTTTAAGGAAGAATCATGAGGAATCACTTGGGAGGAAAAAAAGTCTGTTTCCTCGGTAGTGAAAGGCTTATCTGAAAGGCGGAGCTTTGGATACTGGTACACCACAGCCCTGCAAAGCAGGGGCATGTGCAGCTCCAGATTATTAACCCACAAGAAGTGGGACAGTCAGAAGTTTCAGACTTCTTGGTTAGAAGAGATTCCCCGATTCAGCTCCCTCCAAAAAAGGGTGAAAACTTCAGGCATTCCCATCATTCTGGGAACCAAAGACAGGCCCGGATGCCATATAACATCTTGCAGACTGCTTACATCATCACTTACATTTAACAAGCTGCTCTGAAAAACAACACAGTGCCCAACTTCAGGATTCAAAGAGAAGAAGGGAGTCAATTCCCCAGGTCCAGAGTTTGCTCTTTATCAGGCTGAATTACTGGCAACAAGGACGACGACAGCATTGCTGAAGTGCTGGGTAACAGACTAAGATTCATAAAGCAGACATATGCTAATGTGTGAAAGAACTTGTTGCACAGCAGGGATAAATTCAGCACATAAAATCACCCTAGGAAAGAATGTGCTCTCATGCTTCTGCGTTTGTAAATTTGCTTTAGTGATTCATGAGTGGAGGGAGGCACTATTATCTACTGGCTTTAAAGAGTTCCCGAGGAACTTTTATAGGCAGACAACTACACAGCTCATGATGTGGATGATCCCAAAGCAAAATTTATTTCACAAAAGTTGTTTAAAAAAAATAGAAATTAATTTAGAATTATAAATTAATTTAGTTTTATAGATAATAAATAAAGACTGTTTGGAGAATTCTTTGCTGAAGGACCTTAAGAACAGGCAAGACCACTGCTGAGCCAGCTTCCCTATTAGATCTATTTCTTGACCACATGACATCAGAAAATTCTGGTAAGTCTGACATGTGGCTTGAAGACAGGGGATGGCATCCTAAGGGCTCCCGGTCCTTGACAAAGCAGAAATTTGGATCCTGGGAGATAAAGAAATGCAGGGCTCTTCATTCTTTCCTGCTTTGCCTTCTCCACTGACCAGCTGTGGTTATCCCATAGCCTCTAGGGTGTTAATTCTCAATCAGTTCAAACCAGCCAGCACTGGCAAGATGAATGTGTCATTCTTGACCAAGCTATCATTGATCCCTTCTATCCTTGACTTTACAATTCCTTTAGAGAAAGATTTTCAAGCTGCAAAAGCTGGCTGTAGATTCTGAATATCTAGCATTTCTGAGGTGTTCAGGAACATGTTGTTTATATAGCCAAGAACATGGATGAGGACATTTTCAAAATTTAGATTCTGATTTAATCTTCCTATCTGGAATGGAAAGATATGGGGGATTTAGTCCAGACATGACTGTGATTTGTTAATATTACCACTATACTTGTACATACCATATAAAAAGTATGTTTCCTCTGATTCACTGTTAAACTGCTAGAAAGTTAAATGTCATAGTTCTTACTGTAAGTGAACACAGAATACTTTACAAAAGTTTTTCTTAGTTTGTGTACTCAGAGCCAATCCTTGTAATCTCACTTCCCCAAACTGCCAAAACCTCTGTCCTTACAAAAATGCGTATTTTTTCCAAAGACAGCGTTTTGAAAGGGCTCATCAAGTTCACTCACTGTTCAAAATAAATCATTCTATTTATCATCAGGTCATCTTCTCAAAACATCAGGAAAAAGCTTCTGATGTACATAACCTTTGTTTTCATTCTACTGGTGGAATTAAAGCAATGTCAAGCTTTTTATAGACATAATATTTGTTTTGTCCCTCTTCTGCATGTTTTAACCAGCTGCTAAGATAATCATCAAAAATCACCAGGGGAATGGATCACTGTTAGAGCCACTGAAAACAGCTATGTCAAGATAATACAGTACTACCAAAAAGGCAAAAATTATAGCAGGCAAACATCAGTAACAACACATACTCTTTTGTTTCTTGAGGGAAGGCACTGAAATAATTTCCCAGATTTCACAGTTACATCTCTTTTATACATATGTCTATTTCAGAATAACCATATGTACATACATGCACACAAAATGTTACACCAGGTATGGAGATCTAGCAAAAACTAAACAAAAATCTTCAGAACAGGAAAAAGGAACAGTTAATCTTTAAATGCCATCTTCTGTATCCATTAATTTGCATGAATTTTCTAAGCTATTAACACCATTCCTCCTTGTTTATACACATTTTTCATCTCGGCTTGACTACAAGCCATTTCTATCTAGTTCTCCTCTGCTGTGCTACATCCAAAGTTAAGGCAACCAAACATTGCCACATGGGTAACTTCTCTGCAAGAATACTTTGATTCAGAGAGATCCAGCAGCTACAGAAACAGATGAAGAAGGCATTGACTGGGACAGCCAAATACATGGGAGGAAGAACACTGAGGGACCTGGATCTCCCCTGATGACTAAAGTGGTCCGGTGTGTACTGAAAAGCCTTTCTGAAATAACCCAGACTTGAGAGATCTTCATAGAGCAGGTGCTGACTGTGAAGTTCCACAAACTGTAGAAAGTGAGCAATGAACAAGAAGAGGCACCAAAGAGCACCAGTAAGCTCACCAATTATGGAAGGCTGGTACAGTCACTGCAAACCTGCCATAAGTTGGCAGCAAAACCCCCTGCTAAAAATGACAAACACGGTACACGTCCTCCCTCACAAGAAAGCTAGGACGGGACTAGAACTAAAGTCAAGTACAACCTTATTGCTTGTAAGTAGGGCAAGGAAAAACTAAACACAAAGGGAATGTGGAGGAAAAAAAAGAGAATATATTATTTATCTCCCATGGTCATCAATCAAAATAAAACACCATTAACAGCTGCAGATACTGTGCACAGGAGATCTCCTCCATTCTGCACAGTATCTGAATGAATCCTGCACACAGAACCAGACCAAAATCAAACTAGCATTAACTGTTTAACTTCAGGTCAGCTTTGCGGATGATCTACCACAGAAATAAGAACATCCCTGGAAGCTTTTGAGCATGTTGCCTATTGCAGTAAGAAGGCTTTCCATGCGATCTGGATCATTTCCAGAAGCTTGAAGGCTCCTTGTAAACCATCTGTAAAGTGCCAAAGCCAATCTCTGGTTAAAAGAGATACAGCAATTGCGGGCAAAATTCCTCCGACCAACGCTCCTGTAAAGCCTCCTTCCTCTAGATATTGGTTCAGTTGTATTAATCAACACATTGAAATGAACTGTGAGTTTTCCACTTTGTTCTAAGGGTCTGTTGTTACCAATCAAAAAGGCAGACAAAATACGCTGCTTCCCCTAACAGCTTCAGCTGATAATACAGCCTCCTGAAGGAGCTGTACTAATAAATCCACTGACAAGGAAAGATTTTCAGCAGACACAGCTTTTTCCAAGGAAAAGTAATGAAGCTTTAGCCTTGAACCACCCAAATAATGGCTCTTCCCAAAGGAAACAGCAATGCCATGAACCTGCCTGAAAACCTGAGCAGCCCAAACAAGGGAAAGAAACAATCCAAAGTGAACTGCATTGGAGAAAGGCGGAAAGCAAACCAGGTTTTGCTCTCAATTCTGCTCATTAGTTTAAAGCTAACTTGAGCATGTCTACTGCATTACCCTCACAGCCTGACCAAAGTGCAGACATACCCTAAGGGTTTTTGCTCCCTGACAGATTTAACCGGAGACTGTCAGTCTGTGAAATCAGCAGGCAGTGCAACAAGTTTGTGCATTACAGCATACTTAGGTGCACATTGCTCATAGGTGGACTCTGCTCAGCTCTCCTGAAGGAAGAAAACCCTCTAACCCTCCCTGACACGTACCGTTGATCAAGAGGTGCATAGGCCCAGGCAGTGTTGTTACTTAAGTGGTAAGTGATGCTGGCACCATGGCAACGGTGGCACCATGGCAACGGTGACAGAGTCAGCAACTTCACGATCCACACAACTTCGATCCAGCCACACAGAAGTTTTACCAGCAGCTGTAAATTTCTTTGAGATCCTTTATTTCATGTTTGCCTAAATGCCCGCACAGATCTCCAGCTTCCCTAACGTACATTTTTCTCAAAGGAGGTTTGGTCTCTTCTTCTGCCCTTTCCTTATATTTTATTTCTCTTTATTTTTTTCAGCATTATTAAAACAAAAACAGTAATCTCCAGCGGTTCTTTAAGAACACAATTAGTTCTGTGTATCATGACTCAAAAGCAGCCAGTGTTTAACCATGCCTTAGCTGTCAAATGCCTAATAATAATGATAAAACTTAGTTCTAGTGTAAATGAATAGCTGGTTTTCACAGCAAATAACTTCTGACCCATCTTAAAATCAGCTACATGTTGCATTTAAAACATAAAACACACTAAAACGAGGGGGTGGGTAGATCAAATGACAAACACAATCAGCAACTTGCCCTCAGAACAGAAGCAGTATAAACGCTCACCTCTAGCAAAATCATCAGGTATTTTTAAGGTGATTTGGTTTTTACCTTACCAATACCCAAACCAATAATCTCTCTGTCACAGAGGAATATTTCTATGTATCAGCTTTTCAATTGCTTTAAGAAAGCAGATTTCTTAATTATCCCTAGTATACATTTTTAGAGGGCAGATAATCCTCTGCATTTCTATGCCTAGATACTCATACACAGTTCCAGTACTTAGGGAACTGGGTATCCATCCTCTGCTTTCTATTGCACTTATGAAGATTTTTCTCAGTGCTGGTTTTTTGTACATTCTTTTCATTTCCAGGATGGGACGACCAATACAACCAAGACACTGATCCTGCAAGTGCAAGATTGAAGCAATAGATGGTTGTATCAGCTTCCTTAAAGTCATTCAGCATCCTGTCTTATCAGATTAATACACTGTCAAGGATTAATGTATAATCCTTTCAGATTAATATGCGACAGTAACTATTTTTTAACCTCGAGCATCACGTGAATGCCAAAAGAACTGCTGAATTGTTGTCTAACTTCATTGTTCTTTTATTCCTCCTAAGACAAAGGTGGCCAAGCTATTGTTCTTGCACCATATGCATCTCGTTAGCAGTTTGGCTGCGGGAGAAAATGAGTCATTAGGGGTTACTGATGCTGTGGTTACTAGGTCATTCTGGAACCCAGCTGTATGCCCAGCCCCATCCTACAATGCAGAAAGGGCTCAAAAAAGCCCATCTGCCTCTTGCCTCCACATCACTTCTAGAGAACCCTCTGCCTTCACCTCTTTAAGATACGTGGCACCTGTCCTACAGCTTTCAGCCGTACAAAGATTTCAATGTACAGCTAACGGATAGCCTTTCTGATTCTTGGTGATACCTTCATTTTTTGGTTCTGCACTGTCTCTTTCTTTTTTCAAACCTTACAAGAGCCATCATAGAGAAAGATACAGCAATTATTTTATGTTGCAGAGACACACTGCAATAGTTAAGTACAGGAAGTAAAGGAAGATATGTGGGTTACTGAATGTAATTAATAGAATTTGTGTAAGAAAATTCTCTTGTGAGAAATAGGATATCATGGTCACATTCACAATGATCAGACATGAGCAGGACATGACTTTTTCTTTTCAAAGGCCTACATCTATCAATGTATAAACATATATCTATATACACGTTCATATATAAACACATACTGTATATAGCACAGGAATATATAAACATACATCACTGATGAGATAGGACTGAACTATTACAAGCACATTGTAACTCATTTTGCTTTCCTACAAAACGTGAAAGATATCCTAAGACTTTTAAAAAAAACCCACAAAACCAAAACCCTTTGCCCCTTGTAAACCACTAGATTTGGTTGAAAATTATGGTAGCTATTTCTTTTTGGACATAAAATAGCCACTCCACCCTACCTTCACTCAAACACAAACATCAGAGTTTCTGTCATAATAAAGAAAAAGCCAAAACAAGAAGCATTTGCCCTCCGCTACTGGAGGTAATGGCCAAAACATACATTTCCCCTTCCTATGACTAATGAGATAGCTGGTGAAGTGCCACCAATCTTCAGCCCATAAAGAGTAGAGTAGTTATAGTACAGAATTCAATTTTAACAGTGCCTCTGTTCGTATTTCAGTATTTCTCTTAAATGTGACCACTGAAAATGTAACACAGATACTGTTATTACTCTCAGTGTTCCGGTTCTGTCTTAAGGAGACAAAGGGAAAACCCTGCACAATTCATGTGCCTTCTCCCTGAAGCATGCTTTGCTGATATGGAAACGCTATCAATCATGATTCAAACAGGTGTGCGTACATACACCAGACTAATAGCATCTGTTCAGGTCAGTTCTGCAAATGAGAGGCACAATCCACGCAGCTGAAGCTTTGTCAAGCAAGGACGATGAAAGTCATTTAACGAGGGATATGACAAGGCTTCTTTAGGCCAAATAACTTTGATTTTCTTTGACTTTGCCAAGAAGTGCTTTGTCCATTCTTGCTGTTACAAGATCAACTGTTGATGCATGTATCTTTGACCAAAAGCTGAAATATATTTGTATTTCCAGGTTATACCAAACTTAAGATGCAATGCCTCCTGTTTCCTGTAAATGCTTCATGCATTATAGTGCTTAACTGTACTTTTCCCCTATCGTTTCAGCCTGTCAAGGAGTCTCTTTTCCTTATATGCTGCCCCATTACTGCAAAGGCCTTGAACGGCTCCTGCCATTTAATCTCTACCCTGAAACCTCTGAGCTCAGAAGCTGACAGGGCAATGTAATTGATCATCTCATTCTTATTTTAAGAATTATTAAATATTTGTGTAATGGAGTACACATTGCAACAGCAACACCACCACCAGTGAAGTGTTCTACCTGTTAGGATCGTGGACACCAACTGGAGTGGGCTAAGGATTTGTTTAATCAAGTATTGGTTGGTGGTAGAGAATTCAGATTTTATGATCCTCCCCTAATGCAGCAAGTCTGCAGTCGATGTGCACATCAGAGAAAAGGAGGGATCTGCTCCCTGACCTTAGCTGATGCAAAACTTACATCCCATGGCATGCAGTTTATTAATCTTTCCACTTCTCTCCTAGAAAGATTTCCATATAATGTCTGCTTCTGCTGAAATTACTAGTGACCCAGTCACTGCAACCTTTTCGGCAGATCTGAACCTATAAAAAATATACAACTCTTTACCTTTACTCAGTCAATTGTCTCAGTATCATCTTCTTTTTGATGCCCTGAATTTTACTGCTCAGTAATACGGTATACTGGGTTAAAGAACTATTTCTTCCAACTGATTTGAAAAGTATTGCTTTTCATTTTTGGGGAAGTGGCCAGCTGTTGTAACGCTCTGCCGCTGTAAAATACCGCAATAAAATACACTTTGTCTTACGTTAAGCTCAGCAAGAGCTAGCCTTTTTGTGTTCCAAGTTATTCTTCACCCCATCTAACCCTTATGAGATCACAAAATAGAGATTACCATAAAGAGACAGAGAAGGCTGTTAACCCAGATAAGACCATGCTTTCCATTACCACACTTAAGCAGTGAATTTAACAGGCAAACTGACAGTTTGCTACATACATCTGGCACAAAAGGACTTGGCTCCTTGGGATGGACTGAGCTCAGCATCTGCCTGTGTCTGTCTTCCTCCCAAGTGCTAGATGCCAGTGGGTGGGCCAGTAGCCAGATCAGGCAGGAACTGTTACTATAACTGCCTTGCAGTATCAGGACCTCTGATGAAAGGCAAGAGACGAGGTAATTCCATACTCCTCACAGGTAGACCATGACCTCCCACAGCAGTGGCTCAGTAGTGGCTCAGCTGGCATCCAGGAGAAAAAGAAAAGCTAGTTCCAGCAGGCAGAGGGTAAAGTTCCTGGCGGTTGGGGTCCGTGAAGAAAAGAAAATTGACTTAAGTTTCCTGGAGGCAGAATACATTGGTCCTATGGTGGAAGACAATATTTTTAAGAAAAGACCGCTTAGTGGCTGTGATAATTCTTCTCTATTTAGCCACTTTATGTGCACCATTTCATAATTCTTACCAAAGTCCCAATTAACCAGGCTGATAGTTTCAACCCCTGTCAGTTTGTTCTCTCTCAAAGTGCAAGAGAATGTAGTTCAAGGGACCACGACCTCTGAAAGAGAACTTCAACAGTGAGGCGATTAAGGAAAAAAAATGGGGCCAAAGGCAGGTATGTTACAGGCTACATCAATGCGTTTCCATGCATCACAACAACAACGTCTTTTGAAAAGTCAGCTGGACGCTCAGTCCAAAGACATGTGCCTAATTAGGTGTTGCCCTAAACCAGACAATACCTTCACAAAGCAGACCAGAAGACTGACAGCAGAAGATATCCCCTGAGCAACCTGGGAAGCCAATGGTGAACTTTTCTTTCCCACACAGACATCAGGTAGGTGAACACCCATCCAGCTGTGCACTCTGAAGCCACCCTCATAACTGGCTCAAATGACCCAGGCGGGGACTGGCCCGTTGTGCCAAGACTATTCACAGCTGCCATACCTTGCTGTAGAGGGGGGTGCTGGGTAGGATGCTGCACACATTCTCAGCAACTGCTCTTTCCATGCTAGATTGCCCGAAGGTCTCGGGCTGGACACTGCAGACTGAGGCCATTGTCAGTTCAAGACCTGTGTGGTTTTTGAGTGCATCTTCAAACCTCTTCTTGCCCCCAGTATCACTGCTACAAGTGAACGGATTCTACGCATGCTGCTTTACTTATACATGGAAAGCACAAATGTTGCTGAAAGGGTTCAAGGATATTGTCAGAACCAATGAGGACGCCCAGCTGAAGGGGAATATTTTAGTGAAAAGCAACATAATGCATTTTTCCATTGTTAAAATCTATAGAAATACCTGAAGCGCTTATGTTCCTTGTCAACATTATCAGATGTAAAACATTTTTCTGTCATGACTAACTCAGAAC
Source organism: Gorsachius magnificus (assembly GCA_034008185.1). Taxonomy (NCBI): domain Eukaryota; kingdom Metazoa; phylum Chordata; class Aves; order Pelecaniformes; family Ardeidae; genus Gorsachius; species Gorsachius magnificus. Next base: position 52,080,925 of record CM067082.1, on the reverse strand, counting down.
TCTGTAGAGGATATCACTAGCATCAAAAATAGCATAGGAAACTTTGGGATGCACAATCATGTATTTTTTAAAAATCTGTAAGCAAAAATAGCAAGTTTCCATCAACCTCTCTCCCGCATGACACTTACAGTTTTGGTATTTATGTGCATGTATAAAGTCCATTTCCTATTGTATTTCCCATCTTACGACTCCTTTGGGAAAACTTAATTCATAAACAAACAATTCCCAGACCAGATAACTAAATCTCCCAGCTGACCCCTTTCCGTACAACGCAACAATAACAACAGAGACACAGTCTCCTCATTGCCATTCTCTGGTGTGTTTATGCTGTTTTAGTAATGATGTAATGGAAAAAAATCAACATGCTATTATTATTATTATTATTATTATTATGCTAAGAACTGCAAGGAAGAATTGGTATATTCTTTAAGGTTTTATTTTTCCATTCAAAACCAAAAGTCTTTACAGGGCTTTCTAACCATTCACTGTTCTAAAAAGTCAAAATATTCCATCAGAAACCTTAAAAAAAGTGATACTTGAAAAAATGTTTTTTAAAACACTACACAGCTAATCCATTTTGAGCAATGCCTTTTATGAGCAATGTCACAAGGTTACCCACTTAGCCCTGTGGGCCTCAGTGGTCCCTGCATGTCCCGTGCATAGTAAGACAGTGACAGAAGTGGCTATAGTTGACTATAGTCTTTGGCCTCTGCAAGAAGACTTCTGCCCCCTTAAGACAGCCATCCATAGCAGCATGCATGGAGAGAAAGCTGGACTCTGCCCTCTTCCTCTCCATGCTAGCCATGGACAGGATGAGAACAGCTCACACTCATCTCCTGAGATTGTTTGAAGCCTATATGATTTCCCCGAGCACCATGTACTTCATGGACAGGGCATAAGCTGTTCAGTCTGCCTCCCAGAGCCCTACAGCTGTTTGCTGACTTTTGTTGAAAGTCACAATCCAATCCTTAAACAGGCGTACAGAGTGGGACTGAGAAATGAATGCACTTGAGATTTTGCAGAGATTGGTTCTGACTTGGGGAGGGAGAGGAAAAGAAAGACAGGGAGACTTGATTCAGACAGCAGCAGCTTGCTCACATGGGAATTTTCTGAAGAAAGCAACCTGGAGTGTGACACCAAGTGCCGATCAGAGAGGGCAATGATCAGCCTCAAGGTTTGTGAGGCAGTCTGGAGACATTTCACCCGTGAAGATTTTTAAGAATCAAAAAGGCAGCTAGCGATCCAGGTCCTGAGAAGAGCAGGGAACCAGCAAGGGAGGAGAATGTGGCTATTTTTGCTCATCTTTGGAAGCCTAGCCTTAGCTAGCTTTGAACCCTTCTACATTAGTATGTTATATAGTACACGGTTCTCCCATATAATTTTGGCATTTACGTCAGTAAATTAGCAACGGAAACGATTTCCATAACAGTCCTCATTCTTTTGTTTTCTCTTTGTCACACTTATGATTCATCTCCCAGCCTCAGCTCTCCATATGTAAGCAACTCCAGGAGACCAAATAAAACCGTGGGAGACTAGGAATCTATTATGCAGAGGAATCAATGAACCTGCATCCTCTGCAGTTCAAAATTCTATTAGATTTGACAAAATCTACTTTCAAATTGTCATTTTCTACTGTCAAGTATATAGAGACAGTTCATCAAGGGTAGGGGTGAAAAAGTACCTTCCAAAGACGTAGTCCAAGCTAGTGGTTCTGTGGTTAGCTTCATGTTCAAGAGAATGACAATACCAAACGTACCTGATGCACTTCAAATGGGTATCACGATGGATAAAAGGAAACAAACTAATTCAGAGCATCTGTTACAGCTCAATCTACCAAGTAATGTCTGCCGAGACTGTACTTGTTATATTAATCACAGATGAAAACTGTGCTGCGGAACTACCCTCAAGTTGCAACACAGAACTTTATGTACCAATTTGTGTGACCATGTCATGCCTGAAAGCTGTGTAGCTGCCATTTTCAATGGATACACAACTGCAGCTCTATACAACACTTCTTAATGTACATATTAAAATTTTCCACTACCTGGAGAGTAAGAATCTCCAACAAGTCTCAGCTATTCTTACAAGACAGCTTCCTTAAATTGCATTAGTGCCCGCAGGGAGCCTGCGCCACTTAGCTTAGTGGTCATGTAGCATACAAAGGAGTTGTTATGGAGACTGATGTCTTCCCAGCAATTATATAGTGTAATTAGTGTTGGATGCTACAACGTACCTATCAAGCTGTCTCCATGGAAACTAGCCGAAAACCTATACTTTTAACATTTCAGCAACTGGTCTTTTTTACAGACCCTTAAGATGCAGTTAAGAGCACACTGATTGCCTTACCTGCTCGTCAAGCTCAGCTGAGAAACATTTTCTTTTCCAAGGTGTTTGCATAGTCCCCATGGTGACTCACAAGAATCAAATATATGTGTCAAGAATAAATTTACATATTCATACAGTGAGGACCAACCACAAGTCAATAAAGATTTTTACCATTTTTAATTATCTTTATGCATTTGTGTGTGTACATCCACGTGCATAAGAGTACACAAGGTGCGTAGATGGACAAAGCTCACTTCTACTTTTATGAACTCCTTCTTGGTATACTTGAAATCTTTAGGGTCATGGAAGCTCCCTCTCTCAGATTACAGACACTCTTCAAACCACACTGGTGCCATGGAGAGCACCTACCAAGAGAGTCTGGTCAGGTCTGGCACACAGTTCTCCCTCTCTCCCAGGGCTTTGGCTTGCAGCTGCACAGTTTTTCCAGGTTGGGCGAGCAGAAATCTTGAGACAGATCCTTGCACGCAGTGCAGGATCTTTGCCGAATGAAAATGTACTGTGTTTATGGAACTCCAGTGGGAGTTTATGACATTTTGCATAAAGTTTTATGACGACCAGGCCAAGAGAGCAATGTGATTCTCAGCCAAGAATCAAACTGTCGCTTTTGCCTGAGCACAGCAGCATTCAAAGGGGACACCACTTCAGTCTACAATATAACCAAGTGGGCAAGTGCCAGATAACCAAACACATTCTTGTTCTGGTTATGATATATGTATAAAATTTTAACCACAATTTTTTATCCAGAATCCTCTCCCAGTAGGGCAGAGATGAACAAGGAGAGACATTTCCTTCAAAAGGTACCAATGGCAGGACTCTTCTAGGGTGGCACTTATTCTTGCAAGTAGAGATCTCTGCAGAAGCAAGGAACTGGCATTCTGGACCAGAATATCTTCTAGCACTTGCATGCTAAGCAGCAGTGAGAGAGGAATTAAAAGATATACAAATAGGAGCACATGCTTTAGCAGAGGCTTTAAGACTGCAAAAATGTGGAAAAACATTCATTTCATTTTATTTCTCTTGGTTAGTTTGCCCCTGGAATTAAAGCAGATAAAATTCTCATGTGAACTGCTATCTGTGAAGAGAGGTGCAGTGAGCAGAACCAGGCTAGGAGCCCCAGAAGACTTGCAGTTGTGGCCTCTCCATTTTATGAGAAGCAGGAAAAAGAGAATTTCTGCTTTAATAAAAAACATCAGTACTTTTCCAATCTTTAAGAGGGATATCACCCATTTTTTTTGCACTGACATGAAGATGGATCTAGTCTATCCATTCTCTTCAAGACACCATGGGGACCAAAGAAACAGATAGACACAAATATAAAATCAAATGCTACGGGAGACATTCTGAATAGCTGTTATATATTTTGGGGGAGGACTAGAACTGCTGGGGTATAAGTACAGTGGGCTACAATTAGGTACATGGGACCCACAGATATTTTTTCACATGCTCCTGCAAAATTACTTTCGCAATGTCTGGCAGCCAGCATTAAACATAGGGTGACCTGGGGCAAACACTCCTAAAGTTAACAAACAAGGAACCAAAGCAGCTGTCAGGGGATGCTTTTATCTATCAGGGAGCCTCCCACGCTGTTCAGATACACTAGAGATTACATAACGGTGCATAGGACAGCCATATAGAAAAGAGTCGCATACTCTCAACCAGATTAATCTACTTTTTCTTCCAACCAATGCATAAGAAAACCCATGTAAAATGCAATGCAACTTGATTTCAGTTATCCAACTTTACTTCTTCAGATGAGGGAGGAAGAAAGAGAGAATCCAAAATCCACTGACCTTCCCATTTATTCTTCCCCTTTATAACAAGCTGTCTCAATAGGTTCCTATTGGAGACAAGCTGAATTCCCTACTACAAGTTTATTGGGATAACACTAAACATGATATGGGAATATGAATTCATAAGTAACCAGTATCTTGCCAAAGAAAAGCTCTGAAATACCATTTTTCCCCCTTCTATTCCTGATTTAAATGATTTCTGCTGCTTAACCTTCAGAGACACTAACAGGTTTCATCACCAGATATAGGTTGGCAGCCTTAATCTAAACAAACTCACTGACGGCACTGTTAGAGCTCATTAGCGTTCTCACCAGATGCTTCTGTCTGTATATACGAGCATCTCCAGTATTTCTTTCCAGTACATGACCCATAATACTAGCATAGCTTTCAAATTAAAACAAGTCTCAGCTTTGAGGCGAAAGCTGTCAGAAATCATTATGGGGAAGAATTTAAAAACCTCATACAATGATTAAGTTGCCACAGCCAAAGTAAGTATCATAAAAACAAGCTACAACCCAGCTCCAGTTTTTAAGTGAATGAAAAATTAGAGGACAGGGAGGCCAAATATGTGGGCTTCACAAAGAATGTCTCCTTGAATCTGCAAAGCAGGCCTGATCAGATCTCATGGTTAGTTTATTGGTCTATCAGCACTTAACAAGACATGAAGTGGTGGCAACGACCTCAGCCCCAGCTCATCAGTCACACAGGTACAAAGCATCCAAATAGAAAACAGATTTTTCTGATTCCCTGCACCTCCCTAGAGGCCTGCGCTGCTGTCTGAGGACTACAGCATTCTCCTTTCTTGGCTCATTTGCAAGATAAACATATTCTGACTTCAAATGCTGCTCCTTTCCAACTGCTGGTGAAAACTCCAGTCAGTCTGAGAGATTAAGAGGATGATCTAGGGCACCACTCAATCCAACAAAAATGCTCATGTGGGAACGCAAAGCTGCTGTTGTGACCAGAAGGGTTTTTTTCCGCTGGATCTCATTCTGCAAGTCCAGGTTCAAATAGTTTCTATCTTTATTCTTTATCCACATTAATTTCCTTCCTTTTTTTTTTTTTTTTTTTTAAAAGGGAGTCACACACTTGGATTTAAACAGATTTTACTGCTTTTCTGCACCTATGATTGAGACAGCCCTCGTACCCAGGCAATGTTGGGCTGGATCAGTATGTAGTTTTAACTCTTCCAAACACCTGCAGGAAGCAGCATTAGTGATCAGGTAGGCAGGACTCTTAACTACCCCATACCTAAATTTATGGTTCCTTACAGTTACAAGATACCTTGTGAGAAATTTGTAGGAGCTGGTAGATCTGCCCCTACCCTTTGTAGGCAAGCTCCAGTTCACCTCTTGCTTTCTGCCCATCCATGTCTGTGTCTACAGTCTCTTTTGAACCCTGTTCTAAAACTAATGTATAGTGTTACCGAATTTTCAGGCATTCACTGACTTCTACCCCCAAATCAGCTGCATTTCAGCACTTGAACCAGCAGTTCCCTCCATGCTCCTTATGCTGCCTCAGATGGGTATGACTGAACCCTAAAATCATTCTTACAGCAAGCTTTAAAACACTAGTGAAAGACATTAGGGAAACTGTTAGTTGTGGTAAAATTCTTAGTGCTACAGACAGATCTCAAGTCCTTATTACTTATTCCCCTCTTTGAACTCAAGACAAGACATACAATTTAAGCACTGGGTTAGAAGCTACAACAGGAAAAGGACTAATTTGCTCTGCTACAAAAACCTTCCTAGGTAAGATAATTAAACCATGCAGATTAACAAACAGGCTTTTAAGGCTGAAGAACATTAAATTATCATAGTGGCACAGGGACAAATCTTTAGTTGCAATAAGGGCACATAACGTTGTTGACAACAGTGGCTAGAACAAACTTTGTCTAATTTATGTCTAGAGCTGGCCAAAACCCCACAAATCTAGAAACTCTTAAACTTTGGGAAAGCTTTGATCCAGTCCAGACTTTGTGGCTCTGATCCACTTCAGCTGGGAAGGACACAAATCTGCTTAAAATACATTTCACAACACATCTTTGCCTGCATTTTTTTCAGATAGGTCATAAATACCACATGTAAAACCATTTCTCCTTATTCACAGTACCTACTAGCAGAGCCAGCTATTCCCATCTCCAACCCAGAATGTTAAAAAAAAAAAAAAAAAAAAAAAAAAAAGAGAGGGGGGCGGGGGGGGGAAAAAGGATGCAAGAGCAAGCTTTAGATCAGTTGACTTGCTACCAAGGAGCAAAAAGAAAGCTAAGGTACTAAAATCTGCACAGTCAGAATGTTTGGAAGAAATTCAAGCTGGTAAGAAACTCTATGTGACTTATACAGTGCGGAACAGCTTGCAAAGCACAAAACGAACCATATCACTCCCTTCTTGTTATCCCTAGAAAAACCAAAGAGTCATTTGACTATAGTTTTTAAACAAGCATATTATGCAAGTCTATTTTTTTTTTTCTTTTTGGTAAGGTAACAGCTTCATTTACTGTAGTAGGAAAGCTGTGATCACAAACCACATAGGAAGGTTGTGGTTTTCAGATGACCTAGCTGAGAGTGATGAAAATAATTAAAATCTAACCAGGGAAAAGGAGTCTGATAAGCTCCTCTGACTACATCTACCACTGATATGAAATGAGCTGTTAATAACTTAAATCAAGTACAGCCAGACCCTAGATCTACAGATCATAAGATTTAATTCCAGTAGGAATGGACCTTAAGAGGTCAGACAAGGTTGCTCACGGCTTTGTCTACTTGAGTCTTGAAAACCTTCAAAGATGGAGACTGCACAGGCTCTCTGGGCAACCTGTGCCCCTCCCTGACTTGTCTTCAGCATGAAAAAGTTTTTCCTTGTACCAAATCTGAACATCTCTTGTTTCAACTTATGCTTGTTATCTTTCACCGTGACCCCCACGCAGCACTGTGAAGAGCCTGGATCTGTCTTGATGATTTCTCCATAGGTAGTAGCTACGGGCAACTGCTGTTTGTTAGGTGCTCCCAGAGCTGTCTCTCTTCCAGTCTCAACAAGGCTGGTCTGGCAGCCGCTCCTCACGATGCAAGTGTTCCAGCCCCCTAACTTTCTTGGCTGTCCTCTGTCGAACACACTCCAATTTATCAATGCCTTCCTTGTATTGAGGTGCCTAAACCAAGGCTCCCTATTCCAGATGTGGTCTAACAAGTGCTGAGTAGTGGGGCATGGTCACTTCCATGAATTTACTGACTGTGCTACTGTTACTACAACCCAGGATACTTTTGGCCAGGGCACACTGCTGGCTCACGTTCAGTTTGCCATCTACCAAAATCCCCAGGTCTTTTTCCACAGAGCTGCTTCCCAGCCATCCAATCCCCAGCCTGTATTATTGCCAGGGCCTCTTCCTTCCCATGTGCAGGGCTTCCTATCCATCCTTGCTGAATTTTGTACGATTTCTGTTGGCCCTTTCCTCCAGTCTGTCCAGGTCCCTCTGGAATTCAACCCTGTCCTTCAGCACTATTTACTTGGTCCTCCTAGTTCAGTGTCCTCTGCAAATGTGAGTGCACTCTATCACCTCTGATTCTTCAATGAAGATATTAAAAGGATGGGTCCCAGGACAGACCCCCTGTGCTACTCCAGTTGTCACAAGCCTCCAGTTAAAAGTAAGAATCATTACCCTCTACCATCTGAGCCTGATCAGCCTACCATTTTTTTACCCATCTAGTTGTCTGTCCATCCAGACTGTAACAGTCTAATTTGGATATAAGAACATTGTGGGAGATACTGTCAAAAGTTTTGTTAATGTCAAGGCAAATGACATCCACTGCTCTCCCCTGCAACAATAGCAGTGGGAGTTCTGATACTGAACTTCAGGGAACTAGTTTTAACTCTTGGCTCTGGGAAGACGCTCTTTGGAAAGTATAGATTTGTATTACTGGAATTCAGTAGGCCAAATCCTTATCTGCAATAATCAGCCCAGCTCCATTATACTCAGTCTATATACAATATTTCATCTCAGCTAATGATCCTGGCTTATCATGCACCTGATATGTGTTGCCTCAATTCTATATGCAGGTTGCACAGACAGGCCCTAGCAGTATCAAATAGGAATAGCAAGGGAAACCAGAGAGATGCAGAAATTCCTCAGTTCTCCTAGGAGAAGCACAGATCCACTGTGTTCTTGTGACAATCTTTCTCTTACCTTTGCAAGGAAACTCCATGCTGCATATTGCCCTGAGGTTGTGCTGCTTTTTAGCTTCACTGTGTGCAACATCAGAAAGAATCCCAACAGTCCACTGCAAGGGATGGGGAAAGCTTGTTAATAAAGTCTCTTAATTTCAAAAAAATCTTACAGGCATCTTGGTTTTCCTAATGCAGAACTGAACAGTCACCCTTCAAGCAGTGTTAATTCCATTTGGAGAAAGCAAGCTTGTGGACAAAGAGCTTACATTATGTCCAGTACACCTTGGGTTTTGTTTAGTCAGCGACTAGAGTCTGAGTAAAAGTAAGTCTGACGCTCTTATGGCTGGTCTCTAATGCATTTGCATAATCAGAAAAGTAGAGATTGTTGGAAACATGAGGTGAAATACTAACTTCAGGCATTGAAATGGCTCTGAATAAAGGCAAAGCTAATTTCAACAGGAGCCACACATGTTTGGCAACTAACTCACTTCAACCTCCACAGAGCCTTGAACTGAAAAAATAACCACTGGAAAGTTTCTGCCTGAAGCTTTCAAGCTGTTTAAACTTCACGAAGCCTAAACTTCCAATTAGGAAGTCAAATACATCTCTACTCTATAACAAATAGACAGATGACTCAGTAGTGCTGGGAACAGGATCCTTCAAAGCGCTCTGCTGACAATTAAGTGGATTTTGATTCTCAAGTCACATAGGACAGCAGTCCCCAAGGCTCCTGTAGCCAAGACTACTGTAAAGGAAACTGTTCCACATCTCACTGGACCCCATAGAGCTTATAAACTTTGGCTCTGGATTTTGTTTCACTTGTGACATACTTACAACCCACTGGTTGTGAACCGGTGAAACAGTGTAAACCAGCAAGCATGGAATAGCAAAGGACTTCAAAATACATAAGGGCACAAATTACTGTAAGGTTGGCTGAGAAGCGTAAGAGATTACACAGTACTGTGGGAAGCTGTATGGGAAAGGAAATAGGATCAACACTGCACACAGGCGGTGAGGCAAAAAGTGCCTTGATATTCTAAGAAGGTATGCTGTTCCAGATACTGATGCAATGCAGTTGGCGCCCTCTCTGCAATAGCAGGAAGGCTGGAAGATGGTGACTCCCCAGGTCAGAAGTTCCATGCTGGGCTCCAGCACCTCAGACAAGTGCGGTTCCCTGCTCAGTACACGCGGCAAAGTTGAGTCTCAGCTACATGTCAGTGCAGGTGTTTTTGATACACCAAACAGTAGGTAAGATAACAGCCCAGGAGTAGATGGTACTAAGGTTTCTTACACTGAGCCATAACACAAGACCCCAAAGGTCTATCCGCTGTGCCTGGAGCCAAGAAAGCAGGTGCTGTTTTGATGATAAAAGATAGGCCCAAACTCAGCTCCCTGTTGCAGAGTGAGGTGCTGAAGAGGAGGCATTCCACTCTGAGAAATCAGTGAGTTCAGTGAAGCAGCATTGCCCAAACTTTTGAAAGTTCAGCAGCTGGCTTAAGTTTGTTCCACATCTTCTACACTGCTGAGAAGGGCTTTTAGTCAGAGTGATTTGAAGCTGTTTAGTGTAATTCAGAGATAAAAAGTGAAACAGCTAATTATAATACCTGAAATATTGATGTCACAATTAAGACTGACTTATTTCATTAAATAAATGGAGCACTTTGTACTGTACTACTAATGCTTCAGACATTCTGCACAGGCAACAGATTAAGCTGCATCAGTTACCCTTACTTTACATTGTATAGGTTTTCCTCCAAATCCTTTATGTCTACAAAGACACTAGATTGCAAGATGTAGGACGAGATGCTTGTTTCTCCATCTAACTAATTCTTCCATCAATGGAATCAGAAGTGGGAGGCTACAACAGTGATGAAATTCTAATGAAGTGAAAGAGAAGAATATCTGGGCTAGATGGATATCCATTAGTGCCTGCAGTTAGACATTGCCTTCTAGAAGAAAAAGATTTCACCTACACGCCGTGGAACAACTTATTCATTAATACCTAATTGCAAGTTACGTGTAGTGTGGATAGTCCACCCTGGAAAAAAGCAACTTTTGTACCAAAAAACTATGTACATAGGGAAATTATTTAGCAACCATTTTTAATATCCCCTTTTAACGGGAAATCTGGCTACAATTAAGAAAATCCCTAACAATCAGGAAATATTTTTGCCATCAGTTAGCATGAAAATAGTTTTCCCCTCTAAAAAGAAAATACTTCCATTTGGCAAAAGACTGGAGAGGAAAGACAGGAATAATTTTTTTTTTTTTTTTTTTTAGATAATTAAGACCTATAGAAAAGGTACTAACATTGTCCTGTGAGAATTACACCATTGGGCAGTGAACTTTTGCTACTCAAAATAAAGGAATGCTTGTTAAAGCTTTTCCCTTTTACCCAAAAAAAGCATTCTGCCAAATAACAAGATGTACAGACAAATAAATCCATGTACACCCATATACTGCTGAAGACTAATACTTTGTAATCACTGCAAACAGTAAGTTTTACAAGGGCTAATCCGACTTGAGAAGCATTTGAGAGATGCTATTTATCAAAGCTTTGCTACATTAGGTAAAAATTATTTTACTGGTGACTGGGAACTCTCCTGATCAGTATGCACTCGCTCAAATAAACACATATACTTCTAGCTCATTTGAAATCTCTGGCCTTCAAATGCATATCCACAGATATGCACAGATACATATTCTCTGAAGTTTTACTGGTTTATGCCAACAGAAACTAGTATAACTAAGGTTTTGCATGCTCCACAATTTTTAACTGAGAGTCAAGGTTGGAAGTCAATGGGATCACTTATTTTGAAAACATTCACATGTCCTATTATAGAGAGGTTACCTGGCACAGCAGCTGCTATGAAACCTGTAGAAGTACAGGAATGGAAAGTCCAAGGCACTGAAGAGATCACCTGAGGGACAAAGCAATATACTCAGTGGAACACAGGGGAAAAAAATTACCCACTGTTACAAGCAGAGGAACAGCAATTATATTAACATTACTAGTTTAACATTCTTTTGAGCCTTTACAGCTGGCTGACTTTTCATTTATGATGCTTTCCACATTTCTAGTGTGTTAAATGATTTCTCTCTGACCTTGCTTCTAGCGAGTTCCTGCCTCTGGTTGAAAAAGGGGAAAGGGATATGTAAGAGTATTCTTTGCTAGTATACAGAAGATCCTGCTTAAGCAACAGTTGCCAGTGGATAGACATGCATCATATCCACTTCTTTTATTGCAGAGCTTGTGATAGTTCCTACTGAAGGCAACAGGAAACACAGACATATGTTGGCTGCTTCCCCCTCTGGCATTTGAACTCTGTTACAGAGCAAGTTGAGAGGTTTAAAAAAGTCTTCCCAGATCCAAGCAGAGCTCTCAAGCACTTGCATTTCCACGAACCTGGGCCCTGGTTGTTCTTGGTAGCAACAATTCCCAATTCCAGCCTTCAGGCTCTACAGATTCAGAGGAAGCTCCACCTTTCATTTTCTGAAATACAGGTCTATTTTGCTTAACATGTCTGCCTATCCTGGTGGGGGAATGTTATATACACAACATGCCCCACAAGGCAAAAGGCAGAATTTATGTTTATTTAAATACTTCTTCCTTTGTTTTTCTGACTGAATATATGTCAAGTAAAAGCAACAGACCATCATAGAATCATAGAATCACCTCGGTTGGAAAAGACCTTTAAGATCATCGAGTCCAACCGTTAACCTAGCACTGCCATCCCACCACTAAACCATGTCCCTAAGCACCTTATCTATCCTTCTTTTAAATACCTCCAGGGATGAGGACTCCACCACCTCCCTGGGCAGCCTGTTCCAGAGCCTGACAACCCTCTCGGTGAAGAAGTTTTTCCTAATGTCTAGCCTAAACCTGCCCTGGCGCAGCTTCAAGCCATTCCCCCTCGTCCTATCATCTGTTACCAGGGAGAAGAGGCCGACCCCCATCTCACTACAGCCTCCTTTCAGGTAGATGTAGAGGGCGATCAGGTCTCCCCTCAGCCTCCTCTTCTCCAGACTAAACAACCCCAGTTCCCTCAGCCGTTCCTTGTATGACTTGTGTTCCAGACCCCTCACCAGCTTGGTTGCTCTCCTCTGGACCTGTTCCAGCAAGGCAACATCTTTCTTGTAGTGAGGGGCCCAAAACTGGACGCAGTATTCGAGGTATGGCCTCACCAGCACCAAGTACAGGGGCACGATCACTTCCCTACTCCTGCTGGTCACACTATTCCGGATACAGGCCAGGATGCCATTGGCCTTCTTGGCCACCTGGGCACACTGCTGGCTCATATTCAGGCGGCTGTCAATCAGTACCCCCAGGTCTTTTTCCACCAGGCAGCTTTCCAGCCACTCTTTGCCAAGCCTGTAGCGCTGCATGGGGTTGTTGTGACCAAAGTGCAGGACCCGGCACTTGGCCTTGTTGAACCGCATACAATTGGCCTCGGCCCATCGATCCAGCCTGTCCAGGTCCCTTTGCAGAGCCCTCCTCCCCTCCAGCAGATCAACACTACCACCCAGTTTGGTGTCATCTGCAAATTTACTGAGGGCACACTCAATCCCCTCATCCAGGTCATTGATAAAGATATTAAACAAGACCGGCCCTAGAACTGAGCCCTGGGGGACACCGCTTGTGACCGGCCGCCAACTGGATTTAGCTCCATTCACCACGATTCTCTGGGCTCGGCCACCCAGCCAGTTTTTAACCCAGTGAAGAGTACATCCATCTAGGCCATGAACTGCCAGCTTCTCCAGGAGAATGCTATGGGAGACTGTGTCGAAGGCTTTGCTGAAGTCCAGGTAGACAACATCCACAGCCTTTCCCTCATCTACCAGGCGGGTCACCTGGTCACAGAAGGAAATCAGGTTGGTTAGGCAAGACCTGCCTTTCGTGAACCCATGCTGACTGGGCCTGATCCCCTGATTGTCCTCCATGTGCCTGGTGAGCACACTCAAGATGAACCTCTCCATAATCTTCCCCGCTACCGAGGTCAGGCTGACTGGTCTGTAGTTCCCCAGATCCTCCTTCCGGCCCTTCTTGAAGAGAGGCGTCACATTTGCCAACCTCCAGTCTTCTGGGACCTCCCCTGTTCTCCAGGACTGCTGATAAATGATAGAGAGTGGCTTGGCAAGCTCCTCTGCCAACTCCTTCAGCACTCTTGGGTGGATCCCATCCGGCCCCATAGACTTGTGGATGTCCAGGTGGCATAGCAGGTCAAAGACTGCTTCCTCCTGGATTATGGGGGGTTCATTCCACTCTCTGTCCCCATCTTCCAGCTCAGGAGGCCGGGTACCCTGAGGATAACTCGTCGGGCCATTAAAGACCGAGGCAAAGAAGGCGTTGAGTATCTCAGCCTTTTCCTCGTCTTTAGTGGCAATGTTCCCCCTTGCATCCACTAGTGGATGGAGGTTCTCCCTGGCTCTCTTTTTGCTGTTAACATATTTATAAAAACTTTTCTTATTATCCCTTACAACAGTGGCCAGGTTAAATTCCAGCTGGGCTTTTGCCTTTCTAATCTCCTCTCTGCATAACCTGACAAGATCCCTGTACTCTTCTTGGGTTGCCTGCCCCTTCTTCCAGAGCTGGTAAGCTCTCCTTTTTTCCCTTAGTCGCAGTAGTAGTCCTCTGTCCAGCCAGGCCGGTCATCTTCCCCGCCGATTTGTCTTACGGCACATGGGGACAGCCTGGTCCTGTGCCTTTAAGACTTCTTCCTTGAAAAACACCCAGCCTTCCTGGACCCCTTTGCCCTTCAGGACTATCTCCCAAGGGACTCTCCCAACCAGCGTTCTGAGCAGGTCAAAGTCTGCCCTCCGGAAATCCATGGTGGCGGTCTTGCTGACCCCCTTCCTTACCTCACCAAAGATCGAAAACTCTACCATTTCGTGATCACTAAGGCCTAGATGATTTCCAACCACCACCTCTCCCACCAGTCCTTCTCTGTTAGTGAACAGGAGGTCAAGCAGGGCACTTCCCCTGGTAGGCTCACTTACCAGCTGTGTCAGGAAGTTATCTTCCACACACTGCAGGAACCTTCTGGACTGTTTCCTTTCTGCTGTATTGTATTTCCAGCAGATGTCTGGGAAGTTGAAGTCCCCCACAAGAACAAGAGCTCGTGACTGAGAGACTCCTGCTAGCCGCTTGTAGAATTCTTCGTCAACAAATCTTTATCCTTCTAACTATTTATACACCAGTATGATAGGAATATTAGCCACCATCAAATATTCAATTTCTCAATCTTTAGCCTTTGACCTTTTGCTACTTCAAATCCTGCTACAGGCTCAAGCAATGGGATACATCTTATGAAAGCAACAAAATGAAATCTCTGCATAGCATTGAGGGCAATGCAGAGAAGGAAATTCAGTTCTATATGGACTGCTGGGACACTGCTCTGTAGAGGACACATTCACCTAGGGAATGGTTCTTTACCATGCACCACCCCAAAATCTGTTCTTTGTTGTCTGTCGCATGCTGCTACTTTGCAAAGGGCAACTAAGAAAGGTATTAGTAACTATCATGCAAATTACACAGCGTTATATACCCTCCTCTTCCCTTCCTATAGGATATCATATTATTGGTCATATCCTTGTTGAATTCCACGGCTAAATCCTACAAGGTCTGGCCTCTAAAAACATGCATGGAAAGGAAAGGCAATATGGAAACCTAAAAAAGGAACAACTCAATCCACTTTACCTGCTGGATGGGATGCAGAGGCCAACAGCACCACACTAAAAAATAAAAAAAGATTAATTGTATACTACAGAATTTATGACATGGCCTGATCATTATAAATTGACAGATTTATGTTTGTTTTTTGATGGTGAAACTTATTCCAGTTAAGTAGAATAACTGAGGCGTAAGTATCAATTTAAAAAAAAAAAAAAAAAAAAGTTAGCTGGGAAGGAATCTCCAGGGTCATCTAATACAACCTCTCACCTGAAGCAGGACTATTACCAATATTTGATCATGTCCTCTGTGGCTCTGTCTCAAAAAGCCAGAACTCGAAAACCTCCCAGCATGGAGATTCCACACCTCTCTGGGTAACTTGTCCCAGGGCCACCCTACCTTCCCAACTAAGACGTTTTTCCTGATGTCCCATCTTTAAAACACCAAAGCTGCAAATTTATGGCTCTTGTTCCATGTTATACCACCTGCTGCTCCTTACAAGAGTTTTGGCTCTGTCATCTTTGCAACTCTCTTTTAGGAAGGTGTAGGCAGTTGTTAGGTTGCACCTTGGTCTCCACTTTGCCAGTCTCAACAAGACGAGCTCCTTCAAACTCTCCTTCTAGTAAGCAATGTGCTCTAAGTCCATAACAATGCCAGCAGCCCTCTGCTAGATCCTCAAATTCCCAGTACCTTTCTTGAACTGGGAGGCCCAACACTGAACAGAGTATTCCAGCTGCAGCCTCAGCAATGCTCGTAACAACTTCTCTCGATCCGATGGGGCTCCTTCTAATGTAGCCCAATACATGGTTTGCCGTAATTTGCCATGAGCACGCACTACTGCCTCATATACATCTCAGTATTCACTGTTACCCCCCAAGTCCTTTTCAACAGACCTGCTGTTCAGCCAGCTGGTGACACCAGTGAGACAGAATCTATAGAGAACTGTACTTGTTTCTAGACTTGAGTGCCTCTGTCCAAGGATTAATTTCAGCTGTGTGCATACCAATGTCTGCTTTATAGGGATGTGCATATATTGCCTATAAGAGTCAAATACAGAGGCTTACGCATGTGATTGTGCATGCACTGCACATTCATTCCCAAATAATGTCAGTGAGAGAAAGGACAAATGCTGCAATTAAACAAGTTTAAAAAAACACCATGAAAACAAAAACAAGTACCAGACCAAATGATGCACACTTTTCAGAACAATACAAGTGAACAAGAAAATCAGCTGTGAACAGTTGTTTACCTGAAGTACCACTTAAGATTTCTGAGTTCCTACAAAGACTTCATCCTCCGAGTTTGCAGTATAGGCTGTACAGAGACTTTTTCAGTGCTACTGATTCTTCTGCTAAATTTCTGAATTTTTTTTTTTTCCGAATTTTTTTATTCCATGTTGTTTTCAAGGTTAGAAGGCTACAGAAACATAATCTGAGGCGCTGTAAGATGGGAGAAGCATGCAAGTCTCCAAAGCAGAGCTACAGCTTCCTCCAATTACCAACAACATAAATCCATGACAAACACAAAAGGACAAGAGGGAGAAGGAGAAAAGAGTACCCGGAGAGGTTGCCTTTTGATAAGCAGCAAGTACTGCACTTACAAAGGTAAAAAGACATTCACTTATGTTACGAATGCTAAAGCTATGTAATTCTCCCTGGCTAATTACCAGTAATTCTTACAGTTCACTAAGCCCAGTAACAGAAGTAAAGCGCCAACACAGCCAGCAGAGGAATGGAAGCCTGCACAATGAAAAGTCAAGGCAGAGAAAGAGCTGGAAGTGGTTCCCAACACACAGGGTTATGGCTAGAAAACTGAACTTGCTGTAAATGAGCTACCTCCAGTACCCACAGCAGTACAGCATCATCAGTGTGGTGCTCATACCAGGCCAAGTCCCTCTTCCAGTGTTAACACAGCTACCATTTCCAAGCCTGCTTGCTCTTGGCTGGTCCCAGTTCTCTGCGTGACTGGGCTACTGCGCTTGGTGGCCTGCCCTTGGCTTGGTGGCCTGCCTCCCAGTGTCATTTGCAGGGACACTGGTAGCAAAAGGAACTGCAAAGAGCATGGAAATCCAATGGCCAAGGAAGCCTCAGGGGGAAGCTTGTCACTGAAATCAGCCATGGAAGACAATGGGCTGAAGGAGGAAACAGTTCAAGAGTGATAGGCAGGTGGGTATTTTAGGCTTAACATTTTATACAATGTCTTTGAAAGGCATCAACTGGTACAGCATGTTCACATCGTCAATATTTTACCTATTTTTAAAAGATGTGGTCGTCACAAAGATATTAACCAAGGCACAGCAGATCACTTACAGTAGGCAATTCCCCCCTGCCTCTCCTCCCCACACACGCGTGCTCTCTCCACACGGGATGCCAAGAGGAACTCACAATAAACAGGCCAAATTCCTCAGTTTCCTGGTAAAGAGAGAAAAGGAAGCAAAGCTTTTGACTGAATAACAGAGAAAACAGGAGACTGGCAGGGCAAGTGAAACTTTATCAACAGTGATGAGAATTATGACTAAGCCGTGTTTCTCCACTTTTGCTTTTTGCATTATTCATTTTTAAATAAAAAAACCCAGTGAGATTGGGAAACACTCAGAGAGAAACTTCCTTCTGCAACCAAGGGGAATTGATAACCCTACCAGACATCCCAGGCCTTCATCCAAAGAAAACATAGGAAGAAAACAAAACCTTCTTTGGGAAGTGTGGGGCAGGTTAAGGCAAATGGGTTAGATGGCATTAAAGTTGTCAGTGAAAAAGACACCATGATGTTGTAAAACCAGATTAGTGGATTCAGAGGTTTCCAGAAGAACAGCCTGGACATCAGGCTGCAGCAAAAACAAAATCCCTGTGCCAGATTTCTCTGCTCCTCTCTTTTTCCCCTGTACTCAGTACTGAGGGCTGGGTCACCTGTGGTTTTCTTTCTGGCTAAAAAGAGGTCTTGTCAGCAAGAACAGCAATTTATGCCTGCAAAGCTGCCCTTCCCTATTGCAGAAAAATCTACTGCAGCTTTTTTAATTTACAAAAGCAACAGATTAGCAGCTCCTTCAGAAGCCAGATGTAGTTTAGCTGCATAGAGTAGAGCCTTTACCTCACATCTTTGTCAGTGCCATTTCTTCACCATTTGAAACTCTCCCACTATAGGCACTTTGTTTTCTCCTCACCGGCGACTGCTAGGCTATCTGGCGCACCTTTGTGAACAGGTATCAGACAGTGACAGATACTGGGATGTACTGAAACTTTCTTCCACGTTCTCCACAAGAAGTGATGTGTATCTACTTGCCTCACCACAGGAGAAAGCTCAAGATCAGCCATGACCCACTTCTAAGACACATTATGTATCCCTCAACATGCCAGGTAGACATTACTAGTCCCCTGTTCCCCCCAGCTACCCCTTGCCAGCTAGATGGGAGGAGTGGGAGGGAGGGAGAAATCTGGCTCCCTTACTGATAAAAAGTGGGGGACTAGAAGGAATAAAGGAAAATGCAAGATTACTGGGAAAACTACTAGGAAGTAGAACACTAATGCAGAACTCGGGAGTGCAGGGAAATACAACACTGCAGTAAAAAAAAGGTGGTGGGAACAAGAGGTTCTTGGAAGTAGATTTCCCCTCTTCTCTTCCTCCCCGTCCCTGCCCCACATGCTTAAACACAAGGGGGATGCATGCACAGGATGGGGTTGGGCACTGAGAAGCAGCATCACCCCTCCCTTCTCTGCACAGCGCAGCTCTGCTTTCCCTCCTACACTTGTTCCTGGTCTGGCTCCTTTTTTGAAAGCCATTGAACAATCATGCTGTAAGTGATGAAGTGAGAAGAATGCTGCCCTTTCAACATCAGCAAATATTTCTTCCGATAGGTTTGGTTCTGGAAAGTTCCCGTTCATGTACATTTGCTTAAGATGTTCTCCCCTCCCAAACTGTTCCAGATTTTAAAACAAGAAACAGTGCATGGCATGTAGGGACAGCATATGTTAGGAGACTTTGTTAATTTCAGTTGCACCTCGGGAAGTGTCCAACAGAGCCAATACAGTTAATGTTTGTTTTTAATCTAAATATATATATTTTAATCTAACATATAGGTACATTTCTAACACCCAGTAGCTTGGGGCAGAACATTTAATCTGCTCTATCCAAGCAATCTCTACGTTCAGAGTACAACTGTGTACCAAACAGAAATGCTTTGAACAGCCTTTATTGTAACAAACCTATATATTTTCCTATATATTAGGAAAACTTTCTTCACCAAAAGGGTTATCAAGCACAGGACCAGGCTGCCCAGGGAAGTGGTTGAGTCACCATCCCTGGAGGCATTTAGAAGACGTGTAGACATGGTTCAGTGGTGGATCTGGCAGTGTTAGGTTTTTGGTTGGACTCAATGATCTCAAGGGTCTTTTCCAACCTAAATGATTCTATGATTCTGTGACTCTAAACACTACCTGGTTGTGCCCACGCAGCTGCTTTCTTTCCCCCGCACAGCCATGTGTCAGCTGTCTGATCTAGGTTAGAAATAAGGAGCTATAAAGGCCCACTGATAGTAGTGCTAAGAGGAGAAAGTTGCACTGATACCACACTAGCAAGTTCCTTCATAAATCACAGAATCATGCTACATGTACAGACAAGACCACCGGTACACAGTAAGACTGTCCTGTTCTGGAGGTGGAACTGGGATCCTGTCAGGGCCGAAACAGTCCTCAAGAAGCCCTGAGTAGAGGAAGCAGCATATACCTTAACACCTGTTAAATCACAAAATTTAGTGCTGACAGAGATAAGCACATTTACAGTAATTCTGACCCAGAACTGCCTGTGAGAAGTTTGCACTCATTCTGAGCACGTTCAGAGTAAAATGCCTTCTACTCAGCATGATTTAGGAACACTTTTAACAGTTTTCTACAGAAATTAAGCTTGTGCAATAAAGCTGTGTGTACACATATGTACACAGCTCTACATAACTCTCAAACATGCTGACCAGCTTCAACCAAATTTGGGAAGTGGCAGTTATCTCCAAGATAACTACATGCACGGAGGTCTCACAAAAGAGACAAACTCTGCCAATGCCTTCTGTGGCAGAAAGATTTCAGCCCCATTAGACACTGGAGGACCTTCACAGCAGTGGCACTTCATGGAGGTCACAAACAAGGAGGAAGCTCCGTCCAAATTTCACACTCTTTCAAACACTGTCCGCTATTATGACAAAATAAAACTCTAAAAGAAATCAGATGTTGCTTATCCCATTGCCCACGAGTTCGTTTTCCCCAGACAAGATGAAGTCCAAATGCTATGGACTGTGAGCTTCTCTAACGCATAGAAATATATACATATATACACATATAGATACATAGACATATAGATATCCACAGACCCAAGCCAAACAAATAACCATCCAGTCTTCTACCTCCTTTAAGCCACCTGTTTTCCAGCAATTCCTTTGCACCATCATCTCACAAGCTACACTGACCACGGAAGACCTTTGCAAGCTTTTGTAAAACATTTTTGCTTTTAAGCAGATGCTAAAAAAAGCCATCTTCCAGTTTGCACGATTCGATTGTTGGTTTGTTTTTGTTTTTTTTTTTTAAAAAAAAGAACAGTTTTAAAATACATACCACTGCACCTCACAGTTCCTTAGAGAGAAGTTTCTCCCTTTCAAAAGCCTCTAAATCAATAATCATACTTTCCATGTAACGTGGAGCTCCTGCTCTCTGCTGGACACAACTTGGCAGACTTCAAAGGATATCATCAACTAACACAGCAGGAACCCAGCCCTGACTTTTCAATCAAAGCTGCAAAATTAAGACCTTCAGCCAAAATCTGAATTTAAAGGTTCAGGCCCAGATGCAGTTTTCAACTAAAATGATAACCGACACCCATAGTCAGGCAGGTGCCACATGAGAAATCAGTTGATTTTACCACTTGTTTCATGATTCTCCCTTCAACATAGACAAATAGCTACAGCTCATTCAAGACTTCATGGGTTATTTCTGCATACAGCAGCATATTTGCGAGTTCCATGACTAATTCTTCAAAACACTTTCAATAAACACAACTACCTCCTCTGAGTAAAATTGATTTGCTTTGCACTTCATAGTAGATGGAAAACAACAACTGACTTAGACAAGAGCCTACTTCAAGCAAACTGATATTCAGATATTGTAAACACATGGGACGCTGGTGAATAGACACTGGAATCATACAAATGCAAAATGAGAGGCCTGCATTACTTATGGGAATAAGAGATTTGATTGAACCAAGATAGACATACACAGTATTATCATGTTGATGATGCTCACAAGATAAATGGGAATTGAAGTGAAGTAACTGTCCTACACTGGTGTCCCTGATGTGTTCCTATCAAGGATCTTTAATGTGGTCAGACAAGAGCACACATCCATCTAATTAAATGGACAAGCACAACTTCACTTTTGTTATGCTTAATCCTAACTTCTGCTCTCTCTTTCATCTCTTTTGACCATCCTTTCTTAGAACTTAGTATCCATACTCCATAGTGTTCCCATAGAACTTTAGCTACCATTCCAAGAAAAGAGGTCAACATATACAGGATGTGATTATGGATGAAGGAGAATCTAGTGAAGTCTCTATAAGCTTTAATTCAAATAAAGCCTCACAAAAATCTGGTGAAGCCAAGCACACCGAACCTCCTGGCTTATATGGCTCTTTGAGGAAAGGACTGACCTTTTTTTTTTTTTTTTTTGAAATAAAAAAACGCAGGGGAGTATGATCAGTGACTCTGGCTCTTTCACTAACTACAAAGTAACAAGCCACTTTTGTATCTCCAAATCAGAAAAACACCTGAAAGTCTGAATTACTCAATCCCACTAACAAGCACTCTGAACAATCAGTTACTGCTCATGTTCTTTGCACATCGTACTTCTGTAATTGCTACCTCCCCTTCTGGCAATTTTGTACAAGTTTTATTTTCTGAAGTGGGGTATTGCCAGGGAGTTACTCTGTAAATATTATTTCTGGAAACGATAGATCACTTCTGCACATGGTGATTAAAAAATTCATAATTAACACCTCGTTACCTCCCCAGGTGTATATTGGCATGTCTACCTATAAGCAGAGCCAAAAAAATTCATCTGCTAAATCATTCAGCTTAGCACTGTTCTTTCAGTGAATGTCCTGCTAAATAAATACATTGAAGCAGTGGTAGCTATGAGTTTCCTAAACAAGCCATGGCTGAAAATGAAAACATGTACCACAGAAAACTAGCTATGGTGTTTCAAAGGCTTATTCATTTTACCTGAATACATAGTTGATGTACTGTTGGTCCAGATCACTGGGAGAGGAGGGAAAGAAAAAAAAGGTGTTCTTTTAGTAATGCAGTGCATTTGGTGTAAGAGATCAGTACATTAAGTAGTTTATTATTATATTATCAATATATCAATAAGCATATTAATTTATGCATCATTTGCACATTATTTCTGTGGTTACTATGTCAGTGGGAGTCTCATTTAAAGTGAAGATAAAGTGAGACTGACTAGAATTTTGACCCTTTAAACATAAACAGAAAATGGTCTTCAAATAAATGAGCTTATCCATATCCTATACACACATATATTATGTACATATATATGATATGCAGTGGCAACATATCCATCCCTAACCATAGAGACAACTGCAGATAAGAGACACTGTGCACACGCAATGCCACCTGCTATCAAAACAACTATTGTCTGGCTGAAGTTCTAACACGCACACAGGATTAGTGCAAGGTTTCAAGGTTTTTAAGGTACTCAGCCATTCCAGTCCTGTGGCAAGTCACCAGCTGCTAAACACTTTTGAGACTGTGTCACAAAGGGAGATACTGACAGATTGAAACCATGCAGCTTTCATGGGTAACACAAACTAACACTTCCACTTAATGCCTGTGCCAATAATTAGGGGTTCTTTTTCCAGGACTGAGTCATCATCCTTTGATAATACACTGTTTAAAACTAATTCAGTGTTCACGTTAGCAATGTAACTATCAATAACCACATGCTATTGTTATCAACAATAAATAAGACTCCTCTTGCAAGAGAGGTCATTAATGATTAAGCAAGAGTGGCTCAGTTCACGCTGGTAACACAGAGAACCCTACAGTTTACCTGACTGCTACACAGATGTGTCTCTAACCCTCCTTGAGAGCAATCTCTTTCTTTTTAGAAGAATATGAAAACACATTACCTTAAAGAGCTAGGTTTCCATAACTTGTGAAATACTTTGTAAGCCCCTGTAATTGAAAAGACATGTGTAATTGCCATAACATGCAATCATTCTGACAAACAGCAGCTTGTTTGGCCATGGTACCAGCAGATGTGGAACCCCTCTGAATTACAGTTCAGCAACACGGCACAAAGGATGCCCAAACTGTGAGTAAAATGAACCTTTCACTTCAAATTAATGGTTTTCAAAGTGTTACCATCTCAGAGTACTGTTGTGCTACGTGTTTTAGCCCTTCTGAAGAAGAGACCGCTCCTAGCTTGTGGCAACTGCAAAGGAGTGTGTGTGTGCATACACATACCTGTAAATACCTACAGAAAAGTGTTGCAGAATGGATTCTTCAGCCCACCCCATTTTTTGGGTAACTTTTATGATGTGTTCATCTATGTACACCACTACAGCTGTTGGCTCTGAGCCATCTTTCCTGTTTAGAGTTCTCTCAGCTCTAGGGGCTCTAGGTTCTTAACATTCTTGACCTACCCACCTCTTGGTTAGCTCTCATTTCTATTCTGGGATTAAGCACTCAAGGAAGGAACAATACAGCTTCAGGCTCTACCTTTTCAGACCTTTTCTTCAAGGCTTTGTGGGGTTTATTTTGATTTGCAAAGAAAACCAGAAGATGAAAAGCAAATCCAGTAGAACACTATATAATAGATGTCCTCAACTCTGCCTCCGTTAGCCAAGCTGAAGGGTAGAACACATCTCCTTTCTCCAATGCTCTGTCTTGATTAACTGTGTGATAAGTCACTTCACCTGTTGGCCCTTTCCTGTAGCATCTTTATTCTGTGTTAGTTGATAGGAAATCTAATTACACAACCCCCCACAACAGTCATATCAACAACTTTGAAAAACAAGAGAACTGGAAAGAAGCTATATTTTGAGCATAA
This sequence comes from Gorsachius magnificus, assembly GCA_034008185.1. Lineage (NCBI taxonomy): Eukaryota > Metazoa > Chordata > Aves > Pelecaniformes > Ardeidae > Gorsachius > Gorsachius magnificus. Next base: position 52,056,857 of record CM067082.1, on the reverse strand, counting down.
ACATTATGTTGGCACTTCCTACACATTTCAAGCACACAGAAGAGGTCTCCTGAAGACTCTCCAAGCAGCTTTCCACCTCCCTGGCCTAGCAGTGCTTTACAAATGAGACCTTGTGGCTTTGAGAAAGCAGTAACATCACTCGTTACAGCAAACAAGTATTTGAAGTGAAAAATCCTTAGCTTTTTGTTTTACCTAAATGAGCAAATGTTTGTCATATAACATTTCCTAAAGGAAAAAAAAAAATCTATTTTTTCTTATTTGTATGTTAACAAGATTTTCCAATGAGATCTCTAGAACTCCCTAGACACAAACATATATAAACACATAACGTGTGCCCTGAAAATTTTACAGAATGAATACACAAAATAAAGAAGAAATCGTCCCTAATTTGCAGACAAGACGTAACATATGAATGAGTCACCCGCTAAGTCTATAGGACAGCTAAGAACCAAATACAAGTCCCTTATTATCCAGCCTAATGCTCCAAAAGACACAAGTCTCCTAGTTAAAAATTACTACTCTGGTTTTCTTCAGATTTTCTGGGTCTGACTGTTTCTAGCTTTCCAAGGACAAATTATGATTTACCCAAATCAACTTTTAGCTTGAAAAAGACGAAAAAAACCCAAACCCTTAACAGGTCATGCAACTCATTGTTAAAAACTTATAAAAATACATACGATTGCAGAAAAAAACCCAACATTTCAAAATCCTTCCTCTGGGAGCATATCCCATGATATTTTAGAATATTTTTGTCAGTTTTTAAATAAAATCAGTGTGTGCAATAAAGCTCCAACTACAAGTTATTGCTTGTTTTTTTTTCATGTTTCTTCTCCCCTCAGAAAGAAGTGTCTCTTAGTAGGCAAACATCAAAAACTCCTAGAAAAGCTTAGTGCTGACTAAAATTGTATGTACATTTTCTCATCCACTGTTAACTGACTGCAATATCTTAGTTTATTCTGTTGTTGTTTTCAATATAAAAGCTATAAAAGGAACACACTTCCTTATCTTTACTGATCTTCTTCATTCTTTCCAAATGTTTCTTACATCAAGAACCTTAAATATCAGTAGCTTCATAATAACATGTTTGCTTCTCCAACATATTTACTTTTCCTGATTCTTTTTCCAGAAGAAAATTACTTACCAACACAGATCAAGTGAATTAGAGCCCACAAATAACCGTTTGGATCAAACTGCAATAAAGAACATCTACGTAAATAAATGCACATTCATGTAAACATATGTATTGCTATTTCCCTGAAGATAGCGTCACAAAGCAAGAACAGCAAGTGGGAGCTATGCTACAATGAAAGAGAAGATGACTGAAGAAGGCTAGGAAGACTACCTGGCATATGCCAGTTACCCAGGCTCTCAGCTAGTCTTGGCAAGGATAGCTCTATTTCTTTCAGATATGTACGCTATTTCAAAACATCTGAGAATATGGACTTCAATCTACTTAGTCTTGTATTGGCAGTCAGGGAGGGGCAAAAGGATCAGAGGAACATCACTAAGGCTTTTGTCTTGTCTCCTTTCCACTCTCAGCCCCTGCAGCAGCTAAGCAGTCTCTCTCCCCAAGACGCTCACTAACGACAGAGTATCCAAGAGAGTGCTTTAAGGAGACATCTGCCTCTGAGCAAGGTAGGGTCTCTTCACAACCAATGAGGAAAAATAAACATTTTTGAGAGGAATTTACCTGGTATATTTTAGCTGTCTGCTTTCAGGGGAGATGAATTATACACCAGAAGCTCCTGCTCTGCACCACGGACTATGAAGGGAGCTAGCACAGGTGCAACACTTCTGATAGCTACAGTTCATCAGATGCATCCAGACAAGTTCCTAGATTCATCCCACCTGACTTCAGATATTAACTAAAGTATCTAAAAAAAGGAAGCAGCCTTCCTAAGTCTTCAAAAGAGAAAAGCACCTCCAAGGAATAGATCTTTCCTGGACTGAGCTACTCTCTGGAGATAATTCCTTTCTTTCTCCAGTAGCTACAGAAAGTGTGTACAAAGCTAATTTAGGAATCTCCTGAAAGTCCATGCAATTAACTCAAACCTAAATGATTTGCTCTAAGCCCTATATGAAGTTTCACTGAAGAGCTGTGTGTCTGCACTGCTCAGAGGTTTTACCATGATGCAAACACATTAAAACCAGCAAGACTACAACACAGCACTAGGCAACATTTACAATTCATTTGCAGGAATCCCACCCTAGTTTACAAGTAAAAGCTGCACCCCTCACATGCTAACAAGATGTCAAACATCAAGGTCTAACCAGAGCTGCTTTACAAAGCAGAGCTCACCTGTGTGTCACATAAAGGAAGGCACGCTGCTGCTACAAGGAGGAACAGCACACTGTGGAGAAGAGAAAAAAACCAAAGACCAAAAGCTCATAACCCGATTTGTATTCTCAGCAAAGTATAGGCAGTTCCACACAATTTTACACTGACATTTCATTGCTTAATTTTTATTCCATATTTAAAAAGTAATTTCTGCTATCAAAATTAATTTTTACATCATGCATTCCTCGTAACCCATACTCAACAAAGTTGTATGAGAAGAGAAGCAGCACAAAACATCTCAGCAGTGATGAAAACATGTTTTTTGGTAGGAAATATTATTCTTCACTTGCCATCTGGCTTCCTGAGGCTGCTTCAGAAAGCCAAAATCAACTAATTTCTGGCTGTGAATGGCTACCAAAAAGTTCTTTCATTAAGGTGAATTGCCTATTACAACGATTCCAGCATAGGTGACTCCATTCAAAGTTGTGGTGTAACTCCAGAACACAGCAGAGTAGGAGTGAGTGGTATTACGCTAGAAATGGCTTAAGGACAGCACAAATCCTCCCCTAGTTCACTGACTTGGACTAAATAAATTCTTAACCTGTGGCTGAGTCAGTATTTCTAAACGCTACGCTGAATACACTGATGTGGAATTTCTGTGCACTGTCACTATTAATAATAACAAACATTTGCTTTTGAAGCTTATTTTCCTGCTCTCTAGGGGCATAGGAAAAGACAGAATGAAGATGACAAAAAACCTGGTACCCTTGACAATAATCCAGTGGTGAAAACAAGGCCACAGTAAGTCAGATAATGGAAACGACAGGAAGAAATTAGGAAGATGGTGCCTCTAAGTACACTAAATAATAAACCAAACATTATCCACTCTAAGTACAGCTAAAAGATTACAGAATGTGGAGGACAGCAAATATGTGTTCTTCAAGGAGATGGGGGGAAGAATGAAACTTTTAATACATGACTGGCTGACTTTTCTTTGTCCCTTTCTATCTCCTTTTTGAAGCCTAAACAACTAGGGCCAACAAGGGTTGGTAGATTGTGGTTGCTTAATATGAATGATTCTAGCAGAACTGGATACCATTCACTTTTTCTTTCCTAGGAATGGCATTTTTAGCTATTTTCCATCATATTAATTATCTTTCTCTTACTGCTAAGATTACCCACTGGAACTTGAAGCCTGATTTCTATCTCCTTTCCAAATACATACATACAAGCACTGCTTTGTTATTGAGGAAGACTGGACTTCTGGCTTTTTTCATCCTTATTAGAAGGAAAAAAAAGGAACTATTTAAGCAATTGTTTAAAAAACCCCAGAAAATACATTTAAAAAATATTCAATTACTCCTATGTCCTATGCTGCAATTTAGGCTCACCACCTACGGGAATATGCCTTACATTCTTCACTGTTTTGGTGTGCCATTATCTGAAGCAAATACAGAAGCTGAAGCCAAAACAAGTCTGAATCTGAATCTGAGCAGTTTTAAAAGCTTACCTACAGACTTTCAGATGAGAGATCTGCTGTAAAAAAGAAAGTATGATTTAAAACATTAAAATTTAAAAATAAAAATTGTGAAATAGTGTTTTTTTCTTCCAAAACCAGGACAGTGATGACAGCTGATCTTACTGCACCAAACATATTAAAAACCCTTTTTAAACTTAGCAAATTTAAATTGAAAAAAAGAACCAGGACTACAGATTAGCCTATTTCAACTTTTGATTTATATTTTCAGATTACTTACAGCGGGTAAACTTAAGACCAGACATGAACTTTATACCCGGTCCTCAAACTTAACTTGAACTATACAAAAACTATGTATTGTATGTACTCAAATATTGAGTATTCTTAATCAATAAGGTACTACCCCAGCCAAATCAGTCCCAGTCTAAACTCATGAGAGCTTCCAATCCTTTGGTCCAAAATTATTCTCCAGAAGCTTCCCAGCAAGACCTGGGTTTGCATTATCTTTGCCCATAGTGCTTTTGTTTTCTAAGAGAGGAGACATAAACATGTGAGCTAGAAGGAAAATATGAAACACATTGACAGGGACACTAATCAGAGGACAATGCCACAGGGACATGCCATGGTATGCACTGCTATGTCCCTCAGGCATAACCTTAGTGACCTCTTCAGCTTGTTAGGAGTAGCAAACACAGGCCATTTATTTGTCTTCTATATAAACAACAAAGGTAATGAATGGAAGATTCCTTCTACAGCAAGCCAGGGGCCACTGTAGAAAGGACTTTGTGATGAACGATTTCCTAACTCTCTGGTCAATTAGAAAAGCATTTCATAGCCTAAAAAGAAAGATCCCCAATGTAGTTTGTGAGAAACAAACCCAGCTTTTACTAAAAGGAGCAGGAATTACTCTCCTGACTTGAATAGGTCTTGGGGCAGATTCTCAAGCATTCACAACAAATCCAAGAATGCACCGTTTCTCCTGCGTTTCACGTGGAGATGTGATCAATCTATAATCATACAATACATCAAATACTAGATATGTTATACTGGTTAGATCTAAGGACCCAGTCCTCCTCCCTCTCAGCTCAAACAGTAAGATTCTTATGTGGGACATGGGAGAGAGGCAATATTAATTTTCAAAAGGAAAAACCAAGCAGGACCAAGCCAGTCTTAAAAATGCAGATTGAACTGTTGATACACATTTGCGGTGTTTCATCAACTAAAGGGGAAAAGAAGACATCAATATAGATACTTGGCAGCAGCAAAGCTCTCTCTGGGTCCTATTAATGACTAGCTATCACAGCGAGACTAGAAAAGCACATAGCACTAATGCCCATATTAAAAGAAATTAGGTGTCTTGTTATAGGGCAATTATATCACAGGAGGTACCTTGAACATATTAATTAATAGATCAATTACCTCTTTCTGCACAAACTTCTGGAACCCACAGGTTATAACTTCTGCCGCGTTGTGCACGGTGAGGAACACCGGGATTGGCTGCCATTGGGAGAGAACAAAAACACCCAAATCAAACCAGAACAGTCACACACATAGGAAGGAACACTCATCTTAGGGACAGCTGTCCCACATGTTTGTGGGTTTGGGTTTTGTTTTGTTTTTAAGCTGTAAACCCATGCCACATCTCCTAAAAGGGACTTAGACCTGTTCCAATCACTATCACACAGCACAGGCATCTTTAAATGCAGACCCTGCTTGCTTCTTCTCCCACTTCCGAGTGCTCAGTCGGTTTGTTTGTACACAGCTACCTCGGTGAGATTTGCTCCAGGTTTCTGCCTCTAGTTCTGCCTGTTCAAATATCTGCAGTCTCCACAGTAAACAGTTCTCATTAGTTTTCCCATCTCTGTCTACTGCAACTAAGAATACAGTGTGACTCCTAGCAACAGAATTACGGGCAAGATGATTTTAGGTGATTGCTTTCATTTACTGCTAGGAAGAGCTGCCCGAACTTAGGGTAGAAATGTCATACTCCATACACAAGTGATGTCGAAATTATACCCACTGAGGTATCTGGACACCACCCCAACATGAAATCATTAAGAAACAAACCCCGATGATAATAATAATAATGAATCAAACACCCATTCCCCCAGGCAAACCCAACCAGAATTAGTGGTTCATAATACTTCCTCCAAATCAGATACATGGTCTCTCAGACTGTTGAAAGAGAGGCAATTCCCTGCTCCAATTAAGATAATCTAAAGACTAAGGCAGTTTTAGGAAGCAGTGTTTCCCCACTTTTGTATAGTGTTTAAATCACATGAGTAGAGAATGAGTAAATTTCTCAGTGATGTCCATACCTTTTAAGTATCAGGCAATATAAGCAGGAAATATCTCTTAAATTTGACTTTGTGTTCAGAAATCTCTATTTTCTGCATTTTTCTTTTCATTTCCATAAAGCTGGATAAGCATCGCTAATTAAACATTTTAAGTCATAACGACAAGTTGGGTGGATCCATAAACACAACAGTTACACCAAGATGACTTTTAACACCTCTAAATTAGCAAGGAATGAAAATCACACAAACACAACTGGCATGAAGTTGTCAGCCTCAGCTTCACCGATTCTGAAAACCAATTCTCTACCCTGTTGCTGGACAACTGAGAACATAAAACCAGAAGTATCTAACATAAGCATCCTGAGCCTGACACAATAATAGGAAATACAAGAAATAATCATACACAAGGAAAGTTGACAGCAGAATTTACATTCTTCCTTTTGTGAAGCCAATTTACTGGGTTTTTCTTTCCTCCCCCTGCTTTTGGCTCTTCCAAATGTGTTTCAGAGCCAACAATGGCTCCAGTTTGCCTAGCCCAGTTAACCTTCTCCATATGTCTATTGTCTTTGAAGTGAGTATTTCTTAAATTTGTGAGTGAGCTTAATGCTTACGAAAATAAAGGTTTACTGGTTGGGCAGGCAGGGTGAATAGACCCTGTACAAACCTCCCTTCACAGCTCTGCATACTTTTGTTAATGCATCACAGTCCAGAGCAGCCCTCCTCCGGTTCCAGCCCTGAACTCCTGGGGAAGGGAGACTGCCAGCACCTCTAGGGAGAGGCACAGAGATTAAACCTGCAGCCCTGCCAGTATACAGGGGTGTTTGAAAGAAGGCCTCCCTGGCTTTGATCAAAAAAGTGCACTAATTGCTGCTTTAGGAGTAAACCCACTTTTCAAACAGCCTGGTGAGGGGAGCCAATTCAGGTATGAGTTTGGGAGAGTCCATTTCACTTCTCACTGCACCACAAATTTGTTGTATGCAGTTACTGTAAGTAAAGCTTCTATGTAGGATTGAATTTAGCCCCAGTACAAGGCATTACATAATAACTATGGCCTAAGACTACTTGTCCTTTTGTCTTTCCTCCTAAAATAGCCACAGAATTAGGCCTCTAAATCCCCATTTATGTACAACAAAAAGCCATTCAGAAATGGGAGATGTTCCTTAAGAAAGGTTTGGGATACAAATCAAAACCATTCACAGCCCCTCCATCGCTCCAGTGCATCTCACTCTTGAATGACCAGAGCAGGGACAGGAGGGAAACAAGGTAGCTTGCAGGATGACTAGGAAGTAAGACAAAATAGCAGAGAGGATGTGATTCGTACCTCCTCCACCTCCCAGGTGAGCAGACAGAAAAGATGCTGCTGCCAAGGCTTTATTGTTGTTTCCAGACAGGGCTCTCCTTCGGGATCTCAGTTTACACCAGGGAAGCCCATTGGAACTTGCTTTGATGAGGAACCAAGAGGAAGTAAATGCAATCACCCCAAGACAGAGCTAATGGGGAGGTATGGGGATTCTGAGCACATGCCTGTGCTTTCCAAAGGTCACTGGGGTCCGAGTTGAGGCCTCCAGCCTTGTTTGCGAGGACAGAGACCTCCTGTCCTTTGCTGCCCTACCCCTCCAGTGGGACGTTCAAGGGATCACTACAAGCAGAAACTTGTCAAAAATTCCCTTTTGATCCTTCTTGGGGTTTAGGAGCTGGCAGAAGCGAGCAGGGTCTGGAATTAGATTAAGATGCATCGACAGAATGCAGAAAGGAACTAGTGCAGAATCTGGCCTTGCAGCCTGCATAACAGCAGTAAAACATTGCTGGTTTTTAAAAAATCATGTCACCACCTTTTTTGGGTTTGGTTTTTTTTTGGGTTTGTTTTTTTTTTTGTTTTTGTTTTTTTTTTTTAAGAAAGACTCTATCATTTAAGTAAAAAGCATTCAACTTTAATGAAAGCAGATTTGATATCCTCTAAACATTTGGTAGGCCATTGTGATTGAAATGGATCATAAAACTGATTAATCTAACCCTTCCCATAATCTCTTTCCAACTTTCAATTTGTTTTTTCAAATCATGTAAAGCATCAAAAGCCTCCTGCTGAAATGGTCTTCATCCTTTTCCTGGAAGGATTTCCCACAGATCCCACAGCCCCATTCCCCCTTTTGCAAAGTGACAGCCAGTAACTTCTTCAGCTTCTTCCCTACTTGCACAATTCAGACCACTGAGGATCTGTCCCGCAAAACACTGAGTACCCTGGAGAGATGCTGAGCGCTTTGGACTGTCACGGAATTGCTTTTTGATACTGCTTTACACATCGTAGAATTGGACTGCTGCTCTAGAACCATTAGCAATGTATGTATTATTTAAACCCCTCCTTCCTTCCTTCCCCCTAAACCAGGAACAGCATTAAACACCCTGTATGAAGGGAACGTTCTTTGCTTATAAAGTAGAGGTAATGAAGAACTGACTTCTACTTGTGCATTTCTTACCAATCTAGACAGTGCCCTAGAGCCAGCATAAATAATGCCAACAAACAGTACTGAAGCAGGAAGCCATGATAGGATTTCAGACCTGTGAAAAACAATTAAAATCCTGTTACTTCACCACATTCTGTTTATATACAGTCAGCAACAGTTGCTTGCGAGGAATATAATATGTATATATAGACATATATTTCAAAGGTGTGCATATTAAATTCATTGCCTGATTGTTTAGTATTCCTCCCATGTAGTAAAGAAGTCTGAGACAGAAATTAATCAGTTCATCTAATCCTAGATAGGAGCTATCTGCAGATATATTTTCTTTCTTTTACTCTTTCCCTGTCTCCTGTCCCTGCAAAATTGTTTGCTTCATAGCAATTACTCCTATTGGTTTTAAGGGAGAGAAATTTCAACTAATTTCCTTGATGCGCTGTAAAAGGAAGAAAAACTGACAAATGAAGGCATAAAATGGCATACTTGCACAGACAGCACACATTTTCACTATGTACAAATACACTTGCCCACCCACACATTCATTTCTCAGCCAGATTTACAAAGAGATTCTTCCTAAAGATCAAATTGCCTCTGTGGGAGCCTGTCTCTGGAGATTTCCTAATGATACTCTTTTGACTAAGCCAAACTCCTAGAGGCAGTTTGACAACTAATGGAGGAATGAAGTCATCACAGACTGATCTGATTTTTTTTTTTTTAGCCGTGATTATTGCAGTAGGGTCAGGTTTCAGTTCGGAGAAGGGGCTTCAGAATTTGCACTTTTCCTTTTTCGATCTTGGTACTTAAGGGGAAAATGGGATCAGGTAGGTGGTAAATTTCAGAGAGAATAACGTAAGATTTTGAGCAACGGAGGAAAGGAGTAGCAGTGATCTAAAGGCCTGATCCAAAGGCTTCCCAGGACTGAAGACAGTGCTACCCCCATTCACTCTTCTCGAGCTTTGACTTGAAGTCAAGATAATGTTAGCGAATATTGCTTGTTCTCAAAAGGAAAACAAACTACTTGTAGTTCCTTAATTTGCATTATACTTCCAACTAGCATGTAAGAGTTAAAATGTAATTATAGGTACCACTACACTACCACACTTCATGGAACACAAGAAAAATAGACCACTAAACAATGAAATTAAGAACATGCAAACTCAGACAAAGAAAAAAACCTAAACATCATGTTTCCTTTTCTTTTTAATAAAAATTTTAATTAAAAAGGATAACAAAAATAGAGTAATCTTTAGATCCTTTCACTGGCATAAATATTCACTCTGTTTTTTTGGGGTAGTAGTCACGATCATTTTTTTTAAACACATTCTTCCCTTTAAGGTTATTGCCTTCAACTGGAATTTCACCAAGACCAGGACCTAAAACTGTCATACCTTATTACCAATGAATTCACATCAGACACCAACAAAAATATGTCCACCCTACTGGAACTGCAACAAATGAAGAAAGGGGGAGGGAAGAAAAGAGAGGAATCTGGGAAGATGAAAGGAACATGCGATGAAAACTGAATTTACATTTAGAACCTAACACTCTTTCATGTTCCCCACCACTAAATTCTAGGAATCCCAAATGTATCTTCATCGCCAATGCAATACTGCAAAGTGCAATGGAAAAGGGCTTCAGATGCTTTTTCCATGATGTAAGGGTAGAATTTTATGCTGCCAAGTGGGAATGTCAGGACTGAAAAAGAATGCATGGATGTTTCATGTAACGTGTCAGCACCAACAATCTGTCTTGTATGTAAACCAATTAGCAGCTTCTTATGTTGGCAATACAGTGATGTACATGCAAAACAGGAAAGCTCAGTCATAAAAGAACTGATGAGCTTGTGGTTGTAAGGCTACATCCAAAGCCCACTAAAGTCAATGGGTAGCTTCCCCTAAACCACACTTTGGAGCTTTGGTTTAAGCAAGGCTCTGAGATGCTGCTTAGCTGTGGGTCAAATTCAGCACCAGAAGAAATGCCAACCAGAACACATAGGACTTACATGCGTACAAGGGTTAGTCAGAAGCTGGGCAGCAGATTGCAGCACTGGAAGCATTATGCAGATGCCACACCTATTCCTCTGTGCTCCACTGAGCCCTTGTTTTGGATACAAGTTTTGCAGACAGTCACCCTTCACCTTTTAGAAGCAACGATGATGGTGACAGAGTCCCTTACAGCTGGGAGTACTGGGGGGAAGCAGATGAAAACCAGGATGTCCACAAAATTTAAGAGAAATTACTCTAAGTAATATGTTTTTATTTGGTCTTTACTGTGAAGCTAGTATTCTGGACTTTAGACAACAGGTGATGATCTCTCTGTAATAAAATAATTCTGCTGAGACACTTTGGCATAACCTGATCTAGCTCAGAAAGCATATGAGATCAGCCTGCATGACAGAAATACCAAGATTTTATGGAAATAAAGAGATGGGTAGCAGGTTATTATTTGAAGCATGACAAGACTGATGACTGGGCATGGTATTCTTAAGTATCCTACACATACACACACAAAAGATGTAAAAAGGGGGAGGAGGAGCTGGAAAGGAAGTGGTAGATGTAAGTTTTGAGCCATTATGTTTGTTTGTTGGGGAGTTTTTTTGGTTGGTTTGGGGGGGGAAGGGATTTGAGGGTTTTGTTTTATTTTGTTTCTAATACGGGAGATATATGCTACAAGCCCAGTTCAGCAAAGCATTGAAGCATGAGCCTAATTCTTCTGAAAAAAGATAGATTTAAACTCATGCTTAAGTAGTTGGCTGAACTATAGCCAAAACATGTCAATTAATTCTGGTCATTTCATTCAGTCTGTTCTAGAACTGGCATTCTGTATTAGCTAAATGAATGAAGAGATTTCTCAAATGTACTTTAATCACTTTTCCTATAGTGTGCTGACATCTAGTGGCCAGAAGTCTCCATTGTCAAAACACGAACTAATTTTTCATCAAAACTTTTCTTAGACGAAAACATCCTCTTCAACAGCAGAAAATCGGTTTTGTCCAGTATTTTCTTTAATGTCTTCCAAGTTTTGAAAAAAATGAAAATATCTTTTCCCAGAGGGGAAAAAAAGATTCAATTTCTTTAATTTCATGACTAAAGCAAAAGTAATCATCTAGTGATGAAAAGTTGAACTGAAAAGGATATTACTGACGGCTGTATTCTTTTGTCCTTTAGACCATTTTGTAAAGACAAAATCTGCATAAACAATATACATTTGATAATAATGTATGTACCAGTAACTGCCACTAAAGCAAGGTTTGGACCCTAATCCTACCTCTATCAATATCAATGACAGCTTTTACACCAATATCCTCGTTTTATCTACACTGCTGATAAATGGTAGGAAGTTAAATTCTGTTTCCATTTACAACTTGACTTAAGTTTCCATGGTGATGTAGTCACTTGTGTGGACATGAAAACAGAACTTAGCCTGGTTCTTCTGACATATATGAAGGATCTCATTCCAAATGAGGAGATTCAGTTTTGCAAGCCAACTGTTTGAATCCCAAACAGAAAATTTATCAGTTGACACTTGCTAATACAGAGGTGCTGAAAAAATTTACATTAGAAGGCAACTCTGGCAGTCACCTAGTTCAATTCCCACCCCCCCCCAGCTTCAGAGTTAAGTCACACTACTCAGGTCATTGTCCAGTAAAGTTTTGAGTATCCCGAGAGATGGAGATTCAACAATTGCTGTGGGCATACAACTTCTAACATTTTGCAAAGTAAAAAAGGTACTCCACATTCCATACTGCAGAATGGATCCACCTGAGCAGAAGACAGTATGCTGGATGACTCTTCTGAGTTGCTGTCACACTCAATTCAAGCAGATAATCTTTGTCTACAAAGCACCTTTTAATTTGGAGTTTGATTATTATATCAATCCTGTACTGCAATGGTGGCTCTTGCTGTGCGGCTGTAAATTCTAGAGTTAGGCAAGGGTGAATGATTCCCATTTATGGGACATACTTCTTGGAGAAAAAGGCAGATCGCTTTTGTGGACTTCACTGCACTGAAGTTTTGGGGAAGTGTGTGGCAATGCTCTTAACTAATATTACCAAGGTTTCTCTTATAATACTATAAAATAATCCAGGGAAGAGATGTGGACAGATGGTTGGATAAGTTATCCTTATAGTTTTCACTAATGGCTATGCTTTTTTGATCATTTTACCAAGGTGAAGTTGAATCCACTTTATAGTAATAATCAGTTGAACTGCACATCATTGAATATTCATTTGACTAAACCACAAGATCTCTCCTACACCTGTGAAGCAGAACACATACAAACACAAACACGCTGAGTTATATTTCAGCAAGTTAGTAACTTCCACAATCAACTTAACTATGTCATAATGCATTTATGTCATAACATATTTAGCAGATATGGAAAATCCCACAGTACCTTGAAGACAAGTTTATCTCCACCCAGCCCAGCTTCCAGGACACATGAAGCAGAAGTCCACCCACTAACGTCTGCCACCTGAAACAGAAACAAAACAGCACCTCTGAATTGTTTGTCCTTTTTAACCACATGGAGCACGACCTTAGAATCCACAGAATTTCTCACGGGACACCCATGACTCTAGCTATCTACTGTTTCTCCAGGTTACCAGGGATGCCACTATTCCCCTTTGAATCTTTCATTTTTGTGGGCCTGCACTTCCTCCAAATTTTCTAATACTCTGGTTCTTCCACCTCCTGTTTCAAATGTTTTGTAAGTCACCATCTACCACAACTACCTTAGTCATGCTTCTGAATCCCCATTTTATCATCTCTTCCTACACAAGGTTTACAGTAATAAAAGCGGTGTTACAGCCATGATGATCTGAAGATGCGAGGCAAGGTTTGTGACATGAATACCTTTTGATAGACAAACTGTTATTGTTAGAACAAATAAACATGATTTCAGGATTTGGAGACGTGCTTCAGCTGAAGTAATAAGCCCCAAGGATGGCATGTAGTCCTAGTAGTTTCAAACATTAGCTCTATGACTTCCCATGGTTATTCATGCTGGGCTTAGATTACAAACTCCCTTGAACTCAGACTGCTTTCCCCCCCGGCCTGCATCTTGTGTAGCAAGCACCAAGTGAAGTGTCATCAACAATAACATCATTATGCTGCATGAGCCTCTGGTTCACAGCCTCTAGAGAAAACATCTTTACAGCAAGATAAGCGTGCATATAAACCACAGTACTGTGGTTTTCACATAGAAAAGGTATATAACAATTACATACATTCTGCATTGACTTCTCTATCTAAGGGCTTATTCTACCATAAAGGCGTTCCTTAGTCTATAATGGAAATAGTATGTGAGGCCTTAGAAATGCTTGTGGGTAACTTAAAATTAGTAGTGATTTTTTTTTAAGGTTTAAAATAAATGATTAGCTTCCTTCTTCCTTAAGCTAGTCATTTTCAGAGATGTGTTTCAAGCTTCTTGGGTGAAAATCATTGAACATCTAGCATAGTTCAGAGATACTATACTACAGTGTTAAATCACATTAACATCTGTAACAGGTATAGAAGCGGTTGTATTTATTATTCACATTCATTGCAATGCATTTAAGCAATTATTTAAAATCTCTCTCACACATACACAAATAAACAAATATTCACTCTATGCAGTATCACATACAGTTGGGCAGTGTCAGAGAAGAGCAAGCTCATTGTCCACATGGGTACGATGAATATTCAGCGCTACTATCACAGCTCGCTTCACCTTTTTTAGATGAGGAGCATATGAGAGCTTAAAAGCCAGGTAACCCTGATGTTTGCTGCAGGCTTGACTGTACTCTATTCCAAGCCAGTGATAAATTCCCACCAACTTTACTGTGAAGAATTTCCTCTTGTCTCAGGTTTTAAGGACAGAAGTTGAAGTTAGTAACAATTCCAGATGCTTAGCACTAGGCAGTACAGTCTTAGGTTATATAGGCAACAAAACCAACAACAACAAACAATAACAGCGTGAACTGAGAATAACATTCTTTTCCTCCTTTGCTCATCTGTCATAGCTCTAAATGAAAACACATCTGAGCCACTTAATTTTCTAGGAAAGGTAACCTTTAAAAGCCAGAACTTATGGAAAAATATTAAGATGCTGAGATGTATTTCCAAATAATAGAAAAAAAACCCCCAACTGTGGTAACATAGATACCGTAAGTCAGTTGCTTGCCCTTGAAATATGCTTTTTTACTGTTGATTTACCACACTTGTATTTCACATACATTACTCAAAACTCTTTCCCCATCTGATAAAAGCCTTGTCCAAAAGACAGTTTCTGCGTTTGTATCAGAATTGAAGAAAGCATTTGTTGCTTATTTAATAGAGCTGAGTATACTCAAAGAAAACAGATATTCCCAAGGCAATTATTCCTATAGTTGATTGCAGTCTTGGGGCTGCACGTCAGGCAAAAACATAAGCCATGCTAAGCAGCAGTAAAGGAATTAAAGATAGCCGGTGTCTGCAGACTTTACCATTACCTCAAAATAACAAGTGGGGGAAGTCTTGGCTTTAAGGGGCCAGATTTTCACTAAATGTCTCGCAAATTATTAACAGCACTGATGTTATATATGGACATTTGATAAAACATTAAACTTCTAATTACAATAATTAAGATATGATAGTGATTGTGATGTAGAGTTACAACAAAGGCTAAGCATGAAAATAAGCAACATGGTATTTGTCTATGCCTAAACATGGGTTTAAGGTTGGTTTTCGTTAGGATAGCAGAAGAATACACCACTACCGGACATTATCCATGAGTGCCATTTCCAAAGAAGACAGGTTGTACTATAACTGCTACTTTTCTATGCTGAAGCATAAGACTTTCAGAAAAATGAGAAATGATGGAGTCTGTAAATCTTAATTGCATCACCATCATGTTGTTCAAAAATTAACCAAGCCACATTAATGAATGCTTTAGTAAGGCTTCATGAATAAGTTCTCTAGACAGCAAAAGCCAGTAATGACAAGAGGTACTATCATTAGCTTCAGCATAGAACAGAAAGACATTTACTGATTAAAGTCATTTTTCAAACAACTGTATTCTTAAAACAGTACTTACCCTTGAAAAAGGGTAGGGTAGGTAAATTTCAGGACAGACAGGACATACTGGAAAACAAATACCAAATTAATGGACATCAAACACCTACAGTATTATAACATTAACAAACAATCACGAGAGCAACAAAACACAAAAAGTTTCTACCAAAATAAAGAAAAACAAAAAAACCAAAAGAAAGTTTTCAGTAATTTCTCTTCCCATGCTAGAACTGCCAGACACTGCCCCAGTCACTGTGGAAGGTAGCAGACACTAAAGTACATGAGATATGGAGTGGACACACTGAACGATGGAGAGAAGGCTACCTTCTGAATTGCTCTTTCATTTTCTGAGCACACTCCACATATCACATTGAACAGGAGAAGGATTAACAGGAACAAAAAGACATAAGCACTTGTCAGTTAAAACTGTATCATATGAAAGAGGCAACCTTTAGCAGAATCCAAACCAATAATATTAACATAATTTTCTCCTGATGATTAATTCATCTTACAGATCTAACACTCTCTGTTCACACACCATTTTGCGTAAAATATTAAGCCATCCATAAAGCCCTTTGGAGATGTAATATATAGGGGGAAAAAGCAAAGCCTCTGTGTTGTTGCTTTAGTAATGCTTTGTCAGGGTCTGCGCGCATGGATGCTAGTGTCTTTTCCCGCTATAGATGTATATATGCAAATATGAGGCAGAAATATTTCGATGTGTATATCAGGATCTAACAAGTACCCATAATGAAGCATATAAATACTATTTCTGCAAAGGAGAAGAATGACCAAAGCTTCCTCCGAGGAAAGGAAAGGTACCTGCCATTCCTCCCAGGAGCCAGCAGAAGTTGTCAATGGCAACAGGAGAAGCTGAAAGCTTTCAACAGAGAGGAAACTGTGCTGAGGACTTTGCAAGGTCCAGTTTTCAGGTGTGGCGGCTGTCCCTAAGGAGCTGATATCATCATACAGGGACAAGGCATGTTGATTCACAACAGGTCGTGTTATCCATACACTTGTCTGAATTGCCACAAGGGTTTTAAATCAGGACGATACACCTGCATGTGCCTGTACCCCCATTCGCATTTACATACCACCTGCAACAACTGAAAGGTCTATATCCCAGTTATTTTTCATTTTATTACACTAACACCTACATTCATGTTTGAAAACGGAGGCCCTGTATCAAAGTCCTTCCAACTTCCTCTCAAGTATAGTTAAGCCAAGCACCTTTCCCAAATGCATGATGCAATCTGGCAGCTCTTCCAGTCCCTTTCGGTTTAACTAACCACTGCTCCTAGCGGTCTGTCAAACCAAGTGTATTATCTCTCCCAATGAACTTTGCTTCATGTCTGGACTTCAGCCTACTTCTGGGCATCCTTAATGTTTCTGAACAGAAACCAGTGGCCAATGCTGAGAAGAGATTTCATTTTCACCTCCAAAACGCTGCTTTTCTCTTAACTCTCCCTCTGGAAATCCACACCCTAGTTACTTCAGGAACGTATTTTCTTTCAGAAATCTGCACCAGAAACACAGAAACACTCTCTTATAAACAGGACAGCAAGGAGTAGTTACTCTATCTCTTCCGCCCAGAGCAAACAAACTACTTCAAAGTATGTTTAAACTATACATTCTTATTCACAACATGGCCATCTTCAGCCTGCTTCTCCTTCTCGTTAGACCTTTCAGCAATACCAACATGCAGTTAAGTTGTGCAGTGGAAAAGAGATTTCATGTCCTTAATTTGCAGGTTAATTAAACTGTCGAAGGGTTTGTGGAAGTCAGTATCTGTTTCACTGCTACTATTACAATGCTTCGAGTATTGTGGACTTTTTCGCTTGGATACTCAGTATTATTGCCCCCGGTTAACAGATCTTGTTTTGTGGTTGCTAGATACCTGATAAAATACATTCAGCATCACCAATGCTTTCAAAGCAGTGCAATTTCTGGCTCTGTCACTTTACATTTCATTCACGTGAGCAAGACGATGTCACCCTTTTACCCCCCTAAAGACGCCAGCAGTGAAACCCCCCGTGTCCTGGAAAGGCAAAGATGCCACAGGCTGAGAAAAGGCGAGAGGAGCAGAAGACAGCAGCTCCTCAGCGACCACGGCACCCGGGGACGGGCGGCGGCGGGCCCTTGGGCTGAAATGCCAGGGGCTTTTCTACACCCGTGGGGCAGTCCTCCTCCGGGAGGGGCTGACCCGCCGGCTCCCCCTGAGCAGGGCAGGGAAAGCGGAGGGCACCGTTCCCCTTCTTCTTCCTCCTCCTCCTCCTGCTCCAGGGTCCCTGCACTGCTCTCGCCCCTTCAGGCGCAGCTCCCCGCTCCCGCCACAGCGGAGGAACGGCCCAGCCCCCCCCCCCCCCCGCATTTTCCGCCTCCTCGCCCGGCCCCCGCCCCTCCGAGGCTGGGGTGGCTCCGCGCCCGCCCTCACCTTGTTGGTGAAGCAGGACGCCAGGTAGAAGAGACAGAAGGCGAGGCCGC
The DNA here is from genome assembly GCA_034008185.1 of Gorsachius magnificus. Lineage (NCBI taxonomy): Eukaryota > Metazoa > Chordata > Aves > Pelecaniformes > Ardeidae > Gorsachius > Gorsachius magnificus. Next base: position 52,038,831 of record CM067082.1, on the reverse strand, counting down.
CCGCCGGCCTCTTCAAATACATCTGTCACCCCGGGACCCGCCGCCAACGCCCCGCTGCGCGGGCCCGGCCGCCGGCGGCCATCGCAGCGACACGTCGGGCCGCGGCCGCGCCAATGGGCACCGGGCTCCCGCCGCCGGGCGCCGCCTCCTTAAAGGGAGCCCCGCGGGTGGAGGGAGGCGATTCTGCCCCTCTGCTCCGCTCTGGTGAGGCCCCACCTGCAGGGCTGCAGCTCTGGGGTCCCCGGCACAGGAAAGACATGGAGCTGTTGGAGCGGGGCCAGAGGGGGCCACAAACATGATCCGAGGGCTGGAGCACCTCTGCTGTGAGGACAGGCTGAGAGAGTTGGGGTTGTTCAGCCTGGAGAAGAGAAGGCTGCGGGGAGACCTGGCTGCGGCCTTTCAGTACCTAAAGGGGGCCTATAGGAAAGATGGGGACAAACTTTTTACCAGGGCCTGTTGCAATAGGACAAGGGGTGATGGTTTTAAACTGAAAGAGGGGAGATTCAGACTAGATACAAGGAAGAAATTCTTTACAATGAGGGTGGTGAGGCACTGGAAGAGGTTGTCCAGAGAGGTGGTGGAGGCCTCATCCCTGGAAACTTTCAAGGCCAGGTTGGACGGGGCTCTGAGCAACCTGATCTGGTCGAAGATGCCCCTGCTCACTGCAGGGAGGCTGGACTAGATGACCTCTAAAGGTCTCTTCCAACCCAAACTATTCTATGATTCCGTGTTTCTAGGATTTATCAGTGATGTGTAAACTATAAATACCCCAGGGAGGTAGAGAAGCAATGAAAGACATGGCCTACCTAGTCATGATTACCAGTCGTTCTTTTACTATGGCCTAGGTAAGCCTTGTTCTTCCCAGATCTGGTATTAGCAAGGCCCTTTCTCTGCTGTTCTCACCTTGACTTTGCTCAGGTAATGCAAAGTATGGGGGTCTCTCTGTACACATACACCCTATTTTTAGAGGACACAGCAAAGCAGCATAAACAAGGACTGAGCACGGCCTAAACTAGGGAGTGAGAGGGGCACCAACTGGTAGACCAGAGGCCAGTTTGAGCCCACAAAATGAGCCTGTCTAACCTGCCACGCTTAGCCTCAAAAGTCAGCAGACAGAGCGCAGCAACTGAGCGGTCTCCACTGCACCAAGACAAATTCAAGCATTTTGGTCCATCAGATGTGCGATCCTCTCTGGTTTGTAAGATGGTGACCCAAAACAGACATCGGATTTCCGGCGCTGAAAGGTTTGGTCCTTCCAGGCCGACAGAGATCGCCGACACGCCACCATAAGGGATGCGACAGGGATGGCAGGGTAGGTGACAGAGCATTTCCACTTTGCAGAGCATGTGTTTATGTAAGCCTGTCAAATGTGTATTTTGCGAACAGAGGTATACTTTGCATTGTGCCAAAAGTTCAGCCTGTAAAGCTTCGACAAAGAGTAAGAAAAGTTTACTGGTATCTACAAAGACTAATGTAAGCATGTGATAAGAAAACTTTTGCCTTTTTATTTTAGTGGAGTATCATTTTCATGCAAAATATTACAGTGATACCTCTCTGTTTCTTGCAGTATTTCTTATTTGAAGTGGGAGACTCAGGCAAAGACGATAGATCTTTCCACAGCAAAATGCAGAGGCAGGTGTGAATTCTTGCAAGCCATTTACAGTGAGGGATGGAGAATGAAGCTATAAATTTCTGCATGTTTATCACGATTAGCTTGAATTACACATTAAGTAATTGCTCTACAGCTTTGGAATTATTTTGAGTAATATGAAGGGATGTTTCTGCTCTGTCTAGATTTTTAACTATTTTTGTAGGAGTTGTGGATGTGCAGCAGATGATGTTGTTTACATGTCATTTTACAGAACATTTTTTCTTAATATAACTCAGTTCAAAGCTTGATCCATTCATATAAGAGGTCATGGGATCAGGGCCTAATCAGGTAGTAGATAAGAGACTAATATAGAAGACTTATTTCTGAAAACTAAAAACTGAATAAAAAGATGTAGGAATATTACATCATTGTTAATGTCTTTTTGAATCAAAGACAACCAAACCCCATTTCCTTAATCAGTGCTTGTACAGCTGTGCTAGAGTAATGATTTTCTTGGGGCAGCAGGACGTTGCTCTGACATTCTGCTCATTTGTAAGTGATAAATTTAGCCAGAGAAGATTGAAGGGGGCATGGCAGCAATCTTTACAACCCAAAAGGCGGCCACAAAGGCAAAGAACTAATCTCTTTCTGCCAGGGCTAAGGGCAGAGAGGATAAGAACCACACTGGTATGACATCACCAGATGCCTCTGTGGCGCAGGCCTGTGTCAGGGCAGGGACCCAGGCTGAGGCGGGCGTTTCGACCTGGGTCCCTGCCCTCTTCCAAACTGCCCTTTAGGTGGGGACTTTCTGCAGCAACAAACGCTGGAACAGATTGTCTCGGGAGATTGTAATATCTTACGTCATGGCGGGTTGTTAAGAAAAATTAGATGAACTTTGGCCGACAAAGCTGGTTCTTGCGTGTCAAAGAGTCGACGAGAGCAGCGGTTGCCAGGCCTGCCCTGGCAGCATGGGCTTTGCTGGGTGCCTAACGGGGAGCTCGGTCTGAGCAGGCTGGGGGACACCGCGGGGGCTGTACGGCCCCTTACCACTCCTCCCGCTTCACCAGGCTGGTTTCCCGGTTACCGACAGCGGCAGTGACAGTCGCCTACGTTTGCAGATACCTCCGAGGGCTGGTGGTCAGCCAGGTCTGAGGAGGTTTCCAGGCATCGCCTCCTTCCTGCTGGGGAACCTGCTCGAGCAGGCGCCAGGCAGCGACTGTATCGCAGCAACACACCATCCAGTTGCCCCCGCCCTGCACACAGGCAATCCTAACCACAGCACACTCTTCCTCATAAGCACGGCAGTTAAAATTGAGGTGTAACAGGTGTCAGGTCACATCCGGAGTATTCAGTTTTGTATTTACAGCGTGTTACGTGATCGCGATCAAATGAATTTGTTTCACTTGTGGTTTGTTTGGTTTGCTTCCCCCCCCCCCCCCCCCCTTCCCTTGGTTACTTCCTTAGAAAACAAGCAAACGTCACCCACCAAATCTCATCCGGTTGTTCAGCTCCCAGGGGCTGGCCACCCCGCGGGCAGGCTGCCGCTGACCGCTGCCCTCCCACCCGGCGCTGCCCATTAGGTCCCGCCCCGCCGCCCCAGCCGGCTGGCAGCCCTGAACACCCTCGGTGACCCCCGCTGACATCACCGGAAAGGCGGGTGACGCCCCGAGCCGCCAGCCAATGGGGAGCCTGACGGCGAATGACGACACAGCGGAACGGGGGAGAACCCGGAAGGTTTCGCATTCGGAGGGTCGCTGCCCGGAAGAGAGCCCCCGTCGCTGCTTGTCGCCGTGCTGCCGCCCGCCCCCCTTGGTGGCAATGGCCCCCCCCCGGCCGGGCCGGGCCCCGCCTGGCGCGGGGCCCGGCTGCGCCTTGGCGGGGCCCGGGGCCGGCCCCCGCCCGCGGCACCTTAACCCCTCCGGGGCCGTAGGGGTGCGGCCGCCGCTGGCCTGGCTCCTCGGGGGTGGGGGACGACAAAGGCACGCCGGGGCAGGGTCGCCGCCTCCGGCCGGCCGTCGTGGCCGGGCGGGCAGGCAGGTAGCTCCGGTAGGCGGCTGCCCTTCTTCCGCTTGCCTCCCCGGGGCGGGCCGAGGCCGTCGGGGGGACGCAGTGAAGTGGTGTCAACAAGAGGAGGGGCGCAGCTCCTGGGCAAGCTGAGCGCTTGGCTCCCCTGCCCAGGCGAGCGAGGAGCCGCCCTGGGCAGGGTATATGGGGTGGTTTGCCCCTGCGAGCCGTTATCTGCTTGGCGGAGAGAGCTGCTGTTAGGCCCTGATAAGTGAGCTGCTTCTCTCCAGGCTCTGTTGGCAAGCAGGGATTTGGATCTAAGTGAGTTTGGCAGTCAAGGGCGGCGAGTCACAACTTTGTTGGTTTCATCGTTCCCCCCTGCCTCCCCAAGCAAAGTTGTGTGCGTGCTTCTGTGTTTTTGAGGGGGTGTTTGTGATGGCTGTCCTTTTGGGGCTCTAGAAATGGGGGAGGAAGCTGTGCATAAGCCAAGAGAAGTTTTATATAGAGTGTGCATGTGCTTGCAAGCAAACTGTCTGGGAAGGCTTTGCCCCTTGTCTTCAGAGGGTACCGACACTGACAAACTGACTCCTTCCCCCCCGCCCCCCATTAGTAGGTGACCATCAACATCCTTTCAATCACAGTTCTCCCTCGTGAGTTTATGAATGTACTCCTTGAGGTGTTTTCTGTACTTTAGTTCATCATACTTCCCTAAGTATCTGTAGAAGACAAACTCTTAAAAGATTATACAAGCTTATTTTAGAGCCAGTGGTAGCTAATTATCCTGACTATTGTGTTGCCACTGCATTTCTTGCTGACTTGAATAAAATGTTTATTTACAGTGCCCATGGGGAGCCCCTAACACAACAGCAATATCATGTTCCCTTGCTGACGTAATGAGTGAACAGCTGGCAAAAGAGCTGCAGCTGGAAGAAGAAAATGCTGCTTTTCCTGAAGTGGTTGCGTAAGTTTAAATCCTGGATTAGTGATCTCCACAGTTGTGAAGCCACCTTCTGTGTCTTGTGCATTTTCTCCCAATGTACTTAATGCGTAGTGATACAGTAAATGCTTTGACTGTTATCTCCTAACTTTGCTTCTTCAGGTCTTTTTCAGTGAAGATGGCTTCCCCAGTTCAAACTCTTCCTTAAATTCTCTTCTCTGTCACCCTTCCTTCCTTCTTGATATTTTCTTCACGTTGTTTTGGATGCTTTAAGCCAGTCTGTAAGCTACATTTTGAGAAATGTTGTCAGAAATGGGTTTTTCTTCCCTTTTAGAGACTCTTGTTAACAATATACAAGGTTATTTTGAGAACTGTCACATGTATCACCTATATCCTCCTTAACACTTGGAAGCTCTAAACATAGACCAAGAGCTTACTAGTTTTAAACTCATACAAATTTGCCTGCGGTCTTTCCTGTGAAGCAAAGCAACCACTGTTGGTTTTTTCCTTTTTAAAATTGTATCTATTTATTTACTTATTAAAAAATTTTACTATATATACGCACATACACCCATGTGCCTTCTTTCTCTTTCATGAAGGGCATCTTAAAAATAGAGCCTAATGCTTCTTACAGAACGGTGAACAAGTAAGAGTTTAAGTAATATTTGCATCATAAAGGAGTGGCAAAGAGAAATGAAGTCATGCTCTGTTAATATTTTGTGTTGGCTTGGAGGGGTGGCGGACAGTTGAGATCCATCAGTTTCTATGCAGCTCTGCGTGAGGTCTTTTGTATAGAGTAACAAAATGGTATAAAGCGATGTTTCTGTTTGGATTACTGTGTTTAATTTTTTGAATTTCTGTCTTCGTTTTACATAGTGTTGCTGAAGGACCGTTTATTACTGGAGAAAATATTGACACTTCTAGTGACCTAATGCTAGCTCAGATGCTGCAGATGGAATTTGACAGGGAATATGATGCACAGCTTCGGCGAGAGGAGAAGAAGATCAATGGAGATAGCAAAGGTACTCTCATCAGAAGAAATATTTTTGCTGTAGAGGCTTTCTTGGCACTCTGCCTAAGTTGATAGAGCTGTGAGGAAGTAGCAAATCCCTGATAATCACAGACATGCTGTTTTGTTTTGTTTCTCAAGTCTCCATATCCTTTGAAAATTATCGGAAGGTACATCCCTATGACAGTGACAGCTCAGAGGATGAGGTTGATTGGCAGGATACCCGTCATGATCCTTATAGAGCAGGTATGTGTCAGTTTTAAACAATATGATTTCTTTGCTTAATAGACCTAAGAATATGAGACAGTTAAATTAGGTTTTTTGAATGTAAGGAGACATACCAGCTGTATGTAAAATCAGGTTACCTAATTGGGAGGTGTTATGCAGGAAGTTGGGCAGGTGACTTCAGGCTTCTGTCCGCCAGTATATTGGCTTCAGTGGCTGAAACTGGTAAAATAACTATTGTACGTGGAATGTACTGTGGGATATGTGTATATGTCATCTACATCTGGCTCAGGGCATCTGCATATGATATTGAATATTCCTGCTTTAACACACCAAAAGCGTGTCTGACACCCCAGAGAAGACAGAAAAGTAAGTCATAATATAGGAAAAGAAACGGTTGTGTTTAGGATAAGAGAAAACTGCATTAAGATTGTACAATTGAAGTATTTTTTCTGTTTAATAAGGAAAATTATGTTACTTTGTGGGCATTGTGGAACCTTTATGAGCCTTAGCTGTGTTTGTTTAGAAGTAAAGTTAGATTTATTTTTCTCACTGCTGGCAGATAAACCTACTACTACACCAAGAAGGGGCTTCATAGGAAAAGGAAAAGACATTACTACTAAACATGATGAAGTGGTATGTGGTAGAAAGAACACTGCTCGCATGGAAAATGTAAGTGAAAACTTATTTTGTGTGTAAAACTGGAATGCTGTAATTCAACCAAAGAACTAATGCTTGTCCACTTGTGCTACTGTATGTGATGCTGACTTTTTTTTTTTTTTTTTTAATCAGATGAAAGCAATGCAGTGTCTGGATTAGTTATTCAAATTGGCAGTTTGAGTTGTGCGGGTTTTTTGTTTAATAATAGTTTGTTAACAACCGTGATTCAAGAATTTGCAAAGAACTGTTTTGGCAAAACAAAATTATCAGCAATTTTGGTACACAGGCAAATCAAACACCAAGGCTATTTTTGAAAAGCATAGATATCGTGTAATCTAAATTTTTTTTAATTCATTTTGCCTGATGAGCCAAGTAACTTACTTTCAGGCAATTGTTTCACTTAGAGCTTTTAGGTGTATTTATCTATAGTACATACCTTCTGTTTTCTTTAATGTAATTGGTACAGCTTCTCCAAATAAGGAAATGCTGCAAGTGCTATCTTTACAGGATGTTTAGTAATCTCATATCAATTTGGGTGGAACTTTGTGTAATGTTGTCACTGTGTTAAAAACATGTTGTTTTAAACTCAGAACCCAAAGTGGGTTTCACATAGGTCCTAATCTACCCTAGGTTTTTGCAAATCAGGATGAGAGATTTCTGCTTGTGCCAACTTCTGGTGTCTGTGAGTAACAGTGCTTAAATTTCTATTATTTCTGCTTGTAGTTTGCACCTGAATTCCAAGTTGGGGATGGAATCGGGATGGACTTAAAGCTGTCAAATCAAGTCTTCAATGCCTTAAAGCAGCATGCGTACTCTGAGGAACGTCGAAGCGCAAGGCTCCATGAAAAGAAGGAGCACTCCACTGCTGTATGTTTTTTATTAACTCTCTATATACTTTTTATCTTGTGTAACAGCTGAATGCTGTTTTGGTAATTCCTTGAAACATTCAATTTTTAGTAAAATAGTTAAGCGATATTATGCTAGCATTGCTGAAGGAGATGGTATCAGCCACCTCCTACTAGAAAAAGGGTGTATTTATTTGAGCTGCATTATTGTGACAGCTACCATTTTTTTTCTCTTTGTCTTTCTAAACTTGTCTCTTAATCAGCTACAATGGATAAACTACCTAGAAATTATATATAGAAACCATCCAGAGGACTAATCCTGTGCAGCTGAATCATGTGATTCCAAGTATCTGTCTTCATAGCAAGTTTCAGGAAGATGAGGTGACCAAGTAAACTCTGACTTGATAATTTAGGAAGCCAGTTGATATGCTTTATGGGTGACGTTAGAGCAGGGCCTCTGGTAATTCCTGCTGTGGATCTTTGAATTCAGGTGTTTCTCTTTTGTTACTGATATAAAAGGCATATAATATTTGGGATGTCTTGATTCATTACCTGTAAATACTTCTTCAAAACACTGTAGAAAGTGTTCTTCAGCTACAGTCTGTACTTTATTACTTTATGCGGAATTGGTAAAATACTGTATGTGCTACACAGCTGGTAAGGTACCTGAGAGTATTAAATCTTAAGGTGACAGTGCTGGAGGAGTTTGACTTTGCTTCATCTGTTTTTGTTGTTTTTTTTTTTTCTCCTCTATCAATTGAGAGAATGCTCTTAATGCATTATTCATTCTACCTAGCTGAACACTTGTGGCACATAAATACTTTAAATTCACTGTAAAACAAAGAATTATTTTAATGAATTGAGTATTTGTTTCTTGCCTGTAGGAGAAAGCAGTGGACCCTAAAACACGTTTACTTCTGTACAAAATGGTTAATGCTGGGATGCTGGAGACCATCACAGGCTGCATCAGCACAGGAAAAGAATCTGTTGTTTTTCATGCATATGGAGGAAAGTAAGTGTTTTGTTTTGTTACTGACCGTAGCTTAGCTTTAAGTACCAGAGATGGTTTAAAAAGCAGAAACCACGAAAATATTTAATCAATCTGCACTTTTTTCATTCCCGAGACTTAAAGTTTGTATTCACATATATGCAGATGATAATAAAATCTGAAAACCAAATGGTACCAACTGTAAAGTAAAAAAATCCCCACTTTCCTCCTTGGAGCCCATTTAATGAACAGGGACAAATCTGCTGTAGCTTTCTGTGGAAAAATATGTACTCCTTCTATAAAAAAGTAGTTTTGAGATTTTGAGGAACTCTTTCCACTGGCCTGGCCCAGACTACAGAGCTGTCATGATGATCTTGGGCTACCTGAAGATTGTCTTTCCATACAGATTGCTGTATTATCGGCTCCATCCGTGCTGTTCAGTGGGGGTGCTGTCCATTACTTTTGGGTTACCTTGAGAATAGTGTTGGGATGCTGTTCACTTTGCAAGTCGCGCAAGAGTCCAGTTTTAAAGACTACCATGCTGGAAGGATTATAGTATGTTAGTAATGACTGTAGTGCATCGAAACATCACTAGTTTAAAGTGAGTTGAGAAAGAACTAATAAAACCCAAATACAGATAATCTATTTAGAGATGTTGAGAGAGAGAGAGAGGTAAGTTGGGGGTGGGGAGAAAACATGTGCCTTTTCTTTTTAATTGACCTTTGCTTGAATGATGTTCAGGAGTGTTCTTTTGCTTAGTATTATTCAATGGGCAATATTTTTGTGGTGCTAAACAAAACGTTGTGATAGTACTGCCATTACTGTTCTAATGCAAGACTTCTTTCACTTGTAATTTCGTGAAGCAAGTACATCCATTAACAGGCTGTTATTAGCTATGACATTTTAAGTAAAATATTAAGAACTTGGGAGGTGGAAACTATTTGATAAGCAACATGTAATCAAAATGCCAAACCCCAAATATTCACATATCAGCTTAATCATAGAACTTTTATAAATGTAATTTGAACTGGCCTCCAAATTTGATAGAAAATCAGATCTTTTCCTCTCTTATATTAAAAAAATTGCTGTATCTTGCAGTGTTTAAAAAAACAAAAATGAACCCATGCATTTGCTTGTAAAGATGTGAATTGTTAACTTTGTTATATATGTGCCTTTTTCCATGAGAAGTGCAACTGAAGATAAAATTATACCTCCAGAATGTGCCATCAAAGTGTTTAAAACAACTCTTAATGAGTTCAAGAACCGTGACAAATACATTAAGGATGACTACAGATTTAAAGACCGCTTCAGTAAATTGAATCCACGGAAGATTATTCGTATGTGGGCTGAGAAAGAAATGCATAACTTAACAAGGTAAAGAAAAAAAAGTTTACTTGCCACATGCCTGTTGGTTTCCTATTCTCTGTTTAAGGAAGTTATGCTATGTTTAGGCAGGCACTTTTAGATTTGATCTTTAGGCTAAATGATATACAACCTGGCACAGGTTGAATAAGCCTCTGGTTTCTTACAGTTTAATGAATTATCATCATCAATTATTTGGCAGCAGAATTCTACAAACCAATAAAAGTAAATAAAAGCTGTAAAAGTAATTAGTTTTAGTGAGTGATTTTAGACCCATTTATGACTTTTGAGATCTGAATTTTCCTAGATGAAATACTGTGAAATGTATATATTTATTCAGTTTTCAATTCAGTCTATTTCAAAGACTTTGACTCTGGATCATGTTTCTCACAGTTCTCAAAGATTGGAAATGAGCAAGCCGGAGCTAGAACTGCAGGGGTTTGGTTTTGTTTTTCTTAATCAGTATCTATTTTCTGATCCGCAGAATGCAAAATGCAGGAATTCCTTGTCCTCAAGTGGTTATCCTTAAGAAACACGTCTTGGTTATGTCTTTCATTGGCCAGGATCAAGTCCCAGCTCCTAAACTAAAGGATGTAACACTTAGTAGTGAAGATATGAAAAAGGCCTACTATCAGATTCTTAATGTAAGACAATGCTGATTTCTCCTCCAATTCTGGGTTGTGTTTTCTTTTAGGGGAATAACTTAAAGGACAAATCAGCATTTATTTACTTTTCAGGATGCTTGCATCACTTTCAAGATATGGAGTCCAAAGGCTTATTTTGCTGCTGTTTAATGTGTGACTTAAGATAAATAAGAAATTATGTACTCAAAAAAACCCGAATAGATTTGAATCTTAATCTGAGTGGAAAACATGCTGGAACTTGATGACAAACACATACTTAGCAGCAGAGAAATTATGAGCAAGTACTTCTCCTTTTATAGAAGCAGTGTGGTTTAGAAAGTTCTTTGAAGTCTTTCTGGGCTTACCAAATACTTAATTTCTAGTACTTAAGCACTCTCCAGTGGATAACCCCCTCCCCACCTCCCTTTTTAACAAATCTAGAAATCAGAGAATTAATTAGAATATTGCATGGTAGGTACTTTACTTTCCTATTATCTGCTGTAATTGGTTCAGACATGTACCTGCTAACTGTCCACTCACTGTTAGCTTCCTACAGACATTAAAAAGAAGAAACCCGAACAACCAACCCAGCAGCTTGAGAATACGAATGGTCTGTGCCTCAAATCTTAAGACTAGTAGAGCAACACAACTGTGTTTTAAGTGAATATGCATACTAGTTAGGATTCAGTATCTAAAACTGAGATTTCTTTCCTGTGTGATGGGGTGAGAATGACAGGTGTATTTAGAGAACATGTTTATCTATCTCATGCACTTGGCAGAGCTGACGTGAGCTTACCAGACTGATTCTTCTGACTTGCCAAAGCTAAGCTCAGTGATAAAAGCTTAGTTTGTTGGCAGTTTACCAAAACCATGATTCCCTGTATGAAACTTTATTGAAGACTTGGAAAAAAAAATTACGTAAATGGGGTGGGTGAATGGGGAAAGGCTTTGTTTTGTTATAGTTGTGCAAACAGGATTTATTTAGAGTATATCACACTTCATTCATTCATTAATTTGGTTCCTTGCAGATGATGCAGCAGTTGTATAAGGAGTGCAACCTGGTCCACGCAGATCTGAGTGAATACAACATGCTTTGGCATGATGGGAAGGTGAGCATATTCTTCATGTGGGAAGGGAAGGCTTCATCTAATGTGAAACACTAATATGAAGTGAATTGCTGCCTCTCTGTGACTACAGGTCTGGCTTATTGATGTCAGTCAGTCTGTGGAGCCAACCCATCCTCATGGACTTGAGTTTTTGTTCAGAGACTGTAGGAATGTTTCACAGGTAGGACCTCTTCATCTGACAATCCTCTGTTACGCTGAATGTTTTCCAGGATAAAATCAATTGAGAGCTAACTAAAAATCAACCAATATAACTCCATAAAGGATGATCACCTCCACATAAATATAAGATTACTCTTGCACAGTATCCATACTGATGGTGGTATTCTCCAAAAGGGAAAAAAGTGTGGAAGAATAAAACGGTACCACTGGAACTTTTTGCAGTTAGTTTTATCTGTAGGTCAACGAAAGCAAAAATGTGATTTTTGACTAAATATTGTAACTGTAACTTGGGGAAGGGAAAGGCATACCTTGTTTTGTATAGTAAAGTGTTTAATGTGTGCTTTTTATATTGACTAGTTCTTCCAGAAAGGAGGTGTGGCAGAAGCACTTAATGAGCGTGAACTCTTCAATGCTGTCTCAGGTTTAAATATTACAGCTGACAATGAAGTAGACTTCCAAGCAGAGGTATAGCTTTGTCTATGTCTAACATTTTAATTCAGTTAGTTACAGTAGCTCTTGTAGTACCTTAACTTCCCATGTTTAGTTTGTATGATTAATGCGTGTGTGTATAATTTCAGCAATCATTGTGCATATCTTCTTCAAAACTTGGTTATTTCAACCTAGCGCAAATGTTTCCAGAAACTCGGATTGACAGACCTCTCTACCACCCTTTCCCAATCCCTCTGCTCCCAAGTATAAAAGGCTTCATGTTGCATATAACTGTTTTCTTGGAAAATGTAGTGGTTTGTTTTAGTTTAAGAGCTAGCTTTGTTTTTCTTTGCATACGTTAAAGGTTGTGGAGAGAAAGGAAAGCTGGGTTAAAAATAATAATTGTTCTACTGCTTATTTTTCATGTTTTAGATTTTTAACTTACTTGAATTTAAAGTTTAGCGTTTTCAATTTTCAAGCCTATAATCGTGCTAATGTAAATATGGACTAGGAATCTTTGGTCATCTTTGGCTTTTAATTCTCAAATTTTGGTTGTAACTCCTTGAGGTGTGCATCCTGGTATCGTACACTTATAAAAATAAGTTGTCAAACATTCCTTATTTACTAATTAACGTAAGGGTGACATGGCAATTCCACTCTACTTGATTCCTAATGATGGTATAGGCTTATGCTAGTCCAGTATGTAGTAGGTGGGAAGTTGAGACTAGTTTAACTCCTGGGGTAGGTCCTCAAAAGTGAGGAAGAGCTAAAGGTAACACTATGTCACCATTCCATGATCCTTACGTATTGGTTAATCGAGCAAAAACCAGTTCCCTCACTGTGTTGTGAGAATTGGGATGTGGGGCAGGATTTTTGTGGTGGTGTTGCTTTATGTCATCTTTTGTGCTTATAAGTTTTATGGGAAAGGCCTACATTGCTGTTTACATAGAGGCGAGTCTGAGCAGCCCATCCTTAAACTTCAGACTTTAACTTTGGTTTCTAGCAACTAAAGTTAATCTCCCCTGGAGTACAAGAGGGAGTAATCCATACATAACAACCTGAAGATTAAAATAAGCTACTGTACAGTGTTACTTCGATAGCACAAAGCATTTAACCGTCTTTAACTTTCACCTTTAAAAATTATTGCAGCGGATTTGTAGTCTTAGTGTTACTTGGAGTTTCTCCGATGCTGATGGATTGGCTGAGTTATGGTAGAGGTGTTCAGAGCTGGAGAAAGGGATGCTTTGTACTTGAGGAAATACAGCTGAAGCTTTAAGAATCATCCATTCCTCCCCACAACTCCTCTGTTTTGGTTACGTAGCATGAGACTATAAAGAAGCACTGTTTGTTTTACTAACTCATTGAGACCAGGTGTTTCAAGCTGTACTTCCAAAGTATGGTGCTCTGTACATGTGACTGAATCACTGCAATGTTGCATGTGCCTGATCGGTCATCTAATGCTACCTTTTAACGCTGGTCAGAAACATCCGGCTGCAGGCGTGGTTTTATGACTTCAGCATGGATTTATTTTTGGCTCTCTAGATTGAAGCTTTGGAGAAGATGAATGAAGATCATGTGCAGAACCATGGAAAGAAACTGTCAATGTTTTCAAGCGATGGAGACCCACCTATACATGATGAATAGCACTGAGTGTATAGCTGCTGACAAAATGAAACACAAATTTACTGCTTCTAACTACATTGGTGCAGTGATAAATGTCAACTGCCAATGTCAAGAGAGTGGCCAGCTGGGAATACCAAAATGGAAAACACAGCGAGCGTATGGTGATGCCTCAGCGGCTTTTTTCTTTTTTTTTTTTTCTTTTTTTTAACTTGGCCCACACATCAGGCTGGCACTGTGAGAATGGACTGTCACTACCTCTTCGGATGGTCTGACAACTTCACCAGCTGCCCAGCTACGTTAGGCTAATGTAGCTGAGGTGGTCATGTTTTGCATGACTGAGAGCTTATATGTTTTAGTTTAAAAAAAAAAAAAAAAACCAAAAAAATTTAAAAAATCATCTAGGTCATCTAAAGAATTTAGTGGGAAAGCACACTAGGAGAATCCCTCTTTCCCCCCCCCCCCATTGCTATTTGAAAAACTAATTAAAAATTGTGTATGGACACAATGTCAATGAACCTTTCTCCCTTCTCCACCAAGCGCAAAATGAAAAGTCAAACTATGAGCTGCAATTATATGAAAATATTAATTTAACAAACCAATGCCTTTATATGTGCAAAAGTCTGGACCTTTTTGTTTGAAGTACATGGAATGTGGCTCTAACTATCTCTGTAAATACAGTTGGGTATTACGTGAGAAAAGGATTTGAATCTGACCAGCAGAGGACTTCTTTGGTGATGTGCCAGGAAATCCTGAGGGCTGCATCCAAGTTGGGTAACAAAGAGTAAGTTCAGTTAGTTGCACTCTTAACAGGCAAGTGGTTCTGAGAACTCTATGCAAGCAAAAAAAAAAAAAAAACCTCTGTGATAATCCTGTCTTTAAACTGAAATTCTGAGTAGAGCATCAAACATTCTTATTTGCCCCGAAGGTAATCATAGACTGAAAACTAAATATTGATCATCGTTTATGTTTAAACGAAGCTCGTTTCTTACTAGTGCAGAAAGAATACTCAAATTTGTCTTTTTTTCTCGTGCTTTTATTCTTAATGGCTGTTTATTTTAGCAAGTTCTAAAAATCTAGCAACATTTCTCTGCAAAACAACACATCCAAAGAGGAACTGATGTAGTGGGATGGTTTGGAATTAAGAAATTCTGGTCAACTTCTCTTTAACTCTGCTGTTTCTGATGCTGCTCTTTAGATCAAGCGGAATACAGTGTTGCTACATGTGACATTCTCAGAGTGTGCTGTGAAAGTGATTTTTTTTAAAAAAAATTTGTTGGAAAACTGATGGAAAAGTAAAAACTTAAGATCTTGCGGTGGTATTTGGGCGTGGTTCTTTGCATTGTAGAGGCCTTTGCTGATCCTCAGTGCTAAAGCAGGGTGAGGGCAGGACTTTTGGTGGGTACTACATAAACAGTAAACAACCTTGATGTTTTTGCCAGTTTCATCCTGGTACTTGGATCCTCTTCCCTTTTCTAGATGAGACCTTTACTTTTGAACTAAAGGATCTTTGTCTTTCGGAGACTGAGGTCTATTCCTAATTGTTCAGTGAAAGTTACCCCAATTAAGGGAAAGAACAGATGAGGTAGGGAGAGGGAGGTGCTGCAGTTACCCAACCCCTTCCGGAAGACTGAAAGCTTCTGTTGTCAAGCTTAACCAAACCTCCTCCAGGAGAGGAGAGGGCTTTTAAAAAGAAAAGGATAAGCCTATTCTGGGCTTATTACAAGTTTCAATACTCTAGTTTCTTAGAGAAAAGAAGTACCTCGGAGCAGTGGCTAATGCCTTACAGTGTGCTTGTCTAGGGGAGATGCTGACTGTTAGTATTTGCATCAAGTGAGAGAAAGAGCAGAAATAGAGGGAAGTGAGGGGAGGGTGGGTTTTGAGCTGTCATTTGAAACAGGCACCTGCTAGTATCGTCCTTGGACTGAACCTTCAGCTGTTACTGTTGCTTTTAATTTCTTTCTATAATCTGTTTAGCACAGGTTAAAACAAACAAACAGAAGAAGCAATGGTCTTCAAGTCTGTGATTTAAAGCTACCGGGCCTGATTATATTGCCTAAACATCCTTTCACTTCCAGCAGTGAAACTGGCTCAGGAATTTGCTTTGAGATTTTAAGGTGCCTGGGTACATTGTCAAATAGTTGAAAACAAGCATTTTCCTGGACTCCTTTGAAATAAAAGGTTCTGGGGTTATCATTAAGCAAATAGAATCTTAGAAGTAAATTGGGATTTCTCAGTTGTTGATTAAGCCATTGGCTAAACTTTTCTGACGTTATGACTAATTCCAAAACGTATCACAACAGTTTCCAGTTGTGTACTTATAAGCTTGTCTGCTGATTTCCCTCCCCTGCCCCCTGTACCTCAGTTTGTTATCTTAATATTCTTATTGCAGTTGTAGAAAGTGCTTGCTGTCCGGAAGGGAAGTAGGAGAAGGCTAAACGTCAGTAGAATGTCTTAAATTTTGACCTTGGATTCACTAAACTTTTGGGTAACATGCAATGAATTACTTTGTAAAAGTAAATGATAAACTTTAAAGTACTTTTAATGCTCTGGAAATAATTTGTCCTCTCTAGTTTACGTGGAATTGATAATGCAGGAGGGTTGTGCAGAACAAAGAGCTGCTTGTAATTCCTAATTGTGGCTGTAGTTTCTCTGGTCTGGTGTGAATTTATTGCAGTTAGCTGCCTGCTGCCCCAGTTAGTCTGTTTGCGCGATACTGTGTTAGCATCTGGTACTTAAGTTTCGGTTTCTCCTGTACTAAATTGTGCTGTTCCCATCTAATCTGAAAACTTTGAAATTGGTACGATCTCAGTCGTCTTCCCCCTGCCCTTTTTTTTATCTCCTTCATTTCCCTTTATAAACCAATAAGCAAATATGTAATTGATGGTGTTCTCGCGCGATTTCTAAATGATGCTGTAGGTTTTGCAACCTGTGAACTATGTCACGAGCTACTCCATCAACCAAAAAAACCTGTTGCTAGTTTATCATCCAAGCTAAAATACAAATAAGCATGAATGATGAGAAACAAGCGAGATTTCAACTTTGATAATGCTTTATTAGTACTGTTTCTGAAAAGTCCTTTTGTCATCTATTTTACAACCAGCCACTAAAAAGCAGTTTCATGCCCATAAAGCAGCAGCAACTGCTTTTCAGAGATGGTGCAGGTGGCTAAATTAAGGCAGAGCCCTCAAAGAGTTGGTTCCTTTTTTTCCCCCACCTAGAAGTTTTGGTGGTTTTTTGGTTTCGTGTTGGTTTTTTTTTTTTTTTGGGGGGGGGGGGGGGTAGGGTTGGGGGGTTGGGTGTTGTTTTGTGGTGTGTGTGTTTGTTTTTTGGTTTTTTGGGGGGGGGGGCGCTTGTGTTTGGTGTGGTGTTGTGGGGGGGGGGTTTTGTGTTTTGGTTTGTGGTTGTTTTCTTTTTGGTTTTTTTTTTTTTTATTAAGCACTCAATGGGGAAGGCGAGCGGAAAGACCGAGGCGCCGGCAGCCGCCGAGAAGCCGAGCCCTGCGCCCCCATGTCCTCTCTCGACCGCCTCGCTGACCCGGGAGGCCCACCGAAGGTACGAGGCTCCGGCGTGACGCTGCGCCGCGGTGTCCTAGCCCCGGCGCTCCCGGGCCGACAGCGCCACAGCCTGCGCCTGAAGCCCGCCCGCGCTCCGGGAAGGCGAGCGGAAAGACCGAGGCGCCGGCAGCCGCCAAGCTTTGGCCGCAGCCTGAAACGCGGGGCGAGGGAAGGGGCGGCGGGCCCGGGGCCGCCTCGGAGGCGCGGGAGGCAGCACGCCTCTGGCCGCGGCGGGCCCCGCGCCGAAGGGCCGCTCCCCAGGGCGGGCCGCCTCGCCGGCGAGCGGGAACGCCGCGGGCCCGGCCCGCCGAGGCCAACCGGGGCCGCGAGGGGATGGGCGGGACAACCGGGGGCCCCGCCCCCCCACCGCGCGCACCCCGCCAGTGGGGGCGGCGCGCGCCCGAGGGCGGGGCGGGGCCCTTTCAGGCCGGAGCCGCCGCTTCCTGGCGCTGTGCGCGCGGCCCGTGCACTTCGAGAAGGCCAACCCCGTCAACTGCGTCTTCTTCGACGAGGCCAACAAGCAGGTGGGCGCGGCGGCGGCGGCGGCGGGCCCGCCCCGCGGGGGGGGGGGGGGGGGTGGCGGCGGCGGGAGGCCGCGCTCCCCCGTCCTGACAGGCGGCCGGGCGGCGTTTGTCGAGCGGCGGATCGTCGCATCCGGAGCTCGGCCCGTCCCCTGCCCCGGGGCTGCGTGAGGAAGAACCGCTGCCCGGGGTCAGGGCCGACCCCCCCGGCCGGGCCCCCTCCGCGCCTCGCAGGGCTCCGCAGGCGGGGGTCACGGCGTCGGGCCTGGTGCCCCAGCCTTCCCCGCTGCTGGTGCCGCTCCGCTGCCTCTCCGAGGAGAGGGGTCTGGAGGCTCCCGCGCCTGGGTTTGATTTCCTCCCCTTTCCTTGGCTGCCCGGCTTGAGGCTGGGTGTTCCCCGGCTGGGCGACTGCTGCGGGGCCAGGTCTCGCTGCTGGGTGGCTGGCTGGGGACCTGTCATCTGGCTAGGGGCGGGAGAAATTTTTTTTTTTCTCAAACGCATCAACATAGGTATATCAGGTTGAATTTCATCTGCCTTTGCTCTTACTGCCATAAGGTCCTTCGGGAATTCTTCGGAGTCAGCACTCTCTATTCCAAGTGTCCCAACGTTACTGGCAAACTTTGTCACTTCGCTGTTACTTTCATTTCTCTGATTTTTTTTTTTTCCCTTTTCAATTAATAAAGATTAATACTTGTAGCTTTGCTTGTGGCTCAGACCTGAGTGGACGCTTTGCTTTTTATTTCTTGGCTTTCCTTCTTTTAAGCGTGTTTTTCCTTAATATCCCTCAGTATAGCTAAAAGCTCCACAGTCTGTCATAAGGTTTACATAGACGTGGATGCGTTCCACTGCCTCATTCCTGTAACCGTTCTGTGACCTCAGCATTCACAGAGTTGAAGCATTCAAGCTTTCTTCCCCATATAAATGCCATGGTTTGCCACGTGTGGCGTGGGCATGATCAGTGCAGTATTTGGAGAGGGGGGAGTGTATCTGGGATGTGTTTCTTGCCTTTGCACTCTGTTCAGAATTATTGGTGGCCTTTCTTTTTATAAAGCGTAATCCTTTACGTACATTATGAGGGCCAGCTGAAATAAGATTACTTAAATGTGCCTGTCAGGGCATACTCTATCGCAGTGTGGCTGTGACGTAACTACACAGAAACTGGTTTTTAAGAGCTCACTTTAAAGAAACTTTTTTTCAACTGTAAAGCTTAATTCTCCAATTTTTTTCTCAAAATTTCATGAACGGTCTTCTGAGAGATTTGTCCTTGCTATCTTCTCATCTCGCAAAGACTGAGTGTTGCCTTAATTTTCTGTCTACATCAATATTAAAAGTAGTTAAGTATTTCTCATTCTAGTAAGGCTGTGGACTTGATTGCAGTTTATAGTCTTGACACTTGTATTCCTGCATGAGCCTACTGCACCAGTAGCATGGCTAATATTACAAAACAATGTACCTGTTATTCTAAGACCTGATCTGCGTGTCTAGTGCTTCTACATGTACAACAAGTACAAATAAGGCATCTGCCTGACTTTCTTTTTCTAAGCCATTTAAAGGTTGTAACAGCATGACTTTTTTTTAAATGTTACCTTATTCCAGTTCAACAAGCGGTGTAGCTCCAGCAGGTTTTACACATATATATGTGCAGTTGTGCTAAAGGAATTGTTTAAGCTGTTAGTGCAAGGTCACTGCAACTTCTTAGGTGCATGCAAAACTGCAGATTACTATTAAACCGTTCCTATCTAATAACATGTTCTGACAAGATCAAGCCTCGGGGTCACTGAGTTGAATCTCTTCCCAATCCCCAAGCTGATTTCCTTTTTGTTTTAAAAAATGGCCTGGTGTCTCAGATACTTCTACTAGTACCTGACTTAGGAAAATATTCATATTAAAAAAAAAGATTTTTACCATTTTAACTTGCCCAGTAGTTCAGAATATGCCTACGAGACTGTTAGAGTACCAGTGGAAACCTGTCAACTCTAAGTAGACTTGGAGCTCCAGAGGAAGGAATTGATTATTTATTGAATCTCACTGTGAACTGGCAGATCCATGTAAGAAAAAAAATTGTGTCTAGTAAAAAAATTAAAGGTATGGCTTATAGAAAAGAAAGCTTGTTAAGTTATGATTTTGAATAAACTACAAATGTGTTCAAAACTTTTTTTTATAGGTTTTTGCGGTTCGATCTGGTGGAGCTACAGGAGTTGTTGTTAAAGGTTTGGAGGATAGAAATCCCATTTCCTTCAGGTAAGGCGCCTTCATCTTTGTTGTCTTGGGATAGAATTCTGCGATCTTAAAATTATGTGGTACTTAGTCCTGATCTACTGTAATTCAGACATAAAACTTATAAGTAGTTGTGATCAACTTTTGATTTTGTTCTTAGAGATAATTTTGCAATTAAGATGGCCTGCTTTGCCCTCAGGAATTTTTAGTCTTCTGGGGCAAAAAAAGTTAGTAGGCTGTGGCTTTTTTTTTTTTAAACAGCAGTGTTTTATTAAAACACGCTATATATGTGAGAGACTGTGGAGATTCAAACTTGTGATTTCTACAACAGCAGTGACTTATCCAAGGATGCAGTTTAGCAAGTTAAACAAAATGAAGTAAAATTAAATGTGTAGAGAACCGTAATTTCTGAGTTCCGTGCCTGTGATTCAAGCACAGTGTTTCCTACATGTAGGTTTCTTGCATTCTGTTTCTTATTTAACCAAAATTGTCTTCTTTTATATCTTCCAGTTTTTGTTGAAATGGCTTTTTGCAGAATCTGATAACAGTACTTTCAATGAAACTACTTTGTCTTTAGAGAACTATTTTATATATGCCTCTGTTCAGAGCAATGACTCTTTGCACTCTACATCCTCACATACGGACAGCATTCTTTTGCTCGAAGGTTGCTTCAATCCAGATATGGATGAAACAATTTGTAATTGAGGTGTGTTTGCTGTCATCTGTCACGTATTGCCTGGGTCCTGTCCTGAAAGTTGCTATCTTTATTTGACTTTTAAATTTGACTGCCCTTGTCACAAATCCTGAGGGAGCTAAAAAATACTCAACGAGCTTCAGGAGGTTCCACGGTTTTCCTGCTTGACTACCTAGCTCTCTTTTACGTTATTACACTTAATAACATATACTGGAACTACATTATTCATGCCAGTTGTACTGATGCTTGTTTGGTAAGAATATGGGTTTTAAAATTTTTTCAAATGATGTGAAAACAGCCTCACTCTCCCTTTAACATCAGAAATTCTTCTAGAGGATGCGTCCTAATGGGAAGTGAGTAGGCTTGGGTCATTTAGCAGTAGTTCTGGAAGTAAAAGGGCTGACTGCAGGATGTTGGTGAGTATCCCAGAACTCCAGACTCACTGGGACAGAACTGAGAACGCAGGTTTGAATACTTCCACAGTCTTCCAGTTCCACATCATAGGCCAACTGACTTGAGCAGTTGCTAATTTGTGCAATCTTAGCCACCTCTCTGTAATGGCTGTGTTCAGGACTTCTGAAGAATGAACTGCCGTTATCTTCCAGTCTGAATTTTGAATCCTGTACTTGTCCGGTGACACTCATAAGTTGTATTCAAAAGCATTTGCATTACACTTTTTCCCCCCTCTCTCATTGTCTTTTTGAGGGTGTTTCCGTAAGAAACTATTTTAGCCGATATTTCCATAACTTCTTTTTTTTTCTGTACAGGATGGAAGACAAAGGAGAAGTGAAGTGCATCAAATTTTCCTTGGGGAACAAGATCCTGGCTGTGCAGAGAACTTTGAAGAGTGTGGTAAGAAACCTATACCCTACAGATAGGGAATTGGAGCTGGAAATCTTCTACTTACGGTACCAGAGTAGAAGCCTCTGACACAAAAGTTCAAGAGGTTTGGTGGTTAACAACAGCTGTAGTGAAAATTTCTGTATCATCGTGAGAGGTTGGACAGGCAACCTGGTTGTCTTGCTAGTATCATCATTTAAGAAAAAATGTGGGGGGAGCCAACTCCTATAAAGAATTCCCTGGCAGGGATGAAGTGGAATACTAGTAAGTCAAGTTTTTCTTCTACATATCTCATCCAAAGTAATTTGATAAACTAATATCTATTCTCTCGCATCTACGTATGTATCTTGTCTGTGCTTCATATTTGCTAACATGCTTCATGGGTGTTTTTTCAGGATTTTTTGAATTTTATTCCAGATAGTCCTCAGCTAGAATATACACAGGAATGTAAGGTAAGTTAAGTAAATGTCCAAAGCTTATATGCTTAGGTAAAACTCTAATGTTAGTTACGCTGGTGGGGGCCTCTGCTCTACAAGAGAACTAATTGAGTTACCTTCCAAAACACTAACACGAAGTAAATGAGGTGTGTAGGCACTGCTATCTGTCTGAAATGAGGTAAATGAACAGGTATTAACAATACCAGAAAAAACTTCCTGGTCTAGTCACTTTAATTTTTTCCTAGAAAGGACTGGAAATGCTGTGGAGGAAACAAATGTCAAGGTTTGGGAAGGAGAAGAGACAAAGTGCTGATGGTACAGGAACAGTGGACAGTAATTATACTAATGCCAGATATGTTAATGTGGATGTTTTACCCTAATTTCAATGATCAGTGATAGTAAGCGGTTACTAGTTTGCATACTATGTTTGGTATTTTTAAACAACTGTTCTAGTTTTTTCATTTATTTTTTTTTTTACCAGAAACAAGTACCATTGTCATTGTTTGGTACTTTCAACTTTTAACTAAGATAAATTACATTTTGGGGTAATGGAATGCTAAAGTAAATTTTTAAGCATCTGATTTGCACAGATCCCTGTATTCCTGTAGACTTTAAAGCTGCAGCACTCTCTGCTTCATTATTTAGGATTATGTGTTTGAGTAAACTGTTCTAGCAAAGCATTTATGGTAGAGTTCTGAGTGGAGTCACGGCAAATATTTCCACTTAGTTCTTAATTTCTTTTAACAGAAGGAGCCCACTTTTCATATCAGGAATTGGTTGAATTGGCAGTATGGTTTGAACCAGAACAACTCAGTTGTATTTAGGGCAAAAGTAAAATTTGACTGTGTAATACACCTGTAAATCTTACACACTGCCAAAAATTCAGGTCATACAGTAGTTTTGGAACATACAGTTTTGGTCATACAGTTCATACGTAGTTTTGGAAGTCTCTACAAAAGTAAGCTAATGCATGCTGGGTGTCTAGTTGGCCAAAAGTATTAACTCCAGTGACTGGATAACTAAATTGCCTTTGGTCTCGTGCTCTTCACTTAGTAATACTAGCTTATCTGAATAGTTAATTTTTCCAAGTAAAAGAGTGTTTGTTTGCTTGTTTGTTAAAAGACAAAGAATGCCAATATTCTAGGATTCTGCTGGACAAGTTCTACAGAAATAGTCTTCATCACAGATCAAGGAATTGAGTTCTATCAGGTAATACTCCTGTAGGACAGACATATTTAGAGATTTGAAAATGTAAATTTGTTAGTATCTTTGAATTCCTTTCTTCTAGCTCTCTTAATTGAGAAAGCACTACTGAAAAAAGAAATTCTGTTTTGTTTGCAGACTATGATTATTTTTCTTTGAGAGGAATACTTTTTGGGGTGGGAGGGGAACTTAACACTAACAGGTTATTTAGCACAGCTAACAAAGACCCCGTATAGAGCACTATTGAATTTAGCCTTGAAAACTAGATTAATAGATGCTTTTGGCTTGAATGGAAATGAGTATCTGTATCTAACATGAAATACCACTTTGTGTAAAACTGATCAGCATTGGGGAGCATGTGTGCAAGCTTAAAATGCAGCAAAGTACAAATAATTGGCTAAGATAGTGATATCCTTCTGCAAATTGGCAACTTCCTCCCACATTGATCTCATTGTCTGAGTTCCTATGTATTATGTGTAATTACCTTTGCATATGATTTTGGAGAAATCTAATTAATAGATAGCCCTTTCTGACATTCATGATGAGGGATATTATAAACTTTCTCTGAAGTTTTGCACTTCCCAATAGTTCCAGTCCTGGAGCTAAGACACAGCATTTCACATAAATACTCTTACTAACAGCTAGTACTAAAGAAAGTAACTGAAAAATCAGCATTATTTCCTGCTGATTGAGGGAGAAAAATATATTTGGCACCTAAAAGGATTATGAACGTCAACCCTGCAGGTAGAACAACTAAATCAAGTAAGAGTGGTTTTTGAAGAGAAGTTATTTAAGCCCTTAATTTTAAGATAATCGATTTATATACTTAATTCTTAAAATAAAAGACTAAGGAAGCTGGGGAGTGAAGGCAGCAAAGATATTGTAATAACTTTAATAAACACAACACTAGTTGTGTCAAGCTAGGTGTTTCCTCCATTATGGACAGAACTTATACCCAGACCTGGATGAGGGGGAAGAGACAGCACCTTTCAGCTCATTAGAATTTGAGGAGGGTTTCATGTGCGTTTCCTTAGCTACAGTAAATTGGGGCCTAAGCTGTAATTGTCAGGTTTCTGATTTTTAATTCTAGCGCTGTAAATACCCTTGCACTTCACTGTTTCTCACTTAACATTCCTAGCTACTGTGTAGTACTGTTTATGCTGTCAGAATCATGATGGTACTATAATGCTAATATCCTGTGTTGCCAGGTACTACCAGAGAAACGAAGCTTAAAACTTCTGAAGAATCAGAGTATTAATGTCAACTGGTACATGTATTGTCCAGAGAGTTCTGTTATTCTTCTGTCGACCACTGTCCTCGGCAATGTCCTGCAGCCATTCTATTTCAAGGTAAAGGTATATGTTCCAAACTTCATTTTGTGTGTTTCTGGTTTTTTTAGGCAGCTTCTTCAATCAAATATTCTATTGCTTTTCCTGGATTTCTTCCAAGAGGTGCATGTGTTCACGTCTTTATATGACAATAAGCAAAGGACAAAGCAAAAATTTATAAGGTAGTTCATAGGTGAGGGATTACTTAATTTTAAGTAATTCACTCTTTCTTATGTCCTCTTTGGAAAGAGGTGTGTCCAGCTAATGTTGGACATTTGACCTTGAGAAGGAGGGGGGGGAAATCAGTGACTCAGTATTTGACAACTTACATATCTTTCAAGAGATTTTTTTTCACTTAAATTACTTACTTTTACTGTGGGGATTTGCACTCTGTAACATGGTAATAGAGAAAAAATTAAGGGCCTTTCAGTTGTGATTGTAACTACAACCTTCTAAATGTGAGTGGATGAATTTAAAAAAGAAAGAAAAAAGGTAGCGCCTAAGAAAAAACTTTTGTCCCGAGCATGAGAGGGCCTTGTTTATGGCATTTATTTCTGCAAGTGTTCTTCCCTGTGGACAGCACTTAAGGTTACTGGGAAAATATTTTTCTTTTTGGCTTGGAAAAAGTGTGTAGTAAAAACTAGAATCTGTTTTAGGTTAATCATGCAGTAAGATGATTTAAAAAATGAGGAAAAGAACTACAGAGTTCATCTTGCTTCTCTCAAAGGATTAGGAAGATTTCTCTGGTAGTCTAAGGGAAGAGATTAAAAAGAAGCTTATTCAAATGTGTTTCCTGGTTTGATCTTGTGTGCAGTCTCTTAGGTGGCTAGGTGGAACTTACTAGCCTCTCACAGCTTGTTTTTTAAGGACTTAGGTTACGCTTTCCCCTCCTTAACATTTTGTGTCAAGTTGTGGCTTGAAGCTAAATATTTTTTATTTTCTGTTCAGAAGGTAATCTTTAAAGATTTCCTGAGAAAGGTACTGTATAAAATAATCTTTGAAAATAGAGCTCTAGCAAAGGATATATTTCTGTAGTGTTCACATTTCACACTCAAGAATGAGTTAATGAGAATGGGAAGTGAATTTCAGTAGAAGCTTTGGAAACTCTGAAAACTTGCTTAAATATAAATTCTGTAGGCAAAGAGGAAGAGGAGAGAGGAAACCTTGGGCAGGAGCAGGAGGAATATACTCTGAGTATAAGGCAGATTCGGGAGTTAGCAGGAACAAAATGAGACTGTGACTGGTAGGAGGTACTTATATTTTCCCCTTCCCAGTAAGCAGTTATTTAAGAGTTGGAGCATATGTTTTGCTGGAAGAGAGAAAAGAAGTTAATAGACTGCTGTTTGAGCTCTCCCCCTGTAAATAGGATCTGCATACAAATCTATCTTGGCTTAATTAAGATGGAAATGTCTTGCTAGCTTAAAGCTGATGTTGTAAAATCAAGATGATAAAGCTGCTAAACTTATAATACCAGAACTATGTGTTTAGGGGGAAAAAAGTGTCAAACCCTTTTTTTCTCTTCAGCTATCACCATTCTTCACCTCATGGGGGTGCCACTGATGCAGCGTTTGATTAAAGGTTACTTCAGACCTTTCTGTTTCAAGTCTTAACAGTGGATTTCTTTGGGGTTTTTTTTTCCTGTTTAACAGAGTGGAACAATGTCAAAACTATCGAAATTTGAAATCGAGTTACCTGCAGCACCCAAGTCCTCCAAGCTCAGCCTTTCTGAAAGAGATATTGCTATGGCTACAATGTATGTATCTAACTAATCAAGTCTTTCTTGGAAAAGTATGACCCTCGGGGGATGCTGAGAAAAGACAAGAACATTAGCATGGTTGCCCTTGTTTCTTGGTTTAGCAGTACTACTGCTTTAAAGTGCTTCAGTTACTGTCTGGAACAAAGCATCTAAACAACTCCATCAGGGCAAGGTGGGAAAGGGAAGCTAACTGAGAAGTCTTACATGAAATCATTCCTGATTAGTACAGAAATTTTGAGAATACCAACACATCAGTTCAAAAATGAAGCAGAGTTGTTCTTAGATGCCTAAGTTGCATGAGTACAGCCATGTATTGTGATTTATGGAGTGCTGTTTTAGTCTTTCACTTTTTAATTAATTGATCCCTTGACTTGGGTAATCTCACATCTGTTCTTTTAGGATAAAATGTATAGCTCTAACAGACTGGTAGAGCTCTTATTTGAAAATAATGCTTTAATCCTGTTGTCTTGTTAGATATGGGCAGCTTTATGTCCTCTACTTGAGGCATCACTCAAGGACTTCCAATAGCACAGGAGCAGAAGTAGTCCTCTATCACTTACC
Organism: Gorsachius magnificus; assembly: GCA_034008185.1. NCBI lineage: Eukaryota > Metazoa > Chordata > Aves > Pelecaniformes > Ardeidae > Gorsachius > Gorsachius magnificus. The sequence goes on along the minus strand of CM067082.1, from coordinate 52,012,138 downwards.
AAGGTAAGAGCAGAATGAAGAATGTTAGTGGCAATTCACAAGTGTGTAAGGGACATCTGCTTTTCCACTTTCAACAGGCTTACTGACCGGTTATTCTCATCTCTATTTCTGCAGAGAGGGCTCCTGTAAGAAGACACATATTTTAAAGCTGAACAGAACTGGAAAGTTTGCACTGAATGTTGTGGATAACTTGGTGGTAGTACATCATCAGGATACTGAGGTGTGATATATTACATTGTACCTTCACTTTTAAAAGTTATGGGCAGATTTTAATAATGATGCCTGTTAGCTCTAGAAAATATTTTCGCATGTGCTAGCTTTGCCAAAAGTTTGCAGGAACAAAACATAAGGGTATAAGAGATTCAAAGTTACCCTTTTACCTTGTTGGGCTAACATTTAATCGGGGCTGTTGCTAATGCCTGTTTTTTTCATAGACTTTTTTTCCTTCTTGTTAGTTTCCTATGATACTCTGCTGCTGCACTGCATAGGCATTATACAAAGAGCTAGAGTTAAATTGGATATCAAATTATTAATTCTGGGAACTTCTCATATCACACGCATTTGAATGCTATATTTCTGTGACACAAACTTGGGCTCCTTTGTTTTGAAGGCCCGGATCTGCAAAAACTTCTATGAATACAAATGATCTTATGCATATGGTAGCATAGGTAAATCTTGCTTGTCTGTAGTCTCAGTAGCAAGGCTTGATCAGTGCTAAAGCTGAAGTGGTACTTTGCTCTTAACTTGTGGAAAAGCTTTGGCTTCTTGTATTACCTTCTCTTGGGCAGCTTCAAGAACTGGGGCACATTATCTCATTAAGATGATTAGTTGATGTTTCAGTTATAATTTATGTTAATTCTACATATTAGCATTTAACCCAGAGCACTTATCAGCATTTTGGTCAAGCTATAAACATGACTACATAAACACAGAAAACAAGAGCAGACTCAATAGGGTAGACACCAGTAATTGAAGTCACGTTTCATTAGCACTGAAGGTGAAGCTAATTTCCACTGTGCAAGGCTAGAAGCATACTGGGTAGAAGCATTAGTGACCCGAGCTGAACAAGACTGAGTGTTACAAGTATGAGGATATCAAAGGAAGTTGTAGAATTTTCCTCACAGTTTCTAGGACCCATAACTAAGCAGTGAATTTGGCATGAATCTCTCTCTTACACACCCCAGCCTTATAAGACAGACAGAGGCAGGCTTTTTACCAGGGCCTGTAGTGACAGTTAAAGGGGCAATGGTTTTAAACTGAAGCAGGGTAGATTTCGATTGAAGAAAAATTTTTTACAGTGAGAATGATGAGACCCTGGAACAGACTGCCCAGGGAAATTGTGAATGCCCCATCATTGGGGTCCTGGTGGACAGGAAGCTCAATATGAGTGAGCAGTGTGCTGCTACAGCCAAGAAGGCCAATAGGATGCTGGGGTGCATCAAAAAGGGCATCACCAGTGGGGATAAAGAAGTTATTATCCCACTCTACTCAGCAGTTGTCAGGCCACACCTGGAATACTGTGTACAGTTTTGGTCCCCGCTATATAAAAAAGATGTGGACAGGCTTGAGGGGTCCTAGAGAAGGGCCACCAAGATGATCAAAGGACTGGGAAGCCTGGCATATGAGGACAGGCTGAGAGAACTGGGTTTTGTTCAGCCTTGAGAAAAGGAGGCTTAGAGGGGATCTAACCACCATGTACCAGCACCTAGGGGGTAGTTATAAGGAAGATGGAGACTCCCTTTCATAAGGAGTCACATGGAGAGGACAAGGGGGAATGGGCACAAGTTGCTCTTGGGGAGATTCCGATTGGACATGAGAGGGGAATTTTTCACAATGGGACCAGTCAGCCACTGGAATAATCTCCCCAGGGAAGTGGTTGACTCCGCCACATTGGACACTTCTAAGACTCAGCTGGACAGGGTGCTGTGCCATCTTGTCTAGACTGTGCTCGTACCTAGAAAGGCTGGACCAGATGATCCTCGGATTCAGGGATTCTATGGAAGTGTTCAGGGTCGTGTCAGATGGGGCTTTGAGCAGCCTGATCTAGGGAAAGATGTCCCACCCCAAAGCACATCCCTTGCAACCCAAACCATTTGATGATTCTAATGGAGAACACATGATCGAAATGCAAAAAGCAGCCTGAATATCTGTAAATGGGTGGTAATTCCTATCTGTGAAGACTAATTTCCTTTTCTCAATTGCAGACTTCAGTTATATTTGACATCAAGCTAAAAGGAGACTTTGATGGGTCTACTACCATCCATCAGTTTGTACTTCCACCTCGATCAATACAACCTTATCAAATACCTGTAGCAGGTAAAGTACTATATAATAAATATCCTAACACTGTTACCAAGGTTATCCAAATGTAACAGCTGGCATACAGGAGTGCTTCAGTTTTTAGGATGCTGGTTACTAACATTTCTGTTATATTTAGGAGAGTGAGGGAGGGAAGGTGAGAAGGAATGGAGTACAAATTTGTGTTCTAAACTCGTGCCTACTGTGGAAGAGTAAGAGTTGCTGTTTAAGGTGCATACTTCCCATAGTATTTTGCTTTTACAACTTCAAAGTTGGTTTGGTTTTTTTTTTCCTTTCTTGGCCACAGCTATAAAAGCTTGTATAAAGGCTTGTGTGTGTACTCAAAAGCACTTTGTGCTTTTCTGGCTTAAGTCATGACTATTTAACTTCCTAAGTCGCATAAAGAGGCTGAAAGACAATCCAAGCTTAGAATAAAGTTTAGAACCAGTTCAGAAGCAATGCTAAGATCAACACTTAGATTCTTGGATTATTTTTCTGTTCTCCTGTCCTAGAAGTGTAGCAGATTAATGACCCTCAAGCTGGAAGTAGCTAGGAATGGTCTGAGCATAATTCCACTAGCAAATGGCAAAGCAGTGTGAATCTCTTTATAGAAGAGAAAGATGCTTTTATAGGAAGATTGCAGCTTAAAAGCTCTTTAACATCTGAATGCTGAAGTCACTAAGAGCAAGTGTGACTGATAAATCTGCAGGAGAAGGTTTGTATTAAACAAAGGTTAGGATCAGAAAGTACAAACCAGTCTGGCTTTTTAAGAAACTAAAGTGATTACATATAAATACAGCAAATAGAGTCTATGTATTTAGGATTACGGTACTAGAGATGGAATACTTCTGCATGCATGACTTCGCTCGGCTGAAAACAAAACAGCTGTGTTTTGAAGCAGTTGTTTGCCTTCTCAGTGTCAGATTTTCTTTGTAGATGATCTGGCTACACAAACGGGGTCTATCTTTTGTGCCTGCATGCTGTAGGACTGCTAGATGTGTTACAATCCATACTTACCTTTCCAGTGAACTTGTAGATTGTATTTTGTTAGCGTACTACTATTCTTCACTTGATGTTAATTTTTTGGCAGGTCCAGCCTCTGTGACGAGTCAGTCTCCTGTTCCATGTAAACTATGTATCCTTTAAATACTTTAAAAATGCAAGAGTCTTACTGAAGCCTCATTCTGTGTACCAAGCATGGAAGCAACTAGCATGTGTTACTTTGACCTGTTAAATCCAGCTTTAGGTGATTATGCATGTTGACTTCAAGACAAAATAATATGCTTCATGAGAGACTGTAATGCTTTCACATGAGGTCTAAGTAGTATAATACAATACCACCTTTTTTGGTCATTTGAGGTGCATGTAACAAAATTACTGAATGGGTACACACTATGGAGTTGAAGCTACAATTCCAAGAATATGGTTTAAGACCTTACAAGAAAAGGTGACAGTAAATGAAAGTGTGTGAATGGGTTCTGCTCCACTTCAGTAATGTGACTGTAGCAGCAACAGTTTAGAATCAATGTTAATGTGGAAGTTGGAACTTTAACATTTAGATTCTTCTTCTTGGATTGTCTTTCAACCGGATATCATCATTAGCGCAAGCGAAGGTAAGTGGTGAGCTGTCTGACTCTGCTACACTCAGTGTCAAAGGGTGGCCAGTTTATACCTCCAGTGCACAATGCAGCTTAAAACACAGGGACTATAAGATGATTACCCTTGGTAGTGATAATGGAGGATGACCATATCTTTACTACAAGTTTTTAGGTGCTGCTCAAAACATAGACTTAGGAAGGCAAATAAGTCATAATCTTAGATGCGTTCTCATTTAAAAGGTGGAAAAGTTGCATGTCTAGGCTGTACTCTATAAAGCAATTCACTTTTTGTTTTACTCCTTCAAATCAAGGCTACCTCTGGAGTCTCCAAGTGAAACTTGAACCTGTAGTTGACCTCTTGCTAGATAAAGGAAAACTAATGGATTTCCTTCTCCAAAGGAAAGAATGCAAAATGGTTATCCTATCTGTATGCTCTCAAAGTAAGTTCACATGCTTTGTCTGTCTCTTGAAAGTACAATACTGCTTATTCATAAATACTCACAGAAGTTAGCTGGGCTGTTCTTAGATTTGAGACCACCTCCGAAGCTAGCTTGGTCCTGTAAGATGTCATTTGCCTAGACTACCCTCAGTCACCATTCTAAAGGAATTATTTAACAGCATGAAAGAATTCAACTCCCCTCCTCCCCATCATTTAGTTAAAATACATCTGACATGACTGAAAGCTTTTCTTTGAAGTTTAGAATCAAGTTTAACATAGAGATCACCTTTTGAAAAAGGCAACATTAAAGCCCCTGGTTATTTTTCCTCATGGTTTTTTTCTTTTTATCCTTTTCAGTGCTCAGCGAGCCAGAAAGGGGATCACTGTCTGTGATTGCAACCGTCTTTGACAAACTGAATCATGAATATAAGAAGTATTTGGAAGCTGAGCAAAGCTATGCTATGGTAAACCATGTTAGCTACAGCATCTTACAGAGATAGGATGATGCTATTTGCATTTCAGGTTGCATCATGGTGAAGGCTTGCTCTTTTCAGGCCTACGCCAAGGCCCTGGCTGCCTCTGACTCACAGACCCCCACTTAGCACTGTTGTGGCAGATGCCGCACAGCTTGTTTCCAGCACGACAAGTAACGTACCCCAGTGCCTGAAAGCAGAAAGGGTAGAAGCTCAAAAAGCAACTTGGATTACGTAACTATCAAAACAGTTTCCAAACCGCTGATCGCATGGCACGCTATACTGCTGCACAAGTGCGGCCCCGCTGCATCTCGGCATTACTTCTGTTAAAACACCAAGTTCAAGCGCTAACTCGCATAGTACAGCCACATACTAAAAGTCCTGCTAAAGCTGAGGGCCTGTGTCAACATAGTAAGTTTGATTCCTCTCCTGGCTTGGAGGCATATAATAGCAGCTACATTTATAGAACTTCTAAAAGCAGTTTTAAATTAAGATGGAAGCCCACACTGAACAGAACATGACCACAGATGTGGATTTGCTCAGTAACAAAACATGTTTCTAATTATGTTGCCAGTGGAAAACAGTCTCTCTACAGATGAGACAGACTAAGACTGTGCTACAGCACTACACTTTCCTTTCAAAAAGGCTTTTCTTCTTCCAGGTGGTAGAGGCAGGCCTGAGTAGAAGTAATCCACTCCTGAAACGTCCAGTCCGCACTCAAGCAGTTATTGACCAGTCTGACATGTACACACACGTTTTATCTGTATTCACAGAGAAGAAGGTGAGTTAATTTTAAGTGCTAGTTCGGCAGCAGTCTCAGAGCAGCAAGCCTGGCTGCTTGAAATAGCCTGCAGAAGGCTTTATTTTTGAGATATGGGTATTTTGATACCCATTCTTAGACAGTTGTCATTAATAGGGGAAGCTACACAAGTTCCACCTAACACTTTTTTCTTGTCCAGGAAGCACCTCATAAGTTCACTATAGCAGTCTTGATGGAATACATTCGCTCCCTTAACCAGTTCCAGATTGCGGTTCAGGTAAAGTACTTATGTGCCAAGCGTGGAGTTTCAGACCAGTCTTGGTCACGTGTCTAAGCCCAATGCAATACTACCTTCTAGTCTGTAAGCACTGGTATTGAGACATACCTTTGATGGTCTTCTCCCTGCCTTCACAGCACTACTTATATGAGCTGGTCATCAAAACCCTTGTTCAACACAACTTGTTCTACATGCTCCACCAGTTTCTGCAGTACCATGTGCTCAGTGACTCAAAGCCCTTGGTATGTAAGATGAGTTGCTTCAATAAGATAATGATGGAGGTGGAAAGTCTTCAGAATCTTAAAAGGTTGTTTCTGCTTTTGCCCTAGGCTTGTCTGTTACTGTCCCTGGAAAGCATTTACCCTCCCGCACATCAGCTCTCTCTGGACATGTTAAAAGTAAGCATTTCAGACCCTAGTAACTCCGTGTCATGTGTGGGTTAGACTTGTCAAACAGCTTACCTGACCAAGCTTGAAGTGACTAGCTAGCATCTCAGTCGTTTGTTAGAAGCATAGTCTTACAGCTGTGATTGACTTCACAGAGACTTTCCACAGCAAACGATGAAATAGTGGAAGTTCTGTTGTCCAAACACCAAGTTTTGGCTGCCTTGAGATTCATCAGGGGTATTGGAGGACACGACAGCATTTCAGCCCGCAAATTCCTTGACGCAGCAAAACAAGCAGAAGATGACATGCTTTTCTATACTATATTCAGATTCTTTGAACAAAGAAATCAGCGGTTACGAGGAAACCCGAGTTTCACACCAGGTAAGCAATGAGCAGTTAGACCAAGACACTCAGTTGTGCAAACAGAACTAAGATTTGCTTCACTTCCACTCCAGCCGAGTCTGTATTACCAGAGAAAACTCTTGGTGCATTCTAGCCTGTATTTTAGACTTACCTTTAGGCATAGTTCCAAAGTTAACTTGTCTTACCTCTTGGTATACTGCACCCAGGAGCAAAGAGACCGAGCCAAACAGGAATGAGCAGATTAAGCTAACCTGTTTGGCTTGCAGTTGCTTGCACCGCTTCGTTTGGCAAAGCCATTATCTCCAATTAGTGCTTTCTCCTGAAGCCAGGAACTGGGTCAGGAAACCCTGGAGTTCAGTTGTCTGTTTCCACAGAATAAAAAAAATTCAAGACCTGTTTTACACTACAGTTCCTCTCGCTTTGAAAGCCAAGCTGAACTGCACTGGCAATCTGTTCTTAGTCGCCAGATGGTCTATAGGCACAGAATCCCGCTCCAAGATCTTGTATCTTGACAAGAAAGAACTCTCATGGATGTGAATCCACTGGTTAGGTACGGGTGCTAGATCAGACATCTGCTTCACCACCGGAATGTGGTGTCACAGGAGCAGAGATACCTCAGTACTCCACTGTCTTAAAATTGTTAAACTCCTTTACTCAAAGGCATTAAAGATAAGAATTGGTACTTACAAATTGAGGTAAGTGAAGCTGCACAATCTTGCTGCTCGGTTTCTGAGTTTTAAAAGTTAACGTTAACTTTTATTTTGCCCCCCCCCCCCCCCCCCCCCCCAGGTGAGCACTGTGAAGAACACGTCACCTTCTTCAAACAAGTTTTTGGAGAACAAGCTCTCATGAAGCCCACAACATTCTGAAAGACTCTTCCACTGAAATGTATAAACTTAATTTATTGCATTTAAGTAGATTTTTGAACTACAAAATTGCTATTTTATAATAAAGTATATACAAGACATTTTGGCAAATAGTACTAAAAATATTACAACTTGTGATGGCTTCCCCCTAAAAATAGAGACAAAAGTTGCATTGACCTGCATTTAAAATTAGTGTCAGTGGTTTAGCAGTCCATTCTCATACACATGTCACCTCAGTTTCATTGACAGAAAAGCTACTCAACTCGCAAAACAGCTGGTTTAGGCTTCTAGAAGAAAAAGATGCAACCTCTTGAAAACAGAAGTGTTTTAGTAATCTTATTAACACATCTAGTTTTAATAATACTGTTACATGAGCCACATGTAGCACTTCCTGAGTTTAAAGCTACATCCAAAGCTGCAGCTGATCTCTTCTAGTTGAATCTGTGCGGGAGTCAAGTCAGTGGTGGTTACAGTGTGATAGTCATAGAACATTGCTGCACTTCAGTTCTTCAGAAGAGCTGGGCCTAAGCCACAGTTCATGGAGTCCACTGAACACTGTTAAAAAACTAGAAGTAGAGGAGTCTCTCCCGTTCTGTACCTCTGGTCCTCTCTTGCACAGCACGAGTTTTAGCTTTATTTACTGATGGACCTGAGAGAGAGAAAACAGAGTCATTCCAAAGTCTCAACATTACCGCAGATCAGTCAGTCCTCGAGAAGGATGCATGACCTTAGTTAACTGTCTCAGTCCAGCTTAACACTGGTGAGACTTCAGAAATGTGCTCCTGCTCAGCTGTTGGTAGCAGTCAGCAGCAGCAAGGGTAGTAGGTGAATCCCCATCAGCCTTAACCCCCTTAAGTACAGCTCAGTTAAAGTCTGCTTTTGAGAACTACACCATAGGCATGAATTTCCAGTCAAGAGGACAGTGTTTGGACTGTCCTTACTGCAAAGCAAGATCGCTTCTGCAAACGTAGGAACACTGCCCCACAGCAGGTTTGTTGTGTCACCCACTGTCCTGTCCCCAGGTTCAGAGACCTTGCTCGTGCTGCTGTCTGTTGGGCCACGCAGGCCCAGGCAGCCACCTCCACAAAGAACAGCACAGCGCAACCCCAGGGCAGGCTGTGGTTGCTTCAGTTCAGCGCGCCTGTAATGGTGAGCTCGCAGTGTGCCAGTCAGCCATTGCTTTCCAACAGACCTGCTACTTGAGTGACAGAGGGGGATGCTCAGCTACTGCTTTTTATGCTCACAGTCCTTCCTGTGCAATGGGAAGGAAGCACCCGCAGGTAGCCAGCTGTTTTTGTGGGAAGTGCGTTTTAGAGCAGGCTGTCACGTCTTACCTATGTAACTAAGTAGAACTGGAAGAAATATTAGCCCATGTGTTGCTCCCAGCAGAACCATAGCTAGATACATCCTGAAGTAGAATATCTTGAAGATTTGAGATTTGGAAAAAGCCAGTACTACAATTCCTCCAAATTTGGTCAGTGTGATACCACTGAAAACCTGTCAATAAAAGAAGTGGGTTTAAGTTAAAAGCAGAGCTTTATGTAATCCATTTACTTTAAGTATTCAACATCTGCTAAAATTCTTAGGCAATTTGAGGCTCCTGTATGCAGTATACCTCCCTACCTGTTAGTCCTTAGAACCAAATCCAAGACCTACTTGGGAGAATAGTTCAACTTCTTGGTCCTGCTAGAACCTGACACCACAGGCCAGGCTCAATATGATTAGAAATCCACTCTAGTCTGTAGAGGCACCTGTTTTCAGTTGAATTTTTACTTCAGGCAGATACAGATGAAAACTGTTAGTGAAGTAACTTGCATTTCAGTAAAGTTCCTTACCTGGGTCCAGTGCACGTATCACTAGAAGTCTATTCCAACCCCATCCATGTGGCTTATCTTAATCTAACAGTAGTGCCTAAATACTGAGCCCTGCTTGCATTCCCAAAGGTTCAATTGCATCCCATACCTAGAACAACCTTTCCTAGTCACCTCTTGAGTATTTGGAAGAGAGAAGCACTTAACCAGACAATTCAAGGCTAATCATCTAGTTAATTCAAGGCTAACTTCTAGTTCAGCTAAAGCTGGATCTGTGATTCTCTGTTCTCTACTATTAGGTAGTAGTAACATCAGACTAAAAATTGAGTCTTGATCACCCCTATTACCAGTGGAAGCCTACGTTGACCTCCTAAGTTCTAATCAGGTACTCCAAAAAGAAAAAGCAAGGCCATCCTTACGACTTAAGGATAGTGGCAGAGCCTGTAAGATTGTCACTTGGCTACTCGATTTCCCCCTGTACAGCAGATACTTACTGAACTGCCCATGTGAGACAGAGCTTCTTCTGCACGCTCTACTCTACTGCCCTTCATACTAACAGTGAACGCTCTTGTCACGTGACTGCAGAATTCCACAGCGATGCCACAACTCTAGAGAGCAAAAAGAAACATACATGAAAATACCACTCAGATGAGCGCTCTGATAAGGTCTCTACCTAAAGCGCTAGACAGGCTGGAGAGGTTCTAGCAGCTGAATTCAGCTCCCAGGGTTAAAGTATTGTTGGAAGTTACAAGCTGGCTTGGTTACTAGAGGCTGCTCCAGGCACTGTATGGCATTTTACCACCAGTCATTACTAATGGATGATTAATCTGATTAAACAGGAATCAGAACGTGAGATTGTTTTGGAGGACAAAAGTCTCTTGATGTTGAAGAAAGCTGGCTTCAAGACAGCAGTGTGCAGTAACCACCGAACACTAAAAATCACTTTGCTGATACTAGCTGCAGTAATGCTGCTTTAGAGTAACACTGAGTATATCTGCTGATTTGATTTGATACCATAAAAGTTCAGCTGAGTTTAACACTTAAATCTTAAAAACAAGCTGTTTAAATAGTTATTTACAACACCGATTGAATAGTTGGCAAATCTTAGAGTTTTCTAGCAGGTAGACTTGCATGAACATATGCCTAGTTGTAACATGGGGCAGCAGTTTACTCTCTCGTGATTTTCTCAGATCTGCAATATATCTCGAGAGAGCAAGGGAAGCCAGAGCTCCAGCACTCTGCTATTTGTTACTAAGTTCTGGAGTGTTTCACCAAGGCACGCTCTGCCCAAGTGGTTTTACCCTTTTATGCAGGAACGATACTGGTGCTAGCATATCACAGGTCTACTCTGTGGGATGTAAATACAGCAGAAGCCTTAATGCTAGCCTACATATCCTTACGTTAAGCATGAGCAACCTCTGCAGACGTGCAACAGCACCTAGTCTGTATAGCAGCAATACAACTTGCTGCAGAGCAGAAGAGACCACCACCAGATGCAGTATAGCTTACGGTTCAATTGCTGTATCTTACCAGTACTAGGACTAGTTGTCAAAATAAACCTGTTTTCTACACACCACCTAGATGTATTAAGATCCTTCCACTACTGTTCAAATGCCTGTCAAAGTTTAGTAGAAAATACTACTCAGCATCATGAATATACACATAAGCTGCACAGATCTGTTCAAGACCTGGAAAGAGCAGCAGAGGGACGTCTTGTTAACTTACCATGACAAGATTTACTAATGAAACTGCATTCAAGCTGATGCCCCAGAGCCACATCACTCCAAACATGTTGATGATTATCATAGCGATAGTTACTGAAACTATAAGAGCAGCCCATACTTCAAAACCCAGCAGCACAGTTGTCACCAAAAATATTGATCCCAAGGAGATGCAGAGGTTAAAGATAGCGTCGTGCACAATTGTCAGGTACTGTTCATAGAAGACATAAAACACACTGTGGAAGGAACAGAGTTGCAGTTAGCCATCTTCCTTGTTATATGCTAACAGATTAGCTTCTGTGTTAAGAATAAAGCAGTTCTCTCCTTATAGAAGTCACCAACAGGAACTGGCTTCCTAGCATCAGTGGAACGACTCCTGTGAAACACTGGCTGTTATATGACAACTCCTCACTAACGCTTCAAGTAAAGGTTGTATCTGGAAGTCAGGGTAATTCCCACGCTTCAATATAAGGAGCTACGGTAGTTGCCAGGAGGCAGTTCCTCAGACTGATTGTGGTAGCTGCAGGAACTACTGCAGAGGGTCTGAACTGATTAATTATGCAGCGAGACTGTAAGGATGGATAGGATTCTTTTAAGCGAAGAGATGAGTATTTCAGCTGTACAGGTATCAATTCCAACTCCCTTTCATTGCAGTACTCTTACACAGAGCCTTTAGCATGTTAATCATGCAAACATTAAGACAAGCAGTTATTGACATCACTGCTGCCTTTGCTTTAAGATTGAATAACTTAAGTTTGAAGTCAGTACACTCCCATTACAGCTTGCAAGATCCAGGTCAACATACCTGCTTAAGCTAGAACTATTAAACCCCACTATAAAAGCTAGAACTATTAAACCCCACTATAAAAGCTAGAACTATTAAACCCCACTATAAAAGCTAGAACTATTAAACCCCACTATAAAAGCTAAGAAGTGCTCAAGCTGAAGCCAGAGCTACCTTTATGGTAAACGACAGGTTTCTCAGGTTCCTTGATTTAAGTTATTTATCAACCACAGTACAGACAAGTTAGTGCTGTGGATGCAAGCTGTATTTTAGTGGTTTTACTAGGCATTCCAGAGTCTCTATATTACCTCCTGTTAGCCAAAACTCAAGACCCAAGTCTAAGACGTTATTAACCAGTACCTTTTCTCAGTTCCTCAAGCTGAGTATTTGTCACTAAGGCAAGAAAGATCTAAGCATACCTGTACGGAAACACTCGGTAGTTCTTCTCTTTGATGCCCATGGTTTCAGTAATGTTATCTGCTATCACCCGAGCTTTCTTCATAGCATCAATAAAATCAGATGATGTTTTCAGTACCGTATGGTAAGTCATAAAATAAGTAGCTCCAACATCAGATTTGTTGTTTATAAAGTTGACAGCAGAGTTATATGCAGCATGTCCTCTATATAAACATAGTAACATTTTAGATGTCAGTGAGCACCATTCAAATTTATTAGCTTTTATTACTTATAATCTTGTTTCTAAATAGTTTCCAAAACTGATAAAAGCTTCAGAGCACAACACATTTCAAGATTGCACAGGGTACACTAGAACAGACTGACTATAGAAGTTGTTTCTCTTTATACAGAGGAAAGCTGCTGTTCCGTTCCATTCATGATATATGTTTTCCCAGATTTGTTTCAGAAAACATGATAGAACAGGCGAGATGTCAATGTTTGTATGCCTTTTAGAAGGACATTGGATATTCAACCTTGCAGACATCAAAAAAAAAAAGTCACACTTCCAGAGGAAGCATCTCTGACACAGTGGTCTAAGCAAGATATATAGAATATGGCTCTTACCCTTTGCCACATTTAGGATTAGGGTTGTCTGATAGGAACATTGGCAAAAATGTCATGAAGTCCTTGCCCTGCGGCCTCTGCTTGCCTTCTTGAGTCAGCGGTCGACAATGAGTGCAGGATGGATCGGTGACTGAAGAAATACAGGAAGAAGGTCAGCTACAGGATAAGTGTTCTTTGTCCTAACACTGGTAACCTCTCACTTGCAAGACTGCAGGATACAATTCCATAAAAAAGCATTTTCACTGATCAGCCCTAAAATTCTGTATAAAGTTTGTAGTCCTTTGTTTTTATTTATTACTATTAAGGCAAGGGCTACCAGAAAACTCAGTTAATTGTGCACAACCTACATTAGATCTGATGAGAATTATACCAAACTGAAGGATCCAAACAAAAACAGAGCACTATATTTGTGTGCTCTAATGAAACCAGCAGAAGGATCAAAATTTTTGTAACAAGTTAGTTTTTGAATAGTCATTACATTATCTGTCTAGGTAGGCTGTCTTCAATGTGCAGCATTTCCATAGAATGTTTAATTTCACTTAAACAGCAGTTCAAACAAATTAGAGGGCAACTGAAGAGGTGCCTGCTAGCAGTAAGAAGAGTTATTCACATGACTCCTACCATGATAAATTGTTTTGGCTGTGAAACCTGTAAACCAAGCTAATCCCCTAGCAACAACATGGATGCTAATACCTGAAGCATTGCAAAATTGTCCAGTGGTATTGTAGACTCTGCAACAGGATGACTGTGGCTTCACCCAGTCAAAGTAGTCATCAATCCAGGATGATGGGGCATAGCCTATCCTTGTGCTAATAAAATAATGTAACATCATCAGTAATTTCATGTTTCATTCCAGAACACATCCCTTGATCTCTCCAGTGCTGACTTACACCACATCAACTCATTCCAGTCTAAGCTACTTAGCTCTCCATATAATCCCCTGCTCCAGCACCCCATCCAAGTGCCAGTCTTGCTCCTAACACTGCAGCTAGCAAACAACAGGAGCTTGTTCCCTGCGTTCAAGTTCCACTGCCAAGCTCAGCTTTCCATTCCCCCATCTTCCCCTGCCTCAGTTTTCAAGCAAGCCTCCTCCTTCAGTTAGGCTGAAGTAAAAATCACTGAACTACAGTGGAAGGAATCAGGAAGAGACTTTCTTCAGTTGTTTCTGGAGTTCAGTAGCTAACTCCTGCTTAGCCTTGCTAGGCTAGGCTACTTTATCCGCCAAGTTTAGAAGATGAGCATGCAAATTCTCTTCTAGGAGAGCTTAACCATATTGAGAGGTTTTAATGAGTTTTTGCTTCCTACCATTTCCAGATTCCTTGAAGGATCAAGCCCCTTTTCCAAACCCAAGTACATCAATACATCCCACCAGTCCAGACATGTTTTATCCGCATTACAGGAGACTGCCACAGTTCTTACCCCCCGCTTCTCCCCGCCTGAAAACCACAGGATAAAGCAAGTACAATGGAGTGTCAGTTTTACAATCAACAGCTGAGCCTGAACTAAATTAAAAGGACACACTGGTCAGCTACATCCCTTCCACATGACTATGTCAAAAAAAAAAGCATGACAGACTTACTAGCTACCAATTTCCGCAGCATTGAAGACTTGCTGGACAAGTGAATCATTATTACATCCCATTCCACCACACACCATGTTCTGCCCTTCCAAAGAGGTGTAGTTGTGCCCTTCTTCTAGGACGAAGTAGACAGGAGGGCCTGCATGCAGGTACTTGCTGAGCTGGCTGAAGTAATCCATTACATAGGAGTCCTTAAAGGGAAAGTTTTGAGTTACTATTACATAATGCTGAGGTAGCACAAGATATCAAGGTTTCAATTCAGCCACAAATTGCTGAAGAGCAACATGATCTTAAGACTTACATCTGGCATTGAGAGAGACTGATCCAGTCCAATCTCTACATTGTGTATAACTGCTGTACTGAATGACAGAATACCCACAAACACTGCTATCTGCAAAAAAGCAAATTCATGGAAGCGAGAACTGTAGAGAAACAACAAGCAGTAGCAACAATTTACCCAGTTAATAGCAGCCAGGCAAAGAGGCTCTGGTTCAAGTATGCTACCCACACTTAGTACAACAGTGGCAGTAAAAACCAGCTACTCAGGAGTTCCCTTTGGAGCCACAAGGGAAAACTTATACTTGGAAGGCAGCAGTGAAAGATATGCCAAACACCTTCTGTAAAAAAGCACAGCAACCTCAAACTGAATCACAGATTCTGCAACACCACTCTAGATTAATGCAGTGTGGGAGCCAACAGGTGTTGATTTTTGACATATGCCTGAAGTGATTCTATTGTCAGTAATGCCACTCTCAAATCTGGGCCTTGGAGAATCCAAGGTCAAGCCCCCTGTTTACTAGAAACACTTGCAGTTACAAAAGCTTATTCCAATACTAATGCTGAAAGCAAAATCCTAGAAGCTTTATTTGTTTCATTGCATTGAAGATTTTTCTTCAGTGTGAGACTTTCAGGCTCAGTATGTTTGCTCAAGTTTAGATGACTGCTTACTGCAAACAGAGTATACATACTACTACTGGTCTCATCCAATCCTTAAGCAGATATGGAGAATACAGATTTTTGAAGAACAGAAACAAGATGCTCTCAGAACGTTCGACTCTGTTCACATCTTCATTGCTTTTGATGCAACACAGAATATCCAGTCTATTACTCTGAAAATTAATTAAATGCCAGATTTAGTACAGTTCTGCAGAAGATGCCATCTATATTACACTGCTGTTACAAGTGCATATACTCACCTCTTGACGCTTAATATCCAAGCCCAGGAGACTTACAAAGCAAGTGACTTGAAGAATAAAGTCTATGAGCACAGCCATTCCAGCAAAAAGGGAGAATGTGCGAACCGCTGGCATCATAGACAGTGTCCCTGAAAGAAATGACCCAGTTTGTTAAACAAGCAAGCTCCCATCTCTAAGAAATGCACGAGCATTTTCTAGACAGATATCCACTTTTAGAGTGTTAGCAGGACAAAGAGCCTTTCTCTTCAGAGTAAAGAAAACAGCTGCTATGAGCCTGGCTACAAATGCCATCTTTGACCTGTTTGACAGCAGTAAGGCTGTGCAAAGAATTGTCTAGCTTTAAAGCATTTCTCAATTCCAAAGTTACTAGCCTTGTGCATGCTGCATAAGAAGGTAGTTAAGGAGCGCTGTCAAGCAAGATCTTGCTTCAATATTAAGCCACTCGATGCAAGTTGAACCAATGGCAAATTACACTCCAAGTAAACAAGTTCATTATGAAAGAAGGCCAATTTATACTTGAAGGGTAACAACACAAGATACGCCTCTAACGCACACTGTAATAGCAAACCTCAAACATAATCTGTCATAAGGGCATTTTTCCAAGCACTGACAAGATGACTGAATGCAATGTAGGAACTAGTACACCCTGATATTTGATATATTACTAAGGTAAAATTTAGACTTCTTGGTCACTACATACCAGTAAAAAGCTCCAGCCTTTCAAGCTGAAGAGCTTGACAGATTCAGAATTACACCTCTTTAACTGTGCCAGTCTCTTCAAGTACTACAATGCCTATCCTCAGCAGAGGTCAAGTCAAACTTGATTATAGCAACAAACAACTAAGCTAAACTTCCTCTACAAATTCTTGCTTTCATTTTCATTTTGCATTTATTCTTGCAACACAAAGGTATGATAAGGCCCTTATCTTCAAATATTAAAGAAGTCTTACCAAGAAAGAATGCCACAGTCTCCGAAAAAGATGAGAGAAACATACTGGGTGCCACATCCCCCAAGACTCTGCCAATCTGTTTATCCAGAGTTTCACCCTGAAGGCGCTCATCCCTCTGTTTTAAAGCAATAATTTATTATAATTAGGAATCATTCACTTTAGAAAGTGCTTTTATATGGCTTAAAAAAACCCAGCACTTTCAAATATCCCAACCTATTTTTTATTGTTTTCACTGCATTAACATGAGTTAGATATAAAAAGCAGAGATTCTTCAATATAAAAGCAGCATGAACAACCCCTGTTGCCTTGCTTCAATCTTAACTTAAAATACAGTAGTATGTTCAGTACTGCAGCCAAAACCACACACTTGCCAGAGGTAGTGCCAGTTTCAGTGGGTTACTGAACTTGTTAAATTAGAGAGTCAATTACCCACTAAGACCTAGTGTCCAAAGTTCTGGTCTGATGCATGTAGTTTAGTCCATGATTACTGCTCACAATACACTAAAATTACAAGTGATCAAGATAGTAGTCAAGTTCTACAACTACCAGAAAAGGATGTTAAAAATACTATTCATTTGTATATCTTTAGTACATGGACCAGAGACTTAAATGAGCTTGACATCAACAGTAAGAAAAATCAGATGTTCTAATCTGCTTTTTGGTTTTGGTTTTTTTTTGGGGGGGGACACAGGACACAGGGGAGAATGCACATATAATCTTGGCTTTCTTCAAGACCACTAGATATCCTGTGAGAGTCCAGAGCTGCTCAGACTGGGCTGAGCGCTGGAATGCAGAAAACTTTCTGCTCCAAGTTAACAGCTTTCAAAGATAACAAGCACATTTTAGAAGAGTTTGTATGAAAGAATACATACCTGAAGTGTCTGAACTATAATGAAGATGTTGTCCACCCCAATAGCCAGCACCAAGAAGGGGATTACTTCTATCACAATCAGTGTCAGTGGGATTCCAAAGTAGCTGAAAATGCCTACAGAACATGCCACCGAGCTCAGTACAATCAGGATGCCTGCAATGCCCAGGGAGATCTTTGAATCCACCTAAAAATGTAATGACTGTCAACCAAACCAGCATCATCACACAGGACAGAGTATAGCAAAGGTAAAACCCATATTCTTACATTTAGTGTGGTTAGTAGAAGGCTTACTTTCTTGGTTCTTTTGAAGATCCAGATTTTTAAAAAACCCCAACCAACCAACCCTTGAAGCTACAAGCCTTAAAGCTTAAGTTAGCTGCACATCTCAAGGGAAAATAAACTTAGTTAAGGCTATGAAGCACACAAATGTTCAAGTATGACAAGAAGGACAATGCTCCTCCCCCAGCTCCTGCCCAAGGCAGACTCAATGCCTTAATACAAGATTGAATATGAGCAGTCTGCAAAAACACTTCAGTCACTTAAACCTAAGAAAAACTAGTCAGCAAGCTGTAGCTTCAGTGTTTATAGCAATGAGAACTATACACATACCAGCAGTCTTCTACAGCTCTGGATATGTCCCAAAGCTACGGAAATATACATAAACATTACAATATAGCTTATCAACACAGTGCCAATATCGCTGTTGCTTTCACGATTTATTTCATCTTCAATACTCCGTTCCGAAGAAAATGATATAGTTAAGTTTGGATTATCATAGTTCTTCAAAAAGTTAATAAACCTAAAAAAAATAAAGAGTCAATCACACTTTAAAGGATAAAACATCTTGTATTAGAAATACTTGAGAGTTTAAATTTAAATTATCTGTATGGTACAAGAGTGCACCATGGCCACACAATACGTAGAGGGACATTCCTCATTTTTAAGAGTGGTGCTGACTACACACGCCCTAGAATTCTACTCTAAGCACTAGCAATACACTATGCTGAAATACCTTCCATGTTCTCTCCAGAGTTTGAGGGCAACCAGATTATCTTGCATAAGCATAAATATTTCAAAGCATAAGTGCAGTTCTCCTCAAAGCTAGACTTAAATGTACACACATGAAGTATGACTGCAGCTTGCTTGCAGTACCTGAACAATTTATTAGCCCTTATTTCAGTTCCTCTAACTGAAGAGAGGTGCTTGTGACGCTTGTGATACTTATATTTAGTCTGAGACTTTTTAGTACAGCAGTTTGTATCCAAATCGTTAGCCAGAGCAGCTGGCCCGTGTAAGCCAACATCACCTCTTCAAGACTGTGAACGGGATGAAAGCTTTAGGTGCTCATCTGGAAGACCTCTGCAAAAATTACAGTTTAAGGAATTACAGGATAATGCTGGACCTTTCCACTGGTGGTAATGGTACAGTAGATTGAAGAGTCTACGTGTGTAGTTCTAGCCAAAGTGAAATATACAAAATCCTTTCTAAAGTTACTTATCAACAAGTACTACTGGACTAGATGGTCACTAAAAAGACTAGAACCTATCTCCTCAAAGCAAAAGAAGTATGTGTGATCAACTGAAAGTCTCATGACCAGTCTAGTCTGTCCTTAACAGGTTTTGCTGCTTCTCAAAACATCCCTGTAGTTACACTGAGAAACTGTCAGTGCAGTACAGGTGTTTTTCATGTATCTACATTTAAAGGTAGCTCTAAGTAATGTATGCATTTCAGAATACAGGAAAACCTACTTACTCTTTTTCCCATGCCAAGGCTTTCATTAGCTTTCTTGAGTCATTATAGTAGTTGTTGACAGGAAAAGTAATAACAAGAGCTGTAGCATTATTATAGTTATCATCTGTAGAGTAGGGAAAAAAAAAAAAATGTCAGGCACTACAAGATGGAGCTTACATTCCAGTACAGGCAGATACAATTAAGTTTAAAATTAGTATTGTCCAAAGCAACCCCATTCCCACAGTACCATTAAATGCAATCTGTTTAACAATACTGAGTCTTCAAAAAGACTATTGAAATAAGAATGGATATTACTGAAGTAAGAATGGAAGTTGATAAGCACTCTAGATTGTATTCAAAAATAATCATTCATTATTTACCATGTTTGTGGCATCCCAACGTTAAATTTTTGCATGGTTAGACAACTGGCTACCATAACCAGTGCTTATGACTTTCCATCTAGTGAGATAACAGGATATGGTTTCTTAAACATGGTGCCTCTTGCATACTTAGGTTTTACTCAAAACAAGTACAAAAATCTACAGTTTGATCAAGCGCTTGCCTTCAAAGGCTATTTTAGTACATTTGTGTGATATATTGTTGTGGTTTAACCTGGCAGGCAGCTCAACACCACACAGCCATTCACTCACTCTGCCCCCGCTGCAGTAGGATGGGGGAAGAGAATCGAGCAAAAAAACCCCAGAAAAATGTGAGTTGAGATAAATACAGTTTAACATAACGGCAGAGGAAAATAACAACAACAACAACAACAATAATAAAAGAATATACAAAACAAGTGATCCATGATGCAATTGCCCACCACCCGCTGATTGATGGCCCGCCCCCAAACAGATATCACTGGTCCCCAGCCAACTTCCCCTAGTCTATATACTGAGCATTACATCATACGGTATGGAAAACCCCTTTGGCCAGTTGGGGTCAGCTGTCCTGGCTGTGCCCCCTCCCAGCTTCTTGTGCACCTGGCAGAGCAGGGGAAGCTGAAAAGTCCTTGACTGGTTGCTAAGCAGTGCTTAGCAACAACTAAACCATCATTGAGTTACCAATACTATTCTCACATGAAATCCAAAACACAGCACTATGACAACTACTAGGAAGAAAATTTACTCTACCCCAGCTGAAACCAGGACATCTATCTAATCAAATTATGTTTAATTGGACAGATTGCTTCAACAAAATTCTGGCTTCAGAATAACTATGAAAGGGTTTCCTTTGTGAACACCTTGATCTATTCTTAACCGCTTTGTCAGATCAGTGACAAAACTTTAGTCTAATGCAAAAGCAAAATACTCTTGTTCCCCAGCATGTCAACTTGAGATACTCTACATCTTTATCTAGTCTCCTCCTACTTCAGCAGGCCCAAAGTAGACTGAACGCTTCCATATTTGTCAGCAAGACAAGTCTGTTCCACTAATAGACTACTCTGGAAGTGCCAAATGCAAGCAGTCTGCCTCCAGTCTCAGCACTTATCTACTGAAAAGTTATTTAAAATATCCTTACTTCCCAAAAGTTTAACAAAACTGGTGTGCATTTCAATGTGTGTTGAATGAGAATGCACCTTTAGCGCCAAAAGCAGCACACAAGTATGTACTTTCAAGACTTAAACTGCAACACTTTTGCCACCTACCATCATATCCTCCCAACACCAGCCATGGAAATACAGGTCCACCAAATGTTCCTAAGCAGGGATCGTGAAGCAAGCTTGTGTCATTCAGTGATGCTGGAGCCCTAAAGAGATCACCAGAAATAACTGTTAGTTTCTGCTTGACAACTAAGGCACAGCACTCCAGGACAAAAAAAGTAAAAACCTGTTGTATCATAACTGACTATCAACAGAGAAATGAGATAAGACTGCTAGTGATACATTGCCCTTGTACTATGTTTGCTTTGAATTTAAATACAGTTTTAAAGGAGTCTTCCTTATAGCTTCTAAGACAAGGAGTGGCTTCTACCCAACTGAACTATAAACACTTCTGAGAAGTGTCTGAAACACAGTTAAGGTAAAAACAGAGCCAGTGTCTGCACCAAACCAAGCTTAACCTGAAACCTGATTAAAATTTCCTGCTGAAGTACTAAGACTAAGAAACAGAAGCAATCTATACTAATCTGCAGTTCCACATAGTATTGCAAGTTTAAAAGGGGTAAGAAAAGGTTCAAGGGGGCAGGGAGAACTAGCTAGTTTTGTTTACCAGCAAGACAAAGACCTTATTGGCCTACAGTTAGAAAAACATGCAATCATACTGCTTACCTAACACAGTACAAGAAGTGAGTGTGGTAGTCAGCATAGACAAAGAACTCATCCCCAACAGTGTGATCTAGTACAGAATGACTGTTCTGAAAGTAGTTGAGTACGCTCAGTATAGTGCAGTTGTTGTTGTAGGGAGCAAGAGGAGCCAGGCAAATGTCTTTCAGCATTACAGTCTCATTGTCAAGAGAGACAGTTATGTTGACAATAGCATCCTGCAAATCCAGTACCTTGAAAAAAAACCAAACCAGACCATAGTTTAAAAGCAGCACAAGAAAACATTTCCCTTGCAAGACAGGACTTAAGTGCATGCTATATTTCTCTAAGTTTCCAAAGGCAGGGGCACACATCAGTAGAAGCACACGACTACATCTCACTCTTTCTGTGTTCACACCAAGAATACTTACTGGGACTTAGCCTGCAAGTCTACCTCTAACAGAAGAGGTCAAAAGACAAGGTTTTCAGCAAAAAGCTTTTATAGTAAGACTATGGGTTTTTAATATGAGTATCTAGTGATTTTTTTTTTGACGGACACATAGCATTACAGATGGAAGCCAACTCCACATGGTTATACCTGTTAGGTATGTTTAGGTCTTTGCTCTTGGGAAGTTCCAATTACCTGATGGAGAATATCTTTGCTAAGCGGAGGCCCAAAAGGTACATCTGCTCCTGATGGGTAAGGCGAATAGGTGTCTGGATGTCTGTTTGGCGCTTGAATAATAAGTTGTTCAGTACGAAAGAAAGGCCCAAAGTGTGTGTCAAAGTACTCCTTCTCTTTGCGAGCCTGGCTGCTTGGGGCTGACCAGAGATCTACAGGGTTTGTAGTTGCTTTAACATATACAAAGCCTGAGCAGCACATTGCAATGAAGACCACAGAGAAAAGGATAACAGGACGTGGATTTCTGACACAGAAAGCTCCCCATGATGTGAATGTCATCCGTAGGCCATTCTCAAATCTTTCACCAAGCCTTTCACCACAGGTAATTTTCCCTGTAAGAGCAAGAAATAAACAGTAAATGTTTGAAAAGTTAGTTAATCAGCATTTTCTTGAAGTCTACTAGGAGAGATGAAGTTTTATTCTAGCTCTGTTTGTAATAAGCACCAGAAGCTATGTCTACACTGACAGTCAGACCCAGGGACCAATTCTTGATTGAGGTCAAGGGGACAGAAACCATTTTGTACCTAACACTGCCCACTCTAATACTAAATTATCTTTGACAGCAGTAGGCATAGCAAATAAAGGCAGGAAGCAGCTAAAAGATACATAAATATTAAAGTGAGCTACCTCCAACGAGTGACACAAATTAAACTACAGTGCTTTCATGGCTTGCTTTGAATGGATACATGGATGGGTCAGAGCATGATCAAATTGATTTTAGCATGATGTTGCCCCATTCACCCCCAGCTACAAAGCACTCCAGAACTTCCTATTAGCATAGCTAGACCCACAAACTCCAGCCAGGGCTTTCAGCATCCAGCAAAATAGGGTTAAGTACTACTCTAAAGGAAGAGAGATACTGGCCAAAAGACTGAAATAAAGCCCTGTAAGAATGGGTTATATGGCGTAACAAAGATAGAAGTCCAGAGTCCATCCACAGGAAGGGGATGCACTTAAGCTGAGTTTCTAACAAATCTATTACTTTTATCCAAGACATACCATTGTCACGATGGGAATTCACAGAAAAGGCTATATTGCTGTCAATTGGTGTGTACTCTGAGACAAAGTGTCGCCTCCTGCAAGACAAAAAAACATGTTACCCTGCTCCCCCAAAAAGGTATCTTTTGGGGTTTGTACAGTAAGAATAGAGTCCAATGCTAGTAATGAATTTCATATTTGACTGCTCCTGAATCTACAGGCCCCATGTTCCCCTTATACCCGTCCTCTCAAGAACAGCAATCTCTAGCTTCATGATCCTTTGGAACAACTTACAGCTGTGTCAGCAGTCTTAATAAGCCTTTCCAGCTTGGATCAAACACAAGTTCTTTACTTCTTTACACATATTTAGAAGATCAGTAGCATTAACAGCACAGAGAATCTCTTTAAATTGATCATAACTTATAGTGATAACATTTGCAAGAGATTTTTGCATTAGAAATATTTTACTTCATTAGTCAAAGTGTTTAAGTTACACCTACTTAGCCTGAAGAAAGGGGCAAGTGAGGGAAAAGGAAAGTAAGGTGCTTCCTGTCCTGAAGACAGGCAAGTTATAGCACAGAACACTTATGATAGACCTATATTGCTTATACTCATTCCAGATACCCAGAGCAGGAGAGAAGTTCAATAGCCTCCTCATGGTAATCTAATCAAACCTCCAATTATGGCAGGGTATTTTGGGCTATGAACCAGACATCTCAAACAGCCTTACCCTTTCATGTAGTTTACTATGCACGTTGCCCAGTAAGATAAGGCTGCTGAGCATGTCCTAAGTTTGTTGTACCCACTATCCTTTTCCACGCAGATTTAATTCTTATTATACAGCAATTTCAGATTCTCAGTCATAACTGAACAATATTAAAGTTGCACAGAAAAGTACCACCATACTTAAGAATATTAGATAGTGGAAGCCTCTGGAAAATGCTATTAAGTAGTATGAATGCTCCAGATTCCTAGCACACCCACACCAAAGCATTTCAGCTACAGTTACTTGTGCACACTTGTCTTGTATAGCACAGAAAAGCTGGCTTGCTGCCCCTTACTTTACAAAATGCTGTAATTACTGGAAGCTCACCTTTTGTTTAGCGTTTTTCAAAACAGGAGACTAAGGAAAAGCATTAATGACTTAATTTGTAATAGGGCAGTGATTTTTCTGTTACAAGTATTAGTCTGCAGGAAAACTATGTTATGATTGTATGTTGCTACCAATTCTAGGTCTTGCTCTCTCCCACTGATCCCGAATTGAGTTCCTACAATCCCACTATCTTTAAGTGAAACTTTTAGTGACTCTTTTCCCCTCAGCCACATCTCCTGACAAAGTATGTAACAACAGCCAGAAGTAAAAGAAGCTTTAATGAAACACCGCATGTGGTAAACAGGCCTCTCCATCACTGGAATTTTCCAGGTTATTCCAATTACAATTTAAGGAACAGATGTTTTGAGGAAGACACCAGGATTGCATTTTTACTTAGTCACATGGGTTCTCCAGGATATTAGTTTGTTAGTGTACTGACCTAGTCTTAAGCACTGTAAAAGCCTACAGCTTCTAGAAGTTTGACATTTGAGTATGAAGGCAGTGCTCTGGTATCTTAATGCATACCATCCAAGAAGAGACACAGTTGAACTGAGACTCTACCACACAGGCTTAATATCAATCAGATGAAGCAGACACATGCATTACCCCAGACTTTTACAGACTCTCAAGTTCTTTCTTATGTAAGTGGTAGATTTGTCTATTTGATCCTGTAGCTAGAGATGCTATGAGTTTTGCACATCAACTAAACCAACTTCTGCACTCACTTTCTATTACACAGTTTTAGGTATTAGAACGCTCCCTGTAAGTATAAGCATCTGCCACAGAACATGACTTTTGGCTGAATGAAGTAGAGACATAAGCATCCTGTCCTGGGCAAAGAAGTTTTCAGGAAAGAGGCAAGCAACTTTCAGAGCTAAGCATTCTGAATTTTACCTGTAACACCAGACTCCAAAAACTAGTGCAAAAAATACGAGTAAAAATCCCATGTAGGAGATCCACATGATGACATAGACAGCATCCAAACCAAACAAAAGCCAAGGAGCAGGCAATGGAGGGGGTTGAGGTTTTGGACCACAGACAATTGAACAGTCCTGACAGCTGCATGGTCCTGTCGAATCATCCACAGACTCATTGCAGCCTTTGGTAGCATTGTTCATAGGATTCATTCCATGGACAGGAACATCTATGACAAATCACAAGTTGCAGTGCCAGTTTACTACCAGGTAAAAATTCAGACCTTCACAACTCAACCTTCCCAGTTAAATGAGTTAACCCTTGACGTGAAAGCCCCTAGCCTCTATATAGAGTAACTCCTCTTGGTCTTACAGCTGAAGAAGCCACTGCTTTTTCCACAGCAGGTACCGACTATTTACAGTTGTCCACTAAGGAACTGACTACTCATGTTTTGGAACGCTTCAGTCTGTAAAGCTAATAAGCACATACTTCTGTCATCCCCCTCATCAGATTGTGAAATGTGTAACAATTTCCTTACAAAGAAATCCTAAAGGATGAGGGTACTGCCTTAGTTTCCCAAGGAATACAAGCTATCCAGTGGCCTAAACTCAGTCTATCCCTTAAGGAGTCTGGGAGATCTATACAGCAAGAAGCTGCATACAAAGCAAGTGCAAAGTATGACTTCCAAGCAGAAATCAAGAAAGATAATTGGTTTATCTTGCATTGTTTGAAAGCCTCTGACTGCAGACATTCATTGCTGGGCAGCTGTTTAACAAATCTGTATACTAGCTATAGCACACAGCCTTTGACAGAAGCTTCTAAGGCAAGGACTATCTAGTTTCTTACCTGAAAAGATAGGAATTATGCTGAAAGGAGTTTGTCCATTGTCTTTACTAAACATATACTCAATCCAGTTGGTCGCATTGCAGTCCTTGACATCCTTCCCACACAGCAGCCCCAGTGCTTTAACATTACTTGATGGAGCCTCCACATCTTTGCAGGCATTATACATTGCTAGGAAGAGTGCATGAAGACAGAAGAGTCATTAAACCAATGTTATTATTTGAGTGAGCATTCCAAGTATTTCCAATAATTAAAGACTCCCCAAGTTCAAAGAACATGCTTGTAGCTTTCAAGAGGAAACATCTCAAGACAGTGAAATAATGCTTTCAGTCATATTTACAGTATTCAAGGTTGCAATGCTTTGTTACAGCTATCTTACTCTGAGTAGGCCACCTGAATCTGCATTACACTAGAACCTACTTTACTGTTTGAGAGGGAACAGTACTTAGTATAAAATTTCTTTCAGGGAAAGTTATGACAAATATTTAAGGTACTTTTAACCTGTAGGCCATATACATCTCAACTTGATTAAAGGTTACTGCACAAAATATACAAAGACTGAATCAATGCTTCAAGCTTGCTATAAAAACAAAATTAACCCAAATTTGTTTGTTCTTAGAAAAAAAATCTTTGGATTTGACAAAGGACTAGAACAGTCCATTTCAAGAGGCATGCCTCTTAAGAGAACCATTGTAGTGTACTGCGTACAAACTTTACAATCATATTTGCCAGACAGTTCCAATATCAGGTAGGCTTTGGACATTCAGTACTTGGCAACAACTTTGTTTTTCTTAAGTTAAAATCAGAGTTATCAGCTATTAACCATTTGTATAGATGTCCAGTCTCAGCTGAGTCTTCAAAACCACTGTCATTAACAGTGTCAGCATAATGTCTCCTATCCAGGCAGAAGTTAGTGTTCCAGCAGTTTCAAGGTGGACCTACTAGTACCTATTTGATGCCTCAAACTTCAAAAGACAGTCAAAAGAGATGTTTCCCCCTCCCAGTTCTTCCTGAGAAAGCATTGGTCTTGTTACCTTGACAAAAGCCTAGGTAAATTAACATACTTTTTACTCACCATTTGCAAAGCGTTCTCCAATAAAGTACTGCAGCTCTGTAATGCTGCTTTTGTTCTCTTTTGAAATTGGATCATAATAAGGTATAGTGCTTGTAACGTTCAAAAAGTCAGACTGATTTGGACTGCAAGTCAATTCACAGAAGAGGTTTATCAAGTTGTAAAAACACGATGGACATCTGGGTAGGAAAGTCAATGAAGAGCAATCAGGCTAAAAGGTAAAGATGCAAGGCATATCTGATTTGACCTACACAGCAAGTGTAAACATTCTGCTCAGTGTGACAGAACAAAAATATTTAAATTCTTCAAGTTTTTAATTAGCAATACAACATTAGTTAGTGCTTAAAATTGCTTAATACTCAGCAGTAGCATCAACATCATACACTAGCAAAACTGCCTACCTTAAATAGCAGATACAAGCAGAATTTGAAGGAGAATTTAACTGCTGCTAGCAGGAAGATTTCTGTTGGAACAAGACGACTGAACAGCACTACGACACCCTCTTCTGAAGACTTCATTACAAATACAGTAGCTTGAGACAAACTAAGGTAATGTTTACTCTACCAACTAACTCAATCCAGACTGCAAGTAGCTGTTTCATGAAATTAAAGCCTCCTGATATGGATGACGAAGCCTCTCCAAGAGCTTGCTCCAATAAGCCTTCAAATGAAATCACTACTTTTTCTACAGTCTACTGGAACAGAAGAGTCTTAATGTGCTTTCTTTTATGTTACAAAGCTCTAGTTGCTTTGCTATTCATTAGCATACCTGGAGAGAAACTGCAGAGGCAGCTGCAAGTTGTTTTTCAAAGTCTGAAGCTGATGAACATCACAGCAAGTGCTAACATTGCCAAAGAATAAACCTGGACAGAGTTCCTTAAATAAAAACAATATTGAGATCAGGGGGGAAGGAAGGAAAAGCATGTTTAAGACTTCAGAACCCATAACTACGATACGTTCTGCTTCAGCATATTTCATAATACAGTAGCTGTTGCTGTGGGAGATGCATGGAAAAAAAAATAAAAATCAGTCTAGCCAAAGAGATTCTTTAGAGAATAGGGAGAAGAATCACTTCTTTTATTCAAGGCATCACTTCCTTTTTAAAAGCTCCTTCAGATGATCTTTAGTCACCAGGGTCTATATATAGAATGATAATGGTATTTGAGAGTCTATTAGTAAGAGGACAACACATGTTTATCCAAGTTGAAAGTATTCCTGCAGCTTATCCTCTAGTATACCTTCTGGAGAGCATCAGATTCTAAAGTCTCAAAAGGCAAACCACTAACCACAAAATCATTGATTACCTGGAAGAGCTATTTCATGTTCCGTTTATAGAACAAGCAAATGCATGTAATACAAGTATAACTGATAGTAACATACAAGAACTGTACATTAAGTCTTCAGAAACAGTAAAAAATGGTAGTTAGCTCACCTACATATTTAAGTCACTCCTGCCACCAGCCAAACCATTGTTTATAGCCATTTCACACTTTAAAGCTGTGAACTACCATCTGCCAGAAGGCAAGTCTGGTAATATCATCCTATATTGTGCATCAAATCCACAAACTCTGTTTTGACTTTGGTTTTGTTCGCTGTGACAGCTAAAGCCCAGATAAGGAAATACGGTCTCACACGAGGCACAGCTAAGGAGCCTGAACTTTGTCCAAGTTCAGGAACGATCATTTGATGGAAAAACATAGTTTAGTCTTGTCCTTTAGAGATCAGAAGGGCATAACTGCAGAATGTATTGTAGTTTGGAAGAGTCCTAAAAAAACCCCAGTCTGAATACAGAGTGCTCAAACCAGTGAGGAAAACATGCAGGAAAGCAAACTGATCCTATATTCAAGGTTATGTTTGTGAAAGCCTGTAATCACGTGTGTTGGAGACTTCTCATATCTCTAAACAGAAACTGAGGTATATTACCTTCACTCAGCTGGGGCTACGAGCTATACCCGAGAAATCAAGAGATAATCTGTCCACTTTCTCATCAAGTTAGGACAAGAAAGCTAAAGGTCATCGTGCAGGTGCCGCAGAACCCAATACCGGACTCTCAAGTGTAGGAGAAGTTTTTTAGCAGCAGACCTCCAAAAGAAGCTCACCTGCATTAAGTCATAGCCATCCTCTGGTAGTGCTATTGGTGGTCCATCATATGCACAGTTGTATCTCTTGTCTCCAGAAGCAACTCCACATTCCCCATACCAGACACACAACTGTGGAAGTACCTAATCAACACGAGAGAACTAATTAACTCAAGGAATAGTTGCCAAATTCCTCAGCTCTTGTAGGGTTTACGTGCTACCATTCCAAGTCATTCACAATCCAGATTAGATAACTTCCTGCCAATTTAAACGTCAGCATATACTATATAAAACACATGTGGTTTTGACACAGTGCACATCACACCCCATACCCAGCTCAGCTCCTCACCCTTCCTTGCCCAGTCTAGAAACAGGAAGTGCAGTCTGTAGTTAAGACCAAAAAAGAGAAAAACCTAAATCAATACTTGAAAAGCATCTCCAAATATAAGGTGACGTAGGAAATAATTTGTTCATGCAAAACAATGCCTATGATTCGTACGCTAAACTGTCACTTTAGAGCATGTGAGTCAGTGTACATGGAGAGAAGCCTATTGTTTACATGCAATACTTTAGTTTCTCCTGCCACCTTCTTGCAAACTCAGTCACTTTCAGTGACAGACTGAGGAAGTAACAGCATAAACAGGATTCTGAAGCAGACCTTCAAGGCTCTGCACTCGCCATAGAATGCCATATATTATCACAATCTCAAAGGATGCTCTTCATCACCACTTTCAAGCCTAAGCATGCGACATTTAAATGGGCTTACAGTGCTAAGTAAAAAGAAAAAAGTTTCAAGTCTCATTGTAAAGATGGTTTGATTTAAGGGACTACTGAGAAATTCAGAAATCCATTATTTATTATATGCATAAAAGAAAGGAAATTAAAAAAGGACAGTGGCACCTTGCAAGCCTTGTATTTTTGTTCAGTGGTGCTGACACCAGACATCTGAAATGCTAAGCCAAAATATTTATTCTGAAAATTAAAACATTTAATGCAATAACAAGTTATTTACAGCAAAAGCATTAAGATGGCTCCAAGGTTTTCCTATGTACCTGGGCTGCAAGCAGAAAGCAGACTGCACAAACATTTACTACACTTCTGCCAGCTCTGATCAGAAGTTTGCATGGTACAGTTCAAGAGATAACTGACCTATTTTTAGCTCCTGAACAACATTGACCTATCATTTGTAGAAACACCATATGCTTACACTGCAAGGACAGACTGCTGTGCTTTGTGCTTGACCATGAATAATATTGTTTACTGACTAGAGAGGCCCCTGAAAGGCTGTATTCATTATACCCAAGAGCTACCCAGAATTACAATGCTTCCACAAGATTCATTTTTGTGCTGAACAACATGGACAGTTCTTCAGAAAGTACATCAGTAATTGTTTTTGGTTTTGATTTTTAAATCAGGGACAATAACCATCACCAATTTACCTGACCCTGTTAGAATTGTTTTCCCTTTAACTTAACCTAGGCAACATGGCCCAATTCAAAGTGACTCTCTATAAACTGACTTTTGGACCTGGCTTAAGTACCACTCATCCAGATCGCCATTTCATTTGTCTACTCTAGCATTTCTTCTAGCTAAATCTGTAATAAGCCTCTAAGTATCACCATATTCTCACATGCAAGTTGGAAAACATCCCTTAAGATTGCACTTGCAAGCACTGAATGTTTAACAACAGCATAAGCCAGAAAGTTATATTCCCATAACTTGGGAGACTATTTACAGAAACTACATTGTGTATTTGTTCATGCGTCAAATTAATCTAAGAAGTCAACGCTTCTTTGATGCAAGTTTGGAAGTCGCTATCTTCACCTCTGCTTCCTCACACATGCATACCCCAGTTTTAACAGCAAACAATCTGCTAGTGGAAAAAGAAGATGGCTTAGTGTTTGTATGTACCAGTGTCAGAAGTGAATCAGTCATCTCTTTGAGAGGAAGCACGGATTCAGTGCTATTCTTGCAAAAGGGCTAAGAATTCTGAACTGCTTACTACTGCCCGTGAGAACAGAATTAGGTGTTTCTTCAATATCAGGCTGGCTTCCATGTTTAGTCTAGAATGGTTTGTAATCATACTTTCTATGAACACTTTCAAAAAAAAAACAACTTCTATGCTTCATTAAGTCTTGTTTTCTAACACTTCTTAATTTTTAAAGCCCACAAGTTTTTCAACCCACTCTTTTCCGAAAGACACAGCTTATTCCAGAGCAGGAAGTATGGTAAAACTGGCCACGCAGTTGCCAATTACAAAAAACCCCAATTAACCAGGGCACTTCTTACATAGAAAAACTTGAAGTAAATTTCAGCTACCACAGCAGGCTGACTGATAGTTCTCTTGTTTTAAAAATGTTATCTGTATTTCAAGGTAACACTTCCTTGGTTATAACTACACAGATACAAAATAAAATACAAGCTGTTATTATGTCTATAAATTTACCTACAAGGCTTTTTGCCATAGTTCTCAGGACAGAGCAACTTACTTGCACATGACACTTAGTCATGCACCAAGAAGTATTCAGCTAAACACACAAGAAAATACAGCAAGATGAGGTCTTTTGGCCCAGTGTTAGTTTACACTTGTAATTTGAATGAAGAATTTAAAACCGTATTACTGGAGTTCCACATCTATAAAACCTACAATGGAAGAACTAACATGTTTATCCCTCAAACTTACAGCATGTTTAGAAAAGCTGAACAGATCAGTTACTTTTAACTACTAGAAGAGCAGTTAGACCTATAACTGCAAATCTGAATACTCTGTTTCAGTATTAACACCAAGAATTCCATTTCAGAGACAATCTAAGGTTAGATATTTATGCCCTGACCTAGCAGGATCTCACTAACAGGAGTCTGAATTTGTTCCCTGAACCGGTAGGCTTTGGCAAGCCTCGATTTACAGTGGTTGAACCAAGTCAATAAGCCTAAAAACCACCAAATCATTCAAAGTCAGCAGCCTAAAGTCACCACAAAGCTCCTGGACATTAACAAGTCAATAGCGTGCTCTCACTGAGTCAGCCACAAAATATGGGAGAGGGCTGGTCTCCTAGGGTTCAGACAGTACTCAGGGATACTGCAAGTAACTCAGTAACTACCCTGTTCCCCCTGATAAGATATACCTGGAAGTTCTTCCCTCAAAAACCCTCTAGTAAAAGCTAGAGTAAGTTACAGAGTAAGACAAGTACTTTGCTCTTTCCATTCTTTCAGAAGAACATTCCTACACTGGTAGGAAGAGATAGGGATGAGTAAGTGTGGTCATAAATAAGTCATAGTTAAAGCTACTGCTTGCAGCGTGAGACTTTCAAGTCACTTCAGATTTAGGTGAACAATCATCTTTCTTGAATGGGTGAAAGCCCTCCTAGCCCCCAAATTAATAGAGAAATGCTGTGTTGAACCCAACTGCCTTCTAAACAAGGCAAGAGACTCCACAAGACTAACACAGGGTTGGGGTTTTTTCTGTGGTTTTTTTAAAGATCACATTACTAAGTGCTCCATATTTTAAATTGGACGTACCTAAGTACTTTATAAAGCAATAGCAACATAACCTTAGATTAAGGCTGTTCTCCTCCTGCCCCAGCACAACTTAGAAATCTGGCAGTACACTAACCTTCAGTACATCAGAGTTCAGAATAGCATATTCCTACTTCTGGAAGACATACTCTGTTTCAAGAAAAATTTCACCTCAGGTCAGAGCTCCAGGAGCCCTAAGAAGTAACGTTCACATGAGCAAGCATGACCATTTCATGACTATTAGCATTCTACAAAGGTTCTGTTACAGCTTTCTGGTTCCCAGGCACTATCATTTGTTTGTAATAAAACTAGTGTCCCAACAGGTCAAACACATTTACCTCATTCCAAGTTTCTTCAACTGCATGTTGCAATAAATCAATAACCTTCAATGCTTCCAGCAACATTAGCCATCACCAACAATGAATATGTAGCTGTTCAGCAGACAGAGAACAATGATGACCTTGTATACGGAAACAGCAACTATTTGTAGTCTTGCAAACCAGATGACAAGCAAACATTGTTTGGCTCTCTGAATTAAGATTACTAATGTATGGAAAAGGCAACAGCATCAGATACAGCTGTTTTCCCTTCCTTCGTCTAGGATGGTGCATCTGGGATCTTGTA
The DNA here is from genome assembly GCA_034008185.1 of Gorsachius magnificus. Classification (NCBI taxonomy): domain Eukaryota; kingdom Metazoa; phylum Chordata; class Aves; order Pelecaniformes; family Ardeidae; genus Gorsachius; species Gorsachius magnificus. Next base: position 51,978,976 of record CM067082.1, on the reverse strand, counting down.
AGGCACAAAGAAAGACTCCAGGAAACAGCATACTCTCCCCTTCCCCCCCTTAATATCTAGTCCACATCACATTTAAGAGCTGGTATTACCCACTAGGTTGAAAAACTGAATTCTAGGGAAACACAATACCACATTACCCTTAATAAATGGCAAGACTGGTTTATGGAAACAGGGGACCAGGTCAACTTTGCAGATCTGCCCCAGGAGTTGTGCACTAACTCACAGCCCTCCCTTATGAGAGGAGGAGGTCCATGGACTACAGGAAATTTCACAGGTTTAATTCTTACTCTGACTTTGTCTCTTTCAGTAACTTAGTCAGAGACAGCCAGTTCAGAGACAAACTTTCTCTGCCAAGCTCCTCTCGTCCTTTTGCTCATAGGTAAGGGACTGTTCCCTTTCAGACAGAAAAATCATGAGCTACTCCTGGTCAGGCAAAGCAAGCCCCAGTTTTGGAGTTCACTTCTTCATATGTCACAGGAAAATCAAGGTCAAGTAGGAAGAGAAAGTTGCAATAATGGTAATAGTTCAGTATCTGTGGGAGCAAGCTGGTGTTAGCTGACAGTGATTTATCAGGAAAATACACACAGCGTGATCAGAAAGCACAGGGCCCCTAACTAGCAGCTGACTGCAGCTAAGGCCGTCTGCACCAAAATACCTCTGATGCCCTTCGGGGGAATAGCAACAGTACTGCACAACACTTAGATTGTTTTGTCTACTGCTCAGCAAAGTACTATTCAGTTCTCCCAGCCATTCCCTTCAGTCACCTCTCCCCTTCTAAGGCGGCTTCCTCACTTTTCATCGGAAAGACTATGAACAAGTCACTCCTGATTTTCCAGGAAGAAACTTAAGTGGTTACTGTCTTGTTCTGAAGCTACATTGCCACCCCTGCCAGGCCAGCTGCTCCAAAGAGGCATTTCAGAACTTCGTGCCCAAGGTCAGGTAACAGCGCACTGGAGGCCACTTGGCAAGTTTGGGACAGAGCAGCACCTGCCATTAACATCTTCCCGTAGGATTTCAGAAACTCAAGTATATCCTACAGCTTGGGATCCCAGTTGCTGACAGGAAACCTGTGTCCAACCTTCCTTAGCCACTAATTTGACAGCCTGTGTTTTAGTATAATTATACAAGGATCAACTGAAACAGCTGCCATTAAGCCCACAAGATGCCATCCAGCACATCAGGATGCTCATAAGAGAACAAGAAAAGTTCAAAGACTTCATCCTCCTGTTAAGTCCACATTCAGAAACAGGACTAAAGGACCCAAGATTTTCAATGTAGTTCTTTGATGGTATTAATGGGTAGTTAACTAACAACTAGTAACAGGTTTGCTGGCACAAGTCTTGTACCATGCACTGCTCAGAGTAGAAGACACATCCTATACAGACGGAACACTTCCAAGTTCATTGTGAAAGAGTAAGTAATGGAAGGATTGCTAAATGCCACTCTAGTCCACTGACTTCTTTAAACTTCAGTTTACACACACCACAACCAAAAGCATGAAAACATTACCCTACCAGTGTATTTGATGGAGATAAACAAGTTCACCTTCATAAAGCTTCTCTTCTGCAAGCATCTAACACTATATAGGCTCAGTCTAACTGAAGGGACAGCTTCTCTTTGAAAGATAGCAAGGTCCACTTTGCAGAGTGTTAGGCTGTAGACAGGAGTTAATGGCAAAAAAAAAGTAAATAAATCAAATTTTTCATTCTTACATTACAAAACTGAAACCTGCATGGTTAAAGTCCTTTTGCAATGTTTACTTCTTATGGACCACAAAGCCACATCTTCTACAAGGATCCCTTGAACCATAGGAAAACTTGTTTCAAGCTCCTCTAGCTCAGTACCTGAGCCTTCTATCACCTAAAGAAAAGCATCTTGTCATTTCCTTACCAGCCTAGGACACACCTCATTGCTACAAGATGGTATCTGTCTCCAAAAACATTACATAAAGGAGTACTGGTAAGGTGTGAAGTCCATTACCTACCCACCTGGAGATCATGAGTCATTACTAAACAATCAGCTTCGCCAGTGGCAACAGAAGAATGAATTCCCACTTTTCTGTTCAAGCTCTTTAAAGGTTGTTTGAAGCAGATACAAGAGCAGGAGAACCTCAGCACACACACAGAGGATGACAAACTCGTGAGTTTAAAGAGGGCTAAGCATAAAACTTGACCTAGAAAGAAGTATGCTTCCAAATCGGGGGGGGGGGAGGGGGAATCCACTAAGGCTCACAAGACACTCCTTGTTTCTCCTGTGGAACGTGGAGTATCTCACTCCTGACTTGGACTACAGCATAAACAAGAGGTGACTGAGAGGAGTGAAGGTTTTACACTATTTTTTCCTAAAGCATCAAGAAGTCCAACTTATTCCAGCCCTTAGTTTTAAGGAAACGTGTAGTCTTAATACTGGCACATCAATAAACAGCGGATCTTACTACCCGCCGCCTGTTACTTCCAGGAAGCTGTCCCCTAGCCTAAGAAACACTCCCAAGCAAGCCGAACCAGGCGCTGGGGACATCCGCAAGCCTCTGCACGAACATGTGACCGCACGGCCACTCACATGCACCGGGCATTGCATAACCCGGGCGCACCACGGGAACGCGGCACCCGGGCAGCTGCTCCCGCCGCCCGCAGCGGGGGGCTCGGGGCCGGGCAGCAGCTGAAGGCTGCTAAGCCCGAGCGCGCCGCCTTTGGCGCCGCAGGTGCTCCCCGGCGGGCCTGCTGTGTCTCCGGGCTGTCCCGCCCGGCACCGAGGGGAAGAGCAGGGGAAGGGAGAGCCCCAGCGGGGACGGGGAGGGGACACCCTGGTACCACGAGCCCAGGGGCCTAACCCGCACCCGGCGGGACAGCCGCCTCCCTCAGCCAGCCTCCCCGCCCGGGGCACCCGCGGCTTCAGGGCAGCGCGGAGAGGCCACCGCGGCGCCCCGCAACCCCCGCTCCCCACCGGCGGGCACCCGCCGCTCCCCCTCCTCCCGACGGTGCCGGGAGGGACTCACCCGCACCGGCGACAGAAGCAGGAGGAGGAAGAGGACGAGCAGGCCGAGACCGCCCCGCCCGGGGCTGCCGCGCGGGCTCCCCATGGCGGCGCAGGCAGGAGCGCGGGGAGCCGGCAGGGCTCTCGGCCGCAGCACCGAGAAGCGGCGAAGGGAGGGAACGAGGCGGAGGGAGGAGGCAGGCGGGCGGGCGGCCGCGCAGGTCCGGAAGGGCCCCGCTCTCGCCAGGCCGGGCGGTGCTGCCGCCCCGCCGCGGGCAGCGGGGGGGGGGGCCCCCCGCCCGCCCCTCCGGCGGCGGGGCGGGGCCGCGCCTCACGCCACGGCCGGGCCGGGCCGCGGCTCACGGGGCGGGGGGGGGCGCGGCGGTGCGGCGGGGATCCGTCTGCGGCGGGAAGCTCGGCCCGGTGTCAGGGCGAAGCTGTGCCTCTGCGGAACGGGAAACCCCGCCGAGGCTGCAGCGGCAGCCGGTCAGCGGCTTTGCCCGGGCGCGGCAGCGTTAAATCGCGTAGTTTAGAAATGCCAAGGCCGCTGTAAAAACCCCGGCTTTGGCAGGGGCGGCGTAGCTTTGCCTCAAAGTCACTAATTCACCGTTTCCGAGCGTTGGTCTCGCCGTCCCGTCTAGCACGGCCGTGCGGCTGCGACGATCGCGACGCCGGGCCGGGCCGGGGCGGTCGGGCTGCGGGGCAGCGGAAGGCGTTCCCGGGGCGTTTGCTGCGGGGGAGCTCGGCCGGCGGCGCGGCCCTCGCTGCTCCCGGGCGGGCTGGCGTCGGGTGGCCCGGCCGGTGCTGCAGCCAGCAGTTTCGGGAGCGCTGATCGCGCCCCGCCGCTCTGTTCGGGTTCGGTTTGTTTGAGATCTGTTTGGGACCGGGTTGGGATCGGGTTTGGGGTCTGGCTGGCAGGAGGGCCGCTAAAAGCGGGGTGCCAGGCATTTCCCATGCGGGCCGCTCTGGGATTTCCCCGCCGCTTTATTGCCTTCGCGGCCAGGTAAGCCCACACCGAGCTGCTGGAATGAAATATGTAATTTAGCTGATATTGCCATCTTCTGACAAAAATGCAGACTAGTCACGGTGTCACAGCTTCACGGGCTAACAGGTTGGCCGGGGACCTCTGGAGGATCGCGTAGTCCAACTTTTCTGCTGAAAGCCGAATCCAGTTACATCAGGTGGCTCGGGGAATTGTCCGTTTGTGTTCTGAACAGCTCCAGAGGTGGAGATTTCACAGCCTCTTTGGACAAACTGCTCCCGCTCTTCGACCACACTTACAGTAATTTTTTTTTTTTTCCTGTATCTAAAGAGATTTGCCCGTGTTCCAGTTGGAGTCTGTTCCTTCTCGTGCTGCCTGCCTGAGAAGTGCGTGGCTCCCCCTTCTCCGCATCCCCCCGTTTGGTAGCTGCAGAGAGCAGTAAGATGTCCCTGGCGCCAGCTTTCTGCTTAGGGCTGAGCAAACACAGAGCCCGTGGTGGCAGTAAACTGGATGTGTCTTTTTTTTTTTTTTTTTAATTCTGAGGAGTCTAAACCTGGACATGGCACTCCAGATGTGGTCTTACAAGTCACAGAGAGGAATAACCCCAGCCTGTGACCTCCTGGTTACCCCCTTGCTGATGCAGCCTGCTGACTCACGTTCAGCCTCTTGCCCAGCCCCAACCACCCCATTCTTTTCTGCCAGACTGCTTTCCATCTAGCCGCTGCCCAGCCTGTGCTTTTCCCTGGGATTATTCCATCCCAGGTGCAGACCTGGCATTTGACAAGCGCAAACCAAAGTTAGAGTAGCTGAAGTTATATACTGTGTTTTAATTTTTATGTCATAAATACAAAATTTATTCAGCACTATGCAGTGTGATCCTAAAAGCAGGGGACTGAGTTGCCACATTTTCTAGGCACTCTGCATAAGCAGAAGATGCAGCGGGCATAGCTTGCATAGCTGTGAGTTAAAAAATGGAAGAACCTTGTTTAGGTGCTTGCGAAAAAGTTGAAGGATAGCAAAACTGACTGAACAGAAATGGCATTTCCTTTCTGAATTAATTACATAGAGAAGAAGTGATTTAAGAATCATAGGTGAGAGAAAACCAATTTATAAAGTTGCAAAACAAGCAGAAGGGAATGTATTGCGGTGACAGTTTCCACCATAAACTAATTAAGTCCATAACATCACACTTGTCTACCACCTACAATATAAACAGAGGGAAGAGGTTGTATTTTAATGTTTACCTAAATCTCTGATGGGTATCTATATTTAGGTGGCTGTCTAAATTCATGCTGCTACTCCAGTGCAGTCCCTCAGAGGGTGCTGCCTTTTTGCACTCGCAAACCGAAGTGAAGTGGCATGGCTGTGAAGGCTGATTAACAAACACTCATCAGACAAAGCCTATCTTGGGTCACAGAAGCTTCTGAAATCTTGCGTAATGGCAGATGCAGAAGCTCAAACAGGTATGTGTTCTTATGTTGCCCCTGTACACGGGCAGCCAGCAGCCCAGAGCAGGGTATTCCTTCAGCCCCACTGCAGCCTCCAGGCCTTGTCATGGCTGCCTGCCACATCCAGGTGGTTGAGGATGCAGAGCTGTCTCTGGCAGCTCCTGGGCATTTAAGTGTAGTTGCATGAGTGTTATTGATGATAAAGTTGGCAGCGTTGAACTTTCCTTCCCGGAAGGGAAAAAGTAGCCCTGAATAGTTAACCCGGATCAGTGGTGCCAACAGCTCGTTGCCTTGTCTGTGGTACGCACGGCCTGAGAGAGACCCTCCCCAATCCCAGCTGCTCTCGTTGAAGGACACTTAACCAAGTTATGTCTCATAAGGTTCCCTTTTAAACCCAGGGTTATGCATAGCTGTTAGGGACTGTCTGCTTTGAAAGCTAATAGGCAATACTTACTCTGGTTCTCAGCAGCATACATAAAACTAAATTTTGCTGCCTGGAAGAAGAGGCCAATATGAATTCACAGTGTAAGGTGTCAGTTGGTGCCTCCATTGCACCAAAAAAGCCCTTTAATTGTCCATGAGGATCAAATAAGCTCTTTCCCTCACTGAATACCCTGAATGGTCTAAAGGTGCCTGCTGGGAAGCTTGTGTACAACAGCTGCCTGCTTTGTTCTGCTCTACGTCTTTGGTCGAAAGCCCTGAGCGTTGCTTTCAGAGGTGTGGGTCTCACTCGGTTTCCGTCGCTTTGCTCGATGCGAAAATGAAACTTGTGCTGCCGCTTCCACTAGAAACTCAAGCACCTAGTGGTAATGACCTTGCAATTTCTAGACAGCAATCTGTCTGAAGAATTACTTGCCCAAGCAAATGGTAACACAGTATGTGACCGCTTTGCTGCAAAATCAATTAAAATGTCCATTGCTGTTTATTCTCCATAATTTATTACGAGCCTTTATTATTTCTATTGCAGTAGCACCCAGAGGCACTTGCAAGAAGTGGGAATTATGTTAAGCAACACCCTGCACAAGCACATGGGAAAGCGGGATATTCTCCTTGGACATCTTGCAATCTGTGTGAGGACAAGCTGCAACAGGCGGGTGAGAAGTTTCACCCAGTTTCTCACACCTCCATTTTTTTGTAGAGCCAGGCCAAGCCGCTATAGCTTGTTCCAAAACTGCTTTTCCAGCTAAACCAGAACTAATGCTTGTACTAAACAAAGCTGGTGTTTCCTATTTGGTGTTGTAAGCAAATCACATTCTTTTCATCAGCTCTCATTTGTCAGCCTTCCTCGCCTGTGGAGGCCTGCTCGCCTTTTAATTATACCCGCCTCAATGTACCTATTACTTTGGTCAGATGCTCTTGGCTTCATACTTCCCATCTGGGATCAAATCAGACCGAGGGGGCTGGCAGTGAGCTGCCTGATGCTGCCAGTGCTCACTTAAATATGCATTTAGTATGTCAGGTGATGCTGAATCAAATCTTTTTATCTTTTCATCTTTGTACCTGCCCTAGTGTATTTTTGGTGGCTGCTCTACCAACCTGTGCCGGTGTGTCCCTATCTAACCTGAGAAGGTCCTATAGTCACTCTTCAAGGGTCACATCCTTTCTGTCTTTATCATTGAAGTAATTGAAACTTGTTCATTTTTATTACACTTAGGCAAAGTTATTTATTGCCTAGTAGCAAAAGCTTGGGACTTGCATTCCAATGATTCAGTTTGTTCCAGTTTTGTTACAAACCTGCTGGATGATCTGGGCAGGTCCCAACCTCTCCAGTGCAATTTCCTCTCCTGCAAAGTGTTGCCAATTGCATGGCAACACGTGGCCCAAGAGCTCCAAAACCAGGTATCAACCAGTAAGCTGTTGAAGGAAAACACTGTAGAAATGCAGCTAATTATTGCAGCAGAGTCTGGAGACATGCTGCACTTGTTGCTGTGAGCAAATAGGTGCAGTGCATACTCATGCCAGATACTGCACATAAGCACTGATATGCCAACAAATGCAAGGTTTGACCTGTTATTGGCTGTGTGTGGCTCCTGGTTCGCATTGACATTGGTTTACTGAGTCCCTGTGAGCACCGTGCTGCCACTTGCTGTCCAAGTGGAGAATATGGGCAGAACTGTCACTGGAGAGTCCCTGAGGGCACTACCAAAATTTGACTTGGCAGGAGGAGCAGGAGGCAGGTTTATGAGCCACAATTCACCTGAGGAACAGCCTGTTTATGGCTGGACTCGAAGACATTTTGTCAGTTTTAGAACAGCGAGTAGGGTCTGGTGCGGGAGCATGGCCAAGGGAGCACCTGTAGAGACTGTTCTTGGAGTCTTTCGAAAGTGGAATAGTTCTTCTGCCTCTTCATCCGATGTAGTCTGGATAAGCAGACCATGAGGTTCTGGTGTCACTTTTCCAAGGGGATTATAGGAGCCTATACCCCTATGCTGGACACAAAGTATGGAGGCATAAATGTATACATATATACCACACAGGAACACATCTGTGCAGTACAATATAAAACTGCAGTCTGTTTCAGGTCTGTGTTGTAGGTTAGTGTCATGCTCCATCTGTGCATCCAAGCCAGTGAAACACTTGCCATGGCAAAAAGTTGCGTCCCTTGTTCATTCCTGCCTTAGCTGTGTCCCCACCAGCACATCCCAGATCGCTCTGAGGATCCCTGCTCCCTGAGGAGGTGCAGCACTGCACAGCCCTTGTGCCGGCTCTGAACAAACTGACTCGGCGTCAAAAGCAGGACATTAAAGTATTCGTCCAGTTAAAACACCTTGTCAACACTGAGAGAGCAAAATGGATTATTTAGAGACAGCTTAGATATGTGTCTCAGATTTCCTTTTGCTCTGCAGCTATAGCCACAGTTGCTAGGCATAGGGTCTTGTTATCAGTCTCATGAGAGTTAGCATCTCTTTAAACCACTGAGGATATAAAGCAAAAAGTGTGTTGATTCATATTTTTTAAGGTCAAGGAGACTATTATGATCACGTAATGTTAGTTCCTGCATATCCTATCATTTCATGCAGTAATTCCTGCATCAAACACAAAACGTTTCAGGTGAAACGCATCTTTCCGAATGAAAAGTAATTGGTTTTTTTTAAAACTCAGATGATGAAGGAATCATCTCAGCCATTTGTTTCAATAGCTAATTATCCTCACTCTCGAAAATCCACAGCCTGAAGTTTGGATTTGTCTAGTTTCAGGCTCTTGACACTGTTTTGTTATGCTTTCATGTGCAAAAAAAGGGAGCTTTCCACTACCAGAAACCATCCTTTGTAGTGATTTAGGCCATGAACAAGTCACAGCAATTTCTCTTGATATTCTCTGAAGAGATGGAGATGCTTTACTGAGATGTAGCTGTAGGATTTTTTGGAGAGGATTCAAAATGTAGCTCATGACAACAGAAAATTGTAGGAATAAAGCAAAAAGCCTGGTATGTCAAAGATAAGGTCAAAAATACGTTTTTTAGTGTAGACTCTTTTCCTCTTTTCTAACGCGCGTAATCCACTGCGTATCATGACAAGCATATCAGCAGGGTGTTGACTTTTTGTTAAATGAGGTAGGTCAGATCAGTGTAAGGGCCAGCTTTGCATTTAGGAGTAATAACAGAACCACCAAGATGTGTTTGACTAACTGAATAAAAGTATAGTCTTATTCCTTTGGTTCCTAAGTTGCTTTTCGTAGTCTTCCCTTCGGGTCTGACCTAGTGGATGTTAATGTCAAGAGGAGCCTGTCAGTGACGTCTGGATCTTTGAAACAAACCTTGTTATGTCATGCTAAATTAAGTTTTCCTGTTTCTCAAGCCAGGGCTTTGGCCTTATTTATTCTGTGAATGCTATCTCACCTGTAAGGACCTGGAAAATAATAAAAGTCTAATCGATCAAGTGGAATAGAACAAAGTGGTCTTTAAATAAGCAGGAAATTAATTCTGGTATTCTACAAAGTGAAAGAGTAGAACACAGAAGAAAAGAAAAAAATACTGAAGTATGCAGGCAAGATAATTCAAGTAGTATATTAATTTTTATTGAAACGATGGTATGGAAAAATGTGTTTTGACAAAGCAACATCCCTGTTGCAGAATATTAGTCTTACACGAAGTTACATAAATTTATATAGGTTTTATCAAATGCATAAAAGGGTAGGTCAAAACAAACTGTGGAATTCAGAAAAGCATGAAACTATTGTGGCATTCCCAAGGACCAAATGCAGAGCCGCTGTGAGAAGGCACAACTCCATTTAGTCCTGTGTGTGCAGTAAAATATTCCGTGGCCGGAAAAAAAGAGCCTTGTGTAGAATCTTTGGTTGGGCTCATAGCAAACGTTGACATTTTAACATCGCTGACTCAAGGGTTCCAGACAAAAGTAGTCTTTTATGTCTGCACCGTGTTTGTATCGAGTGGAATACAAATGGGCCCCGGGGTTTGTGCTACCTCATTTTCTGTACCACAATTCTGAAATTTCTGAGACAACGTGAGATTTGGTTTACTTACGGATTTCCCAATAGTCACCATGACCGGCTGAATAAAGAAGCGTGAATTACTCTTGCAATTAGGCTCCGAACTCTGAGGCAAGTAATCACCGTTGTTAAAGTGCACTAAATATGGCCTGCAGCTGTTTGATCCGGTGCTCTAATCCTCTCAGCTCTTCTAAACTAAACAAAGGTGGGTGGCTCAATAGTGAGATGGTTTCGCTCCAAGGGAGGAACAGCATGTGCAAGTCAGGAGGAACAACATCGCCTTTTGTATCATTACTAAATGGATGTCCCTGCGTACTGCACTGCAGTGAACATCTTAAGAGCTCCATGTATTTGAGACCTTTGAGGCTACACCACTACCATGTCACCGATGGGATGCCACTTCTCTCTGTACCCCATGGGCCTTCCCCTGTGCTCATCCCTGTCCTACAATGCCTTGATACTAGTCAAATAAAAGATGCCCTATGCTTTTCCTTGACTTGTTTGCCTAGCCTGTTCTTGGCTGCACATCCTTTGTACTCACTTGCAACTGATGGGAAGTCACCAGGCAACGGCACCTACATAAATCCCAAGTGGAGAGGACAGCAGGCTGGGCCCCTGGATCTGAATGTGCAGAGAGGCCAAGCCTAAAAGCAGTGTGCTAGTGGAGCTGATTTTTTTGGGGTGTAAGATGGAAAGAACCCCCCAAACCCAACCCAAAAACCAATTTGACCTGTTATCCTGTCCCAGTTCTGTTTCACATCATGATATGGTACCTACCTGCATCCTGCCATCTATGAAATGGTGCCCCTTAATTTCTAGTCTACATTTAATCTTGTCTGTTGACATGGACTGATGAACAGCTGCTGCATTTCACTGGCTTGTGAATGTAATCATCTATTTCCCTGCCTCCCCCAGCAATGTATTTTGGAACTCACAAAGGTAATAGTGTCTGCAGAGCACTTTGAAAGCCTTGCACAAAAGGCACGACAACCATGCAAAGAGTGACCGTCAATATTAGTGAATCACTTCAGCCACAAAGGGAAAGCAGGTTTCCATTTTAGAACAACAAACAAACCATAGCAGTATTTACTGAGCACTTTAAAGATAACAGCAGCTACATAAATACTAAGAATTATTAAGGTTTCTTTGTGAAAAGGTTAATTGCATGGTGAGAAACGGTATTGCAGCTTTCAAGCCCATCTGCAGGCAGAATAAGCACCTTTTGGTTACAGGGAACACAAAGCTAAACCCAGCCCTCTCTCTATAGGCTTTGGGATGAAACAGATGCTCCCAACGGGAAGGTTTCCATGCCTAAAAATCCTGTGTTGGCTGAATAGTGTCTTTGCTGAAGGTAGGGTCAACTTCAGCCTGAAAGGGACGGAGAAAGACATAGTTGCCGGTTCTCCACCACAGAGCCCCACATGCATCGCCCGTGTGCCCTATCAGCCAGCACTAATGAGAGGAAGGAGGCAGCTACAAGCCTCTCCCTTCAACCTTGTTTAGAAATAAGAAAAGCCAGCTATAGCCCGATGTCACTCAAAAAAAAGAGGACCTGGTAACTGCATCCTCTCAGAAGAAGGTCAGCAGATGCTCTATATGGGACGCAGCATCCCCAGGTGTTGCATGAGAGCCCCGGCTGCGGTGGCCAGTCACAGAGGCAGCTGGACACACAACTTGGAAAGTCCTGTTCTAAATGGTGGGGAGTAGACATGCATCTTCCCATGGACAGGCATAGCTTGGGAAGGAGCTCCTTGCTGAGCAGCTGCCCCCTTTGGGCTGAGACCACTTTCACAAGAAAATATACCCAGGCAGAAAGGTGAGGCCACCTGCAGATAGTGGATGCCTGCATGTTGTTGTCTCAGCTTGCTTGCTTCAGCTGTCACAGGCCCACTGTTGGCTTGCCTTGTCCTCTCTCCTACGCTCTGCTCTCAGGAAAAAAATAGGAGACCCTTACCAACAGTGGATGCTTCCACATATTTTAGGAAGACTACTTGATCTTTACAGCCTGTCTGATATTAAGAGTATTTATTGCTCACCCAGCATGACTACTGATGACCTTCTAATGAGTATCCTCCTCCTTTACAACTGTGAAAGGGCTTTTCATCTCAAGAGCGTGGCTGTTCCCGGCTGTTGATCTGAAGAAACTTTAAGGAGAAAGATGAATATTGAGGCCAGGCTGCCTAGAGCCCCTCTAGCATTCTCCAAACCAATACGTTCATCTTCAGCCCACTGGGGGCTCCAAATAAACCTATCCTCTCCAGTGTTGCCTGTTAAAGAAGTTAAGAGTCCAGTCCCATGTAATGCTGTGCAACTTAAGTTCCCAATAAGGCTCTTGAGATTTCTGCCTGCTCAGTATTTTTTAGTCTTTTGCAGAACTTAACCCTGGATACAATCATCCTCGAATCATCCTCAAAGCATCTTGCATAATTCTTTGGTTCTGCACCAGTTCATCTGCAAGTTTCTGTTAGGCACAACTTTATTTTAATTTAAAAGTACAGCAGCATAAATTACCTAAGCAAATAGATTTTTCTGGTGTCTTCTTACATTGTTGGAAAACTTAAAGCTTTCCTTTCTAATGCTGAATAGAAATTGAATAGCAATTCCAGCTTGCAAGCAAAGGTACGCCCGCTTCTGTTCCCTTCAGCAGAACCCTGACTTCTTACCTAACTTACTTGCAAAAAGAATAACTCTAGGATTTGACAATATGCATGTCTAATTTGCACTAAGTAAACTACATTCATTTGTGCTAGCTCACTAAAAGATTTTTTTTTTAACTCACTGAAGCAGAAGTGCAACAGTTCAGCTGAATCCTGGGAAGACATTTTTTAAGCAGGAAATATTTTGTTTCCTTACAATCTTCTCTGTCTTCAACTTTTAAAGCAGTTTTTCAGTAATTTGCCAAGCTTCAGGCAGGTGAAGTGCCTGCATTTATGTACTGAACTATCTTTATACCTCAACTCACTGTAAAATAATCTCTAATGTTTTTGTGGCTAACAGGACATAGTATAAACTCTTTATATTGCAAAAAAGTCTGGGTTTTAATGGGGTGTCTTACAGCAACATGGTTAAAACATAGCTCTTCACAAACCATCTACAATTTGCACTGCCTTCCCTACACAGGCACTAGTAGTGTGTCTAAGCGACTCAACCACAACAGAGGCCGAAATTGCTGTTGAAAGTCCATTTTCCATGGCCGCGTTAATTAGTGGTCCTGTTCGAGTGTGGCTACATGTAACCTTCTCTCCAGCTGTTGAAACCCCTGTACGCTGCGCACTTCTCCCTTAACTCCCATCACATTGTGTATTGCATAGTAGCTGTGGGTACGAAACCATAGTGTCACATATATGTGTGTGCAGAACATTTGTATACTAGTTGTATAGCATCTGTGCTGTTGTGCCTGACAGCTAAATTTCGGATGGACTAGCGCCAGTGAATGATATGCCCTGGTTGGTTTGCTCAGTAGCCGGTCCTCCCCTACCCACAAAAATGGTTGGGGATGGATCCCTGTAGCATTGCGTAGGCATCGCAAAATGCTACCAACTGCTCCGCTGTGTTTCTGTTGCTGGACAGATTAAGATGCTACAGCTGAAGAGGACATCTCCCAGCTTATTGTTTGCTTGAGAGCCTTTGGCATAATTTGTAATGCGCTGGATCATTTTTATGGAGCTTCATGTAGTAGCCAAAAATGTTACCAAAGCCCTGGGCTGGCAGGAGGAATTTTCCTGTTGGGATGTCCCAGGTGGGATCTCACCTCTAGCCCCATGCGGCACTTAGAGGTAGAGAGGAATGGTCAGAGCTAGCTCTGCCAGCAAAGGGAGGGCAGCAGCACCGTGGGGCTGCTCCAGGACCAACTGCATCCAAACAGCTGTGAGGTCTGGTTGTCCTTTTGGCACAAGAACCAAGTGCTCCCGACCCACACGTGTGCCCCGAAGCACCCATGACAGGGGTGCGGCCATGCCAGGATGGGGATGCCTGTCTGAAACGGTGGGAGCACTTCCACATGCGGGGATGCATACGCTGCAGGCGCGGAGGAGCAGACGTCGGTGCTGGGACCGGTGGGATCCTGGAGTACTGGCAGGGCAGCAGTGCAAAGGCAGCTCCCAAGCCAAACCCTGCTCCCGTCGCAGTCCTTCTGCATTCAGCGATGTCAGGCAGAGGCCCTAGCCCATGGCAACCCCGTGGCAAGGGCCTCGTGCGTTCAGGGAGTGTGTACTGGAGAGGCTGATCAGTTCTGCAAACTGTTCCAACAAGCCCTTCTTGGGCAACCTAGGTTTACTCTCATGCTACTGTGGTCAGGGTGCATCTCTGTCAAACCGCACGTGCTACAGGGCTGCATTAGCTTTTCCTTTGCTTTTCCTTCGTACGGAGGAGTCGGAGGATGCGTTCATTTTTTGTTAGTTCTGCTGGCAGTTCATTTGCCTGGAACAACAAACCCCTTGAGGTTAGCAGAAATGAACGAGTATTTCCAAAACATGGCTTAAAAGCATTGAACTCTAAAGAAGATGGTACTGGGCATTATAATAATGTGCTGTAGTGAGGTGGGGGTCGATCTCTTCTCTCTGGTAACAGATGATAGGACGAGGGGGAATGGTTTCAAGTTGCGCCAGGGCAGGTTTAGGCTAGACGTTAGGAAAAAAACTTCTTCACCGAAAGGGTTGTTGGGCTTTGGAATGGGCTGCCCAGGGAGGTGGTCGAGTCCTCATCCCTGGAGGTATTTAAAAGAAGGATAGATGAGGTGCTTAGGGACAGGGTTTAGTGGTGGGATGGCAGGGTTAGGTTAAAGGTTGGACTCAATGATCTTAAAGGTCTTTTCCAACCAAAGTGATTCTATGATTCTATGATTCTTATTCCAGTGTTGTCTCCACCACTGCTGGAGATACCTTAAGAAGTCACCTTTCCACACAGTGTGCAAGTCTCACTTAAGTCTTCAAAAAAATCTCCGTGTGGGATTTGACTGGTCAGCTTATTTTGTGCTGACTGCCCCATCTAAATGGTATCCCTTTGGGCTCCCCATGCTTCTGCCACAAAATTGAAAGAGAACACAGCTGCTGATGTTTTTGAGGAGATGAGGCAGGTCTGTAAGTACCAAAGGCGATAAAACTCTAAGGAAAGACTTTAATTGCTATAAAATGTCAGTGCTATTCTGTAGAATTGGTAATAATAGAACATCAGAGACCAACGTTTGGTCTTCTGTATTTATTGAATACCACTGTGGTAACATAAAGTATTTATAATGAAGCTACTACTTCTGAAAATCAGTAATTCTGTCCTGCAAATGTACTCTGTTGTGCCAAATTGCAAGTTGGTAGGTTTTTTTTTTAAAATCCGTAGGAGAGTTTACAGCCACAGACTTTCTTATATTGCATGCCCTCCTGCTGCAAATCGCTGTCAGTAACAGAAAAATCTTGCACCTTTTTTTGGATGATAGTATCAAACCAAAATGCTTAACACGAAGAGAAGCATTAACTCTGCTGCCATCAAGTGGAATGATACAGAAAAAACAGGCACAGGTTTTATATTAAATAACCAAACCATTTAGAATGTATATGCTGGATTACTTGTGTTACAAGCTTTCATTTACCCGATTGTAAAACAGAAGTAAATACCAGACTACCGATTCATAGCTTAACAATACCAAATACCAGTGGCAAATAGTTCATAAACAACTCAGAGGAAGACATTTTCATGGAAACTATCAAACATGTAACGTTAAAATACTTTACAGAATAAAAACAAGACAAGTTTTCTGCAGAAGAGTTGCTGCCATAAAATGAATATGAAACTATTCTGATAAACTAGCAGATTTATAGTAAGATATGGGAAAGATGCATGTAATTTGAGATATTTTTTGCATTAGTGATGTGCTGTATCCTATCCAAGTTTTCTCACCAAAGGCAACCAGATATGTATTTCTCTTGCTGCTGAAGTATCTTCTTTGCATACGTCTCATGTGACATGCACATATGACTTATGAAAACAGTGATGGATTACTGACTTATGAAAACAGTGATGGATTACTGTTCTCCCTAAAACACAACCTAGTTAGCCCATGACTTAGACTAACGATTTAACTGTGGTGCTTCAGTGAGTGAGTGCATGGTTTGGTTATTCTCAGATTGATGTAACTTCACAAGTACTGGCGTCACCAGTGGCACTGCCTAGCACCCTTATAGATGCTTGTATACAGAAATGAATGGACCAAATGGTGGTGCTTCAGGAGAAGATCAAGAGGCAACCATGGACTGACTTGGAAATGTGGACTGCCACCACCTCCGTGGCACGCATGGCTCCGCTGCTCATCGCTCCCCACCTGCGCGGGATGGTGTGCCAGGACCTACCTTGTTCCTCAGGCACGGGTCTGCTCCAGCTTCGAGGAGCAGTGCCACCGTCCTCACATTGCCACTCAGGACGGCCGCGTGGAGAGCAGAGGTCCCGTTCTAGAAAATATCAATGGAGATGTTTGTGCAGTGCATGGGAAGCAATCAAAAGGCAGTGAAACGCAACTGTTTGCAAAGAAGAAGCCTACGAACAAGCAAGAAGTGACACGGAAGAGGTTGGGTCATCAAAGATACAGGGTCTGATTCAGATAGGGTGCTGGCAGGTTTATTTCAAACACTTTAAGAAAAATGAGAGTCAAGTTCATTGTACCACAGCAATATTTCCTTTTAAAAATTATCCTTGTCAATAGATTAGAGGTGAAATGAACACAGTGCTTGCTTTTGCCTGGCAAAACCAGCCGGTAGCAAGTGAAACAGAAGCACGAGCAGTAATGGAAACCATCTGTGCATTTTATCTTCTTTCTCTGATGATTAATGATTCCAGTGTCAGACAGCTGAATGGTGATTTTTTTTTATGGCTGGCCTTCCGTCTGCAGCTGCAGCTGACAGTTCAAGTAAGCATGGAAGCTACTTCATTCTTGTAATTAACAACAAAGTTAATGCCACCTGGATTTTCAAGTACATCAAAATTGCCAATCATTTTCATATACAGAGGCTATCAAAGTACGTGATTTATAGGCACATAAAATTACACCAGTTATTAAAAAGCAGCTTCCAAATATCTCTTATTTTTCAAGTCACTTTTTGAATTCAGAGGAAAACAGAATCAGGTAGAGAATCTGCTCACAACAGACCCCTTAGGATACTATTTTGCTGACTAAATGGAAGAGGGCCGGGTATAATGCTAAAAACTGCACCATCAAGAGCAATCCATTTACTGTAGAAATAAAATCAGATGACGAAAAGCAGGAGAATTCCTTTTACAACACAATGTGCTTCCTCATTTCAAAAATCAAATTCACAATTTCATTTGAAAAGATTCATTTGTGCATGGCATTAAAGGCTAAATAAGATAATTCCATTTTTCTCTTAAAATTTGTGGGCTCAAGGTCCTTATCATCTTCCAGTGGCATAGTCCTAAATGGCAGGTCTTTCACCAGACCCTTTGCCTTCTTGAGTTTCTGCCTAAAAATCTGTGTTTCACTACTAACCTTCAGCAGGCCAAGCGTGGGAGAGAATTTCAGCAACTCTTCTATCACGTTGTTGTACCCTTTAATGGCAGCCTTCAGTAAAGCAGTCGTACCGTCCTTTAAAAGAGAGAGGAAGGTCAGTTCAGTTGTTACCAATACTTTACCCATGTTCCCCTTGGCTGGAGGGGAACGCCAGATCTCCCTCACACCTCTCAGAGGAGGGTCTCCTCTGCTCATCGACTTTGAGGAGGCACCTCCACAGCATATGGTGTTCGTTTTAGGGTATCTGGAGGATTGTTATAGAATCATAGAATCATTTAGGTTGGAAAAGACCTTTAAGATCATCAAGTCCAACTGTTAACCTAACTCTGCCATCCCACCACTAAACCATGTCCCTAAGCACCTCATCTACCTGTCTTTTAAACACCTCCAGGGATGGGGACTTGACCACTTCCCTGGCAGGTTCCTCTGGCAGGTGAAAACTCCAGGGTAAAACGAACCAGTGACACCATATATCATTGTTGTCTCTCATTTATATGGACATTTCCATTCCCTTATTCCAGGAGGTGCCTCCAGGAAGCTGTCCCAGACACACAGGAAAAAGTAAGCCCATGGTGGGACTTTACAGCCTGGCAAACAAGACGGACTCTGGGGACACCGGGCCTCCATTCGAGCAGACTTGCAGCCTCAAAAACCAGCTAGGAGGCATTAAGCTGCAGACAGAGCTCAGGAGGACTGCTACTCACGTCCCGCGCAGCGTCTCGCTCCGCTCCCCGGAGCAGCATTACTCGCACCACTTCACTGTGACCCATCTGCGATGCAATCCACAAGGGAGCCGTCCCATCCTGCAAACCAAATAACACTGCTAAAGGTTTCACTTTGAGATCCTCTGCTCCCTGGTATTTTATCTCCCAAGTCTGCCTACTGGAATGGACGTACTTTGATTTCTCAATTAAATCCTGCATTATAGATAGACATATGCAGAGTCACTTCCAAAAGCACACAGAAGCTCAGTGTATCAAGTCAGAACTGCTCCAGCTGTGGAGTAGAGCCACCCTTAGCTGCTTTCCCTTGCATAGTTGGCCTGAAATATGCACTGTTATGCAAACAGTTAAAGCCCTCTTTGGCTTATCAGTCATGCCTAAAATACATAGGGAAGTTTGAAATATAAAGGCCAAAGGTATCCTGTGTACTTCGAAGTCTAGCTGGCTAGACGTGACAGAAGATACAGGTAAATCTCAGCATGCATGGGCAGGTTCTGCAGCTGGGTCTCTGTACATATGGAGTGGAAGTTGTCTATAGAAGCTAAGGAGCAATGCAAGATGATCACCAAATTTCAGTGTTAAGTTACATTATCCACCCTCAGGGAACCTGGTAAAAATGTTTTGCCTTACAGTGATGGTAAATATTTCACAAATTTTATCTTCAAGCACTCCACTAGCGAACAAGGCAATTATTGAGGAATCCAGCGTCAAACAATCTGGTTTGGAAAAATTGTCCTATGCAATCATTAGTTGAGCAGAAAATCTCAGAAAATAAAATGTGCATTCAGAATAAGCTCAACTTTGTGACTGATTTCCATCCCCAAAGGTGGGTTGAAGCACTAGGAGTATTTCTCACCACAATTAGAATGTCTTTTCCTCCTTTTGCTTCTAAATGGCCTGATTGTCCAGATTACAGGAGGATTCCAGCGGTTATGTGGTGCCAGATTGATTCACGTGGGCTTTTAACAAAAGGCTTTGCCTGTATGGACTTTAACATAAAGTGAGGCCTCACATAGTAGGGTGCCTGCTTCTGCCTTCAGCGCTTGCCAGTTCCCCTGGCCACCCTCAGCAGCCTGAAGTCTTGGCAGGAAAAAGGAAGGCAAAGTATACTAGGGCTTCCAAAAGAGCCTTAATGAGAATTTTCAGAAGAAAAGAACTTTTTAATTTAAATAAGATATTTCCACCTCGATCAAAGAAGCAATCTCTCCCCTCAGTGCCAACTGAAGATTCATATGACTTGCTTGTGCAATCCAGAAAAAACACTGTTGAACCAGTTCTCTCTTTTCTATGGGCTAGTGACTTAATCCTTTGGAAGAAACAGAAAAGTTATTTCTTCCTTTGGTACAATATTCTGGGCTTCCTGTTTTCTGATTCTGAGAAAGAGCAAATGCGCATCCTGAGATCTTCATTCTTCTCAAGTGGTGAGGAACAGGAACAGGATCTTTGCCCACTCTTGTATCACTTCTCTATAAATTAACTCATTGCGATTAGTGACTGACCTCATTCTAGTATATATCCTGTTAGTCCAGTGAGGGTTCTTTGTGATTCAAAAATAACAAAGGCTGTCTTGTACACAGCATATGTGATGTTAGCATGATGGCAAAACCCATCCCTCTCCAATTTATAGGGTTTTCCTTGCCAGTAAGATGCACCTCATATTTTTTTCTAATCTCTCCCCACCAGAGGGCTCTAGAGAATAGCAATGGGGATGATGAAAAAGCCTGTAAAACTTGAAAGATATCTGAGAGTAGCGTACAAAATTTAATCTGCATGAAGATCCAATCCTGTGCAAATCCATGCTCCTATTTACACAAGAAATGTGAGCACAAGCACAGCACGGGGAGCATAGCAGCTTTCTTTTACTTGCAGTGAAGTTTGTAAGAACAACTCTTATTTTCAGGTATAAATGAAAAACAGCAGGAGGAAATAGAAATGTTGGGTAACGTCACTGTGACCATTAACTGTCCTTAATAGTATTGCTGTTAGACACCATCCTCAGTATCTCAGCTACAGGCTAGAGGCAAAATTACATTGTGAGAGAGTGACTGTCTTGGAGGACTTAGCCTGAAGAGAAGAAAGATGATGAAGCTGATGGTGGCCTCACATTGACTATTGTCAGCTTCTCTCTCTGAAGCAAACAGCATCTAAGAGGCAGGTTTATGCAAGCACTTGTAATATTTAAATGGATTAGATGAGATTTCTGTCCATTTTCATGTTGGTGTATGGTGCAGAAGAGATACTACATTGTCCTAAGAGGGCCCATGAGAATTCCTGTGTAAACAGATATTAGGGCTTGGAGACGAGTCAGGAAGAAAGTGAGAACAGGGCAAGACGCCATTCAAAACCTACTTTCCTTTCCTTGTTCCTCTGCCCACCCAGCAGACTGCGGACCATTACATTCCTGGGACAATGTTAAATGCCCTGTATATTTTTAAGCTGTGCTTATTTCCATATTTGATTACAAGCTAATGTATATGGACTACATCTTGTTATATTCAGCAGTCAGCAATTCCAAACATACTCTGATGAAATTTCTGATGCTCTTTCTCTTACCCATTAACTTTTCTTTGCAGCTTTGAACCTCAGCCTTTGCTTGTGGCTTGGAGTTTTAGAAAGGGCCAGATTAGGCTGGGAGGTGAAATACCCCTCAAATTCCCAGTAAGGACTTCCAGGGGCAGAGAGCCCCTACTCTCAGGCTACTCAGCGTCATCTGCTCTGCTGCTCTGCCCATCAGTCCACTCGCACCAATACACCAGCTGAATTCTTGCTAATAACAAATTGCCTGCTTGTCTGAAGTCTACACTCTATATAGGTTTACTGGCTTACATGTATGTGTAATTGCATATCATGTGTTAAGAAAAAAAACGTGAATTTTCAGAGTATTTTGAATCTGCTTAGCCAGTCAGACTGGAGCCTGCCAGGCTGCCAAAACAGTGTAAAATTAATTGGCAAATAATCTTCTCGCTTTGTTTTTGAGTTGGAGAAGCAAAGCAACACCTCCCGCACCAGGCTTCAGACACTGCCCTCAGCTCTGTCTAGCGAAAAGGATGACAAAAGAATTCTTGCCCGTCTTTGCAATGTCAGAAAGAACAGAAGGCAGCTAAAACCCAAGAGAAATGACATTGCCAGGGAAGAAACTCCCCAGGAAGCATCGCTATTCAGTCTGGTGAGAGCTGAGCTGAAGGGCCTGCACACCGACAGGCAGCACCATCCGAGATGCTCCACGGTGTCAGGAGCACCCCTGTGGGACTGGGAAATGGGGCATGAGACTGAAGGGGAACAGGTATCCACTGCAGCAGCAGCAGCAGGAGACGTACAGGGCAGATGCACTTGCTCAGGCAGATGAATTAAGCCCCCAAATTCACAAGGTAGAGAGGAACACCTGGACACCGTGAGGAAGGAGAAGCACGGCCTCACACCTGGCACTCTGCAGCTGTGGCCAGCCCTGTATTCGATGTTACATTGCTTACAAAAGCTTCCTACAGCAGCGAGAGCAGCGTAGTTTGCAACTGAGAGTGACAGTCATCTGGCATGGAAACTGCCCCGTCTAGAGCTACATTCCTCATGACCAACACGCCGCCTTCGAACAAAGTACAAATTTGTTTGTTAGTAAGAAAGAGACTGAAGTCCATCCAACCATTACTTTACTAATTAAACAGTAAAAATGTTCCATTTGTTAAAGAAATGTTTCAGGTTACAGTGGGCCCAAATACAAATGCCATGGACTTACCCAGGCATAATCTTAGCAGGGATCGGAGGTACCCTGAAGCCAAGTAAGCCCGTATTGCCGGAGATGAAACAGAGCCAGGAGGAACATTCACACAGAGTCAAGTCTTTGCCTCAGCTAAGATTTAAAAATGCCTCATGAAACATTGTTCTGCAGACATTGGATTAGAGAGCTAAAAAAGTATTGTCAGAAAGAATTAGCTGGGGCATTATAACTACAGTTAGCAGAATGCAGTTTCTTTGCCAGCAGGGTGGAGCTAAATCTACGGCGCTCCAACTTTATTTTGACCGACTCGAAAGGCGTCAATGCATACCTCAGTCTTTAGACTACATTAATTAACAGCTTTAACAACATTTCTTCATCTTGATCTTGGGAGACAGTGTGGAGGCAGCCTAAGAGCAACTAAAGCGTCAGCCCAAGGAGTAGCTGCCAGCACAGCTCCGGTGCTGGAGAGGTGGGGGAAGAGACAGCAGGGAAATGACTTTAGTTTGGGCACATAAAATGCTAATCCAGTTTCCTTACATCACAGGAGCAGCAGGGAGGCTATGGAGATTTACAGATGCAGCGAAGTCATCTAGATCAGTCCCTGCTGCCAGGCTATGATTTGTCTGGCTTTTTGGTGCAGATGGAAGGAAAAACTGAAAATACATGGCAAAGCTTGCCACATGCCATGTTGTCCACTGTTATCACAGTTTTCACGTTCAATTGCTCCTGCCTGCTGATTTTTCACTTGTTGCAGTCAGTGATCACAGCCACTTGGCAGCCATGCATGACTGACTGCAAGGACGAGAGGTTATCCCATCAATTTAGAATGTGCAGTGAAGACCCAGGACTACTACCTTGCCTGCAGGGTTTTAGGAGACCACAGGGGAGGCTCTCTCAAAGCAGGGAGAGGCTCCTGGGAAGCCCTGTCTCTGCCCAGACATTTCTAGGTGCTGGGAGTAAAGCCTGCTGTGCAACTCCCACATCTGCCTACACAAAGCAGCATCTAAATGTGCTGTTTAAGCACTGATTTTAGAGTCTAGAAACAGCTACACAATTAAGAAACCCTTTTTTGGAAACCAAGAGAGCTTTTATGCCTATATCTGTATATCATGTATGCTTGCGTACCCCTCAGTTAGTTTAACACCTAGGAAATCTCTCTAATCCAGTGTTAATTTTTCATAACTATAAAATGTAGTTATTAGACCCCTGAAGTGTTGAGCTTACCTGCCGTGGCTGGTTAACCTTTGCTCCTGAAGAAAGCAGCAATCGGATGACATCCAGATAGCCTCCTTGTGCTGCCAGGAAAATTGCAGAAGCCCCATCCTAAGAACAAATACATCAAGCTTACACTGGGCTGAAATTATGCCATTTTTTCCATACAAAACCAAAATCATACTGAATCAAGTTCTCCTTCTCAAGCCATTATGCAGTGTAACAGCAATATATGCAGCCAAGCTCAAGAAATAATTACGCAAATCCAAAGTCTAGTTCATAAACTATGGTAACATTTTCATTGAGCATGCACAAATACTGGCTCCCATCATATACCAAACTGAGCACTAAATCCCAGGTCTGGAATACTAAGAGTCTAGTTCATCAAAGCATTGATCTACATAACAAAAAATCCATTCCTATATAGCAAAATACATTTATTTCGATTCATCTAGCTTTTATATGTTCATGCAGAAGTGTTCTGCTACATAGACACACATCGTGAAAACACATTCAGGTACAAAATACAGGGTATTTTAGTGGAAACCTGTTGTTGACCTTGTTGGCATATCACTATATTGGGGCCAAATGCTGTTGTTTGCTGGGAGATACGGCTTAGCTACTCCTCTTCCTGCAAGACTCAGCACAGACTTAGAGAAGCACAAGCTGAATATAGTGCCCCAGGCACTGTTTAGAATATTTGACCTTGATTTCAAGACAAATGTCCTGGTAAACAGAGAGAGGTGCCTGCTGGCACTACAACTGCATACCCCTGGGCCCTCTGAGGGGCCGTTTTCTCTGGTTGCTATGCGAGTACATGAAATAGGGGGTGAGGGTATCATCAGGTCCTTTGCAGGCTTCCTCCAGAAACAGGGGTAGTGAGAACACTTCCATTTAGAAAGTAAAGAAGGTTATGTAAAAGAGCATTTTATCATAGCCTCAATCAAAATGGAGAACCTTGGGTTCCCTATCATCCAACCATTTAGTTTTTTGTCCTTGAACTGATGCTGTAATGAGAAAGCTGTTTGGAGGCTATAAGATATTTCTGCAAGAAATACTGTTTAGTTAGGGTATTCTCTTATCTTCTCCTCTACCCCTCACATGAGTCAATTTAAGATTAAAACATATATCTTGATGGTTTTGGGAGGACTACCCAAATGCATGCTTGAAATCCTGCTCATTTGGCCACCTGCCAGTGAAACTGCCAGCCAGGTACCACTCTGCAAAAGCAGCTTGGCAATATCCCACAAAAGGAGCCAGGCTAATGCTCGTTTTCAAGAGATTGTGTTCTTATTTTATTCAGCAGCTGTTCCTGGCTGTTTTTGCCCAATGGCTGTGAGCAATAAAAATACATCTCTAAAGCCAATTGCAAATATTGCTCATTTCCAGGAGAGACAACAAGGAAGTTATTTTACTGCCTTCGCTTCTAGGTGAGTGTCTGCAGGTGCGGCAGCACGGCTATTTTTAAAACAAGTGGTAACCCTGGGGATTACCGTGCAGAGGTATGAATCACTGCCCTCAGATTGGAAAGGCAATCGCTATTTGCAGAGCAGTGAGGGTGGAACACCCTTCTTTATAAATACAGGGTGAGGGCAGCACAGAGGTGGGGACCCCCCGTGCGACCAGTGCGCAGCCCCCAGCGCGCCAGTGGCTTCTGCAGTCGCCAGCCCTCGGCTCCCATGCATGCCTGTGGGAGCTGAGAGAGCAACGGCATCCTGCAGATCCAAAGCTCATGGAAATGGCTGAAAAAAGTAATATATTCCTGGGGAACAACTTCCTCTTTGTCAGTCTTGAGTGCCCTGGGGTAGGAAAGAGCGGTGGGAAGTGGAGGGAACATCTGCCACTCGTTTCTGTTGAATGCTGAAAAGCTCAACTTATTTGTGTCTCTGTTGGGGTAAATTAAATCCAGTGCTTCATTGGCTCAGTCCAGCTTGCTGAAAAGTCAACTAAACAACATCAGTTCAGCCATTTTAACCATTCTTTGCCCAAAACACTGACAAGCTAGAGATGCACAAATGCCAAATCATACAATTTTAACTGATATTTAAAAAAAGAATATTTAAAGATTTAAAGATTTTAACTTTTACTGCTGTCTAACTTTTACTACTCAGAAAATGGATGGACTGATTCTCTAGTATCTCAGGGACTTTATAGCTATTCATTCTTCTGTCTGCAATGCACATCATGGTAGAACATGACATGGTCATTAGTTCAAAGCTAATGGATAGCACAAATCTGATTGAGATTTGGTACATATCTTTCACACAGATAACGAACAAAAAGGCAGCGAAAACATCTTTTCTGACTTTGTGCTACTTCTCCCAGGATCATGAAAACCAGACGGTTAACAAAATTCACATTTTAGAAGAGTAAAGTACTATAAACCCGCAACGATTGGCAGATGCTTCTCTGTGCTGGAGCCCGAGTATCTGCTGTTGTCCAACCAACAGCACATTTGTTCCACCACCAGTGTTGACATTATCTGTATCAAATAACTCACATAAAGTTGATCGTGAATGTTGGCACCATGCTTCAACAGAGTTTCCACTACTTTTGCATGCCCGTACTGACAAGCAGCTAGAAGAGCCGTACCTCCATCCTGCAAAAAAGCAAAGAACGGGTACAGTCAGGTGAAGTCAGTGAGAGGGCAAGTGCTGGATTGAACATCACCATAAAACAAGCACAAATTTTAAGGTTTTTCAGAATTTGGCTCAGAGCAGTTGTGCAGTGACTAGCTACTGAATCTTTCATAATTTTAGTACTGAGTCTTGCCACAAAAATCTTCAAACTTGGCTCTGTCACCATAAACATTTTTCTCCTGAGATTTTTTTAGTGAGGTACAGGAACTAAGAAAATTCTGCTTTTTGTTCCTCGTCTTCTGCCTTCCCACTAGAAGCTTTGTTCCCTTCACAACTCCAAGCTTCTCAATGTCTCTTCCCTTTACAGCCAAATCCCCCACTCCTGCCAAACTCTTCCACCTACTGAAGATGCTCCAAAGCCTACTCATCACCTACTCTTCTTTGGCCAGAACCTCATGCCCTGTTGTGTCCTGCCTCTCACCCATTGATTGCTGGCCTGAAGAAGAGTAGGGAGGATGCATTTTAAAGCCTGCTAGCTAACTGTGGAAGTGTGAATCAGACCAAACCCACGACCATTAGTGAAAGCCCCTTTACTTCTGCTGAATAAACGATCTCTGCAGGTAGGATCATTTGCAGGCAGTTATAGTTGCTGCACATCGCCACTAAAGGGAGATCTAGCCACATGCAATCAATCATGCTTGTAGAGATGCTCCCTTGGGAGCCATCTGAGAAGGGAAACACCTCAGTGTTGCTGGCAATTGACTCCAAGCCAGCTGAAACAACTGAGACAGCAAATGTGGGTTTTGCCATCTTAAGTGCAGTGCCTCACTCAGAAATTACCATTATTTCTGACATTGTGTGATGGGTTGACCTTGGCTGGACGCCAGGTGCCACCAAGTCACTCTATCTATCACTCCCCTCTTCAGCAGAGCAGGTGGGGAGAAAATGAGATGGAAAAGAAAAAAACCCTCATGGGTCAAGATAAAGACAGTTTAATAGAAAGCAAAAGCAAAGTCTGTGTGTGGTAGCAAAAGGAAAACAAGATTTTATTCTCTACTTCCCGTTAGCAGGCGATGTCCAGCCACTTCCTGGGAAGCAGGGCTTCAGCAGGCATAGCCATTGCTCCGGAAGACAAAATGTTGTGAAAAATGAATGCCGCCCTGCTTCCTTCTCCTTTCCCTTAGCTTTTATATCTGAGCCAATGCCATATGGTATAGAATATCCCTTTGGTCGGCTTGGGGTCAGGTGTCTTGGCTATGTCCCCTCCCAAGATCTTGCCCCCTCCCAGCCCACTGGTGGTGGTGGGGGAATGCTGGAGACGCAGCCTTGATGCTGTGTGAGCACTGCTCAGCAGTAGCCAAAACACTGCTGTGTTATCAGCACCTTTCTACATGCCAATGGAAAGCACAGCACTATGAGGGCTGCTATGAGGAAAATTAACTCCATCTCAGCCTGACCCAATACACACTGATATGGAGAGGGAGTTTTTATCTTCTGCCTGGGATGGTACCATGCCAGCATGCAAGGATGACACACACCCCGAGTCATCCACACCAGAGGTCTTCTCTCTCTTCCCCTGCTTTCTCCCAGTCTCAAGTCCCTCCTCCAAAAGATAAGCTATCTAAAGTATTTCAGATAAATAGTTTCTAGAGCTGTTATTGATGTGGGCAAAAGACTGTGTTTTCCCTTAGCCTTGTTCTCTGAAACAGCTCCAAAGTTTTGTCTGAAATTTTCCACGCAGACAGATATCCACAAGAGAAGTTACAGCTTGAATGGCCAAATGGATCTTTTATAACGGGAAATGCCAGTCAAATTCATTAATCTGTGGTGCTATTTCATGTCTGTAATAACCTCATGAAAACTCAAGCTCTGACATGACTGAACTAACTCACAGGGACTGTCTACAACTACTCTCAAAAGTTCATATTCGCCCTTCCTCCCTGTGTCAGCAAAGTCACAGTTGTGAAGCTGTTACGTGACAGTCTGAGAATTGCATATTAATTCTGGATTATTTGAGCAAATAGAGTGTGTAATCAGGTCAATGGAGTTAAGTTACTCTATAGCTACAATTAGGCTTTCCTTGCAAATTAAACTCCCCTAATTGAATAGGAACTGCTGGAACAAAACACAAAAGCAATCGCAACGGTTCCTGGATTAAAAAACCACCTTATACCCACTTCAAAGACAATGGCAAAAGCTAATAGCTTCATGAAACCTATTTCCTGTCTCCAACCAGCTGAAAGCCACTTTGCTCAGGTTGTCAGTTACCAGATCAAAGGGCTACAAACAAAAAAGAGAGACATTTTTAAAGACTTTTTCCCTGAAGGAAATGGAGAGAGACAGCTTAATGAGTTAAGAAGAGAAACTGTGCTATCCAGAGTAGAGGTCCTCTGTGGAGAGGAAGGGAAGGATGAGTTTTAGGAAGCTTAAAAATATCGAGGTTCCTTGTATGGAGGATAGACAGACATGCTCAGTTAGCTGCATATGGGTATAGTTTGTTCATTGCTTTATGGTCTGGCTTTTGTTTTCTAAAATTCTTGTGTTCTCAACAAAGTCGTGTTATTTTAAGAAGATTGTTTGGTTATTCACATAATTTCTGGAGGGTACCAAATGGTTTTGGTCCCAAATAAAATGCAGGCCTGCAAAGCTAACCACAGTTAGCACAGCAGAGCTGAAGACCAACGCTTGGAGTTCAGCTACGTGATCCCACCCTGGGAGATGTCACAGCTTGAGGTTTTAGAAGGGAGACACTTCTCACAGGATATGTCTAAGTGTCTCAAAATGGGGATCCTAACCAAGTGTTGAACCCAGTGAACAGTTTTAGACAGATACATTTTTTGAAAGAGTAACATATTTCCAAAATAGAGTATTTCAGACTAGAGTGACCAAGTTTCCTAGATCACCATGATCAGAGTCCAAGGATCAGAAAAACACATTGGGTAGTCCCCAGTTCCAGCTGCCCACCCTGAATCAAATATTTACTGGACCAGAGAGAATTGGGAAGCAACTCCTTGGCTCAAAGGTTTGGTCCTTGATCAGGAAGACAACCGGGCTCTAAGACCTGCTCTGCTGTGTCTCCTATGAACTTGAATATGTTTAAAAGAAGGGACTGAGATTCATTTGAATGCTCTGATAAAGAGACAGTTCTTGCTGTAAGAAAAGGGAAGTTGGGACCAGAAATCCTTTTCACTGTGGTAAGACAGCACTCAGTGAAATTGAGGAATTGTCAAATAGTGTGAAGGTCCATGGTTTCTTGGGAGAAGAAAAACTCAGCCCCCTCCCACCCCTATTGAGCTTCTGTCTTGCTTTCTCTTACACTTTCTTCCCCTTTTGCCAGCACAGGAACCTTTCCTCCAGCAAGTTCTGGATGGACACCCCAATGTTTTACAGGCTATTGGGAAAGCAGATGAGTTATGAAAAAAAAAAAAAAAGAAAAAAAAAGTAAATGACAGAGTTTTAAAAACCCTTTCAGCCATGTGATTCCCTTTCCTTTTTGGCTTCAGCTGAAATGAGTAAAAAGCTGAAGCAGCACCTTCGGTACTGGCAAGCCTCTCGGAAACTCTGAGCAGGGACATGTGAGCAATCACAGAGGCACTTGGAGGGCAATCACCCTTCCCCAGCAGGCAGGAGGCTGGTGGTGCAGCTGGGAGAAGGCACATCGCCTTGGGTTTATTTCTCTCTCATATCCTGTTTTCCTGACACCATGTAGCTTCAATTAATCCAAGCCCTTCCAGCCCACCGAGAATGCAGATAGAAGCCAGTTCTCTCAGCTACCTCTGCAATCCTTCCTCTGAAACCTTTTTTTTCTTATCCCCATGCAGTCTGTCCTCCCTGCTGGCAGTGCACACAGTAGCTGCCAATCTCCCATGGAAGCACTTGGAACTGCAGCACCTGATAAGACCACGCTATCTGGTGTAGACTTCTCTATTTGCCTGCCTCTTCCTTCACCGCTGTCATCATCGCCTGAAAGTAGCTTTGCCATCTCTGAGATATGCTAAAAGGGAGGGGACCTGATCTTCTGCAATCACTACCTGTTGATAAATAGCCTCTGACATACCGTTCAACCTGTGGTGTTGCTCAGAAAACATGCCACTGCGCAAACTCTTTTAGGAACCCACATGCTTATAACGTGTCTCAGAGTAAGAAAAGAGAATATGTTTCAATTTATGATGCATTCTTCCAAGGATGTCAGACGGGGACAATGCAGAATAATAGTATTGAATAATATGTATTTTATGAGATATATATATACACATAAATTAACCTTCATTAGTACTATTTATTCTGTTTACAACATCAGCAATTATTGCTAATTACTTTATTACACTGTTTTAGAACATTTGCTTTGCCTGCCATAGTGAATATCAACTCTAATGATAAAAGGGATAACATGAATTGAATGTCTGTATTAAGAGAGTTTGCCATCAGTCTCATATATGAGTAACAAAAGTATTAATTACAATTTACAGAGAGGTACATGAAAAAGAAGATGTTGGGCTTTGCATTTCCTTGCTTTAAAGTCTCTTTTTCCTAGGATACTTTCAATTTGTTTTCTTATTTCAATTGCACATCTTCATTTTTAATAGAAAGTTCTCTGTAAATTGATTAAATTTGCAGTGCCCTTTAAAAACAGCCAGGATCAGCCATATCCTTTCCAACGCTGCTCCCAGATGAGCGCCTTAATCAAAAAATGCCTTATCTCTGACCTGAAAAGGCATATTTTGTCAACTATATCATTTCTGTGGTTCGTGGGGGAGGGAGGACCCTGTTATCTCAGTTGCCTGTTAACAAAACGATGGTGTGACGGAATAATTCCAAGCTACAAAACCCACATTATAAATCAGAAAATTGAACTGATAGAAAAACACACTAGAAGGCCAATGGAAGATGTATACTGTCAATGCCGTACGTGCTCAGTGGTGCCTCCTGCTCTGGTACACACTGCTGCACAAAGTACAAGTTAGTTTGTATGATTCTATGATAGTTTTCCCAGCCCGCCTCAGTCTAAAAATTTGGTGGGTTACCAAAGCCCCATCTGGAAGCTGTAAGCATTTGGATTCCTGTGCCTAGAGCCTTGTTTCTGAAGAAGAGCTGCAGTCCCAAGGAAGGAATGAGTGAAAGAATGAGCATGGCAATTTCCAGGGTAGATCCCAACATTAATGATGAATCTAGCAAAGCCCTCGTACTACTGTTCAGAGAGAGCAGAGCCTTTCAGCAAAGAGGGCATGGACATGATAGCTAACCTCAGCCTTTTAAACCAGTGTCCCTTTCATCTTGCAGAGATTAACTTTAACTCAGCTGAGTTCAGCTTTTAAGAGCCTTTTCAGGCACTACAGCTTGCATCAGACGGTGAGCGCTGGCGTGACTGATACACCTCTTGGAAGGGGTGATGAGAAGGAGGGAGTGCTTGGACAGGCACATTCGATGCTGCTGGAAAATAGCCTTGCATACATATTGCACACCAGTTTGTCGTGTTGTGTCCGTGGGAGTTGGTGTTGTCTTACGACCAGCTCGACTGGAAGTGGCAGAAAACTGTGGAAGAGCGACCTGCAGCTTAAAAGATACTTAGGACTAGCACATGGGCCAAGTCAGGTCTGAATTCAGAAGAGGAGGCAGGCAGGAATATGGGGGCTGGGAGCAAAGTTTCAAAGGGAGCAACAGTAGAGCCCAACTCTGCATTTGTCCAAAGATGGAAGCCATTAGGAATGGCTGAATACAGGAATATTTTCTTGCATCTTTGCTCCCTTTTATCTGCCCTAGTGACTCATGCCAATATATTTTGCATGCTTCATAAAAGATTATGTATTTCATGAAGGATCAGGCAATTTCAAGTGTACTGTTCACCTTCTGGGCCCAAGTCCTGGCCTCTTCACAAACTCCTATTTCCAGGCTGTGCAAAGTTTTGGTGAAGACGTAACCGTGCCTCTAGACAGACTAAGGTACTCAGCCTCTGTCTTCCCTCCTTTACAAGTTTCCTGCATTTGCTGCTGTCCCTCCCTCTGCAAAAACACTGCCCAATTGCATGCTGAGCTGCAGTGAGTAGTCCAGGCTCTTCCTATGCCTAGGACACCTTTGCTCCTTCAGTGTGGCTTTGTGGCCTTTTTATAGGCCAGAAGACTCAAAAAACAGTGTAAGTTCACTTGCACACCTGTATACAGCTGAATGCAAGAGAAGATGATCCTTCTGAATCTTGCTAATCCTCACCTATAAATAAAAGTCTGAGAAGCAGCCCTTATTTTAATGTGCAGCTTCTCCCAGTAACTCTGTCCCACATGCGATTATCCAGCACTTTAGAATCCAGCTGTTGTACTTAAAATTGCAACCTCCTACAGCGCCAAGTTCCACAGCTGCACTCCATGTTGTGTTAAACAGCCACAATTTTGTTCATGTTTTTAAGTTTACTGATTGCTGCTGTGGTCAAAGAGTTGCTTACCACAAGCATAGCTCCCTGGGGTACCAGAATCCTATTGTGTGGGTCTGTGTAGACTCTGGCTGCAAAACCTCAGGATTTTTAGTCCCTGGAGCAGAGTTGAAGTTCCATCAATTCCCTTAATATTTAAAGCCTATATTCCTAGGGACTCTGGAAAGCAGGTATGGGTTAAGGGAGTCATTCAAATCACAGACTGTAACACCTTGAAAAATGGGTTACT
Organism: Gorsachius magnificus; assembly: GCA_034008185.1. Lineage (NCBI taxonomy): Eukaryota > Metazoa > Chordata > Aves > Pelecaniformes > Ardeidae > Gorsachius > Gorsachius magnificus. The sequence goes on along the minus strand of CM067082.1, from coordinate 51,946,739 downwards.
GTGGGATAAAGAACTATTCCTTCTTCTTCAAACACATCACTATGGATCCCAGGGTAAGTGACTGGCAAGTGTCCTCCCCAGAATGCTCCAAAATGTGGCCAGCATGTCAAGGGCAAGAATATATAATGAAAATCTGGTGCTTTTGGTTCTGTTTGCTGAAAGTAGAGGTGCTAGTACTGCCTTGGGCAAAGAAACTGAGTTGATGTACTGCTGTCAGTGATGAACCGCTGTTCTTAACGTTGTTCACCCCATGATGAACCAGACCCAAGCTCTGCTGTCTGTGCCTTTGTTCTAAGATGATTTTGAAAAAGGATCTGCCCGAACAAAGAAATAGAAGCTCTGAGGTACATTCCATATTCTTGTCACAGATGGGTAAATGGGAATTTAGGGAGGATTGAAGCTCTTATGACTCCTATGGTGGAATGCAGAGACATCCCAATGTAGACGAAATTTCCGTCTATGTGAGTGAAGTACATACACGCTTAAAATGGGATCCTGCCTAACATGTACAAAAAGACCCTTTGTTCTTGTATTAAGAGAAAAGACTGATCTCACCATTGAGGGACTGATCTTTGATCAACTTATGCCATTAAGTCTAGGCAGTAAAAGCTAGTCCCAAGCTAATATTTTCACAATATGTTGCTTTACTTATATTACTCAGAAAATGTTCAAGTGAGGAAATCCTTTTATCACCTTCCTGCTGCCATGGCATGTCTCATATGAATAGGAAAAAACAGCCTCGATTGTCAGAATGTATCAGCATGCAAAACAGACCCATCATCTTACTTTATTCTTAAATTCAGTGGAGGCTCCAAATTCAAAGAGAAACTTCACTACATCGTTGTGGCCTTGCTGTGCAGCAAAGAACAGAGAAGTTGCACCTGACTGTAAGGAAAAAATGGATTAAAAAAAACCCCAAACACATAACACACCAGACTGAAGCATATACATTTCAAATTAAAAAGTATTGAGCACAATCAGTTGAATATCAGCTGAAAAGTCATGATGATTTTGAGGACTCCAGAGGACACCAGGTATCTTAGGTCAGTTTTCTTCCCATTGCACTGAGAAATCTGTCCAGCATCATACATTTGAGTAAATTCCAAATTTCACAGGGGGCTTCTGCACAGAGTTTTTGATATAGACCTCTTAGGATTCACTCACTTCTACCCAGTCACCAGATAGGGAAAGCAAGCCCAGAGTGAAAAAAGAACAGTCTTGCACAACAGAGGAACAGCCAACTTGAAACCAACCCCTACTCCACCTGCCACTACAACCTGAGACAAAGAGGAGAGCATGGGATGGATTTGGAGCAGGGTGTGGGAAGACCAGGGAGGCGGTTATTTAGCACAGCAGGGCTCCACTTTGCGTGATTCTCCACTGACAAAATGTGGCTGACTGACGTTGGCATAAGTCATCCTTGGCTCTTGCAGCAGTAGATCCCCATCCAGTCAAGCAGCCTTCAAGCAACTATAACCAGCCCCACAACTCCTGCCTTCCCTTAACCTCACTGAAGAAGAGAAACTACTTGTATAAAATACTGTCATTAACGTGTGAGTAAATCAGGACCCAAAAATGAATATGTAAGATTTTAATGGCTGGACAAAAGGAAGAAAGGAAGGAAGGGAGGAAGGCCCGGGGGGGAGGAGGGGGTGGGGAGGGGAGGAGAGAGAGAGAAAGAGAGAAGAAAAGAAAGAAGGGAAGAAAGAAAAGAAAGGAGACAAGCAGGCTTTCCTGACTTTGGGATCTCTCATTCCATGCAGAAGGTGCAGGAAAAGGGGGCTACACATGACATTTACTCCAGTGCCAAAAGCCTTTACAAGAGCACATGGCCCCTTGAGACCATTTCAGAGCCCTCTCTCCTAGATACACTCATGGGGCTCTCACTTCCCCAAGCTTCACAACAACTTCAAGAGTATTTGGATTTAGTTTCAGAACAGGGCCATTGGTCTTTAGGGCTTAAACTTCATCTGTTTTGTTTCCTTTCTGCAACAGAGTGGTTTTGGAGGATTTCAGTGTTTCTATTTTGTTGGCTTGCTGAATCAGTATGTCTTGAGTAATACTCAAGAGCAGCTCCATAAAACTGTTCTCAACTTCTCCTTTTGTTGCTGCTTTTCAAGCAATGTTTACCTAAGGGAAGGGACATGTTTAAATAGGTGGTTTTTTTGGAATGGGACCCTACTGAAAGACACTGACAGTCATGGTTAGAGCAAGTTTAGGCCAGTAAGCGCAAAGACATTTATACCATCAAATATGGCATTCACTGACTCAGTAACTCGCAGATGTCAGCATGAGATTAATGCTTTAGTTTCAGGTAACCAAGGAAAGTGAGAAACATTTGCTTGAATTGTTAAAGTGACGAGCATACGCCTGTCTTGTGTTGCCTGCCACCATCCCATGTTACTGCATGCCCTCCTTAAACTGCTCTTCTCTTTGGACCAGTACAACTGTTGTTGTCCCAGAGCAATCCTGCTCCCTGTGTAGCCAGCAGTCAGACCACAGCGGCTGCAGGTACTTCTCACAGTCCTTTGCACGGAGTATGAGGGGAAAGCACTTTCCCAAAACCTGCTGCTGCCACTGTCCCTTCCACAAGCAAGCATGTCACAGTGCGAGAGGTGCTTGGAATGCAAAGCAGAGATACAGGGAATGGTACGGGTGATGAAGCCGTGTGATTATTAGAGATGATTTGGCTCAGACTAAGAGGCAGAAACTCCAAAGCATACCCAGTCAAAATAATCCCTGGGCTAGCAACGACATCCACACCATTGTAATGACCAGACTCTGCAAATCAAAAGGTAAAGGACTCCTCCTTATCATTTCTCCCACCCAGAGAGCTGGAAATTACTGTGCCAATAAGTAAAACTGCAGATGCATAAATGGTGTAACCCTGGGGGGTTACATCTCAGATGTAACTGCCCCTCACCAACCAGATGTGCTGGAAATGTTTGATGAATTATTTACAAATGTACCTTTGGCATCTCATTTTCTATCATAAACTCCAGACATCTGATTCCTTGATGTCCTCAGGAGAACGGACCCCGTTTATACATGCACTGCACAACAAGTGACAAATAAGCAATCGGCAAAAAGCAACAGACAACACTCTTTTATTATTTGTAAGAAACCAACAGTCACTTAGTCAATCCCTGTGTGAATGCAGAACTTCTCCTACCTCTCTCTGAAGATTGATATCTGCTCCTTGCAACACCAATTCCCGTACACAATCTGTGTGGCCATAGTAAGATGCTACCATCAGAGCTGTTGTGCCAAGCTGGGAGAAAGGAAAAACAAGTCAGTACCTTCAACAGACACCTCCAGCAATGAATCGGGCTGCCTGGAAAAGAGAGCACCTCTTCTGAAAAGCTGAAGGAAGCTTATGATCATTGGAAAACTTGCTATCATTTAAAACTTACTATCAAGAATACTTTGAAAATGAGCACTTAGCAGGTGTTAAAGCAAAACCACTACAGACTTGCCTGCAGCGCTAAGGCCCGACCGTTCAACAAGTACGTATGTGATGACTTTGCCTTATTGTCTCAAAGTAAGTGCAACACGAAAAGCAAGAATATTTTTGGTTTATACACAGCATTTTTATCAGAGAATCCCAAAGATCTTTGCATCATTTCCAGAGAATAACCTCAGTCACAGGAGCTGAGTGACTTAGCTGAGTCACTTAATTGTGAGTCATAGTCAGGAGTGAGGTCTGGGTGGATCTGAATACTAATTCCCTCTCCAAATGACGAGAGCAAACTCACTCTGTGACTCTTCATGTTACATGAGAGAACTTTCCAGACCAGAGCTATGTGTTCAGGTTCCCTCAGTATCCCATAAGGCCACCGCTCCAAGTGAACCAAGTAAGATTTAGGTTATATGTATGTGGTGTACGGACAATATGCAGAAACTGCATGTCAGAATGACAGTCAGAGCATCAGCTCCAGAAGTACTGCAGGACAAATACTTGCCTGCAAGGCAAAATTAAATGAAAATGGAAAGACAGGTTAAAGCCAAAGGGCTTAGAAAATCTCTTGCACTTTGAAGGTATTCAAAGCAAGAGAAGCTGCGGCGGGTTCATGTTTCAGCTGGAAGTGGCACTAACCCAGTACAACACAGGCACAACTCTCAGTAAGCCAGTCCCAACACCCAACGAAAGAAACCTGGGAACTTAGCCTCGGTTTTCCCCTGCTCTTTGCCATAGCTTAGTACAATCAAGAATCAATCCATATGTTGTAGGCAGAATAGCAAGACATAGCCACTATCCGTGTTTTCAACCCATTTCTAATCTCAAAACTAATTTCAACCCATGCCAATTACAGTAAGGATCCCCCACAAAATCTTTCTGTTACATGTCTGGGCTACTCTTTGCTTGGAAATCATACTGTGCCTTCATGTTGGTGCCGAGTCCAAGAGATACTGGGGTGAAGGTGAGGAAGAAGTTAGGAGGCCAGCAGCTCTTCTGATGGCACTGCTGGGTGTAGGGCATTGCATGCTACGACAGGGCAGGAACGTCTGCACATCAAATGCAGACTTCTACATTCTACATGGAAACTGTGGTCCAGGGTTATTTTTTAAAAAAACCTAATTATGAGGAGCTCTGATAGCTGACAGAATCGTTGCTACCTGGGCTCAATTGAGTCGACTCTTCACCGTGATCTATTACTACAATGACATTTTCTTGCAAAGAGAAGCCCGAGGTGCTAGGAACTGTGTTTTTAATGTCAGCACTACAAATAACTGTGTAAGACACATTTTTGAGTGCCGGCAAATTCCTAACCCCTTGCCACTGATGTAAATCATCACGTTACTTTATATTGAGCTTCAGACTTGCTGCCTGACAAGTGAAGGTTTTAAATCACCCTCAAGTGCTGAAATGTCTCATGTTAGATGCCTGCCGCACCCTCCGTGCAGCAAGCTACGGAAAGCGATGTAAAATCAGTGCCGTGGGTATAGGCGCATTGTGTGCATACGCTGTCTTTGCAGTCCACATCTACTCGCCCACTGTTCAGCAGCAGCTGGAGGAGAGCCAGGTTTCCTTTTCTCGCAGCCCAAAATGCAGCATTGGCGAGCGGTGTTTCTTTCTAGTGAAAAAAAAAAAAGGCAGCAATAAACCACTTTGGAAGATACATTGGACAAACACACACATGCAAATTCTGCATTCAAGCCAGGCGAGTTTCAGTTTAGTGTGCTGTTCTTTCAAAACCAGAGCATGGGAGGGAAGCTCATTTCATTTCTTTGTGCAATTAAAGAGATCGATCTCCCTGTGCTGCCTCATGTTCTTTCAGGTCTTCCCTGTGTCCATGGCAGCCTATGTCTCTTAGCTTGCTCTCTAATGAGAGACGATGATGCTAGTCCAGATCCACAGGGAAACATCATGTGCTAACTGGTACCTGTATTGTCTGCTTCTGTGGTGGGGCTGGGCACAGTTAGAGAGGCTGAATCATCCTGCTGACATGTCCTGCTGCAGGACATCCTCCCGGGCGTCAGGTTAGCTCTCTGCCGTCTCCTTCTTTTCTGCGTATCAAGTCCCAATACAGGAAAAGCATTGCTCATGCATCTCCCATACTGTTTGGTCTGCCTCCTCCCTGGAATTCACACCCTGTAACTGTCAACACATGAAATATCTCCTGGGTGACGGCAGGCAAAAAAGACTAAAATCTTGCTGTCTATAGACTTACGGATTCATTTACTAGGTATGCAAGGCAACATGGAAGGCAAAATTAGGAAACTCTGAACAGGCCACTGTTAAACAAATTGATAGTAATATAATACTCTTTTGAGGCTTTCTTAGTCCTAGCAACAATGCCACAGTGTGACTTCTCCTGGGTAGGAGCAAATTATCACTGCCCAGCATAGGATGAGGACAGCAGAAAAAGACACAGACATTGCTCCTGACCTCCTTATCCGATCCACGCAGGCAGCTGCCAAAATGCTGCCGTGACAGGTAAGGAGTGCGATGGGTAAAGTGCAGAGGGGAAAAAATGCTATGATGGCAACGGTACATATCCTGGAGCAGGCTCACGCCGCTGGTTTCTTAGTAAGGCCCAAACCCACCAATGGTTCAGTAAAACATCATTTTAGATGTCATCTTAGACCAAACCAGTGTCAAAAATACCCGGGTGCCTTGCTCTCCAGTGAATCCTGCCTTTGGGATAACCCAAAGAGGGTGCAGAGTGCATAAAAAATTCAATCATCCTGCTTCAGAAAATGTAACAGATACTTCTCCATGTCTAAATGTCAATGCGCACGTGTAAAGTGGTGGTGGATCACGATTGAATGGTTTTATGGTTGATACTTAAAATACACACATAGAGCAGTTTAAATTGCTTCCTTCACTGACGCGCAAGTAATAAACCGCACAGAAACCAGCGGACACGAGACCAGCCCTGTGTAAATCTATCCCAGACCCGTCGCGCTGAGCACTGCCCATGGGTTGCATTTTTAATATTCATAAGTTGGAAAATCAGCAGCTGTTTGAGATGAGAGAAGTTTCAACCATTCAATAAATTATAGGACACTTCCTACAAATTGATAGCGATATTTCTTGTACCAGCACACATAGGGTCAGGAGTCTGAAAAATTTAGCAAGCACAATAGGCTAAATTCTCATCTTCCTTTTACTGCTAATACATTTCCCCTGGTGAATCTGTAGATAGTGTCAATCAAAGTAGAGCTAGCAGTTTATAACCTCCTTGCTGGCAACGCAGTAGGGTTTTCCTAGTGTTTACCCTTAGAACCACTAAAATTTTATCTCAAAGCAAACAATTGACCTAAACACACAGTGGCTCATGTTGCCCTTCGTGCCCTGATTTATTAGGCAGGTATTTATTTATAGAGCTGGTAGTTAGGAATATTGTTCACTAGGAGGGCACAGTAGTAATGTGACTGCATTTTATTATGCCTACCATACAACACCGATCAGGTGTTTATCGATCAGGTAGGCAGGAACCAGAATGATGGAATCAATACTCAGGAAATCTTTACCTGCTTTCATCAGTTTACATGAGGAGAGAACTAAGGTGCCAATATTACCCTACTCTGGAAGTAGAAGTCCAAAGTCTTTAGCCTCATGAGCCATAAATTCCTGCTTCTTTTTTCCCCCTGTAATTCCTACAGTAGCTCTCCAGCAAAGTTGTCCTCATACTTTGGATCAGACCCAAGGAATGGAAGAATTCTCCAGTGCATCAAGGACACAAAATCAGTTTTTTCCCAGTGGTACTTTTGACCCAATTTGGAATGACTGCTATCAGTACTTGTATTTCCCCTCCTGTCCCCGTGTTGCTGGGGATTCCTTGTATAAAAGTAGAGTATCCAGCGCGCTCAGACCATCAGCCATGTAGTGATTAGATAAAAAAAGCAACCACAAATCTGAGCTATTTTACCTGCTAAGATGAATGGAATGTGCAAAATAATTCAGATGATCTGGGCACCCTGCAAGGACAGCCTCAAGTTGTACCATGTGTAAGTGTGTAAGACGCTACTTTGGGATTAAAAATCTGATTAATTGAATAATTTTTGAGCAATAAATGGGTTTTAAACCACAGGATGTGACATAAGCCTCAACTGCTCTTGTTCCGTTCTAAGCTCAGTCCTGTCACATCAGATGCTTCTTAAGGAGAGGTAATGTTGAATTTCAAGAGATTAACTGGATATAATTTTCATGTAATTCTTATTATAAAGGTAGTCTGCTCCTAAAGCCTCCCTAAAGTAAACAACTGATCCTGAGCATTGACAGTCTGGGAACAGAACATAATAGGTGTTTGAAAAAGTGATGAGCTAATAGCTTTGGTGAAAACGGCATGTTTCATTATGGCATTTGCTCCAGCATCAGCAACTTTCAGGATACAATTTCCTATACTTCATCAAGATCTCTAAAGCATTATTACAAACTCTGGCTGTGCCATTTATTTCAATTGTTTATATGCTTTTATGAGAGCCTGAAGGTGAAAAACTGGCATTACATTCATGCTGTACTGACATCAAGCAAAAACACTTATTAAAAAATGGCCTAGAGGAAAAAATATAAATCTGACAAGACCATTTCTACTCAGGAATACAAAAAAAATAAAATGTGATAATGTATCTGTAGGTGTCATCTTAGGAATATTGAGGGGAAAAGTATCATTTAAATGCTGCGATAGGCAGCTCTTGCTCCCTGCCCTTCCTTTGGCTCGCTGTTTGCAGAGAAGAGGCAGGACACAGCAGAGTGACAGCTGAGGAGGAAGAGTGCAGTTCTTAAACAGTGATCTTGAAGATGAAAGAAAAGAGGTGATAGGCAAAGAGAAAGAAAAAAGAGGAGAGAGCACTAGCCCAGTGGCTTGTTCCTTGTGCTGTCAAAATAAAAGAAAATTCCCTTTTCTTTCTCAGTTTCCAAGCCAGTCCTAATGGAAAGGAGGAATTGAGTAAAAAGTTTTAAGAAGAAGAACTGGAAATCAGGATCAAGCATGATACAATGGAAAATGTTTAGTGGGACCTAGGAGGAAGGAGAGAGGCCTTTGTTAGATAGCAATACATCCTAGTGAAGCATCCTGATAAAAAAGAAAGGTCATTCGACAGGCAAAGTTGGTAGAAGAAGAGAGGATATTCATGTGTATAGACAGTGGGAAAGAAAGATAAATGCTACCTCACGTGTAAGTAGGATAATAAGATGGAAAACATGAATAGACAGCAGCAAATGGAGACGGAAGGAATCCAAGGTAAGTACACAGTCTTCTGGGAGAAAGAGAAAATGCCAAGCAAAAAGACACAGGAAAGAGAGAGAAAGCAGAGGGAGGTGGGGACTGCAATTCTCCCTAGGGAGAAGGAGCGGGCAGTAAGCTACCTTGAAAGGGAGCACTTGAGGCAACAGAAAGTGAGAAATAGGGCCCAGAAAAGGAGCTGACAGGGACAGAACAGAAAAGAAGACCTGAAGGACAAGGTAAAAAACCAAGGAGGCCAAAAAAGGAGAAGGTGGCAAGAAGAAGGGGGACGGCACCACCAGGAACACAGAGCTAGAATCCGTTAGGGTGGATGCTTATGAGAAATGAAGGTGGGAAAAGACTCACAGAGGCAGAATGGAGGGACAGAAGAAACTAAGAGTAAGGGGGGGGAAAAAAGGTATGAGGCCAATGCAGGACCAGAAAAGGGGATGACCACAGAGATTTCAGACCCAGTGTCAGGCTGAGCTGCACTGTGAGCAAAGGTACCCTGCTCCCTGCCACATCAGGGCTTTAACTGCAGGTGGAAACCACCTGCGGCACCACCATTGAACCGACACGGTGCCACCGCAGCACCAGCACTCCTGGGGGGAAGACATGTTGACAGGAGTGAGAGGCAAGGAGAGGGAATAATCCATCAAATAAAGCAATTGAACACAAGCAACACGGCAAAGGACTGGCACAGAGCTGGTGATCAATAAGAGAAGGGCAAGCACAGCATCCAGAAAGTGCATAAGGGAGGAGAAGATGTACAGCTAGCATAAATGTTACCCATTAGCATCAGTAAATTGCTGCCTGCTTCCCTCTTTGCCAATCTTACTAATCCTGTCCTCAGATTAAAAAAAACCAACTTATTTTAGGCGACCTTTTGAAAATTAACTGCTTGTGCATGGGTTTGGATGGAAGAAGTACAAAAAGTGACAGGAATCACAGACAGAAAAGGGAATGAACCAGCCTGGCTTCAGTGGCCACCACAGCCCAAAACGAAGAGCACGGATGAACACTGCCTGCTAACTATTACACAACAGGCACTGGCGGAGATGATGGGAAAAGCGAAGAGGAGGCTCCCGACTGCACCAAACCCCACCGTGCTCAGCCCAGCCACCCCAAAAGCTGGCGTAAAGCTTCGGGGGAGGCTTTGCTGTTTATGTAACGCTACTCATGCAGCTATTTTTTTGGGGGGAGGGATGTCAGCTGCCACCGCAGTACTCCCGGGGGACCCCATAGCCCGCGAAGGACACTTTCTCTTTTCTTTCCTTCCTCCCTAAACCACCCCGGTTTTTCCTAAAATAAATAAATAAATCAATCAAAATCCCTAAACGCAAGAATATGACGGAGCATCTTACGGGGCTGCCGGCACGGTAAGCACACAGCTGGAGGCCAAACGCGCATTCCCCCCCCCCCCCCCCCTCACCTTGAACGACATCCTGCACATCGCCGCTCCGCGCCCGAGCCGCCCCTCTCCGCCCCGCTCCGCGCCCCGGGGCTGCGCGGGGCCGGGGCCGGGGCGGGGCGCGGGGCCGGCGCCTCCCTCCCGCCTGGCTTTGGGCTCGCTCACGAGTTCCTGGCTGCTAGTCCCCTTTAAAGGCTTTTTTAAAAATTTTTTTTATTTGCTTGCTGCTATTCTTCTTGTTGTTATTGTTATTATTATATCAGTGGGCACGGCTCCCCCGCAGCCACCCGCACCCCCCCAGCAGCATCCTCCCGAAAAGCAAGACCCCGCGGAGGGAACCCACAGCCACCGGTTCAGAGCAATAGCTGGGGCCTGCCCCACACTGAAATAGCACTGAGATGGTCTGAAGCCCAGGCACCCATCCCCATCCCCCCAAGGCCAGGTCTCCTCACGGAGCTACTGCCACCTCCGCAGCAGCTCTTTGGCGTTTCACAGCCTTTTCCCTTCACATCTGGGGAAAAAACTGTCAAAGGGTACTGCTGGGAGCGAGAGCACCCAACGCTGCAGCCGCGCAAGCATGTGAGGGCAAGCGTTGCCTCACCTCACGCGTATCCAGCTATCACCACTGCTACCACCCATGGGTGATGTGCTCCACTTAGGAAGACGGTAAGTTCTTTAGGGCTTAATATTAAGCCTTTGAAAATGAACAACCAAAAGCCAGTGCATGTCCTGCTTTGCCTGGCTGCCACAGATTTCATTCAAAGTCTGCGTGATATAAAGTAGGCAAAACGGGGCATGCTCTGGTGGGAGATTCCTGATTTTCTTTGCTATTGTTGGTATAAACTGAGCCCTTAAGGATTTTCTTCTTTTGATGTGCACACATAAATCCCATTCACAAGAAAATTACGTGTGTGCATTGAGAGAAAATACTCGCACTAAGATCCAAATTGTTTATTCTACAAAACTGCAAGTGGAGGATTTTCTGCAGATTTTTTTTCCCCGAGGCAATATTCATCTGTGCATACAGTAAAACAAGCTGTAGGCAGGCAGATGAAAGCTGCTAACAGCATAAGCTCGTCTCAGAATGTATGGCCTGGCGTGAGCCTCGCCTTAATTACTGAGAAGATCATACAAACACGGATGATCATTCTGATTTTTTCTTATTTTAAAATACTGAATAAACTCAGTAGATTGCCTAGTTAAGAGTCATCCTTGCTCTGATCCAGTTGCACAGTGATGCTTGCCCACTGATAGAGGAAAATATTACTAATCTGTAGTTGGTAATTGCACTCCCTGCCTCACCCCTGGAAAACACCTTTATTTATTCAATCTATTGTGAATGATATCCCAATCTTTCCCCATTCATCAGCCAAAATGTTAAACTTTCAGACAAAAGAAAACCAAAGAAATCTCTGGATGAATGACAAAAAAGGAGACTAATGCAGTGCATGGTTTTTTGGATCTGTATTTATTTTAGATGTCAAGGGACACATTTTGAAGCGTCTTTCTTAATTTGCCCACAAATCTGACACTGCACCTATTTTCAGTTGCACATGGTCTCTTGTGATGTTGCTGGTTTCATATTCAGTTGCAATAATTGGTCAGAACTGTGGAGTACAGAATTACATATATAAGGTATGGGGTTTTTTGGTGACCCTTTGATAGTTTATCCCAGAAAGCATTTAGAAACTATCTTTTTTTGGTGTGTATCTCTATTGTTACGCTCAAAATCTTGTTTATGGGCAAAGAAAAAACACACCTCCTATATATATAAAAACCCAAGAATTTATAATTAGTATAACTGAGTCATAGCAGTCTAATCCAAGAATCATTACTAGAGCACATGTAATCATTGCAGAAAAAGAAAAAAATACATTTATGCAGAAAAATATCCAATATTAATAATACTGCAGGTAAAACTTACACACACTTCCTAGTTTTTACTCGTTTTCCTGATATTATCCTCACTTTTCCCCTGCTCTGCTGGGTCCTAATGTCGGTGGTTTCCTTCTGGTGGTGGGGGTTTGGGATGTTATGGTGAGCTGTCAGCATCTGGAGCTTGTCACTGCAGGGAATATGATGTTCATATTGGTGGCTGCTTCTTCCTCCCTCTAAGATCTGCACAGGGTGATTTTATACATTTGCTAACAAGCTTTTACATCTTGCTCTTTCTTCACTGATCTGCAGCTCCACATTACAACCAAACTTACTTCATATGGTGGCTTTTATGTACGTTAGATAACATTTTTTAGTTCCTTTCGTTATCCTTAAATCCAGTTTTGTCCAGCTCCAGGTCTGCATTTTTGCACCAGGCTATCGGGCGAGTTGTTTGTAGCGGTGGGGTCACCGGTGTCAAGCTTCTGTCCCACCTCTCATCATCCCACGCCCGTGCTCAGGTGCCCTGCGTCCCCGCTTCTCAGCCGCACCAGGTCTGCGTTTCTCTACGCTGCAGCATTACGTTAAGAGTCGTAAAGCCATAGTGCTACTATACAAAGGTAAAGAAAAGTAAACCAAATTAGTCGTAGACACTCGGTCAATTAGAAAAACTGCTGTTGGAGCTAAACCATGTAGAACAAAGTCAAGGGGAGGTCGACAGAGCAAGCCTGACAAGCCTCAGTCCTGAGGCCTTGCAAACTCAGTGCCTGTTACTACCAGTGGGAATGCTGTATTTTAGGGTTACGTGGTTACGCTACCCGCGTCTCCCCTATTCTGGATTCTTGGCAGGATATTTAAGATTGAAAGATATTTGAACTGGTTGGGATTTGTTACCTGTTTGGCAAAATTCATCTGCTGAGCAGCAGGCTGCATTCCTATGACCTAGCATTTCATCACAGTGATTATTTCAAATATCCTGAGTCACGTTGTTTTGTACAAATCTGAAGGATATCTAAAACTAATTGCTGGAACAAATGAAACCATTGCCTTTAAAAGCTGATCCAACTATTCTGTGTAAGTCACAGACAAACCTCAGCTAAACTTGGACAGTTCAGGCACAGCTATATATGGAGGATTAAAAGAAGTGGCACAAATTTTGGGTTAGCCAAAACATTCATTTGGAGATCTTGATCCAAACATCTACAAGCTTTTATGCAAACACATACATTCATTTCTATTTGCTTTAAAAAACAGCGATCAACAAGCAAATGCGCGTTTAGAAATGCCAGTGGAGAGCAATGTAAGTTTGCTTGCTGTGTATGTGAACTGATAAATACATTTCAGCAGAGTATGGTGGTCAGTGTATGTTTTGTAACTTCAGTGAGCCCTGACGTGGGATTCTGCCCCCGTCTTGAGAACCTGTTGCTAAATTTGGCTGCCATCTTCTAGACTCCATAGCTCCTTACTGCGGGGTGTATCACACCCTGCATCTGCGTAACTCGAGAGATACCACATGGACAAATATGTTTCTGCACTGCTTTTTCTCATTTCTCGTACGGCTGTATGTCCTTAGTGTTGATGCATTTGCCTCCAATACCACCTGTATAAAGACCATTGATGGGAGCCTGTGACATTTTTTCTCTGACTGTAACTTATTTTTTTCTGAAGTTTTACAGAAGGTGGAGATCTTACTATAATGTTATGGATTTCAGCTGTGTCTGCATTGTGTTCTTTCCTGGGGCATTTGCATGAGCTTTTAGTTATTTGGGTATCCAAAAACGTCAATAGGTTTGTATGCATTTCCAGAAATAAATTACTGTATCCAGAGATTAAAAAAAAAAGGTAATTTAAAATGTAAATTACAGCAACCTTCTGCACTTTCAATTACAAATTTTGAAGCCTAATTTTACGCAGACAACAATAGTAATATCCCTGGCTACAGTGAAGAGCACATTGTATCTCCATTTTACCAAGGTATAAATCCTCTTTACTACCCCAGTTCTCTCTGCATAATTTAAAAATCCTTGATCCCTGCCTTTTAGAGGACTGCTGTGTGTTTCTGCCTGTGACCTCCTGTGTGGGCTTGGGCAAGACTCTTGTGCCAAAATCTTCAAAAAAGGCCTCTCACTTTGGCTTTCTTACATTCTCTTGCCTTGTAACTCAAACACAGGCACACAGGACAAAGGGTACTTCTGCAAGCATCAGCCTAAGTTTTTCACACATCGGTTTCCACCAGTAAGATTCAGCATCAGCACACAGTAAGACAGCAGCTGTAAAATTTCTTTCTCTTTCCCTGACATTTGGACACTTTTATGCTGGTAAAATTGCTCTTGACCTTGGCTAAATCCTGCAATGGGCTCCACAGCAAACCGAGCTGGCCAGCTCGGGCACCACCAGCAGCTCTGTTGTGCCAGCATGGAGGTCTGCGTAGACCAACAAGTCCAACTGCTTGGCTAGCTAAATCAGTCCGTGCTGGTCTCTCTCGGTTGTCTACGTTAGTGTTTTAGTCTGGATCAAGAGCACGCTTCTGAAGTGAATCTCCCGATCATCTCTCTTTGCTGTGCTGTTGCTCTTATTGTGGAGGGATCTTGTACTATGCAAACTGGATCTGTTTTTGAACTAAACTCGAAGAGTTTCTCCAGGAGCAGACTTAGTGGACTGAAGCTGCAAATGAGTTTTCATGTCCTGGGATGGAATGACAGCCAGTCTGAAATGCAAAAAACCCCACACAAACCCAACATGAAATGGGTACAATGTAGACTTCGTGTCCTCAGCTCTACAGATCCACTCCTGTTAGTCTGCACTACTTGCAACTGTAGACAGCCTGTGTTGTCCGAAGTAGGTTGCTGCTGCTACCATAACTAGCTTAGATATCTCTGCACTGCAATGCACACTTTAGTGTAGAAAAAATGCCTAATAATAAGCTGGCTGGTATAGCTACGTTGACCCACCCTCCTGCCTGGAAAGTAGCCAAAGCCTTGTGCCACTGCTCCTTCTCCATGCCCTGTGTGTGTTCTCTCATCCAGTGAGGATCTGCGAAGTCTTGTTATTTGCCCAGGACTTATAGATGTCCCACAGTACCTACAAATGGTCCACAAAACATCTGGAAATCTGCCTGCTCACTGTGATTTACTGCAGAATTCATGTACGTGAGCTCCATCAACCCTCTACAGGAACTCAACCTTTTTTGCATAGGCAAATTCATGGTACAGAGCATGCTCAATAAATGCGATGCTTTCTAAGCATGCTGTATCTACTAAGCACAGCTTGTGTCATCAGCTGGTACCTGTGCAACGAGAGTGATACACGTCGGAGTGCCTGGGCATGCCCATCCTCTGCCTGGGAGTATTAATCACTCCTAATCCAGCATGCTATACCACCTGGGAATATTCTTCTGCCCAAAGGGAATCCTCAGCGGCTTCTTGGTTGCAACTTTCAATGCCCTTTGGCTCCTTCACAGGCACTTAGGGTTGAATATCTCGGCTTCTTTTTTAAATGAGAATAGTACTGCTCATCTCATGTGAAACAGTTGAACAACCACAGATAAAGCCAGCTGTGTGTCTCAGGTGGATTGTTAATTAGCTACCCTTTGTTTGCAAAACACTAGGACATTATGAGCTGAATATTAATTCGAGCGCAATATCTTATTGTTATTCCAACTGTCTTTCAATATATTTTTAGACAACCACTCTTAGCAAGAGGAATAGTGATAGATCTGAAAGATGTCTTTCTAAATTAGTTTGGCAAACTGATATTTTACTTCCAGGATTCACCTGTGTGTTCGAGGAGTCTTCAGTCATGAAAGTGCCAGGACGCATCCATCAGTGTGTCCCTGTGAAAATGTATGGGTGCACAACCCCCACCAGGTGCCTCACAGCCTTGCTGCTGGGGTGGCATGTAACCCCCTAACTTCATCTATTTATGAACAAAACAGATGCTGTTCATTTCAAGCTAAAATGTTCTTCTTGCTAGCACTCTGTGGACAAAGATTTCAATAACATAACTTCAGGAAGATCCGATAGTCAAGATGCTGATGTCAGAAAGTCCTACCATACAATGACACCTCTTAGGATTAATTCACAGGATTGCATCAGGTTAATTCATGCTATAATGTCTTTCCAATATATTTGCGCCCTCTTTTATGACATCTGTTTCAGGCTTTGGGAAGCGCTTATGGGTGATTCTTTAAGGAATCTTACTTGGTTTTGTTGATTATGTTGTTGTAGAACCTATTTTAATTTGAGAGTGGAATACTGCAAAATTCAGGGAAAATCAATCTAATAGATTGACTGACTGTCAATTTTACAATTACCAGGAACACTACAGTCTTCAACTCAACTTATATACTGAACTTTTCATGTAAATGTTTATTTTTTTTTTTTTTTTTTTTTTTTTTTAAAAGTCATACTCATGTCCCTCTTACACAGTTTGTAATGCCTAGGTAAGGGAAACTGAGCAGTTTTTTCCAAGACCACATAGGAAGCTCATAGAAGGTTTGGGACTAGATTCTGCATTTGGCTGAAATGTAAACCTCTGAAAAATATCATCAGCATATATTCCATGTAAGATATTGGAAGTTTACCACCCATTCAGTCCCATAGCCAGATGCTAGTCGCACAGTGCTCTCTACTTTTTGTCTCTGCTGAGAACAGCTCAGGCTTCTTAACTAAAGTCCTTCTTTGTGCCAGAGAAACAAATAATCTGCCGGGTACCTTTAAGAAAGTTGTGTACCACAAAGAAACCACAAATTCACATTACAGCTCTTCTGCTGACGTCCATCATTAACTCTGTCTCCAGAAGCAGGCAATGCAAGGTCTCTCGTGCACCAAGCATAAGCCATACATTTCATTACCAGTACTTCACAGAAAAAGCAGTAACAGCCAGAAGTTCCTATCCCTTAAATAGCACTGCCCTTGGAAAAAAAAGTGCTATTTCTACCTTGCTCCAGGAGATGCAGCAGAGGTCTGCTTTACTTAATAATTTGAGTTCCAGCCTCTTTGAGCTGTGTAACACAAACCCTTGGGGACACAGCAACCCATTCTGACCAGCTTTCATGAGATCTGCTCAAAGGCAGAGCTTCCCACAAGAGCTTTTTCTACAACACTTGGCCACTCTACCCTCATCACTGTCCTCACCCAGCTTCTGTTTAAGAGTTGGCAACAGATTTTAGTAATCTGGAAATTAAGCCTGCAAAGTGCTGACAAAAAGAGGTTCCTCCCAATGGCTGGCCCACACAGGTGATGGAGTTCGGGGCTGAAGCTTTAAATGTTTGTACTGAGCTCAGACTCTGATGAGTGCCTGTGCAGAGAATGATGCTCTGAAGAGTGGAAGAAATGAATGGTCAGTCTGTCTTTTCCAGAGTTACAGCAAGGCAACGTATCTTTAAACAGTTTATCTATATGCATTTGTTTCACTATAAAAGAGCAGTCATTTAAGAGATGCTTGAGTTTAAGTCATGAAAACAATAGGAAGACTGTAGCCGGTACTCTCCCAGTTAATGCTATTCCAGCATGTTACTAGTTTTCAAAAATACATAGTCTCTTTTGCATTACCTGAATGTTGTGGTTTAACCTGGCAGGTGACTTAAGCACCACGCAGCTGCTTGCTCACTCCCCCCCCACCTCAGTGGGAAGGGGGAGAGAATCAGGAAAAAAAAAAAAGTAAGACCTGTGGGTTGAGATAGAGACAGTTTAATAAGAGAAAATAATAATAATAATACGGTAAGGGAATATACAGAATATACAAAGCAAGTGATGCACAATGCAATTGTTCACCACCTGCTGACTGATGCCCGTCCCAAGCAGCGATCGCTCTCTTCCCCTGACCCACTAACCCCCCCCAAGCATGACATTATATGGTATGGAATAGCTCTTTGCTCAGTTTGGGTTAGCTGTCCTAGCTGTGCTCCCTCCCAGCTTTGTTATGCACCTGGCCAAGCAGGAGAAGCTCAAAAAGTCCTTGAGTAGTCTGAGCACTACTTGGCAACAACTAAAAACATCAGCGTGTTATCAACATTATTCTAGTACTAAATCCAAACCACAGCAATATGCTAGCTACTATGAAGAAAATTAACTCTATCCCAGCTGAAACCAGGACACTAAAGTTGCTCCTTCTACTAGACCGAGACGTACTGAACTTTGCATTATGACTGTACTTGTGCAATTTGTGAAATATTAAAATTTTAAAACAATTTAGTTAAAGATTAGCTTCATATAGTATAAGTTCATCTACTTCTTTCAAAAAAAACCCCAGAAATCATAAATGTCCTGCAAAAAAATTGCTTTATGATTATGCACTGTTAGTTAATTTAAATTTTTCTTGTTCAAGAAAATGTATTTAAATCATCAGCAATAACTGATAAAGCTGTCTATAAACCAAAGTATTTCCATCAGGCCTATCATTTACATTAATCTTTCCCTTGCTAAACTGTAGCATAACCAGCTCATGGGCTGTTTCTTTTTCTTGTTTCTATAATATTTACAAATATACAGGCCTTTTTTACTAAAACTAGGGTATAAAGAATGTACTTTGAGTTACTCTATTTTGGGAGATGATGAATAGTGATAATAAGAGAAATAGTAAAAATTATGGTAGAAACAAATCCTGCAGACTTCTCAGGAAAACTGTACCAAATATTTATATATCCCATAAACCTTTTAAAAATGGAATGGAGAAATTACAAAACTGGACCTGAAAAAGGAAAAGTTTATCTAATAATAGAAATAGTTTACCCAACATGTTCATAACAATGTGCATTCATCCTTCTATGGAGCTGTTACCTTGAATCTTTCTTTTCACTCCGTGCTCCTTTTGCTGAGGCCTCCTGTGATATCAAATTTCATACCAAATTTACTGGTATAACGTGGCGTAAGGACACCTAGCTGCTAGGGACCACACGAGTGTCATTAACTTACTTCATGTGGACCTTCCAAGACATGCCTGGGCTAGTAACCTAGGAATCAGAGAGAAGTTAGCATTGGACTAGAAGAAGTAGTACAGAATAATTTCCCCAAATGGTCATCTGAGTGTTTCAAAGAATTTGCTCTTTTTTTTTCCGCTTTTCCATTTGTTCCCAGCAAATGAATGCTTTTAGCCACAGCAATTAAGTGACATGTCAAGGAAGTCAATGAAAGGACTACAGCTACCATCTAAGACCAATTTCCAGTCCAGTATAAGCACCAGCATACTGTCTTCACTTCAGTGCAAATGCCTGTCGGCCTTCAAACAGCTGAACTTAAAACACCTCTATATTAGCATCTGTACAGGTACATTGTGCTTTAAAATTTTTTATCCTTCCCCTCCCAGTCAATTTTGCTCTCCTGTAGGTTTTTTTTTTGCTTTTTTTTTGTACCTGTACAGATTGTGACTGTATGTTGTCTTCATCTATCATTTCCTTTCCCTGCTTATCCACTGTATATGTTGATTTTATGACTCGGTCTGAAGTTAACTGCTTGCCTATTTTCCATCTGCTCAGCCACAGAGAAGCCAGTGAGCCTGCATTCAGGTGCTTTGGGTTTGCGGGCTTTCTAATTCCACGCATGGCACTTAACTGCTGACTGATAGTGGTGCAGATAATGAAAATGGCCCTCTGAGTCCAGGGAGAACCTAATCTTGATGGGCAGCGAAGCTCTCAATGTATAAAGGCATATTCAAACAAAATCATATCGTGGCCATTTTTCCCAGGTATTGCTTGTATATTATTGTATATAATTCTACTGGGAGGTGCTGTGGGTCTGAGAACATATGTACCACATGAGAGTGAGAACAATGCATGATATATCCCATATGCTACTACGGGATTAGGAAAACCAACAGATTATTTAGGGTATGCTATTTTTTCCCCTGAATATAATTGACTCCTATTCTTGTAAGTAGAAGTTTTGCATAAATAACAAAGCTAGGAAAAAAACCTGAAATATAAGAAATTGGACCAAATTCTAGTTATCATCCTAAGTAAACAGATTTGTTAATGGGGCACACAACTCATTAGTGCTGCACAAGAACCACAAAACTGCTCTGTATTTAGCACAGAAGTGTAAGATTCTCACTGTCTTCATTCGCGTGAGACATTCTGAACGGCAGAACCATATGGGTTTGGTTATTTCTTCTCTGGCCCAAAAGCCTTGTCTGAGGACAACAGAAGCCATTGCAGAGCATAACTTTCAGGGTCCAGACACTCTGAGACGGCTCCCTAGGAGCTCAGTAAAACTGATCTGGTAGACTGGTTTCATCCTCACTTGGAGAGAGTGGAACTCCTCAAAGGAAGGGATCTCAGACCTTGGGCTGAGGGTAAGGATGACGGGGCATAAGCAAGTTTGATAGGGGTCATCTCTATACGTACAAGAGGGAAACCACTTACGTTGCCAGGTACAAAATTTATTTGAGTTACTGGCTACAGCTCGGTCTGTTCAATTTCTCCGTCTTATGCCCTGCTGGTCAGAAAATCAGTCCACTAATTGAAAAAAAAGAATGTGGTTAAATAACATAGGGATGCAACTGTATGATAGAATACCCAAATGGCAAAATAATATTACAGCAGCGCTAAGAAGCTAGCACTATCCCATCTCCTAACGAAGTGTCTGATAATTAACATGGCTGAAAACAATTGTTATTAACAAAAAAAAATAGAGATTTATAAGATTCATAACTCTTATAATTATAAAACTCTCTTCCATAGAGAGCTTTGATAGTGAATTATTTCTGTATTATGGAAATCTATAATTGTGCTTAAAAAAAAACAAAGCAAAGATACTCTCCATTAAATTTTCTGCACTTTCACAAGGGATTTATTCTAAATTTACTATGTTTTCCAAGTTCCAAAAATAAAAATAAGTAAACCTTAATGTTCTCAAACTGCATCTGTTTGAATTCTTAGTTGCATTTGTTGCCTGATCCTCAGCTGGAATAAACCAATATAACACTGGAGTATCCTCAATTTATACTGATGAAGGTCTGGCTTCCTACCACATTTAAACATAAGGTTCTATTTAAAAATTAAGAACTTGATTGGACTATGGTCAGACTAGAGCTGAGGTTGAAGTAAATCTGAGGCATTGTCTAAGTTTGTTTGGAACTGAATGGCAAAGAAGTTTTGTCTCACTTCCAGGCTTGCCCTAGCCCCTAGGATACTCAGTGAGTAAACATACAAAGACCAAGACTGAGAGGACTGGCATGACTTCTACATGCTGGCTACTGATGAGAACTCATGTTTTTGCCTTGAAAATGCAATTTGCCTTCTCTTGAATGGGGAAAGTGTTGTAAAGTACCAAACATTCACCTTCCCTCCTCTTTTGGCTTAGTACTACTCTGCAATAAAAGGGTGTGAAATACCAAAGCTAAGTCTCACATCAGGCAAATAAACATTCTTAAGTTTTTTGTCTACAATCCCATAAAGTCTTTTACCACCTGACTTGATGATCTTAAACGTCTTTTCCAACCTAAATGACTCTATGTCATGAGCACTTGCTAGGAAGATGTTTGTAGCTAGAACATTTCAAGAGAGACCAAAAGATATAAAAAATTGCACTTAACATGTCATGGACTCGGGAAAGGCTCTCATGTGGTTTGTTACTAGTTGTGCAGTCTGCCAAAGGCATGCGTTCAGACATCAAGCATGAGAGGAGTGCAGCAGTGCTGAGAGGATGTTCAGTGAGCGAGTCGCCTCTCGCATCAAGGATTGCAACTTAGCCTCTGTCTCTATTCAAAACTGCAATGACTGGCCTGATGCGGAGGGGTAAGGAAAAGTCTTTAACTTTTCCTATTATATTATGCAGCAAAGACAAAGATGAAATATTTAGAACAATCAAGAGCTACTTTAGAAGATGGAGGTTTGAGTCTGCTGAAATAGATGAGACACTTCACTGAGAAAGACAATGAGAAACCAGCCAAATTAGATAGTACTATTTTAAGTCTACACAAGAGTGTAATGGTTCAGGGTTGAGCTGTGATGGGAATGCGGGTGCAGATGTTGCAACTTACCTTGAGAGCCCTTGGAAAGTGAGAGAACTCATAGTGGTTTTCTATTATAAGAGTCTGTCAAGTAAACTTAGGAAGCAGAATGTGCAGGAAAATCTAAGTACATGAGATTGCTGGCTGGCAGAAGAGAAGACAGACCTGATACTAGGCTGTAGAGGGATGCTAAGTAAAATGGTAGCTACTAAACTACTATGGAACAAGCACAGCTGCATGGTGCTGCAACATCATGCAGACAACCATTCATGAAAAAGCTGAAAGAGCATCAGCTGAGATACCTGAACCATGTGAGATGATGGGACAGAGAATAAGAAGGGCTCCAACTGGATGGATAATAAGAGCTAGCAGGCACAGTACAAGGACATCCAGAAAAAGATGGTCTATGAAGAAGGATGGCATCATCCTAGTGCATACACTCAAAATGAACCAGGTGAAAGAAACAAGAAAAAAGAAATCAAACAAAAGGGCAAGGCAAAAGCACAGTTCTGAATAATTGAGTTCTGGATCACACTAAGCACTGTGGGCATCTAAGCTGTTTCTGCTGACAGAACTGCATTTTAGACCTTGGTCCTATCTTCTGTGTGCCTCAGTATTCCAATTAAAAAGAGGATAATTCCTCTTTTTCAAAGTGATATGGTAGGGTCCTCAAGTAGTGTGGTACAAGAAATGTCTGCAAGTTGAAAAAGATATTTTCATCAGGAAAGCAGAAACCAAAATTATCTTAAAAGAATGCATCTTCCCTGATGAAATGCAGTGAAGGCAAAGGACTTGCATATAAATGTACACTGCACCATTTTGCTGTTAAACCAGAGTGTGTGTGAGTAAGCTTGTTTTAGCCTAGCTGTACCGCAAAAAGCTTTTAGTAAAACTAATGAAAGTTTACTTATAGACACGAACTGAAACATAAGCATGCATAAGCATTTATGACACGAGGCAATAAATGCCTTATTTCCTTGATAAAAGTAGGGAGCCTAATCTGAGCTTGAAACATTCTGGTTGGGTATTTACACCTTAGGCTAGAGATGTGCTTAACTGATTATAATTTTGACAGAGTGAAGAGAGCTCCAGTACATTTCAGGAATACTCTTCCACAGACTAAATCTTTTGGACTGGCTTCAACATAAATGCCAGATATGAAACTTTTAGGGGGACACAAGATGCACAATTTAATCTTTAATGATCGCTGAGTAGAGATTCAGATCTAATCTGAGAGACTTCCTAGCTATCTGCTAGCATGTTGGGTCATTATTATCTCAAAGAAAGAACAAATTCCCACATTGCCTGACGGGGCAATGTAGGATGGTGAATTCTGCACAGGAATCATAAGTTTTGTTCCTACCATTCCCATTGACCTGCTGTGCAGCTCACCTAGCGCTAGTGGTACTTGGTGCCACCTTCCCCTTCCTTTGGTAAATTATATTAAGTAGAAGCTAACTATTACCACTCATATTACTCGCTGAGACTATTTTTTATTATCTCATTTTCACTGCAGGTTTCTGGTTGGTGAACTGGATATGCCAAGTCCTAAATATGTTATGAAATGGCAGTATGAGATGAGATGTGGTATACTGCACATATCAGTAAGAGCATGAAACAGAGAAATTACATCAGCAAGGCTATTTTGGAGCAAACATGTTCTTGACTTGAAATTTTAAATCCATTCTTAAATGAACATCTTCTAAAATAGAAAGCGTGAATACAAAGAATGATCTATATAATAGCAGTGTAAATGACTACTAATGTAACGTAATCTGTTTATCTTAAAATAATACCGACCCAGAAACACTTTCAGTTGCCTACACCTTTTCAATAAAGCACTCGGCGTCTGTCAAGTAGCAAAGTCTACTCCTCGCAGACCGAAAGCAAACCTTATAAAAGCTGAAGGAAAAAGGAGGAGAGAACTTACTGTGAGGAGAAAAGGGCAGGTAGCTGGAGAAGAGTGTTTTCTGCAGAGGGCCACTCTCTTATAAATGCTGATTGCTCAGAGCTGCCAGCTAATAAATTCTTATCTGTGTTTCTGGAGCCTGTAATTACAACAAAAGTTGACATGGGGGGAAGATGAAGTGTCATCCCATGAATTATTGATACTGACCTTTTTACAGGATGAAGTTCTACGTTAGATAGGGTGAGCTGAAGCACGATGGAGTCAGTAAGTGCTTTTCTGTGGGTTTCTGCTGGCTTTGGATTTGGCTTAAAATGGATTTTTAAAAAAAGAGAGACGGAGTTTATAAATTTGGAGAGTTGCATTAAAAAAAAAATTCTCCCACTCCTCTACCCTCCTTACTCTACCTTTCCTTCCTGTGGTCTTAAAGCCCTGCAGAAGCCGGTCTGGACTCATGCCTGCCCATGGTCATACCACAGCCTGCACTGTGTTATCACACCAGCACTGAAAATTTTTAAGGTTTCCATCTGCTGGTGACAGGCCACCCTGCCATTATCATCTCCACGTATACACCCACACTCCCGCTCCTGTCTGCTTCCTCGCAAACGTAACTCCCTCTGGCTTTACGTAGCTCCAGGGTCTCTGCATAAAATTTTTTGATCACTTAGACTTTTTATAGAAATCAAGTTATTGAATACCTGTGTTGGGAATGCCACTAGAAACGTTTGTTGGGGTTTTTTTTCCCACTGCCTTGAGCCAAAGGCAAAAGATGTCATAACAATTTTCTATAATCTGATCACACCTTTAGATAGCTCTACAGATTTTTCAAGAAAATGTAAAAGGTGGCATTTTAGTCTCCATTTCTAAAACCCACACCAAACAAAACCAGCTTGCTTGGTGTAAGTGTTTAACAAAAGGACAGAAAGATCACCCAAAGGCCAACAAAATCTTTTTAAATCTAGCTATACATTAAGCCAAATGCACATCATTTTATGAGGAAAGGAACAGGAGGATTTCCTCCTCTCTTTTTCTCTCTGATAGGCCAATTTTCTGAATGTTTTGCGAAGATTTTAACTTTTAGGAAACCACGAACATGTCATTATTTTACTAAAGTGTTAGGCTCTTGCTCACATAAGCCATGTTTTCTCACATGATACTTCCCAACAAGTTCACTGGTACTCCCTGTTTGAGGAAGGACACTTCTCGTGAGCAAGGGCTGCCTTTTGTGCTGGCCAACCTACCAGGCAGCTCACAAGAATCTGCTCTTTAACCTGAGATGGCAAGGGATCTCCTGCAGCTGGATTCCTTACCTGACCTACCCGCAAAACTATGCCAGAAAAATTTGTCTGGTATTACTCTGCACAAATGCAGTCAAAGAAAATTTGGAGCAGATTTGAGTAGACGCAGGATTTAGCTCTCCATCTCGAATTCTTAGTTTAGGCACTTATTTTCTGTCCTTTCACAGTACATTCTGTGATTCTTTTAAAGCTTCATCAAATGTATTTGAAACACCTGGTTTATGTTCCGCTTATTCTTATGCTAGGCTTATGCTTCTCAGAAAACCCTTCCCAAGTATTTATTTTGGAGACCGGGGAGAGAGGTGCAAAAGAAAAGTTCAACACTCAAAGCATGCAAGTGCTGCTTACAAACCCCACACATGGAGAGGCAGGGCTCTGTGCGAGAAGTGTGTCCAAACTAAAGGTTATTTTTATTGCAATTTGAAGCATTCGTAGCAGAAGATGCCTTGTCATTCAAATCAACAGTCGCACCACTGGAGTCCAATTTGTAGGAATGTACAGGGTAACTGGAGTAAACTGATTTCCCCAAATGTTGTGACAGACGGTAAACTTCTTTCTTGTTGAAGAGGGGCAAATCTTTCACGGCTTGTTGGATATATACAGAAGCAATATCTTTCAGAGATGGCTGACTGAATGTCCAGCCTGGAGATAATCTGACTACTCTGAAAGAGATTGTGATGATGTTGTAATCTTCACAATTGCAATCTTCATCGGTTCCTCTTGATATTGTATTTTATAATGGAATTCTCTTAAAGTACCCAACCATTTCTTTTCTATGAGGAACATGCTCTGCTCGGCTTTTATTCAATTTGATTTAATTCCTCTAGCAATAAAGAGGACAAGGATGCTCAGCAAGTTAATGGGTGGCAGGCCTGTGTGAGAGAGCTTGCTTGCTCTGGACTTCAGAGGCCACTTATGTTAGATACTTCCAGATCTCCAGTTGTAAAAACTGATATACTCCAGGATATACTTAGGATTTAACAGATTTTCAAGAAATAGGTTGAAAAGACCAGTGGATATTCTATCTGATAATGGGACATTTTGTTTAATCATAAAATCATAGAATCGTTTAGGTTGGAAAGGACCTTTAAGATCATCAGGTCCAACCGTTAACCTAGCACTGCCATCCCACCACTAAACCATGTCCCTAAGCACCTCGTCCACCCATCTTTTAAACACCTCCAGGGATGGGGACTCACCACCACTTCCCTGGGCAGCCCGTTCCAATGCTTGACAACCCTTTTGGTGAAAATTTTTTTCCCTAATATCCAACCTAAAGCTGCCCTGGCGCAACTTGAGGCCATTTCCTCTCATCCTATGGCCCATTACCAGAGAGAAGAGACCAACAGCCACCTCGCTACAGCCTCCTGTCAGGTAGTTGTAGAGGGCGATAAGGTCTCCCCTCAGCACGTTTGAAGATGGTTTTGCTTGTTTGTATTCAAACCTCCCCTAGATTTTATGAAATACAAGCTATTGTAGGAAGTGACATGATGGACATGTGCAATAAGATAATTTCCTTTCCACAATGTTACAGTTGGAAAAGGAGAATAGTTGGAAAAGGAGAATAGTTTTTAGCTGCTCTAAAAATTGAAAGCATTTATGTATAGAATAGCCAAATCTGATATATTTGAGTTGGCGGTACGCTACAGCTATGAAAGCCAGCTTTTCTATGGAGGACACAAAAATTGTCTCCCACAGATATGCCTCTATGGTGTGCTACAGCCATGGTGGCACAAAAACAGGGGTGGTGATATTTTCTGGCAAACAAAATCAAAAGCTTGAGGTTGGTGCTTCCTGAAACAGTATAGCAAGGATCCCCCTTGGTAGTGCTGTGTGGAATGTATCAAAGCCCTCACAAAGTTACGAAATACTTTGCTGCTCATGTGAATCACTATTAAAATATTAGAAGTATGCATATCTAACCATATTTTTGTGCCTGAATAAGGCAAATTTTATTAAGAGAAATGAGCACTGGATTTATGAGCACATGTGAGGTTGGACATGTGAATGGGTATGAAACTTAGGACAGCAATGCCATTAAGCAGTGCAACTCCTGGTGTACGAATGTCATGGGTCTTAGGCCTCCTTCTCCCTCCCCAACCTGCCCTCCAGCTTCTGTATTATCCAGAGCCTGTGCCTGGATAGTGGAACGTGTCCCTGACCATGGCAGGGGGGTTGGAACTAGATGATATTTAAGGTCCCTTCCAACCCAAACCATTCTATGATTCTATGAAAAAGTTGGGAGGTTCATTGTCTGCCCTCGATGTGCAGGAACACCCATTTCACAAGGAGCCAAGAGCACTTGGGTGTGCATTGCAGCGTGGTGGCCTGCACTGCATGGTTTCCAGCACTCAGAGCTCTGAAAATGGCAAGAGGAGTTATGATGGTCGACAGCCGGCTCAATGTGAGCTGTCAGTGTGCCCAGGTGGCCAAGGCCAATGGCATCCTGGCTGGTATCAGAAAGAGCGTGGCCAGCAGGAGCAGGGAAGTGATTGTCCCCCTGTACTTGGCCCTGGGGAGGCCTCACCTCGAATATTGTGTTCAGTTTTGGGCTTCTCGCTGCAAGAAAGACATTGAGGTGTTGGAGCATGTCCAGAGAAGGGCAACAAAGCTGGGGAAGGGTCTGGAGCACAAGTCTTATGTGGACCGGCTGAGGGAACTGGGGTTTTAGCCTGGAGAAAAGGAGACTCGGGAGACCTTATCGCCCTCTACAACTGCCTGAAAGGAGGGGGTAGTGAGGTGGGTGTTGGTCTCTTCTGCCAAGTAACAAGTGATAGAATCATAGAATCATAGAATCACCTCAGTTGGAAAAGACCTTTAAGATCATCGAGTCCAACCGTTAACCTAGCACTGCCATCCCACCACTAAACCATGTCCCTAAGCACCTCATCTATCCTTCTTTTAAAGACCTCCAGGGATGAGGACTCCACCACCTCCCTGGGCAGCCCATTCCAGAGCCTGACAACCCTCTCGGTGAAGAAGTTTTTCCTAATGTCTAGCCTAAACCTGCCCTGGCGCAGCTTCAAGCCATTCCCCCTCATCCTATCATCTGTTACCAGGGAGAAGAGGCCGACCCCCACCTCACTACAGCCTCCTTTCAGGTAGATGTAGAGGGCGATCAGGTCTCCCCTCAGCCTCCTCTTCTCCAGACTAAACAACCCCAGTTCCCTCAGCCGCTCCTCGTATGACTTGTGTCCCAGACCCCTCACCAGCTTGGTTGCTCTCCTCTGGACCTGTTCCAGCAAGGCAACATCTTTCTTGTAGTGAGGGGCCCAAAACTGAACACAGTATTCGAGGTGCGGCCTCACCAGCACCGAGTACAGGGGCACGATCACGTCCCTACTCCTGCTGGTCACACTATTCCTGATACAGGCCAGGATGCCATTGGCCTTCTTGGCCACCTGGGCACACTGCTGGCTCATATTCAGCCAGCTGTCAATCAGTACCCCCAGGTCTTTTTCCACCAGGCAGCTTTCCAGCCACTCTTCCCCAAGCCTGTAGCGCTGCATGGGGTTGTTGTGACCCAAGTGCAGGACCCGGCACTTGGCCTTGTTGAACCTCATACAATTGGCCTCGGCCCATCGATCCAGCCTGTCCAGGTCCCTTTGCAGAGCCCTCCTCCCCTCCAGCAGATCAACACTACCACCCAGTTTGGTGTCATCTGCAAATTTGCTGAGGGCACACTCAATCCCCTCATCCAGGTCATTGATAAAGATATTAAACAAGACCGGCCCTAAAACTGAGCCCTGGGGGACACTGCTTGTGACCGGCCGCCAACTGGACTTAGCTCCATTCACCACGGCTCTCTGGGCTCGGCCACCCAGCCAGTTTTTAACCCAGCGAAGAGTACATCCATCTAGGCCATGAACTGCCAGCTTCTCCACGAGAATGCTATGGGAGACTGTGTCGAAGGCTTTGCTGAAGTCCAGGTAGACAACATCCACAGCCTTTCCCTCATCTACCAGGCGGGTCACCTGGTCATAGAAGGAAATCAAGTTGGTTAGGCAAGATCTGCCTTTCGTGAACCCATGCTGACTGGGCCTGATCCCCTGATTGTCCTCCATGTGCCTGGTGAGCACACTCAAGATGAACCTCTCCATAATCTTCCCCGCTACCGAGGTCAGGCTGACTGGTCTGTAGTTCCCCAGATCCTCCTTCCGGCCCTTCTTGAAGAGAGGTGTCACATTTGCCAACCTCCAGTCTTCTGGGACCTCCCCTGTTCTCCAGGACTGCTGATAAATGATAGAGAGTGGCTTGGCAAGCTCCTCTGCCAACTCCTTCAGCACTCTTGGGTGGATCCCATCCGGCCCCATAGACTTGTGGATGTCCAGGTGGCATAGCAGGTCAAAGACTGCTTCCTCCTGGATTATGGGGGGTTCATTCCACTCTCTGTCCCCATCTTCCAGCTCAGGAGGCCGGGTACCCTGAGGATAACTCGTCAGGCCATTAAAGACCGAGGCAAAGAAGGCGTTGAGTATCTCAGCCTTTTCCTCGTCTTTAGTGGCAATGTTCCCCCTTGCATCCACTAGTGGATGGAGGTTCTCCCTGGCTCTCTTTTTGCTGTTAACATATTTATAAAAACTTTTCTTATTATCCCTTACAACAGTGGCCAGGTTAAATTCCAGCTGGGCTTTTGCCTTTCTAATCTCCTCTCTGCATAACCTGACAAGATCCCTGTACTCTTCTTGGGTTGCCTGCCCCTTCTTCCAGAGCTGGTAAGCTCTCCTTTTTTCCCTTAGTCGCAGTAGTAGTCCTCTGTCCAGCCAGGCCGGTCATCTTCCCCGCCGATTTGTCTTACGGCACATGGGGACAGCCTGGTCCTGTGCCTTTAAGACTTCTTCCTTGAAAAACACCCAGCCTTCCTGGACCCCTTTGCCCTTCAGGACTATCTCCCAAGGGACTCTCCCAACCAGCGTTCCGAGCAGGTCAAAGTCTGCCCTCCGGAAATCCATGGTGGCGGTCTTGCTGACCCCCTTCCTTACCTCACCAAAGATCGAAAACTCTACCATTTCGTGATCACTAAGGCCTAGATGATTTCCAACCACCACCTCTCCCACCAGTCCTTCTCTGTTAGTGAACAGGAGGTCAAGCAGGGCACTTCCCCTGGTAGGCTCACTTACCAGCTGTGTCAGGAAGTTATCTTCCACACACTGCAGGAACCTTCTGGACTGTTTCCTTTCTGCTGTATTGTATTTCCAGCAGATGTCTGGGAAGTTGAAGTCCCCCACAAGAACAAGAGCTCGTGACTGAGAGACTCCTGCCAGCCGCTTGTAGAATTCTTCGTCAACGTCCTCATCCTGGTCGGGTGGTCTGTAACAGACTCCCAACAGGATATTTTTCTTGTTGGCCTTCCCCCTCATCCTCACCCATAAGCATTCTGCCTCACCACAAGTGTCAAGCTCTGTACAATCTAAACACTCCCTAACACACAGAGCCACCCCGCCACCTCTCCTTCCTTGCCTGTCCCTTCTGAAGAGTTTGTAGCCATCCATTGCAGCACTCCAGTCATGGGAGGCATCCCACCATGTTTCTGTGATGGCGACTATATCATAACCATCCTGCCTTACAATGGCTTCCAGCTCCTCCCGTTTGTTGCCCATGCTGCGTGCATTAGTGTAGATGCACTTGAGCTGGACTGTCAGTTTCACCCCCAGCAATGGGGTGACCCCCCCAGGCTCCTCTCTAGTGAGCCTGTTTATATCCCCTCCCCCCTTCAGGCCTAGTTTAAAGCCCTCTCTACAAGCCCCGCCAGTTCATGACCGAGGATCCTATTTCCCTTTCGAGAGAGCTGGGCACCGTCTGTTCTCGACAGGCCCGGTGCCATGAAAACCTCTCCATGGTCAAAGAAGCCCAAGCCCTTCCGATGGCACCAACCTTTGAGCCACACGTTAACTGCTCTAGCTTTCCTATTCCTTTCCGTGTTCCCTCCTGACACTAATGGGATCGAGGAGAGCACTAGCTGCACTCCTGATCCTTCAACCATTATTCCCTAGTGCCCTGAAGTCCCTTTTGATCAATTTGGGGCTTCTCTCTGGCAATTCATCACTGCCTGCCTGTATAATCAAGAGCGGATAGTAGTCAGAGGGCCGTACCAGACCAGGGAGTCTCTTGGCAATGTCCCTGATCCGGGCCCCAGCGAGGCAGCAGACTTCCCTATAGGATGGGTCTGGGCGGCATATCGGGCCCTCCGTTCCCTTCAGAAGGGAATCGCCCACAACAATTACCCTTCTTTTTTGCTTTGTACAGTCGGTCTTGATAGGTAGGGGTGACGGTCTCTCCCTAGCCAGCCCCCTGGTTGGGCCTTCATCCCCATCCTCAGTTGCCTGGCCCTCAACTTCCAGAGCCCCATGTCTGTTATGCAAGGGCAGCTGGGAAGGTGAAGGAGCCCGGGAGGGGACTCTCCTCCTGCCCCGAGCAGAAACCTTTTTCCATCCCTCATCATCTCTTGGGTCTCTAGCTTCTGCCTGCCGGCAAGAGGACAGAGGATCCTCTGCTACCTGTGGAGCCTCTGTCTGCTGCCGTGGCCTGAGGGATGGTAGAGTGCGGCTCCACCAGTCTATCTCCATCTCGCATTCTCTAATACTCCTTAATCTCTCCACCTCTTCTTTCAGCTCTGCCACCAGGCAGAGCAGATCATCCACCTGCTCACACCTGAGACAGGCCCTGTCCTTACCAACCCTGGTACAGCTGACAGGCTGAGGCACTCCCGCCAGCGACCTGGACAGCCCCGTGTTTCTGTTTAGGCGGGGACTCCGTCTGAGTCGCCACGTTCCGTCTGGCAACAGCTTTCGGACGAGTGGAAACCATTGCTCTCTCCTCGTTTGGGTGCCTATGGGTGCTAGTCGAGTGACCCTCCGAGCCAGGAGGGGAGCACGCGCCCTGCCCGCGCGCCCTGCCCGCGCGCCCTGCCCGCGCAAACTGCCCGCGCGCCCTGCCCGCGCAAACTGCCCGCGCAAACTGCCGCGCCACGCCCTTCTGACGCGCCACGCCCTGTTTGCCCACCCTGTTCGCCGCGCTCCGGGTCGCTCGCGCTCCCTGGGGGCTGCTTTTGTACGCCAGGAGGGTCCGGCCGCCGTCACCCCTGACTCCGCCCCCGCTGGGTCAGAGCTGCCTGCTCGTCAGGAGCCCGCTCTTTCGCGCCCTGGGAGGGGGGAGGGGGTGGGGTCCCCTCTCGCTCCCTGTGCTTTTTCGCCTTTTTGCCTCCGCGGGTTTTGCCGCTTCAGAAAGGGTCCCTCGGCGCGATCCTCTGCTCCCGAACCCTTCGCCTCAGTGGCTTCGATAGGACAAGAGGAAAGGGCCTCAAGTTGTGCCAGGGCAGGTTTAGGTCAGACATTAGGAAAAAATTCTCCACTGAAAGGTTGTCAAGCATTGGAACGGGCTGCCCAGGGAAGTGGTCGAGTCCCCATCCCTGGAGGTGTTTAAAAGATGGGCAGATGAGGTGCTCGGGGACATGGCTTCGTGGTGGGATGGCAGGGTTAGGTTAACGGTTGGACGCAGTGATGTTAAAGGTCTTTTGCAACCTAGATGATTCCATGGGTCTATGATTTCTGCAGCACAGTTGCACGGGGTGTCTTCCCAAGGACTTGCAGATAGAAGCAGGGTAGACCTTGTGTGGAGGTAGCCCTGCGTGAGGCGAAAGCTGGGAAACCTTCATTTTGCTGCTCGCACGTGCCACGAGGGGTCACGGTTTACGATGGAGGGATGCGCCGAGATTTCCTCACGGCCCGTTACAAATACTAACCCGCGCGCTGCCCGCGGCCGGGGAGGAGCGCAAAGCTCCGGCTGAGCCGCGGAGCGGCGGGGGCCGGGGCCGGGGCCGGGGTGGGATGGGTGGTTGGTTGGTTGGTTGGTTGGTGTCACCTCTCGCCGTGCCCGCGGAGCTGGGCGTCAGGGCACAGGCACCTGGGGCAACCCCACCGGCCCGGCGACCCTGCCCTTGCCCCGCCCCGCCGGCCCCGCTCCCGCTCCGCCCGGCGCCCCGCACCGGGGCTGCCCCTCGCCCCGCCCCAGCCCGCGCCCCGCAGGCCGGCGAGGAGGCGCGGGCAGAGCGCGGGCAGCCCCCGGCCCCCTCCCGCCGCCTCCCGGCCCGGCCCGCCCGCCCACCGCGGCATAGGGCCGCCCCGGGGGCGGCGAGGGCAGAGCCCGGCGCAGGATGGCCGCGGGGCCGGGCTCCCCGCTCTTCGGGGCCCTCCCGCCGCCCTGCCCTCTGCCCCGCGCAGCCGGAGCCCCCCGGCTCCCGCGGGATGGGGCTCAGCCTCCACCCGCCGTACTTCAACCTGGCGGCGGCAGCCGCCATCCGGGCCACGGCCACCGGGGGGGGGACTGCAAGCTGGTGGGGGGCCCGGCCGCCGCCCCCCTGGGGCGCGCCATCCAGGTAACCGGGCGGCCGGCTGGCGCCGAGGGGGGTGGCGGCGCCGGGACCCCCTTCCCCTCGCACCCTGCTTCCCGTCCCTCGCCGCCTCCCCGCGCCGCGGAGCGACGGGGATGGGGGGTGGGTGTGGGGGGCTTCCCGGGCCCTCCGGGGGTGCTGGCGTTACCCCGGGGTGCGTGGTCTCATCTTCCCGAGCGTTTTCTCCCGGCCGGCCCTGTGCTCCGGGGAGAGGAGGGGAGCGTGGGCCCGCGGGACCCCACGCGGGGAAGCGCCGGGAAGGGTGGAAGACACCCCCACACACACACACCCCGCCCCACGCCGGGCTGCCCCCGGTCCGGCCCCGCTGCCCCAGCCACTCCCGGTGCCGCGGCGGCTCCCGGGGATGCGTGAGCCGCTCTTCCCGCTGGGAGGTGGCTCAGGGAGCACCCGGGCGGTGTTTTGCGGCCTCGGCGCTTGGCCCGTGGTCCGCGGAGAGCAGCGCGATGCTTCGGGGGGTCCAGCAGTGAGCCAAGGGGGGCGCGGGTGGGGGCGTGGGGCTCTGGTAACCTCTCAGCCGGGAGCGGGCATCTTTCGGGGGGAGGCTGGAAAAGAGGTCCGGTTTTAGTCCGGTGGCTCTGTGGTATTTTACAGGCACTAAAGGTGAGGCTCATTGCCTGTGCCTTGCATCTGTGCCGGTGGGAGGAAGGCAGGGATTCCCTGGGACTCTCGACAGGGAGTACAAGCGTGCAGGGCAGCGAGGGTGATGATGATCTCTCCTAGCGTAGCGTAAGATTACTACGTGCGTTTTGTGCCGATCACAAGACAGGCAACAATAAATGGCAAAACTCCTGGCAAGGGGTTAATGGAAATATACTTTCCCTTCGGTAGAAACGTGCATGAACATGTCTGTTAGAGGGTAAGGAAGGAGTAACAAACGCACCAAACTCTGTGATGGATGGATGCTCAGGATCAGTTTGATCAGAACTTTGTTAAACCGGGGGACTTTCCTAAAGCCTCCAAAAAGACCTTCCAAAGTTATTTTCTTTGTATTCTCTCTTGGCGGGAGGAGAAGAGAGCCGGAATGAAACTGCAATTTGAAAGGGATTTTTGAGAGCTTTAAGGTCCACTTTCTGGCTCCAGGCAATACAGAAAGAACGCAAGTAAATTTTTAGCATCTTGGAAGAAGGATTAACGTTTCAAAGCCTTATGAGGTGTTTGTGCGCTTTAATAGTGAAATAACCTGTAATACCTGGTTTCAGAAGAGGTTGCAGTGAGTAAGAGAGTTTTTCTGCTCATTTTTTAATGGGGACAAGTGCTCAAGACAGGGGGAGAGGACCAAGAAGGTGCAGCCTATGTACTCCTTGTCATGTGCCGGGAGGGAGCGTGCACCATCACGCAGCCTGCCTGTTCGTTAGGCAGCCACAGCCAGCAGCGTGCTTTGCCCGCAACTTCTCTCGGCCATGCCTTCCTGCCTTGCCATGAAATCTCAGTTTACCTCAGACCTGTGTGGTGCCCTCCATCATAAAAAACTCAAAGTGCTTTGGAGATGCTTATGGGCTGAGTAGCACACAGTTTTACCAATAGGAAAACTGGGTCACAGGTACTACATACTTAAACTAAGGTTACAAAAAAAAAGAAGGTTGTGATGATCAGGAAACTGCTTGGTCCTCTGTTTCTAACACAGCTAAAGTTTAGGCATTCGTCCCTCCATACTGAACACAACACCCACGTTTAAAGTTTCCTGAAACAACCACGCCACCAGGTGAACAGCAAGCCCAGTCACCTGTCAGCAACACAGTACAGCCCACTGCTGCAGTGAAATCTCATACTGTCATGCCTTGGAATATCAGAAATCACAGTATAACAAAAATCAGCCAAAACAAACATCAGATAAACACATCAAGCAAGCGGAAGGAAGCCTGTTGCGTGATGCACATTGCCGCTGATGGTTTTTGTAGTTGTTCCCTTTATATACTAACACCCAACTGGAAATGGGGGTTTGCTGTAGATAGGAAGAGGCTAGAAAGGCGGGAGGGGGTGGGGTGGGGTGGATTCTTCTTATTAAACATTTGCCTTACAGGTCCTAGGTTAGAGGGCAGTTATGGTTCATGCCTGATGCAAGTTCCCAGAAGGACTGCTGATAGCTCAGCCCTGGCGCAAGGAAGCATGTTGTGCCTCTTGCAGCATTTGTGTAAGCACTGAGACAGCAGCGTCCCTCCCCAGTTTTAACAAAGCCCCCATTGAGATACATAACATGAACGCTCTGGTCATTTACCAGTAGTTGTTGCGGTTCAAGAAGGCTTGGAAAGTCTTTCAAAAGGCCAGCGACATCCAGCCATGAAAAATGCAGTAACAGCACAATGTACGTATTATCAAGCCACTCTACCTCACAAGTTCAAAGACACTGTAAATAAGAGAATCTCTTCTTCCATGGAAAATCGGAGGGAAGCGCATTAAACTCTTACAGAAATTGAGCTTACATAGAAGGGTTTAAAATCAGTGTAAGTATTCACGTGTTGCTTCTTATGAGTCCGAGGGAAGGTCATGCAGCTTTTACAAAAAGTGGTAGGTGTCAGGCTGGTTCAATTTAAAGCAACGCCGTGCACTTGAGTCACTCCTGGTCTCTACAAGGCTGGATTGTGGCTGTTGCTCTATGAATAGGGAGATCGGAAAGAAGGTGCGGGGGGTGATCCTCTTTCTGAGGACGGGAGCAGACAGCTCTCTTGCAAGTGCTATCCCGAGCACTGAAAATAAGGCAAAGAGAGGAAGAGCAGCCCCGGCTTCATTTCCACTGTTCTGCCATTGGCCTCGCTTGTTCAGCTTGCCATTTGGCGATGTGTCTTTTAACGAAGCCTGGAAATGAAAACCCAGCAAATCCAGAACGTTGCGTTTTGGAGGTTATTTAAAGCTCTTCCGTGAGGTGATTGGTGGGGTGGGGGCTCCCTTCGCGGGCAGCTCAACCGAGGCTCTTACGGCAGTGCTGGACATAGGCTGTGGAAAGCAGTAGGTTTCCCTTCTTTAGCACGTTGGCAAGCAGGACAATGACTTCATAAGCATAGTGTTGAGTGAAGAGATGCACCGCAGTGTAAAATATTTCTGTGGCTGATAGATAAATGGCATGCCTGGCTTTGTCTGCCAATCTGTTTGCAGTGGTGTGCAGGTGTGAATTAAAGTTTAACTGAGTACCTGTCCTGCCCTGCCAGCGGGCACAGGACTGCTAGGTATTAAACAGGGAACAAATCCTTCTTTGTTGTCACTTTCTGTAGCTTACAGGCAAGACATTTTCATCCCCGGGTGTCCCTGGTCCACACCGGCGTATTTCAGTGAACTCCTTCATGCAGTTCCAGTTTTCTCCTTTGCTCAGGAGAACCAGGGGAAAGGAGGGTGACAAGGTCACCAGCAAATGCACACCTGCCTGCGTGATGAACTGCAGCCAAAAGCAAACAAAGACTCGAGGCCCAGTCTCCTGGAGTGGAGACGTGTTTCGTAGAAGACAGGCTGAGCTCGGCGTGCCTGAGATACTGCCAGTGGGAAGCAGGGAAGGCTGCTTTGTCCAATAATTTTTTTTCTTTCATTTTTTTGTTTTGCCGCCTTGTTGGCAGGGTTGCTGGAATGTACTTTAAATAACTGAAACTCCAGCTGTTGCAAGGAAATTCTTTGAATTATATGTCTAAAAAGAAAAAGGTGGTATGTTGAGTTCAGACCCACATGCTCTTGCTGTACCGAAATCACACAGGTGCATGTAAATGTACGCTCGCATTTAATACTCCCCATTGCTTTCTGCTCTTTGAGGCTGTTTCCAGATCAGAGCTGAAACTGCTGTAGCAGCAATGGTTCCCTGTGTATTTCCAGCCTGATCATTATGAGCGTGAATTTAGATCTAAAGACCACGTTTCGTGCACATTATAAAACTATTTAGGGAAGCTTGTACTGTTGTAACATACATGTCAGTACTCCACGTATGCCTTTGTCCGGAAAGATGCTCTGATGTGGTGGTAACTGCAGTTGTTGGTGCATAGATCGATTTCTGAGTGTATTGATTCTGCAGAGAGTGGCACGATGTTCTCTGTCATCACTGCAAAAACTGGCAACGTTGCCTGTAGCTAGCCCGGGCTGATGTGGTGTCTGCTGCAGCAAACTCTATCTGAATCCAGCAGTGTCCTGGCATATTGTAGTTTGTAGGAAAAGCAGCCAAACCATCTTCTCCAAGAGAGCTGGAGGAGAATCGTGTTATAACATGACCCCAGGCATAGTTAACCAACATATGTACGTGTTTAGTAAGTCTCTAAAACAACATCATATTCAGGGCTCTCCAGAAGAGCGGGATGAGGATGGGATCATTGCTAGATGCAGATGCTGAAATTATTACTACTGATGCAGAAATATTGCGTGAACATCTATGTTTTGTATTTGAAAGACGCAAGATGGTGTGTTTGTATCACCTGAGAATGATGGAGCAGTTTCTGATCCATTAGTAACTATGGTAGATGCTAAACAAATTCTGTTAGAGATAAACATCCTAAATTCACCAGGCTTGCAAGACTGTACCCAGCAAGATTATGAGAGCCCTGATGTTATTCCTCTATTAAAAGTGGCCAAGTACGATTGCTCCAGTTACTTTATACTGGTTAGTCTGACGGTAGCAACAAACAAAATAACGGCAGTTATATGGGATTCTGCTAATGCTTAAAAGGTTGGAATATCCTTCATGCCAGGCAGCATGGGTTGAGGAAACAACAGAAGCTTTGTCACAGCTTTTTGATGAAAATACGCTTACTGATAAAGAGAAGGAAATATTACCTTATTTAAAACTGGGTCCAACACAGCATCGGGACTTCACAAGCTGAATGGATTAAGCAACTGTTCAGCTGAAGTAACCACTAAGAATGTGCTGCCCTTTAATGAAAATGACATTTTTCTGATGGGGTTCTACAAAGGTCTGTGCCTGGCACAGTTCAGCATTTGCGTTGATTATCTCCACCCAGTGACTGGAGTAAGAAGTGATAAAAAGGTCCCTTTACAATGCTTCAGCACTAATCATAGTAGACTGTAAAATGCAGTTTCTTGAAGATAAAAATACTGCTTGTGGGGCAAGCCAAGATGCCAAATTAAAAGACAATTAACTTTCCTGAAGTTTATTCACCATTTATTGTATAGAAGAGTACAGAGAGCTTTAGAGACTGTCAAAGAGAGATTATCAGGGCAGCTCTGGAGAGTGGCTTTAGTTGTGGACTGGAAATTGGGCGGTAACTTCTGCAAATGAAGATACAATGGGATTCTTTAAAGGGAAACTTAAAGGGAACACTGTGTAGGATCCATTGCATTTTCCACGAGTACACATTGTTCCGAAGTCTCTGATTCAGAATGTATTATACTCCCATGAAAAAATGAGAGCAGTATTATAAAATTGTAACACCAAACTTATAGGCAAGTAACAGATAGAGTACTTTTTACGGTTTTATTAATACCAGGCTATGTACATATGTGGATATTTCACGGTCTTTTAGAAGAATTGAGGATAATTTATGTGTTGGTCTTAATCCAATTTTAAGAATCTTTGTTTCATTAATTTCCTGCAGATACCCCTGCAGATGTAATATAGGTTATTTCACCAAAGTATCAATAAATTCATTAATAAAGGAAGACTTCTTGTAATTTCCTTAAAGAGATTGCTGAAATTTTAGTTTGTAACATAAAATCTAGTGTTTCAGGGTGTAAGTCTGTAATTTAATTGCCAGGGGAATAATTTATACATTAAAAATTATACTTTATAAAGAGACAGAGAAAATTTAACCCCATTTTTAGTTAACGGTCTAGTTCAGAGTCTCAACAAGCGCATGTGTCTGCAGTGCAGAAGATTTGAACCGAGACCATATTTTTAATTTATTGTGTTTCAGGGACAGTTTTGTGATTATTGCAATGCTGCTGATCCCAGTAAAGCTCACCCGGTTACCAATGCGATTGATGGTACGGAACGCTGGTGGCAAAGTCCCCCTCTTTCTATGGGCTTGAAGTACAACGAAGTCAATGTCACTTTAGATCTGGGACAGGTGAGTGCATGAGCTATTGGGTGAGGTTTGATCACTTGCATTTATATGCAAGCTTTGCAATTGGGAGAGATGTTTGAACTGATGATTTTAACTTCCAACGCCACAGCTTTGTTGTCTGTTTTACGTTCTGTAGTTTTTTACCAAGTTAACTTTATTGAAGTGATTATTTCCTTCAGGAATGTTGATGATGTGGGTTCTTGCCAGTGGCATCACACAGGTTTCATGTCTGTGCTTTCTTGCACAGACACTGTAACTCATTAACCTGAAGTTACCAGAGGGATTGGTCAGCTGAAACTGGGGCTCTACCTTCCATTTCATATTCTCCTTTTCCATGGGCACAGAGAGAGAGATATTTCATGATCTCTTACCATGCACGCATTTTGAGAATAATGTTTGGAGTCTGCTTTTGCCTCAGGGGTCCTTCTGGTTTCTCTATCATCCAGCCAGATCTTCAAGACAGACACAAAAATTCTGATAACATGGTCTAAAAGGGAAGGGGCAGCAAACCCAGTGTAATATGAATTAGTAATATGGCAGTAACACGAACACCCGTATTTCCTCTGCAGGCAATAGGCAAGTGGCTAACAGTAAAGCCTCTGTATCTGTATTTTAAGTCATAGGGATGGATTCTCAGCTGCCGTAATTGGGCACTGATCCAGTGAAATTAGTTACTCTCTGCAAGTTCACACCAGCTGAAAATACATGACTATAAATATATGTTGGGGGCTGCAAAATACATGTATACATATGCATATATATTTTGGACAGTAGTAACTGTTTATTGAATGATTGTATAGGACAGGATTTTTTGAATAGGCGTTTGATTTAATTGGCAGCAAGGGGAGGAATAACTAAGGAAAAATGTTTCTCTGTGAGACTTAGCTGCCATTTTGTTGGGGATTCAGGTGCAAATTATCTCACATCTTCTGTTACATGGGGTTTTAATGTTCCTGTCCCTCGCATGACTGGAATGGTTCCCATTTTGAGAGCGTCTTCATTCAGTGTTTCTGGATCCAGTGCACCAGCAGTGCCAGACAACTTAAGATAGAGAGTATCAGTAGTTAAACAGAAGTGCTGTGATTTTTGAATTTGCATTTCTATTAAGTAAATTTATAACATGCCTGTTTTCTTGGTTGCTTTTCTCCAGTGTACCTACCATGAAAGAAAGGAGAGTTACATAGAAGCTGATGACTTTTTAGGCCACAGTGTCCGCATTAGCCTAGCACACAGTGGTTGGACCTATCTCTGAGTTGTGTTGCTCTTTGTGTTACGCTATAGAGTTGAGAGGTGTTGCATCCCCTGATGCTTTGTGCTCCTGTGAAGTGAGTTGCTCAGTCAGCCTTTCCCAGCAAACTGGAGGGAGGTCTGTCTTTCAGGCCGGGCATTCAGGGTA
Organism: Gorsachius magnificus; assembly: GCA_034008185.1. Taxonomy (NCBI): domain Eukaryota; kingdom Metazoa; phylum Chordata; class Aves; order Pelecaniformes; family Ardeidae; genus Gorsachius; species Gorsachius magnificus. The sequence continues at coordinate 51,905,836 of CM067082.1, read as the reverse complement.
GGGACACTGAATGCAGAGCAGGGTGCTATGAATAGACATGGGAAGGCAACCGCTTACCACTAAGCCAGACCTTACCTTCTAAGCTGCCTGCATCCATCGTGGTCTCTGTAAGACACAGGATTAGGTTGCAGGCTATAATTTGTCTTGCAGTGTAGTCCAGCATATTTGTGGCCAACACATGCGCATCATCATCATCCACTTGTGTAGCACATTGCTCCATCCAAAACTATTCCTGCTGTGTACTTGTTAGTTTCTTTGGAGGACCTACTGACAGACACCTTATCTTTTATGTGTTGAGTAAACTTCTGAGAAACCTCCTTCCTTCAGAAGAAGGATGTGGACCAAGTGCCCTTTTCTCATGGGACTCTTTGGAGACCAACCTCTATGTGCTAAAATTCTTGTTATTAAAGGATTCCTCAGCAGGAGGCGGTGTGTTTCTCCTTACTCTGGTACCACTTGGAAAGGTGACTCTGAACTCCTTCACTTGGAAATGAGGGAAACCCAAGACAAAGGTCAAAATGACCTCAGGTCTTGTGATCAGGAAGGGATAATTTTACTTGGTGGATGGATGAGGGTTTAGTAGGATTCGTGTGATATTTCTCCCCCCCTCGCCCCCCTCACTTCATAGACATTATTATCTCATATCTGTGTTCAGTCAGTTAAACCCTAATCTCAGGATCTGTTTGAACTTGAGATTCACTTTTGACATTTTGCCTGGTATTCTCACACCCCAAATTCATACAGTAATGCACAATACTAATAATAATGAAGAAGAAAATTAAATACTGTGAAAGAGTAATTCTACTCAAGCGAACAGGTAAATACTGAGACCCCAGTTCACCTTACATTATTTCAGGGTCCTAAAAATTAAGAGATTAATGTGTGTTAGTCCCACAGGCTTTCTCAGCAGTTGACAGAGACTGAAGTTTTCAGAGTGCAATTCCCCTTCAAGTGAGCTGAAATAAAACTTTTGGTTTTTAAGGAGAAAATAAATGTTCTTAAAGTTTGATGTGTGCCTAAATACCTTGCAGAACCACAGGCTGTAATACTGAGAAGACAGCAGGGATGTAGTTTTCCTCGCTGAGTAGTTGTCCTGTTCTTTATTTTGACACAAGGCACCTTTTTCCGCAAGCAAAATATGGAAATGTTTTTGCATGTGCAAGACATGACCAAGAGTAAGGTGCCTATGCATGCAGGGAAGCAACGGCTGAATTGTAAGTTGGTCATCAAATATTCACAATTAGAGGAAGCAGAACTTAGTGCAATGTCAAAAGCTTTTCCTTTGCTGCATTCCTGCCATTATATCTTTAAGACTGCGAGCGGAGTCGCAGTGGAGCCTTTTGCCATGCTCTGATGACAATACTTAATTGAATAGTTGCCCCATGATGGAAGTCTGAGCGCTCATTGCCGTGGATTTGGAACAGAACACCCACCTGCTGCCGTTTCTGTTTCACAAGGGCTAGGGGTGATTTTGGAAGTCAAAGTCCCGCCAGGTTGTTCAGTCTTTCTTCTAGAAAAATGCTCATTTTGTTGTACTTTGTAATATGAGAAAAAGCAAAAGCCTTAAAGCAAAAGCCCTGCTTTACTTCCCTTTCTGACTTTCTGTACTATAGTTACATTTCTAATCAATCACAGTCCTTCTGAATAATAATTATAATGTTGATCCCTGAGGCAGTCTCTCCATCCTGTTAGCATGCCTGCTTATACTGTGGCTATTCCTGACTTGTTTAAAATATTTGGATCAAACGAAGTCTCACTTATTCTTTTAATTGGTCCTGATTTTGCCAGTGTAGTTTTCAACATATTTTAAACTTCTGAATCCAGAATGTCTGGCTTAAGTTCATTGCCCTTCCCCTGACTCTATGGATTGCCTAATTTTAGCAGATGCGCCCTCATCTTTGGCTTTCTTAATGCTCAGCATATATTACAGTAATAATCCCCCAGGTATTTTTCTGAACTCTTGTCTTCAGAAGTAGAAGATGAAGGTTCAGGATAGCACGATAGCATACGGTAGAGAAGAAATGTCTAACTGTTACACTTCAAAAAGTGTAGTCCACAAATTTTATTGTTGCTTTTAATTATGTGTCATTTCTCTAGTGTGCTTTTGTAGCAATAATAGAGTGCTGAAAGACTCAGAGTTGGTGAAGTCGTGTGCACTAATATGTTGAATAGTTTTTACATAGCGATATTATTAGGCACTGTTGTAAATTAAAGGCACATAGTGGAATGTAATATCCAAATTAGTACTTTTACTAGGGAGGGCGGGTAACTCAACCATAAATTTGAGGTAAGTGTTATGGCCTGTGGAGGACTTGGTTCTTTTATGTTATCTGCCACTTAAAGCATGTAAACATTTTGTAGAAAAGCCTCGCAGTTTGGCACATCTTCTGAGTTGCTTTTATATAGTAGGTATTTCTTTTTAGGTTTAGGTTTAATTTTGCCCCCAGCGTCTGTACTTCTGCTTCTCCCACTTCCCTTCCTATGTCCATTCCTACATGTTACTTACATTTTGTGATATGCTGTCCTAAATACCTCACTTTCAACTCAATATAGTAAAAGCAGAACCTCTGCTGACAGCCTCCAACCCTCCGCCCTGCCCTGTGTTTCCTTCCAGTGCTGACAGTGCTGCCGCGCTCTTTTTATGTGCAGCCCTCGTAGGGGGATGTTTATCTTCTGGACAACTGAGGTCTGAATTGTACAAATCCTTTCCCATATGAATAGCTTCAGTGTTCTGTGGAGAAATAGGCCATATGTAAGAAATAATTATGAGCATTGAGTTGGTCTTTGTCCAAATGGCAATGGAAAAGCAGCTGCATGAGAAGTTTCAGGATAATAACTGCCAATCATTGATGTATTTGCCTGCAGTCTTGGCAAAAAGACCAAGGACTGATTGAACCTGGACGACGGATTGCCCTTTCATTTTGGGAAGTGTTCCTTCATTCCAGAATGCTGCTTGCGAAGAAGCATGGAGAGCTGCTCCCTTCTGGTCCTGCTTGTTGACTGTGATAAAGACTTAACATCTCCATCCATGTCAGTGAGGTGTATCCACAGGTTCTGACTTGCATAACTAAATAAAAGTGTAGCTTTTTAGCATCAGTGGCTAGTTAAATGAAAGAATTGATAGGAATACAACAGGCACGGTGCTAACTGAACAATGTTGGAAGTCCTGCATTTATTCTTGGCTTCTGCACCCCAGACTGTGAAGCTGGCATGCAAGGAATGACTTCTGCGTTCTGTGCAGTGGGAGCCTCTCCACTCACTGTCGCTGTTTACGCACTGTTAGCATGCTATATGTACGTGTACACAGTTCAACTGTATGGCACACATTCAGTGGATCTAAGGCCTCTCAGATACTACCCACATGGGCTTTTCTCTACACCTCTGCCGTAGCTGCTTTTCCACATACCCAGAAGAATAGCTGGCAACTGCCAAAAAGGCTGGTTCAGCTCTCTCTAGTTGGCGTTTTTTATATTATGGTTTCATTTGCAAAATACATTGCTGGGGATTACCAAATACTGACTGTCAGGAGTGTTTTATTAAGTTTCTGGATCTGCAAGGGTGCCTCAAGTCCTGCTGAGAGGTTACTGAAGAGAGGGGGTGCTGGCCTCTTTGCACCCACAAGAAATCAAAGCCTTTCATTTTAACCAGAGTACGTGGGATTTTTAAATAGATTGTTATTTTAATGTGTTGGTCTTTGAGAAAAATCAATGCTCAAGACTGTAAGGTTTCATTACATTAAGAAACTAATGGGCACACACACGCCAACCCTGTGAAACCAGAGGCACAAGGTGTGTTCTGGAGCAGGTGCTAAGCACAATTCATACTTCCTCGAGTCCTACTCCTGCATTGGTCCGTGTCTGACAAGTTTAGTTGAGGCACTGAATGATCATCAGATTTCTGCTTCTTTCTCACTTTCTTTACTAACCAGCAAGTAGAGAAAGGTGACATGTCTGCTAATGAAGGGCATTTTTTGCAGAGGTCCTTCAGTGCTGAGACCTCACTATCTTCTGAGTAATGTGCAATACCAACCACAGTGGCATTGTTCAAGATAATGTCGGAAGCCTAGAAGAACAGTCATATTATGTTGAGGGAGGTGTTGGTGGTGTAGATACATCTGCCTGAGGAAATACCATCCTGCTAGAAAAAGCTGTTCTCTCTACTTCCACAATTCAGATTACATGAAGAAACATTGCTGTGGTATCTTTTTGAACACATCTTGAGATCTATAGAATGCCTCAGATAGATGGTCTACCTGACTTTAGTTGTGTTCTTGTTTTTACCACACTCCAGGAATTTTTATCCTTCATGAGCCAGACAGGGAGAACAATCCTTTCCTACATGTGCAACGGACAGCATAATGATTGCTCAGAACACAGAGTGTTTTTCTTTTGTACTAGTTTTCATCCCATATTTAGCTAACGAGTCATTCCAGTATTTTAGTATTCTGTATTGAGTCTACAGTGGTAGAAATGGAGGAAAATATGCTATTCTTTTGTATATGCACATCTTTCTTCCATTTGTATATGCATTTTAGGATTCAAACAAATCTTGGAAATTCCTCTATTTAAAGAGTCTTTTAAGGAGAAAATGGAGAGATTTTTAATGAATATTATTGTAATTTTTAGAACTCTCATGAGAATGCAATGGGTCATAGGAAGTTTTCCTTCTGTTGGGTTAAAATAAGTAGTATGTATGCTGTTAGAGATCATGAATATTGTATCATTAACAATAATGGTACAGGGTGATTCTCATTCAATTTAAATGAGCTCTTTTAAGATAGTTTTAAATTCACCTGTAAGGGCTTCTATAGAAATGTTTCTGTCTTTATAACGTAGTATTAGTAATTCCTAACACTGAATTATAATTTCTATTCTCAGATTTCTACTGGGTGATATTTTAAAATTTTACCTGGGTTTTTATAAATCTTCGAGGCCACTGCCTGCAAGAACATCTCAGATCTGAACAAACTTGGGTGAACAGGAAAAGGTCACATCCATATGGAACTGGTTAAATTCCAGCTGTTGACAATCCATCAGGTTTGACCCATGCTGCTAGATTACAGCAGGCTATGGTGTTGGGACATGTACAGGAACACATCCTCTTTCAGCCACGCATTTCCAGAGTGGATTGTTTCCACTACTGGAAACAAAATTCTGTTTCTACTTCTAAATTTAATTCTTTACTCATATAAGAAAACTGTTAGAATTTTGATTAAGCCATATTTCAGATTTTTTTTGTGAAAATTTTTTTTTACTAATATATAATTGCACCAAAAGAGCAATTACTTACTTACATTTTAACACTCCTTTTGAAAAAAATGTTGGTTTTCTAATGAAAGAAATTTGACTTAAAAGCAACCAAATAAACATTTTTTCAAAAATGAAGAAACTCACTTCTTTCCCCAAACTGAATGACTGAAGAAAAACACTTCTTTTTTTTTATACTTTTTTTCAGGGTAGCTCTTCTTTCTTTCAGTGCAATGGGATCAAGATTTAAATTAGTGAAATGCCAGCTTAGAATATGTGATTAAAATTGGTTTTAATGGTTGCTTTTCTAGGTCTTATGTCAGCAAGGTTACTCCTCTGTCTTTAGCTAGAATTTATTTGCTAAGCCAAGGATTCTTTTTCTTCCATTGCTGCCTCATCAAATCTGGAGAGAGACCATTCATCAACTTGGTCAGTATTTGACCATAGTGATCATTCTGCATCCTTGATCCAGGTCAAAATGAAATCATTGGCAACCGTGTGAACTCAGAAGCAGGACAGGTGATAGAGTTAGTGACTAAGTTTTAGTGATATATTGTCATGAACTAACACTGATTTATTTTTTTATCAAGACCTATCCCTTTCCCCTTTCTGAATGTGACTGTACAAACCTGAGCAGCATTTCAAACGATGAGATGTAACATGAGCTGAATGTGAATTGAAGATTTTCATATGCAACAGTAGTTTGAAGTTGCTATATGCTTTTTCCTCCATTTTGTGGTTTGCATGGAAGTACGCAAAGCGTGATGCTGGGACACAACTCTTGCACTAGCAGACTTGGTCGGAGTGTGTTGTGGGCTTCGTGATATAGTACACATATGGGCCAGTTCTTCAACTTCACATGCATTGAGTAGTCATGGGCTTAAGCAAATTCCACAGCCACACAGCAGATGTGGCATACAGGTGCTTGATAGGTGCCACATGCTGATTCAGCTATTTTACTGTTGTGTGCCTTCATTTTGGCCACTCTGTCCTTTAGATGCTCACGAAAGGTTATGGTCCAGGGTGATGCGGATGTATAAGTGAGCATATCTCATGTTTCTTCAGCAGAATGGAAGCACAGTGGACATGGAATTCATTGCTACTGTTTTGCTCATGCTTATGAGAAGGTGTCATCTGTTACGAGACGAGATGAGACTGGCTGTGTCAGCACTTTGAGTAGCATCTGCGTAAAATAATATAGTATCTGTATGACAAGCTGAAGCAGATATCATTTGCTTTTTTGGAGAGTAGGTAGAAGGTCATTGTTGTAATGATTCCACAACGTGACTACAAGCAGTGGGGCTCTGGAGAAGGTGGGACTTTTTCAGTATGCTTCTTTTGTTTCCTCTTGGGCTTTCTAAACCATTTGTCTTGATTAAACCTCTATCAATCAACACACAGAGTGTTATCCACACTTGTTAACGTGCATGTAAGGATGGGACTCCCAAAGACCTTAAAACGTGGGGGAAGCAAGACTGTTAATGGTTAGGCAAACCTGGTTTGAACAGGGCAAGCCCCCTTGAGAGATTCAGCTGGCCAAAAGCAAGAATATGAAGCACGTTTTTTAGGGATTTCAGAACTATTATGCTTTCCTGGGAGGATATCAGTCTTCGCACTGAATGGCCATATTGGATGATGTGTAATGTCCGTATGGCCAATATCCCTATTCTGAAGCTTGCCAGTCAAGTAGCAGAAGTTACTTAGGCAAAGAGTATCAGGAACTCAAAATCTTGCTACAGTCCCCAAAGTATTCACCTATTTCTGACAACAGTGTAGCCACTTTCCATCGGTAATTTCAGGGCATTATTCCACCTGTGCAGTCATTGTGTGTAGTTCTGGGTTCTGTCATGGTTCTGTCAACAGAATGGCTGCCACTTTGCTCGATACTGTTGTCTAGTATGTTGTTTTCCATATGTGGATGCTATCTGTCTATTTAGGTACCTAGTTTAGTATTGCAGGAGGTGAAGCCAGTGCTTGTCAGGCTGTGTTAAGCAGGCAGGATAAATTCCAACACTGACATCGAAGGGGTTTTTTTCCCCAGTTATTTCTACATTGACCTAGGTAAGCAACATTCAGCAAAGCAAGAGTTTCTGAAATAGATTTCAAGGTACGACACCTGCTGCAGCGATGCCTTGGTGTGTATAGAACAGGTGGTTGCCCTGGATAGTTTTTGTACACACTGCATTCAATAAACACACAACGAAAAACTTGAGTTTTTTCTTCTGGGATGTGAGGCATTATGATGAGAGCATGCTCCATGAAGTCCCTCTGAATTCCTCCCATTTCTCCATGACAAGGTTTTACTTTCTTCTGTGAACACTTTTGGTATTCAGAAGCTGATGCCTGAAGTAGATGTCCAAAGATTGAGACTGCATGTAGCTGTAAGTAGCTGTATGACTGCAATGTGCGTGTAGCCATGGGATTGGCATGTGCAGTACTGGTTAGGGACAAATATTTCCAGGTATCTGCTTCACTGTGTTGTTCACCATTTGCATCTGGCTCTTGGTAGCCCCAGCTGGTATGACAGCTATTGAATTGGTCCTACCTGGCAACTGAATGGGCCAGGCATGGCAACAGATGCTGTTCCCAGTTTGTGGTTGGGAGCTTGTAACCTGTGTAAAGTAATTAGCTTCAGGGTTATGACATTTGTGATGCTTGAGCAAAGATAAAATGCATGGGTGTATTTGATGTGAGGGCTCTGGCAGCAGTTTCTTGACAGACCGTTGACGGTAACTCTCTGCCTCCCTCACCGAAGTACAAATCTCTTGCAAGCAGATGATTCTGAATTGAGGTTGTTGAATGGGAAATTCTGGTGCAGCTTGACTTGAATATTGACTGTACCTCAGTATCAGATCATTTTTTATTGATAGCTCATATCTACGCTGTGGTTGTTTAAATTCTAAATGACCCTTAGAATCAACCTGTGTTCAGCCTTTTGAGTAGAAGTATTTTTACTGATGTTCTGACTTTTATGACTGTGGACTATTCCAAGAGGCTTACAGTAAGAATTCCTTTCTTGTCAAATCCATTTTTGCTCTAGTGTTTGGGAGCTTTCTGTCTCTGTGGTCTATTGCTGTGATATACAGTGAGCACTCAAAGAAGCGAGATGGGACTCTTAGCCTTGGGAACCTTGAGCTGATGAAGCTCTTTGAGCTGTTTCAGACAATGAATGAGGTACCAGTCATAAGAATCTCTCCCATGTTATTTGATACCCATAACACTCTGGTGTGACTTGCTTCTGTTACTTGGAAAGTCTGTCAAGTGGCAAAATTATCTATAAATATTCTTAAAGTGAGGGAACCGGTGGCTTAGATTACTATCAAACACAACCAAAGGAGTCCCAATGTAAAGGGTGTGTGCATTTTCTCTTACATCATTCTGATTTTTCTTGACTGCAAGCGCAATTACCTGATTGAAATGCAACACAGTTGTACCAGGATGCTGCAAAAGTATCTTAGTTCAATGACGTGTTGAGATGCTAACTTTCCAAGGCTAAGCACTATACCCTTAACACACCCAAGCAATCAGTCATGTGCAAAACAGAGCTGTTCTGAAATGTAAGAGATGACATTTAGCCCAGTCCTATTACAGCTTTCTTAATGTGTTGGAGCACGTTGCCAGGTGAGGTAGCCAGCTGAGAACCTGGCCTATTATTTTAATGGGAATGAAACTGCAGAGGATAACCTTCTCACTGTACACTAAAGAAGAGATGTTTATTGGCATTGGTTTTAGTATTGTGGTACTTTTATTGAGTTCAAAAGGCTCCTGATAAATCTGTGTATATTCTGTTACCAGCTCTTCCATGTTGCCTATATCCTTATCAAGTTTGCAAATTCTCCTCGTCCAGATCTCTGGATCTTAGAAAGATCAGTGGACTTTGGAAGAACTTACACTCCCTGGCAATATTTTGCTCGTGAGTATCAGTCCTTATGTCACTGCTCTTTGGTGGACAGGTTTCTTTAATCATTTGCCCAGCAGCAGGAAAATCAGACCATGGGTCTCGCTGAAGATTTCAGCTGCAGTGAAGACGGTGAATGTCAAATACATTTCTCTTGTCTTAGTTATCCACAATAAATTAGTGACAAGACTGTAACTAAGAGTGAGTGTGATCTTTTGAAAGTGTAAGTCAGCACATGAATATTTTTCAGTCTGTTGGGAATGTTTGTTTTGTTTTGTTTGTCTTGGTTTTGGGGTATGTGAGTACTACAGTGTCCTTCATCCTAGGGACCCCAGAGTTCCTTGCAAAAATCAAAGTGAAATACAAATGCAAAATCTTGGAGTACATATATTGCTTTTTTTGTGACAATATGAGAAATATTACGCCATGTCTTTTCAGGCACCACTGAATTGCTTAAGACAAGAAGTGGTTTGTTTTTAGGAATTTCCATTTTTCTGTGCTGAGTGACACAATCACCGTTCTTGTTTGATTATGGGGGAGAATTTATCTGAAAGCACAGGGGATACTTCTTTTTTAATTTAAATTAGAATGATAGTGTTTATATTCACATTTAAAAATAATTTTATTCTCACTTGACTAGACTCCAAAGCAGATTGCTTGGAGCGTTTCGGAAAGGAAGCTAATCTTCCAGTGAGGAGGGACAGCGACGTCCTTTGCACCACAGAGTACTCTCGCATTCTGCCTCTTGAAAATGGAGAGGTAAGTGCTTTTTGGACAGTAATGTGTAACACTGGAAGCAAACAGCATTGGTTTCAGAAGTTTGCTGTTTCAATAAAGACCTAGAACTGGAAGAAATTTTTCAGCTATGACTGCTTGAATTATTAAATCCATAACCAAGCACTTAAGTAGCTGGTGAGATTTTTGGAGGTTGAACTGGCTCCTCTTAACTTTCACCATCCCCTGTGGGGGTAGGGGCTGCTCAGAGCCACCTGTGTTGATTTTTATCATGATTTAGTTACCTCCCTTTAGTCACATGCATTTGAAGGTGTTGACCACATTTTCTGAACCCTCCCAATGTATGTGGCAGAACTTACTGCATCAGAATTGCTCATGGGAGTAAAGGATGTAGAAACAGATATTTGCCATTCAAGAACAAGTAGGTATTTAAGAAAAGAATATATGAAATGCTATGTGTTTATAGTATAATACATCTGTTTGGAAAACGTTGCTCTGATTTTAGCTGTTGTTCGTTGCTAGGCAGAACTGGTGCTTGTGTTATTGGACTGAATGTTGAGCTCCTTGGCTGTGCTGATGGTTCCTGCTGACATTCTTCTTTTACACCTGATGCGGTTAGAATTCAGATCTGAACTCCTCAGGAGTTATCCAGAGTTTTGAGCACACGGATCTGGCATTGTAGTTTCATATTAAAGTAGAATTTATTAACATATCTGTACAATTTTCCTAATAAAATGTTGTAAAGAATAACTTCCATAGAACACTGCTGGTGTTATCCCCTACTATGTGCTGTATGACTTTTCTTAAAGGAATTGTGCTGCAATCAGAACAGCCACCATTCCCTTGTTACGTGCTTCAGGGCTTAGGAGCCATTTGAAAATAGAAATCTGTCATCTGGTCGGTTGTAAATAAATAAAAGTCTCTTACTCAGTCCTCTACGTGCATACTGGATTGTTAATTTAATAGAGATTCATGATTGCTAGGCTGCTGGAATCTGTTCCTTTAAAAAATAAAAAAGTACCGGAGCCCTTGTTTTGAAAGTGAGATAAACCTGCTTTCATGTGAGGAGATTTTCTAAAGCAACACTGAGTACTTTCTTCCAAAAGACCATTAATACGCTCCCAGGCACTGGACCTGGTAACAATAATATTTTCCAGGAATGTTTGTGCCTTAACCCAAAAATAAATGTGCTTTGGGAAAGAGCCAAAACCTGATGTTTTTACTCAGGCGAAACTCCCATTGACACTATCAACTGTTAATATAACTATTTGCAACTATTCCTATTGTTTTTTCCTATTAAAGCATGTACTTTTTGTGTGTTACACCTACTGTTTGCAAAACAGATAGAGGCACTTTTTTTTTTTTCCTTCGGATGTGCCATATGGGTAATGAGAATTCAGAGGGGTCCAAGATTAACAACACTGTTTTTCCCGATGTCCTGGCTTCAGTGTGAAATGTGTAGTTGTTACCGCAAATATGCTCAGAAACAATAGTAAGTTTTTGGCTTCTTTTATTAATTGTGCTCTGCGCTGCTACTGACACTTGCAGTTGATGTATTTTAACAAGAATGTGCTTACTTCTTTGTTAGATTGTAGTATCTTTGGTAAATGGCCGCCCAGGAGCAAAAAACTTCACTTACTCCCCTAGTCTTCGAGAATTCACAAAAGCAACAAACATCCGCCTTCATTTTCTCAGAACTAATACGCTTCTTGGACACTTGATATCGAAAGCTCAACGAGACCCCACTGTAACCCGTAGAGTAAGTACTGTTTTCACTGAGATACACTCAACAATTGTATTCAGCGAGTTAGAGACCAAAAAATAATCTGGATGTTTTAACAATCCAATTTTACAGTGACCCACCTTTAGATCCCCGTATTTTCTCCAGGTTCGTTTGAGACAAGAAGGTAACGGGGTCAGCACAGATTTATGGAGGGGAAATAATGATTAATGATTGTGTAACAGACTCTCTTCTTTCCCTGTTTTTGAATGTGGAAGGAAGTTGGGTGCATCACGGGAGCTATAAGGAGCCAAAGCGGAAATCTTCTAAACAGGGCTGAGGAACTAAATCTCTTTGGCTTTATTTGACACTACTTTCCCTTATTTATTCAAAGAAAGATTTTCAGGAAACAGTACCTGAGTTTCTGAAGGAGCAGGAATCAAAGGACGTACTCAAATGTTACTATCTTTCCACAAATCATTTGAGATGCCTAGGTGTTTTTAGTGGATTTTGGGCTAGCCAAGAGTTTGAAAACCAAAGTCCTACTCCCATTCAGTGGCGAAATGTAAGAAAATCCAGCTCCCTCAAGGGAACACCGCATAGAAAGTCATATACTTCAAGAGATTGCAGACTTCACGTTGTATTGTTATTTTTAACCTTTTCATTTAAAATGAAGATTTGGTAACAATTGGAGGAAACCCTGGGGTGAGGCACCATACAAATGTGTGTGAGAGTTTCTGCATCAAAAACCACAAAACTATTCCAGTTACTTGATAGCACTCCCATTAAGTACCTTCATTGTCTTAAGTAAATTTTAAGATGTTGCTCACAGGCAGATGTAAATGCAGTATTCAATTTACTTGGCAAGCAGCACAGCTTTAGTGTAAGGGACTTCTGAGGTTATCATAGCCATAGGATGTAGGATAGCTGAATGAAATGTTGAGTGTTTTATTAAATTGTTAAAAGAGAGCACAGGTTTTCATCGTAGAGAACTTCCAAGTCTAGGAAAGAGTTAACACTCTTAAGGAAAATCATTGTGTTAAACTTACAGAAAACAGATGAAAACCAGACCAGTTCTGTTCTCCTATCCAAGTAACTGCCTAGCTTCTCCTGTTAATGGTTTGAGTTCATGACACACTGAATTATATACAGTATGCTTTATGTCTAAACTGACAGATTGGCCTATTAATTGTTTTGGCCTATTGCTAATTTGACCTATTGCTGACCAGTGGCAGTACAATTACTGTTAGTACTAAAGTGTAGCTCTGCAAGGCTGTATGAAACTATAGACTGGGTTGTGAAGACTTCCATACAAAATGTCAAATATGTTGGTAAGAGTCCCAGTGATCATTTCTAGCTTTGCTGAGAACGCTGAAAGCATAGGTTTTACTTACAGTATAAAAATGGTATGCACAGTTACAAATGAATGTGTATATTTGAATAGAGAGAGTACAGAAAGTATTTCCTAATCTGTATATCCCATCTACTGTTCTTCACCTGCCTAGAGCAAAGAGAGCTAGTTGGAAAAGCTCCCTGCTTTGGGGAAGCATCTTGTCTGTGCCCAGCCAACTCCACCTACATAAAAGTAGAGAATGTAGGTGCAACCAAAATGAATTACAGGATGGTTGAGGTTGGAAGAGACCTCTGGAGGTCATCTGGTCCAACCTCCCGGCTCAAGCAGGGTCACCTAGAGCAAGTTGGCCAGGATTGCATCTAGATTTCTCTTGAGTACCTCCAAGGAGGAAGACTCCACAACCTCTCTGGACAACCTGTGCCAGTCACCCTCACAGTGAAAAAGTGTTTCCTGGTGTTCAGAGGGAACCTCCTGCATTTCGGTTTGCCTTTGGTCCTGTCACTGGGCATCACTGCCTGGCTCCATGCCCTTTGCACCCTCCCTTCAGGTATTTATACACATTGATAAGTTCCCCCCTGAGCCTCCTCTTCTGCAGGCTGAGCAGTCCCAGCTCTCTCAGCCTTTCCTCATAGGAGAGATGCTCCAGTCCCTGCATTATCTTCGTGGCCCTTCGCTGGACTCTCTCCAGTACGTCTGTATCTCTCTTGTACTGGGGAGCCCAGAACTGGACACAGCGCTCCAGGTGTGGCCTCACCAGTGCTGAGCAGAGGGGAAGGATTACCACAGAGAAAGCCCCTCTTAGAGGGGCTGTACTGTGAATAGAATGAGCACAGGAGACATAACTGCGTAATGTTTTGATCCTTTTTCTCTTTGTCCTCCAGTGGCATTAAATCTGCCCATTTAATTTTTATGGAGGTACACAGAGATCAAGAATGACAACCAGCTCTCTGTTCTGCCTGTTGCTCTAAGGAGACAGGGAAACAACTTCAGAGCTGCAAGCATGTATGCAGAAGTTACTATTGATACATATACAGTAATGATTTTTTCACTGAGTTGTACCAGCTAAATTTTTATCTTCTGTTGCCTGGATGCCTGCAAGGCATGAGGATGAGATACAAAGTGTTTCAACTTCAGGTCACAATTTCAAATCCGGCTTGAGTCATGAGTGATTTGACTGACCTGGTGATTTTGGTCTGTTTCTAGTATTTAGTGATCATGTCTGACTGAAGGGGGAAACTGCACTGCCCATACCAGCATGTCTGGTTTGTTGACCAGACCGAAGTCTCACAAATTGATGCTTTGACAGTACTTTACATCTCCATCCTCAAGCTGGCTTTGAACAAGCTTTGGGCTTGGATACTGGTGGTTGTGTAGCTGCTGGGGAACAGAGAGCTACAGCAATGTGCACTTGGTGTGAGCTGCACAAGCCTGTTGCTATCAGGTACCCCATGGGTATTGACTTTGATTTATTGGTACTCATATTGAGACACAGACATCAACAGAGGTTTGACCATTGGCTGCCTGACGTTGACCTTTTGTAATGTCATGCCTTTAAAATTCTGATAAGCAAGATTTAACAATCTGATGTTGATATTTCTGACATAATGCAAGTAAGGAAAGACCTATACGTACTTCTTGTGCTTGTTCCATAGTATTACTACAGTATAAAGGACATCAGTATTGGTGGTCGATGTGTTTGCCATGGCCATGCTGACATGTGTAATGCAAAGAGTGCTGGAAACCAATACCAGTAAGTAAACTGAGTATAACATTAATTTAATATGAGAAAAACAGTACATTAACTTTTTCAAATTACCTTTTTTACTATAGAATGATACAGTCTTACAGGGATTTTTCATTACAGTTAAAAAAATAGAATCTGCAAATAATTGACAAGAAAACATCTCAAAAGCTATTGTATGTGAAATAGAATAATAATAAGTCTTTACTTAGATTTTTCTTTTTAATTGAAATAAGAGTTTGGCAGACTGAATAATTTCTTAGAAACCCTTAGTTCTTTTTGGAAAACATGTGTTGATATCACCTTCTGACAGCAGGAATTAGAAGCCCAGCTCAAGAACAAAGTTAGTGAACGTCCTGGAGATACTGAGCATTATAACTGAGCTCAGCCAAGATCTAAAGGCTATCGACCATTACTAGAAAAAATAAAACCAGAATCTGCATAAACTATTCCCTTTCCCTGTGAAGTTTATGATCTCCATATTGATTTCACAAGGAGTTAGATCAGGTGCTATGGCTCATCTGCTATAGGGAAGTGACTGTGAATAATCAGGCTGTTTAAAAGATATTTTAAAATCGTGGTTTAAATCAGCTGTTGCTCTTTTCCATGATAGTATTGAAACAAACTTTTGTCAGGACAATGCAATATTTTCAGTTGTGTTTTAATGAAGAGTAAGTAGGCAGATGGATGCTTCTTTTCCAGATGTCTATGCTAGAGAAAAGTAAGTACAGAAGGTGTGACATCTACGGGAATAAGATGGTTATGCTCGAAAATTGTATTGCCCCTTGGTTATTAGACTACACAGATAAGAGAGGAATGTTGAAAAAGGCCTCTCCAGTCTCAAGGTCTCTTTGTTCCTCCAGGGATTCAGTTACTATGCATGATAGTAAGGCCTAGCCTATAATGAGAGCGTACCCTTTAAGTAGGCTATTCAGCTAAATCAAAATAAATATGAACTACATTTTCTTGATTAATAGTATGCACTATTTTAAAAATAACAAGATGAAGTTACAATCTTGCTTTATTAAAACCACTAAGATTATTGTAAACAAAGCATAATAGAAAATTATTAAGATGTGCATATAAAGATGACAAATGTTTAGATTTACTTACGTCAACAAGCTTAGCCTTGGCATGAAGCTAAAATAGGATACATCCTAAAGTGTTATATATCAGCTTGATTTAATATTCTAGAATAAAGTTTCATAATCCAGTCTATTTAATCCAATTATAAATGTGCTCGATAAGTAATTTGTGCTAATAAACTCCTAATCACATGATTAAAGTAATCAATCATTAAGAATTTTAGGAAAGTTCCAAGATGTTCTAGTATTACTGGTTGACCTCTTTACATGTGAGCTTATGTCCCGTCCTTTTCACATTATGTGTAAGTCTTAGACTGCAGTAAAATTAAAAGTTTAAATTCAGCTTCAGTAGAACAAGAGGCTTTCATTTCTATAGGTTTCAGTGTGAATGTCAGCATAACACTTGTGGGGAAACCTGTGATCACTGCTGCCCTGGATATAATCAGAAACAGTGGCAACCTGCAACAGCTGGGAGCACAAATCTATGCGAACGTGAGTAGCCTACAAGATGCCAGGTTAAAAGGGACATTGAGAAGTGGGTGGGAATCGGCCATAGCGCACGTGTTCATGGAGCATAACTAGCACACTGCATGTTTTAACATCTTTTTTTTTTAACTGAGAAACTTCTTTCCATATAGCAATAAGGAATAGATGATACAGTGAATATTATTTATGTTCTTCTCTCTTATTAATCAATGAAAATAGTCATTCATGTGAGAATATTACATGAGAAAAGTGGAAGCCTTCTTGTAGTACATTGAGTCAACATCTCTGCCCAGTCCTAGCTGTCTGCTGACAGATCCTGGATCCCCCCTAGCAGAGCAGAGACTATAGGCATCTTGTACAACTTCAGAATTTGCCTCCCCAGGATGTAGAGAGATTGCTTAAGGCTGCCACTGCTTACAGGCATGTGCGTTGCCCTCCATTCTCCTGCTGATGGTTGTCCCTCACTGACCGGGCATCAGCGGGCACAGAGACATTCCTCATGGGGAGTCCAGGCAATTCCACACTTTGCACCCCTTCCCGTGCTCATAGTTGGGAGTTTGGAGTGCTTTAGCCCCACAGACTGCGTAGTCAAGCTGAAGAAGCCCATTGACCTTCCTCCCACCTCCCCTGTGTTTCATTCTTTAGTTAAAGAAAATGACCGCATGGACCCCCATTTGATGGAGGGGTACGTACTATCACACACGGGCGTTTTGCATTCTTCTGGCCAGAAACCAGTGAGTGTGGTATGGACAGTGTCAACCATCTCTGTGCCCATCCTATTCTGAGCAAACGTGTTAGCAGCCTGCAGTTTCCTTTGTGTCTGGCCTAATTTATTTTCCTTGTCCGCCTTTCGTGAGAGTAGCGTAGCCAGTGGGTACAAACGGTTAACAGGGGAACCTTATTTGAAAGCCAAAGAGATGTAGCTGTGTAATTAGTTTGAGGAATACAGAGATGGTTTGTTTAATCAAAACTGCAGTACTAAGACTGAGTGTTGGGGCAGGGGGAAGATAATTAAAATGTTTGATAGGAGATAAGCATGTTGGGACACAATTTTTGGATAATATTTGAAACCTCATGTAAATTCCCCTCTTTGAAAGGAGAACATTTTCTGCCAGGAAAGAGATAAAGAGCATAAATAATGTCATGTTTTTTAAAGAATGAGTTTATAGAAGATCATCTGTAGTATTCTGAGCCAAAACAACTTTGCTTTTAACTACCTCTGAAAAAATACCCTTTTTAGTATGGATTGCTCCTAGCAGTTTGAGGTGATTTGTTGAGAGCATTTGCCAGGTGCAGACCTCTTTTCCTGGCAGCCTGTAGTGAAGGAATTAAAGTAAAACTTGTTAAGCCTCACAGAAGCCTGAGGTCGCGTGAGAGAAACTGATGGAAGGAGGTTGGTGGGAGCTTGTAGGGATAAGCCCAACCTTTTGCTATGAGTTTCCCAGTACTGTATGGGTGAGCAAATGGCCCAAAGTGGTGAGAAGATGCTTGATGAGTTGAAGGGGTTTATGTCCCCTGTGAGAGAAAATGCTATTACTATAATCAGAGCAAATATTTTTCCTGTTGGTGTTAGAAGACATACTTATGAGCTGTACCTCACAGATGGTTTGGCCCTAGAGGCAAGGAGTTTTTATTTACATTGTAAATACATATTTTATTTTTTTTTATGTTCTCTTTCCTTTTCTGACTTAGTATCTTGAACCAGCATCTCATTTGTGCAATGTTTTATTTTCTTGAAGAATTATATGGATAAAAAACCCCAAAGATCTTCACAGGCTATCACAACCTGGCCAGGGAACCCAGTCTTGCCTTGTCTGGTTCCTGTCAGCAGACCATAAGGGAACCTGAGGGCAGGCCACCACCTCAGCTGTGTTGTTGGTAGTTTCTAGGAAAAGGCTTCCTTGTCCAAAGCTGTTCAGGTATAAAGATGTAGAGGAGATAAGAATAGAATCATAGAATGTTTTGGGTTGGAAGGGACCCCTAGAGGTCATCTAGTCCAACCCCCCTGCAGTGAGCAGGGACACCGCTAACTGGATCAGGTTGCTCAGAGCCCCATCCAACCTGACCTTGAATGTTTTCAGGGATGGGGCCTCCACCACCTCTCTGGGCAACCTGTTCCAGTGTTTCACCACCCTCGTTGTAAAGAATTTCCTCCTTATATCCAGTCTAAACCTACCCTGGTTTAGTTTAAAACGATTACCCCTTGTCCTGTCACAGCTGGCCCTACTAAAAATATTATCCCCATCTTTCCTATAGGCCCCCTTTAGATACTGAAAGGCCGTAATCAGGTCTCCCCTGAACGATCCAATTTCCCTTCTCTTGTCTGTATGATCGCGTAGCAAGGCATGGAGGATCAATTGTCCCTGAGTTTTGCTCCCAGTTGTGCCAGGTACTTGGAATAGAGTTTGGAAGGACTACTTCGCATACGCTTCCCTCATCATGAAGAAAGTAGGGCCAGGGCCCTTAGCTTATGTTTTCAGGTGCTTTCAGGAACCCATCACTTTCCAGAGTATCTTATCCTCTGGTCCAGAAGAAGGGAGGATTTCCCTAAACATGAAATCATAGTTTTATAAAGTCTAAACTTCAGGAGTTTCCTGGGAAGGTTTCCCTGGAGTGCTGGAACATCTGTAATTAAAAGCTCACCTAGCACCCGATGCTTGGGGAAGCCTTTTTTGCTTCCTGCGTTCTTTCAGAAAAATTCCCATTGTTCCTGTCCGGTGAGGAAAGAAGATTAGATTGGAAAAAAAAAAACGATATAGGATGAGTTCATGGCAAAACCATGGTCCTACCCTTTGATTTAATCTGTTTGCTTGCTGCTATGGTTGGTTCCTACCCCAATTTATATTATAGTTCTGGAAGATTTCAGTGAAGACAGGCAGAGCTTTACATGACCAATGGGAAAAGATGCATTTTAACTAAGATAGGAAGATTATGGGATACACATAACTGATCTCTAGGAAATTGGATAAGTTATTTTCTGGGTAAATCCATCACTCTTTACTCAAACTTTATTTGCAGGAACAATTCAAAGTGTGGAGCTGTTTTTCGGGTTAACTCTCTTCTGCAAACAAGGCACAAACATGAGCTGGCTCTGGGATTTGTATGGCCAGGCCTTTTTGCCAAAGGCAAAACAGCAAAGCCTTTTTGGGATTTAGGTCTCCCACATCAATGTAAGGAGATCAGTGAAGCCAGCTGATACACGTACAAGGCCACAAATGGATATATCAGTGGATGTATCTCAGATGTTTTCAATAGGTGAACTTCCAAGTCTGAGACATATGTGAGGCTGATGTGCCTGCAAGCAAAGCCTCACAGGTATCTCTCGTTCAGTCTTTTCTGAGCACTGCAATATTACCATCTGTTAGAAGGAGATAAAAGTATAGCAGAACATGTAAGTAGAGATGGATTCAGAGCCACTGTGAGTTCAGCCGTTATCTTTGGCTTAACAGAAGGGAAAAATAAAGGAAAAGAGCTAACCACAAACCACCCAAAGTAAAATTTATCACAGCTGAGACTATAAACAGCCATGCACTGGGAAAATGAGTTATCTCAGTCACCTAATTCTATCCTTTTCTATATAAAAAATAATAATAATAATAATATATTATTATTGGTGGTGTTATTATTGTTCTTCATACCATACTTCTTTAAACCATACTTCTTTTTGAATCCACAATTCTCAGGAAATAGAATGAACTTATACCTAAAACTTCTCCATTTAGAAGAGAGCAGCTGGGTAAATTTATAGCCAAGTTTGCTGGTGTATCTGCATCTATGTTGGAGTATGAGTGTTCTTTGGTATAGGTCCTTTTATTCAAATGTGTATGTCTTCTCTATAATTATTTATTTTAAATAGAGGCTTAGAGTACACAGCTTCAGCCCAGACGTATTTTTAGATGTGAAAAAATAGGATAAACATTGCAACATGTTTTTGATAATTTTTAAAAACTGCTGAGACCATTCTTTTGGAGCTTCCTAGTTCTGCATTTATGCATAAATGTATTGGTTTGAGATGGTACAACTGTTGCCTCCTCTGATAAGCCTAGCAGCACGTTTTCCTCGTATCTATACATTATTACCATGTTTCTAGTGTGAAATCCAGTTTTTAATAGGTAAATACATGTATTTGAGCATACTCTACCATACGTGAGTGTATGTATACGTAAAAAGTCAAAGCTTCTTTTTCACCTCTGCTACATTACTGAATTCCAGCATTATGATGAAAGCTGACTTGGAATATTACTTTTTCAGCCTGCAATTGCCATGGACATGCCACTGATTGCTACTACGATGCTGATGTTGATCAGCGTCGAGAAAGCTTAAACATCCATGGGCATTATGAAGGTGGAGGAGTCTGCATTAACTGCCAGGTAAAAAGGTGGTTTTGGTCAGTTTAAATAAATGACATCTGAAGAAGGCATACTGGAGTGGGACTGTGCCCACACCAATAGCTTGGAGGCTGACCAGTCTAGAGAGCTCCATTTCTCTGGGGTTGTTACTTGTACTCAAAGCAGGGAAAAAAGTGTCTGAAAATAATTTACATTGTACAACATTGCTTGTTAATGTGTAAGAGAGATGTACAAATTATATTTATGCTCAGTCCTGTGTGATTCAAATAAAGCCACACAACGCAACCATTAAATCAACTACAAAAATTCCCTTTCCTTTTATTATGAACTCTGCCATTTCCCTGCTTAGCACAAGGAATGGTTTGAAGTTGCACCAGGGCAGGTTTAGGCTAGACATTAGGAAAAACGTCTTCACCGAGAGGGTTGTCAGGCTCTGGAATGGGCTGCCCAGGGAGGTGGTGGAGTCCTCATCCCTGGAGGTATTTAAAAGAAGGATAGATGAGGTGCTTAGGGACATGGTTTAGTGGTGGGATGGCAGGGTTAGGTTAAAGATTGGACTCAATGATCTTAAGGGTCTTTTCCAACCAAAGTGATTCTATGATTCTATGAAGTAAAACTAACCAAATAAAATTCCAGCTCAGGCCAGCTGGTTCCTTACTGCAGCAAAACACAGAGGGCTCTCCCTCATCAGTGGGAGTAAAGGAGGGCATAGGCTTTACCAAGAGGAAAGCTTATAGGTATTGAAAAAGCACAGAATCGTAGAAAGGACCTCTGGAAGTCATCTGGACTAGTGCTCCACTCAAACCAAGGCTAGATGCAAAGTTAGATCAGGTTGCACTGAGAAATGTCCAGTTGAGTTCTGATAATTTCCGAGGATGGAGATTACCCAGAGTCTGTGTAATCTTTTACAGCACTTAATTACCATCGTGCCGAAGAGATTTTTGTTACTGTTTAGTAGGATTTTCCCCAATTGCAACTTGTGACAGTTGGCTTTTGTCCTTTTGCTGTGCACATCTGCGAAGAGTTGGCTCTGTCTTCTGTGTAACCTCCTCTTAGGTAGAGGAGAACTGCCATTAGACACCTCTACCCTCCTTGAACATCTCTTCTCCAAGCCAACCAAAGCCATTCCCTCAGTTTCTCCTTATGTGCTCCAGCCCCCTAACTCTTTTAGAGACTTGGTTGGATTGAATCAACAAATGTAAATTTGGAATCAGAGACTTTACACTGTGTCTGTTGCTAATGAACAGCACGTTCTTTGAAAGAGAAAGAATGTCTCTCATCCTGAGCAACTTCTGTCCTACTCTGTTTAATTACTATCAGGAAAGATCATACAAGGCTCTGATCAACTTGATCTAATCTTGGACTTATCTCTGCTTTCAGTGGAACTGAACCACCTGACCTCCTGAGGCCCCTTACAACCTAAATTATTCACTCGCTTGGTGATCTCGGGGCTAAATACATCCAAACTTATTTGGAAGTCTGTCTTCCTTTTGTTGTCAAGTCAGCTGAAGTATGATGACAAGCCGCTGAGCAGAGCATAATTCAGAGGGGAAATTGCCATCAAGCCTATGTTCTTATGAAACCTATGCATCCTAATTTATATATTACCATTCTGTGCATTTAAAAATACAGTGGTATTTAAGGAACAGAAAAAAGGAAATATCCAGTAAAATGTATAGGGTATGTTTTCCATCTTATTGCCACAATATAATCAAATATAGTCCAAAAGGCAGACAGAAGAGAGTTATTTTTACTAGCATGAGTAGAAGAAACGTTCTTTGTCTTCCAGTTGACATTTCTGTGCAGAACTTTATTGGTGCACTCTGGTAAGATTTATCATTTTTGGTCCTTCCTGTCAGGTCTTTGTTCATGAAAGAGCATTTTTCTTATATTGCTTCCAGGATAGAAAAGAGCAAAATTAATCTAAATCTATGAGTCCTGGTTATATGACTGATATTAATTGTTTGTAACTTAATTTTGTGGAAGTTATGCTAGATAAAATGAGTTTATGATAAATCTAATTATAGCATTTTTTTTTATGGATAAAGAACATGGATTTTAGTTTACTTTTTCTGTTTGTACCAGGGAAAAAAAGTGTTGGGAATGGATGTTTGAATGAAGAAGTGATATAATTGAAATGTTGCATACAAAGATAGATTCAGTTCTTTTAGTCTGATAACAAGGGGGGTTTGGAAATCCTGTAGTCCAGCCCCCTGCTCAGAGCAGGTCTAATTAGATCAGGTTGCTCGGGGTCTTGTTCAGTCGAGCCTTGAACACTTCCAAGGCTGGAGATGCCACAACCACTCATGGCAACCTGTTTCAGTGTTTGGCCACCTTTGTGATAATTTTTCCCCCCTAATATCTAATTGGAATTTTCCATGTTCCAATCTGTGCCTCTTGCCTCTCATCCTGTTGCTGTGCTCCTCTGAGAAGAGTCTGGCTCTGTTCCTCTGTATCCTCTGATCAGGTAGTTGTAGATAGCAGTAAGTTCTTCCTTTTCTTCTTAATGCTGAAGAGAGCCACCTGTCTCAACCTCTTCTTGGATGTCATGTGCTTCAGTCCTGCACCATCTTGGTGGCTCTGACAGCACCAGTCATCTTGTCACGGAGAGCAGTGAGGTTCATCAGGCATACTTTGCCCTAGATAAATTTATGCTGACTACGTCCAATCACCTTCCTGTCCTTCATGTGTTTAGAAATGGTTTCTAAGATGATTTGTTCGCTGGATCTCCTTCCCCACTCAGCAATGGGCCCATACTCCCATCAGCTTTTCTTTTGCTGCTGATGCACTCCTAGAAACCTTTCTTTTTGCTCTTCACCTCCCTTGCTAGTTTTAACTCGAGCTAAACTTTGGCTTTCCTAACTCCACTCCTATATGTGTGGGCAATGTCTTTGTATTGCCACCAAGTAGCCTGTTCCTGCTTCCACCTTCCATGTACTCTTTTTGAGTCTGAGATCAATCAGGTGCTCTGTATTTATCTGTGCTGGCCTTCTGCTACACTTACTTGACTTTCTGTATGTTGGAAAGAACTGTTCTTGTGCTAAGGAGGCCATCCGTCACAATCAACTAGCTATCCTGGTCCACTTTCCCCTCCAGGGCAGTTTCACATAGGGTCTTGCCAAGCAGATACCTGAAGAAGCCAAAATCTGCTTTTCTGAAGCCCAGGACTGTAATCCTGCTATCTGTCTTGCTTACATGTCTCTGGATCTTAAAATCCACAGTCTTAGGGTTACCCCAGCAAACGCTGCACTCAACCTCCACGTGTTCTTCCTTGTCAGTTCGTGAAACTGTTCATGAACCTCTACATCCAGAAATTCTTTGATACTTTTGAAATAACTTCTGGGTTGTTTCCTGCATTGTCCTTCTGGCAGGTATTGAGGCAGTTAAAGTCATCCATGAGTACCAAGGCTTTCTCTAGCTGCCTAAAGAAGGCTTCATCTGCCTTCTTGTCCAGGTGGTTTGTAACAGATACCTACTGCAATTTCAGCTGTGCTGCTCTGTCCTCTGATCCTTCCCCACAAGGTCTGCACAGGTTCTTCACCTGCCCCAGCCCCAGGGAGAGGCCCAGGCATTCTCTGCAGTCCCAGACATGGATGGTGGCATCCACCTCCTGGAGCTCTGTCTGGGGTGGGGCCTCTGATGTGCCACAGACATTAGCACCAGTAGCGTCCAAAGAATGTGCCCTGCAACGTGTTGAGACCATCACTGCACAATCTCCAAGTAGCCCTACACAGTTCCGAGAGAGATGCTGGGCCCCTCTGTGCTCCTGCCGTGCTAAGTGCTGCAGCAACTACTGCGTCTCCATCTGCTGTGAGATGTGAGGATCACC
The DNA here is from genome assembly GCA_034008185.1 of Gorsachius magnificus. Taxonomy (NCBI): domain Eukaryota; kingdom Metazoa; phylum Chordata; class Aves; order Pelecaniformes; family Ardeidae; genus Gorsachius; species Gorsachius magnificus. Next base: position 51,881,393 of record CM067082.1, on the reverse strand, counting down.
CTCCCTGACCTAGCCTCAGCCTTTCCCAGCAGTAGCTCAGATCTGAAGATGCTGGATGGAGCTCCCAGCAGAACTGGAAGCAGAACCCAAAACTACTGCACAAACTGAGACCACCAGCCGCGAGCAGCAGCCCCAGCAGCATCCCGGGCGCCCAGCTCATGAATGGCCCCACCGTTAAACACCAGGTCCCTGCTCAGCCCTGAATCGCAACACTCCCTAAGGAGGAACTAAACAGTGAGTGGCAGCCGGGGGCAGCTGCTTTGGTTGCTCCAGGGCAAAGCTCCCACACATACATCCTCTGGTTCCCCGCTCACAAGACTATGCGCCCACCAGAATGCCTTGTGACCGTGATTTAGTCAACTGGTGAATGCCATCACTGCTGCACACCCCCGCCACAGGGGAGAGCTTTGCTGCACGAGTTGAAAGACACTCAGGACTGCATTCACTGCGGATTTCTATATTCTTGCTGTGGTTCAAGTTAGTTACGGTATTTTTCCCATGTGCCTAAAGCACGTGTTTATAGGGAGGTATGCTTTTCTAATGGAAGATCTGTTTTGTCATGACCTGACCGATCAGGTTTTGGTTTATTTTGATGTTGCTGATCTTAGAAATAGGGTACTCGGGAAAGTAATATATAGCATGAGGAAAAATTAATGATGCAGTTGCCTGAATGATGTGCACATTATGATAAGAAAGTAGTATAAAAAGAGATAAATACAATGTAACAGTGAAAACAGATTATTTTCTCCTAAATCTACTTTTTTTTGTTAAAATAGCTCTCTTTTATCATGCTTTAAAGATAAAATTCAGCTGCTTTATGTGAGAATAGAATGAGTCAGAAATCTGTAGAGAACAGGTGGTTAAAGAACGGCAAATGATGAATGCTGTCTTTACTGCAGTCACGTTCCATTGTTTTTCCTGTGCTGATCCTTTTTTCTTTATATATAGAAACGGTGTAAAGGATGTTACTGTTTCTTAATTCTTCCAAGTTCCCCTTTTTATCTCATATTCTCCTTTTTGTTTTATTTTAAACAGCATAACACAGCTGGTATTAACTGTGAGAAGTGTGCAAAAGGTTACTATCGTCCCTACGGTGTTCCAGTGAGAGCTCCCCATGGCTGTATACGTGAGTCCTTTCCTATTAAGTACCTTCTCATGGTGGTGGCTTGGGGTTTTTTTGCTGTAATGAAGGCACGGGGTGCATCTATTGGGGAGGAAAAATGAAAGAGTGGCCAAAAGATGTTGGAGAACAACGGCAAATGACTTTCTGTTTTGCTTTAGACCCTTTTAGACCCTTTCTTCTGAACTTATGTGTCCTATGAGCCTAAAGCTTCAGTCCATCAGCAGGACAATAGGAGGAAGTAAGGCAGAAAAGGCTGCTGAGTAGATAGGATGATGCAAGGCTGGAATGCTGCTTTACACCCCACAGTGAGGTGGCATGGCCTCTGAGAAGCCACTCTCCTCTCCTACCCTCATGACCTTGCTTCTCTTAGCTCTCTGATGTGTATATGAGGTATCCTTTGGCTCTTGGTCACTTGAAAATTTTATTCTATAGCTCAAAAGGTCACAAGGATCACTACTCCTACTTTATGCAGCGCTGAACCTAATCTAATAAATAATGCAATAGGATAAGTACTAATATAACATTTAAAAAAGAACTGAGTATAGGTAAGACTTGAATTACAAGCAGGCTGAAGGAGCCTTGTGGCAGGTAGGAAGAAGCTACGGTTTGTTGAGTTTGGGTATTGAAATGAATGGGAACTCAACAGAGCCGTGGTGTGCTGCCATGATGTTGCATGTGGTGTGCAAGGGAAGGGGGATCGAGTGTGGTGCTTAGTCTGGACCATGGAGAGAGATGAGCAGACCCCACAGAATAGATAGCTGCTGCAATGCTCCACAGCAGTGCTGTGAAGTAGTAACATGCAGCTTTCTGAATAAAAATACTAAACACTTTAAGAAAATAATATAGGTCTTACTTCTAAGGGGTATCATAAAGATTAATTGGTCATATAGAGTACTTGGAAAATATGTAACAGCATGCAAATGTTAATTCTTTAAATACTGAGGCATTCACAACTGCAAGTTTACTATTATAATGCCATTGTGCACTGCTGTAAAAGGCAAATTAATTCTTTTCCAAAGAGTGCCTAATTGCTGATGCTTACTTAGCCTGCAGTTGTAACTTGGAGCATGCAGAGGGCTGTGAGGAAGGGTCTGGCCGCTGCTTCTGTAAGCAGAATTTCCAGGGAGAAAACTGTGAACGCTGTGCTGATGGATTCTATGGTTATCCGTTTTGTGTCCGTAAGTATACAAATAAAAACGCCTCTTTTCCAGTATTTTATATGTACATTAAAAAATTTAATTTTCATTACATTTGACTTGGTTAAAAGATCTGGAATTTCAGCTTCACATGTTTACATGTTCTGATAAATCAGTTGTTTTAATACTGAAGAGAATCTGGTTTATTTTACGGAATGATGATTACTTGAAAATCAAATCGATTATGCTGCATTCTCACAATTCTGCGTTAATTTAAGACATCTTTGTTGAGGCTACAGCCTATGTCTCAGTAAGTCATGAACTCCAGTCCTAAAGCCCTGGACAAATTGTTTAAACATGTCTCAGGGTCTTTAGGTATGAAGACCACTTGGACTGGGAAGTGGAACATGACTGTAGTGAGAAAGAGGGGAGAAAACGGTTATGTGCTCTCCTTGACACCTCCTAGGATTTGCAGCTTCCATCCCTGATAAACAAAACCTGTGGGCTTTTGGAGGAGTCTAAAATAAATAAAAATAATTCTCAAATAGCACTTGCATAATGTTGGAAAGGCCGTCCTGGCAGAGCATAAGGCTCTCAGCCATGCTCTCTTATTTTTGCTGGACTGTGGGTAGGTGCAGATACGTGGTTGAAGGAAGAGTTCCAGTTTGTTTCAGATTTTTTAAGAAATGGTTGAAGGAAAGGTGTTTGTAAATCCAAAGAAAATAAATATATTAGAAAAAAAGACGTGACACAAGCGCTGAGTGTTTCTGCTTATTGAAAATGGTAACAGAATGCTATTGATTAATTGAAAATTAGATTTTTACTTTAAAATAAAGAGATTAAAATTAAGTGTTGGGAATTCAGCAAATCAAATGCTTTCCCCATAAACAAATTGTATATAAAATAATTGAAGAAAAAAGTAACATCAGAATTGCGTTTGCTGCCTAAAAGCTTGTGACTCCATGATCGGGTTCTAAAAATGCGTGAGTGGGATGTTTTGTGTCCCCAGGAGAAGCGTGTTTCTGGCAGCCAATAAAGCAGGTGGTGTGCTGGGGCAAGATCTGAGGTCTGACTAAAACAGAGGTACCATGATAAAAATGGATGAAGAGGGAAATCAATATGAAACAAAGGAAAAAAACAGTTTAAAAAATGGAATTGTTTTCATTCAATGGCTGTGATTTCAATAAATCCTAAATACAGTGCATTCTAGATTATTGCATCTTATTTATCTTCTTGTTTGTGATCCAACATTTTTTAAGTAAGTTCAGCTCAGGTAGACCTTTGACCTAAGTCCAACTGATCTTCGTAGCACGTCAACTTTGGATCCCATCTTAACGGAGGACAGTTTGTTGGGATGTCTTTCCCATTCCTAATCTGGAGGATTCTCAAATAAAAAGCTTCCGGGATGTAATGTGCATATCATGATTTCTGGCAGTTCAGGCAGCGAGCAATAAGGCCTCATAGCGGGAGATGGACCTCCAAAATTAAAGTGTTTCTTACTCTGCTCTTAACTGAAAGGAAACTTAAGCTGAAGTTGGTTACTGGAGTCAAGTGAATATCATGCTCTCTATATTGACAGGAGGTGACTTCATGGTTTGTCATGATTTTTAGTGAAATAACTGTGTCTGTTTCAAATACACTTCATTGTTTCTTTTGTTTTAAAGGTATTCCTGTATATCCCTTTACTTCTCCAAATCCAAGAGATGCTATGGCTGGTGACATAATTGGCAAGTTATTAGTGTTTTTTTTTTCCCCCTTCAATTCACTGTTTTTCCTCATGTCACTATTTTTCACTGTTTCGGTTGTGCCTGCTCTTTCATGGAGATTTATGTAGCAATTTTGCCACTGTTGGTATTTATCTTTGTTTTTGCCAGAAGTTCATCATATTGTCATGTTCATGTTGAACAGTTTAGTAGGCTCATTTCAGAAAGAGTTATGGATCAAAATAAGCTTGACCAGCCTCCGGCAGACATCTGCAGAAGAGGCTGACCACCTTGTTTGCCGCTCTTACGAACAGATCCATCAAGACTTTCTGACACGTACAACTTGTCAGCTGCTTTGCAGTGTAAATCTCTTTCTTAAAGCTCACTGGCCTCTGCTTCTGGGCTGTCCTCTTGCACCTGGCAAACCGTATGCTGCCCTTGGCAGTGAAGAACTTTGATTTCTAAGAGAGCTACATATGATTTCTAAGAGCTACGTATTTCTTATTTAGCCCACTGTAAAGCTGCCTGAAATCCATACAATAATTCCCTCAGTGGGCTTATATTTTTTAGTATACATTACTGTATTGCAGAATGGAGACATCATCACAGCTAGCGCTTAATCACATACATACTTGTAAAACGCTTCAGGATTAATAACTTCAAAAAAGCCTCAAAACCTTTTTCATATCCCAAAATCAGTTTTCCCCTTCATTTCTGTTAGCTTTACTAGAACTGGAGTTTATGCTGGCAAATAAAAAGATGTTTTCTTCTGTGAATGTAGCAGACACTTAGATATAAGCAGGCCATACAAATCCATGTATGTATTTACAAGTCCCAACTGTTTTCTTGAAATGTGTCTGCAGTTGCCATCACAGCCCACAAAGCCTCCTTCATACAGCATCCAAAATAATGGCCCCGGTAGGCCTCTGGGTATGCTCTGTCGCATATCCCCTTCTCTCACATATTTTTAAAAGGAAGAAGAAAGAAAACTCCAAAGAAAAATGTATAAATATAAACAGGACAAAACAGATCTTCAGCTATTTACATTTTCAATGAGTAGCATCTGAGTCTGAAGGCATAAGAAAGGCAGCTGCCTCTAAGTGGAAGCTTCTGTGTCTGTAGAAGTTGTAAATTTGTGCTGGCAGACTAAGCACGATTACATATTATTTTTTTTAAATGAGATTTGCGTGTAAGGGTCATACAAATAGTTTTGTCGGTTCAGCAGTAATAAGTACTAAGCGCTGCTCTGGTTTTGTCTGCAAAAATATGACGAGTTGCATGATTTTATGCATTAACCTAGTTCCTTTCTTTCTTTTCCTATCCTGTTGTAACCAGAAGGTGGCTGCAGACCAGGGTATTTTGGCCCCCGGTGCCTGCGTAAGTGCCGTAGTTTCTTTGACACTTGGAGCCTGCGCTCCGGTGTAAATGCCAGCCTTCGGCTTCCAAGTGAAATAGGAACTTTAAGATCATAATGCTGTAAATGTTTTCTTTACAAATGTGCTCTTCAGCATGCCAGTGCCACGGTGCAGGAGTGCTGGGAGGTGACTGCGATGGAAATACCGGACAGTGCCGATGTCGAACTGGATTTCAGGGATTTTCCTGTGATAGCTGTGCAGTTGGGTATTTTCATTACCCCTTCTGCCAGGGTAAGCCAGAACATTCCCTTTCAGCAAGCGTACCCAAAATACAGACCCAAGTTTTCTACTGAGGGAATTTCAGTCCTTTTGACCATGAAGATGTGCTCATAAGGGGCTCTCCCAAAGCTCACAGAAGTCAAAGAAGAAGAAAAGTGTGCCCCTGTTTCACTGATCACTGTCTACTGTGTGATGCAGCTGTCAGGGTCCAGTTTGAGGTTGTAACACTGATGAAATTTAGAATATCAGTGGGAACATTTCTGTTACTTATCCTTGTTTTTTAAAAATTTATTTATGTTTGATTTGAGTTTGCAACTCCCTTTAAGCTGCCCTTTCTAATCAATACTAGAAAACTGTGTTTAAACTTTATTAACCATCTCCGTCTTTTTAGGCATTTTATTAGCCCTTGCCACCTGAGATTGTAAATCCAAACCATAAATTGTTTCATTTTAGTCTTAAAAACGATGGAATTACTTTCACTAGCTGGCATACCACTTGGCATCGCTAAATCAGACTCTGCGTGGGGACAGGCTAAGTGTAGTACTTCAGCACTGATACTGAACACAGCAGCTACCGTGAGCCAGGTTCTTCTGTTCTTTCATTAATGCCTCCCTCAATACTGAATTATTATTGCTGTGGGCAATCAATAAAAGCTATTATGAATCAAAATAAATTCGATGGGAAGATTTTGGTCCTGTCAGGCATCAGGGAGTGGCACATTTTTAGTTTGTTTCTTTTATTTATTTTAAGAAAGGTAAAAGAAGAGAGCCTATGCGGAGGCTGCCCCTGAAATGTCTTTTCTCGTTTGCAGTGTGCCGATGTAACCCGGCGGGTACCCAGCCCGAAGTCTGTGATTTTCTCGGGAGGTGTCTTTGTCGCTCAGGGGTAGCTGGACTTCAGTGTGATGGCTGCCAGCCTGGCCACCACTCCTTCCCTGCCTGTCAAGGTAAGGCTGCCCGTCGCTTCTACAGCACCAAACAGGCCCCTGAACAAGCAGAGAGGGCTGCTTTTCAGGTACGAAAAGCAGTTTTTGCAGTGGCAGAATGTTCACAGCAGTAAATGAGCAAGGGACTCTTGTTCTCTACAGTGAAGTCCTCATTCTCCAAGCACTAATTCCAGGCATGTTTCCATAGTAGGGAAGAATTATATAGTAGGTTTTCTCATAGGCTTTTTTTTTTTTTTTATTGCACGGCCAGACAGTTTGATATAGGCTCAGTAAGCACAGCTGCCTTACTAATAATGAAAGCATTTGAAAGCTGTTTTCACATGGAGACCTACTGGACTTGGCAGTGCTAGGTTAACGGTTGGACTTGATGATCTTAAAGGTCTTTTCCAACCTAAATGATTTTATGCTTCTATGGTTCTATGCTTGACTGCTGAGGAACTGCCATAGCAAAAAAAAAAAAACAAGCAGGGCTGTGAAGCACTGATCTGCTTTTGCAGAGGGTCTTTGTTTGGTACCTTGCCAAATGTGTGTTTTGTAAACCTGAAAATGGGAAGCTCCCATTTTGCCCTTCACAGTGATTTCTCACTCATTTTAAGATCATATGACAGGCACCGAGCCAAACGCTCTTCATGTAGTCATGAAACATGAGTGATCTCCATGGGGTTCCACCCGTGTACCTGCCACCACGAACTAGCCTGCTTTTATGAGGGAGGAAAATTAATGAAATTTAGCCTGGAATATCGTAATGTTTTTGTGTGCATGTGATGAATCCATCGAGTCCTATCTGGCCCTTAGGTTTCGTCTGCCTTTGCAGCGAGTGAGAGAGAGGCCCTTAATCCTTAGTGATTTTTACATTGAGAAAGAATATAGGATGTTGCTGAGTTCTGGTATGTACTTTCCTGTACAACAAGAGTTATATGGAACATTATGATTTACTTTCTTCTCTCATTATTTTTGGTTGTTGGCTATAGCAGTCTTCTTCCTTTTGGGCTTACGTACTTGTTTATGTTTTATGAACAGGCAGCAGAACTCTTTATGCCCTTGCAAAGATATATTATGTTGTGTTACCAAATATAATGGGTGGAATAAAGAAATACCACATGACTGTGTCTTTATAGTCTGGAGTAGATTAACATTTTTTAATGAAAAACATAAAATCAGGGTTCTGTGTTGGTACACGCTGTTCAGTGGTTTTGAAAAAACACTTTTTTTTTCCCTTCGAACTGAATCAGGTAGCAGTCTTAAAGCAAATCAAGCCCATATTGAATACATTTGAACTTCTAACACCAAAAGCTGAAAAGAGACATAAAAGCTTAAAAGAGCATGCAAAAAACCAAATTGTAAAAGACAGATAAAAACAGTTGAAAACGCGGTCAGACTCGAAACTGCTGCAGCTTCTTCTGTCAAGAGAAGCTGCCCTGGGTTTAAATTTAAACTAGTGCAGCATGCTGCAAACTGGTGGGTAGCGAGCAGCCCGGCTTGCTACTCCTGTTTGGAGCTGTCATCTTCAGAAGGGAGGTAGATCTATAACTTTTTGGCTCCTGAAGCTAAAACTGATCTCTCCAGTCTTGCCTTGTTGAACTCAATAGAAGCTTTATTCCATAGGAGTGATATAAAAATAAAGCCTTTAAACTATTCAGTGTTGTTAAAGTGAGGAGAGAATGCAATATAAAGTTCAGTGGGGGGTGTACTCCAGTGTATGCGATGGTTTTGGAAGCTTCAGGATTTCTGTTTCTCTTACACCAACTTCCTAGCAAGCCCTGCGTCTTTCCAGGCGTCTCTGAAGTAAACAGCAAAGTCAGATGTCGTTGGCTGCAGCAGAAAGAGGAACCGAAAGGGGGAACCAGGAACATGAACATGGAACAGAACGACAGTGTTTGTTTTATATTTCTGTCAGTCAGCCAGTTCTGTCAGTCATAAAAGCCAAGTGATTGACTGCAACACCACAGCTTGTACCTGGGGAAGACGGGATTCCCAGATGGGTTCCCATTCAGGGACCTATAAAGCATGGGCCTGTGTAACTGCCAGCATCATTTCAATAAAATAGCACGTCTTATCTGTGATAGAGCTGTTAGCCTAAAATGGTTGTAACTCCAAGAGAAGCACCCGTCCAGCTAGTTGTTCTAGTCTGACAATGTGCCTTGTGTATTAGACGGAGATTCCTGCAATGCACTGCTTGCCAGCTTGTAGAATTAAGATGTCAGCAGTTTTTAACCCTCTGCATCATTTATTTGTGCATCCTGAACCTGTGCTTGCACATCATTAACTGCTTGACTAATAAGCCTCTTGTTAACCATTAGACCTAGCCTAGTTTTGTGGATGCTGTTTCTTGGAGGTTATTTTTTAAAGATGTTAAGTATTTCTCTCATGTGACGTTCTTTCCATTTTGAGACAGATTTCTGTCCCTTACACATGTGTTTTGCAAGGCATCAAACTAAATCTCTAAAATGTACATTATAGAATTGCAGTAAAAACCTGATTATCAATGGTTGAGGAGGCAATTACATTGTAAACATCTATTTTAGGGTATTTATTTTTGGTGGTAAAATTATGTTTTGTCTGGATTCCTCATGATTACACGTGACTTTTTTTTTTTTTTTGCAAACTCTGGTTTAAGTAACTACTGGTTTATACATGTATCTGTTAGGATAGTAGTTTTTTTTTTTCTCTGTGCAGAGTGTAACTGTGATGCTGTTGGCTCAGTGGGGAATACATGTGGTCCCAGAGGTCAGTGTCTGTGCCACAGTAACTACGCTGGACTTAGATGTGAACGGTGCGCTCCAGGTTATTACAGCTATCCCAGCTGCTTGCGTGAGTAAAAGCCTTTCTTCCTTTTGCCGGAGTTACCTGTGAATCTGTGATAGTTTTGTTCCGTCCAAAGCTGGCAACAAAACCGCTGAAGATCCAGCCAGTGGCCAGGCATCCTGGCAGGCATGCGTTCTGGTAGTCCTTTCTGGCACATCACCGCTGTTCCTGTGCTAGTTGGGTTAATGTGAGCATGGCAGTGTTTGGCCTTGACACAGTTGTATCTCTCTTTTAAAACAGGAAATCTAAAGCTTAGGCTGGGCAATGGGCAAGTACCTTTATGAGTTCTGGCTCACTCAGCTTACAGAATGTAAGCTGTGTTTGGGCTTCTAATATTTCATACACTGTCTTCTAAACTTTTAAGTTTATTAGTATGTGCTCTTGATGTGTACCAATATTGCACTGTAAATCCTAGTCTAGAATGACTTGACTCTGCAAGCCATCTGTCATATCAACAATTTTTCCTGCCTATGTGGATCAGTTGGTCAGGCCCAGAATGTCTGTACAGGTTTTCCGCATCAAGCAGAGGGAAAGCTGCAGGCTTTGGGAAAGGGGGAAGGCTCTGTCATTAAAATCAGCAAGCTACTTGATCATCATGGACAGGACTTCTCTTTCCTAGAAATCAAAAGATTATTAGTTCTAGAGAAGCAATGTGTCCTCAAAATTCTGCTATTACCAATCACCACATCCACAGCAAAAAAATAATCTGAAATGTTTTTCTTTCTCTTTAGGAGACTGGCTACTACTTTACTAAAATATTTGTTATTAACCATTTCACCTTTATCTGAGCAAAGATTAGTCCCCTGGGCAGCATTGTTTTTTTCCTGTGGCATTATTCTTATTTACCCTGTGTATATAAATCTCTGCAAAACGGAGACCTTACGTAGGAATCCAAAACAGTAAGACTGTTGCATGGTGTATTTCAAAGCTTGCTTCTGGCCTCCTCTGCCCTCAGATCTAAAGGTGTGATGGGCATACAATTTTATATTCTATATTTCACCATGATGTTTTTAAGTGCAGATCTAGTTACAGAATTTGCCCTGTGCTTTCTGTAACCATAAGAAGATCAAGAAAGCAGAAAGGCAAAACCACATCTGCTCTTAGGATGGGACAAAGAAGTTGAAGAAGAGAGGTTTATTATGGTTTACGATAATCCTACCTGTTTCTGTCAAGAATAGAGGAAGAAATGCCAAGATGGTACGGGTCACCTCAAATTCTCAGGTTCCAAGCAGGGGTGAGGACCCTGTCAGTTACGGGGGGACCTTGTGAGCTATTTATTGCATGGAAAAATGAAGAGCACTCTAGACAAACAGTACTCAAACCTCTACAGTACTAAAGTTTTGGGAAGTTATTGCTTGATACCAACAGGGTGAACCCTCCCACCACTGTCAATGTGCGTTGTTGTGTAGCTTGTCAGTGCTCTCCCGACGGTTCCCAGCACGGCGCGGGTGAGCCGACGTTGGGGCAGTGCCGGTGTCAAACGGGCACCACAGGGCGACGGGGCGACAGATGCCTTTCTGCAGCCCACAGTTTCCCCTACTGCAAAGGCAACACTTCTGAGGGAAAATCCTCCATTCTGATTCGGATCGCCCCCGTTTTTATCGCAGCGTTCTCCAGGGCAGCCTGCTGCATGCAAAGTTTTGTAGAAACCCGCTGAAGTGTGGGGAGGGAGGGGCACACCAGGAGTACATAGTAGATGAGTTTATTCGTGGTTTTCTATGTTATTTCATGAAGTGAACTGTAAGTTTAAAACCTTTTTTAGATGGTAGCACAGGAAGTTTAAGAAAATGTCTCTCAGCCCTGTAGGTTAGTGCTGTATTTTTACAAGTGACTACTTGGCATACCAAGCCAGATAGTCTAAACTAGGCTAAATACACATTTGAAAAATCGTTATTAAAGGCTTCTGCTGGTCTTGAAGCTTAAAGTATTTGAGTCCCTCCAAGGTAACTGTATTAAAAAGCCCATTCAAGCTCATACCTGCTACATTGTACTTCTGCACTACTACATTCCACAGCTCTATTTTCAAAAGATCTTTCAATGTGTTTGTTTTTTAATTTCATAAAGGTGTCATCAGTGAATGTGACCCTTCAGGAAGCGTTGGTTCTCATTCTGTAAGTATTCTACCATTGCAGCTAACTACATGTGTTAATAATCCACGTGCCTTTGATGAACACATTCACTTCATTCCTCAAGCCCTGAAGCCTGTTCTTAGACTGTGAAAGAATCGCACGAGCTTATTTGCAGAGTAAAAGTGGAAACAAACTTTGTGTTTTGTTCTTTGATCATAGCAGTGTAATTACCTGCTAAATATTTTTTAAAGAATCTTTTATAAATGGAATATGCTACTGTTTATGTCTTCCTGTTATGCTAGAACACTGATATATATACATGCAGATGTGCATATATACATACGCTTGCCTCAAAGACCTTCTGGTTCTGGGTTGCAACAGGCCATTTCAGCATCAAATTATTCTTGAAAAAATTATTATCTCTTTGTAACTGTTGCGATTCCACTATTATTGTTATTAATACACTGATGGTTATTATTAGTAGCATGTTACCAGAAGTCACGGTCATTGCTAAATATGTAGCAAAGAAGACCTAGAGGATAAGTCTGATAGGTGGAAGAGGTATCTATGTAGGCTCATGTATGAAGCTATGTGTGTCTTCCACCAATAAAGGAAGAAAAAAAATTAAAATTAATGATTATTTTTAAGGAAATGGGTTTTTTTTTAACTTTTTGCAAAACAGTTTATACTTTAGAGTAGCTCTTATAAGACTATAAAATAATTGGAAAGTACATCTGTTTGGGACATTTAGAATAAATTAGATATGGAAAAAATACTCAGGGTAGAACAATCCTGTGCAGATAGTATGAGGCAGAAAAATGGAAGAAGTCTGAATCATCCTCAGTTTCCATGCATCTGTAAAAGTCAGTAAACTGCCTGAGCTGTTAATAACATTAGTTTTTTCTTAGTACTAAAGAGCAGTATGTTTTTTATGAAACAAGATGTGCCCATATTAACTCCTTTCTGTCATTAGGGCTATTGTCAATGTCTTCAGCACGCTGAAGGTCCCACCTGTAGTAAATGCAAACCGTTGTACTGGAACCTGGCCAAAGGAAACCCGGAGGGATGTACAGGTACAGCTTCATGACATATTTGTTTGGCTTATGGAATGTATTAAATTATTTTGAAAGTCATCTTTATTTGCTGTTGCCATCTTTGGTGCTTGGTGGCTTTCACAACTCTTGTGAACAGCATGTTTTTCGTGCTACTTAGTTCTAACACCAAATTACCCATGATACCAGCAGTTACTTTTAGAAATTAGACCATAATTTCATGAGTGTTTGCTAGTGCTGGACCACAGGGTGCTCTGAGTTACAATGATGTGTACTTATAGCCTTATGGCAGTTTTACTGTAGTGAGATGGGATTTCTGCCCTTAATACTGAAACCAGAATTTGGCCTGTTGTTTTGAGAAAAAGGTGCTTTGTCATTTGTTATAATCTCCTAGCTTGTAGAGGAGTGAAAATCCGCCTTGTGGCCTCAGGGTGTGACAAATTTGTTACAGTTTATGTTTATGTAATACCGATCTGTTTGCAATTTTCAATGTTTGCTAACAGCGAATGTGTGTTTTTCAGGCAGATAATAATAATTTTAAAGATTAAAAAAGGATAAAGATAAAAAGTCTTTAAAGATTTTTTTTTTCTCCCCAACTATTTCCTTTCCAGCAGGTTCTACCACAACAACCACCTAGCTAGGATGAGTAGCCTTAGAGCCCACACCGATATCATTACGTCTTTGACTCTAAATCTCTAAATACTGTACAGTCTAAACGTTTCCTCGAAGATTAATTAGTGCACCTTTCATGTAATTCATCTTCTCTGCCTTCAGCCACGGAGTCAGTACTGGGTTTCACCAAACCTTTAGGTCAGCATAGCTCCTTCTTGCAATATTTGCTTCATTTATATTTCATATGAATGATCCGAGGGCTGGAGCGCCTCTGCTGTGAGGACAGGCTGAGAGAGTTGGGGTTGTTCAGCCTGGAGAAGAGAAGGCTGCGGGGAGACCTGGCTGCGGCCTTTCGGTACTTAAAGGGGGCCTATAGGAAAGATGGGGACAATCTTTTTAGCAGGGCTGGTTGTGACAGGACAAGGGGTAATGGTTTTAAATTAAAACAGGGTAGGTTTAGACTGGATATAAGGAGGAAATTCTTTACAATGAGGGTGGTGAAACACTGGAAGAGGCTGCCCGGAGTGGTAGTGGAGGCCCCATCCCTGGAAACATTCAAGACCAGGTTGGACGGGACTCTGAGCAACCTGATCTGGTTAAGGGTGTCCCTGCTCACTGCAGGGGGGGTTGGACTGGCCAAACTTCCAACCCAAAGAATTCCAGAGTTGAACTGGTGCCAGAGTAGCACTGCAGAGTAGGAGCTGCCAGTCAGGCTGGTAAACAGTGTTTTGTGTCAATTGTCTGAATGTTTCTAAGAAAGAAAACAATTGTAAATCCAAAATCAAGACTGTTTTTGTTAAACACAAGTTAGAACACTTTAAAACACACCAGTAAATTGCACATATGCAGAGTCCTTATTCTTTCTCCTTTGCTTTTTCTTGTCACCTTGTGCCAGTATCTATCTGCTATTCTGAACCTTCCAAAGTGAAAATCCACCTTGTGGCACTATGACTCAAAATTTCAGATTCTGGGTGGTGGGGTTTTTTTTCCTGCAAAGTATCTTGGAAAGGTGAAACGCAGATTGTCTTCTTTTCATCTGTGCAGCATGCCAGTGTGATGTGAGTGGAACACTAAGTGGAGTTGGAGAATGTCAGCAGGTAAAGTGAAATTAAAAGAAAGACATCGATCAATCTGATTTTTGTAAAGATAAGTTGTTGTAACATTTGGTGAAGTTGGAATCGTGGTACTGATTATTGCTTTTGCGCATAAAGTGGCTGGTTTTTTACAAAGAAGCAGTTTTGTACAGAAGTTTTATACATCTCTAGGATGTATAAGTTCTGAAAATTTTTCATCATCTTGAGTTTATGTATTTTCCAGTATGTTCATTGAAGATGATAAATGACAGAAGTTATGTTGGATAATATTTTTTGTTGAGATTAAAATGTTTTTCCCCTTTAGAATTAAGAGGGAATTCAAAGTATTGAAAGATTAACGTTCTGAAAAAGGTGCTGAAACATTTTCCATGAAATTGTTTCCTTCACAGGAAAATGGGCATTGTCACTGCAAATCTAATGTTTGTGGAGATTCCTGTGACACTTGTGAAGCTGGTTATTATGCTCTCGAAAACAAGAATTATTTTGGCTGCCAAGGTAAAATGAATAAAAGACACCTCCAATAGCAGATTTGCGCTTAGCACAACAGTCTTTAGAATTCCCTAGGTTGTATTTTTGAAAATGTGGATGTATTTGCTGAATCACTCATGTGCACAGCATTTTGCACTACTGCTTGTAATTGGTTGTAACCCGTGTAACTCCTCCTTTGCCTTCCAAGGGGAGAAAGAACAAGGCAGATGTTACCACGGTGGTTCCCAGCCATTTTGTGGCTTGCTCCCGTGAGGAAAGGTGTTCCTCTTTGAGTTCATTGCCCTTCACCTCACCTTCCCCTGTGCCTCATTTACCACCACTTGCCTGAGACTTCTCTGTCCAAGCCCTCAGGGAGATGGCACAAGGCACTGCTAAAACTGTTATCCTATCAAATGAGGTAACTGAGAGTCATTCCTGCTCTCACTACTTCTCTCGAGTTGCAGGGCCAGGGATGGTTGATTTTCCTGCAAGCTTTACCTGTAAGAGTGGTAGCTGTCTGTTCTGCTTAGCAGTTTTCTAAGCTCTAAGGTCTGCTGCTGCAATAAAAATTTAAAATGTTACAACGGATATTAGCTTGATATTTTTTTTTTTTGCAGGTATATTCGTGTATTGCTTTAGCCCAGGGCTCAATGTGCTTTGAAGCAGAGCCAAATGTAGCTGTGATGTGGAGAAAGTGGTCCTTCTTCTGAAGGATGCTTGCTGTGCCATGTGTTCTGAGTGATGTAGGGCTGCTTCAACAGTTCCCTTCCCTCCTTGTCCCCTCACTGTAGATTTAGGTTTGTTAAATCTATTGAAAGCACTTTCACTGACTTCAGCGTGCTTTACACCCGTCCAGGGTTGATGCAAGAGATTTCTTTTTAAAGCACTGAAGTACTTCTACAATCATTTAATATGTACAAAGTTAAAAAGTAATGGCTACTCTATCAAACGAGCTTTCATGCCTAATGTGCAAACCAAGGAGCTAACGAAAGGGATCTGGTTTCACAAGGGTGTCAAATAGTTCAATTATCCTTGGTTTCAGTGAGATTACAGGTGCTTAACATGGCTTAGAAAACAGGATGCTTTTTACACTACGATGTAAAGACGTGTTTAGGAACTTTCAACCTTTCAATTCAGCTTGAAATTTTTAGCCTAGACATACTTGTTCCTTAGTATGATACATTATACCTCGTTACGAGAGATGTCCTTTAGTTTGTGCCACGAGTCCTGTCTCCTGTAGAAAGTCTTCCAATATTGTTGTCCAGTATTGGTTAAACATATGCCTATGCTATTATATGAACACATATGTTCTTCTTGTGTGCAATTGTTGTAAAATTAAGTTCAATATTGGGGTGCCAGACTCTCGAAAATTAGCATCTTACAATTTTTGTAAGTTAGGTTTTGGGTTTTGTTTTTTTGTTTCTTTAATAATTATTCATGGTATTGCTGTAGAAATTCTGACTTATTAGCAAAATATTTGAATGGTTGTTCTGCAAAACTGTAGTCCTTCATTTAGTAATGTGGCATGGCTTATTACTTGTGATTTTTTTAAAAAGTGGCTTTTGTCACATTCCAAGGAGAAATAAAGACGACAACCAGAAACATGGGAAACTGGAAATAATTGCAGCTTATGCATTTGTGCTAACATGTGTTTGAAAGAGTCTGAGGGGAGTCCAAAGGGCTCCAGAAGGAGGAAAAGAGTCATTAACAGTGTTTAATTAGCAGAAGCAAGGTGTATTTTTCTGATAACTTTTATAACTTTTTTATTTCTGACGGGGTATGTGGCTTCTGCTCTTTGCCTGACAGGCTGCCGGTGTGATGTTGGAGGATCCCTCAGCCCGGGCTGTGCCGAGCCCTTGGGTGGCTGCCAGTGCAGGGCGCACGTCGTGGGGACAGCCTGTCGGGAGTGAGTCTGGCTCTAGCTCCTGGTAGCTCCTGCTTTGGCACGCTTCTTTTCTAACTGCCCACAGGTCCCTTGCTATCCTTTCACACGAGATTCTGGATTTGTTGATAAATAAGCTGGTAAAATGTATTACTTATTGGTACTCATTTTGTTGGGCAGTTTTCTTCTGTCATTTTAGTATGATTTTTTTAACTTGTTTCCTTGAGTAACCAATACCCGTTTTGCAATAGTATTGCATATGTATCTACATATCTATCAAGAGTTATATAGGAAAACATATGTAAGCTGTAAAAGCATCTGAAAAGAGGATCCTCATTACATCCATCTTATCAGCTGTATTAGCTGCTATCAGGGTTCCTCAGTCATCTGTAGGTCACCTCCCTTCCACTGTAGACCACACAGTGACTCGTAATTGTTTGTTGTTTCTTTTTTCTCCTTGAAAGGCCTGAAAAAAACTATTTTTTCCCTGATCTGCACCACATGAAGTTTGAGATTGAAGACGGTACTACTGTCAAGGGAAGGGAAATTCGGTTTGGCTATGATCCTCAGGAATTTCCCAACTTCAGTTGGAGAGGATATGCTCAGATGTCCTCTGTACAAGTAAGCTGGTATTTCGCTCAAGGCTTTGGGGTGAAAACATAGGTGTATGGTATGTATGTATGTCTCTATAGTACTGCTATGTGGGTGCAAGGACATGGAAAAACCAGAAAAAAGGACAAGATCTCACTAAGCCGAACCCTTTGGCACTGTATCGCTGTTTCGGATTAGCGAGTGTTGGTATTATTGTAAGTTGGTCATTGCTTGTGCAAATATACGTTCTTCAGAAATGTTCTTTGAGGGGTTTTTTTTGTGAGAAATATGTGTTTTGCGTAAAGAAAAGAACTAATAGCTTTAAAGTCTGTAATACTAAGTGCAGAAATTCTTGTCATGCCAAAGACAGCGGAAACAACAGAAGATTGATGCTTGTCTAAATTATTTGGATTACACAGTTCTGTGGCAGTCTGTGTCCATAAGATTTTCGGGTACCGTCACAGTGCTGTCACTGAAGTCTTCTTACACTTGCAACTTATATTGGTGTGGTGGTTTGACCCTGGATGGATGCTAGGGGCCCACCAAAGCCGCTCTATCACTCCCCTCTAACTGGACAGAGGAAAGAAAAGTAAATCAAAAGGCTTGTGGGTCGAGACAAAGGCAGTTTAATAAAGGAAAAAAAAAGCAAAGGCCACGTGTGGTAGCAAAAGGAAAGAAAACAAGATTTTATTCTCTACTTCCCATTAGCAGGCGATGTCCAGCCACTTCCTGGGAAGTAGGGCTTCAGTATACATAGTTGTTCCTTCCCGAAAACAAAACGTCACAAAAGGTGAATGTCCCCCCTCCTCTTCCTTTTCCTTTAGTTTTTATGTCTTAGCTGATGTCACATGGTATGGAATATCCCTTTGGTTGGTTTGGGTCAGGTGTCTTGGCTATGTCCCCTCCCAAGATCTTGCCCCCTTCCAGCCCACTGGTGGTGGTGGTGGAAATATTGGAGGCACAGCCTTGATGCTGTTTGAGCACTGCTCAGCAGTAGCCAAAACATTGGTGTGTTATCAACCTCTTTCTACATACCAATAGAAAGCACATCCCTATGCTGCTCAACCCAATACAATTGGGGAAAGAAGAGAAAGGCACCAACTTTTGTTAGGAATGATACCTTCACATTATAGCAAACAGGAAAATGTGTGATTCAGTAGCAGTACCTGAGCATTTGCAACATTTATTTTAGTGTTATGATAGTCTACAAATAAACTGAACAACAGCAGAGGGAATAAGTAAATCACAGGGAGAAAATCACCATAATTTAATTGTGTGAGAAAGGACCTGTCTGACTTTGGACTGAACTGCTGAGCAATTGAACCAGGATTTTAAAACAGTAGATTTGAGCAATACATGGGATTTGCTTGCTCTTCTTAAAAGTAGTGCGCTGGTATGGTTGTGTCCAGCCTCTGTAAGTTGTCCAGCGACTAATGGATCACTATAGACTGAGACATAAGTGCATAACCATTGCGCAAGCATAGTGATTTTCTTTCCGTTCTTCATTTTTCACTCTTTCTTCTTTGTTCTTTTGGGCTTTTTTCATCCCAGAGCTCATACTTATTGGATCTTCAGAATTACTCCACATTCACAAATGAAGGCAGCTCTCCACTAGCTGTGATTTCTTAACTTCTGCTTCCTAACTCAGCTGCTTTTTGCATTTCGTATCCAGCAGCATTTTGTAAAGAGGTAGTGAAAGGGCTTAGTCTGTAATCTTGCTAAAAGTGTGCATTATTTTGCTTACCTGGATAAAGCTTTTCACTCATGTAAGTGATTGCCAGCTCCAGGCCCTCCTTAGTTAGATCCTTGCATGACTGAGATAGTCTCACGCTCTTCATTTCAAGGAACTTTCCTAATCTTGACATAGCATTTCTGTGTCTTGCAGGACTCTGAAATAATCCTCCTGACATTTATTTTGTAGAAGACAAACAATGCTACCATATGTACCACACAAAAAGGCTGATGTAACAACTTTTTGTGAAAAGAAACTATTTCAATACAACTAAAAATTTTTGGGGTGAAATAAATAAGCTGTGTGTGACCTCAGTGGAGGTCACTGGTGCTCTGTCATGCTGCCAACATGAGTTTCTCACTGGAGACTGAGAAGCTGACAGTCGGTCTCAGATTTTAAAGCACTGGCCAGAGTTGCCTAAGTTTTTGACAAAAGAATAATTTCTCCCCACTCCCTGCCTTTTCTTGAAGCCAGGGACCAACATCCTTCCTCCCTCATTCCTCGCATATCTCTTCTTTCTCTCCCTTCACTTTGTCTTCCAGATTTTCCATAAAAGCTTAGAAACCATTTTGATAAATCTCCTGAAGCATGTTTGTTTATTTCTTTTGCCTTTTCTTTTTTTCTTTGTATCTATTTTTCAAGTGTTCCCTCAGTGCCTGTCTTATCCTTCAGAAGTCGTCCTTCTCCATTTAAAATGACACTTGTAAAACCATCCCTTACTTGTCTGTGTTTTCTATTCTGGTCCACTGCCCTTCTCGAATCACCTAGATTTTAGCTATCCAGGCTCTGTAGATGTCTGAGCCCTGCCATCTGTCGTATGCCTATCTTTGCTTTCTGGTTTGCATTTCTATTAAGAAGATGGAGGTCTCTGGGATGATGATGACAAATTAAGGAATATAGATTCAGAGCAGCATATGGGAGCTGGCAATCTTGCATTTATTGTAGCTTTTAGGAGTAAGAGAAGATGAGGCTTTGTGCTCCATTGTCAAACATATGGAACAGAGAAAATGTGTGTGCATTTGGGGAAGCAGAATGGACCATAGCGGTGGGGAGGTCACAAGCATCTTGGAAAGGGATGGCAAGTGGATGGTGATGGGTGAACTGGTGGGAGCTGGATTATAATGGAAGCCTTGGCATTTAGGATGGAAAGAAGGAAGCCAAACCCTTGAGGTTGCACCAATGCTATTCTTTCCTAATCCGCCACCAACCTTTGAACATGTCTCTGCTGATTCTGTTGTTCTGCAAACCAAGTAATGGGGGCTGTGTGGATGCAGCCTCCTGTGGGCTTTTGAACTGCCTGGCTTCAGAGGTGTCAGTTCAGCCCCAGGGCAGAGTCATGTGTGGTGTCGCGTCTCTAAGAAACTGAGGGATCTGCTGGAGGAGCAGAAGAAGTTTCAGGGATGGTCTGAGACATTTGCGTGCATTGGAGTGTTGTGTGTGATCTCAGGCTAGGATCGATGATTGTGGCCTCTTCCTTGGGAAGCCAGAAGTGTGGACAACCCTTGATACCATATGCCTCCTTTATGGCACGGGAGGGGAGAATAACAGTAAAATACTGGCAAGTATCAAGGTGCAGTAGCAGCACACATGTTAGCTCAGCCTTTCTGTGTCTTTCTGGATAAGCTATTACTCAAAAAGAGTTTTATTTCACAGGAGGTTTTGTTCTATATTCTTTTGTAAGCTGCCGGACCCTTTCTTTTCTGTTATGGAGTTTGTCTTTGCCAAATGGTTTTTCTTTCTCTGGGTGCTAGTAACAAATAATATACTTTCCTTTCCTCCTTTTTCCCTTTCTTTTTATTTTTCCCAGCCAGAGGTGGTTGTGCCTGTCACTGTGGCTTCCCCTAAGCTCTTCCACCTAGTCCTCCGCTATATCAGCCTGGGCTCAAAAAGCTCTAGAGGGAAGATCTCAGTTGCTGAGGGAAAACATTTTGGCACTAATTGTACTTGTAAGTGAATTAATTTTCTCACTAGGCTTGCCTGTCTTCCTCTGTCACACACCAGCACTGCCATTCCAGTATGTACTTGTCTGCATGTGCGTTTTTCTTGTAGGACTTTAGTATGGTGCTTGCATGGCTTCTAACTGTTCCTCTATTTAGCACTTTATGGCTGGTTTTGTTTATTAACTTCCATTTTTCAGAATGAAGTGAGGATAACTTTGAATGTGGAAAAATCAAACCTCTCCTTATTTCGCATTATCCTGAGGTATATTAACCCTGGAGGTGAAACATTATCTGCTCACATATCTGCTTGTCCGTCTCCACCTGAAACAGGTAGGTGCAACTGAACGGCACAACAGATCAGATGAATGTTAGATCAGAGGAGCCTTTTCAAGGTGCACCTAAGTCTACAAATCTGTAACGTTGCTTAAAATGCATCACTTTTAACCGTGTCAGCGCATTTGTGCTTTTCCTAATATATTTTGCCGTGTAATTGATGTGGCTGTTTGCATGAAATCTCTGCTTACAGTAGTAATCAACATTTGGTTTTTTTCAAATGTTTGCCAAACTCAGTGCTTTCAGTTCTGCACTTGGGAGCTCTAAACTGTGTGTGTTTTATGAAGCTTTTTAAAGAAGGGATAACAGCACTTACTTTGGTTTAGTTGCCTTTAATATTTCAGTTTAAAGGTGGCTTCTGCCTTCATTCCCTGAATAACCCTTATTTAATGATGAATCCAGTCTACCAAGTTAGCTCTGATTACAGACCCCAACAGCATATGATGCATTTGGGCCTTGGTAAAAGATAAGTACTCCATGTCCTTCGAATGGCAGAGGCATGCCAAGCCTATATGCAGAATTCTCTCTTATTATACCTAGCCTCAGCATACTGGTGGGAGCTCATGGAGTTTAGTCATAGATCCTTTTAGTAATTTGGAGGAGACAAAACTGAAGACTTCACAGATATCAGCAGGGTGGCAGTAGTTAGTGGTCATGTCTGGCTTATATTGCCCAGGAGGCAGGGAACCAGCTTTTGTCAGTGTCCAGGGGCTTCAAAGAGGAAACCTTTACTATTCATAACAATTGATACTCAAGACTTCTCTTTGATACAGCATACTGCAGCTACGTTTTGGTTGTACATCATCTCTGCCCAGAAGTTACCTGCAGTTACTTTCTGTAACTAAACATTTTAGATGCTGCTGGTTCTCAGTAGCTTCTCAGAGGCCTCCAGTATCTGAAATATTTGGCTGAAAGTCTCATGAGAACAGGCCTCGTGTCAGCTGAGCATATTGTGAGTCAGGGCAGAGGCAGGCTGGATGGAAAATAATGGAAGGGGAAAGTGAAGAAGTGAGCGTTTCAGAATATTGCAAAACTGGCCATTACAGGGGCAGAGCTCTGCTTTTCGGAACCAGCTCGCTCAGGACTAATAAGAACAAAGACAACAACCACTGCATAGCTCTGTAGGTTACTGTGTGTAGTAGAATGCACTGTTAATACATATTCACAGAAGAGCATTGATCAGGTCCTGTTAGACCAAATTTAATGGATGAAATCATCAGTCCAGCGTGCACTAAGTAAGTAGAGACATTTTACACAGTCCCTTATTTTTTTTACTTGATTTTTTTTTTTTTTTTTTTGCTGGCAGGGGCTGCTCAGAGCAAAGAGTTTGTCTTCCCACCCAGCAAGGAGCCAGCTTTTCTCACAATCCCAGGAAAAAGCTCCACAGAGCCTTTCTCACTGGTTCCAGGCACGTGGACTGTCAGTATAATGGCAGAGGAAGTCCTCTTGGTAAGAAAACAATTGAGGAAAACAACTGCTCGAAGGCTGTCATGATAGAATTGCTCTGGAGTTATTTGCTGGGAAGAACCCTGCAAGCAATTGAAATTCAGCACTAGTGAAGAGAGTACAGCAGCAGAATCTCATTATGAAAAATTACAGTTCTGCCTCCTATTTTATTTTTTTTCTTCTCTTTCACCTGCTCTAATTTTTCTTGTGCTTACAGACTTTAAGTCTATCCAGGATCTGTACCTTCAAAGGATAAAGTAATATTAACATATAGCACAATTGGTTGAGCATAAATGCCCACAGAAATTCATAATTCTTACATATCTGATCTTGTATCTAAAGCTTGGCTCAGCCACAGATGACCAAGGCCTTAGTTTCTTGACAAAGTTTCTTCAGAAAAGTATTATAAGATGGGCCGCATGATTAGCAGCTCATTTCCTAAATGTTTTTGTCCTCCCATCATTACTCTCCTTTCACTCACTGAAAAACTAAAAAATTTTCTGAGGGCAGTTCTGAGAAATTGCTATAAAAAGAGAAATTAATTGAGGTGATAATCTATGAAAAACCTTAAACGCATATGATCGCAAAGACAGCATCCTGAAATTCGTGTGTGTATTGTATAGGGTTAACAAGTAGCCAGTGTCTTTAGTCATTAAGCCTGGGGCTCTGTTAAATTTATGGAATACTGCATAAAATGTTACTAAAGAGCTTGCAAATGTATTTCTTGCTAAAAGTGACAGTATTTATTGTGCCTGGTTTTTTTACTAATACCTTTGAAAAGGAATTTATTAATGATCTTAGCCCAGCATGTTCTCACAATAACAGTTTTTATAAATAAGCTGTAATATGTTAATTTAAGTAGACAAGGCAGAGCAAAAATATACCGCCTTTCGAAGCACAGCTTAATAGATTACATGGAATATTTTTGTAAAGTCACCTTTACAAAAATGTAAAGGGGTATGTGACTCTCCCTTCTGGAGTCACGCAGGGTTGAGGTGTGTGCATTCGGTTTGTGCTCCTGGGTGAAAACTGCACCCAGCTGGCTGCGTGTTACCAAGCTGTGAGGAGGCTCCTTTATGTCTTGTACAACACACGGTGGGAGATTGGCTGCAGAGTTTCCCTGCTCACAGGGCAGCTGCCTTCGTCCCATCTCTGTGAAGGTATAGGAAGAGTTAGGGAGACACGTTCTGATGTTATTGGCCCACGTAACGACAACAAAAAAATCCACGTCTGGCAGATATCCTCTGCAAAAATTTATTTATGTGGTTGGTTTTGTTCATTACTACATTGTGAAAGTCTAGAGATGTTCCTTGTGTAATTTTCTGCATGGTCTTGCATTTGTTGTATTCTTTGTTCTTAGGATTATATGGTGCTGTTACCCAGTGATTACTACGAAGCATCCATCTTGCAGATACAAGTTACGGAGCCTTGCACCTACTCAGGACACGCTTCAGCAGAGCAGTCAGTATATATACTACAGAATAAACCAGTGCCTTGGATTATTTTGTTATTATCCTGCTGCACTTGAAAGCAATAATAATCCTGTGTTTTGTTTGTTTTTTTGTGGTTTTGTTTTTTCTTTTGTGTAAGCTGCTTGCTCTATCAGCATTTGCCACTGGGCAGATTTTCCTGTGTCCTTGGTTCAGAGGCAGCGTATTTCAGACACGGGGGAGAACACAGAAGAATACCTGTGCGACAGCCAGCTCCCGATCGACCGGTGATGGCCCACATCAGTGGAAGAGAGGTCAGATTCCTGCCTGCTGATTGCAGTCCCATCTGCACTGTTGACTATAAACCTACTGGACTCCAAGGGTTGCAGAGTTACAGCTCGGGATTTGCAGATCTGTAACGCACCCCTAAAACACTCTGTGCCAAGTTCTGCATTTTATACAGAACTGTGTGAACGGATCAGCATAGGCAGATTTGTAACTGTGACTGGAGTGGATATTTCACTCTGGCAAAAGTATTTTATTAAATAAAAATCCCCCTGCTTTAGGCATACAGGCTTGTTCAGCATACTGTATAATTGCAGCAGAAATGGTATAGTGGTTTGTCAGCAGAAATGTTGTATATACATCACTCTAAATTAATCTTGGTTTTTTTCTTAAATAGCTATACTTATGTAAAATATTTGCTTTACTTAGAAACAAGCAGAAGCAATTATGCCACTGCTGTAGGTCCACTGAAAGAGAAACATGGTTTATGAAATGAAAAGTTATACTAGAAGTTATATACTATATACTATTTGGTAAAAATAAGGTGTTTTATCAAGTACATGATAATTATATGTGAAATGATGATGCCCTCTATTACTATGCTTGGACGTTGCTTTTAAAAATACCAAGTGCAACAAGAATATTTACATGCCACAGGCCCTGGTGCTTCATCACTGATGCATGTGCAAAGCTTTACAGGTATGAATAATTGCAGTGAGGTCAAGAGGGTTGTTGACAGAATGATTTACATGTTTAAGTGTTCATAGCCTAAGGAAATATTGAGAAGAAATGGTTTAAATTTGAAAATAATTATATAGCCGACTGTAACAAAAAGCTCTGCAACCACAGCACTTTCCAGGCTACTACTTCAAAGTATTTTGCATCACATATTATATTAACCAATTTGTGCAGGTAAACTAAAAGAAAAACTTGATGCTTCAGAAAGTGGCATTGGCTGTTTGCTGGAGAAGATGCTTTCACTCTTTGTAGGGAATCGATGTACAGCACTGCTGTAGTAGGAATTGTGTTCCTGGAAATATTTTTTTCAGTGGAGAAGTAGACCCAGTTTTTATACGTTATGAAAGATAGCTTAATGATGACAGTGACAATTTTTAGTATCATTGAAGTTCCCTCACTGGTACTTTCTACTGGGGTGAAGAGAAATAATTACATGCTCATTTCCTAGGCTTAGTTTACAGCCTTCCTAGCACTGGTATAATGGCAGCTGCTTCTTGAACTTGGTTGACCCTTATTAGTGGACAAAGTGATATTTATAAGCACTGGCTTCATTCCGCTGGATGTCTGTTGCTGAGGCATTACAGGGTTGGCCCTGGCCTAATGCTGCCCGGCTGGCTTGCGGGGCAGGAAAAGGGAGCTTCCTGCAAGAAAAGGGAGTGAAAAATCTGACGGCTTTTTTTCTTTTTCAATGATCTTGACCTAGGTCAATTTACAGATGACCATAAATGTTCCTCAAGTTGGTCGCTATGTTCTGGTTTTTGAATATGCCAATGAAGAGGATCAGTTATACACTGCCGAGGTAATAATACATAGCCCTGGCCCTGTCACTGAAGGCAGAGTGAGAATATACAGTTGTAAATACAGGTAAGAATTTATGAAGTAGTCCCTAAATGAATAAAGAAGATTTTAGGATGTGATTATACTTTTTATATTTTGGAATCAATTTTGCTATATAGATTGTTGGAATTTAAAAGCAAGTACACGACTGTGGGTATTGTACAGATTTTTAATTATCTCTGTGCAATCAACTCATTAAATATTGCAACTGCTTCAGTGAAATGCTTTCCTGTACAAAGGATTACTGTTGTTATGTACATTAATAAATCCTTATCAGCTATTAATCTCAGAGTCCAGTGAAAGAGTATCAGCGTTGGCTGCAGATGCCTGCACTGTTTTTATTTAGTTAAAAGCGTGTCCAAGGGCTTTGGCTATAAAAAAGTAGCAGCCGGTTTCACAAGAGTATTCCCACCATTTCTAACAAGATCTGCTGAAGGAGAAGTATGAATGTCTCTCTGAAATGCTGAGTGTAGTTGTCCTCTGGCTGTTAGGCTGCAGGCAAGGTCTTCAGCCGGATGCTTCTTTGTCCTTGTTGCCTACTGAGGCTACTGCAGATGTTTCTGCACAGGAGATTTTTTCTGTCCTGAGTGAGATTTTCTTTAATGCTTGAGAATTTCAGCTTATGATTCAAATTAGGCTTGTGATCCTGCAGGCGTTTGTGCCCTTGGGAGAGCCTGCCCAGTGCCAGGGAACCACAGACAGGCATCCCTTTTTCCCGTGAGCCAACTGTTTGGCAGATTGGAGGCTTAGGGATATTCAGGATCAAATTGCCTAGTAAGAAAAATAATTTTCATCAGCATGTTTGTGATACAGAGCAGAGCTATGTGGACCAGTGACCTTGTCAGGGTATTGCTGGGGAAAGCTTATTTTAGCCTGTTATGTAACACTTTGAGCCCCAAACTATTTGCTATAGATCTTCCATTTTATTGCTTTTTTTTTTTTTCCCAAGCACATTTTATGGGCTAATTTTGAACATACTTGTCTGTTCATATGATGCACTAAGAACTTGCTCATGAAAAGACAAAGAAAGCCCTTTCTACTTTAACATAGCAATGCAATAAATCCCTTCTGTGGCCATTCCTTATGAAGCAAATAGTCACATTGCAAGTAAGTTGCTGCGTCATCTTTCCTAAGCAAGAAGCTACAAGTCTCTTCTCTTAAAAAATGACATAGTGAGGTACATACAAATAAGAGTAACTTGTAGAATCAGGAGTATATTGTGCCAGGCCTTCTTACCACTCCATGAGCTTGATTATTCCCAATAAAACATTGTGAGAGAATAAAACGTTGCAAGCTTCCAGCGAATCACAAATAAGGGACCTATCTTTCTCTGGACTTAAATGTCCTTAGCCCTGAGCTGACCTTGTTTCTGAGCTATGGTCTAAACAAGAGTGAAACTTTCTCATTGTCTGATTCTTAGAGGAGAAATATAGCAGCAGTTGTGTGGTGGTTACCGCTTCTCACCCATGGCATGTTGGCTGGCCTAGCTGAGAAGTGCAGAAGAAAGAAAAGAAATTAGAGCCTTATATGACTTCTCTTTAGCAAAAGGGAACTGTTGCTACTTTTGGCAAGTTGCAGGGGTCGTGCTCCCTCAACAAGGCAGAGTTCAAAGCCTTTAGCAAGACTCTACCTCTTTAGTATGTATTTGTCTTTACCAAAGATGGCAGCCAATGAATGTAGCCCATAAGAGGCAGACCTACATTTTTTCGCTTGTATGGAGGAGTATCTCAGCGTACAGATAGCTTCCTAAAATCAAGACTTGCCCAACTGCCATGCGCGGGTGAGATCTGCTGATCCACACCATCAACAGCGTGTGGCAGTAGTGGAAAGTAGTGGCTGGTACCTGCTGGCACCTTGAGGAGCACAGACCAGGCACAGAATAGTAGTTATATGTCACGTTACACAGCTTGGAAGCGTCTGCAGATAGCCTGTGTGCGTACCCCTCCAATCACATCCTACTTAAAGCAGTAGCTCAAACGGAGATCTGAGGTCTGGAGGTGTGGGCTCTGTGTAGGTCAACACAAAAAGGACAAGCAATATTTTGTACGTAGTACATCCTTCACCTCACTTGTGAGGATACTGCATGTTCACCGGTGGCCAAAGGTTACTTACGATCCGTCAGGGTGGTTAGGCACCAGTGGTGAGGCTAGCCAAAAGCTAGGCAGCTGAGCTAGGCGATAGCATAAACCACATGGCAATGCCAGCAGGCTCATTTTTAATCCTGCTTTCTGTCTCAGTTTCCTTTGTCGCAGCGTTGTAGTTGATGATAGGAACCGTATTGCAGTCTATGACCTTCTAGCAGATACGAAGATACATCTTAAGGCATCATCAATTAATTTTCTTCTGGTAAGCTTTCATTTTCTCTTCCCTTTTGTAATACTAATTCCTGAAGCAGGTAAAGAGAGAGACTCTTCTCTCTAATGTTCACATGCTCTATGGTAGTGTGTGAAAGGATGCATATTAGATGCTTGAAGATGTTTCTTTGTATATACACTCAGAGAATACTGAGTCAAACTTGTTCAGTTTCAAAGATAAACAGAAATTTGCCTTTCTTGGCAAGGGTTTTTCCAGCTCTCTTGTGCTTTATTTCAGTTCCTCTCTCTTTTCTACATGTAAACTGTACATGAAAAATCTGCTGGTAGCTTTTAGACTTGATCATTGTATTTCTTTTCCTTACCTTTTACTTTTTTTAAATTCTCAAAACCCATATGGGATTTTCTTGGTCTCTTGCAAAATTTCAGGTAATAAATGCATTTTAGAAATGATGGAACTTTTAAATACTTTGAATAAAAAGCCTTCACTGCCCTCTTTTGGCCACACAAGGAATAAATTTTTCTGGAGCCTGAATTTTCTTCAGTTTCTGTTTTCCATTTTAGAAACACAAGGCGAGTTACACAGTTGGTTAAAATCTGGAGTTGAAAACCCAGCTATAAACATAGAGTAGTTTTGAGGAACTATTTGGATTAACAAGTGATACATGCATTCTTCATTTCATGAGGCAGTGTTCAGCATGGACAAATACCATTTAAGTTGTCTACCATTTAATTGCTGTGCTAGCAAGATTCATACCCAAAAGTTGTTGATATTATTAGTCTCTGTCTCCACATGTGGAAGTCTCTTGTTCTAAGAATCTCTGCATTTTTACTTCTAAGTTCTAGTTTTCATTCTCTGAATATGTTACTGATATATATTGATAGCCTTTATCGATATATGTTGATAGTCTTTATATATTGGTAGTCTTTATCTCACAGTGATGCATACGAGCTGTCTAAACCCAGACCATGTTGCGCACTAGTGTTTTAAGCTGCTGATAAAGTGCGGTTCAGAGCTTTGGAGTCCCCCCTTGTTCTGCTGAGATGGGCTGGAGTCCCAGGCGCAGGCGCAATGTTTGCTGCCCAGGAAGGGCACTTGGAGCACTCTGCGTTCTAGCTTATAAAGGCTTTCTACTACCTGCTTGCTGCTGCTAAAACACAAGCTGAGCTCCCTTATTGACCTGCTTCTAAACCGAATCACTTTGCATATTAATGCATTCTCCCAGTGCCATTTTTATTTGCGCTAATATGTAATGCTAGTTATCTTACTGCTTATCAGGCATTTTTATCTTCTTTTCAAGTAGCTCATCCACAAATTTTTAACCTGCGTTTATGTATTTTGTAAGTGTGGATAATATATTTTATTTGTGCAAACTGTTGTGTCTTCCTACAAGCCTTGCCTTATGTCCTTACCACCATGGCTACAGCAGGACTACCACAGCTTCATTTGCTCATGTCTATTTGTAGTAAAAAAAAATAAAAATCATTTGAGGTCTCATCAGCTTTTAAAATGAGTTCTGAATCCACTGGGAGAAATCCTGGTGTCACTGAAGCTCACTCTGAAGGACTTTGTGCGAGCAAGTGTTTGTGCCTGCATTTCAGCAGGTCTAGGAATTCCCCCAAGGGACTAAAAGTCTCTACCACCACAGATGAGGACTTTTCCCTCCCACCTCTGTACACTCCTTGACAAGCTGGTCTTCTGTCATTCTCACTGCCACATGTATACTTATGTTTTAATTTATTTAACTTCTCAGCCGCCAACATTCCCCTGAGAAGGACAGAAAAATGCTATTCAACACTGAGGCATTCAGGTGCAGGCAGGTAGAGGGATCCAAAATCTCTTGGGAAGTCCATGACAGAACATGGCTTTGGGCTCAGTTCTCCCTATGCTAAAATTAGGCTCCATCCTTCCTCTTCAGGGCTGGCCCCGCTACTTATGATATTAATTGTTAATTGTGCGTTCTGCTTATTTTTCAGCACAAGGTTTGTATTATTTCAGCTGAAGAATTTTCTCCAGAATATGTGCATCCTGAAGTACAGTGCATAGCTGCTTACAAGAGTACCCATGATGGAAGGTAACTTGCCCGTTTTTATCCCTCATATTTTCTGAAAAAGACCTTGAAAGGTGCAGACTAAATGGCATTTTAGTTCTTTTCAATGAAGCTTTGCTCAGTGACTCATGGGTCATTTGTAGGTCACTTTTGCAAAGTAGTACTTATAAAAAAGCTGAAGTGTTAGCGTTAATCCAGACAGTCTTTGCCCAGGATTTTATTAATGCTAGCCTCTTCCTGGCCCATCTGAACTACAGAGT
Organism: Gorsachius magnificus; assembly: GCA_034008185.1. Classification (NCBI taxonomy): domain Eukaryota; kingdom Metazoa; phylum Chordata; class Aves; order Pelecaniformes; family Ardeidae; genus Gorsachius; species Gorsachius magnificus. Next base: position 51,850,914 of record CM067082.1, on the reverse strand, counting down.
GCTGATGCGTTAGAAAACACGCATCCTTCATGTGCCGTCCAGTATGATAGGTGTCCAAGCTGGAGAAACTTTGCTACTTTGGTGGTCTGAAATGTTTACCGCTCTGTCTGGAGTTTCATTCTACACGTTACTGCTTCAGCTGTTCCAAAATGGCTTTAATTAGGGGATGTGACTGCCCTTTCAGGCACAAATTCACTAGGCTCGACTTGGCAGCAGCAAACTACTCAACATGCAACCCCCCACTTCACAAACAAGCCATTCCCTTGTCCATCTCATCGTGGGGCTCATAGAGTAGGTGTGCCCTCAGCGTTCACCCCACACAGCAATTCCAGGCGATCCTCTTCCTCCATTATACTTGTATAGGACCAGTAATTAGAGCACTCGTAGGCAGCTTGGTTGACCCAGATTGGTGGCTCCTCTCTTGCTGCAAAGATCTGAACCTGAACTTTCACTTCCCAGGTGGTCAGTTTGGGGTTCTGCAGAGCCCTTTCTCTGTTCTGTTGAAGGTCTTCCCCTCTCCATATATATGTTTTGTTCTTTGGGCCACTGCAACTTCCAGATTAGAGTGCCCCACATTTCAGTTCCTGTTGCACTCCCCAGGATGACCCTGGTGATGTTACTCCTAAGGCTTTCTTGCTACTCATCTGGCAATGGGAAGGGCCTCAGAGTAAAACTAAATGTCATTTGCAGGACTTCAGAGGCAGAAAGCGTTGGTGACTAGGTCTAATAGTTTTCCAGACGGTAGCTTCTAATATAATGGTTGAATTGAAATAGCAAGCAGAAAAATCTGGATAGTAAATTGGATAAAAGCCTGTGACTGTACTTGGCTCTCAAGTATGCATAGCATTGAATCGCAGCTTTAATTCTCCTGCTCAGAGTGGTACAACTGAGAGTAGCTTTCTAAGACTGAAGATACTTGTCTTCACATCAAAGGTGTTTTGCATTCCTGCACATTGAAATTCTGCATAAAATGGGAGACAGAGGCTGGGAGATTTAAAATAAAGCTAATGTAGAAATTTGTGCCTTTTACTTTGGTTTTGTTGTGGGGTTTTTTTAATGTCTTGTTATATTTGCATAGTTTACTGTATGTTTATGTTCTGTTGTTAGGGCCATTATCTGACAGCATTTTTGCTTTCCTGGAAGTGTTTAGTGTTCACCAAGTTGAAAGATGCAGAGTCTTGGCTCAGTTTAACAGTATTATTTAGGATGCTGCATGTGATTTCCCACATAGGCTTGGCAAATGCATCTCAATCCTGGCCCTGAAACACACTTACCATTCCAGTTCTGGGCCTGTCTTGAGCAAAGATTAATCATTGTCTGTTGAGTACTTACGAGAAGTGAACAAATGCTAGCAGGAAATTCCCAAAAACATTTTCTCCTGCCGTCTTGGAAAATACTTCTCTCAATCAAGTTCTTTGGAATTAAATATACCAAGGAAGAAATAGTTAAACGCAGAAATGAATGAGTGAAGGATGCTTTCAAGGAGCACTGTTATTTATTTTGGCTCTGATTCTACAAATATTTGAGTGTATACTTAACCTCTAAGTACTTAAGTAGTCCCATTGACTTCAGCGGGAAAACTTGCATGTTTAAAGGATACACCTATGTAAATATTTGTAGAACTGAGAATTCAATATTAGTACAGATTCTGGTGACAGTAACCAACTGGATTCACGAAAATGTATTTAACTGTTTGGGTTTTTTTTTTAATACTCTTGATTCCCTTGGGTTTCATCTTCCTTAGCAAACTCTTTCCATTGATGGTCCTCAGATTATTCAAATTCTGAGTGAATAAAATCAGTTAATGTGCACTTTCCCCCTTTGTGAGTTAAATATGCAGCTCTTGTTCTCATTTACTTTCTGATCATTTACATAGAATCCAAAGGGTAACAGTGGTTACTATTGCATTATTAATTGTACTACATTCTAATATGTTAACTTTTGTGAGTTGTCTGCTTTTTCTTTCATGATGCCTAAGGAATTCTCCGGGCCCCAAGAGTAATTAATATAATTCTGTGTTTAGTGCAACATGCATTCCCTCAGTGTACGAAACTCCACCGGCAGCTCTGGTTTTGGATGCACTCAAGGTTGGGAAAATTTCTGAAGTAAGGAGAAACATACTCTATGATCCACTGAGCACCCCCCTACCTTCTGACTCAGTTAATGGGGTCACCTTGACACCGTTACAGGTATCTCATATTTTGAAAATACTGCTTCCTAAGTCACAAAGTATGTTCTCAGTAAAATGGGGTAGATGAAGTGCTTTAAAAGAATCAAAACTGAATGATGTGATGTGATGTGATCAAAGTGTTGCAGACTGAGTAAGCCACCGAGATAATACACAGAAAGAGAAACAAAAATGCCAGCTCCTTAATAAACTAGGCAGTAGTCTCCCAGCCTGCAGAAGAGCACTAGATACATGCTTGGCATGGAGACAGATAGGAGCATGCAGTTGTAATGCCATACTCTTTGAAGAGATTGTTGGCTTCCTGAGAGATGCTAAGCCCCCTCTCTCTCGTTGCAGGTAGGTGGCACAGAGCGCAGCTCATAAACCCAAGACTATCTCACGAAACAAATACACTATCAGAGCTGTTTTTGTTTCTGCAGAACCAGGTTACCTTGAGTGGCAGAGTGCCCCACTTGGGCAGATACGTATTTGTGGTACATTTTTATCAGCCAGCACACCCGGTGTTCCCTGTGCAAGTGCGCGTGGATGCGGGACATGTGTGGTCAGGTAAGCATCTGAATTTGATCTAACCCCATTCCTTTCTCAGCATTTTGGCACATGGAGCATTTTTTGGCATCACGCTTTTTCTTCTAGGTTCCTTCAAAGCCTCATTCTGCCCTCATACGTCTGGCTGTCGGGATCAGGTGATTGCAGAAAACCAAATTGAGCTCCACATTTCTGAACCTGAGGTCTCTGTTACAGTGATGATACCTGATGGAAAAATGCTGGTTCTGGTACGTTTATTACATGAATGTACTTGGAAATGTTATTCTCAGTTTCACCATTCATTTAGAAATAGATGCAAAGATGAAAGCCAAAAAGAATTTTTTTTTTAATGTTGTGCTTCATATTTTTAGGATCTTGTGTACTGCTCCTGTTTTATTTTAAATTTTTAAGATACCATACACTGTTCTTATTGTACACTGCTTGTAGCATCACAGCTCGGGGCGGGGGGGGGGAGATAAGTATATTTGCCTAATTTTTTTCAGTTAAAATTTTACAGGTTTTGAGAAAATCCAGAATGCATAATGAAGCAGCATTTAAATGTATAAATGCCTTAGCCTGTGTCTTTTGCTTTTCTCTGAAATGTACAATTTAGCTCTTTTGTTGTTTTAAGGAAAAAGTCTTAGTTGTTCCAGCAGACACCTACAGTTACAAAATTCTTGACAAAAAGACAGTGGACAAGTCATTTGATTTTATCAGCCAATGTGGAGGAAACAGTTTTTATATTGAGTAAGCATCGCTTTCTAAAAAACTGAACATTTGACAACAAGCTGGGAATTAATATTATTTTCCCTTTCCAGTAAAGACATATGTATAAAAGCCCCATCATTGTGCTGCATTAAAATGCTTTTCACAGCTTATGCTGGCCCATTAAATTTCCATGAGTCATTTTTCCATGACTTTCTATTGTAAATGAAATGTAAAGGTAGAGCTTTATTGCTCACAGTACGAAAGAGGAAAATCTATGTCATCTTTCTGTCTTTGGTATTTCCATCTTTGGTATTTGGTATTTTGCTTGGCATGTCTGAACTGATATGACTAATATACGCACTTTCTTTGAAAAAAAAATCTCTTACCTGCATGTTCAAAGCCACTTGCCACTAATTTAATTAAAGTGTATCCTTGCATGTGTGCTGATGTCATCCTTCTGTCAAAGAATAAAGGCAGGACCCTAATTTACTGAACCGCTGCAAAGCATGCTCATAACAGTTCCCAAGTGCCAGTACTTACATGATTTATATTTCAATTTAAATAGCCCAGAAGGGTCATCTGCTTTCTGTAAGGACTCTGTAAGGTCGCTGGTGGCTTTCTACAACAACGGAGCCCTGCCATGCAATTGCCATAGTGCAGGTGCCACGAGCCCTACTTGCAGCCCCCTGGGAGGACAGTGTATTTGCAGACCTCACGTCATCGGTCGTCAGTGCAGCCAATGCCAAACTGGCTACTATGGATTTCCATTCTGCAAGCGTAAGTACACGTGCGGATGCACTCAGCACCTGACATGACCTTTTATTTAATTCTCTGATTTTACTGCATAGGTACCCCAACCTCATGTTTCTTTATAGGGCTTGATCCTATGAGAGGCCGATTGAGCCATCTTAGATTCAGCGTAGCATAGCTTTCATTTTAACACAGAAGTAGCCCCATTGCCTTTAAGGACACCTAGTCCACAATGAAGCGTGCCTTCGCATGTGTTGTCTCATCAGGCGCAGTAGGCTTGCAGGCTTAACTGGTTAAAATCCATATTGCCACTCTTCCAGTCAAATGGATATTTCTGCACTGACTGCTAAATCATTTCTAAGTTATTACTGTTGTGTCCCAGTTTATACCTTCAAGATTTTCCATACATAATCAGAGTCTTTTTCTGATGTTTTTCTTAACATCCACAGATTTATAATTACACAAACAGTCTTCAGCTTCTTTCCCAGATATTATACTCTATGTTTATTAATGTTACTTTGTAAAAGTGGTGCCTTTAACACCAACACTATTCATTGTTTAATACTTGGCAGTTTTGGGAAGTGATAATAATGCCTGGGGTGAAGTTAAGCAATCATTCTGTGGAAAAGAGCCAAGGTCTTGAGCTATTCTTTGAAACTACCATTTCGGTCACATAGCCAGTGTCCATGACCCTGGTTTGTCTCAGTCTCACATCACTATGATAGCTGAAGTCAAACAAGCCAGCTGAGCTTAAAACTAGTGAAAAGAATCGTGTTCTTCATACATACAGGTTGTGTGTGTTTGTTTGATATACCAGTTCGATAGGAGTTGATCATTGTCAGTTGAGATGTGATTAATTTGTAGAACATATTCTTTGACCTAGTGTGCAACTGTGGGCGGCGTCTTTGTGATGGCATGACTGGTAAATGCATTTGCCCTCCGCGAACTGTGAAACCAACGTGTGAAGTGTGCAAGAAACATTACTTCAGCTATCACCCTCTTGCTGGCTGCAAGAGCTGCAACTGTTCAGGAAAAGGAGTCGTTAATGTGGCAAGCCCAGAATGTGAAAAAACCAGTGGGCAATGCAAGTAAGTTTGGGTTATGTGCATTAAAACTGATGCGTGAGTGGTTCGCTTCACTCTTCAGGTATTTGGAGGGGATGTGGGAGACCTTGATGGTGGTGAATAGGGATTTAAGCAGTGCTTGGTCATAGTGAGGACTCAGCTGTTTCAGGGAAACCCACAATGTTTTAGTGGAAGCATGGTTTGTGCAGGTAACTAATGGTGGGATTTAGGATTCCTGGGCTTGCATTCTGCTTGCCAGTGACATGCCGTGTCACTCATGGTAAGTCCCTGAATCTCTGTCTGTCTCAGAGGACCTCAGATCAGAGTTCCTGATGTCAGGGTTTCAGTCCAATTGTGGTTTTAAGTACTGTAAAGCTTGAATGTTTGCAATGAGTTTTGAGAAACTTTGATGATAGGTACTGTCTGTTTGGAAAATATTGTTCAGTTGGAGCCATGGGTGAGAATTGCCCTGAAAATTATGCTTTCTGTATGACATACACTTATTTTTCTATAACTCAGCATAATCTTACTTATATTCTCTAGAATATATATAGCATACAGCCACGATCATAGGGAATTACCTTAAATTCAGATGCTGTGTGTGTTAGTACAGTTGAACGTTTATTATTTCCTTGGGGAGATTGAGTCCTTAAATAGCAAGTGCAAATACTTGATAGCCAGTAGGTTGTGTAAGGTGAGGATTTGGCAATGTTTTTGCAGGGTCCTAGCAAAGAGAAATATGATCCTTCCTGCTCTGCCATTAATCCTGTAAATATGACGGAGAGTACTAATTTTCAGAGAATACTCATATTATTTCCTGAATTTAAATTATTTTCCTAAGTCTGTCCTTCTCATATGAAGTGAGCGATTGTCTTCTCCCAAGGGCAAAATAAGAATTTTTGTATGTGGAAGTTGGGGTTCAGCATTAAAGTGTAGCTTAGTCTGTATCTCCTGATGCACTCTCAATCTCATTAATCTCTGCTTTCATTTTCCCCATAAAATACAAAATAAAATAAAAATAAATACTATGAAAAAATAAAGAAAATAAATACTTCAGTCAACTGAAACCTAATACTTCAAAGAAGGGGCTTAGGATGCTTCTACTTGAGTAAAAATGAGGATAATTTTTGCAGAAATAGTCAGATTTTTCCATTTCAATGAAAAGCTGTATTGCCTGATTATAATGGTGGTATTTTTCGCGTGCAGCCTAATTGGTAATATCAAAGAAATGACAGCTTATCGGTAAAAAATTCTGAAGCAAAACTTGACATTTTGCAAAAACTTTTGGACTTCTTACTCAAGTATATAACTAACTACTACATTCTGATTAATACCTTCCCTTCTGTGGATTACGTGAAGTTCAAAGTCCCCATCCAGCTCCTGTTATCTGGGGCGGGCATGTAGTGCACTCAGAGAGGCTCTGAGAAACCTCGCCCGTTGTTTGGTGAATTGAGTAATTGCTTTCATATATTACATGAAGTACAGTCTACCCTGTCCATAATTTAACTGTTTATTCCCATTAAATTTGTAGTGGTAGTGCACGTAAAAATCTGGTGCTGAGAGCCAGAGGAGACTCCACCAACTTGCTGAGACTTTTAAAAATTATCACAACTAAAATGTAAAGATGTGGATGGTGGTGGAGGCAGACATTCTTTATCAATGGATCTTTACTGTCTTGAAACCTCCTTTGGGCTGGTACAGACATTGCCAGCATAGACAGAAGCAAGAGGGATCATCAGACCTACGTTTTCACTGCTTTTATCAGTCTGTGCGAGTTTGTTGTAAAGGTAGGATGAAGTAGTTGCTGCCACTGAAAGATGCTCCCTCGTATCTCAAGCCTTATTCATAGTTTGTTGTTGTTTTTTGCATCTTCTGTACTTCACCTAAGTAAATCCAAGGCATTTGGCCTTCACTGTGAGCGAAGTGGGTTTTATCCTTTGTGAACAGCTGTAAACTAACCCAAGCCTTGTGGCAGGTTGAAGTCCCCGTAATTATTCATATGCTTGGGATTCTCCACCTTTTAGTTAGCAGGTGAGTCGTGGAGAAATGCCCAGTCACATCCTCCAGCTATAAATCTTCTTCCAGCTCTGCTTACCTGTGTACAACGTCCATGTTTCACACCTTGGTGTATAGAGAGAGTAGTTCTGCACTGCAAGCACTGAAGGGCTGCACAAGTCTCATTCCATTGTGAGCATTTATACCCTGTAAAATCAAATCCATTCCTAACCAGTTCCAAGGCCATATAAACCATCTCACCATTCAAATCTGAGACCAGTTCTAACCTGCTGCTGTTTCTCCGTGGAAGCCATGAAGTTGTGTTATAGCCATGCAATCAGTTCAAAGCTCCACTTGCCTTTCATTTTAATCTCCCCTTCCTCACTCTGTTCCTGCCTCCCCTACTGTCTCCCTCCTCTGTGTGTGTTTGTTGTTAAAGATGCAAACCAGGAATAACAGGACGGCGGTGCGATCAGTGCGCTCCTGGTACTTATGGTTTCCCAAACTGCGTGCCGTGTAACTGTAACAGAGATGGAACAGAACCAGATGTTTGCGATCCCCAGACAGGAATTTGCCTCTGTAAGGTCGGATAAATCAAATTACTTCTACATTCATAACCATCGTTGGCACATCAGTGACTATTTCGTATTTAATGGGGTGAATGAAGTGAGTTTACCATTAAGTTTTCAGTTAAGAATTAAATGCAGCTGTACAAAACCATCACACCTTGCAGTATGTGCACAGATTATCACGCTAGCAATTAAATGCCACTTTTTAACGAGTTCAGTAGCTGTCAGTTTTACAGGCGGTCTTAGGCTTTGCAGGGTGTTAGAGTGCTACAGAGTAGATGTCCATTGATTCACCGAAGCAGTCTGTACCCTGCACAGATCCACTCTGTGCATCTGCATCTCAACTTTTGGATGCTAACCAGGTCCCATGCTTTTTTTAGCCATATTATGTCGGTTGACATTTCACCGCATCATTATGTCCAGGAAATCTTCTTTTGTTCTGATCTGCATAATTAAATGGGATAAATGTGAACTTTCACAAGTGACCTTTTATATTGTAGGTTTGGAAAAGCCAGCAGGAGGGTTTTGGCAGGGAAGTTACCAGCTGTCTCTGAGTAATATTTATTACTCAGTGGTTCGCTTTATGAACCGGAAAGACAGCTCATAACTAAGATAGTCTCCAAGAAGTCGGTTTTATTTGCATTAGGAATATGGTGTATCCAGACAATCGCATATTTTGATTCGTGTTTCCATACATTTAAATAAATATTCTTTCAGAAGTTTTGTTTTATGGGCAGCAGGTTTTCGTGGCCTCACCAAAACCAAAAGGAAAACTCTGAGATTTCTTTCAACTGTGCCTTAACAGGAGAACGTTGAAGGTGCAGAATGTGACATTTGCCGACCAGGATCCTTTTATCTGGACCCTTCTAATCCCAAGGGATGCACCTCTTGCTTTTGTTTTGGGGCAACCAGCAACTGTCGAAGCACAAATCGTCGTAGAACCAAGGTGTATTCAATAGTTTTTTTTCTTCGCTCTCGTGAACCTGCATTTATTCCATTAAGGAAATGCCAGATTTCTTCTAAAATTGAAAATACATTTTAATAGTTTCTAAGGATGAGAAATATTCTGCAAGAAATTGTGCAGATTTAGTGCGGTCTTGTTAAGACTCAGGTGATCTAAAAGTGCCTTTCAGCAGAAATGGCCGTTTTCACGTGTTTGTTTACAAATCGCCAATTGGACTGAAGCTGAGCTAACCTTCTATTGCTTTATCTTCAGACACTAATTCATCAGTGAAGTCAATGGTCTCCTTCAAGATGCTTTGATAAACATGTGTTATTTTACATGTCTATATCATAGGTGCATTTTGAAACCTCAGAAATCTGTGACACATTCCACAGAGACTGTAAAAATTGTCTTTTTTCCCTCCCTATAAAAAAAAGCTATGACATCAAGGTTGAGAAAAGATGATAGATTTTTACTAGCATAATTGAAAGGTAAGATGGCTGAAGACTGAAAAAGAAGAAACAACTGCCTGAAACAATGGAAGAGAAAGAAAAGGGAGAAGCAGAGCCCTAGAATGATGGATGAGGACTATAGTTCAGGCTTAGGCATAGACTTGATACAATGCAGATAGTGACGCTTTATTGTTTACCCGCAAAGGATGAAAATCTGGCCTCAGTGAAGTCAGTAGCAAACTTCCATTTGCTTTAGGAAGATTTCCTCTAGCAATTACTTGTCCTCACCGAAGTCTGTTTTTGAAGGCATGTCTATCTTTCTGATTTATTGCTCTGGCCACCAAAGGTCAGCCCACCACAGAACTGTTCTCATACATATGTGTGATGCTTTCTTTCCCCTAGCATAATGATAAATAACAGGGTGTGTGGTCTTTCATGAAATAAGAGCCATGAACATAAAATGTGCATTATTAAAGAACCAGAATATTAGGCTGCATTGCCTGCTTCCCCAAAATATCCTGCCATGTCCCCTCCCTCCCAGTTAACATACCACAACAGGTCTGCACTCTGTCTTGTAGGTTAGTGTCCTTGGTTTGATTTTGGAATGGACTTTAAAAAAACCACCTCCCAGTTATTATGTCCTTGGGTTTGTGTACACAACTCCTGGTCACCTCCAGAGGGTTATGCCTTCATGTGACTGAAGTTGGAGTTTAGTTTGCAGCTGACAACCCAAATGCCTGCATCCCAAGTAGTTTTGGCACATCTGTCCTAATTACACTCTCTTTTGAGATCCTTGCAGCCTCCATTGGGCAAAGATTTTAGGCTGGCTCTGAAGGGGTTGAATTTCATGCTTGGGGAATTACAGGCGCTAAACAATTTCTCCTCATTGTCTGGTGCTGGTAAAGTTTAATAAAGGACAAAACAAGCTTTTATTTCCTTTATATATTGTCATTAGTTCGTGGACATGAGGAACTGGCGCTTGGAGGCAGTGAATGAAAATATCGACATTCCAGTCACTTTCAATCCAGTCAGTAACAGCGTAGTGGCTGATGTTCAAGAGTTGCCTGCTTCAGTGCATAGTTTGTACTGGAAAGCACCTCCGTCTTACCTGGGAGAGAAGGTAAATGACATCTGTTTTGATAGCATGTATTCATTTTTTGCCAGCATCATTGATAAACAGTCTCCTTGTTTTTCTTAAATACATTCCTGTCTCTTCCCTCAGGAGACCCTTATCTTTCCTGACATGCTAGGAACCACAGCATTGGACTTTTGAGTACAATGTTAAAATTATAACTAATAATACAGAATTAATCATCTTGCTGCATGCCACGGAGGTCTTTTATGTGAACAGCATGGTCAGGAGCTATGGTTCAGGGAGCTGGTACCTTCAGCCACTTTTCTGAAACCCAGAACACAAAGAGCTGGCCAATGTGCCCAAATATCCTTTAGACTCCCTAGAACATCCCCTGGGCAGATTTCCAAAAGAATAAAAGGTGATTACATGTTCGGTGGCACACAAAAAAGAATGAACCTTTTGCTTCCGATGTGTTGCTTGGCAAGAGCAACACCTGGTTTTCTGACCTTTGTATTCTTTGAACTGCTGGCTGCTCTTTCTACTCATGCATGGGGGCAGTCCCTTGCTCAGGGTTAACACCTACCAGCATTTCAGCCTGGGGATTACACTGATCGGGGGACTTCGCTTGCAGGCCCAGAGCCCCAGGTTCTCCCCGTTTGCAGCTCTGACAGTATCGGTAGTTGCTGGCCAGTTGTAGGGCACGCAGGCTTTTCAGCTGCAGTCCTGCTGTCGCACAAGTGAAAACAAATGGGATAGACAGAAGAGCATTAAAGATGGTACAATTTCTGAAGTTCCTCGTAGTCCCCCTTTTAAGGGCTAGAGCAGCATTTTTCACCCAGCTCTCCTGTGCTCAGAGGTAAATATCTTGCAGTTGAACAGCATGTTTAGTTCGGGTGCTTTTTGTTAATGTTGTAGAGGTTCTCGTTTCAATGTCTACAAATTATTTTTCAAAGAAATATATTGATAAAGCACACTTTATCTACTGTGGTGTTAAACCAAAAGGACTTTTGTTGTTCCCATAGCAAAATACAAAGCAGGCAATAACCCTCCTTAAGCACAGCTATTGAGAGCAGTGCTGAGTTTTATGTTGCACGTCACAGGATCTACTCAGGCATGCCATGACTTGCTTTTATTTACAGTGACAACGCAGTAAATAAAATAGTTCTATTTTTGGCCCTGATTTTACTGTACACTGTGTGTAAGTGTATATTTTAACACTGGTTGTACTGTAGTAGTGAAAGTCCACCCCCCCAAATGCTATTGCAATGCTAGTTTTACAAGCTCATAAGTTTACCAGTCATTCACAGTATTGCATTCTGAAAATGTCAGCTTTTGGTCTACTTCCATTGGTAGCACCTCTTTTGGAAAATATGAACGAGATCACTCCAGACATTCTTCAGTATGATGGGGATATAAATACCATTTTCCATCATCTTAAACCTTTTAACTAGTTCCACTGGAACATTAATATTTAGCAGAGTGTATTACCTTTCCTCTCTCTCTCTTTTGTTTACGATTTTAAAAGGGAATAAAATATAAAATCTATAGCAGTGCGGAAACGAACAGTCATTGAAAAATTCAGATCACATCGTCCCATTTTCTGCCCTTGTGTATTTGAACATTCTATTTAATAGTCCAGTCTTAATGTTAGAAAATAAATACTGTACATACAGAATAAAGAGGGTAGTTTATAACACCAATATTTTTCCATTTAAAAAAAAATTCATTAAAAAAGCAGTAACATAACAGCCTGTCATATGGTAGTCCTAAAATATGTGTTAAACAGGAAATTAGCTCTAATTTAATTTTCTTGTATTTTTGAAAAAAAAATTATTTTTACAGGCTTGTTTTGACTGTGTTGGCAAAATATCGCCAATGTTCCAAATGATGCTTTGAAAAATGCAGTTGGCTAAAGATAATAGCATTAATTATGGCCCTGTGATCCAGGGAACAAATTTAGTACCGAGATGTCTGTGTTTTGTTTGTAGTTCATCAAAGTATATGGGAAGGGGTAGAGGGAAGGCTGGTGCTTACCTGCAGAACACCAAAACCTAACAAAGCCATTCTTCCTCCCATGTCAAAACCAAGCATAAGCCAGAAGGGCAAATAGCAAGGGGTGCAAAGCAAAGTAGCATAACTGTGGCAGAACCCCTGATTTCACCTAATACCTACAAACCTTCCTTCTAGGCTCTTCTTGGAACAAACACCATCTAGGCTGTGCCTGGAGCTTCTTTTCCTCTCAGGGAAGCTGTTGGTCAGATGATTCAAACATCCTTGCCTAAGTCTTTGTTCTGGGCAGCAGTGTATATATTTGGTTGGGTTGGAGGCTGCCTGTGGTCACCTATAGTTGAGCCAAAAGAAGTGTCCTTTCAGCTCAACCTATAGCGATGGTCTGTTTACAGCAGAGCTGATATCAGCTGATGTCAGTAGATGTCCTGTCATCCAGAAGGTGGAGCAAAGATTTCCTAATTAGATTCATGCTTGTAGTAAGGTTAGAAAATGCTGGCCTACAAAAGCCACCTTTAAACATGCTTACGTCTGACTTTTCCTTTTTACCCATGGCTGTTCATGTGGTTCACTACCACTTTTGTTGTCAGTCTGACATCTGCTCTTGATGAGCTAAATCTGTTCTGTAGAGTCTGGGGAAGAACAAGGTTCATGTGAACATGTGTGACTTCTCCATGACCACAGATGGCGTGATCCCAGGTATGAAAAAAACCCCCAGTGCAGGTAACCTTCCAGAGGCACTGCTCAAGTGATGTCAAATACACAAAGTAAACAAAATTAAAAGTAATTTCTTCCAAACAGCACATATTTTTATATTTTGACTAAAGAACAAAGAGAAAATATACTATTTACAGTGCTGGAAAAATGGGCTAAACTTGAATGCAAAGTTATATTAATATCAAGCAAGAGCGCAGTAAAGTATCTCTGGTCTTGTGCATTTTATTATAGCTTTCCTCATATGGTGGCTTCCTAAGTTACCAAGTGAAATCTTTTGGCTTACCTAGTGAGGGCATGGTTCTTCTGGATAAGAGACCTGATATACAACTAACAGTAAGTTGTTGGTTTTTTTTTTTTCTTTCAATCAATAGCAATACCATGATTTTTTTCTGTTACCTGACAACTATGGCAAATTTTGCTCCTATAGTGTGCTTAACTTTTATAGCAACTTGCTGAATATCTATAAAAGTTATTTTACTGCATTTTGCTCAAAGCCACCAACACGCCTATCTCCATTGCCAAAGTAACATGTTATTAAGCATAACTGACTTGAGAGCAAATAAAAAGATAAACCAGAACTTTCTCTGTAAAATGCACCTGTGGAAAAAAATTAATTAATGCCTTGCACACTGGTGAACAAGTATAGCTTCGACTCTGCAAAATATGCCCTGGATTCCATGTGTAATTAATCTCACTTTCTGAGAGAATTTTCTTCAGCATAAAATTAAGCATAATTACAAGGCTTCAAGGGACTGAAGTAAAAATGCATTTTAGGTTAACAGTTTTTTAATTTAACCACTTTAGGGCCAAAATTCAAATCTCTTGCTGTTTGTCGAAATACCCAAGGGGGTGGTTTTGTTTCTTCAAACCATCAGAAATACTAATTCAATATTTTAGGATTCTCATTGGGAAACATGTCTCATAAAGTACTACAGTAGTATCCAAAGTGTGACACCAGGACGTCACGTCAAAGAGTGTTCCTCAGCCCAATATTAGTCTGATTCCCCTCCTCATGCCAGCCACAAATTTCCAAGGCAACCTCTAAAGGTGATGTCAGGAGGCAGCTCCTTTTCTAACAAGAAGATGTGGCGGTAAAGGAGAGTGTTTGAAAGTGCAAAAATGTTTTTACTCAAAACTAATAACCAGGTCCTGTGAAAACTGGTAAGCAGTAATTTAATTCTCTTGGTGTTTTATGTGAAAGCAAGGTTATTAATAGGCAAAAGCATTGAAAACCCTGCTGACAGTAGAACACAGTGCTTGCTATACCACTTCACTGACAAAATGACATACAGTTTTCCTAGCATTACTTAGATTTTATCCCCCAAAGAACAGGATTAATGTGCTTCACCAAATCTTATTGCCTCTGAACGCTTTACCATAAAAAGTAGTGAAACAGCAATGCTATATCCTCATTCTCACACAGGGCCAGCAAATGAAAGTTGTTTATACGGATCCCAACAACCCACTGCCTGACCGTCAATATTATGGCCGTGTGCAGCTGGTTGAGGTAAGAAATTAAAATGGAACAGCCTTCCCTTTTCTTCCCAGTGGCACATAAAAATGTGCAGAAATGCCAAATACTTGATAATGTTAATGAATATCAACTTAAATACTGTAGACCTTAAATATAAACATTTTTTCCTCTCTTTATCACCACATTGAGCCTAGGTTCTGGTTCACGCCACTTAATTTTAGCACCTCTAAGTTAGGCATCTTGTCCAATCTAGCCCTTAGCACTGCCCCCAGGGCCAGTGGAGTAATACTGGATCAGTCATCAATGGCAGAAGATTCATCGCAGCCACAGACATGTACTTGATAGGGATGGAATGAACTGTTACCTGTGTTCCTTGGTGTCTAGGTACCTAGTTTCAAATGGGTGTCCAACATCTAGGCAGGTGAAGTTAGCAGGGATTTTTCCTACCTTAAGTCTGTGCTCAGAAGGTCAAATCAGGTTATGTTTCATGTATAGGCAAAAAAGATAATGTTTCTTCATGCCAGATTCCATTTTCAGTAATGCTGTGTCTATTAGTAGCAAGAAAGCATGTGAGGGCAGCCCTCAAAGATTAGATTTGTAGGACTTGGCTTACTCTTAAAAATAAAAGCATTTTCCTCCAACCTTTTGTGAATTGGTGTGTGATACCTCAAAGAAATTTGGATGAGTGAAGAAGAATCTATATGCTTCTTCACTTTTTGATACCTTAAAGCCATATGTATCTTGCAAAGTAAAGGGCACATCCCTTTTTATGCTCATTATTCCTTTTCCCACCGATCCTGTGTTTACATTCACTATATTTTCCTGACCTCTATTTCATCCCACACCCATTGGCACTATAGGGGTCTGTTCCATGGGGGTTTTATCCCTTTTTCTGGCATCCGTTGCAAATACTCTTTTTGAGGAAGCAGCTGGGCTGTGCTCATTTTGTACCCTTAATGTGCAGGGAAACTTCAGGCATGCCAGCAGCAATAACCGCGTATCCAGAGAAGAACTGATGATAATCCTGTCTAGACTAGACGGCTTACACGTCAGAGGCCTTTACTTCACGGAGACTCAGCGATTAACCCTTGGGGAGGTTGGGCTGGAAGAAGCCACCATCACGGGAAGTGGCAGTGTTGCATACAGTGTGGAGACGTGCTCCTGCCCTCCGGAGTACGCTGGTGACTCATGTCAGGTAGGAAGCATTTGCCTCCATACTGTACCATTATCTTCTGTCTCGCCTACAGCTATGCATACTGGTGTAGTTAGAGGAACAGGCTAAAGTAATTAAATGCGCTTCTTGTAAGTGTGTGCACTTTCACTGGCTCAAATAATTCTGCTGCCTAAGAAGTACTGTAGGGCTATTCAACTCGTGATTGCTTTTGTGGAGCTGTGAACGTCATTTTACATGTGTAAGGCTCTATAGTGAGGAAGGAATTCATCAATTCAGGCTCATAGGAAGCCCCTATGAGGGGCTGAATAATCTCGGTCGGTATTTAACTGAGAGAGGTTCAGAGTTGACTTGCCCAAAGTCTGTGAGACCCTACACAGTAGAGAAGATTCCTGGCGTTCCTTATTTTAGCAGGGTCCAAGACACTTGAACCTAGATAATTCTGGATACTTTCCTATTTTCACAGAGTGACTAACACTTTTCCCATTTTTATAGGAAAATGCTTGAAAGCTGAAGTTAACATACTGCAAAAAATATTTGGAGATATTTTTATGAAAGATAATGTAAACGTTGCAAAATAATACTGTTACCTGAAGAATGGTGAAATCCTAGCCACAGTTGTATGTCCTGTCCATGATCCTGCTCCTGCAGCTGCAATTCTTTTGGTTGTCACTTTGCTTAGCTTAGAGCTTGACTGTCCCCATGTGTAAGCACTCAAGGCAGCAGAATGAAGTACCGGA
Source organism: Gorsachius magnificus (assembly GCA_034008185.1). Lineage (NCBI taxonomy): Eukaryota > Metazoa > Chordata > Aves > Pelecaniformes > Ardeidae > Gorsachius > Gorsachius magnificus. The sequence goes on along the minus strand of CM067082.1, from coordinate 51,834,536 downwards.
GAGATAAGCGTGTACAAAGTGCACAAAATATGAGGAATTACTCTCTCAGAAAATGGTTGAGGGTTACCATAGAGCAGCAACTGCTGTACTAACCTTGCAAAAGTTTCTGAAATGAGAAGGAAAGAACGATACCTAGACCAGAGCAGCTGCAGGGAGACTGAACAGAACAACATTTACGGTAGGCTTATGTCTCACGTGTGCATCCACTGCTCAGGGCAGCTCTTCATCATCTGTCGAATACCATTTTGGAAAGATTTCTAGAAACTTATTTTTTCATACATTTGATGTTCTGTGCCACATGCAAATTGATGAGCATTGACTAAAATTCCTACTACCATCCCGTTGCTTGACTGAAATTCCTACTACCATCCCATTGCTTTCAACCTGCTGCCTTTATAAACCGAGGTGCTGGGTTTTTTCTCTAACCTAGGGGAAATACATAGCCGAAGGAAGTGATTGAGACACTCACCTGGGTTGTTCGTAAGCCTCATATGTTTATGCAGCATTACTCAGGCAGTGATTTACTGCTCTAATCACCTAGCTCTGTCTGGCTGCCTTAGGTGGGGAGGAGGTGATGCCTGCCACACCCCGACTTAGGTATATATTGAGCTACAGGAACTGCGGGGTTACTTGTTAACCTCAGGAACGGTAATGTGTGCTGTACAACTTGACTCACATATAAAGTTTAAAGGTGGGGCCCATCACAGCCCAGAGCCTCATTAGTCTGAGTCAGAACCTGGAGAAGAAGGGAGAGTATAAGAGAAGGGGTGAGCACCGAAAGGATAGCAGCCTATGTTCGCAGCGGAGCTGCAGTAGAATGATGGCCCAGGCGCAGTGGCCGAGGAATGTTGGGTGGCTGGTTGTCACGTTAGTAGCCCTGGGGTGTTGTTTAGCACAAGGCATGCAGCAGCGGCTGTTGTATCCTCACCTTCAGCAGAGGAGTCAGCAGCAACAAGTTCAAAAGGATTTTTACCTGAGAGAGGTAATTTGTTCATTTTTCCCTTCCTCGCCTGCTTCCTTCTTTCTCTTTGTTTCTAAATGAACTAACTTGGTACAACTTCTGAATTGCTTAATGTGAAAGTAACAAGAAGGCTAATCTTACTGTATCTCTAAGTACTTTGCTAACAAAAGCATATGCCAGAAGTTTCTCTTAAATCCTTGTTTACTTGAAAACAGCCTGAACTCCAAAGCACTTGAAAGTGCCTAGAATTTTATCTTCGTATGGAATCAATTTCTCAGTATCATGAATGCTGCTTCAAAATCAAAGTGCCCACGTACTCCAAATATGTTGTTTTAACGACAGCATAAATAGAAAAACAAAAAGCTGCATAGATTTTCTTCCAAATGCATTTAGATGTATTTTTAAAATGAGTGATTCATTTTGCTCTCCAAAAAGAGACTTTCAGTAAATAAAATTTGTATGCATTAGAGCCTATATTTTACTTAGTCATGCTGTTTAATGTATTTCAAGCCCTGGTTTCTTCAGAAGCTGTGTATATTGTATATTGGCTCCCTGTTGTTCACAGAACATATTCACCCTTTTAAAAAAGTATCTGAAAAATTTCAAGTGCCTATTCTAAGTTCAGTCCCTGCTCACACTGAAGTCAGTATTAAAAGCTGTTGATGATACTTTTTTTTTTTTTTCATTTATCCCACATGTAAAGAAGGCAAAGGTGCCACTAGCAACTGTTGTTTAAACAGCAATAAGTCAGTATTCCTTTCGGGATCTGCTTTGGGAGAGGTGATTTTTTTTTTTTTCATGGTTGATAAATTCACTGGTCAATCCTGTCCCTGCATAAATACTTACACCTCAAACCACTGGAACATGATTTGACACACCGTCCCACAAACCTTTTGCTCTTCAGATTAGTCCTATCAGTCTTGATGGTGCAATTGATACGAGAAAAGATTTATGGCTTTAAAGTTCAACTGTTGCTTGTTTTCTGAATGTCATTGGGGCCAGCCCCTAGCGGTGAGGTAGAGGTGAGGTGTAGGTACAGTGCAGAAGTACACTGCCGGAGGCAGGAACCTGGGAGGTGTTCGCTTCATGGGGAGCCCTGCTTTCTCCCTGCTTCTGTACAGCCTCTGATCTTTCTTGCACCACACCAGCTTAGTTACTGGCAAAAAGGAGCTAGGGAATAGATGGGATAGATTATGTCCGGTCATTTTTGGTGTGGTTGGTGTGCCAGGAGGAGGGTGAGCAGAGAAGGTGGGCATGAATTTTTTAATTGGTCTGTATATGGGAAGGCTCCATGCCCAGGAAGAATTTGTTATACTTTCCCTACCCTTGTGCTTTCCCTGCCCATGCCAAGCAAGAACCTGGTTTTAACATATTAGTTACTACCTTCCTGGTGTAGCCTAACAAACTTCATGTCTCTTGCTTCATTCATAATCTTCCTCTGATTCAGCTCCCTATTTAAACCTGACTTTCACACGACAGGCTGTGCTCCTGCTCCTGTGCCCTCAATAGCTGAACATTCTTCTCATGCTTCCCGGGCCTCCGGGACAAGCCTGTACTTAGAAATTAGACTGTTGTGTAATTTGTTATATCACCTTGCTCTGTCTAAGCATGGCTTTGTATAGCTCTAGGTAGACTTATTGTGGAAGTTATGATGAATTCATGTAAGAGGTATCTTATTAGAAGTATTTTCAAGGAATATACTGTAGTTAAATTAATATCAAGATTTCATATAGCCACTAGCTAGTATGTGAGATTTCCATATGTTCATAGAATACCAAGTTGGAAGGGACCTCAAGGATCATCTGGTCCAACCTTTCTTGGAAAAAGCATGGTCTAGACAAGATTGCCCAGCACCCTGACCGGCCAAATCTTAAAAGTGTCCAATGTTGGGGAATCCACCACTTCCCTGGAGAGACTATTCCAATGGCTGATTGTTTTCATTGTGAAAAATGTTCCTCTTGTGTCCAATCCAGATCTCCCTGGGATTAACTTGTACCCATTACCCTGCATCTTTTGCATATGACTCCTTGTAATAAAAGAGTCTCCATCTTTGTAGCCACCCTATAAATACTGGAACATAGTGGTAAGGTCTCACCTAAGCCTTCTTTTCTCAAGGCTGAACAAACCCAGTTCTCTTGGCCTTTCCTCATATGCCAGGCTTTCCAGTACTTTGATTGTCCTTGTGCCCCTTCTCTGGGGCCCCTCCAGCCAGTCCGCATCTTTTTTTTTTTATAGCGAGGACCATAACTGCACACAGTATTCCAGGTGTGGCCTGACAACTGCTGAGTAGAGTGGGATAATGACTCCTTTATCCTTGTTGGTGATGCCCTTGTTGATGCAGCCCAGCATCCTATTGGCCTTCTTGGCCACAGCAGCACACTGCTCACTCATATTGAGCCTCCTGTCCACCAGGACCCCCAGGTCCCTTTCCATAGAGCTGCTCTCCAGCTGGGTGGATCCCAGCCTGTGCTGCACTCCTGGATTATGTTTTCCCAGGTGCAAAACCTTACACTTGTCTGTGTTGAACTTCATAAGGTTCTTGCTAGCCCACTCTTCCAGCCTATCCAGATCCTCCTGCAGGGTGGCTCTCCCTTCCAGAGTGTCTGCTCCCCCACTCAATTTGGTGTCATCAACAAACTTCATCAGGCTACACTTGATCCCATCATCCAGATCACTTATGAAGATATTAAACACCATTGGGCCCAATATTGATCCGTGGGGGACCCCACTTGTGACAGGTTGCTGGTTTGAAAAGGAGCTATTTACCACCACCCTCAGCCAGTTCCCCACCCACCATACAGACTACTTGTCTAGGCCATAACGCATCAGTTTCTCTAGGAGGACACTGTGGGAAACTGTATTGAAAGCCTTGGAGAAATCCAGGTTGACAATATCCACCTCTCGCCCCACATCAACTGAGCAGGTTACTTTGTTGTAGAAGGCAATCAGGTTGTCAAGCACGATTTCTCTTGGTGAATCCACGCTGCCTTTTCCCAGTCATGCTTCATTTGAGTTGTGATAGCCACCAGGAGGATTCTTCTTTGAGAAGACTGTAGTATGAATCTATATCCAAATATTTTTCTGTGGTTTAAAAGTCATATTCCATACCTTCGTACATAGCCATAGGAAATAACGTTCTGCTCAGAGGTTAGAGTCAAACTGATGAAATCCCCACTGTCACAAAGTGTAGAGCACAGGGTTCAGATCCTTAGGCTGAAGCTTCTTCAGCTCCATTCTTCATTGCCATTCGTCGTGTTAAAATACTTACCATTTAAGCAGTAATATGGGCTTAGAAGAGCTTGCCAGGAAATGTACACCTCCGCTACTCCTTGGAAATGGCAAACAATTGCAAAATACCCTTCCCATAACCTGTCAAACTTTCTTTCCACCAACACTCATTATTTTTTTTTTTCTCTGCTTACACTCTAGGAATGTGGCCTTGGATTTTATCGTGAGAATAAAGGACTATTTACTGGACGCTGTGTCCCCTGCAACTGCAATGGAAATTCAAATAGTTGTCAAGATGGTACTGGAAAATGTATTGTAAGTAAATACTAACATTCAAGAAATTAATTTGAAAAAAAGGAGAAAAATTTAATTTACAGCAGTATGCACTATACAATATTGTTAAATTCCTAGCAACTAAAAACAATCCTTGCATGCCTCATTCTCTATATCTTGTACGGCTAATGAGCGTCAGTTGCATACACTTCACATGTATGCTTAATATAATTGTGCGTGATTAGAATGATTTGTGTCCTTGTTTTTGTTTTCTTCTTTCCCCTATATTTTTTTTAGCTCATGGTACAAAAAGTCACCAAATTAGCACATATGTAATGTTTGCAGTTATTTATAATAAATATGGGCTCTTGTCCTGGCATAAGGAGTCCTTGGTTTTATACACATATACTAGGGTTTGTCAATGCTGACAAGTAGTGCATTCGTACATAGCACGGTCTTCGCAGAATTGCTTGTTTAATCAACACCAGTAAATCTGCACTAGTCTTAATTTACAGCTAGATGGATTAGAAAAGTACTGCAGTAAATAAGATGAGATAAAGGGGATAGGCGTTAGATTCATTAGAAAATTTCAGCTGTTACAGAAGGTGTAGTGGGGCAGATTTTGCTCCCTGGCACACTGTATTAAACCTAAAGTAGCCTCCTGGGAGTGGATCAGCCCTCGTAGCAATGCAAGTGTGACATTTGGCCGACTGTGCTTCCCCAGCTTATTTCCCTGATGCTTCTTTGAACAGTTTGTTCTGGAAAATTCCCACTTAAATAGTTTTCACTAATTTTTCACTTGCTGTGTAACCAAGAACCTTGCCAACATCTTTCATGGTCTGTCTTCTCTGCTATTTCTTCCTTGTTCGTGCTGCATCCGTTCTGCCTGCGGTGCATTCCTGCGCGTTATGTCATTCCCCCCGAATTTGTCTCAACCAACCCTCTTGCTTTAATGGAAACTATAAACCAATTCAGCCCCTTCTGGGGGATGACTTACAGGCTGCCGCTTTGGAGAGGCAGGGCAGGCCGTGACAGGAAAGTACTGCAGCAGAGCTATAAAGACGAGGAAGTTTTGTTTCAGATGAAAATTATAAAGGAAAAAAAAAAAGGCAAATTTTGCTTTTGCCTCATGAAGTATGTGCTTTAGGTTTCTCTTTGTCCCCGCCTTGTCACGGCTGGATTAACTTTCAGCTAGATAGAGCTAAATCAACACTTGGCCCTGGGACAAAATTTAGGGCAAGCAAAGTCATCCAGGATAATGTGGTAAAAAATGAAAGCCCACAGGGCCTGTATTCCCATCATGAGCCTCCACCTAATAAGGAGCAAGTTTGTCTCTCTGTCATGGGACCAAGACCTGCATTGGTGCAGAGAAGACAAGGAAGCTTCCCAGTGTGGAGTCGTCAAGCTTCATACCCAAAGCGCAAAGCCTACTCACTTGGCCTCCTCCTTCCTGCTCACCTGGAGCACTGAACCCCAGCACTTTCCCATGGCAGCTGCTCTCCAGTGATAGCCTCCAGAGAAGGCTACAAAGCTGGGCTAAGCCCAGGCTGACTCTTTGTGGCAGCAGTGCAATCCTGCCCAGCTCAGGTGAGCTCAGCTGGGTGCTGCTGGAAGGAGAGGGGTGCAAATGCTGCACTGCCAAAAGTGGAGGAGAACAGTGGTGCAGGAGGAGGTGGGAGAAGACAGAAGAACTCGTTCTCATGTGTAGGGAAAAGCCAGCCCTCTGCCATTAAGCAGGCTTTGTGTCCTTATGGTCCCTGCCCTTCCTCCCAAAAGGCACGTTCCCTCAGCAGCAGCAGGGTGCTGAGACTTGCTCATCCCCTGGCATGTTGTTTCATGTCACGTAACACCATGTACATAGCTGTTTCTGTGTGGCCCTGACACACTCTACTCTGGCTTTGTCGTACCATATGGGTGCTGTGATGGTTTGACCCTGGTTGGATGCCAGGTGCCACCAAGCCGCTCTGTCACTTGCCTCTTCAGCAGGACAGGTGGGGAGAAAATGAGACAGAAAAGAAAAAAAACCCTTGTGGGTCAAGATAAAGGCAGTTCAATAGAAAGCAAAAGCAAAGGCTGTGTGTGGTAGCAAAAGGAAAACAAGATTTTATTCTCTACTTCCCATTAACAGGCGATGTCCAGCCACTTCCCGGGAAGCAGGGCTTCAGCAGGCATAGCCATTGCTCCGGAAGACAAAACATTGTGAAAAATGAATGCCGCCCTGCTTCCTTCTCCTTTCCCTTAGCTTTTATATCTGAGCCAATGCCATATGGTATGGAATATCCCTTTGGTCAGCTTGGGGTCAGGTGTCTTGGCTATGTCCCCTCCCAAGATCTTGCCCCCTCCCAGCCCACTGGTGGTGGTGGGGGAATGCTGGAGACGCAGCCTTGATGCTGTGTGAGCACTGCTCAGCAGTAGCCAAAGCACTGCTGTGTTATCAGCACCTTTCTACATGCCAATGGAAAGCACAGCACTATGAGGGCTGCTATGAGGAAAATTAACTCCATCTCAGCCCGACCCAATACAGGTTCACATGGAATCAGCTGAGAGTTTTCCTTTCAGAGTTTGCCATACTTGATGGTTTGGAGATGCTGTGACTCTAGGGGTGTCTCTGGCCCTGTGAACCTTGAAGGAAGACCCATGCGGGAGCTGATGCTTTGGCTTCATTCCACCATGCCTTGGGAGCACTGGATTATGTTTTCCAGTCCTTCTATGCCATGTAGCTAGAGAAACAGCATCACACATTCAGAGTGACTTATATATGAAATACCTTAAATTTTCTTTGTCAATTAGGGAATTGCTTCAGTTTTTATAGACAGTGAGCAAAACAAAAGCCAGGAAATAAACTTGGGGCAGTGGGAAGTTGCTCCAAGATAAAAACAACACAAATATTTTTAAATACCTCTCTTTTACTCTTTTGCAGTTTAATTTGGATTATCAAAATTTACAGTAATTATTCAGAAACAGTCTGATTTTTCCATGAGCTTTTGGCAGGAATATATGCATCAGCTTTTATAGTGGCTGCATTTTAAAATGGTTCCTTTTACAATCATAGTATCTTCATATTACTTTAGCTTCCCCTAGTTAAATGGCCCATATGTGAACTGGAGCTTTCCCTGTTCTTTCCCAGAACGTTTCACAAGTGAGCCACAAATTTAGTTCTTTAACCAAAATAAGGGGTTGCTGTGTGTAGAGTCTGATGGAAGGGCTGTTGACGTGGCTGAGGGAATATGGGTGTGAAGAAATGTGGAAGGGAATGGAGTGTAAGAGGAGATGGGAGAGACAGAACTGTTTCTCATTGGTAGGGAAAAATGCCTCTCTGCTGCAAAACATGGTCGTAGGGCCTTCAACCACAGCCGTAAGCCATCAAAGTCCATGGAATGGGAGTGCAATCTGCTCAGTGGCTGCTTCCAGACAGTTTCCTGCTTTCTTTTTCCATCTTTCCCTTTATTAGTGCACCCTCAGCTCTGTGGGAGGCTGGATCAGTCTGTTGCGCATTGAAGAAAACAGTTTTAGAACTTGGGAGCTTTAATGCTCTTGAGCGTTGGTCACGTGGAGTTTTTATGGCTGCTCAAAAATGTATTTGAACAACTTCTATTTTAAATTAGCACTGCTTTAGGTTATACAAAAGCAACTTCTTCATCCTCTCTCCATAATGTGTAAAATGTAGAATCATAGAATCATAGAATGTTTTGGGTTGGAAGGGACCCCTAGAGGTCATCTAGTCCAACCCCCATATGAATCATAGAATCATTTAGGTTCGAAAAGACCTTTAAGATCATTGAGTCCAACCGAATGTGTGTGACAACTGGACAGCACCAGGAATAAGAATGTTTCTAAAATAAGATATAATTCCCAACAATTGTATCATGGAAAAAGTGGCTCAATTGTATCAGTTTCATAGCCTTTGCTTTTCATTATTTATTCCAGTTACCCTGATAAATACAAATTACATATGCACTGGAGAAAGTACATTAAATTCAATTCTGACTGAAGTTAGTAAGAGAAATACTTTTTATATTAATTTCATGGATTTCTTTTTAAGAATGTACTTGGGCTCAATTAATTGCATGCTTTTAAATTATATCTGCCTTCTAATTAGTGTTCAAAAGCAAATCAAAAGTTCCACTTAAGTGTAGTGATTTTTAATTGAAATATCAAGACAGAGAGAGTGCATCGATGTTGATTAGTGGAATGTTCCTTAAGAAACTATGCATCTGATTTTTTTAATCTGAATTTTTTTAAAAATTTGTTTATACTGCTTATTTATCTGTTGTTTTCCACAATAGTGAGCAAATTGTGTTTTCTACTATTAGAGAATGACTGGAATGTATCTGTCCTGGTTTGTGAAGGCAGTTTGGCAGGAAATGCTTGATTATGTGGAAGGGAAAGAACTTATCCCATGAGTATATTGGCTGTAATTTTTTTTTTTAAGTAATAATAAAGCCATATCGAGTGGTAAAGCACTGTTAACTGTCTTGCTTGTTTCCTTTTTAAGAACTGTCAGTATAATACTGCTGGGGAGAAATGTGAACGCTGTAAAGATGGTTATTTTGGAGACGCCACTCAAGGTTCCTGTCGGGTGTGTCCTTGCCCTTATACAAACAGGTACAGTACAAGGTCATGAGTAGTTCAAGCAGAGGGTAAAGGGGAGGGGAAAAAGAAAAAAAGAAAAAAAAAAAAAAAGCCCAAAACCCAACCAAAACCCCTGCTGCCATAGGAGGATAATGATCTTTTTCTGTATTCTCATATCGCCTGACACGGTGGGGCATCAGACCCGTTTGAGGCATGTTAGACCAGCAGTAGCTTGGTGCCCTGGCTCATACCATTGCCTTTTTTAATAAACTGGGTATTCCAATTCTCACGCAGTTCCTGAACCACAGAGGCACCTGCTCATAGTCTGGGGAAACCCCAGGCAGTTGTAATGGGCTTATGTACAAAACCACCAGTAACTTCTTTGTAGTGAGAAATATAGGGTGGAAGTCTTTTCCCTTACTGGGCATACCCAGAATCTTCTTTGCTGAAATGCAAGATGTGAGTTATCTTTAGTCTCACGTTTAACACCATTACTCTGGGTAAAAGATAAGTGACAATGATGAAATAAGCCTTTGATGCGAATTCAGAAAATTTAGTAAGATGCAAAAATAATATAAAAATGTTAAAGCTCTTAAGCACATGTCTAGATTTCTGAAAGCATATGGTTGCTCTTCAGATGGAAGCTTCGAGCTAGAAAAAATTAAATTGCCTTGGATCTAATAAAGTTGCCAGGCTTTTAAAATTGGGCAGTAAATGGCATTTTAAAGCATGGTATGTTTAGCCACATTGTTTCTCATCATTGGTCAGTTCTGAAACAGGAAATATGTTAAATAAACCCAAATATTTATTTAGAAACCCCCTAAGCTATAAACTGCTAAAGGCACCACATAGTATTTGCCAGGTGCATCAGCAGGCACCAAGTAGCCTTAAGTAAGAGATTTACACTAGCAGACAATAGACAGGTTTTTCATTTATCAGAGAACTCTCTGATAGATCTGGTTTTGACAGCATTGGCCTCTTCTGCAGGTGCTTGCCTGAGGCTGACTGAACATATTTTTAGTCATCTTTTGCTTTAAGAGTGCTGAAATGCATAGGGAGACCATAAACCTGTGCAGTTTCATAGCTGCACATTAGGGTGGTAAATACCATTCCTGACACGGGAGATGCACCTCACCTAGCATTATTGGAGTTGACAGTTTTCCACCTAGTCAAATTATGTGTAATTCTTAGTGCAGACATCTGTCTTTGATACACAGACTTGCTTTATCCAACTGTTCATAGGTTAAAAAATGGAAATAGCAAACATGGCCTATCCCCACTTCACCTTCTGCCTTCTCCTTACCCAAACATCAGCCGAATAATGGTTTTCCTCCCCACAGAAATGTGAATCTAGGTAAGTCTGCTAGAAAAAGCAGACAAAAATGTTCATTGTGTTAACCAGAGCTCCCCAAAATGGTGCACAGTTCTATTCTGCCTTGGTTAAAAAAAACCCAAAACAATATTAAGTACATGAAAATATCCTCTAATGTTTCCATCCATTAAAAAAAAAAAAAAAAAGCTATCTAACCAGAAGGAAATGTTGTCTAGCATAGGCTATTGATTTTTGCCTTTTAAGATAAAATAGATACCCAGACTTGTTTTATTTTACATCACTGTTAAGGTTTATTTTAGGCATTCCTTTAGGTAGTGAATTATTATACTCAGTCCAGAGGGTCAGGAAATGATTATTTCTTAGTCTAAGGAAAGAATTTAGAGGAAATATGAAACTTCAAAGAATTAGTCACAGCCATTTATCTAGAGGCAATTAAATTAGCTGAGAAGTAATTTGGTGGTATAAAAACTTTTTAATCTGGAAGTCATTTAGCTGAGTTTAGCCTCTGGAGTGTAAAACCTATTTGATAATGTGCTCACAATAATATTTTTGCTTCTTCTCAAAGATTTGCAACTGGCTGTGTGGCAAATGGTGAAGAAATTCAGTGTCTCTGCAAAGAAGGCTATACTGGAGTTCGCTGTGAACGGTAGGTGACTTGTTTCTCGGGACTGAGGTTTTTGAGAGGCGCTGTAAAAGGAGGTATGTCTGTATGGGGTAATATATGGATGTATGCATACGCATGGTATGCACACATTTAGGGAATATCTATTTATATAAACAGCTGGTATAGTGTGGTGCTGTAGTATAATTCTAGACGTAAACCCAACAGGCCTTGCAGAAATGTAAACAATTCTCCACAGCCTATTTAGCAAGTAGACAGTTTTTACCAAAAAGAGAAGTGTCAGCCTCTCAGCCTAAGTGCCCCATGCCTTGCCTTATTCTGCACTCTTTCTGATAATAATGACTCCCTTTTCAACTTAAAAACGTTTTCCCATTTCCTCCAGTGTACCTGGGGGTGCTTCAGCATTCGTAGTTATCCAACAGCAATCACATTAACACCATACCCTTCATCAGGGTTGGACTAGATGATCTCCTGAGGTCCCTTCCAACCCTTGCGATTCTGTGATTCTGTGATCCCAAATCACTCCGATGTGCCTCCCAGGTGGGAGCGTACAAACACAACGCTGAGGCCACCTCTTTTGCTGGAAGATTGCTGCGGTTTGGCAAAGCACGAGAGGACCAGCATGGCAGTTTCAGGCAGGCAGAGGAAGCAATTTCACTGAGTTTCAAATCAGGGGGAATTTGAGCGTCATGGAGTGGTGTTACCTGGTTTGGAAACTCGAGGCCAATAAGTCATGGTGTCTCACCTGAAGACAGTACCTCCATGAGCACGTTGTCTCGTGCTTCAAGACTGTTATCTTTGACATCTAAACTGCAGGTTATAGACAGATTTTTCTCTTCCACATCTAGTTGTATCTTAGCTGCTCATCATTTTTTTTAAATCATACATTACCACCCCTATAGATCTTACAACAGAGGGACTTCTAGCAATATTAGCTAGCCAGTCTGGACGATATATTTTACCTATAAAATACTTGGGGATCACTTACACAGAGTGCTTTGCTGGCAGATGGCAAGAGGAGGTATCACCCAGCAGAAGGCTGATAATGTCATTCAGTGCCATTGCTGTTTGAAATCTCAACACATGCCTGCAGTATGATCCTCCTTAATATGTGTTTTCTAAAGGAATCACAGACCAGAATGGTGTGGTTTGCTGGGTTAAGCCTTGTCACATGTTCTATGTATGTATGTATCTGTGTGCACTGCATTTTTTCAGATTAAGTGAATTATTCCTATACGACCATTGTGGGAGTTCTTTTATTTTTAGAATAAATTTCTGCAGTACTTGGAAAGATATTTTTAGCATAGTGCAGAGGATACTGTAAATCAAAAGTACACCCTTTTTGTCAAAGTCAAGACATGCAATCGTAAGTTCTTGAAAGTTTCTTCAGGAGAATAACTGGGGTTTTTTTTGTCAAGGGAAAGTAAATTTCACAAAAGTAGCTTCAAATATTTAATAAAAATTATTTGTATCTCTCTATCTAGCTGTGCTCCAGGATATTTTGGAAACCCACAAAAATATGGAGGCTACTGTCAGAAATGTAATTGTAATAATAATGGACAGCTGGCTAGCTGTGACCGCCTGACTGGAGGTACGTGAGGGCCTATGAATATGGAAGGGAGCGTTGTTTTCTCTCTGGGAAGCAGAGGAGGAAGGTACTTAAAACAGTGGAACTGAAAGAAAGATATAGACTTAGAGGAAATGCAGCTAATTTTTAACAAAAAGTAAGGTTTCCTAAACATAACCCCATGGTAATACAAGGGCTGTCCTGAGTAATTTGGTTCACGCTTGTAAGCCATTTTGTCATGTATTTCCCTTCATAAATACTACCAATTTTATTTTGTTTTTCTGTTTCACGGGTATGTTTTTAAATGCATTCTGGCTTATCTTCTGATGCAGTTAAGTCATAGCTTGCCAGTTTGTGTTAGGGGCTTATAAAACTGAGCAGTCTCAAGATGCCTTTTTAAAATGTATTTGGGACAGATCAGTGACATCTTCAGAGTCTGCATCAGGCGCTGCTGTCTTAGGTATCCAAGCTAACTGTGTTTGCACGGGAAGTTAGGACCTGACTCAGGAGGCTGTTCTATAAATCCTGCCCTACACCATTCTGCCATCTAAGACATCTGTCATTTTCCCAGTACCAGTCACACATGTACTGCACTACTAGTATGCACTTATAAGAATATTATGCCAGTGGCATGTGTTTGCTTTATCTGTTGTAATTCTGAAGTAAAGGGCCCGAGCCTACATTCCTCAGACTGCCTTTTCCGCAATTCACTTCGGTCCCTTAGGATACTCATTTCTGTTCAGAAACTCATGGGCCACTGCCCCTGAAAAGGACCTTGATTCTCCCATATTTGCATTCCCCAGTAAAATTACACTTTTCTTTCCCTGTTGGCAGCTTTTCCTCCTCAGATGTTAGTGAAGTGTCAAACTAATAACTCTTAATATTGCCATGCTCTTCATTTCTCTGCATTGCTCTTCATACTGCATTCAAATGACTGCCAAGGATCACTTTATCTTTCCTCGGTAAATGCCTTTGGCAGCTGGTGCAATTTCTCAATAGCTAGTTCTCATTTCATATTTCATCACTGAAGTAATACATCTTTATTATATTTATGCCTTGTGCAGAACAGATCCAAGCAGTGTTTGATGTTTTGTCATTCCTTTCTTTTTGAAGCAAGAGTTTGCTAGGACAAACTAATCCGTAGGGCAAAATTCAACAAGCCAGTTTGTTTTCAGTTCGTCTCTAACTATATATTCTGATCAGCCGTCCCTTTCTCTGCATTAGGAATAAAACCCTCTGTGATCATCAGCACAGCATGTTCCAGCAGGTTTCTTGTGCGTGATGTTCGGCACTTGGCCAGACTTTTTCATTTCACCGTTTCTTGGCTGATGTTGTTTGTGCACAAGCTGTAATAATAGTTTTATTTAATTGGTACTTCACAGCGACAGCTGAAATGTGCCTGGTGTTAGCTGCATTACACAACAGCAGAAGTGCACGGGTATTTGAATATTGGAATAATTTCCTTCGTTCTCTTACACATATATTCTTTGTGACTTGTCGCCTTTTGGCAGCAGCACTCACTACCATTCCCATTTACTTCCTGATGACTTAATGTGCAAGTGCCAAAGGAAATGGCACAGCCAGGCAGTTTGTTCCAGGCTGTTTCATGCTGCTGTTGAAGTTCAGGTCCAATTTTATCACTGTAACCTCTCGCAGTTGCGAGCTGCTGTTGACTCTTGACAAGCAGCAGCCTGTGCCCTGAGTGCATCCTTTTCCTTCAGAGTAAAAGACATGCACAGCCTTCTTCATTTTCAAGAGGGACAAGAGTTTGGCAGTAGGACCAAGCCTGTGGAAGGGACTTGGGCATCAAGACAAGGACATTCTTGTCCTATCTGATGGCATTTTTAGGAGCCAGTTCCTCTCCTGTCTCCTAGAGGTTAGGATCCCACGATGTTACAATCCCACATGCACCTGGAGAGTGTTAAGCTGCTTATAGCGGGGTTTGTAAACCAACCATCCAAAACAGAACAGCATGCTAGGCAGGCAGACACTTGTGCTAGCTTGTTGGAAAGTATGAGGGCAATGGTTGTTATATACCACCTGCAGCTGTGGTCCAAGCTCCACGCCTTGGGTTACACACAGTGCCTCCTTCCATGCATACACTGTGGGTTTCTCTCAAACTCGATTAATCCCTTAATCTTGCAAGCTGTGACAGGTGTGAAGGAAGGCCATAAACATTTCTCAGTTCCTTGTGGGTAAGACATCCTTTGGGGAATCAGAACCTGTGGTAGATAAAGGGGTTTGAACCTATGTCCTGGGTAAAATGCTTTAACAATATAGCCTTGGCTCTAATCCCGCTGGTGTTATTCTAGGCAAATTCTAGCAATACATTCAGCACGCTTGATGTGAGAGCCTCCTGCTGCTACCCAAGTAGCATATATTGGGGGGGTGGAGGGTGGGGGTTTATAATCAGTTTCCTTTGAGGGATGAAAGAGGTGTTGATCTCAGCAAGGCATAAATGGGAGCTGAAAGTTTTGGCATGCTCAAGCCTTCTGGGCATTTTGGCTCATTCACAGTGGGTATGGATTTATGGAAGGGCAGCACTGTGTTTTAATGGCTGCCAAGCACGAAAGGGGAGGGCAAAAATGCAATAGAGTATTTCCATAAGAAAACTTCGGTTCCTGATGATAGTCTTTGTGATTTCAGAATGTTTCAATAATGAACCAAAAGATGTGGATCCCAATGAAGATTGTGACGGTAAGTAATAAAATAGAACTGCACTTAGATTGCCTTCTGCTAGCTTCGGATACATGCTGATGACTCTTTTAAGGGCAGCAGAATTTGAAAAGGACTGGAGGTGTCCTGTAATGAATCTTTTAAAAGCAAATATTCAACCAAACATTTGGAAAAATGATAAAAGAGGTGGTCAGCTAGCCAGATGTAAATCAAGATTCTCCTCCTTATTTCTAGCTTTGGTTACTCCCCTTCATACTGTGGACTTTGTTGTTGCCTTTGTTCTTTGGGCGGCACCAGGTGACAAGCATCAAAGTGTTTCAATTGCATCTCATTTATGAATGTACTCAGTGAAACGTTCTCTGCACCAGATATCAATAGTATGTATTGTTTTCCTTTGCTCATGCTCCCTCCAGCTTGTGATAGCTGTGTAATTACACTGCTGAATGACCTGAGCACAATAGGTGATGAGCTTCAGCTGATTAAGTCTCAGCTGCAAAACGTCCATGCAAGTACCCACACACTGGAGCAGATGAGACATCTGGAAACACGCATCGAGGACTTAAAGGTAGGCACATGTAAGCAGAGAAGTGGCTTTCAGATTAAGCAGACAAGAGCTGAACCTAGGAATTTATGCTGTCTTTTTGTCAGCTTGGATGACTTTTATTTCAAATACCAGATGCTGACAACACTGGGCTTCACCTGTTAAACAACAGCTATTGTTTCCATGCCGTGCTCTGAAAGAGAATCAGTATCTCCGTTTTTTTATGAGGCCTGCTTGTCTTGAAAGCTATACCTGTGAGGTTTCCCTATAGCTCTGTCTTTTTCCAGCACTTCGTGTCTCTGCTTTACTGAAAAAAACCCAGCATTCCAACTGCCAATACCAAAATTCGCCCTAAAAAAATTTTCTTTGGTTGGAATAGCAGTTGCTATACTCACAGATACAAAAGCCCAGGTTTTGGCCTGCAATTGGTCAGCCTTCATGTCGGTAATGCTGCTTTGATTTGCCTTGGGTCAAGATCTAACCCAGTGAATTTTTGCTTTTTGTCTCCTGTGTATGGGTGATTTATTGGAATTTTTTTTTTTCTTTCTTTTCAGGTCTTATTGAACAATCACCGTTCTGTTGTTCATAATCAGGGTTCAAAGGTAGATGAGTTGGAGGCAGAATTCATGAAGCTAAATCATGATGTAAATGCTCTCCAGGAAAAGGTGACTTACCAAACCAATTTTGAAATACACATCTTCTCACTATGTGTTAGCAAGATGTATCCAGATATTTCTAATCTAATAATTTTTTTCCCTTGCTAGGCTGAAATGAACTACAAAGCAGCTGAGATATTATTTAATAACTTTGGCCAAACTCATCAGAAAGGAAAAGATTTGGTTTCACGAATACAAATAGTTGTCAACAATATACAAGGTAAAAATAGTTTCTAACTTCATAACATGTTTTGGTTTATGGAATATTTTCAGTTTATTTACAATATTCTTAATTAAGCATGAGAGGTTTTCTTAGAAAACAGCTTAATAAATCAGAATTTAGACATAGCTGTGTAATTCACTCTTCCTATTAGAAATCCAATATATAATGTTTAGGAGCCTACTTTCCCTATATAGTGAATAGGGACAGAGAAGCTTTACTACAGGGACATTTAGAATAACAAATTTACTATCCTGACTTTAGTGTGACTTTTAGTCTGAGTTGCTATAATAGGCTCTTCTAAGTTAGAAGCTTAAAATTATTGCTGTGAACTTGATCATTTGGGACACAGTTCAAGCCCGATGCCATTGTACTAGCTCTGGTTGTCTGACATGGGATACTTTTCAGCTTAATACAATTAATACAAAAGGGATCTGCTTCATTAAGGAATTCAGGAATAGGCACGTCTTTTTCAGAAAAGAGACTGGCCCTCTCATTTGTGTCTTTTGCAGAGCCTTAAGCACATCCTCTCTTTGACTTTGACAATACTTTTTTTCAGTGCTCTTGGAACAAATAGCTGGTACAAATGCAGAAGGTAACAACATGCCCTTGGGAGATGCTGCGAAAGAACTGGCCGAAGCTCAACGCATGATGACAGAGATGCGAAACCGCAACTTTGGCCAACTTCAAGCAGAGGCGGAGAAGGAGAAAATAGAAGCTCAGCTGCGTAAGGGCTTGTTCTCTCAGCTTCCTACTCTCTAAAAAGACCAATCTTAAATCTGAAGTGATAGTTCTGGAGGGGATTCAAAAGCATTTTTAGTTTATTGTGGGGAGGTCAAACCCCATGCACCAGTACAGGCTGGGGGCTGACCTGCTGCAAAGCAGCTCTGCTGAGAGGGACCTGGGAGTCCTGGTGGACGACAAGCTCACCATGAGCCAGCAGTGTGCCCTTGTTGCCAAGAAGGCCAATGGTATCCTGGGGTGCATTAAGAGGAGTGTGGCCAGCAGGTTGAGGGAGGTTATCCTCCCCCTCTACTCTGCCCTGGTGAGACCCCACCTGGAGTACCGTGTCCAGTTCTGGGCTCCCCAGTTCAAGAAAGATGAGGAACTCCTAGAAAGAGTCCAGAGGAGAGCAACTAGGATGATGAGGGGACTGGAACATCTCCCTTATGAGGAAAGGCTCAGAGAGCTGGGCTTGTTCAGCCTGAAGAAGAGAAGACTGAGAGGGGACCTCATCAACACATACAAATATCTTAAGGGTGGATGTCACGAGGATGGAGCCAGACTCTTCTCAGTGGTGCCCAGTGACAGGACAAGGGGCAATGGGCATAAACTGAAACAGAAGAGGTTTCAGTTGAATATGCAGAAGAACTTCTTTACTTTGAGGGTGACAGAGCACTGGAACAGGCTGCCCAGGGGGGCTGTGGAGTCTCCTTCTCTGGGGATATTCAAAGCCCACCTGGATGAAGTCCTGTGTAAAGCAGGAGAACCTGCTTTAGCAGGGGGGTTGGACTAGATGATCTCCCAAGGTCCCTTCCAGCCCTTGCCATTCTGTGATTCTGTGAAATTGAGTTGAGCTGGGGAAGAAACCCAGTAGATCCTTCTTTGGTCACGAGAAAAATCTCAGTAAAATAAAGACACAGCCAATCATAATATACTTATGCAGCTCTTCGGTGTATTATAATATATAGGCTATGGCAGACACAGCTATTTTAGAGGAATTATGCATGTAATTTAAAAACAGATATTTACAAAGCTGCTAGAGTAGTCCAAGGGCCAGATCATACAAGGATAAGGAAGGTCAGAAGTTCTAGTTGCACTGGTTATACTTCCTTTTATGTTCTCTGCATGTGTTTGAGTGGGAAATTCAGAAACCTGATTCTGGACAGCAGAGAAAGCAAGAACAGTGAAGTCACAGGCTTATCTCCTAACCAGGGGCATAGTTGAGAAATGTGAAAGACCTTACGAGTGATAGTAATTTTCCCTAACTTTAATATCTACCTCTGAGTAACTCTTCCATATCCTATCTTGTAGGCAGTGAAATGGGCACTCTTAAGAGTGTGATTAATTTGACCTCTTTTATGTTTCTACCTTCTTTGAGATGAAGTGTGCCTGCTTCTCTCCATTAATTACAGAGGAAGCTTTGATGACTAGCGCAGATGTAGATGTCTTAAAATGTAGATGAAATTATTGATGAAATTGTGTTACTTCCATATAAAAAAAGAAAATTATTCCATGTTTGCAGGTCATCTTCATCCTTACTTAATTTAGAAATAGCCAAATAAATGTTTATCTGTGCTCTGTGTCTGCAGCAGCAAACTTGTGAGCAGATTTGAACCACTGAGATGCCGAATAGTATCTCCGCTACAGTAACACGGAAATTACCGCTGCAAAGGATGCTCAGTATTTCACATAACCACAGCTTTCTAATCCTAAATGCCACGCTCTTTTGAAGGAAGTTTGTTCTAGTTCCCTTTTCCTCTTAACAAAACTGTTCTTTCTGGTCTTGTTACTGCAGTACTGGCACGTATTAAGAATGAACTACAAAAGTACCACCGAGAAAATCATGGGCTTATTAAAATAGTGAGGGATTCATTGAATGAATATGAATCCAAAATCACTGACCTTCAAGAAGCTCTGAATGAGGCAATGGCACAAATCAAGGAGGCTGAAAACTTAAGCAGAGATAATGGAGTTCTGTTGGAAGACATTAAGGTAACGTTGGGGTTCGGGAGAAGAAAATTAAACCTCAGGAGATAGGAAGTGCTTTTGATTGCTGCTTTTGGCCTTTCAAAGCCAAGTAGCACTAATTCTTTAGTCTTTCTCCAAGGTCTCTTTCCATCTTTTGATATATGTATGGACAGGTATAAACTTAGTCTACTCCCACTTGTGGGCCTCTTTATGTGACCAGGACAGCGTGACCAAGATAGATCTGATAAGAGTGGGGAAGGTGAGTCTCTGCCTTCTCTTCAGCTGCCACTGGCCTTTTTGCTTCCTTTTATAGAATCATAGAATTGTTTAGGTTGGAAAAGACCTTTAACATCATCAAGTCCAACCGTTAATGCTGCCATCCCATTACTAAACCCTGTCCCTAAGCAGTCCCTTTTCTAGATAAAATTCCTGCTGCTGATGTATTTTTCATGGTAATTTCCTTCTAGTATTTGGCTTTAACAGCCATGAAAGATGGGAGCAATAAAGTGTGTAATACTGTTAAGTCATTTGGGATTAATATTCTACAGAACTGCTTCTGAGGTCTCATTAGAAAGGTGACAAGAAACAGCTCATTCCTGAGCAGTGCTTGATTTTTAGAGCTGGTTGAAACAGTACAAGAAATACGGGTGTGCTGCAGGACCCATTCTTTTAAATTAATTGCGGGTTTGCTGAAATATATCACTGTTCTGGCACACTCATGTCCGTCCAGTTTGCTAACACTGCTTGAATAAAGATTTTCTACATGCACAATTGTGTTAAAAGATGGATGCGTCTGTACACGTCATAAATCTCTTGATGCACTCCTCTGGTAGAGAGAGGTTTGCCATGTTACGATGATAGAAACCCAACTGAAGAGAGCTAACGCATCCTTACCTGCAACACCACTTGTCTGACTGTGTTTGGGGTGTGCCATTACCCTGGAGCTATGCTGTGGATGGTCACAGGGCTGCTCCAGACCAAGGAGTTTCATTTGTTTTCCCCTCAGAGCCTTCAAGAGGATAAGGTGGGGAGGTTTCACACCCTCTTTCTGGTGACATCCCCAGATGAAGGGATAGTGTAATAATTTTATTTCTGCCTTTGAGAGAACAGACAAGATCAGGGTATTCACCAGGGAGCTGTTTTTAAAGTTTCCAGGTTTGAAGTTTTTTCCAGGTTTGAAGTTTCCAGGTTTTCCAGGTTTGAAGTTTCCATATTTGAGAGATCAGACACTGAGATAGTCTGTCCTGACTGTTCATCTCAGCTGACCCATACTACTTTTACTTCGTCTGAGCTCTAATAACTGAACTACTGTAGCCTGCCATCCAGCTGTATGCTCTGCTACTGCAGGCTCCTGAGTTTTGTCACTCGTCTAATCAGTAGGATAGCATTAGTCCCCTACACTATAGGCATCTGATTAACACGGCAATAGTACCTTTGGTAAATCCTACTGCAAGCTAGATTAGGTAGGTTTGGTTTTCCCTGCCTCTCATTTTTAACCCAATCACATGTTTTTCAACTTTTTCTTTTTCCTCAGAAACGGATTGAGGAGACAAGTGTGCAACAGAACAGTGTCTTGGATATTCTGAGCTCTGCCCGATCTTCCTTGACGCAAGCCAACGGTGTACTCGGATTATTGCAGAAGAGCAAAGAGGTACAGTTAACCTTCTTAAGTTAAGGTTAAAACTCACAATATCTGGCTGTTGTTGTAGTGGGTAGTGTAGCTCAGTGGCCAGGACATGAGTCTTATCTGAGCCTCCCAAAAAGGGAACGATCTCACAGCCCATCCTGGGTGCAAGAGGAGCCTGCCCGCACAGGTTTCGGTAAGAGAAGCTTATTGAAGGTTGTGGTGTGTCTGAGGAAGACACTGAACTGCAGATATCTGAATTTGGGAGAACATCTGTGAGAAATACCGTAAATGATTGTGCTATTCTTGTATTTCTTTCTAGGCAATTGCTTTTAGCCACTGTCAGAGGCAGGAGACTGGGCTAGAAGGCCCTTTGGTCTGACTCAGTGTGGCAGGGTTTGGTTTTATGTAATGGGTCTAGAAGCATAACGTAATGACTAGCAGTTGTTTCCAGTAACCTGCAGAGTAAGTTGGAAGGGAATGTTTTTCCCTTTGGTCTCCTCAGGGTGCAAGGTACATGTAACACTGAAGGAGACGAGGACAAAATCAAACATGTATGAATACAAATAAAATTTTATCTTTATAAACCCATAGGAATATGAAAGCCTGGCTGCTCAACTGGATGGAGCAAGGAAGGATATGAATGAAAAGCTGGCAAATCACTCCTTATCAGCAAGCAAAGAACCATTGGTGGTGAGGGCTGAGGAACATGCCAAATCTTTGCAAGACTTGGCAAAACAACTGGAAGAGTAAGTTGCTATTCCTGTAAATGGGCAATTTTTGGACATAACATCCATGGTTGTAATGCTCTGTCTGTAACTTCACTTGCTTTAATGACCATTTGCAAAGCTAGAAAACAGTTCGGCCAGTCGGCCAGTCTTTTTCTGCTTCTTCAGGATGTATAGGTGTTTTCTTTCCCTTTTTCCCACAAACCAGGGCTTCCTGTATTTTTCCCGTGGGTTTTTTTTTTTTTTTTTTTTCCCCAGAAGTGGGGACTCCCATAATACAGCTTTATGTTACTGCCTTAACACTTCATTAACTTCTTACTAATGAGAGAAAATCTTCATGTACAGAGTGAGAAGATGTTTAGAGTATCTTTTTGTAGTGTTATTTCCTGTACATATACTCAGGGATACCTTTATGATGTCAATGAGTTCGGGCAAATAATGGGAAGAAATGTTGTCTTGGCAGAATCTTCAGATGTGCCTGTTTAGCATTAGTGAGGAAAAGAATTCCTACAGTTTTCTCATCCTTTGAGGAATCTTCTAGAAAGGCAAAAATATGAGGAACTTGATATCAATCAAGTATTTCTCTCTCTTTTACTTGTACTTCACTTTGGAATTATGAGTGAGGTTTTGGAGGCCTTCTGTGGTGAACAAAATGAAAGAATTGAAACCTTGATTTTTTTTTCCTGTGCAAATTGTTTGCATTTTGTCATTACACCAACTAGAAACTCTCAAAAAGTTAAATTCCAAAATACCTAATTCAGCTGGAAAATTCTTGGTTAAAAAAAAAAAAATCAATAACTTTTTGTTAGTTTTCAGTGTGATTTTTTTCCAGTTAAGAAGACACTGTTCTCACAAATACAAGGCAGCTAATACTGGGCAGTAGCGTAGCTCATGGGGAGTGGGTACAAGAGATTTTTTCTGCTGTTTCGGATTCTGGAGCTGCTGTGCTGGTTCTTGGGGAAGAGCCCAAGGGTTTTGTAGTTGCTCCATCTGCTGCTCCTGTTGGATGCTGGGGCAGCCAGAGATTATCTGGAAGCTGCAGTTCTCTGAACTGAAGTGTATTTGGGGGGCTGCAATGGAGGTGGCTTATTGACCTTGTGCCTTGGTGATTTCTCAATGATTTCTTAATGATTTAAAGACTGCTTTGGAGGCCCACAGTTGTCCTTTTCCAAGCACCTGAGCTTATCCCATCTTCTGAAGAATCTTTTCATATTGGTCTGCCTCTAAGTTTGATATTTTTGCAGAATGGAATTACAGATCTAACTGAAAAATGTTTTCTGTATTGGTGTTAATTAGAAAATACTGAGTTCAGGTGGATCCAGAGTATTTCTCATAGGCCACAGTCTTTGCAGAAGGCTGCATTTTTCACCCTGTTTCCCACAGAATAAAGAACAGTGCCAGGAAGGACGAGTTGGTAGGCTGTGCTGTGGAAGCTTCTACTGCCTATGACAATATTATTAATGCCATCAAAGCAGCAGAGGAAGCAGCCAGCAAAGCTGGGAATGCAGCTGACTCAGCTTTATCGGTAAGTACCCATAAGTGGCTAAATGATGGTAAATTATTACAACTAAACTTTTTTTAAAAAAAAAACAAAACAAAAACTATCAGAGAGGCACCGAAAAAAGACTTGGCATGCCTTAGTTGTCTGTGACCATTATATGAGCTGTTATTCTGCATGTTCATTAATTAGTCTTGGTTCAGCACTGAACAGGCTAGTTACTGCCTTTCTGATGAGGCTGTCCACATGAATACTAACTATTCCGTTCAGTGCAAAATAAAGAGATCTGCATATGGCAAGCCCGGTAATCACTGAAAGTGATTTCAGGTATTCTCTTTTGCTTTGCAGTAGTAATACCCACAAGCTCTTCAGCAGAGGAGTAGTTTCTAACAACTGCGTGCTAGTAATTTCTTCCGAATGCCTCAAAATCTATCAGAAATTTGCTAAAGGCCAAGGTTGTATTATGCTTAAAATAGTCTTGATAGTTGTTATTTAAGGTGGCGTTCTTCACATGAAATCTCTGTCCTTGTATAGTTGTTTTTTTAAACTGGATTGGGCTATCTCTTTTACTCTTCAAATTTTAGTATAATTATTAAAGGATCTTACAGTACCGTGCTTCTTTTACCAGGCTGTGAAGAGAGAAGACCTATCAGGAAAAGCTGCAAAGTTAAAAACTGAGAGCAGTACACTTTTGAATCAAGCACAGGAGACTGAAAAAACATTGCGAGGTACAGAGAAAGAAAGCAATAGTATAGAAATGTTGGCACAGCATGACAAGCTTTCATTGAACCACGAATTTTCACAGTTCAGCAAAGCTCTGCAGCACATATTTAACCAGAAGAGGCTAGTTCCATTACAGCGGGGCATCGTGTGATGGGTATTTCCAATGGCAAAAAGGCGAGAAAGTGGATGTCATACCTCTGCTATCTTCCACGCCTTTGCAGTACTCCCGTCCAGCAGATCCTTAGCCTTGTACTTGGTTTGCAGTGCAAATGCATTCATTCAATGCTTACAGGCAACACGGGCTGTGTAAGAGTGCAGACCGGTGCTGCCACACCACCCATCCGACAGAGAGGTGGTGTTCCTGTTTAAAATTCATACAGGGCATTCACTGTTTTGCAGCTATTGGTCCAACCCTTGAAGACATAAATCAAAGACTTGATGTCACTGATGGAAAGAAGAATACGCTGCGAGCGGATCTCGTCACTCTTCAAAATAATCTCAATGGGATAAACAGAGGTCAGTTACTTACTGATCACTTCTGTTTGGCCTCTTTCATCTGTTACTGTTAGGATCTGCGCATGCATTTGTGTGTTTCAGGTGACATCGACAGCATCATCACCAGTGCAAAGAACATGGTAAAAAGTGCCAAGGATGTCACAACTAATGTATTGGATGAACTGCTCCCAATTCAAGCAGATGTGGAAAAAATGAAGAGTACCTATGGAAACACACAGAGTGCTGGCTTCAGTAAAGCACTGATGGAGGCAAACAATTCAGGTAGGTGTTGTATTTGCTGCTGCAGGTGCTATCCGAGCCCTGCCAAGTCACTGTTAGGTGAGCACGGTCAGTTTTGCAGAAGAAATTTTAGTCATCAAAAAATTAGGCACCTAGCCTAAGCTCATATTCTGAGCTTCCTTTATTGCCAGTGGAAAGGGACAGGTACAGCAGAAGGTGATTCAGTACAGCAGAAGGTGATTCAGGCCATCCTGTGGTACGTGTTAAAAGCTGATACCATGACTGGTCTCTAAAGACCTGGAGGCCAGTGACTAGCAGGGTACCCCATGGTTCAGTACTGGGTCCGATCCTGTTTAACATCTTCATTAATCATCTGGATGATGGGGCAGAGCATACCCTCAGCAAGACTGCTGATGACACAAAACTGGGAGGAGTGGCTGGTACACCAGAGGGTCGTGCTGCCATCCAGAGGGAACTCAACAGGCTGCAAAAATGGGCTTACAGGAACTTCATGAAGTTCAAAAAGGACAGGTCCTGCATCTGAGGAGAAAAACCCCCATGCACCAGTATATGCTGGGGGGCAGGCAAGCTGGAAAGCAGCTTTGCAGAAAAGAACCTGGGGGTCCTGGTGGGCACCAAGTTGGACATGAGCCAGCAATGTGCCCTTGCAGCAAAGGTTGGAGGACAGGAGGTTCCCTCTGAACATCAGGAAACACTTTTTTATTGTGAGGGTGATCGAGCACTGGCATAGGTTGCCCAGAGAGGGTGTCAAGTGTCTATTGCTGGAGATACTTGAAAGCCATCTAGACACACTTCTGAGCAACTGGGCACTAGATGGCCATGCTTGAGCACAGGAGCTGGACAAGAGGACCTCCAGACACCCCTTCCAACCTCAGCCACTCTATGATTCTGTGATTTTCTGTTAACACTGACTAGAGAAGGGACCTAGGCAATTAGCTTAGGCTAGATGTCTGTTAGCTGAAATTAAGTGAAATGGATTGCTCAGAGACTGTGTTGAATACAAAATAAGGACAATCACAATCCCAAACAACATCTTTTTTCATCTTTTCAGCAACTTTGTCTGATAAAATCAAGTGAGAGAAAACGTTTTAAAAAAGATCAATACAAGAGCTAGCCCTATAGGTTATTGAGAGTCATAAGTCATCCCTGCAGTTACAAGGCCAGCTTAGAAGTCATACTTAGAAAAATAATAGGTCTGGATTTATTTTTATTTGCCTTCTGTATCATAGGGTTGCAGTCTGCTAATATTTCCAGGCCTTTTTTTTTTTGCAGCCACAGGAGATGAAAAATTGTTTACTGTTTTTATGAAAGTTGAAATTCTCATAGTATCTCCTTTTCTCCTGAAATAAACCTGCCCAGATGCTGCAAGGCTCACTCCTGAATTGTGAGGACTAGCAACTCTGACACAAGAATATAAGATACGCCCTACTCGCTCAGGCCAGCAGTCTGCCTACCCCAGTATTCACTCTCCAGCACTGACAACAAGAGATGCTACTCAGGGAATACACATAAGCGTGACCCCTGCCTGCTGTGTGTTATCCTTATCCTCCCCTAGCATCCACAGTCACTGGGTAATAATGTTAGAGAGCACATCCCTGTCTGTTCTATTTAATATTTTTTTCTGGCCCTGAATTTATCTATTACATTTTTGGAAGTGCTGATTCTGTCTGCTTCCACAAATACCTTTGGCCACAAATTCCAGGAGTACAATAACCTCTGTATAAACTGCTAGTTTCAATGAGGGCTTCCTAATATTGTAGGACTAATGAAAACAGCTCTGTCGTCACCCCGCTCACTGCCTTTCTGATAACCGTATTTTTGCATCTGTTTTCCTCCTCCTTTCTGGCATCAATGATTTTTTTCTTTCATTGCAGTAAAAAAATTGACAAACAAGCTTCCAGATCTGTTCAGCAAGATCGAAAGTATCAACCAACAGCTGTTGCCAATAAGCAACATCTCTGAGAATCTAAATCGCATAAGAGAGCTGATTCAGCAGGCAAGAGATGCTGCAAATAAGGTCTGTCCTGAACATTGCAATCATGCTTGACCTCAGTGGTTTGGACACACAGCAGTACTTTTGTTCCTCTTTCTCTTTTTAAATAATTTTGTTAAAATGTGTGTGAAAGACCAGACACACATTTAATTCAACAGCACCAGCCAGCACTTAAAGTAACTGTGATGATGCGAAGCGTAATAAGGTACATAAAAATGAGTGGATGCAGAAGCATCCTGTTCCATCCTCCTCCCATAGGGTTTTTTTCCAGGGCGTCTCTGCAGTACTTATTTGTACAATAACCTCCTGCCTTCCAAGGTACATCATGGTGGCTTTGGCAGCAGGGGTAGGGTCAGCTCTGTATCTTAGAGGCAGGGGTCTCCACCCACACATGGCCAGCTGAATGCTGACACAGCCAAAGAAGTCGTGTAGCCCTGTCCTCTCATGTCTCCAGCTGCCCCAAGACATTAGGAGTCGGCTACTAGCATCTTCTTCTTAGACTGCCCTTTCTCCATTTAAGCAACTGCTGTAGTTGCTGAAAGGCTAGCGTGGTCTCAGGTGCCTGAGAAGCATCCCTGAGGTCATCGCAAATAACCTACAGCTACAATGAATAAGAGGAATCTGTGACCATGGGGTAAATAGCTGTAATAGGATGTGTCTTTATTTGTATCAGAGGTGCATTATAATGTCCAACAGACAGTCAAGTCCAGCTAAGTGAAGCATCAGGATATGCATGTAGGCATCTAAATCATTCATAGGCTTGCTCCTTATTGCTGCAGGGCACATTCTTCCTGGTCCATGTATTGAAGGTAACAATTACTTGACAGAGGCGCAGTTAAGGGTTGATTAATTGATGTCTGGAGTAAAAAAGTGCTGTGTTAAGTGAGATGTATTGATAATACAGAATACTGTATTATCCAGTCTGTTTCCTAATTATATTGTCTGGTAGGATCAGAGTCCAAATCTGTAGTAACTGATGGCTGTATCATGACTAGGATGTGCAATAGGTTACTTTGCAATTAAACACAACAGTGAAATAAGTAGGAGTAGTAGCAATAGATAATTCCAATGTACTGAATTTTGGTTTTCTTAACAGGTTGCTATTCCTATGCGGTTCAATGGCAGCTCTGGTGTAGAGGTTCGACCTCCCAGCAACCTTGAAGATCTGAAAGGCTATACTTCACTTTCGTTCTTTCTCCAAAGACCTCAGACAAGATCAGACACCCCCCAGAGGGCATCAAATAAGTTTGTACTGTACCTGGGTAATAAAGATGTAGGTATATTTTGAGATTTAATCTGATTTTTAGAACAGACGATACGCTTTGAGAAACAGATGGGAGATGATTTATTTTGACTAAAGTTTATAGCTACTGTTGGCCCATTTCTTTATAATTGCCCTTATGTGGTGGCAGAAGTATTTTGTGAAGAACAGTTCATTCCTCCACTGGCAAAGTAACTTGTTGGGTGACTGACTGCTTTGCCCTTTGATGCTTTGCTGGTTTGCTCCTTTGGAAGTTACGTCTCAGTCATGGATACCATCATACAGTCTTGTCAGAAGTGTCAGGTTCCGCAGCAGTCAGCACAAACTCAGCCCAACTCCTGCCTCTGAGCTTTCGCTCTTATCACATATAAGTCGCTGTGAGTTTCTCTGTTGGTTAAAAAAAGCGATCATTTCAGTTTTAAAATTCAGTCCCTCAGCCCGTCGTTTTTTTCACCAGGCATTTTAAAAATTTCCTGCATGCGCTTCCTAACTGTGTATTTTTAAGTCTTGTTATCTGACAGCAGCTGTATCTGTAGTGAGTCTTGTGTATACACAGAAAGGTGTTTAAAGGTAGTTGTTCTACACTGGATTTCACCTTTTTGTCCCCTGAATATCTGGCCAGGATATCTGTTGACAGCATTTTAATTGTTACTTGTGAAATACGGTACGTTAGAGAAATGAAATGTGATTTTTTTTTTTTTTTTGAGAAATTGACTGCTTCCAGTCACCTCAGTAGGAACCACTGTCCTTGACTGAGTGTGATTCCAAACATCTTTTTAATTTCACGTATGTTGAGTCTAATTTTTAGGAAATGTGTCATGTTTTCATGGCTTTAGCTGCGAGATGTTACAAATGCGAAGATTATTTTAGCTGCTATTGTTATAAAAATAAAAAGTCACACGACTCTTCAATTAATTTATAACTATATTCACTGAATCAGTGCAACACATTATTCATTGAATCAGTGGAACATACAAGATTATGATTTTTTTCTTCCCAGAACTGATAAACTTAATAACAATTCTTATCATTAGGTGGGTGGATTTCTTATGATTCATGCAGTGTGATGATGTCTCTGAGGAATTGCTGCCATATTTTACCTTCATTAACATTAATCATTTATTAATGATTATTTACTTTGCTATTCTTAGGCTTCCAAGGACTATATTGGTATGGCTGTGAAAGATGGTCACCTCACTTGTGTCTATAACCTGGGAGATGGCGATGTAGAAATAGATGTGCAGCCACTTGTGACTCAAAGCGAAACTGAGGAAGCCGTTATGGATCAAGTTAAATTTGAAAGGTATAAGCTCCACAGTGCACAGCAGTCTTTTCCAAAACCTGCTGAGAACACCTTTTATTAGAGTGGCATGATATTTCGCCTGTCTGTTTTGGTTTTAGGATTTACCAGTATGTAAAGCTGAATTACATCAGAGCAGCAACGTCGTCTTCTCCAGTGTATGAAAGCCCTTTGACTGCAAGCAGTGGAGGCAGTGAGACTCTCTTAAATCTTGATCCCAGCACTGTTGTCTTTTATGTTGGAGGATACCCACCAGATTTTACGGTACAAAGAGCTGCTTAGTCTTTTAAAGAGATTTCCATGTTAAGCATTCTGTTGTTCTTACAAGTACAGGTTGGTACTAGCAGTCTTTCAAAGGCCATATAAAAGTTTATCCATGTCAGTAGGAATAGACAGGATGCAAGGAGATGCTACCTCCTGCAGAAGCTGCCTGGTTTATAGCGTGCTCGAACTCAAAGAAGGGAGCATGATGGTATTTCGTCTGCCAAGGACAGCATGAAACTTGTCCAGCCCTGCTAAGTACTGTTCCCAATCCATCCATATGACTCCTCTTTAAATTGCGCTGCAATACTCCTGGGCTGGTATCAGACGGTTTGGATATTACATACAAAGATATAATAATTGTATGATATTTAGAATGTCATATTCTGCATCTTATTAATATTTGCAGTAAGTCTTAGCAGTTACCAGTCAATGTAAAATTTTGTCAGCTGATGTTGACGGAATGTTTTTGGTGTCACTATTTTGCAGCCTCCACGTAAGCTGGACTATCCTCATTATAAAGGCTGCATTGAATTAGACAGCTTGAACGAGCATATTATCAGCCTTTACAACTTCAAGAGGACATTTAATCTCAATACCACTGAAGTGCAGCCCTGCAGAAGGTATGTTATAAACAGAGAAGTGTTTCACAGTTCTGTGATTTTTATCGTGATGAATTCTTGTCTTTGCATCCAGAAGAATAACCACAGTGGCTAAACTGGTGATTTTTTTCTCACTCTTGGTCATTACTACATTTCTTAGAGAAAATCCTCACTGTTGGCACAATTCGCATCTACGGCAATGTCAGTCCACCGGCCAACAATTTAAATGTTACAATATCCAGACACAATTCATGGACTAATGTAATCAGCTTCTTTATAAAGTAAATATTACATTAAGTGCAAAAAATTCAGTCACTAATGATTTCCTCTCTAAAGACCGTATACGAATCCAATAGAAGCCAGTGGAAGGTTTTCTCTTTACGTGGGTTAGATCAGAATTTGGCCCTATTAGTGGCCCTGTACCAAATGCTTTAACTTAAGCTTTTTTTAAAATTATAATGACAGAAGTCCATGTGATAATAGTTTTTGCTGTCATATATTCATGTCTGTGACATTGAATTATTACAGGTATAAAGAAGAGACTGACCAAAGCTATTTTGAAGGCACTGGTTATGCCAGTGTCACACTGAAAGAACAAAACAGCCGCAGCAAAGCACGCTATGAGCAGACAATTGAGACTACTGCAGATGAAGGCATTGTGTTTTTTGCAGCAAATGAGGTAATCCGTGGAATGCTTCTCTCTGTTTTGTGGTCCAAAAACATTTTTAAAAACTTTGCTTACTTGAGAACATGTTAGATTTAGTAACAACTGTGAGGAAATTTCTTTGAGGTGTTACTTTTGTCCATGTGGCAGATTAGTAGATTCCGCTGTATGTTTAGTGTCATATGGTTTAGTTTTAGGTAGTCCTGTGAGGAGCGGGGAGTTGGGACTCGATGATCTTTATGGGTCCCTTCCAACTTGAGATATTCCATGATTCTGTAATGGCTGCTGAATACTCACTTTGTCAAGGCTGAAAAACAAAAACAACATTCCGAGTAGCTCCTCTGTTATGCAGAGCATTCAGAACTGAGGGCAGGCAGGGAGGATGTAGTTTGAATCAAACCAATTTTGAAATACTGAAATCCTCCAAAAGTGGAATTGCATTCTTCCCAAATCTCAATATGGGTGGTAACAGAGTAAGGAAGAATTTAGAGAGTGATGTAGTGACTTATACCTGTAAATGTGCTCAAAACAGCAGTAATTCTACTTATCTAATAATATTATAGGCATGTTTGCAATCCCTCTGACATGTTCTGGATAATTTCTCAATGCTGTAAAAAGTCAGTAGACATCTTGAAATGACAAAAAGTCCTCTAGAGATTTGGAGAATACATCTGGAGCTGATACCAGATCTGTTTATATCAGTTTAAAGTAATTATGGTTGTTATTATTACAAGTTTTAGTCTGCTTTGTGTTATCTTTTCCTCCAAAAGCTTTATTGAAACACCCAGATAGCTTCATTAAAATTATTCATATGACAGTGAAATATATATGAAATGTTGGCAGTTTCATTGTGTTGGTGTTGTTTTTTGGTTTTTTTTTTTTACTGCAGGATCAGTTCATCAGTGTGCTCATTAAAGACGGACGTACAGCTTTTAGATATAAAATTGGGTCTGAGCCTCCAAAGGAAATAAAAAGCAAAGCCAATGAAACTGTAAATGATGGGACACTTAAACCAGTATGTTATCTTAAACAATCAAGTGATCGTTATTTATAAAAATACATATTAGCTGAAACTAAACATCTTGTTGAAAAGTTTAGTTGTGAAGTTTTTGTTTTGTGTTGAGGGGATCAAGCTGTTGGGATTAGTTTGGACATGTGAAAATTAATCTTTCTGCTGTCATGCTTTCCTGTGATTAAGTTCAGTTTTAACAGAAAAACCACCTAAGAAAAAAGCTCTTTGACAGAGCATCACTTTATTTAGACAGAGCTGTGTACATTGCAATTATTAACATTATTTTAATAGTTAGTGTTTTTACCGCCTGAGGGTTTATTTCTTCAGGCCAGGCTGACCTTTACAGAGATTACCTTTTTGTCCCCTTTTTGTTGTTGCTTGTCTGCTTAGCTTCAGTCCGGCTGTTTTGTAGCATCACTAGAGTGAAATCGTAAAGACATTGCTAAAACCTTGGACTGCTACGTTGATTCATTCTCCGTTTACCCCTTGCTACATCTCCAACTAAGTAGCGTAGGTCACAGGGTCTGCTGGCGGGAGCCTTTTTGCCGTACTGGCTCAAGTTACCTCCAGCCAGCTGACTGACCTGGTCTTTGTATCAGGCAGCACCTCCTGAATCTTCAACTGCAAATAGAAGGCAATACCTGGATGTTAGGTGAGGTGTATTTTTAGGGCAATCTTCCCGAGGAAAATAAAACCTCACCTTTTATTTGGATAGCAGAGCATTTTCCTTAGGTATTTGCTTTGGCTAAATGCCCAAATTTTGCAAAGTAGCTTTGAACTACTGCAATTATTCTGTATTTAAGGCACCAGTAAACAAGAGGAGGGAAAAAAACCCCATTATGTCCTGTTCTGTAGGAGTACTTTTAATCTGCTAAATTATTTTTGTTTCTGCTAAGTGAAGTAATTCTCACTATTTGCCTATTTCAGATTAATTTGCTGCTTATCCGAAGTATGAATACTGTTCATGTCAGTCGTGATATTAAAGCCAACATAAATGTCTTCCTTTTCACCAAGTATTACCTAGGTGGAATTCCACCTTCTCTACGAGAACGGTGAGTAACTATAAAAAGACTGTAATACACAGGCATTGTATGGAAACTCCATCTAACCTCTTTCCTTAGGCAATTTTTTTCATGCTCTGTGTCAGGTATCTTACGTGAGATGAAAATAATCAGCGTATAATACGTGATCGTAATCTGCTTTTTGGCTAATGGTGGGATCTTTGTTGGACTGTATCCTGAAGATTGGGTTTGATCAGCATGAAGTATGTGTGTGCGAGAAAGATTGCTCTTGTTCTGTTTTTCTATTTCTTATATTGTCAGCATTTACAGGCTACTATATGTGTGTGCTTTGAAATACCAGGCTACTGAACTCTTTTTCCTTCCACTCCCTGAAACCAGCTTTAATATCACCACACCTCCATTCCGGGGCTGCATGAAGAATGTGAAAAACCCCGACACTGCATCTGTTATTTTTAACGAGACCGTTGGTGTCAGCAAGAAATGTTCAGATGACTGGAAGGTAACTAACAAGGTTCCTTAAAAACTTCTGCTAGGGTTCACAGAGTCTATAAATCCTGGACAATTATGTTTTACTTAGGCCAAAAATTATATTTGGTTAACATGTGATAGTAATGAAAGAACCTGGGCTGGGTATGAAGGTATGGAAGAAAGGAGACTCTGCTCCTACTGTGATAGCTTGCTCCAGCACATATGCAATTGTACTGTGTACAATTAAGAATTCATATTTACGATGTAAACTTGTTGGCTTCCAGTTGCTGTTATTGATTAGGCCAGAATACTTACTTAATACTACTCAGGAATTCTCTTCTCACCAAGGTGCTTATGCTTCCTAAGTAAATGACCTCTCAACCTTTTTTCTTGAAAGAGCTATGCAGACTCTACTTCCATCAAAGTCTCTCATTGTAAGGCTATTGCTTCACTCATCTGATTGTTTTATGATTATTTTCTGTGCACTCTTGAGTTTTGCCACGTTCTTTTTGAAATGGGACAGTGACATTTCAGTGTTGGCTTAACCAATGCTACGTGGTGAGATGAAAACTATGCTTCTGCTTCTACTTACTGCCACTTACATGGCGCATGATCCCATTTGCCATTTTTACTATGGCATTGCACTGAAAGTTTGGGCTAATTTGCTTTCCTTTTGTGGCATCTAAACTTTTCACAGAGCAATTTCTTTGTGGGCCATTTCCCTATGCAGAGGGTCTGACCTTCATTCTCTGTCTGTATCTGTATAACTTCTCATGTATTAAAACGTGTTGTGTTCAAAAAGGCCTCTGGTATATTCTGTGAGTCCTGTGACTCAGACGCTTTCTGCTACGTAGCTCATCTGCTCAGCTCTGTACTTAGGAACCATTCCTCCAGCTGCTCACTTTTGTGTCCCCAAACATGAAAACTTTCAAAGCCATCATGTCAATGCAAAGAGTAGCTAGAGACGAACAGCTCGTTATACTCAGCAAGCCTCATCTCCCTTTAGAGTTTCTCAGATCATAGTTAGTGCTGTGGAACCAGTTCAGTCAGTCTGTTCTGTACTGAAATAATTGTACTTGCAGTTTGCCTTGTGCTTGGTTTTGACTGGAGTCGGTCGCAATTATGTTGAGTTGGGCAGTTGTCCCATGTTGCCATTTCTTCTGATTAAAAGGAAAACCACTGAAAGAATTATTATCTCTCTTTCAGCTCGTCAGATCTGGAGCTTTCTCCGAGAAAGGAATACTGAGACTGAGTGCGGACGGTTTCCCATTTCCCAGGGATTTCCAAGTTGGCTTTGGCTTTCAGACCATGGCATCAACAGGAACACTCTTAAATTACAATGTACAGGTATGAAACATGTTCAACTTAGAATATGTGATTGGTTTTATTTCTGGATCAGTCACATCTGCCTGTGACTGTCAGTTTGGCATCAGTTTGTGTCATAAGTCTCATGTAGTTTCCTGTACTTTAAGGCAAGAAATGGCTATTATAATCATTTTTGAACATGGTATCTTGCATGTCATAGGCCAGAGAAACTCATCCTGGCAATTTCTTCACTCAACCAACCAGCAGACTGACGAGTAACTGAGCTTTGAACTTGAACCTTCTGCAGAGTCGTTCCTGCACCCTAACACCACCATCCCACTAAGATAACTGTTGCCCAATACAGTTGGCTGGAAATTTTCTCAGGAAAAACTGGCATTCTGCCCACGCAGAAATGTTACTATGATCAAATATGCAGGGAAAAGGGGTTGATTTTGACTGTGTTCCCCCAGAAATTGGGGAGGTTCAAGCAGAACCCCATTCTTGTTGGCTGGAGGAGTTAAGAAGTGAGTATACACCAGGCATTTGAGAAGTGGAGAACTGAATCCTCTGCTTTTTGTAAAAATAATTTAAACAAGTATTTTAAATAACTGTTTAGTATTCAGAGTGCAGAGGTATTTAAAAACAGGAACTATGCTATTCATGCAGACCTGGGCATAATATCTGGTACTAGATGACTGAAAAATGCAGTTTTAGTGTAAGAAAATTCTTTCCCACAAGACCACTGAGAACTGTATTACAGCAATATCAAGGAGAACTAAAGGAACTTACATTCACCTGATCATTTTGTGGGATTCTTTTATAGCCTGATATTCTTACCATCTTTCTGAGGCCTGCCTTGGTGATTGCAAAGATGGGAGAGGAGGAATTGAAACTGAAAAAGAAATATGAAGATGGCTCAATGCATTATGTGACAGTAATAAAAACAGGCAACAGGTGAGTCCAGTTCTTTATCTGATTCTTTTATGTTGTGGTTGGAGAAAGAAGATTAAAATTTTGTGTGAATTGTTCTTTGGGTCCACAGCCAAAAATGGCCTCTGCTAGCAAAGGATACTGAAATAATGAAGCAAAAGGAGATTTTTGGTCTATGAATGTGCATGCTGGTACCTGTGATGTTTCAGCAGCGCATCACTATGCACATCATTTATAGATTGTGTGAGGTTTGCCTGCATGTCAAGCTGGAGCTCCTCCCCTTCTGATAGCCTTTACGTATGTCACTGTAACATAGGTGGTTAAAGGCCGAGGGAAGAAGCTAATATTGTGTCTGGTTTTTCAATAACGATCTGTTACGTAGATATCAGAAGAGACAGTTTACTTAAAAGCTCCTAAATCATACCGATTTCTGTGGAATACATAAAACAATGTAAGCGTTAGTTAAAGTGGAGAGTTTTGAATGATTGGCTATAACTTTGGGTAATTATAACTTAATATTATCTGTACTAGCTGTTGCTAACATGTCAAGTGCACCATTTTCACACAAAGGATGAAATTCTGTCCCATAGTTGTCAATGAGAGTTTTTTCATGAATTTCAACTGAACCAGGATTTCACTGTAGGACTGAAGCACTAGCTTCAACTCTTGCTCAATAACTACTACCGAAAAGCAGAGCAGTTTCATAGCAGTCAATGAGTACATACTGAAAACATCCCAGAAGTACGCTAATGAAGCTCTAGCATAATTGCAATGTAACAAGAAAACACATCCGTCAAGTGGTTGTGGGTTTTTTTTATTTATATATATATATATATATATATTTCGTTTAGGCTCACAATTATTTCTTTAGATTTCATGCTTATTTTTACTCACTTTGTTTCAGAGTACAACTGCTGGTTGATAATGAGTCGGCAATAACATCAGTTGGCTTTCCAAGAGACCCCACATTAACCAAACCTATAACATTTGGCGGGGATAATTTTGAAGGTTGCATCTCAAACATCTTTATAAAAAGGTATTTGGCCTAGAAAGATTTTAGTTTCGGGCATTTTGGCCTGTTTTTCTTTCTTTAATCATATTAAAATCACTTTTTGCTAAACTGGTCGTCTTCTACATGTGTGAAGCTTTCTCATACCTCTTTAGTAGTCTTTTAATCAAAGAATGAACTCAACGTAGTGAATTGGAATTATCCCAACAAGGCATCCAAAAAGATCTGCTAGATTGTATCATTACAGCTACACAGGGAGCCGGCTAATGAAATGAGCAAAGCTTACTGGCAGAACCAAAATAATTACACAAACAAAGAGAGCATACTTATAAAAGTCAAGTCCCTGATTTATGTTGTCTCTTTTTTCACATGTGTTTTTCTGGTTATTAGAGTCACCTTACAGATAAAATTTAGGAGATAAATTAGGCATAAATATGTTATTTAAAGAAAAGTAGTCACTGAGTCACAAGTGGTGTCCCAATGGGCTTTGTTTTAGCTAAGTTTTGATGAATGTTTATACATGTGTAGAGTTTACAAAAAACCAGTGTATTTTCATTTGATTATTGTAGAATTACTGAATGGTTTGGCTTGGAAGGGAACTTTAAAGATCACCTAGTCCAATCCCCCTGCCGCAGCAGGCAGGGACATCTTTCAATAGATCAGGTTGCTCAAATTTATATCTTCATTTAAAGCACTGCAAGACAACGAAGTAATGTATATATTAACCTCCCTGTCAGAAGCCAGATTTGGAAAATTGCTGTTAATACAAAAACAGATGGAGAATTAATATTGTAGCTAATATCAAGCAAATGCAGAACCAGACCGGAATTGAAGAAGTGCAGGTTCTGTTCCCAACTCCACCACTCTTCTCACAGAAAACCATAGAAAAAGGAGTTTCATTGGTTTTTATAGTTGTAAAGTGTTTTGTAATTTACTGATTAGAGGTGCTGTGTACAACTTACGAAAAGACAGTATTACTTAATATTATTCTTTATACACACAAGAAATTGGTTTTGACAGTCTTTCTGATAATTTGGCTATAGTACTAAAACTACATATTGTGATGAGCTTTGCCCCTTGACAAATCTCATTAGAACATCTTATTTTAGGAGAGAGTGAATCATTGAGATAGCAGGACCTGATGTTGCCATTTTTTCTTGATCTGCCACTGGTTATGCATAATTAACCAGCGAAGTTTTGTAGTCTGATCCAGAAATCATATTCAATCAAGGCTGCTGTCATTTTTCCCCCTTTTCTTTCAATGGCAATATTTTTTTGTTTTTTAAATAGATACCTTCTAGCAAAAAATACGTTGTTCAGAAGAGATGAGAACAAAACATCAGAGTTTTTTCCATAGCCACAAAGAAATGGGCAGAACCAGGACAAATATGAATATTTTTTACAGCATTGAACCTACATTTTTCATCAAAAAATGAAAACTGGTACTTTAATATCAGGTCACTGGGAAATCTGTTTTGTACAGAACACAGTTTTACAATATGTTGTTGATTATGATAAAGAAAAGGAATGCTGTGTCACAGCACTTACTGCTTTCATCACTCTAGGACAGGTCATCTCCCTACGGTTCAAGATCTTGTTAAATATACTGCAAAGACTGGTGTATCCCTTGGAGCTTGCCACAAATATGAGAACCTTGAACCACTGCTGCTGAAAGAATTTAAAAATCCTTTCAGGTTTAAGATGCTCAAGGTATGCTTATTTTTACTGTCATCTTCGCTCCATATTCATGCCAAGGCTTTGTCTGCACAGCCATGGTTTGTAGAACTGGTACTCGGATGTTATTATTTTCCTTCCATCTCACATCTGAAGCAAGCTCTTTCTGTGTTGGAGTTCCATGCTAAACCCATACCTGTCCAGAATGACAACAGCTTCTCTGTCATTTAGAGAAGGATGTTGACTGCCTCAGGTGGGAACTCTTAAATGTGTAGATTGAAGTGGTTTTTTTCATGTTCATGCATACTAAATGTTTCAACCCTGTCTTACAGAATGAAAAATACCTTGATTATTTGAAAGCCACTAATGTGCAAAACCAGCAAAACCACACTTTACCAACTCAGTTAAATGTCAACAGTGAAGCATATCTCCTTGGAAACACACCCAACAGTTTCATATCCTACATGTTTTCTCCACCATCACCTCCAGACAGGTAAAGCAAATGTTCTCTGTTCTCCTCCTACTACTTGAATTGTCAAAGCTGCTTGAATCTTTGGGTGCTAAGAGCTAGGATTTTCTTCTTGCTTATGTCTTGGGGCATAACAGAAGAGTGGTTCTAAAGGTTCAGGCATTTTTTTTTCTTTGCTAAAATTTACCCAAACTGAGTAGACTGACTTGGATGTGGTGGACAAT
The DNA here is from genome assembly GCA_034008185.1 of Gorsachius magnificus. Classification (NCBI taxonomy): domain Eukaryota; kingdom Metazoa; phylum Chordata; class Aves; order Pelecaniformes; family Ardeidae; genus Gorsachius; species Gorsachius magnificus. The sequence goes on along the minus strand of CM067082.1, from coordinate 51,795,673 downwards.
TACAGTGCATATTGATGCCAAGTCCTAGCCTGAAATGTCAACTTTCATTCACATTCAGAAATGCAGGCAATGTAGTACACGGTGATTCCACCCAAAAGCTATTTTGCATTCCACAAATGGAGTTTCATGGGCATTTTTCTGGAGAACAGAAGGAATACAACAACTAAAAAAATCAACCTATATTTGAATGTGCTTACTTTCCACTACAGGTTACATTTTTCTGTAGATGTACGGACTCAATCATCACGAGGATTAATAGTTTTCATGGAGGAAAAGTCTGAGGACTCTTATGTGGCTCTCCACATTTCAAAAGGACGTTTTGTATTTTCACTTGGCTCTGGAGGAGAACAAATCAAAATCAAAACCAGTATGAAATACAATGATGGGCAGTGGCACACTGTAAGTAGTATGGCACAGGAACCATGGTGAAACCACAACTAGCATTCAACAGGCACAGCCTATTGGATTTTTAAGTTATTAGAAATTCAATTTTGGTCATCTGAAGTTGATTCCTATGCCTGAAAGTTCATGTGGTTGACAGGTCTCTGTCTGAGAGAGCTTATAGAGACTGATGGTCCTAGCATGTTACTTTCTGTTTAGTATTTCAACAATATGGTGTTTAAATTAAAGAAAAAAAATCTCCAGTGGCTTTTCTTGGCCTTGGGGTTTTTCATTCTGTTGTGTTTCCACCCTGCAAAGGTGGTCTTCAGCACAGATGGGAAGAATGTCCGCCTTGTTGTTGATGGTCTAAGGGCCCAGCATGGAAGATTAGCAACAAATTCTGCCATCAGCATTAAGCCACCAATCTACATGGGAGGGCTGCCATCACTGAAAAGACAGGTAAATAATTGACACGTCCACCCCGCACATTCCCCATGCTGCACTAATTACATGTGAAAATGTCAGTATGCAGGATTTCCATGTTGAAAAGTTTGGGGGATATTTCCAAGCACTGAGCAAGCACCATCTGTGACTGGTTGTGGTTGTTCATTATGGATCTTTTTCCTCACCTGTTCACACAGCTCTCAGCTGGACCCATGTTTTCAACATGTGTTGCTGAGACACTGATAACAACAACGATGTACTGTTTTCCTTTCTATTCTTTAAAAAATAGAAAAGACCAAAGTTTCATTTGTAATTCCAGGTAATGCCCTCTTCCCACAGAATATTTACCTCAGTGGACTAAGCGATAACCTGTAGAGAAGCAAAGGAATCCTTCTCACTAAGGAATTATGAATATAGAACTGGATTTTAATCTGAAATATGTGTGGTTCCTATTACTTTAAAAATTCGACAGTTAATGATGCAGGGCATTTTATAACATCAGATTTAAATAAACAACCTTTTAGGAAAGGAAGGGTATACTTGAGATTTCATAACTTCTGTTGCATTGTCTTTTTGATACATTATTGGGAAGTATCTGTTCTGCAAGCAGGAATTATATTAACTAAAAATCAATGATTAGTTTCATGTTTTAAACTCTTTTTTTAAATTTTGGAATACCTTTTCACTCCATCAGAGATGGGTTTTAGGTGCTTTTACTGCCAGTTGGCTTTTTACAGTCCAACAGTACAAAAGAACTAATGGATATTCTTACTAAAAAAATTTCCATCATGCTTTACTGTTCATGTTTTGTAATATGCTTTCAGAATATACCAAAGAACAGTTTTAAGGGTTGCTTGAAGAATTTTAAGATGAATGGAAAAGTCATGAATGCACCTCAGCAAAAAAATGACATACTTCCATGTCTGGATGTTCCCATGGACACGGGGATTTATTTCTTTAATGAAGGAGGATATGTCAGCATTGGTAAGATGTGTAGAGATTATGGTATATGAAATTATGTCTTAAGTGTGTATGTGTAAGGATTTTTTAGTTTATTTTTTACATGGGTTTCCAATTATCTCCTCCTATGATCATTCCTCTACCTACTGCTTAATTCTTCACAGGTAATTTGCTGATTGGCTTGGATTTTAGGATTGTTTTTACCATTCGACCAAGGACTACAACAGGTATACTCCTCCATGCTGGAAGCAAGCAAGACAACTACTTGACTATTTACATGGAAAGAGGAAAGGTAAGTATAGGCTGTTGTTTCCATTTCAGCTGTTTTGCCCTCATTCAGCAGGGGGGAATTCTGACCTTGAACTCTGGACTTATGTGTTACAACGTTTGCCTAGAGGTATAACGTTAAACAACTTCCTCGGAGTTGTTTAAAACCATCGCATGGAAAATTGAGCATTTAACCTGTGCCTACATTAGCAGCTTCTGTTGTGTGCACGCTAGCTTGCACATGCTTTCTTCACAGCAAGCAGCAGTAGGGCACAGTCTTAATTTTCTCAGGCTTCCGAGCCTTTGCAAAAACCCACTGGGGTTTTGGCCAGAGGCTACAGAACTGTGTGGTTTATTCCCACTCTTACATCAGTCATCATGTGGCTGTACTGATGCAGCTCCATAACCACAGTCATTATAGAACTTGAGCAGTCTTGCTTTGTGTTAGCATCTTCTGTAGTTGATGGGTGCGTCTTATCACTGTTGCTTTTTCATAATGTAACAGGTTCAGAATGTGAGTCTTGGGCTACAAAACTATTGTGTTTGCTGCTGGAGAGACATCAAATAGAAAGATGTCGGTGCTCCACAGAAGCTGCTGTCTCATGGCACGGTTTAAACCAGCTGGAGTCTACCTAACTTCAGAAAGCTCAGTTTTGCTCTTCTCTCCCCAGAATAGGGAACTTGTTTTTTATTATTTATCTTTTTGTCATCAGTTAGTTTCCCCCAGATCACTGATCTGGTTCAAGACACAACTAGCACGTGGAAGCAGGGGCATCAACAGCTGGGGACTTCTTAAGGGCAAGATTGACCACTTTTTCCAGCAGTAACTTAGCTTCACGGCTGGCTGTCAGTGTGGACAGGATGCAACAGGAAGGGACACCATCAATCAGCCTGATAGGAAGTGGACTCGACATATCAGTTACCTGACCATTACCAAGTTTGTTGTAACAAATACACCAAAAGAGAGTTTGAAAGGAAGACATTGAAAAAAAAATAACGCCCTCACAAGGAATGAGAAGCAAGAAGTGAGAAAGCACAAGCAGTTGCTTGTTCAAAATGTCATCATAAATAATCAGGCTGCAAGCTTTATGAGTAGTCCAAAATTGTGTGAAAGGCCAGAGAAATATATTGCAGAGATTCTCTCAGGAGAACACCAAGCATGTAGATGACTACTTTGGGAAAGGAAAGGAAGGCCGAGTAGGAAAGACCTTGTCTCAGAGACATTAAGTAAAAAAGATTAACATCATTTTGTAAGACTGAGGGGGAGAGACAAAGGTGTGTATTTATGCTTGTAAAATTTGTCAAATATCCTCTCCTGGGATTCTATTAGGGAAATTTACTTTCCTCTTGGAGACGATAATTTCTGAAATACGTATACAATATGTATACAATGACTCTGACTCTTAAAAGTAGGTGAAAGCCAGCCATCACAAGTTCAGTAAATTACTTAAAGTACTGTATTTTCTCCGTTGCTCTTTTCTTTGCCACAGTAACTTAAAAGACAACTTTTTTACAGGTCATCGCTGCTGGAAATAGTGGTGCTGGAGAATTCCAGACATCAGTCACACCTGAGCAACCTCTGTCTAATGGACAGTGGCATACTATTGCAGGTATGTTGTGTCATACCAATTCTGAAACTTTGAAAGGACACACAGAGCATTGCAGCTCTGTTTATTCTGAGAATACTCTTTAGAACAATGTAAGTATCTCGTGATAATTCAAGGCTTTATATAAGATGTGCTTTTGGGGCTGTATTTAGCCCCAGAGTACCTAGATGTGTCAATCTCACTTTGAATTAAAATAAAATCTATTTTTCTTATGAGTTAAATTTCAAGACAGATGCTACTTAAAAATAGGGCCATATCTAGTTGATTCCTTAATATGGTTGAGAAAGAGTACTCATTTACATGCTGCTTTGCAGTCTCTCAGGAGGAGAACACGGTGCAGCTAGAGGTGGGCACACAAAGTAACTATACCACTGGACTTCCATCCTCTCCTCCTAGGCGTGTTCATCAGCCACTCTACTTTGGCAAAATTCCAGGTAATATTATGGCTTCTTATTTTTTCAGGTACCTACTGGCTTTTTTTCCTTCCCAAAACAAAGGTCCTGCTCATGCATGTAGTCCTATATCATTCCCCCTCTTTCGAAAGCCTTGCAGTAATTAATGTTCTTTAAATCATTCTCATTTTATTAACTTAATGTTTCTACCTTGTTTTTTATAGCAAATTTGGACACACTGTGGCTTCCAGTTAAAGACCCATTTTTTGGCTGCCTTCGGCATATTAGTATCAATGACAAACACGTCTTCACCAGGAGCATTTCAGAGGTTCATGGCGTAGTGAGTTTGCACGGGTGCCCGGTGAAGTAACTGCTGTACGGTACTCGTACACGCAATCAGGTTGGGTCTGGTGAAGTACCGTGTGAATTCATGCAACGTGGGTTCCCCTTCTGCTGCTCACTGTGTCACTGTCATCGGGCTTGTTATTCAGAACAGCTGGTGAGCGAATGCATCCTCTGGATGTGGACTGCGCCAAAGCAAATTAAAAGTATTTGCTTTGATAAACTCCCTTTTAAATGTTATTGATTTCCAAGGTAATCCATCGTGCCTTTTGAAATAAATGCAGAAAATATAATTGTATATACCGTACCGGGCCAAATTCTGCTCTCACCCCAACAGCATAGACCTGATTTTGGAAATTTGCCTTAATGCTGTCATCTTGAGAGCAAATTTGATCCACTAATATAAAGAATTTTATAAAAATATAAATCTCTTTGGATTGTTGATGTTTATACAGAAATGTACATTAATGTTAAAAGTAATAATAATAATATAAATGGAGTTTGAAGCACTTTAAGGCATGAAACTCTGGGAGTTTGTTACAATGCTAGGAATTCTGGGGCCAAATAAATGCAGTATGTTCTTAAAACCATCCATTTCCTTGTTTAGTTATTTTAACCTGGAGTTTCTTTTTCATGCTTTTTACAGGCTGCTAAACCCTGCTTGCTTTATGTAAAAATTTCTGTAGCTTTAAGAAGCTGATTTGCCTGAATAAGCAGGAGTCCATCATCTCTGCTTATTAGAATTTGGTTATATAAAAACCTCAGAAAGAGAGTAAATTTTCTTGTAATCTTGAGAGCCAGAAAGTCTCCTCCATAGGCTTTTTCTGATTAAATGAAGACAAGTTATATTAGGAACAGCAGTTGCACCTGCTACAGTTATGTAGCATGAATTGCAGGACTAAACCACCAAAACTGTTTCCTTTGACGTTTGAGTCTTTACTTTGTACATGATCGTGACCTGTGGTGGAGGGCGGGGCACCCAGTTTGCTTTATTCTTCTGAATGCAGAGCTGGGCTGAATAGACTTGACATGGCTGCTTCTTCCACTATCGTTCAGAAGCAGCATTTTGATAGTTACTTTTTTTTCCCCCCTCAATTCCCTGATGCTGACCCTCTTTTGCAAATTTAAAACATTTTCTAAGCCTGGTCCTACAAGGGAGTAGGCAGCGATGCAAACAAACCCTCCTTCCCACCTAATGCAATGTTTGCTCCCACCTTCCACTGCCTTCTTGCTCAAGGTGCAGCAGCAGCGTGTCCTCAGCATGTTTGGAATGAGGGGCTAGCTGGATTAACAGAAGAAGACGCCAGACCAATAGCCCTTATGGCTTTGGTCATTAATCCCCCATCAAATTTTTGCAGCTTTGCAAGTCCTTTGCAGCTTTGCAGGGTGGAAGAAGTGTGAGAAAGCTCTTCACACCAAATCCCATGTTGCTTTTTCTTTTATGGCAACTCTGCTACAGGCAAAATCTATGTCCACGCAGAGGTTTCTTAGCTGTAGAGCTAGTTTTGGAGTAAACGGGATGCAGTGGAAGTGTGCCAGGGTTGAGGCCTCTGAGGGAGCAGAAGATTGGCATGTAATGGCTGAGCCCTCTCTCTGGAGATGCTCTGCAGAAACAGCTTCTCCTGTATGGATGCCTGCCACATGGGACAGAAACACCCATTGGCCTGGAGGTGGTGGGGTTTGGAAGTCATCTTTTCAGGTAACAACAACTGAATCTTTTCTACGTGTAAAGCCCCCTGCTTGTCAAATATTCAGGTGACCAAAACTGTGGAAATAATTGTTTTACTAGCCTTAGTTGGCACTGAAAATTTCCACAAGGAGAAAGGAAGAACGGTTAAACTTTACCAAGCAATTCTTTAGTAACATTTCATGTCTCATGCCCACCAGACAGGTCTCTGAAGCAGATTTTCACTAGTGACAAAACAGCCTTTTCCTTCTTCCCTTCCCCCCTCAGAAAAAGCAAATATGGCAAAGATTTTTTGCATCGCAACCTGGAGCCAGTCCTGGATTTCAGTTCCCTTCCATCTGATTTTATTTTATCCCAAGTAGTTTTAATGCTGACAAGAAGAAATGAAAAATGTCTAAAGACTTGAGTAAATGTAAGCTATAATGATTAGTAAGTATTAATTCCAGTACAATCCTAATATGTAACAAAAAAGTAGAAAAGTGTCTCTGATTTTTTAAGGTTCTTGGTGGTTGGGTTCCCCCCCCGTTTCTTCAGTTGTATTGGTTCCACAGAGTCAGGTTGTCATGCATTTTTGGGACAATCAATAAAAGCCAACTTTTCCAGTTGTTCCACGTTTTGTACTTTAACATAGATAAATCTATATCAGGCTGATAAACACTGAGTAAAAAGCTTTCTGATACTGAAGAGCCAGTGGATAATCTTTACATGAGGAAAGTTGTCCTGTTTAGATTAGTCTGATGAAGAATTCTTACTGTTGAAGAAATCCACATGGACACTGAACTGTATTTCATGCATTGTCTGTTCTGTGCTTAGAATATTCTAAATTTTCCCACATGGGACATATCTGGAAAACAAGAGCCTGAATTTTCAAGCATTTCAAGTCATGAATTGTAGACATAATTTCAATGGTAAAGATGCCTTCTCTTCAGGTTCACCAGGAAAGATCTTAAAGTCAAAATAAACAATTCCTCCCATACTTTTTATAGCAGACCAGAAGTGACTAAATCTTTTTAGTAAGAAAGATGAAACGTTATCAAATAAATAGCAATGTGAGCCTTGGGTAAACACTGTATCATGGGGTTTTTTTAATTGTTGTAAGTAGTATTTCCAAGGCTTTCATCGTCCGAGTGTTGCCATTTGACAGTAACTTCCATGGATTATTTACCTCCTTTGTCTACAGCATTTCCAGTGCCCCCCCATATCTATCAATTCCCGTGTTAGAACAAAAGTAAATAACACCTGCAGGAGAGGCTTTCCCTGTAATTTTTTATTTTCTAGTCATCTTTACTATTTGGTATTCAAGCCTTTAAGTAATACTAATATTTTCAATGGTAAAAAACTCTCAACTCCAGTCATCCTTTCTAAGCCTGTATTAATATTCATTGCTTGTGTTCAAGGGTGCAAAGGTATTACGGCTTGTATTTTGCTTCATTCACCTTAAAATTAGAAGTGATAACCAAAGAAATGCACATGTTAATGTCTGCTGGCAAGGTTTTCCTATATGGTTTGTACCTCTACAAATTCAAGCTTCTGAGGAAAGTTTTGAAAAGTTTAATGAAAAACAATCTAATACAGTGTTCAATACACTGAGGGTGCACGGCTAAAATCCAACACCCTTTAACAGTGTGTTTAGATTGCCATCATGGCTCACCTGAATGCCAAATCAATTACATAAGGAGAGCAGAAGATTTCCTCTCCACACTAAACCACATTGGTATTGCTAGCACTAAATATCTCTCTTGTTCATCTAAGTATCAAGGGCCAAGGGGTTCTCCTCCGGTTAATTTGGATTAGATTTAATAGGATCATGTTATCTGAGGTGGACGACACCAAGGTCCCTGAGTTCCATTTATTATAACTACAAAACACAGCCAGATTAATGAGAGCTGAAAGCCAGTTAGAAGTCTAACGCTGAGAACTGCAGGCAAATAAAATGAAATAGATCACAGGGCACTGTAGAAATAAATGTACATTTACTGTAGAAAAAAGCATATATAGAGAAGGAAATAATTTTTACTTTTCACTGCTAATAAACAATTCTGTAACTTAAGTTTCTAAAACCAAAACCTTCCAATAAAAGTTCTTAACAGTCTTCCCATATCTGAGTTTGAAGGTCTGTACTTTCGTTACTGTAAAGCTTTCATGTGAAATCCAGAGCCATCGACCTTTTACTTCTGTCAGCAACAAAATGAATTGGGTGAGTTAACTTTCTCCAGTTTTGTAACCACTTGTTTGGGGTCACCTGTGAGCATTTAATTTAATTTTGTTTCATTTCATCCCTTCCTCTGGATAGCAGGTTTGCCTTTTCTGGAGTCCTCAGTGAATTATTTGCGTTTTTTTCTCCCCTCTGCTTCCTTTCTGCTCCTCGTAAAATATCCTGGAAGGTGCAGTCTTACTGTAAATGCTATAAACGCATTACAGCTTTGTAATGAACTCTTGCCATGCTTTTTGCCTCTTACCATTCTTTGTGGTTTCCTCACTTAAAAAAAACTTCTGCATCTTTCTCCAATGATGTAAGGAAATTTAGGGCGCAGGGGTCCAGTCTTCTGTAAATCTGTCTGTATTTTCTAAAAATACATTAAATGGATGTCCCAGGCAAAAGGAATTACTTAACATTTAAAGAGGATAGTGCCATAATACAATGTTGTAGCTTCACTGAAGGCATTAGGACTGCAAGGCATAAACCTCCTTTGTGCAGCTCACCCAGACATCTCAAAACTGCAAGAGGCTGGTTGTTGCCAGAGCTGCAGTGAAGCATCCTCTGAGTATAAAGGATGCAAGCAAAATAACCAACAAGTCTTTATGTTCTCTCTGTCAGTTTTGGAGATCCTCTGTAGCAATGAAACCAAACTATGACCTGTTGTTCATATCACACTGTGTCTCCTGGTTTGCAGCTGATAGCATTCAAAATAGGTAAGATTTTTTTTTTTAAACACACTCCTAACGTTACTTTGCACCTCAGCCAATTACTGTGTTTCCTACAGGTTGTTCCGAATGTGAAGCATATGTGAAATGTTCCATGAGATGCGGTTTCTTTGTTAAGATGTCACCCGCTCGTTGATAAAGATTGAGCGCTGCTGCATTATTACACAGGATAAAAAGACAGATAGTTGGCATCATGATCTTTTGTCTCTGTTCGGTTACATTTAAACTGGGAACAGCAACAGATTTCTCTATTGTGCAGGAGCCTATGTCTAAGATTCCTGTCACAGGAGGACTATGCACTGCTAAGAATGAATAATTACATTCATAGGAATGTCAGTAATTTATAAATTAATATGGAAGAAGACTGTTAGAATTTCAATCTGGAAAGAACTGTTCGGATCTGTTTTTTGAAGCCTGAAGGCATAATGAAGAAAATAATTTCAAAGGACACAGAAATAAATGGCTCTGTGTCCAGCTCTTGCAGACACAGTTTTAATTAACAATATGTTAACAACATAATGAGCCAAAATCTATCAGCATGCAGTATTAATAGAGGATTTATACTGTTAGGTAACAGCACCTGCCATAAATCTTAATTCTAGATCCTTCTGACTACTTTCTGATCAGAATTACTGTTCAGATGCTACAAACCTGGAGAGTCAGTAATACACCTGGATACTGATTCCTCTGGCTAAAGTAAGGGTTTCAACTAATAAAATTTACCTGAGAACAAGGTGTCAAACCAGTAATAAAGTTCTAACTTTCCCTTTGCTGTACTCAGTTATATCAAAGGTAATGACATACCCCTGGGGACAGAAACCTAAGTAGTAAAGAAGCTAAAGGTGCTCTGGGCAATTCTCAAAGAAAACATGTAGGCGTTATCCAAAGTTCAGTGGCTTAGTGGAAAGATCTAACCACTTCACAGGACCTTGGCTCACACACCTTATTAAAACATGCAGAAAATCTTACATACAGTTTCTAAAAAATGTATTCTAAGATAGTGCCAAGGTTTACAGAGAATTGTTATTGCAAATTAAATGTTATATAATACAGGGCAGGACACAGTCTCCAGAAAACCTAAGATAACCCTTTGTACGCAAATATACATAAATGGACACTTTACACAAACGCAAAGGGTATTTGCATCAGCAATAGGGGTGGAAGCAAGGAGACGACACAGATAAACTCTTCTGCCTGATGAGTGTCAGCAGTGAAGGCAGCGCTGGGGAGTGGGCTCAGACCACCATCCGTGAGCCAGCCAGCCGGAATGCCCAAAGAGCCTGCCTGGGCTCGGCCCTTTCTCATGCTGGTCGAAATCAGAAGCAGCTGCAGTCATCCTGTTACGCCTTCACCAGGCTCAAAGGAAAGAAAACCCTTCTGGGAATGTCACTACCCCTGCATGCAGAAGAGCAGGACCAAATTTTGAACTTATAAGTAGTATTTAATCAGATTCTTGTAACTTGATATAGCCGTGTTAAAGGAAGGAAACGCTCCCACTGCTGAGCCACTTAAGAGGACATGTGACCGCTGAATCTATATTGCATTTACCACAAAAGATAAAGAGAATCACGATGACGTATATACTCAGAACAAACTGAATTCAAAACAGATACCATAAAAGCACCAATGGTCATCATTGTTAGTTAATTAAAATGGAATGAATGGTTAAATCTTCCAAAGAGATACTGAATGCCATCAAACAGAATAAAGGCCAGGTGCATGATCGGTATGAATCAACATAGCTCTGTTGTTCCTGATTTGTGCTGATAGGAGAAAAGGATCTAGTCTTATTTATGTAGCCTCTTGTTTTCAAACATTGGGAACACACTGCATAGATCTTACGAAAAGCACTTTGCTACAGAGTTAAAGAATGTTTTGATCAACTTTCTGTGAAAAAAATACTGTATTTTTTTTATCAGTACAAAAATCTACATAAAGAACAGATGTGAGCCTAGAGCATGGATAGAAGGAAAAAGACTTTATAGTTGAAGAAGGAAAGGTATGCAAGGAAAAGTAAGCCTTAAGACTGCTCTAAGAGGATTTATCCCTGCCAAGGGAAACGTCTACAGGAGAGAAGCTGGTTAGAAACTGATGACTGTTAGCTTGACTGAACAGTTGCAGGCTACGTGGTGGTGTCAAGGTGCCCAGCCACTGCTCCCTTCCAACCCGAGACTCAGTGCTACACTCCTGGGCAGCTCCTGCGTGCCTGAATTGGCATCCTGGGTGCCCCAGCCCCCTCCGCAGCCCAGCCTCTGCCCACTGTGGGCCTGGGTGCCTGCCTGTCCCCCCTCCCTGGTGTTGCCCTGAGAGGGGAGCTGGGTCAAGAGTTTTTCTCAGCCTTCACCTCCTCTCTGACCACACACTCAGCTTATGGATTCACGAATCTCTGTCTCTGTTGGGGGAGTTCAGAAAAATGGTAGGCCAGGCCTAGCATATGACAGGAAGGAAAATAGCACAAAGCTGCCGCTCCTGGCCCCTTTTATTTTGCTCTCTGACCCTTTTTCTTTTGTTTGTTGTACTTAGTATAATGGAAGGGAACATCTGGACTCTAGTGACAGCAAACCAAATTTGCATGCATATAGCAGATAATTAAGCACGTGTCTATCTGCAGCTGCAAACAGCAATTAGTCATAAGATAGCTTTCCACACCCCTTCCTGCCTATTCTTCTGTTCCCCTCAGAGGGCCCTCTCACGCATGCATCTCTGAGAGACACTGAGCACTGGCCTCCTTTTTATTTGTGAAGAAGACATTGTACAGCTGAGCTTAAACCCTTCAATATAACTTTGACTGGGATGAACTTCCTCTGATATATCAATTTCTAGCAGAAACTGCTTTCTGCTTAAGACATGATGCAAGTGGTCCCAGTGCAAACACCCGTGTCTGCATCCCAGATTTGCTGGGGCTATAAGCAGGTTTTGTTCCTAGTTCTTCCTCTCAGATCTGAGGAAACTGAGCTCTGGAGAGTTGTTTCTGACCACTGATATTTTCTATGGCTGACCCTTGCCTCTCAGCAGTTGCCCAAGGCAAATCCTGGCTCCTCTATTCCCTGCAGCTGTACAGAAGTTTCCATTTGCCCTACAGTTTCCTCCCCAGGCCTATGAAGGGCATATCATAAAATCTTATCATGTCAAGTAAATAAATATATCCTATGCCTGTCTTTTCAGTTGTAGAGAGTGCCCTGGCAATGAAGCCGTAGGTAGCATTTTGTCACCTTGGATAGGTGTCCTCATTTCTCCTGTAATAGAGTGAAATTTTCTAGACAGGAAAAAACAGAAGTTGCTCGGGGCTGCAACCAAGAGGCAGAGTTTAGAGTCATTTACAAAGCACAACAAATTTCTAGTTTGGTGAAAACCAAAGACTGCGTGGCATATGCCTAAATTTCAGCCTCTGGCATCATATCTTTTAATTTATCTGTATGCTAAAACAGAGTGCAGTAATAGGGCAGGCTTCAGCAAGGGCGGTGCAAGTTGAAGAAGAAAGGGCTGGAGTGTGATCAAGGGGACGACCATGCCTCAAGCAGGGATTAGATTCAATGGAATGGCTTCACAATCTGGAAAACAGTGATTATTCCATGTGGCCCTTTGCATTTGCTCATTGTATAACCCAAGGTGCCTGATCAAGGCTTTTCTTGAGGTAAGAGTCTCATACCTACATAATGATCTGTGCATCTTTGAAATAACGTTTTTGGGTATAATTTGCAACACTTCCATGGGATTTACTTGTCTGTGTTAATAATGTGTAGGCATTCCCAGCTATAACAAATTCACACAAATTGCAGAAAGCAGTTGCATCAAGTAGTCATTTGAAAATGTAACTGCAGCTTTCAGAAACTTAGTGAGGCCCAGAGACCTGTTTGAAAACAAAAGTTTGCTTTTCATATAGGTAAAATGAAGTCTCCCGTGTTTCAGTAGGGAATACTAATGTAGGGTTTTTGTGAATGTCCTGTAACAGCAATGCACAAAACAGCCCTGGCTGGCACCAACAGGCACTGTAACACTGTCACATGCATCTGCATTTCAGGCATAGCTGTGCTTATGGAGCACATTCCAACACCAAATCCAGACAAAAATGTTAAGGCTTTTACTATTAGGGTAGGTGAATTCATTATTTTTCACTTGGGACCCACAGAAACTTAAAAAAATATGTGGAGCTACTTGATTTTACACAAACGGAATGGCTAGACAGACTTGTGTGTAATGAAACTGGCCAGTAGCACTGGTACTTGCTATGTAACACCTACCTGACTTCAGTAAGACCTATAGCATTTGTGTAGTAGTATGGTTTACTCATCTCACAACTTCAGTGGTATAAAAACTGGGTATCTACTCTAGGCTTTCCTTCTATAATCAATGGAGGGGGGTTAGTTATCCCCAAACAAAAACCCACACACCATCTTAAACATATGCCATAAGAGGGCATGGCAGCAGCCAACCTAGCTCTGGGCTCTGAGCAAGAAACCCACTGAACTAATTCCCCGAAGATGGATGCAGTGCTTGATCACACTTTAGTCCTCAGGAATAATCAGACCGCCTTACCACCTAGCTATAGAAATACCCTTGTGCAGTGTTGTCAGCAGGCCTCCGTGAAGAAAGGAACAAGCCACAGCGAATTATCTCCTGCTTCCAATTACAGGGAAAATTTGGCATTATAAAGGCTTTTGTCACTCATCCTTTTCAGTACTGAGTTACCCAAACATAGTGTGGTTAGCTCCTGGAATCTCCATATTACGATGCTGTGACTCATCATGATGATAAGACAGTGCTTGGATCTATCACACTAGATTTGCCAGCATTTCTTCACCGTCTTATTTTTCAGTGTCTTGGTGCTGCCACTGGAAGAAATCTCTATGGAACACATTGCTTTTATGACGAACCGGACACATTTGTGGGCTCATATATTTCTTCTTATTTTCTGCCTTGGACCAAGGAAACTAACATATATGAAGTATTTTTTTTTCAGTTCTTTGTATGATTTGAAGCTTGAAAACCTGTGAGGAAAACGTAGGCTGAACCCCAAGTGAAAGGCAAATCAAATAAAGAGATGTAAGACAGAATATGTATTTACATGTGCTTGTGTACTTACAATCCCTCTAAAAACAGGTAAGTGCAAGAGCTATTAAAATGAAAGGAACGGAAGGAAAAAGAGAGGAACGCTTGCTGGATGAATTGCAGTAGAAAAAAACATTTGAGAAAAATGCTAATGGAATGAAAAATGGGAAAGTGCACTGAGAAAATAAAAGATTATTTTTCCTTGTGCTATGTCTAGAAGAGGAACTCTGAAAAAATGGCCAGTAAAAGCATAGCTTTTCTCACTGTATTATCCTGGTTATTGCTGTGCGTAAGTCATAATGGCTAAAATTACGCAACTCAATTTAAGCTGCTTGCCTGGTACGAAGCTCTCAGCCTCACAAAACGCTGTTGGTAGAACAATAAATAGTGAGTCACTACAGAATAAGTCACCCAATATGTGGTTTTAAAAGGCACTGTGCTGTTTAAGGGCAGGAGTGCTTTCAGAATCTGAATACACTTTTAAAAAGAGGAAGGTTATTAAATTTATTATTCTGCTGTTACTTTAATAAGACCCGCATTGCATGTTAAGATTTGTAATTCACTCCTGTGGTTACCATTACATGCGCACAGAATCTTGACTTTGCCATCTCCCTTTATCTGCAATGCAGCGTTTCACTTGCGGCGCAAACGCTGCCACTTCCCATAGTGGGAACTGATTCTGGTAGTCACTGCTTGGAGGAACCTTTAATTCTCAAGCGTGTTTCCCAATTCACATACCTTGATTAACAAGTGCCCAAATAGGAACAGTTTATAAACCAATTCAGCCAGAGTACATATTCCAAATAAATGGCCTAAGTTTCCAGAAGTAAGTGGAAGAACGGGAAAACCTAATTTTAAGCAAAAAGAGAAATCACTTCTTATTTGAATAAATAGAAACCTTGGTCAACTCCATGCTGCTCATTTCATTAAGTACCAGCAGTTAACACACGTATTCCTGGTTTTGCTTAACTTCATTATGGAACTGCCAACTCAAAAGCTAGTTGGTCAAGCATCAGCTTCCAGTCTCTTAAATTCTCTTTTAAATTAAATGTTGGATACAGAAAATAATCTTACTGAATGACAAATGCATATTTTTTATGTCTGCTTTATAGTTTTACACACCAAAATGTGAAGAATCTTCCATTCACGTAAACTAACAGTCTGTTCACATAAACTGATGTTTGTGATTAGAGAACCACAAATTAGGGCCAAGAATAGAATTAAGATTATTTAAGCACGTGGCTCTATTTAGCTGTTGCCCCTGGATAATGCTGTAACCCGAGTGTATATAAATATACATACTGCCTGAATACACACTTAATAGAAGACGATCCCTTCACTTTAGGGTTTATACAAATAGACACGATCACTTTTCTCACAAATTAAATGTCTCTCTAAATTAAATGGTACAACTAGTTATTTTCTTGAGTGAGCAGCAAAAGTGTTCAGACCAAAGCACAAGTTTCACAGATGAAAAGCTAGTATCCAGAAATAAAAACTTTGATATCTGGGGTAGCATCTGTCTCTCAATATGTTTTCTAGGTTTTTTTCTCTCTTATGATATATGCTGCAGATCATACTGCTTCTTTTAAAAGCCAGTTGCCGTGTCTATGTGTACAAGCCTCAGAGAAGAGTTTTGTAAAGAACAGAGCGCTATGTTCCAGAAGACACGATTAAACTCCCCAAACATAAGGAACTGAAATAATCAGGGACAAAGCTATCAGTAGCTAACACAGTGTATATGCAAGGGAAGAAGCTCACCATCTTTGTAGGCATATAGGCTCCTGACAGAAGTGCTCAAATTAACGTATTTTGTGCAGTCTATTCCAGTTACAGAAAGTCAAGATGCTTTAGTTCGAGGCAGTCACAGACTACTGAATGCCTTGATGTAGCATAGCCACTAACTACAACCCCATCAATAGATATGAGAACCAATGCATGGAAAAATTAAGCGGCTTGCTGAAAGGCACAGGTGAGGCAAGGTTTCCTCATATGTGAGTGACATATGACTATCAGGTGGCAATGGTTCTTAGACCCTGAAGTGGTACTCCCATCTACAAGCCTACAGCGACAAGAAAATGTAAAATCAGGACGAAAGGGACATCTGCACAAGAATCCACTGTTCGCAGTGTTACTATTACCAGGAAAGGGAGATTTACAGCTCTGCCATGGTTGCTTCATAACCTCCATTTGCCTCTAAAGCTGAGCTCTTGGCTGCCTTCGGTACCCAACCATAAGCCCACCGTGTCTTCCTTTCATGCCTTCCTTTCTGTTTACCTTGACTACTGGCCATTGCAGTTATGAATATCTTTCAAAGAGAAAAGTGTAAAGCTGGGTTGCACAGCCTTGCCCGGTCTTCTCTAGATGATTACCTGGACAATCTGTCTACATAAACTTGTGTCTTGTGTCACAAAAGCCTATCGTCCGTGGGGTGTACTGATTCTTTTTGTCCCTAGAATTTTTAATACAATATTCCCTGCTCTCAGGTTAGGAAAAAGAAGGGAGGGAAAGAAGTGCAGATTTCAAAACTGAAAAAACAAACACAGCGTCTAACGTGGCCAAAATAAAACCTCTGTGGCCCAGTAGAGGCCATTCTATTTTTGTAGTGAAGGACAGAGGATAAGCTAATGAAAAATGTTCAGATGCTAAATATAAAGCATATATAATGCCAAAAGTCCCAAATGGAAGTAGAAAAGTACAAATGTTGCTGACAAGTAATCTTTAAATAATCTCATTTCAAATCGCATTATGCATCAAGCTGCTTGACACCTGTGAGAAAATATTTACTGCTAAACTAGTAAAAGGAAAATAAGCCTTAGCAACATATGATGTTTATTATGTTCCAAACATTTCAAAATACGTCCTATAAGGATTTTTGATTATGTTAAATTACTAGGGATTGGGGGGGGAGCACTAACACAAAGGGTGTTTATTAAGGATTCATATGTTTGCTACAGGTTATCTGCGGCCTTGCTGACTACTCATTTTTCATCATAAGCTTGAAAGTACAAAGGCATATCCTCAGTATAAGGGCAAATAATTTGTTGGTGAATGCTATACATATAGTTAGATACATGTATGTGTATATAGAGAAATATATAGAGAAAAATCCTGTCTGTGAAAAGCACAATTGAAAAATGCAGGAAAACTGGCGGGACCCTCCAAATTAGATCAGCAAAAATGATTAGAACATTAAAATTTATGGCCTCTTTGTGAAAGGTCAAAGTGAATAGGTTCTTATTTGTTCTAAAAAGTGAAAGACTAACAGGGCCCCAGTCAAGATCCATAATGTAGAAACAAGGATATTACATGGCAAAAATAATGTTTGTATTTTCCAGTTGGGGCAAGACAGCTTACCTCACTCTCCATACACAAAACAATTAAGTCCACCTGTTTTAATTTGCAAAAATCCCCTGTGCTTCTGTAACAAAGATGCAATCAATTGTTTTCATTGCTCATTGGAGCAAGAACAAGAGGGAAAATTAATTTGCAGACTTGCCATACTGAAAAGATTTTAAGGACATTTAGACAAAGATTCGCCTTTTATGATCTAGATGAATTTATTCTGACTCCCCAGACAGGAATGTGCTAGAACTGGTGGATTTCTGGCAATCAATTTGGGCTTTACATTTCATGCTCTCTAGCAATACAGAGCAGGTATTTTTACAACCAAACATAGATCCGAACTCTGTAGGAAGTAATTTCTCTGAAAGTAAAACATTTTAAATTGGCTCTTAAAAATTCAAGTAGGATGATTATTTTGTGTGGAAGTTCTTCCAATTAATTTTCATAAAACAGGCCAGCATGTGGCTGCCGCTTGAACAGAGCAGCTGTTAGTATTTAATACTTGTGTATTCTTTTGTTTTCTCCGGAACTGTGTGCATATGTTTGGCCATTAGCACATTCTGGGGAAAAAAAATAAAAACCACTAAAAAGCTCTGTCATTTAGCATCCTTTATATAGCAAAAATTATACACCTTCATATGCTTCAGTAAAAATAACTCTGTGTGACTGCACATGAATTTATCCCATTATATGACTGATTATATATTGAGTCCAGAGCAACAATAAGGGTGGATAAAAATAAACATTATAAAATATAATAAAAATACGAAAAAACCACATGAAATTGCTCTTACTTGCTCTGTCTCATCTTTCACTTTCCTTTTTGACTTTCCAAGAACTTTACCTGCTCTGACACAGCCATCTCCATGATTTCTCTGTGCAGAAATGCCAAAGCACGGCCCTTGTTACAGACTGGATGAGAGCAGCCACAAATGAGTGCTCAAGAGACCAGGATCGAGAGATCAGTCACCTTCCATCTGATAGCTCTCTGTACATGAAAGGCTTCCTGTGAAAAATAGGCAGAGAAAACAGAAAGCTTGTGAGAGGAAGGAGTAGCTGATTCTGGAGTGAAGTTCACCGCAACAACGAGGTTATTCTAATTGCTATTACTGTAAAACTCTTTAATCAGAGGAAAGGATCAAAAGACTCATTTCAGTAGCCTTGGAATGCTTTGGATGAAGAGGTTCAGTGAGCCTGTTCTGTTTTACCAGGATACGAGCGCATACTCCCTGTCTATTGACAGAACAGACAAGTCATTTCAATAGTGGTTTCATGTGTGTGTCCTTAGGCAGGGTTTAGCCCTTAAAACAACAATGCATATTAATAGAAAAATGTGGAGAGCCAGCTCTGAAGATTAGCTTGGCTTTGTAGTATTGCTTAGTTGCTGCACTGTATGGAAAATGCATGATGATAACAGATGTAGAGCTCACCACTCATAAATATTTAAGTGGTAAGACACGATAGGCAGGCACCTTCATTGCTGCAAAACTCAGAGGTACAGTGTGAGGCACAAAGTCCAAGAACAGGTGCCCTTAGCTACTTAAAAAATACATTTCCTTAGAAATGTACTCGTGAACTTAATTTTTTTCTTACCAAACAAAATATATTCAAAAGGGGAAGATACTCACATTTAGGTATTCACTAGCCATTACTGGCAGGCACCGACACAGGTAAGACCCCTCTGGCAGCTGATGTGGAAAAGATGGCCATACCCTGAATTCTAACACCCCTTCGTGGGACAACACCTGATATTTAACTAGAATATCAAGTCCTCAAAAGGAATTCAAAATTACAGAAGCGGATTCTGCAGGTTTGTGTCTGAGATTGAAAAAGTGTTGGAGATGTCTTTATGATTTTGACTAGTATTTTCAACACTTTATATACATACACAGTCACGCATTCTGCAACACAGAAGAAAAAAGTTAATTCCATTCTGAAGGATTTTACTTCTCTCTACTTAAACGAGCAGTGACTCTAACTTAATTGCTGAGTATTCTAAGTATTCTAAATCCACTGCTGAAATTTCATCTCCATCTTAAAAAGTATAAATTGTACCAGGCTTATCGAGGTGTTCCAGGACAGAGGTAGAGTTCTGGAACAAGACAGGTAAAAAGAAACCCAGCAAAATCAGATTTAGGGCACTCTGAGACAGAAGCAAGGGGTTAGATTGCCTCATCCAGATACAGTGGAGAAGGGCCCTGGGACAAGTGGGACCTACTTTAGAGAGTATGAAAAATATATTAAAGAAAATATGAACATTGGTCTGTTCTTAACTCTTTTCTCTCTGATGCTTTAGATAAATCAAAATGCTTTTCTGTAACAATTTATTCCCTACTACTTCAGCTTCTGCCATTCTCTGTAGCTCACAGTTTATAATAAGGCTAAATTCCAATTAGACTTGCAGCTGAAAAACACCAGTGAAAAATAATTTTTGACTCGGGGACCAGTATGTGAAAGACAATGACTTGCAGGACTTCTCCCTGTCAGAAGTACAAAGACAGGGCAGAAAGTTGGAAAGTTTGTCAAAAGGAAGAGCAACTGAATCTTCCTATGGATTCCCTGAGAATCCCTCTATCCCTCAGGACAGAGAAGGCTAACTCCTACCTCCAAGTACCATTTCTGAGGAGCAGCAGAGCCTTTGTGAAAGTCCTTTGTGAAACACCTACTCTGTTTCTCCAGAGCTAGGCTCCTATTTCCTAGCCCCTGTGTTTGAATAATAATGTAGCAGGGCTGTGTGCTTGCTCCCTGCAGGTTTTTGGCCCCATGCACAAGGAGCTAGAATTCTTTGAGATCTTCTTTCTAGCACCCAGTTGCTCCAGACATTGCTCAGGGCTGACACTGATAATCTGTTTTCTGTAACAAATGCTTTTATAACTACCCGGTAGCTAGCTATTCATTTTGAAACTCGAGATGTGAATAGCTAAATCAAGTCTCCAGAAACACAGCTATAAATCTATGGAAAGAATTGGCAGAATGAAACTGCATTTCAACTGCCTGAGTAGAGAAGTAACACATTTAAACACCAGTAATGAAGCAGTATGACATCTGTAGTTTGACTTCAACAGCCCAGCAGCCACAGCTTTATAGTGCCCGTGTTGTTGTGAACTGCCCTGGAACCGCATTTTCCTGCAGAACTGGATCTGAAATCATCATGGCTGAAGTCTCCCTGTCTGCCCTGTAACGGCAGATGAGGTCTCATGATGGGCTACAGTTAGTTTGATTCACATGGAGGATGTTGTACCTCTGATTCAGCCTGCTAAAAATGGCTAGGGGAGTAAGGAAACCACAGTGAACAGAGCTACATGGATGACTTGTACCTGTTAATCAAAGTTTGTATTTACTTCCCAGTCTACCAACACTGTAAACAGCTGTCTTGGGTTTTGGGTTTTTTTTTTTTAAATTCTTGGTAGCGTGCTATCATCAGCATGATAGGCACTCATCAGCCAGCAATTTCAGCAGAGGGGCCGGTCGGTAGCTGGCTTTCCCCTTGCCTCACAGCTCGCTGCAGTGCAGTATTGAATAACCCATGCTACTGCGGCCTACGTTACCTCTCTCTTATGAAAACAGATTGAGGCAACTGGTTTGCCATTTACTCAGGGACAATGAAGTTACTGGTGGTGAGCAAGAATTTTAATAAATTAACTAGCTTAAAAATTCCAAGACCTTTCCTCTGGTTTCCCAGAAGTTGTTAGATAAATAAAAGGCAAATTGGCTACAATATTCACATCCTGTGAGAGATACAGAATTGTGGTGGGTTTACAGCCCCTTGGCAGGACACTGACGCCGTCGTTCAAGAGAGCCTGTACTTGCGCTCTTCCCTTTGACAAGCTTGCACACACACGAGAGAACAAAGGCGGTGAAACGGCAACCTGCAACTTCCTTTTAGTGAGGCTGCTTGAATTCCTGGAGCCTGATTTTCACAAATAACCTGCGAATACATGGGAGAACGCGGCATTCCCCGTTCATGCTGTGCTGACTCCCTACAAGTCCTTGAGGATTGCTAGGCTGTGTAGATCACGCTGGTGTGGAGCTGTGCGTTGTAACAGAAGGCATGCTCCCTTTAAACACCTCTCCGAGTATCCAGCTCTGCTCTCAGCAAGACAGAGGGGCTGGGATGAGCCAAAGGGCCCGATTCACACCTGACAGGTTTCAGAAGCCTCCTGGCATTAGACAATCCTTGTTTTTCAAAAAGTGTTGTCTCGGGAGGTTTTTGGTACAGAGTATTTCCCAACGTGGTAGCGATGCCCGTAAGGCATGTACAGAAATACCGCAACTTGATTCATAGGAAGACAGATGTTTTTCTTGACAGGGAAGAGGTGTCACTACTAAAAGTGGAGTGTGGTCCCATCCTTTTGTATGCTAGCAAAAGTGTGGGGGTGAGGGGGGGGGAAGAAGTTTGACATTTAGATTTTCGCAAGAGCAACTGTAGCACCTTCCTAGCTGACAGGAAGCAAGACCAGGTTGTAGGTAACAGGCTTTGTCTTCACCTAAGTTTAAGTGCAGCAAAGAAAGCCTCTTCCTGCAACGGAGGAAAACTGCGTGGCTGTATTTTCAGTGTCCAGGTCCTTGGCCATTCTGGGTTGGAATGGAAACATGCACGCAAGCGTGCTTCCTCCACCCATCCTGTGTTTGGAAACAGCTGCCAGACTAGCCTGTATCTGCACCAAACTTGCAAAATACCGATTTTTGCTGCCGGCTTCACGGGCAAGTTCACATTGCTGCTAACAGAGGGACGTGTCAAGAGTTAGGGAGGAGATTCCTAGAAACCCTACGGTTTCCCAGACTTGCACTGGGGAGGTCACCAAGTCACCGCTGTACAAATAAGGGATTTCAGTCTCTCTGCTCGCGACCTCGGCCACTGACTAAAAAAATTAAGAAAAAAATCACTTCCCTGAAAAGGGAATGCTGCATTACCAGAGGAGGACTTCATTACTTCACATCCAAGGCCCGGCTGCGGCCCCGGCTCCCGCACGGCACCCGCGGAAAACCCCAGTGCGTTTGGCGAGAAGCCTCAGGGCTAACGGACCGGCGCGGCCGGGGCTCCCTCCCGCCGGGGCTCGCCGTTCCTTCCTCGGCGCCAGGGCGGAGACCCCAGGCAGAGGGCGACCAACGACAGCTCAGGGCTCGGCGGGGAGGCAAACTACCGCCACCCCCGGCGCCGCCACCACGCGAGCCGCCCCGCCGCCATTACATCCCCCCCCCCACCCCCGCCCCGGCCCCTCGCGCGGGGGCTGGCGCCGCCGCTGGAGGTGCGGGCGCGAGGCGGGCGCGGGCGGAGCACGGCCCGGCGGCGGCGGGCACCGCGTTCGTGCCTCTGCGGTGCAGCCGGCGCCCCCGGCTGCTCCCTCCGGGCACGCCGAGGCAGCACCGAGCCGCCCGGGAAGGGGCGGCAGATAGGTGGGCGGTAGATAGATATTAGGTGGGTGGGTGGGTAGGGGAGAGCCGGCTGGGTCCCGCTGCCTCCTCATCGTCATGGCCGGCTCGGAGCAGCCGCCGCCGCGGCGGGAGGATGGGGAAGCGCCGCTGCCCATTGAGGACGCGGAGCTGGCGCTGGCCGGCATCAACATGCTGCTGAACAACGGCTTCCGCGAGTCCGACCAGCTCTTCAAGAAATACAGGTAGCCCCGGCCGCCCCTCCGCCGACCGCTCCCCGGGCGCCTTCTCCTTCCCCTCCCCCCCCCCCCCAGCGCGGCTCCGGTGCCCCCTCTCCGCCCGCCGGCGGCGGCCCGGCCTCCGCGCACCTGCCCCCGTCACCCACATGCACGGCCGCGCCGGCCTCCCCCCCTTCAGGCGGCTTCCCCGGGGTGGCGGCGCCAGCCCCTCCGCACCCGGCGAGCGGTCGGCGAAGCCGTGAGGCGCGCAAGGCCCCGCGCCCTGGGCGGGGGGGGGGGGGGGCTCGGCGCGGGCAGCCTCGCCCTGCCCGGCTCCTCGGAGCGGGGAGGGCTGGCGCCCCCGGTTGCCGCCTCAGGCTGCGCTGTCGTGGGGAGGGGGCACGCGTGATTCGCCTTTGTGGCCGGGGGGTTGCGAGGCTGCGGATCCGCTTCGCGGGGTATCTGCGGGGGGGGGGGGGGGGGGGGGGGACCGGGGGAAGGGCCCCCCCCGGAAGGGGGGGGAAGGGCCGGGCGGGGCGGGGGGGTCCTTCGGTAACATTGGCCGCCTTTCCCTAACGCGAGTGAGTAGACACACGTGCACCTGAGGACGTGTCCTGGGAGTTTTCGCTCCGGTGCTCGTGTATGGTCTGAAGCTGGTTTCAGCCGACAGCACAGGTCCCGACAAAAGGTCCCTGAATGTGGCTGTGCTCCTCTTCGGGCTGCAAGGTTATCTTCGTAATCCCTACATACATCGTGTCTAGGTTTGCGTTAAGCAGTCATCTGGTAGGGATGGAGTTAACACAACTGCGTAAGTCAGCCTTAAAGGAAAGGTGGCCTATACCTGCCCTTTTTGTCTGAGGGCTAGCGCATTCCATGCAAGCCTGGGCTGCTGTAATTGCGCATACGTTCTAAATAATTAATATGCACTATACTGCTGTTGTCTGTGTGATTAAAAAAGACTTCGGTTGACTTAAAATAGCGCTTCATAGTGATGGTGTACTTACGTACTTCAGTCTTGCTTACAGAGAGGATGTTTGGCGGTAGAGTGGGGGGAGTGAAACAAATTAAGAAAAATCCCCTTAATAATAATAAAATAATAACTTCACTGTATACCTGCCACACTCCAATATTAAACATGTCGTTCTGGCTTCAGTATGTACTGCTGTGTTACATAGGTAATACTGTTGTGTAGAACTAATTGGAATAATGCAGGTGACAGGTAAGGTCATGATTCTGCACTCCCCACATGTATAACATGCCGCTTGCATTCATACAGAGTTTGCACCCTATGAGTTACGTATTTCTTGAGTCTGTTGGAACTGTCGGTTGGTTTTGGTTGGTTGTTTTTGTGTTTTGTATTTTCTTTTAAGGTACCAGATAAGGAACTCCTGGCGAAGTTTCCTCCCCTCCGTTTTTTGTTGTGTTGTGCCATTGCTTTCTGTCAGTAGTGTGAATCTGGAAGTAGTCTACAAATTCTGAATATGTGGCATTTCTTACATTGTATAGTAATGCTAGGGAGTAAAATTATTAAGATTCCTGTTTCAAAAATGCAATTAAATCCTCCATTGAAAGTGTGACTAATGATGTCTTCTGCAAATTGTTGTCTTGGTTATCTAGAAGGTTTATTACTAAGGATTTCTTAAATGTAGGTACTTGGCTATCTTTTTTCCAGGTGCAGGCTTTTCTTTGATTGATTTTTGTCGAGAGGTGCCTTCAGTGTCCTCTTTGATCTTGGACTTTAAATACTACCTGTAAGGAGTAAATAGGAATTCCTTCATTAGATTAAGTGGGTTTATGATTCATAAACTGATAATCACTGTCATAGTTTCTAAATGACTGTGAAAAATCTCCAGCCCTGTCTACCTCAGCCCAAAATTCATAGCAGTGTTCCTCTTGCTGTGAACTAGAAGACCTTTATTGAATTGCATTAGAGGTGGTAGAGAAGATACAGCAAAGTATGCTCAACTTCCTATAAATTCAGATTTTGGAGATACATGCAATGAGTTTGACTTTTTTTCCCAACGGTTTTTGGTTCTGTACTCATCTTGGATGTGTTCTTCTACAAGGACTTAAGTAATGCTATTATATATTATATTACTTTGCATACAGCCTTAAATTAGTATATTTGTGTTGGTGCATGCTTGAAATTATGAAATAGAACCCATCTTAAATGGGACTGGTAAGCCAAAAGAGCAGCTTTTGGGTGCTCTCTAATTTAATACGGATGTTTGTAATTTGCAGCATTAGAGCTCAAAGATGTCTGATGAAGTGCAGCTTTTTGAACTTGATGCGAGTGTGTGCTGTCTGTATTTCAAGTGATGTTTCTTACAGAAAGTGTTAATTCTAGACTACTGCCTATGCAGGTAGTTTAGCTCTTTTTCAGAAGTTTAATGGTTATCAGATGAATCCTAGAAGCAAAGAGAAGAATGGAATTTTTTTTCTTATGGAAACTGTTTAAGTACCTACAAGACTACTTGGAAATTCAGTAATTCAACAACACTTCAGTTTCATTATCTACATAATTTAAACTAGTTAAAACTGCTTCTTAGAAACTACTGATTTTGCTTCTGGTTTATTACTTATTACTTCAAATTTTTCTTCATTTGCCACCTGAAGGATCTTCTGAAATTCAAATAAATGCTGCTATCTTTATGGGACCATAGACAACCTTGATGAGCCTAAGGACAGCTGTCATTCCAAAGCAGGCTGGATCTGTTTGTTCCTTTGCTATTTTGCATCTTTTAGAAAGCTGGCTGATGAGCCCCAAATCGGTGATGTTTGAAAGCTGGTCATAATGCAGTCCTTGAGGAAACCAGGGTAGCAATGGCAGCTGTGTTTCATATTTACAACTGTAACAGTGAAGTCTTGCCTTTGAAGAGTGGTGGTGCTGCTTTGAAGTCATCGGCTGTAGAACCATTGTTTCTGCCTTGGGCGTGGGAGTGTAATATTTTGTCTTTTGGTGTTTAGAGCCCATATAGATCTATTTAGAACCTGAAGAAGTCAGGTGAACATGTCTGTTTTGTCAGGTACAACATGTAGTTGGTACTGTGTTGACTGTCACTGTAAAACAGTTAATGATTTGTGAGGTGTAGTTTGTGACTTGTTTTGTTTTAAATTATACTTGAGGGAAGATACCAGGGTTTGAAAAATCATCTGCAAGTAGCATTGACACCTGCATATGCTTTTTATTGAGTTTATTCTTTTAAGAAGTCTAGTTCTTCCACCTGCTAGTGGTGACAACCTTCTGAATCAAATACCGATGGATATGATATTTTTATAAATCTGCAACAGACAGCACCACCATCTTTAATGCTTGTAGCAGTGTCACGTCACTGCAGTGCTATTTCATATTTGAAACTGTTAGGTATCAATCTTTCTGTTCAGCTTGAACAAGGCTGATGCCACCCCACTTTGCATCAGTTTAAACTTTGAGTACCTGTGAAAGCTGCAAGAGAGGTGGAAGTTAACCGAGGACACAGGCATTGGAGATGGAGTCCACCATCAGTCTGTGGGATGGTATCATTTCGGTGAACCACCCTGACACCAGCAAGAAAGCTGGAATTGGAGTGTTCCTTTTCCCTTTCTAGCTTTGTGGATTCCTAAACATTGACATAAGGTCATCTCCAAAGAAGAAAATTAGGATGATGTAGAGGAAACGTGATTCTAAGACAAAATGTGTAAAGATTTAAAGAATGGGGTCAGTGTAGGAAAACCTGCTGTACAACCTGCTAGGGTAAAGCAGAACGTGGAGAAGAATGGAGCAAATGGGAAAGTGGGAAAAAAGGTTAGTACGCTTACTTTAAAAACTTGAAATGTTTAAAGTTATGATATGTTAAAGTATATGTATTAACAGATGTACAGAATTCAGTAACGGACCAGAAATTCCACTGTGGGTAGGTGTTTGAACCTAATATTACCAATTTAAAATGGTGTCAAAATACTTTTGACCCAAATACAAGTTGAGACAAGGTGACATTAAGCCAGCATTGATCAGCAGGTAGATTATGGCCCACATATGGGCAGTCTAACTGCTGTTGAAATACTTGGGTTTGGAGCTTAGCAAAGGAACCTTAAGAACAAAACCTAAGTGATTTAGTAGACATTTCAGTAGCTTCTCTAAAGATAAGGACAGCAGGGTGGGAACTGACATAAGTCAGTTGGGGGAAGTATGATGGTGTCTTGATTGGCAGCATGAGAGTAAGTCATGAGTGCCCTGGTAGCAACCGTGTGTGCTTATTCTTGCAGGGATAGGCAGACGAGCAGCTGCTAGTTGGATGTATAGAAAGGAGAGTTATATACAAGGGAAGTGATTTTTAGCAGCAATATTCTAAAGGTGTAATAAATGTGTACCTTACTGAGGTAAGCTCTCATTGCTCAAGGCTAGGCTGAGTACATTGTAGTAATACTGATGCACTTAAAAGCAGCATCAGTTTTCCAGTTATGTGGATAGGTTAGAAAAATTTTAAGTTTTCTGCAGTTTAAATCTTCAAGACCTGTGTATGTAGAGATGATCACATTGAATGTGACATTGAGTTTTGTGGCCTTCATGACAAGAGACGGGTGTTGCCAAAAGAAGTGGTAAAAAGGGCAGAGCAAAACCTGATGGCTGAAATCCATGGGGAGACAACAGAAAGCTAGACAGAAGTTTGAGTTTATAACGCAGAAGTTAGAAGTCAAATTTGGTGGAGATTGCACTAGAGGTGTGATAGTTAGCAGATCTTACTTTAAAACTGAAGAAATTAAGTTTGTGAAAGATACAGATTGAAGCCGTGAAAAGCCGAAATCAGGACTCAATAGTCAATTTGCCAGACTATCAAGCAGGTATTCTTTATTGCCTGGCAGATGCACAGGGGATCACTCCTCCTAATGTGTGCGCCGACTGTAAAACAATTCATGATTATATTGTACATATGGATTACATTCCTCGGAAAAGGCAGGGATAGGTAAATTCATTCCCGGAAATAGTTTACATATTCTCCTCCCAGTTGCACATGCTCAGTGTTTTCAGTCGGTGGTAGGGGTTGTTTACTTCATCCACCCCTCTTCTTCACCTTGTTCTTTTGGTGAACTCCAACTTCTACCCCCCTTAGTCCACTGTCAGAACAACACAGCTGGTACCCATCCTTGGCTATCCTCATATCGACTAAGTGTTAGACATTTTGTTCTCCTGCAGGCCTTCCAAGGCCAGCAACAAAGATGGGCCATTTGATACAAATATCTCCTCTTTCACATTCTGTTTCACAGTTTCTTATCTATAGTTTCTTACTTCATATGGTTATAAATTAATTAAAAAAATTTAAATCTTTCTCAAGGATTCTCTGTTTTCTCAGGGCTCTTGTCACATTCTAGCTACAGGTGGCTTCGCAAAGGTCTTTTTGTTAACTCTTTAACATCTCTTCAAGCTACTGTAAAGACTCTTGCTACTGCACCCATTCTTTGATCTACTATTTCTAATAAATTTTTTCAGGCTATTGTGATGGGATGGTTACATTTTTGTTTTAATACACTTCAGGAGCATAGCGTTACTATGGAGTTATATGATGTCAGTTAAGCTGCTATAGTTTGTCCTGGAAAGTAATTTTTGTCAGCTTAGTTGAACCTACAGTGGGAAAAGATTTTGCAAAGGTCATAATTCTTACGGATTAAGAGTGTGCAGTTGGACGGTACAAATCAGTTGATGTGTTGTAACTAGCTTGTCTCTCAGCTTTGTAACTGCTGTTCAAAGTGAAGTTGCAATTTAAAATGCTTCTCATAATTCCCAGGGTTTTGATATTCTTGTGCATCTAAACTTAACAGCCTGAAGTTAGAGCAAAACAATCCCCCACTAACTTGTGTAAGGACAAAACAAATTGGGTAAAAACTGGATGGGACAGGGCCTCCGAATTTTTCTTTCAATGTTCCTGAATTTCGCTTTTGGTTGTATATTCTAGTGAAAATAGAAGTGTGTGCTAAGAGCTCATTTAACAATTAAAACAAAATTGGGCTGATTATGAAACATAAACTAAACCTAGATCTGACATCTGCACTTCTCAGTGTGTGTCTTAATACTGTAATGCTTTCATGACCCTTATACTGCCTTAGCTATTTCGTATACCAATACTGGATGAGATGTGTACTTGTATAAAGATCTGTCTTACATTTGTAGTCTCACAATTCATTTTTTATAATATATTCTAGAATAACCTGTGATAAAATGACGAGCAATAGTTTTGTATGCTTTTTGCAGTAAATTCCTTACCTTTATATGTAGGTTATATGTATTTCTGCTTGTTTTAAAATATTCAGTGGCTGCTTCTATATTTATCCGTGAACTTGCATGAATTCTTAATTTTTCATTATGCTCTACTCTTCCACTTTGGAGGAAAACAATTTGTTTAAACTTGAGCATCACTATCAGTATGATGACTAGAATTCTTAGTAAACAGTGGTTAAAGTAACAGTGTCTAGAAAAGCGGGGAGGAAATGTTGCTGGGTTAATAACATGACTAAAATTTAAACCTGAGCTAGGCTGTAGTATCTTTAGCAGCTTATGTATTTGGAAGTGAAATACTGCTGTAGAAATGGATGTAGAAAAGAAGAAAGTATGGATAAATAATTGATTTTTTTCTTTCGGTGTGCTTCAATTCTGATTTATTTTTTATGGTAAAATCGGGCTGTATTATCGCAGCCTTATTAAACCAAGGCTTAAAATTCCTGCATGTTATTGTCACGTGTGAAAATGCGGCATGGCAAACACTTTTCTTCTGAAAGTGAATTAGCATCTTTAAGATCTGCCATGAAATAAGGTGAATTAGTCATTATTTATTGGGGGAAGCAATGTCTTGTGCAACACCAGTTTATGTATCTGGAAGAAAGGTCTACTTCGGTGCTCTTCAGCTTATGACTTAAGTTTAGTTCTACATATCAACTTTGTTGATAGGCACCACCTTTACTGTGGTATTTTGTAGAAATGGTGTTAGTAGCACACTTACAATAAAGATATTTTCTGAGTCCTAGTTTGATAGGTGAGGTGCAAATAGTAACTTACAAAATATGTCTGGAGACTGAACTTTTCTTCATCTTTGAGCTAATTAAAAGTCTTGAGATTTTTCTTTACTTGATGGAGCTTATTGCTTCGAAGTATCGGGAACAACTTGGGTAGTGTGCAGTGTCCCAGTGTTCATTTGCATTAAGTTCTCTAACTCCTGTCAACATCAATATGGCCATTGGTTTGCTATTAGTATTTTCTCAAGTGCTACCTCTTTGTTTGTATCTTGAAAACTTTTAGGAATCTGTCAAAAGATGTAAAGTCATGTCTGATGCTGAAGGTCACTTACAAGGAGTTTGAGCCAAGGATTATTTTCATGGAATTGTCGTCTTCTTAGAAACTTACTGTCATCATTAGTCATGCCTTAGTGTTTCCTGGGACAGTACTGTGCCATTGCAAACCTTTTTCCTAGCTCTCAAGGAAAAGATAACCCTAGACTTTTATCAGTCAACATAATATTCGCAAAGATTTGAACACTAAATGCAGTTATTTAAAATTGAGTTTAAACGCTGAAATTACCTCCACAAATAATCATCCATAAAGCTGAAACTATAGTCTTTACACAGTTACTGTGTAGGAATGTGGCAGAAGCCTTCCTTATTTTGTTTAGTGATGACACAAACTCTGTGTGAGGAGCTCCTGCAGTGAAGTTTTCATGTTTTGATTGCCAAACATCATGGTCTCAACAGAAGCCTCTCCCAGACATAGTATATTATTATGCATCATGTTTCCTTGCTTCAGGGTCCTTATGTGCTACAGCCCATATGTGCTGTAATGGCAATGCTTTTTATAGACTGAGTGACTGAAAATTAAAAAGGACTAATCTGCAACATTTTACCTCCTGTATTACAGCTAGTGAGAATTTCTCTGAGTAGAGCGATGTGTTGGTTGTCTTGTCTTTAATCATGGTGGAAGAATTGTAAACAGTGAGCTGTGAGTGTCAAAGTGCAAGTTGGGAAGCAGTTCTGAAAGGTGAATATTTATTTGGGAAAAAAACTTCTCAGTTTTACTTGGAGAAGTATTATGTTAAAATACTTAGACAAACTTCCATTGCTTGCAGTAAGTGCTTTAATATCCTTTGTAATCTTGGAAGAGCAGTTGGCTCTCCACTGTAACTAGCTGCCTCTTTTTTTAACGTAGTATTAAAATTTTACCAAAAAAGAAATATGAAGGCTTTTAAAATGTGTATTTGAATGTTGATACCTACACATATATGTATGTGCACTCTTAAGAATGGGTTCTTAAAGTCCTGAAGAGAAAAGAAAACCAGATTTTTAAAAATGCTTGAATACACCCAAATTTGGCATATGCCCAAATTAGTGTGTATGTATTGAGCTGCTGAAACAGCATATGTATGCTGTTTGATTCTCAATTATGTTCCTGTTTATTTAGTTTTGGTGGTTTTACTCCCAAACATGGCTGTTAGTCAAATTCCTCTATTTCAAAATACTGTTCCCATAGGCAGGGAATCAGTTTACCTCTAAAGCTGATGTGTGTTTTTTTGGTGTGTGTTTTGTTTTTTTTTTTTTTTTTAAAAGCATCAGTACCTATTTCTACACCAGGAGGATCTTTTTTATAAATTCATAGAAAATGAAAAGTAGTCTAGAACTTTAAATGTTTTCATATGCAACACTTTTACTATTTATTCTATAATTCCACAATGTTTAATTTGTATTTATGTTTTGCTGGTAAAACTCATATCTTTCTTGCCAAGTCCTAAGGAATGCCTGGATGCTACTTTCTTCTGAGAGCCAAGTGTGCGTGTTGCTAAGCTTATTTGATTTGCTTATGCACATTTTGGAGGGAAAAAAAAATCCTCAAAATCTTGATTCTGTTGTGCAAAGTTTTAGTAAGAGTGTAGTACTTACCAATCTTATAAGTAAACTTTTTACAGATGTTCAGAGGCTCACATTTTAGTTATTCCACTAAAATAATGTCTTTGGATCCATTCCTGGTAGTGAAGTAAAATTTTCAGTGTGGGTGGAAACTTAATATTCAAGAGGTGTGTTCTAAGAATCTTACTGAAAAGTGCAAACCTACTTGACTATTTCTTATGTCATGCGTTTTTATTTTTCTAGTTATATTCAAAGACTGTTGTGGTTGACTTCTTTTAATTCACTCTGATAAACAATCTTTCTCTTGACAATTTTCTGTTCTGAATGGACTTCAGTGTGAAAGATTGATTCTCTAGAGCTGCCTACCTGCTTGGCTCCCCAGATCTTCTTTCTCTCAAAAATGAAACATTTTGGTGGTTTTTTTTTTTTTTCTGAGCTCCCTTGAAAGTATGATGTAAGTGCAACTTCATACATAGGCACATAAATGTAAAAATTTCTTGTGCTGATCTGTTTTGCAGTTTTATATCTGTTGGGTGTTGGTAATGCAGTAGGTGTGACCTTGAAATGTGCGGTGGAGGTTATGTGGTGTGGAGTATGATCATAAGACTGGCTGCTGAATGGGTCCCACATGCCCCATGGGCTGAAAAGTGGATTATGAGAGCACCATGTGCGCTCTGCAGCAAGAGTTCATGCTGAAAGTGCCAGCAGCAGCAAGTATAACTCGTGTAGCTGATTGCTGCTGCTCTGTATAACACAGCTTTCGGTAGAGAATGGTTCAGGTTCTGAATGGCAGAGGCATTTAATGGTAGCTGTTCTTCTTGGCTTGCTAACAAAGGGGAAAATACCTAACCTATTTTTCTTCTTTGGGAAAAGAAAAAAATGGCAACTTACATTTACCTTACATCTATATGTATAATCAGAATTTATGTAAAAAGGGGAGGTTTTTCAGTTCTAACTTGCTTTGTTTATCCTCCCTGGTTTTCTTTCTTTTCTTGCTCACGTCCTTTTAGATATCTATGCTAAATCAAAAAGTGAGGAGTGGGGGGGTATTGATGACTACCTTTTAAAAAAATAATCTCTTGTATTATAATACAGCTTTACTATTGGAAGTCAGTGTTGTAATAAACAATATACTGTTTTCTCCATGTTTTTCAAGTGCTTGTCCTATTTTAAAACTCTAATCTCATGCTTGCCAAATGAAGTTGGAAACAGCATACATACTGTGCTGTAGCAATATAGGTACCTGTAGCATAAATATTACATCTTAAATCTTGGAAGTCAGTGTTTGTATACAATTTTTTTTTTTTTTTTTCTTCTGGAATGCTGTATGTATTTTATCCTTACTCCAGTAGTGATATTTATACATGGACACATAACCTGGCAGCCCACTGCTGAACAGTGTGAGTCAGTGGTACTGCTGAGACCCTGAAATTATTTTTTTTTAAATGCCTTCTATGTGACATTACTGGAGCCTCATGGTCTGGTGACAACAGTAGTCCTGAAGCTTGAAACCTGTCCCATATATTACCAAGGTTCTGGCTGCCTACTTTTTTTGATCTAGCAGTTGATTTCACCCTTTTGGAATATCCCTGCAAATGGAATATATGAAACATCTTACAACTATTCCACATAGTGTAGTAAGATGTGTATTCTGGGCTTGAAACAAAGCAGCTATAAAACCATAAGCCTTGTAAGAACTTTGTATTTCCAAAAACTTAATTATGTGGCATATGTGGTTTTTTAAATCTGGGTAGATTAACTTAAATTCATAGGAACAGAGAGAAGTGGGAAGCTCTTAATAGAACCAGTTAACTAGGTTGGGCTAGGTCAAAGTTGTAGTGACAGATCATAGAGAAGATTAGAATTAGCAGATTTTTAATTTTCTGTAGCTCTTAATTTTTTGTTGACCTGAACTGAATGTATTTTGATGACAGTGGTTTCTCTTAAAAAATATCTACAGCTTAATTCTTGAAAAAAAATTTTTAAAGATCAATTTGAGTCTTTGTAAAGATGATGACGCTTTTGCCTTTCCATTACATCTTGCAGAATGATGCGTTTGTTTGTAACTTAATACAAAAAAACCCCTCAAGATTTATTTAAAGATGTATACATTAAAATCAAGAAATGCAATATTGATCTTTACAGTAGGAAATATGTGCAAATACAGTAACTATGTCTTGTTTTCTTTACAGAAACCATAGCCCATTAATGAGTTTTGGAGCCAGTTTTGTCAGTTTTTTGGTGAGTAGATCGGAGCGGAGAGTACGCACCTCTTCTCTTGTGGTAAATTTTTGTATGTGCATGCATGTATTCATAATGGTGGATATGCTTAATTTGTTTCTTTTTACGAGACTTAATTTTTTCAAAGTTTTAGATTAAATGTAGCTAGAAAATAAGTCATGTTATATAAAACTGGTTCACTCATGTGGTTTAAATAGAAAGTAAAGGTTCTGTGATTCAGCTGCTCAAATGTATGAAATATTTGTGTTCCATTAAAAGAGCCATAATAAAACACTCTCTTAAATGAGCAGTAGAGGTATTATTGAAATAATACTCATAAATGCCATTTTCCTGATAGCTTTTGCTATTGAAAATTTCTCCATCCTTACTGATGGGCGAAAGTTTTTAATTTAGTCGTTTTGCCTTGCTTCCTTTTTGAATATGTGAGAACTAAGAATATTGGCTGACTAAAGAGTCATAATGAACAAGTTAGGTCTGTTAACATGCTTTTCTTTTTTTAATTTACCAAAAATTATCTATGGTAATATTCTTTTTAAAGACAGAATTTATTATAATATGCCAGAAATAGACAAGTTGTAAATGAAATTAATTTGAATTCTCTTTAGTGTCTGTAGACTATGTAATATGGAAAAATATGTTCGCTGGGAAACCTCCTGGGGCATATGCTTGCTTTTAAGTCAATGGAGAGGAGAAAGGAATGAGGGAGAATCTCTCAGGCTTGCTTATCTGAATTGATGTGCTGAACCAGTGTAACATCACAGTGCAGCATCAGTGGATCTTGAAAATACCTTCCTTAGCTACTGTTCTAAACATAGCAGCAGCACTTTCTGTGCCTGTGTCATTCAGAGCTTTCGTTTAATAAAGCATCAAGAGAAGAAGTTACTTGTGCTGAAATTCTTTCTAAATTGGCTGAGCAGTAGTTGGGAGTCGGATGCCTATTTTTTTTCCTCCTTACATATGTAGGAATAGTGTTTTTTATTTTGAAAAATGCAATGGCTGTTACTTGTTACTGACTTTGGAGGCCTGTTATTTATGTGGATGAATTATATAAAAGCAGTGTCTGCACAGATGCAAATCATGGTTTACATAACAATAACTGAAAATTAATTTCTATGAATTTTTCTTCCACTTAATGTGAAGTGCGTTCAGTTTGACTGCATATGAAGCTTTGTTAAGACAAGGGGTTAGGACTTGGTATGTTCTGATTTGTCTTGAAATTTTAGTAAAGCACACTCAAATCGTTATAGTTTGGTGTTTCTGTGTAGGAAGTACGTGTACTGATGTGTGTGTGCATTAATATGTTTTTTAGAAAGCCAAGTTTTATTGTCCAGTTTTTATGAAAAACTTACTATCCTGTAGCTTTTGTAGAAATAAAAATATTTGTGATTTTTATCATTCAAATCTGGTTTTTGGTAGAATGCTATGATGACATTTGAAGAAGAGAAAATGCAGCTGGCATGTGATGACTTAAAGGCTACAGAGAAACTTTGTGAAAGTGAAGAAGCTGGAGTTATAGAAACAATCAAGAATAAAATTAAAAAGAATGTAAGAACATTATTTGTAATATATGGAATTGTGTATTGGATAAATATTTCTGGAGACTTCCTTTCTGTCCTCTTTCTATTTTAAATAGATGATTTTTGATACCAGAAGAGCAGGTGAGATTGACTTAATTTCTAAATTTATTATTAAATATTTTGCTTGGATTTCCTCACAGTCGGGTAGTTCCTCTTCTAAAGCAGCAGGTTGTGTTGATGTTGATAATTATTTTCTTGACACCTTTTCTTAACCTTGAATTAGTGACCTACTAAAAGTATTTCAGGAAGCTTGTGGCCTGTCTAATTCCGGTTAACTTTAATTCATACATACTCCAGTAACGTTCAAAAGTTGTGACGTTGAGGCTGCTTAGTGCTGTGTGCCAGACATATTCTTACGGAATTTTCCTTCCCTTTTTTAGATTTTTTTCATTCTAAAGAAGGAAGGAAGAATGAAGCATGCAGATTGAGAACTAGTTAAAATAGTAGTATAGAAATGTCCAGTTGAGTGGCCTGCCTAGCATGACATGGCAGATCTACAGCACAAAGAGAAGTAACTTCTCTTCAATATTTAGTTTACTTGATTAAAAAGTATTGAACCTGGCATACTTAACTCTTTGTGAAGAGACACTATTTTCCCTGCCACTTGTCATATAGCCTTTCCTGTGCTCTTCCTAACATCTTTTAGTTGTGTGTCTGATGAATTTAGTAATAATAAAATGAAATTTAAATCTGTTCTGAATATTCATAAATCTTAAGAAAAATAGCTGATAGCAAATATGTAAGGTATATTAAGTAGGAGCTTGCTTGATGAACTGTCAAAGAACTTTCAGAATAGTTTTGTACTTCAAAATGCTGCATTAGTTTAGTAGCAATACTACCACTTGCAGTTAATTTTGTATTTTTTAATTTGTCAGGTTTAAACCAGTATTCTGTATTCTTTGTTGACATTTTTCTGTGCTCTGTTCTTGTATATTCCAAACAGGTTGACGGACGAAAATCTGCTCTATCCATGATAGATCGTCTACAAAGACAAATAATTGTAGCAGACTGTCAAGTCTACTTGGCTGTGCTCTCATTTGTAAAACAAGAGTTATCAGGTGTGCTGTGGCTTTAATTTTTAGATATATTTTTTTGCATGATAAAAGCTTGATCATAAAGCGGCAAGATGGCTATCAGTAAGGAAGCTTGTTTTGTAAGAAAGAACGCAGTTCCATTTGAAATATTCCAAGATTGGTACACTTGCAGAGATATTGTTCTACTTCTGCGTAGGTAGTAGTATCATAAAAAGATTGAGTTGGATTGTTACAGATTACAGCTTTCTGCTTTTTCATGCCAATAATCATATTTAACTGATTCTTCTTGGATAGGTTAGAATCCTATCTTGGATGTTCCCATAGAGGCATTTGAGGAGTTGGTACGAAGATGGGTAGCATCTGCATGCTTTGTGTGGCCTGCAAGATAAGAGGCAATAAGTCCAGGCCACTGGGAGAATCCTAATGTCACATATGCATTATGTTCATGACAACTCGGGGAGATGACAAGCTGCCAGTGAAAGTAATTTTAAATTAAGTGTGTTGAAGATGGAACTGCTGAATCAGTTCTTACTCTCTGGTCACCAAAGTGCATCTTTGCATGCCAAAGAGGTTAATCCTGTCCTGTTGAATACAAACCACCTTGTCTCAGCTGCAAAGCTGTTTCTAATGGTCTCTTGCATTCCTGGATCTCTTGCATAACCTTAAAATGTGCCTTCATCCATAACCTTATAGAAAATATGGTCAAGGTCATACATAAAGTGAGCATGTTCCCAGATTCTTACCAAATCAATGAAGACCAAGAGATGGCAGTCAGACCAGAATCTCAGTGAAAACCCTGTTGGTAGCTGAAAGGAATCAGGGAAATAACATTCTGATTATTTAAAATAACACTAAGATCTTCAGTCAAGGACATCTTGCTTTCTGTGGTGTGCAGACTTGGTTTCTTCCAAGCATCAAGAATGTGTTTGGTTCTCGCTAGCAGAAATTCAGGGGGTATTTCTGCCTGCTGTGTGTATAGTGCTGCAGAAAGGTTTTCATACTATTTTTGATGCAGTTCTGGGTTTTCACTTGTGGGGTTTGTTTTTCCCCCTGTTGAAGCTTTTTTCTTGTTTCAGTATGTATTCTGCAGCTGTATAACTGTTGGAGGCTGTAACTGAGGGCGGTGTCTGTTCCCTTTCTCTCTTGTCTGCTGCTTAGAGAACTGAAGTGGGTAGTGGAGTACTGCAGAACGTGCAGTGTATTTGGGTTACTCTACTGAGTAAAAAATGTACCTGAAATCTAGTTAAAATTCTGAGTGGTTAAATGCCACCTCAGCGACTGCTAGGTACTGCTGTTGCTGAGCTGTTGGATCCATTATTTTAGGTTTTTTAATATATTATCTTTCTGATTATGTATAAACATCTCTTGTTTTTATCATGTTTCTGTACAGAAGTAGCAACCAGGTTATGGAAATGACTAATTTTAAAAAAAAAGCATTCTTCAGAGGCAGATATATATTTCTCATCAGTGGATGGGTGAAGAATTTCTTGTGGTTTTCTTCCTGGAACAGTTTGACAAGAAGCATATGCAAGCTGCTTTCTCATATGCCTAACACATTTTAGATTTTCCTTTCCACCCTCATGGATGTATTAGAAATATTTTCATTGTGAAGTCAGTAACAGCAACTTTGTATTAGCTTCCCATGGCAATATTGAACTACCTTTCTTGATATTTACCACTGCTGTCATGGGTCTGATGACTTTCAGAAGTTCATGCTGGGAAATCAGGTCAGTGATTGGGCTTGATTTAATTTTTATGCTTAAAAAATCAGAAATTCATTATTTACATTTGTTAGATACAACAATCTAGTATAGCAAATCTACTAGGGTTATGCTGTGAAAGTGAACAGTTCATGACAGCACACTAATGAAAGTAAAGCCTGAAACTACTCCTTTCCACATCATATCCTTTCCATTCGTTGCGTGCATCAGAACACAGTAGTTAGCTGTTAGCAGAAACACTATCTGTAGGACAAGTAAAACGTGGGTGTTTCCTTATTATTTGTCTGCTGCATAGTTGTATGGTCTTGTGGAGAACTCCGTAACTTTTAAAATATTCTGTGCAGCCAAAAGGTGACCTAATTGCTTAAAACTGAAGTAACGCTAGTCTTGTAGTGCATCTGAATCATGGCAGGTGTTTACTTTTTTTTATTGTAACACCTTAATATGGAACTCAGGATAGAGGATTAATTTTTTAATACTTAAGTTCATGTTGACAGAACCCTTCTGTCACAACTGAGGATACAAATTTTGCAGTATTTCTTAGTGTGGTTTCTTAAGGCTGTCAAAATAGCTTCATCCCCTCTTCATACAACGAGAATTCAAAAAGAGCTAGTTTAGTCCATGATGGTACTTTCTCTAGAATTTTTTTCTTTGTAATTGGAAGAATTTTGTCAAAGATGTCAAAGGCTTGTAAAGAGTGGTTTGGTATTAATAGCGTTTTCCTTTTCTTTGACATGCCCCACCTGTTATGATCTAAGTCTGGCATTAGTTACAGCACTGATCTGTGCAAATTTGATGTTATCTGTGTAGAACACTGCTGTCTTAACCCTGCTTTTAATTTCTGTCATTTTTAGTCAACTCCTTTGTCACTGTAGTTCCTAATTCTCAGGGCTCTACCACAGACAAAATGCTGGTGTCTGCTTTTACAACTAACGTGTGAAAGTGTTTTCTGTGTACGTTTTCTGTTTACCACTTACCATTATTCAAGGATGTGCTATCGTTAAAATGAATGCTGTGTAAGTAGGCAAATAGGACATCTTAATCTTCTGGTGTCATGCCCTTCTTTACCCTCCTGTATAAAGAGGGTAATGAGACTGAGAATGCTCTTGTTCTCAGCTGAGAATGCTCAAGACCAGATTTTTAGGGAAATTTAGGTACCCAGCTTGCATTTGAAATTGAGGAAGCTTGGCAACTGAAAAATGTTTTAAAAATGTAAAATTTATGGATTTTTTTTTAATTTTTTTCTTAATTATAAGCTGCTGTGTTCATATGAGGGGCAGGGAAATGATGGTGTTGAAAATCTTATTATCTAACTGAAAGGAAGGGATTTTCTTAGCGTTTTCCTGTTGACTGTCTTTTAACATCATTTGGGCTTAAGAGGCGTAGTATCTTTCAGTTTTGCTTCTCTCTGTTTGCCAGGCAGCTGTTTTATCTCTACTCTATAGTGGAGCAGAATCCAGCGTGAAGTTCTTTGATTCCTCTATTTCTTTCTGACAGTTGTATTGCTACATAGCTGAAGGGAAGTCCCTTTCTATTGCATGCTGTTTTAAAGTCTCTGGTTGAAAAGCACTTAAGTTTAGTGCCCAGTGTGAAAGACCTCTTTGAGATGTCAGTAGCAATTACAAAATCCTTTATACAGTATGTTAATGCAAATAGAGCATCCTAGGATTTGTGAAATAGCATTTACTGCTTACTATGTTCCAATCCTGAAATATGACCTTGAAATATTTTTTCCTTGATTTTTAGCATACATAAAAGGTGGGTGGATACTCCGAAAAGCCTGGAAAATTTACAATAAGTGCTATACGGACATTAATACACTTCAGGAAATATATCAGAAGAAAACAACTCGGGAATCCTTGACTTCTGATGCTGCAAATGATAATCATATTGCTGCAGAAGGTGTAACGGAGGATTCGCTAAACAGACTGAAAGGTGCTGTTAGCTTTGGATATGGACTTTTTCATCTTTGCATATCCATGGTGCCCCCAAACCTGCTCAAAATCATCAACCTGCTGGGTTTTCCTGGAGACCGCCTACAGGGGCTTTCTTCACTGATGTATGCAAGTGAAAGTAAGGACATGAAGGCCCCTTTAGCTACGTGAGTAGCTATATTGAAATGCTTTGGTAGATAACTTAGTACTGAAAGTAAGTAAATTGAAAGAAGTCGAAACCAAAAAGTCATGTTGCTTTAAAGGAAACAACAGCAGGTAAAATAAACTTGTAGTTTGTTGTTTAACATGCTGTGGTTCAGTAAGTTCATCACTTACTAGTGTGTGAGATATCTCTGCTGTTATTTACATGTATTTGGGGTTTGTGTCAGTATTTTGCTGTATTCTTCAGTACCTGCTATTCTAATGCCTCGTAATTTATATGCCAGCAGAGTAACTAAAAGCACCCCCTGAGTGAATTTACCTGGGTTATATTCTCTGCTATGGAGAACATACTATTTTGTACGAGTCACTGATCTCCCTTAGCTATTTATCCTTACTATTAGCCAAAGAACTTTTCCAGTTTATTTTTAATTTTAGCATCTGAGTAAAATGGGATGTTCCCTTATAGTCTTTTTAGAGGAGTGTTATTTGTGTACTCTTCTTTCCAAGCCCTCATGCTGCATTTGGGTATTGTTATCAGGTAAAGGGTTAGCCAGACCTAATTTAAACTGCCTTTGTAAATGGGTTTATTATTCATCTCCAAATTAATGCTTTTATTACTGGACCTACTCCAGGTACCATCAGATGTCACTTTTGAAACATTAACAGCAGAGCTGAAGTCTCTTCTGCTTGAGGAGAAGAATTGGATTTCTGATTGGTTAGGAAAGCTTAAGATTAAACATTCCTGTTTATTTGTTCTTTCTCCTTTATGGAGAAGAAAACCAGTGGTTTTTGGGGTGTTTCCCTCTTCATATGGTCTTGAAAATCTTTGTGCTCTGCCCTTGTTGCCAGGAGTAATGTAGGTCCTGTAGATGTCTGCTCTTCTGAACACCGGATGTATTTCTTTGACATTGATCTCAAGTGTGTCTGCCGATGTGTGTTTAGTTCTGGTTGGGTTTGGTTTTTTCCCCTCTAATGAAGAACTAATTTTCAAAGTTTTCCTGTGGGTTTTTCTTTTTTAAAATCTATGGAGTTCTAAAGGCTTAACTGCTTTGATGATACGAGCTTGATTGTTGTTTTATCTTTGGGTAACGTGCACTGAATTGTATGTTCATGTGCAGTTTAGGAGTACGTTGATGTGTGGCAATAGTATTGTGTGTGTTTTAAAGCCAGGTTACGTAAGAAAGGATCCGCTTCTTTCTTTGTCTTTCTGAATCATTCAAAAATTTGCCTGTGTAGAACATTATCCTTAAATTTCTGTTTACCAGCTGTAATCCTTTTTACTCTTATGTTTTGTTTAGATTAGCTCTGTTGTGGTATCACACAGTTGTTCGTCCCTTTTTTGCCCTTGATGGCAGTGATAACCAAGCAGGACTGAAAGAGGCAAAAGAAATTCTTGCAAAAAAAGAATCTGCTTATCCGAATTCTTCTCTGTTCATGTTCTTCAAGGGAAGGATACAGCGATTAGAGGTATTGCATGTTTTCTTCCTTTTGACTGACTTCTCCTCCCCACCCTTTTGTTATTTTGTTTTTCTAATGTAAAGGTACTGTGCAAGCTTCAGCAAATTGTGACTAAAGATATAGATACATGGGAAGAGAAGTAAGAAGAAAGGACTAACTCCTTCCTAGTTTCAAGTTCACATGCTAAACCTGCTATTCCACTACTTCTATCTGAATTAATGGCACTTTGAAATTCTTTTTCAGCTACTTGATACATTTGTAGCTCTGTGCCAAAAGGAAGTGCTTTTGGTCACTCATGAGTTTCTTGTGGTATAAATAGCTATTTTAGTTCTGCTTGTCAAGCAAAAATCTGAGTATTATCTGCTGAGTACATAGCATTTATCTTTCTCTTTTCATTTTATGCGTTGTTCATATACAACTAATTCTCTACAATAATTTCCTCATATAACTGCTTTTGCTTTTAAGAGGTCAATCCAGGGTGTTTTCTGTTGCTAAGGGTGAGTTCTGACCCAAGCAGGAATGTATTCACTGAAAATGTGTTTGTGAATACTGTCGCGGGGTGTTATTCAAGCACTGCAGCAGCCTTGTGTTTTTTAGCCGAGTTATTCTTTAAGAGTCTGTGATAATACAAGATGGTGGTGAGTGCTTTAAACTACTCAACTCCTAGCTGCTGCTTTTGTCAGACCAGAGTATTTCCAGAGCAGTTACATTAACAAGAAAACCCAACACAAAAGCACAAACCCAGAATGTTCAAACCCTTCATCTCAACATCATAATTACAAAAGCTAATCTGTATCTCGGTATTGGTGGTCATTCTTTGCTACGGTTTGCAGTTAACTCTCTCAAGTGCAGCTTAGTATTTTGAGGGAGGTAGCAACAGAACAGAGAGGCGGGCTTGAGTGGTGTACCAGATTTTGCAGGCATATTCTTCCATGGGATTTGGATGTTGTTGTTCTTTTTTGCTGTCTTTCTGAAAGCAATGGTG
Organism: Gorsachius magnificus; assembly: GCA_034008185.1. Taxonomy (NCBI): domain Eukaryota; kingdom Metazoa; phylum Chordata; class Aves; order Pelecaniformes; family Ardeidae; genus Gorsachius; species Gorsachius magnificus. The sequence goes on along the minus strand of CM067082.1, from coordinate 51,752,709 downwards.
CATTTGAGGAATTACACTGTCACAGGTAAGTTGTCAGCCTTTGGGAAGTATTGCTTATTTCTGAGTGGGAATGATCTTAATGGTCTTTGTTCAAATATATGCATATTCCATTCTTACGGTAAAAATCAAATCTGTTAGGAATAGCTACACAATGAATGCAAGTGAAGTTAAAAATGTAAATATGTTGATTGCCAGAGTATGACTTGGTGTTTGGAACTTCCCCTTCCCTGCCTCCCCCCCCCGCCATGGTTAGTGTAATGAGGAAGAATAAAACTCAGCTGATTCTTCTGACTTTCAGGGCAAGCTAGAGCAAAATTATAAGAGTTAGTTGTTGGTAAACTGGCTATATGTGTTTTTATGTATAAATACAGAGGATAGGTTTGGGATGAATGTCAGTTTTGTGTAGTCAGTCCCTTTCTGGAGTACTGTTATGTTTGAAAGCAGAGTTCTTTACATGTAATCTCATAGTATTTGTGCATTAAGTGATGCAGTATATAGGCACCTCAGTTTAGCTCCAAGTGAAGTGATTTGTGCCAGAGGCAGCATGGGCACGTTAATGAAGTTAGCTTAGGCAGGCAGAATGCTGTGCATTGTGCTGTGTAGCTATACCCTTAGTGAGCAGAAAGCTTATGGGTCACTTACAGGAATTAAAATGTCCCTTTGCTATTCGTGTGTTTGTTTGCATGAGAGCTTTTCTGTTCATCAGCCTCTTTCCCCCCCACCCCTGTCATCGCTTTGTTCTGAGTGGTACTGTATCATTGAGGCTTCGCTGTGTATAAATGTTTTGGTTAAATGTCTCAAGCTCTTCTGTAGACTCTATTAGGAATTAATAGAAGCTTAATTTGCTCAAATGTTGTTGACGTAATAGTGAAGGCAGATATGTCACTGATGGCAATGGCATGGGGGAGCTGTACTGGATCTCTGCACAATACGCTTGTGCTTACATGTGTCTCAGATCCAGGTATTAGTGTTACAGCATCTGTTGTACATTCTGAACCAGAAGTGCACATATACTCTTAGATTACAAACTAATACACTGAGTTGTAATTTTCACCTCGTCTCCAAGGTGGGCGAGGAGAGTTCCTGCAAAGCCTGGGAAGTGCTTGTATGGCCTTCCTTGAAATTGTTAATACACAGGTAGGTTTAAATTCTTTGCACCAGGCATGGAAATATTATTTTCAGATGGTTAACTGAAATTGGGAAGTCTGTGCTTTAACCTATATGTACTTAAAAGTATACCTTGAGCTGAAGCTTATATGTTTTATAGCCTTTAACATCTATCATCTTTTAACAGGTCTATGATAAAATTTAATTGTTCATAGATGAAAGGCAGCTTAGATGTTTACAGAAGAGCTTGTATGTTCTCAAAGTACAGATCAGTAATGGTCACTGTAGGCTTTGTATTAGAGCCTACTAGCACTCAGTCCATCAGATTTATTTTTTTTTATGGCTTTTGATCCTGTATATGTTTTGTGTAACTTTCAGCTGATGGTATATTCAGCTTCTGTTAGCAAGTCTGCATACACCTATGTATCTGTATGTGTGTGTTTTTTCTATGGAGAAAAGGAACAGTAAGGAGCATAGTTCAGCCATGGACACCTGGAGGCAGGGAAACTGTTCAAAAGGCAGAAGCAAAACTGGATGGTGAGAGACAGATCTGACAAAGGAGAAAATTGCCAAGAAAGGCAGTCAGGCAGAAAGGAGGATTTCACAGTGACAGTGCCATGAAAGACAAATGAAGAATTGCCTTACAAGTGCTATAAACCTGGACCAAATTATGTTTCAACTTTTTTCCCAGGTTCACATTTTTGAGAAATGAAGTCTGAAAGTGTTTGGAGACTATTGAAATGAATGAGTTAAGGGAAAGGAGATGAGGAGGATCTGGGAAAGCTGGAATGAAAGTGCACCAGAAAGTTAAAGGTTGCACTGGTAGGCTGATCAAATGTCTCCTTTTCTTTCCAAAGAGTAGGTTAAGAGACTGCATATGAAAAGTAGCATTTTTCCTGACTTTTACATAATTCACTTAGGCTGTTTTTATGGACATAACCATTGCTGTGCTTGACTTGTGATTGTGTGGTGTGTATTCCAGCCTAACAAGTATTCCTTTGTGAATGTCTGACTATTTTTGTCTTTGAAACTTTCCACTAAAGCTGATAATGATGTTTTATGTAAGCTTAAGCTACTAAATACAAGTGAGAATAATGTTTTATACTTGTGCCTAAAGGGTACTTAATGTAATTAGTGTAATAGCTGCTGAAACCCACTGGTCTGAAATCCAGAGTTCCTAGCTGTTCCCTTGGGCCTTTCTTATTACTGTGAAAATAAAAATACTGCCATCCATTTACTAAATGTGTATTGTCTAGTGTTATATTTATGTTAACAAATACCAATTTACTTTTGAAACTGTGACTTAGACTATTAAAGTGTGGTATTGTGGCCAGTAGTGAAAAATGGGCATGGTGGTAGCATGGGAAAGGGCAGAGTAAAAGGTGGTGTTCTGAATCTTATGTATTTCTGCTTTTTTTGCTTGCAATTTTTCTTTTCTCCCCCCCCCCCCCATCTGCTTTTTTAAATAGTACAAATCACCCCACTCAGAAATAGTTAAATAGATTGATAGTTTCACATGGAGAGTGGTAAGGGTAAGAAGCAAAAATAAAGTGACAAAATGATGAACTGGGCAAGATTGCTTCTCTTTGATTGGGAACAGACTGTGTGTGTGTGTATAAACAACAAGAAATCTCTGAGGCTGGGACAAAAAACTCTGGCTCTGAGGCTTGATCTGTTGAGTTCAGTTGATACAGGTGCATGTTAATAGTCTGAAGGAAAAAGTACCAAATACTCCAGCTGATGGGCAAAACACCAGTGGTACATTCAGGTGTGCAGTAGTGTGTTCGATGTGCAAGCTTGTGAAATGTACAGTGGTATTGCAGGCTTAAATGTAATGCTGACAAGTGCTCTTGCTTTTTTAGTTACCTTTTGTAGACATCTTAGTGGTATCGTTCTTAATTAGGGCTGGGAGGGTGTGGCAGGGAAAAGTAGACTGAGGGCAAGAGTAATAGTAAGCATCAAAAAGTTTTACATTAATTTTCTGGAATAAAGTCACAATGATGCCTTAAGAAATTTTCAGAGCTTGTGTAATGTCAAGGTTTATTTTCAGGAATTGTGCTGGCCTTTTAGTAACTTGTTCTAGGCTATAAAATACAGAATCCTAGTTTTACGCTTATTTTGATTTTTTTGTGGCGTGTCTAGGCAAAAATGGGGGGAGGGGGTTGTTAAGGAATAGAAAATACAGGCTTTGAAATTTCTCTCTAGTGTCCTCCAGTGTAAACTGTCCCCTTTTAGATATTGTTTGCTGGTCTCCCTTTAATTATGAGCATGGTTTCTTAAAAGCTTTACAAATTCATAGTGCTGATCAAGAATAGAGAGGTCCTGGGAGAGGGGAAGTGTCCTGAGATTTCAGAACAACTGAGTGGGGAAATGTGTGTCGGTTCAGGAAGCTGCCTTGGCTGTGGAAGCTCTGTAGATGCTTAGCTGGTGGGTTGGGGTGGTTTTGGTTTTAATATGAAGTCAAGAAATATAAGATTATGGTTCTCATATTAGCTTTAATAATCTTCTCTATGGTTCTATAGTTCTGTATATTACACATTTTAGGGATTTATCTTTGTCTTTGTTTTATGTCGAAGAGAGGCAGGAGTGATGCCTGTTGAAGGAGTTACAAGTGCGTCTGTGTATATACTTTTAAATCTTAAGAACATCAATTTCAAGTCTCAGCCGTGATGTTATACTTGCAGACTCTTGGGATTTTATAATTCTTTCTGTTTATTCTCTGAAACAGTAGACTGATAGTAACTAATTTAAGAATTGAACACTTAAGAGTAGAAATTCGTATTTCAGTGTGCTGTCACAATCCCTGGAGATGATCGAAACCTTAATTATTCAGGAGTGTCTCTGAAACATACTTACTGAGCTTGATGCTTAAGGAAAACTTAGGCAGATGTCAAAACAGTTGAGAGAGCTAGACAGTTAGAGAAATGGGTTATAGGAGATTGAATATTCAACTAACCAGACTTCTGTATTACTAGGTGGTCAGTATTTCATGTGCTGCCCCAGGCTGGTGTGTGGCATAGCAGACAATGATGTAATTGCCATTAGTCATTGTGTGGAATAACATGCCCTACAAACAAGTGATTTATATTTTCAAATGTTTAGGGTTTTTTAGGTTTTTAGAAGGTGAAGTGGCTTCACAGAGGACTAAATATTTAAATATTTACTTTTTTCTTGCATTTTGCTCAGAAGCATTCAAAACATAGATTTACTGAGCTTCTAAACTACTTAGCACAAAGATAAAGTTTTAAGCCGACATTTTATTTTATTTTTTCTGTAAGACTGGGCTTATAACACTTACTTTCCAGGAAGTCGTGCTGGGATGATGCGGCATCAGTGGAGTGATGTGTAGTAGAGAGAACGTGCTGCTACAAAAATAAACAAAGGTGTATGTTGCTCAGGCTCCCTGGTAACTTTGAGGGCAAATATAACTCACCTGTCTTTCTGCGTAGTATGTTCTTCTGTTGTGCCAACAAGCACCTTAGTCTAATCACTGTTTTATTTTCTAAGTGTACAGCTGTGGATCCCTTTGCTGGCAGTTGTGCTGTCTTGATGCAATATATATGACTTATGGTTAAATTGTTCCTTAGCAACTAAAACAGTTTTCCCTGGTGAGAGAAGTAAGAAAATCTAATAAAATCACTTTAGAGCTCTGTGTGTGTGTGTGGTCTGAAGATAGCGCTGCAGATTTTTGCAGGAATTTTTTAATTCAGTTATGCTTGCGTAGATGACAGGTTTGCTTTTTCAAGGATTTCTTTTGCTTACATGCTTATCCAGCAGAGAGTGGCTTAAAGATTCTTCTGTTGTATAAATTACTGTAATTGTATGTGAGGAATAAATACAGGAACACTGTCAAAGTGGGTATAGGCCATAGTGGGATGTTTAGTGCATCTGTGTACAAAACTAAAAATGTTGATTTGCGTTCCCTGCTTTGTAATGATCGGTACAGAGAAGTCCCATCCTAGACTGGGAAAACTAGAAATTAAGATAGTCAAAAGAGCTATCATTCTAGTTCTTACACAACTGTCACCTTCTTTGCTAAGCTGCTGGTAATGGTAATGTTATCAAAAAATTTTTTTATCTCATATGCCTTTTTATCTTCTTACATGTCATGCAGCATTTCTGAGTTCTCTGTTAACTGTTGCTTAAAGTGTTTACCTGAGGGATGTGGAAAAATGTGAAATAGTTCAGAATAAATAAAATCAAGCATTAAAGATACCCTTATTGTGCAGAAAGCTAAACTTCATTGGCAGATGCTAAAAATATGACTGTTAAAGGTGGAATGACTAATAAGAGTAGAAATGAGATTACTCAAAAGCTTACTGCGCAAAACCAATGGATATTTAGCAAATAGAAGGAAAACAGTCCCTGATTGTTAAGGTCGAGAGATGATCTGAACTGGCTGTAAGTTATTGGTGATCGTTATTACGTTATTAAACTCCTGCTATCCCTCCCCCCCCCCTTTCTTTAACTCTGCAGTGTTCTATGTTTCTCTTTCTACATAACTTTTAGAGTGCAAGTTCCTTACTGTACGTTTTCATTTTTACTGTTGCACATGGTGGAACTGGTTGTTAGTACCTTGCAAGCAAATGCTTTGCATTCTTGTCTGAAGTTTCATTTAAATATAAACCTGAGTTGCTTTGTATTAGTGATCCTTACTTCCCTTGTCTCCTATAATTTGGCTTTTGTATTTTGTTTCATATCATGAATATGAAGTATATAGAAAAATCTGTTCGCTATGGGACTTCTAAGATGCTCATTTATTGTTGTAAACAAAGGCTTTGTCATAATTTGCCCATAATTCCATTCGGAACTGACAGGTCAAGAGAGCTGGGAGGAGGGAAGCTGGCCAGAGGAATTGCAATGTGGAGCTGGTATATTGAATTAATATTAGCCCTTCTCCTTCAAACTGTCGGCTCTGTGGTGGGTTGTAGCTCATGTAAAATAATCTAGAGTCTGAAATGAATTTTGAAGTTTTCCTCTCAATGAGATGTTGTGCCTCTTTGATCTAGTCAAACCAGAGGCTGCAATCTGTAAGACACTTCAAGTTTTTTTAATTACTTATTAACAGAAATCTGAATGTTTCTTTATCAACATCAGATTAGCCAACAAATTTTAAATTTCAGGCATCTGAATTTTTTTTTTTCTTTCACTTTTGTTAGTGTCAAATCAATAGTGCCTTGACCTCATTTCATACTGCTTTGGAACTTGCAACAGACCAAAGGGAGATTCAACATGTTTGCTTATATGAAATAGGTAAGTGAGATATGTTTATGCTATAAATAGCTCACTTTCAAGTTTAGACTCGCAACTTCAATGAACAAACTGGATTGTTTTTATTAGGATTTTTAAAAAAGGTCTTAGAATACTGGCCTTCGTCTTGGATGGATTATGATAATAATTCTGTCTTGTTTGGACAAGTAGAATTCAGTAATTTTTCATAATTTTAAAGTTTTCTGCAAATACAAGGTGATGCAAAATCAGAAACTAGACTGTAGAATCAAGGGCAAACTGTTCACCCATAGGATATTATTTAAAACGAGAAATTATTTAATCTGTCTGTGGAATCACTATTTCTGTGCCAAAGACTAACGGTCTAGTGGAGCTTCACAGTTTGTAGGACCTATATTTCCTGTTAATTTCCTTCTGTCAATAGCAATGTATGCTGTATGTTCTTAATTTGCATACAAGTCTTCAGAGTGGAGAAGAGATGTTGCTTCAAGCTTTAAATGTGTCTTGTTAAGGGATCTTGTCATAGTGGGGAAGAATAAGGGAGCAAGTAGTACCTTTGTAAGTTTCAGCATCCTACAAAATATAGTATTTTAAATTTAAAAAAAAAAAAGAGAGCTTTTGATGTCTGTATAGATTTGTTGTTGCTCTGAACTGGATTAATTGTTTTGTATGGAGTCTTATAATTCAACATTGCCAGTAAATGTAAAGCAGGCTTTAAACATATGTCATCGAATCATTTTCTTTTTGACTATTCCAGTTACTGTTATAACTGTTAAACTAGCTCTACCTCTTATAACAGACTGTGTGTTTCAGTAACATTGACACCAAATTTGAATTACTGTGCTTTCTCTGAAGTGAAATTAATCTTGCTTTTAGGTTGGTGCAGCATGATAGAGATGAATTTCAAAGACGCGTTTGAATCCTTTGAAAGGCTTAAAAATGAATCCAGGTGGTCCCAGTGCTACTATGCTTATTTAACAGCAGGTAAGTATATTCTGTGTGTTGGATAAGTGATAAATCAGTGATGCAATAAGGTTTTGGCACAGTTTTATTTCAGGAAACCTACTAGTGCACATAGTGCCTTCAACACTACCTGCTGCTTATGCAGCTTTATGCCAGAATTGACTTAGATAATTTTGTTTGTTTATATAATGTACACTTGCATGCGTGCACATGTACGTGCATGTGTCTACGTTCTCTCTCCCTCCCCCTTCCCCTGCTAGATGTAGATAAAATTATGATTGTCAGTGTAGTGACGGGTCATATAACAGGGTATTGCAAAGATTTAATAAATAAATCCGTAGAGGTTGGGTGGTATTAGTTCCTTTAATGGGTATGAAAAAGAAGTACTGACTTGTTACATGATCACAGAAGGTACCTGGGAGAGTTGGGATTTGCATGTCGGCCAAATCCCCAGGCTAGATCCTTTCTGGAAGTGAGTGTATTTTTTCTTGTGACAGTATGACAGCTAATCTTAATTTTTCCTGTTTCTGTCCTGGCAGTGTTAATACATTTTTGGTTCTGCGTTCTTACAGTGTGTCAAGGAGCCACTGGTGATGTCAATGGTGCTCAGAATGTGTTCAAGGAAGTTCAGAAGCTTTTCAAAAGAAAAAACAACCAGATTGAACAATTTTCAGTGAAAAAGGTTTGGTTTAGCGTAGGCTGATGTGTTTCAGTACAGTAATTACAGTTGGTAATTTTGCTGGATTCTTTACCAGTATTTAGTTTTGAAGGACGTATCTGTTTCCTGCTGTGTTGCTTCTGTAGAATTAGTGGGAAGGATTCAGGTGGAAAAACAATAGTCATGTATTTTAAGGACCTAGCAAAGGAAATGTGAATTAGCTATTCACAACTAAAGTTAATTATTAAAGATAAAGATACATTATACTGTAGTTGCTTTGGTAGCTTTGCCTTTCTTACTCCTTTTAATCTTGTCCTGTTTGTCAAAGCCTTAGTTCTTTTTGAAAGCTAAGAGTTGTCTAGGAAATATCTCCCAGCTGATGGTCTTGCAGATGTTACCATTTCAGCATCCAGTCAGTGTGTACTTGGGATTGTGAAATAATACAACAAAACAAATCAGGCTGCATACAAGGAAGCTTTATTTTTGATCAATATGTAAACTCTTAAATTAACTGAAAGATTTTGCTTTTTAGTCTTACGGTCTTTAAGTTACCACCGCCTTTATTTTCATAAAATTGTTAGGTACTTCAATGAAACAGAATTACTGTTTGTGAATATTACGTTCCCTGTAAAAGGGCAGATGACAGATCTCCCTTCCCACTTTCTCCCCACTTTGCAGGCAGAGAGATTTAGAAAACAAATGCCGACCAAAGAGCTCTGTGTCCTGGCATCCATTGAAGTATTGTACTTATGGAAGGCGCTTCCAAACTGTTCCCTCTCGAACTTACAGCATATGAGCCAAGGTATAGTATGGTTCCTTGATTTATTTACTTACTCTTTTAAATGAGGTGTATAATTTTCTTCTGTTGCATGGTGTAGCTGATTGCCGTAGTGTGAAAATTCAAACCTGTGTGCATGTGTCATAGCAAACCAGTTTGAGTAACAAAAGAATAATGACCCATCAAGATTCAGCATAATGTTTAATTTTAACCATTTTTATAGGTTGTTGGGAGAAGTTTTAACTGCCTGCTGCATATAGTTGGTTTTCTATGTTTCATTTGCCCATTGTTCAAAATGAAACAATAGCGCAATAGTTATTGTTCAAAGTCACTAAGCAATATTTAACTCATTTTAACCTAGCTAGAAAGTAAAAAAATAAAGCTACCAATTAATTTCTGCATGTTAGTTTTCTTCTAAGAGGAAATACGTAGCTTGTGAGGTCATTTGTGACATGATAAGGGTTCTCTTTATCTTGGCTGCTGGGACCATCTTGTTGTATGGTTGTCTCTTTCTTAGTCTCCAGATGTCTTTGGATATCTGTCACACGAAAGCTTATGGTAGCAGTGTTTATTGTGAAGTTTTCAGTACTCCCTCCCTCCATCCAGCAATCAGTCTTGTTTGCATTTTGCAAACAGTTTCAAGTTACTAACTGCTTGCTTAGAAAACAAAACAAAAAATGTCTGCCACTGAGATACTTCCTTTTTTCTGTAATTGTGAAATTTTGGGGATTGTAAATTATTTTTATATTAAGCTAGAAAACTACTGGTCTTTGAGTCGAGAGTCAAGACTAGTTGTGGGGTTTTGTTCTGTTTTTAAGATAACTTGTCAATTTAAATTGCCTGATGGCAGTGGGTTACATTCAGATCCCTAGTTTTCTCATTCCAAAGATAATGGTGAACACTTTAAAATTAGATTTACTCATGTAAAAATAAATTTCAGGATCTTTTGTCTGTCACCTGCCTCCAGAACAACCAGCTTTAGAGGCTGTGGAGAGTATGTACTACTTTCCCTCACAGTCAGAAGCAAAGTAGATCTTCCTTGTATAAGCTTCTAGTCAGTGGTTCCCATTTTAATATGAAATAACAGTATAGCAGTATAGATTAAAATTCAGGCATGTGCTTCGTGTAAGTATGACACTGACAGATGTGTCTGCATCGGTGATCCCTGGTTTAAGATTTTCTGCACAACGAGAGTGCTTATTGCTGCGCCTCGTTTATCTCAAGAATGATGAGTTGATAGGGGATTTTTTTTTTATCCTCCTCTCTGAACAATTGGAATGTTAATTTGCTGAGGCGAGTTTCCAGGCTAGAAGTTGACTTAAAACCAAAGGAATTTATTTGTATCCACATGTATCTTTAAATAAAATGCCAAGTAACTTGAGGCTTGCAATACAAGCGAGAGTTGACAGCCTTGTGTATTGTGTAATGTCCAAATACTTCATGCAGTCAACTCTTAGTTATTTGTAGGTGGCTTATTTGGGTTGTGGATTAACTGTGGTGTGAATGCAGAGCTAGTGAAAATCTGGCAGGGTTTATGAGATGAGGCAGAATGTGAAGTGAAAGGAGCTCTACTGCTCCAGGCGCAGCAGTTCAGCTCTTTCTGAAGGGATGAAAGGCCCTGAAGGCCTCCCTGTAATCTGGCCTATCTGGAAACGATGGTGCAGACAAGTGCAAATGGATCCTCATGGCACTAGCTTTGATTTAACAGAGCTGGTGCTAATAAGCTTGATCATTATGGTGCCTGATTCATCTAGAGACGGTTAGGTGCATCATGATTCAGTTCTTTCTGGAAACAGAACGCTACTCATCTGAGACACAGTCTGTCCCTGGATCGTGGACCGACTAAGGACTGGGAAATAAGCCTTATCCTCTCATCAGCACTGAGAACTGTGGTGCCAAAATACCCTAGTCTGGGTTTTTAAGTCCAGTACAGATTTGTGTGCATCTGTCACTTGGCTGCAGTTCAGAACAAATCAGCTTTGTCTGAACTGCTTGCCCTGTGCTCCTTGTAATTTGGACTGTGTACTTTAATTCACGTAGCTGGGACAACCCAGTTTACCATAACACCAGAAGGAGGTGACTGTTTCTTAACTTCACCTTTTAGTGGATATTTCAAAGACCAGTGGAGAAATGGATTCCCTTCTTGCACAAAGAACGCACCAACTGCCTTTGACTTCAGCCCATTCATTCCTGTTAGGAATTGTTCTCGTGAGTGACAGATTGCTTGATGAGGTTCATACAAAATGGGTTGTACTTAAAAGAAATCATGTTACTAGCATCTCCTCTTTCTGATTAAACTTAATCATCAGACTAAAAGTCCTCGTAGACCACAATTCTTGTCTAAGGAAGGATTTCAATCCATCTTGTTTGTTTACTGGAATCTTTTTCATTAAGCTTGTCAGGATGTTGATGATTCATCAGCTGTTGGTTTGAGGAATTTGCTTCTTGGTGCCATACACAAATGCTTAGGAAATTCTGAAGATGCTGTTCATGTAAGTTGTTAAATAATAATTTACACCATTAATCCTATTTTATGAGCTATTCTGTTAACACTCTTACTCAACAATATTTACTGTTTAAGCAAGCCATTAGTTGTCAGTGCTGTTGATCATACTGTTTTGTGAGTTCCAACAGTCTGTCAGGTTCTTTTCAAATCTCTTGTTTGGCATTTCTTCATTATATTCTGTGTTGTAAAAGTAATTGGCTATGTTGAAAGAACATGGTAGCTAAAATAGCTTGCAGGAGCAAGGAAGCTGGGAAGAAGAATGGAGAAGTTCTTGGCTCTGTTGGATTTTACTTTGTCCAACAAAGAAAATTTAACTTTTAAAAAAAAAAAATAACTTGGAGATTGACCTTTCAAAAGCATGGGTTTGCTGCTTTTCCTCCAGACCTATTAGATGTTGAGAGGTTTGATTATTAGCACGTACCAAAGAATAATTTTGCCACTGCTCCAGGCTTTGATCTGTAGGCACAACTTTTTCTTTCCTCCCCAAAATAGAACACACTTCACATGAACAAAGGAGCTAATGTTGGCTTTAAATATTTTCTTTTTTTTTTTTTCTGCTTCTCTCAGGCATATTTTAAATAATCCGGGTACTTAATCTCTGATGTTAAAGTTCCTTGTTAGATCTAGTATATTTTCAATATGAATTTGAAAAACTCATGAACCAGTCAATATATTACTTAGTGAAAATTCAAACAAATAGTTTTGCCTTGATACAGTAGTGTTAGTGGAAACCTCTGGGTCCTTGCTTAAAGAATCTCTACCACTGGAAATTTTTAATGTATTCTCATTTTAGCTTTGGGCTAATTGCTAGTGCTAAAAGTTGCATGGTACTTCTGGATTTTTTTTTTAAGTATCAAACAGTCAATTTTAATGTATTACTGCAATCTTTTTTTTCTTTAATTTTTACAGTTCTTTCAGCGAGCTGCTAAAGACGAACTGTGCCGTCAAAACAACTTATACGTCCAGCCATATGCATGCTATGAACTTGGCTGTCTTCTGTTAGACAACCCAGAGGTAATAGCGTAACCTGTTTTTAAACTGTTAAAATTAGGATGGGGAGTCAACATACCACTATACAAGCAATGAAACAAAGTTTATAGGTGATAATGTGTGTTAGGTTTTAAAAATTTGTTTTAGACCTACAGTAAAGAAACTTGCATTTCTTGGTTTGCAACAAACCACAACAGTAATGTGGTTTAGGTAATGACATCTTAATTTTTCAATATCAAGAGCTATAAGGATGTTCTGAGGAGCTTAGGTATCTGTTGATAACACTGCAATGACTTGTTTTGTTGTTACTGAGTTTTATTTTTACGTAAAAAACCGGAGCCTGAGACTCTGGGATTCTTCAGGGCAGCTGTTACACTTCTGACCATTAGTGGTGTCTTTCTTCAGCAGTAAAATGAACGTCTGCAAACCTACAGCAAGCAGTAAAGCAAGTATTTTGATAAGAGTAGTGCCACATTGTTTTGATTATTATTTAGTACTTTACCCTGAAAAGCACCACAGAGACTTTACTTTTCACCCCTCTAATCATGCCATGATGCCCATTTTTTCCTATGTGCCTTACAGAAACCGTATATATAAATAGTGGGGTATAGAAATACTTCAGTCGCCCCTCAAGATGCAAAGACTTCTCTCTCCCTTCACCTGCCTTAGTGTTCCTGCTGTTGGTGGCAGCAGAGGCCTGGCAAGAATGAATGCCTTGGGTAGGCAGGGATTTGTTGTCTGCAGGTGGCATTTAGTGTGGTGAGTGCCTAGGATCCTTTTCTTATGTATTTAATTTCCTGTTGGATGCTGTTCAAGTTCAAAGATTACCTGTAGTTACACTATCCAAATATAATTTAGTGCCATCCTAAAATAGCTCTGTGTTTTTTGGGATCAAACTTATATTTGGAACAATATGGTATTTGTCAGAAGTCTTTTTACTTTGGGATTATTTATCCCCACTCTTAGGACAGATATCGTCCTAATCTCACACATCAGTGCATCTTGGAAACCTAGCTGGACCGAGGGCATGCATACCATCGTCCTATTTCATTGCAAGGGATGTATAAGTAAAATGATTTCAGTCATGTAAATTCCGTTAAAGCTGTATGTGTTGGCATTTTGGTTTTCACCCTGAGTAGTGAGGGTTTTGCTCTTCAGGATGAAGAGGAAGATAATCCACCTGGCTTTCAGACTGTCCAAATGGCTTGGTTGATGGTGCATTTGATCGTTCAGGTCTTGCACATACTCTGCCTTCCTAGGGAGTGGAGCCCAGAGAATCTTAAACTAGGGCAACTTCTGCACCACTCTTGATGGTGTTTCCTTCCTCAAACATGTAACACCGCTACTTGGAGCTGATGCTGCTTTATGTAGTACTTCCTGAATTAGACTGCAAGTTACGGAAGCACTTACAGGGTAATGACTTGAACCCCTGCGTCATTGTGTGTAGTGTACAAAGTAGTTGGGCTGATCTCACATTCTTAAGATTTTCAGTTGTTTTTAATCTTGTCAGATTTAACCATCTAAGCTGAACCTTCCCCTTAAGGAGAGAAGGAAAGGAAAATCTTTCAATAAAATATTATCATGACAAAGGACAAAACTAGCGAAAATGGTTTTAAAAGTAGAAGTTCTTTTTTGAAAACCCTGCTGCCCTACGACCTGGAACTGGGCCTTGAAGCCTAGTAGGGAGGTCTGAGTCCAATAATGTTCCTGCTGCCCTTTTTTAACATGCTCGTATTTAAATTTGACCACGTCAGGTGTCTCAAAAAAAAAAAAAGTGTGGTGGGTAGTGAAGTTATCTGAACATTTTTGAGAATGTGAGAGCACTCCTTCCTTTCTCCCTGCTTTATGTGTAGTACGGGCACACAGTAACCGAGTGTGCTTTGTGTGGGGTATTTGAGGACTCAACAAGCCCTGGCTTGAGAAGCTGTGGTAGCACTTAGCATGTGAAGGGCATGCAGGAAGCTCCCTCTTGTGGCACTCGGACAATGAGGAGGTAAATGATGCTTGACTTGAATTAAGTGGGATGGGTGGGGAAAAGCAAGAGCTGGAATTAGAGGCGAGTGGATGCTGTTTATAGAAAATTCCGTTTACTAGCTGAGGTGTCATGCAAGGGCTCTATAATGGTTAAGAGAAGGGAATAGGATTTTATAAATCACGTTTATGCGAGAGGCTGAGCGTATTAAAGACCCAAGCAACAGATATAGATATGAATATGCATGCTAGTATAAAAAGCATGTTGTTATTAAATTTACTTTAAAATTACTCATAATTACAAGTTTGATTTATCACGTCATCTGAATAACCTTTTTTTTATTTAAACTTAGTTCTAATCATGTTCTTTTAAGATTTTAGTATGGTTACTTCAAGAAGTTTACAGATTTTTTCAGTAGACAATTTAGACACTGGGTGTAATTTAACCAGTATAAATACATGTGTTCATATATTTGAACTGGAAAACTTATTTTTTCTGTCTATTTACCAGGCAGTTGATTGATTATTTGTGAGGCTTAAAATAAAAACATACTGTATGGTAAGAAATAAAACACGAGTAAATACTAATCTGCAAATACATGTATTTTTCCTTAAGAGTTTGAGATTTCTGAAACAACTTTTAATGCTTAAAATCCAGTAAAATGTTTATAAATAAATGGCTTAAACTTTGGTTAAGAAACAAAAATTAGTCCATTGATCAACGAGTCATTTATCTGGAGCCTCATTTGTTTTGCTATGCATTGTTGTAGCTCACCATCATCAGTAGCAACTTGCATTTAACATTGTAATTTTTCCTTTTCTGTAGAAGAATAGAAATAGCTAATACTGCATTTCTTGGGCGCCTTATTTGTATTTCTGGTTTCCTCATTTGAGAGGGTTTTCTCTGCTTGGTACCTTGTTTTCAAGATAGAGATGCTATTCCAGACTGACGTATACTTAAGATATTTTCTGTAACATTTGCAATGCATTTCTAATGCAATGTTTGTCTTTTTGTAGACTGTGCCAAGAGGCAAAACACTACTTCTCCAAGCCAAGGTAAAAACTAAGACACTTTCAAATTTGTGTTTCTGAGAAGAGGGCATTTGAGAAGGTGGTGGGTGGGGGGATGGATGTTAAGTGTCAGTGTTCCTTACCTATAATCTACAATGTCATCATGTAGGTACACGTTATTGTATATGATACACATTTATGTATGTTAGATTCATATTTCTAGGTCAGTCATAGCACAGAGCCCACCTTACTGATCTCTCCTGGACCGTTAGAACCTTGCCAAGTGTTTCAACTAAGATTTGGCTACAGAAAGTTTGAGACTGACAACTCCATTTCTTATCTGTTCTAACTGCTTCCTGCCGCGGGCATGTTGGGGTACTCTAGAGCTTTTGGACTTGCAGAAATTCCTAGTTGCTGTTCCAGCTGCATGGGATCCAAACAGCATGTTTATGCTCTCTTCACCGATCTTGGAATTTCTGTAGTAATTCTGCTACTTTGGGTAACGTGGGGGTATTGCAACATGCAATCTCCAGTTCACCTTTTCTCTTTGGTCTGTTTCATAACATGACTTTTTAAGCATTAGTAGTAAAATTATCTTCATATCATACAGTGAAGGAAGCTAATAGTTACATGTTTTTTCTTTTTTTCCCTTCCCCAGGAGGAATTTACTGGCTATGACTTTGAGAACAGATTGCATGTCCGCATACACGCAGCCTTAGCCTCTCTACGGGAAGTAGTTCCACAGTGACGGACAGGAAGTCTTGTTATCCTTTCCCACGGCTTCTGCACTTTAAGATGAAGCAGAAGAAAAAGCTGGTGGGAAGACCAGCTTTTCTTCTGAAAACCGCTTGTGCCAGAAACGCTTTCCTAGTATGGTCAGAGTTGGTATGGCTTAGTAAAACATTACCATTTTAACTAAAAAGAAATCAACCAGGAAGAAGGTTAAGTGACCTTGTGTTTTTAACTCTTCAGTTTTTATTTTGTCTAAACCAAGCTGAACACAGTTGCTTGTAACTCTGTGGGTGAGCCTAAATAAGCACACGTGATTTACTTCATCAATATCGGCAGGTGGGATTTGTACCTTTTAAAATAAATCTAAAATATGCCAAGGGGAGCACTTCTGTTTTGATTAGAATAATACACTAAAAGTAATTGGTGTAAATGTTGAAGTGGGGAATGGCCAGAACACGTGGTTTTTTTTCTTCAAGGATTAGCCAATACACAGGAGGAGGAAAACTGTTTAGCTACAAAAACCAGATCTTACTAAATTGTAGTGGCTTATGTCGGTGACTTGATGATGACTAATGTGTGAATTTTAAACGTCACAGCCGTTTCCATTCTTCATTCCTTCCCTCCCAACCCAGCTCATGCTTCTGTTATAAATTATGTCAATATTTACGATCTCTGCTTCTGGTACATTCCAGCCAAATACTTACTTTGTTTGACATGCAATTACAGTGTGGGCAGTTCTTATTTCTGCTCTTAATATTCTGAATATTATGTTAAAATACATAGGCCACACACAGTAATTTTACAGGTTTTTCATTCAAGCTGCTGAATCTTTATAGCAGTGACCTTTAAAGGTATTAAAAACCCAACCAAACAAAACACAAAACCAAAAACTACTTGGTAGTTATACCAATGCTTCGATATCTCTATAAATGGTATTCCAACCCTGTGGTGTTAAGATATTGAAATACCTCAGAGAGCTTAAAACTTCTATCATGACCATATAATTTTTAGTACTTGGACATCTGTGCTCATCTGTAGCACTTTTTACTCTTGTCTGTAATATGTAGTACTTCCTTATGTTTTATATTCAGTTAGTATTATATTCTAGGAAGGTAAATATTTTTTTAAAAAAGGTTATGAATGGAAATCTGACCAGAAAGTTAGCTGAATTATGTTACTTTGCAAAGCTAAGAAAACTGGATAACCTTGGAAATATTTATCCAAAAGCCTTATCTTTACTTTGGTCAGGTTGCCTTAAACAGTTCCTTAGCTTAAACTTTTTTTTTCCTTACCTTTTTGTAGAATATGTTGCCAAAGTTTTAGACCTTGCCCACATCTAACCTTCATTGATTTGCTTTTGAGGTTGCATCCAAAGCAAGACTGATATGGAGGAGAGAAGTAATATCCTATTTGGCAGGCCAAATGAAATGGTTGAGACACTTCTATTTCTCTCTAGAAATACATGGTTCCTGCGATGAAAGGCATTCCTAGAGCAGTTAAACACTTACGTTGCAGTTTCTGAAGGAGAGGAGAGACTCTTAACTCTTAAAAAAACAGTTTTATTTTTCTATAATTTAGGTGTATTACAGATAGTACACTGGGGTTTTTTTAGTCAACTTTGACAGTAATACGGTGTCACAAATGAGTGTTCAACCTTATTTGGTCAATCCAAATAAGTATTGACTAGAAAACAATATATTGTGTATATATAGTGACTACTTAGAATTCAAATAATGATTTTAAAAACGGGCTTCAGTATACTTGAAATCTCATTTTGTCCTATTTGACTTTTAATGTTTTGCAATGAGACAGTCCATTCTGGGTAGATAGCTAGAAATGGTACAGTTACTGACAAAATTCCTTTTAAATACACTGCTTAAATATAATGTGAGACTAGGCTGTTCGGGACACAAAGCACCTGCATGCGATTTGTGTTGGGATATCTAGGGTCTACATACTTGGAGGTAGCTAGCAAACTGTAGTAAATTTACCAAAAGGCCTGTTGCTGTCACCGGGCCAGGAGTGGGTATGGAAAGACACTATATATTCATATAACAGTTTAAGTCTGTACAAATTGCAGCTTTTCTGTGGATTTAGTGAATCATCACTGAAATAGAACTATCTGTTTCTGTATTGATTAATTATATTTTCCTCCCCTTGTAGGAGAATCTCCTACGTTGTAAATGTCAAAATTATTTTTTATGTTAGATTGTGCCTGTGATGAGAAAAATTTCAGCTGTATTTTGTGTAAACTGCTAAGTTTTTATACTTTGGAACTCGGAGGCATGGTCTAATAGCAATAATGGGATATGCATCTTGCTAGTTACTATGTTAAGACTATCTTTACTGGGTCAGGTATTTTTGTTGATGTTGATGCAGTTTTTATCTCAGTATGACTCATTTCAAATAAATAACTAGAATTTTTAGATGTCACAAAGTGGCATATTTATTGTGATGTACTGTAAATGTTGTTAATTTACAGAACTTGCACTTTTATATTTCTGAGTAAAATTAAAAGAAACATGGACATGAGTTTTGTTCCCTTGCTCCTCGAGTTTGTGTTTTAATTGGTGGCCTCCTGAACAAGATGAAATCAAGTATTGAGAAAACTTCTGGGATGTCAAGTGACTCTGTAACAAAGTCTTCTAGTCAGCAATTACCTCAGCCTTTGTTCTTCCAGTATAATGCTAGTCTCCTGGTTTAGAAAGTGAGTTACATGTGTCATGTTGAGATTAACCGTAGAGTGAACAAGGTTTAAGATGCGTTTTTAAGACACTGTTCTTCATTAAAGAAAAAGAACCACACACAATTGTACTTGTTGTATTCCTACATCTTTGAAAAAGTGTTTCTAGTTTACTCTAAAGCAAGCACTTTAATTTCTTCTCTCTCTGACCTTGAATGCTTGTTTCATATTCTAGTTATGCTTTATTCATAAATAAAATTCCCCGTATGTTGTATTGCATTGCTTCTCAGTTTTACAACAATCTGATTGTCTTTCCAACAATCAGTTGTACTCGTGTTTAAAAATTGCTCTGTAACTGTTTGAAGCTTGAGCAGGAGCAACAGGTTACGTTGGTGTAGGGCTGTACGTGGTGTCACGAGGGTGCTAATTGAACCTGTCAGTGGGGTGAAAGCCGGGTGGCCTATAAAGGGTGCTCAGGTACCCTTTCCAGTCATCATTACCAAATACCAGCAGCAGTAGCAATCACTTCCATGGAAAAACTACGCAGTGGCAAACAAGTATTATTAAAGCTAATGTTAAGAAATAAATTTATATTTAGCTGTCTTTTAAGGCAATTGACCAGTGCACCTGCCCTTGGCTCAGCAGAGGCTTGGCAGACAGCCTAGAACATACCTGGTCAACTCCACGGGACTCTAGGAGTAAGAAGGACCAGGTATATTGCCTCTGATCCTTCAGCCCGAAGGAACTGTGTGACAAATTATTTCATCTAAATCAGGAGGCTAGAAAAAAAGGCAGAACGGGGAATTGCTTCTCTGCTAACTGCAGTTTGAGTAGATGCTTATATTGTCTTGCGTTCTAATGTTTTGGGGTAAGCTATAGAAAATACGGCTTCAAAACCTACTTTTATCTGGAAAAGTTGACTTAGAGAAGTTGGAAATATACTGGTAAGTTCCAGTTCTCATTCATTTTCACCAAAGAACAATTAAAATGTGGTATTCTGTCTGTATTGATTCAGAAAACGTGGGAACCTGCTGGTTTTACACTGAATTATCCGTATCTATATACAATACTATTAATTTATGCCATTAATTAATTTAAAGCAAAATCTCGTGTGAAATTAGCTGGTGTACAAGATGCACTGGGGAAAAAAAAGATTTACTTTACAAAAGGCTTGGCTTTGTCACAGTGTTGCAAATCTGTGTTCTCCTGGACTTTGAAACTTGTTCAATTGATCGGTTACAAAATTGTGCCATTATTAGTGGATGGCAAAGAGTAATTTCCCCACCCCCAGCACTTGTATACTCAAGGTTGTTTCCCTTGATTGAATTACACTTAAATATCGTACTGTTTGGCATCCCTTCCATCTCTGTAGGGATTTTTTTTATTGCTGGCATTGCATGCATTCTCCAGAGTGCTTGCAGAAGGGACTGCATACCAAGCAAAGGAGGTGCAGAAGGTCAGCGTGGTGAAGGACAGCACCTGAAAGGACCCAGTCCCTCTGCTCTTCCAAACTTAGAGGTCTCTGGCATTGGTTTCCAGACTCTGCATCTTATTGTTATTTTTTTCTGCTCGATCAGATGCCGTGTTCTCTGACGTGTCTCAGTGTAGGCATTATAATGTTCAGATTACCTCTTACTGCTCTTTTGCATGAGCAAAACATAGATGAGGCGGAAAGAAAGCCAACTTGAGAGAGGCTTTCTAGAGTTAAATACCAAAATGTTTCTATTTTTCACCATATTTTTTTTTTTTATGTAAGTTCAGACTCAAGAACTGGACCCAGCAGAGGTTACCGGGGTAGGTGCATGTTACAGTTGTGTTGCCTTCCTGCTTCTGCTCAGAACCTCTTTGCTTAGTTACTCAAGACTTTCGCGACCTGTTTAGCTGCTGTGTTTTAACCAGTGTGTTTCAGCCGTGGGGAGTTCATGTTCAGTACTCTTACCCCTACTTTTTCACTGCTGCTTTTTCAGAAATGCTGTTTGGTATCTTTCTATGTGAATTCTTCTGAGATGGTGTTCCAGTATTCAATTTGATCAAGCAATCGGGTACTTTGAGGCTGGTCCTCAGTGATTTTTCAGTCATTTTTTGGCAAGCTGTGCTTACCTATAGGAAATGCCCAGAAAGGCTCCCAGGTGAAGAGGTTAAGAGGGGGGAAAAAAAAAAGTTTTGAGTTGGATATTTGAGAGGGGAAAGGAGGGAGGGAGGGAGTCAGACTTTTGAGCAAAATCATTTATGTAAGTAATGTCTCCCAGTCTTTCACTAAAAGCAATGTGTTTACTGTATTGAAAAAAATTACTGTACTCCTGGGACACGTACTTCTCCCCACTTGTAGCAAAGGTCCCGATGAAGGGCAAAACAGAGTCAGAGAGAGATCCATAAAGACACCTTATGTAAAACCAGTATTTTGTACCTTTGGCAGGAAAAGCAAGGAGGCTTTCATGGAGATTTTTGTATATGAATGCAACCCCCCACTTAAAGTTCTACTGAAGTCTCTGGCAGGTAGAAACACAAAGAAGGTGCTTGCAAAAAAACCAACCGACCAAACAAAAAAAAAACAAACCCAAAAAACCAAGTCCTCTTCTCCTGCCTATTTAGTTGAAGTTTTGAAAGAGATTGCAAGTTAAAAAACCAAAACTGAACGCACCCCACCAGTGTGATCTGTTAACCTGTTGTGAGCTATCTAATGAAGAGTTAATGAATGACCTGATCAGTGGTGTGGTGTTTTTTTTTTTGGCAGGAAAGTGAGGCTCACCTGCGACCTTGATTTGCTGAACTTCTGTCCAGTCTTTGTGTTGTAAGACTTTAACATTGTCTGGAAGCTGTTACTTCTGCAGAGGATGGTGGGACCAAGGTAACTGCCTGCGGTGGGGCAGACTGCCCGTAGGGTGACGGGCTTTTCGGTCTGGGGCCAACGGGCAGCATGTTTCAGTAGAGCACCTGGTATACTTTGTATGACAGCTTTACTCTAGATGGTTTCCAAAATGGTCATTCAAGTTCCAGCGCAGTGAATTAGTTTTCCAGACATACTTTTTTCCCCCTGTGTGCTCAAGTTTCAGATGGATATGCTTTTATGTTAGTGGCTGAAGCCTTTTTAAATATTTAAGGAGGTTTATGCTTCTGTTTGGTTACCTTTGATAACGAATTTTTCTGTAGTTTGACACCTGTACTTAAACATCTTTGAGGCTTTTCCTGTTATGAGCTTTGCAGACCTGCAATTCTGAAAGTTTTCAAAAGAAGCAAATTTACAAGTTGTATTCTGATCTGTATTCATTGAGGATGGTTTCAAAGTAACTACAACTGCCTTTGCACCACGGGTATGTTTAATGCCATTATGAAGTCCTGTGGCTACTGTGTGTTCTCCATGCAGAAATCTAGACTTCCAAGTACTATCCTGACTTTGGCAATGATACGTTTTCTGGTCCTCATATATATTCTTGAAGTATGTCTTACTCTTTCCATAGGAAAGCTATGGCTCCTAATTTCATAAGTCATAGCATATTCATATTTAACTTCATTAATTGTGTGGTCTGTATTGTCACTCTCCAGGACTGATGAGCTACTGTGAGAAGTTTTCTTAATGAGAAATTACTTTCTAAGGATTCTTTTACGGAAGAAGCATTTTGTGGTGAGTTTACTGTTAACGTAATTTCCAGGGAACTAACTTGAAAGTGATGCAATAGTCTGTTAATTTTGGATGAACTATTATGAATATAATGTTACTTCTCTTATTAAAGGAAGCCATTGTAGGTAGTCTAAACGCTTTAGCAGCAATGACACTTGAGTCTTAAATCTTCAGTGCTGCTGGGACTCCCCTCAGGTTTTCATAGATGCAAACATCCAGGAATGCAGGAGCCGGTAGGTAGACGATGGTTTTCCAACTTTGAAGACTGATCTGTAGCATTGTTGGTGGATAAAAGTTTTTTTTATACCACAGCAGACTCCTGATGGCTTCCCCCATGATCTTCCTGCCTTTATGATCCTCAGAAACCCAGTTAGTGGTAACCTTGACAATACGGCATGGCACAGTTACTTTTTTTTGTGCTTATTTTATTGGAACAGAAAATGATCTTGTGTGTATCCACTGAAACTGTACTGGAAAGCAAATGCTATCCCTGGGGCTGTTGAGGTTTGTTTCACATTTTGCCCTTGCAGTCGTAAGGTTCTGCAGTATGAATGGAGCCGTATTGAGGAATCCCCTGGCTCATCATCGGGTGACTAAAGAGGTTGCAGCCCCCAGCCGGTTGCTCTGAGCTCCTGCCAGAGGTCACATCGCTTCTCGGGTGCTTTATTTTGCAGTCTGTCACGCCGGTTTAAATCCCTTGAGTGTTAGATCTCGCCTATATTAAAAGGGCAGGCTGTGAACAGGGGGGTGGGTCTGCGCACCCACCCGCTGTACCGCAGCCGGCAGAGGGGCGGGAGGGCTGCGGCTGCAGCCTTCCTGCTTTTCACAGGTTGCAGCGCTGGGTCGTGTGAAGTGCTCATAACCTGAGACTGAGCACAAAGTTACACTCTTGCTGTGCCGGGAAGAAACATCTCTGGTTCGGCTGCCTGTTGCTGGTATGGAAAAATGATGTTTTGGCAAGGCAAAGCAGTTCCTCGGGGGGGGGTCTGCCTGTGCTGTGGGTCCAGCCAGATGCGCTGGAGGTAAGTCGGCAGCAGAAAGCAAGAATGGGCTTCATGGTAGCATGGGAAGGGAGAAAAGGCAGCGGCTCGCAGGGTGCAAGCACGGTGGGTGCTCGCTTCCCCCGGGCCGTGTGGCGGCCAGCACCCATAGGTGCTCAGCCTCACCCTTGCAGCCCTTGCCCTGCTTGTCCTGAGCAGCAGAAGCCACGACACTGTACTTCAGTCTTAAAATACATTATTAAAAGGGCTATGAATAGAGTTGTGCTCAAACAGTCGTGTCTATTAAATGCATTAAATGCACCAGTTCTTGTTCAGCAATGAGAATCAAGGTGTATGTTGCAGGAGGAAAGCCCTCGCTGATGAGCTGCAGCGTCACTGTGAGTTTTAATGTGTATTTCTCCTCCTGCTCTTTTTTTTTTTTAAATCCTTTTCGACCAACAAACAGTAATGCTGAAGAGCAGAGCGCAGCCGAACCTCAGCATCGCTGTGCTGATGACGCACGGGCACTGTGACGTCATGCCTTCCCAGCTGGGTGTGGCAGCCCTCGTCCGTGGCGCCGGAGGGAGGCTGGGACCAGCAGAGAGCAAGTGCCAAAGGGAATGGAGGAGGAGGAGTAGAGGGGTGGAAGAAGTGTCCTGTAAACCTTTTCTTGAACACGAATGGCTTTTGTGGCTCATCGGGGGGTGCTTTGGTGGGTTTTACCTTTAAAAAAGGGAATTCACAGCACGGGTTTGAATTCATGTCATCGTTCACTAGTTGCCTGCCCCCCATCCCCTGGCTGTGCCTTCTGCCTAAAGGTGCGGAGTGGGGAGTAAAGGATTTGGTTGCTGCAAATAGTAAATACCTCCTTTAACTTAAAGGAGCACTTGGGAAGGGGAGGAGGAGGAGGGTTATTGGTGGTGTGGCAAGGGATGAGCAACTGCAATCACGCCCTGGGCATTAGGTGCTTCACGCTGAGGCGGGGTAGACGCTCAGCTGAGGGCTTCTGCTTGTACAGATGAGAAACCGTAAGCCGACTTGAGTGGGCGATGATGCAGTCTTCAAACATCAGGCTGGTTGTTCCATACGGCCTCAAGTCCCTGCTTGAGGGGGTGAGCCGGGCTGCTGTGCAAAACAACCCGGACGACATCACTGAGTTTTTTGTGCTCTATTTCCAAGATCTCATCGCCTTTCGAAAAGGTTTGTTCCTACCAGTGCTTCATCTGAAGAGCTGAGCTATTTGGGAGTGCTGTCCTACTCCAGCTTAACTTCTGCTCCTGTTTTCAGGGAATCCAAATCTGGATATAACAGAACTGGTTGAAAAGTTTGAGCTCGTTAATGGTAAGGTCGTTGTTGTCTGTTCTTTCAAGATACTCTGGGACAGTGTTGCAACCTGAATGGATGTAAGCAGTTTTCACTTACCATGGGAAAGAGACACATAGGCTCTGAGCTATTGAAGAGGCAGGCACCTTCAGAAAGCACTTGCTTCTGTTTAATGTGGGAAGAATTAGTCCCCTGGGATGCCGTACTTTCTCCTTGAGTATAGGTGAGAGCCTGGATGCTTTTGGTCCTTTTATTTATTATTATTATTTATTTATTTATTATTGCAGTGTAATTTATGGCCCCCATAGCAGATAGTGACTTTACCTTTCAATATTTATTTGCAAAAAATAGGTTATCTCTTTGTTTATAAAAAGATGATCTAATTCTGTGGGATGCTGATTCCTTTGGGAAGGGCTGGGAGCTTTCATCTGCTCCCTGGGTTTGGCTGTAAGTGCTGGAATAGGTGGTGCCACATGAAGGCTGTGTGGCAGCAGTGGAATGGGTGCATTGTCTAGCCCACGGCCTGTTTGTATCTGCCCCACTGGTTTGGGTCTCCCATCATCTGGTTACCATAAGTGTCAGTAGCTTCAGACAGCCCCTTTATTCAAAAAGGCCACCTAAGCTGGGTTCCAAGTAACCCTGGATCTAGCCAGCACATGAGACAGCCTTGGTCTGTAGATGGAGCACTACACGCTAAGGTAATTACAGCAATGAAGAGAAGCCCCAGCTATGGATAGAAAGTGCTACTATTTTATTCCTAGCTTGGGATCTCTAAAAAAGCTGACCACCACTGATTTTGGAACTTGAAGCAGTTTGCTTCTTGTAAAAATCCCTGGTGGATATGCAGTGCGACTTAAAGTATCACCGAAAGCCAAATTTTGGTGCATTTATAAATACTGCATTAATGATGTCACACAGCAATTTTTGTGTAATCATAGAATCACAGAATGGTTTGGGTTGGAAGGGACAAAGGGACATTAAAGATTGTCTAGTCCAACCTCTCTTCCATGGGCAGGGACATCTTTCACTAGATCAGGTTGTTCAAAGCCCTGTCCAACTTGACCACCCTCATTGAAAAAATAAATTAGTTATCAAGAAATCTACCCTCTTTCAGTTTAAGACTGTTGCCCCTTGTCCTGTCAATGCAGCCCTTGGTAAAAAGTCTGCCTCCATCTTTCTTTATAGGCCCCCTTTAAGTACCGAAAGGCCGCAGTCAGGTCTCCCCACAGCCTTCTCTTCTCCAGGCTGAACAAGCCCAACTCTCTCAGCCTGTCCTCACAGCAGAGGTGCTCCAGCCCTCGGATCATGTTTGTGGCCTCCTCTGGCCCTGCTCCTACAGCTCTGTGTCCTTCTTGTGCTGAGGGCTCCAGAGCTGGACACAGCACTCCAGGTGGGGTCTCACCAGAGCGGAGCAGAGGGACAGAATCACCTCCCTCCACCCGCTGGCCAAGCTGCTTTTGGTGCAGCCCAGGATAAGGTTGGCCACCAGGGCTGTGAGTGCACATTGCTGGCCCATGTCCAGCTTTTTGTTCACCAGTACCCCCAAGTCCTTCTCCGCAGGGCTGTGCTCAATTTGTTCCTCCTTCAGCCTGTATTGGTTTGGGGGATTGCCCTGACGCAGGTGCAGCACCTTCCACTTGGCCTTGTTAGCTTCATGAAGTTTGCATGGGCCCGCTCCTTAAGCCTGTCAAGATCCTTCTGGATGTCATCCCTTCCCTGTAGCATATCAACTGCACCACTCAGCTTGGTGTCATCTGCAAACTTGCTGAGGATGCACTCGATCCAACTCTCTGTTATTGATGAGGATATTAAATAGCATTGGTCTCAGTATGGACCCTTGAGGGACACCACTCATTACTGGTTTCCACTTGAACATTGAGCAGTTGACTGTAACTCTCTGGACATGGCCATCCAGCCAATTCCTTATCCATCAAATAGTCCATCCATCAAACACATCTCTCCAATTTAGCATCCAGAATGTCGTGTGGGACTGTATCAAAGTCCTTACAGAAGTCCAGGTAGGTGGCATCCATAGCTCTTCTTGTGTCTACTTATGCTGTCACTCTGTTGTAGACGGCCGCTAGATTGTTCAGGCACAGTCTTCCCTTGGTGACAGCCGTGTTGGCTGTCTTTAATCACCTCCTTGTCTTCTGTATGTTTCAATGTATCTTCCAGGATCTGTACCATGATTTTATTGGGCATGGAGGTGAGGCTGACTGGTCGGTAGTTCCCAGAGTCCTCCTTAATACCTTTTTTTAAAAAATGGGTGCAATCTTCCCTTTTCTCCAGAGTCACTGGGGACTTTGCCTGACTGCTGTGCCTTTTCAAGTATGACTGAGAGTGGCTGCATAAGGCAGAAATTTTCCATCTGAATGCCTGTCAGTGGTTTGCTTATGTGTTTGTGAACTGACCCTTGCATGTTGACCGAGCTCCAAAAATAGGTCCCTCTCGCACATTTTTCCTTATAGACCACTTAGCCCCTCTCTTTGTGTTGTCCATCCCCTACTATGTGGTCACATAACTGTGTTATCAAAGGGGGTGATCAGAGAGGAATTCCTTAGCAAGCTTGAGCAAGGTTTCCTCTGGAGTCTCCCACCCACAGTGCCAGCACAGGTTTTTGGGCCAGTTGTGCACCAGTAGAGAGCTAACTGGCTAGTTTGTGTAGCTGCAAGGGAGCCTTTCTTTTCTGTGGCATTGCCCAAGACTGACACTGGGTTATAAACAGGCCTGTGTTGGCTTGGGATGGCAGGCAGAATAGTGTTTTTTTCAGAGAGGATTTAGGTCTGTCATCCTTTGAGTTGTGTATCTTGTAATTTCTGGTCTCGTCCAGTCATGACTTCAGAAAACAGCTCCGCACTGAGCTGTGGTGATGTGTTAAAGACCCACCTTCTCTTCTGCTACTGTGCTGATTTTGCATATTGGCCAGCACTTGCTGATCATGATAGAAACCAGACCTCTTGGTTTGTTGGGTTTTTTTCCAGTGCTGAGGGTTTTATTAACCATGTGACAGAACACAGTCATGATCCCACGAGTGCTCTTGTGTTCCTCCCTTGAGAACTAATCCAGAAGCTGGTTTTCACTCTGTATCTAAAACTTCTTCATGGCTTACCCTGCTCTTCATTCGGATATCTGTCAATTCAACTAACCAAGATTCTTGAGGAAGCTAGAATGTCACAATGTGCTTAATGTGAAAGGTTTAATCTTTTAACCCCTAACTGTAGCTGTGTTTGTGGGCAGTAGATAAGAATGTAGCCATCACCGCAGGACCATGAATACAGTTAAGGCTTCCTAGATTTTGAAGTGGTACCACTGCTTTCTGAATTTTTTTTCCCCTTACTGATAGGCAAGCAGCAACTCCTCCCACCCCCTGCCTTGAATTATTCCATCTCTGCAACCCAGGAAGCCTCATAGATGCTCTACAGCACATTTAATTGAGTTGAAGCTGAAATCACCCTTAATTTTATTTAAATGGAAACAGGTGCTCGTGTATTGCCATTCTGTGCTTTTTACCTTGCAGGAAATGGGAATGAGAGATTGGAAGAGAAGACATTAGAGTACACAGATACTTTGTTTTCTGGGGAGCCCAAGCAGAGGGACAAGTGTACTGACACAGAGGAAGACCAGCTCCTTGAAGAACCTGATATTCAGTATAGCTCCAGAGTAACTCAATACCCATCAGTTGCCAGTTCCATTGTAGAGAGCAAGTTTCCCCCTGGATCTGATGGAGCTTCATCCTCCGAGGGACCTGAACTGGTGTACGTCCCTGCTGAGCCTGCCCAGCTTGCTGCCCATGTGCTAGGTAATGGTAGCTCTCTTTATTGTGTGAGGGATGTGGCAACCAGCGTGCAGACACTTTATGAAGACTCTCAGATCTCAGAGAATGAATTTACACCAGTAGAAGGTGCTGATGAAGATGATTCTGCTGTCCCAGCAGCTGAGGCTTCGGTAGAGGTTCCTAGGTCGCAACCAGGAGCGTGGAGTCCGTCCTCCATAGCTAGAGAACTGGGTCCCTCAGACAGCCAGGCTGATGTCTCAACAAATGATGTAAATCAAGCTTCCTTGGTCACCTTGTGGGAAGAACCATCACTTTTTTCACCACCACCATCACCTGCTCCTAATGATCCATTGCAGGCTGTGCCTTCCTGCAAGGAAGCTGAGGTTACCTCAACCACTGAGGCTGTATCACTGGTTTGGAAAGATGAGCTGATTGCGGATGCAGAGGTTTCACCTTATGTAGAGCAGTTTCCACAGAAAATAACCATTCCCTTTGTAGACCAAACAGCTTATCTGTTAAGGATTGAGCTGCCATTAAACGCAGGCCAGGGCTCAAGTGCTACAACCTTAGATGCATCTGCTGATGACTTAGTGTGCCATCCTGAGAGAACAGAACCTACAGCAGAAGTGGAGTCTGCTGAGCAAGTGTATGTCTTGTCAGGTAAGAAAGTTTGGGTCTTTGTCGTCTTCCTGTTCCAGCTCCACAGCTTCATCAGTGGTCGTTAAATGGAAAAGCACCTGTCAGTGCAGCACAGGGTGGAGATGACTTCTCTAAGAAAGTACTGTACTGACACTTTCTGCTTGGCTCCAGTGCACATGTATTAGATCTCTCTGCTGCCTGTTCCAAGAGATGGGGCTAGCCCTGAGCAGGACTCCTGCACTCCTGTGGGCAAATATGCAGATAAGAGCAATGGGAAGGTGCCCATTGATGCCAAATGGTCTTGCTCAAAACAAGCTGTATTTTCTGAAGCAGGTGCCAGAGACCTAAGATGTAATACATGTGCCCTGTGGCTGAGGAGAGGTGAGCAGTTGGAGCCCTAGTTTTGATTCTACTCCCCTGAAATATCCCGCACTGACCTAGGAGGTTTTCCATTTAGAAATATGGTGGTGGTTGCCTGTGCTGTCTTGAGCTTGGTGAATTTCTGCAGCTGGGCTGAGTGGGGTAAACACCAGGCATCAGCTCCACAAACAGCGAGAGGGCTGGTGCTTGTCTTTCTGGGTGTGGCCCTCACCAGCATCTCCTCCCTGTGGTGACATGTGCCCAGCTCCTCCCTCGCCCAGCTGGAGAAACCCTCTGGGGTGGAGCTCCCCTGCCTCCAGTCTTCCTGGTACTGCAGAATCTGTCCAAACCATGTCCCAGGAGAAGTACAGCTGTGAGGCCTCAACAAAGCATTTGGTAACAGAGAGCTGAGCTTAGGCAGATTTGTCAATTAACATTGGCTCTTTTAAAAAAACAGACCAAAGATTTCAGAGGAGTTTGACAAAGGTCAGTTTCAGAAACACCAGACAAATGCTTATCCAGAAGAGCCTCTGCTCTGACCATAAATAGTTTTACTTTTTCTAGGCTGCAGGTGTTTGCCAGCCACATACCAAAGTGTTTGCTATCCCAGCTCTCTTCTCTAACATGCTTGCTTTTGCCAAGTGTAGGTATGTTTGGTTTAGACACAAGGATTTACAACATGACTGAAATTCACTGCTTCCGATACCAGCACTCTTATTTTTATCTTTGTAGCCATGGCATCAAGTGAAGCAGGACAGCCACCACCACATTCTAATGTGTGGACCCTCTATTGCCTAACTGACTTGAGACAAGGTCAAAAATCATCACCGTCCCTTTCTCCTGCTGGAGCTGGTGTTCCTTACTCCCAGGCAACCCTCAGTCTTTCCAGGGGGAAAGATCAACAATGTGGTCAGCTGTCACAAGTATCCACTCCGATTTACGTGATACAAGAAGCAAGCAAGAGGAGAAATGCTCCACCTTTCATTTTAGTGGGCTCTAATGTTCAGAACGCGCAGGACTGGAAACCTATTCCTAGGCACGCTGTCTTTGCACAGCAAGAGGCAGGTGCTAGGAGGAGATTCGCTACAGTCCCAGTCCCAGTTGCCAGGCCAGCTGATGAGCCAACAGATATGGCAAGCCCCAAATCCAATTCTGCAGAGGAAACACCTGATACCATCTTAGTTGCCATCCCTCTGGATGATGTGATGTCTGCAAAGAAAGGCTCACCCGCTGGTGATAAGCACCCAGGTATAAATGCTCTTGCAGAAAGCTGTGGTACTGCAGGATTCATTGCCATTACATTGGGCCTAGAGCCAGGGCATAAATAAGTCAGCTTGCTTCTTGCATGGGTCTTGCAGAGGGAGGTGCTAGTAAAATCCAAACACTACTAAAAGCTTAATTAAATAAGGTTTAAGACCAGTGGTTAAACTACTCCTCGTGCGTAACAGACCCAGCACCTTCCTCTGCTTGTTACACTTTGCAATTAGCAGTTCTAGTCTTGCTCTCATTTTAGTCTTAAAGTAACCAAGTTTTTAATTTCATGTTCATAAGCATCTTGAACGCTTGAAGTTCAGGCTACAGGCAGTGTAATATTCAGAGCCTGGCAAAGTAAAGTAGCAACTGATGCACTTCTTGCTGCCTGCTTTGTACTGAGTTCATGTTGGTTTTTTAAACAGGTTGAGAAGAGAGGCTGTTTGGACTTCAGGAGGAAGGGAGTTTACATTGTAATAAACCAAATAAATAATTGCAAATGGTCAAAAAAAGCCAGCAATTAGAACTGCATTCCTATGCATTTTATACTTTCCTAGCACAGGACAGCATCCTGAATGCTCACTTTGTGTGAATTATGACCACTGCAACACATCTGCTGCAGCTGTTTCACTGAAGAGTTGGCCCAGCTTATTCAGTGGGCTAAGGCAGCATTTGCGTAAGGCCCAGCCACACTGACAGGTTCCATCCAGAGCTAAAGTTAGTTAAGCATCACCAGGGGTTACTGCTGGGGTTATATTCTAGAAAGGAACTATATGCAAACATCAGGAGGAGGATGATGACGATGACATACTTTCAACTAGAGGAAGGAATTGTTTTCACACATGGTCAGTCCATTCAAACTACAGGTTAAGCAAGGAAAGCTGAGGTTATGCTTTGAGGAAGGGGTTAAGAAGAAGTACTTTTATTTTGCTTTAGAGGTTTCACAGCTACAGCTATGGTCACTCAAATACGCCAGACTCTCGATGTACGAATAGGTCTAGAGGGGGAAAACAATACCTGGTCTTCTTAAACAGCAGTCCCTCAGAACAGAAGAAATAACATTGCTGTTGTGTAGAGGTTTCTCCCTCTTGAACCAGGGTGCTCAGGCAGGAACTAAATGCTTTGGTTTTCCTAGCACAAAGTGTTCAGTGCTGTGACCTGCTGAAGCACTGACCTGCAGCTAGGCTGTTTCTAGACAGCTCAGAATCCCATTTGACATTGCACAGGCATGAAAACAGGCTTCAGGAAATGCTGGCCAGAGTAGAGCTTGAGGGCAGAGATGACGCCTCCCACAGCCAGGGCAGGTATTCAGTTTCTGCATCTACAGGTCACTGTGAGAACTCAGCCCTCGCAGGAAAGAGTGCCAAAGAAAAGGCTTTCCCTTATCTATGCAAATATGCATCAGCATGACTACCTGGGTAGTTCTAGTAGTGCACAGATCAAAAATAGAAAGCGTCTCATTGCCTTATTCAGTTTCTGTAGTCCACCCTCAAGGCTAGAGCTGCAGCCTTGCTGCCCATTCAAGGAGAAAGCTCTCATCCCGCCCCCATAGCAGAGTGCTCCTGCTTAGGGTAGAAGAAGGCCCCAAAGCACACATAAACACCCTATGCAACTTCCTCACAGCTGCTTTTGGAGCAGGCTTCCTCAGAAAGGGTCAGCGCTGTCAAACACCACTCACTCCAGACAAGATGCAAGAAGTTTTGAAGCCTTTATTTAGTAGCAATTAAGTTATTCAATTAACACTAACCTCCAGGCAGCAGTTAAAATATTGTACAAAGAGCAGCTTGCCCTCTAGAAGCTCTGTACACAGTTCAATATAAACTTACACTCTAAGATTGAATGCACCCCAACGGAAGAGGGGTAAAGCAGCTGTGCACAGGAGGCCTCGCCGAGGTGCTGTACTACCTTTGAAATGCACAAGACTTCCTCCCCGGGAGCCTGCACAGTACAGACCACAGGTCCTGTCCCCCCTGCCGTGTTCCGCCGGGTCCTGGACTGATGAGGTTCTTGCCTTTTTGCCGTGGTGCTGGGCACCAGAACTTCTAGTGCATGAAACAGATTCTTTTAAAACCTGTTACTAGTGTGCAGTTCAAATCAAATTCATAGATATTTAAATGGCTCTTAATTCCTTAAACCATAAGGGTGGTAGCAAAACAGGAGAGCAAAATTCAAAACACACTGCACAAACATGGAATAAATACCTCTGAGTAATGTTACCAGCTTAAACAACTGCATTAATGCTCCAGAGATGGGAACGCTTCTGGAATCTCTGCCCAGAGCTCAGGATTTAAGGGAGGAGTTACTTTAGTAAAAGAAAAGTCATTTTATGAAAAAATTACAGCTTTACAAAAGTGACACACCCTTCTTCATTTAGGAACAGAATATTGCAATTACTGTGTGTGCTTTTAAACATTCCCCTGTCACAATAAATAAAACCAGTTTTACTTGTGCCAATGTCATCTACGAGAAAGAAAGTATTCACAGAACAGCCGAAGGTGTTCTATTCCTCATACACCACAACCTAATATAGGTGTATTCGGCAAACAGGGTGGCTCAAAACCATGGTGACTGACTTTGTCCACACAGGACCCACCATCAGCCAGAAAAATTATTCCCCTACCTATGGGACTGCAGATCCTGTACCACCAGATTCACTGTGGAGATGCTTAATATTCCATTTGATAACATGTCAGTTTTTTCAGGAGATAAGTAAAACAAGGGAAAAAACATAAAAACATATTAAGACTTCTTTGTATCAGTCACAGCCTCCTTATTGCATTTTAATAAATATCAGGCAAGTTAAAGTAGTTTCTGTCCCAGTAGTTGCCAGAATAAAGCCAGTCTTGTGTACCAGTATAGGGATTGGGGCCTTGGTGGAACCATCTGCAAGGAAACAGAGAGCATGTTAGGGAAGCTGTTAACACACGCTTCTGTGGAAGTTCAGAACTGCTTTGCCATGTCTTGAGCAGTTTGCTGTTCAATTACTGTGATTGCACGAGCCCTCTTGGTTTTAATTTTGTAAGTGACTTTGAAGCCACCTTCAGTGGCCAGGTCTCCCTGTTTGCCACACTGCTTAAATGGCTCCTAGGTGAAATTACTGACACTGGTATTTTGTTGCCTGAAGCAGTCAAGACTATGGCATAAAAAGGACAGGTACAGTTTTACTTCAAAGCAGTTGTGAACCATCATTTTGGCATGCATAAACACTAACAGTCTCTGCAAGACGTGTCAACACCACAAGCACTGCAGTCCTGAAAACAGAAAGCCATTATTGCCTGGG
Source organism: Gorsachius magnificus (assembly GCA_034008185.1). Classification (NCBI taxonomy): domain Eukaryota; kingdom Metazoa; phylum Chordata; class Aves; order Pelecaniformes; family Ardeidae; genus Gorsachius; species Gorsachius magnificus. The sequence goes on along the minus strand of CM067082.1, from coordinate 51,718,854 downwards.
GATCTAGACTTCCCCTTGGTTTTTTTTAAAGCCTTGTTTTGCAATGCACTTAACTCAGATCAAGTGTGCCCCCTACCCTCAGCACAGATGACACAACACCCACAGGCTGCAGGAAAAGTCCTGGCTTATTACAACTTAACTGTGTTGCATTGCACTGGTAGCAGTGGGGGCTCATGTGAACAGCCAGAAAGCCAACTCCATCTGCATGAAGTTACTTGCAGGCTTTTGCTAGGATCACTGAAGTTCAGCACCTTCTTTATTTCCTTCCCCCTCCTCTCTTACCTCACCTGGAGGCTCTGTGTATATGCACGCACAGAATACAGGTACACGTGTACGTAACCCTTTGTGAGGGTCTATCTATCTGTAAAATGAAGTGCACTTATGAGGCCATGGTACTGGCAAGTATCCCCCAGTGGTGAGTGCAACCCTGTCAAGTCACCAATGGCACCGAAATTTGTCCTTCCTCCTCTCCCACACCTGTTTCTGGCAACCATGCTACCCATTACTGAATACCATTTGGGCCCAGTTACTCAATCTGCTGCCTCAAAAGCATATGCTGCACAGTACCAGACCTTGATCATTTTAACTTCTTGTATTTTGCCAAGCCATCTTTATGGCACAAGTCAGCTTGCTAGAAGCTGCTTCTGTGTTTAATACGTTCCCCAGCTTCCTTTCACCTCCTCACCAGCCACAAGAGCCAGTTGTTCCTTTATATGCCTCACTGCACCGACCACACACACTTAGGTAAGTCATGCGTGTGCAAGGCAGCCCATTTTAACTCTGCTCTTCCCTTCTAGGAAATCAGAAATTAAAGCACATTGGGACCAAACATGACTCGATCTCTTTAAAAAGCAGAAGCATAAAAGCCACCAGCACTGCAGAGTCACGTTACAAAGCAGGGCAGCCGATAGGCAAGTCTTGCTTGGCTCAAAAGATCCGAGATGCGCATCGGAGGGAAGGCATTGCACGGTGGTAAACTGAACGGCTGAACGCTTCACCGGTTCTCCTGCTGTCCTGGTTAAGTGAACTGAAGTCCACAGGAGACAGAAGCCATTCAACCCTCATACCGCACATGGTTCGCTGCTGCATCACCTCCACACAGGATGCGTCAGCTATTCCAAAGTAACGTGCATGCGTGTGCACGTGCGTCTAGTTCACCTCGTGGTTCACGGGTAATGGCAGCTCATTCCAGAGCACAAAGAGGTTGCTGGGAGGCAGGGTGATAAAGCACAGTCACCTCATCTCTCACATTAAGGAATTCTACCACCCAACACCTCACTAGTGTGTCTTCAACGCTTGTACAGGTCAGGACAATGTGCCCCTCCTCCAGTGACCGCCTGCTTCAACAGCAAGGGGAAGGGTGATGGGAAGAATTAAGTTTGAGAGACACAGGAGACCCAACGCCACCAGATAATCTAGCCAGGTAAGCAATGGGGGACAGAGGGGACTGATTTTCATCAAAAGCAAGAGAGCACTGGCAGCGTTTCAGAACTGAACTTGTCTTTTACTCAAGACTGAGGACCACCAGTCAGTCTCTGTATCATTAAGTGTTCAACATGAATCACTTCTTCAGAAACACCAAGACTCCACTTCTAAAGTGGACTCAATTTAAAAAAAAAATAAAAAAAATTGATAGGCACTGTGGAAAATTGTCTTACGAGGGAGGAACTCTACTAGACAAAGAAGCCTGCTTTTCTGTGGCAAGGCAATTGCAGTAGTGTTCATCAGAGTTTGCATTACACTGCAGGTTAAGTCCTACAGTTGACCTTCTGGGAACAGGCAGGAGAGTTTCCCTTCACAGTACACATTTTTTTTTTTCCCCCAAAGCACAACTCTTCCTCCATACTTCACATTCATCCTTTGGACGCAGTCACACTTGGCATTCCTACTACAGAGATCAGACACTAGGAATCTTCTGCCAAAGCTTTAGAAACATCCTGGAAAACAAAGGGTTCTTTAAAGGATATCCCAGGCAAGTGCCAAGCAGGTCTACAGTACCTGCACAACAGCAACTGAAGGACCTTGTGAATGGTGTCTGCACTTATACACCCCGAAAACCATTGCTCTGAGTTTGCCCCTTGGGAATGCCCCAGTTTCCAATGCCAACCTCAGGTGCTTTGAGCTAGAAGTTACTTCAGGCAACTGGAAGAACACTGTGTAACTATCCCTTGCTTTGAAAGCACTTGGCAAGAGCTAGAACCACTCTGAATTCAGGAAAGAGGGAGCTGCAAGGCTGTCCAGCACTTAACAAGTTTACTTGGAAGCATTACAAAGATGTTATTTTCCACCAGCCTCAGGGCAAACAAACCCAAACACTTCAGAAGAACAAGCACAGGAAAAAGACAAAAGGCAGACATGTCCAAACCTGGGACTCTGGGATGATGGGTGACTTCATTTGAAAAAAAGAAAAAAGTGATTTATAGTTACAGACAGACATTTTAAAGATATTTAAGCTACAGTGTCTGGGTGTATTAATAGCTAGTTAATACACAGAATCACAGAATGGCAGGGGTTGGAAGGGACCTCTGGAGATCATCTAGTCCAACCCCCTTGCTAAAGCAGGTTCACCTAGAGCAGGTTGCAGAACCAAATACTGAAGAGATGAAGCTTGCTTTAGTGTTTAGGCCTACCATTTTTTTTTTATTTTTCTGTGAAGAGACCACCAATTTATTACTATACTTTTAAATAGACCTTATGTGGTCAAACTAGATTCGTTTGGTCATGTTTCCATCGTTTCTACTTAGCTTGTGTGTAAGAGCTCCCAAAAGACCCCTCTCGTCTTACAGTAAAAAAAACCCAAACACCCTGGCAGATCCCTTGGAAGCTGATTTTTCATTTAGCTCTTCTAACTTTTGTAGTTAGTAACCTTCTCAGAAAGACGACAATGACTTGGATATCTGGGTGATACAGTAATTTCACCAACTTTGAGAACAACTGTATGCAGTGGGAATACAGCATTGCCAGCACACACAACTGATCTGAGATGTCATGGGCAATAAGCTATCAAGTTCACTAGAGGAAGCATTTTCTCCTCGCTGTGGCAAAGCATGCAAATTTGAGGCAATGATAAATCAATCAGCAACAACAGTCCTTACAAACAGCTATCCGTGGCAACATCTTTTTTTGTGTCAAAACCAAGAGGTGCTCAGAAAAGACAACACAGTTTGTATTTGAATATGGATGTGCAAGCAGTGAGAAGGAAGCAACAGAGACCAAGCCTGACGCTTCTCTCTGGAAGCACTTACAGCCTGCAGGGACCAAGTCTGCAAATAAAACAGTGGCACTACCAAACTTGATGATGTCAGCTCCTCATGCTGACACAACATTGCACATCACTAGCATGGAGTGACAGTTAACCTGAATGTTCAAAACCTCTATATAACTACACACGCACAGAGGCAAGCACACTAACCTCGTCTTCCAGTCTTCCTCTGACTTGGAACGATTTTTGCGGGCAGTCCTTTGTTTTTCTTCTAGCCTCTTCTTTTCTTCACTAGCTAGATCTTGAAGGAATAAAAATACACAAATTAAGATACAGATGATGTTAAAAGTGTAATATAAGACAGGGACATTACTCCATCTGACCCAGCAAATAAATACGGGAAGTAGTAGAAGTTGTCCATTTAAAAAGCCGCCTATGTAACACAGAAAAGCTTCTGATTTACTCTAAGAGCAAAGCAGGCCAGCTGTGGCACCAGATAAGCCATGGAAATCCAGCCTTTAAGACTGCTAACTACATGTTTATCCATGGCCTGAGGACCTCAAAAATGTGTTTATGTGGCAGCAACTGTGAGCTAAGGGAGGTGGTATACCTAGAATTTATTTCCGTAGGGAAACTGATTAAGACACACTGGATTTATTTCAGAGGTCTGGCCACCTGCTTGTTGTTAGGGTTTGGGCTAAGTTGTTCCTAGTGCCTAGCTCTTGATCAACAGGGGTTTGGAATGTTCATTTCCAAATCACAAAGAATTGTGACTCTGCAGCATCCCTTAATTTTTTTGTTAACGCACTGAGGTAGCATGGGTCATGGTCCTAAACAGCAGAACAGTTGTTTCTATTTGGCAGAAAGGATGGGCAGAAGAGCTAAGGGGTAAGTCAGACTAAAACAGATTAGTTGAAGGGCAATCTCTTTCATACCCGAATCCTCAAAAAGCATTTCATAAACATCTTAGAAAGAAGTAGTTGAGAGAATCAATTTTGGAAGACGTCTCAGCCATTCCCAGTCACCTTGCTAGCTACTAACACACTGCATGTTACCAGTCTATCTGCTGTACAAACTTTATGCTGTTAGTATAGTTAAGGAATATGGTCTATTGCTAACAGCATAGTTCTTTGCACTTCGAGTTTAGACAGCACCACGTATGGGATGCTATGAAGAAACTTAACTCCATCCCAACCCGCCCCAGTACAGGTGGGTGACACACCTCTTACTAGAAGCACACCACAACCTGCAGAAGGCTGTATTAAAGAGTTACTGTCTTGCAGCACAGAGGAATGTATCTTTATGGGCAGCTACTTTAACAGTTCATCTAACAACGTGAATGTGGAGTTTACTTTTTCCCAGTCCCTCAGTTTTAACAAAAAATAAAAACACCTTTGCCAATAACAGAAGTTACCTATTTCTCCATTTTCCATGGCTCTGATATCTGGTCGTAGTCGGCAGTCAGTTTTGGGAATGACACTCTCCATTTCTTTGTCCAACTCATTCAAAGCCATAGCAAAGCTGGTAAAATTATACATCTGAAATTCAGAGACAAAGATAAAAGGTGACTTTACAATGCCTCTAGCTGGCTACACTTAATACACAAGGAAGCTACAGTCTAAAAACAAACATCCAAGTGCTTTTTTATTATTTAATCATTCAAGATAGGAATACTCAAGCCACCAGCAAAACTGCACTGTCAGGCAGAGTGTAGGTGATCCTTGATGTTTCTGTTTAAGCAGGCCAGCATCCAATTACTCAGTGCACTATTTCTGTCTTACCTTCTTTTTCCAGTCCTACTGGTAGTTTCCCTATCTCTGTAGAGAGATTTCCCCCTCGATTAACCACTGAGGGCACTTTTTCTTGCTCCAACTCTTTATCTTTCCAGTTGCACACCTACCCTTGTATTCCACTCACTGGCTCTCCAGCTCCACAGCCCTTCACACACCAACTCATGCTACGCAGGCTTTGCGAGCATCTCCTAGGTAGTGTCTGTCCTCTAATAAAGCCCTTCAGAAGAGACTTCTCACAAGGTAGGTGCCTCAATGCGGGAGGAGCAGGGTGGAGAGAAGAGGTGGGGAAAGCCCCCATACTGCTACCTACATGGAGCATCCCCTTTTCCAGACAAATTCTGCCAACTCTAGTGTCATGCCTGTGGCAGTTACCCCTCCAACCCCACATTATATAGTTACAATTGTAGTGGGGAAAGTTTGTTGCAATATACAGGCAAACGCAGACTTGTTAATGAAAAAGACAACAAATGGATTTGCTTTGTGTTGAACATACAGAATAACAGGATAGCACACACTTTCAATAAGAAGCAGCAGAGCTGACCTGTGCTGAATTTGGAGGTCTTGGAGTTATCTTCCATAGCAAAATACTTCCAGGAATAACATACACACTCTCAGAATCTGGCAACGGCATCTCATCTGGTTCCTCAGTATTGCCCACCTAAAGACAGCACACAAAGGAAAGAGGAGTTCTTTGGAGTCATAAACCATTCCAACACTGGAACTTACATAAAATTATTTCCTTGACCAAAAGTAAGTAATTTCAGCAACAAAAAAAACTTTCCTAGATGCTTGTCAAGAAGGATAACAGCATCAACATAGCAGACACACTCCCCATTCCCTCCCAATGGAAGACTACCAACAGCTTCTTGCACCAACATCTTCGTAGATACAATCTGGATGTTCAAACATTAAGAAATGTCCATTTTTCCACCACAAAGATGTCCTGCTTCCTCAAACACAAGCATTTCAATGCCTGCCATTTAACTCCATTACTGCTTCATTAAAGTTGAAGAATAGAAGTCACATTCCTCATCCTTCCACACCAAAGAAACACCAGCACATAATGCAAATGCTGTCTTCAGTTTGTGCACAACAGAAAGCCCTACGCTAGTGCTCTCTGCTCAGAGGAACCTTCCTTTCCATTGATCACTACACTACTGGAATGGCAAACTGCAAATGTTAAATGAATATCCTAGATCAGCTACTTCTTCTGGGAAGGGTATCCTGTGAAGGCTGACATAACCACAGCACCGTGGTTTTCCCAGAAAGGGAAAAGCTCCACCCAGGGTTAGAATAGAATCATAGAATCACCTCGGTTGGAAAAGACCTTTAAGATCATCGAGTCCAACCTTAACCCCGGACTCCACCACTCCCTGGGCAGCCCATTCCAGAGCCTGACAACCCTCTCGGTGAAGAAGTTTTTCCTAATGTCTAGCCTAAACCTGCCCTGGCGCAGCTTCAAGCCATTCCCCCTCGTCCTATCATCTGTTACCAGGGAGAAGAGGCCGACCCCCACCTCACTACAGCCTCCTTTCAGGTAGATGTAGAGGGCGATCAGGTCTCCCCTCAGCCTCCTCTTCTCCAGACTAAACAACCCCAGTTCCCTCAGTCGCTCCTCGTATGACTTGTGTTCCAGACCCCTCACCAGCTTGGTTGCTCTCCTCTGGACCTGTTCCAGCAAGGCAACATCTTTCTTGTAGTGAGGGGCCCAAAACTGAACACAGTATTCGAGGTGCGGCCTCACCAGCACCGAGTACAGGGGCACGATCACTTCCCTACTCCTGCTGGTCACACTATTCCGGATACAGGCCAGGATGCCATTGGCCTTCTTGGCCACCTGGGCACACTGCTGGCTCATATTCAGGCGGCTGTCAATCAGTACCCCCAGGTCTTTTTCCACCAGGCAGCTTTCCAGCCACTCTTCGCCAAGCCTGTAGCGCTGCATGGGGTTGTTGTGACCCAAGTGCAGGACCCGGCACTTGGCCTTGTTGAACCTCATACAATTGGCCTCAGCCCATCGATCCAGCCTGTCCAGGTCCCTTTGCAGAGCCCTCCTCCCCTCCAGCAGATCAACACTACCACCCAGTTTGGTGTCATCTGCAAATTTACTGAGGGCACACTCAATCCCCTCATCCAGGTCATTGATAAAGATATTAAACAAGACTGGCCCTAGAACTGAGCCCTGGGGGACACCGCTTGTGACCAGCCGCCAACTGGATTTAGCTCCATTCACCACGACTCTCTGGGCTCGGCCACCCAGCCAGTTTTTAAGCCAGTGAAGAGTACATCCATCTAGGCCATGAACTGCCAGCTTCTCCACGAGAATGCTATGGGAGACTGTGTCGAAGGCTTTGCTGAAGTCCAGGTAGACAACATCCACAGCCTTTCCCTCATCTACCAGGCAGGTCACCTGGTCACAGAAGGAAATCAGGTTGGTTAGGCAAGACCTGCCTTTCGTGAACCCATGCTGACTGGGCCTGATCCCCTGATTGTCTTCCATGTGCCTGGTGAGCACACTCAAGATAACCTCTCCATAATCTTCCCCGCTACCGAGGTCAGGCTGACTGGTCTGTAGTTCCCCAGATCCTCCTATCGGCCCTTCTTGAAGAGAGGTGTCACATTTGCCAACCTCCAGTCTTCTGGGACCTCCCCTGTTCTCCAGGACTGCTGATAAATGATAGAGAGTGGCTTGGCAAGCTCCTCTGCCAACTCCTTCAGCACTCTTGGGTGGATCCCATCCGGCCCCATAGACTTGTGGATGTCCAGGTGGCATAGCAGGTCAAAGACTGCTTCCTCCTGGATTATGGGGGGTTCATTCCACTCTCTGTCCCCATCTTCCAGCTCAGGAGGCCGGGTACCCTGAGGATAACTCGTCGGGCCATTAAAGACCGAGGCAAAGAAGGCGTTGAGTATCTCAGCCTTTTCCTCGTCTTTAGTGGCAATGTTCCCCCTTGCATCCACTAGTGGATGGAGGTTCTCCCTGGCTCTCTTTTTGCTGTTAACATATTTATAAAAACTTTTCTTATTATCCCTTACAACAGTGGCCAGGTTAAATTCCAGCTGGGCTTTTGCCTTTCTAATCTCCTCTCTGCATAACCTGACAAGATCCCTGTACTCTTCTTGGGTTGCCTGCCCCTTCTTCAAGAGCTGGTAAGCTCTCCTTTTTTCCCTTAGTTGCAGTAGTAGACCTCTGTCCAGCCAGGGCAGTAGAGAATAACTGGTGGTACCAGTGTAGATGTGACCTGAACTAGTTCTAAACCATCACCACTTTTATGCACAGCTTTAAAGCAGCTGGGGTCCAATGTCGCTAATGTTAATTCCGCCCCACAAGCATGTGTAACAATACTGAACTAAAGCCAACTAGAAAACAAATACGACTCTCCCAAGGAAACTTGGTGTCACTGTCACAGCTAAAACCAGCAGCACGTTTCAGAGACCACTGGAGAGCAAAGCTGAACTTAAAGGCAACTAATGCTTTAAATACTTTGGCTACATGACAACAGCTTTAATCCTGCCGCTAATAAGCTTTGCTCTCTGATGGTTGCGTCAAGTAACACAGACTGATCTTTTAGTGCAAAAAAAAAAAAATCCAGTACCCAAACCGGACTCAGTTGTCCTCTGAGATGACTCATGTGTTAAGCCTCCAAGAAAATTAGGAAGTATTAAGGATTCTGTTTCACTGTGGAGCACTTGGGCACGGTGCTTTTAATAATAAGCAGGTTGCAAAGTAACCAGAACAACATGCAGACCAGGTTCAGTCCCTCAGCTACTAGGAAGATAAACAGGGCTTTTATTTGACTACATCTGAACTGTGCTGGCAACCTGCCACTCTGTCCTTTAAAGGACACTGATGAATCTTTCAGAAATTGGGAATTTGAAGTGGAACAGATCAGAAAGATAACCTTATATCAAAACAAAGACACTTCGATACCAGACGGTCAAGCTCCAAACCAACTTTTTATAAAAAGGCTACAATGCACACTGCAATTTGGGCCTTGTTGGATACGTAATCTTAGAAACCTCATGAGAATCACAAAGAATCAGATAAGAAGTGGATTTTCATGGGCTCTTGCCACAATGATCCGTATTTTACGCTCAGTGCTACTCAATCTCTCAGTATATTGTTTGGAGGGTAGTAACAGCCTTTGCCAATGCAAGATCTCTGGTGTCTGTAAACAAGGCACATGTGAGGGCAGCTGCTGTTGCCTTACGTTATGCTCTTCCATATATTTGCACTGAAAATTCTGCATGAAACACTTCATCTTGATTAAAAAAAGGCACTGGTACATTCAGAGCAGAATCATCCTGATCTAACCCCAGGTCTACTATAACTCTTCTGATGTTGGTAAAAAATCACCTTTGCATTCATGAAGGCTTATCTAGCTCCCTGCAAAATTTTTTTTTGCTTAAGTTTTATCCCAATGAAAATCAAAGGGATTCAGACGAAAATCTGGGGCAATTTGCAAAAGGACTCACATCCAAACAGGCCCCCTAAAGGGAGACAGAAGCGATTCTTCATTAGTAGCAATGCAGCGTGAAGGAATAGCTGGAAAACAACTAAATAAATCTGAAAATTCTAATTAGGAGAAGTTTGAAAGGCCACGTACTTTCATGCCTGAATGAATCCTTCAACACCTCAAAGGAACAAACCACATCCAGACATTATATGCGAGACTTGGCTCACCTACATGCTCAAAAACCAGAAACAATATCGACTCCTCAAACACAAGGGGGCAGTGGGAATACATATTCAACAAAGACTACCTGATTCATAGCGTGCACTACAAAGCTTTCCGTTTTCCACACAGAAATAGTTCTGTTAAATGAGTAGAAGCAGCATGCTTTTCTAGAGTCAGAGCAACACTGCAGCTTAAGTTTTATGCAATAGCATGCTTCATTTTGAAGTGAAAAGCAAGGATCACCTGAAGCATCGCTGGAAAATGCAAAGTGGTAGCTGAACAGAGAGACAGGCTATGTTTTTCTTTGCTCCTTCTCCCTCGAGCTCACAGGGTCAGCCCCGAAGAGAAGCAGTAATCCCCAGTGCTTTAGCACTCTCCTGAGGACAAACTATGGAGCAGTCTCTCATAAAGCAACAATCTGAACCCCCACAGGAACAACAGCTTTCAGAGTTCTCTGCTGCTTAAGTATAAAAATTACCAACACCCAAACCAACAAAAAAATCTGGCTTCAGTCACCAAAGGGAAACAATTCCTGTTTTAAGCTACTATGTGAGAGGCTGTTCTTCATCAAGCTGTATGTTGTCACCATCCTCATTCACCTTAAACAAAAAGCATACTGCTGACCAGAAATCTGAAGAATTAAGAATGAGGGGGTTTTTCCAGAAGAAAAAAATGCAATTGTGGAGGAACAAAAAACCCAACCAACCAAAAAAACCCAACACCCCCCCCCCCCCAAAAAAAACAAAACCAAAAACTCAACCAACCAAAAAAACCCAAATAAGCATTTCTATGGTTTTGAAAATTTGATAGAAAGCAATACAGAAATTCCTTGTAAAAGCTGGAAAACACTTCTGTCAAGATGAGAAACTAGTCTCCCACCTCTAGGAGTCCAAATCATCCCATTAGAATATAAACGTTATCACACATGATCAGAACCATGGTCCAATTAATGGATATGCTATTTTCTCCATGTGACTTGGGAGGAAGACAGAGGTATTGAACTAGGCAGTATTTAGATCACTCCAAGTTTTGGGAAGTTTGAATACAAATTCTTGGGAGAGAAAGCATTTTATCCCTTAATGCTGGTACTCATCCAATCCGCTTTGTATCCTACTAGGAAAGGGAGAATAAGTGAAAAGAAATCTTAATGCTCTTAAATGCTACTAAAATATTTAGCTGTCTTATCATGCTTTTGAGATACCACCTCTTTATGTGATTAATACCTGTTTACCGCTTTTCTTCTCTTCTGTATTTTTCTTGTCATTTTTTTTGTAAGCTTCAAATGTAGCTGGGTCAACACTGTACAAACACTCAGTCCACTTCCCATACAGTGCACAAAGCTTCTTTTTGCTGTCAAAAAAGACTAAGTTTACAAAGGAGCTTAAAGAGATTTATTTCATTGTTTCAGACAAAAACGTTTGAAAGAAGAGCTTTTGAGAGCAATTCTAAAACTCCATTATTGGTGATGCACATTTCATAACCTTGCTGTTGCAGGTTCATGCCTGTGACAGATTATGCTAAAGGCATTCAGTTCTACAGCTCCCATCAGAAACAGAAGGCAGCCATTTGCTTTCTGTTAGGAATGAAGCTGTTACCTTTTGTCCTGAATGTAGCCTTCAACTTTGTGCAACTCCTTCCCAAAGAGACCACAGGGCTTGAAACTTAGTACACATTTCTCACCAGTTCTAAAGGCAGAACAAGAAGGCACTAATTACTTCCTAATGCTTTTCCTCCTCAAACTTGCAGCAAGTGAAGTCACTCACACTCTTAACTTACTTATGGTTAGTTATTTCCACGTTTCCATACTGCTCAATCCAAAGTTTGCCCACAATGATGTTATGCACACAGCACGTAGGATTTGTCCATGTGTAGGCTTCATTGTGTCTAAGGGAGGGGAATAAATATTAAAATACTGTATCTTTGTACTGGATATCACTCCTGCAACAAGCCATCATCTATAAAATCGCACCAAGTCTTGAAACAGACATGGCAATAAGTTAGGAAAATGAGAGAAGTTTATTAACCTATTGCTACCGATTTCATCAATTCCTTAAAACAGCCACCTCAGTGCAGCCCCTGTTAGCACTGAATGACATGAGGACAGCCAACAGGACTCAAGCGTGCTAGCCTTAGTAGGACTCACATCCAGGCATCTGCAGAACATACAGACACAAGCCCCAACTACTGTTGCATACCAGTATGCAACAGTATATTAGGAGAATATATAACAGTATATTAGAAGAAACGATGGCATTTCCTTTCATTGTCTCATCCCCTCCTCCCCGCAAAGTGATCTGCCATCAAACATTAGGACATGGGCATTAGACATGTCCATTCCTAAGCTTTGCGACTCTAATGCAAACTAACCATCACGAATGTGGCCACTGTGCCTATGCAATTATTTACTTGACAACTTACTCAAGAAGCTCCAAAGTCATTGTGCCTTTTGGTTCTGCTTCCACGCTCTTGCCCCAGAATTTGAGTTTAGGATAAATTGATCCATGAAACACAAAATCATTATTTAAACCTTCAGCATAGAAAGCACTGATTGGTGGATGATGGCTAACTTGCTCTGAGAGAAGTCTAAATCCAAGATCATCTCTGCAAAATAAAGATAACCAAAAGCATGTATCTACATATCAAGTATGTGAAGTTGCAGTTCTTTTCCCCAGGATGAAACACATAGTTGGACCCATACATAGTTGCTGTACTCACTGCAAGAGTTAGTTAAAACCCTAGGATAAAACAAAAGAAAGATCAACTAGCACCTCATTCCTTATTCCAAATAACTGAGGACATAATGTAAAAAAGTAACAAGAACTACCAAATCTGATCAGTCAGTATATTTACTTTTGATAATGACCTCTTTTCTTTAACTTTTGCATAAACATAGGCCAAAACCTCACCCAAGAAAAGAATTTGGCCTAAGTGCAGCTGCACACTAATAAGAGTAACATTCCCTATTTGTATTCTGGACACTTGTATAATAAATGTTACAATTTTAACACCTCCCTTACGTACCATGCATCTTTTCATTCAGAAGGTTTCAGGAAAAAAAAAAAAAGGCAGCAATTTTTGTAAATAAAACTCGCTTTTAAACCTGGCAAATTTCGTTTGCCTGCTTTAAGTTGAAAAGTTAAGTAGTTTCCCTTCCCAGCAACAAGCATTGCAAGTTACTCCAGCAGCTGCTAGGAGAATGGGTGGACTCTTACAAGCTGAAGAGCAGCCTGCAAGCCACCTGACAAGTCTAGTGAAGCATCAGTTACACAGAATACCACTCTCCAGCACATATGCCATTCATTACCTGATCAATTCATATGTCTCTCCAAGCAATGGGTTGAACGGCTTCCCCGTACGCTCCCACTGCGAGGCTACAGCAGACACAGCAAATGCAGCAACACACTATTCAAAAGAGTAAGAGTACACAGTTAATCTACTGGATTTTAGTCTTCATCAAGTATCAACAGCAGTCATGGTATTACAGAATCATTCTTCTGAAATAGCTTAGCAAAGCCCTGTTTGCAAGGCAGGGGAATAAACAGTTGCCATCAAAAGGCTAAAAAAGCAAGCCTTAGGAAAAGCAAAACATTTTCCTAGATAAGCAAAACTGGCTAATGAATAAGAGGCTCGGACACGCAGCAAATTAGAGGAGTTCTTCCTATGAGACTATCTATGAAGAAAACAATCCCAACGCATTCATCAATAGCTAGCACGAATTACTACACCCAAAGTACCTGCATTCGCTCAGTTGTGCTGGAAAGTGAGCTGGCTTTGTGGATGAGGTATGTATGCTCCATGTACTCTGTAAGTCGCTGTAGAAAGCTCAGTGGCTCATTGAATATAACTGGCATTGTGATCTTCGACAACTCCTGATGCACAAATGAAATTTGTGTTAAAAACCAAATGATTAGATACACTGACCTGCAGTTACCCAGGCATAATTGGCTTATTACAAAAATAAGTGATGCTCTTAGTGCTAATGCAATGTGCTTGACCTGGCTCCACTAATGCTGAGAGGAAAAAACCCTGTACATCCCTTACGAGCTTGATAAGCCTATCTGTGTTGACATTAAGGCTGCTTTTAAAACAAAAAGAAAAGCAAATATCAAACAAACTTCCTATCAACAAATGCATTAAGAAGGTGAGATGAAACAATGGAATGAAGTGCTAAGGACTCTCTTTAAGACAAAGTTATTTATTGTCTTAAAATAAATATAGGCCATCTAATTACTTAAACATATTATCTTTTTTGGAGGCAGGTGGGCAGACAGTGGGGAGGAAGATGAAAAAGCACAGGGAAACATGGCGGCACAGGAGTAAAAAGAGGGATTCTGCATTTTGAAGAAAAAAAGGAATTTTTGTAACAGGAATAAAAATTTAAAAGAAGTCCTAGAGTTTTGATACTGTTTATTCTCTTTCACATTTTTAAAAAGCTTGCCCTCTGAATGCATAACATAGCAATGTTTTAAACTGCCTGCTGTAGCAAATTAAAAGCATGTAGTATGACCTCTGGCAATGTGCGCAGTAAACAGATTTGCAAACTTCTGTGCAGCAATTTCTGCAAAGCAGAATTAAGACCTTTATGGAATTTTTTTTTTCTCCCCTGCACACACCTCATGCAAGGCAGGCTTTCAATCTGCTCTTTGAGTTTTAAGGTTGTAACACTTTTCCTCTAAAGCCACTCTGAGAAGCCTCAGATGCTTCACAACAACTCAGGAGACTTGGAGCTGCTGATACAGGCATTGCCCAGCATTTCCACATGTCATTGCTTGGTGCTGTTTCTAACTACAGCAAGGGTAGGACAAGAAAAGAACAGCAACTAAACACACACATTCCCTTCTGTAGGCTACTGTTACAGGCTGACAGAGGTTTATCAGCAGTAAGTACTTTCAGCCTGTTGCAGGATCTAATGGAGAGAAGAACTTCTCAGTTCACCCTTAGCTGGAAGTAGATTATGTGCCAACCAGCTAACCTCTGATCTGGCTACCATCTGGCCAGTAACACCATGGAGGGGAAGACTGAGATACTAAGGGGAAGGGAGAAGCGCAAAATTGAAGTGGTTGGTTTTTTGGTTTTGTTTTTGCACAAAGTGAAAAATCTTTGCTACCACAAAATACTTTAAGGGCTAAAAAAAACACCAAAAACCAAGAAAATGCTTTTACTGAAGGAATTTTGCTCTGACCAAGTCTTACCTTTTCAAGCTGTGAAAGCAAATAAAGCATAAGCAGCAAATTAAAAAAAAAAAAATATCCCTCTCCGCAAAAAGTTTTCATTTGGGCCTCAAATGAAACAATCACTTCACATTTTTTACCATAGCTTTCTGATTACCTACCATTCCAATGCATTTTCTTAGGATACTCCAGATACTGAAGTCATTTCTGGAAAACATTGGAGATGGCAAGCTTGTTCTGCAGAAAGGAACAGGGAAGAAAGCAGAAGTAAGGAAAGTTTTCCATTGCTAACCATGACTAAGAAACCCAAATACTCTTTTTTGAAAGTAACAGTTTTCAAATTTTTAAATTAAAACCCAAGGGGGAATGACAGGGCTACTTTGAAGCACTTAAACTGTTTTACCTTCACAGAAACCTGAATTTCTCCAAAACCAGAACCATTCCCTTCATCTTGTGTAAGAGCAGTAGAAGAGAATTTCTACATCAGTTATCAGAACAGTGTTTTCACAATGGCACCATTAAGATATTTAGTTGTGTCTTTGTGAGAAAAAGTAAGATCCTTCTGAGTAGGTACATAGGTATGTGTTCATCATGTCTGAACAGATCTGAGGGTTATACAGTGGGGTGGTTTTTTTGCTAGTTACCTATATATGAACAATGAAGGACCACGATATTTATTGCCTATATGAAAATCAGCCCTCAGCAACAACAGAAAAAGCAGCATCATTAAAGAAAAAAAACCCACAGCAGCCTGTTCTACAGGGGGCTGACATATTCTGAAGCAACTCTTGAACGTATTTTCATATTTAGGCTGTATAATACAGGCTGTATTTCTCAGCTTTCCAAGAAATCAGGCACAGATTTTGTTCATTTTTCTTACTGCTACTGACTGGCTCAACTATTAATCCAATTTACCTATAGAAAGGCATAAATATAGGTCAAAGCCCTTTGACTACAACAACACTGAAATTCATGCTTGGATCACAAAGCTATTACCAATGAGAAAAATTCTCAATAGATAAAACATACCTAAAGCTCACTCAAACTGCATGAACTATTTGAGCTTCAAAGTTTACTTAACTCTAAATGATCGTGTTGCCCTCCTAACCAAGGTCTTGTCTCCCCTCAAAGCAGCTAAAGCAACGTCTTTATTTTAGAGAGTGTAAACAGGCTGTAGCTGCCTCCTCCACCCCACTTCCCTGATAAACAGAAACACTGCCAAGAGAAGAAGAAGAAAAAAAAATCCAATCAGGCTAAGTTGTTAAGTTTCAGTAGCCCTGCTTGCCTGTGTCAGTTCTTATCCCATACTTATCTGCTGCTGAAACACCTTTACCAGGGCTGATGTTTCAGTTTTCAGAAAGAACAAAACTGAAAAATTCTCCTTAAAATACGAGCCACACCCAATCAAAAACCTAACGATATGTCTGAACTCCTTATGGTACCAAACTGATTAGTTAGTAGGTAGCTAACAGCCTAACACTGACTTGTTTTACTTGGCTCCCATGCAGGGAATGAGTGGGTAGGAGGATTTATTTTAATTGACCAACATGACACTCACCCCCTATTCTGATTTTCCACTGATACAAAAATATTTCCTGAAATAGATCACCTTGAATAATATTAAGTATAAAATACTTCTGTGGATGTTTTGATACAAATGTCCAGGAGAGGACAGTGTCCACCAAATATTCAGTCTTATCTTCATTGGTAGCGTTTACTTATTTTTTGTGTGTATTCTTTAATGAAGGCAGCTTAGCAGAGGAGCTATTTGTGTTTAAGTAAGCCCTTCTGTCTATAAAACACACTCATGTGCCTTTAGTTTGCTGAAGTATACACAGGGGTTGCTTTCCTTACATGATAAAGCTCACATTTTCATTAAAGTTAACCTCCATTCAATTTGTTTAATTACTTGAAAGTTGGCATTCAGTTCCAGCCATTCATCCGTATTTCTTACATATATCAGCCAAACCTGATACGGGAGTCCATTCTTTTCTCCAATATAATACACGCATACTGAAGAAACAAAGCAGTTTTAAGCCACCAAGAAAGATCCCAGGGACAAATAAGGACAAGTGGAAAAAAATGACAGGCAGCCAAGACATGAGGCCTACTAACCTTGACATGCTCCCTGTGATTCAGGGAAAGGTTTGTGAATACAAAAATTTCCTTCCAGATGTCAATTTTAGAAACAACTCAGGAAGTTAATTTTAGCTTTAAGTGACAAAAACATGTGCTGAAATTTCTGTGCAGTAGAACAGATAAGATGCATTTAAGATCATTCATTTAAGCAAAAACACTTGTTCTAAACACTATATATAGTAGATCAGCTACTACAGGAATCTTGTGGGGAAGAAGACACATGGTGTGAAAAAGGCATGGTTACCTTGATCTTCATGTAAACCTGATCAAATAACCTTCTGGCTCCCAAAATTCAAACACAAACACGTTTCCATTCTGAAAGGCCCCCAATGGGGGAACCAAAAGGAAAGCTGACTACAAAAACTCAGCAGTAAGAGGGAAACAGGAGTGATGATGGATGTTAAGTGTTGGCAGGTATTACAGAACATTTTTGTGCAAGGGGTGGGTTGTTTGTTTCCTTTTTTTTTTTTTTAGGTTTGGCTCAGGTGAAGTATTTTCTTCTTAAAAAGAAGTGATTTGAATGCTTCTGGATTTAATGTCTCCTCTCTCTCAAATCCTCTCTCAAAAAGTTTTCAAAAATTAAGTCCACTCTCAAATCAACCTAAACTACAAGAAGTCATGTCACCCACATTCTTTCAAACACTCTATGAACAATCAGTAGGATGCAAACTACATTTAAAAAAAATCAGAACATGACAGCAGATTGTAAGTGGCACCAGCTTTACCTGTCTATATATGTACATCTTGACACTTAATTCCTTGGAACCAACATCTCCAAAACCAAAACACGCAGCCCCCATCAAAAACTGACCTCCACCTCCCTGTGAAAAACCCTCATCACTCAAATAAGAGTCAGATTAGAACTCAGGTTTTCCAGAGGAAGGTAGGAAATAGTCTTATTTATACTGACTGCTAACCAGTGTTAGGTACTCTCAACCCAAATGCAGCTGCAGATCCTCTATTCATCTGAGGAACTACAAGAAGCTATCCAGATTTTATGCAAAATAAATTAGTCTGGTCTATTCTCTAAGTGACTTGTTTCCACGTGGTTAACACAAATGAAAGTTAAACAAAAAAGTTAGAGCAAACCCAAGGGTTAAGGATGGAATTAAGTGCTGTCAAAATGTTCTGACCCCCTCACTTCACACAGCATGAAGTAGTTAAAAGTTTCTGCTCTGAAAGTAAATGGCATCACAGATGATGCATATGTGCCCACATGCCCTCTAACAATTCCCAAAACCAAGCAGCTCCAGGTAGGTAACACAATTCTGAAGTCAGAACTGCAATCAGATTCCGTTCCAGGCCAAGCATCGCTGCCACCAAAAGCCTCAGAAACAAGGCTGGAAACACCACACAACTCCTATCCCCTGGGAAGGTTCTCTTGGAGGCAAGATTTAAATTGGCTGAGCTCTGGGGAGAAACAGTTTGCATCAATATATTCGTGGACAAATCCCAATGTGTCACCAAGGTGCCAGGTAAAAAAGCTTGATGTTACAGCTTAACCTAGAATGTGCTCTACAGTAATCTAGTCACATTAAATGACGACTGTACAATCTTATCTATATGCAAAACAGATGTTTTCACTTTTCTTTAGCAGAAAATTATTAGCCAGCCAACTCATGCACTCATTTTACTCCCAACATCCTATACTCTTTTTACAACTAAAAGACATGCAACTCAGAGAAACAACTTACGCAGAGGTACTTGTTTGTTAATCTTCATTCCCCCTTATAAAACCAGCAGAGCTTAAATGCTCCGCCAGTCACCTACTCCCTACAGGTCTGATAACATAGTGCAGTGTTACGGAAACTTGCCAAGTTACTTCTTTTTTTTATAGTAAACATAAGATCAATTCCTGTTAAAACTCTTCAAAAACAATGCATGTCAACATGCATCATCATTTTCATGTTGATCATTAATCACCTCCTTTCTCCTCATTGTTTCCAAGGCAATGAATGCAATTCAGCTGTCCACCTTCACCTAGTGCTTCCCCCCCACCCTGAACTTCCTGCTCTAATTAGGCAAGGCACTTTGCCAAAGCCATAAATACCTCCCTTGCTAACAGCACAAGAGTGCAGGGTGACATGCTTAGTCAGCTGTTTAATGTTACCTTCCCAAACCACCCCGTTACTCCACCCAAGCCCTCATGTGCCTTAGTCTTTGTCTAGTATGGGAGGGATATACATGCAGAGGTTGAACCCTGAAACATCAGGTCTCTGGCATTACTACATATTTCAAGAGTCACTGCAATTGAACTATTTAAGATAACAAGTAATTAAAGCATGTCTTGTTTGCTTCTGTAAAACTAAATAGGAATTTCCTGTTTCTACAGAAATCTGGTGTCCCCATCATCATTCCTCACATTCAAAACACTTCAAAGCAGTCTTTTTGAAACACATGGAAGTGTGGCTTGATCTGTAGCACACACATTATATTGCCCCTTCACCGAAACTCAAGAATAGTGGTGTCTATTACAGCTCATTAAGTCCAGACCTATTGTCCTCCTTTATCGGCAAGGAAACAAACAAAAATGGATCATTTGACAACACAAAATAAGCACATAAAACATACATGAGGCTTTTAGAATAAGACTCCTTTTGTTCACATTTGAGTTTCTGATGCCAGCCTAGCAATATTTTTCATTCATTCCTGATACCAAAAGAAGGATCAAATGACTGGAAATTAAAGAGGCAATAGGAGGCATAGATCATTAAAGATACATGAAGGAATTAAAACCCACATAGATTTCAATAAGATCTATTAAAAAACAAGTGTGTTCATTTCTATATAGCACATTATGTTTTATTTTTACTTATTCAGATTTGGTCACCAAAAAGCAAGAGGCAAGAGGCACACTAGCCTCGGAAAAATATTCTTTATAAAATCATAGCACAACAAACTACTTATCATCCCTAAAAAAGTTTTAAAAGTTTTCACAGTTAGCTTCTCAGAGATTCCTGTGGTCTTTTACTCACCATTAATGCATATTATAACAATATAAGAACGGGCAACATCCTACCTGTGTTTTTTGATTCCGTTAGACAGCGACTCCCCACTGCCACAAACCTTTTCTTCAGACATGCTTGAAGTTATTGTATCTTTTGAATCCATGCTGTCCTCTAATGAGTAGGCTGTTGTCGTTTCAAACCCACTTAATGATTTTTCAGATTCCGAATCTGCAAGAGAGTAGGTGCATGTTAATGAATCTACAGCCTGTGCTAGACTTCAGTCACCAACAGATCTTCCCTCTTTGTACAAAACTGAAACCTAAGTAGGCTACTGTTTCCTGATGACAGCATCCATTTGGTAAGTAACTAGGTACCGCCACAGACCACTGCAGCCCTCTATCTAGACATGGACTAAAGAGATTGCAAGAACAGCATGAACACAGTAGATCAAAAATCATCTATCTAACAGAACCAAAATGTGACATTTTTATTTAATTGAAGCTGCTGTATCTCACTTAGGACAAGTGCCAGTATCAGTTAGATGCCAGTATCTTACCTAACTAAATACCAGTTACCTCAACATTTGAGTATCGACGACTGCTATGTAAGATCTCAGCTTGGTCTAAATTCTTAGACACCCGGTGCTGTTCAGCAACCTTTGCTTCCCAACTTCCTGAACAAGTATCAAAGAACAGGAGGAGGTATCGTATGCAGTGGATTACATTAGCCACGTAAGTCCCAGCAAAGTCGAAATGATAAGCTCACCGATCAATAAGATAAACTTTGTACTCTGGAAGGTAGGTTAATAGTACAATCCACATCACGCCTAAAACTAAAAACATCAACAACACCACCTTATTTCCAACTAGTGTTTTGGTCAGGTAGTGCTCGACCAGCTCTAGAAAAAGAGACAGTCTTGCCCCAAACCACAAAGTAAACATTTCCTAGCCAAAGGCTGTGTTTTTGTTTCATGTCTGTCTTTCAAACTTTACAAGATTGTCAAAAGATTATCCAATTGCAAGTTCCAAGAAGCAAGCGAACAGCTCAAGACAAATAAAGATGCACCAATTTCTATTCCATTTGGGAAATCCTTTAGCAGAAACCAGGTACAACACTGAATGGTAAACAGCTTAATGCAAGCCTCACTGCTTCTGAAAAAAGCGAACCCAAACTCTAGTAGACACTATTCCTGCTATGTACTACTTTCAGCTGATGCTACTGCTCTTGGCTGCAACTACCCAAAGAAATAATTGCAAGATTAGCCACTCTCACACACTGATTTTAATTCAAAACTAGCAATCAAAACCTGCTGAAGTAGTAGGCCATCCGAAAGAATATCTCAGTCACAGCTGTCCACAGCCAGGTGCTTTCTTGTTTTCTCTTAAAAAAATTAGCCAGTAGCTTCTCCAGAACATGCAAATTATATGTTGCTTTGGTGAAGGGGACAGTGAAAAGAGGGCTTTCTACTACGTATGAATTACAGAAGGGTCAAGAACAGGGCAAAATCCTGATGAATGGATGTGCTGTGCCACAATGCCTCCATCCTCTCTAGAGAGAGTAAGATCTAGAAGCATAAAGGAGATCTTTGCTTTCATTTAAAACATCCATCCCTATTCTCGTCAAGACAGTACTGAAATTACACCAGTTGCTAGGGAATGAAAAGAACTGCCAGCTGGTGCTGAGGATATGTTAAAAAAGTGGACTGGCACTCCAGAGAATCTTCTCACAAGTTTCCCCAAATTTGTCAGTCTAGTTATGTGCCAAATTATGATATAACATATCAAAGCATTAGTTTGGTGGGTGCTGTATATAGCAAGTAGGATAAAAGCATTTTTACTTGTGGACAAGTCTGTTACATAAAATACAGATCTCTCCAGAGATCATAAGCCCAGGTAGTCAGGAAAACACTGTTGCACATCCAAATATCACAGAGGAAGAGACACTCAGCATCCTGACCACATGACAAGCTATAAATCCCTTCAAGGTAAGTATTCCGCCTCTCTACCAAAAGAGCTGCTCAACTGTGCCAACAGTTATCGTGACAAGGAAAGCATGAAGCAAACCCAAACCCAAACCAAAGAGCCGGTCTCCTATAAGGCTCCTTCCTTCTTCTGTACCACCTGGGACTGTCTTGTTTTCAGACAAAAGTCATGACACACAATTCCCTCAATTTGAGTTTCTGGAACAGACCTAGGACTCCAGAGGCAGAAAGGGAAGAATAGGTAAGCTTCACCAGAACTGCTGACCACTCTCTGGTATGCTTCTCAGTATAATAAGGATTTTTAAACACTGCACATGATCAGTTCTCCTAATGCTGGCCTTACTACAAGAGAAGATTATGCTGAACTGAGCTCAGCATCTGCAAACCTTTCCAGAGCTGTAGACACTGACCAGCCAGCCTTCTCCAGGGCATGTGCCTTGCTTAATACAACAAGAGCATGCTATACAATAAAAGAACAGTAGAAGAATGAAACCAGACACTGTTAGAAGAAATCGGTCTCTAGAGACATCTCTCCCATTTTCCTGAGAAATGGCTCTCATTGAGAAAGTATGTCTACAACAGCTCCTGCCATCAAAGACAGCAATCTCCAATCCCTAAACTTCAGCCACCTCCTTTGACCCAACGAGCCTAACAAGCCTCAGAGTTTGTTTAGGTGTCGGAGTGAACAAGCCTAGTATCGGATCGTGAGCACAGATCAACAGGCAACTCAAACTGAGCTTTTCCCTGTGTACTTGCAGCTAACTCTTTTCTGAATTAAGATTTGCATACTCCCCCGTCACTGCAAAAAAAGATTTATATTCACAAGTTGCTACGGAGCAGCTGTCAAACAGATGACTAGGAAAAAATCAGATTTTTTTTTTCTATTGAATTTAAGGGGGTGTGGGCTGAGGAGGGGGGAGAAGGAATAAGAGTCCCTGTTCAGAAGCCAGAATTTTTAAGTCATCTTTGAGACAAGACCAGGCTGACTAGGAAGCACTCCAGCTCATGAAACCTGAAGTGTCAGGGTAACAGCAAAAACACAAGCTACATTTTGCAAGAGTGGGAGAGCAAGGGGAAACAGCAGAAGCAATGACAGAAACTTAACTCCAGGGAAGTTAATCTCTTATTGCAACAACTGGTAAGACTTCAGTTCCAGATAGAAAAGTTTGGCAAATATATTTGATTAATAACACACCTGAAAAAGGTAGTGTTTAACCACTAGGAAGGTTGGGTTTGAATTCTGACGAGGTATTTCCCATCCCTCTCGGAGATACTTAAATTCATTCTTTTAACTATATTCAAGGCAAGAACTCCACAACCTCTGCAATGTTCTTGCAGAGGCTGTGAAGTATTTTTGGTATGCGTTCAAAAAAAGCTACAAGACAAAACTACCCTAAATATAGAAGGAAGGGCAGTAAGTTTCTATGCTTTTTGTACGATTTTTACTTTTAAGTGAGCTGATAACTGGAGACAAACTAGGAAGTGAGCAAAAGCAACAGAACTAGTTGACTACTTCTTGTACCATTTAAGAGCATTATTTATAAACACAGCACCCATTAGTGGTA
Source organism: Gorsachius magnificus (assembly GCA_034008185.1). Classification (NCBI taxonomy): domain Eukaryota; kingdom Metazoa; phylum Chordata; class Aves; order Pelecaniformes; family Ardeidae; genus Gorsachius; species Gorsachius magnificus. The sequence goes on along the minus strand of CM067082.1, from coordinate 51,695,376 downwards.
CATAACAGTTGAAGCTGTAAGACAACAGGTTAGCTTCAGTATAATCTGAATATTCCCGTAGCTAAATAACTGCTTTTAAGCAAGATTGCATCTATGTAAAACCATTAATACCCCCCTCAACACACACAAAAGTTGTGTTTGCAAAAAAAAAACCCACCTGAGATAAAACCCGTTAAAGAGGAAAATCAGGACAGTTCTAAGCTCTTCCCAAACTGGGTGTGCAATTTGCATCTGTATTCCATTTTTATATGCTTCCTGAGGTCTGCATACTTAATCAAAGCTAATAACTTCTCCAGCTCTCTAGGAGATGCCATTGGTCTTGTGTAGTGCTTCTTCCCTTCCCCAGTTCCACCCCATTCTGCTTTAAATATCGAAGAAGAGTTTGACACATGTTAAGTATTCAATCCTGAAACAGAGAGCTCCAGGACTCCATGTGCTATTGAGTTTAATTACGTATTTCCACCACTCTCATGATGTGGATCAGCACACCGGGAAGCACTGTTAACTGACCTATTCCTATCAGAGTTCAGTTTAGTAACACCCTTAACTTTGCTGTTCTTAACACTAAATACCACGCAGGTTCTTCCTTTCATGTTCTGTGTATACTGCTCTCCCACTGCAGAGATTTAGGAGTCACTACAACAGCCAGAAAGCATTGATAACAGCCTATCACTTGAAGAGGAAAGACTTCAGCAAATAAACTACTACCTCAGTAAGCAATCTTACCACATTACAAATATTTTCCTCACCCCAGTTTTGGAAAAGAAAAGAAGATATTTCTGTAATTGTGCCCACAATTTCTACAAACAGAACTATACAACACAGATGTACCAGCAACCAATTTAGTCTATGCCAACATTATAGCAGGTAGCATGGCTCGTTTGGAGCAGATTTGAGAGCCAAACAGATGCTGCTGAGGACCTGACACTTGAACTAGATACATTTCTGGTGGTGTTCTCTTCAGATCAGCTCTATGTTCCCACCATGATGGACTGAGGGTCCAATAGCAACCAGACTGCATCTTCTGATTCAGCTTCATTCAGGAGTCTGGTTCATGCAATCAGATTGCTCTACAATGTGAATCAGAGGATGGTAAATGGGGACAAGTAACTGCTGCCGGGAACATATCCTTTCTAATACACTTCTTGTTCAAAAACCGGTTTGAAAAGTCTTGCATTGCTATGAATTGCCACAGCTAGCGATACTTTTGTTGAAAGTAAACAAGCAGCAGTGTCTAATACGCAGGCAACTTTCTTTCAAAAAAACCAAAACCAAAAAGCAGCAGTGCTTCTTCTTTCAACCTGTCAAGTCAAAGCTAACGATTCTTCAGCTCAAAGTGCAAGCCTACTTATGCAATACTCTCACTTCTAAACTCACTCCTACGGTGGAGATTTAAAAATTCAGAGAACTGTAACTAGAAAAAGACGGTATCCTAATAGAAAAAACACTCTCAAAGTAGTGGCATTTTTCCACTGACTTGTCACATCACCCTGTTCAAATGCATTGGTGTTCACTCAATCTCATGAATATGTCTATTTATCCAAAATCAGTATCATTTAATTTAATAAAATATTATCAGATTGCAAATCAGGTTTAGCAAAAGCTTTGAAGACAAAGTCCTAGTAGTTTAGATTTCTGGAGGTACAAATTTTTAGCTTCTGACAATTAGGCCCAGTCACTGCTCTCTGTTATAAAAATATTTACGGTCATATCCCCTGTCTCATTAGCCCAAGAAATAAGACCCACACTCCCAAACTCTGAGACACTGCCATATATCCCCGACTCATCTGCTCTCACTGTATTCTTTTCATACAGAGACAAGAAGCCTTCTGGTTGAGATTCCAGACACAGAGGAAAAGCAAAGGGGTTAGAAAGTATTACCAGAATCTCAGTGATTAGAAAAAAAAAAAAAAAAAAAAAAAAATCAAACCTAAAACCAAACAACCCCAAACCACACCCACAAAACTCATTCCTTTTGTGTTTATGGTGAAAGTTGTAAGCATGCATCCAGCAGCCAGGAAAATACGTCACATTTCCCTTTCTCTAGCCCACCCAAAAAATCGGAGTGCACTTCCCCCAAACATGTGCCTTCAGAGACAGAGGACCCTAACCACTGCAAAGCACTGAACGTGAACAACCTAGAGAAGAGAATCTAACACAAGTCTGATGAAGCTGACAGACAGCCAAGAAAGTGAGTCTGTCCTGGAAAATTACTTAAATTGCAATCAAGATTAATTACATTAAGTAACTTCTCCTGAAGGAGAGAGAATTGACATATATGTTGTGTGTGTGTGTGTAAGCGCACACATGTGTGTATATATATACATCTATGTATACATATGTGTATATATGTGTGTGTATGTATATATACATATACACACTCAACAAGTTTCACAGTTATACAAAATGACTCAATGTGATTTGTCTGCAGCTTCAAGTGACAAAAACACCACCTCTCCCAGCTAGAGAGGAAGCTTTGGACACTTTCATTCAAGAAAATTTAGAGACTGGGTCAGTTATGAGATGTATAGACTAACAGCTCTTTATAGCTGAGTATTCCCTCATATACACACAGCTAAACCTGGCTGGAGAGACTACATTCCAGCAGCACCATATAAACAACTATTCTCTGCTTTGTTTCGAGGAGCAAAAGAGCCTGAGGCCCTTCAGCAGAATTCTTCTTTTGGTTCTGGTTGAAGAACCTGTTTCTAGTGTTCCTCAATCTCTTCTCCTTAAAGGCTTGATAAATTTGTTACTGTGCCAAGCAGCAACGTCTGCTGTTGATTCGCTGTGTTCCTGTGCTAGTGCTATACTGAAGCATAGACTCCATTTCACCTGTTTTTATTCTCTGCTGAAGTTGCACACTGCAGAACACCTACCAAGGAGTCTGGGAACACCACTTTTCTCATCTGTCAGAAGCATCAGACAATTCAGCTCGCAGAAAAAGTAACCCCATGCTTGCTTGTGAAATATGCCATCACAACCTAATTACCTGCTACAGTTAGGCTACGTTCACCCTCAAGCTTTTCCAGATCCTTCATAGTTGTAGACAGCTGTGCGCTGTGGGATCACCCAGTTAGAGCTATTATTCAGCTGCACTATATACAGCCTCTCTATACAAATGCACGTTGCAATTATCTTATGCAGTTCAGAGTTTCCCAAACTCACTATTTGCATGTTCTGCCTGTGAAAATATGAGAGATACTGAAGAGCAGACAGGGAAAGAAAAGATATTTCAGAAATGCATGCAGGATTTTGATCCAGCTGTTTCTTCCACCTGTGACAACATATACAGAAGTGAAATAGAACAAGCCTTTCTTATACCTCACAATCCCTCAAAACTAAGGAATTTTAAGGACTGATCTTAACAACGGAACAAAAGAAAAAACATACACCACCCATGGAGAAAGCAAGTCAGAAGGGTACCAGATAGGAACCTTAAGTTTTGCTGTTTAAAAAAAGGGCGTAGACACCCAGGCAATCAGACCTTTCATGACTGCCCTGTGGTTTTGTAGCTTTGTTGTGCTAAAGTGAAACAATACAATTCTACAGCTGAACTCAGGCAAATTTTGAGAGGCCCACTCATAAAGCACATAAAGCACATAAAGCATTCTCCTAAAATTAGTTCCACATTAGAAAGGCAGCAAATTTCACTTAAAGTGAGACTGATCCCACCCCCTCATCTCCCTCCCAAAACATTCACCACATTCACACTCACATTCTGGACATCATTACTTACCTGAAACAGCATCATAGAACTGCTCTTCACTGATGATGCTGAGAGGCGGAGATCCCTTAACCAGAGACTGCTCTAGTTCATGGTGCTCAGTAGCTAGCGTCTCTAATGCTTCTGACAAGATCTTGTTTTTCTCCTGCTCATGCTCCAGTTTCAAATTCCTCACCTATAAGTAGATACATGTATGAATAAAATCTCTCTGAAGAATGTGTAGCTGGAAGCTATTCAGAAAATAGACTAATAAATAAATAACTGGCAAACAGCTGGAACTGAAACCGCACAGATTAATGAGTATTTTACAGTATATTTTGTGATGACAATAAGGTTGTTACTCAGCACTTTCGTTAGTTGAGATATCTGACAAATAAATCTGACAGTATAAATCACAATTCCCCAAGTAAACTCAAGCCACTTGAGGGGAAATATTTACAACTCTACTTGGATGACCTTAACTATAGAGTTAGTGATCGGTTTTCTACATGCACCAAGCTCCTTGTACTAGTCTGCTCTAATTTGGGCCAAGCAGCATCATCTAAATTGAATTACAGAGCAAATGTGAATGCCAGCTACAAATAACTGCAACTGAACTATGAGCTGAAAACATTTAACCCCGAGGATTACAAGGAGGAGGTTAAAAAAGATTCCTCTACTAACGGATTTAACGTTGATATAAACAGCCCTCCCTCCCCACTCCCAAAACAGTTTACAGAGGAGCCAGAAGCTGACAAAAAAAGAAGCCCAGCCACCAGATGGTGGACCTTTTTTTAAGCCCACACATGCAATCAGCTCCAGAGAGGATGATGTTATCCACGTTTTGAGTCCAGGACTAGTAACGGGAGAGCAACATGTCCTTCCTATTTCCTCCGGGGTTTTTTTGCTGGTGCTTTCCCACCTCCTCTTTCTGCCAGGGGAGGGGAGAGGGCTGGAGCTGAAGGCTCAGGAAGGGCCTCTTCTCCCAGCCCAGCAAGACTTTGGTGTACCACTTCTCCTTTAGTCCCTAAACCATTCGCTCTTCTCTTCCTTTCTCCCTTCCAGTCCCTTTTTAAAAGCATCCCCAACCCCTGCCTTGCCCTCTGGTTTACTCTCAAAGGTCAGTTTACAACACTGATTCCCCCTCCACTAAGAACATGCAAGGACACGACAATTAATCTCTTGGAACAGTTACAGGGACAACTTACACACTTTCCTAAGCAACTTACACATATACCAACATTACCTCTTTGAATCTAATTTAAGAACTGTTCGTATGTCCTATCTGGTTACGTTTTACATTAAAGCTTTACTTGGGAGGCTTCAAGCCCCCTCAGTTACAACCACCACTGAAACAGTGGTTTCAGAATCAGGCATAAATGAGGAGCTGCAAATTTAGAGGTTAGACAGGAGCTATTAAAGCAGATTTGCCACCTCCAGAGAAGAGTTTCCATGCTGGCAATACATATCCTTTGGAGAAAGATTTATGGAAGAAATTTTCACCCCCACAGTTGTGCCAAATACTAAATCAGCTGGTTTGGCTGCCAGGCTCTGAGTGTAAAGGGGCAATCCAATTAAATTATAATTAAAAGAGTATAAAATTGGGTTGCTAATTGAAAGCAATAAAACCAGTAAGTCACTTACTGTCTAATAGTTTTACCGTGAATAAAATGAAAAAAAAAAATTCTGGACTAGTTACTGTCACTTTCATTTCAAGTTCACTCTGACAGTACCAACGAAGCCAATTACTGCAATGTTTCATACAAATCAGATATGCCATTGCAAAAGAGATACTAAGCAGTTTCTGCAGGGGTTACATTTTGTATGCTATCAAAGAGTTAAGGAACTGCCCATTTAGAACAACAGCATCAGTATTTCACTCTCCTGAGAGAGGGCAGGGTGGAGGACTGAAAATAAAATGGTACTTTTTGTTCTTATTAAACAGTGAAGTGAAACCAGTTATTAGAATGATATTTGCAAATTTTTTTTACAGTACTGAATCAGATGCCTTTATGCTCTAATATTTTGTTTTGATAAATTATTTGAGCAATTTACATCTTTACCTAAACCTTAAGTTTCAATGTTATTTAACAGCAAATTGAAAGAAAATCAAAATATATCTAACAAAACCCAGATGAGCCTTTTTTTGCATCCTCTAAAAGCATGGTAGTGTGACTAAACAAGCAACAACAGATATAGGATTAAGACACCACACCTCCTCCAAAAAAGTCTTTTATAGGCTTTAAGTTTCTTCTGTCCTACCATATTGCAGTGCTATTCAGAATTGCAGAAGGTGTACTAGAAATAAATTCCCTTTTTGGAAATTAAATAGCCAGCTTTACAATAGGGTTCACTTTTCTTTGTACTTCCAGGCTTCCTAGCTGCCAAACACTTACTAGTACAGCAATTACAAACTATTAGTAGGTAATAAAAAAAAAACCAACCCAAAAAAAGAGCTTTTCTTCTGTTACATAAGCAGCACAACACTAGCCAGAATCGAAGGAAAAAAGAAAACATGTTGAAGTTTGTTGCTTGTAACCTTTGAGGTACTCATTCATATCCGAATGAACTGGTTTTAAAGCAACCTAAATTCAATACTTGGAGGTTAGAGATGAAAGTCCAATATAAAACTTTTGTCAAACAGTACTGAGCTTGTGGGATGCACATACACATTCAGAGACCAAGACATGGCTCTGCGAACCTCCACAGCCTAGTACTCAGTAAAGGGTAAGAGTTCACACCAGCAGCCCTTTAAAGGTAGTGGTCTGGAAATACTGTCTGTAACTATACTATGTCATTAAGCACCAAAGCATTTCTACCATTATTTGACTGATTCTACCTGCAGAAAAGCAATGCTTGCAGAGATAGAGCTAGTACAACCTTTGTGTACTCTACTTAAAAATACATGTATCACTGGAGAAATAACCTTGTTTAATTTTTGTTATTTAAACACAGAGCAGCCATACTCTATTTTTCATTCACGATTCTTAAGCCAGGTAATAGACACCCCTACCCGAGGGGATGCGATACTGGACCTGGTGGTCACCAATGCAAGTGAGCTCGTCGGAAATGTCAAGATCGGAGGCAGCTTGAGTTGCAGTGATCATGCGCTGGTAGAGCTCACGCTCCAGAGGGAAATGGGAAGAATGAAGAGTATAGTCAGGACCCTGAATTTTAGAAAAGCAAACTTCCAGCTCCTCAAGGAGATAGTCGGAAGGACTCCCTGGGAAACGGTCCTCAGAGACAGGGGAACAGAACAGAGCTGGCAGATCTTTAAGGAAGTGATCCACAGAGCGCAAGAGCTCTCGATCCCCAGGTGTAAGAAGTCGGCAAAGAAGGGAAGAGACCAGCATGGCTGAGACGAGACATGCTGGTCAAACTAAGGAGGAAGAGGGAACTGCACAGGCAGTGGAAGCAGGGACAGGCATCATGGGAAGAGTGTAGGGACGCGGTCCGGTTGTGTAGGAATGGGGTCAGGAAGGCCAAGGCTCAGCTGGAGCTAAACTTGGCTAGGGATGCAAAGAATAACAAGAAGGGTTTCTACAGGTATATCAGCCAGAAAAGGATTGTTAAAGAAAGCGTACCCCCACTGATGAGCGAGACTGGCAAGCTGGTAATAGCAGATGAGGAGAAGGCTGAGGTACTCAACAACTTTTTTGCCTCAGTCTTCACTGGGAAGCTCTCTCCTCACCCCACCCGAGTTGATGGATGGCATGAGGGAGACAGGGAGGGCAAAACCCTTCCTGCTGTAGGAGAAGATCAGGTTCGTGACCACCTGAGGAACCTGAATGCGCATAAGTCCATGGGACCTGATGAGATGCATCCCAGAGTCCTGAGGGAATTGGCCGATGTAGTCGCCAAGCCACTCTCCATGATATTTGAAAAGTCATGGCAGTCAGGTGAAGTCCCTGGTGACTGGAAGAAGGGAAACATTGTGCCCATTTTCAAAAAGGGTAGAAAGGAAGACCCTGGGAACTACCGACCTGTCAGCCTCACCTCTGTGCCTGGGAAGATCATGGAACAGATCCTCCTAGAAGCTATGCTAAGGCACATGGAGGCCAGGGAGATAATTCGAGATAGCCAGCATGGCTTCACCAAGGGCAAGTCCTGCCTGACGAACCTAGTGTCTTTCTATGATGGTGTGACAGCATCAGTGGACAAGGCAAAACCAATAGATGTCATCTATCTGGACTTCTGCAAAGCCTTTGACACAGTCCCCCACAACATCCTTCTCTCTAAATTGGAGGGCTATGGATTTGATGGGTGGACTGTTCGGTGGATAAGGAACTGGCTGGATGTCCGCATCCAGAGGGTAGTGGTCAATGGCTCGATGTCCAGATGGAGACCGGTGACGAGTGGTGTCCCTCAGGGGTCCGTACTGGGACCCGTGCTGTTTAATATATTCATCAATGACTTAGACAGCGAGATTGAGTGCACCCTCAGCAAGTTTGCGGATGACACCAAACTGAGTGGTGCGGTTGACACACCAGAAGGACGGGATGTCATCCAGAGAGACCTGGACAGGCTGGAGAGGTGGGCCTGTGTGAACCTCATGAGGTTCAACAAGGCCAAGTGCAAGGTCATGCACCTGGGTCGGGGCAACCCCCAGTATCAATACAGGCTGGGGGAAAAAAGGATCGAGAGCAGCCCTGCCGAGAGGGACTTGGGCGTGCTGGTGGATGAAAAGCTGGACATGAGCCAGCAATGTGCACTGGCAGCCCAGAAGGCCAACCGTACCCTGGGCTGCATCAGGAGAAGCGTGGCCAGCAGGTCGAGGGAGGTGATTCTGCCCCTCTACTCTGCTCTGGTGAGACCTCACCTGGAGTATTGTGTCCAACTCTGGAGCCCTCAGCACAAGAAGGACATGGAACTGTTGGATCGGGGCCAGAGGAGGGCTACTAAAATGATCCGAGGGCTGGAGCACCTCTCTTATGAGGACAGGCTGAGGGAGTTGGGCTTGTTCAGCCTGGAGAAGAGAAGGCTGCGGGGAGACCTGATTACGGCCTTTCAGTATCTAAAGAGGGCCTATAGGAAAGATGGGGAAAATCTTTTTAGTAGGGCCAGCTGTGAGAGGACAAGGGGTAATGGTTTTAAACTAAACCAGGGTAGGTTTAGACTGGATATAAGGAAGAAATTCTTTACAATGAGGGTGGTAAAACACTGGAACAGGTTGCCCAGAGAGGTGGTGGAGGCCCCATCCCTGGGAACATTCAAGGACAGGTTGGATAGGGCTCTGAGCAACCTGATCTAGTTAGTGGTGTCCCTGCTCACTGCAGGGGGGTTGGACTAGATGACCTCTAGGGGTCCCTTCCAACCCAAAACATTCTATGATTCTATGATAGTTGGCCAATAATTAAGTTGTGAGGTGGATTATTCCATCTTCCTGGCTACACCACCACCATTTTTGGAGGTGACACTTCAGCTTTATCCCTTTTCCCAAAATTTTTTCTTCCCCATCCTGTATTTCTTCAGTGTCCCAACACAAAACCAACTGCAAGATTACAGAAGGAACCTCCAGACTAGTTTTAAAAATGCTTATTAACACAGAATCTTTAGGATCTATGTATAAAGCAGGAAGATGAGCATAAAACAAGGAAGAAAACACCCGCTTTCAGAAGCATACGCATTTCAGTCTATTAAACTGGACACGGATAGACCAACATTTTTCAGTGGAATATCATCTGATTCTGTGAAGTTGCATTAGCTGAGTACTGTGTCGTTGTACACAGCGATGCAAATATTTCTATAAGGCAGTAAGTATCACACCAAAATGATGCAGGTAATCAGTGTATACTCAACGCTGGAAATCCAGTCTTAGTGTACCCAGGAAAATACCAGAAGAGACAATTTATTGTTAGCCTGTGTAAGGCACAGCGTGTGATAGAGCCGTGGTTTCTGTACCTTTAGTAGTGGTGCCTGAGCCGAGAAAGAGACAGATGGCAATTCACATCGTACTGGGTTCAGCTCCTCATCCTCCAGCTATGGAACGGCTGTCATTTTTTTGATCCCTGTTGCTGGTCCCCACAATGCCAGTGCCACCATCAGCATTGTAAGCTTTCCACTGAGCTTCACAGGGATGGTGGGGCACAGAGCGCTCTGCAAGCCCGGTGTGAGGCGAGATGAGTTCCCAACATTAACTGGTCAGGCTCCCTACGTTACCCTTGTCAGGAGCTATTCTGCACACAAGCAATTACAGTTATCAATGAAGCTGGGCTTGCACTTGCACTGTTAGATGATGACAGTTAAGATCAGTCTGGTTTTCATCTCTAAAGAGAGTATCATTACAGTGAAACTTCAGATTTGTAATTGCTGATGGAAACTATCTAGCTTTGTCTCACAGAAGTAAACACTCAATCCTTACAGGTATAGACACAGCCATATAACATGATATACTGACACAGAACCAGTAAGACTTCAGTATCTAGGTCAGTGCAACAATTTATTTTTTTTTTTTAAAAAAACACTTGTCCAGCTGAAGAGGTTTGATACCCAAGTTCTGGTAACTGGTTTCACTTCTTGTTTAACTGAATGGGAATCTGCTTCCAACAGCTTCCCATAAATGAGTCCTTCAGGCTGCAAGCACTGAATTGTGAGTTTAAATAGTAGGATTGAGTTATTTTAGCAGTCAGACATCTATTTATTTTATTTTTTTTAAAAGGAAAGCAACAAGCCATTTGCAGACACTTCTATTGTCTTTCCATGCTATTAGAAATCCTACTAAGCACAAGAGCATGGTTTAAAAGAGAACTCCTTCACTGTGTATTACCAGCAGAAAGTTCATGTGCCTATTTCCAAAGTATCAAAAAGCTTATCTGTGTTTAACAAACACCAGTTCCATTCCTTTCTGTACCCTCAGCTTCCATGAGGTAGGTGGGAGACTAGTAACATGCACCAAACCACGATTTCTTTTTTTTTTTCCCTTTTTTAAAGCCTGAAGCCTTGAACTGTATCTGTGCAGCCTGTAACCAAGGCTTCTCTGTCATCCTGAAGACATCTCAGTACAATACACAAAATACTTGCTTTGTTTGGTGCTGGATGCTTTTAATTTAAATTAATGTCCAACAACAGTGGCACTTTTGTGGGGTAGGGAAGGGTCACACCACTGTATGCCCAGCTAATAAATGATCGTCTCAGCAGCATGCTATTGCAGCTGCAAGTAAATCTAAAACCAACACACAGTAAGCAAGCGATAGAACCAATACAGACACCTCAAAAATATGTAGGGCTACCTGCCTTTAACATTAGAATAATAAATTAAAAGACAGCATACCTTAGCTCTAGGTTCTCCTGGACTGAGAGAGAGAAAAGTCAAGACTTCACAACACTGCAGTGCGATGATTTAGTTGACTTTCACTTTCAAAAGCACTCAACTTCAATGTTAGGAATAAGAATGCCCAAAATATGCAGACTTTCGACTTGTGTAGGAAGGAAGAACTACCTCTTTCACATAGCAGCCACCAGGGGATCTGAAGCCAGACTCTGCTGGAGTGTCAGTACACTGTGTACCAATTCTGCTCTGCAGTAAGCTGAGAGCAGGAAAGCAGCCTATGACACTGCCTCACCAATGTCTCACTACACAGAAGTGGGGTTTTGGTTTTCAGAATGAATGGCTTTGTCCAACTGCCACAGAAATTACATCCTCCCAAAACCGTCACCACTTATGGGACATTTGCCACAAGGCACAGATGCAAGGATGCAAGTTTTCAGTAGCATGCTAAGGGCTAGTCAACACCTGGCTGCAAATTAACATAGAACCAAGGAATTAGAAAAAATGCTCCTACAGTAGAACTGACAGTTTTCCGTGGACATCTCCTGACATTAAGAAATGTAATCCTGCCTTCTGTAATGAAGTAAATGCCAATCAAACCTGTCATTTGTTTCACAGTATGCCTATTTATACAAAACTGTTAGTTTCCAGGGTCAGCTACTCCAACAGGACAGAGTATCCTGAAAGACAGAACCTACAAAGCTCTGTGTTGTAACACATAACACTATGGGAAACTACTCACAGGAAGCACCGGGATTCCAAAGCGAGGATTCTTTCCCTTCTTCTGTGATTGCCATACCAAATGAACCCTTGCCAAAAAAATCTGAGGCTAACAGTGCAAATCACAACCTCAATGCAGACCGTTTGATATGCACTCTGTCTATTCTAAGACAAGCTCACATAGTTGCAATTTTGCTGTTAGTACAATACAGTCCCTATTGCTAGCGCCTCCTTGCATAAGCCAGTTCTTTGTGATGACCAGTTTAAACTAGTGCTGAGTAAATCTGTTATTCTTTTACATTTAATGTAGAATGAGAACTACATCACTTTGAGGAGTCAGGTCTGCCTCCATGTCTTGAAAAAAACCCACCTTTTCATTTCATCATGGCAGAAATGTAAAGGCTTTGAGTATCTTCCCTGTGGCATATCTGCTTAGAAATAGAACAGTTCTATATGTTTTGTTAGCTAACTTTGAACCATGCTACTGCAGCACTAATTCTACAGGATATGCTTCTATGAAAACATACTTTTAGATTTTCTGCTTACTTAGAGTAGGACTAAGTTGTTGCTTAAGCTGCTAGTGAAATGAAGCCTGAAACCAGTTGCTTTCACATGGAGTTCTCATAGTTTTAACCACATTTAAGCTTCAAAAGAGGAAATTTTCCAGAGAGGAAATAAAAAAAAAAAAGGCATGATTTTTACCTCTACTCATGGGACTTAACTCCCACTAAGCACACATTAGTATACGATATGAATATGTATAAACCTGCACTTTCCTAACCCTCCCCTCCTCCACCCCCCCCCAAAAACAGGAACAGTTTTAGTTTCAGTATGTTTCCTTACAAGCACGCCTCGGGTATTTGAAGTACTAGAGAAAGGAACGAGTGCTTTATGAATACTCCTATGACACATCATAAAATTGCAAGCATGACAGCTCATGTTAAAGCAAAAACAAAGTGTTCCCAAACAGACGCCATCAGTTTCATATACACATCACTAGATTCCTAAAGCACTAAAAGCATGCAAATATTTTACACAAAACTTTCAGAGTTCTTATCTGTTTACACATAGGCCTTTCCACACAGAGTCGCCCTGCTGACTCACCACTCCCTATCACCATCGACCACAAGGAGCTGTGACAACCGTGCTATCTTAACATACGTTAAGGCCTTGTATCATAACTCTTCATTTGCTGGAGCTAACTAGTTCTTGTAAACTTCATCATAGCTTTGGCTCACCCCAGGCTACAGAGGACTGATCCAAAAAGGTCATGCTTTACTTCAACCATTGTTTCTTCCTTAGGTTTTCTCTCTGTGCTATAATCGTACCGTTTAGCCGGCTTCAGAGATCTATCCCATCTCTAGTTAAAAATAGAATAGTGAGATAGCACTTGCCAGTGACTTGAACTACTGCTAGTGCAACTACTGAAATGCAAAGCAAGATGTGATCAGTTAATCAAGGAGGTAAGGTGAGCTCACTGATGATAGGCAAAGGGTTACTTACTGTATCACAAGACAGCATCGGTCTTCATCTCAGAAGTCTGGCCAGCTGACTCTGCAGCTACAGCATCAGAGTACCACATCTTACTGAGATCATCAAATTCAAAAGAGAAAAAAAAACTGAAGCGGCTAACGTACTATTTTGCTTTCTTTCAGACCCATATACAGGAAATGTCACCAATAAAGTTCCTTTTTGTACAAAGCCTGAAAGACCCCCATACACACATGTAAATCCCATACATACCAATTTGACGTCCTGGTAATCTATTCACTTACATCCCAACTCAAAGTCTACAGAAGAAACCAAAGACTTCGTAAATCAAGTCATAAGACTCTTCCTCAATCACTTCCCACATGAACACAAGGATTCATTGTTGGTCAACTACTAACGTTCACCTCAGAAGTTCAAGAGGAGGAGTTTAGCAGGGCTGATTTGGAAAGGCTACGTTTCATTCTTCCGCGTACAGAGTTACAATATTTCCCTGTATTTATTAATAAAATTCTGCTAATAAAGAAAAGGACCAGATATGATAATAAAACTTAGAGACAGTGGAACCGCTACTAGAAGTGAGAGCCAAGCTATTGTCCACACAGAAGAAACTCGGATTTGGGCAGGATCATGTCAATGCAGACAGACATCAAGGCAATAAGAGAACCGTTATTTGAGGGAAGAGCTGGACATGCTGAGAGCAGTCAGCATCCTTCTTCCAACATATAAGTCTATTATAAAAATTCATAATTTGAGACTGCCTCAACTAACAGTTTCTGAACTACCTGCACGCTAAGGACAAAGACTGTTTGCTTCCCACCTTTCCCTCCTAAGACACTGACACTTCCTCCTCAACATGGAGCTCACTGCCTTCCTTCCCCCTCTCCTGTTTCCACATTTGGCTATGTCAAAGTTTGTTTATTCGGAGGCTGATGAAGCACTGCTGTTTTAACCAGCAGAGAATGTCACAGTTCTGAGCCAAGAACCCATCTAGGAGTGCAAGAACAAACTGCAAAAGACTTAATTTCTGACTGCAGATTAGAAGGATGGCTTTGGTTTAAAAGCTTGGGCTTAAGCTTTTCTATCAGAGAAATTGCTTTCTTCAAAGCGTTTCTGCACTGGTCAAGATTTAACAGAGTTTTTTCTGGTTTGTGTTCTAAAGTGAGACTTAATGGCAATTCCAAGTCTTCCTCTCAAAAGTATTTGTTTTTCACATTTGACTTAAGACAACTTAACTGGTAAATCTCATGAAGTTTGCTTAGGTTTGAGAGCTGCAGAAGTTGCCAATTTCCAGAATGCTTTCTCTCCTTACTCTTGTTCCAGTATTATAATAATGATTAGTCAAATAGCAGGAGTTCAAACAAAAAGCCTTCTGATTTTGTCATTTTCTGTTAAGTATTGTTTCTATTCTGAGTAAAGCCAAAATTAAATATGGCTGCTATTCACGTTTGCCAATAGCTTATGCCAAAACAAGCTGGGACTGAATGACATCAGCAGTGATGTACATGTTTGCGAAGCTCATTTCAAGTTGCAGAGCTACAAGATTACCAGAATAAAGCCACACCCCAAAGATACTTTGCTGCCCTAGTGAGATTAAGCATCTATTTCCTGAGGCATATGCCACAAGTAACCTTGCCCAAACTAAGGGTCTCATTCAAGCTGATCTATTACACTGGTGCCAACAGGACTAGAACAGTATATTGCTGCATGTTTTCAGATCTGGTAGGGACTTTTTTTTGCATCTTTTCCCTTCGAGAGACTCCGGACATCTTTGAAGTTTGTTAGTCTCACAAACAGAGACACCAGACTTTAAGATGTAAGGGCTCTTGAGAACTCTCACAGGAAACATTTCCTTTTTATTCTTAAGGACCGTTTTGAAAATAGATCTTAAGGCAGTTTTGATCTAGCTACTTCCCTTAAGTATTTTTCAGTATACACCGTTGATTACTTTGATCAACCCCTTTGTATCCCCTCCCCCACGCTTCTTCCCAGTTGGATCACAGCAATGCGTGTATTAATGTTTTCTCTTTTAAAGCAACTGTCGTGGTTTTGCTATGTTTTTGTTGGCTCTTACTGGCTTACTATTGCTGCTACACAACTGGATGCATCGTTGACTCAGAGTGAAACCAGCTTCCTACTAAAAAATTAACACTTCTGAAGCTGGGTGTCTGTTCTACAAGCTCCACATTGGGAATCTTATTAATTATTTATGAATAATAACTGAGTTGTTTTTAAAAAGCAATTCCAAAATAAACATGCATGCTGTACAGTTGTTCTGTATTTATGAAAAACTCAGACATCTTATTTGCTAGTTTTTAATTAATTTTGGATGCCAACCAAACTGGTTAAAAATGAAAAAAATTGAATTCCTACACAGGCCAGCAGTTGACAGTGAATTTCACAACACAGTGCAGAGTTCTGATCTGCAAACGAAATCCACCTTGGAAAGCATTCTCATTTGCCATAGCCCAGAACAGGCTTTTCTCAACTTTCCGATATTAAAGAATCAGACTTCACAGACAGACACAAACGCAGAAATCCCAATTCTACTTCAGATTTTAGATGGACTCGTAGCAATAAGGATTTTGTCTCTTCTAATGGACAAGTTTCCTCTGAGACACTGTTTTGACCTTACCCCTAAGCAGGTAACAGCTGGCAGACATCAGCTAGGCCCTGGGTAGGCTGATAAAGAAATGTGTGAAATGTTGTACAGAAGTTAGTCCTGCAGTTAGGGCCGACAGATAACTATGCTGTGGGCTACAGGAATCCAAATTGAAAGTACACAACCTTAGATCAAATTAGCAAAAAGATATTTGCGTATTGAGCAATCTGAAATACTGTCTCCCCGTTCTTACTTTTGTTGGAAATAATTGCTAAAGTCTAAACCCACTACAATTATCCCAAAATATTATACCTACTGATATATTACAGGGAGACACTATAGAACACCACCATCACCATGCAGAATAGCCAGATAATCCAAATATTCTCACTCAGTGGAAGCAATCTTCTCTCCTTATGAATGACCTCAAGCACTTTTGCCTTTATCTGGCTGGGGGTTTTGTTGTTGTTGGGGTTTTTACTTTGTTGCAAGAGTTCAGTGTGTTACTCATTGCTAATCAGGTCCTCCTTGAGCAAAATGTAACCAAAGATGAATCGAGTAGATAAAACAAGCCTGCTTCTCCCTGGGATACATACTTGAGACTGTGAAGAAGCTATTTACTGATAAATCTTCTATTTATTATTATAATCTTCTAATTATTAATATGCAACTCAGTAGCATCTACAGTTCAGAGGAAGAAGTGGCCCAACTTAAACTTCGAGTAAGCTCTTTTGCAAACTTCTCCAACAAAACCCACTGGCTGCTAGAATAAAACTAAAGGCAGATTTGACAAAAGTCTAAGTCTAGAAGAACACCGAGAGTTCTTCCCACCCCAAACTGAAAAAGCATCCAACAGCCTAGGTGACACATCGGATTTTAGATTCGATAAATTGCATGTGGGAGCAAAGACTATACTAAACACCGACTTAGTTATCAGCTGATCTTGACACGTGGTTCCCTGAAATTGTCTAAAACTACTGTACTAGACTGCCTCTTAAGCACTCTGTGGATGTCTGAGGGCCGTTCAGGCTAGAAGAGATGGCTCAGGGTAGATCTCAATCTGTATAAATGCCTGAAGGGAGGGTGCAAACAAGGCTGAGCCAGGCTCTTCTCAGTGGTGCCTATTGACAAGACCAAAGGCAATGAGCACAAGCTGAAACACAGGAAGTTCCCTCTGAACACCAAGAAACACTTTGTCACTGTGAGGGTGACCAAGCACTGGCCCAGAGACATTGTAGAGTCTCCATCCTTGGAGGTACTCAAAAGCCATTTGGATGTGGTCCTAGGCAACCAGCTCTAGGTGGTCCTGCCTGAGCAGGGGGGTTGGACCACAGGACCTCCAGAGGTCCCTTCCAACCTCAACCATTTTGTTATTCTGTGAGATTACAGTTTAGCCCTTAGCCTGAAATGTGGCTTCAGAGCTAGAGGAGGTACAGCTCAGACAAAACTAGATTTCTGCGATCTATAGGCACAGATGCAACTGTCTAAGGTTTCAAGCTGTCTTAAAGGCTCAGCCAGCTCATTTCCACCTCAGTTTGGTTTGTCTGACCTTGAAGCAAGGTGTTTCACTGGAACAAAAGACAATCCAATTTGCATGCATAGCACAGAGTACTTCCACAATTAATAGCTTTGTTGGCATTTCCAGGAAGGTATAAACTACTGACCTGTATGGATTACCACATAACCTAGAGGAGCTATACCATTATCTTGACAACTTAAGGTTATTCCCCATCACAGTGATAAAATCCCCACGTAGGACTCTGCCCCGTTAGTTCCTGTCTATCAGGTCAAACCCTCCAAGTTCCTGCAGATGCTTTTCTGCTACAGTAGACCTGCACAACGTCTAGAGGCTGGTGCTCCGGCCAATTAAACTGAATGTTTCCAGACAAGGCAAGAGTAGTTTTGTTTTCCCTGCTTTTTCTCCCACCATAGCTCTTGACTCAAAAAACAGGAACCTGCAATAGCAACACTATTAAATTTCAAGATTAATAGGAATCTGTATTTCTAGTCAAGGGTCAAACAACATACCTCAACAAGCTTAGGTTGTGGAAGCAGTGTAGCTTTGGCAGCACAGAACTCTTCCAAAGCAGATAAAGTTTACAGTCTGCTTCTGTGACTAAACTGTTCTACATCTAAGCTAAGAAGTACCCATACATTATGATGTACACTTCAGACTTCCTTCAAATAAGCATGCTTTAAAGCCATTCTCAAAGTCTCCTAGCGTACCTATGATCCAAGAGTTAACTGCATTGATGTCCAAGTTTTAACAGTAATAATGTAGCAGTGACAAGTATGAGAGGAGGGAAAACATTCTGATTCAAGACCACTGACTGAGTCCATGTTTACCTTACGCGTGGCTTAACATGAAGCTATGCAAGCAAAGCAAGCACATCACAGGTGTCACTCCCAAATGCATTCTATAAAGACAAGATATTCAGGTGAGGACATCCTTACATCAAAGCTGGGCATCCTCTTATACTGAGCTCTTCAGGATATTCACAACAAATGGATACACTTTGTTCATGAGGCCCTCTATCTTACCACTCCTTTGCAGCAACACTCAGCTCTACTACAAACACAGCATCATTTGCCTTGTGTGTGCTTATCAGCTACCCTTATATGATAGCATAGGCCTGCATTTATGATTTGTACGTAACACTGAACACATTTATTTTTAAAGTATATTACTGATGCATTTAAAAGAGGGTGATGTTAAGAACAATACAAGCACTCTGGAGAAAGAGGTTACTAACATTCCTTGATGACCAGGCCTGGTATGTGCCTTCAAGGAAAAATAATACTAGTGATTTATTTTCAGTACATAAACACTTTCTGAACAGCCCATTTACCAATTCTAGTGATAAACTCAGTGACTCAGCACTCAGGATTATACAAACACATTTCTTCACTGGACAGAGATAACACACTTCTGAATATTAATATTAAAACCAAAAAAGCTTTTAAAGTCACTGGCAACCTGGGGGAGAGAGAGGGGCAAACAAGTACACATTCGGTTCACAAGATTAAACATCAGACGAGGTCAAATTCCACAATGGCTTACCTCTATTATTAAAATGGTATCAGTTCTGAGAAGTCATTGAATTCACAAAAGAGAGAAAAGAGCAGTTTTGGTTGAAAAAAGCCATGATTGTGGCCATATGAATTTACAAAAAAACCCCCCACACCACACCCTCCCACTAGTACTGTCTAAACAAGAAATCATCCATTTTATTCTTCACAGCTAGAAGACACCTGTATTTCATGGAACCAGAAGTGACAAAATACACCAATAAAAACCACAAAGAACAGCAGAAAAGTAAGTTTAGACTCAGCCAATCTCCTTTATTCAAGGAAAGGCTATACAATTGCATGTGGACAGCCTACTAGGCCATAAGGCAAGAGATCTGAAATCGCTGACGTTTAAGAAGGTTAAATAAAACATATCAAAAATCCCACCATGTGGCAAACTTAAGATGATTTAACACCAGTGAAGTGACAGGAAGTTACTTACGCTACTCAGAGACAATGCCTTTAAAACAAACTCACACAAACCGTATGAGTAATTAAAATTTAAATAACTTATCTCCCTCAAAAGCACACATTAATACCCAGTACTGGACAGGCCCCATGAAATTTATTTTTCATACGTGTAGAAATAATTTTTCTATTATTATTCTAAGAAACTAGCTTTTATCAGCTTAACAAGGAAAAAGGCATTATAAAACCCCTAAGTTTCAAGAAAGAAAGGTCAAGAAGGAGAATACATCTCCAGAGAATTAGTAAACGTGTGTGATCGCAGTCACCCAGTTCAGCATTCTGATGCTTTATGCAGCTGAGAGATAAGCCAGACCACTCAGCCAGACTGCCACTGCAGCCAAGTATCTCACACACAACATCCCAAACGTTAACAAGTATGGTGCTATGCACAGAGGTTCAGCCTTAAATCCTGGGTTTTGCTGCTTCATTTTTTTCCTGAAATGTTACCAGTGCTTAGCTGACAATATACTGGCTGGCTGGGAGCTAGCAAGTTTTAGAACTCTGCTACTCATCCCTTCTTCCAAACCACACCAGATACACATTAAGCCAGACCACTGAAAACAAGCTGATCAGCTTTACATAACATTATGAAATCCCAAGGACACTAAAAGGATAAAAGCGTGCACCCTTCTCACTCCAGCTTGTTTTCCAAGCATGACAGATGAAAACAAACAATACCCTCATAGCAGTAAGCAGCAAGAACACAGAAAGTTTCCCTGTATTTCTTTTTTGTTCCTATCAGCTTACACAGAGGCAAGAGCACCATTTCTCAAATACATTCACAGAAAACAGAATTGCTAATTCTTTAGAAGCTTACTATATCAAATAATAGTCCATTAAACTTGATTACTGCTTGATCTTTCTTCCTTGCAGCCTCAGCTAAGCCTCTTCTCTCCATGACCCAACCCAAAACATTCTATGATTCTATGTTTTTGCATTAAAAAAAAAAAAAAATCCCCAAACAAGTCATAGACAAGACCTCAGAAGTAAACCTCAGAGTGCAAGCTGCAGAAGCCCAGTGAGAAGGGGTCTCGCTTCAAACTTATATGTATTTATGCTGTGTTTCCCCAGATGCCCATGAACAGATTCCAAGTTAGTTTACACAAGGGTGCTTGACAACTGCCACCAAAAAAAAAAAAGCTACAAGCCAAGCTTTGAAAAAGTATTAATCCACTCTGGAAAGTGCAAGAACAGGTTACCAGTATGCTTTGAGTTGGGCAATGCAGGACCGAGCGGAACGCCATCAGACAAGTTGTCTGACCAGCTTTCACACAGGCTGGTAGAGCTATAAGTCAGCAAGAGTTTCCCTGTCACTAGAAATTAGTATGTCTCTTTACCAATAGATTATATTTAAACATATCACCAGCTACAGTGAAAAAGGTTAACTTTTGAAGGGCACGCTCTTAAGAAAAAAAAAAAAAAGAAAAAAAAAGAGTTGGGACCCTGTTGTACTACAAAGACTGGCAGCATTCATCTTTTGCCCTGTAGTAACACCCAGGTGTTCTTCTGTCAGCCAGGACCGTCTGCCTCCCAGAAGCCTTTCGCATATACAGCACTCAATGCAAGGATCTTATCAACTGCTTCAAAATGTAAGCGTTCTGTCAACACACACAATAGCCTTTCATAAAAGAAAAGCAGTAATATTCACTTATCCTTTCCCTGAACAGAGTCCCAATATTTGTTATTTTAACCAGCTTCCGTCTGGGCTGCTGCTTAGCTTCGCTGCCTGCTCTGGTGACCTATTCAGTCTTGGCTGCTCTAGGAAAGTCTCTGAAAAAAAGTTTTCTTCTTTAACTCCCCTATCTCCTAGATACATTGGACTCACTAAACTGCTTTACATAATACTGATAAGGACCTTGTCTTCACAGACCTGTAGTTAGTTTTCTATCTGCGAGGCTGCAGTACAGCGGCAGAAAAAAATGCTTCCAGGGGAAGAACACTGCCATCCACAAACATTTCACTATCAAGTTCCTCTGAGTTGAATATCTCATCTTTAGAGCTTTAGCACAGGTGAAAGACATATGCATGTACAGCACCCAAAATTAGTACACCAAGAATTATCAAGGCATGACTAGAACTGCTGATGTTCTAGCAGAGGAAGAAGCAACCTGCCAAATGACTTCCCTGTCGGTAGCTTTCTTCTCATACCTGCCATGCCCCTACATCATTCTACAACACGTTATAGCCCATGCTTGTCTGCATAAGGGAAAAACAGTGATTTTTACGTGGGTACCTGTTTGAGCATAGAGAACCTTCCCATTCACTTGTTACTTTCAAACAAGATTCAAGCTGCATTTGGTATTTCTAGCACACTTCTGCTGATATGGAGGAGGGGAGAAGAAATAGGGTTGAGTCAGTTAGAGAGTCATACAGCCAATAAAGGTTTTCTCGATGCAGATGCACCTCAAGTCTCTTAACACCAGACACCTCTTGCTGTGCCCAGTGCAATTATCAACTCCCTGAGAACTGCTCCCTTCCTTTCCCCAAGTTTACAAGCTGAATGGTGTTTCAGTTGTTTGGGGGTGCTGCCTACAGGCCTTGACACACTGAGGTCTTGCCTTGATTTCCACTACTTTCAGCAAGAGCTGCAGAACAGAACAGACAACAGAATTGCTTTGTTGTGCTCCAGTGATTAAAAGGAAGCAAAACAACCCTTAAAAATTAAAATAATAAAAAAAAACCAGGGCTGTCACCTGTTTCTAAGGTCAAGGAGAAAAGAGCAAAGAAACACAGGCACTGGTTTCATAACTTGAGGGGCTAAGGACTTTATGGTTCTAGGTCTAGCACAACAGCCAGCCAAGCCATGATCCCCTCCCCAGCCCTAACTGAGAAATCATAAAATTAACCTCTTTCTTAGCTTCCCTGATTTTAGTTGAGTCCCTCACCCCCTCTCCACTTCTCCCTCCCCCCACACCAAAGGCTCCCAGTACGTGCCAGATTAATGTAGCTGACTATATTGCCAGGTGGCAGAAAAGGACTGCTGATGGACTCCAGGACTTTTCTAGCCAGATTTGCTCAGGGTGCCCCCAGCAATAGTTCTCCCTTGACTGCAGAGTGTCATTACTGCTCCCCCTCAGCCCCTCAAGGAAATGGATAATAAATAGTCTCATTAAAGAGCTGCCTGGACACAGCTTACAGGCACCTTCTTCATTCACAGTCCAGCAAGGTAGTAGGTCTAAACAGTAACAGTCATGCTCGTACGTGTCTCCCAGAGCACAAACTTGTATCCCGAAGAGCATGCATGCGTTCATTCATTCAGAATGCACAAAGACACATCTAACCCTTGGACATTCAATTATGTTTTCAAGAAATATGAAATAAACTAAGGCAGTACACTGAACTCCTAGAGATTAATATTTACTAGTTGAACCGCGTGCACATTTTTTATTTGCAGTACGTTGGTTATACATACAAGAGATAGCATGTTACGCCATGGTAAATATAACTAAACCCAGGACTATGTCCCACAGTATTTTGACCTTAAAGTTTCTGTAGAAATGGCAAGCTTAATTTGTTATGACAAATTTTATCTAGCTGAGTATACAACTCATATGTAAACCAAGAAATGAAAAAACCTTTCCTGAATCCCTTATCTCATCAGTTAAGGTTTCTCATCAGCTTGCAAACAAATTTTCTCAAAAAAAAAAAAAAGCAAACCAAAAAACTGAAACCCAAAAAAACTAGAAAGAATGACACCACCTACAAACAAAGGAAGAAGATCAAAGCCACAAACAGACTACAAATGAAGCCAGCTTACAACTGCTATTTCTTCTAAACTCGTGAAATACGAGCTCTTCATTTACCGTTAAATATAACCTTTGATGGTAAAAATGAAACTTTGGAGAGTCAAGATACTCATCAGCACTTTATCCAGCACTAGTTAATGAAGAAGCAAGCTACAAAAAAAAAAAAATAAAGCTGATTTCTTTAAAGAATGCCTTTCCTATCAGTTTCATACAGCTTCAGTGCATGCAGCTCAAGTATTGGAGATAAATTTAAATCTCACCAGTAAAATCTAGCAGAGACAATAGCATGCAAAGAGCCTTAAGTTAAACTTCTCCTACAACTATATAAAAATACCCTAGAATATAAAATACGAGGATCAAACTGCTTTTGGAATGTGGGTTCTGATATCTGCTAGAAATAGTACAAGGCAAGTCCTGCTTTGAAACAATACTTACTAACCTTGTGCCAAAGTCACTGCAGAAAACGTTTCAAGTTGCACTAGCTCCGACGCAAACGCCTCAATAAATACCCAGGTTAAAGCAACCAGATTACCTTCGGGTTTCCCCTCACCCGTTTTAATTGTTCGGCAGAAAGCATCTGTGCCCATCTCTGCCTTCTCTGCTTGACACCGAAGGGTTCATCCCAATGTCAAAAAGGAGAAAAAAAACAAAAAAACACCACACACAACACAAACCCAGCTAAACCCAAACCCCAGCCCATCACGCACACTACATACCGCGGAACCGACTTCGGGAAGGCAGCCGCTCCGAGACCTCGCCCCGCGCTGCTGGCAAAGCCGCACCGGGTGCGGCGGCGGCGGCACCTGCCGGGCCGGGCCGGGCGGGGCCCCCCGCGCAGGGCAGGGCGGCGGGGGAAGGGGAGGGGAGGAGGGGGGGCGGAGGAAACCAACCCGAAATAGCGGGGCGGCAGCCGGCGCCCAGCCCGGCTAAAAATGGCCTGCCGGGCCGAGCGCTCCCGCCCCGCCCCGCCCTCGCCCCCCGCCCCGGGCGGCGGCTTCCCCCGACGGGCGCGGGGCGGCCCCGCCGGAGCCGCAGGGTACGCGGGTCCCAGAGCCCGCCGGAGCCGCCCCGCACACAGCAGGTTATTTTTGGAAGCTCCCCCACCCCACCCGCTCCCCTCTGTGGCGTCACAGAGGCTCCCGCCGTGCGGAGCGGTGAGGTCACGCCTTCTCCGGCAGGGGTGGCGGGCGGCACTGTGCTGCGGGGCTCTCGCCTGCCGGGGGGGGGGAAGCGCAGGAGGGGACGGAGGGAGCGTTCGGGTGGCGGGCTCATGCACCATTTCTAGCGCAAGCGGAAGACAGTTGAGCCTTTTTTTATTTATTTTTTTTTTTGGTGCTGTATGAGCAGTTTCATCTGCATATCGCGCAATTATGCTACAACTTACAGAGCACACAGATAGGCAATACTAAACGAGAAAAAGTCTTCTTTAAAAGGCAAAAAGTTATCCAGACTTAAAAGGTAGCAGTCTCTCCTCATTAGTCAAGTAATGGCTGCTGGTATGCTGACAATTTAAGTCAGAGGGGAAAAGAATTCTCCTTAAAGAGGCAAGATAAAAAGGTACCGAGCTTGAGAGCACATTCGCTCTGGAGAGCACTGGATTTCATGGGACATGCACAACAGGGTTGAAAGGTACTGCGGAGCAAGTAATCCCTCTCCCCTCAGAGTTAGTTCTACCAGGGAGCCCTGGTAGGACAAGCTGCTGCCAAACAGCCCCGTGGACAACAAAGAGAAGCCTGCAGACAGCAGGACAGGCAGGAAAGCAGCTTTTGAACAAGAGCTGTAGAGTTATCCTGCCTGAAGGTAGTCGGGCAGTTTTAAGTTAACAGCAGCTAGTCGTTGCCAGAGCTGAGTATTCACTTGCTCCCAAAGATTTACACCACCTAACTTGACTTTGTTACTGAGATCACGATCAGAAGAGAAACAAAGACTAAAAAAAGATCTTTTTAGAGTATTTTAGACAAGTGTTTTTACATTAGAGTTTGCTACTTCAGAGTTATGCTTTACTATTCAGTATACTCGGAATATTAAAGCATTTAATTGGGATCCTATCACTTGCTAATGCAGAACCCAATATATTGCTTTTGCAATGCCAACAGAACTGCCCTCTAGAAATTGCCACTGAATGGCAAAGAATGGGGCCCTGCTGTCTTAGACAACACAACCAAATGCTGTGGGTTTGAGAACAGTAACGCTCAAGGAACACAACTTTTTGGAAAGGTTCAAGCTTGCCTTATATTCTGGAATGGCAATAGCTTGAAGTTTAAAAATACCACGACACAAAACTCTCCAGGATCACATCTTCTCCCTGTCATGACCAACTGATTTCACTAGCTATGGTGGAAATTCAAGTTCACACCTCAGCCTATGCCTCTGTGCCCAAATCTATGTGCTTCCAGATTAAAATAAGGCCTCTGTAACACCTACTGAGGCTGTTCAAGTTCAAGTAAGGTGAAATTACAATTTCACCATATGTTTTGCCACACTCCACTCTGGAAAGCTATTTTAGTCTGGCTTGAAGCAAGATGCCAACACAATTAAGGAATACTAACTGACACTATACACCCACTACTGTAACAATTTCCCCCTCATCCACAAATGGAACTGGCAACTTTAACACTAGATTTTCTTAAAGAAAAAACTCAGTGTAAAAAAAGCAATGCTTGTTCCACTCTGCTAGAGCTTGACTCAGGTTAAGTCTAGAAAACTTGTGACTGGAGACAAAAAGGCTTGGAAAGGAATGAAAAAAAAATCTTAAACCAAACCCGAACAATGGAGCCAGTGTTTGCAACTCATCATTAAATAACTGGAAGACTAATGGCACCAACACAAACCTCACTTTGAGACACAGCTTACTGATGACAAGAGCCTAACTGAGGGATTACTGTTGCTAGAATACAGGAAGACAAATTTATTCCATGGTACTAGAGTATCTTCTAGAGGGGAGAAATATACCAGGTCTCCTACCCCGGGAATTAACAAGTTTAACATATATTCGCAAATCGAAGCATTTGCATGATGTTTAACACCATACAAGATATTTGTCACTGGGAAAGCTAGAAGCTCAATAGATAGCATTCGCACACCCACCAAGCACATGGGCTGAAAAACAAATTCCGAAGCAATACTGTTCAACACTTCAGTTACACAGTACAAAAAAAGACGATGCATTTTCTCAGTATTTTAACCTTCAAATCAGCAAAGCAACTGCTTTATTGACTTCAAGCATTCAGTTTGAACATTACAAGCAGTAAAGTTCAAAATTTGTAAGCAAAATCTGGGTCTCTTCTGAACACTCAAGTACCAAGATATCCTTCTGTAGAGGAACTTTGCTACCTTTTCTCTAGAAGCATGAATTTTCATCAGACATTCAGCATGCCACAGGACAGCTTACCAACAGAATGAAGTTCTATGGGTGTGTCTATTTATTTTTGTAACAGGTAAGCAGGGAACTAGCAAAATATACTAAGCTATTCAGACCCTTTATAGACCCATGCAGCGTAATACATACCCCTTCTTGCTTTGTGAATAAGTTGAGGCAGTCAGCCAGGGCCTCACATGTTTCCTGGGATACTTCAGAGACCACATCAACTTTTTGGAGGAGAGAAGATATTCCTGAAAGCACAAAAGATTAGTAGCATTATGGGGGGGGACGTTGTAAACTACAGGATTCTTTTAATTATTTTTTCCTCTAAGTAATACAGACATAACATTCGTATTCTACAGGAAGGCTGGTGCACTGCAAGATCTGTGTGAGGCAAGCAAAAGTAGCACTGAGGGAATGCAAGTTCTTTCTTTTGCATCCTTTCCCTAGCACTGGTATAAATGGCACATCAGTGGATCAAGTTTCGCCTTCAGCATGGCTTAGAAAGCAGAGGTAGTAAGCTATTGCAGCAAGACACTATTGCTAGTCACTTTTCCAATCCCCTTTTAACCACTTTCTAGCTTTAAAAGCCTCAGAGTTCCCAGGTGACAATTCAAATACAAAGGATACTACACTGGTTTTATATAAGTCAAAGTAAAAAAAAGTAGCTTTTTTTTTTTTTTTTCCCTTCTGCTGTGGTATTGTATAGAAGAGAAAAAGCTTACCACAGTGCAGTTGCACTTTTAGGTTTGAAAAATAGATTGGGAGTTACACAGACACCGATCAAAAAAAGGGAAAGGAGATCCTATTTTCATGGACTCATCTTCTGGATAAGTAGTACAGGCTGCAGAGCAATGCCCCCTCATATCCTGACTTCTATCACCATTTATAGAAGGGGCTACATGTCTAGAACCAGCAGGAAACCATGATAATCCAAATCAGCTGGTACAAATTATTTGGGTTCATCTTTGAAGTTTTGCAATGTGCAGAAATTCCTCAGAAGTCAAGCAAGCCATTCTCTCAGGAAGCATACTTGTTGCAATTAAAATAAGTGTTCGCTTAGTGGCCACAGACTGCAGGATCAGTTGACACCATTTAGTAACACAAGTGCTTCAAGTTGATGTCACACCAATAATGATTAGGAGGTCTGGCAGCAACAGTTCCTGAATTTATTTTGCAACTTACACTTCCTGTGCAGGACAAGATACAGTACATATCCACACGCTAATTGTTGCCTTTGATACCAAAGCTCACTACTGACTGGAATTAGGATTCTGCTTTACTGCAGCTATCAAGAACAGTTAGTGCTTCTAGAAGGAAGGGCAGCACACAGTGCAGGAACAGGAGACATCTTTATTTGTAAGAAATAATACACATAAATCTCAAAGACACCTGGATTTAGAATAGTGTGTTGAGACAGATAGGGAGAGAATTTTAAATATCAGGTCCCAAGATAGCCATCTTTATATTACTCAAAAGACTTTAGGAGAAGTTCCACACAGAAGGACTTTTAACTCAGAAATTTGCATTCTTCTGGAGCCAGAGGACTTGAATACATTAAAGATACCACATCAACCCAATGTGAGAACTGGGAGAGCTGCAGCAGTTTTCTCTGTTGAGACGTACAGAAGTTACACATGAACCTGGAAACAGTTCACTGACCCATCAAGTTATAAACATCAAACATTCACTGGGAGGAGAAGAGGAACTTACTACTGCTATTGACCAAGACTAACAGTTTCTAGGAACAAGATAGTATCTGCTTTTGCTTTACTATGGGTCTTGGTTACTCAAGTTGTATTTAAAAAAAAAAAGGCAAATATCCTCACTGGTTCTTCAGGTCAGCAATACGGGGTCAAATAAACCATCCCTACATCTACCAAAGGGAATTTGTCCACCTCATACTAGTTTTCAAACTGCTTTTTGTGAAGAATTCAGTTTTATTGTATTAATAATTACAAAGGCTTCCCAATAACACACTTTATGTATTATGAAACCTTACTTTTCTTTGTGAAATTAAAATTTGGTAAAAATTCATTCAGTGCAAGATAGGTTGGCATCACACAGTAACTTACCCCAGTAGCATATGGAAAAAGAGGTTTTGGGAAGGCACAGGGATGGAAGAGGAAGAACTTTTTTCCTCCCAAAACTGCTATTCTGTGTTACAGACTATTGATTTGTACAGATAAACAACTTGTGACTAAAATTTATGAAGCTCAAACTAGAGAACAACATGTAACTAGGACTCAGGTTCAAAGGAGCAACAGATAGATGTTCTTACAGAACTTCTTTGGGTGTTAATACAGGAGCAACTTCTGTACATGTTTAAGGCATTAAATGAAACAAGTTCTAATCCCTACCAGCTTGATGCCTGTGCTATTTTTTTGGTAGTTATGCTGAAAAAAACCCAGGTACATGTTAATTTAAGAGTTATTCTTTAAAATTATGCCTGATAAGTTAAAAACTGACATAAACCTCATGGCAGAAGTCTGTGGAAATTTAATTTCAGTGAAATTAAAGCATGTGCTGCTTAAAAGAAAAAAAAATCAGTTGCATGGTTACAAACTGCATTTTAGAAGAATAAGTTTTACCTTTTGTAGCATCCAAAGATTTAATCATTGCAAGAAAGTCTGAAATCTCTTTATTGAGTCTTTGTTGGCATGCTTGTGCTTTCTGAAAGACAGCAAGGATAGCTAGTTCAGAAGTGCCTTGTTCTAAGGAAAGTGTATGTTTACTCTCTTAACTGTACCGCAATTTTTAATTTTTGAGAACATTAAACCTTAACAAAGATTCCCAGGGACAGACTGATACATTCAAACTGAAAGAAATTACTTGAGGTACCTTCAAAGATGAACAAGCAAACAGAAAATTTATGCACATTACATTGCTGACCGGGGTCTTGTTTAAATTAACACAGCAAACCAAACCCCTAAACTATGTTGTATGTACCACTTTTGCATTTCCCCCCACACACCTTTTTAATAAAAAGTTTGAAAACCCAGGAAGAGCCGTTGCTTGTTCTTTGGCAAACCTAAGGCCAAATAAACAAATGCATACGTTAACCAATGCATGGCAAGTACAGCAACACACAGGAACCCACCCCAAGATCATATTCCAAGCCTGCATTTGAACTTGGGAGACAGTTACCTATTAGATAATACCATCTTATTTTGTAGGCTGCAAGGAACTGCCAGCAACAGTTATCCTCCCATCTTTGTTCTGCCATGAGCTACTTTGAGGTCTTGTACCAAAAGGTATGGTACAAACCACCTGGAGTTCAGTCACAAAACACCTGGAGTTCAGTCACAAAGATTTTTGCGTTGCAGTGTCAGCTTTCCCTTAAAGTAAAAGGTTTTAGAACTATATGTATGGCAAAAAGCAAGAATCACAGGCTGAATGCTAGAATTATCAAGGACGGCTCATTTCTATTGCAGGTCTGAACAATCACTGTACAATGTGTCTAATGTGACCTGAGGTGTTAAAGGATCATTTCTAAGCCATGTCATTACCTATTTTATAGAGGTAGAGCTTGCTGAAGGTTAGCTTTGCTATCCTCCAGTCTTGCTGCCACCAAGTACAAAGCTCCCTCTCCTGGCTGAAAGTCTCAAGCAACTTTCTAACTTGCAGTAGTGCTGGTTGAAGTGAGAAACACAAACCTGCAGCTATAATAATCATGCCATTTTATGCATACAGTCCAAACAGGAATACAGAACAGTAAGCAGTGCAAATACAAGCAGCATTTATGCATCTGTAGAAAGAAAGAATCATTACTTTTAGCCAAAAGTACACTGAAGTATTTCAATACAAAACAGTACTAATCTGCAACCGCCTAGATGCATGAGCCATAGAAGTACTCAGTACCTACCTTCAGGGTATCCTGTAGGTCTGTAACAGATACCGTATCATCTTCCTCATCATCACTACTCAACTGTTCCTGTGTGCAGTAATGAGTGCTATATGCAGAGTGGTCTTCTATTGCTTCCAGCCAACTCTGAACAGAAAAAAAAAAAAAACCAGATTCATACACATCTCAAAGGTCATCTCCAGAAGGCAATAGCATACATGCAACAGAAGAAATTACAATTTTCTATTGATGTGAATAAGATACTCATTAGTAAAATAAGAAAACTTAATGAGCAGAAAATAGATTGATAAAATTGTAGCGTATTCAAGATGAGATACTCTTGTGGTCAGAGTGCTATCTAGACTTAACTGATCAAATGCCACCCACCCCACAGTCTACTCAATATCACATGAAAAAAAGTCACATCAATTAAGAAAAGACTGTAGGGAATGTATTTTGCATCTTTGGGTTTCTGTTCAGACAGGAAGGTCTCTGTGACAATGTCTGCCTTCTTAGGCATGACAACCTCTGTGTACAAAACCTCAAACACTATCATTTTATTAAGAGGTAGATTCTTTGCCTTGTTCATAGAACCACAGAATGACTGAGGTTGGAAAGTATCTCTAGAGGTCCTCTGATCCAACTTCCTCTGCTCAGGCAGGGCCACGTAGCACTGGTTGCCCAGGACCACGTCCAGATAGTTTTGATTATTCTCCAAGGATGGAGACTCCACATCTCTGGGCAACCTGTGCCAGTGCTCAGTCACCCTTGCATTTTTTATTATGTTCAGAGGGAACCTCCCATGTTTCAGCTTGTGCCCACTACCTCTGGTCCTGTCAATGGGCACCACTGAGAAGAGCCTGGCTCTGTCTTCTTTGCACCCTCCCTTCAGGTATTTATGTACATTGGCAAGATGACCCTGAGCCTTCTCTTCTCCAGGCTGAGCAGTCCCAGCTCTCTCAGCCTTTCCTAGTATTAGAGATGCTGTGGTCCCTTTAATTATCTAAGTGGTCCTTTGTTGGGCTCTCTTCAATATATCCGCATCTCTTGTACTGGGGAGCCCAGAACTGGACACAGTACTCCAGTTGCCTCCACCCCCGCTTCATCTCTAGTTAGTATACCTAAGGAAGTACAGTAGTAACTACACTACAAATAGCCCTAAAAAAAAAAAAAGTTATTCTCTTGTTTCAGGTCTACCTTTTAAGAAAATATGCTTTATTAGGTCATCTTGGAGAATAGCTAAGAGTAGAATGTACCATTAAACATTCTTTTGATGGGGATAATG
Source organism: Gorsachius magnificus (assembly GCA_034008185.1). Taxonomy (NCBI): domain Eukaryota; kingdom Metazoa; phylum Chordata; class Aves; order Pelecaniformes; family Ardeidae; genus Gorsachius; species Gorsachius magnificus. The sequence goes on along the minus strand of CM067082.1, from coordinate 51,663,820 downwards.
AACTATGAAGGAAAGTGCAACAGAAGGAAGTTGCAATAGAATTTTACCACATGGAGAAGTTAAAAAAAAAAAAAGGGGAAGCTAGACTGCAGGGCATAATACAGGCACAGAGCCAGAAAACAAGGTGGCACTAATTTTAAAGAAGAGAATGGCAATCTGTCCACTTTTGTCTATAGTCATGCTAAAAGACTCAATATACGTGCTTATGTTACCAAGTCCTGATAATCAAGATATTGAACCTGCTACTAACACATCCATAGCAAGCGGAATGCAAATTATTCATTACAGAAGTTATTACATTTTACAGCCTTTGATAAAGAGTCATTATTACCTCTCTAGTTTGAGAAGGAAGGCTATTTTTAGGAATCTTGAAACGATGAACAGTGTCATCAAAACATCTGACAGAAAAGAAGCAACTGTCTGTAGATTTCACCTAAAGCAACGTGGAGAAAAGACAAAATTAGTATAATGAATCAGTAAGAAAAGACAAAACTGTTAAGAGTAAGCAAAATAGAGAATTACTCTTAACTCAGGAAGTTTTTGCCTCAGTTTTGATGCAAAACAACTACAGTTTACAAAAAGCTGGGTTAGAACAGTTTTGTAAAGTGCAAGAGAGCACACATCATGAATGAGAATATAGAGGTTCTTTATGTCAAGATTTTATATTTGCATAAATTTGCACCACTTGATTCAGACAAAGTCTCAGCAATGGTGCAAGACCACCAATATTAAGGAATTTGTAGATACAGAAAAGCAAGAGTCACTTTTCATAGAGTACTGTAGTTTAACAGAACTTGTGGCTCCAATCTATAGAATTAGGGCAGATTAGCTATAGAAGAAAAAGTACTGAAATGATCCTAAACGTATTCTCCGCAAACACTTCATCTTCCTGTGTATTATATACAACTCTTGGCTTTGTCTTTCCTCTGTCCTTTGTTCATCCCTTCCAACTAAGGAAAATTTCGAGAAGTCACCTTCAGAATTGATAAATTGATCTCAGTTGGAGAACTGAAGTTACATAATCCGTGACAAGCAGCCGGCGACAGCTACAGGAGGAACTAGAGCTTTGCTATTCTGTATCACGTGCTCCAAACAGTTGTTTTGCACAACTGAAGAGGCATACTTTTAGGAAGCCTTGTGTTTGTTTACATCTTCATGAGGAAAAGCAGTGAAGGAGCTTTACAGCCACTTTACACATATGAATACTTTGCAAGAAACACTAGCTCTTGTCAAGCAACAGCACAAGCTTCTTCCTGTTTTTATAGCAATGGTACGCTTACCAACCTAGCTGAAGTTTTCATTGTCTAGGTATGGAACACCATCACATAAAAAAAACAGTAGTTACAAGTCATTTCACTTCCTACCGTGCACACAGCTTGTGTCAGATGCTTGCATCCCTGACGATGATCATTATTTACTGCATCAGCTCTTTGAAAGAAAGAGATTTAATAAATTGAAGATGAGAATTATTTAAGTCACTTATCAGAAATTTAAAAGACAAAACTTACTGTCTCCGATACCAGGAAAGAACTCCATGTTCTAGAACTATCCAGTAGAGTTTCCAACCAAAAAATCGTGAGCTCTAAAAAAATTAAAACAAAAGCAAACCAAAAAAGGCCACGTAAGGTTAACACAACTGAAGAGTTACTATTCCCAGTAAGTTTGATAGCTTGAAGGGTATTATATAAAACTGGATGTCATTAGGAAGACATTTTAGGTTTTACATATCTTGGTGATCACAGCAACCTGAGAGTACTTTACAATTACTGTGCTATTTTCTTTTTTGGAAATATCTAAAGACAAAAGTTTTGTTGAGCCTGCTATTCAGTAAGAACCGAAATATTAAAATGCTGCATTGTTTAACATTACAGGGGTCGTTGATCATGTAATTCTACTTTATAAAATCACATGAGAAACAAAACACATTGAGATATTTAATTACAACACATCTTACCTTTCACAAGCTTTAGTGAATAGTTCTGGTCTAAAACCAGTTCCTTATACTACGATTGTGAGTGAATACATAGAAAAATCTACACTGAAGAGAACTTCAGAGAATCTTCAAAGACTTCATTAAGGACCATAAAAATTAAGCATTCATGTAGAAGATGGAGAATTTTTTTTTTTTAACAAGGGGAAAAAGAAGATTCACTTGACTATCAGAGCAAAACAAGCATTTGACTGACATCTTCCCTCTAAATGTTAAAATTTCCAAAGAAGGTGAACTTGTGGCAAAATATTAGTTATGGATTATTAGAAAGTAAGACTTCTATTCAGGAAAGAAAAAAAGCCATTTTGCCCACCACACAAACAAGGCACAAAACCTTACTGCAGCAAAGCTTTGCCACAAAAATTACCAAGAAATGAAGAGAGATTTTAGGGACTGAGGTTAAGATCAGAGTGCCATGAATCTAGTAACTGTTCCACTCAGCCAGCCCATCTATAATTTATCCAATATACCAGATTAAAGCCAAGTCATTTAACAAATGTATTATTGAAAAGCTCCCTCGTTCATCACCTCACTTAAGTACAGAAAGTTACATACTTTGAGATCTTATAAGCTATTTTAGGGAAATATGACATACCTTCCATAGGAGACCTTCATATCGTCTCAGAGGTTTGTTGATAACCTGCACAGAAATTAAAGCTTATGCAGGAATAGCTTCAACTAGACAGCCTTGGCAACTGGCATTTTAAATGGGCACAAAAGTTCCTACCTTTCCGGTTTTACCTCCCAGTATTAGTTTCATTTCTGCACCTTGGGCTAGATCAAGGGGTGTCTGATCTGTTTAGTAAGCAGACAAGACATGAGACTTTGATGCATATAAACCTAGACAAATTTAACTTAAAAATAATCACTCTGACACTGTGTTTACCCATTCAAGTTTGGTCCCACAAACATCCAAGTTTACTTGGAATTGAGGAACATAAGCTCCTTAGGGGCAGAAGACCAAAAAAGGCGTTGACAGAGGAGACCTCTTACTTACGTTTGTGTTTGCACTTCAACGATATAAGACAGTTCAGAACATTCACAAATATCAAGATAGAGGCATCTTTCATCAGTTGACAAGTACACAGTCTGCATAACATCTGCATAAAATTTTCCTGGATTTGCTTCCATTAGAAGCCTTCATCTGAAAAGCCACTTTGTCTGGGCCACACCTTCAATCTTACCACTTTCTTTGTTACCTGTGTTCAGTGTTTAGCATCAAGAAAACAAAAGCCAGGAACATTTCATGGTGAAGATAGACAGCAGGTAAATATTTCTAGAAATGTCTAAGTTTGGAAAATAAAAGCATATATGATATTTTGCTATAGTTCTTAAGTCTCTTGCAATTTAGTCACTATTGGCCTTCCTTTACTAGTGATACAAAGCTTGTAAAGCACCACAAGATTTTTCTTGAATGAGTGATAAGTAACATAGCTTACAGAAGCTGTTAAATTTCTGTCTCTTCTTAACACTTTACATACTTTCATTTTGTACTCACCATTTTTGTTTCTTATTTTAGGATCTGCTCCATTTTTTAGAAGTTTCAATGCACAGTGCTTGTGGGCACGGTATGCTGCACAATGCAATGGTGTGTTCCCCATCTGATCTGTACAGTTGATATCAGGTGGTTTGGGCTTGTTCAACTGGAAAAAAACCCAAAGTTTTGCTTACTTATCAGTTTTCCTTCCTCTCCAGATGCCACGTTCATTCTTTTGAAAGTTAGCTGTTCCTAACTAGGATGCTTCAGTGTAGATCTGGCAACAAAGAAGGCCTGTAGCAAGTGTTACAAGAAGGGCAAGGACTACAGCAATCAAGTAAGATGTACAGCTAGAGTAAAGAACTTCTCTGGTTTTTTGCTTGCTCTACCCTTTCCACATCTGCTGCACAACATGGGAACATTTATCCTGCTCAACTGAACAGTGTCAGAGAGAGTTCCCCAGCATTGCAGTTCAGTCATTTATAGTGCTAGAATGGGCCTATCTGATTCTACTGTCAATCTATTGTTCTCTGTAGAAGAGTCCCAGGCACAGGGGGTTAGGCACTGAAAGAGTCCCAGGCACTGAAAGTTAGCACAGGCCAGTGCTATATCCAGAATGAATTTGTGTGGCCACCCTGTTTCAGAGTAAGAACTTTGTACAGAATGGTGGCAGGTCTGCCAGTCTCAGTGACAGAGCCATTAGAAGCTCCTAGTATAGGCAGTCTGTTATACAAACAGTTTTGCTGCATTCTGAGGTCTAATTATTGTGGGAACTTAAGATTAGAGCAGCTATGTAACTGAGGAAAAAAACCCGAGTTTTACTTACACATAATAAATATCTTTAGAAATTGACTCCAAAGAGAATAGTTATCAAGCACACCACTACTAGCCACCCTAAAATACCACTACGCTTCTTCTCAAATATGTGCCTATTAGATGTGTGCATGGGGGTTGGACTAGATGATCTTTAAAAGGTCCCCTCCAACCCAAACCATTCTATGAAATATCAGCCATTATGGTTAAGCTTCCAAGCCAAATGCGGCTGCCGTAATAGAAAGGCTAAGTTACTGTTAAGCAATCTTAAGAGACTAGAGTCACAAGCGCATGACAACAGTTTTAGAGAAACTCAGTTTAAACCTCCTGCATTAGCCATATGCTATCTTAGAAAAATTACTCCATAATAACAGAATTCCCTGGCAGCAATTTCAGTTAGCATCAACAGTAACCACCTGAAAGGTGCTTCAGAAATAGTCCTATAAAGGATAAACTGCCACAGATGTTATTTACAGTTCAACTAAAAGAGAACACAAATCAAAAAAGACAGCTTATGGAAGTGCCCAGTCAGAAGGTTAGGATATCATAGGAGTAATTCACACAACTGGGGGATTGCGATCGACAGATATAAGCTGTTTCACAAAGACAGGCAGGGAAGAAGAGGTAGAGGAGTTGCACTCTATATTGAGGAAAACCTCAAATGTATTGAAGTCCACTGTGGTGATTGTGAATGCTCTATCGAATGCCTCTAGGTCAAAATCAGAGGGGTTGCCTCCAAGCAGGACCTTACAGTGGGCATCTGCTACTGACCTCCAAACCACAATGATAAAGCTGACGAAGCAATATTTGGGGCACAAAAGCAAGCTTCTGGTCAACAGAACCTGGTTCTTATAGGTGACTTCAACTACTCAGACATCTGCTGGAAAAACAATACAGCAGCTCGCATGTCATCCATCAAGTTCCTGGAATTAATAGAGGACTGTTTCCTCATACATGTGTTAGGTGTGCCAGCCAGGAATGAGGTACTGCTGGACTTGCTATTCACTAACTAAAATAAACCTGCTTTGTAATATTTCGGTTAGTAACATCCTTGGTTGCAGTGATCACAATATTGCGGAGTTCAGGATCCTGCTGAGCATGCTGAAGGTTAGTACCAGGACAAGGGTTCTAGATTTCAGAAGAGCACACTTCAGCGCACTCAGAACTCAGCTGAGCAGGATTCTGTGGGATGCTTCCATGGAGGAGAAAGGGAGCTAGTGAGTGCTGGGAGTTCTTCAAGAACACTCTCTCAGAAGCACAAAACCAGTTTATCCCCCATAAAGGAAAGGGAAGTAAGCAGAGCAAGAGGCCCCCTTGGGGGGCATACCAGTGATGGAAAAGTGGAAGATTATCCGATGAGAACTACAAGGGCATTGTCAGAGCGTGCAGAGATACAGTTAGAAAAGCAAAAGCTCAGCTTGAATTGAAACTGGCCAGAGATGTCAAAAATCACAAGAAAGGGTTCTTCAGGTTTGTAAACTACAAGCAGAAACAGAAGGAAAACATAGGCCCACTGTTAAACAGAAGAGGTGAATCAGTCACTAACAGTGCCGAAAAGGTAGAGGTTCTCAATGCTTTCTTCATACCTCTGTTTTTACCAACACTGTCAGGTCCCATGCTTTGGGAACTAGCATCTGGGTTGATCCAACCTTAGACCCACCATCAGTGAAGGAGGAGTTAGTATCTGAATTATTACAGGAGCTTGACCCCTACAAATCAACGGGTCCTGATGCCATCCACCCAAGAGCATTGAGAGAGCTGGCTGATGTCATTGCGATTATGATGTCCATAATCTTTGAGAAGTCATGGAGATCGGGAGATGTCCCAGAGGAAGGCAAACATCACCCCTATCTACAAGAAGGGCTCAAGGGAGGATCCAGGAAATTATAGGCCCATCAGTCTTACTTCAGTCTCCAGGAAAGTTATGGAGCGAATCTTCATGGGGGCCATCACAAGTCAAATGAAGCACGTGATTGGGAAAAGCCAACATGGCTTCACTAAGGGCAGATCATGCTTGACAAATCTGGTGGTCTTCTATGATAAAGTGATCTGTTCGGTTGACATGGGGTGAGAGGTGGATATTGTCAACCTAGACTTCTCCAAGGCTTTTAATACACTTCCCCATGGCCTCCTCCTAGAGAAATTGATGCATTATGGCCTAGACAAGTGGTCTGTGCAGTGGGTGGCAACAGCTGACAGGACACACCCAAAGGGTGGTGGTAAATAGCTCTTTTTTTAACTGGCAACCCTTCACAAGTGGGGTTTCCCCAGGGATTGATATTGGGCCCAACATTATTCAATATCTTCATAATTGATCTGGATGATGGGATCAAGTGTACCCTGATGAAGTTTGCAGATGACACCAAATTGAGTGTGGAAGTAGACACTCTGGAAGGGAGAGCCACCCTGCAGGAGGATCTGGATAGGCTGGAAGAGTGGGCTAGCAAGAACCTTATGAAGTTCAACGCGGACAAGTATAAGGTCTTGCACCTGGGAAAACATAATCCAGGAGTGCAGCACAGACTGGGATCCACCTGGCTGGAGAGCAGCTCTGTGGAAAGGGACCTGGGGGTCCTGGTGGACAGTAAGCTCAATATGAGTGAGCAGTGTGATGCTGCAGCCAAGAAGGCCAATAGGATGCTGCGTTGCATCAGAAAGGGCAACACCAGCAGAGATAAAGAAGTCATTATCCCACTCAGTGCTTGTCAGGCCACACCTGGAATATGGTGTACAGTTCTGGTCCCCACTATGCAAAAAAGATGTGGACAGGCTGGAGGGGATCCAGAGAAGGGCCACCAAGATGATCAAAGGACTGGGAAGCCTGGCATATGAGGATAGGCTGAGAGAACTGGAATTGTTCAGCCTTGAGAAAAGGAGGCTCAGAGATGATCTCATCACAGTCTACCAGTATATAAAGGGTGGCTACAAAGAAGATAGAGACTCTCTTTTCACAAGGAGTCACATGGAAAAGACCAGGGGTAATGGGTACAAGTTAATCCTTAGAAGATTCTGACTGAACATGAGAGGAAGATTTTTCACAATGACAACACTCAACCATTGGAATAATCTCCCCAGAGGAGTGGTTGACTCCACCACACCAGACACTTTCAAAACACAGCTGGACAGGGTCCTGGGCCATCTTGTTTAGACTGTGCTCTTGCCCAGAAAAGTTGGACCAGATGATCCTTGAGGTCCTTTCCAACCTGGTATTCTGTGAAGTATAACATCATTAATACTGAGGTCTTAAATACCCAAGTTCCTGAGGATTCCTGGGTTTTAGCTCTTTCTGACCAGCTGTTTTTACATCTGCCCTATCTCTGTCTCTCCTGACCCCTTGACTCCACACCTTATAAGCTGTGTGCCTGTGCTTTCAGCAGCTCACACCTTGTTACAAGGCAGTATTTTGAAGAAAGTTTCATGCATAGACTCATTGAGATAAAAAGCTTTCAGTTATTTCAGTACATGTACAGTCCATTTTTGAGAACTCACAGGAAGAACACACCAGTTTTGCTTCAAGTAGACTAAGAAGCCTGGGTTAAGATTCAGCTACTGAAGGTCTATGTTTTAATAGCAAAACATGCTGTGATCTAGTGATAATCCCAACTAAGCAAAACACGAAAGTCACCATTACCATTTGACTTCAAGAAACTTCAATAGAAGGAGCAGTTACAAAGTTAAAGCACATGCAGGAAAAGGAGGAAGAATGGTCTGAAGTCAAATTAGAAGGTTTAGTGAAACTGCACCATTAAAATTATTTCTTCCAGACAATTCTGTTAGAATAAGCAGTACAGTCTTTTTTTGGTAAATATAATCAAGATAAAAAAGAATTAACAATAAAAAGTTATTGTTCAAGTAAGTGACATTCTGATCCAAAAGGAGGGCAGTAGAGAACAAATTCTGGTGTGTTAGGTGTCACAATAAAAGTAGACTTAAGCAACTAAAGAAGTTTCAGAAGCGTAATAGTCTGCTAATTAAAAAAGATACAGTAGGAGCAGAAAGGCATGAACATCAATAGGCAAAGTGTAAGGAATTCTCAAGACAAAGGGCAGTTCAGAAGAGCTACACAAATTCTCCACGGAGGTATTATCCTAGGAGTAGGAAAGTCAAGGAAGTTTATGCCACAGAACTGTAAGTGGAGAAAGAGCTTTGGACATCCTCAAGAGTCAACAGGAATTTTAAAATTGTAATGCAATAGCCAGAGTCCAAGTACTAACTGAAAGACTCCAGGTTGACTTAAAAACTGCATCATGGTCAAAAAAAGCTGTAAGTACTTTGAAAAGTTTTAGAGGTCAACATACAGCTGTCCTCGCATATATAGAGCTCAATGGTACTAAACACAAAAAAAAAAAATCACTTAGAAATTAAAAATGTTTACAGGAAGAGTTGCATGTGCATGCATGGTTACATTCCACATGAAAGAAAGCACAAAGTTCTTCAATGACAGATTTCTATGAGGAGTCACCTTTTCCTAATATTTTCTGCATCAGTTTAAGGCTTAGTCAGCAGGCTTGCAACATCAAATATAACAAGTATTAGGAATTACCAGAATCAAGAACAGATCACTTATGCCAGTGTATTAACTACAGTTAACACAATCATGCCAGCATGTTAAGGCACTACTCTTCCACATCTTAAGTACTACCTACAGCTCTGGTCTCCTCTCCATTTTGAAGAGGATAGTACAAACAGTATAAAAATTACAAGGATGACCAAAGATTTAAAAACAGTTTCCATGCAAGAAGGAGTTAGACAAGGGTTCTTCAGACTAGAAGAGATAAATTTAGAGGAGGAAAAGAGCAGAATTTTGAATGTGTGTTCACTCTGGCTTCTAGGCAGAAAAGGAAAGAACGTCAAATTTCTCAACATACAAATCTCATTTGTGAATTTTCCATTAGAAGCGAGTAGAAGTATTCAGACTGGTTTGACATCTTAAGACGCATTACCTAAAGGTGCTAGCCAGGTAGAATAACGTTCCACACTGCACATCTTACTTCCAAGGAAACTCTTCAGGACTCTCAAAAGCTTGAGTTCAAGCACCTAGATCCTGCTTCAAAACACAACTGGATATGGTCCTGAGCAAACTGCTCTGGTTGACTCTGCGCTGCAAAAAGGAGTTGGACTAGATCATCTCCAGAGGCACCCTCCAATCTCAGTTCTTCTGTGATTTGTTTCTCCTATAGCTTTACCATGGTATTATTCATCTTGAGTTACTACGAGAGTGCGCACATACAGTTTTCAACTCCTGCTCAGCATGAAATTGTGCTGTGTAGATGACTGTCCATTTAAAAACTACATAGATTTCAGCTGCAATGGATGCTAACGACAAACGCTTACTTTCAAGTTTAAAACGGCCAACTGTGGTGAAAACCTAAGCACCCATAACATTAAGGTATCCACAAAAACATAAGCAGCTTACGTCAGCAGATCTAGAACCATTACACTGCTATTTACAACTAACTGAAGAGTATTTAGAAACTTTAAAGAAGCTGAAAACCATTGTTTTGCAGCCTCCAGCAAGGAGTCTGGAAAACCCTTGAGGGTTCAGCACCTTACCAACGTAACATGGTGCACAGTACTAATATTCTGAAGTCACAGCACCTTGAAATGCAAGGCCTAATTGTTACATTAGCATTATGGCTTGAACCACTTTACACAAACGTATTATGAGCACTTGAGTTCTTACCAAGGCAGTCAGTTTCCCCGTTTCCCCCTCTCTTGCTGCTCCTAAGAGTTGTTCTTCCAGTTTCCTTTCTTGCGTCCTTTCCACTGCTATTTAAAAAAAAAAAAAAAACAAACCCCAACTCAAATTTGTCAGTGTCAATAAAGCATCAAGTATGTATAAAGTACAGCATTTAAAAAACGATATGAAAACAAGCTTAGAGAAACAAGAGTTTCCAGTATTATTTATTTAGGACAGGTATAAATGGAGTATTTATTCAGAAAAGTTTGTGTCAGAGCAAAAGCATGTTCAAAAACACGTAATATTTGACAAGATGTGTGAGTGTGTATACACATACATATAAGTTGTTATTCTTTTTTTAACACTTAAAGTCCAACCCCACTCCATCATAAAAAGGAAAACGGGAACTATGCAACAACCCCGTCAGATCTTCCTTGTGTTCTTTTCAGTTTCTCTTCTACTCTTCCAAACATCCTACAGAAATTTTACTCTTCTCTGACAATTCAGCAGTGGAAAGGACTGTTATCTGTGCACTTGCATGTAGAATCAGAAGAGAGATCACTTTTCAAATATATAGTCTGTGGTATTGGACACAGAGCTTCAGCAGTATTTAGGGGTAACACATAACAATATCAGGAAGCACCACAGTTCTTGAACTCTCCTAAACTGTAAGCAGTGAGACTATGTAAGTACTTGGACATTATCTCCCTCACTTTCAACACCTGTGAGGCAATGGAGGAAATGAGGGGAATTGTTTTTACTTTTTTTCCCTTTGACATAACCTTTAAGGCTGCAATAGCAAGTCCTAAACTTGATCCAAAACTGGGTCACCTTTGCAAACTGTTCAGAATTTTGCTCTTTAATGATTTTTTTGACACAAAGTCACTTACTAGTCTTGAGTTTTTCCCTCTTCCAGTGAGCTAAGGCTTTGACTGCCATGTACCTTTCATAGCTGTAGCAAGGATTACCACAACTGGACTGAAATAATTACTTGAATAATGCCAAGTCACTTGCAGACATATTGTGAAAAAAAACCTTGTCAGTACTGCAGACAGGAACCAAAAACTGTAACTTTTCTTCCTAAAGACCAAATTTAAAGATAAAATTCAATTGAGCTTCTGTAACCTGTACATTCTAAAAGCTGTTTTTCTCTTGTGCAAGTGTTGATAAAAAAAAAACAAACAGGCTATGAGCTATTAAAGTTACCTTCCAACATATTCCTTATGTCTTTATCATGAGTAACTTCTTTTGCAGTCTCTCCACTCCCATTAACAATAGAAGTATCAGCATTATGCTGCAAGAGTAACATCACCACCTCCTGGAAAACAATTTGAAAAACACTGCTTATCTATCTTGGTTACAGCGAGGCCACAATCAGGCTTCCCAGCTACTGACATCCTGTAAGATGAGCTGTATAACGGCTTCTCACCACTGCTGACTTACAAAAACAGGAAGGGATGTTTTAAAGAGATTGAAGAGTGGGACTAACTGCAACCTTCTCTCTCATGTCAGTCAGGCTGAAGGAACTAACAGGAGATTCAGCTATGGCTGAACCGAGCCGCTCCAATTTAAAAGCTGCCAAATTTGACAAATAAAAATAGCACGACTGGCTCTTTTGATAAGAGACTAAGGAGTCACTCCTTCAGAAGGGCCATATCCACAGAGGTAGTACTAGTCTGGGAATGATGGTGGCATGTGAGGAACAATCAAACTAGTCTCACATTACAGGCCTATAAAAAGCTCTCTAGTTCTAGTTTTCTATGAAGAAACAGCACTTCCAGACACCAAATGGACCAGTGTGTCCTAATTTATAGTTTTTTCCCCTCCAGAAGCCATTAAGATTAAAACAACGTGGTTTCTCTCTACGTAAATATGCAGTTAGTTAGGAGGAAGAATCCCTACTCCTTTTACTGTGTCCAACACACCAGAAACAAACACAAATTAACCTGTTGTACTTTAGCATTAGATTGGAAATCTTTATACTGGTTTCCACATGGTAATTAGCACCTGCAGCTAGAGGTAGTGTTATGCTTCAGCATTTTCTCTGACACACAGCAGAAGCAGAGCAGAAGCCACATCAGTTAGTCACACAACTGCACAGTGCTACAGTGGAAGACAGCTACTATTTTTTTCTGCCTGCCAGCAAAATCTTTGCCAATAAAAATCTAAAAAAGATATGACAAAGTATACCAAGGAAAACCATGACCAGTCTTCTCCTGTCTTCAAGAAAAGATACTTGTACCATGTTTTTGGTTTGGACAGAGTTATACCAGCAAGGCAATATGCCTGCTTCTTTTGAATGCACTGTACCAAAACAGGTAAGTAATTTTTAGACATTGTGAAAACGTGTTTTAGAAGTGACCTTATTGCTAGCATTTCCTTAATAATTCTATGATTGAGGCTTAAAAAAGCAAACATACTTTACCTTACGTCCTGTGAAAGCTGCACGATGGAGTGGAGTGTCCCCCATGTCATTCAGCACATTCACATCTGCACCAGCCTAAACAACAAGACCAAAAGACATCTGAATGTCCTTCCAACAAGAACTACACAGCTATTCTCTTCGACTGGGGGAATGGGGAGGATGGGACACTAATTTAGGCCTCGTGGCAAATCAGATCAGAACTGTAACATAGCCATCCTGGAAATGAAGATAAAGTACATATGTAAGATTGATAACCAGCATTCTATAAACTGCTTCAAAAGGGAAATGCCTCCTGCGTTTTTTCCAGGCATCCCTCTTACTTTTGAGAAGGTGGTATATAGAAAATAAGCTTGACACAGGGGGCTGGGGATGTTGTTTGCTTTGTAGGTTGTTTTGGGTTTGGGGTTTTTTTTTTGGGGGGGGGGGGTACGGGGGGAAGGGTGTGTTGATGTTAGAAAAAACCCAACACAAAAAACCAAACAACTTACTGAAAGGACTGCAACGGTACTGGGTAACACGCATGCACATATTACAGATGTACACACAGTAGCACCAGCCTCCTGGTGTGCCTGATTTAACAAGTGGCATCCTCTCTAGGCACCTATTGCTGCTCTTTCACTTGAAGTGAAAAATTCCATGTCAGCATTAAGATGGTACCAGCTGAAACTTAACCTTTCTCCTCCCTTTTCTCTTCTACAATCTTTGTCTTGAATCTCCTTGCCTCTTGTCAGACACTTTTTCCATCCCATACCTTTTCTCTGAAAAGACAACTGCTCACACAGGCATTGTTCCAGGAAACCAAGAAATCCTACTGTTCTTTATGCATTTCTTCTACAACACTATCTATCCTCTCAAAAAGTCAGAAAGAGGACAGGACATATATAACTATCACATATATTTAGATCACATAATTTAGCCAGACCACTGCTGCCCACCTGAAGTTAACTGATGAACCTGACTAGTTCCAGAGTTCTGTTTCTGATAATACTTCATTCACTCGCTCTTTGAGCACAAAATCTAGAAACAAGTATACAGAGACACCTGTATATGCATATTCTTCTAACTCTGTAAGTGTTGATAAATGCATTAAGTGACAAAACTTTACCTTTTGCTTTAAGAAGCCCTCTTGGATTGAGAGCAGCATTACCTACTGTGGTGCGTAGGCTAGAAGAGAACTTCTCAAAGAAATCTCAACTTTATTTCCTGCTTTAGTCACAAGTATGGCTGGTAGCCTTTATTCAGAATGAAATTCAAGTTTAGGTTAGCTACCTTTGTATTTGAGGCTGTTTAGCATGCTCCCACCCTCTACAGCAGAAACCTTTTAAACAGGAATAGGGTACAATATAGTTAAGGTTGGTTGAAGCTACCTTGAGAGCTGAGGGGAAAAAAACCACACCTCTGCCAGAAATAACTGCAAATGCAGTGCAGATGTGGCTATGAAGATACAAATAGGTCAGCTTTGACCACAGAGGTTCATAATTTGGAAGTTCATCACATAGTTCATTATTTTGAAGATGTTAGAAATAATGAGTCAAACTATGTTAGCGTGTGCCTGGAAAGAAACGCATACAAGTTACTTTGCACAGAACTGTGGACATACTTCTATACACAACACCCAATTAGATAACACAGATTTTTTTGCATTTGAAACACTTTAGCCTTTCTTGCAACTCAGTAAGTGAAATTGCCTTTATGTACTACAGTAAGCTAGATCGGGCCCTTGAAAAATTTGCATTACTAGTATCAGATGCTGGCTTACTATATGCAGATATTCACTGAGCCTGAAAAGGGCTGATGTTTTCACAAGTGCATACTTATATAGTATGTCTTTAACTTCTATTTTCAGATGGTTACACAGACAAACACACATACTTCATGAGAAAGTTAGCAAAGTACCAATAGCTATAAACACTGTCCAGAGTAACAGCTGTATACTACAGTATAGACTTCCAGGGTCATTATTTTGCATCCTTGTAAACTAGGCTGATCTTAATGCCACAATTACTTCGTTCCTTAGTTTTAATAATCAGCTTAGTTATTTCTACGTTACATACAGATAAACTGTAGGAGTGGCTCCGCCTCTCTACAAAGCCACCTTTCTTTTATCATAAAAGCCTGAAAAAATACTAACTGCTTCTAACATAACAAAGAACTTTCTGCCTTACATACAGAGGTAAATAGAAATATACCTTCAGCAAATCCTCAACCACAACAGCATGTCCAAAGTAGCATGCAAGGTGAAGGGGTGTCCAACCCATATTAGATTTACTTCTGCCTAGAAGATAAAACAGGTAAGTTAAGTTTTGGTCACACAGTCCAAAACCAGATCTTGTCATGCTTGGAGGCTGGGCATGGATGATCATTCTTCACAGTAACAGAAGAGCAAAATAGCTGGAAGCATCAATACTAGTCACATCATCTGAATTACTAAATTGGTAGGCAGTCTAAGAATGTTAGATTCCAACCTACAAAACCCTTCTGAAAGGAGAAAGTCAGGTAGTCTGATGGAGAATAAAACTTTTGTTTTCATGTAATATCTTGTTATTCAGCTGCAGCAAGAAGCTTCAGTTACTTTCATTCACTACGAAAATAGCACATGCAAGTACATATTTCTCTTGTTTATCAAAAACCATGTTAGTTTCCAATTGCAATACTCAATTGTACTACACAAACCTGATTTGTGCTTTGTTTTTACTAAGCAACAGACCCATAGCATTCCACGTGCCATCTAAAAGCTATCATTTTATTATTTGGAAGCAAAATGAAAATGAGGCATTAGAAATGGTTACTGCCACCATTAAGTCTTCCCTTTTCATGTATCCTCAAGCACCGAAGTCTGGAACATGCATAACATTAAGCTTGCCCTGAGGGGACAAGCCACTAGTACAAGGAAAAAGGGAACTGCTGGTCTCACAAGTTCATCATTCTTTCTGCTCTCATATTACAAATTAACATTAGAACATGGTTCACAGCCCAAATATTTTCCTGTTTCTTATAACTGCTTCCAGCTAACATTTCTGCCTTCTGTTGGCCATTTCTTTTGTTATTTGGTTCTCTTTCTTCTCAGCTGCTGCTATTGTCCCAACCCCAGATTTAATATTTTCCCCTCACCCCAGTCTGACCTACAACACAACTCCTGCCCTACATGACTGACGATAGCTAAAGTACCACAGAAGATAAATATTGTATGGATGACTAATTCTGGGGTGACAGATGCTGGATAATGTACTAAATGGGTATCATTCATCCCTCAGTCTAGTAGGGAAGAAGGTTCTTTCAGAGAACACAAGAAGATGGAGTTGCACTGAATTCATACAATTAGCCCAAAACAGTCATTAATTACAGCACTGACAAGATAGTGCTGCTGCTAAGAAATTCAGTCATGAAGAAAATCAGGAACCTGGCCAGAGTTGTAGTTCTTACTGAATAAAGTGCCAGAGGCCCTTGTTCTGCATCCACTTGGAATGCTTGCATTTCTGATGTTAGCTAACCAGTTACTTTTCAAGCTCTTGAGGTGTTTGTTACTTCTCTTCAAATGACCACAAGTGTTTGCACTTTTTTTTATTATTATTATTTTAAACCAGAACACCATTACACTGAGGAGACTGCAAGGGTAAGAAAGTAAAATAAACACAACAAAAAATAATTCCCCACCCCCACCCAATCTTTGCTTTGATGCCAGTTAGCTGTAAGTCTCAAGTGTTACCATTTGTTTAGAGAATGGAGACAAACTAGGCAGTCATGTCTTGGTTGCAGTCTGCAGGCTACTGTGCAGTCATTCAAATGTGTATTTTGCTGTAACACACTACGGACCATTGACCTTATTTTACAGTTTTCTTACTTTGCAGAGCCCTAGATATTCCATTTCCTTGTTTTAAAGAGAATAAGCTAACATAGCCTCAGAAAATATGATTGTTTTGGATGAAACCCAGGTTTAGTGGTGCTTTAATGTGGATACCTTCTTTTGAAAGCAGTGAACTGAGAAAACTGGAAATGGAATTTCACACCATTTGGCTGAATTCTCATCGAGCAAGTCCTGCTTATCTGCAAGTGTTTACTGGCCAGAATCTGGTTACAACAGAAAAAGTAGGAAAAGCCTGGATTTATTTTCTCTTCCTTCATTTTGGTTGAAATTAGGATGTTCAGAATCACTCTTGTCAGACTTCACACTTGTGAATCTAGAGCACAGCCTCAGACACAAGCTCACCCTTTGAAAGACAAGACAGGTTTTACAAGATGTTGAAAATAGGCTTTGACACCCAGGCACATTAATGTGTTGGACTTATGCCTCCCAAGGCATGCCTCTGGGGAAATTTACACTACCTCCAGTACAGTCTCCCACCTGCTCCAAAAGTACTTTATTCCAAGCCAAGTGTCATTGCCACATCATGTGCAAGTCCTGAAGGAACTGCTGCAGCACTGAAGACATTCCCCATACCCTGACTTTCTAGGGATATCTGGTTATCCAGAAGGTAGTGACAGAAGGACAAGAGGCTGTAGGGAAAAGAAGGAAGATGGAGGGTTTCAAAAAGTCAGTTAGTGTCTACAGCCTGTATTTTAGTTAATCATCATGTGGTTGTGCAATTACTATCTGGTAGTACCTAACAGATCAGGATTTGTAGCAAGACATAGTGGTTTTGCTAGTGAGGAAGCAGAGTAGCAGGGGTAGTTACGCTGCAGAGGCTGGCTGGCCTGAATTGGTCTTACATATTTCCAGTGGGGTACTCTACAGGTGCAGAGTGATTGAAACAATCAGTCTCTGAAGAGTGACTGTGGAAGAACAGAGCTTTAGGTCTGAAGTTTCACACAACCAGAACAGTTGCCTCAGAAAATACTTCTGTTACACTTCTGTGTCCTCTAACATTTAGAAGAACCAGAACTTAGAGAACAGTTGTTTCACTGTGTATAGATTCCATATTCAGAATTACTTTGTTTAACCTAAACTGTCACTAGCATGTTCCCTCTAGTTTCCTAGGCCTCCCATTAGCAAGCATGTATTAGCTGGCTGGCCCTGTATTGCTAAATTGGAAGACTAACAGATAAGCACCACCTATCTGTCCCTTCATTAGCTGAGTCTCTTCTACCTAGCTGCAAACTCGCACAATAGTAACACTTGACTTTGAGCAGGAATGCTGATCGGAGACCAGTTTGCTTAATATAATACAGGACTACAGATTATGCCATTGCATTATGCTTTCTTGACTTCAGGTTATGTTTAAGAACATGTATGTGAAGCTCTGAAATCTCTTTAAGCACAAGAGATTTCAGCAACTTATTTATGGGTACTGTTGCATGAATCTTAAGGTATTTTTATTCCAGGTGTTTAGATACTACACACAATGTCATAAATATTTGCAAAGGACATAACTTGTGAGGGTGGAGGACTCTGGCTCCATCAAGCTCTGTCTAGTTCCCCTTTAAATTACGAACTAGCTCCCTGAAGATGAAGTATCAAGGGTTTGGGTTTTACAACTTGTTTTTCAGAGGCAAGCACATTAACTATTGGGACTACTGGGAAAACACAGGCACAGCTGAGTAGTCAAACAAAAGGATGAGTAAACTGATGATTAAGAACTAGAGTTGGGAAAGGGACAGAGCTTGTTCAGATAACAGACTTTCCTGCTCTTTAGGGCAAGGTGCTCCCCTCTGTCATGGCTGAGAGGAAGCATAGTTGCTCTCTCCCCTCTCCCTTTACAGTACCGTCTTCTCAGTGCTGCTTAACAGTTAAATGCTAAACAAAGAAATACCAACCCATGTAGAAAGTGTGGGATACACATCCACTTTTTTGAAGCAACCAGAAACACACTCATGTAAATAAAGAAAAGTAGAAAGCTACTAAACGAAATAGGGCAGTCTGTGACTGCTAACAAGGCTGCATATCCAGTCCCAGTTTTGAGTTTTAATGCTCAACAAGTTGCTTAGCCATAACTATGTTAGCTATGCACGTGCAAAACTTTGGCCAACGTTGAAGACCCAGACAACTAGCAGTTTTGCTTTCTTTTCTCAAGTAACCTAGTATACTGCTAATAGTAGAAAGTGTATGTTTGTTCCAACCATTCCTGCAAGTGCCAAGAGATGTAGCTGCTCCTACTACATAATAATGAAATATGGACCTAAAAAAAACCAAAAAACCCACAAAAAGCACACTACACCTATCAGAATACAAATAAACTACCGAATCTTCTCTGCTGCCTTGTTGAGACTCTT
This sequence comes from Gorsachius magnificus, assembly GCA_034008185.1. Taxonomy (NCBI): domain Eukaryota; kingdom Metazoa; phylum Chordata; class Aves; order Pelecaniformes; family Ardeidae; genus Gorsachius; species Gorsachius magnificus. Next base: position 51,645,228 of record CM067082.1, on the reverse strand, counting down.
TACCTCCTTGAACCATCCCCTGGCACCATGGTCTGTTTTGTTTAACATTTTAAAAGTTCCAAAGGTGGCATAAGCATGAACACAGGAAGAAAGAGGAACTAATTCTTTACCTTGTTGACATTTCTAGCTTCTGTGAATTACTCTGCAGTTTTCTGTACATTACAACTATCCATAGTCTGCTTTTATAATCTCTCCCCTATGCAAGTATGGCCTTAAGAGTCCCAGGGTAAAAGCAGTTGTACAAGTATTTTTTATCACTCTTTTGAGTGCTCCAAAGAAAGCAACATTATACTATCAGTAGTAGTTTCACTACCTGTGGCTTCAACAGTGAGGTTACAGACACTTGAGGAAAGCTACTAACCTTTACAGTTGATATCAAAGCTTATTTCTCCTCTGTTCATGGTATCCAACAGCTGTTTAACTTCTTCAGCATTTCCATTTCTAGCATCATGGAGAAGCTGCTGTTCTGCTTCAGTACTCATCTCTAATAAAGATATGAAAGAACCAGTTTTTCAATCTCTTATTAAGCCATAACTTACGGCAGAATATTACATCACTTTTCTCATTTAATATTAACACTGTTATGAGAAAGACAATTATTTCCTATGTGGAACACATTTAATGTGCAAGCTGTTTTCAACTGTCCAGCACCCAGACATGCCACCAAGAGGCATTAAAATTCCTTGTACAAACAAAGCAGTTAAATAACAGAACACCCATGTTTTCTTGCTTCTCAGTTTTCTAGGTTCTAAGTGCAGCTTGAAAATTGGAACTGCATACCACAAACAACGCAAGCTTTGCTACAAGCATAACCAATAAGCATTTACTTTTTCCTTGTAAGGTTTTCACCTTTACCCCTTAAGGTTGCCAGAGGCAATAAGACAAAAAAGAAAAAAAAAAAGAAAAAAAAGATGTATGCCTTTTAGCCCAAGTAGTTCTTCAGAATTAACCGAGACTTATTTTGACTGCCAACCCTGAGGAACAGAATCCATCTTCACATGGAGGCCCCCAGATACCCATCAGTGACTGGTACGATCAGCTCTTGAACTGAGATACCCGACACCCTCCAACCTTGACTTGAAGGGGAATCAGATAATCAAAGAACTTTGTAGGTTTGACCTTATCTTTAAGCACAATAGTACAATATAAAGAAGTTAACAGGTGACCACAAAACGTAAGTAGCTAATTCTCATCTTACCATTGCTTTTGGACTACAAAAAAAAAAGTGCATTTACATCTTTCAAAGAATGGAGAAAACAAAACCTGTTATCATCACTATTTTTACAGCTCTCTACTAGGCAGTGAGCCTGAGACCTTTTGGGCAAGTGATACTGCTACTTACCAGGTCTCTCACTGAATACAGTTATTACATCATGTCTTGACCAATCTTTTCACACTGACAGTATCACAATCTGTGTCCCATTTAAATATACTGCTTTTAAGAGGTATCAAAAGACCGTGCTGTAAGACACAATTTACTGCTGCTAAAAACAACAGGAAAAGAAGAGGTTACCTAAATTTAGTGTCTCCGGTTTAGCATCTTCACCTGACACACTAGATTTACCAGATCCTGCAAAATCCAGATTTCTATATTCAGTTAATGATTGCAAAGAACCCTACTGGCCTCACATAGTCAGCTCTCCTATACTAGCAGAGGTTTTGATTGGTCCCACAAGCTGTGTACACTCTGCTGCACTGGACAGGCAGCACCATGGTGATTACACCAGGCACACTCATTGCTAAGATAGAGGCAGGGAACTCTGACTACTGTAAGAGGAGAAGCCACTCCACAAGAAAAGAGACAGTGAGAACACTGGGTAAGCAACAAAAAGCCTGTAACAGTGACAGATCTTGTAATATTCAAGACTGAGACAGAAGCCTAGAATAGGACAGCCTGCCAAAGTGCTAACAGTACAGAAAAGAGTTTCCCCCTACCTTTTGCTCAATCAGCAAAGGGAAAGAGGCAATCCATTTTCAAAGCATTTGACAGGGAGACTAAGCAAGCCCTTTCAAGCACGTTTCAGAAGAACAGACCGGATCAGTCGCCTGCAATCTACCACAGACACGGGATACAAATGCCTTCTCCAGGAGTGGTTAGACAATACTCTTGTTTGTGCCTGCTTTTCAGTTCTACTAGGAAAAAAAAAAAACACCCAAAACAAAAAAACCCAAAAAACCAAAACAGTACTAGTCCTTCTAGTAATCCTTCAAGCCCTGAAGCTATCTACTCCTTTAAACAGGAGCTTATCCACTTCTCTGAGGCAACACAGCACAGTTTGTTGTTACCGGGGCAGGTATAATTTTCCTCAGTGAATCAGTTCTAACAGCATCTAGAGAAAGATCAAAATCAAATATGTTAATGTATTATCAGTCTGTAATAATTTCGCTGAAGCTGAGTGATACTGTTTCAGGGAGACACAGAATGCAGCACTGAGAATCACACAGATAAAAGCTAAGAGGATAGTTAGAGCTCATTTTGCTGGCCTACCCATCAGGGATGAGGGGGGGGGAAACAAAAAAAGCTCATAATTTTCACCCCCTCCCACATAGTATTTCTTTAGCAATCTCTTAAGTGTCTCAGATGAAACACACTCCTATCATTACCCTGTATCATTTGTCAACATCCCACATACACAGCAGGTATGAATAGCCCTGCAATTTCAACACATTAAGAACATGCAGTTTCCATTTGCTATTAATGAGAAGGAAGAAACGACTGCTTGGGAAGGGAACCAAGAAACTGATCCAAATGCACAACTCTTGTATGCAGCAAGGCCAGTTATGTACATCAGCAGAATCTTAAACAGCTTAAGATACACAGAAAGCTGAATCACTCTGTAAAATTACTTGCATGGTTTTTCTTCCCCCAAATAGTCATTAGGTTAAAATCACCTATTTGTTTGTACTCTTACAGCAAACATTAGCAGTAGTGTGACATGCATGGCTAAGAAAGGTCTGCCTGCTTCACTAATGCAGTTCCCAAAGACTTTGCTGTTTAGGCCAAGCCTCCAACTTCAAATACACTTCGTAAGCTTGAAGCATGCAATGATGCAGAAGAATGACTGTCTGGCTATTAGTCATAGTTAGAAGGATCATTCGCATGAAAACGTTCCTACAACTGGGGCTGGAAGGTGAATCTGTGTGCAGTTACTCATCAGACAAGTGATACAGAACCTGAAGTTTTAGCTAACAAGCTAAATGAGGTGCCTAAATGAAGCTGGCGGCAAAAGGGCTCTTAATAGAACTTAGCATAATCTTGAAAACACTGTTTTAAGCAATAGCATTTTCTCTATAATGGAGATGAGCAACCACCAACGGAAGTTTGAGTGGCAAGCTTAGAGTATGGAGAGTAATCAATGCATGGGCACTGAAATGCTATGTGCTTACAACTGTGCTCCATCTGCAGAGGAATGCAGGTGTACGAGAGTTTATTCGGTCAGATGACTTGGCACCAAGAGAGCTCTGAAATCCCCATCCACCAGTTTTGAGGTACCAAGCCAGACCACCAGCACTGAGGGAAAAACTTAATAGTTTAGTTTGGATTTATTAGCCACAAGATACTACCAACAGGTTAATCTATATGAATTGTGCTGCCTGTATGCAAAGCTACTAGCCACTTAAGAAAGCAGACAGATGTTCGGTCAGCGGCATTGTCATCACTACCTTACTCCATTAATCAGCTGATATAGGTTAAACTGTCCTTCACAGCTCATCTTATGCCTTGTGCTGTTGAAAGGCTTGTATGGTAGTCTCTACAATCACTGGCATACCATAAGAAAACAACAGAAGAAACATATTTAGTGTCTCCTGTACAGCTGAGATGTGACTGCAAGGCACTTCTGTTGAACTCATTAGGACTACTGGAGCAGTACTTGACTGCTAATTGAATCTTATCCTTTAAGAAGATATAAAGAATAGCATTGAGATGCTCTGCTTTTATCTTCTTCTACGAGACATATGCCAGAGTGATCTTCTCACGCTATTACAGCATCTGTCTTCACCCAGGGTTTGTTTCCAACACGGAGTAGAGAACCCAGGTTACCATTCTGCCTGCACACCTGCTTAAGGGAGTTCTGCAGAATACTTGGCCATGAAAGGCCACCTAACTACCGACATACAGACTACCAATTTTACCCAACCACTAGGAGAGTGTCCAAGCAAAAAAAAAAAAAAAAAAAAAAAACCACACACACGCAGCAAGCTGCTTTTCTCACAAAGCAGTCTACAAAGACTTAAAGCGCCACCCCTGACCACGGGGCAGCACTACTGATAAGCCCACTTGCTTTTGCTGCAATTTCTTCTCCTGCTGAGGCCTCCTGCCATGTAGACAGCCCAGAACAGCAACAATACACTCAACTATAACATGGCTGGTTTTCACTCTGCTGCAGCTTGACAAGCAGCTGAAGCAGTACTGGCACTGCCCAATTTAATGTTAAGGTTCTGAGTCAGCACCTACTGGTTGCATAGGGAGCTTTCTATTCATGACAAGCAGTAAGGCTGGTAAAAAGCACAGCACTGGGTAGTATTTCAAGAGATCTCCCTCTAGCAATGAAAACTAGATTCCTGTAGGAAAGGATGATACTTGCTTAGGAAGACTTCTTACGTGTCCCAGCAAGCACACATTACGAAGTGATGCTTGTAAAGGAAGAGGACAAAATGCACCAAACCGCACAAACAGACAGAACCTGTCTACAAACCCACACAACACGCTGCACCGACAGGAGCTGCTCGAAGAAGAAAAGTTGCAGTACTAGAAGCACGAGTGATGCTATCTAGAAGTAGTATTTTAATCTTCAGTTAAAGGGTTCTAGAAAAGTTAGAAGTTGAAAATGCTGCTACGACACAGTCTCACGGTACGTCATGTGAAAGCACCACCTATCTAAAGTCACTGTCTGCTCAGGAGCAATTAACACGGATGCAATAGCACAGCATCTGTTCAATACCATTGCCAAGGCAATAGCTATTTAAGCTAGTCCTCGTTCTCAGGCATCTCCTGTTTGCTTCCCCGCACACGGTTTAGCTCCGTTACGTCAAAGCCTTTCTTTCAGCCCAGGAGCTCTGAATAAGCTTACCACAGTTCGTGCGAGATCTCACCGGATCAGCAGGCAAGCACCGTTCCAAGCAAGCAAGAACTTCGGCACAGCCGCTGGAGTTCGCCGCCGTGCGCCTGGAATCGAGCAGCTCGTTTCAGTACCGGTAACTGAACACTTTTTAAGGCGACAGGCTTCGTGGCGTCAGAGCAAACCGCACGTCGTGCCTACGGGAAAGCTGCGCTCAGACCCAGGCCGCGGACCGCCACACCCCGGGGGCACCGGCCACCCACCCGCCGCAGCGACGGGGCAGCTGTGGGGAGGGGGGGGGGGAAAGAGGAGGAGGAGGAAGGGCCACCCGCGCACCACAGCGGCCGCTCACGCCGCTTCCCGAAGGCCAGACACCCCCCGGCACACACACGCCAGCTTCCAAAGCTGCCCCGGCTTCGGCCCCTCAGCCCCGAGCCGAGCCCTACTTCGGGCCGCGCCCCCGCAGGGCGGGCGGCTGGCTGGGTCACGCAGCGAGAGACCCTGAAGTGAAGGTGGGGAGGAAGTAGCGACCCCCCCCACCCCACCGCACCCCACCCACCCCTAAACTCGCTACCGGCGGCCAGCGAACCGGGGGTTCTCCAGAAGGGGCACGCACCCCCTCAGGCAGCTCCGGCCCCGCAGGCCTCGCCGGCCCGGCCCGGCCCAGCCCGGCCCAGCCCAGCCCGCCCCTCGCAGCCGGCTCCGGCTGAACTTAGCGCCCCCTCCCCGCCCCGCCGGCACGGGCGGGCCGTGGGGCAGCAAGAGACACCGTAACGGCAGCGGCAGCAACAACGCAAACGCCGCAGCGGGAGGGCGCATCTCCTCCCGTTCCCGCGTCCCCCCTGCGCGCCGCGGAAGGAAAATACGCCCGGCTGAGGTGGGGGGGTGGGCTGACCCGGCCCGGTCTCGCCGCGCAGCTCCCGCCGCCGCTGCCCCCCGCTGTGTTATACGCACCGGCCCCGCACGTGACCGGCGACGGCGCCTCGGCAGCGCCGGGCCGCTCCCCCGCCGCCGCGCAGGGCGGGCGGCGCGGGCTCCCGGCGGGGCGGGGCAGAGCTCCGCCCCCGCGCCGGGGGTGGGTGGTGGGTGGAAGCGGGCGGCGGGGCTGTGCTGCACCCGGGGGGCCGGTCTCGGCCGCAGCCTGCCCAAAAAATCGGGAGGGGCTCTGCGCCCGCCCGTTTTCTGAGAGAAACGAGCCCACACCGGGGGCAACCGGCGGTGGCCACCGGCCTTCCCAGGGAGGGACAGCGACCCCGCGGCTGCCCGGCAGGCACCGCCCTGTTCTGGCTTGGGTTTGCTCGCCGCCGCAGCCCGAGGTGCTGGGTGCGCGGCTTTGGCTCCCCTCTGGGCCGGGGGACAGCCCAGCCCCTGCCGAGGGGAGCTGCCAAAGCGGGGCGGAACCGGCGGCGGGAGCCTGGAGGCGCCGAAAGGCGTTCACAGAGATGTACAAGGCTTGGACAAAACGGCCTCAAAAAGAGGACTCTAAGAGTACGGGAGCGATGTATCACCGGCGGGGGAAAAGGGTGTCCTCGGAAGCCGCTTTAGTCTCGCATGCGACCGTGGTGCAAGTAAGAGGAGATGTTGAATCCACGCACGGCTCCTAAAACAGCACGCCCGAAAGCAGCCTAGGAGAGGGAGAGTTTGGGTACTACTGGGAGACAAAAAGTGAAGTACACCCCGCGCCCCTCCCAGCTCAAGGCTCTTCCCCTGTGCTCATCCTGCCCTTATTTATCCTTCACTGCGCCTTCCACCTGAAGCCAATAGCCGGCACCTTGGTCTTCTGCCTGTAGCACCTGAGAGGGGTTTTGCACTTTGAAAGCTCCCACAGTGCCTTTGAAATCCTGAAGGAATCTATTAAGGAAGTAGGGAAGCTCTGTGGCGTTGAGGCGTGACTGAGTCTGTGTCATATGCAGAAGGAGCGCTGAAAAGGCAGGGGAGGAGCCGCAGGTGCTATGAGAAACTATCTCAAAAGATTCGGATGAAATTTCTGTTCCAGAAGTGGGCAAGTTGAAACCTGAGCAATTCTTGTGAAACTCTTGCGACATAAATAATGAGGCATGCTACATTTTTCTGTATGGTCTATAGCTACATATATTTTTAATGTTTTAAGAATGAAGTACCAAAAGAAGAAAAGGAATCATTCCACACCTGCAGATAGATTTCCCATGTTTGGACTTCTCCTCCTTTTCATTATTTTAAATTGGTTTATCTTCGTTAAGAGACCTGCTTCTGAGGGTGCTCCAGCAGTGAGCGTGTGACATCTGAGAGGCTTCAGTGAAGGATCACGTAAACTTTTTTTCCTTAGGAGCAGGTCTTCGAGTTGCTGCCCTAGCTGTTTTGTGCCCACATTCCTGTCTTTTCTTACCCTCTCCACTGCTGCTGTCGGTCTGTCTGAACTTCTTTCCCTTTATTTCTTCCTCTTGCTTCTGGCTTTGAGGCATCTTTCACAATGCCATAACCGCTCCGAGCAACCTCACAAATAAAATCAAGCATCCATCCCTTGTCCTAGCCTGTATTACATTTTACATACACAACTACTATATATAAAAATAGCTATATTGTTTCCTCATATTTGTTCTAATTTTTGTCATAAAATGAAAGTGTCGGCATCCCCCTACTCTATAACCCGTGGCAGCACAGCAGAGTTTGTAGCCCAGAGCTTTACCCTCCAGGCAGTTTAGTTACATTGTAGCTCGCCCTTCTGCACCAGGGAGTAGGGGCAGTGAATTGAGGGGGACGGTGCAGGGTTTTTCTCCGAATCTCGGTAAGAAAGGCCTGACAACGAATGGCTTCATAAAATTGCTGTTTTAAATAAAAGACAGAATAGAGAAGAGTAATACAGCTAGTGAGTAAATCTCATGTCCCTTCAGGTGCTGTGAACCCCACGTTCTGCTGCACTGACCCTGGGATGGGCTTCTCCCACAGCAGGCTGCGCAGACCCCATCTGTGGAGGGAAGCTCCTCCTCGGTCATTCGAGCTATATTCATTTTCTTTTAAGAAAACAGCTATCCATAAAGGATGTTCACATGGGAACCTCTTGCTGTGCTTCTAGATAAAGGCAAGGCCACGCAGGTGGTGTAGTCGCCTGCACCAAGCGGGAGCTGCTCGCAGGCTGTGATGAGGAGCTGGTGGAATTTACCCTGCAGACGAGGGATTTGTGTGCCACAGCACAAGACCTGCGCCTAATCGGGTTAACTGTGTGGACCATACTGTGTGGATTGCTGACTCCTGGATGTACAGTGGTCTCCCGGTCAGGATCACTGCCCTCCCCCTGCTTCCAGCATCTTCAAGGAATGTCTGGTTTTCACTGATGTTTTGCCTTCTTGCACATCCCAGAGTAATAACGCACTGCATTTTGCACTTTGAAGTGTGGAAATAAGAAAACCGGTGCTGCTGATATCAAGGGTTCTTTCTGTTTTGAACATGTCTTTTATCTTTTTTTCCATGTCTTTCCTTTTTCAGATAGCCTGTTGGAATTAGTGATGCAGAAAGCATGAAACACTTCCCATCTCAGGGCCGAATGCACTGGCAAACAGCCTGGCATGGAACTCCCTGGCACAGAACTCACTGAACTGTTTTGTCACTGATTTTCACAGCGTAGTGTATTTTACATCATCTCGTATTCTGGGATAGGGCAATGGGGCAACTTGACTGCAGAATTCGAAGCTGTAAGGCCATAAGCGCTTCCTGAGGAAAAACTCATTTAGGGAGGGAGCTTTTGCTGGGTGTAGTGCATAATCAACAAGTTGAATTCATTGCTGCAGGCAACCAAACCCTATGACTGGAAGAATTTCAGCTAGAAATTTTGAAATAATATCACTCTTCATTGCCATTACTTCAAAAAAAAAAAAAACCCGCACTGTTGTCAGTGGGTCATCATCAGAAGCCATTCAAGCCAAGATGCTGATCATTTCTCGCTTTGCAAGGCACCATTAGCAGCTGAGACAAGACAAGCAGCACCTCCCTACGCCCCTTTCTGCCTCTGCGCAGCTGAGCTAGGTTGCTAGTGGTTTACCCAGGGCTGAACTGAAGAACTTTTGGAAAACATTTGAAACTTTGAAAGGGACAAGGATTCTGGGCATTTATATTGCTACCCCCCATGAAACATGACAATTTTATTTATGATACATCAACTCTTTATTGCACTGATGCTTTTTGTTTTCTTCCTTTTCAGACTGGAGCATATTGGTTTAATTTGAGATATACCACTTAGCAAGGGAGTGTACACATGGAAATGCTTAGTGAAGTAATAAATGATACATGGCAAGTTGCATGCATATTTTCATGCAATAAAATGTTTAATGACTGAACGTTTGTTAATTGACCACCAGTCATTGAAGAGAAATTAGAAATTTGTTCCCTAACAGCTTGCATGCAGCCCTGGTACATTTCTTGAGAAAGTTACTCCTCAAGTCCTTGTGGAAAGCAGTACAGCAAGCACAGGGCCTTGCCCTATTTCCATACTGATTTTACTTACTAGGCTGGTAGAAGACTGGCCCAGGAGAATTAACTAATGTGCTGACACTCCCAAGCGTGATTCCTGCGGATCTTCTCCCTGGATTACAAAGAGCAACCTTCCAGTGAGTGATGAAAGCAAATTTTCACGTTGTTCTGAACTGCCTGCAATAAGAATTTTTACACATGCAAGTCTGTTGCTGATATTCATGTCATGCTTTGCAGGAAATAACCTTCTATTGTGGTTAATTTGTAGATGGTGTGAGATGGATTAACTGCTGAGATTAGGAATGCTTGTTGCTGCTCAAAGCAGTGGTGAAGCAAGCTCAGGCAGTTCCTGGAGGTATTTTCCAGCAGAAAAAAAAAAAAAAAAAATCATGCAATAGAGGAGAGTTAATTTTAACATGCTCTTTTTATCTGAATGCAGGTATGGCAGGAGAAAATGTGAGAATTCACTGATTCTCTTCTGCCACAAGGCTCCTAAAACCTGCTAGCAGTTATTACTTCATAAAAAAGCTTTTTGATTTCTCTAGCTCTACAGAAGACAACTGTACCCTGCTATAGGCAGCACACAACTGGGCTGCAGCTAAAAGAGAAGAAACATTCTTAACCAAGGTGTAAGTCACCTGTACATACACTTCTCCCTAGTCTTACCAGACAGGTAGTTTTAGACCAAGATTTAGGCATGTTTAATGCACTTTTTTTGTTCTTGTGATTGAATCGGTTTGGTTTGGTTTTAGTTCCAAAACAATAAATTAGCTGCATGTGGAGAGTTCGTAACTATGAAACTTATAGCTAATTTATGTCAGTTTAGATCGCAATCTGACAAAGCACATCATTGTGAAAGTGAAATCAGCTGAGCCACTTTGTGCTTAAATGTATATATGATCCTTATTGGATGGCCCAGATTGAGATAATATTGGATGTAGAGTGGAATTGGAACATTAGAGAAAATTTTGTGGTTTTTTGGTAAGTTACTATAGCAAAAGGTTCTCATTGAGCTATTACTGAGAGCGCTACTGTACTGGCAGAACTTCAGTAGAAAAAAATCCTGGTCAAAACCAGATTACAGAACTGAGGGCATTAATTGGTGGTATATAACATGACTTTGACCTTACTTGTTCTTAATCTTCCTCTTTTTTTATAAGAGAGAAGTTGCAAATAAATCGTGCTGCTTGAACTCTTGTATGCAAAATCAAGCAAGGTTATTGATATTTTACGCCAATGGTTTAGTTCTTATATATTTCTTAGTTCTATATTTTTCATTTATTTGTGATTCAATCCTGATTTATCCTTCTATGTTTACATCCGGTGGCCCCATCAAAGTTAATAGTCAAAATCCCATCAGCTTTAATGAAGTTAAGATATCATGATATATGCTTTACGTGTGATTCTTACAAATCAGAATTCTTCACTCATATCAGTTGTGGCATTTTGTTCCTTAAGCAGCATTTACTTTGTGCTGTCAAAGCCTATGCTGTCTTGCTCTGTCTTCCTAACATATTTTATGTAATGCCTGGGTGTATTGCACAAATCTAAAATTTATAAGGTTTGGATCACGAAGTTAAAAATCAACTAGCGAACATAAAAAAACTTTGCAACAAATAAAGCTCATGTGAGCTGAAGTTACATACCCAGGGAGAATGACTAGTTTTCAGCTAGTTCCCTTTTCTTTACAGTAACATAAAAATGTGGCTATTTACCTCCCCCCTCTGGACAGATTTGGTAGTAGAATGTAAGCAGTATTTCATGAAATAAAAAAGCACTTCTGAATTTTTTATAATTTTTTTCTTTCAAAACTGTTGACAGCTTTTGCATGCAATACATTTAAATAACCATCTTACTTATGCCTTCTGTGTAAATATTGCTTCCTTAACTATGTGAATATTATTTGTATCTAGTTAAGCTTTTTGTGCTCTAGGATTAGATTCCGGTTCCAGAAAGGCATCGGTAATTACCCAGTGTATTATCTTGCCCTGACAAGACAGAACAAAAAATTTGAATTCCCTGTAGTAATTTGGCCACTTCCTGACCTTCAGGGTCTTCTTTTGCTTAACTGATTTGATTTGAGCTTTAAATGTTTTTGTTTGCTATCTATAGTTCACAAAGACAGAACTGATGGACCAAAGGTTAGATTTAGTAACCATTTTAAATAATCAAAGTTCACACACTGCTGTGAAGAGTATCAGCCTGGGAGACGCCTCGCCACAAAGAACAGTGAGGTTCAGTTATGTACTTAAAGATGACCCCAAATATTTCAGTAAACTCTACTATGCTGTTATCCCTAGTTTGAAAGCTGTGGCTGTGTATTTCATTTCCTGCTCTAATAGAATGTTTATTTCAGACAGGCACACAAACTAATTAGCTGTTAAATACTCCTGTGCACCGTATCAATTCAGCTGCTCCGTTACTAATTTAGTATACATAAACATGTTGGAGATTCATTAACCACATTTGTCTCCATTTCAATATAATAAGACTTATCACAAATACAACTGACAATGAAAGGAAATGACAGAGTCCTCAGAGATCTGCCAGAGATGTCTACAGTTGATACAGTTTTTGTGATTTATTCTTTGGATCTTTTTATCCAGTACAGTTTCTTCCTGGCCTAATGGTAGGCAATGTTTTTACATGGATTATAGACAACAACAGTAATGAAAAATGTCATTAGCGAGTTTAAGTTATTTAATAACAAATAATGTGTATAGTCATGTAAACTCATTTGTTCAGCTAAGTCTAGATTAGCAACTTAAAAAGTGCAAGCACTATATAGTGATTGCTATCAGAAAGTTAAAAAATGTCTTGCAGTGCCATAGTCCTCTCTTTAAATTTATAGGGCAATTTAGTATTAGGGTGAACCTTAGATGCAGCACCATCTTTTCTAGGTCCTCGTAGATTAAAGCTTTCTGTTATGTTTTGGTCAATAGGCAATTGTTTAAAATAGCCCCCTTCCCTGCCTCTCTTTTAAAATGAAGTGGAATATGTGACCTTGCCTGATGAAATGTGCATTTTTCATCATATTCTGAAACTAGGTATATTCGTTTTGTTATTGTTTCAAAAATAATTAAGCCAACTCCATGGTTCATGACATTGAAGATAAAGAAGCCTCAACTGGTCTTGGAAAAAAATTACCTTTCCATTTATAGAATATGGAACTATCTTTAGTATTTATAATCTCACAACTAGAAAGTTAAATATTTAGCTATATTGGTACTCAAACAACATCAGGACAGAGCTCTATTTTATTTTTTCAATTACTGTAGATTGGCTAAACTAAGAAAAAATTTTTTTCCAAACTTCCACCCCTGTAATCTGAACATGGGATTTAAGATTTTGGGCTCAGATAGCATCAGTAGCATTGTTCATTAAGTTCTGAAATGCATATAAAAATATGTGTGTTCTTAGATATTTTCAAATTCCTATTAATTCAAATTTAGGAGCCAAAATAGGAGTATGAAAACTAAGTATTTTCTTGAATCTAGGTTTAAATGTGGAAACAAATTTTGCCTTCTTTACTATCTCTGTAATATTTTTGCCCTCAAGTTAGGATTGTAGTTAATAGTGGCAATCTAATTTCCAATAGAACTACAAGCCCAAGCACACGTTCACATAAGCAACCTAGGGATTACTGCTTTTTCAGCAATCTATCCCATTTTCCTGCCCCAAAACAAGATTAACTTTGTTCAGGCCTAACCTCTCTTTGAGCTTCCAGTGATGACAGCCCAATAAACTCAGTGCTTAGCTTTTCCTCATAATTATCTGGATCTTCCTTCCTGCAACATGTTGCTTCATCAGCACATAGTACCGTGCCCATCTTTGCAACAGCCAGCATGTAAAAAAGGAAGACTACCACACACACACGCCCCCTTCACGCAGGGTGACTTACTTCGTTGTTGACGAATTCTCTGTAGCATCTGATCTGAATCTCCCAAACATCAAAATTAAATCTTTGTAACTTCACATCTTTTCTACATCTGAGAGGGAGAAAAAAATGTAGTCTCTTTTCTGCAGCAATCTGTAGCATAGTAAGGATGCCTACCTCTCTCAGACTTCGCCTTAAACTAACAAACTCCTTCTCTCCAGTCTTTTCAGATGTCAGGCTTTCTAGACTTGTGATTGATTTAATTGCTTTAATCCAGACTTTGGTTAGTGCACATCCTTCCTGAAGTGTCTAAAATTGGACACAGAATTCCAGCTGGGGCTTTAGCGGTTCCATACAAAGCAGGATTACCGCACGTGTCTTACATTACCTCAAGTGTTTGGACATCCCGGCATGATGGTTCTCCTTGAGGCAAAAGCACGGCACTGTTGGCGAATGCTTATCTTGGGATTCACGGTAACTCCCAAATAATTTCTGTGGAACTGCTGTGTAACCAGTAGTTCTCCACCCTGAATGTACGCAGTTGGTAATACAGTGCCGGGTTTGTCTCTACTCCGTTGCATCCTGGGTTTTTTGTTGCTGTTTTTTGTTTTTAGAACGTGTCCTCCTGTTTGTCAAAATAATTTTGAACTCTAATCCTGTTCTCCAGAGCAGGTGCAGATTCTCCCGGCTTTTGAGAAAGGGGAAAACAAAGCTGGCCTTGAATTCTTCACGACTAAGTCATTATAAAAACACATTGGAAGAAAACATACGAGCTGTAAACTGCAAAAAAAGGTGACACCCATAGTTTGCACTCAAGCAAAAAGAGATCTTCACTGATCAGTGCCATCTCTAAAAGAGATGCATAAAACTTGCCAATGTTAAATAAATGAACTGCATTTCTGTAACTGCAATGAAAACTGCATGGAACACTTAATGATTTTTCTTCCATCCTTTTAAAGGACATAATGTAGTTATAAAAATGCCAATAGCTCATTTTGAGTGACATAAATGCAAGGTAAAAATGACTGCATCTAGTAAAATCATCACTGAAATATAACTGCTTATACACTTTATTTTTAAAATAGGATGTCACAAATAAGGCAAAAATACCACCTGATTTAAGTGTAAACTTGATTCTGTGGTAACACGTGACAGCAGTAGATGTTGGAACGCTTTATTAATCTAGTTATTTAGGACTTTAGGAATATGTTATGTTTCCTTTACTTGGGGCAGCAGTTAAACTTAACCTGGAGACAGAGAGACTGCTCAAGATCATCCATTCTGTCAGAAACACGCAGGGATGGTTCAGGGGAACGGCATTACAACGCACTGGGGATGAGAAGACTGGAAAGAGGGACTGCTTACAGGGTTAATTGGGAGTGAGGTACTGCTTACAGGGTTAATTGGGAGTGAAGCTCGGATGCAGCTACGCCTTGCTGTCCGAAGGTCTGTGTGGGCCGGGGGATATCCCTGCTCTGAGGCACGTTGCTTGGAGGTAAGGGCCACGGGCAGGGAAGGCAGCGGGTGCTGCGATGAGCGGGGTAAGCACAGCCGGCAGGGCAGGGGGGGGCCGGGCCAGCTCGCCTTGAGCCGGGCGTTACCGCGGCTGCGGGCGAGCGAGCAGAGCCCGGCCCTCCCGGTAGGAGTCTGCGAGTCCCCTGGTGCGGCCGTCTCGGCCCTTTCGAGCCTCTCGCCCGTTGGGCTCTGGGGCGGCAGCGGCGAACCAGCCAAAGAACGACGGCGGCGCCCCGCTGAGCAGCCCTGCGCATGCGCCCGCCCGCGGGCGGGGAGGGGGTGCTGGCGGGGGAACGGGCAGCAGCTTCGCCGCCGCTACTGCGCAAACTCCCCCGCCGGCGCATGCGCCCTGCAGCCGCCTGCCCTTTCCCTCCTGTCTGCCTCCACTCGGGCATCCATGGCGGCGGGCGCCGCGGAAACGGCCCAGCAACAAGTGAGCGGCGGGGGTGGGGGGTGAGGGGGAGGGCAGCGGGGAGCAGCGCCTGTGCGCTCGGGATGTCACGGGCCCGGGCAGGCAGAGCAAGCCCCCGGGCCGCGGCGTCCTCGGGCAGGCAGAACGAGCGCCGCGTGGAAAGCCGCGGCTTCAGGTGGCTTCTGGCGAACGCCGGCCTCGTGAGGAGCTCCGTGCCCACGGGCCGCGGCGCGGTCCGAGTGGCAGCGCCGTCGCCTGCGTTTCGGCACCCGGCGGGTGGCCGCGCGTTTGCACTGAGGGGCCGTTTCAGGTGTGTGATGTCTAGGAGGAAGGTGGCTGTCCGGTGTTTTTTGTTTTGTTTTTTTTAACGGGAATTTGCTGGATAAATGTATTCAGTCCTCATAAGCGTTATTGCCAGGGCCTTGGGGTTTTTCTTCTGCTGGGGGACGACCCAGCTAGGAGTGGCACCAGTTGGGAGCTGTGGGGACGAGTTGTAGCTGCTCCGTGTCACTTCGCTCGCCTTGTCGCTGCTGAGAATTCCAGGGGTACCCACAGAAGTGCGAAGGCTGGTGTTTGTATGGAAGAACGGAGCAAAGTTTACTTGTGCTCTGCATGGGGATGGGATCCCCAATATTTATGGCCTTTCAGGCTACTGAGCCTCATCACGTTTGTAAATAAGCTGCAGAAGAGCAAAACTTAAACAATGTGACTGGCACCGAAGGTTGTGGGCTTTTGGAGGGGGGTGTTACTAATTTTTGCATAATGCTTTTTCTAGATTGATGAAATCGAAGCCCTTTCATCCATATATGGTGAAGACTGGTGTGTTGTTGATGAAGCTGAAAAGATCTATTGCATTAAGATTAATGATTGTCTGGATCGGCCAAAATGGACCCTCTGTCTGCAGGTATAGTGGTGTTGAGGAATTTGGTACAGAATTTGCAGCTGGACTGATGCAGGCAAAACCTTGTTCTGTATGAAGCCCTTTTAAAGCGTATTCAGTCTCTACTCGGAAGGATTAAGGAGCTTTTAGATAGGAATCTGTGACAGACTTTTCAGTGATTGTTCCTGTAACACATCAATAAGCTTGTGACATTTTCAGTAGTTACATATCCTAATTCCATACCTGACAAAAACTACTTTCAGTGTTATTCTCCAAAGACAAATTTTAAATTTTTTTTTTTTTTTACATTGACCTTGTGTAGAATACCTCAGTCAGTCTGCTTCAGTTGCTTCTAGATTTTACTTTCTGGAAAGTGTGGAAGCAAAATGGAATTCAGATCAAATTAACTCAGTAACTTGCTACTCTGTGTTTACAGAACTGAAAACAGTAAGTTTACTTGTTGGAAGAAACACTGAAGTGTCTACTTATGGAAGTGCAATGCTACTTATTTAAGTCCAGTAACCATGTATGCAGATCCTTTCAAATTTCTTCTGCACTTTATTTTGCATGACACTCCATCCACAAAAATTGCACCATGAAATATATTTGTGTGCTTTACCATTATTGGAATCCTAAATACAGCTCTTCAGGTTTTCTTGTAATTCTGTAACAACGTGGCCAACTATTTACTTCATTTGTAAAACTGCTAGTAGTCCTAGAGCTTGACATCGGAGTCTATCAGTAAGGGTCAGCTAGCTGAGGGTAGTTGTCCAGTGAATACTTACCCTGAATTTCTTTCAGGTGATTTTGCCGCCAGGATATCCAACTGCAGAGCCACCTATTTACCAACTGAAGTAAGTGAAGTTGTCTTTCA
Organism: Gorsachius magnificus; assembly: GCA_034008185.1. Lineage (NCBI taxonomy): Eukaryota > Metazoa > Chordata > Aves > Pelecaniformes > Ardeidae > Gorsachius > Gorsachius magnificus. Next base: position 51,628,167 of record CM067082.1, on the reverse strand, counting down.
AACGTTTGTATTTCTTTTCTGAATTACTACTGTTAATTCTTTGTAGTGTAAGTTGAAGTTTAGTTGACTCCTTGAATTAAACTATACTGGGGATGGGGGATGTTTCCAGCAAGAACATTCTATTCTTCCGAGTTCGCCTCATGAAGCTCCCTATGACAGTTTGCTCCCGTCCCTCAACTCTAATTCTTGCAGCATTATTTTGTGTCAAGGCAGCAATTAGGCTGCGGAGGTATGGTGGCTGCTGCCTGTTGTGTTGGACAGTGATGTCTCGTCCGCTTCCTTGGCTGTACCCCTCTTGTCTGGATCCTTATTTCAGATTGTAAGGCGTGCTTCTCATCTGAGCGCTGACTCTTCTTGGGATGGAGCCATGGCATGTGCCATCTTCCTATTTTCCTTCTCCGCTCTCCCCTTGTCTCCTGACATGTAAATGAGATGGGACTACACATGCGTAAGCCAGGTCCCTGATTTGGATGCTAGAGGGACCTGCAGGGTGTGACACACAGCCTATCTACTGAATTTTGGTCAACAGTATTGATGAGGCAATACAAAATAGTGCTGATAAACTTGAGGCAAAGCTTGTGGTTTAACACAAGACCAGGAGGGTACAGGTACAGAACCAAAGGGTCATTCTAAGTATAATAGGTACTATGGCGCTGAAGGAGTTGGAAAAGTAAACTAATAATACGTAAGGTGACCCTGGAGTGACAGTGGCCTACCATGAAAAATGAGTCCAGCTTTCCTACCTGAGGTAAGAAAAGGCAGCCCGAATTAGGAGTCTTGAAGGAGAACTAGGTGATCATGTTTTCACCAAGATGTTTACAACTGGAATCTTGCTAAGTGGGAATGATTGACAATGTTTTATTTTCAAGGTGTTTATCACATTTATTTTAAAATGAATGTTTGAGATGTTGGAATCAGCATATGGGCACAATTTTCACTGTATTTCTTTTCATTCTAGTGCCCCTTGGCTTCGAGGACAAGATTATACGGAACTAGCAAATAGCTTGGAAGAAATATACGTGTAAGTTAGAGACTGTGGAATAGAGTAGAAGAGCACAATGTATTTTCAGTTTTATCCCCTGCTCAATTGGTATGCTTTTGAAGTACCTGCATGAACTAGTAGTTGTGAAGTGATTGCTGCAATAGCCATAAACCAGCAAATTTCTTTTTATAAATCTAACATTTAAAAATGCCGTGTATTTACTAAGCATTTTGCAAGAACAGTTGTGTTAAACTCTGGCAAATTTCTTTTATATTGTTTAGACCTGGTGTTCTATAAGGATAGAAGTCTTCATTTTGACTCCCTTTAGAACCTGTGAAATTTCTTATGAATTGGTGCTATGAAGTATGACATTTCCACATCTCTTCTGCATTTGAATGTTAAACTGCAGGATGTGAAAATATTTGTAGATGTCTTGGAGTGTAAGTGGCAAACCAGTTTTTCTTAAAAGATAGCTAAGGGATATGTAGGTTTTAAAACAAATTAAAATCGTGTAGAATCTATTAAGTAGAATCTGTAACGTAGCGGACTGTTTATTATCACAGTGTGCAGCTAACAATGCACAATGAATGCATGAGAATAAAAGGAACATTTAGAGATACTCAAATTACATGTTTTTGAATTGCTATGAAATTGGGGTAGTAAATGTAGTGATTTTATACAGTTTACTTAATACTTCCACATCCTAAAGATAATATAAAGATATGTCATAAGGAAGCACAGTCATGCCCAAAATACTGAAACCTGAATGTCTTGCATAAGAAATGTTTTTTAATGCCATAAAATAAGGAAGAGAACTCTTAGCTTGCTTGAGGGTTTTTTATTTAATTACTAATTTACTTTGATTGACTGGGTTTCTTATCTAATTATGCAACAGATAATTTAAGTAAACAAAATTGAATTTGAAGCGTTAAAAATGCACAAGGATTTTTAAGTGAAAAGTTCTATGGGATCATAATAACCACAGGTGTTCAGTGGAGCAAAAAGGACAGAGATTGTCCTTAATTCTGTCCGGATTCATAAGATTTGCTGGAGTAAGATTTGCAGAGGTAGAGCTGCTGTAGGTAGTTCCTCAAATGTCCTGAACATCTGGCACAAGTTGCCACGTAAGGAGAAATAGCATGGTTGTGAGGCACTTTTTTTTTTTTTCTCCTTTTTTTCTTTTGTTTTCCCCATGCAGTCTTGTAGGCTGTTAAATTGTGCTAGTTAGATCAGTCCTTTGCAGCTCCATTCTGTCTATATCAGTTGCTGTTCAGAGCTCTCTCTGGTCTCCTCTCATTTTTGTTTGTTCAGGAGGAAATTAATGCGTTGATACTTTAGGCCATATATGTCATTTTAGACTGTTTTAAAACCTTCTGGAGTAGTCACTGAAGTGTACAGTGTTTGTCAAAGCCTTTTATCTATCCAGTGTCTAACTAGTTGTCAGGTAAACAGAGGTATTCTGTATCACTTGTAATGTGTATTTTACCAGGTTTCAAGTCCCTAGTGATCTAAATTGCTTAGTTCCACAATCTAAACCAATATGAACATAGTGTCTGTCAGTGTCATCTTAAGGAGGTGGAAAAAGCGGATAAGTAGACATCACAAGTCTGTTTTGGGAGACACAAAGTTGTTAGAAGTTAAAAATGTAGCAAATATTTGGATTTTTTTTTTTTATCCAGATATTCTTCTGGTAAGACTCTTATTCAATACAAAGCTTTGTTTCATCACTTAGACAGAAGTGACAAGAAAAAGAGCAATATAGAAAGGTAACCTTTGAGACTAAGTGTAATTTCTGAATAGGCAGACACTGAAATTGGGTGAAGAAATTGCTGAAGAAATTGCGATTTACTTGCGCACAACAGAGAAATCTTATTCATTGTCTAATATCTCTCATTCCGTCATTAGTTCTTTGTGTATTAAAGTAGTGCTTCTGTATAGTAAGTAGCAGCATGAAGTCAAGGCATTGAATTGTTCTGACATCTGTCCAGATTTTGAAGACAGAGCTAGAAGGTTACAAATTCCTTACTTTTGCTTGAATATTTTTCTTAAAATATGTATATTTGTTTGAATTTCTGATTGCATTCAGGAATAGTGCTGTATACATTAAGCAAAGTAAGAGTTTAAAAACGTAATTCCGTTATTGATATGTACTTATGTGGTGCCCCAGATGGTGGCAGTAAGAATAAAATTATTGAGAAAACGTGAGTTGCCAACAGCTCCAAATCTTTAGTTTTGTTTTTGAGATAAACATGTACAGTTCATAAACATATTAAACTATAATTACAAAGCCATCTTTTCAGGACACCATTTGAAATACATTTTGGGTTGTTTGGGTCCTGCTGCACATTAAGGCAGCGTTTATTAACTCTGAATATGCATGTAAAAACCGTGTTCATCCCGTCCTCCCCCAGTATCTTAATACACACCTGTGCCCCCTGACTAAGGACTCTTTATTCCTTAGACCTAAATCCTTACCTCCCTGGCCTATAGAACTGCTCCTTACCCAAACTCTGACATATAAGTCCAGTGCTCCACTGTGTCTACTGCCACTGACCTGCTATCACAGAGTGGCTGAAGGGGCTGACCACTGGCAGTATGGTACTTTCTGTAGAGAAAACTGATCCAGAGCAAGCTCTAAGGCTAGAGATCCTGCTTTAGTATTCTTTTGAAAATACTGAGGACTGTCCAATGTAGTCTTCTTGCAGTTGCTTTCCCTGTCTTTAGTGGCCAAAAAGTTTCCATCAGTTGCCTGTTTTCCTCCAGCATTGGTGCTTTTAATGTTAAAACAAACAACAAAAAAAAGCAAGCCACAAAGAGAGTATATAATGATGCAGATATGTGTTTGACCCAGTGAACTACTGAGACAGAACTTTCCACAAGACTGTCTAAGCTCTTTATTTCACTAGATTATAATGTTCTATTTGTGTGTGTCTGAAATGTGTATGTTATTTGATATACTTTCCAAGTGAAAGCCACAAAAATGATTCTTTATTCACTGTGAGTTTCAACTTCCAGGCAGAACCTTGGTGAAAGTATACTTTATTTATGGGTGGAGAAGATACGAGAAGTTCTGATAGAAAAGGCACAGTCATCAGATCCAGGTACAGAAAATGCACGAGTGTTTTAGTTTACTACTTTTTAACTGCAAAGTAAGATTTTATTACAAGTTAAAGCTTTATACCCAGTTTTGTATTGGATCTAAATAACAGAAAGCAACAATCTTCACTGTCATGGCTTATTGTTTTACAGTGATAGCTTCCCTTTTTAAAGAGCAGTAGGGGAAAAAAAAGGAAGGAGCTGGCCTCAGTGAACTAGAACAAGGTCCTCAGTTCTCTTAGGAATTAAATTACTTGCATGAAAGCAGAGTGCTGCACACAGGTACATTATTCATTGTCCTCTGTTCTGCAAAGGAATCATTCATATCAGTAATTAATTTCTGCTGTTGAGTGCACTCTTGGAGGATTGGAATTAACCTCAAGAGACGATAAACTTCAGTGGAATGTGCAGACAAATGACCAAGTATTCCATCTTAATTGCATTTTACTATATTGGGATAAGTACATCATCACTAGAGTTGCAGTGATTCTTCTGCTGTTACTCTTACAGTGACAGTTTGTGTAAATTCACAGTAGTTCTTTCAAAAAGTGGGGTGTTTTTGTGCATTAAAATGCTAAACTGCTATGAAATGAGTGAGTGACGTATGCATGCACTTGTGGCAAAAGGAAATAGAACTATTTTTCTATGTCATGGATGTTAGCTTAGTTCTGTGAGGAATAAAATACTGAAAAGGAAAAAAATACATATATTTTCAGTGCTTTTTCATGATAAGGTCTAGTTTTAATTTTTCAGTAAACTGCCTTTTGTTGCTACATCACAGACATTTAAAGAGTCATTTTTCATTGACATGACTGAAGGAGTGGATACTGACAAATGACGATATTGCAAGTTTGTTGGGTATTTTGACAGCAACCTTGTGGCATCTACTTAATACATGTAATGATTTTTCTAGACCTTTTGAACATGCTCTATCACCCTTCTGCTTTTTTATTGAAAATAGCTATGTTATAAAAAATGCATCATCACCACATCTCATAAGCCCTCTAAATAGGAAATTAGATTGTGATATATTAACTTGTCTGTATGATAGATTCCTTCTAAATCCAGTTGCCTGAGCACTGACTGTGTGTGATATTTACCCTCTTGCTATTGACTATTGTTTTTTTGATTTAGATGTTTAATAGGGTTTTAAATTTTGGAAATTTTAAATTAATGGTAGCATTGTAAATTTTAATGGAAATATAAACATTATTGGTTTTTTCTTCTTAGAAATACTGTTAATTAGGCTTGAAACAGAAGATATTATGTGAGGATCCCATAGTATGAGTATTGTATAACTAATTCTAAGCAAGATTTTAGTTAATACCAGACTAACAATTTGTGTTACTATTCTGCATTTCATAATTCTTAATGGCAAACAGATTTGAACTGAAAAGCCAGAGATTTTTGAGAAAAAGAATTTGAAATTTTGTCTTGCTTGTCTCACAAAAAAAGTGTAATAAATTCTACTACTTATATCTTAATAGAGCCAGATATTAAGAAAACCAGTGAAGAAGTTGGTGAAGATAATGGAGATGATTTTCTCCTAGACTATCAACCCCTTCAGGAGGATCCAATTAAAATGTTAAATTACGTTACATCTAAAAGTCAAGAAGGTAAAAAAATATGCCCTTGTTAATTCTGATGAAATAATTTAGAGCAGAGGGGCCTTAAGATTCTGGTTTTCTACTCTGCTTTTGAGTAAAATTAATAACATTAATTTCATAATAAATATTAATAACAGTCATAAAAAAACCCCAACATTTTTGGTGGTTCTGTATGTCATCTTGCATACTTAGCTGTAACAAATTCCTTTTTTAAAGTTGAGACATTCTTTACTTACGTAGCCTTATACATTGTTTCAGTACCCTTAAAAGAAAACAAACACTTCCTTGTTTGTGATCAGTAGATGAAGAACTGCCATCCATACATCATGGAAACCCAATCACAGATCGAAGGAGTACTTTCCAGGCACATCTGGCTCCTGTGGTGACACCCAGACAAGTTAGTAGAGATCAGTTCTGCTCTTTTTGTCTGTGCTGTGAACTTGACAAAATATTACTGAAATACTTGGGATTAGCCAAATATGTATGCCTGTCTTTGAATCCTTCTGTGCTAATATTTTCTGAGTAGTCGTCAGTTTCTCATTTTCTCTGTCAGCTAAATAGCTCCAAATATCAGCTCTGCAGTGCTTCCTGCTATTGTTTACCATTAAGTGCATTAGATGTAAGAATAGGAACATCAAAATTTGACTTGCAGATGTTGGCAGGTTTATCGTATGATATGTGGAAGCTACTGAGTCTGCCATGTGTTACTTGGAAAATGAACTAAAATAAGTTTATAAATGTTTTCCCTCCTTCAGAAAGGAATTAAGTTGAAAAATACACTTGGATAATGCATGAATAAATCTTCTTATAGACCTAAGTTAGAGAGTTAAGCATGTTTCTGGAGTTGTATTTGCCTACAGCTGGAAAAAAGTCTGCACTAGTTCCTGTCTCTTACTGGAATCAGTGGTGAATGTAGACCTAGACAGAGTGCCAGAAAATGGCAGCTACATTTTGTTTCCTATCATGCTTCCCCTCTTTCAGCAGTTTAACACAGGTAAAGAAAGTATCCATGTGTTTAGTATTGCTGTTTGGTTTTTTTTTTTTTTTAGCCTCTGTAGAATTTGTTCAATTGCTGCTTGCACCAGAATTAGCTTTCAGAATCAAGAACATTGTATGAAAATACGCCTTCCTGTGTTTGCTGTGAACCAGTCACTCATTACTTTGTTGTTTGCGCCTCTCAGTTTTCTCTTTGCAATTTGGATTTTTATAGACATCTGTCATGTTTTATAGACCTTAGTTTTCTGTTTTCCAGGCTGAAGACCCCCAGTCTGTTTTGGTGCTTTGTAGATGTAGGCTGTTCTGTACATATAACGTATGCTCTAGCCTCTTTAAGATGCAGACTAGAACTATATGCCACACTGAAGATGCAATCGCTCCCAAGGATTTATAGAGTGGTGTAAAGAGTTTTTCTGTTTTCGCTGTTCTTTTCCTAGTAATACCTTTTGATTTAATTTATTGACCTCTACTGAGCATTGAGTGGTGCTTTCAAAGAAATGCCTGTTGTAACCCCAAGATCTCTTTTTGAAAATGCTAATTGCTAGTTTGGAGTCACTTTGTACATCACTTTGCATCTATTAACATCAATCTTCTTTGATGATCCCTGTTTAGTGTGGGGTCTATTGAGGTACTCATCTTTTCTTGTCATTAACTGAGAGTTAAACCTTGAGAGGATTTTCCTCTTTCCTTTTATCCAATTCTAGCTTTTATTTTAAGAATTTTTGGTAAGGGATCTTGTTGAGTGCTTTTTGAAATTCCAGATAAACTAGATCAGCTACATGGTCCGTGACTCTGAAAGGATGTTGACAGATTGACAGTGTTTTGAGGGGTATTTCTCTATACAAAAGCTGTAACATTTTAAGCTATCTGTGGGTTTTTTTGGTTTTACTTCACCTCCATTTGTTTGCCTAGTATGGACATAAAACTTGTTGGTCTTTAGTTCCCTACATCCTTCCTGGAGTGCTCTTGAGGTGTTGGTATCACATCAGTCATCTGCTGCTGCAGGAACAGTTTTAACTGGTAGGTTAGATATCTGAGCTATAGTTCAACAGCTTCATACTCCAATTCCCTTTAAACTTTTAAATAAGTATGATCTGGTTTTGCTGATTTATTTCTATTCTTTTTATTAGCTTGCTCAACCCTATTCTGTGGTTAGGCTCCACTATATCATCCTTGCCTGACCTTTTAAGTTCATAAATACTGTACATTCATTTAGGTTTTTATGCTACAGCTGTACCTTCTTTAAGTGATTCTTTTTTATATATATTCTATTTATCTTCTGGCAGTACAGAACTGTGGTAAGCTTCAGCTTTTTATGTGTTTGAGGAAAAAAAATTATTAATTTTACACCTTCAAAATTGTGCTGTGCTTTTCATATCTATCTTGACACCTATCTTATTTTTCTCTATCTGGATACAACTTGAGCTTTTTTGAACACACTCCGCTTTTTAGAGCTTTTCTTTTACTGCTTGCAAAGTGAAAGTAATTTTATTCATTAGGTTAATGTGGAATAATAATGTGTTTTAAAATACTCAGTACGTTACCATTTTCATTAAAGTAGCACTGCATTTCAGGGGCTGTCTTAGCTGTGCTCAGTCCCTATGAACTTTGAGTCCCTATGAACTGTGTTGCTTTAGAAATGGAAAAAATTGGAATTGTTGGCTTAAAGTCCTTTTCTCATTCTAAAAAAACCACTTGCTCTTTGATCATGATTTATGAGTAAGATTGTTCATACTTATGAAGAAGTCTGTACCCACAGATGTGGGTTTCCAAAATGGCAGGTTTGTATCAAGAAATAGCACTCACTTAAGCAGTGTAGTAATTTCCCTTTTGCGAGCAAAGACATTCTTAATTTCTTCTTTTAGACTTTTTTTTTTTTTAAAGATAACATATACTCAATAAACCTAGGAATTTCCAGTCAAGACTTATTTGGTATGTGGTTAGTATAAAGACAGAGCAATTCCCCAAGCGTTTTACAGAGTCTTGCTGTACAGTGTGAGCTGATTGGTCTTCAGGCTGCAGGGAAGCTTTACCATGGCTGGGCTCATTTTTCTGAAAGAAAGCCAAAGGAGGTGAGGAATGGGGTAAACACTGCACGTGAGGTGAAGGCTAGCTTCTTTACCAGCCAAAGAGATTAGTGTGTGTCCTTGATACTTTATCTGCATAATCTATATGCTGCAATGATGTTCATTGATATTTTAAGGCAGTACACAGTTTGCTGTGTGAATTCCTTTATTGAGTATTTTTATTAGTGGAACTTCTAATATAGTTTTCAATAATGATAGCCAGAGTAATACTGTAGTTACTTACGTAACAGGACATGTTACCATAAACCTTATGAGGCAAAGAAGGTGATAGGCATATTTCAGGTAGCAGGCTATATTTAGTACCATTGCTTTTCCTTGTCTCAATTTGGCTTATTCTGACATGTAAAATGTATGTGGTTCTTGGACTTGGCATTGATTTAGTAAAGTGGGACTAAGAATTGATCTGTTGTTTCAGCATCTTATGTCTTTTATGAGCAGGTGCCTCATCGACATGTAGAGAATTGCATCCCTTAATTCTCTAATGCAGGAATAATAGAGAGGGAAACAGGAGGAAAAAAAAAAGGCTCAGGAGCTACAACAGGAAAAAGGATGAACTATTGCTTAGCTGTAAGATATCTGTCTTGGGGGTTCATTGCTAATACAGACACATAATGAATCTTTAAGGTATGTTTTTAGGAGCCTGGTAGCTGACCAATAACTAATGTCAAAGGTGATGATAATTTCATATGCTTTGTGTACCCTAAGTCCATGTATTGAAATGCATTTAGGAAAGTGTATTAAGTAATATAAGCCATCTTTCTTCAATGTTGCCCTTTAGAGCAGAAAAATGGAGGAAACAGGTGTCTGAAGCGTTAATAATAGGAGTTTTTTCTTTGAGGTACCTTATATTTGAGGTGATTTTTGTAAGTTGAATTTCTTCCAGAAGAATTGGAAATAGCATAGTATAGCTAAGATAGTTATTAAATATGTATATTGATTACTCCTCAGAGACAGTTTTCTTTGGAGTGGAAGGCAATTTCCTGGCCAAGCGTGTTTTCCCAAGCTTTCTCAGCTTCAGTAATGTTTCGCTCAAAGTAATGTTAATTTTGTATTATGTACTAAAACAATGTCTTGATCAAAGCTCTCCTTTTTGCTAGACCAAATTGGAAAATGTTGAACAATTGCTAGCTTGTTTAATTAGAAACAGAAGATTAATTGAAACTGATAAATGTTTTTAATTTGGTGCTTCTTAGGAGTGGGAAATGGTGGGAATATCTGTTTTCTGGGAAATACTGACACTTTCAGATCCATAATAGGACATTTTTTTAATTATTATTCTTTCTGTGAAATAGAAACTCTGAAAAAAGGTATGTTTGAGGAAAAAGGAAAAACTTAAAATGAAATGTAGTAGAGCTTTCTCTAAATATCAGGTGTTTGTGAAACAGGTAAAAGCAGCGTGCAATAGGAAAATGTATGTCAAGTTGTGTTATGTTCCACCTTGATGTTATAGTTTTAAAAAGTAAGCAGGAGTAATCGATACTTAATATGATTAAAAATGTTTTCTAGATCTTACTGTCTCTCTTGCTTAGTCAAGTGATTTGACACTTTGACATTTTCAGCAATAACGTGAAAGTACAAATGTACAAATTCGCTGTTTTCAGTATTTCAGAAAATGATTTGAAACTAGCATGAGGGTACTGAGAAGCTGCTTCTTGAGTTAATCACACTGAATATTTAATTCATTTTATGTCAAAGTGTAAAAATATTTCATTGTAGTATTAAGGAGATGTTTGTTTAGCAGTGATATTGAGATGATGTGTATGAAATCCCCATTTTAAAAGGAAATCTATTTCTGTTTTTTTAAAGGTAAAGAGAGTTCTTGAAAAACTGTATGAGAATAAGAAAATTGCAAGTGCTACCCACAACATATATGCATACAGGTGAGAGATGAATAGTAATTTTCCTTTGGGTTGGTTGGTATTTTGTTCTTCAATGAATGCAGGACATGAGAAAATAAAATCCATCAAATAAATTCCTTGGTGTTAAATCTTTATGGGAGTAGGTTTCTTATTTGTATGGTAAAGGTTTTAGGCTTCATCTTGAATTTGAGGTCAACAAAGTAGAACATATAGTAGGAAATACGTTAAGATAGTAAAGCGGCATTAGAAATAAAAAAAAGACTAAAAGTAGATTTGAACATGTGTTATACTTTGTGTAGTATGTGTGAGCGTGGAAATGTTACATCATCCTGAACTGAATGTGTTTTTACTTGGGCAAAGTAACTTCCCCCCCCCCACACTTCATATTTAGAAATAGCTGGAAATTTTTAGTTGAAATAAGAGCTGAAACAGAAAGCCTTATGCAGGCATCTGGCATATGAAATTACAGATGAAATATGAGGAACTTAAGGGAAAATGAGAAACAGGTAAAAAAGAGTTTGGTGATGGTCTGTTTCTGGCAAATTTTGTGGACATAGCTTATGTGAAATGAATTGGTCTCAGTCCAGACAGTGATACAAGTTTTCTGAGCAATGTAGGTGACGGTGAACTGGAGGAACCAGCCATCTGAAAAGACATGTATGGACACTGATCCATTCATGCATGTCCTGGCGTGATGCTAATGAAACATGAAATGAGAGCAAGTGAAATCTTAATTTACCAAAAAGTCTGCCAACATAAAGGGTTTCTATAAAGAGGGGATTTCTGTCATTGCTGATGGTGATCTGGCTTCTTTCACTCATACTATCTAAATACACTTCAAAAAAGCAACAGAAATGTACTTACTGCTTCATATTTTTCACCTAGTTCCACAAGCCTCTTTGTCATTGTGTCATATGTGTGTTCAGAAGTTATGAAATCACTTGGTAAAACCCAGTAGACCTCTGAGCGTTACTGCTGGAAAATTAGACCTCTATATAAAACAATACATCCCAAAGTTTTCTGGAGTGTCCCCTGAGGAAGGAGATGGCATGGAAAATCTGAAGGTGGATTTCAGTAATAGTTTCACGCTGCTGCTGAAATATAGACCTAACTAATTATTCATGATATTTTTGTCTGAGTTCTTCCAACTTGTGGGTGCATACCATAACTTAAACATGTTATCTGATAGAGTTGGTTTTAGCTAGGCATAATTATTAGGCTGAAAACCTAATAAGGATTTTTCTTATTAGGAATTTCATACTGGTAATTAGCCTGGAGTTAACCTGAAGTAGTTAAAGTCTGTGTAAAAGCTTCTCAAAACTTGTTGTACTGTACAGATAAATATTTGTGGTTTACCCTAAGCCTCATCCTGTTTTCATGTAAATGTCCTTAGTAGAGAGTTAAATTGATACACATGCATATGAAAGATCCCTGAGGCTTCACTAATCATGTAAAAATGTTAGTTGATTGTCATTTTTTGAATCTATTTTATGTTAATTTTTTCTTTTTTTTTTCCTTTTTTTAAGAATATACTGCGAAGATAAGCAGACAGTCTTACAGGATTGTGAAGATGATGGGGAGACAGCAGCAGGTGGACGTCTTCTTCATCTTATGCAGGTTATAGAAATTAATCTTTGACTTCTGGAAGTCTTGAACAGATTTGAAAAATCACTACAGTGTAAATAAACTTGTAGAAGATTATTTTAATTATTGCTCTGCTCTTAGCCAAATAGATGATTACTTTCTTAAAGGTGAAAGAAAAAATACAGACTGTTGCTTGCATGTAGTGAATTGGGACTCCCAAGTCTTGGATCATAAAAACAAGCAGTGTTTCATAAGTGGTAGTAATATTTTGAACAGTTTAAAAGATAAATAAGTTTTGATTCTTATGCTTACTCTGTGGTGTAAGGAACATAGAAAATGAAGACTGGAAGAAGCTCGTTGACAGAATGTAACAGCTGACCTATGCACAGTCTTTAACTCAATTTCCTCAGATATTTGTAATGCCAAGACACTTATATTTGAACTTGCAGAGTAGAGCTTCAAATGCAAAAAGTTGAGGGAGTGAAGGAGTTAAATTGCTTTGGTCATTTAATCCGTTTCTTCATGCTGTTTCCAATTCTGGGTCCTTAGCCCTCATACTCGGGTACATTTTAGTTTTCAAGTATTGCAATAATATTCCCTTGGCAAAGTTGCTGCTAAATGTGAACGGAGATTGATAAATTTTGATTCTCTGGCATGATGCAAGCCCTCGTAAAATAAAACCATAAGGAAAATATCATAACTACAGGGGACAGCTGGGTACATCTTATGCAGTGCCTTAAGTTGCTTAGCTATACCAGCACACTAATCGCTGGTTTTAGTTTTGATTTTTAGATTGATGTCCCCTTCACAAGGGTTTTCTTTTCCCATCCTTTGCTTACTTGCGTATTCTGTTGTTTAATGTGTTATGCTCTTATTCCTGGAGACTGTTTTACAGCTTTTTCTTTTATTTCAAAGATTTCTTGGTTTTTTTCTGAAACAAGTATAATTGATGGAAATATTTTGACATTTTTCATTTAGAACTTTTTGAAACTTCCTAAGTAACTCAAACCTGACTTGGGAAGGAAAACTTACCTCATGTAATATATGCAAGTGTATGTGGTAAGTGTGAAAACATTATTGTAATAAAAATAATGTAAAGAAACAACTTTGCAGTTACTGTACCTTGATTTGTTCTGAGCTTATCAGCTTTTTCTCAGCATGTTAATGCATACTTTTGAAAGTTGTCAGACTTAGAGTGTCTAGGCACTTAACATTGCATAAAAATCAGTTTAAAAAGTGACACGAAGTTTCCCTTTCAAATGTGAATGTGTCTAAATTGTATGGATCATCTCTCCATCTGTAGTCCTAGTTACTGGGAATATTTTTGTTTTGGAGGAGTACTGCTGTAGGGATCAGAAAAGAGCAATTTTCACTCATAGGAAAAGATCAAAGTAGTTTATGGGCTGATTTCTAGATGTTCATAGGTCTTGTAGTTTTTCTGTTATAAGCACTTATGTAATATCATACGGGCAAGAAAATTAGGTGGTTTAAAACATTTATTGTTGCTGTACTTACAGTTCTTTTGCAATAGAAATCTTATCTTGTTTCAGATAAACCTAGCACTTCAGTCAAGATAGCACTTTCCGGTTACAAGAAACTGTATTTTAGATTAATTCTTTCGAACGTAAAGTTAGAGTTAAAAAATTTCCCAACTATGTTTGGCATCCTGTTTACTGTGAACAGTTGCTATACATAATTTTGGCCGATATGTAAATGTAGAGTAGAAAATGCCTGTCACAAAACCTGTGCCAATCCTTCTTTCTTTCTTTTTTTTTTTTTACATTATCCTTTTCATTTTAAAATTCTAAAATATTTCTGTTTTCACAAACAATGACAGAATCTTCTAATAGTATTGTTCAAATTAGTCAAATATATATATTTTTCTCCTTAACAGAGACGATGAGTAGTTGTTAACATGGCTTATTGATAGCCAGCTCTTAAGAGATTTTTCTCACCTCCACCAGACCACCCTGAGACCTTGCAGACCTCGGTGTTTTTGCTCAACTGTGTGCAAATAAAGCTGTGTTTGCTCTGTCTGGCTCCAAGCCATCTGTATGCGTTAGCGTAGCACTGCATGGGGACTTGAGAGAAAGCTGTTTATAAGTGAAGACCTTCTACAGAGATTTCAGATGTCTTAGTTTGATGGACAAATGTGGGATCGTGGTCACTAATCATGCAAGACTGATTTGAGCAAAAATGCTAACTGCTGATCATCACTACGTGTTTCCATGCAGTAATATCTATCTTTTGTATTTTGACAGTGTGTGTGTTTGTCTTATGTTTAGTCAATTGGCATTCCCTGTGTAACTAGTGTTTGCTGATGATGGGGACATCTTGAGCACAGAATTGCTGTAAGATGGAATAAATGCTAGTTTTCAAGTTGAGTCAAGTCACATTTAGATTTTGCAAAAAGTAAAGCTGTTGAAGGCCTTCCATATTTCTTGCTTTTAATTGCAGTAGAAGAAATCATGGCTTCTGTTAAGCTCTGTACTTAGTTTTGTTACTTACAGTCTTAAAAAAGCTATATAAAGGTCATTTAGTTCCTCTCAATCCTAATTGCTTATACAATTATTTCATGTTGTATAAACTTTATATATTCCTTTTTGAACTGAGGAAGCAGCTGCTTGGTTGTAAGGGACTAAGACTCAAACCTGGAAAATGCAGAGGATTTTACTAGCCTCATCCACCAACACTTCCAAATAGACAATCTGCTTACTGACAGAGATTCTCTGGAAATAATTCATCATATCAGAGAAAAGTAAATGTAACTCAGTAATTTTCCCTTTAAATAATGCTTGAAGCCTTTGACACATGAATGAGCAACTGTAGTGCACATGAGATAGCTTTGTGCCCTTTCTGAGGGATATGTTGACTCATTTGACTTTGAATTTATCTTTGGGTAGGAGCTTGGAGAGGGAAGCTTACTATAACTGCTGACTTGTCATTATTTGTTACCCTCTGATAATAACATGTGTGTGACATGGACCTGACAGTAAGTTCTTAAAAATGCAAGATATTAGACTTTTTCTATGTTTAAAATGGGTGTCCACCATAAAACTAGTTCAAGGAAAAAATAACTTTTCTTTTTTTCTTTTTTTTTCTTTTTTCTTTTTTTTTTTTTTTAAACAGATTTTGAACGTCCACAATGTGTTAGTCGTGGTATCCCGCTGGTATGGAGGTATTCTTTGGTTTTAAAAAACAATTGTGCAAGAAACGTACTTGTGGAATACAACTACGTACATTCAGTGGTAAGTTTCTGCCACTTAGAATGAAGGCATTTGTATGTGAACTTGTGTAAATTGTCACTGTTAGGTGAAGCCGGGAGAAAAGTAATACTACCTGTGTCATCCTCTGGTTGCTTTGATGCACTGATAGTACGCACGGGATCAGTGCAAAGACTCCCGAAGAACTTCTGAAGAAGTTGGTGACCTGGTTTGTAAGTGTGAGGTGCGCAATAGAAGGGTGGCAGCTGCTGAGGACATTGGTCCAGAACACAAATTTGAAGGGTGGGGGAGGATGGTAAGGTGAAATGCCTCTTTCTGTGTGTTTAGAAAACTGGAAGCTGCTGCTTCTTGTGCTTATCTGTGCCACCAGTTCTAGTGTGTGGCAGACTGAGCTTAGGAATCACTGTAACCAGTAGGCTTTTAAAAATTGAGAGCTTTGTTAGACCCAAAGAAGTTTTCAGAATTCTAGGTGATAGGCAGCATTTTAAAAAAATCTAGCCTAGAAGAATTCAAACAAAGTAACATTAACTGTTGCAGAAAAGATTAAGGGAAAATGTTTCAAGGGAGCTTAAAGAACTCAGGAGACAAAGTTCTAAATGTCTCTTTACTTCTTAAGGGACTTAGGTCACTGAATCATGTAATATTCTTGGTTTTCAACATTTCTTCATCTTCAGAACAGCATATTAGATATGTCTATGTACATTATAGTATGTAATTGCTAACAACAAAGTTTAAGACAGTAGGAAATAATTGCTAATGGATGCTTGAGAAAGTATGCAACAGTCAGTTTTGCTTTTTATAGTAAAGTATTGAAGGGTGCTTTTGCTGAAAGCTGAGCATTCTTCCCCATTCCTGCCCCTGCACTTTTCAGTTATTCGCTTTTTGCATTTTAGAGGTGCTTTGTCCTGGTTTCGGCTGGGATAGAGTTAATTTTCTTCACAGAAGCTAGCATAGTGCTGTGCTTTGGATTTAGTACTAGAAGAATGTTGATAACACGCTGATGTTTTTAGTTGTTGCCAAGCAGTGCTCAGACTGCTCAAGGACTTTTTGAGCTTCTCCTGCTCGGCCAGGTGCATAACAAGCTGGGAGTACAGCACAGCCAGGACAGCTAACCCAAACTGAGCAAAGAGCTATTCCATACCATATAACGTCATGCTCGGGGTGGGGGTGGGGGGGTGTTAGTCGGTCGGTCGCGGGGAGAGTGGTCGCAGCTCGGGCTGTGTGATCGCGGCTCGGGACGGGCTGGGCATCGGTCAGCGGGTGGTGAGCAATTGCATTGTGCATCACTTGTTTTATATATTCTGTATATTTTCTTACTATTATTATTATTATTATTGTTATTCTTTTCTCTTATTAAACTGTCTCTATCTCAACCCACGGGTCTTACTTTTTTTTTTCCTTTTCTCCGATTCTCTCCTTCATCCCACAGAGGGAGGGGGGGGAGTGAGCGAGCGGCTGCGTGGTGCTTAGTTGCCAGCCGGGTTAAACCACGACATGCTTGTATATACTTACTGATTTGCCTTCTTGGCAGTTTATCGCTGTTCTCTTCTTTGAAAGTGTTGCTCATAAAATGAAAGGAAACGAACGTGACTTTTAAGCATTAATCCTCAAGAGGATGTTTAGTCCCCAGAATTACTTCTCTTTTTTTCTGTTTTTAACAACTTAAATCAGACTGTATTTTTTTTTATTGTGCATTAACACATTTTGTTACCAGTGTCCATCAGAAAAAGAACAGATGGAACTTACAGTAGTTATTATTCTAGTACCACAAATGTGGCTCTTGGAAAAAGTATTCCTTTAGCTAACTCTCTTCAGAATAGCAGAATTCAAACATCCTGTTAAGGTCCGTTTCCCTCCCATGTGCAAGGGAGATCAAAATATCCTGGGTTCTGTCAGATGTAGTGGCAGATTCCTTCACCGTTTTGGGGAGCGCTTGCGATTGAATGCCTACTGAAGAAAAAAAAATCTTGTTTTTCAGAATTGGCAGAGTAAGCTGTACATTACAACATTGACCCAGCAAGACTGGCAAAATTTTGCTTTTCCCAGTTGTAGGTTTGTTTCAGTTTTCCAGTATAGTGTAGATGTATTCCTGTACTGGTAACCCCTTCTTTGAGTGGAAATGGCTTAGATTATTTTTACATTATATACTTCTGTTGGCGTAGCTATGTCTATAATTTTATCATTGCTGAAGGCAGAAGTTTCTAAATAGCAAGATGAGCAGACAAATTAATGAAATCGGGTGGTTAAATATTACATAACCCAAAACTTTCATATATCCCAGTGAACTATGAACGCTGTTCATATTAAAAATAATTCTCGTGGTTGACCTTGAGAGAATGTTCACAGTATATAAGAATGTTGATTAAATTTTGAAATGCTTGTTTTTCATTTCAGGAAGAATCATCTAAACAAGCAGGAAAGAGCAAGAAGATAAGGAAGGACAACAAGAAGAGAACAGAACACTAATTTATTTTTTAAAACTATAAGAGTATTTTGCACATATTTATACAAGGAAGACAGGGACACTATTGCCTTATCCAATACATTTTGTATTCAAAAGAGAATTCAGTAAAGCTATAGATAAATTTTCCTCTTGTTCTGTGATTTCTCCTGCCGTTGTGAAGTAGAGCTTAAACACAAGTTTTCTGTATTCTTACACATTTCAGCTCCTTGCTTGGAGGGCATTGTAACATCTGGAACCAAATATTTCCCCCTCCCACCCAATGACAGTTGGCTAATTTAAAGTGTGGATTATTTATCTTCTCCATTCCTGGGTTCAAACTAAAACACCTGTCTTGTATTAGTAATTTAATCCCCTAGATGGTTGTATTGAGGGTAAGACTGGAGTCATTTATAGGCAAGGTCTCTTAAAGTGTGTTAGATAGGCCTGGTCCTGCCTATGCAGCTCTTGGTCGTGCTAGATAGGGCCTGCCTGGTGACCTAAGAAAGGCTGAACGCGGGCGATAAACTAAGAAATGTAAAGAAACTACTTCAAAATTTCTTGGAGGATTGTTCTGTGAGTGCTGGGAATCTAGGAGCCTGTTAAAAAGCTGAGGATTAAGTGTTCTATAATTAAAGGAACCAGTGATTTCAACAAAGAATATGGGGATTTTGAAATCGGACTGTGCAGCTAGTAGTGAACATCAGTAAACATTCTCAAGTGACTTCCTTTGGTGCAGAGTGTGGCGGGGGAAACAAGTGTTAATGATATGATGACAAGCACTTGGATTTTCTACTCTTATTAATACCTTCCAGACTTTTGTCTAATGCATTACAAAAAGATTAACAGAACATTTATCAGTTAATTGTCATATTGCTATATAGATGAGATTTAGATTTATTTTTTTTTTACATTCCCTTGATATCTTCCTTTTGGGAGGGATGATGAGCTGTTTTGTTTTGTTTTTTTTTCTTCTCAAGTTAATTTCTAAACTTTGTGATCCATTAATTATTAGCTGAGTCACAGGTGCTTTCTTAGGTCAGGTACAGCTTACAGAGTTTGCTCATATAGTAATGTCAGGGCTGTGACTATTTTTAATGACATTTCTCTAGTGGCACTTATATAGATTAAAGGTGTATCTGTAAGATCAGCTTATTTTACCAGCAGTTCGGTATACATCTTTTTGACAGTATATTCTTACACTGACCTGATCATTACAGTTCTCCAGCAGGGGTACCCCAGAAAACCTTTCCTAAGGCAAACTTCATTAATCAAAGTAACTATTCCAGAGTTTGATGTAGCAACAGAGATAGTTCTTAAGAATTTCAGTAACTTGAAAAGTACCACTAAAATACATGATCAAAAAAAAAAAAAAAAGCCACTGATTCTCTGGCAGATAGATCCTGTATTGGTTTATTGAAACAATTTTATGCAGCTACATTGTCTGCATAGTAAAGCTCTTCTGGGTTCAGCGTTAGCATTTATAATTGTAATAATAAAATGGCATTTGGCCCAGGGCAGGAGATCCATATATTACAGTATGTAGTAGTCCTGCACTTTTTGGATCATGCAAGTATTTCTTGTTCATAGTTTGTTTATCTTATTGATAGGCTTTTTTATTTTGCCGTTCACTTCCAGTACCTTATTAACTTAAGTATCCCAAAGTTCTGTTGCTCTTATGAAAGTTTGAAATTGTAGCATTTACTTAATATGGGAGGCGGGTGAATTGCAAGATGTTCTGCTACAGCTGCCCAAGTGTCAGTTCCACTCACACGGTAACGCGTATTTTTTTTCCAGAGAGCATCCTTTAAGCTCAAATGCTCAGAATCAACAAGTGATTTTGAAGGTCTGAACTTTGAGGTGTTCAGTCTGAGGTATGTGAAAGCTAGGTGTCTGATTTTTTTTTTTTTTTTATTACTGTTTTTTTCAGGAAGTATTGATTCTTGTCCCCAAGAATCTCATATTTTAGTGTTGTATTTCAGCAAAAACTAAAGCCCCAAAATGGAAGAAACAAGTTGTTGATAACCACTTGCTGTGTAAATAGACCGTATAGGTGATCCAATCAGTGAGAAAAATGAATCCCCTATCCCATAAAACAGCTGGAAACAGACCATGAAAGTGGGAATATGTTTGTATTTTCATGCTATTTCTTTCAGAGTGAACGTGAAGTGCTGGCTAGCTGTCTTGCAGACACTTGTTTAGAGAAGTTGCATTCTCTTCCTATTTTTGCTTATAAGCATTTCCTAAGTTTAAACTTCCTTTATTCTAAGAACAAGTTTTCATGTGGCTTTCCAGAAGAGTTTTGCAACACGGGATTTTGTCCTTTCCTTTGAGAGCGATGCCTCAGCCATGCCTCATGGCCTAAAGAACCTCTGATTCTTGCTCTTTGACGATTAGCTATGCTTCAAGGAGGCTGTATCCCGTCACTTAACTGCATACAATTGTTTCTGCTTTGTAATTCAGAGAATATTAGAGCAGCAGTGATCGTTACGTGTCAGGATCAAAAATTCAGCACTGATGCAGCAGTTGAAGTCCTAGAGAGGTTGAGAGTGTTTTCACACTGGGACTGGTAACCAAAGGACACAAATAACTTATTCTGCCTGTAGAGCAGAGCAGCAGCAGACACACAAAATATATTTTGATCCTCACATTTTCATCATTGCCTATAATGCACTTGGCTTGTTAACAAAGAAATCAAGAACCTAAATTCTTTAGAAACTGGGCTAGAAAACATTTTGTTTCTCTTAGTGGAGAACAGAGGTCCCCCAGAATCTGAGAAAGAAAACAAGTCAGCTTACGCTTACAAGCAGCTGGCTTCCTTCCTAAGTCACTGGTGCTCTGAGGCCACAAGCCATTGCTCAAAAAAAACCATGCAGGTGTCTTAAAAAAAAAAAAAAAAAAAAGAGAGAGAGAGAGAAACAAGTAAAATTATACTTATTTGTGTACTTATAATATTTGTGAAGTTGCAGGTTCCTGTAGTCTAACCTTGGATTGACTGGTATCTCTGATGAAGTTTGAGAGTGCTGAAGTACGAGCCTTTCAAGTATGTTATTCTGAAGGCAGTGTGTTGCTCTTGAATGGGCTGGAAGCACTGACATCTTTTTTCTCTAAGCTGTGTACTAATTTTAGATTGGTATTCATTTATTAATCAAAAAATACGAAGAGAGCAAAACAGACAACTCCTTGTAATCATAACAACCCTGTCATTTTTGATAACTAACAACCATTTAGTTTTTATGTTGCTGACATTGTCATCTTTTTGTATTCCAGTGTAAGGTTTTATCGTGGTTTACAAATACTAGTAGAGAAGTTGTAGCCTTCGCTATGCGTCTATGCAGAAAAGGGAAAAGTTTGCCTTTTCTGTTAAGTATGTGTGACTGTTTTTGCATGTTTCTGTGGTGAAATGAAGTTAAGCAGAATCAGCAAAAGTACCCCTGACTGTGGGAAAGGAGGGAGGTTTTGCACTCTCTTATCTGAAGTGTGCTGATGGGAGATCTGCTTTAGATTTGGCACAGCTTCCTCCCCTACCAGGTAACAGAGGTGGGATCAGCCTTTGCTTCTGACTTAAGTTGGGGACGCAATCTCCATCCTCCTGTTAAGTGCATTAGTATAAATACCAATATTCTAAACTCCTACCGCTAAGCAGTGTAATAATCTTGTTTATGAATGTAAACTATGATGGTTTAACATTTCCCTGCAAGTTAAAGGTTTATAAATAAGGATCTAGAGGAACGTACTGAAAATCAACTCAATCAGAATGGAGCGCCAAAGTCCTTCAGTCCAGAACTTGACAATGCAGCCTGATGAGAAATCAGATTGCGTTAAACTAATTATGTGTGTGTGAACTAGGAAAGGATCCAGTGAGGAAAAGGGATTACAAGAGTGGCTTGCAACAACTTTAACTTTAAAAATAAGGTCCTGATAGAATATATAATGCTAAACTGAAGCAGCAGTTTTAACAGTGAGTTTTTGTAAATTTGTTTAAGACAATATAAGCTGCATACATATCCCCTACTTCTGGAAGAATTACCAATGTCATTACCTGGAGAGAGGGGAAAAAAAAAAAAAAAAAAAAAAGGATTATAGCATTAATCCATACCTAAAGTACAGTTGCCTGTCATAAAAATGCGTCTGCAAAGAATCAAACACTAGCAGAAAAAGGTGGACTGTGACTTCTGTTTAATCTCTCTTGCCCCTGTGTTGTCTTGTCTCTCTCTTACTGTTTTCACTTTGCTCTTCTGGAAATGAATCAGGAGTACGGCTGAAACCAGATTAGCCATTACATGACCCCAGCCTCCTACAAGGTAGTATCAAAATGATTTATTTTTCTTTGTTGCTCAAATTAAGTGACTGGACCAAGAGCTGGAGTTTATATCTGGTCTCTAATTGGGTTATTTTGTTAGCAAAGTGCCTTCTGAAGAACTGCCAGGTGGTTTCTCTGTAAAACAGAGACTTGAAATAATATATTCAAGGCAGTTGAGCAATGGAGAAGAACTCCTGTCATCCTCACAAGCTTCTCTTCAAGAAGTGGTGACGAGAGAACATTTAATCCAAATGTCCTACCATATATTCTGGAAATCTTCCATGCTGAAATATGGAAAGGTCACTTATTTTTTAAAATCTACTGCCCTTGACTTTCAAAAGTGAAGATAATAGTCCCTCTAATCACATCACAGCATAGCAATTCTGGACTCTCTGTAATTTCTTGAAATTGCAAAGATGGAACACTTCAATAAGCAGGTAATTCAGGGCATTCTTTTACTGTTTAGTATGTGTTCTTGTGTAATGCCTGGGGAAGAAGGAAGGAAAGAGAAACCTGGAGCATTTACTTGTGGATCCTTTTGGTGTATTAATCTGTGATACGTGCTTATTTTCTAGCATGTCTGTTTGAATAAAAATTTGGTATCTTTTTATAGGGTTATCATTGAACAGTTCATATGCTGCCCTGATGCCAGTAGAAAATCAGCAGTTTATTATCTACTTGAGAGATTTTTTTTCTAGCTAGACGTGTTCTAGACTGGTTTAATCATAGTTGTAGCCATGCAAAAAAATTCTGCTGCAAGCTTACGTATCGGATCTTCTATTAAACTTCACTTATACTGCTGATGTTTTTAAAAAAACTTGCTGACTGGTGTAGATTATCTTCTGGATGTGAGCAGATTAGTTACATGGTATCATGACTCATGCAAAATAGGTCTGTGGTGTCGGAGGTACGTTGGCAAGGCACTTGTGTGTAGCATCCACAATTTTAGGTGCCCTGCTGCACACAGACTTCCCCAGCGTGGTGTGGAAGAGTTAGATCTCTAAGATTTTGAGAAACCAAGTTAGATTTAAGTTAGCTCCGAGAAGAAATGTTGAGGGCGGGAGATGGAAAGGAATTAGGTAGCTATGTACTCCTAGAAAGCACCCTAGGATTTAAGCCATTTGGCAAGGTCAGCTGTTTCTCATGAAAACCGATGAAGCTGCTGAGTCTCCTCTTGAGACTGAAGAGTATGTGGGTAGGGTGCTCAGCTAGCATGAATCCTGTCTTGAGCTTGATTTTGGAGGCTGTGAAATCTGGCTTCCTTGCTTAACTGGAGGTACTTAGGAGAGTGTCTCTTGCTCTCTTCCACTAACATGCTTTATTGATCAATGCAGAATTTCCCTCAGGTTTTGAGAAGCTCGCTAAGCATTACCTTCCTCTTAGAGTTGAGGAAACTGAACTGTAACTGAAAAAAGAGATGAAGTAACAGACCGAAAAGTTACAGAGGGGGTCTACTTGGACCAGAAGTGCAGCCCAGAATTTCCAGGTTCCCAGGGGACTCTATGACTGCTAAACTTTTTTACTCTTTAATTCACTTTTTTACTCTTTAATTCACTTTTTTACTCTTTAATTCACTTTTTTACTCTTTAATTCACTTTTTTACTCTTTAATTCTTGCAGCAATAAATAAAAATGTCAAAGATAAGCAGGGAATTCAAAGTGATACCGTACTTTTTAGCTTAATTGTTTAGATTCTTCTCTGTATCTGATCTTAACAAGGTGTAGCATAGCTGTATGTATGTGTACTAAACCGATGATAATCTTTTGCATGATACAAAAGTGAGGATGTGGTCGTCATATCTTGGAAGCCATTATGTGGGCAGCCTCCTTATTTAATACTGATACTAGCCTTTTAATTCAGTTCCTCAGCATTGTAGATTTTAAGTTAAGATAGAATGAGAACCTTTCTATTTATATGTTGTAAAGCAAAATGAGGGAGAAGAAAAGGGTCCAAAACATTGTACTCACTTTTGCAAAGAGCTGTAATTGCACCATTCTAAGGCACAGTAGTTGCAAAGTACATCAGTAACTTAACTGCCACTGTGGCTTTAATCATTTTAGCATAGATTCTTACTGAAGAAAAAAATGCGTAATTTCCAGAAAAAACTTGTCTAAGGGCCTTGCTCTTAAGAAGATCCAGTTTTAACTGCAGTTGCTACGAACAGTGGCTTTCAGCCTCACGGCTTGTCTATTTGTGTGTTTTTTACAGAAAGATATTCTTTTGGAACAGTTTGGATCTACCGTTTTTCTGCTTCTATAAGATTTTTTTTTCCAGCCTTTTGGTTCCCATAGTGCTTTCAAGAGATTGTAAGAAATTCCTTTTCTTCTGAGACTGGTGGCTGTGCATTGATTTATCATAGATGCCAGTCTGTAGAAAGCCTGCCAGCTCAAGCTGGCATTTCTGGCCATTCAGGGACAAGTTAGGAATCAAAAGTATATCTGAAAGTTTCCAGCAGAAAAGAATACTTAAGAGCTTGGTTCTTCACCCCTCTTCTGCAATTGAAAAGGGGGGAGTGTTACTGGGATGGGGAAACATGTTCCAGGACCCCTTTCTGTCTGAGGGCAAGCAGCCCGGTGTCTAAGAGAAGAAAACCTTTTACGTATTTTCTTCTGGGGTATGTCAGAGCAGTTTCTGAGCAGCCACTGACAGGTTTGTGGCAGGTATATTGTGTGCATAGGCGCTGCCCTACATTCAGCGACTCTTACCAAGGGATTGTGGCTTTGAGTGCGCAGGAGCGAGCTGTTGCTCCCAGGGTAAGGTGAGACCAGTCAAAAAGGACTGGTTGCATTAGGTATGAGGAAAGAAAAAGGGTAGTTGGGCCATGGCTAACAGTTTATATAGGATCCATGATTTGGCAGTATGCATCGCAATTTTCTGGCTGTTCTCTGGATTTGAATACAGGGAAGCAACCACAGAAGGACTGCTACCCTCCTCAGGGGCCTATAGAAGCCCTGTGATGTCTTTTATTATCAATAAAGTGCAGAAGTAGAAATTCTTGGGGTAAGAAGGTGACAGTTTAGAAGACAAACTGAAAATAAAATGATCGAATGTCACTTCTGGTCTCACATTGGCACCTTGAGCCACAAGTCACTGGAGGCATGGGGAGCACACCAGCAGAACCTTTTGCCATGTTCTTACACTCTTAGGCTAAGGGCAGCTGAGGCAGACAAGATACAGGCTTGGCCGAACCCTTAATTTGAGCTCACATTTGTTCACCACTTTTATTTTCTTTTCAGCCACGTAATAGCTTGGACCTCGAAAATGTCATGTAGATCAGCTTCAGAATTGCGAGCAGAAGAAAGATTAGTGGTATTACTTAGTAGTCATTGCCAAAGTGTGTTTTCTACATTTTCAGCATTACCTGGAAACAAAATAAAGCTTAAAGCAGTAATGGACATGCATGCTGTGAAGATATTTGTATGGATAATAAAGTTTTGCATTTTTTGTACTGCTGCCATTCAAACATTTAGTAAAAGCACTTGGGTAATGCTAATCAATTTGTTCCCACAACAGAAGCACAGACATGACAGCCAACATTTTTCAAATTTAAGTACCTAAAATTAGACACCAAAGTGTTTTTAGAACCCATAATAAAAATGATTGAATTTTTATAACTGTGGAATACTCACAGCTCTCTGCAAGGGGCTTTATTACTCATACAAAGTATAAGCACTTGTGGAAAACACACGATTTCTCCCACCAGTGTGGGAAGAAAAGCTTTGTCCTATTAAAGTTAATTGCCAAGCTCTCATTCACATTCAGGGAGTCGGTATTTTGTTTCTTGGTTCTGGGACAGTACCAGCCGCTGCTGTGTCAGATCTCTGAGGGCTGGACCGTTACTGGTTAACTGCTCTGGTGAGTAATTGTATATATGCTTGCTTACAGCATATCAGGATTCAGCCCTAGAGTCCACAGAAAGAGGAACAACAACAGCAACAGAAAAGTTAACTGTGCCTTTGGTCAACAAAAATACGTAACGCAATAGAGAGGGACCACAGGCTTGCCCAAATAGAGTGATGCTAGATAAACAAGGCTGAAATTAGAAAGTGGTTTACATTCTTATAAGGGTAGGTACAGTTAAGGAGCAATTTCCAGAAAATATTGTCATCTGTAATGCTAGCAAGCAAAACGTTTCTGCAAGGGAGGGAATGAGGAAGGGAGGAAAGCAAGAGAGATTCTCAAATCAGTCCTCCTGATAAGGATCCACAGATAAGGATCAGGTTGCATAAAGAAGAACTTGCATTTTAAAATATGAGCTTGGAAAACCTACCTATTTCTTACTGGTAACTTCTAGAGATATACATGGTTTCAGATGCATTGGTATTTATTAAAATTACAAAATCTTAGGAAAGCTAGGTTTATCTAGCATCAGAACCTTTTAATATTTGCTCTCCTGAGTCAATTTTTTTGGATGTGTATTGGATTTTTGGCCCATCCTGTTTATACTCCTTATGCATCTCAACCTTTTGGATAACTCTGCCAGATGCAAATTTCTTCCCAGACTGAACTGACCTGGATATACAACATGCACAACAGCACGGCCGAAACTCCACATACGGCTGGAACGTATAATGAGACTTTGTCCACACCATCACCGAGCTCCGAGTTTTCACTGGGTGTGTTGGTGCTGCTGGCTTTCCTCATGGTGTTGCTAGCTCTGGTCACCATCCTTGGGAACATGCTGGTGATCCTGGCTTTCATCACGGACAGAAACCTCAGGCATCGGAGTAACTATTACTTTCTCAATCTTGCTATTTCTGACTTTGCAGTGGGTAAGTTGCAGCAGTGGAGGCATGTACTGTTTGTTTCCTAGGAATCTTAGGAGAAGCGAGGGGGCTTCTTTTGCTGGGTGGTTTCTTCTGAGAGGACCATTTCCCAGCTGTGTGTCTAGGGGAAGGAATGGTGGAAGCTGCATTAAGTGTCTTAGCAGTCTACTATTTTTCAGAAATACATTATCATAAGAGAATCCTTTGCTAGGTTAACAGGTACTGATTAATGTTATTGCTTCAGAAAAAAATATTACCATGTGTGAATTGATGTAGAATGACAAAGAATGGGAGTTGTTTGTGAAGAGTCTTGACTAAAGTCTAGATAGTCAAATTGAATACAGCATATATTATCTGGCAGATCTTGCATATGTGGTTGAAATCTTCTGTTTCAATCTACTCTCACACAATACAGATAATCACCTGAAGCTTGCAGCTAAATAGCGCTGAATAGTATTTTTAAACATCTTGCTGTACATGCTCTGTCTAGAGTCATATGTTAGCAATATGTGTTTTTATGAGTAAATAAAAATAACAAATCAGTTTCTAGAAGTTTCATGGTATATGTTTAAACACAGGGATGCATTTTATTTTGAAAGTTTTACTGAGAAAAAGTACAATTAAAATATTAGTGAGATGTGCAGTTGGAGACTGATGCATTGCAATATTCTGTGAAGTGTTGAGTTTCTCTGGTAAAAGTCTTGGTTAAATTATCAAGTAAGCAGAAGGATGGTTTTAAACAGGTGTGGCTATTTAATGAAATCTATATTTTGACTCATCACATCACAACAAAATCTTTTGAAACTGTTTTTATGCTACTTCTTTTACCTACATGTTTTAAAAGAACTGAAGAAACTGTCTTTGTTCTTAAAATCTATTGCCGGTATCAGAAATTCTGTTACAGGGCACGGCTTCTAATAGTTTGGTCCTCATGATGTCCAGATCTCCTTGTATAATGTTTTGATCCCTTCCCCCATACAGATGATGTCTTCTTCCAGCTTATAACCACCTCATTGTGCCACAGAGCTCTTGCTGCCTGGCTACCATACACAGGGGAAAAAACCACAGCGGTGACAGAAAGCCAGGGGACAGCGTGGTGTTCTGTCATCTTGCTCACAGTCTAACACCATATTGAACAAATACTGGCACGTAGCTGAGAAATACCAAGTAGATAATGTCCTCTATCAAAGAAGGAAGTTGAGCTTGCTTGGCATTACCTCACTTCCATAAATTTTTGTTTAATGATAATGTTTACCTGAACGTCTAGGTTTTGTTCTAAATTTGGTCAAAATTTTGCATACTTTAGAGGCAAACTGGTTTGTAGTTCTGTAGCTACTTATTTAGATTCAGGATACACTTAGATTATCCTTCATTTCTACTTCATCCTAATGGCTAAAAGCACACACTTTCATGCTTGCTGAGCCCTTTGCTTATTCTTTCAATATATTTAATCTAACTGATCTTGACCTTCAACAACTTTTGCTTTAGCTCTGTATAGCTGGATTTGGATAGAGATCTCTTGATTCTTAGTAGAGGGAGAATAACAGGAATTGTAAGATTTTTAGGGAAATGGAAACCCTCAAGATACTCGTCGTACCTGTTGCAGAAGTACAAACTATCATGAAGTAAATCTAAGGTTGAAACAGTACACTTTTTTTTTCCCTCCTTTTTTTTGCTGGAGGGAGCAAGGGGTGGGGGGGGAAGGGGGGGGGGGGAGAGAGAGAGAGAGAGAGAGCGCTCCGTAGATGCAGTGATTCCATTTCATTGCAGAGTTGATGCTGTTCACTGCATTTCTGCGTCACAGCAAATGACACCGTTCGCTCTTCAGCCTTGCAGGGCTGCATTGTGACTGTGTGTAGTGTAATCACCTAGAAATCCATTAAAATGAGATAATATTGGCTCTTTCACAACATTCAGATTTAACAGCTTAAATTTAGATAGCCATGGGTGCGGGTCACTCATGTACGTTCCCACCGCTTGGCATGTTCCCACCGCTTGGTGTGTTCCCCTAGATAATGCCCTATCAGCTCACCACTGAAAAGTGGTTAAAAGAAGAATTATGATGAGAAGAAATGCTAGACTGGATGTATTTAATTAACTGTGCAGTTTTTGTCAGCCTTCTGATTAGATAGTTTTAAAGATTAGTCTGAAATTCAGCTTGATATTTCTATAAAAGTTGCTTCTGGAGCACTGTCAGACACCGTATCATGCTTCTCAGAGGACAGAAGTGTGGCAATTAGATTGTTTATTGTAGAAAACAGTAAATTACATTGGGCGGGAAAGATTTTTTTGTTTGTTTTAATTTCAGTAGCTAGACACAGAATAGTGTTTACTTCAGCAGGTGAAAAAGTCAGCTCCTCCTTCCTTTAGCAGGTGATATAAACAGGAGAAGTAATAATGATACACAATGAACATGGTGCACCTTTCAGAAAGATATTAGTTATAAGAATGTTACCAGTGCCTAGTTTGGGGTCACGTGCTCATTGGTTGCATGAGAATACAAAGCCTTCCACATGGCAATTCCAGCTACTATTGCACTTTTATCAGATACCGTGGAAACGTTTCTTTGCTTTCATGAGCACTGCCTGCAGTGCCGACTGACATGTGCGTTTGGTTTATTTCCATAGGTGTGTTCTGTATGCCTTTGTACATCCCTTATGCCCTGACAGGGACGTGGCACTTGGGAAGAAGCCTATGCAAGCTCTGGCTAGTTATGGACTATCTCCTGTGCACAACTTCAGTGTTTAGCATCGTCCTTATCAGCTATGACCGTTTCCTGTCAGTTACTAAAGCGGTAAGAAGAACATTTCTAATTATTCCTTTATATATCTTGAGATTTCTATAAAACTTGTAGCATTCACAGGAGCGCTGCAAGTTAAATAGTCCTTCATGATTGTACCATTGTTTTCTGCAGAAACTTTCATGCTTCAGTGTTGCACTGGGACTTAGAGATAGGACAATGCCTTGTCTATGATTTCAAAGTTTCCCTCCTGCAGCCTGGATTAGAAACTGTTTAATTACACCACAGAGGAGGTGGGAAGCTCAAGATAGAAAAGGGGCAGCAAGAGTGTGGAGAACTTCAGCTTTGGTCGTTAGAACAGTGGTAATGAAACTAGTTTGAGTCAAGGATGTGTTTAGACTTGGTATAAAGTTTAAAAAGAGAAGAGGGTATGGAGAGAGATGTAGGATGGACTGACTGAAGATCAGGTAAGGATCTGCATTACTGCAGGGGGTGATTGATATGTGCTGCCAACAGGCAGTTGGGTGGAAACCGATCCCTTGAAGCAAAAAGGAGAATGACTCAAAATATGTGGAGGAGTAAGAGGTGTTTCTTGAGTATTATCATTCTTCTGCTTCAGAAGACATTTGGGGAATCCAGTGGTAAATATTATCATTCACCATTTCTAAGCTCTGCCTGGTGTTTGGTCCAGATGGAAGATGATCACCATCCTTTGCTTTTGACGAGTCTGCTAGCTTGAGTGACATGGGCTGTGTTAGATCAGGAGGTTCTTGTTTGGGAAGTGCTGATACAATCCCTAATCTCTTTCTCTTCTTCCCCAGTGTTGTGGTTTTAGAGTTGTTTGTTGCTGCTTTTCTTTTAAAGCTGAACAATGAAGTATGAAAACCCCTGTATTTAAGAAATAGTAATATTGAAAAATACTAATGAAATTGCAGAGCTCAGAATGTGAGAAATGTAAATTAAAAAGGCCTCTGCAACCCAACTGAGCTACACGTTCTTACGCACTGTTGATGGTCTTCGTTTACGTGATCACATTCTGGTTTTCTCCTCTAGGTAATTAGGATAGAGTGAGTCCAGGAGTGTGCAGCACAGGGCTGATATACAAAAGAAAAAGTTATCAGGCTTCCTCGTGGACTTGGGATCTACCTCTGCCTCTGCTGCAAACCTGGCTTGTGGCTGGGGGAAAGTCATTTCACACTTAACTTTTTGTGAAACTGTGCTGAGCTTCCTGTTTTCTACCTACTAAATTGAGGTGCTTGCGGCCCTGCAAAGGGCTGCAAATTCATTACTGCAAAACTGGAGCTGTGCTCTCAGCCAATATGTTGCTTTAGGATGCAAAGGAGTCTGAATCTTCAGGCTACAGATAATTAAAACAGAAACTCTAAAATAATGTTTGTAACACTGCATCACTGCTCACTGGTAAAATAGGGAGGATGCCCCTCGTGTCTATGTGGTTGTGAAGATACCATTCATTAATATTTGTATGGCATGCAGATGCTATGGTAATGAACAGGATAGGAAACTGATGAAGAAGGTAGTAGTTCTGTGCCTGAGTAAAGCCTGGGATGACAAATATTGAACAGAATAGAGGAAACAAAATTGTCCAGATTCTCATTAACTGATCATCTTGTGCAGGGGACCAAGAGCTAGAAATATGTGTTGTACATACTGACTGGGCTATTACAAGGGTGGTTGTAACTCTTGTATTTCCTAACTTGAGAAGACATGATTTTAATTCTTAATATTTTTTTTCAAAGCTAGACAGGTAGAGAGTAAAATAAATTAATGCAGTCTGGTTAGACGTAACACCATCACGATTTGCAGTAATACAGTGAGCTGTTTACACGGTAAAGTGAGTGTTAAAAGAAAATGTTTCAATAAAGTAAGGGATGTTCAGGCATATGTGTGGGATAGAACTAAATAGTATTAAAAATTGCATTGTCGAGTGTTTGCAGTCTCACATGGCAAACTGTCTAATACAGAAGGCTTCTACTTTTGCCTGTGCAGCAAGGAAGTCCCACAGCTGCTTTCACTCTCCTCTGAGCCTGGGAATTTCATGAATCATAATCTGATTTCTTATTGCTACCTCACTGTGGTGGTGATGAAAACAAGTCATGTCCTTTCACACCTGGAAGCCAAACAGTAGTTTAGCCATCATAATTTCTGCTCCTCTTCAGTCCCAAGGATTAAAATCAATCACAGAGCTACAGTAGTCGATGAACAAGACTGACAGAGTTTTTCAGGACCTTACACAGGTGAAGATGTTATAGGTGTCTGGGGAATTACAGAACAGATAGTATACTTGACTTGCTTGCTTATGTTTTTTTGAGATAGTGGTTCCAAAATGTTAGCTGAATACATGACGTGTCCTTTTCCTTCACAGGTATCTTACAGAGCCCAGCAAGGAATAACATCCAACCCTGCCATCAAGATGGTGGTCGTCTGGGTCTTGGCCTTCCTCCTCTACTGCCCGGCAATCCTCTTCTGGGAGCAAGTGGCCGGATACAGCGTGGTAGCAGTGGGTCAATGCTACGCAGAGTTCTTTGACAACTGGTACTTCCTCCTGGGCGCATCAACCCTGGAGTTCTTCGTGCCGCTGCTCTCGGTGACCTACTTCAACGTGCACATCTTCCACAACATCCAGAGGTGCCAGCGGCGTGGCAGCACACAGGACTGTGAACCTCCAAGGAGGCGCAGCCTGTCCTGGAGATTTTGCTTCTTGCCAAGGCCAGGAGCATCTTCTCCTCCATCGGAAGCAGAAGACAGTGTTTCATCATTAACAAAGTCATGGAGACCAGCAGCAATGGCTAACTGTCCATCTCCAAAACAAACCAGTCCCACGGCCCTCAAAAGGGACTTTTCTCTTTCTTTCCGTTCCAGGATTGGGTCAAAACTGCAGCGGGACAAGAAACGGGCAAAGTCGCTTGCCATAATTGTGTGTGTCTTTGCCGTTTGCTGGGCCCCATACAGTTTACTAATGATTATTCGTGGGGCCTGCCAAGGAAAGTGCATCCATAACTCCTTGTATGAAATAACCTTTTGGCTTTTGTGGCTCAATTCCTCTTTGAATCCAGTTCTTTACCCTCTCTGTCATATAAGGTTTCGAATGGCGTTCATGAAAATATTATGTCCCAAAAAGTTTGCAGCATTGAGGTCACGTAGCACATCTTCTTTTTAGAGAGTTAAAATAAATGAGTTGCAGATAAGAGATTCTTCTCTTATTTAGTGCTATTTTTTCATATTTTTTCAACAGAAATAGAGAAAAAACCTTTGTTTACTAATGGAATTTGTTAAAAGTGCAGCGGAGGCAAGTATTTGCCCTGATTTTGCCAGTTTTCAGGATTTTGTTTTTGATTTTGCTACTATGATGCCAAGTTATACACCATCTAGTGCAATGAGAAGAATAACAAGTTTTATTTGATGTCCTCCTTCTTTTTGAGTTTTTTTTAGGTACCTTTTGTTTTCCCATTTTTTTATATAGAGCTGGTAATATGAAAGAACTCTTCTATATGTATCTCTATCAAGGTTCATTGGAGGGAGATACCTGTTTATGTATGTTTTGAATTAAATTTATGTCCTATTTGTTAACCTAAAGCTATCAGTGAAAAAGCAGTTCTGCTGCATTTTTGAAAGGTTGTATAAATACTCACAGGAACAGTATAATTTCATTTGAAAGCTATTATGAAGACAAGATAGTGTCCTGTAGTTATTGTAATTCCTACAGTGAGAAATACGCAAGTAAATGGACTGCCTAGTATGGCATATCTGTCCTTTTCTAATTTTAATATAGTCCATACCTGGTGTTGCAGGACACAGTACATGTAAGTTAGTAATTCTGGATGATTTTCAGAGAATGAAAGTTTCCATGGTAATGGAATTTTGAGACTGGTTATCAAAATTGTCGCAGGCATAAATGGTTGTTACTCTTTTCACCAGTACTGTCTTTTCTCCTGACAGTGGCTGTCTCTTTGGTCATGCTTAAATGATATTTAGTGCCAGATTTGTGCACTAATTGATTACCTAATAGATATGGCAGGCTTGGGCACATGATCACATCCCTGGTGAATTAGCAGAGCAAGCAATACAAAGTTTGTGCTGGATTTATCATTCGGGCTGGCTGTGCAAGAACAGACAATACCCTCTTGGCTGGAAAGCTTTGCAAGCGCAAAGATATTACATCAAAATGTCTGGAACAAATTTGAACTGACAGAGTGACTTTTGTACTAGATCAGTTCTTTGTGTCCTGTTACTGTGATGTTATATGGATTTTCTCTGCCACTGAACCAATATCGAACTGGATTTTTTCTATCACTGAACAAGGGCCATGTTCACTGCTTAATAACGGGATTCACAGAGGTCTATCTGAAAGCTGACACAGAGGTGTCTCAAGCAGGTATTAATAAATGATGTTGGGTGAATATCCAGTGCTGAAAGGAGCGGTGAAGGCAATGGAGCTTGATTATAATCCATTCCATGTACTAAACTTTCTTGCCTTGTGTTGGCTGTTGCCACTCACCCAGAAGGCTTTCATGGATGGGTAAGTGAGAGTCACTGGTTAATTTCTTTTTCCTCTCCTTTTATGATTTTCTTTCCTCTTTGTGTATATTTATATATGTAAGTGTATAAAATATGGAGAGGAAATCAGAACAATGAAAAGCAATAGCCAATTTAAATATTTTTTATCTAATTTGAAATTGGCAGTACTCTGAGTACTCCTTTGCAAACACAATTCAAATGCATGTAAACAGCTTAATCATAGCACAAGAGATGATGGCTTTGAGAAGCCCAAATGCCATTCTGTTCAGAGGTCTGGAACTGGAGACTTCTGATGCCAGTTTTCACGTTGATGGAAGATTGTGTTTCACCACTCCTTCTCATTATGCTTCCTTGCCTCACGTGGGCAGTGTTATGGGTTGTGAACCTGACGGCTATGAGAGATACAGCTTCAGGACAAGGCTTTTGATTCAGCACAGCTGTTTTCACTGTCATGAGTTAAGGTGCCAGCATAGATTTGGTGGTGTTTGTTTTTCTGTGAGGCTTAGCCCCCCCTCCCCCCTTTGAAACATTTATAGAATAGCTGATGTACTAAACAAACACCTTTTAAACTGAGAAACTGTAGGTAGGCCCCCAAAATGGGAAAGTATTTGAGTTGTCTGCTTTTCTATCCCTATCCTTTTAATATAAAAATTCAGTCTGCATTTTGTAATTAAAGCATGTGTGTTTTACTTTGGAAAAATGGCCTACAAAATTATGGACTAGGTAAACTGTATCCACATTTTATAGCACTGGAAAACTAGAGTTTTTCAGGAAGCATAATGTGCAGCAAATTTGAAACCACACAGAGTAGGGGAATTACTAGAGATCAATGTTTTTGATGTTC
This sequence comes from Gorsachius magnificus, assembly GCA_034008185.1. NCBI lineage: Eukaryota > Metazoa > Chordata > Aves > Pelecaniformes > Ardeidae > Gorsachius > Gorsachius magnificus. Next base: position 51,593,103 of record CM067082.1, on the reverse strand, counting down.
TATATTACACACACAGTGTTCAAACTGTTTTGTCACACCACTTCTGTATATTTGAAGAATTTGTTGTATTTTTCTGATTGTTGAAGATTCTGCTCAGTGCTCCCAGGCTAAGTCAAGCACTTAGTTGCTGTGCTCACAGCATTAAAACTGTCTTGGTCAAGGTGGCATCCTAAGTCTTCTCCTCCCTTTGGCCATTTTGCAGGGCTATGGTAAGATACTTATTCAGCATTTGCTCTTGAGCGTACCTTTCATGCACTGACACAAATGGACTTTGCAAAGTTGATTTCTAAGCCAACTGTCTCTATCCACTCACTCACCCATTTCACCATTTTATGTCCTTGAATTTTCTTCTGTCTCTGCAGATGTCCAATAGGTCTTATAAATACATGGTAACAGTAAGCATACGACTCTGAGGTTCAACTCAAACCACAACAGTGTTTTTCTAACTTGACCCTCTCAGGTCTTAAAAAAAATCCCACCCCAATAAAACATATATGTTGGAAGAAATTGTGTTATCTTTTGTTTGTTTGTTTATTTCTGGGAGGAGTATTTGACCCTAGTGATTTTCCTAATGGCTGTCTCCTTTATGTTAGGCTATGGTTTTTCCCCACATGAAGGGAGGAAGGAAGGAGAGGTCACATAGATTTCTCCCTCAGCCCCATGTAGGTCTATGATTAAAACTTCAACATTTGATTTATTCACTAATTTTTAAAAGCAAATTACTACTCTCCCCTTGTCCACTAATCTAGTCACTTCATCAAAGAAGAAAACCAAGTTGCTCAGGCATGATTTATCCTTAGAAAACCCATGCTGACTGTTCCCAGTCACTTTTTCCTCCCTCAAGTTCTCAGAAGTGCCTTCCAAGAGGACTTGATCCATTACTTTCCCAGGGACCAAAGCCAGCCTGACCTTTTTTCCTTATGGCATCACTTGAAGATGGCTGCAATATTTACAACATTTGCCTTTCTTCAGTTGTTGGGAACCTCTCTTCATCTCCATGACCTTTCAAAGAGGATAGAAAGTGGCCTCACAAGGATGGTAGCTGGTTCTCTCAGGAGCGTTGGATGCAGCCCATTGCATCCCATGGACTCTTATGGGTGAAGTCTTCTCAAGTAATCCCTGCCTTATTCTTACCTGCTCCTGACAGGTCTCCTACTTGAACTCATTCACTAAGCATGGAGGAGAGGGTGACCTAATTAGTGAAGAATGAAGCAAAGAAAGCATTGGGTGCCTCAGCCTTACCAGCATCTGCTGTCACTGTATCACTGGCCCCATTCAACAAAGCACCTACATTTTTCTTATTCAGTGTTTTACTGTTAATGGGGTGGCTGAAGTTCTTCATGTTGTCCTTTATGTCGTTTACAAGCATCAATTCTAGGTGAGCTTTGGTTTTCCTAACGTCATGCTTATGTGGCCAGGCAACATTTCTAAATTCCTCCTTTGTAGCCTGTCCCTGCTCCAACCTCCTCCACGCTGCCTTTTTGCATTGTAGCTTCCCAGGCTAGCCAGTCTCCTGATACGTCCACTTGTTTTCTTGAGAGCTGGGATGGGCTTTTCTTGTGCATGGAGGCTGCTGTCCTTAAAGGCCTGCAGGTTCCCTGAGCTTCTTGCGTTTCAGAGCTGCCTCCCATGGGATCCAACATACCACTTTCCAAAATAAACCAAAGTCTGCTCACCTGAAGTCCATGGTCTGTACTTCGCTGCTCTCCTTCCTCACTCCCTTTTAGGATCTTGAATTCCGCTATCTCATAGTCACTACAGCCTAGGCTGCCATTGATTACACATCCTTAACCAACTCTTCTTTACCAGTGAACAGCTGATCTAGCCATGTGTCATCTCCATTGGCCCATTCAGTACTTGAACCAGAAAGTTCTTGCTGACTTCCTCTAGGAATCTTGTTGACTGCTTGTACCTGCTGTGCTGCCCTTCCAGCAGATGTCATGAACATTGAAGTCCCACACAAGAAACAAGGGTCTGTGAACCATAGGCTTCCATGTTTTGCTTAAAGACTTCACCTCTCTCTCCCTGATTAGGGTGCTCTGCAACACACTCCCGACATCATGTCACCTGTGTCACTGGCTTTGTGACTGGTGGCTTTGTGACTGCGCAGGGAGCTTTAGTTCTTCCTGTGTGTTTCACAGGCTGCATTTGTGCACCTGTACCCAAGGCAGGTGTCTGTCTGCCACATTTTATCATTCCTGAGGTCTCTTCTGTTCCTGTTGCCCTACACTTTTTACTTTAATTATTCTTTACAATATATTTCCCTTTGCTCCCCAAGACGGGATCAGAACACCACACCTCCCCTCCCCACATCTCATCCACCCTCTCTTTCCTTGTTTCTTGCCCTAGGTCTTCTCAAGCACCCAGCATTACGGCTGCAGTCCAAAAAGCCCATTGCAGGGTGTGCCATGGTGCTACAGAGCTGGTGAGCTGCAGGCATGAGTCACAGTCGTCTCCTGCCAACTTCTGTACGCTCTTACCAAAATAAATGCAATTGTGATGAGAAAGGGATACACCTTATCACACCTGCAAAGGGCTAAGGGGTTCGCACTTTGTGGAGTGGGAGCTTACCTGGAGTTACTTGGGAAGTGGAGGATTAGATGGGTCATGCTTAAAAGGTCCTCCAAAGTCCAGGTATTTGTTTTGCTGTGCCCAGGGCTAGACTTGTTTCTGATTAGGATGAGCTGAAAAGGTATTGCTGATACTTCTGCTGTGTATACCTGAATTTTAAATGCCCAGTAATCAGCAGCATTAAGAAATATGTCTATGTTCTTAACTGTAAAATTTAGTAAGTGTTATGCAGCAAGTGCAACCATGTTGACATTTTACTGTAAGAGAAATAGAATTGTAATAATTTAAATCCTGTTGGCCACTGGGGAAGTGAAAATGAGATCTGTTTTTAGCTTCAGCAGAATTCAATGTGTAAAAATGCTTACACAATGCTAATATGCAAAGTGCATGACTATGAAAAGAGTTGTTTTCAGACTAAGTTTTCTGACCTCAGTAGATAAGGATCAGTGTTCAGGAGAGAAAGAGATAATTTATTTTAAAGTGTGCCCTTACTGCTACTTATGAGGTGTCTTTTTTACAGATTTTTGTCTTCAGACCAATAGGTGCATTCAGATCAAGGAATGTTAGAGTCTCCAGGCCTTGAAGTTTTGTGATCCTTTTTTTGATGTTGTGAATTTCTTTGGATGTGTCAGTATTCAGCCCATCCTGTTAACAGACTTATCTCAACCTTTTGGATAACTCTGCCAGATGCAAATTTCTTCCCAGACTGAACTGACCTGGATACACAACATGCACAACAGCACGGCCGAAACTCCACATACGGCTGGAACGTATAATGAGACTTTGTCCACACCATCACCGAGCTCCGAGTTTTCACTGGGTGTGTTGGTGCTGCTGGCTTTCCTCATGGTGTTGCTAGCTCTGGTCACCATCCTTGGGAACATGCTGGTGATCCTGGCTTTCATCACGGACAGAAACCTCAGGCATCGGAGTAACTATTACTTTCTCAATCTTGCTATTTCTGACTTTGCAGTGGGTAAGTCGCAGCCGTGGGGACATGTACTATTTGTTTCCTAGGAATCTTAGGAGAAGCGAGGGGGCTTCTTTTGCTGGGTGGTTCCTTCTGAGAGGGCCATTTCCCAGCTGTGTGTCTAAGGGAATGGTAAGGAATGGGGAAAGCTGCGTTAAGTGTCTTAGCAGCCTATTATGTCTCAAAATATGTTATAATGAGGAATGCATCTTTTTTTCATATAAACACTTTTAATGTTCAGGAAAAAGAAGCAACTATTGTATGTGAATACCAATTGAAGGAAAGAGGTTGTTTGCTACAGTTTATGATTTACCTTTTCTCCTCCTGTAAGATCACTTCAGAACATCCTTATATTTGACAGTGTAACTGTTTTCTTATACAGCTATCTGTAGTACATCCAGGTAAACTAATTACTTCCCTACATAGTACTAATGGCTTATGAGTGTATTACACTACAACAAAACACTTACCACTATGACTTTTTAATGGCTTCAACTCAATGCAGGCTATAGATCAGATGGTTTGCCCCATGCCAGCAACAGCCTCCTGGCACCTTCCAGCTGTTTTCCTTATTAGTCCCTTCTTTCCATGGTGTCATTGCAGAAGTCCAGGAGAGTTGGCCACCGGAGATGCCATAGATCCAGTCCTGGTGTGTGATGCCAGGCGAGGAGGTGGGGGGTGTGAATGGCTTGTGCAGCAGTCCGTGGTTCAGGCCAGGGAAATGGTCCATGCAGCAGCCCTGACAAAACCATGGTCCTATGGAAGATGCTCCAGCAAACATCTTGACTTGAGGCTAGCAAGGAGGTATTTCTGCACACGGGTGCCTTCTCTTCAGGACTGTCACAGAGACCAGTATTCACTAAATCATGAGAAGGGAAAGAGCACTCATCGACCTACTCCACTTCTGGCAATGCCGACCCTCCTAACTGCTGTTGCTTTGTCAGTGCTGTTTAGTGAAGTGTATTAGTTCAGCCTTCAAGATTTTCCTTCATTTATGCCATTTATTACCTGCGGTGCCTAATTCTGGGTCTCACCCCACAGGGCAGAAACCAAATGATATGTGTGCTGGAGCCTTTGCTTTCCTGCTCCCGGCAGACAGTTTGCTAGAGCTGCCATTTCATTGCTCAGGTCTTCTGCAAAAGTCTGTTTCTCCTTGTATCTTGCAGTTTAGTCAAGAGACTTAAATATCTACCCTCTACATCAGTTCTTGTTTGTGGCTAGTGCCTCATGGAGTCTGTAATCAGCCAAGAGGAAACGATTGGTATCAGTATTATATTGGCCTATAGACCATGTAAATCTAGGACTTCTCTGGGATCAGACAGAAAATGCTCTATTTTCTAAAGCTGCTGTGGTATTTTTTTAATTTCTTAAAAGTCTGGGATCTTGCCGGGCACGCAACTCAAGTCTTTTGCATCCTCTAATTAGTAAAAGTAAGAATAGTTTCACATACAAATGCTTAAAACCTTGTTCTTGCATCTGTATTTATATCCATATCTAAAAGCAGCTATTACTTTTTGACATGGTGCCAAACATTGATCCTGTTGAAGTTGATGAGAGCAGTACCTGTCATCAGCAACTCTGAAAAATAAGTATTTTGTACAAAAGTGGTGCTGCTTGTATTTGAGGTATATGTTAAAACAATCCATCAGTATTGAAAACACTGTGCAGCTTTGCCCATTGGTAACAGTCTGTCAGCCCATTGCCCAGATGATTATTGTCAATGGGCCACACCGGCCTGTTTATGTCTGGTAACTTCTAACATCTTGGTGGACATACTGAAAAAGAATAATCTAAAGAGTTTAAAATGGATCTTGAAGCTGCATGTAGTTTTATATTTGTCTCTAGTGGATTAGCATTTTCAGGAATGTAGCATCAGATATTGCATCATACTTTTGAAAGACTGTTAGTGGTAAAATGAAGAAGTTGCTGGCTTACAAGTGAAACACAAACGTGGCTTTCTTATGAAATTATTTCAGTGGAAGGGCCTTGGAGAAAAAAACAAATGTAACAAACCAAAAAGAGCTCTGGAGTTAATCTCAGCTGGAGAACTAGCTCTAGTGGGAGAGGGTTTCATACCTCTGCTGTGTCTGCTCTATCTTTGGTAGAAGAGGTTTCCAGATACCACACAGAATGTCCAATATGTTGTCTTACAAATGCTAGCCAATCTTACATTAATAGCCGACACTAGCAACATCTGTAGATGCGTTTGGGGGAAAACTAACACAGATAAAAGGCTAGAGGATATACAGCGATGAGGTTACATGTCAGAGCGCAACCACAGTGCCTATATGCTGCAGGACTGATTATGTATCTTTAGCAACTATAAGTTGGTTAGACTGCAGTTATGTTCTTCAGGAGATTCTTCTTTGCTGATTTGCCCTGAGCTTATTCCCAACAATCAGCATACCCAGATACACTAAGATCTAATACACAGAAAGTCACCGTCAGATTTCATGACAATGTAAGAATTTCTATGTATAAATAACATATTCACCTTTATAGATGTATTTTTTTTTGGCCAACCACCAGAATAGTCTCTCTCTCTGCTTCCAGGAGTACTGTTTGTAATCAGTATGTAATCGCTCTGTGGCTGCTTTCCACAGGTGTGTTCTGCATGCCTCTCTACATCCCTTACAGCCTGACGGGGAGATGGCACTTGGGAAGAAGTGTCTGCAAGCTCTGGCTAACTATGGACTATCTCCTGTGCACAGCTTCAGTATTTAACATTGTCCTTATCAGCTATGACCGTTTCCTGTCAGTTACTAAAGCTGTAAGTACCCTGTTTATAGCTTCTCTGATTTTGTTGCAAGATCATTGGTGGATTATACTGACCAACCTTTGCCATGTTGGTGAATATAAGTGCAAATTTAATCAAGATAATAACCCTCAAAAATGTGCTGGCGTGTGGAGGCTATTAGATATTTGCAGCTAGTTGCAGTGAATGTTCTGCACTGAGCGTGCTCCAGCACAGAGCTGGTCAAACAGGACTTTTCTCATGATTTCTGCTGCAGGTTGCCATTGTGCTACTGCTTGAGGAAAAGCAGACTGAGGGGTGAAAAGGGAAGGGGGGGGTAAAAAGGAGGCAAGGAAAGAGGAAATTAAAATAAACTGGATTTGGGTTTGGACCTAAAAATCAGGCATGGGAGGAAAAGGCAGTGGGACTAGGGCAGTGAGGTGAAGGACACTGGAGAGGATGACGAAGCCTGAGCCGTGTCTGCAGAAGTTCCTGGAGAAGATTGGGAGCAAGAGCAAAGAGGGCAGAGTGGGACAGGGGGAGACTGCAGAGACTGCCTGCAGACACATGGCAATAAACTCCTCTCAGTGCCCGGGGCAGAACCCCAAACATCAGATGCACTCTGTGTCTCTGCTCTCTGCGGAGCATCCTACCCACCATACGTGTTTTGGTTCATGCTAAGGATGGAGACCAAAATTTCTCACTAGTCACTGATAGCTCAAATGGCAGGGAAATGTTGGGGAGGGCTAAAGGTTTCAGCTCTTTGGTGATGTATGAGAAAGTCAACATAACATCATATGATAGAATTTCAGTTTTATTTTTGTTAATTGTAATTAATTTTACTTATTATACTTGACTTTTTGTTATATTTTATTATTTTATGTTGTCTTATTTTATTTAAAGGAAAAAATCTGGGAAATCAAACACTTAAACTTTTTGCACATGCAAAACATTAGACCAGAAAGCAAAAGACTCAGCATTTACAAAGTGCAACATTAAGACCACCTGTGCAAATGCAATTAAGACCTATGGACATTCGTATGGTAGTCTTTAATGACATTAACTCATACTTGTTTCTTTTTTCAATTGGATATCTAAGCTCCCAGAATTACACATTCACCCTGTCATCCTGTGAAAGGGATGGAGCAGGATGTGAGCTACAAGATATCTGTCTGTTCTGCAACATATAGTGGAAAACATGTACTGGCCCCGGAGTAGGGGGAGAAGGAAGAAAAGGGATGATTTTGTGGTTTCATCAGCTAAAGGCTGCATTGCAGAGCTGGAATCTATTCCTACCTCCTCATGAAGTGTGCAATAAGCAAATTTCTCAAAGGTGGGTGTTAAATATATGTGCCACATTTCCTGTTGACCACTGTGACACACATAGTCCTATTTGCTTGTGAAATGCTGTAAAAAGCAGGGCAGTTGCCAGTGAGCGGCAGTCATGCTCTGAACAGCTATAAAATGCTGATTACTGTGGCACTTCAGACCACAGATGTCTCAAACAAGGCATACCAAATTACCAGGTACTGATGGATGATCATGTTTCATCACCTGGACTGGGACCCTAGCACCGTTACATTAACCTGTAGAAGGGACACCTCTATGTTATGTCAACATCAATGAATTAAACATACATGGGTGAGCGTCACCCAATCAGCATAGCTGCAGCTCTACATTACCAAACACTACGCTAAGTTCCTCTCCTGCTACTTCTGTTGGTTCTAAAACTTCTCTTTGCAGGTGTGACCTTTTTCTTTTTTTTCCCTTGCAGGTATCTTACAGAGCCCAGCAGGGAATAACGTCCAACCCTGTCATCAAGATGGTGGCCGTCTGGGTCTTGGCCTTCCTCCTCTACTGCCCGGCAATCCTCTTCTGGGAGCAAGTGGCCGGATACAGCGTGGTAGCAGTGGGTCAATGCTACGCAGAGTTCTTTGGCAACTGGTACTTCCTCCTGTGTGCATCAACCCTGGAGTTCTTCGTGCCGCTGCTCTCGGTGACCTACTTCAACGTGCACATCTTCCACAACATCCAGAGGCGCCAGCAGCACGGCAGCACACAGGACTGCGAACCTCCAAGGAGCGGCAGCCTCTCCTGGAGATTTTGCCTCTCACTGAGGCACGGAGTGTTTTCTCCTCCACTGGAAGCAGAGGACAGTGTTTCTTCCTCCATGAGGCCAAAGAAAGAATCTTTGGTAACTGAGAATTCATCTCCATCCAGAGGCAATTCTGTAACCCCAGAAAATGACTTCTCTATTTCTTTCTGTGCAACAACCAGATCAAAACTGCAGCAGGACAAGAAAAGGGCGAAGTCGCTTGCCATAATTGTATGTGTCTTTGCCATTTGTTGGGCCCCATACACTTTACTAATGATTATTCGTGGGGCCTGCCAAGGGAAGTGCATCCATAACTCCTTGTATGAAATAACCTTTTGGCTTTTGTGGCTCAATTCCTCTTTGAATCCATTTCTCTACCCTCTCTGTCATGTTAAATTTCGAATGGCATTCATGAAAATACTATGTCCCAAAAAGTTTGCAGCATTGAGATCAGGCTCTTTTTAGAAGAAAAAAGAAAAAAAAGCTCAAGAGGAGCTGGATGAGGGATGTCAGTAGCCACCATCTGAAATAGGTTAGTCTTTTCCAGGAGATTAGTCTAGTTAGAAAGCCTAGGTAAGCCTTCCGTGAAATATGTCCTCCTTCAGACAAACTTGCATGCCCAAAGTTTGTATGCTTTTCCCAGCTATTTCAGTGGGCCAGTTAAAGGATATTGCCTCTGTCTGACTTTCCCTAGTAGTCTATCCACATCATCTTCGTTCTGCTTGTTGAAGACACCATCTTCAATTGCAGTACAGCTTATACTTGTATTCACGGGAGGTATTAGTTAAAAATACAGTAAAGGTGGATATTTGCCATAAGGTTGATAGTATTCTAAGGTTAATATCTTCTCTATTCTATTTTTTTGAACAGTTTGTACTGCATTCAGAAACTTTTTTTTCCTTATCATGAAGCATACAGTTAAGTTATGACTCTTGTTGCCAGGCACATAGCAGGATTACTTCCTTTCACTAAGGATGTTTGGATATCAGGGGAATACAGGGACTACTTTTAAAAACTCGAGTGAAGGTGTTCTCTGCAGAAGGGCATTAATCTGCATGCTTGCTCAGGTGCAGCAGTAGAGAATTTAGGCATGTAAAGCATTTATGTGCATCTCCAGCTATACTTCAAGAAACAAGCCTTCTACAGGTATTGTTTTGAGAGACCATAAGAAAGAGTAGCATTTGTTCTTACTCCTTGAGGGAGAAAACCTGCTGCTGCTGGCCTGGGGGGGAATGTGTGCAGCAGTCTGAGCAGCTCTAACACTGCATACCCCCTGCTGGATCATTTTGTGACTCCCAGCGAAGCTGTAACCCATACTGTGAAAAGTGCTGGTCCTACAGGCCCTGCTCACTTCCAAATACGAGCTAACTCACAGGGACCAACTCAACTCCACACCCAAGCAAATCCCTGTTCCATTCCGTGTGCCAATGGGCAAGCAATTCAAATTATTGAGAGACAGGCTAAATGTGAATATTGTATCTCATTTGTCCTCTTCTGTACTACTTCTGTTACCAGCCATTTGTTGGAGGTTACGATAAACGGGTAAATCTCTTACACGCTGTGTAAGGCCATGTTTGGTTTGCTGCATGAGTCAGGAAAACGACTGACCTCGATGGCTCCCTATAGTACGTGTGGTGACATAGTGGAGACAGCTTGCAGGTGATCTTCTATCTATAGGCAGTTTCCAAGCTGTTCAGGATTATTTAGTTGCACAGTTCTGGAATGACCAGATACTAGATTTCTTACTTAATAAACTGTTTAACTCTAAAATACAAATAGTTTCTTGTCATCATACTGTCAGTAAGTATAAGGGTAGCAAATAAATGGAAGAATAAATACTGAAGAAACATGAGAGGTAGTGGATGTTCCTCAGCACAAAGAAGGACACGGAGCTGTTGGAGTGGGTCCAGAGGAGGCCACAAACATGATCTGCGGGCTGGAGCACCTCTGCTGTGAGGACAGGCTGAGAGAGCTGGGGTTGTTCAGCCTGGAGAAGAGAAGGCTGAGGGGAGACCTGGCTGCGGCCTTTCGGTACTTAAAGGGGGCCTATGGGAAAGATGGGGAAAATCTTTTTAGTAGGGCCAGCTGTGACAGGACAAGGGCTAATGGTTTTAAACTAAACCAGGGTAGGTTTAGACTGGATATAAGGAAGAAATTCTTTACAATGAGGGTGGTGAAACACTGGAACGTGTTGCCCAGAGAGGTGGTGGAGGCCCCATCCCTGGAAACATTCAAGGCCAGGTTGGATGGGGCTCTGGGCAACCTGATCCAGTTAGCGGTGTCCCTGCTCACTGCAGGGGGGTTGGACTAGATGACCTCTAGGGGTCCCTTCCAACCCAAAACATTCTATGATTCCTTTTAGCTTCTGGTTTTATGTAGTGTATATTCATATAGTATATTAGTATATTTTTCTTAACACTCTCCTGAATGTTCTCCTTTTCAGCTGAACTACCACTCAGTCACAGTTATTTGTCTTGCTATACTGTACGATAATCTAAACTCATCTCCTTACACAAATTACACATATATTCACAAATGTAGGACGTGACTCTCTCACATGAGCTGAGAACCATAAGAGTCAACAGAATCTACTTCAAAGATCTGGTTTTTAAATAGAGCTTTGCTGAAGATGTTTAATCATGGGATACAACATATGAATCAAAAATAACATGATGCAAAGAATGTGTGAAAGAAATACATAACTTTTTTTTAAAACTTAAAGGGAAGCATCTAAATTTTGATATTTTAAAAATTTTTAAATGCTAGGAAACATTGATGAGTAGTCAACCTTTTGGGAATAAACTTTCCCAAGATTCAGGTGTGAAGTGCTGAGGAAGGAGGGTTGTTCTTACACCTGCAGGTGGAAAGACTAACATGAGTTCAGTGTCAGGAGAATGATGGCCAGGGACACAGCCCTTATTTAGTTGTCTAATAACTAATAAAATTCTGTATTATGACAAATACAGGAAGAAGATATGCTTCTGTTGACATCACCTCCAGGCAGCCCAGGTGATTACCCAGCCTAGCCTGGTCTTGTTCCACTGTTGCGCTCAGCTGTTGAGGTGAAAAGTTCTTTCCTTCTATAGACTCTGGCCCATTATAATTTCCTCTGATTATTCTTTTTTCTTTCTTTTTGGATTCATGTAGGCTAAAATGCAAACTTAGGAAGCCTATGGTGTAACTGAGAGATTTACAAAAACATACTCTTTTTTTCTACCTCCTCTCCAGCATTCTCTGAATACACTTCTAATTTGCTCTCTAGACTAGATGTAATCTTTTTAGTTGATGTCAAAGCTGCACCAGGCATTATAGGATCTTGGCCAATGAGTTGGGCTTGTAATTACTGCTAGAAGTAAACAGCTATATCCAAAGCAGGTCAGAACACAAAATACAAGTGTCCACTCCACCCATCTGTTTTCTTTAAGCGCAGCGTGTACTCTTTTTGTACTTTGAAAAGCTTTTGTTGTTCTTTTAAAATGTAACTTGTAAATTCAGTAACGTTGAACATGTGCAAACAAAATCTTTTGTGTCAGCCTTAAGAGGAAATGGCTCCTTAATACTTTCTAGGACATGCTATTAGAATCATTGAATGCTTTGGGTTGGAAGGGACCCCTAGAGGTCCTCTAGTCCAACCCCCCTGCAGTAAGCAGGGACACCGCTAACTAGACCAGGTTGCTCAGAGCCCCGTCCAACCTGGTCTTGAATAGTGTCTTTTGATAGTGTTAGCAATAGAGAGTTAAAGATCTCATTCTGGTCAGCTTATCAAAAGGCTATCTATGACATTAAGCCATTGCCATGTGTAGATAAGGACACATACTCATATCTATGACACGATTTATTTTAATTTTTTTTGTTCTTCCTTTTCCTTGCTCCCGTCTTTTGCTTGCTTCTCAAACCAGCCTGGTCTCTGCCGCAACTGGTTGGTACAGACCAGAGCAACAGCTGAATGCTGGTATCAACAGGGACTTCTTAAGCAGCTTGAGACCTCATGCAGTCTGCAGCAGTGCACTCTGCAAGGCCTAGGAAAAGCAAGTTGAAGTTGGTTGCTAGAAGATACCGAGCACAAGCCTAGCTCCTCTGAGGGGTGTTGGAATACCTAAAGCTGCCTCCATTTGGGCTTACTTGACATGTTAGAAGTTGCCAGAATGATAACTCCAACTGGACAGTGCTTCTTGATGCAAACTTTGTTTTAGGGGCATGGACAGACATTTCATTTCATTTCCTCACCTTTTGTGAGCTATTGTTTGTACGATACAGGAGTAAGAAAGAAGCTTATGGGCAAGAAAAATGGAGTGGTTTAGGTGAGGGGCTCGATCAGTCTCTTTATTCTTCTGATGCAGAAATTATTTGCAGCAGAGAAATACACAGGATCTCTGTACATTGTACTCCTTATCCTTCAGCCAGGCAGCAGAAATATTTGGAACTGTAAGAGGGAGGGTTTAGGCCAAGAAGGTTCTTGTGGAGCTGGGGTCCCTGTGGAAGTTGCACAAGTAAGCTGCATTACTGACCTGATGATGTCATGCCAATGAGATGAAATTCTCTGAATTCATGGTCAGTGCAGGTCCTGCAAGCCATGGCATGGGGTCCACGCTGATGAAAAATATCAGTAAGGGTGCTGGTTAGAGGAAAAAGTGATACTGCTGTCAAATGCAAATTTCACTTCTCCCTTGGATTGACAGAACTCTATGGGCCTTTTCATGTACGCATTATTTGGTAAGTGAGAGTGACCAGACAACTTCCTTTCTTTCTTACACATTAAAAAAAAAAATCCTGTTTCAAAACACCAGAGTAAAACTTTATTTCAAAGTGCAGAATTTACTTGAAAATTGCTACGAAAATGTGTGAAGAAAAAGCTTTTATAAAAAAAATTTAGATGTGTATATAAGTGCAAAAGCTAGAGTTGAATAAAAGACACGCTTTTTAGGAGGAATCTGTCTGGATTCTGGAAACATGGCTTTTTAGTTCCATTATTGAACAACAGTGTAATCCTTCATAAAAAAACCCTTCTTTGGGCTCTAACCAAAACTGATGAAGGGAAGGATCTCTTGCTGAGAAAATCTCATTGCTATTGTGTGAGGGCCCTGCAGGCACCCAGTAGGCCTTAACTGCCATCACCAACCTCACCTGGAGCCCCACACCAACATCAGGCCCTGGAGCACCATGAGATTGGGGGCGTCCTGGTCTGAGCTACGTGAGTGCCTGTAGGCTACTCTTAGCTCCGTCTTTTGTATTTTTTTGAGGTTTTGACTGGACTTCTGAGATTGGCTTTGGAGCCAGCTTTTCACCCAAAGTTGTGTCCTGATCTCCCCCAGCCGAAACCAGGACACAGTGCTGCCTTATCTCACAAATGCCCAAACTTATGACCTCTGTTCCTAACAAATATTAATAATCATAGCTGATTCCCTTTGATGGTGTGGAGGTTCTGGCACAGTATTTTGAAAGGGTTTTGAGAACGTGGATTAAACATGATGTAAAATGCAAAATTCTTATTTAAGACAAAATTTCAAATAAAACAAAATCAACCAAGATCAGAAATGAATAAATTTTAAGAAAAGAAACACAACAGACATATCCAGACCAGAAAAATTCAATTCTGCTTTGTTCTGGTTTTCTACCTGTGTACCTCTAGTTTAAAAACAATGTTTCAAAAGCAGTGTTAATGAAGTGAGTTAGAAATAACTTCCCCAGTGTAAATAGTGTAAAGTGTTATAAAGTAGAGTGGCTGGATTTGTCTATGGCAAAACTGGAACAGGATCACATTGTGAGAGAAGATTAAGTTCGATTTTTTACTGTGCAGAAGGGATCTCTTTCTTGAACAGAGGGGAAATGAAAAAAAGCAGGCTGTCTCCTTCCTTACATCACCAAATCTAGGTATTGCCCTCCTAAGACTTTTCCCCTCTGGCTCTTTTTCCAGGATCTCGCTACTGTACTTCAGGCTGGATCAAGCTTTCTTGCCTTTAAGTGTTTGCACAGCACTCTGATCTTCATTCGTGTGCGTACTCACTCACTCCTTTTCTCTCCTTGCCAAACAACCCTGTGCAAAGTTTTTATCTTGAGTGTGCTTTTTTTTTTTGGTAGGAACTCTCCCTTATCACTGTATCTTTAAAGAAGAGCATTCGTTAGACCTATCGGTTGCAACAAGACTCAATACAGCCAATAATGACTCTTCGCTGATGTGCTCTCTCTTGAGCTGTGGAAACATTTTAAATCAGCTGCTCCCTTTCCCTCACTCTCTGTAGGACGAGGCACAACGAGTTGTGTTTGTCCCCTTCACGCCGATGCCTCTTGGTCACCCTGACTAGGTCTGACTGAGGAAGCAACACAATCTCCCCCTGAAGATCACGCTTTTATGTCTCACTCCTAGGAAGGAGGGCAGTCACGCTGCTGTGTAGTTGCCTTGTAAAACGGGAGGCCAGCATTCCCCCACCACCCCTGTGGCCAAAAAAATGAGAAGCTCCTCCAGAGCATGACTTAGAGGAGGGCTCTGACTTAGCCCCTTGAGACAGCAGTTGAGAGGGCCTGTTCATCCCCCAGTAGGCTTCTGAACGCAGGTGCTGTGAAAGTTACCTGCTGGTTTGCCTTAATGCGAGATTCTCACAGAAGCCTGATTTTTGGCATTTTTCCTCTCGCTGTTCCAACTGACATGCTCCTGCAGATGTCACTAGTGCTACGTGGTATTTTCAAACCTTGCAAATCCGTGTTTTTTTTCAAAAGGTGCTACTTGTATGTACAATCCTGCATGATTTGACACCAGCACCCTTCTGCTAGAAACACCACCAGATCTGTTATATTACATCTAATATTTATTCTGCTGCAGAAAAGATTAGGGGTAGGGCTTATTACTTTGGCAAAGAAAGGGAGACTTTAGTCATACAGATAACCATGAGTCAGGGCAGGACTTCTTCCTAAGTTGCCCTGCATAGAAATCATCTTGTGCTCTGCATTTAAAAGAGCCTTATGTCTCCTGTGGAGAAGGAGAGAGAGTCACACCAAGCTGGGAGCAGGTCCTCAGTGAAAAAATGTGTCCTCTCCCCTGATATAAAAGGCTTTGCTCTTATGATTGCATTAAGGCTGTTCTAATTGTGGACTGCTGCTAAAACAGCCCTCCGTCTCTCCTACCCGTCCTACCGTTGCTGCTGCTCCTGGCCCCGTGGTCCTGCCAGCTGCCATCCTGGGTGAGGGCTTGTGCAGCTGCAGAGGAAATTCAGCCTAAGGGCTGACCCCGGTGCCAAGTAACCATTTTTCTGTTAGGCTGGTTAGTTTAGGGTGAGTACCTCGCCTGGTTTATCACACAAGCACAGAAGCATTAGCTGCTGGTGTAACAGAAGAGGTGAGACCTCTCCCTTTGTCAGCAGCTTGCTTTTGGGTCAGCTTAAAGTAACGACGAAGCTGCAGCTTTGGATGTGAGTGTTTGGATATGTTTCTCAATCATTTTCTACAGACCAGAGCTTTAGCTTGGCTGTCTTGATAAACCTCCAGCGACTTTAGCAAAGTTGTGCCAAACTAGAAGGGAGTAGGACCTTGCCCGATCTGTACGGTGGACAACTTCAAAGGGATCTGCTCAGCTGGACTTTTGGAGATGGAGGACTTCCCCAGTGGGATAGATCTCAGTTCTACTGCTTTCCCTGGTGTGCTGAGGGTCTTAGCAACTTTAGCTCTGTTTCGAGTCCTTTGTATGGGGGAAACTGTCTGTGACTGTTAAAATTAGTGGAGTTCCTTGCTGAGACATTTACATTCAACTGATTCTGCCACTTTTGACAACTGACTGCAAGTACAGTCAGTCCTCAATTATACACAAAGACAGTACGTCAGTGCAAATGCCTGCCTTACAGAACATGAGCCAAATTAATTTCTGGAATAATGCCATGGAAGTTAATGGGTGTAGCCTCTGAAGTTTAACTGCTTGCATTATTTGTATTATATTTCAGTAATAATTTCTGGTGCATGCAGATCAATCAGTTTTCAACCTTAATTTTTGGTTAACTGATCATTGCCTGCCTATTCTGGTATTATACTGACAGGCACACCGTTCCTTTTCTGTTCATGTCACAATGCGCTGGTTAATTTTTTCATTTTTATACATCAGGTTTCCTTTGCGTGTTCTGCCTGGGCAGTTGCCCCTTCGCACCAGACCACCAGGGTAGGTGATGGAGAGCAAACAGCATTGGCCGCAGACTCACCTGTTTTTACAGCCTTACACCAAGTCTTGTACCCTTCCTCTCTACCATGCCAGAGGAACTGGAAACAAGGTCCTTTGAGGAGCTGTGTGTAAATGCTTGTTATTTTTTTCTTGATGAAGAATGACAATATTATCTTTTTAAATATTCCTCCCATCTAAGCATGCAGTTTTATGTCTTCCTTGCTACTTGAACCTGTGCATATAAGAGACTGAAGAAATGAGAGTTTAAACCAAAACTGAGGCAAAAATGTGCTTTAATTTCCTTCAGAGATTCTTGCCATGTCCAGAGCTTAGGCCCTGGTCTCCGTGCAGGTTACTTCTTGTGAAGTCCCTAGATTTGTTGCTTCTTGGTATTGTGGGAGGGCACATCTGCACAGGGAGGAAAAGCAGGAGGATTAAACTTATTCCATCTTTTGAGCCTTAAGAGAGACCTGAACTCCACTGGGGATCTAGTGTAGAGAGCAAATCACCAAGGTATTAGACCTGCAAAGACATGTGATGTTGATCTGAGGAGCTGCTTTGTCATTTAAAATATAGAATAAACCCATGACCAACTTGGAGAGGGCAATGAGTTTTCAGAAAGAGATAAGGAGGTTTCTTCTGGTCCCTTGCTGACCAGGGCAGGCCTCATTACGGAAAAAAACTCATGTCTAAATTGATTTGGCTCACAGGCTGAAATCAGTGGTTTTACTGACATTGATACTGGTGGGACTTCAGGCTTCCAGTGATGATGGGAGCGGGGAGGAGAATAACACTAAAACTATAGCTCCATTTGAGGAGTGACTGTGCATTCTGTTCCTGTTGCACCAGGGTGCTGGAGCCAGTACCACTGGTCAGCTCCAGGGGAGTTTTGCTACTCCTAATTTGGCAAGAATATTGTTTACTTTTTTTTAACTCTTTGACCTGGAATATCAAGCAATAAAATGCATTTTACGTACCAGTGCTCCAATAGATAAAAATACATAAACTCTTTCATGGGTGAATAAAAGACACATAGACTGGCATACACAGACTGCTGGCATATCTGAATGTAACACGTTGAATTGCCATACTTCTGTTTGGACCACACAGATCTTGGAAGGTAGAAAGGAAAAGCCTGAACCAAATGGGGGATGTGAGGCAAGGTAGTTAGCTGCCTATTAAAACAGCAAACAGGCAAAAAACCTCTGGTTTTGGTAAAGACCTTGAGCCATACCTCAATGTCCCTTCTCATGTAGCTTCTTAGATGCTAGAACAGACTGTCTGAAGGTCAGCTGAATCAATTAGCACAGACAGATCTAGCAGACTTCTTTGGATGTATTTTTCATGAGAAAGAGAACCAGCAGAGCAACAGGTGCTATCCTGTGCTATGCTATATCCAGTTCTGGCCTGGAAAAGATCTGACAGGTTAAATAGTGTCTGTCTTTTTTTTTTTTTTCTTTTTTCCAATTTTGCTAGGTTTTTAGCTAAGTGCCTTTTAAAAAGGATGTTAGTAACATGGGTTTGGCTTATTAGGTTGCTGGGGTTAAAAAAGATGGCTTCTCTAATTTCTGACATGTCAGCTGTGTGAGGAAATATCCAAAGAGGGAAAAGTGTGTGTTGGACTTTCGCACTGCTGACAGTATCACGGCTTTCTGGTCAGGTCGAGGAGAGGGGACTACCTCACCCACAGTGGAGCAACTCAAAGTCTCTCTGCAGTGATTAATATTCCTGGAGCGAGTCTGTTTATTTCTTGCACTTGAAGCCACAAAGTGCTCCTATAGGCCATTGCCTCCTCTCCTTCCTCCCCCTCATCCTCCCAAAGCACAAATCACCAATGTAAGAGTTCCCGTGGGTGCTTTTTGGCGGGCCTTGCTTTTAGGATCTTTTCATGTTGGACTGTCTGTCTTTCTCGCTTCAGGCCATTAGCCTTTGCCTCGTCCCCTTTGACTGCCTTGTATAATTCCTGCCTTTCCATGGCTCTTCCCAGTTTAGATTTATTAATTGAAAGGAAAGCTGCCACCATGGCCCAGCCACCTGAAGGGCTGTTGGTGAGCCTGCAGTGGGGCAGCAGCCTGCAAAGGGATGCGCTGCGTTTCAGACGGCCCTGGTGCCTCTTGCCATCAGCTGTGCTTTGCTGACAGTCAGGGCACTTAGCATCCAATTTAGCTTTTCTAATAGGCAAAAAGGGCTCCACAGCAATGAGGTGAATTTGAAAGCTGTGCCCTGCCCCAGAGAGAGGAGGGCAGAGATGCGAGGTGGGCAACATAGCACCATGCCCAGGAGGCACTTTTCAGGAGCTCGGTACCCTGCGCACAGGAACCTCCAATTCTAAATTATCTTTGCATGTAACAAAAAGCATCAAAGGTAGGTTTGCCTACCTTATGATTTTCCTTGGGCTTGTGAGTTCAAAGCTGGGCAATGCCCTCTGATTCTTTTGGTTTTGCACTAAATTTCAGGCTTTACAAAAAACCAACTTCATTACTTTTATGACTGCAAACTTTTGTTTGATTCCTGCTCCAGTGTTATGAATTATTTCTCAGGAGGTTTCCAGCCTATAACCTATTTATTTGCTAGTCAAGAGTGAGTGTGGTTGCTTGAAGGGTGAAGCAAAGAGACAAGGGCCAGCACGGAAGATCTTTGGCTGGGTCCTTAGGCTGCCCCGTCACCCCTGCACTGTTGGGGTGTATGAAGGCGCTGCAGTCCCTTTTCATAGAATCATAGAATCATAGAATGTTTTGGGTTGGAAGGGACCCCTAGAGGTCATCTAGTCCAACCCCCCTGCAGTGAGCAGGGACACTGCTAACTGGATCAGGTTGCCCAGAGCCCCGTCCAACCTGGCCTTGAATGTTTCCAGGGATGGGGCCTCCACCACCTCTCTGGGCAACACGTTCCAGTGTTTCACCACCCTCATTGTAAAGAATTTCTTCCTTATATCCAGTCTAAATCTACCCTGGTTTAGTTTAAAACCATTAGCCCTTGTCCTGTCACAGCTGGCCCTACTAAAAAGATTTTCCCCATCTTTCCCATAGGCCCCCTTTAAGTACCGAAAGGCCGCAGCCAGGTCTCCCTGCAGCCTTCTCTTCTCCAGGCTGAACAAGCCCAACTCTCTCAGCGTGTCCTCATAAGAGAGGTGCTCCAGCCCTCGGATCATTTTAGTAGCCCTCCTCTGGCCCCGCTCCAACAGTCCCATGTCCTTCTTGTGCTGAGGGCTCCAGAGCTGGACGCAGTACTCCAGGTGAGGTCTCACCAGAGCAGAGCAGAGGGGCAGAATCACCTCCCTTGACCTGCTGGCCACGCTTCTCCTGATGCAGCCCAGAGTACGGTTGGCCTTCTGGGCTGCCAGCGCACATTGCAGGCTCATGTCCAGCTTTTCGTCCACCAGTACCCCCAAGTCCCTCTCGGCAGGGCTGCTCTCGATCCTTTCTTCCCTCAACCTGTACTGATACTGGGGGTTACCCCAACCCAGGTGCAGGACCTTGCACTTGGCCTTGTTGAACCTCATGAGGTTCACACAGGCCCACCTCTCCAGCCTATCCAGGTCTCTCTGGATGACATCCCGTCCTTCTGGTGTGTCAACCGCACCACTCAGCTTGGTGTCATCCGCAAACTTGCTGACGGTGCACTCAATCTTGCTGTCTAAGTCATTGATGAAAACATTAAACAGCACCAGTCTCAGGGACACCACTCGTCACCGGTCTCCAACCGGACATTGAGCCGTTGACCGCTACCCTCTGGATGTGACCATCCATCCAGTTCCTTATCCACTGAACAGTCCACCCATCAAATCCATAGCTCTCCAATTTATAGAGAAGGATGTTGTGGGGGACCGTGTCAAAACTGTTTTCTCTGCTGAGCCATGGATTCCCCCTCCATTGCAATGTTCAGGGTGGTCCAGTAACAGGAGCTGCTAATCCTTTAAAGCCTCATTTCTTTCCTTCTTTTCCTTAACTGCTCTGGACATCTATTCTGTGCTCGGGAAAGCAAAATTCTCTCTCCGTCTGTGTGGTTTTGCTAAGGGAACAGAAAGAAGCAGCAAAGCAACCCTTTATTTACAACAAAAGATGTACAAGGCTACTTAACACTGAGTAGGGAAAGTCAAGTTTCTCTGGAAAATGAGGGAATATTTGAAAAAGACAGCGGAAGACTGGCTGCAAGCCTTGGGTTTCACAGTGTTGGGGACTATTGTGCAGTGTGTGACTAAAACCCTGCTGAAGGAAAACAAAATGGCAGAGTACAGGTATTCATGCAAGCCTCAAATACTGTGGGATGCATTCCTTATTCATAGAAAAAAATGATGTGGTATCCCTTTAGTATTCCATTTTGTAGTGGTCCCCATCTTCATAAAGACAAAGAGGGGTCCCCAAACTTGAGGGATACAGAGCAATACTGGCAATACGGAGGATAAACCGTGAGGCCTTTGTGAGCCAGCTGAGAGCCACTTAATTTAAAACCAATTTTTTATTTTAAGGTCTTAGGTGAGCTAAGAGTTTAAGGTGATTTAAGGATTTAGATCAGTAGAAAGTAATAAATTGTCTTTAAACCTTTAACACAGCTTAGCTGCAGCTTTGCAGGCCATCACTCAGATATTTTAAACATTTTCAGGCTTCCTTGTGCAGCAGAGATTGCTTCAGATACAACATGTTTCAAAGCTGACTTGCTTATACGTTATGTCCCTCTCAAAGTGATCTATGCCACTGAAACAACCATTACCCAAAGTTTAACTTTTTCCCCCAAACATTCATGAGTTTAGGGTTGCTGTAAGCATCTTTCTTATGGTTTGGTCTTGCAGTGCCACCCTTGTAGGTAGACCAGCCCTGGATGGAGCCCTCCTGCTCCCTGTTGTTTCCAGCTTCCCTGATATTGTGGTCAGCTGGGAGAAGAGGCTGAAGGGGCCAGTAGTACCACTTCATATAATTGCAGAATAATTTTGGTTGGAGAGGACCTGTGAAGGTCATCTGTTTCAAAAGAGAACACTTTAAATGTGTAAACAAGTTTTACCTTTTTTTTTTTTTTTGGTCATTTCATTCTATGTATCAGTTCTTTTGATTCTCTGAGGAAGTGAATAATAAGAAAAAGCATGGAAAGCACAGTGCTACAATTCACAACTGTTTTCCTACTTAAGAGACTTCTAAAAAAAGACAAATTTTAAATGGCGGGGAAGGTTTCTGAAGCAGTGAAATGGTAATCGCTACGCGTGGGATCCACCAAAGCATGGTACTTACCTCCCCACTGCACCCTGCCCCTTCAGAGGGGAAAAAGGGCTGCCACGGGCCCAGGGCATGTGGGGAGCAGCCAGCAACACCTCCTGCCACCCCACCTCCTTCCAGCCACCGCTGACAGGTCCTATTCTGTTGACTAGTTACATGATAACTTAGGTGGTGTCTCGTGAAAACTGGACATTAAAGGTGGCAAGTATTAAAAGTGGTAGTGGACATGACATGAAAACAACTTTTTTCTCTGTTTCCTTCCAGGGCTTTGCCTACATTTACTATGTCAACATCTTCCAGACTTTGCACGCCTACAGAGCACTGTGAGCCATCACCATTTCTTTCACAACCTGGTCAGCCTTAATGAAGTTTTGATTGAAAATGCTATGCCCTGTTACAGTGCTACAGATGGGGAAACTGAATCAAAGAGTGGGGGAGTGTTTGAGTCTTGTCCAACTGATTTACCTGGAAACAGAACCGGGCTCTTTCCATCTTCTCTTAGTCATGTGGGAAGTCCATGTTAACGGCTAGTAACATCCAGCCTACACCTGTACCAATAACTGTGTATTGTTGCTGGGCTTTATTTCCATTCCTAATTTTATTAACTTATTCACGTGATAAATTATTTTCAGGATAATATTCATTGACATTAAAATACAGGATTATTTGTATACAAATTATGTGAAGTATTAAAATGACCCACTTATATTGGTTCTCAAGTAACCTTGCATTTAATTGCCATTTCACAAAATTAATAGTAATGCTAGTTTTATGCTCTATTTCTTAACATGATCTAATTTGAATAATTTGATTTGAAAGTTAGTTCAGAGCATGTGTTTTATGTAAAACCATATCAATGGTCTTTGAAAAGCACTGAGTGGGAACTATGGAAATAAAGACAACCCCCAAGCATCTAACAGTTCCCTACTCTCAGTTCACTTTGTTAGGGCACCAACAAAGTGTCTCACAATACTTCTTTGAAACTTTGCCTGAGCTGCAAAGCTTTTGCAGCTCGTTTTTCCTTCCAGCCTAAATTTACACTTGACCACTTTGTGTGTTGTCATGGTTTAACCCCAGCTGGCAACTAAACCCCATACAGCCACTCTCTCACTCTCCCCCAGAGGGATGGGAGAGAGTCAGAAGAGTAAAAGTGAGAAAACTCGTGGGTTGAGATAAAGGCAGTTTAATAGGGAAAGCAAAAGCCACACACACAAGCAAAGCAAAACAAGGCATTCATTCACTGCTTCCCATGGGCAGGCAGGTGTTCAGCCACCCCCAGGAAAGCAGGGCTCCATCATGTGTAACAGTGACTCAGGAAGACAAACGCCATCACTCTGAACGTTCCCCCCTTCTTTCTTCTTCTCCCCCCAGCTTTACAAGCTGAGCATGACGTCATATGGCGTGGGATATCCCTGTGGTCAGTTGGGGTCAGCTGTCCCAGCTGTGCCCCCTCCCAGCTTCTTGTGCCCCCTGCCCCCAGCCTCCTCTCTGGTGGGGTGGGGTGAGAAGCAGAAAAGGCCTTGGCTCTGTGTAAGCCCTGCTCAGCAGTAACTAAACCATCCCTGTGTTATCAACACCATTTCCAGCACAAATCCAAAACATAGCCCCATACTAGCTGCTATGAAGAACATTAACTCTACCCCAGCCTAAACCAGTGCAGAGGCATAGGGTCTGCACCAGTGTTGTCTTTTAGATAGGTCTCCTTTCCCCAGGCTGCTTCTTGCAGCCGTGTTCCCAGTCAGCCACCCCTTGTTAGGCTGAACAGCCAGACATCTCACATCCATTTTCCTAACCTTCCTGCTGACCTCTCTACGCCTCTTCCAGCTGGAAG
Source organism: Gorsachius magnificus (assembly GCA_034008185.1). Classification (NCBI taxonomy): domain Eukaryota; kingdom Metazoa; phylum Chordata; class Aves; order Pelecaniformes; family Ardeidae; genus Gorsachius; species Gorsachius magnificus. The sequence goes on along the minus strand of CM067082.1, from coordinate 51,569,555 downwards.
GTGTGTCCCTGAAATGTGGGTGACCAGGTTTGTATGCAGTTTTCCATATGGTATCACCTGGGCCTCATACAAAGACATGAATGCTTCCCTATTTTTCCTGGAAATACCTCCCCTGCTGCCCTCATAGTTACCTTTTCAAAAGAAAGAAATTGAGTGAGTCTGGCAAGGTCTACCTTTAGTAAACCCATGTTGCATTTTATCCCATATTGCTTTTACCTCTGCATCATTAATTAGACTCCCCACAGAATGCTATTTTAAAGCCTAGCAAGCTGTTCAAGTGGCTCTAATAGACCTGTAAATATGGGTCAATTTTTTTGCCTTCTTAATTGCAGGTCATACCCTTGCTGTTCCTCAGCCCTATGGCACTGTCCACAACTTGATTACTTTATCAAGGAGATTTACTAACGGACTTGAAGAATCATATGACAGAGCTTTCCTAACTTAGAGCAGGATATTTCCTCATCCTTCCCATTGGAGCACATTGGTCACCTTTGTCTTAGGGAAACTGTACATTTTCTTTGCGTTGTTTGGCTGCCTTACCTGCACTTTTGATCTTTGAAATCTACAATATTACATAAAAAAAACCATTTTTGCTGTGTTTCCACAAATAGCCAAATGTGGTTGTGGAATTTAGTGGCTGATCATTGGAAAATGCTTTTGTCCCCCAACAGTGATTTTTTTCTGTCCTCAAGCTCTTCTTGTATATTGGTGCCATCTTTCTTTCTTATTATGGTTTCCTTCTTATATAACTGCCTTACAAAGTTCGGGTTATTTTTTAAATTTCATGGTGAAATTCAGTAGTCCCAAGAACAAAAAGAAAAGAACCCAACTACATTCATCTCAGGAATAATACTGCATGCCTTAAGATACACCCTTGCTGTGCATTTTGGAAAAATCAGTGAGGCCAAGCATATTGGTTAAATTATGTTAGAAGCTCTCAGTTGTCAAAGCAGGCTTCTTTTCTTTATGGATTTTATTAGCTGTTATTCAGTTTGGGGACACAGGGAAAATTTGGGAAGAGTGGAAACCCATAATGAATGGCCAGGAGAACACATTTTTCTAAACCAACCCCCCCCCCCCCACCAACCAGACTATTCTATAAGCAAATGTGCCCAATGGAGATAGTCCAGACAACTGCACCTGGACACCACCTGGATATAATTAAGGTCCCAGAATGGAAGATGTGTTAAACTAGATACCAGAAAATTTTACACTGTCTCTCCTTTATTCACCTGCTGTAAAGGGATGGCAATTGCTCCGAGCTAGATAGTGCAGTAACATGGACCCATAGCACTCTGAATATCTCTGAGGAAGATCTCTTTTTTGGCTCTACCAGTGTCTACATATGCAACTCTCTCTCTGCATTGGATTTTCACTGCTTCTCTACCCTACAAGGAGCAACCAGACACAAAGGGTATTGCTATGGCTTACACTGGCTCTGCAAGAAGGAATTCCTCCAAGTGTCTCCCATGCTCACATCCACAGGCCAGGCGCAGTCCCTTTGTGTCTCCTGTTCTCCCTGGAAGTGTGAATTCTTCTTAAAACAGCACTCACCATGTCGCTTCTTTCTCTCACCCATTACTGTCTGTGTTATTTATTTCCCAATATGTCATTCAGCACTAAACTTCAGAAACACTCATTTCATGTGCTGCTTTACTATCCTGAAGTGGAGGAAATAGGGGAAAGTTTGCAGATATTTAAATTTGGCCTATTCACAGGCTGAATTGGTTTAAATGAAACGTAATGCTTAGGCTGAAAAAAAGTGAAGGGGAAAAATTAAGTTCAGCAATGCAGGATATAACAATCAGTTGGTTAACAGCTAACATAGTGCCTTCATTAAATGTTAAAAATCTCTATTGAAACAGTATTAGCCCAGCAGGGTTGTGAAGAGCCAGAGGTAAATAATGACTCAGAGCAAATAGCCATCAGCAGGAAAAAAAGGTGCATGTTTCAACTTATTGTGATCAGAAACTGTCCTCATATGTGTTCAAAATTACACTTAATCTCATTATAGCTATGTGTAATCTTACTAAGTTTCTGTAGTAAAAGTAAATGGGAAAAAAAGCAGTATGAGTAGACTTTCTATATAGTATTATGCTTTATTAGTTTTGTAGAGAAACTTGGGACAAGAGTCTGTTGCGATAGAAAATGCAAAAAGTGACTCGGTCCCTTGATTGACTTTCTGACCATCTGATGCTCCAAGGGAGGGACAAAGGGAGAGGGATGCAACCAGATATTATCATGAATTGTGTAACTGGAGGCTGACAGACAAGCTGGACAAAGACTTGGCTGTGCAAGGTGCTTTATAATCACAGAATGATCTGGTCCTTGCCTGAAGAAGTGCTAACAGCCTTGATACTCATGCAATAAAATGAAATAAAATAAAATTAGTACATGAAGAGCATCTCAGCCATCTGTGACTCCTTCTCAACCTTCAGAGATCCTGGAAGAGGTGGGTCTTGAAGAGGCATCTAGGACGGTGGGTCAGACCTATCTTGTCTGTCTGTTGTTGGGTTCAGTATTGTTCATTATTAACAGAATATATGGTAGTATATAAATATGTGGTGATACATATGTAAGAGCAAGAGCAATGCTGAAGTCCCTGCCAGTACACAGGGTCTTCTGGTACCTGTCTCTCTCTCCTTTGCGGCTTGCGTCTCCTGATGAGGGGTGTTGGTGATTCACCTCTGTTGGAGAAGCTGGGAACAGCTTGGGGACCCCACGAGTGACCAGCGTGCGGTGGGGAAAGCGTGCTCCAGGATAAGGGATCAGCGTAGAAGAAGGTGTGAAAAGGAGAGAGGAGGGAGCAGTAGATTAATTTTGCTGCTGTGGCTCAAAAGGGGAAGCAAAGCAGACAGAGGAGTGGGGCCCTTGGGAAGAAGAGGGCAGGCAGAGAGGGTCTGCACTTTGGGGATCTTGACCCTGGCACAGCAAAGGACTGCAAGGCAGGAGGTGAATTTGAAATGAGGATCAGCATAAGGAAAAGGGCAGACAGCTATAAGGCTGTCACGAGCTCTGTTTTGAACAGACATAAGAAGTAATGTGTATCTTGGATTTTACCTCAGAGAAAAGCTGCTGTGATCAATGTAAATGAGTATGAAGGATTCAATCATATAGATGGAGATGTTCGTGTTTTAAAACACATTTGAAGTGACTGTATCTTTGGATACAGACAACGTCTACGGGGCAGGACAGAGGGCGGTGGTGCTAGGATTTTCCCCATCGCAAGGGATAAATGCTGAGTGTCCTCACACATAAGATGCCTGGATAAAAAAGGAAACCAGTCTTCTCTCTTTGTATGGAAGCACAGCTCTATCTCCAGCCAAACTTTCATGATACAAGCAAAGTTAGAAAAAAGAGTATTAAACTGACTAAAGAAAAAGAATGCAGGCACAAATAAGTCTTGAAATACATATATTTGGGCAGTGTATGAATGTTTAAAAGATATTGATATACTCTCTGAGAGATGAGGAAAGTTTCTGCCAGCTCCTATTATCTGGCTTAGTAGGCTGAATAAGTGAATAATTCAGAGAGCAAAGTTTCTCCAATGAATGAGTCACCTAGAGTCCAAACTATTAGCATGCAGCCGAGGCACATTGAAAAAGGAGAGTTCACCCACACTGATTTTAGTAACTGTTCCACTCAGTGGGGAAATAAATCAGTTTTTCCTCAGTTAACACAAGATCTGAATAACCATCAATTCCCTCCACAGTGTCTGCAACACAAATGGTATCACAGATGCTTGATTGTGGGTATAAATTAGCATATTATGCCCATAGGGGGAAGCTAGATGATGATGGCTTAGTAGCTGAAGCCTGCTGGCCTCTGGGAAAGTGCTAATGTCAGATGACTCAGTCTGCCAGGTGAGCAAGAGGGGCTGTGCCACCGCAAAACAAAAAGGCGAAAAATGAAGATGTGTTGTAGAGCTGCGTCTGTGGGCATGGATGCAGTGGGTACCTGACAACGCTCACTGATGTTTAGAGGGGAGGAAAAGCCCCCCAGCACCTTTGAAATTTAAACTGATGAGAAGAAAGGGTGGAGAAGTATCCAGGTAAAATGCCACTGCATGCTGGGTCTTTCCTCTCACCTACCAGGCCCTCCTGAAGGGAGGGATATGACAACTACTTGGAAGTTTTATCAGTAAGAAAGAGCTGTAGGAGCTACCTGTGGAAATTCAGGCCTCCATCTAGGAGGCAATGTCTGTGACTGAAGATCCTGACATGGTTTAAAAGCAAAAGACAAAACAGGGTAGAAGTCAGCAGATTTGAAAATTTTTGCTGGCTGCAGAGACTTAGGGAGAAGACAGAGCTGCTGTAACATCATGTTGGTGCCAAACCAAGTTGAATGTGGACTTATTTAAGAATTGCATCCATTAAATACATAAGCAAAATATTTCAAGTTCCCCACTCAAACCCCAGTGAGCTTTCATGAGTTTGTGAGAGGCTGCTGGGCTAAATATACCAGGAGTCAGCGGGATCATGACCACAAAGATCAACAAGCGACGGACTTTACTGGTGTTTCAGTGGCATCCCATCACAGCCCCACTTCTGGCCCCCAGGGATAATAAGCAGCATCAGCGCAGGACCAAACCAGAAGGGGGACCAAAACCAGCAAAGTGTTACAATTCACCACGCCAGCCTGGCTGGGCCACTGTCTTCTTTCCTGTAGTTTATTTCCCTTCTTGTGCTTCCTCACAGCAGGTTTTCCTCCTTGTCTTTTTTTTCTATTCCCATCCTTTTTGTTCTCACCACCCACATTTTTTCTCTTTTACAAAGAAGAGTTTGATTCCTATAAATCTTCCAACACTCAACACCTCTCTCCTGGTGGCCTGCTGTTTGCGAGGCAGCATCTGCATGGTGCCAGGTGCGATCCTTTGTCAGCGATTGACAGGGGATGCTGCTGCTGCTGCTGGTAGCTATTAGGTGCATGAAAAGGAAGGCGATGCCGAAGCGAGGTTGTTAGAGAACCACGTGGCTCTTCCCTCACGTTGGGAGGACAAGCCTACAGATTTCTCCTTTGTTGCTGCCTGCCAGCATGGAGCTGTCAATTATCGCCTGTGCTTTGACACCCGAGCAGCAGCCTGGGCTCCCCCTCCTCGGCCGTCCCTGCCTCCTCCGCTGCGCAGAGCTGCCTCTCTGGGTTAATGAGGCGCTGGCATAATTTTGGCGCCTGCCTATTGAGCTGACAGTCGTACCCTGTCTCCAGGAGTCCTGGCACGTTACCACCGCTGTCGCTGACCCGGGTCCCTCGCTGGAGCTTCTGGGCACCTAGCAGCAGCTGGTTTCCCATGGTTTTTTCCCCTTTAGGCTTGGGGAGGGAAGATGGAAGCAGTAGCCAAAACTGTTAAACAAGCGACTTGGGTAAGAAGGTTATTCTTACAGGCTGGGTCCATCCATCTTCTGCTGCAGCTGCTGAGTGAGGAGTGGGAAAGCAGAGTCCATCCTCCTCTTCCTCAGCCTCCACACATGGAGCAGTTGCAGGTGCCCTGCAATGGGAGCAGGTCCCTGATGAGGGCAGGGAGCATATCCCTCTGCCTGCCTGCCAGGGCAGCCAGCGACGGTAACTACGAAAGCAGCGGTGGTAAAAAGCCATTTTATCATCAGGAGATCAGTGGAGTGTATCCTGGGAAAGGGGAGTGTTTCATGTCCTGGGTGGGCATGTGCAGATGAGCCCCTAGAAGTGGCACCTGTGCAGGCTCCCCAGCGCCATCAGTCACCTGCTGGTGCCATCTCATCCAGGGTAGCTCCAGCTCTGCTCAGGTGCCAATGGCATCCCAGAAATGTTCACTGCTAGTGAGGAGCTCACCTCCAGCTTCTCTAGAAAGAAAGCAATTCTTATGAGGTGTGAGCAGGGCTGGAGCAAGGCTGGGGCAAGGAGGACATCCCAAGCGCTGTTGTGAGTGGCACACAAATGGGAGAAGCCGGCAATGATTTGGAGTGAGACTGCAACCTTCGGCTCTAGCGGGAGGTCCCAAGGGGACCTGTCCTACCTCAGATCTACCATGTGGCAGGAGGTGGTGGCCACAATAATGTCCTGGCAATGTCTTCAACCAGCCCCAGGGATGGAGATCTTACAAGAACAGGGTTGCCCTTCTCCGGCTTGAGGTTGCAGGGGGTGACCTGTATCAGTGAATGTTTACTTCTCAATTAGTTATTGATTTCTTCCAATTCACTGACAGTCCTGAACATCCCTGGGACTACTGGGAAAGCTAGAAATAAAGCTACTAGTTACCTTAATTAATTATCTGTTTTTCTTTCCTCTCAGGAACCAAGAAACCACTTCTCAACATTCCTGGGTCATGGATTCGTCTCTCAGCGTCCATGTAACATTTAAATGCTAGAGCTATGGTATCTACAGTGCAGCCAAGGATGATGACATTGGGAAGTGACATCTCATGTAGTTACTCTGGTCCTTGATCTTTAACGTACAAGCAATGACTCAGACACACAGAGCCCTTCTCCCTCCTTCATAATGGCATTTTTTCCACCTGATGAGTATTTTTACTATCAGAGATCTTACAAGAGGAATGATTGGTGTAGGAGTTGTCATAAATTGCCTTGAAGCACTTGTAATCAGTACTATTGCCAGTAAATTCATATTCTCAGAAATACTGGGATGTTGCTGTGCAAGGGACCTTGCAGGCAAGGGTGATGATGAAGGGCTGCTTTGTAGCAGAGGAGCCGAACTGGCGTAGCTGCAGAGCCCTCCAGCACAGGCACAGGTCCCAGGCAATGGGCTGTGGTTCAGAGGGAGGAGGGTGAGGAGGAAAGGACACTGAGGCTGGGCTAGGGCTGCCCCAGGCACCTCTACTGAGCGGAGACTACTGCCTGTTAACTTGCCTCCCAACACTCCTTCACAGGAGCTTTTGCTACTACAGCTAATCCTGCTCTAGGGATTTACCAGGAATAAAAAACAGGAATAAAAATGTCACTGCTTAAACCAATGTGGCTCCACAGATAGAGGTTTCCAGTGTAGACTTAGCCTCGGGTCAGTTTTGTAAGGGTAGCTCTTGTCATGCTTTACACTAAAGCTGGACTGTTGGGGAAAAAAAGTCAGAGAGGTTGCAGCATCAGTGGCCCTTTGATCTTGCCTGTTTCCCAGTACTCACTATTTTGGAGCCAAAGTTCCAGGGATGGGCAGGCAGATATCAGGAGAATCACAGCACTTTCTTTTCTTTTTTTTTTAATTCCCTTGTGTGTGGCTGGAAGATTTACAACCACAGTCATAAAGTTTGAAACAACAAGCAGGAAAAATAACACCAAGCCAATTTCGCTCATGCGGGGCTACACCCCGATCCCTTTTTTGGTTCTGGAGGTAGTGACCGCAGGCATGGAGGTGACCTTCCCCTTCCAGAAATATCCTCTTCCTGCTGACCGAAATATTCTAGCCACATTCTTTATACAGTTCCTGCTCCCCAGTCTCCCTGCCTGAGTCCCCCTCTCCCCTTCCAGTCGCCTTTGGCAGTGCCCAGGTTTGCTGCTGAAAAGCCAGACCTGCCTTCCCCGTAAGGCTGCTGTCCCACCAGCCTGGCAGTACTTTGCACACCTTTTTTTTTGGTTGGGTTTTTTTTTTGGCTTTTTTTGTTTGTTTGTTTGTTTTAATATAAGGAAAGCAAAGCATGTCTCCGCTCCCGAGCAATGCCTACAGCAGGAATTACACGGCTCGGCCGGGTGGCTGCGGCCGCTGGATGTCACCCTTGTTCCGCGGAACCCCCCGACAGCCACCAAGGGGGGTGATGCGGTGGCAGCTGGGTGGCAAAGCGCAGGATTTTCACACCCTCCGCGGGGTCCGCTGCATGAAGTGGCCCTGAGCAGCCCTGTGTCACGCCAAGGGTCCTATGGATGCTATGGGCGTGGGGTGTGGGTGCTACGGGTGCCACAGTTTGCAAGCTCTGAGGCTGTGCCCTGCTGGTGCTGGGTGTTGTTTGCGATAGACTCTTCCATGCTGGAAGGAAACCGTGATGAAATCAGCTGCGTTATGGGACAGAAAGAGCTTGCTCGGAGTGACAGGTTTGGGCTGGGGACCGGTTCAGAGGAGTCTCAGCTGCCTGGCACACAGCCTGCAAAAATGCAATAGACACAAAGGGTGAAGAAATAAGGCAACACAAATCTCTGGCCCAAAGGAAGCCTCTTTTCAGCCAGTCCAAGCTTCAGGATCCCCCGGCAGCAGCTTTAGGGTGCCTCTGACACTGCCTGTGGCCACTCACCTAATCCTTTCCCACTGCACCCACAGCTCTGAGGGCAGCGGGAGCCTGGCCGGGGCACCCGGGCTGCACCTCGCGGACCTGGGGGTGTGGGGTTGAGCTGCAGGGTGCCAGGACAGGGGCTGGGAAGAGGATATCACCCCCTGCCAGCATGCCTGCACTCGCTCCCCGGGGCAAGCAAGGCCTGCGAGAGGCAGCCTGTGGCCAGTCATGCCCGGGCGAGGGGCCGGGGTGCAAGTGGGATGCCCAGTTAGGGAGGTGGGAAGTGCCTTAGGGTGCTCCCATTGCAGAGGACGGTTAACAAACACCACGGGGGCTGTCTGGAGAGGATGACTACAGCCAGTACAACATTAAACAAACCTGTGAATACTCCCGCTTTCTGTAGGAACAGATTAGGCCCCGACAGGCTGTAGGGCAGGAGAAGTGGCAAGACAGTGGAGACATAGTTTTTCTTCTTTTTTCCCCTCATCCCCAATACTTGTGCTGAACACAAGCCCCTCACGGATGAGGATTGGTTTCTAGATCTGAGAGTCCAACACAGAGCTGTTGTGCTTCTGTGCTTTAGGGAAGGCTTTTTTGCTCCCAATTGCCAGTCTAGCTTTAGATTAACTCTGTAGAGATGTCAATATTTGTCTTCTCATGTGAAATGCCTTACCTTTCTTAAGGCAGAAAGTGGACATCTGTTGTTTTCCTACTAAATCCTCATTGTCCAGTTGATGCAAAAACTTCCACAAGTGTTTCTAGCAAAAGAAGACAGTCAAATGGTAAGAAAACACATCTGTACAAGTTAATTACTTAAGTTAAACTTCAGGAAGGCATAGGTTTTTCCAGTACCTGACAAAAACCCCATTCTGGTGAACAAAGAAAAATGTCTCAAAGTAACGCTGCTCCTTAGGAGATGCTTGTTTTTCTTTTAACGCATTCCCTTTCACTGCAACCTTGACCCAATAAGACATCTAAATATGTGACTAACTGTAAGTCATTTGGATCTAATTCCCTTGGGTTTCTGCAAACAAGGGATAGTCCTATGAGTGACACCCTAAAGTGACCTTGGTTGTACTTTAATAGTAGCCATATTAAAAGGAGCGAGGAAGATGCCGTGGAAAACAAAACTAAGATAGAAAAGTGAAGCCAGCTAGAAGAAAATGAACTGCTGAAATTCCATTCCTAGAAACAGATACTGAAGAAAGGCTGAAAAACATCCAGCACCCAGCAGGTGACCTAACATCTTTGGTGAAGCGGTAAACTGTGCGCAGCGCAGGCGTCCCCTGGTTAGTGTTAAACCCAGGGGAAAGCTCCCATGGCACAACTGGGGCAGTCAGGACATCCCAGCTCAGGCCTAGAAACAAGTGAGCCGTTCCTCAGGGTGTTCCCTGGATGCCTTTGGAGGAACCTTCCCAGTTCCCTGTGTCTCTGTGCTCGGCCAGAACGGGACACTGGCCATGGCGGGCAGAAGAGGCAGCGAGGTCCCCTGCATGCTAGCGCCGTGCTGCTCACAAGACTTGCTGTGAATCTTGGAAATAATCTATACTAACGCTGCTACCTGGCCTGTGGGTAGGGTCTGATTCTTTTCTGGATGGCGGGAAGAAAGGAAAAGTGAGTGCAGAAGGTTTCCTCCTGCCTGTGTGGATATGCCCTATGGATGCTCTCCCTCACCTGAGGGCCTCTGTCCCCGGAGAAGCACGCTTTGCCCCTTAATGTTTGTAGCCCAGGAGACTGCTTGAATCATGATGGGCCACTCTAATACAAGGAAATACCCAGACTAGTGACTTCTTAAGCTTTTTTCTCCTTTGATCTTTTCTTCCTGGAGGCATTTATTTGATCTTGGAAGGATCTTAGGGCTACAGTCTGCCCTAGCGAAGATATGACAGAGAGCGGAGGAAAGAGATTTTGAGTCTTTTCTTCTGACTATTCCCCTACATAACACAGGCAAAATATTGGCATGTTTCTCCCGGGAGCATAGGGGTAGGACACAGCAAATCTGAATGGAGAGAAACTAAGTGAAATTTCCAAGATAAAAGCAATAGGAAAAGGTGAGGGCTATGAGGGGTAGGATACTCTTCCAGAAAGTACAACATGCGGTCTCGGGAGGCTGGGATCCAGGGGACCTGACAGCCTGTGTAAAACTATGTAAAGGCCACCTGATTGTTTTGTTCCTCAGCTCCCCACCTGTGAAATGTCCCCTGCCCCTTCTCTATTTAGCCCTAGCAGGACTGTGACTTTTCTTGTTAATACAGTGATGGACCAAAGGGGTCTCGCTTTCTTTTGGAGCCACTAGAGGGGACCAGAGTAAAATAATGAAAATAACTTCGCCGCGTAGGCCAATAAAGACATGTTCTCTTTACCTTTTAAATACCGGTCTCGGGAATCAACCCAAATGTCAGTTAGGCTTCCAGAGTTACCTGGCCAAAATTTAAACGTCTGCTCCGCTTCTTCTTTTTTCCTTCTCTGAAGTAAGCTTCATCTGCATACCTGGCATTTGCATTGCCTTGTTAGAGGAACCAAATGGTGTCCATCTGCAGACACAAAATATGGAGGGGCCATTTGGGCTGCTGAAGTGCCGCCCTCCCCTCGCCACGCTCATTCCTGAAAGCGCTGACAGGAGTGTTAAATAGTGGAGGGAGATCAGATTCAGACACAAATGGAGAAAAGCTGGGGAAAGCAAAATAAAGCATCATCTTTATGATTCCCTCCCCACCAGCTGTGGCTGGGGAAATAAAGCAAAACCAGGACTTCAAAATCCAGCCAGGGAAACGAAGGCATGCGCATGGCAGCGGCTCGCACTCCTTCCCCCATCGCTTTGTCTGCCCCAGCGCTCCCTTCCCCGCTGCCTACCTGTTTGCCAGGGGCAGGGGGGGTGAGCCAGGCAGGGCAGGGACCCTTTTCCCCCGACTCTGTGCGGAGGGGAGCGCGCTGGCAGTGCTACGGGGCATAAGGGCATCTCCTAAACCACATCGCTGACAGTCAGTCGGAAGCTGAAAGTAAACAACATATTTACATGCATTTTAAACACAGCTCGGTGCCCAGCAGCCCGGTGATTTTGAAAAGTGAGTTTAAAAAGTCACTGTAAGGCAAGGACCTTACATACCAAGCTCCAGCCCTCGGTGCATTAATATGGCTGAGTGGAGATACTAACATAACCTTACCTGTAATGGCATGAACACACCACTGTAATAATTCATTTAGAATGATGACACCTGAGACCTAATTTAAAACTCCTAGATGAATACTGTTCTCACATTCAAACCCCAAGGCTGCTGCAAAACCTAAGAAATCCTAAGAACTATAGTGAGCCTAATTGAATTGGACTTAAATGGACCATTGAGGTGGCCTCACAGAGCTCTGGGGAATTTATATTGTCTATACCGTATCAGAATCACAGCTTGAACCGAATAACGGGTTACATTCAATCATGTTACTGTAACTCATGCTTGAGGAAAGGGGGAAACCTTTTGCTATCAGCAAGGCTGTATGGAAAACAATTTCAAATCACTTTAAACCCGGTTGGCAACTACTTTGCCAATTACGGAGTCCTTTGGGAAAGGTGTGTGCTAGGGCTGGGGACTAAATGATTTATGTCAAGCGCCCCAGTCCCCGGAGGCACATACAGGAGGCTGGAGAGGAGGTGCTTGTGGCTAATTATTTCTCCTAAGAATACTTTAGCAAGGTAATTTGCGCTTGCAGATGAGTCACTCCGCACGCTGAATATAACACAGGGAAAGCAGAGACTTCAGTGCTACGGCACACAGACAGATAAAAGGGAAATGAACGGGATCTTCAGTCCTTAATCTCATATGCAAAACCCCAGGCCCCCCCCAACCCCCCCCCCCAGCCCCCTGCCTGCTCCCCTCTCTGCCAAGGGACCCTCACCAGCGGTGCTCAAGGGGGGGCCACGGAGGAATGCCAAGCAGAGCCTCATCACCGCATCTAATTACAGAGAGGAGCCGGGCCGATAAAAGCGTGCCCTCTCCCACTCTGGGTGAGGGTGGTGCAAATCTGCTGGCGGATGGGCACGCAGGAGGGAAAAGCTCGGCAAGGCGAAGCAGTTAGCGGCCAAATGCCTTCCCAAGCCTTTCTGCCTGCGCATCACCTCGGCACACTGGCAGTTTCTTCGCTCCTGTTGTCTAAAATCTCCTCGCAGGTGCACTGTTGACACTGTGTTATAATTTATGAAGCTGCAGATGCCTGGAACACGTAATTCATTTTGCAGATGGCAAGTGTAAATTCTGCTGTTCCTCACATGGCACAGACTTACCTGCTAATAAAAAAAGCCGACCTCACAGATCCAGGCTGCTCCAAGAGAGGTGTAAGCAAACCACTTTTGGATGTGTTGCTGCCATGGAGTAAGGCGTAAATAGCATTGATCTTGCAAACGATTCAGGCCTGATTTCAGGATCCCCTCAGGGGTGTGAGGTTTGGGACTGACTCAAAGTGGGGTGAATTATGGTCCAAAGTTTTGGGTTGATTTGCGGCTGAAGCACATGTTAGATGGTCATGCGCTTTCTGAACACTGCCTCCCAGGTTTTCAGCTGATTTTAACCCATATCGTATAATTGAAATTGATTCAGCCCCTCTCATTCACGCTGGCTGAGGTGCTGGCTTTGGGATTTCAGGACCAGAGAGAACCTGGATTTGTGACAAATACAGAGCTGCTTTTCTCGATCAGGAGTCTGTAGAGATGCAGACCCACTCCCCTTTTGAAAAATGCATTTATGGTTATCTATCATCTGCTGCTTTGAAGCAGCTGAGAAGACAAAAGAGTGCTGAGAGTCCCGATGGAAACAGCACTCAAATCTTCTGGGCCCAGACGGGTGCACAGATGAGCCCTGAGCCCCCAGACGAGCCCAAGGCTCTGTGCACCAGATGCACTGGTTGCACTGGTGCCTGCTAGCACTGGTGTGCGTGGGTAGCTGTGGGGGAGGCAATCTGCAGCTGCAAGGCTGTAGATGGATCAATCCGCAGGAATAACCTGGGAAAGATGTAAAGCACCTTTCTTTTTTTTCCTGCAGTGACATAGGCAATAACACAGCTGCCATAGATGGAGGGGGGCCAACGGATTTGCTAACCCATAGCAAACAGATGAGTTGTGAAATGCCGAGTAGCTAAACTGACTGGCTTCAAACCAGCAATCTGACCAAATGTGGCTCCTGGGTAGGTCTAGTTTGTCCAAAGGATCTGTGGACTTCTAGTCTGCTCCTGCAACAGCCTTTCATTGGGAGTGAGAAGCAAATCCATTGCTGTTGACCCGATTAAGGCTCGGCTGCAAGGAACAGCCGCTGCTGAGAGGCTCCTTGCTCAAGCACCAGCCGCAGGGGAAAGCCAGTCTAACACCGGCTGCCAGGGCAGCAAATGTGCAGCGTTAGCAGGCATCATAAACCCGTGGCTGGCAATAAAAGGGTCTGCAGTTTGTAGCATTCTAGGCTATATATGCTGCAGCAAATAAGCTCCAGAAGAGCCCTCAGCTGGGATTTGCATGGGTTTTTTGCTTTTTTTTGGCCATATTTGAGCCCAGGTTCAAAACATCCACATTGTGCCAAAGAAGACTGACTTCTGGTGTCTGTTGAAGAGGAGAGGAGAAGGAGAGGAGAGACAAAACACACAACCCCTTTTCCCTGCCCCTCCTCACCCTGTCTCCCCTGCCTGTCGGATCTCTCTGGAGTGCAGGAATATGACCTTAGGTTAGGTTAGTCTCATAAAGGAGGCAGGGCAGGACTGCTCTTCCCTCATGAATTTAAGCCACAGCGAAGCTTGTGTTGGAAGCTTTCACCTGGAGCGCTGGCACAGTGCTGTCCTCTGCCTGATTGCTCCAGCCCCCGGGTTTCTTGGGCAATAATCTGCCCCAAAAACCTGCCTGCAGGACAGCGGCCGGAGCACATTCGGCAGGGAGCGCGCGTGAAACGGGGCACTGGTTCAGCAGAAAGTCTTTCACTGGCTCTTTTTCTTCTTTTTGATCCACTTCCCTTGAGCCTTTTCAGGCGTGCTCACCATCAGGCACACAAATCCCTGCCACAACAGCTTAAGAGCTGTTCTGTCCCTGCTGATGAGAAAAAACATCATTCTGCAATATGGTCAATATCGTCCAGGTCTTTCATTACCCGGAGAAGGATCACAGAAAAACTACTCACAACTTTTCCTCTTTCAGTACTGGGAGTTTACAGCTATGTTATGCAGATCTTTTATGCATTTCTTTGTGGTTTTGGTTTTTTTTTTCACTCTTCCCAATCTCTTTTAAGCTTCTTCCCCTTTGCACATCTGAGCTTTGCTGATCACAGAGGTCAAACAGATTGAAAACATGTGTGCAAGTAAAGTGGCTTCACCTTTGACCTCAAGCTATTCCTCCTTGGGAACATTTAATTTGCTCTAACCAAATGTATTTTTATTTTAATGGAATGCTCTTTGCCTGAGGCAAACTGTGTGGAAGTCCATCAGATGTGTTTTCATTTTACCACTTTGTAGAAAAGTGTATTAATCCATTTTGCTTTACATCTGGAATTTTTTTAGCACAGCCCTGGGATTTTTCCCTCTATCTGCAGCACTACCCATGGCTCCTGTGCAAAAAACAAAAAAAAAGCAATATGAAATCAAATGGACCAAAGACGTGTGTTAAGAGCAAAAGTTGATCCTGATTGCAAAGGGCAAATTTTTTCGGCATCCTGGGTCTATATATTTCTATTTCTGGTGGGTCTTTTTTTTTTTTCCAAGAATGATGCTATGTGCTATGCCAGAGTGCAGAGGATGTGAAAATTTGGCTTACAAATGCTATCCTGGAGCCTTCTGGTAAGGTGAGGTAAGCTTTCGATTAGGATCAAGCTGTGGCTACAGCTCCTCACTTTCAGCTTGTGTCTCTGATTTAATTCAAGGCTCACAGCACTTTGTGGCAGAACACAATGCAGAAGATGCAACCATTTCAGATTCTGTTAGGGTTTTGATTGCTCTGAAAGTCTTGCACATTAGTTTCTCCTCAGCAGCTCCCTGAAGCTGTTTGGAGCAGTTTTCAAGCTGCTATCCAATGCATTCATCCATAGCCCATGCATATCTGCCCAGCCTACCTGTTATTAGTATAATATAATATAGTATAATACTAGTATAACCAGGAGATATAGCTAGCCTTAGTTTTATTTTTTTGCCTTGTAAGAGATAATTTCCAGCTCATGTAATCTTCGTTGTTAGCTGTCTCACCCTTCTGATCCTGCCACCTCTCATTTCTGGGTCGAGTACTGAATTTGACACAACATGACAACCTGACATGAGAAAGCTGGAGTAAATGTCATCCCCTGACAGACCCGAATGACAGAGCGGGTCTGTGCCCGGGCACCTCCATTCATTTGCATAGTCCAACTTGGGCAACTTGCTATTGGAAGGAACATCCCCCCACCTTCCGAAGCCCAAAAGGCTGAACGAACCCCTGCATCGCTGCGACGTTGTCCTACTTTTCCACTGTGCCTCCACTTAACAGTCTGCTGTCAGAGGAAATCATTTCAGTACCACTACTGTCTAGAAAACTACAAAAAGCCATAACAGCAAAAAAACCAAGGATGGTGTGGAGATATATAAAGCTATGTTTCCCCCTCTTGGGGATCCCAGGGAGGATTCCCACAGCTGCAGGAAAGTGGAGCCTATTGAGATTATTCACTGTGACTAAACTCAGTAAATTGGGGGGGTATGGCAGGGTGGTATTTTTTTTTCCTTTTCTTCTGTGCATGCATCAATTAGTCCTCAACAAGATCCAATTTCTGTCAATTGGAATATTATTCCTAAGTATTTGTTAAACAGCTTGGACAAAGCATTTTCAGTCCAGTGAGAGGTTCACCTTGGCTATTCACTATTCATTATTCACGGTGTGTGAGTGTTCACATAAGTCATATGGTATTGTCTCTGCTCCTTACTTGAATAACTCTAGTTAAACAGGAGACTAATGAATGTTGGAGCACACATGGTGAATAGCTAATAACGAGGAACATGTTCTCTCGCTTAGAATCATAGAATCATAGAATGTTTTGGGTTGGAAGGGACCCCTAGAGGTCATCTAGTCCAACCCCCCTGCAGTGAGCAGGGACACCGCTAACTGGATCAGGTTGCTCAGAGCCCCGTCCAACCTGGCCTTGAATGTTTCCAGGGATGGGGCCTCCACCACCTCTCTGGGCAACACGTTCCAGTGTTTCACCACCCTCATTGTAAAGAATTTCTTCCTTATATCCAGTCTAAATCTACCCTGGTTTAGTTTAAAACCATTAGCCCTTGTCCTGTCACAGCTGGCCCTACTAAAAAGATTTTCCCCATCTTTCCCATAGGCCCCCTTTAAGTACCAAAAGGCCGCAGCCAGGTCTCCCCTCAGCCTTCTCTTCTCCAGGCTGAACAACCCCAGCTCTCTCAGCCTGTCCTCACAGCAGAGGTGCTCCAGCCTGCAGATCATGTTTGTGGCCTCCTCTGGACCCACTCCAACAGCTCCGTGTCCTTCTTTGTACTGAGGAACATCCACTACCTCTCATGTTTCTTCAGTATTTATTCTTCCATTTATTTGCTACCCTTATACTTACTGACAGTATGATGACAAGAAACTATTTGTATTTTAGAGTTAAACAGTTTATTAAGTAAGAAATCTAGTACCTGGTCATTCCAGAACTGTGCAACTAAATAATCCTGAACAACCCCAACTGTCTCAGCCTGGCCTCACAGGAGAGGTGCTCCAGCCCTCGGATCATTTTAGTAGCCCTCCTCTGGCCCCGCTCCAACAGTTCCATGTCCTTCTTGTGCTGAGGGCTCCAGAGCTGGACGCAGTACTCTAGGTGAGGTCTCACCAGAGCAGAGCAGAGGGGCAGAATCACCTCCCTTGACCTGCTGGCCACACTTCTCCTGATGCAGCCCAGAGCACGGTTGGCCTTCTGGGCTGCCAGCGCACATTGCAGGCTCATGTCCAGCTTTTCATCCACCAGCACACCCATGTCCCTCTCAGCAGGGCTGCTCTCGATCCTTTCTTCCCTCAGCCTGTACTGATACTGGGGGTTACCCCGACCCAGGTGCAGGACCTTGCACTTGGCATTGTCGAACCTCATGAGGTTCACACAGGCCCACCTCTCCAGCCTATCCAGGTCTCTCTGGATGACATCCCGTCCTTCTGGTGTGTCAACCGCACCACTCAGCTTGGTGTCATCCGCAAACTTGCTGACGGTGCACTCAATCTTGCTGTCTAAGTCATTGATGAAAACATTAAACAGCACCAGTCTCAGTACGGACCCCTAGGGGACACCTCTCATCCCCAGTCTCCATCCGGACATTGAGCCGTTGACCACTACCCTCTGGATGCGGCCATCCAGCCAGTTCCTTATCCACCGAACAGTCCACCCATCAAATCCATAGCTCTCCAATTTAGAGAGAAGGATGTTGTGGGGGACCGTGTCAAAGGCTTTGCAGAAGTCCAGATAGATGACATCCATTGGTTTTCCCTTGTCCACTGATGCTGTCACACCATCATAGAAAGACACTAGGTTCGTCAGGCAGGACTTGCCCTTGGTGAAGCCATGCTGGCTATCTCAAATTATCTCCCTGGCCTCCATGTGCCTTAGCATGGCTTCTAGGAGGATCTGTTCCATGATCTTCCCAGGCACAGAGGTGAGGCTGACAGGTCGGTAGTTCCCAGGGTCTTCCTTTCTACCCTTTTTGAAAATGGGCACAATGTTTCCCTTCTTCCAGTCATCAGGGACTTCACCTGACTGCCATGACTTTTCAAATATCATGGAGAGTGGCTTGGCGACTACATCGGCCAATTCCCTCAGGACTCTGGGATGCATCTCATCAGGTCCCATGGACTTATGTGCGTTCAGGTTCCTCAGGTGATCACAAACCTGATCTTCTCCTACAGCGGGAGGGGTTTTGCCCTCCCGGTCCCCCTCATGCCATCCATCAACTCGGGTGGGGTGGAGAGAGAGTTTCCCAGTGAAGACTGAGGCAAAAAAGTTGTTGAGTACCTCAGCCTTCTCCTCATCTGCTGTTACCAGCTTGCCAGTCTCGCTCATCAGCGGGGGTACGCTTTCTTTAACCATCCTTTTCTGGCTGATATACCTGTAGAAACCCTTCTTGTTATTCTTTGCATCCCTAGCCAAGTTTAGCTCCAGCTGAGCCTTGGCCTTCCTGACCCCATTCCTACACAACCGGACCGCGTCCCTATACTCTTCCCATGATGCCTGTCCCTGCTTCCACTGCCTGTGCAGTTCCCTCTTCCTCCTTAGTTTGACCAGCATGTCTCGTCTCAGCCATGCCGGTCTCTTCCCTTCTTTGCCCGATTTCTTACACCTAGGGATCGAGAGCTCTTGCCCTCCGTGGATCACATCCTTAAAGATCTGCCAGCTCTGTTCTGTTCCCCTGTCTCTGAGGACCGTTTCCCAAGGAGTCCTTCTGACTATCTCCTTGAGGAGCTGGAAGTTTGCTTTTCTAAAATTCAGGGTCCTGACTATACTCTTTGTTCTTCCCATTTCCCTCTGGAGCGTGAGCTCTACCATCGCATGATCACTGCAGCCCAGGCTGCCTCCAATCTTGACATTTCCGACGAGCTCGCTTACATTGGTGACCACCAGGTCCAGTATCGCATCCCCTCGGGTAGGGGTGTCTATTACCTGGCTTAAGAAGTTGTCCTCAGTGCATTCGAGAAACCTGCTGGATTGCCTACAGCTTGCCGTGTTGGTTTTCCAGCAGGTGTCAGGGTGGTTGAAGTCCCCCAGCAGGACGAGAGCCTGCGAGCATGAAGCCTCCCAGAGTTGGAGGAAGAATGCTTCATCAGCCGGCTTCTCTTGATCTGGCGGCCTGTAGTAGACACCAACCACCAGGTTCCCTTTGTTGCCCCTCTCTCTGATTCTTATCCATAGGCTTTCGATCTGCTCATGGCTATTCTTCAGGGCCAGCTCGTCACACTGTAATGATTTCTTGATGTAAAGGGCAATGCCTCCGCCCCTCCTTCCTCACCTGTCCCTTCTGAACAGCCTGTAGCCATCAATAGTTACATTCCAGTCGTGGGATTCATCCCACCAAGTTTCCGTAATGGCGATCAGGTCGTAGCTTTCTAGCAGCACGATAGCTTCCAACTCCTCTTGTTTGTTTCCCATGCTGCGCGCATTTGTATAGAGGCATTTCATCTGAGCTGTCGGCCTCGTCACCTTCATAGCAGAACACCCCTCATTTACTTTGAGGTGCTTCACGGGCTTTTCCTTGTTGGCTCCTACTACCTCAGGAGCCTCCGGCTCACCTCCGCCAGACTTCAACTTTTCTGCAGTGCCCCTGGCACACTGCTGGGCAACAGGTTGAAGGCTCATACTAGCCCCCAGTCCCTCTAACCCTTGCGTTTCATCCCCTAGCCTGTCACTGGCAAGCCCAATAGGTTCCCCTTCCCCCTTCACATCTAGTTTAAAGCCCTGTCAATGAGCCCCGCAAGCTCCTGGGCAAAGACCCTCTTCCCCCTTTGAGAAAGCTGGCTCCCATTTGACTCGAGCAAGCCCGGTGCCGTGTAGACCATCCCGTGGTCAAAGAACCCAAAGTTGTGGCGGCGACACCAGTCGCGAAGCCACATGTTAATAGATTGAGTCTGCTCGTATTGTCCCGTGTCTCTGCCCACCATGGGAAGGAGCGAGGAAAAAATAACCTGTGCTTCAGATTCCTTCACTAATCGCCCCAAGGCTTTGAATTCTTTTTTGATCACCCTTGGGCTACCTACTGCTACTTCATCGGCACCCACATGGAAGAGCAGCAAGGGATAGTAGTCCGAGGGTTGGACCAGGTTAGGAAGTTTCCTAGTGATGTCTCTAACCCGGGCTCCTGGGAGGCAGCAGACCTCCCTAAGAGCAGGGTCTGCCCGGCATATCGGTCCCTCCATTCCCCTCAGATGGGAATCTCCCACTACTATTACCTGCCTCTTCTTCCTTGTGGATGTAGTGGTAATACGATGGGGAGGTCTTTCCAATCTTTGTGCCTCCTGTGATGTGGATAGGTCTACACCTACCTCATGCACCACCTTGTCTTCCACCTCTAGAGCCTCATACCTATTATGCAGAGGCACCTGGGGAGAAGCGGTGGGCAAGGAAAGGGTTCTCCTCCTGCCCCGACTGCAGACCAGTTTCCACTCACTGCTCTCCCTTGAGGCCCTTCCTTCATCCTGGCGGGGGGGGGGATACTAGTTCCCTTTGATCCCGGGCCTTTTTTGGTGGCTGTTCCTGCATAGGTTTCTGGGACAACAGGGTGCAGCTCCACCAGTCTATTTCCTGCTCTGCTTCCCTGATGCTCCGTAGCCTGTCCACCTCTTCTCTCAGCTCCGCCACCAGGCAGAGTAGGCAGTCTACCTGATCGCATCTTATGCAGGTGCTGCCTTTGCTGGTGTCCGTTTCCAGCGCCAGCTGGTGGCACTCCCTGCAGCCGGAGGCCTGGACAGCTGCGTGCTTTCCAAGGCCCTCAGTCTGCGTTGAGGCATCCGTTCTGACCAGCAGTTTAGAGGTTGCCTTCTGTCGGGGGGGTGCCATGGCTGGGCTTCCTCTTAGCAGCTGAGTTGCCTGAGCATACCTCGGCACCTGGGGGAGGGCCCTCGCCTTGCCCGCGCGCCCTGCCTGCGCAAACTGCTGTGCCACGCCCTTCTGACGCACCACGCCCTGCTTGCCCGTCCTGTTTGCCGCGCTCCGGGTCGCTCACGCTCCCTGGGGGCTGCTTTTGTACGCCAGGAGGGTCAGGCCACCGTCACCCCTGACCTTGCACCTGTACTCAGCAATAACCAGGGCTGTCTTACAGCATTGGGTGGTGGGGCCCGTAATCTGGGTCTCCCAGCTCCAAAGACCTCTTTTCCCCCTGCTGTGCCACTGTGTTTGCTCTGCATGTGCCATACAGGTCACTCCGGGTGTGTGGCATGTTGCTGTGTGCCATGAGACACTACTGTTTTGCTCAGGGGCCTCGGGAAGCTGTATGAGGGCTCTACCAGTAGACACTGGTATGTAAACTGGCTAACTTCTCAATAGAGGGGGAAGGAAATGGGAATCTGGCTATTTAAATGTTAGGAAACAGGAAAGAAACATGGGACGAGACCACAGACAACTCAGCCCCTTGCGCTTTACTCTAGCAAGAAATCCAGCTCCCTCATGTTGCGGTTCGGATGCAGAGGAAGCAAGTGGTGCCAGGGATGTACCTCCACAGCAAAATGAAGGTGTAATTTTAGCACAAGAAGAGGAAATCAGTGCCAGATGCCGGTTAACCAGCATGACTACCAGTACCCCTGAAGGTTCACTGCACAGCCTTCAACACCTGCTGGCAACCAGGGACTTGGGTATGAGCCCGGTGACTAGCTTGGAGGTTGCGCAGCTGCAGCCAGACTAGAGAGGCTGTGACCACCACCTTTATTGTGGAAGGCAAAAGCATCCCTGATCATGCACCTTTCTCATTCTTCCCACCCTCATTTATCCTTTTTAGGCGTGTTCTCTTGTGTCTTCCATGATCCTATGCTTGCCGCTACTAGGTTAAAGCTGGCATGCTCATGGTATCACCTCCCCCGATGTGCTTTGCAGCCATGTCCACTGCTGCTGAAACCCAAAGGCACCT
Source organism: Gorsachius magnificus (assembly GCA_034008185.1). Classification (NCBI taxonomy): domain Eukaryota; kingdom Metazoa; phylum Chordata; class Aves; order Pelecaniformes; family Ardeidae; genus Gorsachius; species Gorsachius magnificus. Next base: position 51,547,789 of record CM067082.1, on the reverse strand, counting down.
CTGAAAAGATGGTAAGTATACTTCATACACAACATCACAGTCACTGATGAAGGACTGTGGAGGAAAGCATTCTCCTTTCAAAAGCATCTATTCTTGGTTCTCTGTACTGACATCTTCAGTTCACGCACTATCATGTGCTCACCCTCCTCATATGCTGCGCTAAGCCCGCTCTCCAAAGGGACCGAAGGCATGTGTTAAAGCTGCTAGGGCTCATAATGTCTGTGATTTAGATGAAAATGCCTGTGGTGGAGTCACTGCCTGCTAAGCAACTCTTTTTCCATTCCCTAGTATCTGATGCTGGTCAGACTACTTCTGAGGAACGGATACCTTTATGAATTTTACCCTTTGGCTCAGAAAACTTTCAGAATCCAGGGAGAGTTTACTGAAGCAGCATTTGTGGCCATCCAAATATGTAAGGTGACAAATTGCTCACAAGAAATAGCAAGTTGAATGTATCATTATGGATATGCTGAAAATACCTTAAAAATAGTTCGTACTCATCAGCTAGCACATCTCTCTGAAGTCTTCAGAGAGCTGGTAGGTTTGAGGGAAAGGCTAAACATTTTCAGCTGTTGTTTTTGAGAAGCAGAGGAGGACGGGGGATCACTAGGGAGAAGGAGGTTTGGCTGTGGCCCCAGGTGATGGTTAGACCTTGGATTTATTGGATCCCTTCTGGCAGTTTGTTCCATCATGAGATACTTTCAGCCAACAGTGGTGGTTTTGCCATCGCAATTGCCTTCATATTTTTAGGGGCTGTGTAGCCATAAAAGAGGGGTTTATGCCTCCTTCTTGTTACTTAGGAAGCTGGTGGGGCAGGATTACATTGCTATGTTGCTTTTGTCTCTTCATAGACTTGTGCTCTCCCATCTGCTGACTGCTTCTGCCTTTTTAATTTTTCACTGGGGAGACTATAAGGTCTCTTGGTGCTGGGAACATTTTTCCTCATGTGTTTGCAGTGTCTAGCACAACAGAGCCCTGATCTGCTGGTGGATACTAGGCACTCAAGAAATACAAACAATAAATAATACTCATTCCGGCTGCATTGGTCTACCTGTGCTATAGATCAGATGGGAGAAGGTGGCTCTTAATCTTCTCACTGTCAGGATTATACAGGTATATTTCTGACAGAGAACTTTTAAACTACCATAGAGTGAGAAGTTGGAAGGTCTCTTGTAAATCATACTATACTCACATATAAACATAACTTAAATCAAGCTGATGAGCAATACCCTCAACAGGATAAATGTCTGATACCGGATTTATTTCAGATCTGTTTACACAAAGGATTGATGACGATCGATATCTGCCCTCGGGATGAGCGAGGAAACAGAAATGCTAGCGCTCAGCTGAGCTAGACCACTTGATGTCACTATTGCTTGACAATGTGCTCACGCAACGGCAAGAGCATAAATGGGGTTAGTTCAAAAGAAGAGCGGGACAGGGGTTTTAAAGAAAGCCTCTGGGCCATCTATTTAAAAAGAATGAGAAAGATACACTACTTAGGAATGTGCATAATTTCTGCTTCTGTACATTGAGCAGCATTAGTGGACAACTCCCTTTCTGTACACACAGCTGAAGAGCTGTCTTGGGTTTTAAGCAGAAGGATTTGTACACTTTTCTCTTGTTCACAGTGAGAACAAGACACTTTCCTCAACTCCCTGACACCTCTGTGTGAAATGCATTGCGGTACTGGGCAGAGGGCCCCTCTGGCCCAGTGATCGAGGTTTATATTAATAAACCTCTGAATTTACCATGCAGCAGGTAAGACTGAGTCTGTAATGATAACTATGAAGCAGAATACTTTTGTCCACTGCCATGAAGCTTTCTGATTACCTGGCTGATTTTTACAAAATGCAGCCTGGATTTCTTTTGATGAGTTTGGGACCTCACCTGTGCAGTCAACAGAGGAAACATTTCTATTTGCTTACTTGCAGAGATTTTGCCATTCAGCGATCTTGTTAGTCACAGTTGAACCAGTAAATTATTTATCAAAGTCCACGGTGAATAAATAACTAACACTCCTACCCACACAACTTCATCTAAGTCCCATGGAACCGGGCAATGAGTTTCTTCTCCTTTTGAAAGGCCTGAGGTTACTAAATAATTCACAAGCTTCTCTCCTGGCTGTGATAGGATGAGAAGCTTTAAACTACCTCAAAGTGCTTTTTGTTAGCAATTAAGCTATACTGGTCACTCCTTTTTCTTTGTCTTCTGGTAAGCCAGGTGTTTACTCAGATGAAAAGTGGGTGAAGGCCTTTGCGGGTGAAACTCTGACACCAATTAAAAAACAAATTCTTTGTTCTTCGAAGGACTGAAACCACAGGCAGTTTGGGTATCTCTTTCTTGGCTCATCCTCCTTTATGGAGAGCTTTTGGAATTGCCCGGTTTGGGAGGAGCTGCAAGCATGCTGTGCTTGCTCTGAATATTTGTATTTTATCTGCTGGGAACTTAAAATTTATTTATTTATTTTTTACATTTTCAATAATCAATTCACTTTTTCCCTGCTGTTGGCTCTCTCCATTGAGCAGTAGTGTTAGTCATAGCTGTTTATGCAGTTCTGATTGCAGATGAGGGACAGAAACAGGCAGTGTCTAAAATATTCACTCACACAGGATGCCCGTAGGTGGGATTTAACCCACATCTCCTACACCATGAGCCAAGTGCCTTTACCATGGGACAAGATTTCCTTACTGTTAGGGAAGTAAAGCTTGTATCTCACCAGGTCTCCAGCAGGTCCCATTTCTTTCTAAAGAAAGCTCAGCGTCACAGGCAATGTCTGTATGAACCTGGGTTTATTTCTTTATTTTTCCTATAGAAACCCTGTGTGAATGACTACAGTAAGAGATGCTGTCTCCCTTCTTCCCAGGAAAAAAGGAGATGAGACCTTGCAAGGGGGGGTGATCTTTTATCACTTCAGCAGCTTGAGGATTCCCATTCCTGAAACCTGAGGAACTGGCTTGGGTGTCTGTTGGCCCTTCTTAACAAAAGACCAAGATACAGCTTTGAGTAAGTTTTAAAGCTGAGGAAATATGTAGCAGCTCCACTGACATACAATTGGATAGTCACTAAAAGCAGACAATTCTAAATAATGGTGCACTGAATCAAAAGTCTGCTCTTTTTTTTTGCAGATCTTTCAGTCCAGGCATCACATTTTGTATGAGCTGGAGAACAGAGGTGAAATCCCAGCTGGCTCCTCAAACAGAAATGTTGAGGACAAGCCTGTGCACCCTTGTTGTTAGCTTATGCTACTGCAATCATGATTTAATCATAGTAATAGTGCTGAGCAATTGAGAAATACCCTTTCTGCCAAGCACTGTATTTTTTCTACAAAATACTGCAGCCTCTTGAGAATTTTAAACCACCCTAAAGAATTTCATGTTGGGGCAACTGTTCTTTACCAAGTTCTGTAGCTTGTTTTAAAAACATCAGTAGAAGGGCTTTTTTCTCTGTTAAACTACACATGTTTTAAGAGCATTTTCCATGGACTCCTTATTAATTTCTATAGCTCCCTGTTTAATTTTCTCTTTTTCATAAAGAAGATTGTAAAACTCGAACTAATGTGATTGGTGACCAAGTTTCAGGGATGTCATTTCATTCGGTTCATTCGCTGGCAATCTCCAACCAACTGTACAAGAACAGAAGAAAGATCTGAGCATTTAAGCTGGACTGTGAGTGGGAAAGAATTGGAATAGTCTTTAATGAGCTGTTGCAGTCTGGTTTTACTTCTCCGATAGTCATGTATACTTCAAGTAAAAGATCAAATTGAGCATTTTAAGACTTCTTAGAATCATCCTGTCATTTTAGCATTACCTGGGCGTTCTGGTGTGCTCTCCCATTACAAGACCATTCCAGAATTGAATGGTCAGTGATGATAAACAGCGATAATAGATTACTGAGTAGGGGGAAGGTAGGAGATATTAATAAGGTAAGATTTTTAATTAATTTTTCAAGTTAATTAAAATGTCCAAAAGCACAATAAAACTGCAGAAAATCTGGCAAGGGAATGGCAGCCTGTCTGATTAATGCAAGTCAACTGTCTTCTGAGGGTAATAGTAATAATGATGAGATTATGGATATGGAAGAACCTGCTAAAGAGATATGAGATGCATGTGGAATACAAACTGTGTCCTAGTTACTATTTTATGGTGCACAATGGATCTTATTAAGGAGGAATAGCAGTAAGAATTACCACTGAATTGCTCAATAAAAGTATTGTGTAATTAACAGTGCTGCACCATCAGCTTGAGTGCTACCTCCCATTGATACTCCATATCCTCCCTTTACTTTTGGTTTTTAACTAAAGTATGGGAGTTCCAACAGCAGTTGCAGGCAGCTTGAAAAACATTTTGCCTCGTGCATGAAGATGCTTAGAGAAAGGGAGGCAAACACTGCAGTGCTGGAGTGGAATATGATATTCAGAAGAGACTCAGAAGGTCTTCCACAAGTGAGAATTTGACACTCCATTCCCTCAGTGAAAATAACACTGAAACAAAATAATAACAATAAACATGGTAGAGAAAGTAAAAACACTTCCTTTCTGGCATCCTTAGTCTAACGAGCTTCCAGTTTTGCAAGCATGTGATCCCCATCCGAGCAGAAAAGAAGCCCCACTGAGGTCAGTGCAAAAGCGATAGAATTCACCGCCGGGTATTTTTTCAGAACCTTAAGTTTCTTATTAGATAGACATACTATGTGCCTGCTGCCATGGTGCTCTGGCCTTGGTTGGGTGTTCTAGGCAGTGTCCAACAGAATTATTGTAATATATTAATTAGAGACATCAGTATCATACAGGAGAAGATACTTGTACAGTTCTGTCCTGATGGAAAAGAAGTCAATATCATCAGAAAAATTATGGTGTTTCTAACCCAGTTTTGCAGATCTAAGTGCTCGCAGTAGTTCACTTAACTCTCAAAGAGATGTCCTTGCTGTTGAAGGATAGATGTAAATCAAAGCTCATACCCTTTGAGCTTCGCCCGTCATTTCTTTTTATAGGAAAACACAAGCTGCTGACTGAAAAGCCAAATTCTTCAAAATTAATATCGAAAGACCAGTTCGACCACAGATTTGGCCAGACCAGAAATGAGATCTGAACTGCCTGTGTGTTTCAGGATGTTTAGAGCCTGAGTTATGACAGAGCAAGCCTGCTCTCATAATGAATTGCTAGCTCTCTCTTTTTTTTTTTTTTCCTTTTTTTGGGGGGGGTTCCTGCCTAGGTTATGCTATATGTCCCATGTTCGTTTTATTCAAGCTTCTTTCTGTCAAGAGCAAAATTCTTAACTCCATCTTCAGTGTTTACCCAGGCTGCTCTTAAAAATGAAAATAGTATCTGGAGGATTTTAGTCTTGGTGAAATAATAAAGTAAAGTAAAAGCCTCCTGTCTTGAATTCTGAGTAGGCTGCATCAGCACATGCAAGAGAAATTGTTGCTATAGATTGCCTCGTTATTAAAAGGGGAGGGTGGGGAATGGCAAGGAAGGTTTGAAGTCTGATGATGTAAAACAGAACCAGTTTATAGGGAGCTGGCTGAGGACTGAAGTTTTATAAGGTGCACTTTAAACAACCATGCAGTGTACTAAAAATATCATAAAAACTATAGCTTCTAGCCACAAGTTTCAGAAAATGCTTAGTGGCAAAAAGAGAAAAAGCTGCAAGATATAGGGCATAAAGAAAATCTCATATGTGGAATGGAGGAACATTTAGGTCTGGGCTTTTGCTTCAGGCTCCAGTTTAGTGCAAGCACAAGAAACCACTGCTAATACTGCCATAATGTTCAGTGGGACAGTATGCATCTCCTCAGTGGCGAGAGTATATAAATGCCACAGGAGGGGAGTCACAAAACATTCAGCATCTGAGACCAACACAGATCTTTCTCTCTATCCTCTGCAGATCCCATTGATACCCACAGAGATGCAGCCACCCATTCTGCTACTTTTTTCCTGGGACCTCACAGGATTCATCGAAACAGCCGAACTGTTCAATGCTTGTCAAAGCTCCTTCACTCCCATTTCATCAGAAAAACATGGCCTGCAGAGGCTGGGGTGAGCGGTTCCCTCCATCAGGCCTCTGGCCGGCCATGCTCCCTGAATGGTCTGCCCTGCTACATGGCCCAAAGCAATGGTCTGCCATGTCGCGGGCTTGGAAACCAGTCCTAAAAAGCCTTGTCAGAAACCAGCCACTGGTGGTGTTCGTACCAGGGTTTTCTTAAGACTTTTCTTTGTGGCTGTTTGTCCCCAGCATCTGAGGAAAGGAGAGGAAAGAGCTGGGCAGGTTTGCTGGCATCTCATGTCTACGTGTGAATTGGCCTCTGGAATTGGCTGCTCTTGGAAACAAGAGGAGAGAGAGACTGGAAAGGGCAGGAAGGTTGAAATGAAACAGAAAAACTTGCGGGGATGTCATGCACATTTGCTGTACTTACTGGAGCATTTAAATGCTTTGTTAGAAGTGCATGGCATGGCCCTGTCAATCACAGAGTTTTAAGGGGCCCATCAGAGACATCTCTCTGAGGCGGAGTACCTGCCTCGCCCCCCTCCTGGCTACACGTCGTGTCGGAAAGGTATTAACTTGCCACTGATCTATGACAGGAGCAAACTAAAACATCCCAGTGCCAGCTCAGATGTGCTGCCTGGCACAGACGGGATCAAACGAGGGCTCCTTCCCTTCCACCCCCCTTTTGGAGTCTGATTTAAGGAGAGGGGATGATACCTATTTCTGCACTTTCAGTAGCAAATCCCACGTGGTGGTTGGAAGGCAAGAGGGAGAAAATACTTGTTCTGAAAACCACCACAAGTATTTTTTTTTTACAGGAAGTTAAAAGCCTGCTTTTTAAACACCCCTCTCCCAGTCCTCGCTTGCAATAACAGGAGCTGGGGTCAGGCATCCTTTCTCACGGTGATTAATACCTTACTACAAGAGGACTGGCATTAAAGGGAACGAGACAGCCCGCTGAGCAAGGCTTTCCTCTGCGGGAGGAAGAGTGGCTCTGTGACTGCAAACCCTGGCAGGCACTGAACTCCCCAGTTTTCTCTGCAGCTCAGGCAGTCAGGCCTCCAACTGCTGTCTCTCGCATCCTCAGTTTATGGCAAACATGAAACAGGAGGCCATTTAAAAAAAAAAAAAAAAAAAGATAAATCAGACCCTAAATTTAAATTGTGCTGATATAAATCATTCATGTAACAGATTGCATTTATTTATTGCCTTTGTTCATAGCGCGAGAAATCTGTTAGATGCACCTCGTAGATTTCATAGATTAAAAAATAAAAATCCTTAAGAGCTACAGGCTTTGTGCCCAAAATGCAGCACTTTCCTATTAAAACCTTTATGCATCTTCAGGGGGAATATTCTGGCACTGTTTCCCCCATTTTCCCCCATTGCCTTCTTCCTCTTTCTCACCTCCGAAGTTCCTTCCTGGCCACGGGGATGCATTTTTTGCTCCAGCTCCAGCAGCCCCTGGCCCTTCCGACCTCAGCTCCAGCCCCTCTCCTGCCCAGAGGAGACCTGGCAGCAGCCTCATGGGCAGAAGAGCACTGGGGAGGAGAAAATGACCTCGTATCTACTCTTGGGACCAGAAAGAGAGGACAAAAGTTCAGTTCAAAAAAAACCTAAGTGGGGCAGTCCTTCAAAGACCAAGAGTCACCTCTCAATAGTGGGACATCTGGTGACATTAGCTGAAGTTTCATAAAAGCTCCCTATGGCCTTTTCAGAAATAGAGCAGGTTTCAAAAAGAAAGAAAGAAAGAAAATACAGAGCCCTATGTATTGATGCTGATCTATTTCCATCTTCTGTCATAAGGTACTGCTAAATCCAGCAAAGGATCTTAACTTGATTTTCTTCTCTGAAACAGGAGAGGTGGCTAGTCATGAATGTACATTATTTACAAAGACGTGGTTTTGTCCTGCTTTTTTTCTTTATTTCATTATTTATTGAGTAAGATAATAGCTTATGGTACTTACACAGAGCCAGCTGTTTGCAGGATGCCAAGAGCAGGTGGTCTGGGAGGCCTCTGATGAATTGCAAAAGACACTTACCAGCTGCTATCACTGTGTGAAATGAGCAAACCTGCAAAATCTTTATTTTCAATTGGATTGTACTTTTAAGTAAGCAGGGGAGACAGCCAGTATAACTACAGACCATGACCAACAACCCACATAAAGTGTGTGCAAACACAAGTGATTAATGTACCAGGATTTCAAAACATCTAAACCGACCGAGTCAGGTTTAAGAGGGTGCATGAGAGGGAAGGGGAGCATGAAAGGAAGGGTGGGAGCTGGGGTATGTATGGGGGGCTTGCGGGGCAAGGGACTGCTTACATGGAAAGAGGAATAAGAACGAACTATTTGATGAGTCTTAATAGTCTATATTGAGTTCTTAGCAACTCCCATACTTGCATTCTGTGTTGTAAACAACGCTGTTGGACTTGAAAGTTTTTATGGCCTTTTTCCTTCTTTCTCTCATCACGCCCACCCCTCCTTTTTTTTTTTTTTTTTTCCAATTATGTAGGGCACTCTTGTGTGCTGCCTCACCAGGGCACAATCCTTTGGTGGTAACCACATCCTCAAATGGTCACCGAAGAGATGCAGGGATAATGGGTTACAAAGACAGACATTAATAAGGTAAGATAAGAGAGGGGAGGTTTATTAATTTTTCAAGTAAAGTTAGGATGCCCAAGGGCACAGTAAAACTGTAAAGAATCTAGTGAGGGATGAGAGGCCTAGCTGATTAATGCAAGTCAGCTGTCCTCAGAGGGTGATTGCAATAATGATGAGATTATGGAAGAACCTGCTGAAGACAAATGAGATGCATGTGGAATAAAAACTAAGTGTCCTAGTTACTCTTTTGGAGTGCACGATGGATTTTATTAAGGAGGAACAGCAATATAAATTACTGCTGACTGAGATGCCAAAGCGAGGAGCTGGGTTTGCTTTACTGGAGTTTCTTTGAGACGTAGCATGCAACCCAGGGTGCCTTGCTTGAAAACAATCCAAACAAAACATGGAAAAGTTAAACTGGGGCTTCCTCCCTTACTGCAAAAGAAGAGAATGTTTCTGCTTGGTCTCTTTGACATGCCTTCCCCTCTGCTCCCCCACCTCCCCCTTCAACTCCATTACCTCATTGTTTCCCTATGCTGGGGCGGATAATTCAGGGCTTCCCAGTTTGTCCCAGGAGTCCTTACCCTGTCCAGAAGCGACTCTTCTCCAGGCAGCCCCACCACACAGTGCATGAATAAGGCAATATTTCTGAGGGCAGCAGTTTTTCCAGGCTGCCTTCCTTCCTTTTCTGACCTACCTTCCCCATCTTCTCATTCCTTGCCTTTTCCCCCCATTCTCTTGCCAGCCCTACCACCTTGTCCTTGATGTCCGCAACTTCTCCTACCACCTGCTCTGGCTTTTCCCCTGGCCCCTAGGTGTGGTGCTGCCTGCCGGTCCCACGCGGATGGACCCTCCCACCATCCCCATGACCACCACCATGGCCTCCTGGCACCTCACTTCTATACAGAAACACGAGGACCAGAGGCATGATGATTATCACTTTCAGGGGTGTTTGGGAGTTGATCAGCATGTAGAAGACATGGTGGGGTAGTGCGTCCTCTGCAGCGCCTAAAAGACGTAGGATTAACTGCCCGAAGTGGGAGGGCAGGGGATGGCTTCCAGATGCCGGCGGCTGGCGAGCCTGCACCGAATTGCACAATGGGAACCGAGGTGTAATTAACAGCATGGTAACAAATGGCACGACATGGTCTCTTGTATAAATTTTCCAGGTCTTCTGTTTCTTTTCAGTGTATTAACTATCCATGGTAACAGGAAATAAGAAATTATAATATTGACTGCTTGTGTTACAGTGCAAAGTCAGCATTTCCATTAGAAAATCTGTTTCTAATGAGTTTGAGTAATACAGTCATGAACTTTCACTTCAGGATTAATCCTGGAATTTAGAGGTCCCAGCCAGACTGTGGTTTTTCCCCCTACAAAATTCAGTAGATCAGTCTGGGCATTATAAGGCTTTACCACCACCCCACAACCCAGAGTTTGCTTTCTCCTGCACGCTCTCATCTTCCCTTATTGTCCTTGTAAAGTAACAGTATGGTCTTCTCATTTCTTTTACTTTGATGATTTTTTTTTTTAATGGATGTAAGTAACTACAGGATATCAAAACAGCCTTTTCTCCCACAGTCTAAATATGTAATTACCTGATAGACAGGCATTTCTGTATTATTAAGATGGTCTAAATACATATTTATGCAGCAGACAGTAATGACTTCATTTTAGCAGCTCCCTACATATATATTTACATGACAGACCATAATGTTCTGCAGCGTCAACCCCCATAAACCTCATTTGCAACACCCTGAATCTGCTGTGCTTTGTGCCCAATGCTGCAGATGCGCAGTACAACTTTATGTGGGGATCCCCCTTCCCTGGGGGAGCGGTCATTGCCGGACAAATGGAAAATGACGTTACATAAATAAAATGTATTTTCCAAAGGAAAGGAAAAAACAAAATTGCAAACATACAAAAATAACAGCCCTAAAAGATCATGTAAGTACTGCGCCTCTGATTCCCAGTAGCAGATGTTTCGGGTGTTGAAACTCCCACCAGAACAGCTGCAGGAATGTAGAATCACATCTGGGCTTGCGACGGGGCTGCATCATTACCCACCAACAGCAAAACAGCCAGATGCTTCCAATTCATTTTAGGGACAGAGCTTAAAGCCTGAGCCCACGAACATCCCTGCTTTACAAACGCTACTTACCACTGGCCGCGGCCGTTCCTGGCTGTGCCACCGAGGTGGTGGCACGAGCTGGTACGTGGCCGAGCTGCCGAGCAGCACTGTGGCACAGTGGCTGAGCAGGGCCGAGCTTCAGGAGCTGAGGATTGATCTCTTTGGCCCTAGAGAAGGGCAGTGGAGGTATTGCTGCTGCCACTTAACGCCGCAGTCCTCCATGGGCCCTGCTCCCTTGCTGTGATGCCTGTGACGCCTTTCCTTTCCTGCCACTTTCTGCCTCCAGCAACTGTGTTGAGCACAGACTGCATGTTTTGGGATGGTGCTTCGCATGATACTGCGGGACATGTAAAGGGAGAGTGCCTTAAATCTAGGCACCAGAGGCCAGAGAGGGCAGCTGTCTCGGCCCCTGAGCCCTGGTGCTCCCATCTCCTGCCACCCCTCCTTCCCTGCACCGGCTCTGCTGGACGGAGTGACCTGTGGACTGAAGGTGTCCCCCTCTAGCAACGCTCTCATTCACGTATTAAAGCTTCTTGGAAGGAAGAAGTCTTGCTTTCACTCTGGCTCCTTGCACAAGTCCAGACCAGGACTCCATCTCCCGTTGCACAAGTAGGTCAGCTGAAGACATTTCCTCCACCGATGGTTAGTTGGTCTGCCGAGTACCTAAAATATGACTGACTTGGTTGCTGTCTAGCAGTGTTTTTCCATTCCTCTAATGGGACTTCAAACTCAGTGGTAACAGCTGGGTTGTGCTAGTTCATCGTTTTACGGAGGGTTGCTCTTACTTACCCACCATACCACATTTCAGCACCGGCTGACGCCTGGCAGTGGTTAGCCCTGCTGTTAGGATGAAAGAACAGCCTTGTCTCCCTCGCTTCTAACTTGTCTCAGTGGGAGTGCAGGCATAGGCACAGACAACCACTTTCTCCAGCCTGATATTCAAGTGAGAAATACTCTTAAGGAGTAAATATATGGCTCTGGTATCAACTGCTGAATTCTGTACAAAATCTAGAGTCTGAACCTGATCAGAGGTAGGTACTGATCCCTGGGCCACTGGGACAACTCAAACAGCATTGTCCTCATCACACCACAGTTATTAATGTGCTAATTTATTACTTTGCATGTAAACATATTTAAATAACTGAAGATGATTTGTTACATGATTTGCAATAAAATGACTGATTTACTCAAAGGTTGTTACTGCACAACCAAAGGTTACGTATGATAACTTTAAAAAAAAAGAACTGGTAGAAAAAAGAAATGGCCATGAAAATATTTGCCACAACATGCTTGTCCATCTTGTTGTCACCTACCCTGTAGCCACAGACTACAGGAGAGGCAGCAGAAGGGTCTAATACAGCTTCCAAAATGCCTACAAGAGTTGCACAGAGGCTCCAGTTGACTAATGATGCCAAGGTTGTTTAGCTAAGCTTACCAGTGTCAAATGGTTTAAAGGACAGACATAGAAGCAGATGGATTTTTCCTTCCAGGGCAGAGGATTAATTGCCAGTGAGGTGAATGGCATCCATGCTCTTGCATGAGGAGGAGACAATTTACTACTTGCATGTTGTCAAGCAAGATAATTTTTAGAGGAATTGATGACAATCTTTGGCTTAAAAAAAAATACTCTAATCCACAAATCAGAACATCCCTCTCCCCAGGGAGGGGACGTTGTGTGGTTTCATATTGTTTTGATTATTGCTTATGAATGTATGTTATGACAGTAGTAATGAGGTTCAATAGGGTTAGATAAACTCTCGGTACTGCTGAGAATGTGAATTGCTCTCTCAAATTGATCCTTTAACTAAGATCTTCCCCTCTCACCACCACCACGTGAACATCAGGAGGAGGAGGAACAGAACAGCATTTGAATCAGATGGGAGGAGGATGTGGTGAAACCCTTCCTGGTGCAGGGAGCCCCATTTCCTGTGTCTGTGGTCCCCAGGAGTGTGGGTTGCCATGCTGGAGAGCTGCTCTTGGAGAAGCCCCATGGGGAAGGGTCTCCAGCCCATGCCATCTGTGCCCCTCGGTTGCCTTGGATTTCCATAGCCCTCATTTCACCTATTCCTTTTGTGATTTTCATAAACCTCTGCCTTCTTAGCTTTACTGAAGGGGAGGAAATGGGTTGGAGAGAGGTTCCTCCAAAGGAATGCTGTGAAGCCCCAGTAGCAGGGCGAGTGCAGGGTGCCCCCGAGCCCAGGGAGGGCTGTACTCACCCTCTGACACTCAGGCAGTGCTCTTCAGCTCCTGAAGGAGAACTGGATAAATAGTGTGAAGCTCAAAAATCCAAAAGGGTTCACAAACACCTCAGAAATAAATTACAGGGTGTAAACTCCCTACGGCCCAAGGCTGTTGTTGAGGTGGCAATGACAGCCAAAGCAGACCTTGCTTAAAAATACCTGCAAGGTTTCTTACGAGTTCACCTATGAGTGCAAATCTTTTTGCTGCCTGCAAGGTTCATTAATGTCACCACTGCATTGAATGCAAGCAAAATGGCAATATAGAGCAACTAATGAAAACAAAGGTTAAGTACAATTTCCCTGCTTCCCAAGGGAACAGGTTTTTTTTCAGGAAACAAATTTCTGTCTACGTGTGAGAAATTATGCAGCTTTCTTTTTACTTTCCACAAAATTTTATACAAAACTTAATCATAAACAGGAAGAACGTATTAAAATAGTGTCTGTTTGGAACAGAACATGGTATTATAGACTAGAGTACATGAGAGAAATCAATAGCTTTGTATAAGCATGAAGTCCATAATCACTCTACAGACGTACCTTAGAGAATATATGCATTTTAACTGTCTTTGTATAAAACCTTCCAGGGAACTGAACATAATAATAATTAATCGTGTAATTAATACTTAATTTATAAAGGGCACAGTATGCCCCACTCTCCTGCAGAGGCACTTGGGGTGATAAGCAACTGAAAAATAGAATTCAAATAAAAATAGCTCATTAAAACGAAGACAAGAAAGATGATAAATAAAGTGCATGCGGAAGCAGTACAAGGGGAGGAAAGATGTGCCACTGCAAATGCATAGGCAAGCCAGAAAAAACTTACAAGCTCCCAGCCTCGTCCTGCCCCTAACAAGACTACCATTCGCTTTGGTGGAGTGGAGACAGGGATATCCCTGAGAGCCTTGGGAAATCATCATGTGCTGCCTTATAAAACCAGAAAAGACATCCATCTTCCATCAACTGAAAGCCTGGTGGGTTTGTGAGCTGGAAGTTTCATCATGCTTGGTAGCCACCAATAAACCCTACTAAGTGAATGGAATGCCACTTACTGGTGCGCTCTCTGACTTCTTCAAAATAGATTCAAGAGGACTAATAGGTGTTGACTTTTCCCCAAATTTATTTATTTCCTGCGTCTGCCAGTTCCACTCTGTTATAGCTTTGAGCACTTCCCTTGTGTGGAAGTCAGGTTTACTGGTCTGTAGTTCCCAGAATCACCCCTACAAGGCTTTTCTAAAAACTAATGTCATAGCTGCCATTTTTCAGTCCTGTGTTGTGAACAGGACTGTTGGAGAAACTATGGTTCAAACAAAAATTAGTTGTGATCAGCTTCACATTTGAGTTCTCTTGGAGCTTTTGGGTAAAAAAAAAAAAAAAAAATCCTACCTCCTGATTTGTTATTATTTGAATTATTAATTTTCTCTGAAATATCTTCACTGACACTTTTTGCAACACATCTTTCAAGCTCATTCCCCATGTAGGGTTACTTTGGTGTGAAAACTTTCCAGCTGCTGCTGTGCATGCTAATACAAGTACATTGGTTAGCTTTTTGTGATGCGCTTGTTTTCAATGTTTTTTGATCCCACTAACTTTCTTGTAGGCTTTCTGCTTGCTGTAGAGGTAGGTGCTCCTCAGTCTTCCTTGTCTTGCATTAGTGTGTTTTATATTTTAGCATGCACATATATATATATTTACATGCATATTTTATATTTATATTGTCTATTTGCTCACCTATGCATGAATTTTCCTTTTTGACAAATGCATTTTTACTCACAATAATCTCCTTTATTCTGAGATTTATCCATTCTGGCATGTTTGGATATTTTGGAGTAACATACTTTTAAGCTGAGCTTCTGATGTGGAGTCTTCAGTCAGCCTCCACAACAGCAAAAAGTGTTTTCTCTATTTTAGCAGCTCCCTTTATTTTGCTTTAAATTATTTCCTCATTTTTATGTAGCTCTACTTTTAAAAATCAAATGTTATGTAGTGCGGTTTGGTTTTTTTTTAAATTTTTCCTTTGAAAGGAAAAGACACTGAATTTGAATGCATTATAGTCATTATTACAGGGTCACGGTTGCATCTTGGACCCTTTTTTACGTCCTACTTAAAACCAAGTGAAGCTACAACTTACTCCTCCTCTTGTAAATGCTCAGACTAGCTACTCTGAGAAGAATTTTCTCATGTCCGAAAATTAGCTCTTGCGTTACAACTGACTCAGAGAGGTAGCACATGTATGTGGGAGCATCTGATCACTGTATGCCTTCACAGATTTGTTAATGACCCTTCCTCAGCAGGGTTGTAGGAGACTTTAACCCTGTTTTCCTAATGTGCTTGGAATTCCAAGCCATGTCCCAAGTTATTTCTAAAATGATTATTTAATTTTATATTCCCCAGTACTTTAAAAAACAAATCAACTTGTTGACTGAGTCTCCTTTGTATCATAGCACTACAATGCCTCACTGATCACCTTTATGCCCCTAAATTGTAGGTGCGAATATAGGGATACTTTCTTTTTAAACTGCGCATTTCAGCTCATCCATCCTAGTTTTTAGACTCTTAATATTTGTTTACAGTCACTGATACATTTACAGTGATCTTGTGATCACTATGTCTGTAGTGACCTAGTCAGTCTCACATTAACTAGTCAGACCATGCTTCTCTATGCATTTTTCTCTTATTGATATTCTAAAGTGTGGAGTTCTTGTGACTCCACCACTACAAAACATCTCCCGCCACACTGTGCCCATACACCTCATGTTTTTTTCTGTATTGGCATTTTTTTGGAACTCTTACTTTTGGGCTCTTTCTTATACAAAAGTCCTTCCCGGTCTTTTTTCTCAGTGCTTGATCGGGCAAAGACCTCTTATATACAATGGCCAACACAAAACCCACAAAATGCCAACTGAGGTCTATCTCCCACTGGACCTGACCTTAGGGAACTCAGCACCACTTCTCTTCCAGCATCAGTCTTGGGAGAAGTTAGCCCATCTGAAATCCCAGAACTTGCAGGATATATATGAACCCCCCATAATCCAGGAGGAAGCAGTCTTTGACCTGCTATGCCACCTGGACATCCACAAGTCTATGGGGCCGGATGGGATCCACCCAAGAGTGCTGAAGGAGCTGGCAGAGGAGCTTGCCAAGGCACTCTCTATCATTTATCAGCAGTCCTGGAGAACAGGGGAGGTCCCAGATGACTGGAGGTTGGCAAATGTGAAATCTCTCTTCAAGAAGGGCCGGAAGGAGGATCCGGGGAACTACAGACCAGTCAGCCTAACCTCGGTACCGGGGAAAATTATGGAGCGGTTTATCTTGAGTGTGCTCACCAGGCACATGGAGGACAATCAGGGGATCAGGCCCAGTCAGCATGGGTTCACGAAAGGCAGGTCTTGCCTAACCAACCTGATTTCCTTCTATGACCAGGTGACCTGCCTGGTAGATGAGGGAAAGGCTGTGGATGTTGTCTACCTGGACTTCAGCAAAGCCTTCGACACAGTCTCCCATAGCATTCTCGTGGAGAAGCTGGCAGTTCATGGCCTAGATGGATGTACTCTTCGCTGGGTTAAAAACTGGCTGGGTGGCCGAGCCCAGAGAGTCGTGGTGAATGGAGCTAAATCCAGTTGGCGGCCAGTCACAAGCGGTGTCCCCCAGGGCTCAGTTCTAGGGCCAGTCTTGTTTAATATCTTTATCAATGACCTGGATGAGGGGATTGAGTGTGCCCTCAGTAAATTTGCAGATGACACCAAACTGGGTGGTAGTGTTGATCTGCTGGAGGGGAGGAGGGCTCTGCAAAGGGACCTGGACAGGCTGGATCGATGGGCTGAGGCCAATTGTATGAGGTTCAACAAGGCCAAGTGCCGGGTCCTGCACTTTGGTCACAACAACCCTATGCAGCGCTACAGGCTTGGCGAAGAGTGGCTGGAAAGCTGCCTGGTGGAAAAAGACCTGGGGGTGCTGGTTGACAGCCGGCTGAATATGAGCCAGCAGTGTGCCCAGGTGGCCAAGAAGGCCAATGGCATCCTGGCCTGTGTGTGTGTGTGTGACCAGCAGGAGTAGGGAAGTGATCGTGCCCCTGTACTCGGTGCTGGTGAGGCCGCACCTCGAATACTGTGTTCAGTTTTGGGCCCCTCACTACAAGAAAGATGTTGCCTTGCTGGAACAGGTCCAGAGGAGAGCAACCAAGCTGGTGAGGGGTCTGGAACACAAGTCATACGAGGAGCGGCTGAGGGAACTGGGGTTGTTTAGTCTGGAGAAGAGGAGGCTGAGGGGAGACCTGATCGCCCTCTACAACTACCTGAAAGGAGGCTGTAGCGAGGTGGGGGTCGGCCTCTTCTCCCTGGTAACAGATGATAGGACGAGGGGGAATGGCTTGAAGCTGCGCCAGGGCAGGTTTAGGCTAGACATTAGGAAAAACTTCTTCACCGAGAGGGTTGTCAGGCTCTGGAATGGGCTGCCCAGGGAGGTGGTGGAGTCCTCATCCCTGGAGGTCTTTAAAAGAAGGATAGATGAGGTGCTTAGGGACATGGTTTAGTGGTGGGATGGCAGTGCTAGGTTAACGGTTGGACTCGATGATCTTAAAGGTCTTTTCCAACCGAGGTGATTCTATGATTGGACAACTGTGGTTTGATGCTTTACATCATCCTTTGGAAAGCCACAAAGTAGCGCATACCAAGTGATGAAATCAACCAGACTTTTTTTTTTTAGTGGGTTGTTTTCCCTCATATTTCTGTACTTCCTCCACAAGCAAATAATGCTCTAGTGGGGCACGAGAATGAAGTCAGAATTTGCAACTGTGGCAGAGAAACTATTAAAAGTCTATAAATAAATATTTTTATTGCAACAGTGCTGCATGAGCCAGTACTTTCTGAAAACCATATTCACATCAAGATGGGCTGGGGGACTATGTTCAGTTACCAAAGATGGTTACTTGGAAGTGTTTGACTGGGAGATGTATGCAGCCTTCTCAATATTCTTATTCAGTTGTGTAATTCCAAGCCCTGCAGTGTTGTTATCCCTTAAGAAAACTGATTTCTATTTCAAAAGCACCAACTCTGAATGTTAAATTGAAAGGAGATAAAAGAATCACAGTGGTAAAAGCTGCACAATTCTACCCTCTTCATTATACAACAAGCTGATTCGGTATTTGCTTCTTTACATTTTTATTCAGATATAAAAGGCTACTTTGGGAAATCTGTAACACCATTATTAAATGTCACTGAGCAGAGCTGAGTACAGTGATGACTCATGACTCATCCTCAAAAGATTTGATTTAGTGTGGATTGGCTTCCCAAGTGTTGAGTTCTCATTTTGGGCTATATCAACCACAGTGCCCAGATCAAAAGTAAGGACCATGTACATCAGCAGGAGTCCTTTCTCTGGCTTTAGTGATTTTTGGATCAAGATCTTAGTGAGAATTATGCTCTAGAAATTTTAAGATTGTTAATCATGAATAATAATTACCCATAATTCATAAGAGCCAACTGAAAAATCAGGCCTTCTTGTGCTATACTGCACAGACAGTGGAATATAGTATGTGCTGTAAATATATAAAAGAAATCCAGATACTCTATGGGGAAGGGATGTGGTCCACCATGAAGATATATGGCACAACAGTAGTAAATGTCATGTTAGTTCAATTTATTGTTTAGAAAGGGCAAGAAAAAGGAAAGAGAGATTATTTTGAAGGAAAACAGAATGAAAGAAAGGACTAGGAGAAGGAAGATTGATAGTTCAGAAGTGAAATGAAGGTAGAGAAGCTAGAGATGGGAAGTGTGTGGGTGTTGAAGCCATCAGCATAGAGTCAGGACTGGCATGACTAATCAGAATATTCCCACCAATAAATTGGCCGAGTCCTTAATTTCAACAATATTAACCCAGAATGTCCTGAAAAACCTCAAGTATCAATGGGCTTGCTTCAAGTATGATAGATATCACTCCCCGTGCCCCTGATGGCTTCCCAGTCAAATAATTCCATGTGTTAGATAGTACCTAAGTAGACACCAGACTTAGGGATTTACATGAGAAAAAGTCCACTTTTAATCAATAATGCGGCCACATTTGAGCATGTCAGAACTGTGGGGCAGTTTGGGTTTGAATCCAGACTTTAAGGCATCCTGTGGTCTTGGGAAGGGAATGTTGATTTGGTTTGATGTTCCAGTGTCATTTAAATTGTGGATTTACACTGGAGAAGTTTAGCTGTGAAACGCCAGTACAAAGCTAGTGAAATGGGAAATGTATATAACAGTCTGGGAAATGTCTATAACAGTCTAATCTTCCTCCCCATTTTAGGTAAGCATAAAAGGTCTGCATGAATAGCTGAAACATTGCTCAGTAAGGAATTTTCCATCTTGCCCTTTTAGAACTGAACATCAACATTCACTCCCACTTTCATGAGCTGCTTGAAACTTATTTCTGTTAAGAAAATGGACTTGAGACTCTGCTTCTTTAAGGAACCTTTGTATTAACTTGCTTAGGTTAAGGGGCTTTGGTGGCAGTGGATCTTCACAGTAGGATGTAGCTGTTGCACTGAGGGACTCCCTGCTTGTGGTAGATATACAACATTATGAGTTCCATCTCCCTTGTAAAGTCCAAGAGACACCAGGGAAGGAAACACAGAGAAGAAATGGGACAATGCTGGAGAGCTGCTCCCTCAGAGGCAGTGGGAAGCACTGAATAAATTAGAACAGCTCCGCGTTTCTGTAATTTTCACAGCGGGATGGACTTGCAGAGTTGCTGAGAATTAACACCTGTGTTTCTGCAGAAGCAAATCCTCAGGAGAAGTGTCACAGACTTTGATAGAGATGGAAGCAGCAGGGTTCTACAGAAACCAAAAGGCATCCCCTGGAAATGTTTTCAATGCCTCAAGGATTTAAGGAGAATGCTATTCTCTCTGCAACAAACATATTAATTTTAGGTATTATGGATGCATGGAGATGCTATGACACTAGCATATAAATATAGAGGCATGTGTTTATGCCTATAAAATCCTCAAGAAAAGTTTTAAAACCTTAAGATGTATTTAATTTTGCAGTTGTTTTCTGAGAAGAAATCACTGTAAAACAGAATAGAATTGCAGGTGACAGAAAGACACCACTCTGACCAACTCCCTACAGATCAGAGAAGGTTTAAATCTGTGGGTAAATTCCTCAAGTTCAGAGTATGTCACAGAAAGGTTATTTCAATGTCTAACAAGAAGATGGATATAAACCAAAACTGGCCGGTGACCTGAAAATCCTCAGGGGTTTTGAGACGTGATAGTGTCGAGAGCAGCTTTCTGCCTTTCACACCCCAGCATGCTACTTGACTGCCAAGGAGCCCCCACACTACAAAAAACACTGCCTAAATGGAGACCACTGTACCTGAACCTTGTGTCTTCTCCCTTGAGCAGAGGTTGTTACCTGCTTGCAGATTTCCTTCTATTTTCTCTTGTGCAGTAAAGACATTTGGTGATTTTGTCCTGTAGTTCAGTTTTGTGATGCCCAGAGCTGCGCTACTGTGTGAGGATTTGGCAAGGTACTGGTGGTGAAGAGTCCAAGGACAGGACAACTTGCCAGACAAAGTCTGCTTGGGACAGACAAGAGGTGGGAGTTGTTGAGGTGTGTTTTGAGAGACGTGGGAAAAGATGGGAAGAAGACAAAAAAGCACTTATGAGTTATAAATATAGTATATAATGGCAGTAGAGGCTACAGGAGTGGAGATGGAACTTCAAAGAGAAAACAGAGAGAGAACCAAATGTGGGAAAAAACAAGAAAACAGGGGAGGCATGCTACACATCAGGCCTTAAAACGTTATTTTTCTCCCTTCATCACTGAATCCTTTTCAGTACATTTAATAATACAATGGTTGAATCATAATACACGAATAGCACCATAAGATCTTGTGGAAAGATTATTAAATTGCTCCAGTTTTGAGCAATTCAGTTACATCATACCAAATGTGGGCAGAAAGGAAAAAAACCTCCACTTCTCCTGTGCAGTGTTAGTGATATATAAAGCAAAGGAGAATCAATTTAATACATCACCACTGCAATGTGAATTTCTAGAACCATTGAGCTGAAAAGTACAATCCCACCAGTCTGGTACCGTGAAAATGAAAGTTGATGTCTGCCTGGATCAATTTTATCACGAAAATAATGGCATCACTCTGGGCACAAGATTTAAAGCCTTCAAGGCTTTGGGGAAGACACACTCAGTAACCTACATACGAAAGTAGATTGATTGAGAGTGGCTGGAACACACATAAAGCTGACATTTTTACCCGTCTGGGCCTTTATCAAGACTGATAGGCTGAAACGTTGTCTTCCTGAATGTTCCCGCTGCTTTCACGTGTAAGCTCCTGGGTTTGCATTACTCTTGAGGTTTTCATAAGGTGTGTGCATGGTACATCTGATACACCAACGGATATATCTTGGCGCAAAGAAAATGAGCAAAATTCGTCCTCCAACTAGATGCCTCAGAAGGGAGAGATTATTTTCACTCTTTAATCTTCTTTTTATAAACAAAGTAGTCTAGACACCAACAGATAAATGTTCTGAGAACAAACAACATTTTGTGCAGATATAATCTTTGGACAGCCTTGATTATACAGGAGATTTACCTGCTGTTGCGTGCCTGGCACTGGTAGGTGATACACCGAGCTTACAACCTGCAAATCTCTGGTCTCTCTAGCTTTGCAGGGAGGTGGTACCATTCAGCAGTCATTTGCTCTTGCTTAAAATAAAGCAACTCGTTGGTAATTACAAGTGTGAAGAAAAGTTAAGAAAGTGTGGCAGCGAACTAAGATTAACTTGGGTTCATTTTAGGAAGTAAACAAAGGCTAATGAAAATGCTCATAAAGAAGAAAAAAACTTAATATGCTGTTATGAAAACATATAGTAATTATGAACATTAACAGCATCAGAAGCTGGTGCAAAGAGAGTTGCTTGCTATTTCCCTGAAGATAAAAAGCCATCTGTGTGCATCAGGAATCATCATTTTTTGGTTCTCTAGGGTAGAGGATGATATGCAATTGCTAAGCCTCCATTTACTATATCCAAACATTACCCTGTGCGACAGTGGCTGTCAAAAAGCGTTCCACACCTAATGGCAAAAAGCAAATGCCTAATAAGACAGATTCACAAGTTACCACTTAGCTGAACCAATCCAAGAAAGGCAAAAGATTTCAAGTAAATTAAGTGAATTCTGTGCAATAAGCTGCTTTTCAGCACAACTTTCTTCACTCCAAAATATCAACAAATTCCTACAGTATTTGTAGAAAGAAGAAGGAGATGCAACTCGTGTCACTGCAATCTTTCTAGCCCTGCTTTGGTAGTCAGGAACAGCTGTGATTGATGGCTTTGGTGCTGGAGAGGACACCTCTGAAGACCTTGTTTCTGATCCGGTTTTTGGCATTATCTTCTGAATTACTGGCTCTTTCTTGGAGTTCCAAGATGCAAATGCCAATTTTTGGCCCTATGTGCCCAAAAAGATTTACTCATGAAAAATCACAATCTAAAATAACAAAATGCTTGGTAGAAAATGACAAAAATGCATACTTTTAGAAAAAAAATGACTTGTTACTGACTGAAAAGGGGAAACCATGGCTTATGCCAGATCCTAGTATTTTAATACTTGGTTTTGTGTCCCAACAAAGGGGAAAAAATTATTTATCGTGAAGTGAAGAGCTCAGAAATTTTCTATCAAGATTGCAAACATTCCCAAATGGGCATATTTTGATTAATAAGGTTGGCTTATGTTCTCCATAAAATGAGAGATGAAAAGGGTGTCTCTTGGGCCCCCAGTTCCAACAGCTCTGCTCTACAGTTACATACCTATTGTGCCAAATTACTTGTTAATGTAGTTTGCTATGCCCCAATCACCTTAAAATCCAAGGAGACAAGGCAAGAAGAAAATATACATACACACACAAAACCAGCTGAGGGGTAAAAGAATCATTATTCGAATGGTAGTGTGCTGGTTTTGGCTGGGGTAGAGTTAATTTTCTTCACAGCAGCTAGTATGGGGCTATGTTTTGGATTTGTGCTGGAAATGGTGTTGATAACACAGGGATGGTTTAGTTACTGCTGAGCAGGGCTTACACAGAGCCAAGGCCTTTTCTGCTTCTCACCCCACCCCACCAGAGAGGAGGCTGGGGGGGCACAAGAAGCTGGGAGGGGGCACAGCTGGGACAGCTGACCCCAACTGACCACAGGGATATCCCACGCCATATGACGTCATGCTCAGCTTGTAAAGCTGGGGGGAGAAGAAGAAAGAAGGGGGGAACATTCAGAGTGACGGCGTTTGTCTTCCCAAGTCACTGTTACACATGATGGAGCCCTGCTTTCCTGGGGGTGGCTGAACCCCTGCCTGCCCATGGGAAGCAGTGAATGAATGCCTTGCTCTGCTTTGCTTGTGTATGCAGCTTTTGCTTTACCTATTAAACTGCCTTTATCTCAACCCATGAGTTTTCTCACTTTTCTGATTCTCTCCCCATCCCACTGTGGGGGAGTGAGCAAGCGGCTCTGTGGGGCTGAGTTGCCAGCTGGGGTTAAACCGTGACACTTAGGCAAGCAAGCAAGCTAGGATCGTTTGTCTTCTGGTTCCCTGCTTAAAAACCACCCACTAGAAGTCTGGTGTTTCATTTATCAGTTGTAATTTATTACTACATTTGAGATGGTGTCAGTGTGGGATTACTGAAGCAGGGAAGGTCTTAATTTGCCATGAAGGCTAATTAACATTATCCTGAAAAATATGGACATAATTAATAGTTTTCCATGTTCAGCACACCTGTTGAACAAACACACTGTCCAATACATATATTGACAGATAACCCAATGCGATTGTTTCAGAAGACTAGAATGGAGACACATTTGTACACATACTAAATTAAAAAGAGATCAAGGGAAGGTAACCATGAGTTTAGAACTGTCACCAAATAGATTAATTCTCAAAAAATGAACCCACATATCCCCTTTTCAATGAGTAATTAGCCTAACCAAAATGCACAACTCAAAGGCTCAGAACCGAGGGCGTTATAATTGTTTATTCACCAATGGTCTTGTCATATATTCTTGGTGTGTTTTTTAGTGCAAGAGGTGGCTTGAGAGTCTTTGGGGTCTGGGACCTTATGTTCCCAGTCAAATAATTAGTTGGGTAAACTGCTATTTTTAAGAGCTTATAAATAGTGAAACTTTTTTTAACTGGAATATTACATACAGTTTAGGTCACCCCAGTTCAAGAAGGAAGAACTTAACCTAGAAAATGTGCTGTGAAGGGATGCTACAATGGCATGAGGAGTGGGGGAGATCTTCATAATAGGAAAGTCTAGAAGATTTTGGCTTGCGTATGCTCAGAAAATGAAAACTGGGAGGGAATTAAACACATAAAAGGACTTTAGAAAAACTAAATTATAGATCATTCCTTTAACAGTGAGGTCAAAAACCCCACAAGGCTGCAAGATGGCACTTGATGAGCTTCTGAAAGGGCTTTTCAGACAATAGTGTCTGAGAGCGCCACGGGCTAGAGCTGATGAACCAAGAAATGTGATCCACTCTCAGCTTTCTAAAACTATTATTTATTTCCATACACAAGACCTGCTTAAACTGTCTGCCCCAGGAGCAGACCGAGGAGCTAATTCTGGCTTCCAGTCACACACCTCCTGCTCCAGGGAGGAAACGCTCTGCGAGAGACTCAGCCTGCTTTCCCACCTCAGCCTCATTGCTTGGAGCAGTAGTGAAGTGAGAGTTGTAGATCAAATAGTAAATTATGATACCACTATAATAATAACAACAGTGGAGCTGTTTTATACATTATAGACATCATTAAGCCAAATGGCAAAGAAAAATGAGTCTCAAACCCAGCTGGCCAGTGTAAGCTCTTCCAGGTAGGAACTATCTTCTCCATTCCACTGTGCTTAAAATGGATCTCTTCTTGGCTGGGCCTGGCACTGTATCATTTAAAACTTACAAAATTCCATATTGACACCACCGGGACTTATTTTCAGACTGTCTTCAAATTTCTATGGGCAATCTTGTACCATTCCCCTTCTCCCTTTTGAACAAATAAGCAAATAGTTGTTGCTGAAATATAATTTTAAAACTTCAAAACTGGTCCAATTCACTGTTTCAGCCGACTTCCACACACAATCAACTTTAGAGGCATTTTGAAATCTACATTTATCACATGTTTCTCACAGGCAATCTTCTGACCCCCCAGAAAAGCTTTTTATTGCTTTATACATTCCCTCTGGATATTCTGCTATATCAGTCGTTATTGCTGGAGTTGTCTGAATTCTTTTCAAATTGTGGTTTTTGTCAGGGAAATCTTGCATTCTAGATCTGTATGTGATTTATCTGAGGTGCTGTCAAATCAATAAAGTTTCACTTCAGCTGCCAGAAAAAATCTATGTGGTGGTTATCCCCATGAGGATTTAACTAGTCATTGTGTAGGTGGTGATAAGTGAATAGAAAAGGGGGCAAACTGGATCTTACAGAACATAGCTTTTAACCTCATCCTTTCTTCCAAGCTGGCCTGGACCATGGCCTGTGGCCTCTTCATTTCAGCTTGGTTCAGTTAAGGGTCTCTCTCCTCTTTCACGTCCAGGGAAAAAAATCCCCACAACATAGGTCCACGTATCAGACTGGTCACCTTCGTAGCAATTATATTTTAATGCCATTTTGGTACCAAAGCCAAGCTCTGCTGGGTGCTGTCACAGCAAGCGCTAGTACCAAAAGGGGAAA
Organism: Gorsachius magnificus; assembly: GCA_034008185.1. Taxonomy (NCBI): domain Eukaryota; kingdom Metazoa; phylum Chordata; class Aves; order Pelecaniformes; family Ardeidae; genus Gorsachius; species Gorsachius magnificus. Next base: position 51,522,122 of record CM067082.1, on the reverse strand, counting down.
GGCAGCTTTTCCAACTGATTCAGTATTTCTCTGCCACTTTATAATGTCTCACACTCTCTTACTCTTTCCTCAGGCAATGGCACTGTGAACTTCAGAAATATGCAAGTTTAATTCAGCTGCTAATACTGAGTTTATCTGCTTCTGAGATTATTTATTTATGTATTTGAAAATGAGTGTATGTGAAAAGTTCCCAACTAAACACCCTGACTGTAAATCCTTCATCCACAGAGTAATTATTGCGTGCCTGGGATGAAGCCTGCATAATCCATTACTGGGTTGCATTAAAAAACAAGAAGGAAAACTTGACAAATGAAAATGAACAATTTTTTTTGCCCCTAAAGAATGGGAAAAGCTTTACTAAAATGATTTTTTTTCAGTGAAATTTTGTATTTTTCTCATATGAATGACAAATGTGAAAAAATGCTAGCTCCCTTTCCTCAGTAGCCCTAGATACTTGATGCAATTTAGTCTGTGAACTATTGGTGCACCTGAATTAAATCTATGACAACTCAGGGGCTGCCTGAGCACTAAATGCCAAGTCTGAAACTCATTTTTCTCGTGCCTCCAGTGAGTTGAGAAGGAAGAAAAGTGGTTCAGTCGTTCCAGCCTGATGCTCAAGACAAACCCCCAGATCCACTGCAAACTTTCTGCATGCCCAGGATGTGGGAAGCTCCTTGGGACACAGGTACACAGCTCTCAGCCCAAATATGAATTTTCAGAACCTGTGATGGTAGCAATTGGTAGCATCCAAACATCTGCCCAGAGAAGGTCTGGCAGAGCTGGCCTCTGTTCAAGAGATGTGAGGTCAGTGTCCAAACCTCTCTGGGATGAGGGCATGCTACTTCATGCTACAAAGAATTTTTCATCTGCTTACAAACCCAAATCCTCACTTGTCCCCTGCAATGGAGCACTGGAGCCTCTCTGAAGACCAGTGAGAATCTGCTTCCTCTTGTGCAGCACAGATGCTGTCCTGCTCAGGTCCCCAGGGACAATATTTGTACCATTTTCTTGGCTTCCTGAGATGATTTGAACAATGATTTTTACCACCTGGTGCAGTGCCCTGTGCATAGGGGTGTGCACACCTGCTCCCTCTCCATCCTGCTATGGGCATTCCCTTTTGCACGGGATGCACCTTTGCCAAAAACTCAACTAGCGAGATGTTTGCTGGAAGAAAGACCTGCATTTGGGGCCATCCCTCCTTGAGGGACACTTCTTAGGATTAGGATTTCTTCTCTCTCTGAGACCTGTTCCATACATAATTACTCCACACTAAGTGGGACTGCTTTCCCAGGAGGTGATGAGTGCTCCTATCCCCCTTCCCTCTGCCATCACCTGGTTGTCTCAAGGCTGCTTCCAATTTTTCTCTGGCAGAGGAAGGGATTACTCCTCTGTCTCCCCCTGACTGCTAACACCTTGGAAAAGCAGCACAGGGAACGATGCCCTCACCACCCACGCTGCTCTTTGAGTGGCCTTTATGTAGCGTCCAGCTTTCGGCTGGCACTCAGAGCGCTTTTTGTGTTGAGTCATGCAAAGAGGAGAGGTGTGGAGAAATGTCTGCTCCATGAGCAACAGCCGGGCTGATGCATGAAATTGGTGCCAACCTGCTCAACTCCGTCAAGAGTAAAGTGCTCGAGGGCAGCCCTTCAAGGCTCTTAGTGAAATTAAAACTGAAGATGTAGACACTTCTGTATAGAAGACTCCTAAAGGGTTTGAGACAGGAGCTGAGAGGTGGTGACTGGATGATCTAAAAGTGGAATTTTGGCACTGATAGCTGCAGCTCTAAAACCTTGCCTGAATTTTTTAATGGGTTTAGTTTATAAATCTTGCTCTATTCAATAGGGATGAGGTAAGTGCACAAGCTTAGGGACCTTCACTTTAGGGCATCACCTCCTCACCTGGGAAAGTATGGGAAAGTATATAATAAGGTGCTGTATGGAATAGCACTTCCACAGCGTGGTGGGAACAGAAAGTGATGAAAGCATGTGAGGTGGTGAAAACTAGAGGGAAGGAGACAAGCAGGGAATGTGAGGGCAAAAGGAACCACTTTAAGGGAGAAGATATGAGTGCTGAAACCAAAGCTACCTTAGCAGCAGATTTTCAACTTGATTTGGCCCATGTGTAAATCTCACCTAGACCTCACCAAGACATGAGATGTCTCTTACAGTCCTGCAAAGATGCTCTATTTTCTAGCCTCCTCCCAGTCCCCTGGGGAACAGCTGCTGGTCACTATCAGAGTTACCAGCCCTGAAGTCAACACATAGCAGCTGGCACAGTGCTTCCTGCAGAGCACTCCTCAGCAAATTACCCAGTAGACATCAACAGAAATTAATTAAATAGCCGTGGCTTAGCCTGTAATGTAATCAATAGTCACATCACTGTGTTATGTGGATGTAACTGTCTGGTTGCAGAAAGATTATCCAGCACGATGTGGTTTGGGTTTATATGTCATTATTTAATGATCATTAGCCCCCCAAGGATCAAAAGCTACCTTAAAAATCCAGCTGCCAGTGATGCTGGAATGTTTGCCCTTAATACTAATGAACAACTGGTGAAAGTTTTTACATCTAAGAATGAGCTTAGAAATCATTTTCTTTCAAGTTTTCATGTCGCAGGAAAGTATTTTGTACATATTTTTTTTTATGAAACTCACCTGCTGGTGATGGAGCTAAGAGCTGGCTGCATGTGAAGAGTTTAACGGAGCGCTAATTAAAATCAATTACATGTCGATTGACCTGCTTTACCAATAAAACACCCTGGCCCACTTTGAATGCCTCATAGTTGTCAGCTGGGGCTTGTCTGCAGGGGGGGGTTTGCTTTTTCCCCATGGTAGCTATCACTACTCCAAACCATTATTGATTGCACACCATCTTTTGCAAAGGACTGGTGGGAGGATGTTCTTGTGCAGTCCTGCTGGCATACCAACACTGGGGTGAAAGATCACCCGAGGAAGGGGGACTGGCCTTCTGTTTTAAAAAGTTGGAAATTGTTGTTGCTGTGGGTTCTTCTGGGGCATTCCCAATGGTGTGACCAATGGCATGCAATGAGCACGAGGCTGCAGCTGTCCACACTGCACTACACGATGCTGCCTGCTACATATCAGGGTTTGCCTAAGCACTGGGATTTAGGCCTTGCTGACCTTTCTACGCTGTTTTGGATGAAATAAGATACAAATTTAAAGAACAGCTTCTACTCCTAAGGACCTTCTTAGGCAAATAAGTCCTTAACCATTTGCAGCTGCCTCTGCAGCCACTGCCTCTGTTAAGGGCAAAGGTTTCCTTTGAAATGGCATTCTCTTTTCAGACTTCATTGATAAGAGATGTCATGTTAAATGGGAACTATAGCCTTCATGTATAGTGCAGAGAAGCAGATAAATGTGAAATACAGATGTCACTTTTGTACGCTTGTTTCTGTAACTTATATTCTCTCTCTGACAAGTCTTAATACTTTTTAACAGGTACAAGTTCATTCCAGCTATAAAGTTCAGATTCAGATCAGGAGCTGGACTCTCTGAAGCATCCTCTTTTGGATCATGCTAGGGATTTACATTGATACTATCTTAACACAGCGAGACTAATTGCAGGGTATGCAGAAGGCATTTCATTTTACCAGCCTTTCAGGATAATTCAATGTACTCTATGATAACTATGAGCATCTCATTTTCCTTCTTTATAACATACTGCTCTAAGTACAGCAGTTTGCCTGTTCCTATTCATCTCCTCTCTGTGCTAAACTGTCCCCTACTCTTTGGTTCCTTTCATACAGAAACCACATCAGGCTCCTATTCGTCTTGTTGCCTGCCTCTGCCACATCCTTTAAAAAACTGGGCGTACAGAATTCTGTAGCTGCAGCATGAGCATGATCGATGCTTATTGTGGGACTGCGTAATCTCTACTTTCTTTTCCTCTCTTTAAAAATCAGGATAGTGTTCAACTATTTTTCTTTTAAAGGCAATTAAATTCTGAGCAGAACTTTTCATTAAATGATCAACAGTGCTGCTTGGGGACTTCTCCTTAAACATCAGCATAGCTCCATTCTTCATGTGCCAGAACAAAATGCCCGAGATCACACTACACAGTCCTCCATTTTCTCGTGTCAGATATTAGCACTTAAAATTTAACAACTGATGAGCACATTTTGCAATTGGCTGCATTTCTCCATTTTATTCTCTTCTGGGATTTTGATATCCCTGGCAGGGGATGTAGGAAATGAAGGAGACAGTCCTTCAGACTGTGAATTATCCAGGAGTAGCAATAAGGCCTGTGACTCCTGTGCATCAGAGGCAGAGGAGAACAGCTAGGGATCCTTTTCAGTCCAGCAGGACAAGTGAATCTATAATTATCCTAAATGTAGAAAGATGTGGAGTCTTATTTCGTGTGATGAAAAGCTAAATGTGGGTTTACATGGCAAGGTTTTGGTATCAGGTGGCTGCAGGGTTGGTTTCTGTGAGAAGAGACCAGGAGTTGCCCCCATGTTGGACAGAGCCAGTTCCAGCTGGCTTCAAGATAGACCCACCGCTGCCCAAAGCTGAGCCCCTCAGAGATGCTGGTGGCTCCTCTGTAAGCATGTGTTGAAGAAAGGGTGAAAAAAGCCACGCAGCAGCTGTGAGAGTGAGAAGTGAAAAAAATGTGAGGGAAACAGCCCTGCAGATACCAAGGTTCATGAGGAAGGAGAGGGAGGAGGTGCTCCAGGTGCTGGAGCAGAGATTCCCCTGCAGCTCGTGGAGCAAACCATGGTGAGGTAGGCTGTGCCCCTGCAGCCCATGGAGGTCTGTGTTGGAGCAGATATCCACCCCGCAGCCCATGGAGGCCCCCACGCTGGAGCAGGCAGGCATGCCCTGAAGGAGGCTGCACCTCATGGAAAGCTGAAGCTGGAGCAGTGTCCTGGCAGGAGCTGTGGCCTGCACAGAGGAGCCCACTCAGGAACAGGTTTTCTGGCAGGGACTGCAGCCCACGGCGGACCCACACTGGAGCAGTCCGTTCCTGAAGGACTCTTATCACCTGGAAATGACCCATGCTTGGAGCAGTTCTTGAAGAATGCAGCCTGTGGGAAGGACCCATGTTGGAACAGTTCATGAAGGACTGTATCCTGTGATAGGGACCCCCCACTGGAGCAGGGGAAGAGAGTGAGGAGGAAGGAGTGGCAGAGATGAAGTGTTGTGAACTGACTGCAACCCCCATTTGCCTGCATTGCTCAGAGGAGAAGATATGTAGAAGAGTCAGGAGTGAAGCTGAGCCTAGGAAGAAGGTGGTGGTGGGAAAGAAGGTAGTTTTCTCACTACCCTACTCTGTTATTAATTGGCAATAAATTAAATTAATCTCCCCCAAGCTGGGTCTGTTTTGCCCGTGACACTAATTGTTGAGCAATCTCCCTGTCCTTATTCTCGACCCACGAGCTTTTCATCTTATTTTCTTCTCCTGTCCTACTAAGAAGGGGGAGTGAGAGAGCGGGTGGGTGGGCACCTGGGTGCCAGTCAAGGTCAACCCACTACAGTAGGTAACACATAAATACCTCATCATTAATCTGTAATATTTAACCATAGTTGCCTTCCTGTAGATGAATATAGAAGGACACTCCATGCGCTTCTGGTCAGCTTCCTTTCTACCCGATCTTGACTGAATGACCAAGCACAAGTTTAAGTCAGAGGAGACCTTACTTATTACATTTCTCTTTTCATTCAGACCACATTATATGAACTCAATGGTACATGAACCAAGCAAGAAAAGTACAGTAGTCAGAACTCTGAAGGGCTTTAGTATTGCATTAGTGAGCTTCACTCCCCTTGGTATAATATAAAAATGGCAAAGATGGTATGGAATGAGCATTTTTAATAACTCTCCTAAGTGTTCTATTAACTGCCGTGTATCATACAAATGAGATGCAGAAACTAGGGAAGCATTTTCTGTTGCTGAGTAAAAACAATTTAGGGTGTAAATGTACTTCCAGATCTGCACATAGGAATCCTGCCAATTAGGTTTCTGTTAATTTTTATTATTTTTTTAAAAAGTTTTAAGAGAGAAATTCATGACACAACAGCTCTAGAAAAATCCTTGTATCTAGTCAGTGTGCTTTCAAGGCTAAGAATAGCCTGCAATCTGTGCCACACTGTAATGGTTGATGGTCACCTCCCTATGTTGGACAGAAGTCAGGACTCATGCTGTCTCTCCGAGATGTCTTCTGTCCCAAGTTTTCACCTGAATACCTTCAACCTCAGTGTCTGAGAGCTGTCAACTGCCTTGGAGAGCCTTGATCTTGAGACACATCTGTAGTCCCTCACAGGGGCTGGTGGAACCAGCTTGGAGTGGACTTGCTGGGAAGATATTTTTGTGTATATATATATATATATGAGTAGAAAATGCTTATGCAGCTAATTAGAGGTAGCTGCGACATTTTGTGGCATGTTGATATAGTGTCATTAAAGTGAAAGGTCTGTCAAACACCTGCTGCTCTCTGCGACCTCCTACCTGGCAGCACTGTGAGGACAGAGACTAGAGACGTGCTCAGCAGAAAAGCTGCTGTGTGGCATGCTTTTATTTCATCAGTGTATGCCACACACAGCACAAAATACTGTAATCTTTATTGTTTTCAATCCTCCTTTAAGGTCCTTGGCGATTGTATTTCTTTTTGTTAGTACATAGATACTATTGTGAAGAGGGATGATACTTCTTAATAATGTATTTCTCTCCCTTCCTCTCTCTCTTTTCTTATTTGTATTGGGAAAAATTTCAAGCAAGTACATTTTTCTTAGGAGGCCCAAAAATGCATTACTATCCTGATCTTTTTCGGGAAGGCTCAGAGGAAGACTTATACATTGACCCACTATTGATTATCTCTTTCAAAAATGTTATACAGAAGAACCTCTTAGACTTTCTGCACAGAACCTGACCTTTAGCAAAAGGCTAATTGTGCTCTAGAAAAGCTGTTTTAAATGAGAAATATCATAAATTTAGGTACCAATGTAAGCAGAAAAACCACTGTCTTGACTGATGACAATGACTGTTCTGAATCTGAAATAAAGACAAGAATGTAACTGCCAGGATTATGTAGGTTATACTGCTCGGATACTTTCTAGGGATCACTAAAACCTCCACCAGATCTGAACTGGGACAGTGGGCAAATGCACTTCTGACAAGAAGGCATTTTTATGAGTTGCATTTCCCTGCCCACATGCCAGGATCCACTGGGCAAGTATCTCCTTGACAGTAGAAAAGTACACAATGAGATTTCTTGAGATGTACTATTGGTCATCATATAAAATGTCTTGATGTAATTGGTAAATGGAAAGGATAAGGATAGGCTACCATCTAGTGGATACATTGTAAAATTATTATATTTGTATTTAACCTGTTTTGTGACTTGAATGGCTAAATCAAAGAAAATCAATTCAACTCTTACATGCTGAAGTACCACCTGAAAGCACTCTGACCATGTATGCATTCAGATGGGTTTTAAAAAATCTTGCTGTGCTTTCTTCTGATGCCTCAAAGCAGTCCTGCTAGTCCCAAAGCCAAAAGAGACGAGGCAGATAATACCATATTTGACAGGTGTCCTTATTCCTCATTGACCTCTAGTATCAGGATACAAGCATACAGCCATACATTAGTATCCGTAAGGCAATTTTAAGGTGTAAAACACAGAGAGAGTTCTAGGATAGACAAAATAGAGGAAATAAGACATCTAACTTGTATTGGGTTTCTGTGGCAAGGTGTTGGTGGGGGGGGGCTACAGGGGTGGCTTCTGTGAGAAGCTGCTAGAAGTTTTCCCTGTGTCCGCCGCTGGCCAAGGCCAAGCCAATCAGCGGCAGTGGAAGTGCCTCTGTGATAACATATTTAAGAAGGAAAAAAACTGGCTGCGTCTCAGTAGCCGGAGAGAGAAGAGAAGTGAGAGGATGCAAGAGAAAACAGCCCTGCAGACACCAAGGTTAGTGAAGAAGGAGGGGGAGGAGGAGCTCCAGGCGTCGGAGCAGAGATTCCCCTGCAGCCCATGGTGAGAACCATGGTGAGGCAGGCTGTCCCCCTGCAGTCCGTGGAGGTCCACGGTGGAGCAGATCTCCCACCCCATGCCGGAGTGGGTGGATGCCCGAAGTGAGGAGGCTGTGACCCCATGGGAAGCCTGTGCCAGATCAGGTTCCTGACAAGTCATTGCGGACCCATGGGGGAGGAGCCCACGCCGAAGCAGGTTTGGCGGCAGAACTTGTGCCCCCGCAGGGGACCCAACGCTGGAGCAGTCTGCTCCTGAGGGACTGCACCCCGTGGAAATTATGAACCTATGCTGGAGCAGTTCGTGGAGAACTGTAGCCCGTGGGAAAGACTCACGTTGGAGAAGTTTGTGGAGGACTGTCTCCCATGAGAGGGACCCCATGCGTGAGCAGGGGAAGAGTCCTCTCCCTAGGATGAAGGAACGGCAAAGACAACGTGTGATGAACTGACCCCAACCCCCATTCCCATCCCCCTGTGCCGCTGGGGGGAGTAGGTAGAGAAACTGGGAGTGAAGTTGAGCCCAGGAAGAAGGGAGGGGTGGGGGGAAGGTTTTTAAGATCTAGCAGGTTTTCTCCTCTCCTTCTCTGATTTTGATTGATAATAAATTATTTAATTTTTTTTCCAAGTTGAGTCTGTTTTGCCTGTGATGGTAACTGATAAAATGATCTCTCCCTGTCCTTATCTCGACCCACAAGCCTTTTGATTTACTTTTCTCTCCTCTGTCCAGTTAGAGGGGAGTGATAGAGCAGCTTTGGTGGGCCCCTGGCATCCAGCCAGAGTCAAACCACCACAAACTCAAATAACATGATGCGCATCTAAAGGCACAACATAAAATACCCAAGGTTAAGATACAGCAATTGCTAAGGAGTGCAAGTCCAATTTTGTTTATATCTCTGCTATACCCAACTGGCTTCAGTGCAGTGATTTCTAACCTGAACTGCCTTGCTTGCCTCTGGAGGACTAAGATCTCAGATATACTGATATACTAACATCCTGATATACTAATACACCTCTATGTGCGCTACGCTCTTTGTGTGTTTTGGATTTGTGCTGGGAACAGTATTAATAACACAGGGATGTTTTAGTTACTGCTGAGCAGAGCTTAGACAGAGTCAAGGCTTTTTCTGCTCCTCACCCCACCCCACCAGCCACCAGACAGGAGGCTGGGGGGGCACAAGAAGCTGGGAGGGGACACAGCTGGGACAGCTGACCCCAACTGGCCAAAGAGATATCCCACACCATATGACGTCATGTTCAGCATATAAAGTTGAGGGAAGAAGAAGGAAGGGGGGGATGTTTGGAGTGACGGCGTTTGTCTTCCCAAGTCACTGTTACATGTGATGGAGCCCTGCTTTCCTGGAGATGGCTGAACACCTGCCTGCCCATGGGAAGCAGTGAATGAATTCCTTGTTTTGCTTTGCTTGTGTGTGCAGCTTTTGCTTTACCTGTTAAACTGTCTTTACCTCAACCCATGAGTTTTCTCCCTTTTACTCTTCTGACTCTCTTCCCCATCCCACCAGGGGAGAGTGAGCGAGTGGCCGTGTGGGGCTTAGTCACCAGCTGGGGTAAAACCATGGCACTGTCGCTGTTTTGATAGCTCAATTTCTATACCTAAACAGATATAAAAGCAACAGAAACAGCAGCAGTTGAAAAGAAAGCTTGCTCACAGTCAAATTCAGGTGGACAGCTGTAATTCTGCCAGGCTGGAGCTTCAGTACCTCCCTAGGGGTAGCAGCCTCCTCTCTGGTCCATTGGTTTCTGGCTGGAAGCTGGAATTGGAAAGGAAGTCTTGTACCTGCATGATGTTTCCTTCTATCTTTTGGTGGCAGGAGACAGCACAAATACTGTTAGGTAAACAGGCAAAGTCCAAATCAAGTGTCCTTAAGTTAAACAGTGAGATCAAATGCCAAGGCCTGAGGTTTATTGTTAAAACCCGTGAGACTTGATGACAGGGATTGAGACTACAGAAAAAGAAAAAGATGAACACAAAATAAGAGTGGTGGAAACTCTCCACCTCTGATAAGGTAGAAACTCTCCACTTATACAGTTTTTTATATTTCTGTTCCACAGAAACCATAGAAATCCTCTTCTAGATTTTTCTAATAGCCTTTGTCCAACTGATCTTAGCCCACCAAGGTCATACCAGTGAAGTTCAGTTCCCAAAATAACATCCCTAACTTTCATAAAGCCTGTCCAGGTAGGATATTTTTATATAGGTCTGCCTGAATTGGTCTTCTGTAGAAGTCTCTTTTCCATGCATCACCTGCTGCCTGTCACCCATCACAGCACCAGCACTGTAGAATAGGCACTCCTGAACTAACACTGAGAAAAACATTCCTGTTTTATAGAGGAATAGGATATGATCACCTCTGGTGTTTTAGCTACCTCATTATCCAAAGGGTAAAAATTATGCCCAGTGCTACCAAAAAGGTTCCCAAATTGTAAGAGAAGCCTCAGCCCGTCACCCAAGTTTTGCAAAAAGAGGCACAGATTAAGAACATAATAGTATTTGTACATATGTGGGGGGTTATCTGAACTGCCAATAATATCTGAATCCTTATAATGCTTTTCCAGAAAAAAAAAGTTGGTACCAATAACCACAAACCCTTTGAATTCAATATAGTGAGGTGTAAACATGGAGTAAGTTCTCAGAATTCAGCGAATCAAGGATAATATATAACCAGAGGACACAAATTGGTGAATTGGGATGTTTTGTGGGCAAGATGTGAATAGTAAAATTCACTGGGGTGGAAGGGAGCTGGAGATTCCCCAAGACATCAGAGTTGAGGGAGAGCAGCTCATACATCTTGGAAAACAAGGAGGAAAGGACAAAGTGTTGAAGACTCAAGAGGGAGAGGAGAGCAAGAGTCCTTATGCTGACACGTTGGTAGTCATCTTCCCAGAACGGGGAAGTTTTCTTAGCCTGGTTTCTGTCTGCACTTATGAAGATTTGCTTCTCCTGAAAGGACATGTCTATCTGCTGTTGCATTTGTATTTTCACCCCATGGTTGCACCAGCTCACAATCACGTGCTTATCCATGTTTTGGAGAATGGAAACATTTTAAAAAGCCTTTCCCCCATCCAGTCTGTGTGACCTTGCATTGAGCAGAGCTAGGCAAACATTCAGAACAAAATCCAAAAGTGAACCTGAAACCTACCTTTGGGTTTTGTTATGAACTTGAAACTGAATTTTACCGTAAGGTTTATGAGCCTAGACTGAGTTGGAGGGGACCTGGGCTGATTTAAGGTTTTACAGGGAACCATTTGATACTCAGAGGCTTAATGTGATTTTGGCTTGAAACAAAGCAATCCTTGGCTGACTTTGGTCGTTCAAATACCATAACCAAGGTGAAATGCAAGGGCTGTGCAAACTCAGAGCAAATTGAAGCTAGTGTGTGCACACGCTTGCGCATGCAAGTTGCATCATAACCCACGTCGCTGAATTCTACATGGGATGGTGGCTCCGTTGCAGGAGCACCAGGATGTGTCTCCTGAAGTACTCACACCAGAGCTGAGCATGCTGGCCAAATATGACTTGTGGACAATTATAGATCAGACCCTGCCCTTCTATAAACAAACACCTCACTCTCCATATGTTTGTGGAGTAATAGTGACATCCTGTGGCCAGTCCTGATTAGTCCCAAGCACGGACAGGCTCTTTATTCCTCCCGGTGCTAGACATGAGGACCTGCTGAGAGAAAGGATGAAGGCAGAGCTGGAGATGGGAAAATTCCATTCTTCCTTAATCTAGATGTTAAATTTCAAAGGCGAGGAAAGAGTTACAACACACTTGCTCTTTAGTCATAATCCAAACATTACGGCCCTTAGCTAATTTAAATGTAAAGTGATTTTAAACATGCTTTCTGAAGCCGAGCATAGAAATGAATACCTGTGGGAGCTGCTGGGCATAGCAACTGGAAGGGGGAATAGGGAAACTGAGCTCGGAGCCTAGCGCAAAGAGAGGCCACCGGTGAGGTGGGAGGCAGGGATGTTTGAGACCATCCTCCAGAGCCTTCTGAGATGATCCAAATAAGCCAAGTATAAAGGTACAAGCAGGAGGTAGCACTGAAATGGAAGAGCGGTTTCATTTCCCAAGCACGCTGTATTTTGATGTTAACAGGCACGGCCGTGGCACTGTGGCAGGTTCAGTGAGGGATGGCTCTTTTTTTTTTTTCCCCTTGCAGTTGCCATGTTCTTGCTCAAGTACAGAGTAAATATTCTGCCAGGTGAGTCAAGTATAAGGCTTGCCCAGAAAAGAGAAAATTTAAGAGGGGGTGTGTGTGGAAATAGGTGTCGAGCAGCCAATAAATTGTCAATGAAGAGAGAAAGCAGGCAAAGAGAGCAGCTGGCCAGGGCCCAGCAGAAGAAACTCAGTGCCTGGGAGACCAGCTTTCAGTGCTACATTATTTCAAAAGCCAAGGAGCCGCTGGAGTTCAAGGAGAGAAGAGGCTGGACAGCCAAGGTGACTTTTCTTACTGGTACTCTCATTTTTATAGCCTAAATTATGGTAACTCCTGTGATGTGGCAGAGCTGCCGTTCCTGCCCTTGAGGTGTCCACCGGTGTTGTTTGATGCCTTGGACAGCATGGTCCAAGGCCAGCCAGAGCCAAGGAAGCCAGCCTGACTCAAGGAACACAGTGTGCTGTGGGCTTATGGCTGAGCTGAGTGGCAGAGGGGAAATATAAATAGGCACTGAGTGTCAGAGAGAGAACATGGTTTCCCATTGTACAGAGGAAAGGAGCATGGGAGAGTTGTGATGTTTTCTAGTGACCATGGCTTCCTTGTAGAATTTGGTTGTTGCAAAATATTTCTTGAATTGCACAGGCTTGTTATATGGGTTAGACCTCCCGTTTTATCTGGTCTTTCAGGGAGAACACTTGCTCTTGCAAGTATTTGATTTGCATTTGAAGCCTGCAAGGTAGTGGTGGGAGAGTATCCCTTGATATCCCAGCTTGAGGTTCAAGTACATGTTTCCTACTGGAGTAAGAGACCTGTTTCACTGGACAGCTGGCAGAAACAAATTATTTAGCGGACGTGCAGAGTTTTAGACAACTCTCCCAAGATGGGCTGAATTTCAGTTGATGGGACTGATCTTCCACCTTCTTTTCAGATAGCTGTAGAAAGCCACAAGCGTCCTTTTGTGATATCAGGGATCTGATAGGGAAGGACCATTCCCCAAAACAAAAAATAAGCAAAATTTGCAGAAAGACACATTAGCTAAAACCCAATCAATGTCCCTGGTGGCTGGTACAGCAAACTGTGGGCTGATACAGGGGGCTGTAATTCAGTGTCTCTGAGAAACAGCAGAAAGACCAGAGCAACTGAGGGAAGAGTCAGTGAGGTAAAACAAGACAGATGCAAGAGCACTACTAAGGTGGCCCTGAAACAAAACAGCTACCTGGAGAGAGAGTTTGAGGACTGACTGCTAACTAAAAGAAGCCAGGAGCTGTAAAAAGTGAAACAGGCTCCTGTTGTCTGGTTCTCTGCCCGTGTTCTGGGGAGCAAGGCTTCATGCATTTCCGTAGAATTGAAGGAACTATATACAAAATAGTAGATCACCATGATTTTCTCATCCTAATGGGAACAACCTACCTCAGATTTGAGCTAGCTGCTTGGGCAACAGCAGCTTTGGTCTGATGGATCAGCAGAATCTCTGTGGTGAGCTTGTCATCGCTGCTGATTCAGTGCTCTCCAAATACCCGCCCCTCGTCATCGTAGTGCAGAATTCCTGAATTAGGATGTGGTGCCATGCCAGGTATCGTACTCTTCCACTTGCTATGCTCTGATTGAGTTTGTAGGCCTTACTAACACAGAGGTAATGCTATTAGTTTTCAAGAGTGGGATTCTTTGATCTGATCATTAACTTTCTTCATTGCTCCTTGCCCCCTTCACTATCACTCTTTCCTGCTGCATCCACAAACTGCTGTTTCTGATTGAATGGTAAGAGACAGGAGTCCCTTATCCAGCCACTGGAGCTCCCACCACCTTCCCAAAGCCCAAGGTTTACAAAAGCAGCTTGCAGGATCTGTCGTGATAGAATAAAGTAACATGTTAAGGTTTAGCCCTCTTTTTGCTGAGATTTTGCTTTTGACTGGGGACATAGTACCTCCCAGACTTAAAAATCAAACATCTGCCTATGAGGGACCAGTGTATGCAACTAGACCATGCCTGATTACAAATCTGGCCTGTGATAAATCTTGTTGCTAAACAGATCACTTCACAGTAAAATTCTATGGATCTCTTCAAAATATATAAGCATAGGTGGCCACTAACATGTCAGAGATGTTTGGGAGGGGACGAGAGTTAAGGAGAAGTCCTAGAGAATCAGCTCTTCCACCCCTTGAGATCCTCACACTGGTGAAACTGATGGAAGATCCTTGGTTTTTAGTTTTGGTTCCCCCTCCCCCCCACTTCTCTCTCTCCTTCTCTTTCCCTCTATTCCCAGTTTTCAAGATCCTTTATTCTGTCGTGAAAAAGAATGAGGTGGTTACTGCCTCTGTAAGCATATTGGCAAAGGAGAAAATCTCATATTTCATGAAGTCCGACACATTTTTGAGATTTTCTGCAAAAAGACTGGCATTTTACCTATTTGCCTTGTTCTGCAGCTCCTTTTCACTGTGGCCTTGAGTCCCCAGCATACAACTGTCTCCTTGCCAATAACTTTCCCTTCCAGAGCAATACCTACGTGACCTATTGCTCCACTTGTGCCACAACCCACCCTGCACGTGGTCCATGCTAGACCTGAACCATTTACAACCTAGCTGTGTGCCTCAGGCTACAAAGGTGCATTGCTGATGGGCCACGCTGAAATCCTTGGAAGTCCATAACTGAGTCCTCCGTTGTGGAAGAACCTTTTTCCTCAAAGTGCTGCTTCTCTTGTGCCCCACTCAGCACTCCCAAACTGTTTGGTGTCCCTTATAGGCAAAGGGATTATGAGTTCCAGGACCCTCACTGTTTTGGAGCAATGGGCAGGGGGAGCCCCGAGGAGGCTGGGCATAGACAGTTAGGCTAGCAGTGCCCTCAGGGCCCTGAGAATAAATGGCAAACAAACATATCAGTGCCCATTAATTTTAATAAGTAGTTAATTCAAGTAGTCATAAGCTTAAGCCAGTACTTTCTTCAAATAACTAATTATGTATTTTATGCATGCCCCCAAATTGGCTTTACTAATAGAAAGTACTGGTATCTCCACTGATTTTTCCCATGGAAGCTGGTGGAGCTACATGAGAAGGAGCTTGCTCCCAGGCACAGTACATTTCTGCATGCCACGAAAGGCAGAGGAAGAACGGCAAGAGCAGCCTGGTGCATGTCTTCATTAGGGAAGCTTCACGAAGCACAGTCATGGTGCTAGTAACATGCATCCAACATTGCTTTCTGCTTCAGACGATTCATTGCTTCCTGTACAATAACCGGAGCACTGGAAAAGTACATATTAGAGCAAGATGTGAAACCTAGCAATTCTGTTAAGGTTAGAAAAATTCTGGCTGAGCTGCAGCAAGAAAACAGGTTGTTAAATGCCAGCTGAGGCAGAAGGTTTTGTCTCATTGGAACTCTACTTATTCCATGCTTGAACAGCTCTTGCAGCAGCAGGAACCTGAGTAAACCTATGTATAGAAAAGACAGGCTTAGTAGATATTAAGCTGGCATTCATTTATTGGAATTCATTTTGGCTACTTTTCCTATTTCTCTCCAGGAAGCCTTGTTGGTGGCAGGTGGGAGTTAAGATAACTGTATTTCTGATACCTGCCTCACTTACCTATAGTCTAATCTGAAGAATTAAAAGGGACATTTACTCACTAGCACTAAAAAAGATGAGGGTTTTTTTAAGAAATTTGTGGTCCTTTTTATTATTATTATTTTTATACCCTGAAATAATGCTGTGTTTGATTCCTATTTCACAGAGGAAAATGAAACCCTGGGACGAATATATTGGTCCCTGGAAGGCAATTCCTGTAAACAAATTAATACAACTCAGGCCTGCCTCCTCTACATTTTGCTCCTTTTCTTGTGCAGCCTATTGATTGATTTACCTCAGGGAAGAGATTCCTCTGACTCAGATACTAAGCAAGTTCTTAAGGAAAATATCAGCTTTAAAAAGGGAGCAGAAGAAAGAGCAGCAGTTGCAAAAATTGCTAATCTTTCAGTTGCAGGAGCCACTGAACATCTGGATAGTATGAAGCTCCTTTAACCCCCTGAGTGCAGAAAGAATTAGCACCAAAGGGCAGCCCATGCTAATTCAGTGCCATTAAACTTGTATAAGCTAGAAGAATGTGATGTTATACTTCCATAGGGCCATATGGATACCACTTTGCACTTTGTATCCATCAGAGGGACTAGCAAAACTAGTTCAGTACTATACAGTATAGCTTTTAGAAAGATAAAATAGCCCCTGTGCAATATTACACAATATTACACACGTCTGTCATATCACATCTTGGAACCAACCTACCCTTTTAATTATAGGTGGACAGGTTGTCTGCTGACACATAACTTCTGAGCTTCCATGTTCAGAAGACAGAAGACTAAATATTGCAATAAAAACAGAGGCTTGATTTTTTTCTTTTTTAATGATTGGGAACTCTTATTTTTTCAAGGAACCTGGTATTTTATTCATCCTGCTGACTAGAGACTTTGTTTTCAGACGAGTTTTTATCTTACGCCACCGGCATTAAAATATGACTTCCCACTAATCTTGCTGCTCCCTTCATTCACCTTTGTCTGTAACAGAGGGGAAAGCATAGCACTTCCCTTGGACCCCCCTTCATAGCTTTCATTCTACCTTCCGTTAAGCCCTATTTTAGCTCTCTCTCAATATCATCTTTCTCAATGGTGAAAAGCGGATAGGCTTTGCTTTCAAAGTCAATATTATCTGTGCTCAACGGTAACAATGTACTTAACATTTTATAGTGACTTTCATATCTAGATGTGAAACTGCTTTCGCAAAGACAGAGAAATCATTTCTAGGCCATTGGAACAAAGGGCAGACATGCACAGAAGTTAAGGCTGAGATTTGCAAACTTAGCCCCTCCCGTGAGGGCCTGACAGCCAGCACAACCCTGAGTAGCTCCTTTGCTATGAGTCAGTATCAGTGTCTTCCACTGGAGTTATTTTGCCCTTACATAGGTGCAACTTAGATATGAGTAATTCCTAGCATCTTACCTTTTAAATGATGGGTCAACATACACCGTACACTTCAATGTATGCTTTCATGCGTTAGGAAAATAAAGAAAGGATTATAAACCAGAACTGTACTTGAAACACAATAAACCAGAAGGGCAATGTTCTGCTTACAAAAAACGCTACTTCAGACTACATGTAATTATGTAAAATCCCAGTAATCCTTATCTTCCCCTATTGCTGTAGGAAGCCTCCTCACTGAAACTCTGACTGCATGGGAAGAAGTCTCTGGACAACTCTTCAGAGACTCAAGGATTGCCAAACCCCAGCTTTCGGAGTTCCCTGGGGCTGGGGGTTTAGGCGAGGACTCCACACTTGGACCGAGCCTCAGGATGTGCTTGTTTTCTCTCCTACAGGGGTGAGTCAGCTCAGATCCGATTCGCAGGCTCAGCCTCCCACTGGGCAGTAAAAACACCGCGCTCCTTTTGGGTATAGTTTCCAGCTCCAAAATAAACACCGAGACCAGCCAAACTATGGTCAAAAAACATCGAGAATGAGCACACTGGGTTGCAAGGGGGATGTCAGGAGGCTGTCGCTTCAGACAGTGCACCCTGCCGAAACTTCTCACATGACCTTCAGCATACAGACAGGTCTCTGCTCCTGTCAAACCCAGGAGAAATGTTTGTACATTCCAGTTAATTGCGAAGCTTGGCAGCGGAGCAGCAGAAAATGACTGCAAAGCACAAAAACATTGCAGAGCTGTAGGGCAGCCTTGCAAATTGCACAGGCTTAGGGGGCCTGAATTTAACACATCCAGGCCCAGTTCAGAAGAAACCCCCCAGATTATACCAGCGCCACCCCCTGAACTGTATCCCCCAAAAATCCCAGAGTGGGATGCTAATGTTATTTCTTGGGGGGGGAAAATGAGCCGAGAGAATACAGCCTTATTTCTTGCCCTGGATTATTTGTGTGCATTGTCAGACTTGCCGTAGAGCCCTGCCCTCTAAAGCTGTTTAAAACAACACCCCTTATGGTTGTAGCACGAAGATAATTCACAAATCCCAGGGGAAAGGTATGTGACTCCTCTGGCAGAGAGGCTCTCAAAAATTATCTGTCGCTTTGGAGCTTCCAGGCTACGCCTCCTACCCTGGAAGGCTCCTAGAGCAGGCTATGCTGTGTTAATGGCGGAGTCAAGGTGATTGAGTTGCAAAGGCCAAATGCCTTGTTTTGAGCAATGTTTCTCTGAGGTGAGCATCCAGCTGAGATACTCAGTCCCTCAAGAGTTTGTTCCCAGCGCAGCTTGCAGGCTTTGCTAGATGTGCAGTCTTTGGCCCTGGTATGCAGAGCAGGCGCCTTTTTTGTGTACGCAGACCACAGAGAACTTAGTGATTTCTTAGCGAAGGAGAGTTGACGTGTAAACCACAACAGGCTGCTTTTTTTGAGTGAATGCTCCATGGACTTAATCAGACTCTGGGTTTGTCCGTAACAAGTTCAATAGTTGCTATTTGCTCCTAGATCCTCCGCTTCATTAAATGTAAAAGTTTCAGCTTTTGCCAGCAGTTAGTTGCATCTAGATCTATAAAGTCTGTTCTGTCTCTCTAAGATGAGACATAAAACTGAGGTCTCGACCATCTGTGGTCATTAAGGATCCCATGGCATGCTTCAAAAGGTGAATGAAGGTGGTAGCTCTCGTCTCAGGACCAAATTCTAGTCTGAGTAACTCAATTTTTCCACCCTAAAATTCACCCTGAGCTCTTAATATGAGATACAGTGTTATTCTTCAGTGTTCATAATATAGTGGTGGATTGCTAGCTGGTTGCCACATTCTATCCCAGAAATTATAGCATTATAGCAGTGGATTAAATGAAGTGTGCAAGTACACATGTTCATCCTGTTGGTCACAACGTGACACAGACCGAGCCTGTCTCAGCACAATAACGTACACACGAAAGTACGTAGCCCACTCAGAATTCCAAGGTTTTAATTTTTACTTACTTATGAAATTATAAATTTGGTATCTTACAGTTTCCGAGCCTTTGCTGGTCAGTAGAGAGTCAAATCCCACTGGAAAGGAGATAACATTGGCTGCAGAGGGAGAGCCATTCCTCCCATGTCTGGAAGCTAAAAACAGTGTGTAAAAGCAGAACAAATTATCTACCATTACCTCAGTGAAGTGTTTTTAATTTACTGCCCTGCTGGATGCAGAACATATACATGACAAAAATAAGAAGGACCGTATTTGTCTTGAATGTGCTTTGTGTCCCATAATGCAATACACTGCATGTTTAACATCCTGCCATAACGTTTTGGTTGACTTTTTTGGAATTCTGCTAAAAAGGGAATACTTTTAACCCCAAGATACCTGCTATTCCAAATTAGTGAACCCATCTGTCTGGTTTGTGTGTCACTGCTGAGGTCCTGTTCTGAGCAGAGCTGAAAGATTGTATTGCCTGTTCATGTCAGTACGTGTTGCAAGTCCTCAGGCCCTCTACCAGTCCTTAATCTATAGAGAACTTCAGGCATTTTAGCTCTACATATCATGGACATGGACCAAATCACTGAAATAAGGAAAGCCCGTGGAAAAACGTCTGGCAAAATAGACATCACAGATTGCAAAGTACTTAGAGAGCCCGCTTGATTAAATATGGTACAATTATTTGCAGCTAAATTTCTTTTTAGCTCTGAAAGATAAAATGGAAGATGGACTACTTGTAGCAGAGCATGGAAGAAATCTGGACATTGCCTAGAGTACAGACCTCAATAAAAACCTACTGAAGCTGAGAGGTCAGGGCCTGCTTTTCCGTCTGCTTTTGTGGAGAGTGGAACCATAGGTCTAACCATTGGAAACAATTTTTCTATAAACTTGTTATTCGTAATACAATAATTCTTCAGATGGGCTATAAACTTTTGGTTCCCCTCTCTTCCAAGTTGCAAGATTGAAGTGAAACTTGGCAATATTCTGTTTGTTGAAACGAAAGGCCCTAGGTCAGATTCATTGGCCTTACACCTGTGAACTGACTTTGATGGAGTCATTTTTGACTTACTCCAGCATAAGCAATAACAGAATCAGACCCTGCATATGCTTTTTATCTAAAGCTGTGTTCCAGATGTGTTTATGTAAGCTGTTTTCAATAAAACGTGTGCATTTTAAAATGTAAATGGATTTTTCTTTAATTATAACCATATGGATTTTTATTAAATTTTCATTTTAAAAAGTGCAGATATAGCTAGCCCAGCCATAGCAAAACGTCACAATGGGTGTGCTTGACCAGTGCGGCATTCACACAGCATGTGGGCAAATGCAAGACTCTTAAAGCTAGGGAAGATGGGGAAAAACATGAGATGGCACCCTCAGGCTTCCCAGTGTGTGAATCCATCCCTCGGGAAACTATGTCCTCTTGATTTTCCTGATACTAGAGTGCCTCATCCCACTGCGATATTTGCCTCCCCCCTTTTCAAAAGGTGGCAAAATTAAGTGCAAAGCTGGTTCAGCGTATTCCTGCAAGCTGGGTGAGCACCGCTGCTTGAGTCCCTTTTTTTCTGTTTTTGCTCCAAGCTAGCAGCAGTGCTCAGCGCTCAGCTTCTTTACAGATTCAGCCTGCGACTGGATGCCTTGAACCGAATAAGCCCTCAAAATCAGTGTTACATGCCTGGATCAGTCTGTTAGGAGAATCTGTGCATATTTGGGGTGCATGTCTGGAACAAACATATTCCTCCCCCCCTCATTCTGCCTTTATGCTGTGATACCACACACTGGGGCTCCGGGAAGGAGAGGTCAGCCTGCTGCTGCCCCCAAACCAGCGAACGGCTTTGTGCGCAATATCAGCTGCGGTGCCTGAGGGGACGAGACCTCCCTGACTCTTCCGCTCGATGGTGCCTGTTCCTGGGGGTCCCTGCACCCCTTGCAGCCTTTCGTGCATCTCCTCACCAAGGGGCTGGTTCCCAGCCCAGACAGGGAGGGGGGGTTGATTTTTTCCAGTGATGGAAACGTAGGGGCAAGGAAAAAAGTTTTGATTGATGGATTTTCCATTAAAAAAAAAGACAGATTTGTTAATGAATAAATGTTTAAGAGAGAGATGTCAGTTTTGATGGAGTTTTTCATGTGATCTTTCTGAAATGAAGCATTTCAGCAAGGTAAAAGAAAATCCACTTCTTTTAATTTCACATTCACAGTTCCATGAAAGATGTGCCTGGTATAATCAACACTATGCTTATGTTTTAACTTAGGACATTTTGACATTACAAAATGGAAGGTTTTTCTGAACTACTGTTCCATGAGAATTTTTTTATTTATTATCTTTATGTGTGTGTTCTGTTTGCCCGTTTGGAACAACTATTTCCAAGTGCAGAGCTATCTTCTGAAAGTGAATTTTATCAGCCAAACCTGATAACAATTCAAAGTTCAGTCATACTTCTGTGCTGTATGGATGCTTTCTTCCTTGGACAACTGGAGAACACAGACCTTGCTTCTCTCCTGCCATCATTATTACTTCCTCATCCCTTAACTTCCACGTTCTGGGCACATTGGATATTTAGTTTTGACCTGTGTCTTTCTCAGAATACAGCTGCCAAGCGGTGGGGAAGTTCAGTCATTTCAGACTTGGACAAGTTAAGAATGTTTTTACTCCTGGACTCAGCTATTGAGGGCTCCTGGGCCATACTCATCTGGGTCTCAGTAACATAAGTCAAAGGAAGGATGCTCACACAGAACAACTGGGCTGGCCAGAGCGCTCCTGTGCTCTCTTGAGAAGGGAAGAGAGTGATAAATGGAGAAAACGTCTATTCCTGGCAATGGAGAACAGCCTCCTTCATGGTTGGGCTCAGGCTTTCCCCAGACCTTCCCAGGGCTGCAGTCATGAATGCTTGGTTTGGCTGCACTGTGGTATGTTATGAAGATGTGAAAAGTGAGCTAGATGGCTGAGCTGCCCCATCTGAATTTTTTTTTTGTTTTAAAATTTAATAAAACCCCATGTGGTTACAATTGAAAAAAAATTCCATTAATGCTCCAAAAATGATTCATATCTAAACCAAAATGTATATTAACCTCCCATCCCCCATCTCTAGTGAACAATAAGATATTTTTCCATTGAATCAGTGAAAATCATTAAATAACGTATTACATCATCAGCCCAAACCATGTACTTTTAATTTTTCTAATGACTAGCAAATGAAGTTTACATATCAATGTCTTTATATGCATCAGGGAAGAAAGGGTGGGGCATGTGAATGAGGAATCTAAACAGATATTCTTTTGTATTTTTATATATTTTAAACAGAGGTAGGTGTTTCTGTCTGGAGACCATATGTTCAGGGTTTTTTTTAACAATCTGTATGTATGTAAAAAAAAAAAAATTATAAATGGTATGGACTGCTATGGTGTGGGCTCCTCTGGACTTCTGGTGAGGTGATCTAGATATGAAGACATGTCCAGATGAAAAATCCTTTTCCTCCAGGCACATGTTCCATTATTTTGCTCTTACCCAAACAACACCAGTTCCACAAAGCCCTGGATGTGCTTTCTGGTGAGGAGTGGCAGTGTGGAATTACCATCAAAGGGCTTAGCCCCGTCCGTCTGGCTGACGGTATGGGTGAAAGGCTCGTGAGCAACTTAATGCACCAGTGCTCTGCATGCGGAGACACTGAAGCTTTGTACCGGCAGACGGGATCTGTCCTTCAGCCCCAGAAACTTGGGCGCTGAGTGCGGGAGGGGTTCTCTGCATCTGCTGTACCACCAGGATTTAATGCATACAGCAGGGCAGTTTTAATTTCATCCAGTCTAGACAGTGACCAGTTTGCTACAGAAACAATATCCCTAGCCCAAAATGGCGCTCCCAGCTGCAGAAAAAATGAGGCAGCCACCTTTGAAGTCATCCTCAAGTCTGCCCCATAAACAGCCTGTCTGGAGACACAGTACGTGACCAGGTTTACCTCCCAGCCCTCGGGGAGTTGTGTGTCGTCCCCTCTGCAGCGTGCCTAAACCCCAACAAGGGCTTCTGTGTGCGCCATGTCGCAATGTGCAGTGCTGCTGCCAAAACACGAGACCAGCTGGTTTATTCATTTTATACAGTGCAAAAATGTTATTAAACTGCACCATACAGATAAGTACTAGAAAAATTGCTAGGTTATTTTTTTTTCACATAAAATTAGCCAATTTGCTGGTGTATGTAATTGTAAAGAATGCAAAGCATCTCATTCAAGTGATTAACCTCTTAGTTAATAAAAGCAACAATTGCATGTGTATAAATAATATAATAAAAGGAACATTCATATCAAAGTAATATAGCTCATACTATCCTCTTTCTCTCCTTAATTAGTAAATAATTCATCAAATTCTGCAATGAATTGTGCTCCCACCCACATTTCTTCACCCAATTATCATGAAATAGGAAAGCAGGAGTCTTCCTTCTTTGAAAAGGATGTGATAATGAAATTGTTCAATAGCTCTTCTCAGCCCTCTGCTAGGCTAAATTAGTACTTCCTTGGGCATACTGTTTCTTTTGTTCATTTCTTCCCTGATTCATTACTTTTTTTTTCTTAATTGAAGATATCTTCTATGTTAAATGTCATTTTGCATGGGCACGCTTTAAAAGAAGTATGTTCATCACGGTTTATTTTCAGTGGACACAATTGAAATGAATTCTACAGTACAGATAAATGGCAGTGCTTGATTGCCAAAGTGATCCTTCCTGCTTTATATTGTATCACACAAATAAAATCAAAAGGATGTTATAAAATACAAGATACAAAAGAACATGCATAAGCAAGCACTGATAAGTCTCAAATCCAGAATTCGGACTGTCCTTGAATCAGTAGCATGATTAAATAAGATTCTTGGTTAGCTGGTCAAATTCTGTGTCTTCCCTGGGATTTTTGCTGGACTCGGTGCCTGAGACAATGAATAACTATCCAGTGGTGTCTTTTAGCTGTTTGGTGTGTGGCTGCATGCTTTCTGTACCTCACGACATTTAAATCCTGCTCAGAAGACAGAATTCCTCATCTCTTTATGGACATGATTCTGGGACTCCTCACTGCAGCACTGGACGGCCTCACACAGCAAGGAACTTATTTTCACAACACTGACATAAAATAAGGAAAGACTGTTGTCTGTGTTTTATGAATGGCGAACAAAGGCACACGGAAACAAAGATCTGAAGTATTCAAGAATTTCAAGACCTGAATTTGAGGTATCAAGAATCTGAGTTTTCTGAACAATTGATGCATCTTTGTGTATATGAATGCTTATCATAGAATCAATCATAGAATGTTTTGGGTTGGAAGGGACCCCTAGAGGTCATCTAGTCCAACCCCCCTGCAGTGAGCAGGGACACCGCTAACTAGATCAGGTTGCTCAGAGCCCCGTCCAACCTGGCCTTGAATGCTTCCAGGGATGGGGCCTCCACTACATCTCTGGGCAACCTGTTCCAGTGTTTCACCACCCTCATTGTAAAGAATTTCTTCCTTATATCCACTCTAAACCTACCCTGGTTTAGTTTAAAACCATTAGCCCTTGTCCTGTCACAGCTGGCCCTACTAAAAAGATTTTCCCCATCTTTCCCATAGGCCCCCTTTAAGTACCGAAAGGCCACAGCCAGGTCTCCCCGCAGCCTTCTTTTCTCCAGGCTGAACAACCCCAACTCTCTCAGCTCTCATAGGAGAGATGCTCCAGCCCTCGGATCACTTTTGTGGTCCTCCTCTGGACCCGCTCCAACAGTTCCATGTCCTTCTTGCGCTGAGGGCTCCAGAGCTGGACGCAGTACTCTAGGTGGGGTCTCACCAGAGCAGAGCAGAGGGGCAGAATCACCTCCCTTGACCTGCTGGCCACGCTTCTCCTGATGCAGCCCAGAGTACGGTTGGCCTTCTGGGCTGCCAGCGCACATTGCAGGCTCATGTCCAGCTTTTCATCCACCAGTACCCCCAAGTCCCTCTCGGCAGGGCTTCTCTCGATCCTTTCTTCCCCCAGCCTGTACTGATACTGGGGGTTACCCCAACCCAGGTGCAGGACCTGGCACTTGGCCTTGTTGAACCTCATGAGGTTCACACAGGCCCACCTCTCCAGCCTGTCCAGGTCTCTCTGGATGACATCCCGTCCTTCTGGTGTGTCAACCGCACCACTCAGTTTGGTGTCGTCCGCAAACTTGCTGAGGGTGCATTCGATCTCGCTGTCTAAGTCATTGATGAATATATTAAACAGCACCGGTCCCAGAACGGACCCCTGAGGGACACCACTCATCACCGGTCTCCATCTGGACATCGAGCCATTGACCACTACCCTCTGGATGCGGACATCCAGCCAGTTCCTTATCCACCGAACAGTCCACCCATCAAATCCATAGCTCTCCAATTTAGAGAGAAGGATGTTGTGGGGGACCATGTCAAAGGCTTTCCAGAAGTCCAGATAGATGATGTCCATTGGTTTTGCCTTGTCCACTGATGCTGTCACACCATCATAGAAAGCCACTGGGTTCGTCAGGCAGGACTTGCCCTTGGTGAAGCCATGCTGGCTATCTCAAATTACCTCCCTGGCCTCCATGTGCCTTAGCATAGCTTCTAGGAGGATCTGTTCCATGATCTTCCCAGGCACAGAGGTGAGGCTGACAGGTCGGTAGTTCCCAGGGTCTTCCTTTCTACGCTTTTTGAAAATGGGCACAATGTTTCCCTTCTTCCAGTCATCAGGGACTTCACCTGACTGCCATGACTTTTCAAATATCATGGAGAGTGGCTTGGCGACTACATCGGCCAATTCCCTCAGGACTCTGGGATGCATCTCATCAGGTCCCATGGACTTATGTGCATTCAGGTTCCTCAGGTGGTCACGAACCTGATCTTCTCCTACAGCGGGAGGGGTTTTGCCCTCCCGGTCCCCCTTCTATATACAGTGTGTGCATATGTGAATATGTACACACATGGTATACAAAGCACCGCATCTATTCAAAGGACTGCTGTTATTAGGGTCCTCAACATCTCTGAGTGCTCTGATATTCCCAGTGGGACAGGAAAATGAAGTTCCTGTGAGAAGAACTGTTGCTGAGCTGGGCTGCTGGTGCCTTGCTGAAATTCCACTGTGAGCATGGCAAGGAAGAGCTCCTGGGAGCTTGCATCGAGTCTTTACCCAGCCCCAACCCATCCACGCCAGGAATTTGCAAACTTCGAGAAAATCCTGGTTGGTCATTGGCTGGACCAGGCCTAGTGGGGACCAGATCTTGAGCCATGAAGCTGCTAAAATCTAACACTCAGCAGCTCGGTGCTTCACCATGTTTTGAAGGGTTTGCACGGTAAATCACCTCTCAGTGAAAAGGTCGCACCCTGCCCAATATCAGACCCCTGTTTTGAAGCATAAGGGCTTCAAAACCCTCAAAGATAAGGCTACCACAATTTTAAATCTGGGAAGAACGATACCCTCATTTTTTTTCTAATATAGTTTCGAAAATAGCTGAAGAAATTTGGCGAAGATTTTTAAAACCGGTCAGCTTGGGTAGACACCTGGTATGGAGAACTTCAGCAAAAATGGCTGGCTATGGTAAGTTAATAAGCAGGCACTTTTTTTTTTTTTAATAGAACTATATAACACATGAGGCCACCAGCTTTGCTTATTATAAGGTCATTATGGAAACTATATTTAGGGAGCTATATTACTATTTGCTTTATTTTTCCATGTGGGGAGGTAAATTTCACTGTAGAAATAAAACAATGAAAAAGCGTTAGCTAGCGTGTGGTGGTGTTGTCGTTGCTTTTTTACCTTTCTGTGTAAGCACTCTAATATTTAATGCATTGTAAGTAATACTTAGTGCATTGTAAACCAGATTTTTTTCAGAATCTATTTCAATTTACCTAGCAGTGATATACTCACTAGTGAACATCGATACTCACATCTGGTTTTGAAGATTCTGAGTCCATCATGTCACACGATTTGAACTCCAAAGCTCCCACAAGGATTAGAAGAGACAGATTGTCCTCTTCACTCTCTCTGGAGTGTCAGCTTTATTTTTCCTTGTTTCAAAAAGAAATCTCTTCATGTTATGATAGCAAAGAAAATCTGAAAAGTATGACCCCCAAGTGTCAGTGGTATCCACCTGAAAAAATAGCCATGTACTGTGAACTTCCCCACTCAGGCTGCTGAGTTCAAAGGCTGCTAAATCAGATAACAGTGGTGGGGGTTTTTAAATGAAGTTTTTATTGCTCATTAAAGCAAAGGTCTCCTCTTACAAAGATCTATGCTATCTACTTTGATTGACTATTCTTTTGGATAATGTTTTATCATAGCACAGAGGTGCTGAAGTGAGGAATTAAAAAGAGGCGGATGTCCATGGCTGGTGACATGAGTCCAGAGGTAGGCACTCCGAGGACACACAAGTGCACTTTGAGAAGGTCAAAGGTGTAGCCAATACTGAGGGACTCCCTGTGCAGAAAACCAGGCGTAGTTTCCCTCTCTAATTCCAGCGGTGTGGAGCTCTGTTTTGAAGGCATTAGCTTCTAATCCATTGTTTTCATAAAGGCTGTGAGTAGCTTTTCCAGTATGGAAGACTGGTTCTCCAATTCTTCAGCAGTTCTGGTGACACAAGCTGTGGTAGATAGTACAGGATTTTACCCTGGTTTTTTTCTGTAGGCATCAGGCAAAGATGATTTTAATCACAAAGCAGTGCTCGGTCTCCTGGGACAAAGGCAACGCCAGTTTTCACGTCTCTGTGTATTCCTTGTAAGCAGAATTAGGCTGGGAGTGAAGGTGTAGTCCTCTGAACCTCAACTCTTTGACAAAATTAGTTACCCCTGTCTCCCCATGTAAAGTGAAATGGCACCATTAAAATTAAAGCACAGATGAAATGGCAGCTTTTAAAATACCAAAAGACATAGTGGAAGACTTGCTACATTGCCTTACTATGAGAGGACAGAATATTAAAGATTATTTTTTAATGAACATATGACTCCTCCCCCCAAATAGTTGGATCTAAAGCCTGATAAATCAAAGTAGTACTCACCAGACAATGAAAAGCTTTAGTCAAAGGAATTTAAAGATGTGTTAATTAGTCAAAAGAGAGTCCATAGTGTTGTAAACATTATAGGAGAAACCTATTAAAACCAGTGAACAGATATTAATTGAAAATGTTGCATAAGAGCTACAGAGTTCACACAAAGTGCATCTCACTTGATATTAAAGCCTGAGTATATGCAAATTCAGGAGCTCGCAGATTAGCTTGCACTCTTTTTCGATGCCTAGCTGTGAATAACTGAAAAATATCCTCACACGTTGGCTGAATACCTACTAGCAAAGCTGTTGCGTGCTTCATGGGTATGAAATATAAAATAACAGGTGAGGTGCTGCTGGGCTTCAGCGGGGGCATAGAGAGGCTCCACTAAACACCAAGAGAATTTCTTCTGAGACGGATTTCCTTACTTGTCCTTAAAGGGACTCCCACAGCATTGTCAGACAGCAGGCAGCTCCAAGAGAGATGAGCACTAGCAGTACGCAGGGGGATGTCAGGGTGCCTTTCTGAAGCATAAATTCACTGAGTTTATTTGCTAATGGTCCCTTGTTGCCCTGCAGTAACTTGTTAGTGTGTCTGAGCCAAAAGGCCTGGATTCACCCAAACTGCAATGCCCAAGTCACCAGCATGGTGCCTGCAGGGCCTCCATAGAATTGTTTAGGTTGGAAAAGACCTTTAAGACCAACCGTTAACCTAACCATGCCATCCCACCACTATACCATGTCCCTAAGCACTTCGGCTACCCATCCATGGACCCAGGGCAGAGGCAAGTCCCAGACGGCCATTCACATCTCAGTAGGTTTGAAATGACTCCTGAAGGAGCCACTCTCTCCCTCTTATTTCTTTGCTGTAGGAAGCCCAAGATGCCTGAGCTCCTAAATTTGTGGCCTCATATTAGCTAGACTTAATTACAATTCCTTCTCTTCCCCGTTCAGCCCAGCCCTCCAGCAGCAGCCACACTCTCTCAGCTCAGGAACGACAACAGTTTCCCTGTCTTTTTATAGGAGCAATAGTTGTCCTAATTAATGGGATTTTTTAAACCTCCCATTCTTCCTACAAAGGCAGCGGCTCCTGCTCCCTGGTGTGCCCTCCTGTACGTGCCTCTGCAGTGCAACGTTTGTTGGTGGCTGGAAACACTCACACCGCTCTGGTTGTGGCCATGGTCATGCTGCCATAGTCTCATCTGCATGCACCCATGGGTTTCTGGAAGCACTTTGGGAGCTCCTTGCTTATCAGACTAAACCAAGTGGGTGAAGAGGGAGGGCAACGTCACAGCTTTTCTACTCCAGTGACTTCAGTATTAAATTTTATTTCCTCTGTTTTCCCCAGTGCTGAGATAGGCATACCACACCTCTAGGCAAATCAAACGGTTGAATGGCAGTTAAAATCCTAGCATTACTGCTGGTGCAGTGTCAAGATTCCCCATCTTTACTGGCTGGCCAGTGAGTACGGATGCATCTCATGAGCCAGGAGAATCAGGGAGGCTGTGTCTCGGCCGTGCTCCTCACAGATCCTGGCCTGGATTTGAGCCAGCATCATCTCTGGTCTAAAGTATAGCAATCCCAAACCAGACTGCAACTGCTCACATGCCAGGTTCCTGTGGAGTCACGACCAGCCAAAGTCCAGGTCATCCACCCATGTATGATCTTACCTCCAAAGTCTCAGGAAAGGTCTTCCTAGGTTGTTACATAGGACTTACTCCATCCATGGGCATACCCAGTAAGGGGGTAAGTAGGGAGGCACTCCGTTTTCATGATACCATACGGTAAGTAAGCTCTTCCGTGGCCAAGAAGGAAGGCAATTCAGGATCAACCTGACATATGCTCTCCAGCTTGCGGTGCCTTTTGTACTACACTTCAGTGCAAGCTCTGCGTGGCTTGCAGGAAACTCATGTCTGAGCTAGAGAGCAGGTTACAGAAGCAATGCTCTACAGCTCCAGATTGCTCCCTTGTCATCAGCCTTAAACTGGGCCTTGCCCTTCACAGGGAGCTGATAACAGTATTCTCTAAAACCACAAATATTGTTATATGACATCTCTTTTCTCTTCCAAGGATTCTCTTTTGGGAACATGTCCTCATCAGCCTGCTTCGAATATCAGCCCTTTGCTCCCCATCAGCCATGCTGCAGGTGCAAGTATATGATCAAGTATTTGATGCATTTCTTTCAATTTCCAAAGTCCAGAACAGGGACTACTCAAGCAGCTGAATCCAGGGAGTGTTGAGAGCACAACTTAGTTATCCTGGAACTGATTCAAACCTCTGGAGGTGTTTTGCACTGGGTTACCTCAGATCCAGAGCTGGTTTGGCGATCACCATCCTCTTTATTCATCCATCAGAAAATAGAAGGTGTTACAGTTCAGTACAGTCATAAACACATCATTACCAATGGAAAATTGTGTTGGCAGTTTCTTTTATATCCAGCCAAATTTAGACAAATGGAAAGGTCAGCTATGCAGGCACTGGTTTTACATATGTGCATTAATTACAACACAGTTGCCTTTTGCTATTCATTTCATCTGCTAAATATGTATGAATTTGAATAAGAAGAAAGAGGAAGCACAGAAAGACAAACAGAAAAGGGAAGACAGGGCAAATTATGAATGGGACTGGTCCTCCCTTTCTGGACCACACACTGGAAAAGATTCAAAACTAGCCAATTGCAGGGAGTGGGAGAAGTAAAGAGAAACATATCCCGTGTCAGCTACAGCTTTTTCTGTAAAGCTTTCAAAGAAGAGCGGGTCCTAGAATTGTTTAGTGAGCTCAGCTCCTTGGAGAACCCCTATGTTGGGGTTTTTCCCAAGTAAGGTCTGTAGGTTTAGGCACTCCGGTATTCTCCTTAACTATACAGCCATGCTCTTAAGCCAAACTAAAATTTTAATTAGTTCAACACATTTTTCATTAAGCACCATGACTTTCCACACACAGATCCTCATTGGGGATACCTGGCATCAGTTAACACTGGAAACCGGGAGGAAAAGAATCCTGAACAATGTCATCAGGAAATTCAGAACATGAGTTTGGATTCATGTTTGGATTGAACACTTTTGGATATGACAGCATCTGAAAATCAGACAGCATAAAGTAAGTAGTGGTAAAGAGACTGAATACTACTTTCACTATTATAGCCTGCACGCTATTCTTCCACAGCTCTATTGTACTGTGTACTTAGCTGACAACACAGTACCCAGATACAGTAGAAGTCCTATTGCCTAGGGTAAGGGATGCACCACAAAAGTTGGCAAAATCTGTCCATTCTCTTCCCAGGACAAGAAAGATGAATGCTGTGAAAGAATCACAGAAAAGGACACGACTTCCCCAGGGAACACAGGGTAATGAGTATGTGCATTACAACCAGACTCACTGAGGTGGAGTTACTGAAGCCTCCCAGATACGCCAAACTATTTCTTCAGATTCTTGTAGTACCTCATGGTCTTGGGTTGTGGGAGCCCTCATTGCATCTGTCTGGTTAAACTCCCTTGGTCACAGGAATCTTGTCCAAGTAGGGAGAGCTTTCTGCTATGCTATGGCTCCCCAAAACTCCTGAGCCACGGACCTCTGCAACTGTAAAAAAAAAAAAAACCCACAGTACTGCTTACGAGAAAAAGGTTGCGGTTTATAATTATAACATAAAAGCTTACATCCTCAGGTGATTAATGCAAAGAGAGCTCTCCATAGTTTATAAAATATATTTAATTATATACATATGAAAAATATGTTACATAGAATAAGATATGTTGCCAGGAGGGTACCAGAAGCTTTAGTGTCATTAACTTGATGGCCTTCCAGTCCAAGTTATGTGTGGAGACAATAATACAGATATTCTTGCCTCCTCTGCACTTCCCCTTTTAGTGTGGATTACCCAACCACATGGCTTTACTAACTGCTTAGGTAGTCCTTTCAAAGGAAGGCTCAGTCATTTGCTGTATATTGGATACTGGTATTGACTTCTAGGGAACATGGAAGAAAAATGGCAGAGAGATAGAAGCTCTTTGGCAGGTAGATAGTTCAACAGACCTTCTTCCTGAAACTGTGCTTGTCTCTTTCAAGCAGCCCAGATAAAATATCAAGTCCACGAATTGGACTGTGCATTTGTAGCAGTCTAGTCCAG
Organism: Gorsachius magnificus; assembly: GCA_034008185.1. Classification (NCBI taxonomy): domain Eukaryota; kingdom Metazoa; phylum Chordata; class Aves; order Pelecaniformes; family Ardeidae; genus Gorsachius; species Gorsachius magnificus. The sequence continues at coordinate 51,489,944 of CM067082.1, read as the reverse complement.
GTCAAATTAGCATGGATTTTCTCTAATCCATTCATCTATATTGCCATGAATGGGGGTGGGCATTTACCCCAAGAAAGGCAGAGCATCATATTAACACTTTCTCTCTGCTCTACACGGGTGTAGTAGCTTTAATTCCTTGCAGAGCCCCACAAGAGCTGCACTGATAAAAGACTAACAGGAGGTGCTTAGTCAGCGAGCTACAATTTAGAGTTTCCTGATGGTGTGATTCCTGCAGCCCCAAGAATAATACTCACTGTGTGTACATAAGCAATAACAGGATGCCTCTACCCTGTTCTTTGTAGGTTGCAATTATCTATACACTTTGCATCTTGCTAGTCGTCTTCAAGTTAGTGTATTTAGTATGCTTATAAGGGATGGGCTGAATCCCAATCAGATACTTCCTTCCGTATTATCCCAAGCAGGTGGGGGCAGGGGGGGCTTGCAGGAAAGGTAGTTAAGAGTTTCTTGGAGTAGCTGTTTACTAATTTGATGCAAAGTTAAGTAACCATACAAGAAACTACTGACGAGCTGCAAAAGCATGACTTATTAACGAGGTAGGATTTGGACTTTGTATGCCTCCCTTACCTGCTGCTAACGCACCGATGTGAGTCAGAAGCAGGTAGCAGCTCTGCAATGCCAGTGCATCTTTATACGCTGTTCACATTTCATTGCAACATGTCACATTTGATATGCCATAATGCAATGTGACTAATTTAATCAGATGTGAAGTGCACTACAGCAACACATCAAGTTTGAAAATTTGGAGAAAAAAAAAAAAAGAAGTTGGGGGAGGAAGTAAAGCCTTAGCCAATCCATGGTTGGATTATTTTTCTCAGCTGGAAGGCTTCATTTTCTGAGCTTGGTCTTTTCTATTCTGACCTTCCAGCCAAGGGCATGTGTCAGGAGGCTTGTATTTCCCAAAGGCAGTGACACAGTCTATTAGGTCATATGAGCTGGATCATCAAGCCTTCGCCCATCTCAACTTCTGGGCCACCATTCCTTGCCCACCCCCGCCTCCCCCAGCAGTAACTCATGATACGATGCCCTTGCCTTTGACAGATCGGGAGGGAAAGAAGCATTTTATTGCTGAACACGTACGTAGCAGAGCCCGGAAACTAAGCGAGTGTACTGTGGTCTGGAGCTAGTCATTTAGTAAGTCTGCATTTAATTAGCTACTTCTGAAATATGACAGGGAGAAAACACAAGATTTACCAGTGCAGTTGCATTCCTAACCCAGGGCTTAGCATTGTTTTGTTTTAAGGTGATGATTGTAATCATAAATATCAAAACAGCCCATGTCCACAAGAGGTTCATCAAGCTTTCAGTACTTTTAGAAAGCGTACCCACACGCATACACTTTGGAGTATTTGTGGGTCTGTGGACAGACAGGCTACCAGTCACAGACATTAGCAATTTTACTCTTTCAAAAACAAAGTGACATTTGCTTAAAAAAATCAGATGAGCCTTTCTTTGGTTCAGTCCTTTCTTTCAGAGCTGCCTTTTCTCTTTGTACAGCACCTAGGACATGGAAGGCAGTGCAAAAAATCATTTGCCTCCTCTTCACTGTAGGCCTGGGAGTTCTTTTGGCTATGTGTCATGGTCCTCAAAGAGTTGTGAAAGGCTCTCAGAGGAATTCACAAAGTGCTAGAAGAAGCTTAAGAAACACTTAAGCTAGTGAAAATCTATGAGCTAGTTGGACCTAAGGGAGGCTGTACAAGGGTCAGATAGTCCAGAAGGAAGACTGTATTTTCACAAGATCTGGGAAATAGTGCTATTAGGAAGTGAGGAAAAAGTACCTACTCCAGTTACTGCAGCAGACACACAGAATAAGACTAAAAGCAAACCTTAGAAAACAGTATGATAAAATATGCTTATATGTTACAAAGAAGTAAAAAACCTATTTATTCTGCCCTTCTCTTATCCCCGTGCTGAGCATATCTCAGCCAAGGGAGAAATTCACACCTTTGCCTCTTTGAGGACCAAAGAAACTTTGCTATGCTGTACTCCTTTAAGACCCAAACATCATCCACAGCTTTTGTGGGCTCTCTTCTCATTTCATTAGGCCTGCAAAGGCTTTGCTGATTACAAATGAGAAGATGCTGTGTTAGCTCCTCCTCCGGTGGTTTGTTTACTTCTTATAGTCCTAGTCCCCACTACACCCCTGTTACAGTGAAGTTATTTTTGTGTTCCTACCTAATAATAAGGATAGGAGGCTCTTTCACAAAGACGTCTGGCTAAACTATAAGGTAAGTTCTTATAATGCATGGGAAGGGTTGTTGGTGTTGACTTAATACTGTGATTTCCCTTTTACTCTGTGAGGTATGAGGTAAATCTTTTATAGCTGTTAGAGCTCTTGTTTTCTGTTGTCCTGTGAGACCACTAACTTCCTGACTGGTCCCCTGCTCATTAACCTTTACTCTTAGCTTTAGGTGGACCCTAATAAAATGGTTCATTGGAACAACCTAAGAGCTTTCTGTTCCATTGGGGAAGAGGATGTTGCAGCAGGCAGCCAACACCAGCAGCGTGCTAGACCGTGGCTAGCTAGATCTTGGAGAAGAAGATGTAGGCAGGCAACTTCAGAGTGGCAAGGAAGAGATCAAGCCAGGACCTTGCAAGGTGATCAGCAAGAAGAGGGTAGTAGTAGTGGGTCAGGAAGAGGGTGAGTTTAGCTTGATTTTGGTTGCAAAGGGATGCTACTGAAACTGAACTTATATGTCTTGTCCTTGTGCACATATGCAACTCCCTTAGAAATAAGGGCTTAAAGGGTAAAAGAGCTCTAGGTGATACCCCTATGCCTGTCCTGTTGCTTCATTTTCAGAGCTGCTGTTCTCTGACCTGCAGAAAATGTTGTTTTGTGTCCTTGCATTGCTCTGGCTCTTTTCCCCAAGGCCTAAAACCTCCTATGTACTTATGAAGTAAACAGAAAAATATGATCTTAGACTACTTGTTCTAGAATTCTTTCTTTCCTGTGAAATATGTCTGGCTTTGAAACTTAAGTCAAGGCACTCTTTATATAACATCAATGCTTGGAGTTAAAGCTGGTTGCCTATTCTTTGAGTGGAGTTACTTCCCAACCTCAGGAACATTATCCTCCCACTGTGCAGATCAGCTCTGCAGCTGGCCAAGAACAAATGGCATGCAGGATCTATTGGGTTTTTGCCTACCCGGTGTGACTTGGAGCTATAGAAGAAGTAGCATAGTACTTTCCTACTGCTCTGATGTTTCTTGTCCTGAGGAGCCCAAAAGACTTCCCTGTAGCAGAACTACCAGGCAAAGATGCTGCAAGATGACTTTGTTATAACTGGTAGGCAGCTAATTTCCAGATCCTATGACTAGTTTACTTGTACAGAAAGTCTCCTTCCAAAGAACAGAGGTGTCTTATAAGCATGAAGCGCCTCTCACAAGGTGGTAATTGTCCTGGCCAACTCATGGAGGGCTCCAACCACCCTTCTGTGCTTGCTGTTCAGGGTGGTGGGAGCTCCCATAGCCCTGGAGCAGGCTTCCTTGTGTAACACAAACCCCTTTCAAAGGCAGGGCTGGGCATTTGATAAGGGGTGTGTAAACATTATCTGGGACTATTTAAAGGTCAGAACTAGGGAAGGGGAGTACTTCTGCAAAGAGAGAAAGATGGTAAAGAAATAAAAAAATGAAATGTTATATTGGGAGGTGGGGAGGCAGAGGGGATGGAAAGAGTGAGGAGTAAATCAAATGAGTTGAGCTCTTGAATGGAAGACACAATAAAGTATTGTGACTCAAGAAAGATTTGTAGTTAGGTTTTATCTTTCGCCAAGATTTTTTTATGGCTGTAGTCTTCTATTTTCAGATCCAGTTCAAGTTCATTAGCTAGGTGGATTGCAGGACTGTTGCAGTGGTTTGGATGGAGTTGGGAGAACACTGAAGTCAGGAGAGCATTATAACCATGGTCCCTGGTCTAGATCCCAGAGCATGAGACTTCTTGCCTTTCTAGTAAGGGCACAGAAGGGTTATTTGTACAATGCCTTGGTGACCCTCTAGGCCACCAAAATGGGGTGCAATGTAACATTTAGCTCCTTAAAGATAATTTGTCTAAGGTCAGAAAACCAAATATTAGGCTTGTGATAATCAATTTGCCTCATCAGAGGCTTATGGTGAGGGAGGGGGGGAAATGGTATGAGACTCCTATAAAGTATTTAGTGATTATGTGTTGTAGAAGACAGATGCAAGCTTTTTCTTGGCTTTGGATCTTTAACTGGTTTGTTCTGCTTGGTCTATTTTTGTTGCTTTATTCTGCAGTTTATAGATTTAGGAGTCGTGCCCCATCTACCAGTGTGCACTGCAATGGTGAAGGCTCTCTGGGGCTCTCTAGGATTCCTGCACCAACAGAGGATGGAAAGATTGTGGAAATGCTGGCTAGGTCTGCCAGCTATTGGGTGCAGCAGGAACCTGCTCGATGTTGGGTTAGAGACTGTACTGGACTGGCTTGCTCAGCAGTAGGTTATCCTTCTCGGAGACGTCTGTTGCAACACCACCTCCTAGGTGAGGAAGACAGCTTGACCTCCCTGAAAAGAGATGAGTTAATCTCAATGGATGAAGGCAATGATGGCAACATCAGAGACACCGGGGCAGACAGCTCCCAGGCAGATGGTATAAGTGATGATGCTCCCAGGAGTCTTGCGGAGGAGTATTCATTGATTCCCTTGAATATACAAAAGAAATACTCTGCTCAGAGTTTTGACCAGCAAGTAGAGAACTATTTTAAATGGCTCTGAGCTTCAGCACATCTGTTTAGAATTTGGGAACCAAATCTTTAAGATGGAATTTGGGAGCTGAATCTTTTGGAGATGCAAATGCCAGTCTTCACGTGCACAGTTTATAGCAATACAGGCTGAAGCCTGCAGCAAAGCTGTGAAGGTTCAAATAGGGTAAAGCCCAGTATATTGGTCTTAGATTGACAGACAGCTAGAAAAGCAAAACTGGAATGCACCTAGCTCCTTCATACAAGTTGCTGCCTACTTTGGGAGTTTAAAAACCTGTAATAATTGTAATGCATTAAAACCAGAAAAATTACTTTGAGTCTAAGATAATGTAATGACTATTTCTTTTGCAATTGTAAGGGATATATCGAGAAATATGGTTGTATTTTGTGTCTTTCTCAGCAGTAGAGTCTTTTTTTAATAATGTCTTGAAGGATATTTGAAATTCAAAATTCTTGTATATGTCAGTATTTCCTTTCGTTAAGTGCTTTAATTTACTCTACAGAGGCCTAGAGGGTTTAGTATTTTTGTTTTTTCTTGATCTACATCCTATTCCACTGCATATATTTGATTATTCATATATAAACATCTCTGTACAATAATGTGAGACAGTTAGAGCACATCCTGCTTTAAAAAAGAAAAGGAAACCCACACCCTCTAGCTGTGGTTAACTTATCATATGAATTAAAAAATAAAAATTTTTTTGTTCTGAGGAACTTATCAAATCTTTCTGTTCTTGTGAGATGGTGTGCAGCTGAAAATCATGATCTGTATCTCACCTTTAGAAATCAGCTTAGAAATTTTTCTTTTATTTAGTCAATGGGTAGACTTTAGAAATGTAGCTTAGTCTAACTGTAAAACTACAGTGTGTGGTTACTGGAAAACGGTTATACTTCAGGTTCCTGATCTGTCATGTTATTTAGAAATGCATCCTATTGACAAGGTTTGGCTATGCCTCAAAGGTGACTCTCTTTACAATGAACAGATTTGAAGTATTACCTATAATAGACTTTTGAAGCAAAGTTTTGGTAGTGGATTTTCTTTCTGTATGCTGGTAGGTAGAGAATCATATAAGTTATCTCTCTCATTGCTCATTTGATTTGCATAGCTTCTGCTCCAACTCTTCTTCATGATGTTGCATATTTGCGGTGTATTGCTTTTTCCATGGTTACATTTCTGCAAGCAAAAAGTGAGTCTTCTGGTTTAGAGACTAGGAGCAGAAGCAAAGGGGTGGTGGCTGTCTCTATTCTATCCATCGCATATAGGAGCTGTGCTGTTGCAGGGAAAAGACAGGCAATGTCATGAAGGTGCTGTGAACACTTCATCCTAATCCAACATACCACTAATGATATGTTGAACATCTTAAGAGAAGGCTTGTTGACTTTGCTTAATCTGATTTTTGCTTAATCTGCCTATGAGCTTAAAAAAGCGCATATGCTTAATCTTATTTGCCAAGTCAGTCTCTTCCTTGCACAATAGAGACCCTATATATGCAGTAAATTTTACATGCTGTATAAAGCTATACTGGAGTACATCAGGCAACTTCTGCTTTAATTTAAGCAAGTGTCCAAGTCAGGAATGGGCTGCTGCTTTAGTCAGATCATACGGAGTCTGCAATATAAAGTTTCGGGTTTTCTGTTTGTTTTCCAGACATCTGTCAAAATACTCAAAGGTGAATGTTAATTCTATGTATTTATTCCTAGGAATGGTGAATGCGAATTGCTTTTTCTTCCCTGAGCCCCAACTTAGGTCTCATTCCTTTGAGCCATAGCTGCTTGGCTTTCTAGAGCATTCACAGAAAATTAAGTTGCATGGGCTTTTTCTGTGTGTGTTATAGGGTTTTTGTTTGTTTAAGGACTATTCATTGAACTTGAGTGAGACTTTGTGCCTCTTAGTAAGGTGTTTGGCCAATACTTGGGACTACCTGGTATAGCAGTAGTAAGACACTTAGCAAAAAAAGTGGGACTACCTGGGGCAGCAGTAGTTGCTTACTCCTTCCTGCTGTGTGTGCTCTTTGGTAACTAACATTGCTAGAAACCCCTTGGAGCTTCTGCACTCAAATCCCTTAGGGCCTATGAGTCTAGACTGAAAACCAGAAGCTTCTTAGTTGAAGTTAATGCTATCTTCTATTTAGTCTATGTTATATCAAAACAGCATTGTAAGCACGCATAGCTCAATTCACCTGACAAGCTTGCTCTGTGAAGGTACTACAGGGTATAATGCAGAATTAACACTGTCATCTGGTTGTTAGAGCTGGAACACTGCAAGGCTTCTACAGATATCTCTAAAATTATGCCCTTGATTATATACATTTCAGAAAGTGATGTGTTCATGAAAGTCAGCCTGGCAATGCTTCATGTAGTCTTCCAAGAGCTTTTGTTTTCAGAGAAAGACTCATGAAACATCTTTTTTTTTTTTTAAATAAAACAAAACCCCACAGAAATGTCACCAGTAGGTAGTAAGATACCAAGCATTGTAGAGGTGTCAGCTTTTTGACAGCATGATTCAGTATTGTGCATTTTCAGCTTGACAACTATACAGTTTTTCCTTGTGAATCTGAGATCCTGTAAGCATTTTTGTGCATGCTTGTCTTTTTTTTTCTTTCTTTCTCACAAATGATCTTACAATGGGGATTTTTATCATATGTTGAGTTAAACACAGGTATAAATGTCTGAAAGATCAAGACCTCAGAGGAAAAAAATCCTCTCAGAGTAACTTCCTAGGAAACAAAAGCCTGCAAGGCATTAACTTGAAATATCATCTAAGAAAAATAGATCAAGCAAAGCTGAGGAACAATTCAGAAAGAAAATTTAGCTATCTCTTGAAGAAAGTGGATCAGAGGATATAATTTTTTGGGGGAGGAATTTGAATTACTGTGCTCCTTTCCAGTTTGACTTGCAGTCATGTGCCTGTTTGTATATATCAGCAAAGTCAAGGACTCCAGGACCAAAGTCAAGTGCTGGAATAGCAGCTCTTATTAGTCTAGGGTTGCTCATGTTGCTGAGCTTTAAACCACCAGTTTCTTCCAATGTGGGGGTTCTAATGTCTCCTGAACTCGCTACATGTGCACAGCAATAAAATGGCAAGATCGCTGTATCTATTCATCCAGCTAGGATGAATAATGAGAAAAGTCAAAGTAGCACAAAGCAGGCTAACCCTTAGGATATGACTGCATTGGGGACCTATGTATATATGCTCTGGCTGCATGCTCACTTTTACATCTCTGTCTTCACTGCTGCTGGCACCCTTCTCTGGTCTAGACAAGAGCTTTTGAGTATCTGGATACTGAAGAGGGTTGTTGACTTTGCAAGTATGCCATTTTTCTTTCCTCTACATAGGTTCACAGGGCTTCCTTCCCTTGGTCTGACCAAGGGTCTGTGAGAGCAGGTTTCCCCATGGGGCTTTCTTACTCCTTGCCTACATCTGCAGGAGCATCTGTGTATTTTGCTTCAAGTAAGAGCCTGCAGGAATAAGGAGGTTTGAGAGGAGAACAAAGTCGGTGAGCTTAGAGACCAGACTGAGACCTCCTGAGCGTGGGAGCTGTCTTTGTTCTGCCTTTCCACCATAATTAATGCAGTGGGGCCCTGATCCATGACTAGGGCTCTAATATAATATACATGATCATTAATTATTTCATTACAGTAACCTCCTTTCCTTTCCCCATGACTAGCTGCCATGTAGAAAGACACTTAACAATATTCAAAACCAGTGCTGTTTTTCTGGGCCCAGCTCTAAAGTAAATAGACTATTTTTGCTGCTCTGAGAAAAGATTCAAGGCAAACTTTGGTAAAGGATCAGGAGTTGTGTTGTATGGGTTTTTAGTGTGTTGGGTTTTTGTTGGTTTTTTTTAGTTAAACCAGTCTGTCTGTGCCTACTTGGAAAGATCCAAAGAACCTGTGTCAAAGTGTTAGCTGAAGTGCTACAAATAGGGTTTTATTCCTTTCTCCCTACCTCCTCCCCCAAATAACTCTATTGTTCTTATAAATCCGCAGCATTCCAGCTGTGACTTGACAAGAGCCCTGACAGTCGCAAAAGCCGAATCACACAAGCAGTGTTCTTGTTCCCTGAATTATTTTACACAGCTAAATTTAATACTTTCCCCCCATTTCCCCACCTTTCACTCTGGCAGATATTTAAGCTGCAAATTAGAGATGTACTGAATTAGCCTTCAAACCTCGCAAAGGCTGTCAAAAAGCTGACTCTGTAATGATGTGACTTTGATATCAAACAGATTATTGCTTATGTATAGCAGCACTTACAAACATGTGCGTACTTGTAACTCCTGGCCTTTGTGCCGCCAGGCAGCCAGCAGGTCATTAATGTACGGCACAAAGAGGACGGAGCCCCGCGGACCTCGCTATCGGTGTGCTGGAGAAGAAGAGTCAGAGTTTCCAACAACCACTTTCAGTTGGCAGAATTGTGATTGGAACCATGTGACAGTTTGAGGCAATGTACCACAGGCAGCCAATTTATTACATATGGCAATATGATTAATGGTATCAAATGTTTTTATAAAAAAAAAATTCCAAGAATATTACAGCAGCCAATTGCATGGAGTCCAAGGCAGTACGAATCTGTTCCATGAATTTAAAGTCAGGCGGATGAGGTTAAACGAGGGGGCCTGAGCCAAGATAATGATTACCAAGTAAGTTGTTTCAAAAAAGCAAAGTGTTTAGAATGTGTTCATGAGCAACAGCCCCTTTTCTCTCTTGTCTTACAGCCTTAATGGGTACAGTCTGGAACAGGTCCCTCAATGCAAGCTGCCTTCTGCTCTTAGCCTCTCTCCTGTAATCCAAAGACTTGGTAATGATATCAAACAAAACATACAGCGCCAAGGCAAACAGCAGCAGGTTAAGAGGCGGAATGGACTAAGATTCTGTTGAGGACTGTTTGCTTATGATGGTGTCTCTTTGTTACATTTTTTTAATCAAATTATATGATTGAACAAGCACATGGTTGGTTGTAGTATCTGCCAAACAAACAAAAAAATAGTGCTAAAGGTGCTATTATTGAGGAGGAAATTTCAGGAAATGCAAGTATGGAGGGGAGGTCTGCACACCCCAGGATCTTCCCAGGACTGTCCGTCCTGCTGAATCAGGAAGGTCTGGCACAGTTTTGGCCTGTGTCAGGTTCCCAAACAGTAGCTGGGCAGAGTTTAGGAGTCGGCACGGTTCCTCAGAGTCTGTTTGCAGAAAGCAGTGTTGCTCTGGAGGGTGAGAATAGATGCAGGCTGGCTCGTGCTGGTGTGTCTCCACCCCGCAGAGCAGTCCTAAGCATGTTTCAGTTACTAGTGATGACATAGCTGGAAATTACAACTGTAATAGTAAATTATTCTATTTTGTTTGTTTGTGCAAAGTGCAAATACCAATAATGCATTTAAATGAAAAAAACCAAACCAAAAAACAAACAGAAGCACTATTTATACCTATCACCTTACATACATTTCTCTGGCCAGCTCCTTACATACCTGGGACTTCATGTTTGTAGGGCTGAGTCCCCACCCAATCTCCTTTTATGTGCTGAATGCATCTGGGCATCCTACATGTGATCAGTACCTTACATGGGTTGTGGAGCAAGTAAGAGACAGAGGAGCTCAGCTGCAGCTAGGGGTGTAAGGTGGGAGCTGCTGCTCCCTCAGCAATGGCTCACATCCACTAGAGCACTGCTGGAAGACACTGTCCCACCGACAGGCACATCTCTTGTGATCTCACATAACTGGGGCTGTGCTGGTCCTGTATTAGTTTGACCTGCATGCAGATTGCCTGGATGTCCCTTGCAGTGTGTAGCTGGCGCCCCCTTCACTTCCACCCATTTGCAGGATGCCTATGGTGTTGAGACCTGTCTGTTGGGATGCTGGGTGGTTGATGGGATTGCTCTTAAAGTCTGCACGTGTGTTTAGACTTAAATCTCAACATCCCAGAGAACAGAAACCCTATGCCCCAATGCCTTTTGCCTAATGACTGCAGCAGTTACAAACTGCTGCCTTCCCCAGGGTAGCTTTGAAGCTACAGAGGTGCTAGTCCTGAGTGAGCACAACTAGAAATATTTGGCAATCCAAGTATGATTTCTTTTGTCTACTGCTTTTCCTCTTTTCTCACTCTGCTGCTATTATCAATGGTAGCACAACCCTTTTGTTAATACCCAAGACTCCTTTGCCAGAGTGCTGTAATACACTGCATGAAGAGTAAGGTATTTATACCTCTCCTGCCTTAATACAGAGCATACAGCAGGAGGTCCGATATGGCCTATTGCTTCATTTCACACGGCTTGTGGCCACATGGTCCCTCTCTTGTGTGTGCGTGTGTGTTTATTATTGTTGGATAATGCTAAACTTTGTAGTAATGTGGCCTGCCAAGGGGATTTTTGAAAGGCTTATTTGGTCTTCAGTCAAGGAAAAGATTTCCTACGCTTTGTCTGCCCTAAAGGAATAGTTGCCTTGCCTAATTTTAGGCATGTGATGTTGATGTTGTGCATTGCCCTTCAGTGATGCCCATCTCTCTCTGCTGTCGGCGGAGGGAGCTGACAGCCCTGACCGCAGGAGCTCAGAGCTGCACCCACCCTAAACTCCAAAAGCGGGTGATGCGAATTCCCCCTTTGCACAGACGCACCTGTCTGCACCTTCGTGGCCCTCCGAGCTCCTGCTTACGAATGGCAGCCTGGCCGTACGTGCGTTAGCATTTTAACAAGACGTGGAAACCTTTGAACAAATTGCCAGAAAACTTTTAGCAGGGCGAGCGCGTGCGAGCGCTGCCTGCACCAAGTGACCCTCTTACCGCCGGAGAGGGAGAGACAAAGTGTGGCACAAAGAACGAGCAAATGAAAGAGCTGGCTTGCAACTCTGATCCTTACGGACTTTTCTTGAGCTCTAGCAACAAAAAGTGTAACTCTTGTGATGAATACAGTCCTACTGTTGTATTCCTACCTTCCAACAATAATTTCAATTGAACCCTACAGCATGTGGAGTCCCTTTGCTTTTTAGGTCATAAAGCAATGTGTGGAGTAGAGACTTAAAAAATGGACTTTTAAAAGACTCCAATGCCTCAATCTCTCCAAGAACTCGACTGATAAATCTCCTGTGTAAAATGATCACATTTTATAGAGAAGAATCTTTGTTAGACATTCATTAGCAATAACATGTGAGCCAATTTAGGGAATGAAACCTTTCTTCTATATAAAACCCACTGTGGTCACTAAAACTAATGACTTTTTCGGCCTACCACCCTTTAATTCAGTAGCGAGGCACGTGAATTTCCTGTATTGCTTAGTTCTCCAACAATTTGTTTATCTTTGAAGAGCAGGTCCCTGACTGTGTGAACTCAGGCACATCCAAAAGGTTAAGTAATAATAAAAAAGTAGATCAGGGCCACAAATGTGGTATTTAAAATCGTGACAAAATTCTGGCTGTATTGAGGAGGTCTGGAAGAAGAACAGTTAATGGGCTTACTTCTATTTCAGCTCATCTCCACATGAGAAGCAGCCTGGGCAGGAGAGAATTGAAAATACAATATGAATTTAAATGCTCTGAGGCTGATCTGAACCCATCAAAGTTGGTGCAAAAAAAAATCCACTGACTTCAGTAGCCTTTGGAGCTGTTGATGCGTGTTCTGCTAATTACAAAAAAAAGAAAATTAGTTTTTTAGCCACCATGCATTAAATAGAGATAGGAAGAAGGAACATGTCAGATTCAGGTTTTTTTGTGTGTGTTTTTCTTTAGATATGAATATTTTTAACAATGAGATATAAAGATGGTAGTATTAACAAAGAACAGAATGGGCTGAAAATCATGGAAAGGTATTTTTCATATTTTTAAAACATAGCTGACAGTGGGAAGGTTTACTCTTAGGTTCAAATAAGATAGGTTGTAAAGAGGAGAAAGATATAAGTGGCCTCACAATTGTAAAAAAAATTCTGTCCTGCATTTGCCAAAGGTGTATCTATGCTTCTGAGGGGATGTTAGCTGTAATGTGCCTTGCCTGGAGGGCTGACCAGAGCGTTTTGGGGCTCCGTTTTGGCCTGAGTGCCAGGCTTTCCCTACCACTAGAAGGGAGAGAGGGAAACTGCCTGTGCGTGTCTTGTCCAGATATGGAGCCAAGGCATGCACTGTTGTCCACTGGTCCAGTTTTGGAAAAAGACACCTGGTTTCTTAGGTCAAGTCTAAAAAGACTCCTGGATTTATTTTTCCTAGATGAATACAAAATTTGAAGCCTGTTTTGGTTTTACATAGTCTCCATAAGAACGTAAGTGTCTCTATAAGGCACAATTCCTTAGTGCCTAATTTGCTTCTATTGTATTCCAGGCAAATTAAGAACAAAGGCATTGGGGAATGCATGGAAAAGTGTCAAAGTGACTGAGAGTCAATTTCCTGGGACTTTAGCTGAAATCTTAGTTCCCAAGTTGCTTTTAAAACACGAATTAAGTTCCTGAGTCACCCAGGAACTGATGAAAATGTTCCTTTGAAATGTGACGAGGAGCTCAGACAGAGCAGAATGACACATGGTCCTTGGGGCAGGATCGCCCAGAGAGAGTGATGAAGTGCATTTCATGTTACCTGTAATATTTTTAATGCAACTTATTAAAAAATAAAATTAACAGCACTGTGCAAGGATGCCATAGACCTGGCTGGATGAAGAGGCTTTAAGGGTGCTAAAGAGGGCACGCAGAGCGTGTAGTGCTCGGAAATGGTGAGACCTCAGAAGTGCTGGATTGCGCTTTGGTCCCTTAGAAAGGTCTGGTCCAGCCTCTTCAGAGTGGTGGCACACTGAGGAAAGCGGCAGATGGGAGCATGGACGATGCTCTCCAAGCTGTCCTGGTACGAGCAGCTTCTTTTGTTGATTTCCCCAGGCTTGGAAAACTGGTGTTGAGTTTCATGATCCCTTGATGCCAACATACTTACCTGCGGGCTCCCAGTAAAAGTCATCTTCTTGGCTGCACATTCCCATGGCCTCCCTTGTGCTGACAGGAGATGGGTGAAGGCACCGATTGGCTGCAAACTAATCCAGCAAAAGGAGGGTAGGAGTGTAAACTGATTTTCAACCAGATCTGTTTCTCAGTCTGGCTTACGCCATGGCTGGGTGGGGCTAATGCTGGTGTGAAGAAAGGGGCCAACCTTTTCGCAGGGAACCTGCACCTCCACCAGCTTAAATCTGTTGCGAAACTGCAGTGTAACTAAAACCCAGCAGATGACTTTTGGATTTTTTTTTTTGCTGTTACAGCAGAAAGACTTTTAATTTACCCACATATTATGACTTCATCATTAATAAGGAGGAAAGTAAGTAATGAGACAATGTGTACAAAATGAACAATTTTGTACCATAGCAAGTTGTCTGGCGAATTCTTTCATGAATGCTCTCTGTGTGATATTTCTATAGTATAATAGGTTCTGGCTGTTCACTCTAATAATTCTGAGCTTCAGGGTAAGATTTTATTTCTCTTTTGAAAGTAATATAATCAGTGGTGCTAGCACAAAATTCCCTGTGTGTTTTTGTGCATCCTTAACACTTCTTGGGATGAAAGTGAAACTTATATTATTTAGAGCAGTTCAAAGAACTAAGTTCCTTCTGTAATGGTGGTTCCTGCTAGAATTCCTTATGAAAAAACATTAACCAAGCTAACGGTACTACAAAGCATAGTAGGTATTCTATGTTTGCAGAAGGAATGGGTCCAAAAAGCTTTAGAAAATGTTAGTTTCTTTGCACTAAAGGCTTATTTTAAAAGTCACCCGAGGACAATGTGGATATTTGTCTATCCAGGAATGTTATTTATATGCTGTGTGAACAAAGCTCCTGGAGATGAGGGTAAAGGGGTTCTGGCAAAGCATGAGGTAGCTTAGGACAATAATGATGCAGGTACCAGCACATGTTTTGATCGAATTTTGTCTTTGCTTGTTAGTTTACATTCGCTGCTCTCTCAAGAGGATCACAGAGCTTTCCTGCCCTCCACAGAGCTCTCCTGCCTCTCTTCATTTCCTCCTCTTGCCAGGGGGAGAGGACCTCTCCTGCTGCATCCACTCCGCTCCCAAGCTCCTGGCCCTTTTCTTGATTTCCTGTAAAGCTCCCCATTTTTTCCAGGGGAAAGTTTATCATGTCTTCTCCTTGCAGAGCTAGAGCTGTGTCTGTGGCAAGCCAGACTGCGCAGCTGGAGAACTTGCTAAGGCAGTTCTTCTTCCCAAGGCACAGGGAAGAACGAGTTTCTCATCTGCTGGCACAAGTGTGTAGCTACTAACTGGTTCTCAATATTATAGGGTCTGAGTTTTCCCCTTAAATTGCACAAAGTTTCTCATGCAAGGAGAATAACTTCAAAACCAGAATGTGGTCATCTGTGCCAGAAACATCCTTCCACTGTCTTCCCACAGTTGTTTCAGTCTCTCTGGTGGCAACTATCCTATTTGCTTCAAAACTGAGAAGAGCTTTCCTGCTGCCTCCTGGGCAGCAAGGACCTTTCCTTATGCTTGAACAGGTAGATCTCCTTCCCGTCCTCTCCTCACTACTGTGCTAGGCTATTCGTGCATGTGTCCCCAAGGCCTTCATGGGACTTTGTTGGGGAAAACTAAGGTCAGCCTGGAATCACTGTTGTGTTTAACATGTGGTTGCTGTCCTATGAACTGGATTTCTTTGTAACAATACTCACAAACTAGAATAACTTCTGTGCTTTTTTTTTTTGTTCTAACCAACATTATCAAGGTCCTAAGTCATTATTAGCTGTTTCACGGGACTGTGAGTTCATTAATAAGTAGTAACTCATCACCTTATGAGTTTTATCCATCAATGCAAACTTGGTTTTAGCTGTTGCAGCAATTCAATTAGCATTTGGTATGTCTGAAAAAAATTGAGTGTCAAGCCCTCCTATTATAAGGACTCATTAATAAACAAAGCAATCTTTGTGATAAGTCATGCCAGGGGTTTTAAAGAAAAGGTGATTACCTGCTTTGACAGCAATAAAACAATCAGTAGAAATTCTCCCATCACCTATACAGACATACACGATCCCCTAAAAGAAACATATGTAAATACTTAACAGATGGACAAGCGAACCTAGGGATGAATGTATTAGGAAAACAGAGCAATCACTGCATTTTTCGGCAGAAATGACACTAACATCTAAGGACCAGGTTAGAAATATTTTGATTAGCTGGAAGCATAAGCTCAGTTCATAGCAAAATCAGTTTAGGTCTTCATCCCTGTTACACAGATAATACACCATTTGTGTCACCTGCAGTGGGATTTTTAGATGGCACGGATCTGTTGTTGGATGAAATTTTTGCTTTGTCTTAAATCAGTAGCAGCCTTGCTATCATTTTTTTCCCACCCTCTGTGCACACTGAGGTCCTACAGAGTCTGAGAGCTGAGGTTGCCCTGATGCCCTTGAGGAGTACTTTTTGCTACTCAGCTGTGCAAAATGCCATGTGTTGCTTCTCATCACTGCTCTGCAGAGATGACTGCATTGCAGTGGACTCCTATCAGTTCACTGTGAAGCCTGTGGTAAGTGTCATTTTGATGGTCTGAAAGAGTCCATAGAACATTGTTAAAAGCTGAAGAGACCTACAATGAAAGCTAAAATAATGGCCAAAACAGGCCTCTAATCTAATTAAGTATTTCAAATGAGGGACTTTGTTTTTGGAGGCTGCCTTAGCAAATTTTGTATTGTACTCTGGGATAAATTGCATTATAGGAAAAAAAAGAGATACAGCCAACTGATAGCCACTGTTTCACCTCTCTCCAGTTTAGCTTGTCCTTGGCTCTCTTCCTTTGAGTCCTTCCCGTGTGAAGAAATGCACTGAGATCCTCTTCATCAGTGTAGAAGTATAAATGATACAAAGGAATAGCAACTGAGAGACGAAGCCTTCACTGGAGGACCAAGCCATGAGGCAGGCTCTTTGCATTACCAAGACTTTTTTGAACTTCCATCAGGATGAAAAATGTCTGCTCATCCTGCCCCCACGCTCCTAGTGGATTCAGGGAGCTTTCCAGTTTGGTGGTTTTACCATTGCAGTCAAGGGATGATGACAGGCACCATGGCTGGTGAGGGGTTGCAGTGGTGGGATTTTTCCATCTCAGTGTATTTCCCCATTTTACTTGGACTAAGAAACTTCTGAAACTGGTAACTTTTAATTTTACCCATCAGAGCAAGCAGATTCAGATTCCCAAAAGTCAGTCTGTCACAGTCAGGTTTCCTGCCTAATTTTTAAGGAATAAGATGGTCAGATAAGGTTTATCTTCTCTTCTACAGTTCAGGTTTTTCCCTTCAAATATCTAAGGCAAACAAACATTTTGAGGTTTGAAAAGTTTCTATGCCAAATCCACCCATCCGTTAGGCCATTATTTGGGGTTTGTTTGGCAGTAGACTCCTCTTTAACTAACTGACAAACAACCTGAACCGGGTATCAGTTGCTATCTGAAAACTATTTTTATGTTTATGGGAGTCTTTTAGTTTTCTGTGACTTAGATTTTACTTGTGAGGTAATTTTATGATATTGAAATACAGGTTGTTATCATGAGTATCCTTTAGTCTAGATTGGGATGGATGGGGTTTGGATAAGCTCTCCCAGTTTTACATCGGTTTACAGTTCTGTGACTGAAATAATAATCTTCTAACATTAATAAAGTTCTGTAAATTTGATTCAGAGGCCATTAAGGTCAAGGGTAAGACCAACTGTGCCAACTTCAGAGTCCTCTGGGAAGTCTCCCGTGCCTTAATTGACTGCAGCAATATCAGAGTCACAAGGTGAGGCTATGAATGGTGCTCTGCAGTGCTGGGAAGCTCTTTGCTGCTTTTCCAGAAGATCAGGTTTCCTCACATTGATGCCCTGGCACGGACCTTTGGAGGTCACCTTGCTAGAATATTATGATTACATTTCCAGATCATTCCCTTTCCAAAAGGCTTTTGTTCCCTGGAAGGTGCCACCTGAATAAAATAATATTAAAAGACAAGAAAAGCCACCAGCAATGAAAATGATTCTCTGCAGATTTAGTAACTGCTACAGCATCTTCCTTCCCCTCTATTCTATTTCATTGACATTGGCAATAAAAAATAATCACTTAGAGACAATGTCCTTATAGGCTGGCAGTAAGTCTAAATGGCAACAGCTAAAAAGACCCAGAGAAGAACATTTAAGATACATGTATTATTGCTTTGGCTTTTCAAAAAATGACAAAAAGAGAGTCTCTCTTGCTCAGCATTTGTGTTTGCTTGGTGGGAATGGGAAGAGGCAGAAGATACCAGGATATTCTTTCTTCTATTTTCATTAGCTACTGTATATAGAAGGCAGCAGACACTGAGTTTGTGCTTAGAATAAAAGAAAATCTAAAACCAGACAAAGCTTTATTTTGGCACAACCACAGCACTTTTGGTAAAGACCTTACTGTGCCCTTCCCAAACATAATGCTCTATCTCCATCCCAAAAGCTGAAGACGGGTACTGGGGAGGGTCAGGGAATCACTGCCCACTACATTTTCTCCTCTCTGTCCAAAAATTGGTTTCATGTTTTTCTTTCCTTCATGTTTCCTATCACTTTTATTTATGAACAGAAACAATGCACGACAGATAGTCTATCTGTTGAGACGACATATTGTGGCAGATCCCTTAGGAAAGCTGTAGCTGGGTTGACATTTTTGTCTCATCACTGCTCTGAAGAATGATTTTGCTTGTGGATTCTGAGAATGACTCACAGGATGACCAAATATAAGTGCGTTTTGTAAACACAATAAGTTAACAGTAACTGCATGGTTGGCCCATGTTCCTCTGCCTGCCCATGTTTGTGTAGACTTAATGATAGATGTTATTCTGTATGGAAGGATAAAAAAACTTCATCAAAATCTGGGCATTAGGATGGTTCAGCCGGTCAGACTTACCAGCTGAGTGTCTTTTTGTTTATAGTGAAAATACATATATAGCGGATTCCGATTCTGGCATCTGCGGTGTGGCACTAACACCTGGCTGGAGCGCGTGAGGACTGCAGGTTTCTAGGACAGCTGGAGCTGCTGTAGGTGGGAAGGAGGTGACCGGGTCCTCCCTGGGGTCCCGCTCTTGCCTGCCTGGCTGTGTGGACACAGGGGTTTCCCTGAGCAGCTCTGGCTGCAGGGCTGGAGCCCAGGCAGCCGGGAGGGGACTCAGCCTGCTGAAAGCCAGACACACTGTCTCCCACGCTCATGTGTGTGAGTATTTTGTACGGCTACAACCCCCTTTCGGATTACCTATCTGTAAATAATGAGAGACGAACTTGTCCTGTGTCCCTCCCTCCATCTACAAGACTTTCTTCTTCCATCTTCTGTGTTAGAAATACAGAAAACTGAATTCAGTGTAGCGTTCTGTGTATCTGACTTTCAACGCTGCTCGGAAAACCCTAAGGCCAGGACTGAAATAAGAGCTGAAATCCAAACAATGTGTGACTGAACACAAAACAAATCATGGCTTTGCAGGAATATGTTGTGACAGCTCTGCCTTCTCCCATAACTGCTCGTCGATTTTCCCCCTTACATTTAAATAACATAGTATACATATTGAACCAATAATCAGGTACAATGGAAAATGCATAGTGAAGCTAAAAAATGCTGAGATGTAAAATCGTCTAAAACCCTTCTGCAGGGGCTGGGTGATATTCTCTCTTTCTCTCTCCCCTCCCCCTTTCTTTTTCTCTCTTTAAAAGCAAGGGTGGGATAGGGTTTGCTTCTAAAAAGATAACAAGTAACAAAGGCCGATAAAAACAATACTGAGCCCATCCCACAGGATGGAGGAAAAAAGGGTGGAATTCGCCATGAAGTGAGGAATGCCCGCCCTAACTGGGCAGCGTCTGCATGTATGTGGGACGAAAACTCTGACCTGCCACGGAGCCTTGGCAATAACATTAAAATTCATCCCTCCTTAAGCACTGAAAACGTCTAATGAGCCGGCATGCTCTCCCAACACCCTCCACCACTGCACTCCCCCACCCCTGCTTGCGGGGACCACCCTGGGGTGGCAAAGACCGGAGCCCAGCCAGGTCCCTCACCTCTCCCGACAGGAGATGGTGCTCGGAGGACTCAGCTGTGTCAGCCGCAGGTGGTGAGGCTCTTGCCTGAGCCTGCCTCTCTACTAAACCAGGGGCCTTAGGGAGCAACCGCGGGTGTTAGGAGAGTGCTTTGAGCCCTTGCTCTTGCCCATCCTTGCGCTGCATTTCCATGCCCCGTCAGGGAATAGAGAGGCTTGGCCGGAGGTGGCCCATGAGCTTGTGGGTGCAGCTCTTAGCTCCTGATGGGGGCAATGTTGGTTAAGCAACTCTCCTCTTCAGCAGGATTTTGACGGAAAGGCTTCAACTCTCTCACACAATGGAAGTGTAAATGAGGCCTTTCCCATTTCAATCATTTCTCCTTGCTCACAGCAGTCTGCTGGCAGAGAACCTTCCTTCCTGGGGGTCCCCGCGGGGCTTTTTCAGGGTCAGGTGCCGGTGTTGGGCACCCTGAGCCTCCAGGCATATGGGAGCACCAGTGTTATTAGATCCCTGCATAGGCAGCTAAAGAAGAGGCAGATGAGGAAAGAGCACAATGACGGGGTAGTGGGCAGCTTCAACTCACCTTATTTTTCCCCTTTGAAAACATTCTTTCTTTTCCAATTTTGAGTGGTTTTTAGGGTACTCATTAATCTGGAAAACAAGAACAACTTCCAGACCATTAGTGCCACGGTGAATTGAAACACTAGCCAGGCTGGGCTAATAGTGCCAGGGTCATACAAAACACCAGTCGGCGCAGGCTATTAAGTGCCAGGGTGATTTGAGGGAACAGCTTGCCCAAGATACGAATGCCAAAGTAATTGGAAATACCTCCTCACAAGTCAATGTATAAATCAGCAAACTGTTTTAATTTAACAAAGTATGCATGATTATCTTTGGCCAGGAGAAGGAGCAGTGCAGGCACCAAGCAGGGAACTGCTGATAGTTTTAGTGTCTCCGAGTGCTATGTTTCCTTATTCTTATGGCATTATGGGTAAAATTTCATTACAAGAGATCACAAAAGCAAGGTTGCCAATCCCTGAAAGCTGCACACTGTGCGCTGTGATATCCTTTGAAGAGTGGGGAATTCCTGCAGATTCCAGAGACCTGTCAGTATGGGAAGTGGAAACATAATTTAGCGCTTATGTCCTACAGATGATTTTGGCTTGAAGAGTATTATTCAGCACTCTCCCCTGGAGCTCTATAAAGCCCATGCCAGCTTCCCTAAGTATCTTATTGTCCAGCCACTGTTCTGGCCTGTCACCTGGCTCTGGAGTGTCACCCTGTCTGAAAAATCAATTTACGTAACTCTACACTTATGACTGATGGGATTCAGGGTAGACTTCCAGCTCAGAAAACATGATATCCCCCCCTGCACACTCAGAAAGTTTCTACTTTGCTAGGGGAACCTATGTTAAGCTCCATGGCTTCTGAACTGCACGGTCCAGGCTGGATCAACGGTGATGAGCGGTCATCACCGCTCATCATGGTGAGTATTGTGCTTGGTAGTAAAATGATGAGAAAGGTGACTGAATATGGAGAAATAGAGTTACCGGATGGGACTGTGTTTGTTCGATAATGTAAGAATGAATCTGAACCCTTCTTTGAAATGTCAATCACACATTCCTTTAGTTAGATTTGAGAACACAAGGTTTGTTTTCTTAATTTTTCTAAGACTCTCTGAACTTTCTAGTTCTACAACAAACAGCCTTGAGAGTAACAAAACTCAAAAAGGGTTTTTTGTATTTTTTTCTATGAGCCTTGCTCAAAGAAAGCAACAAAATTGCACTAAGATTTGTCTTCATTGGATTTCAGGTTTGATTTTTGCAGGCTGAAAGAATATAGGAAAGGTTTGGCTACAAGTAATCTAAACTTCTCAAACACCTGAGGTTAGGTTATCATGATCTTTGAAAAGCCTTGCAAAAGGGAGCTTGAATGCATCCCACAGGGTCATAAGAGGTCTTAATGCTGCACGGACTCTTGTCCAGAACACTTTAAAAAGGAAGTATGGAAGCACAGACACATCACAAATGTGATGGGAATGGGATCAGTAATTAATAGGGATGTGACTGGGATGGATGGATCATGAAATATGCTTTCATCAGTAGCGATGATGATAACCTCTCTCTTACCCAGCAGACTGAAATCTATTAGAAGAAATGTTCATAACATGGCCATGTAACTGACTGATACCTAAGCTCTATAACTTGGTTTAACCCCAGCCAGCAACCAAGCCCCACACGGCCACTCGCTCACTCTCCCCCAGTGGGATGGGGGAGAGAATCAGAAGAGTAAAAGGGAGAAAACTCGTGGGTTGAGATAAAGGCAGTTTAATAGGGAAAGCAAAAGCCGCACACACAAGCAAAGCAAAACAAGGAATTCATTCACTGCTTCCCATGGGCAGGCAGGTGTTCAGCCGTCTCCAGGAAAGCAGGGCTCCATCATGCCGAACAGTGACTTGAGAAGACCAATGCCATAACTCCGAACATTCCCCCCTTCCTTCTTCTTCTCCCCGCAGCTTTATATTGCTGAGCATGATGTCATATGGCGTGGGATATCCCTGTGGTCAGTTGGGGTCAGCTGTCCCGGCTGTGCCCCCTCCCAGCTTCTTGTGCCCCCTGCCCCCAGCCTCCTCGCTGGTGGGTGGGGTGAGAAGCGGAAAAGGCCTTGACTCTGTGTAAGCCCTGCTCAGCAGTAACTAAACCATCCCTGTGTTATCAACGCTGTTTCCAGCACAAATCCGAAACATAGCCCCATACTAGCTGCTATGAAGAAAAATTACCTCTACCCCAGCCAAAACCAGCACAAAATCCCATCACATGAACATAACAGGCAGCTTCCTCACATAAAAAGAAGCCACACCAACCAACAGCTGAGTGACCTGTGTGTCCTGTGCAACAGAAACTTAACCTCTCCTCAGTTAGCACTAGTGGTACGATGCTATACAGAGCTGTTGGACAGCTTTGGGAGACTACAGATTCATTGTTTGCAGGAGACATCCCACAGTATTTCAGGAAGTATTATTAAGTGATTTATATTGAACTACAATTATCTTACTGAAATGTGTATGCTATATTTTGCAGGATGTTACACTTGCTAGTGTGTTGGTGCCCCAATTTGCCAAGGTCATTTATGTTTGATGGTCCTTCCATTTATTACCATGGGGCTCTGCATGCCAAAACCTTCTTTCCACCACTTCGATATAACAAACAGAGATTTCCTGAAATCTGAACTTCCCACTGCAAAAATAGTAGTGGAGGAGAATTTCTCCAAGAGTGCCTTTAAGGAAAAAATAAGCCCAGAATCCCATGTGTCTGCTCAGAAAACAGAAGATGTGCATCCTAAAGAAGAAATGACATCCCCATGCTAGCACAGACATCCACACATGACCACATGTGTGCGAAACCAATGTCTACTTCCTCTCAGGAATGCACTCGAGAAGTTCAGCATTTTGTGGTTCTTTCACGGTTGCAAACCTTGCTGACAGGCTGAACTGAACATGCACAATCCATAACCCACCGAGCTGAGACCTAATTCAGGATGAGGTGGAAGTAAATATTAAGAATACCAAAAGCCAGCAAATTATGATCAAATTAAGATCCTCTTCCAGTGTCTTTTGCAGTACACAAACCAGGGGTTTTCCAAGTATCGTCTCGCATGAAGCTCAGAGAAGCCAGTACATTTATTTTAAGATTCATGGGAATTTTCTAGGACTACAGGGTCAGTTACAAGCAGGTGATAGAATGAAGATGGAACAAAGAAATCATTAGAAAGCAAAACTGAGTGTTTCTGTTTTCTGTTTCATGCAGCTAATTTTCCTGAGGCTTTTTGGGGAAATAAAATGAGTTACATTTAGTATTATTTAGGATAAAGCAGATGGATCTTGCCCAGGTTGAAGCTTTATAGAGGCTTACAAATGTTAACAAACCTGGATTGTATTTTTACATCTCCTGAGACACTTTTCATCCTATAGTTAGATATCTACCAATTGTTGACACAAGTGAAAACAGCACAAAGTATTCTGTCTGCTGCAAAAAAATCAATAGACAGTATTTTAGTCTACAGTACTGAAAATAAAATATATATTTTGAGGAATAAATTCCACACATGTATTGGAGGAGGGCAGAATCTGGCCCTTAGATTGAAGAGAATTTCAGACCTAACTAAGACAAATCCCTGCAGCAAAGAACAGAATAGCAAGCAGGGTCTGTAGGAAAAGGGGGGAGACACTTTTCCTTACCTTTCTATGCATAGAATAGGCTCCTTACAACTTCTTTGGAATTATAACTCCTATCCACAAAGGACCAAAATTTCTGCAGTCCTCAACTGTGTCTTTATTCAGAACTCATTACACAACACCTACCAAAGCCTCCTGAAAGTGCAGGTTAAATCATGTCTGAAGGATTTGGCTCTCTATAAGCGAGCTCGTCTTGTTAAGAGCATAACGGAGTCGGAGAGAACATTCATTTCAGAAGTGAACGTGTCTTATTGTCTGATTTATTTTTTGAGTGAGAAAAACAGATTTTGCTTTTGCAAAACCCTTTAATTTCATATGGGAAGCCACCTTTAAGACTCATCATTTGGCAACATGCTCTACCATTCCCCTGGCTCTTTTTCCACATCCATTGCTAGTGGCTTGGTGTGTTCTTTATCCCTTGGGCCAGCTCATTAGCTGGATGCATGGCTGCTCACGTCTATCATCAGAGCCTGCTAACAAATCCTGTAGGACTACTCCAGGCCCAATAAGAGATATATTTGTTTTGTGGTTTGCATTTTGCAGAAAACATTATGTACTTCTCAAAGCCTAAAGTATAGGGTTTTTTTTTTTAAAAAAAAAGAAGCGGCAATTTTCATACAGTGCTAAATAAAATAAATTACAGGCCCCAAATGATCTAATAATTCCTAAGGCAGAGTTCAGATGCGGTAATTAATTATCCCAACATGGAATTCATAATGATCAACTATTAATATGTGCATGGGGGACTGGATGTCTCAGGATTTGGTAATGGGATACGGAGACTTTCACCTCTAGGTTGCTGATTTGAATCTGACCCAGATCTCTAGTGACTTCTGAAAGCTGCAAGCATGTGCTGTTTGTTCTGTAGTGTATATAAAATGAAATGATCTAAGCTGCTTCCTAGCAGTCCTGTGTCCATACCAGTGGTGCTGGAGTACAAATAACCTTCCATTTGATTGCTTTGGTTGGGAGGTCAGGGGCTGCACAGGTAACAATAATACCACAGTCTGTCCTCGGGGGTGGCTTCCAGAAAGCATTCCCATCGGGGCATGCCTCTGTGGGAAGCATCCCCTGCGTGCGCTATGGAGAAGATAAAGCATGGAAGCTTTGCTGTGACTGCTGTCAAAGTGAGGCGAAGCCTCACATGTTCCCCAGCTGCAAGGGGCTTCCCTCCCTTCCCACATGGCTCAGATGGGAAAGAGCATCAGTCTCTGAGGCTGCCAGTCTGGGGCTTATCTCAAGGCTAACAGTTGGACTTGATGATCTTAAAGGTCTTTTCCAACCTAAACGATTCTATGATTCAATGATTCTGTGATTCTAAGATTCTAAGTCGTAGATTGGAAAAGGAACAGAGTAAGTACGTCTCCCAGAAAAAAGGAAGCAGAAGAGGGGCTGAAATTTGGGGTTGTAGATTATGGTGGAACCACATCTCTCTGGTTCAAAACTTCACCAAACTTTGGCCAAGTCTGGTTGAATCAAATCTGCCCAGATCTGAACATTATCAGGTTTGCTCAACTCCCAGCAGCTGAAAAATCTGAAAGATGGGGTAGCTGTTGGGTAAGAGGCTGAGCAAATCTCCTCAGGCACAGGTAACACTAGGGCACAACATGGGAGTCTGTATGTTTGGGAAAGGGGCCAACGCCGTCAGGACAAGGTAAGGTCTTTTCCATCTCCACTTTATTTCATTTTATGAATTATATTCTGTGGTACCTGTTTCTGTTTTGGCAAGGAGCGGGATCCTGGTGGCTGCCAAAGAATTTAAAATTTTCTTCCATTTCCTTGAATGATTGTAAATAGGTTGAGGTACTGAGTGACTGAAAGTAGGAACTCTGCAGAAAAACACTGCTGCGATCTGCAGAACATGTAAAAATCTGCACCTTCCTGAAACCAACGTATCAAAGAACATCTGTGTTAAAAACAAACAGTTGAAAAGTATTTAAAACAATTTAAGCAGAAAGTTTAATCCAAGTTCCATGCTTGGAAGAAACCACCTAATTTCTGAGAAATAGGAGCTCTGGGCCAGTTCAATAACGGATATTGGTCTTTTCCAGATTTTAGCAGAATTTGTAACTGCCATTAAGTCCATCTGAGCACTGTACTGAGAATTTAGCTCCTCTTTGTGAATCTTGCTGAATGTTTCTGAAACAAAAATGTACACCACCTCTTTCTGTGCAATTTGTAGCACTTTGTATGTTAGTGGGGTTTTCTTTGTTAATGATATTTCCAAGTTTGATGCAAGCATTCTTAGAGAAGAAAATAAAAGTGTGTGGTAGGTGGTAGCTTATAGAAAAAAAAATTGCAGCAAATACTAAGAATGGGCAAAATTACAACTATTTCCAGTTATTTCTCAAAACATTCTGGATCACAAAACCCCTATGTTAAAAATTATGCAGAAAAAATTGCAAGTATGTTAAGAACTGAAAATATTTTAAATTTAATTTTCCTTTAGATTGTAAATAAAATTAGCTGGGCAGTAATTACTGCTAATTAGATCTTTCTGTCCAGTCATGAGAGAGAAAAACCTTTTTTGAAATCCACATGATTTTTCCATTTCTACCAATACAAATGAATAGCAGGGGATATGTTGCTCTGTGCACTAATACAGGCTTCTGGATTCCTGCTGAGGATAATTTGGATTCATCTTCACTGTATCCAGTGCACCAATATGCATATGTTACTTGTCAGTTTTTAGAGTTCCTTTGTCTTTTTCCAGCTATGTTTTGAGCAGATGGTAGTAAAAACCATCCCTTGTATAGCCCTTTTCATTGCTAAGGAGCTCAGATGCAGTACACTTCTCTAAATGCAGCCACGCTTTTGGTGGAACAGGACAGATTTTGAGCTCAATACCCCACTGTCTGGCGACTGAAAGCGAAGGGGAGGATATGAAAGTGGAAAAAGTAGTTAGGGAAAGAATCTGAATAATCAGAATGTAATTTGCCCAGTTGGAACGAGAAGTGGGGCTGATACCTTGTCCTTGTGGAAAAGATGATGGGATCCTTAATGGCTATGTGGTTTCAGGAGGGTCTTGTACTCAAGCGGAAACCTCTTTCTTTAGGACCTTTTAAAAAAAAAAAAAAATCATGTTGGTGTAGCATGTGACAGATGTATCTAGGGAACCACTGATAGTGGGGCTAGACAAAACAAAATAGGTCTTACCCTCTTCTAATTTCTGTGACTTGGGAATCTTGGCTTTTTATTTCTCTGAAAGATCTCACCCACAGCTAGTGGTTTTATATTGATCACAAAGATTTCCACTTCTGGAAGCAGTTGCTTGGCTTGGCAGCCTGCAGCAGGGATCAGACAAGGCTTGGCTTACTTTTTAAGCCCTAATAAGGTTGTACACCTACAGACAATAAGAATTGAGTTCGGTGCCACTATGTCAGATTACATCTCAAGATTTCTTGGGCTTTGCTTGGTGCTCTCACCGTCTATTTCTTTTCCCTTTTGTGTAAAGAAAGCACATTACTTCCTCCACATCTTTCTCTTGTGTTGCTATAATGAATTCCTTGCTATTCCCTCAGGGGGCTGACTCACACTCTTGCATTTGAAGTGAAGTAAACTGGAATTTGTATCTTTGTGAAGGTCAGTTGCAGTGCATATGAACAGGAAAGAGGGGTCAGAATGGTAATACAGATCAGAGATACGCCGGCAGTACAAATGCAAATGCTGACCATCAGGATATTTCAAGGCTGCCAGCATGCCACAGTATTTTTTAGGACTGGGCAGTGTGATGCTAGCCCATGCCCATTTAAAAGGTTCCAATCAGCGAGCGCCCGTACAGCAGAAAACTCCTCACATCTCTCAGAGAAGGAAGGACAGAGCTATTAAAAAACCCCCAACCAAACAAAAAAACCCCCTTCGCTTGCCATTTCCTAGAACATGCCTTCTTATCTGTCAAGATTCATAACCCACAGGTGAAGCGACTGGTGATTACAGTGGCCCTAGAGCTGGAGAAGCGAGAGAAGAGCAGGGCGCTGTGGTCACTTTTGTCTTGCCTGTGGCCACCACAGGATTACTTTCGGCAAATGCTTTCCCCAGCCTGGCTTGGGTGGGTTCACACAGAGAAATTTTCTCTCCCTTCCTCTTTTTTGGCTGATTAAGGATGGAGCAATCTGGTGATACTGGCCCTATTGTTGAGCTTCCTTACGGATCATGAGCAAAAGATGTGGACACATGAGGAATTGGTGGCAGGTTCCAGTTTCAATAATTAATTTGCGAGCTATGGAAAATGGCTTAGTGCCTAATTGAATAGTCTGGCCTTGTGTTTTCAGTACTTGTGAAAGATCAAATCTTTAAAATAATCGTCTAATACCCTCTCTCTTTCCTCTCTGCTTGAGTTCTCAGTGTCGTTAAGCAAGTGGTCTTTGAAATAGGAGTTGTAGAAAACAATCCTTTTTGCACAGCAAAATATCCTCTGTTGTGGCATTTCAGCAGCTTAAAGAAAAAATTGGAAGGAAAAAGAGAGAGTCAGATAATGATCAAAGTGCACATGTAGCAGCTTTCAGAAGTAGCTGGCCAATACAAAGTATTTGAAGCTCAAGATAAAATAGTGAAAAGAAAGATAAAATAGTGAAAGGAAAACCAACAAAATGTAGCCAACAGACAAACAGAAAAGATCAGCAGCAAGAGACAGGAGGAGAAGGAAAAAAAAGAAACCCTGACCTTCACTAACTTCAGGTTGATTTTGCTTCCATTTGTTCTCCTTTGCTCCAGTGACCCAGCTGCACCACTGCACCTCACTAGACAATTCCTTCCCCATTGACATCAATTTTAGGTAAATTTGGGTCGATGTCACTTACTCTGTTTACTCATGAACACCTGCTTTATTTCTTCAATATTTGGTAAAGAGATGGTTTAACAAACCATATGCATCAACTCTGTTAATTTTCTTTATCCCTGCCTTTATCACTTAAAGGTGCAAAAATGATATGCTGGCACTTACCGAGCAGTAAAGCCAGGCCATAGCCTATGCAAAGCTGTCCTGCTTTTTCTTGGCTCACCGAGCTCAATAAAGAAAATAACATCTTCATATCTTTGTGGGAAGCAGGCGTAAAGACTGATCCTTCAGTCCTAAGTACTCCTACAAGCGGGGGCTACCACCCATGGGTGCCTGAGACTCCAAGGAGCAGTCCACAGCTTCTGCAACCTGTGATTGCACCTGAAATTAGTTATTGCTGCAAGATTTAAAGTGATTCTCCATGTGCTGTCCTGCACAGGGCCAATGTCAGTTGGTTCAGGGAAGCCAGGAGTGTTACCTTCTGGGTGTTTTTTACACTGCCCGAGTAATGACTTTTTCTTCAAAAGAGAGAGAACCACAAGTTACATGGGTCCTGACTTCTTTCAGAGCATAAAAATTCCAGTGTGTCCAGAGTTTGCCTATCCTCCGCTGTCTTTCCTTGATGACCGTGCTTCTTCACTTGTGCAGACATCTAAAACCAAAGGGAGAATTATTCCACTCATGAAAAAAGCAGAAGTATAAACAGACCACTACATGTTATATAAAACTATGGGAAGAAAAGAGCATCTTAGGTAAATACCAAGCTACTTATTTTATGATTTTTAAATGTCATTCTTTTGTCCAATATTGACTTTTTTATATGGAAGTTGAATTATAGATCTTGCAGCACTTGGGAGCCTATGGCATCCTCGCTTTGACACAGCTGGTCAAGCTCAGAATTGAAGTCCCTGTAATTAGTTAGGAGCCTCTCTGCACTGCGGAACCAGGCCAGGATGAGAAGACTTTGTGAGGTTACTTCTCCCTCCAGGTAAAGCCGAAGCTACCCGGGGGACAGCCGGGTTGTCCTCTGAAGGAGTGGGCTACAGCGTCCACACCTTGTTGCTGCAAATACATTTTTCTTTGGTCAGCAAATCTGTAGACAGAAATGCAATGTGCAAAATTTCGCCACTCTGACTTTTCTCTTCAACAACTTGTTTTGGAGCATCTGTATGCATAACGAAAATCATGGAATGTGATGAGAACTGAAAGCAGAGCCTGGATCTAAACTTCAGGTAAATTGTTTGTTGAAGCAGAACCCTCCCTCAGCTGACGCTGAGGAAAAACGATGGGGGAAATTAGAGCAGGTGACAAAGGAGAATTCACTGCAGAAATTTGGACAAAGAGAAAGAAGGGAGGAAGGGAAGGAGAGGAGGGAAGGAAGGGAAGGAGAGGAGGAAGGAAGGAAGGGAGGAAGCGGGGGGAAGGAGGCAGGCAAGAAGACTGGCTGTTTGGGAAACCAATTTCATGCTGGACATGTGGATCCATAGCAATGTAATGACCTGATTGCTCTGAGAACCTGGAATTTTCCTATCGTACCCAGGGTGGCAATTCCTGGGACACACACGTCTCTAGTCTTCTTCTTTAAATGCCTTTAATTACAATTTTAATATTATCCTGTACATGGAAGCAGGAAATCAACATTTCACAAATAATTAAAACCGACAGTGTAGTCTCTCTGAACACTGGACAAAAACTCAGAAGATCCGGGATTTCAGAGCCATCACTGTCATAGACAAATCCTCCTCTCTTTCTGTGTCACCAGGGGGTCATTAGGAGCTCTCACAACACAAATAAATCATGGAAAAACAATACATTATGCTACCCACAGAAGGGAAGGGTCTGAAATCCACATCTTCTGCTTCTTGGTCCGGTATTCTGAACTCAGGACTACGCTGGCTGTTTTATTTTAATTAACCTTTAACAATGAATGAAGGTTCATTTCTGACAGGCTTGAAGAGGCACCCAGACTTTAGCTTGTTTTTCAGATATAATCTGCAATATTTATGCGTCGTGGGCATACAACACCATGCAGGAATTCTTGTGATGAATTCATTGTTTCTACTGGTTTTTAACCATCAAATAATGTTTGATTCACACTGAATTTTGGTCAGGCTTTACAATATTTTTTTAAATGTAGGGAATAATTTATCCCTATTTATATTTAAAAAAAATAAAAAATAGAAAAAGGCAATAAACAAGGTAATTATTTCATAAGCTTCCCTTTTGTTTTCACATGCAATTGAAATTTACCCTCTCTTTCTCATAACACCCACGTAAAGGATCAGAAAGTTGATCAAAAAGACTGGTGATATTTCTAAAATGTTGTTAATCATATTTCCCATGAAAATATCAAAAATGAAATTATTGACATCTTTTGAGAAGATTTGGATAACTGTTTGTATGAATTTATTTTTATGAGGTTTTTTTTCCAAATGAAAATATTTTCCTATTTGACTTTTTTTAAATTTCTTGTATTTTTTCTTTTTTTTTTTTTTAAATTTTCAATTTCTTATTCTGTCAATTTGACCTCCTTTTTGTTTTCTGTCTTCCTATGGAGGAGAAAGGGAAGGGGAAGATAGAACAAAACAAACCATAAAAAACCTGTCAGATGTTCATTTTCTTATTTCTGAAAATAACGAAGATATATATCATGGAAAATTTCAGCAAACTAGTAAAGCGTTTCAAGAAAACTGACAAATTTGTGACTGGTCACTTTTCAGAATGACTGTTGCTCTGTTTTATGAGATTCAAAGATGTATCATGATGAATGGAAAATATTTTAAGCATGATTTTTGACTAGAGTGTCCTTTTAATTAACTAGAGCTAGCAGTTTAATTGGAAGTTAAATATTCTTTGCAGATTTAAGATTTCCAAAGGCACTGACCTAATAATTCCAACTGGTATCAATGGAAGAAGTGAATGTTCTGCAAATCTGTGCTGTATGGTTTTCATAAAAAAGGAATTAGCCATACACTGCTTATGAATTCTGAGTGTATTTTATTTTCATCTCCAAACTTCAATATGTTTTTCTTTGGTAATAAATGAATACTTCAGGAGCAGTAGGTTTTTTTATTATTATTTGAGATTCTTACTTAGCCATGCGTGTACAGAGTAAGTTCTTGTGCAGACCTTCCTGTACCTAGAGAAAGACAGCTATGGCAGGTAAAGCGTTGCCCTTGAAAACTGCAACTTCTCTCTATGACAGAGGCCCAGCAGGTGACAGAAGGAAAAGCCACTGGCCCATGAACTAGGAGCCCAGAGCATTATCAAGCTTCGCTGCTACTCCTGAGGAAATAAAAAGAAAAGGGTGAAGAGTGAACCTACAGGACCCAGAGTGCCACTTTGCTGGACGACAGATTTATTTTGTCCCTTCTCTTCGCTGCTTCGCCAGTCACCTATCGAAGGGCAACTGTTAGAGGCTGGAAATGAACGCTTCTGAGGAGCGCAGGAAGGGACACTACTTGTTTCTCTGCTATTTATTTTTATGAGGGACTGTTCTGTTGTGGGGGCTGTGTTTTGTTTTGCTTTGGGAGAAAAAATGGAACGATAAAAAGAGCAAAGCCTGCAGCCACTCTGATGTGTGTTTTCACACATAAACCAGGCCACCGAGGTGTGCACGCTTCAGTTGCTGTGTCAGCATGAGGATCGGCTTGTTTCCATGCCAAAGTCAGAGAAGAGACATTAATTGTCTCTTTGCTTGTATGGAACAGATACTGTGTGAGGTGTATACAGGTCTAAGTTACCTGCTCAGATGACATACTCTGTTCAAATAAAGCGTATTCTTTGGAAAACTAGTATTTGAGACTGGAGATACCTTGTGGCTTAGATTAGTTTGAAAGGACTTAATTACTTTTTATGTGTTTGTCCTCTTAACTGGATGATACACAGAGGCATCAGCCACATCCACTGAGGCATTTCAGCATCCTGTAACACCCCTAAGATTTTATCAAAACCATGTCTTACCTTCCAGAAAGCTTCTCCTGAACAGCATGACATTCCCACCTTGTAACTGTCTGGAGCATTGTGGATTTTCTCATTTGTATGGTTGTACAACTCATTGCATTGGCCTTGTGGCAACGTGCATTGCGATGTCTAAATGGATCTGACAACACTGAATGGAACAAAAGTAGCTGATCCAATGTAACATCTGCCTGCCATATTACATTTGTGCTCCACAGTGGATCTGTATAGGTACCACGTGGCTGATGTGTTCCACCTGCAAAAGATTTATTCTCTATAATAAGGTCAGCTCCCAGCATACATGGTTATGTGTCACAGCCAGTTGTCCAAGGGGCGATGAAGTCCAGCTGAAGTCTGACTGTGGCTCTTGCCAAGCACTATTTGGGGGATTTCACTGGAGTGATGCATGCCACTGGTGTCAATGTAAACCCATCAAGGAAGCTACACTAGAAGCAGGAACCCTGAAGACAGAGCTTTGCTCTGTATTTGCCATGGGACTGCGAATGTAAATAATATTGCTGTTCCTCTTGTTCCTTTCTGCCAGTCTCCATGTTGTTCTCCTGCATTTGGCATTGCATTTTGTATTTTGTTATGTTACAGGCCTCATGTCCTACCTATTATGCTCTTGTTATAACTCTGGCTCAGGAGTATAATAACGGCCAACCTCCACCATGGTTTTTTACTGAATGCAAAACTTTGCTAAAAGCTAAAAATTTTCACTCATTCATTAATGGATTTATTCCCAGAAACTGAGGGTGTGGTGCTGCTCTGAGTTGGAGACAAGTGTTCAAATGAGCTAGGAAAGGTTCCTAATCATATCCCTGTTATTTTTTCATTTGTGGATCAACGCAGGACATGAGATTCTTTTTCCTTTCTATTATTAGGCGCATTTATCAAGGCTGCCAATATAAGACCTATTCTACTGCATAAATCCACAAGTACATTTATCATTTCATTTTTTACTAATTACAAAGTAGGTACCAAATGTTCTGGGAAATCCC
Organism: Gorsachius magnificus; assembly: GCA_034008185.1. NCBI lineage: Eukaryota > Metazoa > Chordata > Aves > Pelecaniformes > Ardeidae > Gorsachius > Gorsachius magnificus. Next base: position 51,456,277 of record CM067082.1, on the reverse strand, counting down.
CTTTGCTGACTATCACAATCATTGTCTTAATTGAATGGAATGCAGAACATGCCCCAGATTTAATGTAGGGTTATTTTTGATCAAACCTTCATCCAGAAAGGAGCCTGTCCATGCAGCAGCCTGTGCAGGGTGCCTTGAAAGTCAACAGACTCTTGTGCTGATAAAATGAGCAAGTTCAGTCATTATTATACCTTTTCATCAGGGTTTCAGCTTGCCTATTCTTGAGCTCAACTTTTGAGATAGCATCTTAAGGGTAGGCACTGTATGCAGTTGTCAAGAACATGGAGACAGTGGTTTTCAGCCCATCGTCCAAAGACCCTCAGGGGCTACATCTAATGGGTTCTTCAAATGGAATCAAGGAAAGCAACCTGTTATCAGGAGTTCACACCTCTAACCAGAATGTTTTTAGGAATACTGTATTCAAATGAGATCAGGCATCAGGAGATAAAAATAAACTACTTGACATGAACTTAAAAGCATGTAGAATGCCAGTGCAATAGAGAAAAGAAGTTGTATGTTTGATATGGTTACCTTTGCTAAATGAAAAAAAGGCCATTATCTGCATTAGCTAAAGTCTCTCGGAAGCTTCCAAGCATAGTGCATCACTGAAGTACTCAAAACTGAAGAGACTTAAGCATTTATCTTGAGAGCCAGTAGCGACACGGTTATCTCCTGACAGATTTGTGTGGTGTACATGGCCTTGTTTTTGAACACCTATATGTTCCTATTACTTTGGTGCAAGCTGTTATTTCTATGGCTAGGTGTGGCACACCTCCAGAACCACCCAGAAGCGTAAGGATTTATTTTCATTTGCGAGGATTACTAAGTGACAGTCTGTACCATATTTGTCCAGGCTGGCCTGATAATATCTCCGTAACTCATTAAGTCTGGGTGATAAACCTTGTTTGTCGAAACAAAATAATGACACAAGCTGTGGTATTTTAAAAGTACAGCTCACTTTTAGCTCCTGCAGAACTGGCTACCCAATGATGGGCTTATCTAGCTACCCCACATCAGCTGTGTCCTGCCAACTGTCTACGTTAGCTACCTGCTAAAGTGAAATACTTTAGGAATAATATTGAAAATGCGAAGAGGTCTCAGAAAAAAATATTTGGGAATGATGGGAAACACAGAATGCACTGTTTACAGTGAAAAACTGAAGATGCTTAAGCCTTTTGGCTTATCAAAGGAGAGAGGAAGCAGAAAGTTTATCACAGACTGCTAATACTTTCTTAAGGAACAGAAAGACAATGATAGATGGCTCTGCAGTCTGGCAGATAAGGAAATAATAAGAACGTAAGTCTAGAAAATAGACAAAATCGAGTTGGAAATAAGGTGAAAATTTTAAAGCGCAACAGTAATTACTCATTAAAAGAGTTTACTGTTATTTCAGTGGAATTTCCATTGCTGGATGTTTTCAGATCTAGACTTAAAACCCAATACAATTCAAATCAGAAGCTTCTGTTGATCTCAAAGTAGAAATCAATACCTGTGAGTCTTTTGGCCAAAGTAATGTAGAATGTCAGACGATCAAAGTGGTCTTTTTCCAGCCTTAGATGTGTATGTCTAGCACAATACAGAAAATGTTCCCATTAAGAGAAGAAACTTAAAACAAAACCCTTCAAACTCTAATGCTGTTTGAAAAGTGAATTTGCACCCTGTTTCTGAATATTTGGGTCAGCATTAGCTTCTGAAGACAGAAGTGACAATCCCATCCAGCCTCCTTTTTTCTGTTAGTGGCTCTATTCTTACCAGGTTTATTAATGTTTTCCTGCTCTTTTTATGTCTCTGTCTAGTGGACTGAAAATTTATTATCAGCTCTTGTGTTCCTCCATGAAATAAAAGCAACGTTTGATCAAGTTACCTCTTAACCTTCTCTTTGATAAAGTAAGTTGCTGAAGCCTCCTAGGTCTTCTGACTTGGAGATGTACTGGGGATGGGAGGGAGGCCAGAGGGGGTTGAATTTGCTTAGGTAACGTAAGCCTGAATCTGGTTTTTTTAGGAGTGTTTTATGAAATGGACTTAATTGATGTTATCAATAATTAGAACCAGCCAAAAATGTTCTAATCATTTTTTATCTGTGCTTCAGAACACATTTTGATTGTTTTATCTAGCTGCTTCCTTTCAGTCTTTGGCAATGGTTAAGGAACAATGACTTCCAATAAATAGCTGGGTTTTCATCTATGAATGCAAGTTTCTTCTTCGCCCTACTCTTCAATAGCGGGATCTTTTCGCCTCTGCATTTAGATGTGCAAAGAAGATGCTCTGCGTGCAGTAACAGCAGAACAATCAAAATCCACCCAGTGAAATCCCAAAGCAGTGATTTGGAAGGGAAACTGAGAGCTCCTTTTCAGATGGTCCAGCCCCACCCCCTTGTCATCAGGATTAAGACAGTAAGGGTGCGGGTTTCATATTTGCAAGTGAATCAGCTGCTTTCCAAAAGACTGTTATTTTTCAGTAAAAGAAATACCCTATCCTTGTTAGCTTACTATTTAAGGGAAAAGAGTGTTTTGAGGAGGTGTCTTTCTGAGAAGCAACTAAATGGATTTTTTCATGTATTGAAGTATCACAGTCTTTATTTTGTCTTGAATGATAAAGATTGTGCTTTGGTTGTTTATCAGTACGTACAAAGTGTAGAGAAGTCACCAAATTAAAGGAAAAATAATAATTCCCCACTGTATAGCCTCCCTCTTCCCATACATAGCTGTCCCAGCACATATGAGTTTAAATAGACAAGTGGTTTTGGGTGCATCCATTTTACTCTTCACACCTTCAGAAGATGAGGGTTCAGCGTCATAAAAAAAACATGTCCCTGAAGGTTTGTAAAGGTGAATGAATGTGCAGTAAGATATCCCAAATCACAGTCCTGTATCTTCTGATAACTGTAATAGTCTCCATTCCCAATGACTCTTTCTCCCCTAGGTGCAAAATTATACTTTACAGCAGTTAAGTATTATGTGTCTTCATTAATTTTTTTTTTCTATCTGACAAAATTTGAAAATCTGAAAGCAGTTGCTTCCATATTTCTCTGCAAAATTTCCTGCACAGAAACAAGTGCCTAAGGGCTACGTGGTGAATATGCAGCATCTAGGACTCGTCAGACCTACTGCGTATGTGCTGTACAATTGCTCAGTGCTTACACAGCAAGTTCAGTGAATTACTCCATTTACCGGGTGCACGCACAGTGGTGCAGGCTGCGGTGTCCCACACGTGTGGGATTTGGTGTGCAAGCTGTACAGAGCTAGGCTGGGCACACGCACCGGCCAACTGTGCAGGATCTCTGCAAGTCCAGCAGTCCATGCAGAGCTCCAGTAACCTGAAACACCATCTGCCTCAAAACAAAACAGGGGGAAAACAAAAAAAAAGAAAAAAGAAATAAACCCTACTCTTATAGAAATAGAAAAACTTCTTCCCTAAGAGATCCTGCCCAGATGACCAGAGAGTGCAGCAGGGCAGTAGGTGGTGGATAAACGTGGTGGAAGTGGCAGGTATCTTTGAAGGATTTATTGAGTTTAACGTGTCATTTTTCCCCATCACCGCGGCAATTTTCGGTGGCAGTAACAATACCAGTGCTGATGTATGGACCAGCAGATGTCAGTGTAGTTCTGTTCATTCATCTTCCCTTTTGATGAAATCCCAGTGATTTTCGCTCAGCTTTCTTATTTAACCATTGTCTTTTCACAGCTTAATGCATCATAATATTTATAATCCATGCCTTCTGTCAATGTGTTTGGAAATGGACATACATCTTAACAAACAATGTCCAACCTGAGGACTAACGCTGAAACACCGGCACTGCCAGGCGGACCAGAGGACAACAGGAGAGAGAGCAGGGAGACAAAGCGCTGGGGTGCTGAGTGGGGCATTGCTGCCAGAGACACCAGCATCCTCGTCGAGACCCGGCCTTCCCCAGAGGTCAGGCGCGTTGCAATGCAGAACCACCCCCTGTTCTTATGATCCCTTTTGCCGTGTTTTTAAGAGAAGAAAATACAACACTGGCAAGAGAAGAATGTGCTCCCATGTCCCACTCTCTGAAATTGTTTCTTCCTCTCTTGATAGTGCCAGCCCGGGTGCTCTTTCCAGCCTGGCTGAATCTCCAGTGAAAGCTCACTGAGTTACAGAGTGGTAACAGAGCTATGGGGTTTCTAAGCCTGGTAACAACCTTTAAGACCTGAGCAGAAGAAGGGACTACTGGTTTAACCACCTGGTTCGAAGACTTGCTGCAGGAGCTGAAGGCATGAGATAAAGAGAAGAAATTCCTGAAAAGTTCATTTAGAATAGTTTTCGGTTGTAGTCATAAGGGTGAAGGGAAAAACCTGTTCTAATGCCAAAGATGATAACAACAAAGAAAAAGCTGTATTTTCATGTGTGGTGATATTATATTTTTTGGATGCCCTAACATCTGGACTACATGAGAAGTCTGTCCTCCTTCGTCTTGGACTGACAGCTCTTGGATGCAAAAGCAGCTGTTCTGTCAGTAAAGCTAAATAAGATTTGCTGGCAGAATGAGCAGTGGTGCTTGCTGTAGTGGGATAGCCTAGTCATGCCTCCAACCACAAGCAGTCTGGACCCTGAGCTTAAAACTGTCTCTCATCCTTTAAAGGACTATGACCAGTAGTGTGCAAACATGCAGAACTTGCATTATGGCTCATTTTTGGCAGAGCTGTGGGTGGGAGCATCAGTCAGACTCACCACAAGGGCTGGGGCTGCTTTCGCACTGCCAGCCAGTGGAGGCAAAGACCCAACCCAAGAGAGCACCGCACATCCCCTACCTGCAGGTCAGTGCTAGCAGCTTCACACTGCCGAGCTCCTGGAAACAAAGACAGGGCCCCATTTTGACAAGTTTTGGATCTGGGTGGATATGATCCCAAAATAGATAGGCTTCTGATCCAGGATTTTGGCACAGCCTGTTACAGAGTAATTGGCTTTGCAAAGAGTTGGACTGGGAGCCAAATCTCAGAGGTTGGGATTGTTTTGGGGTTTGTTTCAGGTCCATTTTTAGTGTAAGAGAAATTACATGATATGCTATGCTAATCTTGTGACATGGCATCATTATCAAGTTATAACATGATGCTATTAATCCATCACACTCTCTGCAAGTTGCTGTGACCACAACCCTAATTGTTTCTTGAAGCTCACAGTAATGTGGCCTCTGGCTCATAATAAAATTACATGCAGAATCTCATGAGATGCAAAAGGAAAAGAAAAAGGAATGAAAATCTCTCTGTGGACCTTTCTGAGTTGTGCAAGTCATGGCTTTTAACATGGAGAAATATTCCAATAACAAAGATTGGCAAATATTAGAAAGTTTGGCTATAGATACTTGGAAGTTTCTCAGAAGCTTTTCCAAACCTCATCTTGAGATTATCTAAGACACGACGCAGATCTGTTGGGTTACAATTTCTGGTCTTTGCTGACTCCAACAAGCACAGACTTCTGTGAAAATTGAAATATAAAATAAACAAGTACCTACCCCAGGAAAGCAAATCTCTCCCCTTTCTTATGTCTTGACTGACTAAATCTTTTGAGCTTCAGAAAAGTGTATGCATATGTTCACTTGGATAGAAGATTTGGGTCATATCCTAATATTTAGCTGAACCGATTTGAACAGCCATTCTGATCCAATAATTTGCTTTTAATGAATACGACATGAAGAGCCAGACTCTTTATTGCATTTAGCCTTCCCTGAGTAATGTAGTCCCTCTTTTTCTTCCTGTATATCCCTCCAGCTGATTTCACAACACCAGTGTACCAGCCTGAGCTACGCCAGGTGACAATGGCTCTCAGGCTGGCAGCGTGGGGCCGTGTTGTGCCCTGGCTTCACTTGTTTCCACGTCACTGCCCTGGTAGCAGATGACCCACGTGGTGCCTATCAGCAGACCTACCCACTGGGGGAAGCTGCCAGAGTGGGTCTCCAGGCAGTCACCGCTGCCTTCCCGTGTCTATCCCAGTATTTCCGCCCTGATGTTGTCCAGTAAGAACATAAGCCATCAGGGTGCCTTCAGGATTGCAACCTCCCCTTGAGCATGTTTCCCATGGCCGGAGCAGAAGCGTCCCCACGCCCCGTGCTAAACCCCTTGCACGAAAGGGTGCTCGCTTCTTGGGAAGAGAGTGGCAGGAAATGGATTCGGTGTGCGGATCAGAGGCACTAAAAACTGATTTGGATAGTCTCATAAGCATCTCCAGGTGTTTGATACATTAAAATAGCTGTAAAATAAAATGGAGGGAGAGGCTGTCAATCATCTTAAACAACATTGTGGGCACTTCTGGCAGTGAATGCTATCTCATACAGAGAGAGTTCCTTCTACTTTGTGCTCCCAAGAAAGGTTTTGTTGGGTCTATTAGTCTTTGGGTAACTCAGAGAAGGGATGTGACAGGAATTTAATGTGTCCCTTCTTAAATCCTCACTGTTCTGATAATCACAAAGAGTTAAAGTAACGCAGCAGAAGGTTTCTCTGGGCCTCTAGGAGGTTCAGCAGATTACTAATACACTACAGGCAGTTTTAATGACAGAGCTTCCAGCTCAAATCTGGCCTTTTTATTATGATGAAGGGCCTGGCCCCAAGTGGTACAGAACACCTGCAGCTCTCATTGAATACAATGGGATCTGATGCTGATGAAAGGGACCATTTTCAAACTTCCTTAGAAGTAGGCGCTCCCCAGATGTTATGCAAAAAGCCCTGCAGAACAGGCATCAAGTGCTGTGATACTAGGCAGGCCAGCCACTATTTTCCTCAGCAGGATAAACCCAGGAGTTTGTGCGAGTGGTTTATGTGATCGGATCTCCTGTCCAGGAGCAAGCAAATTAAGGTCAGTGCTGACTGAATTAATGGAAGTATTAGCCATTCCTTGAGAAGAGTTGGACATTCAAACAAAGAGGATTTTCTCTCGCTGGGAAGGTGCCTGATGACATCTGAGTTTTGTCACTGACAATAGTCATAGCAGGACTTTGAATATAATCCAGAAGAAAACTTGTGAGAAACTGGGAAACGTGTGCATAAGGAAAGACAAAGGGATGCACACAACTTCTTACGCATAATTTCAAGTTGTGTGTCCGAGCTTCAGGACACACTTATTTTATCTGAACTAGCTCATGCCTCTCAATTTCACTGTTTACCCACAGTCAAAACAATGCTTTCCACTCTATGCTATCATGCTTTTGCAATTCCCCTGCTTTGCAGTTCCCCATGAACAGGGGTCATAGTTAGCGCAGATGGGGATCTTCAGCCCTCGGTGGTACTGGTGCCTCTGGGACAGATCACTGCTGTAGGCACGGGTGGGATTGGTGCTGGCAATTACGGGTGAAGTACTGTAAAACCGCTGGTGAAGTGCAAGGCTACACCATCCCGTTGGGTTCTTTATTTTGTCTCATTCTCTATGCCTTTTAGCCATTGCTCCCTCCCTTCCACATTTTATATATCTACTTATTATATAGAGAGCTGGTTCTAATTAAAGTCAATCAAAAATAAAACAATACACAAAAATCAGAATATATTGTATACTTGATTAGCCATGGCTGGGCAATAATATACAAGGAAAAATCTACATTCCTACTCCTCAGCTGGGGATAAGATCCAGAATCATATTACCAATATAAACAGCATAAAGCAGTCTGCTTTATTAATACCTAATATATCAGGTATCACACATTCATTGCAAAAGGCAAAAGAATAAAAGCATGCCTGCATTCTGACATTGACACAGATATTAAATAGCACATGTCCTGTTCTGGATTTTCCTTTCTTTGTTACAGGGTGGCAAGGGAAGAAAGGAATAAATACAATAATAGTAAAAAAAAAAAAGTTCTGTGACAGTTATGTGGTGATGGCAACATTGGCCCATTGTATGCAGTGAGTCAACATAAAAATGCAACAAACCCCCCAAATAATATCCACGTATCGGGCCAAATCCCAGCCATCACCAGCTGTCCAAGTGCTGTGGATTTGCTGCGGCAGTGCTGCATAGCTGGGAGGAGGGAGGCAATATGTGAGGACTTGGGCAAGTGATTTGTATAGCTCAGGAATGTCACAGAAGTGCTGGGTGTTGTCGGTTTATTTTTCTGCTCTTGGGTCCTCGTAGGGGCTGGTTTATCCTTTTCACAGGGCTGTTGTAGCTCGCATCCCCAGTGCTGAGGGACTACTGTCAGGCAGAGAAAAGCTGAAGACTTAGTATTCCCTGGTGATGTTTGCTTTCTGGTCTTCCCCCTTTATTCCCTAATCCCTTCCTCCGCCATCATCCTGGGGGTGGAGGAGGAGGGGAGGTCCTGAAAAGGGAATGCAGAGGCAGTGCTAGATAAATGCTGCCAGATAAACCCCTCTCTGTCAAAGTTATTTCCCTGGACGGTTTCTTTGTGTCTGTGTAGCTGGCATAAAGTGGCCGGAGCATACGCCTGCCTCTCATCACAGTGATTGTGTGTACAGTGCCTGTATGTGAGTACAGAAATTAATAAGGTTGGACTCTATATCTCTTACTGGGATTTAGGTTTTCTCCAAATATGAAACCCAGTAGCTGTCTTCCACTGGATGGAAATAAACCCATGAACTTTTAAAAGCAGTGAAGTAAAACTTCCACAGCAGCTTTGATATGGCTGGTTCTTTTTTAAGCCTCTTGGACTTGGCATTGCTTCCTGACAGCCTGCCAGCCTGGGATGCTGTTGTTTTTATCCATGCTGGAGAATCAGACAGCTTGCTGATGGCTTGCAGTGTGTGGTGCTTGTATGGGTTACCTGGCATCATCCTGAACTCAAGGAAATTGCAGTTCTCATCCTTTCACATGTGCGTAGGTAGCGGGAGTACAAGGCTGAGCCATGCACGGGCATGTGAAAGCCTCTATTCCCTTCCTACTGAACATGATAGTCCCTCGGACAGGGGGTGTGGTATTACCTCCTTCATCCTCTTCCCACCACTGGTCTCTGAAGCCAGTGACCTCGGGCCATACTGCACCTCTTCATCTCGCCCCACAGACGATTCAACCTTATACCTTAGCCATCTGCCTCTGCCCCTCATGCACTCGCCTTGACACTTTAGCCATTCGCCCCCGACGTACAGCAAGATTCTGGGAGCTGACAAAGTTACTACCAGTCAACTGATTACCTGCTAATCTGCTGCTTGGCAGCAGCTGGTTGTGTGAAAGCTCTTATCCTGCAGCTCAACTTTTTCACAGAGGGAGGTATGGCTGAACACGAACTCCTGTACAGAGGCAATTACACAAGCTACAGGGTTACTGCCTTGACATAGGCAGCTGAAGCCTGCCGCCTCCAAGTATCATTTGAAGTATTTCACACACCAGCAGTGGTGCACATATCTCAGCCTGGTTTGGTGGACTGGGCATTCATGAGCCTGTCAGGTTGGCTGAGGTCTGTTCGGTGCTGATGTGTGTGTGGGCACGGCCAAATCGTTTTGCTTCCTGTTTGCAAGCTTGTTGAGGGAGAGATTGCCTCCTGCAGCATTTCTAGGGGTCTTGCATGATGGGCTGCTTGTGCTGGTGGAGTTTTGAGGCGCTACCAATCCTGGCAGTCCATTGCGTGCGTTCAAAAAAAAAAATCAAGATATTTACTTGATTGCGTTTGCTTGACTGATGCTTTGGAGGGTGGCGCATGGCATTGGATTTGTTGATTAAGGATTATGGTGAGCCAGAAAGTGATTCGCCGTGACATAATAAGATGTGACTGATGTATCCTGATGTGATACAAACTGAAGTGTTGAGGAAAGATGCACAGTCAGGCCCACATGGGGGTAAAACCTAAAGCACTTTTTCTAACACCCAGTTGTCAGATATTTGACTTGGGCAATTACAGATTTGCCACCAACACTCTGCTGTCCTCAGTCACCACACTAAATCTTCCTAATTGGCAAATACATTAGTGGGAACTGACATCACCATGTTAGTCACTGTGCAAACATGGAGGTTGGCGGAGAGGTACAATCGTTCAGAGTTGTCCATAATTAATCACAGACAGGTAGTTCAGAAAGGCTATGGAAACAGTCTCCACATTCACTTACTAACACTTTATGATCCAAAACAGAATCCAGAAGTTATTCCAAGACAGGCAGTCATAAAATCTTGAAAACTGGTACTGAGAGTTGCTTTTGTTGTGCCCTACATAAATCTGTCTGATTTTGGCTAAATTATATACTGTTTAAAGTCAGCACTTAAAGTAAAAACAACCTGTGTTGTGTTTAGAAGAACCTTTGCTGCTGAAACCACTGAGTATTTGCAGTATGCTGTGTCCTGCAGAAGATTAAGCCTTGGAGGAGCTGAGCTTCCCCTACGAGAAAGTCCGGAGGGGGCATTGCAGAAGGCTTTACGGCTATGTGCAGCCATCTGGGGTCAAACAACAAACATCAGAAGGGCATCATCAGCAAGGGTATGTCCACCCTCTGCCTGAGCTAAACAGAAAGCACTGAAACAGCTTTGCACTGTGTAACCCTCCCCTACGTCTCACAAAGTGCCTGTTTCACAGCCATGGACCCGGAGTGGCCACTCGATGCCCTACGGCACCAGGAGTCAAAAGCAGCGAGGCAAATAACCTCCATGCAATAAAAAAAAAGGAGCAGTGGCAAGTCCTGTGAGAGTTAAAACACTTTGGGAATATGGAGTACAACTGGAGAAGGTTTGAAGAGTGCTTCTTTCGGTGTCTGCAAGTGGTGGGGGCAATCACAAGGCAGCCTTATTTCTAGCGGTAACTGGTGTGTCTGCCAGACTGCTGTTAAATCGGAGAGCAAAGGCTGATTGTGAAGCTGTATTTTAGAAATTTGAGGAGTTTCTGTACTTCATGCAAGAATGAAACACAGGAGAGGAATGTTATTAAACAAAATGAAAAGGAAGGAAAAAATCACAGGGGTGTTTGTGGCTGGGCTCAGGCTGAAGTCTAGGTCTTACAGTTCTGGGGGCTACCTGAGACCTGATAAGACTGTGACTGTGCTCAAAACAACCTGGAGGTGATTACTGGCAGATTTCAAATTAATCCTTTAAGAAAACATTAGAATTCATCACAGCACAGCTTATAGAGGATGGACTCTCCTATGGCAAATGAGACAGGATACAAAGAAACTCAAAATGACTATAAAACTGAAACTGGAGGTCAGAAAAGTACAGCAAAGCAGCACAGGATGTTGCCCATGCCGGGCTAACAGCATATGCCCAACTAAGGGCCGGCAGGCGGGAGAAGGTGCAAGAAATCCCTTAAAATTATGTCAGTTTGCCAGCTTTGCAGGCAGCAGGACAATATTTGCAGCACAGAGGAGGAAGCAGATAGTGACTTAGTTGAATGAACACTTCCTAGGAGCAGGAGATAGTATTGCATTAGACCATTGGACTGTTGGTTGGAAAGCAAATGTGTCCTTAACTTTACATGAGCTAAAGAGCATTAAGTCCATGTTGCCACAAGGAGGTTTCTTCACACTGCAGGGAAAGCTAAGGCACTGGAGGGAAGGCAGCTAAGACCCCAAAATCTTCATAGTGAACTTACCCTGAGTGTTTGTGGCAAAGATCCAGAGAAAAGGCACTATCGAGAGGTTGGCCTCTTGAAAAAGAACTTTTCCTCGGTTGAGAGAAACCTGCCCTGCCTTGACTCCCGAGTTCCTTTGGCATAAGCCTGTGTACCTGTCCCATGTTTTGGGCGTCTTTTGTTTCTACACTTTCCCTGAGTCTTTACTACTCAGAGATATTTCTTTAATTCCTTTAGACGGACATATTTCTCTCAATAATGTCTTCCTTATTATCCCTTTTTAAATTAGCATCGAAAGTGTCCATCTTGGGGCAGAGCTTGTAGGTATCTGTCACCTTTTCTCCTTCTTCTCCCATCTCATTCAGTGCTGGGTCATTTGTTCCAGCATTTCCGTTGTTACTTTCCTTAACATCCCTCTTCTCAATGTTTTTCCACAGTAGGGCAGTAAGGCAGCGTTACGTCCCCATTCTCACATTTACACCCCAGAGCCGTCTTTGTGTATGGCTCCAGTTCTGGCTCTGCTCATCTGCTCTCCCGTGGTTTCTTTGCATGGAAATTCAGGCCTCCCGGTGTCTTTATTCCCACTGCAGAGCATCGTAGATGTTTCTCAGTGCTACTTTGTGTTCCTCGCTCTCCCTTTCTCGCAGCGGGGTTTACTTGACTGAACGCTGCAGCGGGTCTCCAGAAGTAACCTCCCAGGCAATAACAGCCGGGGATCCTGTGCCTACACACTTTCACTTCTAGTTGAGTATTTACAGAGGAAAGAAACTAATGAAGAGAGTGGTTTCTGAAGAAAGGCAGGGAAAGGGAGGAAACATGAACCGCTGGAGAAATAGCAAATGTTTTTTACGGGCATTGTGGGTAACAAGAACCACATGTGGATGGAGCTGGATGGAAGGAATCTAAGTTGTTGTGTTTTCCTGGTTTTAAAGGAGAAACCAATGCCTGGCTACTTGGAGGTGGAAGGCAACAGATATGGCAGGAGAATTATCTTGTGGCCGTCGCTGTGGCTGGGGGCAGGAATGGCAAGACTACAGCATTCTTGGAACTGTTAAAAAAGATCAAATCTGAAATAAGAGAGCTTCCTTTTTCTGTCCCCTCAAATTCCCTTTTACTTCATAGTGTAAATTCTCATGAGCACTGGATGAAGACAAACTTAATTCTTTCATTTCCTGACTCTTCAGTGCTTGCTTTACAACCTTAATGTTCTTTTAATGGATGTTTTTGGATGCAGTATAATTATGTATAACATAAGCTGCAGTTAGACGCCGATCGGTGACGTTTATCATACCCCTTCACTCTCTCATCCACACGTAGTCCGCTAATTCATACCACCCTAGGCCACACGTAACAGCTTCAAACAATTCTTCTAAAAAATCAAGGCAAAATACCTACGTCCTGCCCTTTCTGCACATGTGTTTGTATGTATAAAATGCACTAGCAACTGCCTCTGAGAACAAAGGGAGTAAGATACTGAGTAGGGGGTGGGGGAAGAGTTCCCAAAAGTCAGGACGTGGTATTTCCTCAACCGTTATATAATATTTATATTACAGTAGTGCCAAGAGGCTCCAGTCAAGATCAGAGCTATCTGATTATATGAACTTCACAGAAACATAGCAAGACACAACCCCTGCCCCAAGGAGAAGATAATCTAAAGGGAAAAAATATACAGAATACACTAATGTGAGGAGGGGTGCATGTGTGAGTGGAGCTGATGAGAGGGAGGGACAGCCATCTTAAGAGCTGAAGCTGCATTTCTCTCACAGTTATAAAGGGCTGGCTATTCACAAAGCATCTAAAGCAAGGTCCCTTCTGTAAGCAGAATGATTAGCCCCACAGGGAATTCCCACAGTAAGTGGTTATTCATGAAGAAAGGTGCTTGAAGAGAGGGGATGAATGCTTATTGGTTTCAAGAAAAAGGTCTTTGGAAAAAGACTAATAGATTTGAAGATTGACCCTGGATTTTTGACCGTAAAGAAGGGAAATTTTATCCATTTGTTTTCTCCTGGATCATGTATTGGAGCTAAAAGCTGAGGAGCCACGGTGGACACTGGTATGTTAGCAGAAGGAAATTAGTGAACTCCGTACTTAGTCAAGAAGATACTGTTTCATGAAACTGGATGATTTCCTTGCTGCCTTACACCACTCACTTAGTCAAGTCTTCACACCAGCTCTTCATTCTCTGAATTTAGTGGCAGTCCTTGCTGGTTCCATCCCTTCTCTCTGGACTGACTGCCCATCATCTCAGCTTCATGAAAACTGTGCCAGAAAACTACCAGGCACCTCACAGAGGGCTCTTTGAGCAGAAGGTGCCTGGGTTGTCTCTACAGCCACCCTGAGTGAAGGGAAAACCTGCCCATTGCCAGGATTATGGCTCAAGCCCTCTGACGCAGGGGCCTTTCCCTGGAGCTAGAAGTTTTTCTGGAGAGGGAATGTTGCTAGAGGGCTGACCTCCCCTACTCCACTAGTGAGATCTGAGGGAAAATTGGAGGCATGGGTGGAAAAAGTTCTCATAAAAGTGGGAATAATTGTATATGGGACATTTTATCTGTTTGCACTGGGAAAAGCCTCTCTGCCAAGAAGCAGGGCTTACCCGTGCCCCAGCCCTTCTACTGCTGACAGCAGGAGCAACAAGCCTCATTTTCCAATTTGGCTGCTCAGGCAAGGTAGGCAGAAGATAAGATCTATAGTCTTGCCCTCCATTGTCCCCTATTTTGCCAGAAAGTCCGCTGACCTAGACATGTCTCACTCTGTCCTACTCCTAAAATCAACTGTATGGTTCTGGTTTTTAGTGCATCGATGTGTATTTTGATAGTCCCTAAAGGCAGAACTCATGGTACAGGGCCATATTAGTCCAGATACTGGTTAAATCTGTAATAAAAGTATATATTTTATGCTGAGGAGTTCTAAGTAAAGCAAGTTTCACGTCCCAGCTGCCCTTCAGGAAGAGTTGCATAAAAAGCTGCAGATATTCGTGGAGCAGCTGGACATAAGCTTGGTCTTTCAGTGGCAAATGCAGCCACGATGCTCTTGGTGACTGCTGGGCAGCGGTACAAGGTCTCCCTGTCAGGGTTTGCAGAGGAATGTGGCAGAGTACACAGTGCTCATGGGAGGCATTTCGCCCTTTGAACCCTCCATAAAACCTGTCTGTGAAAATTTCCCACTGAAAGCAACATGGTGAAACAGAAGTACAGAGAAGGCTATGGCATGGGGGCATTAGGCTGAACTGAAAGCGCTTACCAGGTTAATTTATCCATAATACCTGTTGACAAAGTGAGTAAGTATGCAGGCAACTGTTTTCCTAGCTATGGAAATGAAAGACTGTCCAGATTAATTTGGTGGGAGGTGGGCTGGAGAGCTTGTAGCTGCCCCTCGCTTATTTTGAAGAGATCTCTGAACTACCATGTTCTCTAGGGTGGAAACAAGTGAAGAAATGGGCCCGAGGAGGCTTGATTTTGTTGAAAGCTGCATACTTCTCCAATTGGTGGTGTTTAGGGGCCATGGCCACAATTGCAGCCTGTGTTGACAGGGATGATACACTGCAGGGACTAAAAAGAAACCTTTTGAACCTTGGTTGATGGCTATTTGCCACACACTTCATCTGTAATTATCTCTAATCCTGGTTACTTTCCCTGTCTGTTGGTGAAACACATTCAGATTCATCCTAAACAAGTAGCAATGTGAAAGCAGATCTAGGGTTGTAAGCATTAGATGCACAAGTAAAGAACAGAAATTACAACCAAGCAATAACAAGGCATCAGAAATTGTGTGTGTCAATTACTTTTGAAATAAAGAATGACAAAAAATTAATTCAAGGGAGAAGTCATTGCAATTAATAAGCTGTCAATTCATATAATGAATTCAGCAGAACAAAAAGGTTATCTCGATAATCAGTGTTGTGACCCTGATATCCTTAGGGCACAATGGATCGGAAAGATTTTTTTTTTTTTCCAAGTGTTATAACCATTCAGAAATAAAGGTATGGTCAGAACATACAATTTTACACTACTGCAAGAACGTATGAATGATTATTAATACTAAGGTAGGATAACATTTTGTTCCTAAAGCTATTTTATAATTGTGGAGTGTCTCTTACTTTATGGCATAACCATGGTGTATAATAAGTAGCTCTGATTCAGCACTTTAATCACTTGATCATATGAAGCATTTGATTTTGCGAAGTAATCACAGGTGGAATTCCCTTGTGCCTCTCACTCCATTGTCTGAATAATCTAACGCATGATACGGCCAAGCTTGCTCTCTTACTTCAGACAGTTTGGGCTACTCATGTGAAATAAGTTCATGGGGCTGAAGACTGAAATGTAACCAAACAGCAGCCTCACTGGCAGAAACAAGGGCACTTTTGGGGCAAGGGGCACATGTTCTCTGAGGCTAGACTCCAGTGTGCATTACGCTGCGTGATGTGCTCCTCTGTAGATAGCAATGTGCACTACATCTTGCTGCATATCAGAGGCACCAACCAGTGGCAATTTCTGTGACCTTTCTTGAAGGGGAGGGACAAACTTTCTCACCGTAATTGTGCTTCAAAGTCAACACAACTGTTGCCACCCTGACCCTTCATCTGTCTCCTCCTCAACATCCATCATTTCTATGTATAATGGATTTGATTTTAGATGAAAGAAACTTGGAATATTTTACATTTGTTGAGTTGCTTTGCCTCTTCTTCAAACAAGTGTCTGATTTCTAAGATGGAAAGTTTGTGAGAAACATAAATTGATATGCCTTATAGGACTAATCAACTACACATTCTCTGGTATCGACCAAGGTGGAAGCTTGCACCAAGCATCCTACTGTCAAAGCACACCTGTGAAAAACCAATAGGCAAACCCACCAATTCATGCTACAAATGAAATGTCGCTACAAGCAAAACACACATGAAAGAAAAAATTCTGCAAAGATCTTGTCTCTGATTTATCCATGTTGCAGTCTGCATCTGCTTATCTCTCACCTCATGTCAGCATTTTCCTCACCAGGCAGCAGTGCTTACCCATGTGCCAGTCTGTCGGGTATACCAGCTCTCCAGGGGCACGAAGGGATTTCTGCTCAATGTTGTCAGTCACCTGAATTTCTCTGTTCCCAAGCGTGCCAGACTCCTGACATCACTAGAAAAAAACAGCACTGGAAAAAGACACAGCTGACTCTCTTCAGTTGCATCAAGGTCCTGGATCTCTCCAGAGGTTAAGTCTCATTAGGAATAATGCCAATGGCACTATACATTTGTAAACCAGGGGAGAGACGAGAATTGAGGCCTCTAAATATAATCCCTTCTCTTTCTCCCCAAAAATGAACTGGGTGAAAGAAAGCCTGGTTCAGAACAAAATGCAGTCTCATGAAGGCAAAACAAAGACCCTTCTAGCTGGGGGGAGCTGGTAGCTGCCAAGGGCTGGGGGGGAGTAAGTGAGACAGACAGGCCTGCCATGAAGAATATTGCAATTCCTCTTTTTCATGTGCCTGATTGATGGAACTACAACAATAGAAACAAAAGATGGCTTGGATGGGCAGCAAGGTTGCAGGGACAGGCTGACACACCTTGATACCAGACTTGCACAGCTGCACATATGCCACTGCTGATCCATCAGCCCAGCATGCTGCTCACGACGACTGATCAATCCACGCTTGCCATTGCTTGATGTTAGCAGCAGTAGATAGTAGGGGAGAGAAATATTCATAATATACTGGAGGGTATGTTTTTGTTTCCTTTTTAGTGTTTTTTTCACTCTCACAGAAGAGCCCTATGGTTTACAACAGTGCAAATATACCTTCACTGGCTCCAAGGACCATGTCTTTTACTTAAGTAAAATCACAGAATCATAGAATCGTTTAGGTTGGAAAAGACCTTTAAGATCATCAAGTCCAACCGTTAGATCATCAAAGTCTTACGGATCTAAAACCTCGGACATTTGTGTCTTCTCCACTCTGCTAAATGCTATGCTTTTCAGTGAGAGGTCGGGGAAACAAGGGAGGAAGGAAAGGCAAAGCGAGAACTGGTGCAGATACTGACTGATGGCCAAAGGTTGATACAGAGGACCTGCTGCAAAAGGATGAGGCAGCCTGACCTGCCTCCTTTCCAAGAAGAGTTTTGAGCAAATTATTTGTATTGAAAAAATATTCTTCAAAATAATTTGCAGAGTCTAGACAATAACTGTCACATGAGAGAGACGGGAATTTTCAGATCAATAGAGGAGTTTGCAGCAATCCTTCTTATTATTTTTTATATTAATTACTGCTGGAGTCCACAGACTCAGCACTCATTCGGTAAAGACCTTCCTTAAATCATTATTAGACTCTTGGCCCACTTCTTCTCTACTCTAGGTATGCTATTGGTATCAAGCAAAGCAAATTTCTGTAAGACCTAGCAATCACAGTAGAAAATGCTTAAAAGCTCTGTATTGTGGTTAGTGCTTGCTGATTATTTGGATGTAGCTTTGTCCTGAGGACCCAGCAGTATTCTTAATATTCAAATGTTAGAAGAATAGCCTAAAATTTGACACAAAAGAAAAATAAGGAAAACCCTGACAGCCTAAACCGAACCAACTGCCCATTCATATAAATGGGAATTTTGTGCCGACTGCAAGGATAACCTATGCCCGTTATAAATCTGCAAGTTTTATTTCATTTTGCACATGTATTTAATCCATCTGTAAATTGTTCATTGGATAGCACAGGACGATGGTCTCTCGGGAACTGTAAGGTATGTGTATTCAACAGTGGAGAATAAACACAAGATTTTATTACAAAATGCCACTGCTGCTCCTGGCATGAGTAATTTGTGCACCTGCATTTTTAAAATGTTTCAAAGTTTTTCCCCTTTGTGAATTCAGCGGCAACACACATTATCTTCCAGGCTGCCACAACACAGTATTTGCAGACTGGGTCACATCAGCCCTTGTTATCCAGAAGCCATTGTTTTCTGAGCAAATAGCAACTGAAAATGACAATGGTTTGCTCCAGACAGCGGAGAATAAGACAGTATTTCCTTATGGCCCAGGAACGCATGCCTGCAAGATGAGCAGGAGACATACGTGGGGCTCAAATCCAAATTCAGAGCGGGGTTTCGGAGAGGACAGAGGCCCGAGGAAAGGTGGAAGGGACTGAATGTATCAGGACAGCACTTCCTCCAACAGTTTGTCCCACATTCGAGCATATTCCGCCTTGCAACATGCCTGGATCTGCAAGCTTGGGGAATGAGAGACTGGGTCTGGAGACTGAAATCCACTCTCTGGCGCAGCACTGCACAGCCAAAGTGCTGGGCCAGCCATAGATATCATTAGATGTAGAGTCCTGAATAATTACTACTGTGCTTTAAATACACCGTCACCTTCCGGAAGGCTGGGTACCCATGGGACCTTGACTGGCTGCTCAAGGTTTGGAGCAGGTAGGGGAATTAGGACATTTTAGTTAGTTTAGGCTTAGTAATTTAATTTTTAATAGTTATTCTGCAGGTGTCTAAAGTCGGCTCTGTATATACAATTTTTAAGTAAAAATTTCCCTTGTGTTCCCTGTAATCTCTCTGAAATGTTCCTTGATTCTCTCAGAACTCTCTCATTCAAATATGTAAAGTGTATAATTCCAAGCAATCTTACGTATTTGTACATCTTAAAGTCATATTATCATCTTAAGGTCCTATATCATGCAATTCCCCCATTTGCAATGGATCTTAGGCAAAAAGGGATTGAGCTCTTATGTTGTACCAGTTTGATCATCAGAGACTATCTCCAAAGGCGGTCGAAAGCAGGTGAGTTTGCAGCGTGTTTATTTAACTGATATTGCAAATGCTGGTGGAGAGATGGTGCTGATGAAATTGCCTTGGATGAAGTTTTATTTTCTTAATTTGTCAAGGGTTGGAGAGGCAAAACAGTGCAACCAGCTTGCAGTTTCCAAGATCTCCATGGCATATACAAATTTAGAGAATGAGATTTGAATAGGTGTGTGCAAGAGCCTCCAGCTCCATGGAGATGCATTTGACATTTCAAACGGTGCAAATCTGCGGAGCTGGGAACGCCCAGTTCTGCCTGCGAGAGGGCAAACACGGCTGGGAATGAGACACCTTTGCCATCGGGGCTAAGCGTCTGCCTCCCACCCTTCATCTATATCTGGCCATGAGGCGCGCAAAACATTCTTAGGTCTGTATTTACCACCAGCCTCCACAAAAACTTGGTGCTCCCTGCTCCTTCAAGCCTTATTGCAGACTAGGATCATAAATGCAGAGCCTCATTCTTTCCCTCTTTTGTCATGAAGAGCTGGAATGAACATTATCAAGGCATGAGGTCGGAGGGGAATCAGAGAAATGGGAAACCACTGAGCAGAGTCTCAATACGAGGCTGCTGTTTCTTCTAAACCCACTTTCAGGGCCACTTACGTTGCCATTGGAAAGGTCTAGGCAGAGGATGCTACTGGGGTACTACCTCTAGCAGGTAACTGGGTACCAGCTCTTTACTGGAAACCCCTCCTAGAACCAGGGCAAACACAGTGCCTCTGCTCCTGTCAGGTACCAGCCCAAAACTGATCAACAGCCCTACAAGAGGACCCTTTCTCGGGTGTTCTTATCCCCCAATTAACACCTTTTGTGTGTGTGTGTGCATGCACATGTGTGTATCACAAGGAGCAGAGACTGAGCTGAGAGTGGTGACCTACGGGGATGGCATGGGTACAGTAGAGGTATGAGTGCAACCAAACCCTTGCTGAGGATGGCATGAGCACTCAGTTATGCAGCGATTCTGCAGGTCCGTATTCAGAAGGTTTCCACTTAAACATCAGTCACCTCCGCTGCTAGCTACTAAACCCATTAATAAAAAAAAAAGAAAGTTAGGTGTATAGAGAGAGAATAAAATACTTCTGGAGAAGGTAGAAAACAAGGAGGACTGCAGGAAAAATAGGTGCACTGGGCTCCGGTGGAAAATGCAGGAGTGAGCGGTGTCGTCTCTTCTGTTTGTTGGTGGAGGGAAATAGAAAGCAGAGGGAGGTTAGAAAAGGAAATGGGGTGAGGCAGGAGGCTGCATTTCTTGCAGCGTTCATACAGCAGTCCCAGCTGGTGGGGCAGCAACATTTTCAAACACCCTCCAGGGTGCAAGGGTCACACAGGACATATCGAGCTGGTTGGGCCCTGAAAGATCCCCCCCACTGCTTTGCTCCCAGCCACGCTGACTCTTGTGAAGGAGTGGTTATAACCAGAAACACAAGGCTATAAGAAATGGATGGAAATAAAAGGCAAAACCAGGGAAATGGTTGAGAATGGGAATAGCCGGGTGAGTAAACCAACTTGAGGAAGATGTTTACAAACCAAGTAATGCAAATACAGAAGATTGCCCACATCCTTCTACAGCACTGAGAGCTGAGAAAAATCTCACTGTGGCCAATAAGGGGGAAGTGGCTAACTTTACTATGCATTTGCTTGGACAATGCAAAGAACCCAATTCAGACAACATAATAAAGCTGTGACAAGGAATAACCAGTGATGAAACAGAAGCACAGTGAGCAGAAGTAATTTTCATTGTCTGTAAAGCAAAGAAAAAAGGAAAACAGAGAAAAAGAGAGGGAGAGAGACGCAAAGAAGAGAAATGAAGGAAGAGTCCCTCCAGACGAGACTGAAGCCTAACTCCAGTCTCTAAACATCTGACTGGAAAGTTTGACTTGTCTGCACTTTGAAGTTCAGAAACACAAATATAACTTAATTCTGTGTGAAATTTCTGAAAATGCAGCCAACCAACAAAACCAACAAGACACTCTTTGCCGGGCCAAGCATAGTTTGCACAGGACCATATTTGCCGTTCTACCCAAATAGTACCTCACATCAGTAACACCTCCCTCCTTGGTGGGCTGCGCTCAGAGCACTCGTGTGGGGAGCAAAGACTGCCAAGGATGCTGCTGAATCAGTCCTGACAAATTCACAGTCTAAGGGAGTGTGTTAAGTAATTTCAAATAAATATGTTTGAAGACAGTGCAATCTGCCCTCAGACATTCCACAGGCAGAAAAGTAGGCTAAATTAATCAGATTAATTATTCATTGCAAATTCTCTCAGCTCTATCATTGAGGTCAACAGCAAAAGTGCCACTGAGTACAATGGGATGAGGTCTCCAAAAGTGGATAATGCTCCTTTACTCCGCAAATATGAGCAGCTTTGCTAGTTGCTGAGGGACAGGCAGAAGCAACCAAACAGGCAGAGGTATGTGCAAACAAGCAGCTTTGTTTCACAAAGATTGACTTCTGTTTCAATCCATGTGGGACTGTATGTCCCATATTCTGCTCTGAGCTTTATGTTCAAATGAACCCAAATTCTCAACCCTCACCTGAGCTAACATATATACACATATATGCATATATATACACACTCAAATTTATATATAAAAATATATTTGTGTATATTTACACACATTTATAGCGTGGTTTTGCATCAGAACTCCCCAAAATAATGATTTTGATGCAAAACCATAACCTAACTGACACTCTTTCAAAGACTTGTGACCTAATTGGTAAGCAAGGTCTGAACTTTTTGAATTTATAGTGAAACCCCAAAGTTAGCCAGTTTGGAAAGGGGAGGAGGACTGGTTGCATCGCAAATGCTTTACACAGCTGTTCAAATGAAAACACCGAACACTTGAGGCCTCAATCTCAAGAATCACCGCACTCTTTGTACTCCACAGAGGTCTTTCAGTCAGTACTGTACACCTGTATTTTTTAGACCCATCAATTATGTGCCTGAGCAATGTAATTATAACCTAAGCCATACCCTCTGATTAAATACATCAGCCTAAATTCATGTTTATTTTAACTGCCTCTAGTTATCCAGCCCAATCCAGTCTCCAGAACACATGAAAAGACTTTTCTAAAGAGTTCCTTCATTTTCACTTCCCCCATGTAAAATCAGAGTGAATATTTTTACCGGGGGAGGGAGGAGAAGAAAAATAAACAGGGGAGGAAATGTAATTGGAGGTGGCATGAAGAACATGGCCTCTCTGCTTCTCTCTACTGTTAAAGCCCTCAGGGGATTTAAAGGCCACAAATGATGTAGGTCTTCTTCTTGAACCACTGTGAACTTTATCTGCTTGGGTTTAGTATCACTAAATGTGTATTAATGTCAAAGATTGTTTGCGTGGATTATTTATAAGGCATTCACTTCAAATTAGTGCTGCTTAAAGTGTGTGAGTTCATAACTTGCCAACAGCAGATGCAGTCTGCAGCAACCGAAACAGCAAGCGGCTCCGTAGATGTATCTCCAGCAGCTGGATGCAGATCAATAATAGAAACATTAACCATGGTATTGTTTTAGAAGCAATTCTTTACTTTGGAGATATATTTTATTCCACATTAATGGTACCTTAAGTAAAATGATAGAAGACATGTAAGGATGCATTTCAAAGTGGTGCACTGGGACTCGCATGCTCTCGCCCGCCTGTTATTAATGCGGCTTCTCCTTATATTGTAATTCTGCACAACTCCGCTCCATCACCTGCCCCACCACAGGGAGGACCTTGCTGTGCGCATGCGTGGGCTGTCAGGCCACCTCCTCTAGTACCAGCTAGCCACCTTGCCATGCAGCGCCTACGGGTTTTAGTGCAGGGCCCATGGCGGTTTATCCTATGTGCCAGGGAACCTGCACATTTCTGTACCAGAATAAAGAGGAGTGAGCCGAACACTTCATTTCAGCAGGAGTAAGTGCTGTCTCACAACAGCAACCATGTGCAAGGCAGGGGCCCTGATAGGACTGTCATTAATGACCTGGTAGACATCAAGCTCTTTGACTGAGCATATGGAAAAGTGAATTTTCGATCAACATTACCTCACCTGACCATCCTCTCGAAAGGTGTCCTTTTGACTACCCGCAAGTCAACCAAGTAAAAGTCAGTTCCTTAGAGTCGTGATTACAGATATTAAATGTCTTGACACTGCCAAGGGTACAAACATGCACAGACTGGGAATATATATAAATATATACAAGCCTAAATATGCATCTAGATTTCTTAGGTTTGATCTGAGCATCATTTGATCAAGCCATCAACTCAAGTCAATGGGAGTTTTAGACAGTTTTGCCCATGGCTTTGTGGAATGTACAAAGACCAAGATGGGAGAACTATGCCCTGCTGGTCTCCACACTGTGGCTCTTTGGAACAGTCCCTGTGCACAGCTGAAAACCAGCAAATGACTTAAACTTTCTTCTTGCTTAGACAGATCACTAATTTTGGGGTCCAAATGTAAACTTGGCTTTCTATGGAGCATGTGGGATGGGTCTTGGCACTGAGGCGCATGATACTGGAAAAGCTGCATTGTCTCTGACATCTGCTTAAGGATTATCTTTATAGTCATTGACAAATTAATCTAGCTAAAATAGTTGTATTTACTTATATAGTAGTTGGTTTTGTTATAGCCAGGCTGCCTTTACATAGCCAGACACGTCTTCAGCAGCATACGATCCTCCAGCCTGACCACTGACACAGTTGTGAGAAAACTTCAAGGAACGACTCCCCTTTCAAGCACTAATTCAGCAGTGATAAACTATTAAATTGTCTTTGGAAGTGCTTGGTACTTCCCAGCAATGCTACTTCAGAAAGAGTCTATTGAAAACCAGCTCTGGTGCCCCTTACGTTAGCTTGGGAAGGCATTTCAATCATATCTTTGAGTTTACTTCTGAAGACATAACATTTTCAACATCTCATTCCTATTTTCGCTCCCCCTCTTGCTCTCTGTTCCCTCCCAGTCTTGTTCTCTCCTACTGTTGCTTAATCCTCCTCTTTCCTTCCCTGCAGTTTCTCTGACACCAAACAGTATGCCGAGTCCTTCTTGGACCCCTTACAGTGGTACCTGAGGGTTCTCCTCCTCTCCCCTTTAGTTACTTTTGCTTTCCTCCACCCTTTTTTATATCCTTTATTTTTCTCTCCAACTGTATCCCTCGCTTTCTTTTTCATTAGCCTCCTTATTTTGCTCTTGAGAATAATGTGGGTTTTCACTGAGAGTACAAGCAAGGCCCAACCACTTTCCAGAAGTATTTTGAGGTGCTGAGTGGGTGTTTGTTTGTTCCAGGGCTCACTTTCTTTGTTGGGACCTTGAGGATTACCTGGCATGAGCAGCTTCTCCTTTTGCTTCTTAGCACCTAGCAGCCGTCTGCAGATCTTCCTCCCAGCACACGCATCCACCGTTGTTATAAGTTGTATTTATTTAGGGCCGTAGACTGTATTAATGGCCTGAACTGGCAAAATTCAGAGTTCTCCCTCAAAGATCCTGAGTGCCTATTCCTGCATGTGATTTCGTGGGGAGATGTGGACCCTTTGCACCTCTGAGCAGCTAATCAGGACCTTGCAGGATGGCACTTCCTGCACTAGCATTGCTACATTAAGCAATTAATAAAGATGATTACAGCTCAGAGCTAAATATGGTATATTACGGTGTTGTACTTCACTTATATTACCCTCATGGCAAATGAGTCAGAGAGACACTGCCATGTATTTTTGAGGAGTGACTCTTTATGCTAATTAATGATATCAATATGCACATGGTGATGCTGGTATAATTAGCAGAGTGGATAGCACCAATATAAAACAACAGAAAGAACCTGTCTTAGAGAAACCAACACAGTGGATATGTACTTAAGGCTGCATGAAAATCCTGTAGCAAAACCCAAGGAGGTTCAGTTACAGTCCCCTCAACCTGAGACAAGCTCACCCAAGGCTTACAGATGTTTTGGTGAAGCTGGGGTTTGCTATGATTTGGACAGACGTATGGACACTGAATCAAATTTGGGATTACAAAAGGAGCTGATACAGAGGGAGCTGGGTTGGGGTTTGCATTGCTTTGAGGCTAGGTCTCAGAACAGGCCTCAGAAGTTGCCAAACGCAAGACAAACAAAACTGAAGAAATAAACTGTCTGTGGAAGCCCTGCAAAGTCAGTCCAAGGTGTTTCATACAGCTGTACTAAGTCTGGAAAGAAAAGTCAACATACAGGCTATCAGCTCTCTGTCAGCTGATACACTCTCCAGGAAAAAACACACAGGTTTTATGGGCCAGATCCATAGCTGACAAAAATTGATGCAACCCCACTGAAGACACTGGGGATCAACCAGTTTACGTCAGCTACATCTCCGGCCCAACATCATTTACACTTTCATCGTTCCGATACCCAAAAGGAGCAAAGCTGAAGTGGGGTGTTTTTGTGGTCATTGTGTGTCTTCCTTGAGTGAATCAATGTGGATGACCTTAAGATCTTTTCTTTGGTCCAACCTCCCGCTTTCAATTTTGGACACAAACTTACAGTTTGCTGCACCCAGGCAGACCCCAGTGCCTGCCTACATTTCACTCAGCAGGGGCCCTTTCTTACAAAACACATTGCAGAAATCAATGGTCTGTCATACTCTTCACCTCCTATTTCAAGCCAAGATGTGAGTTGTCAGGAGATGGAGCATCCCCTAGTATATTTTTATCCAACCTGGGCACAATGGTCCATAATTCCTATTGATGCTCTGGGTATTCATGTAAAAAAACCAAGGACATTGGAAGCTCCTGTCTCATCTCAGAGTGCCTCAATTGTTCAATTTATTTTTGCAAGGGATCAGGCCCTTTACATCTATAAAATCTGGGCACAACACACGCAGTGAGATATAAATTGTTAACCTGGAGTTCTCCCTACAACCCTGAATTTCGTTGAATCTTCAGTTATAGGTTAAACACTTCAGGTTAATCACTTAAACATTTGGGCAATGAAACTACTATGATTTGTACAGAGATCATCTGCAGTATGTAGCAATACCCAGAGCTGTGAGACAATTTAACAGAGGTCTCTACCTGCTGCAACACCTTAGCACAGGGGTGTGATTTAAAGGTAATGTGGCAGGTTTAATGCAGAATTTCCTTGCTTTCCTAGGTTTAAGTCTCAACCTTAATGGTATAACTTGCATTGACATTGTTTCAGTTTGTTTTGACATCATAATTGAGTCTAATCTCCACAGACTTGCACTGCAGTCTTATTTCTTATTGTAGTCTCGCAATGTAATTTTGCCATAAGAGCACTGTAGTGAGGTCTTCTCCAAGTCATGCTTTGAAACCATATTGTGTGTGTAATACTGCCTCGTAATGGCTTTGTAAGAGGGTCTCCAAAGATCTTCCCTGTAACAATTTGGCCATCTTAATCTCAAATTGTAATGACCTCACAATGCCATAAAGCAATTACCATTACAAATTTAAATGGTCTTATGTAGGAACTTCTGTGCTGCTTCATTAGGTGACACATTTTGCTGTGTCCAACCTCTTATTTAAATATAGCACATCTACTGGATGTCCACTGCTCTTTTAAATTCCAAAATTGGGCTAGTGCATGCGTTTTATTACAGTTCATCTTTTTTTCACTGCAAATGGGCTGATAAGAATCTACTCTAGCTGCAAATTTTGTTAGAGCTGGGCTGGGTTAATGGCATCCAGATCTGGATGCCACCACTGTTGGAATTTTATTCACTCACTGACCATAAGCCAAATCACAGCTAGGAATTTGCTTTGAAATCAAAATAAGAGAAATCTGCTATGCTCTATTGTCACCTGATATAGCTCTGCTTCCTCACTGCTTTGTTCCTGAAAGGGCTTGCAGCTGGGTCATTGATTTCTATTTTAGTGATTCTTCGGGGAAGTGATGGCCAGCACAATTCCTGTCCCTTTGTTAGACACCCAAGACAGTAGGAGCTGGTGATTTGTGTTGGGAGGTAAAATAGGCTGCTCTGGCTTTTATAGTCAGAAATCTCAGAACACTTTAAGTTATTTCCCAGGAAAAGCTTGGGCTTATCTAGGACACCTAGGGGTGCTTTTCCAGCCTGACTGGGAAGTTAGATCAACGCCATTAGACCGGGGAGGTTGACCTGGCTTCTACGTGGCTCTAAGGAAGTATGAAACTGTTCCCTTCTTACTCCTTCAACTCAGTTTTTATTTCACTTCTGACCCTTTACAGGTGTGTTTAAGTCAGTCATTTTATGGCCGTTGGAACCCCAGAACACACGTGGTACACCATGAGGATGAAGGACCTCTGCCACCACTTTACAGCCAACTTTCAAGAAGCAGCCAAGACTTATAACTTCTTCAGTTCAGAGACATACTCCTGAGAACATGTTCATTATTTTAATTGAAGTCTTCATTGTTGGCTGACTGCCAAGTGGCCTACCAGATGTCTCTCTCTTTACTATGGTTGAAGCAGATTATGATGTTCCAGTTCATTTTTCCTTCACTGACAGCCTGGTTCCAAAAACGTGCCAGACTTTAAGGGCAATATTTTCAAAAGCCAGGTCAACTCACAACAGTACACCAATGACAGTGCATGCAGATACTACAAAACCATATGATAGGCAATTAACTCAATGTTATTTACGCTAGTCAAGTAACTTTGATTTTGTTAAGAGTCTAACACTGAGGAGGAGGATTCTTAAAGCGCCAGTTCCTGGAGTCTGGTGAATATGGCAGAATTGGAACTTTCACTTGGAAAATATAAAGGGTTGGCACATGTCGTTAAAGGGGGAACCTGAATCTAGCAGCTTGCAAAAAGAGAGAGGGAAAAAAAAGAACTCAAAATGGATTTATTTTAAGTTGCCTTTTTTTCAAAGCCATTAATTATATCACAGGCCTGGATGCACTTCTTGTGTATGTATTTTTACACACAGATCACAAAGTCCTGCTCATGAAGGCTCTCTCTTGCATCTGTTGTTTCTCTCTCGTCTTTTTCCCCCAGAAGTGAAGAAAAGTTTCACAGAACAAAGACTATTCTCTATCACATCAAAAGTCTTCAAAACATTTGCAGTACCTGGTTTCAAGGGAGTTCCCAAAGTCTTAGTACTTAGCTAAGATTTTGAAGGTCTCTAATGCCCTGTAAGTAACGTTTTTTTTAGAATTCTCTTTCTCACTATAGGAAACCTGCAGCCATGTGCCAAGTCATCCCTTTCCAGCCTTCATATACTCAATATTTTTTTCCTCTTTTTCACCTGCTCAGGTACCTTACAACTAACTCCTCACCCTCTGAATATTCTGTGGGTGTCTGATTATGAATGGACACACATTTCATACTGCGGCTATGCATCCCGAAGAACATTGTGCATGCCAAAACAGGTAGCTAGAACACAGTAGGAAGTCTTTTTCCACAGTCTCTTTCTATTGCTCTTGGTGTCTGCTGTCATCTTCACCATAGTTCTCTGAATGTAACTTCAAGTTTATTTTTCAATGTGCACGTGAGGTGTACATCCTCTCTCTGTCTCTGCCTCTCTCTTTTGCTTTCAGATGGGAGGACTTCATGCAGTTTTCTTTTTATGAAATGCAATTCTATAAACATTAAAAACCAAAATTACATTAGATGCTAATTCTGACTTGAAACTTTTAATAAGCCACATGGCTTTTGAAACGCTCTGTCTGCATGTGTTCATGCAGTTCCATTTCCCAGTTGTGATCTATCTACTAGGCAAAATATTACTATTATGTTTTATGTATGCTAGTCTTGCCCTGTGTCATGACACCAATACAATACTACCTACCAAAACTTTAAAGATCCAGCACCATAAGCTCCACACAACCCCCTGATACGAAGCAGCAAGTTTGCTGTGTTAGGCAAGGGGCTTGACTGGAAGGAGGGAGTGCTTTGTTAATAAACTGCATTGTCTGAACAGTTTTACTAGTGTGAAGACCCTTGTACTGATGATTTATTTGGAAGTTCTGGGTATATTAACTTTTGCTAAGAGCTGAGACTAAAAACTTTATGGGGAATGCTACATACACTCCAAAGACCGACAAGAGAATTTAAGTTAGATGTGATTAGTATGAAGAAAGTTACATTTATTATACTCTTATGTATAATTGATCATATGAAAGGCCTTTTGTAACTATAAAAGAGACAGCACATTAAATTGTTTTACCCTGAGGATTATACAAATTTGTAGAAATCGGATTGGAATACCAGCCTATTGGTTTCATTGCTATGGTAAATCATTAAGATGTTCTATGTTAATCATAAATCTTTGTATCTATTTATTATTAATCAAATAGCTCCTCCCAGCTGCTGCTTTGCTTCATCCATCTGAGCCAATCAAACCAAAACCTGGTAGCATTAGCTCTGATGAAGGGTGGCTGCACGCACATAATATGCATAGCACATAGCATGGATTATACAGTGCTAGACATGGGGTATGAGAGCTGATGGGGTGTTAGCCCTCCACAGCAGGGGGGCCTGGTTTCTGGATTTGTGAGAAGGCATGCCTCATTAGTACGATGATTCATGGTGAAAGGGAGTTTAGCTGGGAATAATTTAGTGGCTGCTGCGGTGGAGTAGAAATATAGTTTGGGATAGAGAGGTTATGAACCTGTATTTATTTGATAAAGTCTTGAATGCTGACTCTTATCAACCAGCACTACTTGTTCCCATTTCAGTTTGGAAAGCAATGCTACAAAACCCCTCTCAACTCACAAGTAAATGAAAACACAATCCAAATACTGCCTAACTTAATGGTCTTGTATTATTTGTATATTACCCAAGCTTCTAAGCAAAGCTAGTTGGCTTTTGGAGCATTTCTGAGCTGGTATGTCTACAAAATTCCAACTCAATGATATAGCATATTGATTACCCTTTCCTTCCAAGGAATTTTCCCAAAAATTGACATACTATTTAGATTTGGCCCACATTTCTTCAATTAGCAGGAGTATTATAAATGATGTACTGCTCCAAGCAGTAGACACTTTCTGCTCATGCCATACAAAATTAGGTAAGTGTGGAAACTCATTTTAAGAGGAGACAAAAATATTATTGAAAGAACTAGATATTTGCAGTAGTGCCATAAGAAGATGGGAAATAAGAAGAGTGAAAAAAATACAGTCCATTCAAAACTGAGAAATGAACTCCATTACTATGACAGATTTTCCTTAAGTAACTTAATGTTTGAAAGCAAAACATCCCGACTTTACTTTAAGTGGGCCAGTTGCAAATGCAAACAGGCATCTTTCAAACAATGACCGGTGCACATTCATCTTTACAGCTTACAGTGAAAGTAGCTGTGTGTTGGGAAAACATGCACAGAACATACATTGCACACTGTGATTTGCAAAACAAAATAGGAAAATTCTTGCAATGATTTCACTGTAGGCTGCTGAGATTAGTGATGGGGTTTCTTCCAGGTAGGAGGTGTGGCAGCAGAATGTAGTTGTAAGCGAGTTCTTTCATGTGACTTTGCTTCTCCTCCAGTGTGTTCAGTAAGCTCCTGGGTAGCGTCAATAGTCGGTCTTGGCTGACACTCTATTTATTAGTCCTGCACGCTTCAGTTCATCAGTTCATGCATACCAGGAAAAAAGGGAAAGTAACAGATTAGCTAAAAGTGGTAGAAATTTCCTATGCCATGGAAGTCTGCTTCTTTTCCATCAGTTCCTCTGCCAGTTCTCCATTTTGCTTTTATTTCCTGTGATGAAGTTTCCTGTAACTAAAATATGAAGGCAAAAGCTCTGAAAACCAATGGGGTTTGAAATACATGCATTGGTCTGTGTAGTTCTACGAGGTATAGGAGCATGGGCTCGACTTGCATAGGTTGTGAGATCATGTCTTCTTTCTATTCCTTTACCTTTTCATTCTTTTCTTTCCTTCTTTTTTTTTCCTTTTCCCTTCCTTTAGACACTGAATGTAGTCAATGTGCAAAATTTAAAAGGCTACCTTTCTGAATATCTGGCACTGTATTTTAAGACACAGAAAGAAGAGAAAGCTTTGTAGCCTGCCAAACACACAGTGTTATATACAGGGCTGAAGGAAGAACGAACAGATTAATTTTCTGCTCACTGTCCTGACCCATCTGTATTATTTATTTATTCTGAAATAATTCACTGCACAGCAAAACCACCGCCACTTCTTAGTTCCCACGCAGAGCCTGAGCTTCCAGAATAGACTTCCTATGCCAGCTGATACTGTTGTGGCAGGCAGAAATGTATGAAAGGAATACGTATTCCTAGACTAATGAATGCTGTGCCCCTCAGAGATATTTTACTCCTGTCTTTGCAGATGCAAGGGGAACATCTCCCAGCAGAATGGGTGTGCTTCTGCAAAGGGAAGAAGGTGTCAAACGCTGAGAAAGCTGCTCTTGTGCTGTAAAAGATGTCTAATGATAGAGATGCTCTTGTCCCTCTGTCTCAGGGAATGGATGATAAATAAGTTGCCTTCTTGGATCCCCACGTTTGTCACGTACCGAAGATTTTTAGCAACAGCCAGTGTTTGCACTGCTACTGAGCTGAAGCACTTACTCAGTGGTCACACATCTCGTGCCTAAACTTTTGTTCCAGACCCCCCTCCCTGCCTCAGTTATTAGGTGGTTTGAAGTTGTTTTGGGATTATATTCAAATAAATCCATGCCCCTTCCTCATTTTGCATTATCTGTGTCTTCATTTTACCTTCTCCCAGACAGTGGCTGCATGTTACTGTCATTCTGGTGGTTTGAGAGACAAGAGGGAGGGATGCTCCTTCTGAGTCTTTGTCTTCTTGTGGTAGCATCTTCTGAAATTAGCACATTCTCCTGTATCTTTAGTCTTTGCAGCGACTTTGGTGTTGCTTTTGCTTTGTACCTGCTACCATGTTTTCAAGCGAAAACATCTTTCTGCGGTCTATTTTTAAAGCTAGTGCCCGTTGAAAAAAAGAATGAGATATAAAGAGTGATACATCCCAAATTGCAGCCTGCCTTGGGTGTTGGTTTGGTTATCGAAATACACAATCAGTGGAGCCTAGAGCTCTGTGGAAGAGATCCTCTAAACCAAATCCTATCACAAGTATAAACCCGTAAATAATTAGTTGTGACTAAATGGGTAAAAAACCTCCTTAAAAGTTGCCAGCTGCTTGTACACCAGGTGTGTCAATCTAACAGAGGTGATATCTGTAGGAAAAGATAACCAGATTCTGATCTCGTTTATACCACTGAAAGCTCAGAATAAATCAGAACAACTCAGGCTTACCTCCAGAGGACCTGAGATCAGAGCTGGGTGCTCAATGACTGAACATTTTAGCACTGCTCAGGTGGAATATGCAATCGTTTTGACTCCTTAAAGCCCGAAGACAGAGTTATTCTGACCCACCAGGAGAAGATGCAGGCCAAGAATTGCATGAGTACAATTCCATCTCTACCGGAGCTTGAAGGGACACACAGTTGTCAATTATGCTGTCAGCAAGCGTATTTGAAACCTGCCTGGCTGACAACAACTGTGCCTGGAACTGCATCTGGATGCTGCATTCTGCATTTTCCTTCAGAGACAGGAAGCATGTGGAAAGGCTGCACCTTAGCCAGCTCTGGGATTTGGGCATACTCCTGATGAATAAAGAGGATGGCATGATGCCTCCGGAGGCCTGGAATGCAGGGCACCGAGTTTGCTCCAAAACAAACGTCATGTACAATATATGTATAAGATTAGCTAGGTTTAGCTGTGTTGTCAGGGTGCTGCCTGACAAAGCCACTGAAACATTCAGAACCCTAAAGCTAAGTGGTGTTGTTTGAAAGTCCCTGGGCAGCATCTCTCTGACGCCATGTGAAGTAACCAGAAGTAACCGTATGAGCTAGAACTGCATAGCCTCAACTGTGTGAACAGCAGAACATACAGGCATGGATTGCACTGGCGGCAGCAACATGCTGAGGCTGAGAAATTCACCACTGGGACCAGCCCCAGATTTCAAGCACCCAAGCAGGTTAGAGAGTTCATGGGGATTTGGATATGCCCACCATAAACAGGATTTCTACTGAATTCAAAGCCAATTCAATGTACAGATCCTAGAAAATGCTAAACTTCCAGGAAACTTATGTTTATGAATTTTCACTCATTCCTAGCAAGAGGTAATGTGTTTGAACCCACTGCCCGTATTCCAGACAGGTTTTTCCAATCAGCCACCTTTACATAGTATATCTCAGAGACCAAAACACTTTACAAACCCTCATTAAAAGTAGGAAACCCTGACATACATCCTTTTTTCTTCCGGAACATAGGAACTGATCACATACCACTGGTGATGGTAGGAACGCAAAGAGCATCCCAACCTCATCAGCCCTACGGGGGAGCTGAGACCCACAGTGAAGGAGGCCTTGACCTGCTTCTATCCTCACTTGCAGCAATAGCTACAAACACCTACAGCTGGGCAGAGAGAGAGAGAGGTGAACCTGGGTAAGGACAGACAAGGTTTCACAGTGCAGACTAGAAGGCTTCTTCCTCTTTCCTTTTATTGACTAGCTGGAGTGTTTATAGTTAATCATTTTCAGATGTAAATATACTTTATGGTCATATCAGGGTAGGAAGATACAAAGAAGCTCAAGAGCAAGATCACTTGTCAAACTCTGAGGTATAGAAGTTGTTGAATTAGTGTGGTGGGCTGACCTTGGTTGGATGCCAGGTGCCCACCAAAGCCGCCCCATCACTCCCCCTCCTCAGCTGGACAGGGGAGAGAAAATATAATGAAAGGCTTGTGGGTTGAGATAAGGATCATTCACCAATTACTGTCACGGGCAAAACAGACTCGACTTGGGGAAATTAGGTTAATTTATTATGAATAAAATCAGAGTAGGTTAATAAGAAAATAAAATCTAAATCTTAAAACACCTTCTTCCCACCCTTTCCTTCTTCCCAGGTTCAACTTTACTCCTGAATTTCTCTACCTTTCTGCTCCAGAGGCACAGGGGGACAGGGAATGGGGGTTGGGGTCAGTCCATCACACACTGTCTCAGCCACTCCTTCCTCCTCAGGGAGAGGACTCCTCACCCTCTGCCTCTGCTCCACCCTGGGCTCCCTCTCACAGCAGACTCCCACAAGCTGCTCCAGCAGGAGTCCTTCCCACGGGCTGCAGTTCTTCAGGAACTACTCCAACACGGGTCCTTCCCATGGGGTGCAGTCCCTCAGGAACAGACTGCTCCTGTGTGGGTCCCTGCGGGGTCACCAGCCCGGCCAGCAAACCTGCCCCAGCCTGGGCTCCTCTCCCCACGGGGCCACAGGTCCTTCCAGGAGCCTGCTCCAGCGTGGGCTTCCCACGGGGTCACAGCCTCCTTTGGGCACCCCCCTGTGCTGGTTTGGGGTCCTCCCCAGGCTGCAGGTGGGGATCTGCTCCCCCGTGGGCCTCCCTGGGCTGCAGGGGCACAGCCTGCCCCACCATGGGCTGCACCCGGGGCTGTGGGGGAATCTCTGCTCCAGCGCCTGGAGCCCCTCCTGCCCCTCCTGCTGCCCTGGCCTGGGGGGCTGCAGGGCTGCTCCTCTCACATCCTCTCACTCCTCTCTTTGGCTGCAGAAATGTGACAGAGCAAGTTGTTGCAGCAATTTTTTCCCCCTTCTTAAATACTTTTTCCCAGAGGCGCTGCCGCCGTCACTGATGGACTCAGCCTTGGCCAGCAGTGGGTCCGTCTTGGAGCCGGCTGGCATTGGCTCTATCAGACATGGGGGAAGCTTCTAGCAGCTTCTCACAGAAGCCACCCCAGTAGCCCCCCTGCTACCAAAACCTTGCCATGCAAACCCAATACAATTAGGCCATGTGATGGGTCCAAAATGGGCTAATTTATGCTACTTTGAACATCATTCTAGCCCTTTTAGCATGTTTCCCCCAATTAAGCTGTTCAGGCCACAGATCTAAATAGCTGTCTGCACAGGCTGCCAATTGATTAATTCCCTAATGATGGATTGAAGCTACGGCTTTTGTTTCTTAATCTCTCTTTTCTCCATTAATGGCAAATCATTCATAAAACAAATCTTATAAATATAAGTAAACACACAGGAGTACAGGCGACAGATTGCATATAGATTTATTGCAGAATTAATTTTTGATTGCCCTTAATGATTTATTATTATTTTTGTTTTCTCTTTTCTCACAGAGCCATAGAAGTCTGGTAGGCAATTTCTTGAACTTGAGCTTATGGTTTTCAGACTGCAGTCTCCAAAGAGCTCAAATGGCTACCCATGTAGAAGATGCATCAAGGATGTTCTTCAGGGGGCACTTTGTAGGATCAAGGCTTCTGTGGACAAAATGTGGAAGACCAGACTGTAAGGAGATAACTCCCTAGTTCCTCTGTCAAGCTCTGTGCTTGTATTGCACTTGCAACAGCAGAATCTGAGTGTCAGTGCAGGAAGATGGATGAGGTCCGTGCAAGCAATGGGAATGTCAGAGAGAATAAGTGTGTCTTTTTCCTTAAGTAGTCTCCTCTGGAAAAGGTCCATCACCCCATGTAATCACATATGCCTGGGGGTTGTAGGAAGGCTCTTAATCCACTTTGGATGAGCATACTTGGAGGAAAGACTTCCAATTCAATAGGCCACACAAGTGAAATCTGGGCAGTGGTCACTAAGGAAGATGTGGAAGAGGTCTGAATAAGCAGAGTGAGAGGAAGGTTGAAGAAGCCTCATCGAGGAGTGTCTCTCAGTCCTGTTGCTGCAGAGACAAGGCTGACTGTTGAAAGCTCTTTCACACAGCACAAGAAGAATCACTGCTCTGAAGTTCATCACTCAGCCTGTCACCTCCATGTCTCAAGCTGCATAGCAAAAGAGAAACAAAATAGCGGGTGCGAGAACTTCATTAATTCAAGAATTAGAAGAGTTGAAAAATGGGGCCCTTCAAAAGTGTGACCCAGATAAGATTCACTGTATGCTATAAATCATCCATTATTGTTTAGAGTTTCCTTTCTCCACACTTGACCTTCATCATCATTCTCTTGCCTGAGTCTGGATGTCATCTCAGAAGTACTGGGTATGTGGCTGGAAGCATAGGAGACATGTTCGATAGCATTTCCCTGACTGCTCGCATTTTTATGGAACAGAAAGGAAACAATGAAAACTGAACTGAGTTTGCTGTCTAATATTTCTCAGAGCACCATGTGAGGTAGACAGCTCTTCAAAGAGAAGAAAGTTTTGCTTGTGACATTCCCAATTAAGCCCTTCATGTTGGAGATAATTAACCAGTGTTACAGTCTTCCCAGTCCTGGACAGCAAAGGATACATCCTCCAACAGCACATGCCTGTTTAAAAATGCGATGCTTTTCCCTACTTAAACTTGCCCTGGAAGTGTTAGCATGGGCTGACATAGTGAATATATTTGCAGACAGGCAGTTACTTCTGTACATTGCAGGTTTAGGTATAGGCCACACCTGGGAAAAACTGTGGAGCCTCTTCTGGCACAGGTTTTGGTGACTGAGAGACAGAACATGGATGGTCTTTTCTTCTGGGAAAAACAGGGGTAAAGGATGAGGCTTTGCTCCCTGCTACAGCTCTCCGAATCCAAACTGGCTCTGTGCAGTTTGCTCTCAGACCCCCTTGAGGATCAGTCAGTTTACCACTGAGTGGGGAGATAGTGGGCTGTGCCATGCTGGATGTACACCCCGAATCCTGAGGCTGGCTGGAGGCAGGTTTAACCCCTGGTGCAGTTCAGAACAGCCTCAGGGCTGCTCTGGGTTGTGCTGGTTTTTGACAGTCCCTCTGGGGCTGCCCTATCTTGGCATGCCTCTGATATGCCACCTTGGAGGAGAAGCAGGAGGAAAGGGTGAGAGGGAAGTGTTGCATAGACCTACCTACTTACCTACGCACTCTATAATCCAGCTGAAAGTTGCTCCAGTTAAGACAACTGCTTGACAACCCATCTACTGAAAGAGTGGTGTAAGAAACTGGTATGGAGGAGATGCTATGGTTCGTCCCATGGTGTTTTCTTAAGTAGCGTTTTATGAGATTTAAACCAATTTGTTTACTTCTTGGTTTTAATGTTTTATATACACTCTGGGAGCAAGCTTGTCTTATGAATAGGCACACAGCCATAGCGGAGTGAGTGCATGACCATCACCACCTTGTGTCTGTGCAAGCAGTGCCTGCAACCACTTCACAAATTGTTTCTCCAAGAGGAAAAATTCCTGGGTCACCCACCATTACCCAGCTGCATCATCCACAGGGCAGGATGCAGCAGATGATACTTTCAAATTACAAGTCAATGGTATTGGTATTATTAATGTGATTAGTAACAGCCTTAATAGTACACTTTAATGATAGTTACTTTCATCCAGTTCCATCAGAATACTTACAGAGCACAATGGAAGATTTTATATACAAGCAACAATTATTTATTCCTGTATCAGTCTTCTCTCCTGTTGATTTATTACCCTATTGACATCAACAGGGATACAGTAGACGGTGCCCTCATACATTCTATTCATCAACTTTAATCTGGTATATGAATATTTGGAGTGCATATATTCCAGCCTTGATCTCCCTAAAACTGGCTGTGCTGTAGCTAGATAATGTCTCCTAGTTATTGCCCCTTGGGTATCAGGCCCACAGTGTTAAATCTTGATTCCAACTCTGAACTGCAGCAGCCCTAACTGGCCTCCATGTCCACAGAAAAAAAAAGTGGAAGTTCTTCAGAGCAGGGATTAGGCATGCTTTTGTGTTTGTAGAACACTGAGTGTAATGGGACCCTCACCGGATCTCTGGTTGCTACTATAATACGAATGTTAAATACTATTCTTCACAGTGCTAGCTAGTGGGAAAGGTTTCGGGTAATTAGAAACGCAGGGAATGCAGGCTATCTGGATGAGCATAGAGTGAAGCATTTTAAGCAAACTCCCAAATTCTTGCTTGTCTTTTCATCACATGTTATGTTGTTAGTCTCTATAACAGGTGATTTGCAGGTTAGATCCCATTTTCCTCCTCTATTGACTAAATTCATCTTTGACATAAGTGGGCACAAGTCCATTAACTTCAATAGAGTTACGTTCACTCACTCCAACATTGAATCTGTCCCAGTGGGTTTATGCTGTAAATCTATCCCAGAAGCAGTGGTTATAGAGGCATTGGTTCTGCTTTGAAATTCATTCAGTCTTTTCAAATAAGCCTCTTAGAGGAGCCTGGGAATGTTTTTAGCCTCTGCACCAACACATAGGCCTTACTCTAGAACCATTTTTTAGCTTCAGCCTCTTCTTTTCTTCCCTGCCTCAGCACTCCTTTTAGACTCTTTGCTTCTCTCACACGTCTCCATTTGCAGCCTGTCTCCTCCTGTCTGGGGAAGGGTGGTCAGCAACACTCCCCACACTGCTGCCACGTGGAGCCACGGTATCTTGGTCTGAGGTGGCCTTGTCGAATCTTATAAGCTAAGTGAGGTTGGGTGTGGTTAGTATTTGGAGAGA
Organism: Gorsachius magnificus; assembly: GCA_034008185.1. NCBI lineage: Eukaryota > Metazoa > Chordata > Aves > Pelecaniformes > Ardeidae > Gorsachius > Gorsachius magnificus. Next base: position 51,417,714 of record CM067082.1, on the reverse strand, counting down.
AGCCCTTGAAGGAAAGCTCCAGGTGCTGTACACGTGGGTGCTGGGCTATCAGTAGGTGCTGTTCTCCCTTCCTAGGCCAGTGCCTTAAGTAATCTTAACCGATGCTCTAAAATACTGACCCATGTCACTGCACTGCTCTGCTGAGGGAGTCCTCGCTGGCTGATGGACAAATTTCAGGTGAATCCTACACAAACTGTAGAAAATCCTTCTTCTTTTCAGCTGTAATATGCCTGTCATCCCAGCTAATCACAGCACAGGGTATAGAACATGTGGGGTTTTTAACACTACTTTGCTTCTGTTGCATTTAATATTGCTACTTCTGCAATACATTCATTCACAGAACAATATGGAAGCCCTCTGGTGTCCAATTTAACACCTATAAATTTGTCTGTGTAATCTCTAACCAACTGGACAGAAAATGTTTGCCTTCTATTCCGGTATTCTTGTATTCTCTTTTGAAATACAGCTCTTTGATTAATTTCTTTTTTTTCCAGTGGCAAGTCCTGGTGTTTGGGCTCTCAGTCCTGTGGGTATTTGGAAAGGAGCAGACCTTCTCCAGCCAAGCTGAATCCTGGGCTATGCCACAGCCATTACCAGATCTGCTCTGGGATCCAGAGACCCCCTTTCCCCATCACAGGTGGTTCTCGTTTCTTCTAGGAGAGCCAGTGCATTACTTCAGCTAGTGAACCTGTGCCAGGGTGTCTTCATCTTGAGTGGTTGAGTCCCCATCCCTGGAGGTATTTAAAAGACGGGCAGACGAGGTGCCTGGGGACATGGTTTAGTGGTGGAATGGCAGGGTTAGGTTAAAGGTTGGACTTGATGAATTTAAAGGTCTTTTCCAACCTAAATGATTCTATGATTCTTTCCTGTGGACTATGCCAGTGCCCCCTCCTCTCACACTGGGCTGGTCACCCAAGCCTAGCTTCCCCTAGACAGGGAACTAGATCAGACCTCCTGTGGCTCAGAGGGCAAGGAGGGGGATTCGATACCTTTCTTATGACAGTATTTTAGCACATTGTGTCCTTGATGTTTCACTACTTCTCTCCTGCCAGTGCGGATAGGAATTTACCCATTGTTGCCCCGGAAAGGCTCCAGCCATCTATTCCTCTCTGTCATTCCTAAGACCATGCTTATTCCCAGGGGAAAGCTCAGGAGTGATTAAATAACTAGGCAGAATTATGAAGATCGCTGTGCTGCAAAGGTGGAAGAATCTGTCCAAGGGTTGAAACGCTGCTCTGAAGTTTTTGGGAACAGCCTAGGCTTGTCAGACTGGTACCTTTGCTCCTTAGAGGGTACCAGGCTGGAGGAGGTTGCCCTGTGGTGGGCCTGTGCAAGATGGAGTTCATCAGACCCATACATCGCTTTTTGCATGAGGTATCTTTATGCAGTTCACTGAATGGAGATCTTACTGCTAAAAGGAATGTTCCCTGCACTTCTGTCCATCTGGGCTAATAAAGGGCAGATGAAAGGGAAGGATTTGCTCAGAAATCATGGCATGGTCTTTGCAAAACAATAAGGAGATTGAAGACCATTTCAAGGCAGAGCATAGCAAACATTCAGTTAATAAGGGCCCCAGAGGATCCAAAGGATTTTAGTTCAGGGATGAAGATTATGCAGGCAGTAGTAGCCCTTTAAGGGATCTAGGAAAATTGAGGGTGAGGAGAGGGAATGCATTTAATCCCTTCATTGAGTACATGGGAGAATTATACAGCATACAGGCATTGCTGATGCTCAGCATCACGTCCTAGGTTTGAATATAACTTCTTTCTCAGTCTAGAATTTACCCACCAAACAAGGAGGTTGAAAGGCAACATTAATTACACATCTGTCCAGCACGTAGCGATACTCAGATGTTGGGTGTCATATAAATGCAAAATGTTGTTATTCTACAGGGTGGTTTCTATACACGTGTAGATTAAACAGTGGCTTTGTGCAAGATGAAAATCTGCAGTGCTGCTGATGAAAGGAGTTAATTGTACAGCTACAATATTACGGACAGTGTGGTTTTACTGAGCTAAAAGAGGAGGACAGTGATTCATGGCAGCACCCATGCTCTCCGTCATGAAATATAAATTAAAAATAATTGTATTATGGTAGGCTACCTGTATTGTTACATTCATAATGGATATCACACATCTGTCCTTGCTCGGCGTTGCAGGCAAAGCATGTTAGAGAAACTATGGCAGTATTTTTCTTTTAGGTGTAACAATCTGTCAGTATCAAATTCTCTTAGTCAGTAGGGAGCATATAGTGTTGATTTACTGAAAATCTGGGATTATGTCTGCTCTGTGGTGAGCGTAGATTTAAGAGGGGAGAGGTAAGGGGTCTCATAGGGAGAATACAGTGATATGAAATTCGGGAATCTTTTGGGGAAGGGAAAAACACAAATGAAACCTAGCAAGGAAAAAATAGCTTGACAGCTAAGATGCAGTACAGTCACCATCGGTTTTGAAGGAAAACCCTCACACACAGACATGCTCTGAGCATTGCAAACTGTACCTTAAACAACCCACTCCATTACCCACTTCATGAAACTGAACTGTAAATGTATTAATGAAGCTGTGGCTCTTCGGTCTTAGAAGAAAAAGCCTTAATATTTCTGTGCTCCAGTGCACAGATGGTTTTGGTGATGCACTGGAATTTTGGGCGCTCGCATCTGGGGGCAAAACACAACAAGAGGCGATTCCCCTTCTCTTTTATTCCTTTCACAGCAAAACGCGTTAAACAAAGAGCGGGTGACAGGCAGGTTCTGTGAGACTGGCTCTGTGGCTGCTACGGAGGTGGCAACTTGGCCCCCACGCCGTTCTGCGTGCCGCTGGTTTGCACGGACACTCCTTGGCACGGGACAGCATGGAGGGTATGCGCAGCTCACCTGGGGCTTAGCATCCTTCTGGATCAGGCCAGAAAGACTGCGGGTGCTGCTAATTCAGGCCATTTCATTAAGGACTGAAAGTTGTAGCCAGCCATGGAGTAAAGGTGCCGCAGTTAGTCCTGCCCTAGTGGAACGGTGCCTCCTCCATCACAAAATACAGTTTGGCACTAATTGGTATCTTTAATAGCAGTCTCAGCAGAGAGCCCGGGAAGGCTTACCTTCATCCTTGTTCTGGGCCTTCCATGCTGGCTGGGGATGCTTTCATTGCTGCTGCCTGTGTTGTAATTGTTCTGGGGATAAGTAAAGGATTTCCAACTCTGGGCTGCCAATCTGCCACCCTTCAATAGCCACAAAGTCACAGCAAAATTAATTAAGAAAACCCCAAATAACACATTAGTAGCCACAGCACAAGCAAAATATAAGCAATTAGAAAACCACCCAGAAAATGCATCCAGCACGCATGTTTCACTTCATTTTATCAGACAAAGAGGGGTGATTCATTTGTGGAGAAGAGAATAAAAGTAACCCCAAACCCTGTAACTCTTCTCTGCTATCAAACACTACAAAACTTCACGGGATTTATTATATTTCAAAAAAAAAGGGCTGCTTTCCCTTTAAAAAGAGAGGAGCTACTTGGTCTGATGCTGCTGCCTTTATCAGCCATGAAGTTCCCAGCAAGGTGCTGTTAGTGCCTGATTAAACCTCATACCAATCTCTGTCCCCCATGGTAACCCAGAAGACATCCACTGAGAGTGGCAGCTCTTATTCATTTTAATTGCCAAGGATCTCTCTGTGATGGCCAGTTTTCTTGTCTCTCAAGGACTCGAATGGAAATCCATCTGATTACACGAACAATCCGGGTGCTCTGACAGATCTGAAATATGAATATGGAGATGGCATTGTGCTCCGCACTGACTCCTGAAACCCCAATAGTAAATTATGATCTGCCACTAAAACAATTTCAGGGCACAGTACAATTCACATAAAAGCCCATTTTTTTGTAATGGAACACAAATTATTAATAAATCAGTCCAGAGGGGGGAAAAAGTGAAAAAGAGATTTCATTGCTTAGCATTTTCATGGAACATCACAAACACAAATATACGCACGCATACGTGCATGCATCCCTTTCTGTTGCGCACCTTTTTGCACAGCTTCAAGTGGAGATGATATACAGAATATAAACAAATCCCCTGGGGCTACCACAGTGTTCCTGAAATTAGCGTCGCGTCCTCTTGCCGTAAACTCAACCTCCAAAGCAATATGGCCTGAGAAATGCAAAGTCCTAGGTGAAAACGTGCAAGAGATCAGTCAACATAAGGGAGCTGTCCCATCCCTCGGGTGAACTGACCTCCAGCTTATGCAGAGCAACATGGAGGGACATTTTTATTGTCTAAACAAAACCAACAACCCTCATGCTCCAAAAGGGAACAGCTCATCTTCCTCCTCCATCCCTCTGCCATGTGCTTTTTGGTGGCAGGGGACCCTCTCAAGGAGAACAGCCTTGCTGGGTGTGGCCCAGAGCACCCGCTATAAATCCAACCTAACCAAGAGAGAGACCAACTGCCTGTATAAGAGCCTATAAAGGAGGACCTAGCCCAAAACAATGAGCTTTACTGCCAAATCCAGAAGAGCAGTGCTTGTCTGTAGGTTGGGAGCGGGGTGGAGGGAAGGAAGGAAGTCTGCTCAGACAAGCCGTAACAGCCCAGGGCATCTCCTGACCACCCCAGCACCCCACACCAGCCTGTACAAACACAGAGCCGCTTGGGACGGATTGAAATCAGGGCAGACAGTTCAGCAACAACATGCCAGCAATCCCAGCCCAGCCTGTGCTCATTGCTCTGCAATGTGCTGACACGCGAGAGGGGGACGAGGCCACACAGGCACCTGGACACAGCAAATATCCCCTGGCAGAAAGGGAGGCCAGCAAGGGTACTTCGGCTGGGGCTCGCCAACAGCTCCGGGCAGCTGACAAAGCAGTGTGGTGACAGTATTAACATGGGCAGCGCAGGCGGCCGCATTATTATTGCTACATATTTCTACTAAAGCAACGCCTGAGGCTTCACAGGACGGGCTGGTCAGCCAGCTGAACATACACTGCGGAAACCATGTCCACAGGGCTTTAGGTCCTCTTGAAAGCCATGGAAAGAGTAGAGGAAATATAATGCGCATAGAGAAGGACGAGGGGGTTTGGTGGGTTTAGCGCTGCCTCAGAGGTCAGGAAATGTGGGTTGTAACCCTGGCTTTAGCCCCAGCCTGGTGGATGACCTTTGGTCCTCCGAGTGTTTCCTGTCTGCAAAATGTGAAACTTCCATATGTTTGGTTTTCCCTGGCTGTGGCATCAGTTTCCAACTGGAAAGTTTGCCTGGGCAAGGGGAAAAACAAAAAAGAAAAAAAAAGAGACACTGGACTTTTGTCAAAAACTTCTGGACATCTGGAGGTCAGGCCTGCACAGCGAGGACATGACCAGTGGACATGCATGGAAACCACAGCAGTACAAATATGATCCCCAAAGCATCCATCTCCCCATATTTTCCCTGAATGGCACACAAGCATCTTATTTGTTTCAAAAGTCCCAGAGCCCCAGTAAAATTAGGATAACAATGCTGGTTTTGTGAAGCATTTGGAGATCTGATGAAGCTGAGTAGTAGACAACAGACTGGTGTTATCTATCAGGTATGCATTTTAAACACTGTAATTAAAGCAGTAATAATAGTAATAATAATAATAATGATAATGATAATAATGACAACAACACCCCTGCTTCAGCCTTGACTCTCTGTCCTCTTACCTGCCTCCTTCCTCTCCTGGAGCCATTAGGCCAGACTGGGGTTTCCAAGTAGGACCTGCAGAAGAAGGCTGTTGACCTCAGTAGTTCAGGGCAGGGATGATGTTCCCCGATTACAGTTCAGAAGCAGTATTACAGCCCAAAGGGCTCAAACCTTGGGCTGCCATGTTTGTAAACAGCACAGCTACCTAACATTTCCTATTTAGGCTGGTTTTCTTCATTCGCTAGCGGCACGCGGTACAACCGGTAATTAATTCAGTGATCCTTGGAGCCAGTGCCTGTTATCATTTTTCTTTCACCTAAAAGAGATAAATGTGCAGTAGTTTTTGAGATGCACTGATGTGCATACACCCAGCCGTGTTTCTTTCCTCTACACAGAAAGGATTCCCCGAAAAGGAAGAATTCTGGGGAGTGAGATTTCAGTGCATTCAGAAGATGCAGAGTCTAAGGCTGAGGCAGACACACACAAATGCCTTCTGCACCCAACAACTTTGGCATCCCATTTTCCTGTAGAATATGCTAAGGAACCAGCAGGTTTGGGCATGGGGCCTGAAGAAACCTGTTTTCGCTATTAGATAATGCTGGTAATATCTGAGAAGAAAGATGTCTGAACCCCTATTGCATTTGTTTCCCTAAAGGGAAGAAATAATCTGATCAGTTACTTGTAATTTATTCTTCAAATGCAAAAGAACCAGAAAGGGAGGAAATACAAATAGTTTTAGTAACTGAAGAAAAGACTGAAGTAAGTTGAGTTCGCAACCTCCATAATTCATTTAAGAGGCATAAATGCCTCAGATTTCCATTGACTAGTGAATATGTGTTGTTTTCTTGGAGCACAAGGCTGACATTTTTGAATGCCAGTGAACCTGTCGATTAAAAACTAAACCATACACATTAGGAATCATACTTCAAAGGACTCTTTCAGAGAGATTAGGGCAGGAGGCAGTTGATTTAAGTTCTTCCATTCTTTCACCCATATATGAGATGGTTACTCTGAGCGCTTGCAACTGATTGAACTGTAGCTATTCAGCACAGGTTGGAGGGTGACCACAGAGAATAAAACCCCCATGTCCGCAGTGCTGTTTGGTGACCTGCATGAAATGGGTTGGTAATTTTGGCCATTTCAGATTTGACAAGTGTCCAAAGCACAAAAACTGGATTCAGCTAAGCTCAGTCTTAGCGTGTCTCTGCTATACTGAATAAGAACCAACATTGTCACCACAGTTGTCACCCATTTGTGTTTATCTCAGCGCTACCAGTTGAGGTTAAAGGCTGCATGAGACACAAAAGAATAACTTTGTTAGATGCAATCTCTCTAAAACACAGTTACAGGGATTTAGTGGGATGGGAAGAAGCTTCTATTATTGCTACAAATGACATGCCTGTTTGGTACGTAAATAGTGGGCTTCATGTGCCAATGTACCAAACAAGCACCTTTGAGGACTCAATTTCCTTCCTTCCTTCCTTCCTTCCTTCCTTCCTTCCTTCCTTCCTTCCTTCCTTCCGTCTCTCTTTCCTTCCTCCCTTCTCTCTTTCCTTCTCTCTTTCCTTCTTTCTTTCCTTCCTCTATGAAAGTACTAAGTGAATTTGTCCAGGGAAAGGCACAGCAAGAGATTTTAATATGAGCCCATCTCCAGTAACATGAATCCCTGGAGCAATGGGATGAATTTGAGAAAGAGAATATTTAGGCTGAATATCAGGAAAATGTTCCTAATGACTTGGACCGCTTGAGCAGTGGAATTGTCTTCCAGGCAAGTGATGGAAACACCAACATTTAACTCACTTGAAATTGGACTGGACAGCATGCTGGCAAGTGTACTGGAGGGAGAGATCCTGCTCTGGAAGGGGAACGGTCTCTTGGACACCGGAGCTCTGTGACTCTGTTAAATCTTCCAACGTGAAGAATGCAAGGAAAGAAAATATTAGGAATCGCCCAGGGACACAGCTAATCCCGCAGACATAACACTTGCACCAACTTCAGTAGAAGTTAGGCACGTGTAAGGGATCCAGGTTGGGCCCTGAGTGGGAAGAGGGCATGGGCAGCCCAGGCGTGGCCGGGGCGCAGGCCTGCTGCTTGTCACCCCACGGGCAGGGAGCAGGGCACGGGGACAGAGGGAGAGGGGGAGAAAGGCTCCCCGCCTCTCGCTGGCGGGGAACATGAGAGCGCTTGTTGAAACAAACAGCTGGAAAGAAAAGAAACCCGAGCCCCGGCAGCGCCTGCTGTCTCGCTGCGTACATGACAGCGTATCCCTTCTCCTCTCGGTCCGGGCAAAGCACCTCTAAACCCGTGCCCTCTGTCTATCTCTGCTGCCCTTTCCAATCCCCTCGCAGTGCAGAAGGTGTCGCAAAGATATGTGACATTTTGAAACCCCGAACAGCACCGCGCCAGACAAAACCGCCTGTGTCTACCAGAGAGAGGGCTGCCCGCGGTAGCTCCCCTTCTTTCTCCAGTTGGAGCTTGTCTCGGGTCTTTTCAGCGGGGTAACCCCAGTGTAGCTGAGAGCAGAATGAGATCTCGACTGTTGTTTTAACTGAGCCCTGGTTCCTTTTTTCCTCCCTCCGCACATGGATGTAATATATATTCACAAGCTTTTTTTTTTCCCTACCGTTTATAATTTTTTTTTTTTTTTTTTTTTTTTCATTTCCAGTCACGGAGCTTTTCTGGACAAAACAATTACAATCTGAATGTCCTGAGAACCAGTCTCCGAAGAGGCAGTTTTCCTGAGCATGTACAGACAAAGGAAATGATTTCCTTACTGAAAGAAATCACTTCAAAGTGCCCAGACCAGACCCCGCTCCAGCTCAGGTTTCCTTTCTGCGCAGCAGCTTGGACAACAGCTCTCATGGAGAGCTGTGCTCCCTGTGTCTGGTTTGAATTTAAGCAGACGCCGAGCGCAGGGTAGCGGGGACTCACAAGCCAGCCCAGCCACCTCTTTTCCCCTTCCCTCCGCCTTCCCCACAGATCACGTCCTTCCTCCCACACGGTGTTTGCTGCTGCTCAAATGCTAGTGAAGTTCTTGGTCACACGTCTCTAACGTTCAGCGCTCTGGGCAGCACTGTTTATAAGCCATTTCGGCACGGCTATGTGGATCCGACACATCTCGTTTCCTAAAACTCAGCTTGAGTCAAAAACTCTCCCTGGTTAGTCATGATCTTCCTATCACCATCTCTTGTGAAGGTGAGGTGGAGGGCAACAGTACTCGTGAGGATGAAATGGATTGAGAATGATTTTGCATGACAACTGCTGGGGATCCAATATCTTTCTGTTGGTGTTGCTTACAGAAACAATAATGCCTGGAAACCATCCAATACCTGCGTCTTGGCCCATCTTCAACACATGCCAAATTCTTCTCTTGTGGGACAGCCTGGGCACAGCCCACATATATTTATGTGTGATCTCCTAGTCAAACTGTGATCTATTTTTGCCAGTCTCCCGAGCATAGTCCCTCTTTCCACGTCCTGAATGTCATCTCGAACTAGAAAGAGGCCGACTGCTCCAGGAAGGGTCAGATGGCAGTGCCCCTGTACGCCTTTCTTTCTCTCCATGCAGAACACGGGGCATGGACCTCACTGGTCTGGACCATGTGTCAAGAGGAGTGTGAGGCTCATTATTATAGCAGAAGTAGGGCTACGTGCAATGACATGCATCACTTGCTTATGGGAGAGGAGACCTCATGTCCAAAAAAAAACATTGTACCTGTGGCACCTCTGTCCTTCACCAAGAAAACCCTCTATGCTGCTTCTTCCTTCCATGGGTTTGGCTTTGCACAACTGCTGACATCTATTTTCCATGCAGAGAAGTACCGTACAGCACTGCTTTGACTCCTGAACTGGATGGAGGACTCCTCCTACTGTCACATAACCTGCTCTCAGCAATGTCCAGGGTACATTGAAAGAGGACAATAAAATCTCCCCCTTCCCTCAAATAGCCTCTATTTATTGGCAAAGTCTGGCTTACACTATTCAAAGAAATAATTTGGGACACCGATGAGCTCCATCATTAGCCTAATTTTGCTTTTACTACTAAAACTTCTCCAGCTTGGTCCCATGGCTACCTCCTCTGACCTAGTTAAAACACCACTTGACTAGGGTGTGTGCACCATTTTACAACTTAAAAGAGAGATCCCACAGCCCCCCTGGCCAAAGCTGTACTGGCAGTGGTCTGGTTTGAACCTTCAGACCACACCTGGAGCTTGAACAACAGCTAATCATTGACACAACATCCTACCTGTCCATGTTGAGGAGCTGTTTTGCCACCTCACGGCACCCAGCCTTGTGTCTCCACTACACCATTCCCCAGAGGTCTGCACCCACGCTCAGACCAGCAGGTTACTGTGCCCCTGCTCTCCCTCCCCACATGTCCAAAACCAGACTCAGATGTCCCCTACAAGCTTTGGCCCTGCCCCTGTTCCCAGAGCTCTGCTTTATGCTCCCGAGTAGATAACAGAGCATGCTCCTGCTTTGGTGTAAAAGCCCTGGTTAAAGGAAGCCCTCTGACTCTTCCTGAGGATCCTCAACAGAATGGCCTGCACCCCACCACTTACTCCTCTTTGGTACTTTTTGACAATGTCTCCATTAAATCCTGAAAACACTCTTGGAAAAACACCCGGCGGAGATGCCCCATCCTTCCACTATGCCAGCATTCTGATCTCTGCGCAATATCCCAGTTGACAGGTAGGTGAATTTCAAGGTTGTGGTCACTACAGCCAAAGGCCAGGACATTTAAGAACAGCCTCACTACCTCCAATCTGCCATATGAACTATTCTTAGCTGGAAGCTGGAGCTGAAAGCTCACTGGGCACTCCAGGTTCACACCTCTGGAATACGCCCCTGACAGAAATATGCTTCAGCGTGAACTTGGCCGCATTTAGAAGGAGCTGCAAGATACACCTCTTTGGCCAGGCCTTTCCATCTGTTTAAACTGTGAAATCCTGGGTTCCTTGCTGTCTGGTCAGATTAAAAGCTGCTGGCAGTGGGGGGAGCATGACAGTTCTTTTCTCTTACTTGGAATAATAATTACTCAATGTAATCCCCATAAAACAAACTCATAATCTATGATGATGAGTGTGTGCTAAGTGCTCATAATAACTGAAATAAATAAGAAGAGGTCATTAATAATAAAGCATGGTCTGGATTACAGCATTCAACAGTGCACAAACCAGAGCTAGAGTTGACAAAGGAAACCGGATCATTGCCCTCCGTACTCTGGAGGCATGATGCTGTAGGGTTAGAGATACTGTCCTCATGTCAAACGGGGATCACCAATACGCAGCAGTGATTTAATCATAACCTGTGCACTGTCTGTGAAGAAAGAGGTGAAATAAAGACAGGTTATGATAGGTGCAGAGCCCTCCGAGTTCCCCTGCACTGGCCAGCTGCACCTTGCTGGCTGCTTTACATCCCACTTGCTCGGCAAGGAGGGGCTTCCTACAGCCAGGAGAGCTACCATGTACTGCTTGGAGAGGTCTTTCTTTACCTATGCTGCACCATTTCAGTCTTGTCCATCTTAGTAGCTGCCAAGCAGACCTGGTTGTCGTGCACTAAACACTTCCCTGCCTCCTCTGGTTCACTTGGGCTGACACCTGGACTCTTGAGAGAAGACCTTCATCCTCCAGATTAGTGGCTCTTCCCAGACACTGAAGTATGTTTTGTGCATGGACAGGATGGATGTGGAAATGCTCCTCATTGTACAAAAACACTAACTAGGTTTGTGAGCTCTTCCCCAACTCAATTCCTAGTGGCCATTTGCTCAGACCATGCCAAGAGTAAATGAAGGCTAATACCAAGGAGATGTAGGACTGGACACTCATGTGGGATCCAGGGGAAGCCAACAGAGCCAGTATTGCTGGTAAGCTTACTGGGAGCTGGATCGATGTTCCCGGTGTACCGAATAGAACTGAAATTCAGAGTTCCTGTCAAAATTAAAAAGAAGTGGCCACATTTGTACAGCTTGTGAGGGACTGCAATACCCAGCAAAGCTCAACTATCACTTTCCTGTTTATATTCACGGCTTGCTGTTTTTCTAGGCTCAGCCATGATTTGCTGATGAGCTAAAATATAACCTCCTTAAACCCCAGTGGAGCAGCATTTAGTAAGTTCTGCCTTTAGATAATATTTTAGCCAAGGGATTAACTCCTATTTGCACATACAGCTCACCTGGAGGGAAGGTTCAGCGAGCAAAAACACCCTGGAGGGAGAGGACGTATTGGCAGCGGCAAAGGCCTGTTCCCACTCCTGCTGAGGTGGGGGGAAACTCCTGCTGGCTGCGGTGGGAGGTGGATCAGGCCCATCTCCAAACTCACATAAAGAAATTTCTGTGAGAGAGTTTTCAATTCATTACTGCTCATAGGAGGAGGAAGGGTCAAAATGGCTGGGTCTATAATGTCACTGCCCACACTGAGGGCTTGCGTGCAGATTTGCAGCTCCCCTGTGGGTGCTCCAAGCAGCGCCGTGCCTCAGGCACACCCTCGCTGCCTTCAGAAGCATAGAAAGTGCGACGAGACCATGTCTGCTTGGATGTCCCCTGAAAGGATGTCCCCTACATGCACGCTCACGTGCTGGCAGGTTTATGCAGAGTTGTGGTGGGGTGCTACCCTTCCCTCATCAGTAGAGGAAGACAGTGCTCCCACCCCAGAGAAGAGGTTGCTCCTACAAAGAAGTTGTAAGCGCTGGACTTGTGACTTCTCTGTGTTGCAGGGGTCTCAGGGGTCCTTAAGGGAACTGGGGTGCAAGGAGTCTTGCCCTTGCTCTTGAGAAAGCTCACAGGACTGGGCTCTCTCTAGCCCAAACACAGGACTTCAGCTCTTCCCCTGAAAAGAGCAGTATCATGAGCATATGGTTAATGACTCATCCCAAGTGGAAAAACAGCGTTTGTTATATTTTATGAAAATTTTATACATCTAAGGTACTGTACATCTGTTGCTATTTAGGCTGACATGTATGTAGAGATTGGCAGAACAAGTTCTCTGTAGGGATGACTGAACTCCAAACCAAACCACAGAACTTTCAAACACTCAGGCTGCTTCTTGAAGGGGAATGAAGGGGAAAAAAAAAAAAAAAAAAGAAGAAAAAAAAGAGGATGTTTTTCTGCTCTGTTGAAATGCTGCCTGACTGAGCAATATGCAAGGAAGACGCCCTTCAGTTCTGTCTAATCTGCAATAGAAGAGGGGCTTATTTATGGAGAGGATCCTTCCCTTGTAACACAGCAAATCACAAGCAAGAGCTGGTTGCTGTGCCAAACTTTTTTTCCCCAGGTTGCCTCTAACCAAGGCTCAAGGAAGGGTCAGAAAGTTCAAATCCTTGTCTGAATCCTGCACCTCCTGCCTGAATCCTATCTTCTGAAACCGTTCCTCAGACCTGCTCCTGCCTCCCCGCTCTCTGGCAGCAAGCCTTTCTCATGGTGAGGCTAAGGGTTCTTCTTGGGTTGTTTGTACATCTTTCTGGCAGCAGCATCTGGGTGGCAAGGAGGCAGGGAGCCTTACTGGTTAGCCTGGAAGTCTGCTGGGGCTTTCTGGGGAGGCACTGAATGAGTGGACTTCCATGAAAAGTCATGTTTTCCACTCTGCATCTGTGAGTGTTTTTAAGGTCTCCGGTGCAAAATCCCCTAGGGTGGAGGACTAAGTGGTGAGAACAACTGAGGACATGCCTGTACGGTCCAACTCACTCCTCTGTGAAGAGGAAGATGAAGCAAGCTGTAAGGAACTGCTTGCTCAAACATCTCTTATTTATTAGCCTTGTCAGCCCAGCCCTGCCAGGATAATTACTTTGGGCACAACAGCTATCCTTGCGCCCAGCTCCCAGGCTGGCACAGTCCGTGCCTGCTCAGGGATCCTTCAGCTGTAAGCTGTTTCTAATCTAAACCCCAGAGCACGGGGACTGGAAAATAAAGTCCTTCGCCTACCAGCCATGTTGTGAGGCTCCCTGCTGTCTCGCTACATGTTTCTATGATTCTATGATTAACATAAGAACATAAGAAAGGCCATACTGGATCAGACCAAAGGTCTGTACAACCCAGTGCCCTGTTTCTGCTGGGAGCCAAAAGCAGAAGTCCACGAAAAGGTATAAAATGATACCTCCACCGAGTGCAGTCCCATCCACCAGCCATTAGTGGCACAGGACCTCCTGTACCAGGTGTGCTTTCCAGATTTCAGTGCATTTGTCTGCCATGAAATTGCACGGTCTCCCCAGGAGACCACATGAACTTCTTGAATCTGTCACATCTTGCAGCAAGAAGCTCAAAAGCTCTTCATTTTATTTATTTTGAACATACTTCCTGCTAGCTTCATTTGATGCCTCCAACTTAATGCTGATGAGAAGGATCAATTCTTGTTCAGAAATCAATCTGTGCCCAGAAAGCATATATGACAACAGGGTGACTGGCAAAGAGAGAGCATTGCCAGTTGGAACTGATAGCTCAGACTGGCCATCGACTGACACGATAATTTTCCAAATACGACAGCAGTTTGGTTTGGTGCAGTTTGGATGGCAGGATCAGTAGGAGAGCTCTGGTGGTTAATTCAGTCACAGCATATTTAAGCCACGTAAGTGGAAAGGAAGAGCAGTATGAGCATGGTGAGAGTGAGCGTGCTGGCAGGAGGGGGGAGGTCCCGCGGGGGAGAAGGAGAGGGGAGCAGGGTGGATTTCCTGGCAGGAGCCAACACGAAGGCACGAGTGCTCAACAGGAGAAGCTGAGGTAGATCAGTTTCTGTCCATAAGGGGTGGGGAGGCCGCCAAGCTGAAGAAGACTTTGGAGGCTCTTGGTGAATGAGAAAAACAGTGCTAGGAGCTTTTCTGAGAACAAGAGGAGGGACCAGCTCTGTCTGTGGTTTACGAGTGCTGGATCATACCCACCATGCGGTGCCCTGTGCCTTGCTCTCTCCCAGCTCACATGAGCAGTGTCTGAACATCCTCCTCACCTGGGGTGAGGAGACCAACGAAGGTGACATGCAGCACTGATGATGTGGGACCTCACATGTCCTGCCTTGGCAGGGCCACATTCCAACCAGTGCTATGAAACCCAGAGGTTTCTTCTTGAATAGAGGAGTTTTTAAATTTAAAACCTAGAATTACTGAACAGAAAGATGATGGGGGGCCAGGCGGGAAATAAGGGGGCTTTCATCCCTGCCGGCATGCAGTACATAGTCCTGCATTATGGGACACCGTTGTGCTGCAGTCAGATGGGTGGCACCCACCCCTGTGTGGTGTGGACCCAAAGGTCTGGGAGTCACTCACAATAAATCACTGCCCTCCCTCCCCTTGCTCCATGGTTTTAAACTATGTGAGATGGGATGGGATGTCACTGTCATGAGTTTTTCTTACGGACCAGACCAGAACCTGCTGACATAAAGGCCAAGCAGATGATGTGGCTGCCCTTAAGGCTCATTCTGGTCAGCAGCTTGCTTCAGCAGTAAGTGTCGGGGACTCTTGGAGATGGTGGGTGGGAATGGCTGGTAACCGACATGGTGATCTTGTTTCAGAAATGCTCATAGAAAAAGCATCAAAATGCTGATAGCTGCCCTCAGCGCTGTACCACACCGTCTGGTGAAGGAGCAGGTATTGCAGCAACCCAGAAATACTCCTATTTCTGCCTGTCCCAGTTCTGCTGGTGTTTGCACCAGGCTCGAGACAACTGTGTTACACAGTTTCTTGACTTTAACCCAAAAAAATGATGTCTTACAGTCATTTACCTTTTCTCAAAGTACTTAATTTTTTATCACCTTCCCTTTTTTTTTTTAAAAAAATTATTTTTCCAGATTCCTTCTTAAACAAATACTTGGTGCTCTTTTTAGTAGCATATATCCATGGTGTTGACCTGTCACTACAATAATAACATAGTTCTATACAGAAATAGCTTTGCCTGAAGCTTTCTGGCTAACAAAACAAGCAGAATAACTTTGTCGTCTCCACCCAGCACATAGTAGACATACAACAGCGTTATGCAATTTGACATGGCTGGCAGCTCCACCAGCTAAGGCAAAAGCTAGAAAGATCCTTCTGTTGCTTGAGATTATAACACCATAGGATGTAACAGTACCAACCACGTCGTGGAAAGCCAGGTTTCTGCTTAAACACGTTGTGGACATACTTCTCTGTTAAAGGCTATCTGGTATCTCTCATAAAAGCCCCTCATTTATACTTCATCTCAGGCAGCCTCCCTCCCAAATGTCAGTGTTTGGCATGCTATCTGAAACGAAGAACACCCCTCCCTGAAGACCGGTGGTTTTATAGGCTTGAATACATTTTAAAAATATAACAAATTATCTTTCTTCTTTGGCTTAACAGCAGGCACAGTCTACCAAATCCTTTTAAGTAACCAGTTGTGCCTCAGAATCTGAGAAGCATTTGGGAAGCAAGTTTCTTGTTATTAACCCTTTGGATAAACTGAGGTTTGCTTGCTGCCTCCCAAGGTGGCTTGTAGGAAATCAAACAACAGAATGAAAAGAATAAACACAGAACACAAATCAGTATCAGCAGTATTGCTGTCATTACCTTTGGTGATGGCTCCACTGTATAGAGTTTTTAGTCAACTCAAGTTACTAGTAAAGTATTTTAATACTGTGCCTTTGCATCTGAAACTGATAAAAATCTTGAGTGGAGTAGTTCAAGAATGCATTCACATGAAGAAAATAATGGAAAATATATTTAGCATTCACATGAATAATGTAACTCCCTTCTTGGAAGGATTATAAAACTGTAATTTCTACATTTCTTTGACTAAAATTTGGCTTTAGTGAAGCTAGTGGCTAATCTCTGTCTTGGCTTTCTTCAGCAATACAAAAAGAGATAACAATTCCTATTTTTTATATTAAAAAAAAAGAGTTAAAAGCTATTTGAAGTGGACAAAAGGCTGGCAATATAATCTCTAATTTAGCAAGTGATTAAAAATTAAAAAGTGCTGCTATAGATCATGAGAACAGTGAGGCATGCCATTAAAGGCACACATATAAGTAAACTGACCTGCTCAGTCAGGGCCTAAAAGAAATTTCAGTCATCTAGGACACGGAGAAGTTAATTATTCTACGAAGGGAAATTATCTTTCCTGTAGCATTGGGGTAGATTATTAGTGTAATCCACTGTAGCACATAAACGTCCCTGTTTACACTAGGTCTGAGGTGGGTGCTTAAGACTTTGTAGCCGTGTCTTATTCTGGCAGAAAATTTTTGTAAGAGTGTTTCTGGTATCAGGAGCAGTGTCCATACCTGCCTCACCTAAAACACCAATGAAAATTTTCCTAAAATTGTATTTTTTCCTCTTAGCTATGATTTGCTTTTTGTTTGACTCTAAGGGTAAATGTGATTATTGAATTATGTGAACTTTCTAGAACAGTGTACGAAACAAAGCGGTGGTATGTCCCATGATTAAATCAGTTGCTGGCCTGTTTGCCTCAGATTAGCTCTTTGAAGTTTTCATTTCACCTGGTCCAAGTTATGGCTTTTTCTTTGTCCTGTAGTGTCCCTTACTCATGGGCAACAAATCTGAGAGAAAAATACACCATTAGCTTATGTTTCTACTGACGTGTGACAGCCCGCTGTGCTGCAAACACTCTTCCTGGCTTAGCCTGTTTGCTCTGTATCTCTTCCTGTTCTCCAAAATATTCCATAAATTCCAGAACTTCACTCCTTGGTTCCTTCCTCCTTCTCCGCAGATACTATGCATTTCCTCCTTCCCCTTTTCTCAAAGCTCTGGTTACTACTCAAGTTCAAGTCCCACTTGCCGCATCCTCAGGGTCTCTTTTTTCCTCTATCTTCCCATTGTTTCTTCTTCTTGCTCGTTGGTGTGGGCTTGAGTTTTCATGGGCATCTCTTCTTTCTTGGCTGCTTCCTGGAGCAGTCTTGCATCCCCAGTAGTCACAGCTAGGAGAACAACTGTTACTGCAGCCACCTGCCTTTTCTTTTGTGCTTTTTTGGGGGTCTGTTCTTCTGTCATTTGCACTCTAAGCTCTGACAATGTCCACCATAGGTGTTTTTTGTTGTGTGGAAGGTACCCAGCTACCTACAGATACTATCAGAAAAGTCACCTTCTGTATAGTTGTGGTCTTTTCTCCTAGAACCTATCTCATTTGAAACCTTTTCTGGCTTTCCAGCCTCAGTTTCAAAAGTAATAGAGCCATGTTTTAACTTCATTCTTTCCTTTCTTTTTCACATCTGAATCCTTTTGCTTCCTTTTGTAAAACATCTCCAAATCTTTGCCGTTTCAGACTGTTCCACAGTCATAAACCTATTTATTCAGCCAACTTTTGCCAAGATTACCCAAGCCACTCATATTCAACCAGTGGGCTCTTTCTTCCTTAAAAATACAGGGTCTGAATTACACAACAAGGGAACGAGTACTGTTACCACTGGAGAGCACTCTTATACAGCTACAAGTACTGACTTGTGTCCACCAGGTCCCTACTTCAACATCCCCTTCTGTTCATTGTTTGCAACATCTGGCAGGTATTTTAAGTATTTGACCACTGCTGGTTATTAGAAGAGCTGGAGGATGTTTTCCTGATGTTCTTCAGAAGACTGGATCCTGTTACGCTACCTTCCACATTAGCTGCCTCTCTGTTTTTTTGGGACACTAGCACTAACTGAGTTTGCCACTGGATGTGGTCTCAAAGCCCAGGGTAACCTACAAAGCTTTGCTTCATGCCCCCTTAACTCATACTCTGAAGGGAGTTCTGCTCTGTGGGGTCTAAGAAGTCATTTTACCAACTGTAATCATTGTGAGCATCCCTTTCCATCACTTTCTCCGCTTGTCAATACTTCTTAAGGAGTGGAGCAGCTCTGTGGTTTAGTTAAGCAATCTACCAGCAATCAGTGACAGCTTTCCTCAAATTTACTCAATTAATAGTCGGGTGAGTGATTCTAGGCTGGGATTTCAGCGGCATTTGTCACACAGTTGCAGCTGATAATGCTCTTGACTATCATTGGATCGTTGCAGTTGCTCATGGTACCAGCAGGCAGCTATTAGTTCCTCCCAAAGCTATCCCATCTCCACGCTGAACCAGACCCAGTGCCACAGCAAGTGGTCCAGCCCCAACTGTGCTGGTGGCCTCCACTGATCTCACTCCAGTTCACCATCTTTCTTGTACCGGGGGGCCAAAATTGTGCACAGTGTTTCAGTTGTGGTCCAATAAGTGCCAAGTGAAGGGGAGAAATGGCTTCCACTGACATCCCTGCTCTGCTCCTGTTAGCACAGCCCAGGATATTGTTTGCCTTCCTTGCTGCCAGTGTGCACTGCGGATTCATGCTTAGCCTGAAGTCCACCAGGACGCCCTGGTCCCTTTTGACAGAGCTGCTCCCCAGGCAGTCAGCCCCCAGCCTCCTTTGCTGTCCTGCGTACATCTGTGGTGGTCTGAAAGATGATTTTAGTAACTGGCTTGAGCTGTCTTGGCCTGGGATTCTCTGGACTTGATGTAACATCCTGCAAAGATGCCCAAAGAAAATTTTGTCTACCTAATGGGATATTTTGTACCATCAGTTGAAAACAGGAACCATCCAGGATTGGGACCAAGTCTTGTGAAGATATATTTCTAAGGGCAGAACCCTTTATCACTTTAGACATTTTCTGAAAATTATTGCAATCCAGCCTGCATATGAATCAACGGTCATTAAATCTTGCACTGTGAGTACAAGAGGCCAGATGATACATTTTGCCAAGGTCTCTCCAGTACTTGCTGGAATGCAATGGCTCTTTAGGCTCTTTTGAGTGATGCATGTCACATACTGCACATAAAAAAAATGTACAAGCACTCCACGTGATCATACCAAGCCTCTGAAGATTTCTTTGGCTCTTCAGTTGCTTAGCTCAGATCCATAAGTGGGACACAGCACTTCGTTCTTCAGCTTGCATGGAAATGCTGACTTGTTTAATTTAAGAATTATTGGTGGGATTTTCAGAAGGGCCTTAAGTGACTTATGAACATAAGCCCCATTGAAAGTCAAATCCTACTTTCCATAAATATCGACCATATTTCTTCTGGTAAAATGTTTCTGGCTCAAGGGCCTCCTGCCAAAAACAACCTGTCTCCATTTCTAGACAAGTTCACCCTGCATTTTTGATATGTGCAACGTCCCCATGGAGCACAGTGTTGCAGGCCAGGAAATGAGCATGGAACAAAAGGAGCATAGGAAGCTCTGCTGGCTGCATATCCGACCTGGAAGACAAGACTTCGCATGGCTGCAGCCGGGCTGCGAGGGCTACAGCCTCCCCAGGACTTCAGCCAGGAAATAGCACAAAGTCCGGAGCAAGACCCCCCCCCCCATCACTTTTTTGTCCACACTGACAGATGTTCCTCTCTAGCAACCTGTCATTCCAGGGAAAAATGACAGAGGTGACAAAAACTGTCAGTTGGGGATTATGGCGATTTCTCTAACTGGTTTCCATTGTCTGTTGCCCAGAATATAGGTTAGCTGCTGGGGCACAGGCTGTGGGCAGTAAGAGACTGGGGACAATGAAGCCTGCAGCTGGAAAACACAAAAGTAAGGAGGAAGTCCTATGTCCCTCTTCCTTTCCTCTTGTCCCTGCCTGTACTGGCAGTTCACTCTAACGGCTAATTCTTCCCCTTCCTCACATGGCTTATTAACCATTTCACTGGTCACTATACCAGGACATTTCCAGAGGGGTTTGAATGCCCGACCCAGACCAGCTACCTGATCAATTCACGTTCCTTTATGCAGACAGAAATTCAGGGCAAGCAGGATGAGGTGAGATTTCTAAAGGAAAAAATGTTACTGCATCACCAGTTGGAAAAGCAAGTATTTGCCAGTGTCCTTCTGTGTTCAGGATCTCATCAGCATGGGAATTTCAGCATGATCATCATTGGGTTCCCGAGCCTTGGGCAGGGAGGCAGTTGCAGTACCTCCCATCTTTAAAACAAGTGGGTATCACTTCCAAAGAACCTTTAATGGTACCTCAGGTTGGATTCCTCCAATACTGAGAGACTACAAATGGCTGCTTGCTTTAAAAAATATAGATCCACACCCTGAAATGTGTGTATAATGATAGAAAGGCTTTTGACGTACAACTAATAGCAAATAAAACAAATAGCAAAACCACTGTCACTGTAGGTAGACATGGTGTTCAGAGAGACACGGGCTAAAAAGGGGTCAGTTTTTGGGGACAGTGTGGGCTATCAAGGGCTGTGAATACAGTAGATCTCAGCTTGGCCACAGGCTCTGGTCTTCTCATGACCCATATTGAGGTCCTGGGTGGAGGATGCCACAGCTCCCTCTGGCCTGACCATCCAAGTCCCCTTACAGCAGGAACAAGGGTGCAAGTCTGAGGGAGGGAAGAAAAGATGATCCCCCAGTCATTGCTTGAAGACAGAGCCTGGGTCTCCCAACCCAGAATCTCACATGTGCCTCTGGTCCTATGCAGTAGATTAACCCTATGGGATCTGTTCCCACTTTGTTGGACGGAACAGGCCATCTGATGAAGTAGCAAATATTACTGAATGACTCATTTCTGGTACGAATAGGCTCATTTGATATGGAAGAAGGAAAGGGAGACTTAAGAGATAAATAATGGAGCAAAAAGAAATATGTATTTCTTTACTTTCTATTTTATTTTTTGAAGAGCAGACCACTACATTTCTGTTGTACTTTCTTAACAGATACCAGGAGACTTTTTAAAGGTTATTTTTGGAGCCACTATATCTCATTCTTTCCTGGAGCCCTGGCCAGGTCAATGACACTAAGGAATGACTATTTCTACCAGACGAGCTCTGCCTCTCAACCTCTGTGTCCCATGGAGCAGGCACTATTGCTTGAAAGAAATCTAGCAGGGTTTGTTTTGGGGTTCAACTTGTTTCCTTGCTTCTCCTTGGAAAGTGACCATGGCAATTAGCAATATTAATTGAGCTGCACAGAACCTCAGCCAGAAACTCGGACTCCCCTTCAGGGAGTAGCCCCAGAGACCCAAATGCCAGCTGAGGTCTGCGAGGGTGGTAGCAGCAGGCTGCTAAATCCAAGGGCTGGGGCCAGTGCTGTGCTGGGGACACAAGCCGTGCCATTGACTCGTGGCTTGTCACAGAGGCGTGTGGCACAGCGTCTCCACACGTGTGCTCCTCCAGGCCTGGCCTGGAAGCTCAGGCACTCACAGGTACTGCTGCAAGACCGGGTCTGTGCCGCCCCCAGCCCGAGCTGTGTCAAATGAAAGCGGGAGGCATGCTTGCAGGAGCAGTGCCAAAATCCCAGCCCTGCTGGCCAGAGCATCTCCCTGGCCTCTTGTGCAGCCGCTGGGGAGTGCAAGAGGGGCCAAGTTCTCACCTTTTATCATCTCAGAGTGTTTTGGTCTTAAACCCGTAACCTGGGGAAGGAATGCTCAAGCTGTTCCCTCTTGTGCCCTGTATTTTTAATGTATAGCAGGAGATTTCAATAAGCCATTACTTTCCTTTTCCCCTCCTGCGTGATTAGTTTTGAGGAAGAGTCTGCCTATGACAGAAATAGCGATAAACACCCGCAGCTCCTCACCCGCTTTCCGAATGTGCGTTTGGGGCCAGCACACGAAGCATTTCATCATGCTGATGAAGAGTCACACAAGCAGCTTCCATCATCCTCGGCGGGAGCAAAGCCCCTGCCTCTGCTGCGGCGCTCACAGGCTGCTCCTTGATGGCAGCCAGAGGCGGCAGGTGACATCGTCTGACTGGCAGCTGCGGAAACAGATGCTCGGCTTTATGCACTCAAGGGATGCCCATTTCCACGCCGCTACGAATAGCTCGCTATTAGTGGCTGGTGGGATGGGGACAGACAGTTGCCATCAGCACCTGACTATTTTACTTTTTTCTAGCTGCAGCCTTAAAAAGTCTGGAAAAGGTTTTTCGCACTAGATGAATTAAGTTTCAGGCTAGATCCGCAGCCATGAAGTAGTCTACTGGTTGTCCCTGTTCATGGAATATCATAGTGTGTTTATAGCTGGCAGGGAACATTTGCTACAATCATTGAGTATGGGTAAATATTTTAGACATAAGCAAATGCCATAGGTGGCTGAATTTTAGCAAACACCAAAACAGACATGGCTTCAAGGCATTCAAGGGACTTAATGCCAGTGAGTAGTTAACAACAGTAGCTGGAGAGATAAAACCAGCACTACCAACTTAAGTAAAGCAAGTGAACTCACAAAAAGTGATTCTAATGTTTTTTCAAGGTTCATATCATGCCTTGTGGATATAAATATCCTGATCCATATGCTGTTTTGCTAAATGGTGCACAGAAAAAGGAGCCACGCATCTTCTTTCTTTGCTGGGCCCTTCACACCTGGTGACTTCAACTTCCATCTCAGCCTGATCAGTTTGGAAAGGCATCACGTTCCCACACATGGCCCTTCCAAATTTCCTTGAGGGAAGGGCTACCTTCAGGCCGGCACAGCCTCCAGTGGCTAGGACCTACCTCACTGCGCTGCAGGATGCACTCGACGCACTAATGCCCCTCACTCATCCCAGGGCCTTGAAGAAGAAGGAGCAGCTCTGCCACGTCCAAGCCACTACAGGTGGTATGAACCTGTACATGCAGTTGTTTTAACACATGCTTTAACACAGAAACACCCTGGCTGACAGCCCTGCCTTCATCAGCCGACCCTAAGCATTCTCCAGGTATTATGGATGCCTCGCTACCATATGGATGCCCCTGCTTTGGGCATTGCAGAGAATCTAAACGTCCTTTTTTTGTTCTGGTTTCTCTTTGTTTTATATTTGTCAATGCCACACATTACAGGGCAGGATGAGGAGTCTCTGTGGAGTTTTTATTACAAAATAAGAACAGTGGTTTTCTTATTTCTAGTCTCGTCTTTGAGGAGAGATACCCTGCAATGGAATATATCCTGATCCATCTGTGATGAACGATGTGGATCTCTTTATACAGATGTTTATACAGTGTTAGTTAATTGTAATTGCTTATTGTATTTTGAAGCAGCTGCAGCATGGCAAAAATCTGCTAAATGATTACTATTCTTCAGAGATGCTGTGAACATTGGTTTCTAAAGCGTAAGTGAGACCCAGCACGAATCTATACCAAAGAGATACCCCTGCAAAAAGAGGAAGATGAAACTGAGTTTGTTCTTAGCAGCCCCGTTCTAGCCCCCACTACCGCCACAGACATAGGTGCCCTTAGCATGACGTGGTGGGAGAGGGATTTCAGCATGAAGTGTGGGCCGGAGAGGGGGCATTTTGCACATCCTCTTCAGCTCCACTCCCCTGCCTCATGCAGCTCCCTCCTGCCTCATGCAGCTCCCTCCTGCCTCCAGCAAATGTTATTTTCTTTAGCTTCGTTGTGTGGGTGCTGACAAAATGCAGACCTACAGCACTGTTTTTTCCCCTTGGGGAAATAGGGAAGTCTGAATTAAGCCTTCCCAGTTGATATTTGTACTGTGGTTGTGTTTGGGTTTTTTTTAATTATTATTATTTTTACATAGCTTACAGCTCTGCTAATTCAATCGCACTTGCTTCTCCCACTCACCAACAAGCAGTTCACCATTATCAGCTCCTTGCTTGCTTACCGTCTCTGTGTCACTGTCAGGTGTGCAAAGCTCATTCTTTGCTCCCTCCACATTAAAAGTACCTTGGAGGGTTTGCTTTTGCTGCTCAGATCCTTACATCTTCATCTAGCTGCTGCTGCTGTGCTGCTTTGATATAGGCAAAGATTTCCTTGATTATTTCAGTTTATTTTAAATTTCATCTGATAATTGGGTCTTCTTTTCCAACTCTCATTGTCTGGATCAGGCTAGAAACTGTACTTTCATTCTCCTAGAATCAGAAGGACATGAGAGCAGCGGTGGCTTGGCTAGACGAAAGGTCCATGTAGCCCCGTGTCCCTTATGCACTCATCAGTGACCAATGGCTTTTGCCAGCTGCAGCGTTTTGCAGCTCACGGCCCTCCTCAGTGAGCTGGTACGTTCATATTTAATACTTGATCATTTTGCTCCATGAATTGTCCTAGTGGGTTCTTTTTAACCCATTCAGCCTTTTTACTTCCACTTTATCTGATGGTAAGGATTTGTACAGCAAAGCCACATTTCGGGTGGAGAAGTACTATCTTTTGTTTGTGTCAGACCTGCTAGCATGTTGTTCCTTCACCAAGATACTGTTAGTGCTATTTGATATCACTTGTGCCACGATAAGCTAAAAAAAAGAAAAAAAAAAAACCAACCCACCTTTGTACTTTTTCTTGTTTTGGAACAAAACGTGTCAGTTTGTAAGTAAAAATGAAGTGGGCCATAATGAATATGATGTCAAGTGCAAATTGCAAATCAGAGCTGACAACTGAATGTCTGAAAATCTGATGTTGCAATTTTTCCCTTTTCTTTAAGACCTTTGAACAAATCATTTGGGGGCTGGCAACATCTGAAAGTGCTTAGGTGAAAGTGGCATGAAGAGGTGTGATCAAAGCCATTTTCATAGCAGACATAAAAATCATAGCGTATCTGATTTAAAACAAGGTAAGCAAAACCTAACCTGCCTGCTGGAGAAGATTCCATTGAAACTAGTTTTAGCTACGACGAGGTTCAAGTAGCATGGTTGGGACGCTGGAGATTTGGATCTAAAGCAAACCCTCACCAACAGGCATTTAAATACGCTAGAGATTTTGAGTCTTGCAATGTTATGATGCTATGTATATGAAGAAAACTCACTTTAAATTATGCAGTCTGATGTTAGGGTGAAGTTAAATTGCATACAAAATAATAATTTTCATTATCAGTTAAAAAATCACCCCGCATTTTAAAAAGATGTTCATAGGCATCTAGCAATGTAGGTTAAAAGAGAAGAAAAAAAAAAAACTTTTTAGCAAGGTACAAAATAATGTGTTTAGCTTCAGGCATTCTTTAAACTGCTTCTTTTCTAAGAAGGGAACACAGATGTGTGAGATTCCTGATTTAGTTCCAAGCCAATACTCTTAATTAACTTCAAATTGTTGTTTAAATATATAACATCTCAGAGCAGGGAAGTGGCATCCTGGGGGTGCTCTGTGCTGCACTCAGGTGTCTGCTCTTCCCAAGGTCCACCTGCAGCACCCCGAACTACTGCAAGGGGCCAACGTATCGCCCTGTTTGGCACATTATGTCAGCGTGTGTCTGTTCTTTGGACATGTAAATAAGGCCAGAAGGGTGTTTATATTGAGAGGGATGCCTGGGATAGGAAATAGGGATATTGGTTAAAGCTAGAAGAGCACATTTGACCACTGCTTTCAGATGACACTGGGAATGTCTAGGCAGAGGAAAGTGGTACTCAGAAAAAACATGGAGGCTCTGGAAGATGGAAACTGGTCCTAAACTGTAGGACTTGAGGATAAACAGTGGGCAGGAGCAGGTAGGGGAGACTGGGTTTGGTTGGGCCAAAGGATGGGTTCTAGTAGTAGACGAAAAAGAAACAGAAAAAAGTATTTTCAGTGGATTTAAATTCACTATACATGGTCTGTTCCTCCAATGGAAAAGTTTTTGTTTCACAAATCAAAATGCCTACCTGTGGCCTCAGCTAAGGCTGTCTCCCTCAGCTCCCAGCCTGCAGGGAGCCAACGTCATTTGTTTGTGCCAATTGTGCACTGCACTGATCCTGTGGTTAGTGGCACCAAAATCAGGTCTGGGGGAAATTAATAATTCTGTCTGTGGTGGCGGTTTTGAACAGTGTGCAGCAAGCAGCGCCTGGAGGTGCCAGCTGAACACCCTGGGTAAAGGAAAATATTAAGCTACTGCTCATTGTATGGTTGATGTCCTTCTTATGCACCCACTGAGGTTGTGGTACTGAGGAAAACTTGTGTGCATGAGGACATAAGTGAGAGATCTTTATCCTACACACAGGCAGTTGCCAAGAAATCTGATCCATTGAATTTGCAACTTTAATATTGTTCTTTTGCAATCCATATATTTGTATATACATGCACACATAGATGTACGCATGCACATACACATGATTTTTGTACCCGATGTTTCTCCTGTATTGCACTGGCAAGTTACCCCTGTAACTCCAATGACTTCAGGAGAGTTGCTCAGAGCTAGAAGTACTGTAAATGAGTGGATAATCAAGTCTACAGTGTCCCCCCACCAGTTTCTGGGCTACATGCAAGGCAGTGTCCCGAGGACATATCTACACTGAATGCCACACTGTGAGGAGATCCCCAAGCAAGCAGCTAGAGAGCAAGCTCTGGGTAGCTGTGTCAGTGTGGTATGATGCTATTAATTAGTCCTGAGTTAATTAGCCCTTGTGAGAGGCAGTGCTAATCTGGTTGTATTGCTTTGGGGACCCTACATAGGGCCTCTGCATGGGACTGTGCTGTGTCATACCTCGAGGACGTACCGTTCCCTTCCAAGCCAAAGTGAGATCTGCCACGCTGTGCTCCCCTGTATCACATGCATAGGCCATTGGATTTTGGTGGGAAGGATGGTCTGTGTACATACCTACCATACCATGGTAGTGACATCCTCCATTTATTGAGGAGGAGTGAGGAAGACCACAGGGGTGAAAGGAAAAGGCCATGGCAGAGGTCTGTAGAGTGGACCTGAGTTGCAGGGGGAAGGTGTACATGGGATTAAATGAAAGAGGCTCAAAACCAAGAAAAGGAAGTATTTCTTCATGCAATGTGTAGTTAAGAAATGAAACTCCCTGTGCCAGGTTTTTGTGCATGTTGGACATCTATACAGGCTCAAAAAGCTACCCAAAGCTGTCAGGTGGCAAGACTCAGTTTTGGCTAAGGAAGTCCTAGGGCAGCGGTGACTTGATGCCAGGAAAGTGTATCAAAGAAAAGTCACCGTGCCATTGCCCCAGTCTTACACTTTTTCTCAGTCATCTGCTGGTGGCCAGTGCTGCTGCTGGGCCACTGGCTCAAGTGAGTCTGTCCCAGCAGAGCTCTTCCTAGGTGTCACCACATCATATTCATACCGCAGCTCATGGGTGTTCTCCAGACTCAAAGGAGCCTCTTGTGGTTAACTTAAAACAAAGTGCCTCCATTAGAAGTGGCCAGCTAGCAGACATGTCCTTGAAAGAGGCAGTCACCAGGACTCGGACAACAGAACAAATAATAATGCAAAATGGTGTGATTATTTTGTGCAGGGGTTGACCTATTGTGCAGAAGAAATGCATGCCACCAACACGTGGTTTACACTGAGAACAGTTAATATCATAAACCAAGAATACATGTCTTGGATAAAGGTTTAGGCCAGCTTGGACCAAATTAGGCAACAGTAGAAATATAGTACAAATACCAAGACACTGGATATCTCACACTGAGAAAAATGAGATACAATTCAAGCATGTGTTGCCACAGATAGATTAGCACAAGTATTCTTGATCTTTAACAAAAGCTCTTGCTCAGTAACATCAAATACTACAGAAGTATCAAGTAGCATCTAAAAGGAAATGAAACCTTGGTTAGAGTAAACAAGTGAAGTAAGCAAAGAGTCGTCATGCTGTACACTGATTGATATTTGTCAGGCTTCCAAAGATGCGCTCCATCCCTACATTCAAGGCAAGCAAACAAGAAAAGGAAATTCGGGAAAGGATGATAATTAGCAGTTGCTCCCTCAGAGAAAGCTTGAAGGTTTTCAAATTGGCTCCTGCCTTTCTAAGCCTGACAGGAGTCAGCCCAGAGAAACCATGTGTATTAAATAAATGTGGGTAATATAACAACACCATTCATATGGTCAGACACTCCTTTGAACAACCAAGTGAGCCAGGAATCCAGTGAACAAACAGTTGAATGTAACCTCTGGATAACCCCTTAATCTTCTTCTCCATTCCCCTTGAAAATCTGAGGAGGGAAACACTAGAAGAGAACAGATTGAAAAAGCCCGACCAAGGGAACTAGTGGTGGACAGCTAGGCATGGGTGTTTCTCTTGTTTGCAAACTTTAGCAATTAAGGAAGTGTTGAAAGATTCTGAAAACATGTTATTATTGAGAGAAGAGACACTCTTGGGGCTTAAAAGTCAGACTATCTGTAAACAGGGTAAAAGACTGATTGGCTTTAGTTGATGATAAGTCAGAAGTCAATTCAGACTTCCCCCCTCAAATAATATCAAAACCATAAGCTGTCAAATCTGAAAATGGGCATTCTTCTTCTGATGCCACAGCCTGTGAATACCAAAGCAACACATCCTGTAATAACAAGGTACTGTTGAGAGGAGCTCTAAAACCCCATCTGATCCTCCAGATGTTGTAAGAGAAGAAGAGTTTCTGAAGGAGACAGGCTCCGCAGCAAGTAGAAAATGCCTGAAAGACTCTGGAGATGGCTTTGTGAGCAGATATTACTATGAGAAGGAAAGCAGAAGTCAAAAAAGTCAGATATTGATTAGGAAAAGCTGTGAATAAGGTTGAAAGATTTACAAATAACCCATCAGAAGCTATCATTTAATGAAACCCACAATCTTTTATTTTATGCCAGAAAATTAATTATATTGAATTAAGCTAAAAGAACAAATGTATTTGGAAATGAAATATGTCAAAGGATGAATGGATCAACACGCATCTTAAATTCATCAGGAATGATGGCCTAGCAGCCAAATCAAATGCAGGTTCACAAATGTAATTAAGAAAATCAAAATAGTCCTGCGTCAGTCATTAAACAATTAGAGCATGGGGAGTAATGAGAGGGAAGAAAGGATAGCAGTCAAGAAAAAAGGAAACACCTAACCATTGTGTTCTGCAAAAAAGTATGAGAGACTCCAAAAGGTGGGCATTTCCCTGAATTAAAAATATTTTAGTATGTCTTTTGGCTTCCAGATGCTGTTGATCTCTGTCTCATTTGCTGCCAAGACAGTTTTGTTTCTACTTACCCTCTCCCCGTTATTGGAGCAGAAGGTCTCCAATTCACCTCGGGGAGGTGTTGCTATACCACGTGTCTACATGATTTGATCCTGACGAAGTGGCTGGGCCAACAAAGTGGCATAATTTTGTCGCTGAACTTTTAGCCACTTTTCTAAACAGATGTATCATTAGTCCCATAAACAAGAATGCAGGTTGGTGAGATCAAGTGTCCAGAAGGGGCACAAAAATTAACCAACCAACCAACCCAACAAGAAAGAAATCATTAGAGACATCTATTAGTCCAGAGCTCACTTGTTGGAGGCAGCTAATGCAGTAGCCTGTATGGCCATAAGATTTTTAATTGTGAGCATCTTGGATGTGCTCTACATTTTAAATCTTAAAGCAAGCACTCTACATTGCTCCCTGTGGTCCATGCGAAGGTAATGGTTCGGTACGATGCTCAGTGGGAACCCAGGCCGCTGGCATATTTAACAGCACCATTTCTATAGCAGATTCTTCTCCAACAGCTCAGTGACTCTGGTCTGTTCTGCTTTGGACATCCACCTAAGCAAGTATGACATCTACAGCAGAAAGACCCATGAATGTACTTTGCTTCACACCACCTCAGAGAAATCTGCCGTTGAAAACATACGCTTAGAAGATAATGAATGAGAGAAGCATCACAAAACAGCCTGAACCGTCTTGTGCCTACTTAAAATCTAGTGGTGTGCTCAGAAGAAAAATAATGAAATGCATTTTCCTGCAGAACAGCAGAATTCTGTCTTCGCTTTGCCCAACGTGTGGAATGTTCCCATTGATGTCTAGGACCAGATGCACCAGAAAAGACATTTTAGTCTTGGAGATTTTATTCCAAAACACAACTAGGGATTGGGATATTATTCGTATAGATGATTGCTTACTAAAAGCCAGCTGTTTAATTCTTAAAAAATAAATAAAGATTGAAATATCTCAATGTATTTCGTTTTACTCTTTACTAAACTGCATTTGTGTGCTTAATGTTAACCTTCCTATTCAAATGCCATTAGCTGCTAATTAAGATGTTGATATGCTGATTGTATATCTTGCAGTAGAGATGATTTGCAGGCACTTAGTAGGTGTTTATCAAACTCCAGCATGCGTATTGGTTTAGCGTAAGTGCGGCACATCTAATTTACTGAACGCTGTCCCAGTTCTCCACCCTTTTTTTTCTAATGCATAATGAGCAAAAGAAGCAAAAAACATGGCAAGCTGTCAGGAATCATCTCAGAAAAGAAGAAAAGTAAGTGACATAGGCACTCTTGTGCAAACAGTTTCTACCTCTGATTTCAATAAACCTTATTTAGACATCTGTAAAAAGATCCCAGCGTATTAGTAACAAAATGAACAAGCCCTTTGGATTTGTCTACAACTTACATTATCCCATAGTCAGGAACAGAAGGCTCTTTAGTATTAAAGGTTTGTTTCAGGCAAGTTCCTTCCTACTAACAAGAAGAGTTTAAATCAAAGAAAGGCAGTGATGATTCTGCTAGTGCAAAAGCAGTTCTGCAACACAGGGTACATTTTCACAGGACTTTTTAATATAATTTATGAATATTTGCTCGCAACATAATTGTCTTTTCTGCTGACATTTTCAAAGCAACACTGTGATTTGTTGGGTCTCCTGAGAGTCCGAGTACAAAACTGATAATTATATTAAATATACATAGACAATAAAGAGTGTGTTTACATAACTATGCCCATAAATATCTGATTGAACAGTCATTGTTCTCAAAACCCTTTTAAGCAGCTCTCAGAGGGATCCAATTCTAATGACATGATGGTTTAAAAGATGTTGCTCAGTCTTGTTCCATATTTAATTAACTTTCCTTTTTTAAACTTGTGATGGTGGAGACAATAACAAATAGCTCTGAAAAGACAGCGAGCTTTGAAACATGAGTGAGACCTTGTCAGGCTTTTGTGTGCCACACACAGAAGAAGATCTGCACATAAGAGTTGGTGGCCGGGGACCGCCCAGCTCCTGGGGGAGGGCGTTGCTGTAGCATTCACAGCTCACTACTACTACGACCAACAGCAACAACAATAATAATAATAATAATTAAAGAAATCTTCTGCATACAAATAAGGGAAGCAACACAGGGAGGGAAAACAGATGCATTAAATGAAATTGGTAAAATAGACCTAAACTTGTTTATTTTTGTGCTGCTAGGGAGCAGTGAAGCAAATACTTGAAAGAGAATGGCACATTGCCCACTAGGATGTAAAGGGCGTGTGAACATTAATTGAGCATCAGTGTATGACTGAACACATTAGACAGGAATCAAGGTAACATTTCTGGATTCATGGATGCTCTTATTCTAGGGAGTCCTTCACATTGCCTCATCCTAGACAGGGCTGCAACCGCAGCACAATATTCTGTTTTCACACTGAGGTATTTTTAATTGTCACCAATTATAATTCATTTACTTTTATGTGTCCTGGTTGTCACAATATTAACATTTGTAAGTCTTTCCCTTTGCAGGCTGTGAGAATCTGTTGTGACATCTCAATAAAGCGGGATTCAATCAAGGTGTGAATGAATTGTTAATCTTGTTATAAATAGAAGGTGCCATATGCTGGTAAGGAAGGGACGTCTCTCTTTTTGTTGTTGAGGACAGTGGTAATGAAACAAAGTGAGTGGTCATGCCAGAATTACTAATAAAAGCCCAGTCACTGAGACATGGAGAGGACTCAGCTTTCCACGTGCTATTGAGAAGGAAGTGTGTCCTAGGCAGAGACTTTGAACTATTCTTCTGGGGGGTTGTAGAGTGACTCCTAAATCAGGGAAAGCAATGAGAGCACTGCACTAGGAGTGAACCAAGGAAGTTCAAAGAAGCGGGCAATGTGCGCTCGCAGCCTGTGTGGCCAACTCTACCCTGGGCTGCACCACAAGCAGCGTGGCCAGCGGGTGGAGGGAGGCGATTCTGCCCCTCTGCTCCGCTCTGGCGAGGCCCCACCTGCAGGGCTGCGTCCAGTTCTGGGGTCCCCGGCACAGGAAAGACACGGAGCTGTTGGAGTAGGTCCAGAGGAGGCCACAAACATGATCCGAGGGCTGGAGCACCTCTGCTGTGAGGACAGGCTGAAAGAGTTGTGGTTGTTCAGCCTGGAGAAGAGAAGGCTGCGGGGAGACCTGATTGCAGCCTTTCAGTACCTAAAGGGGACCGATAGGAAAGACAGGGACAATGTTTTTAGCAGGGCTGGTTGTGACAGGACAAGGGGTAATGTTTTTAAACTAAAGGAGGATAGGTTTAGACTGGATATCAGGAAGAAATTCTTTACAATGAGAGTGGTGAGGCACTAGAAGAGGTTGTCCAGAGAGGTGGTGGAGGCCCCATCCCTGGAAACATTCAAGGCCAGGTTGGACGGGGCTCTGAGCAACCTGATCTGGTTGAAGATGTCCCTGCTCACACCAGGAGGGGTTGGACTAGATGAGCTTTAAAGGTCCCTTCCAACCCAAACCATTCTATGATTCTGTGATTTTATAGTTCTAAGTTCCCTGTGAACTGAACCACCTAAAATGGACTGGAAAGTCTAACGTAGGCAACCAGCTATCAAAATATACATGATGGTAAAAACTCCTACTTTTGGTAGCTGAATTTCCTAAAAGCCTAATACACATTTATCCCCAGATCACCTTTTGTTCAGATAAAGAATCAATGCATTTCCTCATAAATCTTGTGCTCAGTTATTATCCGGGTAGATTGCTGCACTTCTGCAGTATAAATTCCATGTATATACCTGCTTTAGGTCTGTGATGTTTCCTTAACAGAGCTCTGGCAAACGAGCAGAAGGACTAATCGTTTTATTCAGCTATCACTTACAGTAAAGCACATGTCCACTTGAAATCTTGGGAAGAAAGCCAGTCTCAGAGGTAAAAGGATACCTTGTCCATCAGTCTACCCACACCACCTTTGAAGAGATTTATCCTTTCACGTTAGGCTAAGGGTACGAGGAGGGGCTTCTCTCAGCTTTTGCTGACCCGGGACAGAGAAAGGCACGCCACAGCTGAAATGCACACACGCACGCAGAGCGCTGTGTCTCTTCTTCCAACAGGCAAGATGATCCGCCTCTCCTTGTTGATTTTTCTGAACACAGTGGTAATCCCCCACGGAATACTCAGTTCTCATTGGGAAGTTCGGATGTCTTCCATAATCTGTTTAAACAGCTATTTAGGTATCACTGAGAGACCTGTTACTTTAGAGAAGGTAAGAGGATTCCAGCACTTGATACCGCAGCCAGCTCTCAGAAGCCACCTGGGACTGCCTGCGGCCGCAAGACCCCTCTGTTCCCCTGCACCGACCCAAAGGGACAATCGATGCATAAAGTCTTCCATCACATTTGCTGGTGCTCTGTTTACTGTTCCTTTATTTACATATCTAGAAATTCAACATCTTTGCATGTTTTGCAAGCTGTCATGACATGAGACGCTAGTAATATGCTATGTTTTGCTTGCTAACATATTTTTGACATATTTTAGCTTTTGATTATAAGATTGCATCTTTCCCAGCTACCATCTGTCTCAACTCAGTGGCACTCTGGCATTTACGAAAACAGTAGGGTGTAATATTTCTTATATACTTGAACTCTACTAGAAACATGTTATTTTCAGTCTTAACCAATATGTCACACTTTCACACATGAAGGCTGAAATGCCTTATATTCTTTAAGGTATCTGTCAAAAATAAAGAACATATCATCACATTCAATTTGGCTGAGATGAGTAATATATTAATGAGAATAAGAATGGGAACAGTTTCTGACTTATAAATAGAACTGGCATTTCACAAGCCTTGTGTACTCATGCCTGTATTTATCCTTTTGTCAGCACAAATAAGACATTTATACAAACCCCGGGAATTTCTTTTTTGTATTTGGCAAAATATGTACAATGCTCTCAAAGCTGGAGTTTTGCACATGACACATTTTTTCTTGGAGTATCTGGTAACCAGAGACTTTCAGCCTTTACTTCTTTCCTCTCCATCCTCCATCTGTGGAGAGTCAAAATGTGGCATTCAGCAAACTGGAAATCACACTTTATATCTACCCTGACAGCAATAGGCCAGCAGCGCCAGCCATTTGGACTGTGGTGATGTGCAACTCTTTTAACTGCAATATTTCAGCAACACTGGTTTCCATGGGATGAATCGAGTAATTCAAGCAATAGGGTAAGATACTAAAATAGCTGGAGAACAGTTTTTTGGTCCTCTTTCGTAGGTCAGCTGGAGTAGTGGGGGATACTGACAGGCAAGGAGAGTTTTTATCCCCTTCTTTCTTCTTCTCAATATTGCAGGCAGTCAGGAGCCAAAAGCTGTGAGGTCCCATGACAGCTCCCCGGGGCCACAGTGCTAGTGAGCATCATCCCACCACCTCCGATCCTGCTACCCAGGTCAGAACGAGGGTGAGGGATGTGAGGTTAACTGTGCTACTGGCAGAGCTGTGGTGGCTCCCGGTTGTCAGTACTAGACCCAACTCACTAAATAATATCACATTGAAATATGCTGATAATTATACACCGAAGATGT
This sequence comes from Gorsachius magnificus, assembly GCA_034008185.1. Classification (NCBI taxonomy): domain Eukaryota; kingdom Metazoa; phylum Chordata; class Aves; order Pelecaniformes; family Ardeidae; genus Gorsachius; species Gorsachius magnificus. Next base: position 51,382,785 of record CM067082.1, on the reverse strand, counting down.
GCGGTGGCTCCTCTGGCAACTAACATGTCAAGCGGACAGGTATGAGATTGCTGAGACTGCAGAATAAAAAAACCTAACGAACAAAACCAGAAAACAGTGAGTATTGCCCTCAAGCACACATTGCTTTGCAGTGGGCCAGCAGGTCTGTTTACCTTTAATTAAATGCCCAGCTCTGAGAGGAGTGACCTTCTCCTATGGAGCAGTGTACAGGGCCTGATGCAATGGGACTCCAGATCTTGGTGGTCTTTTAAGTACTACAGGAGCAGTAAGAATAATGCTAGGTCCAAAGGAAAAGGACAAGACACAAGCACACTCACACATAATGGTAAACTGAATTTATTTCCTTTTGGAAAACAATTCCAGTAATCTCCAGGTTCAGACCGCAGAGTAAACATTAATAACAGTAACATACAGGTTAGTTCAACTGATTCAAGAATTTGGCCATGTGAAATCATTAAGGAAAGTCTTGAACACTCAAAGCTTCAAATGGTATCCAGAAAAAAAATTTCTTTGACAATCTACATAACAACTATTGCATATATGGTAATGCTATCTGTCATATCGCAAGGCTTACAAATATATATACGGGCCTTATTCAACTGTGGGTTCCTGCTCTGTGAGAGAGTCTCTTCATATTTTTTGCAAGAGTCTTCAGCAATAAAAAATAGTCTTGGATTCATCCGTTTGTATACCAAAAGAGAGGTTTCTAGACTGAAGTTTAAACGAAAGGAAGGCCAAACAGAGCTGTAACGGAACATAGCTATCACCTTCTCCCTCCTCCTTGGAAACGACACTTTTTCTTAAGCTATTTTTTTCGCCTCACACAGTATTATTATTATTATTTGTATCTTTCTTGAATAGGGCCCAAGTCCACTTGTCTTTATAAGACCATTTTAGTATCAGACAACATAATACATGTGCAACACTTTATATACAGGAATTCTATCCGGTGCTCAAAAGTTCAAACACATGAACATCCAACAGTTTCGATAATACAAGTTTTATGGTACAATACAATGTTTCTGAATAATATACATTAACAACGAAAGTTTCGTGCAAAGAGTAAAACGTGTTCCCTTTTTGTGCCACAAAGAAATCTCTGGAAGAGACGAGCCTTGCACTAACTGCTGTGCTGGGTCATCGTATGGTTCTGTAACAAAAAGAAAAAGAAACAGCTTAGTCACAGGACAGGCATTTCTGCGCGAAAGAAAGGTGCAACAGCAATTCTCCCAATGTATCTCACAAAATGATGGACTTGAAAGAGAATATGTTTGCTCCCTCCCTGTTTTAAAGCAGCCAGGAGCGGTGGCGTTATCAGAGAGAGGCGTTTTCCCCAGCTGTTTCACTCTGGTGTTCTTTCCAGGTGCCACAAGAAGGGCAACGCGGTCTCTCTAGGCGGCTTTGGGCTGACCTGCCCCAGTGAAACTGCGTACCAGGTCGGCGGTTCTGGTGTCCGCTTACACATGGCTCATGGTTTATGCATTATGCAAATGAAAAGCGCGTTTATTTGTCATGAAAGACCTTGCTGCCTACAAACCAAAAATATGCTAATTGGACTGTGCTTCCTAGACTGTGGCACCACTTCAAATGTTTTATTGCATTAAAACCTATTTCCCCCTAAACAGTATACGCAGTATATTCTGGTAAGAGTCATTCTGTGCCTAGCGGAGAGCTCCAAGACTGATGAGAAAACAGGAGGGCCCCTTCCTTCGGTCACCGAAAACCACGGGTATTTTTCCTCAAGTGAATGCAGTGCCTTATGTGAGGTGACACAGCATGGACTTTGGAGCCTGAAATTCTCCTTTCCCATATGAGTAATCACCAAATCCAGCAGCAAACACAAGTTTAGCCCTCTTTCCTACCACTGCCCTAATCCAGTCGACCACTTTTAGGGATGAGAGATGCTATTCCAGTGCCTGCAGTGGCTCAGATCCTTCACAAGCATTGATCTAAGAGCAAGGATCCAATCTGGTATGTGTTAGGTCTTCTACAATGTACGTTGGATCCACAGATAACTGGAAAAGGTCTGTGAATGCTACTTCTCAGACAACAGGGCAGCCACTGATTAGTGATGAATTTTCCCCCAGGAGTCTGGGCCAGATTTGGGCCAGTGACCCAGGGGGCAGGGGTGTCACGTCCTGTAATTTGCTCCCAGCACAACCAGTCCATTCACTCTGCTTTATTAAGTTAATCTGTCTTAAAACCCCTTTGGATGAATGCACTTCAGGATGAACCTGTTCCCAAAAGGCAGTCACCATTTTCAATGAAGTGAACACCTACTGAACCATACCCTCCAGGAGCCACTCAAGAGAAGGCCCATGAAAACACCCTTGGTGAAACAAACGTGAAATACAGCGTGACTGCAGACCAGCCTGATACTTCCCCCTCCTTTCCTCCTTCTCTCTCCCTAAACTGTGCACGCACACAAACAATAGTTCATGGGACATTTGGCAAGGAAAGGATCTTACAGTAAGACTGAGGAATTTTTAATGTAGTGCCATTCTCAAGATTAAAGGAAAATGACCCTGTGACACTTAAAGATGCAATTTCCAGATGTGAATACAAAATGATTTAATGCTGATGGCAGGAATTCCAGACTGTCCAAGGCCAGAGAGTGTTAAAAAAAATACACTCCACCACTTGATTTCATCTAGCTTCTTATCCTTCCCATAAAATCATTTCTAAATGCTGTAGAGCAGTAACAATAGCTGCGGACTAAAATGTTGTCTGGTCACAGGTAATGGGCTCTGACTTTAAACTTGAAAAGCAAGGAAATTAAGAGTTAAGCCTGACAGTCAGCCTTTTGTCATCCTGTTGTGTCCATTTATTGCAGCACTTACAGCATAACACCACAGGCTTATTGGAGACCCTGCAGGACCTAGAAACAACAGGACAAGTTAAATATGGGGTAGCAGACTGAATTCTGATTTTTTCTCTGCTTCTGAGTAGGTGAAGTCATATACCAGTTACATTGCAGAGAGATATTTGTGTGTGTGTGTGTGTGTGTGTGTCTTTTGTTTCTAATCTACTGAGAGCAAGCATGTCAGTCATGCCCATTTTTTATTTCTCGTCACTAAAATGCATAATCAGTTTTGGGCTGGATGAACAGTTACATATGAAGCAGTCAAAAGGTGTTTTAGAAGTGTAGCCTTACCTCTGGCTGCAATGACATTTTTGATCAAAACATAGAAAGGCCCAGATATGCAGGAGACAAAATAAAACACGGCATAAGGACTGACTTGCCCCTGCTCTCGGTGTCCCTGACTCCCATGCCCTGATGCAAAATGAGATTCTCCAGAGATAATGAAGAGAAAATAGAAGAAAACAAGTGTTGCAGAGAAAAACAAGACGGGGCAGGATTCGAATGTTAGAAAATGCTCTGAGCAGCTTAGGCCTTAAAAAGGCATCTATACTTACTGTAAACAGTCAAAACAAAACATGGTTTTCCAAAGTAATTATGGCTCCCTAAACGTGAGAAATACTGATTTGGCTAAGTGGCAAAAAAATACAAAGTGGAAACGCTTCAGAAGCATAACATCGACAAGATGAGCGGCGAAGGATAGGAGGAGAGAGATAAGAAAAGGAGGAAAATTCTGTAATCCCACAGAGAGCCATATTCCACTCCACCAAAAGCCATCTATTGGAGACCCCATGTCTAAGTGACTGAAAATTGCAAACATTAATCCCAGTTATGAACTGTTGTTGTTTTTATGAGGGGTGTTGTGTTTAAAAATTTAGGGCAAAAATTCTCCTCCATTATCCACACAGCAGATCTCGACTCTTGATAAGTCTCTGCGCCTTGCATGCAGCGCGCTCCCCGCCTCCCTGGCAGTGGGGGTTCAGGCAGGCGGGGAAAGCGGAATTTGGAGCTCCCGCCGGCCGAGACACGGCAGGGACACGGGAGCGCCGTACATCCAGGAAGAGCACAATATTGCAGTCGAGATCCCCTGTGTCCCCTGTGTGGCTCGGAGAGCACGCTGCCCTTCACTAAAGACACACTGCACGAGCTTGCAACACGCCTCCTCCACAAACTTCAAACTACTTTGCCCGAGTTCGGAGCAATGAGTACATCCGCTTGCCAAAGAGGAGTCATTTAACTGAAGTCCAGGAGATATCAGATGCTCCACTTCTTTGCCTCCCCCAAATTTGACTGCACATAAACCCATCTGCTTAATTATGAGGCCGTCTCCCTACAAAGCAAAAATTTAAATTTCCTACTCACCCATGGAAAGCGGAAAATATTTTTTCTTAACATAATCTTTCCTGAACTCCAGCAACAGCTATGCTAACGTTTCCAAGAGCTGCGATTTCATGAGGAGGAATTAGTTTGCAAAAACAAACGCAAGCTTTGCATGCACAAAATGGAGGAGCAGCAAAGCAGGAGGGCTGTGTGTCGCTGCATTTGTTACCGCGTTAGACACAAACCAAGCCAGGAAAACTGTCCTACAGCCCCAATGTCTCAGTCTTGGTATTAGCTGGGAAAACCTGAATTCAACGCATTTCACCAGCAAAATAAACTCTTAACGTGTATTTGCTCTGTTCCTAGGGATAATTGTTTTTGTGAGCAGACCCCAGAATCCCAACTGTTATGTGAACTGCTATAAAATTATATGCCATCACTTTTCTGGATGAAGATGCTTTGAGATCTCCCTGTTGTTAGGGCTATGGAGTTAAAAACACGCACACATTTCACTGCAATACTGGGTGGAAGAATCTCCTCTGCAAAAAAAAAAAAATATAAAAAGGTTTCTTTGCAGAAATGCTCGAGACAAAAGAGGTAATGATATTTTTTGTTGTTTGGTATATGTCTTTGTGTTTCAGATAGAACATGAGAAGTATTAGCTAGCAAAAAGTTCCTGCCCACAGCGCAAAATTAACGAAGAAAAAAATATCCGCAGATAGCCACAGACTCACCAGCCCATTAGAATCTTTAATGTGAACTGCGGTTGCATTCAATTTACATGGGACTTCTGTTTTGTATGACTAGATGAAACAAGGTACGGTTGTACCTGACAAAGAGGGCAAGGGGGGTAACATGCAAAGAAATGCAAAGATGAAATGTAGACGCATTATTTCAACAGATGGTAACAGTACCACAGCAGCATGTTATTTTTTCCTTAGTTCAAGAACACAAACATAAGTAATCAATCATCACTGATTAAGTAATTATGGTCCCCTACATGTATCACTTATCTGGAATCCTTTATCTGTGTACATTACAGATCATCTTGTATTTTTTTGCATTAAAAAAAAAAAAATGCACCCCACCGCGCTGCAATACAGTTCCAGGTTGTAAAACAGAACTCTACATTACTAGCAACCTTTAAGCGCTTCATTTTTTTTTTTTTAAACAAAAGCAATTGGTTTCCAACAGGCTGGATAATAAGTCTTTTGACCTGCATTCTTCTCTGACCCATTAAGGTCACCCCTGTGCTCGGGCATATAGCTGACTTAGGAAATGCCTGCAAGTCCTGCATTTCATCTCCTGCCCACTCAAAATAAAGCTTTCTTTAAATGTGTCTGTACGGGTCCCTGAAGACCAGGGAGGCATCCCTGTAGTGGGCAATGGAGGGACAGAAGCTTCTGCCTTTATTAATGAATGCAGACCATTATGAGTCTGGCTGGCTCCTGCACTGTTCCCAGAAGCATATACTGTACGTGACTTAAAATGCTAGAATATTGACACAAAGCGAGCTGGGCACCCCTAAGGAAAATTACTCCTTGGATATAATGTAGGCTCGTAACAGCTATTAGAGTACAAAATAAAACCCTCCGGGATCAAACTGACATATACCGCATTCTACCTACTCCTCAAACATTAGAAGAATTTCTTTGTGAAGGCATTCTCAAGGACAGCATTAAACTGACTTTTGTAGCAATCTGCAACAGCTTTTTGGCTTACAGCTTTTAGTACTAAATCTCTAGTTTGAATCAATATAAGTACTATATCTTCCACATTAATCAATACATTTGGTTCAATACACGTTCTATTAAATTATACTTTCTAATCAAGATTTTCTGCTTCTCTTCCCTTCTTTTTATTCCAACTTCTTACCCTGTACCATACTTTCCAAACTGTCTGCAGCTAACAAGAGGATGTTGGATTTTCCAGAAGCGAAGGGGAAGAAAGAAAGGCTGGTGGAAAAGGCAAGACGAGCAAAACCGTAACTGCAGTGGTAATTACAAATCAAAAATGCAGTTTCACAGTGTCAAGGTGGCTTCCAGAACTTCGGTCTGATGCTTCGTTACTTAACTGGTTGTCTTGATATAGGACCTCTCACGCAGAAAAGCTCTGCATTGGGAACCGCTGAAATACTGCATCATGTGGAAAGGAGGGCAGGGGAGGAGGGAGGAGGGGTATTATTAAGCGGGAGCACCAAAAACAAATAAATGAAACTTATTCAGACATAACTGTAAGAAAAATCTCAGTAAACGTTGATTTTTACACCCTTTCTTCAAATTTGTGCTGCTTTAGTACTGCAGCACCAGAGTTTGTGTCAAAGCCCCGTTATATTGTGGCAGGGTTCCTTCCTGGTAAACTATAATATGATTATACCCAAGACTATATTGATGAGATATTTGGATTTGTGAGATACTAAGATTAAACACATACTATAAATTAAGATGTAAAAAGATATTATTCACTCCAGGTCTTTGGGGATATTTGAAACATTTGGATAGAAGATGTCTCCAGCAATCTGAGTGATGTACACAGTTACACTAAATGACTTTTCCACACCTGTGTTAGGTTTGGTGGAATGTGGTTATTCTTCATAAGCAGAGAATATGAAATGTTATGTCAAAATGATAAACATGTATATTGCAGGCATTTGCCACTGTCTTACAGATGAGAAACACTGCACCGATGTCCCTTGTTCACAGGGAGTTTCTTTTTCTTGTCTCCATATAATCACTGTGAACCTGCAGAAAAACTGTTGCATTTTCTTTTGACATTTAACATCATCTTACTCAGCTCACAATAGCGTCTTATAAGACTTTCTAGATGACACTGTGTCACCATTAAATAAAAAGGTGAAATAGCATAATAGAAGAACAAGAATTCATAGAATTTAAAGGCAGAAAAGACCCATTAGGGCATTTTCTCCACCCATCTCACCAGTGTTGGATTATTGCCTATAGTGTAATTTCAAGTGTTTTGCCCAGTCCAATTTTAATTAGAGCTTCCAATGCTCCTCTTGGGAGACTGTTTCACAGCTTCACAGACCTCCGGGTTAGGATTTTTTTTTCCTGATGTTCCTCCCAGGAGAGGAAGAGGCTCAGCCAGCCCCAAATCACTCATGAAACCAAATCTGCATAGTCAGGAGCTGGTTTCAGTAGAATATCTGGGTCCATTTCAAAGCATCTGAAAGCAGTAAACTTACTTTCAATGCCCCAAAGCATTAAGGCCCTGGCTCCACTGCTGCTGCAAGCAATTAAGAAGATTCTGTTACATGGGCTTCTCAGGCTCAGTTGCTATGCAGGTAAAAATACAGTATAGGTGGGATTTGTGTTCCCACAGTAAGGGTAACCACTTCCACAGTCCACCTCCACCAAATGAATTAACCCAAGGTTGGGAACGTACCTAGGTCCATTCTATGCTATAATCCTTAATTGCACTGACAGAGCATCTACGAACACTCGGACTGTAAACATTGCCATATTTTTCACGTAGGTGAAATACAAAAAGCAACTTCAACTGAAGCTCATCAACAGATGACGTGACCACAGATTATTTTCCCTCCCAGGTACCTCCCCTCCTTTCATAAAACACAAACTATGAAAAATTAACTTAAACTGTTATATCTGAAGTCATGGAACTAAAAAATGTTTCTGCTGTGTTTCATCCCAGGAATTAAATTACAAAAATGAATATATATTCAGATTTCAACCATTACACTTATCCTGAATGAATGAGGGAGCTGGAAAGGAGATGATGTCTGATAGTTTTTCATAGATGAAAAGTAGGAAGCCAAATGGAGACTTTGGAGTTATGGAGTGAACCGAAAAAATTCCAGGCAAGATGTCCCTGCCACCAGCATCTCCAGTACTGCAGTGAATTTTTAAATGCGCTAAAGTAGGCATGGAGTTTCACTCAGGCCAAGTTTGATCACCAGCATAGTCCTAACAAAATACAATCTCTGAAACTTGAGATTTCCAAGGAAATAAGCATTTGATCTGAACTAAACCAGAGCTATTTCCACAACAAAGAAGGGGCCAAATCCCAAGAGAAACTGTGTTCCCATAAATACCACTTATGTGTGGTGAGATGATGTTTACCAGCCTTTGGGAATCAGGTCTGTTCTCAGACATCATGGCCACTTAAGTGGTCATCTTAGGTCGTGACTGACCACTGTTGACAATGATAATTTAGGAAAGGCTACACTGAATTGCAGTTACTCATATAAATTAGTTCACCTAAGGTATGCAATTTGATACTATATTAATGTCTCTGAAATGCTAATCAGATCATACTCTTAATTGTATTTATGTAAAATTCTCAGTATTCTCGTTCTTCTACTCAAGCGTTTCCAGCTGGGCCAGAGAGCACCAAACCATAACAAGATCTTTGACTGGATAGTATGTTCTCAGGGATGCAAATTGAAAATTAAAAACAAAACGAAAACAACCCCCTGCCCCCTGCTACCTATTTTTCTTCAGAGACTTCCAGTAAGTAAAATGTTAATGATTCCTTTTTGGATTCATTATTGTATGTGAGTACATATATCACACAACTGCTGTATGGAAAAGAATGACATATATTCTTAGGTACAGCAAACAAGACCTTCATCATTGTCACCAAAAAAGAACAGACACAAACACAGGTGTCTGTTCACTATCCCTGCACCTTCCTCATTAAGAGCGCTGGCAGGGGCTCCTGGTTAAGCCTCTGATATAAATCAGGGTAGCTCCAAGGCTGTTGCAACCTACAGTGCCAGGTAACAGCCTTCCATAAGCCTCCCCTTCCCTGTCTGGTGATTACTGAAATGCAATGGAACTTCCAACAACCTCTTCCATTCCAGGCAAGGTGTGCCTGGATGCACAGGCAAGGTGCATGCCTTACCCCCACAAATGATAAGAAGATGGGGATAGGAGAGAGGGAGATGGTTAGGACATGTACACAGCAATTCATTGAAACTGGAAAACCTTCCCATTCTTTTATGCTGCAAAGAAGCCGTACTGCTAAACAGGATCCAGCTGTAAGTCTTGTTGGTAGAAAAACAAGGCTTTTGTGATACCGCAAACGTTTGAAATAAATACACAAGCATCCTTCCCCAATAAGAAAACTGTTCACTAAGTGGGCATAAAAGCTTAAACAAAAAAGGTGAAAGGAGGCACTTCTGAGAAATGTATCAACTGTCTTATTACTTTAGGATATGATTATGATTACCCTGGTATAAATTAAGAGAAACTCCTCTGAAATCAAGGGATTTTCAAGACAGGGACAAGTAAGAACAGAGCCAGGCCTGCAGAGTTTAAAACAAAGTGAATATTGCTCACGTACTGATTGATTCTCGCACACCCTCTGCAGAGGCCACAGCCAGAAGTCTCTTCACCGTGTCAGACACAGCCAGGCAAAGCAAGCAGAACCCAAGGCTGAACAAATCCAGGTTTATCTGCAGCTATTGTACAACAGAGTAACAGGGGACAGCCAGCTTTGATAGGCAATACTGCCTAATAAGATATTCAGGGATTAAGTCAGTGTTTTACAGGCACATGCGTTCACCGGCTAGTTGTTGCTCTGCTTTAATTTTTTTTTCTTCATTATGTTTAATTTATCATGCTGGTGCTTTCTAAACTACAACATCTGTAAACAAGTTTAAGTCTGACCTCCCTCCCATTTTACATCCACGAGCAGCACTCCTATTTCATGCTCTAATTTTAGATACCTTAAAGACAAATAAATCTGTGGGGGAGAGAGAGAGGTGAAAAACCCAAACAACAAAAACAAAACCCCTTGTCTGACAATATGTGTTCATCTTACGTGAATAAAAATTTGCCTAGCTGGGAGCAAGGAACAGGCTCCTGGAACTGGAGCGATGCTATGTACAGATTCCTTTATAGGTCAAACCCAATTAAACAAACTACTACTAAATATTCAACAGCTCAGTGCAGTAATTAGTGACAAATAATGGAATCTTAAATTGATAATTGCACAGCAATGTCCTGTTGGAAACATTACATTTCTTGCTCCTCCTGTTTCTCTCGTACTCACTGAATCCCGATAGGTCTTTTCAGGGATCAAACTGACAAATGAATCTGGATTTTACACACATCTATTTGGTCTGCAATGAAGTTCTCTATGAGTTGTGAGAAGGAGCCTTCCAAATGGAACTTCTTCTCAAATTTCTGTTCTGGCCTCTCTGATTTAAAGCAGAGTAACTGCTAGATCATGAATTGGTTTCAAATCTTAAAGCAACCGGCAGGTCCAGAATTTAAGCTCCTATCCATAGGATTCAAAAGGTCACCCAATTAAAAGGGGGAAGCACACAGAGCTGTGATTTATATGCAAAGGGCAACCTTTAAAACAATGATCCTTTCCAATTTTCCACAGGTGCATGTACAAGAATTCCTTTGAACAAAATTACAAGTGAAATTACAAGTTTCTTGGTACAGGCTGAAAGGAAAGCGCTGTACCTTGTCTGCACTCTTTATTACACAGACAGACGCATCCCACACTTGCATCGATCGCCGAGTTCACCTCCCTACCTCGTGACATAATGCTGGGCATTGTGCTTATCAGGTGACAAAGGGACAGCCCGGAATCTGGATTCCCCGCACATTTCCAGCTGGTGCGTGGGGCCTTGTACAACAGCACTCGGCGCACTGGAGGTGACGGATCAGCCTGAGAGTAATTCAAAGCGACTAACACCATTTTCGCTCAGCTAAAAGCAAATCCTGAACCAGCCCAGTTTTAAAATTGCCACACCTGGCTTTTGTACATGGAAATCATATCTGGTAATTATCCAGCTAGTAAGCGTCCTTACACCCAATTAAGACAATGTGTAAGTGGACTGATGTGTTTTTTGGATCCTGAAATCAGGAACACAAGTGAAAGTATGTCCCCTCGTTCATGGTGTGTCATTTTAAAATGTGTAAGAAAGAAAAGAAAAAACTATGGAGTTCTGCTAGCTCTCCTCCTCTTCTAAATGCCCCCTGACCTGTTGCACATTGGTGCATCTCTTCCTTCAAGACAGTTTGCAAGGAAAGCCAGATTGAGCAGATTTGATGGTAACGGCCAAAGCTTTCTGAGCTGATGAGTAGAGGCCCCCACGGCTTTCGCCCTCTGACTTCCTTTGTAACTGGTTACTGCGCCAGCCCATCTTGGACACCTTATAGTCCTTATTCCTACAGCTCTGCAAACAAGGAATAGTGGGAACTGGGAGAGTGCTTATGTGACAGGCTTGGGGTGCGTGTGAATTACAAATCTACTTGTTGGAAAAGAAAATAAGGACAGTTTTTATCCCTTCATAGCTGGTGACTAGTTAAGAACCCTATGTTGAAACATTGTGTTCTCATAGCAACCTCATTTGAGTTCCCACCTTTTCAGTCCAAGAAACTCCATGTTGTAAAGGTGACTTCTAGAGAGACCAGAATGCTATTTTGCCCTTTATAACAAAGTCACTACTTCTCTAAATTTTGTAAGGACACACATTGTAAATCCATAAATCTGGAGTGTTTACTGACATGTGGTACCAGGACAATAACATTTATGTTTGTCATTGTGGTTGTTGGTTGTAAAAGGCAGAAGTCTGGATTCTCTATTGTCTTCAGTTTTGTTGTCATTTGCATCTGTGTAAAAGAAGGGTGAAATGTGACCACAACTAGACGGGAGGAATTTTACTCTCACTTTCTCCTGTTTTCAGAACCTATAAAAGGGGTAAGACACTGAAGTGCAACTCCTACATTTTAGTATCCCCCCCCCCCCCAAACAAGTACTACACAAAGAAGCTCCTTTTATGGCTTTTTCTTTCCTCCCCATGAAGGAAGAAGAATTGGCCTACTGAACGTCATTCTATGAAGTTGGTCATTCTGGTTCCTGTCACACAGCTGGCCAGTGATATGCTGCGAGTAAGACATGTCCTTAGATCCTGCCTTGACCCTGTACCGACAGTCAAAAGAATGCCCCCACCCTCACCTCTGGGTTTGGCTTGAGATGCTGTGGTACCCCTGCCTCCTAGGTTATCTCCTGCTAGGGGATCCAGCCTCCCGCCGCTGCCGCTTTTACCCCTTGTTGCCCGTTAGGACTGGTTTTTAGTGTGGGAATCTTCTGATCAAGTGAAAAGAATCACATTTAGGAGGAAAGTAACTGGAGACAACACTTACACTCACTTGCTGTCTGTGTTTAGTGCCAAGGTGTCTGAAATACAGAAGTTTAATTCCTTTACAAAAAGATGTGCTGTAGCTATGGTGAGGCTAATCTATAACCCTCACAGTCTTATATAATTTGCTACTCCAAGTTAATTTTAATTTATTACAATAAACCCCACCTAATTAAAATTACTCTTTAAAGTGAAGTATTAGCTTGATCCCAGAAAAAAAAAAAAAAAGCAGAATCTTCACTATCGGAGGGTGATTCATCATACCACAGTGCACACATATAAATTGAAAGGTAAGCTATAAACAAGTACCCACAGCCATAGTGCCATGCATAAAGGGGCAGGCAACAGGAGGCCTGCTTTCTAATCAGTCCTCAAAGGAACCTACCACACAGAAGTGGCACTTATTCTAATTTAAAGCTCTCACAGTTACTTTACCTTGGCAAAATTTAGAAACTATTAACTTTACTAAACAGACTGGCACTCCAAATAGAAAAACAAAACCAGCGCAGTGGTTCAAGCCCATAGAGAAAGCAGCTTTCCCTGAAAGGTACTGTCTTCAACAACGAGATAAAACGTTTGTTCGGGGGCTACTCCTACCATCCCTGACGTTCAGTAACAGTTTTGTACCGTACCATTAGCATCACCAAGATCTGTACTGTCGCTTCGCCGTGGCCTATAGTCTATTGTCCCTGCAAATCTTTTCAGCATCTTAAGGCATTTTACACACCTGCATATTCGTGTTCTGGCCAGCCAAGCAAAGAAATACTTCTGGGTTTGAAAGAGCCTGCTCTGGGGATATGGCTTTCCCTTAAAACATCATTAAATTGTCAGGGCAATCTGCTTTCAAAATGTCAGTTTAAAAACATATTTAATATCTGCAATTAAAGCTCACATTCTTTCTCATCTCTATAGTTTTGCTTCTCAGTAACTGTTAAAAATGACAAAAATTATACTGTTCTCCATTTATACACACAAAGAAAAAAGAGAAAACCAGACAGCAATAAGAGCTAAGCAGAAAATCTCTGTAATACATGCAGCACAATAATGGAATTTTTTTTTTTGTGATATCCTAAACCACACCACTTTGTAGAAAGTTTCTTTTCAAATCAAAGCAATACTACAGTAAAACAACTGCAGGCAAAATTTCTAAGACACAATGCAGTTTGTGTCAGAACGCTCATCACTTCAGGCTGACCTGTCAAACTATCTTGGTAAAAAGGCAAATCTGCAAGTTGGTAAGGAACTTCTGAATGCTAAAAAGTATGCGTTGCTCACAAACCACAGAACGCTGTGCGGTGTTAACCGAACTGTACTGACACTTCGAGCAGATGCCCGTCCCTTCCCGCCGCTTACAGGCACACCTGCTCGGGCTGTGCTCCCAAGACCACTGAGCAGGAACCAACATTTTGAAGCTCTAACAGAAGAAACCAAATAAAAAAATTTGTGCTCAGACGAGCGATGTGAAACAGAGATCAGAATTTAGTGCTGTACACAGGTACCTGCTATCGGCAATGGAGCTATGTTGTAAATTCAATAGGGGTGAAGTCAGCAAGGTGACATTTTTGACCCTTAGTAGGCGAATTCTGGAACCTATGTTTTCAGGAGATTCTCGTCACCTTGCAGAATCCAACCCCTGCACCGAACCCACTTCCTTAGGGGACCCAGTATGGTCTCAAGGTGCTTCTTCTTAGGCATCAGGGATTAACATTTTGGCCACAGGGCTTTTCCAGAAACTAAAACAGTCGTCAAGACAGTCTACAGAACTCACCAGAGAATCATTTCTAAGGGGTTTTAAATCCCCACTTTTCATAGCAACATCTGCGGAGATTTACCATTCTCTGCTAGATTGTGTACATTTTCAGACTAATTCCTATACAACTAGGGTATAGTTTTGTAAATCCATGCGGCCTGAACATTCAAATCTTGGGCCACCATAGTCCTCAGTGCACGTTAGAGCATTCATGAGGCTGCCCAAACTTATACCAGCTCATAATAGCTCCCTTGGGATTGTTGCATCAATTAAAAATCCCTGGAATTCATCGGAGTCTGAGACATGCCTGTGAGGACCAAAAGGCACTGATACAGAACCAGCTAGCAAAATAAACAGGAACTGCTGTGTACTGAGGGAATCCTTGGCTGTCTGACTAAGGTACCTTTTATTCTGGCAGGGGATGCAAATTGGAGCCCGAGGATCTGCACTTTCATTTTCAAAGCACTTTGCAAACATCAACCACTTCACCTTCACACCATCGCTGCAAGGGAAGTAAATATGTACAGTTCCAGCATCCCCTGTTTTCTGGAGGTGCAAAGAAGCGCAGGGCATTTTTACAGGCACAGTCTGTGTTCACACACAAAAGGGAGCTTTTGACAACCTCTTCCTTTGGGGGCAAATGAGTTTCCCAAGGCCACTGAGGGAACTGGTGGCAGAACAGAGATTACTGGAGAGATCCTGCTATCCAGCCCGGTGCTACGTCCACCCTGCCTCCCCTGCAACACACCGAAGCAACTTGCTGAATTCCAGCCATACGCTGCTTTGCTGTAGAGGACAGATTACTGCATGTCATCCTCTATAATCTCTGCTGTAAGAGGGATTCTACACGCTTCCCGGGACCCCCCCCCTTTGCTTCCCCCCACAAGTGGTGGCAAGGCTAGAGACAAGTTGTTTTCTCAAGGCTGAGATTAAAAATGGCTCTGTGTTTTGCTAAGCATTCCTCTGAAGCATGGGCAGCGCGTGCGTGTGTGTCTGAAAACGACCCCAATGAAAGGAAGGAATGAGAGATGCTAAACAATGCTGCGCAAAGTTGCAGACTGTTCGGCTACAGGCCAGAAAATGAATCCAATTTTTCATTCTGTCATTATAAATATTTCAGTGCAAATGGTACTGATTTTCTGCAACTGTGGTTAAGCAAAGGGCCTCCAAGTGAATATTTAAGGAAAAAAAAAAAGGAAAAGAGGAAGAGGGAAGGGGGGGAAAGAAAAAGAAAGAAGAGGGATGGTGGAAAATTAAGGTTAGCAACCAATTAATTTCAAACTTTCGCTGTAAAAGATTCTGGGAAAAATTCTACAGTGATGCAGCGTGTGACTCAAAGAAGGAGGAAAAAAAACATTTACTCTGCTCTTCTTCTGACAGTTTCTCATAAAATATCTGCAGTCCATCTATCTTTTAGTACTCCAGGCTCCTCTGGAGAGCAGAAAATAGTAGTTTAAAGCTCACTTCAGTGCCAGTCTGCGGGAGATTGCTTTCCACAGGACCCCTGCTGATGGAGGCCTAGGGGAAGAGGCCCAGGAGTTATTCAATCAGTCCAAGGCTCTGGGGCGGCCGGGGCTCCTTTGAGGGCTGATTATAAAGCTGCCCTCCTGTTGCCTGCCTCCGAACAGAACGAAATGAGCAGCCTCTTGCTGAGCAGATTCTGCAAGAAGGAATTTCACCTGTCATGGAGTTTGTCAGAATTTCAGGATTTATCTTGGTGCAAAATTAATAAAATACCAACTAGGATTTCATCCTGACTGCTCAGCTGTGTCATCTCAAAGTGATCTTTCACCTAAGAAAACCTGGACACAGAGCTACTGAAGTCATTCCTGCCCTACTTTTGCTCGTGAGCTTCGGCAGGATGCTATGACTGAATAACAAAACCATTAGAGGTGGATTTCCTGACAATTACACCCAACGTCAAGCGCTGGGTGGGTGCTACCGTCCTAATGCGTGACCTTCCACCTTACTTCTGTGCTTCCTAAATCTCCCTGGAATAAGCTAGGGATCTGAAATAGAAAAAGATCATTTCTGCAGTTTATAACCTAGCAGGTCCCTTATGGCAGCACATCTGTTAAGTTCATACACTGGTATTCCAGGTCTGGATGTGATTTATAAGTTTTAAAGGAATACAAACAACAGACTACATAAGATTACATTCAGTGAAACACTGCAAATTAATATTGCTGTGACAGTCAAGTACATGGTCTTTTAACCATACTCTGAGTCTAATATTGTGGTAAGGTGCCAAGTTGATAAAGCATCATCTCAAACCTCTGTGAACTGACTTCAGTTCTTTCGAAGCTAGACGGTCTCACTGGCCTTCTGACAGTGCCTTACAGCAATAATAATAATAAAAAATCTTCGAACACTACCTATTTAAGTAAGATTGTGCTAGCTTATAGCACTTGGTCACATGAATTTCCAGTCTCAGGTAGCATAGAAGCAATTAACTTGCAGCCTGCAAGAGAGCTTTTCAGCTAAAAGTGGAGATCAACTTGTAGAGAATAAAACAGTTGTCAGCTAAGCCAGCTGATGGGTAAATAAATATTGTTCCATTTACAATGCCGTTCATTTAGGTTTTGACATGGAGAAACAGAGATCCCCTGTACCGAGAAACAGCAAAATACGCCCAGATTTGGAACAAAGATGCAATTGCCATGAATAGCTCTTACCCTACGTAGTGGCAATTTCTGCACACTGTTCAAAGCCGTCTGCTGTTTGAAGTAACAAATCTACCTTTCTGTCGATTTGCTGTTCAGCATTTTCTAAGGAGAGCTTAAAACAAATGGTAGCATATCCCTTTCCTACCTCCTCACCCTTTAAATGACAATTCAACACTAATACACATCATAAAGCCACCTTTACCAGGCAGTAGTAGTCTGACAGTTTTAACACCATGAGATCTCACAGTGAAGAGAGAGAGAGAAAGCAGGCAAGTGAATGCACAGATGGTGGGAGGGGACACAGGGTGCTCTCAGCAGGCTACAGTAGAGATGCATTAACTCCACAGAGGGATAAGGGCTTCCCACCAGTACAGTCATGAATTATAACTGAGCATGGGAGTGAGTTCTTAGTGCCTGTCTCACAGCAAATATACTGTTCCATTTTCCTGCACAATCACCTTTCACCTTTACAAACGCAAAGCAAAGCAGAATGCACCACTAATATTTAACAATATCACAGGTTCTTTATATTACATAGCACACATCTATAAATGCAAAGTATGGGGGGGAGCAGAGTATTCCCTGACACAGAGTATCCCCGAGCAGATTTACACACCCACGACCAGTGCCTGCGTCTACCGATTCTGCTGCAAAATGAGACTATAACAATACAGATAAACAACTAACGCTGCATGTAGAAATGTGTGTAACTCAGCAGTATTGGTTCGTGAGAACTGAATCATCTTTTTCTCTCTTCCCTTGTTAACAGGGTGGAGGACACTCAATTTCAGCTTTGAACACAAAGGAAGCTCAACTGAACAAATAATCATGGGAGCCTGCAAACCCCCACTCTCTTCCCACTCAAAAATCGTATTTCTGCCTCAGTTTGATCAAAGCATGGTGAACCTGACCCAAATAACAGGTAGAAAAGCTAAACCTAAAAGCTGTTCCTCCTGGTTGGGGTTTTGTAATGAACACCTCCAGTTGTGTAGCCATCTGCATCTGAGTGTTTTTGACTAATGTTTGGAATGGAGCAATATAATGATGCCCTTTTTTTTTTTTTTTTTCAAAACCTGCCACCTCTTTAAGATGTGTAGTCTGAACCCTACCTTCTTCCACCACAGAGCTTAGCTTGGTAGCACTGCATCTCCTCAAGCTCCGTGTTTTTTTTTTTGAAAAAAAAAAAAAAAAAGAGAAAGAAAAAAAGAAAAAAAAAAAAAGAAGGAAAGTCACCTCTTTCAAGCCAAGATTGCTGCTTACTGGAGTTTCCTGGATGTGTCTCTTTATGAATCACTGACCACACCTTGTTTTCATAAA
This sequence comes from Gorsachius magnificus, assembly GCA_034008185.1. NCBI lineage: Eukaryota > Metazoa > Chordata > Aves > Pelecaniformes > Ardeidae > Gorsachius > Gorsachius magnificus. Next base: position 51,364,732 of record CM067082.1, on the reverse strand, counting down.
CTATCTGCACCTCCTCCCTAGGGGAATTCATCCCCTCCCAACTTTCCTCCTACTCAATGAATCTATCAATGGAGCAAACTTGTTCTCTTAGGCAGCTGAAAATTTGACCAATTTTAAAGGATTCATTTACCATGCCTTTCACTTTCGTTTAAATCCTCAGTGTTCCTGTTCTAAATGACAGCACCGCAAGCACTGCTTTCAAGCACTATTCATCTTGCCTACCACATCTCAGCCTTCTGCACAGAAGGCTGCTCTCTCTCCAACAATGGAGCCTTACTCCTTTATAGCTTGAGGGCAGAGACTGTTACTAGCTGTAGACTTGCTGCAAATATCACAATAAAGTATACAAATGTGAATTTCTCTTAAAATACGGGTTCAGCTCTGGAGGTACCTTGCTTTGGAAAATTCTGTCAAGAGCAAACAATATATCTGTCTCCAAAATGCACAGCAGCCACCCAGTTGAAACAGCTTTTCCAAATGATCTAATGTGTCAATGGATGCTTGTGAATTTTATACTTTTCTCCACTTTGGGTCTCTAATTGATAATTCAGCTTCCTTCACACTTAATATACTCAGTCTTGGTTTGGCAGCATGTCTTATGGAACATTAAAAAACCAAACACCCCCATCTCTCCAAATTCCCGGAGCTTGAGGAGATGCAGGGCTACCGAGCTAAGCTCTGTGGTGGAAGAAGGTAGGGTTCAGACTACACATCTTAAAGAGGTGGCAGGTTTGCTGCAACCGAGCCCCTCTACCTATGCTTTGGTACACCGAAACGATGGAAGGGTGAGGATGCTGGGGCATACGGGGGCCACAGCAACCTTCTGGCAGTGTTGTGGAGGAAAGAGGGGGCACATCTTGAGTGGCAAACTTTCAGTGGTAGTGTTGTGCCACCACTCGTTGGGAAACCGCAGGACCAGTGAAGAGTGGAGCCAGGAACGAAGAGCTTATTCATAGGAATGGAGTGAGGGGGGCCAGCAGCAGGGTGGGGGGAAGGGAGGCAGATTTGCAGAACTGGCCATGAAGCTCCTCCATACACCATAGCTGGATGCTTCATAAAGTCACACTGATGGCAGTCCCGGAGATGGCCATCTGTTGTCAGCTCTGGGCCAGATGAAAGATAATATAATGGCAGCTACTGGTAGCTAACAGCAGGGCAGTTGTAGGAAGGAATGCGCCCTAGAATGAAGAAGCGGTGCTTCCTGTTTAGCACAGAAAATCAGTCATCGATATCAACTACATTAGCAAGAAATTAATGGGTGGACAATTAAGAGAACTGAACTGATCTACCAGGAAAATTATTCAAATGCAAACAGAGTGCTTTTTTCTTCTGTTTACTCCAGGTGTATGAGCCAACTGATCTGACTAATGGCAAGGTGTAGGCTGAAATGTTCAGGGCACAGATGATAAAACCTCATTTTCTGCAAAGGGCAGAATTCCATTTCTAATGATTATTTGTGGGTCAGGGAATACATTTACTGCTTTCCTTGCCCTCAGTCTACAACAAGACTCCCTGATATTCACACAGGTTTCTACAAAGACTGAGGTTAGGAATTGGCTTTTATGTAACAACTGAACTTCCCCTTATTATTACCATGATTTATTTTTACAAGTTGCCTTATCATTATTATCAGCATCACTCAGCAGAAAAACGTTTGCCTTCCCAAGCACTATTATTTCCATCTTGTTTCTTTCTTTGCCCCATAATCTCCTTTCTACTTCTCTTCTACTCCTTTGCCTTTCGTTTCCTCCTTTCGCCTTTCTGTGCGTTTTCCTTTCTGCAGCAACATCAGATTTGCTTCTTTAGGCTGAAATCTCGCACACCTCGCTGTTCCATTTGTTACAACAATCAGAAATCCTGATGTTAATGCTAACATGTATCGTCACTGATATGTTTCAGAGTCCACACTTAAAAAGACAAAGAAACAGTGGAGCTTATTGCCATGGTCTCATGCTGCTTTCAGACTGCAGACAACAAACTTAACATATTTGCATGACACAGTCTTTGCAGTCACAAGAAGTACAAACTGCACTATCTTACCTGATTCTGCAGAATCTATTTAATGTTCACCATGCAAGGTAACAAGGAGAACAGATCCAAAGTATGGCTTAACCTTTTTTGCCACTACTGATTTTTTTGAAAATAGATACCTGTATTTTACAAAAAGAATCCAGGCATACAAGAGCATAAACAGGAAGGAGTAGGCAAAATAGGGACATAGATTCAACCATATACACATTTGGGTATGACTCTGTCCCCCTTGAAAGAGAAGAAATACTCATTTTTGCTTATTTTTGTATGGGTACTTTGTGGGTGTAGCTCAGTACTTATTTTGGACAGTATATTTAGCTTCCAATCCTCTGCCATTTTACTGTTCCTTAAGTCTGAATTTCTTTTCAAGATTAGAATGGTTTACTTAAAGGCAATATTCATCACTTAACTGCTACACTGCCTTTGTGAATTAATTCTGTAATTCCACCAATAATATCACTGAAGCATCTGAAAAAACGAACCCATAATTGTGATTCAATTGCTCCAGAAATTTAAGGAATATTCTCTCAGGGAATGTGTAAGAGATGTTGTGAACACATTGTTTCCTGCTTATTTACAGGAAAAAGTGCAGATAGTTTCATGGGCCGATAGTTGCATGTAGAGTTGCAAGTACACAGAGTATGTGGAGACAAGTAAGAACTCGTAAGAACAGGTTAATACTCAGCCCATCTTTGTCACGCACTATATAGTGAAATAAAAAATGGTCCCTAAAAAACTCTGGCACTTTGGCCTTGGTGGGCTTTGCGATGTGCTATAAATATTCATGAACGAAGGAAGAACCCACAGGGAGTGTTTACATTTGAATAGGCCAATCAAACGTGGGTGAACTCACAAGCTCCAAACCTGGACATTTCTTATTTAGAAAAGAATTACCGCCTGAAAACCTAATATGGCCGTAACACCCTTCAATCCCCAGGAGGGAAGGGGCACTGGAAGGGAATTCAAAGTATTTTCTTTTGGTACTTAAACTTTGTTTGACATAGAAGCAAAAGACTTGTAGGGGAAATGCTTTGAAGGTATGTCCTTAAAGAGCTAATGCATGAGTGCCTCCACCATCCTTCTCCTGATTGCCTTTTTGAGAAAATTTGCAAAGAAAATAATTCTCCTTCCTAGGGAAAGAAGGCTTGAGTCTCAGGAACACAAACCTGAATTTTTTAAACCTTGGAAGACATGGAAAAATCCTCAGTGCACAGACTGGTGCACACTAATATCCATATATCTATCTGAAACAGAAAGCACAGTAAAAGCATTCGAACTAATAATTGCAGGGCATGCAGCTCTATCTAGTTCCCTCAAAACATAAGCATTAATTACAATCCTACTATCTCTGGCACACATGTTATCATCATCCTCACTCATGAGATGGAGAGCATGCATGGTTAAGTGGAGCAAGTTAGTACCAGACCTCGCAACTGAATCCAGCTCTCCTGACTCGGAGGCATTTGCTCTGAGAAAAGCAATCTGATTGCCTGCTAAGGACTAAGGCCAACATTACTGAATGTGGCGCCTGTATTTAGGCATCAAAAGTATTTTGCTGAAACCTTAAAAGAGGCTATGGCTGCTCAGCACCTATGCTTTTATCAAGGTTCCTAACTTCAGGCATTTATGACCTGATTTCCCAATGTACTCAGCACCAGCACCTTGCCTTAAGTGCAGCTGGAGGTGCTCAGCACCCTCTCAGAAATAGGCCACTGAGTTTGAAAATGTTGGCCTAAAGCTTTGATTGTTAATTGGATTTCAGGTAGGCTTCTTTTTAAGAAGAGCTGACAAAGTTATTCCCTGCTGGCTCCTGGCCTTTGGGGCCTAGAAAGCCAGCATCTATGTTCCACTCCTCACCCTAAGAGTTTGGGGACCTAGAAATGCCAGAGCTAATCTCCAATTTCACTTAAAAAAATGTTTTGAGGCCTTTTCTTTGTGAAGAAAACATCCTTGAAAATCTAACTTCACCTGCAGGTTTGAAAGTTTTGTCCCTGTTTTTGTGTAAAGAGCGTAAATTATTCATGGTCTCCCCTGCTGCCATAGAAGGCTCGCCGTTGGGACCTACATGATACGCAGACTCAAGTACTGTGGGGGCCTTGGCAAAATGATCCTATATGGAGGTAGCGGTGCCACTGCTGCTATGGCTGATGCTATTCCCACACCAATCTCTTTCCCAGCCAGCCCCAGAAGGCCTCTGCCACAAGGAGACAACCCCAGCCCAGGTGAATTAGCAGTTTTCTCTAGCTGACCTCCAAATGAGAGAATATAGTGTTTGAATCCCAGCTTTGCTACTGTCTCCACTAAAGGTCTCAGCCAAGTCTTTTATTTCTTGAGATAGCCTAGAGCTTGCTTAGTTCTGCTCCGGCTCAGGTCAAGGGTATTTTAAAGGCTGTTTTAAAATGTTGAGATCTTTGGGAGCATTTTACAATGCAGAGATCTTTGGGAAGTTTAACCTGTAAAAAAATGAGGAAAAAACTGTAAGATTAGTTTCAACAGTGCTAAGCTGGGAACATGAAAATGTTAAAACTGGGCATCCAGAGAGGGACACACATAAAGCTACATAAATCTTCTGGAGACTCTTCTATGCTGCCCCTGCCCCACTCTGCTTCAGCTGCTTGCACTGGGAGCTGAGAGAGTTCTCCTGCTTTTTTAAGCGACATGAGTAACATCTGCTATGAGTGCTTCATCCTTTCTTTCATCCTTTCCCTGGGGAAGGAACTGTGTGTTTCATTTTGGAAGAGCTCCGGGTTGGGGTTTTGGGGAAAGTTTAGAAATCTACATGCACGTACATGTTTATATGAGAGAAGGGAGCCTTTGGCACCTCTAGGTGCACCCTACTCTTAGAAGTATAAATTGAGGACATTCATTGTAATACTTAACTGCTGTGGAAATCTGTTCCACACTCCCAGGCCAGCCTGTGAGAAAGTTCTAGCTCCTATGCAAACAACCTTCAGCTCTTTAATAAAAACACATACAAAGCAGGGCTGTCAACTACCGCGTTGTTACCAAACGGGGAGAACTTTTCAGGCGATCTCTGACATCTGCTGGACCCAGTCCATCAAGAATATTAAGGACTGAGTCTTAGACCACAACTGGACAAACATGTAGGAAGGCAGTGTAGACAGCAAGAGAGCGGGGTGAATATGCTCCTCGCCTCCTTTGCTACTGAGGAACAGCGCTGCAGCTTTCTGTATTAGCTGGAACGTCCTGCGGTCTGATGGCTTCCTGCCCAGGTATTCTGCACTGATGGAGTCCAGACGGGAAGCAGCAAGGGCGTGAATCACTGAGGCCAGGTCCCTTTTGAACAGGATGGGAAGCAACTGCTGATCCAATTATTTCTTGCCCTAGTTTTCATGTCTGTAAAGAGGGGACACTTAACTACCCCAGGGGCAACTAATTATTAGACACAAAATGTTAAGTAAATGCTCTAATTCACTAAAAAGAGATATAATTTTTGTACTGGGCAAAATGGTCCTGAGAGGCCATGTAATCTTGGCTAGGATCATATTCAGAACTAACTATCGTCACCGATAAAACACTGATAAAACCTGTACAATTATTCAGCAACTCCACCAGACATTGGTACCTCTGACCCAGTGACATCTAAAAAAAAAATCTAAAAATGAATCCATTCACTCTGGGTAACACCCCACAAGAGTGTCTCATTCCTCCCCACAAACACCATGATATGTTGTGTTGACTATGGAAGTAACACTAGGACTGGGAATAGGAAAGAAATGGCTACTCCTCAATCAGGGACAAGGGAAGGACAAACACCCAGTAATACCTAAGCCTAAGTCCAAAGACTAAGGCAAAAGAAACAGGCAATGGGAAGAGCATGAGAAGAAAGGGAAGCTTTAATAGGCACAAATGACTTTATCATAATTTAATGAAAATTCGATATTAAGTTAAATTAACGATAAGGTTTTTTGCTTCCTTATTAATTAAAAGTTGAGTATTATGCATGATGGATGGAGAAGACTGGTTTAGTTATATCCACCCTGCAGAGAGAACTGTATGGTCATACTCCAGGTGTTCAGTTAGAAAAGTTTCAACAGCTGGGAGACATCTAGGCACCCTATAAATACACCTACCTTGCAGCTTCCTTACCTAGATGGGATATATTTCTGATTTTAAAGATTGTTACAAGCCTATTTCTGAAAAGCCCTTATTGTATTAAGCATGTCCTATTAAAAGCTTTCCATTCTAAAGAATAAATGTTTATAGGGACATAATTTTTCAACTCCATTTCAGAAGCGTAAATACACCACATAGCCTTTTGAACATGTAACTATGAAAATTCACAACTCAGAACACTCTTAAAACATACACTTCTAACTGTTACAGAAGGCTTCCATTTGCTTCCTTTCTATGGATGTCCTATCTCCAAAAATTTAAAGATGGTTCAATAGCTATGGAGCACGAAGCCATTTAAAGGAAGCCTCAAAGGTGGAAGAAGAGCGAGCTATGGAGATGATCTTAAAACAAAGAGCAAATTCCTGTAAAATCTCATTATTTCAACTTGAAGTTGAGTAATACATTGCAGGTTTGATTTTCAGGACTGGTCATTTACTCTCTGTTCTCACCAGAATGTGGTCCTATGGGATAGTCTTGCATTCCTAATGGGTCTGCAGTGAAAGCATGGAAACCTCTAAAGAGAGTCCTACTTGTTTTTTGCTTTGAGAAGATCGGTAATGAAGGGATAGTAACTTCCCCAAGGTGAGCTGAATGTAGTATGCTGGGATTCTTATGTTCCTATAGACTACTCTTCCCGGAACAGGGGTCAGAAGATGCTAAGTAAAGAATTGCACTGGGCAAAACACCAAGTTAAGCATCATTATAATGCATTTATTTTTTTGTGTCCCTGAATTCATTCCATTTAATTATCAGCTGTACTATATGCGTGGATAGGACTTCTATGCTATTGTGTTCTGCTCTGCTCTACCTTGTTCATGTTCTTACTCTGCCCTACAGCCATGGAATGCTGTCCGTAGCTTCTAATCTGAGATGATTAGCATCTCTCATGCATGGGAGATGCACTTTAGATGCATGCTTAAATTAAAAGCAAGGAACCGTTCCTGATAGAGGGAATAAATACACTTGTTACGCTGCAAGCCCCAACACAAGCCACGGTAATGTGAAAGGATAGAGAAACCTAACCTGGAGGCTAGTTGCCAAAGATTCCACTGCTTCAGCTGGTAGATAGCCTGAACAAAATGATGACTCCTAGAATAGGTTTTAAATGAGAGTGGGCTTGAGATCAATGTATTTTCAGCACAAGCAGACTCTAAAGGTCAGTACCTACTGCTCTGCCTAAGTGCTATGCTGCCCTTTCACCAGCCTGGGTAGATAACTGGAGGTAAGAGCCGGAAGCCAGTGATCCCAACAAATAAATGCAAATGGCATGATAGTACTGCTTTTTTTTAAAACATAATGCATTCTCAACCAGGGTGGGGCTACCCAAGTTAATTAAAATAATAATCATAATGAATGAAGTGAATAAGAAAATGAGTACCTTTTCCTTTTTGCAACTGTAGATAAGCCAGAGAGAGGCTGTACCTAAGGGTATGGGGATGTGGTCTATTAAGAGCCTTCTGCAGCGTGGAACAACCAACACACTGTCAACCAGCCAATGTGGAGCATAATTTGTCTCTCTGTAGTGACATCCTTTTGTGCCCTTCACTAGAAAACCAGGTGCCTCAGTTATGCTGCAGTTCTCATGAACTAGGCTTAGATGGAGAGAGCAAAATCTTGCCCTCTTCTTGGGAAAGGATGAATTTCGAGTGGAAAACCATGCACTTTTATTATAATAAAAAAGCTGAAGGCAGCTGCTTGGGACTCCATGTATTTTGAAATGAGAGCATATTTTAGGGCAGACAGAATAGCAAGGAGGTGATTGTACATGTCACAAATACACCCGATCTCTGCATATTTTGCACCTTCAGAATCCAGTTACCTATTCTGCTTTTTTAAAATCCAGCCTGAATTCTGCTGTTAAAACTAATTTCTATCCTCTTGTTCCCATTTCTTCCTTTTCATAATTGTCTTTTGCATACCCGCACCTTCTCCCTTGATAAGGTTTTTTTTTTTTTTTTTCCTTTTGGTCTTTCTTGCCTAACAATCTCTTCTTTCTCTTTCCAGAAACTGCTCATGTCCCTACTTCTTCATTTGATTAATCAGTGATGAACAACAGAATTTGTGAAAATCAGCAAGCCAAAAATATTTAAATACATTTTCCTGAAAAAAGCAGTTTTTCCTTATAGGAAACACTTTGCAAAAAAAACCCCAACAAGTATTTTGACCAAAAAAAGCAAAGAAAATGATTCCACAAAAACCATGCCATGGAAGAAACACATACAACAAAATTAGTTTCTGACCTTTCCTCATTCAACTCAGTTTCTCCTTTATTTTTCCCACAAGTCCAATAACTTTCTACATAATCCAGACTATTTTCTGACTTCAAAACTCAATCTTCCATCTTCCTGTCCATCACTAGGTATGACTGTCTTTTCCCCTAAGTGTCCAACTTTTTATTTTCTTTTCCTTGTCCTCCTCTTCCACTTTGGGTCAGAGCTTACATGCAATACCTGGAATGGACAGTTAAATGAAACAGATTTACATCTATTAAAAATAGGAGAGAGATACAGCACAGGCATCTTGGAGCATTACAGGTATGGTACTGCAGGTACTACAGGAGCTGCCATGACCTAGGGGTCTACTGACAAAGAGGTAGGGAAGGCTATCAGAAAGGCTTTACTCCATATTGTTTTCATGTAGAATACAGTGGCTGAACATGGTGACTTAAGGGGCAGGGCGCGATGGTGACAAGTTCCTGCCTGGTGCAGCAAGCGCCTCTCCTCTGAGACTGCCCCACCATCCCAGGTGCCCTTGCAGAATAGGTACGAGGGTCTGCAAGTGGAACCGAACAATGATGAGGACCATGGTTCATCCAGCTTGGAGGTGTCACTGAAGTTAAGTCGGCCTGTGCCCTCTGTCAAAACTGCTTCCGTAAAGAAAAAAAGATGGGTTGTTGTTGTAGGAGACTCCCTTCTGAAGGGAACAGAAGGCCCAATATGCAGACCAGACCCACTTAGGGAAGTCTGCTGCCTCCCTGGGGACGGGTTAAAGATGTGAAGAGAAAGCTCCCTACCCTGGTATGGCCCTCAGATTACTGTCCATTATTGATTTTTCAGGTAGGCAGCAATAAAGTTGCAACAAGAATTCTGAGGGCAATCAAGAGGGACTTCAGGGCCTTGGGACGACTGGTTAAGGGATCAGGAGCACAAGCAGTGTTCTCCTCTATCCTTCCAGTTGTAGGGAATGATGAGGGAAGGCACAGGAAGAGCCAGCAGATCCATACCTGGCTCCAAGCCTGGTGTCACTGGCAGAATTTTGGGGTTTTTGATCATGGGTTGGTCTACACTACACCAGGCCTGCTGGCGACAGAAGGGGTATACTTGTCTCAAAGGGGGAAAAGAATCTTTGCAAAGGAGTTATCAGGGTTCATTGAAAGAGATTTGAATAAGATTTGAAGGGGGAGAGGGATAAAACCAGGCTTGCTAGCGATAAGCCTGGGGGTGGCATGCCAACGTTTGAGGGATGGTGTGCTAGCAAGGTCCTTCAGTCTGCCACCTCACCAGAGGCAGGAGATGGAAATCCATGCAGTAGCAAAGATGCAAGGGTTATTGATGTGTTAGAAACCGCAGAAGTGCCTGAGACCAGTCATGTAGGAATTAGGGTTTCTCTCCCCAAAAAGGTGGTGGGATCAATAGCCCAGCTGAAGTGCATCTACACCAATGCACGCAGCGTGGGCAACAAACAGGAGGAGCTGGAAGCCACTGTTGCAGCAGGAAAACGATGACATAGTTGCCATCAGAGAAACGTGGTGGGATGACTCACACACTGGACAGCTGCAATGGATGGCTATGAACTCTTCAGAAGGGATAAGCAAGGAAGAAGAGGAGGTGGGGTACCCCTCTATGTTAGGGAGTGTTGTGATTGTCTAGAGCTTAATGATGATGATGATGATAGGGTTGAGTGTTTATGGGTAAGAATCAGGGGGGAGGCCAACAGGGCAGATATGGTGGGAGTCTGTTAGAGACCAACCAACCAGGATGAAGAGGCAGACAAAATATTCTATAAGTAGCTGGGAGAAGTCTCACAATGACTAGCTCTTGTTCTTGTGGGAGACTTCAACTTACCAGATATCTGCTGGAAATACAATGTAGCAGAGAAGAAACAGTCTAGGAGGTTCCTGGATTGTGTGGAAGATAACTTCCTGACACATTTGGTGAGGGAACCAACTAGGGAAGGCGTTGCGTTGGGCCTGTTGTTTGCGAACAGAGAAGGATTGTTGGGTGATGTGATGGTTGGAGGCCATCTTGGGCATACAGATCACAAAACGATAGAGTTTTCGATTCTTGGAGAAGTAAGGAGGGGGGTCAGCGGAACTGCCACCATGGACTTCCGGAGGGCAGACTTTGGCCTGTTTAACAGCCTGGTTGACAGAGTCTAGGAAGGCTGGACGTTCTTCAAGAAGGAAATCTTAACGGTGCAGGAGTAGGCTGCCCCCCTGTGCTGAAAGATGAGCCAGTAAGGAATAAGACCAGCCTGGCTGAACAGAGAGCTTTGGCTGGAACTCAGGAAAAAAAAAGAGAGTTTATGACCTTTGGAAGAAGGGGCAGGCAACTCAGGAGGACTACAAGGATGTTGTGAGGTGATGCAGGGAGAAAATTAGAAGGGCCAAAGCCCAACTAGAACTTAATCTGTCTACTGCCATAAAAGACAATAAAAATGTTTCTATAAATACATTAGCAACAAAAGGAGGGGTCAGGACAGTCCCCATCCTTTACTGGATGTGGAGGGAAACATAGTGACAAAGGATGAGGAAAAGGCGGAGGTACTTAATGCTTTCTTTGCCTCAGTCTTTAATAGTCAGATCAGTCATTCTCCCGGTACCCAACCCCCTGAGCTGGAAGACAGGGATGGGGAGCAGTATGAAGCCCCCATAATCCAAGGGGAAATGGTTAGCAACCTGCTACACCACTTAGGCACACACAGGTCTATGGGGCTGGATGGGATCCACCCAAGGGTACTGAGGGATCTGGCACAAGTGCTCACCAGGCCACTTCCCATCATTTATCAGAGCCTTGGATAACCGGGGAGGTCCCGTGACTGGAGGTTAGCAAAGTGAGCCCTCTACAAGAAGGGCTGGAAGGAGGATCCAGAAACTCAGGCCTGTCAGTCTGACCTCAGTGCCAGGGAAGGTGATGGAGCAGATCATCCTGAGTGCCATCACACAGCACATACAGGACAACCAGGTGATCAGGCCCAGTCAGCATGGGTTTATGAAAGGCAGGTCCTGCTTGACTGATCTCCTGCTATGACAAGGTGACCCACCTAGTGGATGAGTGAAAGACCATGGATGTTGTCTACCTAGACTTTAGTAAAGCCTTTGACACCATTTCCCACAGCGTTCTCCTGGAGAAACTGGCTGCTCATGGCTTGGACAGGCATACTCTTTGCTGAATAAAAAACTGTCTGGATGGCCGGGCCCAAGGAGTTGTGGTGAATGGAGTTAAATCCAGTTGGTGGCTGGTCACAAGTGGTGTTCCCCAGAGCTCAGTATTGAGGTCATTTCTGTTTAAGATCATTACCAATGATCTCAACAAGGGGATTGAATGCACCCTCAGCAAGTTTGCAGATGACACCAAGCTGGGCAGGAGGCTTGATCTGCTTGAGAGTAGGAAGGCTCTACACAGGAATCTGGACAGGCTGGATCGATGGGCCGAGGCCAATTGTATGAGGTTCAACAAGGCCAAGTGCCAGGTCCTGCACTTGGGTCACAATGACCCCATGCAATGCTACAGGCTTGGGGAAGAGTGGCTGGAAAGCTGCCCGGCAGAAAAGGACCTGGGGGTGCTGGTCGACAGTCGACTGAATATGAGCCGGCAGTGTGCCCAGGTGGCCAAGAAGGCCAACAGCATCCTGGCTTGTATCAGAAGTAGTGTGTCCATCAGGACCAGGGAAGTGATTGTTCCCCTGTACTTGGCACTGGTGAGGCTGCACAGTTTTGGGTCCCTCACTACAAGAAAGATGTTGCATTGCTGGAACATGTCCAGAGAAGGGCAATGAAGCTGGTGAGGGGTCTGGAGCACAAGTCTTATGAGGAACGGCTGACAGAACTGGGGTTGTTTAGTGTGGAGAAGAGGAGGCTGAGGGGAGACCTTATCGCTCTCTACAACTACCTGAAAGGAGGCTGTAGCAAGGTGGGGATTGGTCTCTTCTGCCAAGTAACAAGCGATAAGTCAAGAGGAAATGGCCTCAAGTTGTGCCAGGAGAAGTTTAGATTGGATATTAGGAAAAAATTCTCCACCAAAAGGGTTGTTAAGCATTGGAACGGGCTGCCCAGGGAAGTGGTTGAGTCCCCATCCCTGGAGGTGTTTAAAAGACAGGTGGTGCTTAGGGACATGGTTTAGTGATGGACTTGGCAGTGCTAGGTTAACGGTGGGACTTGATGATCTTCAATGTTTTTTGCAACCTATACAATTCTATGATTCCGAGAAGAATGCAGTGCAATTGATATAAATACCAATGTCTCACACAATGAATTCATGCATGGTTTAAATGCTCTGATTTCTTTTTCTCCAAAGAAGTATTTCATATCATCATGCCAAACATTAATATCAGGTTTTCAGCATGTAAAACTTTCAGTAAGTGAAATACTGAATGGGCATACATGTGCACATGCCTCACTAGCCTTTTGCCTCTGTTGATGAGATGAAATCCAGCTCTGGTCCAAAGCAAAATTAATTGTGGACACCACAGTCAAAGAACTTAGAGATGGGGGCCCATGCTATAAAAAACTACTGAAAAACCTTAAGTGCTGAAAAGTGTCTCCATTCCAAATAAAAAAACACATGCTGGATGGTGTGAGAAAGGCCTTACTGTACAAATACTTCTCCTTGTTCCATCCCTATATACCATCAGAGACCTGTCAATTTATCTTAATACTTCAATATAAACTAAAGTAATGTAGAAACAATCTTCTGATGCTGTCTCAAAGTGTAACACTGTATCAGGAATAACACACCACCACTTGTCATTGCAAGACAAGCAGTGCAGTATGTTAACAAGTAGTAAATAATCCCTTCATCCAAAATTGTTTTCAGATCTTGTTCAACATTTATTTCTTCCTCTGTCCTTTTGTTTACCATTAGTAAATAGTATCATTACAAGTCTGACAACAGCATGCAAGAAGACAGTGTACCATTCATTTGACCCTATTTTTTTTTTCCCCACCAAGTTAGTATTTATGGGAAACAGCCAGCCAAGATAAATTTTACTTCCCCCCTCCACACCCTTGCCCCATTCCTACACTCTGACTTCAGTGCTTAGCTTTTCACACTTGGAGACAAAAGAATACGCTTATTTTCCATTTCACTGTTTGAGTAAATGTTTTATGGATATCAAACAGAAAAGTAGGATGCCCATTTCTCTCTCCTGAAGAATATCTTGAGCTGCAACTAGCTCCAGAGCAAGAATCCAAAGGTGGCTCCCAAAATTCAGGTCTATACCAGGTGGCTTTCTGTCAGCACCTTTTTGAAGCAGCATGGATTGAATCACCTGCAATTTCTCTCATCCTTCCCTCATTCCCATCCTGATGATGAGCAAGTATCAGATGAAGTCATGGCAAGTAAAGCTTTGAACTCAGCTATCAAATATATAACACTATTATAACCCTCAGGTAACAAGTGTCGTACCTGCAGCTCTGTTTGGAAGAAGAACTTCTGTGGACACTGTGTGCAGTCATAGATCTTGTCCTCTTGTCCATGGGCTGAGAAAATATGCTGCTGCAACTTGTTTGCTTGGACAAACACTGGAATATTAGACAAACAACAAGCTTTTCATTATTTCATATTGCAAGTGAAGAGTTTTTTATAAAGAATTTCCCATTAACACTCAGCAATTCCAAGAGGTAAAATTAGGCTGGCGCACTCTGATTTCACATTACACTGTTGCTATAATGGGTACCAACGAACGCTATCTACAAAGTGTGATCCTTCTTCTAAAATGAATGAATTGAAACAGATAAACAGAAAAAAAAGAAAAAAAAAAAGAAGACCCTAACAGGACAACCAGTGAAGGTTTCAAATGTAAAGAATTTAAAAATGCCATTCTCTCTTCAGAATTATTTCTTCATGCTTACTGCTCTTTGATTGAACACACACAAAACTTATTTCCTAGCAACCAACAGGTTTGAAAAGCACAGATGCCGAAGTCCTGTTTACTCTGTGTGCCTAAAGTTAAAGCTAACAAACAGCTCTGTATTTAAATGTGTTAATGCTAAAAATTATATCCCACAGCTACTCTGGGGCAATGTCTATAAATGTGAAACAGAACTGCAGGTAAATTCTCTTTGGATACTTTAAGATCAACTCTGCCTACACACTGAATGCAAGGGTTTCAATAATATAAACATGTTCAATTTTAATGACTACAAAACAAGGCCCTAAGACTGTGTAACAGTTTACCTAGGAGACATACTATTAATAATTAAATTGTATATGCCAGAGGCAGTGTTTGGGTTGGCAGCACTGACTTCTGATGGATGCCTGGTGCACTGTGACCTAAAAAAGTTTGCATCTACAATATTAATCTGTATAGGCAGGGAAAGGATTTATTAAAGATGCTGGCATTTGACTTTGACTCCACTCCTAATCATTAAAATTATTCTAATTGCAAGGCAACAAAAACCATCAGAATATTGTTCTTCTGAGTCATACATTTTAATCACATTTCTCATTACCCTGAAAATAAAAGATCAGATTCCATTTCCCATATAAAGCTCATACTGGTGATTTTTACTTCTTGTTAATATTCTAGCAAGACATGCTGAAATAATTTAATGGCATATTGCTAATAAAACGCCATTGTTTATGATTAATGCTCGGTGTCTATTTACCCCATCAGCAAAATTTAAAAACATTTCACACAGATTGAAATCGACTTATCTCCGTACTCTTTAACACATTTTACAAGGCTACTGGCTCAAACATTAAAGAATTAGTTTTATCAGGGATCTTGCTCACAAGGAGAACCGTCACTGGGTACTCCTTACATATGCAAGCTTTTATATTGCACTTACAACTCCCCCAAACTTGGAAATCGAAGACCCATGGCATTACACTAAAAAAAAAGTCGCCTCACAAAGACAAGAACAAAAAATGTGGAGAAGCAGTAATAAAACTAAAAACCAAAAAAAAATGCCTAACTGAAAGAATTATTGAACGCAGACGCCTAACAGGCAAACTGTTTACAGCAGTGCTATCCACGCTCAGACATTACTACGACAAGCTGTGCAGTGAAGATGAACTATGTATTTTTTTAATTTTATAACCCACAGAGATGTGTGAAACCTGAACACAGTGAGGTAATAATCATCACCAGCCACTGTATCTGAGAGATGAAAAATTCAACTTTAATTTTCCTCTGTAGCGCGCACTTGGGTTTTATTGGGAGGGGAGCTGCCAAACAAAGAGAAGTAAAATGAAGGTATTAAAGGGTCTATTTGCCTATCAATGAAAATCCTTCACTCCCATTAATGGAGAACAGAAACCTTGAATGGCTTCCAGAATTAGCATGCCATTGATGCGAGAATACCCAAAGTGTGTTTTGTCATGTTTGTGATTATCTTTGATTTTCATCTTGTAAAGCAAAATTGGGCATGTAAGCTACATATTAACGCTTATGTTTTAGGTTATCATTTTATGAAATGTTCTATTAGGAAATCCTTAAAAAACCTCACAACAACTCTGTAGGCATCCTTTTAATGTGTTTTCATTTCCAACAACAGCATTTTTCTGTTCCTCATTATGGCCCAAACACTGCAGTGCTTAGCCCTACTGGGTCAAGTTATTTTCTCACTTGGGTTTTACTACTGAATAACACCACTGAGTTGGGGAGGATTATTCCACACTTGGACTTGTGTCAGGGGAGAGCAGAACTTGACTTGTGGCAAGACAGCATGGTTTGCTTTCTAAAGCACATTACAAGGGTGTTTCTTCTCACCACAAGCCAACAAACACATGCAAGCAGGCTTTCTTACCCGATCAGAGGAGAATGTTGCTGCACAGGCTATGCCTAGCAACCCCTGCCCGTGGGGCCAAGTTTAGCTCTGAGTTATATCGTTTTAGATGAAACATCTGTAGCTTTAAAGCACAAATTTATGGGCAGTTTTAACCTCGGCAAGTTTGGAACGTGAAGGTAATGAACATGATACCATGGAAGGTAACAGACTATCACTTCTGTAATTATAAGAAACTCAAGTTTCCGATAGGGGAGCTTGAAATGCAGTTCTTACAGATAGGATGCCTGACCTTACAAGAAGCTCAGCTTTCTGAACAATTTCTAATCAATATTACCAATGAGAACAAATGTAATGTCCCCTCCTAAAACTGACTGAAAGCCAGCACGTGACACAGTTGTAAGTGGAATTCCACGCACACAAGCCAAGGGCATGACTGGGCCAAGCAGTGATCGCCTCCTACCTGTAAAGCACACTGGACATTTGAAGGTGCCCCCCATGCCTTCAAAGCTGTGCTCTATCAGGTGGCACTGAAGTTTGGCAGGAGAGTCGAATGTCTGATTGCAGAGTTTGCATTCATGGTTCAGTCCTTCATCTGCGGGAGAAATCAAAGGAAAAGTGAAATTCACCACAGCCCTTACCAAAGAGACAGTCCAACACGATCTGTGCACCAAGGAGACTTTCTGTTCTCCCAAGCTCAGGAAACTGGATGCCCCATAGCACCTATGGCTGCTAACGTGTTCTTTTACCTGGAAGGTTTCAGAATGTACAAAGCTTAACTGGCCATTAAAAGCACGGATCTTCCACATACAATTACCACTGAAGAGGAATGCAGAGCATTAGACTTTGGAAATGATGAGTGGGACCTGAAACATCATCTCTTAGCAGTCACCCGATCACGACCGAGTGCATTTGCAAAACAGCGCATGAGGAATTCAATGCCTATCACACATCATCCTGCCTAGCACGGGTAAGAACTGTGAACGCACACATTTTTGGCACTCTGGCTGATGTGGCATTTCTTGTAAAAGCACCATGACTGGGGAGGGTAGTTTATACCCTCACATCACTCCCGCTCCAGGTTTTCAGTCCCAGGGGTGTACACAAAACCTTTTGCAAGCCGCGGTTTCCCAGCTCCCTTTCTGACACCTTTTCTTAACGGCTCAGAAAAGTCCCCGTGCGTCTCCTGACGCAGCTTTCCCGTCAAGGTCCTGCAGCTTTAAAACCCTTCCCACTCCCCGCCGCTTGTTCCTCGGCTTCCTCCCATTGTCCTCCGAAGGCCGGCTGGTGCTTGGCACCGGGTTCCCTTCCTGAGGGTGCTGCAGGATTCATCCACTCCGCCATGAGGGCAGTCAACGGCTGTCCTACTTAGAAACAGTTGCTAGGTAAGAAGTGGCTTCCAGCCCTGCTGCAGAGGCCTCAATTCCCACAGCGCCGCTTAGAAAAGGTCCTTCTGTATGTCACTGGTGTGCTACACGAGTAGCATTGATCTTGCAGGTAAATACTGTATCTGATTATTAAAAACCACGCGGGAGTAAAGCGCTTGGCGACTGGCACGGCTCCCTACCGTTTCTCAGGTGAAAAGGGGGTGATTTAGGAGAGTGCCCTGCCCACCCTGGCCATCTCCTGCCAAAGAGAGCGCTGCCTGCAGCCATTAGTGACCGCCGTGACGGACGTGTGCACTTGGCAGTTGCTGTAGATGGTGACAGCAGAGACAACGTTTTGTGCTGCACGCAACAACCCTGCCCACCGATGTAAAGAAAACACGACACGGTCCTCGTGTAGCCGAGTGGGGCCAGATGCCCGCTCTACAATTATCCTTAGTAACTTAGAAGAACTGACAAAATTTCAATGGTAGCCCTCAGCTTTCACTTCCCATCAGCCCAAAAGCTAAATTCAGCCTTCATGTAAGTCACGGCATGTTTAGCCAAGGGTGGGAATTTCTGGGCTTTGGAGAGCGCGAGCTAAGCCAGGCGGTAGTGGCCGTTCTGCAGGCGGGACTACTGAAAACTATCGTCGTGTGGTTCTCTATGAGGGGTCAGAGCTCTTAATAATGAGAAGGCAAGGGGCAGATGAAAACCAACGGAGCCGAAAGATTTACACAGAGTTGGGGTTGGGTGGCGGGGTGTCTCCTTTGGAGGTAAAAACATGCCGACTATAAAAATTTCTGCCCTGACAACAGTCTGTAACCAGGGAGCGAGCTCTCCACCGAAAAGCTAGCTCTTCTAATTTTCATATATATGGCGACTCCATGGCCTTTCATGGTAAAACTGTGTTTTTCACGTAGCAACTGTGAGAGGAATGTAGGCCTCCTTTTTGGCTCTCAAATGGACGTGCTGGCACGTGGCCATTTTAAGTTGACCTGTCCTCCTGTCAGACTTGGCGCAACAGAGCGGTGCCACAGGTATAGGCAAACATGGCCAAGCGTCGCCCGCGCGCTCCCGCAGCAAACCACAGACTTCCCTCCGTCCTCTACCCAGGCCCTCATTAAAGCCACGTTCAATGTTCCCGCCTACCTCCACACACTGAAGAGCTACCGGAGGGGTGTGAAATGGCAGGCCTGCTCTGGGCGACAGATGAAAAAGGCCAGTGGTCCCGTCGATCCTGTGCCCACGGGCTACTGCCGCCGAGGCAGCGGAGAGGGGGCTGCTGAGGTCCGTGTCCCATCCGGCCAGTTGCACTGGCAGCCAGGCACTGCTGGCCGAACACGTGCTGCGCAACAGCCTCCAGGGGCAGATTAGGGGTAGGCGGCACATTCTCATCAAGAAGGTGACAACTTTTGTAAGTCTTCATAGGTAAATTAGCAACCATTTATCAAATATACGTTAACTATTTCTTTAGCGGGGAAAACTTCAGTGGATTCTCAAGTTGCCTGGGATTTGGGGTTTTCCACCATCACTGACAAACCCTTCCAGCGTGTTCTGCTTTTGCTGCTGCTGAAAGAAGACAAGTATGGCTCATGCAAGCACTGTCAAGGGGAGCATGAGGGAAAAGAACCTGGCACGCACCAGCCTGTACATCTAAGAGAGATGTCCGCATCCTGCAAGGCAGGCTATACGCCGTGCTCTCCCAACAGGCAGCAACCCACAGCTGTGGGCAAAGCTGCAGAACAGCATAATGAAAAGAGGAGGTAGGCTCAGCAAACTATATATAAATGCCTCTTCTTCCCCAAACTTGCAACTCAATTACGAGGAATGTAGAGACTGCCACACGTGACCAGATCACTTTTCCTACATCCAGATCCTTGCCGTGGTCATTACCAAACGGATAATTCTGAAGACAGTGCAAGTCCCCACAAAGGGTAACTACAGGCGACAAAGCCTGTAGGGTGAAGTTTCTTCATCAGACTGTTTGTGCTGATATACACAGTCAAAGCAATTAGGACAAAGGGAGCTCCATCTCAGGATCTTCCACATGTCAAGGTGAAGATAATCGATGCCAATTCTCAGATCACAGTTACTGTTGGCAAAGTGTAAATGAACCACGCTAATCATTCTTGAGCATGGGAACACTGAACGGGGAGTTCTTCAAACATTCCAAAGGAGAAAGACTTCCTAAAAAGAAATATTTTTACATGGAGCTACGGAAGACAGAGAAGGCTTTTTTTCTCTTTCCATTACCTTAGCTAATGAGGAAAAAGCAGGAAGAAAGGCATGCACTCCTGACGCTGAAGCAAAACTAATTGTAGTTGCACAGTATCTATACTTGTTCAAGAAGAATTGAACCCCATTAAATGTGACCCTATTGTATTTCCTGTATCACTCAGATCCGAGGCAATCTCCTGGTCACAAACATCAAAACCACTTTGATTACTGTATGTTGCAAATCTGATTTTCCTAAAGGCTTATAAACAGGGTTTGAAAAATCCCCTCACCCACTCGCCTGGGGCAGATAGGAAACTTCCCCAGGCAAGAGACATCAATTTGTGCAGAATCTAAGCTTTCTCTTAAAAATAAAATGTTTTTAGTCTCCTAGTTCTAAAGACCACATTTAAAATATGACTACCTTTGTGTAACTAATAGAATAATTTTTTTCCTAAGTCCCACTGTTTAGGGAGTTACCAACGCCCCCTTACACACTCATTTTCACCCATTTTGTGCACATCACCTGGTCTGTGTTACAGCCTCGGAAGAAAGGGCAAGGTTCCAGTCCTTGAATTCAAGAACGTGAGACCAGCATGATTTAAATTGAAGGGAGACAGATAAGGTTACAGTATTGGCAGAAGAGCCAGGAGTCCTGGGTGCTGTTGCAAACTCCGACACTGACTTACACTTATCACCTTGGGCATACCAATATGGCCTGTGTTTCTCAGACTACCTATCTCTAAAAAAGAGGTGTTAATTTTTAATTTCTACTTTAATAGGCTGACCTAGTTAGTGTCCCTTAAGACTTTAATTACAACTGGGACAGTGGAGCTGGAGAAGAGTCCAGGACTAGCTACCGTACACAGAATAGCCAGAATCACTGCCATCTGCCTTTGAAAAGGTTTAAAATACCATGTCCAGGCACACAACTGCCTGCTTGTGTGGGTCACCCAGCACTGCAGAAGGATGAGGGAACAAGGCTTTGTCCCTGCTCTGCTCTCCATGGAGAATTTAAAAAACACAGCCAGCATCTTATCTCCCACCAGTATGAAAGAGCCAGGGTGGGGCAGCTCTTACAAAGGTGCCAGATGTGGAAAGCGGGGGCAAAAGGCTCTGTTTATACGCTGGCCCCCATCTAGCTCTTCGTGTTTAGCAAACAGTTTGATAGGGTGCTGTGGAAGTGCAAAGTATGATATCATTAATAAATAAAGGCCCCGGTGAAATGTCACATTTTCAGTTTCCATTTGGGATAAATCTGAAATGCAATGGACTGTCAGATACAGTCCAAAAGGCTCTCCTTCCCTGCAGAACAGAGCTACTGCTCTTTGCTCTTACTCGGGGAAAAACAGAAAAAGAAAAAAAAAAGTGCTGAACAGCTTTAAAAAATTCAATCAAAATAATCTGCTCTTTGGAAAGGTGGCGGCTGACAGTAATTGGAAAATACTGTCTGACTCATTTATTAAAGTGAGATTCAGTCAATTGATTTAATAACCATTAGAATATTCTATTAAGGATATAATAGGTTGGCACAGCCCTATTTTTTATTAAGAGTTATAGGTAAGAAATAAGCAATGCTATGGAATTTTAGACAACTGCTGTATGGATTAGACTAAAAATATGGCTTGCAAAATAGGTATAAAAGCAGCAACTATCAGGAGGAGGAATAGGAAAGTACATTACACTGCAAATGAGTTAGCTGAACGATGAAAAAGAAATGAACCTTTAATATAAAGCCTGCACTTTTCCAAATCTAACAGAAAACCATGCACTGCATTCCCTGATGTGGTACATCGTAAAACAAGTCAGCATGTCCTTCACATTATGGATCCAACAACTCCGTAAGGAAGGCAAGAACAAAGTACCCACTGTACAGCACAGAACTGCTGCTTACTGTTGCCCTTCCATGGTTAGGATATGAGTTTGGACATGGTTAAGACCTCGCAACACAGATGAGGATGGTTTACCCCACCGCTGGTAGACAAATGAGTTTGATGCATGCGGAATTTCTGCATAAGTAAATTACTTTCCATTTGTAATCTTTACTCAGATAGTGGGAAAATGTAAACATGAATCAATTCTAAATAAATGCACTTAATATTCATATAAATGTTTAATATTTACACAAATATTAAATGTTTCAATGGGGGTAGGTAGATTTTAATTGAGGTGCAGCCCATTGCCTCAGCAACTAGCCTGATAACCAGCTATAAAAGCAAACAAAACCAGTCTTCGTGCTGAGCATATGCTCGCATTTGGGGATCCTGTGTCTTTGCACCGGCTACCCATGCTGCAGAGCTGCTGAGTTACTTGTACGGCAGGCCAGATCCCCCCTGACCCCCCGCACCCCCACTGAAGGCACCGTGTTAGATGACCCGGCCCAATTTGTGTTACCAACTCAACGCACAACTTGTTCCTTTCACGGAAGGCCCCGGCACTTCAATATAGGCTTTAAACAAGTGAAACCCTTTAAGCAGCCTCTAGACTGCTTGTCCCATGTTTATGCTTCTTGCTCTTCAATAAAAACAAAACTAGAGCAGCTACAAGCAAATGTTCACTGGCTGACTTACATGCAGCTGTTAAGTCGGTAGCCACTGGGGGCCCTCTTATATTGTCTGATCAACACTACAGCCATTACCAAGTACCAATTTGTAACAGTTTATAAGTAACTCTTTCTCTTATTCACCCTCGAGATTGTCCAGAAGGGTCCTTCTGCCTTTAACTCTGAATAAATCTATAGGCAAAGGTCCAAAGATGATGATGTCCTCCTGGTAAATCATCACGAGGCTGGGTCCACGCTTAAAAGCATCTGCTAAGAAGTAGTGTAAACTCTGCCCTCCACATACAACGCGGGAAAGAAATTGCCTGCAGTCCCTGTGTTTTTTTCAGGTCTAAAGCATGCACAGCTCCCACATTCAATGTGTTTTCTTTATAATTTTTTTTTTTTTACCAAGCAAACCATGCCCCTAAACCAATTTCTCCTTCTTCACATTGCTTCCACTCTTCCCCGAGTTAATTTTGCAGCACACATTTATAAGCCAGAGATCTGAGGGGTAAGGAAGGAACACCATGGATGACAGCTAACCCCTCGGCTACAACATCTCACACTGAAAACCACGGAAGGACGAAATACACCGTACAACACTATAATTTGCAGGAGTATACAGCCATCCGTGCTTCCTACTTTATAGTGTGCTGTGTTTGCCTGCATCCTTTTAATTCTGGCCACACACCCACACACTCATCAGCCTCTCTGTGCCACTAGAGACAATCTCATTCCTGCTCGAAATTCAGTCTTAGAGCCCACTACGGCAAGTAAGTGTGTGACAAGTCTCCTCACCTGCTAAGGAACACACAACACCTCTTCCAAGCCTGGAAGCTGAAATGAAACGGTGCCTGAAGTCTCCAGCACCACGTTCATAATTTCTCCCTGATTGTAATAGTGCTTCTGTCATTTTCAATTTCTCAAACATTATCACAACCCCATCCCACCCCCCCCACCCCCCCCATGAAAAACACTATCCACCATGGTGTTAATTTTGGAAGCTGACACAAAAAGCACGGGAATATAGTGATAAAGAAGGAGACACATAGTGAAGGCAAAGCATACAGCTGGAATTTGCAGCATGAAGAATAATACAGCTGGAATTTACAGCCGTTAGAAGAACCTGCCATGGAAAACTAGGATTTTTTAAAGTCCTACCTAACAGTTCAGTCCTGATGGGACAGGATGGAGGACTGGGCGGAAAGTACACTTGTGTCTCTCCTGCACAGGGTCCAGGGCAGATCACCACGTGTATGGAATCGGCAGGGCAGGGGAATGAAATATTTTCCCCACCCTCTCGGCACCATTATCCTGTCTTTCCCTGTTGCGCCATGCACTGCTGCTTGCGTAGGCAGGCCTGGACGGTGGTCTGTGTTTACTCTTAATACCACTTTTAACTGAAATCATGATGTTAGCTAGAGACTGGGAAACTTGCCACATCAAGCTGCAACCTGAGCGATGTCTCTCCCCTTGCTTTTTTTTTTTTTCAGTTCAGAATGATATTTGGCAAGGCGGGCGCTGGCCATGCCTGAGGAAGGAGGCGGACAAGATGTAAAGAACAGTCCTAAAGTCTCGAGTCACCAACGGCTGTAGCCTCCCAAGGGGAAAGCCAAGACCAGGCGATGACTCTGTCTTGAAGGATGCTGGCCAACGTTAGAAGTAAGAGGATGGGATACACACTGCGCTGCTGAGGCCAGGCCATGCTGGCTCCCAGCAGCACCAGGTCGGAAGCCTTATTCTATAGGCAGGGAATAAATCCTACAGCTTTCTGCAGCGTACTGCTGCAGCTACGGCAAAGGGTGCTGACTGATGGAGTGACAAAGAGCTGGGATCCACCTCCTCAATTAAAGCAAAAGTTCATCTCTCCAGGGCCAGATTTTGAAATTAGATCTGCTTAAAGGAAAGCCAGTCTACTGCATCTTTCATTCCACTGTATTTTTGTCTGAAGCAAGGGATGCATTTCACTTCACCAACTGTTCACTTTTTTGCTTGGTTGCACTCACTTTGGCTGCTTGTAAGCGAACTCTTCTTACCACATGTGCCTTGTATGTTCTGTTAAAGCCATGAATTGTCTGGCTGCAGTGAGGCTGGATGAAAATAAAAGAAGGGCAACTGGCAGGGTCTATTTCTTAATAACTGTCATGTTTTCAGCTCAAGTAAGAATGATTTAAATGCAGCAAATGCCCTCTCCATCAAAGAACAGCATTTTCTGGGCAACTGGCTACCAGGAGAGAGTTCAGGAATTCAGCAACAGGGCTATTCACCAACTGATGGGACATGCATAATTTGCTACTCCTTGTCTGTAACTGCACCAGGAAAAGGTATTAAAATTTGTTCGGAAAAAAAAAGTCTGTGTTGCATCACGTAGCTATACACACTACAAGGTTACACTTCATCACTGCAATAAAATCCCATGTGATAGAGCTTATTTTGGAAACAATTTTACCATGGAATATAAAAAGAAATTTAAACCGGTAGGAATAAGCTGAGTGGTATGAGTTATTTGTAGACAGATGATCCAGCTCAACGTTTACCTTTTCAAAAAGCACTTAGTGCTCACCGATTAAAAACTTGGAGACTGATCCTTCAAACGCTGGCATAACTAACTCAGGGGAGCAGGCCTCCTGTCTTACTAGACCCTTGTCTATACTTTTTGTGGGACTAAATTCTGCCAAGGTGTGCAAGGTCAAGCCCTCCATCCTTACACCACATAGCGAGACACAGATTATTGTCCACATATTACAGATAAAGAACCCAAACCCCAGAGCTGCTAAATGTCTGGTTTCCCACCCCAAACAGAGAACAAAACCTCTCTTACTAAATTCAAGTGGATGAAGAATCAGGCCCTGCTTAATCTGCTCGTTTTTATGAACACAGTGTCAGCATTAAGGTCAGAATTAAGTTTTTCTTTGCTCTGTTCCGTGAGCTAAGAGCCCATTTCTTTCCAAGACGAAAGCTTTTTGGACCAAACCTTCTCTAGTAAAGTAAAATTACAATTTGAATGTCTCAGAGATTTCCTGAGCATAGTAGTTATTAATAATTTAATCAAACTGTAGGGGGAAAAACTAATGAAAATGTCACATTCGTATTCAGAAGAATTAAGAACAGTAAAATAATATATAAGTAAAATATAAATAAAAACTTCTAGCTTTTTTAGCATTGTTCATTTAATTTCAGTATTTTTGTTCACTGTTTCTTTTTCTTGTTCTTGCTTCCTGGTTGGAGATCCAGCTTTCTCTGCTATTTGATGTTAAATACCTACCAGTACTGCCCACTCACCTGGGAATTCTGGAAGTGGTGGAAGTACAGGTATATCTACTTTTAAGTATTGCACAAAGAAAACACAAATTGTTACGTGAGGAGAGGATTCATGTTGCATAAACTAAATGCAACCTGTTCTAAATTTAGGGCTACCAGGAAAACATCTTCTTGCATGGAGACAATCAAAGCGTCAATATTAATTCCACATCACAGTGGACCAGCAGTAGAAATTATGTTTTGTACACAACTCTCATCAGGTATTTGTTTTGTTCCGAGTATACAGAAAGGGTCAGAGTTGCCTTCCTTCTTTTGGCATGAAGCCATTAGATGTCTGGAAGATGAAGACCCTAAATGCTGAAATGCTGTTTATCCAACCTACAAAGAACTGTCTGCTTACTCTTAAAAGAAGGGGAAGAAAAAAGGAAAACGGAAGAAAAAGAGTAGAAAAGGATAGGATAGGGCAGGGCTTTCCTGTATTACTGGATATTTGAATTGATAGTGTGAAGAAATAACAGCATTCCTTGTATTTTCTAATACATCAGACACTATTGATAATTTTTTCCAAATCTGAATGCCATTACATGAGTCAAAGATTATCTGGCATCTTCTTACATAGGTGAGGGACACTTTGAGACGAGCAGCAATTGTGGGGATATTGATCCAGCTCTTAAACTCATTTCGGGGTGTATCAACTTCCTGCTTTCTTTCCTCTTAACCTCCACCTCCTCCCCCCCGCCCTCAGAAAAATCAGGGAGGAAGAAGCGGTTCAGGCCGTTAAGGCCCTCAGGTCTATGCTGATAATTGGGCATTTAATTAGATTCTTTTCACCCGAGCAAACTGCTTTGCCAGTTAGGGTAGATCTTTTGTAATTAAAATGATAAAGCTCCATTTAATATAAAGTATTATTTATATCACTCGTCTGACTTAGTTTGCTGTTTTATTTAGGAAAGCATGAGAAAGCTCAGTTTTAATTTGCACTAACCTTTCCCTGTCTGTCTCTTTGATCCTGCTATAAAGCAAGCAAGCAGCTTTGGGCTCACATATCAAAAAAGGACCAGACTTCATTCTAAACCTACTCCACTCTCCTTCCCACTTTCTCTGCTGGTACTAAGACTTCACACTGAGCTGAACAAACAGCTGTTGGGATTTCTTTATTAAAAGTTCTTTGTTTGTGGGGAAGAGAATAATGAGGGCCAATGAATTATTTTTCCTCTATTTGTTACATGTTTGTGGGCTGGCTTTTTAAATCCTAAATGCTACTTTTACAGATATATTCCAATTCTTCTTCAAACCAAATTTCTCACTGAAGCACAGACATCATTTCCCACTATGCTAGCAACAGAGGAGAGGTGCCTAAGAACACCCTCCCTCTCCAGTGAACTTTCAGGTAGCAGAATGGCAGAGTTATGAACATGAAATAATGAGGGGAAAAAAGAGGATAAACAGCAGACTAGAAGAAACAGAGAAGAGCTGGCTGAAAAGAGATGTATCACTGATAGGCAAAGACTGGTTGGGGAAGGAGAAGAGCCATAGCAGCAACAATAAAGAAAAAAAGGGGGGGGGGGGGAGTGTTGTAGACTTGGAAAGGCTGATGGAGGAGAAGAGGTGGCGAGCAGAAGTAGGACAAGGGCACGAAACCCTAGCTGGAGGCGAAGAGGCACAAGAAAGTCTTGATTTAACCCTCATTCAAATTTCCGTGAAGAAATGCAGAGAAGCTTTCATTTCCAGACAGAGCTTGGGTAATTTAGCACGGATCCAATGGCAATAATGATAGATGTATTTTTACAGCCAAATGTCTCAAGCCAGCAATGTTACCACTATATAATTAATAACAATAAGCAATTAAAAAGAACAGCGGGTTACAAGTATAAGGCATCAAACTATATTACACCAAAGGAAAAAAACATACAGCACTATTAGGAGAAAAATAAATGTATAGGCTGTCAGGTCAGTGCATATCCTCTCTAGATAAAACTTACAGAGCTGGAGAAAAATGTGGCGTGACATTAAATGACTATGAGGTGATTAACGTCACTGAAAAACCAAAAAACACTTGTAAGACTCTGAGGAAATCTGAAGTGCGATACGAAAGCCGTGCCTGTAACAGCAAGAGAGAGGTGGCTGCCCACTGCAAGGCATCAGCCTTTGAGGAAGGCACACGCCAGTACATCACTTGCAAGGCTGAAATACGCTCCAGAAAGCCCACGGAGTTTTTTTTTGGGGGGGGTGGTGGTGGTGGTGGGGTGGTCAGTTCATTTAAATAAGAAGCGGTGGGGAAAACCGAGGCACCCAAGAGGGCAGGGCGGAGGATTCAAACCCCAGGGAACAGGAGCGGGGAGGAGGGGTCAAGAGGCGCAGGGTGTTGCTGGGGTTTCTTCCACCCCCTTCTTACCCCGGGGGTTTGGGCAAGTGCCAAACCCCCCCGTCGGCCCCCCTTCCTTCCCAGGGGCCGGCTCTGCCGCTGCCAGCCCCGCTCACGCCAGCGAGTGGGCGGCGGGCGCGACCCCCCCGCCGGGCTCCCGCCGCCGCCCCTGCCGGGCTGCGCCCCCGCCGCTCCCCAGCCCCGGCCCCCGGCGCGCCCCCCCCTCCGCCCGCCACGGCCCAGCTGCCCGCCCCGGGGGAGCCCCTGCGGGACCCCGCTCCCGGGCTGGGAGCCGCACGGCGCCTCCTCGCCCCCCGCCCCAGAAGTGCCGCCTGGGGGGGCGGAGAGGGGCAGGGCTCCAGGCGGCCGCCGGGGCCGGACGGGGCTCCCGCCCCTCTTTTAGCACAGCCAGGAGGGGTGCGCAGGGCGCAGTGGGCCGTGGATCCCCGGTGTGGCGGTCAGGCCTGCGGTGAAGCCCCCTTCCCAAGCGGCGGGAGGCCGGACCCCGCTCCCTCAGCCGGGGAGGGCTTCGGGCTCACGGGGGAGCGGGGCCTCCCCCGCCCCGGGCTCCTCCTGCGCCAGCCGGGGCTGAGCGGGCCCGGCCCGACGGCGCCGCGGGCGCACGCACAGGGTGTCCGGCGCCCCCATGAAACCCAACTCGTTAATGCCAAGTGCCGCAAAATCTGGAGAACGGGTTAAAAATCATGAGCTTTAACCGAGTGTACGCCTGGAATTCTGCACGGGGCCTTCAGGTTTGTGCCGTTCCCCCTCGGAGGGCTTCTCTGTAACAAGGAAAGCCAGTATTTGGCTTTTGGGGTTGGACTAGATGACCTCTAGGGGTCCCTTCCAACCCAAAACATTCTACGATTCTTCCCCCCCCCCCCCCCCAATGAAGACTTGAGATTTTGATGCAGTGCTGTCCTATCAGGGGCTCAGGTTGAGAAAGAAGCACCGAACATGGTGAGACTTGTGATCAAATTGTGAAACCTAATTTACCCAAATGAAATGGGGGACACAAAATTAATTCAGATAAATGGGGATTCTGAATAAGCAAGGGACTATTTAGGGCTTTTAATACACATCCTGGGATACAACCTCATTACAGATCAGGAGAGTTGCGCTGTGAGTTTGTGTCAGAGTGGAAGTGTCACTGACACAACAAATAAACCCAAAAATATCCTACTCCCTGATCGCTTATTTTGTGTTTCCATACGCACGCTACACGAGCCTGAAGAATAATTAACACTGCTGAGAAGAAGCAGCACCAGTGGATGAGTCTCACTACAGCAGACCTCTCATCATAGCAGAAATACAAATGTACTAGTTATCGTAACTGTGTTATGTTAAGTAGACCTTTGCCCCACATTATTGTAAGTTAGAGGAGGGAAAGGGGAAAAGGAAGATGATATCAGCATTCCTGATATTTTATTTATCCGCACATACTGTTGACACAGTTGAAGAATAAGCAGAAGAATGGAAGGAGACACACAAAGTACTTGTGGACCCAGGTTTTCTCACATTTAGTCACGGAAAAGAAGACTGCCGGGAAGACAGCCATCCCTTTTCCAGAGCAATCCCAGGCATTACTGCCCGCCAAAAAAAAAAAAAAAGGTGTAATGTTTCTACAGCTATCATGTGGGATTACAAAGATGCTGTGGGCATCTTTAGTGTGGGCAAATTTTAAATTTCTTAACTTTATGACAATTTGTCCAAGACCTGAGCAGGTTCATTTAAGCTACCCTTTAAATATTGTATACCCTGATTATGTAACGAAGGCCACCTCCACGGGATTTTGCTTCCATCACCAACCTCTTGATGGTACTAAGAAACAAAAATATTTTGTAACAGAATTGTACAAGATGTGCATTTAACTTGCCTGGTCTTTTCTTTTTGAAAGCCGGAGGGCCATCATTTGGAAGCCCTGACTGTTTAAAAAGAAGTGTCTCCGTCACAAACCTTGCAGGCAGCAAGTTTCTGTCCTTAACTTGGCACGTTATGCTTACCTGTCCGTCTTTATCCAGACGAAGTGGGGAAAAGAAGCATCTGAGACGCAAAGATGCAAAGCAGACAGAATATATCCCCCAACCCCTTCAATTGCCCCCTTCAACTCACTCAAGATGCAACTTTTAATTTCTTAAACCTGGAGGTGAGCGGAG
The DNA here is from genome assembly GCA_034008185.1 of Gorsachius magnificus. Classification (NCBI taxonomy): domain Eukaryota; kingdom Metazoa; phylum Chordata; class Aves; order Pelecaniformes; family Ardeidae; genus Gorsachius; species Gorsachius magnificus. The sequence goes on along the minus strand of CM067082.1, from coordinate 51,334,710 downwards.
GGTTTTAACACCAAGCAGGATTTGTACAACAGAAAATAAGGTCGAGGAGGAGTATTACCTCTCTGTAGTCATATTTGGAAAAACAGGGGGCATTTTAGAAGTCAAAAAAAGAAAAAAGGATGGTGAGGAGATCAAGAGGGCAAACTCCCTTGCTATGCTGTGTATCACTGACCAGCAAGAACCCTCCATTAGATTTTGGTAACGCATCTTGCTAAGAGTGAAGCATGCAGATTTTTGATCCCGTGACACCTTCACAAATAAGCGACGTACTCTGTTGATGTTCATTTCTGACTTGATACATGATATGGCAGAGGAGAAGAAAAAAAATGCTGTGCTAAATCCTTGAAAATTATATAGCAGAAAAGGTGGGCAGCCTCTGTGGTTCAGCTGGGTACCAGAAGCCAAAGATCAGGACTAAAAATAACAGTTGATGAAGAACACCTGCAGAGCAGCAATCAAACTGAGGTGGGGCAGCCGAACTGAGTGCCATGCTTGCAAACCACCTACCAACCCCCTTCTCTTTCCAACATTTCATATATACGCACCCTTCCTCTGTGCCTATATCAAAACTCTGCCACATCATGGTAAGTCAAATAGCAGGTATCTTCCACCTTTAATTCAATGAAAGGCCCACTGAAAGGAGCGCATGTTGCATTGCCAAGGTTTGCAGTGATGGCTCTTCCCAGCAGTACAAAACAAATCAATGTCGGAAGGGAAGGGTTTGCCTACAGTCCTGCGAGTGTGTTTGCATTTGTGTTAAGAGAAACAGGAGAAAGCTAGAAAACGCTGCAAGTATAATGGTTTCAAGCATGAGGGAAATATGACGCAAGTCTTACAGGGTTGATGCAGTAAGTAACAAATGTCACTTCTTAGGGTGACCTGACCATTTTACCTCTTAGAATAAAAAGAGGGCACATGGGGGTAGACTGATTTTGGCTGAGCGAACACCAATGGAGCACAGAGTCTTTTGCGCTGGATAACTCATGCTGCATGTTTTGTAATGTATTTTTTTAAGATGCAGCACGAATGGTACATTCAAAGGCAGCTTGATTTCTCAACCCCAGCGGCTGCCAGTGGAAGTTGGGTGCCCATCTGCGTTTACGCACCTTTAAAAAGAAATCCACCTCTGCTGTGGAGCTGCAGAAGCAGCTCCTTTTCTGCCCCCTTTGCCCCCTGCCCATGTATGCCGTTCCCCCAAAAGCCCCCTCACCGCTTTCACCCAAATATAAATAAAAAGGAAGATCTGCCTCACTACATTTGCTTGCATTAATTGATGTTAAAAAAGTCTGTTAAAAATAAAGCCCAGCAGTGACATTTTTCTTTGCTAAAGCACGATAGCAGCACATTACAAACATTACAAAAAGGTCCCCTGGTAGGTTTGTGAAGTTCCACTCTGGCAGTAAAATGCATCTACTGTATGTTCCCTGATTTATTTATTTATTTATTTATTTCTGAACACAGGATGTGTCACAAATGCAGACAAAACTCCCTGGCTCAGCAGCTGGGTTGCAATACTGAATGGCAGAACTGGATGTGGGCACTGGGTATTTTTAGCATTCATTTTACCCCGGTCAAATAAGTGATCCTGTTTACTGGCGGCAACGACGCTTGCAGCTATGCAGTCCCAGCTTGACATTTTCCCTATGGCTGCACCTATCTTGCTCTTGCAGGAGTTGGGTGGTTCTGAAGGACGCGACACTTTGTGCCCAGAGGTCGCTTTGACATTTTAGAACAATGCATTCATCAGGCTGCTGGTCTCCCGAGGTACACCCAGAGCCGCAGAAAAACTAAGGGACCACAGAACCCAGCTCGCACACCCATTCTCCAAGAAATCTCTCCCTACGCAGCTGACATGCGGGTTTCTGGGAAAACAGTTTCAAGCCAAGTAAAAGACTGCATTGCCTTCAGGGAAGGTGAGTACAGATGCTAAATTAGGCCTGGCAGGGTTGCAAAAGTGGGGAGAAATAGAAACAAAGGGGTCAATTGTTTTCATGTCCCTGGTGTTGCCTACCAGGATAAATATAGCCTCTCCTCTCTTGCCTCTCTCCGTACTCGGGCCTTTGTAAAAGGCCCTGAGTATCTGCAGGATCGTGTCCCAAGTCCTGCTGCTTGCATAAGCTGTGCCATATCCTTAATACCAAGTCACTTGAATCTTCTTAAAAATGTGTTTTTCTAGACCATCTGAAGACGTCTGAGAGCAAAAGAGATGCAGGTGGGCAAGTGGTTCTGTGGCTGTAACCTGTCAAGAGTTTGAAGGAATGAGAAGGAGAGCAGAACATACTGTCACCTGGCCTTGCTACCCGTTCCCCACAGCTCACGTGATATTCCAGGTGGGCAGCCCCAGCCCAGAGAACCTCTCTGTGTGAGGACAAGCAGCCAGATGAGAATGGGACGGGGAACACTGAATAAGGCACCCATACTGAAACAAATAATCACTCCAGGCAAGCGTGGCAGAACTTGGATTTTGAAGAGGACACAAAGCTGGACAAGGTAGAGCTGTGCAGGGTTTGCTGACAGCATTTCTTCAAAGCCCAAGAGCCTTGTGACAATGGGACACTGCCCGTGGCCCAAGAAATAGGTGTTCAAAGCCGTGAGTACTAGAAGAGCACAGAGGTATGGGTACAGGATCTCAAGGCTTGGATAGAAATCTTTGAAAATGGTCACAAGACGCTTATACGTGATAAAGTTGTAAGAGTAACACAAGTACCTCTACGTAAACCACATAAATCAGTATCCAAAACCAGCTTGGTGTCTGCATTTCTCTACTCTGAGGAAGAGCAATGTGGTTAAAGTGAAATATAACTTGGCTTCTAATAAGAGAACTGGCTGTAGAGGTGGAAAGAAATGGAGAGATCTTTGAGATGATGAGAAGGAAAAAGCAGTGGGATTTGGAGACGGGAATGGGTGGATTAATGGAGCAAAAAGGAGCCAAAAATAACAGTGGAGGAATATTGAGAGAACATTACTGACAGGTGTCTGCTAGTTATAATTATGTATCTCTTCTAATGCCAGTGTTATATTAGACTCTATCTAAACACAGATATTATTTCTGTCTTTGAAGCTCCTAATCAAAAGAGAAGAAGAAATACTTTCTGCTCTTTTGTAGGACTTAGCAATCAAGGAATGAATGAACTGCACTGGAGAAAGAGAAGGTGGAAGAGCAGCACTGTGGACATATGTGTATCAATAAAAGATACATACACACGCATTTCAAATTGCGTATAGAAATGATGCTTGAGCTACTACTTAAGCGGGACTGCTTCTTAAATTTTGAATTACTCCTTAAACTATAGCTAGAGCAGGTCTCTAATATCAACCTGCCTGAGGAGAAGCAGGCATTTTTCCCCTGATCCAAGCCTAATGGGGCTGCACGGGAGAAGAAGAGATGCTTTTATGAGAAGCTGGCAAATACCTTTTTCAAAGGAGCGTGCAGTCAGCTCGATTGCTGTCTTTTACCAGCAAAGTAACTGCAGCTGCAGCCAGCTACAGTTAGGTGCTTAGTAATGTGTTAACAGGTAGCTATGCAAGCAAAACCGAAATCCAGTCCAGCTAAGCTGAACTTTGATCCTCAACCTATTTTTACGAAGCAGCACCAAGAGACTATGTTTTTTTTTTTTTTTTTCTTAGCAGCTTTCGCACTGATACTATCACAACAATTAGTGCTTTTGCGACACGCTGGTGGGATTGACAGCTGGCTGATGACACAGCACAGCTTGGGGACTGCCATTAGATCATCACTATTGACAGGTTATCCACTTGCTCCTCACTAGCGAAAAGTTATTCTGTCTTTTGGCAATTGCAACTTATTCTTGAAATAGGCCTCAGAACAAGCATATTCCACAGTTTTACATTATTCACACGTAAACTGATAACACAACTGTGTTTCATAAAGGGCAATGCCGATGCTTTAATACCGTCATTACAGGCATCCTGTAAATGTTTTAGGGTGGATTTTCTCGCAAACATATGGAAAAATTGCTGGACCAGGATTTTCATTAATCCTTTTAACTGCTATGTAAACTGTGGAAGAGTGAGCTTGTGCGCACATATGCACACACTGTATTTGTTTCCACCTCAACTTTACAAATCTAAACAAAGGACCAGGAAACCAGCAAGTGAGATGGCTCTGCATAGGAAAGAAATTGTTGTACAGTGAGAACATCCCAGCTGAGCAGGAGGAGCAGATGAACAGAAGTTACCCGAAGATTAAAAACAACCGAACAATTCTGCACGAACCGGAAAGCAAGAAAGACTTGCTTTCTCCAGATTTGTGTTTCCCAGCTGATTGACTCTGCGTCCAAGAACATACATGTGGAAGGTCTCTCCCAGGTCCTATTTTTCTGGTCTCTACCACAGAATCCGTAATGTTTAGAAAGGGCTGAATCTCAGCATACAGGTTTTCCCTCTCTGGCAACACTATACAGATTGCTGTCCTCCCCTCAACTGCACTCTCACGATAGGCGTAAAAGCACAGCTCTCTCCCGAGCCCTCTCTCTTTCTGTCAGACATGAACAAGTTGAGGAGGACTGACACCCGGACAGACGTGTACTTTGGCCATGTGACTGCTTCATGAGCATGGTGCCTTCAAGATAACGGGGCTTCATACGTATGCTGATCTTTCCAGCTTATGAGCAGCATAACCAACAGGTTCTAAATATGTATAATTTAATTACTTATCACTTTGGATGGGGCGTGGGGAAGGGAAATTCTCTGTTCCCCCAGGTGCCCCAGCACTGTCACTCCATTGCCACTTGCTACAAGTCCCACCAGTGCAGAGCAGCCCGCCCAATCCCAGGTGACCCCAGCTCTCCTCCCCATGCCTCACTTTACAGTATGGGGAGGGGGGAGGAAACCCCAAACCAGAGCATGTTCTTCACGGTCAGCCTGGCTGGCGTTCTTTGAGCTCACCGGCTGTATGGCTCAGGATGTGAAGTCACTGTTAGACGGCCAGCCTGCAGTTATTTACCAAACGAGAGGAGTAGTATTTCCTGTGCAAAGTGAGCACTCGGAGCATCTTCACAAGCATTTGGGGCAGGGGCTTCTTTTTGCATGTTTCTCTATTATCACTGCATGTTACTGCGGTGCTGGTACAGGACTCTACACCAAACTTCAGTGAATTCCCTGAATGCTGGTTTGTTTTTCACCACCCATGCGATCCAAGGAAGCCCTGCCAAGGGCTTCTTCCTTCACGCTCCACACTGCCGCACGATCACACTGAATTCCTGAGGTGCTGGTGGGTACCCAGCATCTCACACGTGGCTCTGACACCCTGCTGAATGAAACCCTCACAGCAGCCTTCTGATGGGCACTCTTGCTTTCCAAGACTCCAGAACAGGGCTACCCACGATGGTAGAGCTTGGTATATTCCATCGAAACACAAAAAACTTCAAAAGCCTAAACCAGCAAAACACTAAATCAAAATAGGCAGTGGGCACTGGCCTCTCCTACCGGTTAAGGATATGAGGCGCTGTTTCATGATAATGCCTTGATAGCCTTCTCCCTTCAGTAAAATGAGACACTTCTTTCCTCAGGGAGTGGGCAGGGAGCTAGAAAAAGGCTAATCTCTTTCGAAAGTATTAAAAAAATACATATCTCTATCTATCTATATGGATAAAGAAAAGTCTAAGTCTTTCTAATTTGGAGAAATCATCTCATGGAGCATACTAGACAGTTGCTGGGGGCCTCTGACTGAGGGCTCTTGGGTCTTCTCCATACCTTTGATCTGCATTATGAAATGTTAATGTCCACCACGTCAGGACTTGTTACATAAACATACCCTTTCTTTAACTGCTCAGTCCTGCCCGTTGCAACTTCCATTCATATTATCCATTTATATTTAAATGCTGACTTGGAGCTTATACCCAGAAGCACTGACATTTTTAAACAGGAGTAGCTAAACTAGGGTAAACTGCTAAATATAATTTATTGATGATAAAGAGCTTGGTTCAGATTAAATTCCAGCAATTTAATAATGAACACATTCACATCCTGCATCCGGAATATGTATATGTATGTGTTTTCCCCTCGTCATTTAACTGGGAGAAGGGGGTCTCGGAATCTGTGATTTCCTGTTGATTAGATATGAAGCAACCACAAGCACATATTTTTGATATCTCTATTAACAGACTGTTCATGTCTAACTGCAGAACTTGGTTGCACTTCTCTCAACATCTTTGCCCAAGACAGACCAGTAAACACAATTCCTCTCTCTATAATTAGCCTTTTCTCTAAGGGCCCTGAAGTAAGTCTGCATGCCGTAGATTTAATATCCAGTGCTATATCCATATGTGCTGCCCTTGCCTGGTCCCAGAGCATATAAACTCCCCTATTAGCAGCCTTGACTGCTTAATTATGCAGATTTTTTTTGTACCCGCCTGCCTGTAAAATTACTGTGTCTAACCTTTTTTTTCTCCCTCCTCTTTGCACCATGCTGGCCATTCTAATGAAATCGGCATAGGGGAAAGGGCCTGATTTGCAGTTATGGAGGCTGGATCGCCCTGGCAATCTGTCCTTGGTGGGAGTTACAAAAGAAGTCAAATGCCTTCATCTGGTTCTCCCCTCTCATCCCCAAGGTGATTGAGTTCACTTCCTGATGCTTCCCAAGTTTTCCTCGGGCTGTCCAATCAGCGCATCCACCAGGGAGCCCAGCCTAGCTTGCAACAGTCTCCGTATCTAGTTACAGCCCCACCAGGGACAGTCAACTATCCACCCCCAAGCCTTCAGATGAAAACCTTTTCTAACAAGGCCGCCCAGCGCCAATGAAATAACACACATCTGCATATCCACTGGGTCCCATGTTTCTTGTGCTCATGGATTATGTATCTTGCAGCCTCTAATAAAGAAATGCAGTTCTTTGTTTAATGTTTATCTTGTGCTTGTTAAGCAAATGCTAATGTTGTATCAGAATGCTTTAGTGCTATTTGGGTTTTTGGTGATTTACTACAAGACAATCTGCTGTGAAGTAAATTTAGAGGGGAGGGGGAAGGAAAAAAAAAAATCATTCCGGCTGAAAGAGAGAGGGAGAGCGACAGAAAATGGTTTGACGGAGAAGGGGCAAGAGGCAAAGGCGGAGGCGGCGAGAGGGGAGAGCGAGCGCAGCAGCTCCCGGTACGACTTCCCTAACCCCCGGCTGACACCTCCACTTCATCACTAGCCAGTCCCATACCTGGAGGTACAGAAGCAACCCGGTATGATTTCCGAAAGGGTGAGATGATAACTTCCCCTTCAGTGATAAGGTAAACAGTGTCCTGAAGGGTAAACAAAAAATAAAAAAAGCCCCTTTTGTTGTCTGCCTTTGTGCCCTGATGGTTAGCACTGTGCTGTGTTATTCACAGACCACAGGGAAGCCCTGGATTTAATTGTTCATGCCTGGCTCCACTAGAAATGGGCAAAAGAGAATACGAAGTATTCAGTACCCCCTTCTCCAAATTATTTTTTCTTCCCTACCCCCTTTGGGAGGGGGAGAGAGGAGATTTGGAAGCCGCTGAACAAATGAATGTCCTCTATTTACCCTTTGGCAAGACAGAATAGAGATATCCACAGCGCTAAGCGCTCCTGTCAGTCTCCGTGCAATTCCTTCAACCCTGTTTTGAAAGAAGATGTAAGTTCTGGAGTTCTGTTTATTTTTCTTCTGCGAATGAATTAGGCTCAATAAAACGCGGATCTCCAAAAGGAGGAGGCTTGAGCGCTAACTAGAAACGCAGCTGCCCACATACCCCCCCTTTCATGAAACAACGTCCTTTTTAGCGACTACCTTTTGCCACATAGATCCGTTGATTTTAAGGCCTGCATGAAATAAGGTTGCACAGGGTCCCCGGGGTCAAACCAGAATTACAGCTTAAAAGAACTTTGCGGAGAAACAATTCTACACCTTCAACGTGACAGAAGTCCGGAAGATACAGACGATTCAGTATGGATGATATGTGTATTCAGTGCGGAGTATACAGAAGATTCAGTATGGAGGCATCTTCTGGAACCACAAAGGTCTCGTGCAGTAGGGCAGTAAACTGATGTTCGTTCCCTTTGCACGCACGTGCACTTTGAGCACATGAATATCCCGTTCCTCCTGTTCTCTTAGCATATGCCTTCTACCCCGCTGTCCAGGAGTGTGATAATACATGAGTGCATCACAGTGCTGCACCTAAAGATGTATACGTTCACTAGCTGCAAACACTCAACATTGTTAAATCTTACATTGTTTATTCTGAAAGAGTAAATTGGAGCTCATTGGTTGGACTCAGGACACTGAACACTGAAAGTCTTTGACATAAAAGGTGGAAAGTATGGGAAGTGGTTATGAGGGTTTTTCTGCCTTGCCCCCTTTTTTATGTGCCTTGATTTTCAAAAGATCATTTCAGCTGGTAAGAGGGACTCCATTTTTTGAACCTACTCAATCGCTAGGTTATCTGCTGAAACTGCTGATAAAACGTGCCTCTCTGTAAGTACCAGATGGATGTTTCTGTGCTATTTATTTACAAGGAGTTGAATTCTCATTTTGAACGTAAAGTCTACTATCATCAAGTTGATTCATGTAAGATCGTATTTGCTCAATTAATTTAAAGGGGGAGGACTCTGTCTCCCATTAGCTAGCTCAGCCAGCTAAGTGGCTTAAGAACACAATTTTCCTGTGTTTTTCTTCTACTGCCTTCTCCCTGCCCTGCTTTCCTTCAACCAAGCCAAGTACATTTTCATTCAAGCAGTATACTTCATTTTTTTTTGTATTTGGAGTATTACTATACAAAGCCATCGTGAGCTCCACACACTCTGCTAATGCCCCGTTTATTACTAGATACAATTCAAGGTCCTGACTGTAATCTTTTAAAGCCCCTAATGACCTAGGGTTGGGCTGCATTTGAGACTTTCTCTCCACTTACAGTCCGCCAAGAAAATTGAGCTCAACGGGAACACTAAACCTGACAGTGTTCCCATTTAAATCCTCTAGAGCAAGGGAGTTTCTCCATAAGCCGTCTGTAGAAGCCCGTATCTGACCTGCTGACTTCAGCCGACTCTACACAACAGCATCACCATGAACTGGCTGCATGGGAACCCTGTCAGAGACTTCATTTCCCTCCTACGGTCTCCATCAAAGCAACCTTTGGTAATCACTACAGCTGAGAACACTGCTCAGCATAAATTAAGAAAGAAGCTCAAGGACACGATGAGTCCGTGATGTGTACGCTTGGCCTTAAATATAGGAAATCTTCAACCTCCAGCCTGCGTTTGATAAAGAATGTCCATTATAAGTATGAGGCTTGACCTAGTGACTAGCATGTGTGTACAGGCCACCTTACTGAAATGTTAAAGTCATCTTCACTAACCAGTCTGTGTTATTCCAGTTTCTACACCAACGGATTCTTATTAGACATCACTAATGCACGTGTCCCCGATAGCCCGTGCTTCACCTTGTATAGCTAGGCACACTTTTCTTCTGTGCTGTGTGGCAGCAGAAGACATAGAGTGGGAGATGTGCCTTTGCAAAACGCCAACAATCCCAGTCTTTTTTTTTTTTGCTTTTTTTTTTTTTAAGGATCTGAGTGAGCATTGTACAGACGTTTTCCACCAGCATTTAAAAAGCACCTCCTAAAAGTCAAAATTGACTGCTATGAGTCTAAGCAGGAAAACTGCATAGGTATCAAACCGTATTAGTGATGAAGATACATCCTAAATACCCCTAAGTACCTGCTCATCTGTTTTGTCTTGACAGATCATATTATAGAATCATCGAAAACAGAGTTGGAAGGGACCTTAAAAGGTCACCTAGAGCATCCCGCTGCCTTAAGGCAGGATCAGCTATGCTGTAGGATTTAGATGACCTCGAACTAACGAAGCAGAAAGGATGATGGCTAAAATGCCAGTGGATTAAGCCCAGTTCTGAATGTATTGATTACAAGGAAAAGAGCATTTGAAATCTGCTGGAACTGTGCAAGAGTCAAAGAAAACAGGTGGTTAAAAAGCTGGTTAATCCAGGTTGTTTGCTTCAGGTGATGGAGTCAAGCGTTTCTGACTGTGAGGAATTATTTTCGGGATCTAGTCAGATCCAGATAGATTTCTTGTGGCTGTGCAAGCTCTGATGAAGATATAGGTGTGTTTGATAGCTACCTGTCAGAGTTAATTTGCAAGAGTCACCATGAAGTTTTGAGTAACAGTCTCTAAGAATAATGAGTCTTTTCTGCTTGAATTTCAGCCTGTGATGTTTCCTGAATTTCTGGAAGTGACAGGAGACACAATAAAACCTCAGAGTCAAACCCAGGTCTCTCCTACATAGAGTACAACTGCTCTGTCAATGTAAGATACCAATGACCTAAAAATGCCCGAGGGGACGGAGTTTGGCTCCAAAGTTGCCAGCTATGCCATTTACCTTCAGTTCTGGGGTATTATTGAAGGAGGATTCATGGGGTGATTCCCACCACCCTCCCCAATAAGTCACAGAGATCTTCACTGCAAGGTTCTGCTTTGTTATCGGTGTTGTAAACATGTAAAGGGAGAACCAGGAGACATGTAAGAAAAGCAACGTGAATCACAGCATATTTGGCTACCAGGGTAGACACACCTTCAAACCTCCGTCCCTTCTAATTTGGACTGGGAAAGCATTCTACCTAAGCATCTCATAGGTATGGATGAACGGGGGAGAGACACCTGGTTAAAGCTCCACCCAAATAAACCATTATAATTCTGTTCTCATAAGGAACATGGGAAAATACGTGGAAGTACATTGGCCAAAAGATTAAGGCTTATCTTCTAAGCCTGTTTATTTGGAGAATAATTGTCTGTATCAGCTATTCAGGTAATAGTGACTACTAAGAGCTCTTCTCACCACTTTTGCTTAGCAGGAAGACTTACATTTTCATAAGCTTATGAGCTGATCGAGATGCTATCTGCCTTTGCCTTTGTAGGTAAGATACGTGCACCTACGGGGGTTTCACTGCAGGACCACACAGTAACTGCAGGTACTGCAGACTATAATCCTTGAAGAACTACAGTGGCTCTACTGACTTCTAGGTAAAATTCAACTTGTTGGTTTTAAGCTATAAAGCCCTAGCTGGTTTGAGATGAGAGACAGCATTTTTCTTCATAGAAAAAGTGACAGCTGCGGTCAGAAATGCTCAACTCACCGGCTCTATTATGGCACAACCAGGTGAATACTAATGCCAGGAGGTTTTGTTTAGGGATTTGTAGATTTAGACTTTGTTATCCAAAATGGTTCAACAGGACTGGAATCGGATTGCTTTTGGAAATGGCCTTTCGCAAGAGGCTGGTGGCAATTAGAGGGGTTCATGTAGAACGGTCTGTAGGACAAGCCTCAGACTGGGTAACATTCTGAAACAGAGAAATATTTGTGTGGGTTCGTTAAATATTTACTTAAGTCTCTTCTGCTTTTGTGCCACGAAACGTGGCGGCAGCATAAAATCAGTTAAGTAAAATAAACATAGTAACGCCAAACTTCAGAATGGCAGAACAGCCTAGCAGGAAGGAATCCTCCCTCATCCACCTCACTCATATTATAGCACCAAGGAATCAGCAGATTGCACCACAGGATTCTCCTTGCTAGTTTCTGAAATGGCAGAGACAGTCTGTGGGGTGGACTAAAGCGAATTTGCAATGCTGCAGTGTGAAGGAGAAAATGCAATTATTGACCGATCATCTCAAACCCTCAAATATGTGTTATCAGAACCCAACGATGCGGTATAAAAGTGAGCTAATGACTGTGCTGGAACTCCATTGGTCATGCTGACAGCTTCAGAAATGATGAGACAATGTGTATCAGCAATGTTTGTATGAGTATCAACGCCTATGTGTATATATGTTTATGAATATATCTTCTCTGTTGGTCCCAGTCATTGGCAGATGCTTGTAGACAGCACCTTGGTGTACCTGAATGGGACGGATGGTTTGTGGAGTGCGGCATTGCGTGTTAGGAGCAGCGACGTTGCCAGAAAGTGACATTGGGTGGCCACTACTGATGGTCCGCCACGAGAAACGAGAACAGCTGCAAACCCTACGCTGCAACGTTGGAAGCAGAATTTTCTAACGGTATACTACAGTGGGTGCAACCATTTTCAGCTGGATAAGAAGTGTCAGAAAATGGCAATCAACATTGTGACAGTGCTTTTGTTTTTAGCTGAATATTTATTTTAAAAAAAAAAAAAAAGACTAAAAGCTCACTGCGTTATTTGAACTCCATTCAGTCTTAAACTACTTGCTCTCCCTTGCATTTCTCTTCCAGTCTCTGATGGGTCAGACTTGGGGATTTTTTAAATTTAAAAGCCCAGTCAAATAAGCTTTTTTTTTCTTTCTTCTAAAAGCTAATATTGGGGTTGAGGGCCAAACAATATAATGATGCAGTACTACTTGCATTATTCCTGAAGCTATTTGATTTTGACAAGCCCACATTTGGTAATTAACATGAGAATGCCCCCTTGGGCCGTTCTCCTGTTAGCTAAAATATCTTATAAATTACTGTAATAAAAGGAAAAAGTGAACACACTGCCTGTCAATGTTTCAACTTATCTAGCAAGAAGAGGAGACAATGCCATGATCTGGAAACACGCACACGCCAAATGGATGCATAAATTACACCGTCTGTGCCCATCTGAACCAGTCACCTGTCTGTCAGTGAAAAATATAATAGCGTGTAGTAAAAGAAAAGCGCATTACTATTTGTATAGCATCTCTGTGGGTATGAAACAGAAGCTCTCACGGTCCACAGAGGTACTTCCATCACCTCCCCCAGCCCATTACCAGACAGAACAAACTGGTAATTTTTTTTTTGTAAAAATGATTACCAATGTGGAGTGAGTCAGATGCCAGGATTCCCCTCTTCACCTGTTCTGTTAGAGGTCACGGTCGTGGGGGCTGCCTATACTTGGTGTCATTGGAAATCATGTTCCAAACACTCCCCCACTGAATGCCCTGTATCTACCGTCACTTTTGCAAATACACGCCTCTGTGCTTTGAACTCGGAGAGCGGCAGCCCAGCAGCTAGACTTGCAAGGCAATTCAGCTGTCCTGTCATCTGTGGTATAATATCATCCTGCAGCAAACATAAAAATCCACCGCTAACTTCAAATGTATTCAAATCTGGGTGCAAATCTAAACCATGCGAACACACCCTGCATATTGCAATGCAGCAGGCTGAATGCCCTTACACAACCTGCTCAAAATAATCAAAGTTGACGTGAAAGAAAGTGCCTTTTCTAATACTTCATGGCAGGTACAATATTTTCCTTTATTTATGAAAATGGCAAAAGAAGAGAAAAGAGTGAAGGCTTTTTTCTTAGAAACAAATATCTAAAAACATATTTTATGTTTTTTCTCTTCTGATTCCAAAAATCTTATTGCAGAAGAGCAGGAAAACTGGAGGGAGAAAAAACCTATAATTTATACAGTGCTACTTCAGTCTGTGCATACGGTTGCGAGACTGGATGTATGGAGGATGAACAGAACAGACAAACTGACAAGGAACTTAGATGACTACTTAAAGGGTTTACTTCCTTCCAAAAGAAAACATTAATTAAAAGCACTAAACATCCCAAAATAATCTCTGTGACAACTTATTGTCTAGGCTGTTTTGATCAAAGATTTGCCACCGTCACTAATATAAAGTACCAGATTTCTGCAAGAGCAATAGTTTTCGAGTTCAATCCTTGAGGGCCCCTGTTAAAGGCCTTGCAAAATCAATGCCTGTAAATCGTAGACTTATTGATAAAAATTCTGGGGCATGCAATTGAATGTAGATCAAAAAATGCTTGTGTTTAATCCATAGCAGACATAATTTGCTACTATTGCTGAATTTTAAAAGGATATGATCCAAAGCAATGTCATGTTCCCAGCTCTGTGCCACAGCCTAGTGACATTTAATCACAAATATTACTGCATTCTGCTGGTGACAGCGGAGGTGTGGCACAAGCCGGCTGACGCAATTCCTCTTGTAAAGCCCCCAGCCTATAAAGAGCAAGACAACACACGAAGCTCGCTTCTCCCAAGGAGACCATGTACTTTTACACATCAGGCTGCAAAGTTACCACAGGCAGCCTACTAAAACTTACAAATGACCATTTCACCTTTGCTTTTTCTACAGCAGGCAAAAAACTTAAGGTACGATTCTCTTCTGGATGAGTTTTCCAATGACTTGATGCTGCAGTCACCAGGTCAGAGGTAATGAGGGCTGCACAGCTTACAGTGCCATAGCTCCAGCTTGGTTAGATCAATGGCCTATAATTACCTACAAACAAGTGAGACACCAATCAATGGTTTGTTATTTCCTGTACAATTGCACAGGGAAACTTTCCTAGGTCAGGGAAAATCACAGTGGAAGCAACGGCTGCACCTGCTTGCAGTACCTATCATGCCAAAACACCTTATGAGTAACCTTGAATATCCTGTAATATGGTTAGAGGCCATAGGGACAATCTGGGTTCCTCAGATGAGCCTGGTTTCTCTGGCCCAGCATCAGGTCCGAAGGGACCTCTGCCATTGTAAGTTGGAAAATGTAAAGGATGCTAACAAATAAAAAGAACCCAGCTCAAACCCCAAAACGTAACATTCCAAACCTGGGAACATCATGGCACCACAGTACAGCCTAGCTCCGAAGTTTTATTTTCACAGCTACCATGTCAATAACAACTGCAATATGAGCCAAATCCATTCCAACAGATTCATTTATTTTTGGGGGATGTCAAAGGTGCCAGATTGATAGCCCTGGCGAGCAACATTTTCAATTTCTTTGCACACCAGGCAGAGCCCAGGCAGCAGCAGTGCTAGCCTCCTGCCCATGGTTCCCATCCAAGCTGCCTCCGTCCTGAGAGGGATCACCTAGGAGCAGTACAGACCTATCTCTGTATTCCCTAGAGCTATTTCAGCGCAGTCCGCCTGCGTCCTCTCTGCTGTGCTACATCCACGGCAGAGGTGGTTTTGTGGGAACATTTGTCTGTGGAAAACCAGAATGGGAACATCAACTCATTTGCGCACAAGTCATCAGATGTCTAGGAGATCTTACCAGCTGTGCTCACACTACCAAGGTAGTATGACCTGGCGACGGTAACCTCAACACTCCCACCCCTCACTTTTGCTGTTGTTTAGGGCAGAAGACACACCTACCTTTGTATAAAGACACTGGACACAGGTAGTCTTGGACACAAGTCCACCACGTTCTTCAAACACCCCAGTTACCTCTTTACCTTTCCCACACACATGCATGCACATGCGCCTGCTCCCTACTTTTTTGGTGACGCCTCTCATGTTCAAAACACCAAGTGATTAGCTAGAAACAGCTCCTTTCTACGGGGCCATCATCCAAATTTTAAAAAAGCCAAAAAAAAAAAAAATACCCCAAGGAAATGGGTTAGAGAATGCCACTTGATCAAATACGCACATAACTAAGCTGACATAAACATGCCTCCATTTCCTGTAATACTTTTTAAAAAGTACAGGAGCAGAGCAGGAGTCCTGCTGGATTTCCCTTAGCAACCTGACAGGAGCCCACAAGGTCAGCTAGCAGGAAGCGTAGAAAATTATACAGTGGGGAATTATCAGCTAAATTATTTCACTATACTCAGGATTTTTACTGTTCCTCCCAAGACGGTGGCCTCTTGCTACTTGCAATAGAAGCAAGAATAAAAGGACAGAAATGACAAAAGAGATCTTAAAAAAAAATGCATGTTTTATGTGCCTCCTGAAGACGGTGACTTTAATGCCCAACTCATTTTTTGTTGTTGGTTTTAGATCAAAGGCCTGATCTGTAGCTGTGGCTAACATGCACAAAAGAAGCTGTGTCTATGCACACGCAGCTGCGTGTACCCACGCAGGTGCATGAAGGTGACTTAAAATTCACCTTTCCCTCTTCCAGTTCTGCTGCTGTCTCTAGCCAAGCCCAAGCCAAGCTGCAACAGCTTGTGGTCTGCCCCAAATCCAGGCAGCTGAGAACGAGCCTGGGAAGCAGAGCTGCAAAATCTGCCTTTGCTGTTACCCCAGGACGGAAGGGGAGTGCTGCGAAGTCTCCCAGCTGAGGCTCCATCACCTGAGGAGCTACATCAGGGAAAGGCACTGGCTCCTGAGCCAGCTCCACTTGCTTTAAGAACTATTCACGGGGGTGCTGCAGGGTGGAGGCGTTCCCCTACCACCAGCATTCGCTCCCAGTATCGGGTACATTCCGGTTCTGAGGGAGGAGGAGAAGAAATCTGGAAGACCGCTCACAATGCGGCTCCTTTCACAGACCTGCGAGTATGATTTATCAATTAACAGGTAATGAAAAAAAAATTCCCTGCAATTAAAGCCTTGATTTTACTCTAACAAAAAGCGGTACCGTGCCACCGTGTACTCCAGAGAGAGACAGGCAGCTCCTCTCACTAATGTGGAACGCAGCTAATCTTAACAGATTCGGTGTGGGCCCCTTGAGAGATGCCATGTTGATGAAGGAAGATACAGCAGGGAGCCCCCCCCTCCCTCCCCCCAGGGCCGGGCTGATTGCAGAGCCGACGGAAAGGTGGAGGGAAACTGTGCTCCCTGTTCCGTAGCAGAGTAGCAAAGTTCTTGAAGGCAGAGGCAACTTTCAACTCTGAAAGACCATTTCTGCCAGGTTATTCGTTCATTTCTGTATCAAAATATTATCTTTTATTTTCTTTTTTCCTTGGGATTTTTTGTAATTTATCTATTAAAACCCTTCACAGTTTTTAAAAAATAATGTACAGATGTATATTCGCTTTACAAAGTGAATATATATACATGTACATACATGTATGTACCCATACGTGTGTGCGTGTGTATGTATCAGCTTAGGTAAAACTGTTCTCTGTAGAGTGAATATACTTCTCCATTCCTTTTTAAAAGTGTGAAGGGTTTTAACAGATTTCACAGGATACAATGCATTAGAGTTACTCAGGCAAAAGTCAGAGCAAATTAAGGGAGGTGTTTATTTTCCTGCTACTTGAAAGCCAAAAACACAGAGCACTCATCAGGAAAAAAAAAAAAAAAGAAAGAGGGGAAAAAGGAAAAAAAGGAACAGCAGCCAAGATTTTGAAAATAAATCATTATGGGTGCTAGGACATTTTCTCCTTCCAGATCACTTACTGGTAATTTTGGTTGGAACGTGGCCTTACAAGCAGGAGCTGGGTATCTGAGCTGATGTGCCTCTCTTGCAGTCAAATCAATAGGTTAAAAATTACCTCTGTTTAACTTCTGTAATATATGTATGTTCTGTGTGGTGCTGTTTATAGACAACGTGTATCTATGTGCCTTTGACTAAGTATTTGCTTCTTGCACATCTTTGCCTGTATAGCAGGATCTATATGCAATTATGTTATCATACTGATGAGAAAAGTTAGACTGATGGAATACTGAAAATACCATTACACTGATAACAGATAACCATAAATCACTGAAATTTGGAAAAAGAAACAGACACTATGTTATTTTCTATATTCATTAAAGCATCCCCAACACATGTTCTCAACCTCATTGAAAATCATCACTTTTTCCAAGGAGAAAAGGCAAGTCAAGCCTGAGAAAGATCAGTACACACGAAGAATCTGGGACACTCCTCTAGATAAGTCTTTGCAAGCCATGCGTGCTTGCTGAGATTGCTGTATCACACCCCAGAAGTGGCTGCAAGACAGCATGTGTATGGCTGATCAAAGAGGCGAGACACGCCGAACTGCAACCGTAAGCCCACTGAAACTGGGAAGAAAGTTTCTTACCCGAGCGTAGTCACATTAACAGCTCAAAACAGATAGGAAGGTACAGGAAACGGACACTGATGTTGCCCAACACTCATCTGAGGCTTTGGCAATTTGCTGGTCAAGGTGAAAACGTTTGAAAAGTGTCTGAACAAGAGTTGGAAGAACAACATGTGGAAGTGGAGTTATTCCAAAGATTCATACCTGTGCAAAGGTAGAAGAACAGACCACAGAGTACCTATTGGTCTCTGTGCTCTTGGAAGAGCCATCTAATGCTAAAGACGTAGTCATAGCTTATGTCTGATTTTGGAATACCACCTACTCACGAAGGAAGGTCACAAAACAAAGAAGACCTATGAATGCCAAAACCACTTAAAGTGGTATTCATGGAAATCTGGCTTTACGATAATCTCCAATCATTAAGCTTTCTTTGAAGCAATTTCCAAAAGGATTGCTGGTTATAAACAACCTGAATTTCAAGCAGAACCTGGGAAACAATACAGAGTGAAAAACGTATTCAGTGATTCTCCCTCTTTATCCTGGCCACTACTTTTTAAAGGTGGATTTTGTACATGTTTATCGTTTACAACCCTTTGACAAATGTTCCAGTCAAACAAATTTTATCTTATCATTGTTCATGTGGTTGGATTGCAGAGGGTCTTCCTAGCTCTGCAACACTTTCATTAGGCAGTGTCTTCAGTTCCTGGCTTTACTGATTAGCAGAGCGGGTATGCCCTGCTAATGCAGGTATGCACACAGGCAAGAGGGAAGGAGACATTTTTAGGCTCTACCCCCATGCCAATGGCAGTCCCAACTTTAGGATCTGTAGCAGAATGTTTTCCCACTTCAAACAGCCATGCTGCAGGCTGAAACAGTCGCACAGAGAAACTCCTCTATTTGCACTGTGCAGCTGTGAAAGAGGAAATCAGGGATACGGATTGCGGCGGGGCTGTCGGGGGAACAGAAGAACTGAAATGTTCGTGGCTTTCATGGCAGGAGGATGCAGAGCAGGGCACCGTGAGAGTACAGGTCACCAGGGATGAGTTGTAGCTGGTTTTATCTTACCCTTACACTGCAAAAAGAAGATGGAGGCGGGGGGAGGCACTGATGTGAGATCTTCCCTAGGAAACTGAGAAGGACAAGTATGAAACTCATGAACAAATTCTGTGAAATTGGTTCCCACTGTCAATTGCTTTATGGCTAATGGTATTGGTTCTGGCTCCCTTTCAACTTCTTTCTCCACTATCCTTGTCCTATCTTGCCTTCTGTCGACTGAGATGGCTGTTACACCTAAACCCAGTTTCATTTCCTCCTAAAACACTTCTTGGTTATGTGCCTGAAATTTCTTCTCCATTTGCTTTGTTTGCAAAAGTGGCATTTAGCAATGGACTCAAATGTGCTATGTAGAAGAGGACTTCAAACCTGGTGTCTAAATTCACCAAACTGTGATTCAGTATTTTTAATAGAAGACACAGTGCCTATTATTCAGAATGAGGACTCTCTAGTACATTCCTCCTAGGAAGCCAGTATACCTTCACTTCCAAACCCCTCTGTCCAACACGTTTCTCTAAATTACGCAAATTCCCCAGCTTCCTAGCACAGCTTTTAAGAAGGGTCGCTCTCTGCTTACTAATCAGGCATGTGAATAGCTTTCCTTTAAGAAAGAAACTTTGAAAACACATGAAAATCTACTGAATATCAATCATTATGGAGGTCCCTTTAAACTCTGTCGTAATACTCAAGAGAAGGCTTCCCGCTGAATTAAAATCTGCAGTTTCAAATGTGCAACCTTTCTTTAACTGCACTGACACTCCTCTGTTTTCTTTTTGTTTGGGGTTGATGGTTTTTTTCCCCAGAGATTATTTATTTTGGACATCCCTTTAACACGGTCCTGATATCTACCCTGCTTTTGTGCCGAAACAGATTTATTTGGTTATTGGATCTGGTCCTGATATCCCCCAGTGGATAAAAAATAAAGAAATAAATTCACAAAAATCACAGACTCTCCCATACGTTAAGAAATTTTAAACACATTTTTGAGCACTCTTCAGAAGCAAGGGACTGGCATCTCCTAGGGAGTGAGGCTTAGCCCTGGAAGGGACATAACAAAGGGAGAGCAGTGGTGTAAACTTCCCTCTGCTTCTCCACTAAAATACGTCATTCTTGATCTTAGGGACCACTCCCAGAGATAAGGCAGCAATTCATTAAGTATGGGTGACACTTTCCCCTTCCTATTACCCACCACTGATAGAATCATAACCCTGGGAGGGACAGTAAGAAGTCTCTCCTTGATCCCTCTGCCCCACAAAAGGATTAACTCTTTCTGTGTCAATCCTGCCCAGCTATTTGTTCCCTACCTCTTTCAAAGAGAGCCAAGTGCTACGAGGTCTTCTGAGGTGCCCAGAAACAGATGCGGTCTGATAGCCAGACCTGCCAGCATATCTGGCCATTTGCAATGGTTTGCCGGCTGGCTCAGTGGCCATACGGTGGTTTGGATGATATCTCTGTGGAATTTATCTTCCACCTTCAAAAACAACCAACCACATGAAAGGCTGCCAAATGCCCCAAATGTAACATCTTTACACCAGAATGCTCTGTGTAGGATGTAGCGATTTATTCTTGGCTATTTCGAAAGAACTGGGAAAGGAAAGAATATTAAAGCTCAATTCAGATGATCACAATTTGAAAAACAAAGATAATCCGGAGTTGTATTATAATTTTTATAGGTACAATTTGTACCTATCTTTCAGTAGATGAGAGAGGTGGCACAGGAGAAACGGATCATTAAACAGTAGTGTGAAGCCAGGGAAATTAACCAGCTGCTGCGAAAGCCACCTCGCTCCGTCTCCGAGCGCGCGACAGACACGGCGAGAGGGAGGGAGGGAGGAAAAGAGAGAGGTGCCAATTGTACCTATAATGCAATAATTAAAAAAACTCTGCCTACTATCTCGCCATAATGGCTTGCGCGGGTTAGATCAGAGAGACGCTGCTGCTCACAAAGGGGCTTCTCTTTGCATAAATACACGCGCTCGCAGGTAGAATATTCCAGCCAATTCAAAGCTCTAATACGTAGCCAAGGGTAGCCTAGAGAGAGGACCCTTCTGGAGGGTTCGCTCTCCTCTACCTGCTGCAAAACCTGCCTTTGAGAGAGGAGAGGTGGTGAAACCGAT
This sequence comes from Gorsachius magnificus, assembly GCA_034008185.1. Lineage (NCBI taxonomy): Eukaryota > Metazoa > Chordata > Aves > Pelecaniformes > Ardeidae > Gorsachius > Gorsachius magnificus. The sequence goes on along the minus strand of CM067082.1, from coordinate 51,313,871 downwards.
AGTGGAGAAGATGGGGTGACACTTGCTCGACACGCATCACTCCAAGCTCTACTGACAGCTCGCCCCGTGTTATGCGCGCGCTGGGTACGCGCTGCCACCGAGCACGTTTCCAGACACGTCGGGTTACTCTCCCTTAGCCGTAGGAGGCACCATTCCTATTCCACGTGCCCCACGAAGAAAACTTCCTTTGTACCCAGTCAAATGAAGGGGCGATTTCCATCCCTTGCTTCCGCGCTTCCAGCTCGAACAATAAAAGATGGCACAAAACCCTTTCCAGAAGTAACATATGTGTCCTTGGATTATTGTGCCGAAGAAAGAGATAAAACAGGAACAAAGTAACAAATTATATTGTCAGAAAAAATGTGAACTTTTTGATTGGGGATGACATTTATTTTAAGTGTGCAATGACGGCAGGGAATCTGTCAGGGTAAGACATGGCAGAGGTTTCAACGTTTGTTAAGAGTGTCATGGGAATTTAACTAAAACTGTTAAAACTGACACTATTGGCTTTTGTTAACACATTAAGCATGGGAAAAGTGCCAGTCAGCATATCCTCCATAGCATCAGTTCAGTTAAATCATCTGGAAGATGCATAAAACTGGGTGTGATAATAAATGCGACGTTTTCCGCACATGGATAGAGGGAGCAGAGAGGGACAGGACCAGTTTGACAAGAACAACGAGAGCACTTTTAAAACCATGCACCTGCTTTGTAATTTAAAAGTATGCAAGAAAGAGGAAGGAGTTTTAGAAAAAAAAATAAATTTTAAAGACAAATGAAGCAAACTTACTGAACACAATACAAATTGTTTCTGTGTTAGTGCTTATAGTAGAAAATAACTTAATACTGGAGTGTATATTTATGGAATTGGCTTGAGTACAATTAAAGCACTGTCTAAAGCATTCCACTTTAAAACAGACTCAATTACCACTTCACAGTTTGGCTGGCAGACCAACAAAACCAGAATGCCAGCCATTTACTCGCAAGAACAGGAGATACATTACTATAAATACAGTGGTGCCCCAACAGGAGGATTTGAACAGAGCTTTGCAGACCTGAATCTCCTGCAAAATATCCCACTTGGAGAGGCAAACCCCCAGAAAACTGTTTGGTGAGCGCCATGTACCAAACGTTAATGGGGTGGAAGCCCCCCACTCTACTATGAAATCTCCTTACACAAATAAATGCTAAGAATGACTCGAAGCTCTGCATTCTAAAAAGGCAAAGCCTATTACATAGATCTAACCATCTCTGTATGAAGAAGCGTGTGAAATGGATACGTTTGCTGTGCAACCATCTGTGACCAAGCAATAAGCAAGATCCAAAACTACTGAGTCAATCTCACAGTAAAATAAAGTGATCAAGGAGTGAAGAAAATAAAAGAAAAAAAAAAAACCAAAGAAAAAGGGGCTTTGAACACCATAAGGTGTCCACGGGATTAGAAAATAATCAGACTAGAATCGCGGTTTCTTGTATAAATGAGACACCACCAGATAGATAAAAACATTTTAAACGATCACTTTGCCATTTCCAGGGTGCTCTGGCTGCAGCACAGCCATTTGCTCTTAAAATGACCGGTTTTACTTTCCTAAAGTCCTTCTGCAGAGAAGTTTCTGCTCATCTGCTGCTGTCTGCTTCAGCTGATAAAACACAGATGCAGAATTAAGGCTAAAAACACAGAATGTGGCTGCCAAGAATTGTTCTTTCTGCTATTCGAACATAACCTCATGCAGTTTGATCCATTCAGCATTTACCTAAGTGCTGCATCTCAAAAAAAAGAAAAAAGAGGTAACATATGGAAGCTTGGGTAGTGACCAAAAGAACAATATTTTTTTGGCCAAGCGAGCGGAGCAGTACGTTGCCTCCCGACTGGTAGGAAGGCGAGCACAGCACAGACATAACCTCATTACATACTGGAGACTTCCACCCTTCGAACTTCCAGCAGACTCATTTCTTAGAGCCTTCAAGCTCTCTCATCGATCCGCGCCCATTGCTATGCACAAGGCAGCCTTGAAGGGCATGACACCTGTGGTATAATGCCATATGTCTCGGCAGGTTTTATTATTTATTTTTAAATGAAATCTAAATAGCTATATGTAGTAAGGAAATGGTTTTCACAGGGACTAGAGGACTGATTTAATAAAGATTACAGTCAGAGATTACTGGCAGCTACAAAGAAACGCCAGACGCCGAGAGGTTTGCTGCGCTGCCGAAAGGTAGGACATTTACCGATGTAGGAGAAAGAGTCTGATTACGTGTGTCACCGGGAAACCTCAAACTAACGCCAGCAAGAGGCAGGCATCATTCCTATATGTCTTCATTTATAGCGGTAAGGGCTAAGGAGAGAGGAGGGTCAGAGGAATGCAGGCTTACACTGCTACCAGCTATATTGTATAATAATTTAATTAATTAATTGCACACATTCCCAACCTTTAGACCTACTAATGTGTTCTCAGATATTCACAGAGCTTTTATTTAATGCAGAACCTACAATACATTCTTTACTTAGAAGAAGAGAAGAAGGCTTGATTCCATTTCTGGAGAGATTTGCTCTTAATCCGCTAAAGGTTATGTTGGCTCTCTGTAGTATCAGAAAATTAAAAATGAGGCTTTTATTTTTATTATTCCACCGCGTTCTGCTTCATCTTTTTGCCTCAGCTTTTGGTATAAAGCGATCCTAAATATTCAGCAAAAGCTAAGTGGTTTCTTGGTAACTAACCTGTTTTACCAAATTAAAATCAGCTACATGCAAACAGGCAAAGATAATTCTGTTGTGATCATCAGGTATGTAAATACCCACAGCACTGCCCTTTCCCTGACACATGCCACAGAAATCTACCGGCTGGAGCTGCCTCGGGAGGGGGGGGGGCAGCTCAGCTCTCCTGGGAAACTTTGAAAAATAATCGCCTTAATAATATGACAGGCCTGAACAATATGGGCCAGATCCTGCGGTTCTGCTCTGGGAGGGGATCCGGCGAAGCCTATGCCTCTGTGCGCAGACAAGGGCATTTGGGTGGCAGGCTCAGACCTGCGTTTTCGGTATGTTTCATCGCGTTTCTTTTCTTGCTAATGGCAAAGGACTGAAAATGGTCCAGTCAATTAATGGACTGCTGCAGCTCATTCTTCCCTTGAAATTTTAATCCCGTGAATATGACGCCACGATGACAACTGGAATAGTGATGTCACGTGGGGATGACTGTAATTTCAGGTAGGAATCACGACTTGGTGTAGACTCTGAGTTCTGTCCCAGTGTCTTTAACAACAAGGAAAAAATGTCAAAAGGTGGAAAACCACAGAAATCCTATGTAAGGTTGCTAATATATTTTTTTTTACACAGAAAAGGATTTTCCAGGATGACTATGAGCTATACTCAGTCTATAAAATGCTCTTCCTATTTAAAGTATATTCATTTTTTACTTTACGCCTTGTTTAATAAATTATAATATAAAAAGAACACCTACAAGTCTTATTTCATTGCTTGGCATTTTTTTTGATGAGGAATGGGAAAAAAGGGTGGAAGAGGAGAAAGATTTCACAATTACTGAAGAGACTATGGGTAGTGAAAGTTGCTACAATTACCTGCAATAAATTCAACTGTCAAGTTTCATGCTACTGAACTTGCACTGACATTTTATGAGCAAATTGCTCAATTTGTTCCTTCACTAATGTAATGCCATCATTTATTTCAATAAGGTAGTAAATATTTTCACTATTACATGAAACAACCTTTTGGTTGGCTTATAATTACAAGAATGATGCTAACTGAATTCCTTGCTTTGTTTCAATATCCCTTGTCAGTGCCATAGACCTCTCTGCCTCTCTTGTTTTTCTCAAAAGCAATTTAGAAAATGCTTGTATTTTAGACAAAAGGAGAACATTTGGTGAAAGAAAATTCATCATTAGGTATCTAGAGGTTTGTTAATAGAAAAGGCAACTCCCACAGTGTATCCTAGTGCTCAAGCCAGACACACATGCTCAGGACCAGCAAGCTGCCTTCACAGTGGGCCAAAAGTCATTATCATAATTTTATATTACATAGACTACATTGAAAATTTAATATATCCCAGCAAAAAGAGACAAAAGACATTTTGCATAATGCTTCTGTGAGCGCACTCTCTCTTGCTACTCTTTTAGCCACCCCATGCAGATAATCACACCAGGAAAAAGAAGTTCATTACCTAAGCCAAATCAAAATTAGGCTTTTCTTTTTGATAGGGAACTTCATTAGTAAGCCCTGTCTTATACAGCTGGGAGATTTGATGAATCTATCTTGGAGTAATAATTCAGCACAATCAGCCACATTTCTGCTTTAAGTTTTATGTCTTTGTTACAAAAATTGGAACTATATATATAGTATGCAGTTATAGATCTACAAATTCATAGCCTATCTATTCTCATTTCACGGCATTTAAAACATGCCAGAGTGGCAGCATCGCACAATGTTAGTAAACAGGTTCCCTCATTTCCATGATTGAGGCTTCTGGAGAGTAAAAGTCCTCAATAGTTGGAAAATGGATTTTGCTCCTTGCTGCAGAACCTGCAGTTAAATTACATTGTAGAATTTATTTCATGAAAAGGGAAGATTGTCCCCTTTAACTCCAATTTTCCCTACTCCCCATGTTAAGCCCTTTCCCGGTTAGGACCCAGGTTATAAACCTAGCTTCCCTCCTGAATTTCCAAAGGGGAGAGAAATGTCCCATTTGTACTACACTAAAATTAATCTCTAAAAAAGGCAAGAAACAAAAGGTTCTGCTGTCTGTAGATATATGGTTACAGATACGTAGGCACGGCTACATTAGCAATATATAAACTGCAGAATACGGCTGGACATCTGCAAATCACAACATTAAAGCGACAGTGCCAGGATTCTGCTGTTTCAGAGCATGCCTGGTACGGAGCTGCAGGTGGCTGTGCTGTCACCTGGGGCTCTTCTCGATGCACATTTCCCCCCCCAGACATGCCTGGATGCTATGCCCTCTTGTCGTATTTTCAGTGCGTGCAATACTATTTTTCATTGTGAGCACACAAAACAATCTGCAAAAGTCTTTTTCACACAGAATTCCCCAAATGCTTCACATACCAAGGGAAAGTACCACTGTCCCCATTCAATGTTGTGACCAACTGCAGTTCACAGCAAATAAGTGATTCACTCAAGAAGACAGAGGGAATCACTAGGAAAGCTGAGAAAACAGTAAGGATGGGGTGGTCTGCTTCCCCAAAGCTATGAGCAATGGTCTCCTGGCCAGTGGGAATTACTGTAAAAATCCCTTCAGGAGGCAGAAAGATTTAAATATGCTGCAGTTGCTGAAAAGTAATTTTATTCATACCACATCTTCTTTTACAATTAAGTAGAAATGGCTTTTCTTAAATGTGCCTCTGGGTGTGTCTCTGAACAAAGGTCCTTTTTTGCACCTACAGACATTCATTCCTTCGAATCATAAGATCTGTATGCACAGGCGTGTCTACACACCCGGTAAAGCTGGATTAGAGTGCATAAATACAGCCGGGTTTGTGGTGTGAGAGGGCGAACATCGTGATCCTGACACAGGAGTCATCCACTTGTTAACACTGAAATGCTGAGATGACACATCTGTACACTCACGACGCGACTGAGAGAAGGGTGTTGAGACTTCAGGATACCGGCAGTTCCCCCTTGAATACACATTGGGAGAAGCCACGTATTACTACTTACAGTGTCAGCTGTTCAGCTCTGCTCATGAAAGCGGCGTTAAAGCCACGCAGGTACAGTGGACGGACTGGAAAAGCAGCTGCTGTGGAGAAAAGGCAGACCTCCTCGCCCCACCTCCGTGTGTCACACGCACGGGGCTTAGATGCAGTCCCAACGGGTGAGGCTGATGCTGGCTTTCAAGGGTAAAAGACTTTACAAGGGTGCTAAATGGGAAAAGAAGTTGGGGTGCTTCTAGCTAACTGACCTCTGAAACTCGTTGCGCTGGAATCTGGGGAGCTTTTGGCCAGATAGGCAAAGTCAACAGGGCCATGTTGGACTAGATGACCTTGAAAGGTCCCTTCAACCCAAAACATTCTATGATTCTGTGTTACAGGCTCCCAAAACCTCAGCGCGGTGCAGAAGCACCAGTTGTCTTTCCAGCCCTGAACGGCGTGGAGAACCTGAAGGGCAGACACTTCTAACAAGCTGCTGGCTTCATCCAAAAGTGCTTATCCAAAGCTTTCAGGTGTCCCTCAGACCTTTAGATAAACTGGTTTACATTGTACAAACAAATCCCATTTTTGGCTCAGAGCGTTTTTGACAGCCTCTCAAACACACAGAAATCTTAGGCTTGTCAGAGGTCCTTCATGTGACTCTCCTAATGCAAAGCAGCCCTACATTTTGAAATATTTCCTTTCTTCTTGTTTTCATTGAGGGAAATCACAGAGAAAATCCCTGCAAATTGTCAACAGAATCACAGAAGAATGGCCATGAAGAACTCTGTGTTTACTATCAAACACATAAACTGTATGTATTTAGACACTAGAGATTTATTACACATCCCAAGCCAAAACAGGCAGATTTACAATTGTCTTTCCCCTCACTACTTTCCACGTGAACGGCATAAAATTCGTTCCTCAACTATTTAAATTCTAATTGGAATTTATCATGCAAATCTGAAAGTTAGCCTCAATTTCCAATCTGATCAGAAAGCTGAATTTTCATATATATGGATGTATACGTAGTTAATCCAAGTACACCGAATCCAGTTCAGCTATTTTCTTTTTCACTAGATACCCACATGTTATTAGAAGTACACAGCTAACCAGGTTTCATGCAGTAGACAAAATAGCATTGTGGGATTACATTAGTCCGACAGCTGCTTTATGACTACAGCTTCCAGACCAATTTATTTAATATTGATCTTTAAACAAACATCAGTACAAATAAATTTGAGCACTCTAGTCCTGAGATTTTATATCTATAAAAGAGGCCAATATTCAGAGAAGCAGTTCTGCTTGTATTTTGCTCTTTGATTCCGTTTTCTTTGATCCTACCAGGTATCAAATACATCAATGCCAAATTAAAACAAATCCATCCTCAGATAAAGCTCTGTTTATAATCTTTCGTGCAGAAAGAATTTTTCTATCAATAACTTCCAGCAAGCATTTTAACTGATCTTTTTATTGCTTTATTCTGATTACTACAAAAGGCAGCCATGCCATGTCCTGATTGAGTACCATGCTAAACTCTCTCCGGCAGAACTGTCAAGCAGGGCCTCGAGAACAACGTGTTCCATCTTTCACACTTTCATGCGGTTTTCCTCCTAACTACTTTCATCCAGCATCAGGGATGGGCCCAGCGCCCAATGCCCCCTTGCTGAGAATATTGCTGTGCCATGATACGGGTCTGGGAGGCTGATGTGAAGTCTTTTACAGGGCAACGGTTGACCATTTGGAGGAGGGGACAGCTGGGTGCTAAACATAAATAGGAAAAAAAAACTTAGATAGGGAAATGGATAATGAACCCTGGGATTAGGCAATCAATTCAATTAGGCGGGTATCTATAAATGTTAGGCATAAACTGATCCAACATAATTATTTGCACAGGACTTATTTGTGCCCTTCTTAGCTATGCCGAATGAGCACAGATACCAGGTTCACCAGGGACACGTCTTCCACTGGTGTGGAACTGGGCTAAAGTTCAAAAGTTTTTGGTCACAACTTACTCAGATCTGCCATCTGGCTTATGTGCACTGAGTTCTATGGATTATATCCATCTCCCAAGTGGAATAAGTAGACATTTCTGTGTGTCAGGAAAAAAAAAAAGAAAAGAAAATGAAAATCTGCCGTCCGTGTTGACCAGAAGAATGGCTGTGAGAGTGGCTCGCGGAGCCCTCGCTTTGGCAGCAGACTGAGGGCCGCCGGCTCTCCCAGTGGTGTGCCTTTTGGAGGAGGCGATGTATTCCTTCAAACCTGCAATCTGCTTGACTCCAGTCATCCTGACTGGGGCTCAGGATGTGCCAAAACTTCTGCTAGGATCTGTGAACGGCAAGTCTCGTAGGAAATCAGGGCTTCAAAAAACTTGCTTTTGTTTCTGGTTTGTAGCTGTTTGGGGGAGGAGACTGGCTATGCGGAACTGGCTGCCGCTGCCCCGGTACCTAACGGCAGGCCATGTTTATGAAGAGGAGGCACCCTTACTTAAGATCAGTAGCTTCCAAATTAATGTTAGAGAAAGGATTGCATTTTTCCCCTCAGATACTATGCTTTGTGTTGCTTTGCTTGAGACCGAGGAAGACTTCTGCTTTGCATGTCAATGTTCACCAACAGCTGAAATCCTAAATATGTTCATGGTGTTCCCAGCTAAGTAGGAGCAGGCTATGGAAAATACCAACTCATCAGCCTACGGCATCATTCTGAGCACATAAGCCTGAAGAAGTCCACCAAGCATTTTGCTGGTTAGGGCGCAAAATAAAAAGGCAACGGTCCTTGTCGTGTGGGGAGAGGTTTGGACATGGGTGGCATAAGACCAAAAGCCTGGCAGTGGTACACACAACCATGCTGCAGAAACTGAGCGAAAACTAAGGGCATTTTCAAACTGCTTGCCTTCTGAAAAATAAACCCCAAAACTCTCTGTCCCAATTTATGGGGACCTATACCTACCACAGATTTTATTTATTTTATTTTGATTGCTGTTTCCCCTGTTCCTAATTTTAGAAGACATCACCCTTACCCCCCTTTTTCTGATGGTAGCAGAGACTAGACAGTGATTTGCAGGTGTAGACAGAAGAATGCAGAGGCTCCCAAATGTCCCACCTCATTTGGATTACAGCTCTGGCCACCACTAAAAATATGAGGCAAAATGAACTTTCCTCAGTTTGCTTCTACTTATTGAGTAAGCATCCAGTGAAGAAATAACTCAGCAATTCACCAAGTGACGTCAGATCCTAGCGCATGATAAAATGAACGGTTAAAGGAGTTATGAATTTGGTCCACAAATATTTCTTCAAATACATGATCGATAAGAAGTTGCATCTTGTTTACTGCTAACAGTTTAATGCCACTGGTTTGTCGGGTTTGTGAATCATAATTCCTAAGGCAAAGAAAACACACAAGAGGTTGTGGTTTGTTTTTTTTTTAAATTGATGGCACTAATGACAGATCAGCAAATTATTATCTTGTGGTGTGATGCAGTAAATAGAAGGCTGCCCTATAAAGCAAGCTGCCATCTCAGAAGACTGCTTACAGTTCCACCCATAGGTCTGAACTACTTCGGATTTAATTTCACAAGGAGTGAATTCAGATTATTTCATAACCCTTAAAGATGGCCCCAGCCTATTTTTAATGTGCTGCTGGCATTTGTGAAAACAGTACAATTACTGAAGCCATTGCTAAAACCCACAGCTACAGAGTACTATTCGCCTAAAATGGTCTCTGGGACCATTGTGATGGAAAAGCTACTGACACTGCAGACTGTCCAGGAAAGCTATTGGAAAATCTATATGGTGCTAAGTCATAACATGAACTTTTTACAGTCTCTCTTTTAAGGGAGCTACATACATACAGCATAGTAAAAGGCAATTCCTGGCCGTTGAGTACTGAAGTCTATGGTGTATGTAAGCTTGAACAAGATGAAAACGCAATTCTGGTTTACTTCTCACATTCATTGTGAGATAACGGCCGAGTACAGTGTAGCAACCACCCAGCCACGGTGGAAGGAAAGCAGTTCTTCTAACCCGTCAGAGTCATTTGCCATTCTTACCTGAGGAAACCCAAACGCTCCTAGCTCTCCAACAGTAAACACTTGGAGTTTCGGTTTAATCACTGCTGACATGGTGTGTAACTCTGCCATTAAAAGCATCCAAGAAGCTATGGCACTCTGCTTCCCCTCTCCCCAACAAATGTCCCTGTAGCTATTTCAGTTTTGGTGGAAATAGTCTGGTTGAAAGGCAGAATAAAAACCTCTGGCCCTTGCTACAGAACACGTACTCCAGCTCCACAGGGTCTTCGCTACTGAGACTCCACAGGACCCTGCTAAAACTGTCTGTCTAGTTCAACTCGGCACAGTCTCACTCCGGCTAGGCCTTTGGATCAAACCCTTCTCATGTGAACACAGAGAACGTCTGTGAAACTATGGAGCAGATGTCTCCACAGAGACTCACAGATGCTGTCAGGACGGAACTTCAGGCTCAAACATTTGATGCATTTTAAAGAGGGATTCAGAATCAGACTCAAGCAGACAGATTGATCGTCTAACACTTCAAAGGCTCGAGCAGAATTGTTGTTGTATTTTTCCTTTGTGCTCCCCCCCACCCCCACTGGCTCTAATGGAGGTGACTTGTGTTTAACTTGACATGTTGTGTGGGGCGTCCAGGAGGGGACCTCCACCTTCCAATTAAAGGAGTCAGGCAAGAATCATTAGCTGAGGCAACGGAGCAGAATGTGGGACTGAAGGACTTTAACACACCAGTGGCAAACGAATGCCTAATGCAGGCATTGCTTTGCTGCACCTGGCTCTTGTCCTGAGCATGCACGTGCAGCCTAGCCTCCACTTCCGAGATGTTCTCTTCATTTCAGAGTAGGTAGTTTAAGAAAATCCCAAAGTCTTAAAATGCTTTTCCTACTCCCCATCTTCAAGGACTGAAACACACTACAAGACGGGACTACTTCTCCCTTTGAACAATTCATAGAAACTATTACATATTTTTGTCTATTAATTAATTTAGATATTTGTAGGGTTTGTTTGTATGGGACCTGGGGTCTTTTTGGAGGGCAGGGAAGGGCATCTGCAAGTCAGTCATTTGACCAATAGCACGTACAAAAGGTTGTCTGTGAAGAAAAAAAGTGAAATGGGGAGGAAAGGATGAACATATTTCTGCTCTTCATCTAGCAACCTTGGTAAGGTCTGTGCTTAGTCTAATTTGGAAAGGTGAAGCCATCAAAAAAGGAAAAAGGAAGACAGCCAGAAGTCCAGAAGAGACAAAAGGTGGGCAGGAGTACTGGTGATACAGAACTACATGCCTGAACGTGTGACTGGGGATGTGGAAACAATTCTGGAGAAAAGGGATTTGCCTTCTTTCAGCAGCTGCCATTTTGACACATTTTGCCGTCTTAGATACAACTCCTAGGCATCCCTCTTCTCCTGTGCTGAAGAGAAAGACTTGTCTGGCAGTTAGTTCAAAGGGGACCTTTCATCAGTTGGGTTGAGCTGTGAGTTAGTGATGGGCATAAGTGTTTTATTGAAAATATCCCTCCCTTTCCTGTCATCAGCTGCGGGAAAACAAAAGAAAAGAGGAAATACAGCTATAAGCATGGAGAAATACCAGTGAGATTATTAAGGGAGGCTTCAAACAACTTGGGGGATTACATGAACTACATAGGAAAAAAGATCTGCTGATGGGAAGAGGAAACAAAACTGCCTAAGACGAAAGTCCAAGCCTCTATCTTTCTCTACCATGTGTTCTCTGCATCAGCCCACTGAATGTAAGAGACAACGTAAGACAAACTTCTCCATGAAAGAAGGGGAAATGGGGATAAATACCACAAGACAGAGAAGGTTGTAATTCCACTGGTGTCAATTTAATGAGGAAACAACGCAGGATTGTTAAAGGAAAATGGCAAAGCTCAGTCCAAACATTGCAGTCAGAAGGTGTGTAGGAAGAGGGACAGCTACTCCTTAGGAGAAAGTTTGGGGGTCTTGTCAGGCAGAGGCTGGGGAGAAGGTCACTTTCAGTGATGGCCCTGCTATGTCCATTACTATGTGAGGTCAAGGAGCTCAAGGGAATAAAGCACAGAATAACCTCAGCTCTCTCTCGTCTGCTAGTAACAGGGCCAGATCAGTCACGAAGAGAAAAGAGGCACTTAGGCACAAAAGAAGAGCCTCGACTATCACCTGCAACAAAGGCGCTGAAGGAATTACATGTCTGAATATTTTCATTCAGCCGACTAGGAATTAGAGATGGCTCAAGGGGACGTAATTTCAACTGCAACCTTTCCTTCCCCTCAGCAATCCTGTTTCTCGGGTATATGTTAGTGCATAAAAGGCCTGCTGGGAGACTGGAAGGGTAGGGGGTTCTTGTCTGTCCGCTGACACAAGTATCTTGGGAATAGCTGTCATCCTGTTATTAAATATTTAAATATTTCAAGAGCAAGCTAGATTCATCAACCTCTGGAAAGAGTAATCAAGAGAATGAAAGGTAGACAAAAATAAAAGGAAGAGGTTGGTTATTTTGGGGGAAGAAGATGGGATCACCAGAGGAGAAAATATGCAAAGAGGGGGAAAAACTGGCAGAGAAAATTGATGAGAAAAGGAAGAATAATGAGAGACAAACAAAAGGGAAAGCACTGAAACAATACAAAAGAAGTAACAGGGAAAACAGCATTGGAAAACAAGCTAGAGCAATACCTGGAATCTCTGTGTCTGTACCAGTGAGAAAAAGCAAGCAAGCAAACAAAAGGCAAGCGAGCAATACAGAAACTCTGGACAAGGTGGTCAAGGAAATCAAAAAGCAGCAAGAGTTGGATGGGGTAGGCAGAGAAAAGAGAGAGGATGAACATTAACGAGAGCCAGAAACATTCCAGTAATGGGAAAGAAGGTGTATTTTGTGATCAGAAACAGGAAATAAATATATTGAATTCATTGTACTGTTTTCCTGCTCGATTGCCAAAACACTGTTTTCTCCAGAAACAAACACAGTACCTAGTGGCTTAGCTTAAACACAGTTTATAAGGGTCAAGATGATGTCTTGGGCTTCTCTCATCCTTATTAAATGTATACCTGACTGCTGTAGCAAAGGAAGATACCTGGCACAGAGAGCTGGTGAAACGGATTTCACCCCAAGCCTGGCAAACAGAGTTTGAGACAGAAAGGGCTTCTGACCGAGAAAGGAACTTAACTGAAGGGCTGATGGCAGGGCACCAGCACCACTCTCTATAGACACTGTTCAAGCCTTTCATTTGGTGCTTTGGGGAAGAGAAACCCTGGAACGATGGTGAGCACCCATCAGGGTGATGGGACACAACAAGGAGCTGTAATAGCTGGAGAGCCATGGTCTAAACAGCTTCGGCTAGTGAGGGAGCCAACGAGGCCAGTTCAGTTTTAACAGCATTCAGACAGTGTTTTCAGCTGCACATCTCAAAGCTCCTGACAACCAGAATTTAAATATCACGGTGATCATTTTACAGAGAGGGAACTACGACCACCAGGGTGCCGTAACTCATCCAAGGTAACAAAGCAGGTAGCAGGCAAGGAACAGCTCCAAACTCCCCGCCCAGTGCCCTTTCTGTTTTACCCGCGGACTTGTCAGATTCTCCTCCTAACATCAGCCTCAAAAGCTGCAAACGTTACAGGCTGGAAGTCAAGCATGCAAAAGCCAGTGCGGGTGGGAAGGCAGCTGTGCAGTCAAAACAAGTGTAACCCATAGTATTGGGGGGGGGGGGGGGACTACCAGAAATAGGCCAACACAGTAAAAATAAAACAAAAAGAGAGAGAGGGGGAAAGAGAAAGAAGTCAAGGGTTGTTCAACAGAGAATTAAAAGGCGTTTATTCCGTCCTGGCAAGGATAATCTAAACACTATTGTGGTTAAATGTTTGCCTACTGCAGATCATGTTACAGCAGATTTTTCTGTTCAAAGGGTTTGTTAATGGCTTTGCTATTCCTTGCATGGGTCTTGAAAAAAAGCTCATGCTATGAATGTGATATCTTTGCTTTTGCTGCCAGAGGTTGTGAAAGGAAAGTTGGGAAGGAACTGGCACACAGAAGGAAAGCAGCCAGCCCATTTAGGAATACTCCATTAACTCATAGGAGAAGATTCCCCCAGGACACAGTCCCAAAGAAGACCCCTGGTGAGTTTAGGCTTGTATATCATTTGTCCTATCCAGAGGGCGAGAGAGTTAATGATTATATAGACACCTTGCTGTGTTCAGTATCGTTTGTGCCTCTCCATCAAGTGATGCAGATTACAAGGAATAGCAGACTGAGGGCTCAGTCGTATAGGACGTAGAGAGAAAGAGAGAGGCACACAAACCCATACCCCCGCCTCCCCGTCACACAGAGCTGCTCACATGTTACCAGAACACCGTGATAGATTTCACTTGCCACTTAAAGCCTTCAGACTCGAGGGCAACATTTACATAGATAAAGGTACGCATATGGGTTCTGTAGCTTTGCACTAGTTACTTGGCGTGCTCGGTACATCCCCATAGTGGATGCGTAGGCAAAAAATCTGGATTAAAAAGAGGGACGAAAAAATCCTCCTACCTAATTAACATAGCTTTTTGTCTAAGGAAGCACCAAACATCATGGCATTTCAGGAGTTATTGATGGCATTTGGGGAGGTTACCAGGGATTTCATGGTCCCTACAGCAGATGATAAAAGGGGGAGGGGGCGGGAGAGCAGAGGGTCCAGGAAAACTTATTAAATTTTGGGCATCAAACTGGATTCAAGGAGAAGAGAATCACACCCCGCAAGGGACCGGGACAAAAATCCTATGAGATTACTGGCTCAGCTGTGGCAAGCTAATAAGGTTATTCTGAAGCAGATGCAGTCGTTAATACAGTGGTGGCATGGGGATCTCCCGAGAGGGGTCAGAGCCATGATAACTCACAGTAGAGCAATGCGCAATATATTTGTGACCAGATCTTGTGATGGTAACTAAATGAACCTGTGTCAGCGCTCTGCTGTTTAACCCACTTTGTTCTTAATCCCATTTTGGCAGGGTGGGGCTTGCTCGTGCCACCTTGTTTCTTGAAGACAGCCTTGAAAAGCGGCAACGTCTTAGGCAAGTTATAGAGCCATTAAGCAGGCAATTCAGGTGGACTAAAAGTCACTTTCGGGGAAACTGATATGTAACAGCTCACGTTAATTCCAAATTTATAAAAATAAGGCAATTTCTGTTATTTATGGGTGCAGAGAAGCGAGCTGTTGGCAGTTCTTTGTGCGCTATGGGATGACCGGAGCAATGGAAGAAAGAGGTGGGTTCATCATGAAATGTTGCATTGCTCGAGCTTTTAACAATATTTGCAGTACCAGCAAAGTAATTTGTGATAAATGGCTAAAGACTGTTGGATTCTATCACAAAACCTACAAGCACTGAGCTTACTGGGGACCTGGGATAATGCTGCTCAGGGCCTGCACTCTGCTATGCTTAGTGCCTGATGCATTCTTTATGGCCAGATATGTGCAAAGGGAGTAACTATTCACTCGCCAACTCTTGTTTCTGCCTGGTGGCAGTGGAAGTCAAAGCCAGCCACCTCGTGATTACTGACAGCTTGTGTTTTAACCAGTACTTCAATACCAAGTTCTCTGTACTGAGGAGCATACTGTCTGAATTAGGTGAACAAGTGAGGATTTCACTGAGGGCCATGTGGAGGAGAACAGGAAGATCAAAGCTAGAAAAGAGGGAGGGATTTGTAAGAAGGACACCCACTTGAAAGATAAAGATTGTTTTGAAACAGTGGGTGGCACTGGGAAGCTGCAAACTCAAAGCTAAAGAGAGACAGCAAAGGGCAGGGTAAGGTAAGACTGTGCAGGCAGGAACATGGGACAAAAATATAACCAAGGACATCCCTTGGGAGGAGACAACTTGCACTCCTAAAGAAGAAAGAAGTTTAGTAGACTAGACACATCCTCAATGGAAAAAGATTGGCACGAATGGCAGAACTCCACAGGTGAAGCCACCTGTGGCATATAAACTGCCCTGTAGAAAAAAAAATCAAAGCCTATTTTCTGTGCAAAATAGTATGCTTCTCTTACTTAAAAATTGGACATAGAAAAAAAAATTGACTGGACAGATGATAACCGGGTAGATGATGCAGTACATCATCAGAGTAACAGCGCTGCAAAAGGCTTGACGTTCCAGGGCAAGCCTGGTAGGCAGGAAAGTTTACAAAAGTAATTGGGACAGAAGAAGTCAGCAAAGCCCTTTATTACTCTGGAAAGGAAGATGATCCAGGGACCAGAAACCACAGAGAGGAAACCCAGGTTCTAGGCTCTAAACTGGCCTAGATGCTTCGCTGCGTAATTTTGTTGAATCACTTTGGGTTTGTCACCACCAGGGAAGCTACCTGCAAAGTACCCCAGGCTGCGACTTTGCAGTACACCAGTTCCCTACATAGATGCCCTTAGTAAGCAGTTGGCACCCACTGCCAGCCATCCCTATGCCCTAGGAGCAATCTGCAGAGGAAGCAAGGATAGGATCCTTATTACCCTGCAAATTTACACTCTCCCACCTTTTCCAGTAACTTGCCTGTGTGGAAAAGCTTTTATTCTCCCTGGACTTGCAGCCCCCTTTAGTAAAATAAGAGTCCTCGGGGCCCTGTTGTGAGATTTAATTCATTTTTTTGCAACATGCTGAGATTCCAGGTGAGAAGGGCAGCGGCCAGTAACGCTGCTTACACCTCCAGCTACACCGAAGAGCAGGAAAGGCCAAACCCCAATAAGGACGTTGATGTAATTCTTTACATGTAACCCGTGCAAGGCAATAGCATGCTTTGTGTCCATGAGCATGCAGTTTACAGGGGTGGAATCTGAAATCAGCTGCTACAAACCCCCTCTTTGGACACCACAGTGATTGCCACTGCAAAACGGCAGATGATGCACGTCAGAAGGATTTATCCAGACAAGGCAAAAATCTGCAGACGTTTTAATCAGTAGCAAGATAGATCTTGTTTATATCAAGAACCTTTTTAATGCAGCATTGCTGGTTTGGTCCGACATCATCTCCTGCAGTGTGTGGAGACAGGCCAGGAGTATGAAGGCTACAGAGCAGAGCAGGAAGAAAGTCAACTGTGAAATTGGTAATTTTATGAGTTTCACGGGGGTTTTGTTGTTAGACACAATGCATTTGGAACAGAGTGCCCGGGGTGATACCATCCACATAGTGTCCATTTGTCAGCTATAGGTAACGACATCTTTCACCTACAGTTACGCAGATATGTACAAAAAGATTCTGAAAGTAGGGTTTAGCTGGCTAAGGGTGGAGATACGCCCATCACGGAAGAGTCACATGATATTACTGAGGCATTCGTGGGTCTGGGGAGCCCATCAAGAACCGAGGCGTGGTCTGCCCTTGGGGAGGGCTGGGAAAAGTTACCTCATTTTTCAGCAGCCCAGCAGAGCCCCTTTCTCCCCAAAAGATGGCAGGGAGGAGTCCCTCGCTGGTATCCCTGACCAAACACATATTCCACAGGGTTGTGTCAAGACCAAGCAGCAGGGTAGGAAAGTAAAAACGCAGTATGGCTGAATGGCAGACAACATTTGTTTCCCTTTTCTCCCAGAAAAAACAGAAAGTTATGCTGGCCCTGTTTCCCAGCTGGATCCATGCATTTCCTCAAAAGGCTATCAGCATTATGCTTGTTCTAGCCATTCATTTGTATTTGAAACTTCAATAGTTAATATCAAGCACATGGGTTAAATGAGCAAATGCATTTGCAGCTTTCATTCTGCCTGCAGCATGCTTATTTGTTTTCAGATGCTGAGGTCAGACTTAAGGGGGGGAAAAAAGGAGAGAGAGAAAGGGAGAAATAAAAAAGGAGAGCGCCACTGGGGTGGAGGATGTTAAGAAGGGCATCAACCACAGCTTAAAGGGTTAAGCAGAAAGTAAAAGGAGGAGGATGGGAGTGAGCATAGCCACCGCTTTGTGTTAAAGACAGAGTCTTTCCACCTCACAAACCTCTGTAGGATTCTGGGTCTGGATGGCAAGCTGTGGCTCCATGCGGGTTATGATTTACATTGAGTTTGGTTGCATATTTACTTGGTAGCACGCAACAAAGACTGGGGAGGGAGGGGGAGCGAAGGGAGATCAGCGCAGATCTGTCTGTAGTACCGTATCTGTCTAATTCAGAAGCAAGCTGGGGTGCGTTACGTTTGTCTCCTTTGTTTCAGGACACACCCCAGGAGGATTTCTTCTCATCTGGGAGAAAACATACCTGTCCTGCTTCGCTTCTTCTCGTAAAGGGGAAACATTCAGGTCAAGGTGCGCTTACCAAGGGAGGGGGGAGCTGGCTGCGCTGCCAGGCACATACGATTTGGAGCCTGGGTCTCTCCCTCTCTCCCCACCACTTGCTCCCGTACTTGGGGAGAACAGGATGCTATTCCTGGCTTAAAACACCCTGGTCACAGATCAGGCCAAATTAGGTGTTAAAAGATTAGCTAAAGCATCTCTCCCTCTTGCTCTCCCCCCTTTAAATTAGCGTGATTAAATTACGTACACTGCTTAACATTGTACATAAAGATGTGGCCCCGTCTCCTCTCGTTCTGGTGCTACTGTGGGAATTTGTTAATTCAGCTTTCCAAGGGCTATTGTGAGGACGGTCACAATGCATACACACGTTTAAGA